>CP136054.1:378843979-383986479 GCA_032464435.1 Aegilops umbellulata
GTTCCTGGCCGAAGTCGCAGCAGAAAAGCTATTTGAACTAGAGCCAGAAAATACCGGCAACTATGTCCTGCTTTCCAACATTTATGCGTCTAAAAAAATGTGGGACGGGGTAAACAGAGTGAGGGATCAGATGAAGAATATGGGATTGAAGAAAGAAAAGGGTTGCAGTTGGATAGAGATCAAGAACAAGGTGCACATGTTGTTAGCTGGTGACAATTCACACCCCATGATGACTGCGATAACAGAGAAACTAAAGCAGCTTACCATTGAGATGAGCAGGCTGGGCTTTGCACCGAGCACAGATTTTGTCCTACATGATGTGGAAGAACAAGAAAAGGATGATATCCTTGCTGTGCACAGCGAAAAGCTGGCTATTGCATTGGGCCTCATAAGCACGAGCCCAGGAACACCCCTCCGGGTGATAAAGAACCTCCGGATTTGTGGCGATTGCCACGAAGCAATGAAGTTCATATCATGTTTTGAGGGGAGGGAGATATCTGTTAGAGACACCAACAGGTTTCATCACTTCAAGGATGGGAAATGTTCTTGTGGGGATTACTGGTGATTTTGCCTGCCTTGACTTACTGTCTGTTCAACAACTTGGTGTAGAAGGTGAATGAGCATGCATGTCCCCCTACCTTACGGTGGATATTGTTTTCATGAGGTAATGTAAAATTATCATATGAAACGTAAGCACCACATTCTCCTGTGATGCGCCTTTGCCCGCATCGTGTGGCATGCCATCCTTTCTTGGTGCTGCCCGGTGGTTACCGCGCCCGATGGTTCCCTTGGTTTCTTTGAGTGGCTGCACTCGATCCTGCATCAGGTGCCTCTGGACAAGCGGAAGGGCCTCTCCACCTTGGCCGCGCTGATCGCTTGGGCCTTATGGCGCCACCGCAACGCCATCATCTTCGACAACATCACGCCTTCTACTGCGTCTCTCATCACCGAGATCAAGAACGATGCTCGCTCCTGGGCCTACGCCGGAGCCAAAGGACTAAACGTTATTTTGCCTGTAACCTGAATCTCTGTTTTTGGGGCTGAGCATCCCCTAGTCTTCTGCTCGCCTGGTCATCATGGCCGCGCCAGTTTGTGTACACGACCATGGTGCCGCCCTGTACTTTCTCCCTTCTATCAATGCAATGATATGCTCTCATGCGTATTCGCGAAAAAAAAGGTAAGAAACAGAATCCAACATGCGGACCTGTGCATTATATGCAGAGCCAAAGAAAAGTTCACTCCTGTGCTATGTGATGTCTCCAGTTGCAATTTCAGTTTTCTTAATACCATGTTGCTACTATTTTCGTCAGTCTCAGTTTTATGAGCTAATCATTCTGATCTACAACACACCATTATCTGGAGTTTTCCAAAGGAGAACTTTATTTCAACTCTACACACAGTCCTGTCTACACGCCACCATGGGATTCACCTTGAGTTAGTTGTTTTATCTAGAGACTGATTGGTATCCAAGCAAGTCTAATTTCCTAGTCAAGTTCTTAGTTATATATGGAATTTGTTTTTGTATAACCCTATGAATTTTGTAGTCGTTCAACCTGCAGATTTCAGAAATACATTGGTGGAATACTTCCATTGGAGAGACTCAGTTGGAACTTGGAGTTGATATTAATTGTGTAAATGGTTGAAATGATTAAATCCATGGAAGTGAGACACATCAGCTTTCGGAGGATGCATCAAATAGAAAAAAAGGTATCGTTTACATGCTTCTGTTTACACGTGACACTTGCTGAAGGAACTTAACATACCTTGTTTTAAGTTAATAGCATCATCAGTTCTCTGTTTTCATATTTTTAATATGACATGCTATTCACCAAATGAATGATTGTGCCTAGATTCTTCTATTCGTTTGCACACACCCAGTTAGTGCCGCTATGGGCATGCCATACTCTTGTGCAGACATGACCCAAAAAACCTTGCAGTAGGATACCATCTGTTTTGGATTCTTTATTATCTCCGAGGGATTTTTAGAGACTGACAACTTCTTCAGCATATCTTATCCTTCATTTCTTCATTCAGCTTTTATGGTTTGTATCTCTCTCCACATTTTTTAACTAGCTCATGCTTGCCAGATTCTATTGATATTCTCATTTTTGAGATTCTATCACATATTTTTTCAGAAATTGTGGTGGGGACTTTCATGATTTTGATGGATCATTCTACTATAGTAGGGTTCTTAAGTGGGATAAGATAATCACATTCACTACTGTTGACACGTAGATATATACTTTAAGGATTATACTGATCAAACAGCTTGTTTGTTTCTTCACTGATGCCATCAATCCAAGCAGGAAATGTAAGCTTGACTTTGGAGAAACATTCAATACTACACGACACGATCATCAGAGTCATGGAGCATATGGGCTTTGATGCGAGGTGGATTGGATGGATTAAATCCGTCCTCTCCACTGGTACTTCCTCTGTCCTACTTAATGGTGCCCCGCGGAGGAAATTTTTCAAGCTATCATCAATAAGGCTTGTCACCATAACCTGCTTCAGCTCCCCCTTCCAGGTACTAACAGCATCTTCCCTGTTGGGCAATACACAGATGATATGCTTGTAAGCATGCAAACATGTTCCCACTAACTGCTCTGTCTTAAAAGCCTCCTTGAATCCCTTGGACAGTCCACTGGTCTTTTGAGTTAATTTCCAGAAAACTTGCCTTCTTCCCATCCATGATTTGGAGGGAAAATGCAGCAGTTAGCTGGCCTTTACGGTTGCCGCATTGCCAATTTCCTCTTCACCTATCTTGGGCTTCCTCTTGGTCTGAGCAAACCTAGAATCAGGGACTTTTCTCTGAATCATAGGATGGAGCAGCTCTTAACTTCTTGCCCCTCCTTGTCTTTTGGTGGGAGAATCACAGTCACAAAAGCTGTCTTTAGCGCTCTTCCCGCTTTTTATATATGCTCCCTCAAGTTGCCTGAAGGGGTTATTGAAAGTATAGATAAAGCCAGGCGCATCTGCCCCTGGGGGCTGCATCTGCCCCTGGGGGGAGTCTTGACGATATTCTGGATATGTTCCGCCTCCCTCTTTCTTCTCAAGCTTTTGATGAATTTCTGATCCTCAGAGTCATCCTTTAGAATCTTCAAAATGATCCTGCTGAGGATGACACTTGGAGTTACTCTCGGGGAAATGATGCTACTCCATGAAAGCTTATACCAAATACTTTTTTTTTGAGGAACTGACACCATTGCATCCCTATATATTAAGTAGGAGAAAACAATAAGCATCCTTGCCTTACAAGTTACAACACGAGGGTGTTACAGAGTAGGGGGAAAGAAAAACAAGGAAATAAAGCTTTAGTCTGGTTCTGGTTCTGGGGTATTTTCAGTGTCCGACATCCAATGTATGGAAAGCGTCGTTTGAGAAACATCTTGCTTGATCAGATGAAGAACCTCCAGCTCAGGAAGGTGGCGCGTCTGGAATACCCTGCGATTCCGTTCCTTCCATATATTCCAGCAGGTGTACATGGCAGTGGTGATAAGCTCTGGATCCAAAGTGCATGTCAGGTCGTTCCACCAAGCTTCAGAGGAGGTCGCATCCTCAGTGTTGTGGGTGAGAGCAGGGCAGTTAGTCCAGTTGGCAACCAACATCCAAATGGATCGCGAGAAGGTGCATCTCAGGATCATATGGAAAAAGGAGTCCCATCCTCTTGATCGCATAGGTGGTAAAATTCGCTGTGCGGGATCCCCTTGATGGCGAGGTTGTCATTCGTAAGAATCCTTCCGCACAGCCAGGGCCACATGAAGAGTCGGCATTTGCATTCAACCTTGCATCGCCAAAGCTTGTCGAATCGGAATGTTGAGTAGGAGCCCAGGAACTGAGAGCAGTAGGCAGAGCTAGCCGAATAAACCTTTGAGGTGGTAAGATTCCAGCAGATAGAGTCGTCGGTCTCCGGCTGCAAATGGATTTGCTGCAGCTGCAACCAAAGGGCAGTGAATTGCCTTAGTTGCAAGGGAGACGTGATGCGCTGGAGGCCCGACATCCATCTCTGGGATTTGATTGCGTCACCACTGCGACGTTTTTCCTTGAGCACAGAATGAAGAGGTCCGGTGCCAAATCCTTAGGGAGCAGCCGTTGAGCCACCGGTCATTCCAAAAGGAAACCCTTGTGCCATTGCCAATGGAGATGGAAGTGGAGGCGCGGAACAGAGCAAGATCATCCTTCTAACAGGGAATATGAGAGCCTAGTCACGGTCTCTGTCCGCCATCCATTCGAGCCATTTCCATCGAAGCCTGAGCGCCCTGCCAAAACGTTTGATATCCATGACGCCCAGCCTGCCCATGTCTTTAGGTCGATAGACGGTGTTCCAGTTAACCAGGGCCAAACCGACAGCTGCGTCCAGCTTAGACCACCAGAGGAAGTTCCTGAGCAGCTTGTCAATTTGCTTAATGACCCAAGAATCAAGCTTGAAGACCGTGATCAGGTAAGTTGGGATAACAGACAACACCGAGTTCACCAACCGCAGTCGTTCATCACTGTTGAGAAGCTTTCCTTTGCACTTCTGCAGTTTTGCAGCTATTTCTAGGACCGGTTGTATTTCAGCTCACGAGATCTTCCTGAAGTAAAGTGGTAGTCCAAGGTACTTGCATGGGAATTGCATGACGGGGACAGGAAAGGACCTTAGCAGTTGGGGGAGATCAATGTTGTCGCAACAAATTTTGAACAACCCACTCTTGTCCAGGTTGGCAACTAGCCCTGAAATGGCGCCGAACTGAAGCAACAATTGCTTGGTAACAAGAACATCTTCAGGCATGGGAGTGATAAACAGCGCTGCATCATCCGCGTGAAGGCTCAGGCTCGGATTCGGCGGAGGGAGGTTGAGGGGAGCCAGAACTCCATCAGCATGAGCTTTTGCGAACATCCAGTGCAGGGGGGCTATGACCGAAGTGAACATGGGAGACACATACAAGAATCCATCAGTATGCCCAATACTTTGCTCACATACAAGCCTCTGCTCGTTTCAACTGGATTTGGTCCTCTAAATGTTCTGCCAAGCTAAAGGGTTTTGCATGGCTCCTTCTCAATGAAAGATTAAACATGAGAGATGCTACAAAGAAAAACTTTCGGGTCACAGATAATCACAGTAATGAAGTTAACTCTGCTATATCTTCGGCTCAGATGAGATCCTCGAATCTAGTGACCATATTTTAAGACTGTCCCTTCGGTCAGGAATGTTGATACAAAACTGGCATCTCCCTCTGCCACAGCAGCATAGTTAACTCTGCTATATCTTCGGCTAAAGCTGCTTTTGCCAGACCATTCTTCATGGCGATATATCAGAGCTGCCTGATGTATTTAGAAACAAATGAACATGAAGATTTTTGCCAACATTTGGCCCTAGCATTTGTTCCAAGTTTCAGTTCTTCAAGAAAGGTTGTCTCCTCACCTTTAGGATGTCTTCAGAACAGCTGATTTGTCAGATAGCCTTCATCGTTTATAATTAAATTATCGATGTTTGAGTACTCATTACAGTAAGTTCTTAATACTATGGCTTTTCCATTTCCAATCGAAGTTGATTGGCTTGTTTGAGCATCTTATCAGAAAGTTATGATTAAACCGTCCATTTTAACATTTTATTTTCAGGAAACCATTTTATTGACTTTGGCCATAGATTTTTTATGACTTCCACTCCCCATTACCTAAAACTTTGTTGTTGGAACGGAGGGAGTATATGCCACTTTTACCTTATCCCGTCAGCAATATAATTATCTTCAGATTCCTGGATATCTCTTGTGAAGCTTCCAAAAAATCATTTGGAAATTTATTTTTGTGTGTGCATTGTTAACTTGCACGTCTGCACCAGACATGTCTTCTCGGTGCCTGGATTTCCCTTTCGTGTATTTCTTTAATCTTTTGTTTGGAAACGGCCTAAACTGCACTACACATGCCATCTCAGTGCGCATCATGTCTTGCTGATTTTCTCATTGGCTGGTCATTTTGTAACAGTAACATCACTGACCTTCCAGTCCGAGTTTTGGTGTTCAAATCTTGCCCAAGCAGAGCAACCATGGAGGCACAGCAAGTTACAAGTGTTCCTCTCGATTTCGACAAAAGAAGTGGTGCTCTCAGTTTGCAATATATCTCTCAAACAGAAGCTTGATTGTGCTGGCAACTTGAGGATTTTGGGTAGTGATATTTGATACAGTAAAGATACAAGGTTATCTCAGTAACCTCATTTGATATGTGTGATTGCATGTTTGCAATCGGGACCTCAAGGAGTAGTGCTAGTTGGGAAGGACGATAATGTCTCCATTTTGTGAACTGTATGGATACTTGTGCTTATGCTAACCAGGCTGGCTGTGTACAACGAACGCCTGACAGAATCATGTCGGGACAACCCTGGCGTCGGCGATGATCGGGCTCCGCACCACGTGATCTTCAGACACCCAGCGTAGGCTCCCCTGGGCCAGCTGCCCGGCGTCGGCGTCGCCGTCGCCTCCCCTGCTGCTCACGGTCACCGTGAATGTCTTCTTCTCCATCGCCGACGTGAACTCCAGCGACTCTGGCTCCACCTTCACCTTGAGCCACTTGGGCACGTCCAGGTGAGCGGTGTACACCGACATCGCCGGCCCCACGTTTGTCACCGTCCGCTTCGCCTTGAACGGCTTCTCCGAGAGCGGCACCAGTATCGCCGGGTAGTTCAGCTGCGCCTCCGGGATGGACCCCACCGCCGCGCACGTCAAGCTGCTGTTCCCCGTGATAGTCTTCATGGCCGGCTCGCCGAGCAGCCCGCAGATGTAGGCGCTGTAGTCGCCGACGTCGAGGTCGTAGACCAGGCCTGGGTCCACCGCCTTCGCCGCGTCCACGTGGCCGGCGCCGATCGAGTAGAAGCTCGCCTTCCGGTGCTCTTCGTCCATGATGGGGTGCCCCGCGTTGTCGGCGGTGCTGGACGTGGTCATGATGGCCGACTTGACCGCCGACGGCGACCAGTCCGGGTGCGCCTTCTTCACGAGCGCCACGATGCCGGTGGCGTGCGGCGCGGCCATGGACGTGCCGGAGGCAACGTTGTAGCTGTACGACTCCGTGCCATCGATGGGCACCATCGACGGCCACGCGGCGAGGATGTTGAGCCCCGGCGCCATGATGTCGGGCTTGAGCACGCCGGGGCTGGCCGCGTTCGGCCCGCGGGACGAGAAGGCCGCGACGATCGGCGCCGGCTTCACGTGAACAATCGAGCTGTTGAACAGTATCGTTGCGGTGTGGGCGGCCGCCGTCGAGCCCACCCTGGCGTAGCCCATGATCTTGGCGCCGTCGGTGGCGGTCACCTGTGACATTGGGAGGTTATAATACTTCTCTACCACGATGGTGTACCCGAAGTCGGCTTCGTTGATGAACACCACTCCGGCGCCGCCTGCCGCCTGGACCGCCTGGATCGAGTTCAGCGGAGGCAACGGCGTCTCGGTGTCGCACACGACCACCTTGCCGGTGATGTTGACGCCGTCGAAGTAGTCGCAGTAGCTGGTGCCCTGAGGGTAGTAGAGCGGGTACGCCTTGGAGCTGAAGCGCTTGTCCTGCGTCAGCGACTCGCCGTCGAACGCTTCCCCGTCGCCGAGCCGCACGGTGGCTCGGTAGCTCCGGTCCACCGACCCGGCCCCCACGGTCAATATCCACGGCGCCTCGTTTGACAACGTGGAGGGCGTCGGGCCGCTGTTACCGCCGGCGCACACCACGAGGACGCCCTTGGACATCACCCCGAACGCGCCGATCGCGATCAGGTCCTTGTCCAATGGTATGGAGGGGCCGCCGAGGGAGAGCGACAGCACGTCCACGCCGTCCTTCACCGCCGCGTCCATCCCGGCCAGTATGTCGGACTCGAAGCATCCTTCGCCGTCGCATACCTTGTACATGGCCAGGTGCGCGCCAGGCGCGATCCCGGCGGCGGTGCCCCTGCCGAGGCCGAACGCCGAGACGCCGTCCACGAAGTGGCCCGCCGCGGTGCCTGCAGTGTGCGTCCCGTGCCCGACGGCGTCGGTGGTGTCGTTGCCGCCCATGAGTGACACCAGGCCGACGAGCTTGTTGTTGCAATGCACGGGGGCCTGGCACTTGCCCTTCCACTTGGCAGGCGGCGGTGGCATGCCCTCGTCTCCAAACGAAGGGTGCGAGGCGGCGATGCCGGTGTCGAGCAACCCGACGATGATGCCCTCGCCGTAGTTTGTGGCGTTCCAGACGCCTTGCTTGGCGTCCAGGCCGAGGAACCCCGGCGTGCGCGTCGTCATGAGCGGCACCCTCCGCTCCGGGAAGGCGCGCACGAACCCGCGCTTCCTGGACACCGCTGCGAGCTGGTCCTCCGTCAACTTTGCGGCGAAGCCGGAAAACACGCCCGTGTACGAGTGGCGAATGGTCGGCGCGTCGCCGCCGGCCGTCCTGCCAGGGCGCGACCCCGGCCGCAGGAACGACTCGTGCCATCTCCGGTGCGCGGCTTCGTCGGCATGGTGCGCGTGCGCCGGAGGCTCGACGAGCACTACGTAAGTTCGAGCGGTGCCATGGTTGAGGCTGGTACTCTGCCTCGCTGTCGCACCGCCTCCGCCAGTGATAATGCTCAGCGTGGGTGTGGCGCTCAAGACGAAGACGAGAACGCACGCGAGAGGTAGTGCTGTCAGGCGAGCCATGTCATCTACAGTATCAATCTACGAGAGCATGCAAGCATGGGCATGAAAAAGATTTGGCTCAAGCGATGCTTATATACATTCTCAAACTGTGTTCTAGTTTGGCCACTCTGTATTCCTACATGACTGGCATCCATGCATGATCCCACCAAAGATGCAGTGCGATGTGGATCTCCTTGGAAACAGGGACATACAGAATGTGTGCATGATTTTGTTGCTTTCTGGACTCATAATGTAACTGCATCTGTTTTTGTTTTGTTTTGCTTGCATGTTTTGTGTGTGACGCGCCAATTCTGATCCTCCATTTCGGGCGGAGCATTGCTTCGGCATCTCAATATATGATTCTTGTTTGCTTAGCAAATTTCTTTTTTGGAAACTTTCAATCTATTCATCAAACATTATGACAAAGAGGTGCTCATAGGGATATGGTGTACGTGTATATATATGAGCGCCTCCTTGTGTAACATGCTTAAAAAATAACAAAAATTACATTCATATCCGTAGGCCACTTAATGATGATTACAAGCACTAGAGCGAGCGAAGGGGCGCTGCCATCATCACCCCTCCCTCACCTGAACCGAGCGTAGACAGTCTAAAAGTCATTGGGCTAAGACCCCGAAGGATCAGCGAACAACAACCACCGCTCACAAAGAGAAGTGTAGATCGGAACCCAACCTGTAGACATATGAATACAAACAAGGACCGGATCCATGCAAATCCACCAAAAGACTAACACCGACCGAATTCACGGGATCCACTGGAGATACACCTCCACACGCTCTTCGAGGACGCAAAATGCACCGCTAGGACGGGGACTAGGCGGAGAGAACCTTATTCTATCTCCAGCGAATCATCGTCGCCTCACCTTTCTAAGTAGTACACAAATCCTAAACAGACTAAAAACCACCTAAAAGTGGAGCATGAGCCTTCCTAATGGTAAGGATTGGGATCCACCACGCCTCCATAGCCATAAGAACACAGGAAACGAGACAAATTAACGGTGCCGACATAAGGCGAAGAAACCTTATATGCCTCGAAGCCTTTCTCAAGCAATTCCCATCGTGGCGAAAAGATAGTATGCATTTTTAACTTTGTGAATGTAAAATAGTCCACCTTCATTTTTACAGAGTAATATTTGCAAAATTCTTTGGATACGCCGTATCTTTTTTTTTTGCGAGAAAACTTCTGATCTATTCATCTTCAATCATGACAGTACAACGAACATCGGAAATAATAAAAATTACATTCACTTATGTTTGACTCGGCGTATCCTCACATTCCAGGTATTTTATCCCAAAGATATGGATTAAGTGAAAATTACAGGAAATTCCAGTTTTCAATTAGCCTTCCATTGGCTCTTGCATTGCTGCAGTTGCCCTGCGCCTCGTCCTGCTCTCGCGCCGCTCCTGTGTCATGCCTCTGCCTTCAGATCTGCACCAGAGCTGCTTTTTGAATGCAATGCAGAATACGACTCAATAGTCAATACGTGCTCCATGAGGGGAGCTCCTCGTTGGCGCATTAAGCGTCCCGAAGACTAACTGGCGCTCACGCGCGCCCCCTAAAGAGTTGTGGCCCACAACTCGCTCGAGCGCTACTGTTACCTCCATCGCTCTTGCTAGACATTGAGCAACCAACTGTTCACTAGGACGGGATGCTCGCTACCCTTCTTTCCTTTGTACTGCAAGCCCGTGCCGTGAATAAAAATATGTTGGCTAATAAAACTGGCCATCGTTTTTCTATCAATTTAAAAAGTTCACTAATTTGGGAAAAAGTTTTGAATTATAAAGGTAAATAAGAAAAATGTTTCACAATTTCAAGAAACTTGGAAATTTGCAAAAAAATCATGATTTCGAAATAAAAAGTTTGCAAAGTTGAAAAGTTCATAATTTGAAAATTGTTCCCAAATTTGGAAAAATTCGTGAAACTGGAAATTTTACACAAAAAATTAAAATTTCCGAACTTGAAAACTTCATGAATTTTAGAAATCTTCGAAAATTTCAGGTCTTCTTTACAAAATTTAAAGTTGTTCATTAATTTGGGGAAAATTCCCAAATTTGAAAAGGTTCATGAATTTTAAAAAGTTCATTAGTTTTATAAAATGTTCACAAATTTGGAGAAACTGAATTTGCGACAAGTAAATGAATTAAATAAAAAAGTTCACAGCTTTGAGATTTTTCTCATGAATTTGGAAAAAGTTCATCAATTTATGAAAGTACATGAATTTGAAAAGAAATGAATTTAACAAAAAGTTCAAGATTGTAAGAAAAAAATCACAAATTGAAAAAAGCTCACAAATCTTTACAAAGTTCTGAAATTTGAAAAATAATTGAATTTGAAGAAGGTTAAAAAATTTAAGAAAAAATTCTCAAATTTGACAAAAGTACATGAATTAAAAAAGTGAATTTGAAGAAAGTTGATGAATTTCAGAAAAAGTTTCATGAATCTTGAAAAGAATTGAATTTGAGAAAAGTCCCTAAATTTAAAAACCAGTTTACTCACTGTGTTTTCTCGATTTTATCTTCTGCTGATGTTTTGTTTACTGAAAAGGCGGTTGCTGGTTTTTTAAATTGGAAAAAATGTTCATGGATTAAATAAAAGTTCATGAGTTTAAAAAAGTACATCAGTTTGGAAAACAATATCTCGAATTTGACAAAAAATTTCATGAAATTGAAAAAAGTTCATCAATTTGACAAATAAAGTTCTTGAATGTGGAAAATGTAGGTGAAATTGAAAATGCTCATCGATTTGAAAAAGTGCAAAACTTTGACAAAAAGGTTTAACAATTTGAAAAAACGTCACAAATTCGGAAAAGTTTGTGAAATTAAGAAAATGTTCAGGAATTTAATTTTTTTGAACATTTTTAAAAGTGCACAATTTGAATTTTGTGTGTGTGAATTTAAGCAAATACAAAATAAAAAAACATAAAGTGAAAAAGAATAAAGCTGAAAGAGAAATGTCCAGAAAACCAGAAACCAGACAGTGAAGGCGCACAACAACAAGAACGTACTCCCTTCGTCCGGAAATATTTATCATCAAAATGAACAAAAGGGGATGTATCTAGACGTATTTTAATTCTAGATACATCTTTTTCTATCCATTTTGATGACAAGTATTTCCGGACGGAGGGAGTATAACATAACTAGTCACAGTAGGTGAGCTATCCTAGTTAGTTACATCGCGTGCAAATAAACCGACTCTGAGGGCGCCAGATAGATGTTGGGCTCCATGATCCGGCAGCTATATCTCGCTTATAGAGAGAGATGATAGGTCCCCTTGCCTAAAGCTTTCCCGCCATGCGGCGCGAATGGCCGGCCTCATGTTTTCTCGGTAGTTCGTTTCTTATCGCTGCCTTTTGCACCTTTTTATAACTTTTTCGTTTTATTTTGTTTTTCCTCTACATTTTTATTTCTTCCCTGGTTTTCTTATTTTTTTCTTCATTATACTTTGTTTTCATCTTTTATTTAAAAGTGTATAAAAATGTTTATCATGTATTTAAAAGTGCATATAAAAATGTTGATAAAGTATACAAAATGTAGATTGTACATTAAGTAAAATTAGAACTAAATAAATATATTTTTTAAAAAGTTAATTCAGTATTTAAAAATTTAACATGTATATAAAAAGTTCCTGATGTATAAAAAATGTATATTGTGCGTAAAGAAATGTTTATTGCCATTTAAAATGTTCAAAGTATGATTATCATTTTATTTATACATGTTTAGCATTTCTAAATACATGATTAACAATTTTCTGCATTTTCAAGTTTTTTTAAATAAATGAAATACACATTGATATTTTTTGTATATATTTTTGTGTACATGGGAACATTTTTTATACACATTTAATATTTTCAAATGCTTGATTAAGTTTTTCAAATTTTTAATTAACATTTTTCAAATGCTTGATTAACATTTCATACACTCTGTATGTTTTTTTCTTATACACTAGAAACATTTTTTTGTACATGTTTAACATTTTTTATTCTTTTATGTAAAGTGATTTTTGTATTATACTCCCTCCGTCCTTGAAAGAGTGCACTTTCAACTTTGTTGGAAAGTCAAACTTTTTTATGTTTGACCGTATTTATACAATAATAGACCAACATTTATGCCATCAAATTAATAGCATTAGATTCATGATAAAATATATTTTCATCGTATACCTATTTGGTTTCACAAGCATTGACATATTTTTGGACAAACTTGGTCAAACTTTGAGATAGTTTGACCCTTCAATAAAGTTGGAAGTACACTCTTTTAAGAACGGAGGGAGTATATATTTAGAATATTTCCAAATATAAATAAAAGTAAAAACATAAATCAGAAAACAAAAAAAATAGTGCAACGGAGACAAGAAAAAACAACCGATTAATGCGCGCTGGGCCAGCCCATTAGCGCAGGTGCTTCAAGCGACCGCTCCTTCTGTCTCACGTGAAGCGTTGATCATGATTTTTTCCTTCACATTAGCAGTTTCCATACCTGATGTGTACCCAGAGTACATTTGCAGTTTTATCGCCCAGAAAATCATGCTAAAGCCAGGAGCTGAACTCAAAACTTCAATATTGAGATCTTAGTTCACTTGCCAACTTCCCCACTACCTGGTTCTTGTCAAGTTCAAAGGAAATCCATTGTTTGACCATCTTCTCTCTTCCAAACTTCATTCAAACATTCCTTAATAATTTTCTGTATAATAGAATGATAATTTACGAACCGTTGACCTAATAACTCACGTACAAGCACCATGATAATTTTGAGGGGACGGATAATTTTTTAACATAACCCGACAACTAAATAACATGATAATTTACACACCACAGACCTGATAAATTATGTACAAACACCGTGGTAACTTTTACCCGAGGAAGAAAAAAGTTGTTGAAACATTTTCCAGTAACTTCTGTCTTAATACCATGGTAATTAATGCATTGCAGACCTGATAACATACATACAAACACATTGATAACTTTTCACTTGTGGGGAAAAAAGTTGTTGAAACATACACCAGTATTTTTTTGTCTAAATAGCATGGGCATTTACGCACTGCAAACCTGATAATTCCTATATAAACACATTGATAACTTTTCACCATGGGCGAAAAAAGTTGTTGAAACATACCTCTGTAACTTATGTGTAAATAACATGATAATTCACGCATTACCACTCGATAACTTACATACAAACACATTTATAACTTTTCACCCATAGGGAAGAAATTCTGGTAACATACCCCAGTAACTTCAGTGTAAATAGTATGGTCATTTGTGCACCTCAAACCTGATTGCTACCCTCCGAAGCCCCCCGAGCGGCCTAACCCTAGCCAGTTTGATAGGGAAATCTACCCACTTTGACTTTCGACGAACGACGTTAGACCAATGGACTTTTCTAACTGGCTATGCTAGATTAGCCTATAGGAACATTTTAAAACAAATTTTGAGCCCGGATTATCAAAAGATTCCCTCTGGGCTATCACGGGCAGTTTCCCGAGTGCTGGTGGTAGTGTCGTCCGTGAAGGGGGGTCACACTCTGGGAGCTTCGTGTTCGGTGTTTGAACCTCCACCACACTCTTAGACATGTAATAGGACAAAATTCAAAGTTTGGTGGGATTGCTACCCTCCGTAGACCCCTGAGCGGCCTAATCGTGGCCAGTTTGACTGGGAAAGCTACACATTTGACTTTCGCTGAACGACCTTTGACCAATGAACTTTTCTACCTAATTGTGCTTGGTTAGCCCATAGGAACATTTTAAAACAAAACTTGAGACCAATCTATCACAAGATTCCATTCCGGCTACCATCCAAGGTAGTTTCCCGCTCTAAGTGCTACGGTAGCGCCGTCCGTGAAAGGGTCACACTACAGAACTGTGTTGGGTGTTTGAACCTCCCACCACACTTCTATACATGTATGAGGACCCAATGCATGTTTTGGTGGCATTGCTACCCTATGAAGACCCCCGAGCGGCCTAACCCTAGCTAGTTTGACCGAGAAAGCTACCCCCTTTGGGTTTCTCTTTTGTAGCAAAGCATCAAAGTTATAATTAAATATTTCATACTAAACACATGATTTTTTAAATACTGAAACTTTTTGATGCAAATAGATATAAACTTTGCCTCATTTGGCCAAGGAATGAAACACATACAAACAAATCAAAACAAGAGGGTGTTATCTGGAAATTTTGAAATAAACATGATTTTAGTCTGTTCAAATTTTAAAACATAGTATACCAATAGAACCTTTCCAGATTCTGATCCCAAAACATATAAAGTTTGTCAAAATCGACGTAAGTATGAAGTAGTTGTGTTTTTTACAAAGTATAAGGACCTATTTGCAAAAGTACACGAGGTCACATTTTAAACGTTTTCAAAACAAAAACAAAGTGTATATTCATACTCTTGAAAAATTCTACCCAAATTGATATATAATTTGTATATGTTTAAGTTTAGCTAACTCAGATTTCAAACCCTCAAATTCAACCTTTCTAAAGAACATAAAAGATTTTTTTTAAATCTATGCCGACGGCCGCCTGTCAGAGCCGTCGGCATAGCTGTAACGACATCAGCCTTCCGTCAGGCAATGGGTTGTATGTCGACGTCCACCATCGGCGGTCCTTTGCCAATAGCTAAGGTTTGCCGACGGCCATCGTCGACTTATATGGGTGATTTGCCAACGGTCACCGTCAGCAAATTTGGAGCTTAGCCGACGGCCTGGATTTGCCGATGGTTTTCTGTTCACCGTCGGCTTAGCTCGAGGTATGCCAGCGGCCCCGATAAAAAGCCGTCGGCACACGTTTTGCCGTCGGCATATTCGTTGTTTCCTGTAGTGTACCATTTTCTCAAAATGACACTAGAGATCCATCATATATAAACATACTCCCTCCGTTCCATAATGTAGTGTCTATAGATTTTTACAAAAGTCAAACATGACAAACTTTGACCATGTTTATAGAGAAAAGTAAGTACATCTAGAATACCAAATGCGCATCATTGGATACATCGTGAGTTATATTTTTAGAATGTACATGTTTGAAATTGTAGATGTAGACATTTTTCTCTACACTTGATTAAAGTTGGCAAAGTTTGACTTTAAAAAAAAAATCTATAGGCACTGCATTGTGGAATGGAGGGAGTATTAGTTAATGGTTTTGCACGAACTAATTAAGCAGAGAAGGTGCAAGCAGTAGCTACACTGCATGTGCGTCTCCGACACAATATGGTTGTGACTAAGCCTTTTGGCAATCCACATATTTAGTAACTTACACCAGTCTCTACTCTCTAGCAATCAGCTTCATTATAGCCAGTATTGAAGTTTCTCCTCATCACCTCTGCATTCTAGACAAACTAAAACAAACATAACATGACATTGGAGCATACACATTTTTTATGAATTGAGTACAATATGTTTTCATGTAATCATAAGTAGTGATGATAGTAGAAAGATTAAGCCTACACTTAGAAAGGGTGTTATCAATCAGTTGCCAGCTGCCACTTCGTGTTGTACACAACATCACCATAGTCTTGAAGGGTACTCCTGGAGCATGTCAACCTATTACAATTTTTGCCAAGTGCGATATCCTATATATTGATCCCATGGTAAAAGAAGTTTTGGAACCTTGTTACTTGTGGAGTGTTCACCTCAAATCTCCCACTAATTGAGTGATTCTTCCGTTGCAGTCCTAGAAACAACCTCGTTTGGGACCCTACCAAATTCTGTGTTAGCAAGATCAACCGATACGATGTTCGCCTGCAAAATGTCGGGTATAAAAGATGCATTTAGATTTAGGTCGCTAATGTAGTCGCTGAATGAAATAAATATATGTGTACTACTAGTAGTATTGATGTACCGCTGGTGGATCGTGCAGTAACCACATGTAACGAGTAGGTGCGTCAAACCGATTGTCCAACATCAAATAGTATGCAACTGTCGCCTACCATGGAAAACATCAGTTAGACTGGTATTTCCGAGAGGAAATAAAAGCAATATCATCTAGCTAGTCTAGAGAGAAAAACATCAATATATCTAGCTAATCTAGAGAGAAATGTGTCACCACATGATCGATACTGTACTTGGTTTTCGACTCCTCTGTGCAGGAACTCAACAAGGTTATTATTGTCCAACCCGACCATCATCGTGATAACCTGTTCTACAGTTTGGGCACAAATCTGGTGTAAGACAAGACACAAACAAATTCAGTATTCTGATACTATGTAGCAAGGGCTACATAGGGATTGGGGGAGGGGTAATTAATTAAGCTAGGGATGACATGATTTGCCTTGAAGATTTGGCTGGCAGCATGGAGAGGAGGCGGCATCGCGAGGTAGCTAGGGATGGAGTGTTGGAGCCATGGGTGTTGACGCACCTCGTCGATGCTCATTCGTCTCTCGGGGCAAACTTGAAGCATGCCTGAGATGAGCGCCCTCGGCCCGTCCGATATACCATGTGGGATCCTCACCCTGCCACTCTACAAATCCCCCAGAGAGTAAGATGAATCAATCAACAAAACCGATATAGATGATGAATTCCCAAGCAAAAATAGTAGACTAGTAGTAGGTACTCTCTCCGTTTTTTTTTACTCCGCATATAAGATTTGGTCAAAGTCAAATTACATAAAATTTAACCAAATTTATATAAAAAAAATATGAACATCTACAATACTAAAACTATATAGTATGAAAATACGTTTCATGGTGCATCTAATAATATTGATTTCATATTTTGAATGTTTATAGTTTTTGATATAAAGTTAGTCAAACTCTATAAAATTTGACTTTGACTAAACCTTATATGCAGATTAAAAAGAAACGAAAGGAGTACTCACGGTGATTTTCCTCTTGATAGCGGGCTCATCGGGGCCATCGAAGGGAAGGTAGCCACAGAGCATGGCAAAGAGGATGACCCCGCAGCTCCACATGTCCACCTCCGGACCAAGATGCCTTGTCGGACTCGTATCTGTCCGGTCGGCGCACACCTCGGGGGCCGCGTAGAGCAGGCTCCCGCAGTCCGCCCCCGGTTTCTGGACGGGCCCGAAGAAGTCGCTGAACCCGAAATCCGCCAGCTTCACGTTCTTGCCGGCATCGAGCAGGACGTTCTCCAGCTTGAGGTCGTGGTGCACCACCATGTTCCGGTGGCAGTAGGCCACGCCAGACACTAATTGCATGAACATGCGGCGAACCTCGGCCCCGTCCAGCCCGTGGTGGCCGGAGATGACCTGGTCGCTGAGCTCCTTGTAGAGCTCCCCTGACTCTGCCAGCTCCATCACGATGCACGCCTGATTGCCGCCGTTGGCAACGACAACGGCGGCCTCGTAGAAGCGAATGACGTGAGGGTGGTGCCGCAGCAGCCTCATGATCCGGATCTCCCTCTCCGCTCCTTCTTCCACCGCAAGATTAGCATGGAATATCTTGACGGCGACGTCGCGGCCGGTGAGGCGGTGCGTGGCCGGATACACATCAGCGTAGGCGCCCCCGCCGATGGTTTTTGGCTTCAGCTCGTACCATGCATGCAGATGCCGATCCGCGCTGGTACTGGCTTGGTTAGTTGAGGCCGCCATTGCTGGACTTGGAGCTGATTAGTGTTTCCATACACGAACCGCACATACGGGGTCCTCTACCTGTTACGCTAGCTTAGCTCTTGTTGTTGCCAAATATAGAGTGATGGAAGAAGCTACCTAGATAGTTAGCTAAATTAGTGGTCAGGTGATCGATCGGGGGGGGAGGGGGGGGGGCATGTGAATAGGTTAATTAGCCACGTATGTACATACATAGACAACAAGAGCGGCGTCCGCGTCTATTCGCCCGTCGGAGGAAACAACGACAAATCAATATGTTGGCACTGTCACATACTCTTGTAATGAACACCATGGAACGTTCGAGGTGATTCTCATGCATGTCAACCAATTAAAGGTGAAAGCAACATGCGGTATATACAAATTAATTTTAGGATGCAAGAGGAGTATATTATATGGGCGACGCTACGCGTCCACCGGCGGATTTTCTGATTTTATCCGTCGCTTCGACGGCCGTTGGATGCCCGACCTGATGATCGTCCGATCTAGTGTAGACGCCCCGCATGCCCACTCGTTATTTCCTGCAATAGCCACTCTGTTGCAGAAACAAATAACACTCTTGCCCCAGGCCCCGACAGAGCTGCGCCCCGCGCGGCGCCGCCGCCGACCCACCGCAAAAATCAGCTCGCCGGCGGTATCCTGGAGCTAAATTGAAGTTTCTGCAACACTATGGCGCTCCATATCGCGCGTCAGATGGTCGGATCTGACGCAAATCGAGCTCACCGAGGGGCCCTGCTTCGAGATCAGGCGCGACCATTGTTCTCAGCTCCGAGCGCCGCCGGGGGGCCGCCGCGTGTTGGAGTTTCCTCTTGGTTCATAAACCCCTCGGTGGTGTTTCCTGAAACTACTTCGAGCAGATCGCATCTGGAAGCCCAGGTTAGTTTCTGAAACATGGTCTCTGTTTCTGAAACATAGCTATCTCTGAAAAACATGAATCAACACATCCCACCGTCCTGCTTGATTGTATCTCCGAAACCAAGAGGTTCAGGACTACTGGCTACTTGATTGTATCTCTGAAACATGAATTCTAAATCCCATTGTCCTGCTTGATTGTATCTCTAAAACATGATTTCATTGTCTACAAAGTGTTTCTGAATTCCTTGCAACCGCCGCCGCCCTCCGTCCTAGCCACACGAGTCAACTGAGCCGCGGGTGTTATCCAGTTGCACGAATGTCTTCTGAAACAACAGGTAAGTTTCAGAAAAACGTCTGCGCGTGACGCGGAAGCGTGGACGCTCTCGTCTGTTTGATCAACAGACGATTCAACGGATGTGGAGCCGGCGGACGCATAAGCGTTATCAGTCGGTTGAAGGTAAGCTTTTTCCATATTATATATGGTACGATGTGAGACGCCAAATAAATTAGGACGAGCGAACTCCACAAGAAATTATTAGGCTAGTCATAGTAGGAGTAACTTAGGTAGTAACATAACACACTTCAAGAAAAATTTGCTTATGTGACAAGTAATTAATGAGAGGTGGTAACATAATATGTTACTGTAACATAGCTCTTCCCAAGACAAGATGAGTCTACAAGTTAATAAATGAAGCCGTCTATGATACTACTATTATGTTATTTTGCATTATGAAGGTAGTAACTTAAACTAGTGTCATATGTATGACATTAGTCTAAGTTACTCCCCACTATGACCAGCCTCAGCCGCGAAAGTTTCAGGTGACATTTTTGTCGAGAGGGAATGACAGTTTCTTCGAAGCAACATGACAGTTTATTCAAAGAAGGCATTTTTTATTTTAAAACTGCTAAAGTTTGATTTTTGCTCACAACTAAAACTGCCATCAAATGACGTTCGCTTGCCACCCCTTTCCCAGCTTCGCTAGGTAACATTGCCGCTTAGAGCATCTCCGGCCGCGCATCCAACAGGCCCTTCCCAGGCGATTTTTCCGCGCCGGCGCCTAAAAATCGGCCCAGTCGCGCCCTCAGGAGGCCGTTTTTCACTGATTTGGGCCAAAACTGGCGCCGGCGGACCGAGGCCGAACCCGGCGCGCTGGGGGCGCCCGGGGACGCCGGGGCGAGCGATTTTGGCGCGAAAGAGCCGTGGGCCCGCCGAGTCAGGGACACGCACCTCGTCGTCCTCAGAACGCCTCGGTTTCCTGCGGCCCATTGATTCCTCGCGGGCGGCGCGGCGGCACCTCCCCTCCCGCCACGCGTACACACGGCGTGGGGCTATAAAACCTGCGCCTCCCCATCACCTCTGGCCACACCAGCCCACAGCTGCCGCCGAGCTCTGCCTCTCTCCCCGTGCGTACGCCGCCCGCCGACGTTCCTCCCCTCCCCTCTCTCCCCCAAGCCCATCCGATGGCCGGACGATTCCCCGGCGACGCGGCGGCGGCCAACGGCTTCGGCCGTCGCTCGCTCCATGAGTGGGAGGCCTACCTCTTCTTCGAGGCGAACATCCCGGCGCTGCCGGACATGCGCGCCGGGCCAACGGGGTGGAGGATCAGCATTGGGGGCATCCCCATTCCCCCGGTGCCAGACCTCGATGCGCGCCCCGCTATCTTCACCGCCGAGGTCGACCGCGTGCAGGCGTACCCGACGAAGGAGCAACGCGCCCTCCCCCAGTATCCCGCCAACAACCATGCATCGTGGGCGGCGTACTTCCAGGGCCGGCAGGCGCATCGGCGCGTCCACCAACGGGGCGCCGGTGGTGGGGGGCGTCAAGAACAACGAGGGGCGCCGCGTATGGTGGGGCACCCCCGGCCGCACGCTCCATGAGGTGCTCCAGCACCTCGAGGGCGGCAATGACTCGCCGATGGCATATACCCTGCCGCGGCGGCCGCCCCGGTCCCCTGCCGGAGCACCGGGTGATGAAGACATGTACCTAGGGTAGGGTCATGGACCTGTCCTAATTACCCTACCCAAGGGCATCCCTAGAAGAAATCACCTTTCAATCGACTTGGAGGTGCTCCACTCGACGGACTCGAAGCCACTCGACCATGAGGCAATCACTCGACCAAGATCAAGCCACTCGACAGCCAGGAGACATAAAGCCACTCCGCACACTAACGGTCGGTCATTTAGTAGCTTTTATGGTCATCATAGCACTTTATTAGAGGTGTTACCAGTAACGCCCGACCTTAATGTACTTAAAACCCTGCATAACTGAGGGCGGGAGGGGTCTGGCGAACTCTATATAAGCCACCCCCCTCCTCAGTGTAAAGGGTTCGCACCCCTGTAATTCTTACACACATAATCCAGTCGACGGCCTCCGGGCTCCGAGACGTAGGGCTATTACTTCTTCTGAGAAGGGCCTGAACTCGTAAATCTCGTGTGCTTACAACTACTCCATAGCTAAGATCTTGCCTCTCCATACCTACCCCCCTACATTACTGTCAGAGTTAGAACCACGACAGTTGGCGCCCACCGTGGGGCTGGTGTCTTAGCGACTTGTTGGAGAAGTTGTGATTTTTTCCGATCCAAATCATCATGGTTTCTGGAGGAGTTTTGGTGGAGGGCCGCGAGATCTGTCTCGGCGCGCTCACGTTCATCGCCGACGACTCCGCCTGGCTTCAGGAGGCTCCGCTCGACATCGACGCGCTTCCTGTCCGCGGGGCAACACACTTTCGCGCGTGTGTCCGCGGCGTCCTCTTGCGGCAACCGTCGACCCATTATCGGTCGGCCCCTGCATTGTCCTCCCTCCCTGTTTCTCGTCGGCGCAAGCGCTCCGGTCGGTCGAGACTTCAGCGGTGGGTGAGACACGCGGTGGCACGCCAGTCGGCCACCCCTCGAGTCGCGGCGATCGAGCCCGACGAATCCCTCTACGGCTTGTTCGACCTGTCGACTGGCTCTATAGAGACTGCATCCGAGTGCGACAGCAGTGATCTGGCGGCGGAGGTTCTGATGGTCAATGGACCGCGCAGTCCTCCCGGTTTTCCCCGCACCGACGGAGGCGCAGGTGGAGGCGACCCATCGTATCCCCATGAGGAATATCTCCCCGAGCCTCTCACGTCGCTGCAGAGAGAAGAACTTCGTCGCTGGAACATGGATGCACTGCACACTCCTATTGTTGGAGAAACCCCCGAGGCTCGTGCCTTGGAGGACGCGCGCCTGGCCAACTTGGCTGAGCGCACTTGACTGGAGAACCTCCAGCGAGCACTCGACGAGCGTGTGTGACAACGGGTTCCAGAATCCAGTCGCCGTCAGCTTTTTCTGCCCCCGCAGGTATATCGAACTCCGATTCAGAATTTAGCAGCTGCAACCCGTATAGCAGAGTCGATTCAGCCTTCCCAATCAGAGGTTGGCAGAGGCTTGCTGCAGATCAAAGCGTTACTCCGGGCAGCAGGAGACCAGAATTCCGCTGTTTCTCAGTCACGGAACAGAATCCACAGCAGATCCATTGCTGCAGACACAGTCCAGTCGGTTCACAGCCCAAGATCGCCTCCGAGGCGTGAGGAACGTGGAGACCAATGAGATCAGTACAGGAACCATGAGCAGTATGGTCACCGATTCGATCGTGACGATCGACGTCGAGTGCCCACCCCTCCCCCGAGGAGCGGATCATACGTGCCTCGACAGCAGGATGACAGGCGCCCTCATAGTGTTGGGTGGAGGATTCCAGTCGACCACAGGGAACCGAGATTTGATGCGAGATCCATTCTCGTTCAAGGTTTGGTCGAGAGAAACAGAGCTCACCGAGAAGGTCACGACAGAGATGCACCTACCAGCAGCAGAGTGCATGTTTCAGGGCCAGGGTGCTTTAGTAGAGCCATCAGGGCCGCAACGATTTCTCCCAACTTCAGGTTGGCGACTGGAGTCAGTAAGTTCACTGGTGAGTCCAAGCCTGATACTTGGCTTGA
This sequence comes from Aegilops umbellulata, assembly GCA_032464435.1. NCBI lineage: Eukaryota > Viridiplantae > Streptophyta > Magnoliopsida > Poales > Poaceae > Aegilops > Aegilops umbellulata. The sequence goes on from CP136054.1 coordinate 378,866,976, forward strand.
AGACTACCGAGTGGCTGTCCAAATTGGTGGTGGCAATGATGAAGTGGCCATGAAGCACCTGCCTCTCATGTTGGGGGGCTCGGCCAGAGCATGGCTGAATCAGTTAGCACCTAGCAGCATTTACACTTGGGAAGATCTCGCCCGAGTGTTTGTCACGACATTTGAAGGAACATGCAAGCGATCGGCAGGGCTGACCGAACTGCGGTCTTGTGTGCAGAAGTCGAATGAAACTTTGAGGGATTACATCCAGAGGTGGATCACGTTGCACCACACTGTAGAAAATGTGCCTGACCACCAAGAAGTATGTGCCTTCAAGAAAGGCGTCAAGAATAGAGAACTGAATCTGAAATTCGGTCGAACCGGAGACGTGTCTCTGAATCGGATGATGGAGATTGCCACCAAGTACGCTAATGGAGAAGATGAGGATCGACTCCGGAGTGGCAAGCTCAAGTCAATCGCCCAAGAAACCGGAGGAGGAAATTCCAATCGGAAGCAGAAGCGGAAAGCCAAGCCAGCTGCTCCTGGGGAAACCTTGGCTGTAACTCAAGGAAAGTTTAAAGGGAAACCCAAAGGGCCTTGGAACCCCAAGAAAGTTAAAGACCAAGAAGGAAATGATGTGTTGGATTTGCCATGTCACATCCACACAAAGAAAGATGAAGAGGGTAAACTCATTTACCCGAAACATACCACTCGACAGTGCCGACCCTTGATCCAGCAGTTCCAGGGCAAACAACCCAAAGATAAGGAAAAGGAGTCGGACAAAGTTGAGGACAAGGAAGACAGTGATGATGGATACCCCCAGGTCAATTCCACCCTGATGATTTTTGCTGATGTTGAAAGCAAAAGTCGACTAAAAGTTATCAACCGTGAGGTGAATATGGTTGCTCCGGCAACACCCAGTTATCTGAAGTGGTCTCAGACTGCCATCACATTCGACCAGTCCGATCACCCAACGCACATTGCCACCCCTGGGAGGCAAGCTTTGGTGGTCGACCCAGTTGTCGAAGGCACTCGACTGACCAAAGTCTTGATGGATGGTGGCAGTGGTTTGAACATACTATATGCAGAGACATTAAAAGGGGTGGGCATTCCGATGTCCAGGCTTAGTACCAGCAACATGAGTTTTCATGGAGTCATTCCTGGGAAGAAGGCTGAGTCACTCGGCCAAATTGCTCTCGATGTGGTTTTCGGTGATTCCAAGAATTACCGCAAAGAAAAGTTGACGTTCGAGGTTGTGGACTTCCAAAGTGCTTATCACGCTATTTTGGGCAGGCCAGCTTATGCACGCTTCATGGCTCGACCATGTTATGCGTATCTCAAATTGAAGATGCCTGGTCCTAAAGGCGTGATCACTGTTACAGGCAATCGGAAGAAGGCAGAAGAATGTTTTCAAAAAGGCTCAAAGATCGTTGATGCCTAGATGGCAGTGGTAGAGCTGCAGGAGTACCAGAAGACTGCTGACCCGAGTGATTTGTTGCGAGCCAAGAAGCCCGCTACGGAATCAGCTTTCCAGTCGTCTGGCGAAACGAAGCCGGTTCACATTCACCCGACCGATCCCAATGCTGCTCCGACTCATATCTCAACAACACTCGACTCCAAATAGGAAGAAGCGCTCATCCAGTTCCTCCGTGAGAACTGGGACATCTTCGCATGGAAGCCTTCTGACATGCCGGGTGTTCCCAGGGGGCTGGCTGAGCACCGCCTACGAGTCGACCCAAAAGTGAAACCTGTCAAAGAACATCTCCGACGGTCCGCCTTCCAGAAGAGAAAGGCTATTGGTGAAGAAGTGGCTCGGCTCTTAGCAGCGGAGTTCATCCGAGAGATTTACCACTCCGAGTGGCTTGCCAACGTTGTCATGGTCCCCAAGAAGGACAAGTCACTTCGCATGTGCATTGACTTTAAACATATCAATCGGGCCTGCCCGAAAGATCATTTTCCTCTCCCCCGCATCGATCAGATAGTCGACTCGACTGCGGGGTGTGAGCGACTGTCTTTTTTAGACGCCTATTCCGGGTACCATCAGATCCGTCTGTATGGACCCGACGAGATCAAAACGGCTTTCATCACTCCATTCGGGTGCTTCTGTTATGTTACCATGCCATTCGGCCTCAAGAATGCCGGAGCCACGTTCATGAGGATGATTCAAAAGTGTCTGTTCACTCAAATCAGTCGGAATGTGGAAGCATACATGGATGATATTGTGGTCAAGTCACGGAAGGGTTCCGACCTACTGACTGACCTTGCTGAAACCTTTGCCAACCTTAGAAGGTATGACATCAAGCTTAATCCATCAAAGTGCACATTCGGAGTCCCTGGTGGAAAGTTACTCGGTTTTCTTGTTTCCGAACGGGGAATCGACGCCAATCCAGAAAAAATCGGTACTATACTCCGAATGAAACGTCCTGTGCGTGTGCACGACGTACAGAAGCTTACTGGTTGCTTGGCCGCTTTAAGTCGATTCATCTCTCGTCTCGGTGAAAAGGCATTACCTCTTTACCGACTGATGAAGAAGTCAGACAAGTTCGAGTGGACTCCGGAAGCTGATGCAGCGTTCGCAGAGCTCAAAGCTCTGCTCTCCACCCAGCCGGTGCTTGCTGCCCCAATCAGCAAAGAGCCTTTGCTGCTTTACATTGCAGCCACTGGACAAGTCGTCAGTATAGTACTTACGGTCGAGCGGGAAGAAGAAGGAAAAGCCTTTAAAGTTCAATGCCCAGTATATTATGTTTCTGAAGTTTTGACTCCATCAAAGCAAAGATATCCTCATTACCAGAAGCTTGTGTATGGGATTTATATGACCACGAAGAAGGTTGCACATTACTTCTCTGACCATTCCATTACAGTCGTCAGCGACGCTCCATTGTCAGAGATTCTGCACAACAGAGATGCAACTGGTCGAGTGGCCAAATGGGCGATTGAACTCCTTCCCCTAGATACCAAGTTTGAGGCAAAGAAAGCTATCAAGTCCCAAGCAATAGCAGATTTCGTCGCCAAGTGGATCGAACAACAACTGCCGACTCAAGTTCACTTGGAGCACTGGACCATGTTCTTCGACGGTTCTAAGATGCTGAATGGTTCCGGTGCTGGGGTAGTATTGGTTTCCCCCCGAGGAGATAAGCTTAGATATGTTCTCCAAATCCACTTTGATTCCTCCAATACCGAAGCAGAATATGAAGCACTTTTGTATGGGTTGCGCATGTCCATTTCACTCGGCGTCCGTCGCCTCATGGTCTATGGCGACTCAGATTTGGTGGTTAATCAGGTGATGAAGGAGTGGGACGTCAGAAGTCCAGCCATGACTGGGTATTGCAATGCTGTGAGAAAGTTAGAGAAGAAATTCGAGGGGTTAGAGCTTCATCACATACCCCGACTAAAAAATCAAGCAGCTGATGATTTGGCGAAAATAGGTTCCAAAAGAGAAGCCATTCCCAGCAATGTGTTTTTGGAACACATCCACACGCCATCAGTTCAAGAGGATCCTTTCACTGAAGAAGCCCCGCAGCCAAAAAGTGCCACGGATCCGACTGAAGTTGAAGTTCCGGCAGTGGTCGACCTGATCATGGAAGTCTTGGTCATCACTCCCGACTGGACGGTGCCATACATCGCGTACATCCTAAGGAAAGAACTCCCAGAGGATGAAGAAGAGGCTCGACAGATCGTCCGTCAATCCAAAGCCTTTACAGTCATAAAGGGACAGTTGTATAGAGAAAGCGCGACTTGAGTTAGCCAGAAGTGTATAACACCAGAAGAAGGTCAAATAATCCTTGATGATATCCACTCGGGGACCTGTGGTCATCATGCGTCCTCCCGAACCATTGTGGCTAAAGCATACCGAGTGGCAAAAGAGATAGTCGACAAATGTGAAGGCTGCCAGTTTTACTCCAATATGTCTCACAAGCCTGCGTCAGCCTTGAAGACCATTCCACTTGTCTGGCCCTTCGCCGTTTGGGGATTGGATATGGTTGGACCACTGAGAACAGGCAGGAGCGGATTCACTCATGTGCTAGTGGCAATCGACAAGTTTACCAAATGGATTGAAGCTAAGCCTATCAAGAATCTCGATGCCTGCACCACTATCCGTTTCATCAGAGAATTGATATTCAGATATGGAGTTCCACATAGCATCATTACTGAAAATGGGTCAAACTTTGATTCGGACAAGTTCAGAGCTTTTTGCGCCTCTCAAGGCACACGAGTTGACTACACTTCAGTCGCTCACCCCCAGTCGAATGGACAAGCAGAAAGGGCAAATGGTCTGCTTCTCAAAGGACTGAAACCCCGACTGATGCGCGATCTCAAGCACGCAGCAGGCGCATGGGTCGACGAGCTTCCATCAGTTCTTTGGGGATTGAGGACTACCTCGAATCGGTCGACTGGAAGAACCCCATTCTTTGTAGTCTACGGAGCTGAGGCAGTTTTGCCGAGTGACCTGCTTCACAATGCACCCCGAGTCGAGCTCTACTCTGAAGATGAAGCAAAAGCCCGGCAGGACGCAGTCGACCTCCTGGAAGAAGAAAGAGAAATGGCCATGATCCGATCGACCATCTACCAGCAAGACTTGCGTCGATTCCATGCCAGGAATGTGAAGAGTTGAGCCTTCCAAGAAGGAGACTTGGTCCTCCGAGTGGATCAACAGAAACCACACAAGCTCGCTCCTACTTGGGAAGGTCCCTTCATCGTCACCAGAGTCCTCCACAATGGAGCATACCACCTTTACAACGTCGATCGCCAGAATGATGAGCCACGAGCTTGGAATGCGGAACTGCTCCGCCCCTTTTACACTTGAATTCTCACTCGGATGAGATGTAATAAGAAAAACTTTTGTAGTTTATTTATCAAAGACAAGAGTGTTATAATTGTTCCAGTGATTGTTGTTGCTTCTGTTTGCGTGAGAAATCCCCCAGTGGGTGGCTTAGCTGCGAATCCGTTTCGCCTAAGTTTGTAAAAAATCCTACCGAGTGGTGAGCCAGCCTCTCACTCGGGGGCTTAGCTGCGAACCCATTTCGCCTAAGTGTTCTAAAATCCTACCGAGTGGTGAGCCAGTCTCCCACTCGGAGGCTTAGTTGCAGTCCAGTACTCGCCTAAGTTTGAAAAATCCTACCGAGTGGTGAGCCAGTCTCCCACTCGGAGGCTTAGCTGCAGTCCAGTACTCGCCTAAGTTTGAAAAATCCTACCGAATGGAGAGCGATCCTCCCACTCGGGGGCTTAGCTGCAGTCCAGTACTCGCCTAAGTTTGAAAAATCCTACCGAGTGGAGAGCGATCCTCCCACTCGGGGGCTTAGCTGCAGTCCAAGTACTCGCCTAAGTATGTAAAAATCCTACCGAGTGGAGAGCGATCCTCCCACTCAGGGGCTTAGCTGCAGTCCAGTACTCGCCTAAGTTTGAAAAATCCTACCGAGTGGAGAGCGATCCTCCCACTCGGGGGCTTAGCTGCAGTCCGGTACTCGCCTAAGTTTGAAAAATCCTACCGAGTGGAGAGCGATCCTCCCACTCGGGGGCTTAGCTGCAGTCCAGTACTCGCCTAAGTTTGAAAACTCCTACCGAGTGGAGAGCGATCCTCCCACTCGGGAGCTTAGCTGCAGTCCAGTACTCGCCTAAGTATGTAAAAATCCTACCGAGTGGAGAGCGATCCTCCCACTCGGGGGCTGAGCTGCAGTCCAAGTACTCGCCTAAGTTTGAAAAATCCTACCGAGTGGAGAGCAAACCTCCCACTTGGGGGCTTAGCTGCAGTCCAAGTACTCGCCTAAGTTTGAAAAATCCTACCGAGTGGAGAGCAAACCTCCCACTCGGGGGCTTAGCTGCAGTCCAAGCACTCGCCTAAGTTTGAAAAATCCTACCGAGTGGAGAGCAAACCTCCCACTCGGGGGCTTAGCTGCAGTCCAAGTACTCGCCTAAGTATGTAAAAATCCTACCGAGTGGAGAGCAAACCTCCCACTCGGAGGCTTAGCTGCAGTCCAGTACTCGCCTAAGTATGTGAAAATCCTATCGAGTGGAGAGCAAACCTCCCCACTTGAGGGCTTAGCTGTAGTCCAGTACTCGCCTAAGTTTGAAATCCATCCTGTTCTGCTAGGACGACGAGGTGCAGGTCGACTGCTACCTTCTCCTTCAGAGCAGCGCCACTACAACGTGCGCCCCAACCTGATCCGCAAGGACGACGAGGTGCAGGTCGACTGCTACCTTCTCCTTCGGAGCTACGCCACAAATACAAAAGTTGCATCGAGTGAAGAACAAGTTCCACTCGACGAAGAATTCACGAAAAACAAAGTTTGCTCGAAGGCAAAGGCAAGCATATTCAACGATAAACCAAGTTCGGATAAATCCTAAAGGTCCCAGACCGCAGATCAAAGTACTCGAGCATTCAGCCCGAAAGAGTTTAACGGTTACAAAATCCACTCAGCATTCTGAGGCAAATTTAAGGTTTAGCATAGAAGTTTTTTACTCCTCAGGCAGAGGACTGGAGGGTGCGAAAAACTGATCCAAGTCAATCCCGTCAGCAATCCGAGTGGCAGCAGCGATGAAGGTCTCCATGAAAGACTGAAAGTTGTGCTTCCTGGTGTTGGCAACTTGGATAACAGCCAGCTTCTCCTCTCGCGCCTCCTTGCAGTGAACACGGACCAAGGACAGAGCGACGTCGGCGCCGCACCTAGCAGAAGATTTCTTCCATTCCTGCACTCGACCTGGAACTTCATTCAGTCGAGTCATCAGAGACTCAAGGTCATTTTGAAGCGTCTTTCCAGGCCAGAGCGCCGCGTCGATCCGCGACACCGCAACCTTCAGTCGAGCAAGGTAGTCCACCACTCCAGCAACACGAGACTCCAGTCGGAGCACGTCCATAGCAGCCTCATCCTTCACCAGAGAATTGATGGGGTCCAAATCCTTCTCCACTCGACTGGTTTCCTCCTCGAAGTTCTGGCAGAATTCTGAAAACACAATTCAAAGATAAATCAGTGGCTCTGCACTGGGTTGATGACAACAAGTCAGTCGGGTAGGAGTGATTACCCTCAAGCATGACAAACAACTTCTTGGCGAGCCCTCCAAGATAAGCCTCCAGATCGTTCCTCCTCCCTACCAGTTCACTTGCCTTGTCACCCAGAGCTATCTTGTCATTCTTCAGACGGCTGACCTCTTGGTTGGCCGCGTTGAGAGCGGCTTTCAGTGTGGAGTTCTCCTCTTCAAGGTTACCGACTGAAGCCAGTTTTTCTTCCGCAAGCTTCGTTTTGTCCGAAGCCGCCTTCTGCGCTTCAGCAAGATCATGGTCCTTCTTCTTCAGAGCCTCCTCCATTTTATCTGCGAAATGACAGTGAGATCAACATCAAGAATGGGCGGAAAAGAAAGGGCAGTCGTCAGATTCTCACCAGCCATACCTTTTGCTTCGTCTCTCGCCTTCTGCAAGTTCTCTTGGGCAAGCTTCAAGTCAAGGTTGAGCTGGATCTGTTTGTTTTCCAATTCAGTATAGCGAGCCACAAGCTCGCAGGATTTCTGCGAAGAATCAGTCGACAGATGTCAAAGGTAGGTTGCTTCCGAGCAACTAAGAGAAAAATCATGACGTTTCTAAGACTACAGCCGAATAAAAAAATATTCGACAATAGTCTCGGGGACTACACCCAGTGGGTGCACTCAGCGTGCCCCCACTGGTTCGACCAAAAAAGAAGTCGACTGCCCGCAGTCGACCATATCCAGTGGGTGCTCTCAGCGTGCCACCACTAGTTACAAGATTCCATTCGACATGGCCTGACCAGACCGAGTGAAGAAGTTCAAGTAAAGCAACACAATATAAAGACTAAAGTCGACTGCCAGCAGTCCACCGTAGTCTCGGGGACTACACCCAGTGGGTGCACTCAGCGTGCCCCCACTAGTACCAAAAATCCAATCGACACACCCAGTGGGTGTACAGATACAAAGATCTTTGGAAAAGAGAGTCTTCAGATAGCATATCCTAACAGAACAAGCGATGATCGACTGACCTGGACATTGCTTTGAAGGGCTGAACTAGCATCATAGGCTGCTTGGCTGGCTTCCCGGACCACCTTCACCTGCTCCATCATGATCCCCGCCTGGCGTATAGCCTCCTTAGCAGCACCCACTTGATCCTCAGGGACGTGGTGTGTGGCAAAAAGGGAAGGCGGATCAACAGTCGACGATGAAGGCCGAACACTCGTCAGAGGCACAGCGAAGGTCACAGAAGTCCGAGTGGTATTACCACCCTCCTGAACTACTGCTTCAGGTGCTGATGCGGTTTGTGAGGCCTTGCCAGTTGACGTCTTCCTATTCCTCCTCGCCCTCAGTGGCACTTCGTCATCATCATCAGGGAGATCAATGACATGAGGAGGAGCTATAAGAAAAATCCAAAGTTAAAGATGAAAATCCAATCGACCGGAAGAGACCGTCAGTCGACTAAGAGAGGAACATCAGAAATCATACCAAGGTTGGAGGTAACAACATCTTCCATTTCCTGGTCATCGTTCTTGGCAGAGATCTCAGAGGTAGCAGCACTGCAAATTTCAAAAACCAGTCAGTTTATTCAATGAGTCGACCAAGAGTCCGTCCATGTTCAACAAAAGAAAGCAAGTTCTATTGTTACCCGGAAATGGTGGGAATGGTCATCCTCATCTTGGGCAGGGCCTTTGGTGGCTTTGACGGCGTCGCTCGTGGATGCTTTGGAGCTTTTTCTGTCGGCGCTGGGGAAGACGTCTGAGGGCGTTTTGACGACTGCCCAACAGGCACAGTCGCCTTACCACATTCGCGCGCAGGATCGTGGGTGAGCTTGGATCGCCTTTCCAAGCGGGGAGGTTCGACTTCTTCCTCCTCCTCTTCACTGGAGTCGTCGTCATCCCCCTCCCCTTCGCCGTCAGATTGCCACTCCTCTCCACTTTCTCCTCCGCTCGCCTCCCCCTCCTCGGCCTGCTCTTGTGCTCCGTTGGGCATCGAATACATATCAGTAATGGCCTGGAGGACAGCAAACAAGACAAAAGTCAATCGACTGATTCTAAGAAAACAAAATGAAGAAAGCAAGATTACAGTCGGAGATGCAGAATCGGACCTGGTCTACTTCGTATGACTGGTCAAGTGGAGGAATCCTCCTGGCTCCTCTGGGGTTGTCCTTGTTCCCTGTGATACTCGACAGCCACCCTTCCAACATCTCGGATGAATCCGAGTGGTGTCATCGAGGCCCGAATACATCCACATCGGATGGTCACGAGCCTGGAGCGGCTGGATGCGCCTCCGGAGGAAGACCTCTAATAAATCCATGCCAGTCACCCCGTCACAAACAAGCTGAACCACTCGACAGACCAACACTTTGACTTGCGCCTTTTCTTCTGGCGTCACTTTCAGAGAGGAAGGTTTTTCTGCTCGGTTCAAGGAGAAAAGGGGAAGCCCAGTCGACTGTCCTAGAGTCACCTGGTCTTTGCAATAGAACCAGGTCGACTGCCACCCGCGGACCAACTCGGGGAAGGTCATAGCTGGAAAAGAACTCTTGCCTCTCATTTGGATCCCAAGACCCCCACACATCTGAATCACTTGCGTCTTTTCGTCACTCGACTTGGCTTTCTTATCCGACTGAGAACGACAAGTGAAAATGTGCTTGAAGAGGCCCCAATGAGGGCAACAACCTAAGAAATTCTCGCACAAAGATACAAAGGCAGCGAGGTACACTATGGAATTTGGAGTAAAGTGATGGAGCCGCGCTCCGAAAAAGTTCAAGAAACTCCGGAAGAAAGTATGAGGAAGCAGAGAAAATCCGCGATCGATGTGGGTGGTGAGGAGGACACACTCACCCTCGCGAGGCTGGGGCTCGATCTCGTTCCCCGGAAGACGCGCAGATCCATAGGGAATGAATCCCCCTTCCATCGGATCATCAAGGTCATCCTGCCGAATCGCCGAGGGCATCTAGTCACCCTGGATCCAGTCCTTGGGCAGAGCGGACCTCGAAGAAGATCCGCCCCGACCAGACTTCCTCGCTTTCGCCTGCGCCATCGCCTTCTTCGCGCGCTCCAGGGCCACCGTCTTCTCCTTCCCCATTGTCGCAGACGAAGCTCGAATAGGCCGGCGACGCCGAGACGAGAGCAGAGGTGGCAGAAGGTTTCATGGAGGAAGAGGAAAAGTGAAGGCGCACTGTTCAAAAGCCCTGGGCCGGCAGCTTATATGAGGTCGCTTCCGAGTGACTGACCTGTAGGCCCAGGCGATCCTGTCAAATCCCGCAATAGTCGCGCGCGCGATACGTGGCGAAAAAGGTGGCATGGAGATCTAGGAGGCTCCGGTCTATCCCATCCGATTACTGCGACCTCCCCCGTCCCGCGCGCTTCCCGAAATTCGAATCCCACGAAATCCGCGGACAGCGGAACAACTCATCAGACGGAGGATCTCCTCCATGCAACCACTCGGGAGTCTACAAGTAAAGGAATTCACTCGACTAAAGAAAACTAAGAATGGATCAAGGCGACTGAAAAAGAAGTTGGTGACATCACCCATGTTCATTGATCCGAAACAAGATATGCTCATGGCACGAAAAATGAGCCGGAGAAGTTCTCAACTCCTTCCCCACTCAAACCTCGATCCATTCGGGGGCTAATGATGAAGACATGTACCTAGGGTAGGGTCATGGACCTGTCCTAATTACCCTACCCAAGGGCATCCCTAGAAGAAATCACCTTTCAATCGACTTGGAGGTGTTCCACTCGACGGACTCGAAGCCACTCGACCATGAAGCAATCACTCGACCAAGATCAAGCCACTCGACAGCCAGGAGATCTAAAGCCACTCCGCACACTAACGGTCGGTCATTTAGTAGCTTTTATGGTCATCATAGCACTTTATTAGAGGCGTTACCAGCAACGCCCGACCTTAATGTACTTAAAACCCTGCATAACTGATGGCCGGAGGGGTCTGGCGAACTCTATATAAGCCACCCCCCTCCTCAGTGTAAATAGTTCGCACCCTTGTAATTCTTACACACATAATCCAGTCGACCGCCTCCGGGCTTCGAGACGTAGGGCTATTACTTCTTCTGAGAAGGGCCTGAACTCGTAAACCTCGTGTGCTTACAGCTACTCCATAGCTAAGATCTTGCCTCTCCATACCTACCCCCTATATTACTGTCAGAGTTAGAACCACGACACCGGGCAATTGATGCCCAGGAGGTTCGGCTCCTCCTCGTCTTCCTCCTCTCAATCCTCCTCCCGCTCCTCTTCCCATTTCTCTGGCTCGCCGGCGGTGTTCGGCGTCAAGGCCGAGCCCGCAGCGGAGACGCCGCTCGGCCGGCGCACCCGCAGCGCCGGCATCGTCATCAACGAGGGCGGTCGGCGCACCTCCTCCTCGGCTCCTCCGAGCTACGTCAAACCGAAGACGAAGCCAGGGCTCGCCGCCATGAAGACGGAGTCGAGGCTCGACGTCGTGAAGACGGAGCCCGGGCTCGCCTGCGGCGTCAAGGAGGAGGAGCTCGACGACGCAGCGGCCTTGAAATGGGCGCGTGAAGACTGGGCGCGCACGGAGCTAGAGCACCAGTGCCGCGCCTACGAGCAGTTCGCCGCTCGGCGTCGGGGCCACGACGAGGGAGGTGTCGTCGTCCTCGACGACAACGATGACGACGCGCCGCCGCCACCGGTCCGCCAGGGCGACGCCAGGCAGGGGTCCAGCACGGGCGACCGCGTCAAGGAGGAGAAGGCCGAGGACGACGATGGTGAGGATGGCGGCGGCGTCGGCGACTTCGCCGCGCTCGGCGACTTCTTCGTCCCTTAACTAGTTGTAGTTGCGGCCTTTTTTAAATAACTTTGCTATGTAATGTCGAATACGTTGAATATATGTCCAGTTTGCCGAACTTTAGCCGAATACTTTATCCAATTTGCCGAACTTTGCCGGATACCTTTTTAAAAAAATGGCGTCTAGGGGCGGCCCTGGGGCCGGTGGCTGGGAACCCGCTCACCGATTTTAGCGCCGGCTCGCCCCTAGGCGGCGTTTTTACGCGCCCCCTAGGGGGCTAACGGCTGGAAATGCTCTTAGTTTTTGCTTCTTGGAGGTGTCTTGGTCTAACGTGCATGCATGCAGTAGTAACTTAACTTAAGTAACTAAACATGGAGACCCATATTTGCTGGTTCTAGAAACATTCATTTAGGAATCCTTTGGTTTCTAGGAATTTTGTAGGAATCCCATATGATAAGATTTGTATAGGAAAAATCCTTTAGAGCTCTTTGGTTTGTAGGAATAGAATCCTATTCATATGGAGGAATTCTTCCTATCCTCCCCATTTCATAGAAAAACCAACATTAGCCTAGACGGGTTGTACATTAACTGGTTGTACATTACTACCTCTGTCCTGGTTTATTGGTCCCCTTCGCATTTTCTGTTAAATTTTGGTCTTAGATTTAACTAACAAAATATTGATGCATGTAACCAAGAATAATATCGTTGGAAACCATGTTCAAATATGAATCCAACTATATAATTTTTGTGACATGCATTATTATTTTCTTAGTTAAATCTATGGTCAAAGTTTGACATAAAATAATAAAAGGACCAATAAATCATGACGGAGGTAGTAAGTAGTGACGATAGACAACCCTAGGTGCAGTGGTGTTTTCATCAAGGAAAGGAACGTGCAAAGGATTCCTACGTCCAAATTAATTACAAAGAAATTGAGACAACCCCCCTGCCCTGCGGAGTAAGGTAAAAAAGTTAGAGGACCAATTATGCCTTTGGCGGAAAGGGCAATTATAACCAAAAAGGGTTTTTGCTGCGAGGAATTGTAACCAAAAAAGTTAAGCAAGGTATGACCAATATGTTTTATTAATGACTCGTAAAGCGAACCGTGACTATGAATTAGCACAAATACAAGTATACTAACAATCATATGCATAACCACCTTAACAAACATACCCATAACGACATCAACATGTACATACAGTCGATGTCCTTCGATGTTATCCAAAAAATTAAGATGAGTTTGCTCCGCAAATGCTTGCAAGAGCCGGTAAGCATGCTAGAGGTGTAAGTTAAGTCTCTTGTAAGCCTACGGCCGTGAGCGCATACGCTTTTAATGCTCTTGCGTGTTCTTCAAAAAAATATACATACAGTCATAACAGTGACACATTGACATACACATAAACATACACAAACATGCAATTGTAGGCATAGTAGCTAAGCGCAGACAGTCTAACAAATAGGGATAAATACTCTTGGATCATGGAAAGCGCTTAGTGCTAGTCGCACTTAGCCACGACCTCTAGATCCCAAAGCTTCACCTTTCAGCTGTCGCGGGTAGTCGTGCCGAGGACGATCTCCGATAGGATGGTGCCCGTGTGTTCACTGAAGGCCTCGGAGATCAGAAGTAACCCCAACTTAGGTGCAAAAATCACCTTGCAAAAGTGGGTTGGACCTGCATTCTCATGGAAGTACCCAACGTTATTAGTCGTCCTTCCACGACGCTTCTCGGAGGCGTTGACCTGTACTACAACCTTACCCTTGGATCAGTTGGGCAGAGTATTATCAACAATGACCAACTCGCATATAGATCACTATAATGAGGAACATTAGGCTGAACACACCATTGACCACAACATAAATTGAACTACAGTGTGCAACACCATAAAACCCATCCTCACACGAACGGACACCCCAACACACATCACCTCGGTGAAGATCAACGCCCAAGACGTTTTAATCAAATCGTTCTTCTCCCAAAACCAAATTGTCCATCCCTAATCAAACTTAGCCTCTCCGAACCTAATCCTTAATCGACGGTCAAATTGATGACGACCCTCCACTGTTATGGTCTGAATGCATTCCCGTAGTTCAAAAATGCCTAAAGTTGCAATCGGTCTAAAAAACCTAACCCCTAAATCAAAACTACACAACTGAGCAACGATTTAGAGTTCGATGTACTTACAACACTTGTTGTAGTTGGCTCGAGTGCTTACGGAGGTGGAGACGGAGCGGATGGTGATGGAGAAAACCCTAGTGGGAATGGCAACATCCATGCTCTCAGTGTGGCAGATGTTTCCAATGTTGTCGGGGCATCTCAAGTGCTCATCACCATAGCCCCAGTGTCAGGCGCCACCCTAATGCAGTTGGGAATAGACGAGGCCAACATCCTTTCTAGCTTACCAGTGACTAGGTGTAAGTGCATCAAGTTCCCCTTAATGGTTTTGGAGTATCAATGACAAATAGGTTGAGGAACTAATGAGTTTGTGAGTATACACATGAGACAGAGTCCCAGAAGATTTGGTTTAACACATGGAAGACGACCCCTAAAAATGTATTTCTTCAAGTGAAGAAATTGATGGTGAAATTGGTAAGACCTTTGAAAAAATCGAAGTGAAGATTTTGAAATGTGAAGACTTTGTTTTCATAGTGCCTTTTTCTTCTTATTTGAGTCTTAGGAAAAACCCATACTGTTAAAGGGGGTCTAGGTGAATCATATTTCACATTTCCAAAGTGATGCTCAAACCTATACACAAGCCGCTTCGAGTGAAGCCTTTGAAAATCTCCTGTACAGCTGACGTAGTTGACAGCGGCAGTGACGCAGTTCATCTGACCGCTGACGAGTTTGGTCATGCTGAGGAGTTAGGAGTTCGCCAATGCGTTCTACCTAAAAGTGAGGAAATTGAGTGCCCCGAAGAATTTGAGAGTTCAAATTCCGACCGTTGCTACGCCATGTGCCAGCTATCGAGTGGATCCTTATCCTGACAACGATCAAATGAGAGAAGGGCATTTATGACAATTCATGTCGGGTTGCCCTGGCTATAAATAGACCCGTTGGTTGGTTGCTTTGAGATAAACTAACACTTGTCATAAGAGAGCAACCCATTCTCTGACGACTTTGAGAGAATCCTAAGTGAGGAAAAACCCAGAGCCAAAGTGATTGAGCACCATTGAAGAGATTGATCTGTGTGATTGGACGCCTGTTACCTTTGAACACTGCCATTCTTCCAGACGGTTAGGCATCAAGTTCTGAGTACACCAAGAGTCATTGTGGTGTGCCGGTAAACAAGTCTGTGAAGGTTTTGGAAGTCTACCTTGAAGACTTACCACGAGTGATTGGGCGAGGACTAAGTGACCTTAGCTCAAGAGGAATACCGTGAGGACTGTGTGTCCTCTGAGTTGCGACTCAACGGCCTCAACCAGGCATATAGTTGATGAAGCAAATGGAACTGGTCTACCAAATACCATTGTCTTCACCGAGCCAACCTGGTTTCAAATTCCTCAGCCCTCTCTTAATTTATTCCGCTGCTGAAGAATTTGTGATCTGTGCTCTGATGAATTTGAACCGAAGAGTTTCATCTCACTATCTTTCATTTACTCAGTTCATTTTCTTCATGCGTGTATGAATGTATGATTGCATGTTCTTCACTCTTTCGTATCCTGATTGCATGTACTCTGATTCCGTGATGACTTAGTTTCCCTTGTGTTTCTATTTGTTCACTCTGATCTTCGTCAAATTCTTTAGAGTCTGACGAATTTCGAAAAATCTCCCATTCACCCCCCCTGTCGGTGTCAAAACCGGCGGATCTCGGGTAGGGGGTCCCGAACTGTGCGTCTAGGCGGATGGTAACAAGAGACAAGGGACACGATGTTTTTACCCAGGTTCGGGACCTCTCGATGGAGGTAAAACCCTACTCCCGCTTGATTAATATTGATGATATGGGTAGTACAATAGTAGATCTACCACAAGATCAAGGAGGCTAAACCCTAGAAGCTAGCCTATGGTATGGTTGTTCTTCTGTCCTACGGACTAAAACCCTCCGGTTTATATAGACACCGGAGAGGGCTAGGGTTACACAGAGTCGGTTACAATGGTAGGAGATCTACATATCCGTATCCCCAAGCTTGCCTTCCACGCCAAGGAAAGTCCCTTCCGGACACGGGACGAAGTCTTCAATCTTGTATCTTCATAGTCCAGGAGTCCGGCCGAAGGTATAGTCCGGCTATCCGGACACCCCCTAATCCATGACTCCCTGAGTAGCCCCTGAACCAGGCTTCAATGATGACGAGTCCGGCGCGCAGATTGTCTTCGGCATTGCAAGGCGGGTTCCTCCTCCAAGTACTTCATAGAAGATTTTGAACACAAAGGTAGTGCCCGGCTCTGCAAAATAAGTTTCCACGTATTGCCATAGAGAGAATAATATTTACACAAATCTAATCTGCTGACGTATTCCGTAGCGTGACATCACACCATGACCAAGCCCTTATTCGAATCATTTTTACTGTCCCACCTCAGCGCGTTTTGCGAGGCGGTTTCCTTGGCACGTCCTTTCAAAGCAGAGTTCATGTCCCCTTTATTTATGGGATTCTCATCAATACGGACGTGGGTCACCCAGTCGTGCCCGTCGATATGTTTTCTCGATCAAAGGCGAGTCCCAAACGGTTATAGAGAGGGCCCTTGGTATTCAACCTCTTATAAAGAGACCAAGGCCTTACTCCTTTCTTTCAATCTCAAACAAGTTCGCCTTTCGCCTCGAGTTCCAGCACACAAGGCTCTAGATTTCAGGCGCTTCGGACCTTCGATAATGTCCGGTTCCGACCTTCGAGGCCGATGGATTCGGAGGAGTACGTGCTAAAGTTGAGAGAGGCCAGGTTCTTGACCGGCAAAATCTCGCATAGGCTGCCTGCTCAAGGGCAGGTCATTCCCACTCCCAAGCCTGGTGAGAGTGTGGTGTTCATGTCTCACTTCCTTCGGGGGCTAGGCTTCCCGACGGATCCCTTCGTGAGGGGGCTCATGTTTTATTATGGGCTGGAATTTCACGACTTAGCTCCGGAGTCCATCCTCCATATTTCCTCATTCATCGTCGCGTGTGAAGCCTTCCTCCGTATTACTCCTCACTTTGGACTATGGCTCAAGACCTTCAAAGTAGAGCCGAAGATGATCAAGGGACGGCACACGGAATGCGGAGGCACTGTTATAAGCAAGAATGCTGATGCTCCATGGCCCGAGGGCTCTTTTCAAGAGGAGTCCAGCTTATGGCAACGAGAGTGGTTTTATATTAACGCTCCCAGGGGCACCAAGTAGGTGGCACCACCTGCCCTTCGCTCGGGTCCCCCACCACGGCTAGCATCATGGGTCAACAAAGGACTGAGCTAGGGGCCGTCCAAGGACGTGCCCTTGTTGCAGGGTCGCATTCGAGATCTCCTAGAAAGAGACATCAGTTTGGTCGTTGAGTTCTGCCCTATAAACGCCGCCCCTCCGCCTGTGGGAGTTCAATCCGGAGGGACCACGAGCTCTCCAACATTTTATGGGCACGACGCCCGTGGAGATGCACAAATTGTTCTTCGGATCACAAGCAATGTGTCCGGACTTGACCGAGGACGCAGGTCTGAGCTGCAATCGCCCGAATACTCAAGTAAGTAGCCTTGTGCCCAGACTCGCTATCCGTATATTTATCATAAAATTGCCCTTAAAGGAGTTGTCCTTTAAACAGGAGTGGATAGCGAAAGCAAAGCTAATCAGGTGTCCGGCCCCCCTCCCCGAGACCACGCCGGATCCCGTGCTGGTCTGGATGTTGGAGGTTGTGCCTTCAGAGGAAAGCGAGGGAGGGGGCGAGGAAGCTACGACCTCCTCGAAGGAGGCTTTTAGGAAGGGAGGAATCGAAAATTCCTCTCCTCAGGGGAAAAAGAGGACCGCCTCTGAAGACCCGGAGACCATGGCCTCAAAGCGGGGGAAGAAATCTTCATCAGAGGGTCCTGCGCCGGGGGATACCTCGGCCGAATTATGCCCTCAAGGGGATCAACCCTCCACCGAGCCGTAAGTAGAGAGGAGTTTTTCTTTTTAAGAAATGAGAGGAATCCTTGCTTTATATCTGAGAAAAGTATCCGAAGATTTACCTTGTAGCTCGGACCTCAGCCCTTCTCAGCAGAGCTCGTCTTCGGGGGATCTTCTTCCGGAGATGATGGAGAGCGGAACGCCTCCCCTTGTCGTACCGCCTTGCGAGGCGGGTGACCCTGAGGTATCGTCGCGGAGGGTTTCTCCGAATCCGGCAGGGCCGGAAGGTAGTCATATGGCCCCCAAAGTCCTCCGTGTCCGGCCTTCGAAAAGGGCCATCGGACGAGTCCGGCACCATCCGGTGTGCGGTCGGAGGAGCTGAAGGATCTGCTAGGGCGAGCATCTATCTCAGAGGAGCACCGTGCATTAATGGATACGGTGATTGAGAGGATTTCATCCGCAGAGAGCGGATTGCACGAGGCCGTCAGGAGTTTACTGACAGGTTTTGAGGTACGCAAAATAATGTACCCTTTTTGGACAGTTGCGCATAAATAAGATGCGCCCTGTGTAGATAGTAGCCCCTGAGACTCTGTGCGTTGTTAAAAGTGACGGCGCGCAGAGGATCATAATCCCAGGTCTAATATGCCGCCTTCATACGAAGGTGGAGAAGTGTCCGGTGGCCAGCCAGACTGATGAATTTGCCGAGCTAAAGCGGCAACTTGACGTGGCAGATGCCGACATCGCGCTTGTCAACAAGCGGCTTGACGAGGCACAAGGTATGTAATTCCTCCGGCGGCACCTGGTAAGAGGAGCTTTATGCCAGTATCTTAAAATGTGTGCGCTTGATGCAGATGGTGCTGCTGCCATGGAGAATCTTCGGGCGGAACTTGCCCGAGCCAAGGAGCAAGCCAGGAAAAGTGATGCGGCTGCCGGAAAGGCAATTGAAGAGCTGAAAGCCGAACAGACTGCTCACTGCGGAAGCAAGAAAGAAATGGCCGAGATGGCCGTGAGGCTGAAGAACGCTGCTGACCGTTGCAAGCTTCTTGAAAAAGAAGACCATGCGGAACACACGGACCTGGAGAAGGCCATTGCCGATGCCAAGGATGCTCGCTCTGCGATGAGAGCTATGAAGGAGGAGCTACGTCAGGCCAAAGAAATCACGGCTGGAAAGCCCTTTATGCTGCGAAGGAAGTTCTGTGATCCTAAACATGCTCCGTTAGACCGGATGTGGAGTACGGCAGACACCTATCTGGATTTGGCAGCGAGTGCTGCAGATGCGGCCGAACACTTTCGAGATCAAGAAGATCGCGAAGTGGAAAAGCTCTTCTGGTCGCAGTTCCACAATCCAGAGCGTCCACTGTCATTAGCCGATCGTTTGGCCAAAGGGCCGAGCTAAATAGGTTGTCTGGACTCGCCATGAAGTATGTCATGAGTCATCTATGGCCGGATAGGCCAGAGCCAAAAAGTTATTTCAACTTGGTGCAGTAGTTCCTTGGTGTGGTGCCGCATATTAATGCGATGAAGAGATCAACGTGCATAGAGGGTGCGCGGATGGCTCTTGCCCGTGTCAAGACATACTGGGCGGAGATGGAGACCACCGCTGTTGCATCCCAAGACTCGGACGAAAGCCGAGTACCTGCCGAGCACTATTTTCAGGAAGTTCTGCAAGGCGCTCGTTTAATAGAGACGCAATGCTCGAAGGATACTATGTTCGAATAGCATATATTATTGTAAAACAATGTTTTGATAAATTGTAGAAGCTTTTTATACTTGTGCCTGCAAGTATTATAATACCTCCTGTGCGGCCATTTAAGATATACGTATATATAATCTGAAAGATGGCAGTCGTTGGGTTCAGCCCCCACGCAAGTAATGCGGGGGTGTTCGCAGAAGGCGCATTTTCACACTTGATCCAACGTCTTGGTCCTACAAAGGAGGTGATAGCGCAGCAAACTAGGCAATTGGACTATGATGCTTTATCACTTTCACTTAGCCATAGGAGTTTGACAGTGATGCTACTTATATAGCCCATGGTGGCGCCTGCGCTCGCCCGAACTCGGGGCGCGTATGTGCCTGGCCGGAAACGACCCTTCGTTAATGCGGAGGAATCCTAAATATTCCGGTAACTCATCGAGTGGTTGACCAGTCTCACGCTATATCATGACAGTCAGTTTTCGGCTTTCTCTACTGAGGTGCTCGCCTGGCCGAACCGGGGCACAATCGCAGTAGTTCTCCTGGTGCCGCCTTAGCCGATAGAGCGGAATGTAAGGCAGCTGTCGGTGTACAAAAAGAGGGGGTACACCTCTTGTACCCCTATGACTGTGCACGGGCAGTCTGAGCCACGGGCGCCGCCGCACCAAGCCCGACAAGGGAGGTAGAATCAAGGTCAGGCCAAAGTCAAAGACGAGCAGGATGACGCCAAGACCACAAAGAGCAAAGGGGACGAAGTGGGCCCCCCCTCCCCGGAAAGATCCTTGCCGGGAGGTGGTTTTAGCAAACCCGGCAAGACCCTTGCCGTGGCAGCCTCGCCCCACACCTACGGAGCAGGTAACCCTTGAGTCCACTACCCCCATGGGGCAAGGATTCGGGAGGCATCCCCGTAGTGATACGAAGATCTTTGTGAAGACGTTCAAGACCAGATACACACTTTAGAAGATGATCCCTGGCGGGATCCCAGCCAAGGAAAACCACAAGGCCCCCGGCAAGAGCCTTGCTGGGGATGACAGCAAGCGCCACGGCAAGACCCTTGTCGGGACCCCGGCAAGACCCTTGCCGGGGCCGCGGCAAGACCCTTGCCGAGGACACCCGAGGGGCCACCATCGGACCCGCACCAGTCGCGCCTCCACCATCGTTCGCATGCAGCTGCCGACCCAAACCAGCTGGGCAGGCACCTGCATGGCGGCATGCAGATCCTCGTGGAGGCCTAGCACCGCGCCACCCCAGCTTCCTGCCCGCCTACATGGCATCGCAGGCACCGCTGGCCAGGGCGCGTGTCGACGCAGGAGAGAGCGGCGACAGACGAGATGGGGCTCTCCCCCGCCCCCGATAAAGCAGGGACACCTAAGCAAGGCGCATTAAATGCGCCTTGTCATGTAATGCGAGGGATAACCTCACGCCACTGTACCCTTTCCACCTCCTGTGTGCCACTGTGGCAGCCCCTTTCCCTATAAAAGGAGGCCCCAGGCAACCAGGAGGAGGATTCGGCTTTTTGGAGCTCCTCATGCCCCATAGCTAGCTCAAGAACACAAGCATATAATCCACCAAAGCAGGAGTAGGGTTTTACGCATCTCCGCGGCCCGAACCTGGATAAAGGAATCGTGTACTGCCTGCTCGATCCGCTCTTCTCACGACCCCCACGCCCTGCAACCGTAGAAAGGGATTCTCATGATCCCATAGGTGTCGTTTCCCACCGACATCTTTGGCGCGCCAGGCAAGGGGAGCGCAGTTGTGAGAATCGGCTTTAGCAGTTAGTTCGACGTTTCTTCATCGTCATGGCGCCCAAGAAGAAGACGATGGTGGTGGTTGGCCCGTCGGACGCCGGGCATCCCGTCCCGACGCGGGCGAGCAGAGGACCGGTCGCCGAAAGGACCCGGGGCGCTGCTCGCGAACACCAACACCGTCCCAGCGGCCGGAGTTTGGGAGGTGGCGATGTTCGTGCGCCCGGTAACGGACCGCACGCCGCCAAATCCAAAGACGGAGCCGGGCCCTCCGCAGGTGGCACGGGACCTTCTAAGGTCGCTGCTGCCCCGCCCGTTGGCGGCGCGAGGGCCTCCAGGACTCCCACTCCGGCGCCGACGGCGCGTTCCTCTCAAGCGGCGCGCGACGAGCGGCGTGATCGCCCTGAAGACCCCGGGCGTTGCCGCGGGAAAAGCCCCGAGCGCCACTCCCGGGATGTAGAAGGCCTACCCGCTCGCCGAGGCGCCGGTGAAGGCGGCGTGCGACCGCGTGGTCGTGATGGAGCTCCTTCTGACATGGTCAGAAGTCGAAGCGCGTCGCGATCCGTGCAGGTTTCGCTGCCACCGACGCCAGCAGAAGCCTTGGCGCGCGCGCAGTTGCTCCTCGACTTTCCTCCCACTACGGGGAAACTCGACGAATGGAGAGCCACCATCCGAAGCCTTGTTGCGGTGGCCAACAAAGATGAGCCGACCCCGACGGAGCCCCCGGGTCGACGTTCCGACGGAGTCCCGCGTACCAGTGGCAGGAAGGCTGGCGGCGCCGCGACCACGGTGCACTCGCCTCCTCCCCGCCCGGTGCCACGGACGCCTGCCCGTCGCGACGTCGCGGGCGACAAAATCTCCATAGCGTCGTCCGACTCGCGGACCCACCAGGACCAACGCCAGGTCCTTCGGGATCGGGAACATGAAGACGCTCGGACCACCATCGAGCGCAGGCACGGAGCGCGCCACCACTCAGATAAGCGAGCGGGGCCCGTTGTGGACCACCCGGCACCGGAAAGCCCTGGGGGCCTGCCTTACGAGGTAGGCTGCCCGGCTTTTACCCGTGAGCAGCGGCAATTCCAGTGGCCCACTCACCGCACTTTCAAACCTGACATGGGCGAGAAGTACGACGGCAAGACCCACCCATCGGAGTTCCTCAGCATCTACACCATTGCGATGCAGGCTGCCGGAGCTCGTGAAGATAAGGTGCTTGCAAATTACTTCCCGTTGGCTCTTAAACCCAATGCCATGTCCTGGTTGATGCACTTGCCGGTAGACTCCATCTCCTCCTGGTCGGATTTGTGCCATGAATTTGTGGGCGCCTTCACTGGCGGTCATCAAGCTCACGTCCAAGCAAGTGATCTCCATGTCATTCCCCAGAAGGGAGGCGAGAGTCTCCGCAAGTACATACAGAGGTTCAGCCGGGTGCAGTACAATATTCCAGATGTTCACCCCGCCGCCATCATCAGGGCGTTCCATCAGAACGTTCGGAACCGCAAGATGCGCGAAGAGCTGGCAATGAACAAGGTGAAAGATGTCGCGGAGCTCTATGTTCTCGTGGACAAATGTGCCCGGGCTGAAGAAGGGAGGAAGTACCCCGGTGAAGATGCCGGCATGGAAACCGACTCCTCTGAAGAGGACACCGCCGCCCCGGCAAAGAAAGGCCGGTGCCACAACAGGAAGCGCAAAGGGAAAGCTGTGCTTGCCGTCGAGGGGTCTGACGACACTGGCTCCACCAAGAAGACCAAGGAAGGTGACCCCGGCAAGGAAATTGCCGGATGTGTCGCCTGCCAGGCCTTGGCGGCCGCCGAGAAGCCAGGCAACTCCGACAAGCGATACTGCAAGATCCATCGCACCAAAGGCCATGCTCTCCAAGACTGCCGACAGGTTGAGCTCCTCGCTGAGAAGCAGAGGGCTGAATATGAGAGGCGGGACAGGGAGAAGGGCCAAGACGGTGCTGAGGGATCCGGCAAGAAACGCGATGGCCAGGCGGGCCGTCGCGGCAAGGATAAGCAACAAGAGAGGCCCGCTCGGGGCCATGACAGAAAGCCAGAAGATGACGATCACGAAGAGGACGATGAGTCCGACGACCAAGAGTTCCAGAAAGCTACAGAGGCCATGTGCGTTGACGGCGGCGCTTCGCTGCATGCCTCTCGGCGCCGGCTTAAACAGTGGGCGCGAGAGATTACAGCAGCAGAGCCGTCGTTTGATGCCTAGAGGACGCTGAAGTGGTCCAGCACACCTATCATTTTTGACTCTGAGGATCACCCTGATCGCACTACTGCGGTCGGGTGCTTGCCGTTGTTGGTTTCACCGACGATACGCAACCTCAGGGTGACAAAAATGTTAGTAGATGGCGGGGCCGGTCTGAACTTGATCTCGCCTGCCGTGGTCGAGAAGCTGCAGATCCTCGATGGAGACCTCGAAGAAACGGGCACGTTTCAGGGGGTCAGCCCGGGGAGAAGCCAACCCAAGGGAAAGGTCACGTTGCCCGTAACTTTCGGGAGCAACTTGAACTTCAGGACGGAGAGGATTGTGTTTGATGTTGCCAAGATCCCCTTGCCCTACAACGGGATCCTTGGCTGCCCGGCGTTGGCCAAGTTCATGGCGGCGTCGCACTACGCCTACAATACCCTGAAGATGCCAGGGCCCGTGACGGTCATCACCATCTCCTCCGACAAGAAGGATGCGCTGATTTGCGCTGACCAAGTGTACCAGCAAGCAGCTGCTGCAGCTGCCGCCGCTGGGGCACTTGCTCCTACTGCCGGGACCCCCCGGGGGGGGGGGGGGAGAAGAAGAAGGCCGGTGAGACCTCGGACACCCACTCCGGCAAGCGCACCTCTTCGGAGTGTAGCGCTGTCGTCGAGGACGTGCCAGAGAGCTCCGCCGGCGGAAGCAAGAGGACCAGGGCCATGCCGCCGGGAATCAAGAAGGTTTCCGTCAACAAGGATGGAACGGGAGGAGCTTTCACCATAAGCTCCACCCTTGACGACAAATAGGAAGGCGCGCTCGTCACCTTTCTGTGGGCGAATGTCGATGTGTTTGCATGGCAAGCTTCCGACATACCCGGCGTTCCCAAGGAGTTGATTGAGCACCACCTTGCTGTTTGTCCTCATGCACGTCCCGTCAAGCAGAAGGTCAGAAAGCAAGCTTTGAAACGACAGGAGTTCATCACAGAAGAAATCCGGAAACTAGAGGCAGCGGGTTTGGTAAGAGGAGTGCTCCATCCGACGTGGTTGGCCAATCCGGTCGTAGTGTGCAAGGCGAATGGGAAGTGGAGGCGTGTATTGATTACACAGATATCAATAAGGCTTGTCCTAAAGACCCCTTCCCGTTGCCGCGCATCAACCAGATTGTTGACTCCACGGCTGGGTGTGATCTGCTGTCATTCCTCGATGCCTACTCCGGCTACCACCAGATCTTCATGACAAAAGAAGACGAGGAGAAAACAGCATTCATCACCCCATGTGGTACGTATTGTTTCATACGGATGCCTTTCGGGTTGAAGAGTGCTGGATCGACGTTTGCGAGGGCGGTCCAGATTGGTTTTGAGCCCCAGCTCCATAGAAATATGGAGGCTTATATGGACGACATCATGGTCAAAACCAAGGCTAGGGCCACCCTCATATCAGATTTGCGGGAGACGTTTGCAAATCTGCGCAAGATCAACCTCAAGCTGAACCCTGAGAAGTGCGTCTTTGGCGTCCCGTCTGGCAAGCTTCTCGGGTTCTTTGTGTCGCAGCGGGGAATAGAGGCCAACCCGGACAAGATCAAAGCTATAGAGCAGATTGAAGCACCCAAGCGGATCAAGGACGTGCACCGGCTCGCCGGTTGCGTCGCTGCCCTGGGCAGATTCATATCCAAGTCCGCCGAGCGCGCCCTTCCCTTTTTCAAGATCTTGAAAAAGGCGGGCCCGATGGAGTGGACACTAGAAGCCGAAGAGGCATTACAAGATTTGAAGAAGTACCTCTCCTCCGCACCAACACTAGTTGCGCCCAGGCCCCAGGAGCCGTTGCTGCTATACTTAGCGACAACGAACCAGGTGGTCAGCGCCGCGCTAGTGGCGCAGAGGGAGGTCGATGACGAGATAATGGCAGCGACAGAGCCCGACGCTACCAGTGCGGAGGCGACACGGTTGGTCGAGGTGCCGCCAAAGAAGAAAGTGATGCAGCGCCTGGTCTACTTCGTTAGCTCCCTCTTGCAGGGGGCTAGGTCGAGGTACTCCGGTGTGCAGAAACTGCTCTTCGGCCTTCTCATGGCCTCGAGGAAGCTGCGTCACTACTTCCAGGCACACGAGATCACTGTCGTCACTCGCCTCCCCCTGCAGCGGATACTGCACAACCCGGATGCAACGGGGAGGATTGTGGAATGGGCGCTGGAGCTGTCCAGCTTTGGCCTCAAGTTCGAAAGTACCTCGACGATCCAGAGCCGAGTCCTGGCAGAGTTCATTGTAGAATGGACCGCCACACCTGACGAAGAAGCCCAAGAGACTGCTCTCCCCGGCAAGGAGGCAAGTTGCGATTGGATTATGTACTTTGATGGGGCTTTCTCCCTCCAAGGTGCCGGGGCTGGCGTACTGCTCGTCGCCCCCACCGGAGAGCACCTCAAGTACGTGATCCAGATGCACTTCCCCAGAGAGGTGTCAACAAACAACACGGCAGAGTACGAAGGGCTGCTTGCCGGTCTTAGGATCGCGGCGGACCTCGGAATCAAAAAGTTCATCGTCAGGGGCGACTCGCAGCTTGTCGTCAAGCAAGTCAATAAGGATTACCAGAGCCCGTTGATGAAGGCCTACGTTGATGAAGTGAGAAAGCTGGAAGAGCGCTTCGACGGTATCCAGGCTGAATACGTTCCCCAAACGGAGAACGATATCGCCGATTACCTGTCGAAGCGCGCTGCCCTCAAGCTACCTGTGGAACCAGGTACCTTTCTGCTTCAGCTAACTCAACCATCCGTTGATCCATCAACAGAGCAGAACAAGAGAAGGAAATCAGGACCCGGCAAGTACTTTCCCGCCGAGCTCCACGGAGCCGCCGGCAAGGATGTTGCCGAGGACACTGAACCCGCCATGGGACGGCTAGCTCTGACAGGACGCCAAGCTCTTGCCGTCGAGACGGCCGCCCCTATAGCGGAGGAAATGCCTTTAGTCCTTGCCGTCGAGCCTCAGGCTCCAACGTGGGCGCAACATACCGTCCGATTCCTCCAGATAGGGGAGCTTCCTAAGGAGGAGGAAGAAGCGGAAAAAGTAGCCCGTCGCTCTGCCATGTACCAGTTCGTCGATGACGTCCTGTACAGGAAGAGACCGAACGGTGTGAAATTGAAGTGCATCCCTCGAGAGGAAGGACTGGAGCTGTTGGCAGAGATACATGGAGGCATATGTGGATCCCACATTGGGTCGAGAGCCCTTGCCGGCAAGGCATTCTGGCAGGGTTTCTTCTGGCCCACCGCCCTTCAGGATGCAACAACACTCGTCACCAGGTGTGAGGCGTGTCCGTTCCATTCAAGAAAGCTTCATCAACCAGCTCAAGCCCTTCAAACCATTCCTCTCTCCTGGCCCTTCTCGGTCTGGGGGCTCGACATACTGGGCCCCTTCCCGCGCGCTGTCGGGGGCTTTGAGTACTTGTACGTAGCCATCGACAAGTTCACAAAGTGGCCAGAAGTGGAGGCGGTGAGGAAGGTCACAGCTTAGTCGGCCGTCAAGTTCTTCAAGGGGCTAGTGTGCCGTTACAGTGTACCCAACCGGATCATCACCGACAACGGTACGCAGTTCACAAGCTGCACCTTCATGCAATATACTTAGGACCTCGACAGCAAGGTCTGTTTCGCTTCCGTCGCTCATCCACGGAGCAACGGGCAGGCTGAGAGGGCAAATGCTGAAGTGTTGCGAGGCTTAAGGACCAAGACCTTTGACAGGCTGCACAAGAGCGGAAGGCGCTTGATTGATGAGTTGCCGACGGTTCTTTGGTCAATCAGGACGACACCAAATCGAGCCATCGGCCAGACACCCTTTGCCCTTGTATACGGGGCAGAAGCAGTTATCCCCACTGAACTCATATACGGGTCACCTCGAGTGCTCTCTTATGATGAGCTTGAGCAAGAGCAACTGCGCCAAGACGACGCACTGCTCCTTGAGGAAGATCGTCCTCGGGCGGCTGTGAGAGCAGCACGCTACCAGCAAGCCTTGCGCCGCTACCATAGCCGCAAGGTTCATGCCCGAAGCCTTGAGGAAGGCGACCTTGTTCTTCGGCGCATTCAATCGGCCAAGAATTCCAACAAGTTGACGCCAAAGTGGGAAGGCCCTTATCGGGTAAAACGAGTCACCAGGCCCGGCGCAGTCCGCCTGGAGACCGAAGATGCCATTCCGGTGAGTAACTCCTGGAACATCGAGCACCTTTGCAAGTTTTACCCATAAGGCGCGGCTTGTCGGGCCTCCCGGCAAGCCACCTTTTATACAAGCATTGCCGATGATGCATGTAACCCTTTGTACAAAGCCAGGCGCAGACCCTGAGCATAAATAAAGCGCTGGCGCCCTAAGTTATAGCATGCATGCTAGATCGAGTCTCGTCCTTGGTTAGGGTTGATAGTGCTTAGCGGCGGCTAACCCCTAGCTTAGAGGTCGAGTGTGCGTCTCTTTTCCGTTCTTTTGTCTCCTTTGGTTCGCAGAGCTCGGACATCCTTGCCGGATCACTTGAGGATAAGAAAAGAAGGGGAAGAAGAGGGACGGACCAGCATCCGGACCCCGGCTAGCCAGTGTTGCTGGGAACTGCAAGTACAAAGATTCACCCACGGCAAACCAGAGTTGCCGGGGGCTGCAATCTCAGATAAGTTTTTCATCCCTTATCATGCATTCTCTTATGGACTGAGGTATGCGAAACCTCGTTTCTTCCTAAAGCTACCGTACTCCCCTAACTCTAGGCCCTAGGGCTCGTTCCTGGGGCCAGGTTCGGTCGTAGTCGCGGCAGCAAAGGGACGAAACGAGGAGCCTGAACCCGCCTCATCCCTGCCTCCGCCGAAAGCGTGAGAAAGGTCGAGCGACGTGGAAAGACGGCAGGGCCTGCTGCCGGGCAAGGAAGTGTCTATCTTAAAGATACCAAGGGTTTTGCCCCTTGACGTGGGTTCCGCCCGCAAGACAAGTGACCCGGCAAGCATCCCCTTTTTTTCATTAAAAAACATTCCACTCAGGTATAGTTCATGGAGAATGAAAAACATGAATGATGGGATTACAAGCTTTAAATTCAGCTAAGGCCCGAAGGCTTACAAACTAAAAAAAGATAAGGTGCCCGTAATCTCTTTCTTGTCCCTCTCTTCAGGAGGTAGGTCAAGGAGCCGAGAAGGGCAAAAGGGGCACCTAGGCAAGCTACGAGTGGCAGAAGACACCAAGAGAACATCTCGGCGGTCGTTTGAAGGCTGGATGGTGATGGCAGCGCCGGAGGCAGAGCTTGAAGACGAGGCGGCAGGACGTCGGCACGCGTCGAAGGCGTCGTGCCCACGTACTCCGAGTTGACGGCCTTGCCGCCCGCCCTCTTCCTCTTCCGCAGCCTCCCTATGACAGCCGCCCAAGGAGACGACCCCGAGAAGTTCAAGGAGCCGGCGACACGGATGATGGGATCGCCGGTGCCGCACAGAGCGACGCCCGACACCTAGTCGGACCCGTCATCCTGCCGCCCGCTACCCTCGTCGTCGCTGCCGTTGTCCTCTTCGTCACTCTCGCTCGAGGAGGAGTCTTCGCTATCAGAGGAGCTCTCCACGCAGCACCTTGCCCGAGTCCCGAAGCACCTGAAGACCATGACGGAGAGGAGACCGCCCTCCATCAGATTAAAATGGAGGGTGAGCCCCTCCGTCAGACAGTGGATACGGGTGAACGTCTTCCACCCTCGACCAAGATACATCGCATTAGGGGCTGGGAAGTCGACGCGGACTCGCGTACCGCTGATTCCACAGCCCCTCATGTGTAGCCTCAGTGTCTCGGGCGGGTCCAACTCCATCTCACTTGCAAATGGAGTCGGGAGACGAAGACGACGGCGAGACGACTGCCGCAGCTTGACGAAGAACTCACAAGGGTCGTCCCCAACGTGGCCCGCCATGGGAAGAGGAATCGCTGGCGGAGGCAAGGCCGGCGCGCCGCCCCGTCCACCCCTTCCCCGAGCACCTCGACCTCGCCCTCGACCTCGCCCACGGCCTCGCCCCCTCCCTCTTCCCCTTACGGCTAGCTCTGCCACCACATGTGCAGGAGAAGGAGGGACGCGTTGTCTGGCGGCGACCCTCGTCGCCACCATTGATGGGCCAGGGTTCCCTTTCTCCATGGCGAATGAGAGGGAGGGGAGCAGAAGCTGAAGGAAAGAAGAGATGAAAGAATGCGGGCCGCCATCCTCCCCCTCCCGCTCCTTATAAAGGAACGGGGTGGGGGCTCGGCCGCCCCGCTCAGCCAATCAAGACGCAGAAGGCGCAGGGAACTGGGACCGACCCGCTGCCTTGGCCCACAACGGCCCGGTTTCCTGCCTCCACCGTTCGCCACCCCAAGCACATGGAAGCCGCGTGGCAGGCGTGCAGAACCGAGGCGACGGATGAGGCGACCTCTCCCCACCCCGTGATCGTGGGGAGTGGACACCTCGAAGACCACGCCTCAGCCCCGTCCAGTAAATGGACCGCGCCTCCACGCCTCCCTCCGTTTAAGGGGAAGGCGTGAACCGCCTTCTTTACTACGACGTGACGCATGCATGCGGAGCTCCGCCCCACGCATGCCACCCACATCACGCCCACGCCGCGCCACGCGTGGGAAGCATGGGAGGCGCAGCGCGCGAAGAAACTTACCACGGTAAAAACCGCCCTGCCTGCCTGCGCACCGTTCTTGGGCCTGGCCCAACAACGCGTAGCGCTCATGTGTGGCCCAGGCCCGGGGGCTCCTGTCGGTGTACAAAAAGAGGGGGTACACCTTTTATACCCCTATGATTGTGCACGGGCAGTCTGAGCCACGGGCGCCGCCGCACCAAGCCCGGCAAGGGAGGTAGAACCGAGGTGAGGCCAAAGTCAAAGAGGAGCAGGACGACGCCAAGACCACAAAGAGAAAAGGGGACGAAGCGGCCCCCCCTCCCCGGCAAGATCCTTGCCGGGAGGTGGTTTTAGCAAACCCGGCAAGACCCTTGCCGTGGCAGCCTCGCCCCACACCTACGGAGCGGGTCACCCTTGAGTCCACTACCCCCATGGGGCAAGGATTCGGGAGGCATCCCCGTAGTGATATGAAGATCTTTGTGAAGACGTTCAAGACCAGATACACACTTTAGAAGATGATCCTTGGCGGGATCCCAGCCAAGGAAAACCACAAGGCCCCCGGCAAGAGCCTTGCCAAGGATGACAGCAAGCGCCACGGCAAGACCCTTGTCGGGACCCCGGCAAGACCCTTGCCGGGACCCCGGCAAGACCCTTGCCGGGGCCGCGGCAAGACCCTTGCCGAGGACACCAGCGGGGCCACCATCGGACCCGCACTAGTCGCGCCTCCACCACCGTTCGCATGCAGCTGCCGACCCAAACCAGCTGGGCAGGCACCTGCGTGGCGGCATGCAGATCCTCGTGGAGGCCTACCACCGCGCCACCCCAGCTGCCTGCCCGCCTACATGGCATCGCAGGCACCGCTGGCCAGGGCGCGTGTCGACGCAGGAGAGAGCAGCGACGGACAAGATGGGGCTCTCCCCCCGCCCCCGATAAAGCAGGGACACCTAAGCAAGGCGCATTAAATGCGCCTTGTCATGTAATGCGAGGGATAACCTCGCGC
Source organism: Aegilops umbellulata (assembly GCA_032464435.1). Classification (NCBI taxonomy): domain Eukaryota; kingdom Viridiplantae; phylum Streptophyta; class Magnoliopsida; order Poales; family Poaceae; genus Aegilops; species Aegilops umbellulata. Next base: position 378,897,868 of record CP136054.1, read on the forward strand.
CACTGTACCCTTTCCACCTCCTGTGTGCCACTGTGGCAGCCCCTTTCCCTATAAAATGAGGCCCCAGGCGACCAGGAGGAGGATTCGGCTTTTTGGAGCTCCTCACGCCCCATAGCTAGCTCAAGAACACAAGCATATAATCCACCAAAGCAGGAGTAGGGTTTTACGCATCTCCGTGGCCCGAACCTGGATAAAGGAATCGTGTACTGCCTGCTCGATCCGCTCTTCTCACGACCCCCACGCCCTGCAACCGTAGAAAGGGATTCTCGTGATCCCATAGGTGTCGTTTCCCACCGACAGCAGCAAAACACAAGAGCCGGGCAAACCCAACATTTGACCAAAGACATGATTCGGAGCTGATGCATATAAGGCCAAACTCACGATGCCGAACACTCCCTAAGGCATTCGGTCTTTGTGAAGGCGGGCGGAACAACGCCCATTGGTAATAAGCCCCTGGTGTCCAGGTACGCGCAAAATTCTGACGCGGCCACATGCTAAAACGCCAGCCTCCTCCTTGGTTATACAAGAAAACCAGGGGATGTGTATCAACAATAGACAGTAAAAAAGGTTTATGCAGGGTCTTAATCTGAAAAGAATCCTTGGCACGGGTCCCTGCTGCACGTCTGCGCCTGTGTCTCCGTTGTGCCGTATCCTGGACGGGCGTAGCACGATGTTCATCTGTAAAAGAGAGGAACTTAGTTGATAAAAAGATCGTGCGAAAACGTATGTTGTACTAAATAAACGAAGTATGATTCAAAAATCGGTAAAATTGAGCTTTATTATCTCTTATCTTGTATGCGCGGAGCCCCTAGTACAGGGGTATGCGGCTATTAAGCCTTTATCCATTGTATTTTTATGCCAGACTCATCTAACCGTGTCTGTGGTCTTAACGACCCATTTAGGTGCTTTGGCTGGTAGAGCCGCTTTAGTGTGGGGCTGTCAAGGCGGCCGCACAGTCTTCCGCGCGGGAGGCGCACTCAATGTTTTCCCTTTAATGAGATGATGCCTCGTGGACCGGGTGTCTTAAGCGTAAGAGATGCATAATGCGGTATTGCGTTAAAGCGGGCGAAAGCTTCGCGTCCCAGTAGTGCTTGATAGCTACATGAAAATGGGGCGATATGGAAGGTTAGCTTTTCGCGACGGAAGTTGTTGGGGGAGCCGAACATAACTTCTAGCCTGAGAGAACCCAGGCAATGGGCATCCGGGCCTGGTGTTACCCCTTGAAAGGAGGTTTTGCTATGGCGAATTTTTGTTGGGTCTATCCCCATGTTGCGGATTGTGTCCTGGTATAACAGGTTTAGACCACTGCCGCCGTCCATCAGGACATTTGTAAAGTGGAGTCCGAGGATTATCGGATCTAGCATCAAGGCAGTCCGGCCTGCGTTCCGGATACTTCGAGAGTAATCCCGATGGTCGAAGGTGATCAGTTTTGACAACCAATGGTGAGACTCCTTTGGGATAGGCTGTATGGCGTGTATCTCTATAGGCGCCACTCTGTTTTTCCCTGTTGTCACGTGAAGTAAGTTTACTGTTTTGACTTCTTGTGGGAAATTCTTTTGTTTCCTGGTGCTCTGCTTGTGGGGTTTGTCGTCCTCACTTGGTGTGTCGAGCCCCTTGTGTTCGGCGTTGAGTTTGCCGGATTGCTTGAAGACCCAATAATCTCTGTGGGTATGGTTTGCTGGCCTCCCGGGGGTACTGTGGATTTGACATATCTTGTCCAAGATTTTGTTTAGGTTAGATAGCTCATCCCTGTTATCCTTAAGGGGCAGCTTTTTTTATTCCGCCCAGAGCTTTTGAATCCGGCGTTGACTGCCGTGCTCTTCGGGTTGCCTCCCTTATTCCGGCGCTGATCCTTGTTGCATTGCGGTTTCCCGTTTCCATCCCTGACTTCGGATGTACTTGGGTCGCTCGTGCTGCATCTTGCCAACCAGCTGTCCTCTCCCGCGCAAAAGCGGGTCATGAGGCTTGTTAATGCGGCCATTGTTCTTGGCTTTTCTTGGCCGAGGTGTGTGGCGAGCCATTCGTCCCGGACGCTATATTTGAAAGCTGCTAGGGCTTCGGTGTCCGGACAGTCGACTATCTGATTCTTTTCAGTAAGAAATCTATTCCAGAATTTTTGGGCTGACTCTCCGGGCTGTTGAGTTATATGACTTAGATCGTCTGCATCCGGAGGGCGGACATAGGTCCCTTGAAAATTTGCTGAAAAAGCATCCTCCAGCTCTTCCCAACTTCCAATGGTGTTTTCACGAAGGCCTTTGAGCCAATGCCGGGCTGGCCCCTTGAGCTTGAGGGGTAAGTATTTTATGGCGTGAAGGTCATCTCCTCTGGCCATGTGTATGTGGAGGATATAATCCTCAATCCAGACCCCAGGGTCTGTTGTTCCGTCGTACGCCTCTATGTTTACGGGCATGAATCCCGCTGGAAATTCATGGTCCAGCACCTCATCGGTGAAACATAGGGGGTGTGCGGCACCCCTGTATTTGGGTGTGCCGTGATGTTCAGGTATTTGTTGTGTTTTATTGCTTACTACAACTTGCTTTCTTGGCCCGTAGATAGATCTGGATGGGCCATCTTTTTGATGCGGATCCTTGGGTGGATCGCGCGCCGGCTTGTGTGCGGCGCCGCTTGCCGCTCTAGGTTAGCCATGGGGTCGTCTATCCGACCGGGTGGCTTCCTTATTCTTTGATTGTGGGGGCTCTAAGGCCTCCTCGTCAAATTCAGGTAGTAGCGTTCGCTTTGGGTAGCTTTTTGTGCGGTGATTGCCGCCGTATTTGTCTGCGGTGTTGAGTAGTTTGCTCCATCTGATTCTGAGTGCGTCTTCCGCAGTTTTGAGCTTCCGCTTCTGCTTTTTCAGGCTACGCGCAGTGGCGACGAGCCTTTTGTGGAGGTTCTTCTGCTCCATGAGCTTATCCGACGTAAGGTCGTCCGGACTGTTGTTTTCGCCGGGGACGGGTTGTTCGGTTTGTTTATCCAAGTTGCTATAACGCCCTCGATGCGGCTATATCTCCCACGTGTCAAAGCACGACTTAGAGGCATAACCGCATTGAAAGCAATGTCGCAAGTGAGGTAATCTTCACACATCCCATGTAATACATAAGGGGAAAAGATACATAGTTGGCTTACAATCGCCAGTTCACACAAATACATGAATAAAACATTACATCATACAGCTACAATCAGGGCCCGACTACGGAGCCAAAATAAAAGAAGAAACCCCAAAAGCGACAAAGGACCAAGATCGACCCCAACTGGGCTCCACTACTGATCGACTAGAACGAAACAACACAAAACACAAGATCTCCATCGAACTCCTCCTTGAGCTCGGGTGCGTCACCTGCACGGTCTCAGCGGCACCTGCAAACTGGTTTTGGAAGTATCTGGTGAGTCACGGGGACTCAGCAATCTCACACCCGCGAGATCAAGACTATTTAAGCTTAAAGGTAGGGTAAAAGGTATGAGGTGGAGCTGCAGCAAGCGACTAGCATATATGGTGGCTAACATACGCAAATGAGAGCGAGAAGAGAAGGCAAAAGCACGGTCGAACAACTATGATCAAGAAGTGATCCTGAACTACTTACGTCAAACATAACTCCAACAACCGTGTTCACTTCCCGGACCCTGCCGAGAAGAGACCATCACGGTTACACACGCGGTTGGTGTATTTTAATTAAGATCAACTTCGGGTTTTCTACAACCGGACATTAACAAATTCCCATCTGCCCATAACCGCGGGCACGGCTTTCGAAAGTTCAAACCCTGCAGGGGTGTCCCAACTTAGCCCATGATAAGCTCTCGCGATCAACGAAGGATATTCCTTCTCCCCGGGAAGACCCGATTAGTCTCGGAATCCCGGCTACATGACATGTCGACAGCAATAAAACAAGTCCAGCAAAACCGCCCGATGCGCCGACATCCTGATAGGAGCTGCACATATCTCGTTCTCAGGGCAACACCGGATAAGCTAAGCGTACAGGTACCAACATAACCCAAGTTGCCAAGGGACGGTCCCGCACGGTGCTCTAGTTTGGACCAACACTTAGACAAGCATTGGCCCGGGGGGCTAAATAAAGATGACCCTTGGGTTAATTACTCCCAAGGGAAAAGTAGGTGGTGGTGAGGCAAATGGTAAAACCAATGTTGGGCCTCGCTGGAAAAGTCTTATTCAACGCGAACTGTCAAGGGGGTCCCATAAATCACCCGACCGCGTTAGGGACGCAAAATCCGGGAACATAACACCGATATGACGGAAACTAGGGCGGCAAGAGTGGAACAAAACACCAGGCATAAGGCCGAGCCTTCCACCCTTTACCAAGTATATAGATGCATTAAATAAATAAGATGTATTGTGATATCCCAACAAGTAAACATGTTCCAAACAAGGAACAACATCTCCATGTTCCAACAAGGAACAAACTTCATCTTCACCTGCAACTAACAACACTATAAGAGGGGCTGAGCAAAGCGGTAACATAGCCAATCAACGGTTTGCTAGGACATGGATGGTTAGAGGCTGACATGGCAATATGGGTGGCATGATATAGCAAGTGGTAGGTATCGCCGCATAGGCATAGCAAAAGAGCGAGCAATCTAGCGAGCAAAGATAGAAGTGATTTCGAGGGTATGGTCATCTTGCCTGAGATCCCGCTAGGAAGAAGAACGAGTCCATGAAGAAGACAAGCGGACGAAGTCGAACGAATCCTCACAACTCCGGAGCGCAACCGAAGCTAACGAGAGAAGCAACCCGGAAAGAAGCAAGCAACATAGTAAACAACCAACACATAAGCATGGCATGATGCACAAGTATGATGCATGCCCGGTTTAATGATTCATGGCATGTCAAATGCAACAAACAACGCTACAAATTAAGTGGAGCTCAATATGCAACGAGTTACATATTGACGGGACACCACATCAAATATTTAGTTCGATCTTGTTTAAGTACCCAACATTATTAAATGTTGTTAAATATGGCAAGAGGGTGAAGCAAAATAAAACTACCTATTTAGGCAATTTTAAATGAGGTCGGAAATAACAAACAACAATTCCGGAAAAGCCTCATGAGCATATATTAGATTTGGTACTGTTCTGACCTAAAGCATATTTTAGAGTTGTTAAACAGGAAAATAAAGTGCATCATGTTAATCTATGCATTTTTCTACCCCATTTACATATATAAATTATTACATTCCGAGTTACGGTTATTTAGTTATGAAATAAATCATTTTAGCATGGCATTTAAGCAAATTTAAACAAACAACATTTTAAACATTTTAATTGTTGTTATCATGATGCGAATGACATGATCAAGTTTTATGCAATATTTATGAAAATGTTGATAAGAGCATTAAGAAGCATTTGTCAACGTGGCGGAAAGAAAGTGTGCCACGGCAACGAATCCGAAAATGGTGCCATGGCAACGAATCCAAAAATGGTGCCACGGCAACATATCGGTTCCGGTACCCATGAAGATATCGGTGCAAAAGGAAGCGTGAAGGAAGCGAGTTGAACATGATGGTGGGGTGATCCCGGATACCGGGTTCCCACGAGACGATGGCATGGCAACGAGGGACAATTCAGACACGGTGAAAACGGTGCAAACAAAGGGGCATCTCATACAACATGCATACGTTCTCCGAAGGTCGTCTCGGCGGTTATACCTTCCAAGGGAGCATTCTCGAGCGGTTCGAGTCAAGCAGTGTAGTCGTTCATGATCGTCGTGGGAAGTAGTTGTTCATGTTCCGTAGATGTTCAGGGTCACGACAAAGAACTTGACGTCCACGGGGTCTTCGCGGGTCGACGGTAGTGGTACTTGATGAATCCCAAAACGGACTTGGCGTCTTCGTGCGTAGGGGTACTTGGCGTTTCCGTAGACGGCGGTAGAGGTAGACGGCGGTAGAGGTACTGGACACGTTGTTGTGGTACTTGGCAAAAATCACAGAAGATGCCTGGCGGACCGGGTACGGTTCTTGGCATCTCGTAGTCGATCTTGACGGTCCAGACAAAGCAACACAAGGGGCCTCGGGTGACAGCGACGACGAACAAAAACCCACGGAGAAGCAGGAGGTGCAGAGGCGTTTGAAGACGGACTTGGCGTTCCCGGTTCGGTGGTGGTGCTTGCGGTGCAAGGCGGCCGACGAGGAACAATAGCTGAGCAGCGGCAACGGCGTCCTTGGCGGCTTGAGCAGCCGGAGACGGTAGGGAGATGAAGTGGTCGCTGCGGCCTTAACACGACGGAGGTGGAGCAGAGTGGGCGGAGTAGAGCAGGCGCAAGGACTCGCCGGATCCAGGCAGAGCAGGCGGCGGAGTAGGATCTTCGGGCGGCGATCCATGGCGGTCTCCTGCCTCGTGGTCGCCGGCGTGGCGCTCCTGGACGGGCAGCAGAGGCGCTGCGCTGGCCGTGGTCGCCGGCAGCGACCGGACACGGCGGCGGGGCTTGCCGTGGCGCACTGGTGGCCGGGGCCAGGCGGCGTCGCCATGGAATCAGCTCGGTCGAGCACGAGCTCGAGACGGGAGGAGGCGCCGGGGTGACGATGGCGCTATGGAGACGAAGCAGGAGGGAAGAAGAGGCACTCGGGCCTTGCAGCGCGGGGAGCTCCTCTCCCTGGCGATGTGTGTTGCGTGCGAGAGATCGAGAGGGTGAGGAGGAGATCGAGCAGAGGGAGATGGGGCTCGGGGCCCTGGCGACGCGGTGGAGGAGGTCGAGGGGGAGAGGGGATCGAGCGAAGGGAGAGGGGGGGTCGAGCGAGGAGGAGAAGACGGCGCTCGGGAGGGAGATGGGGAACGAGAGGAGAGGATCGGGGCAGCTAGGGTTAGGCGCGGCTGGGCTAGCTGCGCAAATGGGCCGGCCTAGATGGACAGGCCCAAGAGGTCGGCTGGGCTAGCTCTCTGCTCTCTCCCTCTCTTATCTTTTCTTTAGCAGAAAACAATTAAAGAGAAGAAAAAGAAAAGAGAGGGTTAGGGAAAGAATTTGGGCATGGGGATAATTTTCCCGAACTCACAAAAATACGCTTGTTCCGAGAAAATAGAAAAAGGCAAGATCGAAAGATGTAAATTTAAACTCATTTGAATTTCACTCAATTGGTTTGAATTAGGACTTGGAAAAGGAAGTTCCAAAAATGTTGAGATTTTTGGCGAGGCTCCGGAAAATGACGAAAGGATTTATGGGTAGAGTTGGAGATCAAGAATTGAGATAACATAGGCATTGGGATTTATTTGCAAGTGTGTTATGATCAATTCCAAATAATGAAATATTTATTATAGCTCCCTAATATTGGGACGATATGTTTTAAAGAGAATCACCATGTGAATTCCCTCGATTTAAATGGATCAAAGATCCACCCGATTTTATTTAGTTGAGTTTTTAAAAAGGGCTGCATGATGACATGATGCAATGCAAATGATGCAACGATGAATGCATGACATAAACAAAAATGCAAAACAAAACAAAAACCCAACCACGAAGGAAATAAAAATATCGCATCTCCGGAAAAGGCAAGAGTTGGAGTTACTAATATGGAAAGTTGCATCCGGGGCGTTACAACACTCCACCACTACGAGAGGATCTCGTCCCGAGATCTAGGATGGCACCGGATAGAAAACGGAAGAAGAAAGAGGTAAATCTAAGTTGCTTCTTCGACAAACGAGTGAAACCATAAACCTTGGGATGTTGAGAAAAATGAAAGAAAGAAAACAATGAAGATGAGCAAAATTGAGAACACTCCGTTAGAAAAGAGAAACAAAGAACATACTAGAACCTTGAGAGGTTGCAAAGCTTGAAGAAATGACACGACGGAGGTGAAAAAAAAAATTAAAACACTCCGTTAGATAAGAGGAACATGGGATACGACGAGAACCAAGAGGTTAAGTGACAAGGTAGATATTGAAAACACTCCAGTTAAAACTAGATAGAGAAGGAATAAGATTGATATAATTTGGGCAGCACTCCGACTGAAAATGGAAGGGATTTGAACATGATCTTGACAAGATAAGAGGATACTTGCTGAAATTAACAACACACTGCCTCCGGAACTATTAAAAGAATGGCACAAGGGGTAAGAAAGATTTCAGACAGCATTCCGGTTGAGAAGGGATGCAAGACTTGATAAGATGAGAGAGCTCGAATGAAAACACGTCACTTCGGTTAAATGGATTAGCAAGGAAAAGAATATGATCTTGATAAAACGATACGATGGGTGAAGAGAGCAACATCACAATGCCTCCGGAAGAAGAGATAGAAGACAGATCATTGGAATAAAGGAATGGAGAGGAAAATGACAACTCTCGCAAATAAAATTGAAAGAGAAAGCTTACGAAGAGAAGGTTGAACGGAGTTGTTGGATTATCAACAACGAAAGCTTAAGCTTGATGTGGACTTATGGGAGACATCCCAAAATTATGAGGTGACAACCTGCCACTAACGAAAACCAAGGATTGGATTGATATCACCAAGGAGACGAGAGACTTAATTCACCAGGAGGACAAACGAAGAATTGGGTCATTGATAAGCACCATAAATAGCAACAATCCTTAGGGAAAGCCTTAGGTGAAATATAACCCAAGATAACTCCAATGAAGAGATTGATGGATTTTAAATACCTCATTCTTGACAACATGTGAGTCATGAGACATGAACTCCAATTATCAAGAATGACATAATACCACCTCGAATGATACGGTTGACAGGATTGCACTTTAAAATGGAAGATAAAGAATACTTGGCTCCTCTGAAAAGAATCTCGATGAACACTTCGAGAAGGAATTAAATCCTTGATGAACCATCATGTAGAGCCTCCATGAAGAACTCCGGTAATAAAAGAATGATCACAAAAAATGAAGGATGAGAAGAATAAGGTTGAAGCCTTGCAATGATTAGATGGATCTCCGTGGTGATATAATTGCGAGAGCTTGGAACTCCGGAAATGAAAAGATGAAGCATCTCGAACTGAGAAATGTGACAAGATGAACAACTCTGGAAAGAAGAAACTAGACCACTTGGATGAAACAAGAACAAGAATTACATTATGCTTATCCTTCACCAATTTAAATTGATGACAAGCAATGGATTTGGCATACTAGTTATTCTCGTAGAAAGGATTAAGATAGATATGGCGCAAACTTGGGAAGGTCTTCCACGAACCACCGGTAGGATTGGAAAGAACGAATTAATCTATATGCTAACAAAGGAAGAAGGATCTTGAATGAACCACCGTAAGAATTGAAAATGAACGAAGAAAAGATAAAGAAACACCGGTAAGAATTAGAAAACGAATAAAGATACTTGACAGAATTTTGATACATGAGAACGAAGAGATCATGAACTGATTAGAGTATATTTGAACGATGCACGGGTAAGATTTGGAGAACGATAGACGAAGCTGAGAATGAATAATTCTGAGATGATGGGCTCCGAAGAAACAAACTGAAAAGACTCCTGAAATGCTCCGGATGGTTGAAAAGAATTCTCACAATCGAAAACAATTATGAGAGGGTGGCATCAAGCTAGAACCATGAATCTTGAAGGGAATGGACCAAGATTTAAGAGAAACTCTTCTTCGGTCTTCAAATGTTGAGAATGATGATGAGAAACACCACCATGAATAGTTGAGGCACTCCGGAATGAAAATTAGAAAGGTTGAACCAACAATGAAAAGGATTTGGATGCGATCTTGGAGAAGGCACATGACTGATGAAAAATTCATTCTTACGTCAACTTTGAAAAGAATTTGGGAATAGCTTCAGGATGATTAGAAGAGTCAGGTAAGATCCTGGGGAAAAAAAACCTGTGGGTTAGGGCCCACTCAAAAGAAACACCGATGACCGATTTAAAAGAGAGAATGCACCGGTTAGATTTAAATGGCTAGAATGAGATAACAATCTTGAAATAGCTTGAATGGATTAAGAATGGAAACACGAATCTTCAGAGATATCTTCATCACTCTGGAACAATTGAATAGCGAGAAGTGGATGATTAAGAGATACGCCGACATAAGAAAGCACTTGAAACGAGGAAAAACTATGATTGACAATGCTTGAATTGGAACCACTGAAGACGAAAGGAATGACGAATGATGAACTTGAAGCTCCTGACCATCTTCATGATAATCACCGGATAAGAACATTAATGAGACGAATGGAGAGGCTTCACATCAATAAGATGGATACTTGATCAAGAAACCTGCGTCCTTGAAGAAAAAGGGTGGGAGGGCGGGAAAACAAAGGCAACTTTGGTCGAATGAAACAAACACCGTTGAGAAAACCAAGAATTGGTCTTGCGAATGTTGAAATGATCGGATTTACTTTGAAGAGGAGCACACCGGTTAGAAAAGAATTGACATGGCACTCTCAGATATCATGAAGGATTGGTATCCACATAGGAATATGAGAACACCGCTTAGAATAAGGTATGGAATCAACACTTGACATTGAAGCAACTCGAATACCACAAAACAAAACCAAAACAAAGGATTGGCTTGCGGAATAAGCCGGAAACAAACCTATGATAGATCCCATATCGTATCATGTGTCTGTCGGAAAGAATTCCTACGTGATACTTGAATTCCCACTTATAAACTCCCGAAACTTTCCGGTTATGCAATCAGGTGTTGGGGATACAGGGGAAGCATAATATCTCACCCAAACTAGCAAATCCTACAACCAGCTGTATCCATCCTTCAACACATAACCAAGAAACCTTCGGAAATCATCTACCACAACCTTCGAAAAGCATCCGTTATACGAGTCATGGCAATACTCCTGCACTCGCCTCAGTACTGGGCTATCAGGGTTATCTCACCAACAACTGTACAAAAGAGATTTTCGATGTCGGCGTACTAAACTCAGGTATTCCAAAACCGCAACGATAAAATTATGACGACAACACCTCGGAGCTCAACTCCCCGGGACACTGCCACAACCCCTAAATGTCAGGAGGCAACCAAGACAATGTTGTCATCATAAAACCATCGGAACGATTGTAATATACCCGCGTGATCCTAAATTTTTTTTAGTGAAATTTGAGAAGAGAAGAGTCAAAACTCTACGTCAGGAAGCCTTACCAGAAGGTCGAAGGGACTGGGAAGTAAAAAGAATTCCTAAACTCTCCGATATATAATTCCTAAATGACTCGAAACATTTTTCTAGACACAACTCGGCCGCTAAAAACGATCAATCAGTGGGGGCTCATAAGGTCGGGGAAGGCTCTGATTACCAACTTATAACGCCCTCGATGCGGCTATATCTCCCACGTGTCGAAGCACGACTTAGAGGCATAACCGCATTGAAAGCAATGTCGCAAGTGAGGTAATCTTCACACATCCCATGTAATACATAAGGGGAAAAGATACATAGTTGGCTTACAATCGCCACTTCACACAAATACATGAATAAAACATTACATCATACAGCTACAATCAGGGCCCGACTACGGAGCCAAAATAAAAGAAGAAACCCCAAAAGCGACAAAGGACCAAGATCGACCCCAACTGGGCTCCACTACTGATCGAGTAGAACGAAACAACACAAAACACAAGATCTCCATCGAACTCCTCCTTGAGCTCGGGTGCGTCACCTGCACGGTCTCAGCGGCACCTGCAAACTGGTTTTGGAAGTATCTGGTGAGTCACGGGGACTCAGCAATCTCACACCCGCGAGATCAAGACTATTTAAGCTTAAAGGTAGGGTAAAAGGTATGAGGTGGAGCTGCAGCAAGCGACTAGCATATATGGTGGCTAACATACGCAAATGAGAGCGAGAAGAGAAGGCAAAAGCACGGTCGAACAACTATGATCAAGAAGTGATCCTGAACTACTTACGTCAAACATAACTCCAACAACCGTGTTCACTTCCCGGACCCTGCCGAGAAGAGACCATCACGGTTACACACGCGGTTGGTGTATTTTAATTAAGATCAACTTCGGGTTTTATACAACCGGACATTAACAAATTCCCATCTGCCCATAACCGCGGGCACGGCTTTCGAAAGTTCAAACCCTGCAGGGGTGTCCCAACTTAGCCCATGATAAGCTCTCGCGATCAACGAAGGATATTCCTTCTCCCCGGGAAGACCCGATCAGTCTCGGAATCCCGGCTACATGACATTTCGACAGCAATAAAACAAGTCCAGCAAAACCGCCCGATGCGCCGACATCCTGATAGGAGCTGCACATATCTCGTTCTCAGGGCAACACCGGATAAGCTAAGCGTACAGGTACCAACATAACCCAAGTTGCCAAGGGACGGTCCCGCACGGTGCTCTAGTTTGGACCAACACTTAGACAAGCATTGGCCCGGGGGGCTAAATAAAGATGACCCTTGGGTTAATTACTCCCAAGGGAAAAGTAGGTGGTGGTGAGGCAAATGGTAAAACCAATGTTGGGCCTCGCTGGAAAAGTCTTATTCAACGCGAACTGTCAAGGGGGTCCCATAAATCACCCGACCGCGTTAGGGACGCAAAATCCGGGAACATAACACCGATATGACGGAAACTAGGGCGGCAAGAGTGGAACAAAACACCAGGCATAAGGCCGAGCCTTCCACCCTTTACCAAGTATATAGATGCATTAAATAAATAAGATGTATTGTGATATCCCAACAAGTAAACATGTTCCAAACAAGGAACAACATCTCCATGTTCCAACAAGGAACAAACTTCATCTTCACCTGCAACTAACAACACTATAAGAGGGGCTGAGCAAAGCGGTAACATAGCCAATCAACGGTTTGCTAGGACATGGATGGTTAGAGGCTGACATGGCAATATGGGTGGCATGATATAGCAAGTGGTAGGTATCGCCGCATAGGCGTAGCAAAAGAGCGAGCAATCTAGCGAGCAAAGATAGAAGTGATTTCGAGGGTATGGTCATCTTGCCTGAGATCCCGCTAGGAAGAAGAACGAGTCCATGAAGAAGACAAGCGGACGAAGTCGAACGAATCCTCACAACTCCGGAGCGCAACCGAAGCTAACGAGAGAAGCAACCCGGAAAGAAGCAAGCAACATAGTAAACAACCAACACATAAGCATGGCATGATGCACAAGTATGATGCATGCCCGGTTTAATGATTCATGGCATGGCAAATGCAACAAACAACGCTACAAATTAAGTGGAGCTCAATATGCAACGAGTTGCATATTGACGGGACACCACATCAAATATTTAGTTCGATCTTGTTTAAGTACCCAACATTATTAAATGTTGTTAAATATGGCAAGAGGGTGAAGCAAAATAAAACTACCTATTTAGGCAATTTTAAATGAGGCCGGAAATAACAAACAACAATTCCGGAAAAGCCTCATGAGCATATATTAGATTTGGTACTGTTCTGACCTAAAGCATATTTTAGAGTTGTTGAACAGGAAAATAAAGTGCATCATGTTAATCTATGCATTTTTCTACCCCATTTACATATATAAATTATTACATTCCGAGTTACGGTTATTTAGTTATGAAATAAATCATTTTAGCATGGCATTTAAGCAAATTTAAACAAACAACATTTTAAACATTTTAATTGTTGTTATCATGATGCGAATGACATGATCAAGTTTTATGCAATATTTATGAAAATGTTGATAAGAGCATTAAGAAGCATTTTTCAACGTGGCGGAAAGAAAGTGTGCCACGGCAACGAATCCGAAAATGGTGCCACGGCAACGAATCCGAAAACGGCGGTAGAGGTAGACGGCAGTAGAGGTACTGGACACGTTGTTGTGGCACTTGGCAAAAATCACAGAAGATGCCTGGCGGACCGGGTACGGTTCTTGGCATCTCGTAGTCGATCTTGACGGTCCAGACAAAGCAACACAAGGGGCCTCGGGTGACAGCGACGACGAACAAAAACCCACGGAGAAGTAGGGGGTGCAGAGGCGTTTGAAGACGGACTTGGCGTTCCCGGTTCGGTGGTGGTGCTTGCGGTGCAAGGCGGCCGACGAGGAACAATAGCCGAGCAGCGGCAACGGCGTCCTTGGCGGCTTGAGCAGCCGGAGACGGTAGGGAGATGAAGTGGTCGCTGCGGCCTTAACACGACGGAGGTGGAGCAGAGTGGGCGGAGTAGAGCAGGCGCAAGGACTCGCCGGATCCAGGCAGAGCAGGCGGCGGAGTGGGATCTTCGGGCGGCGATCCATGGCGGTCTCCTGCCTCGTGGTCGCCGGCGTGGCGCTCCTGGACGGGCAGCAGAGGCGCTGCGCTGGCCGTGGTCACCGGCAGCGACCGGACACGGCGGCGGGGCTTGCTGTGGCGCACTGGTGGCCGGGGCCAGGCGGCGTCGCCATGGAATCAGCTCGGTCGAGCACGAGCTCGAGACGGGAGGAGACGCCGGGGTGACGATGGCGCTATGGAGACGAAGCAGGAGGGAAGAAGAGGCACTCGGGCCTTGCAGCGCGGGGAGCTCCTCTCCCTGGCGATGTGTGTTGCGTGCGAGAGATCGAGAGGGTGAGGAGGAGATCGAGCAGAGGGAGATGGGGCTCGGGGCCCTGGCGACGCGGTGGAGGAGGTCGAGGGGGAGAGGGGATCGAGCGAAGGGAGAGGGGGGGTCGAGCGAGGAGGAGAAGACGGCGCTCGGGAGGGAGATGGGGAACGAGAGGAGAGGATCGGGGCAGCTAGGGTTAGGCGCGGCTGGGCTAGCTGCGCAAATGGGCCGGCCTAGATGGACAGGCCCAAGAGGTCGGCTGGGCTAGCTCTCTGCTCTCTCCCTCTCTTATCTTTTCTTTAGCAGAAAACAATTAAAGAGAAGAAAAAGAAAAGAGAGGGTTAGGGAAAGAATTTGGGCATGGGGATAATTTTCCCGAACTCACAAAAATACGCTTGTTCCGAGAAAATAGAAAAAGGCAAGATCGAAAGATGTAAATTCAAACTCATTTGAATTTCACTCAATTGGTTTGAATTAGGACTTGGAAAAGGAAGTTCCAAAAATGTTGAGATTTTTGGCGAGGCTCCGGAAAATGACGAAAGGATTTATGGGTAGAGTTGGAGACCAAGAATTGAGATAACATAGGCATTGGGATTTATTTGCAAGTGTGTTATGATCAATTCCAAATAATGAAATATTTATTATAGCTCCCTAATATTGGGACGATATGTTTTAAAGAGAATCACCATGTGAATTCCCTCGATTTAAATGGATCAAAGATCCACCGGATTTTATTTAGTTGAGTTTTTAAAAAGGGCTGCATGATGACATGATGCAATGCAAATGATGCAACGATGAATGCATGACATAAACAAAAATGCAAAACAAAACAAAAACCCAACCACGAAGGAAATAAAAATATCGCATCTCCGGAAAAGGCAAGAGTTGGAGTTACTAATATGGAAAGTTGCATCCGGGGCGTTACAGTTGCCCTGTTCGAACGGTTGCTCGAAGGCATGTTCATCGTCCACCGGCTCGTCCTGCTCTATGGCTGGGTCTGTATGGCTGCTGTCTCTGTCGAGGCGGGGCTTCGAGCAGTGCTTACGTCGCCGCTTTGATTGCTTTTTGAGGGAACGATCCCTCGTTGCATCCCTGTGTTCCTCGTCGTCTCTTCCTCTCGGTGTGTCCACCATGTATACATCATGAGATGAGGTGGCAGTCCAGCGCCTTATAGGCGTTGGTTCATGTTCATCTCCTACATCGTCGTCCATACCATCGATGTCTTCGGAGTCGAAGTCGAGCACGTCATTTAAATTATTGATAGTGGCTACGAAGTGGGTGGTGGGTGGGCATCGAATTTCTTCGTCGTCCTCATCCCAATCCTGCCGGTCATCGTCCGGCCAGGACTCTCCTGACAAAGAGAGAGACCTGAGTGAATTCATAATGTCGCCGAAGGGCGAGTGCTGAAAGATGTCTGCGGCGGTGAATTCCATGATCGGCGCCCAATCGGATTCGATTGGTAGGGGCGCGGAGGGCTTGGAGTCCGGAGAGGAGTCCGGTGCCTTGGAGTCACGGGCTTCGCAGAGGACAAGGCTGGTGTTCGGCTTGATCGCCGTAGAGATTGCAGCCCCCGAGGCGGTGTCTAGCCACCCATCCTCGAATGGCGTGGTCGGCTCCGAGCTAAGGGTCGGAGTGGACACAGGTGCGGCCTCCAGGGCACTGTTCGGCGGTAGAGCTAGATCATGCCCATCATGACAGTGCAGCGCGCTCGGCTGTGGCTCAGATCCGTCGAAGATCAAGTCTTCGCGGACGTCCGCCGTGTAGTTCAAACTTCCAAATCTGACCTGATGGCCAAGGGCGTAGCTTTCAACCTGCTCCAGATGACCAAGCGAATTGGCCCGCAGTGCAAAGCCGCCGAATACGAAGATCTGTCCAGGGAGAAAGGTCTCACCCTGGACTGCATCGCTGTTGATGATTGGAAAAGCCACCGGGCCTTAAAGTGACGACATAGAGGAACTCTCAATGAAAGCACCAATGTCGGTGTCAAAACCGGTGGATCTCGGGTAGGGGGTCCTGAACTGTGCGTCTAGGCGGATGGTAACAGGAGACAAGGGACACGATGTTTTTACCCAGGTTTGGGACCTCTCGATGGAGGTAAAACCCTACTCCTTCTTGATTAATATTGATGATATGGGTAGTACAAGAGTAGATCTACCACGATATCAAGGAGGCTAAACCCTAGAAGCTAGCCTATGGTATGATTGTTGTTCTGTCCTACGGACTAAAACCCTCCGGTTTATATAGACACCAGAGAGGGCTAGGGTTACACAGAGTCGGTTACAATGGTAGGAGATCTACATATCCGTATTGCCAAGCTTGCCTTCCACGCCAAGGAAAGTCCCTTCCGGACACGGGACGAAGTCTTCAATCTTGTATCTTCATAGTCCAGGAGTCCGACCGAAGGTATAGTCCGGCTATCCGGACACCCCCTAATCCAGTACTCCCTCACCCCCCCTCTGGGAGTAAACCTGCGCTTTCACTATGCCTCCTTCCGTCACAGCAGCAAGCTAGTGGTCATGCTTGCCATCGATGACGGTCTGAGGAGAGCCGACAGGTTCGGTGGCAGAACATCGACGACCACCAGTGGGAATGAACATTCGGTGAGAGCTAGATGGGTGTGAATGGTGGTTTGGGCGGTGATGGGTGAGCCATAGGAGTGGTAGTAAATGATGATCACGTCTTGGCTCCTTGCTTCCCGAGGCGAGGCATACATGCATTTTGCCTTGTTGCTTTCCGAGCTGAGGCGTGCAGGCATGTCCTTATGCACCGACTTTGCTCAACATATGCGCCAGTCGTGTACGGGTCGTTGATAACCCACAAGTATAGGGGATCAATTGTAGCCTCTTTCGATAAGTAAGAGTGTCGAACCCAACGAGGAGCTAAAGGTAGAACAAATATTCCCTCAAGTTCTACCGACCACCGATACAATTCTACACACGCTTAACGTTCGCTTTACCTAGAACAAGTATGAAACTAGAAGTACTTTGTAAGTGTTTTTGGATAGGTTTGCAAGATAATAAATAGCGTGTAAATAAAAAGTAGGGGCTGTTTAGATAAAGACGCAATAAAGTTAGTATAGTGAGTGTGGAAAAGTGGTGGTAGGAGTTGCGAAATTGTCCCTCAGCAATTGACTACTTTACTAGACCGATAGCAAGTTTTATGTGGGAGAGGCCACTGCTAGCATGTCATCCCTAACTTGGAATTCTATGCACTTATGGTTGGAACTATTAGCAAGCATCCGCAACTACTAACGTTAATTAAGGTAAAACCCAACCATAGCATTAAGATATATTGTCCCCCTTCAATCCCGTATGCATCAATTTCTATGCTAGGTTGAAGCTTCTGTCACTCTCGCCCTCCAATACATAGTCCTATCAACATACAACTAACCCTATGGTGTGATCCACGCGCGCACTCATATGATGGGCACCAAAGGACAACAACATAACCACAAGCAAATTAAACCAATCATAGCAATTCACCAATTACCGATAGGACAACGAAAATCTACTCAGACATCATAGGATGGCAACACATCATTGGATAATAATATGAAGCATAAAGCACCATGTTCAAGTAGAGGGTACAGCGGGTTGCAGGAGAGTGAACCGCTGTAGATAGGGGGGAAGGTGATGAAGATGTTGGTGAAGATGACAGAGGTGTTGGTGAAGATTGTTGTGACGATGATGGCCCCGGTGGCACTCCGGCGTCACCGGAAGCGAGGGGGAGAGAGCCCCCCTCCTTCTCCTTCTTCCTTGGACTTCTCCCTAGGTGGGAGAAGGGTTCTCCCTCAGGTCCTTGGTATCCATGGCATGGGAGGGGCGAGAGCCCCTCCGAGATTGGATCTGTCTCTCTGTCTCTCTCTCTGTTTCTGCGTTCCTGATTCTGCCCTTTCACCGTTTCTTATATTCCCGGAGATCCGCAACTCCGATTGGGCTGAAATTTGGACATGATTTTTATGCGGATATTGGATTTCTTGCAGCGAAAGAAGGGCACCAACCGCCTTACGGGGTGGCCACGATGGCCCAGGGCGCGCCTGAACCCCTGGGGCGCGCCCCTCACCCTCGTGGGCCCCTCGGGCATCGTCTCACGTTGATTCCACTTCCCAAAATTCACATATATTCCAAAAAAAAATCTTCGTCAGTTTTTATACCGTTTGGACTCCGTTTGATATGGATTTTCATTGAAACAAAAAACATGCAACAAACAGGAATTGACACTGGGCACTAGATCAATATGTTAGTCCCAAAAATAGTATAAAAAGTTGCCAAAAGTATGTAAAAGTTGTAGAATATTGGCATGGAACAGTCAAAAATTATAGATACGATGGAGACGTATCAACATCCCCAAGCTTAATTCCTGCTCGTCCTCGAGTAGGTAAATGATAAAAAAGATAATTTTTGATGTGGAATGCTACCTAGCATAATCTTGATCATATATCTAATCATGGCATGAATATTAAGACATAAGTGATTCAAAGCAATAGTCTATCATTTGACATTAAGACATCAATACTCGGGCATCCCAACAAACAATCATGTCTTTCAAAATATCAACGATAAAGAAAGCTATCCCTACAAAATCATATAATCTTGTCATGCTCTGTCTTCTTAACACAAAGTATTTATCATGCACAACCCTGATGACAAGCCGAGCAATTGGTTCATACTTCTTAACGCGCTTCAGCCTTTTCAACCCTCACGCAATACACGAGCGCAAGCCATGGACATAGCACTATGGGTGGAATACAATATGATGATGGAGGTTGTGTGGAGAAGACAAAAAAGGGAGAACGTCTCACATCGACGCGGCTAATCAACGGGCTATGGAGATGCACATCAATTGATGTCAATGCGAGGAGTAGGGATTGCCATGCAACGGATGCACTAGAGCTATAAGTGTATGAAAGCTCAAACTGAAACTAAGTGGGTGTGCATCCAAATTGCTTGCTCATGAAGACCTTGGGCATTTGAGGAAGCCCATCATTGGAATATACAAGCCAAGTTCTATAATGAAAGATTCCCACTAGTATATGAAAGTGACAACATAGGAGACTCTTTATCATGAAGAACATGGTGCTACTTTGAAGCACAAGTGTGGTAAAAGGATAGTAGCATTGCCCCTTCTCTCTTTTTCTCTCATTTTGTTTTTTTTTGTGGGCTTCTTTGGCCTCTTTTTTTTATTTGGGCTTCTTTGGCCCCTTTTATTTTTTTCAAGTCCGGAGTCTCATCCCGACTTGTGGGGAATAATAGTCTCCATCATCCTTTCCTCACTAGGGCAATGCTCTAATAATGATGATCATCACACTTTTATTTACTTACAACTCAATTTACAACTCGATACTAGAACAAAAATATGACTCTATATGAATGCCTCCAGCGGTGTACCGGGATGTGCAATGATCTAGCGTAGCAATGACATCAAAAAATGGGCAAGCCATGAAAACATCATGCTAGCTATCTTACGATCATGCAAAGGAATATGACAATGAATTCTCAAGTCATGTATATGATGATGATGGAAGTTGCATGGAAATATATCTCGGAATGGCTATGTAAATGCCATGATAGGTAGGTAT
Organism: Aegilops umbellulata; assembly: GCA_032464435.1. Taxonomy (NCBI): domain Eukaryota; kingdom Viridiplantae; phylum Streptophyta; class Magnoliopsida; order Poales; family Poaceae; genus Aegilops; species Aegilops umbellulata. The sequence continues at coordinate 378,917,849 of CP136054.1, forward strand.
GGTGGCTGTTTTGAGGAAGATATAAGGAGACTTATGTGTGATAGAGCGTATTGTATCATGGGGTTTGGATGCACCGGTGAAGTTTGCACCAACTCTCGAGGTGAGAAAGGGCAATGCATGGTACCGTAGAGGCTAGCAAATTGCGAAAAGGTAAGAGTGCGTATAATCCATGGACTCACATTAGTCATAAAGAAGTCATATACTTATTGCAAAAGTTTATTAGCCCTCAAAGCAAAGTACTACTACGCATGCCCCTATGGGGATAGATTGGTAGGAAAAGACCATCGCTCGTCCCCGACCGCCACTCATAAGGAGGACAATCAATAATAAATCATGCTCCAAATTCTTAGCATAACGAGAGACTATACGTGCATGCTTCGGGAATCATAAACCTTAACACCAATATTTGTACTAAACACAACCATTTACTAGTACCTCCCACATATTATCATCTCTATATCGTAAAACTATTGCAAGGAATCAAACATATCATATTCAGTGATCTACAAGTTTTATGTAGGATTTTATGACTAACCATGTGAATGACCAATTCCTGCCATCTCTCTTAGATATAAGTGAAGCAAGAGAGTTTAATTCTTTCTACAAAAGATATACCCATGCTCTAACAAATATAAGTGAAGCAAAAGAGCATTCTACAAATGGCGGTTTTCTCTGTGTAGGGAAACAAGCAATCCAAACTTCAAATGATGTAAGTGAAGCACATGAAGCATTCTATAAAGCCATACTCAAAAGATATAAGTGAAGTGCAAAGAGAATTCTATAAATCAACCATGTACTATCTCATACTAGCATGGTGCATCAAAGCAAAGTGAAAACTAAATGCAGAAGACGCTCCAAGATTTGCACATATCACATGAACGGAACAAAACCGAAAACATACCGATTCTTGTTGAAGAAAGATGGGATGCCTTCTGGGGCATCCCCAAGCTTAGACGCTTGAGTCTCCTTAAATCTTTACTTGGGGTGCCTTGGTCATCCCCAAGCTTGAGATCTTGCCTCTCCTCCTTCTCCTCATATCGAGACCTCCTCGATCCTCGAACACTTCATCCACACAAAACTCAACAGAAAGTTTGGTAAGATTCGTTAGTATAATAAAGCAAATCACTAATCTAAGTACTGTTGCAAACCAGTTCATATTTTGTTTTTGCATTGTATATACTGTAATATAATTTTTCCATGGCTTAATCCACTGATAGAAATCGATAGTTTCATCAAAACAAGCAAACTATGCATCAAAAACAGAATCTGTCTTAAACATGACAGTTTGTAGTAATCTGAACATTCACCATACTTCTGGTACTCCAAAAATCCTGAAAAATTTAGGAAAATTAAACAATTTTTATAGAAAAGCAGTGCAAAAAGTTTCAGATCCGTTTGACGTTCTAGTAAAAATATGTAAAATCACGCACTACAACCAAAGTTTCTGTTTTGCACCGCACAAACCAATAAGCAATGTAAACATCCTAAAGGCAAATCTTGGAACATTATTTTTATGATACAATGGATTTGTACAAGGGGATAATTATTTTTGTTGAAAAGTTTCTGTAATCAAGATTCACAAAGTTTTCGTGAGCATGAACAAAGTTCAAGGAGCTCGCCCACTTCAACAATGCTTGTCTCTCTCACTTTCACTTTTCTTTTTGAAAAGTTTTGGGTTCCCCTCTTTATTTTTTTGTTTTTAAACTTTATAAAAGCACTCAACAGAAATAAATGACTGTCTAAAACTTCTGGGTTGTCTCCCTGGCAACGCTTTCTTTAAAGCCATTAAGCTAGGCATATAGTGCTCAAGTAATGGATCCACTCGGATCCCAAGGTATATCAAAGCCAATTTTAATTAACAATGATTTGGCATTTAGTAGTGAGCACAAAGCAATATATATCATGCAACAACGAAGTTTAACTCTCTTCCTGTGCATCGGCATGTCATAAAAGAACAATTCATGCACACAAAGTAAAGGCCAATACATAGCATAAGCAGTTTCTTGCAATTTTATCGTGTGGGAAACATAGAGAGGTGGAGATGTAGTTCCCCTCTCATAATAATTGCAAGTAGGAGCAGCAAGCACATGCATATTATATCTATCAAAATCATCATGTGTAGTAGTAAAGGAAACCCATCAATATAATCTTTAATAAGGGCAAACTTCTCTGATATAGTATAGTCGGGAGAATGCAACAAGATAATAGGACTATCATGCGTGGGTGCAATAGCAACAATTTCATGTTTAACATAAGGAACTATAGCAAGTTCATCTCCATAAGCATAATTCATATTGGCATCTTGGCAACAAGTATAGCAAGCATCATCAAAAAGGGATATTTCAAAAGAATCAACGGGATCATAACAATCATCATAGCATTCATCCTTATGTAAATTCGAAGGGAAATTAAACAATGTATGGGACACTAGTAGAAAAAGGGGCTTTCGTTCGGGCCTGGCCAGCCCATTAGTTCCGATTCTGCTACGAACCGGGACTAATGGATGCATTTGTCCCGGTTCGTGAGCCCAGGGGGCCGGCCGGGGCCTCGTGGGCATTGGTCACGGTTCGTCTGGGCTCATTTGTCCCGGTTCTTGGCACGAACGGGGACCAATGGGCCTCGCTCCTGGTCTACAACCATTGGTCCCGGTTCGTGGCAGGAACCGGGACAGAATGATGGCCTTTAGTCCCGGTTCCAGCCACGAACCGGGACAAATGGGTTGCCTATATATACCCCATCGCCGGCGAGCAGAGCACTCCACAGTGCTCTGTTTTTTGCTGGCCGGCGAGGAAGGGCATTTCGGTGCTCTAACTCACCTCTTATGCATGTGAGGTGTTCGATGAAATGCCCGAGCCACACTAGTTAAGCTTTCTCCTCTCGAAGCTCGACCTCCGAGCTCCATTTTTCTGAGATTTGTCTAGGTTTAGCAGTCCGTCACGCCCCATCCTCGTCTTCACCGCTGTCGATCGCCCACGCCGATCTCATCGCCGACACCACCGTGGTGAGCCTCTTGTTCTTATCTTCTTTCTAAAAGAAAAAAATCTTACTTTAGATAGATACTTGTCTAATTTTCTTACTTTTGACACACATAATTATATATAATGCATGCAGATGAACCGACAATGGATGTACGGTGACAGACACACCTCCGAGTACATTAAGGGCGTGCATAAATTTCTCGAAGTGGCTGAGGCAAACAAGCAGAATGGTTTTATGTGTTGTCCATGCCCTGATTGTGGGAATACGAGGTCTTACTCTGACAAGAAAATCCTTCACACTCACCTGCTTTATAAGGGTTTCATGCCACACTATAATGTTTGGACGAAGCATGGAGAAATAGGGGTTATGATGGAAGATAGAGAAGAAGAAGAGGACGATGACAACTATGTGCCCCCTGAATACGGTGATGCTGCAACGGGCGAAGCTGAAGATCAAGAGGAACCAGACGATGTGCCCGATGATGATCTCCGTCGGGTCATTGTTGATGCAAGGGAAAATTGCGAAAGTGAAAAGGAGAAGCTGAAGTTCGATCGCATGTTAGAGGATCACAAAAAAGGGTTGTACCCCAATTGCGAAGATGGCAACACAAAGCTCGGTACCATACTGGAATTGCTGCAGTGGAAGGCAGAGAATGTTGTGCCTGACAAAGGATTTGAGAAGCTACTAAAAATATTGAAGAAGAAGCTTCCAAAGGATAACGAATTGCCCGACAGTACGTACGCAGCAAAGAAGGTCGTATGCCCTCTAGGATTGGAGGTGGAGAAGATACATGCATGCCCTAATGGCTGCATCCTCTACTGCGGTGTGTACAAGGATTTGAACGCATGCCCGGTATGCGCTGCATTGCGGTATAAGATCAGACGAGATGACCCTGGTGATGTTGAGGGCGAGCCCCGCAGGAAGAGGGTTCCTGCGAAGGTGATGTGGTATGCTCCTACAATACCACGGTTCAAACGACTGTTCAGAAACAAAGAGCATGCCAAGTTGATGCGTTGGCACAGTGAGGACCGTAAGAAAGACGAGAAGTTGAGAGCACCCGTTGACGGGTCGCATTGGAGAAAAATCGAGAGAAAGTACTGGGTTTAGTTTGCAAGTGACCCAAGGAACGTATGGTTTGCTTTAAGCGCGGATGGCATTAATCCTTTCGGGGAGCAGAGCAGCAATCACAACACCTGGCCCGTGACTCTATGTATGTATAACCTTCCTCCTTGGATGTGCATGAAGCGAAAGTTCATTATGATGCCAATTCTCATCCAAGGCCCTAAGCAACCCGGCAACGACATTGATGTGTACCCAAGGCCATTAGTTGAAGAACTTTTACAGCTGTGGAATGGAAACAGTGTACGTGCATGGGATGAGCACAAACAGGAGGAATTTAACCTGCATGCATTGCTGTTTGTAACCATCAACGATTGGCCCGCTCTCAGTAACCTTTCAGGACATACAAACAAGTGATACCACGCATGCACGCACTGTTTAGCTGACACCAAAAGTATATACCTAGACAGATGCAGGAAGAATGTGTACCTGGGCCATCGTTGATTTCTCCCAACCAACCATCAATGTTGAAAGAAAGGCAAGCATTTCAAAGGCGAGACAGATCACCGAAAGAAGCCCGCCATGCGTACCGGTGATCACGTACTTGCTATGGTCTCTGATTTACACATAATATTTGGAAAGGGTCCCGGCGGACTAGCTATTCCGAATGACGCTGAGGGACGCGCACCCATGTGGAAGAAGAAATCTATATTTTGGGACCTACCTTACTAGAAAGAGCTAGAGGTGTGCTCTTCAATTGACGTGATGCACGTGACGAAGAACCTTTGCGTGAACCTGTTAGGCTTCTTGGGCGTGTATGGGAAGACAAAAGATACACCTCAGGCACGGGAGGACCTGCAACGTTTGCACGAAAAAGACGGCATGCCTCCAAAGCAGTATGAAGGTCCTGCCAGCTACGCTCTTACCAAAGAAGAGAATGAAATCTTTTTTGAATGCCTGCTCAGTATGAAGGTCCCGACTGGCTTCTCGTCGAATATAAAGGGAATAATAAATATTCCAGAGAAAAAGTTCCAGAACCTAAAGTCTCATGACTGCCACGTGATTATGATGCAACTGCTTCCGGTTGCATTGAGGGGGCTTCTACCGGAAAACGTCCGATTAGCCATTGTGAAGCTATGTGCATTCCTCAATGCAATCTCTTAGAAGGTGATCAATACAGAAATCATACCAAGCCTAAGCAGTGATGTGGCGCAATGTCTTGTCAGTTTCGAGCTGGTGTTCCCACCATCCTTCTTCAATATCATGACACACGTCCTAGTTCATCTAGTCGACGAGATTGTCATCCTGGGCCCCGTATTTCGACACAATATGTTCCCCTTTGAGAGGTTCATGGGAGTCCTAAAGAAATATGTTTGTAACCGTGCTAGGCCAGAAGGAAGCATCTCCATGGGCCATCAAACAGAGGATGTCATTGGGTTTTGTGTTGACTTCATTCCTGGCCTTAAGAAGATAGGTCTCCCTAAATCACGGTATGATGGGAGACTGACTGGAAAAGGCACGCTAGGAGCGGACTCAATAATATGCAGGGACGGGCATTCTTGGTCTCAAGCACACTACACAGTTCTACAGAACTCTACCTTGGTGACCCCGTATGTCGATGAACACAAGAACAGTCTGCGCTCCAAACACCCGGAGCAGTGTGACGACTGGATTACATGTGAACACATCAGGACTTTCAGCAGTTGGTTGGAAACACGTCTCAAAGGTGACAACACTGTTTGTGATGAGCTGTACTCATTGTCCAGGGGACCATCTTCGAATGTATTGACTTACAAAGGATACGAGATAAATGGGAATACATTTTACACGATCGCCCAAGATCAAAAGAGCACCAACCAAAACAGCGGTGTCGCTTTGATGCAGCAACCGAGAGGGTAAAGGACACATATTATGGTTACATAATGGACATATGGGAACTTGACTACGGACATGATTTTAAGGTCCCTTTGTTTAAGTGCAAATGGGTCAATCTGTTAGGAGGCGGGGTACAGGTAGACCCATAGTACGGAATGACAACAATGGATCTGAACAATCTTGGGTACACTGATGATCTGTTCGTCCTAGCCAATGATGTGGCACGGGTTATCTATGTGAAGGACATGTCTACCAATCCGAGAAAAAGAAAAGATAAGGAAGCGAATACATCATACGATGAGACAAAGCGCCACATAGTTCTTTCAGGAAAAAGGGACATCGTGGGAGTGGAGGGCAAGACAGACATGTCTGAAGATTATGAAAAGTTTCATGAAATTCCTCCCTTCAAAGTCAAGGCTGACCCAAGCATCCTGATAAACGATGAAGATAATCCATGGTTACGGCGCAATAAGCAAAGCACACAAGCGAAAAAAAAGTGAAGACTTTCACTCCACAACTATTATGATGATACCATGCCAACTTTCAACCTTTTCGTAGTTCATTTGAAATGCATGTTGTAACAGATGAGTTTCCGTATGAAATCCTGATACTTCGAAATAGATTTTCCATTTTGTACACGAAGTGCATCCAGTTTTTGTCGTAACCCTCTCTACTTTCTTGCACATGCTATGTGGGTTAAATGATGATACCATGCCAACTTTCAACCTTATCAGAGTTCATTTGTAGTGCTTTTCAATTTCATGGTCTTATAGCTCAAAATAATCAGTAAATGCATGGAAAATAACAAATGAAGTCACAAAGTGTTAAAAATTGATGATGTTGAATGGTGCATTTTGAACACAGAAAAACTACGGAGTTCAAATAAGTTCAAAAAAGGAAATCCCTTTGTAACAGACAAGTTTCCGTATGAAACCCTGATACTTCAAAAGAGATTGTCCGTTTTGTACATGAAGTGCATCCAGTTTTTGCCGTAACCCTCTCTACTTTCTTGCACATGCTATGTGCGTGAAATGATGATACCATGCCAACTTTCAACCTTATCGGAGTTCATTTGAAATGCTTTTCAATTTCCGGGTCTTATAGCTCAAAAAAGTAGTAAATGCATGAAAAATAACAAATGAAGTCAGAAAGGGTTGAAAGTTGATGATGTTGCTTTGAATGGTGCATTTTGAACACACAAGAAGTCTGGAGTTCAAATAAGTTCAAAAAATGAAATCCCTTTGTAACAGATGAGCTTTCGTCCGAAACCCTAATACTTCGAAAGAGATTGTTTGTTTTGTACACGAAGTGCATCTAGTTTTTGCCGTAACCCTCTCAAATTTCTTGCACATGCTATGTGGGTGCAATGATGATACCATGCCAATTTTCAACCTTTTCAGAGTTCATTTGAAATGCTTTTCAATTTTCGGGTCTTATAGCTCAAAAAAGCAGTAAATGCATGAAAAATAACAAATGAAGTCAGAAAGGGTTGAAAATTGATGATCTTGCTTTGAATGGTGCATTTTGAACACACAAGAAGTCTGGAGTTCAAATAAGTTCAAAAAAAATGAAATCCCTTTGTAACAGATGAGCTTTCGTCCGAAACCCTGATACTTCGAAAGGGATTGTCTGTTTTGTACACGAAGTGCATCTAGTTTTTGCCGTAACCCTCTCAAATTTCTTGCACATGCTAGGTGGGTGAAATGATGATACCATGTCAATTTTCAACCTTTTCGGAGTTCTTTTGAAATGCTTTTCAATTTCCGGGTCTTATAGCTCAAAAAAGCAGTAAATGCATGAAAAATAATAAAATGCATAAAACTATAATATTTGTTATGATCAACTAAAAAACTAAAATCAATTGAAATATTCTGTTATGATGAACTAAAATAAAACTATAATATTCTTCAATAGCAAAAAGAATCAACTAAAAAGCTTTTATAAAACTATAATAGCAAAAGGAATCAACTAAAAAGCTTATATAAACCTCTAATATTTTTGAAACAAAAATTATATAAAATTTTTGCAACTTATATTAATAAAGTATTTTTTGTTCAAAAAATTAATAGCAAAAAGAATTTAATAGCAAAAAAATATTAACAAAATCTGGTTTTGATTAAAATAGATATTTAAAAAAACTAAAATTACCAAAATGAGTATAATGATAAAACATAGTAATATTAAATAGCAGGAAATGGAATCACTCAAAAATCTATTTTTATAGTAAATTTATTCACAAAACTAGTGATTCACATACATTTAAAAAAATTCAAATTTTAAAACGGATGGCACTAACAGAAAGTTTATAATTTTTGTGACCTAAAAGCAAAAAGAAATCACTAAAAAACTAGAAGTATTTAGTTTTAAGTAGAAATAAAAAAAAGAAAAAAAAGGAAAAAATGCCACCTACCGGTTCGTGGAACCAACCGGTACCAATGCCGACCTATGGTCCTGGTTCGTGCCACCAACCAGGACCATAGGCCTCAGTTTCCCACCTTGGGCTGCCAAAAAGTGACCTTTGGACCCGGTTGGTGGCACGAACCGGGACCATAGGTGGGCAATGGTACCGGTTGGTGCCACGAACCGGTACCATTGGGTTTTCTATATAAGGTAGCACTTGTGAAAATTTCGCCAACTGCTCCCGTTCTCCCCGACGCCGCCAGGCCGTTCCTCGTCGTCGTCGCCGCCCCGAGCCCCTGCCCCGACGCCATCGCCGCACCCCTGACCCATCGTCGACGTCGCCGTCGCCGCCCCCGAGCCCTCGCCGCGCGCGTAACCCCTCCCCCACGAGCCCGCCGTCCTTGTCGCCGTCATCGTTGATGAAGTCATGTACCTAGGGTAGGGTCATAGGCCTGCCCAAGGTACCCTCCCCAAGGTCACTTACTAAAAGAGGCTGCTTACCAGTCGACCTGATAAGCATCCACTCGACGAGCGCAGAAACACTCGACCATGAAGACTCACTCGACCATCGGAAGCACAGGAGCCACTCCGCATCCAAACGGTCTGTAATTAAATGGCCTTTATAGCCTTAATAGCACTTTACACAGGGCGTTTCCAGTAACGCCCTGCCTTAATGTACCTTAAGATCCTTCATTGCGTGGGCTGGCAGGGGTCCTGGCGAACTCTATATAAGCCACCCCTCTCCACAGGAAGAAGGGTTCGCATCTTTGTAACACACACGCATATAATCCAGTCGACCGCCTCCGGGCTCCGAGACGTAGGGCTATTACTTCTTCTGAGAAGGGCCTGAACTCGTAAAACTCTTGCGTGCACAACTACTCCAAAGATAGGATCTTGCCTCTCCATTCCTACCCCCCATTCTACTGTCAGACTTAGAACCACGACAGTTGGCGCCCACCGTGGGGCGGGTGTTCTACGATTTGTTGGAGGAGTTGGGATTCTTTTGATATCTCCCGTCATGTCTTCGAGCGGAGTCCTGGTCGAGGGCCGCGAGATCCGTCTCGGCGCCCTCACTTTCGTCGTCGATGACTCTGCATGGCTCCAGGAGGCTCCACTCGACGTGGACGCGCTTCCCGCCCGCGGGGCAACGCACTTTCGCGCGTGCATTCGTGGCGTCCTCCTGCGGCAACCGTCGGCCCAGTACGGGTCGGCACCCGTTTCGTCCTCGCTCCCAGTTTCCCGCCGGCGCAAGCGCTCTGGTCGGTCGAGGCTCTAGCGGTGGGTGAGGCATGCATTGGCCCGCCAGTCGGCCACCCCCCAAGTCGCGGCAATCGAGCCCGACGAATCTCTCTACGGCCTGTTCAATCTGTCGACTGGCTCTGCAGAGACTGTGTCCGAGTGCGACAGCAGCGATCCAGCGGCGGAGGTACTGATGGTCGACGGACCGCGCAGTGCCCCCGGATTCCCCCACACCGAAGAGGTTGCCGGAGGAGGAGTTCCGCCGCGGGGCCACGAAGAGTACAGACCCGAGCCCCTCACCTCGTTGCAGAGGGAGGAACTTCGTCGCCGGAACATGGACGCGCTTCACACTCCTATCATTGGAGAAACCCCCGAGGCGCGCGCCTTGGAGGAGGCGCGCTTGGCCAACCTGGCTGAACGCACTTGACTGGAGAATCTCCAGAGAGTACTCGACGAGCACGCTCGACCGCCAGTCCCAGAATCCAGTCGGCGTCGCCTCTTTCGGCCACCAACTCAGGTATACCGAACTCCGATTCAGAATTTAGCAGCTGCAGCTCGCATAGCAGAGTCGATCCAGCCTTCTCAGTCAGAGGCAGGGAGAGGTCTGCTACAGATCAGAGATTTGCTCCGGGCAGCAGGGGATCAGAACTCAGTTGTATCACAGTCGCGTAACAGGATTCATAGCCGATCCGTCGCTACGAATTCTGTACAGTCGCTCACAGTCCAGGATCGCCCCTGAGGCGTGAGGAACGTAGAGGCCGGCATGATGATCAATATCAGGGCCGTGAGCGGTACGAACACCGATTCGATCACAATGATCGACATCGAGTGCCCACTCCTCCCCCAAGGGGTGGATCGTACGTTCCTCGGCAGCAAGATGACTACAGACGCCAGCACAGTGCTGGGCGAAGGTTTCCAGTCGACCCCAGGGAACCAGGCTTTGATGCGAGATCCATTATCGTTCAAGGTCTGGTCGACAGGAATAGAACTCACCGAGAAGGCCATGACAGAGACGTTCCCTCCAGCAGCAGGGTTCATGTATCAGGACCAGAATGTTTCAGCAGAGCAATCAGGACCGCAGTAATTCCTCCCAACTTCAGGTTGGCGACTGGAGTTAGTAAGTTCACCGGCGAGTCCAAGCCTGACACATGGCTTGAAGATTACCAAGTGGCCGTTCAGATTGGAGGCGGCAACGACGAGGTAGCCATGAAGCATTTGCCCCTTATGTTGGAGGGATCAGCCAGAGCATGGTTGAACCAGTTGGCACCTAGCAGTATTTACACTTGGAAAGATCTTGCCCAAGTGTTTGTCAGGACATTTGAAGGGACTTGCAAGCGACCAGCAGGGTTGACAGAATTGCAGTCGTGTGTTCAGAAGTCGAGTGAAACTCTGAGGGATTATATCCAGAGGTGGATCACTTTACATCACATAGTCGAGAATGTATTCGATCACCAGGCAGTTTGTGCCTTCAAGGAAGGTGTCAAGAACAGAGAGCTGAGTTTGAAATTCGGTCGAACCGGAGATATGACATTGAGTTGGATGATGGAACTTGCCACCAAGTATGCAAACAGTGAAGAAGAAGATAGGCTCCGGAGTGGCAAGTACAAAGCAGCCGCTAATGAGGCCGGCGGAGGAAACTCCAGTCGGAAGCAAAAGCGCAAAGCCGAGCCAGTTGCTCCTGGAGAGACCTTGGCTGTGACCCCAGGGAAGTTTAAGGGGAAACCCAAGGGTCCCTGGAACCCCAAGAAAGTGAAAGACTAGGATGGAAACGATGTGATGGACTTACCGTGTCACATTCACATGAAGAAAGACGAGGAGGGTAAACTCATTTACCCAAAGCATACCACTCGACAATGTCGACTCCTGGTTCAGCAGTTTCAAGGGAAACAGGCCAAAGACAAGGAGAAAGAGTCAGACAAAGTTGAGGGCAAAGAAGACAGCGGTGAGGAATACCCCCAAGTCAACTCCACCCTGATGATTTTTGCTGATGTCGAAAGCAAGAGTCGATTGAAGGTCATCAATCGAGAAGTGAACATGGTCGCTCCGGCGACACCCAATTATCTGAAATGGTCTCAGACTGCCATCACCTTCGACCAGTCCGATCACCCGACTCATATTGCTACCCCAGGGAGGCAAGCGTTGGTGGTCGACCCAGTCATTGAAGGCACTCGACTGACCAAAGTTTTGATGGATGGTGGCAGTGGTTTGAATTTGCTGTATGCAGAGACGCTGAAAGGGATGGGCATTCCGATGTCCAGACTCAGCACCAGTAACATGAGCTTCCACGGAGTCATTCCTAGAAAGAAGGCTAAGTCACTCAGCCAAATCGCTCTCGATGTAGTTTTTGGTGACTCGAAGAATTTCCGGAAGGAAAAATTGACCTTTAAGGTCGTGGATTTTCAGAGTGTGTACCACGCCATACTTGGAAGGCCAGCGTACGCTCGTTTCATGGCCCGACCATGCTACGTGTACCTTAAATTGAAGATGCCCGGTCCCAAAGGTGTGATCACTATCACGGGTAATCGGAAGAAGGCAGAAGAGTGCTTCCAGAAGGGCTCCAAAATTGCTGATGCTCAGATGGCCGAAATGGAGTTACAAGAGTACCAGAAGACCGCAGACCCGAGTGATTTGTTGCGAGCCAAGAAGCCTGCCACAGAGTCAGCATTTCAGTCGTCCGGTGAGACAATACAGGTTCACATCCACCCGACTGACCCTAACGCGGCTCCGACCAACATCTCCACTACACTCGACTCTAAATAGGAAGAAGCGCTCATCCAGTTCCTCCATGAGAACTGGGACATCTTTGCATGGAAGCCTGCTGACATGCCGGGTGTTCCCAGGGGACTGGCTGAGCACCGCCTTCGAGTCGACCCAAAAGTCAAACCAGTTAAGGAACATCTTCGACGGTCCGCCGTCCAGAAGAGAAAGGCCATTGGCGAAGAGGTGGCTCGACTCTTAGCAGCAGAGTTCATTCACGAGATCTACCACTCCGAGGGGCTCGCCAATGTTGTAATGGTCCCCAAGAAGGACAAGTCGTTGCGCATGTGCATCGATTTCAAACATATCAATCGGGCCTGCCCGAAAGATCACTTCCCTCTTCCTCGCATCGACCAAATAGTCGACTCGACCGCAGGATGCGAGAGGTTGTCTTTTTTAGATGCTTACTCCGGATACCATCAGATCCGTCTGTATGGACCCGATGAAATAAAAATAGCTTTCATCACCCCGTTCGGGTGCTTCTGTTATGTTACCATGCCTTTCGGTCTCAAGAATGCCGGAGCTACATTCATGAGAATGATTCAGAAGTGCATGATCACTCAAATCAGTCGGAACGTAGAAGCATACATGGATGATATAGTGGTCAAGTCGCGAAAAGGTTCCGACCTGCTGACTGACCTTGCTGAAACATTTGCCAATCTCTGGAGGTATGATATCAAGCTTAATCCATCAAAATGTACATTCGGAGTTCCTGGAGGAAAGTTACTCGGTTTTCTTGTTTCCGAACGAGGAATCGACGCTAACCCTGAAAAAGTTGGCACCATACTCCGAATGAAACGCCCTGTGCGTGTGCACGATGTCCAGAAGCTTACTGGATGCTTGGCCGCTTTAAGTCGATTCATCTCCAGACTCGGTGGAAAGGCACTGCCTCTTTACCGACTGATGAAGAAGTCAGACAAGTTCGAGTGGACTCCAGAAGCTGATGCAGCGTTTGCAGAGCTAAAAGCTCTGCTCTCCACCCAGCCGGTGCTTGCTGCCCCTGTCAGCAAAGAGCCATTGTTGCTTTACATTGCAGCCACTGGACAAGTCGTTAGTACCGTACTTACGGTCGAGCGGGAAGAGGAAGGAAAAACCTTCAAAGTTCAGCGCCCATTTTATTACGTTTCTGAAGTTCTGACCCCATCAAAGCAAAGATACCCTCACTATCAGAAGCTTGTCTATGGGATTTACATGACCACAAAGAAGGTTGCTCATTATTTCTCTGATCACTCCATTACAGTCGTCAGCGACGCCCCGTTATCAGAGATGCAACTGGTCGAGTGGCAAAATGGGCGATTGAACTTCTTCCCCTTGATATCAAGTTCGAGGCAAAGAAAGCTATCAAGTCCCAAGCAATAGCGGATTTCCTCGCCGAGTGGACTGAACAACAACTTCCGACTCAAGTTCACTCGGAGCACTGGACTATGTTTTTCGATGGCTCCAAGATGCTGAATGGGTCCGGTGCGGGGGTTGTATTGGTTTCCCCCCGAGGAGATAAGCTCAAATATGTCCTCCAGATTCACTTTGATTCCTCCAACAACGAGGCAGAATATGAAGCACTCCTATATGGACTGCGTATGGCCATTTCACTCGGCGTCCGTCGCCTTATGGTCTACGGCGACTCAGATTTGGTTGTTAATCAAGTGATGAAGTAGTGGGATGTCCGAAGCCCAGCCATGACGGGTTATTGCAATGCAGTGAGAAAGTTGGAGAAGATATTCGAGGGGTTAGAGCTCCATCATATACCCCGACTGAAAAACCAAGCTGCGGATGATTTGGCGAAAATAGGGTCCAAGAGAGAAGCCATCCCCAGTGATGTGTGTTTGGAGCACATTCGTGCGCCATCGATACAGGAAGATCCTTTCATAGAAGAACCTCCACAGCCAAAGAGCGCCAGCGATCCGACTGAAGTGGAGATTCCAGTCGTGGTCGACCTGATTATGGAAGTTGTAGTCGTCACTCCCGACTGGACAGCGCCATACATCGCGTATATTATGAGGAAAGAGCTCCCAGAAGATGAAGGAGAGGCTCGACAGATCGTCCGTCGATCCAAGGCCTTTACAGTAATCAAAGGGCAGTTGTACAGAGAAAGCGCGACTGGAGTTGGCCAGAAGTGCATCACGCCGGAAGAAGGTCAGATAATTCTTGAGGATATCCACTCGGGAACCCGTGGCCATCATGCGTCCTCTCGGACCATTGTGGCTAAATCGTACCGAGCGGGATTTTACTGGCCGAGGGCGAATGAAATGGCAAAAGACATAGTCGACAAGTGCGAAGGGTGTCAGTTTTATTCCAACATGTCACACAAGCCCGCCTCTGCTCTGAAGACCATTCCACTTGTCTGGCCCTTCGCTGTTTGGGAGCTAGACATGATTGGACCGCTGAGAACTGGTAGAAGCGGCTTCACTCACTTACTGGTTGCAGTCGACAAGTTCACCAAGTGGATAGAAGCCAAACCCAGCAAGAACCTCGATGCAAGCACTGCTATCAGTTTCATCAGAGAGCTGATATTCAGATATGGAGTTCCACATAGCATCATCATGGACAATGGATCAAACTTTGATAACGACAGATTCAAAGCCTTCTGCGCTTCCCAAGGCACGCGGGTCGACTATGCCTCAGTTGCCCATCCTCAGTCGAATGGGCAGGCAGAGCGTGCAAATGGTCTCATCCTCAAAGGACTGAAACCCCGACTGATGCGTGATCTCAAGCACGTGGCAGGAGCTTGGGTCGACGAACTTCCGTCAGTTCTTTGGGGATTAAGGACGACTCCTAATCGGTCAACTGGAAGAACGCCATTCTTTCTGGTCTACGAGGCTGAAGCGGTTCTGCCGAGTGATCTGCTTCACAATGCACCTCGAGTCGAACTATACTCTGAAGCAGAAGCGGAACAAGCTCGGCAAGATGCAGTCGACCTCTTGGAAGAAGAGAGGGAGATGGCCCTAATCCGCTCGACTATCTACCAGCAGGACTTACGTCAGTTCCACGCCAGAAACGTGAAGAGTCGAGCCTTTCAGGAAGGAGACTTGGTCCTCCGAGTGGATCAGCAAAAACCTCACAAGCTCGCTCCAACCTGGGAAGGCCCCTTCATCGTCACCAAAGTCCTCCACAACGGAGCATATCACCTCTACAACGTTGATCGCCAGATCGACGAGCCTCGAGCTTGGAATGCGGAGTTACTCCGTCCTTTTTACACTTGAAAAAAAAACTCGCTCGGTTGAGATGTAATAAAAGTACCTCTGTAGTTCTTTTATCTAAAGCAAGAATGTTATAATTTTCACAGAAGATTGCTATTTCTTTTTGTTGAAATTTCCCCCAGTGGGTGGCTTAGCTGCGAATCTGTTTCGCCTAAGTTTGTAAAAAATCCTGCCGAGTGGAGAGCCAGCCTCCCACTCGAAGGCTTAGCTGGAATCCGTTTCGCCTAAGTATTCAAAATCCTACCGAGTGGAGAGCCAGCCTCCCACTCGGGGGCTTAGCTGTAGTCCAAGTACTCGCCTAAGTATTTAAAATCCTACCGAGTGGAGAGCCAGCCTCCCACTCGGGGGCTTAGCTGCAGTCCAAGTACTCGCCTAAGTATGTAAAATCCTACCGAGTGGAGAGCCAGCCTCCCACCCGGGGGCTTAGCTGCAGTCCAAGTACTCACCTAAGTATGTAAAATCCTACCGAGTGGAGAGCCAGCCTCCCACTCGGGGGCTTAGCTGCAGTCCAGTGCTCGCCTAAGTATTTAACATTCCTACCGAGTGGAAAGCCAGCTTCCCTCTCGAGGGCTTAATAACAGCCCAAAGATTTAGTCAAACTCTCAATATAACGAACGCTTCGCAAGGACGACAAGGCGCAGGTCGACTGCCTCCTTCTCCTTCAGAAGCTATATTCAAAAATCCTACCAAGTGGAGAGCAAACCTCCCACTGGGGGCTTAGCTGCAGCCCAGTGCTTGCCTAAGTGATTAAAATCCTACCGAGTGGAGAGCAAACCTCCCACTCGGGGGCTTAGCTGCAGCCCAGTGCTCGCCTAAGTGATTAAAATCCTACCGAGTGGAGAGCAGACCTCCCACTCGGGGGCTTAGCTGCAGCCCAGTGCTCGCCTAAGTGATTAAAATCCTACCGAGTGGAGAGCAAACCTC
Source organism: Aegilops umbellulata (assembly GCA_032464435.1). Taxonomy (NCBI): domain Eukaryota; kingdom Viridiplantae; phylum Streptophyta; class Magnoliopsida; order Poales; family Poaceae; genus Aegilops; species Aegilops umbellulata. Next base: position 378,934,279 of record CP136054.1, read on the forward strand.
CCACTCGGGGGCTTAGCTGCAGCCCAGTGCTTGCCTAAGTGATTAAAATCCTACCGAGTGGAGAGCAAACCTCCCACTCGTGGGCTTAGCTGCAGCCCAGTGCTCGCCTAAGTGATTAAAATCCTACCGAGTGGAGAGCAAACCTCCCACTCGGGGGCTTAGCTGCAGCCCAGTGCTCGCCTAAGTGATTAAAATCCTACCGAGTGGAGAGCAAACCTCCCACTCGGAGGCTTAGCTGCAGCCCTGTGCTCGCCTAAGTCATTTTGAGTGAAAGTCAAGTCTCACTCAACGGACAAATCACGAAGATATTCAACGATAAATCAAGTTCGGATAAGATCAAAAGGTCCTGGACCGCAAATGAAAGTACTCGAGCCTCCAGCTCGACAGAGTTTATCGGTTACACAAACCACTCGGCATTCCGAGGCAAATTTAAAGTGAGACACAGCAGTTTTTTACTCCTCCAGTGGAGGACTGGATGGGGCAACAAACTCGTCCAAATCAATCCCGTCTGAGATACGAGTGGCAGCAGCAATGAAGGTCTCCATGAAGTCCGGGAAATTATGCTACCTGGTATTGGCAACTTGGAGGGCGGCCAGCTTCTCTTCTCGTGCCTCCTTGCAGTGGACTCGAACCAGCGACAGAGCAACATCGGCACCGCACCTGGCAGAAGACTTCTTCCATTCATGCACTCGACTTGGGATTTCCTTCAGTCGGGTGACCAAAGATTCAAGGTCATTCTGAAGTATCTATTTTGGCCAGAGTGCAGAGTCGATCCGCGACATTGCAGCCTTCAGTCGAGCAAGGTAGTCCACCACGCTGGCGACGCGAGACTCCAGCCGGAGGACATTCATGGCAGATTCGTCCTTCACAGGAGAGTTGATAGGATCCAGACTGGTTTCCACTCGACCAGTTTCTTCCTCGAAGCTTAGACAGAACTCTGAAAGGTACAGTCCAAAATTATAATTGAATGATGAGTCGACTACGACAAGTCAATCGAGTAAAGGGGATTACCTTCAAGCATGAGGAATAGTTTCTTGGTGAGTCCTCCGAGATAAGCCTCCAGATCATCTCGCTTCCCCGCCATATGGCCGACCTTGTCAGTCAGAGCAATCTTGTCCTTTTTCAATCGACTTGCTTCCTTGTTGGCCGCGTCAAGAGCAGACTTCAGCTTGGCATTCTCATCTTCAAGCTGACCAACTAAAGCAAGCTTCTCCTCAGCGAGCTTCGTCTTCTCCGAAGCCGCCTTCTGTGCTTCCGCAAGGTCAAGATCTTTCTTCCTCAGAGCCTCCTCCAGTTGGTCTGCAAAACAATAATGAGAACGGAGTTGAGAATAGACAGAAGAACAAAGACAGCCGTCGAATCCTCACCAGCCATACCTTTTGCTTCGTCCTTCGCCTTCTGCAAGCTTTCCTGGGCAAACTTCAAGTCGAGGTTAAGCTGGACCTATTTCTCCTTCAATTCAGCAAGATGAGCAACAAGCTCGCAAGACTTCTGCAAAGAGTCAATTGACAAAAGACATCAAAGACAAGTCACTTCCGAGTGACTAAAGGAAAAGTTGTAGCACTTCTAAGACTACAGCCGAATCAAAACATTCGACAGTAGCCTCGGGGACTACACCCAGTGGGTGCACTCAGCGTGCCCCCACCGGTAAGTCGATCAGTCGACCAAATATGATTCTAAAGCCATGACTAATAGTCAGCAGTCAGCCGCATCTAAAAAAAGGATAGCATAAAGTTCTTTAGACTATAGTCGACTGCCAGCGGTCGACCATAGCTTCGGGGACTACACCCAGTGGGTGCACTCAACGTGCCCCCACAGAAATTCAATCGACGCACACACCCCAGTGGGTGCACAAACAGCAAAAATCTTCAGAAAGAAGCAGTTTTCAGGTGGCGTTTCATAACGAAACAGACAAGTCGACTTACCTGAACATTATTCTGAAGAGCTGAACTAGCATCATAAGCCGCCTGACTAGCCTCTCGGACCACCTTCACTTGTTCCATCATAATCCCTGCTTGGCGTATGGCTTCCTTAGCAGCGCTCACTGGGTCTTCCGGGACGTGGTGGGTAGCAAAAAGAGATGGTGGAGCAACAGTCGACGAAGTGGGTCGAGCACTTGTCAGCGGTACAGCAAAAGTCACTGAAGTCCGAGTAGCATCACCTCCATCCCGAGCCACGACCTCAGGCGCCGGGGTAGCTTGTGGAGTCTTGCCGGCCAGAGCCTTCCTGTTCCTCCCTGCCCTCAGCGGCTCTTCGTCGTCGTCATCAGGGAGGTCAATGACATGAGGAGGAGCTGCAAGAAAAGTTCAACCGACCGGAATGATAAGAAATCAGCAGTCGACCCAAAACAAAGCATCAGTAATCATACCCGGGTTGGAGGTAACAGCGTCTTCCATCTCCTTATCATCACCCTTGGCGGAAATCTCCGAGGTAGCAGCACTGCAAATTTCGAGAGTCAGTCGACCCGCTCAATGAATCGACCAAAATCTGTCACATTCAACAAGAGAAGACAAGTTCAACTCTTTACCCAGAAATGGTGGGGATAGTCATCTTCATCCTGGGCAAGGCCTTGGGGGCTTGGACGGCGTCACACGCGGATGCTTGGGAGCTTTTTCAGTCGGCGCGGGCTAAGAAGTCCTGGGACGCTTCGACGACTGCCCAACAGGAGCAGTCACCTTGCCCCGCTCCCGTGCAGGGTCGTGTGTAAGCTTGGACCGCCTTTCTGTGTGAGGAGGTTCAGCTTCCTCTTCCTCCTCCTCCTCCTCCTCCTCACTGGATTCGGCGTCGCCGCTTCCCTCCCCTTCGCCATCGGACTCCCACTCCTCTGGCTCGTCTCCGCTCTCGCCTCCGCTCGCCTCTCCTTCCACAGCCTACTCCTGCGCTCCATTGGGCGTCGAATACATTTTAGTAATTTCTTGGAGAACAACAAACAAGGTAAAGGTCAATCGACTGTCTCGGGAGAGGAAACAAGCAGATTGAATATTGCAGATCAGTCAGAGAAAGGTGTTCGTACCTTATCTGGCTGACGAGACTGGTCAAATGGGAGAACTCTCCTGGCACCTCGAGGATTGTCCTTGTTCCCAGTGATGGCAGTCATCCACCTCTCCAACATGGCTTCGTCGACCTCCTCTGGATCAACCCGAGTAGTGTCGTCGGGACCAGAGTACATCCACATCGGATGGCCTCGGTATTGCAGTGGCTGAATTCGCCATCGGAGAAAAACTTCCAGGAGATCCATGCCAGTCACCCCGTCGCGAATAAGCTGGACTACGCGCTCCATCAACAACTTCACTTGGGCCTTCTCCTCCGGTACCACCTTCAGAGAAGATGGCTTGTCTACTCGACTCATGGAGAAAGGGGGGAGCCCAGTCGACTTCCCCGGCGTCGACTGGTCTTGGCAGTAGAACCAGGTCGACTGCCACCCTCTGACCGAGTCGGGCAGAGTCATCGCTGGAAAGGCGCTCTTGCCCCTCGTCTGGACTCCGAGTCCCCCGCACATCTGGATCACTTGAGTTCTCTCGTCGTCTGGGTTTGTTTTCTTCACTGACTGAGAGCGACAGGTGAATATGTGCTTGAAAAGCCCCCAGTGCGGCCGACAGCCCAAGCAATTTTCACACAGCGAAACAAAGGCAGCGAGGTAGACGATGGAATTGGGAGTGAAATTATGGAGTTGCGCCCCAAAGAAGTTCAGAAACCCTCAGAAGAAAGGACTCGGCGGCAGAGAAAACCCACGATCTACATGAGTGGCCAGAAGAACACACTCACCCTCCTTAGGCTGCGGTTGCGACTCCGTTCCCGGGAGCCTCGCCGACCCGTGGGGGATCAGTCCCTCGTCAGCCAGATCGGCGAGGTCCTTCTCGGTGATGGTCGAGCGGATCCAATCTCCTTGGACCCAACCCCGCGGCAGCTGGGACCGAGACGAGGATCCGCCCCGGCTTGACGCCCTCCCCTTCGCCGTCGCCGTCGCCTTCTTCGCCCGCTCCAGAGCCGCGGTCTTCTCCTTTCCCATTGTCGCCGGCGAGACTGGTGCGAAGCGGCGGCGCTGAGAAAGCTACGGGCGCTACAGAGAGATTTGGGGGCGGAGGGAGACGAAGATTGTGTTGGCACTGTTCAAAATACCCCCGCCCGGCGCCTTAAATAAGGCCACTTTCGAGTGGCTGACCGGTAGGCCCAGGCAATCTATCAAATCCCGCAACAGGCTCGCGAGCGGTACGTGGCGAAAAAGGCAGCGCGAAGATCGAGGCATCATCGTCTCGTCCCATCCGAGTGTCGCGGTTTTCTCCGCTTCACGCGCTTCCCAAAATTCGGATCCCGTGAAATCCGCTAACTGCAGAACAATCAGCCAGACAGCGAGTCACCACCGATCTGTCACTCGGAGATCCTCAAGACCATGAAGTTCACTCGACAAACGCAAAGAATGGATCAAGGCGACTCAAAGAGAATTTGAAGCCATCGCTGAAAAGCCGTTGATCCAGAGCAAGACACACTTGCAACGCAAGAAACAGGTCGGAAGACTATCAACTCCTTCCTCACTCAAACCTCGATCCATTCGGGGGCTAATGATGAAGTCATGTACCTAGGGTAGGGTCATAGACCTGCCCAAGGTACCCTCCCCAAGGTCACTTACTAAAAGAGGCTGCTTACCAGTCGACCTGATAAGCATCCACTCGACGAGCACAGAAACACTCGACCATGAAGACTCACTCGACCATCGGAAGCACAGGAGCCACTCCGCATCCAAACGGTCTGTAATTAAATGGCCTTTATAGCCTTGATAGCACTTTACACAGGGCGTTTCCAGTAACGCCCTGCCTTAATGTACCTTAAGATCCTTCATTGCGTGGGCTGGCAGGGGTCCTGGCGAACTCTATATAAGCCACCCCTCTCCACAGGAAGAAGGGTTCGCATCTTTGTAACACACACGCATATAATCCAGTCGACCGCCTCCGGGCTCCGAGACGTAGGGCTATTACTTCTTCTGAGAAGGGCCTGAACTCGTAAAACTCTTGCGTGCACAACTACTCCAAAGCTAGGATCTTGCCTCTCCATTCCTACCCCCCATTCTACTATCAGACTTAGAACCAGGACAATTGTCGCCGGCCTCGTCATCGTCCTCGTCGCTGTCCTGCCTCGAGCCCCCAGTGAGCCCCTTCCCATCCCGATCTGCGCGCTGCCGCGGCTGCCGCCGCCCCCCTGCGCCACGCCGCCGCCCCTGTTTTTTGTATGTACGTATGTATATGGATGTATGTATGGATGGATGGATGGATATGCATGTATATGGATGGATGTATGTGTATGTGTTCATAGTTTTTTTTGTTCATAGTTTTTTGTTCATAGCATTTTTAGGCTGTATAGTTTTATTTGTGTTCAATGTTTATGGTTAGAAGAGGAGAGGAAAAAAATTGTGTTGCAAAACTTACATTTAAGGTTAGTTGATTTAGTGCATTTTAGGTTATTAGTTCTACTGTTAGTGCATTTAAGGTTAGTTTATTTTTAGTTAAACTAGTTGATTAATTAATAAAACTACTTTATTTTACTATATATAGAAGTAGTTTATTTTTAGTAAGTACTACTTTATTTTATTTATAGTAAGTGTTTAGTAGTTGAACTAGTTGATTTAATAAAACTACTTTATTTTACTATATATAGAAGTAGTTTATTTTTAGTAAGTATTACTTTATTTTATTTATAGTAAGTGCTTAATTAGTAGTTGAACTAGTTGATTTAATAAAACTACTTTATTTTACTATAGAAGTAGTTTATTTTTAGCAAGAAAATTAATAGAACTAGCTATTTTTTTGGTTCAAGAAATTATTCCCGCATCGACATCGACGATGCCTATCCCGTATCCTCGTCGTCGACTCGGCGGAGGAGGCCGGCTTGATCAGAGGGGCCATGTCCAGGACTGGGCTCCACCGGGCTGGTATTGGGAGGTGCTACCTTCCAGGGGGCGTAGGTTGGTGAGGAGTCAGCCCATTGTTGACCCGATCCTTGTTTGGTGGCGGTCGCGTGGGCTAGTGATGGTACCGAGGCTTCCGGACACCGCGAAGGTGGTACGTCACCGTGTCAGCGAGGAGGACGAGCACGTCCGTCGCTACATGGTTGCGTTGGAGGGCAGGTTCGACAATACCTAGCAGCTTCTTCAGGGATCTCATTGGAGTGATCCTGTGATGGTTCCTTCTCTTTGGGTGTCCACCGCCCGCGCGGATACCCGTCGGGCGCTACAGTTCTAGCTGTAGTAGCGATGCTATATGTATGATAGTATTCGAGGTGTATTGGTGATAATATTCGACGATGTACGGACGCAAGAGATGATGTAGTTTTGCTTATAATTGAATGCATCCTAATTTGAATACTAGTTTATTTTGCGATTTGATTTTGCTTATTGAATGCTCAAATTGGAAAACTACTTCTACTTTGAATGCTAAAATCAGATAGCACTATGCAAGGCGTATGCATATGATTAGTTGATAGCTTATAGGATTTTTGTTTTCGTAGAAATCCAAGAGCCCCCCTCCATCGCCCCCGCCGCCGTCCCCGTCACCAACCCCCTCCGACCTCGAGGTGAGACCAGCCAAATCTCCATGTCAATATGAGTCCTATAATATGAGTCCTCGGGTTGACTTTAAGTCTGTCGAGTCTCCACCATATATGAAAGGACGAAGAATCCCGACTGTTGTCGTGGGGGTAGCTTCTCCTTCATTCCCGTGATGAATAATAATGATCTAACTTGGGTTTTTTAGTACATATATTTAATTGTAGATGTTTAATATTTGAATTATGAACATAGGAAATGTCGTACTCAGATGACGAAAGTCTCCCGGGGGAGTGCGACTGGTGCCACGACGACCGAGGTCAGTGCGACAGGCCTCACCTGGACGAAGATCGGCGCTTCAGCATTAAGCTGGAGGAGACCTTCGATGTTGAAACGGTACGCAATGGCGACAAGTGTTATTTTTTCGTAATTAAGCACAACTTCAAATATTTCAACGTGTACTTTTCATGTTTTACAATTCGACTAGCTTATCCATGCCATGCAAGACGCTATGTCTTGGAGAGGATGGGTTTTGAAGACCATGAAAGTTCCGAAACAAAGAAAATTCACCTAAGGACCCATCATGGTGTGGATTTTGAAGTAAAGTTGTACAATTCTGAGAGCGTAACCCATTTTGGTTGCAAAAAATGGGAATCACTTTGCAAGATGTATGGTTTTGATGAGGGTATGCTTGTCACCATGGATCTTGGTGATCCTGAAATCGAGCAAGACAATATGGACATTTGGGTCCTTGTTGATACGCCTCCAATTTTACCGCTATGTGAGTTTCTCAAACATAGTTATTAGCTAATTTATATTGTTTATTTCAAAATACTTGACAGCTTATTTCCATTGACAGCTTATTTTGATTGTTCAAACAATGTGCGGAACATGGTAGACAAAACCCACTACACTGATGGCTCCGAATTAACTTATCAGGAGAAAAATCATCTGGTCGGATTTTGTACTGATATTGAGAATTACAATATCTACAATCAAACTCCTCAACATTATGGTCAATACGTGCCACTAGTGCATGTGTTGAACTACGGTAACTACCATGGAGATACCCTAGTAAGATTTTTTACTATTACGACATCCGTGCATCTTTTGCATACTTCTAAAACTAGTACATCATTGCTAACTATGAAGTTATTACTATGTTTTTCAACAGAGAATCCTAGGGGATTGTGTGCCTCATTTGATGTATCAGAATGGCAGCCTTCGTGTTTTGAACATATATCCAAGTCATCCTACGAATCTCAACTGTCCATATCGGATTTCTCAAAGAAGTGGAGACATGCTAATCAAAAAATGGAAGAAATGTATGGACAGTCGTAAGGAGGTTCTTGGAAGCAAAAGGAAGCGAAGTGCAAGAATTGGAGACAGGATGATCTCCATTCTCCATAATGGAGAGTCAGGGTCTATATTGTTTTATGCTATTTTACCTTAAAGAGGGTATTTAGGTCCTACCTAATACTGATGATCATGTGCTAAGAACAATTAAGTAGGGTTGGTTCGATGACTATCAGGATGATGATCGTATGACTTGTTATTAATAACGAGTAGAAGTTGTATGATGATGATTAGTAGGACTTGTTATTATGATGATGCATGATGCGAGCATGAAGAGTTATTATATATCTGTGGGTGAAATGAACATCGATTGGATTGAAGTGAAGGCAATATGCATGTGGTACATGTCGAAAGTAGTACAATCCAAACTTGATCAAGTTAGGATTAGTATTACTTTCGACATGCACCACATGTTGCCTCACTTCAATCTAAGTCATGTTTAGGCATATATAGCAGTAGCAGTAGCACGGAGATAAGAGAGGACACATCTCTCTATTAGCTACCTATACCAACCTAAATTAACCCCCAAAACCCCTAAACCACCTCCTTTAAAAAAACCAGCCCCTGAAATGCTGACGCGTGGAAGCTTATTGGTCCCGATTGGTGCTACCAACTGGGACCAAAGGCCCTCGTGCCTGGGCTCGCCGGAGCGGCCACGTGGAGGCCCATCTGTCCCGGTTAGTATAAGAATCAGGACTAAAGGCCTAGGGCATTAGTAACGACCCTTTAGTCCCGGTTCCCCAACCGGGACAGATGGGCCTTATGAACTGGGACAAATGGCCCTTTTTCTACTAGTGGGATAAAGAGTTACTCTCATTAAATGGTGGGAACAGGTGATCAATCCGCTCTTGCTCCTTTTGTTCTTCGCTCTCCTCCTCATCTTTTTCATCCAGTGAGCTCACAATGTCATTAATTTCTTCTTCTATAGACTCCTGCAAAATATTAGTCTCTTCTTGGACAACAGAGACTCTAATTCATCAATATCGGAATTCAATTCATAATTCTCATAGCGATATTTAAGTATAGCAAGATTTTCAGGTCTGTAAACAACATCCTCAAGATTTTCACACTCTTTAAACAAAGATTCAATTTCATAAGCACCCCTAAAAGCAATGAATTCTTCTATTTGTTCCACATCATAGTAATCTATATACTATTAGCATAAGAAGCCAAGGTTTTATCATCATTAAATTTGCATGAAAAGGGAAGGTGTGGAGCCTTCATCGAAGAGCAACAAGTATAATCATATCTCAAGCATAGTTCCCGAGCATACCACTTCAAGATATGAATTTGATCCCATAAAAGTTTCCCTTTTTGAGTTAAGAGATAATCCCTAAAGTATTCACGTTGATCCAACGTGTCTCCCATTATATAATTGAATGGGGTTTTCTCAGGATTATTAAAGTAGTGCATAATATCTTTCACATAATGAGCATCGAGGGTTTTAGGAGGTTCCCCATCTCCATGGGTAGCAAGTAAACCTAATTTTTTTTGGTATTTCGTGTTCCATATCCATAACTAAATATATAGAACAACTTAGAACAGCAAATAAAAATTACTTAGTGATAAAGCAAACAAGCACACACGAGAATATTCACCCCACGCTATAACTCCCTGGCAACGGCGCCAGAAAAAGGTCTTGATAACCCACAAGTATAGGGGATCAATTGTAGCCTCTTTCGATAAGTAAGAGTGTCGAACCCAATGAGGAGCTAAAGGTAGAACAAATATTCCCTCAAGTTCTATCGACCACCGATACAACTCTACGCACGCTTAACGTTCGCTTTACCTAGAACAAGTATGAAACTAGAAGTACTTTGTAGGTGTTTCTGCATAGGTTTGTGATACGTCTCCGTCGTATCTACTTTTCCAAACACTTCTGGCCTTGTTTTGGACTCTAACTTGCATGATTTGAATGGAACTAACCCGGACTGATGCTATTCTCAGCAGACTTTCCATGGTGTTATTTATGTGTAGAAACAAAAGTTCTCGGAATGACCTGAAACTTCACAGAACGTCTGTTTGGAAATAATAAAAAATCCTTGCAAAAGATGAAGACCAAGGGGCCCACACCCTAGCCACAAGGGTGGGGGCGCCCCCCTAGGGTGCGCCCCCTACCTCGTGGGCCCCTTGGAGCTCCTCCGACCTCAACTCCAACTCTATATATTTGCTTTAGGGAGAAAAAAACCAGAGAGAAGAATTCATCGCGTTTTACGATACAGAGCCGCCGCCAAGCCCTAAAACCTCTCGGGAGGGCTGATCTGGAGTCCGTTCGGGGCTCCGGAGAGGGGGCTTCGTCACCGTCGTCATCATCAACCATCCTCCATCACCAATTTCATGATGCTCACCGCCGTGCGTGAGTAATTCCATCGTAAGCTCGCTTATTTACTTTTCCGTCGCTACTGTTACAATCACTACAAAACACGAAAAATATTACTTTTGCTTCCGTTACTTTTGTTATCGTTACCACTACTATCATACAACTTTGCTACTCAATACTTTGCTGCAGATACTAAGTTATCCAGGTGTGGTTGAATTGACAACTCAACTACGAATACTTAAGAATATTCTTTGGCTCCCCTCGTGTCGAATCAATAAATTTGGGTTGAATACTCTACCCTCGAAAACTGTTGCGATCCCCTATACTTGTGGGTTATCAAGACTATTTTCTGGCGCCGTTGCCGGGGAGCATAGCTCTATTCTTTGAGTCACTTGGGATTCATATCTGCTGGTCACTATGAAGAACTTGAAAGACGCTAAGACAACAATTTATCCCTCAACTACGAGGGGAGGTAAGGAACTGCCATCTAGCTCTGCACTTGATTCACCTTCTGTTTTGAGTAAGCTTGCGACACCTAAACCTTCTTCTGTTATTCGTTCTGATATGTCGCATGTTATTGATGATGCTACTTCTACTATGCATGATACTTATGATGAAATTCTATGCTTGATACTACTGTGCCACTTAGTGAATTTCTTGATGAACAAATTGCTTGGGCTAGAGAGAAAGAAATTATTGAAACTAATTATATTGATGAAAGTGATGATGAAGACTTGCCTGTTATTCCTGAGGGTTATGTTTTTGATAAAGAAGCTTCTTTAGCTATTTTAGCTTGCAAAGATAGATATGAACTCAAGAGGTTATTAGCTAAATGGAATCAGCAATCTCTTAATGCTGGAATGAAACATGACCCTGCTTTTGCAACTTCACCTATCTGTGTTACCGATAAGGATTATGAATTCTCTGTTGATCCTGATATAATTACTTTGGTTGAATCTGATCCTTTTCATGGCTATGAATCTGAAACTGTTGTGGCACATCTTACTAAAGTAAATGATATAGCCACCCTGTTCACTAATGATGAGAGATCTCGCTACTTTTATATCCTTAAAATATTTTCGTTCTCATTAAAGGGTGATGCTAAGATATGGTTTAATTCTCTTGATCCTGGTTGTGTGCGTAGTCCGCAGGATATGATTTATTACTTCTCTGCTAAATATTTCCCTGCTCATAAGAAACAAGCTGCTTTGAGGGAAATATACAACTTTGTGCAAATTGAAGAAGATAGTCTCCCACAAGCTTGGGGGAGGCTTCTCAAGTTACTTAATGCTTTGCCTGATCATCCTCTTAAGGAAAATGAAAAACTTGATATCTTTTATAATGGACTAACCGATGCTTCCAGAGATTACCTGGATAGTTGTGCTGGTTCTGTTTTCAGGGAAAGAACGCCGGATGAAGCTGAAATTCTATTAAATAATATGTTGGCAAATGAAAATAATTGGACACTTCCTGAGCTAGCTCCAGAGCCAATTCCTGAGCCTATTCCTAAACCAACTCCGAAGAAGATAGGTGTACTATCTCTCAGTCCTGAAGATATGCAAGAGGCAAAGAAATCTATGAAAGAAAAAGGTATTAAAGCTGAAGATGTTAAGAATTTACCTCCTATTGAAGAAATACATGGTCTTAATTTACCGCCTATCAAAGAAACATATGGTCTTAATCCATCACCTATTGAAGAAACTCATGGTCTTGATAACCCGACACAGGTAGTAAAAGTAAATTCTCTCTATAAATTTGATGAAGGTGATATTCCTCACTATAAGTCTGCTAGACAATGCTTAGAAGAGTTTGATAGTTTTATTGTCAAACAAGAAAACTTCAGTGCTTATTTTGGTAGACAATTGAGATACAATTCAAATATGCTTGAACATTTGGGTAATTACATGGCTAATGTTAAAGGTGAACTTAAACTCATTAGTAAACATGCTTCTATGGTTACCACTCAAGTAGAACAAGTACTTAAGGCTCAAAATGATTTGCTCTATGAAATGAATAGTAAGAAAAATGACTATGCCGTTAGAGTGGCTACTAGAACTGGTAGAATGACTCAGGAACCTTTGTATCCTGAAGGTCACCCTAAGAGAATTGAACAAGATTCTCAGAGAAATAATATTGATGCACCTAGTCCTTCTAAGAAGAAAAAGAAAAATGATAGGACTTTGCATGCTTCTAGTGAACCTATTGCTGAACCACTTGAGAATCCAAATAGTACCTCTATTTCTGATGCTGAAACACAATCTGGTAATGAACATGAACCTAGTGAAAATGTTAATGATGATGTTCATGATGATGCTCAACCTAGTAATGATAATGATGTAGAAATTGAACCTGCTGTTGATCTTGATAACCCACAATCAAAGAATTAACGTTATGATAAGAGAGACTTTGTTGCTAGGAAACATGGTAAAGAAAGAGAACCATGGGTTCAGAAACCCATGTCTTTTCCTCCCAAACCATCCAAGAGAAAGGATGATGAGGATTTTGAGCGCTTTGCTGAAATGATTAGACCTATCTTTTTGCATATGCGATTAACTGATATGCTCAAAATGAATCCTTATGATAAGTACATGAAAGATATTGTTAAAAATAAAAGGAAGATACCGGAAGCTGAGATTTCCACCATGCTTGCTAATTATACTTTTAAGGGTGGAATACCAAAGAAACTTGGAGATTCAGGAGTGCCTACTATACCATGCTCCATTAAAAGAAACTATGTTAAAACTGCTTTATGTGATCTTGGAGTCGGTGTTAGTGTTATGCCTCTCTCTTTATATCGTAGACTTGACTTGAATAAGTTAACACCTACTGAAATATCTTTACAAATGGCTGATAAATCAACTGCTATACCTGTCAGTATTTGTGAGGATGTGCCTGTTGTGGTTGCAAACGTTACTATTTTAATGGGCTTTGTTATTCTTGATATTCCCGAGGACAATAGTATGTCTATTATTCTTGGAAGACCTTTTTTCAATACTGCAGGGGCTGTTATTGATTGCAACAAAGGCAATGTCACTTTTCATGTTAATGGTAATGAGCATACGGTACACTTTCTGAGGAAACAACCTCAAGTTCATAGTATCAATTCTATTGGAAAAATTCCATCAATTATATTTGGAGGTTTCGAATTTCCTCTTCCTACTATCAAGAAGAAATATGATATTCTTATTATTGGGGATGTGCATATCCCCGTTGAGGTAACATAGTGTTATTCGAAATTTCTCCGGTTTCATGTTATTCGGAATGAGTTTGTTAACAAGACTTGATCAACCTTGTTAGTGGATTCCTTTTGATGAGCATGAGATGGATGAAACTAGAAGGCACAACCTTCTGTACCCTCTCTCTATTTTCTATTATTTAGTTGAAATAAAGTAAAAATAGTATTTTCTGTTTGTTTTCTGATTTATCTGTGCAATATAAAAATACCTCGAAAATAAAAGTTCTCCAAATGCCCTGAAAATGGAATATGATTTTTTCTAGAATATTTGAGAATTTCTCGCACTGAGAACACAACAGGAGGGGCAAGCACCTGGCCACAAGGGTGGAGGGCGCGCCCTACCCCCAGGGCGCACCCCCCTGCCTCGTGGGCCTACGGTGGCCCTCCTCACTTATTCCTGCACCCATACACTCCTTCTTCCTCCCACAAACACCAATATCCAGCTCAAGCACGAGTTCTGGCTCATTTTGCTGCGATTTTCGATCTCCTTGCTCAAAGCACCTCTCCCAAAACTGCTTGGGGAGATTGTTCCTTGGTATGTGACTCCTCCATTGGTCCAATTAGTTTTTGTTCTAGTGCTCTACTCATTGCAAATTTGTGCTGCCTAGGTGACCATGTTCTTGAGCTTGCATGTCAAATTTATATGGTTCCAAGTAGTTCTAATGCATGATATAGTCTCTAGGCACTTGTAGGAGTAGTTGCTATCAATTTTATTGAGCTTGGTTCACTTTTATTTGAAGTTACTAAAAATTTCAGAATATTTCATAAAATAATGAAGAGATTTTTGAGGGGCTAATTGAGCCGAAGCTCGAAGGAAAAGCAAAATGAAGAAGCACAGAGGCCCAAATATAATTTGCCTCGCACCGCGGAGGTCCGGCCGTGTGAATGGCCTTCCGATGATTTCTTGAGAAAAGCCGGGATTTATGATGATTTCTATTCATTGGCTGAGAATGTTGGCCTCACCGACTTCCTCCGCGACCAACGTCATCAGTATCTCTTACTCACCAATACTTTTGTGCAAAACTTCTACTATTTTCCTAAAGAAACACCTCCTTCAGTAGAGTTTCATTATATGATGTTGTTAAGAAGATGCCATTAGATGAATTTTGCAAGGTTTGCAAAATACCCTTCGAGGGTACCCTAGATGAACCACATCGTAAGGATGTGGATGGATTTATTGAAACTATTACTGTGGGGGAAACCAGGAAGGTTTCCGATGCAAGAATCACTAGCATACATTTTCCTGTTTTACGCTACTTTGCTATATTTGCTAGTCGTTGCTTAATTGGCCGTGGAAACCTTAGCGTTCCTGATATTATCATTGTGCTCCATGGTTTATATTCCGATAACACTGTTAGTATGGGGGGTATTATTGCTAAACGGTTAAGTCTGAACCGTACTAAGGGTCCCATCTTTGGAGGTATTTATGCTTCACGCCTAGCTGCGCATTATAACATACCTAATAGGCTCTATGAGAAAGAAGAAAAATTGTTGCCCAATGCTTATTTAGATTATAAGAGTATGTTAGCGCATGATTTTATTGTTAAGAATAAGGAAGGGGAGCTTAAATACAAATTGTTCTTTGATAAACATCACCCTGAGACTATTACCTTGCCTACTCCTTCCTTGTTTAATTTATCTGAAGGTCCGTATCTCGTTCCGTGGGCGGCCATTGAAGCCTACCAGAACCCTACACCAGCCCCGGAGCCGGAACCACAATTTGAGCCTCCACGACAGTCTGATTACTTTTGGGATCCGGAGATGACTGCCAGCTAGTGGCAGTCAGCGTCCTCTTCATCTCAGTTCGACCCCGGCTACAAGTATTGTCGTGGTATTCTCACGGGGGGTGCTAGACGACATATGCCACAAGGTGGCTTCGTGTGAGGGCAATACTGCTGCCGGAATATCCAGGGACGGGTATGCGAGTATCACGCGCTAGTTTACCCAGGTTCGGAGCTTTCCGGAGAGATAACACCCCTACTCCTGCATGTCTGAGTATATATGGTATATCTGGTACAGAGTGCTCCTGGAGCTGTATCTAAGCTGAGTGCCATAGGCATCTGGCTTTGTATATATCTCATATATGTGTATGAGCTATCTAGCTAGTGGGCATGAGAGAGCTCCACCGTGAGTGAGCATGGGGCATGCGTGAGTGTGAGCCCCCGGGGTGGATGGATAGATGGATGGCATATATATAGGTGAGCTAGCTTACTACCTAAGCTAGGTAGTGGTGTGGGGGGCAAGTGGGCATGGGACACCATGCCCATGAGAGATGTGTATGTGATGTGCATGCCTCCTTGTCCCTGGTGCACTTTATAAAACAGTGCCCAGGGACAGATACACTGTAGATGATGTCACGGTACGGTTGTCTCGTCGGTGTCTTGTCGGGCTGCAGTCGGCAGCCGGTTGGTTGGCGCAGTCGGCAGCCGGCTGGTTGGCGCAGTCGGCAGCCGGCTGGTTGGCGCAGTCGGCAGCCGGCAGTCGGCAGTCGGCAGCCGGCCGGGCAGAGCAGTCGGACGGGGAGCCGCCAGCAGCGGCCGGGCAGTCGGACTGAGGGGCTTTGCTAGCCCCGATATCTTGATTTATTGTCTCGCCGTCTTCGGGGTATCCGTGTCCAATTACTCCGACAGTAGCCCCCAAGCCTCCGGGCAACTTGACAAAGTTGGGCGGAGGTTTTTTTGGCAAGTGTTCATGGAAATGATCATGAAAAAGACAAAGTAAGTCCACGCATATATATCAAATGTTTGCTTTTAGCATTGCAAGTTTTATGCGGAGGGTGCCGACTCGGTTTCGTCCGAGCCCCCTTAATCTTTTTCGTGTTCCCTCTGCTTTTTTGGCTTGTGCTCTTGCTTGCTGGACAGCCGCTCTGCAGTATGCGGCTGAGAGTGGGCCGCGAAGTGGAGTGTACAGTACTCAGAGTCTGGGAGCAGATTCAACCGAGTAGATACTTGTAAAGGAAACGGTCGGATCGCCCGATTCGTTTTTCTTCCCAGACGTTTTTCGCGTGGGTGGCCTCCAGCAATCACTCTTGCTAGTCGGACAGCCGCTCTGCGGTCTGTGACTAAGAGTGGGCCTTTGGTACCGCACACGGTACTAAGTCGTCTGCGGGAACTAACGTCTCGGGCCAAGCGGCCAGCTCCCGGGCCAACTCTGGCTGGCGCTGGGGCGAACAGTGATGCTACTGTAATAAAATGCGGAGACAGCCTCCGAGCATCGCTCGGGGTTGTCCGTGCTTGCATGGTGCAAAAAATATGCGGGTGAGGAGCTCACATTGGTTTTCGCGTAGCCGAAGCGGAGTTTGCCGAAGACAGCCGGCGTGGCTTGGCGCTCGCGGAGTGCGCCGGCGCACCCGCTGAGTGCAGCCTTCGAGCTTTCGGGTGCTCGAAAGGGGGGTCCCGGCCCGTCAGGCTCGACTGGCCAGGCGGCGAGGCGTCTTGCAGCGCCAATTTTTTTCTTCTCTTCTGCCGGCTGCTGGCAGCTGGACAAAACTCTTCTTGCTTGCAATCTTCCATGGGGGTGCGCCAGCGCACCCACTGGGTGTAGTCCCCGAGGTTCGGGCCGACTGCTGAGCAGTCGGGCCGGATCTCCCGGCAACTATTTTGTCTTCTTCTTTGCGGGGGCACGTCAGCGCACCCGCTGAGTGTAGCCCTCGAGATCTGGGTGCTCGAACGGGTCCCGACCGGGCAGGTGTCGAGGCGTCTGGCAGCGCCATTTTCTTTTATCTTCTGCCGGTTGTCGGCAGCCGGACGCGGAATCTCTCTTTTTTTTGGACACGAGCAGCCTGCTGTTGACTTGGTCAGCAGGACCTCTTTTCATTTCTTGTCAATCGGCGCCTGACTTTTCTTCCAGCCGGCGATTGGGCAGACGGCCTTTTTCTTTCTTGTCCTGGCCGTCCTCTCACTCTCTCTTTTTTTTTCAGCACTCGGCCACTTCTTTCTCAACCAGCTGGGCACAAAGCCCTTGACTTTTCTTCTTTTTTCCAGCCGGCACAACTTTGGCAGTCGGACTTTTTGACTTTTCTCCCAGCCAGCCATCAGGCAGACGGCCCCATTTTCTTTGTCCTAGCCGGCAGCAGGCTGCAGCAAGGAGCAGCAGGGGCCGACTGGGACGCCGGGCGCGGCCAGAGGCAGGGCAGCGATAGGAGCCGACTCACGGGTCGGTGCGGCGCAGTCGGCGAGCGGAGGAAGCAGTCGCGAGGCGGCAACGGAGAGCCGGCCCGAGGATGGACGAGGAGCCCAGCGAAAGCAACGCGGGGCCCAGGCGCGCGGGAGTCGGCCAGCGCCTGCAGGCGCGGCGCGCGGCGTGGGAGGACGAAGGCGGCGGCGACGCGGGAGGCCGGCGTCACGGGAGGTCGGCGCGGGGGGCGCTGAGGGCGCTGACGCGCCAGTAGGCGGGCGGGCAAAGCCGGCCAGAGGAGGAGCCAGCCGGGAACCTGACGGCGGGACCAGGCGGAGGGGATGCAGGAGCCGGCCGGGGGAGGCAACGATGCACCGGCATGGGAGACTCGGAGCCGGCCAGGGACGGGTCGTGGGCGCACCGAGCCGAGCGCGCGAGGCGCAGCCGGGCGGAGGCGGAGCTGGGAGGAGCGGAGGCGGCGAGCCGGCCACCCGGAGCCGGCCCGGGCCGGGCGCGGGGAGGCGACCCGGAGGAGCCGGCCAGCGGGCGCACGGCGACTCGGCCGAGCGCGGGAGGCGCGGCGCGCGGGGCGGAGTCGACATGCGGGAGGGCGAGGCGACGCAGGAGCCGGACCTGGTGTGGCGACGTGGGAGGAGCCGGACCCGGTAGCCGACTGGAGCGGAGGTGAGGCATAGCCGGCACGCGTGGAGAAGTCGGCACGGGGGCGGAGAACCCGGCCGCCGTCTTACGGAAGTGGAGCCAGCCGGACGGGTCGAGGTACGAGCCGGAGCCGGCCGCGGCAAGCCGGCGAGGGGCACCCGACCGCGGATCGGCGCACGGGAGAGCGAGGCCAGCGCGGAGCTCTGCAGCGGCGCGGGAGGAGCTCGCTGCGGTGGAGGGCCGGGGCAGCCTGGCGCGGCGCTGCAGGCGGAGACGACGTAGTGGAGGAGCCGCGACGAGGACGGGGCGGAGAGGAGCAACACCGGGTGAGCTCGAGGCAGCCGACCGGTGTGCGCACGCACGGGACGGCCATGCGTACACTTGTATCGGGCTAGCTAGCTAATGCTAGCATGCATGCATGCAACCGAATCCATCGGGCTAGCTAGCTAGCCATGCACGGATCTGTGCCCGCAAAGGAGCGACAGCGAGGCGTGGTAGCGGCTGTAGCTACAGCGACGCTTGACGGCAGCTACAGGTACATCGAGACGTGCTGTAGAGAGACAGAATATGGGCTGTGCAATCGCGATGTATTGATCGGTGCACCAGGCACGTATATATAAGTACAGAGGTGGGCCACAACCTCATCTATACAGGGAAAACAGGAGGTGGGCCCTACACACACATATACACGTACACAATATACTCAACACCCCCCCGCAGTCGAAGCGGCGCCAGTGACGCAGAGACTGGAACGAAACTCCTCAAAGGTGGAAGTCGGCAGTCCCTTCGTCATCACATCAGCGAACTGCTGAGCAGTCGGCACATGGAGAACCCGCATGCGTCCAAGAGCCACCTGCTCGCGCACAAAGTGAATGTCCAGCTCGATGTGTTTCGTCCGGCGATGATGAACGGGGTTGGCAGAGAGGTACACCGCAGAGACGTTGTCGCAGTAGACAACCGTAGCCTGGGAGACATCGTGATGTAGCTCCTGAAGTAGCTGCCGAAGCCAGGTGCACTCGGCGACAGCGTTGGCCACAGCTCGGTACTCAGCCTCGGCGCTAGAGCGCGAAACCGTGGGTTGTCGCTTGGACGACCACGAGACGAGGGAAGGACCGAGGTAGACGCAGTAGCCAGAGGTGGACCGGCGAGTGTCAGGGCAGCCGGCCCAGTCTGCATCGGAGTAGGCCACCATCTCCAAAGAAGCGGACGCCGTGAGTGTCAACCCAAGGGACAGCGTGCCGCGGATGTAGCGAAGGATCCGCTTCACGAGAGTCCAGTGAGAGTCACGAGGGGCGTGCATGTGGAGACACACCTGCTGAACAGCATACTGAAGATCCGGTCTGGTGAGAGTCAAGTACTGAAGAGCGCCGACGATAGACTGATAGAATGGAGCATCCGACGCAGGCGATCCCGCAAGAGCAGAAACCTTGGCCTTCATGTCAACAGGAGTAGCAGCCGGATGGCAGTTGAGCATGCCAGCACGCTCAAGAAGCTCATGGGCATACTTCTGTTGATGAAGAAAGAAACCGTCCGGGCGACGAACGACCTCAATGCCAAGGAAGTAATGGAGAGCACCCAAGTCCTTGATAGCGAACTCGTCACGCAGCCGCAGAGTGATCTGCTGAAGAACGGCTGCGGAGGAGGCTGTCAGGATGATGTCGTCGACGTAGAGCAGCAAATATGCAGTCGTGTCACCGTGGCGGTAGACAAACAGTGAGGCGTCCGAGCGAGTGACGCTGAAGCCCAATGTCTGAAGAAACCCGGCGATCCGCTGGTACCAGGCGCGGGGTGCCTGCTTGAGCCCATAAAGAGAGCGCGACAGCAGGCACACGTGGCCGGGCAATGAGGCGTCGACGAAACCGGTGGGTTGCTCACAAAACACCTGCTCCTCAAGATGGCCGTGGAGGAAGGCGTTGGAGACATCCATCTGGTGAACGGGCCAGCCGCGAGAGACGGCGAGCTGGAGGACAGTGCGGATCGTGCCCGGTTTGACAACCGGGGCAAACGTCTCCGTGAAGTCGACTCCGGCGCGCTGGCGGAAACCGCGGACCACCCAGCGAGCCTTGTAGCGCTCAAGTGAACCGTCTGAGCGGGTCTTATGACGGAAGACCCACTTGCCGGTGATGACGTTGGCGCGAGGAGGCCGGGGCACCAAAGTCCAGGTGCGGTTCCGCTGGAGAGCGTCGAACTCTTCCTGCATCGCCGCCAACCAGTGAGGATCACGTAGGGCGGCGCGGGCGGACGCAGGAATGGGTGACGGCTCTGCGGCAGAGGCGGCGAGGACGTACTCGTCACGCGAGTACCGGAGGCTCGGGCAGTGAACGCCAGCGCGAGCTCGGGTGACAGGGCCGGACGGAGCCACCAGGGCCGGCGAGGCGGCCGGCGAGGAGGCCACCGGCGAAGTGGCCGACGTCGGGGTGGCCGACCCCGTGGCGCCTGAGGCCGGCGAGGCGGCCGGCGAGGCGACCGGTGACGGGGCCGGCGAGGCGGCCGGCGAGGAGGCCACCGGCGAGGTAGACGGCGTCGGGGTGGCCGACCCCGTGGCGCCTGAGGCCGGCGAGGCGGCCGGCGAGGCGACCGGTGACGGGGCCGGCGAGGCGGCCGGCGAGGAGGCGCCCGACCCCGCGGCGCCCGAGTCGGGGGCGGCGGGTGAAGGCGGGCCGCCGGCCGTGGGGGGCGCCGGCAGGAGGGCCCGTGGACCGCCAAAGCCCGGAGGCGGTCCACGAGCTAGGCGGGCTCGTCCACCTGACGAGGTCGTCGATGAGCCGCCGGTGGCCGGCGGTGACGAGACGACGAGGGGTGCCTGCTGCTGAAACGGGAAGACCATCTCATCAAAGTACACGTGTCGGGAGGTGAAAACGCGGTGAGAGACTGGATCGTAGCAGCGGTAGCCCTTAGTGTTAGGTGGGTAGCCGAGAAAGATGCAGGCGACGGAGCGGGGTGCGAGCTTATGAGGCGCAGTGGCAGCGATGCTAGGGTAGCACAGGCAGCCGAAGATGCGAAGCCCTTCATAAGAGGGGGGTGCACCGAATAGAAGATGGTGAGGTGTAAAGTTCCCGCGAGTACGACATGGACGGATGTTTATGAGAAGAGAAGCGGTGGCAAGAGCGTCAGGCCAAAAGCGGGGTGGCACATTGGCGTGAAAGAGAAGAGTCCGAACGCAGTCATTAAGAGTGCGAAGGATGCGCTCAGCACGACCGTTCTGCTGCGAGGTATACGGGCAAATGAGACGAAAAATCGTGCCATGTGTGGTGAGAAGATCGCGGACAGCGGTGTTGTCAAACTCCTTCCCGTTGTCTGTCTGCAACGCAAGAATGGGCCGGCCAAACTGCGTGCGGACATAAGAGTAGAAACCGACGAGAGTGGAGAGGACGTCCGACTTGCGGCGCAACGGGAAGGTCCACACATAATGCGAAAAATCATCAAGGATAACAAGATAATAAAGAAAGCCCGTGTTACTGGCAACAGGAGATGTCCAAACATCACTATGAATTAACTCGAACGGGTACGATGCAACAAAGGAAGAAGGCCTAAATGGAAAGCGAGCATGTTTGCCAAGGCGGCATGCATGACACGAGTGATCCTCGGTCTTATTACACGTGAAAGAAAAACTCTGAAGGATGTGGCGAAGGGTGGCATGATTAGGATGACCCAAGCGAGCGTGCCAAAGATCCACTCCGGTGGCGAGAGCGACAGGGGGCGGCGGAAGTGGTGGAGGCGGCGGAGTGAACTGGGTAGAGCTCGTCGGGGCTGTCACATCGGTGGAGCACCATCCGCGTGCGAGCGTCCTTAACAGAAAAACCACATTCGTCAAATTCAACGGTCACCGGATTTTCACGTGTAAGAGAACGAACGGAAACAAGATTTTTAATAAGAGCAGGAGAAACAAGAATATTAGACATGGATATAGGAGTGGAGTTAGACGGAAAATATGTATGTCCAATATGAGTGATAGGAAGGGAAGAACCGTCACCGACGGTGATGCGGTTGGAGGTGTGGACAGGGTGAGCAGTATGGAGGTTACCGGGGTACGCCGCCATGTGAGCGGTGGCGCCACTGTCCATATACCAATCGCCGCCGCCGGTGTAGCTGGACGGAGAGGGGGCGGTGTGGAGAGCCGCCAGGAGAGCCGGGTCCCACGGCGCCGGTGGGAGGGACGGCGCAGACGTCAGGGGCAGCAGCGGCGGCCCGCCTGGCGGCGGCTGCTGCCCGTAGGGCGCCGCATAGGGCTGCGGCGCGGCGTAGTACGCCTGATGTGACGGAGGCCGAGTGCCGAGAAGACCCGGAGTGGGAACCCGTGGAACCGGCATGGAATAGGCGTGGACGACGCCGGTCCACGGGTTCTGACCAGCGTACCACGGGGCCGCCGACTGAGTGGCCGGCTGCTGCTGGCGAGGGGCTCCTCCCTGAGCACCGCCACCGCCACCGCCGCCTCCTTGCTTGCGGCCACCCCGGCGGCCGCCGCGACGGCCTCCTCCATTGGCCGCCGGCTGGGGCGGTGGGAAGGGGGCTGGTGGGGCGGGCGGTAAACCTGGCGGGAAGGCGGGCGCCGCCTGCGGGGGCGGTGTCTGGCGAGGCTGGGGCGGGGCCGAACCCCCGCGGGTGCCGGCAACAAGGGCCGTGTGGGTGGCGCGCGTCCGAGCCGCCCGCATCCGGCGTTCCTCCAGCTTGAGGTACGCGACCACCTTGCCAAAGGTGGGCTCCGGGATGAGGGTTAGGTTGGAGGCGGCGTTCCCGAAGTCCTCGTTGAGGCCGCCGGAAAGGGTGCTGATGAGGAGCTCGTCGCCAATCATCTCCCCCAGATCACGGAGCTCGTCGGCGAGCTTCTTGAGGCGCATGCAAAAATCATCGATGGACGAGTCAAGTTGCTGGCACCCGTAAAACTCACCATAGAGAAGGACCTTGCGCTGCAGCCGATTGTCGGTGAAGAGGCCGTTGAGCTTAGTCCAGACCGCGTGGGCGTCGTCCTCGTCGTTCACCACGGTGTGGAAGATGTCGCTGGAGATGGTGAGGTAGAACCAGCGGATGATGGTGGCGTCGAGGATCATCCACTCCTCGTCGTGGATCATGAGCACGGAGTCCACGATGCCGTCCACGTGACCGTGAAGGAGGTACTCGCGGAACACGAGCGAAAAATACCGCTTCCACGCGGAGTAGGAGGCGGTGGTGTGATCAAGCTTGACCGGGACGCGCTCATGGATGTTGAGATCGCGAACGAGGGTGACATCGGGACCGGCGAACGGGTTGGAGACGGTGGAGGAGGAGGAACTCATGGTGACGGCGGGATTGGGTGAGGGGGCGCGGCGCGGGTGGTGGGAAGGTGGTGCGGCGCGGGTGGGATAGGTGCGGAAGCGGCGGCTAGCGGCGGCGGCGGCTTCGGAAGGGAGGCGGCGGCGGCGGCTAGCGGGGCGGGTGGGGAGCGGCGGCGGTACCGGGCGGCGGCGGCGGCCGAAGGGAGGGTGGCGGCAGCGGCGGCGGCCGGTGACGGCGGCGGCTGGAGGCGGCGGCGGCGGCGCGGAGGCGCGGCGACGGCGGCGGCGGCGGTTAGGGTTAGGACCTTACTGCGATAGATACCATGTAGAGAGACAGAATATGGGCTGTGCAATCGCGATGTATTGATCGGTGCACCAGGCACGTATATATAAGTACAGAGGTGGGCCACAACCTCATCTATACAGGGAAAACAGGAGGTGGGCCCTACACACACATATACACGTACACAATATACTCAACACGTGCAACTACAGCTACAGCAAGCAGCGGGCGGGCGAATAGTGGAGGCAGGAGAGCAGCATGCAAAGTAACGGCCACCGCGAAGAGGCCAGCGGTGGTGCAGCTGGCCGGAGCGAAGTAGCGCGGTGGAGCGGGAGCGCCGCTGCGGACGGAGCTACCGGAGGCATATGAGGCCGGACGCACGCGCGCGTGGACAGGAGGAGACGGCGAAGACGCGCCGCCCCGCGTGGGCACGCCGGGAGCATGTTGAAGTCGAGCTCCCTTGAGCGCGGCCGGAGGGGCGACGACGACGTCACGGCGGGGGTGACAGAAGATGGCGAGGCCGACGACGAGGACGCGGCGCCCCTCACGGCCACTCCGGGGGCATGCCGATGTCGAGCCCCCGACCGCTATTAGAGAGACGGTGCGACGTCGCGGCGGTGAAGATGAAAAGGGTCCCGCCCGGACTGCAAAACCAGCAGCAGCGCGGTAGCATAGTACCGCCCCATGATGGGCGCCAAATATCATGGTATTCTCACGGGGGGTGCTAGACGACATATGCCACAAGGTGGCTTCATGTGAGGGCAAGACTGCTGCCGGAATATCCAGGGACGGGTATGCGAGTGTCACGCGCTAGTTTACCCAGGTTCGGGGCTCTCCGGAGAGATAACACCCCTACTCCTGCATGTCTGAGTATATGTGGTATATCTGGTACAGAGTGCTCCTGGAGCTATATCTAAGCTGAGTGCCATAGGCATCTGGCTTTGTATATATCTCATATATGTGTATGAGCTAACTAGCTAGTGGGCATGAGAGAGCTCCACCGTGAGTGAGCATGGGGCATGCGTGAGTGTGAGCCCCCGGGGTGGATGGATAGGTGGATATATATAGGTGAGCTAGCTTACTACCTAAGCTAGGTAGTGGCGTGGGGGGCAAGTGGGCATGGGACAACATGCCCATGAGAGATGTGTATGTGATGTGCATGCCTCCTTGTCCCTGGTGCACTATATAAAACAGTGCCCAGGGACAGATACATTGTGGATGATGTCACGGTACGGTTGTCTCGTCGTGTCTTGTCGGGCTGCAGTCGGCAGCCGGCTGGTTGACGCAGTCGGTAGCCGGCTGGTTGGCGCAGTCGGCAGCCGACTAGTTGGTGCAGTCGGCAGCCGGCTGGTTGGCGTAGTCGGCAGCCGGCCGGGCAGAGCAGTCGGACGGGGAGCCGACAGGAGAGGCCGGGCAGTCGGACTGAGGGGCTTTGCTAGCCCCGATGTCTTGATTTATTGTCTCGCCGTCTTCGGGGTATCTGTGTCCAATTACTCCGACAACTATGGATATCCGCCAGGCCATCCCTGACAATGAACCAACTTAGGCCAAAAGCCTAAGCTTGGGGGAGTACGTATTTCTCACCGACATTACATTTATGTTCACACACTCATTGCTAGATGTCGGTGCTCATATTCTTTGACTGTAATATCCATGCTAGTCTATTTTTTTTCTTGCTTTCTTCTTGTGTGTTTATTAAAACATTAAGAAAAACCAAAACAATAGTAATAGCTTCTAGCTAGTTTACTTTTCTCGCTCTAGTAGTATTAATTAAAAAGAAAACCCAAAAATATTTCCCGCTCTTCTTTTGCTTGTTGGGAGCTTTCCCGTGTAAATAGTTTTATTTCTTTTCTTTTTTTGGGGGGTCGATATGAGAAGACCATAATTAAATTGTTGAAGTGGCTCTTATATGCATTATTGTTGATTTAACCAAGAGACCATATTGCCTTGTCTTCTCCTGTTTATCGAATGCTCGCAGATTCCAGTTTAGTCCGATGCACGTGCACTCTTATTATTATTCACATCGTTCAGTCGTGCAAGTGAAAGGCAATTATGACGATATATGATGGACTGACTGAGATGAGAAAAGCTGGTATGAACTCGATCTCTCTTGTTTTTGTAAATATGATGAGTTCATCGTTCCTGATTCAGCTTATTATCAATAAACATGTTTGCAATGACAATTAGAGATCATAGTTGCTCGTGCCATGCTTGATTAGCTATGAGTTATAATGGTTTACCTAGCGTGCCAACAAGCTATTAAAATGGTTGTGATGTGGTATAGTGGGGTGGTATCCTTCTTTGAATGATTTAAATGACTTGACTTGGCACATGTTCACACATGTAGTTGAAACAAAATCAACATAGCCTTCACGATATTTATCTTCATGGTAGATTATATCCTACTCATGCTTGCATCCAATGTTTATTAATTTTAATGCATGTTCATGACTGGTGTCGCTCTCTAGTTGGTCGCTTCCCAGTCTTCTGCTAGCCTTCACTTATACTAAGCGGGAATACTGCTTGTGCATCCAATCCCTTAAACCCCAAAGTTATTCCATATGAGTCCACCATACCTTCCTATATGCGGTATCTACTTGCCGTTCCCAGTAAATTTGTATGTGCCAAACTCTAAATCTTCAAATGAAATTCTGTTTTGTATGCTCGAATAGCTCATGTATCAACTAGGGCTGTCCGTATCTTTCATACTAGGCAGGTTATTCTCAAGAGGAGTGGACTCCGCTCCTCACTCACGAGAAAATGGCTGGTCACCGGGATGCCCGGTCCCATGCTTTATGCAAACTAAATCAAAATAATTGCAAACAAAACTCCCCCTGGGACTGTTGCTAGTTGGAGACACTCGTTGTTTCGAGCAAGTCATGGATTGATGCTTGTTGGTGGAGGGGGAGTATAAACTTTACCATTCTGTTTGTGAACCGCCTATAATGTGTGTCGCATGGAAGATATCGCCATCTCTTGGTTGTTATGTTGACAATGAAAGTATGCCGCTCAAAATATTATTTATCTCTATTTCAAAACCGAGCTCTGGCACCTCTACAAATCCCTGCTTCCCTCTACGAAGGGCCTATCTATTTACTTTCATGTTGAGTCATCACTGTCAGTGGGAACGACACCTATGAGATCACAAGAATCCCTACTACGGTCGCGGGGTGGGGGGTTGAGAGAAGAGAGAATCAAACAGATAGCACGCGGTTCGTTTATCCAGGTTCGGGCCGCGGGGACGGGTAAAACCCTACTCCTGCTTTGGTGGATGTATATTTGTGTTCTTGAACTAGCTATGGGCCGTGAGGAGCTCCAAAAAGCCGAATCCCCCTCCTGGTCACCTCGGGCCTCCTTTTATAGGAAAAAGGGGTTGCCACAGTGGCACACAGGAGGTGGAAAGGGCGCGAGTTTATCCCTCGCATTACATGACAAGGTGCATTTAATGCGTCTGCTTAGGTGTCCTCTCGCTTTACCGGGGACGGGGTCGGAGCCCGTCCCGTCCGTCGCCGCTCTTCCTTGTGTCGACACGCGCCCTGGCCAGCGGTGCATGTGATGCCATGTAGGCAGGCAGGCAGCTGAGGTGGCGCGGTGGCGGAGTCTTGAAGAAGATATGCATACCGTCACGCAGGTGCCTGCCCAGTTGGTTGGGTCGGCAATTGCATGTGAACGGCGGTGGAGGCTTGATCGGCGTGGGCCTGGTGGTGGCCCTGTAGATGCCCTCGGCAAGGATCTTGCCGTGGCACCTGCTGTTGTCCCCGGCAAGGTGCTTGCCGGGGGCCTCGTGGTTTTCCTTGGCTGGGGTCTTGCCAAGGGTCGTCGCCTTCTGGTGCTCATCTGATCTTGAATGTTTCTTCACAAATATCTGCATGCCACCACGGAGGCGCCTCCTGAGCCCTTGCCCCAACATAGTGGACCATGGTGGGGGCCGTGGACTCAAGGGTGACTTGCTCCATGGGCGTGGGGCGAGCTGCCGCGGCAAGGGTCTTGCCGGGGCTGCTAAGATCCTTGCCGGGGGGCGGGGGAACCCGCTTCATCCCTTCGCTCTTTATGGTCTTGGTCTTGGCGTCGTTCCAACTACCCTGGGCTTCGGTCTTACCCTGGCTTACCTCCCCTGCCCTGCTTGGTGTGGCCGTGGGCGTGGCTCTGTCTGCCCGTGCACAGTTTATAGGGGTACAAAAAGTGTACCCCT
Organism: Aegilops umbellulata; assembly: GCA_032464435.1. Lineage (NCBI taxonomy): Eukaryota > Viridiplantae > Streptophyta > Magnoliopsida > Poales > Poaceae > Aegilops > Aegilops umbellulata. The sequence goes on from CP136054.1 coordinate 378,962,228, forward strand.
CTTTTTGTACACCGACAGTCACCCTCTTATTAAAAGGCACTAGCTGGAGAGCGCAGATGTCATTTGCATTCATTACTATTAATTTATATTGGGTATGACTATGATTGGATCTCTTTTACCATGAATTACAATGTCTAGTCAGTCCTTGATCTTTAAAGGTGCTCTGCATTTATGTTTTGCGGTCTCAGAAAGGGCTAGCGAGATACCATCTTGTTATATCATATCATGATTGTTTTGAGAAAGTGTTATCATCCGAGATTTATTATTATGGCTCGCTAGTTGATTATGCTATTGATATGCATAAACATGAGACTTAAGAGTTATTGCAAATGTGGTTAGTCATAATATTTGCTGAAAACTTGAATGCTGGCTTTACATATTTACAACAACAAGAGCAAACAGAGTTTGTAAAAGTTTTTCTTTATCACTTTCAGTTTATCAACTGAATTGCTTGAGGACAAGCAAAGGTTTAAGCTTGGGGAGTTGATACGTCTCCGTCGTATCTACTTTTCCAAACACTTCTGCCGTTGTTTTGGACTCTAACTTGCATGATTTGAATGGAACTAACCCGGACTGACGCTGTTCTCAGCAGACTTTCCATGGTGTTATTTATGTGCAGAAACAAAAGTTCTCGGAATGACCTGAAACTTCACGGAACGTTTATTTGGAAATAATAAAAAATTCTTGCAAAAGATGAAGACCAGGGGGCCCACACCCTGCTACGAGGGTGGGGGCGCGCCCCCCTAGGGCGCGCCCCCCTACCTCGTGGGCCCCCTGGAGCTCCTCCGACCTCAACTCCAACTCTATATATTTGCTTTCGGGGAGAAAAAAACTAGAGAGAAGAATTCATCGCATTTTACGATACGGAGCCGCCGCCAAGCACTAAAACCTCTCGGGAGGGCTGATCTGGAGTCCGTTCGGGGCTCCAGAGAGGGGGGTTCATCGCCATCGTCATCATCAACCATCCTCCATCACCAATTTCATGATGCTCACCGCCGTGCGTGAGTAATTCCGTCGTAGGCTTGCTGGACGGTGATGGGTTGGATGGGATCTATCATGTAATCGAGTTAGTTTTGTTAGGGTTTGATCCCTAATATCCACTATGTTCTGAGATTGATGTTGCTATGACTTTGCTATGCTTAATGCTTGTCACTAGGGTCCGAGTGCCATGATTTCAGATCTGAACCTATTATGTTTTCATGAATATATGTGAGTTCTTGATCCTATCTTACAAGTCTATAGTCACCTACTATGTGTTATGATCCGGCAACCCCGAAGTGACAATAATCGAGACCACTCCCGGTGATGACCATAGTTTGAGGAGTTCATGCATTCACTATGTGCTAATGCTTTGTTCCGGTTCTCTATTAAAAGGAGGCATTAATATCCCTTAGTTTCCGCTAGGACCCCGCTGCCACGGGAGGGTAGGGCAAAAGATGTCGCAAGTTCTTTCCCATAAGCACGTATGACTATATTCAGAATACATGCCTACATTACATTGATGAAGTGGAGCTAGTTCTGTGTCACCCTATGTTACGATTGTTACATGATGAACCGCATCCGGCATAATTCTCCATCACCGATCCAATGCCTACGAGCTTTTCACATATTGTTCTTCGCTTATTTACTTTTCCGTTGCAACTGTTACAATCACTACAAAAGACCAAAAATATTACTTTTGCTTCCATTATTTTTGTTACCGTTACCACTACTATCATACTACTTTGCTACTAAATACTTTATTGCAGATACTAAGTTATCCAGGTGTGGTTGAATTTACAACTCAACTGCTAATACTTAAGAATATTCTTTGGCTCCCCTTGTGTCGAATCAATAAATTTGGGTTGAATACTCTACCCTCGAAAACTGTTGCGATCCCCTATACTTGTGGGTTATCAGTTTGCAAGATAATAAAGAGTTGTTGGGAACGTAGTAATTTCAAAAAAAAATCCTACTCACACACAGGATCATGGTGATGCATAGCAACAAGAGGGGAGAGTGTGTCCACGTACCCTCGTAGATCGAAAGCGGAAGCGTTAGCACAACACAGTTGATGTAAGCGTACGTCTTCACAATCCGACCGATCCAAGTACCGAACGTACGGCACCTCCGAGTTCAGCACCCGTTCAGCTCGATGACATCCCATGAACTCCGATCCAGCAGAGCTTCGAGGGAGAGTTCCGTCAACACGACGGCATGATGACGACGATGATGATGCTACTGACGCAGGGCTTCGCCTAAGCACCGCTATGACATGATCGAGGTGGATTATGGTGGAGGGGGCACCGCACACGGCTAATAGATCAATGATCAATTGTTGTGTCTCCAAGGGGTGCCCCCTCCCCATATATAAAGAAGTGGAGGAGGGGAGGGGGCCGGTCTCCCTAGGTGTGCCCCATGAGGAGGCCAACTCCCACCGGGAGTAGGACTCCCCCCTTCCAAGTGGGAGTAGAAGAGGAGAGGGAAGGAGAGAGAGGGGGAAAGGAAAGGGGGGCGCCACCCCCTCCTTGTTCAATTCGGACTGGGGGGAAGGGGGGCGCGGCTGCCCTTGGCCGCCCCTCCTCTTCTCCACTAGGGCCCAATAGGCCCATTAGTCTCCCCGGGGGGTTCCGGTAACCCCCCGGTACTCCGGTATATGTCCGATACTGCCCGAAACCATTCCGGTGTCCGAACATAGTCGTCCAATATATCGATCTTTACGTCTCGACCATTTTGAGACTCCTCGTCATGTCCGTGATCACATCCGGGACTCCAAACTACCTTCGGTACATCAAAACACAAAAACTCAAAATACAATCATCACCGAAACTTTAAGCGTGCGGACCCTACGGGTTCGAGAACTATGTAGACATGTCTGCAATAACCAATAGCGGAACCTGGATGCTCATATTGGCTCCTACATATTCTACGAAGATCTTTATCGGTCAAACCGCATAACAACATACGTTGTTCCCTTTGTCATTGGTGTGTTACTTGTTGCCCGAGATTCGATCGTCGGTATCTCAATACCTAGTTCAATCTCGTTACCGGCAAGTCTCTTTACTCGTTCTGTAATACATCATCTCGTAACTAACTCATTAGTTACAATGCTTGCAAGGCTTATAGTGATGTGTATTACCGAGTGGGCCCAGAGACACCTCTCCGACAATTGGAGTGACAAATCCTAATCTCGAAATACGCCAACCCAACAAGTACCTTCGGAGACACCTGTAGAGCACCTTTATAATCGCCCAGTTACGTTGTGACGTTTGGTAGCACACAAAGTGTTCCTCCGGTAAACGGGAGTTAAAAAATCTCATAGTCATAGGAACATGTATAAGTCATGAAGAAAGCAATAGCAACATACTAAACGATCAAGTGCTAAGCTAACAGGATGGGTCAAGTCAATCACATCATTCTCCTAATGATGTGATCCCGTTAATCAAATGACAACTCATGTCTATGGCTAGGAAACATAACCATCTTTGATTAACGAGCTAGTCAAGTAGAGGCATACTAGTGACACTCTGTTTGTCTATGTATTCACACATGTGTCATGTTTCCGGTTAATACAATTCTAGCATGAATAATAAACATTTATCATGATATGAGGAAATAAATAATAACTTTATTATTGCCTCTGGGGCATATTTCCTTCAAGAGCGCGTAAATAAAAAGGAGGGGCTGTTTAGATAAAGAAGCAATAAAGTTAGTATAGCGAGTGTGGAAAAGTGGTGGTAGGAGTTGCGAAATTGTCCCTAAGCAATTGACTACTTCACTAGACCGATAGCAAGTTTTATGTGGGAGAGGCCACTGCTAGCATGTCATCCCTGACTTGGAATTCTATGCACATATGATTGGAACTATTAGAAAGAATCCGCAACTACTAACGTTCATTAAGGTAAAACCCAACCATAGCATTAAGATATATTGGCCCCCTTCAATCCCGTGTGCATCAATTTCTATGCTAGGTTGAAGCTTTTGTCACTCTTGCCCTCCAATACATAGTCCTATCAACATACAACTAACCCTATGGTGTGATCCACGCGCGCGCTCATATGATGGGCACCAAAGGACAAAAACATAACCACAAGCCAATTAAACCAATCATAGCAATTCACCAATTACCGATAGGACAACGAAAATCTACTCAGACATCATAGGATGGCAACACATCATTGGATAATAATATGAAGCATAAAGCACCATGTCAAGTAGAGGGTACATCGGGTTGCGGGAGAGTGGACCGCTGTAGATAGATGGGGGAAGGTGATGAAGATGTTGGTGAAGAAGATGGAGGTGTTGGTCCAGATTGTTGTGACGATGATGACCCCGGTGGCACTCCGGCGCCACCAGAAGCGAGGGGGAGAGAGCCCCCCTCCTTCTCCTTCTTCCTTGGCCTTCTCCCTAGGTGGGAGAAGGGTTCTCCCTCTGGTCCTTGTTCTCCATGGCATGGGAGGGGCGAGAGCCCCTCCGAGATTGGATCTGTCTCTCTGTCTCTCTCTGTTTCTGTATTCCTGATTCTGCCCTTTCAACATTTCTTATATTCCCGGAGATCCGCAACTCCGATTGGGCTGAAATATGGACACCAACCGCCTTACGAGGTGGCCACGAGGTTCCAGGGCGCGCCTGACCCCCTGGGGCGCACCCCTCACCCTCGTGGGCCCCTCGGGCATCGTCTCGCGTTGATTCCACTTCCCAAAATTCACATATATTCCAAAAAAAATCTCCGCGATTTTTCATACCATTTGGACTCCGTTTGGTATGGATTTTCTCCAAAACAAAAAACCTGCAACAAACAGGAACTTACATTGGGCACTAGATCAATATGTTAGTCCCAAAAATAGTATAAAAAGTTGCCAAAAGTATGTAAAAGTTGTAGAATATTGGCATGGAACAATAAAAAATTATAGATACAACGGAGACATATCAGTCGTGTCTGTCCTACTGATACGTCTCCAACGTATCTATAATTTTTTATTGCTCCATGCTATATTATATTCTGTTTTGGACATTATTGGGCTTTATTATTCACTTTTATATTATTTTTGGGACTAACCTATTAACTGGAGGCCCAGCCCAGAATTGCTGTTTTTTGCCTATTTTAGACTTCCGCAGAAAAAGAATATCAAACGGAGTCCAAACAGAATGAAACCTTCGGGAACCTAATTTTCGGAACGAACAGTATCCATGAGACTTGGACCCTACGTCAAGGAAGCTTCCAGGAAGCCACAAGGTAGGGGGCGCGCCTACCCACCCAGGCGCGCCCTCCACCCTCGTGGGCCCCATGTTGCTCCACCGACGTACTCCTACCTCCTATATATACCTACGTACCCCCAAACAATCAGAAACGGAGCCAAAAACCTAATTCCACCGCCGCAACCTTCTGTACCCATGAGATCCCATCTTGGGGCATGTTCCAGAGCTCCGCCGGAGGGGGCATCGATCACGGAGGGCTTCTACATCAACACCATAGCCTCTCCGATGATGTGTGAGTAGTTTACCTCAGACCTTTGGGTCCATAGTTATTAGCTAGATGGCTTATTCTCTCTTTTTGGATCTCAATACAATGTTATCCCCCTCTCTCGTCGAGATCTATTCGATGTAATCTTCTTTTGCGGTGTGTTTGTTGAGACAGATGAATTGTGGGTTTATGATCAAGTTTATCTATGAACAATATTTGAATCTTCTGAATTCTTTTATGTATGATTGGTTATCTTTGCAAGTCTCATCGAATTATCAGTTTGGTTTGGCCTACTAGATTAATCTTTCTTGCAATGGGAGAAGTGCTTAGCTTTGCGTTCAATCTTGCGGTGTCCTTTCCCAGTGACAGTAGGGGGCAGCAAGGCACGTATTGTATTGTTGCCATCGAGGATAACAAGATGGGGTTTTATCATATTGCATGAATTTATCCCTCTATATAATGTCATCTTGCTTAAAGCGTTACTCTGTTCTTATGAACTTAATACTCTAGATGCATGCTGGATAGCGGTCGATGTTGGAGTAATAGTAGTAGATGCAGGCAGGAGTCGGTCTACTTGTCTCGGATGTGATGGCTATATACATGATCATACCTAGATATTCTCATAACTATGCTCAATTCTGTCAATTGCTTAATAGTAATTTGTTCACCCACCGTAAAAATACTTATGCTCTTGAGAGAAGCCACTAGTGAAACCTATGGCCCCGGGTCTATTTTCCATCACATTAATCTTCCAACACTTATCTATTTTCATTGCCTTTTATTTTACTTTGCATCTTTATCATAAAAATACCAAAAATATTATCTTATCAGATCTCACTCTCGTAAGTGACCGTGTAGGGAATGACAACCCCTTATCTCGTTGGTTGCGAGGATTTATTTGTTTTGTGTAGGTGCGAGGGACTCGCGCGTAGCCTCCTACTGGATTGATACCTTGGTTCTCAGAAACTGAGGGAAATACTTACGCTACTTTGCTACATCACCCTTTCCTATTCAAGGGAAAACCAACGCAATGCTCAAGAGGTAGCAAGAAGGATTTCTGCCGCCGTTGCCGGGGAAGTCTACGCAAAAGTCAACATACCAAGTACCCATCACAAACCCTTATCTCCCGCATTACATTATTTGCCATTTGCCTCTTGTTTTCCTCTCCCCCACTTCACCCTTGACGTTTTATTCGCCTCTCTTTTTCGTTCGCCTCTTTTTCACTTGCTTCTTGTTTGCTCCTGTGTTGGATTGCTTGCTTGTCACGATGGCTCAAGATAATACCAAATTATGTGACTTTTTACCAATACCAACAATAATTATTTCCTTAGCACTCCGATTGCTCCTCTTACCGATACTGAATCTTGTGAAATCAATGCTGCTTTGTTGAATCTTGTCATGAAAGATCAATTCGCCGGCCTTCCTAGTGAAGATGCCGCTACTCATCTAAATAGCTTCATTGATTTGTGTGATATGCAAAAGAAGAAAGATGTGGACAATGATATTGTTAAATAGAAGATATTTCCTTTTTTGCTTAGAGATCGTGCTAAAGCTTGGTTTTCGTCTTTGCCTAAAAATAGTATTGTTTCTTGGAATAAGTGCAAAGATGCTTTTATCTCTAAGTATTTTCCTCCCGCTAAGATTATCTCTCTTAGAAACGATATTATGAATTTTAAGCAACTTTATCATGAACATGTTGCACAAGCTTGGGAGAGGATGAAATTAATGATACGTAATTGCCCAACACATGGTTTGAATTTGTGGATTATTATACAAAAAATTTATGCCGGATTGAATTTTGCTTCTAGAAATCTTTTAGATTCGGCTGCGGGAGGCACTTTTATGGAAATCAATTTAGGATAAGCTACTAAACTCCTAGATAATATTATGGTTAATTATTCTCAATGGCACTGAGGGAGTCCTGGATTAGGGGGTGTTCGGGTAGCCGAACTATACCTTCGCCGGACTCCTGGACTATGAAGATACAAGATTGAAGACTTCGTCCCGTGTCCGGATGGGACTTTCCTTGGCGTGGAAGGCAAGCTTGGCGATGCGGATATTCAAGATCTCCTACCTATGTAACCGACTCTGTGTAACCCTAACCCTATCCGGTGTCTATATAAACCGGAGGGTTGTAGTCCGTAGGACAATCATCTTCATACACAATCATACCATAGGCTAGCTTCTAGGGTTTAGCCTCCTTGATCTCGTGGTAGATCTACTCTTGTACTACCCATATCATCAATATTAATCAAGCAGGAGTAGGGTATTACCTCCATCGAGAGGGCCCGAACCTGGGTAAAAACATCGTGTCCCTTGTCTCCTGTTACCATCCGGCCTTGACGCACAGATCGGGACCCCCTACACGAGATCCGCCGGTTTTGACACCGACATTGGTGCTTTCATTGAGAGTTCCTCTGTGTCTTCGCCTTTAGGCCCGATGGCTCCTTCGATCATCAACAACGATGAGGCCCAGGGTGAGACTTTTCTCCCCAGGCAGATCTTCGTCTTCGGCGGCTTCGCTCTGCGGGCCAACTCGCTTGGTCACCTGGAGCAGATCGAAAGCTACGCCCCCGGCCATCAAGTCAGGTTTGGAAGCTCAAACTACACGGCCGATATCCATGGAGACTTGATCTTCGACGGGTTCGAGCCACAGCCAAGCGCGCCGCACTATCTCGAGGGGCACGATCTAGCTCTGCCTCCGAATAGTGTCCTGGAGGCCGCACACGCACCGGTTTCGACCCTTAATTCGGAGCCTATTGCGTCAATCGAGGATGAGCGGTTGGACGTCGCCTCGGGGGCTGCGATCTCAAAGGCGATCGAGCCGAACGCCAGCCCCGCACTCCGCATGACCCGTGACTCTGAGGGTCCGGACTCTTCTCCGGACTCCGAATCCCCCGTGCCCCTACCAATCGAATCCGATTGGGCACCCATAATGGAGTTCACCGCCGCGGACATCTTTCAGCACTCACCTTTTGGCGACATCCTGAATTCTCTCAATTCTCTCTCTTTATCAGGAGAGCACTGGCCCGATTACGGTCAGCAAGGATGGGATACGGACGATGAAGAAATTCAAAGCCCACCCACCACCCACTTTGTAGCCACCGTCGACAACCTAAACGACGTGCTCAACTTCAACTCCACAGACATCGACAGCATGGATGACGATGCAGGAGATACCGATGAACCAACACCCATAGGGCATCGGACAGCCACCTCATCTCACGATGTGTACATGGTGGATACCCCTAAAGGAAGTGACAATGAGGAAAAAGGGGATGGAACGGGAGATAGACCCCCCGGAAAGCAATCAAAGCGTCGGCATAAACGCCGACCCAAGCCCCGCCTCAATAAAAACCCAGCCTTAGAGCGGGACAAGCCGGTAGGCGACGAGCAGGCCTTAGAGCAGTCGTCCGAACAGGGCAACACGGATAGAGAAACCGAAACTCCCTCCCCCGGCGAAAACGGCATTCCGGATGACCTTACGCCGGATAAATCCATGGAGCAGAAGAGTCTCCACAAGAGGCTCGGTGCAACTGCATGCAGCCTGAAAAAGCAGAAGCGGAGGCTAAAGATAGCGGAAGATGCACTCCAGATTAGATGGAGTAAAGTAATCAACATCGCAGATAAATACGGCGACGGTTGCCGTACTAAAAGCTATCCGAAGAGAAAGCTACTGCCTGAATTCGACGAAGAGGCCGTAGAGCCCTCGCATTCAAAAAATAAAAAAGCCGCACGATCGGATAGACGACCCCATAAAGCGGCAAGCGGCGCCGCACTTAAATCGGCATGCGACCCACTCAAGGATTCGCATCATGCCCCAGTTCGGTCAATTTATGGGCCAAGAAAACAAGCTCTCGCAAGCAATACAATAAAGCCATCGTCAGAATCCGGCACACCCAAATACAGGGGCGCCGCACACCCCTATGTTTCACTGATGAGGTTCTGGACTATGAATTTCCAGCGGGATTCAAACCCGCAAACATAGAGGCATATGATGGAACAACAGACCCTGGAGTCTGGATCGAGGACTATATCCTCCACATACATATGGCCAGAGGAGATGATCTCCACGCCACCAAATATTTACCCCTCAAGCTTAAAGGGCCAGCCCGGCATTGGCTTAAGAGCCTTCCCGAAAACACAATTGGAAGTTGGGAAGAGCTCGAGGACGCTTTCCGAGCAAACTTTCAAGGGACCTATGTCCGCCCTCCGGATGCAGACGATCTTATTCACATAACTCAACAGCCCGGAGAATCAGCTCGGCAGTTCTGGAATAGATTCCTCACTAAAAAGAATCAGATAGTCGACTGTCCGGACGCCGAAGCCTTAGCAGCTTTCAGGCACAATGTCCGAGACGAATGGCTCGCCAGACACCTCGGCCAGAAAAAGCCAAGAACAATGGACGCACTCACAAGCCTCATGACCCGCTTTTGCGCAGGAGAGGACAGCTGGTTGGCAAGGCGTAGCCCCAGCGACCCAAGTACATCCGAAACTAGGGATGGAAACGGAAAACCACGACGCAACAAGGATCGTCGCTGGACTAAAGAAAAAGTCCGAAGAGCACGGCTGTTAATGCCGGATTCAAAGGCTCACGACAGAATCAGACAAAACCACCCCTCCAGGATAACAGGGATGATCCGTCCAACTTAAATAGAATCCTGGACAGAATATGTCAGATACACAATACTCCTGGGAAGCCTGCTAACCATACCCACAGAGATTGTTGGGTTTTCAAACAATCCGGCAGACTCAATGCCGAACACAAGGGGCTCAACACACCAAGCGAAGACGAGGACGAACCCCAGAAGCAGAGCACCAGGAAACAAAAGAACTTCCCACAAGAATTAAAAACAGTGACCTTACTTCACGTAACAAGACGCGTGGCACCCATAAAGGTACGCACCACACGACCTATCCCCAAGGGGTCCCGCCAGTGGTTGTTAAAACCAATCATCTTCGATCAGCTAGATTATTCTAGAAATATCAAGAATGCAGGCTGGACTGCCTTGATACTCGATCCAATAATCGGCGGATTCCGGTTTTCAAATGTCCTTATGGACGCCGGCAGCGGACTAAACCTGATATATCAGGATACAATCCATCACATGGGGATAAACCCAGAAGGAATCTGCCGCAGCAAAACCTCCTTTCAAGGGGTAGCACCTGGTCCGGACACCCATTGTACGGGTGTTCTCCAGCTCGAAGTTATATTCGGCTCTGCCGATAACTTCCGTCGCGAAAAGCTGACCTTCCATGTCGTCCCGTTCTCAAGTCGCTATCAAGCACTACTAGGACGCGAAGCTTTCGCTCGCTTTAACGCAATACCGCATTACGCATCTCTCACGCTTAAGATGCCCGGTCAACGAGGCATCATCTCTTTGAAGGGGAAGCACTAAAGTGCACCTCCCCCAAGCGGAGGAACGTGCAGCCGCTTTGACAGCCCCACAGTAAAAAGGCCTCACCGGCCAAAAAACATCGAAATAGGTCATTAAAGACCACGAACGCGGATAGACGAGTTCGGTATAAAATCATCATTAATGCAGGCTTAACAGCCATATACCCCCGCACTAGGGGCTACATGCAGAGACAATAAAGCTCAATTTTATATATTACACTTCATTTATTTTAAACCTTTTTGTTCGGCACGACCCGTTTTCAATTTAGTTCCTCTTTTTTACAGATGAACGCCGAGCGGCGCCCGTCCAGGATACGGCACAACGGAGACATAGGCGCAGACGTGCAGTAGGGACCCGTTCTAAAGGATTCTTTTTAGATTAAGACCCTGCGTAAACCCTTTTTACTGTCTCTTGTTGCTACACATCCCCTGGTTTTTTCTAATATAACCAAGGAGGAGGCTGGCGTCTTGGCATGTGGCCACGTCAGAATTTTTTGCACGTACCTGGACACTAGTGGCACAGTCAAAACCGGGGTGGGACATCACCAAAACCGGTCAAAACCGGGGTGGGACATCACCAAAACCGGTCAAAACCGTTACCAGGGATGAATCTTGTCCGGTTTCAGAAGTTAAGGGTGCAACTTGTTCGGTTTTGAAGTTGGGGGACCAAATCTAGACTCCGCCAAGAATTGAGGGACGAAAAGTATACTTTTCTCTTATATGCATCAGCTCCGAATCATGTCTTTGGTCAAATGTTGGGTTGCCCGGCTCCTGAGTTCGGCTACCTTACATTCCGCTCTATCGGCTAAGGTAGCACCAGGAGAACTACTGCGATTGTGCCCCGATTCGGCCGGGCGAGCACCTCAGTAGAGAAAGCCGAAAACTGACTGTCATGATGTAGCGTGAGACTAGTCAGCCACTCGATGACCTATCGGAATCTATCGGATTCCTCCGCTTTAACGAAGGGCCGCTTCCCGGTCAGGCACATATGCGCCCCGAACTCGGGCGAGCACAGTCGCCACTAATGGGCTACCTAAATAGTCCCACTGTCAAGCTCCTATGTCTAAGTGAAAGTGTTAAAGCATTATAGTCCTGTTGCCTGGCCCGCTGCGCTATCACCTCCTTTGTAGGACCAAGACGTTGGGTTAAGTGTGAAAATGCGTCTTCTGCGAGCACCCCCACACTATGTGCGTGGGGGCTGAAGCCAACGACTGCCATCTTTCAGATTTTATACATATTTTAAACGGCCGCACAGGAGGTGTTCACAATACTTGAAGGCGCAAGTATAAAAAGGTCACTACAGTTTATCAAAATATTACTTCATCATTACATATGCTATAATAACATAGCATCCTTCGAGCATTGCGTCTCTATTACACGAGCGCCTTCAAGGACTTCCTGAAAATAGTGCTCGGAGGACACTCGGCTTTTATCCGAATCTCGGGACGCAATAACGGTGGTCTCCATCTCCGCCCAGTATGTCTTGACACGGGCAAGAGCCATCCTTGCACCCTCTATGCACGCCGACCTCTTCATTGCAGTAATGCGCGGCACCGCGTCAAGGAATTGCTGCACCAAGCTGAAATAACTCTTCGGTCCTGACCTCCCCGGCCAGAGATGACCCATGACGTACTTCATGGCGAGTCCGGACAACCTGTTAAGTTCGGCCCATTGAGCCAAACGATCGTCCACTGCCAGTGGACGCTCCGGATTGTGAAATTGTGACCAGAACAGCTTTTCCACTTCGCGATCTTTCAGATCTCGAAAGTGTTCGGTCGCATCAGCAGCACTCGCTGCCAAATCCAGATAGGTGTCCTCCACACTCCACATCCGGTCCAATGGAGCAAACTTCGGATCGCAAAGTTTTCTTCGCAGCATGAAGGGCTTTCCAACCGCAATCTGTTCGGCCTGACGCAGCTCCTCCTTCGCAGCTCTCATCGCAGAGCACGCGTCCTTGGCATCACCAACGGCCTTCTCTAGAACCATCTGTCTCGCCCGGTCTTCCTTCTCGAGAAGTCTGCAACGGTCTGCAGTGCTCTTTAACTTTTCGGCCATCCCGGCCATCTCTTCCTTGCTTCGGCAATGAGCAGCATGTTCGGCTCTCAGCTCTTCAAGGGCTTTCTTGGCAGCCGCATCACTTTTCCTGGCTTGATCTTTAGCTCGGGCAAGTTCTGCCCTAAGATTCTCCACGGCGGCCGCACCATCTGCGTCAAGCACACACATGGTAAGACACTGGCATAAAACTCTTCTTACCTAATGCTGCCCGAGGAATCACATACCTTGAGCCTCATCAAACCGCTTGTTGACAAGCGCGATGTCGGCATCTACCACTTCCAGTTGCCGCTTTAGTTCGGCGAAACCAGCAGTTCGGCTTGATTCCGGACACCCTGCATCCTACATTACAAGGCGACATTTTAGACCTGGGATGATGATCCTCCGCGTGTCGTCATCTCTTGACGACGCGCAGAGTCTAAGGGGCTACTATCTACATAGGGTGCATTTTATTTATGCACAAACGACAAAAGTGTACATTATCTAATGTACCTCAAAACCCGTCAATAAACTTTCGACGGCCTCACGCAATCCGCTCTCTGCGGATGAAATCCTTTCAATCACCGTGCCCATCAATGCACGGTGCTCCTCCGAAATAGAAGCTCGCCCCAGCAGAACCTTCAGCTCCTCCTGCCGAGCACCAGACGGTGCCGGACTTGTCCCATGACCTCTTTCGAAGGCCGGACGCGGAGAACCTCGGGGAGCCTCATAGCTATCTTCCGCCCCTGCCAGACATGGAGAAACCCTCCGTGATGACACCTCAGGGTCGCCCGCCTCGTTAGGCGGCACAGCAGAAGGAGGCGTCTCGCTCTCCATCATGTCCGGAAGAAGCTCCCCCGAGGACGAGCTCTGCTGAGAAGGGCTGAGGTCCGAACTACAGGATAAAAACTCGGTTAAAACTTCTCAGATATAAATCACGGATTTCTCTCATCCCTCGAAAGGAAAATCTTTCTCTACTCACGGCTTGATGGAGGGCTGATCTCCTTGAGTACGCAGTCCGGCCGAGGAACTCCCCGACGTAGGACCCTCTAACGAAGACTTTTTCTCTCGCTTCGAGGCCATGGTCTCCGGGTCGTCAAAGGCAGCTCTCTTTTTCCCTTTAGGAGAGGAATTGTCGGTTCCTCCCTTCGGAGCAGCCTCCTTCGAGGAGGCCATAATTTCCTTGTCCTCCCCCTTGCTTCCCCCCAAAGGCATTATCTCCAGCATCCTGACTAGCACGGGATCCGGCCTGGTTTCGGGAAGGGGAGCCGGACACCTTATCAGCTTCGCCTTCGCTATCCACTCCTGTTTAAAAGGACAGCTCTTTTAAGGGCAAGCTTTTGACAATTATGCGAATGGAAGGTCCGGGCACAAGGTTACTTACTTGAGTATCTGGGCGATTGCAGCTTAGGCCTGCGTCCTCGGTTAAATCCGGACACGCTTCTTGTGATCCGAAGAACAGTTTATACAACTCCACGGGCATTGGGCCCATGAAACTCTGGAGAGCTCGCGGTCCCTCCGGATTGAACTCCCACAGGCGAAGGGAGCGACGTTTGCCGGGCAATATTCGGCGAATCAGCATGACCTGCGTCACCTTGACCAGGCTGATGTCTCCTTCCAAGAGATCCTTAATGCGGCCCTGCAACAAGGGCACGTCTTTGGGCAAACCCCAAGCTAACCCTCTATTGACCCATGACGCTAGCCATGGTGGGGGACCCGAGCGAAAGGCAGGAGGCGCCACCCACTTGGAGCCCCGGGGAGCAGTGATATAAAACCACTCTCGTTGCCACAAGCCTAGATCCTCTTGAAAAGAGCCCTCGGGCCATGGAGCATCGGCATTTTTGCTTATAACAGCGCCTCCGCACTCTGCATGACGTCCCTTGATCATCTTCGGCTCCACTTTGAAGGTCTTGAGCCATAATCCTAAGTGAGGGGTGACGCGGAGGAATGCTTCACACACGACGATAAACGAGGAGATATTGAGGATGGACTCCGGAGCTAAATCATGAAATTCCAGCCCGTAATAAAACAACAGTCCCCTCACAAAAGGATCCATTGGGAAGCCCAACCCTCGGAGGAAGTGAGACATGAACACCACGCTCTCACCGGACTGGGGACTGGGAATAACCTGCCCTTGAGCAGGCAACCTATGTGAAATTTTACCGGTCAAGAACTTAGCCTCCCTCAACTTTAGCACATCCTCCTCCATGACGGAGGAGGGCGTCCACCGGCCTTGAAGGTCAGAACCGAACATTGTCGAAGGTCCGAAGCGCCTGGAATCTGGAGCCTGGGATGTTGGAACTCGAGGCGACGGGCGAACACGATTGAGATTGAAAAAAGAAGTAAGGCCTTGGTCTCTTTATAAGAGGTCGAATACCAAGAGCCCTCCCCGTAACCGCTTGGGACTCGCCTTTAATCGAGGGAAACGTGCAAACGGGCGCGGTTGGGTTACCCACGTCCGTATTGATGAGAATCCCGTAAAAGGGGCACACGATCTCTGCTTCGACAGGACGTGCCAAGGAAACCGCCTCGCAAAACGTGCTGAGGTGGAAAAGTAAAAACGATTTGTAAAGAACTTGGCCGCAGTGTGATGACGCACTGCGGAATACGTCAGCATATTTGATTTGTGTTAATATTATTCTCTCTATGGCAATATGTGGAAACTTATTTTGCAGAGCCGGACACTATTTTTGGTGTTTACAATCTTCTATGAAGGACTTGGAGGAGGAACCCGCCTTGCAATGCCGAAGACAATCTGCGTGCCGGACTCGTCGTCATTGAAGCCTGGTTCAGGGGCTACTGAGGGAGTCCTGGATTAGGGGGTGTTCGGGTAGCCGGACTATTCCTTCGCCGGACTCCTGGACTATGAAGATACAAGATTGAAGACTTCGTCCCGTGTCCGGACAGGACTTTCCTTGGCGTGGAAGGCAAGCTTGGCGATGCGGATATTCAAGATCTCCTACCTATGTAACCGACTCTGTGTAACCCTAACCCTATCCGGTGTCTATATAAACCGGAGGGTTGTAGTCCGTAGGACAATCATCTTCATACACAATCATACCATAGGCTAGCTTCTAGGGTTTAGCCTCCTTGATCTCGTGGTAGATCTACTCTTGTACTACCCATATCATCAATATTAATCAAGCAGGAGTAGGATATTACCTCCATCGAGAGGGCCCGGACCTGGGTAAAAACATCGTGTCCCTTGTCTCCTGTTACCATCCGGCCTTGACGCACAGATAGGGACCCCCTACCCGAGATCCGCCAGTTTTGACACCGACAGGCACACTGAAAGATCTACTAATAAAAAAGTGCATGCGATAGAAGAAATTAATGTTTTGAGTGGAAAGTTGGATGACCTTATGAAATTATTTGCTACTAAGAGTGTTTCTTCTAATCCTAATGTTATGCCTTTGTCTACTTTGATTGATAATAATAATGAATCTATGGATGTGAATTTTGTTGCTAGGAATAATTTTGGTAACAATGCGTATAGAGGAAACTTTAATCCTAGGCCTTATCCTAGTAATTCCTCTAATAATTATGGTAATTCCTACAACAATTCTTATGGAAATTTTAATAAGATGCCCTCTGAATTTGAGACTAGTGTTAAGGAATTTATGAATTCACAAAAGAATGGCAATGCTTTGCTTGAAGAGAAATTGCTTAAAGTTGATGAATTGGCTAGGAACGTTGATAGAATTTATCTTGATGTTGATTCTTTAAAACTGAGATCTATTCCTCCTAAGCATGATATCAATGAGTCTCTCCAAGCCATGAGAATTTCCATTGATGAGTGCAAAGAAAGAACCGCTAGGATGCGTGCTAAGAAAGATTGCTTTATAAGAGCGTGTTCCTCTAGTTCCTTTGAAAATAAAGATGAAGATATAAAAGTTATTAATGTGTCCCCAATTAAATCTTTGTTTTGCAATATGAATCTTGATAATGATGGGACTGAATATGATCCACCTTTACCTAGAAGGCGTTCCAAAAATTCAGAGTTTTTAGATCTTGATGCTAAAATTGATAAAGTGGGATTGAAGAGATCAAAACATTAAATATTAATGAACCTACTATTTTGAATTTCAAGGAATTTAATTATGATAGCTGCTCTTTGATAGATTGTATTTCCTTGTTGCAATCCATGCTAAATTCTCCCCATGCTTATAGACAAAATAAAGCTTTTACCAAACATATCGTTGATGCTTTGATGCAATCTTATGAAGAAAAACTTGAGTTGCAAGTTTATATACCTAGAAAACTTTATGATTAGTGGGAACCTACTATTAAAATTAAAATTAAAGATCATGAATGATATGCTTTGTGTGATTTGAGTGCTAGTGTTTCCACGATTCCGAAGACTTTATGTGATTTGCTAGGTTTCCGTGATTTTGATGATTGTTCTCTAAACTTGCACCTTGCGGATTCCACTATTAAGAAACCTATGGGAAGAATTAATTATGTTCTTATTGTTGCAAATAGGAATTATGTGCCCATAAATTTTATCGTTCTTGATATAGAATGCAATCCTTCATGTCCTATTATTCTTGGTAGACCTTTCCTTAGAACGATTGGTGCAACTATTAATATGAAGGAAGGGAATATTAGATTCCAATTTTCATTAAAGAAAGGCATGGAACACTTCCCTAGGAAGAAAATAAAATTACCTTATGAATCTATTATGAGAGCCACTTATGGATTACCTACCAAAGATGGCAATACCTAGATCTATCCTTGCTTTTATGCCTAGCTAGGGGCGTTAAACAATAGCGCTTGTTGGGAGGCAACCCAATTTTATTTTTAGCTTTTTGCTTCTTTTTAGGAATAAATCTTTGTTCTAGCCTCTGGTTAGATGTGTTTTTATGTTTTAATTAGTGTTTGTGCCAAGTTAAACCTATAGGATCTTCTTGGATGATAGTTATTTGATCATGCTGTAATTTCCAGAAACTTTCTGTTCACAAAAATAATTTTTTAAAATCACAAGAACGTGATAAAATATTGATTCAAATTTCTGCTGATAAATAAACAAATTGTCTAGGTCTTCCTATTTTGGCTGATTTTTTCGAGTTCCAGAAGTTTGCGTTAGTTACAGATTACTACAGACTATTCTGTTTTTGACAGATTCTGTTTTTCATATGTTTTGCTTATTTTGATGAATCTATGGCTAGTAAAATAGTTTATAAACCATAGAGAAGTTGGAATACAGTAGGTTTAACACCAATATAAATAAAGAATGATTTCATTACAGTACCTTGAAGTGGTCTTTTGTTTTCTTTCGCTAACGGAGCTCAAGAGATTTTCTGTTGAGTTTTGTGTTGTGAAGTTTTCAAGTTTTGGGTGAAAGATTTGATGGATTATGGAACAAGGAGTGGCAAGAACCTAAGCTTGGGGATGCCCATGGCACCCCCAAGATAATCTAAGGACACCAAAAAGCCAAAGCTTGGGGATGCCCCGGAAGGCATCCCCTCTTTCGTCTACTTCCATCGGTAACTTTACTTGGAGCTATATTTTTATTCACCACATGATATGTGTTTTGCTTGGAGCGTCTTGTATGATTTGAGTCTTTGCTTTTTAGTTTACCACAATCATCTTTTCTGTACACACCTTTTGAGAGAGACACACATGATTCGGAAATTATCAGAATACTCTATGTGCTTCACTTATATCTTTTGAGTTATATAGTTTTGCTCTAGTACTTCACTTATATCTTTTAGAGAACGGTGGTGGATTTGTTTTATAGAAACTATTGACCTCTCATGCTTCACTTAGATTATTTTGAGAGTATTAAATAGCATGGTAATTTGCTTAAACCTAATATGCTAGGTATTCAAGATTAGTAAAAACTTTCTTCTGGGTGTTTTGAATACTAAGAGAAGTTTGATGCTTGATGATTGTTTTGAGATATGGAGGTAGTGATATTAAAGTTGTGCTAGTTGAGTAGTTGTGAATTTGAGAAATACTTGTGTTGAAGTTTGCAAGTCCCGTAGCATGCACGTATGATAAACGTTATGTAACAAATTTGAAATATGAGGTGTTCTTTGATTGTCCTCCTTATGCGTGGCGGCCAGGGACAAGCGATGGTATTTTCCTACCAATCTATCCCCCTAGGAGAATGCGCGTAGTTCTTGGTTTTTGATGACTTGTAGATTTTTGCAATAAGTATGTGAGTTCTTTATGACTAATGTTGAGTCCATGGATTATACGCACTCTCACCTTTCCATCATTGCTAGCCTCTTCGGTACCGTGCATTGCCCTTTCTCACATTGAGAGTTGGTGCAAACTTCGCCGGTGCATCCAAACCCCGTGATTTGATACGCTCTTTCACACATAAGCCTCCTTATATCTTCCTCAAAACAGCCACCATACCTACCTATTATGGCATTTCCATAGCCATTCCGAGATATATTGCCATGCAACTTTCCACCATTCCGTTTATCATGACACGTTCATCATTGTCATATTGCTTAGCATGATCATGTAGTTGACATAGTATTTGTGGCAAAGCCACCATTCATAATTCTTTCATACATGTCACTCTTGGTTCATTGCATATCCCGGTACACCGCCGGAGGCATTCATATAGATTCATACCTTGTTCTAGTATCGAGTTGTAATCATTGAGTTGTAAAAAAATAGAAGTGTGATGATCATCATTTTCTAGAGCATTGTCCCAAGTGAGGAATAAAAAAATAGCAAGGCCATAAAAAAAGAGAAGGCCCAAAAAAATGTGAGAAAAAGAGAGAAGGGACAATGTTACTATCCTTTTGCCACACTTGTGCTTCAAAGTAGCACCATAATCTTCATGATAGAGAGTCTCTTGTTTTGTCACTTTCATATACTAGTGGGAATTTTTCATTATAGAACTTGGATTGTATATTCCAATAATGGGACTCCTCAAGTGCCCTAGGTCTTCGTGAGCAAGCAAGTTAGATGCACACCCACTTAGTTTCTTTTGTTGAGCTTTCATACATTTATAGCTCTAGTGCATTCATTGCATGGCAATCCCTACTCCTTGCATTAACATCAATCAATGGGCATCTCCATAGCTCATTGATTAGCCTCGTTGATGTGAGACTTTCTCCTTTTTTGTCTTCTCCACATAACCCCCATCATTATACTCTATTCCACCCATAGTGCTATATCCATGGCTCACGCTCATGTATTGCGTGAAGGTTTATAAAGTTTGAGATTACTAAAGTATGAAACAATTGCTTGGCTTGTTATCAGGGTTGTGCATGATGAGAGCATTCTTGTGTGACGAAAATGGAGCATGACTAAACTATATGATTTTGTAGGGATGAACTTTCTTTGGCCATGTTATTTCGAGAGGACATAATTGCTTAGTTAGTATGCTTGAAGTATTATTATTTCTATGTCAATATTGAACTTTTATCTTGAATCTTTCGGATTTGAATATTCATACCACAATTAAGAAGAATTACATTGAAATTATGCCTAGTAGCATTCCACATCAAAAATTCTGTTTTTATCATTTACCTACTCGAGGACGAGCATGAATTAAGCTTGGGGATGCTTGATACTTCTCCAACGTATCTATAATTTTTTATTGCTCCATGCTATATTATCTTCTGTTGTGGACATTATTGGGCTTTATTATTCACTTTTATATTATTTTTGGGACTAACCTATTAACCAGAGGCCCAACCCAGAATTGTTGTTTTCTTGCCTATTTCAGAGTTTTGCAGAAAAAGAATATCAAACGGAGTCCAAATGGAATGAAACCTTCGGGAACATGATTTTCGGAACAAACATGATCCAGGAGACTTGGACCCTATGTCAAGGAAGCCACGGGGTAGGGGGCGCGCCTCCCCCCCAGGCGCGCCCTCCACCCTCGTGGGCCCCACGTTGCTCCACCGACGTACTCCTTCCTCCTATATATACCTACGTACCCCCAAACGATCAGAAACGGAGCCAAAAACCTAATTCCACCGCCGCAACCTTCTGTACCCACGATATCCCATCTTGGGGCCTGTTCTGGAGCTCCACCGGGGGGGGCATCGATCACGGAGGGCTTCTACATCAACACCATAGCCTCTCCAATGATGTGTGAGTAGTTTACCTCAGACCTTCGGGCCCATAGTTATTAGCTAGATGGCTTCTTCTCTCTTTTTGGATCTCAATACAATGTTCTCCCCCTCTCTCATGGAGATCTATTCGATGTAATCTTCTTTTGCGGTGTGTTTGTTGAGACCTATGAATTATGGGTTTATGATCAAGTTTATCTATGAACAATATTTGAATCTTCTGAATTCTTTTATGTATGATTGGTTATCTTTGCAAGTCTCTTCGAATTATCAGTTTGGTTTGTCCTACTAGATTGATCTTTCTTGCAATGGGAGAAGTGCTTAGCTTTGGGTCCAATCTTGCGGTGTCCTTTCCCAGTGACAGTAGGGGCAGCAAGGCACATATTGTATTGTTGCCACCGAGGATAACAAGATGGTTTTTTTTATCATATTGCATGAATTTATCCCTCTACATCATGTCATCTTGCTTAAAGCGTTACTCTATTCTTATGAACTTAATACTCTAGATGCATGCTGGATAGCGGTCGATGTGTGGAGTAATAGTAGTAAATGCAGGCAGGAGTCGGTCTACTTGTCTCGGACGTGATGCCTATATACATGATCATACCTAGATATTCTCATAACTATGCTCAATTCTGTCAATTGCTCAACAGTAATTTGTTCACCCACCGTAAAAATACTTATGCTCTTGAGAGAAGCCACTAGTGAAACCTATGGCCCCCGGGTCTATTTTCCATCACATTAATCTTCCAACACTTAACTGTTTTCATTGCCTTTTATTTTACTTTGCATCTTTATCATTAAAATACCAAAAATATTATCTTATCATATCTATCAGATCTCAGTCTCGTAAGTGATCGTGTAGGGATTGACAACCCCTTATCGCATTGGTTGCGAGGATTTATTTGTTTTGTGTACGTGCGAGGGACTCGCGCGCAGCCTCCTACTGGATTGATACCTTGGTTCTCAAAAACTGAGGGAAATACTTACGCTACTTTGCTGCATCACCCTTTCCTCTTCAAGGGAAAACCAACGCAATGCTCAAGAGGTAGCACCTACCAGACAGCATAAAGGGCCAAAGTGTGGCATTTGGACGGGAATGCAGATGTAGCATGCCATGTTTGGGAGCCGGCCCCTCTTTGGCTTGTGATCATCCTGTCCAGTATTTAGAGAAGGTGTGTCAACTGCAGCACATCCACAAGGCTCCTCGTGGTCCTTCTTCTTTGCACCTTCAATGGCTAGTCAGCAAACCATGGGCTTATTTTTGTAATCATTCGATACAAATGCTTTCTCGAGAAGCGATGGCATGGGTAGTAGGGCTGGGTTTATGGGAGTGCTTCCCATTCCATGAAAGTCCACTTAGTACAGAGCAAGACGCAACAAAGAGGAAAGTAAATTGTCTGATGGTACTGAAATCCATCAGTAGCCTCAGTAAGGTGGAGAGTACTACCAGATGTTCCAGATGGGATCACATACAAGGATTTTACCCAGGTTCAGACCCTCATTGTCGAGGTAAAAACTCATGTCTGCTAGAACTACATCGGTATTTCCCCAAAGAGGAAGGGATGATGCAGCACAGCGACGGTAGGTATTTCCCTCAGTGATGAGACCGTGGTTATCGAACCAGTAGGAGAACCAAGCAACACTACGTAAACAACACCTGCACACAAATAACAAATACTCGCAACCAGCGTGTTAAAGGGGTTGTCAATCCCTTTCGGGTAACGGTGCCATAAATTGGCAAACGGGCGGGGTAAAGTTGTAGTAGATTGGATAATTGGATAAAAAATAAAATAAAGTGCAGCAAGGTATTTTTTGTATTTTTGGTTTAATAGATCTAAAAATAAAAGCAAAGGAAAATAGATCGCAAAGGCAAATATAATAAGAAGAGACCCGAGGGCCGTAGAATTCACTAGTGCCTTCTCTCTCTCTCGAGAAAAATAGCAAATAGTGGGTGAACAAATTACTGTTGGGCAATTGATATAACTTCAAATAATCATGACGATATCCAGGCAATGATCATTATATAGGCATCACGTCCAAGATTAGTAGACCGACTCCTTCCTGCATCTACTACTATACTCCACACATCGACCGCTATCCAGCATGCATCTAGTGTATTAAGTTCATGGAGAAACGGAGTAATGCAATAAGAACGATGACATGATGTAGACAAGATCTATTTATGTAGAAATAGACCCCATCTTGTTATCCTTAATTAATAGCAACGATACATACCGCCCTTTCTGTCATTGGGATCAAGAACCGTAAGATCGAACCCATTACAAAGCACCTCTTCCCATTGCAAGATAAATAGATCAATTTTTCCAAACAAAACCCAAATATCGGAGAAGAAATACGAGGCTATAAGAAATCATGCATATAAGAGATCAAAGAAGACTCAAATAACTTTCATGGATAAAAAGATAGATCTGATCATAAACTCAAAGTTCATCGGATCCCAACAAACACACCGCAAAAAGGAGTTACATAATATGGGTCTCCAAGAGACCATTGTATTGAGAATCAAAAGAGAGAGAGAGAGAGAGAGAGAGAGAGAGAGAGAGAGAGAGAGAGAGAGAGGGAGGAAGCCATCTAGCTACTAACTACGGACCCGTAGGTCTACAAAGAACTACTCACGCATCATCGAAGAGGCACCAATGGACATGATGCACCCCTCCGTGATGGTGTCTAGATTGGATCTGTGGTTTCTGGAACTTGCGCCGGCTGGAATTGATTTTCGTCAACTCCCCTAGGGTTTCTGGAATATTGGGGTATTTATAGAGCAAAGAGGCGGTTCAGGGGGCACCTGAGGTGGGCGCAACCCACCTGGGCGCACCTGGGCCTCCAGGCGCGCCCTGGTGGGTTGTGCCTCCCCTCGAAGCACCCCCCCCCCCCAGGTGCTTCTCTCCATACCACTGGATGTCTTCTGGTCCAAAAAAACCATAAAAAGTTTCGCTGCGTTTAGACTCCGTTTGGTATTGATTTCCTGCTATGTAAATTACATGTAGAAAACAACAGCTGGCACTTGGCACTATGTCAGTAGGTTAGTACCAAAAAATGGTACAAAATGACTATAAAATAATTGTAAAACATCCAAGAATGATAATATAACAGCATGGAACAATCAAAAATTATAAATACGTTGGAGACGTATCAAAACCCTGCTCTTACTTTGCTTTGATTGATTGAGGCAAAAACACCTCGTATGAAGGGGTTACTATATGGGTGGACTATTGCTACCGAGGTGATGACAATGGGTCAGATGATCTAGAACTACCCCCAACCTTGCCTTATATACAAGAACGAGATCTAGGGTTACATTTTTCCAACCGATCTAGAGGCCTGATCGGTTGAGGGGTTCTTGACTTGCCGCCAGGACGAGGAGCATTTCAGAAGGTGGACTCCCTGTAGAACCGAGGGACCTTATCGCTATCATCTTGGGCCATAAGGTCTTCTCATTGACGGGCTTCCCGGTATCTATGGCAACCTGATGCAGTACACCGTCAGTGGCCCCTGAACTTGTCAAAAAATTTCCTATGCTTCCTCTTGAACTGCTCCAAGGAAGAAATCCTGGCAGGATCCTCCCGAATAAAATGAGTGGATCAGTCTGGCTTCTAGTTGTCCGGTTTAAGCCAGTCCGCGTTTTCTCCTAGAGCTAGTGTTTAAAGCATTGTAGCCTGTCTCCCTCTTTCTTTTGAGAGCCCCACTGGAATACCGACTTCCTAGTCACACGAACAATGGGACCGTACGGAATTAACGCTAGCCTTTGTAGAATTAATGACGCTGGATTTTGGTCATCAGACCCAACAACATATCCAAGCGGACCACGTCACAACTATCTGATTATCGGGATCGAGGGGTCATGGCCATTCACATCACTCACGTCCCATTGTTATCCCCGTCAAAACAGGAGGGCAAACAACTATTCTCGATTCAATGTCCTATGGTGATAATGGTGCCTAGATTCATCAAAGAACGAACCAAGAACCTGAAACCGCACAGAAACATGCAAATAATGAAACCTATCGTAGGGATAAAATGAAAAAACTCATCCATCAAAGAAGAAGCCTTGATACCCTGCTCGCTTCCAAACAATTGGCCTCCGCTCATTCTGCTACATGGATAGAACAAGCATGCAAAAAAAACAACAACTAGATGATCTAAAGGCAAAAACCAAAACAGAAGATAAAAACATGTCATCCCCTGCAAAAAGAAGAATGGGATGCATTGTGACGGTAAGACAGCGTGAGGCATTTCCATATGTTGCTTCATATGGTAGAGATTAAATCAGAGCCTACAAAATTAAACTGACGCGCTGTCAAGAGGCAAACCAATCCAAGCCGGCATTTAGGATGGAAAGACGGTCTTAGACAATGAAATAAAATTTCATTCACAATGCGATTCAAACAAAAAGGACTGGGATAGAACACGAAATATACAGGAAAACTTGGGAAACAAGCAAAAAGGCAAGAATAGAGGGATAAACAAGAAAAGAAGCAGCTCACCTCAAGCAGCAATATAAGCACCCAACAACGACAAGAAGAAGCTCGTAAGACCTGAGCCACACCCACCGAGCCTCAGATACCAACAAGAACAAAGGCCAAACCAAACATTAAACAACGCAAGGGAGGAGCTCGAAGAGAACCTCCAGCGGAGCGAAGCTATGGACGAGCGATGTCATTGAACGGTAGGGAGGATCTCAAAGAGAACGTCCAGCAGAGCAAAGCGGTAAACGGGCGGCGTCACCGGACAACAGGGAGGCGCTCAAAGAGGACCTCTACGGATCAAAGCGTGGGACAAACGGTGTCAAACCACAAGCAAAAGCAAAACAATAAGAAGAAAAGCAAATGAAGAGGGGGGACAACGACGACAGATAGTCAACCAAACCGACATAACCCACCATACAGGTTGGCCACATGGATACGAGCCTACTAATGGGACGCATGAAGGATATGACCACCTTGTACCGACCAGGCACAGAAGGGCGTGTTGGAGTTTTGTCGAATATAGTGTACAAGATGGGTTACAGTTAGACTCTGAGTAGTATTGTGTTTAGATAGGATATGGAGCCGTGTCCTAGTAGGACACTTGTATCCTAGGCCTCTCATATATAGCAAGGGTAGACACACAATGTAACCTATGCCAACATAATAACACCGGAACGCAGGGGAAGCCGGCGGTTCGTGCCGGTGTCCATCATGGGGAGGAGCGTCCATAGTCAGGCCCCGGGGATGTAGCCATATCGGTGAACGTCGTTAACAAATCTCGGTGTCATGCTCATGTGATTGCTTGGTTCTCGGATGATCAACGGTGGCCTCAGATTTATTCTAACAAGTGGTATCATGAGCAAGGTTTGAAGATGTCGCGGAAGTTGATTTAGAGGAAAGCGATGAAGACGGGTGGCTCTGGAGGCACGGCGTACGTGCGACAGCAACCGAAGATCGTCGCATATAAATCAATTGGAAACAGTTGGCTAGTTGATCGGAAGCATTGCCCGGTGGCCAGAGTCGAGATTAAAAAAGAGCAATCGGAAGCGGACTCGGCGAGATTGGATCAGCCGAGGGCTTGCCTGATCGATCGGGGCCAAATCCTATTCGGCGCCTTAAACGCCGAATACAAGCCATTTGGTACAGGGCGCACACCCCCCTGTACACTTGGTTTTATAGCGGGCCGACCCATCTTGCTTTCCTATTTTTTTAAAAGTCCCCCTAAAAAAGGTGCAACAACCGTGACTCGAACCCCGCCTGTTCGTTCAGGTAGCCGTCACAATAACCAGTTGGACCAGATGACAACATGTGCTATAGTTGTTCTTTTTATTTTCTTTATATAAAAACGAAAAAGACAGTTGTTTTCCCTGTTTCCTTTTCTTTTTTTCTATCTTTGTTTCTTTTCTCTTTCTTAAAATGAGTGAACTTTTTGAAGGTGAAAATTTTCGCAAAATCGGTGAACTTTTTTCAAATTCGATGAGCTTTTCTCAAATTCGATGATTTTTTTTCAAATGTGATGAACTTTTTTTTAAAAATTGATGAACCTTTTTTTCAAATTGATGAACTTTTTTCAATCTCGATGAACTTTTTTCGAAAATCGGTGAACCTTTTTTGAAAATCGGTGAACTATTTTCGAAAATCGGTGAACTTTTTCCAAAGTCAATGAACTTTTTTTGAAAATCAATGAACTTTTTCAGTTTTATGAAACTTTGAATCGGTGAACATTTTTGGATACATGAAGTTTTTTTCTAATTCTTGATTTTTTTTAATATGTGGACATTAAAATTTTGTTCATGTTTCTTTTCAAAAGAAATCCCTTTTTTCTAAAAAGCGCGTCTCAAGTTAGTTCTTAGAGGTTTCTCGTTGCAATCTGTCAACAATAGCATAATAGGTCTATTGGTTGGCGACCAAGCTTTGGAGCTAACTGGCGCAGGATCAAATCCTCTCAAGATTGAGATTCGCGTGTAGTTTTTCTGCGCATTAATACATTTTTTGTACTGCCTTGCGTTCTCATGGATTGGCCCACTAGCGTGGTGCAGTGGGCGCCAGTTGCGTCAACGGGCGCATAAGGCGCTGGGGAGGAGCTCTCTCGGTCGGGCGAGCGTACGCGTCGTGCGCGTGCAGCATGGCGGCGGAGGCTGCAGCCCAGGCAGGGCAATACAGCCCAAGGCCCAGTCGGATGTGGCTGGGCGGATGGCCGCTCGCTGGCCCATGGCTGGGCTGGCTGCGATGAACAAAGCCGGATGGTGCTACACGTGCAAAAGCCAAGACGTGAGCGATTTGTTTTGGACAAAAAAAGGGCACAAGTGTTCATACTTCACATGAGACGAGCGTGCGTGTCCTTTGGGCAGGAAGATGTTTCTCTTTGCTGCTATAAGGGTATGTCGAGGAAAATAATTGTGCAAAGAATTCTTCGGGTCAGGTTTGCATGGAAGTTTTTCGGTCAAGATTGCTTGGAGGGCTTGGAGATTATGTGAAGTGGAGGACAATGTGTCGTACAGGATCATGCAAACACAAAGCGTCCAAGACATGTACGGATGTGCAAGAAGTTGTGATGCAGGGTGGAGCATGATTGCAGTCGGATATGTTCGGCTGGGTCGGACTGGACAGTCTGACGGATCGACGCAAGTCGGTTGGTACAGAAGACGATGGTGGGATTGGCGACGATGACATAGGTGCGTGGTGTTGATAGTGACTGACTTCTGGGTGTGGAAACACGTGGCGCGGGCCTGAGGGCTTGTGTGGCTTCGACAAGACTATGGCATGGGGTTGATTCAAGGTGGTGTACACACGGAGCTTGAAGTCGACGGGACGCGAGGGTGGATTGATCATCTACAATGGAGTCATGTTGAAGGTGGAGTTGGAGTCTGGAGGACTTCACTCTATGCTGATTGAGGGGCTACGG
Organism: Aegilops umbellulata; assembly: GCA_032464435.1. NCBI lineage: Eukaryota > Viridiplantae > Streptophyta > Magnoliopsida > Poales > Poaceae > Aegilops > Aegilops umbellulata. The sequence continues at coordinate 378,990,540 of CP136054.1, forward strand.
CGTAAGTCGACAGAGAGTCGAAGCCTATTCAGCGGGAAAAAAGCGAGAGGCATGCAGTTCGGACTGGAGCCCAGTGGTCTGATGGAAGCGTGAAACTCGTCATCGGTCGGTGATGATCAGTGGTACTCTGCAGTGGGGGTTGAGTGGTGTGGGTTCGCGACCCTTGAGACTTGACCAGGACAGCGGAGGCTCGACGCGGTAATAGCGGCGAGGCGTGCGGTATGCACAGGGCATGGAGACGGGCCATGGCTCTGGTGGTCATACATGTGGTGAGACAACTGCGAATTTGACTCAGGATGACTACAAGCAATGGTGAAATTCCTTCAAGTTTGAGATAGATGGTTAAGAAAGGAGCGGTGATGTTGAGTTCAGGTAACTCTTATGTGTGACACCCAATATGTGAGTTGTTCACTTTCACGCAAGTCAGTGATCAGCGTGCGATGGCATTGGACGGATATTCTGGAAGTTGGGAGCACAAACTAGACTAACAAGGAACTTAATTTTGCTCGAGTGTTGACTGTGGTCAAGAAAAGAAGGGACTACAAGTTGCAGGTGGAGTCACATGGAGTCTTGGAGTAGCAGCGGTGCTCATGGAATAAGCTCAAGTCCAATGTACATGGAAGTTTGATGCATGGACAAATTCAAGGTGGTGAAAAATATTCGCCAAGGTGGAGTTTGTTGGAGTTGTGTCGAATATAGTGTACAAGATGGGTTACAGTTGGACTCTGAGTAGTATTGTGTTTAGATAGGATATGGAGCCGTGTCCTAGTAGGACACTTGTATCCTAGGCCTCTCATATATAGCGAGGGTAGACACACGATATAACCTATGCCAACATAATAGCACCGAAACGCAGGGGAAGCCGGCGGTTCGTGCCGGTGTCCAGGGCGACCGGGTGCAGTATTGTAGCGGTGTCATGGGGAGGAGCGCCCATAGTTAGGCCCCGGGGATGTAGCCATATCGGTGAACGTCGTTAACAAATCTCGGCGTCGTGCTCGTGTGATTGCTTGGTTCTCGGATGATCAACGGTGGCCTCGAATTTATTCTAACAGGGCAGAACAAGAACGGCCACACATGGCTACAAGCCAGATAGGCACGATCGAAGCCGAGCACAGAGAAGCAGCCAAGCAACCATCAGACCAGCTGCTATCGGGACGCACAAAGTAGACAACACCCTTATACCGACCGACTAGAGAAGGACTGAGCGACCACAACTCCATCGTGCCACAAACTAAGGGCGTGTTTGGTTGCCCGCATGCAGCCCAACCAGGCCCGTGCGGGATGTGCGCGGCCGGTTTGGTTGGCTGGGCTGCATGCGGTTTGAGGCCCGCACGAACCTCAAAGCAGCCCGCAGCCTGGCCCGGCGGGAACTGCCGAATCGGCAGTTTCTCGCGAGCCTGGCCGGGCGTGGCCGCGCGTGCGGGGCAGTTGCACGCCTTGGACAGCGCGGGAGACGGAGGCGACATCTCATTACTTGCCCCCCACTCTCCTGTCACTGCCCAGGCACACTATTCCCACCGCTCCCTCTCTCTCCCTCACCGCTCGTCCCTCTCCTCTCCTCTGCTCCGATGGCTCCCCCACGCCCACCGCCGCGCCGCCCTCTGACCCCGGTCGACCAGGGCGTCTCCAGCATCCAGAAGCACTGGCTGGCCGAGCTGCAGAACTCGGGCCGCGACCTGGCCTCGGCCCTGTGGGTGCCGTCCCCCATCTGCTGCCATCCTCCACGAACGCCGACGCCGGCCAATGCAGTGTCGGCCGCTCCTGCTCCACCGCCGATTCCGGACCTCGTGGTCCTGGGCTCGGCGCCGGCACCGTCGACGCAGCCGCCCCTTGTTGGGACACCATTGGCCTCGGGGGTTTTCTTGGCCCCCGCCCGAGGGTTTTCTCCAGTCGGCGGGCGTCCTTCTCGACCTCCGGCGTGGCGTTCAGCACGGGGCCGATGCCGCAGGCCGTCGCCGGGGCCGGCCCGTCCTCTGCTCCGCCACCTCTATCGTTCCTGCCAGAGTTTTCACCCCGGCCTCGGTTCGCCGCGGCTGCGCGTGCTCCGGTGAGTCAAATCCCCAACAATCTTGCTCCTAGATGTAGATTAGCGGTTAATTTCTTAGGCATGCGCTAGGATTGATAGGATTCTAGAAGATCCGATTGGATGCGATCCCAATCGAATCCAATCGGACTTATCTGTTCTTGTTTTGTGCAGTGCGTGTGCTAATGCTTGCGTTCATGCTAGAATGCTAGTAGCTGTGTGTTGGAAATATGCCCTAGAGGCAATAATAAAAGGATTATTATTATATTTCCTTGTTCATGATAATTGTATATTGTTCATGCTATAATTGTGTTATCCGGAAATCGTAATACATGTGTGAATACATAGACCACAATATGTCCCTAGTGAACCTCTAGTTGACTAGCTCGTTGATCAACAGATAGTCATGGTTTCCTGACTATGGACATTGGATGTCATTGATAACGGGATCACATCATTAGGAGAATGATGTGATGGACAAGACCCAATCCTAAGCCTGGCACAAGATCGTGCAGTTCGTTTGCTAAAGCTTTTCCAATGTTAAGTATCATTTCCTTAGACCATGAGATCGTATAACTCCCGGATGCCGTAGGAGTGCTTTGGGTGTGCCAAACGTCACAGCGTAACTGGGTGACTATAAAGGTATATTACAGGCATCCCCGAAAGCATCTGTTGGGTTGACACGGATCGAGACTGGGATTTGTCACTCCGTATAACGGAGAGGTATCTCTGGGCCCACTCGGTAATGCATCATCATAATGAGCTCAATGTGACCAAGTGGTTGGTCACGAGATCATGCATTACAGTACGAGTAAAGTGACTTGCCGGTAACGAGATTGAACGAGGTATTGGGATACCGACGATCGAATCTCGGGCAAGTAACGTACCGATTGACAAAGGGAATTGTATACTGGATTACTTGAATCCTCGACATAGTGGTTCATCCGATGAGATCATCGTGGAGTATGTGGAAGCCAACATGGGTATCCAGATCCCGCTGTTGGTTATTGACCGGAGAGTCGTCTCGGTCATGTCTGCATGTCTCTCGAACCCGTAGGGTCTACGCACTTAAGGTTCGGTGACGCTAGGGTTGTAAAGATATGAGTATGCAGTAATTCGAAAGTTGTTCGGAGTCCCGGATGAGATCCTGGACGTCACGAGGAGTTTCGGAATGGTCCGGAGGTGAAGAATTATATATAGAAAGTGCAGTTTCGGCTATCGGGAGAATTCGGGGTCACCGGTATTGTACCCGGACCACCGGATGGGTCCCGGGGGTCCACCGGGTGGGGCCACCCATCCCGGAGGGCCCCATGGGCTGTAGTGGGGAGGGGAACCAGCCCATAGTGGGCTGGTGCTCCCCCCTTGGCCCCCCCTACGCCTAGGGTTGGAAACCCTAGGGTGGGGGGGCGCCCCACTTGCCTTGGGGGGCACTCCACCCCCCTTGGCCGCCGCCCCCTAGGAGATCCCATCTCCCAGGGCCGCCCCCCCAGGGGGCCTATATAAAGGGGGGAGGGAGGGCAGCCGCACCCTGAAGTTTTGGCGCCTCCCTCTCCCCTGCTACACCTCTCCCTCTCGCAGAAGCTCGGCGAAGCCCTGCTGCGGTGACTGCTGCATCCACCACCACGCCGTCGTGCTGCTGGATCTTCATCAACCTCTCCTTTCCCCTTGCTGGATCAAGAAGGAGGAGACGTCTTCTGCTCCGTACGTGTGTTGAACGCGGAGGTGCCGTCCGTTCGGCACTTGGTCATCGGTGATTTGGATCACGGCGAGTACGACTCAATCATCCCCGTTCTATTGAACGCTTCCGCTCGCGATCTACAAAGGTATGTAGATGCACTCCAATCACTCCTTGCTAGATGAACTCATAGATAGATCTTGGTGAAACCGTAGAAAAAATTTATTTTCTGCAACGTTCTCCAACACTCTGTTACATGCTAGATTCATGTTAATGCTAGATTCATGTTCATGCTAGTGCGAGTGCTACTACATGCTAGATTTGTGCTACATACTAGTAGCTGTGTTCATGCTAGAATCATGTTCATGTTGAGTGATGAATGCTAGAATCATGTTGACTGATGGCATGCTCATGCTAGGATCAATGCCACTTATCAATGGCACTTGCTGTTGGGCAAAATGCCACTTATCAATGGCACTTGCTATTGGGCAAGTCACTGATCAGTGTCATTGATCAGTGCCATTTGCACTACAGCAAGTAGATTAGTGCTCTTGCCCAACACCAAGTGCCACTGATCATTGCAATTTGGCCATGAGCACATGCCACTGATCAGTGCCACTTGCTGTTGGGCAACTCCACTGATCAGTGGCACTTGCTATTGGGCAAGTCCACTGATTAGTGCCACTGATCAGTGACATTTGCTTGCTTGCTTGCCTGCCTGCTTGCTTGCTTGCTTGCTTTGTTTGATACTAATACTTGTCATGTTGCCTGACAAGATAATGAAGACTGACTGGGATGTGGCGGGTGGAGGAGCTCAGGTCATGGCCGGAGCTGAGCGCGATGAGGATTTCATCCCCACGAATAGGTGGCTTAGGACGGTGGACTTGCCTGGCAGGATCGCCTTCATGAGCGTGCCTCTTTCAAGGGGACGATCTCCGAGGCAGGGCCACGAGGAGGGGGCCAGGGAGCCGATGAGATTCTACGCACAGATCAAGGACAACGAGGACCTCGCCATGCTCGTCGTCCCTCCCAAGTTCATGGAGGTGATGAACACCTGGCTGGTCATCAAGCGACTCCCACGCGTGGTCAGGCTCTCAGCCAACAAGAGGTGCGTGTTCTGGGTGCAGGTCTAGAACTTCGAGGGCCAGATGGTGCTTGGCTGGGGGTGGAACTACTTCTGCCGCCGCCACAAGATCGTCCCCGGCGACCTCGTCGTTGTGCGCATCTCTGGACTCGGACTGAAAGTTCAAATCTACAACCACGACTCGTTGGTGATGTGCAGGTACCGTTGCAGCAGGCACAACTGCCTTGGTGGCATCGAGCAGGCTATGTAGTTAAGTTAAGCCAGGTGTTAGTGGAGAACTTTTAGGTGTGTGGCGAAACTTGTGTTGGGAACATGTTCATATTTTGGCCAGGTGCAGCACCCTGGCACAACAGGGAAGGAGGATGCCCCTGCTCTTAATCTAGACTATGCTATCTAGTTAAGTAGTTTGCTGTGTTAAGTTTGCTGTCATTATATTGCTTGCTTTGTTTGATCTTGCTGTTGTGATGTTGTTGTTGTGCTGATCATGTGTGGTGGTAAGGCCATCACATTTGAATGGGGTGAGCAGAACACAAACGCTGTTTGCAACCAAATAGCTGAAGTTTGCATCTGCTCACACCCAAAGCACAAATGCGGGCAACCAAACAGCAAGGGGTAAGTGCCTCTCGATGCAATGCAGACAACTAAACATATTGCATCTGCTGCATATAAGGTTGTATTTCAGCAACCAGGCTGGGTTGAGATGGACATGCAATGCAGGTACTGTTCCAAACTGCAACCAAACACGCCCTAAATGGGCAGGAAAGAGGCAAACCGATCTCGACCCACCCTAGCCGCTCAGCAAAGCACCAACCCCATATCCGGTCCGTCACCAACCAGCTTTTGCACAGAATAGCCGAGTGGTGTCCAAGAAAGATATCCTGCTTGGACACGAAGAGATATGAAATATTTGACTAAGACTGGATTTCATTCCACTTTCCTATTTCTGAACAACAACTTATGTTATCAACTATTTCGTGTGCCCACCACATACGCAACCTTTTACCGACCGGCCAGAGAATGATGGGGATGACCACAACTCTACGCGACCACGAACCGGATAGGCAGGAAAGAGGCAAACCTACTTTAGGTAAACAAATCGGGCACGTCCGAAAGGAGAACCCACCTTGGCCGCCTGGCAAGACACCGACTCATATCCGGTCCATCACCAACCGGCCTTTGGGTGGGATAGCCGTATATGGTCCAGGAAGGACGCACGCGGCGGCAAAAATCACTGTTCTGACCTGTGGTCAAAATTAATTCGCAAACTAAACTGTTGGCAATTTTTTTCACTCTACTGACTCTTTCGTGCAGCGCCCGACATTTAGGCGTCACACTATACTATGCAGCGTCTGGCTGACAGGCGTTACACCAGCGTCTCATCCGGGCTGTCCAAAAATTACTAAGTCAGTGTGCAACGCCTAAGAGCTAGACAGCATACTATACAGTATAGCACCTAATATCTTTTTTTTGAGCAACTGCACCCTTTATTAAACGTTCAAAGACATAGGGATACAGATGATGTCGGGCAAACTAGTAAGCCGTACATGGCGCCCTGAGCTAAGCGAGGCAGCAGCCTTTGCTAAGGCGTGCGCCTCCCCATTATGTTTCCTACTTTTAAATAAATTTTACATCGTGGAAAAGCCTCCTCTGGTGCTTAATTTCTTGCAAGATCGCAAAATATCGGCATGGGACTTCATCCTCTATGTTGGTCACCACTTCAAGGCAGTCTGAGGCGACACAGATGGATTGAGCATGCAGGTCCATAGCGAGCGAGAGTCCCTCGCTGCAGGCTTGTGCTTCAAGGACTGCGGGGTCAAGGAGGCCGTCATGTATGATCGGAACGAACGAACCGGACTGCCAGCCTCGCTGCGTTACATTACTGGCCTCTTCCCGGAACGAACGAACCGGACTGCCAGCCTCGCTGCGTCGGGCCCAAATAAGCGCTGGCCGCATGGGCGACGGGATCCCCGCCCAAACGTTGTCTCGCCAGGCCGCGAGTAGAGTACGACGGCAACGGCACAGTGCGAGCCGGGCATGGGAACCTGAAACCCACAGTTGGCCTGTCAAAGCAAGGCGCACGAGCAAGCAACGACGGATCGGTTGATCGATCGAGGCAAGGCAATCATGGCGCTCATTATTAACGGGGGTTTGGACGGGCATAGGTGGATTCTGCCGCTGAACCATCCTCATCCCACTCTCTCTCCTAAGCTGTCCTGCTCTCCTTTCACTAGTGCAATGCCCAGCGTCTACGCGCTGCACTGCATAATGTAGCGTCAAACTCTCAGCCGTTGTACATTGACTTAGTAATTTTCAGGCAGATTGAGGTACGACGCCGCTCAGACATGTAGCGTCTGTCAGTCAGGTGCTGCATAGTACAGTGTGACGCCTAGATGTCAGGGGCTACATGAAAGGATCAATGGAGCGAAAAAAATTCACCAACAGTTCAGTTTGTAAATTGATTTCGACCCCATATCATATTTGTCATTTCTGCGTGCTGCACATGCAACAGCAGGTCGGGCGCAACCGACGCTCACACGTAGTGCCGGGCACGCGTATGTACCTGTCTCGCCCGAGGGAAACGGACGAGGCTTGTCTGCTCCTTGTTGGTGCTCCTATCCGTGCTCCTATCCATCCAACGGCGGATAGTTCTTCCCTCACCGCGTCCATTTTTTAAGGAAAAAAACTAGCAGCCCCGTATTTCCGTCTCTCCACCATACGTACTTTCTTCTTTCCCCTTCCGTTTTTTTCTTCTGGTAGCAGACCGTCGCTCGAGCGGAGATAACCAGTGAAACAACTATCGCCCCGTCGCCCCGATCTTGTTCTCTACCCGTCGTCTAACCCTTCTGCTCTCCCATCTCCCCGACCACTTTTTCCCATCACCGAACCAGGCTGTCGTCATAGCCCGCTGGGCTGTAGCAGCAGGAGGTCGGGATTGAACTAGACGTCTCGAGCGAGAGCTCGACGTGAAGGAGCAACACGGCAAGCGGGAGTTCGACATTCTTGAAGCTTCCGCCATCTGCCCTCTGTACCATTGCACCGCCGCGACGACGTCACCCAAGTCTCGGTTGCCGGCCCTCAACTACAGCAGACCCGACAGAGATCCAGTGACTTGCCCACAGCAAGTCACGCCGTAACTGGCGGACGGGCAGCCGTTGGATGCAAGGGGGCGGTTTAGATTGAATACTGTAGCGCAAACACCGTGGATGGTACTGTAGACCGAGGTACCGTGGATGGCCTACTGTAGACGAGTCACTGTAGCTCGGGGTGCTGTTCACACAGATATGTCCGTTGATCCTTAATCGAACGGTGTGGAGAGGGGAGCCACTCACCGTACTATTCACCGGGCAAGTCACTGGGTCTCAATCCAGCAAGACCACATCCGCTGAGACAACCGGCGTTTACTACCGCAAGACCGCCTCCGCCGAGACGACCGGTGTCAACTACCGCACGACCGGCGACGTCGCGCGCGAGCCGACATGCACCACAAGAACCTGGTTCCGGCACGACTGCAGTTCGACGTCAACAGCCACACTCCAGCCTCCAGGCCAAAACTCCAACCGCAACTGTCCTTCTTGTTCTTTGTATCGGCGTGCAGCTCCGCGCGTACAGCGTACTGCGAGCACAGTCGTGCTGACCTCGTACTCCCTGTGGACGAGAACAGCCTCTCGCGTCCCACGCGGCGAGCTCGCCGTGCTCCTGCAGTCCACTGGCCGTCTTTGAGGCCTAGGCCGAGAAGGCTGAGATCAACAAGACCATCCTCTCCGTTGATCATTTGCTTGAGTACGCGTGCAAGTCCGGCCAGGTACTGCTTGTTCTCGCCGTCGACACTGGAGATGCCTCGTTGACGACCGTCGACGTCCCGATTCCATCCGCCTCAGCGCTCTAGTCGCGACCCAGAGCGCCAGCTTCATGTACAAGGATTCAGCGAACAAGTCAAGGCGAGCCGGATGCAACTTGCCTGAGCGGGGCGGGCACTTCGGAAAGGAAGAATGAAATACGGGACATAGGTACTGGAAAAGGAAAAGTACGAGTATAAAGTTGAGTCAATCTATTTTGGAACGGAGGGAGTGCGAGTTATCTGTGGTTTATTTTCAGTCTCTGCCACTCCCTCGTCTGCGACCATCGAGCATGTGATGCCTGTGAGTGACATGACCAGTGAGCCAAGTGTGGTTGCACCTACTCCAAACCCAGATGCTCTTTTCGCGAAAGAATTTTGTGACTTGCTCGCCAGTGTGGAGGTTGCTAGACCTTGTTTGGGCAGGTCATTGCTTGCCTTCTGACGGGGACACCAATAAAAGGCAAACAAAAGAAGGTGGGAAAAGGCGCCATAGGCAAGGCGCCTCTGGCTACTTGATGGATGATCTTCATTCTCTTGGCCTATCCTCTTGGATTGGGTCGTCGTTGTGGGTTCGAATATGTTTGATGTCTTGTGTCGAGGTGTTCTTGTCGGGGGTCACATGGGATAGTAGCAATGCCGAAGTTTGTGGATGTTGTGTAATCGAAGAGACTGGCGGAGGCCGCTTATGCGGTTGTGGGGTTTTCTTGCCATGTGAGTAGTTAGTCTGTGTTTCGTTTGTATTGGTTTTCGCCCGATTTTCCTTTAATTAACTGGGCAATTCTCTTCTTTTTAATTAATCGATGAGGCAAAACTTTTGCCTCCATTTCAAAAAAAAAAATTAAAAATCGCTGGGGCTGTGGGATGCCAAAGGAACGGTGAGGCGCACGGATGGGAGCAGGGAGGTGGGAGCAGGCAAGCGCCATCCGAGGGAAACAGCCTAGCAGGGGGCGAACGATGCCTAGCTTGAATATTTTCTAATAAATTTTAAATTTAAGCAATCAAGGATCTGCGTCAGGCTAATTCATGCTCATCAATTATGAATTTATGGCTAGATTCCTGTAGAAGTTTTGGAATTTGTTTCAAGCAGTCAGAAAAGTGCTACAATTCTATAAATATTCAAGCTAACCTATCCCGTAGCTTTGTCTAGATCTCTAGTTTGGTTAAAGGGATTTCTAGAATACATCGAGGTTTAAATTATGAGCTTATGAGTAAAGTATACTGGCTAAATGTCACGCATATTTACAAATTCCGGGCGTCACCAATAAAATCTAGTAACAATTGAAACCAACACAAGGGCGGAGGGGGAACCATGAAGCATTATTTTTTGGCACTTTTCTTGGGACATTCCTGCCTCGTTTTTCTAGCAGGAACATATTCTTTCTAGAAAATTATACTGGTAATACATCTGTTTCAAAAAACAAATGGTAATACACACACTGGATCGTGAGGATCGATCTAGTTATGCATACACATTGGTATACACCTGGACGAGAAACAACGATAAATATTCTTCGTGGAGGAATTGACCCTAATTTATGGAATTAGAGCAAAATTCTGAACCATGAACCCAGGAATGGGAAGAGCGCGACGAGCAAGCGCATCGGCAGGGGCGCTTGCCTGTACCTTGCAGCCGCAGCTCCTCTGCTTCTTCTCCTTCTAGTTGCCGGTGGTCTACTCGTTCCCACTGCACCACCAGCGGTAGCAGTACCCGCCGGCGACGCCCGTGCACGCGACCTGCCGCTGCTGCGGCGGTCGCCGCCTTCTTCCAGCTCGTCCCATCCTCCAAAACCAGTACTACCACTTTCACTTCTAGCTGCTGTGCCGGTGGTACCGTTAATATCACCCGATTCTACCGTTGGATCTGAATCTGCAGACTCCTCCTGTTGCTGCTGCTGGTACCTGCTGCTACCAGTGCTGCTGTCTCCTCCTCTGTACGTGGAGGAAGAGTTGCTGCTATATTGTTCTTCAGCTTCCCAGCCGCCGCTGCCGTAATCGGAATAATAATAACCATCGTCGTCATATTCTTCTTCGTCACGGCGGCGCCGGCCGAACGAAGCAATCTTGGAAATGGCGAAGGAGAGAACGGACTGGACGAGCGGGATGGCCATCGCCATGAGGAAAGCCTGTGGCCCTGTTGTCACCAGCATGGACGCCAGCAGCACCGGGAGCACATACCCGTACACCCTGAACACCTGCCGCCATAGATAATACTACTCCAGTTGTAGTTACCGCACACATGACACATCTGAGTAAATTACCGCGAGGAAATCTGAGCATGAGCAAGTACCTTGGTAAACCATGGCTCGTCGAACATCTCCCTTGCAGAACCAAACGAGCCCTCGCTCCCGAATTCCTCCTCCTCCTCCTCCTCCACGTCGAATTGGTCATCGGACCACCACCTCCTACTACTAGTCCTGTTATCTTCTCTGGTGTCGGGGCCGGGATTCTCGGCGTTGGAGGAAAACCAGCTGCTGCTTCTGCTGCTGGACGAGGAGGAGCGCCGGCTGCTGCGGCACCCATGGGAATTCAAGTTGCGGGCTCCGGCTTGGGATGGAGGTGCCGCCGTTACTCCGGGGACACGGCCCAGCCGTGGGGGCTGCAGCACCATCGACGGCGGCGGCATTTCATCTCTACTTACTATACTCGGCAGCGGACGTGGGATGGGTGGGTGGCGGAAGAATAAGCCACGGCGACACGAGAGATGTGGATAACCCCCTCGGTTTCTTTTCCGGTGGTGGAGCGCTTGATGGTTGCTCGCGTTTGGTCGTGATTCGTGAGCTGAGATATTTTATTTTACTAGGCAATTACCCGTGCGTTGTTACGGAGATAATAAATTTATTAAGTATTTGCATTTCGTTATCGATAGGCTTGATTCCATTGAAATCTACATATCCATCTTCTATGTAGTTCACTATTTTTCATGATAAATATAAAAAATACTCATATGCTAAATGGGGATTATTGCCTGGAAGCTTTCATGCAATAATAGTAAAAGACAACAACTCGACATAGAGACTGTTTCAGTGGACATATACAATAGCATTTCTACATATCAACTAATTTGTAAAGTTAAATAGTCTATATTTCATTTTTCAAGCCAATAAATAATATGTAAAGATTGAGTTTTGCGCCACGGAAATCACATGGTTTCAAACTTTCAATTTATATTTCGGTTTCCTGTATTGCAGGTGTTATGTTATGCTAATAATCAATTAAATAGATATATCTAGTTTCAGTTATCTAAACGCTCTTATATTAGTTTACGGAGGGACTGACTGAATCCTTCAAGTGCTATGCAATGTATCGTCCACTCTCTGCACTTTTCTTACTGTTGCGAGAAGTAAAACAAAACGAAGCCTCCAATCAAACCTGAGCATGCATTGAGATTTTAATTACTGAAAAGAAATTATCTACAATAATCAACAGAAAATTAACTTTTCATTTAGTACATGTGTGTATGTTTTAGTTTGGGAAAACTTTGTTTTACCCACTCTAGTTTTTGCCCACTTTGCTTATGCCACTCTAGAATTTGACATTTTACTTTTACCACTATTAGTTTTTGACAATATATCACTTTTGCAATTCCGTGGCAAAAGCAAAAAAATTAGAGTGGCAATTGTGATACATTGTCAAAAGCTAAGAGTGGCAGAAGTGAAATGAAAAATTATCGTTTTTGTCGTGGAATGGCATTTGTGATGTGTTGTCGAAAGCTAATAGTGGCAAAAGTGAGATGTTGAATTCTAGAGTGGCACAAGTAAAGTGGGCGAAAACTAGAGTGGCGAAAACAAAGTTTCCCTTTTAGTTTTAGCGCTAAACGTTATTAATTTGTAGCAATAAGAGAAATAGGAATTAGCGGGCATGGACAGATGATGGACCTATGAGCTGAGGATAATCGTGCCATGGTGCAGGAAGGCGTGAAGCGGTTGGTCAAATTGAATCTTCACATGAGCCATCTCCCTACTGGCACCTCCAGGCTGTTGCGGCCCCAAACTCCTCTGTCGGCATTGTTACCATGAGGCTCTCTGTCGTGCCCACGCCTTTGCTGACCTACCCTGGGCGCCCACACCAGGAGCCCAGATGACAAATCTTCGTTGTTCATCCGCGTTCATCTTCCTCGGGTGACCATGGCATGCAAGAGATGTGGAACCGTCGATGTGAGATCGGGAGATTTTCTGAGGACAGCACTGAGCCCCGCCAGTGTCCTCCCACGTCCATCTTGTTGTAGACGAGCATACCCAAGCACCTGTATCCAAAAAATAAGGGGATGCCAATGGAGACTGTGTGGCGGCGACGTAATAGGGGAGGCCGTGGCATGTGGAGATGAGGATTGGGCCATCATGGGGCTTGTGAAGAGGTGGCTGGGAAGGCCACAACGCCGAGGCGTTGGTGGGAACCAGTGGACGGCGGCGTCAATGGAGGTCACGTCAGGCCCGATCTGAGCAAGGAGAGGGAAAAGACACAAGACATGTGGTGGGGGTCGCAACGTGCATGCGTTTCCTTCGGATCGGGATTTATTCACCAGTTCTTCTATTTGCATTGTGTGCGTTGTTCGCATTCCGGTTTCGTTTGTTCGGTGGAAAACCGGGGGAGGGGGCTTACATGATTAGTGGAACAATGGGCGGACAAAGGGGAGGGCAGAACGTGGCCGGTCGGCAGGAAAAGGAACCTTGCGTATTTTTGAAGTAGTAGAGATAGAGATTTTTGCTGCTTTTCTCACACTTCAAAACTCCTTTATGCATTCACAAGAATAGGTGCATCATTTACGCGCAAGGGGATTATCAGGCCAGAAATTAGATTTAAAAAAATAATTTTTACACTTCACAAAATCCCAAAAATATAATCATTTTTACAGAAATTTTAATTATGGCACCCTGTGATTGCCGTCGCGAATGAAGAGAAGTGCTTCATTGCTAGCGCGTCCGAAAGAGTCCACTTTGTTGCCCAGAAAATGAAAAGAGGTATTTTCATTGTCTACGGGGCCGAAGAAAACGCCATGGACCACCTTCTCACATAACCAGGCAAACAAGGTTGAAAGTTGGCCTCATTTGCACTGCCTTAAATCAGCACATATCTGTATTTGATGTACATTCGACGAGGATCTAACTGCACTTTTTAACCTGCCCCTGTTCAAGGAAACCTATGAGCAATATCAGGAGTTTCAGTTATTTATTCAAGAACTTGAGCTCACCAGAAATGCAGATGTCTGGCAACTACTTGCACGATCACGTCATTACAAGGTCTGTACAACATGTAGATTGCTTGCAACTGATCATCAAATCATACATGTGGTAAGATGGATATGGAAAAGATGTTGCCAACTCAAACAAAAAAAATTCTTTTGGCTTGTAAGCAATGAGAGGGTCAATACAAGAGCTCTCTTACAAAGAAAAACAATTCTTCCTGGAAGATTATACTTGTACACTATGCAATCGACATGTTATTGAAACAAGAGATCGTATCTTCTTTCACTGTCCATTTGCACGACTTTGTTGGTCTTATCTATGCTCTTCTTGGGTCCTTACTTTCCCGGGTCTTCAATCAGAAGTTGATCAATTAAAGCAGCTACTGAATGTGCCTTTTGCACTTGAAAGTATCATTTTGGCATCTTGGGCAATCTGCACCACGAGGAACAATTCTATATTCAAGCACATATCCCCAAGCCTATATGTTTGCAGGAAAAAATTCAAAGAAGAGCTAAAGTGGTTTATTTACAGAGCAAAGAGAAAGAACAATGGAGCTTTGAAGATTGGGTCCAGTCCATGAGATGACCACCTTGTATATTTGTTGTTATGTCCCTCTTTGTTGTTGTTGTTGTTGTTGTTGTTGTTGTTGTATTCTCCTCTTAGTTTTTCTTAGCTTTGTGTTGTTTTCTTTTTGCATGTATAGCAATTTTTCCTTTTCTGGACTAAGCCTTGTAATATTTATTTAAAACTCAATAAAAATACATAGCAGAGTCCTGCTGTCTTCCTAAAAAAAATCAAGCCAATAAAGATGCATGTCGTTGCCCACACAAATGTAAAGTTCTTTTCGTTTAACCCGAATTTTTTCCCTCCATTTTGCCCTTGCCCCGCCAAGGAGGGTATTTCCCTCCTTGGTGGCTGCCCCTCCTCCTCCAACCTATATACTAGGGGTTTTTGCTCTTTTGTATATACAAGTTTTGGAGCCTCCTCTAGTTCTTCTAGTTCTAGTTCTAGTTGATCCTCGTTGACTAATTAGAGCTAGGCTAATCCTCTTGTCCTCATAATTAGAAGTCATGTGTGGTTCTAATCTCCTCCCTCCAATTCTCGGGGATGATTAACTCTAGACGGTGAATCGCTGCTAGATGGTGAAGGCTGCATGCTTGCAACCAAGTAGAGAGGTCGAGCTTTCGGTCTTCAGTTCGAGGAACTGTTCATGGGCAGTACGAGGGATTATTCATCGACGGTTGGAGGGACTCCAATTACGATCTACACCGATATGTTCTTCTTTCACCGCAACTCGGTGATGGTAATGATCGTGATCCCAACCCATTATGCATCTTCATATTGATCTTGGGTGATCATAGGTGCAAATATTTTTCTTTTCTACTATGTTTCCCAACAGTGGCATCATGAGCAAGCTTATGAGTAGGTGCAAGTTGTGATCTAGATCATATGTGATTGTGAGGATTGACGTTCTTGCTATGCTTCTCTCGAGTGTTTCTTATGTTCAATTCATCGAAGGCATGGTGTTGCTTCTTACAAGGTTCTGACAATCGATCGGCTCTGGCTGTCGGCGATCTGCTAACAGTACCTTGGGCTTCACCATAACTGAGAATAGTGAACCGTCGCATACACAAGAGGGTGTCGAAGATGGATGATCTTCTAGGGGGTCACACGTATTGACGAAGTTTAGTGTGGGGCTAGAGATTTTTCATTAAGTCTCTTGTTTCACACACCTCGAAACTTAATCTAGCATCAAGAATCATCGCCTAAATTATGGACGTAGGTAGCTAGTACTACTTGTTAAAACTGGTTAGCCGCGTAACTAAAATTGTTGACGGATTGTGCAATGGAACAAGACTTATTATTAGAGAATTTCAAGAGAACGCTATTGATGCAGAAATAATTGGCGGGCAACATGCTGGAAAAAGAGTATCCCTTCCACGAATTCCTCTATATCCTTGAGAAGATGATGTGCTCCCCTTCGAGTTTAAAAGAAAGCAATTTCCAATTCCACTCAGCTTTGCAATGACAATCAACAAAGTTCAAGGTCAAACTATTCCAAATGTTGGCATCTACTCCCTCCGTTCCAAATTACTCGTCATGGTTTTATTTCAAATTTGAACTAAAACCACGACGAGTAATTTGGAATGGAGGGAGTATCTTCCAGAGCCGGTGTTCTGTCATGGTCAACTCTATGTTGCTTTATCAAGAGGGATGTCAACACAAACAACAAGAATACTTGCAAAGCCAAATAAGGAAATTGATCCATCAGGAAAAAGCACCAAAATATTGTCTCCAAAGATGTCTTGATGTAATTTACATACAGGTATTGGTGTGTTAGTCATTGTTACTTCTAATATTGCAAGTTTCTTTATGTTTACAAGCATAAAAATTACACATTTGCATCCACACTTGATTCCATGACATTAGAAACATGCAATCTTTTGCATGTGTATGTAACTTAAGGTGTTACCTGCCAGCATGGAATTGTCTCTGTTCCTCTTGCATTTTTTTTATCCAAGTGCATCCTTGTGGTGTAATTTTTTTCCCTTACAAATGTAATTACTGGGTAGGTTTGCAAAGCACCAAGTGTGGATGGCCTGTTCGAGTAGAACGTCGAGAGCTGAGGATGTCTACAATGGTGAAGTAGCAAATGGTTTTGAAGGAAATGTCTCTGAAAACCGGGGAATCTTGGCTGTCTAGGGAAATCTGTTTTGTGAAGAAGTTTAGCCTAATCAAAATTGAAACTTTCATGTTGTAATTCGTAAATATGTTGTTACTCATTAGAGTATGTTGTTCTGTAAAATCTGATAAGAAAGACAAAGCTTGAGCTTTCAAGTAGAGGATATGTGTTACACGTACCAAACACAAAGAGCACATATTTTTTTTCACCTGTTTTTTTTTGTTTGAAGACAAGTGTGTCAAACTATTAATTTTAGGAAACTCAAAAACATAAAACCTTTGGTGTTCCTACATTTATGGTTGCTATTTTTTGATGGTTTGCTATGTTAAAGGCTCGGGAAACGCCGATTCGGCCCCAGACGCGCTTTTTCGGCGTCCTGAGGGGCCGAACAGTTGGAGGTGCTTTTATCAATACACAAAAAATTCTCTTTTTGACACCTATCAATGCACAAAAAGTTGGTCCTCTCTCTAAAAAGGAGCAGTACTACACAGCCGACGATTTTTTGGCCGATGCATGCATGACAGTGGCTAATAATCGTTAGATTAAATCCCTTCATAACTAAGGGACATCAGATCCTACCATCGTCCGCCTGCCGTGCATAAATGGTCGTGTGTGGAGCTATTCCACAAAAAAGTTGATATGTTTGCGTGGAAGCTCGCGCACGACGCCCTACTACTCAATGCCTCAATAGTCAAGAAACACTGGCATATGAGGAAATCAGACACGTACTTATCCAATGTGTGGAAGATGAGAGGAGGATGGGTCTCAACGCACCAACCAACACCGGCACATGGAGCTATCATGTGTAAAACAAAGGAACAGCCCTTAGGGCATCTCCAACACCGTTCACCCAAACGTCTGCTGGTAGCAGTAGCGAAGCCGGCCATCCAGCTTAATGCATCAATTGTTCTCTTTTCTTAAAAAAAAAACTAAACCAAATGTCTGTCATGCCGCCTCATTTGAATCATCAATAGGTAGCAAAGGTAGCAATTCAACCATACATTTAAATCCTAATAAAAGCGTTGGATGTTCAGTAAGTTTTTAAAATTTATCGCTCTCAAATTCAACCACGCTCCTCGAAAGCGGCTTTCAACTTAAACTTAGTATCCTTGAGCTTGAAATAGAAAAAGAGCGGACGAAGCGTTTTTTCCTCTTGGAGGCGATTTGTTGGCGATCTACGGTTTGACCGCCGCCGCCGCCGGCGGCGGCCGCCAGCCGAACGTCTGCCCTCGCCTGAAGCTGGAAGAATACTCGGCGCGTTCCCTCGTGTGCCGCTTACCTGGCCTTCTACCTGTCGTCTGACCTCGCGGGGCTATAGGTCCCTAGTGTTTGCGAACCTGCTGCCCTCATGAGAGAAGTGGAACGGGTGATTTAGCCTGGTTATCTGTTCTTGTGGTCTGCTACATGGCTGCTTTCAAGGATCAGTCACTTGGTTAGCCTCGTGAAGCTGATTGTTTGTCCCGGCGCGCGTCTCGCGAAGCCGGTATTCTGTCCCGGCGCAACTCCGCTGCCTTGCAAGGCGTTGTGATCAGTTTTCTGTCCCTCCGTATCATTCAGATTACGGCAGGTTTTGTTCGTCTGCTAAGTCAACTAGTTACGGAAACAATGAAGCTCATAAGTTGGAATTGCCGGGGTCTCCTCGATGCCCCGACAGTTCGCTCGCTTCTGGACATCTAGAGGCAAAATAATGCAGATGCGTTTTTTCTGTCTGAGGCGCACCTAGACGAGGATAAGGCGGAGGCTCTGATGAGGAGGATGGGAATGTATCACAAGATTGTGGCACCATGTCTCGATGGCAGGAAGGGTGGTTTGCTATTGGTCTGGAAGAAGGAGGTGAGGATCTACTCCCGGACTACTACCTTTAGCTGCATTGATGTGTCGGTGGAGGAAAGTGATGGCAGAATGTGGAGGTTAACGGGAGTGTATGGTGAACCAAACTGGGACAACAAGGAGAGGATATATCAACTCTTGCGTGATCTCCATGCTCAGTCCACTCTCCCGTGGGTGGCGGTTGGTGATTTTAATGAGATTCTATTCTCGTCGGAAAAGGAGGGAGGAGCCCCTCGGCAACACAGTCGGATGCAAGCTTTTTAGCACGCGCTCATGGATTGTTCCCTCGAGGATATTGGTTACCATGGTGATAAGTTCACCTTCTTCAGAGGAGGACTAAGGGAACGGCTCGACCGAGCGTTGTCGAATGCAGACTGGATGGAGATGCACCCATTATGCGGGTTGAGTAACTTAAAAATGGGCAAGTCGGATCACAGACCTATCTTCTTGGATACCGAGTATTTGGCAGGTGTAGCTTCGCCGAGCCCTAGTGCCGATCGTAAGTTCGAAGCGAGATGGCTAGCTGAAGAAGCGGTTGAGGAAGTGGTAAAAACCGCATGGCTAAAGGCGGTTACTCGTGGGCTCTGTCCTACGGCCAGCGATAAACTTGTTGTTGTCCATAAAGAACTTCATACGTGGGATCGCAAGGTTCTGAAGGGACCACGACACAGGTTACGTTCAGCTCAGCGGGAGCCAGATATGCTCATGAGAGAGCCATATAGTTCAGAGGTGAAGGCAAAATAGCAGGATCTCTCGATGTTCATAGAGAATCTCCTAAAGCAAGAGGAGATATACTGGCCCAGCGTGATCATGCGAATTGGTTGCATCACGGGTGACCGGAACACCAATTTTTTTAACCAGTTTGCTTCGGCCCGTAGACGCCGTAATTTGATCAAGAAGCTGAAAAATATTAATAATGATTGGGTTGAGGATAATAACCTCAAGCCCTTGATTTTTTTATTACTTTCAGAGTCTCTTTAATACTGACGCAGGGTTGATTGATGACGGCTTATTATCCATTGTCAAGCCGGTGGTTACACCGCAAATGAACGCACTGTTGATTGCACCTTATAGAAAGGATGAAGTAAAGAAAGCTCTTCTCCAGATAGGCGATTTGAAGGCCCCGGGACCGGACGGGCTCCATGCGATTTTCTTTAAACGGTTCTGGCATATTGTAGGTGATGAACTTACAAAGGAAGTGCTTGATGCAATCAACAATAAAAAGATCCTGGATGGGTGGAATTCCACAAATGTGGTGCTAATCCCAAAAGTGGACATCCCGGAGGTAATAATCCGGTTCAGACCCGTCAGTTTATGTAATGTGGTTTACAAAATAATTTCGAAGATGCTAGCCAACAGACTGAAGAAAATCCTTCCTGAGGTAATTCCCCCCACCCAGAGTGCCTTTGTACTATGCAGGTTAATCACTGATAATGTGCTAGTAGCGTATGAGTGTTTCCATTGGATAAAAAAGAAAACCCATGGCTCTAATGGAATCTGTGCAGTTAAGTTGGATATGCTAAAAGCTTATGACAGGGTAGAATGGGGTTTTCTGCGACAGATGATGATTAAGTTGGGATTCCATACCCAATGGATAGAACTTATCATGGTGTGTGTTTCCTCGATAAGCTATAGAATCAGATGCAATGACAGTGAAACGAAGGAATTCATACCAACCAGGGGCTTGAGACAGGGGGACCCTCTGTCCCCTTATCTGTTCTTGATTTGTTCCGAGGGGCTATCGAGCATGCTATCTTTTGAGGAGGAAACGGGAGGTATTGAAGGTATAAAGGTATGCAGAGATGCCCCGTCTATCTCTCATCTCTTATTTGCAGATGATTCCTTGATTCCGATGAAAGCCTCTAACCATAATGCAAACACTCTTAAGAGGGTTCTTGACACGTATTGTGCTAGCTCAGGACAACGGGTGAGTACTCCAAAGTCGAGTATCTTTTTCAGCCCAAATACGAGAGTTAACGACAGAGAAATTGTCTGTGGCATTTTGGACATATTAACTGAAGCCCTATCAGACAAATACCTCGGTCTACCAACTATGGTTCGTGTTGATTGTAGTGATTGTTTTCAGCACTTAGTGGACAGGGTATGCCAGAGGCTCAAGGGATGGAAAGAAAAAATCCTCTCAATACAAGGTAAAGAAATTCTTCTGAAATCAGTAGCACAGGCGATTCCATCATATGCTATGTCTGTGTTCAAGTTACCTAAAGGGATATGTAAATCGATCACCAATGAAATTTCTGGGTTTTGGTGGGGTGATGGAGAGGAGAAGAAAAAAATGCATTGGTTCGCGTGGTGGAAAATGTGTGTATCGAAGAAAAAAGGTGGCATGGGGTTTAGAGACCTTTACGGTTTTAATCTTGCTATGTTAGCAAAGCAGTGTTGGCGACTACTCCAAAATCCCGATTCTTTGTGTGCATGAGTTCCGAGGGCAAAATATTATCCCAATGGAGATATTTTGAAATCTGGCCCCAAGAAAGGTTCTTCGTTCACTTGGCAAAGTATTGTAGCTGGTATTCAAACTTTCAGAAGGGGATGCATATGGCGTGTGGGTTCTGGTTCACACATTAACATTTGGGATGACCCGTGGATACCCACTAGTATGAACAGAAAGCCTATTGCCCCTAGGGGGGGTATTATGCTAACAAAAGTGGAAGAGATAATTGACCCCCACACATGACAATGGGATGAGGCACTTATTCACAGCGTTTTTTTTTCAGTCGATGTGCATAGAATTCTACAAATTCCTCTTCATGTGGAGGTCGTTGAAGATTTTGTAGCTTGGCAACATACAAGGACTGGGACCTTTTCTGTGCGTTCGGCATACCATGTTGAATTTGAGCATCAATTCGGACAACACTTGAATCGGACTAGCCCAAGTAGTGCCTCCTTAAATGGAGTTTGGAAAGATCTTTGGAAATTGCGACTACCAGGGAAGATCAAACACTTTGGCTGGAAAGTGTTGAAGGGGGTTCTTCCATGCTATGGTGTCCTTGCTAATAGACATATTCCTCTGATCCCGCAATGTCCGATCTGTTCCATCGGATTAGAAGATATACAACATTGCTTGTTCACTTGTACCGGGGCGCGCGCAATTTAGATGGAGCTAGGACTATCACAGGAGATAGAACGGGTGGTTTGCCAGGACCGATCGGGCTCTATTAACCTTGACAGACTAATCCAGATGCAGTCGTCAGTACATAACATTCCTATAGCTGAGCTCGCCCTTGTAGCAATGTGGTTTATTTGGTGGCAAAGGAGAATCCATACAAAAGGTGAGATAGTTCAGATACCTCAACAAGCAGCTATGACGATCCGGGTGCTAGCAACAAATTTTTTACGAGTAGACACTCCAAATTAGCCTACTCACAAGCGGGACCATGTATGGAAGAAGCCTGCGGTGGGAGCTGTGAAAATAAATGTCGATGCTTCTTTTTATGCGGATAGGTTCACGGGATCTTGTGGTGTCATTGCCCGTGACGACCACGGTAAGTTCCTAGGTGCAGCGACTCATCTATTACCGCATGTGGCGAGTATAGAAGTAGCAGAACTAATCGCTATTCGATGTGGGTTAAATCTTGGAGCAAATCTGGGGTGCACGAATTTGGCAGTCGAGTCTGACTGTCTCAATGCACTTGAGGCCATCTCTGATCCAAACACATATATGGGAACAGGCGTACCAATTATAGCCGAGTGCTCCCTCCTGGCACTGGAGTTTGCTAATATCACTTTTGATCACTGTAGTAGAGAGGCCAATTCGGTCTCGGATGATTTAGCAAAACATTGTATTAGTTCTGGAAAGTCTGAAGCATAGGAAACTGTCATCCCTTACTTTATTCTTCACCATTATGTAAACGATCTAGCTATCATTTGATGAATAAAGTTTATGATGCTCAAAAAAAAATTAGTCTCTTTGAGCTTGAACTTCTTCATCGACGCATGTTATTCACCTAGATGGTAACTTCGTGCTTGCCATTCCATATTCCTCAGTAGCGAGAACGGGCACTTGAACAGTTTGTAATGAATATAGAGACTGGCAACAGTAATTTCGAGTATGCCACTCCATATTCCTAAGTAGCAAGAACGGGCAACTGAACTAAAATTTCTGTAATATGTATGTGACCGCCTGCACAACAAAATATAGCCCTACTAGTGATGGTGCGCATGCACGTCTAGACAAATGCAAATTCAGCTAGAACTAGATATAATACTCATGCCAATCATACTGAGTTTTTTTGCTTCCATTGGAATTGATTCACATACATAATGCACACCAAGATTGCACAGTGCACAAAATTGGATCCTTGGAAAATGCCCTCGCAAACAATTCAGCAACCTTACATTAACAACACGGTAGCAGTACCTGTTACCTGTTATTGAAAAATATCATATTGCTTCAGCTGATCTGCTAACCAACAAGATAGCAGTAAAAAGACCAAACACCATTTGCCACTCATGGGTAAACTAGATGCAAAACATCTTTTATTTCTTTCTTCTTTTCTCATATTGAAGTAGAGAAGTCGATTGCATCAATTGTAAAGCCCGGTTGGGAATATTGTGTGGACTTAGTTGCTTACTAAAGGTAAAAATCTCAGGTCCATCTTGCAAACAATCAGCTGTGGAGCTACAAAGATAAAGTGACTAATTTTAGAGCAAGTTAGTGATGCCAACAGTTAAATACTCCCTCCGTTCCGAAATAAGTGTCTCAACCTTAGTACAACTTTACACTAAAGTTAGTACAAAGTTGAGACACTTATTTTGGGACGGAGAAGCAGAACAGAAGACATAACTATATATTCATTATTTTTTTGCGAAAACATAACTGTATATTCAACATGCATGAACCTATCAATTGATACATAAGCCATAAATTCAGGGCCATTGCAAAGTATTTTTTAGGTTGCTAACCAAATAAAACAAGTATTGCCACAGAAGTGCCGAAAGGTCGAATTGTTTGATAGATTAAAAAAACATCAGATGATATCTGGCATGGAGATATTTGATCTTGCTTGATATCATTCCAAGGAAAGTAGCAGCCACCCCAGCCCTCTCACATGATCTTCTATATGGCAAATGTTACTTGGAACACAGAGTGTTGGACTTTTGGAGTTTGATAATTCAGGTAGCTGGATAATCCAGGTCTACAGCGAGCTAGAATTGAGAGTATTTAACTTTGCTGTATTAAATATTTCTATGGGGCTCCCTGCCTTCTTGTTATAAAAAAGATGCAAAATTGCATATACAATGACACTTTTGAATATGGTAACAACTTACGACTATTCGCTGGCAGCATGGTAGACAAAATCACCACTAATTCAAAGATCTTTTATGTCCAATCTAAGTTAGGTGCCATTCTAGGGCATTGCTCATTACCATGTAAATGGCTAAATTCAGACCGACTTAATGAGTATGTCAAGACAGTATTCATTCCGACTTTGTATCCAAACGTGTGATATGGACAGGAAGCTTGTGAAAATTACAGATTGGCATGGCATGCACAGATTCACAATTATAAGTACAAGAATCCTAGTTAAGTAAACAAAAAAAAACTGAATTTTACACCTGTAGTTGCAGGGGTGCACTCGCAACAGGGGTCATCAACAGTCATTGATCAAACCTCTGCTAAAAAAATAGCACTTTAGGGTTCAGCTCCTCCTGTAGCCTAGCTACAAACACATAGTGAAAGGAGAGAACAATCAGAATCGCATAACCATGGAACCTGAGCAAATGATACAAATAGTTTGAGAGAAGGCAAGTTACTGACCCCTGTTACAAGGCAAGGAATTCTGCTCATCCCTTGTTTCTTGGCGTGGACTGGGATGCCACATTCTTGAAACACCAGCAACTTCGGAGCATATGGGCATAAAATAAACACAAATCTCAAAACCTTTCAGATTTATCTGCATGTAATTCAGTGAAACACAATCATCTTCGTTAGGCACATCCTTCATCAGAATATTTGCAGCAAAAACTTCGGTTATTTTACAGTCATAGAAACTCTACTAGTTAAAACTTGAAAGACAGTCATTTATCCAGAAAATCACATGGCAAGCATACTTTTCCTGGGGTTTGTTTTAGAAAAGAAGCGATTGCCCGGCTTTAGCGAACTGTGGCCCTTAAGTTTTACAAATTCTAGTTCAAAACAGAAATAAATAGGTACTGATACAAGTCCTCACGAGGACTGGCTGTCAACAGCAGGGAAGTACGATACAAACCCCAAGGGTCCTTGACATGGCAGCCGCATCAGTATGAACTAAAGAGAGGTGATCAAATGGCTCGAGAGGCAGCCGCATCACTACTTTTCCTGGTTACAACAGAGGAGAAGCTAGAACGACAAAGCGACGATTGGGCTGCGCACGACGTGGTGCACTGACACCCAGCTGAAGCTTCCCTCGATAAACTTGTTCCCATCACTGCTGTTGGTGCTCACCATCATGCTAAACGTTTTCTTTTCTCCAGCCTTGGAGAACACCAGCATCTCCGGGTAGACTCGCACTGTAAGAGAGCTGGGAATCTCCATCTTCAGTATGTATACTGAATTGGCTGGCCCCACATTTGTCACAGTTCTGTTCACTGTGAATGGTCTTGTCTTGAGTGGCACTGTTATGGTGGGATAGTTCAAGAATGCTTCTGGTATCTTGGGAAGCATCTTGCAGGACAACCTCGGGTCACGCACAATGATTTCCAGGCCCTGATCACCAAGGAGAGCACATATGTAGCCGGCATATTCAGTAATGTCAAGGTCATACACAAGGCCTGGATCAATGGCTTTACTAGGGTTGACATGGCCAGCACCCATGGCATATGCGGTTGCCCTCTGATGCTGCTCATCCAAGATCGGGCCACCAGTGCTGTCCGTGATGTCAGATGTAGTGAGGATGGCTGACTTGATGGCAGCCGCAGACCAGTCAGGATGGGAGCTCTTGACAAGCGCAGCGATGCCACTGACATGTGGAGTCGATGTGGATGTACCAGATATAATATTGAACGGCCCAGAACCAAACATGGTGAGCGGTGGCCATGCAGCAAGGATGTTGAGCCCAGGTGCTAATATATCTGGCTTTAGCACGCCAGGGCTTAAACTGCTAGGGCCACGGGATGAAAATGCCGCGACAGTGGGAGATGGCCGGACACCAAGCACAGTGTTTTTGTAGATGACTTTGGCACTGGGTTTGCTTGTTGTCCTCACATACTCTGTGATATTGTTGCCATCAGCCACGGTCACCTGCACAACATTGCCATAGTCCTCGAGAAGGGTGGTGAAGCCAGCTTCTTTGCTATTGATCAGCACTACGCCAGCCGCCCCGGCACCCATGATGCCACTGATGTCAGACTGGTTTAGTGAAGATCCTCTGTCACTCATTGTTCCTGTGTTATGGCAAATTACAATTTTGCCGGCCACATTTCTTCCAGCTGACGACTTGCAGTGTTTGTCCACATGCAAAGGGAATGAGTTGGAGCTTGAGTTAGAAGTCTGGTTAAGAGCTTCCCCATTGATGTGGTTGCCGTTCCCAAGCTGCACAACAGTCTCAAAGCTTCGGTCCACCGAGCCAGCTGCGACTGTAAGCAACCATGGTGCAGAATTGGCAACAAAGGACTTGGGTCCATTGTTCCCAGCTGCAGCCACGACAACAATGCCCTTCGCGACCGCACTGAGTGCGCCAATGGCGACTGGGTCTTCGCTGAAGCTGACATCGGAAACAGGTTCGAGGGAGAGCGAGAGCACATCAACCCCATCCTTGATAGCATCGTCAAACCCGGCTAGTATGTCCTTGACTGAACACCCCAGAGCTGTGCACACCCTGTACATGGCCAAATGTGCACCTGGAGCAATCCCGGCGGCTGTCCCCTTGCCGAGGCCGTAGGCTGAGACATCACTGATGAAGTTCCCAGCTGCGGTGGACGAGGTATGTGTTCCATGCCCCGTGTCATCTCCGGAATCATTTGCTCTGAGAACATGGAATTTGGCACCTATCAACTTGTTATTGCAGCGTGCAGCGCCATGGCATGAGCCCTTCCACTTTGATGGGGGTGGCGGGATGCCACTGTCATCAAAGGAAGGATGTTCTGCATATATGCCGGTGTCCAGGACCCCGATTATGACTCCTTGGCCATAGTTGGTGTCCCTCCACAGCCCGGCATCTTTCTCCAGTCCGAGGAACTTCGGAGTGTGAGTGGTGCTGGGGCGCCAGAGATGATCTGGAAACGCCCGCACAAACTCTTTCCTCTGGGACACCATGGCGAGGTCGTCTTTGGTGAGCCTCACGGCAAACCCCGTGAAGACCTCAGTGTAGCTATGGATGAGGCGTGGCTCATCGGAGCCGGCGAGAGGTGTTGGCAGGAAGGAATCCTGCCACCAGCGGTGGTTGTCCTCGCTGCCCGCTTCAACGGGTGGCCTCAGCATCACAATGTATGTGCGATGGCTTGGAGAGAGGCCTGCACCTTGGTCGTCGCATACCGCAGGTGAAGGAGCATGCAGGAGCATGAGGGTGAGGGTGAGCATGAGCATGAGGGGACAAGGATGACATGGTTAGGATGGGATCGGCTGGAAGAAGAACAGGTGGGGCTTGAGCTTGGATCTTTGGAGGAAAAGAGGGTGAGGGTGGAGCTGGAAGTGAACAAGAGGGAGAGAGGACACCAATGTGCGCGAGCTTGGTGTTCGAGGAGGGAATGGTGGTGGTGGAAGCTTGGTGTTGTGAGCTTGTCTGTATGACAGTCTGAGCAGGGGTGGTGGAAGTGACCGAGAGGAAGAGATATATAGACCGAGTTGTGGAGAAGAAAAGGAGGAATGCTACGTGTCGAGTGTTGAGTGAAAGAGACGCGATGCGTGAGTCTGAGTGCACTAGGTTGTACACTGTGACTGCGTATCATTTGGGTAGAAAAATTTGTCCTAGGGGGAGGAAGATTAATTAGGAGAAAGATGACAAGTGTATCTACTGCAGAGCATGCTCTCGTCTCCATGGTTGCACTGCACCTGCACCTCCGAGAAATTTGCTCAGTTTATGCATTTGTATTGATGTTCTTTCTGCGTTCCATTACCATACATTCCTAGACTGATTTGCTATGCTTGACCAGAGTTCAAATCGTACAGATTTGCAGACTAACTTGTAATGTGGAATAATCTCATAATGACCAATTCATCATGTGGTCTTTGTTAACTGCTGTAGTTTAATCAGGATCCTTTTCTTTTCTCTCTCGGTTGGCTGTGAAACAGAAAGAAAAGGGAAAGCAACAAGACGTGAAGCTTGGACGTTACAGCACCCACTCCTTCGTAGACTAATGTGGTCATGTGGAGTAGTGGGAGACACAGAAGTGATGTCCTACACCCCTAAATGGCGTAGGGAGACGCTGGTGTCGAGCGTCCGCTGGTGGAGAGAAAGGCTCCAAACAAAAGGTTCATGCTTGCAGAGCAGATGAGGAAAATGGTGGAGGCGAGCAAGTGACCGAGAGGCAGGGAGAGAGGCCGCTCTGCTGTTGCTGTGTGTGGTGGACTGGTGGTGGGTGCACTGCAAAAAGAGAGAGGTTGAACTTCCATCCATGGAAGAAGAGGAAAGCTCTGCTGGTGGTGGTGGTGGTGGAAGTGACCGAGAGGACGACGCTACGTGTCGAGTGTTGCGCTAGCCTGGGTTTCAGTTTCAGTTAAATTAAAATCAAAATAGCGGGGCGGGACAAGATGTTTAGCGGAGCCAATCCATATTTAGCGTTTTTTATGAAAAATCAGTAGCAAATCAACGCATTAAAATTTGGATTTGGAAAAGAGAGGAGGGAGGAGCTCAGCTTGCCTGGCGATGGATGATCTGGACGAGGCACATCGTCGCCTTCCTGGCGCGGAAGCGGAAGCAGCCGGCCGCTGCACAATCTTACGGTGCCTCCCGTACTCCATCAACTCGCCGGCGCTTCGACGACCCGATGCGCCGGCGCTCCCCGAGCTCACCTACGGCCTCAGAGACCCCCCGCTGGCCTCCTTCACCGCCGCTGTGGTGTCCCTCTGGCCGCCACCGTAGACGCTAATGGCCGCCGCCGGCCGGTCGTGCTTCCGTTTGAGGAGAGGAGGGGGCTGGGGAACGGAGTACTCGGTCAGTCGGAGTCTCTTTTTTCCTTCGAGAAAAAAAAAATCTAGGTTTCCTGATTCAGCCCATTCTGACTGGCCTCATTGGTCTGTGGCCTGGGAAGGCCCGGCCCCTATTTATATTTTTGGCAACGGCAATGTCTCAAAAAAAATTATTTTTTGGCAACGGCCATTTGTTTTTTCCGAGGTCCAGAGTTTACATAGCAGATGCGATGTATCAGCCTATCAGGTGAAAATGCCTTCGCCACAGAGCATGCTCTCGCCTCCATGGTTGCACTGCACCTGAACCTCCGAGAAATTTGCTCAGTTTATGCATTTGTATTGATGTTCTTTTTGCGTTCCATTACCGTACATTCCTAGACTGATTTGCTATGCTTGACCAGAGTTCAAGTCGTATAAATTTGCAGACTAACTTGTAATGTGGAGTAATCTCATAATGACAAGTCATCATGTGGTCTTTGTTAACTGTTGTAGTTTAATCAGGATCCTTTTCTCTCTCGATTGGCAATGAAACAGAAAGAAAAGGGAAAGCAAAGGCACGCCAAGCTTGGACGGTACAACACCCACACGATTCTTCATAGACTCTACACTCTAGCGTGGATAGTAGTGGAAGACAGAAGTGACGATGCCTGACACCCACCGGGCCACCCCTAAAAATGGCCTAGGCAGATGCTGGTGGAGAGAAAGCCTCCAAACAGAGTACGAAGATGCACTGCGGCGTGCATTCGTGCTGTACGCCACCGAGTTCGACCGCATCCGCAAGATGCATGCGGCTCCAGGAGCAGATGCGGCTCTGCTGTTGCTGTGTGCGTGGTGGACTAAGGGCCAACTCCACCGCGCGACTCTATCCTGTCCGGCCCCGTCCGTTTAGAGTAAAAGGGACAAAAAAAGGCGGCCCAGCGTGCAAGAGCAAACGGACTTTTGTCCGTTTTTGACCCATCCCCGGCCCAAACTTGCGCCGGTTTTGGGGTGAAACGGACAGCGCGCGCACTTGTCCTCCCCTGGCCCGCCTGTCGGTGGGAGAAACCAAAAATCCCCCGACGGCCATTTGGCGCCATTTCCCCCAAACCCTCCCACGTCCCTCCCGCCCCTCTCTCTCCCCCGTCCATGGTCGACGCCCCGCCGAGTTCCGGCGGCCTGGCCATCGACCCGACCGCAAAGGTGAAGAAGAAGGCGCCAAGGAAGCCGCGGTCGAAGTACACGCCGGAGGAGATCGCCAAGTTGGACGCGGAATCGGCGAAGAGGAGGGAACGGAGAGCGGCCGTCAAGATGAATGCCGCCGCGGCCAAGTTCGCCGCCCAGCGCGAGGAGCCGGAGGCCGCGCGGCGCAAGGCCGCTGCCGACGAGAAGGAGGACCTCGTCAACAAAGCGCACGCCATCCTCATGCTTGGCATGGGCCGTCCAGCGGGGTTCCATGCAGCGGCCGTCGGCCCGGCGAGCACAGGCTCGTCGGTCGCCCGGCCTACGCACTGCCAGTCGCCGACGTCGCGCGCCGCGCCCATGTTGTCCGGCTTTCCTCCACCCAGGCACGACGGCCAGACCCGTTTCTCGGCGTCGCCGGACGTGGGCTTGTTCGCGCCGTCCACACCACGCCCCGCGGCCGTCATCGACCTCAACGTGACGCCTGGGTCCAGCAGCGGCGGGCGGCCTTCCGTCGAGATGCAAAGAAAGCAGGCGCATGCACCGTTCACGGGCACCACTTCGGCCGTGTATATGTTTGCATGTTCACTTGTTGTTGATCATGTGGTGTAGGCATTTCAATCTTTGGAGGCATTCAAGGCCCGGCACAATGACAAGCCATTCACTCTTACGCATTGTTGGACGATCATCAACAATTGCCCTAAAGTTCAAGGATCAATACCGTGAACTTCAAAGGAAGAGAGGCAAGAAGACGGCCAAGTTCGCCGGAGGTGGGGATGGCGAGGCGTTGAAGAGGCCGAGGGGCAAGACCAACTCCAAGGTGGACGACATACGTGACGCCTCATCCATGGCCTTGCATGAGACTTTGCATGGCATGATGTCACATAAGGATGTGAGGGACGAGAAGAAGCGACAAAGCAAGGACGAGCAAATGAAGCAATACCTAGACCTCCAACGACATAAGCTTGAGATGGAGGAGGCGGTCAAGAAGAGGAAGATAGACATGGAGGAGGCGGCCCGGCAAAGGCAGCTCGACATGGAAGAGGCCGCTCGGCAAAGGCAGCTCGACATCGAGGCCGACAACGTCAAGGCCAAGCAGAGACAACTCGACATCGAGGTCACCAATGCCGCCACCAAAGCAAAGGAGGTGGCCCTTGCGATCATGAGCGTGGACTTGTCGAAGATGAGCGACAAGACGAGGGCCTGGTTCGAGGCCAGGCAGAAGGAGATGCTCGACGCCGAAGGCCTGAACTAGGTCGTCCGATCGGCGTGACCGTTCTTTTTGGAGGCTGGCATGGGTGTCGCCCGCCCGCGGGGCCGCTGGCTGTGTGCCGGCGATAAAACATTCATTTTGGAGGCCGGCTGTGTTGCCGGCCGCTGGCTGTGTTGCCGGCGAGGACAACTATTCATTTTGGAGGCTGGCTGTGTTGCCGGCCGCTGGCTGTGTAGGCCGCTGGCTTTGTTGCCTGCGTGATGAACTCGGGTCGTGAACTGGGGCTTGGCATTTCAAACGTCCCTTTTTTTTAAATAGACGCGGACAGGATGGGGCAAAAGGATGCGGTCGCGCGCTGGGCGCACGGCCACCGCATCCCAGGACAGGCCCGAACACGACCCCAAATCCCTACCCAAAGGGACAAAAACAGGACAAAACGGACGTCCGTTTGGGGTCGCGCGGTGGAATTGGCCTAATGGTGGTGGTTGTGGGTGCACTGCAAGAGAGGGTGGTTGAGCTTCCATTTATGGAAGAAGAGCAAGCTTTGCTGCCGGTGAAAGAAGTGACCGAGAGGACGACGGTACGTGTCCAGTGTGTCGCTAGCCCGGGTTTCAGTTTCAGTTAAATTAAAAATAGTGGGGCGGGACAAGATGTTTAGCGGAGCTAAGCCATATTTAGCGTTTTGATGAAAAATCGGTAGTGTCGTGGTGATCTCATGATAGATGGCATGGGATGGCTAAAAGTGAGGGGCTACGTGAGGACGCCGGTGGGTTTTGGAGGCGAGGTTGACACGTGCAAGTGTGTGACACGAGACGTACCCAAGTTTGCCCCCCCCCCCCCATCCAGGGCCGGCCCTGTGTTTCTGGAGGCCCTAGGCAAACTTGGCGACATGGGCCCCTATGTCCTAAGACCATATCTCAAAAAATATGACTCCGTCAATAATAATAATACTAAAAAGATCGCAAAATGAAACTAACATGACATGATTATCTCAAATAAGAATCAAATTAGGCTAACTTCATCGACAACAATAATACTCAAGTGCTTCAAAAAAGGTTTCTTGAGCCATTTCTAGGTAACATGGAAGACTAATGTCCTAAGATCATGAAGAAGAGAATTAGGAATTTATACACCTGATGATTGGAACCATAGACATGTACATAGAATGACAAAAAAAATGATAGATTGGATTAGAAAATTTTAAAACTTCGTGCATACTGAAATTGGAGGATGGATCATGGATGTATAGTTGAATACGTTCATACTAAATGAAGAATAATATAAACTACTAAAATTATCAAATTGGGGTTGGGGGGATGGACAGGAACAAAGGAACATGGATCGAATCGTCGAAACATTCAAACATACTGACTTGCAGACTTTCGGGATTCAATTCCTGGGATTGGGGACAGCCGGACAGCGTTGCAGACTTCAGACTTGTTTGCAGTCAGCCAAGTAGCCGGATGTATAGGTATTGCCGCGGTGCCGCCTTGCCGGATGCCTGATGGTCGGGCTACTGCCGTGCGGCGCGCGCAGCTCCAGTGGCGGCCGAGGCGAGGAGGCCGACGGTTCAAGTCGACGAACCTGGGAAGGAAAACAAGCGGTCTTGCTTGGCGCCTGACGCTTCGCGTTCGCGTTCGCTAATCGAGCGACGATAGCTAGCTAGCTATTCGATGGGCTTAGCCCATCTTATTTCTTTTCTTTTGTATTTTCCCCTATTTTTTGCTGGGCTATAGTTTGTGTGTGTGTATATATATATATATATATAATATAATAATATAATATAGTAATTCTTCTCCCTGGTCGGTTCATCGAGCCAGATGTTGTGCTCAACCAAGCCAAGTCACCGTCCCAACTCCGTAAAATCATATTGCCGATGAAGTAATTTTACCTTTACCCTATTGACTCACGGATAGTTTAAGGATCCATCTCACTCCCCACGTCCTTTCCTAATCAACATCGGGCAGTTTAGAGTCAGTCTCGACGGCGACCAGCACGATGTGGGCGGCCGACGTGTAGACGACGGAGAGGTGCTCGGTGGTTTGCTCAGGGGAAAGTCCTTGATAGCAAGTTTCCACTCCGTCACCTAGGTGAGCCCCCGTCTTCCTCCGCCGCCGCCGCCTCCACCGGCAGGATCCCCCTCGTAATGGCCTTCCTCGCCTGCCTCGCCTGGCTGTACGTCGCCGGCCGGTACGCTCGCGCCCTCCCTCTCCTCCCCAGATCTCTTCTCCACTCAGCAGCTCTGATCTCGCCTCGATTCGTTTGCAGGCCATGGCAGGACGCGCAGACCCGGGCGACCCTCTCCGGTCAGGCTCTCCGGCCTCCTCGAGAAGAGCAGCAGCAACGTGCGGATCTCTCAATCCCCCTCTCTGCCCACCTCTCGTTTTTCTCGATTTTTCCTGACGGTGGCACTTGATTGCAGCTCCCCAAGGAGATCTTGGTGGACGACAAGCCGAAGGACCTGGGATGCACGTAATTTATTGGTTCCTTTCTGGTGTGACTTGTTCTTCTGGTTTGTTGATTCGAAATGGGTTGCTTGGTTTTGGAGGATGGAGGGATTGAGAGGAAGATCGCCGAGGTGGAAATGGACATTGCCAAGGCGAAGAGCGAGGGGTACTTGTGGGGGAATGAGGCTGGTGCTGGTACCGAGGGTTCCGACAGAAAGAAGTTCCTTGCCCTCATTTGAGTTTACACTAGCTTTGGCTCACATAAAAAACACCACCCGAGCACCTCTCGGTGTGCCGTCATGTTTACATCTTGAATATTTTTCTTGATTCAGTAAAAAAACTGGTTTAACTCATTCTTTAGTGTTGACATACACTCACAGTAAGGATTGAACTCGCGATGGTAATGATGAGTCTGCAAGGTCAAGGTCATATGGTCTAATTATCAAATCACAGAAAGGAGAGGAGGAAGCTGAGCTCCGCTCTTTTTTCTGTCCAGGAGAGTAAGGTTATTTTTTCTTTTTGATTGAAACCTGCACATTGTATTGGGTCTGGAGGAAATTTTTCTCTGTGTCTATAGTTGTTGTATCTTAGTACTCCAGCTGAGAGAAAATTTTCTCCGTAGTGTACTGCTAGTACCATGGCATACCAATTGTTCGGACAGATCAAAAGGCAAGTTAAAGGTCAATTAGATAAATGCTACTGTACTCCCACATCTCACATCTCATTTACTACCTTGTATCAGCATTACTTGAAACACATTTATGCAGTCACGCATCTCACCTTGATTTTTTTTCTTCTGAATTTTGCTTGTATTGGAACTATATACATTTGCACTGTCTAACTTGTTATGCTCGCTGGTTGAATTTTCAGCATTTGAATCCGCCTCAAAGGAGAAACAGGGCATTAGCTAGTACCATAAATGACAAGATAGTTTGGCCATGAGTCTATCAACTTGCCTAGGTCCAAGTCCAACACTCACAAGCTTCTTCATCTGTAACAAACATCAATCTTGGGAGCGTTAGTTGAAGAGCCGGTGTTCTACAGTCTAGAAAAAAGACAAAAGAAGTCATTGCCACTACTCCTACTAGAATATTCAGTCGAAGAAGAAAACTTCTTGTTCTGGCTGCATCAACATGTTAATGTCATACTCCCTCCATCCGGAATTACTTGTCGTTAAAATGAATGAAAATGAATGTATCTACAACTAAAATACATCTAGATACATCCATTTGAATGACAAGTATTTCCGGACAGAGGAGTACATGTTATTGCGCTGCTACTTAGTTGCGAGTGTTTTTTTTTCTGTTTTTTTAAAGAGACCAGCATTTACACATCTATGTTATACTTCCTCCGTTCGGAAATACTCGTCGTACAGATGAATAAAAATGAATGTATCTAGAACTAAAATATGTCTAGATACATCCATTTCTTTGACAAGTATTTCCGGACGGAGGGAGTACACGTGCCAATGTCTCCTTGTCGATGCATTTTTTAATTAACAATGTCTGTTATGAATGCATCTCTCAGCTGGAGCATCCATGTTCAATCTCAGTTCAAAATTATAAGTTCATAAAAAGCATGAGCATGCCTAATCATTTCAAATTCTTTGGAACAAATGCACAACCTCTGAATCAATCTCAAGTTCCAACTCATTGCTGCCCTATAAAAAATAAGCCTACTGTCAAAATAAATAAGAAAGAGACTACTCCAAGAGCTGAACCTCAAATTAAACACATCACATTTAAAATATTCCATTGATGCAATTTTAGACAAATCACAAAGTACATCTCATTTGTTGATAAAAATGTCAGCAAACACAAAGAATCATTTTTTTTCCGAAAAGGACGCAAAGAATCAATAGACACAACACATGCATTTTCTGCCTAAAGAGAGCACTCATGTCGCCATGTATTTCAGTATCTCATCTCGGTGTTACTGTCATCCTCATTGTCGAGGGGGGTGGCGAGGAGAAGCACGCCGAGCCATTCCCGGTCCTCCACGGACGATGTCCTTGTGGTCGCGAAGCAGGACGTCGCCGAGAAGCTAAGCATTGTGCATGTTGTGAACATGTCCAACTAAAATGGTTGTGAACATGTCCAACTAAAATGGAGGTGGGAAATGAAACAAAAATCAATACGAACGCCCGCCTCCCGGTGTTGCGGGAGCGTGCGCCGCGCTCACGCGCTTGCACATGGCGCCATTCTTCCACTGGCGGGCGGAGGAAGGAGCTCACGCACTCGGAGTCATGTCGGGGTGGCGAGCCGCCGCAGCCCCTTTGGCCACCCCACCTATGTCCATCGCTCGTCATCGGGGCCGTCCTTTTTTTGGCTGTGCGCCCGGCGAACGATGGCCCAAGGAACTCGATTCTCACCGGAGGGTACTAGATTGCTGCGAGGGGAAACAAAATTTGCGGATGCGAACCCTAAATCTGCAAAGTTCTACTCTCTCCGTCCGGAAATAGTTGTCATCAAAATGAATAAAAGGGAACGTATCTAGATGTATATTAGTTCTAGATACATTCTTTTCTATCCATTTTGATGACAACTATTTCCGGACGGAGGGAGTAGTATATATAGTGGGTTTGGCTGAGTTTTTACTTGCTGCCCGTAAGAAATTTACGGGCCGAGCCGTTTTTACCGTATCTGATCAGGCCAGTTTTTTTTCACATCCTGCTAGAGATGCTCTAAAGAGAGACGGGGCTCGACCGCTCTCCACTCTATCGTTTTTCTCCCGGAGTTGATCGGAAGCTCTTTTTTTCCCCTCAAACCTCCACTCTATCGTTTTTCTCCTGGAGTTGATCAGACGCTCTCTTTTTTTCCTCAGAGAAATTAAACAGATGAGAGGGATATGTGCTAGAGTAGCTAAAGCTCATGCAGGTAGACACATTTTGAAAGAAGTGTTCTACTCCCTCCGTTCCTAAATACTTGTCTTTTTAGAGATTTCAACAAGTGACCACATACGAAGCAAAATGAATGAACCTACACTCTAAAATATGTCTATATACATCCGTATGTTGTAACCATTTAAGATGGCTAGAAAGACAAGTATTTGGGAATGGAGGGAGTAGTATAAAAGGAGGGACATATTTTGAAAGAGGTGTTCCAAGAAAGAAGCGATTTAATAGGTTGGATCCACGCGTTTTGCATGGTCCAAATTTACTCCAGTACATTCCCATCCCAGCTGCACATCAGGTATATTAATATTATATAAGAAGATCTTTTTTCTCTTACGGCCATTCGGCCACTTCGGCTAGCCGGTATGTTTCCTCATCTCACCACGGAACTTACCCAGGGAGGTCGTAAGATTACCACGCATCTATATTTCGTATAAGCTGGATTTGATGTGGGAACCGATTCCTTTTCCACGTTGTAATTTTATCTCCCAGCCCCCTTTTTCTTACGGCCTGGTTGGGGTGTGAGTGGTTTGGATGGGGTGAGGAATAACTATTCCTCACCCTGGGTGACGAATAACGCGACCCTATATATATAGTAAGGCCCTGCCCCCACCCTGAGAAGGTAGCACCCATAGTCCTGCCAAATATAGTAAGTGAGATGCAAGGGTTACAAGGGTTACAAACGATGTATTGATTATTGCTAATGAATAAAATTTTGTATTATTTCAAAAAAAAGTTGGGGGCGAGGAGGAAGAAGGAGCTGGCCTTCTGCCTGCCTCGTCGGTGTGTGTGTTTCGGGTGGGGTGTCTAAAGAGAGTTCAATCCCTTGCATGGAGGGGCACCGGGGGGTCTTATAGCCCCCCGGGGGGTTACAATGGTAACATTACATGGGCGCGGGGCCCTCGTGACATCGTCTGGAGACTAGCCACGGGACCCGTCGGGTCCATCGGGTGCAGGTCTCGCCGGGTTCGCCGGGGCGGCCGCGCACTGGACCGGTCGGCTGCACGACACTATGGCACGCCGTGTCCTGCGTCATGAGGCGGCTGGCGCCGCTCAACTACAGGGTCGCGCTGCCCGGCCGCCACCCGCCCCGGGCGGGGGTGTAGGGCGCATTATAGCCACGCCTGTATGAGTCGGCGTAAAGGGGAGCACTGTGGACACGCTCGCACCGTCGTGGAGGGCCTTCCTTGCTCTACGTCCGGAGGGGACGGCGGCCGACTTGCAGCCAGTCGGCCAGCCGGGTTGAGGGGAGCTTGTTGCCCCGATGTTTTGAAAAGGGATTCGGGTTCCGCGGCCTAGCCGGGATCATCTCCCTGACAGTAGTCTCTGAAGCTGTGAAGGCCTGCTGGCTCGGAGCGAGTGGGCCTTTGGAGCTTACCTTGACGTTGAGGGTTTGTTGGTGAAGTGGAGGCACCGGGCCGGGTGGAGCTGACCACCCACGCGTGTGTCTTGAAATCACGGATGCCGGCAACATCCACTGGATGTCGGCTTCTGGAAGCAGGATCGCAGTGCTCTGCCTGTGCGGGAAAACGAAAAGCCCGCCGGGTGGCCCCTTGATTCGCGCCCGCCATGGGCCAAAGGGCCGCCACATGCAGGCCCGAGGCGAGGCGACCCTACCAGGCCACACGCGTGATGGGACGGGGCAGCAGGCTAGGCCCCGGCACGCCGCGCCCTTGGCCCCCGTGTGCGGGATCTTTTATGGTCGAGCGGGACGACCGCGCTTCCCGAAGCAATTAATGGTTGTGGGTAACATGCCCACTTAATGCGGGGGAGAGGGAGTAGTGGGCGCAGACGATCCCACTTCCCCATGATCTGCCCGCGGTATAAATGATGGGGCAAGGGGGCGGCGGAGACATCCCCGCACGTGCCCCCGCTCTCCCCTCGTCTTCCTCTTTCTCTTCCTTCGTGGAGTTCGGGCGAAGCCCTGTCTCGCCGCTTGAGCCGCAGCCCACAGCTCAGCCTGCCGCGACGCACACACGCGCGCGTAGCTCCTCTCCATCTTCCTCTTCTTCTCGCCTGTGCCTTCGAAAAGCCCTGGCGATGGCATGGACCAAGGGCTCCGAGACAAGCGACGGCGACATCAAGTACCTTCGCGACACCGAGCGGTTGCCATCGGGGGAGGTGGTGTCAGCGCGCGCGCTCGGTGAGGAGAGGATCCCTGCGCCGCAGGAGGGCGAGGTTGTGGTGTTATA
This sequence comes from Aegilops umbellulata, assembly GCA_032464435.1. NCBI lineage: Eukaryota > Viridiplantae > Streptophyta > Magnoliopsida > Poales > Poaceae > Aegilops > Aegilops umbellulata. The sequence continues at coordinate 379,028,825 of CP136054.1, forward strand.
CACCCACTTTGCCCGCGGGTTTGGCCTCCCCGCGATCCTCTTCTTCCGTGCCTTTCTCGAGTTCTTCAGGCTGCAGCCGAACCATCTGGGCACCAACGCCATGCTGCAGCCCGCCGGCTTCGGCATGCTTCGCGAGGGATTGATATGTCTCTCTGTCATATCTACTTTTCCAGACTATTTTGCCCTTATTTTGGACTCTAATTTGCATGATTTGAATGAATCTAACTCGGACTGACGCTGTTTTCAGCAGAATTGCCATGGTGTTGTTTTTGTGCAGAAATCAAAGTTCTCGAATTGACCTGAAAATTTACAGAGATTTTTTTGGAATAAATAAAAAAATAATGGCGCAAGAAGTTGCCAGAGGGGGCCACCCAAAGGTCACAAGCCCTGGGGGCGCGTCCACCCCCAGGGCGCGCTACCAGGCTTGTGGCCCCCCTAGACCTCCTCCGACCCTAATTCCAACTCTGTATATTCCTATTCGGGGATAAAAAAAATCAGAGAGAAGGATTCATCGTGTTTTATGATACGGAGCCGCCGCCTCCTGTTCTTCATCGGGAGGGCTGATCTGGAGTCCATTCAGGGTTCCGGAGAGGGGAATCCGTCGCCATCTTTGATACATATCCAACGTATCTATAATTTTTGATTGTTCCATGCTGTTATATTATAATTCTTGGATGTTTTACAATCATTTTATAGCAACTTTATATCATTTTTGGGATTAACCTATTGACATAGTGCCTAGTGCCAGTTGCTGTTTTTTGCTTGTTTTTACTTCGCAGAATATCAGTACCAAACGGAGTCCAAATGCAACGAAACTTTCAGAGAATTTTTTTTGGACTAGAAGACACAACATGGGCAAAAGAAGTACCAGTGGGGAGGCACGAGGTGGGCACAACTCACCAGGGCGCTCAGGAGCCCAGGCGTGCCCTAGGGGGTTGTGCTCCCCTCGGTGGCCTCCCACACCGCCTCTTCGCCCTATAAATACCCAAATATTCCAGAAACCCTAAGGGGAGTCGACGAAGCACAATTCTAGCCGCCGCAATTGGTGCCTCTTTGATGATGCATGAGTAGTTCATCATAGACCTAAGGGTCCGTAGGCAATAGCTAGATGGCTTCTTCTCTCTTTTTGATTCTCAATGCAATGGCCTCTTGGAGATCTATTTGATGTAACTCTTTTTGCAGTGTGTTTGTTAGGATCCGATGAACTTTGAGTTTATGACCAGATCTATATCTATGAATTTTATTTGAGTCTTCTTTGATCTCTTATATGCATGATTACTTATAGCCTCGTATTTCTTCTTCGAATCTTTGGTTTAGTTAGGCCAACTAGATCGATTTTCTTGCCATGAGAAGAGGTGCCTTGTGATGGGTTCGATCGTGCAGTGTTCTTTCCCAGTGACAGAAGGGGCAGCAAGACACACATGTACTGTTACTATTAAGGATAACAAGATGGGGGCTATTCCTACATGAATAGATCTTATCTACATCATGTCATCATTCTTATTGCATTACTCTGTTTCTCCATCAACTTAATACACTAGATGCATGCTGGATAGCAGTCAATGTGTGGAGTAATAGTAGTAGATGTAGGCACGAGTCGATCCACTAATCTTAGACATAATGCCTATATAATGATCATTGCCTTGGTATCGTCATAATTATTCGATTTTCTATCAATTGTCCAACAGTAATTTGTTAACCCACCGTATGCTATTTTCTCGAGAGAAGTCTCTAGTGAAATCTACGCCCCCCGGGTCTATTCTTTATCATATTTTCTATGAGATCTATTTTTATCTGCTTTTGTTTTCAGATCTATTATTCCAAAAATCCAAAAATACCTTGCTGCAACTTTTTGCTATTTATTTTATTATGCTTTTTATCGAGATCTATTTATCCAATCTATCATAATTTTTATCCCGTCAACTTGACAATTTCTGGCGCCGTTACTCGTAGAGGGATTGACAACCCCTCATAAGCGTCAGGTTGCAAGTATTTGTTCTTTGTGTGCAGGTACCGTTTACACAGTGTTCCTTGGTTCCCCAATGTAACATCCCAAATTTTCAATTTGGAATGTTTTACAATTATTAGCTAAGAGTCTATGCATTTTGTTTGAATTAAGTGGCATTTGGAAATTTCTGAGGCATTTGAATTTTATTTGACTTTGAATTCAAATTGGCATTTGAAATTTATTTCAAAAAAAAATCCTTGATCAATACTTGTACAAAAGTACTAGAGGAGCTAACATGACACTCCAAAATGTTAGAAGAAATTAATGCCAAAAGTTTTGAATTCAAATTTGAGTTTTATTTGGAATTTTCAAAAAAATGTTTTTTATAAAAAAATTATTTTGCCTCTGAAAAATAGTTCACCTTATAGTTTTTATTTTTTATGATTTTTTGATATATATATATATATATATGTCCTATATGAAACTATTTTTACTTCCTCTAGTTTATTTGTTTTCCTTCTGTGAAAAAGGGAAACCCCGAGCAGGCCAGGCCAACCGGCCCAGCCAGCCGAGCCAGCCAGCCCAGCGCCCCGCACTCGATCCCTCTCTGATCGGTTGCCCGATCTCTTTCCCCCCCTCTCTCTCTCATTGACCGCGGGACCCGCACCCTCCTCTTTCCCCTCGCGCACGCCATGCCAAGTCGGAGTATTACCAGAGCGCGGGTAACCCAACCGTGCCGTTTACACAGCCCTTGGGAATAGGCGAATTTTAGGGCGAGTGGGGGGCGTTTGACATTCGCGACCTTTATAAGGGGATAAGGATTCGTCCTCATTCACCCACGCCTTCTCCTTCCTCTGCCCATCCGTTCATGAGCCCTGTTGGGGACGTAGTAATTTCAAAAATTTCCTACGCGCACGCAAGATCATGGTGATGCATAGCAACGAGAGGGGAGAGTGTTTTCCATGTACCCTCGTAGACCGAAAGCGGAAGCGTTAGCACAACGGGGTTGATGTAATCGTACATCTTCATAATCCGACCAATCAAGTACCGAACGCACGGCACCTCCGAGTTCAGCACACGTTTAGCCCGATGACGTCCCTCGAACTCCGATCCAACCGAGTGTTGAGGGGGAGTTTCGTCAGCACGACGGCGTGGTGACGATGATGATGTTCTACCGACGCAGGGCTTCGCCTAAGCACCGCTACAGTATTATCGAGGTGGACTATGGTGGAGGGGGGCACCGCACACGGCTAAAAGATCAAACAATCAATTGTTGTGTCTTTGGGGTGCCCCCTGCCCCCGTATATAAAGGAGCAAGGGGGGAGAGGCGGCCGGCCAAGGAGGGCGCGCCAAGGGGGGAGTCCTACTCCCACTGGGATTAGGATTCCTCCTTTCCTTGTTGGAGTAGGAGAAGGGAAGGAAAAATGAGAAGGAAGGAAGGGGGCGCCCCCCTCCCTAGTCCAATTCGGACCAGTCCATGGGGAGGGGTGCAACCACCCTTTGAGGCCTTTTTCTCCTTTCCCGTATGGCCCATTAAGGCCCAATACGAATTCCCGTAACTCTCTGGTACCCCCGAAAATACCCGAATCACTCGGAACCTTTCCGATGTCGGAATATAGTCGTCCAATACATTTATCTTTACGTCTCGACCATTACTCCTATTCATATCCCCGATCTCATCCGGGACTCTGAACTACCTTCGGTACATCAAAACACATAAACTCGTAATATAGCCGTCATCGAACTTTAAGCGTGCGGACCCTACGGGTTCGAGAACAATGTAGACATGACCGAGACACGTCTCCGGTCAATAACCAATAGCGGAACCTAGATGCTCATATTGGCTCCCACATATTCTACGAAGATCTTTATCGGTCAAACCGCATAACAACATACGCTGTTCCCTTTGTCATTGGTATGTTACTTGCCCGAGATTCGATCGTCGGTATCTCAATACCTAGTTCAATCTCGTTACCGGCAAGTCTCTTTACTCGTTTCGTAATACATCATCCCGCAACTAACTCATTAGTTGCAATGCTTGCAAGGCTTAAGTGATGTGCATTACCGAGTGGGCCCAGAGATACCTCTCTGACAATCGGAGTGACAAATTCTAATCTTGAAATACGCCAACCCAACAAGTACCTTCGGAGACACCTGTAGAGCACCTTTATAATCACCCAGTTACGTTGTGACGTTTGGTAGCACACAAAGTGTTCCTCCGGTAAACGGGAGTTGCATAATCTCATAGTCGTAGGAACATGTATAAGTCATGAAGAAAGCAATAGTAGAATACTAAACGATCGTGTGCTAAGCTAACGGAATTGGTCAAGTCAATCACATCATTCTCCTAATGATGTGACCCCGTTAATCAAATGACAACTTATGTCAATGGCTAGGAAACATAACCATCTTTGATCAACGAGCTAGTCAAGTAGAGGCATACTAGTGACACTCTGTTTGTCTATATATTCACACATGTATTATGTTTCCAGTTAATACAATTCTAGCATGAATAATAAACATTTATCATGAAATAAGGAAATAAATAATAACTTTATTATTGCCTCTAGGGCATATTTCCTTCAGTCTCCCACTTGCACTAGAGTCAATAATCTAGATCACATCGCCATGTGATTTAACATCAATAGTTCACATCACCATGTGATTAACACCCATATTTCACATCGTCATGTGCCCAACACCCAAAGGGTTTACTAGATTCAATAATCTAGTTCACATCGCTATGTGATTAACACCCAAAGAGTACTAAGGTGTGATCATGTTTTGCTTGTGAGAGAAGTTTAGTCAACGGGTCTGCCATATTCAGATCCGTATGTATTTTGCAAATTTCTATGTCTACAATGCTCTGCACGGAGCTACTTTAGCTAATTGCTCCCACTTTCAATATGTATCCAGATGAAGACTTAGAGTCATCTGGATCAGTGCCAAAACTTATCGACGTAACCCTTTTACGACGAACCTTTTGTCACCTCCATAATCGAGAAACATATCCTTATTCCACTAAGGATAATTTTGACCGCTGTCCAGTGATCTACTCCTAGTTCACTATTGTACTCCCTTGCCAAAATTAGTGTAGGGTATACAATAGATCTGGTACATAGCATGGCATACTTTATAGAACCTATGGCTGAGGCATAGGGAATGACTTTCATTCCCTCTCTATTTTCTGCTGTGGTCGGGCTTTGAGTCTTACTCAATTTCACACCTTGTAACACAAGCAAGAACTCTTTCTTTGACTGTTCCATTTTGAACTACTTCAAAATCGTGTCAAGGTATGTACTCATTGAAAAAACTTATCAAGCGTCTTGATCTATCTCTATAGATCTTGATGCTCAATATGTAAGCAGCTTCATCGAGGTCTTTCTTTGAAAAACTCCTTTCAAACACTCCTTTATGCTTTGCAGAATAATTCTACATTATTTCCGATCAACAATATGTCATTCAGATATACTTATCAGAAATGCTGCAGTGCTCCCACTCACTTTCTTGTAAATACAGGCTTCACCGCAAGTCTGTATAAAACTATATGCTTTGATCAACTCATCAAAGCGTATATTCCAACTCCGAGATGCTTGCACCAATCCATAGATGGATCGCTGGAGCTTGCACATTTTGTCAGCACCTTTAGGATCGACAAAACCTTCTGGTTGCATCATATACAACTCTTCTTTAATAAATCCATTAAGGAATGCAGTTTTGTTTATTCCTTTGCCAGATTTCATAAAATGCGGCAATTACTAACATGATTCGGACAGACTTAAGCATAGACACGAGTGAGAAACTCTCATCGTAGTCAACACCTTGAACTTGTCGAAAACCTTTTGCGACAATTCTAGCTTTGTAGATAGTAACACTACTATCAGCATCCATCTTCCTCTTGAAGATCCATTTATTCTCGATGGCTTGCCGATCATCGGGCAAGTCAACCAAAGTCCACACTTTGTTCTCATACATGGATCCCGTCTCAGATTTCATGGCCTCAAGCCATTTTGCGGAATCTGGGCTCACCATCGCTTCTTCATAGTTCGTAGGTTTGTCATGGTCTAGTAACATAACCTCCAGAACAGGATTACTATACCACTCTGGTGTGGATCTTACTCTGGTTGACCTACGAGGTTCAGTAGCAACTTGATCTGAAGTTTCATGATCATCATCATTAACTTCCTCACTAATTGGTATAGACGTCACAGGAACCGGTTTCTGTGATGAACTATTTTCCAATAAGGGAGTAGGTACATTTACCTCATCTAGTTCTACTTTCCTCCCACTCACTTCTTTCGAGACAAACTCCTTCTCTAGAAAGGATCCATTCTTAGCAACGAATGTCTTGCCTTCAGATCTGTGATAGAAGGTGTACCCAACTGTCTCCTTTGGGTATCCTATGAAGACACATTTCTCCAATTTGGGTTTTTATCAGGATGAAACCTTTTCTTATAAGCATCGCAACACCAAACTTTAAGAAACGACAACTTTGGTTTCTTGCCAAACCGCAGTTCATATGGTGTCATCTCAACGGATTTAGATGGTGCCCTTTTTTACGTGAATGCAGCTGTCTCTAATGCATTACCCCAAATCTATAGTTGTAAATCGATAAGAAACATCATAGATTGCACTATATCCAATAAAGTATAGTTACGATGTTTGGACACACCATTACACTGTGGTGTTCCAGGTGGCGTGAGTAGTGAAACTATTTCACATTGTTTTAACTGAAGGCCAAACTCGCAACTCAAATATTCGTCTCTGCGATCAAATTGTACAAACTTCATTTTCTTGTCACGATGATTTTCCACTTCACTCTGAAATTCTTTGAACTTTTCAAATGTTTCAGACTTATGTTTCATCAAGTAGATATACCCATATCTGCTCAAATCATCTGTGAAGGTCAGAAATCAACGATACTTGTCGTAAGCATTAACACTCATCGGACCGCATACATCAGTATGTATTATTTCCAATAAGTCAGTTGCTCGCTCCATTGTTCCGGAGAACGGAGTCTTAGTCATCTTGCCCATGAGGCATGGTTCGCAAGCATCAAGTGATTCATAATCAAGTGATTCCAAAAGTCCATCAGCATGGAGTTTCTTGATGCGCTTTACACCAATATGACCTAAACGACAGTGCCACAAATAAGTTGCACTATCATTATTAACTTTGCATCTTTTGGCTTCAATATTATGAAAATGTGTATCACTACGATTGAGATCCAACAAACCATTTTCATTGGGTGTATGACCATAGAAGGTTTTATTCATGTAAACAGAACAACTATTATTCTCTAACTTAAATGAATAACCGTATTGCAATAAACATGATCAAATCATATTCATGCTCAACGCAAACACCAAATAACACTTATTTAGGTTCAACACTAATCCCGAAAGTATAGGGAGAGTGCGATGATGATCATATCAATCTTGGAACTTCATTCCAACACACATCGTCACCTCGCCCTTAACTAGTTTATGTTCATTCTGCAACTCCCGTTTCGAGTTACTACTCTTAGCAACTGAACCATTATCAAATGCCGAGGGGTTGCTATACTCACTAGTAAAGTACACATCAATATCATGTATATCAAATATACCTTTGTTCACTTTGCCATCCTTCTTATCCGCCAAATACTTGGGGCAGTTCCGCTTCCAGTGACCAGTCCCTTTGCAGTAGAAGCACTTAGTCTCAGGCTTAGGTCCAGAGTTGGGCTTCTTCACTTGAGCAGCAACTTGCTTGCCATTCTTCTTGAAGTTCCCCTTCTTCCCTTTGCCCTTTCTCTTGAAACTAGTGGTCTTGTCAACCATCAACTCTTGATGTTTTTCTTGATTTCTACCTTCGACGATTTTAGCATCGCAAAGAGCTTGGGAATTGTTTTCGTCATCCCTTGCATATCATAGTTCATCACGAAGTTCTACTAACTTGGTGATGGTGACTAGAGAATTCTATCAATCACTATCTTATCTGGAAGATTAGCTCCCACTTGATTCAAGGGATTGTAGTACCCAGACAATCTGAGCACATGCTCACTGCTTGAGCTATTCTCCTCCATCTTTTTAGCTATAGAACTTGTTGGGGACTTCATATCTCTCAACTCGGGTATTTGCTTCAAATATTAACTTCAACTCCTGGAACATCTCATATGGTCCATGACGTTCAAAACGTCTTTGAAGTCCCGATTCTAAGCCGTTAAGCATGGCGCAGTAAACTATCAAGTAGTCATCATATTGAGCTAGTCAAACAATCATAACGTCTGCATCTGCTCCTGCAATAGGTCTGTCACCTAGCGGTGCATCAAGGACATAATTTTTCTATGCAGCAATGAGGATAAACCTCAGATCACGGATCCAATCCGCATCATTGCTACTAACATTTTTCAACTCAGTTTTCTCTAGGAACATATCAAAATAAAACAGGGGAGCAACATTGCGAGCTATTGATCTACAACATAGATATGCTAATACTACCAGGACTAAGTTCATGATAAATTGAAGTTCAATTTAATCATATTACTTAAGAAGTCCCACTTAGATAGACATCCCTCTAATCCTCTAAGTGATTATGTGATCCATATCAACTAAACCATGTTCGATCATCACGTGAGATGGAGTAGTTTCAACGGTGAACATCACTATGTTGATCATATCTACTATATGATTCACGCTCGACCTTTCGGTCTCTGTGTTCTGAGGCCATATCTGTTATATGCTAGGCTCGTCAAGTTTAACCTGAGTATTCCGTGTGAAGCTATTTTGCACCCGTTGTATTTGAACGTAGAGCCTATCACACCCGATCATCACGTGGTGTCTCAGCACGAAGAACTTTCGCAACGGTGCATACTGTGACGCCCCCGATTCAATCGTACACTAATCATGCACGCAAATGTGTACGATCAAGATCAGGGACTCACGGGAAGATATCACAACACAACTCTAAAACATAAATAAGTCATACAAGCATCATAATACAAGCCAGGGGCCTCGAGGGCTCGAATACAAGTGCTCGATGATAGATGAGTCAGCGGAAGCAACAATAATCTGAGTACAGACATAAGTTAAACAAGTTTGCCTTAAGAAGGCTAGCACAAACTGGGATACAGATCGAAAGAGGCGCATGCCTCCTGCCTGGGATCCTCCTAAACTACTCCTGATCGTCGTCAGCGGGATGCATGTAGTAGTAGGCACCTCCGGTGTAGTAGGAGTCATCGTCGACGGTGGCGTCTGGATCCTGGGATCCAACATCTGGTTGCGACAACCAGGTAGAAAGGATAGGGGGAAAAGAAGGAGAAAGCAACCGTGAGTACTCATCCAAAGTACTCGCAAGCAAGGAGCTACAGTACATATGCATGGGTATATGTGTAAAGGGCCATATCAGTGGACTGGACTGCAGAATGCCAGAATAAGAGGGGGATAGCTAATCCTGTCGAAGACTACGCTTCTGGCAGCCTCCGTCTTGTAGCATGTAGAAGAGAGTAGACTGAAGTCCTCCAAGTAACATCGCATAGCATAACCCTACCCGGCGATCCCCTCCTCGATGCGCTGTTAGAGAGCGATCACCGGGTTGTATCTGGCACTTGGAAGGGTGTGCTTTATTAAGTATCCGGTTCTAGTTGTCGTAAGGTCAAGGTACAACTCCAGGTCGTCCTTTTACCGAGGGACACGGCTATTCGAATAGATAAACTTCCTTGCAGGGGTGCACCACATAACCCAACACGCTTGATCCCATTTGGCCGGACACACTTTCCTGGGTCATGCCCGGCCTCGGAAGATCAATACGTCGCAGCCCCACCTAGGCTCAACAGAGAGGTCAGCACGCTGGTCTAAATCCTATGCGTGCAGGGGCCTAGGCCCATCGCCCATTGCACACCTGCACGTTGCGTACGCGGCCGGAGAGCAAACCTAGCAACCTCCATTACAAAGGAAGTCACGTTACGCGGTCCAACCCGGCGCGCGCCGCTCAGTCGCTGACGTCACGAAGTGCTTCGGCTGATACCACGACGCCGGGATACCCATAACTACTCCCGCGTAGATGGTTAGTGCGTATAGACCAAATGGCCAGACTCAGATCAAATACCCAGATCTCGTTAAGCGTGTTAAGTATCCGCGAACGCCGACCAGGGCCAGGCCCACCTCTCTCCTAGGTGGTCTGAACCTGCCCTGTCGCTCCGCCACAAAGTAACAGTCGGGGGCCGTCGGAAACCCAGGCCCACCACTACCTGGGTGGAACTAAGGATGGCAATGGGGCGGGTTTGGATCGGGTTGAACAATATCAAATCCATATCCATATCCATGAAGACAGTCTTTGCCCGCCCATGAAAAAATCCATGGGTGAAAAATTGTGTCCATGTCCAAATCCGATGGATATCCATATCCACTGAATATCCATTGGGTCCTCTCGAGACATATAAATAAGACTTAACACAATATTAACATAAACTCTTCCGTTCTTCACCTCATGGCAGGCTAGGCTTCATTTATGGTAAATCAACATCCAGTAACAACCTAAGATCATTTAGTATTTTTCAAACATATGAGAATGATGAGTCATTTAAGAAAGATATAAAAATAAGGGAAGGGATGTTGGAGTATGTTACGGAGGGGATTGACTGTCAACTTATAAAAGTTATGATGGGGATTGTGTAATTTCTTATGCATGTTTTAGATAAAAAAGTGTAAAATTGTCGTGGGACATGTGAACGTGGGGCAGGGATATCAGATTTTTCCCCCATTAAGTCATACTATCGGGTTGGGTTTGGGTATATCCATGGGTACAAGATTATATCCATGCCCTACCCACGAACAATCGGGTCGGGTTTGGGCGCCACCCATGGACACAAAAGCATATCCAAACCTTATCCATTCGGGTCGGATATCCATGGATATCCATGTCCATGGATAAAATTGCCATCCTTAGGTGGAACCACCTGCCCCTTCAGCCCCCATCTCCGAACAGTATCACAGGTAATGTAACAGTGTAAAGTATATTGTATATGCCCGTGATCACCTCCCGAAGTGATCACGGCCTAGTAATATAGCATGGCAGACGGACAAGAGTGTAGGGCCACTGATGGAACACTAGCATCCTATACTAAGCAGTAGGATTGCAGGTAAAGGTATCAACAACAGTATCAAAGACAGGCTATGCATCAGGATAGGAATAACGAAAGCAGTAACATGCTACACTACTCTAATGCAAGCAGTATAGAGGAGAGTAGGCGATATCTGGTGATCAAGGGGGGGGGGGCTTGCCTGGTTGCTCTGGCAAAAGAGAGGGGTCGTCGGTGACGTAGTCGACCACAGGGGCATCAGCATCATCACGGGGTTTACCGGAAAGAAGTAACGGAGGGGGAACACAATAAATAACAGAGCAATCAAAGTATAACATGGCAATGCGCGGTGCTAGAGGTGACCTGACGCGGTAGTAAGTGATACTGGTGAAGGGGGAAACATCCGGGAAAGTATTCCCGGTGTTCCGCGTGTTCAGGCAGGGGAGCCGGAGGGGGAAAGTTGCGAGTTTAATATGTTAGGGGTGCGTGGCGGACGAACGGGCTGCGTATCCGGGTTCGCCTCTTCGTTCTGAGCAACTTTCATGTATAAAACTTTTTCATCTGACTTACGGATTATTTTCTATGAATTTTCAAAGATTTAAACTATATTCTAAGATTATTTTAATCCACAAATAAACAGGAAATACTAAGTGTACCTAGCCATGTGCTACCCACATAGGCTGACTGGTGGGGTCCAGGGAGGTCGAGTCAGCAGTTGACCAGTCAACTATTGACTGGTCAACAGGGTCAAAGGGGGCCACATGTCATTGACCGGGTCAACCGAGTCAACAGTTTGACTGGTCAAACTGGAGACGGGACCCACATGTAAGTGTCACATGTACTTAGAAGGCTTTATTTAACTTAATTTCTCTAATTAGTTGGCGGGCCCACATGTAAATGTCACATGGGTAATTAAACTAAACTTAATGGCCTTGGGCCCATGGGCCAGTGGCAGAGGGGGTTGGTGCGGTTAATTTAGTGTGTGTGTGGGGGGGTGTTATCCCAATTAACCGAACAGGGGGCCGACAGCAACGGCGCGGCCGGCGGCCGGAGGCGCGGGGAGGCGACGACTGGAGGCGGTGGCTGCGGTGGGGCGGGAGTGCGCGTTGGGCGGTGTTCGAGCAGCAGGAGCATACGGCGCGGCGGGGGATGCGGGCATGGCCGGGCGATATGAGCACGGCCTGGCGCGGGCAGCAGCAGCAGGATGTAGCATGTGGAGGAGGCGGCGGACACGGGCGGCAGCAGGCGGGGTCGCGTCCAAGGAGGCAGATACGGGCATGGCCAGGCGAAGTGGGTACGGCGGCTGCGGGCGCGGCCATTGGCACGGAGGCCTGCAGGCGGCAGCAGAGGCGGGCTGCAGCGCATGCAGAGGAGTGGCCGAGGCACGCGGCCTGGGCGCGCGCTTGCGAGCAGGGAGCCAGGAGGCGCGTGGGCACTACGCGGGCGAGTGCGCGAGCATGGGGGTGCGTGAGCGAACAAGGGCGTGCGATGCGCGGTGGAAGCAGGAGCAACACGAGCGGGGCCAGGGGTGGTGGTGCGCGCGCGGATGCAGAACTCCGGCGCGGCCATGGCGACTGAGCTCGCGAAAACATTGACTACAGGTACGGATCGAGACAGGGAAGAGGGGAAACCGGAGGAGAAGCTCACCCAGGATCTTATGGTGGTCTCGGTGAAGGTCGGGGAGGCTTGACGGCCACGCAATCAACGATGGCGGCCAGCAGACGAAGACGAGGAAGACGGGGCCGATCCACTGATGCTGAGGATTCCGGCTCGTGTTCTTGAGCGTAGACGAAGCAGAGGAGCGTGTCGGTGATGCCAGGCGCGGTCTCGGTCGGCGAGGACGATGGGGAGCACGCGGGCGAGGGGATCCATGGCATCGGCGGCTCGGAAGTGCGCGAGGAAGAAGATGACGGTGCGAGGGGGAAAGTGGCGAGGCTAGGGTTTCGTGAGGAGGCTCGGGGGGGAACAAGTAGGCGACGGGGAGGAGCTGGATGGCCGGCACGTAGCGATCCACGCCATGGACGGGCGCTCTACGTCCACGGCACTTGGGTGAACAGGAGGAGGAAGGGGATCTCCTGGTGGGTTGGGCTGTTTGGCTGGGCTACTAGGCCATCTAGGCCAAGGCCCAACAAGGAGGGAAAGGCTTCTTTCCATTTTATTTTATTTTATTTTGTTTTGTTTTTCTTTTGTTTAAGTTATTTATTATCTGTTCTTATATTATTTTAGTTTTATAAAACTTAAGCCTAGTCACTAAATTAATGTTTTAGTTTAGTCTACTGCCTCGAAGTGTTTGGTACACAATCAAAATAGTTTACATTTTTACAACTCCTAAAAAGGCATTTAATTAATTGCTTTTTCATTGTTTTACTTATTTTAGGACCTTTAAACACTTTGTCGAATGTTGGCTCCTCCACCAATATTGACTATGAATTATTTGCCATATTTTGAACACTAGTTTTCATGTTTGAGAATTTTATTAATTCACTTATGATTTGAATTTTATCGTTGAATTGTGTTTGAGTCAAGGCTAGATTAGCAACAGTAATTGCGATGACATGGCACCATTAACATGAGATTACTGTAGCCTAATCATCCGGGCGTCACAATTCTCCTCCACTACAAGAAATCTTGTCCCGAGATTTTAAGAGGCGGAGTAAGAGGAATGATCTGGTTACTAAATTCTAACGATCCTTCCCAGTTTTAGTTGCTCTTCTCGAAGAGGGCTATCCAAAACGTTGATGTCTTCATACCTCGGCTTTAGGTCCTCACGATGAAGTCGTCATCCTTTCTTCGGAGTTTTCATTGTACATATGAAGGACAAGGGGTATCTTCAGAAAAACGGACCTCTGAAAGGTTGACTATCTGGTCGATAACATCGAGGATGGTGGCGGAAAGTAACTCTCGAACGGAAACTTAAGCAATATCGAGAGCAAAGTAAGTAGGTGCAAAAGTAGAAGTTTCAAGCACATAGGCAATCGTTCGTTGCCTGATACGAAATGTGAAAGGGGTTTAGAGCAATGGGAATAAGTAATGCGCCTGGTACCAGAATAGATCACTAGGCAGGTGACCCGTGAATTACATATGGAGTCAAGTGCGAGGAATATCTTTGACAACAGGGTGTACAAGAGAGTCAGGTTTCGATGCTGTGGAACTGTGGGTTATGGGCTCACCATGTGGGTTAAAAGCAGGAAGGGCGGTGACGTCTTGCACGATCATGAAAGCAAGGCATGTCAGAGGATAGTCTGACGGTTATGTCGGCAACAACATCGGTACCAAGGGCGAGGGACAAAGTGAACCATTTTCCTGCTCGTTGAACGAGGTGGACCAATAGGCAAAGTACTCGTCCATCGGTGGTTACCAGAATGCTATCAACAAAAGCAACAGGGTCTTAATGACACGGTTGTACACCAAGGTGTTTTACATAAGCAGAAGAATACTACTGCTTATATAATATAGATTACAAGAAGGATTAAGCAAACCAATGGAAAGGAAAGGTGATTACCAGGTTTAATCAGAACAATGGGGGGAAAATGTGTATACACACATATTTCAGGGGTATATCCTTCCCAAGGACAAGCGGGGCATGATATCCATGACAGGATAGAAAGTAGAGAACCATTGAGGTAAAGGGAGAGGAATTTCATGATATTACCCATACAACGGTGTTTGGATAATTGAGCAAGAAAACTTTTAGCATTGCGCTTCCAATGTTCTTATTGAATATCAGAGTACCACAAACAAGCTTCGGGATAGCATTGACATGGTCTTTAAGCAAAGGTCAGACTTTAGATACACAAAGGATCCATCAGGATCAACCCATAGAATAAGTGTTACAATTTCCACATGGAAGAATGGTTAACCTTGATAAAAAGGAAACTAGGTGTGCTAGGATGACATCACCTTACCGGGTCATATAAGGACCAATGTTATGGCTCTTGGAAAATGTTCCAACCATCATATCTGACCGAGTTTCAGATCTGATTGGTGTCAGGATACCTCAAACTCAGGATGCCCGAGAAGAAAGGATGCAACACAAACTAATTCAAGGGCATTTTAAGATTCTCGGGAAATGAACCATGGAAGCAAGTTCCGAAACCAGAGTTCATCATTAAACCAAGGAGAGGATGAGGAGGTGGCTGATGGAATCAACGACAATCCTCGAGATTTCCAAAACGGTGGATTTCCACAGTTATGTGAACAAGGAGATAACATTTGTCGAATCAAATGATAAAATGATGTATGCTCAAGGAAAACATACACAGTTAAACACTGGATGAAAGGTGCACCCGAAATATGGGCTGGGTTGCACTGTTGGGGAACGTTGCAGAAAACAAAAATTTTCCTACGGTTTCACCAAGATCCATCTATGAGTTCATCTAGCAACGAGTGATCGGATGCATCTACATACCTTTGTAGATCGCGAGCGGAAGCGTTCAGAGAACGGGGATGAGGTAGTCGTACACGAGGTGATCCAAATCACCGGAGATCCTAGCACCGAACGGACGGCACCTCCACGTTCAACACACGTACGGTCAGCATGACGTCTCCTCCTTCTTGATCTAGCAAGGGGGGAAGGAGAGGTTGATGAAGATCCAGCAGCACGACGGCGTGGTGGTGGATGCAGGGCGTCACAGCAGCAGGGCTTCGCCGTGTACTGCGAGAGGAAGAGGTGTAGCAGGGAGAGAGGGAGGCGCTAGGACTCAGGTGTTCTTGCCCCTCCCACCCTCATATATATAGGCCCCTAGGGGGGGGGGGTGCCGGCCCTAGGAGATTGGATCTCCTAGGGGGGGGGGGGGGGCGGCGGCCAAGGCTGGAGTGGCCCCCAAGCCAAGGTGGGGCGCCCCTCCACCCCTAGGGTTTCAACCCTAGGCGCATGGGGTGGGCCTAGGGGGGCGCACCAGCCCACTATGGGCTGGTTCCCCTCCCCACTTTGGCCCATGGGGCCCTCCGGGATGGGTGGCCCCACCCGGTGGACCCCCGGGACCCTTCTGGTGGTCCCGGTACAATACCGATGACCCCGAAACTTGTCCCGATGGCCGAAACAACACTTCCTATATATAATTATTTACCTCCGGACTATTCCGAAACTCCTCGTGACGTCCGGGATCTCATCCAGGACTCCGAACAACATTCGGGTTACTGCATATACATATCTTCACAACCCTAGCGTCACCGAACCTTAAGTGTGTAGACCCTACGGGTTCGGGAGACAGGCAGACATGACCGAGACGGCTCTCGGGCAATAACCAACAGCGGGATCTGGATACCCATGTTGGCTCCCACATGCTCCACGACGATCTCATCGGATGAACCACGATGTCGAGGATTCAATTAATCCCGTATACAATTCCCTTTGTCAATCGGTATTTTACTTGCCCGAGATTCGATCGTCGGTATCCCAATACCTTGTTCAACCTCGTTACCGGCAATTCACTTTACTCGTACTGTAATGCATGATCCTGTGATCAAACACTTTGATCACATTGAGCTCATTATGATGATGCATTACCGAGTGGGCCCGGTGATACCTCTCCGTCATGCGGAGTGACAAATCCTAGTCTCGATCCGTGTCAACCCAACAGACACTTTCGGAGATACCCACAGTATACCTTTATAGTCACCCAGTTACGTTGTGACGTTTGGCACACCCAAAGCACTCCTACGGTATCCGGGAGTTACACGATCTCATGGTCTAAGGAAAGGATACTTGACATTGGAAAAACTCTAGCAAACGAACTATACGATCTTATGCTATGTTAGGATTGGGTCTTGTTCATCACATCATTCTCCTAATGATGTGATCTCGTTATCAATGACATCCAATGCCCATAGTCAGGAAATCATGACTATCTATTGATCAACGAGCTAGTCAACTAGAGGCTTACTAGGGACATGTTGGTGTCTATTATTCACACATGCATTACAATTTCCGGATAACACAATTTTAGCATGAATAAAGACAATTATCATGAACAAGGAAATATAACAATAATGCTTTTATTATTGCCTCTAGGGCATATTTCCAACAGTCTCCCACTTGCACTAGAGTCAATAATCTAGTTACATTGTGATGAATCGAACACCCATGGAATTCTGGTGTTGATCATGTTTCGCTCTAGGGAGAGGTTTAGTCAACGGATCTGCTACATTCAGGTCCGTATGTACTTTACAAATATCTATGTCTCCATCTTGAACATTTTCACGAATGGAGTTGAAGCGACGCTTGATGTGCCTGGTCTTCTTGTGAAACCTGGGCTCCTTGGCAAGTGCAATAGCTCCAGTGTTGTCACAAAAGAGTTTGATTGGCCCCGACGCATTGGGTATGACTCCGAGGTCGGTGATGAACTCCTTCACCCAAATTGCTTCATGTGCTGCCTCCGAGGCTGCCATGTACTCCGCTTCACATGTAGATCCCGCCACGACGCTCTGCTTGCAACTGCACCAGCTTACTGCCCCACCATTCAAAATATACACGTATCCGGTTTGTGACTTAGAGTCATCCAGATTTGTGTCGAAGCTAGCGTCGACGTAACCCTTTACGACGAGCTCTTCGTCGCCTCCATAAACGAGAAACATTTCCTTAGTCCTTTTCAGGTACTTCAGGATATTCTTGACCGCTGTCCAGTGTTCCTTGCCGGGATTACTTTGGTACCTTCCTACCAAACTCACGGCAAGGTTTACATCAGGTCTGGTACACAGCATAGCATACATAATAGAACCTATGGCTGAGGCATAGGGGATGACACTCATCTCTTCTATATCTTCTGCTGTGGTCGGACATTGAGCTGAGCTCAATTTCACACCTTGTCACATAGGTAAGAACCCCTTCTTAGATTGATCCATATTGAACTTCTTCAATATCTTATCAAGGTATGTGCTTTGTGAAAGACCTATGAGGCGTCTTGATCTATCTCTATAGATCTTGATGCCTAATATATAAGCAGCTTCTCCAAGTTCCTTCATTGAAAAACTCTTATTCAAGTAGGCCTTAATGCTGTCCAAGAGTTCTATATCATTTCCCATCAAAAGTATGTCATCTACATATAATATGAGAAATGCTACAGAGCTCCCACTCACTTTCTTGTAAACGCAGGCTTGTCCATAAGTTTGTGTAAACCCAAACGCTTTGATCATCTCATCAAAGCGAATGTTCCAACTCCGAGATGCTTGCACCAGCCCATAAATCGAGCGTTGGAGCTTGCACACCTTGTCAGCATTCTTAGGATCGACAAAACCTTCCGACTGCATCATATACAATTCTTCCTTAAGGAAACCATTAAGGAATGCCGTTTTGACGTCCATTTGCCATATCTCATAATCGTAGAATGCGGCAATTGCTAACATGATTCGGACGGACTTCAGCTTCGCTACCGGTGAGAAAGTCTCATCGTAGTCAACCCCTTGAACTTGTCGATAACCCTTAGCGACAAGCCGATCTTTATAGATGGTCACATTACCATCCGCGTCTGTCTTCTTCTTAAAGATCCATTTATTTTCTATGGCTCGCCGCTCAACGGGCAAGTCAGTCAAAGTCCATACTTTGTTTTCATACATGGATCCTATCTCGGATTTCATGGCTTCCAGCCATTTGTCGGAATCCGGGCCCGCCATTGCTTCTTCATAGTTCGAAGGTTCACCGTTGTCTAACAACATGATTTCCAAGACAGGGTTGCCGTACCACTCTGGTGCGGAACGTGTCCTTGTGGACCTATGAATTTCAGTAGGAGCTTGATCAGAAGTATCTTGATCATCATCATTAATTTCCTCTCTAGTCGGTGCAGGCACCTCAGGAATGTTTTCTTGAGTTGCGCCATTTTCCGGTTCAAGAGGTAACACTTCATCAAGTTCTACTTTCCTCCCACTTACTTCTTTCGAGAGAAACTCCTTCTCTAGAAAGGATCCATTCTTGGCAACGAAGATCTTCCCTTCGGATCTGAGGTAGAAGGTATACCCAATAGTTTCTTTAGGGTATCCTATGAAGACGCATTTTTCCGACTTGGGTTCGAGCTTTTCAGGTTAAAGTTTCTTGACATAAGCATCGCATCCCCAAACTTTTAGAAACGATAGCTTAGGTTTCTTCCCAAACCATAATTCATACGGTGTCGTCTCAACGGATTTCGACGGAGCCCTATTTAAAGTGAATGCGGCAGTCTCTAAAGCATAGCCCCAAAAAGATAGCGGTAAATCGGTAAGAGACATCATAGATCGCACCATATCTAATAGAGTGCGATTACGACGTTCGGACACACCATTACGCCGAGGTGTTCCAGGCGGCGTGAGTTGTGAAACTATTCCACATTTTCTTAAGTGTGTGCCAAATTCATGACTCAAGTATTCTCCTCCACGATCTGATCGTAGAAACTTGATCTTTCTGTCATGTTGATTTTCAACCTCACTCTGAAATTCCTTGAACTTTTCAAAGGTCTCAGACTTGTGTTTCATTAAGTAGATATACCCATATCTACTCAAGTCATCAGTGAGGGTGAGAACATAACGATAGCCACCGCGAGCCTCAACACTCATTGGACCGCACACATTAGTATGTATGATTTCCAATAAGTTGGTTGCTCGCTCCATTGTTCCTGAGAATGGAGTCTTGGTCATTTTACCCATGAGGCATGGTTCGCACGTGTCAAATGATTCATAATCAAGAGACTCTAAAAGTCCATCTGCATGGAGCTTCTTCATGCGTTTGACACCTATGTGACCAAGGCGGCAGTGCCACAAGTATGTGGGACTATTGTTATCAACTTTAACTCTTTTGGTGTTCACACTATGAATATGTGTATCATCACGTACGAGATTCATTAAGAATAAACCATTAACCATCGGAGCATGACCATAAAACATATCACTCATATAAATAGAACAACCATTATTCTCGGATTTAAATGAGTAGCCATCTCGAATTAAACGAGATCCAGATACAATGTTCATGCTCAAACTTGGCACTAAATAACAATTATTGAGGTTTAAAACTAATCCCATAGGTAAATGTAGAGGTAGCGTGCCGACGACGATCACATCGACCTTGGAACCATTCCCGACGCACATCGTCACCTCGTCCTTCGCCAGTCTCCTCTTATTCCGCAGCTCCTGCTTTGAGTTACAAATATGAGCAACTGCACCGGTATCAAATACCCAAGAGCTACTACGAGTACTGGTAAGGTACACATCAATTACATGTATATCACATATACCTTTTGTTTTGTCGGCCTTCTTGTCCGCTATGTATTTGGGGCAATTCCGCTTCCAGTGACCACTTCCCTTGCAATAAAAGCACTCAGTCTCGGGCTTGGGTCCATTCTTTGGCTTCTTCTCGGCAGCTTGCTTGCCGGGCGCGGCAACTTCCTTGCCGTCCTTCTTGAAGTTCTTTTTACCCTTGCCCTTCTTGAACTTAGTGGTTTTATTCACCATCAACACTTGATGTTCCTTCTTGACTTCTACCTTTGCTGATTTCAGCATAGCAAATACTTCAGGAATGGTCTTTTCCATCCCCTGCATATTGAAGTTCATCACAAAGCTCTTGTAGCTTGGTGGAAGCGACTGGAGGATTCTGTCAATGACCACGTCGTCCGGGAGATTAACTCCCAGCTGAGTCAAGCAGTTATGTAACCCAGACATAGTGAGTATGTGCTCACTAACAGAACTATTTTCCTCCATCTTATAGCTGAAGAATTTGTCGGAGACTTCATATCTCTCGACCCGGGCATGAGCTTGGAAAACCATTTTCAGCTCTTCGAACATCTCATATGCTCCATGTCTCTCAAAATGCTTTTGGAGCCCCAGCTCTAAGCTGTAAAGCATGCCACACTGAACGAGGGAGTAGTCATCGGTACGTGCCTGCCAAGCGTTCATAACGTCTTGTTCTGCAGGGAGAACAGGTGCGTCACCCAGCGGTGCTTGTAGGACATAATCTTTCTTGGCAGCTATGAGGATGATCCTCAGGTTCCGGACCCAGTCCGTGTAGTTGCTGCCATCGTCTTTCAGCTTGGTTTTCTCTAGGAACGCGTTGAAGTTGAGGACTACTTTGGCCATTTGATCTACAAGACATATTGTAAATATTTTAGACTAAGTTCATGATAATTAAGTTCATCTAATCAAATTATTAATGAACTCCCACTTAGATAGACATCCCTCTTCTAGTCATCTAAGTATAACATGATCCGAGTCAACTAGGCCGTGTCCGATCATCACGTGAGACGGACTAGTCAACATCGGTGAACATCTTCATGTTGATCGTATCTTCTATACGACTCATGCTCGACCTTTCGGTCTTCTGTGTTCCGAGGCCATGTCTGTACATGCTAGGCTCGTCAAGTCAACCTAAGTGTTTGCATGTGTAAACCTGTCTTACACCCGTTGTATGTGAACGTTAGAATCTATCACACCCAATCATCACGTGGTGCTTCGAAACAACGAACTGTCGCAACGGTGCACAGTTAGGGGGAACACTTCTTGAAATTATTATGAGGGATCATCTTATTTACTACCGTCGTTCTAAGTAAACAAGATGCAAAACATGATAAACATCACATGCAATCAATGAATAAAAGTGACATGATATGGCCAATATCACATAGCTCCTTTGATCTCCATCTTGGGGCTCTATGATCATCTTTGTCACCGGCTTGACACCATGATCTCCATCATCATGATCTCCATCATCGTGTCTCCATGAAGTTGCTCGCCAACTATTACTTCTACTACTATGGCTAACGCGTTTAGCAATAAAGTAAAGTAATTTACATGGTGTTTCTCAATGACACGCAGGTCATACAAAAAATAAAGACAACTCCTATGGCTCCTGCCGGTTGTCATACTCATCAACATGCAAGTCGTGATTCCTATTACAATAGCATGAACATCTTATACATCACATATATATCATTCATCATTCATCACAACTTTGGCCATATCATATCACAAAGCACTTGCTGCAAAAACAAGTTAGACGTCCTCTAATTGTTGTTGCAAGTTTTACGTGGCTGAATTAGGGTTCTAGCAAGAACGTTTTCTTACCTACGTGAAAGCCACAACGTGATTTGGCAACTTCTATTTACCCTTCATAAGGACCCTTTTCATCGAATCCGCTCCAACTAAAGTGGGAGAGACAGACACCCGCCAGCCACCTTATGCAACTAGTGCATGTTAGTCGGTGGAACCGGTCTCACGTAAGCGTACGTGTAAGGTTGGTCCGGGCCGCTTCATCCCACAATACCGCTGAAGCAAGATAAGAATAGTAGCGGCAAGAAAGTTGACAAATCTACGCCCACAACAAATTGTGTTCTACTCGTGCAAGAAGAACTACGCATAGACCTAGCTCATGATGCCACTGTTGGGGAATGTTGCAGAAAACAAAAATTTTCCTATGGTTTCACCAAGATCCATCTATGAGTTCATCTAGCAACGAGTGATCGGATGCATCAACATACCTTTGTAGATCGTGAGCGGAAGCGTTCAGAGAACGGGGATGAGGTAGTCGTACACGACGTGATCCAAATCACCGGAGGTCCTAGCACCGAACGGACGGCACCTCCGTGTTCAACACACGTACGGTCAGCGTGACGTCTCCTCCTTCTTGATCCATCAAGGGGGGAAGGAGAGGTTGATGAAGATCCAGCAGTACGACGGCGTGGTGGTGGATGCAGGGCGTCACAGCAGCAGGGCTTCGCCATGTACTGCGAGAGGAAGAGGTGCAGCAGGGAGAGAGGGAGGCGCCAGGACTCAGGTGTTCTTTCCCCCTCCCCCCCTCATATATATAGCCCCCTAGGGGGGGGCGCCGGCCCTAGGAGATTGTATCTCCTAGGGGGGGCGGCGGCCAAGGCTGGAGTGGCCCCCAAGCCAAGGTGGGGCGCCCCCCCACCCCTAGGGTTTCAACCCTAGGCGCATGGGGTGGGCCTAGGCGGGCGCACCAGCCCACTATGGGCTGGTTCCCCTCCCCACTTTGGCCCATGGGGCCCTCCGGGATGGGTGGCCCCACCCGGTGGACCCCCGGGACCCTTCTGGTGGTCCCGGTACAATACCGATGACCCCGAAACTTGTCCCGATGGCCGAAACAGCACTTCCTATATATAATTCTTTACCTCCGGACTATTCCGAAACTCCTCGTGACGTCCGGGATCTCATCCGGGACTCTAAACAACATTCGGGTTACTGCATATACATATCTTCACAACCCTAGCGTCACCGAACCTTAAGTGTGTAGACCCTACGGGTTCGGGAGACATGCAGACATGACCGAGACGGCTCTCGGGCAATAACCAACAGCGGGATCTGGATACCCATGTTGGCTCCCACATGCTCCATGACGATCTCATCGGATGAACCACGATGTCGAGGATTCAATTAATCCCGTATACAATTCCCTTTGTCAATCGGTATTTTACTTGCCCGAGATTCGATCGTCGGTATCCCAATACCTTGTTCAATCTCGTTACCGGCAAGTCACTTTACTCGTACTGTAATGCATGATCCCGTGATCAAACACTTTGATCACATTGAGCTCATTATGATGATGCATTACCGAGTGGGCCCGGTGATACCTCTCCGTCATGCGGAGTGACAAATCCCAGTCTCGATCCGTGTCAACCCAACAGACACTTTCGGAGATACCCGCAATATACCTTTATAGTCACCCAGTTATGTTGTGATGTTTGGCACACCCAAAGCATTCTTACGGTATCCGGGAGTTACACGATCTCATGGTCTAAGGAAAGGATACTTGACATTGGAAAAACTCTAGCAAACGAACTATACGATCTTATGCTATGTTAGGATTGGGTCTTGTCCATCACATCATTCCCTAATGATGTGATCTCGTTATCAATGACATCCAATGCCCATAGTCAGGAAATCATGGCTATCTATTGATCAACGAGCTAGTCAACTAGAGGCTTACTAGGGACATGTTGGTGTCTATTATTCACACATGTATTACGATTTCCGGATAACACAATTTTAGCATGAATAAAGACAATTATCATGAACAAGGAAATATAATAATAATGCTTTTATTATTGCCTCTAGGGCATATTTCCAACATGCACGACCAACTTCGGAATGATGATTCAATAATCAATAGTCTAAGAATGAAAGGCCGACCATTAACTTCATAGCAATAGGGTTGTTAGAAGGAAAGAATCCAAACAACACCGTTCACTTGTTGGAATCAACACGGGGACCAAGAAGAATGGTGATGGTGAGAAGTATCACTATACCAAGAATTCTTAAGAGGTGGAGTAATCCCCATGACATTCTTGACATAAAAGATGGTAATACTCCAAGGTAAAGAAGAACAAATGCTGGATAGCAAGGAACTCAAGGTACAACACAGAACAAGAACAAGTTTGTGTTGGAGGGAAGGCAATAAAGTGGTCGATGACAACACAAATCATCGAGGGCAAGGATGGTATTTCTCATCATGAATTCAATTGATATCCTGGAAGAGCTCAGAATGTTGATGATGATCATGACACATTTGTCGAGAGGTTTCATGAAGATATAATCGCTCATTGATGACATTAGGCAAAAGGAAAGATGAAGCGAAAAGTTATTGAAACCACGGATACGACACAAACTCGGAATCAAGCTTGTTGTTTGAGGTGAAACGGTAAGACAAGGAAGATCAACATAAGTTTAGCTCATCATCGAAAGTTGTGCTCTGGGAATAAGGACCAGGTAGCACAGTTAAAATTTAGCACATTAATGATATAGCCGATAAGGTGAGGAATGACTTAAAGGATTAATAAACTCATAAGCAACGAAGATTACTTAGAGTTATTGAATCGGAGTATGAAATTGATTCACTTATCAGTGTCCTTGAGTGTCTAACAACTCAGAATCCCGGGGAAAATTGGAATCGGTGGGAAATAATACTTGAAGAACTCATAAGAAGTAATATGGTTGTGTGCTAGTATCGAGATACCACGGGTTAATACTCGAAGGTAGATCATAATAGAGGTTGGATGGGTGCATTGATCTGCAGAGGACTTGTCCGAGAAAAGGATCAAAGATGATCAATCATGGTTGGAACCACGGTTGCAAAGGACCAACATAGATACAAGATGAACTTATAACAAGGGGACCATTATTAATACAAGAAGCTTCCATGATGGACTCCACATTGGGTCCATGGGCATGAACACAAAGTTCAAGGTCGAGTCCCACCTCTCCAAAGCAGAACCTTACATTCACTTCTCGTTTTGATAATGGCATTAGTGTTGAAAGTTTTACCTGGTGAAATACCAGATGAGTATGCCCGTGAAATCTTTCGGGCTCACATAGATTAGTTAAGGCATTGGTTCAACCCATCGAGGCATCTTAGGAACATATACCACCATTTTTTTATGATTAATTAACACAAGATCGAAAGTAGAGCATGGTTCACAGTGCAGGGGATACAATTTTACCAAAGGCATTTTATACCCGTGGAAAGGCTCACAAGGTTATTGAATATGAAGGACGCTGTCGGATAAAATCCATTAAAGGATCTGCCGGTCTATAACAGAGCTGATGTGAGCATCGGCACACAACAGAGGAAGTAACAATGCAAAAGCATTGGACTATAGAAACAACTGACTAATCCAGAGCTCAAATGCAAAGGAATTATGATTTTCAAATCAAGGGATTAGAAGCAATGTTCCGATTAGGGATGGATAAGTTGAATAGCCTTATGGGTACAATCGACGACAATTGGATTGGTTGAGAACCAGCTCACGTTTAAGATGACGTCTGAGCCAGAAAGATAATTTAAAAGAATCAACTGATGATTGCGTGCATTCGCACTCATGTTGAATCAGAAGGATCAAAATGACGGTGCCTAAGGATACTAACGAATATTGCCAGACATATGGAAAGCATCCATCATGCAAGCAGACAAGTATTGCAGAGCCATAAGCTACTAAGGATTTTTGGAGGATCGAATAGTATTTCGAAGACCATTGTGAAACACATGAACAACTGGGGGATGAGCGGATACTCGATAAGTGCGAGAATTGTCCGTAGGGGTATTCAGGTGGCAAAGAACTGCAAGGCAGTAGGCACAAAGCATTCTCGGAACAATAGAGAGAATTTTGGTGTATCTTGTAATAACAAGATCAACTGGGTTGAATGTATGAATGACAAATGTAGGTAGTTATCCATAAAGATACATCGGTGGTAGGGAATTGTAAAAGCGATGGCACATAGTCTCGAGAGGACATCGTAGGGGGTGTCTTCGGAATCTTCTGGTGCATCAAGCGATCATCTGAAGTGAGGGGCTCTCCGGGAGAAAGTATTATCGAGAACCTAAAGTTAGTTTTGTTTATAGCAAAATCATTAACCCGAATAGAAGAGATGATAGAGTCCCAGAGTAAAGATCGAGGAGTAAATGATCCTAATACCACCCAATGGCAACGTGGGCCCGTAAGGCACACAGCCATGTTAGTAAAAGTTTTGCAATGACTAGACTCGACTTCGGCCAAGGAGTGTGGAAGGGGGATTCCTACAGGCAGTCGGCTCTGATACCAACTTGTGACGCCCCCGATTCAATCGTACACTAATCATGCACGGAAATGTGTACGATCAAGATCAGGGAATCACGGGAAGATATCACAACACAACTCTAAAACATAAATAAGTCATACAAGCATCATAATACAAGCCAGGGGCCTCGAGGGCTCGAATACAAGTGCTCGATCATAGACGAGTCAGCGGAAGCAACAATAATCTGAGTACAGACATAAGTTAAACAAGTTTGCCTTAAGAAGGCTAGCACAAACTGGGATACAGATCGAAAGAGGCGTAGGCCTCCTGCCTGGGATCCTCCTAAACTACTCCTGGTCGTCGTCAGCGGGCTGCACGTAGTAGTAGGCACCTCCGGTGTAGCAGGAGTCGTCGTCGACGGTGGCGTCTGGATCCTGGGCTCCAACATCTGGTTGCGACAACCAGGTAGAAAGGATAGGGGGAAAAGAAGGAGAAAGCAACCGTGAGTACTCATCCAAAGTACTCGCAAGCAAGGAGCTACAGTACATATGCATGGGTATATGTGTAAAGGGCCATATCAGTGGACTGGACTGCAGAATGCCAGAATAAGAGGGGGATAGCTAATCCTGTCGAAGACTACGCTTCTGGCAGCCTCCGTCTTGCAGCATGTAGAAGAGAGTAGACTGAAGTCCTCCAAGTAACATCGCATAGCATAACCCTACCCGGCGATCCCCTCCTCGATGCCCTGTTAGAGAGCGATCACCGGGTTATATCTGGCACTTGGAAGGGTGTGTTTTATTAAGTATCCGGGTCTAGTTGTCATAAGGTCAAGGTACAACTCCGGGTCGTCCTTTTACCGAGGGACATGGCTATTCGAATAGATAAACTTCCCTGCAGGGGTGCACCACATAACCCAACACGCTTGATCCCATTTGGCCGGACACACTTTCCTGGGTCATGCCCGGCCTCGGAAGATCAACACGTCGCAGCCCCACCTAGGCTCAACAGAGAGGTCAGCACGCCGGTCTAAATCCTATGCGCGCAGGGGTCTGGGCCCATCGCCCATTGCACACCTGCATGTTGCGTACGCGGCCGGAGAGCAGACCTAGCAACCTCCATTACAAAGGAAGTCACGTTACGCGGTCCAACCCGGCGCGCGCCGCTCAGTCGCTGACGTCACGAAGTGCTTCGGCTGATACCACGACGCTGGGATACCCATAACTACTCCCGCGTAGATGGTTAGTGCGTATAGACCAAATGGCCAGACTCAGATCAAATACCCAGATCTCGTTAAGTGTGTTAAGTATCCGCGAACGCCGACCAGGGCCAGGCCCACCTCTCTCCTAGGTGGTCTGAACCTGCCCTGTCGCTCCGCCACAAAGTAACAGTCGGGGGCCGTCGGAAACCCAGGCCCACCACTACCTGGGTGGAACCACCTGCCCCTTCAGCCCCCATCTCCGAACAGTATCACAGGTAATGTAATAGTGTAAAGTATATTGTATATGCCCGTGATCACCTCCTGAAGTGATCACGGCCCAGTAATATAGCATGGCAGACGAACAAGAGTGTAGGCCACTGATGGAACACTAGCATCCTATACTAAGCAGTAGGATTGTAGGTAAAGGTATCAACAGCAGTATCAAAGACAGGCTATGCATCAGGATAGGAATAACGAAAGCAGTAACATGCTACACTACTCTAATGCAAGCAGTATAGAGGAGAGTAGGCGATATCTGGTGATCAAGGGGGGGCTTGCCTGGTTGCTCTGGCAAAAGAGAGGGGTCGTCGGTGACGTAGTCGACCACAGGGGCATCAACATCGTCACGGGGTTTACCGGAAAGAAGTAACGGAGGGGGAACACAATAAATAACAGAGCAATCAAAGTATAACATGGCAATGCGCGGTGCTAGAGGTAACCTGACGCGGTAGTAAGTGATACTGGTGAAGGGGGAAACATCCGGGAAAGTATTCCCGGTGTTCCGCGTGTTCGGGCAGGGCAGCCGGAGGGGGAAAGTTGCGAGTTTGATATGTTAGGGATGCGTGGCGGACGAACGGGCTGCGTATCTGGGTTCGCCTCTTCGTTCTGAGCAACTTTCATGTATAAAACTTTTTCATCTGACTTACGGATTATTTTCTATGAATTTTCAAAGATTTAAACTATATTCTAAGATTATTTTAATCCATAAATAAACAGGGAATACTAAGTGTACCTAGCCATGTGCTACCCACAGAGGCTGACTGGTGGGGTCCAGGGAGGTCGAGTCAGCAGTTGACCAGTCAACTATTGACTGGTCAACAGGGTCAAAGGGGACCACATGTCATTGACCGGGTCAACCGAGTCAACAGTTTGACTGGTCAAACTGGAGACGGGACCCACATGTAAGTGTCACATGTATTTAGAAGGCTTTATTTAACTTAATTTCTCTAATTAGTTCGCAGGCCCACATGTAAATGTCACAGGGGTAATTAAACTAAACTTAATGGCCTTGGGCCCATGGGCCAGTGGCAAAGGGGGTTGGTGTGGTTAGTTTAGTGGGGGGGGGGTGTTATCCCCATTAATCGAATAGGGGGCCGACCCAGGCAGAGGCCAGCGGCCTCGTTGGCTGGGCTCGCGCGGGCACAAGGCGCCGGCAGCCACGGCGCGGCTGGTAGCCGGAGGCGCGGGGAGGCGACGGCTGGAGGCGGTGGCTGCGGTGGGGCGGGAGTGCGCGCTGGGCGGCTGTAGGATCTAGAAGTGGGTGTGTCTAGAGGGGGGGGGGGGTGATTTGACACTTAGTTCTAAAGTTGCAGTTTTTAAGCCCTTTTGGTTTATGTGAAGTTTTAGGCACAATTTCAGCACACGCAATACATGTCAAGTAAGCATGCAAAGAGTATATAGGCAGCGGAAAGTAAAGCATGCAACTTGCAAGAATGTAAGGGGAAGGGTTTGGAGAAATCAAACGCTATTGGAGACATGGATGTTTTTCCCGTGGTTCGGATAAGTGGTGCTATCCTACATCCACGTTAGTGGAGACTTCAACCCACGAAGGGTAATGGTTGCGCGAGTCCACGGAGGGCTCCACCCACGAAGGGTCCACAAAGAAGCAACCTTGTCTATCCCACCATGGCCATCGCCCACGAAGGACTTGCCTCACTAGCGGTAGATCTTCACGAAGTAGGCGATCTCCTTGCCCTTACAAACTCCTTGGTTTAACTCCACAATCTTGTCGGAGGCTCCCAAGTGACACCTAGCCAATCTAGGAGACACCACTCTCCAAGAAGTAACAAATGGTGTGTTGATGATGAACTCCTTGCTCTTGTGCTTCAAATGATAGTCTCCCCAACACTCAACTCTGTCTCACAGGATTTGGATTTGGTTAAAAGAAGATTTGAGTGGAAAGCAACTTGGGAAAGGCTAGAGATCAAGATTCATATGGTAGGAATGGAATATCTTGGTCTCAACACATGAGTAGGTGGTTCTCTCTCAGAACATATGAGTTGGAAGTGTAGGTGTGTTCTGATGGCTCTCTCCACGAATGAAGAGGAGGTGGAGGGGTATATATAGCCTCCACTTAAAATCCAACCGTTACACACAATCTACCAATCTCGGTGGGACGGAATCAACAAACTCGGTCGGACCGAAACGGTAAACCTAGTGACCGTTAGAGATTTTCGGTGGGACTGACATGCAACTCGGTAGGACCGATATGGTTAGGGTTTGGGCATAACGTAATCTCGGTGAGACCAATTACACAAACTCGGTGAGACCAATTTGGTAATTAGCTAACCAGAGAGTTGGTCAGGCAAACTCGGTGGGACCGATTACTAAACTCGGTTGGACCGATTTTGGTAATGAGTTATCCAGAGAGTTTGCATTGTAATCTCGGTAGTACCGATTGCCTAAACTCGGTGAGACCGATTTTGACAATGGACATACATAGTGAGATTGCAATCCCATCTCGGTGAGACCGAGATCCCTATCGGTGAAACCGATTTGCTAGGGTTTGGCAGTGGCTTATGACATATGAAACTCGGTGGCGCCGGATAGAAAGAATCGGTAGGACCGAGTTTGGCTTAGGGTTTAGGTCATATGTGGAAGTGGGAAAGTAGTTGAGGATTTTGGAGCATATCATTAAGCACATAGAGCAAAAGGCTCATTAAGCAACACCTCATCCCTTCTTAATAGTATTGGATTTTCCTATAGACTCAATGTGATCTTGGATCACTAAAAGTGTAAAATGAAGAGTCTTGAGCTTGAAGCTCTAGCCAATCCTTTGTCCTTATCATCTGAAGGAGTCCCACAACCTTTAGTCCATGCCACTCAATTGTTGAACTTATCTGAAACATGCTAGATAGAAACATTAGTCCAACAAGAGATATGTTGACATTAATTACCAAAACCACCTGAGGAGCACTTGTGCTTTCAATCTCCCCCTTTTTGGTAATTGATGGCAACATACATCAAAGCTTTAGATAAAGATACAAGGAGTAGCAAGTAAAGCTTTGGAAGGACATGTAACAACCATAGGCTCCCCCTACATGTATGCAATCATGTGAGTATAAAATGTAGAAGTATGTGAGAGCATAACCATGACAGAGTAGGCAATGTGTTACATGTATCTTGGCCATATGCATCAGAGTAAAAGATTATTAAGAGGACTACCATCATTTTTATGAGTCCTTCTTGCAAACAGTTTGTACAAAAGCAAGAATTCCTCATACTCATGATTCTGATGCATATACTTACCTTGTGGTCTTGAGTTGACTTAGGATGAAATGAACCTGCACAAACAAGGTTAGATAACACAGATACATCCACTAGCCAGAGCAAACAAAAGAAACCACAAGAGTACCAAGACTGGGATGACATGTAGAGAGTGAGTACAGAGTACCACATTGAATCAGACATGCCCCCAAGAGTAAAGATATGCAATGAATTTGAATGATTTCTTTCCCTTAGGTGTCTTGCTCCCCCTGAATCTGACATGAGATATTGAGAGAAGATAGGGAACAGAAAATCAGAGCTGAAAGATATAAATGAACAGAAGCACTAAAACACATGACTTTCCCCCAAAAAGCCATGTGGCATCTCTCCTCTTAATCATCAAGCATCTGGGATCCTTGAGTATTCTCTCCCCCTGGAGATCTCTTTCTCCCCCTTAATACTTTCTCTCTTTCTCCCTGATGATAAGCTTTGATGTGATCTCTCTCTCCCCCTTTGACATCAATTTCCAAGAAGGTCTTACTGGAATCTATCGAAAAGGTTTGGTCCTTGAGATTCAGCATAAAGCAATGGTAAAACTATGATGCTTGTACAGGATAAGATTCATCGAGTGGAGCTGGATCAGAAGAAATATAGACTAAGTGGCAAACTGTTTTCCTGTTGCGAAATCGGTGACACCGAGCGTCAAGTTTCGGTGGTACCGAAAGAATTCGGTTGATCCGAAAAGTTCAGTTCGGTGGAACCGAGTTTACTTCAGAGAAAATACTTGTCACCTCAGCTCACTAGTCAAATAAGATTTCACAAAGATTTGCAATGAATTAACTGAAAGATTTGCAAGGAATTTGATGCAGAATATGCAGTACAAAAAGAAACAGAAAAGAATGAAAGTTCTAGATGAAGTTTTTGAAAAAGAGGGAAATAAACATGCAAGGGACAAATGCAATAACACAGAAAAGAACACAAGAGAACTTCATCTAGAATTTGGCGGTGACATAGTCACCTATGTTAGAGTATATTGACTTAGGAGTCAAGTGAGAACACTTGATCATAGGTCATACTCATCGTTTAAGCTCAAAATGGGGTTACCATTTTTCGTTTAAGCATCTTGATGTATTCTCATCTTGTTGAGTTGCTTTGACTCATGTCATGGAGTAAAGCTTCTCTAAAATGGAATAACATACCTTGGGTGGTGGTGTGGATCTTGCTCATGTAGTGGAACTTGTGTGGGTGCTCGAGGTTGATGTAGCTCATCAAGAGTGGGGAGCACCACTTGGAGTTTGAGTTCATCTACCTACATGGGTTAGTTCTTGCAAGGAAAAACACTTTTATATCCAACATGACAATCATGAAGCTCAATCATAGAATTAGTCAAGGATATGTTTGAGTGGTTTCGTGCTTCCTTGTCAACCACCGTTGTGTAGAGACTTGGTGATGTAGAGATTGCTCAAAATGTGAGAGAGTTGCAATCTCATAGAAATAGATTCATCCAAATATCTGCATAGGTTAGATAACATGCAAGATGCAAATATATCCAAGACATAAGATAGTCATCATAAGAGATATATCAAGGATTTGACATAAACTCATGTCTTGCATGTATCCAATGGAGTTTCTACTCCAAGTTTGAAGCATCAATGATGTTCAATTCTCCTCTCAACCTGCAAAACACTTTTTCATCAAGCGGTTTAGTGAATATATCCGCTAATTGCTTATCGGTGCGAACATGTTTAAGATCAATGTCTCCCTTTGCAACATGGTCTCGAATGAAATGATGACGAACTTCAATATGCTTAGTTCGAGAATGTTGCACAGGATTATGACCAATTTTGATAGCACTTTCATTGTCACAAAGCAATGGAACATGTTTCACATAGACCCCATAATCTTTAAGAGTTTGGGTCATCCAAAGTAATTGAGCACAACATGAACCAGCGGCAATATATTCCGCTTCGGCGGTGGATAAGGATACCGAGTTTTGTTTCTTGGAGGACCAAGATACAAGAGATCTACCGAGAAATTGACATGTACCCGAAGTGGACTTTCTATCAACCTTGTCTCCGGCATAATCCGAGTCGGAATACCCAACAAGATCGAAAGAGGACCTCTTAGGATACCAAATGCCAAAATCTGGTGTATGGATTAAGTATCTTACTATCCTTTTCACGGCCTTAAGATGGCATTCTTTAGGAGCAGCTTGTTATCGTGCACACATGCACACACTTAGCATAATGTCGGGGTGAGAGGCACATAGGTATAACAATGAACCAATCATAGAGCGATAAACCTTTTGATCAACCGGTTCACCATCTTTGGTCAAATCATTATGTCCACTAGTAGGCATGGGTGTAGACATACCTTTGCATTCTTGCATATTGAACTTCTTGAATAGGTCTTTGGTATACTTCGTTTGAGAGATAAATGTACCTTCCTTAGTTTGCTTGATTTGCAAACCGAGAAAGAATTTGAGTTCACTCATCATAGACATCTCAAACTTCTTTGACATAAGCTTTCCAAACTTTTCACTAAAAAGAGGGTTAGTAGAACCAAATATGATATCATCAACATAAATTTGGCATACAAATAATTCTCCATTAACTCTTTTAGTAAAAAGGGTAGAATCAATTTTTCCAATTTCAAAACCACTTGCAATAAGGAACTTAGTCAAGCATTTATACCATGCTCTAGGAGCTTGTTTAAGACCGTAAAGTGCTTTGTGAAGTTTGTAAACATGATTAGGTTTCTTAGGATTGACAAAGCCAGGAGGTTGTTTGACATAAACTTCCTCCTCTATTTCACCATTTAGAAAAGCACTTTTAATATCCATTTGGTACAAGGTGATATTGTGGTGATTAGCAAAGGCAAGTAAGATGCGAATGGACTCAAGTCTAGCAACGGGAGCATATGTCTCACCATAGTCCATACCTTCGACTTGTGTGTATCCTCGGGCAACGAGACGTGCTTTGTTGCGAACCACTTGTCCATCTTCATCTTGCTTGTTGCGAAACACCCATTTGGTACCGATGATGTTGTGGTTGTTGTCGGGCTTCTCAACCAATGTCCAAACTTGGTTTCTCTCAAAGTTGTGTAGCTCTTCGTGCATAGCATTTATCCAATCCGGATCCTCCAATGCTTCCTCGACCTTCATAGGTTCAATGCTAGAGATGAATGAATAGTTTTCACAAAAGTTAGCTAGACGAGTTTTTGAGCGAGTAATTCTCCCGGTTTGGATATCATTGTAGATCTGCTCGACGGGATGATCTTTGGCAATTCTTGCTCGAACTCGTGAAAGCTTTTGCTTGGGCCTTCGTTGAACTTCCTCTTCATCTTGTTCTTCTTCTTGTTGGCCTTCTTCATTGTTGGCGTTGTTGTTCTCTTGTCGCGGTGGAGAAGGAGGTTGTTGATGTTCGTCTTGACATATTTCCTCGTTTTCTTCATCTTGGTGTGTCCCACTTGTGGATGCTTCCGTGTCGATTCTTGGTTCACCTTGTCGTGAGGTAGAAGCTCCCACTTGGACGGACGAGGTACTCTCCTTCACCTCCGTTGGACGAATTTTGCCAATCGACAAGTCTTGAATTGCTTCCGTAGGGTCTTTGTCTCCTACATCAATTGGCAATTGCTCTACTTGTGAGCCATTAGATTCATCAAACTTCACATCTACCGTTTCTTCAACCTTTCGGGTGAAATTGTTGTAGACACGGTAAGTGTGAGAGTTTGAGCCATAACCAAGTAGGAAACCTTCATGAGACTTAGGAGCAAACTTTGAACGACGATGCTTATCTAGAATGTAGCACTTTGAGCCAAATACTCGAAAGTATCCAACTTGGGGTTTGTTACCGGTGAGGAGCTCGTATGCCGTCTTGCCAAGTAGCTTGTGAAGATACAAGCGATTTGTTGCATGACAAGCCGTCTCAACCGCTTCTGCCCAGAAGTGCTTCGGCGTCTTGTACTCATCAAGCATCGTTCTCGCCATTTCGATGAGCGTCCGGTTCTTCCTCTCAACAACTCCATTTTGTTGAGGTGTGTACGTAGCCCAGAACTCATGTGAAATCCCTTCTTCATCAAGAAAGGTATCCACATTTGCGTTCTTGAACTCTGTTTCGTTGTCGCTTCGAACCTTCTTGATCTTCACGTCAAACTGATTTTGGGCCTTTGTAGCGAAGTTTTTGAAGATCTTTTGGACCTGCGACTTATCATCAAGAAAGAACACCCACGTAAATCTTGAAAAATCATCAACTATGACTAGACCAAAAGAATTTCCACCGAGACTCTTGTAGGCATTGGGACCAAAGAGATCCATATGAAGTAGCTCAAGTGGCCTCCTTGTGGTCATGATGTTCTTCACGGGATGCCTTCCTCCAACCTGTTTACCTGCTTGACAAGCACTGCAAAGTCTATCCTTATCAAATATGACATCGTTAACTCCAAGGATATGATTTCCTTTAATAAGCTTGTCAAGGTTTCTCATGCCAACATGACCTAGTCGTATATGCCACAACCAACCTTTTGAGGATTTAGCAATAAAGCAAGTTTTAGGTTGTGCCCTTTTTGAGAAATCAACAATATAAAGGTCAGCTCTACGTATATCGGTAAAGGCCATTTTATGATTATCTCGATGAAACACTTGGCAATCTACCTCAGTAAATAGGACATTCAATCCGAAATCAGCAAGTCTAGATACTGAAAGTAAGTTGTAGCCAAGGGATTCAACAAGCATGACATTTTGAATGGAGCTATCGTGTGAGATGGCCACCTTACCAAGGCCAACCACCTTACCCTTTGAATTATCACCAAAGGTGACATATTTTCGAGGGCCGTCATTTTCAGCAAGCTCACGGAACATCTCTTCGTCTCCGGTCATATGATCGGTACATCCACTATCGAGAACCCATTCCTTTCCTCCTGACACATATCCTCGAAGATTTGCCATAAGACCAAAGTGTCTCATTGCATCATCAAGATCGAAGTCACTATCATCATTCTCATCGTAATATCCATGTTCAACATGATCTTGTGACTCATCATTTCCTAGAGAAAGTGATTCATTAGATAAATGATCATCAAAGTTGTCACTTTTATGAATTCTTATAGCTTCGGATATCATATTACTAATGATTCCAACATTTCCTTTAGCGTGCATGAGATTAGTAAGCTCAAGTAGACAATCATCAAAACTAGGATCACTAGAGTTTATCTTACTCATGGCAATAGATTTATGGAGAATTTCATCCAAGTTTTTCAATGAGTAATCGGGGAATCGTTCCTCAAGAAATTTCCATATAGTATAGGCGCATTTAAGAGTGGGTAAACTAGCAATCAAGTATTTGGGCAATCCTCTAATGACGAGCTCAACGGTTCTAAGATTGCGAATCATGTCAACATCTTCATCTAGAGAGGGATGCATAGGATCAACATGAGGAGCACAAGGACTAGCAATATACTTGTTCAAATGATATTGAGTGAAAATCACAAGCATCTCATTTTTCCATTCATGAAAATACTCTCCATCAAGAATAGGCACTTTATGTCTAAGACTCCCTAAAGTAGACACAACCATCTTCCTCCAAATGTGATTAAACCAAGGCAATGGAGACCAAAGCTCTGATACCACTTGTAGGATCTAGAAGTGGGTGTGTCTAGAGGGGGGGTGATTAGACACTTAGTACTAAAGTTGCAGTTTTTAAGCCCTTTTGGTTTATGTGAAGTTTTAGGCACAATTTCAGCACACGCAATACATGTCAAGTAAGCATGCAAAGAGTATATAGGCAGCGGAAAGTAAAGCATGCAACTTGCAAGAATGTAAGGGGAAGGGTTTGGAGAATTCAAACGCTATTAGAGACACGGATGTTTTTCCCGTGGTTCGGATAGGTGGTGCTATCCTACATCCATGTTAGTGGAGACTTCAACCCACGAAGGGTAACGGTTGCGCAAGTCCACGGAGGGCTCCACCCACGAAGGGTCCACGAAGAAGCAACCTTGTCTATCCCACCATGGCCATCACCCACGAAGGACTTGCCTCACTAGCGGTAGATCTTCACGAAGTAGGCGATCTCCTTGCCCTTACAAACTCCTTGGTTCAACTCCACAATCTTGTCGGAGGCTCCCAAGTGACACCTAGCCAATCTAGGAGACACCACTCTCCAAGAAGTAACAAATGGTGTGTTGATGATGAACTCCTTGCTCTTGTGCTTCAAATGATAGTCTCCCCAACACTCAACTCTCTCTCACAGGATTTGGATTTGGTGGAAAGAAGATTTGATTGGAAAGCAACTTGGGAAAGGCTAGAGATCAAGATTCATATGGTAGGAATGGAATATCTTGGTCTCAACACATGAGTAGGTGGTTCTCTCTCAGAACATATGAGTTGGAAGTGTAGGTGTGTTCTGATGGCTCTCTCCACGAATGAAGAGGAGGTGGAGGGGTATATATAGCCTCCACTTAAAATCCAACCATTACACACAATCTACCAATCTCGGTGGGACGGAATCAACAAACTCGGTCGGACCGAAACGGTAAACCTAGTGACTGTTAGAGATTTTCGGTGGGACTGACATGCAACTCGGTAGGACCGATATGGTTAGGGTTTGGGCATAACGTAATCTCGGTGAGACCGATTACACAAACTCGGTGAGACCGATTTGGTAATTAGCTAACCAGAGAGTTGGTCAGGCAAACTCGGTGGGACCGATTACTAAACTCGTTGGACCGATTTTGGTAATGAGTTATCCAGAGAGTTTGCATTGTAATCTCGGTAGTACCGATTGCCTAAACTCAGTGAGACCGACTTTGACAATGGACATACACAGTGAGATTGCAATCCCATCTCGGTGAGACCGAGATCCCTATCGGTGAAACCGATTTGCTAGGGTTTGGCAGTGGCTTATGACATATGAAACTCGGTGGCGCCGGATAGAAAGAATTGGTAGGACCGAGTTTGGCTTAGGGTTTAGGTCATATGTGGAAGTGGGAAAGTAGTTGAGGATTTTGGAGCATATCATTAAGCACATAGAGCAAAAGGCTCATTAAGCAACACCTCATCCCTTCTTAATAGTATTGGCTTTTCCTATAGACTCAATGTGATCTTGGATCACTAAAAGTGTAAAATGAAGAGTCTTGAGCTTGAAGCTTTAGCCAATCCTTTGTCCTTATCATCTGAAGGAGTCCCACAACCTTTAGTCCATGCCACTCAATTGTTGAACTTATCTGAAACATGCTAGATAGAAACATTAGTCCAACAAGAGATATGTTGACATTAATTACCAAAACCACCTGAGGAGCACTTGTGCTTTCAGCGGCGTTCGAGCAGCAGGAGCATACGGTGCGGCGGGGGATGCGGGCATGGCCGGGCGATATGAGCACGGCCTGGCGCGGGCAGCAGCAGCAGGCAGTAGCACGCGAAGGAAGCGGCGAACACGGGCGGCAGCAGGCGGGGCCGCGTCCAAGGAGGCAGAGACGGGCACGGCCAGGTGAAGTGGGTACGGCGGCTGCGGGCGCGGCCACCAGCACGGAGGCCTGCAGGCGGCAGCAGAGGCGGGCTGTAGCGCGTGCAGAGGAGCGGCCGAGGCACGCGGCCTGGGCGCGCGCTTGCGAGCAGGGAGCCAGGAGGCGCGTGGGCACTATGCGGGCGAGTGCGCGAGCATGGGGGTGCGTGAGCGAACAAGCGTGTGCGATGTGCGGTGGAAGCAGGAGCAACGCGAGCGGGGCCAGGGGTGGTGGTGCGCGCGCGGATACAGAACTCCGGCGCGGCCATGGCGACTGAGCTCGCGAAAACATTGACTACAGGTACGGATCAAGACAGGGAAGAGGGGAAACCGGAGGAGAAGCTCACCCAGGAGCTTATGGTGGTCTCGGTGAAGGTCGGGGAGGCTTGACGGCCACGCAATCGACGATGGCGGCCAGCAGACAAAGACGAGGAAGACGGGGCCGATCCACTGATGCTGAGGATTCCGGCTCGTGTTCTTGAGCGTAGACGTAGCAGAGGAGCGTGTCGGTGATGCCAGGCGCGGTCTCGGTCGGCGAGGACGATGGGGAGCACGCGGGCGAGGGGATCCATGGCATCGGCGGCTCGGAAGTGCGCGAGGAAG
Source organism: Aegilops umbellulata (assembly GCA_032464435.1). Lineage (NCBI taxonomy): Eukaryota > Viridiplantae > Streptophyta > Magnoliopsida > Poales > Poaceae > Aegilops > Aegilops umbellulata. The sequence continues at coordinate 379,068,079 of CP136054.1, forward strand.
AAGATGACGGCGCGAGGGGGAAAGTGGCGAGGCTAGGGTTTCGTGAGGAGGCTCGGGGGTGGGGACAAGTAGGCGACGGGGAGGAGCTGGATGGCCGGCACGTAGCGATCCACGCCATGGACGGGCGCTCTGCGTCCACGGCGCTTGGGTGAACAGGAGGAGGAAGGGGATCTCCTAGTGGGTTGGGCTGTTTGGCTGGGCTACTAGGCCATCTAGGCCAAGGCCCAACGAGGAGGGGAAGGCTTCTTTCTATTTTATTTTATTTTATTTTGTTTTGTTTTTCTTTTGTTTAAGTTATTTATTATCTGTTCTTATATTATTTTAGTTTTATAAAACTTAAGCCTAGTCACTAAATTAATGTTTTAGTTTACTCTACTGCCTTGAAGTGTTTGGTACACAATCAAAATAGTTTACATTTTTACAACTCCTAAAAAGGCATTTAATTAATTCATTTTTCATTGTTTTACTTATTTTAGGACCTTTAAACACTTTGTCGAATGTTGGCTCCTCCACCAATATTGACTATGAATTATTTGCCATATTTTGAACACTTTAGTTTTCATGTTTGAGAATTTTATTAATTCACTTATGATTTGAATTTTATCGTTGAATTGTGTTTGAGTCAAGGCTAGATTAGCAACAGTAATTGCGATGACATGGCACCATTAACATGAGATTACTGTAGCCTAATCATCCGGGCGTCACACATACTCAGGGAGAACACTTATACTTTGATAATTTAGTGAGGGATCATCTTATAATGCTACCGTCAATCAAACCAAGATAAGATGCATAAATGATAAAATCACATGCAATCAATATAAGTGATATGATATGGCCATCATCATCTTGTGCTTGTGATCTCCATCTCCGAAGCACCGTCAAGATCACCATCGTCACCGGCGCGACACCTTGATCTCCAACCTACCATCATTGTCGTCTCGCCAATCTTAAGCTTCTACGACTATCGCTACCGCTTAGTGATAAAGTAAAGCATTACAGGGCGATTGCATTGCATATAATAAAGCGACAACCATATGGCTCCTGCCAGTTGCCGATAACTCGGTTACAAAACATGATCATCTCATACAATAAAATTTAGCATCATGTCTTGACCATATCACATCACAACATGCCCTGCAAAAACAAGTTAGACGTCCTCTACTTTGTTGTTGCAAATTTTACGTGGCTGCTACGGGCTGAGCAAGAACCGTTCTTACCTACACATCAAAACCACAACGATAGTTTGTCAAGTTAGTGTTGTTTTAACCTTCTCAAGGATCGGGCGTAGCCACACTCGGTTCAACTAAAGTTGGAGAAACTGACACCCGCCAGCCACCTATGTGCAAAGCACATCGGTAGAACCAGTCTCATGTAAGCATACGCATAATGTCGGTCCGGGCCGCTTCATCCAACAATACCACCGAACCAAAGTATGACATGCTGGTAAGCAGTATGACTTATATCGTCCACAACTCACTTGTGTTCTACTCGTGCATATGACATCTACGCATAAAAACAGGCTCGGATGCCACTATTGGGGAACGTAGTAATTTCAAAAATTTCCTACGCACACGCAAGATCATGGTGATGCATAGCAACGAGAGGGGAGAGTGTTGTCCACGTACCCTCGTAGACCGAAAGCGGAAGCGTTAGCACAACACGGTTGATGTAATCATACGTCTTCACGATCCGACCGATCAAGTACCGAACGCACGACACCTCCGAGTTCAGCACACGTTCAGCCCGATGACGTCCCTCGAACTCCGATCCAGCCGAGTGTTGAGGGAGAGTTTCATCAGCACGACGGCGTGGTGACGATGATGATGTTCTACCGACACAGGGCTTCGCCTAAGCACCACTATAGTATTATCGAGGTGGACTATGGTGGAGGGGGCACCGCACACGGCTAAAAGATCAAACGATCAATTGTTGTGTCTTTGGGGTGCCCCTGCCCCCGTATATAAAGGAGCAAGGGGGAGAGGCGGCCGGCCAAGGAGGGCGCGCCAAGGGGGGAGTCCTACTCCCACCGGGAGCAGGATTCCTCCTTTCCTTTTTGGAGTAGGAGAAGGGAAGGAAAAAGGAGAAGGAAGGAAGGGGGTGCCCCCCTCCCTAGTCCAATTCGGACCAGTCCATGGGGAGGGGTGCGACCACCCTTTGAGGGCTTTTTCTCCTTTCTCGTATGGCCCATTAAGGCCCAATATGAATTTCCGTAACTCTCCGGTACCCCCGAAAATACCCGAATCACTCGGAACCTTTCTGATGTCCGAATATAGTCGTCCAATATATCGATCTTTATGTCTCGACCATTTCGAGACTCTTTGTCATGTCCCCGGTCTCATCCGGGACTCTGAACTACCTTCAGTACAACAAAACACATAAACTCATAATATAACCGTCATCAAACTTTAAGCGTGCGGACCCTACGGGTTCGAGAACAATGTAGACATGACCGAGACACGTCTCCGGTCAATAACCAATAGCGGAACCTGGATGCTCATTTTGGCTCCCACATATTCTACGAAGATCTTTACCGGTCAAACGGCATAACAATATATATCGTTCCCTTTGTCATTGGTATGTTACTAGCCCGAGATTCAATCATCGGTATCTCAATACCTAGTTCAATCTCGTTACCGGCAAGTCTATTTACTCGTTTCGTAATACATCATCCCGCAACTAACTCATTAGTTGCAATGCTTGCAAGGCTTAAGTGATGTGCATTACCGAGTGGGCCCAGTGATACCTCTCCGACAATCGGAGTGACAAATTCTAATCTCGAAATACGCCAACCCAACAAGTACCTTCGGAGACACCTGTAGAGCACCTTTATAATCAACCAGTTACGTTGTGACATTTGGTAGCACACAAAGTGTTCCTCTGGTAAACAGGAGTTGCATAATCTCATAGTCATAGGAACATGTATAAGTCATGAAGAAAGCAATAGCAGAATACTAAACGATCGTGTGCTAAGCTAACGGAATGGGTTAAGTCAATCACATCATTCTCCTAATGATGTGACCCCGTTAATCAAATGAAAACTCATGTCAATGGCTAGGAAACATAACCATCTTTGATCAATGAGCTAGTCAAGTAGAGGCATACTGGTGACACTCTGTTTGTCTATATATTCACACATGTATTATGTTTCCGGTTAATACAATGCTAGCATGAATAATAAACATTTATCATGAAATAAGGAAATAAATAATAACTTTATTATTGCCTCTAGGGCACATTTCCTTCAAGCCCTAGCGCCCAAGCTCTAGCTTTCCCTGCCCGAGAAAGCACTCCAACCATGTCCGGATCCGGAGCTGGGGGCAAGTGGATGGCCTCCTCTGTTAAGAAGAGAGATATCAAGGAGCTCCGAGAGGCCGGATACCTGCCAAGGAGTTCGTTCACCGACTCCCGACCAAGGGACAGATCGTCCTTACCCCCGAGCCTCATGAAAGGGTGGTGTTCCTCGCGCATTTCGTCCACGGGCTGGGATTCCCTCTCCACCTGTTTGTCCGCGGACTGATGTTTTACTACGGGCTGGACTTCCATGATCTAGCCCCCAACTTCATCCTCAACATCTCAGCATTTATAGTCGTGTGCGAGGCCTTTCTCCGCATCCCGCCTCACTTCGGCCTATGGCTGAAGACCTTCAACGTGAAGCCGAAGGTGGTGAGCGGCCAACAAGCAGAGTGTGGATGTGCCATGGTAGGCAAGATGCCCAATATCACCTGGCTCGAAGGCTCCTTCGTGGAGACGGTGAAGGGATGGCAATCGGGGTGGTTCTACATCACCGAGCCGCGCGATACCAACTGGGCGGCGACCCCCGAATTCTGATCTGGAGTTCCGATGCGGCTTACCTCCTGGCAAGAGAAGGGCTTGACCTGGGGATCTTCGAATGAGCTGACTGGGCTCCATACGTGCGTCCAGAACATGATAACCAAGAAGATCAAGCTCATCAATGTGATCCAGGTTATGCTCATCCGCCGGATCTTTCTGTGCCAATGCCGGACCTGCTATTTGTGGGAGTTCGATCCGACCAAGCACCAGACGCTGCTAGAGCTCTTCGGCACGACGCACGAAGACATCTGGAAAGTGCTCTTCAAGGTCGGCGAGACACCGCCGCCTACAACCGAGGATCGTGGGCTTAGCTTAAAGCGCCAGGCTATTTCTAAGCTTTTTCATGTTTTCAAGGCATAGCTTTTACTGGCATATTTTGAGGAAGGAGTCTAAGCCTTCCTATCAATTTCCTTTTAGGCCTAGACCGACATAGCGGGGCGGATTAATTGTCCAGCTCCGCTACCCAAAGATGAGGAGACCCCGCTCCTAACGAAGGTGCTGTTTCCGGCGCCTTATGATGTGCTGGAGAAGAAGGCCAAGAAGGCGGCCAAAGGGACTAGGAGTGGCCTTCGCCGAAAGGGTACTTTGGACATGTCATTTGGAGATGAGACTAACTCTTCAGCTGCCGAAGACTGACTCTCCATACCGCGGGATCGGTTGTTTCGTCGTATGATTCAATATTGACAGGTTTGAACCCTTCGGGGAATTCATGGTCCATTACTTCATCAGTGAAGCAAAGAGGGTGTGCGGCGCCTCTATATCGAGCCGCATCGCGACGTAGCTCCGATGGAGTCCATCTGTGGTTATCGGCTCGAGCATGACTAGGTTTGTCATGTCCGAATAGGTAGTCGTCGTCGCGTTTCAAGGCATGTCCTCGCGATCCGTAGATCGATCTTGTATGTCCTGCTCTACTGTCCCGGTCTGGACGAAGGTCATATGTATAGCCCCGAGCTGTCTTATCCCTGCCTTTACGGCGAGGTGGGACTATCTGCTTTTCGGCTCGGGTTGCCGTTTTATCCCGGGCGCGCGGTGGCCGATCGACCGCATTGCGTGATGCTGGTGCGGGCTCTGGCGCCTCATCATCGAACTAAGGTAGAAGCTTGCGCTTCGGGTGACTTTTGGCTGGTCGTTTAAGGCCGTATTCTTCGCTGCCAGGACATCAGTCCATCTGTCATTGAGCAGGTCTTGATCAGCTTGAAGCTGCTGCTGCTTATTTTTCAGGCTCCTTGCAGTGGCTATTAGCTGAAGCTTAAAGCGCTCCTGCTCGAGAGGTTCCTCAGGCATGATGAAGTCTTCTTTGCCGAGGCTCACCTCCTCCTTGGAGAGCGGATGATAACTACCATCCTCCGAGTCTTCTTTCATGGCTTGTTCGTCAGGGCAGAATTGCCCCTCTCCCTGATGGTCTTGTTCGGCAGTTTGTTCCTCGGGCTCCTCTACGTCTTCGGCACCATCCGGAGTTTTGTCATTTCCTATGCCGGTATTGTTTTAGAGCGGCGCTGTTGATGCCGGCGCTTTGGTTGTGTCTTAGGTGGGTCCTCCTTCTCTGGGTTTTCCTTGTCATCGCCGCTATTATTTTTGGGCGTATCTACCATGTATACGTCATATGAGGAAGTGGCCGTCCAACGTCTAGTGAATGGCGGGTCTTGGCCTTGCTCCCTGTCGGCATCGTCGCCCATGCCGTCGATGTCTTTAGAGCCATAATCAAGCATGTCGGTTAAGTCCTCGACAGTGGCTATGAAGTGGGTGGCGGGTGGGAAGTAAAATTCTCGATCGTCAGCCCCTAATTTGAACTGGACATAGCTCGGCTGCGAGTCCCCCGCCAAGGACAGACTCTTTAATGTGTTTAGCACATCGCCCAAAGGCGAGTGCTGGAAGATGTCTGCGGCGCTGAATTCGAAAATCGATGAGCGATCGAGTTCGGCGTCCGCGGGCTCACACGGTTTGGAACTTATAACCAGAGACGAGTCCGGGATTCTGGTGACACAGATATTGTGTGAGGTTAAGTCCGTGTGCGGCTCCAACGCTGGGGAGTCTGTGGCCTCCGTGGTGGGGTCGAGCCTCTGATCCTTGGATGCCGCAATGTGCTCTAGATCTAAGGCAAAAGTGGTCATAGGAGCTATCTCCTGGATGCAGTCTGACAACAGATTTAGGTCATGTTCGTCAAGGCGACCATGAGCGGTTGCCGTGGTCTCGAATCTGGCAAAGATCAAATCTCCACGGATGTCCGCAACGTAATTCAAGCTCCCGAATCTGACCTGATGGATAGGGGCGTAGCTATCAATCTGCTCTAGGTGGCCAAATGAGTTGGCCCGCAGTGCGAAGCTGCCGAACATGAAGATCTGTCTGGGGAGGAAGGTTTCTCCTTGGACAACGTCATCGTTGACGATTGAAGGAGCCATCGAACTTTTCGTCGATGACACAGTGTAACTCTCAATGAAAGCACCAATGTGGGTGTCAAAACCGGCGGATCTCGGGTAGGGGGTCCCGAACTGTGCGTCTAAGGTCGATGGTAACAGGAGACAAGGGACACGATGTTTTACCCAGGTTCGGGCCTTCTCTATGGAGGTAATACCCTACTTCCTGCTTGATTGATCTTGATGGATATGAGTATTACAAGAGTTGATCTACCACGAGATCATAATGGTTAAACCCTACAAGTCTAGCGTGTATGGCTATGGTAATGAGTATCTGCCTTTCCGGACTAAGTCCTTTGGTTTATATAGACACGGGGAGGATCTAGGGTTACACAAGGTCGGCTACAAAGGAAAGGAATCTATATATTCGGTCGCCAAGCTTGCCTTCCACACCAAGGAGAGTCCCATCCGGATACGGGTGCAGTCTTCAGTCTTCGCATCTTCACAGCCCATCAGTACGGCCCATGGCTAACAGGCCGGACATCCGAGGACCCCTTAGTCCAGGACTCCCTCACGCCCCAGGGGGCAGGCGCGCCCCTGACCCTCGTGGACACCCCGTAATGAGGTTGGTTCCCTTCTTTCGCCGCAAGAAAGCTAATATCGGGATAAGAATCGTGTTCAAATTTCAATCCAATCGGACTTACGGATTTCCGGAAATATAAGAAACGGTGAAAGGCTAGATGTGGGAGCGCAGAAACAGAGAGACAGAGAGACATATCCAATCTCGAAGGGGCTCGCCCCTCTGATACGTCTCCAACGTATCTATAATTTTTGATTGCTCCATGCTATATTATCTACTATTTTGGACAACATTGGGCTTTATTATCCACTTTTATATTATTTTTGGGACTAACCTATTAACCGGAGGCCCACCCGAGAATTGCTGTTTTTTGCCTATTTCAGTGTTCCGAAGAAAAGGAATATCAAACGGAGTCCAATTGACATGAAACTCCACAGAACTTATTTTTGGACCAGAAGAAGCCCACGGAGTACCGGAGTTGCACCAGGGGAGTCCCGGGCTTACCACGAGGGCGGGGGCGCGCCCACCCCCCTAGGGCGCACCCCCTGCCTCGTGGACATCCCGGAGGTCCACCGACGTACTTCTTCCTCCCATATATACCCATATACCCTAAAAACTTCGGGGACAGAATAGATCGGGAGTTCCGCCGCGACAAGCCTATGTAGCCACCAAAACCCAATCAGGACCCTGTTTCGGCACCCTGCCGGAGGGGGGAACCCTCACCGGTGGCCATCTTCATCATCCCGGCGCTGTCCATGACGAGAGGGAGTAGTTCACCCTCGGGGCTGAGGGTATGTACCAGTAGCTATGTGTTTGATCTCTCTCTCTCTCTCTCTCTCTCTCTCTCGTGTTCTTGATTTGGCACGATCTTGATGTATCGCAAGCTTTGCTATTATAGTTGGATCTTATGTTGCTTCTCCCCCTCTACTCTCTTGTAATGGATTGAGTTTTCCCTTTGAAGTAATCTTATCGAATTGAGTCTTTAATGATTTGAGAACACTTGATGTATGTCTTGCCGTGCGTATCTGTGGTGACAATGGGATATCACGTGTTCACTTGATGTATGTTTTGGTGATCAACTTGCGGGTTCCGCCCATGAACCTATGCATTGGGGTTGGCACACGTTTTCGTCGTGATTCTCTGGTAGAAACTTTGGGGCACTCTTTGAGGTTCTACGTGTTGGTTGAATAGATGAATCTGAGATTGTGTGATGCATATCGTATAATCATACCCACGGATACTTGAGGTGACATTGGAGTATCAAGTTAACATTAGGGTTTTGGTTGATTTATATCTTAAGGTGTTATTCTAGTACGAACTCTAGGGCTGTTTGTGACACTTATAGGAATAGCCCAACGGATTGATTAGAAAGAATAACTTTGAGGTGGTTTCGTACCCTGCCATAATCTCTTTGTTTGTTTTCCGCTATTAGTGACTTTGGAGTGACTTTTTGTTGCATGTTGAGGGATAGTTATATGATCCAATTATGTTATTATTGTTGAGAGAACTTGCACTAGTGAAAGTATGAACCCTAGGCCTTGTTTCCTAGTATTGCAATACTGTTTACGCTCACTTTTATCATTAGTTACCTTGCTGTTTTTATATTTTCAGATTACAAAAACCCATATCTATCATCCATATTGCACTTGTATCACCATCTTTTCGCCGAACTAGTGCACCTATACAATTTACCATTGTATTGGGTGTGTTGGTTGAAGGAAATATGCCCTAGAGGCAATAATAAAGTTATTATTTATTTCCTTATATCATGATAAATGTTTATTATTCATGCTAGAATTGTATTAACCGGAAACATAATACATGTGTGAATACATAGACAAACAGAGTGTCACTAGTATGCCTCTACTTAACTAGCTCGTTGATCAAAGATGGTTATGTTTCCTAACCATAGACATGAGTTGTCATTTGATTAACGGGATCACATCATTAGGAGAATGATGTGATTGACATGACCCATTCCGTTAGCTTAGCACACGATCGTTTAGTATGTTGCTATTGCTTTCTTCATGACTTATACATGTTCCTATGACTATGAGATTATGCAACTCCCATTTACCGGAGGAACACTTTGTGTGCTACCAAACGTCACAACGTAACTGGGTGATTATAAAGGTGCTCTACAGGTGTCTCCAAAGATACTTGTTGGGTTGGCATATTTCAAGATTAGGATTTGTCACTCCGATTGTTGGAGAGGTATCTCTGGGCCCTCTCCGTAATGCACATCACTTAAGCCTTGCAAGCATTAAAACTAATGAGTTAGTTGCGGGATGATGCATTACATAACAAGTAAAGAGACTTGTCGGTAACGATATTGAACTAGGTATTGAGATACTGACGATCGAATCTCGGGCAAGTAACATACTGATGACAAAGGGAACAATGTATGTTGTTATGCGGTCTGACCCATAAAGATCTTTGTAGAATATGTGGGAGCCAATATGAGCATCCAGGTTCCGCTATTGGTTATTGACCAAAGACGTGTCTCGGTCATGTCTACATAGTTCTCGAACCCGTAGGGTCCGCACGCTTAACGTTACGATGACAGTTATATTATGAGTTTATATGTTTTGATGTACCGAAGGTTGTTCGGAGTCCCGGATGTGATCACGGACATCACAAGGAGTCTCGAAATGGTCGAGACATGAAGATTAATATATTGGAAGCCTATGTTTGGATATCGGAAGTGTTTCGGGTGAAATCGGGATTTTACCGGAGTACCGGGAGGTTACACGAACCCCCCGGGAGGAAAATGGGCCTTAGCCGGACTTTACGGAGAAAAGGAGAGGCGGCCAGGGCTGGGCCACATGCCCCTCCCCCCTTAGTCCGAATAGGACAAGGAGAGGGGGGCGGCTCCCCCCTTCCTTCTCTCTCTCCTCTTTCCCCCTCCCGAATCCTATTCCAACTAGGAAAGGGGGGGAGTCCTACTCCTGATGGGAGTAGGACTCCTCCTGGGGCGCCTCTCCCCTTGGCCGGCCGCACCCCCCTTTCTCCTTTATATACGGGGGCAGTGGGGCACCCCATAGACACAACAATTGATCAGTTGATCTTTTAGCGTGTGCGGTGCCCCCCTCCACCATAGTCCACCTTGATAATACTGTAGCGGTGCTTAGGCGAAGCCCTGCGTCGGTAGAACATCAACATCGTCACCATGCCGTTGTGTTGACAAAACTCTCCATCAACACTCGGCTGGATCGGAGTTTGAGGGACGTCATCGGGCTGAACGTGTGCTGAACTCGGAGGTGCCGTACGTTCGGTACTTGATCGGTCGGATCATGAAGAAGTACGACTACATCAACCGCGTTGTGCTAACGCTTCCGCTTTCGGTCTACGAGGGTATGTGGACAACGCTCTCCCCTCTCGTTGCTATGCATCACCATGATCTTGCGTGTGCGTAGGATTTTTTTTGAAATTACTACGTTCCCCAACAGTGGCATCCGAGCCTGGTTTTATGCGTAGATGTCATATGCACGAGTAGAACACAAGTGAGTTGTGGGCGATATAAGTCATACTGCTTACCAGCATGTCTTACTTTGGTTCTGCGGTATTGTTGGATGAAGCGGCCCGGACCGACATTACGCGTACGCTTACGCGAGACTAGTTCTACCGACGTGCTTTGCACATAGTTGGCTGGCGGGTGTCAGTTTCTCCAACTTTAGTTGAACCGAGTGTGGTTACGCCCGGTCCTTGCGAAGGTTAAAACAACACCAACTTGACAAACTATTGTTGTGGTTTTGATGCTTAGGTAAGAACGGTTCTTGCTAAGCCCATAGCAGCCACGTAAAACTTGCAACAACAAAGTAGAGGACGTCTAACTTGTTTTTGCAGGGCATGTTCTGATGTGATATGGTCAAGACATGATGCTAAATTCTATTGTATGAGGTGATCATTTTTTGTAACCGAGTTATCGGCAACTGGCAGGAGCCATATGGTTGTCGCGTTATTGTATGCAATGCAATCGCCCTGTAATGCTTTACTTTATCACTAAGCGGTAGCGATAGTCATAGAAGCATAAGATTGGCAAGACGACAACGATGCTACGATGGAGATCAAGGTGTCGCGCCGGTGACGATGGTGTTCATGACGGTGCATCGGAGATGGAGGTCACAAGCACAAGATGATGATGGCCATATCATATCACTTATATTGATTGCATGTGATGTTTATCTTTTATGCATCTTATCTTTCTTTGATTGATGGTAGCATTATAAGATGATCCCTCACTAAATTATCAAAGTATAAGTGTTCTCCCTGAGTATCCACCGTTGCGAAAGTTCTTCGTGCTGAGACACCACGTGATGATTGGGTGTGATAGGCTCTACGTTCAAATACAACGGGTGCAAAACAGTTGCATACGCGGAATACTCAGGTTAAGCTTGACGAGCCTAGCATATAACATATATGGCCTCGGAACACGGAGACCGAAAGGTCGAGCATGAATCATATAGTAGATATGATCAACATAGTGATGTTCACCATTGAAACTACTCCATCTCACGTGATGATCGGACATGGTTTAGTTGATTTGGATCACGTGATCACTTAGAGGATTAGAGGGATGTCTATCTAAGTGGGAGTTCTTAAGTAATATGATTAATTGAACTTAAATTTATCATGAACTTAGTGCCTGATAGTATCTTGCTTGTCTATGTTTGATTGTAGATAGATGGCCCGTGCTGTTGTTCCGTTGAATTTTAATGCGTTCCTTGAGAAAGCAAAGTTGAAAGATGATTGTAGCAATTACACGGACTGGGAGGATTATCCTCATTGCTGCATAGAAGAGTTACGTCCTGGAAGCACCGCTGGGTGCCAGACCTGCTGCTGATGCAGCTGACAACGTTATGAACGTCTGGCAGAGCAAAGCTGATGACTACTCGATAGTTCAATGTGACATGCTTTACCGCTTAGAACCGGGACTTCATCGACGTTTTGAACGTCATGGAGCATATGAGATGTTCCAGGAGTTGAAGTTAATATTTCAAGCAAATGCCCGGATTGAGAGATATGAAGTCTCCAATAAGTTCTACAGCTGCAAGATGGAGGAGAATAGTTTTGTCACTGAGCATATACTCAAAATGTCTAGGTATAATAATCACTTGATTCAACTGGGAGTTAATCTTCTGGATGATAGCGTCATTGATAGAATTCTCCAATCACTACCACCAAGCTACAAGAGCTTCGTGATGAACTATAATATGCAAGGAATGGATAAGACAATTCCGAAGCTCTTCGCAATGCTAAAAGCTGCGGAGGTAGAAATCAAGAAGGAGCATCAAGTGTTGATGGTCAATAAGACCACTAGTTTCAAGAAAAAGGGCAAAGGGAAGAAGAAGGGGAACTTCAAGAAGAATAGCAAGCAAGTTGCTGCTCAGGAGAAGAAACCCAAGTCTGGACCTAAACCTGAAACTGAGTGCTTCTACTGCAAGCAGACTGGTCACTGGAAGCGGGACTGCCCCAAGTATTTGGCGGATAAGAAGGATGGCAAGGTGAACAAAGGTATATGTGATATACATGTTATTGACGTGTACCTTACTAATGCTCGCAGTAGCACCTGGGTATTTGATACTGGTTCTGTTGCTAATATTTGCAACTCGAAACAGGGGCTACGGATTAAGCGAAGATTGGCTAAGGACGAGGTGACGATGCGCGTGGGAAATGGTTCCAAAGTCGATGTGATCGTGGTCGGCACGCTACCTCTACATCTACCTTCGGGATTAATATTAGACCTAAATAATTGTTATTTGGTGCCAGCGTTGAGCATGAACATTATATCTGGATCTCGTTTGATGCGAGACGGTTATTCATTTAAATCAGAGAATAATGGTTGTTCTATTTATATGAGCAATATCTTTTATGGTCATGCACCCTTGAAGAATGGTCTATTTTTGTTGAATCTCGATACTAGTGATACACATATTCATAATATTGAAACCAAAAGATGCAGAGTTGATAATGATAGTGCAACTTATTTGCGGCACTACCGTTGAGGTCATATCGGTGTGAAGCGCATGAAGAAACTCTATACTGATGGACTTTTGGAACCACTTGATTATGAATCACTTGGTACTTGCGAACCATGCCTCATGGGAAAGATGACTAAAACGCCGTTCTCCAGAACTATGGAGAGAGCAACAGATTTGTTGGAAATCATACATACAGATGTATGTGGTCCGATGAATATTGAGGCTCGTGGCGGATATCGTTATTTTCTCACCTTCACAGATGATTTAAGAAGATATGGGATATCTACTTAATGAAGCATAAGTCTGAAACATTTGAAAAGTTCAAAGAATTTCAGAGTGAAGTTATCGTAATAAGAAAATAAAGTTTCTATGATCTGATCGTGGAGGAGAATATTTGAGTTACGAGTTTGGTCTACATTTGAAACAATGCGGAATAGTTTCGCAACTCAGGCCACCCGGAACACCACATCGTAATGGTGTGTCCGAACATCGTAATCGTACTTTACTAGATATGGTGCAATCTATGATGTCTCTTACTGATTTACCGCTATCGTTTTGGGGTTATGCTTTAGAGATGGCCGCATTCACGTTAAATAGGGCACCATCGGAATCCGTTGAGATGATGCCTTATGAACTATGGTTTGGAAAGAAACCAAAGTTGTCGTTTCTAAAAGTTTGGGGCTGCAATGCTTATGTGAAAAAGCTTAAACCTGATAAGCTCGAACCCAAATCGGAGAAATGTGTCTTCATAGGATACCCAAAGGAGACTGTTGGGTACACCTTCTATCACAGATCCAAAGGCAAGCCTTTTGTTTCTAAATTCGGAGTATTTCTAGAGAAGGAGTTTCTCTCGAACGAAGTGAGTGGGAGGAAAGTAGAACTTGATGAGGTAACTGTACCTGCTCCCTTATTGGAAAGTAGTTCATCGCAGAAATCGGTTTCTACGACACCTACACCAATTAGTGAGGAAGTTAATGATGATGATCATGAAACTTTAGATCAAGTTGTTACTGAACCTCGTAGGTCAACCAGAGTAAGATTCGCACCAGAGTGGTACGATAATCCTGTTCTGGAAGTCATGCTACTAGATCATGATGAACCTACGAACTATGAAGAAGCGACGGTGAGCCCAGATTCCACAAATGGCTTGAAGCCATGAAATCTGAGATGGGATCCATGTATGAGAACAAAGTGTGGACTTTGATTGACTTGCCCGATGATCGGCAAGCAATTGAGAATAAATGGATCTTCAAGAAGAAGACTGACGCTGACGGTAATATTACTGCCTATAAAGCTCGACTTGTTGCGAAAGGTTTTTGACAAGTTCAAGGGATTGACTACGATGAGACCTTCTCACCCGTAGCGATGCTTAAGTCTGTCCGAATCATGTTAGCAATTGCCGCATTTTATGATTATGAAATTTGGCAAATGGATGTCAAAACTGCGTTCTTGAATGGATTTCTGGAAGAAGAGTTGTATATGATGCAACCGGAAGGTTTTGTCGATCCAAAGGGAGCTAACAAAGTGTGCAAGCTCCAGCAATCCATTTATGGACTGGTGCAAGCCTCTCGGAGTTGGAATAAATGCTTTGATAGTGTGATCAAAGCATTTGGTTTTGTACAGACTTTTGGAGAAGCCTGTATTTACAAGAAAGTGAGTGGGAGCTCTGTAGCATTTCTGATATTATATGTGGATGACATATTACTGATTGGAAATGATATAGAATTTCTGGATAGCATAAAGGGATACTTGAATAAGAGTTATTCAATGAAAGACCTCGGTGAAGCTGCTTACATATTAGGCATTAAGATCTATATAGATAGATCAAAACGCTTAATTGGACTTTCACAAAGCACATACCTTGACAAAGTTTTGAAGAAGTTCAAAATGGATCAAGCAAAGAAAGGGTTCTTGCCTGTGTTACAAGGTGTGAAGTTGAGTAAGACTCAATGCCCGACCACTGCAGAAGATAGAGAGAAAATGAAAGATGTTCCCTATGTTTTAGCCATAGGCTCTACCATGTATGCAATGCTGTGTACCAAACCTGATGTGTGCCTTGCTATAAGTCTAGCAGGGAGGTACCAAAGTAATCCAGGAGTGGATCACTGGACAGCGGTCAAGAACATCCTGAAGTACCTGAAAAGGACTAAGGATATGTTTCTCGTTTATGGAGGTGACAAAGAGCTCATCGTAAATGGTTACGTTGATGCAAGCTTTTGCACTGATCCGGACGATTCTAAATCGCAAACCGGATATGTGTTTACATTGAATGGTGGAGCTGTCAGTTGGTGCAGTTCTAAACAAAGCGTCGTGGCGGGATCTACATTTGAAGCAGAGTACATAACTGCTTCAGAAGCAGCAAATGAAGGAGTCTGGATGACGGAGTTCATATCCGATCTAGGTGTTATACCTAGTGCATCGGGTCCAATGAAAATCTTTTGTGACAATACTGGAGCAATAGCCTTCGCGAAGGAATACAGATTTCACAAGAGAACCAAGCACATCAAGAGATGTTTCAATTCCATCCAGGATTTAGTCCAGGTGGGAGACATAGAAATTTGCAAGATACATACAGATCTGAATGATGCAGACCCGTTGACTAAGCCACTTCCACGAGCAAAACATGATCAACACCAAGGCTCCATGGGTGTTAGAATCATTACTGTATAATCTAGATTATTGATTCTAGTGCAATTGGGATACTAAAGGAAATATGCCCTAGAGGCAATAATAAAGTTATCATTTATTTCCTTATATCATGATAAAGGTTTATTATTCATGCTAGAATTGTATTAACCGGAAACATAATACATGTGTGAATACATAGACAAACAGAGCGTCACTAGTATGCCTCTACTTGACTAGCTCGTTGATCAAAGATGGTTATGTTTCCAAACCATAGACATGAGTTGTCATTTGATTAACGAGATCACATCATTAGGAGAATAATGTGATTGACATGACCCATTCCTTAGCTTAGCACACGATCGTTTAGTATGTTGCTATTGCTTTCTTCATGACTTATACATGTTCCTATGACTATGAGATTATGCAACTCCCGTTTACCGGAGGAACACTTTGTGTGCTACCAAACGTCACAACGTAACTGGGTGATTATAAAGGTGATCTACAGGTGTCTCCGAAGGTACTTGTTGGGTTGGCGTATTTCAAGATTAGGATTTGTCACTCCGATTGTCAGAGAGGTATCTCTGGGCCCTCTCGATAATGCACATCACTTAAGACTTGCAAGCATTACAACTAATGAGTTAGTTGTGGGATGATGTATTATGGAACGAGTAAAGAGACTTGCCGGTAATGAGATTGAACTAGGTATTGAGATACCGACGATCGAATCTCGGGCAAGTAACATACCGATGACAAAGGGAACAATGAATGTTGTTATGCAGTCTGACCGATAAAGATCTTCGTAGAATATGTGGGAGCCAATATGAGCATCCAGGTTCCGATATTGGTTATTGACCGGAGACGTGTCTCGGTCATGTCTACATAGTTCTCGAACCCGTAGGGTCCGCACGCTTAACGTTACGATGACAGTTATATTATGAGTTTATATGTTTTGATGTACCGAAGGTTGTTCGGAGTCCCATATGTGATCACGGACATGACGAGGAGTCTTGAAATGGTCGAGACATGAAGATTAATATATTGGAAGCCTATGTTTGGATGTCGGAAGTGTTCCAGGTGAAATCGGGATTTTATCGGAGTACCGGGTGGTTACCGGAACCCCCCGGGAGGTAAATGGGCCTTAGTGGGCCTTTACGGAGAAGAGGAGAGGCGGCCAGGGCTGGGCCGCGCCCCCTCCCCCCTTAGTCCGAATATGACAAGGAGAGGGGGCGACGCCCCCTTCCTTCTCTCTCTCCTCTTTCCCCCTCCCGAACCCTATTCCAACTAGGAAGGGGGGGGGGGGGGAGTCCTACTCCCGGTGGGAGTAGGACTCCTCCTGGCGTGCCTCTCCCCTTGGTCGGCCGCACCCCCTTGCTCCTTTATATACGGGGGCAGGGGGCACCCCGTAGACACAACAATTGATTAGTTGATCTTTTAGCCGTGTGCGGTGCCCCCTCCACCATAGTCCACCTCGAAATACTGTAACGGTGCTTAGGCGAAGCCCTGCGTCGGTAGAACATCAACATCGTCACCATGCCGTCGTGCTGACGAAACTCTCCCTCAACACTCGGCTGGATCGGAGTTCGAGGGACGTCATCGGGCTGAACGTGTGCTGAACTCGGAGGTGCCGTACGTTCGGTACTTGATCGGTCGGATCGTGAAGACGTATGACTACATCAACCGCATTGTGCTAACGCTTCCGCTTTCGGTCTATGAGGGTACGTTGACAACACTCTCCCCTCTCGTTGCTATGCATCACCATGATCTTGCGTGTGCGTAGGATTTTTTTTTCAAATTACTATGTTCCCAACATTGGGGACACAAGAGACTCTTTGTTATTTGGTTGCAGGGTTGCTTGAGAGAGACCATCTTCATCCTATGCTGCCCACGGATTGATAAACCTTAGGTCATCCACTTGAGGGAAATTTACTACTGTCCTACAAACCTCTGCACTTGGAGGCCCAACAACGTCTACAAGAAGAAGGTTGCGTAGTAGACATCAAGCAGTTTCTGGCGCTGTTGCCGGGGAGTTTAGTGCTTGAAGGTATATCTTTATATCTTGCAATCGAATCTTTTTGTTTCTTGTTTTAGCACTAGTTTAGTTTATAAAAGAAAACTAAAAAAAATGGAATTGAGTTTACCTCATACGCTTCATCTTTTTAATATCTTTCGTGAGTATGATGGGAAGGAAAATTGTGCCGAAGTGTTAGCAGAAGAATGCATTAAAATGTTTGGCACTAAATCTTTGAATGATGAGCATGATTGCAATGTTGTTAGTATGAACTCTTTGAATATCCATAGTACTAATGATGATTGCATTAGTTATGATGGAAATGTCCCCTATAAACATGTCAATTTTTGTGGAGTGCATTGGGTTTGCAAGTACACACCAAATAGGGAAGATAGATATTGCAAGAGTCATAAGTATTTAGAAACTAAATGGTTGCAAGAAAGGCTAAATGTGAGTGCTGAAAATTTAAAATATCTTCACCGTACTTGTGAACTTTGCAATGAACATGGTCATTTAAATATCAAATGCAAATTGTTTAATGATCGAATCGTGTCCAAAAATTGTGATGATTTGATTTCCCTTGCACATCATAATGAACTTAGTTTTCTTTTGGGTTATGAACAAATGAAATGTCAAACTAAGCATATTCCAGAATATAACCTTGTGAATTGCATTGAAAATCCTTATATTGCCAATTACATAAAGAAAAGAAAACAAATAGAGGATGAAGAGAATACTAATGAAAGGGAAGAGATTTCCCAATATCCTCCTATTATTTCTTATGATGAATCAGGTAACGAGGAGGAGCCTTCTATTCAACCAATCTCATTAATAAGGAGATCCAAAAAGAGGATTGAACCCACACATGATGTGGTGAAGAAGAAGAAGAAAAGAAAAAGGAACAGAGGTAAAAATATATCTCTCCCAAATAAGGTTGCTCCTATTATTGTTGTGCCTCATGAAAATGAATCAAAAATAATTGTGGAAGATGATATATTTGAGAAGATAATGATAATTCTTATGATCTTGAAAATCTTTTTGGCACTTGCTTGGAAGAATATGATAATTGATATACTATTGGTGTTATCCATACTATTAATGATGAGAGTGATTATGCTTATGATATGAAAAGGCCCAAGCATGGGGAAGCTATGTTTATTGAGGATGACATATTTGAGAATATATTTGCTAAAATTAATGTTTGACCCAAGCTTGGGGATGCTATGTTTAATAATGATGATATTTTTAGCCTCCCAAGTTTCGATATGCAAAGTTGTTATGATGATAGCATGCCTTCTACCTATGATGATTATATTGATGAAAGTGGGCTTGGAAGAGTGTGAACTTTGGGAAGTAATGATCCCACTATTTTGGAGGATGTTGAATCTTATAATATTTATGAAAGTGGATTTGGAGAAGTCATGACTTTATTTAGTCATGTATCCACTATCTTGGAAGAGGTTTAATCGATTATGATGAGAACAAAGTTGCTACTTATGATGATTATTGTGATGAAACTTATGCTATAAAGAGTAGTGATGATTATATTTATAAAACTTGTCATGATTATGAGTACCCTTTCTATGAACATTACTCTTTTAATGTGGAAACAATTTATAGTATTCAAGTCTCTTATGATACTCCCACTAGTCCGAATGAGAAGAGTTTTGCTTATGTGGAGAGTAATAAAATTTCTATGCTAGTAGATCATGAAAAGAATGCTTTAGGTGCTGGTTATATTGTTGAATTCATTCATGATGCTACTGAAAATTATTATGAGGGAGGAATATATGCTTGTAGGAATTGCAATAATATCAAGTTTCCCCTCTATGTGCTTAAAGTTTTGAAGTTATGCTTGTTTTGCCTTCCTATGCTAGTTGATTCTTGTTCCCATAAGTTGTTTGCTCACAAAATCCCTATGCATAGTAATTGGGTTAGACTTAAATGTGCTAGTCATATTCTTCATGATGCTCTCTTTATGTTTCAATTCTTATCTTTTATGGGAGCATCATTGAAATCATCATGCCTAGCTAGGGGCGTTAAACGATAGCGCTTGTTGGGAGGCAACCCAATTTTATTTTAGTTTCTTGCTTTTTGGTTCTGTTTAGGAATAAATAATCCATCTAGCTTCTGTTTAGATGTGGTTTTGTGTTTTAATTAGTGTTTGTACCAAGTAGAACCTTTGGGAAGACTTGGGTGAAGTCTTTATGATCATGCTGTAAAAAACAGAAACTTTAGCGCTCACGAGATTTGCTTCAACTTTTTACTGGAGAGTGATATTTAGTTTATTATTTTTTAAGATTATTACTAGACAAATTCCTCAGGTCCACCAATTTATTTTAGAATTTTTGGAGTTCCAGAAGTTTGCGTTAGTTACAGATTACTACAGACTGTTCTGTTTTTGACAGATTCTGTTTTCATTGTGTTGCTTGCTTATTTTGATGAATCTATGGCTAGTAAAATAGTTTATAAACCATAGTGAAGTTGGAATAAAGTAGGTTTAACACCAGTATAAATAAAGAATGAGTTGATTACAGTACCTTGAAGTGGTGTTTTGTTTTCTTTCGCTAACGGAGCTTACGAGTTTTCTGTTGAGTTTTGTGTTGTGAAGTTTTCAAGTTTTGGGTAAAGATTTGATGGACTATGGAATAAGGAGTGGTAAGAGCATAAGCTTATGGATGCCCAAGTCACCCCAAGGTAATATTCAAGGATAACCAAGAGCCTAAGATTGGGGATGCCCCGGAAGGCATACCCTCTTTCGTCTTCGTTCATCGGTAACTTTACTTGGAGCTATATTTTTATTCACCACATGATATGTGTTTTGCTTGGAGCGTCATTTTATTTTATTTTGTTTTGCTTGCTGTTTGAATAATATACTAAGATCCGAAGTTATTAAATGGGAGAGTCTTCACATAGTTGCATAATTATGCGACTACTCATTGATCATCACTTGTATCTTTCGGAGTAGTTTGTTGTTTGCTCTAGTGCTTCACTTATATCTTTTAGAGCATGGTGGTAGTTTTATTTTGAAGAAATAGATGAACTCTCATGCTTCACTTATATTATTTTGAGAGTCTTAAATAGCATGGTAATTTGCTTTAATAATCCTAATATGCTAGGTATTGAAGAATAGCAAAAACTTTCTTATGAGTGTTTTGAATACTAAGAAAAGTTTGATACTTGATGACTGTTTTGAGATATGGAGGTAATAATATCAAAGTTGTGCTAGTTGAGTAGTTTTAAATTTGAGAAATGCTTGTGTTGAAGTTTGCAAGTCTCGTAGCATGCACGTATGGTAAACGTTATGTAACAAATTTGAAACATGAGGTGTTCTTTGATTGTCCTCCTTATGAGTGGCGGTCGGGGACGAGCGATGGTCTTTTCCTACCAATCTATCCCCCTAGGAGCATGCGCGTAGTGCTTGGGTTTTGATGACTTTTAGATTTTTGCAATAAGTATGTGAGTTCTTTATGACTAATGTTGAGTCCATGGATTATACGCACTCTCACCCTTCCATCATTGCTAGCCTCTTCGGTACCGTGCATTGCCCTTCTCACATTGAGAGTTGGTGCAAACTTTGCCAGTGCATCCAAACCCCGTAATATGATACGCTCTTTCACACATCAACCTCCTTATATATTCCTCAAAACAGCCACCATACCTACCAATTATGGCATTTCCATAGCCATTCCGAGATATATTTCCATGCAACTTTCCACCATTTCGTTTATCATGACACGTTCATCATTGTCATATTGCTTAGCATGATCATGTAGTTGACATCGTATTTGTGGCAAAGCCACCATTCATAATTCTTTCATACATGTCACTCATGAGTCATTGCATATCCCGGTACACCGCCGGAGGCATTCATATAGAGTCATACTTTGTTCTAGTATCGAGTTGTAGTCACTGAGTTGTAAATAAATGGAAGTGTGATGATCATCATTTTCTAGAGCATTGTCCCAAGTGAGGAATGAATAAAAAAAGGACATAAAAAAGGAGAAAGGCCATAAAAAAGAGAAAGTCCATAAAAAAGGACAAGGCCCGAAAAAAGAAGAGAGAAAAAGAGAGAAGGGACAATGCTACTATCCTTTTACCACACTTGTGCTTCAAAGTAGCACCATAATCTTCATGATAGAGAGTCTATTGTTTTGTCACTTTCATATACTAGTGGGAACTTTTCATTATAGAACTTGGCTTGTATATTCCAACGATGGGCCTCCTCAAGTGCCCTAGGTCTTCGTGAGCAAGCAAGTTGGATGCACACCCACTAGTTTCTTTTGTTAAGCTTTCATACATTTATAGCTCTAGTGCATCCGTTGCATGGCAATCCCTACTCCTTGCATTAACATCAATCGATGGGCATATCCATAGCTCATTGATTAGCCTCGTTGATGCGAGACTTTCTTTCTTTTGTCTTCTCCACATAACCCCCATCATCATACTCTATTCCACCCATAGTGCTATGTCCATGGCTCGCGCTCATGTCTTGCGTGAAAGTTTATAGGTTTGAGATTACTAAAGTATGAAACAATTGCTTGGCTTGTCATCGGGTTTGTGCATGATGAGAGCATTCTTGTGTGACGAAAATGGAGCATGACTAAACTATATGATTTTGTAGGGATGAACTTTCTTTGGCCATGATATTTTGAGAGGACATGATTGCTTAGTTAGTATGCTTGAAGTATTACTATTTTTATGTCAATATGAACTTTTATCTTGAATCTTTCGGATCTGAATATTCATACCACAATTAAGAAGAATTACATTGAAATTATGCCAACTAGCATTCACATCAAAAAATATCTTTTTTTATACATTTACCTACTCGAGGACGAGCATGAATTAAGCTTGGGGATGCTTGATACGTCTCCAACGTATCTATAATTTTTGATTGCTCCATGCTATATTGTCTACTGTTTTGGACAATATTGGACTTTATTATCCACTTTTATATTATTTTGGGACTAACCTATTAACTGGAGGCCCAGCCCAGAATTGCTGTTTTTTGCCTATTTCAGTGTTTCGAAGAAAAGGAATATCAAACGGAGTTCAATTGACCTGAAACTCCACGGAACTTATTTTTGGACCAGAAGAAGCCCACGGAGTACTGGAGTTACACCAGGGGAGTCCCGGGCTGCCCACGAGGGTGGGGGGCGCGCCCACCCCCTAGGGCGCGCCCCCTGCCTCGTGGACAGCCCGGAGGTCCACCGACGTACTTCTTCCTCCCATATATACTCATATACCCTAAAAACTTCGGGGAACAGAATAGATCGGGAGTTCCGCCGCCGCAAGCCTCTGTAGCCACCAAAACCCAATCGGGACCGTGTTCCGGCACCCTGCCGGAGGGGGGAACCCTCACCGGTGGCCATATTCATCATCCCAGCGCTCTCCATGACGAGGAGGGAGTAGTTCACCCTCGGGGCTGAGGGTATGTACTGGTAGCTATGTGTTTGATCTCTCTCTCTCTCTCTCTCTCTCTCTCTCGTGTTCTTGATTTGGCACGATCTTGCTGTATCGCGAGCTTTGCTATTATAGTTGGATCTTATGTTGTTTCTCCCCCTCTACTCTCTTGTAATGGATTGAGTTTTCCCTTTGAAGTAATCTTATCGGATTGAGTCTTTAATGATTTAAGAACACTTGATGTATGTCTTGCCGTGCGTATCTGTGGTGACAATGGGATATCACATGATTCACTTGATGTATGTTTTGGTGATCAACTTGCGGGTTCCGCCCATGAACCTATGCATAGGGGTTGGCACACATTTTCGTCGTGATTCTCCGGTAGAAACTTTGGGGCACTCTTTGAGGTTCTATGTGTTGGTTGAATAGATGAATCTGAGATTGTGTGATGCATATCGTATAATCATACCCACGGATACTTGAGGTGACATTGGAGTATCTAGGTGACATTAGGGTTTTGGTTGATTTGTATCTTAAGGTGTTATTCTAGTACGAACTCTAGGGCTGTTTGTGACACTTATAGGAATAGCCCAACGGATTGATTGGAAAGAATAACTTTGAGGTGGTTTCGTACCCTACCATAATCTCTTCGTTTGTTTTCCGCTATTAGTGACTTTGGAGTGACTCTTTGTTGCATGTTGAGGGATAGTTATATGATCCAATTATGTTATTATTGTTGAGAGAACTTGCACTAGTGAAAGTATGAACCCTAGGCCTTGTTTCCTAGCATTGCAATACCGTTTACGCTCACTTTTATCATTAGTTACCTTGCTGTTTTTATATTTTCAGATTACAAAAACCCATATCTATCATCCATATTGCACTTGTATCACCATCTCTTTGCCGAACTAGTGCACCTATACAATTTACCATTGTATTGGGTGTGTTGGGGACACGAGAGAATCTTTGTTATTTGGTTGCAGGGTTGCTTGAGAGAGACCATCTCCATCCTACGCCTCCCATAGATTGATAAACCCTAGGCCATCCACTTGAGGGAAATTTGCTACTGTCCTACAAACCTCTACACTTGGAGGCCCAACAACGTCTACAAGAAGAAGGTTGCGTAGTAGACATCACCCTCCCATGCCATGGAGACCAAGGACCAGAGGGGAAACCCTTCTCCCATCTAGGGAGAAGGTCAAGGAAGAAGAAGAAGGGGGCCCCTCTCTCCCTCCCTTTCGATGGCGCCGGAATGTCGCCGGGGCCATCATCATCACCGCAATCTACACCAACAACTTCTCCACCCTCATCACCAACTCTCCCCCCCTCTATGTAGCGGTGTAACCCCTCTTTTACCCGCTGTAATCTCTACTTGAACATGGTGATCAATGCTATATATTATTTCCTAATGATGTATGCACTACAAAAAAAGACACATCCGTGACATTTTGGGCCGAACGATTTTTCTTCTGTCATACATATGACACTTCTATGACGATAATTGTGAAAAAACCCGGTATCATCATAGATGTGGTGGGCTCCTACTTCTATGACAAAAAATCATAACAGAAAATGGGATTTTCGTCCTGGGCGGGCCGGAGACGCAGCTGCATGACATTCTTTGGGCCGTCCATGACGGAAAAAACTATGGTAGAAGCAAGGGGGAGGAAAATTTCGGGGAGTTCCCGGTTACGGTGGGAGGTCGGGGGCCGAGCGATGTGCGTTTCTCTCGTACACATACGCGTGTGTGTGCGAGGCATTGGCTCTAACTGAACCCGAGCGAGGCGTTGGGCTCTAACTGAACCCGAGCGATTGAACTGCAGGCTACGCGTTACTGAACCCGAGCGATCGATCGATGGCTGTTAACTGAACCCGATCGAGTGATTCCTTCGCTACTACTGCTAACTGAAGCCGATCGATTGGATGAACAGTGAACATTGCGGGGGAGGGGGGGGGGGGGTTGGATGAACAATGAGCGGTGGCGTTGCCTCTGGATGAACAGGACCCCTGTAACGCCCTCGATACGGCTATATCTCCCACGTGTCGAAGCACGACTTAGAGGCATAACCACATTGAAAGCAATGTCGCAAAAGAGGTAATCTTCACACAACCGATGTAATACATAAGGGAAAGAGATACATAGTTGGCTTACAATCGCCACTTCACGCGATACATGAGTAAAGCATTACATCAAACAGATACAATCAAGGTCCGACTACGGAACAAAAATAAAAGAAGACTACCCCAAATGCTACACAGATCCCCGATCGTCCCAACTGGGCTCCGCTACTGATCAACTGAAATGAGACAACACAATGAACAAGATCTTCATCGAGCTCCTCCTTGAGCTCAGGTGCGTCACCTGCACGGTTTCATCGGCACCTACAAACTGGTTTTGGAAGTATCTGTGAGTCACGGGGACTCAGCAATCTCACACCTGCGAGATCAAGACTATTTAAGCTTATAGGTAGGGTAAAAGGTATGAGGTGGAGCTGCAGCAAGCGGCTAGCATATCTGGTGTCTAACATACGCAAATGAGAGCGAGAAGAGAAGGCAAAAGCACGGTCGAACAACTATGATCAAGAAGTGATCCTAGAACAACCTACGTCAAGCATAACTCCAACACCGTGTTCACTTCCCGGACTCCGCCGAGAAGAGACCATCACGGTTACACACGCGGTTGATGTATTTTAGTTAAGATCAACTTCGGGTTTTCTACAACCGGACATTAACAAATTCCCATCTGCCACATAACCGTGGGCACGGCTTTTGAAAGTTCAAACCCTGCAGGGGTGTCCCAACTTAGCCCATTATAAGCTCTCGCGATGAACGAAGGATATTCCTTCTCCCCGGGAAGACCCAACAATATTAAATGTAATTAAACATGGCAAGGGGTGAAGCATAAGTAAACTAACTATTTAGGCAAGTTTAAATGAGGCCGGAACAACAAACAACAAGACCAGAAAAATCCTCATGTCCATATTTTAGATTTGGTACTGTTCTGCCTAAAACCATATTTTATTATTTTTAAACAGGAAAATAAAGTGCAACATGATAATCTATGCATTTTTCTACCCCATTTACATATATAGTTTATTTAAAACCGAGTTACGGTTAATTAGTTATGAATTAAATCATTTTAACATGGCATTTATACAAATTAATGCAAATAGCAAATTAAACATTTTAAACATAGATGAAAGTTGGATATTATGAAACTAGACAAAATTCTAAGCATTTTACATATATAAATTATTTACATATGATGCATGGGTAATTAGTTATTATATGCATCGCAAAGAGGGTTTTTCTGTAAAACTGCCAAACTCCTGGATATTAGACAAATTCGTCCAGAGCAGGAAAAAAAACATATCAGGCCGAATCTGAGTGCACTGCTGGGCTGAACAGAGAGGAGGGTTGTGGGCAGCTCACCCATGGGCTGAGGCCCAGGCGGTGAAGCAGCAGGCCGGCGGAGAAGCTGGGCTTGGCGCGGTGCTGGGCCTCGCAGGCAGATCGAAGGCAGAGCGTGGTCAACGCGCGGGAGCGGTGACCCACATCGATGCAGGGGCGCGACTGAGGTCACAGCGAGCAGGGAAGCAGAGGATGCAGTGGCGCGGCTGCAGCTTGGCGTCTGGCGACGGGGAACCGGGCGAGGACGGCGGGGTCGAGGGACTTGGGGCGTGCAGCGGCGGCCTGGAGCGGCACCGATCCAGTCAACGCAGTGGATCTCCTCCCGTTCGATGTACAGGAGGCCGTCCATGGAGGTTGAGGCCGCGATGGCGGTGGGCTGATGCAGAGGAGGACGAAGGCAGGCGACGCAGCAGAGGGAACTTGGCGGGGCACCCCGGCGAGGAAGATGGCCGGCGCGAGCTCTCGGCATGGGGAGGCCACGCGGAACGACGAGGAGGGGCGCGGTCAATGCGAGGCAGGGGTGCGTGCAGGGACTTGTCGATCCATTCGACGAGTCAGACACGGCGGCGGCAGCGCAGCCGTTCCTTCGCAGCGGCGTGGAGAAGGCCTCTGGCGAGGGGACTAGTTGGTGGCCGGAGACGCGGATCTGGCGGGGCAGAGCTTGAACGACGACGACAGGATTGCTGTGATCCACAGGAGAGAGAGACCTTGAGAGGAGAAGAAACGAGAACGGAAGGAAGGAGAGGGAAGGGCGCGAGACGGCGGAGCACTGGCCTGGGCGGCCGTAGTCGACCTCCGGCGAGGCAGGAGGCCTGCTGGATCTTCCGACGAGCGGCGCGGGGACGAGGTGAGGAGGCGCTCAGGCGCCTACGCGCTGGATCGAGGGCTCGATGAAGACCTCTCCTTTGGTGCTGGACACGCACAGAAGCAGGGAAGGGGAGGCGGCTGCGAGCTGGTTGGGTGGATCGGGCAGGGGAGATCCCGATGAGGATTTGGTGGAGAGGCGGCGCTGCGATGGGACAAACCTCCTAGAAATTAGGGTTGGGTTGATTTGGAATGAGGTAGCTTATATATAGGGAAAGAGGGAGGATATGGATCATCCGATCAAAATCGGACGGTCCTAGAAAAATATTATAGGAAGCCCAAATAAGGAAACGGAGATGTTTTATAGATGTTAGGAGATGATCTGAATGCAGCGGTGAAGGCTGAGCGATACGGGTTTGGGGCAGTTTCGGACAGGGGTGATGGGTCGATGCTCTGCGCAAAGAGGGGTTAGGCGGTCATGGTCAAGAGGGAAGCGAAAACTCAATTCGTCTGGAACGGTCAACACAGGCATGGCGGTCCGAGGGAAGGTGATGAAGGCAAAGGGAGAAATGGCAACGACGAGCGGATACAAGCTTTAAGAAAACATGCGGATGCAATATGCATGATGACATGATGAAATGCAACAAACAAAAACAACACACGGCAACAACGAAAAACATGGAAGCCATCTGGAGCGTTGGTCTCGGGGCGTTACAACACTCCACCACTACGAGAGGATCTCGTCCCGAGATCTAGGATGGCACCGGATAGAAAACGGAAGAAGAAAGAGGTAACACTAAGTTGCTTGTTTGACAAAAGAGTGAAACCAACGAACCTTGAGAGGTTGAACAAAATGAAAGAAAGAAAACAACGAAGATGAACAAAGTTGAAAACACTCCTTTAGTAAAGAGGAACATGGGATACGACGAGAACCAAGAGGATTAGTGATAAGATAGATATTGAAACCACTCCGGTTAAAACTAGATAGAGAAGGAACAATATTGATATAATCTGGACAGCACTCCAACTGTAAATGGAAGGAATTGAACATGAATTGACAAGATGAGGGGATACTTGACGAAATCAACAACACACTGCCTCCGGAACTATTAAAAGAATGGCACAAAGGGTAAGAAAAATTTCAGACCACACTCTGGTTGAGGAAGGAGGCAAAACTTGATAAGATGAGAGAGCTCGAATGAAAACACGACACTCCGGTTAAATGGATAAGCAAGGAAAAGAACATGATCTCCAAAATGAGATGATGGGTCGAAGAAAACATCACAATGCCTTCGGGACAAATGAAAGAGTGGAATCAAGAGAACAGAGAAGAGAACAACAACTTCTATCACAGTTGAATTTGAAAGAGCCTCCTTAAAAAGAAGTATTGTACGGAGTTGTTTGAAAAACAATAACGGTAAGAATAAGCTTGTAGCGGGCTTATGGAAACATCTCAAAATTATGAGGTGAGCTTCTGCCACCAACGGAAACAATTGATTGGATTGATATCAACAAGGAGACGAGAAACCTATCTCACCGGGAGGACAAATGAAGAACTTGGGTCATTTATAAGCACCATAAATAGCAACAATCCTTAGGGAAAGCTTTAGGTGAAATATAACCCAAGATAACTCCAATGAAGAGATTGATGGATTTAAATACCTCATTCTTGACAACATGTGAATCATGAAGCACGAGGAGAAATTGCCAAGGATGACATAACACCATCACAAAAGACAAGGTAGAACGAATTGCACTTTGGAATGCAGGTAGAAGAATATTTGAGCTCTTCAAAACAAAACATGTGTTGAACACCATGTTTATTTTAGAGTATAGCTTGGAGGATCTTAGCTCCGAGAGAAATCTTGAAGAACAAAACGAGAATGAAAGGAATCCTTGATGAACCACCATGTAGAGCCTCCATGAAGAACTCCGGTAATAAAAGGATGATAGAAAGAAAGAGAAGTTAAAAATACAAGGTGAAGCCTTGCAATGATTTTAGATGGATCTTCACGACGAGATAATTGAGAGAGCTTGGAACTCCGAAAAGAAAAGATGAAGCATATCGAACTGAGAATGTGATATGATGAGCAACTCCGGAAAGAAGAAATTAGATCACTTGGATGAAACAATAATAAGAATTACGTTATGTGTAACGCTCACCAATTTAAATTGATGAGAAGCAACGGTTTTGTCATACTACTTATTCTCGTAGAAAGGATTAAGATAGATAAGGCGCAAACTTGGGAAGGTCTTCAACGAACCACCGATAGGAATGGAAAGAACGAATGAATCTATATGATAACGAAGGAAGAGAACTCTTGAACGAACCACCGTAAGAATTGAAAATGAAAGTAGTAAAGGCACAAATCACCGGTAAGAATTGGAAAATGAACAAAGATACTTGAGAGGATTTAGATACAAATGAACGAATAGATCACGAGCTGATTATAGAATACTTGAATGATGCACCGGTAAGATTTGGAGAACGAGAGCTGAAAGCTGAGAATGAGGAATCACGAAATGATGGCCTTCGGAGGAAAGAAGTGGAAACAACTCATGAAATGCTCCGGATGGTTAAGAAAACAATCCTCGCAATCGAAAACAATTATGAGAGGATGGCATCAAGGTTGAACCATGAATCTTGAAGAGAATGGAGCAAGATTTAAGAGAAACTCTTCTTGGGTCTTCAAATATTGAGAATGACGATGAGAAACACCACCATGAATTGTTCAGGCACTCCGGAATGAAAAATTGGAAAGGTTGAACCAACGATGAAAAGAATTTGAAAGATCTTGGAGAAAGACATTTGACTGATGATAATTCATTCTTACGTCAAACTTGGAAAAGAATTTGGGAATCGCTCCGGGAAAATTAGAAGAGTCAGGTAAGATCCTGGGAATAGAACTGTGGGTTAGGGTCCACTCAAAAGAAACACCGTTGAAAGAATTGCTTAGGAAGAGAGATTACACCGGTTGAATTAAATGGCTTTAATGAGATAGCATCCTCAAAAGAACTTGAGTGAATTGAGAATGGAAACTTGAATCTTCTAAGATATCTTCATCACTCCGGAACAAATGAATAGTGAGAGGTGAACGATTAAGAGGTGCACCGGCATGAGAAAACATTCGAGACGAGGAAATAGATATGATCAACACCGAAAGCTTGAATTTAGTCCACCGGGGAAGAAAAAGAATGAAGAATGATAAACTTGAAGCTCCGTTAGTATATTCATGGGAAATCACTGGATAAGAACATTGACGGAAAAGAATGGAGAGACTTCTCACAAATAAAAGAATACTTGATCGAGAAATATGAGTCCCAAAAGGGTGGGAGGGCGGGAAAACAAAGACAACTTAGGACGGATGAAACGAACAATATTGGGAAAAAC
Source organism: Aegilops umbellulata (assembly GCA_032464435.1). Lineage (NCBI taxonomy): Eukaryota > Viridiplantae > Streptophyta > Magnoliopsida > Poales > Poaceae > Aegilops > Aegilops umbellulata. The sequence continues at coordinate 379,098,476 of CP136054.1, forward strand.
CAAGAGGTGATCTTGCGGATGTTGAAATGATCGGATCCACTTGAAGAGAAACACGCCGGTTGAAAAGGATTGACATGACAATCTCGATTATCACGAAGGATTGGTATTCACATGGAAGTATGAGAACACCGTTTAGAATAAGGTATGGAATCAACACTTGGCATTGAAGCAACTCGAATACCACAAAATGGAATAAAAACAAAGGATTTGGCTTGCAGAATAAACCGGAACAAATACACATGATAGAGATTTACCCAATCCCATATCATGCATCTGTCGGAAAGATATTCTAGGAGCTACTTGAATTCCCACTTATAAACTCCTGAAACTTTCTGGTTATGCAATCAGGTGTTGGGGATACAGGGGACACAAAATATATCACCCAAACTAACAATACCTAGATCCAGCTGTATCCATCCTTCAACACATAACCAAGAAACCTTTGGAAATCGTTTACCTCAACCTTCGAAAAGCATCCGTTATACGAGTTATGGCAATACTCCCGCACTCAACTCAGTACTGGGCTATCAGGGTTATCTCACCAACAACTGTACAAAAGAGATTTTTGATGCCGGTGTACTAAACTCAGGTATTCCAGAACTGCAACGATAAAATTATGACGACAACACCTCAGGGCTCAACTCCCCGGGACACTTCCACTAAACCCCTGCTGACAGGAGGCACCAAGACAATGTTGTCATCACAAAACCATCGGAACGATTCTAAGATACCCGCGTGATCCTAAATTTTTTTTAGTGAAATTTGAGAAGAGAATAGTCAAAACTCTACGTCAGGATGCCTTACCAGAGCGATGAGGAGACTGGGAAGTAATAAGAATTCCTAAACTCTCCGATACATAATTCCTAAATGACTCAAAACATTTTTCTAGACACAACTCGGCCGCTAAAAACGATCAATCAGTGGGGGCTCCTAAGGTCGGGGAAGGGTCTGATTACCAACTTGTAACGCCCTTGATGCGGCTATATCTCCCACGTGTCGAAGCACGACTTAGAGGCATAACCGCATTGCAAGCAATGTCGCAAAAGAGGTAATCTTCACACAACCCATGTAATACATAAGGGAAAGAGATACATAGTTGGCTTACAATCGCCACTTCACGCGATACATGAGTAAAGCATTACATCAAACAGATACAATCAAGGTCCGACTATGGAACCAAAATAAAAGAAGACTACCCCAAATGCTACACAGATCCCCGATCGTCCCAACTGGGCTCCGCTACTGATCAACTGAAATGAAACAACACAATGAACAAGATCTTCATCGAGCTCCTCCTTGAGCTCAGGTGCGTCACCTGCACGGTTTCATCGGCACCTACAAACTGGTTTTGGAAGTATCTGTGAGTCACGGGGACTCAGCAATCTCACACCCGCGAGATCAAGACTATTTAAGCTTATAGGTAGGATAAAAGGTATGAGGTGGAGCTGCAGCAAGCGGCTAGCATATCTGGTGTCTAACATATGCAAATGAGAGCGAGAAGAGAAGGCAAAAGCACGGTCGAACAACTATGATCAAGAAGTGATCCTAGAACAACCTACGTCAAGCATAACTCCAACACCGTGTTCACTTCCCGGACTCCGCCGAGAAGAGACCATCACGGTTACACACGCGGTTGATGTATTTTAGTTAAGATCAACTTCGGGTTTTCTACAACCGGACATTAACAAATTCCCATCTGCCACATAACCGTGGGCACGGCTTTTGAAAGTTCAAACCCTGCAGGGGTGTCCCAACTTAGCCCATTATAAGCTCTCGCGATGAACGAAGGATATTCCTTCTCCCCGGGAAGACCCGAACAGTCTCGGAATCCCGGCTACAAGACATTTCGACAGTAATAAAACAAGACCAGCAAAGCCGCCCGGATGTGCCGACAAATCCTGATAGGAGCTGCACATATCTCGGTCTCAGGGCACACCGGATTGTCCAAACTTCCGGTAGGCGAACCCAGAGTTGCCCCTGGTGGCCACCGGCGGCTGACGGTTTGGACCAACACTCGAAGGAGAACTGGCCCGGGGGGCTAAAATAAAGATGACCCTTGGGCTCCGGAAACCCAAGGGAAATAAAAGGGCATAGGTGAGGCAAATGGTAAAACCAATGTTGGGCCTTGCTGGAGGAGTCTAATTCAAAGCGAACTGTCAAGGGGGTCCCATAAATCACCCAACCGCGTTAGGGACGCAAAATCCGGGAACATAATACCGATATGACGGAAACTAGGGCGGCAAGAGTGGAAGAAAACACCAGGCATAAGGCCGAGCCTTCCACCCTTTACCAAGTATATAGATGCGTTAATAATATAAGAGATATTGTGATATCCCAACAAGTAAACATGTTCCAATCAAGGAACAACATCTCCATGTTCCAACAAGGAACAAACTTCATCTTCACCTGCAACTAACAACGCTATAAGAGGGGCTGAGCAAAGCAGTAACATAGACAAACAACGGTTTGCTAGGACAAGGTGGGTTAGAGGCTTGGTTTAACAATATGGGAGGCATGATAAGCAAGTGGTAGGTATCGCAGCATAGGCATAGCAAAAGAGCGAGCAACTAGCAAGCAAAGATAGAAGTGATTTCGAGGGTATGGTCATCTTGCCTGAAATCCCGCAAGGAAGAAGAACGAGTCCATGAAGAAGACAAACGGACGTAGTCGAACGAATCCTCACAACTCCGGAACGAAACCGAAGCTAACGAGAGAAGCAAACCGGAAAGAAGCAAACAACATAGTAAACAGACATCACATACACATGGCATGATGCACAAACAAGTATGATGCATGTCCGGTTTAAAGAGGCATGGCATGGCAAAGTGCAACAAATAACTCTACAAATTAAGTGGAGCTCAATATGCAACGGGTTGCATATTGACGAAACACCACATCAATTATTTAGTTCTCTCTTGTTTGTGTACCCAACAATATTAAATGTAATGAAACATGGCAAGGGGTGAAGCATAAGTAAACTAACTATTTAGGCAAGTTTAAATGAGGCCGGAAAAACAAACAACAAGACCGGAAAAATCCTCATGTCCATATTTTAGATTTGGTACTGTTCTGCCTAAAACCATATTTAATTATTTTTAAACAGGAAAATAAAGTGCAACATGATAATCTATGCATTTTTCTACCCCATTTACATATATAGTTTATTTAAAACCGAGTTACGGTTAATTAGTTATGAATTAAATCATTTTAACATGGCATTTATACAAATTAATGCAAACAACAAATTAAACATTTTAAACATAGATGAAAGTTGGATATTATGAAACTAGACAAAATTCTAAGCATTTTACATATATAAATTATTTACATATGATGCATGGGTAATTAGTTATTATATGCATGTCAAAGAGGGTTTTTCTGTAAAACTGCCAAACTCCTGGATATTAGACAAATTCGTCCAGAGCAGGAAAAAAAACATATCGGGCTGAATCTGTGTGCACTACTGGGCTGAACAGAGAGGAGGGCTGTGGGGAGCTCACCCATGGGCCGAGGCCCAGGCGGTGAAGCAGCAGGCCGGCGGGGAAGCTGGGCTTGGCGCGGTGCTGGGCCTCGCAAGCAGATCGAAGGCAGCGCGTGGTCAACGCGCGGGAGCGGTGACCCACATCGATGCAGGGGCGCGACTGAGGTCGCAGCGAGCAGGGAAGCAGAGGATGCAGTGGCGCGGCTGCAGCTTGGCGTCTGGCGACGGGGAACCAGGCGAGGACAGCGGGGTCGAGGGACTTGGGGCGTGCAGCGGCGGCCTGGAGCAGCACCGATCCCGTCAACGCAGCGGGTCTCCTCCCGTTCGATGTACAGGAGGCCGTCCATGGAGGTTGAGGCCGCGACGGCGATGGGCTGATGCAGAGGAGGACGAAGGCGGGCGACGCAGCAGAGGGAACTTGGCGGGGCACCCCGGCGAGGAAGATGGCCGGCGCGAGCTCTCGGCATGGGGAGGCCACGCGGAACGACGAGGAGGGGCGCGGTCAACACGAGGCAGGGGTGCGTGCAGGGACTTGTCGATCCATTCGACGAGTCAGACACGATGGCGGCAGCGCAGCCGTTCCTTCGCAGCGGCGTGGAGAAGGCCTCTGGCGAGGGGACTAGCTTGGTGGCCGGAGACGCGGATCTGGCGGGGCAGAGCTTGAACGACGGCGGCAGGATTGCTGTGATCCACAGGAGGGAGAGACCTTGAGAGGAGAAGAAACGAGAACGGAAGGAAGGAGAGGGAAGGGCGCGGGACGGCGGAGCACTGGCCTGGGCGGCCGTAGTCGACCTCCGGCGAGGCAGGAGGCCTGCTGGATCTTCTGACGAGCGGCGCGGGGACGAGGTGAGGAGGCGCTCAGGCGCCTGCGCGCTGGATCGAGGGCTCGATGAGCTCCTCTCCTTTGGTGCTGGACACGCACGGAAGCAGGGAAGGGGAGGCGGCTGCGAGCTGGTTGTGTGGATCGGGCAGGGGAGATCCCGATGAGGATTTGGTGGAGAGGCGGCGCTATGATGGGACAAACCTCCTAGAAATTAGGGTTGGGTTGATTTGGAATGAGGTAGCTTATATATAGGGAAAGAGGGAGGATATGGATCATCCGATAAAAATCGGACGGTCCTAGAAAAATAGTATAGGAAGCCCAAATAAGGAAACGGAGATGTTTTATAGATGTTAGGAGATGATCTGAATGCAGCGGTGAAGGCTGAGCGATACGGGTTTGGGGCAGTTTCGGACACGGGCGATGGGTCGATGCTCTGCGCAAAGAGGGGTTAGGCGGTCATGGTCAAGAGGGAAGTGAAAACTCAATTGGTCTGGAACGGTCAATGCAGGCAAGGCGATCCGAGGGAAGGTGATGAAGGCAAAGGGAGAAACGGCAACGACGAGCGGATACAAGCTTTATGAAAACATGCGGATGCAATATGCATGATGAAATGCAACAAACAAAAAAAAACACACGGCAACAACGAAAAACATGGAAGCCGTCTGGAGCGTCGGTCTCGGGGCGTTTCAACCCCGTGGTGTGGTGGAGGGCTGGATGAACAGTAGACGGTGGAGGGGTGCCCGTGGAGGGGTGGTTGAACAGGACCCCGTGGTGTGGAGGGCTGGAGGAACAGTAGACAGTGGAGGGGTGCCCGTGGAGGGGTGGTTGAACAGTAGCCGGTGGAGTAGCGCGCGGTGGAGGCTGGATGAACAGGAGCCCTTGGAGGCTGGAGGAGGTCGACGATGGAGATGTACAGTATCCCGTGGAGTCCCGTTTTGCGGTTCGCCACACCCCTCCCGATGATCAGGACCCCCATTTCGACCGTAGGAGGTCCGTTTTGTCCGTTTTGCGGTACGCCACACCCCTCCCGATCAACAAGACCCCCGTTTCGACCGTAGGAGGTCCGTTTCATTCGTTTTGCGGTACGCCACACCCCTCCCGATCAACAGGACCCCCGTTTCGACCGTAGGTGGTCCGTTTCCTCCGTTTTGCGGTACACCAGACCCCTCCCGATCAACAGGACCCCGTTCCGAACGTAGGAGGTCTGTTTCCTCCGTTGTGCGGTACGCCAGGCCTCGTTTCCATCGCCTGTTCCGTCCAAGCCCTCCCGATGAACACGACCACGCATTCCGTTCCGACCCAGCCGGTTGGCTCCCACGCGTTCCATTGCCTCCCGATGAACACGACGCATTCCGTTGCCTCCCCATGAACACGATGCATTCCGTTGCCTCCCCATGAACACGACGACGACGCTATTTCTCCGTTTCGACCCAGCCATGTACACGAGCCCTGACCGTACGTATGCGCGAGTAGGCGTTCGATACCCCGCCTGTATGTACACATACGTGGCCGTATTTTCTTTCTTGCACCCTGGCCGCTGCATGTACGTGTACATGCTACGTGTGCGCCTCTACTACGACACGTACACGCCTCTACTACGACACGTGCGCGCCTCTACATCCACCAGTATATATGTGCTTACACGTTTGCAACCAGAATGACAATGCTACGTATGCTTCGACCAGGTGGGTCCCGACTGTCAGGCACTTCCTTGCCTGCGAAGATGTAGCTGGTGGGTCCCAGCAGTTAGGGAAAACGTTTTTTTCACGAAATATAGTGGCCCATCCACTGGGTCCCAGCTGTCAGGTGGAGGAATCATTATTTTCCGCGTAATAAGGAGGCACTTCCTTGCTGAGCCTCTCCACGTATAGTCCACGTCCGATGGAAGTCGTTCCTTGACCATGTTGACCATGCCGCGCCGAGAGCACCAGGGCGGTGGACGACGGCGAGGCCTAGGAAGGGGACGATGGGGAGCCGGGGAAGACGCGGCAGTGGAAGCCCGCGCGGAGAGGAGTATGAGGGTTCACTGGTTCGGCTGCGGTGTGATGCTGCCGTTGCCGCAGGGCCTGGCCAGCAGTGGGAATAGTAGGGGGCGGTGAGGCCTCTGCGACAGCATAGCCGGCCACGGGAGGCAGGAGCATGCGGCACGACCGGCGCTGCTTTGGGCGGCTGGAGCAAGAAGACCAGAGGTTGAAGAAGCACTATGGCCGTTGGATGGACATCGTACGGTCACTTGAGCTAGAATCGTTCATATTGACTAAAGTTGACAAAGGCCCCCGTCCCAGTCAACTTAGTAGGCCCACAAGTCAGCCTCCCATCATGGTGGGTCCCAGCTAGCAGGGGGAGTATTCATTTTTTGTGCGTAATAAGGAGGCATTTCCGGTGGGCCCGAGCTGACAGCGGGGGAACGTTTTTTTCGCGAAATATGCTGGCCCGTCCGGTGGGTCCTAGCAGTTAGGGGCGAAACGTTTTTTTCGCGAAATAAGGCGGCCCGTCCGGTGGGTCCCTGCTGTCAGGTGGAGGAATAATTATTTTGCGCGTAATAAGGAGGCACTTCCTTGCGGCCGCCTGGACCCAGCTGTCAGCCTCTCCATGTACAGTACTCTTCTGATGGAAGTCGGTCGTTGACCACGTTGACCACGCCGCGCCGAGAGCACCAGGGCGGTGGTCTGGACGGCGCCGAGGCCTAGGAAGGGGACAACGCGGAGCCGGGGAAGACGCAGCAGTGGAAGCCCGCGCGGAGAGGAGTATGAGGATTCACTGGTTCGGCTGCGGTGTGAGGCTGCCGTCACCGCAGAATAACAGGGGGTGTGGGTGAGTAGCGGGATGGCCTGGCCAGCGGTGGGAGTAGTACGGGGCGGTGAGGCCTCCGCGGCATCACAGCCGGCCACGGGAGGCAGGAGCACGTGACATGACCGGCGCTGCTTTGGGCGGCTGGAGCAAGAAGACCAGAGGTTGAAGAAGCACTACGGCCGTTGGATGGACATCGTACGATCACTGCAGCTAGAATCGTTTATATTGACTAAGTTGACAAAGCCCTTGGTACGCGTCAACTTAGTAGGCCCACAACTCGGATTTGGCAGAGAACATATAGCCCATTTGCGATTTGTAAGAATGTACAACCCATTTTTTAATTCTAATGGAATTTACTACAACCCATTTACAGTTTGTTAAAAGTACAACCCAACTTCTAGCTAGGACAACGATTAATAATTTCAAACAACCACTCAAAACAGAATTCAAAAAAAATTCCCACATTTTGATGGGATCCGAAATATTTTTATCCGAAATTTCTAGTCAGGTTAAATATAATTTCAAAATAAAGTTGTATTACGTTAAAATCCAACAAAATATTGTGCGCGCAACAAGTAATGAAATTAAAATTTTCAAATTCCAAAAATAATATATTTTTCAAACTAATTACTTGTTTGGTGCATAGTAACTGTCCAGTTATTATAATTACATCCCATTTATTATTTCTTAAAGTCCATTTTCTTGTTAAGCCTAATGCATACCTCCTAGGAAAGTTTGCAGCCCAGCGGGGCGGAGAATAACAAGTTGACCCGGATATTGTGTACAACTATCGGCCCAGTTGTATTGCTGATGTTGAAAAAAGGCCTGTGTAGTGCAGTACAACCTAACATGGTTACTCAGCCCACATTCAGCAACGCTGGAAAGGCCCAAACAAGGCTTCTGTACAACTTTTTGAAGTCACTGAGCTCAATTAATAACTTAAGGAAAAAGTTAGATTACAATGGAACCTAATTAAAAGTTGACACGAGCAAATAAATAATTCAACGGGTCCCACTTGTGCGTGCGCGCGCGCGCGCGCGTGTTTGTGTGTGTGAGAGAGAGACCCATCGGTCGATGCTCGTAAATACATCTTTCATCCATATGCATTGCTGATGCTCAGTAAAAACTTATATAGTTGACACAATCATATAGAACATCATAGCACACTGAACTTGCATACAAAAATTTCACGCAGGCGGCACAATCAGGATGGAAGCAGTGGATCGCTACGGGAAGGGCTATGTTGAAACCAACGAAGTTGTACATAACGGTTCATCGTGTTTATCAATGACGGGGAAATATCTTGAATGTTGTGCAAAGAAAACAGACAAACAACACAATAAGTTCTGCTAGCACATTAAGTTGACGTATAACCCTTTCTAAAAAAAGTTCAGGTACAAAATTAGAACAGTTCACAGTCAAATGTACTGGCATATCAGTGCTTCACACCCATAGCTCGGATTTAACTAGTATCTGACAAGATTCAGTTGTTACCTCAAATTAGAGCACATCCAGGCAGCCAGCCCTGTCTCTTCTCCCAAAGAAGCAGTGGCCTCCGCCGCGCGATGGAGTAGGCCCTGTGCCATCCATCGTTCCGAGCAACACGGGGAAAGTCTGACATTGACTCCTGTAATGGACGTCGTTGACATACCTTGGCACCAGCGGCGGCAGCAGGACTTTGATTGATGGATCGACCACTTCTTCGACATGCACGAACACTCGATACAGGTACATCCCTAACGTAGTCCGCGGCGGCCTTGGTGGCAACGAATAGTACAACCACGGTTCCTGCACCGGTATCTCAACTCCAATCACCTTCGGTATGGTGGACGACTTCTTCATCCATGCCATAACCGTCAGAGCCCAGCTGTCTGGAGGAACAAACATACTTACGAGCTCACCTCCAAGGTCGTTGATAAGCTCGTTCATGGACTCGCTGTTCCAAGCACGTTGAGGTATGCCGTGGAAGGTAAGCTTTGTTAAAAACTCAAGCTCATAGGGCACCGAGACCCATCCTGGGTGCCACCGATCAAAGCTCACCAGCGCGCCATCACAGAACAAACGCCGGGAAGATTCAAACACACGAATGCAGTCGAAAGTTGTCCAGAACCTGGTGAAGAAATCAGCCGGTGGCGGGTAGACTTCGACGAGCAAGTCACTTATTTGGATGACGTGGGAAATGCCAAGAGCTTTGACAAGGTCGTCCGGCGAGACGGGAGGCCGGTCGCCGTTGATGGTTACCATCAGCACTTTGCCGGCAAACTGGTCGTCAAGTGCCGCCATGCCACTATTGAGCGACAGCACGCAGCGACCGAAGGTAGGACGGACCTAAGGATCTCCGGCTCAGAGATCTGCGTTGACCAGCGACATGATATTGCGCTTGAGTACAGGGAGTACAGGAGGGGGATTTGGGGGAACTGGAGTAGGAATCGAGATTCCAGAGGTGGGGGAGGGGCGGGAGACTGGGGATGAAAAGGTAGCATGAATTTTGAGCACGCGCCAATATGCTCTCGGCACGCAAGCGCACGAAAACACCAGTGGCGCCCGCATGTCGGCCTAAGAGTCCTTATTCTTTCTTTTTTGGAGAGCCCATCCTTTTTTTCAGGATCTTTTGAGAGCCCGGCCTGAGAGTCATAATTGACCTGTTTGGCATTGCGTTACTACTCGACCCATATTCAACGACACCTCACTGGCCCAAACAAGTGTACGTCATCGAAAAGACACTGAGCTCAAATTATATAACTTGAAAAAAGGAGATATACTCTGAACGATGGAGAATGGTGATGCCCTCATTTAGCCCACCAGTAGTTCGATACAATAAACAGTTCGAAACAACGATATATACAACATTCAAACACTGACTAGTGACTACTACTGACATAAACAACAAGACATGATAGTTCATAAGAAGTCTTGCTACACCACCAAAACGCACCCATCTGCAACGCTCAGACTCTCGTGATCCAGACGAGAATGACATTCTAAACAGAAGCAACTATTACATAGTAAGAGTGACATAGACGAGGATGACCAAATGACAAGGAATATGCATAACAAAAGAAAGAACTAACCATCCAGAACCAGCAGCAAAGACAACAAAGTCATTCGAAGAGATGATCCAACACCATCATAATTTGCAGCCCCGCTTGATCGACCAGTGATCTGGAGACACCAGTACTCCACCCTTTCGATGCAACAGCCCAATTACCTATCAACCTGAAGGCTTGAAACACATCACTGCCTGTCGTAATTGAGACATCCAAGGATCAAAGTTAATCCAGATGCCTTTGTCATTCTCACCTTCTTTTGGCTGCAGGCTGTATCGTTGACAATCAGGGGAGTTTGCTCCCAAACTCCTAGGGCTCGCCGTGTAGACACAGTTTTCCATAGCAAACAGAGCCTCTCTGCCATCAAGGTCCTTGCCAACGGTGATCTCCTGGTTAATCGGATAATTGAGTCCGAGAAACAGAGAGTGTGAACCAAGGCTGTTTACCCGCCTCCAACTAAAAAATCCTAAAGGCCCAACAAGCTGGTATCCTGCTCATAGATGTAACATCCACTGTCCGGATAATCACGTATTACACGGTGCTTGTATACAGTGGGGTTTTTGCAATATAACCTTTCCGGCTCATGTGTCCGAATGATCATCAGTCTTTTGCCGTCGTCTGATCGAGCGAGGAACTAGTTGTGCTTCCCTGTTTTTGGAAAAGGTGGTGTGATTACAAAGGGCAGTAACTGTTGGAAATATGCCCTAGAGGCAATAATAAAAGCATTATTATTATATTTCCTTATTCATGATAATTGTCTTTATTCGTGCTATAATTGTGTTATCCGGAAATCGTAATACATGTGTGAATAACAGACAACAAACATGTCCCTAGTGAGCCTCTAGTTGACTAGCTTGTTGATCGACAGATAGTCATGGTTTCCTGACTATGGACATTAGATGTCATCGGTAACGGGATCACATCATTAGGAGAATGATGTGATGGACAAGACCCAATTCTAAACATAGCATAAGATCGCATAGTTCGTTTGCTAGAGTTTTCCAATGTCAAGTATCCTTTCCTTAGACCATGAGATCGTGTAACTCCCGGATACCGTAGGAGTGCTTTGGGTATGCCAAACGTCACAACGTAACTGGGTGACTATAAAGGTATACTACGGGTATCTCTGAAAGTGTCTGTTGGGTTGACATGGATCGAGACTGGGATTTGTCACTCCGCTTGACGGAGAGGTATCACCGGGCCCTCTCGGTAATGCATCATCACAATGAGCTCAATGTGATCAAAGTGTTTGATCACGGGATCATGCATTACGGAACGAGAAAAGTGATTTGCCGATAACGAGATTGAACGAGGTATTGGGATACCGACGATCGAATCTCGGGCAAGTAAAATACCAATTGACAAAGGGAATCGTATACGGGATTAATTGAATCCTCGACATCGTGGTTCATCGGATGAGATCATCGTGGAGCATGTGGGAGCCAACATGGGTATCCAGATCCCGCTGTTGGTTATTGCCCGAGAGCCGTCTCGGTCATCTCTGCATGTCTCCCGAACCCGTAGGGTCTACACACTTAAGGTTCGGTGACGCTAGGGTTGTGAAGATATGTATGTGCATTAACCCGAATGTTGTTCGGAGTCCCGGATGAGATCCCGGACATCACGAGGAGTTCCGGAATGGTCCGTAGGTAAAGAATTATATATAGGAAGTGCTATTTTGGCCATCGGGACAAGTTTCGGTGTTATCGGTATTGTACCGGGACCACCGGAGGGGTCCCGGGGTCCACCAGGTGGGGCCACCTGCCTTGGGGGCCACATGGGCCTTAGGGGGTGCGCCTTGGCCCACTTGGGCCAAGGGGAACCAGCCCCAAGGGCCCATGCGCCAAGGAAACTTGGAGGAGGGAGAGTCCAAAGGGGGGAAGGCACCTCCGAGGTGCCTTGGGGAGGATGGACTCCTCCCCCCCTCTTGGCCGCACCCCTTCCTTGGAGGAAGGGGCAAGGCTGCGCCCTCCCCCCCTCTAATGCACCTATATAAAGGGGGGCAGGGGAGGGGGCAGCGCACCAATTGCCCTGGCTCCTCCCTCCTCCCTGCAACACCTCCTCCTCCTCCCGTAGTTGCTTAGCGAAGCCCTGCCGGAGTTCTGCTGCATCCACCACCACACCGTCGTGCTGGATCTTCCTCAACCTCTCCTTCCCCCTTGCTGGATCAAGAAGGAGGAGACGTCTCCCGTCCCGTACGTGTGTTGAACGCGGAGGTGCCGTCCGTTCGGTACTAGATCATCGGTGAATTGGATCACGACAAGTACGACTACCTCATCCACGTTCACTCGAACGCTTCCGTTGCGATCTACAAAGTGGTATGTAGATGCTATCTAATCTGAATACTCGTTGCTAGATGAACTCATAGATGGATCTTGGTGAAACCGTAGGAAATTTTTTAATTTTCTCCAACGTTCCCCAACAGTGGCATCATGAGCTAGGTCTATGCATAGTTCTTCTTGTGCGAGTAGAACACAATTTGTTGTGGGCGTAGATGTTGTCAATTCTTCTTGCCGTTACTAGTCAATCTTGATTCAGCGGTATTGTGGGATGAAGCGGCCCGGACCAACCTTACACGTACGCTTACGTGAGACCGGTTCCACCGACTAACATGCACTAGTTGCATAAGGTGGCTGGCGGGTGTCTGTCTCTCCTACTTTAGTTGGATCGGATTCGATGAACAGGGTCCTTATGAAGGGTAAATAGAGATTGACAAATCACGTTGTGGTTTGAACGTAGGTAAGAAAACGTTCTTGCTAGAACCCTAATTCAGCCACGTAAAACTTGCAACAACAATTAGAGGACGTCTAACTTGTTTTTGCAGCAAGTGCTTTGTGATATGATATGGCCAAAGTTGTGATGTATGATGAATGATCTATATGTGATGTATGAGATGTTCATGCTATTGTAATAGGAATCACGACTTGCATGTCGATGAGTATGACAACCGGCAGGAGCCATAGGAGTTGTCTTTATTTTTTGTATGACCTGCGTGTCATTGAGAATCGCCATGTAAGTTACTTTACTTTATTGCTAAACGCGTTAGCCATAGTAGTAGAAGTAATAGTTGGCGAGCAACTTCATGGAGACACGATGATGAAGATCATGATGATGAAGATCATGGTGTCAAGCCGGTGACAAGATGATCATGGAGCCCCAAGATGGAGATCAAAGGAGCAATGTGATATTGGCCATATCATGTCACGTTTATTATTTGATTGCATGTGATGTTTATCATGTTTTGCATCTTGTTTACTTAGAACGACGGTAGTAAATAAGATGATCCCTCATAATAATTTCAAGAAAGTGTTCACCCTAACTGTGCACCGTTGCTAAGGTTCGTCGTTCCTAAGCACCACGTGATGATCGGGTGTGATAGGTCCTTACGTTCGCATACAACGGGTGTAAGACAGATTTACACACGCAAAACACTTAGGTTGACTTGACGAGCCTAGCATGTACAGACATGGCCTTGGAACACAGAAGACCGAAAGGTCGAGCATGAGTCGTATAGAAGATACGATCAACATGAAGATGTTCACCGATGTTGACTAGTCCGTCTCACGTGATGATCGGACACGGCCTAGTTGACTCGGATCATGTAATACTTAGATGACTAGAAGAGGGATGTCTATCTAAGTGGGAGTTCATTAAATAATTTGATTAAATGAACTTTATTATCATGAACTTAGTCTAAATCTTTACAATATGTCTTGTAGATCAAATGGACAACGTAGTCCTCAACTTCAACGCGTTCCTAGAGAAAACCAAGCTGAAAGACGATGGTAGCAACTATACGGACTGGGTCCGGAACCTGAGGATCATCCTCATAGCTGCCAAGAAAGATTATGTCCTAAGAGCACCGCTGGGTGACGCACCTATTCTCCCTGCAGAACAAGACGTTATGAACGCTTGGCAGTCACGCTGCGATGATTACTCCCTCGTTCAGTGCGGCATGCTTTACAGCTTAGAGCCGGGACTCCAAAAGCATTTTGAGAGACATGGAGCATATGAGATGTTCGAAGAGCTGAAAATGGTTTTCCAAGCTCATGCCCGGGTCGAGAGATATGAAGTCTCCGACAAATTATTTAGCTGTAAGATGGAGGAAAATAGTTCTGTCAGTGAACACATACTCAAAATGTCTGGGTTGCACAACCGCTTGACTCAACTGGAAGTTAATCTCCCGGAAGAAGCGGTCATTGACAGAATCCTCCAGTCGCTTCCACCTAGCTACAAGAGCTTTGTGATGAACTACAATATGCAGGGGATGGTAAAGACCATTCCTGAGGTATATGCTATGCTGAAATCAGCAGAGGTAGAAATCAAGAAGGAGCATCAAGTGTTGATGGTGAATAAAACCACTAAGTTCAAGAAGGGCAAGGGTAAAAAGAACTTCAAGAAGGACGGCAAGGAAGTTGCCGCGCCCGGTAAGCAAGTTGCCGGGAAGAAGCCAAAGAATGGACCCAAGCCCGAGACTGAGTGTTTTTATTGCAAGGGAAGTGGTCACTGGAAGCGGAACTGCTCCAAATACTTAGCGGACAAGAAGGCCGGCAAAACCAAAGGTATATGTGATATACATGTAATTGATGTGTACCTTACCAGTACTCGTAGTAGCTCTTGGGTATTTGATACCGGTGCAGTTGCTCATATTTGTAACTCAAAGCAGGAGCTGCGGAATAAACGGAGACTGGCGAGGGACGAGGTGACGATGCGTGTCGGGAATGGTTCCAAGGTCGATGTGATCGCCGTCGGCACGCTGCCTATGCATTTACCTACGGGATTAGTTTTAAACCTCAATAATTGTTATTTAGTGCCAAGTTTGAGCATGAACATTGTATCTGGATCTCGTTTAATTCGAGATGGCTACTCATTTAAATCCGAGAATAATGGTTGTTCTATTTATATGAGAGATATGTTTTATGGTCATGCTCCGATGGTTGATGGTTTATTCTTAATGAATCTCGTACGTGATGATACACATATTCATAGTGTGAATACCAAAAGAGTTAAAGTTGATAACAATAGTCCCACATATTTGTGGCACTGCCGCCTTGGTCACATAGGTGTCAAACGCATGAAGAAGCTCCATGCAGATGGACTTTTAGAGTCTCTTGATTATGAATCATTTGACACGTGCGAACCATGCCTCATGGGTAAAATGACCAAGACTCCGTTCTCAGGAACAATGGAGCGAGCAACCAACTTATTGGAAATCATACATACCGATGTGTGCGGTCCAATGAGTGTTGAGGCTCGCGGAGGCTATCGTTATGTTCTCACCCTCACTGATGACTTGAGTAGATATGGGTACATCTACTTAATGAAACACAAGTCTGAGACCTTTGAAAAGTTCAAGGAATTTCAGAGTGAGGTTGAAAATCAACGTGATAGAAAGATCAAGTTTCTACGATCAGATCGTGGAGGAGAATACTTGAGTCACGAATTTGGCACACACTTAAGAAAATGTGGAATAGTTTCACAACTCACGCCGCCTGGAACACCTCAGCGTAATGGTGTGTCCGAACGTCGTAATCGCACTCTATTAGATATGGTGCGATCTATGATGTCTCTTACCGATTTACCGCTATCTTTTTGGGGCTATGCTTTAGAGACTGCCGCATTCACTTTAAATAGGGCTCCGTCGAAATCCGTTGAGACGACACCGTATGAATTATGGTTTGGGAAGAAACCTAAGCTGTCGTTTCTAAAAGTTTGGGGATGCGATGCTTATGTCAAGAAACTTCAACCTGAAAAGCTCAAACCCAAATCGGAAAAATGCGTCTTCATAGGATACCCAAAAGAAACTGTTGGGTATACCTTCTACCTCAGATCCGAAGGCAAGATCTTTGTTGCCAAGAATGGATCCTTTCTGGAGAAATAGTTTCTCTCGAAAGAAGTAAGTGGGAGGAAAGTAGAACTTGATGAAGTGTTACCTCTTGAACCGGAAAATGGCGAAACTCAAGAAAACGTTTCTGAGGTGCCTGCACCGACTAGAGAGGAAATTAATGATGATGATCAAGATGCTTATGATCAAGCTCCTACTGAAATTCGAAGGTCCACAAGGTCACGTTCCGCACCAGAGTGGTACGGCAACCCTGTCTTGGAAATCATGTTGTTAGACAATGGTGAACCTTCGAACTATGAGGAAGCAATGGCGGGCCCGGATTCCGACAAATGGCTGGAAGCCATGAAATTCGAGATAGGATCCATGTATGAAAACGAAGTATGGACTTTGACTGACTTGCCCGTTGAACAGCGAGCCATAGAAAATAAATGGATCTTTAAGAAGAAGACAGACGCGGATGGTAATGTGACCATCTATAAAGCTCGGCTTGTCGCTAAGGGTTATCGACAAGTTCAAGGGGTTGACTACGATGAGACTTTCTCACCGGTAGCGAAGCTGAAGTCCGTCCGAATCATGTTAGCAATTGCCGCATACTATGATTATGAGATATGGCAAATGGACGTCAAAACGGCATTCCTTAATGGTTTCCTTAAGGAAGAATTGTATATGATGCAGCCGGAAGGTTTTGTCGATCCTAAGAATGCTGACAAGGTGTGCAAGCTCCAACGCTCGATTTATGGGCTGGTGCAAGCATCTCGGAGTTGGAACATTCGCTTTGATGAGATGATCAAAGCGTTTGGGTTTACACAGACTTATGGAGAAGCCTGTGTTTACAAGAAAGTGAGTGGGAGCTCTGTAGCATTTCTCATATTATATGTAGACGACATACTTTTGATGGGAAATGATATAGAACTCTTGGACAGCATCAAGGCCTACTTGAATAAGAGTTTTTCAATGAAGGACCTTGGAGAAGCTGCTTATATATTAGGCATCAAGATCTATAGAGATAGATCGAGACGCCTCATAGGTCTTTCACAAAGCACATACCTTGATAAGATATTGAAGAAGTTCAATATGGATCAATCTAAGAAGGGGTTCTTACCTGTGTTACAAGGTGTGAAATTGAGCTCAGCTCAATGTCCGACCACGGCAGAAGAAATAGAAGATATGAGCGTCATCCCCTATGCCTCAGCCATAGGTTCTATTATGTATGCCATGCTGTGTACCAGACCTGATGTAAACCTTGCCGTAAGTTTGGTAGGTAGGTACCAAAGTAATCCCGGCAAGGAACACTGGACAGCGGTCAAGAATATCCTGAAGTACCTGAAAAGGACTAAGGAAATGTTTCTCGTTTATGGAGGTGACGAAGAGCTCGTCGTAAAAGGTTACGTCGACGCTAGCTTCGACACAGATCTGGATGACTCTAAGTCGCAAACCGGATACGTGTATATTTTGAATGGTGGGGCAGTAAGCTGGTGCAGTTGCAAGCAAAGCGTCGTGGCGGGATCTACATGTGAAGCGGAGTACATGGCAGCCTCGGAGGCAGCACATGAAGCAATTTGGGTGAAGGAGTTCATCACCGACCTCGGAGTCATACCCAATGCGTCGGGGCCAATCAAGCTCTTCTGTGACAACACTGGAGCTATTGCACTTGCAAAGGAGCCCAGGTTTCACAAGAAGACCAGGCACATCAAGCGTTGCTTCAACTCCATTCGTGAAAATGTTCAAGATGGAGACATAGAAATTTGTAAAGTGCACACGGATCTGAATGTCGCAGATCCATTGACTAAACCTCTCCCTAAGACAAAACATGATCAGCACCAGAACTCTATGGGTGTTCGATTCATCACAATGTAACTAGATTATTGACTCTAGTGCAAGTGGGAGACTGTTGGAAATATGCCCTAGAGGCAATAATAAAAGCATTATTATTATATTTCCTTATTCATGATAATTGTCTTTATTCGTGCTATAATTGTGTTATCCGGAAATCGTAATACATGTGTGAATAACAGACAACAAACATGTCCCTAGTGAGCCTCTAGTTGACTAGCTTGTTGATCGACAGATAGTCATGGTTTCCTGACTATGGACATTAGATGTCATCGATAACGGGATCACATCATTAGGAGAATGATGTGATGGACAAGACCTAATTCTAAACATAGCATAAGATCGCATAGTTCGTTTGCTAGAGTTTTCCAATGTCAAGTATCCTTTCCTTAGACCATGAGATCGTGTAACTCCCGGATACCGTAGGAGTGCTTTGGGTATGCCAAACGTCACAACGTAACTGGGTGACTATAAAGGTATACTACGGGTATCTCTGAAAGTGTCTGTTGGGTTGACATGGATCGAGACTGGGATTTGTCACTCCGCTTGACGGAGAGGTATCACCGGGCCCTCTCGGTAATGCATCATCACAATGAGCTCAATGTGATCAAAGTGTTTGATCACGGGATCATGCATTACAGAACGAGAAAAGTGACTTGCCGATAACGAGATTGAACGAGGTATTGGGATACCGACGATCGAATCTCGGGCAAGTAAAATACCAATTGACAAAGGGAATCGTATACGGGATTAATTGAATCCTCGACATCGTGGTTCATCTGATGAGATCATCGTGGAGCATGTGGGAGCCAACATGGGTATCCAGATCCCGCTGTTGGTTATTGCCCGAGAGCCGTCTCGGTCATGTCTGCATGTCTCCCGAACCCGTAGGGTCTATACACTTAAGGTTCGGTGACGCTAGGGTTGTGAAGATATGTATGTGCAGTAACCCGAATGTTGTTCGGAGTCCCGGATGAGATCCCGGACATCACGAGGAGTTCCGGAATGGTCCGTAGGTAAAGAATTATATATAGGAAGTGCTATTTTGGCCATCGGGACAAGTTTCGGTGTTATCGGTATTGTACCGGGACCACCGGAGGGGTCCCGGGGTCCACCAGGTGGGGCCACCTGCCTTGGGGGCCACATGGGCCTTAGGGGGTGCGCCTTGGCCCACTTGGGCCAAGGGGAACCAGCCCCAAGGGCCCATGCGCCAAGGAAACTTGGAGGAGGGAGAGTCCAAAGGGGGGAAGGCACCTCCGAGGTGCCTTGGGGAGGATGGACTCCTCCCCCCCTCTTGGCCGCACCCCTTCCTTGGAGGAAGGGGCAAGGCTGCGCCCTCCCCCCCTCTAATGCACCTATATAAAGGGGGGCAGGGGAGGGGGCAGCGCACCAATTGCCCTGGCTCCTCCCTCCTCCCTGCAACACCTCCTCCTCCTCCCGTAGTTGCTTAGCGAAGCCCTGCCGGAGTTCTGCTGCATCCACCACCACACCGTCGTGCTGGATCTTCCTCAACCTCTCCTTCCCCCTTGCTGGATCAAGAAGGAGGAGACGTCTCCCGTCCCGTACGTGTGTTGAACGCGGAGGTGCCGTCCGTTCGGTACTAGATCATCGGTGAATTGGATCACGGCAAGTACGACTACCTCATCCACGTTCACTCGAACGCTTCCGTTGCGATCTACAAAGTGGTATGTAGATGCTATCTAATCTGAATACTCGTTGCTAGATGAACTCATAGATGGATCTTGGTGAAACCGTAGGAAAATTTTTAATTTTCTGCAACGTTCCCCAACAGTAACTGTAGGGACACTGCATCATATAAAAAAGGACATACATTGTTAATGTAAGATCAGCATTGTTCAGAGTATGAGTAGGATAATGCGAGAAATAGCATTGATATGTCCCTGTTGGAACTGGGAGGAAAATACAGGGAAATGTATACTGGGTTCGAAAATATAGAAGTGCCATGCATGGTTATACTCATGTTATCTCGCAATCGATTCTTCACAGGAAACTACCATGTCATGCATGTTATGTAATCATGTTCTGTCCTCACAAATAAATTCTTCAAGGTAACTAACAGACCATGCATTGTTATATACTCGTGTTCTGTGGGCAAATTTTTTGTGAGGATATTATTCTAGCCATTGATTGCTGAAGGGCGAATATAGGTATGTACACATGGTAAGCATTGCAGGATTTCACTACTTCCAAATATAGAGTTCTCCATATGCACATTTACTTCCCTAATGTATGGTTAGATGAAACCAATAGTGTGGTGCATGTTTCTACATCATGAAAATGAGGAAACTAACATCGCCATTGATACACACTCATATTTAGTAGTAGTATATAGATTACTGTAAAATAAGGATAATATCCATATATTCCTAACTGTTTGATTATTCAGGGTACAAATTGGCTGTAATGACATGGTCACAATCGCATGAATTAACTCATTCCAAATATAGCTGATTTACGGCGTCTCTAATACATTGCCATAGTTCTACTCAAATTCTGCTCAAACAGGGATATGCCAATCATCACAAAAAGTTCAAACAGTGTCATGGCGTCATCATTAACATGAGACGGAAACAACTTACACGCACCGTCCCAGCAATACGTGGTGCCATCTGCTTTGTCGATTGCGTAGATGATGCCATTGTGTTCAATAGCATCACAGAAGTGTGTATCAGCTTTGACGATGATCCACTGCGAGTCGAGTTGTCTCTAGCTAAAGAAGGCACCGGCGTAAAGATAGGCGAGTCCGCGATCGAACAAGGCAATTAGCTTGAAGTCTGCATAATTCGCATGTCGTGTGGGCACTTGGCAGATTACAATCTTTTGCAAAACAAGGTCCGTCCAACTGACGTAGTAATCTAGATGACTTGGACCGCGATGGTAATACTCTATATAATCCAACTGAGGAAGGATAATCTCATGGGAGGTCTGGAATTTCAGAGCACCAAATTTTTACCGTCTTCTCTAAAGGCAGCCATCCAGTGGGAGTTCATGCCGACCTAGTACATACCTGCCAAGAAGTTTCGGGCGATGGTGATCGGATCGATGTCGAGGGAAATGATGTACGGCGACCCACTACATACCTGCACAGAAGTATTGGTTAATGGAGATCGGATTCAAGTCGAGGGGCATCATGCACGCCTCCGTATCATGGTGAGCCAATCTCGCAAGACCAGATAGCAGCAAGCATGGTGTCTTGAAAAGCTTAGGCCTCGCTTCGACGATGGCCGTGTGCATGTCCCTCGAGCATGCAGCCAGTCGCAGGACGCTCAACATATCCATACACGAACAACAGAGGTCGAGGATGTCACTGGGGAGATTGCTCCAATCGCGGCCCATATGGATGCTGCGCGGTTTGCGTTCGGCCATGGTGGAGTTTGGAAGGGGGCTTGATTTAAGGGGGAGATGGATGTCGGTGCTGGAGTGGCTAGCGAGGGAATAGTGGTACTGGGGGAGGCGAGTGAGGCGACGGTACACGGGGGCACAGTGAGATGGAGACGAAGACGGAGATGGAGTGGTGCTATGGGAGCGGAGAGGGACATGAGGCGAGGCGCCAATGTGCTATACAACGGCGGTGACAGACTACACAGTGCACAGGGTGAGGCTGACTTTGGTAACCCGAACACGCCGCCTGGACTAGTGTCAGGCGCAGGGTGTTGTCACTTCACTGTGAGGACCGGATGAATAGTATTTTGACCATCAAGTGTACCACAGTTGTACTACTACTACCACTACTACTACTACTACTACTACTACTACTACTACTACTACTACTACTACTACTACTACTACTACTACTACTACTACTACTACTACTACTACTACTACTACTACTACTACTACTACTACTACTACTAAGTAGGAACATGAGTACTCCAATATTGTATAGCGGAAATAGGTTTCCCGTGCTAGCATGCCTGTTTACTTCATCGTTCAGGTATCATCCATATTGCGAGCAGAACCAAATTCTCGTGCATGCCCAATCAACGCCCTGCCGCGATGCATGCAGTGGTTGTTCTGGTGCATCAAGGACGACATGCAGATAGTTCCACACTTGAGAAGAGGAAAAATGGAAAGGTAGAACGCGGCAGCAGAGGAAGAGAACGCTGGCTAACGAGGCTGGGAGGGGATCGAGCAGGAAGTTAATGCTCCACGCCTAAAGGTTTCGGGAAAACCTGATTTTCATAGGTGACTTATACTCACCTAAACGGAGGGAGTATTCCTTAACCAGAGAATGTTGTGTCTCCCACTCACGCGCTAAAAAAAACTACTACACATTTTTTTATCTGTTTGCATAGGTCCCACCTATCAGGAAGGATGGGCACGTACACGAACAGGTACGACTCATCAGTCTACCCGCATAGCCTTTTCGTTTAGTCTACCTAGCCAACTAATCAACTGCCTGCACGCCACTTCTCCCATTTAATTCTCCATCGAGAACCGATTCTCCTCGGCTTCTTCACCTCCCCTTCGTATTCATTTGCATCAAAACCCCACTGCATTCACATTGTTTTAACATCTTGAAATAATCATCTACTACTTCAGTTGACTAGCCATCTAATCCTAATTCCCAAACCATAGCCCTCCGTTCCAGCGGTTCCAAATGGCGAAAGAGATCGAGATGCAAGTTTTTAGCGTCCAACATGTCCTCGTGAAGGCTCGATGTGCATAGTTGCCACCATCACCGTCCACCCAAGGGTTGTTCGGCAGTGGATCAACAATGTATCCAACTCCCTCGAAAAGATAGAGACGAGGGTCATCGGTCTTGACGCAGAGTACACGGAGCGTGCCCCTGGGAAGATCCAGCGCGCCGCCATCCTTCATCCGTGCCTCGAAGATGATGTTTTGGTGTACCACATCATACACTCGCCCTCCATACCAGGTGAGCTTCACGATTTCTTATCTTGGAAGGACGTATACTTCTGTGGGGCAGCCATTGAAGGGGACAAACAGAAGCTAGAGCCGTACAACCTTGATTTGAAAAGTATCGCTGACCTACAAACCAGAATCAAAATTCCTGTAGAAGATTGTGATATAAACAGGCACCATCCCTATTCGACGTAGAAAATTTTGTGCTCGGTACAAATCTTTAGAAGGGTGAAGAGATGGTGGCATTAAGGTCGTCTGGATGGGAGAATTATCCCTTGACGTACGAGCGGATAAAATATGTTGCCCTTCGATGCCCGGGTGAGTTTTCGAGATAGCTGCAAGGTCCAAAGAGCTTGTTGCGAAGCCGTCTCCCACAGAGAATGAGAAGAAGAAGAAGAAGAAGAAGAAGAAGAAGAAAGAAGAAGAAGAGGAAGAAGAAGAAGAAGAAGAAGAAGAAGGAGAAGAAGAAGAAGAAGAAGGAGAAGAAGGAGAAGAAGGAGGAGAAGAAGGAGAAGAAGGAGAAGAAGAAGGAGAAGAAGGAGAAGAAGAAGAGAAGAAGAAGAAGAAGAAGAAGAAGAAGAAGAAGAAGAAGAAGAAGAAGAAGAGAAGAAGAAGAAGAAGAAGAAGAAGAAGAAGAAGAAGAAGAAGAAGAAGAAGAAGAAGAAGAAGAAGAAGAAGAAGAAGAAGAAGAAGAAGAAGAAGAAAGAAGAAGAAGAAGAAGAAGAAGAAGAAGAAGAAGAAGAAGAAGAGAGAAGAAGAAGAAGAAGAAGAAGAAGAAGAAGAAGAAGAAGAAGAAGAAGAAGAGAAGAAGAAGAAGAAAGAAGAAGAAGAAGAAAGAAGAAGAAGAAGAAGAAGAAGAAGAAGAAGAAGAAGAAGAGAAGAAGAAGAAGAAGAAGAAGAAGAAGAAGAAGAAGAAGAAGAAGAAGAAGAAGAAGAAGAAGGAAGAGAAGAGAAGAAGAAGAAGAAGAAGAAGAAGAAGAAGAAGAAGAGAAGAAGAAGAAGAAGAAGAAGAAGAAGAAGAAGAAGAAGAAGAAGAAGAAGAAGAAGAAGAAGAAGAAGAAGAAGAAAAGAAGAAGAAGAAGAAGAAGAAGAAGAAGAAGAAGAAGAAGAAGAAGAAGAAGAAGAAGAAGAAGAAGAAGAAGAAGAAGAAGAAGAAGAAGAAGAAGAAGAAGAAGAAGAAGAAGAAGAAGAAGAAGAAGAAGAAGAAGAAGAAGAAGAAGAAGAAGAAGAAGAAGAAGAAGAAGAAGAGAAGAAGAAGAAGAAGAAGAAGAAGAAGAAGAAGAAGAAGAAGAAGAAGAAGAAGAAGAAGAAGAAGAAGAAGAAGAAGAAGAAGAAGAAGAAGAAGAAGAAGAGAAGAAGAAGAAGAAGAAGAAGAAGAAGAAGAAGAAGAAGAAGAAGAAGAAGAAGAAGAAGAAGAAGAAGAAGAAGAAGAAGAAGAAGAAGAAGAAGAAGAAGAAGAAGAAGAAGAAGAAGAAGAAGAAGAAGAAGAAGAAGAAGAAGAAGAAGAAGAAGAAGAAGAAGAAGAAGAAGAAGAAGAAGAAGAAGAAGAAGAAGAAGAAGAAGAAGAAGAAGAAGAAGAAGAAGAAGAAGAAGAAGAAGAAGAAGAAGAAGAAGAAGAAGCTACATCAGCAGGAGGGCATTATGGATGGATGAACTATTTCCTCTCTTGTAAAAAAAATTATTCCCTCTCGGTGTATATTGATATAGATGGACTATTTCCATGGTGTGCATGTCTTTGGAACAGAGTAGTAGCATGGGTCCGCTTGACTATAAGGAACTATTTATCCGCATATATAGCTTTCTCTGCTACTCCTTCCAGTGATCAGTATGCAGTGCATGTGTCCGTAGCCATGACTGCTTGTCCATGGAAGTTCAACTACGGCGACCATCACGTTTCATCTCGCGATTCCCACGACGCCTCTCCAACCCACGGCACCACGCCCCCCGACGTGCGCCTCACCCCTCTCGGCCGCACCGCCCCTCTGCCTTTGTGTGCATGACATGTGGGCCACCTAAAATGCGACGAGCATCAAGTTTCTACCACAGCCACCCGCGATTCATACGACGCCGCTCAAACCCATGAAACCACACGTCCCCCGACCTGCGGTGCACCCCTCTTGGCCCCACCGCCCCTCTGCCTACGGGAGCATTACATGTGGACTAGTCACCTATCGGGTCCACATGTTATTGACTCAAAGGTAGGTGTAGTAAGGCGCTGAAGCTCAGTCCCGACGGCCCTGAGAGGGAAATGTAACTCCTGCGCCAGGGCTTGTGGTGCTCCCGCAGCACGAACTCGTGCCAAACTCGAGATTTGTTTCTTTACTATACATGCACGCAGCGATTTAATGGACATTGTAATCTCAACATGTGATGGGGAGCTCTAAATTTGAATTTGAAACTTATAAAATGAAAAGATTCAAAACAAATAAACTGGGAGAGAGGGAGTATATCGTAGGATGTGTCCCATACAAAATAAGTCCCCTGGTTTGTCACCGCGAAGATGCGGTTAGAAAGGAGCACAACGTCTTCCTACTCGTACGACAACAAATCAGCCGCAGACAGCATGGTCTGCCTTTGACCGCCATGTGCAAGGTTCGTGCTATCTTATTCAATCTCACCGTCGTTCCATTGTACCAATTCATGAGGTGGCCCGTTGCATGGCTGATCCCAATGTTGGACAAAGGTTCTACGGGAATGGTGTCACCGTTGTAAATGTTGTGCAAATTGATGTTGGTACCCTCCCGTACATATGCAAGCTAATCTCCACTCACACCGAGCCTAACCTATGAAACAGTGGGCAGGGGGAGAATTAGGAAATGGACACGGAAGTAGTCGTTAGAATGCATTTACTACATGATCAAACTCATCTTACCTGCTCATCGGAGGAAACCCGAGTGCCCCTCAACGTCGGCATCTCAAGGGGTGTCAACTTGCAACTACGGGCACGCCGCCCTGGAGAGACCCCCAAGGAAACATCCTCGTGCATTCCACGGAACATCAAGATGCATTTGTATGAGTAGTTTATCTTGTGAGAGAAAAGGATGAACGAGGGAAGGCCTCTAGAGATAGAGATGGACACTACTACTACCAATGTGCTGGCCCGTGCGTTGCAATGGATCCAAAGTAGTAGAATAATACTTGTTCACATGCTTGAAATATAAACACTCTAGTTTTGATATACATGTGTCAACAGACATGACAGCTTGTCCATGGAAGTTGAACCACGACGACCATCACGTTTCTTGTTTCTACCACTGCCACACCCACACGCGATTCCCACGACACCGCTCCAACCCACGGCACGACGTCCCCCGACATGGACATGGATCCTCTGACATGGCTATCACTGCCTTGCCCTGCCTTTCCTTCGCTGACAGGTGGGACCCACGCTTATGGGTCCCACATGTCTGTGACAGAATGGTAGGATTGTTCGCGTCAGGGGATCCTCATCCCCCGGACGTGCCCCTCATCCCTCTCGGCCCCACCGCTCCTCTGCCTTTGTGTGCATGACATGCGGGCCAGCTGAACTGCGGCGACCATCAACTTTCTACCACAGACACACCCGATTGGACACGGTTTGCCTGCTTCGCTGCTGTGCTCCGATCCGTACTGCCGCACCATCGAATTTTCATCCAGCAGCTGTGACACATTTTTTCCCGGGCATCAATCCTTAGCTGGTGTACTTATGTACTACAGGTAGTACCCGCTAGTGTGGCCATCTATGCCTTGTAACGCCCCGACGCCTAGCTGTGGCACCCTTGCCACGACCACGCCACCACTGGCCGGTTCATCTCGAACGAGTGAGTCGCGAACCACGCCACCACCATGAGAATGACATGTGGGCCAGCCGCATTTAAGGTCCGCATGTCATTGACTCATAGGTCGGGCACTAAGCCACTGAAGTTCGGTCCCGTGGGCCCCGAGAGGGAAATGTAACTCCTGCCGCAGGCCTTGTGGTGCTCCCGCAGTACGAGCTCGTGCCAAAACTGGAATTTGTTTCTTACTACTACCAACTAGTACTAGTAAGGTATACGTGCATTGGACGTATGAGATTCTGGTGGTTTGTGCATTATGCTTCTACATGTGGAGCTTTGTGGATTCTAACATGTGGCAAAATCTGGTGGAATGTAAGGTTAGGCAAGTTTGATTAACTTAGGTGAGTGTTTGGTTCAAGCCACACCTTAGGCAAGCCACACTAAGGCCCCACATGGCATACACACAAAAAATGTGGCAATATTCCCTTAGGCTTGCCAACTTGTGGCTCTCATTTTGAAGAACTAATAACTTTACCTAAGCTTAGTTGTGGCAAAGTTAGTCATGAATTAAGTTCAACCATGGAGTGTTCTAGATTATACATGTGGCAGAATCTGGTGGATGATATCCAATGGCCAATAGTGCTCGGATTTGCCATCTTTGTACCGTCGGATTGGCTTCATCCAACGACCAACTTTCAAAGTTTTTCACACACTATACAGGGGGTATAGATATAGATGTGTCGGTCTGTTGCAATGGATCCAAAGTATATCTATTTAGTGGAGTGCACTCTAAACACATTATCTATTTATTTTTCTCTAACCTTCCGTAGCCATGCAACCAAGCCACATAAGCTTCATGGGTGCCCCCCACATCATATTATTCATACTACGTTGATTGAAAAAAAGATAAATCACCCAAAACAAGATCTTCCCATTTTTTGTTCCTACGATGTTGTGTCGTGCACGTACCTACTAGTTGTATAGTGGTAGTACTAGTAATATAGTATTAGGAGTACAAACTTGGTACTAGTAGGAGTAGTACTACTACGGAATGCTCCTACTCTATCAACGAGCCCCGTCTGACACCAAATTTCTTGGCTTCCGTGCTACAGCTAGATCTTCCCCTCGTTTCTGTTTTCCAACCCAACGGCGGGCGGGTTGTCGGTTTGCTCAACGGCGGTCCCACATGAAAGTGAAAATGCTGCCTTCCCTAAGCTATGTGTCGTGCCGGAGGGGCCGTGTTGTACTCCCGATTCCCGGGCATGTGGGGGTGCGACGCGAACGCGGCAGGCCTTTTCCTTCTACCAGCAATGTGCCCATGCGTCGTGACGGATCCATAGTAGTAGAATAGTAGTATATGTTCACAAACTTGAAAGAAATCACTATTGTTTTGATATAATCCTAATATATTACTCCCTTCATACCTAAATATTTGTCTTTTTTGAGATTTCAAATGGACTATCACATACGGATTATATAGACATATTCTAGTGTTTCTAGCAAGATGCCCGCGCGTTGCACGAAGTTGATGGAAAAGGTAAGCACAACTTATAAATTGACGGATGGAGTACTAGTTACAGTGATGCATATAATTAGGCAAAGGGACCGCACATGTCGGTATTGACTGGAATGAGAATGCAACAACACAATAAGAATTAAGGCCACGATGATGCGATCGCAGTGGTGGTTATAGAAGGCAATAAGAAAGATGGATCCACAAATGTACGACCTCCTCCTCCTCAACTTAGTGCGCCGGGCCACCGACCGGCGGCTAAGGAGCGGCGGCTTTTGTGGCGAGGTCGAGGTGCTTCTCAGCAAAGGCATCCAAGGCTTCTAGCCGGTTGAGGAAGGCCAACATCGTAGCGTCCTCACTGGCCTTGTAGATACCTATGTACACGATTTGCTCGTACACGTGGATGTGTAGGTCGATGAATTCTTGCAGGGCGAGGCGCCTCGCGGCGAGCGTGACCTCCAGGTGGACATTCTTCGTGGCGTCGGCGGGCAGTCGTAGGGCCACCAGTGCTTGAAAAAGGTTCCGGCCATGGAGGCCGATTAGGGTGGCAGGCAATGAAGAGCTCGGGCGCGCGGGCTGGAGGAGTACGGCGATGTAGTCCGCGAGCTTCTTGAGGATGGTGAACTTGTTGCTGGTGGCAACGATCATCTGGTCCAACTGAGAGTCGTAGTTGGCGTCGACGGCAGCCATCCACCAGCCGGTCTCCAACACCGTCTGGAGACGATCCTTGGTGCCATGCCGCAGGCCAGCGTCATGGACCATCTGGCACAGCCGTTGGCTGCTCACGCGCATCGCTGCCATGGGTATGGAGTGAGCTCTTTTGCGCTTAGTGTAGGTGCTTAGGCAAATGCTTAGGTGCGTACGATGTGGTAGATGCATTCGAATGGAGGGGCGCCTTTATATGAGGGCAATGAGGGCAAACTGCATTGCATTCACATCGTGCAACCTCTTTTCCCGGACCTCCTCCCATTACTTCCCTCATGCATTAATTGAAGGAGGATGCATTGGCCGTTCAACATATCGGGAACCGCTACTTCCTCCCTCGTCTGCATTAAAGCCGTATCGGGAACTGTGTCGTCTGCTGTCAAATCGAATACTCCCTCTGTCTAGGTGAGTATTAAGTCATCTTACGAAAACCAAATAGTAAACACATAGGCGTGGTGCATTAACTCTCATGCTGTTTCTTATTTTTTGACATAAATAGAGGAATCTACCAGGAAGAGATGTGGGGCTTGTATGCTTTTAATGAGTTGAGACTATCAAACATGACATGAAGTGGCCAGTTCGTTGCACAAGAACAAATACAACCCACGTCAGCACACACGCATCTTATATAGCATCACATCCAATAGCTATAAAAGATGAATGAGACCAAATTATATCTCATCTAGATGAGTTCTAGCAAAACTGTATTAATAATACTTAGTACTCCTGCACCATGTATCATATATTAGTATCATGTAGTACTTTATTTATTGCCATGTATGACACACATAACTCAACTCTCTCTCTTTCTTCATTTAATTCTATGACACCTCATCAAAATTGCTAAGGCTAGTACCATTACAACCAGCCTTAGCAAATACTAAACATTAAGTTCTCTCGTTTTCCTCTCCACCTTGGTCACCTAGACGGAGGAGTATACTGCGCGGGCTTTTCCTGCGCTGTAGGCGGGGCAGTTCCGCCTAGTCGGTTTGACAAAGACGCGAGAAGACGAGGGAGTAGGCTGCTACAAACGTAGGGCTGTGTGTTTTGACAGCGAGTTACTACTGGACAGGTGGGGCCCCGTGATTCGACTTGCCATTATCATTTTAACTGCGGCGCTACGACCGGCATGAATCTCCCGATTCCTGACCACCTCCATACAGGTGCCTCTCCCAATGCTCCACCATGTAGTAGAGGCTGGCTCTTGCATGAGAGCCCACTTCTCCACTTTTTCCTTGCCTCTCTTTCCTCCACATATGCAAAAATGCCATGTAAAGCGCACTATTGTACTTACTTGCTCCTACAGGTGCTTAAGCTTTCCACATAGGCATAAAGTCTGATGTGGCAAGTTAATCAAGAAGAGAGAGACTAGTTTGGTGACCTAAGGAACAAACGGTGCTAAGCGCGTGTACCTAGGTGAAAAGACAATTTTGAGTCTATAGCTAATTAAACGAAGCAAACTTAGCAACACCATTTCATTGGAAGAGGTCACTCCTTGGCAAATGCAATAAATACTAGTACTCCCTGTGTCCCATAATATAAGAACGTTTTTTGCACTACACTAGTGTCAAAAAGGTTCTTATATTATGGGACGGAGGGAGTACGAAGAAAGAGATAGAGAGAAGTAAAATAAATAAATACTCTTATAGCCAACCTTATAGCCAAAACCTTGTTGTAGTATGAGTGACTAAGTGATGACTATATATGACATGCCAACATCAGATAGCCTAACGCAC
Organism: Aegilops umbellulata; assembly: GCA_032464435.1. NCBI lineage: Eukaryota > Viridiplantae > Streptophyta > Magnoliopsida > Poales > Poaceae > Aegilops > Aegilops umbellulata. The sequence goes on from CP136054.1 coordinate 379,128,894, forward strand.
CGTGTTAAATCTGCAAGGGCGCGACCGCACGAGCGACGCGATGGTCGTGGTAGGCGCGACCACGATACGGGCTGCTGGCAAGCCTTGGATCTGAGATCAAACGGCCGCATGCTAAGTTGCTGAAAATTTGCAGAATAACCCTCCAAGATAGGATATTCACCCATAGGTCTAGAATCATGCCATGCAACCGTTCGATCTCAGATCCAAGGGCTCTCGGAAGCCCATATCATGGGAGAATGGAAAGCCACTACCCTGCCATTCGCACGCTGGCAGTTCGCTCCTACTCGTCCCCGCACGTCCTTCAATACTACGGCGGTTCGCTCCTAGTCGTCCCCTACATTCACATTATGGCAGTTCCACTAATCCCAACCCTCCTCCCAAATCCATGTCGTCCCAAATCTCGCCGATTGGCGGTGAGTACAAGGTTAGAACCATCACCGGCGATGAGTTCGACATCATCTACACCCGTTCTTCCGCGATGGTGAAAGGATGCCTTTCTCGCTTCAAACGCATGTTCGAAGACTCAGATGATGAGTGGGTCGCTGGGCTAGATGTTGAGTACACCACAGTCCTGGGACGAGAAAAGGATCTAAAGGACGAAGAGAGGAAGAAGCCCGCCATGATCCAGGTTTGCGTGCATGACTTATGCTTGGTCTACCACATATGCCATGCCGACGTTGAGTGCCAGGATTTTAAGGACTTCCTCGAGAGCAACCTAGTCAAATTCGTTACTGTAGACTTTGGTAACGACAAAGAAGTCCTGTGTCGGATAGGCCTCGTTGCAGGAAACACCTTCAACCTCCAGAAGAATCGGCTGGTGTCCTCTCGTCAGCCTTCAATGCTGACCCCGACAGGAGGCATGGTTCATCCTTCATACGGTAAACTGGAGAAACCTCCATACACGTTTCATCGTCATGCATGGCAGCGGAATGTACTAGATATAGACCACATCCACTACGCTGCAATGGATGGCTACCTTTGCTTCAATATCTACAAGGGTTGGATGAAGAGCAACAGCCAAGTGTGCGGTTCAAGCAAAGAAGTATCAGCCAAGAGGAAGAGGGACAAGGACGAAGTCAAGGACGTGGACGAGGACTCCGAGTAAGGTGGCAGTGTCATTGCTCATGGTGGTTCTAATGCAGTGTCTACCGAAATAGATGCGAAGTTTAATTTCAGGTGTGCTTAATTTAATTTGAGGGGTGTGTTGTGCTGAGCCCCCAGCAGAACTATTTTATGTTTCTTCTTGTTACTTTAACTCTTCAGTATGTACATACTAGTATTTCTTACATTTCATCTTTTAGTTGGTATAGTACTACCACTACCACTCGTTTCTTCACATTATATACGTACAATATATATGGCCAACGTCATATAGCCAGCAGTTTAGTTGTCAAAGAATTTCAGGGTGCTTAGTTTTGTCAAAGAGTTCCAGGGTGCTTAGTTTTATTTGAGGGGTGGGTTGTGCACTTGTGCTGGACACCATTATTGTGACAAGCCTTTTTAATAGTACTATATGCATAATTTGGCGACGAGCGCTCTCTATATGTACCACCTTTTTTTAATTTCAAGTTTTTCTCCATGGCGCATTCCACCGATACTAGTACTGTACAAAAGTGGAGTATATACATTTTTTAAAAGGCTAGAGGGCGGGGCAGTCTAGCTCGGTTGGTTTCACGAGAGGCGAGGGCCTTTGTGATTTGACGGCTCATTACTCCTGTCAAATCGAATAGTACTTTGCCGCCCGCTGCACGCCCAACGCCTCCATTAAACCCCTCCGTTAAACCCGCATGCAAACCGAGAATCCTACTCCGGCCACACGTCCGTTCATGAGCGGGCCGGAATTAAACGCAACACCGGCCGAGATCCTCCCGTCCGCCCTCAGTTTAAACGAGGCGAGACGCCGACCAAGCTCCTACCGTCCGCCCTCTATTTACACGAGGCCACTGAAGGAAATATGCCCTAGAGGCAATAATAGAGTTATTATTTATTTCCTTATTTCATGATAAATGTTTATTATTCATGCTAGAATTGTATTAATCGGAAACATAATACATGTGTGAGTACATAGACAAATAGAGTGTCACTAGTATGCCTCTACTTGACTAGCTCGTTGATCAAAGATGGTTATGTTTCCTAGCCATAGACATGAGTTGTCATTTGATTAACGGGGTCACATCATTAGGAGAATGATGTGATTGACTTGACCCATTCCGTTAGCTTAGCACTTGATCGTCTAGTATGTTGCTATTGCTTTCTTCATGACTTATACATGTTCCTATGACTATGAGATTATGCAACTCCCGTTTACCGGAGGAACACTTTGTGTGCTACCAAACGTCACAACGTAACTGGGTGATTATAAAGGTGCTCTACAGGTGTCTCCGAAGGTACTTGTTGGGTTAAAGTATTTCGAGATTAGGATTTGTCACTCTGATTGTCGGAGAGGTATCTCTAGGCCCACTTGGTAATGCACATCACTTAAGCCTTGCAAGCATTGCAATTAATGAGTTAGTTGCGGAATGATGTATTACGGAACGAGTAAAGAGACTTGCCGGTAACAAGATTAAACTAGGTATTGAGATACGACGATCGAATCTCGGGCAAGTAACATACCGATGGCAAAGGGAACAACATATGTTGTTATGCGGTCTGACCGATAAAGATCTTCGTAGAATATGTGGGAGCTAATATGAGCATCCAGGTTCCGCTTTTGGTTATTGACCGGAGACATGTCTCGGTCATGTCTACATAGTTCTCAAACCCATAGGGTCCGCACGCTTAAAGTTTCGATGACGGTTATATTATGAGTTTATGTGTTTTGATGTACCAAAGGTAGTTCGGAGTCCCGGATGAGATCGGGGACATGACGAGGAGTGTCGAAATGGTCGAGACGTAAAGATCGATATATTGGACAACTATATTCGAACATCGGAAAGGTTCCGAGTGATTCGGGTATTTTTCGGAGTACCGGAGAGTTACGGGAATTCGCCGGGGAGTATATGGGCCTTATTGGTCTTTAAGGGAAAGAGAGAGGAGAGGCTGGGCGCCCCCCAAGTCCTAGTCCGAATTGAACTAGGGGGAGGGGCCACGCCCCCTCCTTCCTTCTCTTCTCGCTCCCCTTTCCTTGACTCCTACTCCTACTACTTGGAAGGGGGGTAATCCTACTCCCAGTGGGAGTAGGACTCCCCCTTGGCGCGCCTCTCCCTGGCCGGCCGCCTCCTCCCCTTGCTCCTTTAAATACGGGGGAAGGGGCACCCCATAGACACAACAATTGATCGTTTGATCTTTTAGTCGTGTTCGGTGCCCCCTCCACCATAGTCCACATCGATAATACTGTAGCGATGCTTAGGAGAAGCCCTGCGTCGGTAGAACATCATCATCGTCACCACACCGTCGTGCTGACAAAACTCTACCTCAACACTCGGCTGGATCGGAGTTCGAGGGATGTCATCGAACTGAACGTGTGCTGAACTCGGAGGTGCCGTGCGTTCGGTACTTGATCGGTCGGATCGTGAAGACGTATGACCACATCAACCGCGTTGTGCTAACACTTCCGCTTTCGGTCTACGAGGGTACGTGGACACAATCTCCCCTCTCGTTGCTATGCATCACCATGATCTTGCGTGTGCGTAGGAAATTTTTGAAATTACTACGTTCCCTAACAGTGGCATCCGAGCCTGGTTTTATGCGTTGATGTTATATGCACGAGTAGAACACAAGTGAGTTGTGGGCGATATAAGTCATACTGCGTACCAGCATGTCATACTTTGGTTCGGCGGTATTGTCGGATGAAGCGGCCCTGTCGGGGTGGACGGAGTCCCCCGCGAGCACCTATGGGGCCGGAGCCCCTTTCGTTGTCCAGTGAGGGGGGCGGAGGGAGCACGGAGAGCAGATCGAGGCGAGCACACGGGCGGTTTACCCAGGTTCGGGCCGCGATGGACGCGTAAAACCCTACTCCTGCTTGGTTGTATTGAACTGGGGAGCTCGGGAGCTTGGAGAGCTAGCTACACCGAGCGTATGGCTGTCTGGGTTCCCAATCTCCGAACCTCCTCTACGTTGCACACGGGCCTCCTTTTATAGCGCAAAGGGGTCACCGACAGGTGTCAACGTAAGAGAAAGGGGTAAAAGTGTAAAAGGGGTGGAAGTTGTAATAGTGCGGGAACAGTGGCGCTACAGTGCGGCACAGTGTTATCATACCTACTTCTGACGGTAGGGGACAAGGGCATTAAATGCCCGTCACGGTCGCCTGGACAGCACCGAGGCGGACCGTTAGGTGCGCCACCGCTCGCCACGATGGTGGCTGCATGCCACCGCATACCCCAGGCTGCGCGGTGCCCCGCCACGTGCCCTTGGGGGAAGCCCCGGAGCGACGCGTGGGCGGGCGAGCTGGAGCGCAGTCCTGAGGTGGCGATTTGCCGCGGCAAGTGGCTTGCCGCGGGGGTCGTCTTCCTGTGCCTGATAGCTTGCCGGCTATCAGGCCTTGCCGGGGCGCATGGCGCGCCGTGGCGGGCTTCTCTTGTGGTGCCTGGGTTCGGCCTTCCCGACAAGCTCCTCTTGTCGGGGTCTCGATCTTCTGTCTCTTATACTTTGTTCTTGGATGGTATTACATGGGCTTAGTCGTCCCGGCAAGCTCCTCTTGCCGGGGTCTTGTCTTCTTGGCCCGGCAAGCTCCTCTTGCCGGGGGCCTTGTCTTGAATGCTTGGTCCTCTCTTGGCGCTTCCTGGGCGGGCCTCGCCGCAGGGTGCTACAACTGCCCGTGCACAAGTCTGGGGTACTAAGGTACCCCTACTTTAGTACACCGACAGGAGCCCCCGGGCCTGGGCCACACACGGTGCCGAGCGTCGTTGGGCCAGGCCCTAACAGTGCACGGGCACGCGTGGCCTTGGTCGCGCTGCTCCTTAACTCCGCATCCATCGCACCTTCCCCAGGCGGCGCGCGCTTATCGCGGCGTCGTGGGGCGTGCGGGGTGAGCGTGACGTGGGTGGCGTGCGCGGGGCTGAACCGCGCAGGCACGCGTCACGTCGCGCACGATCTCTTTATTCGGAGAGGCGAAGCGTCCCCCCAGGCGCTCCAGCACCTCCGAACGTCGCTTCCGAAGGAGCTGGCCGACGAGACGCGGGAGGCCATCTCCGGGGCCCTCGAGAGGGTGCTGGTGAAGATCGTTTTCCGCAGCCCCGACATCAGGCTTACTAACGTCCTCAGGCCCTTGCCGGAGAACGCAGACCTGACGGGGATCCAGGCCCTCATCGCCCCTATCGTCAAGAAGGCGGCCGGGGTCAAGAGGATCGAGGGCGACCGCGTGGACTAGGCCGCCTGCCCCTTTCTTTTATCTCCTTTCCCTGCCGCTGTTGAATATGCCATGGAAACGGCTGGTTAGAGCAGCAGTAAGGCGTTTTGTAATATAACTTTTTATCTTAGGCAATGCATCGCACTGTTATCTCCTCTACTTGACCGGTGCCTTGTTTGTTTCCGCCCTACGTTTTCGGGGACTTGCCGGCGTAGGCCTCTGCCTTGCCACGGGCGCCGAGTGCGGGACGTCAGCGACCCGCTGGCGGGGCTGCCACCGGCAAGAAACCTCGCCGGGGCTGGTCGCCGCTCACTCAGATTGTTGAGCAGGCTCAAGGCAAAGTAAGCGGTGCGACTGCGGTCGCAGCACGCTTAGGGTGCCGGGCGAGCTCGAAACAAAGTGAGGACGCTACTCGGGGTGTAGCACACTCAAGTCGTTGAGCGGACTCGAAACGAAATGAGGGCGCAACCAGTCTCGTGCCGGTCCCTCCGCGCTCAGGCCTCTCAACCAAGGCTCGGTCGTTCAAGGGAGATAACTCTTAAAAATTGATGGGGCAATTGCTCGAGCTCCGGCAACTTATCTTTTCTTATCACTTGCCGCCCGGTAGGGTAAAACCTCCTTGGGCAGCATCCAGCCCATCCTGGGGGCAGGCAAAGGCGCAGGGCCTCACGACCCTCCGGAGCTAGGCGTAGCTATGCTTGGGGATCCGCGCCTCTCTCTGCGCCAAGGATCACATGCAACTGCGGCAAGACTTGGGCAGAGAGGATGGTTGGCGGAACGGGTTCCGGCAACCGCGCTGGCAAGATTCCTCCCACGATCGGCGTCAACTCGTTCGGCACCCCGGCGGACGAGGCGCGCCGGGGAACGAGGTCGCCTTTCTCGTGACTTCTGGCGCTAACCTCTGCGGCTATGGGAGCGGCGCAGAGTTCGCTGGAGGCGAATCGTTCACCCAGCGGCCAGAAGGCGGCCCTCCTCAAGGAGCAGCTGCTTCTTGCCCAATCTCTGCGCGAGTGGATACTCGAGGAGGGCCGCACACGAGCCCGTGGGAAAGAATGCCTCCGCAGCACGCGCTCCATGGCCCCCTTTATCTGATGCCAGGGGCTTCGCCTGGCTTTGTACAAGGGGTTACATGCAGCAGCGGCAAGGCCTGTACAAACCGATGGTTGCCGGAGCGGATCACGGCAACCGCGCCTTATGGGCGAAACTTGCGAAGATGCTCTATGTTCCCAGGAGTTGCTCACTGGTAGGCCCTCTTCGGTCTTGAGGCGGACAGCGCCGGGCCTCGCGACTCGTCTCACCCGATAAGGGCCTTCCTGCTTCGGCGTCGACTTGTTATAATTCTTGGCCGACTGAACGTGCCTAAGAACAAGGTCGCCTAACAGGGCAACTTTATCTGGTGCCTCAAGACCCATGCCGGAGCCCGGGGCTCGACGGCAAGGACTAAAGGCATGAAGGCCGCTGCGGGGACCCCGGCTTCTACGGCAAGAACCTCTGGTTCCGCCGGAGCCGGTGATCCCCCGGCAAGCTTGCCGGGGCAAAGCTTGTCGGGAACCCCCGCTTCAACTGGATAGATCTTCGGATCCGCAGGAGCGGACCGTTCCTCAGCATTCAGACTGCCGATTTGCTTGCCGGAGCAAGGCTTATCAGGGACGCCTGCTTCGACTGGACGGATCCTGGGATCCGCAGGAGCGGGCTGTCCCCCGGCGTTCTGGTTGTTGATCTTGGGGACCTTGGCGGCGGTCTCAGGAAGGTTCGCCTGCAAGTAGTCGCCGGAGACCAACTTCCTTTTCTTGGACTGCCCAACTGATGGTGTAACGGATGGTGGCCCTCCAGCCCTCGGCCTTGTCAGCCGCTGGAGGGTAGTCGAGGAGCAGTTGCGCTCTCGCGAGCGCTTCTGCCGGAGTGGAGGGGAACGGGGGCGAGTGGCGCGAGGAGCGGGATACGCTCGGACTCCTAACAGTGTTAGAAAGAGCGGGGTCCCTCCCCGGCGCCTTCGCCTTGCCCGTGTCCGGACGGGGGCCCGGGGCGTCCCGTGAACCTCCAGTTTGCCCTTGGTCCAGCAAGCGGATGCCACCTCCTGTGGCATGGCGCTGCTGGGTCGTCGTTTGTCGGGTCGGATGCGACGCGCCCTCGGAGGCCGAGGCTCGGTCGTCCGCCCTATTCTTGGATTTGGTGGCGCCGCGAGTGTTCTCGCCGGTGGCCACCCCTCCGACGGCGTCTCCCCCGCCCACCGTTGGCTCCGGTAGCGGTGGAAGAGACGCGGACGGGCCCGCGACCTCCGAAGCCTTCTTCTTCGGGGCCATGGTGTTGATGAAGCTAGCGAATTCGGAGAAGCTGACGAAGAGCGCGCTCGCGCGAACGCCGGATCTGATCCGCACAACCTCGACGCACCCCCTACCTGGCGCGCCAAAGATGTCGGGGCGGACGGAGTCCCCCGCGAGCACCTATGGGGCCGGAGCCCCTTTCGTTGTCCGGTGAGGGGGGCGGAGGGAGCACGGAGAGCAGATCGAGGCGAGCACACGGGCGGTTTACCCAGGTTCGGGCCGCGATGGACGCGTAAAACCCTACTCCTGCTTGGTTGTATTGAACTGGGGAGCTCGGGAGCTTGGAGAGCTAGCCACACCGAGCGTATGGCTGTCTGGGTTCCCAATCTCCGAACCTCCTCTACGTTGCACACGGGCCTCCTTTTATAGCGCAAAGGGGTCACCGACAGGTGTCAACGTAAGAGAAAGGGGTAAAAGTGTAAAAGGGGTGGAAGTTGTAATAGTGCGGGAACAGTGGCGCTACAGTGCGGCACAGTGTTATCATACCTACTTCTGACGGTAGGGGACAAGGGCATTAAATGCCCGTCACGGTCGCCTGGACAGCACCGAGGCGGACCGTTAGGTGCGCCACCGCTCGCCACGATGGTGGCTGCATGCCACCGCATACCCCAGGCTGCGCGGTGCCCCGCCACGTGCCCTTGGGGGAAGCCCCGGAGCGACGCGTGGGCGGGCGAGCTGGAGCGCAGTCCTGAGGTGGCGATTTGCCGCGGCAAGTGGCTTGCCGCGGGGGTCGTCTTCCTGTGCCTGATAGCTTGCCGGCTATCAGGCCTTGCCGGGGCGCATGGCGCGCCGTGGCGGGCTTCTCTTGTGGTGCCTGGGTTCGGCCTTCCCGACAAGCTCCTCTTGTCGGGGTCTCGATCTTCTGTCTCTTATACTTTGTTCTTGGATGGTATTACATGGGCTTAGTCGTCCCGGCAAGCTCCTCTTGCCGGGGTCTTGTCTTCTTGGCCCGGCAAGCTCCTCTTGCCGGGGGCCTTGTCTTGAATGCTTGGTCCTCTCTTGGCGCTTCCTGGGCGGGCCTCGCCGCAGGGTGCTACAACTGCCCGTGCACAAGTCTGGGGTACTAAGGTACCCCTACTTTAGTACACCGACAGGCCCGGATCGACATTACGCGTACGCTTACACGAGACTGGTTCTACCGACGTGCTTTCCACACAGGTGGCTGGCGGGTGTCAGTTTCTCCAACTTTAGTTGAACCAAGTGTGGCTACGCCCGGTCCTTGAGAAGGTTAAAACAGCACTACCTTGACAAACTATCGTTGTGGTTTTTGATGCGTAGGTAAGAACGGTTCTTGCTCAGCCCGTAGCAGCCACGTAAAACTTGCAACAACAAAGTAGAGGACGTCTAACTTGTTTTTGCAGGGCATGTTGTGATGTGATATGGTCAAGACGTGATGAGATATAAGTTGTTGTATGAGATGATCATGTTTTGTTGACGTTATCGGCAACTTGCAGAAGCCTTATGGTTGTCTCCTTATTGCATAAGATGCAAGCACCAAATAATTGCTTTACTTTATCGATATGCGATAGCAATAGTTGCAAGAGCAATAGTTGGCGAGACGACCATGTGACGACACATTGATATAGATCAAGATGATGGAGATCATGGTGTCATGCCGGTGACGATGGAGATCATGACGGTACTTTGGAGATGGAGATCAAAGGTGCAAGATGATCATGGCCATATCATGTCACATATTTTGATTGCATGTGATGTTTATCTTTTATACATGTTATCTTGCTTTGATTGATGGTAGCATTATAAGATGATCTCTCACTAAATTTTCAAGGTATAAGTGTTCTCCCTGAGTATGCACCATTGCGAAAGTTCTTCGTGCTGAGACACCACGTGACGATCGGGTGTGATAGGCTCTACGTTCAAATACAACGGGTGCCAAATAGTTGCACACGCGGAATACTCAGGTTAAACTTGACGAGCCTAGCATATAACAGATATGGCCTTGGAACACTGAGACCGAAAGGTCGAGCATGAATCATATAGTAGATATGATCAACATAGTGATGTTCACCATTGAAACTACTCCATCTCACGTGATGATTAAGCATGGTTTAGTTGATATGGATCACGTGATCACTTAGAGGATTAGAGGGATGTCTATCTAAGTGGGAGTTCTTTAAGTAATATGACTAATTTAACTTTAATTTATCATGAACTTAGTCCTGGTAGTATTAGCATATCTATGTTGTAGATCAATAGCTTGCGTTTTGCTCCCTGTTTTATTTTTTGATATGTTCCTAGAGAAAACTATGTTGAAAAATGTTAGTAGCAATGATGCGGACTAGCTCCGTAATCTGAGGTTTATCCTCATTGCTGCACAACAGAATTATGTCCTTGATACACTGCTAGGTAACAAACCTATTGCAAGAGCAGATGCAGATGTCATGAACGTTTGGCTAGCTCAATATGATGACTACTTGATAGTTTAGTGCACCATGCTTAAACGGCTTAGAATCAGGACTTCAAAGACGTTTTGAACGTCATGGACCATATGAGATGTTCCAGGAGTTGAAGTTAATATTTCAAGCAAATACCCGAGTTGAGAGATATGAAGTCTCCAACAAGTTCTATAGCTAAAAGATGGAGGAGAATAGCTCAAGCAGTGAGCATGTGCTCAGATTGTCTGGGTACTACAATCGCTTGAATCAACTGGGAGTTAATCTTCCAGATAAAATAGTGATTGACAGAATTCTCTAGTCACCATCACCAAGTTAGTAGAACTTTGTGATGAACTATAATATGCAAGGGATAACGGATACAATTCCCAAGCTCTTCGTGATGCTGAAATCGACGGAGGTAGAAATCAAGAAAAGCATCAAGTGTTGATGCTAAACAAAACCACTAGTTTCAAGTAAAGGGACAAAGGGAAGAAAGGGGAACTTCAAGAAGAATGACAAGCAAGTTGCTGCTCAAGTGAAAAAACCCAAGTCTGGACCTAAGCCTGAAACTGAGTGCTTCTACTGCAAAAGGGACTGGTCACTGGAAGCGGAACTACCCCAAGTATTTGGCGGATAAGAAGGATGGCAAAGTGAACAAAGGTATATTTGATATACAGATTATTGATGTGTATTTTACTAGTGCTCGTAGCAACCCCTCGGTATTTGATACTGGTTCAGTTGCTAAGAGTAGTAACTCGAAACGGGAGTTGCAGAATGAACAGAAAGTAGTTAAGGGTGAAGTGACGATGTGTGTTGGAAAGTAGTTCCAAGATTGATATGATCATCATCGCACACTCCCTATACTTCCGGGATTAGTGTTGAATCTAAATAAGTGTTATTTGGTGATTGCGTTGAGCATGAAATGTTTTGATCATGTTTATTGCAATACGGTTATTCATTTAAGTTAGAGAATAATTGTTGTTCTGTTTACATGAATAAAACCTTATATGGTTACACACCCAATGAAAATGGTTCGTTGGATCTTGATCGTAGTGATACACATATTCATAATATTGAAGCCAAAAGATGCAAAGTTAATAATGATAGTGCAACTTATTTGTGGCACTGCCGTTTAGGTCATATTGGTGTAAAGCGCATGAAGAAACTCCGTGCTGATGGGATTTTGGAATCACTTGATTATGAATCAGTTGATGCTTGCGAACCATGCCTCATGGGAAAGATGACTAAGACTCTGTTCTCCGGAACAATGGAGCGAGCAACATATTTGTTGGAAATCATACATAATGATGTATGTGGTTTGATGAATATTGAGGCTCGCGACAGGTATCGTTATTTTTAGACCTTCACAGATGATTTGAGCAGATATGGGTATATCTACTTGATGAAACATAAAGTCTGAAACATTTGAAAAGTTCATATAATTTCAGAGTGAAGTAGAAAATCATCGTAACAAGAAAATAAAGTTTCTACGATCTGATCATGGAGGAGAATATTTGAGTTACGAGTTTGGCCTTCAGTTAAAACAATGTGAAATAGTTTCACTACTCACGCCACCTGGAACACCACAGTGTGATGGTGTGTCCGAACGTCGTCACCGTACTTTATTAGATATGGTGCGATCTATGATGTCTCTTACCGATTTACCACTATCGTTTTGGTATTATGCATTAGAGACAGCTGCATTCACGTTAAATAGGGCACCATCTAAATCCGTTGAGATGACACCTTATGAACTGTGGTTTGGCAAGAAACCTAAGTTGTCGTTTCATAAAGTTTGGGGTTGCGATGCTTATGTGAAAAAGATTCAACCTAATAAGCTCAAACCCAAATCGGAGAAGTGCGTCTTCATAGGATACCCAAAGGAGACAGTTGGGTACGCCTTCTATCACAGATCCGAAGGCAAGATATTCGTTGCTAAGAATGGATCCTTTCCAGAGAAGGAGTTTCTCTCGAAAGATGTGAGTGGGAGGAAAGTAGAACTTGATGAGGTAACTGTACCTGCTCCCTTATTGGAAAGTAGTTCATCACAGAAATCTGTTCCTGTGACTACTACACCAACTACTGAGGAAGCTAATGATGATGATCATGTAACTTCAGATCAGGTTACTACCAAACCTCGTAGGTAAACCAGAGTGAGACCCTCACGAGATTGGTACGGTAATCTTGTTCTGGAGGTTATGTTACTAGACCATGACGAACCTACGAACTATGAGGAAGCGATGATGAGCCCAGATTCCGCAAAATGGCTTGAGGCCTTGAAATCTGTGATGAGATCCATGTATGAGAACAAAGAATGGACTTTGATTAACTTGCCCAAATGATCGGAGAGCCATTGAGATTAAACGGATCTTTAAGAGGAAGATGGACGCTGATAGTAGTGTTACTATCTACAAAGCTAGAACTGTCGCAAAAGGTTTTCGACAAGTTCAAGGTGTTGAAGACGATGAGAGTTTCTCACTCGTATCGATGCTTAAAGTCTGTCCGAATCATGTTAGCAATTGCCGCATTTTATGAAATCTGACAAGTGGATAACAAAACTGCAATCCTTAATGGAATTATTAAAGAAGAGTTGTATATGATGCAACCAGAAGGTTTTGTCAATTCTAAAGGTGCTAACAAAATATGCAAGCTCCAGCGATCCATCTATGTTACAAGGTGTGAAATTGAGTAAGACTCAAAGCCTGACCACGGCAGAAGATAGAAAGAGAATGAAAGTCATTCCCTATGCCTCAGCCATAGGTTCTACAAAGTATGCCATGCTGTGTACCAGATCCATTGTATACCCTACCACTGAGTTTGGCAAGGGAGTAAAATAGTGATCTAGGAGTAGATCATTGGACAGCGGTCAAAATTATCCTTAGTGGAATAAGGATATGTTTCTCGATTATGGAGGTGACAAAAGGTTCATCGTAAAGGGTTACGTCGATGCAAGTTTTTGACACTGATCCAGATGACTCTAAGTCTCAATCTGGATACATATTGAAAGTGGGAGCTATTAGCTAGAGTAGCTCCATGTAGAGCATTGTAGACATAGAATTTGCAAAATACTTACGGATCTGAATGTGACAGACCCGTTGACTAAAACTATCTCACAAGAAAAACATGATCACACCTTTTTAGTCTTTGGGTGTTAATCACATAGCGATGTGAACTAGATTATTGACTCTAGTAAACCCTTTGGGTGTTGGTCACATGACGATGTGAACTATGGGTGTTAATCACATGGTGATGTGAATTATTGGTGTTAAATCACATGGCGATGTGAACTAGATTATTGACTCTAGTGCAAGTGGGAGACTGAAGGAATTATGCCCTAGAGGCAATAATAAAGTTATTATTTATTTCCTTATTTCATGATAAATGTTTATTATTCATGCTAGAATTGTATTAACCGGAAACATGACACATGTGTTAGTACATAGAAAAACAGAGTGTCACTAGTATGCCTCTACTTGACTAGCTCGTTGATCAAAGATGGTTATGTCTCCTAGCCATAGACATGAGTTGTCATTTGATTAACGGGGTCGCATCATTAGGAGAATGATGTGATTGACTTGACTCATTCCGTTAGCTTAGCACTTGATCGTTTAGTATGTTGCTATTGCTTTCTTCATGACTTATGCATGTTCCTATGACTATGGGATTATGCAACTCCCGTTTACCGGAGGAACACTTTGTGTGCTACCAAACATCACAACGTAACTAGGTGATTATAAAGGTGCTCTACAAGTGTCTCCGAAGGTACTTGTTGGGTTGTCGTATTTCGAGATTAGGATTTGTCACTCCGATTGTCGGAGAGGTATCTCTGGGCCCACTCTATAATGGACATCACTTAAGCCTTGCTAGCATTTCAGCTAATGAGTTAGTTGCGGAATGATGTATTATGGAACGAGTAAAGAGACTTGCCGGTAACGAGATTAAACTAGGTATTGAGATACCGACGATCTAATCTCGGGCAAGTAACATACCGATGACAAAGGGAACAACGTATGTTGTTATGCGGTCTGACCGATAAAGATCTTCGTAGAATATGTGGGAGCCAATATGAGCATCCAGGTTCCGCTATTGGTTATTGACCGGAGACATGTCTCGGTCATGTCTACATAGTTCTTGTCACGCCCAAGATGCGACCCTATCCTAAAGGAACTCGAAGGTCCCACCAAGGATAGAAGCGCATCTTGAAGACGCTTTTGCAAGGTGGATATCATTACATCAACATTACATAAATAGAGGGGATACATCCAATACATACAATGTCACATGAATAAAACAATACATCATGTACAAGATAAACATCCGACTACGGATGGAACATAAACAGAAACTCAAACAATATCCACCCTGCTAGCCCAGGCTGCCGACCAGGAACCTATCCCTCAATTGAAGAAGACGCAGAAGAAGAACTCCAACACAAATAAACATCGCTCTCGCGTCATGATCATCGCATAACCTGTACTTGCAACTGGTGGTGTAGTAATCTGTGAGCCACGAGGACTCAGCAATCCCATTACCATGGGTATCAAGACTAGCAAAGCTTAAAAGGTGAGGAAGGGGTAAAGTGGTGAGGTTGCAGCAGCGACTAAGCAATGTATGGTGGCTAACTTACGCAAATAAGAGCGAGAAGAGAAGCAAAGCAAGCGGTCGTTAACTAGTAATGATCAAGAAGTGATCCTGAACTCCTACTTACGTCAAACATAACTCAGAAACCGTGTTCTCCTCTCGATCCACCCCGAAAATAGACACTCACGGTTACACACGCGGTTGGTGTATTTTAGAAGAGTTTACTTCAGGTTTACTACAACCAGACATTAACAAATTCCCATCTGCCCATAACCGCGGGCACGGCTTTCGAAAGTTCAAACCCTGCAGGGGTGTCCCAACTTAGCCCATGATAAGCTCTCGCGATCAACGAAGGATCTTCCTTCTCCTGGGAAGACCCGATCAAACTCGGAATCCCGATAACAAGACATTTCTATAATGGTAAAACAAGTCCAGCAAGACCTCCCGGCGTGCCAACACCCTGATAGTAGCCGCGCCTATCTCGTCTCAGGCCACGACCGGATAAGCTAAGCGTACAGGTACCAACATAACCCAAGTTGCCAAGGGACGGTCCCGCACGGTGCTCTAGTTTGGACCAACACTTAGACAAGCATTGGCCCGGGGGTTTAAAATAAAGATGACCCTCGGGATGTGTGATTCACAAGGGAAAAGGTAATAGGCTGAGGCAAATGGTAAAACCAATGTTGGGCCTTGCTGGAAGAGCTTTATTCAAAGCGAACTGTCAAGGGGGTCCCATAAATCACCCAACCGCGTCAGGGACGCAAAATCCGGGAACATAACACCGGTATGATGGAAACTAAAGCGGCAAGAGTGGAACAAAACACCAGGCATAAGTCCGAGCCTTCCACCATTTACCAAGTATATAGATGCATTAATAATATAAGAGATATTGTGATATCCCAACATAAACATAAACATAATCCAACATGGAGCAATCTTAATCTTCACCTGCAACTAGCAACGCTATAAGAGGGCGGAGCAAAAGCGGTAACATAGCCAAACAACGGTTTGCTAGGAAGGGTAACAAAGGTCAGAGGTTCATGACAATTTGGGAGGCTTGAGCAGCAAGTGGTAGGTAACGCAGCATAGCGATAGAACGAAGCAACTAGCATAGCAATGATAGTAATGAGATCCAAGGTGACGGTCATCTTGCCTGAAATCCCACTAGGATGAAGAACGAGTCCATGAAGAAGATGAATCCACGAAGACGAACCAAGCGTAGACGAACGAATCCTCACGATCGCAACAAAACGGGCACTATCGAGAGAAGCACACAACACGGTAAACAAACCACACATGAACAAGGCATGATGCTCAACCAAGTATGATGCATGACAAGTCTACATGAAGCTACTCATGGCAAAAGATGATGCATACAAGAACAACACATCAAAGCAAGTTTAAATGAGGCCGGAAACAACATAGAATAATTCTGGTAAGTCCTCATATGCAAATATCGAAATTGGTCCAGATCTAAATAAACCTTATGTTCAAGTTGTTAAACAGCAAGTTAAAATGCACCAACATGATCTACACGAAATTCTAGTCAAGTTACATATAAAGTTCATTAGATTCGGAGCTACGGCCTAGAAGATATGAGCAAAACAAGGTAAGCATGGCATTGATACAACATGCATTCAAACATCAAGCAAACACATCAAAACAAGGATGCAACATTATAATATGAAGCTACATGCAATTCTAAGCAAGTTTCATATAGAGCACACTCAAAACGGAGCAACGGTTCAACACATACACACTATACAAGTTATAACAACAATCTGTCCAAAACAGCAAGTAGGCATCTTGCAAGCATCAAAACAACATGCTACAGGATGAAAACATGATAACAAAAGGCATGGACATGATGTACAGGTAAAGCATTACAAAACATGAACACTGAGCTATCTCCAGAAATCCCTAGATCATACTCAAACAAGCATGGCAATATTGCAAATAATATCAGGTTCACAGACTTGGCAGAATTTCAGGACATGGCAGAAATAACATCAGGTTGCAATGTTTAGAGCTATCAAACAACATGGTACAGCAAGCTATCATGCCAAAATATAGAATGGCATGAATCTAATCAAAGCATGTAACAAAAGTCCCTTAATGACCATAAGCCAAAAGGGATCAGAGAATACAATTACAAGCATGTGAACATAACAAAAATATAAACAGATTCAGACTTAGTGAAAAACTGGAGCATGGCAAAACAGATAACAAGTAGGCATGCTGGTGAGCTCAATGCACTCACTACTAGGCATTGCATGACAACCCAAGCATACACCCAGTAACTAGACATGGCATAGAAGCTATACATGGCAAGAACAACAACATAGCATGCACGGATCAACTACAACAACCTTGGCAAAGTTGAATAACATGTAAACAATCTGCCAGGAACATTTTATAGCAAAAGTAGAGGGAGATTAGGACATGCTAGAGCGCCCTATAAATACAACCAGGAGCATGGATGGATAAAGCATAACCATATGAACAAAACACCATTACTGAACATACCCAAAAGTAGCATGGATCTCACTGTAGCAAGATGAATACATGGCATAAAAATAACAGCAGACAAAGACTGCCAAGTCTCTGAAATCAGCAACATTATGATGCCTAGTTTGCATGCTTGTGCTAGTCACCACAAATATCACAAAAATACATGGCATACACCACTGTAAATATGTCATGACATATTTCAAAACACATGTAGGGCTTAAGTTCATAGGATGCACACATCAATCATGGCAAAAATTACAAAAGTGCAAGTTCTGATAAGAATCTGTAACTAACATCACATAGCCCTCTTCTAACAACATTTCGGGCATCAAGATGAGCTCAACTGAAAATGATGCAACGAGATGTAATGATGTACTCAACGAGGCGAACAATTCGACATGCTACACGCCCAAAACGGATCCACGGGTGCAAAGTTATGATGCGATGAACATGGCCACATGAATCTGGAAACTTCGGGGACTTAGTGGAAAAATCACCTCGCGGGAAAGTCAACGGGACGGCGGGATCCGGGACGGGGTGGATCGGGAGCGGAGAGGTCGTTCGGTTCGCCGTGCGGGTGGATCTGATCCACCTCGCGGTGGATCCGGCCGGAGTGGAGCTCCGGTGAGCTCCGGCGAGGGGAGGGCGAGGCGGCGTCGGCGGGGTCGCCGCCGGCGAGCGTGCGGGGCGGCGGCGCGAGCGGACACGGCGGAGCCGGCGAGGAGGCAGCGGTCGGCGTGGAGCTTGGGCGGCGGAGGACGACGGCGCTCGGGCCCGGCGCGGCTCGGGCGGTGAGCCAGCGCGGCGGCGGGGCGAGGCCGGGCGGCGGGCGGCGCGTGGGAGGAGCGGGGCGGCGCAGGGACGGGTCGCGGCCCGGGGCGGGCCGCGGCGGTGGGACGGCGGCGGGGCGACGTGTCGCAATGCGGTTGGACGGGGCTGCGGCTGGACGCGTCTGGCGCGGGATTGGACATGTCCGGCGCGGCGCGGAGGGAAGATTTAGGGTTTGGACTGCGAGATTTCGGAGGGGGAGGTGTATTTATAGGTAGAAGGAGCTAGGAAGCTCCAAATGGAGTGCGGTTTTCGCCCACACGATCGTGATCGAACGACCGAGAGGATGGAGAGGGTTAGGATGGGTTGTTGGGCCACTTTGGAGGGGTGTTGGGCTGCAACACAAAGAGGGCTTTACGGTTACCCGGTTAACCGTTGGAGTATTAAACGGACTCCAAATGGCACGAAACTTGACAGGCGGTCTACCGGTGCTATACCAAGGCCGCTTGGCAAACCTCGGGCCATTCCGAGAAAGTTTAACACCCGCACATGAAAAGAGGTAAAAGGGGGTGCCGGGGAACATAGGAGTGCCGGATTGCAAAACGGACAACGGGGAAAATGCTCGGATGCATGAGACGAACACGTATGCAATGCAATGCACAAGATGACATGATATGAAATGCAGATGATGACAAGGCAAAGTGCAACACGCAAGCACATGACATGGCAATGACGGCGAATAACTGGCGGACACCTGGCGCATCGAATCCGGGGCGTTACAGTTCTTGAACCCGTAGGGTCCGCACGCTTAAAATTTCGATGATGGTTATATTATGAATATGTGTTTTGATGTGCCGAAGGTAGTTCGGAGTCCCGGTTGAGATCGGGGACATGACGAGGAGTCTCGAAATGGTCAAAAACGTAAAGATCGATATATTGGACGACTATATTCGGACATCGGAAAGGTTCCGAGTTATTCGGGTATTTTTCGGAGTACCGGAGAGTTACGGGAATTCGCTGGGGAGTATATGGGCCTTATTGGGCTTTAAGAGAAAGAGAGAGGAGAGGCTGGGTGCCCCCCAAGGCCTAGTCCGAATTATACTAGGGGGAGGGGCCGCGCCCCCTCCTTCCGTCTCTTCTCTGTCCCCTTTCCTTGACTCCTACTCCTACTACTTGGAAGTGGGGTAATCCTACTCCCGGTGGGAGTAGGACTCCCCCTTGGCGCGCCTCTCCCTGGCCGGCTGCCTCCTCCCCTTAGTCCTTTATATACGGGGGCAGGGGGCACCCCATAGTCACAACAATTGATCGTTTGATCTTTTATCCGTGTGTGGTGCCCCCTCCACCATAGTCCACCTTGATAATACTTTAGCGGTGCTTAGGCGAAGCCCTGCGTCGGTAGAACATCATCATCGTCACCACGCCATCGTGCTGGCAAAAGTCTCCCTCAACACTCGACTGGATCGGAGTTCGAGGGACGTCATCGGACTGAACGTGTGCTGAACTCGGAGGTGCCGTGCGTTCGGTACTTGATCGGTCGGATCATGAGGACGTACGACTACATCAACCGCGTTGTGCTAACGCTTCCGCTTTCGGTCTATTAAAGGTACGTGGACACACTCTCCCCTCTCGTTGCTATGCATCACCATGATCTTGCGTGTGCGTAGCAAAATTTTGAAATTACTATGTTCCCCAACAGCCACTCCTCCCGTGTTTGTGGGCGCGCCCACCGTGCCTGCGGCAGCGCCATGCAGGCAGAGACAGAAGCCGGGTGCATGGAGAGCGATGAGTCGGTGGCCAGCTTCTCCGTGTCCGCCGCCATCATCGAGGAGAAGTATAACACGGGAGGCTGCCGCCACTTGGGACCCATGAAGGCCACCGCCGAGGCGACAACCGTGGATTCAGGTGGTTTCTTTGTTGCTTCGTGTCTTCCGAGGACCTTCGTTGACCCCGCAAGTGTCTGACGGACATGAGGAAGACAAAGGGATCCGCGGGCGGCCATTTAGAACTAAAATAAGTCTAGATACATCCATTTCTAGGACAAGTATTTCCGGACGGAGGGAGTATTAATTATACAAGAGAGCCGGATTGGCACATCTTAGTTCATGTAAATGTAATGAAATCCATCATGTTTATATGAAGATCCGGTTTTTTATACAAAATCCTTCATGCTTATATGAAATCAGTCCGTGTTTGCACGAATTTCATCTGGTTGGTTAGAGTTGTAAAAATGTATGCCGATGGCGTTTGATGTCGTCCTCCGCTTAAGGAAGCGGGAGGAAATTTGTCGGCTGCCGTTGGAGATGATCTTTATGCTGGAAATAATAGAGTGACATCCAATCCATTTGAGTTAATTGCCTATATGATTGTCCCTCTATAAAAAGTTAATTGCATGTATAGTGTACACGTGACTTGCAGGGTAGCTACAGCTTCGTACAAAAAGTTCAAAAGAAACAAGTCCATCCTTAATCTTGTATTCTAAGTACTCTGTGGGTTCCACTGTCAGTACAGTAGCGAAAGAAGTATATATTAAATAAGTAGAGTAATATATAATATAAAAATATAAAGTTAAAAGACAGAATTCAAACTCATGTCATCGCGTTGCGAGTATCCGGCGCTAACCAGCCCAACACATTTTTGTTGTAGACCATGCTGGAGATATATCTCCATGTCTACTCTTATATATACTCCATTCGTTCCTAAATATTTGTCTTTTTCAGATTTCAAATGGACTACCACATACGGATGTGTATGTAGACACATTTTAGAGTGTAGATTCACTCATTTTGCTCCGTATGTCTTTTCAGGAAGGGGTCAGATTTGTCCTTGATTTATTTATGAGGTATCCAGATGGCACTGCACCGCCAAGAAAAGAGGGTAACATCAAAATTATGGACTACTTTTTTGAGTATGTTGGTAAGGTCCGGTCATAGTCACTTGTTGAAATCTCTAAAAAGACAAATACTCCCTCCGTCCGGAAATACTTGTCATCAAAATGGATAAAAGGAAATGTATCTAGACGTATTTTAGTTATTATTATCAAGATTGATGTGACACCCTACTCCTTCGGTGTTGGGTAGTGTGTGTGTATGTTTGAGAGAGAAGCCAGTCGATAGATTAATATCAAGATTGAGGTGTCACCCTACTCCTTCGGTGTTGGGAAGTGTGGGTGTGTGTGGGGGGGGGGGCAGTGACACTCACATATCTCTACTCTTATAAAAAAATAGAGTTGGTGATGATGGTGTTCCTGCCATCCTACAATATAGGCCATCCGATTTATATCCGACGGACAGGAAGGAAACTATGGCAATTTTGCAAAAAGATACCCACACCCCTCTCCGCATTTGCAAATAAGGCATTCCCTCGTTCATCCTTTTCTCCCACAAGATAAACTTCTCATAAAAATGCATCTTGACGTTTCGTGCAACGCATGGGCATCTTGCTAGTAGGGAGAAGGAGTTTGTGTGACACATATCTAGCTATATTAAGGGATAGGTAGATAGCATATGTGTGAGAGACATTATTATACTTTGAGACATTAGTGCCTGTGGGTGGGCGGAATTAAAGGGGTGGGCGTGTTAGACATAGAGAGCGTGTGTGTTTCTGTGTGAGAGACTTGTAGGACGGGGTAGAAAGACGAATTTAACCCTGATGGAGGGAGAGAAATACACGAAATGCGTGTGTGTGATTCTGATGCCCACAGGGAAATGAGATATGTACGCGTGTGAGAGAGATTGCACAATTCATTCACGTATCACTATCTAGCACTCGTGGACGTGCATCGCTTGAACATAAGTCAATATCTACTTCGTATCATGGCCAAAGGTACAATATCGATTCAACGCTATAAAGATTGGACACTCACATATCACATCTTTTTCTATTTAAATAAACCTTTTCAGTTGTGCATGCCAAAGTTACAGTGATGTTTCTTCAAACAACCAATGTAGCTATCATGTACATGCACCATTGTTACTCTTGCATTCAAAATCATTAGTCTTGGATGATTTAAGCTTCTATTTTGAAGTAATATATGTAATATTCATATATGAATCCAATGGGTACACAATTTATCAAATGGAGGCTATGTAATCATATGAGGTAACACTTTTAAGTAGTTGACTAAAATATCCATTTCTTCTTGTGCGCCTCTACACTAACACGTCAATGCATTATGTTTAAAGTAAATAACCAATGTCACTAAATTATCTATTTACACGAGAAATACATAGACTGAGCATTTGATCCCTTTTTTGTGAACGCGCCACTATACCCGTACGATTGGCCGCGCCCGTGTGAACGTCCAAGTTATCGGCGCATCATCCCGAGTTATTGTCTTTTTTTCTGGGGTGGACTTCACACCAATTATTAACTGCTGACGCGTGCCCCATGTACACAGTCTAGCATGACCTTCCCACTAGCACGGTCCAAAATTAGTTGAAACTGGATACGAACGATCCCGCGGGCGGCAAAATCTCCCGCCTCCTTCTAAAATTTCCGCCACCTTAGTCTTTAGCATGCAAAATCCCCCTTTTGTCCTTGGTGCGCGGAGACCAACAGTTACAATACCGCCCTCATCTACATGATAGGTCGGGGCTGCTTTGGTAACTTCCAGTTCCCCCACTACACGACACCCCCATTTCCTCTCCCCCTCCCGCTAAAACGACTAACTCCACAACACCAGAGCATCTTACATCATGCCGTCCGTACTTCATCGCCCTTTCTCCCCTCCCCTCTCGAAACCCTAGACTGCTCATCCACCGGCGTACCATAGCCCATTCACTGCCAGCAGCGTCCACCTCGCCGGATCTGCTTCTGCGGCCGCATCTACCCCTCCCACCTCCCCTAGAAAAAAGTAGACTGCTCATCCACCACTATACCACAGCCCATTCAGTTCCAGCCTTGTCCACGGGACCGGATCTGCTTTGCCGGTACTCTCGTCAACCGCCGCGCATCTGCAGCGGCTCAATCGTACTCCCCACCACAGACGCTTCGTCCACACCCCCCGGAGCCGCCCCACTGCTACTCCTGTCGACGACCTCTGATCCTCTTCGCCGACACCTTCCTCAACCCTACCGGAGCCGCTTCGCCGACACCTTCCTCAACCCTACCAGAGCTGCTTCGCCGACACCATCGTCAACCCTACCGGAGTAGCTTCGCCTATACCATTCTCAACCCTACCGGGGCCGCTTTGCTAACTCACAAGTCCACGGCCTCAGATCCGCTTCCTCATACCGTCATCCAACCTACCGGAGCAGCTTCTGACACCCCGTCCACGGCCGCAGATCCGCATCATCGACACCACCCTTAACCCAACCACCGGAGCAGCTTCTGACGCCCCGTCCATGGTCGCAGATCCGCATCGTCGACACCATCCTTAACCCAACCACCGGAGCAGCTTCTGACGCCCCGTCCACGACCGCAGATCTGCGTCGTCGGCACCATCCTTGACCCAACCACCGGAGCAGCTTCACCTATGCCCTCGTCCACGGCCACAGATCCGCTTCGCCCACACCGTAGTCCACCCTACCGGAGATGCTCCACAAACACCCTACTCGATGGTTCTAGATCTCCTTACCGGACCCCGACAGCCAGCGCAACATCATCACCCTCGACGTTTCTCACCTGATTCCCATCATTTGGAGAGATGCCAAGCACCCACCACAGCCTAGGTACTTGTCACCTTTAAACCGGTCCAGCATCACCTGCCCGGTGTACTTCAAATATACTAACTGTTCGCTGTTACCTGTTATGCAGCTGGCAAAAACTACAAGGACGATGTTTCTTCTGGATCTAACAGCTTGGCCAACCAAGATCCTGGACTGAGGCATTGCTATGATCTTGTAAGCGCGTCTCTCTCTCTTGTATTGTTTTGTGCCTGCCAGCGTGCTTTGCTAGGATTTTTGACCAGTAATCCCTTTGTGCAGACAATGATTTCTACTACTGGCTGCTAAATTATATATGTAGATGTCATACATGATACTACCTCGTACCTCCGTTCCTAAATATAAGTCTTTCTAGAGATTCCACTATAGGCTACATACGGAGCAAAATGAGTGAATCTACCCTCGAAAATGCATCTATATACATCTGTATGTGGCCCATACTGGAATCTCTACAAAGACATATATTTAGGAACAGGGGCAGTACATTACACAAATTCGTAGGTGGCATGTAGGAATTCCAGTGCACTACATTAGGCTCCCTTAGAGTGCCTGCTAGTCCAGCATACAGAGTCATGGCTAGTTTATGGTACGCACTCAATCATTAATTGGTGGTCTAAATATGCGCAAGGGATATGCAATGTAGTATCATGTAGAGATGTCTGAAATTAGCCATGTCAACTTGCAGATAGGGTTACACAATGAAAAAGTACAAGATGTATGTGGCAATTTCATGGAACATCGCAAAAAAAGGAGAGGCAACGGTGAGCCTATACAGTGTGCTATGGTACGTCATTCCTCCATTGCAATCATCATGACATGTTATTTGTATGCCAGTTCTATTAGCCAAGTTTCTTAGGGACAGTTATTACGACTTATCCTAAGAAAATAAGCACCTGTGAATATATGCTCCATGTAATAAGCCAACCAGTTCTTTTCATTGCGTTTTTAGCTTATCTTTGGTATGATCAGTGGAAAGTCTAGATTGCATTATATTTATCTCATTTTGCTGCCCATATGGAAATTAATTTGACTTGCAAACATCACAAATTGAACCCAGTGCAGTAATTAATATGATAGGAAAACAGACCATCACTATTTGCTCAAAATGCAAATACAAAGATACCATCTACTTGGCACAATCTACTTTGGTCAATGTTTTCCACAGAGATCCCATTGCCTAATTTAAGCGAAGAACGCATGACCCACATTTAAATGAAGAACAATTATTTATTGAAATTCGATGGTCCAAGTGGCTGGTTATTATCGTATAGCAGCACCACCTAAAAGCATCATATAGCAGCAGCAGCAGCTCATAGCAACTCATCATACAGCAGCAGCAGTCTGCAATTCATCATATACCAGCAACAACTCATAGCAATTCATCATATACCAGCAGTAGGAGCAGCTCATAGCAATTCATCATATAGCAGCAGCAGGAGCAGCTCATAGCAATTCATCATATAGCAGCAGCAGGAGCAGCTTGTAGCAACTCATCATATAGCAGCAGCAGCTCATAGCAATTCATCATATAGCAGCAGGAGCAGCTCATAGCAATGCATCATATAGCAGCAGCAGAAGCAGCTCATAGAAATTCATCGTATA
This sequence comes from Aegilops umbellulata, assembly GCA_032464435.1. NCBI lineage: Eukaryota > Viridiplantae > Streptophyta > Magnoliopsida > Poales > Poaceae > Aegilops > Aegilops umbellulata. The sequence continues at coordinate 379,154,026 of CP136054.1, forward strand.
GTGGATCAGAATGAAAATTTGGCAAAAAAATCAGAGGAGATCCTCACCTTGTTGGATGAGCTCATCCTTCAATAGCACCTCAAGGCCATGGCCTAGGAGGAGGGGAGGGGGAATAAGGTGCCTTCTGCCGTTGTGTGGCATCAACCGTAGTTGTGCAGCGCCCGCCGGAGTAGTGCGTTCGACAAACCACAATGGAGCAGCTGCTGGAGACCATGAGAATGAGGGGCGGCGCCAGAGGGAGGAGCAGCCAGGGAGATTTTCCCCTACCCGCCGGCCAAGTAGCCTAGCTGGACATAGCATCGTCGAGGACCAGGCCAGATGGGACCAGTGGCGATGGCTCGGTCGAGGAACCCTAGTGCTGCAGGCAGGGGATCGAGGTAGAGGGGAAGGGGAGAGGAGATGCAAGCGGGCAGGGCAATGAATGCTTGTGTGTTTGTTTTTACTTGAGGGTCAGGTGTGACACGGGCGTCAGCAGTTGCATTTTGAGTGTAATATAGGCAGACAACAGAGTCATTTCACTATTCCCCTTCCCTTCAATTTTTAGTGAGGTTCTACCCGAAACACCCCCCTCCAAAGCAAAATTAGTTAAGCCCAAGCCCATAACTCAAAAATGATTTCTTTACATCTTTTATGGCTTATTTTGACAATATGCCCTGAAAAGGCGGAATCGAACTGGCCCTTAACCTGCAATTCAATTGTGCGTGCAATGATGAATCACTCTTGCCTGCTATCTGTACATTTAGGCATCATCATACATGGCATAACCTAATACATGTGCATTCCATTGTAGAATCTGGAATATGCAATGTTTATGTTAGTTCATACGTTGCACATGATGTTTAAATGCCCCTTAAATCTGGTCAGTCAAGTGATGGTCTTTAAGCCTCCTTCTTTGCTTCTTTTCTTGATATGTAAGATTTGCTCACACATCGGTTCAATTGCTTGTTTGCATCAGCCAACCATACTAGGACTGTTTCTTTGATTACTTGCTCTTCTTGACCTAACACTCTAACATAGCTTGTCAATGATTTAAACACTAAGGGCTGCTGTAGTGGGGCCTTGTCTAACTCATAGGTGACATAAAGGTTTGGTTGTACACTACATTAGGCTCTCCAAGAGTACCTGGAGATCTAGTTCGAAGGTATGCCTAGTTTTTACATAGTGCAGACATAGTAAATGCTCATTTCATTGTGTGCAAGTACAAGAGATGCGGCATGTTTCATTATATGGTGTTGTATTGTTATAATCTCATCCTTTTGTGTTCACAGACTGGAAAGTATGCATATTTATCTTCCAAGGAGACGAGTAACTAGTTTGTGTCACCTTGCAGAGGGGGTGCAATGAAGATAAGATTGAGGATTTCCATGTACAAGATGTTAGGAAGGAGCCTTGCAAGAGAAGTAGGATCTGCGCTGAGCCTCTTCAACCTGCTAAGGTAAGTCACTGTATGCAACTCAATAGTTCAATTCCTTGTTTGTTTCAGGCATAGTTAATTTTCTCTTTTCAATTGCTTTATTTGTCATCAGTTAATGAGATGCCCAAATAATCATGCCTGATGTTCCGTACTTGTATCCCTATTAGTTGACATAATTAAAGGCCTTACCATTTAATTACTCTGCCGAAGTGTGCCTCAAGCTTTGAAGTCTATTAACCAACTATTATTGCATGAGGCTCACAATCTAGTTTATACTACGCTAATGGTTGCATAGTTTTTCCTGCTGTAGTATGTTTGTATGAAACCCTCTGCTGTTCATTATGCTCCCTAAGACTTTAATTGAGGTACAGAATGGCGAACTGCTTGCTTACTTATATGCAACGTGCTGTCTAAATTTGTAACTTGTCTGTGTTTTCGATTGGGCCCCAACATCATGCTCCTCTGGTGAGCTAAGAGGGATTTCTGTATGCAGGCCGCATATACTATATTTTTTATAATTTTTAAAATATCACCTGCTTATGCTTCATGACGTGTAACATTTTTTTTGCAAGTGACGTGTAACATTATTGTTAGTCCTGTTTTGCCATGTAGTACAATATAGTGTCTTGTTCGCTTCACTGTTGTAACTATATTTTTGCCCTAGTCATGTGTACTTATAGAAACATTTCAGGATGAAGTGACATCAACACAAAGATCTGCAAGCAGTGTGGCATGGCCATTACCGACTGATTATGGATTGGAATTGGAATGTGCTGATGTTCTCGAGCATCAACTAGAGGTGGCAAGACAACGTGTACATGATTGTCAACGTATAATCAACAAGTTGAGACTGGACATGCAGGTATTAGATGCAGGAGTCAAAAAAATGAAACAAGACACTGAGGTAACCATGAAGGAATTGGAGATTTTGCACACTGAAATTTTTGCTATCTGAATCTGGCCAATCCTATTTTCTGAAGAGATTATAGTTCAAATGGAGTTAAGTTGATGCGCGTCCATGATGTATGAGTTGTATTTGCCCAGTGTATGTAATTTGCTTTTTGTGTATGCTTTATTGTCACCTATGCCGAACCATAATGCCCAGTGGGTATAATCGGCTGTAATTTCTTTATTGTATAGTGTAGGATTATTCTACCTTTCTATGCCTTGATCTCTTTGTTGTATAGTGTATACTTTTTAGAGGTGATATTATTGAGTAGGATAATTCTTTGAATATGCTATATCATTCATACAGGGGACAACTCGCCCGACCATGGCCCTTCACGGGCCGTCGGATCCATGGGCCTTCTACGTCTCGTAGGATCCATGGGCCTTCTACATCTCGTAGGATCCATGGGCCTTCTACGTCTCGTAGGCTCCACGGGCCTTGTACGTCTCGTAGGATCCATGGGCCTTGTACGTCTCATAGGATCCATGGGACTTCGACGTCTCGTAGGATCCATGGGCCGCCGACTCATTTATGGGTCTTGTACGGGCCTTTAATGGGCCGTAGACGGGCCTTTAATGGAAATCGTATGTTTTATGGGCTGACCATAACGGGCCGTTAATAGGCCGTATTTGGTGACGCTATGAAAATGTCCCAACGAACTAACGGTCCACAAATGGGCCGACTGTAGCGACGGGCTGAATTTAGCCCACGTGCAGAAAATGACAGAAACGGACCGTACGTAACCGAATGCTGCAAATGAGCCCAAGAATAAATGGGCCCTCAGAAGGCCGAAAGTTAACTTGGGCTAGAAACGGCCCAACGGAATAACGGGCCGTTAATGGGTATAAAGTGATACACTATTCATTACGGGCCAGTTTCACCACGGGCCGTTAATGGGTGTAAGGTAATACACTGTTCATTATAGGCCAGTTTCAGCACGGGCCGCTAATGGGCCAAGTTTTACAAAGGGCCTCATATGGGCCGAAAGACGTCATGGGCTATACATGGTCCAGAAGTGAAAACGGGCTGGACTCATATTGGATGGCCCAGAAGACGCTACTGGGCCTAATTCGGATAGGGCGTAACGGGCCTTGGGTTAGCGGGATGTAAATGGGCTATATGCGAACAGGCCGTTAACAGGCTTTCCATGGGCCGGCCCGCCAGCTTTTTACCAAGTCAAACGGGCCGGCCTTTTCACAGGAATGGGCCACTGTTGGGCCGTGCCACGTGTCGACGTATCATAGGTGCCTTTTGTCCAGTGAGTGGATGACATCTGTCCCAACGATGAGCCAACACGTGTTTCCTCCAGCCAATGATGATTTTACACGTGGAAAATCCCCATTGGTCGGGGCTGTTAACGGGTTACTGGATCCAAAACCCGACCCGATAGCTTAATGACGTTCCGTTACGGTGGATGCCATGTGTCGGTCACCCTTGACGAAAGCACTTCTGTGACGCGTGATTTATCGTCATGGAAGTGGACACTTCCGTGATGATAATTTTGGTAATTTCATGGAACACTTCTACGACGGCACATGTATGACTATCTTGATTCTGTCATAAATTTGTCATGGATGTACATGCATGACAAAAAACGCGACCTATTGTGAAAAACACGTATCACGGAAGTTTATTTTTTTGTAGTGATGGCTATCCTATGATGTTTGAGTAGATTTGTTTTGTCCTATGGGTTAATTGATGATCGTGATTGGTTTGAGTTGCATGTTTTATTATTGGTGATGTCCTATGGTGCTCTCCGTGTCGCGCAAGCATGAGGGATTCCCGCTGTAGGTGTTGCAGTGGGTTGCTTGAGTGACATAAGCATAAACCCGAGTAAGAGGGTTGTTGCTTATGGGATAAAGAGGACTTGATGCTTTAATGCTATGGTTGGGTTTTACCTTCATGATCTTTAGTAGTTGCGGATGCTTGCTAGAGTTCCAATCATAAGTGCATATGATCCAAGAAGGTAAAGTATGTTAGCTTATGCCTCTCCCTCAAATAAAATTGCAATAATGATTACCGGTCTAGTTATCGATTGCCTAGGGACAAATAACTTTCTCATGACAAAAAGCCCTCTACTAAAACTAACTTAGTTATTTCTTTATCTAAACAACCCCTAGTTTTAATTTACGCGCTCTTTATTATCTTGCAAACTTATCCAACATCACCTACAAAGTACTTCTAGTTTCATACTTGTTCTAGGTAAAGCGAACGTTAAGCGTGCGTAGAGTTGTATCGGTGGTCGATAGAACTTGAGGGAATATTTGTTCTACCTTTAGCTCCTCGTTGGGTTCGACACTCTTACATATTGAAAGAGGCTACAATTGATCCCCTATACTTGTGGGTTATCAGGCCACCACACAAGATCATCGAGCACAAGAGCACCTCTCCTCAGGAGGTTGTTCTTCCCTTGTACTAATTCTTCCTCAGCCGAAGAGGCAATCCACCACACCACACTGGAGTAGGGTATTACACCACATCGGTGGCCCGAACCAGTATAAATATTGTGTCCCTTTGTTCTGCAAGTTCGACGCACTGAGCCTTGAGATTGCGGTGAGGGTGTGAGCTAGAGAGAGGAGAGATCTTCGTGCGCACCCCGGTGTTCGAACCTCAAGGGTTTTGCCAGAACCCATAATCCGACATTTGGCGCGCCAGGTGGGGGTGCGCCGGAGCCTCTCTTCCATCAGCAGGCCCGCCCGCACTCTCTAGTGCTGATGTCCGGTGACACGAGGGCCAGCGCAGACCACTGGGCGGCTTGGCCAGCCTGGGCAGCGTCAACCATCCAAGAAGACCTCAACCTGCGCTTTAAGCGGCACGCGCGCCGCCGAGTGCTGCGTAGCGTGTGCGGCGCGGCCCGACGCCTTCCACCCTTACAGCGCGGCGCGCGCGGGCCACTGCAAAGGCCTCAAGCTACACCGCGAGGACTGATACGTCTCCGTCGTATCTACTTTTCCAAACACTTTTGCCCTTGTTTTGGACTCTAACTTGCATGATTTGAATGGAACTAACCCAGACTGACGTAGTTTTCAGCAGAATTGCCATGATGTTGTTTTATGTGCAGAAAACAAAAGTTCTCGGAATGACCTGAAACTCCAGGGAACATCTAGTTAAAAATAATAAAAAATCCTTGCCAAAGATGAAGACCAGGGGGCCCACACCCTGCCCACGAGGGTGGAGGTTCCACCCCTAGGGCGCACCCCCTACCTCGTGGGCCCCCCTGGAGCTCCTACAACGCCAACTCCAACTCTATATATTTGCTTTCGGGGAGAAAAAAATAAAGGAGAAGAAATCATCGCTTTTTATGATACGGAGCCGCCGCCAAGCCCTAAAACCTCTCAGGAGGGTTGATCTGGAGTCCGTTCGGGGCTCCGGAGAGGGGGATTCATCGCCATCGTCATCATAAACCATCCTCCATCACCAATTTTATGATGCTCACTGCCGTGCGTGAGTAATTCCATCATAGGCTTGCTGGACGGTGATGGGTTGGATGAGATATCATGTAATCGAGTTAGTTTTGTTAGGGTTTGATCCCTAGTATCCACTATGTTTTGAGATTGATGTTGCTACGACTTTGCTATGCTTAATGCTTGTCACTAGGTCCCGAGTGCCATGATATCAGATCTGAACCTATTATGTTTTCATGAATATATGTGAGTTCTTGATCCTATCTTGCAAGTCTATAGTCACCTACTATGTGTTATGATCCGGCAACCCCAAAGTGACAATAATCGGGACCACTCCCGGTGATGACCATAGTTTGAGGAGTTCATGTATTCACTATGTGCTAATGCTTTGTTCCGGTTCTCTATTAAAAGGAGGCCCTAATATCCCTTAGTTTCCATTAGGACCCCGCTGCCACGGGAGGGTAGGACAAAAGATGTCATGCAAGGTCTTTTCCATAAGCACGTATGACTATATTCGGAATACATGCCTACATTACATTGATGAATTGGAGCTAGTTCTGTGTCACCCTATGTTATGACTGGTACATGATGAACCGCATCCGGCATAATTATCCATCACCGATCCAATGCCTACGAGCTTTCCATCTACTAGATTACGCTTATTTACTTTCCCGTTGCTATTGTTACAATGACTACAAAACACCAAAAATATTACTTTTGCTTTCATTACTCTTTTGTTATCGTTACCACTACTATCATATTACTTTGCTACTAAACACTTTGCTGCAGATACTAAGTTATCCATGTGTGGTTGAATTGACAACTCAACTGCTAATAATTGAGAATATTCTTTGGCTCCCCTTGTGTTGAATCAATAAATTTGGGTTGAATACTCTACCCTCGAAAGCTGTTGCGATCCCCTACACTTCTGGGTTATCAAGACTAATTTGTGGCGCTGTTGCCGGGGAGCATAGCTCTATTCTTTGAGTTACTTGGGATTTATATCTGCTGGACACTATGAAGAACTTCAAAGACGAGAAAACAAAAATTTATCCCTCAACTACGAGGGGAGGTAAGGAACTGCCATCTAGCTCTGCACTTGATTCACCTTCTGTTTTGAGTAAGCTTGTGACGCCTAAACCTGCTTCTGCTATTCATTCTGATATGTCGCATGTTATTGATGATGCCACTTCTGCTATGCATGATACTTATGATGAAACTACTTCTATGCTTGATACTACTGTGCCCCTTAGTGAATTTCTTGATGAACAAATTGCTAGGGCTAGAGAGAAAGAAATTATTGATACTGATTATAATGATGAAAGTGATGATGAAGGTAGGCCTATTATTCTTGAGGGTTATGTTTTTGATAAAGAAGCTTCTGCAGCTATTTTAGCTTGCAAAGATAGTCATGAACTCAATAGGCTATTAATTAAATGGAACAAGGAATCTCTTAGAGATAGAATGAAACCTGACCCTGCTTTTGCTACTTCACCGATCTGTGTTGTCGATAAGGATTATGAATTCTCTGTTGATCCTGATATAATTAGTTTGGTTGAATATGATCCTTTTCATGGCTATGAATATGAAAATGTTGTGGCACATCTTACTAAATTAAATGATATAGCCTCCCTGTTCACTAATGATGAGAGATCTCGCTACTTTTATATCCTTCAAATATTTTCGTTCTCATTAAAGGGTGATGCTAAGATATGGTTTAATTCTCTTGATCCTGGTTGTGTGCGTAGTCCCCAGGATATGATTTATTACTTCTCTGCTAAATATTCCCCTGCTCATAAGAAACAAGCTGCTTTATAGGAAATATACAACTTTGTGCAAATTTAAGAAGAGAGTCTCCCACAAGCTTGGGGGAGGCTTCTCAAGTTACTTAATGCTTTGCCTGATCATCCTCTTAACAAAAATGAAATACTTGATATCTTTTATAATGGACTAACCGATGCTTCCATAGATTACCTGGATAGTTGTGCTGGTTCTCTTTTCAGGGAAGGAACACCGGATGAAGCTGAAATTCTATTGAATAATATGTTGGAAAATGAAAATAATTGGGCACCTCCTGAGCCAGCTCCTGCTCCAATTACTGAGCCTATTCCTAAACCAACTCTGAAGAAGAGAGGTGTTCTATTTCTCAGTCCCGAAGATATGCAAGAGGCAAAGAAATCTATGAAAGAAAAAGGTATTAAAGCTGAAGATGTTAAGAATTTACCTCCTATTGAAGAAATACATGGTCTTAGTCTACCTCCTGTTGAAGAAACATATGATCTTGATCCATTACCTATTGAAGAACCTCCTGGTCTTGATAACCCTACACAGGTAGTAAAGGTAAATTCTCTCTATAGATATGATAAAGCTGAAGTCCCTCCTACTAAAATTGCTAGTCAGTGCTTGGATGAGTTTGATAAATTTATGTTTAAGCAAGAAGACTTCAATGCTTATTTTGGTAGAAAATTAAAACAAAATGCTTATATGATTAAACACTTGGGTGATTATATGGCTAATATTAGAGGAGAACTTAAACTTCTTAGCAAACATGCTTCTATGGTTACCACTCAAGTAGAACAAGTACTTAAAGCTCAAAATGATTTGCTCAATGAAATGAATAGTAAGAAAAATGATTATGCTGTTAGAGTGGCTACTAGAAATGGTAGAATGACTCAGGAACCTTTGTATCCTGAAGGCCACCCTAAGAGAATTGAGCAAGATTCTTAGAGAAATAATATTGATGCACCTAGTTCTTCTAAAAGTAAGAAAAAGAAAAATGATAGGACTTTGCAAACTTCTAGTGAACCTATTACTGAACCACCTGAGAATCCAAATGATATATCTATTTCTGATGCTGAAACACAATCTGGTAATGAACATGAACCTAGTGAAAATGTTAATGATGATGCTCATGATGATGCTCAACCTAGTAATGATAATGATGTAGAAGTTGAACCTACTGTTGATCTTGATAACCCACAATCAAAGAACCAACGCTATGATAAGAGAGACTTTGTTGCTAGGAAACATGGTAAAGAAAGAGAGCCATGGGTTCAGAAACCCATGCCTTTTCCTCCGAAACCATCCAAGAAAAAGGATGATGAGGATTTTGAGCGCTTTGCTGAAATGATTAGACCTATCTTTTTGCGTATGCGATTGACTGATATGCTGAAAATGAATCCTTATGCTAAGTACTTGAAAGATATTGTTACAAATAAGAGAAAGATACCGGAAGCTGAAATTTCCACCATGCTTGCTAATTATACTTTTAAGGGTGGAATACCAAAGAAACTTGGAGATCCAGGAGTACCAACTATACCATGCTCCATTAAAACAAACTATGTTAAAACTGCTTTATGTGATCTTGGAGCCGGTGTTAGTGTTATGCCTCTCTCTTTATATCGTAGACTTGACTTGAATAAGTTGACACCTACTGAAATATCTTTGCAAATGGCTGAGAAATCAACTGCTATACCTGTAGGTATTTGTGAGGATGTGCCTGTTGTGGTTGCAAACATTACTATTTTAACGGACTTTGTTATTCTCGATATTCCCGAGGACGATAGTATGTCTATTATTCTTGGAAGACCTTTTTTGAATACTGTAGGGGATGTTATTGATTGCAAAAAAGGAAATGTCACTTTTCATGTTAATGGTAATGAGCATACGGTACACTTTCCGAGGAAACAACATCAAGTTCATAGTATCAACTCTATTGGAAAATTTTCATTGATTATATTTGGATTTTTCGAATTTCCTCTTCCTACTGCCAAGAATAAATATGATATACTTGTTATTGGGGATGTGCATATCCCCGTTGAGGTAACATAGTGTTATTCGAAATTTCTCTGGTTCCATGTTAATCGAAATGAGTTTGTTAACAAGACTTGATCAACCTTGTTAGTGGATTCCTTTTGATGAGCATGAGATGGATGAAACTAGAAGGCACAACCTTCTGTACCCTCTTTATACTTTCTGTTATTTAGTTGAAATAAAGTAAAAATAATATTTTTCTGTTTGTTTCCTGATTTATCCATGCAATATAAAAATACCCCGAAAATAAAAGTCCTCCAAATGCCATGCCAATTTAATATGATTTTTTCGGGAATATTTGAGGATTTATGGTACTAAAAACATTGCTGGGGGAGCTGCCACCTGGCCACGAGGGTGGAGGGCGCGCCCTACCCCCCAGGGCGCCCCCTGCCTCGTGGGCCCCACGGTGGCCCTCCTCCACTTATTCCTGCACCCATCCTCTCCTTCTTTCTCCCACAAACACGAATATCCAACTCAAGGACGAGTTCCAGTCCACTTTGCTGTGATTTTCGATCTCCTTGCTCAAAGCACCTCCCACAAAACTGCTTGGGGAGATTGTTCCTTGGTATGTGACTCCTCCATTGCTCCAATTAGTTTTTGTTCTAGTGCTTTATTCATTGCAAATCTGTGCTGCATAGGTGACCAAGTTCTTGAGCTTGCATGTCAAATTTATATGGTTCCAAGTAGTTCTAATGCTTGATATAGGCTCTAGGCACTTGTAGGAGTAGTTGCTATCAATTTTGTTGAGCTTGGTTCACTTTTGTTTGAAGTTACTAAAATTTTAGAAATATTTCGGAAAATGATGAAGAGACTCTTGAGGGGATCATCGAGCCAAAGCTCGAAGGAAAAGCAAAATGAAGAAGCACAGAGGCCCAACTATAATTTGCCTCGTACCGTGGAGGTCCGGCCGTGTGAATGGCCTTCCGATGACTTCTTGAGACAAGCCGGGATTTATGAGGATTTCTATTCATTGATTGAGAATGCCGGCCTCACCGACTTCCTCCACGACCAACGTCATCAGTATCTCTTACTCACAAATACTTTTGTGCAAAACTTCTACTTTTTCCCTAAGGAATCACCTCCTTCAGTAGATTTTCATTTATATGACGTTGTTAAGAAGATGCCATTAGCTGAATTTTGCAAGGTTTGCAAAATACCCCCTGAAGGTACCTTAGAAGAACCACACCGTAAAGATGTGGAAGAATTTATTGACACCGTCACTGTGGGAGAAACCATGAAGGTTTCTGATGCAAGAATCACTAGCATACATTTTCCTGTTTTATGCTCCTTTGCCTTATTTGCTAGTCGTTGCTTGATTGGTCATGGAAACTATGGAAACCTTAGTGTTCCTGATATTATTATTTTGTTCCATGGTTTATACCGCAATAACACTGTTAGTATGGGCGGAATTATTGCTAGACGGTTAAGTCTGACCCGTACTAAGGGCCCCATCTTTGGAGGCATTTATGCTTCACGCCTCGCTGCACATTTTAACATACCTATTAGGCTTTATGAGAAAGAAGAAAATGTCTTCCTAGTGCTTATTTAGATTATAAGAGTATGCTAGCGCATGATTTTATTGTTAAGGGTAGGGAAGGAGAGCTCAAATATAAATTATTATTTCATAAACATCATCCTGAAACTATTACTTTGCCTGTTCCTTCCTTGTTTAATTTTGAAGGACCTTATCTCATTACGTGGGCTGCCATCCAAGCCTACCTGAATCCTGCACCATCCCCGGAACCAGAGCCACAATATGAGTCTCCACGACAGTCTGTTTATTCTTGGGATCCGGAGATGGTTGCCAGCCAGTGGCAGTCAGAGTCCTCTTCATCTCAGTACGAGCCCAGCTACACCTACGGGTATCAGCCAGGCCACCCCTGGCAATAAACCAACTTAGGCCAAAAGCATAATCTTGGGGGAGTACGTATTTCTCACCGACATTACATTTATGTTCACACAGACTCATTTCTAGATGTCGGTGCTCATACTTCTTCATTGTGTTATCCATGCTAGTTTATTTTCTTTTTTCCTGCTTTCTTCTTGTGTGGTTGTTAAACCTTAGGAAAAACCAAAAAATTAGTAGTAGTTTACTTTTCTTGCTATAGTAGTAATAATTAAAAGAAAACCCAAAAAATATTTTTCGTTCTTCTTTTGCTTGTTGGGAGCTTTCCCGTGTAAATAGTCTTATTTCTTTTCTTTTCTTCGGGGGTCGGTAGGAGAAGACCATGATTAAATTGTTGAAGTGGCTCTTATATGCATTATTGTTGATTTAACCAAGAGCCCATATTGCCTTGTCTTCTCCTGTTTATTGAATGCTCGTAGATTCCAGCTTAGTCCAATGCACATGCACTCTTATTATTATTCACTCCGTCCGGTCATGCAAGTGAAAGGCAATTATGATGATATATGATGGACTGACTGAGATGAGAAAATCTAGTATGAACTCGACCTCTATTGTTTTTGTAAATATGATGAGTTTATCGTTCTTGATTCAGCTTATTATGAATAAACATGTTTGCAATGACAATTAGAGATCATAGTTGCTCGTGCCATGCTTGATTAGCTATGAGTTATAATGGTTTACCTTGCGTGCCAACATGCTATTAAAATGGTTATGATGTGGTATAGTGGGGTGGCATCCTCCTTTGAATGATTTAAGTGACTTGACTTGGCACATGTTCACGCATGTAGTTGAAACAAAATCAACATAGCCTTCACGATATTTATGTTCTTGGTGGATTATTTCCTACTCATGCTTGCATCCAATGTTTATTAATTTTACATGTTCATGACTGTTGTCGCTCTCTAGTTGGTCGCTTCCCAGTCTTTTCTAGCCTTCACTTGTACTAAGCGGGAATACTGCTTGTGCATCCAATCCCTTAAACCCCAAAGTTATTCCTTATCAGTCCACTATACCTTCCTATATGCGGTATCTACCTGTCGTTCCAAGTAAATTTCTATGTGCCAACCTCTAAACCTTCAAATAAACATTCTGCTTTGTATGCTCAAATAGCTCATGTATCAACTAGGGCTGCCCTTATCTTCCATGTTAGGCGGATTATTCTCAATAGGAGTGGACTCCGCTCCTCATTCACGAGAAAATGGCTGGTCACCGGGATGCCCAGTCCAATGCTTTATGCAAACTAAATCAAAATTAATTGCAAACAAAACTCCCCCTGGGACCTGATGTTAGTTGGAGGCACTCGTTGTTTCGAGCAAGCCATGGATTGATGCTTGTTGGTGGAGGGGGAGTATAAACTTTACCATTCTGTTTGGGAACCACCTATAATATGTGTAGCATGGAAGATATCGCCATCTCTTTGTTGTTATGTTGACGATGAAAGTATACCGCTCAAAATATTATTTATCTCTATTTCAAAACCGAGCTCTGGCACCTCTACAAATCCCTACTTCCCTTTGCGAAGGGCCTATCTATTTACTTTTATGCTGAGTCATCACCCTCTTATTAAAAGCACTAGCTGGAGAGCACAGCTGTCATTTGCATCCATTACTATTAATTTATATTGGGTATGACTGGATCTCTTTTACGATGAATTACAATGTCTAGTCAGTCCTTGATCTTTAAAGGTGCTCTGCGTTTATGTTTTGCGGTCTCAGAGAGGGCTAGCGAGATATCATCCTATTATATTATATTATGATTGTTTTGAGAAAGTGTTGTCATCCGAGATTTATTATTATGGCTTGCTAGTTGATTATGCTATTGATATGAGTAAAAATGAGACCTAAGAATTATTGCAAATGTGGTTAGTCATAATCTTTGCTGAAAACTTGAATGCTGGCTTTACATATTTACAACAACCAGAGCAAACAGAGTTTGTAAAACTTTTTCTGTATCACTTTCAGTTTGTCAACTGAATTGCTTGAGGACAAGCAAAGGTTTAAGCTTGGGGGAGTTGATACGTCTCTGTCATATCTACTTTTCCAAACACTTTTGCCCTTGTTTTGGACTCTAGCTTGCATGATTTGAATGGAACTAACCCGGACTTACGCTGTTTTCAGCAGAATTGCCATGATGTTGTTTTATGTGCAGACAACGAAAGTTCTCGGAATGACCTGAAACTCCACGGAACATCTAGTTAAAAATAATAAAAAATCCTTGCCAAAATGAGGACCAGGGGCCCACACCCTGTCCACGAGGGTGGGGGGCGCGCCCCCTACATCGTGGCCCCCCTGGAGCTCCTCCGACGCCAACTCCAACTCTATATATTTGCTTTCGGGGAGAAAAAAATAAAGGAGAAGAAATCATCGCGTTTTACGATACGGAGCCGCCGCCAAGCCCTAAAACCTCTCGGGATGGCTGATCTGGAGTCCGTTCGGGGCTCCGGAGAGGGTGATTCGTCACCGTCGTCATCATCAACCATCCTCCATCACCAATTTCATGATGCTCACCACCGTGTGTGAGTAATTCCATCATAGGCTTGCTGGACGGTGATGGGTTGGATGAGATCTATCATGTAATCGAGTTAGTTTTGTTAGGATTTGATCCCTAGTATCCACTATGTTCTGAGGTTGATGTTCCTATGACTTTGCTATGCTTAATGCTTGTCACTAGGGCCCGAGTGCCATGATTTCAGATCTGAACCTATTATGTTTTCATGAATATATGTGAGTTCTTGATCCTATCTTGCAAGTCTATAGTCACCTACTATGTGTTATGATCCGGCAACCCCGAAGTGACAATAATCAAGACCACTCTCGGTGATGACCATAGTTTGAGGAGTTCATGTATTCACTATATGCTAATGCTTTGTTCCGGTTCTCTATTAAAAGGAGGCCTTAATATCCCTTAGTTTCCATTAGGACCCCGCTGCCACGGGAGGGTAGGACCAAAGATGTCATGCAAGTTCTTTTCCATAAGCACGTATGACTATATTTGGAATACATGCCTACATTACATTGATGAATTGGAGCTAGTTCTGTGTCACCCTATGTTATGACTGTTACATGATGAACCGCATCCGGCATAATTATCCATCACCGATCCAATGCCTACGAGCTTTCCATCTACTGGTTTACATTTATTTACTTTCCCGTTGCTATTGTTACAATAACTACAAAACACCAAAAATATTACTTTTGCTTTCATTACTCTTTTGTTACCGCTACCACTACTATCATATTACTTTGCTACTAAACACTTTGCTGCATACTAAGTTATCCAGGTGTGGTTGAATTGACAACTCAACTGCTAATAATTGAGAATATTCTTTGGCTCCCCTGTGTCGAATCAATAAATTTGGGTTCAATACTCTACCCTCAAAAGCTGTTGCGATCCCCTACACTTGTGGGTTATCAGCAATGACATCACACACCCGACAGGAACAAGCGAACATGAGGGTTGCACTCACTGTGGCGCGGGAGCTGCGGTGGTGCCGACTAATGGAGAGTGGCCGGGATGCATTGCTGGAGCGCGTTGCCGAGCTATTGGATGCCACAGCGAGGGGTGCGCCGCCTTTTTGCTCTTCGCTTGCGCCTCACAGTGCGGGCGGATCGTACGGTGGGCCTCGTTGCGTCCGCTCGCCCCTGGGCGCACCAGGAGGTTTCGTCGGCATTGGCGCAACCAGCAGCGCCGAACACCCAACCGCACCTATGCCATCCCCAATGAGCGCAGGCGTGAGCGCTGCCACCCGCGGTCCCGGCAGGATGCCGCCCCACCATCCTCAGAGCGGCGCGCCGGGCCAGCCGATGTGGAGCGCGGGACACTCCAGCGAGGTTTCCGGGGCGATGGCTCCGGAGGCCTATGTGCCCCACATGATGGACCAGGAGTACACACCGGAAGATGACCCCGGCTCGTTCCTCGGGCCAGGTTGGGAAGAGGAGACGCTGGAAGTTGCGGCCTTCCAGGAGCTACCCGGGAGCCTCGCCGACCACGTCGGCGACAACAGCTACAGGGTAACGCTAATCTCTCAGGAGAAGGCTTACGTTAACCATGGGTCGCAAGTGAATCAGGTCACAGCGGTGGACGACGGCCCCAGCATGGTAGTCCCCCTCCCACCAGGGGAAGTGCACTGGGGGCTGCACGGAGGGAGCCGGGAGCAGGGTCCCTCCATGCATCATGTGGTGCAAGGCGTCGCCCGGAGGTAGGCCCTCTGCTGGGGAGGCACTGGCAAGCCTTCCCTCCGGCAAAGGGCCCATGGTCGCCGAGGGCGCCGCTAGCGTCCCCTTTGGCCCTTGGCATCGTCCTAGTTTCCGAACGCCCCAACGGTGGTCGACGGTGGTGCAAGGCGGGGCCTCATCTGGCGATATGAAGCAAGGCTCACGCATGTGAAGGTCTGCTCTCGTGACACTCTCATGTAATAATGAGTGGGGCTGTACACGCCCCGGAGTCTCCGGAGTGCCGCCCTCGGGCCTCGGGGGCTCCCGCCCATGTCCTAGTGGAAGCACCATGCTCCGCGCTGGCCATCGACACTGTCCCCCAATGACTATGCTCACAGCCAGTGAAAGCACTTAGCTCCGCGCTGGTGAGAAGACAAGAAGACTAGATAGGTGCCGGATGCGGCCATTTGCTTTTGCTCCCTTTTTTGTAGCACGGACTTGCAGCTTTTGATCTTAAACTTGAAGCCGTGTTTCTATTAGGAGTTGTGGGGGAGGGCATTCTTTCTCGTTCGTGTTGGTTTCGTGAGTTTCTGCATTCGTGTTTTGTTTGGGATTTGCGTCCGCTACTTCCCTCCCTCCTAGCGCCTCGCGAGAGGGGGATGGTGGCGGCGTACACACGCTACGCGCGCACCTCGCAATTACTAGCGCTCGCTTCTCGCGAGGCCCTCTCGTGTGGACTGGAGGACCCCTCAAGAAACCAAAACCTCACGGGCTAGTGAGGGGCTCCTTTCAGAAGGAGTGCACATCCCTAACCGCCAAACTAGTTTGAAGCTCGACTGAATCAAAGTAAGTTACGGCAGCAAGCCCGTAAAGGATGTCGCGAGCTCACAAAAGCACACTTTAAGCCTAGCCTAGGGAATCAAGTGGTGGTCTATTTACATGAGGGGCTCCCCCTCCACAAAATGTTATTACATCATGAGGGGCCATACCCAAGCCTTTTGCGTGCAGGTTCAAAACAAGGGAGCACAGGCTCAGTCGGACATGTCGCTCGCGTCGTCTCCTGAATCTCTTTCGGACAGGCTGCCGGCGCCATCACTGTCATTGTCTCCCCACTATCAACCACGTCGCCCTCATCCGCAACAACAACCACCGCGTCATCATCAAAAGCAAAGGCCCTCACAAGGGCATCCACATTGTCGTCCACCCAGCGTGCTAGGTTGTCCCGGATGACCTCAGGCACTGGGGCAATGTTAGCGCCAAATTGAAGTCGAGATTGGTGTTCAGAAGGTGGCTGAAGACGCGAGAGAATGCGCGCCCGAGGAGGCCCCAACTCTTCTCGTCCACAAGCTCGCGAGCCCTCTCAACTCGGCTCTCTAGGCGCATCACGACGTCGGCAAAGAAGCGGAGATGGCCGGCATAGTCCTCGGCGTGTGAGTGGGGAGCGTGCTCATCGCAGATGGTACCAAACGCCTCATTGGCTCTTGTCCTGAGACCTCGAAGCATGGGGACATGCTCGCACAGTAGCGTCTGTTGGCGAAGCGCCTCCTCCCTGCTATGCTCCGCGAAGGATTCGGCACTGGCAACCCGCTGCTGAAGGGAGAGCAGCTCGGCACGGGCAGAGGCTAGCTCGTCCCGCACAGAGATCCAGGCAGCCGTGGCGGCTTTCTCGCGATGTTCTGCCTCAGCTACCCCTGACCTAAGGGCAGTGGCCCTGCCCACGGCTTCGGCTTCCACGAGCTTGAGCTTCAGGCTGTACCTGCCAGCGAGGTCCGCGCGAGCCTTGGCCACCCGACGGTCGACCTCCTCCTGGGCCACGGCCTCGCGCACGCTGACAACATCCTCTGCTTGGGCGACGTGGCGCTCCCTCATCTCCAATCGCTCGAGCTCGAGGTTGCGCTCCGTGGCATCCAGAAATAGTGCTTCCTCGCGCCTCGAGATCTCCTCCTCGTCAAGCGGCGTGCCCTTCATCGACGTCAAGGCGGCTCTACGCGCCTCCACCTGCTGCTTCAAGGAAACGTTCAACGCCTGGAGCTCCCGCCTGTGCTCCTCGGCGATCGCGCGGCAACAGTCTGCCTCCCTGGCCTCCTCCAAGGCTCGGGCGCTGCCCTCGCGCGAGGTTTCCAGGGATGCCTCGGCCTTCGCATTGGCATGCTCACGTTGGAGGCGTCCAAGGTTGATGGCCACCTTCAGTTGACGCTACTCCTCCACCAGCCGGAGACCCACGGCTTGAAGGCGCGCGTCAACATCCATGAGTTCTCCGCCGAGCCGGCTCATCGCGCCCATGGCCTCCTGAAAGATTTCGTGGCGGATGAAACTCCGCTCGTGCACGAACTTAAGTGCGCGACCGGGTCCGTCCTCTGCAGCGGGGGTTGCCAACAGGAACCGAAGCGGCTCACCCCCTTTTATTAGGGGGCTGGGGGCTGGCGCCTCTCAGGTCGCCGACCGGCCTTTGGCTGGGGCCCGGATGGGTTGAGGTCCATTGCTCGAAGAAGAAACTAGGACCGAAGCCATCCAGCTGCCGTCCATAACTAGAGGAGGAGCTCTAGGCACGCTTGCCGCACCCCAAGCGAGGCCACGAAGGAGAGACGGTGAAGGCGTGGGCTCGAGGCGCCAGGCTAGCGAGTTTGCCTCTCCGGCCAACCTCGCGCCGGGGGCAGCATGCTGGCTGGGGGCGCTCAAGGCCAGCAGGAGATGTGAGGCAAGAGGAGGTTGCTTCCCCGGAGACTTTGCGGCCTTAGCAGAAGGCGCCCTGAGGAGCCACTGTCAGGAGGGGAAGCAGCACTCGAAAAATTACAAAGATAAGGTACTCACTCGTCTATGGCGATATACTTCCTCTGCTTCAACGACCGGAAGGCACCACTGCTGCAGCTTGGAGACCCTTTCCTCTTGCGGAGCGCATCGAAGTCCAGGCGGAGCTGGCCGAAGCGTTGGACGTGGCAACCAGCGCGGGGCGCGGTTGGTGAGGCACCCAAGGAAACGACCTCGGGATTGCTGGGATGAGGAGAGCCCTCGGGCTCCGCCTCATGATGACCCGCTGAGACCCCGGAGGCTTCGGCCTCAGGAGCAACGGATTGCGTTGCCTCCTCAGCTGTCACCCCAAGGCAAGAGTCACGGGCTCCAGGGGATGGCACCTCGGGAGCCTCGAGCGGTGTCGACGCCTCAGCACCCGCGCCTCCGGCCTCAAGCGGTGCTCGCCCCCTGCATCCACTTTTGGGGTGAGTTCGGCGCTGACAGCAGGGAGGGGGACCACGGAGACAAGGTTCTCACGGGGTCCGTCAAGGCTGTGACAGCCTGGTTTTTGCCCTCTCTCATTTGCTTGATTTTCATTTGAAGTCATTTTGAAATTTGGAGTTTTTTAATCTTTTCATATGGACTTAAACACTTGGGTACCCTTGGCTTTCACCCAAGTGCTCCATTTCCCACTCTAATCATCATTCCTATTCTGATCCACCCCAAAATAATCTTTGGAATATATTTCTTAAATGAAAAATATTCATTTTTTCTCCCAAAAACCCAAGCTATATCAGTATGCTCCAAAGCAACCCCAATTTTTATGGCCCAGAAAAATCTGAGAAAATTCACAAATATTCTTTGAAACCTAGGGCACCTTCCTGAGCGAAAGTATTTCATCACTTTTTGGGATATTTTTGCTACAGAAAATATTTTCTGTTCTGGACAGAAATGGTGGTTTCTACAGCAACTACCATTTTACTTGCTCCATTGTGCCTGGGTTTTCTTGTGCATTTTCACCTTAGTAGATCATGGATAACCTCCAAAGCACAGCCTCCAACTCACAGCCGTTTGACCACAGTAACTGCTCAAAGTTACTGACCAGAAACTTACTTCGCATGTAAAAACTTCTCTACCGCACCGGGATCCAAACCAAAGCGTGGTAAACTTCAAAACCACCACAAACAACACGCCATACATGAGTTTTGGACGTAGGCTGGCCTGAGGGAGGAGTTCGCGCGGTGACCACGCGTGTCCACCATGTCATGCCTGCGTGTCGACGTGCTTTGAGTGCCGCCGAGCGCTCTGTTCACGCGTGCTCGCTTCCCTCATCTGCCCGAGCGTGCCAAACCTCACCACCATCTTCGTCACAACGCCATTAACTCCCCTCTGGTGCTCGCGGACGCCGGAGATCGCCGCAGTGAGCACGAGCACGGTCCGGCCAACCAAACAGTGCGGTGCGCACTGTGCTCGTCGCCTTCTCCTCATTCCTGTGCTCGTCCTTGTTCACCAACAGTTGCCGCGTGATCTGTGTCGCCTTCTCCCCCTCTCACTGATGCCGCTCGTCGCTGGGCGCCGTGGACAGGTGTCCACCGGCGGAGCCCGAAACCCCCTCTCCACTCGCCTATAAATAGAGCCGCCCCCAGCCTCCTCGAGCACCATCCAACACTTCCACACACCCCACAAGCGAGTAGGAAGCCATAGCCCGGTCGGGCAGGCCGCGGGCCGCCGTCCTCGAGCTCGAGCTCACC
The DNA here is from genome assembly GCA_032464435.1 of Aegilops umbellulata. Taxonomy (NCBI): domain Eukaryota; kingdom Viridiplantae; phylum Streptophyta; class Magnoliopsida; order Poales; family Poaceae; genus Aegilops; species Aegilops umbellulata. The sequence goes on from CP136054.1 coordinate 379,174,147, forward strand.
GGCGATCCCCTCTGGTCGTCGTGGTAGCTCCAGCCTCTCCCAGGCCAGGGCGATCCTTCCAGGGCCTCCACCCCTCTCCGGTGAAGCTTTCCCGTCCCTCTAGAGCCGCCTCTGCTCGCCGTCTTCCTCATCTCCGGCGACCACCGTGTTCTGCATCCGCTTGCGAGGTTGATTCCGACGCCGTCCGACCACCCCTAGCTACGCTACGGGTATGGGCAGGTGCGCCTCCGTCCCCTCTCTCCATCCCTCCCTCTCGTTTTGGCCAAGGAGCCCTCGTCACCGGCGAGAGCTCCGGCGAAGCCGCGACTCCCTCTGTTTCCTTCTCCCCTCCTCCTCACCTGACTAGCGGGGCCCACTAGTCAGCCACTCTGTACGCGCGCGAAGTGGTACGAGTGGTGGCGCCCCTGGGCTTTACGCCTTCGACGTCACCCCCCAGTCTGTTTATTTTTATTCAAATTCATTTGAATTTATAGATCACTTCAAACAGCCATAGCTCTTCAACCATAAGTCCAAATGAATTGATTCTTTTTGCATTTTGTTCTTTGCAAAGAAATCTAGCAGCTCACCAAAGATGAGATTTTTCTGAGCTGTTTAGAATTTCTGGTGATTTTCAGAAGTGTTCTTGATATTTTCTTTTTGTGTTTAAAATTATTTTCAGAGGGTGAGGCTTGTCTTGAGGATCACCAGTAGGCTTGTGAACCTCATCTGCACTAAGGCAAGCCACATCAACATTTTCATGGTGTCATTTCAATATTTATGATTTTCTTACTTGAATGAAATGATTAATCCATGCATTTAAATAAATATTGTGTTATTTATATTCTCTTAAAGTGTTTGTTAGTTATTATGCTTGATTACAGAATGTTGAACTAGCTTAGTTGGTAAAGCAAAGCTAAGATCTATTTGTGGTGATGATAAAAATATTTTTTGTTATGCATGTTAGTAATTACTTGGAGTTATTTTCTTGCATAAATAAAATAGTAAAATTTGCTATAAAATATTCTGTTAGGTACTTGTTTAGCTATGTTACTTGACTTACAGAATGCTTGAACCTAACTTGGTTGGTAAAGAAATTAGGATTTGTTTGTCGTATAATCTTTGCTATGCTTGTGAGAAATTAATCGAAGTTATTTTCTTGCCTGAGAAAATAATAAAACTTGCTGCAAAATACTTTGGTTAAAAAATGAGTTACCCTGACCAGCAAGGTAAAATAAGTTGTTGATGTTTATGCTTAGTGTGAATATGGTTGACATCGGTCATTTTTGTTAATAAGTGATGCATGTGTAGTTTTGCATTTCATGTCAAGCTTTGACACTGTTCAATTTTATTTTAAGTTGAACCTGAATATAACTCAACTTGAATATATCGTTGACTGGGTCATGGTGCCGCTGAATCGAGTTTTTCCCAGTGCAACCACATTTGCCTTTGTGGCAAGGCCTTGATTTGGTCCATTGACATTTCCTCTGGTCGATGCCTCCAACTAGGGAAGGTTATCGTAGGCTTACCCCGGCCCGGTAAGCAGGCATAATTTTGTGTGCCCGTTGTTCAGATTATGGTATCGGGTCCCCGAGTGGGATAGTTTTGGCAACGACGGTGGTCGTTGTGTCTTTGGTAGACACGAGGCCACCCAGGACTAGCCGTTGGGGATTGGGTCGGAGTGGCCGGGAGAGTGTCATGGCAATGGAAGGGTTTTGTCAGAATGCCGTTGGTCCACTCGAATGGGAGTGCGAGGCCGTGGGTTCCGTGGTGTGGGTACAGTGTGCTACCTCTGCAGAGTGTATAATCTATCGATAGCCAAGTCCACGGTCACGGACACCTCGTATAGGTCCCACCATGAGTCAACGTTTAATAAAATTTGCACACTAAGCTATGAACTTTGCACTTTTGGTGATGGCTGAAAGGTCGTCGAGATGCTCGGGACCAAATATTGGTTGTGGTTGTGATCGCCGTAAGGATCACGAGTTACTCTTGTTAAGACCATGATGGTGGTTTGTTTGTGATCCCAGAATGATCACGGTTGGTAAGTTCATCCCGAGGGACGTTCGAGCATGATCACAGCATGTTGGACATATAGTGTTGCATTAATATTAATTGGTTAATTATCATGATATTTTTTGCAATTATGATTATGCCTGTTGTGAGCTTGCAAGTACATTCAATGTACTGACCTAGCGTGTCATGCCAGATTTCAAGAAAGTCTCGTTGGAGAGGAGCGCTGCTCGAGTCTAGATTGTGTCCACATCGGTGTCCCTGTGATATGGAGTTTCCGCTATGACGTTGTTCCGCTGGTGCATAGATTTTATGATCGAGGCCCCTTTATGTTCACTAAATAATGTACATATTGTTCAGCCGCACCGGGCGTGCCGCTTGGCCTCGACAAATGTTGTAATATAAACTCTGGTCCCCTAGCATCAATAAAGCGGTTGCTTTCTGTACCAAGCTGTTGTGTGTTGCCAGAAGACATGGTCTCTGGGCTGGCAATGCATGGTAAACCGGTCGCTTTGAGCCGGGGTGCCACAAAGGCTGACTGGATGCAGCCCCCATTCATCAAAGGGGGGCATCTGCCCCGCAAACTCCACCCTATTTGAGCAGCAGTACAAAAGAGAACCCTCCAGCAGCATATCGACTGGCGAGGGGTCGCCTGCCAGGACCCCGAGCACCGTTCTCCGTGTCTTGGGTGGAAGCCCCGATTCCTGAAGGCTCATGTGATCCTGGGCGTCGGACATGGCCCACATCGGCCGGGATGGCGCTGGAGTGGGGCAACGCAGCGTCGGAGGAACTCCTTCATCACCATGGGCGCAGTCAAGCTGAGATCTTTCAGCCTCTTCGACTGGAGCCAGACGAAGGCAAGGCGAGAGTCCGCGAGCTTCTTGTGGCCCCAGCCGGAGCTGGGAACGGAGGGCGCCAAGGGGGGCGGGAGCAAGGGGCTGAGCACACTGACGTCCATAAACACCCACCGCGTCCAAGACTCGGTTGTGGATGGTGGAAGCTCAAAATCAATCCCCGAGCCAGCCGTCGCAGCCATGGCCTGGAAGCTCAAGCATCCCGGGCACTGCCGAGGGCTAGTCAGGTGCAGCGAGAAGAAATGGCGCAATAGGGCCATGGAAGGGGAATGCCCACCACGGCCTTGCAGACAAAAGCAAAAAGGCAATAAGGGAGACTGATTGGGGATCCAGGTGCAACATATGGATCTGGTAGTGGGAGAGCACGGCGTTGAAGAAGGCGGAGAAGGTAGGGACCAGGCCAGCCCACAGGGTGTCAATGAAGAATTGAACCTCAGTGGCTGTCCTCTCGATGGAGGCACAGGACGCGAGCCAGGCCGACGTCCTCCCCCATTTGTTGAAGTCAGCAGCGAGCGCAGGGCACACCTTGTCCATGGCTTCCTGCTTGAGCACCAACGACCGGCCCACGGCGGGTTCAACGGCCGGGGGTGGCCCGACGTAAGACTGAGACTTCTTCTTTCCCTTCTTCGTTCGTCGGGGCACCATGGCAACAAGGAGGGCCGAGCTCGGGACAGATTGGAAGAGGAGGTTATTGTTTCGGAAAAACAAAAGGGATGGAAGGGCGCGTCACCAACAATGGGGGGATAGTGAGCAAGTGGAGACGCCCACGTCCAATCAATCGCCATCCGTCAACCGAGGCCACAAGCTGTTGGGGCCCGCGGCGCTCCGCACTTGCCCCTTGGCTTCGCCTCGAAGCCAAGTCCGAGCGCGCCTAGGGCCTGGGGGCTACTGTCAGCGTCCTGGGAATAGGGGCCCCCACACTTGCCTACCTACGGCCCACGGCGTGGCTCCACCAACAGCCCATCTTCGCCAGGAAACACTCAAGACCCTCGCGAGGGGCCAAGCCTCGCGAGGTGGACGATGCAAGACCTCCTCGGGGGCGGCCTCACCAGGCCGACTCGCGAGGGGCGGAGAGATCAAGGCGAAGGGCACCTCGCGCGGTTCCTGTGATGCAAGCCATGACGACCAAGGCCAGGCAAGCGCCAGTGCGCGCAGTGTCCTCGTTTTCCTCTTTGGTGCTAAAGAGGCAAGCATAGGCGAGGAGTCCTGTTGGGGATATTGCTATTTGGGGTAAACCGGCCTACAGGGCCCGGGTTAGCTCCGTCAATGGACCCAAGATGTTAAAGCCCAAGGAGAAATAGAAGGGCCCAAGGCCTATAATCGGTTTAAAGGTTTATGGCCGTGAACCGGCCTGAGGTAAACTTGCATTGTAAGTTAGGAATAGAGAGACCAACCCGGGCACGTTTATGAACCGGAGGTTGGGATTTTGTAAACCGACGGGCGTCACTCGCGTATATAAGGGGACGACCCGACGACGGTTTAGGGGGAAGAACAACTCGAGGTTTAGGCGAAGCTTATTGCTCCCTAGCCCTCGAGACACATCAATCCCATCACAACTAGACGTAGGCTTTTACCTTCATCGAAGGGGCCGAACTAGTATAACACCGTGTCCTTGCGTCCGTTTTAACCCCTTCAAGTTAACCCGTTGCGATGGCTCCACGACTAAGTCCTTTTGCCAGGACATCTGCCGTGACAAATCCACGACAGTTGGCGCCCACCGTGGGGCTATCGCGAGATGGTTTCAAGTTCTTGGAGGGCCGCTTTGAAGGACTCGAGGGCTACGCTGTGGGCCGGATGACCAAAAGTCGTCGCGGAAAACTCTACATCGATAGCACAGGCTGGGGCCCCGACGCCGGCTCGATCGAGTACGGGTACCGGGTCCCCTTTGGCGGCATCCATGTTTTTATCGGCAAGATCGGTGAACCGGGCCCCAAGCTGGGCGTCTGCACCGACCTCGTCGAGACAGCTCAGTGCACGAGATAGGCCCTGGTTAAACCGACCAGGAAGCGCGCCTTTGTGGGAGTCATCCACGGAGGAAGCTACGAGGAAGGATCCGAATCCGGTGGCGAAACCGCCATCTACTCCGGCGATGAAACGTCAACCGGGGAAACTGAGTCTCTATACCGGCTGCAAGATGACCGGATTGGGGGCAGCTCCGATGGCGACAGTATTCCGGACCCCTCTGGTCTGCCCAATCGAGTTGGGATCTTCATGGCTGGAACACAGGCGGCGCCACATTCATCAACTGCGGCAGCAGTGATCTCCGGATCGGCAGCGGCAACGGCTGCGCGAGCAGGGGGCCCTGCGGACTCACCAGCCCAAATATTGTCAGATCTGTTTGACGCACTGGCAGTGCTTATGGCGGAGGCCAACCCGGTGGATCAGGAGGTTCACAATGCCGAGATTGCCAAAGTGAGAGAACAGATCACTCAAGCTAAAGCAGGGCTGGCAGCAGAAGAGGCCAGGATGACGGCAGAGCGCGCCGCTTTAGACGCACAGGCTTACAGGCTCATGATGGACCAGAATGCATCTCAGGAAGTCCTGAAGAGGAAATTCCGATCTCGATGGCCCGCAGCCCTCGATGCCAGAAATCTCTTCAACACCCCTGGAGCGGGGGCCAATAATCCGCCGGGGGTAAACCGTGCGGAAGCAACAGTTGGCGCCCCGGTTCAGCACCGTATAATAAACCTGCCTCGTCACAACACTGGTACACCACAGGCCGTGCCAACACCATCGGGCCATTATTCCAACCCGATGGATAACCTCGTTGCGGCGGCAGCTCGGTTAGAAGCTATTACGATCGAAGGCGATTCACCGCAGGATGTAGAGACACGCCGAGTCAAGGAGCTCCTTAGGACCGCTTTGGCCCAACAAGAAGCATATTCGCAAAGCCGTGATCGGATTCATTCCACCCCTCGCCCCAGCAGGAGCTATAGCAGGCGCATGGAGGAGCCGGCTGTTTCAAGTAATGCCAGGCGTGAAGCGCTCCGCGGCAACAATCCGGCTGGCGTCGACAATGCTTAGGAGATGGTGGATCGCGCCCGTGCGCAGGAGGCCTGATTAGCAGCGCAGCATCAGGCTCGTCAGCTTACACCTATCTTCCCAACTGCTACGATTGAACTGGGGGTGGCTTCTAGTTCCTTGGGAGTACCGTGCCTCGTTCCCGCTTTGCGCAACGTACGCCTGCCTAAGGACTTCAAAGGCCCCCGCAAGGTACTAAACTACACGGCGGATCAGCCTCCGGAGACATGGGTGGAGAGCTATGAGATGGCTATGGAGATGCTGGATGTGGATGACACGGCGTGTGCGAAGTATTTTACCATGATGTTAGAAGGGACGGCCCGGACTTGGCTAAAGAGCCTACCGCCTAATTCCATTAATTCGTGGGCCCAGTTGCGAGCCCGGTTTATCAAAGGACACGTGCAAACAGCCAATGTCGATAGTTGACCTAGCAGCTTGCGTTCAGCAAGAAGGGGAGTCAACTACCCATTGGGTACGCCGGGTATCAGAAGTTTGGCACTCATCAGATCGCATCAACGCAGACACCGCCGTGGTGCTGTTGGAAGGCAACTGTCGGTTTGGCCCTCTGAAGCTAAAGTTAGGTCGGATGAAGCGTGATTGCACGGATATGGGAACGCTCATGACCGCTTTAGTGAAGTATGCGGATTCTGACAGTACCAAGGATCCTGACTCTGGTGACGACAAAGCAGGGAAGGGAAAGAAGAATAGCAATACCAAAGGCCAGCAGCATCAACCAACAGGCAATGGAGGCGGAGGTAAGCGTAAACCGGATGGGAGCGTGGATTTTGTGGCCAACACCAGTGCACAGAATAAGGGCCAGCGACGTAAGGGGAAACAGCCAGGTTTTCGCGGAAATCCCGGTCCTAATCCGGAGCGTTTGAACTTTTTCTTAAACCAGCCCTGTCCGAAGCACGGAACAAAGGAGGAGCCAGCAACCCACCTTTGGAAGGATTGTTACATCATGAAGGAATTCAAAAGCTCAAACATTTTCCAATATGATCACGGCTCTGGCGGCGGTTCAGGTTCCGGATCAGGGTACGGCGGCGGAAATTCCGGTCCAGGGTTCAATGGTAATCCGGGCAGACAGAACAGCCAAAATAATCAAGGTAATCAAAGTGGTTATAGCCAGCAGCAACAGCAGCAATCAGGTTATCAGAGTAACCCGAAACAGTTGAGTAGTGGACAGTATCATGTTTTTACTACAAGCTTGGATAAACGGGATAGAAAGCTTCAGAGGCGGGCAGTTAGTGCTGTTGAACCGGCCGCGCCTCACTATCTGCGCTGGTCGGAACAACCAATCATATGGAGCCGAGAAGATCATCCTCCCAGGGGTTATAATCCGGGTCAGTTAGCATTGGTGGTGGCGCCTCAGGTGGGAGGTTACAAGCTCACCAAGGTACTCATGGACGGAGGAAGCAGCATTAACATCTTGTATTATGAGACCTTCCGTCGCATGGGACTGGTGGATAAGGATCTCAAACCGGCCAATACGGTGTTCCACGGGGTGGTGCCTGGCAAGTCTGCGTACCCTGTTGGTAAGATAGCCCTAGAAGTGGTCTTCGGCGATAGTCATGATTCCAGATCAGAGACGCTGACGTTTGAAGTGGTTAAAATCCAAAGTCCATACCACGCTTTGTTCGGACGACCGGCCTATGCAAAATTTATGGCACGGCCCTGCTATGTATATCTGCAACTCAAGATGTCGGGTTACAAGGGCACTATAACGGTTCATGGGAGCCGTCGAATCGCTTTGGAATGCGAGGAAGGAGATGCGACTTATGCAGAATCGGTTTGTGTTACGGAGGAGCTAAAGCAGTACAAAGACAATGTTGATCCGGAGGACATGACTTCATTAAAGAAGCCAACTACGGACCATGATCCGGCCTTGAAGTTCAAATCAGCTGCCGAAACTAAGCTTGTTGACTTCGTACCTGGCGATTCATCCAAGCAGTTCAGCATCAGTGCAAACTTGGATCCAAAATAGGAAAGCGCGCTCATCGAGTTCATCCGTGAGAATCGGGCCATCTTTGCATGGAAGCCGTCTGACATGCCTGGTGTACCGAGGCGACTCGCTGAGCACACTCTTAATGTGGATCCTAAGTATAAACCGGTAAAACAGTTCCTACGCCGGTTTAACGAAGAAAGACGTAAAGCGATTGGTGAGGAAGTAGCCAGGCTCCTGGCAGCTGGTTTTATTATTGAGGTTTTTCATCCCGAGTAGCTTGCTAATCCGATGCTGGTTCTTAAGAAAAACGGCACCTGGCGCATGTGTGTGGATTACACAGACTTGAATAAAGCTTGTCCAGCGGATCCTTTTGCTCTCCCCCGTATTGATCAAATCATTGATGCTACGGCAGGTTGCGAGCGTTTGAGTTTTTTGGATGCCTATTCGGGTTATCATCAGATCAAGATGGCAGTTAAGGACCAGGAGAAGACAGCGTTCATTACTCCCTTTGGAGCCTTCTGCTATGTTTCTATGCCCTTCGGGCTCAAGAGTGCGCAGGCTACTTATCAACGGTGTGTGCAAAATTGCCTCCATGAACAGATTGGTCGTAATGTACATGCCTATGTGGATGACATTGTGGTCAAGTCACGAAAGAAGGAGACCCTGGTTGACGATTTGAAGGAAACCTTCGATAACTTGAGGGTGTACCAAATGATGCTCAACCCAGCTAAATGTGTTTTCGGTGTACCTGCAGGCAAATTGTTGGGATTCTTAGTGTCCCATAGAGGAATTGAGGCCAATCCGGAAAAGATCACAACCATCACCTCCCTAGCCAAACCGAAATGCGTCAATGATGTTCAGCGCGTGGCCGGGCGGATTGCTGCGTTAAGCCGGTTTATCAGCCGCCTCGGTGAAAAGGCGATCCCCTTGTATCAAATGCTCAAGAGGACAGATCAATTTGTCTGGAGTCCGGAGGCTGATAAAGCGTTTGAGGACTTGAAGCGACAGTTAGTCAATCCGCCAGTGTTGGCAGCCCCCGTTGATAAAGAGCCACTCCTGTTATACGTTGCTGCGAACGCCAGAGCGGTCAGCGTGGCGATTGTGGTAGAACGCAAGGAGGCTGGGAAGGAGCATCCGGTTCAGCGTCCGGTTTACTATATCAGCGAAGTGCTTATCGAGTCCAAGCAAAGGTATCCGCATTGGCAGAAGCTGGTATATGGTGTTTTTATGGCAAGCCGGAAGCTGAAGCAATATTTTCAAGGGCACCCCATCACGGTGGTCAGTTCTGCTCCTTTGGGTGACATCATACAGAACCGGGAGGCGACCGGTCGGATTGCCAAGTGGGCTATCGAGCTTGGGCCGCACGGTTTAAGATACGTACCCCGGACGGCCATAAAGTCACAAGCACTTGTCGACTTCATAAACGATTGGACAGAGTTACAAGCACCTGAGGAGAAGCCAGATAACACATATTGGACTATTCATTTTGACGGATCCAGACAATTGGAAGGCTCGGGGGCTGGAGTCGTTTTAACTTCCCCACGAGGAGACAAGTTTTGTTATGTCCTCCGTTTAATGTTCCCCTGTACAAACAATGCGGTTGAGTATGAAGCTTTGCTTCATGGTCTTCGGATGGCTAAAGAGATGAATCTGAGCCGCGTTAGGTGCTTTGGTGATTCGGATCTAGTGGCTCAGCAAGTATCTGGCACCTGGGATTCTAAGGACCCGCTCATGGCTGCATACCGTCGTAAAGTAGATATGGTGGCAGGGCATTTCAAAGGCTATCAAGTGGACCATGTGGACCGCAGAAAGAATGAGGCAGCGGACGCTTTAAGCCGCTTGGGCTCTCAGCGTAAACCGGTCCCACCCAATGTTTTCTTGGATGTACTGTATCACCCATCGGTACAGCTCCCCGGTGAATTTGAGTTGGCTATTCCTGATCCGGAGGCTCAATTAGTGGCGGCTCTTCACGTCATCCCGGATTGGACGCTTCCTTATCTGGCATATATGAACCGGGGTGAGTTGCCAGAAGACGAAATCTTGGCTCGGCAGATAGTACGGCGGTCCAAGTCTATGATCATTCTCAAAGGGGAGCTACATCATCGCAGCGTGTCAGGAGCGCTGCAACGGTGCGTATCCCCTGAGGAGGGGTGCGAAATATTACGTGAAATACATGAAGGGGATTGCGGCCACCACGCCGGTTCAAAATCATTGGTGGCTAAAGCGTTCCGCCACGGTTTCTACTGGTTAACTGCTCATGCTGATGCAGAAGACCTGGTCAGACTATGTGATGGTTGCCAGAAATTTTCTAGACGAGCGCACATACCGGCTCAAGAATTAAGGATGATTCGAATTACTTGGCCGTTTGCGACTTGGGGGCTCGATATGGTTGGGCCTTTTAAACGTTCCAAAGATAAGAAGACCCACCTATTGGTGGCGATTGACAAATTTACAAAGTGGGTGGAGGCAGAACCTGTCAGTAAATGTGATGCGGCCACGGCGGTTCGTTTTATAAAGAAGGTGATCTTCCGGTTTGGTTTTCCACACAACATCATCACAGATAATGGTACCAATCTATCCAACGGTGCCATGAAAGAGTTCTGCGCACGTGAGCATATACGGCTTGATGTTTCTTCTGTAGCTCACCCACAATCTAATGGTCAAGCAGAACGAGCGAATCAAGAGATCTTGAGAGGTATCAAACCCCGGCTTCTGGTCCCTTTGCAGAGGACGCCGGGTTGTTGGGTTGAGGAGCTACCGTCTGTATTATGGAGTATCAACACCACGCCTAACAGATCCACGGGGTTTACGCCGTTTTTTATGGTCTATGGAGCAGAGGCGGTTCTCCCAAGTGATATACGACATGATTCACCTCGTGTGGCAGCTTATGTTGAAGCGGACAACGAGCAGGCACGGCAGAACGCTCTTGATTTATTGGATGAAGAACGTGACTTAGCAGATGCCCGTTCAGCGATTTACCAGCAAGATCTTCGCCGTTACCACAGCCGTCGGGTTAGAACCAGAACCTTTCAGGAGGGGGATTTGGTGCTCCGGCTCATCCAGGATCAGTCTGATATGCATAAATTATCCCCGCCTTGGGAAGGACCTTTTGTGGTCAGCAAGAATCTGAATAATGGGTCATACTACCTGATTGATATTCGAGAGCGCAAAGATTCACGCACATCAGAGGAGGAGACCAGCAGGCCGTGGAACATAGCTCATCTTCGGCCTTACTATACATGAGCCTTGGGCTCTGCTTATGTACATATCATGACCATGTATATATTATGATCAATATAATTAACCAAAGCCTCGAGTAAAGCGGGGTCTCTGTTTTTCTTCACATCATGCGTGGTTACACGGAGTTGATTCGCTTTAGGGCAACCTCCGGTTTACCCCTTGAGGTCGCTTCACAGAAGATCAACAAAGTCGGTTGGGGACCTAGTCGACCTAAACCGTAGCTACACCTCCGGGGAGCTTGGTCATGTCTTGACGACGGTAATGCCTTCTGGCTGGCACATTTGCCACTAAGTCAGTCGGGGACCTAATCGACTTGAACCGTAGTTACACCTTATGGGAGCTCGGTCATGTCTTGATGATGGTAATGCCTTCTGATCGGCTTTTAAACAGCCAATAAGTCATTTGGGGGCTTGGTCGTGTCCGAACCAATGTAATGCCACTTGATCGGCCCTAGGCCACTGAGTCACTTGGGGGCTTGGTCGAATCCGAACCAATGCAATGCCATTTGACCGGCATATTTGCCACGATTCAGTTAGGAACCTAGTCGACTTAAACCATAGCTACACCCCTTGGGGGCTTGGTTTTTTGTCTTGACGATGGTAATGCCTTCTGAACGGTTCATAGCAACCACCATTTGCACGCGTTTTACTATTGCGTTTTCCTCTCGTATTTGGTTGTTTGTTATCTTCCTTCTCGTGGTGTCTTTGTTCTTTGGAACGACAAATACTTTTAAACCGATTCAGCTGACACAGCCTGGTCCGTTTTTTTAACCCGGAGGCAAGTTGCCCGGTTTGGCAAAGGCGCAGCACGGTTCGTATGGTCGAAAGACCGTCCTTTGTACCCAGTAAAGACAGGAAACACAAGTTGGAAAAAGTCATGGCAAGGGCATCAGTACCCGTGCACAAAGGCGCATTCAAAGGCAGAGGTATTAACTATCTTATTACAAGGCAGCGTAGTGCCTGAATATATTGTTTTTTGACGGGTTAACGTCACCAGTTAAGGTGAACCGGAGCTTTGATTACGCCTGTTCGCCGCCTCGGTTCGAAGGTTGTGGATCATCCTGCGCCGCTTCAGCCTCCTCATGGCTACCCATTGGCTGGAAATCAGCAGTGGTCCAGTCGATTCCCATTAACGCTTGAAAGACAGCTTCTTCATGAATCAGCAAAGACGGTTCAATGTCAGGGGCGTAGGTATGCTTACGGATTGGAGGAATAAGGTTTTCCGCTTCAGGGATCGGGGCAGCTACTCGCTTGTTCTGGTTATCATATTGGGCCTGATAATGTGTCAGATCTGCTTCTTCAGCCAGTTGACAAGCTAGGGGGCGCACCGCCCGGTTTATCGCCCTCAAGTCATTTTCGCCGAAATCTGAACCGTCTTCTTTCAAGCTGGGGTATCCTTGTGCCGCTTCGACAGGATCAAAGTCTGGTACCCACGCTTTGGCCCGGATCAAGGCAGTGATGGCTCCGGTTCGAGTAGCTGATCTTTTTAACTCTTCAATCCGGGCAGGAAGCATGGATAACCTTTTTAACGTGTCTTGAATCAGAGACGGTGCGGGGTTGTTATGCGATGCAGTGGTGATAACTCTCTGTGCTCCGGTATACAACTGTTCAATCAAAGTATAAGCCGCTTTGAGTTTCATCCGCACATCAGAACCCAAGTGTCCAATACGTGTGCCTGCAGTGTTTCAAGATGGATTACAAACCGGGCATAGGATATAGCAGACAAAGTGCAAATTGGAGGAAGGGCATCAAAAGAAATTTACCAAAGACGGCAGAGGTCATGGAGTGTATTTGTCGCTTTACGGTGGATAATTCATCAACCACCGGTTTGAGAGCAGCTTCGGCATTTTCAGCCCTTTTAATCAAAAGAGCCTTTTCTGTAGCCCAATCAGCTTGTTCCTTCTTGCGGCTTTCTTTCAGCTGTTCCATGACGTTTAAGGCATTGGTCAATTCTTCCTTCGCTTTTGCAGTTTCAGCCTGCTGGGTTTTTAGGACTTCCTGAAGGTTCGAGACTTGTTTCTCTTTGGTTTTCAGGTCCGCCTGCAGTAGGTCATCAGCAGTGTTCAGAAAATATTGCACGCTTTGGAAGTATCAACCACACAAGCAAGTTATGTGCTCGATACTTGGGGGCTAATGCGTACTTGATCTTAACGCATGTTTTACATTACAAAAGTCCCAAGATTAATACAAGTATTTAAACTTGGCACTTGGGGGCTAATGGTTATTTGATGATGTTTTCTGGTTACGACCTATGTTGAAGCCCTGTTTTTATCAAACCGGACCTTGGTTGTCAAGGCAATATGATTCGGATCACCATCTCGGGTTGGAAGAAATTGAGAGGCTAAGTTGCAATAGAACGAAGCACAAGAGAGTTACCTCAAGTTTTTCTTTCATCATCCTGATCATGCCAGCTTCATAATCGCGATTGGTGTACAGTCGGTTCAGATACCCAGAATGAAGATCTTGGGCGCTTAAAGCGGCATACGTTGAGGAATCAACGTCCCATTTGCCCTTTATGGCCGAGATTTCTTCCTTAGCAGTATGCTTGGCTAAGGTAGCAGAGTTCCCCGGTTCAGAGCGACCAATGCCGGTAATCACAACATCATCATCTTTGGAATCGCTGCTCTGCATTGGCACTGTCGGTTTATCAACAGTTCCAGAAGGGTTGATGGATTCTTCAACCCGAACAGGACTGGCAGGCTGATCGGTATGGATGGCAGGATTGGTAGGCCTTTCTTCAGCATAGGCGTCATCTTGTGGAGGTGGATAATTCTGAATGTCTTCACGAACTAGAGCATCAGCACTAGGAGTTTTCTCCGGTTCAGGAGCGGCGGTTCCTTCGGCCGGATTATCCAGACGAGCCTTCTTGCTCGGTCTAGGTTTAGCCCTGGGAGAGACCCAAAAATTGAAGAACAGTGTAAGATGGATTAAGAAACCCATATGGAAATATGTTGTGATCGGTCCAACTTACCCAATAACTGTCTTTAGCGGTGGCAGTTGAGTGGCTGAAGATTCACCAGAAGATGAATGGGAAGTGACCTGATAATCGGAGTCAGATGGATTAAGAGGCTGACGAATTAAACCTGCTTTAGGAGGAAAGCTAGCGCATAAATCGGAGACCTCTGAGCGGCGTTTCCGAACCGGGCTGTTCGGTAAACCGGCGGAGGTAACTACCTGGCCACTATGCCGGGTGGTGCGACGGGCTTCATGTTGCTGGGTCTTCACAAGAAATTTGGGATCCAAGTAAGCAAGGGGATGAGAAAATTTAACTTTCCGGTTTGCTTGGCGAGGTTTTTTCAAAAGCAAAAGGTCTGGATCAGAAGAAAGAATAGTTACCTCTGGGCCTTCAGCATTACTCGCTTCAGCGTCGTCCTGACAAATATCATCATCAATAAGGCGTATAAAAAGTAAGCCAACTGAATCAAGGTCTACCTCAAGGTCCGGATTACCCACATCATCCTCATCTAATTCCGGGGTAGAGGAAGCGGTGTTCCTTTTCTTCTGAGCAGGCTTCTTCACCCTTGTTTTGGGTCGGGTTACCTTTTCTGTTGGCTCTTGAAGAAGCTTCTTGCTCCAAAACGGATCATCTCTCTGTTTCAGAAAGGATTGGAGTTAACAGTATACATATAAGGAGATCATAAATTCTATAACAAACAGAGGTGAGATGCTTACAGCAGGTGGTTTATTTGTAGCACAAAAGGGAAGCAGGCCGGTTCGGGCACAAACATATTCCGGTTCATTCAGCATCTTTTTCACAGCTTCAGTAACTTCGTCTTCCATCAGCTGAATGTTGCAGTGCCTCAAAGGATCATTAACCCGGCCCGTGTATTTGCACATTAAACCGGAGCGGACACTAAGGGGCAGGATACTCCATGAAATCCAGCAACGGGCAAGATCCACTCCTGTTAAACCGTTAGCCATGAAGGCTCTGAGCTTGGACAGTTGAGGGGCATATTTACTCCTCTCTTTGGCGGTTAGCCTTGGGGGGAAGGGGTGTGTATTGCTAAGTCTCTCTGGACGGAAGCCAGTCAGAGGATTTTCTTCAGCAGGAGAAGTATCTTTGCAATAGAACCAAGTGTGATTCCATTCTTGCGGATGACTATGCAGCTTGGCGTGAGGATAAGTCACTTCTTTCCTCTTTTGAATCGCCATACCACCCAGTTCCATGTTAGGGCCATCGGTGAATTCAGTACGTCGGTTTAAATGAAAACAGTCTCGGAACAACTCTACAGTAGGTTCCTCCTGGAAGTACACCTCACAAAGCACTTGAAAATGGCAGATATTCGTGACTGAGTTTGGACCAACGTCTTGTGGGCGTAACTGAAAATTAGCCAGGACGTCTCGGTAAAATTTTGAACCGGGTGGATTAAAGCCCCGGGCCAGGTGATCCGCAAACACAACAACTTCTCCTTCCTGTGGGTTAGGAGGACATTCATTCCCTGGAATCCTCCAATGGATGGCATTTTTGCTACTCAAGGCGCCAGTCAGAACTAAGTTGTTTAATTGGGTCTCGGTGATGCGAGAGGGAACCCAGTTGCATTCGTATATCTGTTTTGCCATGAGGAAATCTACAAGACAAAGGTATTCCGGTTTGAGAACAGGCGTGATTGTAAACCGAAGATGCTCTTATATAGACCGGAGTTATCTAGAATGATATCATCTGGCGGTTCATCAAGGGGACTAATGGATATATAGTTTGGGTTGTTCGCTCTGCTAAAAGTTAAACCGACCAGATCTAACAATTATGAATATGAAAGCAGAAACAGATCCCGTACGGATTCTTTCAAAACAATGGATCTACAGCTAGGGCAAAAAAGAAGTAAAAATATGAGGTTTGGCTCGCAGCAGAACAACACAAGTTCGACAAGCAGGGAAATGAGTGAGATCTAAGGAGATGAGTACAGATTTATGGTGAATACTGAGAGTGACTACAAATCACAATATAAGTATCATAATCTGTTCACAAAAAACTTGCTATGGAGATGAACAATGAACAGTGGCAGGATAGGGATGACGAACCCTAGAACAGATCTAAAGCAAGAAGAACAGGAGCCTTACCGGGATCCAAACGGATGCGGAGGGTCGCCGCGGTACTCTGGTCCGGTCAGGTTGATGCAGCGGCCTGAGTTGATGCAGTAGTTGACGGCGGCGGCGGAGCTCCGGAGTCTGAGTCGCGAGGAAGACGAAGAAGAAGGGGACGAAAGGGAGGAAAGGAAGATGGCCTTCTAGTCCTATTTATAAGGCGTGGCACGCGGGCCAGGCGCGCGAATCCAGGAGCCGGTGATTTCGGGAGCCCAGCTGTCGCCTTGATTATTGCGGATTTAGTAAAAAGAAACGGTAACTTTGTGTTGACGTCATATCGGTTTACAGCAGCAAGAGGAGACGATGGAACGGCGGTTTAACAGTTACTGGAAGACATTTGAAGACAGAAATTTTTATTAAGGATTGACATGAACCTGTTCAAATCAATCTGGGGCCTAATGTTGGGGATATTTCTATTTGGGGTAAACCGGCCTACAGGGCCCGGGTTAGCTCCGTCAATGGACCCAAGATGTTAAAGCCCAAGGAGAAATAGAAGGGCCCAAGGCCTATAATCGGTTTAAAGGTTTATGGCCGTGAACCGGCCTGAGGTAAACTTGCATTGTAAGTTAGGAATAGAGAGACCAACCCGGGCACGTTTATGAACCGGAGGTTGGGATTTTGTAAACCGACGGGCGTCACCCGCGTATATAAGGGGACGACCCGACGATGGTTTAGGGGGAAGAACAACTCGAGGTTTAGGCGAAGCTTATTGCTCCCTAGCCCTCGAGACACATCAATCCCATCACAACTAGACGTAGGCTTTTACCTTCATCGAAGGGGCCGAACTAGTATAACACCGTGTCCTGGCGTCCGTTTTAACCCCTTCAAGTTAACCCGTTGCGATGGCTCCACGACTAAGTCCTTTTGCCAGGACATCTGCCGTGACAAATCCACGACAAGTCCCGAGGCATCAGGAAATGGTTTCCATATCGGTGCAACAAGACCAAGACCAGTAGGACGGCAGGACGGAGGTCACCGTGGAGCCCAAGACGGCATCACCACCAGAGCCTTTGGCAGGCAAAGACCACCTTTAGTGTGGATAACTTGTACTAGTTGTCCCCTTTCAAATTGGCCGTTGTGGGAACCGTTCTGCCTAATATTTGGGAAGAGGACCCGGGCCTCTCTATATAGGACTAGCCACCACCATTAGGGGGGAGAGATCACCTTGGACTGGATCCATCCCACCAAGGCCACCACACAAGCTCATCGAGCACAAGAGCACCTCTGCTCAGGAGGATGTTCTTCCCTTGTACTAGTTCTTCCTCAGTCCAAGACGCAATCCACCACACCACACTGGAGTAGGGTATTACACCACATAGGTGGCCCGAACCAGTATAAATCTTGTGTCCCTTTGTTCTGCGAGTTCAACATGCCGAGCCTTGAGATTGCGGTGAGGGTGTGAGCTAGAGAGAGGAGAGATCTTCGTGCGCACCCCAGTGTTCGAACCTCAAGGGTTTTGCCGGAACCCATAATCCGACAGATGTGATCCCGTTCATCAAATGACAACACATGTCTATGGTCAGTAAACTTAACCATCTTTGATTAACGAGCTAGTCTAGTAGAGGCATACTAGGGACACTTTGTTTTGTCTATGTATTCACACATGTATCAAGTTTTCGGTTAATACAATTCTAGCATGAATAATAAACATTTATCATGATATAAGGAAATATAAATAACAACTTTATTATTGCCTCTAGGGCATATTTCCTTTAAGTGGTTCCTGGGTCATTTTACCTCATCTAGTTGCAACTCTAACAGCAAATTCATGCATATTATGATTCATTTCATCAAGTAATTCTCTTTGTGATTTAGCAACTTGTTCTAATTGAGTTTGAACCATACAAGCATGTTTTCCCACACCTCTAACATCATTTGATATTCTAAATAACAAGTCACTCAAGCGAGCGATCATATCAGAATTATATTTCAATTGTTTCATAACATTTGCATTGAAGTGATCTTGTTTTCTAATGTAGTTTTCATACTCACAAAGGCATTGACTAGGATGCATACTGTGAGGATTGTCATTTTCATTGAACTTCATAGATTTTTAACATCCTTAGCTTTAATACCTTTAGATTTCATAGATTGTAATTTACCTCTACCACCTTAGGCAATGGTGGTGTATTAAGCCCATGTATTTCTTCAATAGGAGGTAAAAGTTTAACATCCTCAGCTTTAATACCTTTTTCCTTCATAGATTTATTTGCCTCTTACATATCTTCAGAAGTGAGATATAATATACCCCTCTTCTTCGGAGTGGGTTTAGCCGGTGGTTCAGGAATAGTCCAATCATCATAATTTTTCAATATGTTATTCAATAATTCTTTAGCTTGAGCAATAGTTCGTTCCCTGAAAACACAACCAGCACAACTATCTAGGAAGTCCCTAGAAGCATCGGTTAGTCCATTATAGAAGATATCAAGTATTTCATTTTTCTTAAGAGGATGATCTCGCAAAGCATTAAGTAATTTGCAAAGCCTCCCTCAAGCTTGTGGGAGACTCTCTTCTTTAGTTTGCACAAAGTTAAATATTTCCTTTAAGGCAGCTTGTTTCATATGACCAGGAAAATATTTTTCAAAGAAATAATAAATCATATCCTGGGGACTACGCACACAACCATGAGTAAGAGTATTGTACCAAGCTTTAGCATCACCCTTTAAAGAGAAAGGAAATAATTTGAGAACAAAGTAGTAGCGAGTTTTCTCATCATGAGTAAAAAGGGTGGCTATATCATTCAACTTAGTAAGACGTGCCACAACAGTTTCAGTTTCATAACCATGGAAAGGATCAGATTCAACCAAAGTAATTAACTCTGGGTTGACAGAGAATTCATAATCCTTATCAGCAATACACATAGGTGAAGTAGCAAACTTAGGATCACATTTCATTCTAGCATTCAAAGATTTTTTCTTTGTACTTGCATAGTAATTTCTGTAGATCATCTCTATCATTGCAAGCAAGAATATCTCTAGTTGCTTCTTCACTCATAACATAACCTTTCGGTACCTTAGGCAATTCATATCTAGGAAGGCTAGTTCTAGCAGGTGTTTCAGGAGTTTCAGTTTCAAGCTCATCATCAGATTCAACAACATCATGTTGTATAACTCTAGCAATTTGTTTATCAAGAAAATCACCAAGTGGCACATCATCATTATCAAGCAAAGTACTAGTATCATCAGAAGCATCATTCATAGTAGAAGTAACATCATGAATAACTTGTGACATATCAGAATTCATAGCATGTGGTGGTGTTGCAAGTTTACTCATAACAGAAGGTGAATCTAAAGGAGAAGTGGATGGCAGTTTCTTACCTCCCCTCGTACTTGAGGGAAATATCTTTGGTTTAGGATCCTTCAGATTCTTCATAGTGATAATATGATAATAATCCCAAGTGACTCAACAAATATGGCTATGCTCCCCGGCAACGACGCCAGAAAAAGGTCTTGATAACCCACAAGTATAGGGGATCACAATAGTTTTCGAGGGTAGAGTATTCAACACAAATTTATAGATTCGACACAAGGGGAGCCAAAGAATATTTGAAGGTATTAGCAGCTGAGTTGTCGATTCAACCACACCTGGAGATTAATTATCTGCAGCAAAGTGATCAGTAGCACAGTAATATGATAGTTTTGATAGTAGTGACAACAGCAACGCTAACAGTAACAGCAACAATGATAGCAGTAATTTTGTAGCAAGTGTAAAAGTGATGATAGCAATAGTAAAGCAGCAAGATCAATAAGGATAAATTCGTAGGCATTGGGTCGGTGACTTGTTGAATGATATTCATCATGTGACTGTTATAACCTTGAGCGATACGACACTAGCTCCAGTTCATCGATATAATGAAGGCATGTATTCCACAAATAGGCATACGTGCTTTATTAAAAGAACTTGCATGACATCTTTTGTCCTACTCTCCCGTGGCAGCGGGGTCCATATTGGAAACTAAGGGATATTAAGGCCTCCTTTTAATAGAGACCCGGAACAAAGCATTAACAAATAATGAATACATGAACTCCTCAAACTATGGTCATCATCGAGAGTGGGCCCGGTTGTTGTCACTCCGGGGTTGTCGGATCATAACTGTAGTACGTGACTATAACTTGCAAGATCAGATCTAAAACATGGATATAATGATGAATTCATAAACGGTTCAGATCTGAGTTCATGGCACCCGGGCCCAAAGTGACAAGCATTAAGCATGACAACAACCGGTGTATGAATATATGCGAGTTCTTGATCCTATCTTCCAAGTCAATATATGCGAGCCGTTAGATTCATCAAACTTCACATCCACCATTTCTTCAACCTTTCGGGTGAAATTGTTGTAGACACGGTAAGTGTGGGAGTTTGAGCCATAACCAAGTAGAAAATCTTCATGAGACTTAGGAGCAAATTTAGAACGACGATGCTTATCAAGAATGTAGCACTTTGAGCCGAATACTCGAAAGTATCCAACTTGGGGTTTGTTACCGGTGAGGAGCTCGTATGCCCTCTTGCCGATTAGCTTGTGAAGATACAAGCGATTTGTTGCATGACAAGCTGTCTCAACCGCTTCTGCCCAAAAGTGCTTTGGCGTCTTGTACTCATCAAGCATCGTTCTCGCCATTTCGATGAGCGTCCGGTTCTTCCTCTCAACAACTCCATTTTGTTGAGGTGTGTACGTAGCCGAGAACTCGTGTGAAATCCCTTCTTCGTCAAGAATGTCCACATTTGCATTCTTGAACTCCGTTCCATTATCGCTGCGAACCTTCTTGATCTTCACTTCAAATTGATTTTGGGCCTTCCTAGCAAAGTTTTTGAAGATCTTTTGGACCTGCGATTTATCATCAAGAAAGAACACCCACATAAATCTTGAAAAATCATCAACTATGACTAGACCAAAAGAATTTCCACCGAGACTCTTGTAGGCGTTGGGACCAAAAAGATCCATATGAAGTAGCTCGAGTGGCCTCCTTGTGGTCATGATGTTTTTCACGGGATGCCTTCCTCCAACCTGTTTCCCTGCTTGACAAGCACTGAAAAGTCAATCCTTATCAAATATGACATCGTTAACTCCAAGGATATGATTTCCTTTAATAAGCTTGTCAAGGTTTATCATGCCAACGTGACCTAGTCGTCTATGCCACAACCAACTTTTTGAGGCAATAATAAAGTTATTATTTATTTCCTTAATGCATGATAAATGTTTATTATTCATGCTAGAATTGTATTAACAGGAAACATAATGCATGTGTGAATACATAGACAAACAGAGTGTCACTAGTATGCCTCTACTTGACTAGCTCATTAATCAAAGATGGTTATGTTTCCTAACCATGAACAAGGAGTTGTTATTTGATTAATGAGGTCACATCATTAGTTGAATGATCTGATTGACATGACCCATTCCATTAGCTTAGCACCCGATCGTTTAGTATGTTGCTATTGCTTTTATCCATGACTTATACATGTTCCTATGACTATGAGATTATGCAACTCCCGTTTGCCGGAGGAACACTTTGGGTGCTACCAAACGTCACAACGTAACTGGGTGATTATAAAGGAGTACTACAGGTGTCTCCAAAGGTAGATGTTGGGTTGGCGTATTTCGAGATTAGGATTTGTCACTCCGATAGTCGGAGAGGTATCTCTGGGCCCTCTCGGTAATGCACATCACATAAGCCTTGCAAGCACTACAATTAATGAGTTAATTGTGAGATGATGTATTACGGAACGAGTAAAGAGACTTACCGGTAACGAGATTGAACTAGGTATTGGATACCGACGATCGAATCTCGGGTAAGTAACATACCGATGACAAAGGGAACAAACGTATGTTGTTATGCGGTCTGACCGATAAAGATCTTCGTAGAATATGTAGGAGCCAATATGGGCATCCAGGTCCCGCTATTGGTTATTGACCGGAGACGTGTCTCGGTCATGTCTACATTGTTCTCGAACCGTAGGGTCCGCACGCTTAAGGTTTCGATGACGGTTATTATGAGTTTATGTATTTTGATGTACCGAAGGAATTCGGAGTCCCGGATGTGATCACGGACATGACGAGGAGTCTCGAAATGGTCGAGACATAAAGATTGATATATTGGATGACTACATTTGGATATCGGAATGGTTCCGAGTGAAATCGGCATTTTACCGGAGTACCGGGGGGTTACCGGAACCCCCCGGGGGGTTAATGGGCCACTATGGGCCTTAAGGGAGAAGGGAGAAAGGGGAAGGAAGGGGCCGCGCGCCCCTCCCCCTCCTAGTCCGAATAGGAAAAGGTAAGGGGGGCGGCGCCCCCCCTTTCCTTCTCTCCCTCCACCTCTTTCCCCCCCCTTCTCCTAATCCAAATAGGAAAAGAGGGAGTCCTACTCCCGGTGGGAGTAGGACTCCCCCCATGGCGCGCCTAGCCCTGGCCGGCCGCCCCTCCCCCTGGATCCTTTATATACGGGGGCAGGGGGGCACCTCTAGACACACAAGTTGATCCTTGAGATCGTTCCTTAGCCGTGTGCGGTGCCCCCCTCCACCATATTCCACCTCGGTCGTATTGTTGCAGCGCTTAGGCGAAGCCCTGCGATAGTAGAACATCAAGATCGTCACCACGCCGTCGTGCTGACGGAACTCTCTCCTCGGAGCTTTGCTGGATCGGAGCCCGAGGAGCGTCATCGAGCTGTACGTGTGCCAAGAACTCGGGGGCGCCGGAGTAACGGCGCCGGGATCGGTTGGATCGCGAGGAGATCGTACGACTACTTCCTCTACGTTGTGATCGCTTCCGCTTCGGTCTACGAGGGTACATAGACAACACTCTCCCCTCTCGTTGCTATGCATCACCATGATCTTGCGTGTGCATAGGATTTTTTTTGAAATTACTACGTTCCCCAACAGTGGTATCAGAGCCTAGGTTTTTATGGTTTGATGTTATATGCACGAGTAGAACACAAGTGAGTTGTGGACGATACAAGTCATACTGCCTACTAGCATGTCATACTTTGGTTCAGCGGTATTGTTGGATGAGATGACCCGGACCAACCTTACGCGTACGCTTACGCGAGACCGGTTCCCTCGACGTGCTTTGCACACAGATGGCTTGCGGGAGACATCTCACCAACTTTAGTTGAACCGAGTGTGGCTACGCCCGGTCCTTGAGAAGGTTAAAACGGAGTCTATTTGACGAACTATCGTTGTGGTTTTGATGCGTAGGTAAGATGAGTTCTTGCTTAAGCCCGTAGCAGCCACGTAAAACTTGCAACAAACAAAGTAGAGGACGTCTAACTTGTTTTTGCAGGGCATGTTGTGATGTGATATGGTCAAGACATGATGCTAAATTTTATTGTATGAGATGATCATGTTTTGTAATCGAGTTATCGGCAACTGGCAGGAGCCATATGGTTGTCGCTTTATTGTATGCAATGCAATCGCGATGTAATGCTTTACTTTATTACTAAGCGGTAGTGATAGTCGTGGAAGCATAAGATTGGCGAGACGACAACGATGCTACGATGGAGATCAAGGTGTCGCGCCGGTGACGATGGTGATCATGACGGTGCTTCGAAGATGGAGATCACAAGCACGAGATGATGATGGCCATATCATATCACTTATATTGATTGCATGTGATGTCTATCTTTTATGCATCTTATCTTGCTTTGATTGACGGTAGCATTATAAGATGATCTCTCACTAATTATCAAGAAGTGTTCTCCCTGAGTATGCACCGTTGCGAAAGTTCTTCGTGCTGAGACACCACGTGATGATCGGGTGTGATAGGCTCTACGTTCAAATACAACGGGTGCAAAACAGTTGCACACGCGGAATACTCAGGTTTAACTTGACGAGCCTAGCATATAACAGATATGGCCTCGGAACACGGAGACCGAAAGGTCGAGCGTGAATCATATAGTAGATATGATCAACATAGTGATGTTCACCATTGAAACTACTCCATCTCACGTGATGATCGAACATGGTTTAGTTGATTTGGATCACGTGATCACTTAGAGGATTAGAGGGATGTCTATCTAAGTGGGAGTTCTTAAGTAATATGATTAATTGAACTTTAATTTATCATGAACTTAGTCCTGGTAGTATTAGCATATCTATGTTGTAGATCAATAGCTCGCATTGTTGCTTCCCTGTGTTTATTTTGATATGTTCCTAGAGAAAATTGTGTTGAAAAATGTTAGTAGCAATGATGCGGATTGGATCCGTAATCTGAGGTTTATCCTCATTGCTGCACAGAAGAATTTTGTCCTTGATGCACCGCTAGGTGACGGACCTATTGCAGGAGCAGATGCAGACGTTATGAACGTTTTGCTAGCTCAATATGATGACTACTTAATAGTTTAGTGCACCATGCTTAACGGCTTAGAATCGGGACTTCAAAAACGTTTTGAACGTTATGGACCATACGAGATGTTCCAGGAGTTGAAGTTAATATTTCAAGCAAATACCCGAGTTGAGAGATATGAAGTCTCCAACAAGTTCTATAGCTAAAAGATGGAGGAGAATCGCTCAACTAGTGAGCATGTGCTCAGATAGCCTGAGTACTACAATCGCTTGAATCAAGTGGGAGTTAATCTTCCAGATAAAATAGTGATTGACAGAATTCTCTAGTCACCATCACCAAGTTAGTAGAACTTCGTGATGAACTATAATATGCAAGGGATAACGGAAAATATTCCCAAGCTCTTCGCGATGCTAAAATCGGCGAAGGTAGAAATCAAAGAAAAACATCAAGTATTGATGGTTGACAAGATCACTAGTTTCAAGAAAAGGGCAAGAAGGAAAGAAGGGGAACTTCAAGAAGAACGGCAAGCAAGTTGCTGCTCAAGTGAAAAAGCCCAAGTCTGGTCCTAAGCCTGAGACTAAGTGCTTCTACTGCAAAGGGACTGGTCACTGGAAGCGGAACTACCCCAAGTGATTGGCGGATAAGAAGGATGGCAAAGTGAACATAAGTATATTTGATATACATGTTATTGATGTGTACTTTACTAGTGTTCATAGCAACCCCTCAGTATTTGGTACTAGTTCAGTTGCTAAAATTTAGTAACTCGAAACGGGAGTTGCAAAATGAACAAAGACTAGTTAAAGGGCAAGGTGACGATGTGTGTTGGAAGTGGTTCCAAGATTGATATGATCATCATCACACACTCCCTATACTTTCGGGATTAGTGTTGAAACTAAATAAGTGTTATTTGGTGGTTGTGTTGAGCATGAATATGATTTGATCATGTTAATTGCAATACAGTTATTCATTTAAGTTAGAGAACAATTGTTGTTCTGTTTACATGAATAAAACCTTCTATGGTCATACACACCAACGAAAATGGTTTGTTGGATCTCGATCGTAGTGATACACATATTCATAATATTGAAGCCAAAAGATGCAAAGTTAATAATGATAGTGCAACTTATTTGTGGCACTGCCGTTTAGGTCATATTGGTGTAAAGCGCATGAAGAAACTCCATGCTGATGGACTTTTGGAATCACTTGATTATGAATCACTTGATGCTTGCGAACCATGCCTCTTGGGCAAGATGACTAAAACGCCGTTCTCCGAAACAATGAAGCAAGCAACAGATTTGTTGGAAATCATACATACTGATGTATGTGGTCCGATGAATATTAAGGCTCGCGACAAGTATCATTATTTTCTGACCTTCACAGATGATTTGAGCAGATATGGGTATATCTACTTGATGAAACTTAAGTCTAAAACATTTGAAAAGTTCAAAGAATTTTAGAGTGAAGTGGAAAATCATCGTGACAAGAAAATAAGGTTTCTACGATCTGATCGCAGAGACAAATATTTGAGTTACGAGTTTGGTCTTAAATTAAAACAATGTGGAATAGTTTCACAAATTCATGCCACCTGGAACACCACAGCATAATGGTGTGTCCGAACGTCATAACCGTACTTTATTGGATATAGTACAATCTATGATGTTTCTTACCGATTTACCAATATCATTTTGGGATCATGCATTAGAGACAGCTGCATTCACGTTAAAAGGGGCACCATCTAAAGTCCGTTGAGACGACACAAAATGAACTGTGGTTTGGCAAGAAACCAAAGTTGTCGTTTCTTAAAGTTTGGGGTTACGATGCTTATGTGAAAAAGTTTCATCCTGATAAGCTCAAACCCAAATCGGAGAAATGTGTCTTCATAGGTACCCAAAGGAGACTGTTGGGTACACCGTCTATCACAGATCCGAAGGCAAGATATTCGTTGCTGAGAATGGATCCTTTCTAGAGAAGGAGATTCTCTCGAAAGAAGTGAGTGGGAGAAAAGTAGAAAACTTGATAAGGTAATTGTACCTTCTCCCTTATTGGAAAGTAGTTCATCACAGAAATCTGTTCTTGTGACTACTACACCAATTAGTAAGGAAGCTAATGATGATGATCATGTAACTTCAAGATCAAGTTACTACCGAATCTCGTAAGTAAACTAGAGTGAGATCCGCACCAGAGTGGTACGGTAATCCTGTTCTGGAAGTCATGTTACTAGACCATGACGAACTTGCGAACTATGAGGAAGCGATGATGAGCCCAGATTCCGCGAAATGGTTAGAGGCCATGAAATCTGAGATATGATCCATGTATGAGAACAAAGTATGGACTTTGATGGATTTGCCCGATGATCGGCAAGCCAAAGAAAATAAATGGATCTTGAAGAGGAAGACGGACACTGATAGTAGTGTTACTATCTACAAAGCTAGAATTGTCGCAAAAGGTTTTCGACAAGTTCAAGGTGTTGACTACGATGAGAGTTTCTCACTCATATCTATGCTTAAGTCTGTCCGAATCATGTTAGCAATTGCCGCATTTTATGAAATCCGGCAAATGGATAAACAAAACTACATTCCTTAATGGATTTATTAAAGAAGAGTTGTATATGATGCAACTAGAAGGTTTTGTCGATCCTGAAGGTGTTAACAAAATATGCAAGCTCCAGCGATCCATCTATGGACTGGTGCAAGCATCTCGGAGTTGGAATATACACTTTGATGAGTTGATCAAAGCATATAGTTTTATACAGACTTGCGGTGAAGCCTGTATTTACAAGAAAGTGAGTGGGAGCACTACAGCATTTCTGATAAGTATATGTAAATAACATATTATTGATCGGAAATAATGTAGAATTATTCTGTGAAGCATAAAGGAGTATTTGAAAGGAGTTTTTCGAAGAAGGACCTCGGTGAAGCTGCTTACATATTGAGCATCAAGATCTATAGAGATAGATCAAGACGCTTGATAAGTTTTTCAATAAGTACATACCTTGAAAAGATTTTGAAGTAGTTCAAAATGGAACAGTCAAAGAAGGAGTTCTTGCCTGTATTACAAGGTGTGAAATTGAGTAAGACTCAAAGCCCGACCACGGCAGATGATAGAAAGAGAATGAAAGTCATTTCCTATGCCTCAGCCATAGATTCTATAAAGTATGCCATGCTATGTACCAGATCTATTGTATACCCTACACTGTGTTAAGCAAGGGAGTACAATAGTGATCTAGGAAGTAGATCACTGGACATCGGTCAAAATTATCCTTAGTAAAATAAGGATATGTTTCTCGATTATGGATGTGACAAAAAGGTTCGTCGTAAAAGGTTACGTCGATGCAAGTTTTGACACTAATCTAGATGACTCTAAGTCTCAATCTAGATACATATTGAAAGTGGGAGCAATTAGCTAAAGTAGCTCCGTGTAGAGCATTGTAGACATAGAAAATTGCAAAATACATAACAGGATCTGAATGTGGCAGACCCATTGACTAAACTTCTCTCACAAGCAAAAACATGATCACACCGTAGTACTCTTTGGGTGTTAATCACATAGCGATGTGAACTAGATTACTGAATCTAGTAAACCCTTTGGGCGTTGGTCACATATCGATGTGAACTATGGGTGTTAATCACATGGTGATGTGAACTATTGCTGATAAATCACATGGCGATGTGAACTAGATTATTGACTCTAGTGCAAGTGGGAGACTGAAGGAAATATGCCCTAGAGGCAATAATAAAGTTATTATTTATTTCCTTAATTCATGATAAATGTTTATTATTCATGCTAGAATTGTATTAACAGGAAACATAATGCATGTGTGAATACATAGACAAACAGAGTGTCACTAGTATGCCTCTACTTGACTAGCTCATTAATCAAAGATGGTTATGTTTCCTAACCATGAACAAGGAGTTGTTATTTGATTAATGAGGTCACATCATTAGTTGAATGATCTGATTGACATGACCCATTCCATTAGCTTAGCACCCGATCGTTTAGTATGTTGCTATTGCTTTTATCCATGACTTACACATGTTCCTATGACTATGAGATTATGCAACTCCCGTTTGCCGGAGGAACACTTTGGGTGCTACCAAACGTCACAACGTAACTGGGTGATTATAAAGGAGTACTACAGGTGTCTCCAAAGGTAGATGTTGGGTTGGCGTATTTCGAGATTAGGATTTGTCACTCCGATAGTCGGAGAGGTATCTCTGGGCCCTCTCGGTAATGCACATCACATAAGCCTTGCAAGCACTACAATTAATGAGTTAATTGTGAGATGATGTATTACGGAACGAGTAAAGAGACTTACCGGTAACGAGATTGAACTAGGTATTGGATACCGACGATCGAATCTCGGGTAAGTAACATACCGATGACAAAGGGAACAAACGTATGTTGTTATGCGGTCTGACCGATAAAGATCTTCGTAGAATATGTAGGAGCTAATATGGGCATCCAGGTCCCGCTATTGGTTATTGACCGGAGACGTGTCTCGGTCATGTCTACATTGTTCTCGAACCGTAGGGTCCGCACGCTTAAGGTTTCGATGACGGTTATTATGAGTTTATGTATTTTGATGTACCGAAGGAGTTCGGAGTCCCGGATGTGATCACGGACATGACGAGGAGTCTCGAAATGGTCGAGACATAAAGATTGATATATTGGATGACTACATTTGGATATCGGAATGGTTCCGAGTGAAATCGGCATTTTACCGGAGTACCGGGGGGTTACCGGAACCCCCCGGGGGGTTAATGGGCCACTATGGGCCTTAAGGGAGAAGGGAGAAAGGGGAAGGAAGGGGCCGCGCGCCCCTCCCCCTCCTAGTCCGAATAGGACAAGGGAAGGGGGGCGGCGCCCCCCCCTTTCCTTCTCTCCCTCCACCTCTTTCCCCCCTTCTCCTAATCCAAATAGGAAAAGAGGGAGTCCTACTCCCGGTGGGAGTAGGACTCCCCCCTTGGCGCGCCTAACCCTGGCCGGCCGCCCCTCCCCCTGGATCCTTTATATACGGGGGCAGGGGGGCACCTCTAGACACACAAGTTGATCCTTGAGATCGTTCCTTAGCCGTGTGCGGTGCCCCCCTCCACCATATTCCACCTCGGTCGTATTGTTGCAGCGCTTAGGCGAAGCCCTGCGATAGTAGAACATCAAGATCGTCACCACGCCGTTGTGCTGACGGAACTCTCTCCCCGGAGCTTTGCTGGATCGGAGCCCGAGGAGCGTCATCGAGCTGTACGTGTGCCAAGAACTCGGGGGCGCCGGAGTAACGGCGCCGGGATCGGTTGGATCGTGAGGAGATCGTACGACTACTTCCTCAACGTTGTGATCGCTTCCGCTTCGGTCTACGAGGGTACGTAGACAACACTCTCCCCTCTCGTTGCTATGCATCACCATGATCTTGCGTGTGCGTAGGATTTTTTTTGAAATTACTACGTTCCCCAACACCCATTCCTTTCCTCCTGACACATATCCCCGAAGATTGGCCATAAGACCAAAATGTCTCATTGCATCATCTAGATCGAAATCACTATCATCATCCTCATCATAGTATCCATGTTCAACATCATCTTGTGATTGATCAAATCCTAGAGAGGGTAGTTCATTAGGTACATGATCATCAAAACGGTTACCTTTATGAATTCTTATAGCTTCGGATATGATATCGCTAATGATTCCAACATTTCCTTTAGCATGCATGAGATTGCTAAGCTCAAATAGACAATCACCAAAACTAGGATCACTAGAGTTCATCTCACTCAAGGCAATAGATTTATGGAGAATTTCGTCTAAGTTTTTCAAGGAATAATCGGGAAATCGTTCCTCAAGAAATTTCCATATAGTGTAAGCACACTTGAGAGTAGGCAAACATCTAATCAAGTTTCTAGGCAAGTCTCTAATGATGAGCTCAACAGTTCTAAGATTGCGAATCATGTCAATATCTTCATCTAGGGTAGGATGCATAGGATCAACATGAGGTGCACAAGGGCTAGCAATGTACTTGTTCAAATGATATTGATTAAAAATTACAAGCATCTCATTTTTCCACTCATGAAAATACTCTCCATCAAGAATAGGCACTCTATGTCTAAGACTCCCCAAAGTAGACTCATCCATCTTCCTCCAATGGTGATTAAACCAAGGCAATGGAGACAAAAGCTCTAAT
The DNA here is from genome assembly GCA_032464435.1 of Aegilops umbellulata. NCBI lineage: Eukaryota > Viridiplantae > Streptophyta > Magnoliopsida > Poales > Poaceae > Aegilops > Aegilops umbellulata. Next base: position 379,204,727 of record CP136054.1, read on the forward strand.
ACCACTTGTAGGATCTTGAGAAGATGTGTCTAGAGGGGGGGTGATTAGACACTTAGTGCTAAAGTTGCAGTTTTTAAACTTTTTCGGTTTAAGTGGAGTTTAGGCACAATTTCAACATTCATAATACATATCAAGCAAGCATGCAAATAGTATATGAGCAGCGGAAAGTAAAGCATCCATCTTGCAAGAATGTAAAGGGAAGGGTTTGGAGAATTCAAACGCAATTGGAGACACGGATGTTTTTGGCGTGGTTCGGATAGGTCGTGCTATCCTACATTCACGTTGATGGAGACTTCAACCCACGAAGGGTAACGGTTGCGCGAGTCCACGGAGGGCTCCACCCACGAAGGGTCCACGATGAAGCAACCTTGTCTATCCCACCATAGCCATCGCCCACGAAGGACTTGCATCACTAGCGGTAGATCTTCACGAAGTAGACGATCTCCTTGCCCTTACAAACTCCTTGGTTCAACTCCACAATCTTGTCGGAGGCTCCCAAGTGACACCTAGCCAATCTAGGAGACACCACTCTCCAAGAAGTAACAAATGGTGTGTTGATGATGAACTCCTTGCTCTTGTGCTTCAAATGATAGTCTCCCCAACACTCAACTCTCTCTCATAGGATTTGGATCTGGTGGAAAGAAGATTTGAGTGGAAAGCAACTTGGGGAAGGCTAGAGATCAAGATTCATATGGTAGGAATGGAATATCTTGTCCTCAACACAAGGGTAGGTGGTTCTCTCTTAGAACATATGAGTTGGAAGTGTAGATGTGTTCTGATGGCTCTCTACACGAATGAAGAGGAGGTGGAGGGGTATATATAGCCTCCACACAAAATCTAACCGTTACACACAATTTACCAATCTCGGTGGGACCGAATCAACAAACTCGGTCAGACCGATTTTAGTAAACTTAGTGACCATTAGGGTTTTCGGTGGGACCGATATGCAACTCGGTAGGACCGATATGGTTAGGGTTAGGGCATAACGTAATCTTGGTGAGACCGATTACACAAACTCGATGAGACCGATTTTGGTAATTAGCTAAACAGAGAGTTGGTCAGGCAAACTCGGTGGGACGGATTACTAAACTCGGTTGGACCGATTTTGGTAATAAGTTAACCAGAGAGTTTGCAGTGTAATCTCGGTAGTACCGATTGCCTAAACTCGGTGAGACCGATTCTGGTAATGGACATACACAGAGAGATTACAATCTCATCTCGTTGAGACCGAGATCCCTATCGGTAGAACCGATTTGCTTAGGGTTTGGCAGTGGCTATGTCATGTGAAAATCGGTGGTGCCGAATAGAAAGAATCGGTAGGTCTGAGTTTGACTTTAGGTTTAGGTCATATGTGGAAGTGGGAAAGTAGCTGAGGGTTTTGGAGCATATCACCAAGCACATGAAGCAAGAGGCTCATTAAGCAACACCTCATCGCTCCTTGATAGTATTGGCTTTTCCCTATAGACTCAATGTGATCTTGGATAACTAAAATGTAAAATGAAGAGTATTGATCTTGAAGCTTTAGCCAATCCTTTGTCCTTAGCATCTTGAAGGAGTTCCCACATCCTTTAGTCCGTGCCACTCCATTGTTGAACTTATCTGAAACATACTAGATAAAAATGTTAGTCCAACAAGAGATATGTTGACATCAATTATCAAAACCACCTGGGGAGCACTTGTGCTTTCAATCTCCCCCTTTTTGGTAATTGATGGCAACATACATCAAAGCTTTAGATAAAGATATAAAGAATAGTAAGTAAAGCTTTGGAAGGACATGTAACAAACATAGGCCCCCCCTACATGTATGCAATCATGTGAATATGAAATATAGAAGCATGTGAGAGCATAACCATGACAGAGTAGGCAATGTGTTACATGTATCTTGGCCATATGCATCAGAGCAAAAGATTATTAAGGAAAATACCTTCATGCTCATGAGTCCTTCTTACAAACAGTATGTACATGTAACACCCTCGATGCGGCTATAGCTCCCACGTGTCGAGGCACGACTTAGAGGCATAACCGCATTGAAAGCTATGTCGCAAGTGAGGTAATCTTCACACAACCCATGTAATACATAAGGGAAAGAGATACATAGTTGGCTTACAACCGCCACTTCACACAATACATAAATAAACATTCATCATCCAGATTACACTCAAGGTCCGACTACGGAACCAAAATGAAAGAAGACTACCCCAAATGCTACACAGATCCCCGAATCACCCCAACTGGGCTCCACTACTGATCATCTGGAAAAGAAACATAGTAACGGCCACGTTCCTCGTCGAACTCCCAAGTGAGCTCGGTCGCGTCATCTGCACTGACATCATTGGTACCTGCAACTGTTGTGGTAGAATCTGGGAGTCACGGGGACTCAGCAATCTCACACCCGCGAGATCAAGACTATTTAAGCTCATAGGTAGGAAAGGATTGTGAGGTGGAGCTGCTGCAAGCGACTAGCATATATGGTGGCTACAACGCAAAAGAGAGCGAGAAGAGAAGCAAAGCACGGTCGTGAAGCTAGAAGTGATCAAGAAGTGATCCTAGAACAACCTACGTCAAACATAACTCCAACACCGTGTTCACTTCCCGGACCCCGCCGAGAAGAGACCATCACGGTTACACACGCGGTTGATGTGTTTTAGTTAAGGTCAACTTCGGGTTTTCTACAACCGGACATCAACAAATTCCCATCTGCCTCATAACCACGGGCACGGCTTTCGAAAGATAATACCCTGCAGGGGTGTCCCAACTTAGCCCATTATAAGCTCTCACGGTCAACGAAGGATATTCCTTCTACCGGGAAGACCCGATCAGTCTCGGAATCCCGGACTACAAGACATTTCGACAGTAATAAAACAAGTCCAGCAAAGCCGCCCGATAGTGCCGACAAATCCTGATAGGAGCTGCACATATCTCGGTCTCAGGGCACATCGGATGAGTCAGACGTCGGGTTGGCATAGACCCTGGTTGCCCAAGGGGCGCCGGACATCGCTCGGTTTGGACCAGCAATCGAAGGAGAACTGGCCCGGGGGTTAAAATAAAGATGACCCTCGGGCTCGCGAAAACCCGGGGGAAAAAGGCTTAGGTGGCAAATGGTAAAACCAAGTTTGGGCCTTGCTGGAGGAGTCTTATTCAAAGCGAACTGTCAAGGGGGTCCCATAAATCACCCAACCGTGTAAGGAACGCGAAATCAAGGAACATAACACCGGTATGACGGAAACTAGGGTGGCAAGAGTGGAACAAAACACCAGGCATAATGCCGAGCCTTCCACCCTTTACCAAGTATATAGATGCATTAATTAAATAAGAGATATTGTGATATCCCAACAAGTAAACATATTCCAACAAGGAACAACATGTCCATGTTCCAACAAGGAACAAACTTCATCTTCACCTGCAACTAACAATGCTATAAGAGGGGCTGAGCAAAGCGGTAACATAGCCAATCAATGGTTTGCTAGGACATGGATGGTTAGAGGCTGACATGGCAATATGGGTGGCATGATATAGCAAGTGGTAGGAATCGCAGCATAGGCATAGCAAAAGAGCGAGCAACTAGCAAGCAAAGATAGAAGTGATTTCGAGGGTATGGTCATCTTGCCTGCAAGGTTCTCAGAGTTGTCGAAGGCTTGATCCTCGTAAGCGTTCTCAACAGGTTCCTCGTTCACGTACTTGTCTCCCGGCTCTACCCAAAACAAGAGCACAAGCAAAAGGAACAACTATCAACCACGATGCAATGCACAAACAATATGATGCAAAACATGGCATGATATGCGAGATGTGATATGCAATGCATATGCATGCTCCGGAAGGACAAGGATGAGCAAGGCATAATCTTGGCAAACCAAGTGTGCCACTGGAAAGGTGAGGTGATTTCGGTTGAAATCGATATAAAGATCACCGGAATCGGATGCACGGTTTGCAAATGACAAGCAATACAAGAATTACAATAATCTGTCATTAACAGCATGATGCTACTTAGCAAACAACATGAAATTAAGCTAATGCACCCAAACATATCAACATAGCATATGAAAGTAATCTACTCAAGATGCTTGACAAAAGATGAACACCGTGCTACGGCTAAATCACACCATAGCAGGTTCAAACAAGCATGGCAAAAGTGCAAAAGATAACAGGTTCACAGACTTGGTGAAAATAACATGCCAGAAATTAACATCAGGATGACATGTTTAGAGTAATGAAACAACATGCTACAGGATCAGGACATAGCAAAATAAGGCATGGCATGAATCTACTCAAAACTCTTAACAACAGTCCCTTACTGACCATAATCCAAAAAGGAACAGAAAATATAATAACACCCATGTCAATTAAGCAAGTTTCGTTACAGGTTTCAGACTTAGCAGAAAACTGGACATGTCACAAACAGATAACAAGTAGGCATGTTTACGAGCTCGATGCACTCACTACAGAGCATTACATGATAAACTAAGCATACATATATCAAGAAGACATGGCATAGAAACTATACATGGCAAGAACAACATCATATCATGCAAGGATCAACTACAACAAGCTTGGCAAAATCGAATAACATGTAAACAATCTGCCAGCAACATTTTATAGCAAAAGTAGAGCTCGATTGACTCAAGCTATGGCACTCCATAATTACAAACAAAGGCATGGATGGATAGAGAAAATCCATATGCTCAAAACACTCTTAATGATCATGCTCAAAAGGGGCATGGATCTCTCGGAAACAACATGAACACATGGCATAAAAATAACAGCAAGCAGGGACTTAGTGAAATTACTGTCTCTGAAATCAGCAACATTATGTACCCTAGTTTACATGCTTGTGCTAGTCACCACAAAGATCACAAAAATACATGGCATAAATCTCTGGAAATATAACATGGCATATTACAAAACTCATGTAGGACTCAACTTCATAGGATGCACACATCAATCATGGCAAAAATGACAAAAGTGCATGTTCTGATAAGAATCAGAAACTAACATCACATAGCCCTCTTCCAACAGCATTTAGCGCATCAACATGAGCTCAAATGAAGATGATGCAATGGCATGAAATGATTTAATCGTCGAGTCGAACAATTTGACATATTATACGCATGAAACAGAGCAACATAAAACAAGTTATGATGCAATGAACATGCGACAATGATGCAAGAATTATCCGGGACTTAGTGGAATTTCGGGGTCGGGAAAAGTCAACCTCAGGGTTTGGATCCAGATCTGGATCGGCGTGGGTTCCGAGGTTCGTCGGCGCCTGGCCGGAGTTGCGGGCCACGGCGGCCTCCGGCGGAGGCACGCGGTCGACGAGGGGCGCGGGGCCGGCGCGGGACGGCGGCAGGGAGGCGGGGCGGCGTCGGCGAGGAAGAAGGCGGCGGGGTCCGGCGGGCGCGGGGCGGCGGCCGGAGCGGCGGCTCGGCACCGGCGGGAGGAGGCGGCGGCGGGCCGGCAACGGAGAGGAGGCGGCGGAGAGGAGGCGCCTCGGGCGGAGGAGGCGACCGGGCGGCAGGGAGCTCGCGGGCCGCGGGGGCCGGCCTCGGGCCCCGGCGGGCCTGCGCGGGCGGCGCGGTACGGGCGGCGGCGGAGGGCACGTGGCAAGGCCTGGTTGGCCGGGCGGCGGCGGACGGACACGTCCGCTGCCCAGATTTTCGTCCGGCGGCGGCGGGATGAGCGGGGCTAGGGTTAGGGTGGTATTGGACCCGAAAAATGGAGGGGGGGAGGTGTATTTATATGTAGAGGGGGCTAGGAAGCTCCAAATGGAGTGTGGTTTTCGGCCACGCGATCGTGATCGAACGGCGTCGAACATGGGAGTGTCTTAGATGGGTTAATGGGCTGTTTTGGAGGGGTTTTGGGCTGCAACACACACGAGGCCTTTACGGTTACCTGGTTAACCGTTGGAGTATCAAACGACCTCCGAATGACCCGAAACTTGACAGGTGGTCTACCGGTGCTATACCAAGGCCGCTTGGCAAACCTCGGTCCAATCCGAGAAGGTTTAATACCCGCTCACGGAAAAAGGTAAAAGGGGACGCCGGGGAACATAGGAGCGCCGGACTGCAAAACGGACAACGGGGAAAATGCTCGGATTCATGAGACGAACACGTATGCGAATGCGATGCACATGGTGACATGATAATAAATGCATGACATGAACAAAATGCAAAACGACGGGAAACCCAACCACGGAGGAAATATTATATCACAATGCCGAAAATGGCAAGATTTGGATTACAAATATGGCAAGATACATCCGGGGTGTTACAACACTCCACCACTACGAGAGGATCTCGTCCCGAGATCGAGGAATGAAAGAACTCCGGATATTCGGAACGGAGGTGGTCCTCGCGCTCCCATGTGGCTTCTCGGTCTGAATGGTGTGACCATTTCACTTTCAGGAATTTGATTGACTTGTTGCGAGTCTTGCGCTCAGTTTCTTCAAGAATAGCAACGGGATGCTCATGATAGGACAAATCTTCTTGAAGATCAATCTCTTCGAAGTTGATGGTGCGCTCAGGCGTCTTGATGCACTTGCGAAGCTGTGACACGTGGAAGACATCATGCACATTTGCAAAGTTGGAGGGAAGCTCAAGTTGATAGGCGAGATCGCCTCGTTTGCCGATGATCTTGAAAGGGCCGACGTATCTATGGGCAAGCTTCCCTTTGATACCGAAGCGACGAGTTCCATTCATTGGAGAGACGCGGAGGTAGACATGGTCTCCGATCTCGAATGCCAAATCACGATGTTTGCTATTGTAATAGCTCTTCTGGCGCGATTGCGCGACTTTTAGATTCTCACGAATGACCTTGCACATTGCCTCAGCCTCTGAGATCAAATCGTTGCCAAGAAGTTGACGTTCACCGGTTTCAGACCAATTGAGAGGAGTACGACATTTTCTTCCATAGAGAATCTCGAATGGGGCTTTGCCCGAGCTGGCTTGAAAGCTGTTGTTGTAAGAGAACTCAGCATAAGGAAGACAATCCTCCCACTTCATGCTGAAAGAGATAACACAAGCTCTGTGCATATCTTCAAGAATTTGGTTGACACGCTCGACTTGTCCATTGTGGGTAGAAAGCTGTGCTGAAGCAAATATTTGTGCCCATGGCCTTCTGAAAAGAATCCCAGAACTTGGAGGTAAAGATGCTGCCACGGTCTGAAGAGATCAATTGTGGAATGCCATGCAAGGAGACAATTCGGGATGTGTAGAGCTCTGCCAGCTCCGCTGCTGTGATAGACTCTTTGATAGGAAGAAAATGAGCCACTTTAGTGAGCTTGTCGATGACGACGAAGATGGCATCATTTCCACGCTTGGACTTAGGAAAACCAGTGACGAAGTCCATTTCGATATGATCAAACTTCCATTCTGGAATGGCAAGAGGTTGGAGTAGACCAGCTGGTCGTTGATGTTCTGCTTTCACCCTTCTGCAGACATCACATTCATTCACGAATTGAGCAATTTCTCGCTTCATTCGAGTCCACCAATACGACTGCTTGAGGTCATGGTACATCTTCGTACTTCCAGGATGAATTGACAGAAGAGAATTGTGCGCCTCGTTCATAATGACTTTACGAAGATCACCCTTTGGAACCACGATCCGGTCCTCAAAGAAAAGAGTATCTCTGTCATCAACGCGATAGCACTTGTATTTGGAAATGCCCTTGTCAATACCTCGTTTCACCTTCTTCACCATGGTATCCATCAGTTGTGCCTCACGGATTTGATCTTCCAAAGTAGGATAGACGATGAGGTTGGCAAGAAAACCTTGAGGGACAACTTGGAGATTCAACTTGCGGAAAGCTTCACAGAGATCCGGTTGAAAGGGCTTGAGGATTAAGCTGTTGCAGCAAGCCTTCCTGCTCAAAGCGTCTGCAATCACATTAGCCTTGCCTGGAGTATATTCAATACTCGGATTATACTCTTGAATCATTTCGACCCATCGAGTTTGCCTGAGGTTGAGGTTGGGCTGAGTGAAGATGTACTTGAGACTCTTGTGGTCGGTGAAAATGTCCACTTTCCTTCCCAACAGGAGATGTCTCCATGTTATTAGAGCGTGGACCACTGCCGCCAACTCAAGATCGTGAGTGGGGTAGTTCTTTTCGTTGGGCTTCAACTGACGAGAGGTATAGGCTACAACCTTCTTCTCTTGCATTAAGATGGCACCGAGGCCCTGAAGAGAAGCATCACAGAAAACTTCATAAGGCTTGTCTTCGTCAGGAGGAGTCAAAACTGGAGCGGTGACGAGTTTCTCTTTGAGAGTGTTGAAAGCCACGTCACACTCAGGAGACCAGACATACTTCACATGCTTCTGGAGGAGGTTGGAAAGAGGCTTTGCAATCTTTGAGAAATTCTCAACGAATCTTCGGCAATAGCTTGCAAGTCCAAGAAAACTGCGAAGCTGCTTGACATTCTAAGGAGGTTCCCAATTCACAACTGCAGACACCTTCTCAGGATTAACAGCGATGCCCTTGGCAGAGATGATATGGCCAAGATAAAGAACTTCATCAAGCCAAAATTCACATTTGGAGAACTTCGCATATAATTTATACTCTCTGAGCTTGTCGAGCACCAATCGCAAATGTTTGGCATGATCCTCCTTATTCTTGGAGAAGACCAAAATATCATCGAGATAGACCAAGACAAATTCGTTGATGTAGGGGTTGAAGATGAAATTCATCAAGCGAGTGAATGCTGGAGGAGCATTGACAAGGCCGAAAGACATGACAGTATATTCATAAGAACCAAAGCTTGTTCTGAATGCTGTCTTGGGAATATCTTCTTCACGAATGCGAATTTGATGATACCCCATACGAAGGTCAAGCTTGGAGAACACTATAGCACCTTTAAGTTGCTCAAATAGCTCATTGATGTTGGGAAGTGGGTACTTGTTCTTGATTGTCTTCTTGTTCAATGGACGGTAAACGACGCAAAGTCGGTCCGTGCCATCCTTCTTCCGGACAAAAAGAACACCACAACCCCAAGGAGAAGAACTCGGTCTGATCAGACCCAGACACTCTTGTTTATCGAGTTGTTTCTTCAATTCCTTCAGCTCATCTGGTCCAAGCTTGTAAGGACGCTTGCAAACGGGTTCCGTGCCAGGCTCAAGATCAATAACGAATTCAACTGGCCGGCGGGGAGGCATTCCCGGAAGCTCTTCTGGGAAGACATCTTGGTACTGACAAACGACTGGAATCTGAGAGATAGCATCCAATTCGCCCTTCTCATTGAGAGAAAATAACCGAATGGTATCATCACGAGCGGCATAGATGATCACATCGTCAGAAGAATGAGTCAATTGAATTTCCCTGGCAGCACAATCAAGCTGAGCCTTGTGCTTACAAAGCCAGTCCATCCCGAGAATAAGATCAATATCAGAGTCACCAAGAACAATTGGTTTAGCCAGAAATCTATAGTCACCCATCTTGATAGAAACATCCGGGACAAAGCAGCTTGCGTTCATGAATTTACCCGGAGATACCACTGATAATGGTCTAGCCAAATCTTGGAAAGACAACTCATGCTTCGATGCAAAAGGTATTGAAATGAAAGAATGCGATGCCCCAGTATCAAATAAGACTTTTGCAGGAATATCATTAACAGGAAGATTACCCATGATCACTTCAGAAGAGTCCTCTGCTTGAGCTGCGTTCATCATGTTCACCTTTGCAGACTTGGAATTATGCTTGACCACTGCATTGCTGGAAGATTTCATAGTAGGAGGAGGCGGAAGGCGCCTTTGGTTGAAGCACTTGTTCGCATAGTGACCCTTTTGCTGACACTTGTTGCAAGTCACCTCTGAGAGCGGACGATGATAAGGAGCATTTGGTCTTGGAGCTTGGCTCTGAGACTTGTTCTGATAGCCAGGGTTGGGTGGGTGGGAAGATCCACGACCACCTGAGTTCTTCTGCTGATAAGGCTGACGGAACGGAGGAGGAGGAGGCAACCAGAACTTCTGTTGCTTAGCTGCCACAAGTGAGGAAGAAGAAGACTGAACTGCGTCTCTGACTCTCTTCTTAGATGCCTCACACTTGAGCTGAGCAGCTTCTTGTTTCAGTGCCATGTTGTAGAATTCATCATACTTTAACGGCTCAAAAAGCACGAGAGCAAGTTGCAGATCTTCTCTAAGACCACGCCTGAATTGGTAGATCATGCTCTTCTCATCAGGGATGTCTTGCTTAGCAAAACGAGAGAGCTTCTGGAACTGAGTGTTGTATTGATAGACAGACATGTTGCCTTGCTTGAGATTGCGGAATTCCTCACGCTTACTCTCAACAACACTTTCTGGAATGTGGTGAGCTTTGACGTCACGGCGGAAATCATCCCAGGTAATCACACGACCTCCTCTGGAATCTTTGTATTGTTGGAACCATTCAGCGGCTTGATCTTTGAGTTGAAAAGAGGCAAACTTGACAAAGTCCTCAGGTCTGACATTGCTACATTCGAAGTGCTTGTAGATGTCCACGAGCCAATCATCGGCGTCTGTGGCCTCGACACAGTAGCTGAAAGTCTTTGGCTGATTTGCAAGGAACTGATTGAGGGTAGCAAAATGCGGCTGATTGTTGCCTTGGCCTTGATTTCCCTGATTACCTTGCCCTTTGTTACGATCTTGCAAGAGCTGAATTAGAATCTGAGCGTTGGCATTTGTGGCAGTCATCAAAGCTTGCCATGCCTCCGGAGGCGGAGGTGGTGGCAGAGGGTTTGCCTGACTTCCTTCATTGCGTTCCGGATTCTGACGCGTTGGCGGAGCCATCCTGAAGAGGGTGACATCCATTAGCATCTTGAAAAGGATATATATTCAAGCTGAATCAAAGGAACGAAATTGCAACATATAGTCTTCACAATAAACATTCGAACGAGAATGAACGAATGAATTCCAAAGTAAAGCATCACACTTCCATAAGCTGAGAAGCCACTTAGAAAAAAGGTATGGAATAAAATCAACAAGGTACGGATGTGAACAAATACTTGGTAAGGATTACCCAATCACGAACCAAATATCTGCGGGAAGAAATACTAGAGCTACATGAATTCCCACTTATAAACTCCCGAAACTTTCTGGTTATGCAATCAGGTGTTGGGGATACAGGGGACACAAAATATATCACCCAAACTAACAATACCTAGATCCAGTTGTATCCATCCTTCAACACATAACCAAGAAATCCTCGGAAATCATCTACCTCAACCTTCGAAAAGCATCCGTTATACGAGTCATGGCAATACTCCCGCACTCGCCTCAGTACTGGGCTATCAGGGTTATCTCACCAACAACTGTACAAAAGAGATTTTCGATGTCAGTGTACTAAACTCAGGTATTCCAGAACTGCAACGATAATATTATGATGACAACACCTCGGAGCTCAACTCCCCGGGACACCTCCACTAAAACCCCTGCTGACGGGAGGCAACCAATACAATGTTGTCATCATAAAACCATCGGAACGATTCTAAGATACCCGCGTGATCCTAAAAAAAAATTTAGTGAAATTTGAGAAGAGAAGAGTTAAAACTCTACGTCAGGATGCCTTACCAGAGCGATGAGGAGACTGGGAAGTAAAAAGAATTCCTAAACTCTCCGATATGTAATTCCTAAATGACTTAAAACATTTTTCTAGACACAACTCGGCCGCTAAAAACGATCAATCAGTGGGGGCTCCTAAAGTCGGGGAAGGCTCTGATACCAACTTGTAACGCCCTCGATGCGGCTATAGCTCCCACGTGTCGAGGCACGACTTAGAGGCATAACCGCATTGAAAGCTATGTCGCAAGTGAGGTAATCTTCACACAACCCATGTAATACATAAGGGAAAGAGATACATAGTTGGCTTACAGCCGCCACTTCACACAATACGTAAATAAACATTCATCATCCAGATTACACTCAAGGTCCGACTACGGAACCAAAATGAAAGAAGACTACCCCAAATGCTACACAGATCCCCGAATCACCCCAACTGGGCTCCACTACTGATCATCTGGAAAAGAAACATAGTAACGGCCATGTTCCTCGTCGAACTCCCAAGTGAGCTCGGTCGCGTCATCTGCACTGACATCATTGGTACCTGCAACTGTTGTGGTAGAATCTGTGAGTCACAGGGACTCAGCAATCTCACACCCGCGAGATCAAGACTATTTAAGCTCATAGGTAGGAAAGGATTGTGAGGTGGAGCTGCTGCAAGCGACTAGCATATATGGTGGCTACAACGCAAAGAGAGCGAGAAGAGAAGCAAAGCACGGTCGTGAAGCTAGAAGTGATCAAGAAGTGATCCTAGAACAACCTACGTCAAACATAACTCCAACACCGTGTTCACTTCCCGGACCCCGCCGAGAAGAGACCATCACGGTTACACACGCGGTTGATGTGTTTTAGTTAAGGTCAACTTCGGGTTTTCTACAACCGGACATCAACAAATTCCCATCTGCCTCATAACCACGGGCACGGCTTTCGAAAGATAATAACCTGCAGGGGTGTCCCAACTTAGCCCATTATAAGCTCTCACGGTCAACGAAGGATATTCCTTCTACCGGGAAGACCCGATCAGTCTCGGAATCCCGGACTACAAGACATTTCGGCAGTAATAAAACAAATCTAGCAAAGCCGCCCGATAGTGCCGACAAATCCTGATAGGAGCTGCACATATCTCGGTCTCAGGGCACATCGGATGAGCCAGACGTCGGGTTGGCATAGACCCTGGTTGCCCAAGGGGCGCCGAACATCGCTCGGTTTGGACCAGCAATCGAAGGAGAACTGGCCCGGGGGTTAAAATAAAGATGACCCTCGGGCTTGCGAAAACCCGAGGGAAAAAGGCTTAGGTGGCAAATGGTAAAACCAAGTTTGGGCCTTGCTGGAGGAGTCTTATTCAAAGCGAACTGTCAAGGGGGTCCCATAAATCACCCAACCGTGTAAGGAACGCGAAATCAAGGAACATAACACCGGTATGACGGAAACTAGGGTGGCAAGAGTGGAATAAAACACCAGGCATAAGGCCGAGCCTTCCACCCTTTACCAAGTATATAGATGCATTAATTAAATAAGAGATATTGTGATATCCCAACAAGTAAACATATTCCAACAAGGAACAACATGTCCATGTTCCAACAAGGAACAAACTTCATCTTCACCTGCAACTAACAACGCTATAAGAGGGGCTGAGCAAAGCGGTAACATAGCCAATCAACGGTTTGCTAGGACATGGATGGTTAGAGGCTGACATGGCAATATGGGTGGCATGATATAGCAAGTGGTAGGAATCACAGCATAGGCATAGCAAAAGAGCGAGCAACTAGGAAGCAAAGATAGAAGTGATTTCGAGGGTATGGTCATCTTGCCTGCAAGGTTCTCAGAGTTGTTGAAGGCTTGATCCTCATAAGCGTTCTCAACAGGTTCCTCGTTCATGTACTCGTCTCCCGGCCCTACCCAAAACAAGAGCACAAGCAAAAGGAACAACTATCAACCACGATGCAATGCACAAACAATATGATGCAAAACATGGCATGATATGCGAGATGTGATATGCAATGCATATGCATGCTCCGGAAGGACAAGGATGAACAAGGCATAATCTTGGCAAACCAAGTATGCCACTGGAAAGGTGAGGTGATTTCGGTTGAAATCGATATAAAGATCACCGGAATCGGATGCACGGTTTGCAAATGACAAGCAATACAAGAATTACAATAATCTGTCATTAACAGCATGACGCTACTTAGCAAACAACAAGAAATTAAGCTACTGCACCCAAACATATCAACATAGCATATGAAAGTAATCTACTCAAGATGCTTGACAAAAGATGAACACCGAGCTACGGCTAAATCACACCATAGCAGGTTCAAACAAGCATGGCAAAAGTGCAAAAGATAACAGGTTCACAGACTTGGTGAAAATAACATGCCAGAAATTAACATCAGGATGACATGTTTAGAGTAATGAAACAACATGCTACAGGATCAGGACATAGCAAAATAAGGCATGGCATGAATCTACTCAAAACTCTTAACAACAGTCCCTTACTGACCATAATCCAAAAAGGAACAGAAAATATAATAACACCCATGTCAATTAAGCAAGTTTCGTTACAGGTTTCAGACTTAGCAGAAAACTGGACATGTCACAAACAGATAACAAGTAGGCATGTTTACGAGCTCGATGCACTCACTACAGAGCATTACATGATAAACTAAGCATACATATATCAAGAAGACATGGCATAGAAACTATACATGGCAAGAACAACATTATATCATGCAAGGATCAACTACAACAAGCTTGGCAAAATCGAATAACATGTAAACAATCTGCCAGCAACATTTTATAGCAAAAGTAGAGCTCGATTGACTCAAGCTATGGCACTCCATAATTACAAACAAAGGCATGGATGGATAGAGAAAATCCATATTCTCAAAACACTCTTACTGATCATGCTCAAATGGGGCATGGATCTCTCGGAAACAATATGAACACATGGCATAAAAATAACAGCAAGCAGGGACTTGGTGAAATTACTGTCTCTGAAATCAGCAACATTATGTACCCTAGTTTGCATGCTTGTGCTAGTTACCACAAGGATCACAAAAATACATGGCATAAATATCTGGGAAGATAACATGGCATATTACAAAACTCCTGTAGGACTCAACTTCATAGGATGCACATATCAATCATGGCAAAAATGACAATAGTGCATGTTCTGATAAGAATCAGAAACTAACATCACATAGCCCTCTTCCAACAGCATTTAGCGCATCAAGATGAGCTCAAATGAAGATTATGCAATGGAATTAAATGATGTACTCGTCGAGTCGAACAATTTGACATATTATACGCACGAAACGGAGCAATATACAGCAAGTTATGATGCGATGAACATGCGACAATGATGCAAGAATTATCCGGGACTTGGTGGAATTTCGGGGTCGGGAAAAGTCAACCTCAGGGTTTGGATCCAGATCTGGATCGGCGTGGGTTCCGAGGTTCGTCGGCGCCTGGCCGGATTTGCGGGCCGCGGCGGCCTCCAGCGGAGGCGCGCGGTCGACGAGGGGCGCGGTGCCGGCGCGGGACGGCGGCAGGGAGGCGGGGCGGCGTCGGCGAGGAAGAAGGCGGCGGGGTCCGGCGGGCGCGGGGCGGCGGCCGGAGCGGCGGCTCGGCACCGGCGGGAGGAGGCGGCGGCGGGCCGGCGACGGAGAGGAGGCGGCGGAAAGGAGGCGCCTCGGGCGGAGGAGGCGACCGGGCGGCGGGGAGCTCGCGGGCCGCGGGGGCCGGCCTCGGGCCACGGCGGGCCTGCGCGGGCGGCGCGATACGGGCGGCGGCGGAGGGCACGTGGCAAGGCCTTGTTGGCCGGGCGGCGGCGGACGGACACGTCCGCTGCCCGGATTTTCGTCCGGCGGCGGCGGACGGACACGTCCGCTGCCCGGATTTTCGTCCGGCGGCGGCGGGATGAGCGGGGCTAGGGTTAGGGTGGTATTGGACCCGAAAATGGAGGAGGGGGAGGTGTATTTGTAGGTAGAGGGGGCTAGGAAGCTCCAAATGGAGTGCGGTTTTCGGCCACGCGATCGTGATCGAACGGCGTCGGACATGGGAGTGTCTTAGATGGGTTAATGGGCTGTTTTGGAGGGGTTTTGGGCTGCAACACACACGAGGCCTTTACGGTTACCCGGTTAACCTTTGGAGTATCAAACGACCTCCGAATGACCCGAAACTTGACAGGCGGTCTACCGGTGCTATACCAAGGCCGCTTGGCAAACCTCGGTCCAATCCGAGAAGGTTTAATACCCGCTCACGGAAAAAGGTAAAAGGGGACGCCGGGGAACATAGGAGCGCCGGACTGCAAAATGGACAACGGGGAAAATGCTCGGATTCATGAGACGAACACGTATGCGAATGCGATACACATGGTGACATGATAATAAATGCATGACATGAACAAAATGCAAAACGAGGGAAACCCAACCATGGAGGAAATATTATATCACAATGCCGAAAATGGCAAGAGTTGGATTACAAATATGGCAAGATACATCCGGGGTGTTACAGTACATAAGCAAGAATTCCTCATACTCATGATTCTGATGCATATACTTACCTTGTAGTCTTGAGTTGGCTTAGGATGGAATGAACCTACACAAACAAGGTTAGATAACATAGGTACATCCACTAGCCAGAGCAAACAAAAGAAACCACAAGAATACCAAGACTGGGATGACATGTAGAGAGTGAGTACAAGGTACCACATTGGATTAGACATGTCCCCAAGAGTAAAGATATGCAATGAATTTGAATGATTTATTTCCCTTAGATGTCTTGCTCCCCCTGAATCTGGCATGGGATATTGGAAGAAGATAGGGAACAGAAAATCAGAGCTGAAAGATACAAATGAATAGAGTTTAATGCAAATAAGCACATATGAACATGTCTTTCCCCCCAAAAGACATGTGGCATCTCTCCTCTTGAACATCAAGCATCTGGGATCCTTGAGTATTCTCTCCCCCTAGAGATCTCTTTCTCCCCCCTTAATACTCTCTCCCTTGTAGGTGATAAGCTTTGATGTGATCTCTCTCTCCCCCTTTGACATCAATTTCCAAGAAGGGCTTTCTGGAATCTGTCGAATGGGTTTGGTCCTTGAGACTCAGCATAAAGCAATGGATAAAACTGTGATGCTTGTAGAGGACAAGATTCATTGAGTGGAGCTAGAGCAGAAGAAATACACAGAGAAAAAACACTTGTCACCTCAGCTCACTAGACAATTTAGATCTCACAAAGATTTGCAATGAATTATCTGAAAGATTTGCAATGAATTTGATGCAGAAAATGCAGAATAAAAAGAAAGAGAAGAAAATAAAAGATCTAGATGAAGTTTTTTTGTAAAAGAGAAACAAATATGCATGAGATAAATGCAATAACACAAAAAGGAACACAAGTGAACTTCATCTAGAGTTGGGCGGTGACATAGTCACCTATGTTAGAGTATATTGACTTAGGAGTCAAGTGAGAGCACTTGATCATAGGTCATACTCATCGTTTAAGCTCAAAATGGGGTTACCATTTTCCGTTTAAGCATTTTGATGTATTCATATCTTGTTGAGTTGCTTTGACTCATGACTTGGAGTAAAGCTTCTCTAAGATGGAATAACATACCTTGGGTGGTGGTGTGGATCTTGCTCATGTAGTTGAACTTATGTGGGTGCTCAAGGTTGATGTAGCTCATCAAGAATTGGGAGCACTACTTGGAATTTGAGTCCATCTACCTACATGGGTTAGTTCTTGCAAGGAAGAGCACTTGTGTATCCAAAAATGACAATCATGAAGCTCAACATAGAATTTGTCAAAGGATATGTTTGAATGGTTTTGTGCTTTCTTGTCTTCAACCACCATTGTGCAGAGACTTGGTGATGTAGGGATTGCTCAAGATGTGAGTGAGTCGCAATCTCATAGAATTAGATTCAACCAAGTACCTACATGGGTTAGATAACATGCAAGATGCAAATTTGTCCAAGACATAAGATAATCATCATAAGAGATATATCATGGATTAGTCATAAGCTCATGTCTTGCATGTATCCAATGGAGTTTCTACTCCAAGTTTGAAGCATCAATGATGTTCAATTCTCCTCTTAACCTGCAAAACACTTTCTCATCAAGTGGTTTAGTGAATATATCTGCTAATTGCTTATCGGTGCGAACATGCTTAGGATTAATGTCATCCTTAGCAACATAATCTCGAATGAAATGATGACGAACTTCAATATGCTTAGTTCGAGAATGTTGCACAGGATTATGACCAATTTTGATAGCACTTTCATTGTCACAAAGCAATGTCACATGTTTCACATATATCCCATAATCTTTAAGTGTTTGGGTCATCCAAAGTAATTGAGCACAACATGAACCAGCGGCGATGTACTCCGCTTCGGTGGTTGATAAGGATACCGAGTTTTGTTTCTTGGAGGACCAAGACACAAGAGATCTACCAAGAAATTGACAAGTACCCGAAGTGGACTTTCTATCAACCTTGTCTCCGGCGTAGTCCGAGTCGGAATAGCCAACAAGATCGAAAGATGCCCTCTTAGGATACCAAATGCCAAAATTTGGTGTATGAATTAAGTATCTCACTATCCATTTCACGGCCTTAAGATGACATTCTTTAGGAGCAGCTTGATATCTTGCACACATGCATACACTTAGCATGATGTCGGGACGTGAAGCATATAGGTATAACAATGAACCAATCATAGAGCGATAAACCTTTTGATCAATCAGTTCACCACCTTTGGTCAAATCAAGATGTCCACTAGTAGGCATGGGTGTAGGCATACCTTTGCATTCTTACATATTGAACTTCTTGAATAAGTCTTTGGTGTACTTCGTTTGAGAGACAAATGTACCTTCCTTAGTTTGCTTTATTTGCAAACCGAGAAAGAATTTGAGTTCACTCATCATAGACATCTCAAACTTCTTCGACATTAGCTTTCCAAACTTTTCGCCAAAAAGAGGGTTAGTTGAACCAAATATGATATCATCAACATAAATTTGGCATACAAATAGTTCTCCATTAACCCTTTTACTAAAAAGTGTGGAATCAATTTTTCCAATTTCAAAACCACTTGCAATAAGGAACTTGGTCAAGCACTTATACCATGCTCTAGGAGCTTGTTAAGACCATAAAGGGCTTTGTGAAGTTTGTAAACATGATTTGGTTTCTTAGGATTGACAAAGACGGGAGGATGTTTGACATAAACTTCCTCCTCTATTTCACCATTTAGAAAAGCACTTTTAATGTCCATTTGGTACAAGGTGATATTATGGTGATTAGCATAGGCAAGTAAGATGTGAATGGACTCAAGTCTAGCAACGGGAGCATATGTCTCACCATAGTCCATACCTTCGACTTGTGTGTATCCTTGGGTGACGAGACGTGCTTTGTTGCGAACCACTTGTCCATCTTCATCTTGCTTGTTGCGAAACACCCATTTGGTACCAATGATGTTGTGGTTGTTGTCGGGCTTCTCAACCAATGTCCAAACTTGGTTTCTCTCAAAGTTGTGTAGCTCTTCATGCATAGCGTTTATCCAGTACGGATCTTCCAATGCTTCTTCAACCTTCATAGGTTCAATGCTAGAGATGAATGAATAGTTTTCACAAAAGTTAGCTAAACGAGTTTTAGAGCGAGTGATTCTCCCAGTTTGGATATCTTTGTAGATTTGCTCGACGGGATGATCTTTGGCAATTCTTGCTCAAACTCGTGTAAGCTTTTGCTTGGGTCAGGGTGGAACATCCTCTTCATCTTGTTCTTCTTCTTCTTGACCTTCTTCATTGTTGACGTTGTTGTTCTCTTGTCGTGGTGGAGAAGGAGGTTGTTGACGTTCGTCTTGATGTACTTCCTCGTTTTCTTCATCTTGACGTGTCCCACTTGTGGATGCTTCCGTATCAACTCTTGGTTCACCTTGACGTGATGTAGAAGCTTCCACCCGGACGGACGAGGTACTCTCCTTCATTTCCATTGGACGAATCTTGCCAATGGACAAGTCTTGAATTGCGTCCGAAGGGTCTTTGTCTCCTACATCAATTGGCAATTGCTCTACTTGCGAGCCGTTAGATTCATCAAACTTCACATCCACCGTTTCTTTAACCTTTCGGGTGAAATTGTTGTAGACACGGTAAGTGTGAGAGTTTGAGCCATAACCAAGTAGAAAACCTTCATGAGACTTAGGAGCAAATTTAGAACGACGATGCTTATCAAGAATGTAGCACTTTGAGCCGAATACTCGAAAGTATCCAACTTGGGGTTTGTTACCGGTGAGGAGCTCGTATGCCGTCTTGCCGAGTAGCTTGTGAAGATATAAGCGATTTGTTGAATGACAAGCTGTCTCAACCTCTTCTGCCCAAAAGTGCTTCGGCGTCTTGTACTCATCAAGCATCGTTCTCGCCATTTCGATGAGCGTCCGGTTCTTCCTCTCAATAACTCCATTTTGTTGAGGTGTGTACGTAGCCGAGAACTCGTGTGAAATCCCTTCTTCGTCAAGAATGTCCACATTTGCATTCTTGAACTCTGTTCTGTTGTCGCTGCGAACCTTCTTGATCTTCACTTCAAATTGATTTTGGGCCTTCCTAGCAAAGTTTTTGAAGATCTTTTGGACCTGCGATTTATCATCAAGAAAGAACACCCACGTAAATCTTGAAAAATCATCAACTATGACTAGACCAAAAGAATTTCCACCGAGACTCTTGTAGGCGTTGGGACCATAAAGATCCATATGAAGTAGCTCGAGTGGCCTCCTTGTGGTCATGATGTTTTTCACGGGATGCCTTCCTCCAACCTGTTTCCCTGCTTGACAAGCACTGAAAAGTCAATCCTTATCAAATAAGACATCGTTAACTCCAAGGATATGATTTCCTTTAATAAGCTTGTCAAGGTTTCTCATGCCAACGTGACCTAGTCGTCTATGCCACAACCAACCTTTTGAGGATTTAGCAATAAAGCAAGTTTTAGGTTGTGCCTTTTTAGAGAAATCGACAATGTAAATATCACCTCTACGTATACCGGTAAAGACCATTTTATGATTGTCTCGACGAAACACTTGGCAATCTACCTCAGCAAATAGGACATTGAAACCGAAATCAGCAAGTCTAGATACTGAAAGTAAGTTGTAGCCGAGAGATTCAATGAGCATGACATTTTGAATGGAGCTATCATGTGAGATGGACACCTTACCAAGGCCAACTACCTTACCCTTTTAATTATCACCAAAGGTGACATATTTTCAAGGGCCGTCATTTTCAGCAAGCTCACGGAACATCTCTTCATCTCCGGTCATATGATCAGTACATCCACTGTCAAGAACCCATTCCTTTCCTCCTGACACCTATCCCCGAAGTTTTGCCATAAGACCAAAATGTCTCATTGCATCATCAAGATCGAAGTCACTATCATCATCCTCATCATAGTATCCATGTTCAACATCATCTTGTGATTGATCAAATCCTAGAGAGGGTAGTTCATTAGGTACATGATCATCAAAGCGGTTACCTTTATGAATTCTTATAGCTTCGGATATGATATCGCTAATGATTCCAACATTTCCTTTAGCATGCATGAGATTGGTAAGCTCAAATAGACAATCACCAAAACTAGGATCACTAGAGTTCATCTCACTCAAGGCAATAGATTTATGGAGAATTTCGTCTAAGCTTTTCAAGGAATAATCGGGAAATCGTTCCTCAAGAAATTTCCATATAGTGTAAGCACACTTGAGAGTAGGCAAACATCTAATCAAGTTTCTAGGCAAGCCTCTAATGATGAGCTCAACAGTTCTAAGATTGCGAATCATGTCAATATCTTCATCTAGGGTAGGATGCATAGGATCAACATGAGGTGCACAAGGGCTAGCAATGTACTTGTTCAAATGATATTGATTGAAAATTACAAGCATCTCATTTTTCCACTCATGAAAATACTCTCCATCAAGAATAGGCACTCTATGTCTAAGGCTCCCCAAAGTAGACTCATCCATCTTCCTCCAATGGTGATTAAACCAAGGCAATGGAGACCAAAGCTCTGATACCACTTGTAGGATCTTGAGAAGATGTGTCTAGAGGGGGGGGTCATTAGACACTTAGTGCTAAAGTTGCAGTTTTTAAACTTTTTCGGTTTAAGTGGAGTTTAGGCACAATTTCAACATTCATAATACATATCAAGCAAGCATGCAAAGAGTATATGAGCAGCGGAAAGTAAAGCATGCATCTTGCAAGAATGTAAAGGGAAGGGTTTGGAGAATTCAAACGCAATTGGAGACACGGATGTTTTTGGCGTGGTTCGGATAGGTGGTGCTATCCTACATCCACGTTGATGGAGACTTCAACCCACGAAGGGTAACGGTTGCGCGAGGGCACGGAGGGCTCCACCCACGAAGGGTCCACGAAGAAGCAACCTTGTCTATCCTACCTTGGCCATCGCCCACGAAGGACTTGCCTCACTAGCGATAGATCTTCACGAAGTAGACGATCTCCTTGCCCTTACAAACTCCTTGGTTCAACTCCACAATCTTGTGAGAGGCTCCCAAGTGACACCTAGCCAATCTAGGAGACACCACTCTCCAAGAAGTAACAAATGGTGTGTTGATGATGAACTCCTTGCTCTTGTGCTTCAAATGATAGTCTCCCCAACACTCAACTCTCTCTCATAGGATTTGGATCTGGTGGAAAGAAGATTTGAGTGGAAAGCAACTTGGGGAAGGCTAGAGATCAAGATTCATATGGTAGGAATGGAATATCTTGGCCTCAACACAAGGGTAGGTGGTTCTCTCTTAGAACATATGAGTTGGAAGTGTAGATGTGTTCTGATGGCTCTCTACACGAATGAAGAGGAGGTGGAGGGGTATATATAGCCTCCACACAAAATCTAACCGTTACACACAATTTACCAATCTCGGTGAGACCGAATCAACAAACTCGGTCAGACCGATTTTAGTAAACTTAGTGACCGTTAGGGTTTTCGGTGGGACCGATATGCAACTCGGTAGGACCTATATGGTTAGGGTTAGGTCATAACGTAATCTCGGTGAGACCGATTACACAAACTCGGTGAGACCGATTTTGGTAATTAGCTAACCAGAGAGTTGGTCAGGCAAACTCGGTGGGACCGATTACTAAACTCGGTTGGACCGATTTTGGTAACAAGTTAACCAGAGAGTTTGCATTGTAATCTCAGTAGTACCGATTGCCTAAACTCGGTGAGACCGATTTTGGTAATGGACATACACAGAGAGATTACAATCCCATCTCGGTGAGACCGAGATCCCTATTGGTAGAACCGATTTTCTTTGGGTTTGGCAATGGCTATGTCATGTGAAACTCGGTGGCGCCGGATAGAAAGAATCGGTAGGTCCGAGTTTGACTTTAGGTTTAGGTCATATGTGGAAGTGGGAAAGTAGCTGAGGGTTTTGGAGCATATCACCAAGCACATGAAGCAAGAGGCTTATTAAGCAACACCTCATCCCTCCTTGATAGTATTGCCTTTTTCCTATAGACTCAATGTGATCTTGGATCACTAAAATGTAAAATGAAGAGTCTTGAGCTTGAAGCTTTAGCCAATCCTTTGTCCTTAGCATCTTGAAGGAGTTCCCACATCCTTTAGTCCATGCCACTCCATTGTTGAACTTATCTGAAACATACTAGATAAAAATGTTTTTCCAACAAGAGATATGTTGACATCAATTATCAAAACCACCTGGGGAGCACTTCTGCTTTCAATCTCCCCCTTTTTGGTAATTGATGGAAACATACATCAAAGCTGTAGATAAACATATAAAGAATAGTAAGTAAAGCTTTGGAAGGACATGTAACAAACATAGACTCCCCCTACATGTATGCAATCATGTGAATATGAAATATAGAAGCATGTGAGAGCATAACCATGACAGAGTAGGCAATGTGTTACATGTATCTTGGCCATATGCATCAGAGCAAAAGATTATTAAGGAAAATACCTTCATGCTCATGAGTCCTTCTTGCAAACAGTATGTACATAAGCAAGAATTCCTCATACTCATAATGCTAGCAGGCCTGTACGGCCCATCTTCATCGACAATGCACTCAAGACCCTCGCGAGGGGCCAAGCCTCAGGAGGCGGACGACGCAAGACCTCCTCAGGAGCGGCCTCGCCAGGCAGGCTCGCGAGGGTCGGAGAGATCAAGGCGAGGCAAACCTCGCGAGGTTCTCATGACGTGAGCCATAACGATCGAGACCAGGCGGGCACCAGCGCGCGCAGCGTCCTTGTTTCCTCTTTGGTGCAGAAAGGAGGCACCAGACCAGCGACAATGGCGCTCACGAAGAACGGGTAGAAGGTGCTCCCCTTGCCCTAAGGCTGGCCGGAGCCGACCTTGAGCACAGTCGCCCACTCGCTGCCCTGCGCCACCGTCATCAGGAGCGCGAGGGCAAGGTTCTTCTCCATCAGATTTGGAGAATCCAGGGCCGGCGAGTACCAAGCATCATCCGGGGACTTGCGAGGCGCCATGGTGTGCCGAATGCAGAGGATTGAGACGGATCTGGAGGATTTCGGGAGCAAGAGGAAGGAGAGCGAGAAAGGGAATCTAGGGCAAGACAGATGAGAGCGGGGTAAGCAAGCATGGCCCGAGCATCCCCTTTTGTCATACGTGCAGTTGCCGAGGCGTCGTGGGAAGTGCAGGCGCCCACGTCCAATCAACCGCCACGCGGCGCCCAAGGCCGCAGGCTATTAGGGCCCGCGGCGCTTCTCGCTTGCCCCTTCGCTTCTTCGCTAAGCCAAGCCCGCACGCGCCTTGGGCCCGGGGGCTACTGTCGGTGTTCTGGGAACGGGGTCCCCAGGCCTGCCTGCCTGCGGCCTGCGGCGTGGCTCAAGTGGGGGCCCAGCGCGGCCCATCTTCATCAACACAAACTCAAAACCCTCGCGAGGGGCCAAGCCTCGCGCGGCGGACGACAGGAAGCTTCCTCAGGAGCGGCCTCATCAGGCAGGCTCGCGAGGAGGCAGAGAGATCAATGCAAGGGTACCTCGCGAGGATCCAGTGACGCAAGCCATGACGATGAAAACCAGGCGGGCACCAGGCGGGCGCCGGCCTGTGCAGAGTCCTTGTTTCCCCTTTGGTGCAAAGGAGGCAAGCACAGGCCAAGGCATCAGGCAAAGGTTACCATTCCAGTGCAACGAGACCAAGACCAGCCGGACGGAGGCCACCGTGGAGCCAAAGACGGCGTCACCACCAGAGATTTTGGCAGCTGAAGATTACCTTTGGTCAGGATAACTTGTACTAGATGTTCCCCTTCAAAATGGCCAATTGTTGGCGCCCTTCCCGCTCAATTGTTTCGGTGAGAGGCCCAGGGCCTCTATAAATAGAGCTAGCCTCCAAAGAGTAGAGGCATCTGGAGACCAAGTAGAACTCACCGCATCAGCTCAAGAACACCTCTAGCGAGGCTGTTCTTCCTCTGTACTGTTCATCATCGGCCCCCGAGGCAATCCACCACACCACACACTGGAGTATGGTACTACACCACAACAGTGGCCCGAAGCAGTATAAATCTCGTGTCCCTTATGTTGTTCATCGTTTTCATCTTAGTTCGCATGAGGGGATCGGACGTAGAACGGCAGGGGAGAGATCTCCGCGCGCACCCCAGTGTTCAAACCTCAAGGGTCTGCCGGAACCCGAAATCCGACAAGCATCAAATGGGCAGCTCTGGCACATGGCACTATTAGCTCCTCGCAAACGGAGACAGATTCTTAGTTGCTGGCAGGAGCCATGACTATCATTGGGCAGGACCTATCCAATCACTCCATACTACGGGAAGACTTGAAAGTTCATAATCATAAGAGGTTGTGGTTCTCCAAATGTGACATTCAAGTCTATAGTACGAGGATGAAGAACTGGATGAAAGGTTGCTGTCGTTCAAATGGGCGAAATGCCCAACATGTCCACGTAAATATTGTTTTTTACCCGATTCTAAAAAAACACCGAAAAGCAAAAGAAAAGGATGGATTCTCACCGTAAATTAATTACATTATCAAAGATTGATCTGATTTGACTGGCCAGATGAAAACCATTACTACCAGATCTAATTTGACTGGCCAGATGAAAACCATTACTACCAGATCTAATTTGACTGGCCAGATTCATCTGTTTTTCCTTTTCTTTATTGGGTTTTGGGGTTTTTTAGTGCAACAATAGCAAACGAGTTGTGCCTGACATTTCATTTTCGTTCCATTTGGAAACAATCGCTCCAAGGACTGTCTCATTCCATGGATCCCCCTCCCAGTTAATAGAATGTTCGAAGATATCTGGGTCCAAAAAAATGATCCATGAAAACGGTTCAAGTACGAAGAGTATAGGAAAACAAAGAAGTTTCATTTAAATTATTCCTGTAAGAAAAACAATTCTTAATGCTCCCAAGTGAATCTTTATTTCCAAACTTCATTCTTGGTCATTTTCCTACTTTACAAACGTTTGGAGCAACAGCATGCGCCATTGTGGCAGGTCCCGCTTCCCTTGCCATCTTGCTTGCAGTAGTGATCACACGCGTTAACATTTGGACAAGGGGAAGGATCGTAGGGTTCCTGGTATCCACTGCAAGTGGCGCCTTCCAGGCCTACAACAATCAAATACAAAAGGTGCCATCAGAACATGTTGCAGTTCGTACTTAAACTCGAATTCTATGAAAACCATGTACTATGTAAACACAGGCAAAACAACTACTGATCGATATCTTCTATGTCATTGCTACTACCTTCCTTATATTTAATTACTACTACCTCTGTGAAGAAATTTGAAATCACTATAACCACAAATTCCTATATACTACTCCCTTCATCTCAAAATAAGTTTCTAGTAGTTCCTCCCAAAATAAGCGTCTTGTAGTTGATAAGCTCTGTTAAATATAACTTTACCTATGTTCCTCCCTGATGCTTCACACGACAAAAAAGTGGTTGAAACCATCAAAAGTGCCATCAAGCACAGAACACTTGTGTTGATCCGGATTAGAGCCATAAGAAATTGTTTACACTTTTCTTCTCCTAAGTCCTTTTGGTTGTGGTTGTTGTAGACTTGTACTACCTAGCTGGTTCCTTTTGCTATTTATATAGAAGCACGGGCGATTCTTGGAGTATCAATTTTTGCCATTTTATTCATTGCTGCTTTGGTGTGTTTCCTTCCTACAATTCAACTTAATTAATTAGGATCCTCAGATAATAAGCACAACATGGAATATCCTGTTGGTATGGATTGATCGACTACAAAATTATCCAGAAGGAATTCATTAGCATTCCATAACACAATTATGAAATTAACTACCTCCTAAAAATAACCTCGCAAAATAAATTAGATTTCCATAACAACATTATGACATTTATTGGCTCCCAATATTATTTACAGACGAAATTTATTACTAATACTCCATACCAAGATTATGGCATTTATTTGCTACAAAATTACATAGGAAATTAATTAGTAGTCCGTAACAAGATACACGGTGTATAAAAAAATGTGTTGGTCCGAATAAAAAATGCACTAATTGTCAACCATGCATTTGCACGGGCTGGGATGCTAATTTTGAGCGTTTTTGACACTAGTGCAGTGTCAAACACGCTCTTATATTATGGGACGGAGGGAGTATGTTTCTATAATAGTATAAGAGCATTTTTTACACTAGTATAAGAGCATTTTTGACATTTAGTGTAGTGTCATAATATAAGAGCGTTTTGGACATTAGTGTAGTGTCAAACACGCTCTTATATTATGGGACGGAGAGATTGTTTCTTTCAGTCCGAACAAACAAATGCAACCACATAATATTATGAGATCATGTCATAGGCCAAATCCCCCCAAACGGACATCCATTTTATTCGAATTTCATCTTTTTGGGGGTGGCAATGGGGCGGTGTCCAGGCGTTTCCCTGGATGCGCTAGCCGTGCGCCCGACGCGCGAACGCATCTCGCCCGCTTGCATGGGAAACTTTTGACCAGCAGCCATAGTTCACGCCAGCAGGCGTGGGCAAGGTTGGCCATAGGAATCGACTGGGGCTGCTTCCTCTGCATCCCGTCGTACGAGTGGCCAGCGCCAGCGAACCTGGGCGTCACGTTGAGGTCGATGATGGCCACGGTCGGGACGAAGGGGTTGGCCGGCGCGATCACGTTGTTGTTCGGGCGACATGGAGAATCGGGTCTGGCCATGCAGCGACTTTAGATGAAACCCAGGCGTCTCCGGTGTGATGAACGAGCTCGGGAACTAGTACTGTGGAGGGCGAACGGCGGACGAGCTTGTGCTAGCCGCGGCCATGGCAGCCACTGAGAGAATGGTCAGAGTGGGTCGGCACAACCCTAACATGAGAAAGGTGTGCGCCTTGGCGATGATGGCCTCATTGTCCTCGATGTCGGCATTGTGCTGCGCGGCTGCCTCGGCGGCGAAGTTTGGATTAGGGCTCCGTGGATCCAAACAAGGTTTGAACTCTGGGTGTGTGCGCAGGATCTTGCCTAGCTACAGCTCGTTGCTCGCTACCTCACGGCTTGACTCCGACGAGTTCGCGTGAGCGGGACGAAGAAGTGGAAACGATGGTTTACCCAGGTTCGGGCCACCTTGCGGTGTAAAACCCTACTCCTGTTTTGGGGTGGATTGCCTCGTGAGGAGGATGAGGATGAACTAGCACAAGTGCGAGCTGCCTCAAGCAAGCTCAATGGCCGAAGGATTGGTCTAGATCCAGTCCCTTCTCTATGGTGTAGACTAGCCTATACTTATAGTGGCATTGGTCCTCTTCCCTCATAGCTTGGGAGGGAAGGGATACCACAACGACCAATTGAATGGGGACAGGAGTACCACCTATCCTGACTAAAGGTGGTCTTCGTCTGCAAAATCTTTGGTCATGACAATGCAGTGGGCTCGGCGATTACCTCCATCCAACCAAGCCAGCGGTCCTGGTCTTGTTGCACCGGAATGAAAACCTTTGGGATATTCCTTGGGAACCCGCTTACATCCTTGCCTCCTTAGCACCAAAGAGGAATCCGTCCTCTCCTGCGCCCGCTGGTGCTCTTCTGGCCTTAGTCGTCATAGCTCACATCACCTCTCGCCTCGCGAGGCGGGATGCCTGCCTAGAGATATCCGTCCCTCGGGAGGCAGCCTCGGGAGGCCGCTCCTATGGAGGTCTTGATGTAGATTGCCTCGCGAGGTGGGGGCCCTCGCGAGGGTCTTTTTCGTGATGTCTTGGAGTTGAGCCGTACTGGGCCCTTGGCAGGGCCACGCGCTGGGCTGCAGGTAGATGGGTCTGGGCACCCCTGTTCCTAGGACGCCGACGGTAGCCCCCAGGCCCACGGCACGCTTGGCCGGGCGTCGAGGCGAAGGCAGATGGGGGAGCGCGAAGCGACGCGGACCCTAACCACCGTGGGCCAAGCTCGATGCGTGACACACGACGGGACGCGGACGCCCCTACTTCCCCATGCCGCCTCAGCAACCGCCCGGACTGACAAAAGCCTGGCACGCGCCATGGGGCCATCATTGCTCGAAGCTGGAAGGATGACGGTTGGCCTTCTGCGATTACATATAAGAGGGCGAAGGGGGAGAACCCCCAGCCCACCTTTGTCTTCTCGCCCATTCGCTTCCAACCTTTGCCGCAACAACTATGGCGCCAGTGAAGAGGTTCACCGCCACAGAGAAGATAATTTTTTACCCATTGCTATATGCTCTGAGGGAAAATAAGACACACTTGCATTTCTTAACTAGAGCAATAAAACTTCATCGTATTGAACCTAGTAAATTACTAAGTACACTTATTTTCCATGCCAAAACTAAAATAGATAACCTGCAGAAAGTTAAAATATTTTCCCTTCAGAGCAATGTACAAAATTCGACATGATCTGAGCTCCTAGTTTTATCACCAAATGCGCATGCACATTTCAGAAAAAATTGTCTGTTGTGCCAAAATTATAAGGTAAAGAAAGCAACCGAATGGAACATTCAGAAAAATCATGGACAATGACAAAAACGCCGGTGGGCATAGCAGACCATGGAATAGGCTCAGATTTCTGTGTAGCTGATAAGTGACTAATAAACCATCAAAGTTTCAGATTGACTTGTATATAAAAGTAGTAGAAATAGTATTTCTCAACGCAGATCATTGGTAATGGCAGAATCATGCAAAATGATACAGATCAATGGTAACATGTGAATCGTTCAAAAGGATAGAGATCATTGGCAACAGGAGAATAGACTAATATGTCATGGTATAGCACAATGCAACAACAAGCTTATTGTGATATTTATTACTCCCTCCGTCCAAAAATACTTGTCGTTGAAATGGATAAAAGAACATGTATCTAGAACAAAAATACATCTAGATACATCCCCTTTTATCCATTTTGATGACAAGTATTTCTGGATGGAGGGAGTACCAATTAGCTTGTTGATGCACTAAGCAGTACCATGACATGAACACTTCCAGAGAGAGATGGAGAGAGCCTACGATTTCCAAGGGTAGAAGACGATGAGGGTGTAGCTGGTGGGTGTTGTTCGTATGGTGAGTGGCACATGAATCCTTGATTTTCAGAGCAAACCATGAGAGGCGGGCTGTACCCAAACACAAACTTGCTGAAATCTTAACTTCTGGTGGCATCGGTGGAACAACCAAAACCAGGTGTGGAAATGGGAGAAGATGTGGTCTTCAGCTGAAATCATGTATCACGCGATGTCAACAAATGAAGTGTCTATGGAACTGTCAGGTAGTGCAGAAAGAGAAAAAATTTGTGGACAACATCAAATGGCAGCTCTGGCACATGGCACCATTAGCTCCTCGCAAACGGAGACAGATTCTTAGTTGCTGGCAGGAGCCATGACTATCATTGGGCAGGACCTATCTAATCACTCCATACTATGGGAAGACTTGAAAGTTCATAATCATAAGAGGTTGTGGTTCTCCAAATGTGACATTCAAGTCTATAGTACGAGGATGAAGAACTGCATGAAAGGTTGCTGTCGTTCAAATGGGCGAAATGCCCAACATGTCCACGTAAAAGTTGTTTTTTACCCAATTCTACAAAAACACCGAAAAGCAAAAGAAAAGGGTGGATTCTGACCGTAAATTAATTACATTATCAAAGATTGATCTGATTTGACTGGCCAGATGAAAACCATTACTACCAGATCTAATTTGACTGGCCAGATTCATCTGTTTTTCCTTTTCTTTATTGGGTTTTGGGTTTTTTTTAGTGCAACAATAGCAAACGAGTTGTGCCTGACATTTCATTTTCATTCCATTTGGAAACAATCGCTTCAAGGACTGTCTCATTCCATGGATCCCCCTCCCAGTTAATAGAATGTTCCGAAGATATCTGGGTCCAAAAAAATGATCCATGAAAATGGTTCAAGTACGAAGAGTATAGGAAAACAAAGAAGTTTCATTTAAATTCTTCCTGTAAGAAAAACAATTCTTAATGCTCCCAAGTGAATCTTTATTTCCAAACTTCATTCTTGGTCATTTTCCTACTCTACAAATGTTTGGAGCAACAGCATGCGCCATTACGGCAGGTCCCACTTCCCTTGCCATCTTGCTTGCAGTAGTGATCACACGCGTTAACATTTGGACAAGGGGAAGGATCGTAGGGTTCCTGGTATCCACTGCAAGTGGCGCCTTCCAGGCCTACAACAATAAAAAACAAAAGGTGCCATCAGAACATGTTGCAGTTCGTACTTAAACTCGAATTCTATGAAAACCATGTACTATGTAAACACAGGCAAAACAACTACTGATCGATATCTTCTATGTCATTTCTACTACCTTCCTTATATTTAATTACTACTACCTTTGTGAAGAAATTTGAAATCACTATAACCACAAATTCCTATATACTACTCCCTTCATCTCAAAATAAGTTTCTAGTAGTTCCTCCCAAAATAAGCGTCTCGCAATTGATAAGCTCTGTTAAATATAACTTTACCTAAGTTCCTCCCTGATGCTTCACACAACAAAAAAGTGGTTGAAACCATCAAAAGTGCCATCAAGCATAAAACACTTATGTTGATCCGGATTAGAGCCATAACGAAAATGTTTAGTCTTTTCTTCTCCTAAGTCCTTTTGGTTGTGGTTATTATAGACTAGTACTACCTAGCCGGTTCCTTCTGCTGTTTATATAGAGGCACGGGCGATTCTTGGAGTATCAATTTTTGCCATTTTATTCATTGCTGCTTTGGTGTGTTTCCTTCCTACAATTCGCCTTAATTAATTAGGATCCTCAGATAATAAGCACATCATGGAATATCCTGTTTGTATGGACTGACCGACTACAAAAATATCTAGAAGGAATTTATTAGC
Source organism: Aegilops umbellulata (assembly GCA_032464435.1). NCBI lineage: Eukaryota > Viridiplantae > Streptophyta > Magnoliopsida > Poales > Poaceae > Aegilops > Aegilops umbellulata. Next base: position 379,236,537 of record CP136054.1, read on the forward strand.
ATTCCATAACACAATTATGAAATTCATTACCTCCTAAAAATAACCACGCAAAATTAATTAGTTTTCCATAAAAACATTATGACATTTATTGGCTCCCAATATCATTTACGGACAAAATTGATTACCAATACTCCATACCAAGATTATGGCATTTATTTGCTCCAAAATTACATAGGAAATTAATTAGTATTCCATAACAAGTTACACGATGTATAAACAAAGGTGTCAGTCCGAATAAAAAATGCACTAATCGTCAACCCATGCATTTGCATGGGTTGGGATGCTAATTTTGAGCGTTTTTGACACTAGTGCAGTGTCAAACACGCTCTTATATTATGGGACAGAGGAAGTATGTTTCTATAAAAGTATAAGAGAATTTATTACACTAGTATAAGAGCGTTTTGACATCATTGTAGTGTCATAATATAAGAGCGTTTTTGACATTAGTGTAGTGTCAAACACACTCTTATATTATGGGATGAAGGGAGTATGTTTCTATCTATCCGAACAAATAAATGCAACCACATAATATTATGAGAGCACATCTTAGGCCAACTCCCCCAAATAGATATCCATTTTGTTTGGATTTTGTCTTTTTGGGTGAGGCAATGGGGCGGTGTCCGGCCGTTTTCCTGGATGCGCTGGCTGTGCGCCCGACATGCGAACGCATCTCGGCCGCTTGCATGCAAACCTATTGACAACGAAGACATAGCTCCATGCCACTAGCCATAGTTCACGCCAGCGGTCGTGGGAAAGGTTGGCTGTAGGAATCGACCGATGCTGCTTCCTCTGCATCCCGTCGGACGAGTGGTCAGCGCCACTGAACCCAGGCATCACGTTGAGGTCGATGACGGCCACGGTCGGGATGAAGTGGGTGGCCGGCGCGATCACGCTGTCGTTTGGGTGACATGGAGAACCGGGTCTGGCCATGCAGCAAGTTTGGATGAAACCCAGGCGTCTCCGGTGTGACGGACGAGCTCGGGGACTAGTACTATGGAGGGCAAATGGCCGACGAGCTTGTGCGAGCCGCGGCCATGGCAGCCACCGAGAGAATGGTCGGCGTGGGTCGGTAGGACCCTAACATGAGAAGGGTGTGCGCCTTGGCGACGGTGGCCTCATTGTCCTCGATGTCGGCATTGTGCTGCGCGGCACGCAGCGCGGCTGCCACGGCAGAAAAGTTGGGATTAGGGCTCCGCAGACCCAAACAAGGTTTGAACTCTAGGGCGTGTGTGCAGGATCTTGCCTAGCTACAGCTCGTTGCTCGCTACCTCACGGCTTGACTCCGACGAGTTCGCGTGAGCGGGAAGAAGAAGTGGACACTGTGGTTTACCCAGGTTCGGGCCACCTTGCGGTGTAAAACCCTACTCCTTCTTTTTGGTGGATTGCTTCGTGAGCAGGATGAGGATGAACTAGTACAAGTGTGAGCTGCCTCAGGCGAGCTAAATGGCCGAACGATTGCTCCGGGTCCAGTCCCTTCTCTATGGTGGAGACTAGCCTTGGCTTGGTCCTCTTCCCTCATAGCTTAGGCGGGAAGGGATACCACAACGGTCAATTGAAGGGGACAGGAGTACACCCTATCCTGACTAAAGGTGGTCTTCGTCTGCAAAACCTCTGGTCATGACGTTGTGGTGGGCTCGGCGATGACATCCATCCTGCCGAGCCAGCGCTCCTGGTCTTGTAGCACCGGAATGAAAACCTTTGGGTGATTCCTTGGGAACCCGCGTACATCCTTGCCTCCTTATCACCAAAGAGGAAACTGCCCTCTCATACGCCCGTTGGTGCCCTTCTGGCCTTAGTCGTCATAGCTGACGTCACCGCATGCCTCACAAGGCGGGACACCTACCTAGAGATATCCGTCCCTCGGGAGGCAGCCTCGGGAGGCCACTCCTCGGGAGGTCTTGATGTAGTTTGCCTCACGAGGGTCTTTTTTGTGAAGTCTTGGAGTTGAGCCGTACTGATCCCTTGGCGGGGCCACGCGCTGGGCCACAGCAGACGGGTCTGGGCACCCCCGGTCCCAGAACGCCGAAAGTAGCCCCCAGACCCACGGCGCGCTTGGCCTGGCTTCGAGCCGAAGGTAGAGAGGGGAGGGCAAAGTCACGCGGACCCTAACCGCCTACGAGCCAGGCTCGATGCGTGGCACACAACGGGATGCGGACGCCCCTGCTTCCCCATGCCGCCTCGGCAACCGCCCAGACTGACAAAAGCCTTGCGCACGCCATGATACGTCTCCAACGTATCTATAATTTTTTATTATTCCATGCTGTTATATTATCATTCTTGGATGTTTTATAATCATTTTATAGTCATTTATATCATTTTTTGGTACTAACCTATTGACACAGTGCCAAGTGCCAGTTTTGTTTTCTGCATGTATTTTACGTCGCAGGAAATCAATACCAATTGGAGTCCAAATGTAGCGAAAGTTTTTGTGGAATTTTTGGACCAGAAGACATCCAGTGGGCCGGAGAAGCACCTGGGGGTGCTCCAAGGGGAGCACAACCCACCAGGGCACGCCAGGAGGCCCAGGCGCGCCCTGGTGGGTTGTGCCCATCTCGGGTGCTCCCTGCACTGCCTCTTTGCTCTATAAATACACCAATATTCCAGAAACCCTAGGGGAGTCGATGAAAATCAATTCCAGCCGCCGCAGAGTCCAGAACCACTAGATCCAATCTAGACACCGTCATGGAGGGGTGCATCATGTCCATTGGTGCCTCTCCGATGATCCTTTGTAGTTATTTGTAGACCTACGGGTCTGTAGTTAGTAGCTAGATGACTTGCTCTCTCTCTCTCTCTCTCTCTCTCTCTCTCTCTCTCTCTCTCTTTTGATTATCAATACAATGGTCTCTTGGGGATCCATATGATGTAACTCTTTTTGCTGTGTGTTTGTTGGGATCAGATGAACTTTGAGTTTATTATCAGATCTATCTTTTTATCCATGAAAGTTATTTGAGTCTTCTTTGATCTCTGATATGCATGATTGCTTATAGCCTCGTATTTCTTCTCCGATATTTGGGGTTTGTTTGGACAACTTGATCTATTTATCTTGTAATGGGAAGAGGTGCTTTGTAGTGCGTTCGTTCTTATGGTGCTTGATCCCAGTGACAGAAGGGAAACCAACATGTGTGTATCGTTGCTACTAAGGATAAAACGATGGGGTCTATTTCTACATAAATAGATCTTGTCTACATCATGTCATCGTTCTTATTACATTACTCCGTTTCTCCATGAACTTAATACACTAGATGGACTTTGGATAGTGGTCGATGTGTGGAGTAATAGTAGTAGATGCAGGGAGGAGTCGGTCTACTAATCTTGGACCTGATGCCTATATAATGGTCATTGCCTAGATATCGTCATGATTATTTGAAGTTCTATCAATTGCCCAATAGTAATTTGTTCACCCACTGTTTGCTATTTTCTCGAGAGAAGCCACTAGTGAAACCTACCCCCGGGTCTCTTTCTCATATTATTTTCCTTTACAATCTATTTTATTTGCCTTCTATTTTCAGATCTATTAAACCAAAAATACAAAAATACCTTGCTTGAATTTATTTTATTTGGCGTTTGATCTATCGATATTTACAACTCTCTTACATTCGTTTGCCTATCTCTAGGCGCCGTTACCCGAAAGAGATTGACAACCCCTTTTACACATCGGGTTGCGAGTATTTATTATTTGTGTGCAGGTGTTGTTTACGTTGTGTTGCTTGGTTCTCCTACTGGTTCGATAACCTTGGTCTCATCACTGAGGGGAATACCTGCCGTTGTTGTGCTGCATCATCCCATCCTCTTAGGGGAAATACCGACGTAGTTCAGGCAAACATCAAAAGGAATTTCTAGCGCCGTTGCCGGGGAGGATCCTCAACATATACCAGGTTCCTAATCACAAATCTCATCTCCTCGCAATTTACATTATTTGCCATTTGCCTTTCGTTTTCCTCCCCCCCCCCACTTCACAAAATTTGCCATTTTATTCGCCCTCTTTTTCATTTGCCATTTTCTTGTCGGATCTGTTTTTGAGTGCAATCTTGTTGTGTAGTCACCATTACTACAAAAAAATACACTTCCGTGATGATACGTGTTTGTCACAGTAGGTCATGTTTTCTGTCATGCATGTACATCCATGACAAATTTATGACAGAATCAAGATAGTCATACCTGTGTTGTCGTAGAAGTGTTCCATGACATTACCAAAATTATCATCATGGAAGTGTCCACTTCCATGATGATAAACTGTGCGTCACAGAAGTGCTTTCATCAAGGGTGCCGACACGTGGCATCCACCGTAATGGAACGCCGTTAAGATATCGAGTCCGGTTTTGGATCTGATAACCCATTAACAGCCTGGAGCAATGGGGATTTTCCACGTGGAAAATCATCATTGGCCAGAGGAAACACGTGTCAGCTCCGCGTTGTCAAAGGTGTCACTCATCCAATGGGCGAGATGCGCCTATGATATGTTAACACGTGGACCGGCCCAAAAGTGGCCCATAAAGTTTAAATGGGCCGACCCAACTAAAGGCCCACAAGATTTTGCGGACCATAATGGGCCGGCCTAGCTAAAGGCCCACGAGATTTTTGCGGGCCATAATGGGCCTGCCCAGGTGAAGGCCCACAAGATTTTTGTGGACTTTAATGGGCTGGCCCAGCTAAAGGCCCACGAGATTTCGCCAACATTAATGGGCCGGCCTAGCTGTAGGCCCACAAGATTTTGAGGACCCTAGTAGGTCGGCCCATTAACTGGCTGCCACGTTTCGGGCCTAATAATGGCCCATATGAGATATGGCCTGTTAAAAGCCTACCACGTTCTGGGCCAAATTACGGCCCAAATCAGGTTCGTCCCTGTAAGAGGCTTTGGGCTAAATTATGGCCCATATGAGATTCGGCCCATCAACTGGACGCTATGCTTTTTGAGCCCACTTGCTAAAGGCCCATTTAGTAATTCGGCGTGATATTAGTTTTGGCCTGTTAAGGGCCCGTTTAACATTCCGGCCCTATATTAATTTCGGCCTGTTAAAAGCCCGTCATATAGTTGGGCCTAACTATGGCCCGGTTTGCATCCGGCGTGCTCGCAGCCGATAATCTGATTGGGCCAAACAAGGACCGAGACAAATTTGGCCTGTTATGAGCCCATGATTTGATTGGCACATTCATGGGCCGGGGTCTATTTCGGCCTGCTGCCGGCCCGTGAGCTGTTCGGCACATTTCAGGCCCAACCTAGTTTTCAGCCTCCTAAAGGCCCACTGAGTTTTCTTGGGAAAATAGGGCCGCCGGTTTATTCGGCCTATTAAAGGCCCAAATCTACTAGTGGGCTAGTTTACATTTAGGCCTGTTAACGGACCGAGATGGCGGGGCCCATGATGCGGATCATACATGGTGATTTGCATGACGGCCGTTTGGCCGGTTTACTGCGAAGACATGATATATATACAGTAAAATAACTGCAGCATCATGAATAAAAAAATCTAGACTATATAATAAAGAAATTACGGCTTATTACATCCACGGGGCATCAAAGTTCGCCACTATGATAATAAAGCACAAGCAGACAGCAGATTACATACACTGGGCATCAAAGATCGCCACCAGTGCAACTAAACACGTCGGAAAAATAATATACAAAACTGACAGAACTTCAATAGAGTTCAAGAAAGGTTAGCCCTGCTCGGGAGCGGCAGCGCAAGCAGCTGAGCAAGCTTGTGAGGCTGCACTTATTTGACACTTATATCCTCCTCACTCTGAAAGATAAACAAGCACACAGATGACAGGTTTTGCACATATAAGTATCAGTGCTGACAATTTATCACATTTCTTACTGACGAATAAAGTGACACAGTTTAAAATAGCATTAACACAATATGGTATTTTTCAGGTCAAGACATGGCAAAAAAATGACATTGTGAAGGAGTTGGTAGCTTCACGACACCACTGGATTACAGATAAAAAACTCATAAGTATCAATGGTTAGTGTGCTGTCAATTTACCCCATTTCAGATTGGCAAAATAAGATCACTTGCTCTGTATAGTTTAATTTACATGGTATGAAGTAGGAACTTGGTTGTACAACTGAAAACTTAAATTGATAAGGACAACTTTTGTTTATGAACTGGAGTACATAATAAACTTTAAACATGCAATTTGATGCAAACACCAAAAATAAACAGCTGTTGCAGTCATGCCTAACCAAATATACACAACAATGTTTGAAGGCTTGAGAAGGACAAACTTACATTATTGGTGAAGCTGGCTCTATAAAGCCCTTGTCCATGCTGATGGGGGGGGAATTCAAGAAGTTTACCATAGAGTCTTCTTCATAAGCATTGCCTTTATTCTAGATTTTGTTAAGAGTAAATATAGATGTGACAATATAAGAAAAATGGAGAATATTTAAGATAAGATGAAGAGTGATGCTACATAACCAAGTAGCTATAAATGTAAGTACATCGATACAGGCAAAAGGTACAGCCAAGAGCAATGCAGAGGTAAACTTCTTTAGTACCATCGGTGTTATCCAACCTTATGGTAAGAGTAAATATAGATCTTATGTGTAGAAAATGGAGGGCAAAGGAAAATAAGTTGCAGAGTGATGGTACATGAACAACTACCTGTCAATATAAGTACACTGATAAAGGACAGCAGGTACTTACAAGAACAATGCAGAGCTAAAAAAATTCATTGGCATTGGATATATTCTACACTAATGTAACCATTCGTACAGATCAGATAATTTGGAGCGAACAATTCATAAGCAAGCTATCATGCATACTGCTGTCACATAATGAACCAGGTATGTATGCAAGTACAGTGATACAGGACAATAGGTACTAATAAGAGCAAAGCAGCGGGCAGCATATTTGCGATATCCTGTCGTTCTTTTCAAACCGGAATTCTTTTTCGAGCAGATTTCCTGTAAAAAAGATCCATAAGGCATATGCGGAAAAGTAGAAGTTCAAATTGTCATGTGATATCATAGACAGTACCTCATCCTCGGAACGAGACCAGTGCATAACAAGGTTTTTCCATTCAATGTCTTCTAAATTTAGCACAGGAGACTTCACCAGAAATTCATTTATAAACTTGCCATCAAAGTGTGATTTCCTCAGGTAACACCAATACTGTTGCAATGCTTCCTTGAAAAGCGCAAGCAAGCTTTGCTCGTCATGACTATCCATATTGACCCTCGCCTACTTACAACAATGTAATGTAAATCATTGATGTGTTCAATCAGCAGAAAACAGGAAAATAATCACCATGAATAATAGCACTTACACGTAACTGGGACAGGAAGATGTGAAAATGGTGTTTGCCTTAACTATAATCTTCCAATGATGGGAATATATGCACGTAGTCCCTAACAACATTGAAAGCATTTTCTTTCAATCTGGGAATAACTTGAATGGGGTTCCAATCTGCAGGAATTGGCCATCTCTGCAGTTGGGATAGGTCTTTGGCCGGTGGACTTGTTGTACTTTTTGCTGGAGCAGGATTTTTCTGTGGTATGGCTGGTGCTATGGCAATTGAAATCGGCATACCTTTTGCCGGAGTGCACGTCCTGTGTGGTGGGGCTAGTGGTGTGGCCAGTGAAGTATGGGTATAGTCTACTGGAGTCGGTCCTACATTTTGTGTCACTGGTTGTACACCCAATATAAGTGGGGTGATGTATGATTTCTTCGGCACAACCATGTTTTTCAAGAACTTTGCTGGTGCTCCTTCAGGTTCGGCAATCACCCTCTTCCTTTTTGATGTCTGATGCACAAGAACAACATTTCAGTGGAAAAACATGGTATGATGACAGATGGAATATGTATTTATAATGGATGGGCATGGCATCTCGACATATATGATGAGTAAACTAAGAAGATGGCGGTGCAACAAAGTAGAAGAAATAAAAGACAACATATGCCATATACGCACAATCAATAAAACCTTGCCAAATTAGAGAAGGCAACTTGACGGGTGAACATGACATGCCATCTACCTTTGACTCCTCGAGGTTAGAATCTACGGGTGGGGAGCGTATGAGTTTCATTGCATCCAGAATGGCACTCAATGCCTTGGTGCCAATTTTGTAAGTCATTGCAGTGTTCCACAATATTCTTGTGATGCGCGAATTCAGATATTCACTGTAATTACGTATAATATCTGAGAACCATGAAAAGATAAATAGTTGTGAGATTATCTTTGTAATGCAAAGGATATTCTAATATAGGGCGCCCCTGTAAACACTTGTGTGCTATCACTGGATTCTGATGAGATAGCTCATGTGTGCTATAATATGGTGCGTGCATTTATATAATCTAGCACAAGTACACAAAAAATAGGCTCCAGAAGTAAGGACAATTGGTAGATGATATGTTCAAAATATACTATACAGAGAGTTTATTGCCAAACCATGATAACAAGAGCACACAACAACTAGGCAGATCATAGTGTACATAAAATGGGTACACCATAACCACGATATATAAATCGGGAAAGTGGAACTGGCTTGAAAATACGGTGTTGTATTTCCGCTAGTAATTGAAAGCCTATCGATCAAGTACATGCCAGCTCTATCAGCTGTTGACTGCAGATGTCCTTGCTCCCCTTCCTGACAAGGAACATACTGTATGTACTAAATACAGAATAACAAAAGAGGAACATGTTAAAGAACAGAAGAGGAAGCATATTCTTGAGGTTCGGCTTAATTGCATACAATGTTGGTTGCCCACTCATGATGAATCACAGCGCCCAAAGAAATGCAATTCCATGTTGTCTCTCTATATGTGGCAATTTTGAACAAGAGTCATTAGGATCATATTCTGGACAAGAGTCAACATGTGGGGAGCGTATGAGTTTCATTGCATCCAGAATGGCACTCAATGCCTTGGAGCCAATTTTGTAAGTCATTGCAGTGTTTAGCTTCAAGAGTGGACTGCTGCTAGTACGACACAAAGCAGCTAGACAGATCATAGTGTAGATATAACGGGAAAACCGTAAGCATCAGTGTAAAATCAGCAAAGTGGAACTTGCTGGAATATATGTGCTAGTATTGCCGGTATGGCTAGAAAGGCTTCGGATACCAGCTCTCTTCAACTGAAGGTGCGGTACTATTAATATCAGTGTAACTCTCAAAGGCGACACAGCTCCCCGCATTTCCTTGCTATTCTTATAGGGTTCAAGTGGGCAGACCACTACAAATCCTATTCCCATGTTTACAAAATCCTACGAATCAAAGAGGCCCGAAGAGTTCAAAGTGTCCATACCAACCGACCGTATAGACCTCTACACTGCAAATGTCCCTGCTCATCTTCACTACAAGGAACATACTGTACTACTATCATACTCCCTCCATTCCTAAATATAAGTCTTGGTAGAGATTTCCACTATGGATCACATACAGATGTATCTAGATACATTTTAGAGTGTAGATTCACTCATTTTGCTCCATATGTAGTCCATGGTGGAATCTATACAAAGACATGTATTTAGGAATGGAGAGAATACTTATTAAAGAAGAACGGAAGAGGAACATGCTAAAGAAGAGCAAGCAGATTTTGGATAATAAAATGTTCGTTGCACAGTGCCCACACATGATGAACCAGAGCGCATTAAGAAAGCAACTCCCTGCTGTCTCTCTATATGTGGTGCGCGTGCATTTTCGAAAGTAAAGTAGGAACGTTAGCTGACCAATTAAATGTTACTCCCTCCATTCCACATTGTAGTGCCTATAGATTTTTGTAAAAGTCAAACTTTGCTAACTTTGACCATGTGTATAGAGAAAACTGTCTACATCTACAATACCAAACATGTACATTCTGAAAATATAACTCAAGATGTATCCAATGATGTGCGTTTGGTATTCTAGATGTACCTACTTTTCTCTATAGACATGGTCAAAGTTTGTAATGTTTGACTTTTGTAAAAAATTATAGGCACTACATTATGGAACGGAGGGAGTATCTATTTTAGTAATATCAGCATCATGTCAGATTCGTACTTGAGCAACAAGTTTGGAATTATGAGTGGCACGTTATTTAGCTTGATGGATTCAGGAGCAGTGCTAAGAAGGTACGATGATGGTACTGAATATAAAGGCATGTCTGCATTTGGGTTAGTCGACCATTTCAGGCGGTTGGATGAAGATCCTACGTCTCCTAACCCTTCTTCTTCCTCGTCTCTAATTCTTCCCATACAGAACACCCCACGGGCTGCCGGCCGGACCATCGGCCCCCACCGCCTGTGTTCCTCCGCCACCCCCACTCCCACCCCCGCCCCCACCCGCGTCGAGTTTTCTTCATTCGGCGAGGCCCCACCACTGCCCCCCCACAACCAAAGTCCCCACCCGAGCCCCTTCGTTCGCACCGGCGAACTCCGGCGAGCTCTGAAAAATTGACTGACCCAACTTTGAAATTTAGTCTACTGTGATTTAACTAGTGTGGAATATAAAAGGAGAAAACCATAAGCATTGGGAGTATAGTGTTGAGCGTGCCATGGCGGATCTGAAGCTGCAAACCGGACAAAGGCAACTTCGCAACCAATGTTTGCTCTCAACTAGCAAGTAAGTGATGGACAAGAAATCAGAGTAAAGCAGTGGCGATCTATTTTCTTGCTACAATAAATAAGTTGAGTAGATACGAAAGAGTACCACCTTTGGTGCGGCGCCGTGTATGTATCTGCTCAGAATTTGACGGTGCTGCGGTAGCGATGGCTGTCGGCGGCGTGGAAGCAGATCTAGGAGGGTAGACGGTGGCGGTGGGGTGCGGTGGACGAGACGGTCGTAGGAGCGGCGCCGACAAGGTGGACGACGACGGGGATGAAGCGAGAGGACGGGATGCAAGGATCCCGGTCCGAAGCCGTGGATGAGAGAGGTCGATCTCTTGTAATGGACGGCGGCGGTGGGGTATCAGCTCCGTCATGGTGGAGATGGACGGCGGTGGATGGGGTGGCGGACGGAGGAGGCTGCGGTGGAGAGGGTGTTTTGGCGCCCACAGAGTACGAATGGGGAAATGGAGGTGGAGAGGAAGGAGGGAACCATGTCTTCAGGGCGCGCTTGTCTCAAATGCGAGGAAATTTGCAAACTTAGCCCCCGTTTCAAATTTCCTACATCACAGCAATATTAGTCGGTTGGGGATAGGACGGTAATCTCGCATACACTGAATATTTGCCGACGAGAGTTTGTTTTTGGCGCCCACCGTGTATGAATCGGGGAGGGAGTCGAGTTCGGAAGAGGACACACTATGTTTTGGCGCCCACCATGTATGAATCCGGGTGAGAGGCGGTTATGTCATGTTCGAGTGAAATTAGAAACCTACCCCTATCGAAACCTAAAGAAATCGAGCAGATAGGCTTTGCGTGGCAGGGATAGGCAGTAGTAATTTCCATCTCGCAGATTTTGGTTTTGGGCGGTTACTGCGACTTTCCCCGCTTCGTTCAAATTTTGCAGAGTGCATGTTTACCATGCCAACTCAATTCGAATCCCGTTTGTATTCTATTTTTTCGAGCAGAATCCATTTTTGATTGGAATAAAATTCTATATACATCATTTTTTATATATACTTTCAAAAGCATAAAAAATAATTCTGCTCCTTTATATTTATAATATGCTTTACAAATACAATGATCTCAAAATTATAAGGTTGAGGTCAAAAAATTAAACCAAATTATGTTCTACTAAAATGTATGGATCGGTAATATCTACATATTAAATAACATAGATGCGCGTGAATTCATATGAGTATGTGATACGTCCCCAACATATCTATAATTTTTTTACTTCTCCATGCTATATTATCTATTGTTTTGGACAATATTGGGCTTTATTATTCACTTTTATATTATTTTTGGGACTAACCTATTAACCGGAGGCCTAGCCCAGAATTGCTATTTTTTGCCTATTTCAGAGTTTCGAAGAAAAGGAATATCAAACGGAGTCCAAACGGAATGAAACCTTCGGGACGTGATTTTTCTCACCGAACATGATCCATGAGACTTGGAGCCTACGTCAAGAAAGAAGGGAGGAAGGCACGAGGTAGGGCGGCACGGCCACCCCCCCAGGGCATGCCCTCCACCCTCGTGGCCCCCCTATTGCTCCACCAGTGTACTCCTTCCTCCTACATATACCTACATACCCCCAAATGATCAGATACGGAGCCAAAAACCGAATTCCACCGCCGCAACGTTCTGTACCCACGAGATCCCATCTTGGGGCCTGTTCCGGAGCTCCCCCGGAGGGGGCATCCATCACGGAGGGCTTCTACATCATCACCATAGCCTCTCCGATGAAGTGTGAGTAGTTTACCTCAGACCTTCGGGTCCATAGTTAGTAGCTAGATGGCTTCTTCTCTCTTTTTGGATCTCAATACAATGTTCTCCCCCTCTCTCGTGGAGATCTATTCGATGTAATCTTCTTTTTGCGGTGTGTTTGTTGAGACCGATGAATTGTGGGTTTATGATCAACATTATCTATGAACAATATTTGAATCTTCTCTGAATTCTTTTATGTATGATTTGTTATCTTTGCAAGTCTCTTCGAATTATCAGTTTAGTTTGGCCTACTAGATTGGTTTTTCCTGCAATGGGAGAAGTGCTTAGCTTTGGGTTCAATCTTGCGGTGTCCTTTCCCAGCGACAGTAGGGGAAGCAAGGCACGTATTGTATTGTTGCCGTCGAGGATAACAAGATGGTTTTTTTATCATATTGCATGAATTTATCCCTCTACATCATGTCATCTTGCTTAAGGCGTTACTCTGTTTTCTTGAACTTAATACTCTAGATACATGCTGGATAGCGGTCGATGAGTGGAGTAATAGTAGTAGATGCAGGCAGGAATCGGTCTACTTGTCTCGGACGTGATGCCTATATACATGATCATACCTAGATATTCTCATAAATATGCTCAATTCTGTCAATTGCTCAACAGTAATTCGTTCACCCATCGTAAAATACTTATGCTCTTGAGAGAATGAAATCTATGGACCCGGGTCTATCTTCATCATATTAATCTTCCTACACTTGTTTATTATTTTTCCTTTTTACCTTTCTTTTATTTTACTTTGCATCTTTATCACAAAAGTACCAAAAATATTATCCTATCATATCTATCAGATATCACTCTCGTAAGTGACCCTGAAGGGATTGACAACCCCTTATTGTGTTGGTTGCGAGGAGTTATTTGCTTTGTGCAGGTACGAGGGACTCGCGCATAGCCTCCTACTGGATTGATACCTTGGTTCTCAAAAAATGAGGGAGATACTTACGCTGCTATGCTGTATCACCTTTCCTCTTCAAGGAAATCCAACGCATTGCTCAAGAGGTAGCAAGAAGAATTTCTGGCGCCGTTGCCGGGGAGGTCTACGCAAAAGTCAACATACCAAGGACCCATCACAATCCCTTCTCTCCCGCATTACATTATTTTCCATTTACCTCTCGTTTTCCTCTCCCCCACTTCACCCTTGCAGTTTTATTCGCCCTCTCTTTTCCGTTTGCCTCTTTTTCGCTTGCTTTTCGTTTGCTCGTGTGTTGGATTGCTTGCTTGTCACGATGGCTTAAGATAATACCAAATTGTGTGACTTTACTAATACCAACAATAATGATTTCCTTAGCACTCCGATTGCTCCTCTTACCAATACTGAATCTTGTGAAATCAATGCTGCTTTGTTGAATCTTGTCATGAAAGATCAATTCGCCGGCCTTCCTAGTGAAGATGCCGCTACTCATCTAAATAGATTCGTGGATTTGTGTGTTATGCAAAAGAAGAAAGATGTTGATAATGATATTGTTAAGTTGAAGCTATTTCCTTTTTCGCTTAGAGATCGTGCTAAAGCTTGGTTTTCGTGTTTGCCTAAAAATAGTATTGATTCTTGGAACAAGTGCAAAGATGCTTTTATCTCTAAGTATTTTACTCCCGCTAAGAACACCTCTCTTAGAAACGATATTATGAATTTTAAGCAACTTGATCATGAACATGTTGCACAAGCTTGGGAGAGGATGAAGTTAATGATACGTAATTGCCCTACTCATGGTTTGAATTTGTGGATGATTATACATATTTTTTATGCCGGATTGAATTTTGCTTCTAGAAATCTGTTAGATTCGGCCGCGGGAGGCACTTTTATGGAAATCACTTTAGGAGAAGCTACTAAACTCCTAGATAATATTATGGTTAATTATTCTCAATGGCACACTGAAAGATCTACTATTAAAAAAGTGCATCACTACAGGAATCAGCTACTTTGCCGTCTGCCATGGCGGACGGCAAAGGCATGAACAGCGGACGGCAAAGGCCTTTGCCGTCAGCCGCGGACGGCAAAAGGCTCCGGCAACGTAGGCTATGGTAAACAGCTACTTTGCCGTCTGCCACTGATGGCAAAGTCTTTGCCGTCCGCCGCAGACAGCAAGGAGAGCGCGGCAGACGGCAAAGAGAGCGGACGGCAATAATTGCGCTGTCAGTCCGTTAAGTGGCTAACGGCAGGCCTTTGCCGTCCGCCACTGTCTTTGCCGTCCGCCGTATGATGTCGACTACACGTCACTGCATGGCAGGTTCTTTGCCGTCTGCCACTGATGGCAAAGTCTTTGCCGTCTGCCACTGTAGGCAAACTGGCCAAATGGGTCAGCTCCCAGGAAGCACAGCTGGATGCCACGTGTCTTCTTTGCCGTCCGCGGCGGACGGCAAAGAGGCCGTTGCCGTCGGTGGCAGACGGCAAAGAGCCTGCATATTGGCTCTTTATCTGTTTTTTATTAAATCCAGCAATTTTCATCACAAATATATATGACATATATAGATATATTTCAAAAGGCCATTACAGAGCAAACATATAAGATATCCAACACATAACTTCATCATCCAACCATATATATTACATGCATAGTTCCACCATACATAACATGTTCAACATAGAGGCATCCAACCATTTATATTACAATAGTTTCATCCAACGATACATGCATAGTTCAACGATACAAAAGAAACAGAGAAAGGGATAAGGAGCACTCCATCTATGCAAGCTTTCGTCAAGTGAATGAAATCTGCAAAATGAAAAATAAGAAAGTTAGAACAAGAAGAGTAGAACAAGAAGAAAAGTAGAACAAGAAGAAGACTAGAACAAGAAGAGTAGAACAAGAAGAGTAGAACAAGAAGAGTAGAACAAGAAGAAGACTAGAACAAGAAGAGTATGTCATTTATGAGCTAACTTAGGTGAAATGGATCATTTATGAGCTAACTTAGTTGAAATGGATCGGTTTTGAGCTAACTTAGGTGAAATGGATCATTTATGAGCTAATTTAGTTGAAATAGATCTTTTTGAGCTAACTTAGGTGAAATGGATCATTTAAGAGCTAATTTAGGTGAAATGGATTGTTTTTTAGCTAACTTGGTGAAATGGATCGATTATGAGCTAAATTAGTTGAAATGGATCATTTATGAGATAACCTAGGTAAGATGGGTCATTTTGGAGTTAACCTAGGTGAAATGGGTCATTTTAAAGCTAACGTAGGTAAAATGGATCATTTAGGAGCTAATCTAGGTAAAATGGGTCATTTTTTGAGCTAACTTGGATGAACTGGATCATTTATAAGCTAACCTAGGTAAAATGGGTCATTTTAGAGCTAACTTAGGTAAAATGGATCGTCTATGAGCTAACTAAGCTAATTATGCAATTTTTGACATAAGTAAGCTAAGTACAGATCGTTTTAGAGCTAACTTAGGTAAAATGGATGGTTTTGGAGGTCAGTAAGCTTATTAAGTCATTTTGGAGGAGAAGAAGCTAAGTCTAGGTCATTATGGTAAGCATTGGAGGAAATAAAGCTAAGTCTAGGTCTTTATGCATGTGTTAAGCAAAACACTAGATAAACTTACCAAGATCCAGGAGGTGTAGGAGCGTGGTGGCTCGTGTCGGTAGCTGGAGAAGGATCGTGCGATGCTTGTCTGGAGTTACGCTGCACCAAAGGTCATTTCCAATGTCTTGTTAGCATGATGACACTCAAATGTTAAGACTAGCAAGTAATGTCCTTTCAAATAAAACTCACCGTGGTCCCAGGAGCAATCACTGGCATCGGCGGAGCGGTCTGACCTGCCTTCTCGCACACAGACTGCACATTTGGTTTTGACGACTCAGTCATACTAGTTAGTAATGAGACAAACACTACATGAATGTTTTGGCTAATCTGCAGAAGAAACTTACCACAAGGAGCTCGTACATGGCCCTTGCCTGCATGTCATTCCGTGCCCTCTCCTCCTCCATCATCTTTGCCGTCCTCTCCTCCAACTCCCGCTGCCTCTCCGCCGCCTCCGCCAGAAGTTTCTCTGTTCTATCTCTCTCACTCTGTATAGCAGCCTGCAACACCACTCACATGACCATTTGTAATCATTGATGGAAGCGCACACAATGTAATGGAGAAAGATAACTGAGTACGTATCACTAACGTTGATGGCGAGTTGCACTGGCCGTTCAGAGGCCTTATCTCAGGAGCGGAGCTCGACTGACGCGCCTTGATCTCCGGGAGAGTGCTAGGACAACGGATAAGTCCATCTCCAATGGCTATGGAGCCATGGGACCTCCCGCCACCAGATATCATCAACAACTCTGGATCAATGGGACCCTGGCTCGGGTTAAAGTCCTCCCCTTTCCTCGCCTTCCCCTCATCTCTATATCTCACGAGCTTGTTGTGGGAGGAGATGTTGGTGAAGTTGTTTGCATCATCGAGGTCAGACTGAGAGAAAGCCTTGACTTTCTTGAAAGAGGCAGTGTGGGCCATGGCATACAGGTCGTACACCTCTGGCACCTTATCCGCCTTATTGTAGCGTGCCTGAAAGAGAGAAACAATGAAAATTAGTAATTAAAGGGCTCAAGCTAGCATGATGAATGAATTGCATGAATCATGAAGCAAACCACATACCCAGTTGCGCCCGAACTGATATAAGTTGGAGCTGCCTTGATGGTGTGGCACACCATCCATTTGGGCACGTTTGTCCTTGGCCTCCTTGTGGAGGGCTAGCCATCGTTGTGAGCACCACTCATCGACCAACACCTCCCAACAATCCATCCGATCCGCACACCATCTCGGAGGCGCCTAAGTTAGCAAATAGAAACTTGAGCGCTACGGCTAAGAATTACTAAATGAAGGAACTTAAGTAGAGAAGGCCTTAAGAATTACCTTCATGTACTGCTCCTTACTCAGGAACTTATCGCGGCACGCCGGCTTGGTCTTCTTGATACCACGCAAGGCGTAGTAGTCTCGTACAGCCTGCACCCGAGCCTCGTGCCGTAAGTTCTGGAGTAGGCGCTTGCAGACGTTCTCGATAACATGTGCCGCGTCCTCCTCGTATCCCTCCTCACACCTGTAGAATGTCTGCGATCAAATGAGACAATATTGATTAGTACAATTAATAACTAGCTAGTTGAAGATTTTTAAATGTGTAAAGGAGAAATTACCCAGAACTTTCTGATCACCATGTCTGCCCTCGTGTCGCACACGACACCATCGATAATCTCATCCGGCGGGGCCGGGGCAGCCACGTAGTGCTCCCAGCTCAATCCAAGCTCTGGAAGCCGACCCTCACCAGGCAACGTGACAAACCCCGGGAAGTTTTGCCGGCAAAGAACTCCAAGGACGGAGTTGGGCCGGCGGACACTATGATGGTGGTCCCAACCCCTGCAGCATGACAAGGCCAACGCATTAGTTATTTGAAAAAACGTGAATGCACAAGGTACAAAAATATTAAATGCACTTACGTACCTCTCCCCATCAGGGAAAATCAACCACCTCTGCTCGCGGGTCACCGGCACGGACGGGAGCCGTGTAGCACCACGCTGGTAGACGGTGCCCCCCTCCTCCTCAAGATCAGTCGGCTCCCCGCCATCATCAGCATGGCCACTCGGCTCCTCGGGCTGATCCGGCCAGGTACCCCATCCGGACGTGTGCTCCTCCGGGGTCACGTGGGCCGAACTCTCGGGGGCCGAAGGCCAGTCGACCCGAGGCTCGTGGGCCCAAGACCCGTGGACCGGAGGCTCATGGACCGGAGTCCGTGTAGCCTCCTCCTCGGACGAGTCCACCCTAGCAGTCACGTGCTCGGGTGAAACGGCTGGGGGTGGCGGCGAGGAAGGCGCCGTAGCA
The DNA here is from genome assembly GCA_032464435.1 of Aegilops umbellulata. Taxonomy (NCBI): domain Eukaryota; kingdom Viridiplantae; phylum Streptophyta; class Magnoliopsida; order Poales; family Poaceae; genus Aegilops; species Aegilops umbellulata. The sequence continues at coordinate 379,254,629 of CP136054.1, forward strand.
GTCACCCTACTTCCTCTCCCACGACCACGTGCCCCACCTCCTCTCTTCCTACCTCGTCCCCTGCTGGGCACCGCGGTCGACGAAGAAGGGCCCGGCGGTGTGGCCATACTGTCCAGCAACGCTCGGCGGAGAGGTGCGTCTGGAATGGAAGACCTCAGACCACGCTCAAGACCAGCGCCCACCATCTTTCAACACCTGCCATGACAAACAGTAAACGAAATTAGTACAACATAAAAAAAGACCGACATGAATAATAATATGTGTATCACTCAAGTGTATCATCATCAAGTACAACATAAAAAAATGTAATACCTGACACTACTAATAATCTCGATCAGTATCATCAATAAATGCATAATCATCATCATCACTATAATCAATGACGGGCTCATAGGGTTCATTGGCATCAACATGTGCAAGGCCACCTTGACGTAATCGGTCAAGCATTGACAGGTCATCCGCAGCAGTAACCTCTTCTTGTTCTGGCTCTTCTTGTTCCTCCTCTGGGGTGATGTCGGATTCATTGTCGCTGTCTACTTCAATGTTTTGGGGTGAAGTATAGCGGTTCTTGAAACGCTTTTTGGAAAGACGTGTCTCTTGGAAGAATTCTCCTTCATATGTGTCTGGGTTAATGTGAGGTTCATAATCTTCTTCCTTTGGGGGAGAAAGTCTAGCACGTGGCGGCACTTCATAAATGACATCCCAACCTTTTAGATTTGGATTAGTTTGGCAGGCCCACGGTAGATAGAATACTTGGGTCGCCTGTTGAGCCATAATATAGACATCAGGAACATCTAAATGAGTGCTTTGGTTGATTTCAACTAGCCCTACATGTTCATGAGTCCTTCTAGTCTCCTTCGGCTGAAACCAATAACATTTGAAGACTACGACATTCGGTGGATTTTCACCATAGAACAGAAGTTCATAAATTGCTTCAACTCTCCCATACTACTCGGTACCTCCTTCGCCGATAGCAGATACACAACAATTTGTTGACTTTCGGTCGGCCATAGATAGCTCTTTGCCATAGGTACGAAAGCGATACCCGTTGATGTCGTACTTGTCAAATGAACAGACCTTATAGTCAAAACCATTAGCGACTTGTCTCAATTCGGCGTCCATAGACTCTGAATTAGCCTACAAGTTTAATATGAAAGGATTGTTGCATTATGCACAAATTAGCGAATGAAATGAAATTGTCTAATAGAAATTACCGTTTGTTTGAACCAAGAGATGAAACCGGGATAGCCACCTCCTTGCTTTGCGAGAAGCTCATACTCTTTGACGGAATCCTTTTGGATCTCCGCTCCATACGAGAATATGGTGACGTATCGACTGTATGACATATCCAGGAATAAGAGTAGTTCAAAGGAAATAGAAGTTGCGAAACAATGTACCGAGAACTTACTCGATGTACGGCCGCACTTCTATCAGGTTGTTGAAGATATACAACGAAATGGTCCACCATTCTTCGTTATCCAAAGATACTGGATGTGAAACACTAGCTGGTGCGAGATTCCCTTTGAATAGGCTGAGGTTGGATCCACCTTTTTTAGGCTCGTCAGCATTGTACCGAGGCTTCGGATTATGCAAATGACGATTTTTGGCTTCGTAGTGCGCTGTTACGAAGTTTGCCGCCTCCTCTGTGATGAATGCCTCACCCATCGATGCTTCAATTCTACGTTTATTTTTACATTTTTCTCGAAGCGTCTTCTGCATCCTCTCAGTTGGGTAGCACCAACGATTTTGCATGGGCCCGCCCAATCTTGCCTCGGTCAGGAGATGCAAAATCAAATGCTGCATTGGATTAAAGAAGCCCGGTGGAAAGATCTTCTCTAACTTGCAGATCAACTCCGGCACCAACTCTTCCATTTCTTCTAGCACGCCAGGCGATAGTTCTTTCGCACAAAGAACACGGAAGAAATAGTTGAGTTCTGCCAATACTAGCCATTCATCCTCAGGGATGAAGCCACGCAACATCACCGGCATTACCCGCTCAATCCATATGTGCCAATCATGACTCTTGAGACCAAATATCTTCAGTTTATCAAGATTCGCTCCCCTCTTTAGATTCGCTGCATACCCATCGGGGAACATCAACTGTTGTTGCACCCACAAGAGAATTTCCCTCATAGCTGGCCTTCCAAGATTGAACCTTGCCTTTGGCTTTGTCCAGTTCTGCTTTCCTTTCGGTTCTTTCATGTTTTGTAACGGCCTATCACATAGCGCCTCCAGATCGACTCTAGCCTTAGTATTATCCTTTGACTTCCCATCTATGCCGAACAATGTACCAAAAAGTGCCTCAGCGATATTCTTCTCAGTGTGCATCACGTCGATGTTGTGTGGGCAAAGGAGGTCTTTGAAGTAAGGCAGATCCCATAAGCATGTTTTGTGACTCCACGCGTGCTTAGTATTATACCCCTTGAAGTACCCTGGACGTTGTGGATCTGGCTCGAGAGCGTTTAACTGATCCAGGGTCTGTTGGCCTGTCAATGCAGGTGGTGCAGAGTTTTTGACAACTCTACCCCTGATGAAGTTCTTCTTGTCTTTCCTGAACTTATGGCGAGGATCCAGGAACTTTCTATGCATGTCGAAGCAAGAAAACTTGCGACCGGCCTGAAGCCAACGAAACTCAAGAGCTCCCTTGCATGTGGGGCACGGGAACCTTCCATGCACACACCAGCCAACGAATAGCGCATACGCCGGCAAGTCATGTGCCGAGTACATGTACCAGACACGCATTATGAAGTTCCGTTTGCTAAAGGCGTCGTATGTCTTGAACCCATTATCCCAGGCTTCTTGCAATTCGTCCTTAAGCGGCTGCATGTACACATTCATATTTTTGCCCGGATAGTTGGGTCCTGGAATTATCAACGTCAGGAAAATGTTCTTTCTTTGCATAATCTGTCCGGGGGGGGGGGAGATTGAGTGGAAAGACAAAAACGGGCCAACAACTGTATTGGGTTGCCGTCATACCAAACACACTGAACCCATCCGTGCTGATGCCGACTCGAGGATGCCTCGGATCTGCCGCTTTGTCAGCATGTAATTCATCAAACTTTTTCCACGCAACACCATCCAATGTGTGTACCATCATCAGATTCCCATCTGCATCTAGTTCGGTTCTTTTGCCTGTTTTGTGCCATGTCATCTGTCTGGCCGTCTCTTCGACCATGAAAAGACGTTGAAGTCTTGGTATGATTGGCATATACTGAAGAACACTAACGGGGATTTTGGTCTGTGTCTTCTCACCCATACCGTTGTCTACCACAATATACCTGGAAGACTTGCAAATGGGACAATAGTTCAAGTCCGCATAGCCAAGCCTAAATAAGGCACATCCTTTCTCACAGGCATGTATCTTCTCATAGGGCATCTTCAGTGCACGGAGGATTTTGTCCGACTAGTACAGGTTTGCAGGCATTACATGGCCTTTGGGTAGAAAGCGTCCAAATATTGTCATAATTGCGTCATAGCATTCTCTGCCCAAGTTGAACTGAGCCTTCAGAGCCATTACTTGTGAGATGGCATCCAACTGACAAAGCTCAGTGTGCTCGTGTAGCGGACGTTTCGAAGACTCCAACATTTCATTGAAGGCCTTTGCAGATTCCTCCATCTCCTCGTCCGAATCCCGAGCATCATCATAGCCTTGCACCATGTTTTCCATCCCGGTACCATGCTCGTCAGTGCGATGACGATCCACCTCAGCTCGGTCACGTTGGGCAGACTCACCATGAAATGTCCACACCGTATAATCGGGCATAAAACCACTCTTCTGCAGGTGTTTGCCCATTTCAGCCTCTGTCTTCTTTTCCCAATTGCCGCACCGGAAACAGGGGCACCAGGTTTTCTTTTGGCCATTTGCAAATGCGGCTTGCACAAACCCCTTAGTTTTTGTGAACCATTCAGCGCTCCATTTGTTCTAACCAGTGTGACCGGTATACATCCAAGCACGGTCACTCATCTTGACTTTCAGAGCTACTGGACACAAAACAATTATATATGTAATTCACCATGTATATATTCATCAGTTGATCTACTTTGTCAATTTTATTACGTCCATGCAACCTACACTCTAATAGGTAATGATAGGTCCTAATCCCACCCGTGTATGTGTAGATTGGGTTCATTTTCCCATGCTATGCTCCGGATCCGACACAAAATTTCGGCAGCACCTCCCCGCTGTTCTCCTGATACACGTCTCTGCAATAAACAGAGAGGATGTGTACCCGGAGAACAACAGGGGAGGCACTGACGAAATTTATGCGTCGGATCCGGAGCAAAGCATATGGGAAAACGAACCCAATCTACACATACTCGGGCTGTCCATGGATAACGTTGGACAATTCAAAAGAATCAAGGTTATAAATATGCAAATGCATGCATATTTATAACTATGACGCTTTCGAACGGGAGACACATATTGGTTACGCATACTGATGATTCAAGACACATATATAGCTAGCTATCAAGTTTCATCGGAATAGATCAACTAATTAATGGGGGAGGAGGACTTGTCATTTGTGCTCACCCACGAACGAAGGAGCAGAGCTCGTCAAACGCACGGCGAGGTCGTCGAACACCAAACCTCGCAGCGATGAAACAACTGCACATTTGAAACTACACGATCAACACAATTATATATGATGTTTTTCATAACAAAATCGAAAAATATATGACCTAACTAATAATTCACAAATATATGACCCCATCGGCCTCTAGAAGGCCAAAGAACACCTTCTCGGGAGGTGTCGGTGGTCGAGGTGTCCTGTCGGTGTCAGGGGTGCCGTGTTGGGGTCGGGGTGCTGTTTCGGGGTCGGGGGGTCGGGGTGTCGTGTCGAAGTCGAGGTAGTGCCGTGTTGGTGTCGGGGTCGGGGTGCCGTGTCGGTGTCGGGGTAAGGGTGGGTGTGGTGTCAGGGTGTCGGTGTCGGGGTGTCGTGTTGGTGTCGGGGTCAGGGTCTCGGGGTCGGGGTGTCGGGTCGGGGTGCCGGGTCGGGGTCGGGGTCGGGATGCCATGTCGGTTTTTTCCTCTTTTTTCCTTTTCTTCTTCTTCCTATTCTTCCTTTTCTTCCTTTTTTTTCCTTCTTCTTCTTCTTCGGCCTCCTTTCCTTTTCCTCTTCTTCTTCTTCTCCTCTCCTCTTTTTTCTTCTTCTTCTTCCTCTTCTTCTTTTTTCTTCTCTTCTTCTTCTTCCTTTCCTTTTTCCTCTTCTTCTTCTCCTCCTCTCCTCTTTTTCTCTTATTCTTCTTCTTTCCTCAAACTAAACTAAACCTAAAACAAAAACTAAAACTAAACTAAACATAAACCTAAAACTAATAAAACAGAAAAAAATGAAAAAACTAAATCTAAACCTAAAACTAAACTAAAACTAAACCTAAAACTAAATCTAAACTAAAACTAAAAAGGAAAAAAACAGAAAAAAAAAGAAAAAAAAGGAGGGGGCTCACCTTGGGCAGGGCCGGTGGAGGAGGGGGGCGGAGCGGTGGAGGAGGCCCCCGGTGGAGGAGCTGGCCGGGGCACGGGGGCGGCCTGGGGCGGCGGGGGGCCGGGCCCGGGGCGGTGGGGCGCGGGGCGGCAGGGGGCCGGGGTGCCGGGGCGGCGGGGGGCCGGGGCGCCGGGGCGGCGGGGGGGGGGGGGCGACGGGGCGGTGCGGCGGCGGGGGGCCGAGGCGGTGGGGCGACGGGGCGGCGGGGGCGACGGGTGGTGGGGCGACGGCGCCGGGCGGCAGTGGCGACGGGGCGGGGGGCCGGTGGGGCGGCGGGTGGTGGGGCGACCGGGCGGCGGCGAGTGGTGGGGGCGGAGGCGCGCGGCGAGCGGCGGCAGCGGCGGTGGGGTGGGAAGTGGTGGCGGGGCGCGTCAGCGAGAGGACGAATGAACAAAGGAGTAACGGGCGGGGTACGGGCCGTTAGGTAGCGTCCTCTTTGCCGTCCGCCTCTCTTTGCCGTCCGCCCTTTTGCCTCTTTGCCGTCTGCTGGCGGACGGCAAAGAGGTGGGCCGTTAGGTTTTTTCCAAACGGGCTGGGGGTGGGGGCCGCCTCTCTCTTTGCCGTCTGCAAGCGGACGGCAAAGATTCTTTGTCGTCTGCTGGCAGACGGCAAAGAGCTGGCGGACGGCAAAGAGCTTCTTTGTCGTCTGCCCTTTCTTTGCCGTCCGCTTTTGGATAGCTGATGGCAAAGAGCTTCTTTGCCGTCAGCTAGCAGACGGCAAAGAGCTGGCAGATGGCAAATTAGCTGATTCCAGTAGTGCATGCGATAGAAGAAATCAATGTTTTGAGTGGAAAGATGGATGAACTTATGAAATTATTTGCTAGTAAGAGTGTTTCTTCTGATCCTAATGATATGCCTTTGCCTACTTTGATTGAGAATAATAATGAATCTATGGATGTGGATTTTGTTGGTAGGAATAATTTTGGTAACAACGCGTATAGAGGAAACTTTAATCCTAGGCCTTATGCTAGTAATTCCTCTAATAATTATGGAAATTCCTACAACAACTCTTATGGAAATTTTAATAAGATTCCCTCTGAATTTGAGACTAGTGTTAAAGAGTTTATGAATTCGCAAAATAATTTCAATGCTTTGCTTGAAGAGAGATTGCTTAAAGTTGATGAATTGGCTAGGAACGTTGATAGAATTTCTCTTGATGTTGATTCTTTAAAGTTTAGATCTATTCCTCCTAAGCATGATGTCAATGAGTCTCTCAAAGCCATGATAATTTCCATTGATGAGTGCAAAGAAAGAACCGCTAGGATGTGTGCTACGAAAGATGCCTTTATTAAAACGTGTTCTTCCAATTTCTATGAAAACCAAAATGAAGATATAAAAGTTATTGATGTGTCCCCTATTAAATCTTTGTTTTGGAATATGAATCTTGATAATGATGGGACTGAATATGATCCACCTTTACCTAGAAGGCGTTCCAAAAATTCGGAGTTTTTAGATCTTGATGCTAAAATTGATGAAAGTGGGATTGAAGAGATTAAAACCCTAGATGTTGCTAAACCCACTATTTTGGATTTCAAGGAATTTTATTATGAAAATTTATCTTTGATTTATTGTATTTCCTTGTTGCAATCCATGCTAAATTCTCCTCATGCTTATAGTCAAAATAAAGCGTTTACTAAACATATCGTTGATGCCTTGATGCAATCTTATGAAGAAAAACTTGAGATGGAAGTTTCTATCCCTATAAAACTTTATGATGAGTGGGAAACAACTATTAAAATTAAGATTAAGGATCTTGAATTCTATGCTTTATGTGATTTGGGTGCTAGTGTTTCCACTATTCCCAAAACTTTGTGCGATTTGCTAGATTTCCGTGATTTTGATGATTGCTCTCTAAACTTGCTCCTTGCGGATTCCACTATTTAGAAACCTATGGGAAGAATTAATGATGTTCTTATTGTTGGAAATAGGAATTATGTGCCCGTAGATTTTATCGTTCTTGATATAGATTGCAATCCTTCATGTCCTATTATTCTTGGTAGGCCTTTCCTTAGAATGATTGGTGCAATTATTGATATGAAGGAAGGGAATAGTAGATTCCAATTTACATTAAATAAAGGCATGGAACACTTCCCTAGGAAGAAAATAAAATTACAATATTAATCTATTAGGAGAGCCACATATGGATTGCCTACCAAAGATGGCAATACCTAGATCTATCCTTGCTTTTATGCCTAGCTTGGGGTGTTAAACAATAGTGCTTGTTGGGAGGCAACCCAATTTTATTTTTAGATTTTTTGCTTTTGCTTCTGTTTAGGAATAAATCTTTGATCTAGCCTGTGGTTAGATGTGTTTTTATGTTTTAATTAGTGTTTGTGGCAAGTTAAACCTATAGGATCTTCTTGGATGATAGTTATTTGATCTTGTTGTAATTTCCAGAAAATTTCTGTTCACGAAAACAATTGTTAAAAATCACCAGAACGTGATAAAATAGTGATTCTAATTGATGCTGATCAATAAGCAAATTTCCTAGGTCGTCCTATTTTGGCTGATTTTTTGGAATTACAGAACTTTGCGTTAGTTACATAATACTACAGACTGTTCTGTTTTTGACAGATTCTGTTTTTCGTGTGTTGTTTTGCTTATTTTGATGAATCTATGGCTAGTAAAATATTTTATAAACCATAGAGAAGTTGGAATACAGTAGGTTTAACACTAATATAAATAAATAATGATTTCATTATAGTACCTTGAAGTGGTCTTTTGTTTTCTTTCGCTAACGGAGCTCACGAGATTTCTGTTGAGTTTAGTGTTGTGAAGTTTTCAAGTTTTGGGTGAATTCTTTTGATGGATTATGGAACAAGGAGTGGAAACATCCTAATCTTGGGGATGCCCATGGCACCCCCAAGATAATATAAGGACAGCAAAAAGTCAAAGCTTGGGGATGCCCCAGAAGGCATCCCCTCTTTCGTATACTTCCATCGGTAACTTTACTTGGAGCTATATTTTTATTCACCACATGATATGTGTTTTGCTTGGAGCGTCTTGTATGATTTGAGTCTTTGATTTTTAGTTTACCACAATCATCCTTGCTGTACACACCTTTTGATAGAGCCATACATGATTTGAAATTTGCTAGAATACTCTACGTGCTTCACTTATATCTTTTGAGCTATATAGTTTTGCTCTAGTGCTTCACTTATATCTTTTAGAGCACGGTGGTGGATTTGTTTTATAAAAACTATTGATCTCTCATGCTTCACTTAGATTATTTCGAGAGTCTTAAATAGCATGGTAATTTGCTTAAATAATCCTAATATGTTAAGTTTTCAAAAATAGTAAATACTTTCTTATGAGTGTGTTGAATACTAAGAGAAGTTTGATGCTTGATGATTGTTTTGAGATATGGACGTAATAATATCAAAGTCGTGCTAGTTGAGTAGTTGTGAATTTGAGAAATGCTTGTGTTGAAGTTGCAAGTCCCATAGCATGCACGTATGGTAAACGTTGTGTAACAAATTTGAAGCTTGAGGTGTTCTTTGATTGTCCTCCTTATGAGTGGCGGTCGGGGAGGAGCGATGGTCTTTTCCTACCAATCTATCCCCCTAGGAGCATGCATGTAGTGCTTTGGTTTTTGATGACTTGTAGATTTTTGCAAGAAGTATGTGAGTTCTTTATGACTAATGTTGAGTCCATGGATTATACACACTCTCACCCTTCCATCATTGCTAGCCTCTTCGGTACCGTGCATTGCCCTTTCTCACATTGCGAGTTGGTGCAAACTTCGCCGGTGCATCCAAACCCCGTGATATGATACACTCTTTCACACATAAACCTCCTTATATCTTCCTCAAAACAGCCACCATACCTATCTATTATGGCATTTCCATAGCCATTCCGAGATATATTGCCATGCAACTTTCCACCATTCCGTTTATCATGACATACTCATCATTGTCATATTGCTTAGCATGATAATGTAGTTGACATTGTATTTGTGGCAAGGCCACCGTTCATAACTCTTTCATACATCTCACTCTTGGTTCATTGCATATCCCGGTACACCGCCGGAGGAATTCATATAGAGTCATACTTTGTTCTAGTATCGAGTTGTAATCATTGAGTTGTAAATAAATAGAAGTGTGATGATCATCATTTTCTATAGCATTGTCCCAAGTGAGGAATAAAAAAAGAATGAAAAAGGAAAAGAGAAAGGCCATAAAAAAGAGAAGGCCCAAAAAAATGAGAGAAAAAGAGAGAAGGGATAATGCTACTATCCTTTGCCACACTTGTGCTTCAAAGTAGCACCATAATCTTCATGATAGAGAGTCTCTTGCTTTGTCACTTTCATATACTAGTGGGAATTTATCATTATAGAACTATATTCCAACAATGGGCCTCCTCAAGTGCCCTAGGCCTTCGTGAGCAAGCAAGTTGGATGCACACCCACTTAGTTTCTTTTCTTGAGCTTTCATACATTTATAGCTCTAGTGCATCTGTTGCATGGCAATCCCTACTCCTTGCATTAACATCAATCGATGGGCATCTCCATAGCCCATTTATTAGCCTCGTTGATGTGAGACTTTCTCCTTTTTTGTCTTCTCCACATAACCCCCATCATCATATTCTATTCCACCCATAGTGCTATGTCCATGGCTCGCGCTCATATATTGCGTGAAAGTTTATAGGTTTGAGATTACTAAAGTATGAAACAATTGCTTGGCTTGTTATCGGGGTTGTGCATGATGAGAGCATTCTTGTGTGACGAGTATGGAGCATGACTAAACTATATGGTTTTGTAGGGATGAACTTTCTTTGGCCATGTTATTTTGAAAGGACATAATTGCTTAGTTAGTATGCTTGAAGTATTAATATTTTTATGTCAATATGAACTTTTATCTTAAATCTTTCGGATTTGAATATTCATACCACAATTAAGAAGAATTAAAATGAAATTATGCCAACTGCACTCCGCATCAAAATTTAGCTTTTTTATCATTTACCTACTCGAGGACGAGCAGGAATTAAGCTTGGGGATGCCTGATACGTCTCAACGTATCTATAATTTTTGATTGCTCCATTCTATATTATCTACTGTTTTGGACAATATTGGGCTTTATTATTCACTTTTATATTATTTTTGGGACTAACCTCTTAACCGGAGGCCCTGCCCAAAATTGTTGTTTTTGCCTATTTTAGAGTTTCGAAGAAAAAGGAATATCAAACGGAGTCCAAACGGAATAAAACCTTCGGGAACGTGATTTTATCACCACACATGATCCAGGAGACTTGGACCCTACGTCAAGAAAGAAGGGAGGAAGGCACGAGGTAGGGGGGCGCGCCCACCCCCCCAGGGTGCGCCCTCCACCCTCGTGGGCCCCTTGTTGCTCCACCGACGTACTCCTTCCTCCTATATATACCTACGTACCCCCAAACGATCAGATACGGAGCCAAAAACCTAATTCCACCGCCGCAACCTTCTGTACCCACGAGATCCCATCTTGGGGCCTGTTCCGGAGCTCCGCTAGAGGGGGCATCCATCATGGAGGGCTTCTACATCATCACCATAGCCTCTCCGATGAAGTGTGAGTAGTTTACCTCAGACCTTCGGGTCCATAGTTAGTAGCTAGATGGCTTCTTCTCTCTTTTTGGATCTCAATACAATGTTCTCCCCCTCTCTCGTGGAGATCTATTCTATGTAATCTTCTTTTTACGGTGTGTTTGTTGAGACCGATGAATTGTGGGTTTATGATCAAGATTATCTATGAACAATATTTGAATCTTCTCTGAATTCTTTTATGTATGATTGGTTATCTTTGCAAGTCTCTTCGAATTATCAGTTTGGGTTGGCCTACTAGATTGGTTTTTCTTGCAATGGGAGAAGTGCTTAGCTTTGGGTTCAATCTTGCGGTGTCCTTTCCTAGTGACAGTAGGGGCAGCAAGGCACGTATTGTATTGTTGCCATCGAGGATAACAAGGTGGGGTTTTTTATCATATTGCATGAATTTATCCCTCTACATCCTGTCATCTTGCTTAAGGCGTTACTCTGTTTTCTTGAACTTAATACTCTAGATGCATGCTGGATAGCGGTCGATGAGTGGAGTAATAGTAGTAGATGCAGGCATTAGTCGGTCTACTTGTCTCGGACGTGATGCTTATATACATGATCATACCTAGATATTCTCATAACTATGCTCAATTCTGTCAATTGCTCAACAGTAATTTGTTCACCCACCGTAAAATACTTATGCTCTTGAGAGAAGCCACTAGTGAAATCTATGGCCCTCGGGTCTATCTTCATCATATTAATCTTCCTACACTTGTTTATTATTTTTCCTTTTTACTTGCTTTTATTTTACTTTGCATCTTTATCACAAAAATACCAAAAATATTATCCTATCATATCTATCAGATCTCACTCTCATAAGTGACCGTGAAGGGATTGACAACCCCTTATCGCGTTGGTTCCGAGGAGTTATTTGCTTTATGCAGGTACGAGGGACTCGCGCGTAGCCTCTTACTGGATTGATACCTTGGTTCTCAAAAACTGAGGGAAATACTTACGCTATTGTGCTGCATCACCTTTCCTCTTCAAGGAAATCCAACACAGTGCTCAAGAGGTAGTCGTATGCATGTATTATAGATCAATTTTGGTTTGAGTATGGATTACATGTATCATCATCTCGAATTCAAATATTTGAATCCTGTTTATGTTCATTGCTTTCATGCCCATCTCTCTCGCATGCATGCTCCTTCATGTAGCTATCACTCTCTTTTCTCTAGCTCACCCGCACGCTCACTTCATGTTTCTCCTATCCTCGCAAACATGGTCTCTCGACGTCTCCCTTGGGAAGTGTCACACTCTCCCTATCATTATACATTACACGGTTTTCATTATCTCTCACGTCTCTACCGTTCTCTTGTATCACTAGGTACCTAAGATTTCTTTTTCACCACCACACACACAGTCTCCAATCGTCTTTCACTTTGTGTTTCTCTCTATGAGATTCTCTCACACACCCTATATGTCTCTAGATATGAATCATAACACTAAAATTACTCTCTCTCTCTCTCCCCTGTAGACACAACATTTGTTGTGGTCTCATTTTCATCTCCATCCCAGACTGACATTATTCATTTGTTTACCGATCAGACAAACTCCCCCCTCTCATTCTCTCTCTCACACACACAACTCCTGCTTCCACTCCCCTTCCCGACTGCAGTCTCTCTCTCACACACAAAACTCTCGCTTTCGCACACCCGACTCGTATTTCTCTCACAGACATTTATCGACTAGCCTCTAGATAGGTTTATACACCCGCACACTCATGATTCCACTATTGCATACATGTCTCTCTCCCACTCCTTGTATCTATGTAGATTTTTCTTCCCTTCTTGAGACACGCCCTCTCAATCGTGCACAGACACACACACACTATCGCCTCATTTTAAGCTGATACCTCTCGCACACACACTCTTTGTGTCTTTGTCACACATGCACTCCGTCCTCCTCCTCTCTCCCTCTCTCACACACATGGGCTTTTTGCAACAACTATCAAGATGCCTATGCATTGCACGTAACATGAAGATGCATTTGTATGAGTAGTTTATCTTGTGGGAGAAAAGTATGAACAAGGGAAGGCCTTATTTGCGGTGTGGAGAGGGGTGTGGGTATCTTTTTGCAAAATTGCCATAGTTTCCTTCCTATCCATCAGATATAGATCGGACGACCTATATTGCAGGATGGCAGGCACACGATCATCGCCGACTATGCTTTTTATATGAGTTCTCTACCATTTTAAAGCCAAGTTGGTGATGATGGTGTGACTACCATCCTGCAATATAGACCGTTTGATCTATATCTGACGGATAGATAGCAAAGTATGACAATTTTGCAAAAAGATACCCCACCTCTCTCCATATTTGCAGATAAGGTCTTCCCTCGTTCATCCTTTTCTCTCACAACCTCATTGTTGAGCAATTAAAAAAGAAGCCATTGGAACAATCTAGCATGGTGGCTGGCTGGCCGCTACCGGCGTCGTCCATCCCCATGCCTACGCTCAGTCCGACCACCAATCGGCACCACGCCCAACTCCTACTCACCTCATTTCTCCTCTTTCTCGAGATATTTTTAGTTTTAACATATGGGATTACTCTTGCATGGATCAATCACAACAGATATTTTGTAAAATAAATGCATCTTGGTGTTCCGTGCAATGCACGGGCATCTTGCTAGTAGGGATAAAAAACAGAGTTGGTGATGATGGTGGGCCTACCATCCTGCAATATAGGTCGTCCGATTATATCTGATGGATAGGAACAAAACTATGGCAATTTACCCGCACTCCTCTCCACATTTGCAGATAAGGCCTTCCCTCGTTCATCCTTTTCTCCCACAAGATCTTGATGTTCCGTGTAATGCACGGGCATCTTGCTAGTAAGAGTAGAAATTAGACATATACCACTTCTCGAATCTTGAAACCAACAACATTCCTCCCTTATCTCATCAAAACCGCCAAAGGAATATATTTTGAATGAAACATAATGAATTTTTAGTGATATACGTATTTCAAAACTAGACTTTTTTTCTATCAAATCGGTGAATATGTATTAATCTACTAAGATCATGTGGCAACGCATTGGCACATTGCTAGTAGTTATTATAATTTTTTGGACACCAGACAAACGGTGGAGTACATATACGAAGAGAAGAGGCGCACGCACGCAGTCGGTCTCTCGCTGTCTTGCACACACGAGTGCTACGTAAAGTCAACGTTAACAAATAAACCCTAAAACCCTAGGTGCACGATTGCTGCATTCGCAGGTACCGGGTACGTGGTGGAGCGCACCTTTGTAGGAATAGTCATCTCGCGTGATAATATGATCCGTAGGAGTTGATGGTCGAGACCACAGGTGAACGACTTGGAGGCGGTGGCTCGCCAGTTGCCACAGATCAAGCAGCCACGTTTAAAATAGTATCATTCTTTTAGTGAGGTTAAGAGTTCTAATTTTCAATGGCGCGTTATAAGTACTAAGTAGTTTTTAGAACGATTGGTATGGAGCGAAAATGGAATTCATAGTACTACGTACCTCCTTGGCATATGGTTGTATGGGTTTATGTTGCGAGATGTTGAACCTGGTAGTTCTAGGGAAAATACTATGGTTTAGATTTAGATGTTGCTTTTCAGTAACGAAAATCGGAAGGACCACAGGTGAACGACTTGGAGATGTTGAAACTGTTGAACATGCGTAGGAAGCGAGCAAGGAATGCTTTCACCGTCGCGGATCCACGGGTGTAGATGACGTCGAACATATTGCCAGTGATGGTTCTAACGTTGTACTCACCACCGATCATGGAGATTTGGGACGCCATGGATTTGGGAGGAGGGTTAGGATTAGTGGAACTGATGTAATGTGAAAGGACGGGACGACTGGGAGCGAACTGTTGTAAGGTATTGTACTAGTAGAAGACGGGGACGAGTAGGGCGTGCGAACGGCGTGGGGTTGCTGGCTTGCCCGGTGGATAAATGGCTGCAAGCCCCCAAAGAGTTCTTGAGAACTATGTGGGACCCACTAGATGTCATGTCTACTAGAACCATATCGTAGGCCTGACGGTATAGCTTCTGCCTATTAGCACGCCATGCCGGCGCGTGGGTAACTTCACTTAATTCTGTCAACCGTCGTGCCTCCCACGACCTTCGCCTCCCTCGCACGGTCGCGCCCTTTGAGACTTCGGTCGGCTATAATGAGCAATTTTTTTGCCTACTCCACATGCATGATACTTCCTCTGGTCCTTTTTACTTCCGTCAACCGTTTGCAAAGTGTTTGACCAAATTTATACTCCCTCCGTCTAGGGGTGTAAGTCATCTTACGAAAACCAAATAATCCCAAAACACTTAGGCACGGTGTATTAACTTCTACCTCGTTTCTTGTTTTTTGACATATCAACCAATAAGAAATGAGGGGTGCGCATGCTTTTAATGACTTGAGACTACAAAACACGACATGCAGTGGTTAGTTCATTGCATGCAATGCTATTAATTAGCAATTAAACATTAAGGTCTCGTGTTTTCCCCTCCTCCTTGGTCACGGTGCACAATCTAAGGTGACTTACTCACCTAGACGGAGGGAGTACTAAAATATCAATATCTACAGTATCATTTCTTCTTTTGTGACATATCCACCAATAAGAGATGTGGGCGGTGCATGCTTTCAATGAATTGACACTGCCAAACACGACATGCCGTGCATAGTTCATTGCATGAAATGCTATTAATTAGCAAAAAGACATTAATTTTTCTCGTTTCCCTCTCCGCCTTGGTCGCGGTGCACAACGTAAGATGACTTACACACCTAGACGGAGGGAGTAACCCAAATAAGCACCTCTTGGGTGGGTTAGATTTTTTTGGGTTAGTTGAGTTCAAACTAACCCAAACTAACTCTAACACATGGATCCAAACAGGGTCAAGCTTAGCTATTAGAGTATTACTACCTCCCTTCTAGTTTAAACGGCTCGATTCAAAAATTTGAACTACTCTTAGCAAGATAGAGGTGGTGGAATAGTTTTTGTAGTTCTTCACAAAAAATGTGTTTACCAACGCATCATGAACACTAGTTACTCTAACCCCCCTCTCTTCTTTAATTCTTTGCCACATCAGCATGTTTGCTATTCCCGTGTGCATGATACCAGCTAAGATACCACCATTATGGCCAGCCTTAATCATCGCATGCAACCCTGAAATATGAGCATGTGTGGGGCATGTATGTTTTTAATGACTTGAGACTATACCTAGCCCGACATGCATGACTCTCCTCCCCCCGTGCTCTTCCAATCCGTTGTGACCAGCAATATTTCCACCCCTTCCCTCCCCCATAATTTACTCCAACAAATATGCCCACGTAGCTGTTACTTAACTGTAGGTGCATTGGGTCACTGACATATGGGCCCCACAGGGGTCTGGCCCACATGTTAGTGACGCAACTGGACCTGCAGTTAAGTCAGTGCAGCTCAGTCCACATGTTACGTAGGTGTGCCATTGCTCGCTATAAATATTGCACCTCCCACGACATTGCTATCTCCTCCCCCTCACGTTCACGTTCATCGCTATCTCTTCCCCTTCCCTCTCATGTCGACCACCATGGCATCACCCCTCCCAAGCCCTAGGCGCCCCTCGCTGCACCGCGCGGACGGTCACGCGTCGCCGTTCTGTTCCTCGCCGCCATTAGTCCAGAACGATGCGTCGGCGTTCCGCTCCTCGCCGCGACGTGATGCGTCGCCGTTCCGTTCCTCGCCGCCACTAGTCGAGGAGGACGCGTTGGTGTCCCGCTCCTTGCTGTTACGCGTCGAGGTGGATGCGTCGGTGTTCCCAATCTCTCCAGCATGCCGCTGTTGGAAATATGCCCTAGAGGCAATAATAAAAGCATTATTATTATATTTCCTTATTCATGATAATTGTCTTTATTCGTGCTATAATTGTGTTAACCGGAAATCATAATACATGTGTGAATAACAGACAACAATATGTCCCTAGTGAGCCTCTAGTTAACTGGCTCGTTGATCGACAGATAGTCATGGTTTCCTGACTATGGACATTGGATGTCATCGATAACGGGATCACATCATTAGGAGAATGATGTGATGGACAAGACCCAATCCTAAACATAGCATAAGATCGCATAGTTCGTTTGCTAGAGTTATCCAATGTCAAGTATCCTTTCCTTAGACCATGAGATCGTGTAACTCCCGGATACCGTAGGAGTGCTTTGGGTATGCCAAACATCACAACGTAACTGGGTGACTATAAAGGTACACTACGGGTATCTCTGAAAGTGTCTATTGGGTTGACATGGATCGAGACTGGGATTTGTCACTCCGCTTGACGGAGAGGTATCACCGGGCCCTCTCGGTAATGCATCATCACAATGAGCTCAATGTGATCAAAGTGTTTGATCATGGGATCATGCATTACGGTAACGAGAAAAGTGACTTGCCGGTAACGAGATTGAATGAGGTATTGGTATACCGACGATCGAATCTCGGGCAAGTAAAATACCGATTGACAAAGGGAATCGTATACGGGATTAATTGAATCCTTGACATCGTGGTTCATCCGATGAGATCATCGTGGAGCATGTGGGAGCCAACATGGGTATCCAGATCCCGCTGTTGGTTATTGCCCGAGAGTCGTCTCGGTCATGACTGCATGTCTCCCGAACCCGTAGGGTCTACACACTTAAGGTTCGGTGACGCTAGGGTTGTGAAGATATGTATGTGCAGTAACCCGAATGTTGTTCGGAGTCCCGGATGAGATCCCGGACGTCACGAGGAGTTCCGGAATGGTCCGGAGGTAAAGAATTATATATAGGAAGTGCTATTTTGGCCATCGGGACAAGTTTCGGTGTTATCGGTATTGTACCGGGACCACCGGAGGGGTCCCAGGGTCCACCAGGTGGGGCCACCTGCCTTGGGGGGCCACATGGGCTGTAGGGGGTGCGCCTTGGCCTATATGGGCCAAGGGCACCAGCCCCAAAAGGCCCATGCGCCAAGAGAGAAAAAAAAGGGGAGAGTCCTACAAGGGGAAGGCACCTCCGAGGTGCCTTGGGGAGGATGGACTCCTCCCCACCCTTGGCCGCACCCTTCCTTGGAGGAAGGGGCAAGGGCTGCGCCTCCCCCTCTCCCTTGGCCCTATATATAGTGGGTAAAAGGAGGAGCAAACCAACCCTAATGCCCTGGCTCCTCCCTCCTCCCTGCAACACCTCCTCCTCCTCCCGTAGTTGCTTAGCGAAGCCCTGCCGGAGTTCTGCTGCATCCACCACCACACCGTCGTGCTGGATCTTCCTCAACCTCTCCTTCCCCCTTGCTGGATCAAGAAGGAGGAGACGTCTCCCGTCCCGTACGTGTGTTGAACGCGGAGGTGCCGTCCGTTCGGTACTAGATCATCGGTGAATTGGATCACGGCAAGCACGACTACCTCATCCATGTTCACTCGAACGCTTCCGTTGCGATCTACAAAGTGGTATGTAGATGCTATCTAATCTGAATACTCGTTGCTAGATGAACTCATAGATGGATCTTGGTGAAACCGTAGGAAAAATTTTAATTTTCTGCAACGTTCCCCAACAGTGGCATCATGAGCTAGGTCTATGCATAGTTCTTCTTGTGCGAGTAGAACACAATTTGTTGTGGGCGTAGATGTTGTCAATTCTTCTTGCCGTTACTAGTCAATCTTGATTCAGCGGTATTGTGGGATGAAGCGGCCCGGACCAACCTTACACGTACGCTTACGTGAGACCGGTTCCACCGACTAACATGCACTAGTTGCATAAGGTGGCTGGCGGGTGTCTGTCTCTCCTACTTTAGTTGGATCGGATTCGATGAACAGGGTCCTTATGAATGGTAAATAGAGATTGACAAATCACGTTGTGGTTTGAACGTAGGTAAGAAAACGTTCTTGCTAGAACCCTAATTCAGCCACGTAAAACTTGCAACAACAATTAGAGGACGTCTAACTTGTTTTTGCAGCAAGTGCTTTGTGATATGATATGGCCAAAGTTGTGATGTATGATGAATGATCTATATGTGATGTATGAGATGTTCATGCTATTGTAATAGGAATCACGACTTGCATGTCGATGAGTATGACAACCGGCAGGAGCCATAGGAGTTGTCTTTATTTTTTGTATGACCTGCGTGTCATTGAGAATCGCCATGTAAGTTACTTTACTTTATTGCTAAACGCGTTAGCCATAGTAGTAGAAGTAATAGTTGGCGAGCAACTTCATGGAGACACGATGATGAAGATCATGATGATGAAGATCATGGTGTCAAGCCGGTGACAAGATGATCATGGAGCCCCAAGATGGAGATCAAAGGAGCAATGTGATATTGGCCATATCATGTCACGTTTATTATTTGATTGCATGTGATGTTTATCATGTTTTGCATCTTGTTTACTTAGAACAACGGTAGTAAATAAGATGATCCCTCATAATAATTTCAAGAAAGTGTTCACCCTAACTGTGCACCGTTGCTAAGGTTCGTCGTTCCGAAGCACCACGTGATGATCGGGTGTGATAGGTCCTTACGTTCGCATACAACGGGTGTAAGACAGATTTACACACGCAAAACACTTAGGTTGACTTGACGGGCCTAGCATGTACAGACATGGCCTCGGAACACAGAAGACCGAAAGGTCGAGCATGAGTCGTATAGAAGATACATTCAACATGAAGATGTTCACCGATGTTGACTAGTCCGTCTCACGTGATGATCGGACACGGCCTAGTTGACTCGGATCATGTAATACTTAGATGACTAGAAGAGGGATGTCTATCTAAGTGGGAGTTCATTAAATAATTTGATTAAATGAACTTTATTATCATGAACTTAGTCTAAATCTTTACAATATGTCTTGTAGATCAAATGGCCAACGTAGTCCTCAACTTCAACGCGTTCCTAGAGAAAACCAAGCTGAAAGACGATGGTAGCAACTATACGGACTGGGTCCGGAACCTGAGGATCATCCTCATAGCTGCCAAGAAAGATTATGTCCTAAGAGCACCGCTGGGTGACGCACCTATTCTCCCTGCAGAACAAGACGTTATGAACGCTTGGCAGTCACGCTGCGATGATTACTCCCTCGTTCAGTGCGGCATGCTTTACAGCTTAGAGCCGGGACTCCAAAAGCGTTTTGAGAGACATGGAGCATATGAGATGTTCGAAGAGCTGAAAATGGTTTTCCAAGCTCATGCCCGGGTCGAGAGATATGAAGTCTCCGACAAATTCTTTAGCTGTAAGATGGAGGAAAATAGTTCTGTCAGTGAACACATACTCAAAATGTCTGGGTTGCACAACCGCTTGACTCAACTGGAAGTTAATCTCCCGGAAGAAGCGGTCATTGACAGAATCCTCCAGTCGCTTCCACCTAGCTACAAGAGCTTTGTGATGAACTACAATATGCAGGGGATGGTAAAGACCATTCCTGAGGTATATGCTATGCTGAAATCAGCAGAGGTAGAAATCAAGAAGGAGCATCAAGTGTTGATGGTGAATAAAACCACTAAGTTCAAGAAGGGCAAGGGTAAAAAGAACTTCAAGAAGGACGGCAAGGAAGTTGCCGCGCCCGGTAAGCAAGTTGCCGGGAAGAAGCCAAAGAATGGACCCAAGCCCGAGACTGAGTGTTTTTATTGCAAGGGAAGTGGTCACTGGAAGCGGAACTGCTCCAAATACTTAGCGGACAAGAAGGCCGGCAAAACCAAAGGTATATGTGATATACATGTAATTGATGTGTACCTTACCAGTACTCGTAGTAGCTCTTGGGTATTTGATACCGGTGCAGTTGCTCATATTTGTAACTCAAAGCAGGAGCTGCGGAATAAACGGAGACTGGCAAAGGACGAGGTGACGATGCGCGTCGGGAATGGTTCCAAGGTCGATGTGATCGCCGTCGGCACGCTGCCTCTACATTTACCTACGGGATTAGTTTTAAACCTTAATAATTGTTATTTAGTGCCAAGTTTGAGCATGAACATTGTATCTGGATCTCGCTTAATTCGAGATGGCTACTCATTTAAATCCGAGAATAATGGTTGTTCTATTTATATGAGAGATATGTTTTATGGTCATGCTCCGATGGTTAATGGTTTATTCTTAATGAATCTCGTACGTGATGATACACATATTCATAGTGTGAATACCAAAAGAGTGAAAGTTGATAACAATAGTCCCACATATTTGTGGCACTGCCGCCTTGGTCACATAGGTGTCAAACGCATGAAGAAGCTCCATGCAGATGGACTTTTAGAGTCTCTTGATTATGAATCATTTGACACGTGCGAACCATGCCTCATGGGTAAAATGACCAAGACTCCGTTCTCAGGAACAATGGAGCGAGCAACCAACTTATTGGAAATCATACATACCGATGTATGCGGTCCAATGAGTGTTGAGGCTCGCGGTGGCTATCGTTATGTTCTCACCCTCACTGATGACTTGAGTAGATATGGGTATATCTACTTGATGAAACACAAGTCTGAGACCTTTGAAAAGTTCAAGGAATTTCAGAGTGAGGTTGAAAATCAACGTGATAGAAAGATCAAGTTTCTACGATCAGATCGTGGAGGAGAATACTTGAGTCACGAATTTGGCACACACTTAAGAAAATGTGGAATAGTTTCACAACTCACGCCGCCTGGAACACCTTAGCGTAATGGTGTGTCCGAACGTCGTAATCGCACTCTATTAGATATGGTGCGATCTATGATGTCTCTAACCGACTTACCGCTATCTTTTTGGGGCTATGCTTTAGAGACTGCCGCATTCACTTTAAATAGGGCTCCGTCGAAATCCGTTGAGACGACACCGTATGAATTATGGTTTGGGAAGAAACCTAAGCTGTCGTTTCTAAAAGTTTGGGGATGCGATGCTTATGTCAAGAAACTTCAACCTGAAAAGCTCGAACCCAAATCGGAAAAATGCGTCTTCATAGGATACCCTAAAGAAACTGTTGGGTATACCTTCTACCACAGATCCAAAGGCAAGATCTTTGTTGCCAAGAATGGATCCTTTCTGGAGAAAGAGTTTCTCTCGAAAGAAGTAAGTGGGAGGAAAGTAGAACTTGATGAAGTGTTGCCTCTTGAACCGGAAAATGGCGAAACTCAAGAAAACGTTTCTGAGGTGCCTGCACCGACTAGAGAGGAAATCAATGATGATGATCAAGATGCTTCTGATCAAGCTCCTGCTGAAATTCGAAGGTCCACAAGGACACGTTCCGCACCAGAGTGGTACGGCAACCCTGTCTTGGAAATCATGTTGTTAGACAACGGTGAACCTTCGAACTATGAGGAAGCAATGGCGGGCCCGGATTCCGACAAATGGCTGGAAGCCATGAAATCTGAGATAGGATCCATGTATGAAAACGAAGTATGGACTTTGACTGACTTGCCCGTTGAACGGCGAGCCATAGAAAATAAATGGATCTTTAAGAAGAAGACAGACGCGGATGGTAATGTGACCATCTATAAAGCTCGGCTTGTCGCTAAGGGTTATCGACAAGTTCAAGGGGTTGACTACGATGAGACTTTCTCACCGGTAGCGAAGCTGAAGTCCGTCCGAATCATGTTAGCAATTGCCGCATACTACGATTATGAGATATGGCAAATGGACGTCAAAACGGCATTCCTTAATGGTTTCCTTAAGGAAGAATTGTATATGATGCAGCCGGAAGGTTTTGTCGATCCTAAGAATGCTGACAAGGTGTGCAAGCTCCAACGCTCGATTTATGGGCTGGTGCAAGCATCTCGGAGTTGGAATATTCGCTTTGATGAGATGATCAAAGCGTTTGGGTTTACACAGACTTATGGAGAAGCCTGTGTTTACAAGAAAGTGAGTGGGAGCTCTGTAGCATTTCTCATATTTTATGTAGACGACATACTTTTGATGGGAAATGATATAGAACTCTTGGACAGCATTAAGGCCTATTTGAATAAAAGTTTTTCAATGAAGGACCTTGGAGAAGCTGCTTATATATTAGGCATCAAGATCTATAGAGATAGATCGAGACGCCTCATAGGTCTTTCACAAAGCACATACCTTGATAAAATATTGAAGAAGTTCAATATGGATCAATCTAAGAAAGGGTTCTTACCTGTATTACAAGGTGTGAAATTGAGCTCAGCTCAATGTCCGACCACGGCAGAAGATATAGAAGAGATGAGCGTCATCCCCTATGCCTCAGCCATAGGTTCTATTATGTATGCCATGCTGTGTACCAGACCTGATGTAAACCTTGCCGTAAGTTTGGTAGGAAGGTACCAAAGTAATCCCGGCAAGGAACACTGGACAGCGGTCAAGAATATCCTGAAGTACCTGAAAAGGACTAAGGAAATGTTTCTCGTTTATGGAGGTGACGAAGAGCTCGTCGTAAAAGGTTACGTCGACGCTAGCTTCGACACAGATCTGGATGACTCTAAGTCACAAACCGGATACGTGTATATTTTGAATGGTGGGGCAGTAAGCTGGTGCAGTTGCAAGCAAAGCGTCGTGGCGGGATCTACATGTGAAGCGGAGTACATGGCAGCCTCGGAGGCAGCACATGAAGCAATTTGGGTGAAGGAGTTCATCACCGACCTCGGAGTCATACCCAATGCGTCGGGGCCAATCAAGCTCTTCTGTGACAACACTGGAGCTATTGCACTTGCAAAGGAGCCCAGGTTTCACAAGAAGACTAGGCACATCAAGCGTCGCTTCAACTCCATTCGTGAAAATGTTCAAGATGGAGACATAGAAATTTGTAAAGTGCACACGGATCTGAATGTCGCAGATCCGTTGACTAAACCTCTCCCTAAGGCAAAACATGATCAGCACCAGAACTCTATGGGTGTTCGATTCATCACAATGTAACTAGATTATTGACTCTAGTGCAAGTGGGAGACTGTTGGAAATATGCCCTAGAGGCAATAATAAAAGCATTATTATTATATTTCCTTATTCATGATAATTGTCTTTATTCGTGCTATAATTGTGTTAACCGGAAATCATAATACATGTGTGAATAACAGACAACAATATGTCCCTAGTGAGCCTCTAGTTGACTGGCTCGTTGATCGACAGATAGTCATGGTTTCCTGACTATGGACATTGGATGTCATCGATAACGGGATCACATCATTAGGAGAATGATGTGATGGACAAGACCCAATCCTAAACATAGCATAAGATCGCATAGTTCGTTTGCTAGAGTTATCCAATGTCAAGTATCCTTTCCTTAGACCATGAGATCGTGTAACTCCCGGATACCGTAGGAGTGCTTTGGGTATGCCAAACATCACAACGTAACTGGGTGACTATAAAGGTACACTACGGGTATCTCTGAAAGTGTCTGTTGGGTTGACATGGATCGAGACTGGGATTTGTCACTCCGCTTGACGGAGAGGTATCACCGGGCCCTCTCGGTAATGCATCATCACAATGAGCTCAATGTGATCAAAGTGTTTGATCATGGGATCATGCATTATGGTAACGAGAAAAGTGACTTGCCGGTAACGAGATTGAATGAGGTATTGGTATACCGACGATCGAATCTCGGGCAAGTAAAATACCGATTGACAAAGGGAATCGTATACGGGATTAATTGAATCCTTGACATCGTGGTTCATCCGATGAGATCATCGTGGAGCATGTGGGAGCCAACATGGGTATCCAGATCCCGCTGTTGGTTATTGCCCGAGAGCCGTCTCGGTCATGACTGCATGTCTCCCGAACCCGTAGGGTCTACACACTTAAGGTTCGGTGACGCTAGGGTTGTGAAGATATGTATGTGCAGTAACCCGAATGTTGTTCGGAGTCCCGGATGAGATCCCGGACGTCACGAGGAGTTCCAGAATGGTCCGGAGGTAAAGAATTATATATAGGAAGTGCTATTTTGGCCATCGGGACAAGTTTCGGTGTTATCGGTATTGTACCGGGACCACCGGAGGGGTCCCGGGGTCCACCAGGTGGGGCCACCTGCCTTGGGGGGCCACATGGGCTGTAGGGGGTGCGCCTTGGCCTATATGGGCCAAGGGCACCAGCCCCAAAAGGCCCATGCGCCAAGAGAGAAAAAAAAGGGGAGAGTCCTACAAGGGGAAGGCACCTCCGAGGTGCCTTGGGGAGGATGGACTCCTCCCCACCCTTGGCCGCACCCTTCCTTGGAGGAAGGGGCAAGGGCTGCGCCTGCCCCTCTCCCTTGGCCCTATATATAGTGGGGGAAAGGAGGAGCAAACCAACCCTAATGCCCTGGCTCCTCCCTCCTCCCTGCAACACCTCCTCCTCCTCCCGTAGTTGCTTAGCGAAGCCCTGCCGGAGTTCTGCTGCATCCACCACCACACCGTCGTGCTGGATCTTCCTCAACCTCTCCTTCCCCCTTGCTGTATCAAGAAGGAGGAGACGTCTCCCATCCCGTACGTGTGTTGAACGCGGAGGTGCCGTCCGTTCGGTACTAGATCATCGGTGAATTGGATCACGGCAAGTACGACTACCTCATCCACGTTCACACGAACGCTTCCGTTGCGATCTACAAAGTGGTATGTAGATGCTATCTAATCTGAATACTCGTTGCTAGATGAACTCATAGATGGATCTTGGTGAAACCGTAGGAAAAATTTTAATTTTCTGCAACGTTCCCCAACAGCCGCGCCGCCCGCCGAGTCCCCCCAGCCTCGAGGAGCTTTGGAAAGAAATGGATGTCGCCCTGTGGGAAGGTTTGCCTCCAGCAGAGCGCGCCAAAATAGAGGCGGAGAACAAGGCTGATGTCGGGGCGGACGGGCGTCCCCCCGCGAGCACCTATGGGGCCGGAGCCCCTTCCGTTGTCCGGCGAGGGGGGCGGAGGGAGCGCGGAGAGCAGATCGAAGCGGGCACACGGGCGGTTTACCCAGGTTCGGGCCGCGATGGACGCGTAAAACCCTACTCCTGCTTGGTTGTATTGAACTGGGGAGCTCGGGAGCTTGGGGAGCTAGCTGCACCGAGCGTATGGAACCTCCGAACCCCGGAACCTTTGCGGAACCCCGGAACCCCTTCTACGTTGCACACGGGCCTCCTTTTATAGCGCAAAGGGGTCACCGACAGGTGTCAACGTAAGAGAAAGGGGTAAAAGTGTAAAAGGGGTGGTAGCTGTAATAGTGCGGGAACGGTGGCGCTACAGTGCGGCACAGTGTTATCATACCTACTTCTGACGGTAGGGGACAAGGGCATTAAATGCCCGTCACGGTCGCTCGGACAGCACCGAGGCGGACCGTTAGGTGCGCCACCATTCGCCACGATGGCGGCTGCATGCCACCGCATGCCCCAGGCTGCGCGGTGCCTCGCCACGTGCCCTCGGGGGAAGCCCCGGAGCGACGCGTGGCGGGCGAGCTGGAGCGCAGTCTTGAGGTGGCGATCTTGCCGCGGCAAGTGGCTTGCCGCGGGGGTCGTCTTCCTGTGCCTGATAGCGCGCCAGCTATCAGGCCTTGCCGGGGCGCTTGGCGCGCCACGGCGGGCTTCTCTTGTGGTGCCTGGGTTCGGCCTTCCCGACAAGCTCCTCTTGTCGGGGGCTCGATCTTCTGTCTCGTTATACTTTGTTCTTGGATGGCCTTACATGGGCTCAGTCGTCCCGGCAAGCTCCTCTTGCCGGGGTCTTGTCTCCTTGGCCCGGCAAGCTCCTCTTGCCGGGGGCCTTGTCTTCTTGGCCCGGCAAGCTTCTCTTGCCGGGGGCCTTGTCTTGAATGCTTGATCTTCTCTTGGCGCTTCCGGGGCGGGCCTTGCCGCAGGGTGCTACGACTGCCCGTGCACAAGTCTGGGGTACTAAGGTACCCCTACTTTAGTACACCGACAGGAGCCCCCGGGCCTGGGCCACACATGGTGCCGAGCGTTGTTGGGCCAGGCCCTAACGGTGCACGGGCACGCATGGCCTTGGTCGCGCTGCTCCTTAACCCCGCATCCGCCGCGCCTTCCCTAGGCGGCGCGCGCTTACCGCGGCGTCGTGGGGGCGGGGCGTGCGGGGTGAGCGTGACGTGGGTGGCGTGCGCGGGGCTGAACCGCACAGGCGCGCGTCACGTCGCGCACGATCTCTTGATTTGGAGAGGCGAAACGTCCCCCCCCCCCACCTCTTCCTCTTATAGCGGAGGAAGGTAGGGGCGGTTCGCCTTTCCCTCGGTTAGCACCTCTCTAAAACCTCTGCTACCTCCTTCGCCCAGAGGCAGCAGCGATCTGTTCTTGGAGCGCCCGTCGTCGTCAGCTTCGACGATCCCCCTCCCCCGCCCCCGCCATGGCCCCGAAGAGCGACAAGGCGAAGGGGAAACCTGCGAAATCGGCCGAGGCGCTACGGCTTGAAGTGCTTCGGAAGGGGACGGCGACGTTCCCCCCCCAGCTCGGTGCGGTGGAGCTGAGGGACAAGTACTCCCTTTTCTGGTCGACGAAGACGCGAGCGCATCCGCGCACGCGGGTGCTCCCCGCCGAAGCCCAGAAGCAGTACCCGACCGGGTATCCTTTCTTCGTCGTCTTCTTCTACTGCGGGCTCTGCCCGCCTTACTCGGAGTTCTTCTCTGAAATCATGAGCACCTATGGCCTCCACCTCCTCGACTTTACCCCCAATGCCGTCCTCACAATGGCGGTCTTCACGCACCTCTGCGAGAACTTCGTCAGAATTCGTCCCAACGTGGCCCTCTTCCGGCACTTCTTTGTCCCTCGGGTGGAGAAAGGAGAGCCGCTGTCCGGTGGGATCGCCTGGGTTTCCCGGTCCGGCAAGAAGGAGGCCTACTTGGGCGGGGACCTCCGCGGCAGGTGGGAGGAGTGGAGGGCGGAATGGTGCTTGATTGTCGAGGACCATCCGCAGCCGTTCACCGCCGTGCGCCGAACTCCGGTGGTGCGCGGCGATGGCTGGAGCGAGGTGTCTCCGGACGATGCCAGATTGAAGATCGCCATCGCTCGAATCCTGCGTCTCAGGCTCGCTGGCCTCACCGTCGGCGCCGTCGGCGCGGATTTCCTTCGCCGCCGGATCGCCCCCCTGCAAGAGAGGGGGAAGCCGGCCTGGGAGTTCCAGAATGCGGCGGACATTATGAGGCTGCGTCCGGGCCTCAATTTCAACTTCACCGTGCTGGAGCACGACGCAATGTTGAAGGAGTTGTTCAAGCACGACCCTAACCACCCGGAGTGGTTCCGGCTGCCGCCGGGCGTCGTTCCCTTGTGCAACAACTCGTCGCTCAGCCATATCCTTGCGATGATGCCATTGTGCGACTCGCACGGGGTCAACGCGACCTGGCAGGAGCCGCCGGATGATGTCGTGCGGGCCTTCTTCGACGGCCTGGAGGAGGAGCCAGTCGATCCCGCCGAGAAGGATGGCCTCATCCGAGCCACCACCGCGGCGGAGCTGGCTTACATTGCCTCCAGGATGGAGGAGGCGGCGGCCGCCGCGGCCGCGGGCGAAACTGGGTTCACCGTGGCCGAGGCGGAGGCGGCGGAGGCGGAGAGCCTCGCCGACCCGATGGAACTTGTCGACCAGGGGGAACCAGCCGGGCACGGCGGCGAGGACGAGCCTGCCCAAGACGCGAGTGGCTTGCCGGAGGTCGGCGTTGCCTTCCTGCGGCCTCCGGGCGGCTCGTCGCAGGCGGAGCCCCCGGCCCAGCCGAGGAGGCGCCTCCGCAGGGCCGGGTCGGCAGCGGGAGCGGGGTCTCCGCGGGCTGGGGCTTCGGTTGCCTCTGCGCCCCGTGCCGCGGCGTCGACGGGGGCGGAGTCATCTACTGCCCCCGCCAAGCGGCCTCGGGAGCCCACTCCCCTGCCCCCCCGCGTCAGGGCCGAGCCGGCTTTCGACTATTCTGCGCTCAGCTCCGACGACGAGGAGGACGGAGGGTAAGTCCCCCATGGAGCTCATATCTTTTTCCCTGATGGTTCGTCCTGTTCGACAGCTCGTTCGCCCTTCCCCTGACCCGGTCCCCTTTTCAGGACCCTGGCTCAGAGGAGAGCGAAGAGATCGAGGATCCCGTGGGTCATCCTTGATGACGAATCTCCCCCGGCAAGCGAGGTCGTGTCGGAGGCGCCCTTTCCGGACCCGGCAGGGGACCCTCAGGGCAGCTCGCAACGCAGCCCCCAGCGTGAGCACATGACTCGCCCTTGCTGCTTGGCGCGTACGCGAGCCCTCCCTCTTCTTGTTGTTGATGCGAAGTTGTTGCTTTTGGGCAGGAGCGGAGCAGCTCCGGCGGGCGCGTCCAGAGGGCGCTTCCGCCGTGCCGACCGAGTCTGCTACCCCGCCAAGGGAGAGATCCCCGGCAAGGGAGGACCTTCCGACGGGGGACGCGGCCGACGATCCTCTTGCCGCGGCGAG
The DNA here is from genome assembly GCA_032464435.1 of Aegilops umbellulata. Taxonomy (NCBI): domain Eukaryota; kingdom Viridiplantae; phylum Streptophyta; class Magnoliopsida; order Poales; family Poaceae; genus Aegilops; species Aegilops umbellulata. The sequence continues at coordinate 379,283,901 of CP136054.1, forward strand.
CGCAGCGCCCGCCTCGGATCTGACGAAGGCTGAGGTCGTCATCGAGGAGGGCGCGCGTGGCGATGCCGACGACGTTGCCGGTGCTCAGGAGGCGGACGGCGTTGATATCCCTGTGGGCGACGGGGAGGCCGAGGAGCAGCAGAGGCTTGCCGCCGCGGAGTTATCCGCGCGGGAAGGCGAGCTGGTGCTAAAAACGGCCAGCCTCGCCGACCACGAGGAAGAGGCTGCCGCGCGCGAGCGGGCGCTCAGCGGAGACCTGAAGAAGGCGCGGGACGCTGCCGCAGCCGCTGAGATCACCAAGAAGGGGCTGGAGGCGAGGGTGGCGCAGCTCGATTCCGACCTCAAGGCGAAGGGCGAGGAGCTCGCCGCGCTCCGGCAGGAGCGCGAGAAGGGTGCGCTCACCCTTGGCGAGCTTCAGGGTCGCTTCGCCGAGAAGATCCGGGAGCTCGACGCCGCCAAGAACTCCAACTCCACTCTGGAGCTGAAATTGGAGGCGCTCGGCAAGGCGCTGGACAGCGCTAAGGAGCAGGAGGCGGCTTTACGGAAGGAGGTCGACGGCAACGAGGAGCTGCTGAGGCGCGCCGCCGTTTCCCAGAACACCTTCAGGGATACAGTGGAGCGGTGGACCGAGGGCCTCGTCGACATCGCCGCCACCATCGACAAGGAGCTGACGCTGCTGGGGATCGAGGGGCACCAGTCCCTCACCGACGAGGACGTCGCGCCCAGCGCCAAGCTCACTTCCTTTTTCCAGGGGGTGGTGCAGGCGCTCCAGCACCTCCGAACGTCGCTCCCGAAGGAGCGGGCCGACGAGATGCGGGAGGCCATCTCCGGGGCCCTCGAGAGGGTGCTGGTGAAGATCGTTTTCCGCAATCCCGACATCAGGCTTACCAACGTCCTCAGGCCCTTGCCGGAGAACGCAGACCTGACGGGGATCCGGGCCCTCATCGCCCCTATCGTCAAGAAGGCGGCCGGGGTCAAGAGGATCGAGGGTGACCGCGTAGATTAGGCCGCCTGCCCCTTTCTTTTATCTCCCTTTCCCTGCCGCTGTTAAATACGCCACGGAAACGGCTGGTTAGGGCAGTAGTAAGGCATTTTGTAATATAACTTTTCATCTTATGCTATGCATCGCGCTGTTATCCCCCTCTACTCGACCGGCGCCTTGTTTGTTTCCGCCCTACGCTTTCGGGAACTTGTCGGCGTAGGCCTCCGCCTTGCCACGGGTGCCGAGTGCGGGACGTCAGCGACCCGCTGGCGGGGCTGCCACCGGCAAGAAACCTCGCCGCGGCTGGTTGCCGCTCACTCAGATTGTTGAGCAGGCTCGAGGCAAAGTAAACGGTGCGACTGCGGTCGCAGCACGCTTAGGGTGCCGGGCGAGCTCGAAACAAAGTGAGGACGCTACTCGGGGTGTAGCACACTCGAGTCGTTGAGCGGACTCGAAACGAAACGAGGGCGCAACCAGTCTCGTGCCGGTCCTTCCGCGCTCAGGCCTCTCAACCCAGGCTCGGTCGTTCGAGGGAGATAACTCTTAAAAAATTAATGGAGCAATTGCTCGAGCTCCGGCAACTTATCTTTTCTTATCGCTTGCCGCCCGATGGGGTAAAACCTCCTTGGGCAGCATCCAGCCCACCCTGGGGGTAGGTGAGGGGGCTGGGCCTCACGACCCTCTGGAGCTAGGCGTAGCTATGCTTGGGGATCCGCGCCCCTCTCTGCGCCAAGGATCACATGCAACTGCGGCAAGACTTGGGCAGAGGGGATGGTTGGCGGAAACAGGTTCCGGCTACCGCGCTGGAAAGACTCTTCCCACGGTCGGCGTCAACTCGTTCGGCACCCCGGCGGGCGAGGCGTGCCGGGGGAACGAGGTCGCCTTTCTCGCGACTTCTGGCGCTAACTTCTGCGGCCGCGAGAGCGGCGCAGAGTTCGCTGGAGGCGAATCGTTCGCCCAGCGGCCAGAAGGCGGGCCTCCTCAAGGAGCAGCTGCTTCTTGCCCAGTCTCTGCGCGAGTGGATACTCGAGGAGGGCCGCGAACGAGCTCGTGGGAAGGAATGCCAAAGCTCGTCGGGAACCCCCGCTTCAACTGGACAGATCCTCGGATCTGCAGGAGCGGACTGTTCCTCAGCGTTCAGACTGCTGGTCTGCTTGCCGGAGCAAGGCTTACCGGGGACACCTGCTTCGACTGGACGGATCCGGGATCCGCAGGAGCGGGCTGCCCCTCGGCGCTCGCCCCCTACCTGGCGCGCCAAAGATGTCGGGGCGGACGGGCGTCCCCCCGCGAGCACCTATGGGGCCGGAGCCCCTTCCGTTGTCCGGCGAGGGGGGCGGAGGGAGCGCGGAGAGCAGATCGAAGCGGGCACACGGGCGGTTTACCCAGGTTCGGGCCGCGATGGACGCGTAAAACCCTACTCCTGCTTGGTTGTATTGAACTGGGGAGCTCGGGAGCTTGGGGAGCTAGCTGCACCGAGCGTATGGAACCTCCGAACCCCGGAACCTTTGCGGAACCCCGGAACCCCTTCTACGTTGCACACGGGCCTCCTTTTATAGCGCAAAGGGGTCACCGACAGGTGTCAACGTAAGAGAAAGGGGTAAAAGTGTAAAAGGGGTGGTAGCTGTAATAGTGCGGGAACGGTGGCGCTACAGTGCGGCACAGTGTTATCATACCTACTTCTGACGGTAGGGGACAAGGGCATTAAATGCCCGTCACGGTCGCTCGGACAGCACCGAGGCGGACCGTTAGGTGCGCCACCGTTCGCCACGATGGCGGCTGCATGCCACCGCATGCCCCAGGCTGCGCGGTGCCTTGCCACGTGCCCTCGGGGGAAGCCCCGGAGCGACGCGTGGCGGGCGAGCTGGAGCGCAGTCTTGAGGTGGCGATCTTGCCGCGGCAAGTGGCTTGCCGCGGGGGTCGTCTTCCTGTGCCTGATAGCGCGCCAGCTATCAGGCCTTGCCGGGGCGCTTGGCGCGCCACGGCGGGCTTCTCTTGTGGTGCCTGGGTTCGGCCTTCCCGACAAGCTCCTCTTGTCGGGGGCTCGATCTTCTGTCTCGTTATACTTTGTTCTTGGATGGCCTTACATGGGCTCAGTCGTCCCGGCAAGCTCCTCTTGCCGGGGTCTTGTCTCCTTGGCCCGGCAAGCTCCTCTTGCCGGGGGCCTTGTCTTCTTGGCCCGGCAAGCTTCTCTTGTCAGGGGCCTTGTCTTGAATGCTTGATCTTCTCTTGGCGCTTCCGGGGCGGGCCTTGCCGCAGGGTGCTACGACTGCCCGTGCACAAGTCTGGGGTACTAAGGTACCCCTACTTTAGTACACCGACAGCTGAGGAAGAGAAGCGCACCGCGGAACAAGCTACCTGGGAGGCCTATGTCGCGTCCGAGAGAGTCAGGCAATTGGCTCTTTGGCAGAAGGCTCGTGCGAGGGCCATGAGGGTGGCGGAGGACGCCCATGCCGATGCCCTGAGTGTAGTCGGGCCCAAGCACCTCATCTATGCTTGGCGGTACGTGGACTGGGTGCACGCTTCCAGCGAGGAGGAGTACCTGTTGGCGCCGGGTCACCACACCGGTGAGATCGCGCTTGTGCGCCGGCAAGCCGCCAATCAGCACCTCGTGAGTTGCGAGGCTGAGGAAGAGGCGTTGTGTCGGCGCGCTGGGAAACGGCCGTGCACCAGGGCACTCGTGGCGCACCGCAAGCGCTCCTACGAGCGCCGTGGATTTTAGGAGGAGTATAATTTTTGTTTCATAAGGCGATCTCATTAGTTTTGGGACGCAAATGATAAATCCCGAACATTCAGGAATTATTAGCGTCCTTAATTAAGTATGTAAAAGGGAAAGTTTGGAAACCTTGTGTATTCATATGCATTTTGTAAGTACGTTCATATAGCACTAACTTTACTATATACTATCGCACTACACGTATCTCTCTATATATGCTTGCAGACTGTGCTACTCCCTCCGTCCAGGTCAATAATTCATCTTTGGTTGTGCACCGTGACCAAGGAGGGAAGACTTATACACCTAGACAGAGGGAGTACTACTATTACTTATGTATGTGCAAATGCACGTTTTAACATTATGATGCGGTTTTTGTAAAAGTAGAAAAACAACACTAGTCAAGCTTGTGAAACGATTCAATGCAAAACAAATGCAAAAATGCTCGTTTTATTGTTTACTTTTAGCTTCCTTCTCTGTGGTTATTTCTCTGTCATACTTTGTACGGAGTATCTCACTGGTCGGAAAGGCATGCAAATTCCCAAACCGCTTCCTACACCCTGTACCGGATTTTTTGCCTAACAAGTTGTGTCGTGCTATTGGAATTCTAACTTGAGTACTACTACTAGTAGGAGTACCAGGGGCCAGTTCTTTTAGGCTTCTAGATTAGTAATCCCATAACTACTACGTCCGTCCTGGTTTATTGGTCCCCATTGTAATCTGTGTCAAATTTTGTTCATAAATTTAACTAATGAAATGTTAGTGCATGTCACATGCACTAAAATTTTATCAGTTAAATCTTTGGTCAAAATTTAGCACAAATTACAATGGTGAGGAATAAACCAAGACGGAGGTACTACTAGTAGTAGCTTAGAAGCCCAAATAAATGAGTGAGGCGCCTTAATGTTACTCTCCACTATGACTAGTCTTATGGGAAAAGCTGGGGAAGCCGCCAAAAGAACTGGCCCTAGGAGTAGTAGCTAGGGATACTAGGAGTAGTAGCTAGGGATCGAGTGTGCGAGATGAACCGGAGAAAGCAAATGCAGAGAGATGAAATGCAAAAAAGATGGAGGGATGGGATGGTTGCTTGTCCGTTTATTTTACCAGGCCACTTATTACTGGGAGTGGTTGGGTTTTGTGATATGATGGCTTTATTGCCGCGCCATGAGCGGGGTGAGACTCCCGTGTAGCACCGCCCTCTACACTAGTACTACTACATCGGTCGTGGTTTATCCCCCATTGAATTTAACTGACAAAATGTTAGTGCATGTCAATAAAAACAATATCGTTTGATTCGTATGTGGACATAGTTTTCAATGATATAATTTTAGGTGAGATGCATCATCATTTATCGTACTACATATAATGTTAATTCAATTTTTGGTCGTACTAATCTATAGTAAGGTGCCCGTGCGTTGCACGGAAGAGTGAAATGCATTGATCGGGGAGTTGTTTATTTTGACAAAGGATGTGGGGGTCATGTCATGTGTAACGGGTATCGATAGGTTTGTTCGGATATTATTTCATCTCTAGAGCTCACAAACATCCGGGTGAAATAGATAAAAAAGTATCTTTTGCAAACAAAAGCATTCAACTGTTCAACCTGCATCCAAAACTTGTGAAGAAATAACTCTTATTTTGCTTTGTAGGAAATGGTTCATCATAAGTCTTTCACCAGTACTGTAGTAAAAATCCATACATGGAAGATTCTAGACTAAAACATAAATGGATACACTTTTATTCATGCGCGATACTCCAATAGAGCAAGATCACATGCATGGAAGTCTCTACATGCTTAGACAGCGGATTACATTGAGCGAAGACTAATGATCAACATTTAACTTGATAATGCAGATGTGCAGGTGAACCTCCTTGGAGTCCCCGTGCACATCGTTGGGGGTCAAATAATACTGCACGTCTTCCACGTCCACATCGGTGGGATGGTCCCAGCTCGGCAGAGTCCAAGTCAGCTTGACGTAGCCAGTGCCGCCGCCCACGTACCTCCGAGGGGTAATAATAGCACTACAAAAAAAGACACATCCGTGAAATTTTGGGCCGAACGAATTTTTTTTCTGTCATACATATGACACTTCTATGACGATAATTGTGACAAAACCCGGTATTATCATAGATGTGGTGGGCTCCTACTTCTTTGACAAAAAATCATGACAGAAAATGGGCTTTTCGTCCCAGGCGGGCCGGAGACACAGCTGCATGATATTCTTTGGTCCGTCCATCACGGAAAAAACCGTGGTAGAAGCGAGGGGGAGGAAAATTTCGGGGAGTTCCTGGTTACGGTGGGAGGTCGGGGGCCGAGCGATGCGCGTTTCTCTCGTACACGTACGCGCGTGTGTGCGAGGCGTTGGCTCTAACTGAACCCGAGCGAGGCGTTGGGCTCTAACTGAACCCGAGCGATTGCACTGCAGGCTACGCGTTACTGAACCCGAGCGATCGATCGATGGCTGTTAACTGAACCCGATCGAGCGATTCCTTCGCTACTGCTACTAACTGAAGCCGATCGATGCTGCCTCTGGGATGGACAGTGAGCGTTGCGGGGGGTTTGGATGAACAGTGAGCGTTGGTGTTGCCTCTGGATGAACAGGACCCCGTGGTGTGGTGGAGGGCTAGATGAACAGTAGACAGTGGAGGGGTGCCCGTGGAGGGGTGGATGAACAAGACCCCGTGGTGTGGAGGGTTGGATGAACAGTAGACGGTGGAGGGGTGCCCGTGGAGGGGTGGTTGAACAGGACCCCGTGGTGTGGAGGGCTGGATGAACAGTAGACGGTGGAGGGGTGCCCGTGGAGGGTGGTTGAACAGGACCCGGTGGTGTGGAGGGCTGGATGAATAGTAGACGGTGGAGGGGTGGTTGAACAGTAGCCGGTGGAGTAGCGCGCGGTGGAGGCTGGATGAACAGGAGCCCGTTGATGAACAGTCGCAGGTGGAGGCTGGAGGACGTCGACGGTGGATGAACAGTAGCTCGTGGATGCTGGAGGGGGTCGACGGTGGAGATGAATACTATCCCGTGGAGTCCCGTTTTGCGGTACGCCACACCCCTCCCGATGAACATGACCCCCGTTTCGACCATGGGAGGTCCGTTTCGTCCGTTTTGCGGTACGCCACACCCCTCCCGATCAATAGGACCCCCGTTTCGACCGTAGGAGGTCCGTTTCGTCCGTTTTGCGATACACCACACCCCTCCCGATCAACAGAACCCCCGTTTCGACCATAGGAGGTTAGTTTCGTCCGTTCTGCGGTACGCCAGGCCTCGATTCCATCGCCTGTTCCGTCCAAGCCCTCCCGATGAACACAACCATGCATTCTGTTCCGACCCAGCCGGTTGGCACCCACGCATTCCGTTGCCTCCCGATGAACACGACGCATTCTGTTGCCTCCCCATGAACACGACGCATTCCGTTGCCTCCCCATGATCACGACGCATTCCGTTGCCTCCCCATGAACACGACGACGATGTTGTTTCTCCGTTCCGACCCAGCCATGTACACGAGCCCTCGCCGTACGTATGCGCGAGTAGGCGTTCGAGACCCTGCCCGTATGTATGTGCGTGACCGTATTTTCTTTCTTGCACCCTGGCCGATGTACGTACATGTACATGCTACGTGCGCGCCTCTACTATGACACGTGCGCGCCTCTACATCCACCAACATATATGTACGTACACGTCTGCGACTAGAACGACAACGCTACGTACGCTTAGACCAGGTGGGTCCCGACTGTCAGGCACTTCCTTGCGTGCGAAGATGTAGCTGGTGGGTCCCAGCAGTCAGGGGGCGAATCGTTTTGTTTTTTTGCCCGGACGCACTTCCTTGCATGCGAAGGTGTAGCTGGTGGGTCCTAGCAGTCAGGGGGAAAACGATTTTTTCACGAAATACGATGGCCCGTCTGGTGGGTCCCCGCTGTCAGGTGGAGGAATAATTATTTTGCGCGTAATAAGGAGGCACTTCCTTGCTGCGGACATGGACCCAGCTGTCAGCGTCTCCACGCACAGTACTCTTCCGATGGAAGTCGGTCGTTGATCACATTGACCACGCCACGCCGAGAGCACCACAGCGGTGGACGACGGCGAGGCCTAGGAAGGGGACGACACGGAGGCAGGGAAGACTCGACAGTTGTTTCCCATGCGGAGGGGAGTACGATTGTACGAGGGTTTACTGGTTCGTCTGTCGTCGCCGGAGAATAACAGCAGGTGTGGGTGAGTAGAGGGATGGCTAGGCCAGCGATGGGAGTACGGTGGGGCAATGAGGCCTGCGCAGCAGCACAGCCGGCCGCGGGGAGGAGGGAGCAGGCAGTCCCGCCGGCGCTTGTTTGAGCGGCTGGAGCAGGAAGAGCAGAGATTGAAGAAGCACGACGGCCATTGGATGGACATCCAACAGTCAGTGCTTGTGCGTCAACCTTTTTTTAGGAAAGCCTCAAATCTGTGGAAAACAGCATACAACCCATCTGCCATCATTTCTAATAATTTACATGCCATTTGCTAATTCTTAAGGTTTTTTGGAGCCCATATTCTTTTTGTTAGCATTACTGCCCATATTGTGGCCACGGTTAAAAAATTATACGAAATTTTGCATATTTCGGTGTGGTCCGAACTGTTTTTAATCCCGAAATTTCGACTCACATTCAAACTGATTTTTTTGACTATAAACAGTAGGGTAAAACTCCACTGTAATTTTTATTAAATAAACGCAGGGAAACAAAGTAGTCTGAAAGGCTTGAGGTAAGCCTAAGAAGGAAAAAGACTAGAAAAACTAGAACTAAAACCTAGGAAACAAGAAAGAAATAAAAGAAAGAAAAAGAAAAACTAAACTATCATAAGAACATAGAATTACAACAAGTTGTCAAGCCAAACTTCAAATTGCCTCTCATGCTTCTTCCTCATTCTATATTTGAGAAGCTTCAGTTCCTCTAGAAATATGAACTTCCACCCTTGGAATGAAGGTGCAATATTTTCAAAGATCTTATTGTCTCTGGTGATCCAAATGGCCCATGCTCCTAGGATGATTATCTCCATGTAGAATGGATATCTTAGTTTGTCTTTGAGGTCTTGGAATGCTTCTAACACAGACAGGTTTGGAGCTCTTGTTGGACAAATGAAGTCCCAGCATTGTTGAACAAATGGACAGCCCCAAAAGAGATGGTGCAGTGTTTCTTCTTGTTGACAGCCTCCCACAGCACAGTTGTACTCCTCCAACACAAAATTCTTTCTTCTAAGTAAGTTTCTGGTGTTGACTCGATCATGAAGAAGTTGCCAAAAGAAGACTTTATGCTTTGGTTGGCATGAACTCTGCCAGATCCAGTTGAAGTGAGGGGGTGTCTGTTTGTGACCAATTAAGACTTTATATGCTTTGATGGAGGAATAGTGTTTAGTCCCCCAAATGTAGCTCCATGTGTCCAAAGAGTCTAAATTCTTAGATTGTCTCATGGCTATACAAATGTCTTCCATTTGTAAGAATTCCTCATAGGCCTCAGTTGTTAAGGGGAGGAAGAATAGATCCTGCAGGTATTCAGTCTGCAATACTTGTTGAATGTTCAGCTGGGGGTTTCTAACAAAAGAGAACAAGTGAGGAAATTGATGTTTCAGTATAGCTTGGCTCCATAGATCATCCCAAAAGAAAGCACTGACCCCATCACCCACATTACATCTTGCAATAACCTTGTACTGATCAATGAGGGCTAAGTTTGATTTCCACCAAAATGAACCAATCATGTTGTCCCCTGGTTGATTTCCATCACTATAGTATGTTTCCCAAATCAAGTTGACCCAGGGAATATCATGTCTGTTGAAAAATTTGTGAAGATTTTTCATGAGCAGGGTTTTGTTATGTGTAAAGATATCTAGAACCCCTAAGCCTCCCTGGTCTTTTGGTCTGCATACTGTAGTCCATGCCACCAAGGCAGGCCTTTTGTCCTCCATATCTGGCCCTCTACAAAGACAGTGTCTCAAATATTTAATGATCTGCTTTTTTATAGTAACGGGTATGTCCAAACAGCACATGAAGAAGACTGATAAAGATGTCATGACTGACTTGACCAGCAGTAATTTTCCAGCTTGGGTCATGAAGATAGAGATACCAGCCACTCTTTTTGCAATCTTGTTAACTAGGGGGAGACATTGTTCCACACTTGGTTTATATATTCCCAGGGGCATGCCAAGGTAAGTAAATGGGAATTGTCCTCTAGCACACCGCAAGGTGTTTGTAAAAATTTCTACCCTGTCTTCAGCAATATTCAAGGGTACCATGATGGACTTGCCATAATTAGCTTTTAGTCCAGTTGCTGTGGCAAAAGTATTCAGGAGTGCTTTTAGGCAGAATAACTGCCTAGAATCGGCTTGCATAACAAGTAAGGTGTCATCTGCATATTGCACAATTGGGAAGTGAGGGCAGGAGTTTACTTGTAGTGGAGCATGATCAGGTTTAATCTCATGGCTCTATTAAGAATGGATTGTACCAAATCAGCAGCCAACACAAAGATTAAAGGAGAATAAGGGTCTCCTTGTCTTACTCCCCTCTTTATGTAAATTCTTTTCCCAGGAACTCCATTTAGTAATACAGAGGAGGAAGCAGTTGTGAACAAAGCTTGCATCATGCTCAATTGTATCAAATGCCTTCTCAGAATCTAGTTTTAGTACTAAGATTTATTCCTTAGATTTATGACACTGGTGAATGTATTCATATGCCCAACCAAGACAGTCCTGGATCACTCTATCTTTGAGAAAGCCATATTGATTAATATGCACCATGTGTAGAATAACTCTTTGTAGTCTATTAGCCAACAGTTTTGTAATGATTTTTAGCACACCATTTAGTAATGAAATTGAGGCACTTCTTTTTTTGGCACTAGAGTGATGAAAGAGGAATTGATGCTTTCAAGATTAACATTCCCAGCATGGAATGCCAATATAAGTTCAAAGACATCATCTTTAATAATATCCCAACAACTCTTAATAAACTCATTATTGAATCCATCTGGCCCTGGTGATTTATCAGTAGGTAGGTTTTTCACCACTTCCTCAACTTCCTCCTGGGAAAAAGGCTGTTCAAGATCAATGAAGATTTGTGGGTCCACTGTGTTTTCATAAAGATCATTAAGGTTGAAGTGCATTGAGTGCCCATTAGATTGTCCCAATCTATTTTTAAAAGCCTCCCAGAGGATTGCAGCCTTTCCATCATGATCTGTTACTTCTACTTGATCCTTGTTTAGTAGCATAGCAATCTTATTGTGCATATGATTAATGGAGGCTTTAGTGTGGAAGAATTTTGTGTTTTCATCTCCAAATTTGACTCCTTTGATTTTTCCTCTCTGTTTCTAATAAATCTTCTGATCATTGAGCACAGTTAGTATATACTCTTTGAGCAAGGTCCTGCAATTATTTTCAAATAGAGTAAGGTCCCTGTATTCCTCAATCATATCCCAGAGAAATATACAGTCATTAAGATCTGCAATTTGCTTCTTATGGCAAGCAAGATTTTTGGCCCACAGCTTTAGAGCTCTTCTGACATTCTTGAATTTTGTAGTAATCTTCTTAGCACAGTCTGAATGACCTACTGGAATAGCCCAAGCATTGTGAACCACCTGTTTAAAAGAGCTGTGATTAAGCCAATAGTTCTCAAATCTGAACACTCTAGACTATGGGATGTTTGTGCCAATTTTAATCATGCAAGGGAGGTGATCAGAGATTGCTTTATCCATGGGAAGAGCCAAGGTATCAGGATAGCTGGTCATCCAAGCTGTAGAGGTAAAAAACCAATCTAATTTCTCCAGTAGTGGGTTGTCCTGCATGTTACTCCAGCTAAACTGTCTGCCTTTAAGGGGTAATTCAATCAGTCCAAGTTCACTAATTGCCTCATTAAACATGAGCATTTCATTTACATCCCCTCCAGGTTTGTTTCTGTCTTCAGGAGTTCTGATGAAGTTAAAATCCCCCATAATAATCCAATCTATGTCACTAGGCATTTGAATGTTACCAAACCAATCAATGAACTCAATTTTATCTTCATGATTGCAAGGACCATAGATGTTTGTGAGGACCCAACTTTTGGAGGATGTCCTGCAAGTGAACTGAATAGATAATGAAAATTTGTTTTGGAACATTAGCTCCCCAGAGAATAGAGCCCCATTCCAAACAGTGAGAATTCCACCTGATGCCCCAATGGAAGGTAAGTACTCAAATTTATTAAACCTCTGAGGACAAACTTTATGAATGTAGGTTAGGTCAAAGATTTCTCTCTTAGTTTCCTGAAGACAAACAATACCAGCAGCACTTTCTTCCACTTTTTGTCTAATAGCCAGCCATTTATCTGAGGAATTAATGCCCCTCACATTCCAGTTTAAGATGTTCCATGTTTTATTGTTATTCATTAATAATCAAATTGGAGTTATTGTAGCCAGCAAGGTCTATCCCCTGATGACTATTCCAGGCCACAGAAGTATTGGCATCCACAGAAAGGGCAAAGCACTGAAAACAAGTTAACACATTCCAGCAGCAGACATAAGTAGAAGAGCAGGAGAACCAGTGCAACCACATTTGATGTCCAGAGGCTTCCATAACATCAGATAGAATAGTAGTCTTAACCACAGGGGAATACCAGAGCTGACACAGCAGCAGAGTACATGGAGCATACAAAAGGTGCCTACCAAGGTAAACATGCATAGTACATCAGTTGCAAGCATTATATTTGACTGCATACATAGGACAATTAATTCCCAAAAGAGAACAGCAGTTCCTTCTGCTATCAATCATAAACTGATGTTGTAGGCACATCATCATACCGGCCTGGAGTTTGCTGCTTCTGCTGTGGCCTCGGACACCTTAGCCACATCATCTTGCCCCTTCTTCTTGGATTTCTTGGTCAACTTCTCCTGAATCTCTTCCTCAGCAACCTTGCAGAAAGATTTAGACAGGTTTTTAACCACTGAATTGTGAATAATTGCAGGTATGGCATTACATGGTAAGCAAGACTGAGTGACACAAGACTTCCTCCTATATCCATTGTTGTCCTTTTTAATCCTATCACTCCTTCTTACCTCAGTTTCTACCATAGGTTCTTTCTCCCTCCTTTTCCTTGATATGGCCTCTCCAAGGGGCAGGGCATTACTTGGTGACACCTGTTGAAGAGGACTACTAGCCCCAGTGGAAGAATGAGCAGCAGGGCTAATATCCTCATTTTCTTTGCCTAGCCCTAGGATGAAATCCTTACATGCAGGTGCCTGAGAAGTTGCACATTCATCAGGAATGTGAAAAAGCAGAGTGTCCTCATGTACATAATTAGCAGTCAATAATTTCCAGACATCAGACTTTAGCAAATGCATGGTCCATCCAAACTTGTCAGGTGTCAGAAGTAAGTGAATAATGAAGTTAAACCAACTTACTGGTATTTCAATTTTGAAAGTTGGAGTAGCTCCTTGTGTTGCTGGTGCAGAGTGTTGTATCCATAAATCCAGTCCCTCTTCAGATATCAAATGTGAACCATCAATAATTTGTAAAGCATGATCTTGGGACAATGTATGTAATGTATGCAAGGAAGGAGAACCTGGCAATGAGAAGGACCCATAGTTACCTTTAGAGTGTGCTGTAGTTGGGGAGCCACAGTGGGGTACTGGAATATCTGCCTTGCCCTTGAAATCTGGTTGAAATGAAGGAAAGGAATCTACCACAGTTGCATTAGCAGGAACTTCCAGGGGCACAGCACAATTTCCAGAAGCAGGAACTTCCTTCAAAATCTCAGTCTGTTTGTCTTGTTGAGCAATGGGAAAAGAGGAGCCAGAAGCCTCAGGATCTCTGATTCCTGGAGTGGGAATTGGCATCACAACACCCTCTGATAGCAAGCTTTGCTGAACTACAGGAGCTTCTTTCAGAGACTGTTCAGCAGGCACCAAGTTGTCATTCTGTGGTTCTATAACATTGTGCTGAAAATCCTGTAAATCCTCCTCTTCTTCAACAGCATCATAGGCTAATGCAATGTTCAGAAGCCCTTGACCCATGGGGGGAGCCTGAACCCCTTGTTTGACCTCCTCACTAGCAGAGTGTGTCAAAGAAAGCAGGCCATCAGACAGTGAAACTGTGGTGGTAATGCTGCTGTTTGGAGCCCCATCTGCTGCCAATGCAGGAATTTCAGCTTGAGGCTGTTGAGGAGGGACATGTGCTGGCTGTGGGAAAGCCCAGTGCTCTTGTTGCTCTTCCTGCTCCTCCCAGTCATCCCAATCTTCATTAGGAGCTTGATTGTTAGGATTAGGCAGTGGTGGAAAGCCTGGAAAATCATTTGCATGTTGTGGCACAGGGTGTGGGTCCACCCCCTCAGGTGGAAAAGGATCCTCATCTGCAGGCCCACCCCCCAACATTTCCTCAAGGAGAACCTCAACAGAGCAGGTCCAAGACTCCTCCTCAAATAGTTCTCCTTCAGACCATCTTATACTCTTAGGGATATCACCAAGTTCAGTAACTCTAGCCTTGACCAGAATCTTACCCTTCAAAGCATCTTCTTTCTCCCAGCTAATGATCTTGCCCCACTTAGAAATCGCAGAAGCAATATCTTCAGTATTGCAGAAATAAAATGGAACTCCCACAAACAGCAACCAACTAGTTCTGTTGAAATGAACCCTACGCCAATTCCTTCCTTGATTGTGCTTAGTAAATGAAATAAAGACATCACCAAATGCATGCGGACCTTGCTGAATAAGCCTATCTCTGTCTCTGACATGCGTGAACCTGACATAGGCCTCTCCAAAAGGGCAGGGTTGGATTTCTCTGAAACCTACTTGCTCCTCTCCCTCAAGAAACTCTTCCAGCACCTCACGCACATTTGGAAAAAATACCTCATCTGGATGCGGGTGGATAGTGGCAATCGCCCAGTCTTCGTGCCGTCTCGGACGATGAGGAACAATCGCACGAGAAACCCCATTGCGGCCTGCAACCACCTGAATCTGAAAGCCATGAGGAACGAAAGGTTGAGCGTCTATGGGAATGTTGGCCATTGCCAAAGGCTCCGGTGAGGTGGTGACCAAAGCTCCGTCTGACAGCAATGGTGGCGGAGGCGAGCTTGTCGAGGCAGAAGCAGAGTTGGTGGCCGAGAAGGAAAGTGAAGTGGAATGCGAGGAGGCAAGTGTCGGTCTCGGCTGGAAATTTGGGAAAAAAATCCTTGACCAACTCCTTAAATGAAGGCACCCCCCTTGTCTGTGGCGCCGGCCCAATACAGCGAAACCATGATTCCATAACCCCTTCGGCCTAAGCCTCTGCTGGTGGGCTCGGGAAAGAGTCAAAGTGGAGAAATGGCCAAAGCCCAGGAAGGTTTGGGGAGGTGCAAAAAAAAGCCATGTGACCGTTAGCCCCGCATGCATGGCAAACCACGTGATTACGTGCAAAAGAACGTTGCATGACCTGGCGCTCGTTATGACCAGGATTAACGTGCAATGAAGAGTCGTTAAGACCTTGATTAGAGCCGTCTTGAATGGGCCCCGATAAATGTTCGAAAACCGATCTGCCGTCCCGGACCACCGCAGAGTAACTCCGGCGATCGCCGAAGAGAAGAACAATGGCTTTTCCGGACCTACCCACTAGAGTCCATTCTTTATCAAGTTCGGCATAATATAGAGCTTCTTCTCGTTGCCAATTCGGGCCCCCAAAATTCCAAAGATTGAAACCCACATCAAAATCCTTCTCAACAATATTACCAGCATTGTAGATCTCAAAACCCACAGCTTTTGAAGCAACCGAGAACTTGAAAGACCTATCTTTCAAGAGACGAACACGAAAACCTTGGGCATAGCCCCCAAACATGGCAAGGAGAGATACACTAACCGTGTGCACATTGAGCCTAAAGGAGGCACGACGAAATGAAACCACCAGAGTGAATTCCTTTTGACGAAAGCCCTGGGAGAAAACCATCGGGTGCCCAAACTTGGCCTTCATATCCGCTTGAAACTTCTTCCCACGATCAAAGTTAAGGGAAAAAGGAGCCATCACGAAGGGAGGGGTGGCTACCAGCGCCGGAGCGGCCACTGGTAGGGCTTGCGGCCGCCAGGGACGGAGTGGCCACCGGCGCTAGGAGGGAGGGGGCTAGGAGGGGGGCTAGGAGTGAGTGCTACCCCGTAGGTAAAAAGTCTTCTTCATTCAACAAATTCAACAAATTCTCCACGCATAAAAATTAATGTAATTTAAAATCTTGAAATGAAAATAAAAAGATATTTGAAACTAATTGCCGGTTTTTCATTACTGATGGGCCATTTTCTCGGCCAGCCGAATGAAAGCTCTCCTTGTCTTGAAAGATTTGTAACCCAACAGGCCTGACAAAGCGACTTACTTGGCAAATCACAAAAAAACTAGGTTGTGGTCGTGGACCCAGCTGTCAGCCTCTCCACGTACAGTACTCTTCCGATGGAGTCGTTCCTTGACCACGTTGACCACGCTGCGCGGAGAGCACCACAGCGGTGGACGACGGCGAGGCCTAGGAAGGGGACAATGCGGCAGTGGAAGCCCGCGCGGAGAGGACTATGAGGGTTCACTGGTTCGGCAGCGGTGTGAGGCTGTCGTCGCCGTAGGGCCTGGCCAGCAGTGGGAATAGTAGGGGCGGTGAGGCCTCTGCGGGAGCATAGCCGGCCACGGGAGGCAGGAGCATGCGGCACGATCGGCATTGCTTTGAGCGGCTGGAGCAAGAAGACTAGAGGTTGAAGAAGCACTACGGCCATTAGATGGACATCGTACGGTCACTGTGGCTAGAATCGTTCATATTGACTAAGTTGACAAAGCCGTTCGTCCCCGTCAACTTAGTAGGCCCACAAGTCAGCCTCCCAACAAGGTAGGTCCCAGCTAGCCAGGGGAGTATTCTTCTTTTTGTGCGTAATAAGGAGGCACTTCCGGTCGGTCCGAGCTGACAACGGGGGGAATGTTTTTTTCACAAAATACGGTGGCCCGTCCGGTGTGTCCCAATAGTCAGAGGGAAACATTTTTTCACAAAATATTGGTGGCCCGTCCGGTGGGTCCCCGCTGTCAGGTGGAGGAATAATTATTTTTTGGAGGCACTTCCTTGCGGCTGCCGTGGACCCAGCTGTCAGCCTCTCCACGTACAGTACTCTTCCGATGGAAGTCGGTCATTGACCACATTGACCACGTCGCGCCGAGAGCACCGCGGCGGTGGACGACGGCGAGGCCTAGGAAGTGGACGACACGAAGCCATGCAACAAGCGGCAGTGGATGCCCACACGGAGAGGAGTACTAGCGTTCATTGGTTCGGCTGCGGTGTGAGGCTACCGTCGCCGCAGAATAATAGGGGGTGTGGGTGAGTGGAGGGATGGCCTAGACAGTGGTGGGAGTAGTATGGGGGCGGTGAGGCCTCCTCAGTAGCACAGCCGGCCACGGGAGGCAGGAGCATGCGGCACGACCGGCGCTGCTTTGGGCGGGTGGAGCAAGAAGACCAGAGGTTGAAGAAGCACTATGGCCGTTGGATGGACATCATACGGTCACTGGAGTATTTACTAAGTTGACAAAGCTCTCCGTCCCCGTCAACTTAGTAGGCCCACAAGTCAGCCCAACTGTCATGGGTTTGTCACGGCAGATGTCCTATCCAAAGGACTTAGTCGTGGAGACATCGCAACGGGTTAACTCGGAGGGGTTAAAGCGGACACAAGGACACAGAGAATTATACTAGTTCGGCCCCTTCGATGAAGGTAAAAGCCTACGTCTAGTTGGTGTTGGAATTGATGAAGTCTCGACGACTAGGGAGCAATCGCTTCTCCTAGGCTTCGAGTTGTTCGTCTCCCCCTGAACCGATATCGGGTCGCCCCCTTATATACACGGGTAACACCCGTCGGTTCATAGAGTCCCAATCTCCGGTTTATACTCGTACCCGGGTTGGTCTCTTGCTTATTCCTAACTTACAATACAAGTCGTACACAGGCCGGTTTACGGCTAAAGACGTTAAACCGACTACGGCCTCGGGCCTTTACATAGCCTCTTGGGCTTTAACATTCTCGAGCTACTGATGAAATTAACCCGGCCCAGATAGGCCGGTTTAGGCCCAGTAGTAATATCCCCAACATTAGGCCCCAGGTTGATTTGAATGATTTCATGTCAACCCCTAGCATAAACCTTCATATTCAGCATCTTCCCTTCATTGCTAAACCGATATGTCGTCATTTTCTCTAGTGGCCGTAAACCGGCATGACATCACCATGAAGCTAGCTTTTATGGCGCCTTCTTTGTTTAACCAATTCGCAATAATCAAGGCGACAGCTCTGCTTCCGAAACTCGTGGCTCCTGGAGTCGCGCGCCCGACACACGTGCCTTGCCTTATAAATAGGGGTGAGAGGTCATTTCTTTCTCCCCTTCATCCCTTTCCTCTTCGTCTTCTCCGCGCCGCCAGCCTCGAAGCTTCGCCGCTGTCGCTGACCTCTGCATCACCTCGGGCCGCTGCATCAACCTGACTGGACCAGAAAAACTGCGGCGTTCTTCCGCACCCCTCGGAGCTCCGGTGAGATCCCACCTTCTCAACTCAGATCCGCCTCTAGGGTTTACTGTGTTCTTCCCGTTCCTCGAGTTCTTCGTGTTCTTCGCGTTCCTCACGTTCTTCGCATTTAAACTGGGGGATACCTTCAGATAACCCCGCGACTTTTGCTCCGTTCAGTAGCAGTTTTCCGCCTCTGTTTTCAGGGTAATATACCTAGATCGTAGATATGATCTACAGTTTGACCTTGCTGTTCTTGCACAATCTTCAAAAACTCATGAGTTTTTACCCCTTGTATGAGATCGCCTTAGATCCAATATCACATTGAGACAATGTGAAACCTGTTTCCGCACACCTGCTCTTTTGCATTTTCAACTGTTCCACGGTCTTAGATCCAGCGGTTTAACCTTGTTGTAGAAGATCACCAAATCGGTACATACCATTTGTCCCCTTGTTGAACCGCCAGTAATCCTTTGATAGACCGCACCGCTTTACCAATGTCAGATTGTAATTGATTTCTTCCGGTTTAACATTGATAGCATCGACATGACAAAAATCTGTGCAGAACATAAGTCCTGAACCGGGATCATTTTCATTTTGTAGACTTCCCCATGGCTAAGCAAGTGTATGAGTGCAACTGGGCTCCTTCCCGGGTCACGGAAACTCAACTGAATAATCTGGTCCGGACTAGTGCTTTGAGCAGCAAAAACCCGATTCATTGGAGGGTGCCAGGCAAAGAGTGCCCCCCTACACCCCGAGATGGAGAATTCATTGTGTTCGCGGATCACTTAGCCCGCGGTTTCAACCCGCCCGGTTCAAAATTTTATCGCGACGTTTTGGCTAATTTCCAACTCCATCCACAAGATATTGGTCCCAATTCTGTCACTAACATATGCCACTTCCAAGTGCTCTGTGAGGTGTTCTTTCAAGAGGAACCTACAGTTGAGTTGTTCCGAGATTGCTTTCACTTAAACCGCCGCACAAAATTTACTGATGGCTCCAACATGGAACTGGGTGGCGTGTCAATCCAGAAGAGGAAAGAGGTCACTTACCCTCATGCGAAACTGCATAGTCACCCCCAAGAGTGGAATAACTCTTGGTTTTACTGTAAAGACACCTCACCAGAGAACGAGAATATCCTGCCCGGTTTTCGTCCAGAACGGCTCAGCAACACTCACCCCTTTCCTCAGAGGTTGACTGCTAAAGAGAGGAGTAATTACGCTCCCCAACTGTCCAAACTCAGAGCCTTCATGGCCAATGGTTTAACAGGAGTCGACCTCGCTCGTTGCTGGATATCTTGGAGTATACTGCCACTCAGTCAACGCTCCGGTTTGATGTGCGAATACACATGCAGTGTTGATGATCCGTTACGTCATGTAAACATCCAGCTTACGGATGAAGAGGTCACCGAAGCCGTAAAGAAGATTCTAAATGAACCGGAACGCGTCTGTGCACGAACTGGCCTTCTTCCCTTCTGCGCCATCAATAAACCACCAGCGGTAAATCAAAATTTCTTCTCATTAAGTCTGATGTTATCTTGTGTGTGTATGATTGATTCTAATATCTGTTGACGCAGGGTGATGACCCGTTTTGGAGCAAAAAACTCCCTCAAGGAAAGGCGGATAAACCGGAGAAACCAACCCGGCCTAAGACGAGAGTCGTCAAAAAGTCTGCTCACAAGAGGAAAACCACGGCCTCTTCCGATCCTGCCGATGATGAGGTGGGTAATCCGGGTTTTGAAGCTAAACTTGACTCCCTCGGTTTATTGTTTGTGCAGTTTATTGACGATGCAATTTGTCAGGATGATGCCAAAGCGAGCCATGCTGATGATGCAGAGGTAATTACTATTTCTTCTGATTCAAGCCTTCTGCCTTCCCAAAAAATCCGTCAGGCGAACCGCAAAGTTAAATTTTCCCATCCTCTTGCTTACTTGGATCCCCACTTTCTTATGAAGACCCGTCAGCACGAGGTGCGTCGTACAACCCGACACAGCGGTCAAGTAGTTACCTCCGCCGGTTTACCGAACAGTCCGGTTCGGAGACGTCGTTTAGAGGTCTCTAATTTGCTTGTCAAATTTTGTCCTAAAGCGGGCTGCTTTCGTCAACCACTTAATCCGTCTGACTCCGATTATCAGGTCACCTCGCACTCATCCTCTGGCGAGTCAACTGGTACTCAGCTGCCTCCACTCAAAACCGTGCTAGGGTAAACCTTGTTTTTCTCGTCAGGTTGTCCATTGTTATAATCTTCAACATATGTTGTCCTTAACTTTGCTGCTTCTTTCAGAGCTAAACCGAGGCCGAGCAAAAAAGCTCGCCAAGACAAAACAGGAGAAGAAAACACTCCTCCTGAACCGGATACTGTCCCGAATGTTGAAGCGACTATCCCTGAAGATGTAATTGATGACCCATCAGTCCGGGATGAAGTCGTTGTTCCTGAAGAAGGCTCTGTTAACCCCTCCGGCCCAACAGATCAACCAGCCAGTCCAATTCGTGCTGAAAAAACTATTAGTTCCTCAAAGCCTGCCGAAAAACCGACCGTGCCAGTCCCGACCAGCGACCACAAAGATGATGAAGTCGTGATTACTGGCATAGGTTGTACTGAACCGGGAAATCCCGTCGCTTTAGCCAAGCACACTGCTAAAGAAGAAATTTCTGCTTTAAGTAAAGGAAAATGGGATGTTGATCTGGCAACGTACTCCACCCTTGGTGCTCAGGACATTCATTCTGGCTACTTAAACCGGCTATATACTAGCCGTGACTATGAAGCCAATCTCGTGAAGATGATGAAAGACAAATTCGAGGTAACTTCCATGCCCTCACTCCTGCTTCTTATCACCGTAGCCCCCAAGGGTCGGTTTAACTTTATCATAATTGAATCAACACTTGTAATCATCATACCATAGCATCCGAAATATCATTAGAACAAATAGCCATTAGCCCCCAAGTGCCGAGCTGAATACTTGTATTGTGCTTGGGACTTTGATAATTAACTGATAACTTGAGATCAAATAAGCATTAGCCCCCAAGTACAAAGTACCTAACTTGTTATGTGCTTGGTACTTCCTTTGTTTAAACCGTACAACTATCGGACTGCAGACTGAACTGAAGGTCAAAGAAAGCCAAATTGCCGATCTTCAAGAGAATATAAAATCCCAGCAAGCAGAAGCTTCCAAAGCCAAAGAGGAACTAACCAGCGCTTTAGGCAGACTGGAACAATTGAAGGAAGGTTTTCAGAAGGAGCGGGCTGACTGGGTCACAGAAAAGGCCGCTTTAACCAAAAAGATTGAAAATGCAGAATCTGCCCTTAAACCGGTAACAGACGAATTGACCAGCGTGAAGCGACAGGTGCACGCAATGACTACCGCCATCTTTGGTAAGCCTCGCGTGACTTGTGTAATAATCCTGATTCTTCTATAAAACGGCTCGGTTTATGACCTGCTGATCGTATTACAGGCACTCGCATCAACCACCTGGGATCAGATGTGCGTATGAAGCTGAAAGCGGCCTATACTTTAGTCGAGCAGCTGTACACCGGTGCACAGCGGGTTATCACTACTGCTTCACACAACAATCTGGCGCCCACATTGATCCAGGACACGCTGAAGAGGTTGTCGATGCTGCCCGCTCGGATTGAAGAGTTAAAAAGATCCGCTGCTCGAACCGGAGCCATTAATGCCTTAATCCGGGCCAAAGCATGGGTGCCTGATTTTGATCCCGTTGAAGCGGCTCAAGGTTATCCTAGCTTAAAGGAGGATGGCTCCGAGTTCGATGAAGAAGAATTAAGAAAGATAAACCAGGCAATGCACCCTCTGGCCTGTCAATTGGTAGAAGAGGCAAACTTGTCTCATTATCAAGCCCAGTATAATAACCAGAACAAACGGGTAGCAGCGCCAATCCCTGAAGCGGAAAACTTAATTCCTCCCATCCGGAAACACACCTATGCCCCTGATATTGAACCGTCGTCCCTGATACATGAGGAAGCTGTCTTTCAAGCTTTAATGGGGATTGATTGGACCACTGTTGACCTCCAGCCGCTGGATAGGGAGGAGGAAGCGGAAGCGGCGCAGGATGATCCAGAATCATCAAACCGGGATGACACACAGGCGTGAACCGAGGGCAGCTTTAATTGGTTTCCTTTTGATACTTTGTCACGAAACAATCATCTTATTTAGGCACCATGTTGCCTTGTAATAGGATAGACCGTACTTTATGCTTTATGAGATGCCTTCGCGCATTCAGTACTGATATTATCCTTTGAAGAATTATTTTTGCCAGCTTGTATCTCCTGCAATCACAAATATTTAAACTACCAGGGCGGTTGTACCGTCATCCAGCTTGTGAATCTGTATGTAAATAAGCAAGGAAACTTGCAAGTATGATCAAACTATTTGTGATACAAAATAACTGCCATATAGCAGGCGTGAAATAGGCGTTTGTGGCCAATGTTAAAACGGTAGTTGATATCTTTTAAACCGCCGTGGGAGAACCGAGCTCCTGTGTATATAACCCCGGTTTACCGTCCTTTGCTGATAACAATCTTTTGTTGCTCGAAAAAGGATGTTTAGCAGAAAAACTCAAACCGAACCAACAATCTCAGATTGTTGAAAAAAGAAAGGTCGTGTTCCGCCAAATTGGCTATGTAGAATCGGTGTAAAATATTGTCGGTTTAAGAGAAAGGCAATAAACCATCAACGGTGACAAAAACCTTTTGCAAAAGAAGAGCTCTATTGAGCTTGGTCAGATGGAATTACCATGGTCAGACGCAACCGAGCCCCCTGAAGGTGTAGCGATGGTGCCAATCAGCCAGGACCCCAAAATGACGTGTGGCATTACGCCGGCCAAGTGGCATTGCTATGGTTCGGGTTCGACCAAGACCCCAAATGACTCTAAGGCCCGTAGGCCGATCAAGAGGCGTGACCGGTTCAGACCGTGACCGTGTCCCCAAATGATTCTGGTGGCTTTCGCCGGCCAAGAGGTATTGCATCGGTTCGGACACGACCGAGCCCCCAAATGACTCTGGTGGCTTTCGCCGGCCAAGAGGTATTGCATCGGTTCGGATACGACCGAGCCCCCAAATGACCTCATAAGGATAGCTATGTTCTCTTTGGTTCGAATACGACCTATGTTTGAACAGGAAGCCTCAAGTGATCTTGTTAAGACTTGCAAGGGGTAAACCGGATGTTGCTTAAAGACAACCCCGTGTAACCACACATGATATAAAAGAACAGATACCCCGCTTTAGCGGAGGATCCGGTTTATTATAATATATACATAGTCATGATATATACATAAGCAGAGCCCATGGCTCAAGTATAGTAAGGCCGAAGATGAGCTATATTCCACGGCCTGTCGGTTTCTTGTCCTGATTTGCGTGAGTCTTTGTGCTCTCGAACATCTATTAGGTAGTATGAACCATTGTGAAGATTCTTGCTAACCACGAAAGGCCCTTCCCAAGGTGGAAAAAATTTATGCATCTCGGTTTGATCTTGAATAAGTCGAAGCACTAAATCTCCCTCTTGAAAGGTTCTGGTCCTGATCCGACGACTGTGATAGCGACGAAGATCCTGTTGGTAGATCGCTGAGCGGGCAGCTGCTATGTCTCGCTCTTCATCTAGCCGGTCCAAAGCGTCCTGTCTAGAACTTTCGTTGTCTGCTTCAACATAAGCCGCCACACGAGGTGAATCGTGACGGATGTCGCTAGGAAGAACTGCCTCTGCCCCATAGACCATGAAGAATGGCGTATACCCAGTTGACCTATTAGGCGTGGTGTTGATGCTCCATAACACAGAGGGTAACTCTTCGACCCAACAACCCGGCGTCCGCTGCAAAGGAACCATAAGCCTGGGTTTGATGCCTCTCAAGATCTCCTGATTAGATCTTTCTGCTTGACCATAGGATTGTGCGTGCGCTACTAATGACACATCAAGGCGGATGTGCTCTCGTTCGCAGAACTCTTTCATGGCACCTTTAGATAAATTGGTACCATTGTCTGTGATGATACTGTGTGGAAAACCAAACCGGAAAATCACTTTTTTTATGAACCGAACTGCGGTGGCCGCATTACACTTGCTAACGGGCTCTGCCTCTACCCACTTTGTAAATTTGTCCACCGCCACCAGAAGGTGGGTCTTCTTGTCCTTGGACCTTTTGAAAGGCCCAACCATGTCCAGCCCCCAGGTTGCAAACGGCCAAGTAATTGGAATCATCCTCAATTCTTGAGCCGGAACGTGAGCGCGCCTTGAGAATTTTTGACAACCATCACACCGCCTGACCAGATCCTCCGCATGAGCAGTCAGCCAATAGAAACCGTGACGAAAAGCTTTTGCCACTAAAGACTTTGAACCGGCGTGGTGACCACAATCTCCTTCGTGGATCTCACGCAAAATTTCACGGCCTTCCTCAGGAGATACGCACCGTTGAAACGCTCCTGTCACACTGCGACGATGTAGTTCGCCGTTTTCAACTACCATGGACTTGGACCGCCGTACTATCTGTCTGGACAGAGTCTCATCCTCTGGCAACTCCCCTCGGTTCATGTACGCCAGGTAAGGAAGCGTCCAATCCGGGATGACATGTAATGCCGCCACCAATTGAGCCTCTGTGTCAGGAACCGCCAAATCTGCTTCGCCAGGCAGTTGAACCGACGGGTTGTAAAGCACATCAAGGAATACATTAGGTGGTACCGGTTTACGCTGTGAACCTAGCCGACTTAAAGCGTCTGCCGCCTCGTTCTTTCGTCGGTCCACATGGTCCACCTGATAACCTTTGAAGTGACCTGCGACCACATCAACCTCACGACGATAAGCAGCCATGAGTGGATCTTTAGAATCCCATGTACCAGACACCTGCTGGGCCACAAAATCAGAGTCGCCAAAGCACTTAACCCGGCTTAAATTCATCTCCTTAGCCATCCGGAGGCCATGGAGCAAGGCCTCATATTCTGCTGCATTGTTAGTACAAGGGAACATTAAACGGAGTACATAACAAAATTTATCACCTCGTGGGGAAGTTAATATGACTCCAGCCCCCGATCCTTCCAATTGACGTAATCCGTCAAAATGAATGGTCCAGTAAGTGTGATCCGGCTTCTCTTCAGGGACTTGCAACTCCGTCCAATCATTGATGAAATCCACCAATGCCTGAGACTTTATCGCAGTGCGAGGCACATATTTTAAACCGTGCGGTCCAAGCTCAATAGCCCACTTGGCAGTCCGACCAGTCGCTTCTCGGTTCTGGATGATATCACCCAAAGGAGCAGAACTGACCACCGTGATAGGGTGGCCTTGGAAATACTGTTTCAGCTTCCGACTTGCCATAAAAACTCCATATACTAGCTTTTGCCAATGCGGATATCGTTGTTTGGATTCAATAAGCACCTCGCTGATATAATAAACCGGACGCTGAACCGGGTATTCTTTGCCTGCCTCCTTCCGCTCTACCACAATAGCCACACTGACCGCGCGAGCGTTAGCAGCTACATACAACAGCAATGGTTCCTTATCAGTGGGAGCAGCGAGTACGGGCGGATTGACCAACTGTCGCTTTAAATCCTCGAACGCCTGATCAGCGGCAGAATTCCAGACGAACTGATCTATCTTTTTCAACATTTGATACAGAGGAATTGCTTTCTCTCCGAGGCGGCTGATAAACCGGCTCAACGCAGCAATTCAGCCTGCCAGACGTTGGACGTCATTGATGCATTTCGGTTTAGCTAGAGAGGTGATAGCCGTAATTTTTTCCGGATTAGCCTCAATTCCCCTGTTGGACACCAGGAAACCCAATAGCTTGCCAGCTGGTACACCAAAGACACATTTGGCCGGATTGAGCATCATCTTGTATGTCCTTAAGTTATCAAAGGTCTCCTTCAAATCATCGACCAACGTTTCCTTCTTCCTTGACTTGACCACAATATCAACCACATAGGCGTGCACATTACGGCCAATCTGCTTGTGGAGACAATTTTGCACACATCGTTGATAAGTTGCCTGGGCACTTTTGAGCCCGAAAGGCATAGATACATAGCAGAAGGCTCCAAAGGGAGTAATGAACGCCGTCTTCTCCTGGTCCTTAACCGCCATCTTAATCTGATGATAACCGGAGTATGCATCCAGAAAACATAAACGCTCGCAACCCGCCGTAGCATCAATGATTTGATCAATACGGGGGAGGGCAAAAGGATCTGCAGGGCAGGCCTTATTAAGATCTGTATAGTCCACACACATGCGCCAAGTGCCGTTTTTCTTAAGGACCAGCACCGGATTAGCAAGCCATTCAGGATGAAAAACTTCAACGATGAAGCCAGCTGCTAAGAGCCTGGCCACCTCTTCTCCAATAGCCTTTCTTCTCTCCTTGTTGAACCGACGGAGGAACTATTTCACCGGTTTGTATTTAGGATCCACATTAAGGGTGTGCTCAGCGAGTCGCCTCGGTACACCTGGCATGTCAGAAGGTTTCCATGCGAAGATGTCCCGATTCTCACGGAGGAACTCGATGAGCGCGCTTTCCTATTTTGGATCCAGATTGGTACTGATGCTGAATTGCTTGGATGAATCACCAGCCATGAAATCAACAAGCTTGGTCTCCGCGGCTGATGTGAATTTTAAAGCCGGATCGTGCTCTGTGGTGGGCTTCTTTAAAGGAGTCATATCCGTCGGATCAACATTATCTTTGTAGTATTTGAGCTCCTCAGTAGCACAAACCGATTCGGCGTAAGCGGCATCTCCTTCTTCACACTCCAAAGCGATCCTGCGACTCCCGTGAACCGTGATGGTTCCCTTGTAGCCCGGCATCTTGAGCTGCAGATATACATAACAGGGCCGTGCCATGAATTTGACATAAGCCGGCCGACCAAACAGGGCATGGTACGGGCTTTGAATCTTCACCACCTCAAAAGTCAGTGTTTCTGATCGGGAATCGTGATCATCTCCGAAAGCCACCTCCAATGCTATCTCGCCCACGGGGTACGCAGACTTGCCTGGCACCACGCCATGAAAAACCGTGTTTGAAGGCCGTAAATCCTTATCCTTGAGCCCCATACGTCGAAAGGTCTCATAGTATAGGATGTTAATACTGGTACCCCCATCCATGAGCACCTTGGTGAACTTATAACCTCCTACCTGAGGCGCCACCACTAAAGCCAGCTGACCCGGATTATCCACCCGAGGAGGGTGATCCTCTCTACTCCAGATGATCGGCTGCCCTGACCATCGTAGGTACCGAGGCACGGCCGGTTCAACAGAGTTAACTGCCCTCTTCCGGACCTTCTGGTCTCGCTTGTCCAAGCTAGTGGTGAATACATGATATTGGCCACTGTTTAGCTACTTCGGATTGCTCTGGTACCCCGACTGCTGCTGATTATAGCCCTCTTGACCATTTTGGTTATGTTGATTACCATGTCCGCCCGGATTGCTATTCCCGCTCGGATTACCATTAAACCCTGAACCGGAGTTTCCTCCACCGTGGCTTGGCCCGGATCCTGAACCGCCACCAGGATTGTGATCATACCGGAAGGCGTTGGAATTCTTGAACTCTCGCATGATGTAACAATCCTTCCACAGGTGGTTTGCTGGTTCCTCCGTCGTCCCATGCTTTGGGCAGGGCTGATTCAACAAACTATTTAAGCGCTCTGGATTGGGGCTGGGTCCTCCACCGCGGCCTTTGCCCCTACGCTGCCGGACCCTGTTCTGCACATTGGTGTTAGCCACAAAATCCATGGAACCATCCGCTTTACGCTTGCCTCCGACGCTGCTCCCTGGGTGATGCTGCTGTCCTCTGGAGTTGCCGTTCTTCTTTCCCTTCCCTGCCTTTTCATCATCAGACTCGGGATCCTTGG
Source organism: Aegilops umbellulata (assembly GCA_032464435.1). Classification (NCBI taxonomy): domain Eukaryota; kingdom Viridiplantae; phylum Streptophyta; class Magnoliopsida; order Poales; family Poaceae; genus Aegilops; species Aegilops umbellulata. The sequence continues at coordinate 379,311,877 of CP136054.1, forward strand.
TACTATCAGAATCAGCATACTTTACCAAAGCAGCCATGAGAGTCCCTATGTCAGTGCAATGGCGCTTCATTCGTCCTAATTTCAATTTCAAGGGCCCAAACCGGCAATTGCTTTCCAAAGTCACAACTGCAGTGCCAGCATTGATGCGGTCTGATGAATGCAAGATTCGCGAAACGCGGCGCACCCAATGAGTGGTTGACTCTCCTTCCGCCTGGACGCAGGCGGCTAAGTCCACTATCGACATGGGCTGCCTGCACGTATCTTTGAAATTACTGATAAACCGAGCTCGCAATTGAGCCCATGAACCGATGGTATTGGGCGGCAGGCTTTTTAACCAAGTGCGGGCCGTTCCTTCAAGCATCATAGTGAAATATTTTGCACATGCAGCTTCATCTACGTCAAGCATCTCCATGGCCATCTCGTAACTCTCCACCCACGCCTCCGGGGGTTGATCTGCTGTATAATTTGGTACCTTGCGCGGCCCCTTGAAGTCCTTAGGCAGGCGCACATTGCGCAAAGCAGGTATAAGGCAAGGCACCCCCAACGCGCTAGAAGCAAGCCCTGGCTCGACCGAAGTGGTGGGACGAACCGGCGTAAGCTGGCGGATCTGATGTGCTGCCAATTCAGCTTCTCTGCGTGCATGGGCCCGGTCTACCAACTCCTGAGCATCAGGAGCCGGATTGTTGCCGCGGGGCACTCCATGCCGTGCATTGCTGGACTCAGCTTGTTCTTCCATGTGCCTGCTATAACTCCGGGTTGGACGTGGAGTAGAATGAATCCGCTCGCGGCTGTATGAATACGCCTCCTGTTGGACCAGCGCCGTTCTGAGGAGCTCCTTGACCCGGCGCGTCTCTATTGCCTGTAACGAATCTCCCTCGACCGGAATAGCCTCTAGACGCGCTGCCGCAGCAACAAGATTATCCAGCGGGTTGGAGTAGTGATCCGGGGGTTTGGTCACAATCCGTGGCTCCGGGTTATAACGGGGCAGATCTATTATGCGGGGCTGAACCGGCGCGCTTGTCCCGGGCGCCTCTGCTTGGTTTACCACTGGTTGATTACTGGTCCCTGCTCCAGGAGTATTGAAAAGATCCCTTCCTTCAAAAACCGGTGGCAGGCGGGACCGATATTTCCTCCTCATGACCTCCTGCGAAGCGTTCTGATCCAGCATGAACTTATAGGCTTGGGCGTCCAAAGCGGCCCGTTCCGCAGTCATCCTGACCTCCTCGGCCGCCAGACCCGCCTTGGCCTGGCTAATCTGTTCTCTCACCTTTGCAATCTCTGCGTTATGAGCATCCCGATCCGCCGGATTAGCCTCTGTCAAGAGCACCGCCAGTGCGTCGAACAGATCGGATAATACTTGAACCGGTGGGCGCACAAAACCTCCTGCTCCGGCAGCCATTGAACCGGAAACCATTGCTGCGGCCGTCGATGAATGAGGCGTTGCTTGGGTGCCGGCCATGAATATGCCGACCCGGCTAGGCAGATCGGAGGGGTCCAGAATACTGTTGCCGTCGGAACAGCCCCCAATCCGACCATCATGCACTTGATACACGGACTCAGTTTCCCCGGTTGACGACTCATCGCCGGAACAAACGACGGTTTCGCCACCAGATTCTGATCTGTCCTCATAATTTCCTCCGTGGATGACTCCCACAAAGGCACGCTTTACGGCTGGCTCAACCCGGGCAGGTCGCGCACACTGAGCTGTCTCGATGAGGTCGGTGCAGGTGTCCAGCTCAGGGCCCGGTTCACCAATCTTGCCGATGAAAACGTGTATACTGCCAAAGGGGACCCGGTACCCGTACTCAACTGAGCCGGCCTCGGGGCCCCAGCCTTCGTCGTCGATGTAAACCTTACCGCGGCGACTCTTGGTCATCCGGCCCACGGCATATCCCTTGAGTCCTTCGAAGCGGCCCTCCAAGAATTTGAAACCATCGTGCGACAGCCCCATGGTGGGCGCCAACTGTCGTGGGTTTGTCACGGCAGATGTCCTATCCAAAGGACTTAGTCGTGGAGCCATCGCAACGGGTTAACTCGGAGGGGTTAAAGCGGACACAAGGACATAGAGAATTATACTAGTTCGGCCCCTTCGATGAAGGTAAAAGCCTACGTCTAGTTGGTGTTGGAATTGATGAAGTCTCGACGACTAGGGAGCAATCGCTTCTCCTAGGCTTCGAGTTGTTCGTCTCCCCCTGAACCGATATCGGGTCGCCCCCTTATATACACGAGTGACGCTCGTCGGTTCATAGAGTCCCAATCTCCGGTTTATACTCGTACCCGGGTTGGTCTCTTGCTTATTCCTAACTTACAATACAAGTCGTACACAGGCCGGTTTACGGCTACAGACGTTAAACCGACTACGGCCTCGGGCCTTTACATAGCCTCTTGGGCTTTAACATTCTTGAGCTACTGATGAAATTAACCCGGCCCAGATAGGCCGGTTTAGGCCCAGTAGTAATATCCCCAACACCAACAATATGGTGGGTCCCAGCTAGCAGGGGGTATTCATTTTTTTGGGCGTAATAAGGAGGCACTTACTTGCGTGCGAAGATATAGCTGGTGGGTCCGACCTGTCAGCGGGGGGAATGTTTTTTCGCGAAATACAGAGGCCCTTCCTGTGGGTCCTAGCTGTCAGGTGGAGGAATCATTATTTTGCGTGTAATAAGGAGGCATTTCCTTGCGTGCGGCCGTGGACCCTGTTGTCAGCCTCTCCACATACAGTCCACTTCCGATGGATGTCGTTCATTTACCATGTTGACCAGGCCGCGCCGAGAGCACCAGGGCGGTGGACGACGACGGGGCCTAGGAAGGGAACGACACGGAGCCAGGGAATACTCGGCAGTTGTTTCCCACGCGGAGGAGTACAAGGATTTACTGGTTCGTCTGCCGTCGCCGGAGAATAACAGCAGGTGTGGGTGAGTAGAGGGTTGGCTAGGCCAGCAATGGGAGTACGGTGGGGCCGTGAGGCCTGCGCGGCAGCATAGCCGGTCGCAGGAGGAGGGAGTAGGCAGTCCCACCGGCGCTTGTTTGAGCGGCTTGAGCATGAAGAGCAGAGATTGAAGAAGCACGACAGCCGTTGGATGAACATCCAACAGTCACTGCTCTCGTGCGTTGACTAAGTTGACAGGGCGTTGCGTGTGCGTCAACCTTTTTTTATGAAAGCATATGCGTCAACCTGTAGTAGGCGCACAAGTCAACCTCAAATCTGTGGAAAACAGCATACAACCCATCTGCCATTATTTCTAATAATGTACAACCCATTTGCTAATTCTTAAGAATTTTTTTGGAGACCATCTTCTTTTTGTTAGCATCACACCCCATATTGTTAGCAACACACCACATATTTCGGTGCGGTCAACTGTTTTTAATCCAGAAATATCGATTCACATTCAAACTATTTTGAAAAATAATTTATATAAATACAAAATCCAAATAATTGTCCACACAGAAAAATCAATGGAATTTAAGATCTTGTAATGAAAAAAATTGAAACTAATTCCCGGTTTGATGTGTTTGAAAAATGTACAGCCCATTTCTGGGCAAACCGAATGAAACTATCCTCGTCTTGAAAGATTTGCAGCCCAGCAGGGCCGATAAAGCAAGTAGGCCTTGTTTGGGTATTTCTTTAAAAAATAGAATTGGGCTAGCCATTTTCAGCAAGAAAAAAACACAACTGGGCTCATGATGTGGTAAACATAAATAAAACCCTGGCTAGATGGGCCACAGCCCCCGCATAGCCCCGTTGTTACCCTGATCTGTCACTAAAACTAGTATAAATAACAACTGCTTCTTCCTCAAAAAAAACTACGCGACTTGCTGGGTCCCTGGTGTCAGCCGCCCGTAGTGTAATTCTCTCATTTATTGACTACATTGACAATGGCGTGAGCCCCAGATGTCCAACTATTAGGAGGAACCATATTTTTGGGCTTGCGTACTGCCACGACGCTGTGGGTCCTTACTATCATCCTCTCCACGTACAGTCATCTACTTGTTCCTCTCGGTTGTTGACGACGTTGACAACGCAAGAGGGCGGCGCACCGCGCACGGCGAGCGAACCAAGGCCGCAAGGCGGAGGACGACGGCGAGGCCTCGGACGGAATAAACAGGAGCCGTTGAAGATGCGCCGGTCCAGTCGTAGGCGGAGCGGAGTACGAGGGTTGACTAGTTCGGGCGCGGGTGCGTGTTGGGGCTGACGTCGCCGGAGAATAACAGGACGCGTGGGGGAATAGAGGGAGGGACTGGCAAACATTGGAGGGTACGTATGGTAGGGCGGCGGAGGCGCAGCCAGCCATGGGAGGCGGGAGTAGACGGAGCCGACGGGGTGGTTTGGTTTGGGCGGCTGGAGGAAGAAGAAGACAAGAGATAGAAGATACACGACAGATGTTGGATGTCAATCCAACGGCTGGTACGCAGAATCGTTTGTTGACTGGCTAGTAAGTCGACACCACCTTGGATAGGCTATTTCCTCGCGGGTCCCAAATGTCAGAATCCAAATCTGTCACGATCATGCAGCCTTTCCTATGAAAATTTACATCCCATTTGATGTGCTAGTTCGAAATAAGTTTGTGGGTGCTGGTGGGGGCCAATCAATTGGCTTCTGTAATGCATAGTGAGCTCAAGCAGCCGGCGAGAGTGATGTTATTTCCCTTGGTTTGGATTTGTTACAACATTTCACTCTAAATTAAAGGAATGGCAAGCCATTTGCCTTGTTTCAAAGAAAATATGACAGTCACAGCCGAGTTGAAAAGGGCAGGAACATCTAACTCCAGCTTACAAACTGTACAAAAGCACGAGTGTTAATTGTTCATCAGGTTTACAAAAAAACCCAGATTGAAAAGGGCCACAACATCTAACTCCAGCACTGTTTTCGGCAGTCACAGTCAAATGGATCGGTCAGGTCCATAGAATGAACATCCTGGGTCATAAAATTTACTGGATTATGACCACAATATGTTGTAAATAGAAGCCCGGCACGTTCAGAAGCTCTTTTGCCCACCTGAAACTCCTTTTTTTGCTCTTCAACATACCCATCCGTCAAAACCATGCCGCTGATAAACTTAAGCCTGATGGACAATAGTAACCTCTCATTCAGCTGGAAGAATGTGACAAATCTTGTATTTGCACGGTTGGCTACATATCGTTCTAGCGTTATTGTCTTTAATCGAATCTCATGAGAAGTAAGAAAATCCCGATGCTTACGAATCCACCGATCGGTTATAACTTTCTTACCCCGTCCTGTTGCCTAAATAGACATGAAGATTGAAAACAGTTAAGGTCTAAAAGAAGAGTGTCGAAAGAGCAATAGCTGAAAGGTTAATTCTAGTAGACTATATGCAGGCTTCCAATGTGCGTGAAATTATCACCTTTATATACAACTTCTCCAGACATGGAAAGCATTGCAGCAAGCCAATAATCTTGTTCAGATCAAAACTATTCATTTGGATATATAAGATCTTGACAGAATCTAGCACCATTGATAGGCCATCCATGGAGAAACTCTTCATTGAGCATAGAACATAATATTAATACAAAATGTGTACTCCAAGATGACATATAAATTATGCGCAGAAATTTAAAATGCAGCTTATGGTTACAAGTGTAGATGATAATATAAAGTACCTGAAGAACTATAGAGCCAAACACCATATTGAAATGAGCACAGAGATCATGTATTACACCCAAGGTTTCCAGTTTAGGCGCAGAGAGGACGGTTATTTGCAACGGTGAATAACTAGAATCAAGGATCAACCTTTGAAGTGAAGGGGCATCTTGGATGATGAGCTGCCTTCCATCAAAAGAAATTCCAATTCTTACAAGGTTAGGCGACTTTATTTGGAGACAACCGATTCTAACTGTGAAAACAACCACCAAGCACTCCAGCACAGGGCAACTGGAGTGGATGATGTTGTGCAATGAGGCCTCCGATATACGAACCCGCACAAGTGATAGTTTCTTGAGAAATGGGGGTTGAAGGTTTAGTACCAGATTGTCTGGTAGGTAGCACTGCACAAAGGTGGCGGTGTGGAGAGAGGACGAAAACCCCGATATGGACATCGGTGCTGAGGGCACGAGTTCATAGCGTTCGGTATGTGGTATGTGATTTCCAAGGGAATAGTAGAACTCAAGCAGCTGTAGTTCTGTGATTTCAGGGGATTCCAGCCATGTGTCCACCGTGCAGGGCATGGTATGCTTACTCAAGTAGCATGACGGGATGCAAAGGCTTTGAACGAAGCCCTGGTGGGAGGAGATGATGGCTCTGGGGATTTCAAAATCATTGAAGAGAGATAGCTTACAACATTCGAGATTAAGGGGAACGACGCGCCATAGAGGGCACCACCGAATTGAGAGGACTTGGGTGCGGCAGCAATCCTTGGTGGGGAGAAGCGAGATGATTTCCCCAAGGATGGCTTCCGGGAGATCGCTGATGCGGTCCACCCGAGATTCTACGGGTTCCTGGGATCCGGTGGGGGCGGGGTCGCTGCTTCTCCCCGCACTGCCAGGTGCGGGATCTACAACAGGCGTCGCCACTGGCGGGAGCCTCATCTTCTTGGCGCTGGGGTCAGCCCACTCCATTTTCCTCGAGGGCGTCGCGTCGCGCTCACGGATTTGAGCAGAGTAACGAATGACGAGCCTAGTTGTAGTGCGAGCGAAGAAGAAGGGGAGCTGGGGGTTTTCTGTAGGAGTGAGGAAGAAGGGAGCTGGGGTTTTCTGTAGGAGTAAGGTGAGGAATTTGGGGGTACGAGTGGAGCGAGCTGATGTGAGGTGGGTGGGAGCGAGGAGGAAGAAGAGCACCCAGGGTTTTTTGGGAGGGGTGGGGGCAGTGTGCTGGGTGTGGGTAGCGCCTCTCATTCAATAAACATATGCGCTTTTGAATTAATTTTACTATTTACTAGTGTGGATGGGCTGTTCTGTCTTGGGCCCCGAGAAACAATTACTACTAGTACAGTGGAGACACTCTACAGCTACCCAGAAAAACAATTACTACTAGTACAGTGGAGACACTCTACCGCTTCTGGCTCCTCCTAGGTCATTGAAACGTCTCCCTCTACTGAATGTTGTTATAATTTTGTTCACCGACATGCGGGCCATGCAGCGCGGGGGCCCAAATGCCATCCACCAAATTAGAAGGCAGTATGCAGGCGGAGAGTCACCCCGGTCGTAGCGCAGCAGTAACGAGCCGTCGTATCACAAAACCCACCTCCCCGCAGTCTAAGTTTGACGGACAAAACAACCATCATTTCACTCTTTGCTGAATCCCCTTCTCCCTCACCGTCTTCAAGAAAGCCAACACTTGAATCTGCCACTGTTCTTCTCTCCGAACGAAGGGAAGGTAAGCGGATCCGTGATGTTGGTATATTTTCGTGCAGAGGAAAAAAATGAACTTTTGCAAAGCAGTAACCGATCCTCACTCTCTTTTTTGTCATTGCGATTGTGTTTTCCTTTTAGTGGTCTCCTAGTATTCGTCAGTTTCATGATGGACCAAGGAGAACCAGACAAAGATCTGCCAATATTGGAGCAGACGCGGGAGGCTGATCCCCAGGAGACAGAGAGCTCCAAGAAGATGGAGGCAACCACCGAGGCGACCCCAAATACTGAGATGGTCAACGCCCCGTTTGAGGTTACAGACCCCGTGGCAGTGCAGGAGCAGTTTTCCCCCTTCGAGGATGTGTCCCCCCCCCCCAGCTGCCCAAGGTGATTTCCTTCTTTGCCGATCTCGATTGTGGTTTTTCATCTAAGTATGTGGAGATTTTTTTTAGAAAAGGAAGTATGTGGTGATTAATAATGCAAAATTTTATTAGCTTCGATGCCATGCTATGCATAGTGGTTTAAATAACTTGTGTTTCTTATACTGAAAAGTAATTCAGAATTTGTTTCTGTTTCAATTAGAGCCCTGATGCAGACAAGGATTGTGTGGTTGTACATGTCACTCGCTATGAGGCAGACGACCTGAATATACGCACTGGCAAAACAGAGTTCTTAGGCTGTTGGATCCTGGAAGCCATTTGCGGTTATACCAATGAAGAGTTGTATTCCAGCCTCACTGTTATCAGGCGTGTTGTCCAGGGTGTACTGAAGCACAAGAAGTTCAAACCTACTCCTTTGTTTGTGAGGAATACTGTTCTTGTCAAGCTTATGCAGGAAGATGACGTGGCATGCCTCCACAAACAAGTTTATCAGTGGCAAGGCCACAAGGTTGTCTTCATGAAGGTTCACAGGATTGCGCTGCTGCGGGACGTCCTCGATGATGTTCATGGCAAGGTCCGTCTTGTGTCCAGCCCAAATTAGATCAAGGCATGAAATAGTTGCCCCAGCTAGTGTTTAATAGTAGTTTGGATTGTGTCTAATTATCCGAACCTTGCATGTTATCGACCCCTCTGGGGCTAGTTCTCTGTTTGAATCCGTCTATGGGAACTACTGCTACTTTTGTGTGCTCGTGAATCATGTGAGAACCATCGTAATTGTTGCTGAAACAGATGCGTCCTCACTAGTTTTTTCATGAATATGGCATCGTAAGACATAAGCTGTCACGGTTTATCATACGAGCAGTGTTTTTTTTGATGAAATAGAGCACTCGTTGGAGAACCGTGCACCGACGTATACATAAGTACTTGTAAACACTGTTGGTGCTACCCCACTTGTAAGGAGTTGTGCAAAACACGGCACATTGGCTCAGCTCGCTTCAACACTAGGCTATTGACCATCTAACAATCAACAATCTGCTATCTGACATATAAGCAACTATGTATCTTGTTACAGTGGTTCATGCAGTTAATTGAGGCCACAATGTAATAAATTCCAAACGTTCAGACGCTAAGTCCAGCGCTCATGTGGAACACTCACATTAAACTTGTCTTCATAAAAAACTTGAAAATCATAAGTTAAGAAATTTTATACATCTCAAGGATTCATAGAACATAACAAACATATACTAGTTCACAACAAAAGACAAAGTTGTGAGAAGGTTTACAAATCAGGAAAAAACAAGCAAGGCTTCTCTCTGAGCAAAGGGCCTCCCGACAGGCTTAAATTTCCCGGAGCTCACTCTGGTTTTTTCTTGTTGCCACCATTCAGGGTTAGGTTCTCTCATTCCAGAATAACCAATTATAATTGTGGTCTCAGCTGGAATGCTGAACTGAACCATGCAGTGTACTGACCAGCTGAAAGTCTTATGCATTCCACTAAATTTAAGCACCGCTATTTGCAGAAATAAGCAGACCACAATGCCTCTTGTGCGCGCGCCTGTCGAAAAAACCGCCGTGCAGCCGTGCCAGCTAGTCCTTGGTCCATGGATGAACTGGTAGAAAGTGCATTCCGGACTAGGATGCAGTTGTTTTCGCTCGTCCCTGCACTGCAATCAAGAAGTAAAACATACAAATCAGCTTCTTTAAGATTGCGTTGGTCATTCTACCTTAGTTACTACCAATGTAGGGATACCTGGAAGACGGGAGGTTAGACGACGGCAACGAGGGATAGCCATCTCATTTTGCGCAGTTGTACTAAAACTGAGGTGTGTGCTTTTGATTGCGCGGATAGAAACGATGCGGAGACACACCTCCCGAAACGATATGGAGACAGACATCCCTGTTTGCGCAAATACAAAATACGGTTATTTAAGCAGTGACAGATATTACTACTTTAACCCGTTTCCTCTTAGAACCAAGTCCTAGATTCATTCTACAGCTTTCCCACTTTCTTCCCTGTTTGAACCAACGCTTTGAGTCGACTGTATGAACTAGCTTTACTTCTAATAATAGTAGAAGTCTAGGTGGCTTTGGAACAGCGGACGGAAGTAGAAAAGGATCCACACGAAGGGAGCTGCGGCAGTAGAGCAAGGCAGGTTTCGAAGGAATATATACCCGAGGGTCGTCGGCATGTGGCAAAAACGGCGTCGGGAGGCCGCATCTTGGCCACAATACCGCAGGGAGGAAGAAGGGGTCGGAGGCCCTCCCGAGCCGGCGCTCTCTCGGAGAGAATGACACGGCCGCCGATCGGGACGCGCTTGCAGTCGTTGGTCTCCTCCCTCGCCACCGACGACAGCGTGAATGATGCACCTACACCCTGGTCGAGGTTGTCCGGCCAGATTTGTGACCAGCCGTGAGCTGAGAGAGTGTGTGGCCACCTATGTGTTGCTTAGATCTGGAGAGCATGAGAGAGTGAACGAGAGGAACCCTAGTAAAGCAAGCGCTATGGCTCCTGCTTTTATATATAGTGGAGTGATTTTGTTGTACCAGCTTCAAAAAATGCGCTCCTACGTGTACCCGCGAGTGGGTGTGAGAGAACTAGTGCGTGCGTGCACCGCTTCTCTTCGTGAGAGTACAATATACTATGCCCAAAGAACGTTCGCCGCAAGAGTAATAGTATAAGTGTGTGACGTGTGAGCTAAAATAAAATCTGGGCGCCGTCTTTTGTTTTTAGAAGTTCTGAGGGTAGGGTGTGAAGAGCACATATGTGCGTGACGTCTACCTGCAGATAGACGGTGGGTGCGACATGCGAGTCTGCGAGAGGACTCGGGAGAGTCGTGACTCGTGAGGGTGCATGTGCGTGAGAGAGAGGGGGGCACGTATCAATGCAATGCATGTGTCCATAAATCATTATCCGACAAACGTTCGCCATAAGAACCGTTAGATCGGCATCCGACAGTGTCAGTTTTGCCATGTCATTTAACAAAACAGCCACTCCTCCTACAGACAAATCTTCCACGCGAGTGTTAGCAACTGCCGTATGCTCCCTCCGTTCCGAAATGCAGTGCATATAGCTTTATTGAAAATTCGAACCTCGCAAACTTTTACCGAGTTTTCGTGTACCAAATTGCACATGTAGAATACCATGTATATATCATTTCATTCTTCTTCGAGAGGTAACTATAAAGATGGGTGAGGAGTCTACAAAGGAAGACCATCTTATCACCCGCAACAATTTCAAGCATCCTTTAGTGTCGAGGAATATCATAGGAACTCTATATGATATGATTTTTATATGATTTTTTCCTTTAGAGCCAATTGGTTCATAGGAATAGATTCATATACTCCACATTTCAAAGGAAATAAACATGATATCATTTCTATAGCTTTAGAGCCACTTGGTTCATATGAATGGATTCCTATACTCCCTTAATTTCAAAGGAAAATAAACATTAGCGTATATTCAATAGAAAAGTTCCTATGATATGAACCAAATTACATCTCTTTTCGAATCCCTCCTCATAGGAATTGAGATACATGTCATCTCTAGATTCAATAGAAAAGTTCCTATGATGTGAACCAAATGACATCTCTTTTCCAATCCCTACTCATAGGAATTGAGATGCTCCATGTCATCTCTTTCCCTACAACTTCCATGTATACATCTTCTATTCCTAAGTAGATAATACAACCCACTAGTAGCTTTGTTCCAAAACATGCAACTATGGCACAAGAAATATATAGTGTGCCAATAACTTTGAAAGATGGTCGCTGGATGAAGCTAACCCGACAGTGCAGAGATAGGCAAATCCAAGCACTACTGGCCATTGGATATCATCAACATTCCACAGATCTGCCACATGTACAATTTAGAAGACTCCATGGTTGAACTTAAGCATAATGCACAAACCTCAAAACACAAGCACTTCTCCTTCGTTCTAGAATCTTATGTATCATAATTGATTTTTTTCTAAATGAATTGCCATTATTTGTTTTTTACTTTATGATTTACAATGCACAACCCCATGAACCTTAACATTTTTGTAAAACTGATTGATTTTGAATGAGATGAACTATAAAAACTAAACGAATATATACATCATGCATATATGACTCAAAGCTTTACATGCTATAGTGTGTATTTATTCATAATTTGGTTTCGAAATCTCATGTGTTCAATACATGTGTACCTTACTAGTTTTGAGTAGAGTAGCAAATTTCACGCGGCCCCGGGTATATAAAAATGCAGGGCCCATGCATCATTGCCTTTCGGTCGAACCTACGTCCACAATTTTTTGTACGTACTATATCTCCACTGGTCCCCGAACCCAAAATGCTGCCTCGTTCCCGTAAAACCAAGAGGCCCACACATAAGGCGTCGACTCGAACCCGTTTACTACGACCTGGCCCCGCACGCCGTAGTACTCCTACAAACCCTACCGCCGCACTCATCATCGGTTTTCTTCAAGAGGACGAGGGAGAGGCCGATTTGTAGTGGAGGCGCTTTCAAAAAAAGGATCTATAGTGGAGACCCCTACCCTAGGGTGCCCTAGGTAGCTGCCGCACGCATCATTGTTTTCTCTTTTCTTTATGCTCTTGTGCCCTAGAATGAAATGATGGTTGCTTCGTCCGTCCAGCTTAATGCGGGAAAGGTGAGGCTTTGTGATTTGACCACTCATCGCTCATTTTCTACTACTACGGTGCTACCACCGAGGTGCCTCCAATTCCAACTGCTGCTCCGAACTGTAATTTGGTGCATCGCACGTGGAACAAGACGGTGGATGAGCCACATGTCGGCCAAAGGGGTCCTGTTAAGTGTGTCGCCATTACGTGTGAGGACTAACCCTGCTTGAGTTGCTACGCCAACACGACAGGAGCAGCCTACCACTTGGTTTTGCTCCTTGGTGAATCCCGACTATATTGATCTAAAAAGATATGTGCTGAACTACCCTCTCCGTCTCGGTTTTTTTATTTTTAGGCGTCTCGGTTTATAGGGCCTGCACGTAGTTCTAGGTCATCCATTTGACTAACTAAATATGAGTTACTATGTCACAAAAAGTATATCATTGGATTCTTAAGCGGATGTAGTTGTATTCAAAAGTCGAGGGCAGGGCTTTTCCTGCGCGGTAGGCGGCGGGGCAGTTCCGCCTAGTCGGTTTGACAGAGCCGCGAGAAGAGGAGGGAGTAGGCTGCTGCAAACGTAGGGCCGTGTGATTTGACAGCGAGTTACTGTTGGACAGGTGGGGCCCCGTGATTTGACTTGCCATTATCATTTTAACTGCGGCGCTACGACCGGCGTGAGTCTCCCAGATTCCTGACCACCTCCATACAGGTGCCTCTCCCAATGCTCCACCATGTAGTAGAGGCTGGCTCTTGCATGAGAGCCCACTTCTCCACTTTTTCCTTGCCTCTCTTTCCTCCACATATGCAAAAATGCCATGTAAAACGCACTATTGTACTTACTTTTACTTTCTCCTACAGGTGCTTAAGCTTGCCACATAGGCATAAAGTCTGATGTGGCAAGTTAATCAAGAAGAGAGAGACTAATTTGGTGACCCAAGGAAGAAACGGTGCTAAGTGCGTGTACCTAGGTGAAAAGACAATTTTGAGTCTATAGCTAATTAAATGAAGCAAACTTAGCAACACCATTTCATTGGAAGTGGTCACTCCTTGGCAAATGCAATAAATACTAGTACTCCCTGTGTCCCATAATATAAGAACGTTTTTGGCACTACACTAGTGTCAAAAACGTTCTTATATTATGGGACGGAGGGAGTACGAAGAAAGAGATAGAGAGGAGTAAAAAATACACTTATAGCCAACCTTGTTGTAGTATGAGTGACTAAGTGATGACTATGTATGACATGCCAACATCAGATAGCCTAACGCACCATGTTAAATCTCCAAGGGCACGACCGCGCGAGCGACGCGACGGTCGTGGTAGGCGCGACCATGATACGGGCTGCTGGCAGCCCTTGGATCTGAGATCAAACGGTCGCATGCTAAGTTGCTGAAAATTTGCAGAATAACCCTCCAGGATAGGATATTCACCCATAGGTCTAGAATCACGCCATGCAACCGTTCGATCTCAGATCCAAGGGCTCTCGGAAGCCCGTATCATGGGAGAATGGAAAGCCACTACCCTGCCGTTCGCACGCTGGCAGTTTGCTCCTACTCGTCCCCGCACATCCTTCAATACTATGGCGGTTCGCTCCTAGTCGTCCCGTCCATTCTTATTACGGCAGTTCCACTAATCCTAACCCTCCTCCCAAATCCATGGCATCCCAAATCTCCACGATCGGCGGTGAGTACAAGGTTAGAACCATCACCGGCGATGAGTTCGACGTCATCTACACCCGTTCTTCCGCGACGGTGAAAGGATGCCCTTCTCGCTCCAGACGCATGTTCGAAAACTCATATGATGAGTGGGTCGCTGGGCTAGATGTTGAGTACACCACAGTCCTGGGACGAGAGAAGGATCTAAAGGACGAAGAGAGGAAGAAGCCTGCCGTGATCCAGGTTTGTGTACATAACGTTTGCTTGGTCTACCACATATGCCATGCCGACGTTGAGTGCCAGGATTTTAAGAACATCCTCAAGGACAAAACAGTGAAATTCATTACTGTAGACTTTAAGAACGACGAAGAAGTCCTGGATCGGATCGGCCTCGTTGTAGGCAACCCCTTTGACCTCCAGAAGAATCGGCTGGTGCCCTCTCGTCAGCCTTCAATGCTGACCCTGACAGGAGCCATGGTTCATCCTTCGTACGGTAAACTGGAGAAACCTCCATACACGTTTCGTCGCCATGCATGGCAGTGGAATGTACTAGATATAGGCCACATCCACTACGCTGCAATGGATGGCTACCTTTGCTTCAATATCTACAAGGGTTGGATGAAGAGCAATAACCAAGTGTGCGGTTCAAGCAAAGAAGTATCGGCCAAGAGGAAGAGGGACAAGGACGAAGTCGAGGACATGGACGAGGACTCTGAGTAAGGTGGCAGTGTCGTTGCTCATGGTGGTTCTAAACTTCTAATGCAGTGTCTAACGGTTTAGTTGCATAGTTTAATTTGAGGGGTGTGTTGTGCTGATCCCCCAGCAGAACTATGTTATGTTTCTTCTCGTTACTTTAACTCTTTAGTATGTACATACTACTAGTATTTCTTTAATAGAATTTAGCACCCCAATTAAGCACGTACTAGCTTTTTTAATAGTACTATATGCATAATTTGGCGACGAGCGCCGTCTATATGTACCACCTTTTTTTTAATATCAATTTTTGCTCCATGGCGCAATCCATGGATAGTACTACTGTACAAAAGTATACATTTTTTAAAAGGCTATAGTACTGTTCATCACATATATAGCCAGTTAAATTCTCAACCTAAAACGACGTGCATCCCATGTAGTAAACTGATACGGAGGAAGTATAGTAAAAATGAGGTGATTTTACCGAGCGATCGGCGGGGAAGCATGGCTTGTCATGCGGTCCCACGTGTCATGATGTACCAAGGCGATGTGCGTGTCCCTCTTGAGGAAGAAGCAATACTAGTACGTGATTTGAGATGATGGCGAACTGAAGTGTGAAATAATGGTTGCTTCGTCCGTCTGGGAAGGTGCGGCATTGTGATTTGACGTCTCATTGCTCATTACTACTACTGGGCCGGTACGAGTGGGGTGCGTCCCCCCTACTGTTCTGCACTGTTATTTGGTGCTTGACACGTCGACCCGGTTGCTATATGTCCCACATGTCGGCGACAGGAAGTACACAATTCATGAAAGGGAACGTCGACGGAGGAGTATACTATAGAATTCATGAAAGGGAGCGACTTAGTTTTGGAAAAATCTGTTTTTACGGAGTACGTACCCACTAGGGCTTATAGGGCTCATCTAAAAATATCCGGTTTTTCCATTTGATAAGTCTCAATTCTACTATACTAGTAGTAGTACCATTACATGTTGGATTTCGAGGTGCGTTAGATCACCCGACGCAAGCAGTGTCAAGAGGAAACTAACCAATGCATGTACAAGTTCATGGAAATTTAGTGGTCATTCATGCATTCGTTCTAGTTAATGCCTCGGTAAACATAACTTCTTGAGAAAAACTAGCATACTAATTACTTGTGCAAACTACGAAATTAATTCGACCACTCACCGTCTACCTTGGTTGGAGAGATTTTGAAATTGAGCCATAAACTGGAAAGGAGGGAGTAGTAACTTTTGTCTCGATTACTATTTGTGGCCTTGTATAGATGCCAAATATATTTTTTTATAGTGGACTTGTATAAGTCAATGGAGGGAGTACTAACCAAAGTACGTACTAGTAGGGACGAGGAGTAAACGGAGGGAGTAGTAAAATTTTCTCCTCGTGATGCGAGCCATCGCGTTTGTAGGCGAGGGAGTGGGCGTAAGGCGTAGTAAGCAAGCTTCACCTCATCCTGCGAGCCACAGCGCCCGCGGGCGGGGGAGACGGCGTACTAAGCAAGCTTCTCCTCGTTCTGCGAGTTGACGGGACACATCAAAAGTACTCCAGTGTATAGAGCCTTGCCTCTAAGGTAGGCCCCACATGGTTTGCCTCTTTTTTAATTTAACATAACGCGTCAAGTCGCAATTTGTTTGTTCACCCGTGGTAGACGATCCTCCCTCCACCAAGTGGACAACCAGTACACGTGCCAAATTACCATGTGGGCTGCCTTTTTCATACAGAAATGAGCTCCATCGTGTACCCGCGCGGGTGTGGTTGGGAAAGAGACGGGAGTACGTGCGCCGTGCGTGCACCTCTTCTCTCCGTGCACATCCCCCACCTACGTGGGCGTGTGAGAGAGAGATACAAACCTAGACATAATGCGCCGTCCATCCCCGTGCCTCCGCCCAGTCCGACCACCAGTCACCACCAGGCCCCACTCCTCCTCACCTTATCTCTCATCTTTCTCCCTCCATTTTTATATACAAGGGGCCACTATCAAAATTACAATTTGCAGATATACAAGGCCACTAACACTAATCGATGCAATATTAATGGTGTTTGCCTTGTGGTACTAGCAAAGGAGGACATTAATTATCCCTTGCATGCATGCGGGAGTTTGTAAAAAATGCATCTTGATGTTCCGTGCAATGCACGGGCATCTTGCTAGTCCATGAAAACAACACATGGCAAAATTCCACGACGAACGAGGGATTTGAATCTGTTGGGAGGGGCTGTTTGGATCTTGCCCGGGGTAGCCAAAATATTGGCGACTACTTCGCCATGGCCGGCACCGGCTCGAGTTCATCCTAACATTCCCCTCTTCCGTGGAGCACATGCGGGGTCGACGAGGGTCTCGCAACAAAAGGATCCGGCAAGACACTAGCTGTGTACACCGGCGTCGCCTCCGCAGTGGCCTTCATGGGACCCAAGCGGCGGCGACCTCCCGTGTTCTACTTCTCCTCGATGATGGCGGCGGACGCGGAGGCGCTGGCCACCGACTCGCCGCTCTCCGCAACCGGCTTCTGTCGCTGCTTGAATGGCGCAGCCGCCGGCATGGGAGTCTCGGCCAGAGAAACGGGAGATGCGGTACGAGGCGGCGGCATGGACGGCAGCAACGACGCCCGTGCACCGCTCCTCGTCGAGCTGGCCTGGAGCGGCGAGTTGCTGAACCGCGCGCCGGCTTGGGGCGGCAACTGGCTCCATTGGGCGAGGGGAGGGAGGTGGATCAGCGAGCTGCATAGCTCGTATCCGGTGGGCTACCCAGCCGGCTTGGATGCGGAATAACTACTCTTCGTAAGCCATTGTAAGAGTGGACAAAATGGTGGAGGAGATAGGGGAGCGGCGGAGGTGTGCGATTCTTGGCCGGCGTTTGGCCTCGTTTAAATAGGAGATTAAATAGACGGCGGACGGGAGGAGCTCGGCCGGCGTTGCGTTTAACGCCGGCCTGGTCATGAACGGATGTGTGTCCAGAGTGGGTTTCTCGGCTTCCACACAGACGGGTTTCATGGAGGCATTTGAATGCGGCACAGAGGCGTGTTCAGCCGGGCGTGCCGCGAGTGGCGCCCTCGACTCTATCCTAGGACACCGCGTCGTTATTCCACTGACATGTGGGCTCTTTGGGTGCATGGCCTGCATGTCAGTGACCCAACGCAGGCAGCGCACAACAGAGGAACCTTTGGTGGGCCAGGGCGGTCAGAAGCGGGCATTTCATAAATCGATGATTGTTCATTGAGTGTGACGTCATATTTTTTAATGTAGATAAGCCTACTATGTTGATAGCCCGTTCGATACGTTGTGATTCATAAAGACCGTTGCAAACATCAATGCTCTGCTTATCAAAGATAAGATTGATTAATACCTGTAACAATCCATGTCCTTAACAAAGGGTGCATGCACGTATAGGTTGAGCATGTGTCTTGTGTCGTGTGCTGTGTGCATGCAGGCGTGCGAGTGTTGCGTGTGTGCAAGGGTATGTTTCAGTGTTGCATGCATGGGTGCGTACGTGCGTGTGTTCGTGAGTGCATGTGTATGTGTCAGTGTTGCATGCCAGCATGCGTGCGTGTGTACGTGTCAGTGTTGCACGCCTACATGCGTGTGTGTCTTGCGTGCGTGCATGTGTACGTGCGGGGTGAGGCTACACGTCAGTCGACTGACTTTTTCATCTCTGGTCAATAGATTTTCCAGCCGTTGGATACGAAATCAAGGGCCTCCAGTTTATCATCAAACTCCACCCCCCTGAGCCGCCAGCCACCACCGGCCGAACCGCCAGCCCCCGCCGCCCGCAGCCGGCCCGCCCTCCCCGAAACCACTCCCCACCGACGGTCCGCCGCCGCACCTGCCATCCCTCTAGCCCCCCCCCCCCCCCGCCGAGCTTTTTCTTTGGGGATCCCCACCCCACCGCCCAATGAACGCCCCCCCAATCGCCGGTGACTGTCAACCAGAGGTCTCACGACTTCGAATACCCACCTACCACTAATTTATTACCATTTTTGTCCTTCATATACGCGCTGACGGGTGGGCCATATGGTAATGTGCGCTGCTGAATGTGGACCGTTTGACTGGTCAATTGATCGTGTTATCAACAAATTACGGAGCTGTATGGTGAGCCAGTGACCGTATGATCACCCTAAAATGTACTCCTATTTTATTAACACAGTACAGACTCAAACTACCATTTCTTTCTTTCATATACGGGCTGACAGGTGGGCCCCATGGTTACGCGCCCTGATGGTGCAACACTAGTTGCGCCGCGTGGAATGTTTGACTGGTCAATTGATTGTGTCATCAACAAAATACAGAGTTGTACGGGTGAGCCAGTGACCGTATAATCATAATATGTATTTGTTTAACATGGTATAGACGCAAGGGCTCATATATACGCGCAAGCACTCACTGCTATAAGCGCACACACGTGAACCCTACCCCTATGAGCACATTCGAGAGAGTGGGCCAGCATATATGATCTTGAGATTTTACGAAGTCACCATAGGTGCCTCGTAGTCGAGTGGAACGTCTCCTCCCACTGAACGTACATCGCCGGAAAATACTGAAATTAACTCAAGATGAATGCGAGCATCGGGACTTTAACCTTGGTGGCCTCGAGAAACCACTGTCCTCTAACCATCCAACCACATGTTGGTTAGCACAACAAAATGTATGTGGTGACCGTGATGAGCTTATTCTGAAGTCCAGTGACCATATCGTGCTTTCGCTTCAAATACAATGACCGTAAGTTTCGTCAACAAAATACGGAGCACGCATCAAATGCAAAGTCCATCAGTGTCATCAACAAAATATGGAGATGTATCGTGAGCTAGATATCGTTGTACTATTGTATATGCTTATTTTCTTAGTGGTCGATTGCGTGTGTGGTGTTGTGGGCACATCATTTCTAGTTGTGGTGGGTCAACATGAAGAATCATGGGTCGGTTCCATCCTGCGCCACATATAGGTTGGACCAAGACGTGTTATACGAAGACCCACGTGGAGGACTCGGCGTATAACACGAAGCTACCAGAGTCGCGGAGGACTATATCCCCAGTGGTGATAAGCGGACTATATATGATTTGTAATCCTAGGCCCTTAGTATGTTATACAAGCTTGGGGGCTAGTTCGTTGATAGTATACAAACACGCACAATGCCTCGTATTCACGTGTACTTTGTACACACCCCTATCACTAATATACAGTACCAGGAGTAGGCTCTTTCTTCAACTGCAATTGAATTCTAGCATGTGCATGTGTTTATTTCATATTATCGATCCATAGAGTGAGAGCGGTTTGAAATACAGGCAATGGATGCTTTTGCAATTCATATATAAACATTAATTAGTGCACTCCATGTTGTTAGTGTGAAGCACTTTATACATTTGTCACTTGCATGGATACATTCCAAATTGCTAGCTATGAAATAGAATACATGTTGAATTCAACATAAAGGGGGTTTCGAAGATTCGAATTCATAGGAAGTGCATTCATCTATTTGAACCCGAGATAATGGCATTTGTAAATCAGATGTAAAAGGGGGCATCCATCTTTGTTGTGAGTTTGAACATGCTATATATATATTCATACGCATATCAAGGAGATTATATCAGGAACCATGCATGAACTGAGGTAAGTTGCATATTTTTTAATATATACTCGTGTACAATGTATATTCAAATGTACCCCCTCCATTCCAAAATAATCGTAGCTTTAGGATTTTCAAGAGTAAAGATTTGTGAAGTATGACAAATCCTGAAAGTTCAACTCAAGAGAACCGAAAACGTTAATGCTTCTGCTCCCAAATATTGAACGAAGCGCCAAATAGGCCTCTGGTCATCCGAAACCGCACGAGAGTAATGTTTTGGTGGTAGGAAATTACTGTCCTGACTCTGGCCCGTGTAGCCTATCGGCCCGGTGTCCAAAGGTCTAAACCGGGGTAGGTTTGTAACTTCACCAAGACGCCAGAGAAGCATTCATACGCTGTGGGCGCCTACCCATGCGCTCGGCCAAAATCTATCTCGCCAGCATTTGGGACACCTGACATGACTATCCTACCCCCAACAAGCAATATGTCTGAAATTTTAGATGGGGGGAAAGTTTGTAAATTTCCCCAAATTTCAAACAAGCGCGTCTCAAACCGAAACATTGTTCCCCCTTAGTTCCCCGCCTCCCTCCGTTTCCCCATTCATACTCCGTGGGCGCAAAACCGCCCTCTCCACCAGCTGCGAAAGCCCAGCCTCCTCCGTCCTCCACCCCATAGCGGCCAATCCACCGCCGCCCTCCTCCATCACGCCGGAGCCGGTACCCCGACGTCGTCGTCCAACGGAACCGCAACCGCAACGCCCTCAAGGACTTAGCAGCTGAAGCCGAGGCAGAGCTGCCTCCACGACGCCGACGCCGATGTGCGCCGTACCAGAACCACTCCGACCACGCCGTCCTGCGCCTCACTGCTGCGTTTCCACTGTCGCAACCGTCCACCGCACCAGACCTGTTCCCGCTACGCCGTCGTTCGCCGCCTCAGATCTGCTTCCCTGCCTACGATAGACGGCCACCACACCACACTCAACAACTTGGCCATGGGTTCGTCCAAGGCTGCACCGTCCTCCACAACTTCTGGTTTCCGGCGAACAACAAGAAGATCGTCGGAAAAACAGAAGGAGGACACAACACTACCAGCAGAAAGAGGTACTCCTCTTCCCTTATTCGTGCAAATCTTACGTCTCCGCTCAGACCGTATTCATCCCACGAAAGAAACTAGTTGAGCGCTTCTTACTGCATCTTCTTCGTGATACTAAATGCACAAGGAGTCCTCCCTTTTACTATTTCACCTTTGCTAGAGGTCAGTAGCCCACCTGGATTTCAATTCAGGGTCAGTCGAACCGCAATTAAAAGAAGCAGCACCCGCTTAGGCGCGCGGAGCACCTAGTCCGCCTGTTCCCCGAGGAAGCGACGTGTGGGGCGCAGGAGCTGCTTGCGCCCGATCTGGAGGTCGGCGGGGCTTAAATGGATGGCCGGGGGGGAGGTGCCAAGCACGGCGGGGCGGTGAGGTCAAGGGGAGGGCGCAGGCAGGGGAGGAATACTGGGCCGATGGTCACTAGCGTTTCGAGGAAGATCGTCAACACTGACTGGCTGGAGGTAGATGAAGGCGATCTGCCCGTTCTTTGTACATTGGACGGTGCAGAAAAAATGGGCTGACCTATTTGCTTTCAGTCGACTATTATTTTCATAGAATCCTGTAGTAATTTAGTGTACCATGCATGTTGTAGAGCTATCATATGTCTCCCGTCATTTATTTCTCACTGACCTACTATCTGCTACCTTTACACTATACTAATTGTGCACACACTTCACCCATACTCACACTATTGTTTTTTTATGCATGGGTATTTCAGACTCTGACGCAGTGTTGATGAATGCAGAAAAGAAAAGACAGAAGTCGCTCCAGTGTAATTTGAAGATAAGCACTAAGCATTCCAGCGCTCTAACGGGTGCAGTGTCAACAGTTGGAGACAGTAAACGTAGCTCTGCAGTTGATGATCTCAATTGCCACACACAACCATCCCAGGTGCTTGCTTTAACTTCACGCTGTCAAATGTGGTTGCATGTTGCATATGGTGTCTAGCTTGTCACTACTAGGAAAAGGCCTACTAATGGCGCACCGGTTTTGCCTACTAATGGCGCACTACCGGTGCGCCATTAGTATCAAGCCACTAGAATTTTTTACTAATGGTGCACCACTGGTGCGCCATTAGTATCTGGTATTCTAATGGCGCACCAGGAAGTGCGCCATTAGTATGTAACACTATGCGCCATTAGTATGTAACACTATGCGCCATTAGTATGCCTCCCGGGGGGGCCATATGCAACCATCTGCTTTGTCATACTAATGGCGCACTCTGTCCTGGTGCGCCATTAGTATCCTTTGGCATACTAATGGCGCACCTTGTGGTGATGCGCCATTAGTATGAATATTTTGTTTTTTTACTTTTCTAGTTTTTGCACAGGTTACAAAATATATTATTGGACAGCAGCACACAGCAACAGCAGATTCATCGAATACAATAGAAGATTAGTCTCCGAATACAATTCATCATATTAGTCTCCGAATTCAAAAGACCGAACAAAGATAAAACATTACAAGTCTCAAGACCTCGAGTATCGAGTTTGTCTTCACATTACAAGTCGATATCGATCATCTAAACTACCATCACATAGAAGAGAGATGCGGTCATCACGATGAGCATCATCGTGATCAAACTGGTCTTCATCCGGTTCCTCCAACGCTCCCTCCTCTCTCCTGCTAGATAGTGGGCATATCTAGATTCGGCCTCCGCCCTAGTGGTGTACCCTTTGTAACTGTTACCACTGAAACGGTGAACCTGTCTCCGACACTCCTCCCAGTCGTCATAGACTTCGGGAACCTTACCCTTGTACACGACATACGACGGCATCTCTATGAACAAGCCAAACAACAGACAATACATAAGGAATATGTAAGTATCGAACAAAAGGATCGGAAGAGAAAAGCAAGACATTAATAGCACGATTCATGGTCCTACTAATAAATAGCATCGATTACATCTAAGTTGAACAACTGTCCAAACCAAAGAGACATACAAATTCATTAAAGTTTAATTACAACATGAGCCAATCAATGTTTCAGAACTACACATCACTACTTTTGACTCGACTCATCGGACAGGAGCGTGGGTGAAGCCGCCATCTGTCGTGATGGTCATGAAATCGCGGGCGTTGTCACCCTGCATTTGTAGCGTTCCGTCTATCTCACTCTTGGACGGTTGATATCTGAGGAAGAACTGCCCCGAGGTATGAAGGACATCTTGATGGATGATGTCCACAAACTCCGACTAGATGCGAAAGAATTCTTGTCTGAGGTCCGCGTCCTGGACTGCCGACAAGCTCGCGGCCCAATCTTTGAGATTATCTGGTAGCAGAAGGTGATGATGGTCCCTTACGATCGCCCGCATGTGATGGAGGGCGTAGTAGGCATCCTTCTGACCGCCAGGTGGCTGCTTGACGCAGCAGAACTTCGTATTGTGTGAGAACATGTGCTTGCCGTACTTACGAACTGCCCTGGTGAAGGTGCCTCCAGATTTGGCGTAGCCGGGGAGAACATCATCAAGAACTTTCTTGACATTTGTGTAGTCTATCTTGGAGTTACGGTTCGGGTCTAAATACGTGGCCATGGAATATTTCGGGCTTAAGAGGATGAGTGTGCAATGTGTGTCACTGCACAGAACACGGAATGTTAGAAAAAAAAGAACGATCGAAGTCTAAGAAATCATATGTTACGGGGCGGTTAAGGGATGACTTACTCGGGAAAGTAAGGCACAAGGAAGTTATCCTTATCTGCGTTTGCCAAAATGACGCCTTCGAGGTGTGAACTCGCAACTTGGCGGTCCCCAGCGCTGCTCAAGTGCTTGGCACGCATGTAGAAGGGGTCAACTATCACGATGTCCGGGGTCTTGTCTCTAATGATCCGCATCTGCATACTCAGCGAAAACAGCCGAACGAAGGTGTAGTGCAGCGGATGAAGGTTAAACATAGCAAAGATGTAATCAAACCGCAGGACGATCATACCCCGGATGTCGCCATCCACAAAGCCCTTGCCCTCTGGCACCTTGGCCACGAAAACCGGGTATGCCACATCCTTCTCTCTGAGACGCCGCTTCTCCAAAGAAAGAACACTGTCGTGCAGACTCCGCATAGCACCTATTGCAGCATTGAGCATATTTGGTGGTAGCATCGCCCTACCCGCCACATGCACCCTCCTCGAGATATCCTTAGCTGAAGGTGGCCCGTCCTGAGCATGGATCGAACTCGGTGCCGGCTGGCTCGCACCGGCGCCCTTGTTAGTCTTTCGTTTCCGTCCCTTCTTCTTGATCTCCTGTAATGGGACCGAGTTCTGCTCACAGACCGCCTTCTTGAGCGTGTTGGGGCTGATAATATTTCACACCTCAGCTATCTGAGGCTCGGTGAAGGCGGGAGCTGGAGGCGTGTCCTGAGAACTAAACGCCAGACGACGCCTGTTGCAATTGGATTTCTCCACCGTACCAGCTAGATCGCGGTCATCTTGGTTGGGTTCTTGAGAAAGAGGCCCGCAGAACTCGTCAGTGTACCCATGTTCGGCAAAGTACTTATCAACTTTGGTAAATGTACCGTCGTCGTTGTCGTCGTCGTCTGGATCCTGTGCCATAGGGCTGTCCGGATCCTGTGCCATAGGGATGTCCGGCAGGTCCGGTAGCATTGCGGAGTTCTTGCCATGGCTTGGCGCCAGCACGACTGGCAGTCTTGTCTGTGGGGTGGTGTCCCCCGCCCCCAAACGAATCTGGCTCTTCGGCCAAAGCAGGGGCCAGCTTACGCAGGCGCTGAGGGTCATCTCATCTTCTTCGTCGGCCCCAGCGGGTCTAATCGGAGGTAACAGCTCGTCACTGCCTGGCAGCACCCGAACCACTTCAACCCTATGCATTGTGGGTGGCATCGGATTACCGTGGAACACGGGGTTGCCCGGTTGAACGATTTTGCCCTTGGCGACATCGACCAACTCGGCGCCCACGAAGTGCAGGAGAGTGCAAGGAACGTCGGCGGCGCCCTGCGAAAACATGTAGGGCGTCTGGGATGCCCAGTCAAAGGCAAGGAGATGAAGTCATCGACCGAGAGGCTTAGTCACCGTGATGCCGTCGAGCTCGGGTAATGTCGAGGCACCGCCAACGGCGGGCGTGCAACTGACGGAGGAGCAGCTTGTTGGCGAGGTGCCGGCCGGCGTACACTCGGGTGCATTAAGCTCCAATGCCCGTGCCGGCGCCGGAGACACGAATACCGCCTCCGCCGGAGACACCAATGGCGCCGCCGGAGATACCAATGGCGCCGCCGGAGACACCAATGGCGCCGCCTGCGCGTTGTGCGAGTTGCTGGCCGTGAAGCTAGGAACCGTGGGAGGCCCCTGTTGGCCGCCCGAAATCCACGTCGTCAGCCCATGGATCAACGTAGGCACCATGGCGTTGAGCGTCGTTCCAAGTTGTTGTTGCACTTGCTCTTGGATAAGCTCCGGAATCCGCGCCACTTTTGCCTTGAGTGCTTCAACCTCGCGCGACTGGCTTTCCGAGCTGGTCTTTTTCTCCTTTCGCCCACCATCGGTATAGTATGACGACCATTTTGTGGACAAGCCTTTGCCGGCCACACGACCAGCTGACATCGGCTTATCGAGCTTATCCCTGTTTTTCATTACGTTCAGCGCCCTATTCAAAGGGGTGTCGAAAGGGGAGCTGTGAGACGACCCCGCGCTACTGCTTTCTTTGTCCTGCGGAAGGAACGTGAACCATTTAGAAATATTGGGGATTAATTAGAGTGCAACCATATGGAGCTAATTACGCGGGGGTGTATTCCTTACCAGAACAAGCTCAAGCTCCTTGGTCTTCGGATCCGTGGTAAGCTCCTTTGTTACCGGGTCCTCCTTGTACCGGGCCCGGAGATAGTTCAAGGTCTGCTTGTCACTGTATTTCTCGAAGCGGGGCGGTAGGCCTTGCTCGGCATGCTCCGCGTCCTCCTTGTCCCATACAGGCTCCGCCACAAAGTAACCACCGGGACCGAGTTGGTGGACCCCTAAGTTCAACTGCCGCATTTCTTTCCCCCACTGACTTGATTCGGAGGTTGCGGGGCTCTAGCACTTGATCTTGAACTCCTTGTAGTCATCTTCGCTCATCAAAGGATATTTCGCCTTGATCTTGTCATAACTATCACCTTTATCAATCATTGCCTTCACCGTGCTTCTCCAAGTAGACAGGGCCGTGCTCATCTTCGTGAGGACGGCACTGTTCACTTTATTCCCTGCGAGGCGTGTGTTTGCAAACTCAGCGGGGAACTTGTATCGTTCGTGCCGGTTCGTGAAGAGGAGGCTGCGCAAATTCCCTCGGTCCTTATGCCTTAGGTTCTCGGTGTTGATCGAGGCGGTGCTCCAGAGAATGCACCCGAGCTAAACCAAGTACCCCTTGACTACTTGTTTGGGCGTCGTCGGTTGCCCGTCGGAGTTCACTTCAGTAAATTCCTCCCTGATGGTGCGGAGTGCGTTCGGGCGCCGGTCCTTCCGTTGCTTCTTCGGTTGGCTGCCATCTGTGCGTGCGCCGCCATCATCAGTGGTGGCATCCTCGGTGGCACCATCAGTGGTGGCATCCTCGGTGGCACCATCATCAGTGGTGTCATCCCCGACGCCACTAGGGGTTGTGTAGTCAGGATCGGTGTCTTCCGCGGCGTCCTCATAGCGGTGCGGTTGTTCCTCCAACTCCTGGGACAGCTCCCAGAATTGCTTGCCGCCCGAACCGCCGGCCTCATCGTTGTGGGCCATGTTTCGCTCTAAATAGGAAAAAAGTTTGGTCAAAAAGTTGGTTATTCTCAAGGAACAAGATCATGGCCTCATCATTTAGGGTTTGTCGACACCGAGGCATCCTAAAAGCCTAAGCGTACATCATTTAGGTTCTCATCGACACCGAGGCATCCTAAAAGCCAAGGTTTCATCATTTAGGGTTTGTCGACGCCGAGGCACCCTAAATGCTAAGTTTTCATCATTTAGGGTTTATCGATGCCGAGGCACCCTAGGTTGGGCCTAATCACTTGGCACTAATCAGTTGGCTCTATTGCCACCTATGTTGGGTTTATCATCTAGGGTTTATCGATTTTGAGGAGAATTTCTAAGTTGGGCCTAATCACTTGGCTCTATTGCCACCTATGGTTTAATGCAGCAAGAATAAAGGGGCAGTTAATCCTACTTAATTAAGTACTAAGATACCCCGGCCCATGCATTAGTAGCAAGTACCTCATATGTCCGATTTTTAGCAAAGTCATGCTAAAATTCACGGAAAATTCCAGCATGACCTTTGCTGAAAATAGGACATATGGAGTACCCAAATTTGCCGGAACGGAAGTTAATCGACATTCCGGCAAACTCAAGGGCCTCTCGGGGTACCTGCAAAATCATCACGACACAAAGGGCCTCTCAAGGGCCTCAAGCAGCAGCGGCGTCTCCCAGGACCCCATTTTTTTGCTAAATTTCTTTAAGCAACAATCAGAGCAGAAAATTCAGCATATTTCTATACAACAGCACTGTAAAGATAAAGAACAGTTCTATAGCAGCCCATCTTTGATCATCATCTTTGCATCTCTTTCTCAATGTGATCACAAGTAATTCAGAGGCATCACAAGTAGTTTGTTGTCCCTGTCCATTTGTCCCTCCCCAACTAGATACTAGAGTAGCACTGTTGATGCCCTGTTCTTGCTGAACTTTATGATAGTATATACAACAACTTATCCTAAATGTGGCTAGAACTGCAGATTTACAAATTAAAGGACACAAACTCAAGCAAGCTTCCTGAACAATACCCTGACAGAAAACATAGGGCAATCAATGGATTTATATAACCAGTATGAACAAGGGGATGATTTTAGCGAGTTAAGTGCAGCTCTAGCACCCTGTGCATGAAATGTATCATGTATCAAACCATCAATTAGGTACATTGATCTAATGGTAAATTCACCAAATGTAGTTAAAGTCCACACGCACTTATCTCTCTCTTCACTTTGAACCACGTCCTCACAGAGATATTGAAACTGCTACTCAGCCAAATCACCCAACCTCCTCCTAATTTTGACATTATCCCAACAAACCCCAATCACCTCTGCTACAGTAATATTAAAACTGGTGTTAGCATTATACAATCTATGGAACTTACTACACAGTGGAACATTACCTAATCCATCATGGAGATTTGTGCACTGTAGTTTGTGCACAAATCTCCTGTCATCATCAGTAAGTTCACAGTGGAACATCATGTACAGTGCACAAATCTGAACCTAGGAACCTAGGAACCTAGGAACACAGGAGAGGGAGGAAGGAGGAAGGAGGAGAGGTACCTGGGCGGGAGGACGGAGGCTGCGGCGGCATCGGCTGGAGGACGGCGTCGTCGACGAACTCGAGGGCGGGGGCACCGGATGCTCCTCTCGTTGATGGGGGAGGGGAGGGGCTGGAGGCAAACCCTAGCCACCAAGCGCACGAGTGCTGCAGCTAGGTGGAGTAACCTCTGCCGGAGACGACGGAGCAGGTGGCCGGCGCTGTGGTTGGTGAGGAGCAGGTGGTCGGCGTCGTGGTTGGTGAGGAGAGTGCGAGGAAGAGCGCCCCGTGCGCGATGAGGAGGCGCGGTGTCGGCATCGTGGGTCGGGAGGCGGCGCACGTAGGGGGAGGCGGCGCTCGAGGGGGAGGAAGGGGAGAGGGAGGCGGCGGGGGCGCGTGGGCGGCTGCGGCGCCGTGGGTCGGGGCAGCGGCGGCGTCGCGGTGGAGGAAGGGACGAGGGAGGGAGCGGCGTGGTGGAGGGATAGGAAGGACGAAGTGTCTGGCGAGGGCAGTAGGTGGAGTGGGGGAGGGTTCTAATGGCGCACCTCCCCTCGGTGCGCCATAAGCACGACTATTCTAATGGCGCACCTCCCCTCGGTGCGCCATTAGAATTTTGTTTTAATCTAGCCCACTAGCCCTATCTACAACCTAACCCTATCCACATCATAACCCACCCACTAGCTTGACTGGTCAGGACGCAGCACACACACCAGGATGTCCTGGGTTCGATTCCCAGGCTCCGCAATATTTTTTTTGCATTTTAAATGATGTTTTTTATTTATTTGTGTTTAAATATGTTCAAACTTGTTTAAATCATAACAGTAATATTTTTTATAAAAACAGTAATAATTTTTTAAAAAATATGTTCAAATTTGTTACTCGTCGGCGGCGGTGGAGGGGGATCGAGATCGAGTGTCCTCATGAATTCAAAAAGTGCCCATGAAATTTAAAAATATTCATGATATCAAAAAGTGCCCATGAAATACAATCGAGAAATGAAGACTACGATTTAAATGCAATCGATCTTAGCTAGCTATCTGTTCACAATCTTCTTGCCCTTCTTTTTCGCAAATGGAGTTCTTCGGTGGAACGGACGTCCTTTAGGTAGGGTGGTCCTGCTTCTTCTTGTGGTGTGTGCTGCTACTTCATCGTCGTCGTCATGTTCGATCTTTGGGTCGCCGTACATGTCGAAGTCTTGCTCATTGGCTACTCCATCCATTCCGATGATCTTCCTTTTGCCTCTCCTCACGACAACACGACTGGGCTTTGACGGGTCGGTAATGAAGAAGCATTGGTCCACTTGGGAAGCCAGTACCCATGGCTCATTTTTCGCGGTGACGTTTGTGCTCGCGGTCTTGGATTTGGCTTCGGGTATAACCATGGTGGTGAAATACCGGTCTTCTTTTAGGACGCTCTTGGCCCATCTGACACGGAACATCAGGACCTTCTCTCCAGTGTAGCTCAGCTCCCAGATCTCCTTGATCCTTCCATAGTATCTGTCCTTGTCATTACGGTGTAGGATTCCATCGTTACCCTGGAGTTCTGATAACCATCGCTCTTCATGTCCCTGTCCTCGGTGTAGAATGTGTAGCCGTTGATATCGTACGCCTCATAGGTCATCAGGTTATGCTCGGCGCCCTGTGACAAGGCAAATATGAGTTGTTCTTCCGCGGAAGAATCCTCATGTAAAGGGTACGACAGAAGCTTCTGCTTGAACCAACGCGTGAAACATGAGTTGTGCTATTTGAGTATATCTCTGTCCGTCCTCTGTTGGCCTCGGTCATTGTACGTCTTCTCAATAAAGGTTTTGTGCTCTACCACCCAAAGATCAACCACGTCTATGTGTTGTAGCGCGACTAGGTTTGCTCTTTCAAAGTCGGCGAGTCGACCCTCGAAGTCGACATGCATTTCGCGGCGACCCTCACGGTGACCCCATCCAGCAAGCCTGCCGAGGTGCCTGTTGACGGGCAGACCAACGGGGTTCTCGATGCCTAGATAATTCGTGCAGTAGAAGATGCACTCTTCGTTCAGAAAGCCCCTGGCTATACTTCCCTCTGGACGTGACATGTTGCGAATGTATCCTTTGATGACACCATTCATCCTTTCGAACGGCATCATGCTGTGCAGGAACGTCGGCCCGAGTTGGATGATATCCTGCACGATATGGACCAGCAGATGCACCATAACGTTGAAGAATGCGGGCGGGAAGTACATCTCAAGCTCGCATAGTATCACCACAATCTCTTCCTGTAGCCTTCTGAGTTGCCTCACGCCAATCGACTTCCGAGAGATGACGTCAAAAAAGTTGCATAGGCCAAATAGCGTTTCACGGACATGCGCGTCCATGATCCCACGGATTGCAACTGGAAGTATCTGCGTCATCAGCACGTGACAGTCGTGAGACTTCATCCCGCTGAACTTCTGCTTCGCTGGGTCTAGGTATCTGCTTATCTTCCCCGCGTAACCGTAAGGAAGTTTTACTCCTACGAGGCAGGTGAAAAACTGCTCGATCTCCTCCTAACATAGAGTGAAGCACGCGGGAGGGTAGTCACTTCCGGCCTTCTTGGCCTTTTTGCCTTTACGATGAGTTTCTATGTCCTGCTTCGCCTCATCATCATCATCATTAGCGTGAAGCTCCTGCCTGATGCCCATTGATTTCAAGTTTGCCCTTGCTTTTGGCCCATCTTTGGTCCTCTCTGGCATGTTGAGCAGGGTACCAAGCAGACTCTCGCACACGTTCTTGGTGTTATGCATGGCATCAAGGCTGTGAGGCACACGGTGGATCTTCCAGTACGGCAAGTCCCAGAAAACAGATCTTGTTTTCCATACCTTCAGTAGCGGCTCTAGCGCCTTTTGCTTCTTTCCCGGCTTTGGCGCCTTTTGCTTCTTTCCCGGCAGTGGCCAATCTTTCCAATTTTTCAATAGCTCGTCTATTTCCTCGCCGCTCCTCGTACGCGAGCGTTTTCGGGGTTCAGTTTCACCATCGAACAGATCCTTGCGTTTCCTCCACGGGTCATCGTCGCGAAGCCACCTTCGATGTCCCATGAACACGGTTTTTGAAGACCCGAGATCTCTATCTAGCTGGCGATACCTTGTGTCATCCATGCACCTTACGCATCCAGAAAATCCGTGGACTACCTGCCCCGCGAGATATCCGTAACCGATATAGTCGTGCACCGTCGTGAGCAGTGCGGCTCTCATAGGGAAATATTCTTTCTCTGCGGCGTCCCACGTATTGGCTGGCGTTTTCCACAGCGTGTCTAGCTCCTCTTTCAGCAGCCCTAGATACAGATTGATGTCGTTCCCTGGTTGTTTCGGCCCTTCAATTAGCATACTCATGTGAATGTACTTCCTCTTCATGCACAACCAGGGGGGAAGGTTGTACATCCACACAAACACAGGCCAGGTGCTATGTGTGCTTCTCTGGCTGCCAAACGGATTGACTCCATCGGTGCTCGCGCCCATCACGATGTTCCTTGGATCCTCCCCAAATTTTGGGTATTCGAAGTTCAACGCTTGCCACTGGGTCGCATCCTTAGGGTGACTCAGCATCTTGTCTTTTTTATTTATCTCCGGATCATTTCCGTCATCTTCCCGCTTCTTCTCCTCCCTATCCGCGTGCCAACACAGGAGCTTTGCTACCTTAGGTTCCGCGAAATACCGCTGCAGACGAGGACTGATCGGAAAGTACTACACTGATTTTCGAGGAGCTTTCTTCCTCTTCTTGTATCGAGTGACGCTGCACACCGGACATATGGTAGACTCCGCGTGCTCGTCCTGATAAATGATGCAATTGTTCATGCACACATGGTATTTCACGTGCGGTAAATCCAGAGGACACACGATTTTCTTCGCCTCCTTGAAACTGGTCGGGCACTTGTTCCCCTTGGGAAGACGTTTGTGCCAGAATGACATGTTCTCGTCGAAGCATGCATCGGTCATTTTGTGTTTTACCTTCATCTCCAGAGCCATGAGCGTTACTTTTAGGCGGGTATCCTCGGGCCTGCATCCTTCATACAATGGAGTAACCGTGTCTATCTCCAGTTGATCCAGCTTGGTTTTCTCTCGGGCGGCAACTCTTGCGTTATCCGTCTGCTTGAGAAGCAGCTCTTGAATGTGAGGGTCCTGCACCCAGCCTCCATCGTCGTCTGCTCCGGCATCTTCATCTTCATGATCATGCCCTTCGTCTTGATCTTCCTCATCATCATGTACGACATCTTCTACATGATGACTGTGTACAGCATCACCTGGAGATTCTTCGTCTTCTCGCCCACCCTCGCCGCGGTGGTACTTGTCTTGTTGCCCTTCCTCATTTCTTGCCCGGCCCCCATGGACGACTTCATAGTCATCTTCATCACCTTGCCACCGATAGCCATCCATGAAACCACGCAAGTGCAGGTGGTCCCGCACCTGCCCGGAATCCGGGTCCGCAATAAGGCTCTTCAGCTTGCATCTTCGACACGGACATCTTATCTCCGTCTCATTCTTTTGAAGCATCTCGGCCTTCGCGGAGCTCAAAAACCTATTCACGATGCCTTCGGTCATCGTGCGGACCATGGTCGCCTACGGGGTAGAGCAAAACGATATTTTAGAACCAAGAAAAAATTTGGCATGACCTTCCCTAAAAATAGGACCAAAAAGAATGCATAGTGCCAAAATTCTCGCCAAAACGGAAATGAGTCAACATTCTGGCAAAAAATTGGCAACTATCGCATTTCAAATACCGGTACCTGCAAACACAAACATATATGCAACACCACAAACACATGCAACACCACAAACATACATAGATCTAGCTAGGCCACAAAAAGTGCATGTGCACGTTGTTGGAGCGAGCTAGGGAGAAAAAAGTAGATCTACATCACGAAGATAGCTTTCCCCTTACTTACCTATCAAAAAAAGGTAATTTCACCACTTAATTTTGATGAATCTATGGTGGAAATGAGGTGAGGAGGAGGAGCCAGCCGAAAGCTTGGAGAAGGAGGTGGAGGGAATGAAGTGGGGAAAGTGAGTGGGTAGGTGTGGCTGTCCAAAATATCTTGTTGGGGTCCCAGGTTACTAATGGTGCACCACCTGCAAATGCGCCATTAGTAACCCTGGTTACTAATGGTGCACCTGCAGGTGGTGCGCCATTAGTAGTTTTGCAGAAAAGTAAAAAAAATAATTTTTATACTAATGGCGCACCGTGGCACAGTGCGCCATTACTAGTTTAAACTAGTAATGGCGCATTGTGCAAGGGTGCTCCATTAGTAGTTTTGCCAAAAAGTAAAATAATAATAATAATTTCTAACTACTAATGGCGCACTTTTCCCTCATGCGCCATTATTATGTTGGAAAAAATGAAAAAAAAATGATTTACTAGTGACGCACCTTTTGCCCGGTGCGCCATTAGTGTCTTCCACACTAATGGCGTATCTCCAATAGGTGCGCCATTAGTATATAGTAGTGGCGCACCACTTCTCCGATGCGTCATTAGTGTCAATCCTATCTTTAGCCCTTTTCCTAGTAGTGTGTATTGCTTCCAATTTGGTTAAATTGCATCTGCTTACTTTACACATTATACCTTTGATAATGACATGCCTTCCTGTTTTCAATACATACTACATATGTCTATTAACCATGTTTGTACATCAAACTAATGCTCTTTTGTATCCCTCGTCAATTACTTATGATGAGACAGTCACCCGGGTGGGTTACTATGAGACGCCATACTCGTTTAAAGAGTGCAGTGTCATCCTCCCCACATGATTCTCAAGAAACAGCAAGGCTAAATGAAGATAGTCAACGTAGCTCTCTAGTTGATCACCGCAATTCCCCCACACCACCATCGCAGGTGCTTGCTCTTACTTGGCAGTGTGATATGTGGTTGCATGTTGCATATGGTGTCTACTTTGTAATGCTTCTAATTAGGGTAAATTGCATCTGCTTAGTTAACACATTATACCGGTGAATATGACATGCCTTCCTGTTTTCGGTACATACTACGTCTTTCTATTAACCCTGTTCTTACATCAAACTACTTTTCTTGTGTATCCCTCATAAATGCTCCTAATTTGTTAAATTGCATCTCCTTAGCCTACACATTATACATGTGAATATGACACGCCTTCCTGTTTTGGGTACATACTACATCTGCCTATCACACCATGTTCTTACATCAGACTATTGTTCTTGTGTATCTTGCGTCTATCGCTTATGATGAGACAGTCATGCGCGTTGGTTAATATGAGACGCAATACTCTTATAAAGAAAGCAATTTCATCCTCTCCACATGATTCTCAAGAAACAGCAAGCCTAAATGAAGATATTGAATGTAGCTCTGTACCTGAAGACCGCACTTCCCCTACACCACCATCACAGGTGCTTGCTCTAACTTCGCAGTGTGATATGTGGTTGCATGTTTCATATGGTGTCTAGCTTGTAATGCTTCTAATTAGGGTAAATTGCATCTGCTTAGTTTACATACTATACCTGTGAATATGACATGCCTTCCTATTTTTGGTACACACTACATCTATGTGTTAACCTTGTTCTTACATGAAACTACCTCTCTATGTATCCCGCATCAATCACTTACGATGAGTCACCTTTATTCGTTGCATATTGCATATTATTTCTAGCCTGTTGCCATGTATTGCTTCTAATTTGGTCAAATACATTTGTTAGGGCACCCTTTTAATTTGGCAGAGTGATATTGGTTTCATCTTTCATATGGTTTCTAGCTTGCATCGATTCTAACAAGCTCAAGCACCTTGTGCTTAGTTTACACTTTATACATCATACATGTCAATATGTCACGCCGTCTTGTTTTTCATACATATTCCATCCTCCTATCATGTGGCTGCCTTACATGAAAGTAGTGTTCGTCAGTATCATGCATCAATGAGTTCTGAAGAGCAAAATTTATTCCTTTTTCTTGTGGGTTTGACTTGACAAGGCAAAATCAAGAAAGAGGAAGGAAAAGAGTAAGGAAGGCGATGATGGTGGTCCTCTGCAGCAACGTAAACGGAGCATCTGTACCGATTCTCCTTGTAATGATAGTGCATATCTGGTTGCTCTAACTTGGCAGTGTGATATATGGTTGCATATTGCATATGGTGTCTAGCTCGTATTGCTCCTAATTAGTGTAAACCGCATCTGCTTAGCTTACACATGATACATGTGAATATGACATGATTTCCTATTTTTGGTACATACTATATCTTATGATAAGGCACCTTTAAGTCGCCACTATGATATTGGTTGTGTCTTGCATATGATTTCTAGCATGTACTGCTTCTAATTTGTTGAAACGCCATACAGTTTGAACTTGGCAGAGTGATATTGGTTGCATCTTTCATGTGTTGTCTAGCTTGCAGTGCTTCTAATTTGTTGAAATGCCTTCTGCTTAGTTACCACATCATAGGTGTGAATATGTCACACCATCCTATTTTTCATACATATTCCATCCTTGCATCATGTGTTTGCCTTTCATCCGAGTAGTGTTCGTTAGTATCATGCATGAATGAGTTCTGAAGAGCGAATTTTAATCCTTTTTCTTATTGGTTTGACTTCACAATGCAAAATCATTACAGCTGAAGGAAATTAGTCCGGGAGTGGATGATGGTGGTGCTTCGGAGCAACTCAAATAGGGGGTCTCTATAGATTCTACTCCGCCATCCTCCCAACAAGATTAACAAGACAACACAAGGCTGGACAGTCAACGTAGCTGTGTAAATGATGAGCACATCTCCCCTACTCCACCATCACAGGTGCTTGCTCTAACTTGACACTATTATATGTGGTTGCATGTTGCGTATGATGTCTAGCTTGTATTGCTTCTAACTTGAATTGCATCTACTTACTTTACACATAATGCCTGTGAATATGACCCGCGTTCCTGTTTCTAGAACATACGTGTACATGATGAGCACATCTCCCCTACTCCACCATCACAGGTGCTTGCTCTTACTTGGAACTGTTATATGTGGTTGCGTTTTCCGTATGATGTCTAGTTTGTATTGCTTCTGATTATGTTGAATTGCATCTGTGTAGCTTACAACTTATACCTGCAACGATCACTTACCCATAAGACACAATTAACTTGGGACTATGATGTAGGTTGCATCTTGCATTGTCTTCTAGCTTGTACTGCTTCTAATTTCTTGAAATGGCACTTACGACGAGACACTTTTTACCTGATAGAGTGATATTGGTTGCATGTTCATATGGTCCCTAGCTTTCATTTCTTCTAATTTTGTTGAAATGCCTTCCGCTTACTGTTTTTTCATACATATTCCATCCTCCTATCGTACGTGTGAATATGAAACGCTGTCTTTTTTTGTATATATTCCATCCTCCTATCCTGCGCTTGCCTTACATCAAAGTAGTGTTCGTCTGTATCATGCATCAACCAGTTATGCAGAGCTAATTTTATTCATCTTCTTGTGGTTTTGACTTCATAAGGCAATATCAGAAAATAGGAAGGAAAAGAGTAAGTTACGGGATGTTGGTGGTCCTCCGCATCGACGCAAACAGAGACTCTCTAGATTTTCCACTGCTACTGCTAATGAAGTTGAAGTCCCAAGTCTACATGATGAGTTCATCTCCCGTACTCCACCATCGCAGGTGCTTGCTCTAAGTTGACAGTGTGATAATTGGTTTCATGTTGCATATGTTGTCTAGCCTCTATTTATTCTATTTTGATTAAATTGCACCTACTGAGTTTATACGTTATACATGTGCATATGACATGGCTTTCTGTGTCTAGAATACACTGCATCTATCTATCATACCATGTTCTTACATCAAAGTACTGCTGTTGTGTATCCCGCATCAGTCACTCATGATTGGACGCTTTTAACATGGCAGTTTGATAGTGGTTGCATCTTGCATTGATGTCTACGTTGTACTGCTTCTAATTTTTCGAATTGCCACTTATGACAAGACACTTTTAACTTGATAGAGTAATATTGGTTGCATCTTTCATATGGTGTCTAGCTTGCATTACTTCTATTTTCTTGAAAATCCTTCTGCTTAGTTTGCACATCGTAGCTGTGAATGTGTCACGTCGTCCTGTTTTTCTTACATATTCCATCCTCATACGGTTGTCTTACATCAAAGTATTGCTTGTCTGTATCATGCATCAATGAGTTCTGAAGAGTGATTTTATTCTTTTGTGTTGTGGGTATAGCTTGACATGGCAAAGTCAAAAGAGAGCAAGGAAAATAATATAGTAGGTAGTGCTGTTACTCGTCGGGTGAAACGGAAAAGGTTCTGCCATCGAGATTCAGCTGGTACTTATAGTGCAGTAGAAGGTCCAAGTCCACCGGCTAAATCTACAAACACAGTATCACCTGCTCCACCAGCTGCAGCATCCGCTTCAACTGTACCAGCATCTCAACCAGTTACTCGTTCGTTTGTTCCGGAACTAGCCAGTTCCCAAGCTGCCTTCACGCCTAACACTACTTCCGAAGAACTGCTGACACAACAGGACTTGGCAAGATCAGATGAACCTCATGAGCATCAACACCAAGATGGTACCTGACCGAGTCAAGTTGCAGTTGCATGCTCCTTTATATGTACTCTCACAGTTTGATGTACACTAACACTTTCCATATTCGTTGTTGAACTAGCACCACGGCGCAAGCGGAAATAGACATCAGGGATAATGCTTGACAGATTAACAAAATCTAAAGGAGGAAGAATGGAGATCCATTTTGAGGCAGGTTTAAAAAGGCCACGTGATGCTACAGAGTCAGCCAAGTTAGTATCAGAGGCAGCCGTTGCCGTTAGGTGTCATGCACGTATCCTCCCAACGTGGAGCCAGTACAGGAATGAGAAAGACAATACCCAGTTTAACACCTTCCTTGACCATTTATCCGTAAGTAATGTTATTCATCGCAATTAGTAATATTGTCTTGCTCTGTCCCATACTATCTAGCTTCCTCCTAATAAGACTCACATTCTTTTTTCAACAGATGTGGTTCAAGTTGGATCCGAAAGATGATGCAACTAGACAAGCATGCACTCATGTTTTTCAGTCTGCTCTGCGACAGTATCGGTACCACCTTAGAAAATCTCACTTTGAAGGCAAGGCTAACAATGAAATCGCCCAAACATCTCCAGTGGAATATATTACAGATGAAGACTGGACAGCCCTCGTTAAACACTGGTCTGATCGAAAGTATCAGGTAGGCTATATGTATTTGATCAGACCACATATTGAACTTGTATTTATGTATGTGCCTTACAAGTGTATCTTCTTCTAGGCTAAATGTTTGAAGAACAAAACCAACCGTTCTAAAGTGAAATTCCAATAGACAACAGGATCTTGTAGCTATATTGCACACTGTGAGGCTCTTGTAAATAGCTGCTACTTCCTTCTTTTTTTGTGCCATATTATTGTATCTTTATTGACTTGTTCCAAATACAGAGGAAATCCCGTGCGGACCAAAAAGAACCTGAACCGAATGCAGTGCAAATATTCAAGGATTGCCAAACCAGCAAGATGAAGGGCATGAGCACACCAGTTCAAGCCGCTGTTGTAAGTCCTTACTCCTCCTGCCTTGAACTGATTGGTACTGTGATGTGTTCATTTAACTACTTGGTTTGCAGCCAATGTCAGTTACTCTGTTCACTTTTATTCACAGTTGTCTTAATGTATCATTTCACCTTACATGGTTTAAAAGAGATGAATGATATTCTTTTGGTCTTGATCTGTAATCTAGTTGTTATGTTCACGCGCGCACACAATGATAAAATAGCATGTTTGTTTTCTATCAGTTTGCCCATGATATGAATGATGTCATACTATGTTCATCCTACTTTAAACCATGTCTCTTTATCCTTAGATGTCAATGAATGTGAGGAAATAGACACTACGGTAGGCATGCTACATGGACATATGTTCCGAAAATGATTTTATTATGTAGTTGGCACTACAATACATGCTAATGTATTACAGTAGTTCACCAAAATAAGTTATGTATAAACGTTTAACCTACTTTGTTTGTTTTTGTCTCATTAGTAACTTATCTGGTACACAAATCTACAAGTTCAAACTTTCAGGAAGCTATGGAACAAATGATTGAACAGCCACAACCACCTGAAGGTGACGAGGCTACTACAGGCACAATGTCACCTCTTGCTGCAGTGTGTCAGTATCTCTCCACTAACAGTGCAAAAAGCACCTTCCTGCGTAGTTTTGGGTTGGTTGTCAAGGTAACCTCGTCCAAATCGCCTACTGAACAAAATCTTCCTACTGGACAGAGTGATATATCTGTGCTCTAGACACAAGTCCAATCCCTAATGGACGTTGTTTCGGAAACAAGAATAGTGGTTGAGAAATGTCGTCAAGATATGAATGGTTTTGAAACCAGACTATCAGGCATTCGCTTCGTTGTTCAAGAGTAATGGTGGAAAAAAGGTGGAGATCGTGCTGCTCCATCAGATTCTATAGCCTGAAACATTAGCACTCAGGTCAAATGATCTATGCTTCTATACATCTGATGGTGCTTTTATCTGGAAGGACTGTAAACTTTATGCCAACATGCCTTTTGTTGTATGGTTGGAATTTATTTTGTTGTGATACAACATTTATGATGCAGCCTCAGGCTACAGTAATTACGACGCTATTTTTGTATAGTGTAGGTTTATCTTAGTAATGTATTCGGCCGAAAGCTTCGTAGGAGCCCAACATGCCAACATTCGTCGAGCCCATTCCAATTGGGCTAAAAACGATTACGGGCCGAAATTGGCATGTAGCCCACTAAAAATATCTGGGCCTAAATCAGCATAAGCTTTCATATTTTTCGGGTAGGCTTGTTCCCATAGTGGGCCTTTAACAGGCCTAAACATAATTTGGGCCCTCAGTAAAAATAGGCTGTTTACAGGTGTAAATATCTCGAGCCCATAAAAAACATGGGCCTTTAATAGATGGAAAGTGAGATTGGGCCCTGATTGGTGGCCCATTTACGATGCGGATCTAACAGGCCGAAATTCGGACGGGCCGTAAATACGCCGACCTAATACACGGGCCTTTAACAGGCCGGAACTTCGGTCGGGCTAGATTATCGTCATTTTTATATGGGCCGTTAATGGGCCCGATATGACGTTGGGCCACATATGGCCCATGGTTTACGTCCGGCATTAACAGGCCGAAAATGACAACAGGCCGAAAGTGGCCCAAAGCTATAATGGGCCTCTAACAGGCCTAATGTCAAACATGTCCGAATATGACCCAAATCCTTCACGGTCGTTTATGGGCCAAAAGTTTTGATGGCCTGTAAATGGGCCCAAATGAAGCCGAACCTTTAACAGGCTAGAAATACACCGGGCCGTAACTCGGCCCAATTACTTAGCAGACTGTTAACGGGCCAGAAGTGACCATGGGACGCATTGATGACAAGTTTAGGACAGGCCGTTGACGGGCCGATTTGACAAAGAATGTTGGGCCTTTAGCTGGGCCGGCCCATTATGGTCGGCAGAATCTTGTGGGCCTTTAGCTGGGCCGGCCCATTGTGGTCCGCAAAATTTTGTGGGCCTTTAGCTGGGTTGGCCCATTATGGTCTGCAAAATCGTGGGGGCCTTTAGCTGGGCCGGCCCATTATGGCCCGCTAAATTTTGTGGGCCTTTAGCTGGGCCGGCCCATTATGGTCCGCTAAATCTTATGGGCCTTCGGTTGGGCCAAGCCATTTAAACTTTGTGGGCCACTTTTGGGCCGGTCCACATGTCAACATATCATAGGCCCATCTCGACCGTTGGATGAGTGGCACTTGTGCCAACGCGGAGCTGACGTGTGGATCCGGCAGCCAATGAGAATTTTACACGTGGAAAATCGGCATTGGTCGTGGCTGTTAACGGGTTATCAGATCCAAAATCCAACCCGATAGCTTAACGGCGTTATGTTACGGTGGATGCCACGTGGCGGTCACCTTTGACGAAAGCACTTCTGTGACACATGATTTATCGTCATGGAAGTGGACACTTCCGTGATGATAATTTTGGCAGTGTCATGGAACACTTCTACGACAGCACAGGTATGACTATCTTGATTCTGTCATAAATTTGTCATGGATGTACATGCATGACAGAAAACGCGACCTACTGTGACAAACACGTATCATCACGGAAGTTTCTTATTTTTTGTAGTGTAGTGAGCACGCACCCGTACATCGGCCTCGTGTCAGTGTCAGCATCAGCGGCGTCGCCCCTGACGCACACTACAGAGATGTGGCGGCGGCCTACGCAGGCCTCGCCGGTGGCCACGATCAAGAGGAAGACACTGCCTTCCTCCTCTGAGACTAGCAGGCGGCGCTGATCCTCCAGCGACTCCGGCACGGTGAACGGGTAGCACGTCTCGTACTTTATGTTCTTCGCCAAGGGCCAGTAGTGATCGCCGCACGCCTACGTCAGGTGATGCATGATGTCCGCCGACGAGCCCCAAAACGGCACCGGGCACTCATAGCAGTAGATGAAGGGCTCCTTGGAGGCATCAACCAGGCCGTCCATGAAATAGGACTGACTGCAGGGGACGTTCCGTCAGTTGAATATATGAGCAAGTTACTACTAGATTTACTACAAAATAAATCATGATGACTATAACAGAGATTAACCTAATCATGCGGACTAGCATAGTAGATGAACATATCGAATCTAGGACACAGACTAGACACATGAGTTCTACCACGACTTCGAACAGGAAGGATAGAAACACATACAGTGCAATGGGAGCAGGACCATTGGCGTTGAGGTTGTCGCCCATGTCGTTGAGGAAGAGGTTGTCGAGGTCGGGGAAGAAGTCGTCGTCGGTGAAGTCGTCGCTGCTAGCAGTTGCGAGAGTGCGCTTCCCAAATTTCAACAGCGCCCACCGGATGGAGCGCGGGAGGGAGTGGCTGTAGGGGACTGTCGGTGTCAAAACCGGCGGATCTCGGGTAGGGGGTCCCGAACTGTGCGTCTAGGCGGATGGTAACAGGAGACAAGGGACACGATGTTTTACCCAGGTTCGGGCCCTCTTGATGGAGGTAAAACCCTACGTCCTGCTTGATTAATATTGATGATATGGGTAGTACAAGAGTAGATCTACCACGAGATCAAGGAGGCTAAACCCTAGAAGCTAGCCTATGGTATGATTGTTATGTTGTCCTATGGACTAACACCATCTGGTTTATATAGACACCAGAGAGGGCTAGGGTTACACAGAATCGGGTTACAATGGTAGGAGATCTATATATCTGTATGGCCAAGCTTGCCTTCCACGCCAAGGAAAGTCCCTTCCGGACACGGGACGAAGTCTTCAATCTTGTATCTTCATAGTCCTGGAGTCCGGTTGAAGGTATAGTCCGGCTATCCGGACACCCCCTAATCCAGGACTCCCTCACTAGCCCTCGAGCCAGGCTTCAATGACAATGAGTCCGGCGCGCAGATTGTCTTCGGCATTGCAAGGCGGGTTGTCGGGGTAAATGACCACGGGTAGCCTAGCCGGCTCCCCTTGGCACTTCAGAAAAAATTACGAGCCCATCCGGCCTCCAAGAAACAAAGACGTGGGGCCGCCTTCCCCCTGCCGACTGTCGGAAGGCGGCCCGGCCTTAACCCTCATGAAGAAAGCCACGGGAGGGCCGGCCTCGAGAAGGCCGACTCCAAGAAGCTGGCTCCCATGATGCGGTCAAGATCGTATCCTCGAGGCCCGCAACCACATAACGGCGATGGGACGGGGCGTGGCTGCAGTAAAGCCTGCCACCCCCGAAACCCGGAGCATGCTTGGCACTGTGCGCCGTACGGGGTAGCCATGACCCGTCCGACGCAGCACTGTTGCCATGTTGACTATGGTGCCATCCACGGCGGGCTGTCAGCGTGGACCACGGGCGGTGGGCCCCTTTGGACAGAGAGACATCCGAAGGCGGCCAAGCCTCCCCCCAGTCGGCCCAAGACATGACCGGCTTTCCCAAGCCGGCTTGCTCCTTCCCTCGAAGAAGGCACCTCATTAAGAAGACAAGACGACGTGAGGCTACAGCGATCGCCCGCCAGGCGGCGGCGCTGTAGCCACACTTACCTCGATAAAGCCCTCATCATCAGGATTGAGGCAACAGTAACCAGCCACCGACAGGGCCCTAGGCAGTAGGGCCTGCTTGTCGACCAAGATGCCGGCAGCCGGCGGGGCCCACCAGCCGGCGCGGAAGCCGGCGAGCGTAGACACTGACGGCTGGGACCCGCGCCCAGCCGGATTACCATTGTACCCCCGGGGGGTAGGCCTATATAAACCTCCCGGGGCACCCATGCAAAGGGTTGATCTTATCTAGGTTTTACTACACATAGAGAGAAGAGGAGAGCTAGCCTGGCCCTTCTTCTTCCTCTCGCCAAACAGCTCCAGGAGCACCTTGTAGCTACTTGTTCATCGAGTGATCATGTGGAGACCCCGCAGAGCAGCAGTAGGGGTGTTATCTCCACGGAGAGCCCCGAAGCTGGGTAAGATTCGCCGGCGTGCATGTCTTCGCCTTATCCCGCTTCCAGGCACCGGCGACGTCTTACTGGCTCCCACATAGATAAGCCACCCGTTGGCGTATGTCGCACCAACCACCCGACATTTGGCGCCCACCATGGGGCCAGGTGCACCGTCGTCCGGAGACCTATTCTGGACAGGAACCTTCTTCCTCCCCAGCGAGCGTAGCCAGCCCGGCACGCCCGATGGCGCTTGCCACGACGCGCTGCAAGGCGTCACCAACGCTTGCGTAGCAAGCGACCTCGCCGATCCCCTTGGCGAGGCCCTCATCTCCGACGAGCCCGCCTCCGATGCGGGCACCGACCGCCTCGTCGACCTCCTCGGCCAGCTCAACGTCTCCAGCGAGCCTGCTGTGGACCTGGAGTCCGTGGGCTCCACCGATCCGATGCCTATCGACTCCGACAAGGCCTCGCTCGACGCCTTCCCCACCAACGTCGTGATCTACGACGACCCGCTTCCCTGAGCCGATGGTTGTGACGTTGCCACCGCCGAGGTGATGGTCATCAGCCATGGCGGCGCTTCTGGCGAGAACGCCCACGACGCCCTGCAAGCGGCGATCCACGACCTGTCCGTCCCCCTCTTGGCCTATGCCGACGCCAAAGCATTGGAGGCTCGCCGCCTCGCCCTCCTCGCGGAGGGCCGGAAGCTAACTTCCGTGAGACGCCTCACCGAGGCCCACCAGCGCGAAGTCGACCGCGCCGCTGTCGGCACGCCACCTCCTGGCCGGCCAAGCCGAGTCGGCGTCGTCAGACAGCGCGGCGCTGTCATCGCCGACATGCTTGGAGTCGACCGCCCAGTCTATGCCACCCCACTCGAGAACCTGCGCGCCGCCCAAGCGGCCGTAGACGAGCTGGATGGACTGGGGGCCGAAGAGCTCCCATACATGACCAGACGCATCCAACAGCTA
Source organism: Aegilops umbellulata (assembly GCA_032464435.1). Classification (NCBI taxonomy): domain Eukaryota; kingdom Viridiplantae; phylum Streptophyta; class Magnoliopsida; order Poales; family Poaceae; genus Aegilops; species Aegilops umbellulata. The sequence goes on from CP136054.1 coordinate 379,356,799, forward strand.
ATCGATGTAGCCGCGCAGTGGCACGAAGCCAAGCCGACGCCCGCGAGGAAAGCCCTCCACCGCGCCGAGAGCACGACGCGACGTGCCGGACGCTGACTGCGGGTAAAACCCGCGCGCGACATGAAAAAGAGCCGGCTGCCAGCCGAAGGCGAACCCGGATCTCCATCGAGCGAGACGGAGAAGGCCACCCTCAAGCCATGGAGCGGCGGGGCAACCCGCCTCCGCCTCCGCCTCGTGGGGAAAGATATCCCACCCCACCGCCTGTCACGCATCCGACTCTCAGCGGCCGACTAGGTCGCCGCGAAGGAGTCGGTGAGAACGACGCCCGCCATCGGATCGACCGCCTAGCGCGATCCCAGGCGCTAGAAGAAGAACATGATGTCGGCCCGCCTTGCTTCGGCCCCCACATCCGTGACGAGCCCTTCCCCGAAGGGTTCTCGCTCCCAAGAGACACGCCCAAGTACAACGGCTCTGTGAAGCCGAAAGATTGGTTGATCGACTACTCCACCGCAGTACGCATCGCGAACGGCAACAGGCGCGTTGCCGTGAAGTACGTGCCCATCATGCTCCAAGGCACAGCGCGGACTTGGCTCAACAGCCTCAAGCCATACAGCGTCAACAGCTGGCTAGACTTCATAGAGGCCTTCGTCCGCAACTTCACCAGCTCCTACAAGCGGGCTCCCAAGCCCAGACAGCTCTCCTTGTGCGTACAAGGCCCCGCCGAGTCCACTCGCGACTACCTCACGCGTTGGGCCAAGCTTTGCAACTCTTGCGAAGGAGTGCACGAGGTGCAAGCCATCGAATACTTCACAGCCGGGTGCCGAGAGGGCACCCTCCTCAAGCACAAGCTCCTCTGCGACGAGCCGACTACCCTCGACGAGCTTCTGGTCATAGCGGACAAGTACGCTACCGCCGACTCCTCAATGAAGACCGAACTTCGGGTTGACGTGTCCGGGAAAGTACTCAACCCGGCGCCCAAGACGCCGGCTGGGGACTCCGGCCGACGCCCGTACCAAAACGACCACAAGCGCAAGGGCCCCATGCCGCCTTCCACCAGTCGGCAGGTGGCCACGGTCGAGGGCAAGCAGCCGGAAGGGCGGCCCACACCCAAGAAGCAGAAAGGCGGCGGGCCGGCTTGGCAGCCAGCCTTCTCCTACGAGCAAACCCTCGACGCCCCATGCAAGTTCCACAGCGGCACGAAGCCGTCCAACCACACAACCCGGAAGTGCCACTGGCTCGCCCGAATCTCCAAAGGCGAAGGGCTCGTGCCGCCTCCACCTGCTGGTCCGCCGCCTCCGGCTCCGCAGCAGCCGGCCGCTCGGCCAGCAGTCGGAGCCGTGCACGACGAGTTCTGCGACCAGCATGCCGCCTATGTCATCTTCACGAACCAGCCTGAAGACCGGCGCAGCAGGCGCCGAGAGCACCAGGAAGTCAACGCAGTTGCCGCCAACCCCTCCGAGCACATGCACTGGTCAGAAAAACCCATCAGCTGGAGCCGGGCCGACCACCCAGAGGTGATGCCATCTCCCGGCTCTTATGCACTGGTCCTGGATGCCACCCTTGCAACAGACAGACGCGCAGCCCGTTTCTCCCGCGTGTTGATAGAAGGCGGGAGCAGCATCAACATCCTGTACCTTGACACCCTGAAGAAGCTCAACGTCAGGACAAAGCAGCTCACGCCTACTCGGACTGTGTTCCACGGCATCGTACCCGGCCTGTCCTGCTCCCCCATTGGCAAGATCAAGATTGATGTCCTCTTTGGGGACAAGGATCGTTTCCGCAGGGAGGCCATCTGGTTTGAAGTGGTGGACCTTGAGAGCTCTTACCATGCACTGCTTGGCCGACCTGCCTTGGCTAAGTTCATGGCTGTTCCCCACTATGCTTACCTCAAGATGAAGATGCCGAGCACCAAGGGCATCATCACCATAGTCGGCGATTACAAGAAATTAGCCGAGTGCGCAGCAGCCAGCAGCCGGCTGGCCGAGTCCCTTGTGATTGCCGAAGAGAAGAAGAAGTTGGACCGGGTCGTGGCCATGGCTGGCAAGCATCCGGCCCTGTCCCCCGATCCCAAAGAGTGTGATGCCCAAGGTTCCTTCTAGCCGGCCAAGGAAACGAAGAAGATACCTCCTGACCCCGAGCACCCGGAAAGGTTTGCCGTCATTGGGGCAAACCTAAACAACAAATAGGAAGGCGAGCTCGCCGATTTCCTCCGTGAGAATCGGGACATCTTTGCTTGGTCCCCCAAGGACATGCCGGGTGTTCCGAAGGATTTCGCCGAGCACAAATTACACGTCCGAGGAGGGGCAAAACCAGTCAAACAACCCCTCCGCCGACTGTCGGAGGAGAAGAGAAGGATTGTAGGAGAAGAGATAGCCCGACTTCTGGCCGCCAGCTTCATTATGGAAGTTTTCTTTCTGGAGTGGCTCGCCAACCCGGTCCTCGTGCTGAAGAAGAACAACAAGTGGCGCATGTGTATAGACTACACGAGCCTCAACAAGGCCTGCCCAAAGGATCCTTTTGCCCTGCCAAGGATAGATCAAGTGATAGACTCCACAGCCGGATGCGAGCTGCTGAGTTTCTTGGATGCTTACTCCGGGTACCACCAGATAAAATTGGACCCGGCCGACCGCCTAAAGACCGCCTTCATCACGCCATTCGGAACCTTCTGCAACCTGACTATGACATTCGGCTTGAGAAATGCCGGTGCCACTTTTCAGCGTTGCATACAGAAGTGCCTCCTCAAGCAGCTCGGCAGAAATGCCCACGTCTACGTGGACGACATTGTGGTGAAGACGGAAAAGCGCAGCACCTTGCTGGATGACCTCAAGGAAACATTCGAGAACCTGCGCCGATTCCGGATCAAGCTCAACCCCGAGAAATGCGTGTCCGGAGTACCAGCCGGCCAGCTCCTAGGCTTCCTGGTCTCCGAACGCGGCATCGAATGCAACCCAGTGAAGATCAAGGCCATTGAGAGAATGGCGATTCCCACCAAGCTGCGAGACGTCCAGAAGTTCACCGGATGCTTGGCTTCCCTGAACCGCTTCATCAGCCGGCTCGGAGAGAAGGCTCTCCCCCTCTACTGCCTCATGAATAAGACCACTCACTTCGAGTGGAACGACCAAGCCGACCAAGCTTTTCATGAGCTGAAGAGGATGCTGACCACGCCGCCTGTCATGGCGGCGCCGACTGAGAAAGAGCCCATGCTCCTTTACATTCCTGCAACCAGCCGGTTGGTCAGCACCGTCATCGTAGTCCAGCGCCCAGAAGAGGGCCAAGCCTAGCCGGTCCAAAGGCCGGTGTACTATTTGAGCTAGCTGCTGTCTACCTCGAAGCAGAACTACCCGCACTACCAGAAGATGTGCTACGGCGTGTACTTTGCCGCCAAGAAGCTGAAGCCCTACTTCCAAGAGCACCCCATCACGGTCGTATGCACCGCCCCGCTCGCCGAGATCATAGGCAGCCGGGATGCATCCGGCCGGGTGGCGAAATGGGCCATCGAGCTGGCTCCTTACATGATCTTCTACCAGCCTCGCACCATCATCAAATCCCAAGCATTGGCCGACTTCCTCGTCGACTGGGCCGAGACCCAGTACCTGCCGCCGGCTCCCGACTCCACTCACTGGCGCCTGCACTTCGACGGAACCAAGATGCTCACCGGCTTGGGAGCTGGCGTCATCCTCACCTCTCCCAAAGGCGACAAGCTCAGATACACGCTGCAAATTCACTTTGCCGCCTCCAACAACGTGGCCGAGTATGAGGCGCTTGTACACGGGCTCCGGCTTGCCAAAGAGCTCGGCATACACCGGATCCTGTGTTACGGCGACTCAGACTTGATAGTCCAGCAGTCATCCGGCGATTGGGACGCCAAGGACGCAAACATGGCAAGCTACCACTTCCTCGTCCAGCAGATCAGCGGGTACTTTGAAGGATGCGAGTTCCTCCACGTACCACGAGCCGACAATGGGCCAGCAGATGCCCTGGCTCGATTAGGCTCCACTCGGCAGGCAATACCAATCGGCGTCTCTTTGCAACGCCTCCTCAAGCCGTCTATCAAGCCGTCTCCAGAGTCCGATTCCATCTTCGTGCCGCCTAGCCCCGATGCAGCCGGATCCGGCTTGAAGAGCCAAGCAAGCGGCCCGGGGACTTCGATAGGCGGCGCGGGGACTTCAGTAGGCGGCTCGGGGACTCCCGTAGTCGCACCCGACCCGGGGACTTCTGAACCCGGCTCGGGGACTGCGGTAGTCGGCCCGGGGACTGCACCAGCACCACAGGCGGCGGCCGACTCCAGCATCTCACAACCCAGCCCGCCCACCCTGGTCACAGTAGCCGCGTTGGCAACAAAAGAAATCACAGCTCCATCATGGGCCCAGCCCATCCTCAACTTCCTGACAAACCAAGAACTGCCGGCTGACGAGACTGAGGCAAGGCAAGTCCAACGCCGAGCCGGAGCATACACAATCGTCAACAGAGAGCTCGTCAGGCGCAGCGTCACTGGAGTCTTTCAGCGATGCGTTGAACAAGAGAAGGGCATAGCAATCCTCAGAGGCATCCACCAAGGAGAATGTGGCCATCACGCGGCCTCAAGATCACTAGTCGCCAAAGCTTTCCGCCATGGATTCTTTTGGCCGACTGCTTTGGATGACGCCAAGGAATTAGTCAAGCATTGCAAAGGGTGCCAAGTCTTCAGCTCCAAGCAACACCTGCCGGCTTCGGCACTCAAGACCATTCCCCTCACTTGGCCCTTTGCCGTTTGGGGTCTGGACATGGTGGGCCCATTCAAGACGGCGCGCGGTGGCATGACACATCTGCTTGTCGCCGTGGACAAGTTCACCAAGTGGATCAAAGCAAAGCTGATCAAGAAGCTGAATGGACCGACTGCCGTGACATTCATCGCAGACATAACAACTCGGTACGACATGCCGCGCAGCATCATCACCGACAACGGCACAAATTTTGCCAAGGGAGCACTGGCACGTTTCTGCGCGACGCAGGGCATCCGACTAGACTTAGAGTCCGTTGCCCACCCGCAGTCAAACGGCCAAGTCAAACGAGCCAACGGCCTCATCCTTTCCGGCATCAAGCCCCGACTGGTCGTGCCCCTGGAGCGTTCGGCCGGTTGTTGGCTCGATGAGCTGCCGGCCGTCCTCTGGAGTCTGCGCACTACCCCAAACAGGTCAACCAGCTTCACCCCTTTCTTCCTCATATATGGTGCCAAGGCGGTCATCCCAACCGACATCGAGTTTGACTCGCCTCGGGTGACCATGTACACGGAGGCGGAGGCCAAGGAAGCACGAGAAGACGGCGTCGACCTGCTGGAAGAAAGCCGGCTGTTAGCCCTCAGCCGGTCCGCCGTCTACCAGCAGGGTCTGCGTCGCTACCACAGCTGGAAGGTCAAGCCAAGATCCTTCCAAGAGGGCGACCTTGTGCTCCGGCTGATCCAGCGAACAGCCGGCCAACACAAGCTCTCGGCCCCTTGGGAAGGCCCCTTTGTCATTAGCAGAGCGCTAGGAAACGACTCCTACTACCTGATCGACGCACAGAAGCCGAAGGCACGAAAGAGAGACGAATCCGGCAAGGAGTCGGAACGACCATGGAACGCCAACCTCCTCCGAAGATTTTACAGTTGAAATGCAGTATGTATCAAGCTAACTTTTGTACTAAGTACGAAACAATAGGCCCCCCAAGGAGAACTCGGGGACTGCCATCTTTCATCTATGAATGAAGAGTATCATGCTTATGATTATGTCATTACATTTACTTCTCTCGTCCGGCACCGGGTTCGACTAGTCGGCCCGGGGACTGGCCGCCTTAAGTTATATTAGAAGTCCTACCCGTGGTCAGACAAGTAGTGTGCCGGCTCCAAAGCCCTCTCTTGCCAAAAGTCGCAGTTCGAAGAATCGGCTGTCCGGCTGGCAAGAGCCAAAGGCAGGAAAGGACGCCCACACGAAAAACGGCTAGGGACTAACGGACTAATATAACAAAAGCTGGTTTTTTCCCACCGCCGACCGACTACAAGAGTAGCCGGCCGGCCGGTTTCCATTCACTTAGCTACAATCTAAGAAAGATCGAGTACTTGCCTTCCCCAAAAAAGATAGCCGAGTCCTTCCTTAGCCACAGACTGCAGAGCAGCTGTCGGCTGGGAAGGCAGCAATCAGGGGAAGGCGGCAAAGGAAACAACCTAAGGATAAAAAGCATACGAGAATGGAAGCCAAACACATGCATGATTATATTTACACAAAAGGCCTTGAAAAGACAGGCATTCAACATAGTTTGAATACACCCCTAGTGGGTGGAACTGCGCAAGCTTAATAGAAATTGTTCAAAGAGTAACAAGCAGGAAAAGCAAGGACGGCAAGATCAAGCCAAGGGAACGACTGGCGAGTCGGGCAGGTCGGTGGAGACAGTAGCGCCGGCTGGAGGAGTGGCCGGCTGGTGAACCTCGGCATGATCACCGCCTCCCGCAGAGGGCGCGCTAGCACGCGCCTCGTTGCTGGAGGCACGGTCATGCTGAGGCTGGCTGGTTGCTTCACCGGCCGGCTCGACGTCTTCGCCCTCCTCCCCTTCTTCATCTTCACCTTCATCGCTGGAGGCGATCTCCTCCGCCGAGTCTTCACCCTCCACCGGGTTCAGCCCGAACCACTCCTTCGGCTGGGCGACGCCATTGTCGTCCACCTCGGGTGCGAAGGCGCTGGTATCGGTGAAATCGGCAAGAGTCGAAGCACGCTGGATTATAGTCGGCCGCACCTCCACCAGCTCTTCATCAGCCTCCTCCCGCCAAGTCCTCAGCTGCTCCAAATTCAGCCCGGGGTACCAGGCCAGAACGAACTCCAGCGCCCGCCTGGTGCCGGATCGAGCAGCGGAGGCCGTCCAGGCCTCAAAGCGGCCAACTGCCACCTCCAGCTAGTCGGCAGTCCGGCTCGGGGTGCGGGGAATTGCTTCACCTGGCCAGAGGGCGGCCAGCACCTGCGCCCCAGCACGCTGGAGGCGGCGGAGCATGCGGTGTGCCGGCTGCAGTCGGGCCTGGATCGCCAAGAGCTGCTCCTCAAGTGTCCGGCTCGTGTCCGGCGCGATCTCAACCCCCGCCTGCCGGCGTGCCTCTCGGTGGGCCTCGATGGCTTGGGTGGCGATGACGTAGTGGCGGGGGAAGTAGTCTGCGCAGAGAACAAAAGCAGCACAAATCAGAAGACAAATCAGAGGGCAAGGGGGCGAGCAAGGAGTAAGGGAGGCGGCTTACCGTCGATCAGATCCTCGATCCGGCTATAACCCTTGCTCAGCGCTCGCTTCACCTCAGCCCAGCCTACCGCTTCGGTCTTGAACTCAGCTTTGAGGGCGGCCTCGCTATCCCGCGCCTCCCTCAGGGCCGCCTTGTGGCTCTCCTCCTGGTCGGCCAACTTCTTGGCCAGGCGGTCGCGCTCCTGGACTAAGGCATTGAGCTCGGCCTCCTTGGCGGGAAGGGTAGTCTGGGCCCCGCCGAGCTGCTCCCTCAAATCGGCATTGGCCCCTGCAAGCATGAAGACAAAGGAAGAAACAATAAGGAAGAAGTCGTCGGGGAAGATCCGACCCGACTGCTCAGCAGTCAGCCCGGATCTCGGGGACTACACCCAGTGGATGCGCTGACGCGCCCCCACAGGATATGAACAAAACCGAGCACGTACTCCGGCTGTCGGACAGATCCTCGATCTTCTGGCGCCGCTCCTGAGCCTGGGAGTCGAACGCGGCGGTGCTCTGGTTATGATACTCCTGGAAGATCAGACAGGACGCAGGAATAAGATAACTGTCAGAACCTAGTAAGTTCCAAGCCGCCTGCTCAGCAGCCGACTCGGAACTCGGGGACTACACCCAGTGGGTGCGCTGACGCGCCCCCACGGAAGAAATCAAAAAAGCAAAACAACCAACGCTAGAAGACTCACCCGGACGACGGCCCGCGTCGCGAGGAAATCTCGGGTATATCACTGCAGCGCAGTAGCATGAGCCTGAAGCCGGCCCCAGACCTCCTGAGCCGCCGCGTTCAGCTCGGCCGGCCCCCCGCTGGACGTCCACTCGGACGTGCTGGAGTTGGCCGCCTCCAGGGCCTCCGCCGTCCGGCTGGTGCTCGCAGCTCTGTCCGGCTCTGGCATGGGGCCAGCTTCCCCCGTGCGCTGGCGTGATGACGGCTGCACCACCAGGCCGGCTCCTGCTGCCGGCTCGCTCCCAGCCGGCTGCACCGGCGCCACAGCCAGCTGGCCGCCCTGGCCCGCCCCAGTCGGCGCCGTTCGTGGCACCTCCTCCAAGACAATCACATCATCCTCCCTCCACTCCGCCGCCGCCTAGCCGCGGTCGGCTTCCTCAGACGGAGGCACAGGAGCGTTGGGAGCCACACTGCACAGGGAGATGACGAGCTGTGGAGGCCGGTTGCGCGAGCCCTCCGCCTCCTTCTCCGCGGCCGTCGCCTCCGCCTGGGCTTTGGCCGCCGCGTCGGCCTGCTCCTTCGCCGCCTGGGCGGCCCTCCGCTCCGACGCCTCCCGCTCCTCATGCGCCTCCCGCGCGTTCCGCGCCGTACCTCCATGAGGTCGGCGCGGGGGTCCACGCGGCGGGAGCTCGAATGCCCTCTGGCCGATTCAATCACGGAGCCGGCAGGACCCCGTTCAAGGGAAAGCGGCGCCCTGGCCGGTCAACCAAGAAAGAATTTAGAAGAACTCCAATCAAAGAACACGACAAGAATACAAGACGATTAACACTTACGCCGAAACCGCCTGCAGCCGCTTCACGACCTTCTGGAAGCGGGCCGCCTTCGCGGCCGCCTCATCCCGCTTGGTTGCCGCGGCGGTGCCCCTGGGCTTGTTCGGCCGGCTGCCGAAGTAGTTCGACACGGCCCGGCACTTCGGTGCGGCGCCACGGGCGGCCGGCGCGGCAGAAGGGCCCGTGCCTTGAGGATCCGACGCCGGCTGGCGGTGCGGGACAACTTCGACCTCGTCGTCGTCCGCCCAGTCCTGGAGGCCGGCTCCGAGCCCCGCGCCGCCTGCCTCGCCGCCTTCCCCCGTGGCGGCGTCTTCCATGGCGGCAGCTCCAAGGTCCGGATCATCGACTTCATCTACCGTGCGGTCGGGGAGGAACAGGCGCTCTGCCCCTGCGGCCCCCGCCGCCGGCAGAAGTAGGGGATTCTGCAGAAACAAGCCGGCGGATCAGAGGCCGGTCATGTCGAAGCCGGCAACACAAAAGAAAGGAAAGAAGAAATACTTACGACAGGCGGAGGGTTGGCGCGAGAGTACGGCTCCTTGCCGAATCGCCAATCCTCGGCGAGCTTGCAGTTGGCGATGTAGTTCACCAGGTAGGACACCTCGGCATGAGGCATCTCCCTGGTGCTCAGCAGGCATGGGTCGAAGCGGTCGCTCATCTGGCAGATCATGTGCGGCCGACCTTGGAGCGGGAGTACCCGGCGCTCCACGAAGGCGGCCACCAGGTCGGCTCCGACCAGGCCCTCCGACTGGACCATTACCCGGAGGCGGGCGACGGCGGCGTTCCCGGCCTAGGACAGCGTCCTGGCCCGGTAGCTCCATGAGGCCGGCCTCGCAGCCGGCGGGCCGGCTACGTAAGCCGGCAGATTGACAAAGTCGCCTTGCGGGGCAACGTTCCTCACATAGAAGTAAGATTTCTGCCAGAGCTTCACCGATTGGATCAGCGGGATGGACGAGAACGGATTGTTCTCGCCCATCCGCCTCATGGCGATGAAAGCTCCGCATGGGGCGGGCACGCCCGCGACGACGGTGCCGAGCTTGCTTTGGAAGAACTCTCCCCAGAGCTCCAGGGTGGCGGAGGCGCGTGCGGAGCGGTGCGGTGAGGAGCAAGATGCGGTGGCGGCGGAGGCGCGTGCGGCCCCGCGGCGGCGGAACGGCGCGGCGAAGAGGCGCTGCGGCGGCGGAGAGAGTAAGGAAAGAAGCAAGGAAGGGCGGAGCGAGGGAGAGCGTGCGAGCCTTTGCCGCTCCCTCTCCTCCCCCTACTTATAGGCCCTCGCGGCGGAGCCGGGGAGGCGTGGTGTGGGGAACGTGGGATTAACTGCGCCCACTCCCCCACGTCCCGCTATAACTGCGCCTTGACGACGTGGCGAAACCACCGCGGGAAGGCAAAAAGCCCACCTTGGGCCGCAGAAGATCCGCACCTGGATCGAGGCCACGAGTGGCGGGCCCGGGCCTGCGGTGACGTCCTGTCGCGCACGCGCCATGGCAGGCCTTTTCTGCCACGTGACAAGTGGGGAGGTGCTCGGTCAGCGCGCGAGTTGGCCCACATTCCCGTCGACGAGACCACGGCGCCCATCCAAGGCGGCATGCATAAGCAGAGCCGGCTCCCAGCTGCCGACTCCTCAAGATAGGAAGCTGACCGAGCTTCTCGTCCCCCTTGCCGACCTCGAAGCGCGACCAGCTTCGGGGACTACTGTCGGGGTAAATGACCATGGGTAGCCTAGCCGGCTCCCCTTGGCACTTCAGAAAAAATTACGAGCCAATCTGGCCTCCAAGAAACCAAGAAGTGGGGCCGCCTTCCCCCTGCCGACTGTCGGAAGGCGGCCCGGCCTTAACCCTCGTGAAGAAAGCCGCGGGAGGGCCGGCTCCAAGAAGCCGGCCTCGAGAAGGCCGACTCCAAGAATCCGGCTCCCACGACGCGGTCAAGATCGTATCCTCGAGGCCCGCAACCACATAACGGCGATGGGATGGGGCGTGGCTGCAGTAAAGCCTGCCACCCCCGAAACCCGGAGCATGCTTGGCACTGTGCGCCGTACGGGGTAGCCATGACCCGTCCGACGCAGCACTGTTGCCATGTTGACTATGGTGCCATCCACGGCGGGCTGTCAGCGTGGACCACGGGCGGTGGGCCCCTTTGGACAGAGAGACATCCGAAGGCGGCCAAGCCTCCCCCCAGTCGGCCCAAGACATGACCGGCTTTCCCAAGCCGGCTTGCTCCTTCCCTCAAAGAAGGCGCCTCATTAAGAAGACAAGACGACGTGAGGCTACAGCGATCGCCCGCCAGGCGGCGGCGCTATAGCCACGCTTACCTCGATAAAGCCCTCATCATCAAGATTGAGGCAACAGTGACCAGCCACCGACAGGGCCCTAGGCAGTAGGGCCTGCTTGTCGACCAAGATGCCGGCAGCCGGCGGGGCCCACCAGCCGGCGGGCCCCAGCAGCCGAAGCGGAAGCCGGCGAGCATAGACACTGACGGCTGGGACCCGCGCCCAGCCGGATTACCATTGTACCCCCAGGGGGTAGGCCTATATAAACCCCCCGGGGCACCCATGCAAAGGGTTGATCTCATCTAGGTTTTACTACACATAGAGAGAAGAGGAGAGCTAGCCTGGCCCTTCTTCTTCCTCTCGCCAAACAGCTCCAGGAGCACCTTGTAGCTACTTGTTCATCGAGTGATCATGCGGAGACCCCGCAGAGCAGCAGTAGGGGTGTTATCTCCACGGAGAGCCCCGAAGCTGGGTAAGATTCGCCGGCGTGCATGTCTTCGCCTTATCCCGCTTCCAGGCACCGGCGACGTCTTACTGGCTCCCACACAGATAAGCCACCCATTGGCATATGTCGCACCAACCACCCGACACGGGTTCTCTTCCATATTCCGTGTACCTGTTGAATAATGTCCTGTTTTTTGTGAATGTAGCGCTCCTTGGCTTCTACGCCCAATAATGGCCGCCTTCCACGTGTCAAACGAATACGAAAAGTCTGGGTGTTTTTACATTCACACCCCTAGCCGCGTAAATGAGCCGCCTATTTAAAGGGATGGGGATTTAGATCCAAACCACACCTTCTCCCCTCCGCGAGTAGTCATCAGAGCGCATCCAACAAAGGTCCATTCCACCATGGCCAGCCGTCGCAACTCCTCCTCTCGCCCTTCCAGTCCTAAGCCTAGATACTGGGAGAGGTGCTCCATCCCGCATAGCGAACTAGTATCGCTTCAGACCAAGGGATTCCTCCCTCCGGCCTATATGGTCCCGGTTCGAGCCGGACTCGCCACCTATAATGGCGGAGAGCAAGCGGAGAGCGCCCCCAATCCCTCCAAAGGAGAGCGGTTATGCCTTGTCACTTATCTAATAAGAGGACTCAGATTTCCAATTCATCCATTTCTCCGAGGGCTTCTGGAGTTCTATGGCCTCCAGCTGCACAACCTCACGCCTGCCTCTATATTGCATATCGCGGGCTTCGTAGCCCTTTGCGAGCTGTTCTTGGGTGTTGAGGCTCATTTCGCGCTGTGGAAGAGGCTATTCTGCCTGGTGCCCCGCTCTCAGGAGGGGTCAATATATCAAGTGGGCAGAGCCGAAGTGTGGCGCATCGCCGGGACCGGATATTTATCCGGAACCCCAAAGAAGGCGTCCGAGAATTGGCCTTCGGAATGGTTTTATATAGAAGACGTCCCGCTGCCAGATCCTATTCGGATTGGCCTCCCTGAGTTCGGCAATGCTCCCCTGAAGAAGCGCCTAAGCTAGCGTCCACGGAGCCCTCAGAGGGAAAGTGACAAGGACGTCCTTTACCTGATGGGCCAGATAAGACTATTAGCTCATTCCGAACTAATCATGATCGGAGTCATGGCTATATGCATCATGCGGGGGTGCAGCCGCTTCAATATAGAGGCCACCCCATGTAGGACTTCAACGGGGAGGACGACGCCACCCGTCACAGCCGTAAGGGGCCAGACTCGGCTGCCGCTCTGATAAAGATCTTGTCCGCTTTGTATAAGGGAGAAGAGGAGGAATTCCTCCGCGTCAACCCTTAGGGTGGATTTACCATGTATAATCCTCCAAACTGGGTAAGTGGACACTTTTACTTGTCCACCCGTTTTGTATTCCCATTATATAGTCTAACGACTTCAACGCAGGAACTGCGCCAGGCTGTTAAAGAAATAAACAGCCCCCCTCCACAACCCGAGGATCCTGGATGGTCCCTCGATCCGGCCTTCCAAGAGGATCCGGACATATGTGTGGAGCTAATTGATGGGGTGTTTCATCAATTGAGCAAGGACAACGCCTTGGTGGCCATCACGGCCGATTACCCAGGGCTACTCCCAGCCTCCCAGGTAACTGAGACCTAAATCCCAGCACTTCGAAAAGGGACCCGTCCTCACGTATTTTCGATTACCGTGTAACAACCGCGTTTTGCAGAGGAGGTCCTTGAGGTGGGAGGCCGAGCCCGCAACAACTAGCCAACGAGGGGCCACAGGGTCCCAGGGGCTGAAAAGGAGTGCGGTCCGGACTGAGACGTCGGCGCAAAGGTATAACGCGCCATCTCATCCCCTGGTGTTATTCCTTCAAGGTGTATTAATACTCGTGCTCTCTTTAGGACAAAGAGACCTCACCGGACTACATCCGGAGAGGCTGCCAGTCGCGCCTCCACCAGCCATGCTCCAAAGCCTGGTCCGGAGGCGTAGGCGAACACGAGGCGCGCACCGGACGCTCCTCCAACAGAGGATGTGGACAGGTTATCTGCCACCAATTCCGAGGTGGAGAGTGCCATGAACCACAGGCGCCGCCGGACAGTTCTTCGCGACGCTTGTTTCTCCCCAGAGGCATTGGATGCCTTGAATTCGGGAGATGCGTACCTCCGTGCCGCTCAAGATGGTCTGGCCAGAGCCACGGAGCAGTATGTGAAAGACATACGGGTAAGAAAATTTGATGGTTACATATATCAGTAGCCCCCGAGACTTGAAACAGTTAGAACAACTGATTTAAGGATCATGTAATATGCAGGTTCTTCCGGAGAAGAATGCCCGACTGGCTCAGGAGCTAGAAGAGTGCAAAGCCCAACTTGAGGCCGCACTAGTCGCGACAGGGGGGCCCGAGGAGACCCCTTCTGGTAATATATGCTTCAAAAAGATAATTATTGTGTGATGTGCGGCATGTGTTCAAATAGAGTAACGTCTGTAGGTATGCTAACAGGTCGTCCTGCAGAGGAGATGCCCGGCTCGACGGGTGAGGGAGTCCTGGATTAGGGGGTGTCCGGATAGCTGGACTATACCTTCAGCCAGACTCCTGGACTATGAAGATACAAGATTGAAGACTTCGTCCCGTGTCCGGAAGGGACTTTCCTTGGCGTGGAAGGCAAGCTTGGCGATGCGGATATTTAGATATCCTACCATTGTAACCGACTTTGTGTAACCCTAACCCTCTCCGGTGTCTATATAAATCGGAGGGCTTTAGTCCGTAGGACAACAGACAACAATCATACCATAGGCTAGCTTCTAGGGTTTAGCCTCCTCGATCTCGTGGTAGATCTACTCTTGTACTACCCATATCATCAATATTAATCAAGCAGGACATAGGGTTTTACCTCCATCAAGAGGGCCCGAACCTGGGTAAAACATCGTGTCCCTTGTCTCCTGTTACCATCCGCCTAGACGCACAGTTCGGGACCCCCTACTCGAGATCCGCCGGTTTTGACACTGACATTGGTGCTTTCATTGAGAGTTCCTCTGTGTCGTCGCTTTTAGGCCCGATGGCTCCTCCGATCATCAATAACGATGTAGTCCAGGGTGTGACTTTTCTCCCCGGACAGATCTTTGTCTTCGGCGGCTTCGCACTGCGGGCCAATTCGCTTGGCCATCTGGAGCAGATCGAAAGCTACGCCCCTGGCCATCAGGTCAGATTTGGAAGTTTAAACTACACAGCTGACGTCCACTGGGACTTGATCTTCAACGGATTCGAGCCACAGCCGAGCTGTTGGGGAACGTAGCAGAAATTCAAAATTTTCTACGCAACACCAAGATCAATCTATGGAGTAATTGTAACACCCCGGTAGTTAAGCTACAGTAAAACTTTTCTGATGATGCCATGTCATCTGTGTTACTGTTGCTAACCTCGCAATAATCCGAAACCGTTCGAAACTCAGATTCAAATTACTGATAACAATAAAAGTTTTCAAAAATTAAAACAAAATTGTTCGGTGGTTGCCGAATATTACAAAGGTAATTGTGGTGAAGTAAATACATTTTTATAAAATGGCTAAATGGATTAAACAATTTAAACAGAAAAGAAAATACAAAAAAAGAGGAAAACAAACATAAAAAAAAGAAAGGGAAACACCCCCCCCCCCGTTGGGCCACCCGGCCCAGCCAACGGCCACCGGGCCGCCAGGCCGGCCCACCCCCGCGCCCTTATCCCCCCACCCCCTGGAAACCCTAGCTCACCCCACCCAATCGCCCCCACTCCCCACTCGCTCTCCCCCTTCCTCCCCGATCCAGATCGGATCGGGGGAACAAACCCCGGCGCTCGCCCCTCCCCGGACCCGACGCCCCGGCACGTCCCCGCCGCCTCGCCGTTCGCCGGCACCGTCGCCGGACCGCCTCGCCGGACCTCCTCATCCCCTCCATCGTCGGACCACCCCAACCTCCCCCGAGCACGCTTCCTAGTCACTACCCCCCACCGTGAGCTTCCTCCCTCTCCCTCGCACGTCATGCTCGACGCCGCGCCTTCCCCGCTCCTCCTCCGCGTGTATGCGCTCGCGCTCACCGCGGCCCACGCTCACCACGTCGACGGCCGCGCCCCGGCACCCCTGGACGCGCCCATGGCCACGCGCCTCGCCATTTGCTCCCGCTCCGTCCCGCCCCTGGCCGTGTGTAGCACGCGCGCTGGCTGCGCCAAGCGCCTCGCCCTGCCGAGGCCTCTCTGCCTCAACCGCCCCTGTCCACTGCCGCGCCGGTGTTCCCCCGCCCTCGCTGTCCTCCGCCATGCCCCGCGCCCACTCCGGCGACTGCCCGGCGCTGGCGCCCAAGCGCCCGCACTCGGCGCCCCGTACCCACGGCCCCCTCGTGGTCGCCGCCCTAGCCCTCGCTGCTCCGGCCGGTCGCGCCGTGGCCGCTGGCGCCCGCCCTCTTGGGCGCCTGTGTGCTCCCCGCCCCGGGTGGCCTCGGGCACGCACGCCCGCGCCCGTGCGCCCGCACCCGTCGCCCGTTGTGGCCTCTATGGGCCACTGACTAGGGGGGCCCGCCCCAGAACGATTTAGAAAAAAGGGGAATTAAATAAATAAATAAATAAATAGTTATTTAATTAATTAAGGAATTAATTAAGTTAACTAATCATAATTAGGTTAACCTAAATACCTATTTAGTCTAATTAAACAGTAATTAGTTAGTTAACCCTGATTAACCTAATCAGAGAATGACAGGTGGGTCCCACTGGACCCACACGTCAGTTTGACCAGTCAACGCCCCTGTTGACTGCTGACGTCATGTTGACATCATGATGAAGTCAGCAAACACTGTTTTGGATAATGTTAGATTTAAATAATTAATTAAATTCCAGAAATTAATAAAATCTTTAGAAAATCATATCTTTTAATCCGTAACTCGGATTAAAATATTTTCAACATGAAAGTTGCTCAGAACGATGAGACGAATCCGGATACGCAGCCCATTTGTCCGCCACACATTCCTAACCTATCCAACTCGCAACTTTCCCCCTCCGGCCCCTCTGCCCGAAAACGCGAAACGCCGGGGATACTTTCCCGGATGTTTCCCCCCTTCACCGGTATCACCTCATACCGCGTTAGGGCACCTCTAACGCCGTTAATTGTCATGTCATGCATCACTATGCATCTGCTTGCTTAAATATTTATTGTTTCTCCCCCCCCCCCTCTTCTCTCGATAGACACCGAGACCGACGCTGCTGCTGCCCCGATCGACTACGGTGTTGACGACCCCTCTCTCTTGCCAGAGCAACCAGGCAAGCCCCCCCCCCTTGATCACCAGATATCGCCTACTCTCCTCTATACTGCTTGCATTAGAGTAGTGTAGCTTGGTACTGCTTTCGTTATCCCTATCCTGATGCATAGCCTGTCTTTGATACTGCTGTTGATACCTTTACCTGCAATCCTACTTGCTTAGTATAGGATGCTAGTGTTCCATCAGTGGCCCTACACTCTTGTCTGTCTGCCATGCTATACTACTGGGCTGTGATCACCTCGGGAGGTGATCATGGATATATACTATACTTTAAACATGATACATGTGGTGACCAAAGTCGGGTTGGCTCGAGGAGTACCCACGAGTGATTCACGGATTGGGGGCTGAAAGGACCTTTGTCCCGACGGCCCTCTGTGTGGATCTTTGTGGCGGAGCGGCAGGGCAGTTCGGGGCTACCTGGGTGAGAGGTGAGCCTGGCCCTATTGGCGTTCGTGGATACTTAACACGCTTAACGAGATCTGGGTATTTGATCTGAGTCTGGCTACTGGCCTATACGCACTAACCAACTACGCGGGAAAGATATGGGCACTCGGCGTCGTGGTATCAGCCGAAGCACTTCTTGACGTCAGCGACTGAGTGGCGCGCGCCGGATTGGACTGGAACGCCACTAGGCTAGGTCTGCTTCTGACCGCGTTCGCAACGTGCAGGTGTGCTCAGGGCGATGGGCCCAGACCCCTGCGCGCTTAGGTTTAGACCGGCGTGCTGACCGCTCTGTTGTGCCTAGGTGGGGCTACGACGTGTTGATCTTCCGCGGCCGGGCATGACCCAGGAAAGTGTGTCCGGCCAAATGGGATCAAGCGTGTTGGGTTATGTGGTGCACCCCTGCAGGGAAGTTTATCTATTCGAATAGTCGTTTCCCTCGGTAAAAGGACGACCCGGAGTTGTACCTTGACCTTATGATAACTAGAACCGGATACTTAATAAAACACACCCTTCCAAGTGCCAGATACAACCCGGTGATCGCTCTCTAACAGGGCATCGAGGAGGGGATCGCCGGGTAGGATTATGCTATGCGATGCTACTTGGAGGACTTCAGTCTACTCTCTTCTATATGCTGCAAGACGGAGGCGACCAGAAGCGTAGTCTTCGATAAGACTAGCTATCCCCCTCTTATTCTGGCATTCTGCAGTTCAGTCCACTAATATGGCCCTTTACACATATATCCATGCATATGTAGTGTAGCTCCTTGCTTGCGAGTACTTTGGATGACTACTCATGGTTGCTTTTCTCCCCCTTTTCCCCCTTTCCCTTCTACCCGGTTGCCGCAACCAGACGATGGAGCCCAGGATCCAGACGCCACCTTCGACGACGACTCCTACTACTCTGGAGGTGCCTACTACTACGTGCAGCCCGCTGACGACGACCAGGAGTAGTTAGGAGGATCCCAGGCAGGAGGCCTGCGCCTCTTTCGATCTGTATCCCAGTTTGTACTAGCCTTCTTAAGGCAAACTTGTTTAACTTATGTCTGTACTCAGATATTGTTGCTTCCGCTGACTCGTCTATGATCGAGCACTTGTATTCGAGCCCTCGAGGCCCCTGGCTTGTATTATGATGCTTGTATGACTTATTTATGTTTTAGAGTTGTGTTGTGATATCTTCCCGTGAGTCCCTGATCTTGATTGTACACATTTACGTGCATGATTAGTGTACGATTGAATCGGGGGCGTCACAAGTTGGTATCAGAGCCGACTGCCTGTAGGAATCCCCCTTCCACACTCCTTGGCCGAAGTCGAGTCTAGGCATTGCAAAACTTCTACTAACTTGGCTGTGTGTCTTACGGGCACACGTCGCCATCGGGTGGTATTAGGATCTTTTACTCCTCGACCTTTACTCTGGGACTCTGAGCTCTCTTCTACTCGGGTTAAATGATTTTGCTAAAAACAAAACTAACTTAGGTTCTCGATAATACTTTCTCCCGGAGAGCCCCTCACTTCAGATGATCGCCAGATGCACTAGAAGATTCCGAAGTTACTCTACGATGTTCTCTCGAGTCTTTGTGACATCGCATTTGTGATTTCCTTCCACCGTCAACCCCTATGAAAACTGCATACACTTGCCACTCATACAATCATTCCCTGTTGATCTTGTTATTACAAGATGTCACGAAATACTCTATGTTGTTCTGAGAATCCTTTGAGCTTAGTGCCTTGCTGTTCATTGTCACCTAATACCCTTACGGATAATTCTCGCACTTATCGAGTATCCGCTCATCCCCCAGTTGTTCATGTGTTTCACAAAAGTCTTTGAAACATTATTAAATCCTCCGAAAATCCTTGCAGCCTTATTGCTCTACAAATACTTGTCTGCTTGCATTATGGATGCTTTCCATATGTCTGGCAAAATTCGTTAGTATCCTTAGACACCGTCATTTTGATCCTATTGATTCAACATGAGTGCGAATGTACGCAATCATCGGTTGTTCCTTTTAAATTATCTATCCGGCTCAGATGTCATTTTGAACATGAGCTGGTTCTCGACCAAACTATTTGTCGTCAATTGTACCTCTGTTCTATCCAACCTATCTATCCTTGATCAGGGCGTCTGCTCCTGATCCTATGTTTGGACATCACAATTCCTTTGTTATCTAAACCTTGGATTATTCAGATGTTCTATAATATGATGCACGTGCATTCTTTCTTCGTCTGATTGAGTACCGATACTCACATCAGCTTCGTTGTGGATTGCTCGATCCATTGTTGGATTTCATCTGACATCGTCCATCATATTCAATAACCTTGTGAGCCTTTCCACGGGTATATAATGCCTTTGGTAAATTGTATCCTCTGCTTTGTCAACCATGCTCTACTTTTGAGCTTGTGTTAATTACTACTGAAGTTCGTGGTACATGTTCTAAGAAGCCCTGATGGCTTGAACCTATGCCTTCCTTAATATGTGTGAACTCGAAAGTTCCCACGAGTCATACTCTTCTGGTATTTTGCCAGATAAAATTTCAACAATACAACTTCATCGAACGCGAGAAGTGGATGAAAGGTTATGCATTGGAGAAGTGGGAGTCGACCTTGAACTTTATGTTCATGCCCATGGACACGATGTACATCTTCTCATCGAAGCTTCTATTAAAAATTAATTATTCCCTTGATATAAGTTCATCTTATATCTGGGGTCTGCCCTTTTACAAACATGGTTCCGACCATGTTCTCCTTTAAATACCATTTTCGATGCAAGTGTAAGCCTTGTCTTCTGTGGATCAATACCCCGGTCCAACCTCTACTTTGATCCGTCTTCGAGTATTACCCCCCTGGTATCTCGAGATTATCTTGGAACTGCATGACTTCTTATGAGTTCTTCATCAAGTACTACATTATCACTGATTCCAATTTTTCACGGGCTCCGAGTGGTTAAATACTTGAAGACCCCGATAACTGAACCGAATCCGTGTTACGGTTCAACAACTCCTACTGATATTCTTTACTTACGAGTTTGTACCCGATCATGTCGATCCTATCCTGATCAGCTATATCAGTATCGTGTTGATTTTGACCGCGCCACCTGGTCCTTATTCTCGGAGCACCACTTCGACGATGAGCTAAGCTTACGTCGATTTTCCTTGTCATATTATTTCACCTTGAAAAGCAAGCTTGATTTCAAGTTGTGTCGTAACTGTGGTTCCAATAACCTCTTGCTTCGTCGTTCCTTTGACTTGATGTCATCGCTGATCGATTACATCTTCATGAAATCTCTTGACAAATGTGTCGTGGTCATCATCAACATCCTGAGCTCTTCCAAGATATATATATCAAATTCTTGATGAGAAATACCATCCTCACCCCTCAATGGTTTGTGTTATCACCGACCACTTTATTGCCTTCCGTTCAACACAAACTTATTCGTGTTTTGTGTTATACCTTGAGATCCTTGCTATCCAGCATTTGTTCTTCTTTACCTTGGAATATTACCACCTTTTATGTCAAGAATGTCGTGGTAATTTTACCACCTCTTGAGAATTCTGGGTATAGTAATATCTCTCGCCTTTTGCGTTCATTTCTTGGTCTCCGTGTTGTTTCTAACCGGAATACCGACAAATGGTCTGTGATGTGTAAATTCTAAACTTCTAGCAACCCTATTGCTTTGAAGTTATTGGTCTACAATTTCATTCTAAGTCTATTGCTTATTTAATCATCATTCGAACATTGATCGTGCTACCTAGTCCAGATTCCTGGGTGCACCCTTCTATCATTGTTCAGTTGAGTATGTTTCCCTCGAGCATACATCATTATACCATTTGATCTGACAAATGATATTTCCTTGTTCACATAATTGTGGAAATCCATCTTTTGGGAATCTCGAGGAATTGTCACTGAGTCCATCAGCCACCTCCTCGTCCCCTCCTTGGTTAAATGATGAACCCTTGCTTTGGAACTCGCTTCCATAGTTCAATTCCAAGAATCTTACATTATCATCTCGTCAATGTGTGTTACACCTTTTCTGCTCAGGCACCCTGAGTCTGAGGTATCCTAACACCGGCCAGATCTGAATCCCGGTCAGATATGATGGTTGGAATATATTTGCAAGGGTAATAACAATGTTCTTTTATGACCCGGTAAGGTGATGAAATGACCGGCACACCTGGCCGGAGGACCTACTGTTATAGTTTCCTTTTTAGCAAGGTTATCCATCCTTCCATGAGGAAATTGAAAGACTTATTCTATAAATTGTTCCTGATGGATCCTTTGTGTATCCCAAAGTCTGACCTTTGCTTGAATACCATGTCAATGCTATCTCGAAGCATGTCTATGGTACCCCGATTTTCAACAGGAATATTTGAACTCGATGCTAAGTGTTTCCTGCTCAATTATCCAAACACCGTTGTATGAGTAATGTCATAAAATTTCTTTCCCTTACATAAATGGTTTTCTACATTATATCCTGTCATGGATATCATGCTCTGCTTATCATTGGGGAGGATATACCCCCTGAAATATCTGATAATCACTTTTCCTTTCCATTGGTTTGTTTAAACCTTCTTGTGATCTATATGATCTAAGCAGTAATATTCTCCTGCTTATGCAAACACCTCGATGTACAACTCTATCAGTAAGACCATGTTACTATTGTTGATGACATTCCGGTAGCCACCGATGGACGAGAACTTTGCCTATTGGTCTGCCTCGTTTCAACGAGCAGGAAAATGGTTCTCTTCGTTCCTTGCCCTTGGTACCGACATTGTTGCCGACATAATTGATAGATTACCCTCTGACATGTCTTGCTATCATGACCGTGCAAGATGTCAACACCTTTCCTACTTTTAACCACGTGGTGGGCCCATAACCCACAGGTCCTAGGATCGAAACCTGACTTCCATGTACACCCTTGTTCCCAAGGTTGTTCCTCGCGCGTGGCCTCGTGTGTAATTCACGAGCCACCTTCCGTTGAGAACATCAATCTGGTTTCAGACGCAATACTTATTCTTATTGCTCTGAACCCCTTTCACACTTTGCTTTAGACAACGAACGATTGCCTATGCGGTTGAAAGTTCTATTTTGCACGTTCTTACCTTGCTCTCGATATTGTCTTAAATTTCAATTCGAGAGTTACTTTCCGCCACCTTCCTCGTTGTTGTCTACCAGATAGTCTACCCTGAGAGGTCCATTCTTCCGGTATACCCCCTTATCCTTTCATAAGTACGGTGGAGTTTTCGAAGAAAGGATGTCTACTTCATCATGATGACCCGAAGCAGAGAAATGAAGACATCAACGTAATGGATCAACCTCTTCGAGAAGAGCAACTAATACCGATAACACTCGTTAGAATTTCGTAACCAGAACTTTCCCCTTACTCCCCTTCTTAAATCTTGGGACGAGATTTCTTGTAGTGGAGGAGATTTGTAACACCCTGGTAGTTAAGCTATAGTAAAACTTTTCTGATGATGCCATGTCATCTGTGTTACTGTTGCTAACCTCGCAATAATCCGAAACCGTTCAAAACTCAGATTCAAATTACTGATAACAATAAAAGTTTTCAAAAATTAAAACAAAATTGTTCAGTGGTTGCCGAATATTACAAAGGTAATTGTGGTGAAGTAAATACATTTTTATAAAATGGCTAAATGGATTAAACAATTTAAACAGAAAAGAAAATACAAAAAAGAGGAAAACAAACATAAAAAAAAGAAAGGGAAACACCCCCCCCCCGCTAGGCCACCCGGCCCAGCCAACGGCCACCGGGCCGCCAGGCCGGCCCACCCCCGCGCCCTTATCCCCCCACCCCCTGGAAACCCTAGCTCACCCCCACCCAATCGCCCCCACTCCCCACTCGCTCTCTCCCTTCCTCACCGATCCAGATCGGATCGGGGGAACAAACCCCGGCGCTCGCCCCTCCCCGGACCCGACGCCCCGGCACGTCCCCGCCGCCTCGCCGTTCGCCGGCACCATCGCCGGACCGCCTCGCCGGACCTCCTCATCCCCTCCGTCGTCGGACCACCCCAACCTCCCCCGAGCACGCTCCCTAGTCCTTACCCCCACCGTGAGCTTCCTCCCTCTCCCTCGCACGTCATGCTCGACGCCGCACCTTCCCCGCTCCTCCTCCGCGTGTATGCGCTCGCGCTCACCGCGGCCCGCGCTCACCACGTCGACGGCCGCGCCCTGGCGCCCCTGGCCTCGCCCATGGCCGCGTGCCTCGCCATTTGCTCCCGCTCCGTCCCGCCCCTGGCCGTGTGTAGCGCGCGCGCTGGCTGCGCCAAGCGCCTCGCCCCGCCGAGGCCTCTCTGCCTCAACCGCCCCTGCCCACTGCCGCGCCGGCATTCCCCCGCCCTCGCTGTCCTCCGCCATGCCCCGCGCCCACTCCGGCGACTGCCCGGCGCTGGCGCCCAAGCGCCCGCACTCGGCGCCCCGTACCCGCGGCCCCCTCGTGGTCGCCGCCCTAGCCCTCGCGGCTCCGGCCGGTCGCGCCGTGGCCGCCGACGCCCGCCCTCCTGGGCGCCTGTGTGCTCCCCGCCCCGGGTGGCCTCGGGCACGCACGCCCGCGCCCGTGCGCACACACCCGTCGCCCGTTGTGGCCTCTATGGGCCACTGACTAGGGGGCCCCGCCCCAGAACGATTTAAAAAAAGGGGAATTAAATAAATAAATAGTTAATTAATTAATTAATTAAGGAATTAATTAAGTTAACTAATCATAATTAGGTTAACCTAAATAACTATTTAGTCTAATTAAACAGTAATTAGTTAGTTAACCCTGATTAACCTAATCAGAGAATGACAGGTGGGTCCCACTGGACCCACACGTCAGTTTGACCAGTCAACGCCCCTGTTGACTGTTGACGTCATGTTGACGTCATGATGGCGTCAGCAAACACTGTTTTGGATAATGTTAGATTTAAATAATTAATTAAATTCCAGAAATTAATAAAATCTTTAGAAAAGCATATCTTTTAATCCGTAACTCGGATTAAAATATTTTCAACATGAAAGTTGCTCAGAACGACGAGACGAATCCGGATATGCAGCCCGTTCGTCCGCCACACATTCCTAACCTATCCAACTCGCAACTTTCCCCCTCCGGCCCCTCTGCCCGAAAACGCGAAACGCCGGGGATTCTTTCCCGGATGTTTCCCCCCTTCACCGGTATCACCTCATACCGCGTTAGGGCACCTCTAACGCCGTTACTTGTCATGTCATGCATCACTATGCATCTGCTTGCTTAAATATTTATTGTTTCTCCCCCCTCTTCTCTCGATAGACACCGAGACCGACACTGCTGCTGCCCCGATCGACTACGGTGTTGACGACCCCTCTCTCTTGCCAGAGCAACCAGGCAAGCCCCCCCCCCCCCTTGATCACCAGATATCGCCTACTCTCCTCTATACTGCTTGCATTAGAGTAGTGTAGCTTGTTACTGCTTTCTTTATCCCTATCCTGATGCATAGCCTGTCTTTGATACTGCTGTTGATACCTTTACCTGCAATCCTACTTGCTTAGTATAGGATGCTAGTGTTCCATCAGTGGCCCTACACTCTTGTCTGTCTGCCATGCTATACTACTGGGCTGTGATCACCTCGGGAGGTGATCATGGATATATACTATACTTTAAACATGATACATGTGGTGACCAAAGTCGGGTTGGCTCGAGGAGTACCCGCGAGTGATTCACGGACTGGGGGCTGAAAGGACCTTTGTCCCGACGGCCCTCTGTGTGGATCTTTGTGGCGGAGCGGCAGGGCAGTTCAGGGCTACCTGGGTGAGAGGTGAGCCTGGCCCTGTTGGCGTTCGCGGATACTTAACACGCTTAACGAGATCTGGGTATTTGATCTGAGTCGGCTACTAGCCTATACGCACTAACCAACTACGCGGGAAAGATATGGGCACTCGGCGTCGTGGTATCAGCCGAAGCACTTCTTGACGTCAGCGACTGAGTGGCGCGCGCCGGATTGGACTGGAACGCCACTAGGCTAGGTCTGCTTCCGGCCGCGTTCGCAACGTGCAGGTGTGCTCAGGGCGATGGGCCCAGACCCCTGCGCGCTTAGGTTTAGACCGGCGTGCTGATCGCTCTGTTGTGCCTAGGTGGGGCTGCGACGTGTTGATCTTCCGCGGCCAGACATGACCCAGGAAAGTGTGTCCGGCCAAATGGGATCAAGCGTGTTGGGTTATGTGGTGCACCCCTGTAGGGAAGTTTATCTATTCGAATAGCCGTGTCCCTCAGTGAAAGGACGACCCGGAGTTGTACCTTGACCTTATGACAACTAGAACCGGATACTTAATAAAACACACCCTTCCAAGTGCCAGATACAACCCGGTGATCGCTCTCTAACAGGGCATCGAGGAGGGGATCGCCGGGTAGGATTATGCTATGCGATGCTACTTGGAGGACTTCAGTCTACTCTCTTCTATATGCTGCAAGACGGAGGCGACCAGAAGCGTAGTCTTCGATAAGACTAGCTATCCCCCTCTTATTCTGTCATTCTGCAGTTCAGTCCACTGATATGGCCCTTTACACATATATCCATGCATATGTAGTGTAGCTCCTTGCTTGCGAGTACTTTGGATGAGTACTCACGGTTGCTTTTCTCCCCCTTTTCCCCCTTTCCCTTCTACCCGGTTGCCGCAACCAGACGATGGAGCCCAGGATCCAGACGCCACCTTCGACGACGACTCCTACTACTCTGGAGGTGCCTACTACTACGTGCAGCCCGCTGACGACGACCAGGAGTAGTTAGGAGGATCCCAGGCAGGAGGCCTGCGCCTCTTTCGATCTGTATCCCAGTTTGTACTAGCCTTCTTAAGGCAAACTTGTTTAACTTATGTCTGTACTCAGATATTGTTGCTTCCGCTGACTCGTCTATGATCGAGCACTTGTATTCGAGCCCTCGAGGCCCCTGGCTTGTATTATGATGCTTGTATGACTTATTTATGTTTTAGAGTTGTGTTGTGATATCTTCCTGTGAGTCCCTGATCTTGATCGTACACATTTGCGTGCATGATTAGTGTACGATTGAATCGGGGGCGTCACAGTAATCTAGCAACGAGGGAAGGAGAGTGCATCTACATACCCTTGTAGATCGCTAAGCGGAAGCGTTGCAAGAACGCGGATGAAGGAGTCGTACTCGTAGCGATTCAGATCGCGGTTGATTCCGATCTAAGTGCCGAACGGACGGCACCTCCACGTTCAACACACGTACAGTCCGGGGACGTCTCCTCCTTCTTGATCCAGCAAGGGGAGAGGAGAAGTTGAGGGAGAGCTCCGTCAGCACGACGGCGTGGTGGTGGTGGAGCTCGTGGTTCTCCGGCAGGGCTTCGCCAAGCACCATGGAGGAGGAGGAGAAGGTAGGAGGAGGGAGGGCTGCGCCAGGGAAGAGGTCACGGCTGCCCTCCCACCCCTCCACTATATATATAGGGGCAAGGGGAGAGGGGGAGGCGCCCTAGGGTTTCCCCTAGGGGGCGGCGGCTAGGCAGATTGGATCTCCCTAGGGAAAATCCTAGGGAGACTTGCCCCCCAAGCCAAGCAGGTGGAGGCTTGCCTCCCAAGCTAGGTGGAGGCGCCCTACCTCCCCAAGTAACGTGGGAAAGGGTGTGGGGGCGCACCAACCCTTAGTGGGCTGGTTTGCCCCTTCCCCTTTGGCCCATGAGGCCCTCCAACACTTGCCGGGGCTCCCGAAACACCTTTCGGTCATGCTGGCCATAGCCTGTTACCTCCGGAACACGCCCGGACTCCAATACCCTTCGTCCAATATATCGATCTTCACCGCCGGACCATTCCGGAACTCCTCGTGATGTCCGGGATATCATCCGGGACTCCGAACTACCTTCGGTAACCACATACTATTTCCCATAACAACTCTAGCGTCACCGAACCTTAAGTGTGTAGACCCTACGGGTTCGGGAACCATGCAGACATGACCGAGACGTTCTCCAGTCAATAACCAACAACGGGATCTGGATACCCATGTTGGTTCCCACATGTTCCACGATGATCTCATCGGATGAACCACGATGTCGAGGATTCGATCAATCCCGTATACAATTCCCTTTGTCTAGCGGTATAGTACTTGCCCGAGATTCGATTGTCGGTATCTCGATACCTTGTTCAATCTCGTTACCGGCAAGTCTCTTTACTCGTTCTGTAACACATCATCCCGTGATTAACTCCTTGATCACATTGTGCACATTATGATGATGTCCTACCGAGTGGGCCCAGAGATATCTCTCCGTCACACGGAGTGACAAATCCCAGTCTCAATTCGTGCCAACCCAACAGACACTTTCGGAGATGCCTGTAGTGTACCTTTATAGCCACCCAGTTACATTGTGACGTTTGGCACACCCAAAGCATTCCTACGGTATCCGGGAGTTGCACAACCTCATGGTCTAAGGAAATGATACTTGACATTAGAAAAGCTTTAGCATACGAACTACACGATCTTTGTGCTAGGCTTAGGATTGGGTCTTGTCCATCACATCATTCTTCTAATGATGTGATC
Organism: Aegilops umbellulata; assembly: GCA_032464435.1. Taxonomy (NCBI): domain Eukaryota; kingdom Viridiplantae; phylum Streptophyta; class Magnoliopsida; order Poales; family Poaceae; genus Aegilops; species Aegilops umbellulata. The sequence continues at coordinate 379,384,430 of CP136054.1, forward strand.
CCATTATCAATGACATCCAATGTCCATGGTCAGGAAACCGTAACCATCTATTGATCAACGAGCTAGTTAACTAGAGGCTTACTAGGGACATGGTGTTGTCTATGTATCCACACATGTATCTGAATTTCCTATCAATACAATTCTAGCATGGATAATAAACGATTTATCATGGACAAGGAAATATAATAATAACCTATTTATTATTGCCTCTAGGGCATATTTCCAACACGAGCGCGCCGCACTATCGCGATGGGCATGATCTAGCTCTGCACCGAACAGTGCCTTGGAGGCCGCACACGCATCGGTTCCGACCCTCGATTCGGAACCAACTGCGCCGATCGAGGATGGGTGGTTGGACGCCGCCTCGGGGGCTGCGATTCCAACGGCGATCGAGCCGAACATCAGCCCCGCACTCCGCAAGGCCCGTGACTCCGAGGGGCCGGACTCCCGTCGGGACTCCGAGCCCTCTGCGCCCTCGCCAATCAAATCCGATTGGGCGCCGATCATGGAGTTTACCTCCGCGGACATCTTTCAGCACTCGCCCTTCGGCGATATTCTAAAGTCATTAAAGTCTCTCTCTTTATCAGGAGAACCCTGGCCGGACTGCGGTCAGCAAGGTTGGGATACGGACGATGAAGAAATTCAAAACCCTCTGAAGACGTGCTCAATTTCGACTCCGAAGACATCGACGGTATGGACGACGATGCAGGAGACGTACATGAACCAATGCCTATAGGGCATTGGACAGCCACCTCATCTCATGATGTGTACATGGTGGATAGACCTAAAGGAAGCGACAACGAGGAACACAGGGATGTAACGAGGGATCGATCTCTCGAAAAGCAATCAAAGCGGCGGCGTAAACGCCGCTCCAAGCCCCGCCTCGATAAAGACAGCAACCATTCAGACCCAGCAATACAGCAGGATGAGCCGGCGGACGAGGAGCATGCCTCAGAGCAACCGTCCGAACAGGGCAACTTGGATAAACAAACCGAATAACCCGTCCCCGGCATAAACGGCATTCCGGAGGACCTTACACCGGATAAGCTCATGGAGCAGAAGAACCTCCACAAGAGGCTCGTCGCTACTGCATGTAGCCTGAAAAAGCAGAAGCGGAAGCTCAAAACTGCGGAAAACGCACTCAGAATCAAATGGAGCAAAGTACTCAACACCGCAGCCAAATACGGCGATAGTCGCCGCACAAAAAGCTATCCAAAGCGAAAGCTACTGCCGGAATTTCACGAGGAGGCCTTACAGCCCCCGCATTCAAAAAGTAAGAAAGCCACCCGCTCGGATAGATGACCCCATGGCCAGCACGGAGCGGCAAGCGGCGCCACACGCAAGCCGGCACGCGATCCACTCAAGGATTCGCGTCAAAAAGATGGCCCAGCCAGATCTATTTATGGGCCAAGAAAGCAAGCTCTCGTAGGCAATGCAACAAAACCAGTATCCGAACATCACGGCACATTCAAATACAGGGGTGCCGCACACCCCCTATGTTTTACCGACGAGGTACTGGATTATGAATTTCCAGCGGGATTTAAGCCCGTAAATATAGAGGCGTACGACGGAACAACAGACCCTGGAGTCTGGATCGAGGATTATATCCCCCACATACATATGGCCAGAGGAGATGACCTCCACGCCATAAAATACTTACCCCTCAAGCTTAAAGGGCCAGCCCGGCATTGGCTCAAAAGCCTTCCTGAAAACACAATTGGAAGTTGGGAAGAGCTCGAGGACGCTTTTCGAGCAAATTTTCAAGGGACCTATGTCCGCCCTCCGGATGCAAACGATCTTAGTCACATAATTCAACATCCCGGAGAGTCGGCTCGACAATTCTAGAATAGATTTCTTACTAAAAAGAATCAGATAGTCGACTATCCGGACGCCGAAGCCTTAGCAGCTTTTAAGCATAGCGTCCGAGACGAATGGCTCGCCAGACACCTCGGTCAAGAAAAGCCAAGAACAATGGCCGCATTAACAACCCTCATGACCCGCCTTTGCGCAGGAGAGGACAACCGGTTGGCAAGATGTAGCACCAGTGACCCAAGTACATCCGAAATTAGGGATGGAAACGGGAAACCACGACGCAACAAGGACCGGCGCCGGACCAAGGAAAACAGCCCGAAGAGCACGACAGTCAATGCCGGATTCCAAAGCTCGCGGCAGAATCAGAAAAAGCCGCCCCACAAGGATAATAGGGACGAGCTGTCCAATTTAAACAAAATATTGGATAAGATATGTTAGATACACAGTACTCCCGGAAAGACTGCAAACCATACCCACAGATATTGCTGGGTTTTTAAGCAATCCGGCAGACTCAACGCCGAACACAAGGGGCTCGACACACCAAGTGAAGATGATGACGAACCCCAAAAGCAGAGCACTAGGAAACAAAAGAATTTTCCAAAAGAAGTAAAAACAGTAAACTTACTTCACATAACAAATCGAGCGACGCCCATAAAGGTACGCGCCATACGGCCTATCCCAAAGGAGTCTCGCCACTGGTTGTCAAAACCAATCATCTTCGATCATCTAGATTACTCTACACTACAAGAAATCAGTTATTTCTGGTGACGTTCTTGAAAACCATCACAGATACAGCGCCCGTCCCTTCGGGTCGTCATAGAAATCATCATGGATCAATAAGATGTGTATGGCCACTGAAATGATGCCCCGTTATGACGGACAATGAAAGACTGTCATGAAAACTGTCATGGATGTGGCATGTATCCGGTGTGATGCGTATGCTGAATCCTGATTCATCAATCTGCCCTTCTCGCGGATCATGCATCACAACCGTCCACTCCCTCAGATCGCACGGTAGGCACATGGCCCAACGGTGGTTGACCGCCTCCACCACCGCTGCTCCCCCATCTTCTTCTCCATCCTCATCCATCAATTCAATCCTATCCATCTCCCTCCCCCTCATCCGCCGCCACCACCGGCAACCTCGGTGCCCCTCTCCCTTACCGCCACCGCCCCCACCCTCTCCCCCATCCCCCGCTCTTACCTTCTCTCCTTAAACTAGGCGGCCTCAAGAACGAGAAGGCCGAGGCGCTTCCCGATTTGCGGCGCTGCTTCCGGATCCGCTGAGTTGCGCCAGAGGTCGGCTCCTTCTCCGCGTTGTTCTGCGCCAAGGTTGGCCTTCCCTTCCTTTTCCGTGTGGTCCATGGTGCTAACCCCGGATGGTACCGCCTCTCCGGTTCCCAATCCCACCCCTAAATCGATGGATGGATCTCCATGGATGATGTGTTTTCTTACTGCTTTGGTTGGTCGCAGGTGAGGCACTCAATACCATGGCCGGACAGAGGTTGGGTGATTTCCTTCCTTGACCTCGCCGCCTAGCCACTACACCACGAGCTTCTCGCCCCCAGGTTGTTCTTCCCCTGCTCGCTCCTTCCCTCTTCCTCTCTATGGATGGGTTGCTGCTGCATGCTTGCTGCTCAAGTACCAGTCATCTCTTGCGTTGGTGCTTCTGCTGTGTGGATTTGTTGATATTGCTTAGCTAGTGTGGATGACTGGATGTGGGTGCGTGACTGTGCTCAACATATTAGAATATTTTCAAATAAAAATAACAATTAGTGCTCAAGTAAAAATTTATGGGTTGAGTTCTGCGTATAGTTAAATGTAGCAGCAGCATACAGTTTTCACAGTGCAGACTGCGGAGCATGCATTTTTGTATGTAGAAATCTCAAATGTTTGTAACACAACACTTGCTGGCATTGGGTAAATGACTTGCCTTCCATTAACTACAGTCTTGCATTTCTATAAAAAGAGAAAAGATTATCTCTTGCGTCAAATGTACTCTGTGAGATAATAATACATCCACGTGTATGTGTAGTTCATTGGGCCTGTAGCTCACTACTTTGTGTTTCCCCTGTAATGTTTACCTCTGCTATCATGATGAATTTGGCTTTGTAGTCCTTTCCTTGACATATACTTCTCGTTCGAAGAATTAGTATTTTAAAATTTTAGTGTCCATGTAACATCAGTACCTTGGAATATACTCCCTGTTGGAAGGATTAACATTTTATATCCTGAACATTTGTTATTGCAGCTGCTCTCTAGCTACATAGCTACATAATATCAAATCTGACTTGAACTTTATATGTTTATATTACATGGCAAGTTGATTGTGTAGCCTATGTACAGAAGCTCAGGTGTAGATAAGTTCAGAAAGATGTCTCGTTTGGCTAGAGTGTGATGAAGTAGTGTAGAATTGCTCTGAACCTTTTACACATTTGTGTGTGGAATCTGTTACTAATCTGTACAACATCAAGACTAAATACTTTAATGGTATCGATCCAGTATCTTAACTACTGAGCCACCAGTCAGCCATGAATCTTTGTCCGTACAACATCAATAGTGAAACTTTTATATTACTGATTCAATATCTCTACAACATCAGTACTGCCGAGCATGTATATTTTTCTGTAGAAACGACTTCTTCCATTAACTACAGTCTTGCATTTTTCTAGAAGAATAATCTAATCTCTTGGGTGCAAATGTTCTCTGCGATACTAATACATCCATGTGTATGGGTACTACTGGGCCTGTAGCTCACTAATTTGTGGTTCCCTGCAATTATTTACCTCTGCTATCATGCTGGTTTCGGCTTTGTAGTAAGGTCCTCGACATATACTTCTCGTTCAAAGAATTAGCACTTTAAAATTTTAGTTTTCCTACATAACATCAGTACCTTGGAATATACTTCATGTTGGAAGGATTAACGTTTTGTATTCTGGACATTTGTTATTGCAGCTGCTCTTTAGCTATATAACATCAAATCTGGACTTGAACTTTAAATGTTTAGATTATATGACAAGTTAATTGTGCTACTTTTTATCCGCCGGTGTTAGTTACTATGAAGTAGTTGACTGGAACCAACGATGGATGCTTAGCCTCTAGTTATAAGGATTACCTCCTGCTGCTTTTGCTACCTCTTCTGTCCCCTGAATGAATGGTCATGCTGCTTTCTCGCATGCGGTTTCTAATTCCCTTTTTCTTGGAGAGTGTTTTTCTCTCTAAGAATCATATTCTGGTCAGGCTGCTTGTGCTGTCAAATTTGAACTATTTATTATGGTTGATTTCTATGCCACTAATGCCTACTACCTTCTCCACCCATCCAGCGGCATACAAGACGTCCTCCTCCTCGATGCAGCCGTTCCCAACGAGCTCTCTTTGCCGGAAGAGGTGCAGAAGCAAGTCCAGCACCCCCTTGGCCCTTGCATCCTGTCCTACATCGCCTGGACAAGCTCACTGATTGCTGTGTCCTCCTTACCTCCTAGCGTGGTGAGCCTCTCCCCACTTTACCCCAAACCTAGATGATACTTGCAATCTGAATATGGATCATGTTTTGGTTCAGTTTATAGGCGGATTCAGTTGCTGAGATGAATATGTGAGCTTGATTAGTTGCTGACGGTTTTGTGGATCTGATTCTCTTGCACTATTACACATAATTTAATTAGGGCAAGCTAATGCTGATCCACACAATATGATATAGCTATTTTTTTCTAACATGCACCGTTCTTCATGTTGCTTTCGTATTGATTTTTTGGGAGTTAATTTGGAAGTTCCAGCTTGTTAGATATAAATTAAGCCGCGACTATGTATCTTGCTAGAATGGACTTGTTTTACAGATGTGTGTATGTAGTACTTGAGAGAAAACCTAAAAAACTGTACTTTTATCATAAGCATCTTAGAATTGTAAGTGTATATTTTGTTTATATTGCCATATGCTTTTATTGTTACTTGGATTTTTATTTCCTGTCAAGTTACTAGTATATTTTTGCTTGAACAGATGTGGACTTTAATTATGCTCCTGTTGTTTTCTTGTTAATACAAAAGCAACAAGTTCCCTATTCTAAAATAGTGTTTAGGATTCAGATTGTGTTGGACATCAATAATTCTGTACATGGTAACTGAACTCCCTTCTGTTCAATATCCTATCCCACACTACATATATGATACATCAATTATCACTTATTTTCATACCAATGGTAACCCCTTTTCATGGTTGAAATGAACATTTTCATCGTGGCAGTCTGCTTTCTCTATCATAGATTGGAAGTGTGGATGCATTACGGTATGATTGATTGTTGTACGAGAAGCTATTGTCCTTTTTGTTGTTGTTGGAAGGTAGGACTACCTGTGGTATTATTATTCTCCTGTAGCATAATAATCTTATTAAGATGAAAAAAGTTTTGTTCCCTTTTCATTTTGATGTTTGCCTTTGATACCAGAATAGAAGTATTGCTTATGTTATTTATTTTCAGCAATGGGTACGGAAGTGCCTCCCCTTGACTTACTTTTTATACTTTTCTTAGTTTCACATACTTCATATTTCACGGCACATGAGAGACTGCATCGTAGGAAATTCAGAAGGTTTTCATAGCATGATTCGAGTTTAGTGTAGTGATAGCTTAGGACTTGTAGTCAAATAAGCACAGTGGAGTTTACTACCAACTATTGATCTATGTATTCTCATCATTCCTTTTTGTTGCCATCAGTTGTTTCTTTTTACATGAATGATTTTTTTCACTACTTTGCATCATGGCAGGGAAAAAATATAGAACTTGATAACATGTAGTAAGCTACTTCCAGCTTCTACTTCTATTTTAACCTATTGACTATAATATTTTATAGTGTGACATATTTTTCATCATGTGGCAGATATTGGTTTATGGGAGCATTTTCAACAACAAAGACATGACGACCGGATTGTCGGATTACGGGTTCCGGCAGACCCTTAAGGTTCGAACTCTGGGGTGCGTGCGGAGATTATGCCCTCTACCTCTCCGTCTCGCAAGGATCTAAACTACCGAAAGAACAACACAAAAGACACAGGGTTTATACTAGTTCGGGCCACCATTGTGGTGTAATACCCTACTCTTGTTTGTGGTGGGTGGATTGCCTCTTGGGGTGATGTTGATGAATAGTACAAGGGAGAACAGCCTCGCGAGGGTCTGTTCTTGGCTAGGGGGATGAACTGCTAGGGGGAGTTCAGCCGCCCTTATCTCTCTTTCTCTACTTGTTCTCTGCTTGCTCTCAATACTCTTTCGATCTCTAGATGCCTCTACCCTGGGGGTGGCTAGTCCTATTTATAGGCAAAGACCTTGGCCCTCTTCCCAAATATTGAGCGGGAAGGGCGCCAACAATTGGCCAATTTGAATGGGAACATCTGTTACATTTATCCTGACTAAAGTTGGTCCTCGCCTGCCAAAGGCCCTGTGGTGATGCCGTCCTGGGCTCCACGATGACCTTTTTCTCACCGTTGGACTGGTCTTGGTCTTGTTGCACCGAAATGAATGCCTTTGCTTGATACTCTCGCCTGCGCTTGCCTCCTTTGCATCAAAGAGAGAAAGAGAGAACACTGCGCGGTCTGGCGCCCGCCTGGCGCCCTTGGTCGTCATGGCTTGCGTCATGGGCACCTCGCGAGGTACCCTGCCTTGATCTCTCCGCCTCCTCGCGAGCCATCCTAAGGAGGCCGTGCCTGAGGAAGCACCGTGTCGTCCGCCCCGCGAGGCTTGGCCCCTCGCGAGGGTCTTGAGTCTTGTGTTGATAAAGATGGGCCGTGCTGGCCCCCCATTTGCGCCACGCTGCAGGCTGCAGGCAGGCAAGTCTGGGGACCCTCGTTCCCATAACGCCAACAGTAGCCCCCGGGCCCAAGGCGCGCATGGACTTGGCCGTGCCGAGAGGCGAAAGGGCAAGGGCGAAGTGTCGCGGGCCCTAACAGCCTGCGGCCTCGGGCGCCGCGCGGCGGTTTGACAGGACGTGGACGTCTCCGCTTCCCCACGACGCCTTGGCAACTGCGTGACTTGACTAGTCCCTGCATGCGTAGATACGGGTCATTATTACCTACGATCGTGGTGCTCGACGGTTGGCCTTTTCCGGCTATAAGTACGGGGCCGCGTAAGCTTCGCCAGGCTGCCCCTTCCTGCTTCTCTTCTTCTTCCTTTCTTTTGCCGCCCGCCGCTGGCATGGCTCCAAAGAGGTTCTCAGCCACGGAGAAGGGGAAGGCTAGTCGGGCGGGGCCCGACTCCCCACCGGCCAAGAGCGGTCGGGGTCGTTCCCGCAAGCATCTCGCGGCCCCCGCTGCGGCTCCCCGTGGCCACAGGGATGGTTCTCCGCGTGGTTGTGAGCGCTCGGCTGCCAAGGGGAGGCAGGCTGTGACTGCGCGCCCCCCCAGGCCGCGCTTTCGCTCGGCGAAGGTGCTGCTGGAGTTCGTCGTGTGGTCGGCGGACCCGACCAACACCTGGCTCCAGCTCCCTCGCTTCTTCATCGACGAGCTGCCGGTCAGCGGCCGGTGCGGCTTCTGGCTTCAGGCTGACGGTTGCTGCAGTAGGGCCTCTTGGGTTTCGCTCGAGGTCTCCCCTTCTGGGAATGGGGCCCTGACCCGCGGCTGGCAAACGTTTGCCCGCGCGCGCGGCCTGGGCCAGCGGTGCACCCTGCACTTCATGTTCGACGGCGACGGCACCCTCTATGTGAGGGTGTTTGGGGAAGATGGTCGCCGCGCGGGATGCTGCCCTGAGGGCGACGACCGTGGCCAGGGGCCTCGCCCCGACGATGATGGAGGAGACAGCGCCCGCTCCGATGGCGGTGCCCGATGCTCCCCAAGCTCCACCAACTCTTCTTCGGGCGGCTCCTCCAGCGGTGGCCGTAGCCAGCCCCCTCGCCGTCGCGCTTGCTTGGGGGGTGGCTGTTCATCCGCCCGTCGCCGCGCCCCGGTGAAGCGCGAGAGGGAGTCCGCCTGAGCCTCGGAGGCAGCCCGTGTCGCCTCTGCAGGCCGATGTGAGGCGGGCCGCACCGGGCTCGCCTTTTCCTTTTCCTTTTGCTTCCTGTGTAAGACAAAACAACTGCATGGAGCCCCGCGGGGGCGTGTTGAGAATCATTGCCGTTGTAGCTATTACCTTGACTTTGTTGTTGCGCTTCTCAACTATTTGCCCTCGCGTAGGTAGTTTTCGGCCCCAGCCGGGGGGCGACCGACCCAGGCCCTGTGCGCGTGTCGCGGTGCCCGAGGGGCACAGACTAGAGGGGTGCTCCTGAAGAGAGCCCGGGCCGTGAAACCTTTAAGCGGCTAGGGCGGAAACGCTCGCGAGGGCATTCGAGTTCCATCCCTCGCGAGGCCTTTCATGAGAGAAATCAAAACGAGGAGCGAAAATTAACAAACCACAAATCGACGATGGCGATAGTTTCGATAAGATTTCAGATGCAAATAAACACGTCAACTGCGGAAAGCAAATAAAAAAGCCGCGTCCGGCACCTAATCTAGTCTTCGACGTCTTCTCACCAGCGCGGAGCTAAGTGCTACCACTGGGCGTGGGAGGGAGCCCCAGGGCCTGAGGCCGGCGCTCCTGAGACTCCGGGGCGTGTACATCCCCATTCATTATTACGTGAGAGTGTCATGGGGCGGCGAGCTTCACAGGCATTGGCCTTCTTCACACGCTCCGGGCCTTTCTTCCTAGAGGTGATCAGCTTCACAGGCACTTGCCTTCTTCACAGGCTCTGGGCCTTTTTCAAAAAGGGAAGGTCTTCACAGGCGTTCGCCTTCTTCACAGGCTCTGGTCCTTTTCCAAAAAAGGGAAGGTCTTCACAGGCGTTCGCCTTCTTCACAGGCTCTGGGCCTTTTCCAAAAAAGGGAAGGTCTTCACAGGCGTTCGCCTTCTTCACAGGCTCTGGGCCTTTTCCAAAAAGGGAAGGTCTTCACAGGCGTTCGCCTTCTTCACAGGCTCCGGGCCTTTTCAGGGGTAGAACCTCCGGAGGTGCTGGATGTTCCACGCGTTCTGTATCGGCTCCCCCTCTTGAGTCTCCAAGCGCACGGAGCCTGACCTGGAAACATGAGCAACCTTGAACGGGCCCTCCCACATGGGAGAGAGCTTGTGCAACCCCTCCCTGGAGAGAACCCGCCTGAGCACGAGGTCTCCTACCTCGAGGGTCCTGGGGCGGATGTTGCGGCAGTGATATCATCGCAGCGCCTGTTGGTACCTCGCCGCTCGCAACGCGGCTTCCCGGCGGTGTTCCTCCCCCAGTACGAGGTCCATCCTCCGCATGGCGTCCTGCTGCGCTTCGTCGAACGCCAGGACCTGCGCGGAGCGACGCCTGACCTCGTGAGGGAGGACTGCTTCAGCTCCATAGACCATGAAGAACGTGGTCTCCCCAGTTGGTTTGGTCGCGGTCGTGCGGATGGACCACAACACGGACTGTAGCTCGTCGTACCAACCTCTGCCGCAAGCCTCCAGCTTCTTCTTGAACGTCCTGGTCTTGAGGCCTCTCAGGACCTCCGCGTTGGCCCGTTCGGCCTGGCCATTGCTTCGCGGGTGTGCCACCGAAGCGTAGCATATCTGCGTTCCAAGGTTAGCACAGTATGTTTTGAAGAGATTACTGGTGAACTGCGAAATGTTGTCTGTGATGATGCGGTTCGGCACCCCGAACCGGCTCACGATACCCCTGATAAACTTGACCGCGGAACCAGCGGGGATGGTACGGACGGCCTCCACTTCTGCCTACTTGGTGAACTTGTCAATGGCGACGTAGAGGTAGCGGTAGCCCCCTGGCGCCCGAGGGAACGGGCCTAGAATATCCAACCCCCAAACTGCGAATGGCCACGAGAGGGGTATAGTCTGCAGGCCCCACGCCGGTTGATGGATCTGCTTGGAATGAAACTGGCAGGCCTCACAAGCCTTTACTAATTCGACTGCGTCGTTGAGCGCGGTGGGCCAATAGAATCCGCTGCGGAATGCCTTGCCGACGAGGGTTCGTGATGATGAGTGATGCCCGCAGTCTTCGCCGTGTATGTCCTCCAGTAGTTCCTTTCCTTGCTCCCGGGAGATGCAGCGCAGAGATACATCATTTGGTCGTTTTCGATAAAGCTCTCCATCTCTGATGCAGTATGCCGTGGCCTGCCGCGCCACACGCTCCGCTTCCTCTTCCTTTTCCGGTAGGGTCCCTTGTGTTAAATAGCTCCGGAGTTCTGTGATCCAGCACTCCTCCCGAGGTTCCATCGTCAGGAGTAGACGTGCTCCTGAGGTCGGTCCACAGATCGGGGCTCCCGAGGCTGGTGGCCGAGGGAGCTCCTCTCGAGGCTGAGCGATGTTTGATAACGTCGGCTGTGCTGAGGGTTTGAAGAGCCACTCTTCGAAGACGCCTAGTTCCTGTGGCAACCGCCTGGATGCCCGTCTGGCTATGTCCTCGGCTTCCTGATTGGTGCCACGGGGCACGTGCTTCTGTTCCAACCCCCAGAACTGCTTTTCAATTCTGCGGACTTCCGCTAGATAGGCTTCCATATGCTCGTCCTTCGGCTCGTATACCTTGTTGGAGAAGTTGACAAGGAGCTGCGAGTCGCCCTTGACGGTGAGGCGCTTCACCCCCAGAGCTACTGCAGCTTTTAATCCGGCTATCAGACCCTCATACTCTGCTATGTTGTTGGAGACCTTTTCACCTTGCTGGAAACAGAGCTGGACGACATAGTAGAGCTTATCCTGAGTGGGCGATATCAGCACCGCGCCAGCCCCCGCGCCATGCCTGGAGAACGCCCCATCGAAATACATGATCCAGCCTTCCGGCGCCTCACTCCCTGGAGAGAGGGACCGATCCTCGTTGTCCTTGAGGCCTGGTGCCCTCCGCCCATTCAGCCACGAAATCCGCTAACGCTGCTCCTTTGATGACCCTAGTTGTGCTGAACTCGAGTTGAAACGCCTGCAGCTCTATGTTCCACTCGGCGACCCTTCCAGCTGAGTTAGGGCTCCTGAGCACTCTCTCCAGGGGGTACGATGAGACGACCTTAATGGGATGGGCCTGGAAGTAGTGACGCAGCTTGCACGAGGCCACCAGTAGCGCGAGGAGGAGCTTCTGAGGCATTGGGTACCGTGCCATCGCGTCCCGTAGCATCGTGCTAACAAAGTAGACTAGATGCTCAACAAGGCTGAGAGCATCTGGGGTTGCGGCGCCCTCGGGAGGTGAGGGCGCCTCACGAGATGACGCGACCTCGGGAGGCGGACCATCCGGGCGTGTGGCTTCTCCTGCCTCCGGTGTACTCTTTGGCAGCCTACCCTCCTCAACTGCGGTCGTGGCTTCCGCAGGCTTTCCTTGCTCTCGTTTTGCCTTGCCTCGGGTTGCCGCTGCGGTTTTGGCTTGGCGCTCCTCCCTAACCGCCATCAGGGCTGCGCTGGCGGAGTAGGGAGTGGCGGCGAGGTAGAGCAGCAGGGGCTCTTGAGGGCGCGGAGCCACCATGACTGGGGGACTGGTCAGGTACCTCTTGAGATCTTGAAACGCCTTATCTGCCTCTTCAGTCCATTCAAAGGGCCCCTTTTTCTTCATCAGCTGAAAGAAAGGCAACGCTCGCTCCCCCAGTTTGGAGATAAAGCGCCCCAGCGCGGTCACGCGTCCAGTGAGCTTCTGCATCTCTCTGAGGGTCTTTGGCGGACTCATGTCCTCGACCGCCTTGACCTTCTCTGGGTTGGCTCGATGCCACGATGGGATACGAGGAAGCCCAAGAGCTTGCCCGAGGGGACGCCAAACACACATTTCTCCGGGTTGAGTCGCAGGTTTACTGCGTCGAGGCTCGCAAAGGTCTCCTCCAGGTCTTGTATCAGGGTCTTGGCCTCCCGAGATTTTACCACAATGTCATCAACGTAGGCTTCGACATTCTTTCCGAGTTGCGGGCCCAAGGTGATGTGCATCAACCGCTGAAAGGTAGCTCCTGCGTTACGCAGTCCAAACGGCATGCATGTATAGCAGTATACCCCGCACGGGGTCAGGAAGGCGGTCTTTTCAACGTCTTCTACCGCCATCTTGATCTGGTGATATCCGGAGAAGGCGTCCAGGAAGCATAGCAGGTCGCACTCTGCGGTGAAATCGACGATCTGGTCGATGCGGGGGAGCGGAAACGGATCTTGCGGACATGCCTTGTTGAGATTGGTGAAGTCGATGCACATGCGTTCCTTCCCCCCTTTTAGGCACAACGACGGGGTTGGCCAACCAATCCGGGTATCGAACCTCGCGAATGACCCCAGCAGCTTCTAGCTTGCGGGTCTCCTGGACAATGAAGGCCTGCTTCTCTGCGGACTGCCGCCTGGCCTTCTGCTTCACGGGGCGCACATTTGGGCACACGTTGAGGTGATGCTCGACGACACTCCTGGGAATCCCTGCCAACTGATCAGGCTCCCAAGCGAACACCTTCTTATTCGCGCGCATGAACCTTACCAAGGCCTTCTCCTGCTCAGGCTCAAGGTTGGCGCCTATGGTGAAGGTGGCACTGGAGGACCCGTCCTCGTCAACGGGTATCTGCTTGGTTTCTGCCTTGTCCTGGGTGAACAACTGCTTTTTCTTGGCGGGCGCAGCCCCCTTGGGCTCAGGGGTCTCCGCGTCGGCGGGCCGTGTCGATGCCGCCGTCTTGAAGGCGAGCTGGAGTACTCGCAGGGCGTCCCCGGTGTCTCCGTGCACGGTGAGGGTACCGCCGCTCCCGGGCATCTTCATGAGGTTGTACGCCGGGTGCGTGGCGGCCATGAACTGAGCCAGCGCCGGGTAACCGAGGATGGCGTTGTAAGGGAGGCCGATGGGGGCGATGTCGAAGTCGACCATCTCCGTGCGGAAGTTGTCGTAGGTGCCGAAGGTTACCGGGAGCCGGATCTCTCCGCAGCCTAAAGGGCCTTCCAGCCCCCGACGCTCGAGAAAGGTCGACTGGGCCGCAGCCTCTCCCGGGGTATGCAGAGGAGATTGAAGGTCTCGACCGAAAGCACACTGAGGCCCGCGCCGTCGTCGACGAGGGTTCTGGTGACGGCCACCTGGCAGATGGTGGGGTTGCACAACAGGGGGAGTGCGCCCGAGCTGGCCAAGTTGGCGGGGTGGTCCTCCGAGCTGAAGGTCAGATCGTCCTCGCGCGCCGCCCGGTCCGAGGAAGACCCTGCTGTGCGGAAACGGTGCTGACTCGGCGGGCAAACGGCTTGACATGGCGACTTGTGGGCGGCGCTTGCGAGCCGCCCAGGAGGGCCGCAATGACCGGAGGTGTCGATGTTGTGGCGTAGTCGCCCCATCGCATAGGCGGGTGCTGGGGTAGTGCTTGCTGCTCGTTTCCCGCTGGGCGGGTGGCGGTGCTGACGGCGGGCGATGGGGGACGACGAGGACGCCCACCGGCGAGGGCTGCTGGGGCGACGCGGGCCCGACCGGCGCCGTACATGGGTGCGGCGGCCGGAGAAGGACGGAGTGGTGGAAGACAGATTCCGGTGCACTCCTACCTGGCGCGCCAAATGTCGGATCACGGGTTCCGGCAGACCCTTAAGGTTCGAACTCTGGGGTGCGCACGGAGATTATGCCCTCTACCTCTTCGTCTCGCAAGGATCTAAACTACCGAAAGAACAGCACAAGAGACACAGAGTTTATACTAGTTCGGGCCATCATTGTGGTGTAATACCCTACTCTAGTTTACGGTGGGTGGATTGCCTCTTGGGGTGATGATGATGAACAGTACAAGGCAGAACAGCCTCGCGAGGGTCTGTTCTTGGCTAGGGGGATGAACTGCTAGGGGGAGTTCAGCCGCCCTTCTCTCTCTTTCTCTACTTGTTCTCTGCTTGCTCTCAATACTCTTTCGATCTCTAGATGCCTCTACCCTGGGGGTGGCTAGTCCTATTTATAGGCAAAGGCCTTGGCCCTCTTCCCAAATATTGAGTGGGAAGGGCGCCAACAATTGGCCAATTTGAAGGGGAACATCTGGTACACTTATCTTGTCTAAAGTTGGTCCTCGCCTGCCAAAGGCCCTGTGGTGACGCCGTCCTGGGCTCCACGATGACCTCCTTCCCATCGTTGGACTGGTCTTGGTCTTGTTGCACCGAAATGAATGCCTTTGCTTGATCCTCTCGCCTGCGCTTGCCTCCTTTGCACCAAAGAGAGAAAGAGAGGACACTGCGCGGTCTGGCGCCCGCCTGGCGCCCTTGGTCGTCATGGCTTGCGTCATGGGCACCTCGCGAGGTACCCTGCCTTGATCTCTCCGCCTCCTCGCGAGCCATCCTGGGGAGGCCGTGCCTGAGGAAGCACCGTGTCGTCCGCCCCGCGAGGCTTGGCCCCTCGCGAGGGTCTTGAGTCTTGTGTTGATGAAGATGGGCCGTGCTGGCCCCCCATTTGCGCCACGCTGCAGGCTGCAGGCAGGCAAGTCTGGGGACCCCCGTTCCCAGAACGCCAACAGTAGCTTCCCAAATATTTGTTGTGGTTATGTAATTTTTTGTTTTTAAGGACCTGAACATATATTTTCTGTTAAATTATTATTGGCTTAAAATTTCCATGGACCAAGAGAAAAGCGTGATGGGCTAATGTCCTGGACTGAGATATTAGTGGGCCTTTCTTGAAATTAATGGACCTAAATTCAAATTGGCTTGATTACTATATGGGCCACCACTCTTGGAGAGTTGAAATTTAGTGGGCCAAAATTTTAGATGGGCTGATTACAATATGGGCTGCCACGTCAGATCCATGTCAGATGATGACGTGGTAGACAAGCTAACGCCGTTATGAGCATGCCAGTTAACCGCCATCCATGACAGTTAAAAACCGTCATGGTTTGTGATGGTTTTCGTTGATCCGTCATGGAGCGTGCTGTGGTTAAATTATGACGCGATATACATGACGGAATTCAAATCCGTCACGTATGCCCCTCGATGACGGACTTGCGCAAGTCCATGGCAGACAGAAACCGTCACGTATTAACAGATTTCTTGTAGTGCTAGAAGTATCAGGAACACAGGCTGGACTGCCTTGGTACTCGATCCAATAATTGGCGGACTCCATTTTACAAATGTCCTGATGGACTGCGGCAAAGGTCTAAACCTGATATATCAGGACACAATCCGCCACATGGGGGTAGACCTAACAAAAATTCGTCGCAGCAAAACCTCTTTTCTAGGGGTAACGCCAGGTCCGGATACCCATTGCATGGGTTTTCTCCGGCTTGAAGTTATATTCGGCTCCCCCGATAACTTCCGTCGTGAAAAGCTAACTTTCCACATCGTCCCATTCTCAAGTCGCTATCAAGCACTGCTGGGACGCGAAGCTTTCGCTCGCTTTAACGCAATACCGCATTACACATCTCTTACGCTCAAGATGCCCGGTCCACGAGGCATCATCTCACTAAAGGGAAACATGGAACGCGTCCCCCACGCGGAAGATCTTGCGTCTGCGTTAACAACCCCACAATAATATGGCTTCATCAGCCAAAAACATCCAAACAGGTCGTTAAGACCACGTACACGGCTAGATGAGTCCGACATAAACATATAACTAATAAAGGCTTAATAGCCGTATACCCCTGCGCTAGGGGCTCCGCGCGTACAAAATACGAGACAATCAAGCTCAGTTTTACCCATTTCAATTTATACTTTTCTTATTTCGTATAACTTCTGTTCGGCACGACCCTTTTTCAACTAAGTTCCTCTCTTTTACAGATGAACACCGTGCTGCGCCCGTCCAGGATACGGCACAACGGAGACACAGGCGCTGACGTGCAGCAGGGACCCGTTCCAAGGATTCTTTTCAGATTAAGACCCTGCATAAACCTTTTTTACTGTCTCTTGTTGATACACATCCTCCGGTTTCTCGGTATAATCAGGGAGGAGGCTAACATCTTGGCATGTGGCCACGTCAGAATTTTGCGCGTACCTGGACACCAGGGGCTTATAACCAAGGGCGTTGTCCCGCCCGCACTCATAAAGACCGAATACCTTAGGGAGTGTTCGGCGTCGCGAGTTTGGCCTTATATGCATCAGCTCTGAATCATGTCTTTGGTCAAATGTTGGGTTGCCCGGCTCCTGTGTTTTGCTGCCTTACGTTCCGCACTATCGGCTAAGGCGGCACCAGGAGAACTACTGCGATTGTGGCCCGGTCCGGCCAGGCGAGCACCTCAGTAGAGAAAGCCGAAAACTGACTGTCATGATATAGCGTGAGACTGGTCAACCACTCGATGACTCACTAGAATTTATAGGATTCCTCCGCATTAACGAAGGGCCGTTTCCCGGCTAGGCACATATGCGCCCCGAGTTCGGGCGAGCGCAGGCGCCACCAGGGGCTATCCAAGTAGCCTCACTGTCAAGCTCCTATGGCTAAGTGAAAGTGATAAAGCATTATAGTCCGATTTCCTAGCTCGCTGCGCTATCACCTCCTTTGTAGGACCAAGACGTTGGGTCAAGTGTGAAAATGCGCCTTCTGCGAGCACCCCCGCATTATTTGCGTGGGGGCTGAAGCCGACGACTGCCATCTTTCAGATTATATATATATATATATATCTTAAAACGGCCGCAAAGGAGGTGTTGCAAATACTTGAAGGCACAAGTATAAAAGGCTTCTACAATTTATTAAAAAAATGTTTTACAATAAAATATGCTATTAGAACATAGCATCCTTCGAGCACTGCGTCTCTATTGCACGAGCGCCTTGAAGGACTTCCTGAAAATAGTGCTCGGCAGGTACTCGGCTTTTGTCCGAATCTCGGGATGCAACAACGGTGGTCTCCATCTCCGCCCAGTATGTCTCGACACGGGCAAGAGCCATCCGTGCGCCCTCTATGCATGCTGACCTCTTCATGGCATTAATACACGGTACCGCACCAAGGAACTGCTGCACAAAGCTGAAATAACTCTTCGGCTCCGATCTCTTCGGCCACAGATGACTCATGACGGACCTCATGGCGAGTCCGGACAACCTATTCATCTCGGCCCATTCGGCCAGACGATTGCCCACCGACAATGGACGCTCTGGATTGTGGAACTGCGACCAGAAGAGTTTCTCCACTTCGCGATCTTCTTGATCTCGAAAGTGTTCGGTCGCATCAGCAGCACTCGCCGCCAAATCCAGATAGGTGTCCGCCGTACTCCACAACCGGTCCAATGGAGCATGCTTAGGATCACAAAACTTTCTCCGCAGCATAAAGGGCCTTCCAGCCGCGATCTCTCCGGCTTCACGAAGCTCCTCCTTCGTAGCTCTCATCGCAGAGCGAGCATCCTTGGCATCGGCAACGGCCTTCTGCAAGTCCGTCTGTTCCGCCCGATCTTCTTTTTCCAGAAGCCTGGAACGGTCAGCAGCGCTCTTTAGCTTCATGGCCATCTCGGCCATCTCTTTCTTGCTTCGGCAGTGAGCAGCCTGTTCGGCTCTCAACTCTTCAAGGGCCTTCTTGGCAGCCGCATCACTTTTTCTGGCTTGCTCCTTGGCTCGGGCAAGTTCCGCCCGAAGACTCTCCGTGGCAGCCGCACCATCTGCATCAAGGACACACATAATAAGATACTGACATAAGCTCCTCTTACCAGGTGCCACCGGAGGGGTTACATACCTTGTGCCTCATCAAGCCGCTTGTTCACAAGCACGATGTCGGCCTCTGCCACGTCAAGTTGTCGCTTCAGCTCGGCAAATTCATCAGTTCGGCTGGACGCCGGACACTTCGTCACCTAAATACGAAGACGACATTTTAGTCCTGGGGTTACGATCCTCTGCGCGCCGTCAATTTTGACAACGCACAGAGTCTCAGGGGCTACTATGTGCACAGGGCGCATCCTATTTATGCGCCACTGTTAAAAAAGGGTGCGTTATTCCGTGTACCTAAAAGCCCGTCAGCAAACTTCTGACAGCCTCGTGCAATCCGCTTTCCGCGGACGAAACCCTTTCAATCACCGTGCCTATCAATGCACGATGCTCCTCTGAGATAGATGCTCGCCCTAGCAGATCCTTCAGCTCCTTCGACCGTGCACCGGACGGTGCCGGATTCGTCCTATGACCTTTCTCGAAGGACGGACGCGGAGAGCCTTGGGGGGCCATATGGCTGCCTTCCGGCCCCGCCGGATTCGGAGAAACCCTCCGCGACGATACCTCAGGGTCGCCCGCCTCTCTAGGCGGTTCGGCAGGGGGAGGCGTTCCGCTCTCCATCATCTCCGGAAGAAGATCCCCCGAAGACGAGCTCTGCTGAGAAGGGCTGAGGTTCGAACTACAAGGTAAATTTTTTGTTACTCTTCTCAGATATAAAACAAGGATTCTTCTCAAAGAAAAAACCTCTCTCTACTTACGGCTCGGTGGAGGGCTGGCCCCCTTGAGGGCATAGTTCGGCCGAGGTATCCCCCGGCGCAGGACCCTCTGACAAAGATCTCTTTCCCCGTTTTGAGGCCATGGTCTCCGGGTCTCCAGAGGCGGTCCTCTTCTTTCCTTGAGGAGAGGAATTTTCGATTCCTTCCCTCCGAACAGCCTCCTTCGAGGAGGCCGTAGTTTCCTTGTCCCCTCCCTTGCTTTCCTTCAAAGGCACAATCTTCAACATCCTGACCAGCACGGGATCCGGCGTGGTCTCGGGGAGGGGAGCTGGACACCTGATAAGCTTTGCCTTCGCTATCCACTCCTGTTTAAAGAACAGTTCTTTAGAAGCAAGTTTTATGACAAATATACAGATAGCAAGTCCGGGCACAGGGCTACTTACTTTAGTATCCGAGCGATTGCAGCTCAGGCCTGCGTCCTCAGTCAAGTCCGGACACATCACTTGTGATCCAAAGAACAATTTATGCATCTCCGCGGGCGTTGCGCCCATGAAATGCTGGAGAGGTCGCGGTCCCTCCGGATTAAACTCCCACAGGCGGAGGGAGCGACGTTTCCCGGGCAGGGTTCGGCGGCTCAGCATGACCTGCGTCACTTTGACCAGGCCGAGGTCACTTTCTAAGAGATCCCTGATGCGGCCCTGCAACAAGGGCACGTCCTTGGATGACCCCCAGTCAAGTCCTTTATTGACCCATGACGCTAGCTGTGTGTGTGTGTGTTGGGGGGGGGGGGAACCCGAACGAAAGGCAGATGGCGCCACCCACTTGGTGCCCCTAGGAGTGGTGATATAGAACCACTCTCATTGCCATAAGCTGAACTCCTCTTGAAAAGAGCCCTCGGGCCATGGAGCATCAGCATTCTTACTTATAACAGCGCCTCCGCACTCTGCGTGCCGCCCCTCGATTGTCTTCGGCACTACTTTAAAGGTCTTGAGCCATAGTCCGAAGTGGGGATTAATACGGAGGAAGGCTTCGCACACGACGATGAAAGAGGAAATGTGGAGGATGGACTCCGGAGCTAAGACGTGAAATTCCAACCCGTAATAAAACATGAGCCCCCTCACGAAGGGGTCCATTGGGAAGCCTAGCCCCCGAAGGAAGTGAGGCATAAACACCACGCTCTCACCAGGCCTGGGAGTGGGAATTTCCTGCCCTTGAGCAGGTAACCTATGCGAGATTTCACCGGTCAAGAACCTGGCCTCTCTCAGCTTTAGCACGTCCTCCTCCGTAACGGAAGAGGGCGCCCATCGGCCTCGAAGGTCGGAACCGGATATTGTCGAAGATCCGAAGCGCCCGAAATTTGGAGCCTTGGGTGTTGGAACTCGAGGTGAAGGGAGAAATCGTTTGAGATTGAAAGAAAGGAGTAAGACCTTGGTCTCTTTATAAGAGGTTGAATACCAAGGGCCCTCCCCGTAACCGTTTGGGACTCGCCTTTAATTAAGAGGATATACCAACGGGCACGATTGGGTTACCCACGTTCGTATGGATGAGAATCCCGTAAATAAAGGGGCCACGATCTCTGCTTTGACAAGACGTGCCAAGGAAACCGCCTCGCAAAACGCGTTGAGGAGGGGGAGTAAAAACGATTCGAATAAAGGCTTGGTCGTAGTGTGATATCACGCTACGGAATACGTCAGCAGATTAGATTTGTGTAAATATTATTCTCTCTACGACAATATGTGGAAACTTATTTTGCAGAGTCGGACACTGTCTTTTGTGTTCAAAATCTTCTTTGAAGGACTTGGAGGAGGAACCCGCCTTGCAATGTCGAAGACAATCTGCGCGCCGGACTCGTCGTCATTGAAGCCTGGTTCAGGGGCTACTGAGGGAGTCCTGGATTAGGGGGTGTCCGGATAGCTGGACTATACCTTCAGCCAGACTCCTGGACTATGAAGATACAAGATTGAAGACTTCGTCCCGTGTCCGGAAGGGACTTTCCTTGGCGTGGAAGGCAAGCTTGGCGATGCGGATATTTAGATCTCCTACCATTGTAACCGACTTTGTGTAACCCTAACCCTCTCCGGTGTCTATATAAACCGTAGGGCTTTAGTCCGTAGGACAACAGACAACAATCATACCATAGGCTAGCTTCAAGGGTTTAGCCTCCTCGATCTCGTGGTAGAGCTACTCTTATACTACCCATATCATCAATATTAATCACGCAGGACGTAGCGTTTTACCTCCATCAAGAGGACCCGAAACTGGGTAAAACATCGTGTCCCTTGTCTCCTGTTACCATCCGCCTAGCCGCACAGTTCGGGACCCCCTACCCGAGATCCGCCGGTTTTGACACCGACAACGGGTGACCTTCTTCCCGAGCTCATGCAACTGCACGAGCGAGTCCGGCGGGTGATGCAAGGTGTGTTGGAAATATGCCCTAGAGGAAATAATAAAATGGTTATTATTGTATTTCCTTGTTCATGATAATTGTCTATTGCTCATGCTATAATTGTATTGACTGGAAAACGTAATACATGTGTGAATACATAGACCACAACATGTCCCTAGTGAGCCTCTAGTTGACTAGCTCGTTGATCACTAGATGGTTATGGTTTCCTAACCATGGACATTGGATGTCATTGATAACGGGATCACATCATTAGGAGAATGATGTGATGGACAAGACCCAAACCTAAGCATAGCACACAGATCATGTAGTTCGTTTGCTAAAGCTTTTCTAATGTCAAGTATCATTTCCTTAGACCATGAGATTGTGCAACTCCCGGATACCGTAGGAATGCTTTGAGTGTGCCAAACGTCACAACGTAACTGGGTGGCTATAAAGGTGCACTACGGGTATTTTCGAAAGTGTCTGTTGGGTTGGCATGAATCGAGACTGGGATTTGTCACTCCGTATGACGGAGAGGTATCTCTGGGCCCACTCGGTAATGCATCATCATATGAGCTCAATGTGACTAATGAGTTGGTCACGGGATCATGCATTACGGTACGAGTAAAGTGACTTGCCGGTAACGAGATTGAACGAGGTATTGGGATACCGACAATCGAATCTCGGGCAAGTAACGTACCGATTGACAAAGGGAATTGTATACAGGATTGATTGAATCCCTGACATCGTGGTTCATCCGATGAGATCATCGTGGAACATGTGGGAGCCAACATGGGTATCCAGATCTCGCTGTTGGTTATTGGCCAGAGGGCTGTCTCGGTCATGTCTGCATGATTCCCGAACCCGTAGGGTCTACACACTTAAGGTTCGGTGACGCTAGAGTTGTTACGGGAATTAGTGTGCAGTTACCAAATGTTCTTCGGAGTCCCGGATGAGATCTCGGACGTCACGAGGAATTCCGGAATGGTCCGAAGGTAAATATTTATATATGGGAAGTCCTATTTTGGCCACCGGAAAATGTTCAGGATTTTTCGGTATTGTACCGGGAAGGTTCTAGAAGGTTCCGGAGTGGGGCCCACCTGCATGGGGGGACCCACATGAACGTGGGTAGTGGGGGCAAGGCCCCACACCCCTGGTCAAGGCACACCAAGATCCCCCCTTAGAAGGAATAAGATCATATCCCGAAGGGATAAGATCAAGATCCCTAAAAAGGGGGGATAACAATCGGTGGGGAAGGGAAATGATGGGATTTCTTTCCCCCACCTTTGCCAACGCCCCAATGGACTTGGAGGGCAAGAAACCAGCCCCCTCCACCCCTATATATAGTGGGGAGGCACATGGGAGCCGCACCCTTCCCAAGGCGCGGCCCCTCCCCTCCCCAACACCTCTCCTCCTCCGTCAAGAGCTTGGCGAAGCCCTGCCGGAGTACTGCTGCTCCACCACCACCACGCCGTCGTGCTGCTGTTGGAGCTTTCTTCCTCAGCCTCTCCCTCCTTGCTGGATCAAGGCGCGGGAGACGTCCTCGCTCCGTACATGTGTTGAACGCGGAGGTGCCGTCCGTTCGGCGCTAGGATCATCGGTGATTTGGATCACGACGAGTACGACTCCATCAACCCCGTTCTCTTGAACGCTTCCTCTCGCGATCTACAAGGGTATGTCGATGCACTCCTCTCCCTCTCGTTGCTAGAAGACTCCATAGATTGATCTTGGTGACACGTAGGAAATTTTTAAAATTCTGCTACGTTCCCCAACAGTGGCATCATGAGCTAGGTCTATGCGTAGTTTCTATGCACGAGTAGAACACAAGTTGTTGTGGGCATCGATTTTGTCAATTTACTTGCCGTTACTAGTCTTATCTTGATTCGGCGGCATCGTGGGATGAAGCGGCCTGGACCGACCTTACAGTACACTTACGTGAGTCAGGTTCCACCGACTGACATGCACTAGTTGCATAAGGTGGCTAGCGGGTGTCTGTCTCTCCCACTTTAGTCGGATCGGATTCGATGAAAAGGGTCCTTATGAAGGGTAAATAGAAATTGGCATATCATGTTGTGGTTTTGGCGTAGGTAAGAAACGTTCTTGCTAAGAAACCTGTAGCAACCACGTAAAAATTTGCAACAACAATTAGAGGACGTCTAACTTGTTTTTGCAGCATATGCCGTGTGATGTGATATGGCCAAAAGGATGTGATGAATGATATATGTGATGTATGAGATTGATCATGTTATTGTAATAGGAATCACGACTTGCATGTCGATGAGTATGACAACCGGCAGGAGCCATAGGAGTTGTCTTAATTTATTTATGACCTGCGTGTCAACATAAACGTCATGTAATTACTTTACTTTATTGCTAAACCGTTAGCCATAGTAGTAGAAGTAATAGTTGACGAGACAACTACATGAAGACACAATGATGGAGATCATGGTTTCATGCCGGTGACGATGATGATCATGGCGCCCCGAAGATGGAGATCAAAAGGAGCAAAATGATATTGGCCATATCATGTCACTATTTGATTGCATGTGATGTTTATCATGTTTTACATCTTATTTGCTTAGAACGACGGTAGCATAAATAAGATGATCCCTCGCTAAAATTTCAAGATAGTGTTCCCCCTAACTGTGCACCTTTGCGAAGGTTCGTTGTTTCGAAGCACCACGTGATGATCGGGCGTGATAGATTATAACATTCGCATACAACGGGTGTAAGGCAGATTTACACATGCGAAACACTTAGGTTGACTTGACGAGCCTAGCATGTACAGACATGGCCTCGAAACACAGAAGACCGAAAGGTCGAACATGAGTCGTATAGTGCATACGATCAACATGAAGATGTTCACCGATGATGACTAGTCCGTCTCACGTGATGATCGGACACGGCCTAGTTGACTCGGATCATGTATCACTTAGATGACTAGAGGGATGTCTATCTAAGTGGGAGTTCATTGAATAATTTGATTAGATGAACTTAATTATCATGAACATAGTCAAAAGGCCTTTGCAAATTATGTCGTAGCTCACACTTTGGTTCTACTATTTTAGATATGTTCCTAGAGAAAATTTAGTTGAGAGTTGACAGTAGCAATTATGCGGGCTGGGTCCGTGAATTGAGGATTGTCCTCATTGCTGCACAGAAGGGCTATGTCCTTAATGCACCGCTCAGTGTGTTGAACCTCGAGCGTCGTCTGTAGATGTTGGGAAACATCTGACATACATGTTTTGATGACTGCGTGATAGTTCAGTGCGTAATACTAACGGTTTAGAATTGTGGCACCAAAAACATAATTTGAAACGTCGCAGAACGTATGAGATGTTCCAAAGACCGAAATTGGAATTTCAGACTAGTGCACAGTCAAGAGGTATGAGACCTCTGACAAGTTTCTTAAGCCTACAAACTAAGGGAGAAAAGCTCAATCGTTGAGCATGTGCTTAGATTTTTTGAGTACTACAATCGCTTGAATCAAGTGGGAGTTAATCTTCCAGATGAGATAGTGATGGTACTCCATAGTCACTGCCACCAAGCAATTGGAGCTTCGTGATGAACTATAACATATCAGGGATAGACATAATGATCCTTGAGCAACTCGCGATGTTTGACACCGCGAAAGTAGAAATCAAGAAGGAGCATCAATTATTGATGGTTAAACCACTAGTTTCAAGAAGGGCAAGGGAAAGAAGGGATACTTCATGAAATGGCAAATCAGTTGCTGCTCTAGTGAAGAAACCCAAGGTTGAACCCAAACCCGAGACTAAGTGCTTCTATAATGAGGGGAACGATCACTGAACCAGAACTACCCTAGATACTCGGTAGATGAGAAGGCTGGCAAGGTCGACAGAAGTATATTGGATATACATTATAATGTGTACTTCACTAGTACTCCTGGTAGCACCAGGGTATTAAAATACTGGTTCAGTTGCTAAGTGTTAGTAACTCGAAATAAAAGGCTACAGAATAAACGGAGACTAGCTGAAGATGAGATGACGATATGTGTTGGAAGTGTTTCCAAGGTTGATGCGATCAAGCATCGCATGCTCCCTCTACCATCGATATTGGTGTTAAACCTAAATAATTGTTATTTGTTGTTTGCATAGACATGATTGGATTATGTTTATCGCAATACGGTTATTCATTTAAGGAGAATAATGGTTACTCTGTTTATTTGAATAATACCATCAATGGTATTGCACCTAAAATGAATGGTTTATTGAATCTCGATCGTAGTGATACACATGTTCATGCCAAAAGATATAAGATAGTGATGATAGTACCACATACTTGTGGCACTGCCATTTGAGTCATGTTGGTATAAAACACATGAAGAAGCTCCATGTTGATGGATCTTTGGACTCACTCATTTTTGAAAAGATTGAGACATGCGAATCATGTCTATTGGTAGATATGCATGAAGAAACTCCATACAGATGGATCATTTGGACTCACTAGATTTTGAATCACTTGAGACATGCATATCATACCACATGGGCAAGATGACTGAAAGGCCTCGTTTTCAGTAAGATGGAACAAGAAAGCAACTCGTTGGAAGTAATACATTTTGATGTGTGCAGTCCAATGAGTGCTGAGGCACGCAGTGGATATCGTTATGTTCTTACTTCACAGATGATTTGAGTAGATGTTGAGTATATTTACTTGATGAAACACAAGTCTAAATTATTGAAAGGTTCAAGTAATTTCAGAGTGAAGTTGAAGATCGTCGTGACAAGATGATAAAATGTCTATGATATGATCATAGAGGTGAATATCTGAGTTACGAGTTTGGCACACAATTAAGACATTGTGGAAATTGTTTCACAACTAAGACCGCCTGGAACACCATAGTATGATGGTGTGTCCGAACATCATAGCTGCACCCTATTGGATGTGGTGCATACCATGATGTCTCTTATCGAATTACCACTATCGTTTACGGGTTAAGCATTAGAGACAACTGCATTCACTTTAAATAGGGAACCATGCAATTCCGTTGAGACGACACCGTATGAACTATGGTTTAGAGAAACCTAAGCTGTCGTTTGTTAAAAGTTTGGGGCTACGACGCTTATGTGAAAAGGTTTCAGGCTGATAAGCTCGAACCCAAAGCGGATGAATGCATCTTCATAGAATACCCAAAAATAGTTGGGTATACCTCCTATCTGAGATCCGGAAGCAAAAGTGATTGTTTCTAGAAACGGGTCCTTTCTCGAGGAAAAGTTTCTCTCAAAAGAATTGAGTGGGAGGATGGTGGAGACTTGATGAGGTTATTGAACCGTCACTTCAACTAGTGTGTAGCAGGGCACAGGAAGTTGTTCCTGTGGCACCTGCACCAATTGAAGTGGAAGCTTATGATGGTGATCATGAAACTTCGGATCAAGTCACTACCAAACCTCATAGGTCGACAAGGATGTGTACTACTTCAGAGTGGTACGTAATCCTATCTTGGAAGTCATGTTGCTAGACAACAATGAACCTACGAGCTATGGAGAAGCGATGGTGGGCCCGGATTCCTACGAATGGCTTGAGGCCATAAAATCCGAGAGAGGATCCATGTATAAAACAAAGTATAGACTTTGAAAGAACTACTTGATGGTCGTAAGGCTGTTGGGTGCAGATGGATTTTAAAAGGAAGACGGACAATGGTGGTAAGTGTCACCATTAAGAAAGCTCGACTTGTCGTTAAGATGTTTCCCGACAAGTTCAAGGAGTTGACTACGATGGGACTTCTCACTTGTAGCGATGCTAAGAGTCTGTTGGATTTATATTAGCAGTTACTGCATTATTTATGAAATCTTGAAGATAGGATGTCAAAACATTGTTTCCTCGATGATTTTCTTGAGGAAAGGTTCTATGTGATACAACCAGAAAGTTTTTGTCAATCCTGAAAGATGCTAACAAGTATGCAAAGCTCCAGCAATCCTTCTAAGGACTAGAGTAAGCATCTCAGAATTGGAATGTACGCTTTGATGAGATGATCAAAGATTTTGGGTTTATACAAAGTTTATGAGAAACTTGTATTTCCAAAGAAGTGAGTGGGAGCACAATAGAATTTATGATGAGTATATGTTGTTGACATATTGTTGATCAGAAATGATGTAGAATTTCTGGAAAGCATGCAGGGTTATTTGGAAAGTGTTTTTCAATGGAGAACCTGGATTAAGCTACTTGAACATTGAGCATCAAGATCTATAAGGATAGATAAAAAAACGCTTAATAGTATTTTCAAATGAATACATACCGTGACAAGATTTTGACGGAGTTCAGAATAGATCAACAAAGAAGGAGTTCTCGGCTGTGTTACAAGGTGTGAGTATTGAGTAAGACTTGAAACCTGACCACGGCAGAATAGAGAGAAAGGACGAAGGTCGTCCCCTATGCTTTAAACGTAGGCTCTACAGTATGCTATGATGTGTACCGCACCTGAAGTGTGCCTTGCCATGAGTCAGTCAAGGGGTACAAGAGTGATCCAGGAATGGATCACAGGACAACGGTCAAAGTTATCCTTGGTAACTAGTGGACTGAGGAATTTTCTCGATTATGGAGGTGGTAAAAGAGTTCGTCGTAAAGGGTTACGCGGATGCAAACTTTGACACTAATCCAGATTATTCTGAGTAGTAAACTGGATCTGTATAGTAGAACAGTTATCTGGAATAGCTCCAAATAGAGCATGGTAGCTGCATCTAGGAGATGACATAGAGATTTGTAAAGCACACACGGATCTGAAAGATTCAGACCCGCTGATTAATAACCTCACTCACAAGCGAGATATGATCAAACCCCATGGGTGTTGAATTCATTACAATCACATAGTGATGTGAACTAGATTATTGACTCTAGTGCAAGTGGGAGACTGTTGGAAATATGCCCTAGAGGCAATAATAAAATGGTTATTATTGTATTTCTTTGTTCATGATAATTGTCTATTATTCATGCTATAATTGTATTGACTGGAAACCGTAATACATGTGTGAATACATAGACCACAACATGTCCCTAGTGAGCCTCTAGTTGACTAGCTCGTTGATCAATAGATGGTTATGGTTTCCTAACCATGGACATTGGATGTCATTGATAATGGGAATGATGTGATGGACAAGACCCAAACCTAAGCATAGCACAAAGATCATGTAGTTCGTTTGCTAAAGCTTTTCTAATGTCAAGTATCATTTCCTTAGACCATGAGATTGTGCAACTCCCGGATACCATAGGAATGCTTTGGGTGTGCCAAACGTCACAACGTAACTGGGTGGCTATAAAGGTGCACTACGGGTATCTCCGAAAGTGTCTGTTGGGTTGGCACGAATCGAGACTGGGATTTGTCACTCCGTATGACGGAGAGGTATCTCTGGGCCCACTTGGTAATGCATCATCATAATGAGCTCAATGTGACTAATGAGTTGGTCATGGGATCATGCATTACGGTACGATTAAAGTGACTTGCCGGTAACGAGATTGAACGAGGTATTGGGATACCGACGACCGAATCTCGGGCAAGTAACGTACCGATTGACAAAGGGAATTGTATACAGGATTGATTGAATCCCTGACATCGTGGTTCATCCGATGAGATCATCGTGGAACATGTGGGAGCCAACATGGGTATCCAGATCCCGATGTTGGTTATTGGCCAGAGAGCTGTCTCGGTCATGTCTGCATGATTCCCGAACCCGTAGGGTCTACACACTTAAGGTTAGGTGACGCTAGAGTTGTTACGGGAATTAGTGTGCAGTTACCAAATGTTGTTCGGAGTCCCGGATGAGATCCCGGACGTCATGAGGAGTTCCGAAATGGTCCGAAGGTAAATATTTATATATGGGAAGTCCTATTTTGGCCACCGGAAAATGTTTAGGATTTTTCGGTATTGTACCGGGAAGGTTCTAGAGTGGGGCCCACCTGCATGGGGGAACCACATGAACGTGGGTAGTGGGGGAAAGGCCCCACACCCCTGGTCAAGGCGCACCAAGATCCCCCCTTAGAAGGATTAAGATCATATCCCGAAGCGATAAGATCAAGATCCCTAAAAAGGGGGGATAACAATCGGTGGGGAAGGGAAATGATGGGATTTCTTTCCCCCACTGAGGGAGTCCTGGATTAGGGGGTGTCCCAGTAGCCGGACTATACCTTCAGCCGGACTCCTGGACTATGAAGATACAAGATTGAAGACTTCGTCCCGTGTCCGGATGGGACTTTCCTTGGCGTGGAAGGCAAGCTTGGCGATGCGGATATTCAGATCTCCTACCATTGTAACCGACTTTGTGTAACCCTAACCCTCTCCGGTGCCTATATAAACCGGAGGGTTTTAGTACGTAGGACAACCTGATATACAACAATCATACCATAGGCTAGCTTCTAGGGTTTAGCCTCCTTGATCTCGTGGTAGATCTACTCTTGTACTACCCATATCATCAATATTAATCAAGCAGGACATAGGGTTTTACCTCCATCAAGAGGACCCGAACCTGGGTAAAACATTGTGTCCCTTGTCTCCTGTTACCATCCACCTAGACGCACAGTTCGGGACCCCCTACCTGAGATCCGCCGGTTTTGACACCGACATTGGTGCTTTCATTGAGAGTTCCTCTGTGTCGTTGCTTTTAGGCCCGATGGCTCCTTCGATCAACAACAACGATGCGGTCCAGGGTGAGACCTTTCTCCCCGGACAGATCTTCGTCTCTGGCGGCTTCGTACTGCGTGCCAATTCGCTTGGCCATCTCGAGCAGATCGAAAGCTACGCCCCTGGCCACCAGGTCAGATTTGGAAGTTTAAACTACACGACTGACATCCGCGAGGACTTGATCTTCGACGGATCTGAGCCACAGCCGAGCGCGCCGCACTGTCTCGATGGGCATGATCTAGCTCTGCCGCCGAACAGTGCCCTGGAGGCCGCACATGCATCAGTTCCGACCCTTAATTCGGAGCCTACTGCGCCAATCGAGGATGAGTGGTCGGACGCCGCCTCGAGGGCTGCGATCTCAAAGGACATCGAGCCGAATACCAGCCCCACACTCCGCAAGGCCTATGACTCCAAGGGGCCGGATTCCTCTCCGGACTCCGAGCCCTCCGCGCGCCTGCTGATCAAATCCGATTGGGCGCCGATCATGGAGTTCACCGCCGCGGACATCTTCAGCACTCGCCCTTTAGCGACATTCTGAAGTCACTAAAGTCTCTCTCTTTATCAGGAGAGCCCTGGCTGGACTACGGTCAGCAGGGTTGGGATACGGACGATGAAGAAATTCAAAACCCACCCACCACCCATTTGGTAGCCACCGTCGATAATTTAAACGTCGTGCTCAATTTCGACTCCGAAGACATCGACGGTATGGACGACGATGCAGGAGACGCATATGAACCAATGCCTATAGGGCATGGGACAGCCACCTCATCTCATGATGTGTACATGGTTGATACACCTAAAGGAAGCAACAACGAGGAACACGGGGAGGCAACGAGGGATCGATCTCTCGAAAAGCAATCAAAGCGGCGGCGTAAACGCCGCCCCAAGCCCCGCCTCGACACAGACCCAACCATAGAGCAGGACGAGCCGGCAGACGACGAGCAAGCTTTAGAGCAACCGTCTGAACAGGGCAACTCAGATAAAGAAACCGAACAGCCCGTCCCCGGCAAAAACGGCATTCCGGACGACCTTACGCTGGATAAGGCCACGGAGCAGAAGAACCTCCAGAAAAGGCTCGTTGCAACCGCACGTAGCCTGAAAAAGAAGAAGCAGATGCTAAAAACTGCGGAAGATGCACTCAGAATCAGATGGAGCAAAGTAATCAATACCACAGACAAATCCGGTGACAGTCGCCGCACTAAAAGTTATCAAGAAGCGAAAGCTACTGCCTGAATTCGACGAAGAGGCCTTAGAGCCCTCGCATTCAAAAAGTAAGAAAGCCACCCGGTCGGATAGACGACCCCATGGCCAGCATAAAACGGCAAGCGGCGCCGCACTCAAGCCGGCATGCGACCCACCGAAGGACTCGCATCAAAAAGATGGCCCAGCCAGGTCTATTTATGGGCTAAGAAAGCAAGCTCTCGTAAGCAATGCAACAAAACCAGTATCAGAACGCCACGGCATACCCAAATACAGGGGTGCCGCACACCCACTATGTTTCACCGATGAGGTCCTGGATTATGAATTTCCAGCAGGATTTAAACACGTAAACATAGAGGCGTACGACGGAACGACAGACCCTGGAGTCTGGATCGAGGATTATATCCTCCACATACATATGGACAGAGGAGATGACCTCCACGCCATAAAATACTTACCCCTCAAGCTTAAAGGGCCAGCCCGGCATTGGCTTAAAAGCCTTCCTGAAAACACAATTGGAAGTTGGGAAGAGCTCGAGGACGCTTTCCGAGCAAATTTTCAAGGGACCTATGTCCGCCCTCCGGATGCACACGATCTCAGTCACATAACTCAACAGCCCGGAGAGTCAGCTCGGCAATTCTGGAACAGATTCCTTACAAAAAAGAATCAGATAGTCGACTGTCCGGACACTGAAGCCCTAGCAGCTTTTAGGCATAACGTTCGAGATGAATGGCTAGCCAGACACCTCGGCCAAGAAAACCCAAGAACAATGGCCGCATTAACAAGCCTCATGACCCGCTTTTGCGCAGGAGAGGACAGCTGGTTGGCAAGATGTAGCACCAGCGACCCAAGTACATCCGAAACTAGGGATGGAAACGGAAAACCGCGATGCAACAAGGATCGTCGCCGGACTAAGGAACACAGTCCGAAGAGCACGGCAGTCAACGCCGGATTCAAAAGCTCACGACAGAATTAGAAAAAGCCGCCCCTCCAGGGTAACAGGGATGAGCTATCCAACCTAAACAAAATCTTGGACAGGATATGTCAAATACATAGTACTCTCGGGAAGCCTGCTAACCATACCCACAGAAATTGTTGGGTCTTCAAACAATCCGGCAGACTCAACACCGAACACAAGGGGCTCGACACACCAAGCGAAGACGATAACGAACCCCAAAAGCAGAGCAACAGGAAACAAAAGAATTTTCCACAAGAAGTAAAAACAGTAAACTTACTTCACATAACAAAACGTGCGACGCCCATAAGGTACGCGCCATATGGCCTATCCCAAAGGAGTCCCGCCACTGGTTGACAAAACCAATCGTCTTCGATCATCGTGATTACTCTAGAAGTATCAGGAGCGCAGGCTGGACTGCCTTGGTACTCGATCCAATAATTGGCGGACTCCAGTTTACAAATGTCCTGATGGACGGCGGTAGTGGTCTAAACCTGATATATCAGGATACAATCCGCCACATGGGGATAGACCCAACAAGAATTCGCCACAGCAAAACCTCCTTTCAAGGGGTAGCGCCAGGTCCGGATACCCATTGGACGGGCTTTCTCCGGCTTGAAGTCATATTCGGCTTCCCCGAAAACTTCCGCCGCGAAAATCTAACTTTCCACATCGTCCCATTCTCAAGTCGCTATCAAGCACTGCTGGGACGTGAAGCTTTCGCCCGCTTTAACGCAATACCGCATTAGGCATCTCTTACGCTCAAGATGCCCGGTCCACAAGGCATCATCTCTTTAAAGGGAAAACATTGAGTGCGCCCCCCACGGAGGATCGTGCGGCTGCCTTAACAGCCCCACAATAATACGGCTTTGTCGGTGTCAAAACTGGCGGATCTCGGGTAGGGGGTCCCGAACTATGCGTCTAGGATCGATGATAACAGGAGGCAGGGGACACGAAGTTTTACCCAGGTTCGGGCCCTCTCGATGGAGGTAAAACCCTACGTCCTGCTTGATTAATATTGATGATATGGGTAGTACAAGAGTAGATCTACCACGAGATCAAGGAGGCTAAACCCTAGAAGCTACCCTATGGTATGATTGTTGTATGTTGTCTATCGACTAGCCTGGCCTCTGTTTATATAATGCACCAGAGGCCTAGGATAACAAGAGTCCTAGCCGAATGCGCCGGTGGGGAGGAGTCCTTGTCTTGATCGCCAAGTCTTGTGGAATCTTCCTTGTATGCGACAGGTGTCCGAACTGGCCCATGAGTATACGGCCACGGGGGTCCTCGGCCCAATCTAATAGATTGGGAGACGACGTGGTGAGTACCCCCTAGTCCAGGACACCGTCAGTAGCCCCCTGAACCGGTCTTCAAGTTAGGGACGCTCCTCGATTCTTCCGAACTGTTCTTCATATTCGGTCGTCGGTCTTGAAAACTGGTTCAACAAATCTTCTTTATCTTCGATCTTGAGGATCGCCGAAATGATTTCGACGGGTTTACACGTCGGGTATCCGAGGAGCCCCTTTAAGTTTCCAGGCTTTATCAATGCCTTGTTTATTTTTATGCCACACCTCGGGTTTGAAGTTGTTCCCAGGAGGCAGTGTCCTCTTGCGTCCGAGATCCAACGCCGGACTGCATTCGAGGTATCCTTTGCAGCCGAGCACCAACGCCGGACCGCTTCTCAGCTCTAATGTCGGAATGTATCCGAGCTCCAATGCCGGACTATGTATCCGAGCTCCAACGCCGGACTGTATCCGAGCTCCAACGCCGGACTGTATCCGAGGTGTCGTAAATCACCTTGGCTCAAAGAAGTTTGAAGGAGTTTAGCCGAGCTTAATGCCGAAAATGCCCTCTATGGAGCCATCCACTAGCGCCCGAGCTTTATGCCGGACTGCTTCCGAGGTGGTACACCACCCCGAATGTGGGCCGATTTTTGTCATTATTTTGATTGGTGCAATTTATTCTCTGCCGAGATACATAGCCAGTAGCCCTCAAGGTGGGTATCGGTCTAAAACCATAGATGCACATGAAGGATGACATAAGACCGCTGATCCCAGTAGCCGCTGAGACTCAGGTCGATTTGCAAAATCGGCTAGAGGATCAAGTCCTAGCTCGGCAGAATACTTCGGGACACTAAAAGTGGCGTGCTCAGTCCTCGAGACTCAGGTTGGGTGCGGCCGACCAACCTGAGGATCAAAATCTCCTCGGAAACTATATTGCACATAAAATTTTCTGCATTGGACAAGCAATGCAGTAGCCCCCGAGACACTGGTCGGGTGGCAACACCAGATCAGGGGATCGACGTGCCCCTTTAATATGTTTAAATAATAAGCCCGAAGCCCAGTAGCCCCCGAGCCTTAATGCGGGCACGGGTGGCCGAATTAAGGATCGATATCCATAGTAAAATCACAAATTGTGTGTAATGACTCTATGTATCCAAGTACTTTACGTCATTTAATGCTAGGATCCGCATTGTACAAAACTTTGTTGACCGACCATCAGCTTCCACCTCCTTGGCTAGTAGTCGAGGAGTGTTTGTCTTACTTTATAAAGCCTTTATGAGGACGACAAACAAGGCAATCTGGCCATACGGTTTTATAAACAAAGGTACGCGGAGAGATATGTTATATTACTGTTTAATAGAAGAAATGTCTTCCAAAGAAAATAGTCCCGCTATCGGTTCCTTTCTTTGGGTTGTCATGCTAAGCATGATCATAAAACCTCAGCTCCAATGTAAGAGCAAAATATCAAGGATTTAGTTTGGGAGGCTAGTTAATAGCCCCCGGTAGTGTTCGGCGACAGTCGAGGTCAAGCCGTAAACACTTCGGCCAATGTTATGAACGGCCTGTTATTTAACATAGTCATCGGATCGCTGACCAGTTTACGCTTATTGTGACAGTCAGTTTTCGGCTTTCTCCACTGAGGTGGTTAACCATGTGAGCTGGAAGCACAATCGCAGTGGTTCTCCCTTTGCACGCCTAGCCGAACAAAACGGAACGTAGGAAGCAAGTGGAGCCGGGCGACCCAACTATTGACCGAAGACACAATTCAAAACCGATGCATATATAGCAATATCTGAGAATGTTTTTGCCGAATCCCTAAAAGGTGTCCGGCGTTGCACTGCGAGACTAATGCTGGAAAAGCACAAATAGTTTAAAAGTGCCAAAAAGCTTGGAAAACCAAGAAACGTCAGTAAAAACATGACGTCCGAACAATATCAAGTGTTTGGTGCCAATCCGAAAATTGGTCTTAGAAAAAAGAAGTGCTTCTGTCGTGCTTTAACATGATACATCCTATCTCAAGACTTCGAGCGAGTCAGCCTACGGCTTCAACCTCCTATCCTGAGGGCGGAGTACTTCTCATCAGGCTAGTTTAGCAAACTAAACTCTAGCGGCTTTGAGAGAGAAATTAGGCTCCCCGGCTAGTGACCGCACACTCGTGTCGAAAAAAGGAGTGATAAATAATAATAATAAAACTTTGCAACGACTAAGAAGAAGAACACTTATTATAAAACGACTCAAATAAACTTAAGAGCCCCCAAGTGACATTGGTAGGAGAATGATTGCATGTACCGAAGTAATTATATCATATCTATGTTCAACCGAACTTTAAACGCGTCTTAACCGATCGTCGGCTTCTCCCTCTTCGGTTAAGGACTGAAAAGTGTTCTGTACTCCATCGGTCGAGAATATCGATGGTGTTTCCAATAACCAGGCAATCAGGCCACTGTAACAGACAAAGCGCGCTCAGGGAACTTATGCTATATTACTTCGAAGTGTAAGAAGCATCTTCGAAGAAAATAGTACCCCCACCGATACCTTTCTTCGGTGCTCATTATTATTATGAGACTTGTGCAGTAGATTTTTTGTACTCATGAATTCCGCTGTGTGCCGACCATCATTGAAAACTACAAGAGCGCTAGCTTTTGGCTTCACCCAGTCTGAGGTCCGGCTCGTGTGACCCGATCGTGACAATTGCAGAGGTGCTCCCTTTACTCCCTAGCCGAACAATCGGGAACATAGGGGTAAACACAGGAGCGAGGCAACCCAGCTTGCAAATCGCTCAAGTCAATATGGTGCATATTGTGGCGTAATACACGAACAAGGAACGAAGCCATACAAGTATAATCATATGCAACAGGAAAAGCTTCATAAAGGAAGCCCCCAAGTAAACGAGACAAGGACATTTGTTTTACAAGCAACTTTTTTCCGAAAAAGTATAACGCTTGGTCGAACCGAACACAAGTTAGAAATTAAAGCTTTGAGCATGAAAGCGACTTAGCTGGTTAATGTGTTCGCAGTCCGAGCTTGATGCGGGACAAGGTTCTATCCCCCAAGCCGGTCCCAAGGTGGCGGAGCGGAGAGCTTGACACGCCAAAGTGGTGACATAGCACGGTCGATGCAGACCGGCAGAGTGACGCTGAAGTACCCGGATCATTTTCCTGCGCACAAAAATAGTGCAGATGGGAGATAATAGTAATAGTGATAAATAAAAAAAAATCGTTGCATAATGAATAATTTATGCAAAGTGAGTAATAAAAGAAATATGGCCTGGCGCCGAAGTCAATGTCGATGCAGGGCGTCGGCATGATGCGGTAAAGGCATGGCAAAGCCTGAATTCGCAGGTCGGTCCGAGCTCCGGATGCGGCGTTCGCCGGACTATGTACGGAAAATGACCGAACCACCATGCGACTGTCATGAATGCGGCCACCATTTGATAGACCTGTGTACATATGATGGACAAACCAGAGTAATAATTCCTTGGGAAAAATGAACTCAAACAAGCAAAAAATATTAGGGATTGATAGCACCTGGTTTATTTGTTGTAGCAATCTGAAGGAAGGTGATTCCCAAAATAGGGACTCGCTCCGCACACCCATTGCCTGATGGGCGATAAAATGACAGCATAGCAATGTTGGTAAAGGTTGGCTCGCTGAGGCAAAGCCCTCGGCCCAGCTAACATGACGGAGCTGGTCGGCTAGTGACGCCGAAGTGTCCAGAGTAGGTTGATGAAGAGATGACGAAGCCCCCGGTCCAGCCGAGATGTCGAAGTAGGTCGGCGTGATGGACACCAGCTTGAAGAAGCGATAGTGCGGCCCTGTCGATGCAGGTCGTGACGTGGTCGATGCCGTCTTGATGAAGCAACCGTGCGGCGATGCCGGTATGCCCGCTCCGTGTAATCCGTGGGGCGGCGATGTTGGTGATGTTTTATCCTTCGCGATGCCGGACTCTTGTTCGGCTTGCCAAGATGATGATCCGAAGAAGTTGAGCTCAGCTCAACAAAGAGACGCCGTGTCTTAATGCAGGTCGGCAGCCATGGAGTATTATTGCCGGACTGGTTTGACACCAGCATGATGTTGAATGTCATGTTCAAAAGATCTTAAAGTTAGTGGGATGTGTTCGGCAACAAAACACAATACCCCATACAAAACTTCCTTCAAAAGGGATGTCCGAAATCCCGTTATAGAAAAGATGAACTCGGGTCGGATTCGTTTTCGCGCAGAAAACAGATCCGAAAAGTGATGCACTAATCGGAAGGTTCCCGGAGTTTGGACGGTCGGATCGAGCTGAAAATTTTAGAGGTGGTAGATACAGGAATTCCGCAGCCGATCAACGGTTGGATTTTCCAAAGGACGTCCGAGCTAGAAGCTGGACACCACGCCCTAAACACATCCTAATTCCCGTCCAGATTTGATAAGGCTCCGGTAGATTGCCAGAGATTCCTCCATCGGAGCTCGACGAAATTTTTCCACGGTTGTTGGAGACTCAATTCCGCACAATTCCACCAAAGCGATCGTCAAAGCGATACCCGAGGAGGTGGTGGCAGCAGATACGAGTTTGTTGTCCAGAAAAATAGCACAGTCGCTTGAGGGCAATGTTGACGTTGAGCCCCCGAGCTCCATGGATGATTCCTCCATGATCTTGATAGAGATCGGAGTTGATGTTTGATGAAGGCCCTCGTCCGAACATGGTGATCCGAACACGGGGCGCAATTCTTGGTCGAACCAAGGTGACCAGTCGAGCTGGTCACGAAGATGCCGAAGTCGCAGTTGATCTGCAGGCGAGCCATCGATCCTTTTGTCGATCACACAGTGGAACTCTCAATGAAAGCACCAATGTTGGTGTCAAACCAGCGGATCTCGGGTAGGGGGTCCCGAACTGTGCGTCTAGGATCGATGGTAACAGGAGGCAGGGGACACGAAGTTTTACCCAGGTTCGGGACCTCTCGATGGAGGTAAAACCCTACGTCCTGCTTGATTAATATTGATGATATGGGTAGTACAAGAGTAGATCTACCACGAGATCAAGGAGGCTAAACCCTAGAAGCTAGCCTATGGTATGATTGTTGTATGTTGTCTATCAACTAGCCTGGCCTCCGTTTATATAATGCATCAGAGGCCTAGGATAACAAGAGTCCTAGCCGAATACGCCGGTGGGGAGGAGTCCTTGTCTTGATCGCCAAGTCTTGTGGAATCTTCCTTGTATGCAGCAGCTGTCCGAACTGGTCCATGAGTATACGGCCACGGGGGTCCTCGGCCCAATCTAATAGATTGGGAGACGACGTGGTGAGTACCCCCTAGTCCAGGACACCGTCAGGCTTCATAAGCCAAAAACATCCAAACAGGTCGTTAAGACCACGGACACGGCTGGATGAGTCCGGCGTAAACATATCATTAATAAAGGCTTAATAACCGTATACCCCTGCGCTAGGGGCTCCGCGCATGTACAATATGAGACAATCAATCTCAATTTTACCCATTTCAATCTATACTTTGATTATTTAGTATAACTTTTGTTCGGCACGACCCTTTTTTATTTTTCAACTAAGTTCCTCTCTTTTACAGATGAACATCGTGCTGCGCCCGTCCAGGATACGGCACAACGGAGATACAGGCGCAGACGTGCAGCAGGGACCCATTCCAAGGATTCTTTTCAGATTAAGACCCTGCGTAAACCTTTTTTTACTGTCTCTTGTTGATACACATCCTCCGGTTTTTCGTTATAATCAAGGAGGGGACTGACGTCTTGGCATGTGGCCACGTCAGGAATCTTGCGCGTACCTGGACATTAGGGGCTTATAACCAAGGGTGTTGTCCCGCCCGCACTCATAAAGACCGAATACCTTAGGCAGTGTTCGGCGTCGCGAGTTTGGCCTTATATGCATCAGCTTCGAATCATGTCTTTGGTCAAATGTTGGGTTGCCCGGCTCCTGTGTTTGGCTGCCTTACGTTCCGCATTATCGGCTAAGGCGGCACCATGAGAACTACTGCGATTGTGCCCCGGTTCAGCCAGGCGAGCACCTCAGTAGAGAAAGCCGAAAACCGACTGTCATGATATAGCGCGAGACTGGTCAACCACATGATGACTCACCGAAATCTATAGGATTCCTCCGCATTAACGAAGGGCCGTTTCCCGGCCAGGCACATATGCGCCCCGACTTCGGGCGAGCGTAGGCGCCACCAGGGGCTATCTAAGTAGCCTCACTGTCAAGCTCCTATGGCTAAGTGAAAGTGATAAAGCACCTCCTTTGTAGGACCAAGACGTTGGATTAAGTGTGAAAATGCGCCTTCTGCGAGCACCCCCACACTATGTGCGTGGGGGCTGAAGCCAACGACTGCCATCTTTCAGATTTTATGTATATCTTAAAACGGCCGCACAGGAGGTGTTCCATATACTTGAAGGCACAAGTATAAAAGGCTACTACAATTTATCAAAATATTGCTTTACAATTAAATATGCTACTAGAACATAGCATCCTTCGAGCACTGCGTCTCTATTACACGAGCGCCTTCAAGGACTTCCTGAAAATAGTGCTCGGAGGGTACTCGGCTCTTGTCCGAATCTCGGGATGCAACAACGGTGGTCTCCATCTCCGCCCAGTATGTCTTGACACGGGCAAGAGCCATCCGTGCGCCCTCTATGCATGCTGATCTCTTCATTGCATTGATACATGGCACCACACCAAGGAATTGCTACAGCAAGCTGAAATAACTCTTCGGCTCCGATCTCCCCGGCCACAGATGACTCATGATGCACTTCATGGCGAGTCCGGACAACCTATTCAGCTCGGCCCATTTGGCTAGTCGATCGGCCACTGACAATGGACGCTCTGGATTGTGGAACTGCGACCAAAAGAGTTTCTCCACTTCGTGACCTCCTTGATCTCTAAAGTGTTCGGTCGCATCAGCAGCACTTGCCGGCAAATCTAGATAGGTGTCCGTCGCACTCCACACCTGGTCCAACGGAGCATGCTTAGGATCACAAAACTTCCTCCGCAGCATAAAGGGCTTTCCAGCCGCGATCTCTCCGGCTTCACGAAGCTCCTCCCTCGCAGCTCTCATCGCAGAGCGAGCATCCTTGGCATCGGCAACGGCCTTCTTCAAGTCCGTCTATTCCGCCCGATCTTCTTTTTCCAGAAGCTTGCAACGGTCAGCAGCGCTCTTTAGCTTCACGGCCATCTTGGTCATCTCCTTCTTGCTTCGGCAGTGAGCAGCCTGTTCGGCTCTCAGCACTTCAAGGGCCTTCTCGGCAGCCGCATCAGTTTTTTGGCTCATTCCTTAGCTCAGGCAAGTTCCGCCCGAAGACTCTCCGCGGCGGCCGCACCATCTGCGTCAAACACACACATTGTAAGATACTGGCATAAAGCTCCTCTTACCAGGTGCCGTCCGAAGAATTACATACCTTGAGCCTCATCAAGCCGCTTGTTGACAAGCGCAATGCCGGCATCTGCCACGTCATGTTGCCGCTTTAGCTCGGCAAAATCATCAGTCCGGCTGGATTCCGGACACTTCGCCACCTACATTCAAAGGCGACATTTTAGACCTGGGATTATGATCCTCTGCGCGCCGTCACTTCTGACAACGCACAGAGTCTCAGGGGCTACTATCTACACAGGGCGCATCTTATTTATGCGCAACTGACAAAAGTGTACATTATCTAACGTACCTCAAAACCCGTCAGTAAACTTCTGACGGCCTCGTGCAATCCGCTTTCCGCGGACGAAATCCTTTCAATCACCGTGCCCATCAATGCACGGTGCTCCTCTGAGATAGAAGCTCGCCCCAGCAGATTCATCAGCTCCTCCGACCGAGAACCAGACAGTGCAGGACTTGTCCTATGGCCTCTTTCGCAGTCCGGACGCGGAGAACCTTGGGGGGCCACGTAGCTATCTTCCGCCCCTGCCGGATTCGGAGAAACCCTCCGCGACGACACCTCAGGGTCGCCCACCTCGCTAGGTGGTGCGGCAGGGGGAGGCGTTCCGCTCTCCATCATCTCTGGAAGAAGGTCCCCCGAAGACAAGCTCTGCTGAGAAGGGTCGAGGTCCGAGCTATAAGGTAAAATTTCGGTTAATCTTCTCAGACATATAGCAAGGGTTTCCCTCATCTCTCGAAAAGAAAATCTTTCTCCACTTACGGCTCGCTGGAGGGCTGATCCCCTTGAGGGCATAATTCGGCCGAGGTACCCCCCGGCGTAGGACCCTCTGACGAGGATTTCCCCCCCGCTTTGAGGCCATGGTCACCGGGTCTTCAGAGGCGGTCCTTTTCTTCCCTGGAGGAGAGGAATTTTCGGTTCCTTCCCTCCGAACAGCCTCCTTCGAGGAGGCCGTACTTCCCTTGTCCCCTCCTTCACTTTCCTTCAAAGGCACAATTTTTAACATCCTGACTAGGATGGGATCCGGCCTGGTCTCGGGGAGGGGAGCCGGACACCTGATCAGCTTTGCTTTCGCTATCCACTCTTGTTTAAAGGTACAACTCTTTTAGGGGCAAGTTCATGACAAATATACGGATAACGAGTCCGGGCACAAGGCTACTTACTTGAGTATCCGGGCGATTGCAGCTTAGACCTGCGTCCTCGGTCAAATCCGGACACATTGCTTGCGATCCGAAGAACAGTTTATACATCTCCGTGGGCGTTGCGCCCATAAAGTGCTGGAGAGCTCGCGGTCCCTCTGGACTAAACTCCCATAGACGGAGGGAGCGGCGTTTGCCGGGCAGTGTTCAGCAGATCAGCATGACTTGCATCACTTTGA
Source organism: Aegilops umbellulata (assembly GCA_032464435.1). Taxonomy (NCBI): domain Eukaryota; kingdom Viridiplantae; phylum Streptophyta; class Magnoliopsida; order Poales; family Poaceae; genus Aegilops; species Aegilops umbellulata. The sequence goes on from CP136054.1 coordinate 379,426,627, forward strand.
CTAGGCTGAGACCTCTTTCTATGAGATCCCTGATGCGGCCCTGCAACAAAGGCACATCCAGGGGTGGACCCCAATCTAGGCCTTTGTTGACCCACGACCCTAGCTGCTCTGGGGGACCCGAGCGAAATGCAGGCGGCGCCACCCACTTGGTGCCCCTGGGGACGGTGATATAGAACCATTCTCGTTGCCATAAGCCGAGCTCCTCTTGAAAAGGGCCCTCCGGCCATGGAGCACCAGCATTCTTGCTTACAACAGCGCCTCCGCACTCTGCGTGCCGTCCCTCGATCATCTTCGGCTCTACCTTAAAGGTCTTGAGCCATAATCCGAAGTGAGGGGTAACACGGAGGAACGCTTCACACACGACGATTGTAACACCCCGGATGTAACTTGCCATATTTGTAATCCAACTCTTGCCATTTTCGGCATTGTGATATAATATTTCCTCCGTGGTTGGGTTTTCCTTCTTTTTGCATTTTGGTCATGTCATGCATTTCATATCATGTCATCTTGTGCATCGCATTTGCATAAGTGTTCGTCTCATAAATCCGAGCATTTTCCCCGTTGTCCATTTTGCAATCCGGCGCTCCTATGTTCCCCGGCGTCCCCTTTTACCTTTTTCCGTGAGCGGGTATTAAACCTTCTTGGAATGGACCGAGGTTTGTCAAGCGGCCTTGGTATAGCACCGCTAGACCGCCTGTCAAGTTTCGGGTCAATCGGAGGTCGTTTGATACTCCAACGGTTAACCGGGTAACCGTAAAGGCCTCGTGTGTGTTGCAGCCCAAAACCCCTCCAAACATCCCAATAACCCATCTAATACACTCCCATGTCCATCGCCGTTCGATCACGACCGCGTGGCCGAAAACCGCACTCCATTTGGAGCTCCCTAGCTCCTTCTACCTATAAATATACCTCCCCCTCCAAAATCCCGGATCAATTCACCCTAACCCTAGCTTCCCGCACCTCCGCCGCCACCGGACGTGTCCGGGCCGCGCCGGACACCGTCCGCGCCGCCGCCCCGGGCCAACCAGGGCGCGCCACGTGGCCCCGGCGCCCGCGCGTCACCGCCGGCCCGCCAGGCCCGCGCGGGGCCCCAGCGGCCCGTTCCGCCCCGCCGCCGCCCGCGCGAAGCCGCCGCCTCGCCCGTCCGCCCGCTCCAGCCCGCGTCGCCGCCTCGCCCCGCCTCGCCGGCCGGCGCCACCCGCGCCGCCGCCGCCGACCGCGGCCGGAGCCGCATCCGCGCCGCCCCAGTCCTCCTCCGCCCTCCACCACCGTCGCCGGCGCCGGATCCGGCCGGATCCGCCTCGCCGCCGCCTCGCCGCGCCTCCTCGACACCATCTCCGGCGAGCCGCGCCGGCCATCCTCGAATCGCGCGCCGCGGTTGACTTCTTCCCCCTCTCAATTTCTCTAAGTCTTTTATATTTTGCAGTTTTGTCTCATGTTCATCGCATCATATCTAGGCATCCGTAGCTCCGTTTCGTGCGTATAATATGTCAAATTGTTTGCCTCGATGAGTACATCATTTCATTCCATTGCATAATCTTCATTTGAGCTTATCTTTATGCCCGAAATGCTGTTGGAAGTGGGCTATGTGATGTTAGTTTCTGATTCGTATCAGAACATGCACTTTTGTCATTTTTGCCATGATTGATGTGTGGACCCTATGAAGTTGAGTCCTACATGTGTTTTGTAATATGCCATGCCATCTTTCCAGAGAATTATGCCATGTATTTTTGTGGTCTTTGTGGTGACTAGCACAAGCATGCAAACTAGGGTACTTAATGTTGCTGATTTCAGAGACTTGGTAATTTCACTAAGTCCCTGCCTGCTGTTATTTTTATGCTATGTGTTCATGTTGTTTCAGAGAGATCTATGCCACTTTTGAGCATGATCAATAAGAGTGATTTGAGCATATGGATTTGCTCTATCCATCCGTGCCTTTGCTGGTATTTATGGAGTGCCATAGCTTGAGTCAATCGAGCTCTACTTTTGCTATAAAATGTTGCTGGCAGATTGTTTACATGTTATTCGATTTTGCCAAGTTTGGTGTAGTTTATACTTGCATGATATGATGTTATTCTTGCCATGTATAGTTTCTATGCCATGTCTTCTTGATGTATGTATGCTTGGTTTATCATGTAATGCTCTGTAGTGAGTGCGTCGAGCTCACGAACATGCCTACTAGATATCTGTTTTTGACATGTCCCGTTTTCTGCTAAGTCTGAGATCTGTCATGAAAGTTGCTTATGTGACATGGGTGTTATTATATTTTCTGATCCTTTTTGGCTTATGGTCAGTAAGGTACTTTTGTTAAGTGCTTTGAGTAGATTCATGCCATGTCTTGTTTTGCTATGTCCTGTTCCTGTAGCATGTTGTTTTCTTGCTCTAAACATGTCATCCTGATGTTAGTTTCTGGCATGTTGCTATTTTCACTAAGTCTGTGAACCTGTTATCTTTTGCACTTTTGCCATGCTTGTTTGAACCTGTTGTAGTGTGATTTAGCCATAGCTCAGTGTTCATCTTTTGTCAAGCATCTTGAGTAGATTACTGTCATATTCTTTGTTGATATGTTTGGGTGAAGTAGCTTAATTTCTTGTTGCTTGCTAAGTAGCATCATGCTATTAATGGCAGATTATTGTCATTCTTGTATTGCTTGTCATTTGCAAACCGTGCATCCGATTCCGGTGATCTTTATATCGATTTCAACCGAAATCACCTCACCTATCCAGTGGCATACTTGGTTTGCCAAGATTATACCTTGTTCATCTTTTTCCTTCCGAAGCACGCATATGCATTGCATATCACATCTCGCATATCATGCCATGTTTTGCATCATGTTGCTTGCGCATTGCATCGTGATTGATGTTTCTCCCCTTTGCTTGTGTTCTTGCTTTGGGTAGAGCCGGGAGACGAGTACGTGAACGAGGAACCTGTTGAGAACGCTTTCGAGGACCAAGCTCTCGACAACTCTGAGAACCTTGCAGGCAAGATGACCATACCCTCGAAATCACTTCTATCTTTGCTTGCTAGATGCTCGCTGTTTTGCTATGCCTATGCTGCGATACCTACCACTTGCTATATCATGCCACCCATATTGCCATGTCATCCTCTAACCATCCATGTCCTAGCAAACCGTTGTTTGGCTATGTTACCGTTTTGCTCAGCCCCTCTTATAGCGTTGCTAGTTGCAGGTGAAGATGAAGTTTGTTCCTTGTTGGTACATGGACTTGTTGTTCCTTGTTGGAACATGCTTACTTGTTGGGATATCACAATACCTCTCATTTAATTAAGGCATCTATATACTTGGTAAAGGGTGGAAGGCTCGGCCTTATGCCTGGTGTTTTGTTCCACTCTTGCCACCCTAGTTTCCGTCATACCGGTGTTATGTTCCTTGATTTTGCGTTCCTTACACGGTTGGGTGATTTATGGGAACCCCTTGACAGTTCGCTTTGAATAAGACTCTTCCAGCAAGGCCCAACCTTGGTTTTACCATTTGCCTACCACCTACTCCTTTTTCCCCCGGGTTTTCGCGAGCCCGAGGGTCATCTTTATTTTAGCCCCCCCGGACCAGTGCTTCTCTAAGTGCTGGCCCGAACTGAGCTGCCTGCGGGGCCACCTTGTGGAAACTCGAGGCTTGGTTTTACTCGTAGCTAGTCTCATCCGGATGTACCCTGAGACCGAGATATGTGCAGCTCCTATCAGGATTTGTCGGCACAATCGGGCGGCTTTGCTGGACTTGTTTTATTACTGCCGAGATGTCTTGTAGTCCGGGATTCCGAGACTGATCGGGTCTTCCCGGTAGAAGGAATATCCTTCGTTGACCGTGAGAGCTTATAATGGGCTAAGTTGGGACACCCCTGCAGGGTATTATCTTTCGAAAGCCGTGCCCGCGGTTATGAGGCAGATGGGAATTTGTTGATGTCCGGTTGTAGAGAACCCGAAGTTGACCTTAATTAAAACACATCAACCGCGTGTGTAACCGTGATGGTCTCTTCTCGGCGGGGTCCGGGAAGTGAACACGGTGTTGGAGTTATGTTTGACGTAGGTTGTTCTAGGATCACTTCTTGATCATTTCTAGCTTCACGATCGTGCTTTGCTTCTCTTCTCGCTCTCTTTTGCGTTGTAGCCACCATATATGCTAGTCGCTTGCTGCAGCTCTACCTCACAACCCCATCCTACCTATAAGCTTAAATAGTCTTGATCTCGCGGGTGTGAGATTTCTGAGTCCCCGTGACTCACAGATTCTACCACAACAGTTGCAGGTACCAACGATGCCAGTGCAGCTGACGCGACCGAGCTCACGTGGGAGTTCGACGAGGAACGTGGCCGTTACTATGTTTCGTTTCCAGATGATCAGTAGTGGAGCCCAGTTGGGGTGATTCGGGGATCTGTGTAGCATTTGGGGTAGTCCTCTTTCATTTTGGTTCCGTAGTCGGACCTTGAGTGTAATCTGGATGATGAATGTTTATTTATGTATTGTGTGAAGTGGCGACTGTAAGCCAACTATGTATCTTTTCCCTTATGTATTACATGGGTTGTGTGAAGATTACCTCACTTGCGACATTGCTTTCAATGCGGTTATTCCTCTAAGTCGTGCCTCGACACGTGGGAGATATAGCCGCATCGAGGGCGTTACAAGTTGGTAATCAGAGCCTTCCCCGACCTTAGGAGCCCCCACTGATTGATCGTTTTTAGCGGCCGAGTAGTGTCTAGAAAAATGTTTTGAGTCATTTAGGAATTATATATCGGAGAGTTTAGGAATTCTTTTACTTCCCAGTCTCCTCATCGCTCTGGTAAGGCATCCTGACATAGAGTTTTTGACTCTTCTCTTCACAAATTTCACTAATTTTTTTTAGGATCACGCGGGTATCTTAGAATCGTTCCGATGGTTTTATGATGACAACATTGTCTTGGTGCCTCCTGTCAGCAGGGGTTTAGTGGAGGTGTCCCGGGGAGTTGAGCTCCGAGGTGTTGTCGTCATAATTTTATCGTTGCAGTTCTAGAATACCTGAGTTTAGTACGCCGACATCGAAAATCTCTTTTGTACAGTTGTTGGTGAGATAACCCTGATAGCCCAGTACTGAGGCGAGTGCGGGAGTATTGCCCTAACTCGTATAACGGATGCTTTTCGAAGGTTGAGGTAGACGATTTCCGAAGGTTTCCTGGTTATGTGTTGAAGGATGGATACAGCTGGATCTAGGTATTGTTAGTTTGGGTGACATATTTTGTGTCCCCTGTATCCCCAACACCTGATTGCATAACCAGAAAGTTTCGGGAGTTTATAAGTGGGAATTCATGTAGCTCTAGTACTTCTTCCGCAAATATTTGGTTTGTGATTGGGTAATCCTTACCAAGTATTTGTTCACATCCGTACCTTGTTGATTTTATTCCATACCTTTTTCTAAGTGGCTTCTCAGCTTATGGAAGTGTGATGCTTTACTTTGGAATTCATTCGTTCATTCTCGTTCGGATGTTTATTGTGAAGACTATATGTTGCAATTTCGTTCCTTTGATTCAGCTTGAATATATATCCGTCAAGATGCTAATGGATGTCACCCTCTTCAGGATGGCTCCGCCAACGCGTCAGAATCCGGAACGCAATGAAGGAAGTCAGGCTAACCCTCCGACACCACCTCCGCCTCCGGAGGCATGGCAAGCCTTGATGACTGCCACAAATGCCAACGCTCAGATTCTGATTCAGCTCTTGCAAGATCGCAACCAAGGGCAAGGTAATCAAGGGAATCAAGGCCAAGGCAACAATCAGCCGCACTTCGCTTCACTCAACCAGTTCCTTGCTAATCAGCCGAAGACCTTCAGCTACTGTGTCGAGGCCACAGACGCCGATGATTGGCTCGTGGACATCAGCAAGCATTTCGAGTGCAGCAATGTCAGACCTGAGGACTTTGTCAAGTTTGCCTCTTTTCAACTCAAGGATCAAGCTGCTGAGTGGTTCCAGCAATACAAAGATCCCAGAGGAGGTCGTGTGATTACCTGGGATGATTTCCGCCGTGACTTCAAAGCTCACCACATTCCAGAAAGTGTTGTTGAGTGTAAGTGTGAGGAATTCCGCAATCTCAAGCAAGGCAACATGTCTGTCTATCAATACAACACTCAGTTCCAGAAGCTCTCTCGTTTTGCGAGGCAAGACATCCCTGATGAGAAGAGTATGATCTACCAATTCAGGCGTGGTCTCAGAGAAGATCTGCAACTTGCTCTCGTGCTTTTCGAGCCGTTAAAGTATGATGAATTCTACAACATGGCGCTGAAACAAGAAGCTGCTCAGCTCAAGTGTGAGGCATCTAAGAAGAGAGTCAGGGACGCAGTTCAGTCTTCTTCTTCCTCACTTGTGGCAGCTAAGCAACAGAAGTTCTGGTTGCCTCCTCCTCCTCCGTTCCGTCAGCCTTATCAGCAGAAGAACTCAGGTGGTCGTGGATCTTCCCACCCAGCCAACCCTGGCTATTAGAACAAGTCTCAGAATCAAGCTCCAAGGCCAAGTGCTCCTTACCATCATCCGCTCTCAGAGGTGACTTGTAACAAATGTCAGCAGAAGGGTCACTATGCGAACAAGTGCTTCAACCAAAGGCGCCTTCCGCCTCCTCCTCCTGTGAAATCTTCCAACAATGCAGTAGTCAAGCATAATCCTAAGTCTGCAAAGGTGAACATGATGAATGCAGCTCAAGCAGAGGATTCTTCTGAAGTGATCATGGGTAATCTTCCTGTTAATGACATTCCTGCAAAAGTCTTATTTGATACCGGTGCATCGCATTCTTTCATGTCATATCCTTTTGCATCGAAACACAATTTTGACACAGAGGTTTTACCTAAAGCTTTGCAAGTTGTTTCCCCGGCTAAACGTTTGAGTTCTACCATGTTCGTTCCGAATGTCGGTATCAAGATGGGTGATTATAGATTTCTGGCTAAACCAATTGTTCTTGGTGACTCTGATATTGATCTTATTCTCGGGATGGACTGGCTTTCTAAGCACAAGGCTCAGCTTGATTGTGCTGCCAGGGAAATTCAATTGACTCACTCTTCTAACGATGTGATCATCTATGCCTCTCGTGATGATACCATTCGGTTGTTTTCTCTCAATGAGAATGGTGAATTGGATGCAATCTCTCAGATTCCAGTCGTTTGTGAGTACCAAGATGTTTTCCAGAAGAGCTTCCGGGTATGCCTCCCCGCCGGCCAGTTGAATTCGTTATTGATCTTGAGCCTAGCACGGAACCTGTTTGCAAGCGTCCTTACAAGCTTGGACCAGATGAGTTGAAGGAATTGAAGAAACAACTCGATAAACAAGAGCGTCTGGGTCTGATCAGACCGAGTTCTTCTCCTTGGGGTTGTGGTGTTCTTTTTGTCCGGAAGAAGGATGGCACGGACCGACTTTGCGTCGATTACCGTCCATTGAACAAGAAGACAATCAAGAACAAGTACCCACTTCCCAACATCAATGAGCTATTCGAGCAACTTAAAGGTGCTAAAGTATTCTCCAAGCTTGACCTTTGTATGGGGTATCATCAGATTTGCATTCGTGAAGAAGATATTCCCAAGACAGCATTCAGAACAAGCTTTGGTTCTTATGAATATACTGTCATGTCTTTCGGCCTTGTCAATGCTCCTCCAGCATTCACTCGCTTGATGAATTTCATCTTCAACCCCTACATCAACGAATTTGTCTTGGTCTATCTCGATGATATTTTGGTCTTCTCCAAGAATAAGGAGGATCATGCCAAACATTTGCGATTGGTGCTCGACAAGCTCAGAGAGTATAAATTATATGCGAAGTTCTCCAAATGTGAATTTTGGCTTGATGAAGTTCTTTATCTTGGACATATCATCTCTGCCAAGGGCATCGCTGTTAATCCTGAGAAGGTGTCTGCAGTTGTGAATTGGGAACCTCCTCAGAATGCCAAGCAGCTTCGCAGTTTTCTTGGACTTGCAAGCTATTGCCGAAGATTCGTTGAGAATTTCTCTAAGATTGCAAAGCCTCTTTCCAACCTCCTCCAGAAGCATGTGAAGTATGTCTGGTCTCCTGAGTGTGACGTTGCTTTCAACACTCTCAAAGAGAAACTCGTCACTGCTCCAGTTTTGACTCCTCCTGACGAAGACAAGCCTTATGAAGTTTTCTGTGATGCTTCTCTTCAGGGCCTCGGTGCCGTATTAATGCAAGAGAATAAGGTTGTGGCCTATACCTCTCGTCAGTTGAAGCCCAACGAAAAGAACTACCCCACTCACGATCTTGAGTTGGCGGCAGTTGTCCACGCACTAATAACATGGAGACATCTCCTGTTGGGGAGGAAAGTGGACATTTTCAACGATCACAAGAGTCTCAAGTACATCTTCACTCAGCCCAACCACAACCTCAGGCAAACTCGATGGGTCGAAATGATTCAAGAGTATAATCCAAGTATTGAATATACTCCAGGCAAGGCTAATGTGATTGCAGACGCATTGAGCAGGAAGGCTTACTGCAACAGCTTAATCCTCAAGCCCTTTCAACCGGATCTCTGTGAAGCTTACCGCAAGTTGAATCTCCAAGTTGTCCCTCAAGGTTTTCTTGCCAACCTCATCGTCTCTCCTACTTTGGAAGATCAAATTCGTGAGGCACAGCTGTTGGATACCATGGTGAAGAAGGTGAAATGTGGTATTGACAAGGGCATTTCCAAATATAAGTGCTATCGAGTTGCTGACAGAGATACTCTTTTCTTCGAGGACCGGATCGTGGTTCCAAAGGGCGATCTTCGTAAAGTCATTCTGAACGAAGCGCACAACTCTCTTCTGTCAATTCATCCTGGAAGTACGAAGATGTACCATGACCTCAAGCAGTCGTATTGGTGGACTCGAATGAAGCGAGAGATTGCTCAATTCGTGAATGTATGTGATGTCTGCAGAAGGGTGAAGGCAGAACACCAACGACCAGCTGGTCTTCTCCAACCTCTTGCTATTCCAGAATGGAAGTTCGATCATATCGAAATGGACTTCGTGACTGGTTTTCCAAAGTCCAAGCGTGGAAATGATGCTATCTTCGTCGTCATCGACAAGCTCACCAAAGTGGCTCATTTTCTTCCTATCAAAGAGTCCATCACAGCAGCGCAGCTGGCCGAGCTCTATACCTCCAAAATTGTCTCCTTGCATGGCATTCCACAATTGATCTCTTCAGACGTGGCAACATCTTTACCTCCAAGTTTTGGGATTCTTTTCAGAAGGCCATGGGCACAAATATTCGCTTCAACAAAGCTTTCCACCCTCAAACTAGTGGACAAGTCGAGCATGTCAACCAAATTCTCGAAGATATGCTCAGAGCTTGTGTTATCTCTTTCGGCATGAAGTGGGAGGATTGTCTTCCTTATGCTGAGTTCTCTTACAACAACAATTTTCAAGCCAGCTCGGGCAAAGCCCCATTCGAGATTCTCTATGGCAGAAAGTGTCGTACTCCTCTCAACTGGTCTGAGACGGGCGAACGCCAATTGCTTGGAAACGATTTGATCTCAGAGGCTGAGGCTATGTGCAAGGTCATTCGTGAGAACCTCAAAGCCGCGCAGTCGCGCCAGAAGAGCTATTACGATAGCAAACATCGTGATTTTGCATTCGAGATCGGAGACCATGTCTACCTCCGCGTCTCTCCAATGAAAGGAACTCGTCGCTTCGGTATCAAGGGGAAACTTGCCCCTAGATACGTGGGCCCTTTCAAGATCATCGGCAAACGAGGCGATCTTGCCTATCAACTTGAGCTTCCCTCCAACTTTGCAAATGTGCACGATGTCTTCCACGTGTCACAGCTTCGCAAGTGCTTCAAGACGCCTGAGCGCACCATCAACTTCGAAGAGATTGATCTTCAACAAGATTTTTCCTATCATGAGCATCCCGTTGCTATTCTTGAAGAAACTGAGTGCAAGACTCGCAACAAGTCAATCAAATTCCTGAAAGTGAAGTGGTCACACCATTCAGACCGAGAAGCCACCTGGGAGCGTGAGGACCACCTACGTTCCGAATATCCGGAGTTCTTTCAGTCCTAGATCTCGGGACGAGATCCTCTCGTAGTGGTGGAGTGTTGTAACACCCCGGATGTAACTTGCCATATTTGTAATCCAACTCTTGCCATTTTCGGCATTGTGATATAATATTTCCTCCGTGGTTGGGTTTTCCTTCTTTTTGCATTTTGGTCATGTCATGCATTTCATATCATGTCATCTTGTGCATCGAATTTGCATACGTGTTCGTCTCATAAATTTGAGCATTTTCCCCGTTGTCCATTTTGCAATCCGGCGCTCCTATGTTCCCCGGCGTCCCCTTTTACCTTTTTCCGTGAGTGGGTATTAAACCTTCTCGGAATGGACCGAGGTTTGTCAAGCGGCCTTGGTATAGCACCGGTAGACCGCCTGTCAAGTTTCGGGTCAATCGGAGGTCGTTTGATACTCCAACGGTTAACCGGGTAACCGTAAAGGCCTCGTGTGTGTTGCAGCCCAAAACCCCTCCAAACAGCCCAATAACCCATCTAAGACACTCCCATGTCCATCGCCGTTCGATCATGATCGCGTGGCCGAAAACCACACTCCATTTGGAGCTCCCTAGCTCCTTCTACCTATAAATATACCTCCCCCTCCAAAATCCCGGATCAATTCACCCTAACCCTAGCTTCCCGCACCTCCGCCGCCACCGGACGTGTCCGGGCCGCGCCGGACACCGTCCGCGCCTCCGCCGCGGGCCAACCAGGGCGCGCCACGTGGCCCCAGCGCCCGCGCGTCGCCGCCAGGCCCGCGCGGGGCCCCCGCGGCCCGTTCCGCCCCGCCGCCGCCGGCGCGAAGCCGCCGCCTCGCCCGTCCGCCCACTCCAGCCCGCGTCGCCGCCTCGCCCCGCATCGCCGGCCGGCGCCGCCCGCGCCGCCGCCGCCGACCGCGGCCAGAGCCGCCTCCGCGCCGCCCCGGTCCTCCTCCGCCCTCCATCGCCGCCGCCGACGCCGGATCCGGCCGGATCCGGCCCGAATCCGCCTCGCCGCCGCCTCCCCGCGCCTCCTCGACTCCATCTCCGGCGAGCCGCGCCGGCCATCCTCGAATTGCGCGCCGCGGTTGACTTCTTCCCCCTCTCAGTTTCTCTAAGTCTTTTATATTTTGCAGTTTTGTCTCATGTTCATCACATCATATCTCGGCATCCGTAGCTCCGTTTCGTGCGTATAATATGTCAAATTGTTCGCCTCGATGAGTACATCATTTCATTCCATTGCATCATCTTCATTTGAGCTCATCTTGATGCCCGAAATGCTGTTGGAAGAGGGCTATGTGATGTTAGTTTCTGATCTGTTATCTGAACATGCACTTTTGTTATTTTTGCCATGATGGATGTGTGCACCCTATGAAGTTGAGTCCTACATGTGTTTTGTAATATGCCATGCCATCTTTCCAGATAATTATGCCATGTATTTTTGTGGTCTTTGTGGTGACTATCACAAGCATGCGAACTAGGTTACTTAATGTTGCTGATTTCAGAGACTTGGTAATTTCACTAAGTCCCTGCCTGTTGTTATTTTTATGCTATGTGTTCATGTTGTTTCAGAGAGATCTATGCCTCTTTTGAGGATGATCAGTAAGAGTGATTTGAGCATATGGATTTGCTCTATCCATCCATGCCTTTGTTGGTATTTATGGAGTGTCATAGCTTGAGTCAATCGAGCTCTACTTTTGCTATAAAATGTTGCTGGCAGATTGTTTACATGTTATTCTATTTTGCCAAGTTTGGTGTAGTTGATCCTTGCATGCTATTATGTTATTCTTGCCATGTATAGTTTCTATGCCATGTGTTCTTGATGTATGTATGCTTGGTTTATCATGTAATGCTCTGTAGTGAGTGCATCGAGCTCACGAACATGCCTACTAGATATCTGTTTTTGACATGTCCCGTTTTCTGCTAAGTCTGAGATCTGTCATGAAAGTTGCTTATGTGACATGGGTGTTATTATATTTTCTGATCCTTTTTGGCTTATGGTCAGTAAGGTACTTTTGTTAAGTGCTTTGACTAGATTCATGCCATGTCTTGTTTTGCTATGTCCTGTTCCTTTAGCATGTTGTTTGCTTGCTCTAAACATGTCATCCTGATGTTAGTTTCTGGCATGTTGCTATTTTCACCAAGTCTGTGAACCTGTTATCTTTTGCACTTTTGCCATTCTTGTTTGAACCTGTTGTGGCGTGATTTAGCCGTAGCTCAGTGTTCATCTTTTGTCAAGCATCTTGAGTAGATTACTTTCATATGCTTTGTTGATATGTTTGGGTGCAGTAGCTTAATTTCTTGTTGCTTGCTAAGTAGCATCATGCTGTTAATGGCAGATTATTGTCATTCTTGTATTGCTTGTCATTTGCAAACCGTGCATCCGATTCCGGTGATCTTTATATCGATTTCAACTGAAATCACCTCACCAATCCAGTGGCATACTTGGTTTGGCAAGATTATGCCTTGTTCATATTTTTCCTTCCGAAGCACGCATATGCATTGCATATCACATCTGGCATATCATGCCATGTTTTGCATCATGTTGCTTGCGCATTGCATCGTGATTGATGTTTGTCCCCTTTGCTTGTGTTCTTGCTTTGGGTAGAGCCGGGAGACGAGTACGTGAACGAGGAACCTGTTGAGAACGCTTTCGAGGACCAAGCTCTCGACAACTCTGAGAACCTTGCAGGCAAGATGACCATACCCTCGAAATCACTTCTATCTTTGCTTGCTAGATGCTCGCTGTTTTGCTATGCCTATGCTGCGATACCTACCACTTGATATATCATGCCACCCATATTGCCATGTCAGCCTCTAACCATCCATGTCCTAGCAAACCGTTGTTTGGCTATGTTACCGCTTTGCTCAGCCCCTCTTATAGCGTTGCTAGTTGCAGGTGAAGATGAAGTTTGTTCCTTGTTGGTACATGGACTTGTTGTTCCTTGTTGGAACATGCTTACTTGTTGGGATATCACAATACCTCTTATTTAATTAATGCATCTATATACTTGGTAAAGGGTGGAAGGCTCGGCCTTATGCCTGGTGTTTTGTTCCACTCTTGCCACCCTAGTTTCCGTCATACCGGTGTTATGTTCCTTGATTTTGCGTTCCTTACACGGTTGGGTGATTTATGGGACCCCCTTGACAGTTCGCTTTGAATAAGACTCTTCCAGCAAGGCCCAACCTTGGTTTTACCATTTGCCTACCACCTACTCCTTTTCCCCCCGGGTTTTCGCGAGCCCGAGGGTCATCTTTATTTTAGCCCCCCCGGACCAGTGCTTCTCTAAGTGCTGGCCCGAACTGAGCTGCCTGCGGGGCCACCTTGTGGAAACTCGAGGCTTGGTTTTACTCGTAGCTAGTCTCATCCGGATGTGCCCTGAGACCGAGATATGTGCAGCTCCTATCAGGATTTGTCGGCACAATCGGGCGGCTTTGCTGGACTTGTTTTATTACTGCCGAGATGTCTTGTAGTCCGGGATTCCGAGACTGATCGGGTCTTCCTGATAGAAGGAATATCCTTCGTTGACCGTGAGAGCTTATAATGGGCTAAGTTGGGACACCCCTGCAGGGTATTATCTTTCGAAAGCCGTGCCCGCGGTTATGAGGCAGATGGGAATTTGTTGATGTCCGGTTGTAGAGAACCCGAAGTTGACCTTAATTAAAACACATCAACCGCGTGTGTAACCGTGATGGTCTCTTCTCGGCGGGGTCCGGGAAGTGAACACGGTGTTGGAGTTATGTTTGACTTAGGTTGTTCTAGGATCACTTCTTGATCATTTCTAGCTTCACGACCGTGCTTTGCTTCTCTTCTCGCTCTCTTTTGCGTTGTAGCCACCATATATGCTAGTCGCTTGCTGCAACTCTACCTCACAACCCCATCCTACCTATAAGCTTAAATAGTCTTGATCTCACGGGTGTGAGATTGCTGAGTCCCCGTGACTCATAGATTCTACCACAACAGTTGCAGGTGCCAACGATGCCAGTGCAGATTACGCGACCGAGCTCACGTGGGAGTTCGACGAGGAACGTGGCCGTTACTATGTTTCGTTTCAAGATGATCAGTAGTGGAGCCCAGTTGGGGTGATTCGGGGATCTGTGTAGCATTTGGGGTAGTCTTCTTTCATTTTGGTTCCGTAGTCGGACCTTGAGTGTAATCTGGATGATGAATATTTATTTATGTATTGTATGAAGTGGCGACTGTAAGCCAACTATGTATCTTTTCCCTTATGTATTACATGGGTTGTGTGAAGATTACCTCACTTGCGACATTGCTTTCAATGCGGTTATGCCTCTAAGTCGTGCCTCAACACGTGGGAGATATAGCCGCATCGAGGGCGTTACAACGATGAATGAGGAAACATGGAGGATGGAGTCCGGAGCTACGTTTGGAATTCCAGCCCATAATAGAACATCAGCCCCCTCACGAAGGGATCCGTTGGGAAGCCTAACCCCCGAAGGAAGTGAGACACGAACACCACGCTCTCACCAGGCTGGGGACTGGGAATGGCCTGCCCTTGAGCAGGCAACTTGTGCAAAATTTCACCGGTCAAGAACTTGGCCTCTCTCAACTTTAGCACATCCTCCTCCGTGACGGAGGAGAGCATCCATCGGCCTCGAAGGTCGGAACCGGACATTGTCGAAGGTCCGAAGCGCCTGGAATCTGGAGCCTAGGGTGTTGGAACTTGAGGCGACAGGCGAACTCGTTTGAGATTGAAAAGGAGTAAGGCCTTGGTCTCTTTATAAGAGGTTGAATACCAAGGGCCCTCCCCGTAACCGTTTGGGACTCGCCTTCAATCGAGAAAACATGCTAACGGGCACGGTTGGGTTACCCACGTCCGTATTGATGAGAATCTCATAAATGGGCGACACGATCTCTGCTTTGACAAGACGTGCCAAGGAAACCGCCTCGCAAATGCGTTGATGTGGGGAAGTAAAAACGATTCGAATAAAGGCTTGGCCGTAGTGTGATGTCACGCTACGGAATACGTTAGCAGATTAGATTTGTGTTAATATTATTCTCTCTATGGCAATATGTGGAAACTTATTTTGCAGAGCTGGACACTACCCTTAGTGTTTACAAACTTTTATGAAGAACTTGGAGGAGGAACCCGCCTTGCAATGCCGAAGACAATCTGCGCGCCGGACTCGTCGTCATTGAAGCCTGGTTCAGGGGCTACTGAGGGAGTCCTGGATTAGGGGGTGTCCGGGTAGCCGGACTCCTGGACTATGAAGATACAAGATTGAAGACTTCGTCCCGTGTCCGGATTTTACCTCCATCAAGAGGACCCAAACCTGGGTAAAACATTGTGTCCCTTGTCTCCTGTTACCATCCGCCTAGACGCACTGTTCGGGTCCCCCTACACGAGATCCGCCGGTTTTGACACCGACACCCACCTTTGCCAACGCCCCAATGGACTTGGAGGGCAAGAAACCAGCCCCCTCCACCCCTATATATAGTGGGAAGGCACATGGGAGCCGCACCCTTCCCAAGGCGCAGCCCCTCCCCTCCCCAACACCTCTCCTCCTCTGTTAAGAGCTTGGCGAAGCCCTGCCGGAGTACTGCTGCTCCACCACCACCACGCCATCGTGCTACTGTTGGAGCTTACTTCCTCAACCTCTCCCTCCTCCTTGTTGGATCAAGGCGCGGGAGACGTCCTCGCTCCGTACGTGTGTTGAACGCGAAGGTGCCGTCCGTTCGGCGCTAGGATCATCGGTGATTTGGATCACGACGAGTACGACTCCATCAACCCCGTTCTCTTGAACGCTTCCGCTCGTGATCTACAAGGGTATGTAGATGCACTCCTCTCCCTCTCGTTGCTAGAAGACTCCATAGATTGATCTTGGTGACACGTAGGAAATTTTTAAAATTCTGCTACGTTCCCCAACAAGGTGTCGCCCATGCCTTGTGGCCATCCATCTCCATGCCCGAAGGCCTTGGAGAGCTTGCAGAGAAGTTGAAGGGAGCGAGGTGGCGCTTCCGATTGTGGAAGATATCGGCCTGCCGTCAGGGCGCTAGGGAGGCCTGGGCTATGGTGAAGACGCGGTACACGAAGGCTGACTCAAACCACATGGCCGAGGTTGGACCTGTAGGGCCCGATGGGAACGAGATCCCTGTAAGCTTAGTATACGACCAAGTAGAATTGGCCGCCAAGTATTCCCAGCAGGATTGTAAACTAGACAACCTGTTAGATGGTATTGAAGAGGAATACAATCAGTCAAAATGACTATGTAATTCTAATTGACATATGTAATGCCTTCTAGCCAGATTGTAGATCGTTTGTCATGGCCGACCTTTTCGCTTCAGCCTCGGGACCTGACGGTCCGGAGTGTGTCCGAATACCCATGCGGTTATGTAAGAACCGGGGTATGCATGGAGACCAGGCGTAGGGGTCATTAGTGCTTGAACAGACAAGTGCCCAACTAGTTATGTTATATTACATGGTTAGTAAGAAATATCTTCCAGGGAGAATAGTTCCGTTAAGGGTTCCTTTCCCTGGGAGGCATGCCCTATAGTGCATGTCCATGTTGCGAAAAGAGACGCAGGAAAGAATCATCTGTGGGCGCATAAATAAATAAGTGAAAAGGTCATCTTTAGTTCACCGATCGAATATTCCCTTAAGAACGCTAGCTTTCGGCTTCGCCCAGTCTGAGGTACACATCCGGCAGACCCGGCAGTAACAATCGCAGAGGTGCTCCCTTTACCACCTAGACGAACAATCGGGAACGTAGGGGTAAGCACAGGAGCCAGGCAACCCAGCTTGGCCAAAACTTAAGTCATATCGATGCATATAATGGTGAATAAAGGTACATGCGGAAGTGTCACACATGTATTGGGCATGAAGCCCGTATGAATAAGCTTCTGTTTAAAGAAGCCCCCAGGTTTAATGAGCGCGGATAGCGCGTCACTTATTGGGCCTTGAAAGGCTATAAGAAAAAGGAAGGGGAGAAGGAGAGAAATGTAAGACAGAAAATATAAAAAATGGACAGAGGAAGGAGACGAACACAGACCGGCGCTAGGCATAGAATCTTCGGAGACGGGTTGCGTTCCATGGGTTCGGCTCGAGTCGGTTATCTGATGCATCTCACAGGCGGTACGCTCCACCAGTCAGGACTTGGTCAATTATGAAGGGACCTTCCCACTTGGGCTTGAGTTTGTCCTTTTCTTGTCCGGCAGGCGTAGAACTAATTCGCCAACGTCGTAATTTTTGGCCCGTACTTCTCTGCTTTGATATCTTCGAGCCTGCTGTTGATAGAATGCGGAACGGGCTTTTGCCACGTCACGCTCCTCCTCCAAGGCGTCCAAACTGTCCTCCTGATCGAGCTCGGCTTCTCTTTCTTCTTACATGTGCACTCGAGGTGAGTCATGAATTATATTGCAGGGCAAAATTGCCTCTGCGCCGTACACCATAAAGAATGGTGTGTATCCGGTGGTGCGATTCGACGTGGTCCGCAACCCCCAGAGTATGGAGTCGAGCTCCTCTACCCAATGCGTATTAGATTCCTTAAGGGACCGCACTAATCTGGGTTTGATCCCGCTCATGATAAGACCATTTGCGCGTTTAACCTATCTGTTAGTTTGTGGATGATAGACGGAAGCATAATCGAGCTTAATGCCCATGTTTTGCACCAGAGGTTTACCTCATTGACCGTAAAGTTCATGCCGTTATCAGTGATGATGCTGTGGGGGACACCATAACGGTGTACGACCCCAGATATAAAGTCTATCACCGGTCCGGATTCGGCCATCTTAACAGGCTTGGCTCCTATCCATTTGGTGAACTTATCCACCATGACCAGTAAGTATTTTTTATTGTGGGTTCCGCCTTTAAGGGGTCCAACCATGTCAAGCCCCCAGACCGCAAAGGGCCAAGTGATGGGGATAGTTTGGAGGGCGGTGGGTGGCATATGGCTTTGGTTTGCAAAAAGCTTGCAACCGACGCATCGTTGGACCAAGTCCTGAGCGTCTACCCGGGCCGTCGGCCAATAAAAGCCTGTACGGAAAGCCTTGCTTACAAGGGACCGAGCTGCAGCGTGATGACCACCGAGTCCGGCATGAATTTCAGCCAGCATGTTCTGCCCTTCCTCTTCGGAGATGCACCTTTGAAGGACTCCGGTAGTGCTTTCTTATAAAGTTCTCCCTCATGGACTTTATAGGCTTTAGATCGCCGCACTATGCAGCGTGCCTCGTTTTGGTCCTCTGGGAGTTCCTGCCTAGTAAGGTAGGCCAGGAATGGTTCTGTCCATGGGGCGATGACGGCCATTATTACGTGGGCTAAACTTCTAACTTCATTGCCAGAGCCTCCAATTATGTCAGATTGTTCGGTGTCGGGCAGTGCGGTTGGGTCCGCGCTGTTATTGCCAGGTTCCCCTTCCCATGCTATGGATGGCTTGAACAACCTTTCCAAGAAGATGTTGGGGGGGACTACATCGCGTTTTGTGCCAATGCGTGCCAGGACATCTGCCGCCTGATTGTTTTCCCGGGCTATATGGTGAAATTCAAGCCCTTCAAACCGAGCTGGCATTTTTAAGATGGCGTTGCGGTAAGCTGCCATTTTTGGATCCTTGGCATCGAAGTCTCCATTTATTTGGGATATCGCGAGGTTCGAATCCCCGCGCACCTCTAGGCGTTGAGTGCCCATGGATACTGCCATCCGGAGGCCATGTAACAGGGCCTCGTATTCGGCTGCATTGTTGGAGTCTATGTACATAATCTGGAGTACATATTGAACTGTGTCTCCTGTGGGGGACGTCAAAACAACGCTAGCCCCCAGACCGGCCAACATTTTGGAGCCGTTTAAATGCATGATCCAGTTTGAATATGTGTCGTACTCTTTAGGGAGTTCGGCCTCCGTCCATTCTGCGACGAAGTCGGCCAAAACTTGCGACGTAATAGCTCGTCGTGGCTTATAAGTTATGTCGAATGGGAGGAGCTTGATGGCCCATTTTGCAATCCGACCCGTTGCGTCGCGGTTGTTTATAATATCGTTGAGTGGTACTTCCGAGGCTACTGTTATCGAACACTCTTGAAAGTAGTGCCGTAGTTTCCGGGATGCCATGAATACCGCGTATGCAATCTTTTGATAATGCGGGTACCGTGATTTACATGGAGTGAGGACAGTGGACACATAGTAGACCGACTTTTGAAGGGGGAATTTTTGCCCGTCCGTTTCTCGCTCAACGACGAGCACTGCGCTTACAACCTGATGGGTTGCTGCAATGTACAATAACATTGGTTCGCCGATGTTTGGCGCGGCCAGGACTGGGTATGTTGCCAATATGGCTTTTATTTCATCGAGTCCGGCCGTGGCGGCATCCGTCCGCTCGAAGTGTTTGGTGCGCCGAAGGAGGCGATAGAGGGGTAGTGCCTTTTCTCCCAAGAGGGAGATGAAGCGGCTTAGAGCCGCCACGCATCCGGTTAATTTTTGTATTTGTTTGAGGTCCATCGGGATATCCAATTGTGAAAAAGCTTGGATCTTGGCTGGATTTGCTTCAATTCCTCTACCGGATACAATGAAGCCCAAGGGCTTTCGGCAGGAACACCGAAAATGCATTTTTCCGGGTTGAGCTTGATGTCGTATGTTCGGAGGTTATCAAATGTAAGCCTTAAGTCGTCTACTAGAGATTCGACATGTCTTGTTTTTACGACCACATCATCCACGTATGTCTCCACTGTTTTGCCGATCTGGTTTGCCAGACATGTCTGAATCATGCGCTGATATGTTGCGCCGGCGTTTTTGAGCCCGAAGGGCATTGTGTTGAAGCAGAATGTGCCGTATGGTGTGATGAATGCCGTTGCGGCTTGGTCTGAATCTGCCATCTTGATTTGATGGTAGCTGGAGTATGCGTCGAGGAAACACAACGAATCATGTCCTGCGGTAGCGTCGATAGTTTGATCGATGTGGGGGAGGGGGAAGGGATCCTTTGGGCAAGCCTTGTTAAGGTCTTTAAAATCAACGCACAGGTGCCAGGATTTGTCCTTCTTTGGTACCATCACCAGGTTTGCTAGCCAGTCCGGATGTTTTATTTCTCTGATGAATCCGGCCCCCAATAGCTTGGCTAGCTCCTCTCCCATGGCCTGTCTCTTAGGTTCGGAAAAACGCCGAAGAGCTTGTTTGACAGGTTTGAATCCTTTTAGGATATTAAAGCTGTGTTCGGCCAGCCTGCGTGGGATTCCTGGCATGTCTGAAGGGTGCCAGGCGAAGATGTCCCCGTTTTCACGTAGGAATTCTCGCAGTGCAGCGTCTACATCAGGGTTTAATTGTGCCCCGATAGAAGCTGTGTTATTGGGGTCCGTTGGATGGACCTGGAATTTGACTATTTCGTCCGCTGGTTTAAAGGAGGTGGACTTGGATCTCTTGTCGAGTATCACATTGTCCCTGTTCACCGTGGAGCGCAGCGCAGTCAGTTCCTCAGCCGCTAGGGCTTCGGATAGTGCCTCAAGGGCCTGTGCGGCTGTCTTATTTTCGGCGCGGAGTGCTATGTCCGGATCACTAGCGAGAGTGGTGATTCCGTTCGGCCCGGGAATCTTGAGATTCATGTACCCGTAATGGGGTATTGCTTGGAAGATTGTAAATGCTTCCCGCCCAAGCAGAGCGTGGTATCCGCTACTGCACGGGGCCACATGGAACGCGACCTCTTCGGACCTGTAATTATCCGGCATGCCGAACACCACATCTAGTGTGATTTTTCTTGTACAACGCGCTTCCCGACTAGGTATTATTCCACTAAAGGTTGTGCTGCTTCGCTCAATGCGGTTCCAGTCTATTTCCATTTTTTGAAGGGTTTCCTCATAAATGAGGTTTAATCCGCTGCCTCCATCCATGAGTACTTTGGTGAGGCGAAAGCCGTCCACTATTGGACTGAGGACCAATGCGGCTGGTGCTCGGGCTGTTCGGAATTTAGGTTCATCACTGGCATTAAAAGTAATAGCCGTGTCACTCCATGGGTTTATTGTTGCTACTTGGTAGACTTCGGCAAGGCTGCGGAGTGTTCATTTTCGCATATTATTTGATGCGAAAGTCTCGAAGACTGTTAGTACCGTATTGGTGTCCCTGGGGTGGCTTTCTATGGCCTCCGGAATTAGGAGATCTTCCCCAATTTTGGCCACCTGCCGGAGTATCCAACATGCTCTAAGGCTGTGAGTTGGTATGGCGCCCTCTGTACTATGAATTTTACAGGGTCCATTAAGCCATCCTTCCAGTACGATTCCATGCCTTGTAGAGGGTTTTTGCTTTTCGGTGTTTAATCCGGGTGTCTGGCGATGATGCACCCTTTTATTTCGGACTGGGTTTGTATTCAGAGCCGGATCGTCCCAAAATTTTATTTCGGTTTTCCCGGCGCTTTCCATCGCACAGTACTTTCGTACTATGGACGCCAAGTCAGCGAAACGTGTAATATCACGGCGACTTATGGCGTTGAGGATTCCCTTGTCCGTGCAATTATTGCAGAAAATTGAGATTGCGTCTTCCTCGCGGCAGTCCTTTATCCTGTTCCTAACCAGGAGGAATCTGGCCCAGTAACGATGTACCGTTTCTTCGGGCTTTCGCCTGATTTGGGATAGATCGCTTATGTTCGGGTGGGTGGGTGGAATTAGATCCGAAACCTCACCCAATCTGAGACTCAGAGGCCAAGAAGTTTCCGAACTCAAAAGTTTGGATTCTTGGATGTTGTCCAATGAATCCAGCCCGTCGCCTGATTCTAATTTCAGGTCTTGAGTGATATCCTCCCCTCCGCGGGTATCCGGCTTGAAGGGATCGGGAATCCGGACGTAGTTAGTCTTTAAGATAGATGAAGGGTCGCCGCACTGCCCCTCTACCACGACAACGTGATGGGTGACTTGGGGAGAGTTAATCTCTCTTGGATCGGGTTTAGGCCCAACCTGGTCGTAATCCGTAGCGACCCCCAGGGCGGCGATGCGATCCAAGAGCTCGTTTATGGAAGAGAGCTCCATTGGATCTAACTGCTCGACGAGTTCCGAACTGACATGAAGATTGCTTTTGATGACCCGAGAGGTCATCGTCGGCGCAGCAACTGAATAGGCGGTCATAAGAAAACCACCTAGCCGGAGAGTTTGGCCGACAGCCAAAGCTCCCTTAGCAACGGTGCCGTCTTTAAAGACGGGATGAGGCATCCTTCCTGATGGCGACGACACAGAGGAACTCTCAATGAAAGCCCAATGTCGGTGTCAAAACCGGCGGATCTCGGGTAGGGGGTCCTGAACTGTGCGTCTAGGTGGATGGTAACAGGAGACAAGGGACACGATGTTTTACCCAGGTTCGGGCCCTCTTGATGGAGGTAAAACCCTACGTCCTGATTGATTAATATTGATGATATGGGTAGTACAAGAGTAGATCTACCACGAGATCAAGGAGGCTAAACCCTAGAAGCTAGCCTATGGTATGATTGTTATGTTGTCCTACGGACTAAAACCCTCCGGTTTATATAGACACCGGAGAGGGCTAGGGTTACACAGAGTCGGTTACAATGGTAGGAGATATATATATCCGTATCGCCAAGCTTGCCTTCCACACCAAGGAAAGTCCCTTCCGGACACGGGACGAAGTCTTCAATCTTGTATCTTCATAGTCCTGGAGTCCGGTTGAAGGTATAGTCCGGCTATCCGGACACCCCCTAATCCAGGACTCCCTCAGGGACGTTGCGGCCGCCGAATGAAGCGCATGAGTAGCCCACAAAGCAGTAGATGGTGCTCCTCCCTAGTCCCTATTCTTATCTCTATCTCTACTACTCTTCTTTGTTTTTTATAATATACTAGTTGTAGTTGTCAAATCGAATAGTACTGCACCAGCCACTGCACGCCCGGCTGAACACGCCTCCTCGCATCCATCAAACCCCTCTGTTAAACCCGCATGCAAACCGAGAAACCTACTCCGGCCCGCGGGAGGAAATTTGACGGTTGCCGTTGGAGAATAATAGAGTCACGTCCAATCCATTTGAGTTAATTGCATGTATGATTCTCCCTCTATAAAAAGTTAATTGCATCCTTAATCTTGTATTCTAAGTACTCTGTGGGTTCCACTGTCAGTACAGTGTACATGACTTGCAGGCTGGCTACAGATTCGTACAGAAAGTAAAAAAGAAACAAATCCATGACTTGCAGGATTGGAGTTAGCACCGATGGCGGTTCGTAGTCATTCCACGCTCGGGCATTGAAGTTGGTAACTATTTTAGATTAGAACATACTACTCACCCGGTGCAAGTAGTAGAGCAGAGTCCTACTCCACACTACAAAAAAAACACACATCCGTGACATTTTGGGCCGAACGAAAATCTTTTCTGTCATACTTATGACACTTCTGTGACAATAATTGTGACAAAACACGGTATCATCATAGATGTGGTGGGGTCCTACTTCTGTGACAAAATAATCATGACAGAAAATGGGCTTTTCGTCCTGGGCGGGCCGGAGACGCAGCTGCATGACATTCTTTGGGCCGTCCATGACGAAAAAAACCATGGTAGAAGTGAGGGCGCGGAAATATCGGGGAGTCCCCGGTTACGGTGGGTGGTCGGGGCCGAGCCATGCGCATTTCTCTTGTACGTATGCGCGTGTGTGCGAGGCGTTGGGCTCTAACTGAACCCGGGCGAGGCGTTGGGCTCTAACTGAACCTGAGCGATTGCACTGCAGGCTATGCGTTATTGAACCCGAGCGATCGATCAATGGCTGTTAACTGAACCCGATCGAGCGGTTCCTTCGCTATTGCTGTAACTGAAGCCGATCGATGCTGTCTCTGGATGAATAGTGAGCATTGCGGCGGGGGGGGGGGGGGTTGGATGAACAGTTCCTGGTGGGGGTGGATGAACAAGACCCCGTGGCGTTGCCTCTGGATGAACAGTGAGCGTTGCTAGGGGGTTTGGATGAACAGTTCCCGGTGGGGGTGGATGAACAGGACCCCGATCGTTTGAGCCGGTTGGGGCTGGATGAACATGACCCTGTGGAGGGCAGGATGAACAGGACCACCCCGTGGAGGGCAGGTTGAATAGTAGATGGTGGAGGGAAGGATGAACAGTAGCCCGTGGAGGGGTGGTTGAACAGGAGCCCGTGGAGAGGGCTGGTTAAACAGTAGCCGGTGGAGTAGCATGCGGTGGAGGCTGGATGAACGGGAGCCCGTGGATGAACATTCGCAGGTGGAGGCTGGAGGAGGTCGACGGTGGATGAACAGTCACTACTAGGAAAAGGCCTACTAATGGCGCACTGGTTTTGCCTACTAATGGCGCATTACCAGTGCGCCATTAGTAGCACGCCACTAGTATATCTTACTAATGGTGCACCACTGGTGCGCCATTAGTATCTGGTATACTAATGGCGCACCAGGCAGTGCGCCATTAGTTTTGCCCACGGTGCGCCACTAGTGTTTGCTATACTAATGGCGCACCACACGGTAATGCGCCATTGGTAACAATTTTTTTAATTTTTTTTCTTATTCTCGGGTCACTATTTCACCTATGAGATATACAACAAGCATCCATATAACAATCATAGCCAACACACAAGTTCCATCATATATACATACATAGCCAACACACAAGTTCCATCATATATACATACATAGCCAACACATAGTTCCATCGTTACATATTACAAAAGTTTCACATTGTTCATCCAACACCGTTCAGTTCTGATGCATTGTTCTTCTCCTTCTCCTTCCTCAGCCTGATGCGCCAAGAGCGGCGAGGCGGTGGAGGCGGTGGAGGCAGTGGGATGTAGTCTTCTACCTCAATTGGCGTGGTCATGTCGCACAGCTGTGGGATCGCCGACGCCACCACCGGTGCGTGGTCATTGTCAGGCACCACCACCATAGCGAGGCCACCTTCAGGCATGACCATCGCTAGGTCATCCTCAGCCACCTCCATCTCTTGCCCATGGTCAGCCACCACCATCTCTTGCCCTTGGTCAGCCACCACCAGCGCTAGGTCATCCTCAGCCTGATGCCCATCGTCATCCTGCAGCTCCTCATCCCCACTCTGCTCCTCTTCTCCCGCACTCCAGTCCGGATCATCCTTCTTGTTGTCTATGCTGCTGCCAGAATCGCTGCTGCTTTTGCTATAGCCATGGTCGCTGCTGCTTTCGCTACAGCCATGGTCGCTGCTGCTTTGGCTGTAGCCATTGTCGCTGCTGCTGCTCCCATTACCTGTCCAAATGCAACAATGACCGTTAACAATCGATGTGAGACAAAGCCAAATGTAGAGGAATAAGAAGAGGCAGAACGTACCGGCATCATAATCTTCAGCGTAGCTTGCGACACATAGTCGTGTTGAACACCTTCACGATGAGCATGGTGGCGTCGTCATCGTACCTGAAGAGAAGGAAGTACCCCAGCCGCAGGTCGTAGGCACGGTAGAACTTCTCCCACCCACGAGACAAGTACATGTGGCCCTCCTTGATCACCAACTCCACATCCCACAACCTGCGAAACCCGCTGCCGGCCTGTCGCACCTTCACATTATTTGGCGGATCTTCACCCATCAGCATGTTCTTAAAACTGTCAGGCATCCTCTGCAGTTTGGGACAATGAGTGATGTAGGCAAACAATAGATATCATAATGAGATGGGGAAGATCATAATGCTAGGGGAGATCTCTCATTTTATATACCTGCGTCATGGATGATACTGAAGTCCCAAGTATGATAGTGAAGAACTCAGAAGCATCCAACTCGTACTGCGGTGTCGCCGAGCGGCGGTGGCTGCTTCCCGCCATATCTGATAAGCAGCAGAAGAGACCAATTAGTACCCCTTACAACAGATCATAAAACATGCATGATAACAGGCATTAGTCGCAAGTACCCCATATGTCCTATTTTTAGCAAAGTCATGCTAAAATTCACAGAAAATTTCAGCATGACCTTTGCTGAAAACAAGACATATGGAGTACCCGAATTCGCCGGAACGGAAGTTAATCGACATTCCGGCAAACTCAAGGGCCTCTCGGGGTACCTGCCCAAAAGACATCATGGATGAAATGGACCAACAATATGTATACATAAAAGTAACAGCAACAATATATTTAGGCTTTAATAGCAGTGCAAGAAGTTCATCCTAAATAACACATAAACCCGATTCAACATGTCTTCAAACAGCCCAAAAGCAATCATATTACACAAGTATTGAGAGCTCATAACCGAAAAAACAGGAGCGAAGGAGAACAAAACACATTGAAAAAGGACTATACAGCCGAACGCAGATTACCCAGCAGCCATACTCCATCTTTACTAGCCTTAATCACACCTAACATTTGTACATTTTTCTCAGTTCTAATACTCTACCAATCAAGCCCAACCCGAGGTCAAAATATTCGACAGGCCAACGTTCACTCTTCAACAACTATATACATCTAATATGAACACTAACACTAAAATTAACAGTATACAACTATATAATCATGCTAACATGGATATTACACTTGTTACTACTAAAACTAGTAGGAAGATGAAAAGAAAAAGGCGCGTAAAATGTGAATGCATGTACCGGTGTTGACGGGGCCGACGGTGGCCTGCTTGTAGAGGCTGTAGAGGCAGAGATTGCTATCGTTGGTGGTGGTGTCCGGCAGTGTCTTGGTCTTCTCCGCAAACTCCTGAAACTCCTCCTGGAATAAGAACAAGAACATGCAAGCACATCATAAGCTAATCATCAACTGACAACTGTTACTACTGATAGTTGTTACTTGCGCTCATCAGCCAATTCAACACGTAGATTCGGACAGTAACAAACCCTGAACTTTCAGTTAAAATAAATCCCCTCAACATATTCATGAAATAATCAATCTCAAGACAACGACACGGAGATCTGCAACATATTCAGACAACAAAGCTGAACCGAACTTGTATATGATGACATAATATATGCATACATGTAAGAGTAAGGATTAAGTGACCGAGACTCCTCGTTGGTCTATAAAACAAATAAACCATTATTGAAGAAAGGAACAACCAGTACCATAATCTTGTGTCAGGATCAAGTGATGTGGCGCAATGTAAGAAGCGCCATGCCTGCACAAATACTTGACTAACGCTATGACTAACTTATGCCAGGATACTTCCACCCTTTTTCTTTGTGTGTGTGTGTGTGTGGATATCCCCCGTTACAACTTATAGACATAGAAACTGATTACCCCTCCATGAAATTCCCCATTTTAGTGTATGCAGAATTCAGAAATCGGCACGAAGGTGAAACTTTCCTGCACTGATCTACTAGTTGCAGGCAGCATTTACTCCAACCAACATGTTATGGTCCAAGTTGAGGTACAAAAGAAGGCTGTCCATGAGTTGAGGATGTCTTTCTCATACACTGAACTACCAGGTGCAGCATTTACTCTAATCATCATGTTATAGTCCAAGTTAAAGTACCCACAAATTAAATCCAGTCCACCCATTGTTGACAGCAGGGGAAAGAAACCTGCTGAAACTAGCAAATGACAGTTGACCTGAGTGTTAAATGGCCGACAGCCCCCAACCTGAACCTGAACCTGAACCTGAATGGTCCTCTCCTCACCAACATCACAGCGACAGTACATGAGGATGGTCCTCTCCTCACCAACAGCACAGCGATAGTACATGAGGATGCGCATGATTGAGGAGAGGAGGAAGAGAGGCAGAGGGAGGAGGGTTACCTGACCACGATGAGGTGGTGACCGGAGCGGCGATGACGGAGGGTGGAGACAGCGAGCTTGGGGGAGGCGGGGATAGACGGCGGGGAGGTCGCGGGCCTCCTCTCCTGGTGGACGTGGGGCCTCCTCTCCTGGTGAACTTGGGGCGGCTCTGAGGCTCCAAGTCTCCGGCGGCTCCGAGGCTCCAAATCTCCGGCGGGTTTCTAGGGTTTCGAGGGAGGCGGCGCTCGCGGGGGAGGTGGGGCTCGAGGGGGAGGCGGCGCTCGAGGGTGAGGAAGGGGAGAGGGAGGCTGCGGGGGCGCGTGGGCGGCTGCGCGCCGTGGGTCGGGGCAGCGGCGGTGGCGCGGTGGAGGGAGGGAGCGGCGCGGTGGAGGGAGAGGAAGAGGGAGGGAGCGGCGCGGTGTCGATCTGGCAAGAGGGAGAGGGACGAGGGAGGGATGAAGTGTATGGATGGGGGAAGATTACTAATGGCGCACCCCCAGGCGGTGCGCCATTAGAATGTTTTTTTAGATAGCAATGGCGCACCAGCCGTCCGTGCGCCATAAGTAAGATTTTTTTTTATTTTAGAAAAATGAATATGAAACAGTAATATTTTTTTATACAAACAGTAATAATTGTTGTTTAACAACAATTGTAGTCTACACTTTATTATTATTATTTTTAAAAAAATGAATATGAATATGAAATAGTAATATTTTTTATAAAAACAATAATATTTTTTTAAAAAATATCATCAAATTTGTTATTTGAAAATATCATCGGCGGCGGCGGCGGAGCAGGTGAGGGTGCGGGGGGTGCTCGTCGACAGCGGTGGAGCGGGGGAGGGTGCATGCGGCCGGGGGTGCTCGTCGGCGGCTGGCGGTGGAGCGGGGGCGGGTGCGGGGGGTGCTCGTCGGCGGCGGTGGAGCGGGGGCAGGTGCGGGGGGTGCCCGTCGGCGTCGGTGGAGCGGGGGAGGGATCGAGATCGAGATGGAGGGGGATCAAGAGCGAGATGGAGGGGGAATCGAGATCGAGATGGAGGGGGATCGAGATCAAGTGTCCTCATGAATTCAAAAAGTGCCCATGAAATTTAGAAAAAATTTGAAACGGTGCGCCATTAGTAGTTTTGCAAAAAAAAAGAATAAAAAAATTACAGTAATGGCGCACTTTCTGCCTGGTGCGCCATTACTAGTTAGACTAGTAATGGCGCATTATCGACCTGATGCGCCATTAGTATGTATGGAAAAATGGAAAAAAAATTAATACTAGTGGCGCACCGTGTCTCTGGTGCGCCATTAGTGTCTTCCACACTAATGGCGCATCGCCAACAGGTGCACCATTAGTATATAGTAGTGGCGCACTGCTTCCCTGGTGCGACATTAGTATCAATCCTATCTATAGCCCTTTTCCTAGTAGTGAGTAGCCCGTGGAGGCTGGAGGGGGTCGACGGTGGAGATGAACATTATCCCGTGGAGTCCCGTTTTGTGGTACGCCACACCCCTCCTGATGAACAGGACCCCTGTTTCGACCGTAGCGCTCCAACACAAGTCTGTTTCCTCCGTTTTGCGGTACGCCAGACCCCTCCCGATGAACAGGACCCCCGTTTTGACTGTAGGAGGTCTGTTTCCTACGTTTTGCGGTACGCCAGACCCCTCCCGATGAACATGATCCCGTTTTGAACATAGCCGGTCGAACACAAGGTCGTTTCCTCCGTTCTGCGGTACGCCAGGCCTCGTTTCCATCGACTGTTCCGTCCAAGCCCTTCTGATGAACACGACGACGCATTCCGTTCCGACCCAGCCGGTTGGCTCCCCATGAACACGACAACGACGACGCTGTTTCCCCGTTCCGACCTAGCCATGTACATGAGCCCTGGCCGTACGTATGCGCGAGTAGGCGTTCGAGACCCTGCCCGTATGTACGTACGTGGCCGTATTTTCTTTCTTGCACACCGGCCGTTGTACGTACGTGTACATGCTACGTGCGCGCCTCTACTACGACATGTGTGCGCCTCTACATCGACCAATATGTACGTACACTGTCGGGGATATACCCCGCGGTATGACCCGGCCGGAGTTGTAAACCGGCTGGGACTTGGTAAACCGATGTTAAACCGACAGACAGTTAAGGCAGACAGTTAAGGCAGACAGTTAAGACAGACAGTTAAGGTAGATGGCTATGACGGACGGTAAACCGGTAGGTGGTAAACCGGCAAGTGTTAAGGCAGGTGGTAAACCGGCAAGTGTTAAGGCAGGTGGTAAACCGGCAGGAGTTAAGTCAGATCTTAAACCGGTAGACCATCTTAAATCGGCAGACCATCTTAAACCGGCAGACCATCTTAAACCGGCAAACAGTGATAACTGGGTTGCCAGGGGTTATGAAGCTCGAGATGTTATGAAGCCCAAGATGTTAAGAAGCCCATGAAGATAAGTTAGAATAATTAAGTCTTAAGTCCGAGTTGGACTCTACATGTAACCCGCCTCTTCAACATATATAAGGAGGGGTAGGGCTCCCCAAAGAGGGACAAGTAAGAAGAAACAATCTTAGGGCTAGACACAAAGAGGAGAACCGGTTTACGGCGACTCCCTCGTGATGATAATGAGACCTAGCCTCAAACAGCATGTAGGGTTGTTACCGGATGATGTTTCCCGGGGCCCGAAGCTGTCTAAATCCCTGTCTTGTGTTGCGTCTCTCGATTCCGCTCAACCCCTGTCAAGCTACCACATAGATGCGTTGGCCTCATGACTAAGTCCTCACCCTAAGACATCTGCCGTGACAATTCCACGACAGTTGGCGCCCACCGTGGGGCTTGCGCACGGCGGTGTTGAGTTCTTGAAGGGATCTCTCCTAAGGATCGAGGAGCTCGCGATTCCGTCAGATAAGGAAGAGCTGGCAAGTAAATTGTTTTGTGATCGGGAACATGATCAAATTTGAAGCTAGCGCACACGACCAGATGATCTATTGGGGCCGGATTAATTGCCGCTGCCGCTGCAAGTCCTAGGGATCGGGAAAGTTGCAATTTTCCGGATGAGAAAGGAGCCCGTTCAATAAACCACATCATCCACGAGCAGTCAAAACCAGATCAAGAAAAGTCAGGGTTGCATGTTCAACATCTGCCACGTGCGCCGTGATAATCCGCCGAGTCCGGTTTACAGAAAAAGGGAGATGCGCCATGAGTCACCCGAGACTACAGCTTAGAGCCTGTTTGGTTCCAATAAGTCACCCGACTTATAAGTCAGGTGACTTAAAACCAGTGACTTATAAGTCACGCCTGTTTGGTTGTCACCTGACTTATAAGTCACCTGACCACACACTAAAATAATGCATGTGTAAAATAGATCAATAAATCATGCATAAAAGCAATAATTCATGTATACCAAACAGCAGAATAGATCAATAAGATTATCTGTAGCTATATGTAGAACACAATGTGTAGAACATGCATTCAGATCCATATCAACCGTTGTGCTGCTAATGGCTAATGCATCCTCTAGCGTTGTGCTGCTGCTGCCCGCTCGCTCGCTCATGCACCGTGCTGCTGCTGCTGCTGCTGCTGGGGCGGCGGCGCTGGGTGGTGCTGGTGGTGCGGAGGAGGGCTAGGGTCGTGGTGGAGCGGCGGCAGCGGCTGCGGGGACGTGGCCGAGGTCTTGGCGAGGTGCTTGTTGTTGTGCATCCACACCTTGAGGACGCGGCGGGGGACGCCGACCACGCCGCCGTCGGGCTTCTGCACGCGCCAGCCCACGCGGTGCGCGAACTCCAGCATGCGCTCCTTCTGCTCCGGCGTGAACTTGGTCCGGAACCGCTTCTTGCTCGGCACCGGGGGCGCGGAGGCCGACCTGCCCACGGCCGCCTGCGCCTGCGAGTCGGACGGAGGGGGCGGCGGCGGCGGCGGGGCGCGCAGCTCCTCGCCGGCCATGGTGCAACCTCGAGTTCCTGCCGGCCATGGTGGAGACCGGGCGACGAGCGGAGGAGGCGAGCGGATCCGGGCAGCGGCATACTGGATCTCGAAGGAGGCGTGCTGGATCGAAAGGATTGCGGCGGGGGTGAGCGTGCGATGGAGGGCGGCGGCGGCGAGGGTTTGGGTGCGGTGCGGGGTGCGTGCGATGGAGGGGATCCAGTGTGGACCTGAAGGAGAAAAGGTGGTGGGTCCCACACAAAAGAGGTGACTTATAAGTTTTAAGTTGGGGGTGGAGCAACTTATGACTTATAAGTTGGGGTGACTTATAAGTTGGGGTTGTTTGGAAAAATAAGTCACTTTTTTCATTTTTGGACTTATAAGTTGGTGACTTATTTGGAACCAAACAGGGCCTTAATCCGCCGAGTTCCACTGTTGCTTCACGTTCACAAGTCCCAGGCCGTGGGGATCCCCCATCTGTTGCTACCCTCTTTTTCCCCGATGTGAAGAATAGTCAAAACGGAAAAATAAACTAGTACTTACACTAGTACGTGACCAAGACTAGTACTACTCCTACTTTGAGTACTCATAGACAGGATCACTACCTCCGTCCGAGTCAGAAGATTCAAGGAGCGGCTGCCGGATCATCATCAGGCTAATTTTCAAAAAAAAAAGAAAAAACAGCCATGAGCCCGTCACCCAGGAACGAGGCATCCACGGGCTTGGACTCTTTCGTTGAACTGGACCCCGAGCCTCGTGTCAACCAGCGGTCGCCTCCGCTGTCGCCGTGGTTTTCACGGCCGCTGTCCCTGGAGCAGGCCGCCTCCACCTCTGCTATGAGCCGCTGCGACCGGAACTGCCTCAACTCCGCAGCCGCAGCCGGGTCTCCACACCTGCTCCCTCTTGCAAACCGCCCCGGCCTCCTGAGCTGCACACCGGTTCTGTCACGCCCCCGCGCTGTGCCACCTCTGCTGGCTGCGCCCACTGGCCTCGCGGGCACGAGCTCGTCAGAAAACCGCCGCCTTCGTGGCCGGCCCCATGTTCCACCTCTGCTACGAGCCGCCTTCGTCGTTTCGCTTCACGGCTCCTGTGCCATGGCTGCGTCGAGCCACTCTGGGAGAACCACCCCGTGTCGGGTCAACTCTGCTCCGAGACGCCCTCGAGACACCTCGTGCCCACCGCCGGTTCATCGCACGACCAGCCGCCGTTGAATCACCGGCCCCGAGCCGTCCGGCCCCGGAGCGCTTGACATTGCGGCCTTGCTCTACCTTGGCTGAGTCGCCGCCTCCTCTAAACTACTGCAGTGTTTGCCTGCTCAAACCGCCGCGACCCCTCGCTACTGTGTTCCATTGCTGATTCGCTGAACCACCGACGATGGGCTGCCGGCTGTCTTCTTCCACTGCACTAAGTCGCCGATCTCTGCCGCCTCCCGTGAGTCGCCGCCTTCGTCTGCCGCGGAGCCGCTAGCATGCCTCGTTTCTGCGGTCACCGACGCACCTCGTCGGCCTAGTCCGCCGAGCCGGTTACCTCCATCACCGTGGCTCCGCGCCTGCCGCTTCAAGCCGCCGCCGAACCGGTGCAGGGCCACCCCGGACTCACCTCGGTTGGCCCGGACCTCCGCGGCCTCCACCTCCGTCGCCTCACCACGCCAGGTCACTGCCGTCACACCCGAGGCTGCATCCGAACCGCCGCGGCGCTCTTCTCGACCCCGCGCCTCAAGCTGGCTCCGCTTTGACTCGCCGGGTGCGTGTGTCTGCTGGCACCACTTCACCGTCACCTCGCGAGGCTCCTTATCTCCGAGCAGGGCCGGTTTGTGCCCACTGTGCCCTGCGCCGTCGACAAGCCGCTTCAGCCGTTACCTACTCTGCCAATCTCCGTTAAGCCGGCCCTGCGCTATGGCTGCTCTCCGCCTTGCCGGGGACACCATGAGCCGCCCCGTTTCTGTCTAAACCCCCTCAAGCTGGCTTATATTCCATTGCCGGCCACCGCCGGGTCAAGTCGCCGCGCCTCCGGCTGTTTTAAGTCGCTAAACCACCGAGAGCTTCTGTAGCTGATCAGTCGGCCCTGCCCTTGATTTCTACTGTGCGTGGTTGTGGCCTCTAAATAAGATTATTGTTGAGATGGATGAGATGTTGGAGAAGTCATTGAAGATTAATCGGCGCTATGGTCATTTATGAAGCCAAGTTCGTGCAACACTTTCGCGTTGAACCGCCGGAGCCGTGTCGGGCTACCTATGCCACTGCCTCATACCGTCATTGTTAAGTCACCAGGGCATCGCTCCGCCGTCGGGCGTCAAACCGCCCCCGCGGCCTTACCAGCGTGTCAAGCAAAGCAGATCCCCCAGAGTGATTACCGGATTGCCCTGAAAGTGTATTGCTGGTAGTGCAGTTTTTTCTTTTTTACGGTTCTAACTTGGAGAAGGCAACATCGCCGTTTTTTGTGGAGGAACATTCTGCAAAAAAAATCAAGGGAAGATGCTTGATACCCAGGAAGTTCAGACTGCGTGATCTTCAGAGAGTGTGTGACGCTTGCTACGACAGCCTCTATCCACTCCAAGTCTCATTGGTCAACTACAACAGTACAACCATGTAACCTGCTGAGCACGACATCGTTGATTGGATGAGTACGAGGAGCTGGTTGAGTTTGCCTGCTGGATTATCAATAGAATATGAAATATACAAGACCCTTTGACATCATGGATTGGAGAAGGCAGCAAAGAGACCCACTATGTACTAGTGCACTATTAGTATATACATATATTATTCCTATGGATGTCACATCAAACAGAGAAACGAGACTACAAGTCTATAATTGCTGGAATATGGCGTTCGCCCAACAGAACATCAGGTGATATCCGTCCGGTTTGTTTTCATAGCACATATTAATTTTTATGTGAACAATTACTTTGGCATGTGATAGTTATTGTACGCAGGACAATGATTCACTACAAATGTGGTTTATACCACGGATACGGAGCACGTACTGGCAACATTGCACCCGGTATTCGTCCGTGCCTCATTACCCGGTAAATGCATGTAACACCCCAAACTTTTGGTTTTTATTTTTATCAACTTCTTTATTTGATTTAAAGAAGGTCACTTGAATTTTTCAAAAAAAAGGGGCTCATCTTCTCAAATCTTTTTATGACAAATATTTCATGAGTTCTTCCCAATCTTGATTTTTGGTCTTGAAGATTTTTCATCTTGTGTTGGCTCAACACAAATAAATTTGAAAGGTTTTTACAATTCCTTTTTATTAAAAAGAATTCCTATAAATTATGAATTTTATTCTTCCCCATTCAAAGATTACTCTCTTGCCATGACCTATGTTGAAAACTTTCTTCCAAAACCCACCTCCCCACTTTGGGTCAAGTCAAGCATCAAGTCCAGCAAAGTTCAACTTCCCCTAGATTTTAATTCTATTTATTTTAAACTCAAAATCTTTTTCTGCCATTTATTTGGACCTTAGTGATTTACAAAGGAACTACTAGATTTCCTTTGAGTTTTGGTTCCAAATAAATTCCTCTGGCTAGTCCTTAGTGCCCTCAACCTAGATCCATCAGGATCTGCTAGTCCACACTTCAAAATTTTCAAAATTTGCTTGCTGCATGTTTGGACCAGATTTGCCATTTTTGGTGAATTTCATTCTTTTTCTTTTCCAAAAATTCTGAGATAATTCACGCAGTCTCCAGATGCATCAAGAGATCACTTCACCAAGTTTCAGCTCTAATTTTTTTCCACGTGCATAAATCACTTCGTCGAACAGGTGGCCGGCACTGTTCCTGTCAAGTTTCAGAAGTTCAGTGTTGGGTTCAGTCGTCAGTGTCGTTTTCGTCAGGGCTCTTCGTCAATCTCGCCAGTAGCTGCCTTGGATCGTTGCTCACTGCTCCTTCTTCTTATCCAATGCGCCGCACGGTTGTTTGGCCGGTCGCGAGCGTCGGTGGCGACGTGTCACGTCAACTCCGGCGTCTTCTGCGGTGGAAGAACCGCGGTGGCGACCAGCAGGGGCCAGCGCTGCAGTACGGCGCCGTCCGGCACCGCCCACACCACCAGGAGCCTCCGCGTGGCCGTCCTCTTCCCTATGGGTGCTGCAGAACCGTCGCCGTGGCCTGAGAGGCGCATAGTGCGCTCTCTGCCGCCAACGAGCCTGTGAGCTCCGTTCCGTCGAAACCGCGGGAGCAGGCCAAATCCGATCAAGCTTAGCTGTTGAATGGAGCCAATGGACCAATCCGAAGATGCCCAATCACCTAAACCTCCAGCCCGACCACTGCCTCGCCGTAATCGCTCGCCGGAGTGATCCCGTTCTCGGCAACCGCCTCGGGCCGGCTATAAATAGAGGCCCCGAGCTCTCCTTCGACCCAGCACCACTCCTCAACCTCACCAGAGCCGCGCCCAGCCGCTAGAAGGACCTCGAGGAGGCCTTCTTCCCCAACTCCGGCCGCCACGACCCGCTCTGGTAGCCAGCTTGATTCACTCGATTCCTTGCATAGCTCTAGCTCAAACTTGGGGAGGAACCTCCTAGTGCACCCACTCCCCTAACCCGCGCTTCAATTTGGCGTTTGCAGCTCTCTTCGGAGGGATCCATCCTCGACCAAACCGCCGTCCGCCGGAGTGGAAGCCGCCGTCGGCGTGGTTCTCGCCGAAGACCAAATCCACCATCCACCGACGCCGAATTGTCCCGTGAGTGCAACCATACCCTTGCCCTCCTCTGGATCACCGTCGATCGTCGCCGGCGATCATCGTTTGCTTCGGTCGGCAGTGGGATTTTAAACCTGACATGCGGGACCCCCTCGTCAGCCTCTCCTCTTTAATTCAAAACGTTTTCTGAAAGCACCTTCGGGCAAAGTACGTTTTCCCTTTGGGTCGGCGTATTTCTAACCGAAACGTTTTCTGTTTTTTTAACTAGCCCCGGAAAAGTTTCTGTTTCGTCACAAATTAGTCCCTGGACTAAAAAATTAATAACTTTTATACAGAAGATGATTTTGAGTTGATTATTTTTCTGTCATCTTTATTTTTCTATCTAGTTTTTTATCATATTTATTTGAAAAATATTTGGAACAATTTTTATGCACGCACGGTATTTACGTTAGTATCCGATTTCCTTTATAATGTAGATACCGAAGGAGGTGACGGAGCCGCAAACTTCGCCGAGCTAGACTCCGACTACTCCGAACCAGGCAAGCATGTTTGAACCTTTGATATGATGAGTGTTTTTCATGATTGCTTGAGTGGTTTTCTCATGACATGTTTATATAAGCATTTGTGAATGTTATATTTCATGCAAAGCAAGCTGCAAGTGAGCTTCGAAATTTGATGTGTTCATATGATGGTGAGATAACCTGATCATGTGGTGGCATGATAGGTTGCAAGCTGGTATTGTTGAAGCATGCCAGTTTTATGTCAACCGTTTAACTCCAGTATTAACGTGGACCAAGTCTTGTCCCCGTTCGTCCCCTTTTCGTGGCGCCACATGTCTTCTGCAAAGAATGTAGTTTAGTCAGTTGCAAACCTCTTTCCTTGTACACGCCAAATAAAGGGG
The DNA here is from genome assembly GCA_032464435.1 of Aegilops umbellulata. Taxonomy (NCBI): domain Eukaryota; kingdom Viridiplantae; phylum Streptophyta; class Magnoliopsida; order Poales; family Poaceae; genus Aegilops; species Aegilops umbellulata. The sequence goes on from CP136054.1 coordinate 379,463,638, forward strand.
CCATGATGAGGGTTCCATGGCCATGGATTAAAGCCCGTCATCCGGCCAGGGGGCATGGGTGTTTCCGGTTGGGACCGAGAGGGGGGCACCCCTTAGAGCGCGCGATATAAATTTGATCCCATGCTATTCGAGGTTGTAGCCTCCCCGTCTTAGAGTTTTTCTTGAACGTTGCCTAGGGTGATTCCTGGCAGCGGAACGTGGAATGGGTGTGTACTGGTTAGATGAGTTTCTCCTAAAATGCCGCAAACGGAACTAGTCCTTTGTGAATACTGAAATCTGTTGGCTGTGGTTAAAGAGTACAAACTCTACAGAGTCAAAACCATTCGAGTAACCATGTCCATGGTCAAGGACTTTGATCAACATATTAGTGTCAATCTCAGTATCAGTCTCAGTGACAGTCTCCAGAGAATAAGCATGAAACTGAGAGTGGTAAACCCGGCTGAATGTTATTCCTGTGGATGGACTAACCAGTTTATTATCATGTACCGAGTATTCCGTGGAATGATGTTACCTTCATGAGCTACTTGAATTTGAATGATGAGATATAAGCCCTTTATGTGATGTTGCTTAGACGTCCGACTGTGGCATTCTTGTTATTTACTTTGATATAAGCCCTTTATGTGATGTCGCTTAGACGTCCGACTGTGGCATTCTTGTTAATTACTTTTGATATAAGCCCTTTATGTGATGTCGCTCAGACATCCGACTGTGGCATCCTTGTTATTTACTTTCATTATAATCCCTCTTCGAGATGCCGCTTAGACGTCCGACTATGGCACGTACTGTCATTTACGTTTCAATATAAGCCCTTTATGTGGTGTCTCCCTGAAGCCCGACTGCGGCATGTTAAGTTATTTTACCTTTCGAGGCGTCGCTTCAGACACCCGATCGGTCTTCAACTATTTTATTGGGATTTCGGGAGGACTACCGCCTGACTTCCTTTTTCTTTAACATGCAGTGCAAATTTATTATCTGAGTGCGTGTTACTAGTCTGCTCATGTGCATCAGGTTTGCATTTTTTATATCTTATCTCCAAACTGTCTTGCGAGTACATTCAAAGTACTCACCTAGCTTGTTGATTTGGCCAGATGTTGACGAAGGCGATCTTATGGATGAAGAGTACGATAGCGAGTCAGACGCATAGAGGAGTCCCAGTCAGTCCCGTGCGATCCTGGAGTTGGTCACTTGTATTATATACGCTTCCGCTACCCGAATAAAATCATCGAGCCTCACTCCGGCGCTTGATGAACTGTAAGATTTTGGAGTCATGTCACCCACTTCACTATGACATATCCACCACCACTTTTATTACGAGTCAGTAGTTATGCCACCATACCCTTTGTGTCATATCCGCCTTTATGTATAATATCGGCGTGCTTGTAATAAATTGTTGAGCAGCCTCAGCTCAACCTTGTATAATATTTAGTACTTCTGGATTTTTGTATCACGGATTTGTCTACCAGTAAGGAGGATTCTTCTATACTGGTCTGATATAATGGTCGTTTTTTCAATAAATGTTTTATTGGAAAACCGGTCCTAACAACCTTGGTATCAGAGCCAGGCTGACTGTAGGAAGCCACTAGGTGCGATCGTTAATCGGTTATTAGCGTAATAAGTGCTATTTTAACATTTTGCAAATGTAGCAATTTTCTGTTAGTCATCATAAATTTATGATTTGACTATTCGGAATTTTTGTCTACCTTTGTAGTAGATGGCTGGCAGCGACTGTGAGTCACAGGTGTTCGCCATTGTACCTGAGGGGTTTATCAAGCTTCTCGTCTCCATCACCAAGGTCACGATCGGGCCATCGGCTCGTCCGGAGTTCACTCTCTACCAGCACAAGATCAGCGACAACGTATCTATGCACTAGGCCGCGGTGCAATTCAAGGGAGGACGTCTTGAGTCACGCCGCTTCCGATTTGTGGGAAGGGCCATGCCTACAGAGAGCCATGCCATGCAGATGGTTGCCCGTGAGGCGATAGCTCGTCTTCGGGATGCCCTCCCTTCGAGAAGGCTCGTCACTACCGCTACTTCCCTTGCCACGTGCCATACACTTGTCACTATGCGTTCGCTGGCGCTAGGGGGAGAGAGATGAGGCTATTGAAATGTTGGTTGAGTATCTCAAAGCTCTTGAGGCAGCTTTTGATAACCTCGTGGACGACTTTGTGGCTGCTCGTATGGAATTAGTTCAGGCTGTTCCGCCAACAGGAGGGAGCTCCTCCATACAGCACCACCACTGACTTACGTCTCGTCCTCAGCATCCTATACACCTGCCATCTTAGCCACCGCTCGCCGACTGCCTACCACTGAGGAGTTTGACCAAGTCATTGCTCCTACTCCAGTCAGTGCTGCACCACCTACCGCACCCGCACCAGCTCCTCAACCCAGTACTTCGCGCCTGGAGCCTATTAGTGAGGAGGAGGTTGAGTCTCCAGCATCACTGGGTCTTACCCTCGGCAGGCCAAGGGAAGTTTTTACCCTCTCCGACTGAGTGCGCCTAGCAGCCGTGCGATGTACCTGCTTGTATGATATGTTTATATGTATATAGGTTTGGTGAGAAGTAGTTTGTGTGCGCATCATGTAGGAACTCGGAGAAGTGCACAAGCCTAAATAACATGTCAGGAATGTGTACGCACATCCTAAGTGATGTATTGTATAATTACGGCTTGCGTGTAAGATATGTACTGAGCGGTCCTTCTCCATGCGCAATCAAGTATTTTCTTGAAAAATCTTGGAGTTTAAAAAAAAATTCCGCCTTTGTAAAATTAGTTATTTTTGCCACTCAGTTTTTCTCATAAATTCTGCAAAAATACCCCAGAGTGGGACTTGGTAAACCGGTGGATGTTAAACCGGCAGACAGTTAAGACAGACAGTTAAGAAAGATGGCTATGACGGACGGTAAACCGGCAAGTGTTAAGGCAGGTGGGAAACCAGCAAGTGTTAAGGAAGGTGGTAAACCAGTAGGAGTTAAGTCAGATCTTAAACCGGCAGACCATCTTAAATCGGCAGACTGTCTTAAACCGGCAAACAGTGATAACTCGGTTGCCAGGGGTTATGAATCTCGAGATGTTATGAAGCCCAAGATGTTAAGAAGCCCATGAAGATAAGTTAGAATAGTTAAGTCTTAAGTCTGAGTTGTACTCTACATGTAACCCGCCTCTTCAACATATATAAGGAGAGGTAGGGCTCCCCAAAGAGGGACAAGCAAGAAGAAACAATCTTAGGGATAGACACAAAGGGGAGAGCCGGTTTACAGCGACTCCCTCGTGATGATAATGAGACCTAGCCTCAAACAACATGTTGGGTTGTTACCTGATGATGTTTCCCTGGACCCGAAGCTGTCTAAATCCCTATCTTGTGTTGCGTCTCTCGATTCCATGACATAGATGCGTTGGCCTCATGACTAAGTCCTCACCCTAGGACATCTGCCGTGACAATTCCACAACATACACGTTCGCGACTAGAATGACAACACTACGTATGCTTCGACCAGGTGGGTCCCGACTGTCAGACACTTCTTTGTCTGCGAAGATGTAGCTGGTGGGTCCCATCAGTCAGTGTGACACCCCAAAATTTTGACCTTGTTTTATTAAAATTTTGCTAGGAAATAAAATTTTTATTTTCTGGATTTCCTTTTGATTTCAGAACCATTCTTTTCTTGGTTATTATGGAGTTTTTACCCCAAGTGAAAAGTTTCCAAATATATTATTGGACTTGTTTACCCTCTCAATAAAACTTTTCTTTTATCAGTGGAATTAATTATATAATTATTTTCCTGATCCTCATTTCTTTAAAAATGGTTTCCCATGGTTTTAGGGTCCCATTTGAACTACAACCCTTTGATAAATTTATTTAAAATTTCAACCAAAATTTGGGGATGTCATGTGATGTTTTTATATCACTTTTATGCAAAAACATCTTTTATTCATGGGATATTTTGAGCTCTACCCCAAGTTTTCAAATCTGGTACAGTTTGTGGAATTGCACTGCAACCCATTTAAATATTTCTTTAAAGCTTCCACCAAAATTATGGGATGTCAGTGGTAGCATGCAATTCAACTTTATGCAAAAACCCAGTGATGTTGTTTGAAACATTTGAGTAAATCAACCTCATCTTCATTCTGGTCCAGCTTGGTGATTTGTACTGGAACCATATTTTAACTTGCCCTTTTAGCTATGATTCTTTTTCCTGCCTAAAGACCACCCTACAAAACCCTTAAGTCCAGGAGAGTGGACCCATTGGAAGATTTTAAGTGCATGCAATGAGGCATTTTTCTTTCTTCCCAAAACTGAGGATTTGCAAAACTTGCACTAGCAAGTTTCTGGTTTCGCCCAAATGACCTTGCCATCCTCTCCTACATCTAAAGATACCCCAATCTGGAAAGTTTGGCCACCCCAAGAGTTGCCTAGATGCCCTTGGCATTCTGTCGAGCACTTGGTGTGCATAGCCAGTTTTGGCATGATTTTGTTTCAGCACTGTGATCTTGCCCCCCTAACCACACCACCATGTCCACTAATCTTCTTGCAAACCCTAACCTAGGCCTGTTAATCCCCAACATCACCAAAGCCTCCTAGCATGCGTTGGCATTTTGCCGAACAGTTGGCGTGCATGCTCTGGGCAAGGCCAGAGTGCGCGTTTTGCACGTGCGGGCGCCCGAGTCGCCGCGTCCCGCTGCCGCCTCCCCCACGCCCGTTCTGGCCCCTCCCTTCTCCCAGTCGTCGCGCCCCGACTCCTCCCTCGCCGCAGAGCCGCCCTGGCCCCTCCTGGCGCACCACCGCACCACCACCGCCGCCCCGACAGCTCCTGCCCTAGACGGCGCTGCCCGAGCCACAGCAGCGCGCCAGCTGCCCCCTGGAGCAGCCCGAGCTCATCCACGAGCTCGTCCGCTAGCGCCCGTCGCCGCCATGTCGCCCTGACTGCTACAGAACGGCGGTTCGCCGGCGTTCTTATCCACGGTCATGGGAACCAACCTCTCCAGGCTATATATAGCTCTCCAGGCTAAGCTGGTCAGCAGCCTCGTTCGAGCAGTAGGAAGCCTCCCCTCATCCCCAGTTGATCAGAGGCCCCTCCCTTCCCCATCTCCGGCAGGTTCGGCCGCCGCCACACTCCGGTCCAATTCATCGCGAGCAGGCCCTCTCCCACCTTTACAGCACCACCATCCTCCTCCCCTCAACCTTGCGAAGCTGCCCAGCCTCTCAAATACGATCAGGAACCACCGCAGCCCAGACCCCCAGATCCACCCGAAGCCTCCTCCGCCGCGGAGCTCGCCGTCGGCGACTCCCTCCACCCCCGCCAACCCAAAAACCACCGGGAGGACCGCCCCGGTCTAGCGGATCAATCCCTGCCCTTGGATCCCCGTGGGGAGCCGCCGTTCGTCGGCGGCGATCGCCGAAGCCCTGCCCCGCTCGGACAGAGGAGGAAGAAGAGCGCGGGCGACTGGTCAAACCTGACCAGTGGGGCCCAAGGACCCACTGTCAGTGACCCCGAGCCGGCCCTCGTGGTTTAAGTGGAAGCGTAAAATCCCCGAGTATGTCTCCCCTGCCCCGAAAGCATATTCTGAATCGAAACATTTTCTTTTTCTGGTTTTATTTAAAAACAGAATATTGACTGGCTATAACTTTTTAAATATAAGTCCAAATTACTTGATTCTTTTTATGTTGTTTCCCAAATATTATCTAGTTTATTTTCATATTTATTTGAAAATTTTCTAAACAACTTTTCTGTACTGTTTTGAAAGTATGTGTTAATTTAAATTTATTTAAAATAGGATTTTGGATGAGGAAGAAGAAAACTTTCAAAAGTTTTGAGTGCACCCTGCCTCTCCACAACTTGAAGGCAAGCATTCTGAACCCTGGCATAATATTTTGTGTATTGTTTGATACGGTTACAACACCACCATGACACGAAGTATCCGTTATTTCATGTGAGGATATGATCATACTCATGAGTTCATATTGATGATCTCATGCTATTGGAGTCTGACATGTTTGCGATAGTAGTCATCCTCGCATGCCTTTCATGCCTAACGGAAGGAAGCCGAGAAAGTCTCTGTCTTGGGTAGACACGAGCTTATCTCTGGTTCCTCGTCAAAACGGTTGTGTCCGGTAGGGCATGATGAGGTATAAGGAGTGGTGATTCTGTCTGTTGGTTGAAACATATTCGATATACTAATCATGCATGGAATATTTAAACCTCCTGAGTCGGCCGTAGATCGAGTCTTGTTCCAGTAACCCCCATACTTGTTTCGTGCTGCCACTTGTCCCTGCCGTAGGTAGGGTACGGTTCAGTAGATTGTCAACCCCTGTCCTACCACACACCATACAGAGAGGCCATGGTGGAAGATACCAGCTGCATCCGGTAGGCATGCCACTTGGTCCGGGGGCATGGGTGTTTCCGGTTGGGACCGAGAGGGGGGCACCCCTTAGAGCGCGCGATATAAGTTTGATCCCATGCTAAACGAGGTTGTAGCCTCCCCACTTAGAGTTTTGCTTGACGGGAGTCGTGGGTGATTCCAGACACCGGTAAGTTAGGCTGGTGTGTGCGGTCAGGTGTGTTTTCGAATGAAAGACCATAGACGGAATTAGTCCCGATGGACTAAAGAAATCCGTTGCTCGTGGGTAAAGAGTACACCCTCTGCAGAGATTATATCTATTCGAATAGCCGTGTCCATGGTTAAGGACTACAGTCCCGTGATGGGTCAAGTGTCGGTCTTAGTGTCGGTCTTTGAAGGAAAAACTACTAAACCAGAAACTTGATTATGACCTGTGACTTATGATGATTATGATTACTATTATCATGGACTAACCATTTGTACTATTTGAATTAATGAGTATCCCTGGGACGGTTCTACCTCCTGGATATTCACTATGATTATTACTTATAAGCCCTTGATGTGGTGTCGCTCAGACGCCCGACTATGGCATGCTTGTTATTTCAATTACTTATAAGCCCTTGATGTGGTGTCGCTCAGACGCCCGACTGTGGCATGCTTGTTATTTCAATTACTTATAAGCCCTTTATGTGGTGTCGCACAGACGCCCGACTGTGGCATGCTCGTTATATCTTTTATATATAAGCCCTTTTTGTGGTGTCGCTCAGACGCCCGACTGAGGCATGCTTCATGTTATTATCCTTTCGAGGGGTCGCTTCAGACACTCGATCGGTGCATTTTACTTCTATTCTCGGGTTGTTTATTCATGTTCTATATGAATAATTTGCTTGTGTGCATCATAAATTTTATTTCATGACTGACGTAGTGATCATGGCATATTTCAAAGCATGATTATCACTTGTTATATTATACCTGTGTTCTTAATGTTTGCATGTACATTCAAAGTACTCACTGGCTTGTCCCTGGCTATTGTCTTGGCCAGATTTCTTGCATGTAGAGGAGCATTGCGATGACAGCCCCGGAACCTACGCAATGGTGGTAGCAGCCTCGTGAAGATAGGAGTTATCCAGGTCAGCTGTTCCTATGGGAAATGGAGTCCCATAGACACTGATGTACCACAAACCGCTTCCGCCATCAACCACTAGAAACCATTTGTTGTACTCATAGGCCAGAATGGTCTTGTACTACATATCTTGTATTTTGCTTGGAGTTTCTATATCAAGTTGGTGCCTCATCAGCTAACAGTAATCCTGGGGCTGGTGAGCTCAAGGGCCATTTTTGGGAAATTAATATCCCGAAAAAATGGTCCTGACAGTTAGGGGGGTGAATTGTTTTTTTTTTGCATGGACGCACTTCCTTGCGTGCGAAGATGTAGCTGGTGGGTCCCAGCAGTCAGGGGGAAATGGTTTTTTTTGCAAAATACGGTGGCCCTTCCAGTGGGTCCCCGCTGTCAGGTGGAGGAATAATTATTTTGCGCGTAATAAGGAGGCACTTCCTTGCTGCGGCCGTGGACCCAGCTGTCAGCCTCTCCATGTATAGTCCATGTACGATGAAAGCCGTTCCTTGACCACGTTGACCATGCCGCGCAGAGAGCACCAGGGCGGTGGACGACGGCGAGGCGTAGGAAGGGAACGACGCGGAGCCGTGGAAGACGCGGCAGTGGATGCCCACGCGTAGAGGAGTATGAGGGTTCACTGGTTCGCTGCGGTGTGAGGCTGTCGTCGCCGCAGAATAACAGGGAGTGTGGGTGAGTAGAGGGATGGCCTGGCCAGCGGTGGGAATAGTAGGGGACGGTGAGGCCTCCGCGGCAGCACAGCCGGCCATGGGAGGTAGGAGCATGCGGCACGACCGGCGCTGCTTTCAGCAGCTGGAGCAACAAGACCAGAGGTTGAAGAAGCACTACGGCCGTTGGATGGACATCGTATGGTCACTGGAGCTAGAATCGTTCATATTGACTAAGTTGACAAAGCACTCTGTCCCCGTCAACTTAGTAGGCCCACAAGTCAGCCTCCCACCAAGGTGGGTCCCAACTAGTAGGGGGTATTCATGTTTTTGTGCGTAATAAGGAGGCACCTCTGGTTGGTCCGAGCTGACAGCGGGGGGAACGTTTTTTCGCGAAATACATTGGCCCGTCCGGTGGGTTCCGGCAGTCAGGGGGAATTTTTTTCACCAAATACGGTGGCCCGTCCGGTGGGTCCCTGCTGTCAGGTGGAGGAATAATTATTTTCCACGTAATAAGGAGGCACTTCCTTGCGGCTGTCGTGGACCCAGCTGTCAGCCTCTCCACGTACAGTACTCTTCCGATGGAAGTCGTTCCTTGACCATGTTGACCACGCCGCACCGAGAGCACCAGGATGGTGGACGACGGCGAGGCCTTGGAAGGGAACGACACATAGGCAGGGAAGACTCGGCAGTTGTTTCCCATGCGGAGGGGAGTACGACTGTACGAGGGTTTACTGGTTCGTCTGCCGTCGCCGGAGAATAACAACAAGTGTGGGTGAGTAGAGGGATGGCTAGGCCAGCGATGGGAGTACGGAGAGGCGGTGAGGCCTGCGCGGCAGCACAACCGGCCGCGGGGAGGAGGGAGCAGGCAGTCCCGCCGGTGCTTGTTTGAGCGGCTAGAGTAGGAAGAGCAGATATTGAAGAAGCACGACGGCCGTTGGATGGACATCCAACAGTCACTGCCTGTGCGTCAACCTTTTTTTAGGAAAGCCTCAAATCTGCGGAAAACAGCATACAACCCATCTACCATTATTTCTAATAATTTACAGCCCATTTGCTAATTCTTAAGGTTTTTTTGGAGCCCATATTCTTTTTGTTAGCATTACAACCCATATTGTGGCAACGGTTAAAAAATTATAAGAAATTTTGCATATTTCGGTGCTGTCCGAACTGTTTTTAATCCCGAAATTTCGAGTCACATTCAAACTGATTTTAAAAGTAAATGTATATCAATATAAAAATTAATGCAATTTAAAATCTCGAAATGAAAAAAATAAATTTGAAACTAATTGCCGGTTTGATGTGTTTTAAAAATGTACAACCCATTTCTCATTATTGATAGGCCATTTTCTCGGCCGGCCGAATGAAGCTCTCCTCGTCTTGAAAGATTTGCAGCCCAACAGGCCTGACAAAGCGACTTACTTGGCAAATCTTAAAAAGATTGGGTTGTGGCCGTGGACCCAGCTGCGGCCGTGGACCCAGCTGTCAGCCTCTCCACGTACAGCACTCTTCTGATAGAAGTCGATCGTTGACCACATTGACCACGCCGCGCCGAGAGCACCAAGGAGGTGGATAACGGCGAGGCCTAGGAAGGGGACGACACGGAGCCGGGGAAGACGCGGCAGTGGATGCCCATGCGGAGAGGAGTACGAGGGTTTCAATGGTTTGGCTGCGGTGTGAGGCTATCGTCGCCGCAAAATAACAGGGGGTGTGGGTGAGTAGAGGGATGGCCTAGCGAGCGGTGGGAGTAGTAGGGGCGGTGAGGCCTCCGCGGCATCCCAGCGGGCCACGGGAGGCAGGAGCACGCAGCATGACCGGCGCTTGTTTGGGCGGCTGGAGCAAGAAGACCAGAGGTTGAAGAAGCACTACTACCGTTGGATGAACATCGTACGGTAACTGGAGCTAGAATCATTCATATTGACTAAGTTGACAAAGCCCTCCGTCCCCATCAACTTGGTAGGGCCACAAGTCAGCCTCCCAGGATGCTGGGTTCCAGCTGGCAGGGGGAGTATTCAATTTTTTAATAAGGAGGCACTTCCTTGCGTGCGAAGATAGCTGGTGGGTCCGACCTGTCAGCAGGGGGCACATTTTTTTCGCGAAATACAGAGACCCTTAGGGTGGGTCCCAGATGTCAGGTGGAGGAATCAAAGACTTGAGAAGACGTACAGAACAAGCTAGTGTACCACTAAAGAGACATTGCTGAGTTTTAGAAAAAAGAGAGACGTGGTCCTGTAGCCGGTTCGAATCCAAACCTACACTATGACTATATATGGTGCTATGCTACTCTCCAAGTATTGATACTCACATATCCAACGTTCGCTTCTCCTCTTCTCTACTTACTCTGCCTAGCATCAGAAGCTCTGGCCGCAGCCACCATGTCCGCTGGTTGCTCGTCCACCTGCTCTTCAGCAGGCAACAACCAAATATGTGCCAAGTCGCCACCCGTACCATCGCCTGCGGGTCTCATCACACCCCCGCCGGCACGCGCACCGCAGCCGGTTGCTCATCGCAACCCGCTGTCATTGGTGTGGTGCCACTTCTGCAAATCACGCAGAGTCATCCGTCGTGTCTCAACCACAATCCTCAACCCTGGCCGAGTCTTATACAAATGCCTGAATCATGGGGTAATAATATGTTTAAGTGTTGTTCTGCTGCTTTCAGTTGCTGATTTTTTTAATAGTTTGGTTGATGATCTTCCAATTTGATTCGTGCAGAAAAGGGAAGATTCGTGTGATTTGTATTTTTGGGAAGTTGCTGAAGTGGGGGAGTGCAACTACGCTGATTATTTGGTTAGCCGAGGAATCCCAATACCAGCAGGTTGGGGTGTTGGACAAGTAACTAAAGGAACGGTAGAAGAGGAAGATGCAGAGCAGAAGGTTAAAGATGCAGTTCCTATGATCATGGCCAAGCAACAGCTGCTGAACTGCCTTGACAACAATGAGGAGATGAAAGAGGTTGTGAAGATAATGGGCAAAATCGATGTGCTCTGTAGGATGATTGTCTCTTTATTTGCAGTGTATGTAGCACTCGTGATGTATTCAGTGGCTATGACATGAGAACTTTGCTGAAACTAGTAATGAATGAAACATGTGTAGCAGGCTAGGCATAGTGTTGTGAACATCTAATGATTTCGATTAACGGAAATCAGGGGGTATCCCCTTTTGCTCATAACTAAATAAATAGCAGAGGCTCTTTTGGTAATAAATTAGCAGAGGACCTGTCGGGTCAGCTTTGTTCTCATTCGAAGAGTCGAGCAAATTGCAGTCCAACAGCAAACTATGTCATCAAATTCAAGTTTCATAGCCAAATATGAGTACAACTAAACAACAATGTCATCATGTTTTAGTCGTCATACAATCACCAAACACAAATCAGCATACATAACAAGTGATGTTCTCATAGGAAAACACTAAACAATATGTTCATCAGGTTTCAATTGTCATAGCAAACACAATTTCACATAGTAGTGAAAAAACGTCTTCTGACAGGAAAATACGACAAAAGCAATGTAATCATCATCCGCAGCAACAGCGTCAACATCTTCGCCATGTGTATCAGTCTGAATCGTAATTCCCCATGGTGTCATCTTCTTCTTCATCCTCAACGTCCTCGAATGTTGGCTTCTTCTTGATCAACTCTTGTATGTCCAGAGCACGACAGGCAATCTTTTCGCCGGCGTCATTGACGTGATGGTTCTCAAAGATATTAGGAACTTCTGTGTTATCTTGTACATCAGGAGCAGTGTAAGCATCATCTTGTTGTGCAACTTCATTAAACTAATTCATCTGCTCAAACCTTTGCACTACTCTCCAGTCATCGCTACATGCAAATGTGTCTTCCAAGAAAAATATTTGTGTTGCTTGATTTGCCAAAATAAAAGGCTCGTTGGTCTGGTACGCCGCCTTAACATTGATGGATTAGAAATAATCATCAGCTCTGGGTTTTGCAGTCCTAGAAAACCGGTTATACCAACAACAGCACAACAGAACCACACACCGATGATCCTCGAAACTGGAGATATACTGCAACTGAACAATGTCTGTTATGTTAGTGTACATTTTAGTTGTCTCTTTGTCATACGTATCTGTGCTCATGATGGCATTGTTTTGTGTCTTCCTGCCTTCATCTCGTGCAAGGGTGTTGTAGCGCACATCTTCAACAACGCAAGATTCATAATGTCTTACCCGAGTATCAGGACCCATTGCTAGTGAGTAAAGGGCATCATCAACTACATGCCCATCCTACCACATCTTCTTAACCTAAGGTTAGAAAATAGACAAGCTGATCATCTTATGTACTCAATATATTAAAAAAACTGATAGTGCAATTCAAAAGCTTACATGGCTCTTGAACCATTTCGCAAATCCTGCCATAACCAGTTTGTCAATGTTTCTTGGATTTTGCGGCAGTAACTCCTTTTTGTAGATGCTGCACAACATAGTGATCGCGTCAAACATCTAAATATATAAGAATGTGCTGCAAGTTTAGTAGATTATGATGTATAAGCTGCAGTACTTAGCACTTACTTGATATAAGGTAGTATCTCAGGACAGTTATTCAACACATACCAAACCACTTTGTCCAAATCTTTAGGTGTGTCCTCTTGTCGACTCTTCCCTATAACTCGAACAGAATAATCGAAAACATTGAGCCCGGGATTGTCTTCATCCACGTCTTTGCTAAGCTGATCAGCTGTTTCAATGAATTTTGAGCAGAATGTCAACGCTTCTGTAGCAATGTAGGCCTCTGCAATGGAACTCTCGGGTCTAGATTTGTTCCTAACATAGCCTTTGAAAGTGCCTAGCCGCCTTTCAATAGGGTACATCCAGCCATACTATACTGGATCTCTAAGTATTGCCTTATCAGGTAGATGAACAACCAAATGCACCATCACATCAAAGAAGGCTGGAGGATATATCTTCTCAAGGTCGCATAGGATAGTTGGTATCTTGTCTCTAAGACGCTCCAAAGCATCTATCTTGATATTTCTACTGCAGAGTTCCCTGAAGAATTGTCCCAACTCTGCAGCTGCTCTGTATAATTCAGGGCGGCCCAATCCTCTAAGGATAACAGGTAAAACCCTTTGAAGTAGGACGTGGCAGTCATGAGTTTTCAACCCTTGTACCTTGTCTCCATCTGCACTGACTCTCCTTTCAGGGTTAGAAGAAAATCCATGTGGGAATCTCACACGTGACAGGACCTTGCATAATTCTTTTCTTTTTACCTTGTCCAAGACGTGCACAACTGGTGCCATATCCCGTGGTTTACCTTCATCTTGCACCTGCAAATCCTTTCTGATACCCAGGTGTGTCAAATCAATCCTAGATTTTAAGGTATCTTTCGTCTTGCCTTCAATATTAATAAGTGTGCCGATAATGCTGTCACATATATTTTTCTCGATGTGCATCACATCAAGATTATGCCGCAGATCCAAATCTTTCCAATACTGCAAGTCCCACAAAGTGGACCTGCGGGTAAACAATAATCTCTCTTCTGCCCTGCCACGCTTCCTTTTCCCGCTACCATTATCAGGATGGTTTCCTGGTGTAATACGACTGACCTTCTCTAATTCCACTTGCAACTCATCGGCGGTGAGCCTCTTTGGCGCATCACGGTGTTCATGCTTTGCATTGAACACATGTCTTCAGTATTTTCTAGGATGCGGCTTGTCCTTGGCAAGGAAACGACAGTGTCCAATGTAACAGATCTTTCTAAGTATTGCGTATGACAGCGGATTCTTGTCACAGCGAACACATGCATTGTAACCATGTGTCGTTCGCCCTGACATAGTGGCCAAAGCCAGATAATCATGGATGCACCAAATTATAACAGCACGCAGAAAGAAATCAGCTAGTGGGCTGCCATATAGGTCTCGAGTGAGAACACCCCTCCATAGCTATTGAAGTTCGTCCACAAGAGGCTCCATGAACAAATCAAAATCCTTTCCAGGACTTTTTGGACCTGGGATGAGCAAGGCCATCATGTAGTTTGATTCTTTGGTGCAGACATTTGGAGGCATGTTGTACGGGATAATAAGCACTGGCCACATGCTATATGTGGCGCTCTGGTGGCCAAATGGGTTAAATCCATCTGAAGCTAAGCCAAGTCTAATGTTTCTCGGGTCAGTAGCAAACTTTTCGTGCTTCTGATTGAAGCTTTTCCACTCACTACCATGAGATGGATGGCTCATTACATTCTGATCTCTGAAATCCTGGTTCCTAGAATGCCACAGTACATCCTCTCTTGTTTCAGCATCATGAAACAACCTCTGCAATCTTGGTGTAATTGGAAAATGTCTCAGAACATTATGAGGAATCCTCTTCACAGCATCGCCATCTTTCCATCTTGATGATTTGCATTTCGGGCATTCACTTAAGTTGGCATAATCCTTCCGGAACAGAACACAATTATTCTTACAAACATGGATCATATCATATCCAAATCCAACTGCACGAAGGAAATTCTTCATTTTACTGTAGGTGTGTGGCAGCTCAGACGCATCTGGGAAAGCTTTGTGAAAGCAGCCAACATCGCATCGAATGATTTGTTGGTCATCTGCTCAGATGTCTGAACCTGAAGAAATGTGACCATAGCTGAGAATACTGACAGCTTATTTCCTGGGGTGACCGCCATGTTGCATTGTTCCAACATGCGGGCCCACCGTTTTTCTTCAGCAGGTGAAAGTTCACGGAATGCACGAGCATTTTGTAGCATTGTTTCAATGTTGGTCAAACTCACTGGCGCCGCCACCACCTCCTCCTCCTCCTCTTCCACCTGAGCACCAGGAAGATCAAGATGGTGATCTGCTGCTTCCACGTAGTCAATAACATTCACGTTCACAGCTTCACCATGATGAACCCACCTAGTATATGTGACCGCCAACCCATACAAATGTAGATGATTTTGCACAGTTGACTGGGGGCTTGTAACTGAATTCATACAACTGCTACACGGGCAGACCACATCTGATTTCGGACCACCGTACTTAGCTCTGATAAAGTTCATGAAGTTTTCAACCCCCTCGACATATGCAGCGGAGAATCTTCAAGCAGAAGTTATCCAAGTCCTGTCTATCTGTTAGACATACAAATTAGTTCTTCTACTAGATATTACAGGAAAAACATACATGCTTTTTTATGAAGTCCAGAAGAAAATATCTAGGTCGATGTCTAAAGCTATGGCAAGATATTTGGATGAGCAGATCTAAGTAACAAAATATATGTAAAGCTAATTCAGCAAACATATTTGAGTGCTAAATTATGGCAGGCTGTTTCAGCAGTCAATGAGGCCAAGCACACAGCCATCGAACTATCGAAGGCCATCGCAGCAACAAAGATCGAGTATAAGACGTTGTAGAGCTTTTCACCTAACAGATTGGCTACAAGACCATGGCAATCTACGTCACAATAAATATATGGCAGGATATTTTAGCAACTAATCGGCCTTGGCATGCCATCTCAGCTAACCAGATTGAGTGCAGAACAGGGCAAGGAAGCTTCTTAAGCAGAGCATATTGACTGTAAACTACTTCAGCAAACAGTGAGATTAACAGCGTCTATCAGCTAACATTTAGCGCTACACCGACATGCACGGGGCCTCAGTCTAGAATGCGCGTACCATGGGAGAAGCTGACTGTCGTGCGTCTCCACACGAACATCGCCAGCGGTGGCTGCGCTGACCACCGTGCGCCTCCACAAGAACGTCGCCAGCGGTGGCGGCGCGACTATAAGACGGCAGTCTACGAGAGCGTACTGTGGGAGCGAGAGGATCGCCGTGCGTCCCCTCGACGAACCACGGCGCCGACGTATCGGCGTGGCGGAGAGGGCGGCTTTGGCGGAGCAAATGGAGTGGAGGGGGACGGGGGGAGGGGGGTTTGGGGAATATTATTGGCTAGTTGGTCAAAGGGTGGTTGAATCTAGGATTTGGGGGGAATTTTTGGGTGGGGGGGAGGATTTTGCGCGGTGGGCGAGGGAGTTTGGCGCACGGTTGGTTTCTCCAAGTGCAGTCCCACATGTCAGTGAAGAGGCAAGCCAAAGCGCGTTCCGTTTGCGTGAGCCATGTGCAGGACCGAACGTGTGTGGGGTGCAATGTGACCGCGACAGGGGTGCTATGAGTGTACCGCCTTTTTTCCTTTTAAACTAGGTGCTTCGCCCCCTCAAAACAAAACTTGTTGCTTCGCATGATCCATCGATACTACTACTAGTAATCCGGTAATCCCGACTAAAATGGTGCGGCCAGGTCTTTTTCCGCGCGATATGCTGGGAGGTTGGCTTAGTTGGGTTTTTTAGGATGAGTAATGCTACACCTACGTAGTCCTAGTTACGTAGTTAACATAATGTGAAACGTGTGAGCTGTTGATTGTAGATTGGGGGGAGGGTGGGGCCCACCACCATGAAAATCAAGGGAGGAGAGAGAGAGGCAATTTACGTTAACCCTTTCGTAGGTTCCCGTAGATGTAGAAAAATGTGAAATGCGTGAATGTGCATTTGCAGATAAGGCCTTCCCTCGTTCATCCTTTTCTCCCACAAGATCTTGATCTTCCGTGCAACGCACGGGCATCTTGCTGGTACTCCTACAATATACTATATTGTTGTGAAAGTTCATATACACCGGCCGAGATTAATGCAAACACGGCAGATTTTCATTACATTTCAAACTTTTATAGGACAGAAAAATAAAAGAAACCCGACCCTAAACCTATTCTACGGCAGCGACCGACATCCTCCATCTGCGATCTCCATGTACGGGGGCGGGGTTCAAGACCCGTGAAGTGAAGGTGCGGTCTCCGACGAGGAAAAGTAGAACACGGGAGACGGACCGGTCAGTTCACACACCATGCCCTGCCGCCTCCCATGCCCTACTCATCCTCGGAGGAGTCCCCGACCTCGGCGGTGCCGGACGTTGGACGGCGGCAAGTAGGACGCGTGGCTGGCGGTGCTCCCATCATCGGCCGCCAGCATGGCCACCGCTTGTGCGGCGACTTGAGCGAGGGCGGCGACCTCGAGCTCCATCCCCGAAGACAAGCTCTCCCGCAGAGCGTTCGCGCTTGCGGTCACAGTGGATGTGGTGCCAGGTAGGAGGACGATGCGCTATGGTGTGGAGGTTAGTTGGGCGTTGCCGCTTTAAGTAGCGCATTTCGGTGAGGCCAAGCGTCCTGGTGCGTCATTAAGTCGCCGGAGTTGGTTCCTGAGGCACCGAGCCTCTTAACGAGGGCATACAGACGGACGACATGAATGCGGGTAGCTGGCGCCGGCTGGGAATGCACCGTGCGATGGCGTGAGGGACAAGGGTTTTTGGTGTGCCAGGGTAGTTAGCTGCGGTCGTGCCAACGTTGGAGATGCCCTTTGCTCACATGTGATTGGCGCATGTCATTAAAAAGCAAGACGACCCGGCACGGTCTCAGGTCCTGAGGATGCAGTTGGCCGCGCTACACCACTCCGCGGACGCGTCCCGGTGCCCCGTGCATCCTCGACGAGTCGGGTGTTGGGGTGTGTTTGGATTGTGGCCAAAGTGCACCTTACCAAAATTTTGGTCATGATCCAAAGATTGGTCTTTGTTTGGATGGTTGCCATTTTTTTTGAGGTTTTGGTCATGACCCAAAAATGGATGGTTGCCATTTTTTTGGCATGCCAATGAACTCTAGCCAACTCTATTTCATTTTTCTTGCCGATGTCGGCCAAATCATGAGCAACCAAAACCTCAACCAAAATTTTGGCTACCCAATGCTTTGATGGGGAAACCTTGGGCACAAACCAAACATACTGGCTGTTGGTCATGCCACAGCACTAACGCCACCCTCGGCACACTGAAAACCGACCGTGTCTAGCGACGATGAGTGTGTCGCTCACCGCAGTCGCCGTGTCTAGAGGCGGTGCTGGAGTTGCGCCACGTTGTTGGCCCCCGCGACCCACACGATCGGTTGCCGGTGGCGAGGAGGTCGTGGGCCAGCTCCTCCATTGGACTAGTTTGCGCTACGTCGTCCCGACAGGTGTGCCCCACAGTCGGTTTCCCTATTTTCCCGGCCATATTCGAGCATCAGTGCTCTGCGTTGCGCATTAGGCCTTTCACTATGTAGGCCAAGCGAGACAACTTATTGTTTATTTGAGCCTGTCAAGTATAATCATGTGGCATTTGCTTATTTTTCATTCATCTCCAACCCTCTTCTCCATCGATCATGTCGCCCTCCGGTCGAGTCCATCCTCCTGCATGCCTCATTTGAACATTCTGCCGAGTATCATTCACATGTGGGCCTAGACCATTCTTGTATTTCCAATGTTTATTTGTAATTTGTCCGACATGCATACAAACAAACGGTTCGTTTGAAGTTTCACTTTGCCTCCACTGCGTGTCGCTTCGCGTCTTAGATTTGGCATCCCATTCGGTTCATGCATGCCCCGACACATGTTGACGAGATCGATTGATGTTCAGAGATCAATTGTGTGTCGTGCAAGGAGATAAAGGTTTAGTCTGTTTCTATGATAGAAATGACCCGCGGGGGGGGGGGGGGTCTGTGTGGATCAGAGGGATTATATTGTACGTTCATAAGTGAAACGAATGTATTGTACCCACCCTAGTCCTCTTTCAATCGATCTCCAGACCCCGAGATGAAATCGAGAGAGAACGAGTGGGGGCATTGTCGGGGGAAATCTGCCTCCACGAACACCTATGGGGACCGAGCCCCTTTCTGGTTCGGCGGGGGGCGGAGGTCGCGCGAAGAGTGGATCGAGGCGATGCACACAAGGGGATTTTACCCAGCTTCGGGCCGCACGGATGCGTAAAACCCTACTGCTGCTTTGTGGTTTGTATTGTGTTCTTGGGAGCGCTGAGTGCTACAGTACACTCAGGCAACTAATCAGACTGAGCGTGGTGGTCTGCCTCCTTCTCCCTCCTTACGTTGCTCATGGGGCCTCCTTTTATATGCGCAAGGGGTTACCCACAGGTGGTAACGTAGGCGGGGGCAAAACTGGAAAACACTGTGTTGGGTACAACTGTTTGCACAGTGCTATCGTACCTAAATCTGACGGCAGGGGACAAGGGCATTAAATGCCCGTCTGGGTCGCCCAAACAGTGCAGAAAAGGGGCCGTCAGGGGCGCCACCGTTTGCCACGACGGCTACCCTGTCAGCATCGCTTCGCCACCGCATGCCCCTGGCTGCGCAGCCTCTCGCCACGTACGCCTGGAATGGCCCCAGAGCGACGCGTGGGTGGATGAGCTGGAACGCAGGCGTGGGGTGGTGACTTGCCGTGGCAAGCGCCTTGCCGCGGTCGATGCCTTGTCGCGCCCGGGAGCTTGTTGCTCACCGGTCCTTGCCGGGACGCGTGGCGCGTCGCAGCAAGTCTCTTGTCGTGCCTTGGTCGGCCTTCCCGGCAAGCTCCTCTTGCCGAGGCCTTGTGCTTCGAGCGGCCGTCCCGGCAAGCTCCTCTTGCCAGGGCCTTGCTCTCTTTGGGTGGCCTTCCCGGCAAGCTCCTGCTGCCGGGGCCTTGGCTCAAATACTTTGTTCTTGGATGGCCCAAAAAGGGACCATGGAGAGTTTTGGCGGTCGCCTGGCAAGCCTTGCTGCGGGGTGCTATGACTGCCCGTGCACAAGTTCGGGGTACTAAGGTACCCCTACTTTAGTACACCGACAGGAGCCCCCGGGCCTGGGCCATACACGGTGTCGAGTGCTGTTGGGCCAGGCCCAAAACAGTGCACGGGCACGCGCGGCCTGGGTCACGCTGCATCATCTTCTGCATCCACCACGCCCTCCCCGAACGGCACGCATCGAACGCGGCATCGTGGGGAGAGGCGTGCGTGACGTGGGCGGCGTGCGCGGGGCTGAGCCCCGCAGGCATGCGTCACGTCGCAATAAAGGGGGACGGTTCGCGCTATCTCCATAAGTGGAGGGAGGCGTGGAGGCGCGGCTCATTTGCTGGATGGGGCCGAGGCACGGTTCCCGAGGCGTCCGCTCCCCACGATCACGGGGCGAGGGGAGGTCGCCTCAACCGCCGCCTCGGTCCTGCACGCCAGCCACGCGGCTTCCATCCACCTGGGGTCGCGGACGGTGGAGGCAGGAAACCGGGCCGTCGCGGGTCGAGGCAGCAGGCCGGTCCCAGTCTCCTGTTCTTCCTGCGTCTTGGTTGGCTGAGCGGGGCGGTCGAGCCCCCATCCTGCCCCTTTATAAAGAGCAAGAGGGGGGGTGACGAAAACCCACACTCCTCCATCTTTGCTTCTCTTCAGCTTCTGATCCCCTCTCTCCATTCGCCATGGAGAAAGGGAATCCTGGTCCTTCATCGGTGGCGGCGAGGGTCGCCGCTAGGCAACGCGCCCCTCCTCCCTTTGCACCCGCGGTGGCAGATCCAACCGTAAGGGGAAGGGGGAGGGGGCGAGGTCGTGGACGAGGCCGAGGTGCTCAGGGATGAGGCGGACGGGGCGACGCGCCGGCCTCGCCTCCGCCAGCGGCCCCTCTTCTCATGGCAGTCCACATCGGGGACGACCCCTGCGAGTTCTTCGTCAGGTTGCGCCGGGCGCCTCGTCGCCGCCTCCGCCTCCCGGCCCCCTTCGCAAGTGTGATGGAGGTGGAACAACCCGAGACACTAAGATTGCGCATGAGGGGCTGCGGGATCAGCGGCACGCGGGTCCATGTTGAGTCCCCAGCCCCCGGCGTGATGTATCTTGGTCGAGGGTGGAAGACGTTCGCCCGTATCCACAGCTTGATGGAGGGGTTCACCCTCCATTTTAAGTTGATGGAGGGCGATCTCCTCTCTGTCAAGGTCTTCGGGTGCTTCGGGATCCGGGCCCGGTGCTGCGTGGATAGCTCCTCTGACAGCGAAAGCTCCTCCTCGAGCGAGAGTGTCGAGGAGGGGAGCGACAGCGACGACGAGGGTAGCGGTCGTCGGGATGACGGGTCCGACTAGGCATCGGTCGCGGCTCCGCGTGGCACCGGCGACCCCATCATCCGTGTCGCCGGCTCCTTGAGCTTCCCGGGGTCGTCTCCTTGGCGGCTGGCGTGGCGAGGCTGCGGAAGAGGAAGAGGGATGGCGGCAAGGCCGTCAAGTCGGAGTACGAGGGCGAGGTGCCCTCAACACCGTGCTGACGTCCTGCCGCCCCGTCGAGCCCTGCTTCCGGAGCCGCCACCACCACCTAGCCTTCAGGCGGTCCCCGGGGCGTTCTGTTGGTGTCTTCTGCCACCCGTAGCTCGTCTAGGCGCCCCTTTTGCCCCTTTCGCCTCCTTGTCCTACCTCCTGAGGAGAGAGACAAGAAAGGGATTACGGGCACCTTATCTCTTTTTAACTTGTAAGCCTTCGGGCCTTAGTTGCATTTAAAGCTTGTAATCCCATCTCTCATGTTTTTCATTCTCTCTGAACTGTACCTGAGCGGAATGTTTTTAATGAAAAGGGGATGTTTGCCGGGCCATTTGTCTCGCGGGTAAAACCCACGCCAAGGAGCGAATCCTTTATATCATTAAGATAGACACTTCTTTGCCCGGCAACAGGCCCCGCCGTCTTCCCGCGCCACTCGACCTTCCTCACGCCTTTGGCGGAGGTAGGGATGAGGCGGGTTCGGGCTCCTCATTCCGTTCCTTTGCCGCCGCGGCTACTACCGAAGCTGGCCCCAGGAACACGCTCCGGGGCCCAGAGTTAAGGGAGCACGACAGCTTTATAGGAAGAAACAAGGTTTTCGCATTCCTCAGTCCATAGGAGAACGCATGACAAGGGATGAAAAACTTATCTGGGATTGCAGCCCCCGGCAACTTCGGCTTGCCGCGGGCGAATCTTTGTACTTGTAGCCCCCGGCAACACTGGTTTGCCGGGGACCAGATGCTGGTCCGCCCTTCTTTTCTTCTTCGTCCTTAAGCGGTCTGGCCAGGATATGCAAAACCCTGCGAACCAAAGGAAACGAAAGAACAGGAAAAAAGGACGCAGACCCGACCTCTAAGCTAGGGGTTAGCAGCTGTTAGGCACTATCAACCCTAACCAAGGATGAGACTCGACTCAGCATGCATGCTAAAACTTAGGGCACCAGCGCTTCATTTACTGCTGCTCAGGGTCTGCGCCTAGCTTTGTACAAAGGATTACATGCAACAGCGGCAAGACTTGTACAAAAGGGTGGTTGCCGGACGGGGTCCGACAACCGCGCCTTACGGGTAAAACTTACGAAGATGCTCAATATTCCAGGAGTTGCTCACCGGAGTGCCATCTTCGGTCTCAAGGCGGACAACGCCGGGCCTCGTGACTCGTCTCACCTGGTAAGGGCCTTCCCACTTCGGCGTCAACTTGTTATGATTCTTGGCGGACGGAGCGCGCCGAAGAACAAGGTCGCCTTCCTCGAAGCTTCTGGCTTTAACTTTGCGGCTATGGTAGCGACGCAAAGCTTGTTGGTAGCGAGAGGCTCGCACAGCAGCCTGAAGATGATCTTCCTCAAGGAGCAGCGCGTCATCTTCACGCAGCCGCTCTTGCTCAAGCTCATCATAAGCGAGCACTCGAGGTGACCCCTATACGAGTTCCGTGGGGGTAACTGCTTCTGCTCCATAGACTAGAGCAAATGGTGTCTGGCCAGTGGCTCGATTTGGCGTCATTCTGATCGACCAAAGAGCCACCGGCAGCTCCTCGATCCAGTTTCTTCCGCACTTGTGCAGCCTGTCGAAAGTTCTGGTCTTGAGCCCGCGCAGCACTTCGGCATTGGCCCTTTCCGCTTGACCGTTGCTCCGGGGATGAGCAGCAGAAGCGAAGCAGACCTTGGCGCCGAGATCTTGGACGTATTGCATGAAGGCGCGGCTCGTGAACTGCGTACCGTTGTCGGTGATGATCCTGTTGGGGATCCCGAAGCGGCAAACAATCGACCTGAAGAACTTGACTGCTGACTGTGCTGTCACCTTCCTCACTGGTTCCACTTCCGGCCACTTTGTGAACTTGTCGATTGCGACGTACAAGTACTCAAAGCCCCCGACAGCTCGGGGGAAGGGGCCGAGGATGTCGAGCCCCCAGACCGAAAATGGCCAGGATAAAGGGATCGTCTGGAGAGCTTGAGCTGGCTGGTGTATCTGCTTGGAATGGAAGTGGCACGCTTCACACTTGGTTACTTGTGCAGTTGCATCCTGGAGGGCTGTCGGTCAGAAGAAACCTTGCCGGAACGCTTTGCCGGCAAGTGCTCTGGCGCCGATGTGGTGACCACATATGCCTCCGTGTATCTCTGCCAACAGCTTTTGTCCGTCTTCCCGGGAAATACACTTCAATTTCACACCGTTGCGCCCTCTTCTGTACAGCGTGTTGTCGACGAACTGGTACATACTCGAGCGCCGGGCTACTCTTTCCGCTTCTTCTTGTTTTTCAGGAAGTTCTCCGTTCTGGAGGAAATGGACAGTCTGCTGCGCCCATGCTGGAGCCTGTGGCTCGACAACAAGGACTGAAGGCACATCTGCTGTTGCGGGAACGTCCGCTTCTACGGCGAGGATCTGGGGCTCAGCCGGAGCTTGACGTTCCCCGGCAAGCTCGCCGGGGCAAAACTTGTCGGGAGCGCCTGCTTCTACGGAACAAACCCTGTGGTTTGCCGGAGCAGACGGCTCCTCAGCGCTCTTGGCGTCGATCTTGGGGACCTTCTTGGCGGCGGCTCCGGGGAGCTCTGCCGGAAGATAGTCGCCGGAGACCAACTTCCTCTTCTTGCTCTGTCCGGTTGATGGTGTCACGGATGGCTGAGTCAGCTTGAGCACAAAGGTTCCTGGTTCCACAGGTAACTTAAGTGCTGCGCACTTTGACAGGCCATCAGCAATGTCGTTCTCCGCTCTTGGAATGTGCTCCATTTGCAGGCCGTCAAAGCGCTCTTCTAGCTTTCTCACTTCATCAACGTACGCTTCCATCAACGGACTCTGGTAATCTTTGTTCACTTAGCGGACGACAAGCTGCGAGTCACCCCTGACAATGAGCTTCTTGATCCCAAGTTCTGCCGCGATCCTGAGACCGGCGAGCAAACCTTCATACTCTGCAGTATTGTTGGTTGCTTGCTCCCTTGGGAAGTGCATCTGGACTACATACTTGAGATGCTCTCCGGTGGGCGCGATAAGCAACGCGCCAGCACCGGCGCCTTGTAGCGAGAAAGCACCATCAAAATACATCAGCCACTCTTTGCTTGCTTCTTTGACGGGGATGCTCGTCTCTGGGATCTCTTTGTCTGGTGTCGGTGTCCACTCTGCTATGAACTCCGCCAATGCTCTGCTTTGGATAGCTGAAGTGCTCTCGAATTTGAGACCGAAGCTTGACAGTTCCAGTGCCCACTCGACAATCCTGCCTGTTGCTTCTGGATTCTGCAGTATCCTCTTCAGCGGAAAGCGGGTGACAACTGTAATCTCATGTGCTTGGAAGTAATGGCGCAGCTTTCTCGAGGCCATGAGAAGGCCGAAAAGCAATTTCTGCACACCAGAGTACCTTGACCTAGCCCCCTGAAGAAGGGAGCTGACAAAGTAAACTGGGTGCTGTACCATTCTCTTCTTCTGCACCTCCACTCGCTCCTGTGCAGATTCATCCTTGTCGGGGCCAGAGCTTGTCGGGGAAGCCTCTTGCTTGTCGCTGGACGCGCTTGCCGCGGTTGCTAGCTCATCATCTGCCTCCCTCTCCGCTACTAACGTAGCACTAACCACTTGATTGGTTGCCGCCAGGTACATCAGCAACTTCTCTTGTGGTTTAGGCGCGACAAGTATTGGAGCAGAGGACAGGTATTTCTTCAAGTCCTGCAGCGCAGCCTCCGCTTCCGGAGTCCATTTTACTGGACCCACCTTTTCAAAACTTTGAAAAATGGCAGGGCACATTCTGCAGACTTGGAAATAAACCTGCTGAGAGCCGCGACGCAGCCGGCAAGCCTTCGTACATCCTTGACGCGTGTTGGCGCTTCAATCTGCTCGATGGCCTTGATTTTGTCTGGATTGGCTTCGATCCCTTGCTGAGACACGAAGAACCCGAGAAGCTTGCCGGAAGGGACTCCAAACACGCACTTCTCGGGGTTGAGCTTGAGGCTGATCCTGCGCAGGTTCGCAAAGGTCTCTTCTAAATCTTGAATCAGGGTTGCCCTGTTCCTGCTTTTGACCACTATGTCATCCATGTAGGCTTCCACATTTCTGTGGATTTGCGGCTCAAAAGCGGTATGGACAACCCTTGCAAACGTTGAACCGGCATTCTTCAAACCGAAAGGCATCCGTACGAAACAGTACGTGCCACATGGAGTGATGAATGCGGTCTTTTCCTCATCTTCTTCAGCCATGAAGATCTGATGGTACCCTGAGTATGCGTCAAGAAATGAAAGCAGGTCACATCCGGCCATGGAGTCAACAATCTGGTCAATGCGCGGCAAGGGAAAGGGATCTTTGGGACAAGCTTTATTAACATCAGTAAAGTCGATGCAAAGCCTCCATTTCCCATTTGCTTTGCGCACGACAACAGGATTGGCCAACCACGTCGGATGGAGCACGCCTCTGACAAGGCCTATCGCTTCCAGCTTCTTGATCTCTTCTGCAATGAACTCTTGGCGCTCCACCGCTTGCTTCCTAACTCTCTGCTTGACGGGCCGCGCATGAGGACAGACGGCGAGGTGGTGCTCAATCACTTTCCTGGGAACGCCGGGGATGTCAGATGGTTGCCAGGCAAACACATCGACATTCACCCGCAGGAAAGCAACGAGCGCGCCTTCCTATTTGGGGTCGAGAGTGGCACTGATGGTGAAGGTACCACCAGTGCCGTCCTCCTTGGCGGGCACCTTCTTGGTCGTTGGCGAGGCTGCCATTGACTTCTTACTCTTGTCGGTGGAGCTCGATGGCGCGTCCTCGACGGTAGCGCAACACTCCAAAGAGGTGCGCTTGCCGGAGTGGGCACCAGAGCACTTGCCGGGCTTGGCCTTCTTCTTCCCTCCGGGAGCTTAAGCGGCAAGTGGCTTGTGATCCGTCGCGACTGCTGCTTCCCGGTAGATCTTGTCAGCACAGATAAGGGCATCCTTCTTGTCGCCGGGGACAGAGATGACGCTTATTGGGCCTGGCATCTTGAGCATGTTGTACGCGTAGTGGGAGGCCGCCATGAACTTGGCGAGCGCCGGACGGCCGAGAATTCCATTGTAGGGAAATGGAAAATCAGCGACGTCAAAAGTGATCCTCTCTGTCCTGAAGTTCAGCTCGCTGCCAATGTCACTGGCAACGTTATCTTCCCCTTTGGCTTGCTCCTTCCCGGGTTGATTCCTTGGAACGTGCCGGTCTCTTCGAGCTCGCTGTCGGGGACTTGGAGTTTCTGGAGTACAGCGGAGGAGATCAGGTTCAAGCCGGCCCCGCCGTCGACTAGCATCTTAGTGACCTTGAGGTTGCGGACTGTTGGTGAGACCAACATCGGCAAGCACGCGATCGCAGTTGTGCGGTCAGGGTGGTCCTCAAAATCGAAGATGATAGGCGTGCTGGACCATTTCAGAGGCTTGCGCGACTCGACGGGTGGTTCCGCTGCATTGACTTCCCGCGCCCACTGCTTGAGCTGGCGGTGAGAAGTATGCAGAGAAGCACCTCCGTCTACGCACAAGACCTCTGTGGCTTTCTGAAACTCCTACTCACTGGTCTCGACATCATCCATGTCTTCGTCTTCGTCGTCGTCTTCGTTCTTGTCGCGGCCGCGGGGAGGTCTGTCCGCTTGCCGCTGCTTGTCCTTGTCGCTGCGTCCTCCCTGGCCGGGGCGCTTCGTGCCTGCTCCTCCGCCACCTCCCCGGGCTCTCTCCTTGTCGCGCCGCTCGTACTCGGCCTTTTGCAGCTCGACAAGCCGCTCGACCTGCTTGCAACTCTGGAGATCACGGCCCTTGGTGCGGTGGATCTTGCAGTACTGTTTGTTGGTGCCGTCCCGCTTGTCGGCGACCGCCACAGCCTGGCAGTTGGCGCATCCGGCAACCTCCTTGCCGGAACTACCATCCTGGGCCTTCTTGGCGGCGCCTTCATCGCCGGACTGCTCAACAACCAGTACCTCTTGGCTCTTCTTCTTCCTGTTGCTCCGCCGCCGGTTCTTCCTTGCCGGGGTGGTATCCTCACTGTCAGATTCTCCTGCTCCAGTGTTCTCTTCGGGTAGTTTCCTTCCTTCCTCAGCACGTGCACACTTGTCGGCCAGGGCATATAGCTCGCTGACGTCTTTGATCTTGCACATTGCCATCTCCTCCCGCATCCTGCGGTTACGCACGTTCTGATGGAACGCGCTGATAACCGCGGCAGGGTGGACGTCTGGGATGTTGTAGTGTACGCGGCTGAATCTCTGGATGAACTTGCTCAAGGATTCCCCTTCCTTCTGGACGAGCAGATGAAGGTAGCTCGCTTGGCCATGGGGTTTCTGGTCGCCTGTAAAGGCGCCAACAAACTGATGGCACAAGTCTGTCCAGGAGGTTATGGAGTTATCCGGCAAGTGCATGAGCCAGGATTCTGACGTTGGATTTGAGTACCAGCGGGAAGTAGTTGGCAAGGATCTTGTTGTCTCACCCTCCAGCAGCCTGCACCGCAATGGTGTAGATGCTGAGGAACTCCGACGGATGCGACTTGCCGTCGTACTTCTCTGGCACGTCTGGCTTGAAATTCTTCGTGTTGGGCCACTGGACTTGTCGCAGCTCACAGGTGAACGCAGGGCAGCCTACCGCGTACGGCAGGTCGCCTGGTCCCTCCGGCGCATGCATGTCGACAAAGGGCCCAGCGGGCTGGTCTGATTGACGCCGCGCTTCTCTCCGACGCTTGATGCGCGTACGAGCGTCCTCTTGCTCTCGTTCGTGAAGAACTTGGCGTTGATCGCGACGAGTTCGCGGATTTGACGACGCGGTGGATTCGTTGTCGTGATGGCTCCGGCGAGTCGACGATCTTGGCCTTTGGGGTGGGGAATGCACGGTGGTCGCACCCCCACCGGTCTTGGCGCCATCGGTTCTCGCCTGGCCGACCTGCCGCGGCTGCGACGCACTGTGCTGCCGCGGGGTGTCGCCGTTAGCGAAGCCGATGAGACTCTGTATCGTGGCCCTCCAGTCGTCGAGCTTGTCCGCCGTTGGAGGGTATTCTAGGAGCAGTTGAGCTCGTGCTAGAGCTTCTGCTAGAGTGGCGGGCAGCGGTGGTGAGCGGCGCGTGGAGCGGGATGTGCTCAAACTTCTAACTATGTTAGAAGGAGCAACACCCGGACCAGGCAGTCGCGCCACGCTCGCACCAGCACGTTGGTGTGTATGCTGGCCTTGAGCACCCTGGGATCCGCCAGCTCGATCTGGGTCCAGCAAGCGTATGGTACCGTGAGTGCCAAGACGCTGCTGGTCCCGTGCCTCCTGAGAGGGGCGCGGTGCATGTTCGGACGCCATGGCACCATGAGCTGGTTCGGCGACGCCCGTTCCACCGCCGGTGCCGTCCCCACCACCCGTTTGCTCCAGGGGCGGTGGGTTCGACGCGGACGGACCAGCCACCTCCGGAGCCTTCTTCTTCGGTGGCATGTCGATGAAGATGGTGGAGATCTAGCCTGTGCAGACGCCGGATCAGGTTCGCACAACTTCGACGCCCCCTACCTGGAGCGCCAAAGATGTCGGGGGAAATCTGCCTCCACGAACACCTATGGGGACCGAGCCCCTTTCTGGTTCGGCGGGGGGCGGAGGTCGCGCGAAGAGCGGATCGAGGCGATGCACACAAGGGGATTTTACCCAGCTTCGGGCCGCACGGATGCGTAAAACCCTACTGCTGCTTTGTGGTTTGTATTGTGTTCTTGGGAGCGCTGAGTGCTACAGTACACTCAGGCAACTAATCAGACCGAGCGTGGGTGGTCTGCCTCCTTCTCCTTCTCCTTCTCCCTCCTTACGTTGCGCATGGGGCCTCCTTTTATATGCGCAAGGGGTTACCCACAGGTGGCAACGTAGGCGGGGGCAAAACTGGAAAACGCTGTGTTGGGTACAGCTGTTTGCACAGTGCTATCGTACCTAACTCTGATGGCAGGGGACAAGGGCATTAAATGCCCGTCTGGGTCGCCCAAACAGTGCAGAAAAGGGGCCGTCAGGGGCGCCACCATTTGCCACGACGGCTACCCTGTCAGCGTCGCTTCGCCACCGCATGCCCCTGGCTGCGCAGCCTCTCGCCACCTACGCCTGGAATGACCCCAGAGCGACGCGTGGGTGGATGAGCTGGAACACAGGCGTGGGGTGGTGACTTGCCACGGCAAGCGCCTTGCCGCGGTCGATGCCTTGTCGCGCCCGGGAGCTTGTTGCTCACCGGTCCTTGCCGGGACGCGTGGCGCGTCGCAGCAAGTCTCTTGTCGTGCCTTGGTCGGCCTTCCCGGCAAGCTCCTCTTGCCGGGGCCTTGTGCTTCGAGCGGCCGTCCCGGCAAGCTCCTCTTGCCGGGGCCTTGCTCTCTTCGGGTGGCCTTCCCGGCAAGCTCCTCCTGCCGGGGCCTTGGCTCAAATACTTTGTTCTTGGATGGCCCAAAAAGGGACCATGGAGAGTTTTGGCGGTCACCTTGCAAGCCTTGCCGCGGGGTGCTACGACTGCCCGTGCACAAGTTCGGGGTACTAAGGTACCCCTACTTTAGTACACCGACAGGCATGTGCGATACCTAAGGAGGATTCAAAATATTTAACTGGTGATCATAGCATCCGCAAATCATATATAAAGGGTATTCAATGTTCGTTTCATTTTTGAACGTACAATATACTCCCTCCTATCCTTTCTAGTTTACATATAACTTTTATGTGTAGTCAAAGTACCTCTACTTTGATAAAAAAGTATCAACATTCAACAACGCCCAATCAATATTGTTAGATTCGTACGTACTCCTAGATTTGTACTCGAGATGGTTTCCAATTTGTTTTCAACCACGTGAATGTGCTTGTTCTCGCGCATGCTCTTCCTACTAGGATTTCGCCATGTATAGCCAGTCCAATAGTAACTTTTTGTAAGCTCCCTGTCCAATAGTACTAGTGGAGTACTGACAACATCTGTACTAGAGTATGCAGTGCTCATAGTTGTACTCCCTCCTTACATTTATGTAGGGCCTATGTGGAGGAGAGAGATGTGAAAAAGTAAGGGGAGTGAGCTCTCATGCAAGAGCCTAGCTATATTCGCATTCCTAGTTAAATACATACAATAAATATGAAGAAAGAGATGGAGAGGAGATGGAAAAAAGTACTAATACAATAGCCAACCTTATAATTTTTTTGCGGGAAATAGCCAACCTTATAGCCCACACTACTGTATGAGTGCATATAATAGATGATGGCTATAGATGACATGGCAGTTCCTTATAGCCATCGACTGGCTATATTATTAATCATGCTCTAATGCGTTTTTCAAAACCGCATTTGACTATTGACAAGATTAATAGTACATGTATAATGTGAAAATTATATCATTGGAAGCTCCTTTCACATACGCATCCCTGCCTTACCCTCCCTTTCGGTCACTTACTGGTGGACCCCATGCTTGCTAGGCCCCGCATCTCAGTTACTCAATGGGTTCGACCACATCAGGGGATCCTCACCCGTAGTATACTCCCTCTGTTTTTATTTACTCCGCATAAAATGACGCCGGGGGGGGGGGAGGGGGAAGGACACCGGTTTGCTCTCAACTGCGGTCCCAAGACGAAGCACAAGACGAAGCGCGTTCCATTCGGTGAGCGATGTGGAGGGTCCAGCGTGCCTGGCTGCAACGCGAAGGCCACAAGAGCAATGTAGAGTCAAAACCGATTGACCGGTCATCACCGGAACCACTATTCACACCAGAACCTTCGCTGATCGGCCTACGCCAGCCACTGCCCTAAAACCACACCTAATCTTCAGCCCCTTCCCCCACCTTTCGATCCCCTAGCCCGCATCAAGCGTACCCTAGTTCGGTGAAATGCCAGGGTGCACTGCGAGATCACGTACTACAAGATGCTGACGCAGGAGCGCCGGGCAGAAATCGCGGCGGCGGTTGGCGCCAGAGACCTCCGTTCCCAAGATCGCTTTGCGGAGGGCCAATCCCCGAGTTCTTTGGAGCCAAGCTACGAGGAGGAGGAAGCCGATCCAATGTTCATGGAGGAGGTCGTGGCGCAGAAGGCCCCCGATGGGTATGAGACGATGGACGTCGACTTCGTTCCGGTGTCCGAGTCCACCATGGTGCAGGCGGATCAGCGGTTCAACCTGGCGATACTAAAGAAGGACCGGGAGGCAGAGGCTCAACTCGACGCAGAGCGCGTGCATGCCACTGCCATCGAGGCTCTCCTGCAGGTGGAACGGGATGTCGTGGATGTGAACCGGGCGGCGGAGGCTCAACTTGAGGCGGAGCGCGCGGATGCCGCTGCCATCGAGGCCCTCCTACAAGCGGAACCGGACGCCCTGGACTTGAACTGGGCGGCACAGGCTCAACTCGACATGGAGGGCGCGGATGCCGCTCTCATCGAGGCCCTCCTACAGGCGGAACCGGACGTCCTGGACTTGAACCGGGCGGCGGAGGCTCGATGCGGAGTGCACGGATGTCGCTGCCATCGAGGCCCTCCAGCAGGCGGAACTGGACGTCGTCGACTTGAACCGGGCGGTGCTCTCGTCCGTGCAGAGCGCCCGCACGCTCCGCGTGAACGAGTAGCTGGAGGCCGGGGACAACCACGGTGCAGAGACACACGTCGGCAGCTACGGCTGGTTCGCGCCGGCAGCCAAAGACGACGAGGCCATCTCGTTCCGCGAGAAGTGATAGTTTTTCTTTATGTTGTTGTTTTTATGGATCTTTTGTTGTGTAAAAACATATATTGTTATGCAAGTCGCCTGACCTGGGTCAGTATACCATTTCGGGCGGTTGGATGAATATCATACGTCTCCTAACCCTTCTTCCTCACCTCTTCTTCTTCCCCAACAGACCACCGCACGGGTCGTACGGATACTCCCCAACATGCGGTTGGATAAACATACTCTATGAACAAAAATTATGTGTCAGCGGTAAGATGGATGAGTTTGGTTTGTTCACATGCGACAACACATGTCAGTGGGGGTGCGTTCCCTTGGTTGGGTTTGTGGCATGTAGGAGCAACTTTGCATGTGAGGGTGCAGTGCGACCGCGGCGTCCAGGAGCGGCCGTCTGAGGGTGCGGTGCGACCACGACAGCCGTGCGCAAGTGTACCTCCTTTTATTTTGAAAACTTTAGGCAAGCTTGGCCAAAATGTGTGGTGAAGTATGGCAATGCAAGTCCTAGACCCAAACAGGATAAGTACGTAGTACTACGTACTAGGAGTACTAGTGTTAAAAAGAAAGGCGTGGTTTTCCTTCGCGGGATTAATCGATACAAATCCTCGTTTCACGTGTCAACTAATGCGTATTTTTTTCTCCAAAGCCCAAAGAGCTAACCATCTAACTCCTCATCACATGATTAATGCAGCGCCATGCAAACCAACCTTCTCACTTCCGCATGCATGCAGGGGATATTAATGTCCTTGGTTGCTAGTACGAGGAAAACCCCATCAATTTTTCCTCGATTAGTGTTAGTGGCCTTTTGCAAATTGTAATTTTGATATACTGGCCTTGTGTACAAAAAAATGGAGGTAGTAACTAAATTTGACTTCCTTGTCCATTGTGGTGACGTCGACGATATCTCGAACATTGTGGTTTGGCGAAGTGCATGCGTTCGACGGAGAACACCATTGAGGGAGACCACGGTAAGTCGTTCGCAAGTGCCGCCTGCAAGCGGAGACAACCGTTTTATTTGCATCCAGGAAGTATGTTGAACCAAAGGACGCGTAAATGTACTAGTACTACTCGTACACAATAGCGTTGTCCGTCCAACTTAGTGCGGTGAGATGGTTTCTTGAAGAAGACGATAGAGAAGCGGAGTCAGCGGAGAGTGAAATGATGGTTGCTTCGTCCGTGCTTTGTGATTTGATGCCTCACTGCTTTGTTATTTGTGATAGAAGGGATATGGGAGTAGACTTTGTCCTCTATACTGTACATGCGTCCAAGCACGGGAGAATGAGGAGAGACGTTGCATTTTTTTATTCCTTCAATCAATCAATCAATAAGGGAGCTTCAGTTCCATCCTTTTGGCGTTGGCAACACCGTCCACAATGGTTCCCACGATGCCAAAAGCTATTTTCACATTTGGCTACACATTGTGGATGCCCTTAACCGTACCACTTGGTTTTGCTCCTGTGTGCTATCTATACAAATCTCAATTATATTGATCTAAAAAATTACAGAATCAAGATTAGTAAAAAGGAGGTGATTTTGCCGCGCGGATGGCGGCGAGGTTTCTTATTTTTAGGGGACATTGTCCTGGCGGTTTGCTAACATGATGTCCCACGTGTCAGTGCTTTACCAAGCCGATCCGCTTCCCACATGAGGCAGAACAACGGCAGAAGCAACACGTGGTTAACTTGAAGAAGATGAGGGAGAAGCGGATTCAGCAACGAGTGAAATGATGGTTGCTTCATCCCTCCAACTTCTTTTTTAAGCATTATTACTTCGGCCCTCCAACTTAACTGCGGGAAAGGTGCAGCTTTGTGATTTGACGCCTCATTGCTCATTACTACACCGGCGCCATGACTAGGTGCTTCACCCCGGCTGCTCTGCACTGTATTCCGGTATGGCACGTGGACCTGGTTGCATGATGCCCCACATGTCGGCGAAAGGGACTAGAAAATTTATGAAAGCGAGCGCCCCACTCTTACGACAGAGGAGTACACGACACGACGGCCCAGTGAACTATCACTTGTACTGTATATAGTACTATAGTTTTGCTGTTTCACACGATCCATCGACACAAACCCGATTAAACAGGAAAGGGCGGGATTTTTCCCGCGCGGTATATGATACTGGCCATACATTTCAAAGGCAATTTTAATGTATGCAAACTGAATAATTAAGTAACAATATGATATCTAGTAAAACTAAAAACACATGATTTATTGTGTTAGAGTGTACTAGTACTGCTGTATTGCATAGTTGTTAGATGTAACACACGAGAACATGTAGAGATGTAGTTTTGGAGGGCCTACAGAGAGAAAAGCGTAATACGTTCACCAAACTTCAGAATAAGCTGATTACAGTCACTATATACGTTTTGTGGTGATTATATGGTCACTTGCTCACGGTTCAACATCGGATTGCACTCTGTTGACCGGCCAAATAGTCTGCGTGGCACCATGTTGACTAGTTAAATTGACCATGTTCCTTGTGGGTCCCACCTGTCAGTTCGCATAGGGAAAAGGTCGACAAACACAAATTTACACAGGCGCGACAAGACTCCACCCCGTGCGCGGGAATCACCTGGTTGTGTATCTGTCTGTCAGGGCCTGATGTGTGCGCATGCACATGTAGGTTGAGCATTTGAGAGTGAGAGTGTGTGTTGGTCGTGT
Organism: Aegilops umbellulata; assembly: GCA_032464435.1. NCBI lineage: Eukaryota > Viridiplantae > Streptophyta > Magnoliopsida > Poales > Poaceae > Aegilops > Aegilops umbellulata. The sequence continues at coordinate 379,498,049 of CP136054.1, forward strand.
GGTATACTGGTGTGTGCATGCATGTGTGCGTGTGTGCGTGTGAGTGTTGTGTGCGTGCGTGGCTGCGTGTGTACGTGTGAGTGTTGCGTGCGTGCGTGGGTGCATGTGTTCATGTGAGTGTTGCGTGCATGCAGTTCGTGTGCATGCGTGCGTGTGTGTGTATAATTGCTACCTCTTGAGCACTGCGTTGGTTTTCCCTTGAAGAGGAAAGGGTGATGCAGTAAAGCAATGTAAGTATTTCCCTCAGTTTTTGAGGACCAAGGTATAATTCCAGTAGGAGACCATGCACGAGTCCCTCGCAGCTACACAAACAAATAAATCCTCGCAACCAACGCGATAAGGGGTTGTCAATCCCTTCACGGTCACTTACGAGAGTGAGATCTGATAGATATGATAAGATAATATTTTTGGTATTTTTATGATAGAGATGTAAAGTAAAATAAAAGGCAATAAAAATAGCTAAGTGTTGGAAGATTAATATGATGGAAAATAGACCCGGTGGCCATAGGTTACACTTGCAAAGATAACCAATCATACATAAAAGAATTCAAAGAAGATTCAAATATTGTTCATAGATAAACTTGATCATAAACCCACAATTCATCGGTCTCAACAAACACACCGCAAAAGAAGATTACATCGAATAGATCTCCACAAGAGAGGGGGAGGACATTGTATTGAGATCCAAAAAGAGAGAAGAAGCCATCTAGCTAATAACTATGGACCCAAAGGTCTAAGGTAAACTACTTACACATCATCGGACAGGCTATGGTGTTGATGTAGAAGCCCTCCATGATCGACGCACCCTCCGGCGGAGCTCCGGAAAAGGCCCCAAGATGGGATCTCACGAGTACAGAAGGTTGCAGCGGTGGAATAAAGTTTTTGGCTCCGTATCTGGTAGTTTGGGGGTACATAGGTATATATAGGAGGAAGAAGTACGTCGATGGAGCAACATGGGGCCCACGAGGGTGGAGGTCGCGCCGGGCGGGGGGGGAGGGGGGGTTAGGCGCGCCCCCCTACCTCGTCTCCTGGTTGATGTCTTGACGTAGGGTCCAAGTCCTCTGGATCATGTTCGTTCAAAAAATCACGTTCCCAAAGGTTTCATTCTGTTTGGACTCCTTTTGATATTCTTTTTTTGCGAAACTCTAAAATAGGCAAAAAATAGCAATTCTGGGTTGGGCCTCCGGTTAATAGGTTAGTCCCAAAAATAATATAAAAGTATATAATAAAGCCCATTAAACATCCAAAACAGAATATAATATAGCATGGAACAATAAAAAATTATAGATACGTTGGAGACGTATCAAGCATCCCCAAGCTTAATTCCTGCTCGTCCTCGAGTTGGTAAATGATAAAAACAGAATTTTTGATGTGGAATGCTACTTGGCATAATTTCAATGTAATTCTTCTTATTGTGGCACGAATGTTCAGATTTGATATGATTCAAGATAAAAGTTTAATCTTGACATGAAAACAATAATACTTCAAGCATGCTAACTAAGCAATTATGTCTTATCAAAATAACATAGCCAAAGCAAGTTATCCCTACAAAATCATATAGTCTGGCTATGCTCCATCTTCCCCACACAAAATATTCATATCATGTACAACCCCGGTTTTAGCCAAGCAATTGGTTCATACTTTTAACGCGCTTCAGCCTTTTCAACTCTTACGCAATACATGAGCGCAAGCCATGGATATTGCACTATGGTGGAATAAGGTATAATGGTAGGGGTTATGTGGGAAGACAAAAAAGGAGAAAGTCTCACATCAACGAGGCTAATCAACGGGCTATGGAGATGCCCATCGATTGATGTTAATGCAAGGAGTAGGGATTGCCATGCAACGGCTGCACTAGAGCTATAAGTATATGAAAGCTCGAAAAGAAACTAAGTGGGTGTGCATCCAACTTGCTTGCTCACGAAGACCTCGGCCATTTGAGGAAGCCCATCTTTGGAATATACAAGCCAAGCTCTATAATGAAATTTCCCACTAGTATATGAAAGTGACAAAATGAGAGACTCTCTATTATGAAGTCACGGTGCTAATTTGGAGCACAAGTGTGGTAAAAGGATAGTAACATTGTCCCTTCTCTCTTTTTCTCTCATTTTTTATTTATTTGGGGCTTTTCCCTCTCTTTTTTGTGGCCTCTTTTTTTATTTAGTCCGGAGTCTCATCCCGACTTGTGGGGGAATCATAGTCTCCATCATCCTTTCCTCACTTGGGAAAATGCTCTAATAATGATGATCATCACACTTTTATTTACTTACACCTCATGAATTACAACTCAATACTTAGAACAAAATATGACTCTATGTGAATGCCTCCGGTGGTGTACCGGGATATGCAATGAACCAAGAGCGACATGTATGAAAGAATTATGAATGGTGGCTTTGCCATAAATACGATGTCAACTACATGATCATGCAAAGCAATATGACAATGATGGAGCGTGTCATGATAAACGAAATGATGGACAGTTGCATGCAATATATCTCGGAATGGCTATGGAAATGTCATGATAGGTTGGTATGGTGGTTGTTTTGAGGAAGATATAAGGAGATTTATGTGTGATGGAGTGTATCATATCACAGGGTTTGGATGCACCGGCGAATCTTGCACCAACTCTCATGGTGAGAAAGGGCAATGCACGGTACCGAAGAGGCTAGAAAATTGCGGAAAGGTAAGTGTGCGTATAATCCATGGATTCACATTAGTCATAAAGAACTCATATACTTATTGCAAACATTTATTAGCCCTCGAAGCAAAGTACTACTACGCATGCTCCTAGGGGAAGGGTTGGTAGGGTTGGTAAGAGATGTAAAGTAAAATAAAAGGAAATAAAAATAGCTAAGTGTTGGAAGATTAATATTATGGAAAATAGACCCGGGGGCCATAAGTTTCACTAGTGGCTTCTCTCGAGAGCATAAGTATTACGGTGGGTGAACAAATTATTGTTGAGCAATTGATAGAATTGAGCATAGATATGAGAATATCTAGGTATGATCATGTATACAGGCTTCACATCCGAGACAAGTAGACCGACTCCTGCCTACATCTACTACTATTACTCCACACATCGACCGAAATCCAGCATGCATCTAGAGTATTAAGTTCATAAGAACGGAGTAACGCTTTAAGCAAGATGACATGATGTAGAGGGATAAACTCATGGAATATCATATAAACCCCATCTTGTTATCCTAGATGGCAACAATACAATACATGCCTTGCTGCCCCTACTGTCACTTGGAAAGGACACCGCAAGATTGAACCTAAAGCTAAGCACTTCTCCTATTGCAAGAAAGATCAATCTAGTAGGCCAAACCAAACTGTTAATTCGAAGAGACTTGCAAAGATAACCAATCATACATAAAAGAATTCAAAGAAGATTCAAATATTGTTCATAGATAAACTTGATCATAAACCCACAATTCATCGGTCTCAACAAACACACCGCAAAAGAAGATTACATCGAATAGATCTCCACAAGAGAGGGGGAGAACATTGTATTGAGATCCAAAAAGAGAGAAGAAGCCATCTAGCTAATAACTATGGACCCGAAGTTCTGAGGTAAACTACTCACACATCATCGAAGAGGCTATGGTGTTGATGTAGAAGCCCTCCATGATCGATGCCCCCTCCGGCGGAGCTCCGGAAAAGGCCCGAAGATGGGATCTCATGGGTACAGAAGGTTGCGGCGGTGGAATTAGGTTTTTGGCTCCGTATCTGGTAGTTTGGGGGTACATAGGTATATATAGGAGGAAGAAGTACATTGGTGGAGCAATGTGGGGCCCACGAGGGTGGGGGGCGGGGGTAGGCGCGCCCCCCTACCTCGTCTCCTGGTTGATGTCCTGACGTAGGGTCCAAGTCCTCTGGATCATGTTCGTTCCAAAAATCACGTTCCCGAAGGTTTCATTCTGTTTGGACTCCGTTTGATATTCTTTTTCGGCGAAACTCTGAAATAGGCAAAAAACAGCAATTCTGGGCTAGGCGTTCGGTTAATAAGTTAGTCCCAGAAATGATATAAAAGTGTATAATAAAGCCTATTAAACATCCAAAACAGAATAAAATATATCATGGAACAATAAAAAATTATAGATACGTTGGAGACGTATCAATAATCACCACACCAGCTCCTCTGTGTTAAAACAGACGGCTCAACATACCAATACAAGGCCGCCTTGTCCGCTGTGCCCGCGGTCATGACTTCGAACCACCGTCCAATTTTTTTTTCTCTTTTGTTTTCATTCTTACAAGGAAGATGCCCGTGCGTTGCACGTAACATCAAGATGCATTTGTATGACTAGTTTATCTTGTGAGAGAAAAGGATGAACGAGGGAAGGCCTTATTTGCAAATGTGGAGAGGTGTGCGGGTACATCTTAGGCAAAATTGTCATAGTTTCTTTCCTATCCGTCAGATATAAATCGGACGGCCTATATTGCAGGATGGCAGGCACACATCATCACCAACTCTGTTTTTTATAAGAGTGTATTTTATCTCTACTCTTATAAAAAGCATAGTCGGTGATGATCGTGTGCGTGCCATCCTGCAATATAGGCCTTCCAATCTATATCTGACGGATAGGAAGGAAACTATGGTAATTTTGCAAAAAGAAACCCACACCCCTCTCCACACTTGCAAATAAAGCCTTCCCTTGTTCATCCTTTTCTCCCACAAGATAAACTACTCATACAAATGCATATTGATGTTCCGTGCAACGCATGGGCATCCTGCTAGTATTTTATAAGAGTGTATATGTAGAGTAGATGCAAGCCGATAGGTGGGCCCGATGGTAGTGAGATAATGTGATGCAACACTAGAGGTTCCACGTGGAGCGTTTAACTGGTTAACTAGTCGTGTCTTGAGCAAATACAGAGTTGTATAGTGAGCCCGTGACTGTATAATAACCACTAAACGTAAATGGTGACTGTAATGAGTGGATTCTGAAGTCCAATGTATGTATCGTGCTTTCGCTTCAAATACAATGACCTATATATCACGAGAGAAAGATGAAACATGCGTGAATGTGCTGGGGGCTTACTTTTAGAGGACTTGGAGATACTTTGTGTGCGTACCTGAAAGGGGCGTAGAGGGGGGGTATGCGATGGAGAGAGAGATGCTCTTCGTTTCTCTTTATTATGACTACCTTTATATATAGTATGAAAATATACAAATTCACAGTGCGGAATAAATATCATTGTGGGCACCATGCAATGCAAGCGTTCATACTCCACCATATAACTTTATAATGTTGTATATACGTAGAAATTCTAAAATATTTTTTGGCCACACTTTATTCAAAAGGAATGTTGTATGCGAAATAAACGTGAAGAGAGGGCTTTTTAGATCAATGGGGTATGTGATGTAACATGTGTGAATGTGTAGTTGATGCATTTGGCACGACCTAGAGAGGTATGTGTGTGTATTACGTATTCGAGAGAGGCATGTATAGAGGGGCCGACAGGGGGGCGTGGGAGTGATAGCACGAGAAATGAGAGTGCTCTAGAGAGAGAGACGAATATGACGTCATGGCGAGAGATTCCCTTGAGTGTGTATATGCAAGGGGGGAGTAGATAGAGGCACCAGGAGAATATATTTTTTTGTGTGTTGTCTGTGTTGGTATGTGTGGGTGTGAGAAGATAACGAGACATGGGGGCAGAGGGTGTGTCACTGCGTGAGGTCCGGTGGGTCGAGGTGAGGCCCTTCGTTCGGTTCCGTCCCGCGCCACATTGGTCGGCCCGTGATGCATTTAGGGAGACCCATGGATGACTAGTCGTACAAGACAAAGATAACATAATTGTGAAGGACTATATGTCCACTGACAAAGCTGGCTAGGATTTGTAACCCTGGGTTCTCGGACTAAGGTAACCCCTTATCTCTGATATTACTATTAATCCAACCTAACTTTAAGGGGCATCCTACAGAATGCTCTGCTAGAATCATACTCGTCAATTAGTAAGAGAGGTGTGAGACAATGCGTGAGAGACATGCCTAAAGATAATGTGCGTACAGGAGACACGTAGGCAGGTCTATGTATATAGAAAGTGTCGATGGGGATTGTCCGTGTGTATGCTTGCGAGAGGAAGTGTGGTTGTGATAAACGTTAGTGAAAACAGTCATAAATGGTTACGAGAGGGAGGGAGGGTTATATCGAGAGCATGTGTGCGAGAAAGACACCTCGGGAGAGAGTGTGTGAGCATGTGTCAGAGACCACCGATGGAGAGTGAAATTACACGTACAAGATTGTTGTACACATTGATTAAAGATATAAATTGTATCTAAATATTAGGATGGGATCATGATATTTGCAATTCGCGTAAGGAACGGTCATTGATCCATCAGACATCTAGATTCTATCGAATTTGAGCATGTCTATGTTATTATTCGACACAATTGATCCACATAGTTAGTATTCTGAACTCCAGACAATGCATCTCTTTAGCAATCGAATATAAACGTGAGTATAGTTCATGTTGTGTGTGTAAAGCACATTATACATATGAAAGTTACACAATGAATATTATAAATAGCTACCTATGAACTAGCATACATTTGAATTCAACTTAAGGTGGTTTTAAAAAATCGAATTCAACATGAAGTCCATTCAATTATTTGAATTTGATATCATGGTGTTTGTAAATCATACCTAAATTATGGGGGCACCAATCTTTGCTCTGATTTTGTACATAATAGCATATGTAGTCATGTACAAAATAGATTCTAATTTAGCTCCTCCATTCCAAAATAATCGTAGTTATAGGATTTTCAAGTGTCAAAATTTCAAAAAGAAGCGGATAATTTAATCAGGTTTTCAAACATACAAGGTCAAATTTAACGTTGTCTATTTAGGTCAATCCTCAAAGTTCAAGAGTACTATAAACGTGAATGCTTGTGTTTCAAAATTTTGAACGAAGCACCAAAAGAGCCTCTACTCGCCCGAAACCGCGTGAGACGAATGTTTGGTAGTACAAGGAAATTACTTTTCTAATAACTCCGACCCGTGAAACCTACCGGCCCGACATCCAAAGGTCTAAACCGGGGTAGGTTTGTAGCTTCATATAGACGCCACACAACCGCCTCCGAAAAACATTCATACACAATGGCCGCCTAAGCACACATGCGGGCGGCCGAAATCGCTCCCGCCCACTATTGGGGTCACCTGGGATTACCATCCTACCCCCAACCCGCAGTAGGTCCGAAATTTAAGAGATGGGAAAAGTTTGTACTTTCCACAAATTTCAAACAAGCGCGTCCCATCTTCTGTTCAAAAAAGCCAAAAACAAGCGCGTCCCAGACCGAAACATGGTTCTCCATCCCTCCCCCCGTCCACCCGTCCGATTCCCCATTCGTACTCCGTGGGCGCAAAAACTACCTCTCCACCAGCCGCGAAACCCCGGCGTCCTCCATCCGCCACCCCATTCCACCCATCAACCGCCGCCCTCCTCCATCACGCCGGAGCCGATATCCTGATGTCGTCGTCCACCGCAACCTCAACCGCAAAGCCCTCCACGGCTAGTAGTTGAAGCTGAGGCCGAGCCGTCCGTACCAGAGCCAGTTCATCCACGCCGTCCTGTGCCTCACCACTGCCGCTCCAACTTCGCCACCCTCCACCACACCGGAGTTGTTCCTACTACGCCGTCCTTCGCCGCCTCGGATGTGCTTCCCCTCCACCGACATACGGCCACGGCAACACAGTCAACAATTTGGCCATGGGTTCGTCCAAGAATCCACGGTTCTCCAAAACATCGGTTCTCCCAGGAGAAAAAAGAAGATCACCGCGACATATGGAGGAGACCACACTGGCAACCGATAAGGTTACTCCTCTTCCCTTATTTGTGCAAATCTTACGTGTTTGCTTGCACGGTATTCAATCCATAGAAGAAACTAGTTGACCGCTTCTTCTTGATACTAGATGTTCCTAGAAACTCGCGATGCACAAGGTTTCTCCTCATATACTATTTCACCTTAGCTAGAGGTCCATCGCCCCCATGAATTTCAATTCCTGGTCAGTTGATTCCCAATTAACGGAAGCATTCCCCTGCATAACATGCGCTAGTCCGCCTATTACGTCGGGGAAACAGTGCCTCGGTGTTTATCTTAGGGGTGTGTGGGGCCTAGAGCTACTGGCGCCCGACCTAGAGGTCGGCTGGGATTAAAGGAATGTCCTAGGGGCGCTACCAAGCACGGTGGTGGTGTGAGGTCGAGGGGAGGGCGGGGCGGCGGAGGCAGGGGTCTGGGCTGGTGGTCGCTGGCGGTTCGAGAAAGATCGTCAACAGTGACTGGCGGGAGGTAGACGAAGGCCATCTGCCTGTTCCTTATAGATCGGACGATTCATTAAAAAAATCGACTGACCTATTTATTTTCAGTCAACTGTTATCTTGACATGACCACATGTGGTGGTGTGCTGGAGGAGTACCTGCATTTCCTGTGCTCATATATTAGAAAATCATACGGAGTAGAATCTAATTTTGTTTGCCATATAATGTTGTAGAGATATCATATGTCTCCTGTCATTTATTTTTCAGCCACCTGCTATCTGCTACTTTTACAGAGCACTAGTTCTGCACACACTTCACCCATACTCTCACTATTGTGTTTTTATGCAAGGGTATTTCAGACCCTGCCTTGACAAAAGCAGAAAACATAAGAGAGAAGTCACTCTAGCGTGGTACGCGACTAAGCCAGACACGTTTCAAGACTATAAAGGGTGTATTGTCAGCAGATGGAGACGGGAAACATAGCTCTGGAGTTGATGATCTCGCTCGCCGTGAACCACCATCCCAGGTGCTTGCTTTAACTTCACGGTGTCATATGTGGTTGCATGTTCCATATGGTGTCTAGCTTGTATTCGAAAGGCCGAAGTCAGTCTTTATTAAGATAAGGAAAGATATTTTTTACATGAACCGCCATCCCGTGAGCACGAGAAGACAAATAGCTAGTCAGGGCACTGGCCGAGCCAGTGACAAGCCCAGCAAAGAGAGGCATCACCTGGAAGCCAACTAAAAAGCCGCGATGGTGGCGAAGCAGCCCTCCTCCCACCAGGCTCTCAGGTCCTAGATGATCATGCTCACCACTCCAGCCGGATGTCTAGCTTGTATTGCTTCCAGTTTGGTTAAATTGCGTCTACTTAGCTTACACATTATACCTTTGAATATGACATGCCTTTCTGTTTTTGGTACATGCTAGTACATCTATGTATTAACCATGTCCTTACATCAAACAAATGTTCTTGTCTATCCCTCATCAATCACTTATGATGAGGCAGTCAGGCAAGCGAAATACTCCTCATTTAAAGAATGCAGCGTCAGCCTCCCGACATGATTCTCAAGAAACAGCAAGGCTAGATGAAGATAGTGAACGTAGCTCTGTAGTTGATTACCGCATTTCGCCTACACTAGCATCGCAGGTGCTTGCTCTAACTTGGCAGCATGATATGTGGTTGCATGTTGCATATGGTGTCTAGATTGTAATTCTTCCAATCTGGTTAAACTGCATGTGCTATTCTGCTTAGCTTATACATTATACCTGTTAATGTGACATGCCTTCCTGTATTTAGTACATAGTACATTTGTCTATTAAGCATGTCCTCACATAAAACTATTGTTTTTTTGTATCCCGCATAAATCAATATGACGAGACACCTTCAGTATATGCAGTGTGATATTAGTTGCATCTTTGATATGATTTATAGCATGCGCTGCTTCTAATTTGTTGAAATGCCATTTATAATGGGACACTTTTAACTTGGCAGAGTCATATTGGTTGCATCTTTCACGTGGTGTCTAGCTTGCATTGCTTCTTATTTGGTGAAAAGGTTTCTGCTTAGTTTACACAAACAGTTGTGAATATGCCATGTCGTCCTATTTTTCATACTATTCGATCCTGGAATCATGTGTTTGCCTTACATCAAAGTAGTGATTGTCAGTATCATGCACAAATGAGTTCTGAAGAGTGAATTTTCTTGTTTTTTCTTGTCGGTTTTACTTGACAATTCAAAATCAATAAAGCGGAAGGAAGTTAGCAAGGCAACGGATGAAGGTGCTCCTTCCAAATGGTGGGCCTCTACATATTCTACTCCTCCATCCCCCCAAGATGATTTCCAAGACAACACATGCATAGACACTCAACGTAGCTGTGTTGGTGATGAGCACGTCTCCCCTAGTGCACCATCACAGGTGCTCCCTCTAAATTGACACTGTTATATGTGGTTGCATGTTATGTATGATGTCTAGCTTGTATTGCTTCTAATTTTGTTGAATTGCATCTGCTTACTTTACAGATTATACTTGTGACTAAGACACGTGTTACTGTTTCTAGAACATACAATATCTGTCTATCACACCATGTTCTTACATCAAAGTACATTTGTTCTGAAGAACTAAATTGTTATTCGTTTTTCTTGTCGGCTTGACTTAACATGGCACGGAGAAAGAGGAAGCAAGACAGAACGACAGGGAAAGGGCTGCGGAACAATCCTGCAAATTCTGCTAGTACTGATGGTGCAATAGAAGGTCAAAGTCTAGAGGAAAATTTTACCGACAGGGTATCCCATGCTACACGAGCTGCAGAACAAGCCAAACAGAAACAAATAGCTGCCACCAAACAAGTAGAGACAACCCTAGTTGTTGCAACACCTTCCATAGTACCGCCAGCTGCATGATTTGCTCGTTCGTCAACTCAGCTAGCAGCACGTTCCCAAGCTCCCTTGCCACCTAACACTACTTCCGAAGCACTCTTGACACAAGATGAGTTGGCAATATCAGATGAACTTTGTGAGCTTCAATAGCAAGAAGGTAGTTGCTGGAGTCAAGTTACAGTTGCATGCTTCTTTATATGTAGTCTCATAGTTTGATGTACACTAACACTTCCTATGTTTGTTGTTGGACTAGCACCTAGGCACAAGAGGAAACAAACATCAGGGATAATGCTCAATAGGTTAACTAAATCTAGAGGAGGAAGAATGGAGATCTGTTTTGAGGTAGGTTTAAAAAGGCCACGTGATGCTATAGAGTCAGCCAAGTTAGTATCAGAGGCAGCGGTTGCTATTAGGTGTCATGTACGTATCCTCCCAACGTGGATTCAGTACAGGAATGACAAAGACGAAACCCAGTTCAACACCTTCCTCGACCATTTATCTGTAAGTATGTTTATGTATGGAAACTAGTAATATCGTCTTGCTCTGTCCAATACTTTCTAGGTTGCTGATAATGAGACTCCCGTAATTTTCAACAGATGAGGTTCAAGTTGGATAGCCAAGATGATGCCACCAGACAAGCTTGCACCCATGTTTTCAAGTCTGCTCTGCGACAATATTAGTATAACTTGAGGAAAACTCACTTTGATGGCAAGGCTAACAGTGAACTTGCCCAAACATCTCCTGCTGAAAATATATCTGATGAAGACGGGAGAGGCCTCGTTAAACACTAGTCCGATCCGAAGTATCAGGTACATTATATATATGTGATCAGATCACATGTTGAAGTCCTATTTACGCATGTGCCACACAAATCTATCTTCTTGTAGGTGAACTGTTCAAAGAACAAGGCCAACCGTATGAAAGTGAAATTCCAACAGATGACAGGATCTCGTAGCTATATTGCACACTGCGAGGCTCTTGTAATTAGCTGTTGTTTCACTCTTTTTGCTATACCATATTATCATATCTATATTGACTTGTTCCAAATGCAGAGGAAAGCCTGCAAGGACCAAAAAGTACCTGAACCAAATGCTGTGGAAATCTTCAAGGACTGTCACACCAACAAGAAGAAGGGCATGACTACACCAGTCAAAGCCGCTGTTGTAAGTCCTTAATCCTCATGCCTTTTAACTGCTACTTACTCTGACTTGTGCCTTGAACTGCATGGTTTGCAGCCAATATCTCTTACTCTTTTCAATTTTATACACAATTGTCTTAGCGTATCATCGCACCTTACAAGGTTTAAAAGAGAGGAGTGATGTTCCTTTGATCTTGACCTGTAATCTAGTTTCGTGCTAGACTTGCCCACACAACGTTACAATTGCCTGTTTGTCTATTCTCAGTTGTTTTGTGATATGAATGATGTCATACTATGCTTACCATATTATAAACTTCGTATCTTTATCCTTAGCCCTCAATACAATGGGAAGAAATAGACAATACATTAGTGATGGTACATGGTCATATGTTTGGAACCTGGTTTTATTATGTACTTTGCAATAAAATACAGCTATTATTTTACATGGGTTCACCAGAATAAGTTCTGTATATAGACCAAAGCTATTTTGTTTGGTTTTGCTGCCTCCTTAATATCTTCTGTTCTGGTACTACTAATGTAAAACCACAACTTTTCAGCGAGCTATGGAAAAAATGGTGGAACCGCCACCTTCTGAAGGTGGCGAGGCAACTGTAACCGCAATGTCAGCTCTTGCTGCAGTGGGTCAGTACCTGTCCACTAACAGTGCCAAAAGCACTTTCCTGCGTAATACTGGGTTGGTTGTTAAGGCAATCTTGTACAAACTGCCTCATGATCAAGATATCCAAGCTCAAAACAATGTTGTATCTGCGCTCCAGACACAAGTCCATTCCCTAACAGAGACCCTTTGTGAAACAAGGAGAGACATTGTTCCATGTTGTCAAGATATGCATGGTTTTGAAACCAGACTATCAGACATTTGCTATGCTGTTCAGGAGCCTAGGAGAACTAAAAGTGAAGGTTATGGTGCTCCATTGGACAATACAACATGAAAACATAACAGTCAGGTCAAATGAACCGACCTTCTGAACTTATGGTGGTGCATTTATCTGCTACACTGTTAACTTTTATGCCAACCTTCCTTTTGTTTTATAGTTATAATTTGTTTTGGTGCGATACAAAATTTGTTCTTAACGTGCAGCCACCGGCTGAAGAAAACAGCAAGCCATTTTTGTATAGTGTAGGGTGTTCCCTATATTTGCATTGGTGGCGAACTTTGATGCCCACCGGCTGTAGTTTACATGGGCCTCCTACGGGCCGTAGAAACAATGGGCCTTCTAAGGGCCGTAGAAACAATGGGCCTTCTACGTGGCATAGAAACAATGGGCCTTATACGGGCTGATACGTCTGCGTCGTATCTACTTTTCCAAACACTTTTGCCCTTGTTTTGGACTCTAACTTGTATGATTTGAATGGAACTAACCCGGACTGACACTGTTTTCACCAGAATTGCCATGATGTTGTTTTATGTGAAGAAAACAAAAGTTCTCGGAATGACTTGAAACTCCACGGGATGTCTTATAAAAAATAATAAAAAATCCTTGCGAAAGATGTATCACAAGGGGGCCCACACCCTGTCCATGAGGGTGGGGGGAGCCCACCCTAGGGCGCCCCCCTACCTCGTGGCCCCCCTGGACACCTTCCGACGCCAACTCCAAGTCTATATATTGGCTTTCGGGGAGAAAAAATAGAGGAGAAGAAATCATCGCGGTTTACGATACGGAGCCGCCGCCAAGCCCTAAAACCTCTCGGGAGGGCTGATCTGGAGTCCGTTCCGGGCTCCGGAGAGGGGGATTCGTTGCCGTCGTCATCATCAACCATCCTCCATCACCAATTTCATGATGCTCACCGTCGTGCGTGAGTAATTCCATCGTAGGCTTGCTGGACGGTGATGGGTTGGATGAGATTTATCATGTAATCGAGTTAGTTTTGTTAGTGTTTGATCCCTAGTATCCATTATGTTCTGAGATTGATGTTGCTATGACTTTTCTATGCTTAATGCTTGTCACTTGGGCCCGAGTGCCATGATTTCAGATCCGAACCTATTATGTTTTCATGAATATATGTGAGTTCTTGATGCTATCTTGCAAGTCTATAGTCACCTATTATGTGTTATGATCCGACAACCCCGAAGTGACAATAATCGGGATACTTCTCGGTGATGACCATAGTTTGAGGAGTTCATGTATTCACTATGTGTTAATGCTTTGGTCCGGTACTCTATTAAAAGGAGGCCTTAATATCCCTTAGTTTCCATTAGGACCCCACTGCCACGGGAGGGTAGGGCAAAAGATGTCATGCAAGTTCTTTTCCATAAGAACGTATGACTATATTTGGAATACATGCCTACATTACATTGATGAATTGGAGCTAGTTCTATATCACCCTATGTTATGAATGTTACATGATGAACCGCATCCGGCATAATTATCCATCACTGATCCGGTGCCTACGAGCTTTCCATATACTGGTTCTCGCTTATTTACTTTCCCGCTGCTACTGTTACAATCACTACAAAATACCAAAAATATTACTTTTGTTGTCTTTACTTTTGTTGCCGTTACCACCACTATCATATTACTTTGCTACTAAACACTTTTCTGCAGATACTAAGTTTCCAGGTGTGGTTGAATTGACAACTCAGCTGCTAATACTTGAGAATATTCTTTGGCTCCCCTTGTGTCGAATCAATAAATTTGGGTTGAATACTCTACCCTTGAAAACTGTTGCGATCCCCTATACTTGTGGGTTATCAAGACCTTTTTCTGGCGCTGTTGCCGGGGAGCATAGCTCTATTCTTTAAGTCACTTGGGATTTATATCTGCTGCACACTATGAAGAACTTGAAAGACGCTAAGACAATAATTTATCCCTCAACTACGAGGGGAGGTAAGGAATTGCCATCTAGCTCTGCACTTGATTCACCTTATGTTATGAGTAAGCTTGCGACACCTAAACCTGCTTCTGTTATTCGTTCTGATATGTCACATGTTATTGATGATGCCACTTCTGCTATGCATGATACTTATGATTAAACTACTTCTATGCTTGATACTACTGTGCCCCTTAGTGAATTTCTTGATGAACAAATTTCTAGGGCTAGAGAGAAAGAAATAATTGAATCTGATAATATTGATGAAAGTGATGATGAAGATATGCCTGTTATTCCTGAGGGTTATGTTTTTGATATGGAATCTTCTGCCGCTATTTTAGCTTGCAAAGATAGATATGATCTCAAGAGGTTATTAGCTAAATGGAACAAAGAGTCACTTAGAGATAAAATGAAACCTGACCCTGCTTTTGCTACTTCACCTATTTGTGTTCTCGATAAGGGTTATGAATTCTCTGTTGATCCAGATATAATTACTTTGGTTGAATCTAATCCTTTCCATGGTTATGAATCTGAAACTGTTGTAGCACATCTTACTAAATTAAATGATATAGCCACCCTGTTTACTAATGATGAGAGATCGCACTACTTTTATATACTCAAGATATTTCCGTTTTCGTTAAAGGGTGATGCTAAGATATGGTTTAATTCCCTTGATCCTAGTTGCGTGCGTAGTCCCCAGGATAAGATTTATTACTTCTCTGCCAAATATTTCAGAAACAAGCTTCTTTAAAGGAAATATACAACTTTGCGCAAATGAAAGAAGAGAGTCTCCCACAAGCTTGGGGGGAGGCTTCTCAAGATACTTAATGCTTTGCCTGATCATCCTCTTAAGAAACCTGAAATACTAGATATCTTTTATAATGGACTAACCGATGCTTCCAGAGATTACCTGGATAGTTGTGCTGGTTCTCTTTTCAGGGAAAGAACACCGGATAAAGCTGAAATTCTATTGAATAATATGTTGACAAATGAAAATATTTGGGCACCTCCGGAGCTAGCTCCTGAGCCATCTCCTGCTCCAATCATTGAGCCTATTATTAAACCAACTCCGAAAAGAGAGGTGTTCTATTTCTCAGTCCCGACGATATGCAAGACGCAAAGAAATCTATGAAAGAAAAAGGTATTAAAGCTGAAGACGTTAAGAATTTACCTCCTATTGAAGAAATACATGGTCTTAATTCACCGTCTGTTGAAGAAATATATGATCTTAATCCTTTATTTATTGAAGAACCTCGTTATCCCGATATCCCGACACAGGTAGTAAAGGAAAATTCTCTCTATAGATATGATAAAGCTGAAGTCCCTCCTACTAAAATTGCTAGTCAGTGCTTTGATGAGTTTGATAACTTTATTGTCAAAAAAGAAAATTTTAATGCTTATTTTGGTAGACAATTGAAATATGATTCCGATATGATTAGATGCTTGGGTGATTATATGGCTCATATTAAAGGTGAACTTAAACTTGTTAGTAAACATGCTTCTATGGTTACCACTCAAGTAGAACAAGTACTTAAGGCTCAAAAAGAAGTGCTCGATGAAATGAATAGTAAGAAAAATGATTATGCTGTTAGAGTGGCTACTAGAACTGGTAGAATGACTCAGGAACCTTTGTATCCTGAAGGCCACCCTAAGAGAATCGAGCAAGATTCTCAGAGAAATAATACTGATGTTCCTAGTTCTTCTAAAAAGAAGAAAAAGAAAAATGATAGAACTGTGCAAACTTCTAGTGAATCTATTGCTGAACCACTTGATAATCTAAATGATATATCTATGTCTGATGCTGAAACACAATCTGGTAATGAACATGAACCTAGTGAAAATGTTAATGATGATGCTCAACCTAGTAAAGATAATGATGTTGAAGTTGAACCTGCTGTTGATCTTGATAACCCACAATCAAAGAATCAGCTTTATGATAAGAGAGACTTTGTTGCTATAAAACATGGTAAAGAAAGAGAACCTTGGGTTTAGAAACCCATGCCGTTTCCTCCCAAACCACCCAAGAAAAAGGATGATGAGGATTTTGAGCACTTTGCTGAAATGATTAGACCTATCTTTTTGCGTATGCGATTGACTGATATGCCCAAAATGAATCCTTACACTAAGTACATGAAAGATATTGTTACAAATAAAAGAAAGATACCGGAAGCTGAAATTTCCACTATGCTTGCTAATTACACTTTTAAGGGTGGAGTACCAAAGAAACTTGGAGATCCAGGAGTACCTACTATGCCATGCTCCATTAAACGAAATTATGTTAAAACTGCTTTATGTGATCTTGGAGCCGGTGTTAGTGTTATGCCTCTCTCTTTATATCGTAGACTTGACTTAAATAAGTTGACACCTACTGAAATATCTTTGCAAATGGTTGATAAATCAACTGCCATACCTGTCGGTATTTGTGAGGATGTGCTGTTGTGGTTGTAAACATTACTATTTTAACGGACTTTGTTATTCTTGATATTCCCGAGGATGATAGTATGTATATTATTCTTGGAAGACCTTTCCTTAATACTGCAGGGGCTGTTATTGACTGCAACAAAGGCAATGTCACTTTTCATGTTAATGGTAATGAGCATATGGTACCCTTTCCGAGGAAACAACCTCAAGTCCACAGTATCAACTCTATTGGAAAAATTACATCGATTATATTTGGAGGTTTTGAATTTCCTCTTCCTACAGTAAAAAATAAATATGATATACTTATTATTGGGGATGTGCATATCCCCGTTGAGATAACCTAGTGTTATTCGAAATTTCTCCGGTTTCATGATTATCGAAATGGGTTTGTTAACAAGACTTGATCAACCTTGCTAGTGGATTCCTTTTGATGAGCATGAGATGGATGAAACTAGAAGCACAACCTTCTGTACCCTCTCTATACTTTCTGTTATTTAGTAGAAATAAAGTAAAAATAGTATCTGTTTCCTCACTTATCCGTGCAATATAAAAATATCCCGAAAATAGAAGTCCTCAGAATGACATGCCAATTTAATATGATTTTTTCGGGAATATTTGAGGATTTACTGTGCAAAAGTTACCGTGGGGGGAGCTGCCACCTGGACATGAGGGTGGAGGGCGCGCCCTAACCCCGTGGGCGCGCCCCCTGCCTCGTGGGCCCACGGTGGCCCTCCTCCACTTATCCCAGCACCCATCTTCTTCCTATTCCTCACAAAAACCCGAAAAACCAACTCAAGCCCGAGTTCCAGCCCTCTTTGCTGTGATTTTCGATCTCCTTGCTCAAAGCACTTCTCGCAAAACTGCTTGGGGAGATTGTTCCTTGGTATGTGACTCCTCCATTGGTCCAATTAGTTTTTGTTCTAGTGCTTTATTCTTTGCAAATTTGTGCTGCATAGGTGACCATGTTCTTGAGCTTGCATGTCAAATTTATATGGTTCCAAGTAGTTCTAATGCTTGATATGGGCTCTAGGCACTTGTAGGAGTAGTTGCTATCACTTTTATTGAAGTTGGTTCACTTTTGTTTGAAGTCACTAAAAATTTCAGATTATTTTAGAAAATAATGAAGAGACTTTTGATGGGCTCATCGAGCTGGATCTCAAAGGAGAAACAAAATGAAGAAGCACAGAGGCCCAAATATAATTTGCCTCGCACCGCGGAGATCCAGCCGTGTGAATGGCCTTCTGATAATTTCTTGACACGGGCCGGGATTTATGAGGATTTCTATTCGTTGATTGAGAATGCCGGCCTCACCGACTTCGTCCGTGACCAACGTCCTCAGTATCTCTTACTCACAAATACTTTTGTGCAAAACTTTTACTTTTTCCCTAAGGAATCACCTCCTTCAGTAGAGTTTCATTTATATGACGTTGTGAAGAAAATGCCATTGTCTAAATTTTGCGCAGTATGCAACATACCCCCTGAGGGTATCTTAGAGGAACCACCCCGTAAAGAGGTGGAACCATTTATTAACACTATCTCTGTGGGAGAAAACAACAAGGTTTCTGATGCAAGAATCACTAGCACACATTTTCCTGTTTTATGCTATTTTGCCTTATTTGCTAGTCATTGCTTGATCGTTCGCGGGAACTGTGGGAACTTTAGTGTTCCTGATATTATTATTTTGTTCCATGGTTTATACCGCGATAACACTGTTAGCACGGGTGGAATTATTGCTAGACGGCTAAGTATGAACCATACTAAGGGTCCCATCTCTGGAGGCATTTATGCTTCACGCCTCGCTGCACATTTTAACATAGCTATTAGGCATTTTGAGAAAGAAGAAAAATTGCTGCCTAGTGCTTATCTAGATTATAAGAGTATGATAGCACATGATTTTCTCGTTAAGGGCAGGGATGGAGAGCTCAAATATAAATTATTCTTTCATAAACATCATCCTGAAACTATTACGTTGCCTCCTCCTTCTTTGTTTAAGTTTGTATGACCCTATCTCGTTACGTGGGCTGTCGTTCAAGCTTACCGGAATCTTGCACCAGCCCCGGAACCGGAACCACAAGATGAGCCTCCATGACAATCTGTTTATTCTTGGGATCCAGAGATGACTGTCAGCTAGTGGCAGTCAGAGTCTTCTTCATCGCAGTACGACCCTAGCTACACATACGGGTATCCGCCAGGCTATCCCTGGCAATAGACCAACTTAGGCCAAAAGCCTAAGCTTGGGGGAGTACGTATTTCTCACCGACATTACATTTATGTTCACACACACTCATTGCTAGATGTCGGTGCTCATACTCTTTTGCTGTAATATCCATGCTAGTTTATTTCCTTTTTCCTACTTTCTTCTTGTGTGCTTGTTAAACCTTAAGAAAAACCAAAAAAAATTAGTAGTAGTTTATTTTTCTGCTGTAGTAGTAATAATTAAAAAGAAAACCCAAAAATATTTCCCGTTCTTCTTTTGCTTGTTGGGAGCTTTCCCGTGTAAATAGTTTTTATTTCTTTTCTTTTCTTTGGGGGTCGATAGGAGAAGACCATGATTTAATTGTTGAAGTGGCTCTTATATGCTTTATTGTTGAATTAACCCAGAGCCCATATTGCCTTGTCTTCTCCTGTTTATTCAATGCTCGCAGATTCTAGCTTAGTCCAATGCACGTGCACTCTTATTATTATTCACTTCGTTCGGTCGTGCAAGTGAAAGGCAATTATGATGATATATGATGGACTAACTGAGATGAGAAAAGCTGGTATAAACTCGACCTGTTTTGTTTTTGTAAATATGATGAGTTCATCGTTCTTGATTCAGCTTGTTATGAATAAACATGTTTGCAGTGACAACTAGAGAGCATAGTTGCTTGTGCCATGCTTGATTAGCTATTTGTTATAATGATTTACCTTGCGTGCCAACATGCTATTGATATGGTTATGATGTCGTATGATGGGGTGGTATCCTCCTTTGAATGATTTAAGTGACTTGAGTTGGGACATGTTCACGCATGTAGTTGAAACAAATCAACATAGCCTTCACGATATTTATGTTCATGGTGGATTATATCCTACTCATGCTTCCATCCAATGTTTATTAGTATTAATGCATGTACATGGCTGTTGTCGCTCTCTAGTTGGTCGCTTCCCATTCTTTTGCTATCCTTCACCTGTACCAAGCGGGAATACTGCTTGTGCATCCAATCTCTTAAACCCCAAGTTATTCCAGATGAGTCCACTATACCTTCCTATATGCGGTATCTACCTGCCGTCCCAAGTAAATTTTTATGTGCCAAACTCTAAACCTTCAAATAAACATTCTGTTTTGTATGCTCGAATAGCTCATGTATCAACCAAGGCTGCCCTAATCTTCCATGTTAGGCGGGTTATTCTCAAGAGGAGTGGACTCTGCTCCTCACTCACGAGAAAATGGCTGGTCACCGGGATGCCCAGTCCCATGCTTTATGCAAACTAAATCAAAATTAATTGCAAACAAAACTCCCCCTGGGACCTGATGTATGTTGGAGGCACTCGTTGTTTCGAGCAAGCCATGGATTGATGCTTGTTGGTGGAGGGGGAGTATAAACTTTACCATTCTGTTTGGGAACCGCCTATAATGTGTGTGACATGGAAGATATCTCCATCTCTTAGTTGCTATGCTGACAATGAAAGTATACCGCTCAAAATATTATTTATCTCTATTTCAAAACCGAGCTCTGGCTCCTCTACAAATCCCTGCTTCCCTCTGCGAAGGGCCTATCTATTTACCTTTATGTTGAGTCATCACCCTCTTATTAAAAAGCACTAGCTGGAGAGCGCAGCTGTCATTTGCATTCATCACTGTTAATTTATATTGGGTGTGACTATGATTGGATCTCTTTTATCATGAATTACAATGTCTAGTCAGTCCTTGATCTTTAAAGGTGCTCTGCATTTATGTTTTGCGGTCTCATAAAGGGCTAGCGGGATACCATCTTGTTATATCATATTATGATTGTTTTGAGAAAGTGTTGTCATCTGATATTTATTAATATGGCTCGCTAGTTGATTATGCTATTGATATGAGTAATTATGAGACCTGAGAATTATTGCAAATGTGGTTAGTTATGATCTTTGTTGAAAACTTGGATGCTGGCTTAACATATTTACAACAACAAGAGCAAACAGAATTTGTAAAAGTTTTTCTTTATTTCTTTCAGTTTGTCAACTTAATTGCTTGGGGACAAGCAAGGGTTTAAGCTTGGGGGAGTTGATACATCTCCGTCGTATCTACTTTTCCAAACACTTTTGCCCTTATTTTGGACTCCAACTTGTATGATTTGAATGGAACTAACCCGGACTGACGCTGTTTTCAGCAGAATTGCCATGATGTTGTTTTATGTGCAGAAAACAAAAGTTCTCGGAATGACCTGAAACTCCATGGGATGTCTTATAAAAAATAATACAAAATCCTCGCCAAAGATGAAGACCAGGGGGCCCACACCCTGTCCACGAGGGTGGGGGCGCCCCCCCCTAGGGTGCGCCCCCTACCTCATGGGCCCCCTGGACACCTTCCGACGCCAACTCCAACTCTATATATTGTCTTTCGGGGAGAAAAAATAGAGAAGAAATCATCGCGTTTTACTATACGGAGCCGCCGCCATGCCCTAAAACCTCTTAGGAGGGCTGATCTGGAGTCCGTTCAGGGATCCGGAGAGGGGGATTCGTCGCCGTCGTCATCATCAACCATCCTCCATCACCAATTTCATGATGCTCACCGCCGTGCGTGAGTAATTCCATCGTAGGCTTGCTGGACGGTGATGGGTTGGATGAGATTTATCATGTAATCCAGTTAGTTTTGTTAGTGTTTGATCCCTAGGATCCATTATGTTCTGAGATTGATGTTGCTATGACTTTGCTATGCTTAATTCTTGTCACTAGGGCCCGAGTGCCATGATTTCAGATCTGAACCTATTATGTTTTCATGAATATATGTGAGTTCTTGATCCTATCTTACAAGTCTATAGTCACCTATTATGTGTTATGATCCGACAACCCGAAGTGACAATAATCGGGATAATTCTCGGTGATGACCATAGTTTGAGGAGTTCATGTATTCACTATGTGTTAATGCTTTGGTCCGGTACTCTATTAAAAGGAGGCCTTAATATCCCTTAGTTTCCATTAGGACCCCGCTGCCACGGGAGGGTAGGACAAAAGATGTCATGCAAGTTCTTTTCCATAAGCACGTATGACTATATTCGGAATACATGCCTACATTACATTGATGAATTGGAGCTAGTTGTATATCACCCTATGTTATGACTGTTACATGATGAACCGCATCCGGCATAATTATCCATCACTGACCCGGTGCCTACGAGCTTTCCATATACTAGTTCTCGCTTATTTACTTTCCCGTTGCTACTGTTACAATCACTACAAAATACAAAAATATTACTTTTGTTGTCATTAATTTTTTTGCCGTTACCACCACTATCATATTACTTTCACTACAAGAATCAGCTATTTTGCCGACATGAAGCCTTTTTGCCGTCAGCTAATTGTCATGCTAGACAGCAAAGATTATTTCGCCGTCATGAACCTGACGGCAAATGATGAGTGACGGCAAAGATTAGGATTGAATGACGGCAAACATTGACTAACGGAAAATACATATTTTGCCGTCTGTAAAAATAACTGATGACGGCAAAGACATATTTTGTCGTCTTTAAAAAAACTGATGACAGCAAAGATATTTTGCCGTCTGTACAGACAAACGCAGACGGCAAAACAAGAAACACACCTCGCGGATCGATCTCTCGGATCAATGAGGTGGCAGGAAATTAGACGCACATCTCACCCCACCCACGCACTAACCCGCACGCCCCCACCCACGCACTCACGCATACGTGTCCCGAGGACAGCACCCGCCCCCACCCACAAACGAACCAGCTGACCCCCACCCCACGTCGTCTTCTCTCTCCTTATCCCCTCGCGCAACCTCCCTCTCTCTCTCTCTCTCTCTCGAACGCATCCAGCCCCCCTGCATCTCCCTCTCTCCGCCTCATCTCGCTTCGCCTCCAGCGCCGGCGGCCCCGCCCCTGCGCACCGGCATCCCAGCATGCCTCTGGCGGCCCTGCCCCCACCGCTACTCCACCCACCGGCGGCCGCCCGCATCCCTGCCCCCATGGCGCCGCTGGCCTGGGCCCTCCCCCAGCACCCCGAGGAGCCGCACATGGCCGGCGCTGCCCCATCGCCCTGAGCTGCCGCACATGGTCAGCCCTGCTCCCCAGCGCCACCGGCCCCGACCCCTTCCCCCTCTTCGCCTCGGCCCTCGTCGACCCGAGAAGCCACCGGCGTCTGCAGCACGACGCCCGGCTTCGCTCGCCGTCGACCACCACCAGGCGCCCGCCTCCACCTCTGTTGCTCTCATGCGTCGCGACCTTCCCGTGCCCCGGGATTACGCCTCCTCTGTTCTCCCCTGCGGGCGGCGGGGCTTGGCATCGATGGAGTTGGCGGGGTCCAATGGATCCAGCGCCGAGACGAGGTTGGCGAGCTCCGGTGCGGTGGCGGACGGCTTGAGCTCCTCAGGCATCGGTGGCGCGTCGGTGTACTCCAGATCAAACGATGTACCCTCGAGTGTAATCCGTTCATGTGAAATTTTCTCATCTTGTTAAACGTAGTAGTTTTGTGGATTAGCAAGTGACGATGATTACTTATGGATATTGTGTATGGATATTGATTATTGAAATAGCAGTGTGTATGGATATTGTGGTGTTCTTCCTCAGTTCGTTCCCCTCTGGACATATTAGATATGTTTTTTTATTAAAAAAAATCTTTGCCATCTATGATATATGAGGTTGACAACAAAGATGGATTCTGGCTGACGGCAAAGGCACTGATGCCGTCCATCAGTCGGGCTGTTCTGTTAAACGCTTTTTTTTGCCGTCTGGAAATTTGTGATGACGGCAAAATCGGTTGACTGACAGCAAGTTCTTTGTCATCTGCCCGATAAAATGCTGACGGCAAAATCGCCCTTTGCCGACTTTGTCTTTGCCGACAAGGTTTGCCGTCATGGGCTGACAGCAAAATCTTTGTCGTCTGGAATCCTGCCTTTGCCGTCTGTAGGAGCCTGACGGCAAAATGCCTCATTCCTGTAGTGTTTGCTACTAAACACTTTGCTGCAGATACTAAGTTTCCAGGTGTGGTTGAATTGACAACTCAGCTGTTAAGACTTGAGAATATTCTTTGGCTCCCCTTGTGTCGAATCAATAAATTTCGGTTGAATACTCTACCCTCGAAAACTGTTGCGATCCCCTATACTTGTGGGTTATCACGGGCCGTAGACACAATGGGCCTTCTATGGGTCATATCATCAATGGGCCTTCTACGGGCTTATGATCGGTTGGCCAAACATGGGCCAATAACAGACCACTTCATGTCGTAAATGGGCTAGAGTTGAAATCGTCCGTTCTTGGGCCGACCATAACGGGCCGTCGTTAATCAGCCTTATTTTGATGATGCTATCAAAATGGCCCAACGTATTAATGGGCCACAAACGGGCCGACTGTAACCACGGGCTGAATTTGGCCCACAAGCAGAAAATGATAGTAACGTGCCATAAGTAAACGAATGCGAAAATGACCCCAAGAATAAATGGGCCCCGAGAAGGCCGAAAGATAACATGGGATGGAAACGGCCCAATGGAATAATGGGCCGTTAATGGGTATAAAGTGATACACTGTTCATTACGGGTCAGTTTCACCACGGGCCGTTAATGGGTATAAAGTGATACACTATTCATTACGGGCCAGTTTTACCACGGGCCGTTAATGGGCCGAGAGTAATAAGGGCCTCATATGGGTCGAAAGACGTCATGGGCCATACATGGGCCGGAAGTTAAAACGGGCTTGAATTATATTGGACGGCCCAGATGACGCTACCGGGCCTAATTCGGTTAGGCCGTAAACGAGCCCTGGGTTAGCGGGCTATAAATGGGCTATATGCGAACATGCCGTTAACATGCTTGCTGTGGGCCGGCCTGCCACCTTTTGACCAAGTCACACGGGCCGGCCTTTTCACAGGAATGGGCCTTTGTTGAGCCGTGCCACGTGTCGATGTATCATACACTACAAAAAAAAGACACATCCGTGATATTTGGGGTCGAACGAATTTTTTTCTGTCATACATATGACACTTCTATGACGATAATTGTGATAAAGCCCGGTATCATCATAGATGTGGTGGGCTCCTACTTCTATGAGAAAAAATCATGACAGAAAATGGGCTTTTCGTCCTGGGCGGGCCAGAGACGCAGCTGCATGACATTCTTTGGGCCGTCCATGACGAAAAAAACCGTGGTAGAAGCGAGGGGGAGGAAAATTTCGGGGAGTTCCCGGTTACAGTGGGGGGTCGGGGGCCGAGCGATGCGCGTTTCTCTCGTACATGTACATGCGTGTGTGCGAGGCCTTGGCTCTAACTGAACCCGAGCGAGGGGTTGGGCTCTAACTGAACCCGATCGATTGCACTGCAGGCTACGTGTTACTGAACCCGAGCTATCGATCGATGACTGTTAACTGAACCCAATCGAGCAATTCCTTCGCTACTGCTGCTAACTGAAGCCGATCGATGCTACCTCTGGATGAACAGTGAGTGTTGCGGGGGGGGGGGGGGTGGATGATCAGTTCCCGGTGGGGTGGATGAACATGACCCCGTGGTGTTGCCTCTGGATGAATAGGACCCCGATCGATCGAGCCGGTTGGGGATAGATGAACAGGACCCTATGGAGGGCTGGATGAACAGGACCACCCCGTGGAGGGCAGGATGAACAGTAAACGGTGGAGGGCAGGATAAACAGTATCCCGTGGAGTGGTGGTTGAATAGGAGCCCGTGGAGAGGGCTAGTTGAATAGTAGCCGGTGGAGTAGCGCGCGGTGGAGGCTGGATGAACAGTCGCCGGTGGAGGCTCGAGGAGGTCGACGGTGGATGAACAGTAGCTCGTGGAGGCTGGAGGGGGTCGACGGTGGAGATGAATAGTATCCCGTGGAGTCCTGTTTTGCGGTACGCCACACCCCTCCCGATGAACAGGACCCCCATTTCGACCGTTGCGCTCCAACACAAGTCCGTTTTGTCCGTTTTGCGGTACACCACACCCCTCCCAATGAACAGGACCCCCGTTTCGACCGTAGGAGGTCCGTTTCCTCCGTTTTGCGGTACGCCAGACCCCTCCCGATCAACAGGACCCCGTTTCGAATGTAGGAGGTCTGTTTCTTCCGTTGTGCGGTACGCCAGGCCTCGTTTCCATCGTCTGTTCCGTCCAAGCCCTCCCGATGAACACGACCACGCATTCCATTCTGTCGCGACCGGTTTTCCAGACATTAAATTCCAGAAAATGGCCGTCGAGCTCATTAGCCCCAGGATTACTGTTAGCTGGTGAGGCACCAACTTGTTACAGAAATTCCAAGCAAAGGTACAAAATATGTAGTACAAGACCATTGTGGCCTATGAGTACAACAAATGGTTTCTAGTGGTTGAGGGCGGAAGCGGTTTGGGATCACCACGGCTATGGGACTCCATTTCCCACGGGAACAGCTGACCAGGCTAACTCCTATCTTCACGAGGTTGCTATCACCGTTGCTCAGGTTCCGAGGCTGTCGTCGCAACGCTCCTCTCCAAGCAAGCAATCTGGCCAAGACAATAGCCAGGGACAAGCCAGTGAGTACTTTGAATGTACTCGCAACCATTAAGAACACATGTATAATATAATCGTTGTATACTATAATCGTTGATACTCATGCTTGCAATATCCTTATACTCACTTAGTTAGTGATAAATAAATATCTTGATGCATGCAAACAGGTTATTCATATGCAATCGGAAATTTTTGCAATGGCCACATAGAGGCAATAAATACTGGGTGCCAAGCGAGGGTCTGAATGACTCCTCGAGCGAAAAATGCGGAATAATAGATACTGGTGCCAAACGAGTGTCCGAAAGACTCCTCGAGCGGAAAATGCGGAATAAAAGATAATGGTGCCAAACGAGTGTCTGAAAGACTCCTCGAGCGGAAAATGCAGAATAATAGATACTGGTGCCAAACGAGTGTCTGAAAGACTCCTCGAGCGGAAAATGCAGAATAATAGATACTGGTGCCAAACGAGTGTCTGAAAGACTCCTCGAGCGGAAAATGCGGAATAATAATGCCACAGTCGGGCGTCTGAGCGACACCACAGAAAGGGCTTTAAAAGAAATGCCACAGTCGGGCGTCTGAGCGACACCACAGAAAGGGCTTTAAAAGAAATGCCACAGTCGGGCGTCTGAGCGACACCACAGAAAGGGCTTTAAAAGAAACGCCACAGTCGGGCATCTGAGCGACACCACATAAAGGGATTTAAAAGAAATGCCACAGTCGGGCGTCTGAGCGACACCACAGAAAGGGCTTTAAAAGAAATAATTGACGAGGATACGTACCTAGGGTAGGGTAACTTATCGTACCTGAGATACCCAATCAAGGACACGACTCCTACAATGAAAGACGTTCTGAGAAGTATCGACAGGTCAGTCGACCTGGTCAGCCCAGTCGACGGACACAAGCATACTCGACCAGAAGCGCAAGCAGTCGACCATGAAGACACCACTCGACCGTAAGAAGATCTAAAGGCGCTGCCTACAAACGGTCATCTCATAAGTAGCTTTTATGGCCTTCATGGTCCTTTATTACAGGCGTTACCAGTAACCCCCTCTCTTTATGTACATTAAACCCCTTGTAACGTGGGCTAGCTGGGGTCCTGGCGAACTCTATATAAGCCACCCCCCTCCACTAGGACAGGGGTTCGCATCTTTGTAACACTTACGCATATAATCCAGTCGACCGCCTCCGGGCTCCGAGACGTAGGGCTATTACTTCCTCCGAGAAGGGCCTGAACTCGTTAACTCCTTGCGTGCACAACTACTCCAGAGCTAGGATCTTGCCTCTCCATTCCTACCCCCCCATTCTACTGTCAGACTTAGAACCACGACAGTTGGCGCCCACCGTGGGGCAGGTGTTCTAGCGATTTGTTGGAGGAGTTGGGATTCTTTCAACCCACATCATGTTTTCGAGCGGAGTCATGGTCGAGAGCCGCGAGATCCGTCTCGGCGCTCTCTCCTTCGTCGTTGACGACTCTGCTTGGCTGCAGGAGGCTCCACTCGACGTGGACGCGCTTCCCGCCCGCGGAGCCACGCATTTTTGCGCATGCGTCCGCGGCGTCCTCCTGCGGCAACCGTCGACCCAGTACGGGTCGGCATTCGTTGCGCCGTCATCACCATCATCATCGTCATCAGCTTCCCACCGGCGCAAGCGCACCGGTCGGTCGAGACTCCAGCGGTGGGTGAAGCACGCGCTGGCCCGCCAGTCGGCCATCCCCCAAGTCGCGGCAATCGAGCCCGACGAGTCACTCTACGGCCTGTTCGACCTGTCGACTGGCTCCGTAGAGACTGCGTCCGAGTGCGACAGCAGTGACCCAGCGGCGGAAGTACTAATGGTCGACGGACCACGTAGCCCCCCCGGATTCCCCCAAACCGAAGAGGTTGCCGCAGGGGGGATCCCGGCGCGGGGTCACGAAGAGTACAGGCCCGAGCCCCTTACCTCAGTGCAGAGGGAGGAACTCCGTCGCCGGAACGTGGACGCCCTTCACACTCCTATCGTTGGAGAAACCCCTGAGGCGCGAGCCCTGGAGGAGGCGCGCTTGGCCAATTTGGCTGAACGTGCTCGATTGGAGAATCTCCAGAGAGCACTCGACGAGCGCGCACGGCCGCCCGCTCCCGAATCCAGCCGTCGCCGCGTCTTCCAGCCGCCGACCCAGGTATACCGTACTCCGATTCAGAATTTGGCAGCTGCGGCTCGCATAGCGGAGTCGATCCAGCCTTCACAGTCAGAGGCAGGGAGAGGTCTGTTGCAGATCAGAGATTTGCTTCGTGCAGCGGGTGACCAGAATTCAGCCGTGTCACAGTCGCGCAACAGGATTCACAGTCGATCCGTCACTGCGAATTCCTTTCAGTCGGCTCATAGTCCGAGGTCG
This sequence comes from Aegilops umbellulata, assembly GCA_032464435.1. Classification (NCBI taxonomy): domain Eukaryota; kingdom Viridiplantae; phylum Streptophyta; class Magnoliopsida; order Poales; family Poaceae; genus Aegilops; species Aegilops umbellulata. The sequence continues at coordinate 379,527,114 of CP136054.1, forward strand.
CCCCCGAGGCGTGAAGGACACAGAGGCCGGCACGAGAATCAGTACCAAGGGCACGAGCGATATGAGCACCGATTCGATCGCAACGATCAACGTCGAGTGCCTTCTCCTCCCCCAAGAGCCGGGTCGTACATTCCTCGACGGCAAGAAGACAGACGCCAGTTCAGTACTGGGCGAAAGGTCCCGGTCGACCCCAGGGAACCAGGCTTTGATGCGGGATCCATCATCGTTCAAGGCCTGGTCGACCGAAATAGAGCTCACCGAGAAGACCGTGACGGAGGCGCCCCGTCCAGCAGCAGAGTTCGCGTCTCAGGTCCCGAGTGTTTCAGCAGAGCAATCAGAGCTGCGGTGATTCCTCCCAACTTCAGGTTGGCGGCTGGAGTCAGCAAGTTCACCGGAGAGTCCAAGCCGGACACATGGCTCGAGGATTACCGAGTGGCTGTTCAGATCGGAGGCGGCAATGACGAGGTGGCCGTGAAGCATTTGCCCCTCATGTTGGAAGGATCAGCCAGAGCGTGGTTGAATCAGTTGGCTCCCAGCAGTATTTATACTTGGGAAGATCTAGCCCAGGTGTTCGTCAGGACGTTCGAAGGAACTTGCAAGCGACCGGCGGGGTTGACAGAATTGCAGTCATGTGTTCAGAAGTCGAGTGAAACCCTGAGGGATTATATCCAGAGATGGATCACTCTGAATCACACGGTCGAGAATGTATCCGATCATCAAGCAGTTTGCGCCTTCAAGGAAGGTGTCAGAAACAGGGAGTTAACTTTGAAGTTTGGTCGAACCGGAGATATGACCCTGAGTCGAATGATGGAAATCGCCACCAAGTACGCGAACGGAGAAGAAGAAGATAGACTCCGGAGTGGCAAGTATAAGGCAGCCGCTAATGAGACCGGCGGAGGACACTCCAGTCGGAAGCAGAAGCGCAAGGCCGAGCCAGTCGCCCCCGGGGAAGCCTTAGCTGTGACCCCAGGGAAGTTTAAGGGGAAACCCAAGGGCCCTTGGAACCCCAAGAAAGTGAAAGACCAGGACGGGAACGATGTGATGGATTTACCGTGCCACATTCACACAAAGAAAGATGAAGAGGGAAATCTCATTTACCCTAAGCATACCACTCGACAATGTCGGCTCCTGATGCAACAGTTCCAAGGGAAGCAAGCCAAGGACAAAGGGAAAGAGTCGGACAAAGTTGAAGACAGAGAAGACAGCGGCGAAGAGTACCCTCAAATCAATTCCACTCTGATGATTTTCGCTGATGTCGAAAGTAGGAGTCGACTGAAGGTCATCAATCGCGAAGTAAACACGGTCGCTCCAGTGACACCCCATTACCTGAAGTGGTCCCAAACCGCCATCACCTTCGACCAGTCCGATCATCCGACTCATATTGCCACCCCAGGGAGGCAAGCGTTGGTGGTCGACCCAATTGTTGAAGGCACTCGACTGACCAAGGTTCTGATGGACGGCGGCAGTGGGCTAAACTTGTTGTATGCAGAGACGTTGAAGGGGATGGGCATTCCGATGTCCCGGATCAGCCCCAGCAACATGAGCTTCCACGGGGTCATCCCTGGGAAGAAAGCTGAGTCACTCGGCCAAATCGCTCTCGACGTCGTCTTTGGTGACTCGAAGAATTTCCGGAAAGAAAAATTGACCTTTGAGGTCGTGGATTTTCAGAGCGCATACCACGCCATTCTTGGGAGGCCAGCCTATGCTCGCTTCATGGCTCGGCCATGCTACGTATACCTCAAGATGAAGATGCCTGGCCCCAAAGGTGTAATCACCGTCGTCGGCAATCGGAAGAAGGCAGAGGAGTGCTTTCAGAAGGGCGCCAAAATTGCTGACGCTCAGATGGCCAAGATAGAGATACAAGAGTATCAGAAGACTGCGGACCCGAGTGAATTGTTACGAGCCAAGAAGCCCGCCACAGAATCAACATTTCGGTCGACTGGTGAGACCAAGCAAGTCCACATTCACCCGACCGATCCAAATGCGGCTCCAACCAACATCTCCACTACACTCGACCCCAAATAGGAAGAAGCGCTCGTCCAGTTCCTCCGTGAGAACTGGGACATCTTCGCATGGAAGCCTGCTGACATGCCAGGTGTGCCCAGGGGACTGGCCGAGCACCGCCTCCGAGTCGACCCAAAGGCCAAACCAGTCAAGGAGCATCTCCGACGGTCCGCCGTTCAGAAGAGAAAGGCCATTGGCGAAGAAGTGGCCCGACTCCTAGCAGCGGAGTTCATTCGCGAGATCTTCCACTCCGAGTGGCTCACTAATGTTGTGATGGTCCCTAAGAAAGACAGGTCGTTGCGCATGTGCATCGATTTTAAGCATATCAATCGGGCCTGCCCGAAAGATCATTTTCCTCTTCCTCGCATCGATCAAATAGTCGACTCGACTGCAGGATGCGAGAGGTTATCCTTTTTAGATGCTTACTCTGGATACCATCAGATCCGTCTGTATGGACCCGACGAAATAAAAACAGCCTTCATCACCCCATTTGGGTGTTTCTGCTATGTTACCATGCCTTTCGGTCTCAAGAACGCCGGAGCTACATTCATGAGAATGATTCAGAAGTGCCTAATCACTCAAATCAGTCGGAATGTAGAAGCATACATGGATGACATAGTGGTCAAGTCACGAAAAGGTTCCGACCTGCTGACTGACCTAGCTGAAACTTTTGCTAATCTCAGGAGTTATGATATCAAGCTCAATCCGTCGAAGTGCACATTTGGAGTCCCTGGAGGAAAGTTACTCGGTTTTCTTGTTTCCGAACGAGGAATCGACGCTAACCCTGAAAAAGTTGGCACCATACTCCGGATGAAACGCCCCGTGCGTGTGCACGACGTCCAGAAACTTACTGGATGCTTGGCCGCCCTAAGTCGATTCATCTCCAGGCTCGGTGAAAAGGCGTTGCCTCTTTACCGACTGATGAAGAAGTCAGACGCGTTCGAGTGGACTCCAGAAGCTGATGCAGCGTTCGCAGAGCTAAAAGCTCTGCTCTCCACCCAGCCGGTGCTTGCTGCTCCTGTCAGCAAAGAGCCATTGTTGCTTTACATAGCAGCCACGGGACAAGTCGTTAGTACCGTTCTTACGGTCGAGCGGGAAGAGGAAGGAAAGACCTTCAAAGTTCAACGCCCAGTGTATTATCTCTCTGAAGTTCTGACCCCGTCGAAGCAAAGATATCCCCACTATCAGAAGCTCGTTTACGGGATTTACATGACCACGAAGAAGGTTGCTCATTATTTCTCCGATCACTCTATCACAGTCGTCAGCGACGCTCCATTATCAGAGATTCTTCATAACAGGGATGCGACCGGTCGAGTGGCGAAATGGGCAATTGAACTTCTTCCTCTTAATATCAAGTTCGAAGCAAAGAAAGCTATTAAGTCCCAGGCAATAGCTGATTTCCTCGCCGAATGGACCGAGCAGGAGCTTCCGACTCAAGTTCACTCGGAGCACTGGACTATGTTTTTCGATGGCTCCAAGATGCTGAATGGATCCGGTGCGGGGGTTGTACTGGTTTCCCCCCGAGGAGACAAGCTCAAGTATGTCCTCCAGATTCACTTTGATTCCTCCAACAATGAGGCAGAGTACGAAGCGCTTCTATACGGATTACGTATGGCCATTTCACTCGGCGTCCGTCGCCTCATGGTCTACGGCGACTCAGATCTGGTTGTTAATCAAGTGATGAAGGAGTGGGACATCAGAAGCCCATCCATGACGGGATATTGCAGCGCAGTGAGAAAGCTGGAGAAACGATTCGAGGGGTTGGAGCTCCATCATGTACCCCGACTGAAAAATCAAGCTGCAGATGATTTGGCGAAGATAGGGTCCAAAAGGGAGGCCATCCCTAAGGATGTGTGTTTGGAGCACATTCACACACCATCAGTGCAAGAAGATCCTTTCACAGAAGAGCCTCCACAACCAAAAAGCGCCTCTGACTCGACCGAAGTAGAGATACCAGCTGTGGTCGACCTGATTATGGAAGTTATGGCCACCACTCCCGATTGGACAGTGCCGTACATTGCGTATATCATAAGAAAAGAGCTCCCAGAAGATGAAGAAGAGGCTCGGCAGATCGTCCGTCGATCCAAAGCCTTTACAGTAATCAAAGGGCAGCTATACAGAGAAAGCGCGACTAGAGTCGGTCAGAAGTGCGTCACGCCTGAAGAAGGACAGATAATTCTCGAAGACATCCACTCGGGGACCTGCGGCCATCACGCATCCTCTCGGACCATCGTGGCTAAAGCATACCGAGCGGGTTTCTACTGGCCAAAGGCGAATGAAATGACAAAGGATATAGTCGACAAGTGCGAGGGGTGCCAGTTTTATTCCAACATGTCTCACAAGCCCGCTTCCGCCTTGAAGACCATTCCACTCGTCTGGCCTTTCGCTGTCTGGGGTCTGGATATGATCGGACCACTGAGAGCTGGTAGGAGTGGCTTCACCCACTTGTTGGTCGCAGTCGACAAGTTCACGAAGTGGATAGAAGCAAAACCCATAAAGGACCTCGACGCAAGCACTGCCATCAGTTTTATCAGAGGATTGATATTCAGATATGGAGTTCCGCACAGCATCATCACAGATAACGGATCAAACTTTGATAACGACAGATTCAAGGCCTTCTGCGCCTCTCAGGGCACTCGAGTCGACTACGCTTCAGTTGCTCACCCTCAGACGAATGGACAGGCCGAACGCGCGAATGGCCTCATCCTCAAAGGACTAAAACCCCGACTAATGCGTGATCTCAAACACGCAGCAGGCGCCTGGGTCGACGAACTTCCGTCAGTTCTATGGGGGTTGAGGACCACCCCTAACCGGTCGACTGGAAGAACGCCATTCTTTCTGGTCTATGGAGCCGAGGCGGTTTTGCCAAGCGACTTGCTCCACAACGCGCCTCGAGTCGAGTTATATTCCGAAGCAGAAGCAGAACAGGCCCGGCAAGATGCAGTCGACCTCTTAGAGGAGGAAAGAGAGATGGCTCTAATCCGCTCGACCATCTACCAGCAAGAGTTGCGTCGGTTTTACGCCAGAAATGTAAAGGGTCGAGCCTTTCAGGAAGGAGATTTGGTCCTCCGCGTAGATCAGCAAAAACCTCACAAACTTGCCCCGACCTGGGAAGGCCCTTTCATCATCACCAAAGTCTTGCACAACGGAGCGTATCACCTTTACAACATCGATCGACGGATCGACGAGCCTCGAGCATGGAATGCGGACCTGCTCCGTCCTTTTTACACTTAAAAACACACTCGACTGAGATGTAATAAAAGTACCTCTGTAATTCCTTTGTTTCAAGAAAAAGACTGCTATTTCTTTTTTCTTTCTGTCTAAATTTCCCCCAGGGGGTGACTTAGTTGCGAATCCGCTTCGCCTAAGTTTGAAAAATCCTACCGAGTGAGAGCAAACCTCCCACTCGGGGGCTTAGCTGCGAATCCGTTTCGCCTAAGTAAATCAAAATCCTACCGAGTGGAGAGCCAGCCTCCCACTCGGGGGCTTAGCTGCAGTCCAAGTACTCGCCTAAGTAATCAAAATCCTACCGAGTGAGAGCAAACCTCCCACTCGGGGGCTTAGCTGCAGTCCAAGTACTCGCCTAAGTAATCAAAATCCTACCGAGTGAGAGCAAACCTCCCACTCGGGGGCTTAGCTGCAGTCCAAGTACTCGCCTAAGTAATTGAAAAATCCTACCGAGTGAGAGCAAACCTCCCACTCGGGGGCTTAGCTGCAGTCCAAGTACTCGCCTAAGTAATTGAAAAATCCTACCGAGCGAGAGCAAACCTCCCACTCGGGGGCTTAGCTGCAGTCCAAGTACTCGCCTAAGTAATCAAAATCCTACCGACTTAGTTGCGAATCCGCTTCGCCTAAAGTTTGAAAAATCCTACCGAGTGAGAGCAAACCTCCCACTCGGGGGCTTAGCTGCAGTCCAAGTACTCGCCTAAGTAATCAAAATCCTACCGAGTGAGAGCAAACCTCCCACTCGGGGGCTTAGCTGCAGTCCAAGTACTCGCCTAAGTAATTGAAATCCTACCGAGTGGAGAGCCAGCCTCCCACTCAGGGGCTTAGCTGCAGTCCAAGTACTCGCCTAAGTAATTGAAATCCTATCGAGTGAGAGCAAACCTCCCACTCGGGGGCTTAGCTGCAGTCCAAGTACTCGCCTAAGTAATTGAAATCCTACCGAGTGGAGAGCCAGCCTCCCACTCGGGGGCTTAGCTGCAGTCCAAGTACTCGCCTAAGTAATTGAAATCCTACCGAGTGGAGAGCCAGCCTCCCACTCGGGGGCTTAGCTGCAGTCCAAGTACTCGCCTAAGTAATTGAAATCCTACCGAGTGAGAGCAAACCTCCCACTCGGGGGCTTAGCTGCAGTCCAAGTACTCGCCTAAGTAATTGAAATCCTACCGAGTGGAGAGCCAGCCTCCCACTCGGGGGCTTAGCTGCAGTCCAAGTACTCGCCTAAGTAATTGAAATCCTACCGAGTGAGAGCAAACCTCCCACTCGGGGGCTTAGCTGCAGTCCAAGTACTCGCCTAAGGAATCGAAATTCTACCGAGTGGAGAGCAAACCTCCCACTCGGGGGGCTTAGCTGCAGTCCAAGCACTCGACTAAAGTAATGGGACTCCTACCGAGCGAAGAGCAGACCTCCCACTCGGGGACTTAGCTATAGCCCGATACTCGCCCAAGCCAGGTTGACAAGACACCATCGCGGCGATAAACATCGTGCAAACCAGGCAGCCTCTGAGGGAACAACGAATAGTAGATCGGCGGATCAAGTCACGAAGGCATTCAACGTCGAGCCAAGTTCAGACAAAACCGAAAAATCCTAGATCGCAAATAAAGTACTCGAGCTATAAGCTCGACGGAGTTTATCGGTTACATAAACCACTCGGCATTCCGAGGCAAATTTAAGGCAAAGAACATCAGTTTTTTACTCCTCCGGCGGAGGACTGGATGGTGCAACAAATTCGTCCAAGTCGATCCCATCAGAGATCCGAGTGGCAGCAGCGATGAAGGTCTCCATGAAGTCCTGAAAGTTATGTTTCCTGGTATTGGCAACCTGGAGAGCAGCCAGCTTCTCCTCGCGCGCCTCCTTGCAATGGACGCGAACCAGTGACAAAGCCACGTCAGCGCCGCACCTAGCAGAAGACTTCTTCCATTCTTGCACTCGACCTGGAACCTCACCTAGTCGACTGATCAGGGATTCAAGGTCGTTCTGAAGCGTCTCCTTGGGCCAGAGTGCGGAGTCGATCCGTGACACTGCAGCTTTCAGTCGAGCCAGGTAGTCCACCGCACTAGCGACACGGGATTCCAACCGGAAGACATTCATGGCCACTTCGTCCTTCACGGGGGAGTTGATAGGGTCCAAGCGGGTCTCCACTCGACTGGTCTCTTCTTCAAAGTTTCGGCAGAATTCTGAAAGAAGTTTCGACAGGTCAAAACTGTAGCCAAATGGTGAGTCGACAACAACGAGGTTAATCGCGCAAAGAGGGTTACCTTCAAGCATGAGGTATAGCTTCTTGGCAAGATCCCCAAGATAATCCCCCAAGTCCTTATGCTTCCCCGCCAGCTGGCCGAGCTTGTCGTTCAGAGTACTCTTGTCAGTCTTCAGTTGACTCGCTTCCTTGTTGGCCGAGTCAAGAGCAGACTTCAGCCTAGCGTTCTCGCTCTCCAGTTGCTCGAACGAAGCAAGTTTCTCTTCAGCAAGCTTCAGTTTCTCCGCAGCCGCCTTTTGTGCCTCCGCAAGGTCAAGATCTTTCTTCTTCAGGGCCTTTCCCAGTTCGTCTGCGAAGCAACAATAAGCACAGAGTTGAGAACAGACAGGAGGACAGAGAAAGCCGTCGAGTCCTCACCAGCCATACCTTTTGCCTCATCCTTCGCCTTCTGCACGCTTTCCTGAGCAAACTGTAAATCAAGATTGAGCTGGATTTGCTTATTCTTCAGATCGGCGAGCTGAGCAACAAGCTCACAAGACTTCTGCAAAGAGTCAATCGACAAAGGGTATCAAAGATAGGTTACTCCCGAGTGACTGAAAGAAAGAGCACAACACTTCTAAGACTACAGCCAAATCAAAACATTCGGCAGTAGCCTCGGGGACTACACCCAGTGGGTGCACTCAGCGTGCCCCCATTGGTTTTCAAAAAAAAAAATAATAATAAAAAAAAGGGGGGGCAACTGCAAGCAGTCGACCGGATACAGTATCATCCGACGAGGTACAACTACAGAAAGACAGTACAAAGACCACAGTCGACTGCCAGCAGTCGACCGTGGCCTCGGGGACTACACCCAGTGGGTGCACTCAGCGTGCCCCCACCAATGAGAAATTTCGGACCAACTGCACCCAGTGGGTGTACAACGCAAGTGAAGATCAACTAACCTGGACGTTCTGCTGCAGCGCCGAGCTAATGTCATAGGCCGCTTGACTGGCATCCCGAGCCGCTTTGGTTTGCTCCATCACGAGCCCCGCCTGACGTATAGCCTCCTTGGCAGCACTCACTTGATCCTCCGGGGTCTGGTAGGCGGCGAAGAACGAGGGTGGGTCGACCAGTGGAAGGGCAGTCGACGACGAAGGCCGGGCAGTCGTCAGCGGCTCAGCAAAAGTCACAGTAGTCTGGGCGGTATTGTCACCCCCTTGGACCACCGCCTCGGCAGTCGACGCGGTCTGAGGAGCCTGGTCGACCGGAGCCCTCCGGCCTCTCCTCCCAAAAGGCCTGAGCGGCGCTTCCGCCTCCTCCTCATCATCCGGAAGGTCAATGATGTTGGTCGGAGCTACAAAAGTTCAGAAATGAATACCCAATCGACTCAGCAGTTAAACAGTCGGATCATGTCAAGGATTATACCTAAGTTGGAAGTGACGGCGTCCTCCATCGTCTCATCAGCATTCTGGATAGAAGTGTCGGAAGTAGCGGCGCTGCACGATTCCAAGCAAATAATTTGAAAATGAATCGACTAAGAATCCGTTCTAGTCGACTCAAGAAAGGTGAAGACAGTCACTTACCCAGAGATGACCGGAATGGCGACCCTGATCTTGGGCAAGGCCTTAGGTGGCTTAGTCGGGATGGCTCTAGGCTGCTTGGGCGCTTTCTCAGTTGGGGCCGGCGACGCAGTCCGAGGACGCTTGGATGACTGGCCTGCCGGAGCACTCGACTGACCGCGCTCCACGGCGGGATCCTGAGCGTTCTTGGAGCGCCTCTCGCGTCGAGGAGGGTCGACCTCCACCTCTTCATCTTCGTCACCCGAGTCATCGCTGACCTCCCCCTCTACGTCATCGTCAGATTCCCACTCCTCGACTTCGCCCTCGGCTTCAACTTCATTCTCGCTCCCTTCGCCTCCACTCCCTCCTCCTTCAGATACGTGCTCCTGGTTCCCATTCGGCATCGAGTACATCTCATTGATCTCCTGCGAAACAACAGGCAGAGCAAGGATCAGTCGACCTTTCGCGAGCCAGTTACTAGACGGAGTGAAAATTTCAGTCGGAAGAAGCAAAATGTACCTTGTCTGTTTGCATCATCCCGTCGAGCGGAGCAATCCTCCTGGAACCCCTGGGGTTGTCCTTATTCCCGGTTATGCTGGACAGCCAGCTCTCCAGCACAGAAGCCTCGACCCCCTCCGGGTGGATCCGCGTGGAGTCGTCGGGCCCGGAATACAACCACATCGGGTGATCCCGAGCCTGGAGAGGTTGGATTCGTCGCTGGAGAAAGACTTCGAGCAAGTCCATGCCGGTCACGCCTTCACGAACCAACTCAACCACTCGACTGACTAGTACCTTCACCTGAGCCTTCTCCTCCGGAACCACTTTCAAAGAAGCGGGTTTCTGCACTCGGTCCAAGGTGAAAGGAGGTAGGCCGGTCGAGTGTCCAGGGGTCGGCTGGTCCTTGCAGTAAAACCAAGTCGACTGCCACCCGCGCACAGAATCGGGAAGTGTCATGGGAGGAAAACAACTCTTACCCCTCGTCTGGATCCCGAGGCCCCCGCACATCTGGATCACCTGCGTCCTCTCCCCGTCCGGGTTAAGCTTTTTAACCGACTGGGATCGGCAGGTGAAGATGTGCTTGAAGAGGCCCCAGTGGGGTCGACAACCTAAGAAACACTCGCACAGAGACACAAAAGCCGCGAGATAGACTATGGAATTGGGCGTAAAATGGTGGAGCTGCGCTCCAAAGAAGTTCAGGAAAGCCCTAAAGAAAGGACTCGGGGGCAGAGAGAACCCCCGGTCGACATGGGTGGCTATCAGGACGCGCTCACCATCACGAGGTCTTGGCTCCGTCTCCTTCCCAGGAAGGCGAGCGGCCTTGTGGGGAATGAGTCCTCCCTCCACCATGTCGTCGATATCTGCCTGAGAAAGGATGGAGGGCATCCAATCCCCTTGCAGCCAGCCGGATGGCAGAGCGGCCCGCGAGGACGACCCGCCTCGCCCAGATCTCTTCCCTTTGCCCTTCGCCGCGGCCTTCTTCGCCCGTTCCGCCGCCGCCGTCCTATTCGTCCCCATCGCCTCGAACGAAGTCTTGGCCGAGCGGCGGTGTCGAGGTTGCGGCGGAGAGCGAGGCGGAGGCTTACGGAGGAAGGAGGAAGAAGAACGAGGGCGCACAGTAAAAGGTCAGAGTCATTGCTTTATATAAGGCCACACCCGAGTGGCTGATCAGTGGGCCTGCCCCTCCCAGTCAGATCCCGCGACGGGCGCGCGCGCAGTACGTGGCGAAAAAGGTGGCGCAGAGATCGAGGCGCCCTTGCCTTATCCAGCCGATTCGCGCGGTTCCCTCCGTCCGGTGCGCTTCTCAATTTTCAAATCCCGCAAAATCCGCGATCGACAGGACGGGTTGCCAGACAAAAGATCCATTTCCTTAAGTCTTCCAAGGGACTCGTCACGTAAACGCACTCGACGGTAATCCGTAACCACTCGACGAGCATCTGAATGGATCAAGGCAAACTGAAGAATGAGGCCCCACCGTGACTTCCATTTATCCGAAGACAGATGCAACTGAAGCATGGAGGTTGAGTCGGAAGCGCAGGCTCGACCCCATTCTCACTTAACCCCTGACCCATTCGGGGGCTAATGACGAGGATACGTACCTAGGGTAGGGTAACTTATCGTACCTGAGATACCCAATCAAGGACACGACTCCTACAATGAAAGACGTTCTGAGAAGTATCGACAGGTCAGTCGACCTGGTCAGCCCAGTCGACGGACACAAGCATACTCGACCAGAAGCGCAAGCAGTCGACCATGAAGACACCACTCGACCGTAAGAAGATCTAAAGGCGCTGCCTACAAACGGTCACCTCATAAGTAGCTTTTATGGCCTTCATGGTCCTTTATTACAGGCGTTACCAGTAACCCCCTCTCTTTATGTACATTAAACCCCTTGTAACGTGGGCTGGCTGGGGTCCTGGCGAACTCTATATAAGCCACCCCCCTCCACTAGGACAGGGGTTCGCATCTTTGTAACACTTACGCATATAATCCAGTCGACCGCCTCCGGGCTCCGAGACGTAGGGCTATTACTTCCTCCGAGAAGGGCCTGAACTCGTTAACTCCTTGCGTGCACAACTACTCCAGAGCTAGGATCTTGCCTCTCCATTCCTACCCCCCCATTCTACTGTCAGACTTAGAACCACGACAATAATCATAGGGAATATCCCGGAGGTAGAACCATCCCAGAGATATTCGATGATAACAATAATATCACGGGTTAGTCAACAATAGTAATAATCATAATCATCACAAGTCTCAAGTAGTAATTCCCGTTCTGGTTTAACCGTTTCACCTCCGAAGACCGACACTAAGACCGATGCTTGACCCATCCCAGACTGTAGTCCTTAACCATGGACACGGCTATTCGAATAGGTTTAATCTCTGCAGAGGGTGTACTCTTTACCCACGAGTAACGGATTCCTTTAGTCCATCGGGACTAATTCCGCCTACGGCCTTTTAGTTGAAAACACGCCTAACTTGCACACACCAGCTTAACTCATCGGTGTCAGGAATCACCCACGACACTTGTCAAGCAAAACTCTAAGTGGGGAGGCTACAACCTCGCGTAGCATGGGATCAAATTTATATCGCGCGCTCTAAGGGGTGGCCTCCCCTCTCGGTCCCAACCGAAAACACCCATGCCCCCTGACCAGGTGGCATGCCTACCGGCTACAACCGATATCTTCCACCATGGCCTCTCTGTACGGTGTGTGCTGGGAAGGGGTTGACAACTTACTGAACCGTACCCTACCTGCGGCAGGGACGAGTGGTAGTACGAGGCAAGTATGGGGGTTACTGGAACAAGAATCGATCTGCGGTCGACTCAGGAGGTTCATAAGTTTCCCTGCATGACATGTATATCAAATATAATACAATTGAAGAACTCTCCACTCAATGTACCTTACCATGCCATACCGGACATAACCGTCCCGACGAGGACCGGTAACAAGCTCAAGCCTACCCAAGGCCGAGGCTTTCCTGGATTCCTTTCCGGTATGCATGCGAGGCACATGAGGATGATTACCATCACAATCATATTCATTTCCAATAGCAAGGAAAACGTTGATATGCTTCCATGCAAAAGATCATGTCATATCAGTTCCACCGAAATGAGGTGGTGTTATAAATGTGTCAACCAACACATCAAAAAAATTATTATGCCAGGGTTCAAGATGCTTGCCTTGAAGTTGTGGAGGGGTGAGGTGCTCTCCAAAACTTTTGAAAGTTTCTTCCCTCCTTCCAAAAAGCCTATTTAAAAATATTTGGATTAACACACATTTCAAAACAGTACAAAAAGTTGTTTTGGAAAATTTTAAAATAAATATTAAAATAAACTAGATCAAATTTGAGGAAGGTAGGAAAAAGAATCAACTCATTTGGAGTTATATTTAAAAAGTTATAGGCAGTCAAAGTTCTGGTCAAAACTGATTTAAATAAAACAGAAAAGGAAAAACGTTTCAGAGGGGAATACGCTTTCGGAGCGGGGAGGCGTACTGGGGGAAATTTCGCCTTCACTTAAACACATGGACGGCGCGGTGTGTCACTGACAGTGGGTCCAGGGGGCCCACTAGTCAGGTTTGACTAGTCTTCTCCCTCTCTTTCCTCTGTCCCGAGCGGAGGCGGAGCTCCGGCGATCGTCGCCGGCGACTGGCGGCTCCTCGCGGGGCTCCAAGGGCGGGGGTGGATCCGCTACTCCGGGGCGGTCCTCCCGGTGGTCGCCTGGCAGGTGGGGACGGAGGGAGCTGCCGGCGGCGAGCTCCTCGGCGGAGGTGGCCTCGGGAGCAAAGTGCTTTTGGGGCTGCGGTGGCTCCCGATCAAAATCGAGCAGGGGGAAAGGTTCACGGGAGGGAGAGGAGGCTTCTGGTGGAGAGAGTGGAGAGGGGGAGGTCCTGGTGGCGCCGGAACGGCAGGGGCAGTGGTGGCGGATGGAGCTGCCGGAGACGGGGAAGAAAACCTCCCTGGGTCGAATGCGGGCTAGGGAAACGCCATAGGGGTGGCCTGAGGTTGCCTGCGTGCGGGAACGGGCTCGGGTCTCCTTAAATAGGCGTGGCAAGGCGGTTCCGCGGCGACCGTGGATAAGCTCTCCGGCGACCGCCATTCTATAGCTAGGGGCGTCGTGGCGGCGACGAGCGCTAGGCGACACCCTGTGGATGAGCTTGCGCTGTTACAAGGGCCAGGTGGCGAGCGGGAGGGGCTTGGGTGGCGCTGCACGGAGCAGGAGCTGTCGGCCGACGCCGGCGTGCCGCCAAAAAGCTCTGGCGGTGGCGCTGTAGGGCGCCAGGGGTGGCTGGCGTGTAGTGGTTAGGCGGGGAGTACGCGGTGAAGTTCTCCCGTGCGGGCCAAGGCAGGGGGTTGCGACGCGGCGGCTCGGTTCACGCGGCTGCAATTGGCGCGCTCTGGGCGCGTCCAGAGGACGCTCACCAGCTGCTCGGCGAAATGCCAGGGCATGCTAGGTGGCTCTGTTGGAGCTAGGGTTTAGCAGGTCTAGGTTTGGGGAAACAGGGAGTCTAGTGGACATGCCTGTTTGATCAGAGGTGCAAGATCATAGTGCAATGACAAGCATCATGCCAAAACAGATCATGCCCACAAGGTGTTTGACAAAATGCCAAGGGCACTTAGGCAATACTTGGAGTGGTCAAAATCTCCAGATCAGTGTCTCCTTGGATGCACAAGAGGGTGGTGAGGTTAGTTTGGCAAAAGGAGAAACTTGTTAGTGCAAGTTTTGCAGAATTACAATTCTGGATAGGAAATAAATGGCATCATTTCATGAACCAAAATTGCCCCAAAGGGTGCATGCTCCTGGACTTAGGGGTTTGGTAGGGAGGACTATGAGCATGAGAAAACACAAGGTCACTGGAGCACGAAATAATAGGGTTGCAGTAGAAAACACCAGTCTGGTCCAGAATGAAGATGATGCTTATTCACTCAAAAATTGCAAATAACATCACTGGGTTTTTGCATAAAGTTGAATCACAGGCTATTACCAACATCCCATAATTTTGGTAGAGGCTAGAAGAAAATATTTAAAAGGGTTGTAGTGAAAAATTGCCCATTGGACCAGAGAAGAAAAAAGGGTGTAGAGCTCAAAATATTTCAAAAATAAAAGATCTTTTTGCATAAAAGTGATTTAATAACATCACATGACATCTCCAAATTTTGGTGGGAATTTTAAGTGAATCTATCAAATGGTTGTAGTTCAAATATGGCCATTTAACCTTGAAAAACCATTTTCAAGAAAGTAAAGATCAAGCAAATTAATTGTGCCATTAGTTGCACTGATAAAAGTAAAGTTTTTCTAGAGAGGTTAAACAAGTCCAATAACATAATTGAAAAGTTCACACTTAGGGGAAAAACTCCATAAAGACAAGGTTAAGGATCAAAAGGGAGCTCAGAAAATAAAGGTTTTAAGTCCTGGCAAAAATTTTAATTTAATAAACAAGGCCAAAATTTTTGGGGTGTCACACGTTCCGACCCAGCCGGTTGGCTCCCATGCGTTCCGTTGCCTCCCGATGAACACGACACATTCCGTTGCCTCCCCATGAACACGACGACGATGCTGTTTCTCTGTTCTGACCCAGCCATGTACACGAGACCTGGCCGTACGTATGAGCGAGTAGGCGTTCGAGACCCCGCCCGTATGTACACATACGTGGCCGTATTTTCTTTCTTGCACCCTGGCTGTTGTACGTATACATGCTACGTGTGCGCCTCTACTACGACACGTGCGCGCCTCTACATCGACCAGTATATATGTACGTACATGTTCGCGACCAGAATGACAACGCTACGTACGCTTCGACTAGGTGGGTCCCGACTGTCAGGCACTTCCTTGCGGGCAAAGATGTAGCTGGTGGGTCCCAGCAGTCAGGGCAAACATTTTTTTCATGAAATACGGTGCCCCGTCTGGTGGGTCCCCGCTGTCAGGTGGCGGAATAATTATTTTGCACGTAATAAGGAGGCACTTCCTTGCTGCGGCCGTGGACCTAGCTGTCAGCCTCTCCACATACAGTCCACGTCCGATGGAAGCCGTTCCTTGACCATGTTGACCACGCCGCGCCGAGAGCACTAGGGCAGTGGACGACGACGAGGCCTAGGAAGGAGACGACACGGAGCCGGGGAAGACGCGACAGTGGATGCCCACGCGTAGAGGAGTACGAGGGTTCACTGGTTCGCTGCGGTGTGAGGCTGCCATCGCTGTAGAATAACAGGGGGTGTGGATGAGTAGAGGGATGGCCTGGCCAGCGGTGGGAGTAGTAGGGGCGGTGAGGCCTCCGCCGCATCGCAGCCGGCCACGGGAGGTAGGAGCACGCGGCACGACCGGCGCTGGTTTGGGCGGCTGGAGCAAGAAGACTAGAGGTCGAAGAAGCACTACGGCCGTTGGATGGACATCGTATGGTCACTGGAGGTAGAATCGTGCATATTGACTAAGTTGACAAAGCCCTCCGTCCCCGTCAACTTAGTAGGCCCACAAGTCAGCCTCCCACCAAGGTGGGTCCCAGCTAGCAGGGGGTATTCATTTTTTTAGCGTAATAAGGAGGCACTTCCTTGCGTGCGAAGATATAGCTGGTGGCTCCGAGCTGTCAGTGGCGGTAATGTTTTTTCGCGAAATACAGAGGCCCTTTCGGTGGGTCCCTGATGTCAGGTGGAGGAATCATTATTTTGCGTGTAATAAGGAGGCATTTCCTTGCGTGCGGACGTGGACCCAGCTGTCGGCCTCTCCACATACAGTCCTCTTCAGATGCATGTCGGTCGTTGACCACGTTGACTAGGCCGTGCCAAGAGCACCAGGGTGGTGGACGACGGCGAGGCCTAGGAAGGGAACGACACGGAGGCAGGGAAGACTCGGCAGTTGTTTCCCACGCGGAGGGGAGTAAGACTGTATGAGGGTTTACTGGTTCGTCTGCCGTTGCCGGAGAATAACAGCAGGTGTGGGTGAGTAGAGGGCTGCTAGGCCAGCAATGGGAGTATGGTGGGGCGGTGAGGCCTGCGCGGCAGCACAGCCGGCCACGGGAAGGAGGGAGCAGGCAGTCCCGCCGGCGCTTGTTTGAGCGGCTGGAGCAGGAAGAGCAGAGATTGAAGAAGCATGACGGCCGTTCGATGGACATCCAACAGTCACTGCTTGTGCGTCAACCTTTTTTTAGGAAAGCCTCAAATCTGTGGAAAACAGCATACAACCCATCTGCCATTATTTCTAATAATTTACAGCGCATTTGCAAATTCTTATGGTTTTTTGGAGCCCATATTCTTTTTGTTAGCATTACAGCCCATATTGTGGCCACGGTTAAAAAATTAACGAAACTTTGCATATTTCGGTGCGGTCCGAACTGTTTTTAATCCCGAAATTTCGACTCACATTCAAACTGATTTAAAAAATAAATGTATATCAATATAAAATCCAACAAATTCTCCACGCATAGAAATTAATGTAATTTAAAATCTCGAAATGAAAAAAAGATATTTTAAACTAATTGCTGGTTTGATGTGTTTTAAAAATGTACAACCCATTTCTCATTACTGATGGGCCATTTTCTTGGCCAGCCGAATGAAGCTCTCCTCGCATTGAAAGATTTCCAACCCAACAGGCCTGACAAAGTGACTTACTTGGCAAATCACAAAAAAACTGGGCTGTGGCCGTGGACCCAACTGTTAGCCTCTCCACGTACAGTACTCTTCCGATGGAAGTCGGTCGTTGACCACATTGACCACGCCGCGCCGAGAGCACCAAGGCGGTGGACGACAACGAGGCCTAGGAAGGGGACGACGCGGAGCCGGGGAAGACGCGGCAGTGGATGCCCACGCATAGAGGAGTACGAGGGTTCACTGGTTCGCTGCGGTGTGAGGCTGCCGTCGCCGCAGAATAACAGGGGGTGTTGGTGAGTAGAGGGATGGCCTAGCCAGCGGTGGGAGTAGTAGGGGGCGGTGAGGCCTCCGCCGCATCGTTGCCAGCCACGGGAGGCAGGAGCACGAGGCACGACCGGCGCTGGTTTGGGCGGCTGGAGCAAGAAGACCAGAGGTTGAAGAAGCACTACGGCCGTTGGATGGACATCGTACGGTCACTTGAGCTAGAATCATTCATATTGACTAAGTTGACAAAGCCCTCCATCCCCGTCAACTTAGTAGGCCCACAAGTCAGCCTCCCACCATGTTGGGCCCAGCTAGCTGGGGGAGTATTCATTTTTCTGTGCGTAATAAGGAGGCATTTCTGGTGGGTCCGAGCTGACAGCCGGGGGAACGTTTTTTTCGCGAAATACGATGGTCCATCCGGTGGGTCCCCACAGTCAGGGGCAAACGTTTTTTTCGCGAAATACGGTGGCCCATCCGGTGGGTCCCAGCAGTCAGGGGGGGAAACGGATTTTTCGTGAAATACTGGTGGCCAGTCCGGTGGGTCCCTACTATCAGGTGGAGGAATAATTATTTTGCGCGTAATAAGGAGGCACTTCCTTGCAGCTACCGTGGACCCAGCTATGAGCCTCTCCACGTACAGTACTCTTCCGATGGAAGTCGGTCGTTGACCACATTGACCACGCCACGCCGAGAGCACCATGGTGGTGGACGACAACGAGGCCTAGGAAGGGGATGACGTGGAGCTGGGGAAGACGCCGCAGTGGATGCCCACACGGAGAGGAGTACGAGGGTTCACTGGTTTGGCTGCGGTGTGAGGCTATCGTCGCCGCAGAATAACAGGGGGAGTGGGCGAGTGGAGGGATGGCCTGGCCAGCGGTGGGAGTAGTATGGGGACGGTGAGGCCTCCACGGAAGCACAGCCGGCCACGAGAGGAAGGAGCATGCGGCACGACCAGCGCTGCTTTGGGCGGCTGGGGCAAGAAGACCAGAGGTTGAAGAAGCACTACGGCCGTTGGATGGACATCGTTGACCATGCCGCGCCGAGAGCACCAGGGCGATGGACGACGGCGAGGCCTACGAAGGGAACAACACAGAGCCGGGGAAGACACGACAGTGGCTGCCCATGCGGTGGAGAGTACGAGGGTTGACTGGTTCGGCTGCCGTCGCCGAAAAAAAACAGGAGGTGTGGGTGAGTAGAGGGATAGACAGGCCAGGGATGCGAGTATGATGGGGCCGTGAGGCCTTCCCGGCAGCACTGTCGGCCACGGGATGCTGGAGCAGGCGGTTCCGACGGCGCTGGGGCAGGAAGATCAGAGACTGAAGAAGCACGATTGCCGTTAGATTGACATCTAACGGTCTGACGCTGGTAGAGTCGATTGTTGACAAAGTTTCTTTTTTGAGAAACCTTGTGTACGCATGAACTTAGTAGGCCCTCAAGTCAGCCTCCAAATCTGTGGCAGACAACATAAAGCCCATTTGCTATTTTTTATAATTTGCATCCCATTTGCTAATTCTTAAGTAATTTATTACAACCCATTTTCTGCCCAGGACCACGATCAAAAAGTCCAACCTTATTTTGCATATTTCGGTGGAGTCCGAACTGTTGTAATCCCGAAATGATAAACATTTTTTTAAGAACAAAATTGTTTTTTTGTAAGCAAATAAGACATGGGACAATTTAGTTGGTTTAAGGGAAAACCAGTGGTAAAAAATCAGCGCTGGGTGGGAAAAAACAAAAAAATAAGGATGTAAATATGAAAAGGGAATTTTATGTGTTTTCAATATAATGATACATGTATATGAACTAGTAAAACTATAGGTAGAGATTAGAAAACGGATGTAGGACATGCGTTTCAAGAGGAAAATAGAACTGGGCTGTGTGTTTGATTCAGTAAAAAAACTGCCTGCGGATGTTCTAAGCCAAAATATAACTAACGCTGGCGGGCCAGAGGCCAGTAGATACCTGCTGGATCTTTGTGCCCCGTTGTCGTCATGGACTGGGCCTGTTAAAAACAAAACAACCCTGGGCAATCTACACCCCAGTTGAAACTTGCTCGACTTGAAAAAACAATATACGTGCTCAATAAACGAGAGAATTCTGCAAGAACAGGCTGTTAACTGGGATGCAGCACGGATATTGTTTTTTATCGTGATAATAAGTGCATTTACTTGTTTCAAAAAAATTGGAGAACTGGGAATTCGGACGGCGGGTGCTTATGCTACCCATCAAATAAACATCAGGTGCCTGAAAATTCGTTTCGAAACAAATGATTCAGCTTTATATCCACGTCGACCCTCGGCATGATGGTTGGAAGCAAATGCAAGTTCATACCAAAAGATCGTTAACAAATACCAACTTGCGGACAACAAGGTAGTACAACTACCAATACCAAACTAACTTATAATCTTTTTACTCATGGCCCTAGTGTTCGTCTGGTAGAAAATCTTGTAGAGGACCAGCTCCCGCTCCTTCTCTTGCTCCAGGTCCCCGAGGTGGTTGAGGGAGTCCTGGATTAGGGGGTGTCCGGGTAGCCGGACTATACCTTCAGCCGGACTCCTGGACTATGAAGATACAAGATTGAAGATTTCGTCCCGTGTCCGGATGGGACTTTCCTTGGCGTGGAAGGCAAGCTTGGCGATGCGGATATTTAGATCTCCTACCATTGTAACCGACTTTGTGTAACCCTAACCCTCTCCGGTGTCTATATAAACCGGAGGGTTTTAGTCCGTAGGACAACCCCAATATACAACAATCATACCATAGGCTAGCTTCTAGGGTTTAGCCTCCTTGATCTCGTGGTAGATCTACTCTTGTACTACCTACATCATCAATATTAATCAAGCAGGACGTAGGGTTTTACCTCCATCAAGAGGGCCCGAACCTGGGTAAAACATTGTGTCCCTTGTCTCTAGTTACCATCCGCCTAGGCGCAGAGTTCGGGACCCCCTACCCGAGATCCGCCGGTTTTGACATCGACATTGGTGCTTTCATTGAGAGTTCCTCTGTGTCGTCGCTTTTAGGCCCGATGGCTCCTTTGATCATCAACAACGATGCGGTCCAGGGTGAGACTTTTCTCCCCGGACAGATCTTCGTCTTCGGCGGCTTCGCACTGCGGGCCAATTCGCTTGGCCACCTGGAGGAGATCGAAAGCTACCCCCCTGGCCATCAGGTCAGATTTGGAAGTTTAAACTACATGGCGAACATCCGCGGGGACTTGATCTTCGACGGATTCGAGCCACAGCCAAGCGCGCCGCACTGTCTCGATGGGCATGATCAAGCTCTGCCACCGAACAGTGTCCTGGAGGCTGCACGCGCATTGGTTCCGACCCTTAATTCGGAGCCTACTGCGCCGATCGAGGATGAGTGGTTGGACGCCGCCTCGGGGGCTGTGATCTCAAAGGCGATTGAGCCGAACGCCAGCCCCACACCCCGCAAGGCCCGTGACTCCGAGGGGACGGATTCCTCTCCGGACTCCGAGCCCTCCGCGCGCCCGCTGATCGAACCCGATTGGGCACCGATCATGGAGTTCATGAAGGAAATATGCCCTAGAGGCAATAATAAAGTTATTATTTTATTTCCTTATATCATGATAAATGTTTATTATTCATGCTAGAATTGTATTAACCGGAAACATAATACTTGTGTGAATACATAGACAAACTAAACGTCACTAGTATGCCTCTACTTGACTAGCTCATTAATTGAAGATTGTTATGTTTCCTAACCATAGACATGTGTTTTCATTTGATTAACGGGATCACATCATTAGGAGAATGATGTGATTGACATGACCCATTTCATTAGCTTAGCACCCGATCGTTTAGTATGTTGTTGTTGCTTTCTTCATAACTTATACATGTTCCTATGACTATGAGATTATGCAACTCCCGTTTACCGGAGGAACACTTTGTGTGCTACCAAATGTCACAACGTAACTGGGTGATTATAAAGGTGCTCTACAGGTGTCTCCAAAGGTACATGTTGGGTTGGCGTATTTCGAGATTAGGATTTGTCACTCCAATTGTCGGAGAGGTATCTATGGGCCCTCTCGGTAATGCACATCACATAAGCCTTGCAAGCATTGCAACTAATGAGTTAGTTGCGAGATGATGTTTTACTGAACGAGTAAAGAGACTTGCCAGTAACGAGATTGAACTAGGTATTGAGATACCGACGATCGAATCTCGGGCAAGTAACGTACCGATGACAAAGGGAACAACGTATATTGTTATGCGGTCTGACTGATAAAGATCTTCGTAGATTATGTAGGAGCCAATATGAGCATCCAGGTTCCGCTATTGGTTATTGACCGGAGACATGTCTCGGTCATGTCTACATTGTTCTCGAACCGTAGGGTCCGCACGCTTAACTTTACGATGACAGTTTCATTATGAGTTTATGTATTTTGATGTACCGAATGTTGTTCGGAGTCCCGCATGTGATCACGGACATGACGAGGAGTCTCGAAATGGCCAAGACATAAAGATTGATATATTGAACGACTATATTCAGACACCGGAAGTGTTCCAGGTGATTTCGGAGAAAACCGGAGTGCCGGAGGGTTACCGGAACACCCCCGGGAGAAGTATGGGCCTAATGGGCCTTAGTGGAGAGGAAGAGCGGCGGCCAGGGTGGGCCGCGCGTCCCCTCCCCCTCTGGTCCGAATTGGACTAGGAGAGGGGGGCGGCGCCCCCCTTTACTTCTCCCTCTCCCCCTTCCTTTCCCCCTCCTAGTAGGAGTAGGAAAGAGGGGAGTCCTACTCCTACTAGGAGGAGGACTCCTCCTCCTGGCACGCTCTGCTAGGGACGGCCGGCCTCCCCCCTTGCTCCTTTATATACGGGGGCAGGGGGCACCTCTAGACACACAAGTTGATGTTCGTGATCGTTCTCTTAGCCGTGTGCGGTGCCCCCCTCCACCATAATCCTCAATAATATTGTAGCGGTGCTTAGGCGAAGCCCTGCGACGGTAGAACATCAAGATCGTCACCACGCCGTCATGCTGACGGAACTCTTCCCCGACGCTTTGCTGGATCGGAGCCCGGGGATCGTCATCGAGCTGAACGTGTGCCAAGAACTCGAAGGTTCCGTTGTTTTGGTGCTTGGATCGGTCGGATCGTGAAGACGTACGACTACATCAACCACGTCGAAATAATGCTTCCGCTTTCGGTCTACGATGGTACATGGACAACACTCTCCCCTCTCATTGCTATGCATCACCATGATCTTGCGTGTGCGTAGGATTTTTTTTGAAATTACTACGTTCTCCAACAGTGGCACCCGAGCCAAGTTTTTTTATATGTTGATGTTATATGCACGAGTAGAACACAAGTGAGTTGTGGGCGATATAAGTCATACTGCTTACCAGCATGTCATACTTTGGTTCGGCGGTATTGTTGGATGAAGCGGCCCGGACCGACATTACGCATACGCTTACGCGAGACTGGTTCTACCGACGTGCTTTGCACACAGGTGGCTGGCGGGTGTCAGTTTCTCCAACTTTAGTTGAACCGAGTGTGGCTACGCCCGGTCCTTGCGAAGGTTAAAACAGCACCAACTTGACAAACTATCATTGTGGTTTTGATGCGTAGGTAATATTGGTTCTTACTTAAGCCCGTAGCAGCCACGTAAAACTTGCAACAAACAAAATACAGGACGTCTAACTTGTTTTTGCAGGGTATGTTGTGATGTGATATGGTCAAGACATGATGCTGAATTTTATTGTATGAGATGATCATGTTTTGTAACCGAGTTATCGGCAACTGGCAGGAGCCATATGGTTGTCGCTTTATTGTATGCAATGCAATCGCCCTGTAATGCTTTACTTTATCACTAAGCGGTAGCGATAGTCGTAGAATCATAAGATTGGCGAGACGACAACGATGCTACGATGGAGATCAAGGTGTCGCGCTGGTGACGATGGTGATCATGACGATGCTTCGGAGATGGAGATCACAAGCACAAGATGATGATGGCCATATCATATCACTTATATTGGTTGCATGTGATGTTTATGTTTTATGCATCTTATCTTGCTTTGATTGACGGTAGCATTATAAGATGATCTCTCACTAAATTTCAAGATAAAAGTGTTCTCCCTGAGTATGCACCGTTGCCAAAGTTCGTCGTGCCCAGACACCAAGTGACGATCGGTGTGATAAGCTCTACGTCCATCTACAACGGGTGCAAGCCAGTTTTGCACACGCAGAATACTTAGGTTAAACTTGACGAGCCTAGCATATGCAGATATGGCCTCGGAACAATGAGACCGAAAGGTCGAGCGTGAATCATATAGTAGATATGATAACATAGTGATGTTCACCATTGAAAACTACTCCATTTCACGTGATGATCGGTTATGGTTTGGTTGATTTGGATCACGTGATCACTTAGGAGATTAGAGGGATGTCTTTCTAAGTGGGAGTTCTTAAGTAATATGATTAATTGAACTTAAATTTATCATGAACTTAGTACCTGATAGTATCTTGCTTGTTTATGTTTGATTGTAGATAGATGGCCTGTGCTATTGTTCCGTTGAATTTTAATGCGTTCCTTGAGAAAGCAAAGTTGAAAGATGATGGTAGCAATTACACGGACTGGGTCCGTAATGTCGGATTCGGGTTCCGGCAGACCCTTAAGGTTCGAACTCTGGGGTGCGCGCGGAGATCGTGCCCTCTACCTCTCCGTCTCGTAAGGATCCAGCTACTGCAAGAACAACACAAGAGACACAAGGTTTATACTAGTTTGGGCCACCATTGTGGTGTAATACCCTACTCTAGTTTGTGGTGGGTGGATTGCCTCTTGGGCTGATGAGGAAGAACAGTACAAGGGGGAACGGCCTCGCGAGGGCCAGTTCTTGGCTAGGGGATGAACTGTTAGGGGGAGTTCGATCGCCCTACTCTCTCTCTAGATGCTGGATTCGATCCCCTTACCCTGTGGGTGGCTAGTCCTATTTATAGGCAAAGGCCCTGGGCCTCTTCCCAAATATTGAGAGGGAAGGGCGCCAACAATTGGCCAATTTGAAGGGGAACATCTGGTACACTTATCCTGACTAAAGTTGGTCTTCGCCTGCCAAAGGCCCTGTGGTGACGCCGTCCTGGGCTCCATGGTGACCTCCTTCGCACCGTTGGACTGGTCTTAGTCTCGTTGCACCGAAATGGGTGCCTTTGCTTGATCCTCTCGCCTGCGCTTGCCCCCTTTGCACCAAAGAGGAAAGGGGGACGCTGCGTGGGCTGGCGCCCGCCTGGCACCCTCGATCGTCATGGCTTGCGTCATGGGCACCTCGCGAGGTACTCCGCCTTGATCCCTCCGCCTCCTCGCTTGCCAGCCTAAGGAGGCCGTGCTTGAGGAAGCGTTGTGTCGTCCGCCTCGCGAGGGTCTTGAGTCTTGTGTTGATGCAGATGGGTCGTGCTGGGCTTACATTTGAGCCACGCCGTAGGCCGCAGGCAGGCAAGTCTGGGTACCCCCGTTCCCAGAACGCCGACAGTAGCCCCCGGGCCCAAGGCGCGCATGGACTTGGCCGTGCCGAGAGGTGAAAGGGCAAGGGCGAGGCGCCGCGGGCCCTAACAGCCTACGGCCTTGGGCGCTGCGTGGCGGTTTGACATGACGTGGGCGTCTCCACTTCCCCACGACGCCTCGGCAACTGCGTGACTTGACTAGTCCCTGCATGCATAGATACGGGTCATTATTACCTGTGATCGTGGCGCTTGACGGTTGGCCTCTTTCGGCTATAAGTGCGAGGCCGCACAAGCTCCACCAGTCCATCCCTTCCCGCTTCTCTTCTTCTTCCTCTCCTTCGCCGACGCCGCTCGCATGGCTCCGAAGAGGTTCTCAGCTGCGGAGAAGGGGAAGGCTAGTCGGGCAGGGCCCGACTCCCCTCCGGCCAAGCGCGGTCGTGGTCGTCCCCGCAAGCATCCCATGGTCCCCTCTGTGGCCCCCCGCGGGCACAGGGGTGGTTCTCCGCGTGGTGGTGAGCGCTCGGCTGCCATGGAGAGGCAGGCTGTGGCTGCGCGGCCTCCCAGGCCGCGCTTTCGCTCGGCGGAGGTGCTGCCCGAGTTCGTCGTGTGGTCGGCGGACCCGACCAGCACCTGGCTCCAGCTCCCTCGCTTCTTCATCAGCGAGCTGCCGGCCGGTGCCCGGTGCGGCTTCTGGCTCCAGGCCGACGACTGCTGCAGTAGGGCCTCTTGGGTCTCGCTCGAGGTCTCCCCTTCTGGGAATGGGGCCCTGACCCGCGGCTGGCAAACGTTTGCCCGTGCGCACGTCCTGGGCGAGCGGTGCACCCTGCACTTCAAGTTCGACGGCGACAGCACCCTCTACGTGAGGGTGTTTGGGGAAGACGGTCACCGCGCAGGATGCTGCCCTGAGGACGACGACTAAGGAGACAGCGCCCGTTCTGCTGACGGCGCCCGAGGCTCCCCAAGCTTCGCCTACTCCCCTTCAGGCGGCTCCTCCAGCGGTGGCCGCAGCCAGCCCCCTCGCCTCCGCGCCTGCTTGGGGGGTGGCTGTTCATCCGCCTATCGTCGCGCTCCGGTGAAGCGCGAGAGGGAGTCCGCCTGAGCTCCGGAGGCATCCGGTGTCGCCTCAGTAGGCCGATGCGGGGCGGGCCGCGCCGGGCTCGCCCTTTCCTTTTCCTTTTGCTCCCTGTGTAAGATAAGACAACTGCGTGGAGCCCCATGGGGGCGTGTTTAAGAATTATTGCCGTTGTAGCCATTACCTTAATTTTGTTGTCGCGTTTCACAACTATTTGCCCTCGCGTAGGTAGTTTACGGCCCCAGCCGGGGCGCGACCGACCCAGGCCCTGTGTGCATGTCGCAGTGCCCGAGGGGCACGGACCAGAGGGGTGCTCCTGTAGAGAGCCCGGGCCGTGAAACCTTTAAACGACTAAAGCAGAAATGCTCGCGAGGGCGTTCGAGCCCCATCCCTCGCGAGGCCTTCATGAGAGAAAATCAGAACGAGGAGCGAAAATCAACAAACCACAAATCAACAACGGCGATAATTTCGATAAGACTTCAAATGCAAGTAAAACACGCCAAATGCGGAAAGAAAATGAAAAAGCCGCGTCCGGCACCTAGTCTAGTCTTCGACGTCTTCTCACCAGCGCGGAGCTAAGTGCTGCCACTGGGCGTGGGAGGGAGCCCCAGGGCCTGAGGCCGGCGCTCCTGAGACTCCGGGGCGTGTACAGCCCCACTCATTATTATGTGAGAGTGTCACGGGGCGGCGAGCTTCACAGGCATTGGCCTTCTTCATAGGCTCCGGGACTTTCTCCTTAGAGGTAACGAGCTTCACAGGCATTAGCCTTCTTCACAGGCTCCGGGCCTTTCTCCTTAGAGGTAATGAGCTTCACAGGCATTAGCCTTCTTCACAGGCTCCGGGCCTTTCTCCTTAGAGGTAATGAGCTTCACAGGCATTCGCCTTCTTCACAGGCTCTGGGCCTTTTTCCAAAAAGAGAAGATCTTCACAGGCATTTGCCTTCTTCACAGGCTCAGGGCCTTTCCCAAAAAGAGAAGATCTTCACAGGCGTTCGCCTTCTTCACAGGCTCAGGGCCTTTTCCAAAAAGAGAAGATCTTCACAGGCGTTCGCCTTCTTCACAGGCTCAGGGCCTTTTCCAAAAAGAGAAGATCTTCACAGGCGTTCGCCTTCTTCACAGGCTCAGGGCCTTTTCCAAAAAGAGAAGATCTTCACAGGCGTTCGCCTTCTTCACAGGCTCAAGGCCTTTTCCACAAAGAGAAGATCTTCACAGGCGTTCGCCTTCTTCACAGGCTCAGGGCCTTTTCCAAAAAGAGAAGATCTTCACAGGCGTTCGCCTTCTTCACAGGCTCAGGGCCTTTTCCAAAAAGAGAAGATCTTCGCAGGCGTTCGCCTTCTTCATAGGCTCTGGGCCTTTTAGGGGTAGAACCTCCGGAGGTGCTGGATGTTCCACGCGTTCTGGATCGGCTCCCCCTCTTGAGTCTCCAAGCGCACGGAGCAAGGCCTCGAGGGTCCTGGGGCGGATGTTGCGGCAGTGATATCATCGTAGCGCCTGTTGGTACCTTGCCGCTCGCAGCGCGGCTTCCCGGCGGCGTTCCTCCCCCAGCACGAGGTCCATCCCCCGCATGGCGTCCTGCTGCGCCTCGTCGAACGCCAGGACCCGCGCAGAGCGACGCCTGACCTCGTGAGGAAGGGCTGCTTTGGCTCCATAGACCGGGAAGAACGGAGTTTCCCCGGTTGGTTTGGTCGCGGTTGTGCGGATGGACCACATCACGGATTGGAGCTCGTCGTACCAACCCCTGCCGCAGGCCTCCAGCTTCTTCTTTAACGTCCTGGTCTTGAGGCCCCTCAGGACCTCCGGGTTGGCTCGTTCGGCTTGCCCATTGCTTCGCGGGTGTGCCACCGAAGCGTAGCATATCTGCGTTCCAAGGTTACCACAGTATGTTTTGAAGAGATTACTGGTGAACTGCGAACCATTGTCTGTGATGATGCGGTTCGGCACCCCGAACCGGCTCACGATACCCCTGATGAACTTGACTGCGGAGCCTGCGGGGATGGTACGGACAGCCTCCACCTCCGCCCACTTGGTGAACTTGTCAATGGCGACGTAGAGGTAACGATAGACCCCTGGCGCTCGAGGGAACGGGCCCAGAATATCCAACCCCCAAACTGCAAATGGCCACGAGAGGGGTATAGTCTGCAGGCTCCCCGCTGGTTGATGGATCTGCTTGGAATGGAACTGGCAGGCCTCACAAGCCTTTACCAATTCGATCGCGTCGTTGAGCGCGGTGGGCCAATAGAACCCACTATGGAATGCTTTGCCGACGAGGGTTCGTGATGATGAGTGGTGTCCGCAGTCCCTGCCGTGTATGTCCCCCAGTAGTTCCCTTCCTTGCTCCCTGGAGATGCAGCGCAGAGATACGTCGTTGGGTCGCTTCCGGTAGAGTTCTCCGTCTCTGATGCAGTATGCCGTGGCCTGCCGCGCCACACGTTCTGCTTCCTCTTCCTTCTCCGGCAGGGCCCCATGTGTTAGGTAATTCCGGAGCTCGGTGATCCAGCGTTCCTCCTGAGGTTCCATCGTCAGGAGCAAACATGCTCCTGAGGGCGGTCCGCAGGCCGGGGCCCCCGAGGCTGGCGGCTGAGGGAGCTCCTCTCGAGGCTGAGCTGCGCTTGATAGCGTTGGCTGCGCTGAAGGCTTGAAGAGCCATTCTTCGAAGACGCCTGGCTGCTGCGGCAGCCGCCTGGACGCCCGTCCGGCTATGTCGTCAGCTTCTTGGTTGGTGCCACGGGGCACGTGCTTCAGCTCCAGCCCCCAGAACTGCTTTTCCATCCTGCGGACCTCTGCTAGGTAGGCCTCCATGTGTTCATCCTTCGGCTCGTACACCTTATTGGAGAAGTTGACTAGGAGCTGCGAGTCGCCTTTGACGGTGAGGCGCTTCACTCCTAGGGCCGCTGCGGCCTTCAACCTGGCTATCAGTCCCTCATATTCTGCTATGTTGTTGGAGACCTTTTCTCCTTGCTGGAAACAGAGTTGTACCGCATAGCAAAGCTTATCCTGAGTGGGTGATATCAGCACCGCACCAGCCCCCGCGCCGTGCCTGGAGAATGCCCCGTCGAAGTACATGACCCAGCCTTCTGGCGCCTCACTCCCTGGGGAGAGGGAGCGATCCTCGTTGTCCTTGAGGCCTGGCGCCTCTGTCCATTCCGCCACCGCCAATGCTGCTCCTTTGATGACCCTAGTGGTGCTGAACTCAAGCTGAAACGCTTGGAACTCTATGTTCCACTCATCGACCCTTCCGGCTGAGTTAGGGCTCCTGAGCACCCTCTCCAGGGGGTACGATGAGACGACCTTGATCGGGTGAGCTTGGAAGTAGTGATGCAGCTTGCGCGAGGCCACCAGTAGCACGAGGAGGAGCTTCTGAGGCATCGGGTATCGTGCCCTTGCGTCCCGTAGAAACGTGCTAACGAAGTAGACCGGGTGTTCAACAAGGCTGAGAGCATCTTGGGCCGCGGCGCCCTCGGGAGGTGAAGGCACCTCACGAGATGCTGTGGCCTCGGGAGGCGAACCATCCGGGTATGCCACCTCTCCTGTCTCTGGTGCGTCCCTCGGCAGCTGACTCTCTCCATCTGTAGTTTCGGCTCCCTCGAGTTTCCCCTGCTGCCGTCTCGTCTGGCCTCGGGCTGCCACCATGGTCTTGGCCTGGCGCTCCTCCCTAACTGCCACCAGTGCTGCGCTGGCGGAGTAGGGAGTGGCGGCAAGGTAAAGCAGCAGAGGCTCCTGAGGGCGCGGAGCCACCATGACTGGGGGAGTGGTTAGGTACCTCTTGAGATCTTGAAACGCCTTATCTTCCTCTTTAGTCCATTCAAAGGGCCCCTTTTTCTTCATAAGCTGAAAGAAAGGCAGCGCTTGTTCCCCCAACTTGGAGATGAAGCGCCCTAGCGCGGTCACACGCCCAGTGAGCTTCTGCATTTCTCTCAGGGTCTTTGGCGGACTCATGTCCTCGACCGCCTTGACCTTCTCAAGGTTGGCCTCGATGCCACGGTGAGACACGAGGAATCCCAAAAGCTTGCCCGAGGGAACGCCAAACACACATTTCTCCGGGTTGAGCCGCAGGTTCACTGCGTCGAGGCTCGCGAAGGTCTCCTCCATGTCTTGTATCAGGGTCCGGGCCTCTCGAGATTTCACCACAATGTCATCGACGTATGCTTCAACATTCTTCCTGAGTTGCGGGCCCAAGGTGATGTGCATCAGCCGCTGAAAGGTTGCCCATGCGTTGCGGAGTCCAAATGGCATGCATGTATAGCAGTATACCCCGCACGGGGTCAACAAGGCGGTCTTCTCAACGTCTTCTATCGCCATCTTGATCTGGTGATATCCGGAGAAGGCATCCAAGAAGCACAACTGGTCGCACTCGGTGGTGGAATCGACGATCTGGTCGATGCGAGGGAGCGGGAACGGATCTTGCGGGCATGCCTTGTTGAGGTTGGTGAAGTCGACACACATGCGTTCCTTCCCCCCTTTCTTGGGCACAACGATAGGGTTGGCCAACCAATCTGGGTACCGGACCTCACGAATGACTCCAGCGGCTTCCAACTTGCGTGTCTCTTGGACGATGAAGGCCTGCTTCTCTGCGGACTGCCGCCTGGCCTTCTGCTTCACGGGGTTCACATTTGGGCACACGTTGAGGTGGTGCTCGATGACGTCCCTGGGGATCCCTGCCAACTTATCGGGCTCCCAAGCAAACACTTTCTTGTTTGCATGCAGGAACTTGACCAGGGCCTCCTCATGCTCAGGCCCCAGGTTGGCGCCAATGGTGAAAGTGGCGCTGGAGGATCCGTCTTCGTCGACGGGTATCTGCTTGGTTTCTGCCTTGTCCTGGGTGAACAACCGCTTCTTCTTGGTAGGCGCAGCCCCCTTGGGCTCAGGGGTCCCCGCGTCGGCGGGCTGTGTCGATGCCGCCGTCTTGAAGGCGATCTTGAGTACTCGCAGGGCGTCCCCGGTGTCTCCGTGCACGGTGAGAGTACCGTTGCTCCCGGGCATCTTCATGAGGTTGTACGCCGGGTGCGTGGCGGCCATGAACTGAGCCAGTGCCGGGTAGCCGAGGATGGCGTTGTAAGGGAGGCCGATGGGGGCGATGTCGAAGTCGACCATCTCCGTGCGGAAGTTGTCATAGGTGCCGAAGGTCACCGGGAGCCGGATCTGTCCCAAGGAGTCGGACGACCCGCCCCCGACGCTTGAGAAGGATCGGCTGGGTTGCAGCCGCTCCCGGGGTATGCGGAGGAGGTTGAAGGTCTCGACCGAAAGCACGCTGAGGCCCGTGCCGCCATCGACGAGGGTTCTCGTGACGGCCACCTGGCAGATGGTGGGGGTGCACAACAGGGGGAGCGCGCCCGAGCCGGCCAAGTTGGCGGGGTGGTCATCCGAGCTGAAGGTCAGGCCAGCCTCGCGCGCCGCCCGGTCCGTGGGAGCCCCCTGCCATGCAGAAACGACGCCGATCTGGCGGGCAAACGGCTTGACGTGGCGGCTTGTGGGTGGCGCCTGCGAGCCGCCCGGGAGGGCCGCGACGACCGGGAGCGTCGACGTTGTGGTGCGGCAGCCCGGTCGCATAGACTGGCGCCGGGGTGGTGCTTGCTGCTCGCCCCCCGTTGGGCCGGTGGTGGTGTTGACGGCGTGCGACGGGGGACGGCAAGGACGTCCACCAGCGAGGGCCGCTGGCGTGACGTGAGCTCGACGTGCGCCGTACATGGATGCGGCGGTCGGGGGAGAGCGGAGCTGTGGAAGATAGATTCCGGCGCACCCCTACCTGGCGCGCCAAGTGTCGGATTCGGGTTCCGGCAGACCCTTAAGGTTTGAACTCTGGGGTGCGCGCGGAGATCGTGCCCTCTACCTCTCCGTCTCGTAAGGATCCAGCTACTGCAAGAACAACACAAGAGACACAAGGTTATACTAGTTCGGGCCACCATTGTGGTGTAATACCCTACTCTAGTTTGTGGTGGGTGGATTGCCTCTTGGGCTGATGAGGAAGAACAGTACAAGGGGGAACGGCCTCGCGAGGGCCAGTTCTTGGCTAGGGGATGAACTGTTAGGGGGAGTTCGATCGCCCTACTCTCTCTCTAGATGCTGGATTCGATCCCCTTACCCTGTGGGTGGCTAGTCCTATTTATAGGCAAAGGCCCTAGGCCTCTTCCCAAATATTGAGTGGGAAGGGCGCCAACAATTGGCCAATTTGAAGGGGAACATCTGGTACACTTATCCTGACTAAAGTTGGTCTTCGCCTGCCAAAGGCCCTGTGGTGACGCCGTCCTGGGCTCCATGGTGACCTCCTTCCCACTGTTGGACTCGTCTTAGTCTCGTTGCACCGAAATGGGTGCCTTTGCTTGATCCTCTCGCATGCGCTTGCCCCCTTTGCACCAAAGAGGAAAGGGGGACGCTGCGCGGGCTGGCGCCCGCCTGGCACCCTCGACCGTCATGGCTTGCGTCATGGGCACCTCGCGAGGTACCCCGCCTTGGTCCCTCCGCCTCCTCGTGAGCCAGCCTAAGGAGGCCGTGGTTGAGGAAGCGTTGTGTCGTCCGCCTCGCGAGGCTTGGCCCCTCGCGAGGGTCTTGAGTCTTGTGTTGATGCAGATGGGCCGCGCCGGGCTTCCATTTGAGCCACGCCGCAGGCCGCAGGCAGGCAAGTCTGGGTACCCCCGTTCCCAGAACGCCGACACATAACTTGAGGATTATCCTCATTGCTGCACAGAAGAGCTACGTCTTGGAAGCACCGCTAGGTGCCAGGCCTGCTGCTGATGCAACTGACGACGCTAAGAACGTCTGGCAGAGCAAAGCTGATGACTACTCGATAGTTCAATGTGCCATGCTTTACGGCTTAGAATTGGGTCTTCAACGACGTTATGAACGTCATGGAGCATATGAGATGTTCCAGGAGTTGAAGTTAATATTTCAAGAAAATGCCCGGATTGAGAGATATGAAGTCTCCAATAAGTCCTATAGCTGCAAGATGGAGGAGAACAGTTCTGTCAGTGAGCATATACTCAAAATGTCTGGGTATAATAATCACTTGATTCAACTGGGAGTTAATCTTCCGTATGATTGCGTCATTGACAGAATTCTCCAATCACTTCCACCTAGCTACAAGAGCTTCATGATGAACTATAATATGCAAGGGATGGATAAGACAATTCCCGAGCTCTTCGCAATGCTAAAAGCTGTGGAGGTAGAAATCAAGAAGGAGCATCAAGTGTTGATGGTTAACAAGACCACTAGTTTCAAGAAAAAGGGAAAAGGGAAGAATAAGGGGAACTTCAAGAAGAACAGCAAGCAAGTTGCTGCTCAGGAGAAGAAACCCAAGTCTGGACCTAAGCCTGAAACTGAGTGCTTCTACTGCAAGCAGACTGGTCACTGGAAGTGGAACTGCCCCAAGTATTTGGCGGATAAGAAGGATGGCAAGGTGAACAAAGGTATATGTGATATACATGTTATTGATGTGTACCTTACTAGAGCTCGTAGTAGCACCTGGGTATTTGATACTGGTTCTGTTGCTAATATTTGCAACTCGAAACAAGGACTACGGATTAAGCGAACACTGGCAAAGGACGAGGTGACGATGCACGTGGGAAATGGTTCCAAAGTCAATGTGATCGCGGTCGGCACGCTACCTCTACATCTACCTTCGGGATTAGTATTAGACCTAAATAATTGTTATTTGGTGCCAGCGTTGAGCATGAACATTATATCTGGATTTTGTTTAATGCGAGACGGTTATTCATTTAATCAGAGAATAATGGTTGTTCTATTTATATGTGTAATATCTTTTATGGTCATGCACCCTTGAAGAGTGGTCTATTTTTGATAAATCTCGATTGTAGTGATACACATATTCATAATGTTGAAGCCAAAAGATGTAGAGTTGATAACGATAGTGCAACTTATTTGTGGCACTGTCGTTTGGGTCATATCGGTGTAAAGCGCATGAAGAAACTCCATACTGATGGACTTTTGGAACCACTTGATTATGAATCACTTGGTACTTGCGAACCGTGCCTCATGGGCAAGATGACTAAAACGCCGTTCTCCGGTACTATGGAGAGAGCAACCGATTTGTTGGAAATCATACAGACAGATGTATGTGGTCCAATGAATGTTGAAGCTCGTGGCGGATATCGTTATTTTCTCACTTTCACAGATGATTTAAGCAGATATGGGTATATCTACTTAATGAGACATAAGTCTAAACCATTTGAAAAGTTCAAAGAATTTCAGAGTGAAGTTGAAAATCATCGTAACAAGAAAATAAAGTTTCTATGATCTGATCGTGGAGGAGAATATTTGAGTTACGAGTTTGGTCTACATTTGAAACAATGCGGAATAGTTTCGCAACTCACGCCACCCGGAACACCACAGCGTAATGGTGTGTCCGAACGTCGTAATCGTACTTTACTTGATATGGTGCGATCTATGATGTCTCTTACAGATTTACCGCTATCGTTTTGGGGTTATGCTTTAGATACGGCCGCATTCATGTTAAATAGGGCACCATCAAAATCCGTTGAGACGACGCCTTATGAACTGTGGTTTGGCAAGAAACCAAAGTTGTCGTTTCTGAAAGTTTGGGGCTGCGATGCTTATGTGAAAAAAATTTCAACCAGATAAGCTCGAACCCAAATCGGAGAAATGTGTCTTCATAGGATACCCAAAGGAGACTGTTGGGTACACCTTCTATCACAGATCCGAAGGCAAGACATTTGTCGCCAAGAATGGATCCTTTCTAGAGAAGGAGTTTCTCTCAAAAGAAGTGAGTGCGAGGAAAGTAGAACTTGATGAGGTAACTGTACCTGCTCACTTATTGGAAATTAGTACATCACAAAAACCGGTTTCTGTGACACCTACACCAATTAGTGAGGAAGCTAATGATAATGATCATGAAGCTTCAGAACAAGTTACTACTGAACCTCGTAGATCAACCAGAGTAAGATCCGCAGCAGAGTGGTACGGTAATCCTGTTCTAGAAGTCATGCTACTAGATCATGACGAACCTACGAACTATGAAGAAGCGATGGTGAGCCAAGATTCCGCAAAATGGCTTGAAGCCATGAAATCTGAGATGGGATCCAAGTATGAGAACAAAGCATGGACTTTGGTTGACTTGCCCAATGATCGGCAAGCAATTGAGAATAAATGGATCTTTAAGAAGATGATTGACACTGACGGTAATGTTACTGTCTACAAAGCTCGACTTGTTGCAAAAGGTTTTCGACAAGTTCAAGGGATTGACTACGATGAGACCTTCTCACCCGTAGAGATGCTTAAGTTTGTCCAAATCATGTTAGCAATTGCCGCATTTTATGATTATGAAATA
The DNA here is from genome assembly GCA_032464435.1 of Aegilops umbellulata. Classification (NCBI taxonomy): domain Eukaryota; kingdom Viridiplantae; phylum Streptophyta; class Magnoliopsida; order Poales; family Poaceae; genus Aegilops; species Aegilops umbellulata. The sequence goes on from CP136054.1 coordinate 379,562,237, forward strand.
TGGCAGATGGATGTCAAAACTGCATTCCTGAATGGATTTCTGGAAGAAGAGTTGTATATGATGCAACCAGAAGGTTTTGTCGATCCAAAGGGAGCTAACAAAGTGTGCAAGCTCCAGCGATCCATTTATGGACTGGTGCAAGCCTCTCGGAGTTGGAATAAACGCTTTGACAGTGTGATCAAAGCATTTGGGTTTGTACAGACTTTTGGAGAAGCCTGTATTTACAAGAAAGTGAGTGGGAGCTCAGTAGCATTTCTGATATTATATGTGGATGACATATTACTAATCGAAAATGATATAGAATTTCTGGATAGCGTAAAGGGATACTTGAATAAGAGTTTTTCAATGAAAGACCTCGGTGAAGCTGCTTACATATTAGGCATTAAGATCTATAGAGATAGATCAAGACGCTTAATTGGACTTTCACAAAGCACATACCTTGACAAAGTTTTGAAGAAGTTCAAAATGGATCCGGCTAAGAAAGGATTCTTGCCTGTGTTACAAGGTGTGAAATTGAGTAAGACTCAATGCCCGACCACTACGGAAGATAGAGAGAAAATGAAAGATGTTCCCGATGCTTCAGCCATAGGCTCTATCATGTATGCAATGCTGTGTACCAGACCTGATGTGTATCTTGCTATAAGTCTAGCAGGGAGGTACCAAAGTAATCCAGGAGTGGATCACTGGACAACGGTCAAGAACATCCTGAAATACCTGAAAAGGACTAAGGTTATGTTTCTCGTATATGGAGGTGACAAAGAGCTCACCGTAAATGGTTACGTTGATGCAAGCTTTGACACTGATCCGGACGATTCTAAATCGCAAACCGGATATGTGTTTACATTAAACAGTGGAGCTATCAGTTGGTGCAGTTCTAAACAAAGTGTTGTGGCGGGATCTACATGTGAAGCGAAGTACATAGCTGCTTCAGAAGCAGCAAACGAAGGAGTCTGGATGAAGGAGTTCATATCCGATCTATTTGTCATACCTAGTGCAATTGCCTTGGCAAAGGAATCCAGATTTCACAAGAGAACCAAGCACATCGAGAGACGCTTCAATTCCATCCGGGATCTAGTCCAGGTGGGAGACATAGAGATTTGCAAGATACATACGGATGTGAATGTAGCAGACCCATCGACTAAGCCTCTTCCACGAGCAAAACATGATCAGCACCAAAGCTCCATGGGTGTTAGAATCATTACTGTGTAATCTAGATTATTGACTCTAGTGCAAGTGGGAGACTGAAGGAAATATGCCCTAGAGGTGTCGGTGTTCTGGGAACGGGGGTCCCCAGACTTGCCTGCCTGCGGCCTGCGGCGTGGCTCAAAGGGGGGGGGGGCAGCACGGACCATCTTCATCAACACAAACCCAAGACCCTCGCGAGGGGCCAAGCCTCGCGGGGCGGACGGCACAGAGCTTCCTCAGGCACCGCCTCATCAGGCTGGCTCGCGAGGAGGTGGAGAGATCAAGGCGGGGTACCTCACGAGGAGCCCGTGACGCAAGCCATGACGACCAAGGACGCCAGGCGGGCGCCAGCCCGCGCAGTGTCCTCCTTTCCTCTTTGGTGCAAAGGGAGCAAGCGCAGGCGAGAGCATCAAGCAAAGGCACCCGTTTCGGTGCAACGAGACCAAGACCAGCCCAACGGCAGGGAGGAAGTCATTGTGGAGCCCAAGCCAGCGTCACCACCAGAGCCTTTGGCAGGCGAGGACCAACTTTAGTCAGGATAAGTGTACCAGATGTTCCCCTTCAAAATGTCCAATTGTTGGCGCCCTTCCCGCTCAATATTTGGGAAGAGGCCCAGGGTCTTTGCCTATAAATAGGACTAGCCACCCCCAGGGTAGAGGCAATCAGCCAATCCAGAAACAAGCTGGGATCGGATCGAATAGCATCACACAGACAGAGAGAGAGAAGGGTGACTGAACTCCTCCTAGCAGTTCATCGCCCCAGCCAAGAACAGACCCTCGCGAGGCTGTTCTTCCTTGTATTGCTCATCATCATCAGCCCAAGAGGAAATCCACCACACCACAAACTAGAGTAGGGTATTACACCACAATGGTGGCCCGAACTAGTATAAACCCTGTGTCTCTTGTGTTGTTCTTTCCATAGCTTAGATCTCAGCGAGGCGGTGGGGTGCAGGTCGGTAGAAGGCGAAATCTCCGCACGCACTCCAGTGTTCGAACCTCAAGGGTCTGCCGGAATCTGAAATCCGACATTTGGCGCGCCAGGTAGGGGTGCGCCAGAATTCGTCTTCCACCGCCCCGTTCTCCTCCGACCATCGCGTCCATGTCTGACGCTCGTCAGGCCCGCGCCGAGCACCGAGCCGCTCTCGCTTCCCGCGTAGCCCAGACGGCTCCTGTCGGCGGGCGTCCTCGCCGTTCCCCGCCACCTTCCATCAAAGCTGCCACCGGCCGGCGGGAAACGAGCAGCAAGCATCGTCTCAGCATCCTTCCGTGCGGCAAGACGACCGCACCGCTACTCCCTCGCTCACCCAAGCTGGTTCTTTGTCCCGCGCGCTCCGCGCACCCATGGAGGCTCGAGCCACGCTCATCACGGCAAACGAGCTCCTGCGCTACCGTCCCGTCGATGACGTCTATAAAGAATGGCTCGACCGCGTCGCCGAGCTCGTCCGCGCCGCAGGGGGCTCTCCTGCGCTGTCCTTTCCGCTGCACCGCACCCCGCCCTGCGCGGGCGACGAAGCTCCGGGGGCGCCCCAGCCGCCTCCTCCTCAAGAAGGCACCTAGGCTCCAAGGCGCGTGGCCCCTGGGCGGAACCCGCTCCGTCAGGTGCCTGTACGGCAAGAGCAGAGCTGCCAAGAAGTCCCTCGCCCGCAAGAAGCTGCCCGGGCGCTCCCTGCTCCAGCACGTCGCGACCATGCTCCTGCTCCCGCACGTCAAGACCCCGCGCTGCTCCCAGCTGCAGCGCATGGGGACGTGCAAGACCAAGCTCTCCGTCACCCAAGGCCTCCCGTGGCCATAGCAGGCTGCCGTGCCTTCACCACCGAGCTACGCAGCGTCATGTGGCCCGGCAAGTTCAAGCCAGACCTGCCTCCTCGTTACGACGGCACGGCCGACCATGCGGAGTTCCTCCAGCTCTATGAGCTGGGCATCGAAGCTGCCAACGGAGACAAGAAGGTCATGGCGAACTGGTTTCCCATGGCGCTCAAGGACGGGGCCCGCACCTGGCTCCTGAACCTGGCTCCAGGCATGATCTCCTCCTGGGACGAGATGCGCACCCGCTTCATCGCCAACTTCCAAGGTACTCGTGACCGGCCATCGCCAACCTGGAGAGACCCTGCAGAAGTACATCCAGCGCTTCAACAACGCACGCCTCAAGATTCCCAAGGTGATCGAGGAGGCCATCATCTCAGCCTTCTCCGACGGCGTGCGCGACGTCAAGATGAAGGAGGAGCTGGCGATGCATGAAGACCTGTGCACTTCCTTGGAGATGTTCAACTTGGCGACCAAGTGCGCCAAGGCTGAGGAAGGGCGTCTCTCCCTCCTCGAGCTGCCTGCCGCAGACCCAGAAGAGAAGAAGCCCAAGGCCAAGGCTGTGAAGCGCAAGGGGGTTGCCGTGCTCGCGGCAGAACCAGACACCAAGCGGGGCATAGATCAGCCCGAGTCTTCCAAGGGCAGTCGGTACTGTGTGTACCACGACCTCCACACCCACAACGCCAACGAATATCAAGAGCTCCGAGCCGTGTGAGAAGGAAGGATCGGCCGTCGTCCCGACTGTGGTGACCGGGGCTACTGTCGAGGAGGAGGAAGGAACGCAGGACGCTGGGAAGACCGCGGCCCGCGCCAAGGGTGGTGCGATCGGCCTCGTGAGGACCGCTGGCAAGACCCGCCTCACGAAGGAGACTGGAGGGATCAGCCTCGCGAGGATCGCCCGCAAGGCACCGCAGGCCTCCCTCCGCTGCCGCCGCAGCCGAGGAGAAACGAGGACCGCCATCAGGACGAGGGGGCTGGGGGCTTCCAGGAGCCGCGCGCGATCGCCTGCATCCTGAGCGGGGCTCAAGCCCCAGCCTCTCAGTGCATTTTCAAGCAGTTCGCCCGCGAAGTAAATGCAGTCCTCCCCAAGCTCGAAGCCACGCGCCCTCTCAGGTGGTCGGCGTGCGCCATCACGTTCAGCTCAGCGGATCAGCTCAAGTGTGCGGCCACAATCGGAGTCCTCCCGATGCTTTGTTCCCCAATCATCAGCAACGTGCTGGTCACCAGGACCCTCATCGATGGCGGGGCACAGCTAAACGTCCTGTCCGTGGAAACATTCAACAATCTCCAAGTGCCCTACAACCAGCTTCAGCCAACCAAGCCTTTCTCCGGAGTCACCGACGGCTCCACGGTCCCGATTGGGCAGGTCCGCCTCCCTGTCACCTTCGGGGCACGCGACAACTACCGCACCGAGCTCATCGACTTCGACGTCGCTCACATTCGCTTGCCGTACAACGCCATCCTTGGGTACCCAGCGCTGACCAAGTTCATGGCCGTAACTCACCACGGCTACAACGTCCTCAAGATGCCAGGAAGTGGCGGAGTCATCACGGTGCCCTGTGAAGAGAAGGACGCGGTGTGTTCCCTGGAACGAGCCTTTCAGGCCGCATCACTGGAAGACCCGGATCGCGGAAGCAGGAGGCTTCCCGAGACCACCCCCAAGAAGAAGAAGACATCGTCCAGCCCGGCCCCTCAGGAGGCAGGCCCCTCAGGGCCCGCACCTGCCCATGGGGAACCTCCTTCATCACATAGGAAAGCGTGCCCGGCGCCCTCCTCAGGCAGGGCTCGGGGGCTCTCCCCTGGAGGGCCACCGACCTGGCTAAGGTCACAAGGGAGGCGCTTGGGCACCACATGGAGGCGTGTTTCTAAGCACGTTTCCCTCAAGAAGGAGTAAGGCAAGGAGGGCCAAACCCTTAGGAGTTCGTCAGCAAGGCCATTCAGGAGCTACAGGAGTCAAGAGTCATGAGAGGCGGCCGCCGCCTACCAGCTGTGGCTCCCCATCCAGGCGAGGATGGTGGCCTGCGCGTCTGCATAGACATACCAGGGCTCAATCGAGTCGCCTCTCTGGAGGGCCTCTGGCCCTCGCGAGTGGGGCGCTGCGAAGGTCCACCCCACCGCTACATTCGCATGCCTTAGGGCTTGCCGAACGCGGCTGCCACGTACCAGCGCCTCATGATGGGCATCACGAAGGCTCAAGAGGCCAGGCGTTCCACAGCCTTGGCGGAGATGGAGATGGTCCGCGAGGAGCCACCAGCGCCTCCGGAGCCTCCCGAGGCCCCTGGGCCTGGGGGCTCGTGAGGATCGGCTTCCGCAGCCCACCGAGTCTGCTACACCAACGCTCATTCGTCCTCAACATCATTAGGTGACATCTTTCAAGTTTCTTTTCCACCTGGGAGCGCCCCCAGGGCTGCATTATTCCCAGGCCGTGTGGGTCCGTCCCTGCGGCATGTATCCCTTTTATTTCATGTTGTTAGCTTACTTTGTTGGGGGCGCCCCTCGGGCTGCATCATCCCCAAGTCGCTCGGGCCTGACCCAGTGATGTCCGCCTTCCCAGCATCTATTTGAATGAATCCACTCCTTCGCGGCTAATGTGTTTGACCTAGTTGCCCACTCAACTGACGGAGCTGCTCCCAAAACGGCACGAAGCTTGCGCATGGGTCCGTCCCTGCAACTCCGACAAACCTGAATGGCTGAGCTCTGGCCGCGGTAGCCCCGCATGGCGCCACCTCGTCAAGCCTTCAGTGCCTCATCGCCCCTCGGAAGCAACCAACGGCTGACTGTCAGTTGTCATGGCAACCCCTCGTTCTTTCTATGATGGGTCTACAGGATCTCCTAAAGGAGCTGCGTCAGGCGAGGCCCTTGCGGTACCTCCTTCACTCTCATCCATGCGAACCACTTGCACGTTAAAGGGGGTTGCCTGAGCATCGCAACTCAGGGCTCCTACTGGCTCTCCAGCCCTCACCCTCTGGCCTTGTCCATGGCATCGCGACCTGGCATACCAGCGACGGCTGAGACTCGCTCGAGGGCCGGGACCCGAGGACGTAGAGCAGAAAGGGGAGCAAAGGCGAGAGCGGAGGGACATGCGAGGACCTCGCCGAGCAACCTCACGCCTGCCGATGCACGGACCCGGCGACACACCAGGGAATGGTCCCTGATTCTCGAGATAAGTCACCACCCGGAAGCACCAGCTATCGTGGCACCGTCCCCGCACCTAATGCAATCCCGTGTTAGCGACGCCGCTCTCCTTTCTCACCGAACGACGGCTGCTTGAGCGCCAAAGGGGACCTCCTGAGCATCGCGACTTAGGGGCTCTAACCGGACCCCTGGTCGCTCACCTCCTAGCCTTGACCATGGCATCACGACCTGGCATACCAGCGATGGCTGAAGCCGCCTTGGGACTGGGACCTGTCGGCGCAGAGCACCAAGCCCTCGTGAGGTTCGGAAGGGAGAACTGAGCTAAGACGGAATGAGCAACTCGCACAATTCTACGACAAGGGTTATATTAACAAACAGGATCACAAGCACCTTACAAGCCCCCACGGGACGCGTCTTTGATTCCTCTCAGGGAACAGATCCTAAAAGGACACTAACTACACGTGCCCCTGCAAAAGACGCCATCATCAACAGTGGGCCGTCAAGCACCGGCGCCAACCCCATCTATATCAGAGTCGGCGACGGCCTGACGAGCCCGCCCTGCTCCTGGAGCGGCGCCGGCTCGAGGGCTCGTAGCTGTCGTCGCTCGTCTCCGGAGTCGCGAAGAGCTCGCCGGAGTCGCTGGATCCTCCGACAACTCCGCCACTTGAGGAGCTGCCAAGGGACCGGTCGGCGGGCCCAGTCCTCACCGTAGCAGGGTCCCGACCACCTCTCCCGGGGCAGCACTCCAGCCGGCGCCCGTTCGCATCAAAGACCTTGAAGAACATCACCGAAGCACCGTTGTACTCCAAGTGGATCGCAAAGGCGCCTCTTGTCCTGCAAACCCGGGCGATTTCACCCCAGCCTCGAGTCATGAAGACCTCGCCCGGGGCAACGACCGCGACCTCTGCCTCGGTCGCGAGGGTGCTGTAGCCGGCGTGCTGCAGCCAAAGCTCCAGGAGTTCTCCCTGCGGGATGATAGAGGCGAAGAAGGGAGGAAGGGGAATCCAAGACTGGGAGGTATGGCGGCGTGGAGCACGAACTCTCGGGAGGAGCCCTCGGTGTGGACCCCAGGGGGGACGACCCACACCTTCGTGACCCGTCGACGCCGACGGTGGCGCCGCCCGTGGCGATCGGCATCGACTCCTTCAGAGCCCTTGATGTGGGCGTGTACAAGGGAAGCGGGAACCCCGGCGGTGGCCGCTCGCACCAGGGCCTCGACACCACCTGATGGGCCCCCTCGTCCCGGCGGCAGAGGGTGAGCCGTTTCTTTGGCGGGAGCGGGTCTGGTTCCTCTCGGGGAGCCTTTCCCTTCTGTGCCGCCGATGTAACGCCCCGGATCTGATGCGCCAGGTGTCCGCCAGTTATTCGCCGTTGTTGCCATGTCATTTGCTTGCGTGTTGCATTATGCCATCCTTGCTTGTTTTGCCATGCTTTAACCCTCCCTGCCAATTTTTTTAACTCTTTTGGACTTGATTTGGTTGGAATCAAAATTGCCTTAAGTTTGAATTTAGTTCAAACTTGTGATAATTTTCTTTCTCTAAAAATGTCCAAATCAATTTATTCAAACAACACATAATTCCAGGAGCTTGAGGATATTTTCATATCTGCGAAACTCCCCTCTTAGCCCCTTGGCCTTTTATTTTCGTGTAGCTGTTTATTTAAATAAACAGAAGTTAGAGGAGATGGGAAAAAGGTAATGCCTTACTTTTTCCCCCTCCTTACCTGGGCTTCTTCTCCCCAGCCCACCTGGGCGCCCCCGGGCGCAGCTGCAGCTCCAGCGCAAGCCGCCACCACCAGTGCTCGCCCCCTCCTCCTTTTTCCACGTGGGCACCTCGCGGCCCCTCCTGCCAGCGACCCTCTCCTCCCTTCTTCTTCCCCTCGGTCCCCATCTCTCTCTCTCACGCTCACGGGAAGGCATGCCCACGAGGGCACCCACGGCTTTGCCTCCCCAACTCCTATAAAGGTGCCCCAGAGCCTTCCCTAGGGTTCCTCCTCGCCTCCCCCTTCCTTTCTCTACGCCGCCGCCTCTCCAGAGAGGTTCCCCAAGCCCAGCTCCTTCTCGTGTGCACCATGGCCTCTCCGGGTACAAGCTCGCCGCCGGCCTAGTAGCAGGCGTCGTTGGCTCTTTTCTTCATGTCCACGAGTATCTACACGCCGCCCCGGATCCATTCAGACGCCAAGCCGAGCCCAAGGACTCCATCCACGACGTCCCCTTCTTCCTCTACTTCATCTTCTGCACGGACAACAGATCGCGCCAAGTTCGTCGACTCGCTGTCGTCGTCCCCATTCGTCCCCGACCACGATTTCTTGCCTTAGGGTAAGGAGGTCTACCCGCCTTCATATCTGACAAATCCCTCTACCTCTGTCGCACCCTTAGTGACGTTATCTTCATGCCAAAACCCTGCTCCCAGTGAACTCTGCGACCAGAGCTCGCCCTGTCGCGCCCTCGCTCAGATCTGTGCTTCTATGTGTCTTTCCCTTCGGCCAAACCATGTCCTAGGCATAGCCTAATGTGTAAATAAGTGTTTTGCACCATTCCCTTGCATCTAGGAGGTCCAGGGACCAGATCCCGAAGCCCTCACGTGTTCTGAATTTTTCTGTCAGACTCTGAATTTGTCCAAGTCCTTTTCCGCATCAGTATTATGTTGCCATGTTGTGATGATCATATCTCCTAGTATACTGCTCCGTTTTGCGTGCAAGATAAATAGAATTGTTCACAATGAGATATTTTTCGTTTTGTTCCATTGTGCCATGTTTGTTTGAGGTGATCTAGATGCCCTAATCATCGTTGCAAAACTGATATGTGATGTTAACTGCTGTCTGTTATCAGAATATGCTTATTTGTCATTTTTGTATCTTTTTGTGTGATTTTCTTTTGAGCATGAAGTCTACAAGTGTTATGAGCTATAACATGCCATGTTTGCTGTGGTGCTACCCATTATTCATGATATGTCATGTGTTGATTGTTTCAAGCTGGCAAACTAGCCTTCGTGATGTTGCTGATTTCAGAGACTTCGTAATTTCACTGTCATGTCCTGCTGTTATTTTTATGCCATATGTTCATGTTGTTACAGTGAGACCCATGCCTCTTTTGAGGATGATCAGTAAGGATGTTTTGTAGATATGGTTATGCTCTATCCATCCATGCCTCTGTTTGCATTTATGGAGCAACTTAGGTTGACTCAATCGAGCTCTACTTCCGCTATAAAATGTTCCTGGCAGATTGTTTACATGTGATGCAATTTTGCCAAGGTTGTTGTAGCTGATCCGTGCATGCTATGTTGTTGTTCTTGCCATGTCTAGATTCTATGCCATATCTAGTTGCTGGATGTATGCTTGGTTTGTCATGAAATGCCTCGTAGTGAGTGCATCGACCTCGTAAACATGCCTACTTGTTATATGTTTTGCCATGCTCCAGTTTTTCACCAAGTCTGAATCTGTAACGAAACTTGCTATGTTTACATGGGCGCCATCGCATCTTCTGATCCTTTTCGGCTTATGGCCAGTAAGGGACTTTTGTTATATGCTTTGAGTAGATTCATGCCATGCTCTAGTTTGACATGATAACTTGCTGTAACATGTTGTTTGATAGCTCTAAACATTGCAACCTGATGTTATTTCTGCCATGTCCTGTGAATTCTGCTAAGTCTGTGAACCTGTTATTAATTGCAATCTTGCCATGTCCTTTTGAGCATGTTCTATTAGTTTCTGGAGATAACTCAGTGCTCATGTTTTGTTATGCTTTATCTGTACATCATGTCCATGCCTTTTGTTATCATGTTGTGGTCCTGTAGCATGTTGATTTGATGCTTGCTAGATGCCTACTTGCTGTTTTGGACAGATTGTTGTTATATCTTATATAGGGTGTATGTGTTGAACCGTGGTTCCGTTTTGAGTGTGCTCTATATGAAACTTGCTTAGAATTGCATGTAGCTTCATATTATCATGTTGCATCCTTGTTTTGATGTGTTTGCTTGATGTTTGAATGCATTTTGTATCAATGCCATGCTTACCTTGTTTTGCTCATATCTCCTAGGCCGTAGCTCCGAATCTAATGAATTTTATATGTAACTTGCCTAGAATTTCATGTAGATCATCGTGGTGCATATTCATTTGCTGTTTAACAACTTGAACATAAGGTTTATTCAGATCTGGACCAATTTCGAAATTTACATATGAGGACTTACCGGAATTGTTATATGTTGTTTCCGGCCTCATTTAAACTTGCTTTGATGTGTTGCTCTTGTATGCATCATATCTTGCCATGCATAGCTTCATGTAGCCTTGTCATGCATCATACTTGGTTGAGCATCATGCCTTGTTCATGTGTGGTGTGTTTACCATGTTGTGTGCTTCTTCTCGATAGTTCCCGTTTCGTTGCGATCGTGAGGATTCGTTCGTCTACACTTGGTTCGTCGTCATTGCTTCATCTTCTTCATGGACTCGTTCTTCTTCCTTGCGGAATTTCAGGCAAGATGACCGTCACCTTGGATCTCATTACTATCATTGCTATGCTAGTTGCTTCGTTCTATCGCTATGCTGCGTTACCTACCACTTGCTGCCCAAGCCTCCCAAATTGCCATGAACCTCTAACCTTTATCACCCTTCCTAGCAAACCATTGTTTGGCTATGTTACCGCTTTTGCTCAGCCCCTCTTATAGCATTGCTAGTTGCAGGTGAAGATGAATATTGCTCCATGTTGGATTATGTTTATGTTGGGATATCACAATATCTCTTATATTATTAATGCATCTATATACTTGGTAAAGGGTGGAAGGCTCGGCCTTATGCCTGGTGTTTTGTTCCACTCTTGCCGCCCTAGTTTCCGTCATATCGGTATTATGTTCCCGGATTTTGCGTCCCTAACGCGGTTGGGTGATTTATGGGACCCCCTTGACAGTTCGCTTTGAATAAGACTCCTCCAGCAAGGCCCAACATCGGTTTTACCATTTGCCTCACCTATTCCCCTTTTATTTCCCTTGGGTTTCCGGAGCCCGAGGGTCATCTTTATTTTAGCCCCCCCGGGCCAGTTCTCCTTCGAGTGTTGGTCCAAACCGAGCGATGTCCGGCGCCCCCTGGGCAATCAGGGTCTATGCCAACCCGACGTCTGGCTCATCCGGTGTGCCCTGAGAACGAGATATGTGCATCTCCTATCGGGATTTGTCGGCACATCCGGGCGGCTTTGCTGGTCTTGTTTTATTACTGTCGAAATGTCTTGTAGCCGGGATTCCGAGACTGATCGGGTCTTCCCGGGGAGAAGGAATATACTTCGTTGATCGCGAGAACTTATCATGGGCTAAGTTGGGACACCCCTGCAGGGTTTGAACTTTCAAAAGCCCTGCCCGCGGTTATGTGGCAGATGGGAATTTGTTGATATCCGGTTGTAGTAAACTTGAAGTAAACTCTTCTAAAATACACCAACCGTGTGCGTAACCGTGAGTGTCTCTTTTCGGGGTTGTTCGAGAGGAGAACACGGTTTCTTGGGTTATGTTTGACGTAAGTAGGAGTTCAGGATCACTTCTTGATCATTACTAGTTGACGACCGCTTGCTTTGCTTCTCTTCTCGCTCTGACTTGCGTAAGTTAGCCACCATACATTGCTTAGTCCCTTTCCTTACCCATTAAGCTTTGCTAGTCTTGATACCCATGGTAATGGGATTGCTGAGTCCTCGTGGCTCACAGATTACTACAACACCAGTTGCAGGTACAGGTTATGCGATGATCATGATGTGAGAGCGATGTTTATTTGTGTTGGAGTTCTTCTTCTGCTTCTTCTTCGATTGAGGGTTAGGTTCCTGGTCGGCAGCCTGGGCTAGCAGGGTGGATATTGTTCGAGTTTATGTTTATGTTTCATCCGTAGTCGGATGCTGATCTTGTATATGATGTATTGTTGTATTCAAGTGACATTGTATGTCTTGGTTTTATCCCCAGTATTATGTAATGTTGATGTAATGATATCCACCTTGCAAAAGCGTCTTCAAGATGCGCTTCTATCCTTGGTGGGACCTTCGAGTTCCTTTAGGATAGGGTCGCATCTTGGGCGTGACAAGTTGGTATCAGAGCCTCGACCGACCTTAGGAGCCCCCTTGATTGATCGTGTAGTTTGGCCGCAGTTGAGTCTAGAAAAAAACTTTTTCGGAGTCTAGTTATATCGGAGATTAGGATTTGTTTTTACTCCTCTGCCCCTTCGTCGCTCTGGTGAGAAATCCTGACGTAGGTGTTTGAACTACTCCTCTTCCCGTTCAAATTTTTCTTTAGGATCACGCGGTTAGTTTTCGTGAGTTGTCCATCCTCTTTTCAATCCGGCGCATTTCTCTTCGAGTGGTTTTGATCCTCGTCATCTTTTGCAAGATCAATCCTCAGTTCTTACTCCAACGTCGTTGTTTCCCTGACCAAGTTGTCCTTGTTTTTCCCACCCGCCCACCCTTCTTCTTCTCGGAACCGGAGTCCGTAATCGAGTATCCTTCCTACTCGTGTGAAGTCTTTGCATTCTTCTCTAAATTATTTCAAACGGTGTTTTTTCTCTTCAAGATATTCGCCGATTCCCGTTCAAGTTGCCTGTTTTTTCCCGCCCTCCCACCCCTTTTATTTCGAAGTCTGAGCCTTCCATTCTAACATCAATTTCATTCGTGCGGAGTATCTTCAGTCTTTCCTCAATTGTCTCAACCGGTGAAGTCTCGTCAAGTTCATCAATGTTCGTCTTGTTTTCTTTCCGGAGGTTTCGATTCAAGTATTCGGTGTTGATCATATTTTTCCCTCGGCTCAAATATTTCCCTTTGCTCGTTCACCTCCCGCCATTCTATTATCTCGGAGTGTTGAAGACATCTCAGAAGATTCGTGTTTGCATTCAACTATTTCGAGGTTGTCACCTCATTCAAATCTCTCAAACGTTCCGGTGCATCATCTCTCTCTCCAACAATCCTTTCCAACGGTGTTTCTTTTCAGTGGGCCCTAACCCACAGGTCTTTTCCCAGGATCTTACCTGACTCTTCTAATTTTTCTCGGAGGTATTCTCAAGTTCTTTTGGAGTTTGACGTAAGTATGAATTTCATCAGTCAGACGTCTTTCCAAGATTGATTCCAAATCATTTTCATCGTCGGCTCAACCTCTTTGCTTTTCATTCTCCCGGAGTACCTCAACAATTTTGATTGTGTTTCTCGTCGTCAGTCTCAACATTTGAAGACCGAAGAAGATTTCTCTTAAATCTTGTCCGTTCTCGCGGGGATTCGCGATGCAAGCTCTATGTTATCCTATCAAATTGTTTTCCAGTCGTGCAATTCTTTTCATCCATCCGGAGTATTTCAGTAGTTGTTTTCCGGCTCGATCATCCGGAGGCCATCTTTTGGAATATTTCTTCATTCTAAGTTTTCAGCTTCATTCTCTAATTATTCTATATCCGTTCCCTTTCGTTCGTCTCAATATTCTTCCGGTGCTTCGTTCAAGTATGCTTCATTTAGTTCGCGATCTCTACGTTCTCTTCTCTTTAAATTCCCTCAAATATCTTCGTTCTTGCTCGAATTCTTATCGGCGATTCATTCTCTTTTCTTTGTACGTTTTTATTTCTTACGGTGGTTCTTTGAAGATTCCTTTTCCGTTCTCACCTTATCAATTCATTTGTTCTTTTCAATCCGACCGGTGGCTCATGAAGAACTTCCCAAATTTGGTGCCATATCTCCCCTTAATCTTTTCCCAATGTGAATAAGTTGTATGCAATCCATTGCTTCACATCAATTTAATTGGTGAAGGATAAGCATAACATAATTCTTATTATCATTTCATCGTGGTCAAGTTGATTAACTCTTTTCTCCGAAGATTGTTCATGTTGAATAATCTCTCGATGCTAAGTGGTTCACCTTTTCTTTCCGGAGTTCCAAGCTTCTCGCTTGTCTCGACGTGAAGCCCCATGTAAATCATAGCAAGACTTTTATCTTATTCTTTTCATCCCTCAACTTTATCTCGTCATTCTTTTGTTACCGGAGTTCTCATGGTGGTTCGCCAGTATTTAATTCATTCTTCAAGAGTTCATCAAGATTCTTGTTGAAGGAGCTCAAGTATCTTTTTCTTCTTGCATCTCGAAGTGCAATTGATTCTCCGTATTCTTTTGAAGTGGAGTTTTGCATTTCTTCGTTCCTCTCAGCTATTCATTCTTTTCCGCTTATGGTGGGTTATCACCTCATAATTTCGAGATGTTAGCCATAAGTCCACAACAAGCTCATTCTTTTGTTGTTGATTTTCTCAACAACTCCGTTAAATCCTTTCTTCTAAGGTTGTTTTCTATTCCATCTATGGAAGAAGATGTCGTCTTCTTCTCCGTTCTTTTCATTCCAATCTTTCAATTCTTCCGGTGGCATTGTGTTGTTCCTCTAGTCAAGTATCATCTCATATTCTCAAGTTCATGTTCTATCCTTTCCTTGTTCAGCTAGAGTGACACCTAAATTCTTTCATTCTTATTCCGCTTCTATCTTGTTCTAACCGGAGTGGCTTCGAATTCATTTTTGCTTCGGAGCTTTGATTCTCGTCATATTCATCGTTTCATTTCCTACTCGAGAGTTCTCGACTTTGTTCATCCTCTCTCTTTTGTTCTTTTCACCTCATCCCTTTTTCCTCCCCGTCTCGGTCCTAAGATCTCAGAACAAGATCTCTTGTTAGTAGAGGAGAGTTGTAACGCCTCGGATCCGATGCGCCACGTGTCCGCCAGTTATTCGCCGTTGTTGCCATGTCATTTGCTTGCATGTTGCATTATGCCATCCTTGCTTGTTTTGCCATGCTTTAACCCTCCCTGCCAATTTTTTAACTCTTTTGGACTTGATTTGGTTGGAATCAAAATTGCCTTAAGTTTGAATTTAGTTCAAACTTGCGATAATTTTCTTTATCTAAAAATGTCCAAATCAATTTATTCAAACAGCACATAATTCCAGGAGCTTGAGGATATTTTCATATCTGCGAAACTCCCCTCTTAGCCCCTTGGCCTTTTATTTTCGTGTAGCTGTTTATTTAAATACACAGAAGTTAGAGGAGATGGGAAAAAGGTAATGCCTTACTTTTTTTCCCTCCTTACCTGGGCTTCTTCTCCCCAGCCCACTTGGGCGCCCCCAGGCGCAGCTTCAGCTCTAGCGCAACCCGCCGCCACCAGTGCTCGCCCCCTCCTCCTTTTTCCATGTGGGCACCCCGCGGCCCCTCCTGCCAGCGACCCTCTCCTCCCTTCTTCTTCCCCTCGGTCCCCATCTCTCTCTCACCCTCACGGGAAGGCATGCCCATGAGGGCACCCACAGCTTTGCCTCCCCCGCTCCTATAAAGGTGCCCCAGAGCCTTCCCTAGGGTTCCTCCTGGCCTCCCCCTTCCTGTCTCTACGCCGCCGCCTCTCCAGAGAGGTTCCCCAAGCCCAGCTCCTTCTCGTGTGCACCATGGCCTCTCCGGGTACAAGCTCGCCGCCGGCCTAGTAGCAGGCGTCATTGGCTCTTTTCTTCGTGTCCACGAGTATCTACACGCTGCCCCGGATCCATTCAGACGCCAAGCCGAGCCCGAGGACTCCATCCACGACGTCCCCTTCTTCCTCTACTTCATCTTCTGCACGGACAACAGATCGCGCCAAGTTCGTCGACTCGCTGCCGTCGTCCCCATCCGTCCCTGGCCACGATTTCTTGCCTTAGGGTAAGGAGGTATACCCGCCTTCATATCTGACAAATCCCTCTACCTCTATCGCACCCTTAGTGACGTTATCTTCATGCCAAAACCCCGCTCCCAGTGAACTCCGCGACCAGAGCTCGCCCTGTCGCGCCCTCGCTCAGATCTGTGCTTCTATGTGTCTTTCCCTTCAGCCAAACCATGTACTAGGCATAGCCTAATGTGTAAATAAGTGTTTTGCACCATTCCCTTGCATCTAGGAGGTCCATGGACTAGATCCCGAAGCCCTCACGTGTTTTGAATTTTTCTGTCAGACTCTGAATTTGTCTAAGTCCTTTTCTGCATCAGTATTATGTTGCCATGTTGTGATGACCATATCTCCTAGTATACTGCTCTGTTTTGCGTGCAAGATAAATAGAAATGTTCGCAATGAGATATTATTCGTTTTGTTCCATTGTGCCATGTTTGTTTGAGGTGATCTAGATGCCCTAATCATCGTTGCAAAACTGCTATGTGATGTTAACTGCTGTCTGTTATCAGAATATGCTTATTTGTCATTTTTGTATCTTTTTGTGTGATTTTCTTTTGAGCATGAAGTCTACAAGTGTTATGAGCTATAACATGCCATGTTTGCTGTGGTGCTACCCATTATTCATGATAGGTCATGTGTTGATTGTTTAAATCTTGCAAAGTAGCCTTCATGATGTTGCTGATTTCACAGACTTAGTAATTTCACTGTCATGTCCTGCTGTTATTTTTATGCCATATGTTCATGTTGTTACAGTGAGACCCATGCCTTTTTTGAGGATGATCAGTAAAGATGTTTTGTAGATATGGTTATGTTCTATCCATCCATGCCTCTGTTTGCATTTATGGAGCAACTTAGCTTGACTCAATCGAGCTCTACTTCCGCTATAAAATGTTCCTGGCAGATTGTTTACATGTTATGCAATTTTGCCAAGGTTGTTGTAGCTGATCCATGCATTCTATGTTGTTGTTCTTGCCATGTCTAGCTTATATGACATGTCTAGTTGCTGGGTGTATGCTTGGTTTGTCATGAAATGCCTCGTAGTGAGTGCATCGAGCTCGTAAACATGCCTACTTGTTATATGTTTTGCCATGCTCCAGTTTTTCACCAAGTCTGAATCTGTAACGAAACTTGCTATGTTTACATGGGTGCCATCACATCTTCTGATCCTTTTTGGCTTATGGTCACTATGGGACTTTTGTTATATGCTTTGAGTAGATTAACACCATGCTCTTGTCTGACATGATAACTTGCTGTAACATGTCATTTGATAGCTCTAAACATTGCAACCTGATGTTATTTCTGCCATGTCCTGTGAATTCTGCAAAGTCTGTGAACCTGTTATTAATTGCAATCTTGCCATGTCCTTTTGAGCATGTTCTATTAGTTTCTGGAGATAACTCAGTGCTCATGTTTTGTTACGCTTTACCTGTACATCATGTCCATGCCTTTTGTTGTCATGTTATGGTCATGTAGCATGTTGATTTGATGCTTGCTAGATGCCTACTTGCTGTTTTGGACAGATTGTTGTTATATCTTGTATAGGGTGTATGTGTTGAACCGTGGCTCCGTTTTGAGTGTGCTCTATATGAAACTTGCTTAGAATTGCATGTAGATTCATACTATCATGTTGAATGCATTTTGTATCAATGCCATGCTTACCTTGTTTTGCTCATATCTCCTAGGCCGTAGCTCCAAATCTAATGAATTTTATATGTAACTTGCCTAGAATTTCGTGTAGATCATCGTGGTGCATCTTAATTTTCTGTTTAACAACTTGAACATAAGGTTTATTCAGATCTGGACCAATTTCGAAATTTACATATGAGGACTTACCGGAATTGCTATATGTTGTTTCCGGCCTCATTTAAACTTGCTTTGATGTGTTGCTCTTATATGCATCATCTCTTGCCATGCATAGCATCATGTAGCCTTGTCATGCATCATACTTGGTTGAGCATCATGCCTTGTTCATGTGTGGTGTGTTTACCATGTTGTGTGCTTCTTCTCGATAGTTCCCGTTTCGTTGCGATCGTGAGGATTCGTTCGTCTACACTTGGTTCGTCTTCATGGCTTCATCTTCTTCATGGACTCGTTCTTCTTCCTTGCGGGATTTCAGGCAAGATGACCGTCACCTTGGATCTCATTACTATCATTGCTATGCTAGTTGCTTCGTTCTATCGCTATGCTGCGTTACCTACCACTTGCTGCCCAAGCCTCCCAAATTGCCATGAACCTCTAACCTTTGTCACCCTTCCTAGCAAACCATTGTTTGGCTATGTTACCGCTTTTGCTCAGCCCCTCTTATAGCGTTGCTAGTTGCAGGTGAAGATGAATATTGCTCCATGTTGGATTATGTTTATGTTGGGATATCACAATATCTCTTATATTATTAATGCATCTATATACTTGGTAAAGGGTGGAAGGCTCGGCCTTATGCATGGTGTTTTGTTCCACTCTTGCCGCCCTAGTTTCCGTCATATCGGTATTATGTTCCCGGATTTTGCGTCCCTAACGCGGTTGGGTGATTTATGGGACCCCCTTGACAGTTCGCTTTGAATAAGACTCCTCCAGCAAGGCCCAACATTGGTTTTACCATTTGCCTCACCTATGCCCCTTTTATTTCCCTTGGGTTTCCGGAGCCCGAGGGTCATCTTTATTTTAGCCCCCCCCGGGCCAGTTCTCCTTCGAGTGCTGGTCCAAACCGAGCGATGTCCGGCGCCCCCTGGGCAATCAGGGTCTATGCCAACCCGACGTCTGGCTCATCCGGTGTGCCCTGAGAACGAGATATGTGCAGCTCCTATCGGGATTTGTCGGCACATCCGGGCGGCTTTGCTGGTCTTGTTTTATTACTGTCGAAATGTCTTGTAGCTGGGATTCCGAGACTGATCGGGTCTTCCCGGGGAGAAGGAATATCCTTCATTGATCGCGAGAACTTATCATGGGCTAAGTTGGGACACCCCTGCAGGGTTTGAACTTTCGAAAGCCCTGCCCGCGGTTATGTGGCAGATGGGAATTTGTTGATATCCGGTTGTAGTAAACTTGAAGTAAACTCTTCTAAAATACACCAACCGTGTGCGTAACCGTGAGTGTCTCTTTTCGGGGTTGTTCGAGAGGAGAACACGGTTTCTTGGGTTATGTTTGACGTAAGTAGGAGTTCAGGATCACTTCTTGATCATTACTAGTTGACGACCGCTTGCTTTGCTTCTTTTCTCGCTCTGACTTGCGTAAGTTAGCCACCATACATTGCTTAGTCGCTGCTGCAACCTCACCACCTTACCCCTTTCCTTACCCATTAAGCTTTGCTAGTCTTGATACCCATTGTAATGGGATTGCTGAGTCCTTGTGGCTCACAGATTACTACAACACGAGTTGCAGGTACAGGTTATTCGATGATCATGACGTGAGAGCAATGTTTATTTGTGTTGGAGTTCTTCTTCTGCTTCTTCTTCGATTGAGGGATTGGTTCCTGGTCGGCAACCTGGGCTAGCAGGGTGGATATTGTTCGAGTTTCTATTTATGTTTCATCCGTAGTCGGATGTTGATCTTGTATATGATGTATTGTTGTATTCATGTGACATTGTATGTCTTGGTTGTATCCCCAGTATTATGTAATGTTGATGTAATGATATCCACCTTGCAAAAGCGTCTTCAAGATGCGCTTCTATCCTTGGTGGGACCTTCGAGTTCCTTTAGGATAGGATCGCATCTTGGGCGTGACAGCCGAGAACCGGCGGATCGTAGCCATCGCAGCAAGACGGAGCAAGGACCGGGAAGAAGGAGAAGCAAGAAGAGATGGACTGGAAGGGCGCGTGCCATTCCTTACTTATGGCCGGCGAAGGCCAACCGCCGACGATCACAGGTAATCATGACCCGCTTTGCATGCAGGGACTTGTCCAATCCGCGTAGTTACCGAGGCGCAAGAAAGGAGATCTGAGCAGCAACCGGAGAATGCAAAAAAAAGCAAAACCTACGCAGATGCCGCTCCTTTATCAACTCGTGCGGTTGCTGAGGCGCTCACATCTGATCAACCGCCACGCGGCGCGCAAGGCCGCAGGCTGTTAGGGCCCGCGGTGCTTCGCCCTTGCCCTTTCGCCTCCCTGCACGGCCAAGTCCGGGCGCGCCTTGGGCCCGGGGGCTACTGTCGGTGTTCTGGGAACGGGGGTCCCCAGACTTGCCTGCCTACGGCCTGCGGCGTGGCTCAAAGGGGGGGGGGGGGCAGCACGGCCCATCTTCATCAACACAGACCCAAGACCCTCGCGAGGGGCCAAGCCTCGCGGGGCGGACGACACGGAGCTTCCTCAGGCACGGCCTCATCAGGCTGGCTCATGAGGAGGCGGAGAGATCAAGGCGGGGTACCTCACGAGGTTCCCGTGATGCAAGCCATGATGACCAAGGGCGCCAAGCGGGCACCAGCCCGCGCAGTGTCCTCCTTTCCTCTTTGGTGCAAAGGGAGCAAGCGCAGGCGAGAGCATCTAGCAAAGGCACCCGTTTCAGTGCAACGAGACCAAGACCAGCCCAACGGCAGGGAGGAAGTCATTGTGGAGCCCAAGCCAGCGTCACCACCAGATCCTTTGGCAGGCGAGGACCAACTTTAGTCAGGATAAGTGTACCAGATGTTCCCCTTCAAAATGGCCAATTGTTGGCGCCCTTCCCGCTCAATATTTGGGAAGAGGCCCAGGGCCTTTGCCTATAAATAGAACTAGCTACCCCCAGGATAGAGGCAATCGGCTAATCCAGAAACAAGCTGGGATCGGATCGAGTAGCATCACCTAGAGAGAGAGAGAGAGAAGGGTGACTGAACTCCTCCTAGCAGTTCATCGCCCCAGCCAAGAACAGACCCTCGCGAGGCTGTTCTTCCTTGTATTGCTCATCATCATCAGCCCAAGAGGCAATCCACCACACCACAAACTAGAGTAGGGTATTACACCACAATGGTGGCCCGAACTAGTGTAAACCCTGTGTCTCCTGTGCTGTTCTTTCCATAGCTTAGATCTCAGCGAGGCGGTGGGGTGCAGGTAGGTAGAAGGCGAAATCTCCGCGCGCACCCCAGTGTTCAAACCTCAAGGGTCTGCCGGAACACGAAATCCGACAAGAGGCAATAATAAAGTTATTATTTTATTTCCTTATATCAAGATAAATGTTTATTGTTCATGCTAGAATTGTATTAACCGGAAACATAATACTTATGTGAATACATAGACAAACTAAACGTCACTAGTATGCCTCTACTTGACTAGCTCGTTAATCGAAGATGATTATGTTTCCTAACCATAGACATGTGTTGTCATTTGATTAACGGGATCACGTCATTAGGAGAATGATGTGATTGACATGACCCATTTCATTAGCTTAGCACCCGGTCGTTTAGTATGTTGCTGTTGCTTTCTTCATGACTTATACATGTTCCTATGACTATGAGATTATGCAACTCCCGTTTACCGGAGGAACACTTTGTGTGCTACCAAACGTCACAACATAACTGGGTGATTATAAAGGTGCTCTACAGGTGTCTCCAAAGCTACATGTTGGGTTGGCGTATTTCGAGATTAGGATTTGTCACTCCGATTGTCGGAGAGGTATCTCTGGGCCCTCTCGGTAATGCACATCACATAAGCCTTGCAAGCATTGCAACTAATGAGTTAGTTGCGAGATGATGTATTACAGAACGAGTAAAGAGACTTGCCGGTAATGAGATTGAACTAGGTATTGAGATACCGACGATCGAATCTCGGGCAAGTAATGTACCGATGACAAAGGGAACAACGTATATTGTTATGCGGTCTGACCGATAAAGATCTTCGTAGAATATGTAGGAGGCAATATGAGCATCCAGGTTCCGCTATTGGTTATTGACCGGAGACATGTCTCGGTCATGTCTACATTGTTCTCGAACCGTAGGGTCCGCACGCTTAACGTTACGATGACAGTTTCATTATGAGTTTATGTATTTTGATGTACCAAATGTTGTTCGGAGTCCCGGATGTGATCCGGACATGACGAGGAGTCTCGAAATGGTCGAGACGTAAAGATTTATATATTGGACGACTATATTCAGACACCGGAAGTGTTCCAGGTGATTTCGGAGAAAACCGGAGTGCCGGAGGGTTACCGGAACCCCCCCCCCCCCCGGCAGAAGTATGGGCCTAATGGGCCTTAGTGGAGAGAGAGAGGGACGGCTAGGGTGGGCCGTGCGCCCACTCCCCCTCTGGTCCGAATTGGACTAGGAGAGGGGGGCGGCACCCCCCTTTCCTTCTCCCTCTCCCCTTCCTTTCCCCCTCCTAGTAGGAGTAGGAAAGAGGGGAGTCCTACTCCTACTAGGAGGAGGACTCCTCCTCCTAGCATGCCCTGCTAGGGCCGGCCGGCCTCCCCCCTTCCTCCTTTATATACGGGGGCAGGGGGGTACCTCTAGACACACAAGTTGATCTTCGTGATCGTTCTCTTAGCCGTGTGCGGTGCCCCCCTCCACCATAATCCTCGATAATATTGTAGCGGTGCTTAGGCGAAGCCCTACGACGGTAGAATATCAAGATCGTCACCATGCCCTCGTGCTGACGGAACTCTTCCCCGACTCTTTGCTGGATCGGAGCCCGGGGATCGTCATCGAGCTGAACGTGTGCCAAGAACTCGGAGGTGCCGTAGTTTCGGTGCTTGGATCTGTCGGATCGTGAAGACGTACGACTACATCAACCGCGTTGAAATAACGCTTCCGCTTTCGGTCTACGAGGGTACGTGGACAACACTCTCCCCTCTCGTTGCTATGCATCACCATGATCTTGTGTGTGCGTAGGAATTTTTTTGAAATTACTACGTCCCCCAACAGTTCACCGCCGCGGACATCTTTCAGCACTCGCCCTTCGGCGACATCCTGAAGTCACTAAAGTCTCTCTCTTTATCAGGAGAGCCCTGGCCGGACTACGGTCAGCAAGGTTGGGATACGGACGACGAAGAAATTCAAAGCCCACCCACCACCCACTTTGTAGCCACTGTCGACGACTCAACCGACATGCTCGACTTCGCTTCGAAGACATCGACGGTATGGACGACGATGCAGGAGACGATCAAGAACCAGCACCTGTAGGGCACTAGAAGGCCACCACGTCATACGACATATATATGGTGGACACTACAAAAGATGGAGATGGCGATGGAACAACGGAGGATGACGTATCCAAGAAACAGACCAAGCGCCGGCGTCAGCGGCGCCGCTCTAAATCCCGCCAAAGCAAAGACGGTGATCCCGGCACGGGAGATAATACTACTCCGGATAGCGCCGAAGAACACCCCCTCCAGCAAGATTTGGCACAGGAGGATGGAGAAGCCAGCCCTAACGAGAGAGCGGCAGACAGAGAGGTTGAGGATGATAATTATATGCCTCCCTCTGAAGACGAGGCAAGCCTTGACAACGACGAATTCGTCGTGCCAGCGGATCCCGCCGAACAAGAGCGTTTTAAACGCATGCTTATAGCCACGGCAACCAGCCTCAAGAAAAAGCAGCAACATCTTAGTGCTGATCAAGATTTGCTAGCTGACAGATGGACTGAAGTCCTTGCGGCCAAAGAGTATGAACTCGAACGCCCTCCAAGAGTTACCCAAAGCGCAAGCTGCTACCCCGATTAGAGGAGGAAGCACCTACATCACTAGCGCATGGCATGGCCGACCAGCCACCTCGTGGCCGTGACAGAGAGGCCTCTCAGCCCTCCACTCAAGTCGTGCCCTGGCGCCGCTCAAAACATGCTAAGGCACGGGAAAACACGCCAGACCTGCGAGAGATACTGGAGGACAAGGCAAGACAAACAAGATCGATCTACGGATCACGTGGGCGCCCTACGACACGTGACGGGGATTGTCATTCCGGACAAAATAAATCCGGCTGGGCTGAACACATTAGACAATGCTCATTGGAGCTGCGTCGTGATATAGCCCAATATAGAGGCGCCGCACACCCACTATGCTTCACAGATGAAGTAATGGATCATAAAATCCCTGAGGGTTTCATACCCGTTAACATCGAATCATACGATGGCACAACAGATCCTGCGGTATGGATCGAGGATTATATCCTTCATATCCACATGGCCCGCGGCGATGATCTACACGCCATCAAATACCTCCCACTCAAACTTAAGGGACCAGCCTGACATTGGCTTAACAGCTTGCCGGCAGATTCAATCGGTTCTTGGGAAGACCTGGAAGCCGCATTCCTCGACAATTTTCAGGGCACCTATGTGCGACCACCGGACGCTGATGACCTAAGCCACATAATTCAGCAGCCATAGGAATCAGCCAGGCAATTCTGGACACGGTTCCTAACAAAGAAAAACCAAATAGTCGATTGTCCGGACGCAGAGGCCCTAGCAGCCTTCAAGCATAATATCCGCGATGAGTGGCTTGCCAGGCACCTTGGACAGGAAAAGCCGAAATCTATGGCAGCCCTCACGACACTCATGACCCGCTTTTGTGCGGGAGAAGACAACTGGCTAGCTTGCAGCAACAACTTAACCAAGAACCTTGGTAATTCGGATACCTAGGACAAAAGTGGCAGGTCGCGCCGGAACAAGCAAAAACGCCGCGTTAACAGCGATAGCAATGAGGATATGGCAGTCAATGCCGGATTCCGAGGCTACAAATCCGGTCAGCGGAAAAAGCCATTCAAATGAAATACTCAGGGCCTGTCCAGTTTGGACCGAATACTCGACCGCTTGTGCCAGATACACGGCACCCCCAAAAAGCCAGCTAATCACACCAACAGGGATTGTTGGGTGTTCAAGCAGGCAGGCAAGTTAAATGCCGAAAATAGAGACAAGGGGCTGCATAGCAATGAGGAGGAGGAGCCCAGGCCGCCGAACAACAGTGGATAGAAGGGTTTTCCCCCACAAGTGCGGACGATGAACATGATATACGCAACCCATATCCGCAAAAGGGAGTGGAAGCGTGCATTACGAGACGTATACGCGCTGGAGCCAGACGCCCCAAAGTTCAACCCATGGTCCTCCTGCCTGATCACTTTTGATCGAAGGGACCACCCCACTAGCATCCGTCATGGCGGGTTCGCCACATTTGTTCTAGACCCAATTATTGACGGATTTCATCTCACAAGAGTCCTTATGGACGACGGCAGCAGCCTGAACCTGCTTTACCAGGATACAATGCGGAAAATGGGCATATATCCCTCAAGGATTAAGCCCACCAAAACGACCTTTAAAGGCGTCATACCAGGTGTAGAGGCCTACTGTACAGGTTCAGTCACACTTGAAGTGGTCGTCGGATCTCCGGACAACTTCCGAAGCGAGGAGTTAATCTTCGACATAGTCTCGTTCCGCAGTGGCTATCACGCACTGCTCGGGCGAACCGCATTCGCAAAGTTCAATGCGGTACCGCACTATGCATACCTCAAGCTCAAGATGCCAGGCCCTCGAGGAGTAATCACGGTCAACGGAAACACCGAACGCTCCCTCCGAACGGAGGAGCAAACGGCAGCGCTCGCAGCAGAAGTACAAAGCAGCCTCTCTAGGCAACTCTCCAGTCCGGCCGTCAAAAGGCTGGACACTGTCAAGCGCGCCCGGAGTAACCTACAACAAGACCGCCTGGCACGTTCTGAGCTGGCGTAGCAGTGCGGCCCCAACCCCAGCCCTCGCGAAATAGCAAAACCAGTGCTTCACGTACATAACTACGCTCTCGAAATACCATGGGCGCAGGGGAAGGGGCACCATCACGGCACGCCCAAAACACGGCTTAAACCGTACTAGGGGCTGCCAAATTCTTTTTTAATTTTCTCTTACTTTCAGGACTCCATACTTCGGACGACCTGTTCGGCAATTCAACTGCCGCACAAACGATGCAAGAACCAGGGAAGCAGACAAGCCATGCCGCATTATGGAACTCCCAGGTGGTCTCTATACCTGTTTTGCATACAGTTCCGCAGCCTGTCCCTGAACCGGACATGTTAAATAGTCCACGTTCGCGTATCACGCTATCTGGATCGTTCTGCTTTGATCGCATCCTTTTTAAACAATGCATATTCTTTATCTATTTTTGCATTACCTTTCTTACAAATATATGTTCATTCATGACATGTTGCACCCGTACACTGTGGTACGGTAAATACGCCAAGGGCTTCAGTAGCCCCCAACATGGTGTAAGAAGTCCGGACACTTTCACAAGTGCGGCACCCCGAACTTATAGCATTATATGCACCGGCTCCGAATCATGTCTTGGGTCAATAGTTGGGTTTTCCCGGCTCCTATGTTTTGGTACCTTACGTTCCGCTATATCGGCTAAGGTAGCACTAGGAGAACTACTGCGATTGTTCCCTAGTTGAGTTGGGCTGAGCACCTCAGTAGAGAAAGCTAAAACTGACTGTCATGATGAAGCGAGAGACTGGTCGCTGTTCGAGAGGTTTTTCGAGTCCTTAAAGACTTATGCCGCTTAGAGCGAGGACCGGCTTTGTCCGGCCAAAGTGTGGATAGCGCCCCGAACTCGGTATTCCGAATACTAGTGCTTCGCCGAAATTTAAAATTATATGGCTAAGTGAGAGTGTTCAAGCATTATAGTGCGATTGCCTTGTTCGTTGTGCTGAGCGCCTCCCTCAAAGGACCCAAACATGGGAAAAAGAGCGCTCAGGTTTATCTCGAACACCCCAGCACTAGTGGCATGGGGGAAGAAGCCGACGACTGGCCATCTCTCAATTTTTGATAAACGGTCGCACATAAAGTAATATTTTAAATTCAAAAAGCATTGCTTGGCGCATATGAACTAGTTTTCAGCGCACAGGACAACACGAGCGAGTTCATTCAACAATTACATCCTTGGTACATTCATCCGCCATAAGGCGGGCACCCTTCAGAACATCCTTATAATAGTTCTCGGGTTTGCGATGATCCTTCCCCGGCGGTGGCCCGTCCTTCACAAGCTTCTCACCGTCTAGCTTGCCCCAGTGCACCTTAGCGCGGGCAAGGGCCCTCTGGGCACCTTCGATGCAGATGGAGCGCTTGATGACTTCAAGCCTTGGACAGGCAGCCACCAGCCGCTGAACCAGTCCGAAATAGCTCCTAGGCAGGGCCTCTCCAGGCCACAGCCGAACTATGAGGCCCTTCATGGCCTGTTCGGCCACCTTGTGGAGCTCGACCAGCTGCTTCAGCTGGTCGCTCAGGGGCACGGGGTGTCCGGCCTCAGAATATTGAGACCAGAACACCTTCTCCGTCGAGATGCCCTCCTCGGCTCGGTAGAATGTGGTGGCATCAGACACGCTACGGGGAATATCTGCGAATGCCCCTGGAGAGCTCCGGATTCGGGTAAGTAACAGGTAGCTTACTTTTATATGTCTGCTTTGCATAAAGAATGCCTTACCAGCCGCTATCTTTTTCACCGCATCCAACACCTGGAGGGCCTTCTGGGATTCGGCTTTGGCAGACTTGGCAGCTTCGATGGCCTCCGCAAACTCGGACGCTTGCGTCTTCGAGTCAAGCTCCAAACTCTCATGTTTTTTCATGAGAGCCTGAAGCTCTTGCCGCGCCTCGCCGACCTGCGCCTCAAATTTCTCTCGCTCGATGCGCTCCGAGGCTGCTCTCTTCTCGGCCTCTGATAGCGCCTGCTTGAGGGTAGCCACCTCAGTTGTGGCCCCTGCAATAAGCAGCACAATCCTGTCATTTTGGCAATTGCATCTTTTTTATATATTTTCTATAAGGTATCTCTTACCTTCTTTCTCCTCGAGCTGCCACTTGGCAAGGCCGAGCTCTTGCTCGGACCGCTCGAGACCCTGTTTCAGGGTGCCTACCTCTACAGTCAGTGCGGCGGTCACAAGCAGCGAAGCCTGCATACGCATATTGACTCATTTTTTGTTAGACCCCTGCGAAATTTATTAGATCCTCTATTCGGATTTTCTTTCCAAACGCCAAACAGAGCATCAGGGGCTACTGTCTATGCGGTAATACTTTTACATATTTTTTACTTACCTCGAAGCCTGTTAGAAGGCTGGCACAAGCTTAAGTCAGTCCGCTCTTGGTGGACTGAACCTTCTGGATCACCGCACACATAATAGTGCGGTGCTCCTTGTCGATGGAGGCGCCGTTAAGCACCTCCAGCAGATTGTCCGGCGCCTCCGGTTGGACGGGGGCCGCCAGCTCAGTAGGATTGCTCCTCTTGGAAGGAATTCGGCTACTGCGGTCCGAAACCGTTGAAGATTCCGGTGCGGTGTCCGGCTTAAAGCCCGACTTGGAGCCCTGGGGGGGTCTTGTCCACTTTACTCCCGGAGTCCGGGAGGTCGCCTCGCGGCTCTTCCAGGACCACCTCCTCTTGGCCCGGAGCTTGTCACGATGCCACCTCGGCGTCGTCCGCAGTGCAGGGGGAGGCAACGGGCGGAACTGAATTCACGTCCGATGAATCCAGGGAGCCGCTCGACGACTCGTCGAGTCCGGCCTTGGGTGGGCTGCATAATTACATTCGGCATAAGGAGAAGTTGTGCAACAAGGGAATGCTATGAGTTACTCTGGTATCCGAATACTTACGATCTCGCCGGGCGCCTGGCCCTTTGCGGCCACTCCTCTTCGCCCTCGTCGGCGTCAGTGTAGTAGTCCGGAGGAAGGGTCTTCCCCTTCTTGGACCCTTCGGCCTCCCCAGTTGGGGCGGCCTTCCTCTTCTTTCCTCTCCCCGCTAGAGGGGGAGAGGTTTCTTCTACCTCCTCCTCGTTTTCACGGGAGGAGCGCGTCTCGGATTCGTCGGATGAAGAATCCGACACCTCCGGGCGCCGGGAATTCTTTCGAGTCCCCGTGGCCCTCTTCTTGGCCTTCTTCTCCGGCACCACATAAGGTGCCGGAGCCAGCAGCTTCGCTAAGCGAGCGTCGGCTGGGTCTTCGGGCAAAGGGGCCAGACAGTCGATCTGTCCGGACTTCGCCAGCCAATCCTGTCAAAGGAAAGGGAGTTTAGATCCCACATAGAGTCAAACTATGGAAAACCAACATCCTGTAAAAGGTAAAAATAGCTTACCGCACTAGCGGGAAGCTGCGTGCTGAATCCGTGATCGTCGGAAGCGGATGCGGGAGCATCGGCGCCTTTGAATAGCACCTTCCAGGTGTCTTCGTACATTGTGTCGAAGAGCCTGCTCAGGGTTGGGTGCTGTGCCGGGTCGAACTCCCACAAATTGAAGCCCCGTTGCTGACACGGGAGGATCCGGCGGACGAGCATAACCTGGACTACGTTAACAAGCTTAAGATGCTTGTTTACCAAGGTTTGGATGCATTTTTGCAGTCCGGTTACCTCTCCTTTATTGCCCCACGACAGGCCCGTCTCTTTCCAAGATGTGAGCCGCGTAGGGGGTCCGGACCGGAACTCAGGGGCTGCGACCGATCTGGGATCGCGCGGCTCGGTGATGTAAAACCACCCCGATTGCCACCCCTTCAGGGTGTCCACAAAGGAGCCCTCGAGCCATAGGACGTTGGCTATCTTGCCTGCCATGGCACCTCCGCACTCTGCCTGGTTGCCGCGCACCACCTTGGGCTTGACATTGAAGGTCTTGAGCCATAGGCCGAAATGGGGGCGGACGCAGAGGAAAGCCTCACACACGACGATAAATGTCGAGATGTTGAGGACGAAGTTCGGGGCCAGATCATGGAAATCTAGGCCATAGTAGAACATGAGCCCCCGGACGAACGGGTGGAGACGAAAGCCCAATCCGCGGAGGAAATGGGGAAGGAATACTACCCTCTCATGGGGCCTTGGGGTGGGGAGGAGCTGCCCCTCTTCGGGAAGCCGGTGAGAGATGTCGTTAGACAAGTATCCCGCCTTCCTCAGCTTTTTGATATGGCCCTCCGTGACGGAGGAGACCATCCACTTGCCTCCCGCTCCGGACATGGCTGGAGAAGGTTGAGGTGGGAAGTGCGGACTTGGGCGCTGGAGCTCGGGTGCGCAGGAGACGGATAGGCAAAGGAGGAAGAAGGCATAGGTAAAAAGGTGGATCCTTATCCCCTTATATGGGCGGATGCGGCTACGCGTCCCCACCAGCCTGGTAAAACTCGCTTATCTCCCAAGCGCCGTGATAAATGGCATGGTTGGGTTACCCACGTCCGTATTGATGAGAATCCCGTAAATGGGGGACACGATCTCTGCTTTGACAAGACGTGCCAAGGAAACCGCCTTGCAAAATGCGCTGAGGTGGGGAAGTAAAAACGATTCGAAAAAAGGCTTGGTCGTAGTGTGATGTCACGCTACAGAATACGTCAGCAGATTAGATTTGTGTTAATATTATTCTCTCTATGGCAATATGTGGAAACTTATTTTGCGGAGCCGGACACTACCCTTAGTGTTTACAAACTTTGATGAAGAACTTGGAGGAGGAACCCGCCTTGCAATGCCGAAGACAATCTGCGCGCCGGACTCGTCGTCATTGAAGCCTGGTTCAGGGGCTACTGAGGGAGTCCTGGATTAGGGGGTGTCCGGGTAGCCGGACTATACCTTCAGACGGACTCCTGGACTATGAAGATACAAGATTGAAGATTTTGTCCCGTGTACGGATGGGACTTTCCTTGGCATGGAAGGCAAGCTTGGCGATGCGGATATTCAGATCTCCTACCATTGTAACCGACTTTGTGTAACCCTAACCCTCTCCGGTGTCTATATAAACCGGAGGGTTTTAGTCCGTAGGACAACCCCAATATACAACAATCATACCATAGGCTAGCTTCTAGGGTTTAGCCTCCTTGATCTCGTGGTAGATGTACTCTTGTACTACCTACATCATCAATATTAATCAAGCAGGACGTAGGGTTTTACCTCCATCAAGAGGGCCCGAATCTGGGTAAAACATTCTGTCCCTTGTCTCCTATTACCATCCGCCTAGACGCATAGTTCGGGACCCCCTACCCGAGATCCGCCGGTTTTGACACCGATAGTGGTACTGATGCATCACCCAGTTGGTCCTCTGCTGGTCGAAGTTCTTGTTAGTGTGCAGCACCAGAACCTTTTTTGCTGCCCGTCTGTCGGCCGCTGACCATCACCAGCAAGGTATTGCCGGTCTTGTGCCACATCACGTGCATGCTGCACTCCGACTGTATCTTGCGACGCGTCCACGCGCCCCGTTTGAACGCCCTGGAATTGCAATGGAAGAAATGCTTCCTTAGGCCACTCAGTGTGATACCTGCAGTATTGTGGAATACAGGTTTTAGTGTACCTAGTTGGCATTTTCATAACATCTTTGGCATGTTGAAGTCACTTGTTTCACTTTTTATTAACTATCAAATTGTAATTGCTTCACTAGGTCTGCGTCTAAAAAGAAAAGTAGAGCTATAAACAAAGGAATATGTTTGTGCAAGTAGACGACCGATCGGTGTCTTACCTGGAAGTTTCTCAGGTTGGGTGTAACATATGTCGTGCTCGTTGTCGATGGTTGGTATGAAAAAATCGATGAGAGACTGAAATCTCGCGCTGTCAGCACTCACTTTGGCCTCAAGGTGCTCGATCAGCTCCTGATCCGTGGGATCGAACTTGACGCCAGCCGGCAGCACGGGCCAATCCTTCTACGACTTGCATCAGTAATTCCAGTTATATGGTACTCAATGTATGATCAATCGACTGTTTTAAGTGAATGATGAAAGATTTCGACAGATAAGTGGTACTCCAAATCTGAAGTCCAGAATACCCGAACATGCTGCCGGGATTCTTGTGTCACCTCACGTGCAGCGTGTTGTCACGTCAATTCAATGTGTGGACATGATGAATAATTTGACCGACGTATACTAGTACTGCTACTGTACTACATACTAGTCGTATTTAATGTCACAATTTATACATAGGTTTAACTAACAAGTACACACTTGAAGCCTAAATGATATATATATATATATATATATATATATATATATATATATATATATATATATATATATCGCATCTACACAGCATCTCCATCATCATTATCAGTACATCCTACGCAGGTGAGTTAGGATGAACTTGATCCCAGGAAGGTATCTATCCTTCAAACCAGAGGAGTGCTTCAAACTAACAACAGTACATAATATCCAATAAAAGAGGGTCGTGCTAAACAGCAGAATACATGGCTCAGTCTAGATATCAGCACGAATCAAGTTGTGCATATTTGTTGTTGGCATGAACCACATCGCCAAATGTCGAGTTTGCAAAAGCCATCCATCGCATGGAAGCTTGATGCCTTTCACACACTGAAGATTATCTGGCAACAAGCTATGTCGACGAATCTCTGGATATGGTGATTCATGAAACACATGCTATGATGTGTAAACACAGCCCCCCTCGCGAATGGAAGTTGCATAACACAGTAATCATCGCCGGTGATATGATCGATTATTTGTTGGATGATCGAATAATTGAGCCCGAGGAACAAGGAGTGGTTGCCGAGGCTGTAAACCCGCCTCTAGTTGAATACGCCTGGCCCAACGGAGCTGGGATCTTTCTCGAACACGAAGCAGCCCTAGCCATCAATGTCACGAATGCCCCATGCATTATACTGCATGTGGTTTGATGTAATGGTTTGGTCAATTTGGTACGTGCGAATGAGCATCAAATGACCGTCATCAGCTGAACGAGTGATAAACCACCACCCATCGGCTGGTATGATTCCAGGTCCTGGAATCATGAAGGCCAGCGCATTTGCATCTGCTGCAACAATTCAAATTGGAGACCAAAAGGATAAAAATAGACAATCATGTTCAGAGTATGTGCGGAATTAAGATTATTATAACAGTGAGACATATCATAGACAGAGAATTGCAATGCCATGGTCATAATCATACCCCAAGTTAAAAAAAATAAGCCAATGGCTTTCATATTCTAGCAATATGTCATGGTTCAAACATCATGTAACAATGAGAGGAAAACAACTATGACAACGCCTACTCATATTCTACCATAGCACTTACTACTACTGTTCGCATATCAACTCTAAGGAATAACATGTGTTGTTATAAAAATGTTGTAAACGAGAGTAACATATAGCAATCATGATGTTATGCTCATAATATGTATTCTAACAATCATTAGATGCCAATTGTTCTCATATCAACTCTAAAATAACATGTGTGGTCATAAAAATCTAGGAAATGAGAGGAACATATAGCAATGATGTGGTTGTAGACATGCTATGCATTCTAAATTTGTAACAAATGAATAGGCAGTCGTATTCATAAGGTAAAGATGAGATGATATAGAACAATTACACGAAGATAGATTCCACCAATATAGGTAGCAAATCTATGCGTCGACCGCGTAAACGATGTCATCATGCACTATAGCATCAGACAGAAATGTTTCCTCAACAGGATTGATGATGAGCCATAACCATGTATGGCGACCGGATAGACTAATCCCTTGTTGAAAAAGGCAATGAGCTTGTAATCCATGTAGTCTTCTGATGGTGTGGGCACTTCGCAGATTACAACTTTCTGCAAACAAAGGTCGAGCCAAAAGCCTGACGCGTCTCGTGCCTAGTAGGCAGGAGTGTCTGTCGGGCCGCGAGGCTCGATGGTGGCGGTATCTAATGATGGAAGGGTGATCTCTCGCTGGTTGTAGATATCCACGAGACGCCACGGACTACCGGTATGGTGGATCAGGATGATCCAGTTGGCCTTCATGCCCGCCCAGTAGTGCTGACTAGGTCCATAAGACTACAGATTTGCTCTAAGAGAACATCGGGGAGGGAATTCCAATCGCGGCTCTGCGTGTCAGTCAGTTCTGCCATTGGTGTTTTTGGTGCCTGCGAGCCATCGGGGAAGTGGATTCGGGCGGGTGAGCGAAGAAGCTTCTCCTCGTGTGGCCGAGCAGTGAGCGGGGGGATATGGTACGCGCGAGCTACCAAGGAATATGGCGCGGGCGGGCGAGCTGTGAGCGGGGGTAAATGGTGTGCGGACGACGATGGGGAAGAGAGGAGGAAGAAGAAGAGAGGAGGAAGAAGAGTGGAACGCGGGGAAGAAAGTGCATTCAATCTCAATTCTAGTAGTACTACTACCAGGATATACCGTCCTTCCGAGTGTAAATAGTTACACCGATGACATGTGGGTCTACCACAACAGGGCCCATTTGCGGAAGCGTGCTCTACTGGAAAACATGATGGCAGTACTGGGTAAGGCTGATTTAGTAACACCAACACGTTGGTTCAGCTTATTAATTACGTGTCCCGTCTGCTGCAGCTTGTATTGTCACTTCACTGCGAAGACTAGTTGAATAGTTCTCCCTGACCGAGATGGGGAATAAATGGATCGCGAGGACTTCCTTTCTATAGTATCCCTATGCCTCTACCCTCACTTCACTCATGTTGCTCCGTACCTAGTCACTTGTTGAAATCTGTAGAAAGACAAATACTCCGTATTTGGGAACAGAGGGAAGCTTTTACTCCGTACTATTTGGGAACAGAGGGAGTATCACCATATGGAGGGAAGAGAGGAAGCTTGAAATATGAACATGTCAATGGGAGGGAGTAAGCCCCATGCATGCATGCATGCATGCATGCAACATGCAACACTCACACGTACACATGGACGCACGCAACACTCACACACCCATGCGGCACACAGCACACGACGCAACACACACGCTCACGCTCAAGTGCTCAACCTACTCCCTACGTCCATGAAAGACTGTACATTTAGAGATTTACACATTGGCTAGGGCATAATTAACGCCCAAAAGTAGCAGACTTATGTGTGCATGCAACCATTGAGATAAGAAGATTAAATGAAGGTCATTGCATGTTGTAATTAAGGATAGACATGTAGCCTATACCTACAGCACAAGTTGGTGCATTAGTCAATCAATATCGATTTAGATTAAAGGCTAAATGCATTGGAAGTGTAGATGTACATCATGTAGTACACTCTTTGTTGGAAGACCGAGGGAGGACACGTGCATGCACTCACATACACAGCCAGGGCGGTTCACGCGCAAGGGTTGGACTCGTGTCGCGCCTGCGTAAAGTTTTGTTTAACCGATTTCTTTGCTCTGCCAACTGACAGGTGGGACCCAGAAACCAGGTGACAATTTAACCAGTCAACAAAGTACCACGCCGACTATGTGGCCGGTCAGTAGGGTGCAATACGGTGCTCTACGATGATCTAGTGATCGCATAATCGCCGCAAAACTATATATAGCGACCGTAAAGAGTGTACTGTTACATACATTGACCGCCAGTATATTTTTCTCGTTTGGAATTAAGCCATATTAATCGGAAAGGACGCAGTATGGACTATTACTACTAGTACTAGTACTGCTTTGATGTGTCCCGTCAACTCGCCGAACGAGGAGAAGCTTTCTTACTACGCCTCTCCCTCGCCCACACACACGGTGGTTCGCAGGACGAGGAGAGGTTTTTTACTACATCACCCTCTCCCTCTCCCTCTCCCTCGCCCTCGCGGTGGACGTGCAGCAGTTCAATCGGTGTCCGATTGCCAGAAGCATATTGTACTGTAGTATCATCATTGTTGGACCTTCCGAAGAGATGAAGAGCCAAGTGCAAGGTTCACACGAGTACGAACTGTTGAACCTCCCGAAGAGGCAAAGAGCCAAGCGCAAGGTTTTATAGGAGTTGTCGTCCTAGTAGGAGTGTACTAGTACAAATATAGCGAACGATGCTACTGTATGTTGCCGTCACGTCACGTATATTCAAAGCTATGCCACCTTTTTTTCTCAAAGAGCATGTTGGAGCCCGTGCAACAACCACACAAGTTGCACGTACACATAACACATTTACTAGTAATAAATTCTAAAGGACAAATGCCAGTATGCTACACAAGTTCATCTCCAACTCATGTGATAAATTTGTGCACAACTAGTCTACATATATTCACAGCGCTACCGTTCACAATTACCGTACTCCACTTACACGTTATAGATGGGCTACATGTCATCCTCCAGGTTCCAGTCCCAGGTGTTCTTCATGGATGGCACGATCCATAGCGGTGGGCAATGGGAATCATTGTCGCAGCTTTCTAGTCTGGTTCCACACGATGGAGACTCATCCAAGATGAAGCGGCATAAATCAGGGATAGCGTGTCCCAGCATGTCGTTCATCCGGCGGTGCGCACTGAATACACAACCATGCTTCATGAACGGCAGGCCTTCCGTGTCGTGCACGGAAGGTGGCATCCGCTTCACAATGGGGTAGTTGTCCCCGATGAAAAGTGAGTACTCTCCAAGAGTGTTCCTCGGCACCCATGTAGCATCACGGGGGTCGAACTCGGCGCCGTTCATCTAGTACATGCGGCATCCCAGATCTGGACACATGGTGACATACATAGTCAAGGTCCATGCATAATAATGTTGTGCTCAAATGTGGCGGTCAGTAATACCGTGCAACAAATAGTACTACTCCGGTATAGAGGAAGTAAAATAACCGGCTTATTATATATAGCCACTCTTGGCTACATGGATGAGATAGTAAGACATGAAAAAACAAAAATGGTGGCAGCTAGTGGGTTCAAGTCTTCAAGGGCCTAGCTAGCTATACGCGTCCTCCAAGGTAAAAAGTACTCCTACTAGTACTACAAAGTATACTACTAGTACAACAATGAAAGAGAAGGCGAGAGGGTTAAAAAATGGAATACCTGGGTAGATGGTGACGGCCCGATCGTGGTAGATTATGTGACCATGTTGCAGATCAGTGGTACCATGGGTAACGACTACTAAGATAGTTGATCCCAATATGCCAAAGTCAGCTACAAGGTTCCAGGTTAGACCGAATCGCAGATGCAAATGCACATCCAGGATCGGCGATCTTATTTTGATCGGGGGATGACTGGTCCCTGCAAAAAAATGGAGTATCGTTAGGGATGCAAATGATGGTTTGTGCATTCCGTTTGTAATCTCCCATACCGTAGGATGTCAACTAGATGAAACAAGTCCCCTGGCTTGTCACCGCGAAGATGCGGCCTAGATGGCGCACGTCGTCTTCAAATGTGTAGGGGTACAAATCTGTCGCCGCCAACATGCGCCAGCCTTTGCCGTTATTGCCTCCTGCATTGATGGCAATCCTTATGTCGAACACCGCGATGAGATAGTAATCGTCATAGCCGCGTCGCTTTGTTGGCAGGTCGGCAATTGCTATCTTCTTCAATCTCATTTAGGCATGATCATACGTATTCTTGCCCAGCCAGTCTGGAAGGCCGATCCCAATGGTGGAGAAGGGGTCTACCGGAATGGCCGCACTGTTGTGGATGTTGTGCAAAATCATGGTGGTATACGGCCGGAGGTATGCAAGCCAATCTTCGTTGGCACCGACCCATACCTATATATAAGACGGTGGGCAGCGGAGAAATTATGGGATGGAAATGGAATAACTAAGTACTACATGATCAAACTCCATTACTGACCTGCTCATCGGACAAAATCCGACTACCTCTCAACGTCGTCAACTCTAGCGGAGTCAACGTGCAACCATGGCCAGGGAGCGGTGGACTGTTTGAAGAATTGTCCCATAGAGGAACCTTCTCCTCGAGGACGCATGGAAGACCAACAAGCATGGTCTATTCCCAAGCCTGTTTAAGCAGCGTCTTGAAAAAGTTGGTGCAGGAAGCACCGAGTCTTGCGGCGGTGAGGACGTCGGAGCGGCGTCCGATTTCTCCCAGAGAATCATCGTCCAAGGTCTCCCAGCCCTGATGAGGAGGATAACCGCCTGGCGAATCCATGGGAGCAGCAACGAACTGCCTTCTCTTCGGGGGGAGGGGAACTGGCGAGGAGGAGATAAGAGCGTAGTAACCGCAGGGCCTCGTCCCTTCCAACTGTAGATCGTTCCTCAGCGAAGGGGTGAGGCTATTATTTACTACTCTAAATAATAGCACTAGTAAGAAATTTTTGGCACTAGGTAGTAGTTTTCGGTACCATGGAGTACTAGTACTAGCAATATGGAACGTTATGGGATTGCATTGTACTGTAAATAATAGCACTAGTAAGAAATTTTTGGCACTAGGTAATAGTTTTTGGCGTGGATTAAGAAATTTTGGGTATGTTTTTGCCATTTTTTGTACACGCCAACTAGTGTTAAAAAACTTCGTACATTATGTGACGGAGGAGTACGTACTCGTACTGTAGCAGTACTAGTACTACTTTTCTCAACTAGTAGTGCGATGTACTGTACTTCTACTCTAGTCTTGTATGGTGCACCAGTTTTGAACTCTTGAATCTCAGGGCCAAGGAGCTATAGTTGGAATTGGAGGGTACTACTGTTCTCTAGAACCATCGTTGTATGTCAGTGGGAACGCCACCTATGGGATCACAAGAATCCCTACTATGGTTAGCGGGGCGCGGGGTCGTGAGAAGAGCGGATCAAACAGATAGTACACAGTTTGTTTATCCAGGTTCGGACCGCGAGGATGCGTAAAACCCTACTCCTGCTTTGGTGGATGTATATTCCTATTCTTGAGCTAGCTCTGGGGCATTAGGAGCTCCAAAAAGCCGAATCCTTCTCCTGGTCGCCTCCGGCCTCCTTCTATAGAAAAAGGGGTCGCCACAGTGGCACACAGGAGGTGGAAAGGGCATAGTGATGCGAGGTTATCCCTCGCATTACATGACAAGGCACATTTAATGCGTCTGCTTAGGTGTCCTTGCTTTATCGGGGGCGGGGGCGACGCCCGTCTCATCCTTCACCACTCCATCTTGTGTCGACACGCGCCCTGGCCAGCGATGCCTGTGATGCCATGTAGGTAGGCAGGCAGCTGAGGTGGCGCAGTGATGGGTCTTCACGAAGATCTGCATGCCGCCATGCAGGTGCCGACCCAGCTGGTTGGGTCGACAGCTGCATGCGTGCGGTGGTGGAGGTTTAGTCGGCGTGGGCCTGATGGTGGCCCTGCGGATGTCCTTGGCAAGGGCCTTGCGGCGGCCCCGGCAAGGGTCTTGCTGAGGCGCCTGCTGTCATCCCCGGCAAGGCGCTTGCCGGGGGTCTTGTGGTCTTCCTTGGCTGGTATCTCGCCAAAGGTCGTCCTCTTCTTAGTGCGTATCTGATCTTGAATGTCTTCACAAAGATATGCATGCCACCACGGGGGTGTCTCCCAAATCCTTGCCCTATGGGGGCAGTGGACTCAAGGGTGATTTGCTCCGTAGGCGTGGGGCGAGTTGCCGCGGCAAGGGTCTTGCCGGGGCTGCTAAAGCCGGCCCCGGCAAGGATCTTGTCGGGGGAGCCCGCCTCGTCTCTTGGCTCTTCGTGGTCCTGGCCTTGGCGTTGCTCCAGTCCCCTCAAGCTTTGGTCTTACCCTGCCTCACCTCCCTTGCCTTGCTTGGTGTGGTCTTGGGCGTGGCTCTGACTGCCCGTGCACAGTTATAGGGGTGCAAAAAGTGCACCCCTCTTTTTGTACACCGACAGGAGCCCCCGGTCCTAGGCCACACATAAGCGCAACGTGTTGTTGGGCTAGGCCCAAAAACGGTGCACGGGCAGGCGGGGCGGTTTTTACCGTGGTAAGATTTTTCTCGCGCTGCGCTTCCCACGACTCGCGAGCGTGGTGCGGCGTGGGGAGGTGGGCGTAACGTGGGCGGCATGCGTGGGTTGCTCTCTGCACGCATGCGTCACGTCGTAGTAAAGGGGCGGCTCGCGCCTTTCCCATAAACGGAGAGAGGCGTGGAGGCGTGGCCGATTTACTGAATGGGGCCAACGCGCGGTCTTCAAGGCATCCACTCCCCATGATAACGGGGTGGGGAGAGGTTGCCTCACCTGTCCCCTCGGTTCTGCACGTCTGCCATGTGTCTCCCACGTGCTTGGGGTGGCAAACGGTGCAGGCGGGAAACCGGGCCGTCGCTAGTTGGGGCAGTGGGTCGGTCCTGGCTCCCTGCGCCTCCCATGTCTTGATTGGCCGAGCGGGGCGGCCGAGCCCCAACCCTGTTCCTTTATAAAGAGCGGGAGGGGGGATGGCGTCCCGCATTCTTCCATCTTCTTCTTCCTTCAGTTTCTGCTCCTCTCTTCCATCCGTCATGGAGAGAGGAAATCTCGGTCCTTCAACGGTGGCGGCGAGGGTCGCTGCTCGACAACGCGTCCCTCTTCTCCTCCGCCTGTGGTGGCAGAGCCGGCCGCGAGGGGAAGGGGGAGGGGGCGGGGCCGTGGGCGAGGCCGGGGCGCTCGGGGAAGAGGAGGATGGGGTGGCGCGCCGGCCTCGCCCCCGCCAGCAGCTCCTCCTCCAATGGAGGGCCATGTTGGGGATGACCCTGTGAGTTCTTCGTCAGGCTGCGCCGGTCGCCGCGCTGTCGCCTTCGTCTCCCGACTCCATTTGCACGGGAGATGGAGCTGGATCCACCACAATCATTGCGGCTGCACATGAGGGGTTGCGGGATCAGTGGTACGCGGGTCCGTGTTGACTTCCCTGCTCCTCACGTGATGTATCTTCGTCGGGGATGGAAGATGTTTGCTCGTATCCACAGCTTGGCGGAGGGGCTCACTCTCCATTTTAAGCTGATGAAGGGTGGCCTTCTCTCCATCAAGGTCTTCAGGCACTTTGGGACTCGTGCAAGGTGTTGCGTGGAGAGCTCTTCTGATGGTTAAGATTCCTCCTCGAGCGAGAGTGATGAGGAGGACAGCGGTAGCGATGACAAGGGCGGTAGGCGGCAGGATGACGGGTCCGACTAGGTGTCGGCCGCCGCTCCATGCGGCACCGGCAACCCCATCATCCGTGTCGCCGGCTCCTTGAACTTCTCGGGGTCATCTCCTTGGGCGGCTGGCGTTGGGAGGCTGCAGAAGAGGAAGAGGGCGGGCGGCAAGGCCGTCAAGTCGGAGTACGCGGGCACCGATGCCTTCGACGCGTACTGACGTCCTGCCGCCTCGTCTTCGAGCTCTGCTTCCGGCGCCGCCATCACCATCCAGCCTTTGGACGGCAACCAAGATGTTCTCTTGGTGTCTTCTGCCACCCGTAGCTCGCCTAGGTGCTCCTTTTGCCCTTCTCGCCTCCTTGACCTGCCTCCTGAGGAGAGGGACAAGAAAGGTTTTATGGGCACCTTATCTCTTTTTAGCTTGAAAAGCCTTCGGGCCTTTGTTGAATTTAAAACTTGTAATCCTCTCATTCATGTTTTTCATTCCCTATGGATTGTACCTGAGTGGAATGTTCTTAATGAAAAAGGGATGTTTGCCGGGTCATTTGTTTGTGGGTGAAACCCACGACAAGGAATAAATCCTTGATACCTTTAAGATAAACATTTTCTTGCCCGGCAACAGGCCTCGCCATCTCCCCACTTCGCTTGATCTTCCTCACGCCTTTGGCGGAGGCCGGGATGAAGTGGGTTTAGGCTCCTCGTTCTATCCTTTGGTTGCCGCGACTATGACCAAACTCGATCCCAGGAACAGGCCCTAGGGCCTAGAGTTAGGGGAGCACGGTAGTTTGAGGATAAAA
Organism: Aegilops umbellulata; assembly: GCA_032464435.1. Classification (NCBI taxonomy): domain Eukaryota; kingdom Viridiplantae; phylum Streptophyta; class Magnoliopsida; order Poales; family Poaceae; genus Aegilops; species Aegilops umbellulata. The sequence goes on from CP136054.1 coordinate 379,603,329, forward strand.
CGAGGTTTCACATACCTCAGTCCGTAAGGAAATGCATGATAAGGGATGAAAAACTTATCTGAATCTGCATCCCCGGCAACCCTGGTTTGCCGTGGGTGAATCTTTGCTCTTGCCGCCCCCGGCAATACTGGCTTGCCGGGGCCTAGATGCTGCTCTTTTCCTTTTTTCCTCCCCAAGTGGTTTGGCAAGGATATCTGTGTGTCCTGCGAGCCAAAGAAGACAAAAAAAAGACAAAGAGATGCAAACCCCAACCAAGGACGAGACTCGACCTAGCATGCATGCTATAACTTAGGGCACCAGCGCTTCATTTATTTATGCTCAGGGTCTGCCCCTGGCTTTGTACAAAGGGTTACCTGCGTCATCGGCAAGGCTTGTACAAAAGGTGGTTTGCCGGGGGGGCCGACAAGCCGCGCCTCACGGGTAAAACTGGCGAAGATGCTCAATGTTCTAGGAGTTACTCACCGGAGCGGCATCTTCGGTCTCCAGGCAGACTGCGCCGGGCCTTGTGACTCGTATTACCCGATAAGGGCCTTCCCACTTTGGCGTTAACTTGTTGGAATTCTTGGCCTATTGAACGCGTCGAAGAACAAGCTCGCCTTCCTCAAAGCTTCGGGCATGATCCTTGCGGCTATGGTAGCGGCGCAAGGCTTGCTGGTAGCGCGCTGCTCTCACAGCCGCCCGAAGACGATCTTCCTCAAGGAGCGTTGCATCATCTTGCCGCAATTGCTCTTGTCAAGCTCGTCATAAGCGAGTACTCGAGGTGACCCGTATATGAGTTCTGTGGGGAGAACTGCTTATGCCCCGTATACCAGGGCAAAGGGTGTCTGGCCGGTGGATCGATTTGGTGTCGTTCTGATTTACCAAAGAACCGCCGGCAATTCATCAATCCAGCGCCTTCCACTCTTGTGAAGTCTGTCAAAGGTCTTTGTCCTCAGGCCTTGTAGTACTTCAGCATTTGCCCTCTCAGCTTGACCATTGCTTCGTGGGTGAGCAACGAAAGCGAAACAGACCTTGCTGCTGAGGTCTTGAATATATTGCATGAAGGTGTAGCTTGTGAACTGTGTGCCGTTGTCGGTGATGACCCTATTGGGTACACCAAAACGGCACACCAGTCCTTTGAAGAACTTGACGGCTGACTGTGTTGTGACCTTCCTCACTGCACTTCTGGCCACTTTATGAACTTGTCGATTGCAACGTACAAGTACTCAAAGCCCCCGACAGCGCGGGGGAAAGGGCCCAGTATGTCGAGCTCCCAGACCGAGAAAGGCCAGGAGAGAGGAATGGTTTGAAGGGCTTGAGCTGGCTGATGAAGCTTCTTTAAATGGAACTGACACGCTTCACACCTGGTGACTAGTGTCGTCGCATCCTGGAGGGTAGTGGGCCAGAAGAAGCCTTGCCGAAATGATTTGCCGGCAAGGGCCCTCGACCCTATGTGGGATCCACATATGCCTCCATGTATCTCTGCCAACACCCCCAGTCCTTCCTCTTGGGGGATACACTTCAATTTCACACCGTTCGGCCTCTTTCTGTACAGGACGTCATCGACGAACTGGTACATAGTAGATTGACGGGCTACTTTTTCCGCTTCTTCCTGCTCCTCAGGAAGTTCCCCTGTTTGGAGGAATCGGGCGGTATGTTGTGCCCACGCTGGAGCCTGGGGCTCGACGGTGAGGACTAAAGGCATTTCCTCCGTTATAGGAGCGGCTGTCTCCACGGCAAGAGCTTGATGCTCCGTCGGAGCTAGCTGTCCCGTGGCGGGCTCAGTGTCTCCGGCAACATCCTTGCCGGCGGCTTCGGGGAGCTCGGCGGGAAAGTACTTGCCGGGCCCTGATTTTATCCTCTTGTTTTGTTCTGTTGATGGATCAACGGATGGCTGCGTTAGCTGAAGCACAAAGGTACCTGGTTCCACAGGTAGCTTGAGGGCAGCGCGTTTTGACAGGTAATCGGTGATGTTGTTCTCTGCTCGGGGAACATGCTCTGCCTGTATACCGTCAAAACGCTCTTCCAGCTTCCGCACTTCATCGACGTAGGCCTTCATCAATGGGCCCTGACAATGAGTTTCTTGATTCCGAAGTCTGTCGTGATCCTAAGACCAGCAAGCAGCCCCTCGTACTCAGCAGTATTGTTTGTCGACACCTCCCTGGGGAAGTGCATCTGGACCACGTACTTGAGGTGCTCTCCGGTGGGCGCGACAAGCAGTACGCCAGCCCCGGCGCCCTGTCAGGAAAAAGCTCCATCAAAGTACATGACCCAGTTGCAACCTGCCTCTTTGCCGGGGAGAACAGTCTCCTGGGTTTCTTCATCAGGCGTCGCGGTCCACTCTGCAACGAACTCCGCCAGGACTCGGCTTTGAATCGTTGAGGTACTCTCAAACTTGAGGCCAAAGTTGGACAGCTCCAGTGCCCATTCTACAATTCTTCTCGTTGCGTCTGGATTGTGCAATATCCGTTGCAGAGGGAGGCGAGTAACGACGGTGATCTCGTGCGCCTGGAAGTAGTGACACAGCTTCCTCGAGGCCATAAGAAGGCCGAAGAGCAGTTTCTGCACACCGGAGTACCTTGATCTAGCCCCCTGCAGGAGGGAGCTAACAAAGTAGACGGGGTGCTGCATCATTTTCTTCCTTGGCGGCAATCCAACCGGCTGTGTCGTCTCTGCACCAACGACATCAGGCTCTGTCGCTGCTAACACCTTGTCGTCAATTTCTCTCTGCGCCACTAGCGTGGCGCTGACCACCTGGTTCGTTGCCGCCAGGTATAGCAGCAACGGTTCTTGTGGCCTAGGCCCAACTAGCACTGGCGTGGAGGAGAGATACCTCTTCAAATCTTGCAATGCTGCTTCGGCTTATGGCGTCCATTCCATCGGGCTCGCCTTTTTCAAAATCTTGAAAAAGGGAAGGGCTCGCTCGGCGGACTTGGAAATGAACATGCTCATGGCGGCAACGCAACCAGCAAGCCGACGTACATCCTTGACCCGCTTGGGCGCTTCAATCTGTTCTATGGCTTTGATTTTGTCCGGATTGGCCTCTATCCCATGCTGTGACACAAAGAACCCGAGAAGCTTGCCGAATGGGACGCCGAAGACGCACTTCTCAGGGTTCAGCTTGAGATTGATCTTGCGTAGGTTTACAAATGTTTCTTGTAAATCCGGTATAAGGGTTGCCCTGTTCTTGGTTTTGACCACTATATCATCCATATAGGTTTCCATATTTCTATGGAGCTGGGGTTCAAAACCAATCTGGACCGCCCTTGCAAACGTTGAACCAGCACTCTTCAACCCGAAAGGCATCCGTATGAAACAATACGTACCACATGGGGTGATGAGTGCCGTTTTCTCTTCATCTTCTCTTGTCATGAAGATCTGGTGGTAGCCGGAGTAGGCATCGAGGAATGACAACAGGTCACACCCAGCCGTGGAGTCAACAATCTGGTCGATGCGCGGCAACGGGGAGGGGTCTTTGGGACAAGCCTTATTGATATCTGTGTAATCAATACACAGCCTCCACTTCCCATTTGCCTTGCGCAGTACCACTGGATTGGCCAACCACGTTGGATGGAGCACTCCTCTTACCAAACCCGCTGCTTCCAGTTTCCGGATCTCCTCTATGATGAACTCTTGTCGTTCCAAGGCTTGCTTTCTGACCTTCTGTTTGACGGGCCGCGAATGAGGAAAGAAAGCAAGGTGGTGCTCAATCACCTCCCTGGGAATGCCGGGGATGTCGGATGCTTGCCATGCAAACACATCGACATTTGCCCGCAGGAAGGTGACGAGCGCGTCTTCCTATTTGTTGTCAAGGGCGGAGCTTATGGTGAAAGCCCCTCCCGTGCCGTCCTCCTTGACAGAAACCTTCTTGGTTCCCAGCGGTGTGGCCCTGGACTTCTTGTTCCTGCCGGTGGAGCTCTCTGGCACGTCCTCGACGGGAGCACTACACTCCGAAGAGGTGCGCTTGCCGGAGTGGGTGCCTGAGGTCTCACCGGTCTTCTTCTTTTTCCTTCCCTTGGCTCCAGCGGCAGGAGCAAGCGCCTTAGCAGTGGCGGCTGCTGCAACTGCTTGTTGGTAGAGTTGGTCAGCTCAAATTAGCGCGTCCTTCTTGTCCGATGGGATGGTGATGATCGTCACAGGCCCTGGCATCTTCAGGGTGTTGTAGGCGTAATGTGATGCCGCCATGAACTTGGCCAGCGCTGGGCAGCCAAGGATCCCGTTGTAAGGCAAGGGGATCTTGGCAACGTCGAATACAATCCTTTTTGTCCTGTAGTTCAGATCACTCCCAAAAGTCATGGGCAACGTGACATTTCCCTTTGGTTGACTTCTTCCCGGGTTGATCCCCAGAAATGTGCCCGTCTCTTCGAGGTCTCCATCAGGAATCTGCAGTTTCTCGATCACGGTAGGCGAGATTAAGTTCAGACCGGCCCCGCCATCGAGTAGCATCTTTGTCACCTTGAGGTTGCGTATTGTTGTTGAAACCAACAATGGCAAGCACCCGACTGTAGTAATGCGATCAGGGTGATCCTCAGTGTCAAAAATGATAGGTGTGCTGGACCACTTCAGCGGCCTTTGGACATCAAACGACGGCTCTGCCGCTATAATCTCACGCGCCCACTGGTTAAGCTGGCGGTGAGAGGTATGCACCGAGGCACCGCCATCGACGCACATGGCCTCTGTAGCTTTCTGAAATTCCTGGTCACCAGACTCACAGTCCTCTTCGTGATCATCGTCTTCTGGCTTTTTGTCATGGCCCCGGGCGGGCCGCTCCTGCTGTTTATCCTAGCCGCGACGGCCCGCCTGGCCGTCACGCTTCTTGCCGGACCCCTCAGCACCGTCCTGGCCCTTCTCCTTATCCTGCCTCTCATATTCAGCCCTCTGCTTCTCTTCAAGGAGCTCAACCTGTCGGTAGTTCTGGAGATCATGGCCTTTGGCGCGATGGATCTTGCAGTATTGCTTGTCGGAGTTTCCTGGCTTCTCAGCAGCCGCCAAGGCCCAGCAGGCGACACATCTGGCAATTTCCTTGCCGGGGTCATCTACCTTGGTTTTCTTGGCGGAGCCGGCGTCATCAGATCCCTCGACCGCACGCACGGCTTTACTTTTGCGCTTCCTATTGCGGCGTCGACCTTTCTTTGCCGGGGCGGCAGTATCCTCATCTGAAGAGTCGGTTTCCACGCCGGCATCTTCGCCAGGGTACTTCCTTCCCTCTTCAGCCCGGGCACATCTGTCAGCAAGAACATAGAGTTCTACCACGTCTTTCACCTTGTTCATTGCCAACTCTGCGCGCATCTTGCGGTTACGCACGTTCTGATGAAACGCGCTGATGATGGCGACAGGGTGAACATCAAGGATATTATAATGTACCCGGCTGAACCTCTGTATATACTTGCGCAAACTCTCGCCTCCCTTCTAGGGAATGACGTGCATGTCGCTTGCTTGGCCATGGGCTTGGTCACCTCCAGTAAAGGCGCCAACAAACTCATGGCACAAATCCGACCAGGAGGAAATAGAGTCTGTCGGCAAGTGCATCAACCACGACATGGCATTGGGTTTAAGAGCCAATGGAAAGTAATTCGCAAGCACCTTATCGTCGCGGGCTCTGGCAGCTTGCATCGCGATGGTGTAGATGCTGAGGAACTCAGACGGGTGGGTGTTGCCGTTGTACTTCTTGCCAACGTCAGGTTTGAAGGTGCGGTGAGTGGGCCACTAGAACTACCGCAGCTCACGGGTAAAAGGCGAACAACCTACCTCGTAAGGTAGGCCTGCAGGGCTCTCCGGGGCCGGGTAGTTCGCAGCAGGCCCTGCTCGCCTGTCTGACTGGTGGAGCGCTCCATGCCGGCGCTCGATAGTGGTTCGAGCGTCTCCATGGGCTCGTTCCCGAAGAACTTGGCGCTGGTCACAGTGGGTCCGTGGGTCAGACGACGCTATGGAGATGTCATCACCCGTGACGTCGCGACGACCCGGCGTCCGCGGTACCGGATGGGGAGGAGGTGAATGCATCGTGGTTGCGGCGCCACCGACTTTTCCGCCACTGGTGCGTGGGACTCCATCGGAGCGTCGACCCGGGGGCACCATGGGACTTGGTTCGTCTTTGTTGGCCACCGCAACAAGGCTTCAGATAGTGGCTCTCCATTCGTCGAGTTTCCCCGTAGTGGGAGGAAAGTCGAGGAGCAACTACGCGCGCGCCAGGGCCTCTACTGGCGTCGACGGCAGCGGAACCTACAAGGATTGTGACGCGCTTTGACTTCTGACCATGTGAGAAGGAGCTCTATCACGATCTCACGGTCGCATGCCATTTTCACCAGCGCTTCGGCGAGCGGGCAGGTCTTCTACATCCCGGGGGTGGCGCTCGGGGCTCTTCCCGCGGCGATGCCCGGGATCTTCGGCGTGATGACGCCGTTCGTCGCGCACTGCCTGGGAGGAGTGCACTGTTGGCGCAGACGTGGGAGTCTTGGAGGCCCTTACGTCACCTTCGGGTCATGCGGCAGCGATCTTGGAAGGCCCCGCGCCACCCGCGGAGGGCCTGGCTCCATCTTTAGATTTGGCGGTGTGTGGCCCGTTACCAGGCGCACGAACATCGCCACCTCCCAAACTCCGGCTGCTAGGACGGTGTTGGTGTTCGCAAGCGGCGCCCCGGGTCCTTTCTGCGACCGGTCCGCTGCTCGCCCCCGTCGGGACGGGCCGTCCGGCTCCCGACTGGCCAATCGCCACCGTCGTCTTCTTCTTGGGCGCCATGACGATGAAGAAGCGCTGGACTAACTGCTAGAGCCGATTCTCACAACTGCGCCCCCTGCCTGGCGCGCCAAAGAAGTCGGTGGGAACGACACCTATGGGATCACAAGAATCCCTACTACGGTTAGCGAGGCGCGGGGTCGTGAGAAGAGCAGATCAAACAGATAGTACACAGTTTGTTTATCCAGGTTCGGGCCGCGAGGATGCATAAAACCCTACTCCTTCTTTGGTGGATGTATATTCCTCTTCTTGAGAAAGCTCTGGGGCGTTAGGAGCTCCAAAAAGCCGAATCCTTCTCCTGGTCGCCTCAGGCCTCCTTTTATAGAAAAAGGGGTCTCCAAAGTGGCACACAGGAGGTGGAAAGGGTACAGTGATGCGAGGTTATCCCTCGCATTACATGACAAGGCGCATTTAATGTGTCTGCTTAGGTTTCCTTGCTTTATCGGGGGCAGGGGCGACGCTCGTCTCGTCCGTCGCCGATCCTTCTTGTGTCGACACGCACCCTGGCCAATGATGCCTGTGATGCCATGTAGGTAGGTAGGCAGCTGAGATGGCGCAGTGGTGGGTCTTCACGAAGATCTGCATGCCGCCATGCAGGTGCCTGCCCAGCTGGTTGGGTCGGCAGCTGCATGCGTGCGGCGGTGGAGGTTTAGTCGGCGTGGGCCTGATGGTGGCCCTGCCGATGTCCTTGGCAAGGGCCTTGCTGGGGCCCCAGCATGGGTCTTGCCGAGGCGCCTGCTGTCATCCCCGGCAAGGCGCTTGCCGGGGGTCTTGTGGTCTTCCTTGGCTGGTATCTCGCCAAAGGTCGTCTTCTTCTTAGTGCATATCTGATCTTGAATGTCTTCATAGAGATCTGCATGCCACCACGGGGGTGTCTCCCGAATCCTTGCCCTATGGGGGCAGTGGACTCAAGGGTGATTTGCTCCGTAGGCGTGGGGCGAGTTGCCGCGGCAAGGGTCTTGCCGGGGCTGCTAAAGCCAGCCCCGGCAAGGATCTTGCCGGGGAAGCCCGCCTCGTCCCTTGGCTCTTCGTGGTCCTGGCCTTGGCGTTGCTCCAGTTCCCTCGAGCTTCGGTCTTACCCTGGCTCACCTCCCTTTCCTTGCTTGGTGTGGTCGTGGGCGTGGCTCTGACTGCCCGTGCACAGTTATAGGGGTACAAAAAGTGCACCCCTCTTTTTGTACACCGACACTGTACTATCAATGCAGGGGAAGTACACCTGTGTAGTGGCCTAGTGGGTACTCTCGGTGCTCTATTCAGCCGCTCCTCTCATGTAGCTAGCCTAGTCAGCCTCTCCTCTCACGCACACACTAGCAGCCTGTTTATCAGCGACGGTTACTGCGGGGGCAGAACATTTGAGTTATTTGATACAGCGAGACTAGGATTTTCGCTTCCATTTGTGGAGGTGTAATGGATCTCGTCAAACTTTGTTAGTAGTTCCTTTTTTATGAATGAGATGAAGCAAAGCTTTTGCCTCCGTTTAAAAAAACACGTCAAGAGAAATTTCTTTTATAGTAGAGCCGATAATGGAGTGAAGTCCATGCATGCAACGCCACAAGCTACAGAGTAGTAGTAGAGCACTTTATGTACAGAGCCATATTGCATAGTTCCCAATGCCCCGCCAGGCTTTTCCGGCTCCTCGGGCTTAATTGGGAGGCGCTAGTTTAAATATGCTACTAGCTGGAAGCTGCAAGCGAGGTGCGGCTTGGGCGAGCACGCGAGCCACGGGATGCTGGGAGGGAAAACCCGTTCACGTGGCTAGGCTGTCCAGTGCACCCAGATTGTGGGGCCGCACGTCCGTTTGACTTCAAAACTCAAACTACCCGTGTAAAATATTGGCACGCAGCGAAGTGTAGTACTCCCTCTGTCCAAAAATATAAGAACGTTTTTAACACTACACTAGTGACAAAAACGTTCTTATATTATGGGGCGGAGGGAGTAGTATACTATTTTTTTTAAACAGGCCGCCATGCGTTCGGCCGGGATCGCACCCACAAAACGAGGTATACACTCCCGCGACCACTAGTAGTACTCGTTGGAGTACAACGCAACCTAGAATCGCCTTTTGTCGCTAGTAGTACGTACATTGTTCCTTACAAGAAAACCCTAAGAGAATGGGTAATAGTATAGCCACTTGCTGGCTATAAGCCAGTGCCATGTCATCTACAACCCATCTTATAGCCAACATGTAGTAGTAGTTTATTTCTTATAGCCCGCTGACTCAGCTCTATTGTACTTGATCTAATAATGCAAGAAACCTCTAAAATGCCAAGAAACTACTACCACTTGCATACGTGGCAGACTTAAGATAAGACTACCTTATCAACCATTGTACATGCTCTTACCAACAAAAATCCCCGAGTGACCTCCTACCTCCGGCCCGTCGACCTAGTCATCCTCGGCCATGGGATGCAGCTACCGCCGCCGGCAGAAGGCGAGGTCAAAACCGCCAGCGGTGCGGAGCCCATGTTACGGCAGCCCGGATGCCAACTCCGTCCGGCGCTCGCGGCCGCTAGCTAGCCAAGATAGCTCCGTCCAGCTGCTTGTCTGCAAGGTTTGCTAGCTAGATTGGCACGGCAGTGCGGCGGCTTGCTCGCGCGCGCCACGCTAAGGCCAGCCATCTGGCTCGAGCGAAGGCCAACGTGGCGGCTTGCTCGCTCGTGAGTCACGCTCGGGCCAGCCTGCCAACCCGTGCGGAGCCCAGCGCGGTGTCTGGCCCGTCCGGCGGAGCGGGGGCCAACTCGCTCATCACCGGCGCCACCGACGAACACACATCAGTACTGTTTGAAGTAATGTTCAGGAAAAATAATGATTTGAGGGGGAATAACATGATAGAAGGTCAGATGTGGGTCCCTCGTGTCAACGGTCAAACAAAATGTATTGGTTTAAGCTGCCTCGTCAGCACGGACATGTGGGCCAACCCTGTCATAAATGGGTTTAAACGAACCTAATCGATAGGAGTACTAGGTAGTTTTTGGTGTGGATTAAGAAATTTTGGGTATGTTTTTGCTATTTTTTGTACAATAGATTCCTCCTAGGGCTGGTTGAAAGTGGTAGTTTTTTGTTAAATACTCTACATATTGTAAGTAGGAGTGAAAGTTCAGCTTTGGAAGCCAATAAGCAAGGCTAGTTACATAGTGCATATGTGTACATGATTGAAAGTAAATATCAACCATGAGTGACTAATATCTTGATGGAAAACTTGAAACTATGGAATACTAGGAAAATAAATGCATGGTTGGAAATACTAGCAATGTTCATGTCCATTGCAATGAATCATAATTAGAATAATACTTATTCACAAACTTGGGACAAAATACTCTAATTTTCATATACATATGTCACTAGAGATATATTATGTTTCAATTAGAATATATTCCTTGGGCTGTTTTGGTGAGGTCAGGGAGGGATGTGGTTGGTTTTAAGATACTAATTATGGGTTTTTCTGCAAATTGGTAGACAAGTGGGATGTTGGTGAGAAAAGGCAACAACTTACCTCACAATCGTTAGATGTAGATCTAATGGTCAGAAATGACGGATGGCAGACACACCAGCATCACCAACTTAGTCTTGTGTAGGATTACTAGCAAGATCCATGCATTGCACGGAACATCAAGATGCATTTTTTATAAAACACTTGTTGTGATTGACCCTTGCGGGAGTAATCCCATGTGTAAAAACTAATGATATCTCGAGAAATATGAGATAAGGTGAAGAGGAGTGGAGTGGGGTGTGGTGGTGGTTGGTGGTCGGACTGAGCGGAGGCATGGGGATTGACGACGCCGGAAGCGGCCACCAGGCCAGTTTGTTCCAGAGGCTTCCTTTCATAATTACTCAACAATGAGGTTTGTTGGAGATCAGGATGAATGAGGGAAGGCCTTGTCTGCAAATGTGGAGAGGGGTGTGGGTATCTTTTAGTTTAATTTCCATCCGTCAGATATAGATCGGACGGTCTATATTGCAAGATGGCACACATACCATCATCACCAACTAGGTTTTTTATAAGAGAAGAAATATAAGTATGGAGATACAAACGTATTATCGATACTTGCTTCCGTAAACTAGCATCTACATTCTATTCAACGCCTCGGCATGTGGGGCCTTAACACAATGACTTATCGACTATGTAAAATGAAGATTTTCCCGTTGCCGACAAGGAGGGGGTGACGGCGGCGCGCTTTTTGGCTTGCTCTAGTCCTAGTAGTCATACTAGGTGGTCTAAGCACGTGTAGATTTATTCTTTTTTACGTCTCGTGTTCGCCGTACTGCCACGACTGTTCATGAATAGATGGTAAGTTATTCACGGGGAAACCCTTGTTGAGCATGTTTGAGAGAGAGAGAGAGAGAGAGAGAGAGTGCGTGTGTGATATGTTAGAGAGTGAGGCAATGATAACAGATTCTTTGTGTCTATGTGTGTGGAGGATACAGAGAGACATGTACATGGGGCTTTGTGTTGTGTAACGTGGAGACACATATACATAATTAGAGAGTGAGTGTGTGAGATACACATGCAGACATGAGGAGAGATGAGGATCCAGGTAAATGGGTGTTTGTGCGTGTCTGTGTGTGTTTGTGCACGGGTTTGTGTGTGAGAGGGAGAGAGTGTATGTGGAGTAGAGAGACCACTGATGATGTAAACCTAGTATAAGGGAAGGGGGAATGGTGTGACATGTGTAGTAGCGAGATAGCATGGGTGTGGTCGGGGGGAGCAGACTATTTGGAAGAGACATCGAGTGTGTGTGGGAGAGAGGGGTGTGAGAGCGAGAGAAAGAGAGAGCTAGCGACGGAGAGAGAGAGAGAGAGGAAGAGAGGGGGCGAGAGGGGTCGTTTGTGTCCATAAATGGCGTATAGATAGGGAGACAATGTTGATGTTGTCCGAAATTGGCCTATGAACATAGACGCAAGGGAAGCGAGTCATCGTGTTTGTGTGATAGGGACTTCATGAGAGATCTAGAATAGATGGTGTAGAGAACAATGTGCGAAATCAAGAACGATTATACATTAGGGAGCTATGCAAAGAGTCACGACATATATGTATACAGGGAAGGAGCTGGGGCGGTTCCGCGTGTGAGAGAGATAGAAAGAGGGGAGTGGTGCACAAGGAGACAAAGTGTGCTTGTTTGCAGTGGGGGTGGTGTGTGAGGTGAGTGCGCGAGAACCACATAACTAGGGAGATAAGCGTTTGGGGGCGAAGTTTTGTGTGTATGGGAAATATACACTCTACATAGTGCGTGTGCTTGGGTAAGAGAGATAGCGGGAGACCTAGAGAGTAAGGGAAGAGATGTGTGCATGCCCGACAGACAAAGTGATAGAGACCTATGTTGGGGTCCGGACTTTAGAAGAGAGAGGGGTGTTAATGTGCTAGTGTGTTGGTGTTTGGGTGAGAGAACGACTTCTCTCTCTCTCTCTCTCTCTCTGTGTGTGGTCGGGGGGGGGGGGGTGACTTCAGATAAAGAGTGACGTGTCTATATTTGAGGGACGTTAGCGTAATTGAGATATTGTGCACTCATGGTTGGTCAATTTGTTTCACAGTTTGTACTATGAGGTAACGTTAATTTTGAACATGCGTGATATACCTTGATGTACCAGAATTACAAACCTAAGATTGGAATTTTGGAATTCGACTCCATCATTAGCTTTTGTAATTCATTTAAACAGAGGTACATTTTTTAAGCCGGGATTTCGTGATTTCAAATTCATATATCAAACCTAGAGATATACACATACGAGCATGTTCAAACTTTATAATCATCCACTTTATTCATACACATACACATTTTTGCTTTTGTCATCATATTTAGGATAAACACATTTGGAATTTCATTTCAATTGGACCGTATGATGGTATTTACTTGTAGTAGCTTAATGATCCATATTAGAATTGAATGGACAATCTAAGTTTCGAGTTGGAGACATTGATTTTCAAAACATGCACTTTTTTTGCGTGCAAAACAAACAAATTGTCGGCCATGATATCATAGTCGGCCGTACGAGAGCAGAATACTTATAATTTTAGGTGCCAAAAGCTTTCAAACTTCCCGCTCACATCGAAATATCACGCGCCCGAAAGTTTAGCCCTGCGATATTCCTGTTTTACCCCTGCAACATGAACGGAAAAGGGCTGCTTTGGTAACACCATTGTTTTCCCCTCTTTGCCCCCAACATTCTTCCCAGAGCCCCTCCCCGACCCCCCAACCACGGGAAGCCGCCGAATCTAGTCCTCCGCCGCAGCAGTGGACCTCACACCCCGCCGGATCTACCTTCCGCACCTTGGAACCCCCAACTGCCAACTCACCACTTCACTAGTGCCGCTTCAGCGACTGGCTTGTCCACCGCTCCCGATCTCCTTGACCGCCATCATGGTCCACCGCACCGGATCTGCTTAACCGGTGCCCTCGTCCACCACAGCGTAGGCCCTTCACTGACTCCCTCGCCCACCCCTTCGCTGGCCCTTCATACAAGCCCTCGTCCGCCGCAACAGATCCGCCTCACCGAAAGCACTGTACAACGCGCCCGCCGAAGCCTTCGTCCACTATTCAACTCCACCGGCCCTGCTTTACCAACGCTGCAGCCTCATCAGGTTATTTCAATTTGTACTCCTTCGGTTTTTCTCTTTATCGTGCAACTGTTCACTTACCACAGATGAGCTTTCTTGTATGTCGATAGGCGCCGCAACCGTAGCACTGGAGCCGCTTCAGCGACGGCGATAGCCGGCCCAAACTCAACCGCAACATGAGCACCATCGACGATCCTTAGCTATCAAGTATGACAATGATACCCATACGCCGCCGAGAATCGGGTACTATTATCCAACGGCCGGCTCCTACGTTCACTTTCCTAGCATAAGCACCGCACCTTTGAATTTCTTCAGGGCATCATTCAGTTTTACATGAGACACGTTATTCTGCTTGCACCTGTAGGGCGATACTTCTGGCAGTGAACATGTTACATGTGCTAAACTACATACAAGTGCACAAATAGTTAATATTCTTTAGTTTTGTTCTGATGTCACCTGTTGGTTCCATCAGACTGCTTAATGTTCTTAATTACACATCAGCAAACTAGCATGTAGTTCCGCTACTTTTTGTTCGTTTGACCCTACATTTTCTGATGCTAGCTATTACATCACTACTCCGAGCCTCTGTTCATTACTTGTTTGTGCGTTCTTGATCTTCCCAAGTTGCATGACTAATTTGATGCTTCTATTAATTATGGAGCTGCCAACCCCATCAAGCAAAATATTTGTCCTTTTGGGGCTGGCACCTCGAACAAGCATAAAAATAGAGGGAAGCAGATATACTCCCTCCGATTCTATTTACTCTGCGCATAACTCTTGACCCACATACCAAGGAGGGCACGGGTTTAATTTTTCTGGACTAATTTGCCAATTCATTAGGGCAGAGGCGGATGGGGCGGGGCACAAAAGGAAACCAGCGCTAGGAATCGGCAACGTGCAAACTAATACGAGAAAATAGAGAAAAAGTTATATGCAAAGTAAAAAGAATCGGAGGGAGTATTGTCGTGTATGCACACACCCTTCTTTCATTAGTTTAGATGAACGACTGATGATCAATTCGGACCAGTGCATGCGATTAAAATTAATTTTACCTAAATAGATGGTGCAGAATAAACTACAACAACTAGATTTGCAACCGCGGGATGCTGACGATATCTTCAAAGAACATTGCAACAGCAGCTAGGCTTCACAACAACATATGGTAAGCCAGTGTGTTTTAGTACATGTGAAATGTAATGCGAGTGGGCTGCTTTCTTGGCTTGTGCCCTCAACGTGTAATCCTACCAAATTATAAATAGTTCAGTTGTCTGCTTCGCTGTATTGCTTGATTCGAATGCTTATTTGTTGTTACGCTATACCTGAGTTGGCCAATATGTCAACAGTGCCTGTTGTACTATCGTAAAGAAATGCATGCCTATTTCATTTGAGTCCTTAACTTTTCCTCTCAACTTCATCACAAGACTGTCTTTGTAGTTTATATGAGGCCACACTGTTAAGTGCTTTCTCAGATTATTTCAACTGCTTAGATGCCTTGGCAACTTAAATATAGCGGTTGTGCACTCCCTTTCAACTAGGGATGTCAACTGGGTCCCGTTTAATCCCGATTAAAGTCCACTAGTGGTATGATAGTCCAAGAGAGTTTTTGTTTTTGAGGAAAATGAACTAGGGAGGTAGCAAAAACTAACTAGATGGGACTGGCGGATGTCGTTTATTTGCCATTTACATCCCTAGTTTCATCTTACCATTTTTAATTTCTTTTCGGCTGATGCTGCTTCGAACCATTTAAATATAGTTTTCCATGCTCGGCAATAATTCGTCCGTTGTTTACCATGTAAGCTTACTGCCTGGATCATACGATAACTATCTCTTACTGATGTCCAGCGGAAACCTTTCAGGATGACGTTCACACTAGGACACAATGTACAACCCCAGAATCTATTTGTGGAAGCAGTGCGCCATCCATGTTACCAGATGGTAGCAGTTCAGAGGCAACACCACTGGAGAGCAGTCTGAGCACAGATATTATAGTGCTTGAGGCTCTACTAGAGCAGAAAGAGATGGTGTGGCTGCCATGAATGAGGTAATATTTATCGTGAGGCCGGAAATTATGGAATTAGCGGCACGCATTATGCAAGCAACCCAAGAATTGGAGGAAGTAAGAATGTTGCATCTGAAGACGGAGGAGGTCCTGCTGTTTCTGCTATCTGAAGCCCAAGATAATCCCGGTTCTTCTTTAGATACTAGTTGAAATTGTCATTAGATTATTGTACTTGCATGTTGTCTCATGTCTCTGAATGGATTATGTTGCAAGACCCCCTATGTTGTCCATGTGTTGTAATGATCCGAATTTTTTAGGCGAGGTAATCCTTAGTACTTGTATGATTGACATAAGGTGAACTGTTTTTCTTGTGAGCATATTGTATTGGATGAAATAACTGTTTGACTCAAGTGTATCCAACCTACTGAATTCGAAGATCACGACATTTCTAAATCATAATCATATATAAAGGTGGAATAAATATTTGTTGTGGTTTTGAAGAAATAAATAACAAAACGTATAATTATCTATGGATATTCATAATCGAATACAAATTGATTTGAATTTAGTTTGCCAGGTCCCAGGGCAAACGTGAATGCTAATTCTCCCAAGTTTTGAACGAAGCGGCTAAACACCCACTATAATTTGTGGGCTGCCTGAAGCAAGTGTTTGCGAGATGGAAATTACTTTCTACCCCTGACACTTGACATCCTTATCGACCGAATTTACACTGCTGTCAATAGGGGTAGACTAGTAACTTCAATCAGACGTGACACGACGGCCTCTAAGCCCATTCAGACACGGTGGGCGCCAAACGTGGGCGGAAAAACACATTTGATTCAAGCTCGTCTGAAAGACATGTGTCTCTTCCTCCATTTCCCCATTCATACACGGTGGGCGGCAAAACAAACTCTCCTCGTCCGAAATTGATGTAGGCTTATATTTTAAATAGGGGCAGATGTGTAACTTCCATCAGACGTCACACAACCGCCCTAACTGTCAGCCCCGTTCATACACCGTGGGCGCCAACCGTGGCCGGCAAAACACCCTCTCCTCGCCCGAAATCGATGTAGGCTAATATTTTAAATAGGGGCAGATGTGTAACTTCCATCAGACGTGACACAACCGCCCTACCTGTCAGCCCCGTTCATACACCGTGGGCGCCAACCGTGGGTGGAAAAACACCCTCTCCTTGCCCGAAATAGTTACCGGCAAATATTTGGGAGATGGGAGATTACCGTCCTATCCCCAACCGACGCGATGTACAAAATTTGAAACGGGGGATAAGTTCATAACTTTCCGCCATTTCAGAGAAGCGTGTCCCAAAGTTTGAGATCCCCCCCTCGCCTCCATTTCCCCATTCTTACACCGTTGGCGGCACAACAACCTCCGCAGTGCGGCCAGCCTACTCCATCCGCCACCCCATCCTCCGCCTTGCCGGAGCCGCTACCCCTACCCCGTCGTCCACTTCAAGAGATGGACGTCTCTCATCCACGGCGCTGGACCAGGATCCTTTCATCACCTCTTCTCGCTTCATCGGCGCCGTCGTCCACCTGGCCGTTGCCGATCCTACGACCGCCTCATCCACGGCAAAAGGATATATCCCCGGGCCCGACCGCCTGCCGTCTAAAGTCTTCTTCCCCGCCGCTGACAGCTATCGCACCCGCAGCACCCTCAACGTATCAGCATAGGCCTACACAACGTCGCAAGAGAGGTGGTACTCTTCCATATGTGCTTAAGTTATTGATCTCACCTGGAAAATAGATCGTAATTTGTTTACTATACTTTTCTTGTCCGTACCAAATCGTAGTGGCTAGTTCAAAGCAAACATTGGTTGCGAAGTAGCTTTGTCCGGTTTGCACCTTCAGATCCTCCATGGCACGGGCACTATACTCGTAAAGCTTATGGTTTCCCCCTTTATATTCACTACCATCATCGTAGGTGCTTTGTGTCGTGCTAGCACTGCTCCTCAAGACCTCAACCCAAAGCTTACGTGTTGAAATACGAATCTGATATGATGCTCAGATCACTAAAACAGAGAACGTTTAATTGGTCACCTAATGTTCCTATATTCGTTTCGAAAAGCATGTGCGCCACCCACTGGTCCAGCTAGTTCCACTTTCCTGGTTTTTCTCTTGATGCTTAGGGTTTTCCCCTTTTATCTACTCTACTATGATCTGCGTAGGTGCTTTCTGTCATACTAGCATTATTCCACCCTTCAAGCTAAACAACACAACACTCAGAATGCGAAAGCTTAGTTGTTCAAATATGATTGTGATATGATACTGATATTAGTTAACCAACACATTTAATTGGTTAGCTAAAGGTCCCACTTGAGTTTCCAAATGCATGTCGCGACATATAGAGAGACAGCATAATTGCATTCCTTTATCACTTGTTGACCGTACTTTCTTGTCCATACCAAATCTTAGTTGTTATTTCAAAGCAAATATCGGTTGCTAACTATCCTTTGCGCGGTTTGCAGCTTCAGATCTGCCATCCCACTGCCACGGTCAACACTGTACTCATCATGCTTATGTTCTCCCCATTTTATGATGACCACAATCAGCCTACGTGGTTCGTGTCGTAATAGCACTGCTCCACCCATCGAGCTAAACAAGCTTAGTTGTACAAATTCATATATGATATTATCGCTGATATTAGTAAAACTGAGAGATGTTTAATTGGTTAGCTAAATGTTCCCACTTTAGTTTCGAAATGCATGTGAGCCACATATGGAGAGACCGGAAATAATAGTATTTCTCTGTGTGCTCTGGTTCATCAGGGGTGGCCAACCGACATTGTATTGAAAGACTTGTAATATCTTCAATCTGCTTGCTCTTCTGCTCTTCTTTAAGATAATACTCTTCTCTTGCGAAGTGTCATCCCTTAGTATATTTTGAATCTGTCAGGTCAGGTCGACTTGTTCTTCTTTACTATATGTTGAAGCTATCATCTGCGAAGTGTCATCACTTCTGGAGCTTTCATATTTTGAGTAGTAGGCCACATTATATTAATGCACACAACAAATTACAACATGCATGGCATCTTTTAAAAGAATTTTAGAGATAACACAAAGGGGTTTATAGGGAGGCAGTATTGGATTAGAAGCACTTCTGCATTACAAAGAAACTCTCACTTGTTTTTATGTTTTCATGCATGTCATATATTGAACATTATCAAAATGAATATGAGAATGGGCGCACGAGAGGAATATTGCCTAACGATCCACTGGCTAACAAACTTGGCATGGTGGAGGATGGCCTATCTTATTCACCCATCAAGGTGCTTGCTCTAACTTTGCAAAGTTGTATTGGTCGCACATATTTTGCATCTGACCTCTTGCATTACTTCTACTTTGTTACACCATCTGCTTAGTTTAAGCATCATATGAGTATATGCCATACCTATCCATTTTCTGTACCTATTCCATGTGTCGTCACACTATGTTTTTCCAGTCAAATGTTGTTCTTTTGTAATAGATGTCCAAAAGGAAGAGGGTGAGTGCAGATCCTCAAGGAGTACAAACTAGGTATTTGGAAAAGGTAGTGATACCTGTTAAATCAGATAGATCAGCAGTGTAAAATCCCAAATTTTCAATTTGGAATGTTATACATTAGATCATCTTTGCATATCATATTTTATTTGCTTTTGGTTTTGATCCTAGAAATTCTACGCGACTCAAGGACCCACGGAGAGAGTTGGGGATTTCGTTATTTTCATATTTGAGATTTCTCAAATTGTGAGAATAGGATCATTTGATTTTATTTATTTTATCATCAATTATTTCCATTACAAAATATGAGAGGGGGAATAAAATGACCTTCCCAAAATAAATAAATATTGAGGATTTAATAATAAAATCAAATAAGATTTTATTTCGGAGTTTTTCGATATTTTTATTTGAATTTAGGAAAAATATGAGTTTTTCAAAATTGCATTTAGGCCCCAAATAAATGTTCACTTTGTCCGTCTTGATTTTAGAAGTCGGAGAAAATTTATTTCGGGATTTTTGGAGTCCGTTTAGTATTTCTTTTTTATTTTTCTTCTGTGCGTAATTATTAAAAAAATGAACCAACCTACGGGCCGTGTCCGACTAGGACTCCGGCCCGCGGGGGCTTTATAAGCCGGGGCACCCGAGGCCCGAGGCCCAGCTGCCCCAGCCCCAAACCCTAGCGCCGCCCCAGCCCCGCGCCGCCCCGCCCGCGCGCCGACGCCGCCTGCCGCTCGCCGCCGCGCCGCCGCGCGCCGTCGCCGGAGCCGCCGCCTCGCCCGCACGCCGCCCGAGGTTCGCCTCGCTGCGCCTCGTTATCCGCGCCACCGGTTTTTTTAGAAAACCGATTGGTTTTCTTCGGTTTCATCGGTTTATTTTTTTAGTTTCGTTTTTTTATTAGATCGGATTTATTTTCGGTTTAGGTTAATTAGCGAGCGTTCGCTCGTTTGTTTGTTTTAGTAAACGTATCCGCCGTTTAGATCTGGATAATGAACGTTCGTTCGTTAATCCGTTTGTCGTTTTTCTCTTTCTTGGATTTTCCGCGGTTATTTTCTGATGGCGATTTCTGATACGATTTTCGTTTTAGTATAACTTTTCGCTCGTTTATCGGAATCAGGCGATTCAAGCGCCTGGAATTTTGTATCGAAACCCTCTTTTCGTTTAACCAACTTAAACAAGTTTTTGCTTCTGTAAAATTTGACTTAGATCCAGATTATTAGAACGAAGTTGTTTTCTTTCGACGTTTGACTTTCGTTGTTTCGTTCGATTTGATTTTTTTTACAAACCTCAGTTCTTAAGTTGAAGTTTCTGGTTAGATCTCTTATTTGAGTTTTACCTGTGCATTAGATGAGTACTTATTGTATGCTTGTTTGTTTGTCTGTGATAGAATACCCGGAGTGCGCCGCCTGTTACTTCGAATCTCTAGGTTTCGCGGATCATCACCAAGGCAAGTAACACTTTGATCATACCTCTTTTACTACCCAGTTTTATTGCATTAGATCAATCCTCAAACATTGCATGATTAGGATCTAATTAAGTTGTGGGATGGCAAGTAGTTGAGGTAGTACCTATTACCTGTTTTAGTACCAAACCTTTGGGAGTTACTTCTACATTTGCTTATTATGCCATGCTATGCTAGTAGACGTGGATTGGGTGAGTGATATCCATGACAGATGTGAGTTTGTTAATTTAATGGTTTATCTAAGGTGGCAACTTAAATACACATCTGGGTGGATTGAGGTACCTGGGTATTCCAGGATTGCCTGTTGTTTTTTCTTTATGGACCGCCACCCAGGCCCAAAGGGATCATGAGATTATTCATACTAGAAACTTCCGTGTGCAGCCACAAGCCATTATGGGCTCTGGCATAGCTGATTAAGTCGTGCGAACTCTTACAGTGGTAGACTAACATATGTAGGGGATGTAGGTTGGTACGGTCTATCACATCGTAAGGTGCTAGCGCTTCTGAAAGACTATGTCTCAGTCATCCGTTTCTCAAACACCATGTAGTGCGAGAAATCCAACAGAGGCGATCGAGTCTTGTGGGGAAAAGTACGCAAACCACTGCAGAGTGTACAAACTAATCATGGTTAGCCGTGTCCCCAGTTATGGACGTTTTGAGTATCTAGTACTTGGATATCATGTGAATCTCATCATGTTACTACTAAATTAATATTGTTGGGTTTTAATGATGATTATTTTTAATTGGGATTGAGGATGCTGTCAACCATTCTCAATGTTTAACAACCACCATGATAGTTAAATAAATTTATTTCTTTGTAGTAGGAAAAAATTGGCTTTACTCAAAACTGTAACCATAGAGCTTTCCACCAGCCATATATGCATGTAGTATAGCCTATTCTTTCATTGCTCTCTATGTGTTACATTGCCAGCATATTCCATGTGCTGACCCGTTTCGGGCTGCAACGTTTCATGTTGCAGACTTTTCAGACGACGAGTAAGGTGCCTTTTAGGTCGTGGTTCTATACTCAGTGATGCTGTTGGAGTTGATGGACTCACTTATCTTCCAAGCCTTCCGTTGTGATCGTTATTAGATGGCCTTAAGCCATATTTATTGTAATAAGTTCTCTTTGAGACATTCGATGTAATAAGTGTGTTATTGCTACTCTGTTATAAATCCTTCAAAGTACTGTGTGGTGTCAGCATTACTGATCCAGGGATGACACCTGAGCACAGAGGTCAGACTGTTTGAGGTCTGGTCGCTACAAGCAGCCACAGAAAACAGAGGCCCAACTGTACCACACTTTACTCCTACTCCAGTGGCCAAACCCCCTATTAGAACTGCTGGGAGCCCAGTGTTAGGTATTGTCTATGATATCAATTCAAAATTTAAACTCCTAAATTTCTGCTTGTGCCTTACCTTCTCTCTTGTATGAAAACTAATTTCAGATGAATCTCCTTGGTCAAAGGATCATACGATCTCAAAACAATAATGGGCTCTGCATTGCTCTTGTCAGTACCTCTCTCCCTTTTGCCTTGTAACGCTGTACTTAATTAATTGCTATTTGATTATGTATCAGCAGTCTGCACCTGAGCTTCATTATCCTCTGTTTCTTCCTATATTATTTGATCTATATTTACTCTTTGCAAAATGTAGAATAATGGCAACGCTTATAAAGAATTTTCTTTGGGGAATTTATTGAATTATCCTTCCATCAACATGGAGAAGGGCTTTGTCCAGCCCGTGTTAACATGTAATGTAAGTTCATCCTTCTCAAGCGTTCAAACTTTGTTCTAGTATAGATTTGGATAGGCATCATTTCCTCCACTGCTGTTTGCTTTGCTGTTTACATCTGATTGGATGTTTGCAAGTACTACCAGTTTCAAATTGTAGTTGTAAAAACATGTTCCTTATGCAGAACAGATCCATTTATTTGCTTATATAATTGTGAAACCTGTTACGTGTCTCCTTGTTTCTCTTTCAGACTCATATCTCTTACGCCAGGCAGAACTTTAGGGAAGATAGTGAGCCAAACCATCTTGAGGACAGCGAGATGACCCCAAGGTCCTGTCTTGATAACGATAGTGAGTTGAAGCTACTCACCAGCAGGTGTGAGACAACCTCGCTGCCTCAATCAGTTCAACTTCTTTAGTCTCAACTTAAAGCGGAAAGGCTTGCTTCAGCTCAGCTCCAACTTGAAGTCAAAGATGCAATGAAGATGTCAGAGGACTGCCGTGCGCACCATCATGCCTTAAATCTAGTGCTGATGCATCTACCGTTGACACAACTAAGGTCTACTCAGCTTCTTCAGCTGTTTGGGGGGGGGGCCCAACCTGGCCAGGCCTAGTGCCTTCTAAAGTGCTCTCAGTTTTGTATATTCTTTTGTCGGCGCGTTTATTTGCACTGGTGGCGAACTTTGATGCCCAGTGGATGTAATATGTGTGATAGCCATGATAGCCTAGCTTAAGTTGGTTGCTTATTTATTTCCTTGTTTTCTTGTTTATTTTTTTGCTTGTAGGCATTGCAGTTCTTTTTCCGCGGTTTGCTAGTGGCTGCAATAACCTATTTTTTAAAACTAGGTGTAACATCCCAAATTTTTAAAATTTGGATGTTAATAGGATCATTTTTTTCATCATGATTTCTATGCTTATTTAAAATTTCTGAATATTTAAAGTGTTTTCCAACTCAAGGCAATATATTTGGAGTGGAGATAATATGACTTCTCCCCTATTAATTATGTTTGGAAAACACTAAGAATATATTCTGGTGTCAATCTAAATTATTTTGTCTTTATAGAAACTCAAATTTATTTTATAGTTGTTATTATATTGCTCTTTATGTTCTTTTGTTGCATAAAATTATTTTCCAAAAATGCATTTGTGTTTTAAAAATGTTCACTGTTTTATATAGTAGTAATCATGTTTTACTGTATGATGTGGTATTTTTAGAAAGTCACTACGTATTTAATTTTAGTGAAATGTATGTTCTGTATGTAGTATATATAAATATAAATGTCAGCTCCTAGGTTTTACTGTGCATCAGGCCGGCGCACAGTAAAATTACCCCTCGCCCTCCCGCGCGAGGCAGACCAATAGGCCGGCCCATTCCCACGCACAGCCGCAGCCCACCCCGT
Source organism: Aegilops umbellulata (assembly GCA_032464435.1). Taxonomy (NCBI): domain Eukaryota; kingdom Viridiplantae; phylum Streptophyta; class Magnoliopsida; order Poales; family Poaceae; genus Aegilops; species Aegilops umbellulata. Next base: position 379,626,680 of record CP136054.1, read on the forward strand.
AGCTTTTCATTTTTTTTCCTTTCTCACATCCCACCCGCTGACACATGGGGCCCGTCGGGTCGTCTTCTTTCCCCAACTGGACTCCTGCTCATTCACGAGTTCGTCCTGGCCGATCGAAATCCGATCGATTCGATCGATAGGTTGTCCCTCCCACACGGTATCCACTCTATAAATATTCTACATGTTCTCCTTGACCGATTTTTGGCAAAATCCTGGACTCCCGTGCCCTAGGTCGCCGTTGCCTCAACTTTGGATCTCGCCGGAGACCACCATCAGAAGCTTCTGTCTCCGGTCGTTTCCGTCGCCACCGCGGGTACCCAGAACCTCTCCTCCCCTCTGCTGCCTTCGCCCTCATCTCCTCTACCTCCCTCACTCCTTGGATCGCATAGGGGAGCACCGTACCGAGCTCTAGGACCTCGACCCGAAGCTCCACACCGTCGCCGCGACTCCAGCCGCTTTCTGCCGTCGTCACCGCTCGCCAACGACGCCTTTATGGACGTCCTCAACACCCCCGCAGAGTGCCGCGTCTCGTACGCCACCATACGAAGCTCGGAGACCACCGGAACCGCTGCCACATCGAAGTCCGAGCCGCGTCGCCGTCATCTTGCTCAACTCTGGCGCCCAACCTCTGTTATCCGGTGAGCCGCCCCCATCCGTCCGATCTTGTTTTAACCGCCCAGATCCAATGATGGTTTTTTTTAATTATTCGAAACGGTATACACTAAATAGCGGTCGTTGGCCGTTTATCCCCAGCAGCGAACACACCCAGCAGTCCTGTCACGCCATGTGTCACATCCACAGCGCCGCAGCCGTTCTTCCATAAATCAGTTTTGGCACAATTTATTTTGGGTAGATTTCATACCAAAATTTCATTTAAGTATATCTTTTAGCCTATAACTCCAATTTAGACGATTCTTTTTCCAGTGTACTTATATTGACCAGGAGCATCTAGTAGAACCAAAGTTTCAAACTTTTGCGTTGCTCAAATTTGAATTTGTTTAATTTTGAATTCAAACTTCCGGAGGCCATATCTTTTAAACCGTCGATCCAAATCAGTTGATTCTTTTTGCATTGTCATCCTACTAGCATGTAGATATTATATTACTACTGTTATGTTCTATTATTTAAGTTTGTATTTGAACTCGTTGCTGTTTACTTTATTTTAGTGTTATGTGAGCATAGTTTATTTATCGTTGCCTCCGTTAATCGTATAGATTGTCCCGAGTGTGAAGCGGATCAGAATTAAGCACTAGAGTACTTCAACACCGTTCAAGGCAAGTTTGCACTTTTGATTTTGCTCATCCTATATTCTGCTATGCATGTGTGGTTTCATTGCTATGATAAATGTTTGGCTTGATATGTGTATCTCGTGTTGCCATGTTTTGTTGTTGATTGTGGTATGTGATGTTGTGATCAACTTATTGCTATGGTAGACACGGGCATGTGTCGAGTGATCCATGAAAGTGGTGAGTGTTGATAGCCGTAGGCTCGGGATTATTAGCCAGGTGAATGCGTCACTGGCAGAGCGCTCTATTGTCCCTAGAGAATGTGCCATTGACAGAGCGCACTTGAGGCGAGGTATAGTTTTCGGAACATAAATCAGGTGAATGCGTCCTTGGCAGAGCGCTCTATTGTTCCTAGAGAATGCGCCACTGACAGAGCGCACTTGAGACATATTTCTGAAGTTCTTGTTGTGTTTATTTAGAATCTTTGGGTTATCTTGGGCGAGTAAATTAGAGACGGTTGTGAGTTCAGGTAGTGGAGGTAGGTGAAGACATTCTTCTCCAAACTAACTTGTGTGTTTTGTTTGTCATACATTGCTTTGTGGTTGTAGGTTTGCTATATCATATTGTGTGATTTGCCAATACATTCAATGTATTGACCCTTTGTGGCTGCAACTTATCATGTTGCAGGATTTTTCAGATGACCAGTGAGATACAGTATAGGGTTGCGAGTCTTCACTCAACATGTTCTCCAGTGGGCATTGATGGACTCATCGTTGATTATGCTACCTTTCCGCTGTTATTATTGAATAAGTTAGCCATGTGCTATTCAGTTTGTAATACTTTATGAATTCTGGATCATACGTTGTAGTAAATGATGCACTTGTTATTTGATATTCATATGTACTGTGTGTGCTAGCGAGTCGATCCAGCGACTAGCACAGTGAGCACAGAGACATCGAATCTTATCAGATTCGGGTCGTTATAGATGGCCACAATAACCATGTGCTAATATTTACGGTAGTGATAGTGGGCCTCCTACGGGCCGTAGAAACAGTGGGCCTTCTACGGGCCATAGAAACAGTGGACCTTCTATGGGCCGTAGAAACAATGGGCCTTCTACGGGCCGTATCATCAATGGGCCTTATACGGGCAGTATGATCGATTGGCCAAACATGGGCCAATAACAGGCCTCATTATGGCCGTAAACGGGCTAGAGTTGGAATCGTCCGTTCATGGGCCGACCATAACGGACCATCGTTAATAGGCCGTATTTGATGATGCTATGAAAACGGCCCAACGTATTAAGGGACCACAAACGGGCCGAATGTAACCACGTGCTGAATTTGGCCCACAAGCAGAAAATGACAGTAACAGACTGTAAGTAACCGAATGCTGGAAATGAGCAGAAGAATAAATGGGCCCTCAGAAGGCCGAAAGTTAACTTGGGCTGGAAACGGCCCAACGGAATAACGGGTCGTTAATGGGTATAAATTGATACACTGTTCATTACGGGCCAGTTTCACCACAGGACGTTAATGGGTGTTAAGTGATACACTGTTCATTACGGGTCAGTTTCACCACGAGCCGCTAATGGGCCAAGAGTTACATAGGGACTCGTATGGGCTGAAAGACGTCATGGGCCATACATGGGCCAGAAGTGTAAACGGGCTGGGATCATATTGGGTGTCCCAGATGATGCTACTGGGCCTAATTCGGATAGGGCGTAACGGGCCTTAGTTTAGCGGGCTGTAAATGGGCTATATGCGAACAGGCTGTTAACAGGCTTTCCATGGGCTGGACCGCCAGCTTTTAACCAAGTCAAACAGGCTGGCCATTTCACTGGAATGGGCCTCTGTTGGGTCGTGCCACGTGTCGACGTATCATAGGTGCCTATTTGACCCACTGACGAGCTGACACGTGTTTCGTCCGGCCAATAAGAATTTTACACGTGGGAATTTCCCATTTGTCGGGGTTGTTAACTGGTTATCGGATCCAAAACCCGACCCGATAGCTTAACGGCATTCCGTTACGATGGATGCCACGTGTCGGTCACCCTTGACGAAAGCACTTCTGTGACGCGTGATTTATCGTCATGGAAGTGGACACTTCCGTGATGATAATTTTGGTAATGTCATGGAACACTTCTACGACAACACAGGTATGACTATCTTGACTCTGTCATAAATTTGTCATAGGTTTACATGCATGACAAAAAACGTGACCTACTGTGACAAACACGTATCATCACGAAAGTGTATTTTTTGTAGTGATAGGCGCTTTGTGTCCAATGAGTGGATGACATCTGTCCCTACGGTGAGCTGACACGTGTTTCCTCCAGCAAATGATGATTTTACACATGGAAAATCCCCATTGGTCGGGGCTGTTAACGGGTTATCGGATCCAAAACTGGACCCGATAGCTTAACGGCGTTCCGTTACGGTGGATGCCACATGTCGGTCACCCTTAACGAAAAGCACTTCTGTGACACGTGATTTATCGTCATGGAAGTGGACACTTCCGTGATGATAATTTTGGTAATGTCATGGAACACGTCTACGACAGCACAGGTATGACTATCTTAATTCTGTCATAAAATTATCATGGTATGTACATGCATGACAAAAAGTGCGACCTACTGTGACAAACACGTATCATCACGGAAGTGTATTTTTTTGTAGTGCCACTACTACTCTACTCAAGCAAGTTAGGGCATAGTAGCAGGTACTGTAGGGAGTACCAGTATTGTGATCACTCAAGCAAGTTGTCTGACTTCGATATGACCCTACGCTGTTGGTATGTGTATCGTAAGTAAAGCGGCGTGCTGTAGTCATCATCATCTGTCCACTTCCCGCAGCACATATTCACTTCTCCAGCTTTGTCCGCTCTTCCCTCCCCGCTAAGGCGCCTCCCCCTCGTCCAATCTTCCATCCCCGCTAAGGCGCCTCCCCCCTCTTCTGAAACCCAAGCACTAACAATGGCAGAACCGAGCAGCATCCGCCGAAAGAGTGGCTGGATTTCGCTCCCCATAGAGGTAATCAAGCTCATTGTTTCGCGTGTGGACAATCTCAGTACCATGCCGCTCACCACGTGCTCGTCGAGGCTGTACCGTTTACTCAAAGCCCTCAGGCCAGAGCTTTCTAAGCCAGCTCCTTGCTTGTTGATGCCGCCGGATCTTCAGAAACGGCGTGTCATGCAGCATAATGATTGTAGGGTGGTGAGCAGCAACCCCCTTGACTATGATCCGATCCCCGTCACCCTCAACTACATTAACGGTATGTACTGGGTCGGCATGAGCACGTCTTGGATGTTGCTCGTCGAGGGTCGCGGCAGCTGGATGCTCGTGGAGGTCTACACCCGGCGATTGATCCCCCTTCCTTTGATTAACACTACACTGCTTTAGCACCGCATCCCAGAATACTCGAAATCTTAGAGTAGCCAAGATGATACCAAGTTTGATTTGCTCAAGGTTGTAATCTTCCAAGTTCCGACAAGATCTGCAAATTATAAAGACTTCAGGCTAATTGTGTTCTTCAACCATGGTCTCGCCTATCTGACAGGTCATTGCGGTAAGTGGATAAATTTGCATGTCCATCGCAGGATCATACATCGTCCATGGTTCTCTAATGCCATTGAACAGAAGGGCTTGATTTACGCTGTCGACTCCTTCTATGGCTGGACGTATTCCTGGCCTAATCCAGTCATCGCTACAAATGACTGTTACAGTAGTATGTTACTTTCCTATGTTATAATGATGGCTTGCTTATATTACTGTCAACATTTACTGAAAAAATATTCATGCTCATAACATGTTGTTCTTATGATTGACTACATCAAGAGCCCTTTTTTACTTGACTCTAACTTTTTTTGTGGGTTATTTGACTCCAACTTGATATGATGTTGTAGGCCTCCTGGTGTCCCTACCCTTCCTAATCCCAGAACCATTCAAAGAAAAGCGGCATGGCAGTTGCAGGTGGTTCCTGGCTCGATCAGACGACGGCGGACGATTGATGATCGTTCACACATACCGGACATGTTGTTTCACAGAATACAATAACAGTCACTACAAGGTCTTTGAGCAGGATCCCAACTTCTCTGGGCCTTCAGGAATTTTTGACTGGAGGTTGGTAAGTAGCCTTGGTACACGCTCTCTGTTTGTCGGACTGAATTATCCGATTAACCAGGAGATAACCGACGACAAGGATCATGATGGCAGCGCGGTTTCGTTCATCAAGCAAAATTGTGTGTACACAACGTACCATGCATCTCTGCATGCACCATACCCTGATATGTGCCGCCACGCTCTGCAGCCCAAAGTAGGAGATAGGGTCGCAAGTATCAGACTTCGACCTGCTGGCTGGAGTTTCGCCCGTCAGCCACCCATCTGGTTCAAGCCGTCAACCAGTCTCCACAGCTTAATAAATAGTAACGTCTAACTAAGCCAGTTAGTTAGATGCGTACACTTGGTGTAGTAGGATCTTCATTTAGTTTGATGCATGCACTTGTTATTTTTTGGTAGCCCTTTTGTAATGATGGCTGATGTTTGGTTTGGAAGAGAGAGATGCGTCTTCACTCTTCTGGCCTGCTTACTGCTTCTGTTGCACCCCCAGCCCTGGTTGCTGCTGTTGTTTTCAATGTACAGTCAGTACTATATTTCGTCTATTGATTGAATAAATGTGTTGTTAGAACGACAAACACAATGTTTTGGAAGTCGTTGCATGGTTCGATCCTTTAGTGCCCCATATCATACATAGCGCATACTATTTTTCGTATGGAACACATTTTCCACTTGTTGATAACATGCAGCCCACTGATGAAGGCCCAATAGAGAAGCCCATAATTAACTGGAAGGGAGGCTCTCACATGAATCCGGCCCAGGTACATGCTCATGGTCCCCTAAACATAAATAAGTAAATAAACAAATAAAGCTAAATGCTCATGCACCAGTTCTTTAAATTCACGATTTAACAGGAGGATATTATTTCCTATGATAGTGTCGTTACATTCAGTCGATATTATTCTTTGGCAAAGATAGCGACCAGTCTTCTTTCTCCCAGCATTTTCTTCCTGCAACCAGCGGACCCATGCAAATCGTAGTCAACGTCCAAAATAGATCCGGTCCATTTTTATTTTTAAATAAGAATGTCCAACCCAGCCCAGCACATTGGCGACATCATTTTATCCTCCGCCTTGGTGCACTCGCCGCGCCGCCGTCCAGCCCTGTCAACATAGTTTTTTTTCGAAACGGTCGCTGTCAACATAGTGAATTGGGAGAGGACTGTAGTTGTGAGTATGGCAGTACGGATACAAGCAAGTGCCTATTTTACTACTCAGATGAACCCCTCGTTTTTTACTCTAATCCACCCTGCTGATATCTGGGACCCACATCGTTTTCAACGTATAGTCATTTAACGATATAATTGCACAACTATTTTTAGTAGTAATTCGGAGGAGCAGGCTATGAACTGGGTTGTGCAGTCTCTGTGGCCCGTCTAACAACATGACCAGCCCAGCAGTTTTTTCTTTGGGAAAATAGGTAGCCCAATATTTCTTTTTGAAGAAAACCCAAGCTAGGCCTATTTGATTTCTCCAACTTACTGGGCTACAAATCTTTCAAGATGAGGAGGGGTGCATTCCGGCCTGGCCGAAGAGTATGGTCAGTGTCTGTTAAAAGTAATATCAAAAGGGGTTGAAAATTCCAAAAAAAAATATAGCAAATGGGATATTAGTTTCTTTTTTTGTTTTTGTTCTTCATTGATATCATATACTCCCTCTGTCCCAAAATTCTTGTCTTAGATTAGTCTAGATACGAATGTATCTAATACCAAAACGTGACTTGATACATCCGTATTTAGACAAATCTAAGACAAGAATTTTGGGACGAAGGGAGTATTTCATTGGATTTAACATGAAATAGTACTAATTAATTTTTAAATTTGTTTTAGTATGGATACTAATTTTTGATTAAGAATATTTTTTCCCCAGCAAAAATTTGTGAATTTTCAAAAATTCCCACATATCTAGTATATTTTTTTAACCCTGGTACTGACCAGAAAATGGGCAACAATTCTAAAAATGGAACACGGGCTGCAATAAATTCCATATGAATTAGAAATGAGTAAAACTTATAAATATAATAGCAAATGGGCTGTACACGCCACAGATTTCAAGGCTGCCTTGATTACGGAAGGCTTTGTCAGTCAACACACGATTCGAGCAGCACTGACCGTTGGATTTCCATCCAACGGCCGACGTGCATCTTTAATCTCTGATCTTCCCACTCCACCCGCCTAAACTAGCACCGGCGGGACTGCCTGCTCCCTCCTCTTTTGGCCCGCTATGATGTCACGCAGGCTTCCCCGGCCCACCCTACTCCCTCTGTTGGGCTGGCCGCACGCAATCAACTGTATCCTTATTACGCGAAAAAAATGATTACTCCCACTGACATCTGGGGTGCACCGGTTGGGAGGCTGACCTGTGGGCCTACTAAGTTGACACGTAAGCAGGGCTTTTCAACTTAGTCAACAAAAGATTCTAGCAGCAGTAACTGTTGGATTTGAATCGAGCGGTCCTCCTGCTTCTTCAATCGCTGCTCTTCTTGCACCAGCCGCCCAAACCAGCGCCGGCGAGACCGCCTGCTCCTGCCTCCAGTGGCCGACTGTGCTGCCGTTGAGGCCTCACTACCCCTACTACTCCCACCCCTAGCCAAGACCTACCGGTGACGGCAGCCTCACACCGCAGCCGAACCAGTGAACCCTCGTACTCCTTTCCGCATGGGCATCCACTGCCGCGTCTTCCCCGGCTCCGCGTCGTCCCCTTCCTAGGCCTCGCCGTCGTCCACCGCCTTGGTGCTCTCGGCGCAGCATGGTCAATGTGGTCAACGACTGACTTCCATCGGAAGAGTACTGTACATGGAGAGGCTGACAGCTGGGTCCACGGCCGCAGCTGGATCCGTGGCCACAACTCCGTTTTTTTGTGATTTGCCAAGTAAGTTGCTTTGTCAGGCCTGTTGGGCTGCAAATCTTTCAAGACGAGGAAAGCTTCATTCGGCTGGCTGAGAAAATGGCCAGTAATGAGAAATGGGCTGTACGTTTTTAAAACACATCAAACTGGCAATTAGTTCCAAATTTCTTTTTTCATTTCGAGATTTTAAATTGCATTGATTTTTATGCGTGCACAATTTGTTGGATTTTATATTCATATATATTTATTTTTAAAATCAGTTTAAACGTGACTCAAAATTTCAGGATTAAAAAGAGTTCGGACTACACCGAAATATGCAAAATTTCGTATAATTTTTTAACCATGGCCGCAATATGGGCTGTAATGCTAACAAAAAGAATATGGGCTCCAAAAAACCTTAAGAATTAGTAAATGGGCTGTAAATTATTAAAAATAATGCCGGATGAGTTGTATGCTGTTTTCCATAGATTTGAGGCTTTCCCAAAAAAGGTTGACACACAAGCAGTGACTGTTGGATGTCCTTCCAACGGCCGTCGTGTTTCTTCAATCTCTGCTCTTCCTGCTCCAGCCGCTCAAACAAGCGCCAGCGGGACTGCCTGCTCCCTCCTCCCCGCAGCCAGCTATGCCACAGCCTAGGCCTCACCGCCCCACTGTACTCCCATCGCTGGCCTAGCCATCCCTCTACTCACCCACACCTGCTGTTATTCTCCGGTGATGGCAGACAAACCAGTAAACCCTCATACAGCCATACTCCCCTCCGCGTGGGGAACAACTGCCGAGTCTTCCCTGGATCCGTGTCGTTCCCTTCCTAGGCCTCACCGTCGTCCACCTCCCTGGTGCTCTCAGCGCGGCCTGGTCAACGTGGTCAACGACCGACATGCATCTGAAGTGGACTGTGCGTGGAGAGGCCGACAGCTGGGTCCACGGCCGCACGCAAGGAAATGCCTCCTTATTACGCGCAAAATAATGATTCCTCCACCTGACATCTGGGACCCACCGAAAGGGCCTCTGTATTTTGTGAAAAAATGTTACCGCCGCTGAGAGCTCGAACCCACCAGCTATATCTTCGCACGCAAGGAAGTGCCTCCTTATTATGCACAGAAAAATGAATACTCCCCCTGCTAGCTGGGACCCAGTATAGTGGTAGGCTGACTTGTGGGCCTACTAAGTTGACGGGGACGGAGGGCTTTGTCAACTTAGTCAATATGCACAATTCTAGCTCCAGTGACCGTACGATGTCCATCCAACGACCGTAGTGCTTCTTCAACCTCTGCTCTTTGTACTCCAGCCACCCAAACCAGCGCCGGTCGTGCCTCGTGCTCCTGCCTTCCGAGGCCGGCTGCGATGCGGCGGAGGCCTCACCACCCCCTACTACTCCCACCGCTAGCCAGGCCATCTCTCTACTCACCCACACCCCCTGTTATTCTACGGCGACGGCAGCCTCACACCGCAGCGAAGTGAACTCTCATACTCCTCTACGCGTGGGCATCCACTGCCGCGTCTTCCCTGGCTCCACGTCGTCCCCTTCCTAGGCCTCGCCATCGTCCACTGCCCTGGTGCTCTCGGCTCCGCGTGGTCAACCTGGTCAAGGAACGACTTCCATCGGACGTGGACTGTACGTGGAGAGGCTGACAGCTAGGTCTACGGCCGCAAGAAGGAAGTGCCTCCTTATTACGCGCAAAATAAATATTCCTCTACCTGACAGCGGGGACCCACCGGACGGGCCATCGTATTTCGCGAAAAAGATGTTTCCCCCTGACTGCTGGGACCCACCAGCTACATCTTCGCACGCAAGGAAGTGCGTCTGGGCAAAAAAAAGATTCGCCCCCTGACTGGTGAGACCCACCAGCTACATCATCGCACGCACGGAAGTGCCTGAGAGTCGGGACCCACCTGGTCAAAGTGTACGTAGCATTGTCATTCTGGTCGCGAACGTGTACGTACATACTGGTCGATGTAGAGGCGCGCACGTGTCATAGCAGAGGAGCGCACGTAGCATGTACACGTACAGACAATGGCCAGGGTGCAAGAGAGTAAATACGACCATGTACGTACATACAGGCGGGGTCTCGAACGCCTACTCACGCGTACGTACGGCCAGGGCTCGTGTACGTGGCTGGGTCGGAACGGAGAAACTGGATCGTCGTCGTGTTCATGGGGAGCCAACCGGCTGGGTCGGAAAGGAATGCGTCGTTGTGTTCATCGGGAGGGCTTGGATGGAACCGCCGATGGAAGCGAGGCCTGGCGTACCGCAGAATGGAGGAAACGGCCTTGTGTTCGACCGGCCACGTTCGAAACGGGATCCTGTTCATCGGGAGGGGTCTGGCGTACCGCAAAACGGAGGAAACGGACCTCCTACGGTCAAAACGGGGGTCCTGTTGATCGGGAGGGTTGTGGTGTACCGCAAAACGGAGGAAACGGTCTTGTGTTGGAGCGCTATGGTCAAAACGGGGGTCCTGTTCATTGGGAGGGGTGTGGCATACCGCAAAACGGGACTCCACGGGATACTGTTCATCTCCACCGTCGACCCCCTCCAGCCTCCACTTGCTACTATTCATCCACCGTCGACCTCCTCCAGCCTCCACCTGCAACTATTCATCCACGGGCTCCTGTTCATCCAGCCTCCACCGCGCGCTACTCCACCGGCTACTGTTCAACCGCCCTCTCCACGGGCTACTGTTCATCCAGCCCTCCACCGTCAACTGTTCATCCTGCCCTCCACGGGGTGGTCCTGTTCATCCTGCCCTCCACGGGGTCCTGTTCATCCAGCCCCAAGCGACTCGATTGATCGGGGTACTGTTCATCCAGAGGCAACACCACGGGGTCCTGTTCATCCACCCCCACTGGGAACTGTTCATCCACCCCCCCGCAACGCTCACTGTTCATCGAGAGGCGGCATCGATCGGCTTCAGTTAGCAGCAGTAGCAAAGGAATCGCTCGATCGGGTCCAGTTAACAACCATCGATCGATCGCTTGGGTTCAGTAACGCGTAGCCTGCAGTGCAATCTCTCGGGTTCCGTTAGAGCCCAACGCCTCGCTCGTGTTCAAATAGAGCCCAACGCCTCGCACACATGCGCGTACGTACGAGAGAAACGTGCATCGCTCGGCCCCCGACCACCCACCGTAACTGGGGACTCCCCGATATTTTCCGCGCCCTCGCTTCTACCACGGGTTTTTCCGTCATGGACGGCCCAAAGAATGTCATGCAGCTGCGTCTCCGTCCCGCCCAGGACGAAAAGCCCATTTTCTATCATAGAAGTAGGACCCCACCACATCTATGATCATACCGGGTTTTGTCACAATTATCGTCATAGAAGTGTCATAAGTATGACAGAAAAAAATTCGTTCGGCCCAAAATGCAACGGATGTGTCTTTTCTTGTAGTGCATGACTTGAGAGAACACCAAGTTGTGTGATTTCTCAAATACCAACAACAATTATTTTATTGGCACTCCGCTTGCTCCTTGATACGTCTCTAACGTATCTATAATTTTTTATTTTTCCATGCTATTATATTATTTGTTTTGGATGTTTAGTGGGCTTTATTATGCACTTTTATATTATTTTTGGGACTAGCCTATTAACCGAAGGCCCAGTGCAAATTGTTGTTTTTTGCCTATTTTAGTGTTTCGCAGAAAAGGAATATCAACGGAATCCAAACGGCATGAAACCTTCGCGAGGATCGTTTTTGGAACAAACGCAATCCAGGAGACTTGGAGTGGACGTCAAGGGGGGTAGGTGCACCCCCACCCTCATGGGCCCCTCATGGCTCCATCGACCTACTTCCTTCGCCTATATATACTCATATACCAGAGCACCACGAAACCCTATTTCCACCGCCACAACCTTTTGTACCCGTGAGATCCCATCTTGGGGCCTTCTCCGGCGCTCCGCCGGTGGGGGAATCGATCATGGAGGGCTTCTACATCAACACCATGGACTCTCCGATGATGTGTGAGTAGTTTACCGTAGACCTTCGGGTCCATAGTTATTAGCTAGATGTCTTCTTCTCTCTCTTTGGATCTCAATACAATGTTCTCCTCGATTCTCTTGGAGATCTATTTGATGTAATTCTTTTTGCGGTGTGTTTGTCGAGATCCGATGAATTGTGGGTTTATGATTAAGATTATCTATGAACAATATTTGATTCTTCTCTGAATTCTTATATGCATGATTTAATATCTTTGCAAGTCTCTTCGAATTTTTAGTTTGGTTTGGCCTACTAGATTGATCTTTCTTGCAATGGGAGAAGTGCTTAGCTTTGGGTTCAATCTTGCGGTGTCCTTTCCCTGCGACAGCAGGGGCAGCAAGGCACACATTGCATTGTTGCCATCAAGGATAGAAAGATGGGGTTTATATCATATTGCTTGAGTTCATCCCTCTACATCATGTCATCTTGCCTAATGCGTTACTCTGTTCTTATGAACTTAATACTCTAGATGCATGCTGGATAGCGGTCGATGTGTGGAGTAATAGTGGTAGATGGAGAATCGTTTCGATCTACTTGTCACGGACGTGATGCCTATATACATGATCATGCCTAGATATTCTCATACCTATGCACTTTTCTATCAATTGCTCGACAGTAATTTGTTTGCCCACCGTAGAATATGCTATCTTGAGAGAAGCCACTAGTGAAACCTATGGCCCCCGGGTCTATCTTCCATCATATTAATCTTCCGTTAGTTAGCTATTTCTGTCACCGTTTATTTTGCAATCTATACTTTTCAATCTATACAGCAAAAATACCAAAAATATTTATCTTATTATCTTTATCAGATCTCATTATTGCAAGTGGCTGTGAAGGGATTGACAACCCCTTTATCGCGTTGGTTGCAAGGTTCTTATTTTTTTGTGCAGGTACAGGGACTTGCGTGTAGTCTCCTACTGGATGGATACCTTGGTTCTCAAAAACTGAGGGAAATACTTACGCTACTTTGCTGCATCACCCTTTCCTCTTCAAGGGAAAACCAACACATGCTCAAGGGGTAGCAAGAAGGATTTCTGGCGCCATTGCCGGGGAGATCTAAGCACAAGTCAAGACATACCAAGTACCCATCACAAACTCTTATCCCTCGAATTACATTATTTGCCATTTTCCTCTCGTTTTCCTCTACCCCACTTCACCTTTGCCCTTTTATTCGCCCTTTTTCCATTCGTCTCTTTTTGCTTACCTTTTGTGTGCTCGTTCTTTGTGCGATTTGCTGCCATCATGTATGAAACTGGTGAGGTTATAATTGATAAGGATACTGGTAATAACATGGAAAATTTTGATGCTTTTGTTGATCCTCATGAAGATACTACTATTTTACACACTAAAAAGTTTCGGATTGGTAGTGGTAATATTATTGGAAAAGGAGTTATTCAAGATTTGTTTACTTGTGCCGGTGCTTTGCCCACTATGGGAGGGTCAATTCTTCATAGAACTAGTAGTCTTGCGGATGCTATATGTTTGCTCATAGTTGAACTTGAAAGACAATTTATGCATATGCATCCTTCCATACAAAGGATTTTCTTAGAATTTTCCAACATTGAGCATTCTTCTGTCAAACATGCAGCTACTATCTTTTTGGCACATGCGTTCATATTTATTATGAAAGAAGCCAAGGAAATTTTTGCACACTATAGGGTGGATGCCGACCGTCCACCCATAGAGGCTATCCTTTTTAATCTAGAAGATATAATGCGTTTACAATTTTTAGATCATGTTGCTTATAATGAAAACCTTAGAAAGATGGTTCCTACCGATGTTCTAGTCAATAAAATTTCTGAGCTTAATGATAATTTTGCTATTCAGAACAACGGGCTAGGCTTTTCTCTTGAACAAAGTCTCATGACTTTTTGCCAAAAGAATTCTTATAATGATGAATTAGTTGTGCAATATAAGGGGCCAAAGGAGGAACCCATACCTCCCGAGCTTGATCTTGGGGACTTTTCTCCCATTAAATTTATCCCTTTTGATTACTTTTGCTTGCCTCAAAGAAAACTTGCTTTTGAACATAGGGAATACGAGATGAGTTTTCGCGATTTTCCCTACCATTATTATGGCAATACCTAGATCTATTCTTGCTTTCATGCCTAGCTAGGGGCGTTAAACCATAGCGTTTGTTGGGAGGCAACCCAATTTTATTTTTGTTTCTTGCTTCTTGTTTTTGTTTACTAATAAATAATTCATCTAGCCTATGCTTGGATGTATTTTTATGTTTTAGTTAGTGTTTGTGCCAAGTAGAACCAATAGGATCTTCTTGGATGATAGTTGTTTGATCTTGCTGAAAAAGACAGAAACTTTGCACTCACGAAAATAATTGTTAAAATTCACCAAAATGTGATAAATTGCCAATTCTTATTTCAGTAAATCAATATACAAATTATCCATGTTATCCTAGTTTTTCAGAATTTTTGGCGTTCCAGAAGTATTCCAACAAATCTGATAGCTACACACTGTTCTCTTTTTGACAGATTCTGTTTTTCGGGTATTGTTTGCTTATTTTGATGAATCTGTGGCTAGTATCGGGGGGGTATGAACCATAGAGAAGTTGGAATACAGTAGGTTTAACACCAATATAAATAAAGAATAAGTTCATTACAATACCTTATGGTGGTGATTTGTTTTCTTATACTAACGGAGCTCATGAGATTTTCTGTTGAGTTTTGTGTTGTGAAGTTTTCAAGTTTTGGGTAAACATTTGATGGATTATGGAATAAGGAGTGGCAAGAGCCTAAGACTGGGGATGCCCAAGGCAGCCCAAGCTAAAATTAAAGGACAACCAAAAGCCTAAGCTTGGGGATGCCCCGGAAGGCATCCCCTCCTTCGTCTTCGTCTATCGATAACTTTACTTGAGGCTATATTTTTATTCACCACATGATATGTGTTTTTCTTGTAGCGTCTTGTATGATTTGAGTCTTTGCTTTTTAGTTTACCACAATCATCCTTGCTGTACACACCTTTTGGGAGAGACACACATAAATCAGAATTTATTAGAATACTCTATGTGCTTCACTTATATCTTTTGAGCTAGATAATTTTGCTCTAGTGCTTCACTTATAACTTTTAGAGCATGGTGGTGGTTTTATTTTATAGAAATTATTGATTTCTCATGGTTCACTTATATTATTTTGAGAGTCTTTTAGAACAACATGGTAATTTGCTTTGGCTATAAAATTAGTCCTAATATGATAGGCATTCAAGATAGGTATGATAAAAACTTTCATATAGAGTGCACTAAATACTATGATAAATTTGATACTTGATAATGGTTTTGAGATATAAAGGTGGTAATGTTAGAGTCATGCTAGTTGGGTAATTGTGAAATTGAGAAATACTTGTGTTAAAGTTGGCAAGTCCCGTAGCATGCACGTATGGTGAATGTTGTGTGACAAACTTGAAGCATGGGGTGTTCTTTGAGTGCTTTCCTTATGAGTGGCGGTCAGGGACGAGCGATGGTCTTTTCCTACCAATCTATCCCTCTAGGGGCATGCATAGTAGTACTTTGCTTCGAGGGCTAATAAACTTTTGCAATAAGTATATGAGTTCTTTATGACTAATGTGAGTCCATGGATCATACGCACTCTTACCTTTCCGCAATTTGCTAGCCCCTACGATACCGTGCATTGCCCTTTCTCACCTTGAGAGTTAGTGCAAACTTCACCGGTACATCCAAACCCCGTGATACGATACGCTCTATCATACATAAGCCTCCTTATATCTTCCTCAAAACAGCCACCATACCTACCTATTATGGCATTTCCATAGTCATTCTGAGATATATTGCCATGCAACTTTCCACAGTTCCGTTTATTATGACATGCTCCATCATTATCATATTGCTTTCCATGATCATGTAGTTGACATCGTATTTGTGGCAAAGCCACTTTCATAATTCTTTCATACATGTAGCTCTTGATTCATCGCATATCCCGGTACACCGCCGGAGGCATTCACATAGAGTCATATTTTTGTTCTAGTATCGAGTTGTAACATTGAGTTATGAGTAAATAAAAGTGTGATGATCATCATTATTAGACATTGCCCCATGTAGGAAAGAAAGGAAAAAAGAGGCCAAAGAAGCCCAAATAAAAAAAGAGGCCAAATAACGCGAAATAAAAAAGGAGGCCAAAGAAGCCCAAACAAAAAAAGAGAGAAAAAGAGAGAAGGGACAATGTTACTATCCTTTTTCCACACTTGTGCTTCAAAATAGCACCATGATCTTCATGATAGAGTGTCTCTTGATTTTTCACTTTCATATACTAGTGGGAATTTTTCATTATAGAACTTTGCTTGTATATTCCAACGATAGGCTTCCTCAAATGCACTAGGTCTTCGTGAGCAAACAAGTTGGATGCACACCCACTTAGTTTCCAGTTTGAGCTTTCATACACTTATAGCTCTAGTGCATCTGTTGCATGGCAATCCCTACTCCTCGCATTGACATCAATTGATGGGCATCTCCATAGCCTGTTGATTAAACGCGTCAATGTGAGACTTTCTCCTTTTTTTGACTTCTCTCATAACTCCCATCATCATATGCTATTCCACCTATAGTTCTATATCCATGGCTTGCGTTGATGTATTGCGTAAGGGTTGAAAAGGCTGAAGCACGTTAAAAAGTATGAACCAATTGCTCGGCTTGTCATCGGGGTTTGGCATAATGGAGCATTTTGTGTGACGAAAATGAAGCATGGCGAAACTATATGATTTTGTAGGGATGAGCTTTCTTTGGCTATGTTCTTTTGATAAGACATAATTGCTTGGTTAGTATACTTGAAGTATTACTATTTTATGTCAATATTAAACTTTTATCTTGAATCTTTTGGATCTGAACATTCATACCGCAATAAAGAAATTACATTGAAATTGTGTTAGGTAGCATTCAACATAAAAAATCTGTTTTTTATCATTTACCTACTCAAGGATGAGCAGGAATTAAGCTTGGGGATGCTTGATACGTCTCCAACATATCTATAATTTTTTATTGTTCCATGCTATTATATTATCTGTTTTGGATGTTTAATGGGCTTTAATATACACTTTTATATTATTTTTGGGACTAACCTATTAACCGAAGGACGAGTGCAAATGGTTGTTTTTTTGCCTATTTCATTGTTTCGCAGAAAAGGAATATCAAACGGAATGAAACCTTCGCGAGGATCGTTTTTGGAACAATCGCAATCCAAGAGACTTGGAGTGGACATCAAGGAAGCAACGAGGCGGCCACGAGGTAGGCAGGCGCTTCCAGGGGGTAGGCGCGCCCCCACCCTCGTGGGCCCCTCGTGGCTCCACCGACCTAATTCCTTTGCCTATATATACTCATATACCCTGAAAACATCCAGGAGCACCAAGAAACCCTATTTCCACCGCCGCAACCTTCTGTACCCGTGAGATCCCATCTTGGGGCCTTTTCCGGCGCTCCGCCGGAGGGGGAATCGATCACGGAGGGCTTCTACATCAACACCATGGCCTCTCCGATGATGCATGAGTAGTTTACCACAGACCTTCGGGTCCATAGTTATTAGCTAGATGTCTTCTTCTCTTTCTTTGGATCTCAATACAAGGTTCTCCTCGATTCTCTTGGAGATCTATTCGATGTAATTCTTTATGCGGTGTGTTTTTTGAGATCCGATGAATTGTGGGTTTATGATCAAGATTATCTATGAACAATATTTGATTCTTCTCTGAATTCTTATATGCATGATTTAATATCTTTGCAAGTCTCTTCGAATTATCAGTTTGGTTTGGCCTACTAGATTGTTCTTTCTTGCAATGGGAGAAGTTCTTAGCTTTGGGTTCAATCTTGTGGTGTGCTTTCCCACTGACAGCAGGGCAGCAAGGCACGCATTGTATTGTTGCCATCAATGACAAAAAGATGGGGTTTATATCATATTGCTTGAGTTTATCCCTCTACATCATGTCATCTTGCCTAATGTGTTACTCTGTTCTTATGAACTTAATACTCTAGATGCATGTTGGATAGCGGTCGATGTGTGGAGTAATAGTAGTAGATGTAGAATCGTTTCGGTCTACTTGTCACGGACGTGATGCCTATATACATGATCATGCTTAGATATTCTCATAACTATGCGCTTTTTTATCAATTGCTCGACAGTAATTTGTTCACGCACCGTAGAATATGCTATCTTGAGAGAAGCCACTAGTGAAACCTATGGCCCCCAGGTCTATCTTCCATCATACTAATCTTCCGTTAATTAGCTATTTCTGTCGCCGTTTATTTTGCAATATTTACTTTTCAATCTATACAGCAAAAATACCAAAAATATTTATCTTATTATCTTTATCAGATCTCACTTTTGCAAGTGGCCGTGAAGGGATTGACAACCACTTTATCGCGCTAG
Source organism: Aegilops umbellulata (assembly GCA_032464435.1). Lineage (NCBI taxonomy): Eukaryota > Viridiplantae > Streptophyta > Magnoliopsida > Poales > Poaceae > Aegilops > Aegilops umbellulata. The sequence continues at coordinate 379,645,215 of CP136054.1, forward strand.
TTGCAAGGTTCTTATTTGTTTATGCAAGTACGAGGCACTTGCGTGTAGTCTCCTACTGGATTCATACCTTGGTTCTCAAAAACTGACGGAAATACTTACGCTACTTTGCTGCATCACCCTTTCCTCTTAAAGGGAAAACCAACGCATGCTCAAGAGGTAGCACTCCTCCCGCCACTAGTGCGGAGTCTTGTGATATTAATACTGCTTTGTTGAATCTAGTTATGAAATATCAATTTTCCGGTACTCCTAATGAGGATGCCGCGTCCCATCTTAACACATTCGTGGAAGATGTGGACGATGATGTTGTGAAGATGAAATTATTTCTGTTTTCTTTGCGTGATTCTGCAAAAAAAATTGGTTTTCTTCTTTGCCTCGCAATAGTATTGACTCTTGGAATAAGTGCAAAGATGCTTTTATCACTAAGTATTTTCCGCCTGCAAAAATTGTTTCCCTTAGAACCCAAATCATGAATTTCAAGCAACTTGAACATGAGAATGTTGCACAATCTTGGGAAAGGATAAAAATGATGCTAAGGAATTGCCCAACTCATGGGTTAAATCTTTGGATGATCATACAAAATATTTATGCGGGATTGAATATTGTTTCTCGTAATCTTTTAGATTCCGCCGCGGGGGTACGTTTATGGAAATTACTTTGGGTGAAGCCACCAAATTGCTTGATAATATTATGGCAAATTATTCACAATGGCATACCGAAAGGGCTCCTACTAGTAAAAAAGTTAATTCGGTTGAAGAAATTTCTTATTTGAGTGAAGAAGTTGATGCTTTTATGAAATTGGTTGCTAGTAAAAGTGCTCCTATTTCGATGATATGCCTTTGTCTACTTTGATTGAGCAAAATAGTGATGCCATAGATGGGAATTTTATCTGTCGAAATAATTTCAATAACAATGCTTATAGAGGTAATTTTAATCCTAGGCCTTTTCCTCGTAATTCCTCTAATAATTATGGTAGTTCCTATGGAAATCCTTCTTATAATAATAATAGGAACACCTCTCATCCTGAGAATAATATTAAAGAATTTATCAACACGCAAAAAGTTTTCAACACTACCATAGAAGAAAAGTTGAATAAGATTGATGATTTGTTTAGAAGTGTTGATAGAATTTCTCATGATGTTGAAAATCTCAAGATGAAAATTTTTTGTGCCTAAGGTAGAGGAATCAGTTAAATCTCTTTATGTTTCTATGGATGAAAGTAAGAAAAGAACCGCTATGCTTAGAGCAAGAAGAGAATTTTTAGAAAAAGCGTTTTCTAGTGATTGCTTTCATAAAAGTGATGAAGATCTTAAAGTGATTGGTGTTTCTTATATTGATTGCTTGTTTAGTAAAGTTAAGATTGATGAAAAAGGGAGTGGAGAAGAGTCAACTTTAGTTAGAAGGCGTCCCGATAATTCGGAGAGTTAAAATCTTGTTGAGAAAATTGATAAAAGTGGGTTTGAAGAGGTCAAGACTTTAACTAGTGATGTTCCCATTCTTTTGGATTACGAAGACTTTAATTACGATAGTTGCTATTTTATTGATTGTATTTCTATGATGCAACCCATGATAAATTCACCCCATGCTTATGAACAGAATAAAGCTTTTACTAAACATATTGTTGATGCTATGATGAAAGCTTTTTAAGAAAAGTTGGAATTAGAAGTTTCAATTCCTAGAAAATTACAAGATGAATGGCAACCTACTGTCGGGGGAAACGACACCTACGGGATCACGAGGAATCCCTTTTGCTATAGTTGGCGGGTGCGGGGCTGTAGAAACAGCGGGATTGAGAGATCAAAGTAGGGGGATTATCCAGGTTCGGGCCGCAAGTGATGCGTAATACCCTACTCCTGCTGGCTTCTGTTTATCTGGTGTTCTTGGACTCTCTACAAGGCGTGCAGGGTCCAAAAAGTCTAAATCCTTCCTCAGTACGCCGCAGGCCTCCTTTTATAGTCAAAAGGGGCTGCCACAGTGGCACACAGGAGGTGGAAAGTTGTACAGTAGTCGAGTCTATCTCCTTGCACCATAGGACAAACGCATTTAATGCGCTGCCGACGTGCCCTTCTTGCTTTATCGGGGACGGCAAGGAAGCTTGTCCCAGCTATCGCCGCCTTGCCTGGCTTCGACGCGTGTCTGAGCCGACGAGGAGTGTAGTGCCACGCTGGCTGGCTGACTGCTGAGTTGGCATGGTGGAAGAGTCTTCACGAAGATCTGCATGCCACCATGCAGGTGCTTGCTGAGTTGGCCTAGAGGCTACACGTCGCCACGCAGGTTCTCGCCTAGTTGGCGGGCTGGCAGCTGCATGGGAACGGCGGTGGAGTCTTGGCTGGTGTGGGCCTGGCTGCGGCCCCGCGGATGTCTTCGGCAAGGGTCTTGTCGGGGCCCCGGCAAGGGTCTTGCCACGGCGTCGTGGGCGTCCTCGGCAAGGGTCTTGCCGGGGGGGGGTCTCGTGGGTTCCTCGGCAAGGATCTCGCCGGGGATCTCCATCTTCTGATTCTCATCTAGTCTTGTATGTTCTTGGTCTTCACAAAGATCTGTGTGCCACCACGGAGGCGCCTCCCGAGCTTTGGCTCGAATGTGGTTGAGGGCATCGGAACTCTCCGGCTCAAGGGTGGCAGCCCTGCTGGCGTTGGGCAAGTTGCCCTGGCAAGGTTCTTGCCGGGGCTGTGGAGGCTGCCCCGGCAAGGGCCATGCCGGGGGAGTCCACCTCGCCCTTCTTCTCTTTGTGTTTCTGGCTTGGCATTGCTCTGGTCGTCTTGTGCCTTTGCTTCCTCTGTCCCGCCAAGCATGGCCAAGAGCATGCGGCTGCGACTACCTGTGCACAAGTAAAGGTGTACAAAAATGGACCCCTACTTTTGTACACCGACAGGAGCCCCCGGGCCTAGGCCACATATAAGCGCAGGGCGTTATTGGGCCAGGCCCAGAATGGTGCGTGGGCGCGTGCGTGGCGGAGTTTTTTACCGCAATAACTCCCTCGCTCGTTGCGCTTCCCCATGACCCATGTTGAATGTACAACGTGGGGGTCACGCGCGTGACATGGGGGTCATGCATGGGGCGGTTCTTGCCCTCATGCGTCACATCGTAGTAAATGGTAAAGAGGCGGCTTGCGCCTTCCCCATAAAAAGAGGAAAACGCATGGGTGCGGCTCATTTACTAAGTGGACTTGAGTCGTGGCTTTCAAGGCGCCCGTGCCCCACGATCACGGGGTAGAAAACAGTCGCCTCACTTGTCTCCTTGATTTTGGCTTGCTCGCCACGTGTCCCCCATGCCTCGAAGATGGGAGGCGGTGGACGCAGGGGGGCACGAGCCTTAAATGGCGAGGTGGGAAACCGGGCCGTCGCTGGTTGGAGCAGCGGGTCAGTCTGGATTCCCTGCGCCCCTGGCGGCCGGATTGGTTAAGTGGGGCGACCGAGCCCCCAGCCCCGCCCCTTTATAAGAAGGGGAGGGGGAGAGCACCCCTCAATCCTTCATCATTCATCTCCCTCCACCTTGGCTCCTTCTTTCCTTCTGCTATGGCGAGAGGGCGCGCCGACACTCTGATGGCGGTGACGAGGGTCTCTGTTCGATAGAGCGCCCCTCCTTCCCAAGAGCTCGTGGTGGCGGAGCCGGCCGTGATAGGAAGGGAGAGGGGGCGAGGCCGTGGCCGCTGTGGTGCTCGAGGAAGAGGAGGACGGGGCGGCGCACCGACCTCGCCTCCGCCAGCGGTCCCTCTCCCAATGGAAGGCCACGTCGGAGACCAGCCCCGCGAGTTCGTCATCAGGATGCACCGGCCAGTGCGCCGTCGTCTTCATCTCCCTACTCCGTTTTCTCGGGAGATGGAGCTCGACCCCCACAGGCTCTGAGGCTGCATATGAGGGGCTGCAGGAATGGCAGCATGCGGGTTGACGTCGACTTCCCCGCCCCTCACGTCATGTATCTTCGTCGCGAATGGAAGACCTTCGCACGTGCCCACAGCCTATCGGCGGGGGGGGGGGGGATCGTTCTCCACTTCAAATTAATGGAGAATGGTCTACTCTCCGTCAAGGTCTTTGGGCACTTGGGAACTCGCCTAAGGTGTTGCCTGGAGAGCTCCTCCGATGATGAAAACTTCTCCTCGAGCGGGAGTGACGAGGAGGACAGCGACAGCGACGACGAGGGCGTCAAGCGGGAGGACGCCGACTCTGACTCTGACTGACCGCGCCGCCCTCCTCCCTTGGCCACGCGCCCTGCCAAGGGTCTTCCTCATCAAGCTCTCCATTGGCGCGTTCCCCATCACCTCCTTTTTGCATTCACCTGCCGCACCTGGGAGGAAAAGGGCAAGAACGGGGATCACGGGGCACTTATCTTTTTTAGTTTTTAATCCTGCGGGCACTTGTTAGATTTAAACCTTGTAATCCCCTTGCTCATGTTTACATTCCGTACGAGTTGTACCTGTTTGGAATGTATTAATGAAAAAGGGCGCTTGCCGGATTCTTTGTGCGTGAGCGAGGCCCATGACAAGGAGCGAATCCTTGTTATTTTTAAGATAAACATTGTCGCCCGGCAACAGGCCTTGCCGTTCCCCCACTTCACGCACGACCATACTCACGCTCTTGCCGGAGGCAGGGCGAAGTAGGGTTAGGCCCTTCATTTGCTTCCTTGTCACCGCAACTACAACTAAGTTCCAGCCCAGGGAATAGTTCTTGGGCACAGGAAAGGGGGAGCAAGGTGGCCCAGGAATAAACGAGGCTTCATACGTCCCAATTCCATACAGAAATGCGTAACAGGGGATAAAGGACTTATCTGAATCTGCAGCCCCCAGCAACCTTGGCTTGCCGTGGTCAGGTGCTTGAATCTGCGGCCCCCGACAATGGCTTGCCGGGGTCGGGGATGTCGACCTGTCTCTCTGCTCTTAAATGGCTTAGCAGAAACGCCTGTGCAGCCTGCGAACCAAAGAAAAGACTAGAAAGGACGGAAAGACACACATCCGACCTCTATGTTAGGGGTTAGTTGCCACCTGGCAATATCAACCATACCAGAGATTGACTTATCCTAGCATGCATGCTAAAAATTAGGGCGTCAGCGCTTCATTTATTTATGCTCAGGGTCTGCGCCTGGCTCTGTATAAAGGGTTACATGCCTTGTCGGCAAGGCTCGTACAAAAGGTGGTTTGCCAGGAGGCCCGGCAACCGCGCCTCATGGGTAAAACTTGAGAAGATGTTGGATGTTCCAGGAGTTGCTCACTGGGATACCATCTCTGGTCTCCAGGCGGACTGTGCCAGGCCTGGTGACTCGTATTACCCGATAAGGGCCTTCCACCTTTGGCGTCAACTTGTTGGAATTCTTGGTCGACTGAACGGGCCGAAGAACAAGGTCGCCTTCCTCAAGACTTCGGGCATGAACCTTGCGGCTATGGTAGCGGCGCAAGGCTTGCTGGTAGCATGCAGCTCGCACACGAGCCCGAAGACGATCTTCCTCAAGGAGCATCGCGTCATCTTGCCGCAACTGCTCTTGCTCAAGCTCGTCATAAGCGAGCACTCGGGGTGACCCGTATGTGAGTTTTGTGGGGAGAACTGCTTATGCCCCGTATACCAGGGCAAAGGGTGTCTGGTCGGGGGGTTGATTTGGCATCGTTCTGATCGACCAAAGAACCATCAGCAGCCTGTCAAAAGTCTTTGTCCTTAGGACTCACAGTACTTCAGCAATTGCCCTCTCTGCTTGGCTGTTGCTCCGTGGGTGTGCCACTGAAGCGAAACAGACCTTGCTATCGAGGTCCTGGATGTATTGCATGAAGGTGCGGCATGTGAACTGCGTGTCGTTGTCGGTGATGACCCTATTCGGCACACGAAAATGGCAAACTAGCCCCTTTAAGAACTTGACGGCTGACTATGCTGTCACCTTCCTCACTGCCTCCACTTCGGGCCACTTTGTGAACTTGTCGATTGTGACGTACAAGTACTCAAAGCCCCCGACAGCACAGGGGAAGGGGCCTAGTATGTCGAGCCCCCAGACCGAAAATGGCCAGGAGAGAGGGATTGTTTGAAGGGCTTGAGTTGGTTGGTGAAGCTTCTTTGAATGGAACTAACACGCTGCATACTTGGTTACTAGCGCAGCTGCATCCTGGAGGGGCAGTGGGCCAGAAGAAACCTTGCGGGAATGCCTTGCCGGCAAGGGCCCTTAACCCTATGTGGGAGCCACACAAACCTCCATGTATCTCTGCCAACAGCTCTAGTCCGTCCTCTTGAGGAATGCACTTCAGCCTGACTCTGTTTGGCCTCCTTCTGTACAGGGTATCATCCACAAACTGGTACATGTTGGACCGACGGGCTAGTTTCTCTGCTTCTTCCTGCTCCTCGGGGAGCTCTCCTGTTTGGAGGAAACAGACGGTGGGTTGCACCCATGCCGGAACCTGGAGCTCGATGGCAAGGACCAAGGGCACATCTTCGGCCGCAGGGGCAGCTGCCTCTACGGTCAGGGCTTGGGGCCCTGTCAGAGGTTGTTGCCCCTCGGCAAGCTTGGGGTACCCGGCAACCTCCTTGCCGGTGGCTCCTGGTAGCTCGACAGGAAGGTACTTGTCGGGGCTTGTCTTCCTTCGCTTGTTCTGACCTGCGGATGGTTCTACGGATGGTTGTATTAACTAAAGTACAAAGGTACCTGGTTCCACAGGCAACTTCAGGGCATCGCGTTTCGACAGGTCGTCGGCAATGCTGTTCTCCGCTCGGGGAACATGTTCTGCCTGTAAGCCATCAAAATGTTCTTCCAACTTCCTCACTTCATTCACGTAGGCATCCATCAACGGGCTCTGGTAATCGTTGTTAACTTGCTTGACGACGAGCTGCGAATCACCTCTGATGATGAGCTTCTTGATTCCGAGGTCTGCCGCGATCCTGAGGCCGGCAAGCAACCCCTCATACTCCGCCGTAATGTTCGTTGATTTCTCCAGGGGGAAGTGCATCTGGATTACATACTTGAGGTGCTCTCCGGTGGGTGCGACGAGTATCACGCCAGCACCAACACCTTGGAGTGAAAAAGCTCCGTCAAAATACATAATCCACTCACTGCTCGTGTCCTTCCCGGGAAGGGTGGTTTCTTGAATCTCCTTGTCGGGCGTTGCGGTCCACTCTGCTATGAACTCTGCCAAAGCTCGGCTCTTGATCGTTGAAGTACTTCCAAACATGAGGCCAAAGCTCGACAGCTCCAATGCCCACTCCACAATCCTCGCTGTCGCATCTGGGTTGTGCAAAATCCATTGCAAAGCGAGGCGGGTGACGACGGTGATCTCGTGCGCTTGGAAATAATGGCGCAGCTTTCTCGAGGCCATGAGGAGGCCGAAAAGCAGCTTCTGCATTCTAGAATATCTTGACCTAGCCCCCTGCAAGAGGGAATTGACAAAATACACTGGGTGTTGCACCATCTTCTTCTTCTGTCCCACTTCACCCATCCGCTCAGACTCTGCCTTGCCGGGGCCGGGCCGTGGCGGGGGTTCTGGTTTGCCGGCGTCAGGCCTTGCTGGGGGGGACCCCGGCTCGCCATCCGACGGCTCTGCTACAACTGCTGCTTCTCGCTCAAGTTCCCTCTGCGCCACCTATGCAGCACTGACCACTTGATTCGTTGCTGCTAAGTACACCAGCAATGGCTCCCATGGTCTAGGGCGACTAGTATTGGCGCATTCAGCAGATTTGGAGATGAACCTACTCAGCGCAGCAACGCAGCCGGCGAGCCTACGGACGTCTTTGACCTGTTTCGGCACCTCAATCTGCTCGGTCGCCTTGATCTTGTTAGGATTTGCTTCGATTCCGTGTTGAGACACAAAGAACCCGAGAAGTTTGCCGGAGGGGACACCGAACATGCACTTCTCTGGGTTGAGCTTGAGGTTGATCTTGTGCAGATTGGCGAATGTTTCTTCTAGATCTTGCACGAGCGTGGCCCTATCCTTGGTTTTGACCACTATGTCATCCATATAAGCTTCCATATTTCTATGTAGTTGGGTCTCAAAACCAATCTAGACTGCTCGAGCAAATGTTGAACCAGTGCCCTTCAATTCGAAAGGCATTCGTACAAAACAGTACGTACCACATGGGGCGATGAACGCAGTCTTATCTTCATCTTCCTTCATCATGAAGATCTTGTGGTATCCTGAATAGGCATCGAGGAATGACAGCAGGTCACACCCAGCTGTGGAGTCTACAATCTAGTCGATGCGTGGCTGGGGAAAGGATCCTTTGGACAGGCTTTATTGATCTCTGTGTATTCAATACACAGCCTCCACTTCCTATTTGCCTTACGCACCACCACCGGATTGGCCAACCACGTGGGGTGGATCACTCCACTTACCAGGCATGCCGCCTCCAACTTCTTGATTTCTTCAATGATGAACTCTTGTCGCTCCAAAGCTTGCTTCCTGACCTTCTGCTTGATGGGTCACGAGTGAGGACAGACGGCAAGATGGTGCTCAATCACCTCCCTGGGAACGCCGGGGATGTCAGATTCTTGCCATGCAAATACATCGACATTCGCCCGCAGGAAGGTGACGAGCACGCTTTCCTATTTGCTGTCGAGGGTGGAGCTTATAGTGAAAGCCCCACCCATGCCGTCCTCCTTGATGGACACCTTCTTGGTTTCTGGTGGTGCAACCTTGGACTTCTTGCTCTTGCCAGTGGAGCTCTGTGGCATGTCCTAAACGGGAGCACAACACTCCAAAGAGGTGCGCTTGCCGGAGTGGGTGCAAGAGGTCTGGCCGGCCTTCTTCCTTCTCGAGGCTTCAACTGCCTCTCAGTAGAGTTGATCGGCGTAGATGATCGCGTCTTTCTTATCGGAGGGGACGGTGATGATGGTCAGCGGCCCCGGCATCTTGAATGTGTTGTAGGCGTAGTGTGACGCCGCCATGAACTTGGCGAGCACTGGGCGGCCAAGGATCCCGTTGTATGGTAGGGGGATCTCGGCAACATAAAAACGATCTTCTCTGTCCTGTAGTTCAGCTCGCCCCAGAACGTAATGGGCAGCGTGATTTTACCTTTCGGCTGACTCCTTCCCGGGTTGACCCCTTGGAACGTGCCCGTCTCCTCGAGATCTCCATCAGGAATCTGCAGCTTCTTGATCACAGCGGGCGAGATCAAATTCAGACAGGCCCCACCATCAACCAGCACTTTGGTCACCTTGAGGTTGCATATTGTTGGTTTCAACAAACACCCGGCCGCATTTGTGCGATCAGGGTGGTCCTTGGTATCAAAAACGATGGGCGTGCGGTACAACTTCAGGGGCTTCTCGGCATCAAATGACGGCTCTACCGCAGTGACCTCACGCACCCACTGCTTCAGCTGGTGGTGTGAGGTATGCAATGAGGCGCCACCGTCAACGCACATGGCCTCTGTAGCCTTCTGGAACTCGTGCTCGCTGGACTCGTCGTCCTCGTCGTGATCATCATCTTCCTCTTTCTTATCGCGGCCCCGGGCGAGCCTCTCTTGTTGGTTATCTTTGCCGCGGCGACCCCCTTGGCCGCCATGCTTCTTGCCGGATCCCTCAGCACCATCTTGGCCCTTCTCCTTGTCTCGCCATCCATATTCAGCCTTCTGCCTTTCCGCAAGCAGCTCAACCTGTCGGCAGTTCTGGAGGTCATGGCCCTTGGCGCGTTGGATCTTGCAGTACTGCTTGTCGGAGCCTTCTGGCTTGCCGGCGGACGCCAAAGCCAAGCAGGCGGCACACCCGGCAACCTCCTTGTCGAGGTCGTCAGCCTTGGCCTTTTTGGCGGCGCCGAGCTCGCCGGATCCCTCAACGGCAAGCACAGTCTTGCCCTTGCGCTTCCTGTTGCGGCGCCGGCCCTTCTTTTTTGGGGCGGCAGTGTCTTCATCTATGGAGTCGGTTTCCGCACCGGCGTCCTCGCCGGGATACTTCCTCCCCTCTTCAGCTCGAGCACATCTATCAGCCAGAACATAAATTTCTGCCACATCCTTGACCTTGTTCATTGCCAACTCTTCATGCATCTTGCGGTTGCGCACATTATGATGGAATGCACTGATACCGCCGGCCGGATGAACATCTGGGATGTTGTACTACACCCGGCTGAACCTATGTATATGTACTTGCGCAGGTTTTGACCTTCTTTCTGGGGGATGATGTGCAAATCGCTTGCCTGGCCATGAGCTTGGTGGCCTCCAGTGAAGGCGCCAACAAACTCATAACACAATTCCAACCAAGAAGAAATGGAATCCACTAGCAAGTGCATCAACCACGACATGACGTTGGGTTTGAGTGCCAACGGGAAGTAATTGGCAAGCACCTTGTCGTGGTGAGCTCCAGGAGCTTCCATCGCGATGGTGTAGATGCTGAGGAACTCCGACGGGCGGGTCTTGTCATTGTACTTCTCGCCAACATCGGGCTCGAACATGCGGTGGGAGGGCCACTGGAACTGCCGCAGCTGTTGGGTAAAGGCTGTACAACCCACCTCGCAAGGTAGGTCGCCGGGGTCCCCGGTGTTGGGTGGTCCATAATAGGCCCCGCACACCGATCTGACTGATGGCACGTCTCCCGTCGTCGTTCGATGGTAGTTCGAGTGTCTTCCTGGGACCGTTCCCAAAGGACTTGACATTGGTCGCGGTGGGTACGCGGGTCGGACGATGTTGTGGAAACGTTGTCACCGACGTCGGGTCGATGGGCCGGTGGCTATTGTCATGGCCGCGAGGGGGGGGGGGAGAGTGCACCGTGGTTGCAACATCTCTAGTACCCCCACCGCCGGCATGCACCGGCTCATCAGGACGCTGGTGTGAGGGTCCCGTATGGAGCGGCTCGTCTTTGTTGGCGAAGCTGACAAGGCTCCAAATGGTGGCTCTCCACTCGTCGAGCTTCTTCGCAGCATGGGGGGAAGTCGAGGAGTAGCCGCACGCGCGCCAGTGCTTCTGCTGGCGTAGGCGGTGGCAAGATCTATGTAGACCGCGATGCGCTCCGACTTTTAACTGGGTTAGAAGGGGCTCTATCGCGGTCACGCAGTCCCACGGTCGCACGCCGCCTGCACCGGCATCTGAGCGCGCACGCCGGCCTGGTTCATCCTGCGAGTGGCGCACAGGGCTCTTTCCGTGGCGGCGCTCGGGGGCTCCGGCATCACGGTGTTGCTCATCGCGCGCGGCCTGGGAAGGGCACGGCACGGGCACTAGTTGGGGTGCCGTAGAGGCTGCTGCGCCGCCCGTGGGTAGCACGGCCCCGCCCCCGGACCCAGCGGCGTGTGGCTCGTCGTCGTGAATTCGGACGACGCCACTCGCCTGGCTCTGATCGCCAGAATGTCGTGGATGCTCACGGGCCACGTCTCCGGCCCCATCTCTGGCCACCCAGCCTGCTCGTGCTGGCGCGGACGGGACGGCCTCGGACGAGCCGATCGCTGTGATCCCCTTTTTCTTGGGGGCCATGGTGATGATGAAGTCGGTGTGCTAACCTCCAAACAGGATTTTCACAGCTTACACCCCCTACCTGGCGCGCCAAAGATGTCTGGGGAAACGACACCTACGGGATCACGAGGAATCCCTTTTCCTACGGTTGGCGGGCGCGGGGCTGTGGAAAGAGCGAGATTGAGAGATCAACGCAGGGGGATTATCCAAGTGATGCGTAATACCCTACTCCTACTGGTTTCTGTTTATCTAGTGTTCTTGGACTAGCTACAAGGCATGCAGGTTCCAAAAAGTATAAATCCTTCCACAGTACACCGCGGGCCTCCTTTGATAGTCAAAAGGGGCTGCCACAGTGGCACAGAGGAGGTGGAAAGTTGTACAGTAGTCGAGTCTATCTCCTGGCATCGTAGGAAAAACGCATTTAATGTGCTGCCGACGTGCCCTTCTTGCTTTATCGGGGACGGCAAGGAAGCTCGTCCCAGCTGTCGCCGCCTCGCCTGGCTTCGACGCGCGTTTGAGCTGACGAGGCATGTAGTGCCACGCTCGCTGGCTGGCTGCTGAGTTGGCGTGGTGGCAGAGTCTTCATGAAGATCTGCATGCCACCACGCAGGTGCTTGCTGAGTTGGCCTAGTGGGCTAGCAGCTGCATGGGAACGACGGTGGAGTCTTGGCTAGTGTGGGTCTGGCTGTGCGGCCCGCGGATGTCTTAGGCAAGGGTCTTGTCGGGTCCCCAGCAAGGGTCTTGCCGCGGCGTTGTGGGCGTCCCCAGCAAGGGTCTTGCCGGGGGATCTCATGGGTAACCTCGGCAAGGATCTCGCCGAGGATCTCCGTCTTCTGATTCTCATCTAGTCTTGTATGTTCTTGGTCTTCACAAAGATCTGCATGCCACCACGGAGGCGCGTCTCGAGCTTTGGCTCCAATGTGGTTGAGGGCGTTGAAACTCTCATGCTCAAGGGTGGCAGCCCTGCTGGCGTTGGGCAAGTTGCCCCGGCAAAGATCTTGCCGGGGCTATGGAGGCCGCCCCGGCAAGGGCCTTGCGAGGGGAGTCCACCTCTCCCTTCTGCTCTTTGTGTTTCTGGCTTGGCGTTGCTCTGGTCGTCTTGTGCCTTTGCTTCCTCTGCCCCGCCAAGCGTGGCCAAGGGCGTGGGGCTGCGACTGCCCGCGCACAAGTAAAGGGGTACAAAAAGGGACCCCTACTTTTATACACCGACACCTACTATCAAAGTCAAGATTAAAAATTATGAGTTTTTTGGTTTATGTGACTTGGGTGCTAGTGTTTCTACAATTCCAAAATCTCTTTGTAATGTGCTTGGTCTTACCGACATTGAAGAATGTTCTTTAACTTTGCACTTGGCGGATGCAATTATTAAAAAGCCTACCGGAAGAATTAATGATGTTCTTATTCTTGCAAATAGGAGTTATGTTCCCATAGATTTTATTGATCTTGATATTGATTGCAATCAGTCTTGTCCGATTATTCTTGGTAGACCATTTTTACGCACTATAGGTGTCGTGATTGACATGAAAGAAGGCAATATTGAATTTCAATTTCCACTAAGGAAGAGAATGGAACACTTCCCTAGAAAAAGAATTAGGCCACCTTATGAATCAATCATGAGAGCATCATATGGATCTCGAAACAAGGATGACAAAACTTAGATCCTTGCTTATGCGTAGCTAAGGGCATAAAACGATAGCGCTTGTTGGGAGGCAACCCAATGAATAAAATTTATTTTTGCTTTTTACTTTCGATTATTGAGTGTTTGCACAATTATGCTACTGTTATGATTGTGTTTTTTGTGTTTTAGTTTGTGTTTGTGCCAAGCAAAGCCTTTCGGATCTTCTTGGGTAATAGTTGTTTGATCTTGCTGAAAAACAGAAACTTTCACGTCCAGAGTTACAATTGTTTAAAATCACAAAAGTGTGATAAAATCCTAAATTTCTTTACAGTAGAATAATTTACAAATTGCCCAGGTTTTCCTAAATTTTTAGAATTTTTGATGTTACAGAAGTATTCGAAACATTCAGATTACTACAGACTGTTCTGTTTTTGGGAGATTCTATTTTCTTTGCCTTGTGTGCTTGTTTTGATGATTCTATGGTTTGCTTTGATGAGTTTTTGCCATAGAAAAGTTGGAATACAGTAGATATAATGCAAAAATTAAATATGAATTGGTTTGACACAATACTTATAGTAGTGATTTGTTTTCTTATACTAACGGATCTTACGAAGGTTTTGTTGAGTTCTGTGTGTTTGAAGTTTTCAAGTTTTGGGTTATCTTACGACGGATGAAGGAATAAGGAGTAAGAAGATCCTAAGCTTGGGGAAGCCCATGGCACCCCAAGTTATTATCCAAAGAAAAGAAAGAACCTAAGCTATGGGGATGCCCCGAGTGGCATCCCCTCTTTCTTCTAATGACCATCAATATTTTACTCGAAGCTATAATTTTATTCATCACATACTATGAGTTTTGCTTGGAGCGTCTTGTATGATTTGAGTCTTTGCTTGTTTTGCTTTGTGTTCTAAGTCATGAATCCTTGTTGGACGCTCCTATTTGAGACATCCAAAATTATGTCATGACTTGTTAGAATTGCTCTCTATGCTTCACTTAAATTTTTATGAGCTATGGATTTGCTCTAGTGCTTCAATTATATCTTTTGAGCGCGGTGTGCTTAGTTATTTTTGAAGAAATGCTCTCTTACTTCACTTAGATTTACTTGAGAGTTCGTAAATTTTTTAAGAAATTTTCTCTTGCTTCACTTAAATTAATTTGAGAGAAAGAAAAATTATGCTCATGATCTTCACTTATATTTGTTTGAGCTTACCAAAACCAACACAAGAAAATTAGTCCCAAAGTGATAGATATCTAAGAAGGATATAATAAAATCTTTCATGAAGATCTTTGGAAAAAATAAACTTGATTCCTTGTAATAGTTTCGAGATATGATGATGTGATATGTGAGTCATGTTAATGAGTAATTGTGCTTTAGTAAGAATATTGGTGTTAAGGTTTGTGATTCCCTATGCAAGCATGAAAGTCAATAGTTATGCAATGAAATTACATCCTACTTATGGTGCATTATTTGGTGTTAATTATGGTTAATGCTCGCTTATGAGATTATTCGTTTCTTGGTTGGTCGCTTCTCAATCTTTTGCTAGCCTTCATTTTGCACTAAGTATGATCACTACTTGTGCATCCAAAAACCTTTCAACCAGTTTTGCCACATGAGTCCACTATACCTACCTATATGCGGTATTCTTTTGCCGTTCTAAGAAAATTTGTATGTGCCATCTCTAATTTTCAAAATAAATTTATCTTTTCTGTGCTCGTACCGCTCGCGAGGCGATGAGGGGTGGCCAATATTTTCCATGCTAGATGTGTTATTCTCATGATGAGTGTTTATTCCCTTGTAATTGCATGAGTGTATGGCAAAGGTATTAGGGATGCCCAGTCCCGAAATGAAAAATGAATTTACTTTATGTTGTCAAATAATAAATTCCTTGGAAAGTGTTGGTATGGAGGGCAACCGTGAATTTGGCTAGCCATGGAAAGTGACAGTATGGTGGAAAAAGAAATAAAATTTATTTTCTGTTCGGGAGCCGCCTATGGTATATCTAGCATGGAAAGTGTTGGGAGCTCTAAGTCGTTTTCGTTGGTGGGAAAGGCACACCTCCAAAAATGTTTTTACCTATAATCTTTTCGCTTTGAGCTCTGGCACCTCTACAAATCCCTACTTCCCTCTGCGAAGGGCCGTTCTTTTACTTCATGCAATTTTTATTTTCAATTTGAGTCTCCATCTTCTCTTAAAAAGCACCAAATAGGAGGCACTATGGATCAGTTGTTGAGCATGACGGGCTAGGGATGACTTATTTTAGCGTTGATATTTTGAAAAGACATGGTTGCTTGTTGATATGCTTGAGTATTTAAGTTATCATGTCAAAACTAGACTATTGCTTTGAATCATATAAAAGTCTAAATATCGATGATATAAAGAAAAGAATATAATATGAAATGTTTGGCAGCATTCCACATCAAAAAATTTATTTTTATCATTTACCTACTCGAGGACGAGCTGGAATTAAGCTTGGGGATGCTGATGCGTCTCCAACGTATCTATAATTATAGATTGTTCCATGCTGTTATATTATCATTCTTGCATGTTTTATAATCATTTTATAGTCAATTTTTTGTACTAACCTACTGGCATAGTGCCAAGTGTCAGTTGTTGTTTTCTGCATGTATTTTACATCGCGGGAAATAAATACCAAACGGACTCCAAATGCAGCAAAACTTTTTGTGGATTTTTTTGGACCAGAAGACATCCAGTGGGCCGGAGAAGCACCTCGGGGTGATCCGAGGGGAGCACAACCCACCAGGGCACGCCAGGAGGCCCAGGCATGCCCTGGTCGGTTGTCCCCACCTCGGGTGCCCCCTGAACCGCCTCTTTGCTCTATAAATACCCCAATATTCAAGAAACCCTAGGGGAGTCAACGAAAATCAATTCCAGCCGCCGCAGAGTCTAGAACTACCAGATCCAATATAGACACCATCACAGAGGGGTGCATCTTGTCCATTGGTGCCTCTCCAATGATCCTTTGTAGTTCTTTGTACACCTAGGGGTCCGTAGTTTGTAGCTAGATGACTTGCTCTCTCTCTTTTGATTATCAATACAATGGTCTCTTGGGGATCCATATGATGTAACTCTTTTTATGCTGTGTTTGTTGGGATCGGATGAACTTTGAGTTTATTATCAGATCTATCTTTTTATCAATGAAAGTTATTTGATTCTTCTTTGATCTCTTATATGCATCATTTCTTATAGCCTCGTATTTCTTCTCCGATATTTGGGTTTTGTTTGGCTAACTTGATCTATTTATCTTGCAATGGGAAGAGGTGATTTGTAGTGGGTTCGATCTTATGGTGCTTGATCCCAGGGACAGAAGGGGAACCGACACGTAGGTATCGTTGCTACAAAGGATAAAACGGTGCCGTCTATTTCGAAATAAATAGATCTTTTCTACATCATGTCGTCGTTCTTATTGCATTACTCCGTTTCTCCATGAACTTAATACACTAGATGCATGCTGGATCTTCCCTTCCGCTTTGCAGTGCTGCATCACCCCTTAGGGAAATACCTTGGTCTCATCACTGAGGGAAATACCTACCATAGCTGTGCTGAATCATCCCTTCCTCTTTGGGGAAATACCGACGTGGTTCAGGCAAACATCACGCCATTGGGCCATCATTTTCGAAGCTGGAAGGACGCCGGTTGGCCTTCTGCGATCACCTATAAGAGGGCGTAGGGGGAGAACCCCCATCCCACCTTTGTCTTCTTGCCCATTCGCTTCCAACCTTTGCCACAACAACCATGGCGCCAGCGAGGAGGTTCACCGCCGGGGAGAACATAATTTTTTACAACATGCTATATGCTATGAAGGAAAATAACACACACTTGAATTTCTTAACTAGAGCAATAAAACTTCATCGTATTGAACCTAATAAATTACTAAGTACACTTCTTTTCCATGCCAAAACTAAAATAGATAACTAGGGGGAGGTTAAAATATTTTCCCTTCAGAGCAATGTACAAAATTCTACATGATCTGAGCTCCTAGTTCTATCACCAAATGTGCACGCACATTTTAGAAAAATTTGTCTGTTGTGACAAAATTATAAGATAAAGAAAGCAACCAAATGGAACATTCAGTAAAATCATGGACAATGACAAAAACACCGGTGGGCATAGCAAACCATGGAGTAGGCTCATATTTCTCTGTAGCTGATAAGTGACTAATAAACCATCAAAGTTTCAGATTGACTTGTATTCAAAAGTAGTAGAAATAGTATTTCTCAAAGCAGATCATTGGCAACAGCCGAATCATGCAAAAGGATACAGATCTGTGGTAACATAAGAATCATTCAAAAGGATAGAGATCATTGGCAACATGAGAATAGACTAATATGTCATGGTATAGCACAATGCAACAACAAGCTTATTGTGATATTTCTTACAAATTAGCTTGTTGTTGCACTGAGCAGTACCATGACATGAACACTTCCAGAGAGAGATGGAGAGAGGCTGCGATTTCCAATGGTAGAACATGATGAGGGTGTAGCTGGTGGGTGTTGTTCGTATGGTGACTGGCACATGACTCCTTGACTGTCAAAGCAGACCATGAGAGGCGGCCTGTACCCAAATACAAATTTGCTAAAATCTTAACTTCCGGTGGCACCGGTGGAACAACCGAAACCGGGTGTGGAAAGGGGAGAAGATGTGGTCTTCGGCTGAAATCATGTATCAGGCGATGTCAACAAATGCAGCATTTATGAAACTGTCAGGCAGTGCAGAAAGGGAAAAATTTGTGGACATCATCAAATGGGCAGCTCCGGCACATGGCACTATTAGCTGCTCGCAAATGGAGATAGATTCTCAGCTGCTAGCTGGAGCCATGACTAGCATTGGGCAGGACATATCCAATCACGCCATACTACGGGTAGACTTGAAAGTCCATAATCATAAGAGGTTGTGGTTATCCAAACGTGACATTGAAGTCTATAGTACGAGGATGAAGAACCGGATGAAAGGTTGCTGTTGTTCAAATGGGAGAAATGCCCAACATGACCACGTAAAACTTGTGTTTTACCCGATTGTAAAAAACACCAAAAAGCAAAAGAAAACGGTGGTTTCTGGCCGTAAATTATTTACATTATCAAAGATTGATGTGATTTGACTGCCAGATGAAAACCATTATTACCAGATCTAATTTGACTGGCCAGATTAATCTGTTTTTCCTTTTCTTTATTGGGTTTTGGGGTTTTTTTAGTGCAACAATAGCAAACGAGCTGTGCCTGACATTTCATTTTCATTCGATTTGGAAACAATCGCTCCAAGGACCCCCCTCCTAGTTAATAGAATGTTTCGATGATATGCGGGTCCAATAAAATGGTCCATGAAAGCGGTTCGAGTACGAAGAGTATAGGAAAACAAAGAAGTTTCATTCAAATTATTCCAGTAAGAAAAACAATTCTTAATGCACCCAAGTGAATCTGTATTTCCAAACTTCATTCTTCATCATTTTCCTACTCTACAAACGTTTGGAGCAACAACATGCACCATTACGGCAGGTCCCACTTCCCTTGCCATCTTACTTGCAGTAGTGATCACACGCGTTAACATTTGGACATGTGGAAGGATCGTAGGGTTCCTGGTATCCACTGCAAGTGGCGTCTTCAATAAAAAACAAAAGGTGCCATCAGAACCTATTGTTGTTCGTACTTAAACTCGAATTCTATGAAAACCATGTACTATGTAAACACAGGCAAAACAACTACTAATCGATATCTTCTATGTCATTGGTGCTACCTTCCTGATATTTAATTACTTCTACCTCCATGAAGAAATTTTAAATCACTATAACCACCAATGCCTATATACTACTCCCTTCATCTCAAAATAAGTGTCTAGTAGTTCGTCCCAAAATAAGCGTCTCGTAGTTGATAAGCTCTCTTAAATATAACTTTACCTATGTTCCTCCCTCATGCTTCACACGAAAAAAAAGTGGTTGAAACCATCAAAAGTGCCATGGAATATCCTGTTGGTATGGATTGACCGACTACAAAAATATCCAGAAGGAATTTATTAGCATTCCATAACAAAATTATGAAATTCAGTACCTCCTAAAAATAACCACGCAAAATTAATTAGTTTTCCATGACAACATAATGACATTTATTGGCTCCCAATATTATTTATGGACGAAATTGATTACTAATATTCCATACCAAGATTACGGCATTTATTTGCTCCAAAATTACATAGGATATTAATTAGTATTCCGTAACAAGATACACGGTGTATAAACAAATGTGTTGGTCCGAATAAAAAATGCACTAATCATCAACCCATGCATTTGCACGGGCGGGGATGCTAATTTTGAGCGTTTATTACACTAGTGCAGTGTCAAACACGCTCTTATATTATGGGACGGAGGAGTGTGTTTCTATAATAGTATAAGAGCATTTTTTACACTAGTATAAGAGCATTTTTGACATTAGTGTAGTGTCAAACACGCTCTTATATTATGGGACGGAGGGAGATTGTTTCTATCAGTCCGAAAAAACAAATGCAACCACATAATATTATGAGATCACGTCTTAGGCCAACTCCCCCCAAACGAACATCCGTTTTGTTCGTATTTCGTCTGTTTGGGGGTGGCAATGGGATGGTGTCCGGCCGTTTTCCTGGATGCGCTCGCCGGACGCGCGAATGCATCTAGCCCGCTTGCATGCAAAACTATTGACAACGAAGACATAGCTCCATGCATGCGGCCATAGTTCATGCCAGCGGTCGTGGGCAAGGTTGGCCGTAGGAATTGACCGGGGCTTCTTCCTCTACATCCCGTCGGACGAGTGGCTAGCGCCACTGAACCCGGGCGTCACATTGAGGTCGATGATGGCCACGGTCGGGACGAAGGCGGTGGTCGGCACGATCACGCTGTCGTTTGGGCGACATGGAGAACCGTGTCTGGCCATGCATCAGCTTTGGATGAAACCCAGGCGTCTCCGGTGTGACGGAAGAGCTCCGGGATTAGTACTGTGGAGGGCGAACGGCCGACGAGCTTGTGCTAGCCGCGGCCATGGCAACCACCGAGAGAATGGTCGGCGTGGGTCGGCACAACCCTAACATTTGAAGGGTGTGCACCTTGGCGGCGATGGCCTCATTGTCCTCGATGTCGGCATTGTGCTGCGCGGCACGCAGCGCGGCTGCCTCGGCGGCAAAGTTGGGATGAGGGCTCCGCGGACCCAAACAAGCACTACTAGAGAAAACCTTATACACAACATCTTAGCAGTAGCGCTGGACAAAACAGGGCGCTACTGCTACTTAGTAGTAGCGTTTTTAAATAGACCGCGCTACTACTACTACTTTAGTAGTAGTGTGTCGGTGTCAAAACCGGCGGATCTCGGGTAGGGGGTCCCGATCTGTGCGTCAAGGTCGGATGGTAACAGGAGACAAGGGACACTTTATTTTACCCAGGTTCGGGCCCTCTCGATGGAGGTACAACCCTACTCCTGCTAGATTAATATTGATGATATGGTTAGTACAAGAGTAGATCTACCACGAGATCAAGGAGGCTAAACCCTAGAAGCTAGCCTATGGGTATGATGATGGTTATGATGTGTTCGTCCTACGGACTACAACCCTCTGGTTTATATAGGCACCGGATAGGGTTAGGGTTACACAGAGTCGGTTACATTGGTAGGAGATCTTGAATATCCGCACGCCTACCTTTCCTTCCACGCCAAGGAAAGAACCTTCCGGACACGGGACGAAGTCTTCAATCTTGTATCTTCATAGTCCTGGAGTCCGGCTTAAGATATAGTTTGGCTATCCAAACACCCCCTAATCCAGGACTCCCTCAGTAGCCCCCGAACCAGGCTTCAATGACGTCGAGTCCAGCGCGCAAATTTGTCTTCGGCATTGCAAGGCGGGTTCCCCCTCCGAATCTTGTGTACCTGTATGAATAATGTCCGTAGCGCTCCTCGGTCTCGGTGCCCAATAATTGCCGTCTTCCACATGTTGAACGAATGCGAAAAGCCCGGGGGTGTTTTTATATTGACACCCTTGGTCATATAAACGAGCCGCCTATTTAACGGGATGGGGATCTAGACCCAAACCACATCTTCTTCTCCCCGCGAGTTATCATCAGAGCGACTCCAGCAAAGGTCCATTCCAACATGGCCAGCCGTCGTAGCTCCTCCCCTCGCCCCTCCAGCCCCAAATTCGGAGACTGGGAGAGTTGCACCATCCCACACGACGAGCTAGTGTCACTGCAGGCCAAGGGATTTCTTCCCCAAGCATATATGGTCCCGGTCCGAGCCGGACTCGCCACCTACAACGGCGGCAAGCAAGCGGAGAGCACCCCCAATCCTTCTAAAGGAGAGCGGGTGTGCCTCATCCCTTATTTATTAAGGGGTCTGGGATTTCCAATTCATCCATTCCTCCGCGGGCTTCTGGAGTTCTACGGCCTCCAGCTGGACAACCTCACGCCTAGCTCCGTGCTACATATTGTAGGCTTCGTTGCCCTTTGCGAGCTATTTTTAGGCGTCGAGGCTCATTTTGCGCTGTGGAAGAGGTTGTTCTGCTTGGTGCCCCGTTCTCAGGAGGGGTCTATATACCAAGTGGGCAGAGCCAAAATATGGCGCATCGCTGGGACCGGATACCTATCCGGAACCCCAAAGAAGGCGTCCGAGGACTGGCCTTCAGAATGGTTCTACATAGACGACGTCCCGCTGCCGGACCCTGTCCGGGTCGGCCTCCCTGAGTTCAGCATGGCTCCCTTAAAGAAACGCTTAAGTTGGCGTCCGCGGAGCTCTCAGAGAGAAAGCAACAGAGACGTTCTTTACCTGATGGGCCGGATAAGACTGTTGGCTCATTCTGGACTAACCATGATTGGAGTCATGGCCGCATGTATTATGCGGAGGGTGCAGCCGCTTCAATATAGGAGCCACCCCATGTGGGATTTCAACGGGGAGGATGACGCCACCCGTTACGGCCACAAGGGGCCAGACACAGCTGCCGCTCTAGTAAAGATTCTAACATCTTTGTACAAGGGAGGAAAGGAGGACTTCCTCTGCGTCAACCCGCGGGCGGGATTCACTATGTATGAACCTCCAAGTTGGGTAAGTGAACAATTGCACTTGCCCGCTTATTTAATGCTCCCATGACTAGATACGTAATCTGGTGATTTCAATGCAGGAGCTTCGACAGGAGGTAAAGGATATCAACAGCTCCCCTCCATAGCCTGAGGACACAGAACGGTCCCTCGATCTGGACTCCGAAGAGGATCCGGACATATCGGTGGAGCTCATCGATGGGGTGTTCCACCAGTTAAGCAAGGATAATACCTTGGTGGCCATTACGGCTGATTATCCCGGGTTAATCCCGGCCTCCCAGGTAACAGAAACCGTAGTGTTTAGTCCCGCAAGAGAGATTTCGTCCTTATATATTCCGGTGTTTCTGACGACAACCGTATTTTACAGGGGAGATTTCCGAGGAGGGAGGCCGAACCTGTGGCGACTAGCCAACGAGGAGCCACCGGGCCCCGTGGGGTAAAAAGGGATGAAGCTCGGACTGAGAGTTCGGCACAGAGGTATAACGCGCCCTCTGTCTTCCTGGCGTTATTCTGTCAGGGCATGTTAACATCCGTACTGTTTCCAGGACGAAGAGGCCTCACTGGACTATATCCGGAGGGGCCGCCAACCGCGCCTCTACCAGCCAGGCTCCAACGTCTAGTCCGGAGGCGGGGACGAACACCAGGCTTGCGCCGGACGCTCCTCCAACAGAGGTTGCGGACCGGCTATCTGCCACAAATTCAGAAGTGGAGAGCGCCATGAACCATAGGCGTCGCCGGATAGTTCTACGCGACGCTTGTTTCTCCAGAGAGGCCTTAGACGCCTTCAATTCGGGAGATGCGTACCTTCGTGCAGCTCAAGATGGTTTAACTAGAGCCACGGAGCAGTATGTGAAAGACATACGGGTAAGAAAATTTAGGTGTATATATATACCAGTAGCCCCCGAGACATGAAAGAGTTAAACTAACTGATTTAAGGATCATATAACATGTAGGTTCTTACTGAGAAGAACACCGTGCTGTCCCAGGAGCTGGAAAAGTGCAAGGCCCAACTAGAGGCCGCACTAGCTGCACCAGGGGCGCCCGAAGGGACCCCCTCAGGTACGATATACGTTGAGAGATTGGTATTGTGCGGCTTATGTGCGAATCTGACAATTAATGTTGCAGATGGTGCCAGACTAGATCCGGAGAGGCAACAACTCTTACGCCAGTTAAAGGCTGGCGAGAGTACGTTGACAAGGGTGAGGCGAGAGAAGAATAATCTTCAGGATGCCAACACCAAGCTGGATGTTGAACTGAAAGACGTTCGTGGCCAGCTATCTGACTCCATGAAGGAGAATCAGCGTCTTCGACGCGGCATATTTAGTAAGTGCTTGAGCGAACTCTTGAAAAAAAGGAGTTCGGCGAGGAAGACGAATAACAGAATTATGTCTGTAGGTACGCTCACAGGTCGTCCTGCAAAGGAGATGCCCGGTTCTACGGGTGACCTTCTCCCCGAACTCCTGCAACTGCACGAACGAATTCGGCAGGCAATGCAAGGGGTTGCCCGGGCCTTATGGCCTGCCCACTCCACGCCCGAGGGCCTTGGAGAGCTTGCAGAGAAGCTGACGGGAGCTCGGCGGCGCATCCGGTTATGGAAGATATCAGCCTGCCGACAAGGCGCGAGGGAGGCCTGGGCCATGGTGAAGACCCGCTTTACGAAGTCTGACCCTAATCACATGGCCGAGGTCGGACCAGTGGGGCCTGATGGGAAGGAGATCCCTGTGAGCTTGGTGTATGGCCAGGTAGAGCTGGCCGCAAAGTATTCCCAGTAGGACTGTAAATTAGACAGCCTGTTAGATGGTATAGAGGAGGAATACGATTAGTCAAGATGACTATGTAATTTATAATTGACATGTGTAATGCCTTCTAGCCGGATTGTAGATCGTTTGTCGTTGCCGACCTTTTCGCTTCGACCTCGGGACCTGATGGTCCGGAGTGTGCCCGAATACCATAATGGCTATATAAAAGTCGGGGTATGCGTGGAGACCAGGCGTAGGGGTCATTAGTGCTTTATCAGACAAGTGCCCAACTAGTTATGTTATATTACATGGTTAGTAAGAAACATCTTCCAGAGAGAATAGTTTCGTTAAGGGTTCCTTTCGGTGGGGTGGCGTGCCCTGAAGTGCACGTCCGAACTGCAAATGCAGAAGATTGTCTGGGGGCATGTATAAAATAAAAAGGTTCATCTTTAGTTCACCGACCGAATATTCCCTTAAGAACGCTAGCTTTCGGCTTCACCCAGTCTGAGGTACACATCCGGCTTATCCGGCAGTAACAATCGCAGAGGTGCTCCCTTTACCGCCTAGCCGAACAATCGGGAACGTAGGGGTAAGCACAGGAGCCAGGTAACCCAGCTTGGCCAAAACTTAAGTCATATCGATGCATATAATGGCGAAGAAAAGGTGCATGCGGAAGTCTGACGCATGCGTTGGGTGTGAAACCCATATAGACAAGCTTCTGTTAAAGAAGCCCCCAGGTTTAAGGAGCGCGGATAGCGCGTCACATAATGAGCCTTTTAAGGGCTAGAAAAGAAAAGAGTAGGAGACAAAGTAAAAAAAGGTATAAATTTAAATAATGGACAGAGGAAGGAGACAAACATAGAGTCCGGCGCTAGGCAGAGAATCTTCGGAGACGTGTGGCATTCCATGGGTTCGGCTCGAGTCGGTTATCCGACGCATCTCGCAGGCGGTACGCTCCACCAGTTAGGACTTGGTCGATTATGAATGGACCTTCCCATTTGGGCTTGAGTTTGTTCTTTTGCTTATCCGGCAGGCGCAGAACTAGTTCACCAACGTTGTAATTTTTGGCCCATACTTCTCTGCTTTGATATCTTCGAGCTTGCTGTTGATAGAATGCGGAACGGGCCTTAGCCACGTCACGCTCTTCCTCTAAGGCGTCCAGGTTGTCCTGCCGATCAAGCTCGGCTTCTCTTTCTTCGTACATGCGCACTCGAGGTGAGTCATGAATTATGTCGCAGGGCAGAATCGCCTCAGCGCCGTACACCATAAAGAATGGCGTGAATCCGGTGGTACGATTTGGCGTGGTTCGCAGCCCCCAGAGTACGGAGTCGAGCTCCTCTACCCAGTGCATATCAGATTCCTTGAGGGACCGCACTAGTCTGGGTTTGATGCCGCTCATGATGAGACCATTTGCACGTTCGACCTGACCGTTAGTTTCTGGGTGATAGAAAGAAGCGTAGTCGAGCTTAATGCCCATGTTTTTGCACCACAACTTTACTTCATCAGAGGTGAAGTTTGTGCCGTTATCAGTGATAATGCTGTGGGGGACACCATAACGGTGTACGACCCCGGATACGAAGTCTATCACGGGTCCGGATTCAGCCGTCTTGACGGGCTTGGCTTCTATCCATTTGGTGAATTTATCCACCATGACCAATAAGTATTTTTTCTTGTGGGTTCCGCATTTAAGGGGTCCCACCATATCGAGCCCCCATACCGCGAAAGGCCAAGTGATGGGGATAGTTCGGAGGGCGTTGGGTGGCATATGGCTTTGGTTGGCAAAGAGCTGGCAACCGACGCACCGTTTGACTAGGTCCTGAGCGTCTGCTCTAGCCGTCGGCCAATATAAGCCAGTACGGAAAGCCTTGCTTACAAGGGACCGAGCCGCGGCGTGATGGCCACCGAGTCCAGCATGAATTTCAGCCAATAGACTCCGCCCTTCCTCTTCGGAGATACACCTTTGAAGGACTCCTGTAGTGCTTTTCTTATATAGCTCTCCCTCGTGGACTTTATAGGCTTTAGATCGCCGCACTATGCAGCGTGCCTCGTTTTGGTCCTCGGAGAGTTCCTGCCTAGTAAGGTAGGCTAGGAATGGTTCCGTCCACGGGGCGATGACCGCCATTATTGCATGGGCTGAGGGTGTAATTTCGGTGGCGGGGCCCCCGATTATGTCTGATTGTTCGGCATTGGGTTGTGCGGTTATGCCCAGGCTATTATCTGAGGGTTCCCCCTCCCATGTTACGGATGGTTTGAATAATCTTTCTAAGAAGATGTTGGGGGGGACTGCATCTCGTTTTGCTCCAATGCGTGCCAGGACGTCCGCTGCCTGATTATTTTCTCGGGCTATGTGATGGAACTCCAGTCCCTCGAACCGAGCTGACATTTTTAGTACGGCATTGCGATAAGCTGCCATTTTTGGGTCTTTGGCGTCGAAGTCGCCATTTATTTGGGATATCGCGAGGTTTGAGTCCCCGCGTACTTCCAGGCGTTGAATGCCCATGGATACCGCCATCCGGAGGCCATGTAGAAGGGCGTCGTATTCGGCTGCATTGTTGGAGTCCGTGTACATAATTTGGAGTACATATTGGACTGTATCGCCTGTAGGGGACGTCAAAACGACGCCAGCCCCCAGTCCGGCCAGCATTTTGGAGCCGTCGAAATGCATGATCCAGTTTGAGTACGTGTCGTACTCTTTAGGGAGTTCGGCCCCTGTCCATTCGGCGATGAAGTCGGCTAGGACTTGCGATTTAATGGCTCGCCGTGGCTTGTAGGTTATATCGAACGGGAGGAGCTCTATGGCCCATTTTGCTATCCGGCCTGTTGCATCGCGGTTGTTGATAATATCGTTGAGTGGTACTTCTGAGGCTACTGTAATAGAACACTCTTGAAAGTAGTGTCGTAGCTTCCGGGATGCCATGAATACCGCGTATGCGATTTTTTGATAGTGCGGGTACCGTGATTTGCATGGTGTGAGGACAGTGGACATGTAGTAAACCGGCCTTTGAAGGGGTAATTTATGTCCGTCCGTTATCCGTTCGACGACGACTACTGCGCTAACAACTTGATGAGTTGCGGCAATGTACAATAGCATGGGTTGCCGGTATTCGGCGCGGCCAGGACGGGGTTTGTTGCCAAGATGGCCTTTATTTCCTCGAGTCCGGCCGTGGTAGCGTCCGTCCACTCGAAGTGTTCGGTGCGCCTAAGGAGGCGGTAAAGGGGTAGTGCCTCTTCTCCCAAGCGGGAGATGAAGCGGCTTAAGGCCGCCACGCATCCGGTGAGTTTCTGAATTTGCTTGAGATCTTTTGGGACATCCAATTGTGACAGAGGTCGGATTTTAGCTGGATTTGCTTCAATTCCTCTACCGGATACAATGAAGCCCATGAGCTTTCCGGCTGGGACGCCGAAAACACATTTTTCCGGATTGAGCTTGATGTTGTATTTTCGCAGGTTGTCGAATGTAAGTCTCAAGTCGTCTACTAGCGATTCGACGTGTCTTGATTTAACGACCACATCATCTACGTATGCCTCCACTGTTTTGCCGATCTGGTTTGCCAAACATGTTTGAATCATGCGCTGATATGTCGCGCCGGCGTTTTTGAGCCCAAAGGGCATTGTGTTGAAGCAGAATGGGCCGTATGGCGTGATGAATGCTGTTGCAGCTTGGTCGGATTCTGCCATCTTTATTTGATGGTAACCGGAGTATGCGTCGAGGAAACACATGAAATCGTGTCCTGCGGTGGCATCGATGATTTGATCAATTCGAGGGAGAGGAAAGGGATCCTTTGGGCAGGCCTTATTAAGGTCTTTGAAGTCGACCCACATGCGCCAAGATTTGTCCTTCTTTGGTACCATTACCAGGTTTGCTAGCCAGTCCGGGTGTTTGATATCTCTAATGAATCCGGCCTCCAATAATTTGGCTAGCTCCTCTCCCATGGCCTGTCTCTTTGGTTCGGAGAAACGCCGAAGGGTTTGTTTGACAGGTTTGAATCCTTTCTGGGTATTTAAGCTGTGCTCGGCCAGCCTGCGTGGGATTCCTGGCATATCTGAGGGGTGCCAAGCGAAAATATCCCAGTTCTCTCGTATGAACTCGCGCAGTGCGGCGTTTACATCAGGGCTCAATTGTGCCCCGATGGAGGCTGTTTTATTCGGGTCCGTTGGGTGGACCTGGAATTTGACTATTTCGTCCGCTGGTTTGAAGGATGTGGATTTGGATCTCTTATCGAGTATCACATCATCCCTGCTAACCGTGGATCGCAGCGCCGTCAGCTCTTCGGCCGCTAAGGCTTCAGATAGTGCCTCGAGGGCCAATGCGGCTGTCTTGTTTTCGGCGCGGAGTGCTATGTCCGGATCCCTAGCGAGAGTGATAATTCCGTTTGGCCCAGGCATCTTAAGCTTCATGTACCCGTAATGGGGTATGGCTTGGAAAACTGTGAATGCCTCTCGTCCTAATATAGCGTGATATCCGCTTCTGAACGGGGCCACCTGGAACTTGATTTGTTCGGACCTTTAATTGTCCGGCGTGCCGAATACCACATCTAGTGTGATCTTTCCGGTGCAGCGCGCTTCCTGACTGGGGATTATTCCTCTAAAGGTTGTGCTGCTTCGCTCAATGCGGTTCCAGTCTATTTCCATCTTTTGGAGGGTTTCCTTGTAGATGAGGTTCAATCCGCTGCCTCCGTCCATAAGTACCTTTGCGAGGTGACAGCCATCCACTATGGGACTGAGAACCAATGCGGGTGGCGCTCTGGCTGTTCGGAATTTAGGTTCGTCGCTCGCATTAAAGGTGATGGCAGTATTGCTCCATGGATTTATGGTCGCTACTTGGTAGACTTCGGCGAGGCTGCGAAGTGTTCTTTTTCGCATGTTATTTGATGCGAAAGTCTCGGAGATTGTGAGAACGGTACTGAAATTCTCGGGCTGGTTTCCTTCGACCTCTGGATTTAGGAGGCCTCGCCAATTTTGGCCACCTGCCGCAGTATCCAACATGCCCTGAGGCTGTGAGTTGGGGTGGCATCCTCTGTACTATGAATCTTGCAGGATCCATCAAGCCACCTTTCTAGCACGGTTCCGTGCCCCCTAGAGGGTTTTGATTTTTTATTTAATCCGGGCGCTTTGCTGTAGTGCGCCCTTTTGATTCGGACGGGATTGCTATTCAAGGCCGGATTATCCCAAAATTTAATTTTGGTTTTCCGAGAACTTTCCATTGCACAGTATTTTTGTACTATGGACGCCAAGTCAGCAAAGGGCGTAATATTACGACGACTTATGGCGTTGAGTATCCCCTTGTCCGTGCAGTTACTGCAGAAGATTGAAATCGCGTCTCCCTCGTGGCAGTCCTTTATACTGTTCGTAAGTAGGAGGAATCTGGCCCAGTAATGATGTACTATTTCTTCGGGCATCTGCTTGATTTGGGAGAGATCGGTTAAGATCGGACGGGCGGAATTCATTAGATCTGATACTTCGCCCGATTTGCTGTTCGGAGGCCGAACGACCTCCGGATTCCGAGATCCGTAGTCCTGTATGTTTTGCGGTTTGCCTGGTTCCAAGCCCAGGTCTTGGGTTGTATCCTCCCCTCCGTGGATATCCGGCATCGAGGGTTCCGGAATTCGGACGTAACTGGTCCTTAAGATTGATGAAGGGTCACCACATTGTTTTTCCACCACAGCAACATGAGGGGTGGCTTGGGGAGAGTTGATTTCCCTTAGATCGGGTTTAGGCCCAACCTGGTCGTAGTTTGTAGCGACCCCCAAGGCGGCGATGCGATCCAGGAGCTCGTTTATGGAGGAGAGCTCCACCGGATCTAGCTGCTCGGCCAATTCCGAGCTGACGCGGAGATTGTTTTTGATGACCCGAGAGGTCACCGTCGGCGTAACGGCCGAACGGGCGGTCATGAGAAAACCACCCAGCCGGAGGGGTTGGCCGATAGCCAAAGCTCCCTCAGTGACGGCGCCGTCTTTAAAGACGGGAAAAGGCATCCTTCCTGATCGCGACGACACAGAGGAACTCTCAATGAAAGCACCAATGTCGGTGTCAAAACCGGCGGATCTCGGGTAGGGGGTCCCGATCTGTGCGTCAAGGTCGGATGGTAACAGGAGACAAGGGACACTTTATTTTACCCAGGTTCGGGCCCTCTCGATGGAGGTAAAACCCTACTCCTGCTAGATTAATATTGATGATATGGGTACTACAAGTGTAGATCTACCACGAGATCAAGGAGGCTAAACCCTAGAAGCTAGCCTATGGGTATGATGATGGTTATGATGTGTTCGTCCTACGGACTACGACCCTCCGGTTTATATAGCCACCGGATAGGGTTAGGGTTACACAGAGTCGGTTACATTGGTAGGAGATCTTGAATATCCGCACGCCTACCTTGCCTTCCACGCCAAGGAAAGAACCTTCCGGACACGGGACGAAGTCTTCAATCTTGTATCCTCATAGTCCTGGAGTCCGGATGAAGATATAGTTCGGCTATCCGAACACCCCCTAATCCAGGACTCCCTCATAGCGCATTCCGCGAAACTGCACTGCTGCTATATTTGTACTAGGCGCAGATGGCTAGCCCCACATAGCAGTAGCGCGTACCACTGACGAGCGCTACTGCTACGGCCCATAGCAATAGCGTGTTTCTCTGAAACGTGCTACTACTTACTTACCTTATCCTGGAGCGGTTCACCCTCTCACACTCACTCCCTCTCACTCGCTCTCGCCCGCGCCGAACCCGTACGTGGTCTGCCGTCGCCGCGCTGCTCCTCGCCGAGGTACTCCCTCCTCCCTCCTCCTCCTCCGGCCGCCCTCCTCCCACCGCCCCTCTCCCTCCTCCACCTCCGGCCGCACCCTCCCTCCTCCTCCCCCGGCCGCCCCCTCCCTCTCCACCCCTGCCCCTTCCCTGATTCTCCTTTGGTCGCCCCCTCCCCCTCCGCCCCCGCCCCCTCCCTCCTACGATCCCACCGGCGTCCTCCCCCTCCTCCTCTCTCCTTCCTCCTCCCTTCCCCTCCTCCCTCCATCTTTTTTTTCTGTTTTTCACTGTAGTTTTTTACTATTGTATAATGTAGTTTTTTTATTGTTTTTAGTAAGTGTTTAAAATAATTAGTAAGTAAACTAATAAACTAGTTGAACTAGTTTAGCTTTAGTAAGAACTAGTTGAATTAATAGAACTAATGTATTTTAGTAAGAAAATTAATATAACTAGTTGAACTAGTTTATTTTTAGAAAGAACTAGTTTATTTCTATTTATAGTAAGTTTATATTTAGTAAGAACTAGTTGAATTAATAGAACTAGTTGAACATGTCACATTTGTTGTTATTTTTTTAGTTTAAGCAATTATTCCCGCATCGACGTCGATGATGCCTATCTCGCATCCTCGTCGTCGATACCCATCGTTCGCTAGGGTTTTAGTTGTATTACTGATGTTATATGTCTGATACTATTCGGGATGTATTAGTGATAACTTATAGGGTTTTTGTTTTTGCAGAAATCAAGGAGCCCCTCCATCATCCCCGCCGTCGTCCCCGTCATCGACCCCCTCCGACCTCGAGGTGAGACCAGCCAAATAATCTCCACTCAATATGAATCCTATAAGATATGATGTAGATAAAAACATGTATATCTTGTGTTTCTCAAATAGGATATGTGGTTGCCCAAGTGGCCGGTCATGTTTAGGTTACACCTCCGAGTGGCCTATGTTTTGCCAGAGTGTTGATTAATTTCCATTCCGGCAAATTTTAGGCGCTCGATATGTCCTGTTTTAGCAAAGGTCATGCCGGAATTTTCCATGAATTTTGGCATGACTTGTGCTAGAATATGTAGGAAATATCGAGTGGCCTGTATTTTCTAGAAAGATAATTAAACGATATTTCGGGTTGACTTTAAGTCTGTCGAGGCCGAAGAATCCCGGCTGTTGTCGTGGGGGGCGTTTCTCCTTCTTCTCTGGGTGCTAGACCTTTGTTACGCACTAGGGGAAGGAGGAGTAACGACCATCACCGACGATCGCAAATGTTAGAGAGGAATCAGTGAGGTAGAGTCTCCACCAGATATGAGAGGACGAAGAATCCTGACTGTTGTTGTGGGGGTAGCTTCTCCTTCGTTCCCGTGTGCTAGACAATTTGCTGTAATGCACTCGGGGACGAAAGGAGGACCTACCATCACCGACGGTCGAATATATACACCACGTGAGCTGAGAGTTTTCAAGAAAAGACTCGACAGACTGATAGTCAACCCGTGATGAATAATGAACAAGCTGAGAGTTTTAATTGTACAAGTTTAATCTTTGAATTATGAACATAGGAAATGTCGTCGGACGAAGAAGGTCCCGGGGAATGCTCCTGGTGCAGCGACAACCTGGGTTTCTGCGAAAGACCTCACTTGGACGAAGGTCGGTGCTTCAGCATTAAGCTCGAGGAGGCCTTCGATTGTGATACGGTAAGCTACGATGCAAAGTGTTTTTTTCGTAATTAAGCTCGACTTCTACTACTTCAACGTGTAATTTTTGCCTTTTACAATTCGACTAGCTTATCCCATGCCATGCAAGATGCTATGTATTGGAGAGGATGGGTTTTGAAGATCATGAGAGGAATGAAACAAAGAAAATTAACCTAAGGACCCATCATGGTATGGATTTTGAGGTAAACCTATACAATTCTGAGAGCGTATCCCATTTTGGTTGCCCAGGTTGGGAAGCACTTTGCAAGATGTATGATTTTCAAGAGGGTATGTTTGTCACCATGGATCTTTGTGATCCTGACATCGACCAAGACAATTTGGACATTTGGGTCCTTGTTGATACGCTTCCAGTTCTACCGCTATGTGACTTCCTCAAACATAGTTATTAAGTAATTTATATTGTTTATTTCAAAATAGTTGACAGCTTATTTCCATTGACAGCTTACTTTCATTCTTCAAAGAATGTGCAGAAGATGGTAGACAGAACCAACTACACTGATGGCTCTGAGTTAACTTATAAGGAGAAAAGTCATCTGGTCGCATATTGTACTGATCTTGAGAATTACAATGCCTTTTATCGAACTCCTCCAAATTATGGTCAATATGTGCCACTAGTGCACGTGTTGAACCACGATAACTTCCATGGAGATATCCTGGTAAGATTTTTACTATTACGACATCCATGCATGTTTTGCATACTTCTAAAACTGAACTACATTGCTAACTACGAAGTTATTACTACGTTTTTCAACAGAAAAACCCGATGGATTGTGTGCCTCATTTGATGTATCAGAATGGTCGCCTTGATGTTTTGAACATACAGCCAGGTCGTCCTACGAATCTCACCTGTCCATACCGGATTTCTAAAATTGGTGAACACATGATAATCTTAGAATGGAAAAAATGTATGGACAATCGTAAGAAGGTTCTTGGAAGCAACATTGTGCGAAAGGAAATAATTAGAGACAGGATAATCTCCATTCTCCATAATGGAGAGTCAGGGGCTATCTTGTTTTATGCTATTTTACCTAAGATAATATAGTAGGTCCTGAGAGAATGTAGTAGGTCTTATGAGGTACAATATGTTTATGAGAGTTGATGATGATGAGTAGTTATGATTATGTCTAGTGACCAACTTGTATGTGATGTCTCATTGATGAAAACGATGATCATGAGGAGGTGTTATATGACAATGATGTATTATTATGATAAGTTGGTAATGATATGATGATGATGATATATTATATAATTGGGTGAAAGAGCTGCAGATTAGGTTCAAGTGGATGTCCATCCACTTGAAACTAGTCCACGGTTCTTTCTCCCTATGATGTAATAACTCATTATGATGTAAAATCATTCTCTAAACTGCTGTGGTATGAAAACTTGTACAAAGGTGTATGAATACAACATGAAATCAAAAAGAAATACAGAATAATAGTAGTAGCACGAGCTAGGAGAAGCGCTACTACTGATTACCAGTAGCACTCATAGTACAAAGCCCTGCTACTAAGTCGATATAGCAGTAGCGTTGTCCAACCCACGCTACTACTAACCTTTAGCTGTAGCGCCTTACTAGTAGTGCTGCACCCCGCGCTACTGATAGGCTTTAAACACGCGCTACTGCTAGGGTTTTCCCTAGTAGTGAAGGTTCGAACTCTAGGCATGTGCGCAGGATCTTGCCAAGCTAGATCTCGTTGCTCGCTACCCCACGGCTTGACTCCGACGAGCTCGCATGAGCGGGAAGAAGAAGTGGACACGGTGGTTTACCCAGGTTCGGGCAACCTTGCGGTGTAAAACCCTACTCCTGCTTTGTGGTGGATTGCCTCGTGAGGAGGATGAGGATGAACTAGCACAAGTGCGAGCTGCCTTAGGCAAGCTCAATGGCCGAAGGATTGGTCCTAGTCATGTCCCTTCTCTACGGTGGAGACTAGCCTATACGTATAGTGGCATTGGTCTTCTTCCCTCATAGCTCAGGCGGGAAGGGATACCACAATGACCAATTGAAGGGGGACAGGAGTACACTCTATCCTACCTAAAGGTGGTCTTCATCTGAAAAGCCTATGGTCATGACGTTGCGGTGGGCTCGGTGATGACCTCCATCCTGCCGAGCCAGCGGTCCTAGTATTGTTGCACCGGAATGAAAACCTTTGGGTGTTTCCTTGGGAACCCACATACATCGTTGCCTCCATAGCACCAAAGAGGAAACTATCCTCTCCTGCGCCCGCTGGTGCCCTTCTGGCCTTAGTCGTCATAGCTCACATCACCGCATGCCTCGCGAGGCGGGGCGCCTGCCTAGAGATATTCGTCCTCAGGAGGCAGCATTGGGAGGCCGCTCCTCGGGAGGTCTTGATGTAGTTTGCCTCGCGAGGTGGGGGGGGCTCGCGAGGGTCTTTTCCGTGAAGTCTTGGAGTGGAGCCGTACTGGGCCCTTGGCATGGCCACGCGCTGGGCCGCAATCAGACGGGTCTGGGCACCCCTAGTCCCAGAACGCCACCAATAGGCCCTAGGTCCACGACGCGCTTGGCCTGGCTTTGAGGCGAAGGCAGAGAGGGGAGGGCGAAGCGATGCAGACCCTAACCGCCTGCCGGCCAAGATCGATGCATAGCACACGACGGGACGCGGACGCCCCTGCTTCCCCATGTCGCCTCGGCAACCGCCCAGACTGACAAAAGCCTGGAACGCGCCACGGGGCCATCATTGCTCGAAGCTGGAAGGACGCCGGTTGGCCTTCTGCGATCACCTATAAGAGGGCGAAGGGGGAGAACCCCCATCCCACCTTCGTCTGCTCGCCCATTCGCTTCCAACCTTTGCCAGTGAAGAGGTTCACTGCCGCATGCTTTGAAGGAAAATAAGACACACTTGCATTTCCTAACTAGAGCAATAAAACTTCATCGTATTAAACCTACTAAATTACTAAGTGCACTACTAGGAAAAGGGCTACTAATGGCGCACCTAATTTGGTCATTAATAGCGCATTAGTGGTGCGTCATTAGTGCCACACCATTATTATATTTTACTAATGGCGCACCACTTGTGCGCCATTAGTATTTGGTATACTAATGGCGCACCTCAGATGCGCCATTAGTATATACAACAGTGCGCCATTAGTATGCCTCCCAGAGGCCATGTATACCCAGGTGCTTTGGCATGCTAATGGCGCACAACAACAAGATGCGCCATTAGTAACTTCGGCATACTAATGGCGCACTGTTTAATGATGCGCCATTAGTATCCTCTGGCATACTAATGGCACACTGTGATGTGATGCGCCATTAGTATGAATATTAGGTTTTTTATTTTTTTAATTTTCTGTTTTTTGCACAGGTTACAAAATGTATAATTGGACAAAATATAGACATCACACATCAACAACAGATTCATCAAATACAATAGAAGATTAGTCTCTGAATACAATTCATCATATTAGTCTCCAAATTGAAAAGACCGAACAAAGATAGAACATTATATTACAGGTCTCGAGACCGCGAGTAGCAAGTTTGTCTTCACATTACAAGTCGATATCGATCATCTAAACTACCATCACATAGAAGAGAGCTGCGGTCATCACGATGAGCATCATCACGATGAAACTCGTCTTCATCCGGTTCCTCCAACGCTCCCTCCCCTCTCCCGCTAGATAGCGGGCGTATCTAGATTCGGCCTGGGCCCTAGTGGTGTACCCTTTGTAACTGTTACCGCTGAATCGGTGAACCTGTCTCCGACACTCCTCCCAGTCGTCGTAGACTCCGGGAACCTTACCCTTGTACACGACATACGATGGCATCGCTATGCACTAGCCAAATGAAACGTTAGTACCAATTCACAGACAATACATAAGCAATATATAAGTATGCAACAGAACGATCGGAAGAGAAAAGCAAGACATTAATAGCATTGATTACATCTAAGTTAACGACTCTCGAAACCAAAGAGACATACTACAAGTTCATTAAAGTTTAATTACAACATGAGCCAATCGATGTTTCAGAACTAGACACAGCATCACTTCTTTCGACTCGACTCAAGGGACCGGAGCGTAGATGAAGCCACCGTCTATCGTGGGAGTCATGAAATTACGGGCGTTGTCAGCCTGCATT
The DNA here is from genome assembly GCA_032464435.1 of Aegilops umbellulata. Classification (NCBI taxonomy): domain Eukaryota; kingdom Viridiplantae; phylum Streptophyta; class Magnoliopsida; order Poales; family Poaceae; genus Aegilops; species Aegilops umbellulata. The sequence continues at coordinate 379,681,500 of CP136054.1, forward strand.
TGTAGCATTGTGTCGATGTCACTGTTGGACGGTTGATTTCTGAGGTAGAACTGCCCCGAGGTACGAAGGACATCTTGATGGATGATTTCCGCAAACTCCGACTGGATGCGAAAGAATTCTTGTCTGATGTCCGCGTCCTGGATTGCCGACACGCTCGCGGCCCAATCTTTGAGTTTACTCGGTAGCAGAAGTTGATGATGGTCCCGTACGATCGCCCGCATGTGATGGATGGCGTAGTAGGCACCCTTCTGACCGCCAGGCGGCTGCTTGACTCAGCAGAACGTCGTATTGTGGGAGAACACGTGCTTGCCGTACTTACGAATAGGCCTGGTGAAGGTGCCTCCAGATTTGGCGTAGCCAGGGAGAACATCATCAAGAACCTTCTTGACATTTGTGTAGTCTACGTTTGACTGACGGTTCTGGTCGAAATATGTGGCCATGGAATATTTGGGGCTTAGGAGGATGAGCGTGCAATGTGTGTCACTGCAGAAAACACGGAATGTTAAAAGAAAAACGATCAAAATCTAAGAATTCATATGTTACGGGGCGGTTGAGGGGAGGACATACTCGGGAAAGTAAGGCACGAGGAAGTTATCCTTATCTGGGTTTGCCAGAATGACGCCTTCGAGGTAAGAACTCGCGACTTGCCGGTCCCCAGCGCTGCCCAAGATCTTGGCACGCATGTAGAAGGGGTCGACTATCACGATGTCCGGGGTCTTGTCGCGAATGATCCGCATCTCCATACTCAGCGAAAATAGCCGAACGAAGGTGTAGTGCAGCGGATGAAGGTTCCACATAGTGTGGATGTCATCAAACCGCGGGACGATCGTACCCCCGATGAAGTTATCCACAAAGCCCATGCCCTCTGGCACCTTGGCCGCGAAAACCGGGTATGCCACATCCTTCTCTCTGAGACGCCGCTTCTCCAAAGAAAGAACTATCATGCAGACTCCGCATAGCACCGGCTGCAACATCGAGCATATTTCTCGGTAGCATCGGCCTACCCGCCACATGCACCCTCCTCATTAAATCCTCAGGTGAAGGTGGCCCGTCCTAAGCACGGATCGTACTCGGTGCCGGCTGGCCCGCACCCTTGTAAGTCTTTCTTTTGCGTGCCTTCTTCTTCTCCATTAATGGGACCGAGTTCTGCTCACAGACCGCCTTCTTGAGTGTGTTGGGGCTGATAATATTTCGCACCTCGCCTATCTGAGGCTCGGTGAAGTCGACAGCTGGAGGCGTCTCCTGAGAGCTGAACGGCAGACGACGCCTGTTGCAACTTGGCTTCTCCGCGGTACCAGCTAGATCACGCACGTCTTTTGTTGGGTAGGATTCTTGAGAAGGAGGCCCCATGAAGTCGCCATCGTACCCATGATCGGCAAAGTACTGATCGACGTTGCCAAATGTATCGTCGTCGTCGTCGTTCTGATCCTGTGCCATATGCATGTTTGGATCCAGTGGCATAGGGATGTCCGGCACCATTGCGGCGGTCTTGCCATGGGGCCTACTTGGCGCCGGCACGACTGGCGGTGTTGTCTTTGGGGTGGTGTCCCCCGCCCCCAAACGAATTTGGCTCTTTGGCCAAAGCAGGGGCCAGCTCAGGCAGGCGCTGAGGGTCATCACGTCATCATCATCGGCCCCGACGGGTCGAATCGGAGGTAACAACTCATCGCAGCCTGGCAGCACCCGAACCAGTTGAACCCTAAACAAGTTGGGTGGCATCTGGGTACCGTGGAACAAGGGGTTGCCCGGTTGAACGATTTTGCCCTTGGCGACATCAACCAACTCGTTGTTCACGAAGTGCAGGAGAGTGCACGGAACGTCGGCGGCGCCCTGCGAAAACATGTAGGGCGTCAGGGATGCCCAGTCAAAGGCAAGGAGATGAAGTCCTCGGCCGAGAGAGGGTTAATTAGTTACCGCGATGATGGCGCCGAGCTCGGCTCTCATAGGGAAATATTCTTTCTCTGCGGCATCCCACGTATTGGCTGGCGTTTTCCACAGCGTGTCTAGCTCCTCCTTCAGCAGTCTCAGATACAGATTGATGTCGTTCCCTGGTTGTTTCGGCCCTTCAATTAGCATACTCATGTGAATATACTTCCTCTTCATGCACAACCAGGGGGGAAGGTTGTACATCCACACAAACACAGGCCAGGTGCTATGTGTGCTTCTCTGGCTGCCAAACGGATTGACTCCATCGGTGCTCGCTCCCAGCACGATGTTCCTTGGATCCTTCCCAAATTCTGGGTATTCGAAGTTCAACGCTTGCCACTGGCTCGCATCCTTAGGGTGACTCCGCATCTTGTCTTGTTTATCTATCTCCGGATCATTTGTGTCATCTTCTCGCTTCTTCTCCTCCCTATCCGCGTGCCAACGCAGGAGCTTTGCTACCTTAGGTTCCGCGAAATACCGCTGCAGACGAGGAGTGATCAGAAAGTACCACACCACTTTTCGAGGAGCTTTCTTCCTCTTCTTGTATCGAGTGACGCCGCACACCGGACATATGGTACACTCCGCATGCTCGTCCCGATAAATGATGCAATTGTTCATGCACACATGGTATTTCATGTGCGGTAAATCTAGAGGACACAAGATTTTCTTCGCCTCCTCCAAACTGGTCGGGCACATGTTCCCCTTGGGAAGACGTTCGTGCCAGAATGACATGTTCTCGTCGAAGCATGCGTCGGTCATTTTGTGTTTTACCTTCATCTCCAGAGCCATGAGCGTTACTTTCAGGCGGGTATCCTCGGGCCTGCATCCTTCATACAATGGAGTAACCGCGTCTAACTCAAGTTGATCCATCTTGGCTTTCTCTCGGGCGGCAGCTCTTGCATTATCCGTCTGCTTGAGAAGCAGCTCTTGAATACAAGGGTCCTGCACCCAGCCCATCGATGGTCCACCGTCGTCTGCTCCGCCGACATCATCATCTTCATGATCATGCCCGTCGTCTGCTCCGGCATCTTCTTCATCATCATGTCCTGCATCTTCTACATGATGACTGTGTACAGCATCACCGTCGTGATCATCTCCTGGGGATTCTTCGTCTTCTCGCCCGCCCGAGCCGCAGTGGTTGTCTTGCTGCCCTTCCTCATTTCTTGCCCGACCCCCATGGACGACTTCGTAGTCATCTTCATCACCTTGCCACCGATAGCCATCCATGAAACCACGCAAGAGCAGGTGGTCCCGCACCTGCCCGGAATCCGGGTCCGCAATAAGGCTCTTCAGCTTGCATCTTCAACAAGGACATCTTATCTCCGTCTCGTTCTTTTGAAGCATCTCGGCCTTCGCGGACCTCAAAAACCTATTCACGATGCCTTCGGTCATCGTGCGGACCATGGTCGCCTGCGGGGTAGAGCAAAACGATATTTTAGAACCAAGAAAAAATTTGGCATGACTTTCCCTAAAAATAGGACCAAAAAGAATGCTTAATGCCAAAATTCTCACCGAAACGGAAATGAATCAACATTCCGGAAAAATATTGGCAACTATCGCATTTCAAATACCGGTACACCTCCAAACACAAACACATATGCAACACCACAAACATATGCAACACCACGAACATACATAGATCTAGCTAGGCCATAAAAAGTGCATGTGCATATTGTTGTAGGGAGAACAACATAAATATAGCTTCCCCCTTACTTAACTATCAAAACAAGGTAATTTAACCACTTAATTTGAATGAATCTATGGTGAAAATGAGGTGAAAAAGAGGAGGCACCCGAGACAAGGAGGAGGTGGAGAGAATGAAGTGGGGAGAAAGTGAGTGTGGGTAGGAGAGGCTGTCCAAAATATCTTGTTGCTGCCCACTTACTAATGGCGCACCAACTCTACATGCGCCATTAGTAATCCAGGTTACTAATGGCGCACCTTCTGGTGGTGCGCCATTGGTAGTTTTGCAAAAAAAAAATACTAATGGCACACTGTTCCACAGTGTGCCATTACTAGTTTAAACTAGTAATGGCGCACGGTGGAACAGTGCACCATTAGTAGTTTTGCAAAAAAGGAATAAAAAATATAATAAAAAAACAACATTAGTGGCGCACTTTCCGACAGGTGCGCCATTACTAGTTACAACTAGTAATGGCGCACTCTGTCTGCATGCGCCATTAGTATGTTTGGATAGGCGCACTGGTTCAAAAAAAATTGTTTGATACTAATGGCGCACCCTGGGCCAGGTGCGCCATTAGTAGTTTCAACTCTAATGGCGTATCTGAAGATGGTGCGCCATTAGTATATACTAATGGCGCACCGCTACTCTGGTGCACCATTAGTGTCAATCCCATCTATAGCCCTTTTTCTAGTAGTGGTACACTTCCTTTCCATGCCAAAACTAAAATAGATAACTTGGGGAAGGTTAAAATATTTTCCCTTCAGAGCAATGTACACAATTCTAGAAAAATGAGCTCCTAGTTTTATCACCAAATGCGCATGCACATTTTAGAAAAAATTGTCTATTGTGACAAAATTATAAGGTAAAGAAAGCAACCGAATGGAAGATTCGAAAAATCATGGACAATGACAAAAACACCAGTGGGCGTAGCAGACCATGGAATAGGCTCAGATTTCTCTATAGCTTATAAGTGACTAATAAACCATCAAAGTTTCAGATTGACTTGCATATAGAAGTAGTAGAAATAGTATTTCTCAAAGCAGATCATTGGTAACGGCAGAATCATGCAAAAGGATACAGATCAGTGGTAACATGAGAATCGTTCAAAAGGATAGAGATCATTGGCAACAGGAGAATAGACTAATATGTCATGGTGTAGTATAATGCAACAACAATCTTATTGTGATATTTATTACAAATTAGCTTGTTGTTGCACTGAGCATTACCATGACATGATACTAGTAGAAAAAGGGTCACATGTCAAGCACATTAGTGCCGGTTTGCTTTTGAGCCGACACTAATCTGTGCATTAGTACCGGTTCCAACGGTTAGCCCGCCGCTTTCATTAGTACCGGTTCGTGGCCGACCTTTAGCACCGGTTCAAGCCACGAACCGGTACTAAAGTGATTGGTGGCAGGATGTTGTCAGTCCGGGGCCCCTCCAGCACCTTTAGTACCGGGTCGTGGCACGAACCGGTGCTAAAGGTCATCCTACATAAACCCTTCGTCCACCCGAGCTCGCTCTATTCTTCCCATTTCACCTCTCCTCTCTGTTCTTTCCCTCTTCCTCTCGAGCTCATCACACATTTTGCCCAAATTTTGTCAAGATTTGAAGGCCCCCATCCATTCAAATGATCACAAAGGTTAGCAAATTTGTCCTTTCATCTCTCATTGCTAGAATAGATTTTGCAATGCTTTGTATAGTGTTTAATTTATGAGTTTACTAATTTAGGAGGAAATATATGTGCTAGTATTTGATTTATATGCAATATGAGGTCAAGATAACACTTAATTTGCAAATGTAGTTGTGGTTTACTTAGTGCCTTCTAAATCTCCGTCGTAACCGCAATCGATCGCCCGCACCGTTCCGTCGCCGGCACCACCTTGTGGTGAGCCTCTTGTTCATGAATGTTTTACATTACCAAATTGATGTTTGTGTGATTTGGATATATAGTTACTCGTATAATTATCTTACCTGTACGTTGTTTGTTATACATAGTGCCATGGTTTTGATATCCGTCCACGTCGGCCCTCGTCCTTGTTATGATTCGGATGTGGTATATTCTCTTTTAAAAGTAGTTGTTGTATTTCGTGTTTATGACAAATTATGCCCATCAAGTTGACATAGATATTTTTGTCTAGGAGGTTTGTGAACCGGAAATTCCAACCGACCCTATTGTCAAGAGGTTAAATTTAGTTGAAATAGAGAACGAGTATTTGAAAGAAAAATTGAAAAGAATTGAGAGGGAGAAGATGGAATTGGAGTTGCATGTTGCCGATGTCGTCGATGATCACAAGATCAAGATGGAGAAAGTGCGCTTGAAGATTAGAAAGATTAGAAAATATGCCATTGATAGTGAGGCTTGGTACCATTATGCTGTTGGATCAATTGTTACCTTAGTTGCGATCTTGATCGCATTTGTTGGTGCATTTAAATGCTTTAGCTAGAGAGTTATTTGTTTGTTGCATTTAAGTCTTGTATGAACTTTATGTATGAACTTGTATTAATTTGGTCTTTTCGGTGTTGTCTAATGAAGGTGAGCCGACAATGGATGTACGATGACCGATGCTCTCCCGAGTTCATTAATGGCGTGCAAACTTTTCTGCTTGCGGCTGAGGCAAACAAGCGGGTGTATGGTTTTATGCCTTGTCCATGTTTTGTCTGTAAGAATGATCACAATTACTCTACGTCAAGAACCATTCACGTCCACCTGTTTGAGTCCGGTTTCATGCGCCACTATAATGTTTGGAGCAAGCACAGAGAAAGAGGGGTTATGATGGAAGACAGTGAAGAAGAAGAGCACGACGACAGCTATCCTGGCCATGGATTCCCTGAAAACGATGATACAACAATGGGGGAAGAAGCTGAGCCGGCAATGCGGGAAGAAGCTGAAGTAGAGGCATCAGATGAGCCCGCTGATGATCTAGGTCGGGCCATTGCCGATGCAAAGAGAACTGCGTAAGTGATTTGGAGAAGAAGAAGTTGCAGCGCATGTTAGAGGATCACAAGTAATTTTTGTACCCGAATTGCGAAGCTAACAAGAAAAAGTTGGGCACCACACTGGAATTGCTGCAATGGAAGGCAGAGAATGGTGTATATGACAAGGCATTTGGAAAGTTGCTGGTAATGATAAAGAATATGCTTCCAAAGGACAATGAATTGCCTAAGAGTACGTACGAAGCAAAGAAGGCTGTCTGCCCTCTAGGGTTAGAGGTGCAGAAGATACATGCATGCCCTAACGACTGCATCCTCTACCGCAATGAGTACGAGGATCTAAACGCTTGCCCGGTATGCGGTGCATTGCGCTATAAGATCAGGCGCGATGACCCTGGTGATGTCGAGGTCGAGCGCCCCAGGAAGAAGATTCCTGCCAAGGTGATGTGGTATGCTCCTATAATACCACAATTGAAACGTTTGTTCCAAAACAAATAGCATGCCAAGGCGATGCGATGGCACAGATAAGACCGTAAGAAAGACGGAAAGTTGAGAGTACGCGCTGACGGGTCACAGTGGAGAAAAATCAAGAGAAAGTACGGGAAGGAGTTTGCAGATGACGCAAGGAACGTATGGTTTGGTCTAAGCACAGATGGCATTAATCCTTTTGGGGAGCAGAGGAGCAACCATAGCACCTGGCCTGAGACTCTATGTTTGTATAACCTTCCTCCTTGGTTGTGCATGAAGCGGAAGTTCATTATGCTGCCAGTGCTCCTCCAAGGCCCTAAGCAACTCGGCAACGACATTGATGTGTACCTAAGGCCATTAGTTGAAGAACTCTTACAACCGTGGAATGGAACAGGTGTACGTGTGTGGGATGAGCACATGGGGGAAGAATTTGACCTAAAGGCGTTGTTGTTCGTGACCATCAATGATTGGCCAGCTCTCAGTAACCTTTCAGGACAGACAAACAAGGGATACCGCGCATGCACGCACTGTTTGGACGATACCGACAGTATATATTTGGCTAATTGTAAGAAGAATGTGTACCTGGGACATCGTCGATTTCTTCCGAGCAGGCATCCCGTAAGAAAGAAAGGCAAGCATTTCAAAGGTGAGGCGGATCACCAGACGAAGCCTCGCCACCGTACTGGTGCTAATGTACATGATATGGTCAAGGATTTGATGGTAGTCTTTGGAAAGGGTTCTGGCGGACAACCTGTTCCGAATGACGCTGACGGACGCGCACCCATGTGGAAGAAGAAATCTATATTTGGGGACCTTCCCTATTGGAAAGAACTAGAGGTCCGCTCTGCAATCGACGTGATGCACGTGACGAAGAATCTTTGCGTGACCCTGCTTGGCTTCTTGTGAGACATTCCCTGATATATATTTATATATATGCGGTTCCACAAGAAAATCTATTTATATATATGCATAACGTGTACAATATGTAATATCGTAAAATACCAGCAAACAAAAAAGAATTAAATGGAAAACACAAAATTAATGGAAAAAACCAAAAAAACCCCAAACATTTAGTACCGGCTGGTGTTACCAACCGGTACTAATGGTCTACCAGCACCCGGGCCTGGCTCCTGCCATGTGGTGGCACTTTAGTGCCGGTTCGTGATGAACCGGTACTAAAGGGGGGGACCTTTAGCCCCCACTCTGTAGTGCCAGTTGTAGAACTGGCACTAAAGGCCCTTACGAACCGGCGCTAAAGCCCGGTTCTGCACTAGTGTGAACACTTCCAGAGAGAAATGGAGAGAGGCTACAATTTCCAATGGTAGAAGAGGATGAGGGTGTAGCTGGTTGGTGTTGTTCGTATGGCGAGTGGCACATGACTCCATGACTATCAGAGCAAACCATGAGATGCGGGTTGTACCCAAACACAAACTTGCTGAAATCTTGACTTCCAGTGGCATCGGTGGGACAACCGAAACCGGGTGTGGAAATGTGAGAAGATGTGGTCTTCAGCTGAAATCATGTATCAGGCGATGTCAACAAATGCAGAGTTTATGTAACTGTCAAGCAGTGCAGAAAGGGGAAAATTTGTTGTCACCATCAAATGGGCAGCTCTGGCACATGGCACTATTAGCTCCTCACAAACGCAGACAGATTGTCAGTTGCTGGCAGGAGCCACGATTAGCATTGGGCAGGACCTATCCAATCATGCCATATTGCGGGTAGACTTGAAAGTTCATAATCATAAGAGGCTGTGGTTCTCCAAATGTGACATTCAAGTCTATAGTACGATGATGAAGAACCAGATGAAAGGTTGTTGTGGTTCAAATGGGCGAAATGCCCAACATGTCCACGTAAAAGTTGTTTTTTACCCGATTCTAGAAAAACACCAAAAAGCAAAAGAAAAGGGTGGGTTCTGACCGTAAATTAATTACATTATCAAAGATTGATCTGATTTGAGTGGCCAGATGAAAACCATTACTACCAGATCTAATTTGACTGGCCAGATTCATCTATTTTTCCTTCTTTATTGGGTTTCAAGTTTTCTAGTGCAACAATAGCAAACAAGTTGTGCCTCATATTTCATTTTCATTCGATTTGGAAACAATCGCTCCAAGGACTGTCTCATTCCATGGATCCCCCTCCGAGTTAATAGAATGTTCCGGAGATATCTGGGTCCAAAAAAATGATCCATGAAAGCGGTTCGAGTACAAAGAGTATAGGAAAACAAAGAAGTTTCATTTAAATTATTCCAGTAAGAAAAACAATTTTTAATGCCCCAAGTGAACCTTTATTTCCAAACTTCATTCTTGGTCATTTTCCTACTCTACAAACGTTTGGAGCAACAGCATGCGCCATTACGGCAGGTCCCACTTCCCTTGCCATCTTGCTTGCAGTAGTGATCACACGCGTTAACATTTGGACAAGGGGAAGGATCGTAGGGTTCCTGGTATCCACTGCACGTGGCGTCTTCCAGGCCTACAACAATCAAAAAGAAAAGGTGTCATCAGAACCTGTTGCAGTTCGTACTTAAACTCGAATTCTATGAAAACCATGTACTATGTAAACACAGGCAAAACAGCTACTGATCGATATCCTCTATGTCATTGCTACTACCTTCCTGATATTAACTACTACTACCTATGTGAAGAAATTTTAAATCACTATAACCACAAATTCCTATATACTACTCCCTTCATCTCAGAATAAGTGTCTAGTTGTTCGTCCCAAAATAAGCGCCTCGTAGTTGATAGGCACTGTTAAATATAACTTTACCTATGTTCCTCCCTGATGCTTCACACAACAAAAAAGTGGTTGAAACCATCAAAAGTGCCATCAAGCACAGAACACTTGTGTTGATCCGGATTAGAGCCATAACGAAATTGTTTACTCTTTTCTTCTCCTAAGTCCTCTTGGTTGTGGTTGTTGTAGACTTGTACTACCTAGCCGGCTCCTTCTGCTGTTTATATAGAGGCACGGGTGATTCTTGGAGTATCAATTTTTGCCATTTTATTCATTGTTGCTTTGCCTTCCTACAATTCGCCTTAATTAATTAGGATTCTCAGATAATACGCACATCATGGAATATCCTGTTGGTATGGATTGACCGACTACAAAAATATCCAGAAGGAGTTTATTAACATTCCATAACACAATTATGAAATTCATTACCTCCTAAAAATAACCACGCAAGTCCCCTAAAAAAATAACCATGCAAAATTAATTTGTTTTCGATAACAACATTATGACATTTATTGGCTGCCAATATTATTTACGGACAAAATTGAATACTAATACTCCATACCAAGATTATGGCATTTATTTGCTCCAAAATTACACAGGAAATTAATTACTATTCCGTAACAAGATACACGGTGAATAAACAAATGTGTCGGTTCGAATAAAAAATGCACTAATCGTTAACCCATGCATTTGCACGGGCTGGGATGCTAATTTTGAGCGTTTTTGACACTAGTGCACTGTCAAACACGCTCTTATATTATGGGATGGAGGGAGTATGTTTCTATAATAGTATAAGAGCATTTCTTACACTAGTATAAGAGCGTTTTGACATCAGTGTACTGTCATAATATAAGAGTGTTTTTTGATATTAGCGTAGTGTCGAACACACTCTTATATTATGGGACGAAGGGAGTATGTTTCTATCGGTCCGCACAAACAAATGCAACCACGAAATATTATGTGAACACGTCTTAGGCCAACTCGTCCAAACGGACATCCATTTTTTTGGATTTTGTCTGTTTGGGAGTGGCAATGGAACGGTGTCCGGCCGTTTTCCTGGATGTGCTGGCTGTGCGTCCGACGCGCGAACGCATCTCGGCCGCTTGCATGCAAAACTATTGACAACGAAGACATAGCTCCATGCGAGCGGCCATAGTTCACGCCAGCGGTCGTGGGAAAGCTTGGTCGTAGGAATCGACTAGGGCTGCTTTCTCCGCATCCCGTCGGACGAGTGGCCAGCGCCACTGAACCCAGGCATCACGTTGAGGTTGATGAGGGCCACGGTCGGGATGAAGGGGGTGTCCGGCGTGATCACACTATCGTTTGGGCGACATGGAGAACTGGGTCTGGCCATACAGCGACTTTGGATGAAACCCAGGCGTCTCCGGTTTGACGGACGAGCTCGGGAACTATTACTATGGAGGGCGAATGGCCGACGAGCTTGTGCTAGCCGCGGCGATGGGAGCCACCGAGAGAATGGTCGGCGTGGGTCGGCATGACCCTAACATGAGAAGGGTGTGCGCCTTGGCGATGATGGCCTCATTGTCCTCGATGTCGGCATTGTGCTGCGTGGCACGTAGCGCGGCTGCCTCGGCGTCAAAGTTGGGATCAGGGCTCCGCAGACCCAAACAAGGTTCAAACTCTCGGACGTGTGCGCAGGATCTTGCCTAGCTACATCTCGTTGCTCGCTACCTCACGGCTTGACTCCGACGAGTTCGCGTGAGCAGGAAGAAGAAGTGGACACAGTGGTTTACCTAGGTTCAGACCACCTTGCGATGTAAAACCCTACTCCTGCTTTGTGGTGGATTTCCTCGTGAGGAGGATGAGGATGAACTAGTACAAGTGCGAGCTACCTCAGGCAAGCTCAATTGCCAAAGGATTGCTCTGGGTCCAGTCCCTTCTCTACGGTGGAGACTAGCATATAGTTATAGTGGCCTTGGTCCTCTTCCCTCATAGCTTAGGCGGGAAGGGATACCACAACGGCAAATTGAAGGGGGACAGGAGTACACTCTATCCTGACTAAAGGTGGTCTTCATCTGAAAAGCCTCTGGTCATAACGTTGCGGTGGGCTCAGTGATGACCTCCATCCTGCCGAGCCAGCTATCCTGGTCTTGTTGCACTAGAATGAAAACCTTTGGGTGATTCCTTGGGAACCCGCGTACATCCTTGCCTCCTTAGAACCAAAGAGGAAGCTGTCCTCTCATGCGTCCACTGGTGCCCTTCTGGCCTTAGTCGTCATAGCTCACGTCACCACGTGCTTCCCAAGGCGGGTCACCTGCCTAGAGATATCCGTCCCTCGGGAGGCAGCTTGGGAGGCCACTCCTCGAGAGGTCTTGATGTAGTTTGCCTTGCGAGGGTCTTTTCCGTGAAGTCTTGGAGTTGAGCCGTACTGGTCCCTTGGTGGGGCCATGTTCTAGGCCGCAGGTAGGCGGGTCTGGGCACCCCTGGTCCCAGAACGCCGACAATAGCCCCAGGCCCACGGCACGCTTGGCCTGGCTTTGAGGCGAAGGCAGAGAGGGGAGGGCGAAGTGACGTGGACCCTAACCGCCTGCGGACCAGGCTCGATGCGTGGCACACGATGGGACACAGATGCCCCTGCTTCCCCATGCCGCCTCGGCAACCGCCCAGACTGACAAAAGCCTGGCATGCGCCAAGGGGCCATCATTGCTCGAAGCTGGAAGGACACCGGTTGGCCTTCTGCGATCACCTATAAGAGGGCGAAGGGGGAGAACCCCCATCCCACCTTCGTCTTCTCGCCCATTCACTTCCAACCTTTGCCTCATTGCCCTTTATGTCGGCATTGCGCTGCGCAGCACGTAGCGTGTCGGGGTATTCTCAGGGGGGGTGCAAGACAACAGATGCCACATGGTGTCTTAGTGTGAGGGCAAGATTGCTGCCGGAATATCCAGGGACGGGTATGCGAGTATCACGCGGTAGTTTACCTAGGTTCGGGGCTCTCCGGAGAGATAATACCCCTACTCCTGCATGTCTGAGTATATGTGGTATACCTGGTACAGAGTGCTCCTGGAGGTGCATCTGAGGTCAGTGCCATAGGCATCTGACTTAGTATATATGCATATGAGCTAGTGGCTGCATGTGCCCGAGCATGCATGCATGAGTGGCCTTGTGGCCGGCCAAGTGCATGTGGTGTGGCTGTGGGTGTTCTCTCCCTCTGGATGGATGGATGTGTGCCCATATAAATAGGCATGGCTAGCTTTGGTGGTGGCACTGGTTGTAAGCTACCTTGGGTAGCTTACAAACCAAGCCATGTATGAGGCATGGTGCATGTCATGCTTGTCCCCTGGGGCATTTTATATATCAGTGTCCAGGGGACACAATACACTCTAGATGACATCGTGGTACGACTGTCTCGTCGGGGTCTTGTCGGTATCGGGTCGGGCTGCAGTCGGCAGCCGGCTGGTTGGCGCAGTCGGCAGCCGGCAGCCGGCCAGGTAGTCGGTCGTGTGGAGCAGTCAGACGGGGAGCCGGCTGGAGCGGTCGGGCAGTCGAACTGAGGTGCTTTGCTAACCCCGATGTCTTGAAATATCGTCTTGCCTTCTTTGGGGTACCCGTAGTCAATAAGTCCGACAGTAGCCCCCGAGCCTACGGGCAACTTGGCAAAGTTGGGCGGAGGTTTTTTGGTGGCTGTTCACGGAAATGATCATGCAAAAGACAAAGTTAGTCCACGCAGATATATCAAATGATTGCTTTTAGCATTGCAAGTTTTATGCGGAGGGTGCCGACTCGGTTTCGTCCGAGCCCCATTCAATCTTTTTGGTGTTCCCTCCGCTTTTTGGCTTGTGATCTCGCTCGCCGGACAGCCGCTCTGCGGTCTGTGGTTGAGAGTGGGCCGCAAAGTGGAGTCTATAGTACTCAGACTCTGGGAGCAGATTCAACCGAGCAGATACTCGTAAAGGAAACGGTCGGGTCGCCCGAACCGCTTTTCTTCCCGGACATTTTTCGCGTGGGAGGCCTCCAGTGTTCACTATTGCTAGTCGGACAGCCGCTCTGCGGTCTCTGACTAAGAGTGGGCTTTTGGTAACTTTCATGCTACTAATCCGTCTGCGGGAACTAACCCGTCGGACAGCCGCTCTGCTAGTCGGATAGCCGCTCTCCGGGCCAACTCTGGCTGGCACCAGGGCGAACAGTAACGCAACTGTAATAAAATGCGGAGATAGCCCCCGAGCATCGCTTGAGGTTATCCGCGCTCTCGCGATGCAAAAATATGCGGGTGAGGAGCTCACATTGATTTTTGTGTAGTCGCGCAGAGGTCGTCGAAGACAGTCGGCGCGGCTCGGCGCTCGCGGAGCGTGTCAGTGCACCCACTGGGTGTAGCCCTCGAGCCTCTAGGCGTTCGAGGAGGGACCAGTCGGTCGGGCCTGACCAGCCAGGCGGCAAGCAGAACTTGGCCGAGCCGGCCAGGCGGCGAGGCATCTGGCAGCGCCCTTTTGTTATTTTTTCTCTTCTGCCAGCTACTGGCAGCCGGACAAAAACTCTTCTTTTGTCTCTTCTATACGGTGGATCTCCCGGCGACTATTTTGTCTTCTTATCTTTTTCTCGTCAGCCGGCTGTGCCTAGCCGAACCAGCTCATCGGTCGGCCAGGCAGCGAAGCGGGCAGACGAACCAGCCGGCCGAGCGGCGACGCGGGCGGTCGACCAGAGTAGTCGGCTGGGCAGCGGTCTGCGCAGTCAGATCCTCCCTAGGGGTAATCCGCCAAGGAGGGGCCGATTCACCCTTAGTTACTTGGAAGCCCAAGGAAGCTCAGGAGACGACGCTTTACTGATGAAGCTAAGAGGCCTCCGGCCCAAGGGCGGATTAGGGCCCATGTTAGTAAACCGACATGATTGTACAAACTTGTGTAATAAGATAGGGAAGGAGGGACCGAGGCGGACACTTGTATGAGCCGGCCTCGGGACTCTGTAAACCATCCAGGGTCTTCCTATGTATATAAATGGGTGACCCGGCGGCGGTTCAGGACAGACAACAACAACTTGAGGCTCAGGCTAGCGTATTCGCTCCCTGCGCATCGAAACCCAATCAATCCCATCACAACTAGACGTAGGCTTTACCTTCACCGAAGGGGCCGAACTAGTATAAACTCCCATGTCCCTTGTCCGGTTTAACCCCTTCAAGCTGATCGCTGCGATGGCTCCACGACTAAGTCTTTCCAAGAAGACATCTGACGTGTTAATTCCATGACAGTTGGCGCCCACCGTGGGGCTATCGCACGATGGTTTCGAGTTCTTGAAGGGCAGCTTCGAAGGACTCAAAGGGTACGCAGTTGGCCGGATGACCAAGAGTCGTCGCGGCAGGCTCTACATCGACAACGAAGGGTGGGGCCCCGAGACCGGCTCAATCGAGTACGGATACCGGGCCCCTTTGGAGGAATCCATGTCTTCATCGACAAGATCGGCGAACCGGGTCCTGAGCTGGACATCTGCACCGACCTCGTCTAAACAGCTCAGCGTGCAAGCCCTACCCAGGTTAAACCTGCCGTGAAGCGGGCGTTCGTAGGATGCGTCCATGGGGCTGGATCTGAACCGGTGTCTGAAGGCGAGACAGCTGTTTATTCTGACAGCGAATCATCCACCGGTGAGACTGAGTCCCTGTACCAAGTCCATGACGATGGGTTCAAAGGATATTTCGATGGCGGCAGTATTCCGGATCTCCCTGAACCGCCAAGTCGGGTTACTGTTTACATTGCCGTAACACAGCCTACTTTGCAATCTTCAACAGCAGCCGCGGCAGGAGGCCCAGTGCGCCGGCCGGTTCAAGTTCTCTCTGATCTGATGGATGCTTGGGCGACCTTGCTAACCGCGGTGGTTACCCCGGAGACGCAGGACCAGCATAATGCGGACGTCGCTAAACTGAAAGACCAGATAGCGCAGGCCAAGGAAGATCTGGCGGTTGAGGATGCAAGGATGGCCGAGGAACGGGCCGCTTTGGATGCCCAGTCACAGTTGATACAGGCACAGAATTACCGGCTGGCGTTGGATCAAAATGCATCGAATGAGGTAATGCGGCGGAAATATCGGTCGTGCCTGCCGCTGGTCTTTGAAGGTTTGAACCTCCTTAATACGCCAGGGGTGGGGACGAGCAATCCAGCAGCCGTAAACCGGACTGATGCGCCTAGAGCGGTGCGGGATCAGCCACGCCTGACAGAACCACCTCGACGAACGGACAACCCACCGCCGTATGTGCCTGCGCCGCCGGGTCACTTCCCGAGCCCTTTGGATAATATGATTGCAGCAGCGTCCTGTCTGGCGGCTATTCCGATAGAGGGCGATTCACTGGCGGCGATCGAAACACGGCGAGCCAGGGATCTTCTTCAAACCGCTGTGGTACAGCAGCAGGCCTATTCTTATAGCCGGGATAGAATTCATTCGACCCCCCGTCCATGCAAAAGCTACAGCAGACACATGGATGAAGCGGAAGTATCTAGCAGCGCCAGGCGCCGTAATACGGTCCACGGTGAGATAAATGCTCAGGATGTGGTAGACAATGGCAGGGCACACAGGAAGGCAGGCCGCCATCAAACCTCCTCGCTTCAACCAATGGCGTCGGTAGACCGAGGCACTGGGGTCGCTTTCAGCTCCTGGGGAGTGCCGTGTCTTATTCCGGCCCTCCGTAACATACGACTGCCTAAAGATTTTAAGGGTCCGCGGAAGGTACCCAATTACACTGCTGATCAGCCGCCTGAGGCATGGGTCGAGAGTTACGAGATGGCGATGGAGATACTGGAGGTGGATGAAGCGGCTTGTGCAAAATATTTCACGATGATGTTAGAGGGGAGAGCCCATACCTAGTTGAAAAACTTACCAGCCAACTCCATTGAGTCATGGGGTCAGTTGAAGGCCCAATTCATAGCCAATTTCAAAGACACCTGCAAACAGCCCATGTCCATTGTGGATCTGGATGCCTGTGTTCAAGGGAAGAGCGAGTCAACAACTCACTGGGTGCGCCGGGTTTCAGAGATTTTGCATTCCTCAGACCGGATTAATGTTGGCCAAGCAATCTTAACACTGGAGCGCAATTGCCGGTTTAAGTCACTCAAGATGAAGTTGGGACGACTCAAGCGACATTGCAATGACATCGGAACACTTATGGCATCCTTGGTAAAATATGCCGATTCTGATAATACCAAGGATCCCGAGTCTGATGAGGAGAAACTGGAGAAGGGAAAGAAGAACGGCGGTGCAAAAGGGCAGCACCACAACCAAGGAGGCCATGGGAACAACAGTAAGCGCAAAGCAGATAATTCAGATTTTGTGGCTAACACAAATATGCAACGTGGTAAAGGTAAACCGCCCCAGCGCGTGGAGGGATGAATCTGGAGCGTCTGTTAAACCAGCCCTGCCCGAAGCATGGAACCAAGGAGGCCCCGTCCACGCACCTTTGGAAAGATTGTCACATAATGAGGGAGTTCAAAAACTTTGATCTCTACCGGTATGATCAGGGCCCGCCGGGCCGTTCAGGTCCCGGTTTCAATGGGGACGGCGGTTCAAGCTCCGGATTTCAAAATAACCAAGGCCATTAGAACAACCATGGCAATAACCAGCAGAACAACCAAGGGAATCAGCAGTAGACATGCTACCAAAGTCATCCCAAGCAGTTGAACGGCGGACAATATCACGTGTTCTCAACTAGCCTGTGCAAGTGAGATCAGAAGCTTCACAAGAGGGCAGTCAATACTGTTGAACTGGCCGCGCCACGTTATCTACGATGGTCGGAGTAGCCCATTGTGTGGAGCAGAGAGGATCACCCACCCCGAGTAGACAATCCGGGTCAGCTAGCCTTGGTCGTAGCACCTCAGGTGGGGGGTTACAAATTTACCAAAGTTCTAATGGATGGAGGAAGCAGTATTAACATCCTGTACTACGAGACTTTCCGTCGCATGGTGTTGACGGATAAGAATCTTAAACCGTCAAATACAGTTTTTCATGGTGTGGTCCCAGGTAAATCGGCATACCCTGTGGGGAAGATTGCTTTGGAAGTTGTGTTTGGAGATGAGCATGATTCCAGGTCTGAGACCCTGACCTTTGAGGTGGTGAAGATCCAGAGTCCATATCACGCGCTGTTTGGACGGCCGGCTTATGCGAAATTCATGGCGAGACCCTGTTATGTCTATCTGCAGCTCAAAATGCCGGGTTATAATGGGACGATCACAGTACATGGGAGTCGCAAGATTGCTTTGGATTGCGAGGAAGGTGAAGCGTCCTATGCCGAATCGGTTTGTGCTACAGAGGAGTTGAAGTTTTATAAGGACAATGTTTATCCGGCAGACATGACCCCTTTGAAGAAGCCCACAACGGAACATGACCCGGCCCTCACATTCAAACCGGCTAATGAGACTAAACTCGTTGACTTTGTCCCTGGTGACTCATCAAAAGAGTTTAGTATCAGTGCCAATCTGGATCCGAAATAGGAAAGCGCGCTCATCGAGTTCATCCGCGAGAATCGGGACATTTTTGCATGGAAGCCTTCAGACATGCCAGGTGTACCGAGAGGACTCGCTGAGCACACTCTCAATATTGATCCCAAGTTCAAACCGGTCAAGCAGTTCCTTCGCCGCTTTAACGAAGAGAGACGCAAGGCCATTGGTGAAGAGGTAGCCCGGCTACTGGCAGCGGGGTTTATCGTTGAAGTATTTCATCCCGAGTGGTTGGCTAATCCGATGCTCGTTCTTAAGAAAAACGGCGCTTGGCGTATGTGTGTGGACTACACGGATTTGAACAAGGCATGCCCGGCCGATCCATTCGCTCTCCCACCTATTGATCAGATCATTGATGCGACGGCGGGTTGTGATCGCCTGAGTTTCCTGGATGCCTATTCAGGGTATCATAAGATTAAAATGGCAGTTAAGGACCAGGAGAAGACAGCCTTCATCACCCCCTTTGGAGCCTTCTGCTAAGTTTCAATGCCCTTTGGGCTCAAGAGTGCCCAAGCAACATATCAGCATTGTGTGCAAAACTGTCTTCACAAGCAGATCGGGCGCAATGTTCATGCTTACGTGGATGATATTGTGGTAAAATCAAGGAAGCAGGAAACCTTGATATATGATCTCAAGGAGACATTTGACAATCTTCGGGTTTATAAAATGATGCTTAAACCAGAGAAGTGCGTTTTTGGTGTTCCGGCAGGCAAGCTTCTGGGGTTTCTCGTATGCAACCGAGGCATTGAAGCCAATCCGGAAAAAATCAAAGCGATCACATCTTTGGCTAAACCGGCGTGTATCAATGATGTTCAGCGTTTGGCGGGCCAGATTGCAGCCCTCAGCCGGTTTAACTGTCGTTTGCGAGAGAAGGCAATTCCCCTGTATCAGATGCTGAAGAAGACAGACAAATTCGTTTGGAGTGACGCCGCCAATACGGCATTTGAGGATTTGAAGCGGCAGCTGGCTGAACCGCCCTTCCCTGCCGCTCCGGTTGATAAGGAGCCTTTACTGTTGTACGTGGCTGCCAATGCCCGTGCAGTCAGTGTGGTGATTGCAGTTGAACGTAAGGAGGATGGAAAAGAGTATCCGGTTCAGCGGCCAGTTTATTATATCACTGAGGTATTGATCGAGTCCAAGCAAAGATATCCGCATTGGCAGAAGCTGGTGTATGGAGTTTTTATGGCAAGTAGGAAGCTGAAGCAATACTTTCAAGGCCATCCCATCATAGTGGTTAGCTCTGCTCCCTTGGGCGATATAATCGAGAATAGAGAAGCAACTGGCCGGGTTGCGAAGTGGGCAATTGAGCTTGGTCCCCATGGTTTGAAGTATATGCCCCGAACAACCATCAGATCTCAGGCACTGGTCGACTTCATTAATGATTGGACCGAGTTACAGGCAACAGAGGACAAACCGGACAACACATACTGGACGATTCATTTTGACGGGTCCAAGCAGTTGGAATGATCGGGGGCCGGGGTTGTCCTTACTTCCCCTCGAGGTGATAAAATTTGTTATGTCCTCCGCTTAATGTTTCCTTGTACTAACAATGCAGCAGAGTACGAGGCCTGACTCCACGGCCTCCGTGCGGCTAAGGAAATGAACTTAAGCCGGGTCCGATGCTTTGGAGACTCTGATCTAGTGGCCCATCAAGTTTCTGGTACTTGGGATTCAAAGGACCCACTCATGGCAGCATATAGGCGTGAGGTGGATATGGTAGCAGGCCACTTTAAGGGTTATCAGGTGGAGCATATCGACCGGCGCAAGAACGAGGCAGCTGATGCTCTAAGCCGGCTAGGATCTCAACGAAAATCGGTACCACCTAATACCTTTCTGGATATCTTGCATAACCCATCTGTGAAATTGCCTACAGAGGAGGATTTGGCTGTTCCTGATCCGGAGGCCCAATTGGTAGCCGCTTTACATGCCACTCCGGATTGGACTGTTCCATATTTGGCGTATTTAAACCGGGGCGAGTTACCGGATGATGAGGTTTTTGCCAGACAAATAATCCGGCGGTCCAAGTCTATGGTGGTGCATAATGGCGAGTTACACCGTTGCAGCATTTCAGGCGTATTCCAACGTTGTGCGTCTCCTGAAGAAGGGCAGGAGATTTTATGTGAAATCCATGAACGGGATTGTGGTCACCATGCTGGTTCAAAATCTTTAGTGGCTAAAGCCTTCCGTCATGGATTCTACTGGTTGACAGCTCATTCTGATGCGGAGGATCTGGTAAAGCGGTGTGATGCTTGTCAGAAATTCTCACGTCGAGCTCATATTCCGGCTCAAGAGTTACGCATGATTCCCATCACTTGGCCGTTTGCTACTTGGGGGCTTGATATGGTTGGACCCTTTAAGCGTTCCAAGGACAAGAAGACCCACCTGTTGGTGGCGGTTGACAAGTTCACTAAATGGGTGGAAGCGGAGCCCATCAGTAAGTGTGATGCAGCTATGGCGGTTCAATTTCTTAAAAAGATTATTTTCTGTTTCGGCTTTCCACACAGTATCATCACAGATAATGGTACGAACCTTTCTAAAGGAGAGATGGAGGAATTTTGCCAACGAGAGCACATCCAGCTTGATGTAGCGTCCGTGGCTCACCCCCAGTCTAATGGTCAAGCGGAGAGGGTGAATCAAGAGATCCTGAAGGTTATCAAGCCTCGGCTTATGGTACCTTTGAAGCGGACCCCGGGTTGCTGGGTGGAAGAATTACCATCAGTGTTATGGAGTATAAATACCACCCCAAACCGATCTACGGGTTAGACACCTTTTTTCATGGTTTATGGGGCAGAGGCTGTCCTTCCAAGTGATATTCGTCACAACTCGCCCCGGGTTGCGAATTATGTTGAAGCGGACAACGAGAAAGCACGCTAGGAGGCGCTGGACCTGTTGGATGAGAAACGGGACATGGCTTTGCCTCGGTCGGCGGCTTATCAACAAGACCTGCAGCATTGTCACAGCCACCGGGTTAAGACAAGAACCTTTCAAGAAGGTGATCTGGTGCTCCGTCTCATTCAAGACCAGATTGATATGCACAAGCTATCCCCGCCTTGGGAAGGGCCCTTTGTGGTCTGCAAGAATCTGCACAACGGATCATACTACCTCATTGGTGTTCGAGAATACTCACATACCTCGGAGGCGGAGACCCGGCGCCCATGGAACATAGCTCTCCTACGACCTTATTATAATTAAAGCCACCGGCTTTTTCTTATGTACATATTTCTACAATGTATATATTATGATGAATAAAATAAACCGGCACCCTTGCTAAATCAAGCAGGGTCTCCGCCATTTTTTCTTCCAATATCAATTAACTTGGGGGCTTCAGCTAGAAAAGCGAATTACTACCTGCTAAACCGGCTATCATGCCACCACCTAGCTTGGGAGCTTCACACCCACGGGGCCAAAGAGAGTTTGATTGCTCACAGCACAACTCAAACATAGGCACCCATTGAGCACAGCTCACAGCGTTACTTGGGGGCTCTTTGTGTCAAATACCAAAGAGCTTGAAAGGACCCTTGTAGCCGGGTATTGACCCACGGCTTGGAAGCCTGGTGTATTCACCTAAAACCCCGGGTTAACCTGCCTTCATCAAGTAAGCCACTCCTATCTAGGTAATCCTGGCACGACCCGTCGAACGTTTGACAGTTATTCTCTTTGAGACCCTGAGCTCGTCAAAGTTAAAACGATGATTGGTTAGTTGGAGGCCCATCTTAAAAGGCTTTGTTAAAATGGTTCAACTCAGTGGCCTGGAAGCCCATGAAAAGCCTCGATTTGGGCCTGGTAGCCCTTGAAAAGCCTTGCCATTGGTTTTTTGTTTTTGTCCATGCTAAGTTTTTATTCTCTCATCATGTTTATATTGAAACCGGTGTTTCTTAACCCGGTGTGGCTTACAGATATTTTGTAAAAGCATACGATTCAAGGTAACCCGACATCCTTCAAACCGGTCTGGCTTGACGCTTTGTCTCCAGCAATCGTCCGGTGTTTATCACAACCCGGTTCGACATCATATATACCAGCACGGTATGGTGGAGGTTGAGCATTCATCCTTCTTACTATCACAATTGATAAAATAACAGCAATGTTCATATAACATGTATGATTCATTATTGCTACGTTTTGGCAACCATGGTTGCTTGCCTAATTGTGTGGAGTATTTTGACCCGTCCGGCGATAAACCGTCCGGACAGATTTTTTCCTTATGCAGATTCAGGGATTGCAGGACAAAGTTGTGTGTGGTGTTGTTTCCCTCTGAACAAAGTTTACGGAACATCCATCAACTTGCCGGATTAAGTTTCGTTGCCACGATGATGCAAAGTTGACGGGTCACTTGGTGCCGGATCAGCCTCTTCCTCTTCGCCTTGTGGTTGGAAATCCATGGTTGTCCAGTCAATCCGGGTTAAAGCCTGAAAGACAGCTTCTTCACTGATAAGTTCTGACGGATCAACATCAGGGGCATAAGTGTGCTTACGGATTGGCGGAATACGATTTTGCACTTTCGGTATGTCAGCATTAATCCGTTTGTTATGTGCATCATAACGAGACCGGTGAATAGTCAAGTTAGCATCTTCTGCCAGCTGACTCGCCAGAGGACGCATTTCCCTTGTCACGTTCTTCAAGGCTTCGTCATCAAAGTCTGACCCATCCTCTTGTGTGCTGGGAAAGCCTTTTGCAAGGTCAGCCGGATCAAGGTCAGCTATCCACGCTTTGGCTCGGGTGAGGGCCAACAAAGAGCCTGCCCTGGCAAAAGATCGCTTCACCTCTTCTATCTGTGCTGGTATCATCGATAGCCTTGCTAGCGTCTCCTTGATCAGGGTTGGGGCCGGATTGTCATAGGATGCTGCGCAAATAACCCGTTGGGCACCAGCATACAGTTGTTCAATCAAAGTAGGATGTTGCTTTCAGTTTCACCCGTGCATCTGAGCCCAAATGAGTGATACGGCTTACTACAACGGTTTACGGATTTTATATTATCAACTGTTGCCTTACAAAATGGAATATTTCATGTCTTAGTGGGAATACTCACCAAAAACTGCGGAGGTCATAGCATTCACTTGGCGTTTCAATACCGAAAGCTCCTCTTCCACCGGTTTAAGAGCTGAATCGGCATCTTCAGCCTGCTTCCACAATGCATCCTTCTCAGTTTCCCACTTAGCATGTTCAGTCTTGAAGCCTTCTTTAAGTTGTTCCAGGGAAGTTAAAGCAACTTTTAGTTCATCTTTGGACTTGGAAGATTCTTCTTGCTGGGATTTGATGCTTTCTCAAAGGTCAGCAATTTGAGCACGCTGATCGTTTATCTCCGCCTGTTAGTCACAGATGCATATCAATATAATATCAAAGTCCCAAGTATACAACTAGTTATACATTTGGCACTTGGGGGCTAATGCGGATTGCTTCTATACTACTGCTGGTTCAAAGTCCCGAGGATCAATACAAGTTTCAATCCTGGCACTTGGGGGCTAATGTATATTCGCTCAAAGATCATCAATAAGGAAAGAAGGATTCAAAGTCCCGGTTTAACTTTGCAAATTAACCCGGCCCTTGGGGGCTACAGGATACAAGTAAGGAGGGCACAGGATAAAGATGAGAAGGAATACCTCATAGCGCTCTTTCATCAGATTTACCAAACCAGCTTCAGAATCCCGGCTCGCATAAAGCCGGTTCAAGAATCCAGAATGAAGATCCTGGGCATAAAGATTAGCATATTTTGACAAATCAATCTCCAGCTTCCCTTTGCCCATAAAACCAAGCACATCTTTGGCTTTATGCTTTGCCAAAATGACCGGATTGCCCGGGGCGGTATAACCAGTGCCGGTGACGACAACTTCATCATCCTTTTCTGGGTTTGAAGTGGTAGGAGGAGTTGGCGGATTGGCAGTTGAGCTCAGAGGATTAACAACTGGACTTGCAGGTGTGGTGTGTGGACTTGAGGTGCCCTCGTGAGTGGCTGGGTCAGCTTCCGGCGGATCAACATTTACAATTGGTTCTGGCAGGACAAAATCATCCATGGGATTATCAAGGTTCTCACGGGCATCTTCAGGAATCTCAGCCGGTTCAACTTCACCCGAAGGGGTACTGGTCTTAGATTTCTTACTCAGACGAGCTTTGCCGCTGACATTAAAACAAGGATTAGTAGGTTCAATGGAATTACAAAGGAAAAGTGAAGGGCTGTATGCTTACCCATGGACGGTTTTCAATGGAGGTAGCTGGGTAGTGGATGAACCGCCAGACGAGTTAGAAGATACCTGATAATTTGAATCAGATGGATTGAGAGGGCATCGGAAAAAACCTTTCCAAGGATAATGTTTTTCAGGAGAACAAGCAACCTCTGGACGGCGTTTCTCGGTTGGTGTCTGAGGTAAACCGGAGGAAGTGACCTGTTGACCACTGTGCCGGGTTGTGCGACGACCTTCGGTTTGCTGTGTCTTCAAAGAAAGTTTTTGACCCACATAAGCAAGAGGGTGAGAGCATTTCACTTTCCGAACTGCACGGCGAAACCTTTGAACCGACACAAGTTCTGAGTCATAAAGATAAATTACCTCAACGTGATCTGCACGGCTGGCCTCTGCATCATCCCGGGAGCAATCATTGTCAGTAAGATGTATGAAATAAAGGCCAAGGGAGTCAAATTATACCTCTTCAGTTGATTCATGGACATCTTCTGGCGGTTCAGAAGACTTAGCGGTTTTCTTCTTGCCAGCTCTCTTGGTTACCTTGCTCTTAACACGAGGAGCCTTGGCTGGTTTGTCTTGAAGCTTCTTTTTCCAGAAGGAGCTGTCTGCCTGGGAGGTTGTGCAAAGGATTATTATAATAGAGCTAAGGCGTAGCAGTCAGGAAAGTGCAAAGTTAAAGTGTTTACCGCTGGCAGTTTGTTGGAGGCGAAGTAAGGACGCAGACCGATTTGAGTACACACGGTGAGATTTTCATCAAGTATCTTCTTCACACTTTCAGTGACCTCATCCTCAGTCAACTCTATTTGGTTAAACCGTTGCGGATCATCTGTCTTGCCAGTATATTCACACATTAGGCGTGGGCGGCCGCTTAAGGGCAAAATACACCATGAAAGCCAGCAGCGGACAAGATCAATGCCAGTTAAACCGTTGGCCATGAAAGCCCGGAGTTTGACAAGTTGGGATGCATAGGCTTGACGTTCTTTTGCTGTCAGCCGTGGAGGTAAAGGATGGCTATTGCTAAGCCGGTATGGCCGGTAACCCGACAGAGGATTTTCACCATTAGGAGCAGTGTTTTGACAGTAAAACCATGTTTGGTTCCAGTCCTTTGGGTGGCTATAAAGTTTGGCATGAGGAAATTCAACCTCTTTCCTCTTCTGAATTGACACGCCACCAAGTTCAGTATTGGGGCCATCAGCAAATTCGGCCCGGCGGTTTAAGTGGAAGAGATCCCGGAATAACTCAACAGTTGGTTCTTCCTGCAGATAAACTTCACAGAAAACCTGAAAATCACATATATTGGACACTGAGTTTGGTCCTATGTCTTGAGGATGGAGTTGGAAGCTGGCAAGTACATCCCGGAATTTTTTTTATCCGGGGGGACTGAAGCCCATGCCCAGAAGTTGTAGGAACACAATCACCTCTCCCTCTTGGGGTTTAGGAGGGCATTCAGGACCAGGAACTCGCCACTGAAGAACATTCTGTGGAGCTAAAGCGCCTATGATTACAAAGTTATTGATCTGTGTCTCGGTAATCCAGGATGGGACCCAGTTAAAGGCAGCAAATTGCGGTGCCATCATACAAAGTGTGTAAAAGGAAAATGGGCGGTTTACGATTGCTGATCCAAGTGACTTCATCAATGTTAAGTTGGCATATAATGCTAAACCGGAAATTTAATCAAAGTGTGCATACAAGGAGAACCAAGCATTGTTATTCAAAATTATACAGCGGTTTAAGTGAGGGCTAATGGCATATGAGGAATTATCAATTATCGCAGGTTAAACCGCCTTTCGGTGAAAGGTTCAAATCTACAATTCTACTAAGTGTTGCAGAAACAAGTTTCACAAGATGGTGATATAATTTTGGATCTACCGTCGGTCAATGGAGAAATTTTTCTGAGCCCTATAATGGCGTTAAGCGGAACAGAGAAGGTTCAGATAAGGATCTATCCAGGAACAACAAGATGTTGCAGTATGGTAGAGTAAAACTACAGATCCAGCCGCAAAAAGAAACAATCAGGCATAGCGAGATCCAGTGGGATGCTAAAGGAAAAGCAAATGAACACCGATGAACACCAAAGAAACTATGAAACCCTAACGAAGATCTAGTAAGTGAGAGAAAGGAGTGTTTACCAGGGCCACGCAAAGGCGGAGGAGTATCGCAGGATCTCTGGTACGAACAGGGTGATGCAGCGGCCTGAGATGGGGCAGAGCGTCAGGGTCAACGACGGCGGCGATGCTTGAGTTCTTCGGGTCGCGAGGAGGAAGACGATGCGAAGAGGCAAGGGGGGAAATGGAAGGAGCCCCGGTCTTATTTATAAAGGAAAAGGGATAAAACGGCGGGCGCGAAAATCGAGGAGTCTGAAGCGGCAAAAGGGGATACAGTTGTCACCTCAATCTTCGGGAATTAATTAAAGAGAAGGGAATCTTCATAAATCTTTTCATGTAGGAATGACATCACAATAATTTACTACAATTATGGAAGATGATGTCACGACGGTTCACTAAAGTTCACAGGAGAAGGCAATATGGCGGTTTCCGAGAGTTATCACCAATTTTTATAATTTTCCTAAAGGATTGAAGATTGATATGAACAGGTCCAAATCAACCTGGGGCCTACTGTTGAGGATATAACTACTAGGGGTAATCCGCCCAGGAGGGGCCAGTTCACCCTTAGTTACTTGGAAGCCCAAGGAAGCTCAAGAGACGGCGCTTTACTGATGAAGCTAAGAGGCCTCCGGCCCAAGGGCGTATTAGGGCCCATTTTAGTAAACCGGCATGATTGTACAAACTTGTGTAATAAGATAGGGAAGGAGAGACCGAGGCGAACACTTGTATCAGCCGGCCTCGGGACTCTGTAAACCGGCCAGGGTCTTCCTATGTGTATAAAGGGGTGACCCGGCGGCGGTTCAGGACAGACAACAACAAC
This sequence comes from Aegilops umbellulata, assembly GCA_032464435.1. Classification (NCBI taxonomy): domain Eukaryota; kingdom Viridiplantae; phylum Streptophyta; class Magnoliopsida; order Poales; family Poaceae; genus Aegilops; species Aegilops umbellulata. The sequence goes on from CP136054.1 coordinate 379,708,784, forward strand.
TCGAGGCTTAGGCTAGCGTATTCGCTCCCTGCGCATCGAAACCCAATCAATCCCATCACAACTAGACGTAGGCTTTACCTTCATCAAAGGGGCCGAACTAATATAAACTCCCATGTCCCTTTTCCGGTTTAACCCCTTCAAGCTAACCCGTTGCGATGGCTCCATGACTAAGTCTTTCCAAGAAGACATCTGACGTGTTAATTCCACGATAGTCAGCCAGGCAGCGAAGCAGGCAGACGAACCAGCCGGCCGAGCGGCGACGCGGGCGGTCGACCAGAGCAGTCGGCTGGGCAACGGTCTGCGCAGTCAGATCCTCCCTTCTTCTTTTTTCAGATGTGGGCAATCGACCCTTTGACTTTTCTTGAACAGCCGGGCGTGACTCGGCGTAGACGCGAGGCCGACTGGTGGCGAGCCGGCTGCGGGAGCAGGCGGGCGCGGCGAGGCTGGCCGGCGTAGGAGCCCGCGGGCAGGACGAGCGTGAGGGCACAGGCAGAGCCACGAGCAAGAGGTGGCGGCCGACCACCGGCGCGGCAAGGCGGAGGCGGCGCGTGGGGGTGGCAGCGAGGAGTAGTCGGCATGGGCGACGAGCTGGCGGAGGCCGGGTAGCGGGTAGAAGCGGCACTCGGGGTGGAGTGATGGGGCAAAGCAGGTGGTTGGCGTGAGCTGGGGGGGTCATAATGGGTGCCAAATGTCAGGGTTTTAGTGCGACATATGCCAACGGGTGGCTTATCAGTGTGGGGAATAGTAAGACATCACCGGTGCCAGGAAGCGGGATGAGGCGTAGACACGTACGCCGGCGAACTTTACCCAGGTTCGGGGCTCTCCTAGGATATAACACCCCTAGTCCCGCTCTGCGGGGTCTCCGCATGATCACTATCTCAACATGTAGCTACAAGTTGCACCTTGAGCTGTTTGCTAGAGGAGGAAGAAGGGTAAGGCTAGCTCTCTCCTCTCTCTATGTATGTGGTTGTGTAGTATCAGGGTCTGAACCCTTTGCATGGGTGCCCTCGGGGGTTTATATAGGCCTACCCCCAAGGGTACGATGGGAAACCTGCCGGGTGTAAGCCCGGTGTCACAGCCCCAGCTTTGGCCTTTGCTTGTCAATGCATATGCATCCATGCATCATCTTAAACTCAAGGAAATTGAATTGAGGGAATTCTCAAGCCTCAGAAATCTTTTAAAAAATGATCAACATTAAAATATTTTCAAATGAGCCCAACTAAATGTTCCTCCTAATCTCTGAAAATATTGGCAAGAGCTAAAACTCAAACCAATATTTTTTGAATCACAGAAATAATTATTCTTGGGTCTTTGAATTATTTCACTAGCTATTTGAATTGGGTTTATATTTACTATAAAATAGATATAAGCCCAATATATTTGAAAGTTTGCATGTGGCTCTGAACTAGTTTCCTAAATCCACATAATAATTTTCAAAAGCATAAAAATTGGTTTGGTTTGAAAACCAAACTCAAAACAAACTTCAAAAAAATAGAAAACAGAAACAAACAGAATAAAAGAGAGAGAGAGAGAGAGAGAGAGAGAGAGAGAGGAAAGCTTACCTGGTGCTTACCTACGACCTAGAGGCCCAGCACTGTGCAGCCCAGGAGCTGGCCCAACCCACCACCGCTGCCAGTCGTCTCCCACCTCACGCTAGAAGGACGAGAGGCGTCTGTCCGTGGCGCGCGCGCACGCGCATCACCACCTCCTGCTTGCCACCGACCGTTCAGAGTTGGCTGAAGATGCCACGCACCCCCCGGGCCCCTCTCGCTCTCTCCCATCCTCGTCCCCTCGCCTGCTGCTCTCTCTCTCACTGGAACGAGCGAAGCTCGTCGCCGCCATGAACTGCCCGCGTAGCCACCGCCTTCCCCTCTCCCTCTCTTCGTGTCCGGGTGCTCCGGCTCGTCGCCTGCATCTTCCTTGATGAGCCAAGCGACCAAGGATGCGCTGCATAACCGCCACCATCGTCGTCTTCACGTCCAGCCGCCCGAGATCCCGTCTCTGTTCCGGCCGCACCAACGCATCCCCGACCTCGCTCTCGTCCCGTCGACCCCACTGTGAGCTCCGCCATCGATTACCCCTAACCCCGTTGCATTTTTCCAACCGTACCCGTCGTTCTGCTGACGCCGGTAGCATCGCAACGATCGAGCCGTGCTCCGGCGCCGCTCTGCTTGACGTCGTCGCCGCCTCAGGCCATCTCCGGCAGCCCCGCAGCCACCACCCGATGCGCCTCGTCACGCTGCAGCCTTAGAGCCCAACCCCACCTCCTCTCGTCGGCGGAGTCGCCGGGACGAGCGACACCGCCATGTCTGTGTGTCATCGGCGGTTAACCTCCGACATTGCCGGCTTAATTAGTGCCTAACCACACTGCTAAGGACCAACCATAGTCACTGACACGCGGGCCCGGCCCTGCTAATTAATCTAGGATTAGTGCTAATTAAACCAGGATAGTTTAGTTGGTAACTGACACGTGGGACCCATTTGTCTGCTTGACCTGGGCCGCTCCGTTGACCGCTGATGTTAGCGTGATGTCATGCTGACGCAGTAAATCATTTACTGGATTTTGTTTAATTCCAAATAACCAGAAAATCCAAAAAATGATTTGAACTTCTAAAAATCATAGGAATTCAACCGTAGCTCAGAATGAAATAATTTATATATGAAAAAGGATTAGAAAAATCCAAATAATCTATTTATGGCATTCTCATGCATGCTAGAACAACTGATAACTACTGTTTAGGACAAATCAATAAATGTCATTTAAATAACCATATGTGGAGTTTGAATTTGAACCTTGGGTTCAAACCAACTACACTTAATTGTGTTGCTAGTTGCATTAGGACAAATCACATTATATTGCCATGTCATAATCATGCATCATAATTGTTGCATTGCATTGATTGTGTTCTTCCTTGTTTGCTGGTGTTTGTACCCTCTCGATAGACGTGGTTCCGACAATGTGATCGATGACACCGATGAAGAACTATGCTATCTTCAGAAGTGTCAAGCAAGCAAAACCCCCTTGTTCATTCTGATATAATCCCACTCTCTCGCTCCTGCTCTCTTTTACTGCATTAGGACAACAAGGATTCAACTGCTACATGCTGCGGTAGTTGAACCCCTTTCCTCTGCATGACCTGTCATTGCCACAGTAAATAGATGAAACCCACTAGCATGAGTAGGAGTTGTTTGAGCCCTAATGTGCCTACTCATTCATGCTTGTTGTCATGCCTGCTACTACTTAGAGTTGGTCAGGTCTAATTCACCGGAGATGAATTGGAATGTGGTAAACATGTCCTACTATTGAGAGCTAGGTGTGTGAATACAATTTGGTAAAGGTAGCGGTGAGAGGCCATGTAGGAGTACATGGCGGGTTGTCTCATTGCAGCCATCCTCAGGAACTGAGTCCTGTGTAAAGGTAGCAGTGAGAGGCCATGTAGGTGTACATGGCGGGTTGTCTCATAGGTACTACCACACATTGGGCTCCGGGCGCTCCAAGCTGTCTCGACTTATTAATAAACCTGATCTCTGTCCAGGAGTTGCAACTAGTTTCTGGAGTTTGTAGGTAGTGTTAGTAGTCTACCAAGTGGCACCCAGTACAGGTGGGCTTGGGACAGACTAGGCACAGTGGCATGGTGTACCAAGTGGCACCCGGATGTTGGGCTTGGGAACCCTACTCACATCGTTTGGGGCCGTGAGCGACACTCTGGCCGGATCTCCTTGCGGATGGAACCCGAATAGGCGATAAACCTAGAGTAGAGACTTGTGTGATTAGTCAGGTCATGGCCGACTCCCTCGCCAGGCTTCTGCTTGAAGGTTGCTGAGATACACGACGTGTACATGGTGGTAAGTGGCGAGAGCGTGTGTGAATAAGTACACCCCTGCAGGGTTAACATCATCTATTCGAATAGCCGTGTCCGCGGTAAAGGACTGCTGGGTTGCCTATACAGTTCATAGACAAGTGAAAGTGGATACTCTAAAATGCGCAAGATAAGCGTGAGTGCTATGGATGGCCCTCTCGTAGGGAGACTGGAGCAGATCCATAGTGGTGTATTGATATGTTGAAGATGTGGACTCGTGTGCGCCACCTCAAAAGAGTTACCTGGAGTCGTAGTTCAGGATAGCCACCGAGTCAAAGCTGGCTTGCTGCAGTCAAACTCCACCACCCCTTTGTTTATACTGATGCATATGTAGATAGTTCTGATGTAAGTCTTGCTGGGTACATTTGTACTCACGTTTGCTTAATTTATGTTTTTGCAGAGAGACATCAGTCTCACTAGTAGTTCCGCGTGGACTTCGACGTTTGGATTGTAACCTCAGCTACGAGCTTGTACCTTGGGAGGGTCTTGTAGTTAGTTAGGCTTCTCAGCCTTTTTCTTTTGTAGTTGTCTGTACTCAGACAAGTTAAGCTTCTGCATGTGCTTGTTGCTTGTCTGCTCTGTATGTTGGGTCATTAGACCCATGTTTGTAATATCTAGCTCTTTGGAGCCTGATGAATAAATACTTTGAATCGTAGAGCTTTGTTGTGATGCCATGTTGTATTTACACATATCGAGCATATTGTGTATATGATTGAAATGCTTGGTATGTGTGGGATCCGACAACCGAGTTGTTTATCCTTGGTAGCCTCTCTTATGGGGAAATGTAGTCTAGTGCTTCCGCTGAGCCATGGTAGTCTGCTATAGCCCGGTTTATCGAAGTCCTGCTAGCCCAGTTACTACTGCTCCGGAACACTTAGACTGGCCGGCATGTGATCCACTTCGTTCCTGTGTCTGTCCCTTTGGGGAAATGTCACGCGGTGACTTCCGGAGTCCTGCTACAGCCCGGGTTCCCGGAGTCCTATTAGCCTAGTTGCTACAGCCCGTATTCACACGCTGATGACCGGCACGTTTGATGCAGGTTCATGTATGCCTGTCCCCGTAAGTTAGCGCCACTTTGGGTTCACGACTAGTTAAGTCGGCTCGGGTTCTCTGTAATATGGATAATAGCGACACTATCATATACGTGAGCCAAAAGGCGCAAACGGTCCCGGGCCAGGTAAGGTGGCACCCGTGAGAATACCGTGCGTGAGGACGCAAAGTGATATGATGTGTTACATGCTAGATCCATGTGACTTAGGATCGGGGTCCAGGCAGCTTTGTTATTAGAGCCTGATTGCCTGTAGGATTACCAAGCCAAACTGGTCGAAGTCGAATTTAGAAATGCTTTAGTTATATAAGGGAATTGATTGTGGCAGGGAACGTAAGGCTCGTTTTACTCCTTTACCTTATGCCTTCTGATCTGAGTCAACCTCTTCTTTTCTACGGGGATTAAGAACTAGGCTTCTCATCTTTCTATCAGGATCACGTGTTACTAATCCGTAGACTTATAGGATTAATGGATTCAAGGCTCATTTCAGTTTCTACTAGTTCCGTATGTTGACAGTTGATCTCGAAACCTTGTTATTATGATGTTGAGTGGTTATGCCACCATTTTGTAGGATGTCTCAAATCTTTTTGAGCATTTACAACTGTTATGCTGTCTGAGTCATCCCAGGTTTCTAGATAGTCTGATGCACTTGCAATCATTCCTCCATGTTCCGGATGTCCATTTGGGCCAGATTATTCACACTAACTAGTGTGTTGAGGTACTCCATTGCCTCGATATATATGTTGAAGCTATTGTTATGACCCTAGGTGTCTAAGAGAACCACCCAGTAATCTAGCAATGCTTTGTATCCCAAGTGTGATGATTTTGGCCATTATTCTTGAAAGCATCCCGTGATGCCATTTAGTTAGTAGGCATTCTATTTCTGGGTTCTTGAGCCCAAGATTCACTCTACTTACCTCGTGTTGGTAGTGTTTGCTCGTTCCTTCAGGATATTAGTAACCTTTGTGATAGTCCTCGAGGTTCGTGGTATTTCCTTCTTCCAGATACCATGAACTACTTATGGCAGAATTCCTTTTGAACCGAAAGATCACAACCAGAGTACTCTTGATGAGTTCTCCATTCTACATTGTGAATCTACCAGTTCTACCTTTCTGCATGGGTTATCTAGAAGAAATATGTTGAACTCGTTCAACATGCTATTCTATGCACGGACAACTCCGAAATTCATATGTTCCTTTGAGTTGTACCCCTTCATTTATATTCTGACCCTCATCTATCAATTGATAGTCAAGAGTATGTGTGCGATTGTGTTCACCGATGCCTATTATTCTTGTGGTATGTCAATCCATTCTATTCCGGAATGACTAGGAGAAACAAACTCCAGTACCTCATCCATATCCAGGATTGGGTCAAAGTAGTTGTATTCCGCAGATTAAAATGCCAATTCAGCTTTGTTCTGTTCTACCTTGGAGTATTACCCTATTTATGTCAAGAATATCATAGGAATTGCACCATCTCTTATGAATTCTTGATGCAATGATACCTCTCGCCATCAGTGTTCATTCCTCAGTCCCCGTGTTGTTGTAACCTGTAACACCCCGGATGTAACTTGCCATATTTGTAATCCAACTCTTGCCATTTTCGGCTATGTGATATGATATTTCCTCCGTGGTTGGGTTTTCCTTCTTTTTGCATTTTGTCCTTGTCATGCATTTCATATCATGTCATCATGTGCATCGCATTCGCATACGTGTTCGTCTCTTAAATCCGAGCATTTTCCCCGTTGTCCGTTTTGCAATCCGGCGCACCTATGTTCCCCGGCGTCCTCTTTTACCTTTTTCCGTGAGCGGGTATTAAAATTTCTCGGAATGGACCGAGGTTTGTCAAGCGGCCTTGGTATAGCACCGGTAGACCGCCTGTCAAGTTTCGGGTCATTCGGAGGTCGTTTGATACTCCAACGGTTAACCGGGTAACCGTAAAGGCCTCGTGTGTGTTGCAGCCCAAAACCCCTCCAAAACGGCCCAATAACCCATCTAAGTCACTCCTATGTCCATCGTCATTCGATCACGATTGCGTGGCCAAAAACCGCTCCTCATTTGGAGCTTCCTAGCCCCTCCTTCCTATAAATACACCCTCCTCCCGAAAATTGCGGATCAATTCCTACCCTAACCCTAGACCCCGCTCCTCTTCGCGCGCCGGACACCGTCCGCCGGCGCCGCACACGTCCGCCTTCACGCCCGCGGCCAACCCCGTCGCGCCACATGGCCTGGGCCGGTCCCCACTTCCCCGCGCGCCGCCCGGCCCGCCGAGCCCGCGGAAGGCCCCCGCGGCCCGCCGCCGCCCGCCTCCCGCGCCGCAGCTCCTCCGCCCGAGCGCCGCGCGCCTCCCCGCGAACTCCGGCGCACCGCCACCACCCTCCATCGCCGGCGCTGCTCGCCGCCGCCGCCTCCCGCTGGCATATCAGTAATTTTTCCTTCAGTAATTTTGTTGCATGTTCATCGCATCATATCTCTGCACCCGTGGCTCCGTTGTGGGCGTATAGCATATCAAATTGTTCGCCTCGATGAGTACATCGTTTCATCTCATGGCATCATTTCCATTCGAGCTCAGCTTGATGCCCGAAATGCTGTTAGAAGAGGGCTATGTGATGTTAGTTTCAGATCTGTTATCAGAACATGCACTTTTGTCATTTTTGCCATGATTGATGTGTGCATCCTATGAAGTTGAGTCCTACATGTGATTTGTAATATGCCATTCTATCTTTCCAGAGGTGTATACCATGTATTTTTGTGATCTTTGTGGTGACTAGCACAAGCATGCAAACTAGGGTACATAATGTTGCTGATTTCAGAGACTTAGTATTTTCACTAAGTCATGTTCTGCTGTTATTTTTATGCCATGTGTTCTTGTTGTTTAAGAGAGATCTATGCATCTTTTGAGCATGATCAGTAAGGGTGTTTTGAACACATGGATTTGTTCTATCCATCCGTGCCTTTGTTTGTAATCATGGAGTGCCATAGCTTGAGTCAATCGAGCTCTACTTTTGCTATAAAATGTTCCTGGCAGATTGTTTACATGTTATTCGATTTTGCCAAGCTTGTTGTAGTTGATTCTTGCATGCTATGATGTTTTTCTTGCCATTTATAGCTCCTATGCCATGTCTTCTTGATGGATATTTCCTTGGTTTATCATGTAGTGCTCTGTAGTGAGTGCATCGAGCTCACGAACATGCCTAGTTATTATCTGTTTTCGACATGTCCAGTTTTCTGCCAAGTCTGAAACCTGTAACGAAACTTGCTTATTTGACATCGTGTTATTATATTTTCTGGTCCCTTTTGGCTCATGGTCAGTAAGGGACTTTTGTTAAGTGCTTTGAGTAAATTTCTTTCATGCCTTATTTTGCTATGTTCTGTTCCTGTAGCATGCTGTTTGCTTGCTCTAAACATGTCATCCTGATGTTAATTTCTGGTATGTTATTTTCACTAAGTCTGTGAACCTGTTAACTTTTGCACTTTTGCCATGCTTGTTTGAACCTGTTGTGTTGTAAATTAGCCGTAGCTCAGTGTTCATCTTTTGTCAAGCATCTTGATTATCTTACGGTCATATGCTTTGCTGGTACGTTTGGGTGCAGTAGATTAATTTCGTGTTGATTGCTAAGTAGCATCATGCTGTTAATGGCAGAATCTTGTCATTCTTGTTTTGCTTGCCATTTGCAAACCGTGCATCCGATTCCGGTGATCTTTATATCGATTTCAACCGAAATCACCTCACCTTTCCAGTGGCATACTTGGTTTGCGAAGATTATGCCTTGTTCATTTTTTTCCTTCCGGAGCACGCATATGCATTGCATATCACATCTCGCATATCATGCCATGTTTTGCATCATGTTGTTTGTGCATTGCATCGTGGTTGATGTTTGTCCCCTTTGCTTGTGTTCTTGTCTTGGGTAGAGCCGGGAGACGAGTACATGAATGAGGAACCTATCGAGAATGCTTACGAGGATCAAGCTTTCGACAACTCTGAGAACCTTGCAGGCAAGATGACCATACCCTCGATATCACTTCTATCTTTGCTTGCTAGATGCTCGCTCTTCTACCACTTGCTATATCATTCCACCCATATTGCCATGTCAGCCACTAACCATCCAAGTCCTAGCAAACCATTGACTGGCTATGTTACCGCTTTGCTCAGCCCCTCTTATAGCGTTGTTAGTTGCAGGTGTAGATGAAGTTTGTTCCATGTTGGAACATGGAGATGTTGTTCCTTGTTGGAACATGTTTACTTGTTGGGATATCACAATATCTCTTATTTAATTAATGCATCTATATACTTGGTAAAGGGTGGAAGGCTCGGCCTTATGCCTGGTGTTTTGTTCCACTCTTGCCACCCTAGTTTCCGTCATACCGGTGTTATGTTCCTTGATTTTGCGTTCCTTACATGGTTGGGTGATTTATGGGACCCCCTTGATAGTTCGCTTTGAACAAGACTCCTCCAGCAAGGCCCAACATTGGTTTTACCATTTGCCACCTAAGCCTTTTTCCCTTGGGTTCTGCAGACTCAAGGGTCATCTTTATTTTAACCCCCCCGGGCCAGTTCTCCTTCGATTGCTGGTCCAAACTAGAGCCCTTTGCAGCGCCACCTCGGGGTAACTCGAGACTTGGTTTTAGTTGTACGGACTGCTCATCCGGATGTGCCCTGAGACCGAGATATGTGCAACTCCTATCAGGATTTGTGGCACAATCGGGCAGCTTTGCTGGATTTGTTTTATTACTATTGAAATGTCTTGTAGTCCGGGATTCCGAGACTGATCGGGTCTTTCCTGGTAGAAGGAATTTCCTTCGTTGACCGTGAGAGCTTATAATGGGCTAAGTTGGGACACCCCTGCAGGGTATTATCTTTCGAAAGCCGTGCCCGTGGTTATGAGGCAGATGGGAATTTGTTAATGTCCGGTTGTAGAAAACCTGAAGTTGATCTTAACTAAACCACATCAACCGCGTGTGTAACCGTGATGGTCTCTTCTCGGCGGGGTCCGGGAAGTGAACACGGTGTTGGAGTTATGTTTGATGTAGGTTGTTCTAGGATCACTTCTTGATCACTTCTAGCTTCACGACCGTGCTTTGCTTCTCTTCTCGCTCTCTTTTGCGTTGTTAGCCACCATATATGCTAGTCGCTTGCTGCAGCTCCACCTCACAACCCTATCCTACCCATAAGCTTAAATAGTCTTGATCTCGCGGGTGTGAGATTGTTGAGTCCCCGTGACTCACAGATTCTACATAAACAGTTGCAGGTACCAACGATGCCAGTGCAGATGACGCAATCGAGCTCACGTGGGAGTTCGACGAGGAACGTGGCCGTTACTATGTGTCTTTTCCTGATGATCAGTAGTGGAGCCCAGTTGGGGTGTTCGGGGATCTGTGTAGCATTTGGGGTAGTCTTCTTTCATTTTGGTTACGTAGTCAGACCTTGAGTGTATTATGGATGATGTATGTTTATTTATGTATTGTGTGAACTGGCGACTGTAAGCCAACTATGTATCTATTTCCCTTATGTATTACATGGGTTGTGTGAAGATTACCTCACTTGCGACATTGCTTACAATGCGGTTATGCCTCTAAGTCATGCCTCGACACGTGGAAGATATAGCCGCATCGAGGGCGTTACAAGTTGGTATCAGAGCCTTCCCCGACCTTAGAAGCCCCCACTGATTGATCGTTTTTAGCGGCCGAGTTGTGTCTAGAAAAATGTTTTGAGTCATTTAGGAATTATAGATCGGAGAGTTTAGGAATTCTTTTTACTTCCCAGTCTCCTCATCGCTCTGGTAAGGCATCCTGACGTAGAGTTTTGACTCTTCTCTTCTCAAATTTCACTAAAAAAAATTTGGATCACGCGGGTATCTTACAATCGTTCCGATGGTTTTATGATGACAACATTGTCTTGGTGCCTCCTGTCAGCAGGGGTTTAGTGGAGGTGTCCCGGGGAGTTGAGCTCCGAGGTGTTGTCGTCATAATTTTATCGTTACAGTTCTGGAATACCTGAGTTTAGTACGCCGACATCGAAAATCTCTTTTGTACAGTTGTTGGTGAGATAACCCTGATAGCCCAGTACTGAGGCGAGTGCGGGAGTATTGCCATAACTCGTATAACGGATGCTTTTCGAAGGTTGAGGTAGACGATTTCCGAAGGTTTCTTGGTTATGTGTTGAAGGATGGATACAGTTGGATCTAGGTATTGGTAGTTTGGGTGATATATTTTGTGTCCCCTGTATCCCCAACACCTGATTGCATAACCAGAAAGTTTCGGGAGTTTATAAGTGGGAATTCATGTAGCTCTCGTATTTCTTCCCACAGATATTTGGTTCGTGATTGGGTAATCCTTACCAAGTATTTGTTCACATCCGTACCTTGTTGATTTTATTCCATACCTTTTTCTAAGTGGCTTCTCAACTTATGGAAGTTTGATGCTTTACTTTGGAATTCATTCATTCATTCTTGTTCGGATGTTTATTGTGAAGACTATATGTTGCAATTTCGATCCTTTGATTCAGCTTGATTATTTGTCTTTCAAGATGCTAATGGATGTCACCCTCTTCAGGATGGCTCCGCCAACGCGTCAGAATCCGGAACGCAATGAAGGAAGTCAGGCTAACCCTCCGCCACCACCTCCGCCTCCGGAGGCATGGCAAGCCCTGATGACTGCCACAAATGCCAATGCTCAGATACTGATTCAGCTCTTGCAAGATCGCAACCAAGGGCAAGGTAATCAAGAAATCAAGGCCAAGGCAACAATCAGCCGCATTTTGCTACCCTCAATCAGTTCCTTGCAAATCAGCCAAAGACTTTCAGCTACTGTGTCGAGGCCACAGACGCCGATGATTGGCTCGTGGATATTAGCAAGCATTTCGAGTGCAGCAATGTCAGACCTGAGGACTTTGTCAAGTTTGCCTCTTTTCAACTCAAGGATCAAGCTGCTGAATGGTTCCAACAATACAAAGATTCCAGAGGAGGTCGTGTGATTACCTGGGATGATTTCCGCCATGACTTCAAAGCTCATCACATTCCAGAAAGTGTTGTTGAGAGTAAGCATGAGGAGTTCCGCAATCTCAATCAAGGCAACATGTCTGTGTATCAATACAACACTCAGTTCCAGAAGCTCTCTCGTTTTGCGAAGCAAGACATCCCTGATGAGAAGAGTATGATCTACCAATTCAGGCGTGGTCTCAGAGAAGATTTGCAACTAGCTCTCGTGGTTTTCGAGCCGCTAAAGTATGATGAATTCTACAACATGGCACTGAAACAAGAGGCTGCTCAGCTCAAGTGTGAGGCTTCTAAGAAGAGAGTCAGAGACGCAGTTCAGTCTTCTTCTTCCTCACTTGTGGCAGCTAAGCAACAGAAGTTCTGGTTGCCTCCTCCTCCTCCGTTCCGTCAGCCTTACCAGCAGAAGAACTCAGGTGGTCGTGGATCTTCCCACCCACCCAACCCTGGCTATCATATCAAGTCTCAGAATCAAGCTCCAAGACCAAATGCTCCTTACTATCGTCCGCTCTCAGAGGTGACTTGCAAGAAATGTCAGCAAAAGGGTCACTATGCGGACAAGTGCTTCAACCAAAGGCGCCTTCCGCCTCCTCCTCCTGTGAAATCGTCAAGCAATGCAGTGGTCAAGCATAATTCCCAGTCTGCAAAGGTGAACATGATGAATGCAGCTCAAGCGGAGGATTCTTCTGATGTGATAATGGGTAATCTCTCAGTTAATGATATTCCTGCAAAAGTCTTATTTGATACTGGAGCATCGCATTCTTTCATTTCAAGACCTTTTGTGGCTATGCATGATTTGGATACTCAAGTTTTGTCCCCGGGTAAGCAAATGACTTCTCGAGTTTTGGTCCCGAATGTCGGTATCAAGTTGGGCGACTATAGATTTCTGGCTAAACCAATTGTTCTTGGTGACTTTGATATTGATCTTATTCTCGGGATGGACTGGCTTTCTAATCACAAGGCTCAGCTTGATTGTGCTGCCAGGGAAATTCAATTGACTCTCTTCTGACGATGTGATCATTTATGCCGCTCGTGATGATACCATTCGGTTGTTTTCTCTCAATGAGAAGGGTGAATTGGATCCTATCTATCAAATTCCAGTCGTTTGTGAGTACCAAGATGTTTTCCAGAAGAGCTTCCGGGTATGCCTCCTCACCGGCCAGTTGAATTCGTTATTGATCTTGAGCCTGGCACGGAACCCGTTTGCAAGCGTCCATACAAGCTTGGACCTAAAGAGCTGAAGGAATTGAAGAAACAGCTCGATGAACAAGAGCGTCTGGGTTTGATCAAACCGAGTTCTTCTCCATGGGGTTGTGGTGTTCTTTTTGTCTAGAAGAAGGATGGCACGGACCAACTTTGCGTCGATTACCGTCCATTGAACAAGAAGACAATCAAGAACAAGTATCCACTTCCCAACATCAATGAGCTATTTGAGCAACTTAAAGGTGCTAAAGTGTTCTCCAAGCTTGACCTTCGTATGGGTTATCATCAAATTCGCATTCGTGAAGAAGATATTCCCAAGACAGCATTTAGAACAAGTTTTGGTTCTTATGAATATACTGTTATGTCATTCGGCCTTGTCAATGCTCCTCCAACATTCACTCGCTTGATGAATTTCATCTTCAACCCCTACACCAATGAATTTGTCTTGGTCTATCTCGATGATATTTTGGTCTTCTCCAAGAATAAGAAGGATCATGCCATACATTTGCGATTGGTGCTCGACAAGCTCAGAGAGTATCAATTATATGCGAAGTTCTCCAAATGTGAATTTTGGCTTGATGAAGTTCTTTACCTTGGGCATATCATCTCTGCCAAGGGCATTGCTGTTAATCCTGAGAAGGTGTCTGCAGTCGTGAATTGGGAACCTCCTCAGAATGTCAAGCAGCTTCGCAGTTTTCTTGGACTTGCAAGCTATTGCCGAAGATTCGTTGAGAATTTCTCAAAGATTGCAAAGCCTCTTTCCAACCTCCTCCAGAAGCATGTGAAGTATGTCTGGTCTCCTGAGTGTGACGTTGCTTTCAACACTCTCAAAGAGAAACTTGTCATTGCTCTAGTGTTGACTCCTCCTGACGATTCCAAGCCTTATGAAGTTTTCTGTGACGCTTCTCTTCAAGGTCTCGGTGCTGTGTTAATGCAAGAGAAGAAGGTTGTGGCCTATACCTCTCATCAGTTGAAGCCCAACGAAAAGAACTACCCCACTCACGATCTTGAGTTGGCGGCAGTTGTCCATGCGTTGATAACATGGAGACATCTCCTGTTGGGAAGGAAAGTAGACATTTTCACCGATCACAAGAGTCTTAAGTAGATCTTCACTCAGCCCAACCTCAACCTCAGGCAAACTCGATGGATCGAAATGATTCAAGAGTATAATCCGAGTATTGAATATACTCCAGGCAAGGCTAATGTGATTGCAGACGCGTTGAGCAGGAAAGCTTATTGCAACAGCTTAATCCTCAAGCCCTTTCAACCGGATCTTTGTGAAGCTTTCCGCAAGTTGAATCTCCAAGTTGTTCCTCAAGGTTTTCTTGCCAACCTCATCGTCTCTCCTACTTTGGAAGATCAAATTCGTGAGGCACAACTGTTGGGTTCCATGGTGAAGAAGGTGAAACGTGGTATTGACAAGGGCATTTCCAAATACAAGTGCTATCGCGTTGATGACAGAGATACTCTTTTCTTCGAGGACCGTATCGTGGTTCCTAAGGGTGATCTTCGTAAAGTCATTATGAACGAGGCGCACAATTCTCTTCTGTCAATTCATCCTGGAAGTACAAAGATGTACCATGACCTCAAGCAGTCGTATTGGTGGACTCAAATGAAGCGAGAAAGTGCTCAATTCGTGAATGAATGTGATGTCTGCATAAGGGTGAAAGCAGAACACCAACGACCAGCTGGTCTACTCCAACCTCTTGCTATTCTAGAATGGAAGTTTGTTCATATCGAAATGGACTTCGTGACTGGGTTTCCTAAGTCCAAGCGTGGAAATGATGCCATCTTCGTCGTCATCGACAAGCTCACCAAAGTGGCTCATTTTCTTCCTATCAAAGAGTCTATCACAGCAGCGCAGCTGGCAGAGCTCTACACATCCAGAATTGTCTCCTTGCATGGCATTCCACAATTGATTTCTTCATACCGTCGCAGCATCTTTACCTCCAAGTTTTGGGATTCTTTCCAGAAGGCCATGGGCACAAATATTCGCTTTAGCACAGCTTTCCACCCTCAAACTAGTGGACAAGTCGAGCGTGTCAACCAAATTCTTGAAGATATGCTCAGGGCTTGTGTTATCTCTTTCGGCATGAAGTGGGAGGATTGTCTTCCTTATGCTGAGTTCTCTTACAACAACAGCTTTCAAGCCAGCTCGGGCAAAGCCCCATTCGAGATTCTCTATGGCAGAAAGTGCCGTACTCCTCTCAATTGGTCTGAGACGGGTGAACGTCAATTTCTTGGCAACGATTTGATCTCAGAGGCTGAGGCAATGTGCAAGGTCATTCGTGAGAATCTCAAAGCCGCGCAATCGCGCCAGAAGAGTTATTACGATAGCAAACATCGTGTTTTGGCATTCGAGATCGGAGATCATGTCTACCTCCGCGTCTCTCCAATGAAAGGTACTCGTCGCTTCGGTATCAAGGGGAAACTTGCCCCCAGATATGTTGGTCCTTTCAAGATCATCGGCAAACGAGGCGATCTCGCCTATCAACTGGAGCTTCCCCCCAACTTTGCAAATGTGCACGATGTCTTCCACGTGTCACAGCTTCGCAAGTGCTTCAAGACGCCTGAGCGCACCATCAACTTCGAAGAGATTGATCTTCAAGAAGATTTGTCCTATCATGAGCATCCCGTTGCTATTCTTGAAGAAACTGAGCGCAAGACTCGCAACAAGTCAATCAAATTCCTGAAAGTGAAGTGGTCACACCATTCAGACCGAGAAGCCACCTAGGAGCGCGAGGACCACCTTCGTTCCGAATATCCGGAGTTTTTCAGTCCTAGATCTCGGGACGAGATCCTCTCGTAGTGGTGGAGTGTTGTAACACCCCGGATGTAACTTGCCATATTTGTAATCCAACTCTTGCCATTTTCGGCTATGTGATATGATATTTCCTCCATGGTTGGGTTTTCCTTCTTTTTGCATTTTGTCCTTGTCATGCATTTCATATCATGTCATCATGTGCATCGCATTCGCATCCGTGTTCGTCTCTTAAATCCGAGCATTTTCCCTGTTGTCCGTTTTGCAATCCGGAGCTCCTTTGTTCCCCGGCGTCCTCTTTTACCTTTTTCCGTGAGCAGGTACTAAACTTTCTCGGAATGGACCGAGGTTTGTCAAGCGGCCTTGGTATAGCACCGGTAGACCGCCTCTCAAGTTTTGGGTCATTCGATGGTCGTTTGATACTCCAACGGTTAACCGGGTAACCGTAAAGGCCTCGCATGTGTTGCAGCCCAAAACCCCTCCAAAATGGCCCAATAACCCATCTAAGTCACTCCCATGTCCATCTCCGTTCGATCACGATCGTGTGGCCGAAAACCGCTCCTCATTTGGAGCTTCATAGCCCCTCCTTCCTATAAATACACCCTCCTCCCGAAAATTGCGGATCAATTCCTACCCTAACCCTAGACCCCGCTCCTCTCCGCGCGCCGGACACCGTCCGCCGGCGCCGGACACGTCCGCCTTCGCGCTCGCGGCCAACCCCGTCGCGTCACGTGGCCTGGGCCGGTCCCCACTTCCCCGCGCGCCGCCCGGCCCGCCGAGCCAGCGGAAGGCCCCCGCGGCCCGCCGCCGCCCGCCTCCCGCGCCGCAGCTCCTCCGCCCGAGCGCCGCGCGCCTCCCCGCGAACTCCGGCGCGCCGCCGCCGCCCTCCATCGCCGGTGCCGCTCGCTGCCGCCGCCTCCCGCGCCCGGCCGCGCCGCGCCTCCCCACAGCTCCCCGCGCCGCGCCACGAGCTCCTCCGCGCCCCACGTCGAGCGCCGCCGCCCCGCAGCTCCCCGCCGGCGCCGTCCTCGCCGTCCCGCGGCCGGATCCGCGGAGCTCCGGCCATCTTCTCCGGTGAACCCCCCGGATCCAGATCTAGACAGAGGGTTGACTTCTCCTCCCCCCAATATTCTTCTAAGTCTTTTTCCTTCAGTAATTTTGTTGCATGTTCATCGCATCATATCTCTGCACTGGTGGCTCCGTTGTGGGCGCATAGCACATCAAATTGTTCGCCTCGATGAGTACACCATTTCATATCATTGCATCATTTTCATTTGAGCTCATCTTGATGCCCGAAATGCTGTTAGAAGAGGGCTATGTGATGTTAGTTTCAGATCTGTTATCTGAACATGCACTTTTGTCATTTTTGCCATGATTGATGTGTGCACCCTATGAAGTTGAGTCCTACATGTGATTTGTAATATGCCATGCTATCTTTCCAGAGGTGTATACCATGTATCTTTTTGATCTTTGTGGTGACTAGCACAAGCATGCAAACTAGGGTACATAATGTTGCTGATTTCAGAGACTTAGTATTTTCACTAAGTCATGTCCTGCTGTTATTTTTATGCCATGTGTTCTTGTTGTTTCATACAGATCTATGCCTCTTTTGAGCATGATCAATAAGTGTGTTTTGAACACATGGATTTGTTCTATCCATCCATGCCTTTCTTTGTAATCATGGAGTGCCATAGCTTGAGTCAATCGAGCTCTACTTTTGCTATAAAATGTTCCTGGCAGATTGTTTACATGTTATTCGATTTTGCCAAGCTTGTTGTAGTTGATCCTTGCATGCTATGATGTTTTTCTTGCCACGTATAGCTCCTATGCCATGTCTTCTTGATGGATATTTCCTTGGTTTATCATGTAGTGCTCTGTAGTGAGTGCATCAAGCTCACGAACATGCCTAGTTGTTATCTGTTTTCGACATGTCCAGTTTTCTGCCAAGTCCGAAACCTGTAACGAAACTTACTTATTTGACATGGGTGTTATTATATTTTCTGGTCCCTTTTGGCTCATGGTCAGTAAGTGACTTTTGTTAAGTGCTTTGAGTAGATTCGTTCCATGCCTTATTTTGCTATGTTCTGTTCTGTAGCATGTTGTTTGCTTGCTCTAAACATGTCATCCTGATGTTAATTCTGGCATGTTGTTATTTTCACCAAGTCTGTGAACCTGTTAACTTTTGCACTTTTGCCATGCTTGTTTGAACCTGTTGTGATGTGAATTAGCCGTATCTTAGTGTTCATCTTTTGTCAAGCATCTTGAGTAGCTTACTGTCATATGCTTCTCTGGTACGTTTGGGTGCAGTAGATTAATTTCTTGTTGATTGCTAAGTAGCATCATGGTGTTAATGGCAGAATCTTGTCATTCTTGTTTTGCTTGCCATTTGTAAACCGTGCATCCGATTCCGGTGATCTTTATATCGATTTCAACCGAAATCACCTCACCTTTCCAGTGGCATACTTTGTTTGCGAAGATTATGCCTTGTTCATTTTTTTCCTTCCGGAGCACGCATATGCATTGCATATCACATCTCGCATATCTTGCCATGTTTTGCATCATGTTGTTTGTGCATTGCATCGTGGTTAATGTTTGTCCCCTTTGCTTGTGTTCTTGTCTTGGGTAGAGCCGGGAGATGAGTACGTGAATGAGGAACCTGTCGAGAACGCTTACGAGGATCAAGCTTTCGACAACTCTGAGAACCTTGCAGGCAAGATGACCATACCCTTGATATCACTTCTATCTTTGCTTGCTAGATGCTCGCTCTTTTGCTATGCTTATGCTGCGATACCTACCACTTGCTATATCTTGCCACCCATATTGCTATGTCATCCACTAACCATCCATGTCCTAGCAAACCATTGACTGGCTATGTTACCGCTTTGCTCAGCCCTCTTATAGCGTTGTTAGTTGCAGGTGTAGATGAAGTTTGTTCCTTGTTGGAACATGGAGATGTTGTTCCTTGTTGGAACATGTTTACTTGTTGGGATATCACAATATCTCTTATTTAATTAATGCATCTATATACTTGGTAAAGGGTGGAAGGCTCGGCCTTATGCCTGGTGTTCTGTTCCACTCTTGCCACCCTATTTTCCGTCATACCGGTGTTATGTTCCTTGATTTTGCGTTCCTTACACGGTTGGGTGATTTATGGGACCCCCTTGACAGTTCACTTTGAATAAGACTCCTCCAGCAAGGACCAACATTGGTTTTACCATTTGTCACCTAAGCATTTTTCCCTTGGGTTCTGCAGTCTCAAGGGTCATCTTTATTTTAACCCACCCGGGCCAGTTCTCCTTTGATTGCTGGTCCAAACTAGAGCCCTTTGCAGCGCCACCTCGGGGCAACTCGAGACTTGGTTTTAGTTGTACGGACTGCTCATCCGGTTGTGCCCTGAGACCGAGATATGTGCAGCTCCTATCAGGATTTGTTGGCACAATCGGGCAGCTTTGCTGGATTTGTTTTATTACTATCAAAATGTCTTGTAGTCCGGGATTCCGAGACTGATCGGGTCTTTCCTGGTAGAAGGAATATCCTTCGTTGACCGTGAGAGCTTATAATGGGCTAAGTTGGGACACCCCTGTAGGGTATTATCTTTCGAAAGCCGTGCCCGTGGTTATGAGGCAGATGGGAATTTGTTAATGTCCGGTTGTAGAAAACCCGAAGTTGATCTTAACTAAAACACATCAACCGCGTGTGTAACCGTGATGGTCTCTTCTCGGCGGGGTCCGGGAAGTGAACATGGTGTTGGAGTTATGTTTGACGTAGGTTGTTCTAGGATCACTTCTAGCTTCACGACCGTGCTTTGCTTCTCTTCTCTCTCTCTTTTGCGTTGTTAGCCACCATATATGCTAGTCGCTTGCTGCAGCTCCACCTCACAACCCTATCCTACCCATAAGCTTAAATAGTC
Organism: Aegilops umbellulata; assembly: GCA_032464435.1. Taxonomy (NCBI): domain Eukaryota; kingdom Viridiplantae; phylum Streptophyta; class Magnoliopsida; order Poales; family Poaceae; genus Aegilops; species Aegilops umbellulata. The sequence goes on from CP136054.1 coordinate 379,728,557, forward strand.
TTGATCTCGCGGGTGTGAGATTGTTGAGTCCCCGTGACTCACAGATTCTACATAAACAGTTGCAGGTACCAACGATGCCAGTGCAGATGACGCAATCGAGCTCACGTGGGAGTTCGACGAGGAACGTGGCCGTTACTATGTGTCTTTTCCTGATGATCAGTAGTGGAGCCTAGTTGGGGTGTTCGGGGATCTGTGTAGCATTTGGGGTAGTCTTCTTTCATTTTGGTTCCGTAGTCGGACCTTGAGTGTATTCTGGATGATGTATGTTTATTTATGTATTGTGTGAAGTGGCGACTGTAAGCCAACTATGTATCTCTTTCCCTTATGTATTACATGGGTTGTGTGAAGATTACCTCACTTGCGACATTGCTTTCAATGCGGTTATGCCTCTAAGTCGTGCCTCGACACATGGGAGATATAGACGCATCGAGGGCGTTACATAACCGGAACACCGACATGTGAACCGTGATGTGTGAAATCAATACTCCTAGTACCCCATTGCTTGGTAGTTAATGGACCATACTCTCATTCTTAGCGTGTTGGATATTGAATTATCATTCTAAGATTGATCATGCTACCTAGTCCATTTTCCCTGGTGCACTCCTCGATCAATGAGTTAGGATTGTGTCAATCCCTCGCTCTTTTGATCATATCATCTTGCCCTGAAAAGAAAGATTGTTCCCGAGCTTATAACATATCGATGGTGCATGATATTCCGGATATCTTCTTGCAAGTATCACCAGGTTGTCCCCTGACCGTTGTGTTGAGCTCGTGATCAAGCTGGTTTCTTGTAACCAACCCTTCTCCAAGAATCTGTGTTGCATACCCCTGAGCTAGTTGGCTAAGCTAAACAACAACTTGGAGAGTTGGAAGAAAAAAGCTTGTCCGACCTAGCTCATCACTAAGGGATATCTTGTATGTGTGTTGAAGGTAGATGGTATTTTCATCGATTGACCCTCGTGATCAGTTAAGGGGACCTATCACCTTATCCAACCTTTGATTTGAGTATGGGCTATTGTCAAATCAGATCAGAACCAACGATATTTGTAATGTTTTCTTACTCGTGTTTTTTTCCTCGAGCATACACCATTATATTCTTTGGGTTTGACCTATGCTATCGCTTTGTTCACATAGTTGTGGAATTCCATCTTCATGGAAATTTGGATGACTTGTTGTTGAGCCCATCGGCAATATTTTCATCTTGTCCATGATTCATGTTGAACATTAAGCTAGCGTTGGAAACTTTGAAAGCATTTCTTCGTGCTAGCTCATGAAGCATATGTTTGGTGTAAAAAGTGACTTTCTCCAAGTTCACGTGCATTAGGTGCAAGTCGCCGCCATGAATTTGAGAAAGTTTGTTTTGCTTCCTATGGAATCGTCCCAAGTTAGTCATGCATGTGCGAAGTATTCTATGGTTTGATCGACTGATCATCCTCAACCTATATGTATCCCTAGCACACGAAGCCACTGATTGATTTGTTCAAGGAGAAGAAGTTCCTTCTTAAGAATCATGACTTATGTTAGGACTTCGTTATCCTCGATGATGGTTCCCAACCTGAACTTGGTAGTATTTCATTGCAAGACTACTATGTGGTCATGCTTGTCTGGGACAACGTGTTCACATGTGTTTAGCAGAACCAGCTCATGTTTTGGAGCATGCTACCATAGTTCAATTCCTGAGAATCTCGCAACGTCATCTTGTTGATTTGTCTTGTGAACTTTCATTTTCTTTCTAGACTTGATAAGTCTGGAATATCCTGTTACCAACCAGATCTGAATCTAAGGCAGATATGATGGTTGGAACTTTTCCAAGATCTATGATGTAGGTCCCGACAAGGCTGATGTTCTGGCCGACACACCTAGCCGGAAGGTCTATCACTGTAGTAACTTGATTGAGATATTTGACCATCTTCTCCATGAGGATTTAGTGCAACTTATTGTAGGATATGTTCCTTAGGGGTCCTTGTGCTCTCGGTTTCCTCGATTATGCTAGAAACATTCAAACAGTGGAATCATTCTCAACTGTTGAGTTTATCCCCGGTTACTGGAATCATTCCCAACATTTGCATTTTGTTCCCAGCTTGCACCGCCATTTTGCCATCCTACCACGGATCCCATCCATTTTCGATGATAAGAAAAATCATCCATTGCGTTGTCTTCAACAAGGTAGTCCACATCATCCATTCTAGTCCGAGTATGCCATCCCTTCGTACTCCGCCAAACGTTTGTTGTGATTTGCCTTAGGCTGGTATAAAGAGTTTCAATGATCTCTGAATCAAAAGTAATTCTTTTTGCCACTTAAGGGAATATTTCTGCGAGTCACCTTCCTTAAGATGTCTCGTTATGGTATGATGGCAACTCAACTCCTCGCTACGTTGACAACCGTTCACCACCCTCTTAAGTGTGGACTTGTTGTCTACGTAGTGAACTTTCCTTATCTGTTACACTCCATCCCTCTAGATGTATGTTTCATGTCTCAGCTCGAGAGATGTTTCAATGTCTCATTCTGGGAGTTGATCATCAGTTGCTCGATATTCTAAAAGATCAATTCTTCTAGAATTTTTCCTTTCTTCTCATTGTCATGTTGGATGGAGTTCTCAGAGCAAGACGTCGAGACAAAGAGGATGATCGAATCAACGTTCTTATGAAGTGCAACCTGGATCATGGAGATTGTGCTAGCTTTGTGTCCCCTCTCTCTTCTTACCTCGCGTCTTGAATCTCGGGACGAGATTCTTGTTTAGTGAGGGTGAGTTGTCACAGCCCTAGCTTTAGCCTTTGCTTGTCATTGCATATGCATCCATGCATCATCTTAAATTCAAGGAAATTGAATTGAGGGAATTCTCAAGCCTCAGAAATCTTTTAAAAATGATCAACATTAAAATATTTTCAAATGAGCCCAACAAAATGTTCCTGCTAATCTCAGAAAATATTGGCAAGAGCTAAAACTCAAACCAATTTTTTTGGAATCATAGACATAATTATTCATGGGCCTTTGATTTATTTCACTAGCTATTTGAATTGGGTTTATATTTACTATAAAATAGATATAAGCCCAACAATTTTCAAAGTTTGCATGTGGCCCTGAACTAGTTTCCTAAGTCCACATAATAATTTTCTGAAGCATAAAAATTGGTTTGGTATGAAAATCATACTCAAAACAAACTTCAAAAAAATAGAAAACAGAAACAAACAGAATAAACGAGAGAGGAAAGCTTACCTGGTGCTTACCTACAGCCCAGAGGCCCAGCACTGTGCAGCCCAGGAGCTGGCCCAACCCACCACCACTGCGAGTCGTCTCCCACCTCGCGCCAGAAGGACGAGAGGCGTGTCCCCGCGGCGCGCGCGCACGCGCATCGCCACCTCCTGCTTGTCGCCGACCGTTCGGAGTTGGCTGAGGATGCCACGTACCCCCCAGGCCTATGGGGACCCCGACTCATAAGTCATGATCACCGAATGCACGTGTACAGCGATCCCAGAGATCAATCCTCACTGAACACACAGAAGCTGAATAACAAGAGTCTTACATCCATACATACCGTCTTACACAAATTATGACCATTATGGTCAAGTCTTACATAGATAAAGCCACAAGGGCAGAATATCAAATAAACTTAAGCAACGGAAATCTTCGTCGATAAGTAGAACCCATGCCATCTGCCTTAACCCTACAGGCATTCTGACTAGGAGACGTCCTAGTTCGCATGTTCATCTCCAAAGAACTCTTCGTCGAACTCCTGTTCTTCCATGGCTGGCCAATTAAATAACCAGTGGCAAGCCAATGAGTACTTTGAATGTACTCGCAAGCAACCCATGTTTTGGTTCAAGGTACAACAATGCATGATATAGGTAAATTTTTGCGGAAAGCTAGATTTGAGTGCAACGACATGTTCAAAAACTTGTAATATGTGCATCAGGAGAATTCAATTAACCATGAGGACAGGTTACAGATATCAACATAAATAGAGTGGGCATCAACCCAACTCAATCATGTCAAGTCCTTTGACTTGACCCAAGTAGTTCTTCCCACTTATCCAAACACACACTCTGGTTTGTAAACATGTGGACGTAGCCCAAGAGCGGTTACCCAACTGTCCTTGACCGTGGACACGGCTATTCGAATAGTTTTACACTCTGCAGAGGTTGCATACTTTACCCACAAGATCCGGGGAACTTCCGTGTCATCCACGACCCGCGGTACCTCAAGTACCCGGGGTAAGCACCCGATCACTATCTTTCCCTAGACGACACTAACAAGGAGTCCACTCGTTGTTCCGTATCCTCACGATGTACATCATACGAGACTCACTCGAGATCATAACATCCGAGAGGGGACACAACGGTGTATCCGGTGCCCTGTGAAAACAGTCATGGCCGCCCTACCTGGCACGACCCCGTCCCGAGAGAGAGCACCAACTCTCCCCCGTCACTAGTAATGCAGGCTCCAAGCTAGTATCGACCTAGGTAATCAATAATGCCCTTTCCCATATAAGGGTAGAGTGGTTGCGCATGTAAGGTTGGAATAACGGTCGCAACTTAAGCCAATCCGTTTTTGAAGACAACACACACACTTGCCTCGGTACACCACTTCATCATCAAGTGGCTACCCAACTCATCATCTCCCTCGGGCATAAGTGGCACCCGACGGGGTTTTTGAAAAGTCCTTTGAATTTACTTTGTCTCCATCACTATGCATATTCCCGTCCCTTATTGCGTAGCACTACTTAGCATCCTATCTACTCCCGCCGGCATAAACCTCATAAGAAGGTAGGGTCATTGTCGGTGTCAAAACCGGCGGATCTCGGGTAGGGGGTCCCGATCTGTGCGTCAAGGTCGGATGGTAACAGGAGACAAGGGACACTTTATTTTACCCAGGTTCGGGCCCTCTCGATGGAGGTAAAACCCTACTCCTGCTAGATTAATATTGATGATATGGGTAGTACAAGAGTAGATCTACCACGAGATCAAGGAGGCTAAACCCTAGAAGCTAGCCTATGGGTATGATGATGGTTATGATGTGTTCGTCCTACGGACTACAACCCTCTGGTTTATATAGGCACCGGACAGGGTTAGGGTTACACAGAGTCGCTTACATTGGTAGGAGATCTTGAATATCCGCACGCCTAGCTTGCCTTCCACGCCAAGGAAAGAACCTTCCGTACACGGCATGAAGTCTTCAATCATGTATCTTCATAGTCCTGGAGTCCGGCTGAAGATATAGTTCAGCTATCCGAACACCCCCTAATCCAGGACTCCCTCAGTAGCCCCTGAACCAGGCTTCAATGACGACGAGTCCGGCGTGCAAATTGTCTTCGGCATTGCAAGGCGGGTTCCTCCTCCTAATTCTTCAAGAAGATAATAAACACCAAAAAATAGTGTCCGGCTCTGCAAAACAAGTTTCCACGTATTGCCATATAGAGAATAATACAAACAGAAATCAAATCTGCTGACGTATTCCGCAGTGCGTCATAACACTGCGACCAAGCCTTCTGTATGGATTATTTTTTGTTGTTCCACCGCAGCACGTTCAACGAGGCAGTTTCCTTGGCATGTCTTGTCGAAGCAGAGATCGTGTGCCCCCTTTAACGGGATTCTCATTAATACGGACGTGGGTAACCCAACCGTGACCGTTAAGCACGTCCTGCCTTGATTAAAGGCTAGTCCAAGACGGTTACGGGGAGGGCTCTTGATATTCTTCCTCTTATAAAGAGACCGAGACCTTGCTCCCCTCTTGTGTTCTCAAAACAAGCTCGCCCATAGCCTCGAGTTCCAACACCCCAGGCTTTTAGATTCTAGGCGCATCGGACCATCGACAATTTCCGGCTCCGGCCTTCAAGGCCAATGGATGCCCTCCTCCGTTACGGAGCAGGACGTATCAAGGTTGAGGGAGGCTAGGTTCCTGACCAGCGAGATCCCGCATAGGTTGCCTACTTAAGGACAAGCGATCCCAAGCCCCCAGCCTGGTGAGAGCGTAGTATTCATCTCCCACTTCCTTTGGGGATTAGGCTTCCCAACGGATCCTTTCGTAAGGGGGCTGATGTTTTATTATGGGCTGGAATTCCATGACCTAACTCCGGAGTCCATCCTCCATATCTCCTCCTTCATTGTTGTGTGCGAAGCGTTTCTCCATATCACTCCTCACTTCGGATTATGGCTCAAGACCTTCAAGGTAGAACCAAAGATAATCGAGGGGCGTCACGTAGAGTGCGGAGGTGCTGTTATAAAAAGAAATACCGATGCTCCATGGCCCGAGGGCACTTTTCAAGAGGAGCTCGGCTTATGGCAACAGGAGTGGTTCTACATCACCTCTCCTCGGGGCACCACTTGGGTAGCGCCTCCCGCCTTTCGCTCGGGCCCCCCACCACGTTTAACATCGTGGATCAACACAGGGTTAGATCGGGGCTTGCCCAAAGACGTTCCTCTGTTGCAGGGCCGCATAAAGGATCTATTAAAAGGAGACCTCAACCTGGTCAAGGTGACACAAGTTATGCTGATTCGCCGGACACTGCCTGGCCAACGTCGCCCCCTCCGCTTGTGGGAGTTCAACCCAGAGGGGTCGCGAGTTCTCCGAAATTTCATGGGCATGACGCCTACGGAGATGTATAGACTGTTCTTCGGACCACAAGGAGTGAGTCCGGATTTGACCGAGGATACTGGTTTAAGCCGCAACCGCCCGGATACAGAAGTAGGTGACCTTGCGCCCGGACCTTCTATCCGTACAATTGACTTATTTTTTAACAGTACTTCTCCTTTTTACGCAGGAGTGGATAGCGAAGGCGAAGCCGGTCCGGTGTCCGGCTCCCCTTCCCGAGACCAGGCTAGATCCTGTGCTAGTCTGGATGTTGGAGGTGGCGCCTCTGGAGGAAAACGAAGGGGTGGACAAGGAAACCGTGGCCTCTTCGAAAGGGGCCATCCCAAAGGGGGGAATTGACAACTCCTCTCCAAAGGGGAAGAAAAGGGCCGCCTCTGACGACCCGGGAGCCGTAGCTCCAAAGCGGGGGAAATAATCCGCGTCAGAGGACCCGACATCGGGGAGCCCCTCGGCCGAAATAAATCCTCAAAAGGAGCAGCCCTCCAACGAGATGTAAGTAGAAAGAGAGTCATTCTTTTAAGAGAAATCCTTAATTTATATCTGAGAAGTTTTAACCGAAACCTTACCTTGTAGTTCGGACCTTGACCCCTCTCGGCAGAGCTCGTCATCGAGGGATCTTCTTCCGGAGATGATGGAGAGCGGAACGCCTCCTTCTTCATCGCCTAGCAAGGCGGGCGACGCCGAAGTGTCGTCGTAGAGGATTTCTCCGAATCTACCAGAGGCAGAAGGTGATCATGCGGTCCCCCGGGGTTCTCTGTGTCCAGCCTCCGAAGAAGGCCATGGGGCGAGTCCGGCACCATCTGGTGTTCGGTCGGAGGAGCTGAAGGTTCTGCTGGGCCGAGCCTCTGTTTCAGAGGAGCGTCGTGTGTTGATGCACACGGTGATTGAAAAGATTTCCTCCGCGGAAAGCGGACTGAACGAGGCCGTCAAGAGTTTACTGTCGGGCCTTGAGGTACGTTTTGAATAACGAACATTAGTGTTAATTGTGCATAATAACATGCGCCATGTATAGATAGTAGCCCCTGAGGCTCTGTGTGCCGCAAAGATTAGCGGCGCGGAGAGGATCTTAATCCCAGGTCCTTTAAGTGGCACCTTTGTATGTAGGTAGCAGGTAGTCCGGAGTCGAGCCGGACTCGAGATTTTGCCGAAATGAAATGGCAACTCGATGAGGCAGAAGCCGACGTCGTGCTTGTTAACAAGCGGCTTGATGATGCTCAAGGTATTGAGTTTATTTGGCGATTGTTAGTAAGAGGAGCTTTATGTCAATATCTTACCTTGTGTATGCTTGATGCAGATGGTGCGGCGGCCGTAGAAGGACTTAGGGCCGAGCTCGCCAAAGCAAAGGAACAAGCCAGAAAAAGCAATGCGGCTGCCGGAAGAGCCCGTGAAGAGCTAAAAGCCGAACAGGCTTCCCATAGCCGAAGCAAGGAGGAGATGGCTGATATAGCCGTGAAGTTGAAAAGTGCTACTGACCGTTGCAAACTTCTTGAAGAGGAATGTCGAGCCCGGCAGACGGATTTAGAGAAGGCCGTTGCCGACGCCAAGGACGCCCGCTCTGGTATGAGAGCGTTAAGGGAAGAGCTGCGTCAAGCCGGACTAATTGCGGATGGAAAGCCCTTCCTGCTGCGGAGAAAATTCTGTGATCCGAAGTTTGCCCCGTTGGACCGAGCATGGAGCATGGAGAACACCTATCTGGATCTGTCGGCTAGTGCCGCTGATGCAACCAGGTACTTTCAAGATAAGAAAGATCATGAAGTGGAAAAGCTCTTCTGGTCGCAGTTCACTAATCCAGAGCGTCCACTATCAGTGGATGAACGCCTGGCCCAATGGGCCGAGCTGACTAGGTTGTCCGGACTCGCCATGAAGTATGCCATGGACGGCATGTGTCCGGGGAGATCGAAGCCGAGAAGCTATTTCAGTTTGGTGCAGCAATTTCTTGACGTGGTGCCTCGGATTGAAGCTCTAAAGAGGTCCGCTTGCACAGAGGGCGCGCGGCTGGCTCTTGCCCGTGTCAAGACATACTGGGCAGATATGGAGCCCACCGTTGTTGCGTCCCGTGATTCGGATAAAAGCCGTATTCCTTCCGAGCACTATTTTGAGGAAGTCCTCGCGGGCGCTCGTATAATAGAGACGCAGTGTTCGAAAGATGTTGTTTTATGACAGCATATGTAATCATAGATCAATATTTTTTTAAATTGTAATGGCGTAATTTAGACTTGTGCCTTCAAGTATTAATAACACCTCCTGTGCGGCCGTTTTAATATATAAATTCTGAAAGATTGCAGTCGTTGGCTTCAGCCCCCACGCACATAGTGCGGGGGTGCGTGCGGAGAACGCATTTTCACACTTAACCCAACGTCTTGGTCCTACAAAGGAGGTGATAGCGCGGTGGGCTAGGCAACCGGACTATAATGCTTTAACACTTTCACTTAGCCATAGGAGCTTGACAGTGGAACTCTTTAGGTAGCCCTTTAATGGCGACTGCGTTTACCCGAATTCGGGACGCATATGTGCCTGACCGGGAAGCGGCCCTTCGTCAAAACGGAGGAACGTAAGGTGGCCGAACTCAGGAGCTGGGCAACCCAACATGTGACCAGAATCATGACTCGGAGCTGATGCATATAGTGCCAAAACTCGCGACGCCGAACACTCCCTAAGGTGTTTGGTCTTTGTGGGTGCGTGTAAAGCAACACCCTTGAAAAAGGAAAAAGGCCCTTGTGTCCAGGTACGAGCAAGAATTCTGGCGTGGCCACATGCCAAAACGCCAGTCTCCTCCATGGTTATAGTGAGGTAAACCAGGGGATGTATAGCAGCAAGACATAGTAAAAAAGGTTTACGCAGGGTCTTAATCTAAGAAGAATCCTTTGGGGCGGGTCCCTACTGCACGTCTGCGCCTGTGTCTCCGCTGTGCCGTGTCCTGGATGGGCGCCGTACGACGTTCATCTGTAAAAGGGAAGAACTAAATTGAAAAATGGGTCGTGCGGATCAAAAAGAATAATAAATAAAATGTAAAGTGAGAAATAGATACGGTCGAGTTTTATTGTCTCTGCGTACAACCCCTGGTGAGGCGTACCAAGCCTATAACGAAAATGGGCTTGTGCCGAACTCATTGAGTCCGGGTCCGCGGCCTTTTGTGACTTACATCGAAAAAGTCTTTTGGCTGGCGAGGCCATTTTGTTGGGCGGCCATTTAAGCGGCCGCACAATCCTCCGTTTGGAGGAGATGTAGTTTAGTATGCTCCCTTTAAAGAGATGATGCCTCGAGGACCGGGCATCTTTAGCGTGAGGGATGCATAATGCGGTATTGCGTTAAAGCGAGCGAAAGCTCCGCGTCCCATTAGTGCTTAATAGCAACTTGAAAACGGGACTATGTGGAAGATAAGCTTTTCGCGACGAAAGTTATTGGCAGAGCCAAATATGACCACAAGCCGGAGAAAACCCATACAGTGGGTGTCTGGGCCTGGTGCTACTCCTTGAAAGGAGGTTTTACTGTGACGGATTCATGCTGGGTTTATGCCCATGCGATGAATTGTATCCTGATATATCAGATTTAGTCCACTGCCCCCGTCCATAAGGACGTTGGTAAACTGGAATCCGTCTATTATTGGATTAAGTATCAGGGCAGTCCGGCCTGCGTGTTTGATATTGCGAGAATAATCTAGCTGATCAAAAATGATTGGCTTTAGTGACCAGTGGCCGGACTCCTGAGGGATAGGCTTGAATGTGCGGACCTTTATGGGTGCCTCATGCCTTGTTATGTGAAGTGAGTTCACTGTTTTGACTTCTTGCCGGAAGTTCTTTTGCTTCCTGGTGTTCTGCTTTTGGGGTTCGTCCTCTTCCTCACTTGGTGTGTCGAGCCCCTTGTGTTCGGCGTTAAGCCTTCCGGATTGTTTGAAAACCCAACAGTCTCTGTGGGTATGATTAGCAGGCTTTCCAGGAGTACTGTTTATCTGACATATCCTGTCCATGATTCTCTTTAGACTGGACGGATCATCCCTATTATCCTGAGGGGGTGATTTTGTCTGATTATGTCGTGAGCCTTTGAATCCGGCATTGACTGTCGTGCTCTTCGGACTTTTTCTTTTGATTCGGCGAAGGTCCTTGTTTCGCCGTGGTTTCCCGTTTCCATCCCTGATTTCTGATGTACTTGGGTCGCTGGGGCTGCATCGTGCCAACCAGCTATCCTCTCCTGCGCAAAAGCGGGTCATGAGGCTTGTGAGTGCGGCCATTGTTCTTGGCTTTTCCTGGCCGAGGTGTCTTGCGAGCCATTCGTATCGGACATTGTGCCTGAAAGCCGCTAGGGCTTCGGCGTCCGGACAATCCACTATTTGATTCTTTTTAGTGAGGAATCTGTTCCAGAACTGCCGAGCTGATTCTCCGGATTGCTGAGATATGTGACTGAGGTCGTCTGCGTCCGGGGGACGGATGTAGGTCCCTTGAAAATTTGCTCGGAAAGCGTCCTCGAGCTCTTCCCAACTTCCTATTGTGTTTTCGGGGAGGCTTTTAAGCCAGTGCCGGGCTGGCCCTTTAAGCTTAAGGGGTAAATATTTTATGGCGTGGAGATCATCTCCTCTAGCCATATGTATGTGGAGGATATAATCCTCGATCCAGACTCCCGGGTCTGTTGTTCCATCGTACGCCTCTATGTTAACGGGTTTAAATCCCTCTGGGAATTCATATTCCAGGACCTCATCGGTGAAGCATAGAGGGTGTGCGGCACCCCTATATTTGGGTGTGCCAGATTCTGATGGTGGATTTTTTTGCATTGCTTGCGAGAGCTTGCTTTCTTGGCCCGTAAATGGACCTGGCTGGGCCATGATGCGAGTCTTTGATTGTGTCGCATGCCGCATTGAGTGCGGCGCCGTTTGCCGTATTGTAGTGGCCGAGAGGTCGTTTATTCGACCGGGTAGCCTTTTTGTTTTTCGAGTTTGGGGGCTCTAGGGCCTCCTGGTCGAATTCGGGCAGTAGCTTTCTCTTCGGATAGCTTTTGGTGCGGCGGCTGCCGCCGTATTTGTCTGCGGTCTTGATTACTTTGCTCCATCTTATTTTGAGTGCATGTTCCGCCGTCTTTAGCTTTTGCTTCTGCTTCTTCAGTCTTCGTGCTGTGGCGACGAGTCTTTCTTGGAGATTCTTCTGCTCCATGATTTTATCCGGCGTGGTATCGTCCGGAGTTCTGTTATGACCGGGGGAGGACTGTTCATCCTCTCTGCCCGTGTTACCCTGTTCGGACGGCTGTTCTGGGATGCGTTCGTCATCTGCCAGCTCGTCCTGCTCTATGGCTGGGTCTTGATCGAGGCGGGGCTTCGCTCGGCGTTTACGTTGCCACTTTGAGTGCTTTTCGGAGGGTTTACCCTTCTTTTCGCCCCCTTCTTCCTCATTGTGAGTTTTTTCAGGTGTATCCACCATGAATACGTCGTTAAGTGGGGTGGAGGTCCAGTGCCCTATGGGCGCTGGTTCCCGTTCGTCTCCGTCTTCGTCGTCCATACCATCGAAGTCTTCGGATCCGAAGTCGAGCATGTCGGTTAAATCGTCGACAATGGCTATTAAGTGGGTGGTGGGTGGGCTTTGAATTTCTTCGTCGTCCGAATCCCAACCTCGCAGACCATAGTCCGGCCTGGGCTCTCCTGATAAAGAGAGAGACTTGAGAGAATTCAGGATGTCACCGAAAGGTGCGCACTGAAAGATATCCGCGGCGGGGAACTCCATTACAGGCGCCCAATCAGATTCGATCGGCGGGGGCATGGAAGGCCCGGAGTTCGGAGAAGAATCTGACTCCTTGGAGTCATGGGCCGTGCAGAGTGCGGGGCTGGCGTTTGGCTCAATGGCTTTTAAGATCGCAGCCCCCGAGGTGACGTCCAACCGTTCATCCTCAAAGAACGCAGCGGGCTCCGGATCGAGGATCGGGGCCGGAGCGTATGCGGCCTCCAGGACACTGTTCGGAGGCAGAGCTATATCATGCCCCTCGAGATAGTGCGGCGCGCTTGGCTATGGCTTGAATCCGTCGAAGATCAGGTCTCCGAGGGTATCTGCCGTGTAGTTTGAGCTTCCCCACCCGGCTTGATGGCCAGGGGCGTGGCTTTCGATCTGCTCCAGATGGCCAAGCGAGTTGGCCCGCAGAGCGAAGCCGCCGAAGATGAAGATCTGTCCAGGGAGAAAAGTCTAACCCTGGACCTCATCATTGTTGATGATCAAAGGAGCCATCAGGCCTAAAGGCGACGACACAGAGGAACTCTCAATGAAAGCACCAATGTTGGTGTCAAAACCGGCGGATCTCGGGTAGGGGGTCCCGATCTGTGCGTCAAGGTCGGATGGTAACAGGAGACAAGGGACACTTTATTTTACCCAGGTGCGGGCCCTCTCGATGGAGGTAAAACCCTACTCCTGCTAGATTAATATTGATGATATGGGTAGTACAAGAGTAGATCTACCACGAGATCAAGGAGGCTAAACCCTAGAAGCTAGCCTATGGGTATGAAGATGGTTATGATGTGTTCGTCCTACGGACTACAACCCTCCGGTTTATATAGGCACCGGATAGGGTTAGGGTTACACAGAGTCGGTTACATTGGTAGGAGATCTTGAATATCCGCACGCCTAGCTTGCCTTCCACGCCAAGGAAAGAACCTTCCGGACACGGGACGAAGTCTTCAATCTTGTATCTTCATAGTCCTGGAGTCCGGCTAAAGATATAGTTCGGCTATCCGAACACCCCCTAATCCAGGACTCCCTTAGTCATGCTTAATGCAGTATCAACAAGGAGGAAATGAAGGCAACCCACCTAAGTGGCTACCATCTCATCATGATTCCGATGCAGCAATATTAAAGTGCTATATGAAATGCATAAAAAGGGTTTCATAGACATGGTCAAAGGGCTGCTTGCCTTGCTCAACAAAGTTTTCTGGGTCTTCAAAGTCTTTTGGTCCAACTCCTTCGTTAGCAACGCAATCTATCGTCGCAAAATAATAACGGGAAAAATAAGGCAATAATAAAACAAAAAAACAAAAGTGCTCAGAAAAATGTCAACTCGTTTTTGTTAAATACTAGGTTGAAAACTAAGAAGGGGAAATTCCTAGTTTTGGATTTGGAGTAGCAGAAATAGGAGAGATGGATTTACAAAGGCATATTTAAATGCTTAAAATCACATTTAAATATTTACAGTGAAGAAAAGGTTGTTGGATTGGAATGAAAGTTATACCATTAAATAGGTGCGATTTTTAGAAAAATATGCGAGTTGGAATTATTGCATTTGGATTAATATTTAATCCTGTGGAATTTTTGCAAGTTTCTAGAAAAAGAGAAGGGAGAAGCAGCACTGTGCAACTGGGCCAGAAGGACCACAGTGCAGCAGGCCCAGATGGGTTTCAGCCCACGCGAGGCTGCCACGTCGAAGGCGTAAAGGCAAAATATGCCTTCAGCCGACGCAGCGAACCAGTACGCGCGCGCGTGCGTTTTAAACCTGACGGGTGGGTCCCACCTGTCAGGGCGTGAGGCTGACGGACAGGGCCCACGGCCGTCGTCGTCTACCTCTGTACAGAGGCGACGACGAGCTCGCCGACGGCGATATAGGGCACGGGAGGATGCGTGGGTGGTACCGTTGTGCTCAGGGAGGATCTGCCGTTCGGATGGAGGTGGAGTTGGCCGCCGGGGTGGCCTGGTTCGCCGGCGACGAGGTCTTGCGGCGGAGGAGCTTCGGGTGGTGGTCGTTCCGGTCGACTCCGGCTTCAAACGAGGCGGCGAAGAGAGGGGAAATGATCAATGGGAGGAGGTGGTTTCAGATCGGGGCAGAGGAGGAGCGGGGGAGGCCTATACCTCGCGAACTCCGGCGAGCTGAAGCGGCGGAACTCGAGCTCGGTCTCGAGCTCGGGCGGCTCTAGAGAGGAACTGTGGGTGCAGGGCGATGTTTTGGTGGTGTAGAGGGCGAGTAGTGAGGAGAGGAGGGCTCGGGGAGGCCTTTAAGTAGGCGAACGGCGAGGTGCCATGGACCCATGCGCCGGAGAGCTCCTGCAAGTCGCCACAGGGCTCGGGAGGAGCTGGCGCCGTGTCTGGGGTGTTCCTGGGCATGGACTACACCGAGGGTAGCTAAGGGAGAGAGGGGGGAGGGGTCAGAGACGCGCGCGTGTGAGCCGCACCATTGGCGCGCTCGGGCGGCCTTTGTTTGCTAGCGCGGAGGCGCGGGGAGGAGGAGAGAGGAAGGGGCCAGCCGCGTAGCATGCTGCGGACGCCGAGGCTCATCGGCAGGCGCGCGGGGGTGGCCCGAGGTGGTCGGAGGCGTCGGGCAGAGGGCGGCTACAGTACAGGAGCGTACTGTAGCGCGCTCCAGAGCGCCCATATGGACGGCATGGCATTTTTTATGCCTTGTGGGCGCGGCCAACCGTGTCCAATAGCTCAAAGGTGGATTAATGAAGTAGGGAGAAGCATTGGATGCTCTGGATGGCCACTGGGGTGAGGAGAGAAGAAGAAGAAGGGTGCAAATGGGTTGTCCAGAGAGAGAAAGTGGGGTTTTATCCATCCAATAATGGAGCTGTGGATTTGCCATTGTTACTGGAGGTGAAAGGGGACTAGGAGGAGCTGTGGTAAAAAGTTGAGCTCAAGGAGAATAGTTTTAGTGGTCAAGATGGTGATTATTGAAAAGTGGCAAAAGGTGTTTGATAAAGGTTTTGGCAAGCAAATGATTTCCAATTGCCATGAGACTCCACATGATGAAATGACACACATAATTAGGGCCTTTCACCAATTTGGAGCTTATTTAGGCAAAGTTGCCAATGTAACTTTTGTAAACCCTAGAAATCAGCAGAAATGGACTTGTGTAGATCTAGTTGAGAAAATCTCTTCTCCTTGATGCACCACTTGGTGTAGTGGCCTCATTTGGTCATGTGAACATGCTCACAAAAGTTGGGGTCAAGGAGAGAAAGTTGGTAGTACAAACTTGTTCAAGTATGGTTCTGGTCAGAGAGGGTATTGGGGCATTTTGGTGAACCAAAATGACATTAATTGACATGAGGCTTTGCAAGGTGGTCACAATATGCATTTGTGACTTGCTGGATTTTCCTTGGATTTTTATGGAAATATTTCCTATAGAAATATTTCAAATCCTTGAAATGGGCAGAAATAGTTTTGGGCGGTTTTGTCCAATATTTTGATCATAACCATGTGTTGAAACTCATATATATGGAAAATATATGCCTACTGAGTTTCCCTGATTTTTCTCAAATATTTTTAAAACAATAAACTATTTTTTCCCTATTAAAGGCCATTTCTGGCCTTAAGAAAAAGCCTTTAAATAAAATAGAAGAATAACTTTTAAAATTATATTTTTGTGGTTTATGGGTGTCCTATATCTAATAGGAGTCAAATATATTTTTGGAAAGATTTTTACTGCCCTTAATTAAGTACTTGCAGTGCAAACCTCAATTCAGGGGTTTTTGGAAAACTAATTTTTGAAAATACTTTTTAGCCAAATTGTTTTTGTAAGAAAATACTATATTGCTCTATACACATGGCATGATCATTGGGCAGAAGTTTGGGGCAAGGAGATGAAGTATAGAAGGTGAAACTATGTTGACTTTAAAGAGCACTTGAAAAACCATAGAGAGAAAACCAACTCCAAAATAAAAAGCCAAATAATGCAAAAGTTTTTGTTGGTCCAAAATTTTCATGCTTTATTAGTGCAAATGAAATGTTACAAAATGCAGGGTGTGACAAGGCCCCTCTCGCTCTCTTCCGTCCTCGTCCCCTCCATTGTTGCTCTGTCTCTCTCGTTGGACCGAGCGGCTCGTTGCCGCCGCGAGCTGCCCGCGTAGCCACCGCCTTCCCCTCGCCCTCTCTTCGTGTTCGAGTGCTCTGACTCGTCGCCAGCATCATCCTTGACGAGCCAAGCGACCAGGGACGTGCTGCATCGCCGCCACCATCGTCGTCTTCACCTCCCGCCGCCCGAGATCTCCGTCGCCGTTCCGACCGCACCAACGCATCCCCGACCTCGCTCTCGCGCCCGTCGACCCCACTGTGAGCTCCGCCGTCGATTACCCCTCACCTTGTTGCGTTTTGTCCACCGTACCCGTCGTTCTGCCGATGCCCGTAGCGTCGCAACGGTCGAGCCGTGCTCCGGCACCGCTCCGTAACTTCTAAAAATCATAGGAATTCAACCGTAGCTCAGAATGAAATAATTTATATATGAAAATGATCAGAAAAATCCAAAGAATCTGTTTATGGCATTTTCATGCATGTTAGAAAAACTTATAGCTACTATTTAGGACAAATCAAATGAATGGCATTTGAATAACCATATGTGGTGTTTGAATTTGAACCTTGGGTTCAAACCAACTACACTTAATTTATGCTCAGCGTCTGTGCCTGGCTCTGTATAAAGGGTTACATGCCTTGTCGGCAAGGCTCGTACAAAAGGTGGTTTGCCGGGAGGACCGGCAACCGCGCATCATGGGTAAAAGTTGAGAAGATGTTGGATGTTCCAGGAGTTGCTCACTGGGATACCATCTCCGGTCTCCAGGCGGACTGCGCCAGGCCTGGTGACTCGTATTACCTGATAAGGGCCTTCCACCTTCGGCGTCAACTTGTTGGAATTCTTGGTTGACTGAATGGGCCAAAGAACAAGGTCGCCTTCCACAAGACTTCGGGCATGAACCTTGCGGCTATGGTAGTGGCACAAGGCTTGCTGGTAGCATGCAGCTCGCACACGAGCCCGAAGACGATCTTCCTCAAGGAGTGTCGCGTCATCTTGCCGCAACTGCTCTTGCCCAAGCTCGTCATAAGCGAGCACTCGGGGTGACCCGTATGTGAGTTTTGTGGGGAGAACTGCTTATGCCCCGTATACCAGGGCAAAGGGTGTCTGGCCAGTGGCTTGATTTGGCATCGCTATGGATCGACCAAAGAACCGTCGGCAACTCATCAATCCAGCGCCTTCCACACTTGTGCAGCCTGTCAAAAGTCTTTGTCCTTAGGACTCGCAGTACTTCAGCATTTGCCCTCTCTGCATGGCTGTAGCTCCGTGGGTGTGCCACTGAAGCGAAACAGACCTTGCTATCGGGGTCCTGGATGTATTTCATGAAGGTGCGGCTTGTGAACTACGTGTCGTTGTCGGTGATGACCCTATTCGGCACACCTAAATGGAAAACTAGCCCCTTTAAGAACTTGACGATTAACTGTGTTGTCACCTTCCTCACTGCCTCCACTTCGGGCCACTTTGTGAACTTGTCGATTGTGACGTACAAGTACTCAAAGCCCCCGACAGCACAGGGGAAGGGGCCTAGTATGTCGAGCCCCCAGACCGAAAATGGCCAGGAGAGAGGGATTGTTTGAAGGGCTTGAGTTGGTTGGTGAAGCTTCTTTGAATGGAACTAACACGCTGCATACTTGGTTACTAGCACAGCTGCATCCTGGAGGGGCAGTGGGCCAGAAGAAACCTTGCCGGAATGCTTTGCCGGCAAGGGCCCTTGACCCTACGTGGGAGCCACACATACCTCCATTTATCTCTGCCAACAGCTCTAGTCCGTCCTCTTGAGGAATGCACTTCAGCCTGACTCTGTTTGGCCTCCTTCTCTACAGTGTATCGTCCACAAACTGGTACATGTTGGACCGACGGGCTAGTTTCTCTGCTTCTTCCTGCTCCTCGGGGAGCTCTCCTGTTTGGAGGAAACATACGGTGGGTTGCACCCATGCCGGATCCTGGAGCTCGACGGCAAGGACCAAGGGCACATCTTCGGCCGCGGGGGCAGCTGCCTCTACGGTCAGGGCTTGGGGCCCCGTCGGAGGTTGTTGCCCCTCGGCAAGCTTGGGGTACCCGGCAACCTCCTTGTCGGTGGCTCCTGGTAGCTCGGCGGGAAGGTACTTGCCTGGGCTTGTCTTCCTTCGCTTGTTCTGACCTGCTGATGGTTCTATGCATGGTTGTATTAACTAAAGTACAAAGGTACCTGGTTCCACAGGCAACTTGAGGGCAACGCGTTTCGACAGGTCGTCGGCAATGTTGTTCTCCGCTCGGGGAACATGTTCTGCCTGTAAGACATCAAAACGTTCTTCCAACTTCCTCACTTCATTCACGTAGGCATCCATCAACGGGCTTTGGTAATCATTGTTAACTTGCTCGACGACGAGCTGCGAATCACCTCTAATGATGAGCTTCTTGATTCTGACTCCGCCGTAATGTTCGTTGATTTCTCCAGGGGGAAGTGCATCTGGATTACATACTAGAGGTGCTCTCCGGTGGGTGCGACGAATATCACGCCAGCACCAACAACTTGGAGTGAAAAAGCTCCGTCAAAATACATAATCCACTCACTACTCGTCTCCTTGCCGGGAAGGGTGGTCTCTTGAATCTCCTTGTCGGGCGTTGCGGTCCACTCTGCTATGAACTCTGCCAAAGCTCGGCTCTTGATCGTTGAAGTACTTCCAAACCTGAGGCCAAAGCTCGATAGCTCCAATGCCCACTCCACAATCCTCCCTGTCGCATCTGGGTTGTGCAAAATCCATTGCAAAGCGAGGCGGGTGACGACCGTGATCTCGTGCGCTTGGAAATCATGGCACAACTTTCTCGAGGCCATGAGGAGGCCGAAAACCAGCTTCTGCATTCCAGAATATCTTGACCTAGCCCCCTGCAAGAGGGAATTGACAAAATACACCGGGTGTTGCACCATCTTCTTCTTCTGTCCCACTTCGCCCATCCGCTCAGACTCTGCCTCGCCGGGGCCGGGCCTTGGCGGGGGTTCTAGTTTGCTGGCGTCAGGCCCTGCTGGGGAGGACCCCGGCTTGCCATCCGATGGCTCTGCTGCAACTGCCGCTTTTCGCTCAAGTTCCCTCCACGCCACCTGTGCAGCACTGACCACTTGATTCGTTGCTGCTAAGTACAACAGCAACGGCTCCCATGGTCTAGGCGCGACTAGTATTGGCGTGGAGGAGAGGTACCTCTTCAAATCCTGCAGCACTGTCTCTGCCTCTGGAGTCCATTTTACTGGACCCGCCTTTTTCAAACTTTGAAAAAGGGGAGGGCGCATTCAGCAGATTTGGAGATGAACCTGCTCAGCGCAGCAACGCAGCCGGCGAGCCTACGGATGTCTTTGACCTGTTTCGGCACCTCAATCTTCTCGGTCGCCTTGATATTGTTAGGATATGCTTCGATTCCGCGTTGAGACACAAAGAACCCTAGAAGTTTGCTGCAGGGGACACCGAACATGCACTTCTCTGGGTTGAGCTTGAGGTTGATCTTGCGCAGATTGGCGAATGTTTCTTCTAGATCTTGCACGAGCGCGGCCCTATCCTTGGTTTTGACCACTATGTCATCCATATAAGCTTCCATATTTCTATGTAGCTGGGGCTCAAAACCAATCTAGACTGCTCGGGCAAATGTTGAACCCGAAAGGCATTCGTACAAAACAGTACGTACCACATGGGGTGATGAACGCGGTCTTATCTTCGTCTTCCTTCATCATGAAGATCTGGTGGTATCCTGAATAGGCATCGAGGAATGACAGCAGGTCACACCCAGCTGTGGAGTCTACAATCTAGTCGATGCGTGGCTGGGGAAAGGATCCTTTGGACAGGCTTTATTGATGTCGGTGTATTCAATACACAGCCTCCACTTCCTATTTGCCTTACACACCACCACCGGATTGGCCAACCACGTGGGGTGGATCACTCCACTTACCAGGCATGCCACCTCCAACTTCCTGATTTCTTCAATGATGAATTCTTGTCGCTCCAAAGCTTGCTTCCTGACCTTCTGCTTGACGGGTCGCGCGTGAGGACAGACAGCAAGATGGTGCTCAATCACCTCCCTGGGAACGCCGGGGATGTCAGATTCTTGCCATGCAAATACATCGACATTCGCCCACAGGAAGGTGACGAGCGCGCTTTCCTATTTGCTGTCGAGGGTGGAGCTTATAGTGAAAGCCCAGCCCGTGCCGTCCTCCTTGACGGACACCTTCTTGGTTTCGGGAGGTGCAGCCTTGGACTTCTTGCTCTTGTCGGTGGAGCTCTGTGGCACGTACTAAACGGGAGCACAACACTCCAAAGAGATGCGCATGCCGGAGTGGGTGCAAGAGGTCTGGCTGGCCTTCTTCCTTCCCGGGGCTTCAGCAGCAGGAGCAAGTGCCCTGGCGGCAGCTGCTGCAACTGCCTATTGGTAGAGTTGATCGGCGTAGATGAGCGCGTCTTTCTTAACGGAGGGGACGGTGATGATGGTCAGCTGCCCCGGCATCTTCAATGTGTTGTAGGCGTAGTATGACGCCGCCATGAACTTGGCCAGCGCTGGGCGGCCATGGACCCCGTTGTACGGCAGGGGGATCTCGGCAACATAAAAACGATCTTCTCCATCCTGTAGTTCAGCTCGCCCCAGAACGTAATGGGCAGCGTGATTTTACCTTTCGGTTGACTCCTTCCCGGGTTGACCCCTTGGAACGTGCCCGTCTCTTCGAGATCTCCATCTGGAATCTGTAGCGTCTTGATCACAGCGGGCGAGATCAAATTCAGACCGGCCCCACCATCAACCAGCACTTTGGTCACCCTGAGGTTGCGTATTGTTGGTTTCGGCAAACACCCGGCCGCAGTTGTGCGATCAGGGTGGTCCTCGGTGTCAAAAACGATGGGCGTGCGGTACCACTTAAGGGGCTTCTCGGCATCAAACGACGGCTCTGCCGCAGTGACCTCACGCACCCACTGCTTCAGCTGGTGGTGTGAGGTATGCAATGAGGCGCCACCGTTGACGCACATGGCCTCTGTAGCCTTCTAGAACTCGTGCTCGCTGGACTCGTTGTCCTTGTCGTGATCATCATCTTCCTCTTTCTTGTCGCGGCCCCGGGCGAGCCTCTCTTGTTGGTTATCTTTGCCGCGGCGACCCCCTTGGCCGCCATGCTTCTTGCCGGATCCCTCAGCACCATCCTGGCCCTTCTCCTTGTCTCGCCATCCATATTCAGCCTTCTGCCTTTCCGCAAGCAGCTCAACCTGTCGGCAGTTCTGGAGGTCATGGCCCTTGGCGCGGTGGATCTTGCAGTACTGCTTGTTGGAGCCTCCTGGCTTGCCGGCGGCCGCCAAAGCCAAGCAGGCGGCACACCCGGCAACCTCCTTGTCGGGGTCGTCAGCCTTGGCCTTTTTGGCGGCGCCGAGCTCGCCGGATCCCTCAACGTCAAGCACAGTCTTGCCCTTGCGCTTCCTGTTGCGGCGCCGGCCCTTCTTTGTCGGGGCGGCAGTGTCTTCATCTGTGGAGTCGGTTTCCGCACCGGCGTCCTCGCCGGGATACTTCCTCCCCACTTTAGCTTGAGCACATCTATTAGCCAGAACATAAAGTTCTGCCACATCCTTGACCTTGTTCATTGCCAACTCTTCATGCATCTTGCGGTTGCGCACATTATGATAGAATGCGCCGATAACGGCGGCCGGATGAACATCTGGGATGTTGTACTGAACCCGGCTGAACCTATGTATATGTACTTGCGCAGGTTTTCACCTTGTTTCTGGGGGATGATGTGCAAATCGCTTGCCTGGCCATGAGCTTGGTGGCCTCCAGTGAAGGCGCCAACAAACTCATAACACAAATCCGACCAAGAAGAAATGGAATCCACTAGCAAGTGCATCAACCACGACATGATGTTGGGTTTGAGTGCCAACAGGAAGTAATTGGCAAGCACCTTGTCGTGGTGAGCTCCAGCAGCTTGCATCGCGATGGTGTAGATGCTGAGGGATTCCGACGGGCGTGTCTTGTCGTTGTACTTCTCAGCAACATCGGACTTGAACATGCGGTGGGAGGGCCACTGGAACTGCCGCAGCTGTTGGGTAAAGGTTGTACAACCCACCTCGTAAGGTAGGTCGTCGGGGCCCCCGATGTCGGGTGGTCCATAGTAGGCCCCGCATGCCGATCTAACTGATGGCGCGTCTCCCGTCGTCGTTTGATGGTAGTTCGAGCGTCTTCCTGGGACCGTTCCCGAAGGACTTGACATTGGTCGCGGCGGGTTCGCGGGTCGGACGACGTTGTGGAAACGTTGTCACCTACGTCGGGTCGACGGGCCGGTGGCTGTTGTCACGGCCGTGAGGGGGGGAGAGTGCATCGTGGTTGCAACATCTCTAGTCCCCCCACCGCCGGCATGCACCGGCTCGTCAGGACGCCGGTGTGAGGGTCCCGTAGGGAGCGGCTCGTCTTTGTTGGCGAAGCTGACAAGGCTCCTAATGGTGGCTCTCCACTCGTCGAGCTTCTCCGCCGCATGGGGGGAAGTCGAGGAGCAGCCACATGCGCGCTAGCTCTTCTGCTGGCGTAGGCGGTGGCAAGGTCTACGGAGACCGCGACGCGCTCTGACTTTTAACTGGGTTAGAAGGGGCTCTATCATGGTCCCGCGGTCCCACGGTCACACGCCGCCTGCACCGGCATCTGAGCGCGCACGCCGGCCTGGTTCGTCCTGCGAGTGGCGCACAGGGCTCTTTCCGTGGCGGCGCTCGGGGGCTCCGGCATCACGGTGTTTCTCATCGCGCGTGGCCTGGGAAGGGCATGGCACGGGCACTAGTTGGGGTGCCGTAGAGGCTGCTGCGCCGCCCATGGGTAGCACGGCCCCGCCCCCGGACCCAGCGGCGTGTGGCTCATCGTCGCGGATTCGGACGACACCACTCGCCTGGCTCCGTTCGCCAGAATGTCTTGGATGCTCGCGGGCCACGTCTCAGCCCCCATCTGTGGCCCCCCAGCCACCTGCTCGTGCTGGCGTGGACGGGACGGCCTCGGACGAGCCGATCGCTGTGATCCGCTTTTTCTTGGGGGCCATGGTGATGATGAAGTCGGTGTGCAAACCTCCAAACCGGATTTTCACAGCTTGCGCCCCCTACCTGGCGCGCCAAAGATGTCGGGGGAAACGAACCTACGGGATCACGAGGAATCTCTTTTCCTATGGTTGGCGGGCGCGGGGCTGTGGAAAGAGTAGGATTGAGAGATCAACGTAGGGGGATTATCCAAGTGATGCGTAATACCCTACTCCTGCTGTTTTCTGTTTATCTAGTGTTCTTGGACTAGCTACAAGGCATGCAGGTTCCAAAAAGTCTAAATCCTTCTGTAGTATGCAGCGGGCCTCCTTTTATAGTCAGAAGGGGCTGCCGCAGTGGCACAGAGGAGGTGGAAAGTTGTACAGTAGTCGAGTCTATCTCCTGGCACCGTAGGACAAACACATTTAATGCGCTGCCGATGTGCCCTTCTTGCTTTATCGGGGACGGAAAGGAAGCTCGTCCCAGCTGTCGCCGCCTCGCCTAGCTTCGACGCACGTCCGAGCTGACGAGGCGTGTAGTGCCATGCTCGCTGGCTGGCTGCTGAGTTGGCATGGTGGCAGAGTCTTCATGAAGATCTGCATGCCACCACGCAGGTGCTTGCTGAGTTGGCCTAGAGGTCGCACGTCACCACGCAGGTGCTCACCTAGTTGGTGGGCTAGCTGCTGCATGGGAACGGCGGTGGAGTCTTGGCTGGTGTGGACCTGGCTGCGGCCCCGCGGATGTCTTCGGCAAGGGTCTTGTCGGGTCCCTGGCAAGGGTCTTGCCACGACGTCGTGGGCGTCCCCAGCAAGGGTCTTGCCGGGGGTCTCATGGGTAACCGCGGCATGGATCTCGCCGAGGATCTCCGTCTTCTGATTCTCATCTAGTCTTGTATGTTCTTGGTCTTCACAAAGATTTGCATGCCACCACGGAGGCGCGTCTCGAGCTTTGGCTCCAATGTGGTTGAGGGTGTTGAAACTCTCATGCTCAAGGGTGGCAGCCCTGCTGGCGTTGGGCAAGTTGCCCAGGCAAGGTTCTTGCCGGGGCTGTGGAGGCCGCCCCGGCAAGGGCCTTGCCTGGGAAGTCCACATCGCCCTTCTGCTCTTTGTGTTTCTGGCTTGGCATTGCTCTGGTCGTCTTGTGCCTTTGCTTCCTCTGCCCCACCAAGCGTGGCCAAGGGCGTGGGGTTGCGACTGCCCGCGCACAAGTAAAGGGGTACGAAAAGGGACCCTTACTTTTATACACCGACACCTACTATCAAAGTCAAGATTAAAAATTATGAGTTTTTTGCTTTATGTGACTTAGTGTTTCTACAATTCCAAAATCTCTATGTGATGTGCTTGGTCTTACCGATATTGAAGAATGTTCTTTAACTTTGCACTTGGTGGATGCAATTATTAAAAAGCCTACAGGAAGAATTAATGATGTTCTTATTCTTGCAAATAGGAGTTATGTTCCCATAGATTTTATTGTTCTTGATATTGATTGCAATCCGTCTTGTCCAATTATTCTTGGTAGACCATTTTTACGCACTATAGGTGCTGTGATTGATATGAAAGAAGGCAATATTGAATTTCAATTTCCACTAAGGAAGAGAATGGAACACTTCCCTAGAAAAAGAATTAGGCCACCTTATGAATCAATCATGAGAGCATCATATGGATCTCGAAACAAGGATGACAAAACTTAGATCCTTGCTTTATGCCTAGCTAAGGGCGTAAAACGATAGCGCTTGTTGGGAGGCAACCCAATGAATAAAATTTATTTTTGCTTTTTACTTTCTATTATTGAGTGTTTGCACAATTATGCTACTATTATGATTGTGTTTTTTGTGTTTTGGTTTGTGTTTGTGCCAAGCAAAGCCTTTCGGATCTTCTTGGGTGATAGCTGTTTGATCTTGCTGAAAAACAGAAACTTTCACGTCCAGAGTTACAATTGTTTAAAATCACAAAAGCGTGGTAAAATCCTGAATTTCTTTACAGTAGAATAATTTACAAATTGCCCAGGTTTTCCTGAATTTTTAGAATTTTTGATGTTACGGAAGTATTCAAAACATCCAGATTAGAACAGACTGTTCTGTTTTTGGGAGATTCTATTTTCTTTGCCTTGTGTGCTTGTTTTGATGATTCTATGGTTTTCTTTGATGATTTTTTGCCATAGAAAAGTTGGAATACAGTAGATATAATGCGAAAATTAAATATGAATTGGTTTGATACAGTACTTATAGTAGTTATTCGTTTTCTTATACTAACGGATCTCACGAAGGTTTTGTTGAGTTCTGTGTGTTTGAAGTTTTGAAGTTTTGGGTTTTCTTACGATGGATGAAGGAATAAGGAGTAAGAAGAGCCTAAGCTTGGGGAAGCCCAAGGCACCCCAAGTTATTATCCAAAGAAAAGAAAGCAACTAAGCTATGGGGATGCCCCGAGTGGCATCCCCTCTTTCTTCTAATGACCATCAGTATTTTACTCGAAGCTATATTTTTATTCGTCACATACTATGAGTTTTGCTTGGAGCGTCTTGTATGATTTGAGTCTTTGCTTGTTTTGCTTTGTGTTCTAAGTCATGAATCCTTGTTGGACACTCCTATTTGAGAGAGCCAAAATTATGTCATGACTTGTTAGAATTGCTCTCTATGCTTCACTTAAATTTTTATGAGCTATGGATTTGCTCTAGTGCTTCAATTATATCTTTTGAGCACGGTGTGCTTAGTTATTTTTGAAGAAATGCTCTCTTACTTCACTTGGATTTATTTGAGAGTTCGTAAATTTTTTAAGAAATTTTCTCTTGCTTCACTTAAATTAATTTGAGAGAAAGAAAAATTATGCTCATGATCTTCACTTATATTTGTTTGAGCTTACCAAAACCAACACATGAAAATTAGTCCCAAAGAGATAGATATCTAAGAAGGATATAATAAAAGCTTTCATGAAGATCATTGGAAAAAATAAACTTGATTCCTTGTAATAGTTTTGAGATATGATGACGTGATATGTGAGTCATGTTAATGAGTAATTGTGCTTTAGTAAGAATATTGGTGTTAAGGTTTGTGATTCCCTATGCAAGCACGAAAGTCAATAGTTATGCAATGAAATTACATCCTAGTTATGGTGCATTATTTGGTGTTCATTATGGCTAATGCTCGCTTATGAGATTATTCGTTTCTTGGTTGGTCGCTTCTCAATCTTTTGCTAGTCTTCATTTTGCACTAAGTATGATCACTACTTGTGCATCCAAAAACCTTTCAACCAGTTTTGCCACATGAGTCCACCATACCTACCTATATGCGGTATTCTTTTGCCGTTCTAAGAAAATTTGTATGTGCCATCTCTAATTTTCAAAATAAATTTATCTTTTGTGTGCTCGTACCGCTCGCGAGGCGATGAGGGGTGGCCAATATTTTCCATGCTAGATGTGTTATTCTCATGATGAGTGTTTATTCCCTTGTAATTGCACGAGTGTAAGACAAAGGTATTAGGGATGCCCAGTCCCGAAATGAAAAATGAATTTACTTTATGTTGTCAAATAATAAATTCCTTGGAAAGTGTTGTTATGGAGGGCAACCGTGAATTCGGCTAGCCATGGAAAGTGACAGTATGGTGGAAAAAGAAATAAAATTTATTTTCTGTTCGGGAGCCGCCTATGATATACCTAGCATGGAAAGTGTTGGGAGCTCTAATTAGTTTTTGTTGGTGGGAAAGGCACACCTCCAAAAATGTTTTTACCTATAATCTTTTTGCTTTGAGCTCTGGCACCTCTACAAATCCCTACTTCCCTCTAAGAAGGGCCGTTCTTTTACTTCATGCAATTTTTATTTTCAATTTGAGTCTCCATCTTCTCTTAAAAAGCACCAACTAGGAGGCACTATGGATCAATTGTTGAGCATGATGGGCTTGGGATGACTTATTTTAGCGTTGATATTTTTGAAAAGACATGGTTGCTTGTTGATATGCTTGAATATTTAAGTTATCATGTCAAAACTAGACTATTGCTTTATATCATATAAAAGTCCAAATGTCCATAATATAAAGAAAATAATATGATATGACATGTTTGGCAGCATTCCACATCAAAAAATTTATTTTTATCATTTACCTACTCGAGGACGAGCTGGAATTAAGCTTGGGGATGCTGATGCGTCTCCAACGTATCTATAATTATTGATTGCTCCATGTTGTTATATTATCATTCTTGCATGTTTTATAATCATTTTATAGTCAATTTTTTGTACTAACCTATTGGCATAGTGCCAAGTGTGAGTTGTTGTTTTCTGCATGTATTTTACATCGCAGGAAATAAATACCAAACGGACTCCAAATGCAGGAAAACTTTTTGTGGATTTTTTTGGACCAGAAGACATCCAGTGGGCCGGAGAAGCACCTGGGGGTGATCCGAGGGGAGCACAACCCACCAGGGCACGCCAGGAGGCCCAGGCACGCCCTGGTGGGTTTTCCCCACCTCGGGTGCCCCCTGAACCGTCTCTTTGCTCTATAAATACCCCAATATTCAAGAAACCCAAGGGGAGTCAAAGGAAATCAATTCCAGCCGCCGCAGAGTCTAGAACTACCAGATCCAATATAGACACCATCACAGAGGGGTGCATCATGTCCATTGGTGCCTCTCCAATGATCCTTTGTAGTTCTTTGTACACCTAGGGGTCCGTAGTTTGTAGCTAGATGACTTGCTCTCTCTCTTTTGATTATCAATACAATGGTCTCTTGGGGATCCATATGATGTAACTCTTTTTGTGCTGTGTTTGTTGGGATCGGATGAACTTTGAGTTTATTATTAGATCTATCTTTTTATCCATGAAAGTTATTTGATTCTTCTTTGATATATTATATGCATGATTTCTTATAGCCTCGTATTTCTTCTCCAATATTTGGGTTTTGTTTGGCCAACTTGATCTATTTATCTTACAATGGGAAGAGGTGATTTGTAGTGGGTTCGATCTTATGGTGCTTGATCCCAGGGACAGAAGGGGAACCCACACGTAGGTATCGTTGCTACAAAGTATAAAACGATGTCGTCTATTTCTACATAAATAGATCTTGTCTACATCATGTCGTCGTTCTTATTCCATTACTCCGTTTGTCCATGAACTTAATACACTAGATGCATGCTGGATCTTCCCTTCCGCTTTGCAGTGCTGCATCACCCCTGAGGGAAATACCTTTGTCTCATCATTGAGGGAAATACCTACCATTGCTGAGCTGAATCATCCCTTCCTCTTTGGGGAAATACCGACGTGGTTCAGGCAAACATCACACCACGGGGCCATCATTGCTCGAAGCTGGAAGGACGCCGGTTGTCCTTCTGCGATCACCTATAAGAGGGCGAAGGGGGAGAACCCCCATCCCACCTTTGTCTTCTTGCCCATTCGCTTCCAACCTTTGCCACAGCAACCATGGCGCCAGCGAGGAGATTCACCGCCGGGGAGAATATAATTTTTTTACAACATGCTATATGCTATGAAGGAAAATAACACACACTTGCATTTCTTAACTAGAGCAATAAAACTTCATCGTATTGAACCTAATAAATTACTAAGTACACTTCTTTTCCATGCCAAAACTAAAATAGATAACTAGGGGGAGGTTAAAATATTTTCCCTTCAGAGCAATGTACAAAATTCTACATGATCTGAGCTCCTAGTTCTATCACCAAATGCGCACGCACATTTTAGAAAAATTTGTCTGTTGTGACAAAATTATAAGATAAAGAAAGCAACCGAATGGAACATTCAGTAAAATCATGGACAATGACAAAAACACCGGTGGGCGTAGCAGACCATGGAGTAGGCTCTTATTTCTCTGTAGCTGATAAGTGACTAACAGACCATCAAAGTTTCATATTGACTTATATACAAAAGTAGTAGAAATAGTATTTCTCAAAGCAGATCATTGGCAATGGCAGAATCATGCAAAAGGATACAGATCTGTGGTAACATAAGAATCATTCAAAAGGATAGAGATCATTGGCAATATGAGAATAGACTAATATGTCATGGTATAGCACAATGCAACAACAAGATTATTGTGATATTTCTTACAAATTAGCTTGTTGTTGCACTGAGCAGTACCATGACATGAACACTTCCAGAGAGAGATGGAGAGAGGCTGCGATTTCCAATGGTAGAACATGATGAGGGTGTAGCTGGTGGGTGCTGTTCGTATGGCGAGTGGCACATGACTCCTTGACTGTCAAAGCAAACCATGAGAGGCGGCCTGTACCCAAATACAAATTTGCTAAAATCTTAACTTCCGGTGGCATCGGTGGAACAACCGAAACCGGGTGTGGAAAGGGGAGAAGATGTGGTCTTCGGCTGAAATCATGTATCAGGCGATGTCAACAAATGCAACATTTATGAAACTGTCAGGCAGTGCAGAAAGGGACAAATTTGTGGACATCATCAAATGGGCAGCTCCGGCACATGGCACTATTAGCTGCTCGCAAATCGAGATAGATTCTCAGCTGCTAGTTGGAGCCATGACTAGCATTGGGTAGGACATATCCAATCACGCCATACTATGGGTAGACTTGAAAGTTCATAATCATAAGAGGTTGTGGTTATCCAAATGTGACATTCAAGTCTATAGTACGAGGATGAAGAACCGGACGAAAGGTTGTTGTTGTTCAAATGGGCGAAATGCCCAACATGACCACGTAAAAGTTGTGTTTTACCCGAATCTAAAAAACACCAAAAAGCAAAAGAAAACGGTGGTTTCTGACCATAAGTTAATTACATTATGAAAGATTGATTTGATTTGAGTGCCAGATGAAAACCATTACTACCGGATCTATTTTGACTGGCCAGATTAATCTGGTTTTCCTTTTCTTTATTGGGTTTTGGGATTTTTTAGTGCAACAATAGCAAACGAGCTGTGCCTAACATTTCATTTTCATTCGATTTGGAAACAATCGCTCCAAGGACCCCCTCCCAGTTAATAGAATGTTTCGAAGATATGCGGGTCCAATAAAATGATCCATGAAAGCGCTTCGAGTACTAAGAGTATAGGAAAACAAAGAAGTTTCATTTAAATTATTCCAGTAAGAAAAACAATTCTTAATGCTCCCAAGTGAATCTGTATTTCCAAACTTCATTCTTCGTCATTTTCCTACTCTACAAACGTTTGGAGCAACAGCATGCGCCATTACGACAGGTCCCACTTCCCTTGCCATCTTACTTGAAGTAGTGATCACACGCGTTAACATTTTGACAAGGGGAAGGATCGTAGGGTTCCTGGTATCCACTGCAAGTGGCGTCTTCAATAAAAAACAAAAGGTGCCATCAGAACCTATTGTTGTTCGTACTTAAACTCGAATTCTATAAAAACCATGTACTATGTAAACACAGGTAAAACAACTACTGATCAATATCTTCTATGTCATTGGTACTACCTTCCTGATATTTAATTACTTCTACCTCTATGAAGAAATTTTAAATCACTATAACCACCAATGCCTATATACTACTCCCTTCATCTCAAAATAAGTGTCTAGTAGTTCGTCCCAAAATAAGCGTCTCGTAGTTGATAAGCTCTGTTAAATATAACTTTACCTATGTTCCTCCCTGATGCTTCAAACGACAAAAAAGTGGTTGAAACCATCAAAAGTGCCATGGAATATCCTGTTGGTATGGATTTACCGACTACAAAAATATCCTGAAGGAATTTATTAGCATTCCATAACAAAATTATGAAATTCATTACCTCCTAAAAATAACCACGCAAAATTAATTAGTTTTCCATGACAACATAATGACATTTATTGGCTCCCAATATTATTTATGGACGAAATTGATTACTAATACTCCATACCAAGATTAGGGCATTTATTTGCTCCAAAATTACATAGGAAATTAATTAGTATTCCGTAACAAGATACACGGTGTATAAATAAATGTGTTGGTCCGAATAAAAAATGCACTAATGATCAATCCATGCATTTGCACGGGCTGGGATGCTAATTTTGAGCATTTTTTTACACTAGTCCAATGTCAAACACGCTCTTATATTATGGGACGGAGGAGTGTGTTTCTATAATAGTGTAAGAGCATTTTTTACAATAGTATAAGAGAATTTTTTACATTAGTGTAGTTCCATAATATATGAGAGTTTTTGACATTAGTGTAGTGTCAAACACGCTCTTATATTATGGGACGGAGGGAGATTGTTTCTATCAGTCCGAAAAACAAATGCAACCACATAATATTATGAGATCACGTCTTAGGCCAACTCCCCCCAAACGGACATCCGTTTTGTTCGTATTTTGTCTGTTTGGGGGTGGCAATGGGATGGTGTCCGGCCGTTTTCCTGGATGCGCTCGCCGTGCGCCCGATGTGCGAATGCATCTCGCCTGCTTGCATGCAAAACTATTGACAACAAAGACATAGCTCCATGCCTGTGGCCATAGTTGACGCCAGCGGTCGTGGGCAAGGTTGGCCGTAGGAATCGACCGGGGCTGCTTCCTCTACATCCCGTCGGACAAGTGGCTAGCGCTACTGAACCCGGGCGTCACGTTGAGGTCGATGATGGCAACGGTCGGGACGAAGGCGGTGGTCGGCGCGATCAGGCTGTCGTTTGGGCGACATGGAGAACAGGCTCTAGCCATGCA
Organism: Aegilops umbellulata; assembly: GCA_032464435.1. NCBI lineage: Eukaryota > Viridiplantae > Streptophyta > Magnoliopsida > Poales > Poaceae > Aegilops > Aegilops umbellulata. Next base: position 379,760,480 of record CP136054.1, read on the forward strand.
TCGGCTTTAGATGAAACCCAGGCGTCTCCGGTGTGACGGAAGAGCTCCGGGATTAGTACTGTGGAGGGCGAACGGCCGATGAGCTTGTGCTAGCCGCGGCCATGGCAGCCACCGAGAGAATGGTCGGCGTGGGTCGGCACAACCCTAACATGAGAAGGCTGTGCACCTTGGGGGCGATGGCCTAATTGTCCTTGATGTCGGCATTGTGCTGCGCGGCACGCAGCGCGGCTGCCTCGTCGGCAAAGTTGGGATCAGGGCTCCGCGGACCCAAACAAGCACTACTAGAGAAAACCTTATACACAACATCTTAGCAGTAGCGCTGGACAAAACAGGGCGCTACTGCTACTTAGTAGTAGCGTTTTTAAATAGACCGCGCTACTACTACTACTTTAGTAGTAGCGCATTCCGCGAAACCGCACTGCTGCTATATTTGTACTAGGCGCAGATGGCTAGCCCCACTTAGCAGTAGCGCGTACCACTGACGAGCGCTACTGCTACGGCCCATAGCAGTAGCGTGTTTCTCTGAAACGTGCTACCACTTACTTACCTTATCCTGGAGTGGTTCATCCTCTCACACTCACTCCCTCTCACTCGCTCTCGCCCGCGCCGAACCCGTATGTCGTCTGCCGTCGCTGCACTGCTCCTCGCCGAGGTACTCCCTCCTCCCTCCTCCTCCTCCGGCTGCCCTCCTCCCACCGCCCCTCTCCCTCCTCCTCCTCCGGCCGCCCCCTCCCTCCTCCTCCTCCGACCGCCCCCTCCCTCCTCCTCCTCCGACCGCCCCTCCCTCTCCACCCCCGCACCTTCCCTCATTCTCCTCCGGCCGCCCCCTCCCCCTCCTCCCCCCGCCCCTCCCTCCTCCGATCCCACCAGCCTCCTATCCCTCCTCCTCTCTCCTTCCTCCTCCCTTCCCCTCCTCCCTCCATCTTTTTTTTCTGTTTTTCACTGTAGTTTTTTACTATTGTATAATGTAGTTTTTTTATTGTTTTTAGTAAGTTTTTAAAGTAATTAGTAAGTAAACTAATAAACTAGTTGAACTAGTTTAGCTTTAGTAAGAACTAGTTGAATTAATAGAACTAATGTATTTTTAGTAAGAAAATTAATATAACTAGTTGAACTAGTTTATTTTTAGAAAGAACTAGTTTATTTCTATTTATTGTAAGTTTATATTTAGTAAGAACTAGTTGAATTAATAGAAATAGTTGAACATGTCACATTTGTTGTTATTTTTTTAGTTTAAGCAATTATTCCCGCATCGACGTCGATGATGCCTATCTCGCATCCTCGTCGTCGATACCCATCGTTCGCTAGGGTTTTAGTTGTATTACTGATGTTATATGTCTGATACTATTCGGGATGTATTAGTGATAACTTATACAGTTTTTTTTTGCAGAAATCAAGGAGCCCCTCCATCATCCCCGCCGCCGTCCCCATCACCGACCCCCTCCGACCTCGAGGTGAGACCAGCCAAATAATCCCCATGTAAATATGAATCCTATAAGATATGATGTAGATAAAAACATGTATATCTTGTGTTGCTCAAATAGGATATTTGGTTGCCCAAGTGGCCGGTCATGTTTAGGTTACACCTCTGAGTGGCCTATGTTTTGCCAGAGTGTTGATTAATTTCCATTCCGGCAAATTTCAGGCGCTCGATATGTCCTGTTTTAGCAAAGGTCATGCAGGAATTTTCCGTGAATTTTGGCATGACTTGTGCTAGAACATGTAGGAAATATCGAGTGGCCTGGATTTTCTAGAAAGATAATTAATTGATATTTCGGGTTGACTTTAAGTCTGTCGAGGCCGAAGAATCCTGACTGTTGTCGTGGGGTCGTTTCTCCTTCTTCCCCGGGTGCTAGACCTTTGTTACGCACTAGGGGAAGGAGGAGTAACGACCATCACTGACGGTCGCAAATGTTAGAGAGGAATCAGTGAGGTAGAGTCTCCACAAGATATGAGAGGACGAAGAATCCCGACTGTTGTTGTGGGGGTAGCTTCTCCTTCGTTCCCGTGTGCTGGAAAATTTGGTGTAATGCACTCGGGAACGAAAGGAGGAGCTACCATCACCGACGGTTGAATATATACACCACGTGAGCTGAGAGTTTTCAAGAAAAGACTCGACAGACTGATAGTCAACCCGTGATGAATAATGAACATGCTGAGAGTTTTAGTTGTACAAGTTCAATCTTTGAATTATGAACATAGGAAATGTCGTCGGACCAAGAAGGTCCCGGGGAATGCTCCTAGTGCAGCGACAACCTGGGTTTCTGCGAAAGGCCTCACCTGGACGAAGGTCGGTGCTTCAGCATTAAGCTCGAGGAGGCCTTCGATTGTGATACAGTAAGCTACGATGCAAGGTGTTTTTTTCGTAATTAAGCTCGACTTCTACTACTTCAATGTGTAATTTTCTTCTTTTACAATTCGACTAGCTTATCCCATGCCATGCAAGATGCTATGTCTTGGAGAGGATGGGTTTTGAAGATCATGAGAGGATTGAAACAAAGAAAATTAACCTAAGGACCCATCATGGTATGGATTTTGAGGTAAATCTATACAATTCTGAGAGTGTATCCCATTTTGGTTGTCCGGGTTGGGAAGCACTTTGCAAGATGTATGATTTTCAAGAGGGTATGTTTGTCACCATGGATCTTTGTGATCCTGACATCGACCAAGACAATTTGGACATTTGGGTCCTTGTTGATACGCTTCCAGTTCTACCGCTATGTGACTTCCTCAAACATAGTTATTAAGTAATTTATATTGTTTATTTCAAAATAGTTGACAGCTTATTTCCATTGATAGCTTACTTTCATTCTTCAAAGAATGTGCAGAAGATGGTAGACAGAACCAACTACACTGATGGCTGTGAGTTAACTTATAAGGAGAAAAGTCATCTGGTCGCATATTGTACTGATCTTGAGAATTACAATGCCTTTTATCGAACTCCTCCAAATTATGGTCAATATGTGCCACTAGTGCACGTGTTGAACCATGATAACTTCCATGGAGATATCCTGGTAAGATTTTTACTATTACGACATCCATGCATGTTTTGCATACTTCTAAAACTGAACTACATTGCTAACTACGAAGTTATTACTACGTTTTTCAACAGAAAAACCCGATGGATTGTGTGCCTCATTTGATGTATCAGAATGGTCGCCTTGATGTTTTGAACATACGGCCAGGTTGTCCTACGAATCTCACCTGTCCATACCGGATTTCTAAAATCGGTGAACACATGATAATCTTAGAATGGAAAAAATGTATGGACAGTCATAAGGAGGTCCTTGGAAGCCACATTGTGCGAAAGGGAAGAATTAGAGACAGGATAATCTCCATTCTCCATAATAGAGAGTCAGGGGCTATCTTGTTTTATGCTATTTTACCTAAGATAATATAGTAGGTCCTAAGAGAATGTAGTAGGTCCTATGAAGTACAATATGTTTATGAGAGTTCATGATGATGAGTAGTTATGATTATGTCTAGTGACCAACTTGTATGTGATGTCTCATTGATGAAAACGATGATCATGAGGAGGTGTTATATGACAATGATGTACTATGATGATAAGTTGGTAATGATATGATGATGATGATGATATATGTGACACCCCAAAATTTCGGCCTCGTTTTCATAAATTAAAAATCTTTCCAGGAATTAAAACTTTTATTTTCTGGGCTCCCTTTTATTTTTGAACCATTTCCTCCCTTGTTATTATAGAGTTTTCCCCGAAATGAAAACTTTTCAAAATATGTTATTGGACCTGTTTAACCACCCAGGAAAAACTTTTCTTGTATTAGTAGAACTAATTAAATAATTAAGTTGCTTGAATTTTATTTTCTTGAAAATGGTTTTTCAAGGTTAAATGGCCATATTTGAACTACAACCATTTGATAAATTCACTTAAAATTCCAACCAAAATTTGGAGATGTCATGTGATGTTTTTAAATCACTTTTATACAAGAATATCTTTTATTCTTGAAATATTTTGAGTTCTACTCCCAATTTTCTCCTCTGATCCAGAGTACAATTTTGCACTATACCCCTTTTAAATATTGCTTTCTGGCCTTCACCAAAATTATGGGATGATGGTAGTAGCTTATGATTCAACTTTATGCAAAAACCTAGTATTGTTCCCTGGAAAAATTGAGTGAATCAACCTCTTTTCTATTCTGGTCCAACTTGAGGTTTTGTACAGCAACCACATTTTTAATTGCTCCTCTATCCATGTTTCCTTTTCCTACTTGTAGTCCTCCCTACTAAAACCCTAAGTCTAGGAGCATGCACCTATTGGATCATTTTTGGTCCATGAAATGATGCCATTTATCTCCTGTCCAGAATTGAAGTATTGTAAAACTTGCACTAGCAAGTTTGTGCTTTCCACAAACTAACCTCACCACCTTCTCTTTCATCTAAAGAGACACTGATCTGGAGAATTTGGCCACTCCAAGAAATGCCTAAGTGCCCTTGGCATTATGTCAAACACCTTGTGGGTATGACCTGTTTTGACATGAATTTTGGCTTTGCACTGTGAGCTTGCACCTTTGATCAAACCAACCAGTCCACTAGGCTCCTAGTCACTCCTAACCTGGGTCTGTTAAGTGCAAGCCTCACCAAAGCCCTGTAGCAGGCTCTGGCATTACGTCGAGCACGTCCCGTGCACGCCCAGAGCGCGAGCAGAGCGTGCGTTTGGCACGCACGTGCGCCCGAGCCGCCGCGTCTCGCCCCGCACCTGTTTCGGCTCTTGGCCATCTGCAGCTAGCCGCCACGTACCCCCTTGCATCGCCACGCCACCCCGACCACCCTGTCCCGCTAGAGCGCCGCCGTCAGGGCATTATTGGCGGCACGCCGGCGTCCGCAGTGGCTCCAGCCCCGGTCGGCGCCGCCCAAGCCACCCCGGCTCGCCACCTGCCCCTGGGAGCCGCGCGAGCTTATCTCCTCGCTCATCGGCTAGCTCTCGTCGCCTCCACGTCGCCCTTCAAGCTACAGAGAGGCGGTTCACCGGCATCCTCATCCACCGCCGCGGAACCTGCCCCGATCACCTATTTAAGGAGCCGCGAGCTCGTCTCCGCACGCAGGCAGCTCCAAGCCATCACCCTAGGACCCCCATTGGCAGCCAATGGACACGGAGAGATCTCCTTCCCCATCTCCGGCAACGGCAGCCGCCGCCACTGTCCCAGCCCTTCCGGTGCCACCAGGGCCTCCCCCTCTCCATTCTCTTCACCAGGAACCTTCTCATCCTCCCGTGAACTCATTCCCCTGCTCGATTTTGATCGGGAGTCATCATAGCCCCAAACTCACTTTGCTCCTGAATCCATCTCCGCCGCGAAGCTCGTCGCCGGCGACTCCGTCCACGTCGGCGACCATGGCGGGTACTCCCGAGTTCGTCTCGACCTCCGGAGCACGCCCATGCACTCAGATCACCGAGGGACGCCGCCATTCGCCGGCGAGCCTTGCCGGAGCTCCGCCTCCGTTGGTCAGGGGGAGACGACGTGCGCATGGACCAGTCAAACCTGACCAGTGGGCCAGGCGGGCCCACTGTCGGTGACCCACGCGCAGTCCACGCTGGATAAGTGGAGGCGTATTTGCAGAATACGCTTTCGACGTGTACGTATATATTCAAATCGTTTTTCTTTTCTGATTTTTTTAAAACAGATTTTGACCACAACTTTGACTGGCTATATCTTTTTAAATACAACTCCAAATGAATTAATTCTTTTTCCTACCTTTATCAAATATTATCTAGTTTATTTTAAGATTTATTTCAAAATTTTCCAGACAACTTTTTTTGTGCTGCTTTGGAATTGTGTGTTAATTTTAAATTATTTCAAAATAGGAATTTTGGAGAGAGGAAGGAAATGTTTCAAAGGCTTTGGAGTGCACCCTGCCTTTCCACACCATGAAGGCAAGCATTCTGAACCCCGGAATTAATATTTTGGTGTGATAGTTTACACGTTTATAACCCCACTATATTTTGGAGTATTATTATTTCATGTGATATGGTAATTTGCATGGATGCATTGTTTGTGATTTTCTTGCTATTGGAAATGAACATATTTGTGATGGTAATCAGCCTCATGAGCCTTACATGCACACCAGAGAGGAATCCGGGAAAAAGCCTCTGCCTTGGGTAGGCGTGAGCTTGTCGCCGGTCTCCGTCGAGACGGTTGTATCCGGTATGGCATGGTAAGGTATAATGAGTGTTGCTCTGTTTGTTGAGATAGCTTTATTATACATGTCATGCAGGAAACTTGTAAACCCCCTGAGTCAACCACAAATCGAGTCTTGTTCCAGTAACCCCATACTTGCCTTGTACTACCACTTGTCCCTGCCACAGGTAGGGTACGGTTCAGTAAGTCGTCAACCCCTTTCAAGCACACACCGTACAGAGAGGCCATGGTGGAAGGTACCGGTGGTAACCGGTAGGCTGGCCAGCTGGTCCGGGGGCATGGGTGTTTCCGGTTGGGACCGAGAGGGGAGGCCACCCCTTAGAGCGCGCGATATAAATTTGATCCCATGCTACGCGAGGTTGTAGCCTCCCCACTTAGAGTTTGCTTAACAAGTGTCGTGGGTTATTCCAGACACCGGTGAGTTAAACTGGTGTGTGCAAGTTAGGTGTGTTTTCGACTAAAAGGCCGTAGATGGAATTAGTCCCGATGGACTAAAGGAATCCGTTATTCGTGGGTAAAGAGTACACCCTCTGCAGAGATTAAACCTATTCGAATAGTTGTGTCCATGGTTAAGGATTACAGTCTGGGATGGGTCAAGTGTCGGTCTTAATGTCGGTCTTTGGAGGAGAAACGGTTAAACCAGAACTGGGATCACGATTGGAGGCTTGTGATGATTATGATTTATTATTTTGTTGTGGACTAACCCGTTATACTTTTTGGCCTTATCGGATATCCCTGGGATGGTTCTACCTCCTGGATATTCACTGTGATTACTTTATCAGCCCTTTCTGTGGTGTCGCTCAGACGCCCGACTGTGGCATGTTTACTGTTTCATTTATCTTATAAGCCCTTTCTGTGGTGTCGCTCAGACGCCCGACTGTGGCACATTTACTGTTTCATTTATCTTATACGCCCTTTCCAAGGTGTCGCTCAGACGCCCGACTGTGGCATTGCCGTATTTTATTTTGTAAGCCCTTTATGTGGTGTCGCACAGACGCCCGACTGCGGCATTTCATTCCTGCTCCTTTATTACTTATTCATGTTGCATATAAATAACTTTCTTGCATGCATAAAAGGTGTTTTATTTATGACTGACAATGTGATTATAGAATATTTCCGTGCATGTTGATCAATTATATTATACCTGTGTTCTTAATGTTTGCGAGTACATTCAAAGTACTCATTGGCTTATCCCTGGCTATTGCCTTGGCCAGATTGCTTGCCTGGAGAGGAGCGTTGCAGTGACAGCCCCAGAAACTAGGGAACGGTGGTAGCAACCCCGCAAAGATAGGAGTTAACCTGGTCAGCTGTTCCTGTGGGAAAAGGACTCCCATACACGGATGATCCACAAACCGCTTCCACCATCAACCACTAGAAACCATTTGTTGTACTCATAGGCCACAATGGTCTTGTACTACATATTTTGTATTTTTGCTTGGAATTTCTGTATCAAGTTGATGCCTCATTAGTTAACAGTAATCTTGGGGCTGATGAGCTCGACGGCCATTTTCTGGAAACTGATGTCTGGAAAACCTGTCGCGACCGACTTGGTATCAGAGCCAGGCTGACCATTGGCTAATCCTATCTTAGCCATGTCAATATACCTAGGCAGACCAACCCGCAAAGCCATAACCAAACCCGAGTCAAGCTTCTCATGCAGGATAGCCCCACAGTGATCCGACACCTTTTGGCAGTCGGTGCCCAACCTACCAACCTAGCCGCCGAACACGCGCCAGTGACCGGCCCCCTGAATAGTCCTCTCTCGCAAGCGTGCGAGGGAAGACTCCGTTCCCTTTTTCTATAAAAAGGGCACGCTAGCCTCAACCCAGCACAGCACAGCCACTACCTCAAACCAAGCCACAATGCCTGGTCCGGTCGTGCACAATGAGACCACAGCAACCAACCTTGGAGGTTTTGTGACCATACTCGCAAACCTCACCCGTCATGCCTATGCGTTAGGAGAGCCCCCAGAATATGTTGTGTACCAGGGACCCATGAGCGGTGAAAGCCGTCAATTCTGGGCCACTGTACACATCTACGGTAGGAGTTTAGCACCCGAACGCCCCTACAGGTTCATCGGAAGAACAACTTCCTTTGAGCCACAAGCCATACAACTAGCTGCTTGAGAAGCTATAGTTCATCTCCGGCATTTGTCGCCCAGAGTCAACTGTCGCTCGTTCCACTACTACCCCGGACGTGAAGGGTATGGTAGACCACCCCAAGTTGCCAACGGAGATAACGAGACAGATCGCGCATTGTTGCACGTAGTGCGCTACGTAAGTGCACTAGAGGAACTGTGCGATCAGATCACTATTGATCTAATCGCAGCTCGTGGAGAGCTGGTTCGTCGAGCCCTGGAGAGAGAAGGGGACGAGCCCAACACCGACAACCCAGTCTTGCTGTTTGGACACCCGATCGAGCCCCTGAGGTCTACCCCAGCCATCGGCCAAGGTGCTGCAATAACCCCAGAAGTGCTTCATCGCATACTGGGAACACACTCCAACGGGGTTGTGGCCAACAATCCCCGTGATGGTCATCATCGCTACCCCGAGCCTGCAGCCCCTCAACCCACTCCAGCTAATTCCAACGGCGAGACCTGTCGTGGATTTGTCACGGCAGATGTCCTAGCAAAAGGACTTAGTCGTGGAGCCATCGCAACGGGTTAACTTGAAGGGGTTAAAACGGACGCAAGGACACAGTGTTATACTAGTTCGGCCCCTTCGATGAAGGTAAAAGCCTACGTCTAGTTGTGATGGGATTGATGTGTTTTGAGGGCTAGGGAGCAATAAGCTTCGCCTAAACCTCGAGTTGTTGTTGTCTGTCCCTAAACCGTCGTCGGGTCGTCCCCTTATATACACGGGTGACGCCCGTCGGTCTACAAAATCCCAACCTCCGGTTCATAAACGTGCCCAGGTTGGTCTCTCTATTCCTAACTTACAATGCAAGTTTACCTCAGGCCGGTTTATGGCCATAAACCTTTAAACCGATTATAGGCCTTGGGCCCTTCTATTTCTCCTTGGGCTTTAACATCTTGGGTCCATTGACGGAGCTAACCCGGGCCCTGTAGGCCGGTTTATCCCAAATAGCAATATCCCCAACATTAGGCCCCAGATTGATTTGAACAGGTTCATGTCAATCCTTAATAAGAATTTCTGTCTTCAAATGTCTTCCAGTAACTGTTAAACCGCCGTTTCGTCGTCTCCTCTTGCTGCTGTAAACCGATATGACGTCAGCACAAAGTTACCGTTTCTTTTTGCTAAATCCGCAATAATCAAGGCGACAGCTGGGCTCCCGAAATCACCGGCTCCTGGATTCGCGCGCCTGGCACGCGCGCCGCGCCTTATAAATAGGACTAGAAGGCCATCTTCCTTTCCTCCCTTTCGTCCCCTTCTTCGTCTTCCTCGCGACTCAGACTTCGGAGCTCCGCCACCGCCGTCAGCTACTGCATCAACTCAGGCCGCTGCATCAACCTGACCGGACCAGAGTACCGCGGCGACCCTCCGCATCCGTTTGGATCCCGGTAAGGCTCCTGTTCTTCTTGCTTTAGATCTGTTCTAGGGTTTGTCATCCTTATCCTGCCACTGTTCATTGTTCATCTCCATAGCAAGTTTTTGTGAACAGATTATGATACTTATATTGTGATTTGTAGTCACTCTCAGTATTCGCCATAAATCTGTACTCATCTCCTTAGATCCCACTCATTTCCCTGCTTGTTGAACTTGTGCTGTTCTGCTGCGAGCCAAACCTCATATTTTCACTTCTTTTTTTTTTGCCCTAGCTGTAGATCCATTGTTTTGAAAGAATCCGTACGGGATCTGTTTCTGCTTTCATATACATAACTGTTAGATCTGGTCGGTTTAACTTTTAGCAGAACAAACAACCCAAACTATATATCCATTAGTCCCCTTGATGAACCGCCAGATGATATCATTCTAGATAACTCCGGTCTATATAAGAGCATCTTCGGTTTACAATCACACCTGTTCTCAAACCGGAACACCTTTGTCTTGTAGATTTCCTCATGGCAAAACAGGTATACGAATGCAACTGGGTTCCCTCTCGCATCACCGAGACCCAATTAAACAACTTAGTTCCGACTGGCGCCTTGAGTAGCAAAAATGCCATCCATTGGAGGGTTCCAGGGAATGAATGTCCTCCTACCCCACAGGAAGGAGAAGTTGTTGTGTTTGCGGATCACCTGGCCCGGGGCTTTAATCCACCTGGTTCAAAATTTTACCGGGACGTCCTGGCTAATTTTAAGTTGCGCCCACAAGATGTTGGTCCAAACTCAGTCACGAATATCTGCCATTTTCAAGTGCTTTGTGAGGTGTACTTCCAGGAGGAACCTACTGTAGAGTTGTTCCGAGACTGTTTTCATTTGAACCGACGTACTGAATTCACCGACGGCCCTAATATGGAACTGGGTGGTATGGCGATTCAAAAGAGGAAAGAAGTGACTTATCCTCACGCCAAGCTACATAGTCATCCGCAAGAATGGAATCACACTTGGTTCTATTGCAAAGATACTTCTCCTGCTGAAGAAAATCCTCTGCCTGGCTTCCGTCCAGAGAGACTTAGCAATACACACCCCTTCCCCCCAAGGCTAACCGCCAAAGAGAGGAGTAAGTATGCCCCTCAACTGTCCAAGCTCACAGCCTTCATGGCTAACGGTTTAACAGGAGTAGATCTTGCCCGTTGCTGGATTTCATGGACCATCCTGCCCCTTAGTATCCGCTCCGGTTTAATGTGCAAATACACGGGCCGGGTTAATGATCCTTTGAGGCACTGCAACATTCAGCTGACGGAAGATGAAGTTACTGAAGCTGTGAAAAAGATGCTGAATGAACCGGAATATGTTTGCGCCCGAACCGGCCTGCTTCCCTTTTGTGCTACAAATAAACCACCTGCTGTAAGCATCTCACCTCTGTTTGTTATAGAATTTATGATCTCCTTATATGTATACTATTAACTCCAGTCCTTTCTGAAACAGGGAGATGATCCGTTTTGGAGCAAGAAGCTTCAAGAGCCAACAGAAAAGGTAACCCGACCCAAAACAAGGGTGAAGAAGCCTGCTCAGAAGAAAAGGAACACCGCTTCCTCTACCCCGGAATTAGATGAGGATGATGTGGGTAATCCGGACCTTGAGGTAGACCTCGATTCAGTTGGCTTACTTTTTATATGTCTTATTGATGATGATATTTGTCAGGACGACGCTGAAGCGAGTAATGCTGAAGGCCCAGAGGTAACTATTCTTTCTTCTGATACAGTTCCTTTGCCTTTGAAAAAACCTCGCCAAGCAAACCGGAAAGTTAAATTTTCTCATCCTCTTGCTTACTTGGATCCCAAATTTCTTGTGAAGACCCAGCAACATGAAGCTCGTCGCACCACCCGGCATAGTGGCCAGGTAGTTACCTCCGCCGGTTTACCGAACAGCCCGGTTCGGAAACGCCGCTCAAAGGTATCCGATTTATGCGCTAGCTTTCCTCCTAAAGCAGGTTTAATTCGTCAGCCTCTTAATCCATCTGACTCCGATTATCAGGTCACTTCCCATTCATCTTCTGGTGAATCTTCAGCCACTCAACTGCCACCGCTAAAGACAGTTATTGGGTAAGTTGGACCGATCACAACATATTTCCATATGGGTTTCTTAATCCATCTTACACCGTTCTTTCAATCTTTGGGTCTCTCCCAGGGCTAAACCTAGACCGAGCAAGAAGGCTCGTCTGGATAATCCGGCCGAAGGAACTGCCGCTCCTGAACCGGAGAAAACTCCTGGTGCTGATGCTCTAGTTCGTGAAGACATTCAGGATTATCTACCTCCACAAGATGACGCCTATGCTGAAGAAAGGCCTACCAATCCTGCCAGCCATACCGATCAGCCTGCCAGTCCTGTTCGGGTTGAGGAATCCATCCACCCTTCTGGAACTGTTGATAAACCGACAGTGCCAATGCAGAGCAGCGATTCCAAAGATGATGATGTTGTGATTACCGGCATTGGTCGCTCTGAACCGGGGAACTCTGCTACCTTAGCCAAGCATACTGCTAAGGAAGAAATCTCGGCCATAAAGGGCAAATGGGACGTTGATTCCTCAACGTATGCCGCTTTAAGCGCCCAAGATCTTTATTCTGGGTACCTGAACCGACTGTACACCAGTCGCGATTATGAAGCTGGCATGATCAGGATGATGAAAGAAAAACTTGAGGTAACTCTCTTGTGCTTCGTTCTATTGCAACTTAGCTTCTCAATTTCTTCCAATCCGAGATGATAATCCGAATCATGCTGCCTTGACAACCAAGGTCCGGTTTGACAAAAAACAGGGCTTCAACATAGGTCGTAACCAGAAAACATCATCAAATAACCATTAGCCCCCAAGTGCCAAGTTTAAATACTTGTATTAATCTTGGGACTTTTGTATTGTAAAACATGCGTTAAGATCAAGTACGCATTAGCCCCCAAGTATCGAGCACATAACTTGCTTGTGTGGTTGATACTTCCAAACCGTGCAATATTTTCTGAACACTGCTGATGACCTGCTGCAGGGGGATCTGAAGACCAAAGAGAAACAAGTCTCGGACCTTCAGGAAATCCTAAAAACCCAGCAGGCTGAAACTGCAAAAGCGAAGGAAGAATTGACCAATGCCTTAAACGTTATGGAACAGCTGAAAGAAAACCGCAAAAAGGAACAAGCTGATTGGGCTACTGAAAAGGCTCTTTTGATTAAAAGGGCTGAAAATGCCGAAGCTGCTCTCAAACCGGTGGTTGATGAATTATCCACCGTTAAGCGACAAATGCACTCCATGACCTCTGCCGTCTTTGGTAAATTTCTTTCGATGCCCTTCCTCCAATTTGCACCTTGTCTGCTATATCCTATGTCCGGTTTGTAATCCATCTTGAAACACTGCAGGCACACGTATTGGACACTTGGGTTCTGATGTGCGGATGAAACTCAAAGCTGCTTATACTTTGATTGAATAGTTGTATACCGGAGCACAGAGAGCTATCACCACTGCATCGCATAACAACCCCGCACCGTCTCTGATTCAAGACAGGTTAAAAAGGTTATCCATGCTTCCTGCCCGGATTGAAGAGTTAAAAAGATCAGCTGCCCAAACCGGAGCCATCACTGCCTTGATCCGGGCCAAAGCGTGGGTACCAGACTTTGATCCTGTCGAGGCGGCACAAGGATATCCCAGCTTGAAAGAAGACGGTTCAGATTTCGGCGAAAATGACTTGAGGGCGATAAACCGGGCGGTGCGCCCCCTAGCTTGTCAATTGGCTGAAGAAGCAGATCTGACACATTATCAGGCCCAATATGACAACCAGAACAAGCGAGTAGCTGCCCTGATCCCTGAAGCGAAAAACCTTATTCCTCCAATCCGTAAGCATACCTACGCCCCTGACATTGAACCGTCTTTGCTGATTCATGAAGAAGCTGTCTTTCAAGCGTTAATGGGAATCGACTGGACCACTGCTGATTTCCAGCCAATGGGTAGCCATGAGAAGGCTGAAGCGGCGCAAGATGATCCACAACCTTCGAACCGAGGCGGCGAACAGGCGTAATCAAAGCTCCGGTTCACCTTAATTGGTGACGTTAATCCGTCAAAAAACAATATATTCAGGCACTACGCTGCCTTGTAATAAGATAGTTAATACCTCTGCCTTTGTATGCGCCTTTGTGCACGGGTACTGATGCCCTTGCCATGACTTTTTCCAACTTGTGTTTCCTGTCTTTACTGGGTACAAAGGACGGTCTTTCGACCATACGAACCGTGCTGCGCCTTTTCCAAACCGGGCAAATTGTCTCCGGGTTAAAAAACGGACCAGGCTGTGTCAGCTGAATCGGTTTAAAAGTATTTGTCATTCCAAAGAACAAAAACACCACAAGAAGGAAGATAACAAACAACCAAATACGAGAGGAAACGCAATAGTAAAACGCATGCAAATGGTGGTTGCTATGAACCGTTCAGAAGGCGTTACCATCGTCAAGACAAAAAAACCAAGCCCCCAAGGGGCGTAGCTACGGTTTAAGTCGACTAGGTTCCTAACTGAATCGTGGCAAATATGCCGGTCAAATGGCATTGCATTGGTTCGGATTCGACCAAGCCCCCAAGTGACTCAGTGGCCTAGGGCCGATCAAGTGGCATTGCATTGGTTCGGACACGACCAAGCCCCCAAATGACTTATTGGCTGTTTAAAAGCCGATCAGAAGGCATTACCATCATCAAGACATGACCGAGATCCCATAAGGTGTAACTACAGTTCAAGTCGATTAGGTCCCCAACTGACTTAGTGGCAAATGTGCCAGCCAGAAGGCATTACCGTCGTCAAGACATGACCAAGCTCCCCGGAGGTGTAGCTACGGTTCAGGTCGACTAGGTCCCCAACTGACTTTGTTGATCTTCTGTGAAGCGACCTCAAGGGGTAAACCGGAGGTTGCCCTAAAGCGAATCAACTCCGTGTAACCACGCATGATGTAAAGAAAAGCAAAGCCCCGCTTTAGCTTGAGTGATCTGTTCTCTCACTTTGGCAATCTCGGCATTGTGAACCTCCTGATCCACCGGGTTGGCCTCCGCCATAAGCACTGCCAGTGCGTCAAACAGATCTGACAATACTTGGGCTGGTGAGTCCGCAGGGCCCCCTGCCCGCGCAGCTGTTGCCGCTGCCGATCCGGAGATCACTGCTGACGCAGTTGATGAATGTGGCGCCGCCTGTGTTCCAGCCATGAAGATCCCAACTCGATTGGGCAGACCAGAGGGGTCCGGAATACTGTCGCCATCGGAGCTGCCCCCAATCCGATCATCTTGTAGCTGGTATAGAGACTCGGTTTCCCCGGTTGACGTTTCATCGCCGGAGTAGATGGCGGTTTCGCCACCGGATTCGGATTCTTCCTCGTAGATTCCTCCGTGGATGACTCCCACGAAGGCGTGCTTCCTGGTCGGTTTAACCAGGGTCGATCTCGTGCACTGAGCTGTCTCGACGAGGTCGGTGCAGACGCCCAGCTCGGGGCCCGGTTCACCGATCTTGCCGATGTAAACATGGATGCCGCCAAAAGGGACCCGGTACCCGTACTCGATCGAGCCGGCGTCGGGGCCCTAGCCTGTGCTGTCGATGTAGAGTTTTCCGCGATGACTTTTGGTCATCCGGCCCACAGCGTAGCTCTCGAGTCCTTCAAAGCGGCCCTCCAAGAACTTGAAACCATCTCGCGATAGCCCCACGGTGGGCGCCAACTGTCGTGGATTTGTCACGGCAGATGTCCTAGCAAAAGGACTTAGTCGTGGAGCCATCGCAACGGGTTAACTTGAAGGGGTTAAAACGGACGCAAGGACACAGTGTTATACTAGTTCGGCCCCTTCGATGAAGGTAAAAGCCTACGTCTAGTTGTGATGGGATTGATGTGTTTCGAGGGCTAGGGAGCAATAAGCTTCGCCTAAACCTCGAGTTGTTGTTGTCTGTCCCTAAACCGTCGTCGGGTCGTCCCCTTATATACACGGGTGACGCCCGTCGGTCTACAAAATCCCAACCTCCGGTTCATAAACGTGCCCGGGTTGGTCTCTCTATTCCTAACTTACAATGCAAGTTTACCTCAGGCCGGTTTACGGCCATAAACCTTTAAACCGAGTATAGGCCTTGGGCCCTTCTATTTCTCCTTGGGCTTTAACATCTTGGGTCCATTGACGGAGCTAACCCGGGCCCTGTAGGCCGGTTTATCCCAAATAGCAATATCCCCAACAAGACCCGTGGAGAAGCCTCCACGTCCACCAGGCACGCCCGCCTGGATGTAAACGGGGTAGACTAAGTCACCCGAGTCGTATCAAGTCCCAGTGTACCCTCGCTTTGTAATCGTGTGGCCTTGTAAATAAGCGCTGCTTGTTGTCATGCCTCTGTTTTAAATAGTAGCCTTGCCTGGATACGCCAGTATGCAGTATAAGATTTCTATCCAGGGCGCAGTTACCAAAAATCTCCCCGACAACCCCCACAGTAACACATCACTTTAGTGAAATGTGTAAATATGTGGCTTGACCCCGACCCGTGGGGCAGAGCTGGAAATTTCTTTACCATTCACCACGGTAAAAAATGACCCAGCTCCAGTGCTATATAGAAGCCACCGCGTGACCATGCCAAACACCTCTCACCTTGTGCACCACCCTCACAACCCTTTCCTAGCCATGCCGACCCCCAGCATTTACCTGAGAACCCCAGACGCAACCCCGGGTAGTTTTGTCAAGATATTGTGGGATTTTACCTCCAGTACCATGGGCGCTACCCAGCCACCCCAGTACGAGCCGTTCAAATCGAGAATCACCTCTTCCACCTCGAGATATTGGGCAGCAGTACACATCCCCCCGCAAACTCAAACCAAGACCCAACAGAGGTCTCCTTCGCGGGGAAATCTATGCCAACCCCACAGATGGCCGTGGAAGCCGCGGCATACGAAGCACTTGCTCGCCTTCGATTCGCGGTACCCTATGCCAGCGAACGAGGGTATTATTACTTCCCGAGCCGTGCAACGCCCGGAGGAGTAACATCTTTTCCCGGTGGAGGAATTGAGAGAGACCCAGTCCTGGCCAACCTTGTCCAGTACGTCATCGCTCAAGAGCGTTTAACCCAACGCGTGATGGGTTATCTCCAGAGCCTTGCAGATTTAAATCCTCAAATTGCCATCGGCAGAACACTAAGGCCCGACCAGGAGAGACACATGCATCGACTGGTCAATCCACTCCCCCCGATAGAAGAGGAGTGTATTCCAGTGCCTGAGACATTTTCTCGGGACCCCGTCCAGTTACCGTTTGCATTATAGACGTCGTCGCTACGTTTATTATTGCAGCATTTATTTATGTGATGTAACTTATGCGTGGTACCCCGAGTTTGCGCAACGAATGAATCTTTAGTTTCAATTAATATGAGTGATTCTGTTGCATTATTGTTTTCTTCCGCGAATAATCCTGGAGTGAGATTTCTTTTCCTTGAGCTGCTACATCTGCGCCTTCTCACGACATGGATTATTTTATTTCACACAGCATGACGGCAGCAGACTCACAACCGTAATCATTCGAACACATACACTGTTTGCAAAACTTTGCAACGGTGTTACTACTAACTAAGCACTCCCGAACAACAGTTAGCACCCGGCACACCCCACCTACTCCTCGTGATCACCACCACCGCGGAGAGCCAACACCCGAGCCGCCGCGTCGCGACGATCATCGAAGATCATTGCGCACAGGAGCACGGAGAGGCCCAGCAGGGTCGCCAGCCCTCCGCATATCAGGACCGCGAACCAGTCCGGCATCGCCTCTGCCATTAGAGCCTCACCGAGCTTCTATAAGCATGAAATGGAGGCAGAAGGAGGAGGAGAAGCTAGGCCAGGTGTGAGGAAGAAGAGAGGGACACCTCGGCCGTTTTTATAGCTCGAGCTCGGTGTACAGTGGGCGAAGTCCACCAACACCGCTCGTCGCCCGATCGCCGGTGTTCGGAGACGAACCCGCGAGCAGTGCTGATAGCACGCTGGCCCACGAGGTGAGTGCACGCTGCCCCGACAGCTAGCACGCCGCGCACTACCGCGGTACGGCCTAGATGCCCTACGCGCTAGACATCGCCAGTGGAAAAAGTGCGGGAAAGCGCGCGGGAGAGAGGAAGAAGAGAGAGCCAGAGGAAGAAGAAGAGGCCGACAGTGGGCCCTGGTTCCACCTGTCAGCCAGAGAGAGCACTGTGCTCTCGGGTGCGACCAGCGTATAGTTAAATTTAGAATTTATTCTAAATTTATATCTAGAGTTGAAATCCCACGTTTTTGTCCCGAACCGTAGATTTTTCCACGCTGCGCCAGTATTCACATTGTGGTTTTAC
Organism: Aegilops umbellulata; assembly: GCA_032464435.1. NCBI lineage: Eukaryota > Viridiplantae > Streptophyta > Magnoliopsida > Poales > Poaceae > Aegilops > Aegilops umbellulata. The sequence continues at coordinate 379,778,495 of CP136054.1, forward strand.
ACCACTTATTGCCCTCTCACTGTAGCCACATTTTTATTGCATATTATTTTCTTAAAAACAGCTTTTAACAAATCTCGAGGACGAGATTTTTCTTAAGGGGGGTAGTATTGTGACACCCCAAAATTTTGGCCTTGTTTTAATAAATTAAAAATCTTTCCAGGAATTAAAAATTTTATTTTCTGGGCTCCCTTTTATTTTTGAACCATTTCCTCCCTTGTTATTATAGAGTTTTCCCCAAAATGAAAACTTTTCAAAAATATGTTATTGGACCTGTTTAACCACTCAAGAAAAACTTTTCTTGTATTAGTAGAACTAATTAAATAATTAAGTTGCTTGAATTTTATTTTCTTGAAAATGGTTTTTCAAGGTTAAATGGCCATATTTGAAGTACAACCATTTGATAAATTCACTTAAAATTCCAACCAAAATTTGGAGATGTCATGTGATGTTTTTAAATCACTTTTATACAAGAATATCTTTTATTCTTGAAATATTTTGAGTTCTACTCCCAATTTTCTCCTCTGATCCAGAGTACAATTTTGCACTATAACCCTGTTAAATATTGCTTTCTGGCCTTCACCAAAATTATGGGATGATGGTAGTAGCTTATGATTCAACTTTATGCAAAAACCTAGTATTGTTCCTTGGAAAAATTGAGTGAATCAACCTCTTTTCTATTCTGGTCCAACTTGAGGTTTTGTACAGCAACCACATTTTTAATTGCTCCTCTATCCATGTTTCCTTTTCCTACTTGTAGTCCTCCCTACTAAAACCCTAAGTCCAGGAGCATGCACCTATTGGATCATTTTTGGTCCATGAAATGATGCCATTTATCTCCTGTCCAGAATTGAAGTTTTGTAAAACTTGCACTAGCAAGTTTGTGCTTTCCACAAACTAACCTCACCACCTTCTCTTTCATCTAAAGAGAAACTGATCTGGAGAATTTGGCCACTCCAAGAAATGCCTAAGTGCCCTTGGCATTATGTCAAACACCTTGTGGGCATGACCTGTTTTGACATGAATTTTGGCATTGCACTGTGAGCTTGCACCTTTGATCAAACCAACCAGTCCACTAGGCTCCTAGTCACTCCTAACCTGGGTTTGTTAAGTGCCAGCCTCACCCAAGCCCTGTAGCAGGCCCTGGCATTACGTCGAGCACGTCCCGTGCACGCCCAGAGCGCGAGCAGAGCGTGCGTTTGGCACGCACGTGCGCCCGAGCCGCCGCGTCTCGCCCCGCACCCGTTTCAGCTCTTGGCCATCTGCAGCTAGCCGCCACGTACCCCCTTGCATCGCCACGCCACCCCGACCACCCTGGCCTGCTACAGCGCCGCCGTCAGGGCATTCTTGGCGGCATGCCGGTGTCCGCAGTGGCTCCAGCCCTGGTCGGCGCCGCCCAAGCCACCCCGGCTCGCCACCTGCCCCTAGGAGCCGCCCGAGCTTATCTCCTCGCTCGTCGGCTAGCTCTCGTCGCCCTGCAAGCTACAGAGAGGCGGTTCACCGGCATCCTCATCCACCGCCACGGAACCGGCCCCGATCACCAATTTAAGGAGCCCCGAGCTCGTCTCCGCACGTAGGCAGCTCCAAGCCATCACCCTAGGACCCCCATTGGCAGCCAATCGACCCGGAGAGGTCTCCTTCCCCATCTCCGGCAACCGCAGCCGCCGCGACTGCCCCAGCCCGTCCGGCGCCACTAGGGCCTCCCCCTCTCCGTTCTATTCACCAGGAACCTTCTCATCCTCCCGTGAACTCGTTCCCCTGCTCGATTTTGATCGGGAGTCATCATAGCCCCAAAATCACTTTGCTCCCGAAGCCATCTCCGTCGCGAAGCTCGTCGCCGGCGACTCCGTCCACGTCGGCGACCATGGCGGGTACCCCCGAGTTTGTCTTGACCTCCGAAGCGTGCCCATGCGCTCAGATCACCGAGGGACGCCGCCATTCGCCGACGAGCCTCGCCGGAGCTCCGCCTCCGTTCGGTCAGGGGGAGACGACGCGCGCGTGGGACAGTCAAACCTGACCAGTGGGCCAGGCGGGCCCACTGTTGGTGACCCACGCGCAGTCCATGCTGGATATGTGGAGGCTTTTTTGCAGAATACGCTTTCGACGTGTACGTATATATTCGAATCGTTTTTCTTTTCTGATTTTTTTAAAACAGATTTTGACCACAGCTTTGACTGGCTATATCTTTTTAAATAGAACTCCAAATGAATTAATTATTTTTCCTACCTCTCTCAAATATTATCTAGTTTATTTTGAGATTTATTTCACAATTTTCCAAACAACTTTTTTTGTGCTACTTTGGAATTGTGTGTTAATTTTAAATTATTTCAAAATAGGATTTTTGGAGAGAGGAAGAAAATCTTTCAAAGGCTTTGGAGTGCACCCTGCCTTTCCACACCATGAAGGAAAGCATTCTGAACCCCGGAAATAATATTTTGGTGTGATAGTTGACACGTTTATAACCCCACTTTATTTTGGAATATTGTTATTTCATGTGATATGGTCATTTGCATGGATGCATTGTTTGTGATTTTCTTGCTGTTGGAAATGAACGTATTTGTGATGGTAATCAGCCTCATGAGCCTTACATGCACATCGGAGAGGAATCCGGGAAACTTGTAGGCGTGAGCTTGTCGCCGGTCTCCGTCGAGACGGTTGTATCCGGTATGGCATGGTAAGGTATAATGAGTGTTGCTCTGTTGGTTGAGATAGATTTATTATACATGTCATGCAGGAAACTTGTAAACCCCCTGAGTCAACCACAAATCGAGTCTTGTTCCAGTAACCCCATACTTGCCTTGTACTACCACTTGTCCCTGCCACAGGTAGGGTACGGTTCAGTAAGTCGTCAACCCCTTTCAAGCACACACCGTATAGAGAGGCCATGGTGGAAGGTACCGGTGGTAACCGGTAGGCTGGCCACCTGGTCCGGGGGCATGGGTGTTTCCGGTTGGGACCGAGAGGGGAGGCCACCCCTTAGAGCGCGCGATATAAATTTGATCCCATGCTACGCGAGGTTGTAGCCTCCCCACTTAGAGTTTGCTTAACAAGTGTCATGGGTGATTCCAGACACCGGTGAGTTAAGCTGGTGTGTGCAAGTTAGGTGTGTTTCCGACTATAAAAGGCCGTAGATGGAATTAGTCCCGATGGACTAAAGGAATCTGTTATTCGTGGGTAAAGAGTACACCCTCTACAGAGATTAAACCTATTTGAATAGTTGTGTCCATGGTTAAGGATTACAGTCTGGGATGGGTCAAGTGTCGGTCTTAATGTCGGTCTTTGGAGGAGAAACGGTTAAACCAGAACTGGGATCACGATTGGAGGCTTGTGATGATTATGAATTATTATTTTGTTGTGGACTAACCCGTTATACTTTTTGGCCTTATCGGATATCCCTGGGATGGTTCTACCTCCCGGATATTCACTGTGATTACTTTATCAGCCCTTTCTGTGCTGTCGCTCAGACGCCCGACTGTGGCATGTTTACTGTTTCATTTATCTTATAAGCCCTTTCTGTGGTGTCGCTCAGACGCCCGACTGTGGCACGTTTACTGTTTCATTTATCTTATACGCCCTTTCCGTGGTGTCGCTCAGACGCCCGACTGTGGCATTGCCATATTTTATTTCGTAAGCCCTTTATGTGGTGTCGCCCAGACGCCCGACTGCGGCATTTCATTCCTGCTCCTTTATTACTTATTCATGTTGCATATAAATAACTTGCTTGCATGCATAAAAGGTGTTTTATTTATGACTGACGATGTGATTATAGAATATTTCCGTGCATGTTGATCAATTATATTATACCTGTGTTCTTAATGTTTGCGAGTACATTCAAAGTACTCATTGGCTTATCCCTGGCTATTGTCTTGGCCAGATTGCTTGCCTGGAGAGGAGCATTGCAGTGACAGCCCCGGAAACTAGGCAACGGTGGTAGCAACCCCGCGAAGATAGGAGTTAACCTGGTCAGCTGTTCCTGTGGGAAAAGGACTCCCATACACGGATGATCCACAAACCGCTTCCGCCATCAACCACTAGAAACCATTTGTTGTACTCATAGGCCACAATGGTCTTGTACTACATATTTTGTATTTTTGCTTGGAATTTCTGTATCAAGTTGATGCCTCATCAGCTAACAGTAATCCTGGGGCTGATGAGCTCGACGGCCATTTTCTGGAAATTGATGTCTGGAAAACCGGTCGCGACAATATATTATATAATTGGGTGAAAGAACCGCAGATTAGTTTCAAGTGGATGTCCATCCACTTGAAACTAGTCCACGGTTCTTTCTCCCTATGATGTAATAACTCATTATGATGTAAAATCATTCTCTAAATTGCTGTGGTATGAAAACTTGTACAAAGGTGTATGAATACAACATGAAATAAAAAAAGGAATACAGAATAATAGTAGTAGCGCGAGCTAGGAGAAGCGCTACTACTGATTACCAGTAGCGCTCATAGTACAAAGCCCTGCTACTAAGTCGATATAGCAGTAGCGTTGTCCAACCCACGCTACTGCTAACCTTTAGCTGTAGCGCCTTACTAGTAGCGCTGCACCCCGCGCTACTGATAGGCTTTAAACACGCGCTACTGCTAGGGTTTTCCCTAGTAGTGAAGGTTCGAACTCTAAGCGTGTGCGCAGGATCTTGCCTAGCTAGATCTCGTTGCTCGCTACCTCACGGCTTGACTCCGACGAGTTCGCATGAGCGGGAAGAAGAAGTGGACACGGTGGTTTACCAGGTTCGGGCAACCTTGAAGTGTAAAACCCTACTCCTGCTTTGTGGTGGATTGCCTCGTGAGGAGGATGAGGATGAACTAGCACAAGTGCGAGCTGCCTCAGGCAAGCTCAATGGCCGAAGGATTGGTCCAAGTCAAGTCCCTTCTCTATGGTGGAGACTAGCCTATACGTATAGTGGCATTGGTCTTCTTCCCTCATAGCTTAGGCAGGAAGGGATACCACAATGACCAATTGAAGGGGGACAGGAGTACACTCTATCCTGACTAAAGGTGGTCTTCATCTGAAAAGCCTATGGTCATGATGTTGTGGTGGGCTCGGTGATGACCTCCATCCTGCCGAGCCAACGGTCCTGGTCTTGTTGCACCAGAATAAAAACCTTTGGGTGTTTCCTTGGGAACTCGCGTACATCCTTGCCTCCATAGCACCAAAGAGGAAACTATCCTCTCCTGTGCCCACTGGTGTCCTTCTGGCCTTAGTCGTCATAACTCATATCACCGCATGCCTCGCGAGGCGAGACGCCTGCCTAGAGATATTCGTTTCTCAGGAGGCAGCATTGGGAGGCCGCTCCTCAGGAGGTCTTGATGTAGTTTTCCTCGTGAGGTGGGGGACCTCGCGAGGGTCTTTTTCGTGAAGTCTTGGAGTCGAGCCGTACTGGGCCCTTGGCGTGGCCACGCGCTGGGCCGCAATCAGACGGGTCTGGGCACCCCCAGTCCCAGAACGCCGCCAGTAGCCCCTAGGTCCACAACGCGCTTGGCCTTGCTTTGAGGCGAAGGCAGAGAGGGCAGGGCGAAGCGACGCGGACCCTAACCGCCTACTGGCCAAGATCCATGCATAGCACACGACGGGACGCGGACGCCCCTGCTTCCCCGTGCCGCCTCGGCAACCGCCCAGACTGACAAAAGCCTGGCACGCGCCACGGGGCCATCATTGCTCGAAGCTGGAAGGACGCCAGTTGGCCTTCTGCGATCACCTATAAGAGGGCGAAGGGGGAGAAACCCCATCCCACCTTCGTCTGCTCGCCCATTCGCTTCCAACCTTTGCCACAGCAACTACGGCACCGGGGAAGAGGTTCACCGCCGCAGACAAGATAATTTTTTTACACATGGCTATATGCTTTGAAGGAAAATAAGACACACTTGCATTTCTTAACTAGAGCAATAAAATTTCATCGTATTAAACCTACTAAATTACTAAGTACACTTCTTTTCCATGCCAAAACTAAAATAGATAACTTGGGGAAGGTTAAAATATTTTCCTTCAGAGCAATGTACAAAATTCTACATGATCTGAGCTCCTAGTTTTATCACCAAATGCACATGCACATTTTAGAAAAAAATGTCTGTTGTGACAACATTATAAGGTAAAGAAAGCAACCGAATGGAAGATTCAGAAAAATCATCGACAATGACAAAAACACCAGTGGGCGTAGCAGACCATGGAATAGGCTCAAATTTCTCTATAGCTGATAAGTGACTATAAACCATCAAAGTTTTAGATTAACTTGTATATAGAAGTAGTAGAAATAGTATTTCTCAAAACAGATCATTGGTAACGGCAGAATCATGCAAAAGGATACAGATCAGTGGTAACATGAGAATCGTTCAAAAGGATAGAGATCATTGGCAACAGGAGAATAGACTAATATGCCATGGTGTAGTACAATGCAACAACAATCTCATTGTGATATTTATTACAAATTAGCTTGCTGTTGCACTGAGCAGTACCATGACATGACACTAGTAGAAAAAGGGTCAAATGTCAAGCACATTAGTGCCGGTTTGCTTTTGAGCCGGCACTAATGTGTACATTAGTGCCGGTTCCAACGGATAGCCCGCGCTTTCATTAGTACCGGTTCGTGGCCGACCTTTAGCACCGGTTCAAGCCACGAACCGGTACTAAAGTGATTGGTGGCAGGATGTTGTCAGTCCGGGGCCCCTGCAGCACCTTTAGTACCGGATCGTGGCACGAACCGGTGCTAAAGGTCGTCCTACATAAACCCTTCGTCCACCCGAGCTCGCTCTATTCTTCCCCTTTCACCTATCCTCTCTATTCTTCCCCTCTTCCTCTCGAGCTCATCACACATTTTTCCCAAATTTTGTCAAGATTTGAAGGCCCCCATCCATTCAAATGATCACAAAGGTTAACAACTTTGTCGTTTCATCTCTCATTGCTAGATTAGATTTTGCAATGCTTTGTATAGTGTTTAATTTATGAGTTTAGTAATTTGGAAGGAAATATACGTGCTAGTATTTGATTTATATGCAATTTGAGGTAAAAAATAACACTTAGTTTGCATATGTAGTTGTGGTTTACTTAGTGCCTTCTAAATCTCCGTCGTAACCACAGTCGATCGCCCACACCGTTCCGTCGCCGGCACCACCTTGTGGTGAGCCTCTTGTTCATGAATGTTTTACATTACCAAATTGATGTTTGTGTGATTTGGATATATAGTTACTCGTATAATTATCTTACCCGTACGTTGTTTGTTATACATAGTGCCATGGTTTTGATATCCGTCCCCGTCAGCCCTCGTCCTTGTTATGATTCGGATGTGGTATATTCTCTTTTAGAAGTAGTTGTTGCATTTCATGTTTATGACAAATTGTGCCCATCAAGTTGACATAGATATTTTTGTCTAGGAGGTTTGTCAACCGGAAATTCCAACCGACCCTATTGTCGAGAGGTTAAATTTAGTTGAAAGAAAAAATGAGTATTTGAAAGAAAAATTGAAAAGAATTAAGGGGGAGTAGATGGAATTGGAGTTGCATGTTGCCGATGTCACCGATGATCACAAGATCAAGATGGAGAAAATTTGCTTGAAGACTAGAAAGATTAGAAAATATGCCATTGATAGTGAGGCTTGGTATCATTATGCTGTTGGATCAATTGTTACCTTAGTTGCGATCTTGATCGCATTTGTTGTTGCATTTAAATGCTTTAGCTAGAGAGTTATTTGTTTGTTGCATTTAAGTCTTGTATGAACTTTATGTATGAACTTTATGTATGAACTTTATGTATGAACTTGTATTAATTTGGTCTTTTCGGTGTTGTGTAATGAAGATGAGCCGACAATGGATGTATGATGACCGATGCTCTCCTGAGTTCATTAATGGCGTGCAATCTTTTCTGCTTGCAGCTGAGGCAAACAAGCGGGCCGATGGTTTTATGCCTTGTCCATGTTTTGTCTGTAAGAATGATCACAATTACTCTACGTCAAGAACCATTCACGTCCACCTGTTTAAGTTCGGTTTCATGCCCCACTATAATTCTTGGACCAAGCACAGAGAAAGAGGGGTTATGATGGAAGACAATAAAGAAGAAGAGGACGACGACAGCTATCCTGGCCATGGGTTCCCTGAATACGATGATACAACAATGCGGGAAGAAGCTGAGCCGGCAATGCCGGAAGAAGCTGAAGAAGAGGCATCAGATGAGCCCGCTGATGATCTAGGTCGGGCCATTGCCGATGCAAAGAGAAACTGCGCAAGTGATTTGGAGAAGAAGAAGTTGCAACGCATGTTAGAGGATCACAAGAAATTTTTGTACCTGAATTGCGAAGCTGTCAGGACCCCGATCCTAAGCCACATCGGTCCAGCGTGTAACACATCATATCACTTTGCGGCCTCACGCACGGTACTCCCACGGGTGCCACCTTACCTGGCCCGGGACCGTTTGCGCCTTTTGTCTCACGTATATGATAGTGTCGCTAGCATCCATATGACAGAGAACCCGGGCCGACATGGCTAGTCGTGAACCCAAAGCGGCGCTAGCCTATGAGGACAGGCATACATGAATCACATCGAGCATGTCGGTCATCAACGTATTTATTCGGGCTGTAGCACTGGGCTAACAGGACTCCGGTAATCCGGGCCGTAGCAGGCTAGGCAGGACTCCGAATAACAGCGCGTGACATTTCCCTGAAGGGACAGACACAGGAACGACGTGAAACACATGCCGGCCAGTCAAGTGTCCAAGCAGTGGTGCTGGGCTAGCAGGACTCCGGTGAACCGGGCTGTAGCGGACTACTATCGCTCAGAAGCACAAGACTTACATTTCCCCATATGAAAGGCTGCCAAGGATAAACAACTAGATAGTCGGATCCCACTCATACCAAGCATTTCAATCATACACACAATATGCCCGATATGAGTAAATACAACATGGCATCACAACAAAACTCTACAACTCAAGTACTTTATTTAGAAGGCTCCAAGGAGCCATACATATCATCCATACAGATAGGGGTCACATGACCCAACACTCAAGTCATACAAACATACAAGCACATGCGGAAGCAAACTAGTCTGAGTACAGACACTAGAAAGAAAGAAGGCTTGACGAAGCCTGTCTATCTACATCGACCCTTCACAAGTCTTGGATCACCACCTGGATGATAAGTCACTCGTCAACGTCGAGGTCTACATAGAACCCATCAGAGGGGTTGGCGCAGTCGTCTGAAAAACATGATTAAAGCAACATGAGTACGAAGGTACTCAGCAAGTCTTACAACAGGAACCTACTATACATGCACATTCTCAAGAAGGTAGTGGGGTTGTTGCAGCAAGCCAGCTTTGACTCTTGGCTAAGCTATCCTACGATAGACACCACTTGTAAATCATTCGTCGCACACGAGTCCACTATCACCAACACAATACTCCACCGTGGATCCTCTCTCGCCATCCTGCGAGAGGCCCATCCGCGGTACTCACACTTATCTTGAGGATTTTAGTAGTATCCATTTAATTGTCTATGAACTGATATAGGCAACCCAGAAGTCCATTACCGCGGACACGGCTATTCGAATAGATCATTTATAACCCTGCAGGGGTGTACTTCTTCACACATGTTTCCACCACTTAGCGTCTGCACACGACATGTGCTCGGCAGACTTCAAGCGAAAGCCGACGTGGGTGTAGACCACGACCTACCTAAACACTCAAGTCTCTAGTCCAGGTTCATCGCCTATTCGGGTTCCATCCGCAGGGAGTCCGGCCGAGGTTTCCACTAACGGCCCCGAACGATGTGAACAGGGATCCGAGACACCAAACGGGCGCCCGGTTGACCCGGCCAAGTGCCTACCGCAACACAGCCCACCCCGATGGTCAGCGCCGCATGCGGCCCCCAGCATACTACAAACACCAGAAACTACTTGCAACTCCTGGACAGAGGACAAGGGTGGTTAAGAAGTCGAGCGGGGTCATATTTCAGGGCCCAATGTGTGGTAGTAACTGTATCATGGATCACAAACACAGATCTCAGTTCTTAAGGACGGCCTCAATGAAACAACCCACCATGTACTCCTACATGGCCTCTCATCGATTCCTTTACCAAATCGTGTTCAACACTTCACTCTTGTCACCGACACAACCTTTCACTCCAGTTCATCATCCCGATGAGCCAGACCTGACACAACTCTAAGCATAGCAAGCATAGCATGGTAGGAACACACACACATGTATTGGCTCAATCAACTCCTACACATGCTAGTGGGTTTCATCTAGTTACTGTGGCAATGACAGGTCATGCAAAGGAAGTGGGTTCAACTACCGCAACACACAGCAGTTTGAAACGCGTTCTCTTAATGCAGTAAACAAGGGCAGAAGCGAGAACATGGGTTTTTATCGGAATGATCAATGGGTTGCTTGCCTGATGGAGTAGTAGCGGGATACTGCCCTTCAGTTGGATACTTGGAGATATCCTCGGAGGCAGAACCTACCACGAAGAACATGTCGGAACACAATCAACACATGACGATATCCAACAATATGATGCATGCTATGACATGGCAATATGGATGTTTCCTGACCTAATGCAAGCTAAACAGAAGGGTAAGTGCTTATTTGAACCAAAGGTTCAATTGTTAGCTCATTTAACATGTCCAAATTAGTGCATCACCTTGTAATGCCTAAACAGTGGGTTTAACTTGTTCTGACATGCATAAAACCAGCACCAATGGATAGCTTGGAATTTTCTGATCATTTTTCATATATAGAACTTTGCATTTGGAGCTACAGATTAATTTCTATGATTTTTTGAAGTTTGGACTAATTTCTGGATTTTCCTATACAAAAATAAATCCAGTAATTAATTTACTGCGTCAGCATGACGTCAGGGGTCAACGGGGGCGTCCAGGTCAAACTGACCAGTGGGACCCGCATGTCAGTAGTTAGTTTAGTGGATAATTAAACTGGTTTAATTAGTTTAACTAATCTGGTAATTAACAGAAGGGGGCCCCACTTGTCATTGACTCAGAGGAGTCAACAGGGGCCCACCAGTCAACGGTCAAGGGTCAACTCGCCGGCGTCTAGCCGCCGGCGAGGCCAGACGCGGCGGAGCAAAGTGGATTTGGCCGTTTCGGCCACCAAATGGGGCGCGGAAGGCATCTACGCGCTCCTGGGAACAAGCCGCGGCTATTGGTGGAGTTAGTTGTGGTCGGGGTGGCCGGAGTTGGCGCCGGCGACGAGTTTGGCGGCGCCGGGGCTCGGGTGAGCTCGGACTCGTCACTAGGGGGCAAGGTGAGGCGCGTGGAGTGCAGGGTTGGTCCCAACACAACGTGGTGAGTGCGATGGACACGGTGGCGTGGCCGTTGGGTGGCCGGAGCCTCGTCGGCGACGAGCTCCGCGGCGGTGCGTGCGGGCGAGCTACGTTCGCTCGTGGTAGGGCACGGGAAGAGGAACGGAGAGGATGGGAAGGTGGCTATGCTCACAGCGAACTCGTAGAGCCAGACGGCGTGGTCGGGGACGAGCTGGTGCGGCGACGGCGTTGAAGTGGATCTCCGGCGACGGCGAAGTCAGGCGAGGTCGGTGCAGCGGCTTCGGGGCACACGAGCGCTCGGGGCTCGGCTGTTCGACGAAATCGACGACGGAGAAGCGATTTGACACGGTCGGAAGGCGCGGGGATGACGGTGGCTACGGCTACGACGGCGGAGCGGCGACGGTGGCGTCGGCCATGACGAAGGGGAGCGAGGGAGGCGAGGCAGAGGCGAACGGCGTGTCCAGGGGCTCGGGGCGACGACGTGGAACTCATCCAGGGCAGCGAGGCGGCGAGGAGGTGAAGCAGGGCGGCGGCCAGCTGCATGGCCCGCGCTGAGCTCGCCGTCGAGCACCTGCGTGCCTGCCTGGCCAAGTCAAGCAGCTCGCTGGCACGGCAGCTGGGCTGGGCCGGCAGGTGGGCCGGTTAGCAGGCGCCAGGTGAGTTTTCCTTTTATTTTTCCTTTTCTATTTTCTGTAACTTTGTGGACTTATTAAAAATACTAAAACAACTCCTAAAATCACCAAACTTCATCTGGTCCTTAGTTAGAATATTTCGAGCAAGGAACATTTTAGTTTGGAGATATTTGAGCATTTGAAATATTTTATAAATTTTAAATGCCCAAATTCAAATACTTATGCATTAATTCAATGACCTTCTGTTGACCTAGAAATATATGCACCATTTTTGCCAGAGGATTCAACCCAAGACAAAGAGGGTGAACATTTTAGAAGGGCATTTCAGGTTCATTGAAAATATTTTTAGTAAACCCTAGTTGATTTCAGGAGGGGTGCTGGGGGTTCTGCCTTCCCCATTTCAAATTTCTGTCAAAAGTAAACATGATGCACACTCTAATGCATGAGCTAGGTAGGATGTGACAACTCACCCCCACTCAAAAGAATCTCGTCCCGAGATTTAGGATCTGTCGGAAAGAAGGTGGGGTACTCAAGTCGAAGACGATCCTCCCTTTCCCATGTAGCTTCTTGCTCGGAATGGTGTGACCATTGAACCTTGAGAAACTTGATATTGTGGCGTCGAGTGGTACGCTCGGCTTGATTAAGGATACGAACGGGGTATTCTCGATAAGTGAGGTTATCTTGGAGATCAAGCGTTTCATGGTCCACTCCACGGATAGGATCCGAGAAGCAACGCCTGAGTTGAGAGACGTGGAAGACATCATGGACTCTGGAGAGATGCGGAGGTAGTTCCAGTTGGTAGGCAACTTCCCCTCGTTTGGCAAGAATGCGAAAGGGTCCAATGTAACAAGGAGCCAATTTGCCTTTGATACCGAATCGATGGGTTCCCTTTAAAGGTGTAACCCGAAGGTAAGCCATCTCGCCGACTTCATAAGCCATGGGCTTATGCTTGCGGTCATACTGACTCTTTTGTCGAGATTGGTCGGTTTTCAACTTCTCACGAATAATGCGAACCTGCTCTTCTGCATCCTGGATCATGTCCGGGCCAAAGAGTTGTCTCTCGCCGGTTTCTGACCAGTTAAGAGGCGTTCGACATTTTCGTCCATAGAGAACTTCGAAAGGAGCTTTACCCAAGCTAGCTTGATAACTGTTGTTATAAGCGAACTCGGCGAATGGAAGGAACTTCTCCCAATTCATACCGAAAGAGATGACAGAAGCTCGGAGCATATCCTCCAGAATTTGATTGACTCGTTCTACTTGACCACTTGACTGAGGATGGAAGGCGGTGCTAAAGGAAAGTCGAGTTCCCATAGCATTTTGGAAACTTTCCCAAAATCAAGAGGTGAAAAGACTGCCACGATCGGAATTAATTTCCAATGGAACACCATGGAGAGACACTATTCGAGAGATGTACAAATTCGCTAGCTGGCTAGTGGTTATACTCTCGCGAACAGGTAAGAAGTGGGCTACTTTGGAAAGACGATCGACAACAACGAAGATAGCATTATTCCCTCTTTTGGTTCTGGGAAACCCGGTAATGAAATCCATACCGATTTTATCCCATTTCCATTCAGGAATCTCCAATGGTTGAAGGGTGCCAGCAGGCCGTTGATGCTCTGCTTTAACACGACGACAGACGTCGCAATTAGCAATGTATTGAGCGATTTCTCTCTTAATCCTAGTCCACCAAAACCTCTGGCGTAGGTCTTGATACATCCTAGTACTACCGGGATGAATGGTGAGAGGGGATTCATGAGCTTCCTTAAGGATCAATTGTCGTAAATGTTGTTTCTTGGGAACCACCAAGCGGTTCTCGAAGAAGACAACACCTTGTTCATCCATGGAAAAACATTTAGCAACTCCGCTAGCGATGTTTTCCTTAATCCGAGATATGCCCTTATCGCGCTTCTGGACAGCTATGATTTGATCCGTAAGGTTAGGTTTCGCCACCAGGGTGGAAAGGAATCCTCGAGGAACAATGTGAAGGTTAAGCTTACGAAATTCCCCGTGGAGAAGTGGTTGACCTTGTTGTAACATCAGGTTGTTACAATAAGATTTACGACTTAGTGCATCAGCCATGACATTGGCTTTGCCTGGGGTGTAGGTTATTCCTAAGTCGTAATCCGAGATCAACTCGACCCAACGTCTTTGCCTGAGATTCAAATCCGGTTGGGTGAAGATATATTTCAAACTTTGGTGATCAGTGTAGATTTCGCAACGATTACCCAGAAGGTAATGTCGCAAGGTTTTGAGTGCATGGACTACTGCTGCAAGCTCTAGATCAGGTGTGGGATAATTATCCTCATGTGGACGCAACTGTCGAGATGCGTAGGCAATCACATGACGATCTTGCATGAGTATGCAACCTAGTCCTTGTCGCGAGGCGTCGCAGTAGATAACAAAGTCCTTAGAGAAGTCTGGTGGTACCAGTACGGGAGCAGACGTCAGGCGTCTTTTCAGCTCCTGAAAGCTGAACTCGCACTGTGGGGTCCACTCGAACTTTTTATCTTTCTTGAGGAGTTCAGTTAGAGGCTTGGCAACCTTGGAGAAATTCTCGACGAAGCGGCGGCAATAGCTCGCTAAACCAAGAAAACTCGGAACTTGCTTGACCGTTTCAGGTGGAATCCAGTCAAGGACGGCTTGAACTCGCTCGGGATTGACAGCAATGCCCTTGCCAGAGATTACATGGCCCAGATAGGTCACTTCTGGCAACCAGAATTCGCACTTGGAGAATTTGGCATAAAGGCGATTCTCTCGAAGTTTCATCAATACTAGCCTTAGATGTTCGGCATGTTCTTCCTCATTCTTGGAGTAGATGAGTATATCATCGAGGTAAACCACAACGAATTTATCCAAATACTCCATGAAGATCGAGTTCATTAACCGAGAGAAGGTGGCTGGAGCATTGGTTAAACCGAAGGATATGACGGTGTACTCGTATTGGCCGTAACGAGTGACGAAGGCCGTTTTGGGAATGTCCCCGTTCTTGATTTTGATTTGATGGTAGCCCAACCTCAAATCCATCTTAGAAAAGACTGAGGATCCTGCGAGCTGATCATACAGGTCGTTGATCCTGGGGAGCGGATACTTGTTCTTGACAGTGACCAAATTGACAGGTCGGTAATCTACAACCATCCGATCCGTTCCATCCTTCTTCTTGACGAAGAGGACGGGGCAAGCCCATGGAGATGAACTAGGACGGATGAAACCTTTTTGCAAGGACTCATCGAGTTGTTTCTTAAGCTCGGCTAGTTCTAGGGGTGCCATCTTATAAGGTCTTCTAGAGATTGGGACGGTTCCTGGAACAAGGTCTATCACGAACTCGACATCTCTGTCAGGTGGAACACCTGGCAGTTCCTCTGGAAAGACAACCGGGAAGTCACGGACTACCGGAATATCTTCGAGGTCTGGAAGGGGATTGGCATTTAGAGAGTAGAGTTGACGCTCCGATACTCGGGTCAAAACATTGACTGTCTTGCCCGATGGATGGGTAAGTTGGACAGTTCTAGTTGAGCAATCAATCTTGGCGTAATGAGCTGACATCCAGTCCATACCCAAGATGATGTTTATGTCCGAAGACTTGAGAGCTATTACTGACGCGAGAAAAACCAATATGTCGACAAGAATTTCATTTCCATGGCTGATCCTAGAGGTTTGCCATCTAGAACCGGGAGTTTGAATTTCCATGGAGGTGGGCATGTCACTAAAGGTAGTGTTGTGCAATCGAGCATAGCTCTCAGAAATAAATGAATGAGATGCTCCAGTATCAAAGAGAACAGTTGCCGGATGGCAATTAACAAGGAGCGTACCGAGAACGACGTTGGGGTCCTCTTGAGTCTCTTCAGCTGAAACGTAGTTGACATGGCCACGAGAAGTGGTGGCTAGCTTGGCGACAAGCACCTTTGCTGTTGACTTACCACGGCCAACAGACTTTCCGAACTGACTGGGGTTGTTCTGGGGACACTCATGGATGTAGTGACCCGGCTCACCACACTTGAAGCAAGTTATCATATTGGGGCGTGGAGCAGCATTGGCAGTGGGGCCACCAAAAGTCTTGGGCGGCACATACTGCTGATTGGGGCGAGGCGCCTCAAAGGATGGCCTCGGAGTATACCTGGGTGGCATAGCAGAATTTGGGATCCAGACCCGGCGTTTCTGTGATCCAGAGCCGGATGAAGATCCATAGTCACGGGAGTGCTTGCGTGAAGCTTCAAAATCATTCTGCCCTGTCTCGGCACTGATGGCCTTGTTGACTAGCTTCGGGAAGGAAGTGCAATCGTGCAGACGAAGATCATGGCGGAGCTCAGGGCTAAGTCCCTTGCGGAACCTTGCCTGCTTCTTGGCGTCGGTGGATACCTCTTCGGGAGCATAACGTGCAAGCTTTCCAAACTCGCGACTGTATGCATCCACAGTCAGCTTTCCCTGGTTGACGTTACAGAACTCCTCCCTCTTGCGATCCATAAGACCTTCCGGGATATGATGCTCACGAAAAGCGGCACTGAAATCAGCCCAAGTAGTCAGTTGGCCGACCGGGCGCATAGCTTCATAATTCTCCCACCAAAGGCTGGCAGGGCCTTCGAGGTGATAGGCAGCAAAGGTGACTTTATCATCTTCAGCTACGTTGGTAGAACGTATCTTGTGGGCGATGCTGCGGAGCCAGTCATCCGCATCGAGAGGTTCGATGGAATGGTTGAACTTTGGCGGGTACAGCTTGACAAAGTCATTGATGGACACTGGATTGATCCTTTGTTGGCGTGCAGTGTTCTGCTCAATCCGCTCTAGCAAGCGATTGGTGTCGCGCCTGTTGCGCTCTACCTCTAGCATCACTTCGGCCAGAGAAGGTGGTTGAGGCAGACTTTCCTCTCTAGCTGCACTAGCTTCTCCCTGCTCCGTAGCAGCAGGGTTGTTGCGAGTGTTGACCATCCTAGGAAAACAAAACAACGATTTTAACCAGGATGGCAAAATCTGGCCAAGGAAGTGCGGAATGTAACGGATAACAAGCAATGCAGAGATGTTCATCCATATGACATGGTAATATAGAAACTGCCATATATACACCAACAGTCATACACACCATACATAGTTTAGTACAAGCCCGGCTGAAGTACCACTATGATGAAAGACGTTACATCTCATCGGAGGCATTCCAAGCTCCTATACATTATTTAACTACACCTCCGGCATTGATACACACTAAGTCATATTCCACGGGTCACGCAGGACGGTGGACATACAACTGTTACGATACTAGCAAGGCTACTACTAGCTCAGACGGCTCCGTAGAAGGCCTCATAGAAGTCACCACCCAGACCTGGAAGCGGAATATGGTCATCTGGGAACAGACGGTCCTGCGGTGATTGTGGACCATAGGGACTTGGGTGCGGCCTTGGTCCAACAGACGGCGGCAGACGAGGTCCACGAGGAGGGGTGATGCCTCCCACCTCACGCCATTCCATGAAGTCTGGCAGACTAGCCCGCACAGGGTACAAGTCTCTCATGTCCATGTATCCGGCTTGCACAGCAGGTGCAAACCTCGTCAAAGTGGCCCAATGATCAGCACGAGCATTAAAAAGCTCCATACGCAAGGCCCGGTTTTCACGGTCCTTGTCTTCCAACATCTCAGTAGTGGTGCGAAGAAGTGAGTCCTCATGGGATGCATCACTGTACATGCCCTGAAGATAACCATGCGCCCCAGGGAGGGATGCTGGCATGTAGCGAAATTCAGTGTTGCTCAACAAGGCAGTTCTAGCTCGCATAATGGTCATCATCGAGTAGGCTGCATCTTGAACGGACATCCCAATAGTGATCCCAAGTCCATAAGAACAGTGGAGTGGTTCCGTGGCTCCGGGATAAGATGGATATATCCTGACCGTGCACAGATATTGGCTCTGGTTAAAATCTCTAAACTGCTCTTCGACGGTGTATTCAGGGTACCATCGGTAACCTGCCTCAACCATCACTGGAACCAACATGGCGGTATGACCACATATACCAATGCAACGGGTCAGACGAACCACTTGGTTCTGGGGACGGGTAGCCATCTGAAAGCACAAAATAGTGCAAAGGCATTAGAATTTCTGGATGAAATTGGACAGCATAACGGCTGTAAATGCTCAGAAAAAGACTTGAGACATCCACAACAGTTTGCGAAACCACTCAACAACATCATATCAAGGTTCTGGTTCAATTGGCAACATACTAAACTTTAGTAGAACTGAACTGGGTTGTATCCAACAATCCTATAAGTTACTATGGATTTAGTAACACGTGAACCTGATAGAGAGAAGAGAGCCTAGTCCTTAACCCACGTAGAATGAGAAGAGAATGACTCAGAATAGAGGACGTAAGGTAAAGGAGTAAAAGAGCCTTACGTTCCCTCCCACAATCAATTCCCCTACATATAACTAAAGCATTTCTAGACTCGACATCGACCAGTTTGGCTTAGCGAACCTACAGGCAGTCCGGCTCTGATGCCAACGCTGTCAGGACCCCGATCCTAAGCCACATCGATCCAGCGTGTAACACATCATATCACTTTGCGGCCTCACGCACGGTACTCCCACGGGTGCCACCTTACCTGGTCCGGGATCGTTTGCGCCTTTTGGCTCACGTATATGATAGTGTCGCCAGCATCCATATGACAGAGAACCCGGGCCGACATGGCTAGTCGTGAACCCAAAGCGGCGCTAGCCTATGAGGACAGGCATACATGAATCACATCGAGCATGTCGGTCATCAACGTATTTATTCGGGCTGTAGCACTGGGCTAACAGGACTCCGGTAATCCTGGCTGTAGCAGTCTAGGCAGGACTCCGAATAACAGCGCGTGACATTTCCCCGAAGGGACAGACACAGGAACGACGTGAAACACATGCTGGCCAGTCAAGTGTCCAAGCAGTAGTGCTGGGCTAGCAGGACTCCGGTGAACTGGGCTGTAGCGGACTACTATCACTCATAAGCACAAGACTTACATTTCCCCATATGAAAGGCTGCCAAGGATAAACAACTAGATAGTCGGATCCCACTCATACCAAGCATTTCAATCATACACACAATATGCCCGATATGAGTAAATACAACATGGCATCACAACAAAACTCTACAACTCAAGTACTTTATTTAGAAGGCTCCGAGGAGCCATACATATCATCCATACAGATAGGGGTCACATGACCCAACACTCAAGTCATACAAACATACAACCACATGCGGAAGCAAACTAGTCTGAGTACAGACACTAGAAAGAAAGAAGGCTTGACGAAGCCTGTCTATCTACATCGACCCTTCACAAGTCTTGGATCACCACCTGGATGATAAGTCACTCGTCAACGTCGAGGTCTACATAGAACCCATCAGAGGGGTTGGTGCAGTCGTCTGAAAAACATGATTAAAGCAACATGAGTACGAAGGTACTCAGCAGGTCTTACAACAGGAACCTACTATACATGCACATTCTCAAGAAGGTAGTGGGGTTGTTGCAGCAAGCCAGCTTTGACTCTTGGCTAAGCTATCCTACGATAGACACCACTTGTAAATCATTTGTCGCACACGAGTCCACTATCACCAACACAATACTCCACCGTGGATCCTCTCTCGCCATCCTGCGAGAGGCCCATCCGCGGTACTCACACTTATCTTGAGGATTTTAGTAGTATCCATTTAATTGTCTATGAACTGATATAGGCAACCCAGAAGTCCATTACCGCGGACACGGCTATTCGATAGATCATTTATAACCCTGCAGGGGTGTACTTCTTCACACATGTTTCCACCACTTAGCGTCTGCACACGACATGTGCTCGGCAGACTTCAAGCGAAAGCCGACGTGGGTGTAGACCACGACCTACCTAAACACTCAAGTCTCTAGTCCAGGTTCATCGCCTATTCGGGTTCCATCCGCAGGGAGTCCGGCCGAGGTTTCCACTAACGGCCCCGAACGATGTGAACAGGGATCCGAGACACCAAATGGGCGCCCGGTTGACCCGGCCACGTGCCTACCGCAACACAGCCCACCCCGATGGTCAGCGCCGCGTGCGGCCCCCAGCATACTACAAACACCAGAAACTACTTGCAACTCCTGGACAGAGGACAAGGGTGGTTAAGAAGTCGAGCGGGGTCATATTTCAGGGCCCAATGTGTGGTAGTAACTGTATCATGGATCACAAACACAGATCTCAGTTCTTAAGGACGGCCTCAATGAAACAACCCACCATGTACTCCTACATGGCCTCTCATCGATTCCTTTACCAAATCGTGTTCAACACTTCACTCTTGTCACCGACACAACCTTTCACTCCAGTTCATCATCCCGATGAGCCAGACCTGACACAACTCTAAGCATAGCAAGCATAGCATGGTAGGAACACACACACATGTATTGGCTCAATCAACTCCTACACATGCTAGTGGGTTTCATCTAGTTACTGTGGCAATGACAGGTCATGCAAAGGAAGTGGGTTCAACTACCGCAACACACAGCAGTTTGAAACGCGTTGTCTTAATGCAGTAAACAAGGGCAGAAGCGAGAACATGGGTTTGTATCGGAATGATCAATGGGTTGCTTGCCTGATGGAGTAGTAGCGGGATACTGCCCTTCAGTTGGATACTCGGAGATATCCTCGGAGGCAGAACCTACCACGAAGAACATGTCGTAACACAATCAACACATGACGATATGCAACAATATGATGCATGCTATGACATGGAAATATGGATGTGTCCTGACCTAATGCAAGCTAAACAGAAGGGTAAGTGCTTATTTGAACCAAAGGTTCAATTGTTAGCTCATTTAACATGTCCAAATTAGTGCATCACCTTGTAATGCCTAAACAGTGGGTTTAACTTGTTCTGACATGCATGAAACCAGCACCAATGGATAGCTTGGAATTTTCTGATCATTTTTCATATATAGAACTTTGCATTTGGAGCTACAGATTAATTTCTATGTTTTTTGAAGTTTGGACTAATTTCTGGATTTTCCTGTACAAAAATAAATCCAGTAATTAATTTACTGCGTCAGCATGACGTCAGGGGTCAACGGGGGCGTCCAGGTCAAACTGACCAGTGGGACCCGCATGTCAGTAGTTAGTTTAGTGGATATTTAAACTGGTTTAATTAGTTTAACTAATCTGGTAATTAACAGAAGGGGGCCCCACCTGTCATTGACTCAGAGGAGTCAACAGGGGCCCACCAGTCAACGGTCAAGGGTCAACTCGCCGGCGTCTAGCCGCCGGCGAGGCTAGACGCGGCGGAGCAAAGTGGATTTGGCCGTTCCGGCCACCAAATGGGGCGCGGAAGGCATCTACACGCTCCTGGGAACGAGCCGCGGCTATTGGTGGAGTTAGTTGGGGTCGGGGTGGCCGGAGTTGGCGTCGGCGACGAGTTTGGCGGCGCCGGGGCTCGGGTGAGCTCGGACTCGTCGCTAGGGGGCAAGGTGAGGCGCGTGGAGTGCAGGGTTGGACCCAACGCAACATGGTGAGTGCGATGGACACGGTGGCGTGGCCGTTGGGTGGCCGGAGCCTCGTCGGCGACGAGCTCCGCGGCGGTGCGTGCGGGCGAGCTTCGTGCGCTCGTGGTAGGGCACGGGAAGAGGAACGGAGAGGATGGGAAGGTGGCTATGCTCACAGCGAACTCGTAGAACCAGACGGCGTGGTCGGGGACGAGCTGGTGCGGCGACGGCATTGAAGTGGATCTCCGGCGACGGCGGAGTCAGGCGAGGTCGGTGCAGCGGCTGCGGGGCACGCGAGCGCTCGGGGCTCGGCTGTTCGACGAAATCGACGACGGTGAAGCGATTTGACACGGTCGGAAGGCGTGGGGATGAAGGTGGCTACGGCTACGACGGCGGAGCGGCGACGGTGGCGTCGGCCATGACGAAGGGGAGCGAGGGAGGCGAGGCAGAGGCAAACGGCGTGTCCAGGGGCTCGGGGCGATGACGTGGAACTCATCCAGGGCAGCGAGGTGGCGAGGAGGTGAAGCAGGGCGGCGGCCAGCTGCGTGGCCCGCGCTGAGCTCGCCGTCGAGCACATGCGTGCCTGCCTGGGCAAGTCAAGCAGCTCGCTGGCGCGGCAGCTGGGCTGGGCCGGCAGGTGGGCCAGTTAGCAGGCGCCAGGTAAGTTTTCCTTTTATTTTTCCTTTTCTATTTTCTGTAACTTTGTGGACTTATTAAAAATACTAAAACAACTCCTAAAATCACCAAACTTCATCTGGTCCTTAGTTAGAATATTTCGAGCAAGGAACATTTTAGTTTGGAGATATTTGAGCATTTGAAATATTGTATAAATTTTAAATGCCCAAATTCAAATACTTATGCATTAATTCAATGACCTTCTGTTGACCTAGAAATATATGCACCATTTTTGCCAGAGGTTTCAACCCAAGACAAAGAGGGTGAACATTTTAGAAGGGCATTTCAGGTTCATTGAAAATATTTTTAGTAAACCCTAGTTGATTTCAGGAGGGGTGCTGGGGGTTCTGCTTTCCCCATTTCAAATTTCTGTCAAAAGTAAACATGATGCACACTCTAATGCATGAGCTAGGTAGGATGTGACAACTCACCCCCACTCAAAAGAATCTCGTCCCGAGATTTAGGATCTGTCGGAAAGAAGGTGGGGTACTCAAGTCGAAGACGATCCTCCCTTTCCCATGTAGCTTCTTGCTCGGAATGGTGTGACCATTGAACCTTGAGAAACTTGATATTGTGGCGTCGAGTGGTACGCTCGGCTTGATTAAGGATACGAACGGGGTATTCTCGATAAGTGAGGTTATCTTGGAGATCAAGCGTTTCGTGGTCCACTCCACGGATAGGATCCGAGAAGCAACGCCTGAGTTGAGAGACGTGGAAGACATCATGGACTCTGGAGAGATGCGGAGGTAGTTCCAGTTGGTAGGCAACTTCCCCTCGTTTAGCAAGAATGCGAAAGGGTCCAATGTAACAAGGAGCCAATTTGCCTTTGATACCGAATCGATGGGTTCCCTTTAAAGGTGTAACCCAAAGGTAAGCCATCTCGCCGACTTCATAAGCCATGGGCTTATGCTTGCGGTCATACTAACTCTTTTGTCGAGATTGGGCGGTTTTCAACTTCTCACGAATAATGCGAACCTGCTCTTCTGCATCCTGGATCATGTCCGGGCCAAAGAGTTGTCTCTCGCCGGTTTCTGACCAGTTAAGAGGCGTTCGACATTTTCGTCCATAGAGAACTTCGAAAGGAGCTTTACCCAAGCTAGCTTGATAACTGTTGTTATAAGCGAACTCGGCGAATGGAAGGCACTTCTCCCAATTCATGCCGAAATAGATGACAGAAGCTCGGAGCATATCCTCCAGAATTTGATTGACTCGTTCTACTTGACCACTTGACTGAGGATGGAAGGCGGTGCTAAAGGAAAGTCGAGTTCCCATAGCATTTTGGAAACTTTCCCAAAATCAAGAGGTGAAAAGACTGCCACGATCGGAATTAATTTCCAATGGAACACCATGGAGAGACACTATTCGAGAGATGTACAAATCCGCTAGCTGGCTAGCGGTTATACTCTCGCGAACAGGTAAGAAGTGGGCTACTTTGGAAAGACGATCGACAACAACGAAGATAGCATTATTCCCTCTTTTGGTTCTGGGAAACCCGGTAATGAAATCCATACCGATTTTATCCCATTTCCATTCAGGAATCTCCAATGGTTGAAGGGTGCCAGCAGGCCGTTGATGCTCTGCTTTAACACGACGACAGACGTCGCAATTAGCAATGTATTGAGCGATTTCTCTCTTCATCCTAGTCCACCAAAACCTCTGGCGTAGGTCTTGATACATCCTAGTACTACCGGGATGAATGGTGAGAGGGGATTCATGAGCTTCCTTAAGGATCAATTGTCGTAAATGTTGTTTCTTGGGAACCACCAAGCGGTTCTCGAAGAAGACAACACCTTGTTCATCCATGGAAAAACATTTAGCAACTCCGCTAGTGATGTTTTCCTTAATCCGAGATATGCCCTTATCGCGCTTCTGGGCAGCTATGATTTGATCCGTAAGGTTAGGTTTCGCCACCAGGGTGGAAAGGAATCCTCGAGGAACAATGTGAAGGTTAAGCTTACGAAATTCCCCGTGGAGAAGTGGTTGACCTTGTTGTAACATCAGGTTGTTACAATAAGATTTACGACTTAGTGCATCAGCCATGACATTGGCTTTGCCTGGGGTGTAGGTTATTCCTAAGTCGTAATACGAGATCAACTCGACCCAACGTCTTTGCCTGAGATTCAAATCCGGTTGGGTGAAGATATATTTCAAACTTTGGTGATCAGTGTAGATTTCGCAACGATTACCCAGAAGGTAATGTCGCCAGGTTTTGAGTGCATGGACTACTGCTGCAAGCTCTAGATCATGTGTGGGATAATTATCCTCATGTGGACGCAACTGTCGAGATGCGTAGGCAATCACATGATGATCTTGCATGAGTATGCAACCTAGTCCTTGTCGCGAGGCGTCGCAGTAGATAACAAAGTCCTTAGAGAAGTCTGGTGGTACCAGTACGGGAGCAGACGTCAGGCGTCTTTTCAGTTCCTGAAAGCTGAACTCGCAATGTGGGGTCCACTCGAACTTTTTATCTTTCTTGAGGAGTTCAGTTAGAGGCTTGGCAACCTTGGAGAAATTCTCGACGAAGCGGCGGCAATAGCTCGCTAAACCAAGAAAACTCCGAACTTGCTTGACCGTTTCAGGTGGAGTCCAGTCAAGGACGGCTTGAACTCGCTCGGGATTGACAGCAATGCCCTTGCCAGAGATTACATGGCCCAGATAGGTCACTTCTGGCAACCAGAATTCGCACTTGGAGAATTTGGCATAAAGGCGATTCTCTCGAAGTTTCATCAATACTAGCCTTAGATGTTCGGCATGTTCTTCCTCATTCTTGGAGTAGATGAGTATATCATTGAGGTAAACCACAATGAATTTATCCAAATACTCCATGAAGATCGAGTTCATTAACCGAGAGAAGGTGGCTGGAGCATTGGTTAAACCGAAGGACATGACGGTGTACTCGTATTGGCCGTAACGAGTGACGAAGGCCGTTTTGGGAATGTCCCCATTCTTGATTTTGATTTGATGGTAGCCCAACCTCAAATCCATCTTAGAAAAGACTGAGGATCCTGCGAGCTGATCATACAGGTCGTTGATCCTGGGGAGCGGATACTTGTTCTTGATAGTGACCAAATTGACAGGTCGGTAATCTACAGCCATCCGATCCGTTCCATCCTTCTTCTTGACGAAGAGGACGGGGCAAGCCCATGGAGATGAACTAGGACGGATGAAACCTTTTTGCAAGGACTCATCGAGTTGTTTCTTAAGCTCGGCTAGTTCTAGGGGTGCCATCTTATAAGGTCTTCTAGAGATTGGGACGGTTCCTGGAACAAGGTCTATCACGAACTCGACATCTCTGTCAGGTGGAACACCTGGCAGTTCCTTTGGAAAGACATCCGGGAAGTCACGGACTACCGGAATATCTTCGAGGTCTGGAAGGGGATTGGCATTTAGAGAGTAGAGTTGACGCTCCGATACTCGGGTCAAAACATTGACTGTCTTGCCCGATGGATGGGTAAGTTGGACAGTTCTAGTTGAGCAATCAATCTTGGCGTAATGAGCTGACATCCAGTCCATACCCAAGATGATGTTTATGTCCGAAGACTTGAGAGCTATTACTGACGCGAGAAAAACCAATCTGTCGACAAGAATTTCATTTCCATGGCCGATCCTAGAGGTTTGCCATCTAGAACCGGGAGTTTGAATTTCCATGGAGGTGGGCATGTCACTAAAGGTAGTGTTGTGCGATCGAGCATAGCTCTCAGAAATAAATGAATGAGATGCTCCAGTATCAAAGAGAACAGTTGCCGGATGGCAATTAACAAGGAGCGTACCGAGAACGACGTTGGGGTCCTCTTGAGTCTCTTCAGCTGAAACGTAGTTGACATGGCCACGAGCAGTGGTGGCTAGCTTGGCGACAAGCACCTTTGCTGTTGACTTACCACGGCCAACAGACTTTCCGAACTGACTGGGGTTGTTCTGGGGACACTCATGGATGTAGTGACCCGGCTCACCACACTTGAAGCAAGTTATCATATTGGGGCGTGGAGCAGCATTGGCAGTGGGGCCACCAAAAGTCTTGGGCGGCACATACTGCTGATTGGGGCGAGGCGCCTCAAAGGATGGCCTCGGAGTATACCTGGGTGGCATAGCAGAATTTGGGATCCAGACCCGGCGTTTCTGCGATCCAGAGCCGGATGAAGATCCATAGTCACGGGAGTGCTTGCGTGAAGCTTCAAAATCATTCTGCCCTGTCTCGGCACTGATGGCCTTGTTGACTAGCTTCGGAAAGGAAGTGCAATCGTGCAGACGAAGATCACGGCGGAGCTCAGGGCTAAGTCCCTTGCGGAACCTTGCCTGCTTCTTGGCGTCGGTAGATACCTCTTCGGGAGCATAACGTGCAAGCTTTCCAAACTCGCGAATGTATGCATCCACAGTCAGCTTTCCCTGGTTGAAGTTACAGAACTCCTCCCTCTTGCGATCCATAAGACCTTCCGGGATATGATGCTCACGAAAAGCGGCACTTAAATCAGCCCAAGTAGTCAGTTGGCCGACCGGGCGCATAGCTTCATAATTCTTCCACCAAAGGCTGGCAGGGCCTTCGAGGTGATAGGCAGCAAAGGTGACTTTATCATCTTCAGCTACGTTGGAAGAACGTAGCTTGTGGGTGATGCTGCGGAGCCAGTCATCCGCATCGAGAGGTTCGATGGAATGGTTGAACTTTGGCGGGTACAGCTTGACAAAGTCATTGATGGACACTGGATTGATCCTTTGCTGGCGTGCAGTGTTCTGCTCAATCCGCTCTAGCAAGCGATTGGTGTCGCGCCTGTTGCGCTCTGCCTCCAGCATCACTTCGGCCAGAGAAGGTGGTTGAGGCAGACTTTCCTCTCTAGCTGCACTAGCTTCTCCCTGCTCCGTAGCAGCAGGGTTGTTGCGAGTGTTGACCATCCTAGGAAAACAAAACAACGATTTTAACCAGGATGGCAAAATCTGGCCAAGGAAGTGCGGAATGTAACGGATAACAAGGAATGCAGAGATGTTCATCCGTATGACATGGTAATATAGAAACTGCCATATATACACCAACAGTCATACACACCATACATAGTTTAGTACAAGCCCGGCTGAAGTACCACTATGATGAAAGACGTTACATCTCATCGGAGGCATTCCAAGCTCCTATACATTATTTAACTACACCTCCGGCATTGATACACACTAAGTCATATTCCACGGGTCACGCAGGACGGTGGACATACAACTGTTACGATACTAGCAAGGCTACTACTAGCTCAGACGGCTCCGTAGAAGGCCTCATAGAAGTCACCACCCAGACCTGGAAGCGGAACATGGTCATCTGGGAACAGACGGTCCTGCGGTGATTGTGGACCATAGGGACTTGGGTGCGGCCTTGGTCCAACAGACGGCGGCAGACGAGGTCCACGAGGAGGGGTGATGCCTCCCACCTCACGCCATTCCATGAAGTCTGGCAGACTAGCCCGCACAGGGTACAAGTCTCTCATGTCCATGTATCCGGCTTGCACAGCAGGTGCAAACCTCGTCAAAGTGGCCCAATGATCAGCACGAGCATTAAAAAGCTCCATACGCAAGGCCCGGTTTTCACGGTCCTTGTCTTCCAACATCTCAGTAGTGGTGCGAAGAAGTGAGTCCTCATGGGATGCTTCAATGTACATGCCCTGAAGATAACCATGCGCCCCAGGGAGGGATGCTGGCATGTAGCGAAATTCAGTGTTGCTCAACAAGGCAGTTCTAGCTCGCATAATGGTCATCATCGAGTAGGCTGCATCTTGAACGGACATCCCAATAGTGATCCCAAGTCCATAAGAACAGTGGAGTGGTTCCGTGGCTCCGGGATAAGATGGATATATCCTGACCGTGCACAGATATTGGCTCTGGTTAAAATCTCTAAACTGCTCTTCGACGGTGTATTCAAGGTACCATCGGTAACCTGCCTCAACCATCACTCGAACCAACATGGCGGTATGACCACATATACCAATGCAACGGGTCAGACGAACCACTTGGTTCTGGGGACGGGTAGCCATCTGAAAGCACAAAATAGTGCAAAGGCATTAGAATTTCTGGATGAAATTGGACAGCATAACGGCTGTAAATGCTCAGAAAAAGACTTGAGACATCCACAACAGTTTGCGAAACCACTCAACAACATCATATCAAGGTTCTGGTTCAATTGGCAACATACTAAACTTTAGTAGAACTGAACTGGGTTGTATCCAACAATCCTATAAGTTACTACGGATTTAGTAACACGTGAACCTGATAGAGAGAAGAGAGCCTAGTCCTTAACCCACGTAGAATGAGAAGAGAATGACTCAGAATAGAGGACGTAAGGTAAAGGAGTAAAAGAGCCTTACGTTCCCTCCCACAATCAATTCCCCTACATATAACTAAAGCATTTCTAGACTCGACATCGACCAGTTTGGCTTAGCGAACCTACAGGCAGTCCGGCTTTGATGCCAACGCTGTCAGGACCCCGATCCTAAGCCACATCGATCCAGCGTGTAACACATCATATCACTTTGCGGCCTCACGCACGGTACTCCCACGGGTTCCACCTTACCTGGCCCGGGATCGTTTGCGCCTTTTGGCTCACGTATATGATAGTGTCGCTAGCATCCATATGACAGAGAACCCGGGCCGACATGGCTAGTCATGAACCCAAAGCGGCGCTAGCCTATGAGGACAGGCATACATGAATCACATCGAGCATGTCGGTCATCAACGTATTTATTCGGGCTGTAGCACTGGGCTAACAGGACTCCGGTAATCCGGGCTGTAGCAGGCTAGGCAGGACTCCGAATAACAGCGCGTGACATTTCCCCGAAGGGACAGACACAGGAACGACGTGAAACACATGCCGGCCAGTCAAGTGTCCAAGCAGTAGTGCTGGGCTAGCAGGACTCCGGTGAACCGGGCTGTAGCGGACTACTATCGCTCAGAAGCACAAGACTTACATTTCCCCATATGAAAGGCTGCCAAGGATAAACAACTAGATAGTCGGATCCCACTCATACCAAGCATTTCAATCATACACACAATATGCCCGATATGAGTAAATACAACATGGCATCACAACAAAACTCTACAACTCAAGTACTTTATTTAGAAGGCTCCGAGGAGCCATACATATCATCCATACAGATAGGGGTCACATGACCCAACAATCAAGTCATACAAACATACAAGCACATGCGAAAGCAAACTAGTCTGAGTACAGACACTAGAAAGAAAGAAGGCTTGACGAAGCCTATCTATCTACATCGACCCTTCACAAGTCTTGGATCACCACCTGGATGATAAGTCACTCGTCAACGTCGAGGTCTACATAGAACCCATCAGAGGGGTTGGTGCAGTCGTCTGAAAAACATGATTAAAGCAACATGAGTACGAAGGTACTCAGCAAGTCTTACAACAGGAACCTACTATACATGCACATTCTCAAGAAGGTAGTGGGGTTGTTGCAGCAAGCCAGCTTTGACTCTTGGCTAAGCTATCCTATGATAGACACCACTTGTAAATCATTTGTCGCACACGAGTCCACTATCACCAACACAATACTCCACCGTGGATCCTCTCTCGCCATCCTGCGAGAGGCCCATCCGCGGTACTCACACTTATCTTGAGGATTTCAGTAGTATCCATTTCATTGTCTATGAACTGATATAGGCAACCCAGAAGTCCATTACCGCGGACACGGCTATTCGAATAGATCATTTATAACCCTGCAGGGGTGTACTTCTTCACACATGTTTCCACCACTTAGCGTCTGCACACGACATGTGCTCGGCAGACTTCAAGCGAAAGCCGACGTGGGTGTAGACCACGACCTACCTAAACACTCAAGTCTCTAGTCCAGGTTCATCGCCTATTCGGGTTCCATCCGCAGGGAGTCCGGCCGAGGTTTCCACTAACGGCCCCGAACGATGTGAACAGGGATACGAGACACCAAACGGGCGCCCGGTTGACCCGGCCACGTGCCTACCGCAACACAGCCCACCCCGATGGTCAGCGCTGCGTGCGGCCCCCAGCATACTACAAACACCAGAAACTACTTGCAACTCCTATACAGAGGACAAGGGTGGTTAAGAAGTCGAGCGGGGTTATATTTCAGGGCCCAATGTGTGGTAGTAACTGTATCATGGATCACAAACACAGATCTCAGTTCTTAAGGACGGCCTCAATGAAACAACCCACCATGTACTCCTACATGGCCTCTCATCGATTCCTTTACCAAATCGGGTTCAACACTTCACTCTTGTCACCGACACAACCTTTCACTCCAGTTCATCATCTCGATGAGCCAGACCTGACACAACTCTAAGCATAGCAAGCATAGCATGGTAGGAACACACACACATGTATTGGCTCAATCAACTCCTACACATGCTAGTGGGTTTCATCTAGTTACTGTGGCAATGACAGGTCATGCAAAGGAAGTGGGTTCAACTACCGCAACACACAGCAGTTTGAAACGCGTTGTCTTAATGTAGTAAACAAGGGCAGAAGCGAGAACATGGGTTTGTATCGGAATGATCAATGGGTTTCTTGCCTGATGGAGTAGTAGCGGGATACTACCCTTCAGTTGGATACTCGGAGATATCCTCGGAGGCAGAACCTACCACGAAGAACACGTCGGAACACAATCAAAACATGACGATATGCAACAATATGATGCATGCTATGACATGGCAATATGGATGTGTCCTGACCTAATGCAAGCTAAACAGAAGGGTAAGTGCTTATTTGAACCAAAGGTTCAATTGTTAGCTCATTTAACATGTCCAAATTAGTGCATCACCTTGTAATGCCTAAACAGTGGGTTTAACTTGTTCTGACATGCATGAAACTAGCACCAATGGATAGCTTGGAATTTTCTAATCATTTTTCATATATAGAACTTTGCATTTGGACCTACAGATTAATTTCTATGATTTTTTGAAGTTTGGACTAATTTCTGGATTTTCCTGTACAAAAATAAATCCAGTAATTAATTTACTGCGTCAGCATGACGTCAGGGGTCAACAGGGGCGTCCAGGTCAAACTGACCAGTGGGACCCGCATGTCAGTAGTTAGTTTAGTGGATAATTAAACTGGTTTAATTAGTTTAACTAATCTGGTAATTAACAGAAGGGGGCCCCACCTGTCATTGACTCAGAGGAGTCAACAGGGGCCCACCAGTCAACGGTCAAGGGTCAACTCGCCGTCGTCTAGCCGCCGGCGAGGCCAGACGCGGCGGAGCAAAGTGGATTTGGCCGTTCCGGCCACCAAATGGGGCGCGGAAGGCATCTACGCGCTCCTGGGAACGAGCCGCGGCTATTGGTGGAGTTAGTTGGGGTCGGGGTGGCCGGAGTTGGCGCCGGCGACGAGTTTGGCGGCGCCGGGGCTCGGGTGAGCTCGGACTCGTCGCTAGGGGGCAAGGTGAGGTGCGTGGAGTGCAGGGTTGGACCCAATGCAACATGGTGAGTGCGATGGACACGGTGGCATGGCCGTTGGGTGGCCGGAGCCTCGTCGGCGACGAGCTCCGCGGCGGTGCGTGCGGGCGAGCTTCGTGCGCTCGTGGTAGGGCACGGGAAGAGGAACGGAGAGGATGGGAAGGTGGCTATGCTCACAACGAACTCGTAGAGCCAGACGGCGTGGTCTGGGACGAGCTGGTGCGGCGACGGCGTTGAAGTGGATCTCCGGCGACAGCGGAGTCAGGCGAGGTCGGTGCAGCGGCTTCGGGGCACGCGAGCGCTCGGGGCTCGGCTGTTCGACGAAATCGACGACGGTGAAGCAATTTGACACGGTCGGAAGGCGCGGGGATGACGGTGGCTATGGCTATGACGGCGGAGCGGCGACGGTGGCGTCGGCCATGACGAAGGGGAGCGAGGGAGGCGAGGCAGAGGCGAACGGCGTGTCCAGGGGCTCGGGGCGACGACGTGGAACTCATCCAGGGCAGCGAGGCGGCGAGGAGGTGAAGCAGGGCGGCGGCCAGCTGCGTGGCCCGCGCTGAGCTCGCCGTCGAGCACCTGCGTGCCTGCCTGGCCAAGTCAAGCAGCTCGCTGGCGCGGCAGCTGGGCTGGGCCGGCAGGTGGGCCGGTTAGCAGGCGCCAGGTAAGTTTTCCTTTTATTTTTCCATTTCTATTTTCTATAACTTTGTGGACTTATTAAAAATACTAAAACAACTCCTAAAATCACCAAACTTCATCTGGTCCTTAGTTAGAATATTTCGAGCAAGGAACATTTTAGTTTGGAGATATTTGAGCATTTGAAATATTTTATAAATTTTAAATGCCCAAAATCAAATACTTATGCATTAATTCAATGACCTTCTGTTGACCTAGAAATATATGCACCATTTTTGCCAGAGGTTTCAACCCAAGACAAAGAGGGTGAACATTTTAGAAGGGCATTTCAGGTTCATTGAAAATATTTTTAGTAAACCCTAGTTAATTTCAGGAGGGGTGCTGGGGGTTCTGCCTTCCCCATTTCAAATTTCTGTCAAAAGTAAACATGATGCACACTCTAATGCATGAGCTAGGTAGGATGTGACAGAAGCTAACAAGAAAAAGTTGGGCAGCACACTGGAATTGTTGTAATGGAAGGCAGAGAATGGTGTATCTGACAAGGGATTTGGAAAGTTGCTGGTATTGATAAAGAATATGCTTCCAAAGGACAATGAATTGCCCAAGAGTACGTACGAAGCAAAGAAGGCTGTCTGCCCTATAGGGTTAGAGGTGCAGAAGATACATGCATGCCCTAACGACTGCATCCTCTACCGCGGTGAGTACGAGGATCTGAATGCTTGCCCGGTATGCGGTGCATTGCGCTATAAGATCAGGTGTGATGACCCTGGTGATGTCGAGGTCGAGCGCCCCAGGAAGAAGATTCCTGCCAAGGTGATGTGGTATGCTCCTATAATACCACGATTGAAACGTTTGTTCCAAAACAAAGAGCATGCCAAGGCGATGTGATGGCACAGAGAAGACCGTAAGAAAGACGGAAAGTTGAGAGTACGCGCTGACGGGTCACAGTGGAGAAAATTCGATAGAAAGTACGGGAAGGAGTTTGCAGATGACGCAAGGAACGTATGGTTTGGTCTAAGCGCAGATGGCATTAATCCTTTTGGGGAGCAGAGCAACAACCATAGCACCTGGCCTGTGACTCTATGTTTGTATAACCTTCCTCCTTGGTTGTGCATGAAGCGGAAGTTCATTATGATGCCAGTGCTCATCCGAGGCCCTAAGCAACCCGACAACGACATTGATGTGTACCTAAGGCCATTAGTTGAAGAACTCTTACAACTGTGGAACGGAACAGGTGTACGTGCGTGGGATGAGCACATGGGGGAAGAATTTGACCTAAAGACGTTGTTGTTCGTGACCATCAATGATTGGCCTGCTCTCATTAACCTTTCAGGATAGACAAACAAGGGATACCGCGCATGCACGCACTGTTTGGACGATATCGACAGTATATATTTGGCTAATTGTAAGAGGAATGTGTACCTGGGACATCGTCGATTTCTTCCGAGAAGGCATCCCGTAAGAAAGAAAGGCAAGCATTTCAAAGGTGAGGCGGATCACCGGACGAAGCCTCGCCACTGTACTGGAGCTGATGTACATGATATGGTCAAGAAATTGAAGGTAGTCTTTGGAAAGGGTTCTGGAGGACAACCTGTTCTGAATGACGCTGACGGACGTGCATCCATGTGGAAGAAGAAATCTATATTTTGGGACCTGCCCTATTGGAAAGACCTAGAGGTCCGCTCTGCAATCGGCGTGATGCATGTGACGAAGAATCTTTGCGTGACCCTGCTTGGCTTCTTGTGAGACATTCCCTGATATATATTTATATATATGCGGTTCTACAAGAAAATCTATTTATATATATGCATAACGTGTACAATATGTAATATTATAAAATACCAGCAAACAAAAAAGAATTAAATGGAAAACACAATATTAATGGAAAAAACCAAAAAAACCCCAAACATTTAGTACCGGCTGGTGTTACCAACCGGTACTAATGGTCTACCAGCACCCGGGCCTGGCTCCTGCCACGTGGTGGCACTTTAGCGCCGGTTCGTGATGAACTAGTACTAAAGGGGGGACCTTTAGTCCCCACTCTTTAGTGCCAGCTGCAGAACCGGCACTAAAGGCCCTTACGAACCGGCGCTAAAGCCCGGTTCTGCACTAGTGGGAACACTTCCAGAGAGAGATGGAGAGAGGCTACAGTTTCCAATGGTAGAAGAGGATGAGGGTGTAGCTGGTTGGTGTTGTTCGTATGGCGAGTGGCACATGACTCCATGACTAACAGAGCAAACCATGAGAGGCGGGTTGTACCCAAACACAAACTTGCTGAAATCTTGACTTCCAGTGGCATCGGTCGGACAACCGAAACCGGGTGTGGAAATGTGAGAAGATGTGGTCTTCAGCTGAAATCATGTATCAGGCGATGTCAACAAATGCAGCGTTTATGGAACTGTCAGGAAGTGCAGAAAGGGGAAAATTTGTGGTCAGCATCAAATGGGCAGCTCTGGCACATGACACTATTAGCTCCTCACAAACGCAGACAGATTCTCAGTTGCTGGCAGGAGCCATGATTAGCATTGGGCAGGACCTATCCCATCATGCCATATTGCGGGTAGACTTGAAAGTTCATAATCATAAGAGGCTGTGGTTCTCCAAATGTGACATTCAAGTCTATAGTACGATGATGAAGAACCGGATGAAAGGTTGTTGTGGTTCAAATGGGCGAAATGCCCAACATGTCCACGTAAAAGTTGTTTTTTACCCGATTCTAGAAAAACACCAAAAAGCAAAAGAAAAGGGTGGGTTCTGACCGTAAATTAATTACATTATCAAAGATTGATCTGATTTGAGTGGCCAGATGAAAACCATTACTACCAGATCTAATTTGACTGGCCAGATTCATCTATTTTTCCTTCTTTATTGGGTTTCGAGTTTTTTAGTGCAACAATAGCAAACGAGTTGTGCCTCATGTTTCATTTTCATTCGATTTGGAAACAATCGCTCCAAGGACTGTCTCATTCCATGGATCCCCCTCCGAGTTAATAGAATGTTCCGAAGATATCTGGGTCCAAAAAAATGATCCATGAAAGCGGTTCGAGTACAAAGAGTATAGGAAAACAAAGAAGTTTCATTCAAATTATTCCAGTAAGAAAAACAATTCTTAATGCTCCCAAGTGAATCTTTATTTCCAAACTTCATTCTTGGTCATTTTCCTACTCTACAAACGTTTGGAGCAACAGCATGCACCATTACAGCAGGTCCCACTTCCCTTGCCATCTTGCTTGCAGTAGTGATCACACGCGTTAACATTTGGACAAGGGGAAGGATCGTAGGGTTCCTGGTATCCACTGCACGTGGGGTCTTACAGGCCTACAACAATCAAAAAGAAAAGGTGCCATCAGAACCTGTTGCAGTTCGTACTTAAACTCGAATTCTATGAAAACCATGTACTATGTAAACACAGGCAAAACAGCTACTGATCGATATCTTCTATGTCATTGCTACTACCTTCCTGATATTAATTACTACTACCTCTGTGAAGAAATTTTAAATCACTATTACCACAAATTCCTATATACTACTCCCTTCATCTCAGAATAAGTCTCTAGTAGTTCGTCCCAAAATAAGCGCCTCGTAGTTGATAAGTACTATTAAATATAACTTTACCTATGTTCCTCCCTGATGCTTAACACAACAAAAAAGTGGTTGAAACCATCAAAAGTGCCATCAAGCACAGAACACTTGTGTTGATCCGGATTAGAGCCATAACGAAATTGTTTACTCTTTTCTTCTCCTAAGTCCTTTTGGTTGTGGTTGTTGTAGACTTGTACTACCTAGCCGGCTCCTTCTGCTGTTTATATAGAGGCACGGGTGATTCTTGGAGTATCAATTTTTGCCATTTTATTCGTTGCTGCTTTGCCTTCCTACAATTCGCCTTAATTAATTAAGATTCTCAGATAATAAGCACATCATGGAATATCCTGTTGGTATGGATTGACCGACTACAAAAATATCCAGAAGGAGTTTATTAGCATTCCATAACACAATTATGAAATTCATTACCTCCTAAAAATAACCACGCAAAA
Organism: Aegilops umbellulata; assembly: GCA_032464435.1. Taxonomy (NCBI): domain Eukaryota; kingdom Viridiplantae; phylum Streptophyta; class Magnoliopsida; order Poales; family Poaceae; genus Aegilops; species Aegilops umbellulata. Next base: position 379,814,595 of record CP136054.1, read on the forward strand.
TTAATTAGTTTTCGATAACAACATTATGACATTTATTGGCTCCCAATATTATTTACGGACAAAATTGAATACTAATACTCCATACCAAGATTATGGCATTTATTTGCTCCAAAATTACATAGGAAATTAATTACTATTCCGTAACAAGATACACGATGTATAAAGAAATGTGTCGGTTCGAATAAAAAAATGCAATAATCGTCAACCCATGCATTTGCACGGGCTGGGAAATTTTGAGCGTTTTTTACACTTGTGCACTGACAAACACGCTCTTATATTATGGGACGGAGGGAGTATGTTTCTATAATAGTATAAGAGCATTTCTTACACTAGTATAAGAGCGTTTTGACATCAGTGTACTGTCATAATATAAGAGCGTTTTTTTTATATTAGTGTAGTGTCGAACACACTCTTATATTATGGGACGAAGGGGGTATGTTTCTATCGGTCCGCACAAACAAATGCAACCACGAAATATTATGTGAACACGTCTTAGGCCAACTCCTCCAAATAGACACCCATTTTGTTTGGATTTTGTCTGTTTGGGGGTGGCAATGGAACGGTGTCCGACCGTTTTCCTGGATGTGCTGGCTGTGCGCCCGACGCGCGAACGCATCTCGGCCGCTTGCATGCAAAACTATTGACAACGAAGACATAGCTCCATGCGAGCGGCCATAGTTCACGCCAGCGGTCGTGGGAAAGGTTGGCCGTAGGAATCGACCAGGGCTACTTTCTCCGCATCCCGTCGGACGAGTGGCCAGCGCCACTGAACCCAGGCGTCACGTTGAGGTCGATGACGGCCACGGTCGGGATGAAGGGGGTGGCCGGCGCGATCACACTATCGTTTGGGCGACATAGAGAACCGGGTCTGGCCATACATCGACTTTGGATGAAACCCAGGCGTCTCCAGTGTGACGGACGAGCTCGGGGACTATTACTATGGAGGGCGAATGGCCGACGAGCTTGTGCTAGCCGCGGCCATGGGAGCTCGGGGACTATTACTATGGAGGGCGAATGGTCGGCGTCGGTCGGCATGACCCTAACATGAGAAGGGTGTGCGCCTTGGTGATGATGGCCTCATTGTCCTCGATGTCGGCATTGTGCTGCGTGGCACGCAGCGCGGCTGCCTCGGCGGCAAAGTTGGGATCAGGGCTCCGCGGACCCAAACAAGGTTCGAACTCTCGGACGTGTGCGCAGGATCTTGCCTAGCTAAATCTCGTTGCTCGCTACCCAACAGCTTGACTCCGACGAGTTTGCGTGAGCGGGAAGAAGAAGTGGACACAGTGGTTTACCTAGGTTCAGACCACCTTGCGATGTAAAACCCTACTCCTGCTTTGTGGTGGATTGCCTCGTGAGGAGGATGAGGATGAACTAGTACAAGTGCGAGCTGCCTCAGGCAAGCTCAACTGCCAAAGGATTGCTCCGGGACCAGTCGCTTCTCTACGGTGGAGACTAGCATATAGTTATAGTGGCCTTGGTCCTCTTCCCTCATAGCTTAGGCGGGAAGGGATACCACAACGGCAAATTGAAGGGGGACAGGAGTACACTCTATCCTGACTAAAGGTGGTCTTCATCTGAAAAGCCTCTGGTCATGACGTTGCGGTTGGCTCGGTGATGACCTCCATCCTGCCGAGCTAGCTGTCCTGGTCTTGTTGCACCGGAATGAAAACCTTTGGGTGATTCCTTGGGAACCCGCGTACATCCTTGCCTCCTTAGAACCAAAGAGGAAACTGTCCTCTCATGCGTCCACTGGTGCCCTTCTGGCCTTAGTCATCATAGCTCACGTCACCACGTGCTTCGCAAGGCGGGTCGCCTGCCTAGAGATATCCATCCCTCGGGAGGCAGGTCGGGAGGCCACTCCTCGGGAGGTCTTGATGTAGTTTGCCTCGCGAGGGTCTTTTCCGTGAAGTCTTGGAGTTGAGCTGTACTGGTCCCTTGGTGGGGCCACGTTTTGGGCCGTAGGTAGGCGGGTCTGGGCACCCCCGGTCCCAGAACACCGACAATAGCCCCAGGCCCACGGCACGCTTGGCCTGGCTTCAAGGCGAAGGCAGAGAGGGGAGGGCGAAGCGACGTGGACCCTAACCGCCTGCGGACCAGGCTCGATGCGTGGCGCACGACGGGACGCAGATGCCCCTGCTTCCCCATGCCGCCTCGGCAACCACCCAGACTGACAAAAGCCTGGCGTGAGCCATGGGGCCATCATTGCTCGAAGCTGGAAGGACACCGGTTGGCCTTCTGCGATCACCTATAAGAGGGCGAAGGGGGAAGGGGGAGAACCCCCATCCCACCTTCGTCTTCTTGCCCATTCGCTTCCAACCTTTGCCTCATTGCCCTTGATGTCGGCATTGTGCTGCGCAACACGCAGCGTGTCGGGGTATTCTCAGGGGGGGTGGAAGACAACAGATGCCACATGGTGGCTTAGTGTGAGGGAAAGATTGCTGTCGGAATATCCAGGGACGGGTATGCGAGTATCACGCGGTAGTTTACCCAGGTTCAGGGCTCTCCGGAGAGATAATACCCCTACTCCTGCATGTCTGAGTATATGTGGTATATATGGTACAGAGTGCTCCTGGAGGTGTATCTGAGGTCAGTGCCATAGGCATCGGACTTGGTATATATGCGTATGAGCTAGTGGCTGCATGTGCTTGAGCATGCATGCGTGAGTGGCCTTGTGGTCGGCCAAGTGCATGTGGTGTGGTTGTGGGTGTTCTCTCCCTTTGGATGGATGGATGTGTGCCCATATAAATAGGCATGGCTAGCTTTGGTGGTGGTGGCATTGGTTGTAAGCTACCTTGGGTAGCTTACAAACCAAGCCATCTGTGAGGCATGGTGCATGTCATGCTTGTCCCCTGGGGCATTTTATAAATCAATGTCCAGGGGACATAGTACACTCTAGATGGCATCGTGGTACGCCTGTCTCGTCGGGGTCTTGTCGGTGTCGGGTCGGGCTGCAGTCGGCAGCCGGCTGGTTGGCGCAGTCGGCAGCTGGCTGGTTGGCGCAGTCGGCAGCCGGCAGCCGGTCAGGTAGTCGGCCGTGTGGAGCAGTCAGACGGGGAGCCGGCTGGAGCGGTCGGGCAGTCGGACTGAGGTGCTTTGCTAACCCCCATGTCTTGAAATATTGTCTTGCCTTCTTTGGGGTACCCGTAGTCAATAAGTCCGACAGTAGCCCCCGAGCCTCCGGGAAACTTGGCAAAGTTGGGCGGAGGATTTTTTGCGTGTGTTCACGGAAATGATCATGCAAAAGACAAAGTTAGTCCATGCAGATATATCAAATGATTGCTTTTAGCATTGCAAGTTTTATGCGGAGGGTGCCGACTCGGTTTCGTCCGAGCCCCCTTCAATCTTTTTGGTGTTCCCTCCGCTTTTTGACTTGTGATCTCGCTCGCCGGACAGCCGCTCTGCGGTCTGTGGTTGTGAGTGGGCCGCGAAGTGGAGTGTATAGTACTTAGACTCTGGGAGCAGATTCAACCGAGCAAATACTCGTAAAGGAAACGGCCGGGTCGCCCGAACCGTTTTTCTTCCCGGACATTTTTCGCGTGGGAGGCCTCTAGTGTTCACTATTGCTAGTCGGACAGCCGCTCTGCGGTCTCTGACTAAGAGTGGGCTTTTGGTACCGTGCATGCTACTAATCCGTCTGCGGGAACTAACGTCTCAGGCCAAGCGGCCAGCCTCCGGGCCAACTTTGGCTGGCGCCAGGGCGAACAGTAACACAACTGTAATAAAATGTGGAGAAGCCCCCGAGCATCGCTCGAGGTTATCCATGCTCTCGCGATGCAAAAATATGCGGGTGAGGAGCTCACATTGATTTTCGTGTAGTCACGGCAGAGGTTGTCGAAGACAGCCGGCGCGGCTCGGTGCTCGCGGAGCGTGTCAGTGCACCTACTGGGTGTAGCCCTCGAGCCTCTAGGCGTTCGAGGAGGGACCAGCCGGTCGGGCCTGACCAGCCAGGCGACAAGCAGAACTTGGCCGAGCCGGCCAGGCGGCGAGGCGCCTGGCAGCGCCCTTTTCTTATTTTTTCTCTTCTGCCAGCTACTGGCAGCCGGACAAAAACTCTTCTTTTGTCTCTTCTATACGGTGGATCTCCCGGCGACTATTTTGTCTTCTTATCTTTTTCTCGTCAGCCGGCTGTGCCTAGCCGAACCAGCTCATCGGTCGGCCAGGCAGCGAAGCGGGCAGACGAACCAGCCGACCGAGCAGCGACGCCGGCGGTCGACCAGAGTAGTCGGCTGGGCAGCGGTCTCCGCAGTCAGATCCTCCCTTCTTCTTTTTTTAGCCGTGGGCAATCGACCCTTTGACTTTTCTCGAACAGCCGGGCGTGACTCGGCGGAGACGCGAGGCCGACTGGTGGCGAGCCGGCTGCGGGAGCAGGCGGGCACGGCGAGGCTGACCGGCGTAGGAACCGGCGGGCAGGACGGGCGCGAGGGCGCAGGCGGAGCCACGCGCAAGAGGTGGTGGCCGGCCACCGGCGCGGCAAGGCGGAGGCGGCGCGTGGGGGCGGCGGCGAGGAGCAGACGGCATGGGCGACAAGCTGGCAGAGGCCGGGTAGCGGGCAGAAGCGGCACTCGGGGTGGAGTGACGGGGCAAAGCGGGTGGTTGGCGGGAGCTGGAGGGGTCATAATAGGTGCCAAATGTCGGGGTTTTAGTGCGACATATGCCAACGGGTGGCTTATCACGGTGGGGATAGTAAGACATCACTGGTGCCAGGAAGCGGGATGAGGCGTAGACACGTACGCCGACGAACTTTACCCAGGTTCGGGGCTCTCCTAGGAGATAACACCCCTAGTCCCGCTCTGTGGGGTCTCCGCATGATCACTATATCAACAAGTAGCTACAAGTTGCTCCTTGAGCTGTTTGCTAGAGGAGGAAGAAGGGCAAGGCTAGCTCTCTCCTCTCTCTATGTATGTGGTTGTGTAGTCTCAGGGTCTGAACCCTTTGCATGGGTGCCCTCGGGGGTTTATATAGGCCTACCCCCCAAGGGTACGATGGTAAACCTGCCGGGTCTAGGCCCGGTGTCACAGCCCTAGCTTTGGCCTTTGCGTGTCAACGCATATGCATCCATGCATCATCTTGAATTCAAGGAAATTGAATTGAGGGAATTCTCAAGCCTCAGAAATCTTTTAAAAATGTTCAACATTAAAATATTCTCAAGCCTCAAACCAATATTTTTGGAATCATAGAAATAATTATTCTTGGGCCTTTGAATTATTTCACTAGCTATTTGAATTGGGTTTATATTTACTATAAAATAGATATAAGCCCAATAATTTTGAAAGTTTGCATGTGGCTCTGAACTAGTTTCCTAAATCCACATAATAATTTTCAGCAGCATAAAAATTGGTTTGGTTTGAAAACCAAACTCAAAACAAACTTCAAAAAAATAGAAAACAGAAACAAACAGAAAAAAAGAGAGAGAGAGAGAGAGAGAGAGAGAGAGAGAGAGAGAGAGAGAGAGGAAAGCTTACCTGGTGCTTACCTACAGCCTAGAGGCCCAGCACTGTGCAGCCCAGGAGCTGGCCCAACCCACCACCGCTGCCAGTCGTCTCCCACCTCGCGCTAGAAGGACGAGAGGCGTCTGCCCGCGGCGCGCGCGCACGCGCATCACCACCTCCTGCTTGCCGCCGACCATTCGGAGTTGGCTGAGGAGGCCACGCACCCCCAGGCCCCTATCGCTCTCTCCCATCCTTGTCCCCTCCCCTGCTGCTCTCTCTCGCTGGGCCGAGCAGAGCTCGTCGCCGCCATGAACTGCCCGCGTAGCCACCGCCTTCCCCTCGCCCTCTCTTCGTGTCCGGGTGCTCCGACTCGTCGCCTGCATCGTCCTCGACGAGCCAAGCGACCAGGGATGCGCTGCATCACCGCCACCATCGTCGTCTTCACGTCCAGCCGCCCGACATCGCCGTCTCTGTTCCGACCGCACCAAGGCATCCCCGACCTCGCTGTCATCCCGTCGACCCCACTGTGAGCTCCGCCGTCGATTACCCCTAACCCCGTTGCATTTTCCCACCGTACCCGTCGTTCTGCCGACGCCCGTAGCATCACAACGGTCGAGCCGTGCTCCAGCGCCGCTCCGCTTGACGCCGCCGCCGCCTCAGGCCATCTCCGGCAGCCCCACAGCCACCACCCGATGCGCCTCGTCGAGCTGCAGCCTTAGAGCCCAACCCCGCCTCCTCTCGTCGCCGGAGTCGCCGGGACGATTGACGCTGCCACGTCCGTGTGTCACCGGCGGTTAACCGCCGACATGGCCGGCTTAATTAGTGCCTAACCACACTGCTAAGGACCAACCATAGTCACTGACACGCGGGCCCGGCCCTGCTTATTAATCTAGGATTAGTGCTAATTAAACCAGGATAGTTTAGTTGGTAACTGACACGCGGGACCCATTGGTCAGCTTGACCTGGGCTGCTCCATTGACCGCTGATGTCAGCGTGATTTCATGCTGACGCAGTAAATCATTTAATGGATTTTGTTTAATTCCAAATAACAAGAAAATCCAGAAAATGATTTGAACTTCTAAAAATCATAGGAATTCAACCGTAGCTCAGAATGGAATAATTTATATATGAAAAATGATCAGAAAAATCCAAAGAATCTGTTTATGGCATTCTCGTGCATGTTAGAACAACTTATAGCTACTGTTTAGGACAAATCAAATGAATGGCATTTAAATAACCATATGTGGAGTTCGAATTTGAACCTTGGGTTCAAACCAACTACACTTAATTGTGTTGCTAGTTGCATTAGGAAAAATCACATCATATTGCCATGTCATAATCATGCATCATAATTGTTGCATTGCATTGATTGTGTTCTTCCTTGTTTGCTGGTGTTTGTCCCCTCTCGATAGACGTGGTTCCGACGATGTGATCGATGACACCGATGAAGAACTATGCTATCTTCAGAAGTGTCAAGCAAGCAAAACCCCCTTGTTCATTCCGATATAATCCCACTCTCTCGCTCCTGCTCTCTTTTACTGCATTAGGACAACAAGGATTCAACTGCTACATGCTGCGGTAGTTGAACCCCTTTCCTCTGCATGAACTGTCATTGCCACAGTAAATAGATGAAACCCACTAGCATGAGTAGGAGTTGTTTGAGCCCTTATGTGCCTACTCATTCATGCTTGTTGTCATGCCTGCTACTACTTAGAGTTGAGTCAGGTCTGATTCTCAGGGGATGAATTGGAATGTGGTAAACATGTCCTACTATTGAGAGCTAAGTGTGTGAATACAATTTGGTAAAGGTAGCGGTGAGAGGCCATGTAGGAGTACATGGCGGGTTGTCTCATTGCAGCAGTCCTCAGGAATTGAGTCATGTGTAAAGGTAGAAGTGAGAGGCCATGTAGGAGTACATGGCGGGTTGTCTCATAGTTACTACCACACATTGGGCTCCGGGCGCTCCAAGCTCTCTCGACTTATTAATCAACCTAATCTCTGTCCAGGAGTTCCAACTAGTTTCTGGAGTTTGTAGGTAGTGTTAGTAGTCTACCAAGTGGCACCCAGTATAGGTGGGCTTGGGACAGACTAGGCACAATAGCATGGTGTACCAAGTGGCACCTGGATGTTGGGCTTGGGAACCCTACTCACATCGTTTGGGGCCGTGAGCGACACCCTGGCCGGATCTCCTTGCGGATGGAACCTGAATAGGCGATAAACCTAGACTAGCGACTTGTGTGATTAGTCAGGTCGTGGCCGACTCCCTCGCCAGGCTTCCGCTTGAAGGTTGTTGAGATACACGACGTGTACATGGTGGTAAGTGGCGAGAGCGTGTGTGAAGAAGTACACCCCTGCAGGGTTAACATCATCTATTCGAATAGCCGTGTCCGTGGTAAAGGACTGCTGGGTTGCCTATACAGTTCATAGACAAGTGAAAGTGGATACTCTAAAATGCGCAAGATAAGCGTGAGTGCTATGGATGGCCCTCTCGGAGGGAGACGGGAGCGGATCCATAGTGGTGTATTGATATGTTGAATATGTGGACTCGTGTGCGCCACCTCAAAAGAGTTACCTGGAGTCATAGGTCAGGATAGCCACCGAGTCAAAGCTGGCTTGCTGCAGTCAAACTCCACCACCCCTTTGTTTATACTGATGCATATGTAGATAGTTCTGATGTAAGTCTTGCTGGGTACATTTGTACTCACGTTTGCTTAATTTATGTTTTTGCAGAGAGACGTCAGTCTCACTAGTAGTTCCGCGTGGACTTCGACGTTTGGCTTGTAACCTCAGCTATGAGCTTGTACCTTGGGAGGGTCTTATAGTTAGTTAGGCTTCTCAGCCTTTTTCTTTTGTAGTTGTCTGTACTCAGACAAGTTAAGCTTCTGCATGTGCTTGTTTCCTGTATTCTCTGTATGTTGGGTCATTAGACCCATGTTTGTAATATCTAGCTCTTCGGAGCCTGATGAATAAATACTTTGAATCGTAGAGTTTTGTTGTGATGCCATGTTGTATTTACACATATCGGGCATATTGTGTGTATGATTGAAATGCTTGGTATGTGTGGGATCCGACAACCTAGTTGTTTATCCTTGGTAGCCTCTCTTATGGGGAAATGTAGTCTAGTGCTTCCACTGAGCCATGGTAGTCTGCTATAGCCCGGTTTATCGGAGTCCTGCTAGCCCAGTTACTACTGCTCCGGAACACTTAGACTGGCCAGCATGTGATCCACTTCGTTCCTGTGTCTGTCCCTTCGGGGAAATGTCACGAGGTGACTTCCGGAGTCCTGCTATAGCTCGGGTTCCCGGAGTCCTATTAGCCCAGTTGCTCCGGAACACGCTGATGACCGGCACGTTCGATGCTGGTTCATGTATGCTTGTCCCCGTAAGTTAGCGCCACTTTGGGTTCACGACTAGTCATGTCGGCCCGGGTTCTCTGTCATATGGATACTAGCGACACTATCATATACGTGAGCCAAAAGGCGCAAACGGTCCCGGCCCAGGTAAGGTGGCACCCATGGGAATACCGTGCGTGAGGCCGCAAAGTGATATGATATGTTGCATGCTAGATCGATGTGACTTAGGATCGGGGTCCTGGCAGCTTTGTTATCAGAGCCTGACTGCCTGTAGGATTACCAAGCCAAACTGGTCGAAGTCGAGTTTACAAATGCTTTAGTTATATAAGGGAATTGATTGTGGCAGGGAACGTAAGGCTCCTTTTACTCCTTTACCTTATGCCTTCTGATCTGAGTCAACCTCTTCTTTTCTACGGGTATTAAGAACTAGGCTTCTCATCTTTCTATCAGGATCACGTGTTACTAATCCGTAGACTTATAGGATTAATGGATTCAAGGCTCATTTCAGTTTCTAGTACTTCCGTATGTTGACAGTTGATCTCGAAACCTTGTTATTATGATGTTGAGTGGTTATGCCACCATTTTGTAGGATGTCTCAAATCTTTTTGAGCATTTACAACCGTTATGCTGTCCGAGTCATCCCAGGTTTCTAGATAGTCTGATGCACTTGCAATTATTCCTCCATGTTCCGGATGTCCATTTGGGCCAGATTATTCACACTAACCAGTGTGTTGAGGTACTCCATTGCCTCGATATATATGTTGAAGCTATTGTTATGACCCTAGGTGTCTTAGAGAACCACCCAGTAATCTGGCAATGCTTTGTATCCCAAGTGTGATGATTTTGGCCATTATTCTCGAAAGCATCCCGTGATGCCATTTAGTTACTAGGCATTCTATTTCTGGGTTCTTGAGCCCAAGATTCACTCTACTTACCTCGTGTTGGTAGTGTTTGCTCGTTCCTTTAGGATATTAGTACCCTTTGTGATAGTCCTCGAGGTTCGTGGTATTTCCTTCTTCCAGATACCATGAAGTACTTATGGCAGAATTTCTTTTGAACCGGAAGATCACAACCAGAGTACTCTTGATGAGTTCTCCATTCTACATTGTGAATCTACCAGTTCTACCTTTCTGCATGGGTTATCCGAAAGAAATATGTTGAACTCGTTCAACATGCTATTCTATGCACCTACAACTCAGAAAATCATATGTTCCTTTGAGTTGTCCCCCTTCATTTATATTCTAACCCTCATCTATCAATTGATAGTCATGAGTATGTGTGCGATCGTGTTCACTGATGCCTATTATTCTTGTGGTCTGTCAAGCCATTCTATTCCGGAATGACTAGGAGAAACAAACTCCAGTACCTCATCCATATCCAGGATTGCGTCAAAGTAGTTGTATTCCGCAGATTAAAATGACAATTCAGCTTTGTTCTGTTCTACCTTGGAGTATTACCCTATTTATGTCAAGAATATCATAGGAATTGCACCATCTCTTATGAACTCTTGATGCAATGATACCTCTCGCCATCAGTGTCCATTCCTGAGTCCCCGTGTTGTTGTAACCAGAACACCGACATGTGAACCGTGATGTGTGAAATCAATACTCCTAGTGCCCCATTGCTTGGTAGTTAATGGACCATACTCTCATTCTTAGCGTGTTGGATATTGAATTATCATTCTAAGATTGATCGTGCTACCTAGTCCATTTTCCCTGGTGCACTCCTCGATCAATGAGTTAGGATTGTGTCAATCCCTCGCTCTTTTGATCATATCATCTTTCCTTGAAAAGAAAGATTGTTCCCGAGCTTATAACATATCGATGGTGCGTGATATTCCGGATATCTTCTTGGAAGTATCACCAGGTTGTCCCCTGACCGTTGTGTTGAGCTCGTGATCAAGCTAGTTTCTTGTAACCAACCCTTCTCCAAGAATCTGTGTTGCATACACCTGAGCTAGTTGGTTAAGCTAAACAACAACTTGGAGAGTTGGAAGAAAAAAGCTTGTCCGACCTAGCTCATCACTAAGGGATATCTTGTATGTGTGTTGAAGGTAGATGGTATTTTCATCGATTGACCCTCGTGATCAGTTAAGGGGACCTATCACCTTATCCAACCTTTGATTTGAGTATGGGCTATCGTCAAATCGGATCAGAACCAATGATATTCGTAATGTTATCTTACTCATGGTTTTTTCCTCCAGCATACACCATTATATTCTTTGGCTTTGACCTATGGTATCGCTTTGTTCACATAGTTGTGGAATTCCATCTTCATGGAAATTTGGATGACCTGTTGTTGAGCCCATCGACAATATTTTCATCTTGTCCATGATTCATGTTGAACATTAAGCTATCGTTGGAAACTTTGAAAGCATTTCTTCGTGCTAGCTCATGAAGCATATGTTCGGTGTAAAAAGTGACTTTCTCCAAGTTCACGTGCATTAGGTGCAAGTCGCCGCCATGAATTTGAGAAAGTTTGTTTTGCTTCCTATGGAATCATCCCAAGTTAGTCATGCATGTGCGAAGTATTCTATGGTTGGATAGACTGGTTATCTTCAACTTATATGTATCCCTAGCACACGAAGCCACTGATTGATTTGTTCAAGGAGAAGAAGTTCCTTCTTAAGAATCATGACTTATGTTAGGACTTTGTTATCCTCGATGATAGTTCCCAACCTAAACTTGGTAGTGTTTCATTGTAAGACTACTATGTGGTCATGCTTGTCCGGGACAACGTGTTCACATGTGTTTAGCAGAACCAGCTCATGTTTTGGAGCATGCTACCATAGTTCATTTCTCGAGAATCTCGCAACGTCATCTTGTCGATTTGTGTTGTGAACTTTCATTTTCTTTCTAGACTTGATGAGTCTGGAATATCCTGTTACCAACCAGATCTGAATCTGAGGCGGATATGATGGTTGGAACTTTTCCAAGATTTATGATGTAGGTCCCGACAAGGCTGATGTTCTCGCCGACACACCTAGCCGGAAGGTCTATCATTGTAGTAACTTGATTCATATATTTGACCATCCTCTCCATGAGGATTTAGTGCAACTTATTCTAGGAGTTGTTCCTTAGGGGTCCTTGTGCTCTCGGTTTCCTCGATTATGCTAGAAACATTCAAACAGTGGAATCACTCTCTACTGTTGAGTTTATCCCCGGTTACTGGAATCATTCCCAACAATTGCATTTTGTTCCCAGCTTGCACCGCCATTGTGCCATCCTACCACGGATCCCATCCATTTTCGATGATAAGCAAAATCATCCATTGCGTTGTCTTCAACAAGGTAGTCCACATCATCCATTCTAGTCCGAGTATGCCATCCCTTCGTACTCCGCCAAACGTTTGTTGTGATTTGCCTTAGGCTGGTATAAAGAGTTTCAGTGATCTCTGAATCAAAAGTAATTCTTTTTGCCACTTAAGGGAATATTTCTGCGAGTCACCTTCCTTAAGATGTTTCGTTATGGTATGATGGCAACTCAACTCCTCGCTATGTTGACAACCATTCACCACCCTCTTAAGTGTGGACTTGTTGTCTACGTAGTGAACTTTTGTTATCTGTTACACTCCATCCCTCTGGATGTATGTTTCATGTCTCAGCTCGAGAGATGTTTCAATGTCTCATTCTGGGAGTTGATCATTAGTTGCTCGATATTCGAAAAGATCAATTCTTCTAGAATTTTTCCTTTCTTCTCATTGTCATGTTGGATGGAGTTCTCAGAGCAAGACGTCGAGACAAAGAGGATGATCTAATCAACGTTCTTATGAAGTGCAACCTGGATCGTGGAGATTGTGCTATTTTTGTGTCCCCTCTGTCTTCTTACCTCACGTCTTGAATATCGGGATGAGATTCTTGTTTAGTGGGGTGAGTTGTCACAGCCCTAGCTTTGGCCTTTGCTTGTCATTGCATATGCATCCATGCATCATCTTAAATTCAAGGAAATTGAATTGAGGGAATTCTCAAGCCTTAGAAATCTTTTAAAAATGATCAACATTAAAATATTTTCAAATGAGCCCAACAAAATGTTCCTGCTAATCTCTGAAAAATTGGCAAGAGCTAAAACTCAAACCAATATTTTTGGAATCATAGAAATAATTATTCATGGGCCTTTGATTTATTTCACTAGCTATTTGAATTGGGTTTATATTTACTATAAAATAGATATAAGCCCAATAATTTTGAAAGTTTGCATGTGGCTCTGAACTAGTTTCCTAAGTCCACATAATAATTTTTTGAAGCATAAAAATTGGTTTGGTTTGAAAATCATACTCAAAGCAAACTTCAAAAAAAAAGGAAACAGAAACAAACAGAATAAAAGAGAGAGAGGAAATCTTACATGGTGCTTACCTACAGCCCAGAGGCCCAGCACTGTGCAGCCCAGGAGCTGGCCCAACCCACCACCGCTGCCAGTCGTCTCCCTCCTCGCGCCAGAAGGACGAGAGGCGTGTCCCCGTGATGCGCGCGCGCGCATCGCCACCTCCTGCTTGTCGCCGACCGTTCGGAGTTGGCCAAGGATGCCACATACCCCAGGCCCCTCTCGCTCTCTCCTGTCCTCGTCCCCTCCCCTGTTGCTCTGTCTCTCTTGCTGGACCGAGCGGAGCTCGTCGCCGCCGCGAGCTGCCCGCGTATCCACCGCCTTCCCCTCGCCCTCTCTTCGTGTTTGAGTGCTCTGACTCGTTGCCTGCATTGTCCTCGACGAGCCAAGCGACCAGGGACGCGCTGCATCGCCGCCACCATCGTCCTCTTCACCTCCGGCCGCCCGAGATCTTCGTCGCCGTTCCGACCGCACCAACGCATCCTCGACCTCGCTCTCGCGCCCGTCGACCCCACTGTGAGCTCCGCCATCGATTACCCCTCACCCCGTTGCGTTTTTTCCACCGTACTCGTCGTTCTGCCGACGCCCGTAGCGTCGCAACGGTCGAGCCATGCTCCGGCACTGCTTCGTAACTTCTAATAATCATAGGAATTCAACCGTAGCTCAGAATGAAATAATTTATATATGAAAATGATCAGAAAAATCCAAATAATCTGTTTATGGCATTTTCATGCATGTTAGAAAAACTTATAGCTACTATTTAGGATAAATCAAAAGAATAGCATTTGAATAACTATATGTGGTGTTTGAATTTGAACCTTGGGTTCAAACCAACTACACTTAATTGTGTTGCTAGTTGCATTAGGCCAAATCACATCATATTGCCATGTCATAATCATGCATCATAATTGTTGCATTGCATTGATTGTGTTCTTCCTTTTTTGCCCGTGTTTGTCCCCTCTCGATAGACGTGGTTCCGATTATGTGATCAATGACATCGATGAAGAACTATGCTATCTTTAGAAGTGTCAGGCAAGCAAAACCCCTTTGTTCATTCCGATATAATCCCACTCTCTCGCTCCTGCTCTCTTTTACTGCATTAGGACAACAACGATTCAACTGTTACATGTTGCGGTAGTTGAACCCCTTTCCTCTGCATGACCTGTCATTGCCATGTGGAAATAGATGAAACCCACTAGCATGAGTAGGAATTGTTTGAGCCCTGATGAGCCTACTCATTCATGCTTGTTGTCATGCCTGCTACTGCTTAGAGTTGAGTTAGGTCTGATTCTCCGGGGATGAATTGGAATGTGGTAAACATGTCCTACTATTGAGAGCTAAGTGTGTGAATACGATTTGGTAAAGGTAGCGGTGAGAGGCCATGTAGGACTACATGGTTGGTTGCCTCATTGCAGCCGTCCTCGGGAACTGAGTTCTGTTTTTGTGATCCATGAAGAGTTACTACCACACATTGGGCTCCGGGCCCTCCAAGCTCTCTCAACTTACTAGGCACAGTGGCACGGTGTACCACGTGGCACCCGGATGGTGGGCTTGGGAACCCTTCTCACATCGTTTTGGGCCGTGAGCGACACCCCGACCGGATCTCCTTGCGGATGGAACCCGAATAGGCGATAAACCTGGACTAGAGACTCGGGTGGTTAGTCAAGTCATGACCGACTCTCTCGCCAGGCTTCCGCTTGAAGGTTGCCGAGTTACACGACGTGTACATGGTGGTAAGTGGCGAGAGCATGTGTGAATAAGTACACCCATGCAGGGTTAGCATCATCTATTCGAATAGTCGTGTCTGCGGTAAAGGACTTCTGGGTGGCCTATATAGTTCATAGACAAGTGAAAGTGGATACTCTAAAATGCGCAAGATAAGCGTGAGTGCTATGGATGGCCCTCTCGTAGGGAGACGGGAGCGGATCCATAGTGTTGTATTGATATGGTGAATATGTGGACTCGTGTGCGCCACCTCAAAAGAGTTACCTGGAGTCATAGTTCAGGATAGCCACCGAGTCAAAGCTGGCTTGCTGCAGTCAAACTCCACCACCCCTTTGTTGATACTGATGCATATGTAGATAGTTCTGATGTAAGTCTTGCTGGGTACATTTGTACTCACGTTTGCTTAATTTATGTTTTTGCAGAGAGACGTCAGTCTCACTAGTAGTTCCGCATGGACTTCGATGTTTAGCTTGTAACCTCAGCTACGAGCTTGTACCTTGGGAGGGTCTTGTAATTTCAGCCTTTTTCTTTTGTAGTTGTATGTACTCAGACAAGTTAAGCTTCCGCATGTGCTTGTTGCTTGTATGCTCTGTATGTTGGGTCATCAAACCCATGTTTGTAATATCTAGCTCTTCGGAGCCTAATGAATAAATACTTTGAGTCATAGAGTTTTGTTTTGATGCCATGTTGTATTCGCACATATCGGGCATATTGTGTGTAGGATTGAAATGCTTGGTATGTGTGGGATCCGACAACCTAGTTGTTTATCCTTGGTAGCCTCTCTTATGGGGAAATGTAGTCCAGTGCTTCCACTGAGCCATGGTAGTCCTCTACAGCCAAGTTTACCAGAGTCCTGCTAGACCAATTACTACTGCTCCGGAACACTTAGACTGGCCGGCATGTGATCCACTTCGTTCCTGTGTCTATGCCTTCAGGGATATGTCACGTGGTGACTTCCGGAGTCTTGCTTGCCTGCTACAGCCCGGGTTCCCGGAGTCCTGTTAGCCTAGTTGCTACAGCCCGGATTCACACGGTGATGACCGACACGTTCGATGTTGGTTCATGTATGCCTGTCCCCGTAAGTTAGCGCCACTTTGGGTTCACGACTAGTCATGTCGGCCCGGGTTCTCTGTCATATGGATACTACCGACACCATCATAAACGTGAGCCAAAAGGCGCAAACGGTATCGGGCCAGGTAAGGTGGCACCCATGGGAATATTGTGCGTGAGGCCGCAAAGTGATATGATGTGTTACATGCTAGATCAATGTGACTTAGGATCGGGGTCCTGACACCCGGGCCGTCAGTGTCTCTTGTGGCCGGCTTCTCTACTGGCTACTGGGGCCCGCCGACTGGTGGGCCCAGCCGGCTGTCTTGTACTTGGCCGACAGGCCGTGCCCGCCTCTTGCGGGTCCTACCGGCTGCTTGTTACTATAGCCGTGCCTCTAATGACGCTTCCTTGTCGGGGAAGGCGTGGCTACAGACCCACCGCCTGGCGGGCATTCACTGTAGCCATTCCCCGTCTCTTCTGGTTAATGGTGCACAAACTCCTAGGAAGGGGGAGGGCCGCCTTCTAGGTGCCGGCCTCCCCCTCGGCCAGCTGGCCAGGCTTGGCGCCTTCTAGCTTCTCGCTAGGAAGTAGGGCCCACCGCCTGCGGGCTGTACCGACAACACGTCATGGGGGCATGGCCCTTCTGTCTTGGGTGATGTCATGGACGGAGGGGCCACAGTGCCACGCCGCGCAGGAGATCTCCAGATGGTACGGCACACTATGGCCATGACCAGCCCTGGATTCGGGGGTGGCAGGCTTCGCTGTAGCCATGCCCTGTCTTGTCGTGCCCAAGAGGGCACAGACTTTGAGGGAACTTGGGGACGCCTGCTAGGAGCCGACCTCTCTGGAGGCTGCCTGCTAGGAGGCGGCCTACTTCGTGGCCATCTTCTGGGGTCCGCCGCCTTCTAGCAGTCGGCCGTTTGGACCAACCGGCCTCAAGAAGGCGGTGGTCACGCATGGAGGTTTGAGGGGTGCAGTTGGCCCTGATGTCTTGAAATGCCAAGGGGGGCAGATGAGGCTACCCATGGCCAATGACTCCGATAGTAGTCCCCGAAGCTGGTGGGCTGCTGTGGCTGACGAGGTGGGGTGCCCCAGCAGCTTCCAACTTTGTGTAGTCTTGTTTGCTCGTCTTTTCCGTCTTCTGTAATGCCGCCTGCTAGGAGTCAGACGCGGCAGATGGCCGCCTGATGAATTTGGAACTACCAAGGCGGGAACCAGGTAGCGCGCTAGCTAGGCATGTAGGCTTGCCGCCCCCCACTTGCACGCCACATGACGTCAGCTAGCCAGGCCGTCCTGCCAGCCCACGAGCATGACGGGACATGCTGCAGGCCGGGCCCGCCACTACCGGGCCTCGGCGCTCATGCGGATCCGCTGTGGCTGATGAGGGGCGGTTGGGATCCCATGCGCTGTTACCACATGCTTTTACCGTGCGGTAAATGCAGGGTCGTGGGGATGTGGGCATAGTTAATCCCACGACCCCACGCCCCGCCCCCTCGGCTTCGCAGCCAGGGGCTATAAATCAGGGGAGGAGAGGAGCGGCAGAGGCACGCATGCTCTCCTCTCCCTTGTCTCCTCTCGCTTTTGCCTCTTCTTCACCGCCTCCGCACTCGCGCCCCGTCTAAGTGCTGCCGCGGCTCGCCGTTGCCTTCGAGCTTCTCCTCCTCAAGCCCTCTCTCTGCTTCGCGGAGAGCTCGCGCGCTGGTCGCCGCCGTTCGTCCTCGTCGAGCTTGGGCCGTCATGGAGCATTCCAGCGACTGGGACGGCTCCAACGTCCACGAGGACCATCTCACCTTCCTCCGCGACACGCGGCGGCTGCCCGGCGCGGGCTACATCAAGACGCGCGTGCCTCCCGCCGACGAGATCTCACCGATGCCGGAGGAAGGCGAGCGCGTCATCTTCCGCTCGCACTTCCTCCGCGGCTTCGGCCTGCCGGATAGCGGTTTCCTCCGCTCATTCCTCTCCTTCTATCGACTTAAGCCACACCACCTCACACCAAACACGCTGGTGCTGTTGTCGGTCTTTGTCACACTCTGCGAGGGGTACCCTGGCATCCTCCCCACAATCAAGCTTTGGGGGGCTTTCTTCTACACCAAGCTTGGCACCTCCGTGAGGGAGGAGGCGGCTCAGTGTGGTGCTTTCATCCCCGTGCGGTGTCCGGGTGCTAGAAATGCCTTCCCGGCCATCAAGATGATACAGTCGGTGAAGCTGTGACAGAAGTCGTACTTCTACATGAAGAACGTCAACCCAGCGATAGACTTCATCAACTTGCCGGAATACGTGGCTGGGCTGCCTGCCGAGCCCCGCACCAATTGGGGCTTAAGGAAGAAGCCGTTGTCGCCCGACGCCTCCGCCACCATCGCCCGCCTCAAGGTGATGAAGGAGTCGGAGGGCCTCAAGGTGTCCGACTTGCTGCCCTCCTTCGTGGTGCGCCGAGTCCTCCCGCTCCAAGCCCGGCCTCACATCATCAGCCAGATGAGTGGGCATCGCGACCCATGTCGTATGTGCACCAAGGAGATGCCGACTGCTGAGGTGGCCTATCTGGTGAATGAGATTGCCAACCTCAAGCTCGAGCCAGAGGAGTGGCGGTTCGGCAAACGGCCGTACTCCCGCGCAAATCCGCCGCCTATGGTAAGCTCTTGATTCTTTTCTTTTCCTCTTGACGGGTTCTCTCTTGCTGAATTCTCTCTTCGTCGGCTTCTCTCTCGCTGGCTTCTCTCTTGCCGGCTGATCAACCTAACCATGACGCAGGTCTTCCCCCTCCAGTTGGAGGCCAACATCGACTTCATGCCGGACCGGGATGTGAGCGACGTGGCGGACCCCGACATGGGGGCGGCCGCCCTGGAAGACGATGCCACAGGCGGTGGTGGTGGAGCAGGTGGCTCCAGAGGACGAGCAGGCGTGGAAGACTAGTCGGATGACGAGGAGGAGGAAGAGGAGGAGGAGCCCCGCCGCCCGCTGCATTCCAATAGGGCGGGCGCAAGCTCCACAGCCGCACCAACCGCTCCAGGTGGTGGGCCGAAGCGCCGAGGCGTGCTGCTATTCGGCAACCACCCCAAGAAGGCCATGCACTCGGCCGCCATGGCCAAGAACACGGCCGCTGCGACCAAGCGGTGTGAAGCCGCCGCGAAAGCGGCCAAGTTCCAGAAGGCCCCCATGGTGTCAGCGTAAGTCCTCAGCCTTTCTTGTGTCTTCGTTTATTCTTTTACCTTGCCGACTACATCTGAGTCTCCTTCCCACCCTTCTCTTGAGCAGGGCCCCGCTCTGTCTTGAGCGGTCTACCTCAGCCTCCATCGTCAGGACGGCGGAGGGCTCCACCAACAACCGCCGTATAGACCCGGCCGCCGATCTCCGGGAGGCGCATGAGAGGAATGCACGGGAGGTGCGGGAGGAGAAGGAAACCTCCGCCAAGAAGGCGGAGGCCAACAAGGCGGCCACAGCCAAGGCGGCGCACGCGGACGCGGACGCGGCGGCCAAGGCCCAAGCGGACACTGCGGCCAAGGACGAGGCGAAGGATGCCGCTCGCCGGCAAATCCCACAGCTCATCACCCCCCTGTGCTCCGCGCCACCAGCGCCAGACTTCTTGGCGCCAGCTGGGGGAGCCGACGATGAGCAGCCGGTTATGGAGAGGGAAGGCGGGAATGCCATCTTGCCAGAGGTGGAAGTGCCTCCGCAATCACCGACTGCAGATGCATAGGGCAGCCAGCCGGCCGCCCCATTTGTGACGTCAGCCGGAGGCAAGCTAGTGGTGGGCTCGGCTCCTACGACCCTCACTCCAGTGCGCCGTCGGATGGAGAAAGCGGCATCGGTGCCGAGGTCGGGAGCGCCAGCTCATCGGCCCCTTGATGACCCGCGTGGTGCTGAACTCCAGCTGGAACGCCTACAGCTGGATGTTCCAGTTAGCAACCCTCCCGACGACGTTCGGGCCCCGGAGTACATTTTCCAGGGGGTAGGCTGAGACGACCTTGATGGGATGGAGCCTGCTGCAGTGCCCGAGCCGCCTGCCGAAGTCCCCGAGCTGACTGTTGCAGGCTTTAAGTCGGGTCCAACTGTCTCAGGAGCAGCCGACACGAAGATTGACGGGGCTTGCGGAGGTATTGGAGTGAAACGCCGGCTGGTATTACTTGACGGGTGGAGCCGATCCGTGCCAGGGTATCAGGTGGCTCATTGTCGTTCCGTGGCACGTGAAGGAACTCGCGCCCTTCAAAATATCCGCTGAGTTGCTGGACGAGGAAGCGGTAGCTTGCCATGTTTGCATCCTTGGCGTCGCAGTCGCCGGACGACTGTTGGACCACCAAGTCGGAGTCACCATAGCACAGAATCCGGCGAATGCCGAGCTCTTTGGCAAGCTGGAGTCCATGTACTAGTGCCTCATACTCGGCCACATTGTCGGAGGCAGCAAAATGGATTTGCAATGTGTATCTGAGCTTGTCGCCTTTGGGAGAGGTAAGGATGATGCCGGCTCCCAAACCGGTGCGCATCTTCGAACCATCAAAGTGCATCCGCCAATGGGTGGAGTCCGGCACTGGTGGCAGGTACTGGGTCTCGGCCCAGTCGACGAGGAAGTCTACGAGAGCTTGGTACTTGATGGTGGTGCGAGGCTGGTAGAAGATGGTGTGGGGAGCCAACTCGATGGCCCATTTGGCCACTCGGCCTGAAGCATGTCGACTGCTAATGATCTCAGCAAGCAGGGTTGTGCAAACCATCGTGATGGGGTGCTCTTGAAAATATGGCTTCAACTTCTTGGCGATAAAGTGCACATCGTAGCACATCTCCTGGTAGTGGGGGTAGTTTTGCTTGGAAGCTGACAGCATGATACGTCTCCAACGTATCTATAATTTTTTATTGCTCCATGCTATATTATATACTGTTTTGGACTATATTGGGCTTTATTTTTCACTTTTATATTACTTTTGGGACTAACCTATTAACCGGAGGCCTAGCCCAGAATTGTTGTTTTTGCCTATTTCAGTGTTTCGAAGAAACGGAATATCAAACGGAGTCCAACGGAATGAAACCTTCGGGAACGTGATTTTCTCAACAAATATGATCTAGGAGACTTGGACCCTCCGTCAAGAAAGGACGGAGGCGGTCACGAGGGTGGAGGGCGCGCCCCCCTGCCTCATGGGCCCCCCTTTGCTCCACCGACGTACTCCTTCCTCCTATATATACCTACGTACCCCCAAACGATCGGATACGGAGCCAAAAACCTAATTCCACCGCCGCAACCTTCTGTACCCACGAGATCCCGTCTTGGGGCCTGTTCCGGAGCTCCGCCGGAAGGGGAACCCACCACGGCGGGCTTCTACATCATCACCATAGCCCCTCCAATGAAGTGTGAGTAGTTTACCTCAGACCTTCCGGGTCCATATATAGTTAGTAGCTAGATGGCTTCTTCTCTCTTTTTGGATCTCAATACAATGCTCTCCCCCTCTCTTGTGGAGATTTATTTGATGTAATCTTCTTTTTGCGGTGTGTTTGTTGAGACCGATGAATTGTGGGTTTATGATCAAGTTTATCTATGAACAATATTTGAATCTTCTCTGAATTCTTTTATGTATGATTGGTTATCTTTGCAAGTCTCTTCGAATTATCAGTTTGGTTTGGCCTACTAGATTGGTTTTTCTTGCAATGGGAGAAGTTCTTAGCTTTGGGTTCAATCTTGCGGTGTCCTTTCCCAGTGACAGTAGGGGCAGCAAGGCACGTGTTGTATTGTTGCCATTGAGGATAACAATATGGGGTTTTTATCATATTGCATGAATTTATCCCTCTACATCATGTCATCTTGCTTAAGGCGTTACTCCGTTCTCTTGAACTTAATACTCTAGATGCATGCTGGATAGCGGTTGATGAGTGGAGTAATAGTAGTAGATGCAGGCAGGAGTCGGTCTACTTGTCTCGGACGTGATGCCTATATACATGATCATACCTAGATATTCTCATAACTATGCTCAATTCTGTCAATTGCTCAACAGTAATTTGTTCACCCACCGTAGAATACTTATGCTCTTGAGAGAAGCCACTACTGAAATCTATGGCCCCCGGGTCTATTCTCATCATATCAATCTTCATCACTTTATTATTGCTTTGCTTTTTCTCTATACCAAAAATACCAAAAATATTATCTATCATCTCTATCAGATCTCACTCTCGTAAAGGACCATGAAGGGCTTGACAACCGCTAATCGCGTTGGTTGCGTTGAACTATTTGTTTTGTGTAGGTACGTGGGACTCGCGCGTAGCCTCCTACTGGATTGATACCTTGGTTCTCAAAAACTGAGGGAAATACTTACTCTACTCTGCTGCATCACCCTTTCCTCTTCAAGGAAATCCAACGCAGTGCTCTAGAGGTAGCAGGAAGATTTCTGGCGCCGTTGCCGGGGAGTCTACTCAAAAGTCAACATACAAAGTACCCATCACAATCCCTTATCCCTCGCATTACATTATTTGCCATTTGCCTCTCGTTTTCCTCTCCCCCACTTCACCCTTGCCGTTTTATTCGCCCTCTCTTTTCCGTTTGTCGTTTTCTCACTTGCTTTTGTTTGGTCGTGTGTTGGATTGCTTGCTAGTCTCGATGGCTCTACCTAGATTTGCTGATCTTCACCTTAAAAGGTTAGAAGAGATCGAAAGCAACGTTAGGAGTTTTATGGTTTTGCAATTTGAGCATAATAATTTCTTTAGAAACGAGCTTAAGGAAAAACAAAGTTTTATGAGTTATATGAATAAAAAGCTTGATGATATGTCTAAAGAATTTGATGGTATAAGATCTCAAATCGCTCGTCTTGAAAAGTTGACTGCTAAAATTTCGGATAAGCAGGCTACCTTAGTAAATAAGATGGATGCTAAACCAGATTCCTATGAAAATCAATATGAAGATCTAAAAGTTATTGATGTATCCCCTATTTAATCTTTTTTTCAATATGAATCTTGATGAGACTGAATATGATCCACCTTTACCTAGAAGGCGTTCCAAAAATTTGGAGTTTTTAGATCTTGATGATGAAATTGATAAAAGTGGGATTGAAAAGAATAAAACCCTAGATGTTGTTAAAGCACTATTTTGGACTTCAAGGAATTTAATTATGAAAGTTTCTCTTTAATTGATTGTATTTCCTTGTTACAATCCGTGCTAAATTCTCCTCATGCTTATAGTCAAAATAAAGCCTTTACCAAACATATCGTTGATGCCTTGATGCAATCTTATGAAGAAAAACTTGAGTTGGAAGTTTCTATCCCTAGAAAACTTTATGATGAGTGGAAACCAACTATTAAAATTAAGATTAAGGATCATGAATTTTATGCTTTACGTGATTTGGGTGCTAGTGTCTCCACTATTCCCAAAACTTTGTGTGATTTGCTAGATTACCGCGATTTTGATGATTGCTCTCTAAACTTGCACCTTGCGGATTCCACTATTAAGAAACCTATGGGAAGAATTAATGATGTTCTTATTGTTGCAAATAGGAATTATGTGCCCGTAGATTTTATCGTTCTTGATATAGATTGCAATCCTTCTTGCCCTATTATTCTTTGTAGACCTTTCCTTAGAACGATTGGTGCAATTATGGATATGAAGGAAGGTAATATTAGATTGCAATTTCCATTAAAGAAAGGCATGGAACTTCCCTAGGAAGAAAATAAAACTACCATATGAATCTATTATGAGAGCCACTTATGGATTGCCTACCAAAGATGGAAATACCTAGATATATTCTTGCTTTATGCCTAGCTAAGGGCGTTAAACGATAGCGCTTGTTGGGAGGCAACCCAATTTTATTTTCAGGTTTTTTGTTTTTGTTTCTGTTTATGAATAAATAATCCATCTACCTTATGTTTACATGTGGTTTTATGTTTTAATTAGTGTTTGTGCCAAGTTAAACCTATAGGATCTTCTCGGATGATAGTTATTTGATCTTGCCGTAATTTCCAGAAACTTTCTGTTCACGAAAACAATTGTTAAAAATCACCAGAACGTGCTAAAATAGTGATTCCAATTGCCTATGATCAATAAACAAATTTCCTAGGTCGTCCTATTTTGGCTGAATTTTTGGAGTTCCAGAAATTTGCGTTAGTTACAGATTACTACAGACTGTTCTGTTTTTGACAGATTCTGTTTTTCGTGTGTTGTTTGCTTATTTTGATGAATCTATGGCTAGTAAAATAGTTTATAAACCGTAGAGAAGTTGTAATACAGTAGAATTAACACCAATATAAATAAATAATCAGTTCATTAAAGTATCTTGATGTGGTCTTTTGTTTTCTTTCGCTAACGAAGCTCATGAGATTTCTGTTGAGTTTTGTGTTGTGAAGTTTTCAAGTTTTGTGTGAAATCTTTTGATGGATTATGGATCAAGGAGTGGCAAGAGCCTAAGCTTGGGGATGCCCATGGCACCCCCAATATAATCCAAGCACACCAAAAAGTCAAAGCTTTGAGAGAGCCATACATGAATTGGAATTTGATAGACTACTCTATGTGCCTCACTTATATCTTTTGAGCTTTATAGTTTTGCTCTAGTGCTTCACTTATATATTTTAGAGCACGGTGGTGGATTTGTTTTATAGAAACTATTGATCTCTCATGCTTCACTTATATCTTTCTTTTGAGTGCGTTGAATACTGTGTTGGAAGTGATACAGACTTTTGATTTTGACCACCTCAAAGGTTAACTTTTCAGCCCTAGAATCATGCTCGTCTCCAAAAGCTACCTCCAGCTCAATCTTACCCACAGGATACGCCGACTTACCAGGCACCACTCCATGGAAGACGGTGTTGGAAGTCTTTAAATTCTTGTCAGTTAATCCCATGCGCCGAAAGGTCTCGTAATAGAGGATATTGATGCTACTACCCCCGTCCATGAGCACCTTAGTAAATTTGTAACCACCAACCTGTGGTGCCACTACCAGGGCCAGTTGACCCGGATTATCAACCCGGGGAGGGTGATCCTCCCTCCTCCAGACAATGGGCTATTCCGACTACCTTAAGTAACGAGGGACTGCCGGCTCAACGGAGTTCATAGCCCTCTTATGAACTTTCTGATCACGTTTACACAAACTTGTGGTTAATACGTGATACTGCCCGCTGTTTAGCTGTTTTGGATGGCTCTGATAACCTGACTGCTGCTACTATTGCTGACCTCCTTGACCAGACTGCTGTTGGTTATAACCACCCTGGTTTCCCTGAAAGCCGGGACCTGAACCGCCGCCCAGGCCATGAAAGCCGCCAGCTCCTGAACCGCCACCCGGGCCTGGATTGCCATCAAACATGTTGGAATTCTTGAAAGCCTTCATGATTGCACAATCCTTCCATAAGTGAGTCGCTAGATGTTCCCGAGTGCCATGCCTCGAACAAGGCTCATTGAGTAGCTGTTCAAGAGATGGACCTAACCCGCCGGACCGAGTGGGCGGTTTCCCCTTGCGTTTCTGATTGTTACCTTGTGCATTAGCCACAAATTCCGGGTTATCGTCCGCCTTACGCTTATTGCCTCCTTGATTTGTCGGGTTATGCTGCTGGCCCTTTCCATTACCGTTCTTCTTTCCCTTCCCTGTCTTTTCCTCATCAGACGCGGGATCCTTGGTACTATCAAAATCGGCATACTTGACTAAAGCTGCCATCAGCGTCCCCATATCATTGCAATCACGCTTAAGACGGCCCAGCTTCTGTCTCAGAGGTTCAAAGCGGCAATTCTTCTCCAGCATAAGAACTGCTGAGCCGGCATCCATCTTGTCATACGAATGTATTATCTCTTTGACCCGACGCACCCAATGAGTCATGGATTCACCTTCCTCCTGCTTACAATTTGTCAAGTCCACAATCGACATAGACTGCTTGCAAGTATCTTTGAAGTTCTGAATGAAGCGGGCCTTGAGCTCTGCCCATGAACTAATGGAATTGGGTGGCAAACCTTTTAGCCAAGAACGGGCCGTTCCGTCCAACATCATGGTGAAGTATTCAACCATTGCCTCATCACTAATCTCCAGCAGCTCCATGGACATCTCGTAACTTTCAATCCACGCCCCAGGCTATAAGTCGCACCTTTCAAGGTCCCTTGAAATCCTTGGGCAGACGTACATTGCGTAGAGCCGGTACCAGACAAGGAACGCCTCCGGTTCTGGTAGCGACTCCCGCCTCCACCGAAGTCGTCGGATAAGCCAGTATGTCATGTTGATCTGCTAGCTCAGTCGCCCGTTCATCCTCCTGACGTATACGATCCTGCACCGGGTTATATCCACCGGGCTGGTTCCATCGCTGAGCGTTGCTTGACAGGGCCTCCGACTCCATGTGTCTGCTGTAACTCGGGCTCCGGTTTTGACGAGGCGGAGCTAACCAAGGCAGAGGAGTTGAGTGAATCATGTCCCGGCTGTAGGAGTAGGTCTCTTGCTGAGCCAAAGCTGTTTGGACAAGTTCCCTGATCCTCTGGGTTTCCACCACTGTCGGATCATCACCATCCATTGGGAGAGCCGCACAATGTGCTGATGCTGCGATTAAGTTCTCCATGGGCTTGGAGAAGTGACCCGGAGGTATTGGTACGTAACGGGGTGGTGCCATATTCCCGTAAAGAGGCGCCGTCATCTGAGGCTGGACCGGGCCTCCCGATCTGGATGTCATAAACTGATTTGTACCCGGCGGATTACTTGGACCGGCTCCGGGTGTAGCAAAGAGATTCTGAGGATCATAAACTTGAGGTAAACGGGACTGAGTTTTCTGGTGTCTCCTCATTACCTCATTAGATGCGTTCAGGCTCATATTGAGCTGAAAAGCCTCTGTCTAAAGCTGTTGCGCCCGTGCGTCCAAAGCCGCCCGCTCTGTAGCCAATCTAGTACCCTCAGCTACTAAGGTTTCCTTGGCCCGAGCAATTTCCTCACGAACTTGTGCCATCTCTGCTTCATGCTCAGACTGGTTCACAGGGATGACTATGACAGTTAATAGGGTCGTAAGTCTATCCATGAGATCCATCAGCACCTGAGCCGGTGAGCGGACAGGGCCTCCTGCCTCGGCTGCTCCTAACACGGACATTATTGCCACCGAAGCCATAGAATTTTGGCCGGGTTGAGTACCAGCCACGAAGACTCCTGCCCAATTTGGTAACTCAGAGGGGTCCGGAATAGTGCTGCCATCGGAACATCCCCCAAGCATACCATATTGGACTTGATACAGCGAATCTGTTGAACCGGCGGACGAATCACCATCTGAGAGGACGGCCGGCTCACCAGCTTCTTCAGATCCTTCAGAAAGTTCACCTCTGTGGATGCAACCCACAATGGCACGCTTCACGACAGGTTGAGCTCGGGCGGGTCTCGCACGCTGAGCCGTCTCAACGAGGTCGGTGCAGTTTGGCGGCTCAGGGCCCAGCTCACCAATCCGGCCGATGAAGACGTGAATTCCGCCGAAGGGGACCCGGTACCCGTACTCAATTGAGCCGGCGTCGGGGCCCCAGCCTTCGTCGTCGATGTAGATCTTGCTGCGATGACTCTTGGTCATCCGGCCCACTGCATATCGCTTGAGCCCTTCGAAGCTGCCTTTCAAGAACTCAAATCCACCGTGCGCTGGCCCCATGGTGGGCGCCAACTGTCGTGGAATTGTCACGGAAGATATCCTCTTGCAAGGACTTAGTCGTGGAGCCATCGCAGCTAGGAAGCTTAAAGGGGTTAATCGGGACAAAGGACACGAGAGGTTTATACTAGTTCAGCCCCTTACGGTGAAGGAAGGCCTACGTCTAGTTGGGTTGGTATTGCTTGAGGTTTCGATGACCAGGGAGCGAGATACGCTATGCCTGGCTCTCGATGTGTTGTTTCTTGCCCTAAGCCGCCGGCGGGTCGTCCCCTTATATACACGGGTTGACGCCCTGCGGCCTACAGAGTCCCGGCCGGCTCATAAACAGTGTCCGGCTCGGCGACTAGTTAATTCTACCTTATAATACAAGTCATGCCGTCATGGCGGTTTACCTCTACGGGCCTTAAATCGCCTATGGGCTTAGACACTTTATTGAACCGCCATCTTCATGCTTGGTCTTGGGCTTCTTCTGATAAGTCCCTCTTTGCGTAACCCGGCCCCTCCTGGGCGGCTTACACAAATAGTTATATCCCCAACATTAGGCCCCAGATTGATTTGAACTGGTTCATGTCAATCTTTTTAAAACCTTATGAACTGGCCTTTAGTCTTCTGTCTTGTGTGAAAATTGTAACCTGCCGTGATGTCATCATCTGGATCCGGGTTAAATCACCATGATGTCATCTTCAATAAATTCATATTTTAATCCGCCACATCTTTAACGGATCTCTGCCTTTACTGACCATCTTGAGAATCGAGGCGTCGGAGCCGCTGGATAACAATGTTTAATCTCCTCGTTTCTCGCGCCGTCTCGGTCAGTCTTTCCTTATAAATAGAGCTACCTAGGTCTTCCATTCTTCCCTCTTTCAGTCGTCTTCTTCCTCTTGCTTCCTCTCGAGCAACGCCACCGCCGCCGTCGAGCCCTTCGTCTTCACCAACTCAGGCCGCTGCATCGACCTAACATCTGATCAGAAATCGACGGCGAATCTCCGCAGCTTGTCCGCTTCCGTGAGTTCCTCTCTTCTCCTTCTTAGATCTGCATTAAGGCTTCGTCGAGTTCGTCGGTGTTCATTGCCACCCGCTGCAAATCCTTGATAGCTTTTGCCTCGAATGCCCTGTTTAGATCGTAAAAATAGCGTAGAACTGCTGGGGTGATTGCTTTGTACTTATTTTGCACAAAAACAAATCTCATCTCCCTTGTTGGAAAGCCCTCTTCGACTGTATGAGCTTCTCCGTGCTGTTTTGGGTCTAGAAATTTTTCTTTTCAGAGTGACCATTTGATCCAAAATAATAACTGCAACTTGTGAAACCTGTTTGTTCCACACTTAGCAGAAAAATCAGGTCTGTTGAATCTGTTCTAGCCATAGCAGTCCATGTGACCAGTTTAAGACAACACCGGCTGTCGTCACCGCTTGCCTTTGGCGACTTAAGAAAACCTTAATCATCTTTAATTCCTGCAGCTGTTAAACATTATCGCATATTTACCTATACGTCATTAGGCCCCTTCTTAAGCCGCCATCTTGAATAAACCCACAACGTTTTCCTCTGGGCTATAATTAAACCGGAAAAATTCCTTTATCTTGTTGTAGGCGTCAATTTACGCAATGGCAGCCAAAGCTGTCAAACCTCCGGTGACTTGCAACTGGGTCAAATCCACCGTTACGGAAAGTTCTTTAGCTGGGTTTGTGAAATCCGGCCATCTGCCCCGAAAGGAAATTAGGTCCTATCGTGCTCCTAACCCATCAGAGGAGAAGCCTCAACCCAAGGAAGGGGAGGTAATTGTGTTTACGGATCATATGAACCGGGGCTTTGCCCCACCCGGGTTAAAATTCTTCAGAGATGTTCTGCATTTCTTTGACCTCAAACCTCAAGACATCGGGCCCAACTCCGTGTCAAATCTCTACAACTTCCAAGTGTTTTGTGAAATGTACCTTGGAGAAGAGCCAAGTTTTACCTTGTTCAGAGGCTGCTATTTTATTTGAACCGGCAAAATGAGCGCGCCAACGGGCCCAGTCTGGAACTTGGTGGCATATCGATTCAAAGGCGGAGAGACTGCCTGTTCCCTTATGCTGAACTGCTGAGTCATCCAAAGGACTGGAACCAGACATGGTTCTACTGCCAGGATTCTTCTCCGGCTGGTGAAAATCCGCTGCCCGGGTTTCGTGCATTACGCCTTGAATCTACTCACCCGCTGCCGGATAAGTTGACTGCCATTGAACGTCTGCCACTTACCCCCAAAATCAAGAAGATTAAAGCTCTCTTGGGGAACGGCTTGGATGGCGTTGACCTGGTCCGAGTCTGGGTTACTTGGAGAATAATTCCTTTAAGCCGCTACCCCGGCTTAATGTGCCATTACTCAGGCGAGAAAGATGACCCTCAACGTCATAGCCCTAACGACTTACCAGACGATGTAGTGGAGGCTACCACTCAGTCTTTGTTAAAAGAGAGTACAGTGAGCAGCAATGTCTTCGGGTTATTGCCTTTCTGCAAAAAAAACCCGGCCCCCACAGTAAGTCATCAGTCTCAATGATCACCTTTTATTACATTAACCTCCGGCTTACTCATACCCTTCCACAACTCTTTACAGGCAAACGACAAGTTCTGGAAAGTCCCGTATGACCATGAGGCAGCCAAACAAGCACGGGCAGCAAAGAGGGCCGAAAAGAGAACCACCAGACCTTCTACTTCAAAGAAGAGAAAACCAAGTGTTTCAGAGATGTTCCAGCTCGATGATTCCGATGATAACGAGGAAGAGGTAACCTTTGAACTTCTCTCACTCTGTTATCATTACCTTACTAACACTTTCTCCTTTTTGAGGAAGACACGGGGAACAGCCAACCCATCGAGGAAGAGGTGACTATCATCTCCTCCGACTCCGAGCGTCGGCCGCGTCAGAAAATTCGAAGAGTAACCCAGAAAGTAAGATTTTCACATCCTTTGGCTTATCAAGATCCTGACTTTCTTTTGAAGCAACAGCAATTTGAAAACCGGCAGCAGACCCGGACCAGCAAGGATGCAGAGCTCTCCTCCGGCTTACCTGATGCAACCCGGAAGCGTCGGTCTGAGGTTATCTCCGACTTATACCCTTTTTTACCTTTGGCGGGTCAAATCCGTCAACCTCTCAATTCCTCTGACTCCAATTATCAGGATACCTCTCCTTCATCCGGCGAGTCCATGCAGTCAAACATGCTGGCCTTTAAGACTGCTCCTGGGTAATATCAATTTATTTATCTTATGTTTGTTCTTCCTCATGTTTCTGTACTCATTCTTCTGCTTTGTCCATAGCATGCAAGTTAAGCCCAGGAAGAAAACAAAGAAAGATAAACCGGCAGAAGACCCTGTGGTAACTGAACAGGAACTGAGCACAGCTGCCCCCGGCTCTCCCACACATCAATCGCCACTTGAGCCGGCTCAGGATACTGTAGTACCAACCTCTGATCCGTCCGCTGAAGATATTTTGGGTGGTTCTGTTAATCCAGAAGCAATTAGCCCGGCCAAGACGATTGATCCAGAAGTGGAAATACTCAAGGCGCAATTTGTCGAGCCGGGTCGGCGCACAGTTCTTGCCAGATGTCCTGCTAAGGAGGAGTTACTGGAACATCGCAAAGCCAAGTCAGCCCTCACTGACCATACTCATTTAAGTATTGGAGAGCTTGTCTCAGATTATATTAACCAGGTGCATAGCAGCCGTGACCTGGAAATTGACATGGTGAAGAAATACAACAGAAATCTGAGGTGCGACTTATGCTTCCTTACTTTCAATCATACTTACTGTACCAGCCCCCAAGTCTACTGCTTATTAGGAAATATGCCGTAGACTTAGAAAAAACTGTGAGAAATGCTTGTCCGGCTTGAAGAAAATATACTTAAACCGGATGTAACACAATACCTTTAACTTGCGATACACATTAGCCCCCAAGTGCCAAGCATCTTTGCTTGCAAAGTGCTTGGGACTTTAATATTCAGGACCGGCTTAATAATGTAGAAAGCTTCAGTACACATTAGCCCCCAAGTGTCAAGTGTATTTGCTTGCAAAATGCTTGAGACTTTTGAAATTATTTATCATGATACTAACTGTTACCCGGGATAACGCAGGCTACCATAAGTCAATTTGAATCAGAGATTGCTGACCTTAAAAGCCGCCTGTCAGCCCAGGAACTTGAAACTCAGAACCAACTCCACGTTTGAACTCAGCGTCTCTGAACAAGAGAAGTTGAGGAAGAACTTTGAGTCGGAGAAGAAATCCTGGGCTGATGAGAAGGCCTCTCTGGTGACCCGGGCCGAGGCAGCCGAAACATCCCTTGCAAAGGTAAACACCGAGCTGTCCGGCTTGAAGCGTTAGATATCTTGAATGGTCTCAGCGATCTTCGGTACGTTTCTTTGTATGAACCTCAAATACTGTTGTCCTTCCTTTGACGACCATGCTAATTATCACTTCCAGCTTACTCTTTGTTTAACAACACAGGCCCCAGAAGTAAAACCCTCCAGCAGTACATGGTAGTCAAGCTGAAAGCCATCTATACACTGGTGGAACAATTATATACCGGGTCACAACGTGCTTTGGCTGTTGTGGCCTTATCAAATGACGTTCCCCACCTCTTGCAAGATGTGTTACGTCGGCTTGCTGTGCTCCTCCAGCGGATCCAAGAGTTGAGACAGGCCCAAGCAAGAGCCGGAGCAATAGCTGCCTTGAGCCGGGCCAAGGCCTGGTTACCAGAGCTAGACCCGGCCGACATAGCACTTGGGTATCCAAGTTTGAAGGAGGATGGCACGGCGTTTGATCAAAAAGACTTCACCAACTGTGTGAGGGACATACGCCCTGTGGCCACTCAAATTGGGAATGACACTGACCTCTCCAAGTATCAGGCGGGTTATGACAAAGAAAATCTGAGAATCCCCACACTGCATTACGATGATGTCAGCCTGATCCCTCCAATTCGTAAGCATACCTTTGCCCCTGAAGTAGACCCAACCGGTTGAATCGATGATGAAGCTTAGTTTGAAGCCTTGAGTGGCATTGACTGGGCATCATCATCCTTCCAGGACAAGGCAACTAGCGAAGAGGCGGAGAAGGATAACCCGGAAGCTTCAGGTCAACCCCAGGAGTAAATCGCCAGGTGTCACATGCTTGTGTCTTTGTATTAAAAACAATGCCTCATCATTCAGACTCGGGGAGTCTTGTAATAGAGTAGAAAATACTTTAAATTTTGTCATGCCTTCGCGCATGCTGATGGCGCCTTAATACTTGCATAAGCCATCGTCACTATGCACTTGCAGTTGATATGAATCTGTTATATCCTTGAAGAAGTGTCTTGTATTGTTCTGCACATAAGATAAACAGAAATCCCTTGGCGATTTATCGCATTGAGGGTCACATAAGTCTTGACAACCCGGAATACACACCAAATATTTACAGGAAAACCAACTTATGATTAAACTTAGTAGACATAATCGTAATGGTATTCCTGTGATGCTTGCGGTTATCTTTCTGGCTCATATGACCCAACCTCTGATGGTTGAGTTTAACTCCTGAAAATTGACACATAAAGTTCACCTGGCACTTATCAACCTGATGTAACCAATGTTAAGCCGGAGGATTGCAGTATACTCCATTATATTTTCAAGAGTTTCTCAAGATAATCAAGTATAATAAACAAAACTTAAAAGGCCTCTGATTGGAATATGATAAGTGAACCGTTCCAAAGGGGTTAAGCTAAGATTCGGATACGATCATATAGCCCCCAGTGGTTGTGGCGATGCCGATCAAGTGGGTATCGACAGCTATGTTCTCTTTGGTTCGAATACGACCTATGTTTGAACAGGATGCCCCCAAGTGACCATAAGAGTTTTTTAATGACGCTGATTCAAATACGATCCACGTCAGACCCAAAGAGGTTAAGCTATGATTCAAATATGACCAAGAAGCCCTCAAGTGGGTTTGGCAATATGCCGATCAAGTGGGTATCGACAGCTATGTTCTCTTTGGTTCGAATACGACCTATGTTTGAATAGGAAGCCCCCAAGTGACCATGGCTAGATTCAGATATGATCATAAGCCATACCAAAGGAAAAGCTGGATTCAGATATTACCCGCTTCCTCTTGGTTATCTCCACCACCTGACAAAGAAAACACATAAACCTTTGTTGGGAGTGGAAAAAAGGACAGAGGTCCTGCTTTATTGCTTTATGTAATATATACATAGTAGAAATATATACACACTAGAGCCGGTGGCTCAAGTATAGTAAGGCCGAAGATGAGCTATATTCCACGGCCGGCGGGTCTCCTCCTCCGATTTACATGAGTCTTTGTGCTCTCGAACATCGATAAGATAGTATGACCTGTTGTTCAGATTCTTGCTGACCACAAAGGGTCCTTCCCAAGGAGGGGATAGCTTGTGCATGTCATATTGATCCTGGATGAGACGGAGAACTAAATCGCCTTCCTGAAAGGCTCTGGACCTAACCCGGCGGCTGTGGTAGCGGCGCAGGTCTTGTTGGTAAATCGCCGAGCAGGCTATTGCCAAGTCTCGCTCTTCGTCCAACAGGTCAAGTGCGTCCTGACGAGCTTTCTCGTTGTCAGCCTCAACGTAAGCTACCACGCGAGGTGAGTCATGCCGGATGTCACTTGGCAGAACTTCCTCTGCTCCGTACACCATGAAGAAAGGTGTGTAACCCGTGGATCTGTTAGGTGTAGTGTTGATGCTCCAAAGTACAGAGGGTAACTCCTCCACCCAACAACCCGGCGTCCTCTATAAGGGGACCAAGAGCCGGGGCTTGATACCTTTCAAGATCTCTTGATTAGCTCTTTCCTCCTGACCATTGGACTGAGGATGAGCCACAGCCGAAATGTCAAGCCGGATATGCTCTCGTTGACAGAATTCTTCCATGGCTCCTTTGGAGAGGTTAGTGCCATTATTAGTTATGGTACTATGTGGAAAGCCGAAACGGAAAATCACCTTTTTCATGAACTGGACCGCCGTGGCTGCATCACACTTACTGACCGGCTCTGCCTCAACCCACTTTGTAAACTTGTCAACCGCTACCAAGAGGTGCGTCTTTTTATCCTTAGACCTTTTGAAAGGGCCGACCATATCAAGCCCCCAGACTGCAAACGGCCAAGTAATTGGAATCATCCTCAATTCTTGAGCCGGCAAATGGGCTCTTCGTGAGAACTTCTGACATCCTTCACACTTACTGACCAAATCTTCCGCATCAGCATGAGCCATCAGCCAATAAAACCCATGACGAAAAGCTTTGGCCACAAGAGATTTTGAACCGGCGTGATGACCACAATCACCTTCATGAATCTCACGAAGGATCTCCTGACCTTCTGTAGGTGACACGCAACGTTGAAACGCTCCAGTGATGCTGCAGTGATGTAGCTCGCCATTGACAATCGTCATGTACTTGGATCGCCAGACGATTTGTCTTGCCAAGGTCTCATCCTCTGGCACCTCTCCCCGGGTCATGTAAGCCATATAGGGCACTGTCCAATCCAGGAGAACGTGGAGAGACGCCACCAGTTGTGCCTCTAGGTCTGGCATTGCCAGATCTTCCTCTGTAGGCAACTTAACAGAAGGATTATGCAAAACATCAAGAAAGGTGTTAGGCGGCACCGGCTTACGCTGAGATCCCAGCCGGCTGAAGGCATCAACCGACTCATTCTTCCTTCGATCAATGTGCTCCACCACATAACCCTTGAAGTGCCCAGCCACCGCGTCAACTTCACGATGATAAGCTGCCATGAGGGGATCTTTGGAATCCCACTTGCCTGACACCTATTGGGCCACAAGGTCTGAGTCTACTAAGCACCTTACCCGGCTCAAGTTCATCTCTTTATCCATCCGGAGATCATGGAGTAAGGCCTCATACTCAGCTACATTGTTAGTACAAGGAAACATATGCCGGAGCACATAACAGAATTTGTCACCTCGAGGGGAAGTTAACACGACCCCAGCCCCCGAGCCTTCCAGCTGCCTAGACCCATCAAAGAGAATCGTCCAATATGTGTTATCGGGCTTCTCCTTAGGTGCCTGTAGCTCTGTGCAATCATTAATAAAATCCACCAAGGCTTGAGGCTTAATGACAGTACGTGGCAAATACTTCAAACCATGAGGCCCGAGCTCAATGGCCCACTTGGCGACTCGTCCTGTGGCCTCTCTGTTCTGGATGATGTCTCCCAAGGGAGTAGAACTCACCACCGTAATAGGGTGACCTTGGAAATACTGTTTCGGCTTCCGGATTGCCATGAACACTCCTTAAACCAGCTTCTGCCAATGGGGGTACCTTTGCTTTGACTCGATGAGCATCTCACTGACATAATAAACCGGCCGTTGAACCAGATGCTCCTTACCGGCCTCCTTGCGTTCCACCACAATTGCAACATTGACGACTCGTGAATTAGCAGCCACATATAACAGCAAAGGCTCTTTGTCAATAGGAGCTGCAAGAACCGGCGGCTCAGATAACTGCATCTTCAAATCCTCAAAAGCAGCGTTAGCAGCATCACTCGACACAAAGGTGTTTGCCTTCTTCATCATCTGATACAACGGCAGGGCCTTCTCACCTAGCCGGCTTACGAACCGGCTCACAGCAGCAACACGACCCGCTAGTCGCTGAACATCATTGATGCATGCCGATTTAGCCAAAGAGGTGATTTCTTTGATCTTCTCCGGATTAGCTTCAATGCCCCTGTTTGAGACCAAGAATCCCAAAAGCTTGCCTGCCGGTACACCAAATACACACTTCTCCGGGTTAAGCATCATCTTGTAAACCCAGAGGTTATCAAAGGTTTCTCTGAGATCAGATATCAAGGTTTCCGTCTCTCTGGATTTCACCACTATGTCATCCACATAAGCATGAACATTGAGCCCAATCTGATTATGGAGACAATTCTGTACACACCGCTGATAAGTCGCCTGGGCACTCTTGAGCCCAAAAGGCATAGACACATAGAAGAAGGCTCCAAACGGAGTGATGAAAGCCGTCTTCTCCTGGTCCTTAATTGCCATTTTTATCTGATGATAACCAGAGTAAGCATCCAGAAAACTCAAACGCGCGCAACCTGCCGTAGCATCAATGATTTGATCAATACAGGAAGAGCGAAAGGATCAGCTGGACAAGCCTTATTCAAGTCTGTATAATCCACACACATCCGCCAGGTGCCGTTTTTCTTGAGCACGAGCACCGGGTTAGCAAACCACTCCGGATGAAAGACTTCAATAATGAACCCAGCTGCTAAGAGCCGGGCGACCTCCTTCCCAATAGCTTTTCGTCATTCCTCATTGAATCGCCGCAGAAACTGCCTGACCGGCTTATACTTCGGATCAATATTAAGAGTGTGCTCAGCGAGTCCTCTCGGTACAGCCGGCATGTCAGAAGGTTTCCATGCAAAGGTGTCCTGATTCTCACGGATGAACTCGATGAGTGCGCTTTCCTATTTAGGATCCAAGTTGGCACTGATGCTGAACTGCTTAGACGAATCGCCTGGAGTAAAATCAACAAGCTTGGTCTCTGCAGCCGACTTAAACTTCATGGCCGGGTCATGTTCCGTAGTCGGCTTCTTGAGGGAGGTCATGTCTGCCGGGTCAACGTTGTTTTGATAAAACTTGAGCTCCTCGGCTGCACAGACAGACTCGGCATAAGCCGCGTCGCCTTCTTCGCACTCCAGGGCCACCTTACGACTTCCATGCACAGTGATGGTGCCTGTCGGTGTCAAAACCGGTAGATCTCGGGTAGGGGGTCCCGAACTGTGCGTCTAGGATCGATGGTAACATGTACACGGGGTTTTACCCAGCTTCGGGCTCTCTTGAGGAGATAATACCCTACATGCTGCTTTTGATTGTATTCATATGGGTGTAGTACAGAGTTGATCTACCTCGAGATCATATGTTCTGGTCTAAACCCTAGAGGTATGATGAGTCATCTCATAATCCTCTATCGACTAGTCTGGCCTCGGTTTATATAATACACCAGAGGCCCAGGATAACAAGAGTCCTAGACGAATACGCCGGTGGGGGAGGAGTCCTTGTCTTGATCTCCAAGTCTTGTGGAATCTTCCTTGTATGCGGCACCTGTCCGGACTGGCCCATGAGTATGCGGCCCTGGGGGTCCTCGGTCCAATCTAACCGATTGGGGGACGACGTGGTGAGTACCCCCTAGTCCAGGACACCGTCAGTAGCCCCCTGAACCGGTCTTAAAGTTAGGGACGCTCCTCGATTCTTCGGAACTGTTCTTCATCTCCGGTCGTCGGTCTTGAAAACTGGTTCAATGAATCTTCTTTATCTTCGATCTTGAGGATCACCGAAATGCATTCGACAGGTTTACACATCGGGTATCCGAGGAGCCCC
The DNA here is from genome assembly GCA_032464435.1 of Aegilops umbellulata. Taxonomy (NCBI): domain Eukaryota; kingdom Viridiplantae; phylum Streptophyta; class Magnoliopsida; order Poales; family Poaceae; genus Aegilops; species Aegilops umbellulata. The sequence goes on from CP136054.1 coordinate 379,852,363, forward strand.
TTTAAGTTTCCGGCCTTTATCAATGCCTTGTTATTTTTATGCCACACCTCGGGTTTGAAGTTGTTCCCGGGAGGCAGTTCCCTCTTGCGTCCGAGCTCTAACGCCGGACTGCATTCGAGGTATTTTTTGCAGCCGAGCACGAATGCCGGACTGCTTCCCAGCTCTAACGCCGGACTATGTATCTGAGCTCCAACGCCGGACTATGTATCCGAGCTCCAACGCCGGACTGTATCCGAGGCGTCGTAAATCACCTTGGTTCAAAGAAGTTTGAAGGAGTTTTAGCCGAGCTCAATGCCGGAAATGCCCTCTATGGAGCCAGCCACTAGCGCCCGAGCTTTATGCCAGACTGCTTTCGAGGTGGTGCACCACCCCGAATGTGGGCCGATTTTTGTCAATTTTTTTGATCGATGCAATTTATTCTCTGCCGAAATATATAGCCAGTAGCCCTCAAGGTGGCTATCGGTATAAAACCCGAGGTGCACATGAAGGATGACATAAGACCGCTGACCCCGTAGCCAGTGAGACTCAGGTTGATTTGCAAAATCGGTTTGAGGATCAAGTCCTAGCTTGGCAGAATACTTCGGGACACAAAAAGCGGCGTGCTCAGTCCTCGAGACTCAGGTTGGGTGTGGCCGACCAACCTGAGGATCAAAATCTCCTCGGAAACTATATTGCACATAAAAATTTCTGCATTGGACAAGCAATGCAGTAGCCCCCAAGACACTGGTTGGGTGGCAACACCAGATCAGGGGATCAATATGCCCCTTTAATATGTTTAAATAATAAGCCCGAAGCCCAGTAGCCCCCGAGCCTTAATGCGGGCACGGGTGGCCGAATTAAGGATCAATATCCATAGTAAAATCACAAATTATGTGTAATGACTCTATGTATCCAAGTACTTTACGTCATTAATGCTCGGATCTGCATTGTACCAAACTTTGTTGACCGACCATCGGCTTCCACCTCCTTGGCCAGTAGCCGAGGAGTGTTTGTCTTACTTTATAAAGCCTTTATGAGGGCAAAGATTTATGACAAACAAGGCAATCTGGCCATACGGTTTTATAAACAAAGGTACGCGGAGAGATATGTTATCTTACTATTTAACAGAAGAAATGTCTTCCAAAGAAAATAGTCCCGCTATCGGTTCCTTTCTTTGGGTTGTCATGCTAAGCATGACCATAAAACCTCATCTCCAATGTAGGAGCAAAATATCGAGGATTTAGTCTGGGAGGCTAGTTAATAGCCCCCGGTAGTGTTCGGCGACAGTCGAGGTTAAGACGTAAACACTTCGGCCAATGTTATGAACGGCCTGTTATTTAACACAGTCATCGGATCACTGACCAGTTTACGCTTATTGTGACAGTCAGTTTTCGGCTTTCTCCACTGACGTGCTTAACCGTGTGAGCTGGAAGCACGATCGCAGTGGTTCTCCCTTTGCACGCCTAGCCGAACAAAGCGGAACGTAGGAAGCAAGTGCAGGAGCCGGGCAACCCAACAATTGACCGAAGACACAATTCGAAACCGATGCATATATAGCAGTATCCGAGAATATTTTTGACGAATTTATAAAGGTGTCCGGCATTGCACTGCGAGACTTGTGCTGAAAAACCACAAATAGTTTAAAAGTGCCAAAAAGCTTGGAAAACCAAGAAACGTCAGTAAAAACATGACGTCCGAACAATATCAAGTGTTCGGTCCCAACCCGAAAATTGGTCTTAGAAAAAAGAAGTGCTTCTGTCGTGCTTTAACATGATACATCCTATCTCAAGACTTTGAGCGGGTCAGCCTACGGCTTCAACCTCCTATCTCGAGGGCGGAGTACTTCTCATCAGGCCAGTTTAGCAAACTAAACTCTAGCAGCTTTTGAGAGAGAAATTAGGCTCCCCGGCTAGTGACCGCACACTCGTGTCGCAAAAAGGAGTGATAAATAATAATAACTTTGCAACGACTAAGAAGAAAACACTCAGTATGAAACGACTCAAATAAACATAAGAGCCCCCAAGTGACTTGGGTAAAAGTTGACTATATAATGTAAGGTGACATGTAGAATGCCTTCTAGCCGGATTGTGGATCGTTTGTCGTAGCAGACCTTTTCGCTTCAACCTCTGGACCCAATAGTCCGGAGTGAGTCCGAATACCCTCGCGGTTATAAAAACCGGGGCATGCGTGGAGACTAGGCGTAAGGGTCATTAGTGCTTTATCAGACAAGTGCCCAACTAGTTATGTTATATTACATGGTTAGTAAGAAACATCTTCCAGGGAGAATAGTTCCGTTAGGGGTTCCTTTCCCTAGGAGGCATGCCCTAAAGTGCATGTCCGGACTGCGAAAAGAGCAGAAAAACATCTGGGGGCAGATAAATAAATAGGTAAGAAATCATCTTTTAGTTCACCGATCGAGTATTCCCTTAAGAATGCTAGCTTTTGGCTTCACCCAGTCTGAGGTACACATCCGGCAGACCCGGCAGTAACAATCGCAGAGGTTCTCCCTTTACCACCTAGCCGAACAATCAGGAATGTAGGGGTAAGCACAGGAGCCAGGCAACCCAGCTGGGCCAAAACTTAAGTCATATCGATGCATATAATGGTGAATAAAAGGTACATGCGGAAGTGTGACACATGTGTTGGGCATAAAGCCCGTATTAATAAGCTTCTGTTAAAGAAGCCCCCAGGTATAATGAGCGCGGGTAGCACGTCAAGTATGTGTGAACAAATTTTGGACAAGAAATTTTTTTTACAAGCAACTTTTTTTCCAAAAAAGTATAACGCTTGGTCGAACCAAACACAAGTTAGAAATTAAAGCTTTGAGCATGAAAGCGACTTAGCTGGTTAATGTGTTCGCAGTCCGAGCTTGATGCGGGACAAGGTTCTATCCCCCAAGATGGTCCCGAGGTGGCGGAGCGGAGAGCTCGACACGCCGAAGTGGTGACATAGCACGGTCGATGCAGACCGGCAGAGTGACGCCGAAGTCCCCGGATCATTTTCCTGTGCAAAAAAATAGTGCAAACGGGAGATAATAGTAAGAATGATAAATAAATAAAATATCATTGCATAATGAATAATTTATGCAAAGTGAGTAATAAAAGAAATATGGCCTGGCGCCGAAGTCGATGTCGACGCAGGGCGTCGGCGTGATGCGGTAAAGGCGTGGCAAAGCCTGAATTCATAGGTCGGTCCGCGCTCTGGATGCGGCGTTCGCCGGACTATGTACGGAGACTGACCGAGCCAGCATGCGACTGTCGTTAATGAGGCCACCATTTGATAGACCTGTGAACATATGATGGACAAACCAGAGTAATAATTCCTTGGAAAAAATGAACCCAAACATGCAAAAAATATTAGGATTAATAGCACCTGGTTTATTTGTTGTAGTAATCCAAAGGAAGATGATGCTGGCAAAGGTTGGCTCGCCGAGGTAAAGCCCTCGGTCCAGCCAATCGTGACAAAGCTGGTCGGCTAGTGACGCCGAAGTGTCCGGAGTAGGTTGATGAAGAGATGATGAATCCTCCGGTCCAGCCGAGATGTCGAAGCCTTGAGGCCAGTCGATGAGTCGAAGTAGTCCGGCGTGATGGACACCGGCTTGAAGGGGCAATAGTGCGGCCCTGCTGATGCAGGTCGTGACGTGGTCGATGCCGGCTTGATGAAGCGACCGTGTCGTGATGCCGGTATGCCCGCTCCGTGTAATCCGTGGGGCGGCGATGTTGGTGATGATTTGTCCTTCGCGATGCCGGACTCTTGTTCGGCTTGCCGATGTCGGATCACGGGTTCCGGCAGACCCTTAAGGTTCGAACTCTGGGGTGCGCGCGGAGATCGTGCCCTCTACCTCTCCGTATCGCTAGGATCTAAACTATTGCCAGAACAACACATGAGACACGGGGTTTATACTGGTTCGGGCCACCATTGTGGTGTAATACCCTACTCCAGTGTGGTGAGTGGATTGCCTCTTGGGCTGATGAGGAAGAACAGTACAAGGAAGAACGACCTCGCGAGGGTCTGTTCTTAGTTAGGGGATGAACTGCTAGGGGGAGTTCAATCGCCCTTCTCTTTCTCTCTACTTGCTCTAGATGCTGAATCAGATTGGATTCTCGATGCCTCTACCCTGGGGGTGGCTAGTCCTATTTATAGGCGAAGGCCCTGGGCCTCTTCCCAAATATTGAGCGGGAAGGGCACCAACAATTGGCCGATTTGAAGGGGAACATCGGGTACACTTATCCTAACTAAAGTTGGTCTTCCCCTGCCAAAGGTTCTGGTGATGACGCCGGCTTGGGCTCCACAGTGACTTCTTCCTTGTCGTGGAGTTGGTCTTGGTCTCGTTGCACCGAAATGGGTGCCTTTGCTTGATCCTCTCGCCTGCGCTTGCCCCCTTTGCACCAAAGAGGAAAGGGAGGACACTGCGCGGGCTCGCACCCGCCTGGCACCTCTGGTCGTCATGGCTTGCGTCATGGGCACCTCGTGAGGTACCCCACCTTGATCTCTCCGCCTCCTCGCGAGCCAGCCTAAGGAGGCCGTGCTGGAGGAAGCTCCGTGTCGTCCGCCTCGCGAGGCATGGCCCCTCGCGAGGGTCTTGAGCCTCGTGTTGATGAAGATGGGCCATGTTGGGCCCCCACTTGAGCCACGCCGCAGGCCGCAGGCAGGCAAGTCTGGGGACCCCCGTTCCCAGAACGCCGACAGTAGCCCCTGGGCCCAAGGCGCGCATGGACTTGGCCGTGCCGAGAGGCGAAAGGGCAAGGCCGAAGCGCCGCGGGCCCTAACAGCCTAGGGCCTCGGGCGCCGCGTGGCAGTTGATTGGACGTGGGCGTCTCCACTTCCCCACGACGCCTCGACGATCGCGCGGATAGGACAAGTCCCTGCATGCAAACCATGTCATGATTACCTGTGATCGTGCAGGCCGGCGGTTGGCCTCCGTCGGCTATAAGTACGGCACCACGCGTGCCCTTCCAGTCCATCTCTTCTCGCTTCCTCCCCGGCCTCAGTTCTTGCTCCATATTGGTGTGATGGCTCCGATTCGCCGGTTCTCCGCGGCGGAGAAGGGAAAGGCGCCTCAAGAGGTACCTGACCCGCTCCCGCCGAAGAAACGGCCCGCCTTGCACGGCCAAGTCGAGGAGAATCGCCTGGTGGTGCCGAGGCCTTGGTACGAGCGGCCTCCGCCGGGGTTCCCGCTTCCCTTGTATGCCCACGCCGAGGGCTCTGGAAGAGGAGATGTCGATCCCCTCAGCCAGCGCCGTCGCCGGCGCCGCAGGATCACGAAGGTGTTGGTTGTTCCTCCTGGAGTCCACACCGAGGGATCCTCCCGCAAGCTCGTGCTCCATGCCACCATGCCTCCGCGGACTTGGATCTGCCTTCCTCCCTTCCTCGCCTCCGCCTTCCAGCAGGTGAGGCTCTTGGAGCTGTGGCTGCAGCATGCCGACTACAACACTCCTGCAACCGGGGCAGAGGTTGCGATCACCGCCCCGGGCGAGGTCTTCATGACTCGCGGCTGGGGTGAAATCGCTCGGTGCTGCAGAACGAAGGGCGCCCTCACGATCCACCTGGAGTACGACGGCGCTTCGGTGACGCGAACGGTCGCCGGCTAGAGTGCTGCCCCGGGGGAGGCGGCCAGGACCCCGCCACGGCGATGGCGGGGCCCGCCAATCGCCCCCTGGACAGCTCCGCAAGCGACGGGAGCGCCGGAGGATCCAGTGATCCCAGTGAGGTCTTCGCGACGCCGGAGACGAGCGACGACAGCTACGAGCCCGCGAGCCGGCGCCGCTCCCGGAGCAGGGCAGGCTCGCTTGGTCGCCGTCGATCCTGATCTGGATGGGGTTGGCGCCGGCGCCTGCCGGCCCACTGTTGATGATGTCATCTTTTGCAGGGGCGCGTGTAATTAGCACCTTTTGGGATTCGTTCCCTGCGAGGAATCATATTGCGCCCCATAAGGGCTTGTAAGGTGGCTATGATCCTTGTTGTTAATATGTAACCCTTGCTATGGATTTGTGCGAATCGCGAATTCCGTCATAGTTTGGTTCCCCCTTTCTCACCTCGCGAGGGCTTGGTGCTCTGCGTCGACGGGTCCCAGTCCCAAGGTGGCGTCAGCCGTCGCTGGTATGCCAGGTCGCGATGCCGTGGTCAAGGCCAGGAGGTGAGCGACCCGGGGTCCGGTAAGAGCCCCTGAGTCGTGATGCTCAGGAGGTCCCCTTTGGCGCCCAAGCAGCCGTCGCTAGGTGAGAAAGGGAAACAACGTCGCTAGTACGAAGTCGCTTTAGGTGCGGGGGTAGTGCTGCGGTAACTAACGCTTTGGATGGTGACTTATCTTGAGGATCGGAGATTGCCCTCAGCGTGCCGTCGGATCTGGGGGGTAGCTCAAGCGGAGCTGCTTGACGAGGTCCTCGCGTGCCCCTTCTCCCTCGCCTCTGCTCTCCTTTCTTCTCTACGTCCTCGGGTCCCGGCCCTCGAGCTGGTCTCAGCCGTCGCTGGTATGCCAGGTCGCGTTGCCATGGACAAGGCCAGAGGGTGAGGGCTGGAGAGCCAGTAGGAGCCCTGAGTCATGATGCTCAAGCACCCCCCCTTTAACGTGCAAGCGGCTCGCGCGGGCAAGGGCGAAGGGAACACCGTGAGGGCCTTGGCTAGCGCGGTTCCCCCTATGGGCCCTGCGGATTCATCACAAAAAGAGAAGACGGGGTTGCCATAGCAGCGATTAGTTGACTGTTAGCCGCTCAGGAGCTCGCCGGTTGGAGCGGGCGAGGTGTGTCGGGGCACCCGTGAGCCAGCACGGGACTCACGAGGCCCTACCTCTAGGCGGGTTGCGCCTGGCACTGGGTCGTATCTTGAGATGTGTTCCTGCCAAGTCTGGTTAGATGCCGGCACTCTACGTCCTCGGGTCCCAGCCCTCGAGCTTGTCTCAGCCGTCGCTGGTATGCCAGGTCGCGATGTCGTGGACAAGGCCAGAGGGTGAGGGCTGGAGAGCCAGTAAGAGCCCTGAGTCGCGATGCTCAGGCACCCCCCCTTTAACGTGCAAGTGGTCGACATGAAGAAGAAGGGCGCCGCAGACGGCATCGAGTAATGATGCATAATTGGAAATAAACGCGGAAGGGATACACGCCGCTGGGTCTAACCCGAGCGGCCTGGGGATGATGCAGCCCGAGGGGCGCCCCCAGCAAAGCAAGCTAGCGACTGAAAAGATAGAAAGGTATACATGCCACAGGGACGGACCCACGCGGCTTGGGAATGACGCAACCCTGGGAGGGTGCTCCCAGCTGAGAATGAAACTTGAAAGATGTCACCTGAAGATGTCGTTGATGCATTGGCGTTGGCGTAGCAGACTCGGTGGGCTGCGGAAGCTGATCCTCACGAGCCCCCAGGCCCGGGGGCCTCGGGAGGCTCCGGAGGCACTGGTGGCTCCTTGTGAGCAGCCTCCGTCTCCGCCAGGGCTGCGGAACGCCTGCCTTCTTGTGCTTCCAAGACGCTCCTCATGATGCGCTGGAACGCCGCAGCCATGCTCGGCAGGCCATAAGGCATGCAGACATAGCTGTGGGGTGGTCCTCCGCAGCGCCCCGCTTGTGAGGGCTAGAGCCGCTCTGTCGTGGCGATCTGATTGAGCCTTGGTACGTCGACGCAGACGCGCAGCCCACCATCCTCGCCTGGATGGGGAGCCACAGCTGATGGGCGACGGCAACCCCTCATGATCCTTGACTCCTGTAGCTCTTGCATCGCCTTGCTAACAAACTCCTGTTGGTCTGGCCTTCCTTCCCTGGCTTCCTCCCGAGGGAAGCGTGTTTCAAAACACGCCTCCACATGGTGCCCCAGCGCCTCCCTCATGACCTTGGCAAGGTCGGTGGCCCTCCAGGTGAGAGCCCCCGAGCCCTGCCTGAGGAGGGCGCCGGGCACACTTTCCTATGCGATTGAAGGAGGGTCCCCCTGGGCAGACGCGGGCCTTGAAGGGCCTGCCTCCTGAGGGTCTGAGCCTGACGTTGTCTTCTTCTTCTTGGGGGTGGTCTCAGGAAGCCTCCTGCTTCCGCGATCTGGGTCTTCTAGTGATGCGGCCTGAAAGGCTCGCTCCAGGGCACACACGGCATCCTTCTCTTGACATGGCACCGTGATGACGCCGCCGCTTCCTGGCATCTTGAGGACGTTGTAGCCATGGTGAGTCACGGCCATGAACTTGGCCAGCGCCGGGTACCCGAGGATGGCGTTGTACGGCAGGCGGATGTGGGCGACGTCGAAGTCGATGTTGGAAATATTCCCTAGAGGCAATAATAAAAGCATTATTATTATATTTCCTTATTCATGATAATTGTCTTTATTCGTGCTATAATTGTGTTATCCGGAAATCGTAATACATGTGTGAATAACAGACAACAATATGTCCCTAGTGAGCCTCTAGTTGACTAGCTCGTTGATCGACTGATAGTCATGGTTTCCTGACTATGGACATTGGATGTTATCGATAACGGGATCACATCATTAGGAGAATGATGTGATGGACAAGACCCAATCCTAAACATAGCATAAGATCGCATAGTTCGTTTGCTAGAGTTTTCCAATGTCAAGTATCCTTTACTTAGACCATGAGATCGTGTAACTCCCGGATACCGTAGGAGTGCTTTGGGTGTGCCAAACGTCACAACGTAACTGGGTGACTATAAAGGTATACTACGGGTATCTCTGAAAGTGTCTGTTGGGTTGACATGGATCGAGACTGGGATTTGTCACTCCGCTTGACGGAGAGGTATCACCGGGCCCTCTCGGTAATGCATCATCATAATGAGCTCAATGTGATCAAAGTGTTTGATCACGGGATCATGCATTACGGTACGAGAAAAGTGACTTGCCGGTAACAAGATTGAACGAGGTATTGGGATACCACGATCGAATCTCGGGCAAGTAAAATACCGATTGACAAAGGGAATCGTATACGGGATTAATTGAATCCTCGACATCGTGGCTCATCCGATGAGATCATCGTGGAGCATGTGGGAGCCAACATGGGTATCCAGATCCCGCTGTTGGTTATTGCCTGAGAGCCATCTCGGTCATGTCTGCATGTCTCCCGAACCCGTAGGGTCTACACACTTAAGGTTCGGTGACGCTAGGGTTGTGAAGATATGTATATGCAGTAACCCGAATGTTGTTCGGAGTCCTGGATGAGATCCCGGACGTCATGAGGAGTTCCGGAATGGTCCGGAGGTAAAGAATTATATATAGGAAGTGCTATTTCGGCCATCGGGACAAGTTTCGGTGTTATCGGTATTGTACCGGGACCACCGGAGGGGTCCCGGGGGTCCACCAGGTGGGGCCACCAGCCCCGGTGGGCCACATGGGCCTTAGGGGGTGCGCCTTGGCCTGCATGGGCCAAGAGGAACCAGCCCCAAAGGGGCCCATGCGCCTAGGGTTCCAAAAGGGAGGAGTCCTAGTGGTGGAAGGCACCTCCTAGATGGCTTGGGAGGAGGGAAACCTCCCTGGCCGCCGCCCTCCCTAGGAGATTCCATCTCCTAGGGCCGGCGCCCCCCCCAAGGGGTTATATAAAGGGGGGAGGGGAGAGGGGGCTGCACACCCTATGCCCTGGCGCCTCCCTCTCCCTCTCCAACACATCCTCCTCCTCCGTAGAGCTCGGCGAAGCCCTATCGGAGTACTGCAGCTCCACCATCACCACGCCATCGTGCTGCTGCTGGAGTCTTCTTCCCCAACCTCTCCTTTGCCTTGCTGGATCAAGAAGAAGGAGACGTTACGCTGACCGTACGTGTGTTGAACACGGAGGTGCCGTGCTTTCGGTGCTAGGATCTCCGGTGATTTGGATCACGGTGTGTACGACTACTTCATCCCCGTTCGTTGAACGCTTCCGCTCGCGATCTACAAAGTGGTATGTAGATGCAATCTCTCTCTCCCATGACTCGTTGCTAGATGAACTCATAGATGGATCTTGGTGAAACCGTAGGAAAATTTTTGTTTTCTGCAATGTTCCCCAACAGTGGTATCAGAGCTAGGTTTATGCGTAGTTCTCTATTGCACGAGTAGAACACAATTTGTTGTGGGCGTAGATGTTGTCAACTCTTCTTGCCGCTACTAGTCTTATCTTGCTTCAGCGGTATTGTGGGATGAAGCGGCCCGGACCAACCTTACACGTACGCTTACGTGAGACCGGTTCCACCGACTAACATGCACTAGTTGCATAAGGTGGCTGGCGGGTGTCTGCCTCTCCCACTTTAGTTGGGGCGGATTCGATGAAAAGGGTCCTTATGAAGGGTAAATAGAAGTTGACAAATCACGTTGTGGTTTTAACGTAGGTAAGAAAACGTTCTTGCTAGAACCCTAATTCAGCCACGTAAAAACTTGCAACAACAATTAGAGGACGTCTAACTTGTTTTTGCAGCAAGTGCTTTGTGATATGATATGGCCAAAGTTGTGATGAATGATGAATGATCTATATGTGATGTATGAGATGTTCATGCTATTGTAATAGGAATCACAACTTGCATGTCGATGAGTATGACAACCGGCAGGAGCCATAGGAGTTGTCTTTATTTTTGTATGACATGCGTGTCATTGAGAAACGCCATGTAAATTACTTTACTTTATTGCTAAACGCGTTAGCCATAGTAGTAGAAGTAATAGTTGGCGAGCAACTTCATGGAGACACGATGATGAAGATCATGGTGTCAAGCCGGTGACAAGATGATCATGGAGCCCCAAGACGGAGATCGAAGGAGCTATGTGATATTGGCCATATCATGTCACGTTTATTATTTGATTGCATGTGATGTTTATCATGTTTTGCATCTTGTTTACTTAGAACGACGGTAGTAAATAAGATGATCCCTCATTATAATTTCAAGAAAGTGTTCTCCCTAACTGTGCACCGTTGCGACAGTTCGTTGTTTCGAAGCACCACGTGATGATCGGGTGTGATAGATTCTAACGTTCACATACAACGGGTGTAAGACAGATTTACACACGCGAAACACTTAGGTTGACTTGACGAGCCTAGCATGTACAGACATGGCCTCGGAACACAGAAGACCGAAAGGTCGAGCATGAGTCGTATAGAAGATACGATCAACATGAAGATGTTCACCGATGTTGACTAGTCCGTCTCACGTGATGATCGGACACGGCCTAGTTGACTCGGATCATGTAATACTTAGATGACTAGAAGAGGGATGTCTATCTAAGTGGGAGTTCATTAAATAATTTGATTAAATGAACTTTATTATCATGAACTTAGTCTAAATCTTTACAATATGTCTTGTAGATCAAATGGCCAACGTAGTCCTCAACTTCAACGCGTTCCTAGAGAAAACCAAGTTGAAAGACGATGGTAGCAACTATACGGACTGGGTCCGGAACCTGAGGATCATCCTCATAGCTGCCAAGAAAGATTATGTCCTACGAGCACCGCTGGGTGACGCACCTATTCTCCCTGCAGAACAAGACGTTATGAACGCTTGGCAGTCACGCTGTGATGATTACTCCCTCGTTCAGTGCGGCATGCTTTACAGCTTAGAGCCGGGACTCCAAAAGCGTTTTGAGAGACATGGAGCATATGAGATGTTCGAAGAGCTGAAAATGGTTTTCGAAGCTCATGCCCGGGTCGAGAGATATGAAGTCTCCGACAAATTCTTTAGCTGTAAGATGGAGGAAAATGGCTCTGTCAGTGAACACATACTCAAAATGTCTGGGTTGCACAACCGCTTGACTCAACTGGAAGTTAATATCCCGGATGAAGCGGTCATTGACAGAATCCTCCAGTCACTTCCACCTAGCTACAAGAGCTTTGTGATGAACTACAATATGCAGGGGATGGTAAAGACCATTCCTGAGGTATATGCTATGCTGAAATCAGCAGAGGTAGAAATCAAGAAGGAGCATCAAGTGTTGATGGTGAATAAAACCACTAAGTTCAAGAAGGGCAAGGGTAAAAAGAACTTCAAGAAGGACGGCAAAGAAGTTGCCACGCCCGGTAAGCAAGTTGCCGGGAAGAAGCCAAAGTATGGACCCAAGCCCGAGACTGAGTGTTTTTATTGCAAGGGAAGTGGTCACTGGAAGCGGAACTGCCCCAAATACTTAGCGGACAAGAAGGCCGGCAAAACCGAAGGTATATGTGATATACATGTAATTGATGTGTACCTTACCAGTACTCGTAGTAGCTCTTGGGTATTTGATACCGGTGCAGTTGCTCACATTTGTAACTCAAAACAGGAGCTGCGGAATAAACGGAGACTGGCGAAGGACGAGGTGACGATGCGCGTCGGGAATGGTTCCAAGGTCGATGTGATCGCCGTCGGCACGCTGCCTCTACATTTACCTACGGGATTAGTTTTAAACCTCAATAATTGTTATTTAGTGCCAAGTTTGAGCATGAACATTGTGTCTGGATCTCGTTTAATTCGAGATGGCTACTCATTTAAATCCGAGAATAATGGTTGTTCTATTTATATGAGAGATATGTTTTATGGTCATGCTCCGATGGTTAATGGTTTATTCTTAATGAATCACATACGTGATGATACACATATTCATAGTGTGAATACTAAAAGAGTTAAAGTTGATAACAATAGTCCCACATATTTGTGGCACTGCCGCCTTGGTCACATAGGTGTCAAACGCATGAAGAAGCTCCATGCAGATGGACTTTTAGAGTCTCTTGATTATGAATCATTTGACACGTGCGAACCATGCCTCATGGGTAAAATGACCAAGACTCCGTTCTCAGGAACAATGGAGCGAGCAACCAACTTATTGGAAATCATACATACCGATGTGTGCGGTCTAATGAGTGTTGAGGCTCGCGGTGGCTATCGTTATGTTCTCACCCTCACTGATGACTTGAGTAGATATGGGTATGTCTACTTAATGAAGCACAAGTCTGAGACCTTTGAAAAGTTCAAGGAATTTTAGAGTGAGGTTGAAAATCAACGTGAAAGAAAGATCAAGTTTCTACGATCAGATCGTGGAGGAGAATACTTGAGTCACGAATTTGGCACACACTTAAGAAAATGTGGAATAGTTTCACAACTCACGCCGCTTGGAACACCTCAGTGTAATGGTGTGTCCGAACGTCGTAATCGCACTCTATTAGATATGGTGCGATCTATGATGTCTCTTACCGACTTACCGCTATCTTTTTGGGGCTATGCTTTAGAGACTGCCACATTCACTTTAAATAGGGCTCCATCGAAATCCGTTGAGACGACACCGTACGAATTATGGTTTGGGAAGAAACCTAAGCTGTCGTTTCTGAAAGTTTGGGGATGCGATGCTTATGTCAAGAAACTTCAACCTGAAAAGCTCGAACCCAAGTCGGAAAAATGCGTCTTCATAGGATACCCTAAAGAAACTTTTGGGTATACCTTCTACCTCAGATCCGAAGGCAAGATCTTTGTTGCCAAGAATGGATCCTTTCTAGAGAAAGAGTTTCTCTCGAAAGAAGTAAGTGGGAGGAAAGTAGAACTTGATGAAGTGTTACCACTTGAACCGGAAAATAGCGAGACTCAAGAAAACGTTTCTGAGGTGCCTGCACCTACTAGAGAGGAAATTAATGATGATGATCAAGATACTTCTAATCTAGCTCCTACTGAAATTCGAAGGTCCACAAGGACACGTTCCGCACCAGAGTGGTACGGTAACCCTGTCTTGGAAATCATGTTGTTAGACAACGGTGAACCTTCGAACTATGAGGAAGCAATGGCGGGCCCGGATTCCGACAAATGGCTGGAAGCCATGAAATCCGAGATAGGAACCATGTATGAAAACGAAGTATGGACTTTGACTGACTTGCCCGTTGAACGGCGAGCGATAGAAAATAAATGGATCTTTAAGAAGAAGACAGACGCGGATGGTAATGTGACCATCTATAAAGCTCGGCTTGTCGCTAAGGGTTATCGACAAGTTCAAGGGGTTGACTACGATGAGACTTTCTCACCGGTAGCGAAGCTGAAGTCCGTCCGAATCATGTTACAATTGCCGCATTCTACGATTATGAAATATGGCAAATGGACGTCAAAACGGCATTCCTTAATGGTTTCCTTAAGGAAGAATTGTATATGATGCAGCCGGAAGGTTTTGTCGATCCTAAGAATGCTGACAAGGTGTGCAAGCTCCAACGCTCGATTTATGGGCTGGTGCAAGCATCTCGGAGTTGGAACATTCGCTTTGATGAGATGATCAAAGCTTTTGGGTTTACACAGACTTATGGAGAAGCCTGTGTTTACAAGAAAGTGAGTGGGAGCGCTGTAGCATTTCTCATATTATATGTAGACGACATACTTTTGATGGGAAATGATATAGAACTCTTGGACAGCATTAAGGCCTACTTGAATAGAAGTTTTTCAATGAAGGACCTTGGAGAAGCTGCTTATATTTTAGGCATCAAGATCTATAGAGATAGATCGAGACGCCTCATAGGTCTTTTACAAAGCACATACCTTGATAAGATATTGAAGAAGTTCAATATGGATCAATCTAAGAAGGGGTTCTTACCTGTGTTACAAGGTGTGAAATTGAGCTCAGCTCAATGTCCGACCACGGCAGAAGATATAGAAGAGATGAGTATCATCCCCTATGCCTCAGCCATAGGTTCTATTATGTATGCCATGCTGTGTACCAGACCTGATGTAAACCTTGCCGTAAGTTTGGTAGGAAGGTACCAAAGTAATCCCGGCAAGGAACACTGGACAGCGGTCAAGAATATCCTGAAGTACCTGAAAAGGACTAAGGAAATGTTTCTCGTTTATGGAGGTGACGAAGAGCTCATCGTAAAAGGTTACGTCGACGCTAGCTTCGACACAGATCTGGATGACTCTAAGTCACAAACCGGATACGTGTATATTTTGAATGGTGGGGCAGTAAGCTGGTGCAGTTGTAAGCAAAGCGTCGTGGCGGGATCTACATGTGAAGCGGAGTACATGGCAGCCTCGGAGGTAGCACATGAAGCAATTTGGGTGAAGGAGTTCATCACCGACCTCGGAGTCATACCCAATGCGTCGGGGCCAATCAAGCTCTTCTGTGACAACACTGGAGCTATTGCACTTGCCAAGGAGCCCAGGTTTCACAAGAAGACCAGGCACATCAAGCGTCGCTTCAACTCCATTCGTGAAAATGTTCAAGATGGAGACATAGAGATTTGTAAAGTGCACACGGATCTGAATGTCGCAGATCCGTTGACTAAACCTCTCCCTAAGGCAAAACATGATCAGCACCAAAACTCTATGGGTGTTCGATTCATCACAATGTAACTAGATTATTGACTCTAGTGCAAGTGGGAGACTGTTGGAAATATGCCCTAGAGGCAATAATAAAAGCATTATTATTATATTTCCTTATTCATGATAATTGTCTTTATTCGTGCTATAATTGTGTTATCCGGAAATCGTAATACATGTGTGAATAACAGACAACAATATGTCCCTAGTGAGCCTCTAGTTGACTAGCTCGTTGATCGACTGATAGTCATGGTTTCCTGACTATGGACATTGGATGTCATCGATAACGGGATCACATCATTAGGAGAATGATGTGATGGACAAGACCCAATCCTAAACATAGCATAAGATCGCATAGTTCGTTTGCTAGAGTTTTCCAATGTCAAGTATCCTTTCCTTAGACCATGAGATCGTGTAACTCCCGGATACCGTAGGAGTGCTTTGGGTGTGCCAAACGTCACAACGTAACTGGGTGACTATAAAGGTATACTACGGGTATCTCTGAAAGTGTCTGTTGGGTTGACATGGATCGAGACTGGGATTTGTCACTCCGCTTGACGGAGAGGTATCACCGGGCCCTCTCGGTAGTGCATCATCATAATGAGCTCAATGTGATCAAAGTGTTTGATCACGGGATCATGCATTACGGTACGAGAAAAGTGACTTGCCGGTAACGAGATTGAACGAGGTATTGGGATACCGACGATCGAATCTCGGGCAAGTAAAATACCGATTGACAAAGGGAATCGTATACGGGATTAATTGAATCCTCGACATCGTGGTTCATCCGATGAGATCATCGTGGAGCATGTGGGAGCCAACATGGGTATCCAGATCCCGCTGTTGGTTATTGCCCGAGAGCCATCTCGGTCATGTCTGCATGTCTCCCGAACCCGTAGGGTCTACACACTTAAGGTTCGATGACGCTAGGGTTGTGAAGATATGTATATGCAGTAACCCGAATGTTGTTCGGAGTCCCGGATGAGATCTCGGACGTCACGAGGAGTTCCGGAATGGTCCGGAGGTAAAGAATTATATATAGGAAGTGCTATTTCGGCCATCGGGACAAGTTTCGGTGTTATCGGTATTGTACCGGGACCACCGGAGGGGTCCCGGGGGTCCACCAGGTGGGGCCACCAGCCCCAGTGGGCCACATGGGCCTTAGGGGGTGCGCCTTGGCCTGCATGGGCCAAGGGGAACCAGCCCCAAAGGGGCCCATGCTCCTAGGGTTCCAAAAGGCAGGAGTCCTAGTGGTGGAAGGCACCTCCTAGATGGCTTGGGGGGAGGGAAACCTCCCTGGCCGCCGCCCCCCTAGGAGATTCCATCTCCTAGGGCCGGCGCCCCCCCAAGGGGTTATATAAAGGGGGAGGGGAGAGGGGGCTGCACACCCTATGCCCTGGCGCCTCCCTCTCCCTCTCCAACACATCCTCCTCCTCCGTAGAGCTCGGCGAAGCCCTGTCGGAGTACTGCAGCTCCACCATCACCACGCCGTCGTGCTGCTGCTGGAGTCTTCTTCCCCAACCTCTCCTTTGCCTTGCTGGATCAAGAAGAAGGAGACGTTACGCTGACTGTACGTGTGTTGAACGCGGAGGTGCCGTGCTTTCGGTGCTAGGATCTCCGGTGATTTGGATCACGGTGTGTACGACTACTTCATCCCCGTTCGTTGAACGCTTCTGCTCGCGATCTACAAAGTGGTATGTAGATGAAATCTCTCTCTCCCATGACTCGTTGCTAGATGAACTCATAGATGGATCTTGGTGAAACCGTAGGAAAATTTTTGTTTTCTGCAACGTTCCCCAACAGTCGATGAGCTCGGTGCGGTAGTTGTTGTAGGTGCCAAAGGTGACTGGGAGGCGGACCTGCCCGATCGGGACCGTGGAACCGTCAGTGACTCCGGAGAATGGCTTGGTTGGCTGAAGCTGGTCATAGGTCACTTGGAGGCTGTTGAACGTTTCCACGGACAAGACATTGAGCCCTGCCCCTCCGTCGATGAGGGTCCTGGTCACCAGAACGTTGCTGATGACTGGGGAACAAATTATTGGGAGGACTCCAGCTTTGGCTGCGCACTTGAGCTGGTCTGCTGAGCTAAACGTGATGGTGCAGGCCGACCACCTGAGGGGACGCGTTGCTTCAAGCTTGGGGAGGACTGCGTTCACTTCGCGAGCAAACTGCTTGAAGATACGTTGGGAGGCTGGGGCTGGAGCTCCGCCCAGGATGCAGGCGATGGCGCGAGGCTCCTAGAAGCCCCCAGCCCCCTCGTCTTGGTGGCGGTCTTCATTCCTTCTTGGCTGAGGTGGCAACGGCGGCAGGCCTGGGTTGCCATGAGGGCGATCCTCACGAGGCTGATCCCTCCAGTCGCCCTCGCGAGGCGGGTCGCGCCAGCGGTCCTCGCGAGGTTGGTCACGCCAGCCTGGACGTGGGTCGCGGTCTTCCCAGCGTCCCGGGTTCATTCCTCCTCCTCGGCCGTAGCCCCGGTCAGCACGGTCAGGGCGTCGGTCGACTCTTCCTTCTCGCACGGTGCGGAGTTCTTGGCATTCATTGGTTTTGTGGGTGTGGAGGTCGTGGTACACACAGTACCGGCTGCCCCTGGAAGATTCAGGCAGATCCTTGCCACGCTTGGTGTCTGGTTCTGCCGCGAGCACGACAGCCCCCTTGCGCTTCACGTCCTTGGCCTTGGGCTTCTTCTCTTCTGGGTCTGCGGCAGGCAGCTCGAGGAGGGAGAGGCGTCCCTCCACAGCTCTGGCGCACTTGGTCGCCAGGTTGAACAGTTCCAGGGAGGTGCAGAGGTCTTCATGCATCGCTAGCTCCTCCTTCATCTTGACGTCGCGCACGCCATCGGAGAAGGCCGAAATGATGGCTTCTTCGGACACCCTGGGGATCTTGAGGCGCGCGCTGTTGAAGCGCTGGATGTACTTCTGCAGGATCTCCCCAGGTTGCTGCTTGATGCGGCGCATGTCGCTCACGGTGGAAGGCCGGTCGCGGGTACCTTGGAAGTTCGCGATGAAGCGGGTGCGCATCTGGTCCCAGGAGGAGATCGTGCCTGGGGCCAGGTTCAGGAGCCAAGTGCGAGCACCTTCTTCAGCACCATGGGGAACCAGTTCGCCATGACCTTCTCGTCCCCGCTGGCAGCTTCGATTCCCAGCTCGTAGAGCTGGAGGAACTCCGTGGGATTAGTGGTGCCGTCGTAGCGAGGAGGCAGGTCCGGCTTGAACTTGCCGGGCCACGCGACGCTACGCAACTCAGGGGTGTAGGCGCGGCAGCCAGCGGTGGCCGCGGGAGGTTTTGGTTGAGGGAGAGCCTGGCCTTGTGGGTCCCCTTGCGCCGCAGCTGGGAGCAGCGCGGGGTCTTGACACGCCAGAGCTGGAGCAGGGTCTCGGCGAGCCGGAGCCGGGAGCGCCCGGCGGCCTCTTGCGGTCGCGGGACTTCCTGGCAGCTACGTTCATGCTGGGCCGGCGCATGACGGAGCGGGTTCCGCCTAGGAGCTGCGCGCCTTGGGGCCATGGCATCTTCTTGGAAAGGTGGCGGCTGGAACGCCCCTGGAGCTTCATTGCCCATGCGGGGCGGAGTGCAGCGCAGTGGTGCGGAAGGCGCGGGAGAGCCCCCTGCGGCGCGGACGAGCTCGGCGACGCGGTCGAGCCACTCCTCGTAGACGTCGTCGACGGGGCGGTAGCGCAGGAGCTCGTTCGCCGCGATGAGTGCAGCTCGAGCCTCCAAGGGCGCGCGCAGCATGTGCGACGAAGAACCGGCTGGGGTGAGTGACGGAGTGGCCGTGCGGCCATCCCGCCGCACGGACGGGTGTTGAGAGGACGCTTGCTGCTCGTTCCCCGCCGGGCCGGTGGCGGCGTTGACGGCAGGCGACGGGGAACGACGAGGACGCCCGCCGACAGGGGCCGTCTGGACGGCGCGGGAAGTGATGGCGGCCCGGCGCTCGGCGCGGGCCAGACGAGCGTCAGACATGGATGCGGTGGTCGGAGGAGAGCGGAGCGGTGGAAGACAGATTCCGGCGCACCCCTACCTGGTGCGCCAAATGTCGGATCACGGGTTCCGGCAGACCCTTAAGGTTCGAACTCTGGGGTGCATGCGGAGATCGTGCCCTCTACCTCTCCGTCTCGCTAGGATCTAAACTATTGCCAGAACAACACATGAGACACGGGGTTTATACTGGTTCGGGCCACCATTGTGGTGTAATACCCTACTCCAGTGTGGTGAGTGGATTGCCTCTTGGGCTGATGAGGAAGAACAGTACAAGGAAGAACGACCTCGCGAGGGTCTGTTCTTGGTTAGGGGATGAACTGCTAGGGGGAGTTCAATCGCCCTTCTCTTTCTCTCTACTTGCTCTAGATGCTGAATCAGATTGGATTCTCGATGCCTCTACCTTGGGGGTGGCTAGTCCTATTTATAGGCGAAGGCCCTGGGCCTCTTCCCAAATATTGTGCGGGAAGGGCGCCAACAATTGGCCGATTTGAAGGGGAACATCGGGTACACTTATCCTGACTAAAGTTGGTCTTCCCCTGCCAAAGGTTCTGGTGATGACGCCGGCTTGGGCTCCACAGTGACTTCTTCCTTGTCGTGGAGTTGGTCTTGGTCTCGTTGCACCGAAATGGGTGCCTTTGCTTGATCCTCTCGCCTGCGCTTGCCCCCTTTGCACCAAATAGGAAAGGGAGGACACTGCGCGGGCTGGCGCCCGCCTGGCACCTCTGGTGGTCATGGCTTGCGCCATGGGCACCTCGTGAGGTACCCCACCTTGATCTTTCCGCCTCCTCGCGAGCCAGCCTAAGGAGGCCGTGCTAGAGGAAGCTCCGTGTCGTCCGCCTCGCGAGGCTTGGCCCCTCGCCAGGGTCTTGAGCCTCGTGTTGATGAAGATGGGCCACGTTGGGCCCCGACTCGAGCCACGCCGCAGGCCGGAGGCAGGCAAGTCTGGGGACCCCTGTTCCCAGAACGTCGACAGCCGAGATGATGATCCGAAGAAGTTGAGCTCGGCTCAACAAAGTGACGACGTGTCTAGCGCAGGTCGGCAGCCGTGGAGCAATATTGCTAGACTGGTTTGACACCAGCATGACGCCGAAGATCATGTTCAAAAGATCTTAAAGTTAGTGGGATGTGTTCGGGAACAATACACAATATCCCATACAAAACTTCCTTCAAAAGGGATGTCCGAAATCCCGTTCATAAAAAAGATGAATTCGAGTCGGATTCGTTCTCGCGCGGAAAACAGATCCGAAAAGTGATGCACTAATCGGAAGGTTCCCGGAATTCGGACGGTTGGATCGAGCTGAAATTTGGAGGGGTGGTAGATATAGGAATTCCGCATCCGATCAATGGTTGGATCTTCCAAAGGACGTCCGAGTTAGAAGCTGGACACCACGCCCTAAACTCGTCCAGATTCCCGTCTAGATTTGACAGGGCTCCGGTATATCGTGGATTGCCAGAGATTTCTCCATCGGAACTCGACAAAATTTTCCAGGGTTTTTGTAGACTCAATTCCACACAATTCCAACAAAGCGATCGTCAAAGCGATACTCGAGGAGGTGGTGGCAGCAGATACGAGTTCGCTGTCCAGAAAAACAGCACGGTCGCTTGAGGGCAATGTTGACGTTGAGCCCCCGAGCTTCATTGATGACTCCTCCGTGATCTTGATAGAGATCAGAGCTGATGTTTGATGAAGGACCTCGTCCGAACATGGTGATCCGAACACGGGGCGCAATTCTTGGTCGAACCAAGGTGACCAGTCGAGCTGGTGACGAAGATGCCGAAGTCGCAGTTGATCTGCAGGCGAGCCATCGATCCTTTTGTCGATCACACAGCAGAACTCTCAATGAAAGCACCAATGTCGGTGTCAAAACTGGCGGATCTCGGGTAGGGGGTCCCGAACTGTGCGTCTAGGATCGATGGTAACATGTACACGGGGTTTTACCCAGCTTCGGGCTCTCTTGATGAGATAATACCCTACACGCTGCTTTTGATTGTATTCATATGGGTGTAGTACAGAGTTGATCTACCTCGAGATCATATGTTGTGGTCTAAACCCTAAAGGTATGATGAGTTATCTCATAATCCTCTATCGACTAGTCTGGCCTCGGTTTATATAATACACCAGAGGCCCAGGATAACAAGAGTCCTAGCCGAATACGCCGGTGGGGGAGGAGTCCTTGTCTTGATCGCCAAGTCTTGTGGAATCTTCCTTGTATGCGGCACCTGTCCGGACTGGCCCATGAGTATGCGGCCCTGGGGGTCCTCGGCCCAATCTAACCGATTGGGGGACGACGTGGTGAGTACCCCCTAGTACAGGACACCGTCAGTGCCCTTATAACCCGGCATCTTGAGCTGCAAGTAAACATAACACGGCCGCGCCATGAACTTGGCGTAAGCTGGCCGCCCGAACAAAGCGTGATACGGACTTTTGATTTTGACCACCTCAAAGGTTAACTTTTCAGCCCTAGAATCATGCTCGGCTCTAAAAGCTACCTCCAGCTCAATCTTACCCACAGGATACGCCGACTTACCAGGCACCACTCCATGGAAGACGGTGTTGGAAGTCTTTAAATTCTTATCAGTTAATCCCATGCGCCGAAAGGTCTGGTAATAGAGGATATTGATGCTGCTACCCCCGTCCATGAGCACCTTAGTAAATTTGTAACCACCAACCTGTGGTGCCACTACCAGGGCCAGTTGACTCGGATTATCAACCCGGGGAGGGTGATCCTCCTTGCTCCAGACAATGGGCTGCTCCGACCACCTTAAGTAATGAGGGACTGCCGGCTCAACGGAGTTCACAGCCCTCTTATGAACTTTCTGATCACGTTTACACAAACTTGTGGTGAATACGTGATACTGCCCGCTGTTTAGCTGTTTTGGATGGCTCTGATAACCTGACTGTTGCTGCTGCTGACCTCCTTGACCAGACTGCTGTTGGTTATAACCACCCTGGTTACCTTGAAAGCCGGGACCTGAACCGCCGCCTGGGCCATGAAAGCCGCCAGCTCCTGAACCGCCGCCCGGGCCTTGATTGCCATCAAACATGTTGGAATTCTTGAAAGCCTTCATGATTGCACAATCCTTCCATAAGTGAGTCGCTAGATGTTCCCAGGTGCCATGCCTCGGACAAGGCTCATTGAGTAGCTGTTCAACAGATGGACCTGACCCGCCGGACCGAGGGGGCGGTTTCCCCTTGTGTTTCTGATTGTTACCTTGTGCATTAGCCACAATTTCCGGGTTACCGTCTGCCTTACGCTTATTACCTCCTTGATTTGTCGGGTTATGCTGCTGGCCCTTTCCATTACCGTTCTTCTTTCCCTTCCCTGTCTTTTCCTCATCAGACACGGGATCCTTGGTACTATTAGAACCGGCATACTTGACTAAAGCCGCCATATGCGTCCCCATATCATTGCAATCACGCTTAAGACGCCTCAGCTTCTGTCTCAAAGGTTTAAAGCGGAAATTCTTCTCCAGCATAAGAACTGCTGAGCCGGCATCCATCTTGTCAGTCGAATGTATTATCTGTTTGACCCGGCGCACCCAATGAGTCTTGGATTCACCTTCCTCCTGCTTACAA
Source organism: Aegilops umbellulata (assembly GCA_032464435.1). Lineage (NCBI taxonomy): Eukaryota > Viridiplantae > Streptophyta > Magnoliopsida > Poales > Poaceae > Aegilops > Aegilops umbellulata. The sequence continues at coordinate 379,875,085 of CP136054.1, forward strand.
TTTGTCAAGTCCACAATCGACATAGACTGCTTGCAAGTATCTTTGAAGTTCCGAATGTAGCGGGCCTTGAGCTCTGCCCATGAACTAATGGAATTGGGTGGCAAACCCTTTAGCCAAGAACGGGCCGTTCCGTCCAACATCATGGTGAAGTATTTAGCCATTCCCTCATCACTAACCTCTAGCAGCTCCATGGCCATCTCGTAACTTTCAATCCACGCCCTAGGCTGTAAGTCGGCCGTATAATTCGGCACCTTTCGAGGTCCCTTGAAATCCTTGGGCAGACGTACATTGCGTAGAGCCAGTACCAGACAAGGAACGCCTCCGGTTCTGGTAGCGACTCCCGCCTCCACCGAAGTCGTCGGATAAGCCGGTATGTCCTGTTGATCTGCTTGCTGAGCCGCCCGTTCATCCTCTTGACGTATAGGATCCTGCACCGGGTTATATCCACCGGCTGGTTCCGTCGCTGAGCGTTGCTTGACAGGGCCTCTGACTCCATGCGTCTGCTGTAACTCGGGCTCCGGTTTTGACGAGGTGGAGCTAACCAAGGCGGATGAGTTGAGTGAGTCCTGTCCCAGTTGTAGGAGTATGTCTCTTGTTGAGCCAAAGCTGTTTGGACAAGTTCCCTGATCCTCCGGGTTTCCACCGCTGTCGGATCATCAGCATCCACTGGGAGAGCCGCCAAACGTGCTGATTCTGCGATTAAGTTCTCCATGGGGTTGGAGAAGTGACCCGGAGGTATTGGTACGTAACGGGGTGGTGCCATATTCCCGTAAAGAGGCGCCGTCATCTGAGGCTGGACCGGGCCTCCCGCTCCGGATGTCATAAACAGATTTGTACCCGGCGGATTACTTGGGCCGGCTCCGGCTGTAGCAAAGAGATTCCGACGATCATAAACTTGAGGTAAACGGGACTGAGTTTTCTGGTGTCTCCTCCTCATTACCTCATTAGATGCTTTCAGGCTCATATTGAGCTGAAAAGCCTCTGTCTGAAGCTGCTGCGCCCCTGCGTCCAAAGCCGCCCGCTTTGTAGCCAATCTAGTATCCTCAGCTGCTAAGATTTCCTTGGCCCGAGCAATTTCATCACGAACCTGTGCCACCTCTGCTTCATGCTCAGACTGGTTCGCAGGGATGACTGTGACAGTTAACAGGGCCGTAAGTCTATCCATGAGATCCATCAGCACCTGAGTCGGTGAGCGCACAGGGCCTCCTGCCCCGGCTGCTCCTAACCCGGACGTTATTTCCGCCGAAGCCATAGAATTTTGGCCGGGTTGAGTACCAGCCATGAAGACTCCTGCCCAATTTGGCGACTCAGAGGGGTCCGGAATAGTGCTGCCATCGACAGCCCCCAAGCATACCATCTTGGACTTGATATAGCGAATCTGTTGAACCAGCGGATGAATCACCATCCGAGAGGACGGCCGGCTCACCAGCTTCTTCAGATCCTTCAAAAATTTCACCTCCGTGGATGCAACCCACAAAGGCACGCTTCACGACGGGTTGAGCTCGGGCAGGTCTCGCACGCTGAGCCGTCTCGACGAGGTCGGTGTAGTTTGGCGGCTCAGGGCCCGGCTCACCAATCCGGCCGATGAAGACGTGAATTCCACCGAAGGGGACCCGGTACCCGTACTCAATTGAGCCGGCGTCGGGGCCCCAGCCTTCATCGTCGATATAGACCTTTCCGCGACGACTCTTGGTCATCCGGCCCACTGCATATCCCTTGAGCCCTTCGAAGCTGCCCTTCAAGAACTCAAATCCACCGTGCGCTGGCCCCACGGTGGCCGCCAACTGTCGTGGAATTGTCACGGAAGATGTCCTCTTGCAAGGACTGTCAGGACCCCGATCCTAAGCCACATCGATCTAGCATGTAACACCTCATATCACTTTGCGGCCTCACGCACGATATTCCCACGGGTGCCACCTTACCTGGCCCGGGACCGTTTGCGCCTTTTGGCTCACGTATATGATAGTGTCGCTAGCATCCATATGACAGAGAACCCGGGCCGACATGGCTAGTCGTGAACCCAAAGCGGCACTAACCCATGGGGACAAGCATACATGAATCAACTTCGAGCATGTCGGTCAGCAGCGTGTGAATCCGGGCTGTAGCACTGGGCTAACAGGACTCCGGTAACCCGGGCTGTAGCAAGCTAGGCAGGACTCCGGATGTCACCGCGTGACATTTCCCTGAAGGGACAGACACAGGAACGAAGTGAAACACATGCTGGCCAGTCAAGTGTCCTGAGCAGTAGTGCTGGGCTAGCAGGAATCCGGTGAACCGGGCTGTAGCGGACTACTATGGCTCAAGGAGGCACTAGACTACATTTCCCCATAAGAGAGGTTGCCAATGATAAACAACTAGATTATCGGATGCCACACATAGCAAGCATTTCAATCATACACACAATATGCTCGATATGTGTAAATACAACATGGCATCACAACATAACTCTACGACTCCAATATTTATTCATTAGGCTCCGAGGAGCGAGATATTACAAACATGGGTCTCATGACCCGACATTCAGAGCATACAAGTCAGAGCACATGCGGAAGCTTAACATGTCTGAGTACAGACATCTACAAATGAAAAAGGCTGAGAAGCCTGACTATCTACCAGATCCTGCCGAGGGCACAAGATCGTAGCTGAGGTATCAAGCTAAACGTCGAAGTCCACACGGAACTACTAGCGAGACTGACGTCTCTCTGCAAAACATAAAATAGGCAAATTTGAGTACAAATGTACCCAGCAAGACTTACATCAGAACTAACTACATATGCATCGGTATCAACAAAGGGGGTAGTGGAGTTTAACTGCAGCAAGCTAGCTTTGACTCGGTGGCTAACCTAAACTATGACTGCAAGTAACTCTTTTGAGGTGGCGCACACGAGTCGACATATTCACCATATCAATACACCACAATGGATCCGCTCCCGTCTCCCTACGAGAAGGCCATCCATAGCACTCACGCTTATCTTGCGTATTTTAGAGTATCCACTTTCACTTGTCTATGAACTGTTATAGGCAACCCAGAAGCCCATTACCGCGGACACGGCTATTCGAATGGATGATGTTAACCCTGCAGGGGTGTACTTCTTCACACACGCTCTCACCACTTATCGCCGTTTACACGACATGTACTCGGCAACCTTCAAGCGGAAGCCCAGCGAGGGTGTCGGCCACGGCCTACCTAAACACTCAAGTCTCTAGTCCAGGTTTATCGCCTATTCAGGTTCCATCCACAGGGAGTCCGGCCGAGGTTTCCACATACGGCCCCGAACGATGTGAGCAGGGTTCCCGAGACACCAAACGGGCGCCTGGTACACCGTGCCACGTGCCTACCGCAACACAGCCCACCCCTACGGTCAACGCTGCGTGCGGTCCCCAGCATACCACAAACACCAGAAACTACTTGCAACTCCTGGACAGAGGACAAGGGTGATTAAGAAGCCGAGAGAGTCAATTAAGGATCCCAATGTGTGGTATTAACTGTTTCATGGATCATAAACACAGAACTCAGTTCCTGAGGACGGCTTCAATGAGACAACCCACCATGTACTCCTACATGGCCTCTCACCGCTACCTTTACCAAATCGTGTTCACACACTTAGCTCACACACAATAGGACATGTTCATCACCATTCCAATTCATTCCCGATGCATGACAAACAAGCATGAATGAGTAGGCACATCAGGGCTCAAGCAACTCTGAGGGAGTCCTGGATTAGGGGGTGTTCGGATAGCCAAACTACATCTTCAGCCGGACTCCAGGACTATGAAGATACAAGACTGAAGACTTCGTCCCGTGTCCGGAAGGTTCTTTCCTTGGCGTGGAAGGCAAGCTAGGCGTGCGGATATTCAAGATCTCCTACCAATGTAACCGACTCTGTGTAACCCTAACCCTATCCGGTGCCTATATAAACCGAAGAGTTGTAGTCCGTAGGACGAACACATCATAACCATCATCATACCCATAGGCTAGCTTCTAGGGTTTAGCCTCCTTGATCTCGTGGTAGATCTACTCTTGTACTACCCATATCATCAATATTAATCTAGCAGGAGTAGGGTTTTACCTCCATCGAGAGGGCCCGAACCTGGGTAAAATAAAGTGTCCCTTGTCTCCTGTTACCATCCGACATTGACGCACAGATCGGGACCCCCTACCCGAGATCCGCCGGTTTTGACACCGACATTGGTGCTTTCATTGAGAGTTCCTCTGTGTCGTCGCCTTTAGGCCCGATGGCTCCTTTGATCATCAACAACGATGAGGTCCAGGGTGAGACTTTTCTCCTCGGACAGATCTTCGTCTTCGGCGGCTTCGCTCTGCGGGCCAACTCGCTTGGTCATCTGGAGCAGATCGAGAGCTACGCCCCTGGCCATCAAGTCAGGTTTGGAAGCCTAAACTACACGACAGATATCCGCGGAGACTTGATCTTTGACGGATTCGAGCCACAGCCAAGCGCGCCGCACTATCTCGAGGGGCATGATATAGCTCTGCCTCCGAACAGTGTCCTGGAGGCCGCATACGCTCCGGCCCCGATCCTCGATTCGGAGCCCGCTGCGTTCATCGAAGATGAACGGTTGGATGTCACCTCGGGGGCTGCGATCTTAAAGGCCATTGAGCCGAACGCGAGCCCCGCGCTCTGCATGGCTGTGACTCCAAGGAGCTGGACTCTTCTCCGAACTTCGGATCGTCCGTGCCCCCGCCGATCGAATCAGATTGGGCGCCTGTAATGGAGTTCACCACCGCGGACATCTTTCAGTATTCACCTTTTGGTGATATTCTGAATTCTCTCAAGTCTCTCTCTTTGTCAGGAGAGCCCGGGCCGAACTATGGCCTGCGAGGTTGGGATTCGGACGGCGAAGAAATTCAAAGCCCACCCACAGCCCACTTAATAGCCACTGTGGACGATATATCCGACATGCTCGACTTCGGCTCCGAAGACTTCGACGGTATGGAGGACGAAGGAGGAGACGAGCAAGAACCAGCACCTGTAGGGCGCTGGACCGCCACCTCGTCATACGACATATACATGGTGGATGCTCTAAAAGATGGAGATGGCGATGGAACAACAGAGGATGGCACTTCGAAAAAGCCTCCAAAACGCCGACGTCAGCGGCGCCGCTCCAAATCCCGCCACAGCAGAAATGGTGATTCCGGCACGGGAGATAATACTACCCCGGACAGCGCCGAAGAACACCAAAACCAGCAGGATTCGGCACAGGAAGATGGAGAAGACCGCCCTCATGAGAGAGCGGTAGAGCGAGAGGTCGAGGACGATAACTACATGCCTCCCTCCGAAGACGAGGCAAGCCTCGGCGACGATGAATTCATCGTACCATCAGACCCCGCCGAACAAGAGCGCTTTCAACGCAGGCTTTTAGCCACGGCGAACAGCCTAAAGAAAAAGCAGCAACAGCTTAGAGCTGATCAAGATTTGCTAGCTGACAGATGGACTGAAGTCCTTGCGGCCGAAGAGCACGAGCTCGGACGCCCCTCCAAAAACTATCCTAAGCGCAGGCCGCTACCCCAATCAGTGGAGGAAGCCCAAGACATGGTAGATCGGCCACCTCGCGGCCGCGACAGAGAAGCCTGTCGAACATCCAAACAAGCCATGCCCCGCAGCCGCTTTACCAAGGCACGGGAACACGAACCAGACCTGCGAGACGTCCTGGAGGACAAAGCAAGGCAAACAAGATCGATCTATGGATCACGCGGACGCCCGACGGCACGTGATAGTTTTCACTCCGGACACAATAAATCCGGACGGGCCGAATACAACAGGCACAGCTCCTCCGAACTGTGTCGAGACATAGCCCAGTACAGGGGCGCCGCACACCCACTATGCTTCACAGACGAAGTAATGGATCATAGAATCCCAGAGGGTTTTAAACCCGTCAACATCGAGTCGTATGATGGTACGACAGATCCGGCAGTATGGATTGAGGACTATCTCCTCCACATCCACATGGCATGTGGCGATGATTTGCACGCCATCAAATATTTACCCCTTAAGCTTAAGGGACCAGCCCGGCACTGGCTTAACAGCCTCCCCACAGATTCGATCGGCTCTTGGGAGGACCTGGAGGCCGCATTCCTCGACAACTTCTAGGGGACCTACGTACGGCCACCGGACGCCGACGACCTAAGCCACATAATCCAGCAGCCAGAAGAATCGGCCAGGCAATTCTGGACACGGTTCCTAACAAAGAAAAATCAGATAGTCGATTGTCCGGATGCAGAGGCCTTAGCAGCCTTCAAGCATAACATCCGTGACGAGTGGCTTACCCGGCACCTAGGACAGGAAAAGCCGAAATCCATGGCAGCCCTCACGACACTCATGACCCGCTTTTGCGCGGGCGAAGATAGCTGGCTAGCTCGCAGCAACAACTTATCGAAGAAGCAAGGTAATTCAGATACCAAGGACAAAAGTGGCAGGTCGCGACGGAATAAACAGAAACGCCGCGTCAGTAGCGACAGTAATGAAGATACTGCAGTAAACGCCGGATTCAGAGCCCATAAATCCGGTCAGCGGAAAAAGCCATTCAAAAATAATACCCAGGGCCCGTCCAGTTTGGACCGAATACTCGACCGCTCGTGCCAGATTCACGGCACCCCCGAAAGGCCAGCCAATCACACCAACAGGGATTGTTGGGTGTTCAAGCAGGCAGGCAAGTTAAGAGCCGAACACAAAAACAAGCGGCTAAACAGCGATGACGAAGAGGAGCCCAGGCCGCCGAACAACAACAGACAGAAGGGGTTTCCCCCACAAGTGCAGATGGTGAACATGATATACGCGACTCACATTCCCAAGCGGGAGAGGAAGCGTGCGCTACGGGACGTATACGCGATGGAGCCAGTCGCCCCAAAGTTCAACCCATGGTCCTCTTGCCCGATCACCTTCGATCGAAGGGACCACCCCACTAGCATCCGTCACGGCGGTTTCGCCGCATTGGTTCTTGACCCAATCGTTGACGGATTTCACCTTACAACAGTCCTCATGGACGGCAGCAGTAGCCTGAACCTGCTCTACCAGGATACAGTGCGGAAAATGGGCATAGATCCATCAAGGATCAAGCCCATAAGGACGACCTTTATAGGCGTCATCCCAGGTGTGGAGGCCAATTGCATAGGCTCCATAACACTTGATGTGGTTTTCGGATCTCCGGACAACTTCTGAAGCGAAGAGTTAATCTTCGACATAGTTACGTTCCGCAGTGGCTATCATGCTCTGCTTGGACGAACCGCATTCGCTAAATTCGATGCGGTGCCGCACTACGCATATCTCAAGCTCAATATGCCAGGCCATCGAGGTGTAATCACGTTCAGCGGAAACACCGAACGCTCCATCCGTATGGAGGAACACACGGCGGCCCTCGCAGAAGAGGTACAAAGCAGCCTGTTAAGGCAGCTCTCGAGTCCGGCCGCTACAAAGCAGGACAAAGCAAAACGCGCCCGGAGTAACCCACAGCAAGACCGACTGGCGCGTTCAGAGCACGCGTAGCAATACGTCCCCAACCCCAGCCATCGCTACATAGCGGAGCTAGTACCTCGAGTACACAATTACGCCCTTACAATTCCATGGGTATAGGGGAAGGGGCAGATAAAACGGCATGCCAACAATACGGCGTCAAACGTACTAGGGTCTGCCGGGTTCTTCTTTTCTTTCAGGACTCCATACTCTGGATACAGTGTTTGGCCTCGCTGCCGCACAGATGATATAGGACCCAGGAAAGCAGACAAAACAACGCCGCATCATGGAACTCTCAGGTGGTCTCTATTTCGAGCGATATATCTGTTTCTAAATTCCGTGGCCCGCGCCTGGTTAGGACATGTTAAATAGTCTAAATTTTTTTTCGCACTACTTGTATCGTTCGGCTTGAATAAACAGCCTCCTCATAAATAATGCATAGCTTTTCGTCTATTTTTTGCATTATCTTCTTTTAATATACATATGTTTACTCAAATAACATGATCGCACCCGTACACCATGGTACGGCAAACCACGCCAGGGGCGTTATTACCCTTCTATCTGGTGTGAGAAGTCCGTCCACTTTCACAAGTGCGGCACCCCGAACTTATAGCATTATATGCATCGGCTCCGAGTCATGATTTTGGTCATATGTTGGGTTTGCCCGGCTCCTATGTTTTGGTGCCTTACGTTCCGCTCTATCGGCTAAGGTAGCACTAGGAGAACCACTGCGATTGTGCCCAGATCAGGTGGGTGAGCACCTCAGTGGAGAAAGCTAAAACAGACTGTCATGATAAGGCGCGAGACCGGTCGCTGTTCGAGAGGTTTTTCGAGTCCCTAAAGGCTTATGCCGCTTCGAGCGGAGAGCTGGTTAAGTCCGGCTAAAGGCGTGGATAGTGCCCCGAATTCGGCCTTCCGAACTAGGGGCTTCGCCGAAATTTAAAATTATAACGTTCTATGGCTAAGTGAGAGTGTTCAAGCATTATAGTCCGATTGCCTGGTTCGCTGTGCTGAGCGCCTCCCTCGAAGGACCCAACTACGAGAACAAGAGCCCTCAGGTTTATCCCGAACACCCCAGCACTAGTTGCATGGGGGCAGAAGCCGACGACTCCCCATCTCTCAGTTATTGATAAACGGCCGCACAGAAAATAATATATTAAATTCAGAAAGCATTGCTTAAGCGCATATGAACAAGTTTTCAGCGCACAGGATACAAACGAGCGAGTTCATTGAAATATTACATCTTTGGCACACTCATCCGCGACAAGGCGAGCTCCAGCGAGAACTTCCTTGTAGTAGTCCTCGGGCTTGCGATGCTCCTTCCCCTGCGGCGGACTGTCCTTCACCAGCTTCTCTCCGTCCAGCTTGCCCCAGTGTACCCTTACACGGGCAAGGGCCCTCCGGGCACCTTCTATGTAGACGGAGCGCTTGATGACCTCAAGCCGTGGACAGGCCTCCACCAGCCGCCGCACCAGCCCGAAGTAGCTCCCAGGCAGGGCCTCTCCAGGCCACAGCCGAACTAGTAAGCCCTTCATGGCCTGTTCGGCTGCCTTGTGGTGCTCGGCCAGCTGCTTCAGCTGATCGCTTAAGGGCAAAGGGTGTCCGGCCTCAGAATACTGAGACCAGAACACACTCTCCGTTGAGCTGTCCTCTTTAGCTTGGTGGAATGCGGCGGCGTCGGATGCGCTGCGGGGAAGATCAAAGAACGCCCCTGGAGAACTCCGGGTTCGGGTAAGTAATAGGTATTTCACCTTTATATTCCTACTTTGCATTAAGAATGCCTTACCCGCTGCTATCTTTTTCACATCCTCCAAATCTTGGAGGGCCTTTTGGGCTTCGGCCTTGGCATTCTTGGTGGTCTCAACAGCCGACGCGAGCTCGGATGCTTGCGTTTTTGCCTCAAGCTCCAAACCCTCATGTTTCTTCATGAGAGCTTGCAGCTCTTGCTGCACCTCGCCGACTTGGACCCCAAGCTTTTCTCGCTCGGCGCGCTCCTCGGCCGCTTTCTTCTCGGCCTCAGTCAGCGCCTGCTTCAGGGTTGCCACCTCGGTCGTGGCCCCTACAATAAGCAGTACAATCCTGTTATTTCTTTTTGCAATCAAGCCTCTCTATAGGCACCACTTTTTTTTCTTTCTTTTTTTTCTAAGGGGTATTTCTTACCTTCCTTTTAAACGAGCTGCCTTTTGGCATGGCCGAGCTCTCGCTCGGGCCGCTCGAGGTCCTTTTTCAGGACTTCCACCTGCGCAATCAGTGCGGCGGTGGACAACAGGGAAGCCTGCATACGCATATTAGACTTTTTATTAGACTCCTGCGAAAATTGTTGGATCCTCTATTCGGCTTTTCTTTCCGAACACCGAACAGAGCATCAGGGGCTACTGTCTATGCGGTAATGAATTTAGCATATTTTTTGCTTACCTGGAAGCCTGTTAGAAGGCTAGCGCAAGCTTCATTCCGTCCGCTCTTGGCGGACTGAACCCTTTGGACCACCTCACTCATAACAGTACGGTGCTCCTCGTCGATGGTGGCGCCTTCAAGCGCCTCCAACAGACTATCCGGCGCCTCTGGTTGGACAGAGGTCGCCGGCTCAGACAGCTTACTCCTCTTGGAAGGAGTTCGCCCACCGCGAGCCAGGACGGTTGAGTCCGGCGTGGTGTCCGGCACAAAGCCGGACTGGGAGCCCTGGGGGGTTTCATCCCCTTTACTCCTGGGGTCCTGAGGATTGCCTTGCGGCTCCTCGAGGACCACCTGCTCCCTGTTCGGCGGGACGCCGCTTCGGCGTCGTCTGCCCCGCTGGGGGAGACTGCGGGCGGGACAGAGTTCATGTCCGACGAATCCAGGGAGCCGCTCGATGAATCATCGAGTGCGGCTCGGGGCGGGCTGCGCAAATAGCATTTGACATTAGGGTAAACTACACACTTGAAAATACTATGAGTCATTCTGGTATGTGAATACTTGCGATGTCGCCGGACACTTGGTTCTGTCCGGCCACTCGTTTCCGCCCTCTTCGGCGTTGGGGGAGTAGTCCGGCGGAGGGGTCTTCCTTTTCCTCGACCCCTCGGCCTCCCCTGTTGGGGCGGCCTTCTTCTTTTTCGCTCCCCTCGATGGAGGGGGAGAGCTTCCTTGTTCCTCCTCCTCGTTTTCACGAGAGGAGGGCATCGCAGACTCGCCAGATGACGAGCTCGACACCACCATGTTGCGGGCACTCTTTCGAGTCCCGGTGGTCTTCTTCTTCTTGACCTTCTTCTCCGGCACCACATAGGGCGCCGGAGCCAGCAACTTCTCTAAGAGAGCTGGGGCTGGGTCTTCGGGCAGAGGAGCCGGACAGTTGATTAGTCCGGCTATATTCAGCCACGCCTGTCAAAGGCAAAGGGAGTTTTTAGCTCCCACATAGAGTTAATTTATGTAGAAAAGCTTAACGAACCTGTAAAAGGTATAAATAGCCTACCTCGCCAGCGTTGCGCTGCGAGCTGTATCCGCGGTCCTCGGAAGCGGATGTGGGGCACTCGGCGCCTTTGGTTAGCACCTTCCAGACGTCTTCATACGTCGTGTCGAAGAGCCTATTGAGGGTTTGGTGCTGCGCCGGGTCGAATTCCCACAAAGTGAACTCCCGTTCTTGGCACGGGAGGATCCGGCGAATGAACATGACCTGGATGATGTTGACATGCCGGATGGGCTTGTTCATCAGGGACCGGATGCAAGTTTGCAGTCCGGTCACTTCTTCTTCGTTGCCCCATGATAGGCCCGTCTCTTTCCAGGACATGAGCCGCGTGGGGGGTCCGGATCGGAACTCAGGGGCCGCGACCCATTTCGAGTCGCGTGGCTCGGTGAGGTAAAACCACCCTGCCTGCCACCCCTTTAAGGACTGCACAAAGGAGCCATCGAACCAGAGTGCGTTGGCCATTTTGCCGGCCATAGCACCTCCGCACTCCGCCTGGGTGCCGGACACCACCTTGGGCTTGACGTTGAAGGTCTGGAGCCAGAGGCCGAAGTGGGGGCGGATGCGGAGAAAGGCCTCACACACGATGATAAATGCCGAGATATTGAGGATGAAGTTCGGGGCCAGATCGTGGAAGTCCAGGCCGTAGTAGAACATGAGCACCCGGACAAAAGGGTGAAGTGGAAAACCCGGTCCGCGGAGGAAATGGGGGAGAAAAACTACCCTCTCATGGGGTCCTGGGGTGGGAAGAAGCTGCCCCGCCTCGGGAAGCCGGTGCGGGATGTCCTTGGACAGATATCCGGCCTTCCTAAGCTTTTTGATTTGACCCTTCGTAACGGAGGAAGCCATCCACTTGCCACCCGCTCCGGACATCGCTGGAGCAGGTTGAGGGAGAAAGAGCGAACTTGGGCGTTGGAGCTTGAGTGCGCAGGAGATGGATGGGCAAAGGAGGAAGAAGGCATAGGTGAAAGAGGTGGATCTTTATCCCCTTATATAGGCTGATGCCGTTATGCGTCCCCACCTACCTAATAAAACTCGCTTGCCGCTCACACGTCGTGGTAAATGGCGCGGTTGGGTTACCCACGTCCACATTAATGAGAATCCCGTTAAAAGGGGCACACGATCTCTGCTTCGACAAGACGTGCCAAGGAAACCGCCTCGTTGAACGTGCTGCGGTGGAACAACAAAAAATAATCCATACAGAAGGCTTGGTCGCAGTGTTATGACGCACTGCCGAATACGTTGGCAGATTTGATTTGTGTTTGTATTATTCTCTATATGGCAATATGTGGAAACTTGTTTTGCAGAGCCGGACACTGTTTTTTGGTGTTTATTATCTTCTTGAAGAATTTGGAGGAGGAACCCGCCTTGCAATGCCGAAGACAATTTGCGTGTCGGACTCGTCGTCATTGAAGCCTGGTTCAGGGGCTACTGAGGGAGTCCTGGATTAGGGGGTGTTCGGATAGCCGAACTACATCTTCTGCCGGACTCCAGGACTATGAAGATACAAGATTGAAGACTTCGTCCCGTGTCCGGAAGGTTCTTTCCTTGGCGTGGAAGGCAAGCTAGGCGTGCGGATATTCAAGATCTCCTACCAATGTAACCGACTCTGTGTAACCCTAACCCTATCCGGTGCCTATATAAACCGGAGGGTTGTAGTCCGTAGGACGAACACATCATAACCATCATCATACCCATAGGCTAGCTTCTAGGGTTTAGCCTCCTTGATCTTGTGGTAGATCTACTCTTGTACTACCTATATCACCAATATTAATCTAGCAGGAGTAGGGTTTTACCTCCATCGAGAGGGCCCGAACCTGGGTAAAATAAAGTGTCCCTTGTCTCCTGTTACCATCCGACCTTGACTCACAGATCGGGACCCCCTACCCGAGATCCGCCGGTTTTGACACTGACAAACTCCTACTCATGCGAGTGGGTTTCATCTAATTACTGTGGCAATGACAGGTCATGCAGAGGATAAGGGGTTCAACTACCGCAACAAGTAACACATGAATCGTTGTTGTCCTAATGCAGTAATAGAGAGCAGGAGCGAGAGAGTAGGATTGTATCGGAATGAACAAGGGGGTTTTGCTTGCCTGGTACTCCTGAAGATATATAGCTCTTCATCGGTGTCATCGAACTCATCGTCGGCACCACATCTCTTGACAGGGGACAAATACCGGCAAACAAAGAGGAACACAATCAATGCAATGCAACAATTATGATTCATGATAATGTCATGGCAATATGCTGTTGATTGAGCTAATGCAACTAGCAACCATATTAAATGAAGTTGGTTCGAACCAAGGGTTCAAATTCAAACTCCACATGTGGTTATTTAAATGTCATTTATGCAATTTGCCCTGTACAGCAACCCTAGGTTGTTCAAACATGCATGCAAACGCCATAAACAGATTCCTTGAACTTTTCTGATAATTTTTCATATATAATTTATTTCATTTGGAGTCACGGTTGATTTTCTATGAGCTTTAGAAGTTTTAGTTATTTCCTGGAATTTCCTGTATAAGAATAATTCCAGTAATTGAATTAATGCGTCAGCATGACATAGTTGTGACGTCAGCGGGTCAACTGGGTCGGCCAGGTCAAACCTAACCAGCGGGGTCCACTGGTCAGTGACACAGAGCTGTTTGGGTCACAGACATGTGGGGTCAAGTCAACAGCCACGTCAGCACGGTCAACTCTAACCTGTGGGTCCCGCGTGTTAGGTTATTAGTCTAACTAATATTTAGTTAACCCTAATCCTATCCTAATTAACAGGTCGGCCCCACCTGTCGTAGACTCAGGGGGGAAGTCAACCGGGGCCCACACGGGGTCAAATGTGGTCAAAAGGGGTCAAACTCGCCGGCATTTAACCACCGGCGAGGCCAGACACGGCGGGGCGGTGCGGGTTTTGCCTACGGAGCGCCGTTTGGCGCGCGGAGCATAGCTACGGGATGTGGACGCTCGTCCGCATCCAACCAGGGTGGTGGCGCGGCCGGGGAGTGGCCGGAGTAGCGCCGGCGACGAGGTTTGCAGCAGCGCGTGCGGGTGAGCTCGGTGCAGCAGCTACGGTGTGCGAGAGAGGAAGTGGAGAAGGGGAGCAGGGGCAGGAGCTCACTACGGTTGCGACGGTAGCCTCGGCGAGCTCAGGGACGGGATGATGAGGTCGTGCGGCCGCCGGCGATCTCGGGTAGAGACGACGAAGATGGCGGGGTAGAGAGCGAGGCAGGACGTCTGACGTCGTGTGAGCTGACGGAGGGATGCGGGAGATGGAGGCCGAGCCCGTGGGCTGCTCGGAGTGGCGAGGGGGGCTCGGTGGCCACGGGGACAGCGGGCGGCGGCGGCGGTGGTGCTCTGCGCGAGAGGTGGAGAGGACCAGAGGAGGGGAGATGCACGGGAGAGAGCTCGAGGGGGTCGGGGAGGTTGCGTGGTGTCTCCAGAGTGTCGAGGGGCGAAGCGACAAGCAGGAGGTGGCGCACAGCGGTGCGCGCGCGTCGGCCACGCGCCCATCCTCCTGGCAAGGAGGAAGACGACAGGGAAGGGGGCCAGGTGGGCTGGGCCGGCCACTTGGGCCGCGAGGTGGGTGCACAGGTGAGGTAAGCCCAGGTAATCTCTCTCTGTTATTTAGTTTCTATTTTTCTAATTTGCAGTTTGTTTTTGATCCAGTTTTAAAAACCAAATCAATTTTATAAATCCTGAAAATATTCATAAGCACTTTCTGAATTATTTCAGTGGCCCACAAATAGTTCCAACATTATTTGAGCATTTAAATTATTTATAGTGTTTAAATGCCCACAGTCAAATAGTTTAGGATTTAATTCAAAAATCCAGGAATGTCCTATAATTATGTTCATCATTTTTGGCAAAGGTTTTTGCCTTTAACAGAAATCATGAACATTTCCAAAGGGCATTCTGGGTCATTGAAAAAATATTTTATTTAAACCTATTTGAATTTAATTTTGTGCTAGGGTTTACCAATCCCCATTTCAAAGTAAAGAAGCAATTTAAACAAGATGCATGAATGCTTGTGCCACTAATTGCAAACAATTCTAGGGCTGTGACAACTCACCCCCACTAAACAAGAATCTCGTCCCGAGATTCAAGAGGTGAGGTAAGAAGACAGAGGCGACACAAGGTAACACGATCTTCATGATCCAGGTTGCACTTCATAGGAATGTTGATTCGTTCATCATCTTTGATTATGACATCCTTTCCTTCGAGAACTTCATCCAACATGGCGACAAGAGAGCAAGACAACCTCACAAGAATGGACCATCGATCTTAATGAACACAATATCAACTCATGGAATGAGACGTAGAAACATCCCTTGAGCTGAGACACAAAACGCACATCAAGAGGTATGGAGAGGAATAGACGATGAAGGTTCAATTTGGTAGGCAACAATTCCACGCTTAAGAAGATGGTGCATGGGTTTCAAAGTAGCGAGGAGTTAGTTGCCATGATTCCATAACGGGGCACCTTAGGGAAGGTGACTCGTGGAATTATTCCCTTAAGTGGCAAAAAGAATTACGTTTGATACAACGATCATTGAAACTCTTTACGCCAGCCTGAGGAAATTCATAATTGATCGTTTGAACGAAGTCAAAAAATGGCATATCAGACCAGAATGGATGATGTGGACTACCTTCTTGAAGACAACGCAATGAGTGATTTTTGCTTATCACCGGAAATGGATGGGACACGTGGAAGGACCACTTTTGAAGATGATCCTGAATGAGAATTACTAAGGAGGCAGCCCATAGTGAAATGGCACAAAGATGGTGCAAGCTAGGAACAAAATGCAAATGCTAGGAATGATTCTGGTAACTGGGAAATGACTCAACAGTCGAGAGTGATACCACCGTCTGAATGGTTATAGCAAAATCAAGGAAAACTGATAGCACAAGAATCCCTAAGGAACAACTCCTAGAATAAGTCGCACGGAATCCTCATGGAGAAGAGGGTTAAATAGCTCAATTAAGATACTACAATGATAGATCTTCCGGCTAGGTGTGTCGGCCAGATCATCAACCTTGTCGGGAGCTACATCACAGACCTTGGAGAAGTTCCAACCATCCTATCTGCCTGAGATTCAGACCTGGTTAGAAACAGGATACTCCAGACTCACATGTCTGAAAAGAAGAGTTGCAACACAAGTCGACGAGATAACGTTGCGAGACTCTCGGGAGATGAACTACGATAGCAAGCTCCAAAACATGAGCAGTTTTTGCTACACACCTATGAACACACTGTCCTAGACAAGCGTGACCACGTGGTGGTATTATAATAAAATACTACCGAGTTCAGGTGGGGAACCATCATCGAGGATATCAAAGTCCTTGCATAAGGCATGCTTCTTAAGAAGGAAATTCTTCTCCTCGAACAAGTCATTCAGTGGCTTGGTGTGCTAGGGAATACAGATGGAGTGGAGGTAATTAATCTACCAAACCATAGGATGCCTCGCACGAATGCATGACTGACTTGGGATGATTCCAAAGGAAACAAAACAAACCTTTCTCAAATTCATGGCGGCAACTTACATCTAAATGACATGAATTCGAGGAAGTCACTTCTTCCATCCAAGCATAAGCTTCATGAACAGAACACAAAGGCATTGCTTACAAAGTTTCCAACACTAGGTTGATGTTCAACATGACTCATGGGGGAGACAAAATGCTGCTGATGGTCTTAACAACAACTCATCGGAATTTCCATATCACTAGACTTCCACCATCATGTGAACACGGTGATAGCATTGGTCAGACCAAAAGATATAATGGTGTATGCTCGAGGGATCAACCACGAGTAAGAAAACATTACGAACATCGTTGGTTCTGATTTGACTTGACGATAGCCCATACTCAAATCTAAGTTTTGACAAGGCAATAGATTCAAAACTAATCACAAGGACCAATCAATGAAGATATTATCTTTCTTCAACACACACACACAAGGATATCCCTTAAGAGTGAACTAAGTAGATTAAGCTTTTATCTTCCAACTCTCCAAGTTGTTGTTTAGCTTAACCAACCAGCTGAGGGGGTAACCGACACAGATTTCTTGGAGAATGTCTGGTTTACAAGAAACCAACTCGATCACGAGCTCAACATAGCGGTCAGGTGACAACCTGGTAATACTTTCAAGAAGATATTCGTAAAATCACGAACCAGCGATAAGTTATTAAGCTCGAGAACAATCTTGCTTTTCAGGGCAAGATGATATGATCAAGGAGTGAGGGATTGACACAATCCTAACTCATTGATCGAAGAGTTCACCGGAAATAAGGACTAGGTAGCACGATCAATCTTAGGATGATGATTTGATAACCAACACGCTAAGAATGAGAATAGTGTCCATTAACTACCAAGCAACACAGTTGCTAGGAGTATTGATTTCACACAACACGATTCACTTGTCGGCATTCCGGTTACAATAACACGGGACCGAGGAATGAATAATGATGGCGAGAAGTATTACTGCGTCAAGAATTCATAAGAGATGGTGCAATTCTCATGACGTTCCTGACATAAAATGGGTAATACTTCAGGGTAGAACAGAATCAAAGCTTGATCGCATTTGATCTACGGAATACAACTGCTTTGACCCAATCCTAGAAATGGATGAGGTACTGGACACTACTAGAAAAAAGGCTACTAATGGCGCACCTAATTTGGCCATTAATGGCGCATTAGTGGTGCGCCATTAGTACCACGCCATTAGTATATTTTACTAATGGCGCACCACTGGTGCGCCATTAGTATCTGGTATACTAATGGCGCACCTCAGATGCGCCATTAGTATATAGAACAGTGCGCCATTAGTATGGCTCCCAGGGGCCATGTATACCCAGGTGCTTTGGCATACGAATGGCGCACGATAACAAGATGCGCCATTAGTAACTTCGGCATACTAATGGCGCGCTGTGTAATGATGCGCCATTAGTATCCTCTGGCATACTAATGGCGCACTGTGATGTGATGCGCCATTAGTATGAATATTAGGTTTTTTTAATTTTTTAATTTTCTGTTTTTTGCACAGGTTACAAAATGTATAATTAGACAAAATATAGACAACACACATCAACAACAGATTCATCGAATACAATAGAAGATTAGTCTCTGAATACAATTCATCATATTAGTCTCCGAATACAATTCATCATATTAGTCTCCGAATTGAAAATACCGAACAAAGATAGAACACTATATTACAAGTCTCGAGACCGCGACTAGCGAGTTTGTCTTCACATTACAAGTCGATATCGATCATCTAAACTACCATCACATAGAAGAGAGCTGCGGTCATCACGATGAGCATCATCACGATGAAAATCGTCTTCATCCGGTTCCTCCAACGCTCCCTCCCCTCGCCCGCCTCGGCCCTAGTGGTGTACCCTTTGTAACTGTTACCGCTGAATCGGTGAACCTGTCTCCGACACTCCTCCCAGTCGTCGTAGACTCCGGGAACCGTACCCTTGTACATGACATACGACGGCATCGCTATGCACTAGCCAAACGAAACGTTAGTACCAATTCACAGACAATACATAAGCAATATATAAGTATGCAACATAACGATCGGAAGAGAAAACCAAGACATTAATAGCATCGATTACATCTAACTTGAACGACTCTTGAAACCAAAGAGACATACTACAAGTTCATTAAAGTTTAATTACAACATGAGCCAATCGATGTTTCAGAACTAGACACAGCATCACTGCTTTCGACTCGACTCCAGGGACCGGAGCGTGGATGAAGCCGCCGTCTATCGTGGGAGTCATGAAATTACGGGCGTTGTCAGCCTGCATTTGTAGCATTGTGTCGATGTCACTATTGGATGGTTGATTTCTGAGGTAGAACTGCCCCGAGGTACGAAGGACATCTTGATGGATGATTTCCGCAAACTCCGACTGGATGCGAAAGAATTCTTGTCTGATGTCCGCGTCCTGGATTGCCGACACGCTCGCGGCCCAATCTTTGAGTTTACTCGGTAGCAGAAGTTGATGATGGTCCCGTACGATCGCCCGCATGTGATGGATGGCGTAGTAGGCACCCTTCTGACCGCCAGGCGGCTGCTTGACGCAGTAGAACGTCGTATTGTGGGAGAACACGTGCTTGCCGTACTTACGAATAGGCCTGGTGAAGGTGCCTCCAGATTTGGCATAGCTGGGGAGAACATCATCAAGAACCTTCTTGACATTTGTGTAGTCTACGTTCGACTGACGGTCCGGTTCGAAATACGTGGCCATGGAATATTTTGGGCTTAGGAGGATGAGCGTGCAATGTGTGTCACTGCAGAAAACACGGAATGTTAAAAGAAAAACGATTGAAATCTAAGAATTCATATGTTACGGGGCGGTTGAGGGGAGGACTTACTCGGGAAAGTAAGGCACGAGGAAGTTATCCTTATCTGGGTTTGCCAGAATGACGCCTTCGAGGTAAGAACTCGCGACTTGCCGGTCCCCAGCGCTGCCCAAGATCTTGGCACGCATGTAGAAGGGGTCGACTATCACGATGTCCGGGGTCTTGTCGCGAATGATCCGCATCTCCATACTCAGCGAAAATAGCCGAACGAAGGTGTAGTGCAGCGGATGAAGGTTGAACATAGCATGGATGTCATCAAACCGCAGGACGATCGTACCCCCGATGGAGTTATCCACAAAGCCCTTGCCCTCTGGCACCTTGGCCACGAAAATCGGGTATGCCACATCCTTCTCTCTGAGACGCCGCTTCTCCAAAGAAAGAACACTGTCATGCAGACTCCGCATAGCACCGGCTGCAACATCGAGCATATTTCTCGGTAGCATCGGCCTACTTGCCACATGCACCCTCCTCATTAAATCCTCAGGTGAAGGTGGCCCGTCCTGAGCATGGATCGTACTCGGTGCCGGCTGGCCCGCACCCTTGATAGTCTTTCTTTTGCGTGCCTTCTTCTTCTCCTGTAATGGGACCGAGTTCTGCTCACAGACCGCCTTCTTGAGTGTGTTGGGGCTGAGAATATTTCACACCTCGCCTATCTGAGGCTCGGTGAAGTCGGCAGCTGGAGGCGTCTCCTAAGAGCTGAACGGCAGACGACGCCTGTTGCAACTTGGCTTCTCCGCAGTACCAGCTAGATCGCGCACGTCTTTTGTTGGGTTGGGTTCTTGAGAAGGAGGCCCCATGAAGTCGCCATCGTACCCATGATCGGCAAAGTACTAATCGACGTTGGCAAATGTATCGTCGTCGTCGTCGTTCTGATCCTGTGCCATATGCATGTTTGGATCCAGTGGCATAGGGATGTCCAGCACCGTTGCGGCGGTCTTGCCATGGGGCCGAGTTGGCGCCGGCATGACTGGCGGTGTTTTCTTTGGGGTGGTGTCCCCCGCCCCCAAACGAATCTGGCTCTTCGGCCAAATCAGGGGCCAGCTCAGGCAGGCACTGAGGGTCATCACGTCATCATCGTCGGCCCCGACTGGTCGAATCGGAGGTAACAACTCATCGCAGCCTGGCAGCACCCGAACCAGTTGAACCCTAAACAAGTTGGGTGGCATCTGGGTACCGTGGAACAAGGGGTTGCCCGGTTGAACGATTTTGCCCTTGGCGACATCGACCAACTCGTTGTTCACGAACTGCAGGAGAGTGCACGGAACGTCGGCGGCGCCCTGCGAAAACATGTAGGGCGTCAGGGATGCCCAGTCAAAGGCAAAGAGATGAATTCCTCGGCCGAGAGACGGTTAATTAGTTACCGTGATGATGGCGTCGAGCTCGGCTAATGTCGAGGCACCGCCAATGGCGGGTGTGCAGTTGACGGAGGGGCCGCTTGCTGCAGAGGTGCCGGCCGGCGTACACCCGGGTGCATTAAGCTCCCGTGCCGGCGTCGGAGACACCAATGCCGCCTCCGCCGGAGACACCAATGGCCCCGCCATCTCGTTCTGCGAGTTGCTGGCCGTGAAGCTAGGAATCGAGGGCGGCCCCTATTGGCCGCCCGCAATCCACGCACTCAACCCCTGGATCAAGGTAGGCACAATGGCGGTGATTGTCGCTCCGAGTTGTTGTTGCACTTGCTCTTGGAAAATCTCCGGAATCTGCGCCACATGTGCCTTGAGTTCTTGAACCTCGCGCGCCTTGCTTTCCGAGCTGGTCTTTTTCTCCTTTCGCCCACCAGTGTTATAGTATGACGACCATTTTGTCGACAAGCCTTTGCCGGCCACACGACCAGCTGACGTCGGCTTACTGAGCTTATCCTTGTTCTTCATTACATTCAACGCCCTATTTAGAGTGGTGTCCCAAGGGTTGCTCTTAGTCGACCCCGCGCTACTGCTTTCAGTCGCCTGCGGAAGGAATGTGAACCATTTAGAAATTTGGCTTCATTAATTAGAATGCAACCATATGGAGCTAATTACGCGGGGCTGTATTCCTTACCAGAACAAGCTCAAGCGCCCTGGTCTTTGGATCCGTGGTAAGCTCCTTTGTTTTCGGGTCCTTCTTGTACCGGGCCCTGACATAGTTCCTGTTCTGCTTGTCACCGTATTTATTGAAGTGCGGCGGTAGGCCTTGCTCGGCACGGTCCGCCTCCTCCTTGTCCCATATAGGCTCCGCCACTCTGTAACCGCTGGGACCGAGTGTGTGTTCCCCTAAGTTCAGCTCCCGCATTTCTTTCCCCCACCGACTTGATTCGGAGTTTGCGGTGCTCGAGCAATTGATCTTGAAGTCGTTGTAGTCATCTTCGGTGATCGAAGGATTTTTCTCCTTGATCTTCTCATAACTCTCACCATTCTCGATCATTCTCTTCACATTGCTTTTCCAAGTAGACAGGGCCTTGCTCATCTTTGTGAGGGCAGCATTGTTCACTTTATTCCCTTTGAGGCTTGTGTTTTCAAATTCAGCAGGGAACTTGTATCATTCGTGCAGCTTCATGAAGAGGAGGTTGCGCAAATTCCCTCGGTCAGGATGCCTCAGGTTCTCGGTGTTGATCGAGACGGTGCTCCGGAGAATGCACCCGAGCTGAAGCGAGTACCCCTTGACTATTCGTTCGGGCGTCGTTGGATTCCCGTCGGAGTCCACTTCAGTAACTTCCTCCTTGAGGGTGCGGAGCACGGTCGGGCGCCGGTCCCTCCGTTGCCTCTTCGGTTGGCTGCCATCTATGCGTGCGCCGCCATCATCAGTGGTGGCATCCTCGGCGGCACCATCAGTGGTGGCATCAGTGGGGTCATCCTCGGCGGCACCATCAGTGGTGTCAGGATCGGTGGGGAAGGCGGCGTCCTCATACAAGTGAGGTTGTTCCTCCATCTCCTGGGACAGCTCCCAGAATGCCTTGCCGCCCGAACCCCCGGCCTCATCGTTGTTGGCCATGTTTCCCTCTAAATAGGAACAAAGTTTGGTCAAAAAGTTGGTTATTGTCAAGGAACAAGATCATGGTCTCATCATTTAGGGTTTGTCGACACAGAGGCATCCTAAAAGCTAAGCTTTTATCATTGAGGGTTTTTCGACGCCGAGGCACCCTAAAAGCCTAAGCTTTCATCATTTCGGTTTTGATCGACACCGAGGCACCCTAAAAGCCAAGGTTGTATAATTAATGGTTTGTCGACACCGAGGCATCCTAAAAGCTAAGCTGGGAAGGCGAATTCTAAGTTGGGCCTAATCACTTGGCTCTATTGCCGCCTATGGTTTAATGCGGCTAGAATAAAGGGGCACTTGATCCTACTAAATTAACTACTAAGATACCCCGACCCATGCATTAGCCACAAGTACCCCATATGTCCTATTTTTAGCAAAGTCATGCTAAAATTCACAGAAAATTTCAGCATGAACTTTGCTGAAAATAGGACATATGGAGTACCCGAATTTGCCGGAACGGAAGTTAATCGACATTCCAGCAAACTCAAGGGCCTCTCGGGTGGACAAGGCAAAAAAGGCCTCCATCACAACATGGAAAATACATTGGCATGTGAAGAGGTGAAACAATATATGCATCTCCAAGCAGTATCATTCAACATTTTGGACAAACCACTACAAGCAATACTGGATCAGATACTGAAAAGTAGACAATCTGCAACATGAGACACTGAAAACAATTGCTACCAATGAATCTACACTTTTATAAGAAAATAAATCAGAAACTTAGTCTGTCATCATTAGGCAGCCACCATTAGTTAGTGAGGTAAGTTAGTGAAAATAAATCTACACTTTCATTTGTTCACACGAGCGATAAACCAAGCTTGCAAATAAAACTATCCACTGGAGATGCATGATCCATAGTTTGGAATTTCAAAGATAATAAAGGGGACAGGGACAGGAAACAGAGCATGACAGCAGAGTTCCTACTGTGCGTGTAACCTCAGCCAGAGAGTTAACTTTTAACCACAAGTTGCACCCCGTATTATACCAAAGTCTAGCTAATGCAGGATCTATTGCTGTGTACGTCATCCGTCCAAGCAGTTAAAACACATGATTTGTCCACTGGGAAACTATATATGGAGGGTACTCACTGAGCATAACAAACCTATTTCTTCAGAACATAACTGTATTCAGCCTAATGGAAATGGGAATAACAAGATGCACGCCAACAGAAGCACATCATCAGAGAGTAAATCAAATACAGCAAGATGTAGGTTTTAAAAGGAAATTCAAATTAGCATGATCTGACAGACTGGGAGCTTAGGCTCCTTCAGTTGGACCAAAGGAAAAAAAGATATACTCAGGAGAGCTGTGATATACTACACTCAGGAGAACAAAGCAAAATTTCCCCGCAAAAAAAAGAGAACAAAGCAAAATTGCATAAAATTCACCTGTAGGGATTTCTGGGCAGCCTCTTTCAGATCCTCAACCGCACCTTCCCAATCTTCCGTTAGAAGTTTAGCCTCACCTCTCTGCAGCAAGTATGAGAAACAGTTCAATTAAAAGGTTTACAAAATCTTTTACCCTGGTCGAAGATTTGAACACTGACTGAAAACTGTTATAGCTCAAAGATTTGAAGGAAGTAAGATTCTCATAGCTCAGAACTGAGAAAATAATGACTAGGACCCACTGTATGTACCTAGTCACCGCAGCAGTTCAAGTATTTGCGACACCACGAGGGGATAAGAATGTGTTCACGTGTCCAAAGGAAAGAGAGCTAGATGTTAATTTAGTCTATTAAAAAAACAAGTATTTGGCATTTCTTTTTGTTAGATACCATTGGCTACCTGCTGCTATTTTATAAATGTTGTTTACTTTAAAATAAATATTTCTTTGTATTTTGATATGGAGGTAATAGTAGTTAAGTTTGGAGAATAGTTATTAGGAAGCCAAATTGAGGAACTTTGTCAGGGGTCGTGGGTGACTAAGGATGCGTCCAAAGGGAGTGATGTTCTTCTGGACGTCAGACATGATTTCAGTGGATCCACGTCCAAGTTACCACTGGCTGACTAACACGACTCCATTTTGATCCATACTTTTAGCCACGCGTGGCTAATGACCATGTTCTTTTACCCTGGTTCTTGCTGGTACCTATGGATGAACATGGTCCATGAACAATACATTGGTATGCCTGAAACATTTTTGGATCATTTTGAAACATCGTCTAGTAGCATTTATTATTTATGACAGTCAGGAAGTAGTGTTTCAGTTCACAGAGTTCAAGTCTCTGGGCCGTAAACAAACGAGATTCAGAATATGAGATCAGTAAACAATGATTTATGTCTAGTTTATGGAAGTTGAAACTTACCCAAGTACTGGTTGGTTCAGCACCATGGGTGAAAGCCTTTATAAACAACAGTTAGATGAGAGAAACAATGGCAATCGTGCAAACAAACCAGAATCACCGTTTGTCGTAGCAAAACTAGCAAAGACTGTTGACGGAATGAAGCCGCAATGGTGATGCAGCAACAACGAAATTGCTAAATAAACATTGTCTTCCATTACTAGTAAATAGTATGATGTAAAATTTTCTAGCCTGCTCTCTTATCAAAGTTGTGATATGTGTTTCTGACAAGGGTCTTAATGCAGGGGGCCCGAGAGACCCACCAAAATACGCCGAACAGAGATCATAAACTGAATGATGCTAGTGACCCACACGGAATGAGCAGCTGGGGTGCGAGCGGGCGAGCGCAGAGGATTCCGAGAGGAGCAGTGGAGGCGGGCGCGGGTGCTTACCGGCGGAGGCGGGGGGCAGAGCTGCGCGGGCGCTGGCGTCGGAACGCGCTCCTGCGACGGCCGGAGGAGAGGCGGGCGGCTGCAGCCTGCAGCGGAGAAGGCCGCTCGCTCCCGGCTCGTGTCGCCGCCACTGCCGCTCGCTCGCTCGCTCGTGGTGCTGCCGCTGCCGCCCCAGTTGAGCGGTTCGAGGAATCCGGGCCCGGAGGGAGGAAAAGGAAGGCTGCAGATTCCCGGGAAGCCGAAACGCGGATGAAGAGTGGACGCCACGAGGACCGCGGCGGGGCAGCGGCGTCGAGGCGGCGGGGCAGCGGCGTCGGGAGAGGAGAGGGGAAGGGGATCGAGGGCGAGGGCGAGGGAGAGAGAGGGGATAGGTTTGGGCCGGGGGGAGGAAATATGGATGGGGGCGGCACAATACTAATGGCGCACCACCCCTCGGTGCGCCATAAGTACATCCATACTAATGGCGCACCTCACCCCGGTGCGCCATTAGTATTTTTTTTTGACTTCTGCTCGAGCCAACAGGTTATGTTCCACCTAACCTGATCCACATCAAGTCCCCTCTACTAGCTCGACTGGTCAGCAACCAGTTCTCACACCAGGAGGTCCTGGGTTCGATTCCTAGGCTCCACAATTTTTTTATGCATTTAAAATGCTGTTTGATACTTATTTGTGTTTAAATATGTTCAAACTTGTTTAAATCATAACAGTAATATTTTTTATAAGACAGTAATAATTTTTTAAAAAATATCATCAAACAGTAATGTTGGTGGAGCGGGGGAGGGTGCGGGGGGTGCGGGGGGTCGGCGGCGGCGGTTGAGTAGGGGAGGGGTGCGGGGGGTCGGCGGCGGCGGTTGAGTAGGGGAATCGAGGGTGCGGGGGGTCGGCGGCGGCGGCCGGTGGACCGGGGGGTACTCGGCGGCAAGGGGGACCGGATCTGGCGAGGAGGGATAGCGATCAAGATGGAGGGGGATCGAGATCGTGTGTCCATGAAATTTAAAAATATTCATGATAGTTCGAAAAGTGCCCATGAAAT
This sequence comes from Aegilops umbellulata, assembly GCA_032464435.1. NCBI lineage: Eukaryota > Viridiplantae > Streptophyta > Magnoliopsida > Poales > Poaceae > Aegilops > Aegilops umbellulata. The sequence continues at coordinate 379,901,138 of CP136054.1, forward strand.
ACAATCGATAAATGAAGGCTACGATTTAAATACAATCGATCTTAGCTAGCTATCTGTTCACAATCTTCTTGCCCTTCTTTTTCGCAAATGGAGTTCTTCTGTGGAACAGACGTCCTTTAGGTAGGGTGGTCCTGCTTCTTCTTGTGGTGTATGCTGCTACTTCATCATCGTCGTCATGTTCGATCCTCGGGTCGCCGTACTTGTCGAAGTCTTGCTCATTGGCTACTCCATCCATTCCGATGATCTTCCTTTTGCCTCTCCTCACGACAACACGACTGGGCTTTGACGGGTCGATAATGAAGAAGCATTGGTCCACTTGGGAAGCCAGTGCCAACGGGGTTCTCGATGCCTAGATAATTCGTGCAGTAGGAGATGCACTCTTCGGTCAGAAAGCCCCTGGCTATGCTTCCCTCTGGACGTGACATGTTGCGAACGTATCCTTTGATGACACCATTCATCCTTTCGAACGGCATCATGATGTGCAAGAACGTCGGTCCGAGTTGGATGATATCCTCCACTATATGGACCAGCAGATGCACCATAACGTCGAAGAATGCGGGCGGGAAGTACATCTCAAGCTCTCATAGTATCACCACGATCTCTTCCTATAGCCTTCTGAGTTGCCTCACGCCAATCGACTTCCGAGAGATGACGTCGAAAAAGTTGCATAGGCCAAATAGCATTTCACGGACATGCGCGTCCATGATCCCACGGATTGCAACTGGAAGTATCTGCGTCATCAGCACGTGACAGTCATGAGACTTCATCCTGCTGAACTTCTGCTTCGCCGGGTCTAGGTATCTGCTTATCTTCCCCGCGTAACCGTAAGGAAGTTTTACTCCTAGGAGGCAGGTGAAAAAAAGCTCGATCTCCTCCTGACTTAGAGTGAAGCACGCGGGAGGGTAGTCATTTCCGGTCTTCTTGGCCTTTTTGCCTTCGCGACTACTTTCTGTGTCCTGCTTCGCCTCATCATCATCATCATCATCATCATCATCATCATCATCATATATAGCGTGAAGCTCCTGCCTGATGCCCATTGATTTCAAGTCTGCACTTGCTTTCGGCCCATCTTTGGTCCTCTCTGGCATGTTGAGCAGGGTACCAAGCAGACTCTCGCACACGTTCTTCGTGATATGCATGACATCAAGGTTGTGAGGCACACGGTGGATCTTCCAGTACGGCAAGTCCCAGAAAACAGACCTCGTTTTCCATACCTTCAGCAGCGGCTCTGGCGCCTTTCGCTTGTTTCCCGGCTCTGGCGCCTTTTGCTTCTTTCCCGGCAGTGGGCAGTCTTTCCAATTTTTCAACATCTTGTCTATTTCCTCGCCGCTCCTCGTACACGGGCGTTTTTGGGGTTCGATTTCACCATCGAACAGATCCTTGCGTTTCCTCCACGGGTCATCGTCGCGAAGCGACCTTCGATGTCCCATGAACACGGTTTTCGAAGACCCGGGATCTCTATCTAGCTGGCGATACGTTGTGTCATCTATGCACCTTACGCATCCAGAAAATCCGTGGACTACCTGCCCCGCGAGATATGTGTAACCGAGATAGTCGTGCACCGTCGTGAGCAGTGCGGCTCTCATTGGGAAATATTCTTTCTCTGCGGCGTCCCACGTATTGGCTGGCGTTTTCCACAGCGTGTCTAGCTCCTCCTTCAGCAGCCCCAGATACAGATTGATGTCGTTCCCTGGTTGTTTTGGCCCTTCAATTACCATACTCATGTGAATGTACTTCCTCTTCATGCACAACCAGGGGGGAAGGTTGTACATCCACACAAACACAGGCCAGGTGCTATGTGTGCTTCTCTGGCTGCCAAACGGATTGACTCCATCGGTGCTCGCGCCTAGCACGATGTTCCTTGGATCCTTCCCAAATTCTGGGTATTCGAAGTTCAACGCTTGCCACTGGCTCGCATCCTTAGGGTGACTCAGCATCTTGTCTTTTTGATCTATCTCTGGATCATTTGCGTCATCTTCTCGCTTCTTCTCCTCCCTATCCGCGTGCCAACGCAGGAGCTTTGCTACCTTAGGGTCCGCGAAATACCGCTGCAGACGAGGAGTGATCGGAAAGTACCACACCACTTTTCGAGGAGCTTTCTTCCTCTTCGTGTGCTCGTATCGAGTGACGCCGCACACCGGACATATGGTAGACTCTGTGTGCTCGTCCCGATAAATGATGCAATTGTTCATGCACACATGGTATTTCACGTGCGGTAAATCCAGAGGACACACGATTTTCTTCGCCTCCTCCAAACTGGTCGGGCACTTGTTCCCCTTGGGAATACGTTCGTGCCAGAATGACATGTTCTCGTCGAAGCATGCGCCGGTCATTTTGTGTTTTACCTTCATCTCCAGAGCCATGAGCGTTACTTTCAGGCGGGTATCCTCGGGCCTGCATCCTTCATACAATGGAGTAACCGCGTCTAACTCAAGTTGATCCATCTTGGCTTTCTCTCAGGCGGCAGCTCTTGCGTTATCCGTCTGCTTGAGAAGCAGCTCTTGAATATAAGGGTCCTGCACCCAGCCCATCGATGGTCCACCGTCGTCTGCTCCGCCGGCATCATCATCTTCATGATCATGCCCGCCGTCTGCTCGGGCATCTTCCTCATCATCATGTCCTGCATTTTCTAGATGATGACTGTGTACAGCATCACCGTCGTGATCATCTCCTGGGGATTCTTCGTCTTCTCGCCCGCCCGAGCCGCGGTGGTTGTCTTGCTGCCCTTCCTCATTTCTTGCCCAGCCCCCATGGACGACTTCGTAGTCATCTTCATCACCTTGCCACCGATAGCCATGCATGAAACCACGCAAGAGCAGGTGGTCCCGCACCTGCCCGGAATCCGGGTCCGCAATAAGGCTCTTCAGCTTGCATCTTCGACACGGACATCTTATATCCGTCTCGTTCTTTTAAAGCATCTCGGCCTTCGCGGACCTCAAAAACCTATTCACGATGCCTTCGGTCATCGTGCGGACCATGGTTGCCTGCGGGGTAGAGCAAAACGATATTTTAGAACCAAGAAAAAATTTGGCATGACTTTCCCTCAAAATAGGACTAAAAAGAATGCTTAATGCCAAAATTCTCGCCGAAACGGAAATGAATCAACATTCCGGCAAAATATTGGCAACTATCGCATTTCAAATACCGGTACACCTCCAAACACAAACACATATGCAACACCACAAACATATGCAACACCACGAACATACATAGATCTAGCTAGGCCATAAAAAGTGCATGTGCACATTGTTGTAGGGAGGACAACATAAATATAGCTTCCCCCCTTACTTACCTATCAAAACAAGGTAATTTAACCACTTAATTTGAATGAATCTATGGTGGAAATGAGGTGAAAAAGAGGAGGCACCCAAGACAAGGAGGAGGTGGAGAGAATGAACTGGGGAGAAAGTGAGTGTGGGTAGGAGAGGTTGTCCAAAATATCTTGTTGCTGCCCACTTACTAATGGCGCACCAACCCCAAATGCGCCATTAGTAATCCAGGTTACTAATGGCGCACCTTCTGGTGATGCGCCATTAGTAATCCAGGTTACTAATGGCGCACCTTCTGGTGATGCGCCATTAGTAGTTTTGCAAAAAAAAATACTAATGGCGCATTGTTCCACAGTGCGCCATTACTAGTTTAAACTAGTAATGGCGCACGGTGGAACAGTGCGCCATTAGTAGTTTTGCAAAAAAAGGAATAAAAAATATAATAATAAAAACATTAGTGGTGCACTTTCCGACAGGTGCGCCATTACTAGTTACAACTTGTAATGGCGCACTTTGTCTGGATGCGCCATTAGTATGTTTGGACAGGCGCACTAGTTCAAAAAAAAATTGTTTGATACTAATGGCGCATAGACTAGCATGTCGAACGAGTTCAACCTATTTCTTCCAGATAACCCATGCAGAAAGGAAGAACTGGCAGAGTCACAATATGAATGGAGTACTCCTCAAGAACACCTTGGTTGTGATCTTTTGATTCAAACGAATTTCTGCCAAGGATGGTTCATGGTATTTGGAAGAAGGAAATACCACGGACCTCGAGGGCTATCGCAAAGGTTACTAATATTCTAAAGGTACGAGCAACACTAACAACACGAAGTAAGTAGGGTGAATCTCGGGTTCAAGTACCCAGGAGTAGAATACCTACTACTAAAGGGCATCACGGGATGCTTTCGAGAATGGTGGCCAGAATCTTCACACTGGGAACACAAAACATGGCTAGATTACTAGGTGATCCCCTAAGACGCCTAGGGTCATAATAGTAACTCCAACGTATATGTCGAGGCAGCAAAGTACCTCAACTCACCGATTAGTGTGCTTATTCTGACCAAAAAGGACATCAGGAACGGAAAGAAAGGATTTGCAAATGCATCAGACTATGTAGAGACCTGGGATGACTCGGACAGCATAACGGCTGTAAATGCGCAAGATGAGTTGAGATATCATGCAAAATGGTGGCATAACCACTCAACAACATCATATCAAGGTTCCGAGATCAACTGACAACATGCTAAAGTAGTAGAAACTGAACAGGGGCTCGAATCCAACAATCCTATAAGTCTCTATCATAGTAACTCGTCATCCTGATAGATAGATGAGAAGGCCTAGTTCTTAACCCCCGTAGAAGAGAAGAGGATGACTCAGACAGAAGGGCATAAGGTAAAGGAGTAAAAAGAGCCTTACGTTCCCTTCCACAATCAATTCCCTTATATAGCTAAAGCATTTCTAGACTCAACTTCGACCAGTTTGGCTTGGTAATCCTACAGGCAGTCAGGCTCTGATACCAACGCTGTCAGGACCCCGATCCTAAGCCACATCGATCTAGCATGTAACACCTCATATCACTTTGCGGCCTCACGCACGGTATTCCCACGGGTGCCACCTTATCTGGCCCGGGACCGTTTGCGCCTTTTGGCTCACGTATATGATAGTGTCGCTAGTATCCATATGACAAAGAACCCGGGCCGACATGGCTAGTTGTGAACCCAAAGCGGCACTAACCCATGGGGATGGGCATACATGAATCAACTTCGAGCATGTCGGTCAGCAGCGTGTGAATCCGGGCTGTAGCACTGGGCTAATAGGACTCCGGTAACCCGGGCTGTAGCAGGCTAGGCAGGACTCCCGATGTCATCGCGTGACATTTCCCCGAAGGGACAGACACAGGAACGAAGTGAAACACATGCCGGCCAGTCAAGTGTCCTGAGCAGTAGTGCTGGGCTAACAAGACTCCGGTGAACCGGGCTGTAGCGGACTACCATGGCTCAAGGAGGCACTAGACTACATTTCCCCATAAGAGAGGCTGCCAAGGATAAACAACTAGATTGTCGGATCCCACACATAGCAAGCATTTCAATCATACACACAATATGCTCGATATGTGTAAATACGACATGGCATCACAACATAACTCTACGACTCCAATATTTATTCATTAGGCTCCGAGGAGCGAGATATTACAAACATGGGTCTCATGACCCAACATTAAGGCATACAAGTCAGAGCACATGCGGAAGCTTAACATGTCTGACTACAGACATCTACAAATGAAAAAGGCTGAGAAGACTGACTATCTACCAGATCCTGCCGAGGGCACAAGATCATTGCTGAGGTATCATGCTAAACGTCGAAGTCCACATGGAACTACTAGCGAGACTGACGTCTCTCTGCAAAACATAAAATAGGCAAACGTGAGTACAAATGTACCCAGCAAGACTTACATCAGAACTAACTACATATGCATCGGTATCAACAAAGGGGGTAGTGGAGTTTAACTGCAGCAAGCCAGCTTTGACTCGGTGGCTAACCTAAACTATGACTGCAAGTAACTATTTTGAGGTGGCGCACACGAGTCCACATATTCACCATATCAATACACCACTATGGATCCGCTCCCGTCTCCCTACGAGAAGGCCATCCATAGCACTCACGCTTATCTTGCGTATTTTAGAGTATGCACTTTCACTTGTCTATGAACTGTTATAGGCAACCCAGAAGTCCATTACCGCGGACATGGCTATTCGAATAGATGATGTTAACCCTGCAGGGGTGTACTTCTTCACACACGCTCTCACCACTTATCGCCGTTTACACGACATGTACTCGGCAACCTTCAAGCGGAAGCCCAACGAGGGTGTCGGCCACGGCCTACCTAAACACTCAAGTCTCTAGTCCAGGTTTATCGCCTATTCAGGTTCCATCCACAGGGAGTCCGGCCGAGGTTTCCACATACGGCCCCGAACGATGTGAGCAGGGTTCCCGAGACACCAAACGGGCGCCTGGTACACATTGCCATGTGCCTACCGCAACATAGCCCACCCCTACGGTCAGTGCTGCGTGCGGCCCCCAGCATACTACAAACACCAGAAACTACTTGCAACTCCTGGACAGAGGACAAGGGTGATTAAGAAGCCGAGAGAGTCAATTAAGGATCCCAATGTGTGGTAGTAACTGTTTCATGGATCACAAACACAGAACTCAGTTCCTGAGGATGGCTTCAATGAGACAACCCACCATGTATTCCTACATGGCCTCTCACCGCTACCTTTACCAAATCGTGTTCACACACTTAGCTCACACACAGTAGGACATGTTCATCACCATTCCAATTCATTCCCGATGAATCAGACCCGGCTCAACTCTAAGCAGTAGCAGGCACGACAAACAAGCATGAATGACTAGGCACATCAGGGCTCAAGCAACTCCTACTCATGCGAGTGGGTTTCATCTATTTACTGTGGCAATGACAGGTCATGCAGAGGATAAGGGGTTCAACTACCGCAGCAAGTAACACATGAATCGTTGTTGTCCTAATGCAGTAAAAGAGAGCAGGAGCGAGAGAGTAGGATTGTATTGGATTGAAGAAGGGGGTTTTGCTTGCCCGGCACTCCTGAAGATATATAGCTCTTCATCGGTGTCATCGAACTCATCGTCGGCACCACGTCTCTCGAGAGGGGACAAATACCGGCAAACAAAGAGGAACACAATCAATGCAATGCAACAATTATGATGCATGATAATGTCATGGCAATATGCTATTGACTGAGCTAATGCAACTAGCAACCATATTAAATGAAGTTGGTTTGAACCAAGGGTTCAAATTAAAACTCCACATGTGGTTATTTAAATGTCATTTATGCAATTTTCCCATAAACGCAAATGCCATAAACAGATTCCTTGAATTTTTCTGATAATTTTTCATATATAATTTATTTCATTTGGAGTTACGGTTGATTTTCTATGAATTTTAGAAGTTTTAGTTATTTCCTGGAATTTCCTGTATAAGAATAATTCCAGTAATTGAATTAATGCGTCAGCATGACATAGGTGTGACGTCAGCGGGTCAACTGGGTCGGCTAGGTCAAACATGACCAGTGGGGTCCACTGGTCAATGACACAGAGCTGTCTGGGTCACAGACATGTGGGGTCAAGTCAACAGCCACGTCAGCACGGTCAACTCTAACCTGTGGGTCCCTCGTGTTAGGTCATTAGTCTAACTAATATTTAGTTAACCCTAATCCTATCCTAATTAACAGGCCGGCCCCACCTGTCATAGACTCAGGGGGGAAGTCAACCGGGGCCCACACGGGGTCAAATGTGGTCAAAAGGGGTCGGTGCGGGTTTTGCCTACGGAGCGCTGTTTGGCGCGCGGAGCATAGCTAGGGGATGCGGACGCTCGTCCGCATCCAACCGGGGTGGTGGCGTGGCCGGGGAGTGGCCGGAGTAGCGCCGGCGACGAGGTTTGCGGAAGCGCGTGCGGGTGAGCTTGGTGCAGCAGCTACGGTGCGCGAGAGAGGAAGTGGAGAAGGGGAGCAGGGGCAGGAGCTCACTGCGGTTGCGACGGTAGCCTCGGCGAGCTCGGGGACGGGATGATGAGGTCGTGCGGCCGCCGGCGATCTCGGGCAGAGACGACAAAGATGGCGGGGTAGAGAGCGAGGCAGGGCGTCCGACGTCGTGCGAGCGGACGGAGGGATGCGGGAGATGGAGGCAGAGCCCGTGGACTGCTCGGAGTGGCGAGGGGGGCTCGGTGGCCATGGGGACAGCGGGCGGCGGCGGCAGTGGTGCTCGGCGCGAGAGGTGGAGAGGACCAGAGGAGGGGATAGGCACGGGAGAGAGCTCGAGGGGGTCGGGGAGGTTGCGTGGCGTCTCCAGAGTGTCGAGGGGCGAAGCGGCAAGCAGGAGGTGGCGCACGGCGGTGCACGCGCGTCGGCCACGCGCCCATCCTCCTGGCAAGGAGGAAGACGACAGGGAAGGGGGCCAGGTGGGCTGGGCCGGCCACTTGGGCCGCTAGGTGGGTGCACAGGTGAGGTAAGCCCAGGTAATCTCTCTCTGTTATTTAGTTTCTGTTTTTCTAATTTGCAGTTTGTTTTTGATCCAGTTTTAAAAACCAAATCAATTTTATAAATATTGAAAATATTCATAAGCACTTTCTGAATTATTTCAGTGGCCCACAAATAGTTCCAACATTATTTCAGCATTTAAATTATTTATAGTGTTTAAATGCCCAAAGTCAAATAGTTTAGGATTTAATTCAAAAATCCAGGAATGTCCTATAATTATGTTCATCATTTTTGGCAGAGGTTTTTGCCTTTAATAGAAATCATGAACATTTCCAAAGGGCATTCTGGGTCATTGAAAAAATATTTTATTTGAACCTATTTGAATTTAATTTTGTGCTAGGGTTTACCAATCCCCATTTCAAATTAAAGAAGCAATTTAAACAAGATGCATGAATGCTTGTGCCACTAATTGCAAACAATTCTAGGGCTGTGACAAGGACTTAGTCGTGGAGCCATCGCAGCTAGGAAGCTTAAAGGGGTTAATCGGGACAAAGGACATGAGAGGTTTATACTAGTTCAGCCCCTTACGGTGAAGGAAGGCCTACGTCTAGTTGGGTTGGTATTGCTTGAGGTTTCAATGACCAGGGAGCGAGATACGCTATGCCTGGCTCTCGATGTGTGGTTTCTTGCCCTAAGCCGCCGACGGGTCGTCCCCTTATATACACAGGTTGACGCCCTGCGGCCTACAGAGTCCCGGCCGGCTCATAAACAGTGTCCGGCTCGGCGACTAGTTAATTCTACCTTATAATACAAGTCATGCCATCATGACGGTTTACCTCTACGGGCCTTAAATTGCCTATGGGCCTTAGACTCTTTATTGAACCGCCATCTTCATGCTTGGTCTTGGGCTTCTTCTGATAAGTCCCTCTTTGTGTAACCCGTCCCCTCCTGGGTGGCTTACACAAATAGTTATATCCCCAACACCATATATAAAAAAATGAGAGAAAAAGAGAGAAGGGACAATGCTACTATCCTTTTCCACACTTGTGCTTCAAAGTAGCACCATAATCTTCATGATAGAGAGATTCGTGTTTTATCACTTTCATATACTAGTGGGAATTTTTCATTACAGAACTTGGCTTGTATATTCCAACAATGGGCCTCCTCAAGTGCCCTAGGTCTTCGTGAGCAAGCAAGTTGGATGCACACCCACTTAGTTTCTTTGTTGAACTTTCATACATTTATAGCTCTAGTGCATCCGTTGCATGTCAATCCCTACTCCTTGCATTAACATCAATCGATGTCCATCTCCATAGCCCATTGATTAGCCTCATTGATGTGAGATCTTCTCCTTTTTTGTCTTCTCCACATAACCCCCATCATCATATTCTATTCCACCCATAGTGCTATGTCCATGGCTCGCGCTCATGTATTTCGTGAAGGTATATAAGTTTGAGACTACTAAAGTATGAAACAATTGCTTGGCTTGTCATCGGGGTTGTGCATGATGAGATCATTCTTGTGTGACGTAAATGGAGCATGACTAAACTATATGATTTTGTAGGGATGAACTTTCTTTGGCCATGTTATTTTGGGAGGACATGATTGCTTAGTTAGTATGCTTGAAGTATTATTATTTTTATTTCAATATGAACTTTTGTCTTGAATCTTTTGGATCTGAATATTCATACCACAATTAAGAAGAATTAAATTGAAATTATACCAAGTACCACTCCGCATCAAAAATTCTCCTTTTATCATTTACCTACTCGAGGAAGAGCATGAATTAAGCTTGGGGATGCCTGATACGTCTCCAACGTATCTATAATTTTTGATTGCTCCATGCTATATTATCTACTGTTTTGGACCATATTGGGCTTTATTTTCCACTTTTATATTACTTTTGGGACTAACCTATTAACTGGAGGCACAGCCCAGAATTGTTGTTTTTGCCTATTTTAGTGTTTTGAAGAAACGGAATATCAAACGGAGTCCAAACGGAATGAAACCTTTGGGAACGTAATTTTCTCAACAAATATGATCCAGGAGACTTGGACCCTCCATCAAGAAAGGAGGGAGGCTGTCATGAGGGTGGAGGGCGCCCCCCCCTAGGGCGCGCCCCCCTGCCTCGTGGGCCCCCTTTGCTCCACCGACGTACTCCTTCCTCCTATATATACCTACGTACCCCCAAACGATCAGATACGGAGCCAAAAACCTAATTCCACCGCCGCAACCTTCTGTACCCACGAGATCCCATCTTGGGGCCTATTCCGGAGGTCCGCCGGAAGGGGAATCCACCATGGAGGGCTTCTACATCAGCACCATAGACCCTCCGATGAAGTGTGAGTAGTTTACCTCAGACCTTCGGGGCCATAGTTAGTAGCTAGATGGCTTCTTCAATCTTTTTGGATTTCACTACAATGTTCTCCCCCTCTCTCGTGGAGACCTATTCGATGTAATCTTCTTTTTGCGGTGTGTTTGTTGAGACCGATGAATTGTGGGTGTATGATCAAGTTTATCTATGAACAATATTTGAATCTTCTCTAAATTCTTTTATGTATGATAGGTTATCTTTGTAAGTCTCTTCGAATTATCAGTTTGGTTTTGCCTACTAGATTGGTTTTTTCTTGCAATGGGAGAAGTGCTTAGCTTTGGGTTCAATCTTGCAGTGTCCTTTCCCAGTGACAGTAGGGGCAGCAAGGCACGTATTGTATTGTTGCCATCGAGGATAACAAGATGGGGTTTTTATCATATTGCATGAATTTATCCCTCTACATCATGTCATCTTGCTTAAGGCGTTACTCTGTTTTCTTGAACTTAATACTCAAGATGCATGCTGGATAGCGGTCGATGAGTGGAGTAATAGTAGTAGATGCAGGCAGGAGTCGGTCTACTTGTCTTGGACGTGATGCCTATATACATGATCATACCTAGATATTCTCATAACTATGCTCAATTCTTTCAATTGCTCAACAGTAATTTGTTCACCCACCGTAGAATACTTACGCTCTTGAGAGAAGCCACTAGTGAAATCTATGGTCGGCAGGTCTATTCTCATCATATCAATCTTCATCACTTTATTATTGCTTTGCTTTTTTACTTTACCTTTTATTTTTACTTTGCATCTCTATACCAAAAATACCAAAAATATTATGTATCAGATCTCACTCTCGTAAGTGACCGTGAAGGGCTTGACAACCCCTAATCGGCGTTGGTTGCATTGAGCTATTTGTTTTGTGTAGGTACGAGAGACTCGCGCGTAGCCTCCTACTGGATTGATACCTTGGTTCTCAAAAACTGAGGGAAATACTTACTCTACTCTGCTGCATCACCCTTTCCTCTTCAAGGAAATCCAACGCAGTGCTCAAGAGGTAGCACATCACTTTACTCAGATAATACACCGGTCTCTAGATCGGTAGAACCTTGCTGTCTTCCTTGCGCTCAACTACTATGAATGTGCTGACCACCCGGCTGGTGGCGAAGATGTAGAGGAGCATGGGCTCCTTAGCAGCCGGCGCGACCAGGACAAGCGGCGTGGTCAACATCTTCTTGAGCTGGAGAAAAGCCTCATCCCCATTGTCATTCCACTCAAAGTGAGTGGTTTTCTTCATGAGCTGGTACAGGGGAAGTGCCTTCTCGCCTAGCCGACTGATGAAGCGGCTGATGGATGCCAGGCAGCCGGTGAATTTCTGGACATCTCTCAGTCGGGTAGGCTTCTCCATCCTCTCAATTGCTTTGATCTTCACAAGGTTGCACTCGATGCTGCATTCGGAGACCAAGAAGCCGAGGAGCTGGCTGGCTGGTACTCCGAACACGCACTTCTCTGGGTTGAGCTTGATCTGAAATCGGCGCAGATTTTCAAAAGTCTCTTTGAGATCTTCTAGGAGGGTCCCACGCTTATCCGTCTTCACCACAATGTCATCCACGTAGACGTGGGCGTTTCTACTGAGCTGCTTGAGGAGGCACTTCTGCATGGAACGTTGAAAGGTGGCGCCAGCATTCCTCAAGCCGAACGTCATTTTTAGGTAGCAGAAGGTTCTGAATGGTGTGATGAAAGAGGTCTTCAGCCTATCTGTCGGGTTCAATTTGATCTGGTGGTACCGTGAATATGCATCCAAAAACTCAATAGCTCGCATCCGGCTGTGGAGTCTATCACTTGGTCAATCCTTGGCAAGGCAAATGGATCGTTGGGGCAAGCTTTGTTGAGGGTGGCATAATCAATACACATGGGCCACTTGTTATTCTTCTTCAGTACAAGGACTGGATTGGCCAGCCAATCTAGGTAGAATACTTCCATAATGAAGCCAGCTGCTAGGAGTCAGGTTATCTCTTCACCAACAATTCTTCTCCTCTCTTCTGACAGGCGGCAGAGGGCTACTTGACCGGCTTGGTGTCAGGTCGAAAGTGTAGCTTGTGCTCGGCGAGATCCGCCGGAACACCCGGCTTGTCCTTAGTAGACCATGCAAAGATGTCTCGATTCTCATGAAGGAAATCGACGAGCTCGCTTTCCTATTTGCTGTCGAGGTTTGCACCTATGATAGCGTACCTCTCCGGGTGCTCTGTGTCCAACGTATCTTCTTTGTCTCCTTGGCCGGCTTGAAGGAACCTTCAGCTTCCGACTCCTTGGGATCAGGGGACATGTCCGGCTGCTTGCCGGCCATGGCCACAACCTGGTCAAGGAGTCGCTTCTCAGCAGCGATCACAAGGGACTCGGCCAGCCGACTGCTAGCGGCCGCACAGGCGGACGACTTCTGGTAATCTCCGGAGACGGTAATAACTCCTTTGGTACTTGGCATCTTCATCTTGAGGTAAGCATAGTACGGCACCGCCATGAATTTGGCCAAGGCAGGTCGGCCAAGCAGTGCATGGTAAGGGCTCTCAAGGTCAACTACTTCAAACCAGACGGGCTGTCGGCGGAAATAATCTTTGTCTCCAAAGAGGACATCTATCTTGATCTTGACGATTGGTGAGTGAGAAAGGCCAGGAACTATGCCATGGAAGACAGTCCGACTAGGCAGGAGATGCTTTGGTTTGATGTTCAACTTCTCCATGGTATCGCGGTACAAGATGTTGATGCTGCTACCGCCATCTATCAGGACTCGGGAGAAGCGAGCAGCTCGCCTCTCTGTAGCAAAGGTGGCTTCCAACACCAGAGCATAAGAACCCAGAGAAGGCATTACTTCCGGGTGATCACCTCGGCTCCAACTGATTGGCTTTTCTAACCAATCCATGAACTCTGGGGCTTCAGTAGCTACGTCATTCACTTCTCGAGACTGCTGGCGACGGCTGTGCCTGTCGTCGGCCACACTGGTGAAGACTACGCGGGCTCCTTGCTCTTATGGGTACTCGTCTTGGATGGGTGCAACTAGCCGGACCACCTACTGCGGAGGAGGAGGCGGCGGCGGCTGGCCAGCAGGCGGAGGAGGCAGCAACCCTTCGCCCTTGGAGATTCGGGTGAGCTAGTGACACTTCTGAGTGATGTGGTTGGATGGCTTCGCGCCGCTATGAAACTTGTAGGGTGCATCAAGGGTCTACTCATAGGAGAAAGCAGGTAACCAATTTGGCTTACCTCCTCTCTGACGCTTGGGAGCAGGCTGCCCCTCCGGCTGCTGGTCTTCGACTGTCGCCACCTGCCGGCTGGTGGAAGCCGGCTGTGGCGCCTTGCACTTGTTGTCATTTTGTTGCTGACACTGACTGATGTCACCAGCCGGAGTCTGAGGGGCCTGAGGAGCCACTTTGCCGGATGCATGAACTTGAATCTCCGTCTTCATGGAGGAGTCCTCCATGGCGTACTTGTCTGCTATGATCAGCAGCTCGTCGAGGGTCCTCGGCTCATCACAGAGAAGTTTGTACTTGAGCAGGGTGCCTTCTATGCACCAAGCGGTGAAGTACTCGATAGCCTGCACCTCGTGCATGCCTTTGCAAGAGTTGCGTAGCTCGTCCTAACACATGAGGTAGTCGCGAGTCGATTCGGTGGGGCCTTGGACGCACAAAGAGAGCTGGCGAGGCTTGGGCGGCCGCTTGTACATGTTGGTGAAGTTGCGGACGAAGGCCTCAATGAAATATACACAGCTGTTGATGCTACGGGGCTTCAGCCTATTCAGCCATGTCCGGGCGGTGCCCTGGAGCATGAGCAGGACATATTTCATGGCAACACGCTTGTCGCTATTTGCTATGTTGACGGCCGTGGAGTAGTCGACCAGCCTGTCTTCCGGCTCCACGGTGCCGGTGTACTTGGTGAAGGAAATATGACCTAGAGGAAATAATAAATTTAATATTTATTTCCTTATTTCGTGATAAATTTTTATTATTCATGCTAGAATTGTATTAACCGGAAACATAATACATGTGTGAATACATAGACAAACATAGTTTCACTAGTATGCCTCTACTTCACTAGCTCGTTAATCAAAGATGGTTAAGTTTCCGAACCATAGACATGAGTTGTCATTTGATTAACAGGATCACATCATTAGGAGAATGATGTGATTGACTTGACCCATTCCATTAGCTTAGCACTTGATCGTTTAGTATGCTGCTATTGCTTTCTTCATGACTTATACATGTTCCTATGACTATGAGATTATGCAACTCCCATTTACCGGAGGAACACTTTGTGTGCTACCAAACATCACAACGTAACTGGGTGATTATAAAGGTACTCTACAGGTGTCTCTGAAGGTACTTGTTGGGTTGGCTTATTTCGAGATTAGGATTTGTCACTCTGATTGTTAGAGAGGTATCTCTAGGCCCTCTCGGCAATGCACATCACTTTAAGCCTTGCAAGCAATGTGACTAATGAGTTAGTTGTGGGATGATGCATTATGTAACGAGTAAATAGACTTGACGGTAACGATATTGAACTAGGTATTGAGATACCGACGATCGAATCTCGGGCAAGTAACATACCGATGACAAAGGGAACAACGTATGTTGTTATGCGGTTTGACCGATAAAGATCTTCATAGAATATGTGGGAGCCAATATGAGCATCCAGGTTCCGCTATTGGTTATTGACCGGAGACGTGCCTCGGTCATGTCTACATAGTTCTCGAACCCGTAGGGTCCGCACGCTTAAAGTTCGATGACAATTATATTATGAGTTTATGTTTTTTGATGTGCCGAAGGTTGTTCGGAGTCCCAGATGTGATCACGGACATGACGAGGAGTCTCAAAATTGTCGAGACATTAAGATTGATATATTGGAATGTTATATTCGGACACCAGATGAGTTCCGGGAGTTATCGGATATATATTGGAGAAACCAGGAGGTTACCGGAACCCCCCGGGGGTTATTGGGCCTAATGGGCCCAACTGGTGGAAGAGGAGAGGCGGCCAGCTAGGGGCGCGCGGCCCCCTAGCCCAAACCGAATTAGACTAGGGGGCCAGCCCCCCTTTCCTTCTTCTTGTCCTCCCCTTCCTTCCCCTATCCTACTTGGACTAGGAAAGAGGGGTGGATCCTACTTGGAGTAGGATTGCCCCGCTTGGCGCGCCTCCTCCCCTTGGTCGGCCCTCTCCTCCTCCCCCCTTTATATACGGAGGAGGGGGCACCCCATAGACACAACAATTGATCTCTTGGATCTCTTAGCCATGTGCAGTGCTCCCCTCCACCATAATCCACCTCGATAATATCATAGCGGTGCTTAGGCGAAGCCCTGCGTCGCTAGAACATCATCCTCGTCACCACGCCGTCGTGCGGACGAAACTCTCCCTCAAAGCTCGGCTGGATCGGAGTTCAAGGGACGTCATCGAGTTGAACATGTGCAGAACTTGGAGGTGTCGTACGTTCGGTACTTGGATCGGTCGGATCATGAAGACGTACGACTACATCAACCGCGTTGTGCTAATGCTTCCGCTTTCGGTCTACGAGGGTATGTGGACACACTCTCCCCTCCCGTTGCTATGCATCACCATGATCTTGTGTGTGCGTAGGAAGTTTTTTGAAATTACTATGTTCCCCAACACTTGGGCGTATCTCTTGGGAGCATGAACCCTTTGGGGAAGGGCTCGTCATGGATGTGGGGGCCGAAACAAGGCGGGCCCAACACATCTTCTTCTTCTAGTGCCAGGGATCGATTGAGATGGTCTGGCGGGCATCATTTTCTCTGAATCCTTCTCGGGCGCCAAGCCGGCCGCCGAGACTCGGATGATCAACAGGCGGCGGGGATACGCGCCTTTCTTTGTGCAGGGGAGGCTGATAGTCGCCTGGTCGTTCCACTGCTCGTGGCAGCCGTGTTGGTCGCGCTCGATGGTGATGTGCGTCCGGCTGAGGCTTGCAGCCGGCTCCTTGTCTTGTCGTCCACGGGCGCTACCAGTCGGCGTCCGGGATGTCACGCCATGCTCTCGGCGAGGAGGCAGGTCGTCATTCCACCGGTTGGCTTCCTCGACGTGGCAACCGGCTTCTTGCTGCTCGGCAGCCGCGTCAAAGAGCCGCTGGACGCGCTCCGTCATGTGACGACGCTCATCGCCCTCGAGGTTGTCCAACTCGTCTGCTGCCGCCTGGGCAGCTTGTATGTTTTCCCTGGGCATGGCGTAGACGGGGCGGTCTGCCTCGAACATGCTGGCAATGGTCGCGCCGTGCTGCCGGACCGTGCTGATGCGGCTGGGCCCGCCAGGAGCTGGCGTGCCTCCAACAGTGCGGTCCATCTCGCGCTTGTAAGCCTCTGAGAGGCGTGTCATGCTGGCCAGCTTCTTGGCGCTATCGAGGAGCGCCTTGCGATGCGCTTCCAACGCCTCGCCATCAGCATCTTCGAGAATGGGGGCGGCCAAGTCCCACAATGCCGCCTGCAGCGGAACCTGGTTGTCACCACCGGAGTGCTTGCCATGGCTGATGACCAGCACCTCAGTGACGGTGCTACCGCTGCTGTCGGCGTGAGGGAGAGGGTCATCAATGCCCACCACATTGGTGGGGAATGCGTCGAGCGACACCGTGTCGGAGTCGACGAGCATCGGGTCGGTGGAGCCGACTGACTCCAAGTTGACGGCCGGCTCGTTGGCGACATGGAGCTGGCCGTGGAGGCTGACGAGGCGGCTCTCAGGGCCGTCAGTCCCTGCTTCGGAAGCATGCTTGTCAGAGAGGCGGATCTCGCCAACAAGGTCGGCGAGGCAGCTTGCCGCGTAGGCGACCTCCGCGCCATGCAGCGCGTCAGCGCAAATGCCATCCGGCGTGCCTGGCTGGCTGCGCTCGCCAGGGAGGAAGAGGGTTCCCGTCCAAAACAGATCTCCGGACGACGGTGCACCTAGCCCCATGGTGGGCGCCAACTGTCGGGGTATTCTCACGAGGGGGTGCAAGACGACATATGCCACAGGGTGGCTTATTGTGAGGGCAAGACTGCTGCCGGAATATCCAGGGACGGGTATGAGAGTATCACGCGGTAGTTTACCCAGGTTCGGGGCTCTAAGGAGAGATAATACCCCTACTCTTGCATGTTTGAGTATATGTGGTATATCTGGTACAGAGAGCTCCTAGAGTTGTATCTGAGTATGGCATCTGACTTGGTATATATGATTATGAGCTAGTGGCTGCATGTGCCTGAGCATGCATGCGTGAGTGGCCTTGTGGACGGCCAAGTGCATGTGGCGTGGCTGTGGGTGTTCTCTCCCTCTGGATGGATGGATGTGTGCCCATATAAATAGGCATGGCTAGCTTTGGTGGTGGTGGCATTGGTTGTAAGTGTGACGCCCGGATAATCAAGCTACAGTAATCCCTACTAATGATGCCAAGTCATCACTGTTACTGTTGTTAATATCACTTTGATTCAAAACCAATTCAAATTCAAATTTAAAATAAAGTCAAATAAATTATTCCTCCAAACAGTAAAACAAAAATGTTTGCTGGGTTGCAAATATTCACTAAATAAATGTCATGAGTGTTTCAACATCATTTGAGATAGCCAATTTCCCCTGGGAATTAAAGCAGTTCCAATTCAGCATTTTTAAATGCTATCCTATTTGTGAAAAATCCCAAATGAATTCTCCTGGTCTCCAAAATATTTGTGGCACTGCCTAAGATCACCAGGGAATAAAAGGGCCACTTTCCATATTTTTCCTAATTAAATAGCATGCCCAATTTTTTCTTACCCATCTCTGTTTATTAATAAAAAAGAACAGAAAGCAAAGAAGGAGAAAAAGAAGAAGAAGAAAGTCCCTGTGCACTTGGGCCATCATCTCCACTCTACAAGGCCAAGCCCATCTTCCCTCACTCATCCCCTTCCCTGTACAGACAGAGGGCGTGGCAGCCATCCGGCCACCGTGGCCGCGCCCTGTCTGCGTGCCGGCCATCCCCCGGTCACCCCGGTGGATAAGACGTTGCCGCGACCCCTCCCAGCAACCCTAGCTCCTTTCCCCTCTTTTCCTTGCGCCGCCATCGTCTTCCCAAACTCGGCCGAACCACCGCGTCATGACCACTGCCTCGCCCTTGTTGCTGCGGCCACTGCCGTCGCCGTTGCTCGAGGGCACGTCCTGGAGGATCGCCGTGTTCGGCTTCGTCCGTTCCGCGGACCAGCTCGAGCCGGGGAGCTGCGTAACCGCCGCCATCACCGTCTTCTTCAACCGGCCGTCACCAACTCGCCGTCGATGCCGTCGCTCCTGTCCACCCCGGCGTCCCTGACCTCGTCCCCTGCACCGCTGTGAGCCACTCTTCCAAACCCCCCTCTCCCTGTTGTCGATTAGTCGCCGTAGCCGCTATCCCCGAACTCGTCCATGGCCGCGCCGGGCTGTGCGCGCACCTGCTCGGCTACTGCTGTTGCCGCTTGGCCGTCGACGTCGTCGTCGTTCTTTGCCACCCCCGTCCAGGTCAGCGCCCTGGAATGATGCACCGTGCAGCCCCGCGCTCACCCGTTGCCGTGCCTCCGCCTCACCTGGACGCGTTGGCCGTGGCCGCCATCGCCGTCCACGCGCGCGACACCGCGCCTGGCGCTACTGACCGCCCCTCCCCTCGCGCTCATGGCCACGCCCCTGCACGTCCTCATCCCCATGCCCGTGCACTGCTGCTCGTTGCTTGCTTCTTGCCGCTGTAGCTGCCGCTACTGCCGATGCTCGCCGCTGCTATGCTACGGCTGTTGTCGTTGTTCTGTAGATGATGTTAGCCGCCGCTGTTGCTTAGTTGCTGCTGCCGCTGCAGGCCATAGCCATGGCCAAGTGCGGCTATGTGTGTGGTGTGTGCGTATGCCACACTCTGCTGATTTGCTACAGTAACTCAATGTTACTGTAGCAGTAGCTAGCTTTGCTATATTTACACTGATTACTCCTCTGTAATGCTGCAAAAAAACAACAAAATGACTTCTAATGTGGGTAAAGATAATACTGGTAGAAAGTACACTTGACAAACTCTGTTTTATCCCATTGGTCCAAATTCAAAATATGTAACGATTAAATCCTATGAAAATCACAAAATCCTATGTTCGTACATTTTAATAGTTTCGAGAATTAACTTCAAGTGGCACTTCTCAAATACAACTTTGATCAAGCAACTGGACTCTAAAATGGATGTCATTGATACTGTCATGTAGATCACTTAAAGATGATAAAAATTGGTAAAAGGCACTAATTCATAGGATGTACAGAACACTGGCTATAGCCTTTGGAAAACAGCTAAGTGATACTCAAAAACTGACCAATTCTCAGACTTAGCCAATTTTCAGGAAATTTCATAATATTGATTTAAAACTTTGAAAATTCACATAAAATAATCCGTAACTCGGATGAAAATACTTTGTACATGAAAATTGCTCAGAACAACGTGACGAATCCGAATACGCCCTCCGTTCGTCTATCACACGTCCCTAGCATAGCAAACGTTGAACTTTTCCCCTTCGGTTCATCTGTGTGACAAACGTCCGAAATCGGTAAAACTTTCTCGGATGTTATCCTCCTTCGCCAGTATCGCCTAGCGCTGCGTAGCACCGCTTATTGTCTTGTTATGCTTATGTTTGCGTGTATTTACTGTTTCTTCCCCCTCTTCTTCTCCGGTAGACCTCGAGACCGCTGCTGATGCCCCTGTGATCGACTACGGAGTTGACGATCCCTCTCTCTTGCCAGAGCAACCAGGCAAGCCCCCCCTTGATCACAAGATATCGCCTATTCTTCTCTACTGCTTGCATTAGAGTAGTGTAGCATGTTACTGCTTTCAGTTAATCCTATATTGTTGCATAGCCTGTCCTTGCTACTACTGTTGTTACCCTTACCTGCTATCCTACTGCCTAGTATAGGATGCTAGTGTTCCATCAGTGGCCCTACACTCTTGTTCGTCTGCCATGCTATACTACTGGGCCGTGATCACTTCGGGAAGTGATCGCGGGCTATCGTGACGTCAGCGACTGAGCGGCGCGCGCCGGGTTGGACCGTGTAACGTGACTTCCGTTGTACTGGAGGTTGCTAGGTCTGCTCACCGGCCGCGTTCGCAACGTGCAGGTGTGCTATGGGCGATGGGCCCAGACCCCTGTGCGCTTAGGTTTAGACCGGCGTGCTGACCTCTCTGTTGTTCCTAGGTGGGGCTGCGACGTGTTGATGTTCCGAGGCCGGGCATGACCCAGGAAAGTGTGTCCGGCCAAATGGGATCAAGCGTGTTGGGCTATGTGGTGCACCCCTGCAGGGAAGTTTATCTATTCAGATAGCCGTTTCCCTCGGTAAAAGGACGACCCGGAGTTGTACCTTGACCTTATGACAACTAGAACCGGATACTTAATAAAACACACCCTTCCAAGTGCCAGATACAACCCGGTGATTGCTCTCCAACAGGGCATCGAGGAGGGGATTGCCGGGTAGGATTATGCTATGCGATGCTACTTGGAGGACTTCAGTCTACTCTCTTCTACATGCTGCAAGACGGAGGCTGCCAGAAGCGTAGTCTTCGACAGGATTAGCTATCCCCCTCTTATTCGGGCATTCTGCAGTTCAGTCCACTGATATGGCCCCTTACACATATATCCATGCATATGTAGAGTAGCTCCTTGCTTGCGAGTACTTTGGATGAGTACTCACGGTTGCCTTTTTCCCCCTTTCCCCTTTCCTCTACCCGGTTGCTGCAACCAGACGATGGAGCCCAGGATCCAGACGCCACCTTCAACGGTGACTCCTACTACACTAGAGGTGCCTACTACTACGTGCAGCCCGCTGACGACGACCAGGAGTAGTTAGGAGGATCTCAGGCAGGAGGCCTGCGCCTCGTTCGATCTGTATCCCCAGTTTGTGCTAGCCTTCTTAAGGCAAACTTGTTTAACTTATGTCTGTACTCAGATATTGTTGCTTTCGCTGACTCGTCTATGATCGAGCACTTGTATTCGAGCCCTCGAGGCCCCTGGCTTGTATTATGATGCTTGTATGACTTATTTTATTTGTAGAGTTGTGTTGTGATATCTTCCCGTGAGTCCCTGATCTTGATCGTACACATTTGCGTGCATGATTAGTGTACGATTGAATCGGGGGCGTAACAAGTTGGTATCAGAGCGGACTGCCTGTAGTAATCCCCCTTCCACACTTCTTGGCCGAAGTCGAGTCTAGACATTGCAAAAACTTTTACTAACATGGCTGTGTGTCTTACGCGCACACATCGCCATTTGGATGGTATTAGGATCTTTTACTCCTCGTCTATACTCTGGGACTCTGATCTCTCTCCTATTCGGGTTAAATGAATTTTGCTAAATCTAACATTAGAATCTCGTTATCACTTTCACCCGGAGAGCCCCTTATTACTGATGATCGTCTGCTGCACGTGTAGACCCTGAAGATACTCTCCTCTGTTAACCCGAGAACTTGTGATCATCGCGTTTGCAATTCCCCTTCCACCGTTAACCCTTATGGATAACTACATGCAGTTCTTATTCTTACATTCATCCCCAGTTGGTCTTGTTATTACAAGATACCCCGAACTTCTCTCTATTGCTTCGAGAAAACTTTGTGCTTACTGCCTTGTAGTTCCTTGTCGCTTGAATACACCTACAAATTAATCCTCACACTTACCGAAGATTTGTTACTCCCTAGTTGTTCATGTGTTCACAAAAGTCTTCAAAATGCTATTCAATCTTCCGAAAATCCTGAGCATCCTTGGTGTATTGATCCGGTTCGACTACGGGTCATGCTCTTCTGGTATTTTGCCAGATAAAATTTCAACACTACAACTTTTTCATGTTTCCTTTTCCTACTTGTAGTCCTCCCTACTAAAACCCTAAGTCCAGGAGCATGCACCTATTGGATCATTTTTGGTCCATGAAATGATGCCATTTATCTCCTGTCCAGAATTGAAGTTTTGTAAAACTTGCACTAGCAAGTTTGTGCTTTCCACAAACTAACCTCACCACCTTCTCTTTCATCTAAAGAGACACTGATTTGGAGAATTTGGCCACTCCAAGAAATGCCTAAGTGCCCTTGGCATTATGTCAAACACCTTGTGGGCATGACCTGTTTTGACATGAATTTTGGCATTGCACTGCGAGCTTGCACCTTTGATCAAACCAACCAGTCCACTAGGCTCCTAGTCACTCCTAACCTGGGTCTGTTAAGTGCCAGCCTCATCCAAGCCCTGTAGTAGGCTCTGGCATTACGTCGAGCACGTCCCGTGCACGCCCAGAGCGCGAGCAGAGTGTGCGTTTGGCACGCACGTGCGCCCGAGCTGCTGCGTCTCGCCCCGCACCCGTTTCGGCTCTTGGCCATCTGCAGCTAGCCGCCACGTACCCCCTTGCATCGCCACGCCACCCCGACCACCCTGGCCCGCTACAGCGCCGCCGTTAGGGCATTCTTGGTGGCACGCCAGCGTCCGCAGTGGCTCCAGCCCCGGTCGGCGCCGCCCAAGCCACCCCGGCTCGCCACCTGCCCCTGGGAGCCGCGCGAGCTTATCTCCTCGCTCATCGGCTAGCTCTCGTCGCCTCCACGTCACCCTCCAAGCTACAGAGAGGCTGTGCAAGGGCATCCTCATCCACCGCCGCGGAACCTACCCCGATCACCTATTTAAGGAGCCCCGAGCTCGTCTCCGCACGCAGGCAGCTCCAAGCCATCACCCTAGGACCCCCATTGGCAGCCAATGGACCCAGATAGGTCTCCTTCCCCATCTCCGGCAACGGCAGCCGCCGCCACTGCCCCAGCCCTTCCGGCGCCACCAGGGCCTCCCCCTCTCCGTTCTCTTCACCAGGAACCTTCTCATCCTCCCGTGAACTCGTTCCCCTGCTCGATTTTGATCGGGAGTCATCATAGCCCCAAACTCACTTTGCTCCTGAAGCCATCTTCGCCGCGAAGTTCATCGCCGGCGACTCCGTCCACGTCGGCAACCATGGCGGGTACCCCCGAGTTCGTCTCGACCTCCGGAGCACGCCCATGCGCTCAGATCACCGAGGGACGCCGCCATTCGCCGGCGAGCCTCGCCGGAGCTCCGCCTCCGTTCAGTCAGGGGGAGACGACGCGCGCGTGGACCAGTCAAACCTGACCAGTGGGCCAGGCGGGCCCACTGTCAGTGACCCACGCGCAGTCCACGCTGGATAAGTGGAGGCGTATTTGCAGAATACGCTTTCGACGTGTACGTATATATTCAAATCGTTTTTCTTTTCTGATTTTTTTAAAACAGATTTTGACCACAACTTTGACTGGCTATATCTTTTTAAATACAACTCCAAATGAATTAATTCTTTTTCCTACCTTTCTCAAACATTATCTAGTTTATTTTAAGATTAATTTCAAAATTTTCCAGACAACTCTTTTGTGTTGCTTTGGAATTGTGTGTTAATTTTAAATTATTTCAAAATAGGATTTTTGGAGAGAGGAAGGAAATGTTTCAAAGGCTTTGGAGTGCACCCTGCCTTTCCACACCATGAAGGCAAGCATTCTGAACCCCGGAATAAATATTTTGGTGTGATAGTTTACACGTTTATAACCCCACTTTATTTCGGAGTATTATTATTTCATGTGATATGGTCATTTGCATGGATGCATTCTCTGTGATTTTCTTGCTGTTGGAAATGAACGTATTTGTGATGGTAATCAGCCTCATGAGCCTTACATGCACACCGGAGAGGAATCCGGGAAAAAGCCTCTGCCTTGGGTAGGCGTGAGCTTGTCGCCGGTCTCCGTCGAGACGGTTGTATCCGGTATGGCATGGTAAGGTATAATGAGTGTTGCTCTGTTTGTTGAGATAGCTTTATTATACATGTCATGCAGGAAACTTGTAAACCCCCTGAGTCAACCACAAATCGAGTCTTGTTCCAGTAACCCCATACTTGCCTTGTACTACCACTTGTCCCTGCCACAGGTAGGGTACGGTTCAGTAAGTCGTCAACCCCTTTCAAGCACACACCGTACAGAGAGGCCATGGTGGAAGGTACCGGTGGTAACCGGTAGGCTGGCCACCTGGTCTGGGGGCATGGGTGTTTCCGGTTGGGACCGAGAGGGGAGGCCACCCCTTAGAGCGTGCGATATAAATTTGATCCCATGCTATGCGAGGTTGTAGCCTCCCCACTTAGAGTTTGCTTAACAAGTGTCGTGGGTGATTTCAGACACCGGTGAGTTAAGCTGGTGTGTGCAAGTTAGGTGTGTTTTCGACTAAAAGGCCGTAGATGGAATTAGTCCCGATGGACTAAAGGAATCCGTTATTCGTGGGGTAAAGAGTACACCCTCTGCAGAGATTAAACCTATTCGAATAGCCGTGTCCATGGTTAAGGATTACAGTCTGGGATGGGTCAAGTGTCGGTCTTAATGTCGGTCTTTGGAGGAGAAACGGTTAAACCAGAACTGGGATCACGATTGGAGGCTTGTGATGATTATGATTTATTATTTTGTTGTGGACTAACCCGTTATACTTTTTGGCCTTATCGGATATCCCTGGGATGGTTCTACCTCCTGGATATTCACTGTGATTACTTTATCAGCCCTTTCTGTGGTGTCGCTCAGACGCCCGACTGTGGCATGTTTACTGTTTCATTTATCTTATAAGCCCTTTCTGTGGTGTCGCTCAGACGCCCGATTGTGGCACGTTTACTGTTTCATTTATCTTATACGCCCTTTCCGTGGTGTCGCTCAGACGCCCGACTGTGGTATTGCCGTATTTTATTTTGTAAGCCCTTTATGTGGTGTCGCATAGACGCCCGACTGCGGCATTTCATTCCTGCTCCTTTATTACTTATTCATGTTGCATATAAATAACTTGCTTGCATGCATAAAAGGTGTTTTATTTATGACTGACGATGTGATTATAGAATATTTCCGTGCATGTTGATCAATTATATTATACCTGTGTTCTTAATGTTTGCGAGTACATTCAAAGTACTCATTGGCTTGTCCCTGGCTATTGTCTTGGCCAGATTGCTTGCCTGGAGAGGAGCGTTGCAGTGACAGCCCCGGAAACTAGGCAACGGTGGTAGCAACCCCGCGAAGATAGGAGTTAACCTGGTCAGCTGTTCCTGTGGGAAAAGGACTCCCATACATGGATGATCCACAAACCGCTTCCGCCATCAACCACTAGAAACCATTTGTTGTACTCATAGGCCACAATGGTCTTGTACTACATATTTTGTATTTTTTGCTTGGAATTTCTGTATCAAGTTGATGCCTCATTAGCTAACAGTAATCCTGGGGCTGATGAGCTCCACGTCCATTTTCTGGAAACTGATGTCTGGAAAACCGGTCGCGACCGACTTGGTATCAGAGCCAGGCTGACCATTGGCTAATCCTATCTTAGCCAGGTCAATAAACCTAGGCAGACCAACCCGCTAAGCCATAACCAAACCAGAGTCAAGCTTCTCATGCAGGATAGCCCCACAGTGATCCGACACCTTTTGGCAGTCGGTGCTCAACCTACCAACCTAGCCGCCGAACACGCGCCAGTGACCGGCCCCCTGAATAGTCCTCTCTCGCAAGCGTGCGAGGGAAGACTCCGTTCCCTTTTTCTATAAAAAGGGCACGCTAGCCTCAACCCAGCAGAGCACAGCCACTACCTTAAACCAAGCCACAATGGCTGGTCCTGTCGTGCACAATGAGACCACAACAACCAACCTTGGAGGTTTTGTGACCATACTCGCAAACCTCACCCGTCGTGCCTATGCGTTAGAAGAGCCCCCAGAATATGTTGTGTACCAGGGACCCATGAGCGGTGAAAGCCGTCAATTCTGGGCCACTGTACACATCTACGGTAGGAGTTTAGCACCCGAACGCCCCTACAAGTTCATCGGAAGAACAACTTCCTTTGAGCCACAAGCCATACAACTAGCTGCTTGAGAAGCTATAGTTCATCTCCGACATTTGTCGCCTAGAGTCAACTGTCGCTCGTTCCACTACTACCCCGGACGTGAAGGGTATGGTAGGCCACCCCAAGTTGCCAACGGAGATCACGAGACAGATCGCGCATTGTTGCACGTAGTGCGCTACGTAAGTGCACTATAGGAACTGTGCGATCAGATCACTATTGATCTAATCGCAGCTCGTGGAGAGCTGGTTCATCGAGCCCCGGCGAGAGAAGGGGACGAGCCCAACACCGACAACCCAGTCGTGCTGTTTGGACACCCGATCGAGCCCCTGAGGTCTACCCCAGCCATCGGCCAAGGTGCTGCAATAACCCCAGAAGTGCTTCATCGCATACTGGGAACACACTCCAACGGGGTTGTGGCCAACAATCCCCGTGATGGTCATCATCGCTACCCCGAGCCTGCAGCCCCTCAACCCACTCCAGCTAATTCCAACGGCGAGACCCGTGGAGAAGCCTCGACGTCCACCAGGCACGCCCGCCTGGATGTAAACGGGGTAGACTAAGTCACCCGAGTCGTATCAAGTCCCAGTTTACCCTCGCTTTGTAATCGTGTGGCCTTGTAAATAAGCGCTGCTTGTTGTCATGCCTCTGTTTTAAATAGTAGCCTTGCCTGGATACGCCAGTATGCAGTATAAGATTTCTATCCAGGGCGCAGTTACCAAAAATCTCCCCGACAACCCCCACAGTAACACATCACTTTAGTGAAATGTGTAAATCTGTGGCTTGACCCCGACCTGTGGGGCAGAGCTGGAAATTTCTTTACCGTTCACCATGGTAAAAAAATGACCCAGCTCCAGCGCTATAAAGAAGCCACCGCGTGACCATGCCAAACACCTCTCACCTTGTGCACCACCCTCACAACCCTTTCCTAGCCATGCCGACCCCCAACATTTACCTGAGAACCCCACATGCAACCCCGGGTAGTTTTGTCAAGATATTGTGGGATTTTACCTCCAGTACCATGGGCGCTACCCAGCCACCCCAGTACGAGCTGTTCAAATCGAGAATCACCTCTTCCACCTCGAGATATTGGGCAGCAGTACACATCCCCCCGCAAACTCAAACCAAGACCCAATAGAGGTCTCTTTCGTGGGGAAATCTATGCCAACCCCACAGATGGCCGTGGAAGCCGCGGCATACGAAGCACTTGTTCGCCTTTGATTCGCGGTACCCTATGCCAGCGAACGAGGGTATTATTACTTCCCGAGCCGTGCAGCGCCCGGAGGAGTAACATCTTTTCCCGGTGGAGGAATTGAGAGAGACCCAGTCCTGGCCAACCTTGTCCAGTACGTCATCGCTCAAGAGCATTTAACCCAACGCGTGATGGGTTATCTCCAGAGCCTTGCAGATTTAAATCCTCAAATTACCATCGGCAGAACACTAAGGCCCGACCAGGAGAGACACGTGCATCGACTGGTCAATCCACTCCCCCCGATAGAAGAGGAGTGTATTCCAGTGCCTGAGACATTTTCTCGGGACCCCATCCAGTTACCGTTTGCATTATAGACGTCGCCGCTACGTTTATTATTGCAGCATTTATTTATGTGATGTAACTTATGCGTGGTACCCCGAGTTTGCGCAACGAATGAATCTTTAGTTTCAATTAATATGAGTGATTCTGTTGCATTACTGTTTTCTTCCGCGAATAATCCTGGAGTGAGTTTCTTTTCCCTGAGCTGCTACATCTGCGCCTTCTCACGACATGGATTATTTTATTTCACACAGCATGACGGCAGCAGACTCACAACCGTAATCATTCGAACACATACACTGTTTGCAAAACTTTGCAACGGTGTTACTACTAACTAAGCACTCCCGAACAACAGTTAGCACCCGGCACACCCCACCTACTCCTCGTGATCACCACCACTGCGGAGAGCCAACACCCGAGCCGCCGCGTCGCGACGATCATCGAAGATCATCGCGCACAGGAGCACGGAGAGGCCCAGCAGGGTCGCCAGCCCTCCGCATATCAGGACTGCGAACCAGTCCGGCATCGCCTCGGCCATTAGAGCCTCACCCGAGCTTCTGTAAGCATGAAATGGAGGCAGAAGGAGGAGGAGAAGCTAGGCCAGGTGTGAGGAAGAAGAGAGGGACACCTCGGCCGTTTTTATAGCTCGAGCTCGGTGTACGGTGGGCGAAGTCCACCAACGCCGCTCGTCGCCCGATCGCCGGTGTTCGGAGACGAATCCGCGAGCAGTGCCGATAGCACGCTGGCCCGCGAGGTGAGTGCACGCTGCCCCGGTAGCTAGCACGCCACACACTACCGCGGTACGGCCTAGATGCCCTACACGCTAGACGTCGCCGGTGGAAAAAGTGCTGGAAAGCGCGCGGGAGAGAGGAAGAAGAGAGAGCCAGAGGAAGAAGAAGAGGCCGACAGTGGGCCCTGGTTCCACCTGTCAGCCAGAGAGAGCACTGTGCTCTCGGGTGCGACCAGCGTATAGTTAAATTTAGAATTTATTCTAAATTTATATCTAGAGTTGAAATCCCACGTTTTTGTCCCGAACCGTAGATTTTTCCACGCAGCGCCAGTATTCACACTGTGGTTTTACACCACTTATTGCCCTCTCACTGTAGCCACATTTTTATAGCATATTATTTTCTTAAAAACAGCTTTTAACAAATCTCGAGGATGAGATTTTTCTTAAGGGGGGGGGGGGGGTAGTATTGTGACACCCCAAAATTTTGGCCTTGTTTTAATAAATTAAAAATCTTTCCAGGAATTAAAACTTTTATTTTCTGGGCTCCCTTTTATTTTTGAACCATTTCCTCCCTTGTTATTATAGAGTTTTCCCCAAAATGAAAACTTTTCAAAATATGTTATTGGACCTCTTTAACCACTCAAGAAAAACTTTTCTTGTATTAGTAGAACTAATTAAATAATTAAGTTGCTTGAATTTTATTTTCTTGAAAATGGTTTTTCAAGGTTAAATGGCCATATTTGAACTACAACCATTTGATAAATTCACTTAAAATTTTAACCAAAATTTGGAGATGTCATGTGATATTTTTAAATCACTTTTATACAAGAATATCTTTTATTCTTGAAATATTTTGAGTTCTACTCCCAATTTTATCCTCTGATCCAGAGTACAATTTTGCACTATAACCCTTTTAAATATTGCTTTCTGGCCTTCACCAAAATTATGGGATGATGGTAGTAGCTTCTGATTCAACTTTATGCAAAAACCTAGTATTGTTCCTTGGAAAAATTGAGTGAATCAACCTCTTTTCTATTCTGGTCCAACTTGAGGTTTTGTACAGCAACCACATTTTTAATTGCCCCTCTATCCATGTTTCCTTTTCCTACTTGTAGTCCTCCCTACTAAAACCCTAAGTCCAGGAGCATGCACCTATTGGATCATTTTTGGTCCATGAAATGATGCCATTTATCTCCTGTCCAGAATAGAAGTTTTGTAAAACTTGCACTAGCAAGTTTGTGCTTTCCACAAACTAACCTCACCACCTTCTCTTTCATCTAAATAGACACTGATCTGGAGAATTTGACCACTCCAAGAAATGCCTAAGTGCCCTTGTCATTGTGTCAAACACCTTGTGGGCATGACCTGTTTTGACATGAATTTTGGCATTGCACTGTGAGCTTGCACCTTTCATCAAACCAACCAGTCCACTAGGCTCCTAGTCACTCCTAACCTGGGTCTGTTAAGTGCCAGCCTCACCCAAGCCCTGTAGCAGGCTCTGGCATTACGTCGCGCACGTCCCGTGCACGCCCAGAGCGCGAGCAGAGTGTGCGTTTGGCACGCACGTGCGCCCGAGCTGCTGCGTCTCGCCCCGCACCCGTTTCGGCTCTTGGCCATCTGCAGCTAGCCGCCACGTACCCCCTTGCATCGCCACGCCACCCCGACCACCCTGGCCCGCTACAGCGCCGCCGTTAGGGCATTCTTGGTGGCACGCCAGCGTCCGCAGTGGCTCCAGCCCCGGTCGGCGCCGCCCAAGCCACCCCGGCTCGCCACCTGCCCCTGGGAACCGTGCGAGCTTATCTCCTCGCTCGTCGGCTAGCTCTCGTCACCTCCACGTCGCCCTGCAAGCTACAGAGAGGCGGTTCGCCGGCATCCTCATCCACCGCCGCGGAACCGGCCCCGATCACCTATTTAAGGAGCCCCGAGCTCGTCTCCGCACGCAGGCAGCTCCAAGCCATCACCCTAGGACCCCCATTGGCAGCCAATCGACCCGGAGAGGTCTCCTTCCCCATCTCCGGCAACCGCAGCCGCCGCCACTGCCCCAGCCCTTCCGGCGCCACCAGGGGCTCCCCCTCTCCGTTCTCTTCACCAGGAACCTTCTCATCCTCCCGTGAACTCGTTCCCTGCTCGATTTTGATCGGGAGTCATCATAGCCCCAAAATCACTTTGCTCCCGAAGCCATCTCCGTCGCGAAGCTCGTCGCCGGCGACTCCGTCCACGTCGGCGACCGTGGCGGGTACCCCCGAGTTCGTCTCGACCTCCGGAGTGCGCACATGCGCTCAGATCATCGAGGGACACCGCCATTCGCCGGCGAGCCTCGCCGGAGCTCCTCCTCCGTTCGGTCAGGGGGAGACGACGCGCGTGTGGACCAGTCAAACCTGACCAGTGGGCCAGGCGGGCCCACTGTTGGTGACCCACGCGCAGTCCACGCTGGATAAGTGGAGGCGTATTTGCAGAATACGCTTTCGACGTGTACGTATATATTCGAATCGTTTTTCTTTTCTGATTTTTTTAAAACAAATTTTGACCACAACTTTCACTGGCTATATCTTTTTAAATACAACTCCAAATTAATTAATTCTTTTTCCTACCTCTCTCAAATATTATCTAGTTTATTTTAAGATTTATTTCAAAATTTTCCAAACAACTTTTTTTGTGCTGCTTTGGAATTGTGTGTTAATTTTAAATTATTTCAAAATAGGATTTTTGGAGAGAGGAAGAAAATCTTTCAAAGGATTTGGAGTGCACCCTGCCTTTCCACACCATGAAGGCAAGCATTCTGAACCCCGGAAAAAATATTTTGGTGTGATAGTTGACACGTTTATAACCCCACTTTATTTTGGAGTATTATTATTTCATGTGATGTGGTCATTTGCATGGATGCATTGTTTGTGATTTTCTTGCTGTTGGAAATGAACGTATTTGTGATGGTAATCAGCCTCATGAGCCTTACATGCACACCGGAGAGGAATCCGGGAAACTTGTAGGCGTGAGCTTGTCGCCGGTCTCCGTCAAGACGGTTGTATCCGGTATGGCATGGTAAGGTATAATGAGTGTTGCTCTGTTGGTTGAGATAGCTTTATTATACATGTCATGCAGGAAACTTGTAAACCCCCTGACTCAACCACAAATCGAGTCTTGTTCCAGTAACCCCATACTTGCCTTGTACTACCACTTGTCCATGCCACAGGTAGGGTACGGTTCAGTAAGTCGTCAACCCCTTTCAAGCACACACCGTACAGAGAGGCCATGGTGGAAGGTACCGGTGGTAACCGGTAGGCTGGCCACCTGGTCCAGGGGCATGGGTGTTTCCGGTTGGGACTGAGAGGGGAGGCCACCCCTTAGAGCGCGCGATATAAATTTGATCCCATGCTACGCGAGGTTGTAGCCTCCCCACTTAGAGTTTGCTTAACAAGTGTCGTGGGTGATTCCAGACACCGGTGAGTTAAGCTGGTGTGTGCAAGTTAGGTGTGTTTTCGACTAAAAGGCCGTAGATGGAATTAGTCCCGATGGACTAAAGGAATCTGTTATTCGTGGGTAAAGAGTACACCCTCTGCAGAGATTAAACCTATTCGAATAGCCGTGTCCATGGTTAAGGATTACAGTCTGGGATGGGTCAAGTGTCGGTCTTAATGTCGGTCTTTGGAGGAGAAACGGTTAAACCAGAACTGGGATCACGATTGGAGGCTTGTGATGATTATGAATTATTATTTTGTTGTGGACTAACCCGTTATACTTTCTGGCCTTATCGAATATCCCTGGGATGGTTCTACCTCCTGGATATTCACTGTGATTACTTTATCAGCCCTTTCTGTGGTGTCGCTCAGACGCCCGACTGTGGCATGTTTACTGTTTCATTTATCTTATAAGCCCTTTCTGTGGTGTCGCTCAGATGCCCGACTGTGGCACGTTTACTGTTTCATTTATCTTATACGCCCTTTCCGTGGTGTCACTCAGACGCCCGACTGTGGCATTGTCGTATTTTATTTCGTAAGCCCTTTATGTGGTGTCGCACAGACGCCCGACTGCGGCATTTCATTCCTGCTCCTTTATTACTTATTCATGTTGCATATAAATAACTTGCTTGCATGCATAAAAGGTGTTTTATTTATGACTGGCGATGTGATTATAGAATATTTCCGTGCATGTTGATCAATTATATTATACCTGTGTTCTTAATGTTTGCGAGTACATTCAAAGTACTCATTGGCTTGTCCCTAGCTATTGTCTTGGCCAGATTGCTTGCCTGGAGAGGAGCGTTGCGATGACAGCCCCGGAATCTAGGCAATGGTGGTAGCAGCCCCGCGAAGATAGGAGTTAACCTGGTCAGTTGTTCCTGTGGGAAAAGGAGTCCCATACACGGATGATCCACAAACCGCTTCCGCCATCAACCACTAGAAACCATTTGTTGTACTCATAGGCCATAATGGTCTTGTACTACATATTTTGTATTTTTGCTTGGAATTTCTGTATCAAGTTGGTGCCTCATCAGCTAACAGTAATCCTGGGGCTGATGAGCTCGACGGCCATTTTCTGGAAATTGATGTCTGGAAAACCAGTCGCGACAATATATTATATAATTGGGTGAAAGAACCGTAGATTAGTTTCAAGTGGATGTCCATCCACTTGAAACTAGTCCACGGTTCTTTCTCCCTATGATGTAATAACTCATTATGATGTAAAATCATTCTCTAAATTGCTGTGGTATGAAAACTTGTACAAAGGTGTATGAATACAACATGAAATAAAAAAGAAATACAGAATAATAGTAGTAGCGCGAGATAGGAGAAGCGCTACTACTGATTACCAGTAGCGCTCATAGTACAAAGCCCTGCTACTAAGTCGATATAGCAGTACCGTTGTCCAACCCACGCTACTGCTAACCTTTAGCTGTAGCGCCTAACTAGTAGCGCTGCACCCCGCGCTACTGATAGGCTTTAAACACGCGCTACTGCTACGGTTTTCCCTAGTAGTGAAGGTTCGAACTCTAGGCGTGTGCGCAGGATCTTGCCTAGCTAGATCTCGTTGCTCGCTACCTCACGGCTTGACTCCGACGAGTTTGCATGAGCGGGAAGAAGAAGTGGACACGGTGGTTTACCCAGGTTCGGGCAACCTTGCAGTGTAAAACCCTACTCCTGCTTTGTGGTGGATTGCCTCGTGAGGAGGATGAGGATGAACTAGCACAAGTGCGAGCTGCCTCAGGCAAGCTCAATGGCCGAAGGATTGGTCTGAGTCAAGTCCCTTCTCTACGGTGGACACTAGCCTATACGTATAGTGGCATTGGTCTTCTTCCCTCATAGCTTAGGCAGGAAGGGATACCACATTGACCAATTGAAGGGGGACATGAGTACACTCTATCCTGACTAAAGGTGGTTTTCATCTGAAATGCCTATGGTCATGACGTTGCGGTGGGCTCGGTGATGACCTCCATCCTGCCGAGCCAGCGGTCCTGGTCTTGTTGCACCAAAATAAAAACCTTTGGGTGTTTCCTTGGGAACCCGCGTACATCCTTGCCTCCATAGCACCAAAGAGGAAACTATCCTCTCCTGTGCCCACTGGTGCCCTTCTGGCCTTAGTCCTCATAGCTCACATCACCGCACGCCTCGCGAGGCGGGACGCCTACCTAGAGATATTCGTTTCTCAGGAGGCAGCATTGGGAGGCCGCTCCTCAGGAGGTCTTGATGTAGTTTTCCTCGCGAGGTGGGGGACCTCGCGAGGGTCTTTTTCGTGAAGTCTTGGAGTGGAGCCGTACTGGGCCCTTGGCGTGGCCACGCGCTGGGCCGCAATCAGACGGGTCTGGGCACCCCCAGTCCCAAAAAGCCGCCAGTAGCCCCTAGGTCCACAACGCGCTTGGCCTTGCTTTGAGGCGAAGGCAGAGAGGGGAGGGCGAAGCGACGCGGACCCTAACCGCCTACTGGCCAAGATCCATGCATAGCACACGACGGGACGCGGACGCCCCTGCTTCCCCATGCCGCCTCGGCAACCGCCCAGACTGACAAAAGCATGGCACGCGCCACGGGGCCATCATTGCTCGAAGCTGGAAGGACGCCAGTTGGCCTTCTGCGATCACCTATAAGAGGGCGAAGGGGGAGAAACCCCATCCCACCTTCGTCTGCTCGCCCATTCGCTTCCAACCTTTGCCACAACAACTATGGCACCAGTGAAGAGGTTCACCACCGCAGACAAGATAATTTTTTTACACATTGCTATATGCTTTGAAGGAAAATAATACACACTTGCATTTCTTAACTAGAGCAATAAAATTTCATCCTATTAAACCTATTAAATTACTAAGTACACTTCTTTTCCATGCCAAAACTAAAATAGATAACTTGGGGTAGGTTAAAATATTTTCCTTCAGAGCAATGTACAAAATTCTACATGATCTGAGCTCCTAGTTTTATCACCAAATGCACATGCACATTTTAGAAAAAATTGTCTGTTGTGACAACATTATAAGGTAAAGAAAGCAACCGAATGGAAGATTCAGAAAAATCATGGACAATGACAAAAACACCAGTGGGCGTAGCAGACCATGGAATAGGCTCAGATTTCTCTATAGCTGATAAGTGACTATAAACCATCAAAGTTTCAGATTGACTTGTATATAGAAGTAGTAGAAATAGTATTTCTCAAAACAGATCATTGCTAACGGCAGAATCATGCAAAAGGATACAGATCAGTGGTAACATGAGAATCGTTCAAAAGGATAGAGATCATTGGCAACAGGAGAATAGACTAATATGCCATGGTGTAGTACAATGCAACAACAATCTTACTGTGATATTTATTACAAATTAGCTTGCTGTTGCACTGAGCAGTACCATGACATGGCACTAGTAGAAAAAGGGTCAAATGTCAAGCACATTAGTGCCGGTTTGCTTTTGAGCCGGCACTAATGTGTACATTAGTGCCGGTTCCAACGGCTAGCCCGCCGCTTTCATTAGTACCGGTTCGTGGCCGACCTTTAGTACCGGTTCAAGCCACGAACCGGTACTAAAGTGATTGGTGGCAGGATGTTGTCAGTCCGGGGCCCCTCCAGCACCTTTAGTACCGGGTCGTGGCACGAACCGGTGCTAAAGGTCGTCCTACATAAACCCTTCGTCCACCCGAGCTCCCTCTATTCTTCCCCTTTCACCTCTCCTCTCTATTCTTCCCCTCTTCCTCTCGAGCTCATCACACATTTTTCCCAAATTTTGTCAAGATTTGAAGGCCCCCATCCATTCAAATGATCACGAAGGTTAGCAACTTTGTCCTTTCATCTCTCATTGCTAGATTAGATTTTGCAATGCTTTGTATAGTGTTTAATTTATGATTTTAGTAATTTGGGAGGAAATATACGTGCTAGTATTTGATTTATATGCAATTTGAGGTAAAAAATAACACTTAGTTTGCATATGTAGTTGTGGTTTACTTAGTGCCTTCTAAATCTCCGTCGTAACCACAGTCGATCGCCCGCACCGTTCTGTCGCCGGCACCACCTTGTGGTGAGCCTCTTGTTCATGAATGTTTTACGTTACCAAATTGATGTTTGTGTGATTCGGATATATAGTTACTCGTATAATTATCTTACCCGTACGTTGTTTGTTATACATAGTGCCATGGTTTTGATATCCGTCCCCGTCGGCCCTCGTCCTTGTTATGATTCGGATGTGGTATATTCTCTTTTAAAAGTAGTTGTTGCATTTCGTGTTTATGACAAATTGTGCCCATCAAGTTGACATAGATATTTTTGTCTAGGAGGTTTGTCAACCGGAAATTCCAACCGACCCTATTGTCGAGAGGTTAAATTTAGTTGAAAGAGAAAATGAGTATTTGAAAGAAAAATTGAAAAGGATTGAGGGGGAGAAGATGGAATTGGAGTTGCATGTTGCCGATGTCATCGATGATCCCAAGATCAAGATGGAGAAAATGCGCTTGAAGACTAGAAAGATTAGAAAATATGCCATTGATAGTGAGGCTTGGTATCATTGTGTTGTTGGATCAATTGTTACCTTAGTTGCGATCTTGATCGCATTTGTTGTTGCATTTAAATGCTTTAGCTAGAGAGTTATTTGTTTGTTGCATTTAAGTCTTGTATGAACTTTATGTATGAACTTTATGTATGAACTTGTATTAATTTGGTCTTTTCGGTGTTGTGTAATGAAGATGAGCCGACAATGGATGTACGATGACCGATGCTCTCCCGAGTTCATTAATGGCGTGCAATCTTTTCTGCTTGCGGCTGAGGAAAACAAGCGGGCGGATGGTTTTATGCCTTGTCCATGTTTTGTCTGTAAGAATGATCACAATTACTCTACGTCAAGAACCATTCACGTCCACCTGTTTAAGTCCGGTTTCATGCCCCACTATAATGTTTGGACCAAGCACAGAGAAAGAGGGGTTATGATGGAAGACAATAAAGAAGAAGAGGACGACGACAGCTATCCTGGCCATGGGTTCCCTGAATACGATGATACAACAATGCGGGAAGAAGCTGAGCCGGCAATGCCGGAAGAAGCTGAAGAAGAGGCATCAGATGAGCCCGCTGATGATCTAGGTCGGTGTCAGGACCCCGATCCTAAGTCACACCGATCTAGCATGTAACACATCATATCACTTTGCGGCCTCACGCACGGTATTCCCACGGGTGCCACCTTACCTGGCCCGGGACCGTTTGCGCCTTTTGGCTCACGTATATGATAGTGTCGCTAGCATCCATATGACAAAGAACCCGGGCCGACATGGCTAGTCGTGAACCCAAGGCGGCACTAACCCATGAGGACAGGCATACATGAATCACATCGAGCATGTCGGTCAACAACGTATATATCCAGGCTGTAGCACTGGGCTAACAGGACTCCGGTAACCCGGGCTGTAGCAGGCTAGGCAGGACTCCGGATAACACCGCGTGACATTTCCCCGAAGGAACAGACACAGTAACGAAGTGAATCACATGCCGTCCAGTCAAGTGTTCCGAGCAGTAGTGCTGGGCTAGCAGGACTCCGGTGAACCGGGCTGTAGCGGACTACTATCGCTCCGAAGCACTAGACTACATTTCCCCATATGCTAGGCTGCCAAGGATAAACAACTAGATAGTCGGATCCCACCCATACCAAGCATTTCAACCATACACACAATATGCCCGATATGAGTAGATACAACATGGCATCACAACAAGACTCTACGACTCCAAATATTTATTCATTAGGCTCCGAAGAGCGAGATATTACAAACATGGGTCTCATGACCCAACATTCAGAGCATACAAGTCAAACACATACGGAAGCTTAACATGTCTGAGTACAGACATCTACAAATGAAAAAGGCTGAGAAGCCTGACTATCTACCAGATCCTGCCGAGGGCACAAGATCGTAGCTGAGGTATCAAGCTAAACGTCGAAGTCCAAGCGGTACTACTAACGAGACTGACGTCTCTCTGCAAAACATAAAATAGGCAAACGTGAGTACAAACGTACTCAGCAAGACTTACATCAGAACTAACTACATATGCATCAGTATCAAAAGAGGGTGGTGGAGTTTTAACTGCAGCAAGCCAGCTTTGACTCGGTGGCTATCCTGAACTACGACTGCAAGCAACTCTTTTGAGGTGGCGCACACGAGTCCACATATTCACCATATCAATACACCACTATGGATCCGCTCCCGTCTCCCTACGAGAACGCCATCCATAGCACTCACGCTTATCTTGCGCATTTTAAAGTATCCACTTTCACTTGTCTATGAACTGATATAGGCAACCCAGAAGTCCATTACCGCGGACACGGCTATTCGAATAGATGATGTTAACCCTGCAGGGGTGTACTTCTTCACACATGTTTCCACCACTTAGCGTCTGCACACGACATGTGCTCGGCAGACTTCGAGCGAAAGCCGACGTGGGTGTAGACCGCGACCTAACCAACCACACAAGTCTCTAGTCCAGGTTTATCGCCTATTCGGGTTCCATCCATGAGGAGATCCGGCCGGAGTTTCGCTCACAGCCCCAAACGATGTGTGCAGGGTTCCCGGGACACCAAACGGGCGCCCGGTACACCGTGCCACGTGCCTACCGCAACACAGCCCACCCCTTCGGTCAGCGCTGCGTGCGGCCCCCAGCATACTACAAACACCAGAAACTACTTGCAACTCCTGGACAGAGAACGAGAGGGGTTGGTAAGTCGAGCGGGGTCATATTTCAGGGCCCAATGTATGGTAGTAGCTGTTTCATGGATCACAAACACAGAACTCAGTTCTTGAGGACGGCTTCAATGAGACAACCCACCATGTACTCCTACATGGCCTCTCACCAATACCTTTACCAAATCGTATTCACACACTTAGCTCACACACAGTAGGACATGTTCATCACCATTCCAATTCATTCCCGATGAATCAGACCCGACTCAACTCTAAGCAGTAGCAGGCATGACAAACAAGCATGAATGAGTAGGCACAACATGGGCTCAAACAACTCCTACTCATGCTAGTGGGTTTCATCTATTTACTGTGGAATGACAGGTCATGCAAAGGATAAAGGGGTTCAGCTACCGCAGCAAGTAACACATGAATCGTTGTTGTCCTAATGCAGTAAAAGAGAGCAGGAGCGAGAGGGTGGGATTGTATCGGGATGAACAAGGGGGTTTTGCTTGCCTGGCACTTCTGAAGATATTATAGCTCTTCATCGGTGTCAACAATCTCATCGTCGGTACCACGTCTACTGAGAGGGGACAATTACCGGCAAACAAAGAGGAACACAATCAATGCAATGCAACAGTTATGATGCATGATAATGTCATGGCAATATGCTGTTGATTGGGCTAATGCAACTAGCAACATGTTAAATGGAGTTGATTTGAACCCTAGGTTCAAATTCAAACTCCACATATGGTTATTTAAATGCCATTCAATTGATTTGAACTAGACAGTGAACAAAAGTTGCTCTAACATGCATGAAAATGATACAGATGGATAGATTGAATTTTTTTGATCGTTTTTCATATATAAATTATTTCATTCTGAGCTACGGTTGATTTTATATGAATTTTAGAAGTTTTAGGCATTTTCTAAAATTTCCTGAATATTAATAAATCCAGAAAATGGTTAATTGCGTCAGCATGATGTCGTGGTGATGTCAGCAGGTCAACAACGCCAGTCCAGGTCAAACCTGACGGCTGGGACCCATACGTCAGCGTCTCAGGCCGGTGTGGGTGGATGACAGGTGGGGCCAGTCAACGTTGACTTGACCAAGTCAAAGCTGACACGTGGGGTCCAGTCGGGTTGGATTAGTTCTAACTAATTTCGTTAGCTGACTAAATAAATCGGTGGGGCCCATGTGTAAGTGGATCAGGAAGTTAATTTGTGGGTGATTAGTGCTAACTAGGTGGCCACGTCGGCTCTCGCCGGAGTCTCGCCGGCGGTGACCTCGAACCGTGACGGAGTTCGCTCGGAACTCGCCAGAGGCGACGAATCGACGCGCTATGGGCACCGGAGGATAGCCCGTGCCCGTGCGCATCTAGGGAGACCAACGGGAGGTGCGGGGGTGGCCGGAGTTCGCCGGAGTGGAACCCGCGGCGGCTGCCGGAGTTCGGGGCTGGCGCGGATTAGCGCTACGGTGTGCTAACGAGCGAGGCGATGGGCTAGCGGAGCTCTACGCGATGCAGGGAGCAGGTTAGGCGTGCCGGGGTGACCTAATGGTCACCGGAGCTACGCCGGCGACGAGCTCAGGCGGCGGCGCAATCGGGTAAGAAGGGCGCGGCAGCTACGGTGCACAGGGAAGAAAACAGAGAGGGGGAGGACGGGCAGAAGCTCACAGCGATCTTCTTGGAGTGGACGGCGAGCTCAGGGAGGGCCTGAGGCACTCGGGGCGTCGAGGGGGATCTCCGGCGACGGCGGTCGGGGACGAGCTCGGTGAGGCAGAGGGGCACGCCCGGCGTCGAGTGGCGGAGCGAGGAAGTCGAGGACGTCGAGGCGGAACTCGGGGATAGGTCGGAGAGGCTCGAGGGCGGCTGTGGCCGCGAGAACTACGGCGGCGCATCCATGGCGGCTTCGGCCATGGGTGGAGGGGAGTGAGGGAGAGGCGAGGGGGAGGACTGGAGAGGCCGGCTCGATCCATACGGCGGTGGCGGGATCGTTCGAGGCGTCGCGCTGGCAGGGGAGGGCAGGCAGGCAGCTCGCGTGGCGCGCGGAGCACGCGCGCGCGTCGGGCACGCGCCCTGTCCGACTGGCGGGAGGACGACGACGACTGGCACAGGCCAGTGGGCTGGGCCGCACAACGCTGGGCCAAGTGGGCGCCAGGTAAGCCACAGGTAAGTTTCTGTTCTTTTTATATTTTCTGTTTTGTTTATTTATTTTGCCACTGTTTTGAATTCAAAACAATTCAAACAATGCCAAGAACTCCTCTGAATATTTTTATTTTGCTAGATGGACTTCTCCAAAAGCTCATAAAATATTTCAGGGGTATTTGAAATTATATTCTAATTGTATGAATATAATTCAAATTCAAATAGTTAATGATTTAAATTCAAAGTCCCAAAATTAAGTCCTTAAAAATGTTCAATATTTTTGGTTGGGACCAGAACCCTTTCCAAAAATATCAAACTTATAAGAAGAGCATTTTGGAAACAAGTGAATGAGATTTTAGGGTTTTTTTCCCTTCTTTTATTTAAGTTTTTGAGGCTTACAAAATTCCTCAGTTCAACTTGAATAGAATTTAAACATGATGCAACAAAATGAAGACACCTGGCAGTACCAGAAGCTAGGGATGTGACAACTCACCCCCACTAAACAAGAATCTCGTCCCGAGATTCAAGACATGAGGTAAGGAGACACTGGGGACACATAGCTAACACTATCTTCGCGATCCAACTGTCCTTCTCGAAGATGTTGATTCATTGCGTCAATTGATCTTAACATCCTTGCTTTTGAGATCTTCATCCAACACGATGAAGACAGAAAGAAGCTCTACAAGAATCGATCTTCTTGAAGATCGAGCAACTCAAGATCAACTCGTGGAATGAGATGTTGGAACATCTCGAGTTGAGACACAAAACACATCGAGAGGGACGGAAGAACAAACAACGAGGTTTGATTTGGTAGGCACCAACTCAACGCTTAGAGAGACGGTGGATGGTGTCAAGGTGGCGAGGAAATAATTACCACGATTCCATATAGGGGCACCCTAGAGGAGGTGACTCGAAGAACTATTCCCTTAAGTGGCAAAAATAATTACTTTTGATCCATCGATCACTGGAACTCTTTTCACCAGCCTGAGGCAATTTACGATCGATCGTTTGGAAGAGCTCGAAAAAATGGCATACTCGGACTAGGTTGGATGATGTGGACTACCTTGTTGAAGACAACGCAATGGATGACTTTTGCTTATCACCGGAAATGGATGAGATTCATGGTAGGTCCACTTTTGAAAATGATCCTAAACAGTACCTGCTGGGGTGCAAGCTGGGAACAAGATGCAAATGCTGGGAATGATTCTGGTAACTGGGAATAACTCAACGAGGGTGATTCCACCATTTGAATGGTTATAGCTTAATCAAAGAAACTAGGAGCACAAGAATCCTAGGAAGCAACTCCTGGAATAAGTCGCACGAGATCCTCATGGAGAAGATGTCAAATAGTTCAATCAAGATACTACAATGATAGATCTTCCGGCTAGGTGTGTCGGCCAGACATCAACCTTGTCGGGACCTACATAATAGATCTTGGAGAAAGTGCCAACCATCATATCTGCCTGAGATTCAGATCTGATTGGTAACGAAATATTTCAGACAGCCTGTCTGGAAAAGGAAGTTTGTAACACAAATCGACGAGATGACGTTGCGAGATTCTCAGGAAATGAACTACGATAGCAAGCTCCAAAACATGAGCTGGTTCTGCTACAAGCATGTGAACACGTTGTCCTAGACAAGCATGACCACATGATAGTCTTATAATAAAACACCACCAGGTTCTGGTTGGGAACCATCATCGAGGACATCGAAGTCCTTACATAAGTATTGCTCCTAAGAAGGAACTTCTTCTCCCTAAACAAATCAATCAGTGGCTTGAGGTGTTAGGAATTACACATGGAGTGGAGGTAGCGAGCCTATCAAACCACGGAATACTTCGCACATGCATGACTGACTTGGGATGATTCCAGAGGAAACAAAACAAACCTTTCTCAAATTCATGGCGGCAACTTACACCTAAAGCACATGGATTCAGGAAGTCACTTCTTCCATCCAAGCATAAGCTTCATGAATGGAACACGAAGGCATTGCTTACAAAGTTTCCAATACTAGTATAATGTTCAACATGAATCATGGGGGAGACAAAATGCTGCTAATGGGCTCAACAACAACTCATCGGAATTTCCATATCACTGGACTTCCACCATCATGTGAACACAGTGATAGCATTGGTCAGACCAAAAGATGTAATGGTGTATGCTCGAGGGATCAACCACGAGTAAGACAACATTACGAACATCGTTGGTTCTGATTTGACTTGACGATAGCCCATACTCAAGTCAAAGTTTTGACAAGACAATACATCCAACAACTGATCACGAGGACCAATTGGTGAAGATATCATCTATCTTCAACACACACCACAAAAGATATCCCTTAACATGAACTAAGTCAGACAAACTTTATCTTCCAACTCTCCAAGTTGTTGTCTGGCTCAAACAACTAGCTCAGGGATATCTAACACAGATTCTTGGAGAAAGGGTGGTTCACAAGAAACCAACTTGATCACGAACTCAACATAGCGGTCAGGTGACAACCTGGTGATACTTTCGAGAAGATCTTCGGAAAACCACGAACCACCGATATATTACTAAGCTCAAGATCAATCTTGCTTTTCAGGGCAAGACGATATGATCAAAAGAGCAGGGGTTTGACTAATCCTCACTCATTGATCAAGGAGTGCACCAGAAATAAGGACTAGGTAGCATGATCAATCTTATAATGATGATTCCATAACCAACACGCTAAGAATGAGAATATTGTCCATTTACTACCAAGCAACACAGTTGCTAGGAGTATTGATTTCACGCAACACGATTCACTTGTCGGCATTCCGGTTACAACAACACGGGACCGAGGAATGAATAATGATAGCGAGAAATATTACTGCGTCAAGAATTCATAAGAGGTGGTGCAATTCTCATGACATTCTTGACATAAAGATGGTAACACTCCAGGGTAGAACAGAGCAAAAGCTGGATTGGCATTTCGATCTGCGGGATACAATTACTTTGACCCAATCCTAGAAATGGATGAGGCACTGGAGTTTGTTTCTCCTAGTCATTCTGGAATAGAATGGCTGGACGGACCATAAGAATAATAGGCATCGATAACACGAATGCTCAACTACTCTTGACCAACAATTGACAGACGAAGGTCAGAAACAACTAAGGAGAACAACTCAAAGGAACATATCACTTTCTGAGTTGTGGATGCATAGATTAGTATATCGAGCAAAGCTCAACATTTCTTCCGGATAACCCATGCAGAAGAGAAAGAATTGGCAGAGTCACAATATAGAATGAAGAACTCATCAAGAGCACTCTAGTTAAGATTTTTGGTTCAACAATGAACTTCTTTCATAAGTAGTTCATGGTATTGGAAGAAGGATTTACCATGGACCTCGAGGACTAATGCAAAGGTTACTACTATCCTAATGGAACTAGCAAACACTATCAACAAGAAGTGAGTA
Organism: Aegilops umbellulata; assembly: GCA_032464435.1. Taxonomy (NCBI): domain Eukaryota; kingdom Viridiplantae; phylum Streptophyta; class Magnoliopsida; order Poales; family Poaceae; genus Aegilops; species Aegilops umbellulata. The sequence goes on from CP136054.1 coordinate 379,945,542, forward strand.
GAGTGAATCTCGGGTTCGAGAACCCAGGAGAAGAATACCTACTACTAAATGGCATCACGGGATGCTTTCGAGAATGGTGGCCAGAATCATCACACCGGAAACACAAAACATGGCTAGATTTCTAGGTGACTCCCTAAAACACCTAGAGTCATAATAATAGCTCCAACATATATGTCAAGGCAACGGAGTACCTCAACAGACCGATTAGTGTGCTTATTCCGACCAAAAGGACATCGGGAATGGAAGGAAAGGATTTGCAAATGCATCAGACTAGTTGGAAACCTGGGATGACTCGGACAGCATAACGGCTGTAAATGCTCAGAAAAATATTTGAGACATTCACAACAGTTTGCATAGACACTCAACAACATCATATCAAAGTTCTGCGGCCAGTTATGAGCACATAGAAGTAGTAGAAACTGAGCAGCGGCTTGAACTCAACAATCCTAGGCAACTACGGTTTAGTAACACGTCATCCTGAGAGATAGAAGAGAAGCCTAGTTCTTAATCCCCGTAGAAAAGAAGAGGATGACTCAGATCAGAAGGCCATGAGGTATAAGGAGTAAAAAGAGCCTTACGTTCCCTTCCACAATCAATTCCCCTACATAACTAAAGCATTTCTAGACACGACTTCGACCAGTTTGGCTTGGTAATCCTACAGGCAGTCAGGCTCTGATACCAACGCTGTCAGGACCCCGATCCTAAGTCACACCGATCTAGCATGTAACACATCATATCACTTTGCGGCCTCACGCACGGTATTCCCACGGGTGCCACCTTACCTGGCCCGGGACCGTTTGCGCCTTTTGGCTCACGTATATGATAGTGTCGCTAGCATCCATATGACAAAGAACCCGGGCCGACATGGCTAGTCGTGAACCCAAGGCGGCACTAACCCATGAGGACAGGCATACATGAATCACATCGAGCATGTCGGTCAACAACTTATATATCCAGGCTGTAGCACTGGGCTAACAGGACTCCGGTAACCCGGGCTGTAGCAGGCTAGGCAGGACTCCGGATAACACCGCGTGACATTTCCCCGAAGGAACAGACACAGGAACGAAGTGAATCACATGCCGGCCAGTCAAGTGTTCCGAGCAGTAGTGCTGGGCTAGCAGGACTCCGGTGAACCGGGCTGTAGCGGACTACTATCGCTCCGAAGCACTAGACTACATTTCCCATATGCTAGGCTGCCAAGGATAAACAACTAGATAGTCGGATCCCACCCATACCAAGCATTTCAACCATACACACAATATGCCCGATATGAGTAGATACAACATGGCATCACAACAAGACTCTACGACTCCAAATATTTATTCATTAGGCTCCGAAGAGCGAGATATTACAAACATGGGTCTCATGACCCAACATTCAGAGCATACAAGTCAAACACATACGGAAGCTTAACATGTCTGAGTACAGACATCTACAAATGAAAAAGGCTGAGAAGCCTGACTATCTACCAGATCCTGCCGAGGGCACAAGATCGTAGCTGAGGTATCAAGCTAAACGTCGAAGTCCAAGCGGTACTACTAACGAGACTGACGTCTCTCTGCAAAACATAAAATAGGCAAACATGAGTACAAACGTACTCAGCAAGACTTACATCAGAACTAACTACATATGCATCAGTATCAAAAGGGGGTGGTGGAGTTTTAACTTCAGCAAGCCAGCTTTGACTCGGTGGCTATCCTGAACTACGACTGCAAGCAACTCTTTTGAGGTGGCGTACACGAGTCCACATATTCACCATATCAATACACCACTATGGATCCGCTCCCGTCTCCCTACGAGAACGCCATCCATAGCACTCACGCTTATCTTGCGCATTTTAAAGTATCCACTTTCACTTGTCTATGAACTGATATAGGCAACCCAGAAGTCCATTACCGCGGACACGGCTATTCGAATAGATGATGTTAACCCTGCAGGGGTGTACTTCTTCACACATGTTTCCACCACTTAGCGTCTGCACACGACATGTGCTCGGCAGACTTCAAGCGAAAGCCGACGTGGGTGTAGACCACGACCTAACCAACCACACAAGTCTCTAGTCCAGGTTTATCGCCTATTCGGGTTCCATCCATGAGGAGATCCGGCCGGAGTTTCGCTCACAGCCCCAAACGATGTGTGCAGGGTTCCCGGGACACCAAACGGGCGCCCGGTACACCGTGCCACGTGCCTACCGCAACACAGCCCACCCCTACGGTCAGCGCTGCGTGCGGCCCCCAGCATACTACAAACACCAGAAACTACTTGCAACTCCTGGACAGAGAACGAGAGGGGTCGGTAAGTCGAGCGGGGTCATATTTCAGGGCCCAATGTATGGTAGTAGCTGTTTCATGGATCACAAACACAGAACTCAGTTCCTAAGGACGGCTTCAATGAGACAACCCACCATGTACTCCTACATGGCCTCTCACCAATACCTTTACCAAATCGTATTCACACACTTAGCTCACACACAGTAGGACATGTTCATCACCATTCCAATTCATTCCCGATGAATCAGACCCGACTCAACTCTAAGCAGTAGCAGGCATGACAAACAAGCATGAATGAGTAGGCACAACATGGGCTCAAACAACTCCTACTCATGCTAGTGGGTTTCATCTATTTATTGTGGAATGACAGGTCATGCAAAGGATAAAGGGGTTCAGCTACCGCAGCAAGTAACACATGAATCGTTGTTGTCCTAATGCAGTAAAAGAGAGCAGGAGCGAGAGGGTGGGATTGTATCGGGATGAACAAGGGGGTTTTGCTTGCCTGGCACTTCTGAAGATATTATAGCTCTTCATCGGTGTCAACAATCTCATCGTCGGTACCACGTCTACTGAGAGGGGACAATTACCGGCAAACAAAGAGGAACACAATCAATGCAATGCAACAGTTATGATGCATGATAATGTCATGGCAATATGTTGTTGATTGGGCTAATGCAACTAGCAACATGTTAAATGGAGTTGATTTGAACTCTAGGTTCAAATTCAAACTCCACATATGGTTATTTAAATGCCATTCAATTGATTTGAACTAAACAGTGAACAAAAGTTGCTCTAACATGCATGAAAATGATACAGATGGATAGATTGATTTTTTCTGATCATTTTTCATATATAAATTATTTCATTCTGAGCTACGGTTGATTTTATATGAATTTTAGAAGTTTTAGGCATTTTCTAAAATTTCCTGAATATTAATAAATCCAGAAAATGGTTAATTGCGTCAGCATGACGTCGTGGTGATGTCAGCAGGTCAACAACGCCAGTCCAGGTCAAACCTGACGGCTGGGACCCATACGTCAGCGTCTCAGGCCGGTGTGGGTGGATGACAGGTGGGGCCAGTCAACGTTGACTTGACCAAGTCAAAGCTGACACGTGGGGTCCAGTCGGGTTGGATTAGTTCTAACTAATTTCGTTAGCTGACTAAATAAATTGGTGGGGCCCATGTGTAAGTGGATCAGGAAGTTAATTAGTGGGTGATTAGTGCTAACTAGGTGGCCACGTCGGCTCTCGCCGGAGTCTCGCCGGCGGTGACCTCGAACCGCGACGGAGTTCGCTCGGAACTCGCCAGAGGCGACGAATCGACGCGCCAGGGGCACCGGAGGATAGCCCGTGCCCGTGCGCATCTAGGGAGACCAACGGGAGGTGCGGGGGTGGCCGGAGTTCGCCGGAGTGGAACCCGCGGCGGCTGCCGGAGTTCGGGGCTGGCGCGGATTAGCGCTACGGTGTGCTAACGAGTGAGGCGATGGGCTAGCGGAGCTCTACGCGATGCAGGGAGCAGGTTAGGCGTGCCGGGGTGACCTAATGGTCACCGGAGCTACGCCGGCGACGAGCTCAGGCGGCGGCGCAATCGGGTAAGAAGGGCGCGGCAGCTACGGTGCACAGGGAAGAAAACAGAGAGGGGGAGGACGGGCAGAAGCTCACGGCGATCTTCTTGGAGTGGACGGCGAGCTCAGGGAGGGCCTGAGGCACTCGGGGCGTCGAGGGGGATCTCCGGCGACGGCGGTCGGGGACGAGCTCGGTGAGGCAGAGGGGCGCGCCCGGCGTCGAGTGGCGGAGCGAGGAAGTCGAGGACGTCGAGGCGGAACTCGGGGATAGGTCGGAGAGGCTCGAGGGCGGCTGTGGCCGCGAGAACTACGGCGGCGCATCCATGGCGGCTTCGGCCATGGGTGGAGGGGAGTGAGGGAGAGGCGAGGGGGAGGACTGGAGAGGCCGGCTCGATCCATACGGCGGTGGCGGGATCGTTCGAGGCGTCGCGCTGGCAGGGGAGGGCAGGCAGGCAGCTCGCGTGGCGCGTGGAGAACGCGCGCGCGTCGGGCACGCGCCCTGTCCGACTGGCGGGAGGACGACGACGACTGGCACAGGCCAGTGGGCTGGGCCGCACAACGCTGGGCCAAGTGGGCGCCAGGTAAGCCACAGGTAAGTTTCTGTTCTTTTTATATTTTCTGTTTTGTTTATTTATTTTGCCACTGTTTTGAATTCAAAACAATTCAAACAATGCCAAGAACTCCTCTGAATATTTTTATTTTGCTAGATGGACTTCTCCAAAAGCTCATAAAATATTTCAGGGGTATTTGAAATTATATTCTAATTGTATGAATATAATTCAAATTCAAATAGTTAATGATTTAAATTCAAAGTCCCAAAATTAAGTCCTTAAAAATGTTCAATATTTTTGGTTGGGACCAGAACCCTTTCCAAAAATATCAAACTTATAAGAAGAGCATTTTGGAAACAAGTGAATGAGATTTTAGGGTTTTTTTCCCTTCTTTTATTTAAGTTTTTGAGGCTTCCAAAATTCCTCAGTTCAACTTGAATAGAATTTAAACATGATGCAACAAAATGAAGACACCTGGCAGTACCAGAAGCTAGGGATGTGACAGTCGGGCCATTGCCGATGCAAAGAGAAACTACGCAAGTGATTTGGAGAAGAAGAAGTTGCAGCGCATGTTAGAGGATCACAAGAAATTTTTGTACCTAAATTGCGAAGCTAACAAGAAAAAGTTGGGCACCACACTGGAATTGCTGCAATGGAAGGCAGAGAATGGTGTATCTGACAAGGGATTTGGAAAGTTGCTGGTATTGATAAAGAATATGCTTCCAAAGGACAATGAATTGCCCGAGAGTACGTACGAAGCAAAGAAGGCTGTCTGCCCTCTAGGGTTAGAGGTGCAGAAGATACATGCATGCCCTAACGACTGCATCCTCTACCGCGGTGAGTACGAGGATCTAAATGCTTGCCCGGTATGCGGTGCATTGCGCTATAAGATCAGGCGCGATGACCCTGGTGATGTCGAGGTCGAGCGCGCCAGGAAGAAGATTCCTACCAAGGTGATGTGGTATGCTCCTATAATACCACGATTGAAACGTTTGTTCCAAAACAAAGAGCATGCCAAGGCGATGTGATGGCACAGAGAAGACCGTAAGAAAGACGGAAAGTTGAGAGTACGCGCTGACGGGTCACAGTGGAAAAAAATTGAGAGAATGTACGGGAAGGAGTTTGCAGATGACGCAAGGAACGTATGGTTTGGTCTAAGCGCAGATGGCATTAATCCTTTTGGGGAGCAGAGCAACAACCATAGCACCTGGCCTGTGACTCTATGTTTGTATAACCTTCCTCCTTGGTTGTGCATGAAGCGGAAGTTCATTATGATGCCAGTGCTCATCCAAGGCCCTAAGCAACCCGGCAACGACATTGATGTGTACCTAAGGCCATTAGTTGAAGAACTCTTACAACTGTGGAACGGAACAGGTGTACGTGCGTGGGATGAGCACATGGGGGAAGAATTTGACCTAAAGACGTTGCTGTTGGTGACCATCAATGATTGGCCTGCTCTCAGTAACCTTTCAGGACAGACAAACAAGGGATACCGCGCATGCACGCACTGTTTGGACGATACCGACAGTATATATTTGGCTAATTGTAAGAAGAATGTGTACCTGGGACATCGTCGATTTCTTCCGAGAAGGCATCCCATAAGAAAGAAAGGCAAGCATTTCAAAGGTGAGGCGGATCACCGGACGAAGCCTCGCCACCGTACTGGAGCTGATGTACATGATATGGTCAAGAATTTGAAGGTAGTCTTTGGAAAGGGTTCTGGCGGACAACCTGTTCCGAATGACGCTGACGGACGTGCACCCATGTGGAAGAAGAAATCTATATTTTGGGACCTGCCCTATTGGAAAGACCTAGAGGTCCGCTCTGCAATCGACGTGATGCATGTGACGAAGAGTCTTCGCGTGACCCTGCTTGGCTTCTTGTGAGACATTCCCTGATATATATTTATATATATGCGGTTCTACAAGAAAATCTATTTATATATATGCATAACGTGTACAATATGTAATATTGTAAAATACCAGCAAACAAAAAAGAATTAAATGGAAAACACAAAATTAATGGAAAAAATAAAAAAAAACCCAAACATTTAGTACCGGTTGGTGTTACCAACCGGTACTAATGGTCTACCAGCACCCGGGCCTGGCTCCTGCCACGTGGTGGCACTTTAGCGCCGGTTCGTGATGAACCAGTACTAAAGGGGGGACCTTTAGTCCCCACTCTTTAGTGCCAGCTGCAGAACCGGCACTAAAGGCCCTTACGAACCGGCACTAAAGCCCGGTTCTGCACTAGTGTGAACACTTCCAGAGAGAGATGGAGAGAGGCTACAATTTCCAATGGTAGAAGAGGATGAGGGTGTAGCTGGTTGGTGTTGTTCGTATGGCGAGTGGCACATGACTCCATGACTATTAGAGCAAACCATGAGAGGCGGGCTGTACCCAAACACAAACTTGCTGAAATCTTGACTTCCAGTGGCATCGGTGGGACAACCGAAACCGGGTGTGGAAATGTGAGAAGATGTGGTCTTCAGCTGAAATCATGTATCAGGCGATGTCAACAAATGCAGCGTTTATGGAACTGTCAGGAAGTGCAGAAAGGGGAAAATTTGTGGTCAGCATCAAATGGGCAGCTCTGGCACATGACACTATTAGCTCCTCACAAACGCAGACAGATTCTCAGTTGCTGGCAAGAGCCATGATTAGCATTGGGCAGGACCTATCCAATCATGCCATATTGCGGGTAGACTTGAAAGTTCATAATCATAAGAGGCTGTGGTTCTCCAAATGTGACATTCAAGTCTATAGTACGATGATGAAGAACCGGATGAAAGGTTGTTGTGGTTCAAATGGGCGAAATGCCCAACATGTCCACGTAAAAGTTGTTTTTTACCCGATTCTAGAAAAACACCAAAAAGCAAAAGAAAAGGGTGGGTTCTGACCGTAAATTAATTACATTATCAAAGATTGATCTGATTTGAGTGGCCAGATGAAAACCATTACTACCAGATCTAATTTGACTGGCCAGATTCATCTATTTTTCCTTCTTTATTGGGTTTCAAGTTTTTTAGTGCAACAATAGCAAACGAGTTGTGCCTCATGTTTCATTTTCATTCGATTTGGAAACAATCGCTCCAAGGATTGTCTCATTCCATGGATCCCCCTCCGAGTCAATAGAATGTTCCGAAGATATCTGGGTCCAAAAAAATGATCCATGAAAGCGGTTCAAGTACAAAGAGTATAGGAAAACAAAGAAGTTTCATTTAAATTATTCCAGTAAGAAAAACAATTCTTAATGCTCCCAAATGAATCTTTATTTCCAAACTTCATTCTTGGTCATTTTCCTACTCTACAAACGTTTGGAGCAACATCATGCACCATTACGGCAGGTCCCACTTCCCTTGCCATCTTGCTTGCAGTAGTGATCACACGCGTTAACATTTGGACAAGGGGAAGGATCGTAGGGTTCCTGGTATCCACTGCACGTGGGGTCTTACAGGCCTACAACAATCAAAAAGAAAAGGTGCCGTCAGAACCTGTTGCAGTTCGTACTTAAACTCGAATTCTATGAAAACCATGTACTATGTAAACACAGGAAAAACAGGTACTGATCGATATCTTCTATGTCATTGCTACTACCTTCCTGATATTAATTACTACTACCTCTGTGAAGAAATTTCAAATCACTATTACCACAAATTCCTATATACTACTCCCTTCATCTCAGAATAAGTGTCTAGTAGTTCGTCCCAAAATAAGCGCCTCGTAGTTGATAAGTACTATTAAATATAACTTTACCTATGTTCCTCCCTGATGCTTCACACAACAAAAAATTGGTTGAAACCATCAAAAGTGCCATCAAGCACAGAACACTTGTGTTGATCCGGATTAGAGCCATAACGAAATTGTTTACTCTTTTCTTCTCCTAAGTCCTTTTGGTTGTGGTTGTTGTAGACTTGTACTACCTAGCCGGCTCCTTCTGCTGTTTATATAGAGGCACGGTGATTCTTGGAGTATCAATTTTTGCCATTTTATTCATTGCTGCTTTGCCTTCCTACAATTCGCCTTAATTAATTAAGATTCTCAGATAATAAGCACATCATGGAATATCCTGTTGGTATGGATTGACCGACTACAAAAATATCTAGAAGGAGTTTATTAGCATTCCATAACACAATTATGAAATTCATTACCTCCTAAAAATAACCACGTAAAATTAATTAGTTTTCGATAACAACATTATGATATTTATTGGCTCCCAATATTATTTACGGACAAAATTGAATACTAATACTCCATACCAAGATTATGGCATTTATTTGCTCCAAAATTACATAGGAAATTAATTACTATTCTGTAACAAGATACACGATGTATAAAGAAATGTGTCGGTTCGAATAAAAAAATGCAATAATCGTCAACCCATGCATTTGCACGGGCTGGGAAACTTTGAGCGTTTTTGACACTAGTGCACTGTCAAACACGCTCTTATATTATGGGACGAAGGGAATATGTTTCTATAATAGTATAAGAGCATTTCTTACACTAGTATAAGAGCGTTTTGACATCAGTGTACTGTCATAATATAAGAGCGTTTTTTTATATTAGTGTAGTGTCGAACACACTCTTATATTATGGGACGAAGGGAGTATGTTTCTATTGGTCCGCACAAACAAATGCAACCACGAAATATTATGTGAACACGTCTTAGGCCAACTCCACCAAACAGACACCCATTTTGTTTGGATTTTGTCTGTTTGGGGGTGGCAATGGAACGGTGTCCGGCCGTTTTCCTGGATGTGCTGGCTGTGCGCCCGACGCGCGAACGCATCTCGGCCGCTTGCATGCAAAACTATTGACAACGAAGACATAGCTCCATGCGAGCGGCCATAGTTCACGCCAGCGGTCGTGGGAAAGGTTGGCCGTAGGAATCGACCAGGGCTACTTTCTCCGCATCCCGTCGGACGAGTGGCCAGCGCCACTGAACCCAGGCGTCACGTTGAGGTCGATGACGGCCACGGTCGGGATGAAGGGGGTGGCCGGCATGATCACACTATCGTTTGGGCGACATGGAGAACCGGGTCTGGCCATACATCAACTTTGGATGAAACCCAGGCGTCTCCAGTGTGACGGACGAGCTCGGGGACTATTACTATGGAGGGCGAATGGCCGACGAGCTTGTGCTAGCCACGGCCATGGGAGCTCGGGGACTATTACTATGGAGGGCGAATGGTCGGCGTCGGTCGGCATGACCCTAACATGAGAAGGGTGTGCGCCTTGGTGATGATGGCCTCATTGTCCTCGGTGTCGGCATTGTGCTGCGTGGCACGCAGCGCGGCTGCCTCGGCGGCAAAGTTGGGATCAGGGCTCCGCGCCCAAACAAGGTTCGAACTCTCGGACGTGTGCGTAGGATCTTGCCTAGCTAAATCTCATTGCTCGCTACCCCACGGCTTGACTCCGACGAGTTCGCGTGAGCGGGAAGAAGAAGTGGACACAGTGGTTTACCTAGGTTCAGACCACCTTGCGATGTAAAACCCTACTCCAGCTTTGTGGTGGATTGCCTCGTGAGGAGGATGAGGATGAACTAGTACAAGTGCGAGCTGCCTCAGGCAAGCTCAATTGCCAAAGGATTGCTCCGGGACCAGTCGCTTCTCTACGGTGGAGACTAGCATATAGTTATAGTGGCCTTGGTCCTCTTCCCTCATAGCTTAGGAGGGAAGGGATACCACAACGGCAAATTGAAGGGGGACAGGAGTACACTCTATCCTGACTAAAGGTGGTCTTCATCTGAAAAGCCTCTGGTCATGACATTGCGGTGGGCTCGGTGATGACCTCCATCCTGCCGAGCTAGCTGTCCTGGTCTTGTTGCACCGGAATGAAAACCTTTGGGTGATTCCTTGGGAACCCGCGTACATCCTTGCCTCCTTAGAACCAAAGAGGAAACTGTCCTCTCATGCGTCCACTGGTGCCCTTCTGGCCTTAGTCGTCATAGCTCACGTCACCACGTGCTTCGCAAGGCGGGTCGCCTGCCTAGAGATATCCATCCCTCGGGAGGCAGCTCGGGAGGCCACTCCTCGGGAGGTCTTGATGTAGTTTGCCTCGCGAGGGTCTTTTCCGTGAAGTCTTGGTGTTGAGCTGTACTGGTCCCTTGGTGGGGCCACGTTCTGGGCCGTAGGTAGGCGGGTCTGGGCACCCCCGGTCCCAGAACACCGACAATAGCCCCAGGCCCACGGCACGCTTGGCCTGGCTTCGAGGCGAAGGCAGAGAGGGGAGGGCGAAGCGACGTGGACCCTAACCGCCTGCGGAGCAGGCTCAATGCGTGGCGCACGACGGGACTCAGATGCCTCTGCTTCCCCATGCCGCGTCGGCAACCACCCAGACTGACAAAAGCCTGGCGTGCGCCATGGGGCCATCATTGCTCGAAGCTGGAAGGACACCGGTTGGCCTTCTGCGATCACCTATAAGAGGGCGAAGGGGGAGAACCCCCATCCCACCTTCTTCTTCTTGCCCATTCGCTTCCAACCTTTGCCTCATTGCCCTTGATGTCGGCATTGTGCTGCGCAACACGCAGCGTGTAGGGGTATTCTCAGGGGGGGTGCAAGACAACAGATGCCACATGGTGGCTTAGTGTGAGGGCAAGATTGCTGTCGGAATATCCAGGGACGGGTATGCGAGTATCACACGGTAGTTTAACCGGGTTCGGGGCTCTCCGGAGAGATAATACCCCTACTCCTGCATGTCTGAGTATATGTGGTATATATGGTACAGAGTGCTCCTGGAGGTGTATATGAGGTCAGTGCCATAGGCATCGGACTTGGTATATATGCGTATGAGCTAGTGGCTGCATGTGCTTGAGCATGCATGCGTGAGTGGCCTTGTGGTCGGCCAAGTGCATGTGGTGTGGTTGTGGGTGTTCTCTCCCTTTGGATGGATGGATGTGTGCCCATATAAATAGGCATGGCTAGCTTTGGTGGTGGTGGCATTGGTTGTAAGCTACCTTGGGTAGCTTACAAACCAAGCCATCTATGAGGCATGGTGCATGTCATGCTTGTCCCCTGGGGCATTTTATAAATCAATGTCCAGGGGACACAGTACACTCTAGATGACATCGTGGTACGCCTGTCTCGTCGGGGTCTTGTCGGTGTCGGGTCGGGCTGCAGTCGGCAACCGGCTAGTTGGCGCAGTCGGCAGCTGGCTGGTTGGCGCAGTCAGCAGCCCGCAGCCGGCCAGGTAGTCGGCCGTGTGGAGCAGTCAGACGGGGAGCGGGCTGGAGCGGTCGGGCAGTCGGACTGAGGTGCTTTGCTAACCCCCATGTCTTGAAATATCGTCTTGCCTTCTTTGGGGTACCCGTAGTCAATAAGTCCGACAGTAGCCCCCGAGCCTCCGGGCAACTTGGCAAAGTTGGGCGGAGGTTTTTTTTGCGTGTGTTCACGGAAATGATCATGCAAAAGACAAAGCTAGTCCATGCAGATATATCAAATGATTGCTTTTAGCATTGCAAGTTTTATGCGGAGGGTGCCGACTCGGTTTCGTCCGAGCCCCCTTCAATCTTTTTGGTGTTCCCTCTGCTTTTTGACTTGTGATCTCGCTCGCCGGACAGCCACTCTGCGGTCTGTGGTTGAGAGTGGGCCGTGAAGTGGAGTGTATAGTACTCAGACTCTGGGAGCAGATTCAACCGAGCAAATACTCGTAAAGGAAACGGCCGGGTCGCCCGAACCGTTTTTCTTCCCAGACATTTTTTGCATGGGAGGCCTCTAGTGTTCACTATTGCTAGTCGGACAGCCGCTCTGCGTTCTCTGACTAAGAGTGGGCTTTTGGTATCGTGCACGCTACTAATCCGTCTGCGGGAACTAACGTCTCAGGCCAAGCGGCCAGCCTCCGAGCCAACTTTGGCTGGCGCCAGGGCGAACAGTAACGCAACTGTAATAAAATGTGGAGAAGCCCCCGAGCATCGCTCGAGGTTATCCGTGCTCTCGCGATGCAAAAATATGCGGGTGAGGAGCTCACATTGATTTTCGTGTAGTCACGGGAGAGGTCGTCGAAGACAGCCGGCACGGCTCGGTGCTCGCGGAGCGTGTCAGTGCACCTACTGGGTGTAGCCCTCGAGCCTCTAGGCGTTCGAGGAGGGACCAGCCGGTCGGGCCTGACCAGCCAGGCGGCAAGCAGAACTTGGCCGAGCCGACCAGGCGGCGAGGCGTCTGGCAGCGCCCTTTTCTTATTTTTTCTCTTCTGCCAGCTACTGGCAGCCGGACAAAAACTCTTCTTTTGTCTCTTCTATATGGTGGATCTCCCGGCGACTATTTTGTCTTCTTATCTTTTCTCGTCAGCCGGCTGTGCCTAGCCGAACCAGCTCATCGGTCGTCCAGGTAGCGAAGTAGGCAGACGAACCAGCCGACCGAGCGGCGACGCGGGCGGTCGACCAGAGTAGTCGGCTGGGCAGCGGTCTCCGCAGTCAGATCCTCCCTTCTTCTTTTTTTAGCCGTGGGCAATCGAACCTTTGACTTTTCTCGAACAGCCGGGCGTGACTCGGCGGAGATGCGAGGCCGACTGGTGGTGAGCCGGCTGCGGGAGCCGGCGGGCACGGCGAGGCTGGTCGGCGTAGGAGCCGGCGGGCGGGATGGGCGCGAGGGCGCAGGCAGAGCCACGCGCAAGAGGTGGCGGCCGGCCACTGGCGCGGCAAGGCGGAGGCGGCGCGTGGGGGCGGCGGCGAGGAGTAGTCGGCATGGGCGACGAGCTGGCAGAGGCTGGGTAGCGGGCAGAAGCGGCACTCGAGGTGGAGTGATGGGGCAAAGCGGGTCGTTGGGGGGAGCTGGAGGGGTCATATTTGGTGCCAAATGTCGGGGTTTTAGTGCGACATATGCCAACGGGTGGCTTATCATGGTGGGGATAGTAAGACATCACCGGTGCCAGGAAGCGGGATGAGGCGTAGACACGTATGCCGGCGAACTTTACCCAGGTTCGGGGCTCTCCTAGGAGATAACACCCCTAGTCCCGCTCTGCGGGGTCTCCGCATGATCACTATATCAACAAGTAGCTACAAGTTGCTCCTTGAGCTGTTTGCTAGAGGAGGAAGAAGGGCAAGGCTAGCTCTCTCCTCTCTCTATGTATGTGGTTGTGTAGTCTCAGGGTCTGAACCCTTTGCATGGGTGCCCTCGGGGGTTTATATAGGCCTACCCCCCAAGGGTACGATGGTAAACCTGCCGGGTCTAGGCCCGGTGTCACAGCCCTAGCTTTGGCCTTTGCTTGTCAACGCATATGCATCCATGCATCATCTTGAATTCAAGGAAATTGAATTGAGGGAATTCTCAAGCCTCAGAAATCTTTTAAAAATGATCAACATTAAAATATTTTCAAATGAGCCCAACAAAATGTTCCTGCTAATCTCTAAAAATATTGGCAAGAGCTAAAACTCAAACCAATATTTTTGGAATCACAGAAATAATTATTCTTGGGCCTTTGAATTATTTCACTAGCTATTTGAATTGGGTTTACATTTACTATAAAATATATATAAGCCCAATAATTTTGAAAGTTTGCATGTGGCTCTGAACTAGTTTCCTAAATCCACATAATAATTTTTAGAAGCATAAAAATTGGTTTGGTTTGAAAACCAAACTCAAAACAAACTTCAAAAAAAATAGAAAACAGAAACAAACAGAATAAAAGAGAGAGAGAGAGAGAGAGAGAGAGAGAGAGAGAGATAGAGAGAGGAAAGCTTACCTGGTGCTTACCTACAGCCTAGAGGCCCAGCACTGTGCAGCCCAGGAGCTGGCCCAACCCACCACCGCTGCCAGTCGTCTCCCACCTCGCGCTAGAAGGACGAGAGGCGTCTGCCCGCGGCGCGCGCACGCGCATCACCACCTCCTGCTTGTCGCCGACCGTTCGGAGTTGGCTGAGGAGGCCACGCACCCCCAGGCCCCTCTCACTCTCTCCCATCCTTGTCCCCTCCCCTACTGCTCTCTCTCGCTGGGCCGAGCGGAGCTCGTCGCCACCATGAACTGCCCGCGGAGCCACCGCCTTCCCCTCGCCCTCTCTTCGTGTCCGGGTGCTCCGACTCGTCGCCTGCATCGTCCTCGACGAGCCAAGCGACCAGGGATGCGCTGCATCACCGCCACCATCGTCGTCTTCATGTCCAGCCGCCCGAGATTGCCGTCTCTGTTCCGACCACACCAACGCATCCCCGACCTCGCTGTCGTCCCGTCGACCCCACTGTGAGCTCCGCCGTCGATTACCCCTAACCCCGTTGCATTTTTCCCACCGTACCCGTCGTTCCGCCGACGCCCGTAGCATCGCAACGGTCGAGCTGTGCTCCGGCGCCACTCCGCTTGACGCCGCCGCCGCCTCAGGCCATCTTCGGCAGCCCCGCAGCCACCACCCGATGCGCCTCGTCGCGCTGCAGCCTTAGAGCCCAACCCCGCCTCCTCTCGTCGCCGGAGTCGCCGGGACGAGCGACGCTACCATGTCTGTGTGTCACCGGCGGTTAACCGCCGACATGTCCGGCTTAATTAGTGCCTAACCACACTGCTAAGGACCAACCATAGTCACTGACACGCGGGCCCGACCCTGCTTATTAATCTAGGATTATTGCTAATTAAACCAGGATAGTTTAGTTGGTAACTCACACGCGGGACCCATTGGTCAGCTTGACCTGGGCCGCTCCATTGACCGCTGATGTCAGCATGATTTCATGCTGATGCAGTAAATCATTTACTAGATTTTGTTTAATTCCAAATAACCAGAAAATCCAGAAAATGATTTGAACTTCTAAAAATCATAGGAATTCAACCGTAGCTCAGAATGAAATAATTTATAAATGAAAAATGATCAGAAAAATCCAAAGAATCGGTTTATGGCATTCTAGTGCATGTTAGAACAACTTATAGCTACTGTTTAGGACAAATCAAATGAATGGCATTTAAATAACCATATGTGGAGTTCGAATTTGAACCTTGGGTTCAAACCAACTACACTTAATTGTGTTGCTAGTTGCATTAGGACAAATCACATCATATTGCCATGTCGTAATCATGCATCATAATTGTTGCATTGCATTGATTGTGTTCTTCCTTGTTTGCTGGTGTTTGTCCCCTCTCGATAGACGTGGTTCCGACGATGTGATCGATGACACCGATGAAGAACTATGCTATCTTCAGAAGTGTCAAGCAAGCAAAACCCCCTTGTTCATTCCGATATAATCCCACTCTCTCGCTCCTGCTCTCTTTTACTGCATTAGGACAACAAGGATTCAACTGTTACATGCTGCGGTAGTTGAACCCCTTTCCTCTGCATTAACTGTCATTGCCACAGTAAATAGATGAAACCCACTAGCATGAGTAGGAGTTGTTTGAGCCCTGATGTGCCTACTCATTCATGCTTGTTGTCATGCATGCTACTACTTAGAGTTGAGTCAGGTCTGATTCTCAGGGGTTGAATTGGAATGTGGTAAACATGTCCTACTATTGAGAGCTAAGTGTGTGAATACAATTTGGTAAAGGTAGCGGTGAGAGGCCATGTAGGAGTACATGGCGGGTTGTCTCATTGCAGCCGTCCTCAGGAATTGAGTCATGTGTAAAGGTAGCAGTGAGAGGCCATGTAGAAGTACATGGCGGGTTGTCTCATAGTTACTACCACACATTGGGCTCCGGGCGCTCCAAGCTCTCTCGACTTATTAATCAACCTGATCTCTGTCCAGGAGTTCCAACTAGTTTCTGGAGTTTGTAGGTAGTGTTAGTAGTCTACCAAGTGGCACCCAGTATAGGTGGGATTGGGACAGACTAGGCACGGTAGCATGGTGTACCAAGTGGCACCCGGATGTTGGGCTTGGGAACCCTACTCACATCATTTGGGGCCGTGAGCGACACCCTGGCCGGATCTCCTTGCGGATGGAACCTGAATAGGCGATAAACCTAGACTAGCGACTTATGTGATTAGTCAGGTCATGGCCGACTCCCTCGCCAGGCTTCCGCTTGAAGGTTGCTGAGATACACGACGTGTACATGGTGGTAAGTGGCGAGAGCATGTGTGAAGAAGTACACCCCTGCAGGGTTAACATCATCTATTCGAATAGTCGTGTCCGCGGTAAAGGACTGCTGGGTTGCCTATACAGTTCATAGACAAGTGAAAGTGGATACTCTAAAATGCGCAATATAAGCGTGAGTGCTATGGATGGCCCTCTCGTAAGGAGACGGGAGCGGATCCATAGTGGTGTATTGATATGTTGAATATGTGGACTCGTGTGCGCCACCTCAAAAGAGTTACCTGGAGTCGTAGGTCAGGATAGCCACCGAGTCAAAGCTGGCTTGCTGCAGTCAAACTCCACCACCCCTTTGTTTATACTAATGCATATGTAGATAGTTCTGATGTAAGTCTTGCTGGGTACATTTGTACTCACGTTTGCTTAATTTATGTTTTTGCAGAGAGACGTCAGTCTCACTAGTAGTTCCGCGTGGACTTCGACGTTTGGCTTGTAACCTCAGCTACGAGCTTGTACCTTGGGAGGGTCTTGTAGTTAGTTAGGCTTCTCAGCCTTTTTCTTTTGTAGTTGTCTGTACTCAAACAAGTTAAGCTTCTGCATGTGCTTGTTGCCTGTATGCTCTGTATGTTGGGTCATTAGACCCATGTTTGTAATATCTAGCTCTTCGGAGCCTGATGAATAAATACTTTGAATCGTAGAGTTTTGTTGTGATGCCATGTTGTATTTACACATATCGGGCATATTGTGTGTATGATTGAAATGCTTGGTATGTGTGGGATCCGACAACCTAGTTGTTTATCCTTGGTAGCCTCTCTTATGGGGAAATGTAGTCTAGTGCTTCCACTGAGCCATGGTAGTCTGCTATAGCCCGGTTTATCGGAGTCCTGCTAGCCCAGTTACTACTGCTCCGGAACACTTAGACTGGCCGGCATGTGATCCACTTCGTTCCTGTGTCTGTCCCTTCGGGGAAATGTCACGAGGTGACTTCCGGAGTCTTACTAGCCTGCTATAGCCTGGGTTCTCGGAGTCCTGTTAGCCCAGTTGCTACAGCCCGGATTCACACGGTGATGACCGACACGTTCGATGTTGGTTCATGTATGCCTGTCCCCGTAAGTTAGCGCCACTTTGGGTTCACGACTAGTCATGTCGGCCCGGGTTCTCTGTCATATGGATACTACCGACACTATCATAAACGTGAGCCAAAAGGCGCAAACGGTACCGGGCCAGGTAAGGTGGCACCCGTGGGAATACCGTGCGTGAGGCCGCAAAGTGATATGATGTGTTGCATGCTAGATCAATGTGACTTAGGATCGGGGTCCTGACACCCGGGCCGTCAGTGTCTCTTGTGGCCGGCTTCTCTGCTGGTTACTGGGGCCCGCCGACTGGTGGGCCCAGCCGGATGTCTTGTACTTAGCCGATAGGCCGTGCCCACCTCTTGCGGGTCCTACCGGCTGCTTGTTACTACAGTCGTGCCTCTAATGACGCTTCCTTGTCGGGGAAGGCGTGGCTACAGACCCACCGCCTGGCGGGCATTCACTGTAGTCATTCCCCGTCTCTTCTGGTTAATGGTGCACAAACTCCTAGGAAGGGGGAGGGCCGCCTTCTAGGTGTCGGCCTCCCCCTCGGCCGGCTGGCCAGGCTTGGCGCCTTCTAGCTTCTCGCTAGGAAGTAGGGCCCACCGCCTGCGGGCCGTACCGACAACACGTCATGGGGGCATGGCCCTTCTGTCTTGGGTGATGTCATGGGCGGAGGGGCCACAGTGCCGCGCCGCACAGGAGATCTCCGGATGGTACGGCACACTATGGCCACAACCAGCCCTGGATTCGGGGTGGCAGGCTTCGCTGTAGCCATGCCCTGTCTTGTCGTGCCCAAGAGGGCACAGACTTTGAGGGCACTTGGGTCCGCCTGCTAGGAGCCGGCCTCTCTGGAGGCCACCTGCTAGGAGGCGGCCTACTTCGTGGCCATCTTCTGGGGTCCGCCGCCTTCCAGCAGCCGGCCGTTTGGACCAACCGGCCTCAAGAATGCGATGGTCACGCATGGAGGTTTGAGGGGTGTAGTTGGCCCTGATGTCTTGAAATGCCAAGGGAGGCAGATGAGGCTACCCATGGCCAATAACTCCGATAGTAGTCCCCGAAGCTGGTGGGCTGCTGTGGCTGACGAGGTGGGGTGCCCCAGCAGCTTCCAACTTTGTGTAGTCTTGTTTGCTCGTCTTTTCCGTCTTCTGGTATGCCCCCTACTAGGAGTCAGACGCGGCAGATGGCCGCCTGATGAATTTGGAACTACCAAGGCGGGAACCAGGTAGCGCACTAGCTAGGCATCTAGGCTTGCCGCCCCCCCCACTTGCACGCCACGCGGCGTCAGCCAGCCAGGCCGGCCTGCCAGCCCACGAGCATGACGGGACATGCTGCAGGCCGGGCCCGCCACTACCGGGCCTCGGCGCGCATGCGGATCCGCTGTGGCTGATGAGGGGCGGTTGGGATCCCATGCGCCGTTACCACATGCTTTTACCGTGCGGTAAATGCGGGGTCGTGGGGATGTGGGCGTAGTTAATCCCACGACCCCACGCCCCGCCCCCTCGGCTTCGCAGCCAGGGGCTATAAATCAGGGGAGGAGAGGAGCGGCAGAGGCACGCATGCTCTCCTCTCCCTTGTCTCCTCTCGCTTTTGCATCTTCTTCACCGCCTCCGCACTCGCGCCCCGTCTAAGTGCTACCGCGGCTCGCCGTTGCCTTCGAGCTTCTCCTCCTCAAGCCCTCTCTCTGCTTCGCGGAGAGCTCACGCGCTGGTCGTCGCCGTTCGTCCTCGTCGAGCTTGGGCCGTCATGGAGCACTCCAGCGACTGGGACGGCTCCAACGTCCATGAGGACCATCTCACCTTCCTCCGCGACACGCGGCGACTGCCCGGCGTGGGCTACATCAAGACGCGCGTGCCTCCCGCCGACGAGATCTCACCGATGCGGGAGGAAGGCAAGCACGTCATCTTCCACTCGCACTTCCTCCACGGCTTCAGCATGCCGGATAGCGGTTTCCTCCGCTCATTCCTCGCCTTCTATCAACTTCAGCCGCACCACCTCACACCAAACACGGTGGTGCTGCTGTCGGTCTTCGTCACCCTCTGTGAGGGGTACCCTGACATCCTCCCCACAATCAAGCTTTGGGGGGCTTTCTTCTACACCAAGCTTGGCACCTCCGTGAGGGAGGAGGCAGCTCAGTGTGGTGCTTTCATCCCCGTGCGGTGTCCTGGTGCTAGAAATGCCTTCCCGGCCATCAAGATGATACAGTCGTTGAAGCTGTGACAGAAGTCGTACTTCTACATGAAGAACGTCAACCCAGCGATAGACTTCATCAACTTGCCGGAATACGTGGCCGGGCTACCTGCCGAGCCCCGCGCCAATTGGGGCTTCAAGAAGAAGCCGTTGTCGCCCGACGCCTCCGCCACCATCTGTGACACCCAAAATTTTTTGACCTTGTTTTACTGATTAAAATTTTGCCAGGAATTAAAAAAAATTATTTTCTGAGCTCCCTTTTGATTTTTGAACTTGGTTGTTATGGAGTTTTTTCCCCAAAGTGAAAGATTTTCAAATATGTTTTTGGACTTGTTTAAACTCTCAAGGAAAAACTTTTCTTGTATTAGTAGAGCTAATTACAAAAATTAAATTGTTTGATCTTTATTTTTCTTGAAAAATAGTTTTTCAAGGTTATAAGGCCATTTTTGAACTACACCCTCTTCATAAATTATCTCATAAATCCCACCAAAATTTGGAGATGTCATGTGGTGTTATTAAATCACTTTTGTGCAAAAATATCTTTTATTCTTGAAATAAAGTGAGCCCTACACCAAATTTTCTTCTCTGGTCCAGTGGGCATGTTTGCACTACAACCCATTTAAATATTTCTTTCTAGTCTCCACCAAAATTATGAGATGTTGGCAGCAACATATGATTCAACTTTATGCAAAAACATAGAGTTGTTCTTTGGAGAATTTGAGTGGATCAACCTCATTTTCATTCTGGCCCAACTTGCTGGTTTGTACAGCAACCACATTTTTAGTTGCTCCTTTAACCATGATTCCTTTTTCTACTTGTAGCCAACCCTGCTAAACCCCTAAGTCCAGGAGCATGCACTCTTTGGAGCACTTTTGATCCATGTTATGATGCCATTTACTCCCTGTCCAGAAGTGAAGTTTTGCAAAACTTGCACTAGCAAGTTTCTTCTTTTTGCAAACCAACTTCACCACCCCCTCTTTCTTCTAAAGAGACCCCACTCTGGAAGTTTTGGCCACCCCCAAGAGGTGCCTAGGTGCATGTGGCATTCTGTCGAGCATCCTGTAGGCATGACTAGATTTGACATGGGTTTTAGCTTGCACTGTGATCTTGCTTCCCTTGCCTAGCTACCTTGTCCAATAGACTCCTCACTACACCCAGCTTAGGCCTGCTAAGTCCCAGCCTCACCCGAGACCTCTAGCTCGCCCTGGCATTTCGCCGAGCAGCTGGTGGGCGTGCACTGGGCGCGCCCAGAGCACGCCAACTGCAGCCGCGCCCCGAGCCGCCGCGTCGCACGCGCCCCTGGCTTGACCCACACGAAAGAACCTCACCTAGCACTCCCCTTCTCGACGCATCCCGCCAAAAGGCCCCGACCGCTCCCTGGCGCCCTGCAGCGCCGCCGTCAGAGGCCATTTGGCGGCACACCCGAGATCGCGCCCGCCGCCCGACCGCGCCTGCGCTAGCCAGCGCCGCCCAAGCTCCAAGCGCTTGCCACCTGCCTCCTGGAGCAGTGCGTGCTCATCCACAACTTCGTCGCCTAGCTCTCATCGCCGCCACGTTCCCCTACAGCTACAGAACGTCGGTTCGCCGGCGATCCTATCCCCACCGCCATGGAACCTCCTTGCCTCGCCTATTTAAGGAACCCCGAGTCCGTCTCCGCACGCAGGCAACTCGAAGCCATCACCCTAAGACCCCCATGAGCAGCCAATCGACCCGGAAAAGCTTCCTTCCCCATCTCCGGCAACCACAACCGCCGCCGCGGCCCCAGCTCTACCAGCGCCACCAGGGCCTCTCCCTCCCATTTCTCTTCACCAAGAACACCTCCTCCCTCCCGTGAACCTTTCCCACTACTTGATTTTGATCGGGACACACTGCGGGAGAAAAATCACTTTGCCCGACGGCCTCCCTCCGCCGCGAAGCTCGCCGCCGGCAGCTCCGTCCATCCCCGAGACCGTAGCGACTACCGGAGCGACCGTCTTGATCCCCTGAGCACGCTGATGGCCTCCGTTCTCCGAACGATGCCGTCATTCGCCGGCAAAACCTCGCCGGAGCTCCGCCTCTGTTTCGGCCGGAAGGGACGACGCGCGCGTGGACCAGTCAAACCTGACCAGTGGGCCAGGCGGGCCCACTGTCGGTGACCCACGTGCAGTCCACGCTGGATAAGTGTAGGCGTATTTGCAGAATACGCTTTCGACGTGTACGTATATATTCGAACCGTTTTTCTTTTTCTGAATTGTTTTTTTAAGAATTTTGACCACAACTTTGACTGGCTATATCTTTTAAAATACAACTCCAAATGAATTGATTCTTTTTCCTACATCTCTCAACTTCTGTCTAGTTTATTTTAAGATTTATTTGAAAATTTTCCAAACAACTCTTCTGTGCTGTTTTGATTTGTATGTTAATTTAAATTTATTTCAAAATAGGAATTTTGGAGAGAGGAATGAAGGCTTTCAAAAGTTTTGGAGTACACCCTGTCTTTCCTCATATTGAAGGCAAGCATTCTGAACCCTGGTGTAATTTTTGTGTGTGTCGTTTGACTCGGTAACAACACCACCCCGGCACGTGCATGCGTCATTTTATGTGAGGATGTGATCCTCTTCATAAGTGCATATTAGTGAAGTTCACGCATATGGATTTGACAGGTGTTGTGATGGAAATCACCGCCATACACTTTTCATGCATACCGGAAGGAATTGCCGGGTAGGCCTCTGTCTTGGGTAGACGCGGTCTTGACCCTAGCCCTCCGTTGAGACGGTCGTGTCCGGTATGGCATGATGGAGTATGTCGTGTGGAGTTCCTATCTGTTGGTTGAAGTCTATATATTGTTATGCTAAACTTGCAGGAATTATTACTACCTCCTAAGTCGACCGTAGATCGAGTCTTGTGCCAGTAACCCCCATACTTGTTTCGTACTGCCACAGGTTCCTACCATAGGTGGGGTATGGTTCAGTAAGCTATTAACCCTTGTCTTGGCACACACCGTACAGAGAGGCCATGGTGGAAGATATCGGTTGTAGCCGGTAGGCATGCCACCTGGTCAGGGGGCATAGGTGTTTCAGTTGTAGCCGAAGGGGGTAGCTCCCCCAGCTTGCGCGCGGTATAAATTTTGTGATCCCATGCTACGTCGAGGTTTTAGCCTCCCCACTTAGAGTTTGCTTGACAGGTGTCGTGGGTGATTCCAGACACCGGTGAGTTAAGCTGGTGTGTGCAAGTCAGGTGTGTTTTCAACTAAAAGACCATAGACGGAATTAGTCCCGATGGACTAAAGGAATCCGTTACTCGTGGGTAAAGAGTACACCCTCTGCAGAGATTAAACCTATTCAAATAGCCGTGTCCATGGTTAAGGACTACAGGCTGGGATGGGTCAAGCGTCGGTCTTAGTGTCGGTCTTCGGAGGTGAAACGGTTAAACCAGAACGGGAATTACTACTTGTGACTTGTGATGATTATGATTATTACTATTGTTGACTAACCCATGATTATTACTGTTATCATCGAATATCTCTGGGATGGTTCTACCTCCGGGCTATTCTCTGTGGCATTTCTTTTAAAGCCCTTTCTGTGGTGTCGCTCAGACGCCCGACGGTGGCATTTCTTTTAAAGCCCTTTTTGTGGTGTCGCTCAGACGCCCGACTGTGGCATTTCTTTTAAAGCCCTTTCTGTGGTGTCGCTCAGACGCCCGACTGTGGCATTTCTTTTAAAGCCCTTTCTGTGGTGTCGCTCAGACGCCCGACTGTGGCATTTCTTTTAAAGCCCTTTCTGTGGTGTCGCTCAGACGCCCGACTGTGGCATTTCTTTTAAAGCCTTTTCTGTGGTGTCGCTTAGACGCCCGGCTGTGGCATTTCTCTTAAAGCCCTTTCTGTGGTGTCGCTCAGACGCCCGGCTGTGGTATTATTATTATTTTGCATTTTCCGCTCGAGGAGTCTTTCAGACACTTGTTTGGCACCAGTATCTATTATTCCGTATTTTCTGCTCGAGGAGTCATTCAGACCCTCGCTTGGCACCCAGTATTTATTACCTCTATGTGGCCATTGCATAAATTTCTGGTTGTATATGAATAACCTGTTTACATGCACCAAGATATTTATTTTATGACTAACTAAGTGAGTATAAGGATATTGCAAAGCATGAGCATCAATGGTTATATTATACCTGTGTTCTTAATGTTTGCGAGTACATTCAAAGTACTCACTGGCTTGTCCCTGGCTATTGTCTTGGCCAGATTGATTGCTTGGGGAGGAGCGTTGTGACGACCGCCTCGGAACCTGAGCAACGGTGATAGCAGCCTCGTGAAGATAGGAGTTAACCTGGTCAGCTGTTCCCGTGGGAAATGGAGTCCCATAGCCGTGGTGATCCACAAACCGCTTCCGCCCTCAACCACTAGAAACCATTTGTTGTACTCATAGGCCACAATGGTCTTGTACTACATATTTTGTACTTTTGCTTGGAATTTCTGTATCAAGTTGGTGTCTCATCAGCTAACAGTAATCCTGGGGCTGGTGAGCGCAATGGCCTTTTTCTGGGAAATTAATGCCTGGAAAAACCGGTCGTGACAGACTTGGTATCAGAGCCAGGCTGACCATTGGCTAATCCTATCCTAGCCAGGTCAATAAACTTAGGCATGCTAAACCACCGAGCCATAACCAAACCCACAGCCAAGCTTCTCCTGCAAGGTAGCCCCACAGTGAACCAACACCTTTTTGCAGTCGGTGCCCAACCTACCAGCCTAGCCGTCGATCACGCGCCAGTGACCGGTCCCCCTAAATAGTCCTTCCTCGCAAGCGTGCGAAGGAAGACTCCGACCCCTTTTTCCTATAAAAAGGGCACGCTAGTCTCAACCCAGCACAACCCGGCCGCTATCCTAAACCAAACCACAATGCCTGGTCCTGTCGTGCACACTGAGACTACGGCAACCAACCTTGGAGGTTTTGTGACCATACTCGCAAACCTCACCCGTCGAGCCTATGCGTTAGAAGAGCCCCCAGAATATGTCGTGTACCAAGGATCCATGAGCGGTGAGAGCCGTCAATTCTGGGCCACTGTACACATCTACGGTAGGGGTCTCGCGCCCGAACGCCCCTACAGGTTCACCGGAAGGACAACTTCCTTTGAGCCACAAGCCATCCAACTAGCTGCTCGAGAAGCTATAGTTCATCTTCGGCACTTGTCGCCCCGAGTTGACTATCGCTCGTTCCACTACTACCCCAGACGGGAAGGATATGGTAGACCACCCCAAGTTGCCAACGGAGATCACGAAATAGATCCTGCATTGTTGCACCTAGTGCGCTACATAAGTGCACTGGAGGAACTCTGCGATCAGGTCACTATTGATCTTATCGCGGCTCGTGGAGAGCTGGTTCGCCGAGCCCCGGGGAGAGAAGAGGACGAGCCCAGCGCTGACAACCCAGTCGTGTTGTTTGGACAACCGATCGAGCCCCTGAGGTCTACCCCAGCCATCGGCCAAAGTGTTGTGATAACCCTAGAAGTGCTTCGTTGCATTTTGGGAGCACACTCCAACGGGGTTGTAGCCAACAATCCCCGAGATGGTCATCATCGCTACCCCGAGCCTGCAGCCCCTCAGCCCACTCCAGCTTATTCCGACGGTGAGAACCGCGGGGACGTCTCAACATCCACAAGGCACGCCCGCTTGGATGTAAACGAGGTAGACTAAGTCACCCGAGAAGGATCGAGTCCCGGTGTATTCTCGCTTGTAACCATGTGACCTTGTAAATAAACGCCGCCTGTCGTTGAGCCCCTGTAGCCCTGCATGGGTATGCCAGCTTTTCTACCCCTGGCACATTTGCCAAAAACCCCGATAACTCCCACAGTAACACGTCACCTCGGTGAAATATGTGTATCTGTGGCTTGACTCCGACCCGTAGAGCGGAGCTGGAAGTTTCCTTACCAATCAACATGGTAAAAGTGACCCAGCTCCAGTGCTATAAAAGGCCACCGCGTGACCTTGCCAAAGCACCTCTCACCTTGTGCACCACCCTCACAACCATTTCTTGCCATGCCGAGCCCCAGCATTCATCTAAGAACCCCAGATGCAACCCCGGGTAGTTTTGTCAAGATATTGTGGGATTTTACCTGCAGTACCATGGGCGCTACCCAGCCACCCCAGTACGAGCTGTTCAAATTGAGGATCACCTCTTCCACCTCGAGATACTGGGCAGCAGTGCACATTCCCCCCGTGAACTCAGACCAATACCCAATAGAGGTCTCCTTCGTGGGGAAATCTATGCCGACCCCGCTTATGGCCATAGAGGCTACTTAATATGAGGCGCTTGCTCGCCTTCGATTCGCGGTACCCTATGCCAGCGAGCGAGGGTATTATTACTTTCCGAGTCGTGCAGCACCCGGTGGAGTGTCATCTTTTCCCGGTGGACGAATTGAGAGAAACCCAGTCCTAGCCAACCTGGTCCAGTACGTCATCGCTCAAGAACGCTTCACCCAGCATGTGATGAGCTATCTCCAAAGTCTCACGGATTTAAATCCTCAGATCACCATCGGCAGATCGCTGAGGCCTGGCCAAGAGAGACGCATTCATCGACTAGTTAAACCTCTTCCCCCGATAGAAGAGGAATGTGTCTCAATACCAGAAACGTTCTCGCAGGACCCCATCCAGTTACCGTTTCCATTTTAGACGTCGCTGCTGTGATCATTATGGCAACATTTAATTATGTATTGTGACTTATGCGTGGTAACCTGAGTTTGCAAGTTATTTGGCTTCTACTAATATGTATGGTTTTGTTGTGACTTGTGCTCCTTTATTTTTAACCATTTTTTTTCCTCGCGAAAAATCCCGGAGAGTTTTTTAAAACAACCCTCAGCAAATCTCGAGGACGAGATTTTTCTTAAGAGGGGTAGTGTTGTGACACCCAAAAATTTTTGACCTTGTTTTACTGATTAAAATTTTGCCAGGAATTAAAAATTTTATTTTCTGAGCTCCCTTTTGATTTTTGAACTTGGTTGTTATGGAGTTTTTTCCCTAAAGTGAAAGATTTTCAAATATGTTTTTGGACTTGTTTAAACTCTCAAGGAAAAACTTTTCTTGTATTAGTAGAGCTAATTACAAAAATTAAATTGCTTGATCTTTATTTTTCTTGAAAAATAGTTTTTCAAGGTCATAAGGCCATTTTTGAACTACACCCTCTTCATAAATTATCTCATAAATCCCACCAAAATTTGGAGATGTCATGTGGTGTTATTAAATCACTTTTGTGCAAAAATATCTTTTATTCTTGAAATAAAGTGAGCCCTACACCAAATTTTCTTCTCTGGTCCAGTGGGCATGTTTGCACTACAACCCATTTAAATATTTCTTTCTAGTCTCCACCAAAATTATGAGATGTTGGCAGCAACATATGATTCAACTTTATACAAAAACATAGAGTTGTTCTTTGGAGAATTTGAGTGGATCAACCTCATTTTCATTCTGGCCCAACTTGCTGGTTTGTACAGCAACCACATTTTTAGTTGCTCCTTTAACCATGATTCCTTTTTCTACTTGTAGCCAACCCTGCTAAACCCCTAAGTCCAGGAGCATGCACTCTTTGGAGCACTTTTGATCCATGTTATGATGCCATTTACTCCCTGTCCAGAAGTGAAGTTTTGCAAAACTTGCACTAGCAAGTTTCTTCTTTTTGCAAACCAACTTCACCACCCCCTCTTTCTTCTAAAGAGACCCCACTCTGGAAGTTTTGGCCACCCCCAAGAGGTGCCTAGGTGCATGTGGCATTCTGTCGAGCACCCTGTAGGCATGACTAGATTTGACATGGGTTTTAGCTTGCACTGTGATCTTGCTTCCCTTGCCTAGCTACCTTGTCCAATAGACTCCTCACTACACCCATCTTAGGCCTGCTAAGTCCCAGCCTCACCCGAGACCTCTAGCTCGCCCTGGCATTTCGCCGAGCAGCTGGTGGGCGTGCACTGGGCACGCCCAGAGCACGCCAACTGCAGCCGCGCCCCGAGCCGCCGCGTCGCGCGCGCCCCTGGCTTGACCCGCACGGAAGAACCTCACCTAGCACTCCCCTTCTCGACGCATCCCGCCAAAAGGCCTCGACCGCTCCCTGGCGCCCTACAGCGCCGCCGTCAGAGGCCATTTGGCGGCACACCCGCGGCCGCGCCCGCCGCCCGACCGCGCCTGCGCTAGCCAGCGCCGCCCAAGCTCCCAGCGCTTGCCACCTGCCTCCTGGAGCAGTGCGTGCGCATCCACAACTTCGTCGCCTAGCTCTCATCGCCGCCACGTTCCCCTGCAGCTACAGAACGTCGGTTTGCCGGTGATCCTATCCCCACCGCCGCGGAACCGCCTTGCCTCGCCTATTTAAGGAACCCCGAGTCCGTCTCCGCACGCAGGCAACTCGAAGCCATCACCCTAAGACCCCCATGAGCAGCCAATCGACCCGGAAAAGCTTCCTTCCCCGTCTTCGGCAACCACAACCGCCGCCGCGGCCCAGCTCTACCAGCGCCACCAGGGCCTCTCCCTCCCATTTCTCTTCACCAAGAACACCTCCTCCCTCCCGTGAACCTTTCCCACTACTTGATTTTGATCGGGACACACTGCGGGAGAAAAATCACTTTGCCCGACGGCCTCCCTTCGCCGCGAAGCTCGCCGCCGGCAGCTCCGTCCATCCCCGTGACCGTAGCGACTATCGGAGCGACCGTCTTGATCCCCTGAGCACGCTGATGGCCGCCGTTCTCCGAACGATGCCGTCATTCGCCGGCAAAACCTCGCCGGAGCTCCGCCTCTGTTTTGGCTGGAAGGGACGACGCGCGCGTGGACCAGTCAAACCTGACCAGTGGGCCAGGCGGGCCCACTGTCGGTGACCCACGCTCAGTCCACGCTGGATAAGTGGAGGCGTATTTGCAGAATACGCTTTCGACGTGTACGTATATATTCGAACCGTTTTTCTTTTTCTGAATTGTTTTTTTAAAGAATTTTGACCACAACTTTGACTGGCTATATCTTTTAAAATACAACTCCAAATGAATTGATTCTTTTTCCTACATCTCTCAAATTCTGTCTAGTTTGTTTTAAGATTTATTTGAAAATTTTCCAAACAACTCTTCTGTGCTGTTTTGATTTGTATGTTAATTTAAATTTATTTCAAAATAGGAATTTTGGAGAGAGGAATGAAGGCTTTCAAAAGTTTTGGAGTACACCCTGTCTTTCCTCATATTGAAGGCAAGCATTCTGAACCCTAGTGTAATTTTTGTGTGTGTCGTTTGACTCGGTAACAACACCACCCCGGCACGTGCATGCGTCATTTTATGTGAGGATGTGATCCTCTTCATAAGTGCATATTAGTGAAGTTCACGCATATGGATTTGACAGGTGTTGTGATGGAAATCACCGCCATACACTTTTCATGCAAACCGGAAGGAATTGCCGGGTAGGCCTCTGTCTTGGGTAGACGCGGTCTTGACCCTAGCTCTCCGTTGAGACGGTCGTGTCCGGTATGGCATGATGGAGTATGTCGTGTGGAGTTCCTATCTGTTGGTTGAAGTATATACATTGTTATGCTAAACTTGCAGGAATTATAACTACCTCCTAAGTCGACCGTAGATCGAGTCTTGTGCCAGTAACCCCCATACTTGTTTAGTACTGCCACAGGTCCCTACTATAGGTGGGGTATGGTTCAGTAAGCTGTTAACCCTTGTCTTGGCACACACCGTACAGAGAGGCCATGGTGGAAGATATCGGTTGTAGCCGGTAGGCATGCCACCTGGTCAGGGGGCATAGGTGTTTCAGTTGTAGCCGAAGGGGGTAGCTCCCCCAGCTTGCGCGCGGTATAAATTTTGTGATCCCATGCTACGTCGAGGTTGTAGCCTCCCCACTTAGAGTTTGCTTGACAGGTGTCGTGGGTGATTCCAGACACCGGTGAGTTAAGCTGGTGTGTGCAAGTCAGGTGTGTTTTCAACTAAAAGACCGTAGACGGGATTAGTCCCGATGGACTAAAGGAATCCGTTACTCATGGGTAAAGAGTACACCCTCTGCAGAGATTAAACCTATTCGAATAGCCGTGTCCATGGTTAAGGACTACAGTCAGGGATGGGTCAAGCGTCGGTCTTAGTGTCGGTCATCGGAGGTGAAACGGTTAAACCAAAACGGGAATTACTACTTGTGACTTGTGATGATTATGATTATTACTATTGTTGACTAACCCATGATTATTACTGTTATCATCGAATATCTCTGGGATGGTTCTACCTCCGGGCTATTCTCTGTGGCATTTCTTTTAAAGCCCTTTTTGTGGTGTCGCTCAGATGCCCGACTGTGGCATTTCTTTTAAAGCCCTTTCTGTGGTGTCGCTCAGACGCCCGACTGTGGCATTTCTTTTAAAGCCCTTTTGTGGTGTCGCTCAGACGCCCGACTGTGGCATTTCTTTTAAAGCCCTTTCTGTGGTGTCGCTCAGACGCCCGACTGTGGCATTTCTTTTAAAGCCTTTTCTGTGGTGTCGCTCAGACGCCTGGCTGTGGCATTTCTCTTAAAGCCCTTTCTGTGGTGTCGCTCAGACGCCCGACTGTGGTATTATTATTATTCTGCATTTTCCGCTCGAGGAGTCTTTCAGACACTCGTTTGGCACCAGTATCTATTATTCCGTATTTTCCGCTCGAGGAGTCATTCAGACCCTCGCTTGGCACCCAGTATTTATTACCTCTATGTGGCCATTGCATAAATTTCCGGTTGTATATGAATAACCTGTTTACATGCACCAAGATATTTATTTTATGACTAACTAAGTGAGTATAAGGATATTGCAAAGCATGAGCATCAATGGTTATATTATACCTGTGTTCTTAATGTTTGCGAGTACATTCAAAGTACTCACTGGCTTGTCCCTGGCTATTGTCTTGGCCAGATTGATTGCTTGGGGGGGGGAGCGTTGTGACGACCGCCTCGGAACCTGAGCAACGGTGATAGCAGCCTCGTGAAGATAGGAGTTAACCTGGTCAGCTGTTCCCGTGGGAAATGGAGTCCCATAGCCGTGGTGATCCACAAACCGCTTCCGCCCTCAACCACTAGAAACCATTTGTTGTACTCATAGGCCACAATGGTCTTGTACTACATATTTTGTACTTTTGCTTGGAATTTCTGTATCAAGTTGGTGTCTCATCAGCTAACAGTAATCCTGGGGCTGGTGAGCGCAACGGCCTTTTTCTGGGAAATTAATGCCCGGAAAAACCGGTCGTGACACCATCGCCCACCTCAAGGTGATGAAGGAGTCGGAGGGCCTCAAGGTGTCCGACTTGCTGCCCGCCTTCGTGGTGCGCCGAGTCCTCCCGCTCCAAGGCCGTCCTCACATCATCAGCCAGATGAGTCGGCATCACGACCCATGTCGTATGTGCACCAAGGAGACGCCGACTACTGAGGTGGCCTATCTGGTGAATGAGATTGCCAACCTCAAGCCCGAGCCAGAGGAGTGGCGGTTCAGCAAACGGCCGTACTCCCGCGCAGATCCGCCGCCTATGGTAAGCTCTTGACTCTTTTCTTTTCCTCTTGACGGGTTCTCTCTTGCTGAATTCTCTCTTCATCGGATTCTCTCTCGCTGGCTTCTCTCTTGCCGGCTGATCAGCCTGACCATGACGCAGGTCCTCCCCCTCCAGTTGGAGGCCAACATCGACTTCATGCCGGACCGGGACGTGAGCGACGTGGCGGACCCCGACTTGGGGGAGGCCGCCCTGGAAGACGACGCCACAGGCGGTGGTGGTGGAGCAGGTGGCTCCGGAGGAGGAGCGGGCGTGGAAGACTAGTCGGATGACAAGGAGGAGGAAGAGGAGGAGGAGCCGCGCCGCCCGCCGCATTCCAACAGGGCGGGCGCAAGCTCCACAGCCGCACCAACCGCTCCAGGTGGTGGGTCAAAGCGCCGAGGCGTGCTGCTATTCGGCAACCACCCCAAGAAGGCCATGCACTCTGCCGCCGTGGCCAAGAACACGGCCGCTGCGACCAAGCGGTGTGAAGCCGCCGCGAGAGCGGCCAAGTTCCAGAAGGCCCCCAAGCAGCCTCCGATGGTGTCAGCGTAAGTCCTCAGCCTTTCTTGTGTCTTCGTTTATTCTTTTACCCTGCCGACTACTTCTGAGTCTCCTTCCCACCCTTCTCTTGAGCAGGGCCCCGCTCTCTCTTGAGCGGTCGACCTCAGCCTCCATCGTCAGGACGGCGGAGGGCTCCACCAACAACCGCCGTATAGACCCGACCGCTGATCTCCGGGAGGCGCAGGAGAGGAATGCACGGGAGGTGCGGGAGGAGAAGGAAACCTCTGCCAAGAAGGCGGAGGCCGACAAGGCAGCCACAGCCAAGGCGGCGCACGCGGACGCGGACGCGGCGGCCAAGGCCCAAGCGGACACCGCGGCCAAGGACGAGGCGAAGGATGCCGCTCGCCGGCAAATCCCGCAGCTCATCACCCCCCTGTGCTCTGCGCCACCAGCGCCAGAGTTCTTGGCGCCAGCTGGGGGAGCCGACGATGAGCAGCCGGTCATGGAGAGGGAAGGCGGGAACGCCATCTTGCCAGAGGTGGAAGTGCCTCCGCAATCACCGACTGCAGATGCATAGGGCAGCCAGCCGGCCGCCCCATTTGTGACGTCAGCCGGAGGCAAGCTAGTGGTGGGCTCGGCTCCTACGACCCTCACTCCAGTGCGCCGTCGGATGGAGAAAGCGGCATCGGTGCCGAGGTCGGGAGCGCCAGCTCATCGGCCCCTTGATGACCCGCGTGGTGCTGAACTCCAGCTGGAACGCCTGCAGCTGGATGTTCCACTTAGCAACCCTCCCGACGACGTTCGGGCCCCGGAGTACATTTTCCAGGGGGTAGGCTGAGACGACCTTGATGGGATGGCCTTGAAAATAGTGGTGCAGCTTGCTAGAAGCAACGAGGAGTGCCAGCAGCAGCTTCTGGGGCATGGGGTAGCGCGAGCGAGCGTCGCGGAGCACGGTGCAGACGAAGTACACGGGGTGCTCCATGAGGGTTGGTGATGCGGCATCCTCAGGCGCTTCTGACGACTCAGGAGCTTCACATAGGCCGGCAGGGTCGCTAGACGTTGCGGCCGTGTCGGCTCGGGAGGTCGTATCGCGAGACAGTGGAGTTTCGGAGGGCATCGGGTCGTTCTGCGAGCTCTGGCCCATGAGCCTTTCCTCTCGTGCCACTACCAGCACCCGCTGGTGGAGTGAGGCGTAGCGGCGAGATAAAGGATCAAGGGCTCCTGAGGTCTTGGCGCCACCATAACCGGCGGGCTGGTGAGGTACCCCTTGAGATCTTGGAAGGCAGCGTCGGCCTCCAGAGCCCCCTCTGCGCTTGGGCGAGTCGTGGCAGCGACTCGATAAGCTTGCTCGAGGACCTCAAGGGCGGCCTTGGTGTCTCCTTTGATGGTGATGGTGCCACAGCTCTCGGGCATCTTGACGATGTTGTAGCCCGGGTGAGTCGCTTCCATGAACTTGCCCAGGGCCGGGAAGCCGAGGTTGGCGTTGTAGGGAAGGTGGATAGGCGTGACGTCGAAGTCGATGTGCTCGGCCCGGTAATTGGCGTGCGTCCCGAAGGTGACGGGGAGGCGGACCTGCCCGAGCGGAACGGCCGAGCCCTGGACCCCCGAGAAGGGTTTGGTGGGGAGGAGCCACCCGAAGGCCACCGGCAGGCGACCAAAGGCCTCCGCAGAGAGGATGCTGAGCTGGGCGCCGCCGTCGACGAGGGTCCTTGTGACGGCCACCCCGTAGATGGTAGGGGCACATACCGTGGGGAGGATGCATGTGCGGGCTTTAGCTCTGGTGCGATCGCTGGGGCCGAAGGCGATGGCGTGCACCTGCGCGTCTAGCCCCCGCGGGGCCTCCTGCGGCCGAGTGGCAGCCCCCAGCCGTCGAAGATGTGATTTAGCGTGATGGGCCGACGCCAGCACCTAGGATCCTCCGATCATGCAGGCGACCCCGCGGCACGGTGGCGCCCCGCCGGCAGCATCCAGCAGCTCGCCGAGGCGAGCCACCCAAGCGTCAAGTCCCGCCGCAGGCGGCCGGTGTCGGAGCATCTCCTGGGACATTAGAAGCGCCGCCGGCGAGGCCAGGGGAAGCGGGAGTGGCGTAGCGGGCCGCTCCCCAGTGGCCGGGCCGGCGATGGGGTTGTCGACGTGGAGGACGAAGCGCCCGTGAGCGACGCGGTCCGCCAACACCGCCCGGGCAACGGGAACGGCTCCCGCCTCCGCGCGGATGCAGCAGGCAGGTGTCGCCATGGCGATGTAGGGCAGAAGAGGGGAGGCGAGGTCGTCGGAGAGGCGAGATTTTGACACGCCCCCTACCTGGCGCGCCAAATGTCGGATTTCGGGCTCTGCAAAACCCTTAGGATTTGAACACAGCGGCGTGACGAAGATCTCTCCCACTACTCGTCTACCTAGCGCCACGCTCTCCTCCTGGTGGTGGGAATGGAATGCAAGCAAGCAAACAAGTAGATCACACAAGAGTTTACCCAGGTTCAGGCCACCTTGCGGTGTAAAACCATACGTCCTGCTTTAGTGGATTGGCCTCGCGAGGGCTCGAGTATAAACAAGTACAGTGGTTTCCTGAGCTCAGGAGGCGAGCTCGAGAGGGGTGAGGAGGCGGATGTTCTTGCTCCTTTGCTATGCTAAATCCCAATGGGTTGGTCGATCCCCCTATGATGGGAACGCTAGATACTTATATAGGCGGCCAGGGTCCTCTTCCCCCGAAATGTTTAGGCGGGAAGGGAATCCCACAACGGCTATTTGAGCGGGAACACAAGGACGCTCCTATCTTGACAAAATGTGGTCTTCGCCTGCAAAGAGGGCAAGCGGTGACGCGGTGGTGGGCTCGGCGATGACATCCTTCCTGTCGTCCTTGCGGTCTTCGTTCTTGTTGCACCAGAGCGGAAACCTTTATCTCGCCCCTCAAGAACCTGCACCTGTGCGGTCTCCTTTGCACCGGCATGGTTCGTCATGGCTTGTGTCACTGCCTCCTCCTGAGGCAGCCCTTGCCTTGAGATCTCCGCCCTCCCGAAGTAGCCTAGCTGAGGCCACTCTTGGGAGAGGTCTTGGTTGCCCCTCTGGAGCAGCCTAGGTGAGGCCGCTCCCTGAGGAGGTCTTGGTCGTTCTGCTCGCGATAGGTGGCCCCCTCGCGAGGGTCTTGGGCAGCTGGTCAATCAGTTGAGCCCTACCGAGCCGTACCAGGAACGTGACGTGGGCCGCAGACAGGCAAGTCTGGGTACCCTGGTTCCAGTACGCCGATAGTGAAGACGCGGGC
Organism: Aegilops umbellulata; assembly: GCA_032464435.1. Classification (NCBI taxonomy): domain Eukaryota; kingdom Viridiplantae; phylum Streptophyta; class Magnoliopsida; order Poales; family Poaceae; genus Aegilops; species Aegilops umbellulata. Next base: position 379,980,353 of record CP136054.1, read on the forward strand.
CACCGTCCGGGTACATGACTTGCTTTTTGCTTTTGATTCCTGTAATCTTCGGTGGGGGCGCGCCAGCGCACCCACTGGGTGTAGTCCCCGAGTTCTGGCCGGCTGCTAAGCAGGCGGCTTGGAACTTCATAGTGGGTTCTAAGCTCTGGATCACTTATCTTTCTGTTGTTGTGTTGCAGGATTACCACAACTTTCGCGCGGCCACCTTCAACGGCAACGTTCGGGAGCTGGATCGTCGGGCCGCCGATTTGATGGAAAGCCGGAGTAAGCACTCCATCCTCTATTCTCCGCGGGGGCACGTCAGCGCACTCGCGGGCTGTAGTCCCCGATATGCGAGCCGACTGCTGAGCAGTCAGGTCGGATCTTCCGTTAATTTATTTTCTTGTTTCTCGATTTGTTGATATCTTTTCTTTCTTGTTCTTGTAGGGACCAACGCCGTCTTGCAGCAGCCACTGGATGAAGCCAACACCGCACTGCATGCCAAGGAGGACGAGTGCAACAGGATAGCCCAGGAGCGCGACCGCCTGGTCAAGGAACTAAAGGATCAGGCGGAGCTTCACAGGGCGGCCCTGAAGCAGGCGGAGGGCAACGAAGCCAAGCTCCTAGCTGAGATTGAAACTAAGCGCTCCGGCTGGGCTGAGACGGAGGCGACGCTGATTGCGGGATACGGCAAGATTGAAGACATAGTCGATGGTGAGCTTCCTTCTCTTCTCTCATCTGCAGGCTATCGAGTGAGGCGGCTTCTAGCTTCTGACTCTTTGTTCGTTTGTGCTGATTTCTTCCCCGACCATTCCCTCATTGCTAACCAGGCCATTGAGGCTCACCGTGAGGAGCGAAGGGCGGAAGGCGCGCAGATTACCGCCGACGCCCCTCGGGCCCTTGGCGAGCAGCTCCTCAGCATTCAAGCTCGTCTCCAGCCGAACCACCGGATGCTCCGCCGACTGCAGCGTGTTGGGGCCCAGGCGGTCTCCGCCCTCTGGCCAGACAGGCAAGCCCCATGCATGCCCAGTTGGACCGCCGAATGGTTGGAAGCGGCCGCCGGTCGTCTTGAGGCGTGGAAGGGCTCCGCAGCCCGAGCAGGAGCATGGCGGGCCTTGGAGTTTGCCAGTGGATGGATTCCTACGCTAGATCTAACCCAATTGGCCACGTTTCGGCAGGAGGCCGGTGCCGAGCTGGCGGCAGTGGGGCGTGATCTCACTATTCACACGGCAGCGATCGCCGAGTACACCAACACCAGCGACTTTGTACTTGAGCTGAACGAGAACGGCGTCGAGGCGCCACCGGAATGGTTCGTACTGAACCCGGACGATGGCGAAGACTCGGCAAAGGAGATCGCTTCCAGCGACGAAGGGGAAGACGAGGAAGATGGGGATGATGAAGACAGCGCGCCGGAGGTCGGAGCGGACGGCCAGCCTCAACTCAACCGCGCCTCTAGTACCGAGCCACGTGCAAGCACGCCGACTATTGCTGAAAGCGGCCAAGCCGAGACTCGCCAGTCGGCCCCTCCACCAGCCGGCGCCCCCGACTCCACCAACCTACCGGACTCGCCTGCCGCCCCTTTAGTCTAGGCTGCCGATTTATTGTAGCTTTTCCTGCTTAATAGTTATCTCAACAAACTTTGTTAAATTTGCACAATTCAGCCCACGGGGTGTACTCAAACTATGTTGAATATTGACCGATGGCCTTTTGGTATGTAAATTATTTCCCGCACAAGTTGTGCTTTTGCCGAGTTCTGACTTTTCTTGCTTTTTATTCCTTGGCTTTTTCCTTTGCCGCCCTCCCATGGTTTCCTACATGCCAGCCGTACAGCCACTCTGCGGACTGCGGCCTGGTCAAGTATTTCACCTTTGTGGGAGGACAAGTACTTTGGCCGATTGGAACGTTGCAAGCTATGTAGGAAACCGGCCGGCCGGCTGCTCAGCAGCCGGTCAGTGAGGCGAAGGACCGACCTGTGTTATGTCAATGTTTTGGTCCTTAGCCATTTTTCATGTGTGCACTATTTCTTTCCTTTAACTCTTGCCAAGCGAACAGCCACTCTGCGAGCTGTGGCTTGTGGCTAGAAAGGGCTTAGGAGCTTGCACATTACTTGTTCGACTGCCGGAAACACCGACATAGTACAAGCCGGCAAGCCCTCGGGATGACTAGTCGAACCCGGTTTCAGGCGGAGGAATGAAATAACACATTCATAGGCATAATACTTATCATATATATAAAAAGGGGTAGCCCTTGAGTGCTCCTCGAGGGACCTGAAGTCTTCGTAATTAATACAAAATGTAGCATGGTACATACTGCATCAACTATAAAATCTCCGAAGGAGATTTGCATTCCATGGGCGCTTTGTTTTCTTGCCGGTGTCATCCCTCTTGCGCTCCCTGGGCTTCTGGGCATCGATCAGATAGTAGGTGTCGTTGCCCAAGGCTTTGCTGATGATGAAAGGGCCTTACCAAGGTGCCGAGAGCTTGTGTTGGCCGGCTGTTCGCTAGATCAACCGAAGCACAATGTCTCACTCTTGAAAGGATCGTAGCTTGACCTTCCGACTGTGGTAGCAGTGTAGACCCTGCTGGTAGATGGCGGACCAACTGAGTGCCAACACCCGACCCTCTTCCAGCAGATCGACGCCGTCTTCTTGAGCTTCCTTTGCATCCGCCTCCGTGTACATGGTGACGCGAAGTGCGTCAAATTTGATGTCGGTTGGGATGACAGCCTCGACACCATATACAAGGAAGAAGGGTGTGAAACCGGTTGACTTGTTCGGAGTGGTGCGCAGACTCCAGAGGATGGCCGGCAGCTCGTCGAGCCAGCAGCGGGCCGAGCGCTCCAGAGGCTTGACCAGTCGGGGCATGATTCCGGACAATATGAGGCCGTTTGCTCGCTCAACCTGGCCGTTTGACTATGGGTGCGCAACAGACGCTAAGTCCAGTCGGATGCCCTGCATCGCACAGAAACGGGCCAAGGCGCCCTTGGCGAAATTTGTGCCATTGTCAGTGATGATGCTGTGAGGTATGCCGTACCGAGTGGTGATCTCTATGATGAATGTCACAGCAGTCGGACCGTTCAACTTCTTGATTGGCTTTGCTTCTATCCACTTGGTGAATTTGTCCACGGCGACGAGCTGATGAGTCAGGCTGCCGCGTGCTGTCTTGAACGGTCCCACCATGTCCAATCCCTAGACGACAAAAGGCCAAGCAAGGGGAATGGTCTTGAGTGTAGAAGCCAGCAGATGTTACTTGGAACTGAACTTCAGGCACCCTTTGCATTTTTTGACCAAGTCTTTGGCATCTTATAGAGCAGTCGGCCAAAAGAAACCATGGCGAAAAGCTTTGGCCACAAGTGATCTTGAGGCCGCGTGGTGGCCACACTCGCCTTGATGGATATCCTTGAGGATTGCTTGGCCTTTCTCTGGCTCTACGAAGCACTGGTACACGCCTGTGACACTGCACCTCACAAGTTCCCTATTGACGATGGTGTATGTTGCTGCCCGACGTTGCACTTGTCGGGCCGAGATCTCATCGGTTGGCAGCTCTTTGTTTACCAGAAACTTGAGGATGGGCTCTTCCCATGATGGTGCTTGAATTTCTTCTACTGCCACTATGGCCACTTGTACGAGGGCGGTTGTTGGAGTCGGCCGCCGCTTGCTGTGTCGTTGAAGTTCCCGAGCCGACTGCTGAAGTCCCTGAGCCGACTGCTGCAGTCCCCGGGCTGAGATCTGAAGTCCCCGGGCCGGGTGCGACTACTGCAGTGCCCGAGCCGCCTGCCGAAGTCCCCGAGCTGACTGTTGCAGCCTTTAAGTCGAGTCCAACTGTCTCAGGAGCAGCCGACACGAAGATTGACGGGGCTTGCGGAGGTACTGGAGTGAAACGCCGGCTGGTATTACTTGACGGGTGGAGCCGATCCGTGCCAGGGTATCAGGTGGCTCATTGTCGTTCCGTGGCACGTGAAGGAACTCGCGCCCTTCAAAATATCCGCTGAGTTGCTGGACGAGGAAGCGGTAGCTTGCCATGTTTGCATCCTTGGCGTCCCAGTCGCCGGACGACTGTTGGACCACCAAGTCGGAGTCACCATAGCACAGAATCCGGCGAATGCCGAGCTCTTTGGCAAGCTGGAGTCCATGTACTAGTGCCTCATACTCGGCCACATTGTTGGAGGCAGCAAAATGGATTTGCAATGTGTATCTGAGCTTGTCGCCTTTGGGAGAGGTAAGGATGATGCCGACTCCCAAACCGGTGCGCATCTTCGAACCATCAAAGTGCATCCGCCAATGGGTGGAGTCCGGCACTGGCGGCAGGTACTGGGTCTCGGCCCAGTCGACGAGGAAGTCTGTGAGCGCTTGGTACTTGATGGTGGTGCGAGGCTGGTAGAATATGGTGTGGGGAGCCAACTCGATGGCCCATTTGGCCACTCGGCCTGAAGCATCTCGACTGCCAATGATCTCAGCAAGCAGGGTTGTGCAAACAATCATGATGGGGTGCTCTTCAAAATATGGCTTCAACTTCTTGGCGATAAAGTGCACATCGTAGCACATCTCCTGGTAGTGGGGGTAGTTTTGCTTGGAAGCTGACAGCATGATACGTCTCCAACGTATCTATAATTTTTTATTGCTCCATGCTATATTATCTACTGTTTTGGACTATATTGGGCTTTATTTTTCACTTTTATATTACTTTTGGGACTAACCTATTAACCGGAGGCCTAGCCCAGAATTGTTGTTTTTGCCTATTTCAGTGTTTCGAAGAAACGGAATATCAAACGGAGTCCAACGGAATGAAACCTTCGGGAACGTGATTTTCTCAACAAATATGATCCAGGAGAATTGGACCCTCCGTCAAGAAAGGAGGGAGGCGGTCACGAGGGTGGAGGGCATGCCCCCCTAGGGCGCGCCCCCCTGCCTCGTGGGCCCCCCTTTGCTCCACCGACGTACTCCTTCCTCCTATATATACCTACGTACCCCCAAATGATCGGATACGGAGCCAAAAACCTAATTCCACCGCCGCAACCTTCTGTACCCACGAGATCCCATCTTGGGGCCTGTTCCGGAGCTCCGCCGGAAGGGGAACCCACCACGGAGGGCTTCTACATCATCACCATAGCCCCTCCAATGAAGTGTGAGTAGTTTACCTCAGACCTTCCGGGTCCATATGTAGTTAGTAGCTAGATGGATGCTTCTCTCTTTTTGGATCTCAATACAATGTTCTCCCCCTCTCTCGTGGAGATCTATTTGATGTAATCTTCTTTTTGCGGTGTGTTTGTTGAGATCGATGAATTGTGGGTTTATGATCAAGTTTATCTATGAACAATATTTGAATCTTCTCTGAATTCTTTTATGTATGATTGGTTATCTTTGCAAGTCTCTTCGAATTATCAGTTTGGTTTGGCCTACTAGATTGGTTTTTCTTGCAATGGGAGAAGCACTTAGCTTTGGGTTCAATCTTGCGGTGTCCTTTCCCAGTGACAGTAGGGGCAGCAAGGCACGTATTGTATTGTTGCCATTGAGGATAACAAGATGGGGTTTTTATCATATTGCATGAATTTATCCCTCTACATCATGTCATCTTGCTTAAGGCGTTACTCCGTTCTCTTGAACTTAATACTCTAGATGCATGCTGGATAGCGGTCGATGAGTGGAGTAATAGTAGTAGATGCAGGCAGGAGTCGGTCTACTTGTCTCGGACGTGATGCCTATATATATGATCATACCTAGATATTCTCATAACTATGCTCAATTCTGTCAATTGCTCAACAGTAATTTGTTCACCCACCGTAGAATACTTATGCTCTTGAGAGAAGCCACTACTGAAATCTATGGCCCCCGGGTCTATTCTCATCATATCAATCTTCATCACTTTATTATTGCTTTGCTTTTTCTCTATACCAAAAATACCAAAAATATTATCTATCATCTCTATCAGATCTCACTCTCGTAAATGACCATGAAGGGCTTGACAACCGCTAATCGCGTTGGTTGCGTTGAACTATTTGTTTTGTGTAGGTACGTGGGACTCGCGCGTAGCCTCCTACTGGATTGATACCTTGGTTCTCAAAAACTGAGGGAAATACTTACTCTACTCTGCTGCATCACCCTTTCCTCTTCAAGGAAATCCAACGCAGTGCTCTAGAGGTAGCAGGAAGATTTCTGGCGCCGTTGCCGGGGAGTCTACTCAAAAGTCAACATACGAAGTACCCATCACAATCCCTTATCCCTCGCATTACATTATTTGCCATTTGCCTCTTGTTTTCCTCTCCCCCACTTCACCCTTGCCGTTTTATTCGCCCTCTCTTTTCCGTTTGTCATTTTCTCGCTTGCTTTTATTTGGTCGTGTGTTGGATTGCTTGCTAGTCTCGATGGCTCTACCTAGATTTGGTGATCTTCACCTTAAAAGGTTAGAAGAGATTGAAAGCAACGTTAGGAGTTTTATGGTTTTGCAATTTGAGCATAATAATTTCTTTAGAAACGAGCTTAAGGAAAAACAAAGTTTTATGAGTTATATGAATAAAAAGCTTGATGATATGTCTAAAGAATTTGATGGTATAAGATCTCAAATCACTCGTCTTGAAAAGTCGACTGCTAAAATTTCGGATAAGCAGGCTACCTTAGTAAATAAGATGGATGCTAAACCAGATTCCTATGAAAATCAAAATGAAGATCTAAAAGTTATTGATGTATCCCCTATTTAATCTTTTTTTTCAATATGAATCTTGATGAGACTGAATATGATCCACCTTTACCTAGAAGGCGTTCCAAAAATTTGGAGTTTTTAGATCTTGATGATGAAATTGATAAAAGTGGGATTGAAAAGAATAAAACCCTAGATGTTGCTAAAGCACTATTTTGGACTTCAAGGAATTTAATTATGAAAGTTGCTCTTTAATTGATTGTATTTCCTTGTTACAATCCGTGCTAAATTCTCCTCATGCTTATAGTCAAAGTAAAGCCTTTACCAAACATATCGTTGATGCCTTGATGCAATCTTATGAAGAAATACTTGAGTTGGAAGTTTCTATCCCTAGAAAAATTTATGATGAGTGGGAACCAACTATTAAAATTAAGATTAAGGATCATGAATTTTATGCTTTATGTGATTTGGGTGCTAGTGTCTCCACTATTCCCAAAACTTTGTGTGATTTGCTAGATTTCCGCGATTTTGATGATTGCTCTCTAAACTTACACCTTGAGGATTCCACTATTAAGAAACCTATGGGAAGAATTAATGATGTTCTTATTGTTGCAAATAGGAATTATGTTCCCGTAGATTTTATCGTTCTTGATATAGATTGCAATCATTCTTGCCCTATTATTCTTGGTAGACCTTTCCTTAGAACGATTGGTGCAATTATTGATATGAAGGAAGGTAATATTAGATTGCAATTTCCATTAAAGAAAGGCATGGAACACTTCCCTAGGAAGAAAATAAAACTATCATATGAATCTATTATGAGAGCCACTTATGGATTGCCTACCAAAGATGGAAATACCTAGATATATTCTTGCTTTATGCCTAGCTAAGGGCGTTAAACGATAGCGCTTGTTGGGAGGCAACCCAATTTTATTTTCATTTTTTTTGTTTTTGTTTCTGTTTAGGAATAAATAATCCATCTACCTTATGTTTAGATGTGGTTTTATGTTTTAGTTAGTGTTTGTGCCAAGTTAAACCTATAGGATCTTCTCGGATGATAGTTATTTGATCTTGCTGTAATTTCCAAAAACTTTCTATTTACGAAAACAATTGTTAAAAATCACCAGAACGTGCTAAAATAGTGATTCCAATTGCCTCTGATCAATAAACAAATTTCCTAGGTCGTCCTATTTTGGCTGATTTTTTGGAGTTCCAGAAGTTTGCGTTAGTTACAGATTACTACAGACTGTTCTGTTTTTGACAGATTCTGTTTTTCGTGTGTTGTTTGCTTATTTTGATGAATCTATGGCTAGTAAAATAGTTTATAAACCATAGAGAAGTTGGAATACAGTAGAATTAACACCAATATAAATAAATAATCAGTTCATTAAAGTACCTTGAAGTGGTCTTTTGTTTTCTTTCGCTAACGAAGCTCATGAGATTTCTGTTGAGTTTTGTGTTGTGAAGTTTTCAAGTTTTGGGTGAAATCTTTTGATGGATTATGGAACAAGGAGTGGCAAGAGCCTAAGCTTGGGGATGTCCATGGCACCCCCAATATAATCCAAGCACACAAAAAAGTCAAAGCTTTGAGAGAGCCATACATGAATTGGAATTTGATAGACTACTCTATGTGCCTCACTTATATCTTTTGAGCTTTATAGTTTTGCTCTAGTGCTTCACTTATATATTTTAGAGCACGGTGGTGGATTTGTTTTATAGAAACTATTGATCTCTCATGCTTCACTTATATCTTTCTTTTGAGTGCGTTGAATATTGTGTTGGAAGTGATACGGACTTTTAATTTTGACCACCTCAAAGGTTAACTTTTCAGCCCTAGAATCATGCTCGTCTCCAAAAGCTACCTCCAGCTCAATCTTACCCACAGGATACGCCGACTTACCAGGCACCACTCCATGGAAGACGGTGTTGGAAGTCTTTAAATTCTTGTCAGTTAATCCCATGCGTCGAAAGGTCTCGTAATAGAGGATATTGATGCTACTACCCCCGTCCATGAGCACCTTAGTAAATTTGTAACCACCAACCTGTGGTGCCACTACCAGGGCCAGTTGACCCGGATTATCAACCCGGGGAGGGTGATCCTCCCTCCTCCAGACAATGGGCTGTTCCGACCACCTTAAGTAACGAGGGACTGACGGCTCAACGGAGTTCACAGCCCTCTTATGAACTTCCTGATCACGTTTACACAAACTTGTGGTGAATACGTGATACTGCCCGCTGTTTAGCTGTTTTGGATGGCTCCGATAACCTGACTGTTGCTGCTGCTGCTGACCTCCTTGACCAGACTGCTGTTAGTTATAACTACCCTGGTTTCCCTGAAAGCCGGGACCTGAACCGCCGCCCGGGCCATGAAAGCCGCCAGCTCCTGAACCGCCACCCGGGCCTTGATTGCCATCAAACATGTTGGAATTCTTGAAAGCCTTCATGATTGCACAATCCTTCCATAAGTGAGTCGCTGGATGTTCCCGGGTGCCATGCCTCGAACAAGGCTCATTGAGTAGCTGTTCAAGAGATGGACCTGACCCGCCGGACCGAGTGGGCGGTTTTCCCTTGCATTTCTGATTGTTACCTTGTGCATTAGCCACAAATTCTGGGTTACCGTCCGCCTTACGCTTATTGCCTCCTTGATTTGTCGGGTTATGCTGCTGGCCCTTTCCGTTACCGTTCTTCTTTCCCTTCCCTGTCTTTTCCTCATCAGACGCGGGATCCTTGGTACTATCAGAATCGGCATACTTGACTAAAGCTGCCATCAGCGTCCCCATATCATTGCAATCACGCTTAAGACGCCCCAGCTTCTGTCTTAGAGGTTCAAAGCGGCAATTCTTCTCCAGCATAAGAACTGCTGAGTCGGCATCCATCTTGTCATACGAATGTATTATCTCTTTGACCCGGCGCACCCAATGAGTCGTGGATTCACCTTCCTCCTTCTTACAATTTGTCAAGTCCACAATCGACATAGACTGCTTGCAAGTATCTTTGAAGTTCTGAATGAAGCGGGCCTTGAGCTCTGCCCATGAACTAATGGAATTGGGTGGCAAACCCTTTAGCCAAGAACGGGCCGTTCCGTACAACATCATGGTGAAGTATTCAACCATTGCCTCATCACTAACCTCCAGCAGCTCCATGGACATCTCGTAACTTTCAATCCACGCCCCAGGCTATAAGTCGGCCATATAATTCGGCACCTTTCAAGGTCCCTTGAAATCCTTGGGCAGACGTACATTGCGTAGAGCCGGTACCAGACAAGGAACACCTCCGGTTCTGGTAGCGACTCCCGCCTCCACCGAAGTCGTCGGATAAGCCGGTATGTCCTGTTGATCTGCTAGCTGAGCCGCCCGTTCATCCTCCTGACGTATACGATCCTGCACCGGGTTATATCCACCGGGCTGGTTCCATCGCTGAGCGTTGCTTGACAGGGCCTCCGACTCCATGTGTCTGCTATAACTCGGGCTCCGGTTTTGACGAGACGGAGCTAACCAAGGCGGAGGAGTTGAGTGAATCATGTCCCGGCTGTAGGAGTAGGTCTCTTGCTGAGCCAAAGCTGTTTGGACAAGTTCCCTAATCCTCCGGGTTTCCACCGCTGTCGGATCATCACCATCCACTGGGAGAGCCGCAAAACGCGCTGATGCTGCGATTAAGTTCTCCATGGGGTTGGAGAAGTGACCCGGAGGTATCGGTACGTAACGGGGTGGTGCCATATTCCCATAAAGAGGCGCCATCATCTGAGGCTGGACCGGGCCTCGCGCTCCGGATGTCATAAACTGATTTGTACCCGGTGGATTACTTGGGCCGGCTCCGGGTGTAGCAAAGAGATTCCGAGGATCATAAACTTGAGGTAAACGGGACTGAGTTTTCTGGTGTCTCCTCCTCATTACCTCATTAGATGCGTTCAGGCTCATATTGAGCTGAAAAGCCTCTGTCTGAAGCTGCTGCGCCCGTGCGTCCAAAGCCGCCCGCTCTGTAGCCAATCTAGTACCCTCAGCTGCTAAGGTTTCCTTGGCCCGAGCAATTTCCTCACGAACGTGTGCCACCTCTGCTTCATGCTCATTTTGGTTCACAGGGATGACTGTGACAGTTAACAGGGCCGTAAATCTATCCATGAGATCGATCAGCACCTGAGCCGGTGAGCGCACAGGGCCTCCTGCCTCGGCTGCTCCTAACACGGACATTATTGCCACCGAAGCCATAGAATTTTGGCCGGGTTGAGTACCAGCCACGAAGACTCCTGCCCAATTTGGTAACTCAGAGGGGTCTGGAATAGTGCTGCCATCGGAACATCCCCCAAGCATACCATCTTGGACTTGATACAGCGAATCTGTTGAACCGGCGGACGAATCACCATCCGAGAGGACGGCCGGCTCACTAGCTTCTTCAGATCCTTCAGAAAGTTCACCTCTGTGGATGCAACCCACAAAGGCACACTTCACGACGGGTTGAGCTCGGGCGGGTCTCGCACGCTGAGCCGTCTCAACGAGGTCGGTGCAGTTTGGCGGCTCAGTGCCCGGCTCACCAATCCCGCCGATGAAGACGTGAATTCCGCCGAACGGGACCCGGTACCCGTACTCAATTGAGCCGGCGTCGGGGCCCCAGCCTTCGTCGTCGATGTAGATCTTGCTGCGACGACTCTTGGTAATCTGGCCCACTGCATATCCCTTGAGCCCTTCGATGCTGCCCTTCAAGAACTCAAATCCACCGTGCGCGGGCCCCACGGTGGGCGCCAACTGTCGTGGAATTGTCACGGAAGATATCCTCTTGCAAGGACTTAGTCGTGGAGCCATCGCAGCTAGGAACGTTAAAGGGGTTAATCGGGACAAAGGACACGAGAGGTGTATACTAGTTCAGCCCCTTACCGTGAAGGAAGGCCTACGTCTAGTTGGGTTGGTATTGCTTGAGGTTTCGATGACCAGGGAGCGAGATACGCTATGCCTGGCTCTTGATGTGTTGTTTCTTGCCCTAAGCCGCCGGCGGGTCGTCCCCTTATATACACGGGTTGACGCCCTGCGGCCTACAGAGTCCCGGCCGGCTCATAAACAGTGTCCGGCTCGGCGACTAGTTAATTCTACCTTATAATACAAGTCATGCCGTCATGGCGGTTTACCTCTACGGGCCTTAAATCGCCTATGGGCCTTAGACTATTTATTGAACCGCCATCTTCATGCTTGGTCTTGGGCTTCTTCTGATAAGTCCCTCTTTGCGTAACCCGGAACCTCCTGGGCAGCTTACACAAATAGTTATATCCCCAACAATAGGCCCCAGATTGATTTGAACCGGTTCATGTCAATCTTTTTAAAACCTTATGAACTGGCCTTTAGTCTTCTGTCTTGTGTGAAAATTGTAACCCGCCGTGATGTCATCATCTGGATCCGGGTTAAATCACCATGATGTCATCTTCAATAAATTCATATTTTAATCCGCCACATCTTTAACGGATCTTTGCCTTTACTGACCATCTTGAGAATCGAGGCGTCGGGGCCGCTGGATAGCAATGTTTAATCTCCTCATTTCTCGCGCCGTCTCGGTCCGTCTTTCCTTATAAATAGAGCAACCTAGGTCTTCCATTCTTCCCTCTTCCAGTCGTCTTCTTCCTCTTGCTTCCTCTCGAGCAATGCCGCCACCGCCGTCGAGCCCTTCGTCTTCACCAACTCAGGCCGCTGTATCGACCTGAAATCTGATCAGAAATCGACGGCGAATCTCCGCAGCTTGTCCGCTTCCGTGAGTTCCTCTCTTCTCCTTCTTAGATCTGCATTAAGGCTTTGTTGAGTTCGTCGGTGTTCATTGCCACCCGCTGCAAATCCTTGATAGCTTTTGCCTTGAATGCCCTGTTTAGATCGTAAAAATAGCGTAGAACTGCTGCGGTGATTGCTTTGTACTTATTTTGCACAAAAACAAAGCTCATCTCCCTTGTTGGAAAGCCCTCTTCGACTGTATGAGCTTCTCCGTGCTGTTTTGGGTCTAGAAATTTTTCTTTTCAGAGCGACCATTTGATCCAAAATAATAACTGCAACATGTGAAACCTGTTTGTTCCACACTTAGCAGAAAAATCAGGTCTGTTGAATCTGTTCTAGCCATAGCAGTCCATGTGACCAGTTTAAGACAACACCGGCTGTCGTCACCGCTTGCCTCCGGCGACTTAAGAAAACCTTAATCATCTTTAATTCCTGCAGCTGTTAAACATTATCGCATATTTACCTATATGTCATTAGGCCCCTTCTTAAGCCGCCATCTTGAATAAACCCACAACGTTTTCCTCTGGGCTATAATTAATTCAGAAAAAATCCTTTATCTTGTTGTAGGCATCAATTTACGCAATGGCAGCCAAAGCTGTCAAACCTCCGGTGACTTCCAACTGGGTCAAATCCACCGTTACGGAAAGTTCTTTAGCTGGGTTTGTGAGATCCGGCCATCTTCCCCGAAAGGAAATTATGTCCTATCGTGCTCCTAACCCATCAGAGGAGAAGCCTCAACCCAAGGAAGGGGAGGTAATCGTGTTTACGGATCATATGAACCGGGGCTTTGCTCCACCCGGGTCAAAATTCTTCAGAGATGTTCTGCATTTCTTTGACCTCAAACCTCAAGACATCGGGCCCAACTCCGTGTCAAATCTCTGCAACTTCCAAGTGTTTTGCGAAATGTACCTTGGAGACGAGCCAAGTTTGACCTTGTTCAGAGAGCTGTTTTATTTGAACCGGCAAAATGAGCGCGCCAACGGGCCCAGTCTGGAACTTGGTGGCATATCGATTCAAAGGCGGAGAGACTGCCTGTTCCCTTATGCTGAACTGCCGAGTCATCCAAAGGACTGGAACCATACATGGTTCTACTGCCAGGATTCTTCTCCGGCTGGTGAAAATCCGCTGTCCTGGTTTCGTGCATTACGCCTTGAATCTACTCACCCGCTGCCGGATAAGTTGACTGCCATTGAACGTCTGCCACTTACCCCCAAAATCAAGAAGATTAAAGCTCTCTTGGGGAACGGCTTGGATGGCGTTGACCTCGTCCGAGTCTGGGTTACTTGGAGAATAATTCCTTTAAGCCGTCGCCCCGGCTTAATGTGCGATTACTCAGGCGAGAAAGATGACCCTCAACGTCATAGCCCCGACGACTTACCAGACGATGTAGTGGAGGCTACCACTCAGTCTTTGTTAAAGGAGGGTACAGTGACCAGCAATGTCTTCGGGTTATTGGCTTTCTGCAAAAAAACCAGACCCCCGCAGTAAGTCATCAGTCTCAATGATCACCTTTTATTACATTAACCTCTGGTTTACTCATACCCTTCCACAACTCTTTACAGGCAAACGACAAGTTCTGGAAAGTCCCGTATGACCATGAGGCGGCCAAACAAGCACGGGCAGCAAAGAGGGCCGAAAAGAGAACCACCAGACCTTCTACTTCAAAGAAGAGAAAACCAAGTGCTTCAGAGATGTTCCAGCTCGATGATTCCGATGATAACGAGGAAGAGGTAACCTTTCAACTTCCCTCACTCTGTTATCATTACCTTACTAACACTATTCTCCTTTTTCAGGAAGACACGGGGAACAGCCAACCCATCGAGGAAGACGTGACTATCATCTCCTCCGACTCCGAGCGTCGGCCGCGTCAGAAAATTCGAAGAGTAACCCAGAAAGTAAGATTTTCACATCCTTTGGCTTATCAAGATCCTGACTTTCTTTTGAAGCAACAACAATTTGAAAACCGGAGGCAGACCCGGACCAGCAAGGATGCAGAGCTCTCCTCCGGCTTACCCGATGCAACCCGGAAGCGTCGGTCTGAGGTTATCTCCGACTTATACCCTTTTTTACCTTTGGCGGGTCAAATCCGTCAACCTCTCAATTCCTCTGACTCCAATTATCAGGATACCTCTCCTTCATCCGGCGAGTCCATGCAGTCAAACATGCTGGCCATTAAGACTGCTCCTGGGTAATATCAATTTATTTATCTTATGTTTGTTCTTCCTCATGTTTCTGTACTCATTCTTCTGCTTTATCCATAGCATGCAAGTTAAGCCCAGGAAGAAAACGAAGAAAGATAAACCGGCAGAAGACCTTGTGGTAACTAAACAGGAACTGAGCACAGCTGCCCCCGGCTCTCCCACACATCAATCTCCACTTGAGCCGGCCCAGGATACTGTAGTACCAACCTCTGATCTATCCGCTGAAGATATTTTGGTTGGTTCTGTTAATCCAGAAGCAATTAGCCCGGCCAAGACGATTGATCCAGAAGTGGAAATACTCAAGGCGCAATTTGTCGAGCCAGGCCGGCGCACAGTTCTTGCCAGATGTCCTGCTAAGGAGAAGTTACTGGAACATCGCAAAGCCAAGTCAGCCCTCACTGAGCATACTCATTTAAGTATTGGAGAGCTTGTCTCGGGTTATATTAACCAGGTGCATAGCAGCCGTGACCTGGAAATTTACATGGTGAAGCAAATACAACAGAAATCTGAGGTAGGACTTATGCTTCCTTACTTTCAATCATACTTATTGTACCAGCCCCCAAGTCTACTGCTTATTAGGAAATATGCCGTAGACTTAGAAAAAACTGTGAGAACTGCTTGTCCGGCTTGAAGAAAATATACTTGAACCGGATGTAACACAATACCTTTAACTTGCGATACACATTAGCCCCCAAGTGCCAAGCATCTTTGCTTGCAAAGTGCTTGGGACTTTAATATTCAGGACCGGCTTAATAATGTAGAAAGCTTCGGTACACATTAGCCCCCAAGTGTCAAGTGTATTTGTTTGCAAAATGCTTGAGACTTTTGAAATTATTTATCATGATACTAACTGTAACCCGGGATAACGCAGGCTACCATAAGTCAATTTGAATCAGAGATTGCTGACCTTAAAAGCCGCCTGTCAGCCCAGGAACTTGAAACTCAGAATGCCAACTCCACGTTTGAACTCAGCGTCTCTGAACAAGAGAAGTTGAAGAAGAACTTTGAGTCGGAGAAGAAATCCTGGGCTGATGAGAAGGCCTCTCTGGTGACCCGGGCCGAGGCAGCCGAAACATCCCTTGCAAAGGTAAACACCGAGATGTCCGGCTTGAAGCGTTAGATATCTCGAATGGTCTCAGCGATCTTCGGTACGTTTCTTTGTATGAACCTCAAATACTATTGTCCTTCCTTTGACAACCAAGCTAATTATCACTTCCGGCTTACTCTTTGTTTAACAACACAGGCCCCAGAAGTAAAACCCTCCAGCAGTACGTGGTAGTCAAGCTGAAAGCCATCTATACACTGGTGGAACAATTATATACCGGGTCACAACGTGCTTTGGCTGTTGTGGCCTTAGCAAATGACGTTCCCCACCTCTTGCAAGATGTGTTACGTCGGCTTGCTGTGCTCCCCCAGCGGATCCAAGAGTTGAGACAGGCCCAAGCAAGAGCCGGAGCAATAGCTGCCTTGAGCCGGGCCAAGGCCTGGTTACCAGAGCTAGACCCGGCCGACATCGCACTTGGGTATCCAAGTTTGAAGGAGGATGGCACAGCGTTTGATCAAAAATACTTCACCAACTGTGTGAGGGACATACACCCTGTGGCCACTCAAATTGGGAATGACACTGACCTCTCCAAGTATCAGGCAGGTTATGACAAAGAAAATCTGAGAATCCCCACACTGCATTACGATGATGTCAGCTTGATCCCTCCAATTCGTAAGCATACCTTTGCCCCTGAAGTAGACCCAACCGGTTGAATCGATGATGAAGCTGAGTTTGAAGCCTTGAGTGGCATTGACTGGGCATCATCATCCTTCCAGGACAAGGCAACTAGCGAAGAGGCGGAGAAGGATAACCCGAAAGCTTCAGGTCGACCCCAGGAGTAAATCGCCAGGTGTCACATGCTTGTGTCTTTGTATTAAAAACAATGCCTCATCATTCAGACTCGGGGAGTCTTGTAATAGAGTAGAAAATACTTTAAATTTTGTCATGCCTTCGCGCATGCTGATGGCGCCTTAATACTTGCATAAGCCATCGTCACTATGCACTTGCAGTTGATATGAATCTGTTATATCCTTGAAGAAGTGTCTTGTATTGTCCGCACATAAGATAAACAGAAATCCCTTGGCGATTTATCGCATTGAGGGTCACATAAGTCTTGACAACCTGGAATACACACCAAATATTTACAGGAAAACCAACTTATGATTAAACTTAGTAGACATAATCATAATGGTATTCCTGTGATGCTTACGGTTATCTTTTTGGCTCATATGACCCAACCTCTGATGGTTGAGTTTAACTCCTGAAAATTGACACATAAAGTTCACCTGGCACTTATCAACCTGATGTAACCAATGTTAAGCCGGAGGATTGCAGTATGCTCCATTATATTTTCAAGAGTTTCTCAAGATAATCAAGTATAATAAACAAAACTTAAAAGGCCTCTGATTCGAATAGGATCAGTGAACCGTTCCAAAGGGGTTAAGCTAAGATTCGGATATGACCATATAGCCCCCAGTGGTTGTGGCGATGCCGATCAAGTGGGTATCGACAACTATGTTCTCTTTGGTTCGAATACGACCTATGTTTGAACAGGAAGCCCCCAAGTGACCATAAGAGTTTTTTAATGACGCTGATTCAAATACGATCCACGTCAGACCCAAAGAGGTTAAGCTATGATTCAAATATGACCAAGAAGCCCTCAAGTGGGTTTGGCAGTATGCCGATCAAGTGGGTATCGACAGCTATGTTCTCTTTGGTTCGAATACGACCTATGTTTGAACAGGAAGCCCCCAAGTGACCATGGCTAGATTCAGATATGATCATAAGCCATACCAAAGGAAAAGCCGGATTCAGATATGACCCGCTTCCTCTTGGTTATCTCCACCACCTGACAAAGAAAACACATAAACCTTTGTTGGGAGTGGAAAAAAGGACAGAGGTCCTGCTTTATTGCTTTATGTAATATATACATAGTAGAAATATATACACATTAGAGCCGGTGGCTCAAGTATAGTAAGGCCGAAGATGAGCTATATTCCACGGCCGGCGGGTCTCCTCCTCCGATTTACAGGAGTCTTTGTGCTCTCGAACATCGATAAGATAGTATGACCTATTGTTCAGATTCTTGCTGACCACAAAGGGTCCTTCCCTAGGAGGGGATAGCTTGTGCATGTCAAATTGATCCTGGATGAGCCGGAGAACTAAATCGCCTTCCTGAAAGGCTCTGGACCTAACCCGGCGGTTGTGGTAGCGGTGCAGGTCTTGTTGGTAAATCACCGAGGAGGCTATTGCCAAGTCTCGCTCTTTGTCCAATAGGTCAAGTGCGTCCTGACGAGCTTTCTCGTTGTCAGCCTCAACGTAAGCCGCCACGCGAGGTGAGTCATGCCGGATGTCACTTGGCAGAACCGCCTCTGCTCCGTACACCATGAAGAAAGGTGTGTAACCCATGGATCTGTTAGGTGTAGTGTTGATGCTCCAAAGTACAGAGGGTAACTCCTCCACCCAACAACCCGGCGTCCGCTGTAAGGGGACCAAGAGCCGGGGCTTGATACCTTTCAAGATCTCTTGATTAGCTCTTTCCTCCTGACCATTGGACTGAGGATGATCCACAGCCGAAATGTCAAGCCGGATATGCTCTCGTTGACAGAACTCTTCCATGGCTCCTTTGGAGAGGTTAGTGCCATTATCAGTTATGATACTATGTGGAAAGCCGAAACGGAAAATCACCTTTTTCATGAACTGGACCGCCGTGGCTGCATCACACTTAATGACCGGCTCTGCCTCAACCCACTTTGTAAACTTGTCAACCGCTACCAAGAGGTGCGTCTTTTTATCCTTAAACCTTTTGAAAGGCCCGACCATATCAAGCCCCCAGACTGCAAACAGCCAAGTAATTGGAATCATCCTCAATTCTTGAGCTGGCACATGGGCTCTTCGTGAGAACTTCTGACATCCTTCACACTTACTGACCAAATCTTCCGCATCAGCATGAGCCGTCAGCCAATAAAACCCATGACGAAAAGCTTTGGCCACAAGAGATTTTGAACCGGCGTGATGACTACAATCACCTTCATGAATCTCACGAAGGATCTCCTAACCTTCTGTAGGTGACACGCAACGTTGAAGCGCTCCAGTGATGCTGTAGTGATGTAGCTCGCCATTGACAATCGTCATGTACTTGGATCGCCAGACGATTTGTCTTGCCAAGGTCTCATCCTCCGACACCTCTCCCCGGGTCATGTAAGCCATATAGGGCACTGTCCAATCCAGGATAACGTGGAGAGCCGCCACCAGTTGTGCCTCCAGGTCTGGCATTGCCAGATCTTCCTCTGTAGGCAACTTAACAGAAGGATTATGCAAAACATCAAGAAAGGTGTTAGGCGGCACCGACTTACGCTGAGATCCCAGCTGGCTGAAGGCATCAGCCGCCTCATTCTTCCTTCGATCAATGTGCTCCACCACATAACCCTTGAAGTGCCCAGCCACCGCGTCAACTTCACGATGATAAGCCGCCATGAGGGGATCTTTGGAATCCCACTTGCCTGACACCTGTTGGGCCACAAGGTCTGAGTCTCCTAAGCACCTTACCCGGCTCAAGTTCATCTCTTTATCCATCCGGAGACCATGGAGTAAGGCCTCATACTCAGCTGCATTGTTAGTACAAGGAAACATATGCCGGAGCACATAACAGAATTTGTCACCTCGAGGGGAAGTTAACACGACCCCAGCCCCCGAGCCTTCCAGCTGCCTAGACCCATCAAAGTGAATCGTCCAATATGTGTTATCGGGCTTCTCCTTAGGTGCCTGTAGCTCTGTCCAGTCATTAATAAAATCCACCAAGGCTTGAGACTTAATGGCAGTACGTGGCGAATACTTCAAACCATGAGGCCCGAGCTCAATGGCCCACTTGGCGACTCGTCCTGTGGCCTCTCTGTTCTGGATGATGTCTCCCAAGGGAGCAGAACTCACCACCGTAATAGGGTGACCTTGGAAATACTGTTTCAGCTTCCGGATTGCCATGAACACTCCTTAAACCAGCTTCTGCCAATGGGGGTACCTTTGCTTTGACTCGATGAGCATCTCACTGGCATAATAAACCGGCCGTTGAACCAGATGCTCCTTACCGGCCTCCTTGCGTTCCACCACAATTGCAACATTGACGGCTCGTGAATTAGCAGCCACATATAACAGCAAAGGCTCTTTGTCAATAGGAGCTGCAAGAACCGGCGGCTCAGATAACTGCATCTTCAAATCCTCAAAAGCAGTGTTAGCAGCATCACTCCAGACAAAGGTGTCTGCCTTCTTCATCATCTGATACAACGGCAGGGCCTTCTCAACTAGCCGGCTTACGAACCGGCTTACAGCAGCAACACGACCCGCTAGTCGCTGAACATCATTGATGCACGCCGGTTTAGCCAAAGAGGTGATTGCTTTGATCTTCTCCGGATTAGCTTCAATGCCCCTGTTTGAGACCAAGAATCCCAAAAGCTTGCCTGCCGGTACACCAAATACACACTTCTCCGGGTTAAGCATCATCTTGTAAACCCGGAGGTTATCAAAGGTTTCTTTGAGATCAGATATCAAGGTTTCCGTCTCTCTGGATTTCACCACTATGTCATCCACATAAGCATGAACATTGCGCCCAATCTGATTATGGAGACAATTCTGTACACACCGGTGATAAGTCGCCTGGGCACTCTTGAGCCCAAAAGGCATAGAAACATAGAAGAAGGCTCCAAACGGAGTGATGAAAGCCGTCTTCTCCTGGTCCTTAACTGCCATTTTTATCTGATGATAACCAGAGTAAGCATCCAGAAAACTCAAACGCGCGCAACCTGCAGTAGCATCAATGATATGATCAATATGGGAAGAGCGAAAGGATCAGCTGGACAAGCCTTATTCAAGTCTGTATAATCCACACACATCCGCCAGGTGCCGTTTTTCTTGAGCACGAGCACCGGGTTAGCCAACCACTCCGGATGAAAGACTTCAATAATGAACCCAGCTGCTAAGAGCCGGGCGACCTCCTTCCCAATAGCTTTTCGTCGTTCCTCATTGAATCGCCGCAGAAACTGCCTGACCGGCTTATACTTAGGATCATATTAAGAGTGTGCTCAGTGAGTCCTCTCGGTACACCCGGCATGTCAGAAGGTTTCCATGCGAAGATGTCCCGATTCTCACGGATGAACTCGATGAGTGCGCTATCCTATTTAGGATCCAAGTTGGCACTGATGCTGAACTGCTTAGACCAATTGCCTGGAGTAAAATCAACAAGCTTAGTCTCTGCAGCCAACTTAAACTTCATGGCCGGGTAATGTTCCGTAGTCGGCTTCTTGAGGGAGGTCATGTCTGCCGGGTCAACGTTGTTTTGATAAAACTTGAGCTCCTCGGCTGCACAGACAGACTCGGCATAAGCCGCGTTGCCTTCTTCGCACTCCAGGGCCACCTTACGACTTCCATGCACAGTGATGGTGCCTGTCGGTGTCAAAACCGGCAAATCTCGGGTAGGGGGTCCCGAACTGTGCGTCTAGGATCGATGGTAACATGTACACGGGGTTTTACCCAGCTTCGGGCTCTCTTGAGGAGATAATACCCTACATGCTGCTTTTGATTGTATTCATATGGGTGCAGTACAGAGTTGATCTACCTCGAGATCATATGTTCTGGTCTAAACCCTAGAGGTATGATGAGTCATCTCATAATCCTCTATCGACTAGTCTGGCCTCGGTTTATATAATACACCAGAGGCCCAGGATAACAAGAGTCCTAGCCGAATACGCCGGTGGGGGAGGAGTCCTTGTCTTGATCTCCAAGTCTTGTGGAATCTTCCTTTTATGCGGCACCTGTCCGGACTGGCCCATGAGTATGCGGCCCTGGGGGTCCTCGGTCCAATCTAACCGATTGGGGGACGATGTGGTGAGTACCCCCTAGTCCAGGACACCGTCAGTAGCCCCCTGAACCGGTCTTCAAGTTAGGGACGCTCCTCGATTCTTCCGAACTGTTCTTCATCTTCGGTCGTCAGTCTTGAAAACTGGTTCAACGAATCTTCTTTATCTTTGATCTTGAGGATCGCCGAAATGCATTCGACGGGTTTACACGTCGGGTATCCGAGGAACCCCTTTAAGTTTCCGGCCTTTATCAATGCCTTGTTATTTTTATGCCACACCTCGGGTTTGAAGTTGTTCCCGGGAGGCAGTTCCCTCTTGCGTCTGAGCTCTAACGCCGGACTGCATTCGAGGTATTTTTTGCAGCCGAGCACGAATGCCGGAGTGCTTCCCTGCTCTAACGCCGGACTATCTATCCGAGCTCCAACGCCGGACTATGTATCCGAGCTCCAACGCCGGACTATATCCGAGGCGTCGTAAATCACCTTGGTTCAAAGAAGTTTGAAGGAGATTTAGCGGAGCTCAATGCCGGAAATGCCCTCTATGGAGCCAGACACTAGCGCCCGAACTTTATGCCGGACTGCTTTCGAGGTGGTGCACCACCTCGAATGTAGGACGATTTTTGTCAATATTTTTGATCGATGCAATTTATTCTCTACCAAAATATATAGCCAGTAGCCCTCAAGGTGGGTATCGGTCTAAAACCCGAGGTGCACATGAAGGATGACATAAGACCGCTGATCCCCGTAGCCGCTGAGACTCAGGTTGATTTGCAAAATCGGTTTGAGGATCAAGTCCTAGCTCGGCAGAATACTTCGGGACACAAAAAGCGGCGTGCTCAGTCCTCGAGACTCAGGTTGGGTGCGGCCGACCAACCTGAGGATCAAAATCTCCTCGGAAACTATATTGCACATAAAATTTTCTGCATTGGAAAAGCAATGCAGTAGCCCCCGAGACACTGGTCGAGTGGCAACACCAGATCAGGGGATCAATATGCCCCTTTAATATGTTTAAATAATAAGCCCGAAGCCAGTAGTCCCCGAGCCTTAATGCGGGCACGGGTGGCCGAATTAAGGATCAATATCCATAGTAAAATCACAAATTATGTGTAATGACTCTATGTATCCAAGTACTTTACGTCATTAATGCTCCGATCCGCATTGTACAAAACTTTGTTGACCGACCATCGGCTTCCACCTCCTCGGCCAGTAGCCGAGGAGTGTTTGTCTTACTTTATAAACCCTTTATGAGGGCAAAGATTTATGACAAACAAGGTAATCTGGCCATACGGTTTTATAAACAAAGGTACGCGGAGAGATATGTTATATTACTGTTTAATAGAAGAAATGTCTTCCAAAGAAAATAGTCCCGCTATCGGTTCCTTTCTTTGGGTTGTCATGCTAAGCATGATCATAAAACCTCAGCTCCAATGTAAGAGCAAAATATCGAGGATTTAGTCTCGGAGGCTAGTTAATAGCCCCCGGTAGTGTTCGGCGACAGTCGAGGTCAAGCCGTAAACACTTTGGCCAATGTTATGAACGGCCTGTTATTTAACACAGTCATCGGATCACTGACCAGTTTACGCTTATTGTGACAGTCAGTTTTCGGCTTTCTCCACTGACGTGCTTAACCATGTGAGCTGGAAGCACGATCGCAGTGGTTCTCCCTTTGCACGCCTAGCCGAACAAAGCGGAACGTAGGAAGCAAGTGCAGGAGCCGGGCAACCCAACAATTGACCGAAGACACAATTCGAAACCGATGCATATATAGCAGTATCCGAGAATATTTTTGATGAATCTATAAAGGTGTCCGGCATTGCACTGCGAGACTTGTGCTAAAAAACCACAAATAGTTTAAAAGTGCCAAAAAGCTTGGAAAACCAAGAAACGTCAGTAAAAACATGACGTCCGAACAATATCAAGTGTTCGGTCCCAACCCGAAAATTGGTCTTAGAAAAAAGAGTGCTTCTGTCGTGCTTTAACATGATACATCCTATCTCAAGACTTCGAGCGGGTCAGCCTACGGCTTCAACCTCCTATCCCGAGGGCGGAGTACTTCTCATCAGGCCAGTTTAGCAAACTAAACTCTAGCGGCTTTTGAGAGAGAAATTAGGCTCCCCGGCTAGTGACCGCACACTCGTGTCGAAAAAAGGAGTGATAAATAATAATAACTTTGCAACGACTAAGAGGAAAAACACTTAGTATGAAACGACTCAAATAAACATAAGAGCCCCCAAGTGACTTGGGTAAAAGTTGACTATATAATGTAAGGTGACATGTAGAATGCCTTCTAGCCGGATTCTAGATCGTTTGTCGTAGCAGACCTTTTCGCTTCAACCTCTGGACCCAATAGTCCGGAGTGTGTCTGAATACCCTCGCGGTTATAAAAACCGGGGCATGCGTGGAGACCAGGCGTAGGGGTCATTAGTGCTTTATCAGACAAGTGCCCAACTAGTTATGTTATATTACATGGTTAGTAAGAAACATCTTCCAGGGAGAATAGTTCCGTTAGGGGTTCCTTTTCCTGGGAGGCATGCCCTAAAGTGCATGTCCGGACTGCGAAAAGAGCAGAAAAACATCTGGGGGCAGATAAATAAATAGGTAAGAAATCATCTTTTAGTTCACCGACCGAGTATTCCCTTAAGAACGCTAGCTTTGGCTTCACCCAGTCTGAGGTACACATCCGGCTGACCCGGCAGTAACAATCGCAGAGGTGCTCCCTTTACCACCTAGCCGAACAATCAGGAACGTAGGGGTAAGCACAGGAGCCAGGCAACCCAGCTTGGCCAAAACTTAAGTCATATCGATGCATATAATGGTGAATAAAAGGTACATGCGGAAGTGTGACACATGTGTTGGGCATAAAGCCCGTATTAATAAGCTTCTGTTAAAGAAGCCCCCAGGTATAATGAGCGCGGGTAGCGCGTCAAGTATGTGTGAACAAAGTTTGGACAAGAATTTTTTTTACAAGCAACTTTTTTTTCCAAAAAAGTATAACGCTTGGTCGAACCGAACACAAGTTAGAAATTAAAGCTTTGAGCATGAAAGCGACTTAGCTGGTTAATGTGTTCGCAGTCCGAGCTTGATGCGGGACAAGGTTCTATCCCCCAAGATGGTCCCGAGGTGGCGGAGCGGAGAGCTCGACATGCCGAAGTGGTGACATAGCACGGTCGATGCAGACCGGCAGAGTGACGCCAAAGTCCTCGGATCATTTTCCTGTGCAAAAAAATAGTGCAAGCGGGAGATAATAGTATTAATGATAAATAAATAAAAAATCATTACATAATGAATAATTTATGCAAAGTGAGTAATAAAAGAAATATGGCCTGGCAATGAAGTCGATGTCGACGCGGGGCGTCGGCGTGATGCGGTAAAGGCGTGGCAAAGCCTGAATTCATAGGTCGGTCCGCGCTCCGGATGCGGCGTTCGCCGGACTATGTACGGAGACTGACCGAACCAGCATGCGACCGTCGTTAATGCGGCCACCATTTGATAGACCTGTGAACATATGATGGACAAACCAGAGTAATAATTCCTTGGAAAAAATGAACCCAAACATGCAAAAAATATAAGACTTAATAGCACCTGGTTTATTTGTTGTAGTAATCCAAAGGAAGATGATGCTGGCAAAGGTTGGCTCGCCGAGGTAAAGCCCTCGGTCCAGCCAATCGTGATGAAGCTAGTCGGCTAGTGACGCCGAAGTGTCCGGAGTAGGTTGATGAAGAGATGATGAATCCTCCGGTCCAGCCGAGATGTCGAAGCCTCGAGGCCAGTCGATGAGTCGAAGTAGTCCAGCGTGATGGACACCGGCTTGAAGGGGTAACAGTGCGGCCCTGCCGATGCAGGTCGTGACGTGGTCGATGCCGGCTTGATGAAGCGACCGTGTCGTGATGCCGGTATGCCCGCTACGTGTAATCCGTGGGGCGGCGATGTTGGTGATGATTTGTCCTTTGTGATGCCGGACTCTTGTTCGGCTTGCCGATGTCGGATCACGGGTTCCGGCAGACCCTTAAGGTTCGAACTCTGGGGTGCGCGCGGAGATCGTGCCCTCTACCTCTCCGTATCGCTAGGATCTAAACTATTGCCAGAACAACACATGAGACACGGGGTTTATACTGGTTCGTGAAGGAAATATGCCCTAGAGGCAATAATAAAGTTATTATTTATTTCCTTATTTCATGATAAATGTTTATTATTCATGCTAGAATTGTATTAACCGGAAACATAATACATGTGTGAATATATAAACAAACAGAGTGTCACTAGTATGCCTCTACTTGACTAGCTCGTTAATCAAAGATGGTTATGTTTCCTAACCATGAACAAAGAGTTGTTATTTGATTAACAAGGTCACATCATTAGTTGAATGATCTGACTGACATGACCCATTCCATTAGCTTAGCACCCGATCATTTAGTATGTTGCTATTGCTTTCTTCATGACTTATACTGTAGGGGAACGCAGTAAATTCAAAATTTTTCCTACGCACACGCAAGATCATGGTGATGCATAGCAACGAGAGGGGAGAGTGTTTGTCTACGTACCCTCGTAGACCGAAGCGGAAGCGTTGACGCAACGTAGAGGAAGTAGTCGTACGTAGAGGAAGTAGTCGTACGTTCTCCTCGCGATCCAACCGATCTAAGCACCGAACGTACGGCACCTCCGAGTTCTGCACACGTTCAGCTCGATGACGATCCCCGGGCTCCGATCCAGCAAAGCGTCGGGGAAGAGTTCCGTCAGCACGACGGCGTGGTGACGATCTTGATGTGTTACCGGCGCAGGGCTTCGCCTAAGCACTGCAACAATATGATCGAGGTGGAATTTGGTGGAAGGGGGCACCGCACACGGCTAAGGAACGATCCGTAGATCAACTTGTGTGTCTTTGGGGTGCCCCCTGCCCCCGTATATAAAGGATCCAAGGGGGAGGGGCTGGCCGGCCAGGTTTGGTGCGCCAGGAGAGTCCTACTCCCTCTGGGAGTAGGATTCCCCCCCCCCCAATCCTAGTTGGACTAGGATTGCTCCAAGGGGGAGCGAAAGAGAGAGAGGGGGCGCCCACCTCTCCTAGTCCTAATAGGACTAGGGAAGGGGGGGGAGGCGCGCAGCCCCTAGGGCTTCCCTCTCACCTTTCCTCCAAGGCCCATGTTGGCCCATTATGCTTCCGGGGGGTTCCGGTAACCCTCCCGGTATTCTGGTAAAATCCTGATTTCACCCGGAATGCATCCGATGTCCAAACATAGGCTTCCAATATATAATTCTTTATGTCTCGACCATTTCGAGACTCCTCGTCACGTCCCCGATCTCATCCGGGACTCCGAACTCCTTCGGTACATCAAAACTCATAAACTCATAATACAACTGTCATCGAAACCTTAAGCGTGCGGACCCTACGGGTTCGAGAACAATGTAGACATGACCGAGACACGTCTCCAGTCAATAACCAATAGCGGGACCTGGATGCCCATATTGGCTCCTACATATTCTACGAAGATCTTTATCGGTCAGACCGCATAACAACATACGTTTGTTCCCTTTGTCATCGGTATGTTACTTGCCCGAGATTCGATCGTCGGTATCCAATACCTAGTTCAATCTCGTTACCGGCAAGTCTCTTTACTCGTTCCGTAATACATCATCTCACAACTAACACATTAGTTGCAATGCTTGCAAGGCTTATGTGATGTGCATTACCGAGAGGGCCCAGAGATACCTCTCCGACAATCGGAGTGACAAATCCTAATCTCGAAATATGTCAACCCAACATGTACCTTCGGAGACACCTGTAGAGCACCTTTATAATCACCCAGTTACGTTGTGACGTTTGGTAGCACACAAAGTGTTCCTATGGTAAACGGGAGTTGCATAATCTCATAGTTAAAGGAACATGTATAAGTCATGGATAAAAGCAATAGCAACATACTAAACGATCGGGTGCTATGCTAATGGAATGGGTCATGTCAATCAGATCATTCAACTAATGATGTGATCTCGTTAATCAAATAACAACTCTTTGTTCATGGCTAGGAAACATAACCATCTTTGATTAATGAGCTAGTCAAGTAGAGGCATACTAGTGACACTTTGTTTGTCTATGTATTCACACATGTATTATGTTTCCAGTTAATACAATTCTAGCATGAATAATAAACATTTATCATGATATAAGGAAATAAATAATAACTTTATTATTGCCTCTAGGGCATATTTCCTTCAGTCTCCCACTTGCACTAGAGTCAATAATCTAGTTCACATCGCCATGTGATTTATCAGCAATAGTTCACATCGATATGTGACCAACACCCAAAGGGTTTACTAGATTCAGTAATCTAGTTCACATTGCTATGTGATTAACACCCAAAGAGTACTATAGTGTGACTTTTGCTTGTGAGAGAAGTTTAGTCAACGGGTCTGCCACATTCAGATCCGTTATGTATTTTGCAATTTTCTATGTCTACAATGCTCTGCACGGAGCTACTTTAGCTAATTGCTCCCACTTTCAATATGTATCTAGATTGAGACTTAGAGTCATCCAGATTAGTGTCAAAACTTGCATCGACGTAACCTTTTACGACGAACCTTTTTGTCACCTCCATAATCGAGAAACATATCCTTATTCCACTAAGGATAATTTTGACCGCCGTCCAGTGATCTACTCCTAGATCACTATTGTACTCCCGTGCCAATCTCAGGGTAGGGTATACAATAGGTCTGGTATACAGCATGGCATACTTTATAGAACCTATGGCTGAGGCATAGGGAATGACTTTCATTCTCTTTCTATCTTCTGCCGTGGTCGGGCTTTGAGTCTTACTCAATTTCACACCTTGTAATACAGGCAAGAACTCTTTCTTTGACTGTTCCATTTTGAACTACTTCAAAATCTTTTCAAGGTATGTACTTATTGAAAAACTTATCAAGCGTCTTGATCTATCTCTATAGATCTTGATGCTCAATATGTAAGCAGCTTCACCGAGGTCCTTCTTCGAAAAACTCCTTTCAAATACTCCTTTATGCTTTACAGAATAATTCTACATTATCTCCGATCAATAATATGTCATTTACATATACTTATCAGAAATACTGTAGTGCTCCCACTCACTTTCTTGTAAATACAGGCTTCACCGCAAGTCTGTATAAAACTATATGCTTTGATCAACTTATCAAAGCGTATATTCCAACTCCGAGATGCTTGCACGAGTCCATAGATGGATCGCTGGAGCTTGCATATTTTGTTAACACCTTCAGGATCGACAAAACCTTCTAGTTGCATCGTATACAACTCTTATTTAATAAATCCATTAAGGAATGTAGTTTTATCCATTTGCCGGATTTCATAAAATGCGGCAATTGCTAACATGATTCGGACAGACTTAAGCATAGATACGAGTGAGAAACTCTCATCGTAGTCAACACCTTGAACTTGTCGAAAACCTTTTGCGACAATTCTAGCTTTGTAGATAGTAACACTACTATCAGTGTCCGTCTTCCTCTTCAAGATCCATTTATTTTCTTTGGCTTGCCGATCATTGGGCAAATCCATCAAAGTCCATACTTTGTTCTCATACATGGATCATATCTCAGATTTCATGGCCTCTAACCATTTTGCGGAATCTGGGCTCGTCATCGCTTCCTCATAGTTCACAAGTTCGTCATGGTCTAGTAACATGACTTCCAGAACAGGATTACCGTACCACTCGGGTGCGGATCTCACTCTGGTTTACTTACGAGATTCGGTAGTAATTTGATCTTGAAGTTACATGATCATCATCATTAGCTTCCTCACTAATTGGTGTAGTAGTCACAGGAACAGTTTTCTGTGATGAACTACTTTCCAATAAGGGAGAAGGTACAATTACCTTATCAAGTTCTACTTTCCTCCCACTCACTTCTTTCGAAAGAAACTCTTTCTCTAGAAAGTTTCCGAACTTAGCAACAAAAGTCTTGCCTTCGGATCTGTGATAGAAGGTGTATCCAACAGTTTCCTTTGGATATCCTATGAAGACACATTTCTCCGATTTGGGTTCGAGCTTATCAGGTTGAAGCTTTTTCACATAAGCATCGCAGCCCCAAACTTTAAGAAACGACAGGTTAGGTTTATTGCTAAACCATAGTTCATACGGTGTCGTCTCAACGGATTTAGATGGTGCCCCTTTTAACGTGAATGCAGTTGTCTCTAATGCATGATCCCAAAACGATATTGGTAAATCGGTAAGAAACATCATAGATTGTACTATATCCAATAAAGTACGGTTATGACGTTCGGACACACCATTATGCTGTGGTGTTCCAGGTGGCATGAATTTGTGAAACTATTCCACACGGTTTTTAACTGAAGGCCAAAACTCGTAACTCAAATATTTTACCTCTGCGATCATATCGTAGAAACTTTTTATTTTCTTGTTACGATGGTTATCCACTTCACTCTGAAATTCTTTGAACTTTTCAAACGTTTCAGACTTATGTTTCATTAAGTAGATATACCCATATCTGCTTAAATCATCTGTGAAGTTCTGAAAATAATGATACTTGTCGCGAGCCTTAATATTCATCGGACCACATACATCAGTATGTATGATTTCCAACAAATCTGTTGCTTGCTCCATTGTTCTGGAGAACGGCGTTTTAGTCATCTTGCCCAAGAGGCATGGTTCGCAAGCATCAAGTGATTCATAATCAAGTGATTCCAAAATCCCATCAGCATGGAGTTTCTTCATGCGCTTTACACCAATATGACCTAAACGGCAGTGCCACAAATAGGTTGCACTATCATTATTAACTTCGCATCTTTTTGGTTTCAATATTATGAATATGTGTATCACTACGATCGAGATCCAATGAACTATTTTCATTGGTGTGTATTACCATAGAAGGTTTTATTCATGTAAACAGAACAACAATTGTTCTCTAACTTTAAATGAATAACTGTATTGCAATTAACATGATCAAATCATATTCATGCTCAACGCAAACACCAAATAACACTTATTTAGTTTTAACACTAATCCCGAAAGTATAGGTAGTGTGTGATGATGATCATATCAATCTTGGAACCACTTCCAACACACATCGTCACCTTGCCCTTTAACTAGTCTTTGTTCATTCTGCAACTCCCGTTTCGAGTTACTAAATTTTAGCAACTGAACTAGTACCAAATACTGAGGGTTTGCTATGAACACTAGTAAAGTACACATCAATAACACGTATATCAAATATACTTATGTTCACTTTGCCATCCTTCTTATCCGCCAATCACTTGGGGTAGTTCCGCTTCCAGTGACCAGTCTCTTTGCAGTAGAAGCACTT
This sequence comes from Aegilops umbellulata, assembly GCA_032464435.1. Classification (NCBI taxonomy): domain Eukaryota; kingdom Viridiplantae; phylum Streptophyta; class Magnoliopsida; order Poales; family Poaceae; genus Aegilops; species Aegilops umbellulata. Next base: position 380,011,099 of record CP136054.1, read on the forward strand.
AGTCTTAGGCTTAGGACTAGACTTGGGCTTTTTCACTTGAGCAGCAACTTGCTTGCCGTTCTTCTTGAAGTTCCCCTTCTTTCCTTTTGCCCTTTTCTTGAAACTAGTGATCTTGTCAACCATCAACACTTGATGTTTTTCTTTGATTTCTACCTTCGTCGATTTTAGCATCGCGAAGAGCTTGGGAATATTTTCCGTTATCCCTTGCATATTATAGTTCATCACGAAGTTCTACTAACTTGGTGATGGTGACTAGAGAATTCTGTCAATCACTATCTTATCTGGAAGATTAACTCCCACTTGATTCAAGCGATTGTAGTACCCAGACAATCTGAGCACATGCTCACTAGTTGAGCGATTCTCCTCCATCTTTTAGCTATAGAACTTGTTGGAGACTTCATATCTCTCAACTCGGGTATTTGCTTGAAATATTAACTTCAACTCCTGGAACATCTTGTATGGTCCATGACGTTCAAAACATCTTTGAAGTCCCGATTCTTAAGCCGTTAAGCATGGTGCACTAAACTATTGAGTAGTCATCATATTGAGCTAGCAAAATGTTCATAACGTCTGCATCTGCTCCTGCAAAAGGTCCGTCACCTAGCGGTGCATCAAGGACAAAATTCTTCTGTGCAGCAATGAGGATAAACCTCAGATTGCGGATCCAATCCGCATCATTGCTACTAACATTTTTCAACACAATTTTCTCTAGGAACATATCAAAATAAACACAGGGAAGCAACAATGCGAGCTATTGATCTACAACATAGATATGCTAATGCTACCAGGACTAAGTTCATGATAAATTAATGTTCAATTAATCATATTACTTAAGAACTCCCACTTAGATAGACATCCCTCTAATCCTCTAAGTGATCACGTGATCCAACTCAACTAAACCATGTCCGATCATCACGTGAGATGGAGTAGTTTCAATGGTGAACATCACTATGTTGATCATATCTACTATATGATTCACGCTCGACCTTTCGGTCTCTGTGTTCCGAGGCCATATCTGTATATGCTAGGCTCGTCAAGTTAAACCTGAGTATTCCGCGTGTGCAACTGTTTTGCACCCGTTGTATTTGAACGTAGAGCCTATCGCACCCGATCATCACGTGGTGTCTCAGCACGAAGAACTTTCGCAACGGTGCATACTCAGGGAGAACACTTCTTGATAATTTAGTGAGAGATCATCTTATAATGCTACCGTCAATCAAAGCAAGATAAGATGCATAAAAAGGATAAACATCACATGCAATCAATATAAGTGATATGATATGGCCATCATCATCTTGTGCTTGTGATCTCCATCTTCGAAGCACCGTCATGATCACCATCGTCACCGGCGCGACACCTTGATCTTCATCGCAGCATCGTTGTCGTCTCGCTAATCTTATGCTTCTACGACTATCACTACCGTTTAGCAATAAAGTAAAGCATTACATCGTGATTGCATTGCATACAATAAAGCGACAACCATATGGCTCCTGCCAGTTGCCGATAACTCGGTTACAAAACATGATCATCTCATACAATAAAATTTAGCATCACGTCTTGACCATATCACATCACAACATGCCCTGCAAAAACAAGTTAGACGTTCTCTACTTTGTTGTTGCAAGTTTTACGTGGCTGCTACGGGCTTTAAGCAAGAACTCATCTTACCTACGCATCAAAACCACAACGATAGTTTGTCAAATAGACTCCGTTTTAACCTTCTCAAGGACCGGGCGTAGCCACACTCGGTTCAACTAAAGTTGGAGAGACAGTCTTCCGCAAGCCATCTCTGTGCAAAGCACGTCGAGGGAACCGGTCTCGCGTAAGCGTACGCGTAAGGTTGGTCCGGATCGTCTCATCCAACAATACCGCTGAACCAAAGTATGACATGCTGGTAGGCAGTATGACTTGTATCGTCCACAACTCACTTGTGTTCTACTCGTGCAAATAACATCAACCATAAAACCTAGGCTCGGATGCCACTGTAGGGGAACGCAGTAAATTCAAAATTTTTCCTACGCACACGCAAGATCATGGTGATGCATAGCAACGAGAGGGGAGAGTGTTTGTCTACGTACCCTCGTAGACCGAAGTGGAAGCGTTGACGCAACGTAGAGGAAGTAGTCGTACGTAGAGGAAGTAGTCGTACGTTCTCCTCGCGATCCAACCGATCTAAGCACCGAACGTACGGCACCTCCGAGTTCTGCACACGTTCAGCTCGATGACGATCCCCGCGCTCCGATCCAGCAAAGCGTCGGGGAAGAGTTCCGTCAGCACGACGGCGTGGTGACGATCTTGATGTGTTACCGGCACAGGGCTTCGCCTAAGCACTGCAACAATATGATCGAGGTGGAATTTGGTGGAAGGGGGCACCGCACACGGCTAAGGAACGATCCGTAGATCAACTTGTGTGTCTTTGGGGTGCCCCCTGCCCCCGTATATAAAGGATCCAAGGGGGAGGGGCTGGCCGGCCAGGTTTGGTGCGCCAGGAGAGTCCTACTACCTCTGGGAGTAGGATTCCCCCCCCAATCCTAGTTGGACTAGGATTGCTCCAAGGGGGAGAGAAAGAGAGAGAGGGGGCGCCCACCTCTCCTAGTCCTAATAGGACTAGGGAAGGGGGGGAGGCGCGCAGCCCCTAGGGCTGCCCTCTCACCTTTCCTCCAAGGCCCATGTTGGCCCATTATGCTTCCGGGGGGTTCCGGTAACCCTCCCGGTATTCTGGTAAAATCCTGATTTCACCCGGAATGCATCCGATGTCCAAACATAGGCTTCCAATATATAATTCTTTATGTCTCGACCATTTCGAGACTCCTCGTCACGTCCCCGATCTCATCCGGGACTCCGAACTCCTTCGGTACATCAAAACTCATAAACTCATAATACAACTGTCATCGAAACCTTAAGCGTGCGGACCCTACGGGTTCGAGAACAATGTAGACATGACCGAGACACGTCTCCAGTCAATAACCAATAGCGGGACCTGGATGCCCATATTGGCTCCTACATATTCTACGAAGATCTTTATCGGTCAGACCGCATAACAACATACGTTTGTTCCCTTTGTCATCGGTATGTTACTTGCCCGAGATTCGATCGTCGGTATCCAATACCTAGTTCAATCTCGTTACCGGCAAGTCTCTTTACTCGTTCCGTAATACATCATCTCACAACTAACACATTAGTTGCAATGCTTGCAAGGCTTATGTGATGTGCATTACCGAGAGGGCCCAGAGATACCTCTCCGACAATCGGAGTGACAAATCCTAATCTCGAAATATGTCAACCCAACATGTACCTTCGGAGACACCTGTAGAGCACCTTTATAATCACCCAGTTACGTTGTGACGTTTGGTAGCACACAAAGTGTTCCTATGGTAAACGGGAGTTGCATAATCTCATAGTTAAAGGAACATGTATAAGTCATGGATAAAAGCAATAGCAACATACTAAACGATCGGGTGCTATGCTAATGGAATGGGTCATGTCAATCAGATCATTCAACTAATGATGTGATCTCGTTAATCAAATAACAACTCTTTGTTCATGGCTAGGAAACATAACCATCTTTGATTAATGAGCTAGTCAAGTAGAGGCATACTAGTGACACTTTGTTTGTCTATGTATTCACACATGTATTATATTTCCAGTTAATACAATTCTAGCATGAATAATAAACATTTATCATGATATAAGGAAATAAATAATAACTTTATTATTGCCTCTAGGGCATATTTCCTTCATATACATGTTCCTATGACTATGAGATTATTCAACTCCCGTTTGCCGGAGGAACACTTTGTGTGCTACAAAACGTCACAACGTAACTGGGTGATTATAAAGGAGCTCTACAGGTGTCTCCAAAGGTAGATGTTGGGTTGGCGTATTTCGAGATTAGGATTTGTCACTCCGATTGTCGGAGAGGTATCTCTGGGCCCTCTCGGTGATGCACATCACTTAAGCCTTGCAAGCATTGCAACTAATGAGTTAGTTGTGAGATGATGTATTACAGAACGAGTAAAGAGACTTGCCGGTAACGAGATTGAACTAGGTATTGGATACCGACGATCGAATCTCGGGCAAGTAACATACCGATGACAAAGGGAACAACGTATGTTATTATGCGGTCTGACCGATAAAGATCTTCGTAGAATATGTAGGAGCCAATATGGGCATCCAGGTCCCGCTATTGGTTATTGACCGGAGACGTGTCTCGGTCATGTCTACATTGTTCTTGAACCGTAGGGTCCGCACGCTTAAGGTTTTGATGACAGTTATATAATGAGTTTATGAGTTTTGATGTACCGAAGGAGTTCGGAGTCCCAGATGAGATCGGGGACATGACAAGGAGTCTCGAAATGGTCGAGACGTAAAGATCGATATATTGGACGACTATATTCGGACATCGGAAAGGTTCTGAGTGGTTCGGGTATTTTCGGAGGTACCGGGGATTTACGGGAATATGGGGAAGAGTATTGGGCCTTATTGGGCCTTAGTGGGAAGGAGCCAGGAGGTGGCGCGCGCCCCTCCCAAGCCCAGTCCGAATTGGACAAGGGGTTTGGGGGCGCGACCCCCTCTCCCTTCCTTCTCCACTCCCCTCCTTTCCCCCCTTCTCCTAGTTGGACTAGGAAAGGTGGAATCCTACTCCCGGTGGGAGTAGGACTCCCCTTGGCGCGCCCCTCCTAGGCCGGCCGCCCCCTCCTCCCTTGCTCCTTTATATACGGGGGCAGGGGGCACCCCATGGACACACAAGTTGATCTTCATGATCGCTCCTTAGCCGTGTGCGGTGCCCCCCTCCACCATATTCCACCTCGAATATATCGCTGTAGTGCTTAGGCGAAGCCCTGCGCCGGTAGAACATCAAGATCGTCACCACGCCATCGTGCTGACAAAACTCCTCCCCGAAGCTTTGCTGGATCGGAGCTAGGGGTGCGTCATCGAGCTGTACGTGTGTCAAGAACTCGGAGGTGCCAGAGTAACGGTGCTTGTATCGGTCGGATCGGGAAGACGTACGACTACTTCGTCTACGTTGTGTCAACGCTTCCGCTTCGGTCTACGAGGGTATGTAGACAACACTCTCCCCTCTCATTGCTATGCATCACCATGATCTTGCGTGTGCGTAGGAAATTTTTGAAATTACTACGTTCCCCAATAGTTCGGGCCACCATTGTGGTGTAATACCCTACTCCAGTGTGGTAAGTGGATTGCCTCTTGGGCTGATGAGGAAGAACAGTACAAGGAAGAATGACCTCGCGAGGGTCTGTTCTTGGTTAGGGGATGAACTGCTAGAGGGAGTTCAATCGCCCTTCTCTTTCTCTCTACTTTCTCTAGATGCTGAATCAGATTGGATTCTCGATGCCTCTACCCTGGGGGTGGCTTGTCCTATTTATAGGCGAAGGCCCTAGGCCTCTTCCCAAATATTGAGCGGGAAGGGCGCCAACAATTGGCCGATTTGAAGGGGAACATCGGGTACACTTATCCTGACTAAAGTTGGTCTTCCCCTGCCAAAGGTTCTGGTGATGACGCCGGCTTGGGCTCCACAGTGACTTCTTCCTTGTCATGGAGTTGGTCTTGGTCACGTTGCACCGAAATGGGTGCCTTTGCTTGATCCTCTCGCCTACGCTTGCCCCCTTTGCACCAATGAGGAAAGGGAGGACACTGCGCGGGCTGGCGCCCGCCTGGCACCTCTGGTCGTCATGGCTTGCGTCATGGGCACCTCGTGAGGTACCCCACCTTGATCTCTCCGCCTCCTCGCGAGCCAGCCTAAGGAGGCCGTGCTGGAGGAAGCTCCGTGTCGTCCGCCTCGCGAGGCTTGGCCCCTCGCGAGGGTCTTGAGCCTCGTGTTGATGAAGATGGGCCACATTGGGCCCCCACTCGAGCCACGCCACAGGCCGCAGGTAGGCAAGTCTGGGGACCCCCGTTCCCAGAACGCCGACAGTAGCCCCCGGGCCCAAGGCGCACATGGACTTGGCCGTGCCGAGAGGCGAAAGGGCAAGGGCGAAGCGCCGCGGGCCCTAACAGCCTGCGGCCTCGGGCGCCGCGTGGCGGTTGATTGGACGTGGGCGTCTCCACTTCCCCACGACGCCTCGACGATCGCACGGATAGGACAAGTCCCTGCATGCAAACCATCTCATGATTACCTGTGATCGTGGAGGCCGGCAGTTGGCCTCCGCCGGCTATAAGTACGGCACCACGCGTGCCCTTCCAGTCCATCTCTTCTCGCTTCCTCCCCCGCCTCAGTTCTTGCTCCATATTGGTGTGATGGCTCCGATTCGCCGGTTCTCCACGGCGGAGAAGGGAAAGGCTCCTCAAGAGGTACCTGACCCGCTCCCGCCGAAGAAACGGCCCGCCTTGCGCGGCCAAGACGAGGAGAATCGCCTGGTGGTGTCGAGGCCTTGGTACGAGCGGCCTCCGCCGGGGTTCCCGCTTCCCTTGTATGCCCACGCCGAGGGCTTTGGAAGAGGAGATGCCGATCCCCTCAGCCAGCGCCGTCGCCGGCGCCGCAGGATCACGAAGGTGTTGGTTGTTCCTCCATGCCACCATGCCTCCGCGGACTTGGATCCGCCTTCCTCCCTTCTTCGCCTCCGCCTTCCAGCAGGTGAGGCTCCTGGAGCTGTGGCTGCAGCATGCCGACTACAGCACTCCTGCAACCGGGGCAGAGGTTGCGATCACCGCCCCGGGCGAGGTCTTCATGACTCGCGGCTGGGGTGAAATCGCTCGGTGCTGCAGAACGAAGGGCGCCCTCACGATCCACCTGGAGTACGACGGCGCATCGGTGATGTTCTTCAAGGTCTTCGACGCGAACGGTCGCCGGCTGGAGTGCTGCCCCGGGGGAGGCGGCCAGGACCCCGCCATGGCGACGGCGGGGCCCGCCAATCGCCCCCTGGACAGCTCCGCAAGCGACGGGAGCGCCGGAGGATCCAGCGATCTCAGTGAGGTCTTCGCGATGCCGGAGACGAGCGACGACAGCTACAAGCCCGCGAGCCAGCGCCGCTCCCGGAGCAGGGCAGGCTCGCTTGGTCGCCGTCGATCCTGATCTGGATGGGGTTGGCGCCGGCGCCTGCCGGCCCACTGTTGATGATGGCATCTTTTGCAGGGGCGCGTGTAATTAGCACCTTTTAGGATTCGTTCCCTGCAAGGAATCACATTGCGCCCCATAGGGGCTTGTAAGGTGGATGTGATCCTTGTTGTTAATATGTAACCCTTGCTATGGATTTGTGCGAATCGCGAATTCTGTCATAGTTTGGTTCCCCCTTTCTCACCTCGCGAGGGGTTGGTGCTCTACGTCGACGGGTCCCTGTCCCAAGGTGGCCTCAGCTGTCGCTGGTATGCCAGGTCGCGATGCCGTGGTCAAGGCCAGGAGGTGAGCGACCCGGGGTCCAGTAAGAGCCCCTGAGTCGCGATGCTCAGGAGGTCCCCTTTGGCGCCCAAGCAGCCGTCGCTAGGTGAGAAAGGTAAGCAGTGTCGCTAGTACGGAGTCGCTTTAGGTGCGGGGGTAGTGCTATGGTAACTAACGCTTTGGATGGTGACTTATCTTGAGGATCGGAGATTGCCCTCAGCGTGCCGTCGGATCTGGGGGGTAGCTCGAGCGGAGCTGCTTGACGAGGTCCTCGCGTGCCCCTTCTCCCTCGCCTCTGCTCCCCTTTCTTCTATACGTCCTCAGGTCCCGGCCCTCGAGCTGGTCTCAGCCGTTGCTGGTATGCCAGGTCGGTTGCCATGGACAAGGCCAGAGGGTGAGGGCTGGAGAGCCAGTAGGAGCCCTGAGTCGCGATGCTCAGGCACCCCCCCTTTAACGTGCAAGTGGCTCGCGCGGGCAAGGGCGAAGGGAACATCGTGAGGGCCTTGGCTAGCGCGGTTCCCCATATGGGCCCTGCGGATTCATCACAAAAAGAGAAGACGGGGTTGCCATAGCAGCGATTAGTTGACTGTTAGCCGCTCAGGAGCTCGCCGGTTGGAGCGGGCGAGGTGTGTCGGGGCACCCGTGAGCCAGCGCGGGACTCACGAGGCCCTACCTCTAGGCGGGTTGCACCTGGCACTAGGCCGTATCTTGAGATGTGTTCCTGCAAAGTCTGGTTAGATGCCGGCACTCTACGTCCTCGGGTCCCGACCCTCGAGCTTGTCTCAGCCGTCGCTGGTATGCCAGGTCGCGATGCCGTGGACAAGGCCAGAGGGTGAGGGCTGGAGAGCCAGTAAGAGCCCTGAGTTACGATGCTCAGGCACCCCCCTTTAACGTGCAAGTGGTCGACATGAAGAAGAAGGGCGCCGTAGACGGCATCGACTAATGATGCATAACTGGAAATAAACGCGGAAGGGATACACGCTGCTGGGTCTAACCCGAGCGGCCTAGGGATGATGCAGCCCGAGGGGCGCCCCCAGCAAAGCAAGCTAGCGACTAAAAAGATAGAAAGGGATACATGCCACAGGGACGGACCCACGCGGCTTGGGAATGACGCAACCCTGGGAGGGCGCTCCCAGCTGAGAATGAAACTTGAAAGATGTCACCTGAAGATGTCGTTGATGCAGTGGCGTTGGCGTAGCAGACTCGGTGGGCTGCGGAAGCTGATCCTCACGAGCCCCCAGGCCCGGGGGCCTCGGGAGGCTCCGGAGGCACTGGTGGCTCCTCGTGAGCAGCCTCCATCTCCGCCAGGGATGCGGAACGCCTGCCTTCTTGTGCTTCCAAGACGCTCCTCATGATGCGCTAGAACGCCGCAGCCACGCTCGGCAGGCCATAAGGCATGCAGACATAGTTGTGGGGTGGTCCTCCGCAACGCCCCGCTTGTGAGGGCCAGAGGCGCTCCGCCGTGGCGATCTGATTGAGCCCTGATACGTCGACGCAGACGCGTAGCCCACCATCCTCGCCTGGATGGGGAGCCACAGCTGATGGGCGACGGCAACCCCGCATGATCCTTGACTCCGGTAGCTCTTGCATCGCCTTGCTAACAAACCCCTGTTGGTCTGGCCTTCCTTCCCTGTCTTCCTCCCAAGGGAAGCGTGTTTCAAAACACGCCTCCAATGGTGCCCAAGCGCCTCCCTCGTGACCTTGGCGAGGTCGATGGCCCTCCAGGTGAGAGCCCCTGAGCCCTGCCTGAGGAGGGCGCCGGGCGCGCTTTCCTATGCGATTAAAGGAGGGTCCCCCTGGGCAGACGCGGGCCTTGAAGGGCCTGCCTCCTGAGGGTCTGAGCCTGACGTTGTCTTCTTCTTCTTGGGGGTGGTCTCAGGAAGCCTCCTGCTTCCGCGATCTGGGTCTTCTAGTGATGCGGCCTGAAAGGCTCGCTCCAGGGCACACACTGCATCCTTCTCTTGACATGGCACCGTGATGACGCAGCCGCTTCCTGGCATCTTGAGGACGTTGTAGCCATGGTGAGTCACGGCCATGAACTTGGCCAGCGCCGGGTACCCGAGGATGGCATTGTACGGCAGGCGGATGTGGGCGACGTCGAAGTCGATGAGCTCGGTGCGGTAGTTGTTGTAGGTGACGAAGGTGACCGGGAGGCGGACCTGCCCGATCGGGACTGTGGAACCGGCAGTGACTCCGGAGAATGGCTTGGTTGGCTGAAGCTGGTCATAGGTCACTTGGAGGCTGTTGAACGTTTCCACGGACAAGACATTGAGCCCTGCCCCTCCGTCGATGAGGGTCCTGGTGACCAGAACGTTGCTGATGACTGGGGAACAAAGTATTGGGAGGACTCCGGCTGTGGCTGCGCACTTGAGCTGGTCTGCTGAGCTAAACGTGATGGTGCAGGCCGACCACCTGAGGGGACGCGTTGCTTCAAGCTTGGGGAGGACTGCGTTCACTTTGCGAGCAAACTGCTTGAAGATACGTTGGGAGGCTGGGGCTTGAGCTCCGCCCAGGATGCAGGCGATGGCACGAGGCTCCTGGAAGCCCCCAGCCCCCTCGTCTTGGTGGCGGTCTTCATTCCTTCTTGGCTGAGGCGGCAACGGCGGCAGGCCTGGGTTGCCATGAGGGCGATCCTCACGAGGCTGATCCCTCCAGTCGCCCTCGCGAGGCGGGTCGCGCCAGCGGTCCTCGCGAGGTTGGTCATGCCAGCCTGGACGTGGGCCGCGGTCTTCCCAGCGTCCCGGGTTCCTTCCTCCTCCTCGGCCGTAGCCCCGGTCAGCACGGTCAGGGCGTCGGCCGACTCTTCCTTCTCGCACGGCGCGGAGTTCTTGGCATTCATTGGTGTTGTGGGTGTGGAGGTCGTGGTACACATAGTACAGGCTGCCCCTGGAAGATTCAGGCAGATCCTTGCCCCGCTTCATGTCTTGTTCTGCCGCGAGCACGGCAGCCCCCTTGCGCTTCACGTCCTTGGCCTTGGGCTTCTTCTCTTCTGGGTCTGCGGCAGGCAGCTCGAGGAGGGAGAGGCGTCCCTCCTCAGCTCTGGTGCACTTGGTCGCCAGGTTGAACAGTTCCACGGAGGTGCAGAGGTCTTCATGCATCGCCAGCTCCTCCTTCATCTTGACGTCGTGCACACCATCGGAGAAGGCCGAAATGATGGCTTCTTCGGGCACCCTGGGGATCTTGAGGCGCGCGCTGTTGAAGCGCTGGATGTACTTCTGCAGGGTCTCCCCAGGTTGCTGCTTGATGCGGCGCATGTCGCTCACGGCGGGAGGCCGGTCGCGGGTACCTTGGAAGTTGGCGATGAAGCGTGTGCGCATCTGGTCCCAGGAGGAGATCGTGCCTGGGGCCAGGTTCAGGAGCCAAGTGCGAGCACCTTCCTTCAGCACCATGGGGAACCAATTCGCCATGACCTTCTCGTCCCCGCTGGCAGCTTCGATTCCCAGCTCGTAGAGCTGGAGGAACTCCGTGGGATCAGTGGTGCCGTCGTAGCAAGGAGGCAGGTCCGGCTTGAACTTGCCGGGCCACGCGACGCTACGCAAGTCAGGGGTGTAGGCGCGGCAACCAGCGGTGGCCGCGGGAGGTTTTGGTTGAGGGAGAGCCTGGCCTTGTGGGTCCCCTTGTGCCGCAGTTGGGAGCAGCGCGGGGTCTTGACGCGCCAGAGCTGGAGCAGGGTCTCGGCGAGCCGGAGCCGGGAGCGCCCGGGCGGCCTCTTGCGGTCGCAGGACTTCTTGGCAGCTACGTTCCTGCTGGGCCGGCGCATGACGGAGCGGGTTCCGCCTAGGAGCTGCGCGCCTTGGGGCCATGGCATCTTCTTGGAAAGGTGGCGGCTGGAACGCCCCCGGAGCTTCATAGCCCATGTGGGGCGGAGTGCGGCGCAGTGGTGCGGAAGGCGCGGGAGAGCCCCCTGCGGCGCGGTCGAGCTCGGCGACGCGGTCGAGCCACTCCTCGTAGACGTCGTCGACGGGGCGGTAGCGCAGGAGCTCGTTCGCCGCAATGAGCGCAGCTCGAGCCTCCAAGGGCGCGCGCAGCGCGTGCGACGAAGAACCGGCTGGGGTGAGCGACGGAGTGGCCGTGCGGCCATCCCGCCGCACGGACGGGTGTTGAGAGGACGCTTGCTGCTCGTTCCCCGTCGGGCCGGTCGCGGCGTTGACGGCGGGCGACGGGGAACGACGAGGACGCCTGTCGACGGGGGCCGTCTAGACGGCGCGGGAAGCGATGGCGGCCCGGCGCTCGGCGCGGGCCCGACGAGTGTCAGACATGGATGCGGTGGTCAAAGGAGAGCGGAGCGGTGGAAGACAGATTCCGGCGCACCCCTACCTGGCGCGCCAAATGTCGGATCACGGGTTCCGACAGACCCTTAAGGTTCGAACTCTGGGGTGCGCGCGGAGATCGTGCCCTCTACCTCTCCGTCTCGCTAGGATCTAAACTATTGCCAGAAGAACACATGAGACACGGGGTTTATACTGGTTCGGGCTACCATTGTGGTGTAATACCCTACTCCAGTGTGGTGAGTGGATTGCCTCTTGGGCTGATGAGGAAGAACAGTACAAGGAAGAACGACCTCGCGAGGGTCTGTTCTTGGTTAGGGGATGAACTGCTAGGGGGAGTTCAATCGCCCTTCTCTTTCTCTCTACTTGCTCTAGATGCTGAATCAGATTGGATTCTCGATGCCCCTACCTTGGGGGTGGCTAGTCCTATTTATAGGCGAAGGCCCTGGGCCTCTTCCCAAATATTGTGTGGGAAGGGCGCCAACAATTGGCCGATTTGAAGGGGAACATCGGGTACACTTATCCTGACTAAAGTTGGTCTTCCCCTGCCAAAGGTTCTGGTGATGACGCCGGCTTGGGCTCCACAGTGACTTCTTCCTTGTCGTCGAGTTGGTCTTGGTCTTGTTGCACCGAAATGGGTGCCTTTTCTTGATCATCTCGCCTGCGCTCGCCCCCTTTGCACCAAAGAGGAAAGGGAGGACACTGCGCGGGGTGGCGCCCGCCTGGCACCTCTGGTCGTCATGGCTTGCGTCATGGGCACCTCGTGAGGTACCCCACCTTGATCTCTCTGCCTCCTCGCGAGCCAGCCTAAGGAGGCCGTGCTGGAGGAAGCTCCGTGTCGTCCGCCTCGCGAGGCATGGCCCCTCGCGAGGGTCTTGAGCCTCGTGTTGATGAAGATGGGCCACGTTGGGCCCCCACTCGAGCCACGCCGCAGGCCGCAGGCAGGCAAGTCTGGGGACCCCTATTCCCAGAACGCCGACAACCGAGATGATGATCCGAAGAAGTTGAGCTCGGCTCAACAAAGTGACGACGTGTCTAGCGCAGGTCGGCAGCCGTGGAGCAATATTGCCGGACTGGTTTGACACCAGCATGACGCCGAAGATCATGTTCAAAAGATCTTAAAGTTAGTGGGATGTGTTCGGGAACAATACACAATATCCCTTACAAAACTTCCTTCAAAAGGGATGTCCGAAATCCCGTTCATAAAAAAGATGAATTCGGGTCAGATTCGTTCTCGTGCAGAAAACAGATCCGAAATGTGATGCACTAATCGGAAGGTTCCTGGAGTTCGGACGGTTGGATCGGGCTGAAATTTGGAGGGGTGGTAGATATAGGAATTCCGCATCCGATCAACGGTTGGATCTTCCAAAGGACGTCCGAGTTAGAAGCTAGACATCACGCCCTAAACTCGTCCAGATTCCCGTCTAGATTTGACAGGGCTCCGGTACATCGTGGATTGCCAGAGATTTCTCCACCGGAACTCGACAAAATTTTCCAGGGTTGTTGTAGACTCAATTCCACACAATTCCACCAAAGCGATCGTCAAAGCGATACTCGAGGAGGTGGTGGCAGCAGATACGAGTTCGCTGTCCAGAAAAACAGACGGTCGCTTGAGGGCAATGTTGACGTTGAGCCCCCGAGCTTCATTAATGACTCCTCCGTGATCTTGATAGAGATCGGAGCTGATGTTTGATGAAGGCCCTCGTCCGAACATGGTGATCCGAACACGGGGCGCAATTCTTGGTCGAAACAAGGTGACCAGTCGAGCTGGTGACGAAGATGCCGAAGTCGCAGTTGATCTGCAGGCGAGCCATCGATCCTTTTGTCGATCACACAGCGGAACTCTCAATTAAAGCACCAATGTCGGTGTCAAAACTGGCAGATCTCGTGTAGGGGGTCCCGAACTATGCGACTAGCATCGATGGTAACATGTACACGGGGTTTGACCCAGCTTCGGGCTCTCTTGATGAGATAATACCCTACATGCTGCTTTTGATTGTATTCATATGGGTGTAGTACAGAGTTGATCTACCTCGAGATCATATGTTGTGGTCTAAACCCTAGAGGTATGATGAGTTATCTCATAATCCTCTATCGACTAGTCTGGCCTCGGTTTATATAATACACCAGAGGCCCAGGATAACAAGAGTCCTAGCCGAATACGTCGGTGGGGGAGGAGTCCTTGTCTTGATCGCCAAGTCTTGTGGAATCTTCCTTGTATGCGGCACCTGCCCGGACTGGCCCATGAGTATGCGGCCCTAGGGGTCCTCGGCCCAATCTAACCGATTGGGGGACGACGTGGTGAGTACCCCCTAGTCCAGGACACCGTCAGTGCCCTTATAACCCGGCATCTTGAGCTGCAAGTAAACATAACACGACCGCGCCATGAACTTGGCGTCAGCCGGCCGCCCGAACAAAGCGTGATATGGACTTTTGATTTTGACCACCTCAAAGGTTAACTTTTCAGCCCTAGAATCATGCTCGTCTCTAAAAGCTACCTCCAGCTCAATCTTACCCACAGGATACGACGACTTACCAGGCACCACTCCATGGAAGATGGTGTTGGAAGTCTTTAAATTCTTGTCAGTTAATCCCATGCGCCGAAAGGTCTCGTAATAGAGGATATTGATGCTGCTACCCCCGTCCATGAGCACCTTAGTAAATTTGTAACCACCAACCTGTGGTGCCACTACCAGGGCCAGTTGACCCGGATTATCAACCCGGGGAGGGTGATCCTCCCTGCTCCAGACAATGGGCTATTCTTACCACCTTAAGTAACGAGGGACTACCGGCTCAACGGAGTTCACAGCCCTCTTATGAACTTTCTGATCGCGTTTACACAAACTTGTGGTGAATACGTGATACTGCCCGCTGTTTAGCTGTTTTGGATGGCTTTGATAACCTGACTGTTGTTGCTGCTGAGCTCCTTGACCAGACTGCTGTTGGTTCTAACCACCCTGGTTTCCCTGAAAGGGACCTGAACCGCCGCCTGGGCCATGAAAGCCGCCAGCTCCTGAACCGCCGCCCGGGCCTTGATTGCCATCAAACATGTTGGAATTCTTGAAAGCCTTCATGATTGCACAATCCTTCCATAAGTGAGTCGCTGGATGTTCCCGGGTGCCATGCCGCGGACAAGGCTCATTGAGTAGCTGTTCAACAGATGGACCTGACCCGCCGGACCGAGGGGGCGGTTTCCCCTTGCGTTTCTGATTGTTACCTTGTGCATTAGCCACAAATTCTGGGTTACCGTCCGCCTTACGCTTATTACCTCCTTGATTTGTCGGGTTATGCTGCTGGCCCTTTCCATTACCGTTCTTCTTTCCCTTCCCTGTCTTTTCCTCATCAGACACGGGATCCTTGGTACTATCAGAATCGGCATACTTGACTAAAGCCGCCATCAGCGTCCCCATATCATTGCAATCACGCTTAAGACGCCCCAGCTTCTGTCTCAAAGGTTTAAAGTGGAAATTCTTCTCCAACATAAGAACTGCTGAGCCGGCATCCATCTTGTTAGACAAATGTATTATCTCTTTGACCCGGCGCACCCAATGAGTCTTGGATTCACCTTCCTCCTGCTTACAATTTGTCAAGTCCACAATCGACATAGACTGCTTGCAAGTATCTTTGAAGTTCTGAATGAAGTGGGCCTTGAGCTCTGCCCATGAACTAATGGAATTGGGTGGCAAACCCTTTAGCCAAGAACGGGCCGTTCCGTCCAACATCATGGTGAAGTATTTAGCCATTGCCTCATCACTAACCTCTAGCAGCTTCACGGCCATCTCGTAACTTTCAATCCACGCCCTAGGCTGTAAGTCGACCGTATAATTCGGCACCTTTCGAGGTCCCTTGAAATCCTTGGGCAGACGTACATTGCGTAGAGCCAGTACCAGACAAGGAACGCCTCCGGTTCTGGTAGCGACTCCCGCCTCCACCGAAGTCGTCGGATAAGCCGGTATGTCCTGTTGATCTGCTTGCTGAGCCGCCCGTTCATCCTCCTGACGTATAGGATCCTGCACCGGGTTATATCCACCGGGCTGGTTCCGTCGCTGAGCGTTTCTTGACAGGGCCTCCGACTCCATGCGTCTGCTGTAACTCGGACTCCGGTTTTGACGAGGTGGAGCTAACCAAGGAGGATGAGTTGAGTGAATCCTGTCCCAGCTGTAGGAGTAGGTCTCTTTCTGAGCCAGAGCTGTCTGGACAAGTTCCCTGATCCTCCGGGTTTCCACCGCTGTCGAATCATCACCATCCACTGGGAGAGCCACCAAACGTGCTGATGCTGCGATTAAGTTCTCCATGGGGTTGGAGAAGTGACCCGGAGGTACTGGTACGTAACGGGGTGGTGCCATATTCCCGTAAAGAGGTGCCGTCATCTGAGGCTGGACCGGGCCTCCCGCTCCGGATGTCATAAACTGTTTTGTACCCGGCGGATTACTTGGGCCGGCTCCGGGTGTAGCAAAGAGATTTCGAGGATCATAAACTTGAGGTAAACGGGACTGAGTTTTCTAGTGTCTCCTCCTCATTACCTCATTAGATGCGTTCAGGCTCATATTGAGCAGAAAAGCCTCTGTCTGAAGCTGCTGCGCCCCTGCGTCCAAAGCCGCCTGCTCTGTAGCCAATCTAGTATCCTCAGCTGCTAAGGTTTCCTTGGCCCGAGCAATTTCATCATGAACCTGTGCCACCTCTGCTTCATGCTCAGACTGGTTCGCAGGGATGACTGTGACAGTTAACAGGGCCGTAAGTCTATCCATGAGATCCATCAGCACCTGAGCCGGTGAGCGCACAGGGCTTCCTGCCCCGGCTGCTCCTAACCCGGACGTTATTGCCGCCAAAGCCGTAGAATTTTGGCCGGGTTGAGTACTAGCCATGAAGACTCCTGCCCAATTTGGCGACTCAAAGGGGTCCGGAATAGTGCTGCCATCGACAGCCCCCAAGCATACCATCTTGGACTTGATACAACGAATCTGTTGAACCGGCGGATGAATCACCATCCGAGAGGATGACCGGCTCACCAGCTTCTTCAGATCCTTCAGAAATTTCACCTCCGTGGATGCAACCCACAAAGGCACGCTTCACGACGGGTTGAGCTCGGGCGGGTCTCGCACGCTGAGCCGTCTCGACGAGGTCGGTGTAGTTTGGCGGCTCAGGGCCCGGCTCACCAATCCGGCCGATGAAGACGTGAATTCCGCCGAAGGGGACCCGGTACCCGTACTCAATTGAGCCGGCGTCGGGGCCCCAGCCTTCATCGTCGATGTAGACCTTTTCACGACGACTCTTGGTCATCCGGCCCACTACATATCCCTTGAGCCCTTCGAAGCTGCCCTTCAAGAACTCAAATCCACCGTGCGCTGGCCCCACGGTGGGCGCCAACTGTCGTGGAATTGTCACGGAAGATGTCCTCTTGCAAGGACTGTCAGGACACCGATCCTAAGCCACATCGACCTAGCATGTAACACCTCATAACACTTTGCGGCCTCACGCACGGTATTCCCACGGGTGCCACCTTACCTGGCCCGGGACCGTTTGCACGTTTTGGCTCACGTATATGATACTGTCGCTAGCATCCATATGACAGAGAACCCGGGCCGACATGGCTAGTCGTGAACCCAAAACGGCACTAACCCATGGGGACAGGCATACATGAATCAACTTCGAGCATGTCGGTCAGCAGCGTGTGAATCCGGGCTGTAGCACTAGGCTAACAGGACTCTGGTAACCCGGGCTGTAGCAGGCTAGGCAGGACTCCGGATGTCACCGCGTGACATTTCCCTGAAGGGACAGACACAGGAACGAAGTGAAACACATGCCGGCCAGTCAAGTGTCCTGAGCAGTAGTGCTGGGCTAGCAGGACTCCGGTGAACTGGGCTGTAGCGGACTACTATGGCTCAAGGAGGCACTAGACTACATTTCCCCATAAGAGAGGCTGCCAATGATAAACAACTAGATTGTCGGATCCCACACATAGCAAGCATTTCAATCATACACACAATATGCTCGATATGTGTAAATACAACATGGCATCACAACATAATTCTACAACTCCAATATTTATTCATTAGGCTCCGAGGAGCGAGATATTACAAACATGGGTCTCATGACCCAACATTCAGAGCATACAAGTCATAGCACATGCGGAAGCTTAACATGTCTTTGTACAGACATCTACAAATGAAAAAGGCTGAGAAGCCTGACTATCTACCAGATCCTGCCGAGGGCACAAGATCGTAGCTGAGGTATCAAGCTAAACATCGAAGTCCACACGGAACTACTAGCGAGACTAACGTCTCTCTGCAAAACATAAAATAGGCAAACGTGAGTACAAATGTACCCAGCAAGACTTACATCAGAACTAACTACATATGCATCGGTATCAACAAAGGGGGTAGTGGAGTTTAACTGCAGCAAGCTAGCTTTGACTCGGTGGCTAACCTAAACTATGACTACATGTAACTCTTTTGAGGTTGCGCACACGAGTGGACATATTCACCATATCAATACACCACTATGGATCCGCTCCCGTCTCCCTACGAGAAGGCCATCCATAGCACTCATGCTTATCTTGCGTATTTTAGAGTATCCACTTTCACTTGTCTATGAACTGTTATAGGCAACCCAGAAGTCCATTACCGCGGACACGGCCATTCGAATAGATGATGTTAACCCTGCAGGGGTGTACTTCTTCACACACGCTCTCACCACTTATCGCCGTTTACACGACATGTACTCGGCAACCTTCAAGCGGAAGCCCAGCGAGGGTGTCGGCCACGGCCTACCTAAACACTCAAGTCTCTAGTCCAGGTTTATCGCCTATTCAGGTTCCATCCACAGGGAGTCCGGCCGAGGTTTCCACATACGGCCCCGAACGATGTGAGCAGGGTTCCCGAGACACCAAACAGGCGCCTGGTACACCGTGCCATGTGCCTACCGCAACACAGCCCACCCCTATGGTCAGCGCTGCGTGCGGCCCCCAGCATACTACAAACACCAGAAACTACATGCAACTCCTGGACAGAGGATAAGGGTGATTAAGAAGCCGAGAGAGTCAATTAAGGATCCCAATGTGTGGTATTAACTGTTTCATGGATCACAAACACAAAACTCAGTTCCTGAGGACGGCTTCAATGAGACAACCCACCATGTACTCCTACATGGCCTCTCACCGCTACCTTTACCAAATCGTGTTCACACACTTAGCTCACACACAGTAGGACATGTTCATCACCATTCCAATTCATTCCCGATGAATCAGACCCGGCTCAACTCTAAGCAGTAGCAGGCATGACAAACAAGCATGAATGAGTAGGCACATCAGGGCTCAAGCAACTCCTACTCATGCGAGTGGGTTTCATCTATTTACTGTGGCAATGACAGGTCATGCAGAGGATAAGGGGTTCAACTACCGCAGCAAGTAACACATGAATCGTTGTTGTCCTAATGCAGTAAAAGAGAGCAGGAGCGAGAGAGTAGGATTGTATCGGAATGAACAAGGGGGTTTTGCTTGCCTGGCACTCCTGAAGATATATAGCTCTTCATCGGTGTCATCGAACTCATCGTCGGCACCATGTCTCTCGAGAGGGGACAAATACCAGCAAACAAAGAGGAACACAATCAATGCAATGCAACAATTATGATGCATGATAATGTCATGGCAATATGCTGTTGATTGAGCTAATGCAACTAGCAACCATATTAAATGAAGTTGGTTTGAACCAAGGGTTCAAATTCAAACTCCACATGTGGTTATTTAAATGGCATTTATGCAATTTGCCCTGTACAGCAACCCTAGGTTATTCAAACATGCATGCAAATGCCATAAACAGATTCCTTGAATTTTTCTGATAATCTTTCATATATATTTTATTTCATTTGGAGTTATGGTTGATTTTCTATGAATTTTAGAAGTTTTAGTTATTTCCTGGAATTTCCTGTATAAGAATAATTCCAGTAATTCAATTAATGCGTCAGCATGACATAGGTGTGACGTCAGCGGGTCAACTGGGTTGGCCAGGTCAAACCTGACCAGTGGGGTCCACTGGTCAGTGACACAGAGCTGTTTGGGTCACAGACATGTGGGGTCAAGTCAACAGCCACGTCAGCACGGTCAACTCTATCATGTGGGTCCCGCGTGTTAGGTCATTAGTCTAACTAATATTTAGTTAACCCTAATCCTATCCTAATTAACAGGCCGGCCCCACCTGTCATAGACTCAGGGGGGAAGTCAATCGGGGCCCACATGGGGTCAAATGTGGTCAAAAGGGGTCAAACTCGCAGGCGTTTAACCGCCGGCGAGGCCAGACACGGCGGGGCGGTTCGGGTTTTGCCTACGGAGCGCCGTTTGGCGCGCGAAGCATAGCTACGGGATGTGGACGCTCGTCCGCATCCAACCGGGGTGGTGGCGCGGCCGGGGAGTGGCCGGAGTAGCGCCGGCGACGAGGTTTGCGGCAGCACGTGCGGGTGAGCTCTGTGCAGCAGCTACGGCGCGCGAGAGAGGAAGTGGAGAAGGGGAGCAGGGGCAGGAGCTCACTGCGGTTGCGACGGTTGCCTCGGCGAGCTCAGGGACGGGATGATGAGGTCGTGCGGCCGCCAGCGATCTCGGGCAGAGACAACGAACATGGCGTGGTAGAGAGCGAGGCAGGGCGTCCAACGTCGTGCGAGCTGACGGTGGGATGCGGGAGATGGAGGCGGAGCCCGTGGACTGCTCGGAGTGGCGAGGGGGGCTCGGTGGCCACGGTTACAGCGGGCGGCGGCGGCGGCTGTGGTGCTCGGCACGAGAGGTGGAGAGGACCAGAGGAGGGGAGAGGCACGGGAGAGAGCTCGAGGGGGTCGGGGAGGTTGCTTGGCGTCTCCAGAGTGTCGAGGGGCGAAGCGGCAAGCAGGAGGTGGCGCACAGCGGTGCGCGCGCGTCGGCCACGCGCCCATCCTCCTGGCAAGGAGGCAGACGACAGGGAAGGGGACCAGGTGGGCTGGGCCGGCCACTTGGGCCGCCAGGTGGGTGCACAGGTGAGGTAAGCCCAGGTAATCTCTCTTTGTTATTTAGTTTCTGTTTTTCTAATTTGCAGTTTGTTTTTGATCCAATTTTAAAAACCAAATCAATTTTATAAATCTTGAAAATATTCATAAGCACTTTCTGAATTATTTCAGTGGCCCACAAATAGTTCCAACATTATTTGAGCATTTAAATTATTTATAGTGTTTAAATGCCCACTGTCAAATAGTTTAGGATTTAATTCAAAAATCCAGGAATGTCATATAATTATGTTCATCATTTTTGGCAGAGGTTTTTGCCTTTAATAGAAATCATGAACATTTCCAAAGGGCATTCTGGGTCATTGAAAAAATATTTTATTTGAACCTATTTGAATTTAATTTTGTGCTAGGGTTTACCAATCCCCATTTCAAATCAAAGAAGCAATTTAAACAAGATGCATGAATGCTTGTGCCACTAATTGCAAACAATTCTAGGGCTGTGACAACTCACCCCCACTAAACAAGAATCTCGTCCCGAGATTCAAGAGGTGAGGTAAGAAGACAGAGGGGACACAAGGTAACACGATCTTCGTGATCCAGGTTGCACTTCATAGGAACGTTGATTCGTTCATCATCTTTGATTATGACATCCTTTCCTTCGAGAACTTCATCCAACATGGCGACAAGAGAGCAAGACAACCTCACAAGAATGGACCATCGATCTTAATGAACACAATATCAACTCACGGAATGAGACGTAGAAACATCCCTTGAGCTGAGACACAAAACACACATCAAGAGGTATGGAGAGGAATAGATGACGAAGGTTCAATTTGGTAGGCAACAAATCCACGCTTAAGAAGATGGTGCATGGGTTTCAAAGTAGCGAGGAGTTAGTTGCCATGATTCCATAACGGGGCACCTTAGGTAAGGTGACTCGTGGAATTATTCCCTTAAGTGGCAAAAAGAATTACTTTTGATACAATGATCATTGAAACTCTTTATGCCAGCTTGAGGAAATTCACAATTGATCGTTTGAACGAAGTCAAAAAATGGCATACTCAGACCAGAATGGATGATGTGGACTACCTTGTTGAAGATAACGCAATGAGTGATTTTTTCTTATCACCGGAAATGGATGAGACCCGTGGAAGGACCACTTTTGAAGATGATCCTGAATGAGAATTACTAAGGAGGCTGCCCATAGTGAAATGGCACAAAGATGGTGCAAGCTAGGAACAAAATGCAAATGCTAGGAATGATTCTTGTAACTGGGAAATGACTCAAGAGTCGAGAGTGATACCACCATCTGAATGGTTATAGCAAAATCAAGGAAAACTGATAGCACAAGAATCCCTAAGGAACAACTCCTAGAATAAGTCGCACGGAATCCTCATGGAGAAGAGGGTCAAATAGCTCAATTAAGATACTACAATGATAGATCTTCTGGCTAGGTGTGTCGGCCAGATCATCAACCTTGCCGGGACCTACATCAGAGACCTTGGAGAAGTTCCAACCATCCTATCTGCCTGAGATTCAGACCTGGTTAGAAACAGGATACTCCAGACTCACATGTCTGAAAAGAAGAGTTGCAACACAAGTCGACGAGATAACGTTGCGAGACTCTCGGGAGATGAACTACGATAGCAAGCTCCAAAACATGAGCAGGTTTTGCTACACACCTATGAACACACTGTCCTAGACAAGCGTGACCACGTGGTGGTATTATAATAAAATACTACCGAGTTCAGGTGGGGAACCATCATCGAGGATATCAAAGTCCTTGCATAAGGCATGCTTCTTAAGAAGGAAATTCTTCTCCTCGAACAAGTCATTCAGTGGCTTGGTGTGCTAGGGAATACATATGGAGTGGAGGTAATTAATCTACCAAACCATAGGATACCTCGCACGAATGCATGACTGACTTGGGATGATTTCAAAGGAAACAAAACAAACCTTTCTCAAATTCATGGCGGCAACTTACATCTAAAGGACATGAATTCGAGGAAGTCACTTCTTCCATCCAAGCATAAGCTTCATGAACAGAACACGAAGGCATTGCTTACAAAGTTTCCAACACTAGGTTGATGTTCAACATGACTCATGGGGGAGACAAAATGCTGCTGATGGTCTTAACAACAACTCATCGGAATTTCCATATCACTAGACTTCCACCATCATGTGAACACGGTGATAGCATTGGTCAGACCAAAAGATATAATGGTGTATGCTCGAGGGATCAACCACGAGTAAGAAAACATTACGAACATCGTTGGTTCTGATTTGACTTGACGATAGCCCATGCTCAAATCTAAGTTTTGACAAGGCAATAGATTCAAAACTAATCACAAGGACCAATCGATGAAGATATTATCTTTCTTCAACACACACACAAGGATATCCCTTAAGAGTGAACTAAGTAGATTAAGCTTTTATCTTCCAACTCTCCAAGTTGTTGTTTAGCTTAACCAACCAGCTGAGGGGGTAACCGACACAGATTTCTTGGAGAATGGCTGGTTTACAAGAAACCAACTCGATCACGAGCTCAACATAGCGGTCAGGTGACAACCTAGTAATACTTCCGAGAAGATATTCGTAAAATCACAAACCACTGATAAGTTATTAAGCTCGAGAACAATCTTGCTTTTCAGGGCAAGATGATATGATCAAGGAGTGAGGGATTGACACAATCCTAACTCATTGATCGAAGAGTGCACCGAAAATAAGGACTCGGTAGCACGATCAATCTTAGGATGATGATTTGATAACCAACACGCTAAGAATGAGAATAGTGTCCATTAACTACCAAGCAACACAATTGCTAGGAGTATTGATTTCACACAAGACGATTCACTTGTCGGCATTCCGGTTACAATAACACGGGACAGAGGAATGAATAATGATGGCGAGAAGTATTACTGCGTCAAGAATTCATAAGAGATGGTGCAATTCTCATGACGTTCCTCACATAAAATGGGTAATACTTCAGGGTAGAACAGAATCAAAGCTTGATTGCATTTGATCTACGGAATACAACTTCTTTGACCCAATCCTAGAAATGGATGAGGTACTGGACACTACTAGAAAAAGGGCTACTAATGGCGCACCTAATTTGGCCATTAATGGCGCATTAGTGGTGCGCCGTTAGTACCACGCCATTAGTATATTTTACTAATGGCGCACCACTGGTGCACCATTAGTATCTGGTATACTAATGGCGCACCTCAGATGCGCCATTAGTATATAGAACAGTGCACCATTAGTATGGCTCCCAGGGGCCATGTATACCCAGGTGCTTTGGCATACTAATCGCGCACGACAACAAGATGCGCCATTAGTAACTTCGGCATACTAATGACGCACTGTTTAATGATGCGCCATTAGTATCCTCTAGCATACTAATGGCGCACTGTGATGTGATGCGCCATTAGTATGAATATTAGGTTTTTTTAATTTTTTAATTTTCTGTTTTTTGCACAGGTTACAAAATGTATAATTGGACAAAATATAGACATCACACATCAACAACAGATTCATCGAATTCAATAGAAGATTAGTCTCTGAATACAATTCATCATATTAGTCTCCGAATACAATTCATCATATTAGTCTCCGAATTGAAAAGACCGAACAAAGATAGAACATTATATTACAAGTCTCGAGACCGCGACTAGCGAGTTTGTCTTCACATTACAAGTCGATATCGATCATCTAAACTACCATCACATAGAAGAGAGCTGCGGTCATCACGATGAAACTCGTCTTCATCCGGTTCCTCCAATGCTCCCTCCCCTCTCCCGCCTCGGCCCTAGTGGTGTACCCTTTGTAACTGTTACCGCTGAATCGGTGAACCTGTCTCCAACACTCCTCCTAGTCGTCGTAGACTCCGGGAACCGTACCCTTGTACACGACATACGACGGCATCGCTATGCACTAGCCAAACGAAACGTTAGTACCAATTCACAGACAATACATAAGCAATATATAAGTATGCAACATAACGATCGGAAGAGAAAAGCAAGACATTAATAGCATCGATCACATCTAAGTTGAACGACTGTCGAAACCAAAGAGACATACTACAAGTTCATTAAAGTTTAATTACAACATGAGCCAATCGATGTTTCAGAACTAGACACAGCATCACTGCTTTCGACTCGACTCAAGGGACCGGAGCGTGGATGAAGCTGCCGTCTATCATGGGAGTCATGAAATTACGGGCGTTGTCAGCCTGCATTTGTAGCATTGTGTCGATGTCACTGTTGGACAGTTGATTTCTGAGGTAGAACTGCCCCGAGGTACGAAGGACATCTTGATGGATGATTTCCGCAAACTCCAACTGGATGCGAAAGAATTCTTGTCTCATGTCCGCGTCCTGGATTGCCGACACGCTCGCGGCCCAATCTTTGAGTTTACTCGGTAGCAGAAGTTGATGATGGTCCCGTACGATCGCCCGCATGTGATGGATGGCGTAGTAGGCACCCTTCTGACCGCTAGGCGGCTGCTTGACACAGCAGAACGTCGTATTGTGGGAGAACACGTGCTTGCCGTACTTACGAATAGGCCTGGTGAAGGTGCCTCCAGATTTGGCGTAGCTGGGGAGAACATTATCAAGAACCTTCTTGACATTTGTGTAGTCTATGTTCGACTGACGGTCCGGGTCGAAATACATGGCCATGGAATATTTTGGGCTTAGGAGGATGAGCGTGCAATGTGTGTCACTGCAGAAAACACGGAATGTTAAAAGAAAAACGATCGAAATCTAAGAATTCATATGTTACGGGGTGGTTGAGGGGAGGACTTACTCGGGAAAGTAAGGCACGAGGAAGTTATCCTTATCTGGGTTTGCCAGAATGACGCCTTCAAGGTAAGAACTCGCGACTTGCCGGTCCCCAGCGCTGCCCAAGATCTTGGCACGCATGTAGAAGGGGTCGACTATCACGATGTCCGGGGTCTTGTCGCGAATGATCCGCATCTCCATACTCAGCGAAAATAGCCGAACGAGGGTGTAGTGCAGCGGATGAAGGTTCAACATAGCATGGATGTCAACAAACCGCAAGACGATCGTACCCCTGATGGAGTTATCCACAAAGCCCTTGCCCTCTGGCACCTTGGCCACGAAAAACGGGTATGCCACATCCTTCTCTCTGAGATGCCGCTTCTCCAAAGAAAGAACACTGTCATGCAGACTCCGCATAGCACCGACTGCAACATCGAGCATATTTCTTGGTAGCATCGGCCTACTCGCCACATGCACCCTCCTCATTAAATCCTCAGGTGAAGGTGGCCCGTCCTGAGCACGGATCGTACTCGGTGCCGGCTGGCCCGCACCCTTGATAGTCTTTCTTTTGCGTGCCTTCTCATTCTCCTGTAATGGGACCGAGTTCTGCTCACAGACCGCCTTCTTGAGTGTGTTGGGGCTGAGAATATTTCACACCTCGCCTATCTGAGGCTCGGTGAAGTCGGCAGCAGGAGGCGTCTCCTGAGAGCTGAACGGCAGACGACGCCTGTTGCAACTTGGCTTCTCCGCGGTACCAGCTAGAAGGCGCACGTCTTTTGTTGGGTTGGGTTCTTGAGAAGGAGGCCCCATGAAGTCGCCATCGTACCCATGATCGGCAAAGTACTGATCGACGTTGGCAAATGTATCGTCATCGTCGTTCTGATCCTGTGCCAAATGCATGTTTGGATCCAGTGGCATAGGGATGTCCGGCACAGTTGCGGCGGTCTTGCCATGGGGCCGACTTGGCGCCGGCACGACTGGCGGTGTTGTCTTTGGGGTGGTGTCCCCCGCCCCCAAACGAATCTGGCTCTTCGGCCAAAGCAGGGGCCAGCTCAGGCAGGCACTGAGGGTCATCACGTCATCATCGTCAGCCCCGACGGGTCGAATCGGAGGTAACAACTCATCGCAGCCTGGCAGCACCCGAACCAGTTGAACCCTAAACAAGTTGGGTGGCATCTAGGTACCGTGGAACAAGGGGTTGCCCGGTTGAACAATTTTGCCCTTGGCGACATCGACCAACTCGTTGTTCATGAACTGCAGGAGAGTGCACGGAACGTCGGCGGCGCCCTGCGAAAACATGTAGGGCGTCAGGGATGCCCAGTCAAAGGCAAGGAGATGAATTCCTCGGCCGAGAGAGGGTTAATTAGTTACCGTGATGATGGCGTCGAGCTCGGCTAATGTCGAGGCAGCGCCAACGGCGGGCATGCAGTTGACAGAGGGGCCGCTTGCTGCAGAGGTGCCAGCCGGCGTACACCCGGGTGCATTAAGCTCTCGTGCCGGCATCGGAGACACCAATGCCGCCTCCGCCGGAGACACCAATGGCCCCGCCATCTCGTTCTGCGAGTTGCTGGCCGTGAAGCTAGGAATCGGCGGCGGCCCCTGTTGGCCGCCCGCAATCCATGCACTCAACCCCTGGATCAAGGTAGGCACAATGGCGGTGATCGTCGCTCCGAGTTGTTGTTGCACTTGCTCTTGGACAATCTCCATAATCCGCGCCACCTGTGCCTTGAGTTCTTGAACCTCGCGCGCCTTGCTTTCCAAGCTGGTCTTTTTCTCCTTTCGCCCACCAGTGTTATAGTATGACGACCATTTTGTCGACAAGCCTTTGCCGGCCACACGACCAGCTGTCGTCGGCTTACTGAGCTTATCCTTGTTCTTCATTACATTCAACGCCCTATTTAGAGTGGTGTCCCAAGGGTTGCTCTTAGTCGACCCCGCGCTACTGCTTTCAGTCGCCTGCGGAAGGAATGTGAATCATTTAGAAATTTGGCTTCATTAATTAGAATGCAACCATATGGAGCTAATTACGCGGGGGTGTATTCCTTACCAGAACAAGCTCAAGCGCCCTGGTCTTTGGATCCGTGGTAAGCTCCTTTGTTTTCGGGTCCTTCTTGTACCGGGCCCTGACATAGTTCCTGGTCTACTTGTCACCGTATTTATCGAAGAGGGGCGGTAGGCCTTGCTCGGCATGGTCCGCCTCCTCCTTGTCCCATATAGGCTCCGCCACTCTGTAACCGCCGGGACCAAGTGTGTGTTCCCCTAAGTTCAGCTCGCGCATTTCTTTCCCCCACCGACTGGATTCGGAGTTTGCGGTGCTCGAGCAATTGATCTTGAAGTCGTTGTACTCATCTTCGGTGATCGAAGGATTTTTCTCCTTGATCTTCTCATAACTCTCACCTTTCTCGATCATTCTCTTCACATTGCTTTTCCAAGTAGACAGGGCCTTGCTCATCTTTGTGAGGGCAGCATTGTTCACTTTATTCCCTTTGAGGCTTGTGTTTTCAAATTCAGCGGGGAACTTGTATCGTTCACGCATCTTCATGAAGAGGAGGTTGCGCAAATTCCCTCGGTCAGGATGCCTCAGGTTCTCGGTGTTGATCAAGATGGTGCTCCGGAGAATGCACCCGAGCTGAAGCGAGTACCCCTTGACTATTCGTTCGGGCGCCGTTGGATTCCCGTCGGAGTCCACTTCAGTAACTTCCTCCTTGAGGGTGCGGAGCACGGTCGGGCGCCGGTCCTTCCGTTGCCTCTTCGGTTGGCTGCCATCTTTGCGTGCGCCGCCATCATTAGTGGTGGCATCCTCGGCGGCACCATCAGTGGTGGCATCAGTGGGGTCATCCTCGGCGGCACCATCAGTGGTGTCAAGATCGGTGGGGAAGGCGGCGTCCTCATACACGTGAGGTTGTTCCTCCATCTCCTGGGACAACTCCCAAAATGCCTTGCCGCCGGAACCCCCGGCCTCATCATTGTTGGCCATGTTTCTCTCTAAATAGGAACAAAGTTTGGTCAAAAAGTTGGTTATTGTCAAGGAACAAGATCATGGTCTCATCATTTAGGGTTTGTCGACACCGAGGCATCCTAAAAGCTAAGCTTTTAACATTGAGGGTTTTTTGACGCCGAGGCACCCTAAAAGCCTAAGCTTTCATCATTTTGGTTTTTATCGACACCGAGGCACCCTAAAAGCCAAGGCTGGAGGAGAGGCGGGCGGCTGCAGCCCGCAGCAGAGAAGGCCGCTCGCTCCCGGCTCGTGTCGCCGCCGCAGCCGCTCGCTCGCTCGCTCGTGGTGCTGCCGCTGCTGCCCCAGTTGAGCGGTTCGAGGAATCCGGGCCCGGAGGGAGGAAAAGGAAGGCTGCAGATTCCCGGGAAGCCGAAACGTGGATGAAGAGTGGACGCCACGCGGACCGCGGTGGGGCAGCAGCGTCGAGGCGGCGGGGCAGCGGCGTCGGGAGAGGAGAGGGGAAGGGGATCGAGGGCGAGGGCGAGGGAGAGAGAGGGGATAGGTTTGGGCCGGGGGGAGGAAATATGGATGGGGCGGCACAATACTAATGGCGCACCACCCTTCGGTGCGCCATAAGTACATCCATACTAATGGCGCACCTCACCCCGGTGCGCCATTAGTATTTTTTTGATATCTGCTCGAGCCAACAGGTTATCTTCCACCTGACCTGATCCACATCAAGTCCCCTCTACTAGCTGGACTAGTCAGCAGCCAGTTCTCACACCAGGAGGTCCTGGGTTCGATTCCCAGGCTCCAATATTTTTTTATGCATTTAAAATGTTGTTTGATACTTATTTGTGTTTAAATATGTTCAAACTTGTTTAAATCATAACAGTAATATTTTCTATAAGACAGTAATAATTTTTTAAAAAATATCATCAAGCAATAATGCCGGTGGAGCGGGGGAGGGTGCGGGGGGTGCGGGGGGTCGTCGGCGGCGGTTGAGTAGGGGAGGGGTGCGGGGGGTCGGCGGCGGCGGTTGAGTAGGGGAATCGAGGGTGCAGGGGGTCGGCGGCGGCGGCCGGTGGACCAGGGGGTGCTCGGCGGCTAGGGGGACCGGATCTGGCGAGGTGGGATAGCGATCAAGATGGAGGGAGATCGAGATCGAGAAATGAAGGCTACGATTTAAATACAATCGATCTTAGCTAGCTATCTGTTCACAATCTTCTTGCCCTTCTTTTTTGCAAATGGAGTTCTTCTCTGGAACGGACGTCCTTTAGGTAGGGTGGTCCTGCTTCTTCTTGTGGTGTATGCTGCTACTTCATCATCATCGTCATGTTCGATCCTCGGGTCGCCGTACTTGTCGAAGTCTTGCTCATTGGCTACTCCATCCATTCCGATGATCTTCCTTTTGCCTCTCCTCACGACAACACGACTGGGCTTTGACGGGTCGATAATGAAGAAGCATTGGTCCACTTGGGAAGCCAGTACCAATGGGGTTCTCGATGCCTAGATAATTCGTGCAGTAGGAGATGCACTCTTCGGTCAGAAAGCCCCTGGCTATGCTTCCCTCTGGACATGACATGTTGCGAATGTATCCTTTGATGACACCATTCATCCTTTCGAACGGCATCATGCTGTGCAGGAACGTCGGCCCGAGTTGGATGATATCCTCCACTATATGGACCAGCAGATGCACCATAACGTCGAAGAATGCTGGCGGGAAGTACATCTCAAGCTCTCATAGTATCACCACGATCTCTTCCTGTAGCCTTCTGAGTTGCCTCACGCCAATCGACTTCCGAGAGATGACATCGAAAAAGTTGCATAGCCCAAATAGCATTTCACGGACGTCCGCGTCCATGGTCCCACGGATTGCAACTGGAAGTATCTGCGTCATCAGCACGTGACAATCGTGAGACTTCATCCCGCTGAACTTCTGCTTCGCTGGGTCTAGGTATCTGCTTATCTTCCCCGCGTAACCGTAAGGAAGTTTTACTCCTAGGAGGCAGGTGAAAAACAGCTCGATCTCCTCCTGACTAAGAGTGAAGCACGCGGGAGGGTAGTCATTTCTGGTCTTCTTGGCCTTTTTGCCTTCGCGACGACTTTCTGTGTCCTGCTTCGCCTCATCATCATCATCATCATCATCATCATATATAGCGTGAAGCTCCTGCCTGATGCCCATTGATTTCAAGTCTGCCCTTGCTTTCGGCCCATCTTTGGTCCTCTCTGGCATGTTGAGCAGGGTACCAAGC
Source organism: Aegilops umbellulata (assembly GCA_032464435.1). Lineage (NCBI taxonomy): Eukaryota > Viridiplantae > Streptophyta > Magnoliopsida > Poales > Poaceae > Aegilops > Aegilops umbellulata. Next base: position 380,041,640 of record CP136054.1, read on the forward strand.
AGACTCTCGCACACGTTCTTCGTGATATGCATGACATCAAGGCTGTGAGGCACACGGTGGATCTTCCAGTACGGCAAGTCCCAGAAAACAGACCTCGTTTTCCATACCTTCAGCAGCGGCTCTGGCGCCTTTCGCTTGTTTCCCGGCTCTGGTGCCTTTTGCTTCTTTCCCGGCAGTGGGCAGTCTTTCCAATTTTTCGACGGCTTGTCTATTTCCTCGCCGCTCCTCGTACATGGGCGTTTTTGGGGTTCGATTTCACCGTCGAACAGATCCTTGCGTTTCCTCCACGGGTCATCGTTGCGAAGCCACCTTCGATGTCCCATGAACACGGTTTTCGAAGACCCGGGATCTCTATCTAGCTGGCGATACGTTGTGTCATCCATGCACCTTACGCATCCAAAAAATCCGTGGACTACCTGCCCCGTGAGATATCTGTAACCGAGATAGTCGTGCACCGTCGTGAGCAGTGCGGCTCTCATTGGGAAATATTCTTTCTCTACGGTGTCCCACGTATTGGCTGGCGTTTTCCACAGCGTGTCTAGCTCCTCCTTCAGCAGCCCCAGATACAGATTGATGTCGTTCCCTGGTTGTTTTGGCCCTTCAATTAGCATACTCATGTGAATGTACTTCCTCTTCATGCACAACTAGGGGGGAAGGTTGTACATCCACACAAACACAGGCCAGGTGCTATGTGTGCTTCTCTGGCTTCCAAACGGATTGACTCCATCGGTGCTCGCGCCCAGCGCGATGTTCCTTGGATCCTTCCCAAATTCTGGGTATTCGAAGTTCAACGCTTGCCACTGGCTCGCATCCTTAGGGTGACTCAGCATCTTGTCTTTTTTATCTATCTCTGGATCATTTGCGTCATCTTATCGCTTCTTCTCCTCCCTATCCGCGTGCCAACGTAGGAGCTTTGCTACCTTAGGGTCCGCGAAATACCGCTGCAGACGAGGAGTGATCGGAAAGTACCACACCACTTTTCGAGGAGCTTTCTTCCTCTTCTTGTATCGAGTGACGCCACACACCGGACATATGGTAGACTCCGCGTGCTCGTCCCGATAAATGATGCAATTGTTCATGCACACATGGTATTTCACGTGCGGTAAATCCAGAGGACACACGATTTTCTTCGCCTCCTCCAAACTGGTCGGGCACTTGTTCCCCTTGGGAAGACGTTCATGCCAGAATGACATGTTCTCGTCGAAGCATGCGTCGGTCATTTTGTGTTTTACCTTCATCTCCAGAGCCATGAGCGTTACTTTCAGGCGGGTATCCTCGGGCCTGCATCCTTCATACAATGGAGTAACCGCGTCTAACTCAAGTTGATCCATCTTGGCTTTCTCTCGGGCGGTAGCTCTTGCGTTATCCGTGTGCTTGACAAGCAGCTCTTGAATATAAGGGTCCTGCACCCAGCCCATCGATGGTCCACTGTCGTCTACTCCGCCGGCATCATCATCTTCATGATCATGCCCGTCGTCTGCTCCAGCATCTTCCTCATCATCATGTCCTGCATCTTCTACATGATGACTATGTACAGCATCACCGTCGTGATCATCTCCTGGGGATTCTTCGTCTTCTCGCCCGCCCGAGCCGCGGTGGTTGTCTTGCTGCCCTTCCTCATTTCTTGCCCAGCCCCCATGGACGACTTCGTAGTCATCTTCATCACCTTGCCACCGATAGCCATCCATGAAACCACGCAAGAGCAGGTGGTCCCGCACCTGCTCGGAATCCGGGTCCGCAATAAGGCTCTTCAGCTTGCATCTTCGACACGGACATCTTATATCCATCTCGTTCTTTTGAAGCATCTCGGCCTTCACGGACCTCAAAAACCTATTCACGATGCCTTCGGTCATCGTGCGGACCATGGTTGCCTGCGGGGTAGAGCAAAACGATATTTTATAACCAAGAAAAAATATGGCATGACTTTCCCTCAAAATAGGACTAAAAAGAATGCTTAATGCCAAAATTCTCGCCGAAACGGAAATGAATCAACATTCCGGCAAAATATTGGCAACTATCGCATTTCAAATACCGTTTCACCTCCAAACACAAACACATATGCAACACCACAAACATATGCAACACCACGAACATACATAGATCTAGCTAGGCCATAAAAAGTGCATGTGCACATTGTTGTAGGGAGAACAACATAAATATAGCTTCCCCCCTTACTTACCTATCAAAACAAGGTAATTTAACCACTTAATTTGAATGAATCTATGGTGGAAATGAGGTGAAAAAGAGGAGGCACCCGAGACAAGGAGGAGGTGGAGAGAATGAAGTGGGGAGAAAGTGAGTGTGGGTAGGAGAGGTTGTCCAAAATATCTTGTTGCTGCCCACTTACTAATGGCACACCAACCCCAAATGCGCCATTAGTAATCCAGGTTACTAATGGCGCACCTTCTAGTGATGCGCCATTAGTAGTTTTGCAAAAAAAATAAAAAAATACTAATGGCGCATTGTTCCACAGTGCGCCATTACTAGTTTAAACTAGTAATGGCGCACGGTGGAACAGTGCGCCATTAGTAGTTTTGCAAAAAAAGTAATAAAAAATATAATAAAAAAAACATTAGTGGCGCACTTTCCGACAGGTGCGCCATTACTAGTTACAACTAGTAATGGCGCACTTTGTCTGGATGCGCCATTAGTATGTTTGGACAGGCGCACTAGTTCAAAAAAAAATTTGTTTGATACTAATGGCGCACCATGGGCCAGGTGCGCCATTAGTAGTTTCAACTCTAATGGCGTATCTGAAGGTGGTGCGCCATTAATATATACTAATGGCGCACCGCTAGTCTGGTGCGCCATTAGTGTCAATCCCATCTATAGCCCTTTTTCTAGTAGTGGGAGCTTGTTTCTCCTAGTCATTCTAGAATAGAATGGCTTGACAGACCACAAGAATATGAGGTATCGATGAGCATGAATGCATGACATGCTCTTGACTATCAAATGATAAACGGAGATCAGGATACAACTAAAGAGAGGGACAACTCAAATGAACATATGTCTTTCTGAGTTGTGGATGCATAGACTAGCATGTCGAACGAGTTCAACATATTTCTTCCAGATAACCCATGCAGAAAGGAAGAACTGGCAGAGTCACAATATGAATGGAGTACTCCTCAAGAACACCCTGGTTGTGATCTTTTGATTCAAACGAATTTCCGCCAAGGATGGTTCATGGTATTTGGAAGAAGGAAATACCATGGACCTCGAGGGCTATCGCAAAGGTTACTAATATTCTAAAGGTACGAGCAACACTAACAACACGAAGTAAGTAGGGTGAATCTCGGGTTCAAGTACCCAGGAGTAGAATACCTACTACTAAATGGCATCACGGGATGCTTCCGAGAATGGTGGCCAGAATCTTCACACTGGGAACACAAAACATGGCTAGATTACCAGGTGATCCCCTAAGACGCCTAGGGTCATAATAGTAACTCCAACATATATGTCAAGGCAGCAAAGTACCTCAACTCACCGATTAGTGTGCTTATTCTGCCCAAAAAGGACATCAGGAACGGAAAGAAAGGATTTGCAAATGCATCAGACTATGTAGAGACCTGGGATGACTCGGACAACATAACGGTTGTAAATGCGCAAGATGAGTTGAGATATCACGCAAAATGGTGGCATAACCACTCAACAACATCATATCAAGGTTCCGAGATCAACTGACAACATGCTAAAGTAGTAGAAACTGAACAGGGGCTCGAATCCAACAATCCTATAAGTCTCTATCATAGTAACTCGTCATCCTGATAGATAGATGAGAAGGCCTAGTTCTTAACCCCCGTAGAAGAGAAGACGATGACTCAGACAGAAGGGCATAAGGTAAAGGAGTAAAAAGAGCCTTACGTTTCCTTCCACAATCAATTCCCTTATATAGCTAAAGCATTTCTAGACTCAACTTTGACCAGTTTGGCTTGGTAATCCTACAGGCAGTCAGGCTCTGATACCAACGCTGTCAGGACCCCGATCCTAAGCCACATCGATCTAGCATGTAACACCTCATATCACTTTGCGGCCTCACGCACGGTATTCCCACGGGTGCCACCTTATCTAGCCCGAGACCGTTTGCGCCTTTTGGCTCACGTATATGATAGTGTCGCTAGCATCCATATGACAGAGAACCCGGGCCGACATGGCTAGTTGAGAACCCAAAGCGGCACTAACCCATGGGGACAGGCATACATGAATCAACTTCGAGCATGTCGGTCAGCAGCGTGTGAATCCGGGCTGTAGCACTGGGCTAATAGGACTCCGGTAACCCGGGCTGCACCAGGCTAGGCAGGACTCCCGATGTCACCGCGTGACATTTTCCCGAAGGGACAGACACAGGAACGAAGTGAAACACATGCCGGCCAGTCAAGTGTCCTGAGCAGTAGTGCTGGGCTAACAGGACTCCGGTGAACCGGGCTGTAGCGGACTACCATGGCTTAAGGAGGCACTAGACTACATTTCCCCATAAGAGAGGCTCCCAAGGATAAACAACTAGATTGTCGGATCCCACACATAGCAAGCATTTCAATCATACACACAATATGCTCGATATGTGTAAATACAACATGGCATCACAACATAACTCTACGACTCCAATATTTATTCATTAGGCTCCGAGGAGCGAGATATTACAAACATGGGTCTCATGACCCAACATTAAGGCATACAAGTCAGAGCACATGCGGAAGGTTAACATGTCTGACTACAGACATCTACAAATGAAAAAGGCTGAGAAGCCTGACTATCAACCAGATCCTGCCGAGGGCACAAGATCATAGCTGAGGTATCATGCTAAACGTCGAAGTCCACATGGAACTACTAGCGAGACTGACGTCTCTCTGCAAAACATAAAATAGGCAAACGTGAGTACAAATGTACCCAGCAAGACTTACATCAGAACTAACTACATATGCATCGGTATCAACAAAGGGGGTAGTGGAGTTTAACTGCAGCAAGCCAGCTTTGACTCGGTGGCTAACCTAAACTATGACTGCAAGTAACTATTTTGAGGTGGCACACACGAGTCCACATATTCACCATATCAATACACCACTATGGATCCGCTCCCATCTCCCTACGAGAAGGCCATCCATAGCACTCATGCTTATCTTGCGTATTTTAGAGTATCCACTTTCACTTGTCTATGAACTGTTATAGGCAACCCAGAAGTCCATTACCGCGGACACGGCTATTCGAACAGATGATGTTAACCCTGCAGGGGTGTACTTCTTCACACACGCTCTCACCACTTATCGCCGTTTACACGACATGTACTCGGCAACCTTCAAGCGGAAGCCCAGCGAGGGTGTCGGCCAAGGCCTACCTAAACACTCAAGTCTCTAGTCCAGGTTTATCGCCTATTCAGGTTCCATCCATAGGGAGTCCAACCGAGGTTTCCACATACGGCCCCGAACGATGTGAGCAGGGTTCCCGAGACACCAAACGGGCGCCTGGTAGACCTTTCCACGTGCCTACCACAACATAGCCCACCCCTACGGTCAGCGCTGCGTGCGGCCCCCAGCATACTTCAAACACCAGAAACTACTTGCAACTCCTAGACAGAGGACAAGGGTGATTAAGAAGCCGAGAGAGTCAATTAAGGATCCCAATGTGTGGTAGTAACTGTTTCATGGATCACAAACACAGAACTCAGTTCCTGAGGATGGCTTCAATGAGACAACCCACCATGTACTCCTACATGGCCTCTCACCGCTACCTTTACCAAATCGTGTTCACACACTTAGCGCACACACAGTAGGACATGTTCATCACCATTCCAATTCATTCCCGATGAATCAGACCCGGCTCAACTCTAAGCAGTAGCAGGCATGACAAACAAGCATGAATGACTAGGCACATCAGGGATCAAGCAACTCCTACTCATCATAGGATAAGGGGTTCAACTACCGCAGCAAGTAACACATGAATCGTTGTTGTCCTAATGCAGTAAAAGAGAGCAGGAGCGAGAGAGTAGGATTGTATCTGAATGAACAAGGGGGTTTTGCTTGCCTGGCACTCCTGAAGATATATAGCTCTTCATCGGTGTCATCGAACTCATCGTCGGCACCACGTCTCTCGAGAGGGGACAAATACCGGCAAACAAAGAGGAACACAATCAATGTAATACAACAATTATGATGCATGATAATGTCATGGCAATATGCTGTTGATTGAGCTAATGCAACTAGCAACCATATTAAATGAAGTTGGTTTGAACCAAGGGTTCAAATTAAAACTCCACATGTGGTTATTTAAATGTCATTTATGCAATTTGCCCTGTACAGCAACCCTAGGTTGTTCAAACATGCATGCAAATGCCATAAACAGATTCCTTGAATTTTTCTGATAATTTTTCATATATAATTTATTTCATTTGGAGTTACGTTTGATTTTCTATGAATTTTAGAAGTTTTAGTTATTTCCTGGAATTTCCTGTATAAGAATAATTCCAGTAATTGAATTAATGCGTCAGCATGATATAGGTGTGACGTCAGCGGGTCAACTGGGTCGGCCAGGTCAAACCTAACCAGTGGGGTCCACTGGTCAATGACACAGAGCTGTTTGGGTCACAGACATGTGGGGTCAAGTCAACAGCCACGTCAGCACGGTCAACTCTAACCTGTGGGTCCCGCGTGTTAGGTCATTATTTTAAGTAATATTTAGTTAACCCTAATCCTATCCTAATTAACAGGCCGGCCCCACCTGTCATAGACTTAGGGGGGAAGTCAACCGGGGCCCACACGGGGTCAAATGTGGTCAAAAGGGGTCAAACTCGCCGGCGTTTAACCGCCGGCGAGGCCAGACACGGCGGGGCGGTGCGGGTTTTGCCTACGGAGCGCCGTTTGGCGCGCGGAGCATAGCTACGGGACGCGGACGCTCGTCCGCATCCAACCGGGGTGGTGGCGCGGCCGGGGAGTGGCCGGAGTAGCGCCGGCGACGAGGTTTTGCGGCAGCTCGTGCGGGTGAGCTCGGTGAAGCAGCTACGGTGCGCGAGAGAGGAAGTGGAGAAGGGGAGCAGGGGCAGGAGCTCACTGCGGTTGCGACGGTAGCCTCGGCGAGCTCGGGGACGGGATGATGAGGTCGTGCGGCCTCCGGCGATCTCGGGCAGAGACGACAAAGATGGCGGGGTAGAGAGCGAGGCAGGGCGTCCGACGTCGTGCGAGCTGACGGAGGGATGCGGGAGATGGAGGCGGAGCCCGTGGACTGCTCGGAGTGGCGAGGGGGGCTCGGTGGCCATGGGGACAGCGGGCGGCGGCGGCAGTGGTGCTCGGCGCGAGAGGTGGAGAGGAGCAGAGGAGGGGACAGGCACGGGAGAGAGCTCGAGGGGGTCGGGGAGGTTGCGTGGCGTCTCCAGAGCGTAGAGGGGTGAAGCGGCAAGCAAGAGGTGGCGCCCGGCGGTGCACGCGCGTCGGCCACGCACCCATCCTCCTGGCAAGGAGGAAGACGACAAGGAAGGTGGCCATGTGGGGTGGGCCGGCCACTTGGGCCGCCAGGTGGGTGCACAGGTGAGGTAAGCCCAGGTAATCTCTCTCTGTTATTTAGTTTCTGTTTTTCTAATTTGCAGTTTGTATTTGATCCAGTTTTAAAAACCAAATCAATTTTATAAATACTGAAAATATTCATAAGCACTTTCTGAATTATTTCAGTGGCCCACAAATAGTTCCAACATTATTTGAGCATTTAAATTATTTATAGTGTTTAAATGCCCAAAGTCAAATAGTTTATGATTTAATTCAAAAATCCAGGAATTTCCTATAATTATGTTCATCATTTTTGGCAGAGGTTTTTGCCTTTAACAGAAATCATGAACATTTCCAAAGGGCATTCTGGGTCATTGAAAAAATATTTTATTTGAACCTATTTGAATTTAATTTTGTGCTAGGGTTTACCAATCCCCATTTCAAATTAAAGAAGCAATTTAAATAGGATGCATGAATGCTTGTGCCACTAATTGCAAACAATTCTAGGGCTGTGACAAGGACTTAGTCGTGGAGCCATCGTAGCTAGGAAGCTTAAAGGGGTTAATCGGGACAAAGGACATGAGAGGTTTATACTAGTTCAGCCCCTTACGGTGAAGGAAGGCCTACGTCTAGTTGGGTTGGTATTGCTTGAGGTTTCAATGACCAGGGAGCGAGATACGCTATGCCTGGCTCTCAATGTGTGGTTTCTTGCCCTAAGCCACCGGCGGGTCGTCCCCTTATATACACAGGTTGACGCCCTGTGGCCTACAGAGTCCCAGCCGGCTCATAAACAGTGTCCGGCTCAGCGACTAGTTAATTCTACCTTATAATACAAGTCATGCCGTCATGGCGGTTTACCTCTACGGGCCATAAATCGCCTATGGGCCTTAGACTCTTTATTGAACCGCCATCTTCATGCTTGGTCTTGGGCTTCTTCTTATAAGTCCCTCTTTGCGTAACCCGTCCCCTCCGGGGCGGCTTACACAAATAGTTATATCCCCAACACCATATATAAAAAAATGAGAGAAAAAGAGAGAAGGGACAATGCTACTACCCTTTTCCACACTTGTGCTTCAAAGTAGCACCATAATCTTCATGATAGAGAGATTCGTGTTTTATCACTTTCATATACTAGTGGGAATTTTTCATTATAGAACTTGGCTTGTATATTCCAACAATGGGCCTCCTCAAGTGCCCTAGGTCTTCGTGAGCAAGCAAGTTGGATGCACACCCACTTAGTTTCTTTTGTTGAGCTTTCATACATTTATAGATCTAGTGCATCCGTTGCATGGCAATCCCTACTCCTTGCACTAACATCAATCGATGTCCATCTCCATAGCCCATTGATTAGCCTCATTGATGTGAGATCTTCTCCTTTTTTGTCTTCTCCACATAACCCCCATCATCATATTCTATTCCACCCATAGTGCTATGTCCATGGCTCGCGCTCATGTATTGCGTGAAGGTATATAAGTTTGAGATTACTAAAGTATGAAACAATTGCTTGGCTTGTCATCGGGGTTGTGCATGATGAGATCATTCTTGTGTGACGTAAATGGAGCATGACTAAACTATATGATTTTGTAGGGATGAACTTTCTTTGGCCATGTTATTTTGAGAGGACATAATTGCTTAGTTAGTATGTTTGAAGTATTATTATTTTTATTTCAATATGAACTTTTGTCTTGAATCTTTCGGATCTGAATATTCATACCACAATTAAGAAGAATTAAATTGAAATTATACCAAGTAGCACTCCGCATCAAAAATTCTCTTTTTATCATTTACCTACTCGAGGAAGAGCATGAATTAAGCTTGGGGATGCCTGATACGTCTCCAACGTATCTATAATTTTTGATTGCTCCATGCTATATTATCTACTGTTTTGGACCATATTGGGCTTTATTTTCCACTTTCATATTACTTTTGGGACTAACCTATTAACTGGAGGCCCAGCCCAGAATTGTTGTTTTTTGCCTATTTTAGTGTTTTGAAGAAACAGAATATCAAACGGAGTCCAAACGGAATGAAACCTTTGGGAACGTAATTTTCTCAACAAATATGATCCAGGAGACTTGGACCCTCCATCAAGAAAGGAGGGAGGCTGTCATGAGGGTGGAGGGCGCCCCCCTAGGGCGCGCCCCCCTGCCTCATGGGCCCCCTTTGCTCCACCGACGTACTCCTTCCTCCTATATATACCTACGTACCCCCAAACGATCAGATACGGAGCCAAAAACCTAATTCCACCGCCGCAACCTTCTGTACCCACGAGATCCCATCTTGGGGCCTGTTTCGGAGGTCCGCCGGAAGGGGAATCCACCACGGAGGGCTGATACATCAGCACCATAGACCCTCCGATGAAGTGTGAGTAGTTTACCTCAGACCTTCGAGCCCATAGTTAGTAGCTAGATGGCTTCTTCAATCTTTTTGGATCTCAATACAATGTTCTCCCCCTCTCTCGTGGAGATCTATTTGATGTAATCTTCTTTTTGTGGTGTGTTTGTTGAGACCGATGAATTGTGGGTGTATGATCAAGTTTATCTATGAACAATATTTGAATATTCTCTGAATTCTTTTATGTATGATAGGTTATCTTTGTAAGTCTCTTGGAATTATCAGTTTGGTTTTGCCTACTAGATTGGTTTTTTCTTGCAATGGGAGAAATGCTTAGCTTTGGGTTCAATCTTGCGGTGTCCTTTCCCAGTGACAGTAGGGGCAGCAAGGCACGTATTGTATTGTTGCCATCGAGGATAACAAGATGGGTTTTTTTATCATATTGCATGAATTTATCCCTCTACATCATGTCATCTTGCTTAAGGCGTTACTCTGTTTTCTTGAACTTAATACTCTAGATGCATGCTGGATAGCGGTCGATGAGTGGAGTAATAGTAGTAGATGCAGGCAGGAGTCGGTCTACTTGTCTCGGACGTGATGCCTATATACATGATCATACCTAGATATTCTCTTAACTATGCTCAATTCTGTCAATTGCTCAACAGTAATTTGTTCACCCACCGTAGAATACTTACGCTCTTGAGAGAAGCCACTAGTGAAATCTATGGCCCCCAGGTCTATTCTCATCATATCAATCTTCATCACTTTATTATTGCTTTGCTTTTTTACTTTACCTTTTATTTTTACTTTGCATCTCTATACCAAAAATACCAAAAATATTATGTATCAGATCTCACTCTCGTAAGTGACCGTGAAGGGCTTGACAACCCATAATCGGCGTTGGTTGCATTGAGCTATTTGTTTTGTGTAGGTACGAGAGACTCGCGCGTAGCCTCCTACTGGATTGATACCTTGGTTCTCAAAAACTGAGGGAAATACTTACTCTACTCTGCTGCATCACCCTTTCCTCTTCAAGGAAATCCAACGCAGTGCTCAAGAGGTAGCACATCACTTTACTCAGATAATACACCGGTCTCTAGACCGGCAGAACCTTGCCGTCTTTCTTGCGCTCAACTACTATGAATGTGCTGACCACCCGGCTGGTGGTGAAGATGTAGAGGAGCATGGGCTCCTTAGCAGCCGGCGCGACCAGGACAAGCGGCGTGGTCAACATCTTCTTGAGCTGCAGAAAAGCCTCATCCACCTTGTCATTCCACTCAAAGTGAGTGGTTTTCTTCAGAGCTGGTACAGGGGAAGTGCCTTCTCGCCTAGCCGACTGATGAAGCGGCTGATGGATGCCAGGCAGCCGATGAATTTCTGGACATCTCTCAGTCGGGTAGGCTTCTCCATCCTCTCAATTGCTTTGATCTTCACAGGGTTGCACTCGATGCTGCATTCGGAGACCAAGAAGCCGAGGAGCTGGCCGGCTGGTACTCCGAACACGCACTTCTCTGGGTTGAGCTTGATCTGAAATCGGCGCAGATTTTCAAAAGTCTCTTTGAGATCTTCTAGGAGGGTCCCACGCTTATCCGTCTTCACCACAACGTCGTCCACGTAGACGTGGGAGTTTCTGCTGAGCTGCTTGAGGAGGCACTTCTGCATGCAACGTTGAAAGGTGGCGCCGGCATTCCTCAAGCCGAACGTCATTTTTAGGTAGCAGAAGGTTCTGAATGGTGTGATGAAAGAGGTTTTCAGCCTATCTGTCGGGTTCAATTTGATATGGTGGTACCGTGAATATGCATCCAAAAAACTCAATAGCTCGGATCCGGCTGTGGAGTCTATCACTTGGTCAATCCTTGGCAAGGCAAATGGATCGTTGGGGCAAGCTTTGTTGAGGGTGGCATAATCAATACACATGGGCCACTTGTTATTCTTCTTCAGTACAAGGACTGGATTGGCCAGCCAATCTGGGTAGAATACTTCCATAATGAAGCCGGCTGCTAGGAGTCAGGTTATCTCTTCACCAACAATTCTTCTCTTCTCTTCTGACAGGCGGCAGAGGGCTACATGACCGGCTTGGTGTCAGGTCGAAAGTGTAGCTTGTGCTCGGCGAGATCCGCCGGAACACCCGGCATGTCCTTAGTAGACCATGCAAAGATGTCCCGATTCTCATGAAGGAAATCGACGAGCTCGCTTTCCTATTTTCTGTCGAGGTTTGCACCTATGATAGCGTACCTCTCCGGGTGCTCTGGGTCCAACGGTATCTTCTTTGTCTCCTTGGCCGGCTTGAAGGAACCTTCAGCTTCCGACTCCTTGGGATCAGGGGACATGTCCGGCTGCTTGCCGGCCATGGCCACAACCTGGTCAAGGAGTCGCTTCTCAGCAGCGATCACAAGGGACTCGGCCAGCCGACTGCTAGCGGCCGCACAGGCGGACGACTTCTGGTAATCTCCGGAGACGGTAATAACTCCTTTGGTACTTGGCATCTTCATCTTGAGGTAAGCATAGTATGGCACCACCATGAATTTGGCCAAGGCAGGTCTGCCAAGCAGTGCATGGTAAGGGCTCTCAAGGTCAACTACTTCAAACCAGACGGGCTATCGGCGGAAATAATCTTTGTCTCCAAAGAGGACATCTATCTTGATCTTAGACGATTGGTGAGTGAGAAAGGCCAGGAACTATGCCATGGAAGATAGTCCGACTGGGTAGGAGATGCTTTGGTTTGATGTTCAACTTCTCCATGGTGTCGCGGTACAAGATGTTGATGCTGCTACCGCCATCTATCAGGACTCGGGAGAAGCGAGCAGCTCGCCTCTCTGTAGCAAAGGTGGCTTCCAACACCACAGCATAAGAACCCAGAGAAGGCATTACTTCCGGGTGATCACCTCGGCTCCAACTGATTGGCTTTTCTAACCGGTGCATGAACTCTGGGGCTTCAGTAGCTACGTCATTCACTTCTCGAGACTGCTGGCGACGGCTGTGCCTGTTGTCGGCCACGCTGGTGAAGACTAGGCGGGCTCCTTGCTCTTATGGGTACTCATCTTGGATGGGTGCAACTAGCCGGACCACCTACTGCGGAGGAGGAGGCGGCGGCGGCTGGCCAGCAGGCGGAGGAGGCAGCAACCCTTCGCCCTTGGAGATTTGGGTGAGCCAGTGACACTTCTGAGTGATGTGGTTGGACGGCTTCGTGCCGCTATGAAACTTGCAGGGTGCGTAAAGGGTCTACTCATAGGAGAAGGCAGGTAACCAATTGGGCTTACCTCCTCTCTGACGCTTGGGAGCAGGCTGCCCCTCCGGCTGCTGGTCTTCGACTGTGGCCACCTGTCGGCTGGTGGAAGCCGGCTGTGGCGCCTTGCACTTGTTGTCATTTTTTTGCTGACACTGACTAGTGTCACCAGCCGGAGTCCGAGGGGCCTGAGGAGCCACTTTGCCGGATGCATCAACTTGAATCTCCGTCTTCATGGAGGAGTCCTCCATGGCGTACTTGTCTGCTATGATCAGCAGCTCGTCGAGGGTCCTCAGCTCATTGCAGAGAAGTTTGTGCTTGAGCAGGGTGCCTTCTGTGCACCAGGCGGTGAAGTACTCGATAGCCTGCACCTCGTGCATGCCTTCGCAAGAGTTGCGTAGCGCGGCCTAACACGTGAGGTAGTCGCGAGTCGATTCGGTGGGGCCTTGGACGCACAAAGAGAGCTGGCGAGGCTTGGGCGGCCGCTTGTACATGTTGGTGAAGTTGCGGACGAAGGCCTCAATGAAATCTACAAAGCTGTTGATGCTACGGGGCTTCAGCCTATTCAGCCATGTCCAGGCGGTGCCCTGGAGCATGAGCAGGACATATTTCATGGCAACACGCTTGTCGCTATTTGCTAGGTTGACGGCCGTGGAATAGTCGACCAGCCAGTCTTCCGGCTCCACGGTGCCGGTGTACTTGGTGAAGGAAATATGCCCTAGAGGCAATAATAAATTTCATATTTATTTCCTTATTTCATGATAAATGTTTATTATTCATGCTAGAATTGTATTAACCGGAAACATAATACATGTGTGAATACATAGACAAACATAGTTTCACTAGTATGCCTCTACTTCACTAGCTCGTTAATCAAAGATGGTTCAGTTTCTGAACCATAGACATGAGTTGTCATTTGATTAACAGGATCACATCATTAGGAGAATGATGTGATTGACTTGACCCATTCCATTAGCTTAGCACTTGATCGTTTAGTATGTTGCTATTGCTTTCTTAATGACTTATACATGTTCCTATGACTATGAGATTATGCAGCTCCCGTTTACCGGAGGAACACTTTGTGTGCTACCAAACGTCACAACGTAACTGGGTGATTATAAAGGTACTCTACAGGTGTCTCTGAAGGTACTTGTTGGGTTGGCTTATTTCGAGATTAGGATTTGTCACTCTGATTGTTAGAGAGGTATCTCTAGGCCCTCTCGGTAATGCACATCACTTTAAGCCTTGCAAGCAATGTGACTAATGAGTTAGTTGTGGGATGATGCATTACGGAACGAGTAAAGAGACTTGACGGTAACGATATTGAACTAGGTATTGAGATACCGACGATCGAATCTCGGGCAAGTAACATACCGATGACAAAGGGAACAACGTATGTTGTTATGCGGTTTGACCGATAAAGATCTTCATAGAATATGTGGGAGCCAATATGAGCATCCAGGTTCCGCTATTGGTTATTGACCGGAGACGTGTCTCGGTCATGTCTACATAGTTCTCGAACCCGTAGGGTACGCACGCTTAAAGTTCGATGACAATTATATTATGAGTTTATGTTTTTTGATGTACCGAAGGTTGTTCGGAGTCCCAGATGTGATCACGGACATGACGAGGAGTCTCAAAATTGTTGAGACATTAAGATTGATATATTGGAATGTTATATTCGGACACCGGATGAGTTCCGGGAGTTATCGGATATATATTGGAGAAACCAGGAGGTTACCGGAACCCCCCGGGGGTTATTGGGCCTAATGGGCCCAACTGGTGGAAGAGGAGAGGCGGCCAGCTAGGGGCGCGCGGCCCCCTAGCCCAAACCGAATTAGACTAGGGGGCCGGCCCCCCTTTCCTTCTTCTTGTCCTCCCCTTCCTTCCCCTATCCTACTTGGACTAGGAAAGAGGGGTGGATCCTACTTGGAGTAGGATTGCCCCGCTTGGCGCGCCTCCTCCCCTTGGCCGGCCCTCTCCTCCTCCCCCCTTTATATACGGAGGAGGGGGCACCCCATAGACACAACAATTGATCTCTTGGATCTCTTAGCCATGTGCGGTGCTCCCCTCCACCATAATCCACCTCGATAATATCGTAGCGGTGCTTAGGCGAAGCCCTGCGTCGCTAGAACATCATCCTCGTCACCACGCCGTCGTGCGGACGGAACTCTCCCTCAAAGCTCGGCTGGATCGAAGTTCAAGGGACGTCATCGAGTTGAACATGTGCAGAACTTGGAGGTGTCGTACGTTCGGTACTTGGATCGGTCGGATCGTGAAGACGTACGACTACATCAACTGCATTGTGCTAACGCTTCCGCTTTCGGTCTACGAGGGTATGTGGACACACTCTCCCCTCTCGTTGCTATGCATCACCATGATCTTGTGTGTGCATAGGATTTTTTTTGAAATTACTATGTTCCCCAACACTTGGGCGTATCTCTTGGGAGCATGAACCCTTTGGGGAAGGGCTCGTCACGGATGTGGGGGCCGAAACAAGGCGGGCCCAACACATCTTCTTCTTCTAGCGCCAGGGATCGATTGAGATGGTCTGGCGGGCATCATTTTCTCTGAATCCTTCTCGGGCGCCAAGCCGGCCGCCGAGACTCGGATGATCAACAGGCGGCGGGGATACGCGCCTTTCTCTGTGCAGGGGAGGCTGATAGTTGCCTGGTCGTTCCACCGCCCGCGGCAGCCGTGTTGGTCGCGCTCGATGGTGATGTGCGTCCGGCTGAGGCTTGCAGCCGGCTCCTTGTCTTGTCGTCCACGGGCGCCGCCAGTCGGCTTCCGGGATGTCACGCCGTGCTCTCGGCGAGGAGGCGGGTCGTCATTCGGCCGGTGGGGTTCCTCGACGTGGCAACCGGCTTCTTGCTGCTCGGCAGCCGCGTCAAAGAGCCGCTGGACGCGCTCCGTCATGTGACGACGCTCATCGCCCTCGAGGTTGTCCAGCTCGCCTGCTGCCGCCTGGGCAGCTTGTATGTTTTCCCTGGGCATGGCGTAGACGGGGCGGTCTGCCCCGAACATGCTGGCAATGGCCGCGCCGTGCTGCTGGACCGTGCTGATGCGGCTGGGCCCGCCAGGAGCTGGCGTGCCTCCAACAGTGCAGTCCATCTCGCGCTTGTAAGCCTCTGAGAGGCGTCTCATGCTGGCCAGCTTCTTGGCGCTATCGAGGAGCGCCTTGCGGTGCGCTTCCAACGCCTCGCCATCAGCATCTTCGGGAATGGGGGCGGCCAAGTCCCACAATGCCGCCTGCAGTGGAACCTGGTTGGCACCACCGGAGTGCTTGCCATGGCTGATGACCAGCACCTCAGTGACGGTGCTACCGCTGCTGTCGGCGTGATGTAGAGGGTCATCAATGACCACCACATTGGTGGGGAATGCGTCGAACAACGCCGTGTCGGAGTCGACGAGCATCGGGTCGGTGGAGCCGACTGACTCCAAGTTGACGGCCGGCTCGTTGGCGACATGGAGTTGGCCGTGGAGGCTGACGAGGCGGATCTCAAGGCCGTCAGTCCCTGCTTCGGAAGCATGCTTGTCAGAGAGGCGGATCTCGCCAACAAGGTCGGCGAGGCAGCTTGCCGCGTAGGCGACCTCCGCGCCATGCAGCGCGTCAGCGCAAATGCCATCCGGCGTGCCTGGCTGGCTGCGCTCTCCAGGGAGGAAGAGGGTTCCCGTCCAAAACAGATCTCCGGACGACGGTGCACCTAGCCCTACGGTGGGCGCCAACTGTCGGGGTATTCTCACGAGGGGTTGCAAGATGACATATGCCACAGGGTGGCTTATTGTGAGGGCAAGACTGCTGCCGGAATATCTAGGGACGGGTATGAGAGTATCACGCGGTAGTTTACCCAGGTTCGGGGCTCTACGGAGAGATAATACCCCTACTCTTGCATGTTTGAGTATATGTGGTATATCCGGTACAGAGAGCTCCTAGAGTTGTATCTGAGGTCAGTGCCATAGGCATCTGACTTGGTATATATGATTATGAGCTAGTGGCTGCATGTGCCTGAGCATGCATGCGTGAGTGGCCTTGTGGCCGGTCAAGTGCATGTGGCGTGGCTGTGGGTGTTCTCTCCCTCTGGATGGATGGATGTGTGCCCATATAAATAGGCATGGCTAGCTTTGGTGGTGGTGGCATTGGTTGTAAGTGTGACGCCCGGATAATCAAGCTACAGTAATCCCTACTAATGATGCCAAGTCATCACTGTTACTGTTGTTAATATCACTTTGATTCAAAACCAATTCAAATTCAAATTTAAAATAAAGTCAAATAAATTATTCCTCAAAACAGTAAAACAAAAATGTTTGTTGGGTTGCAAATATTCACTAAATAAATGTCATGAGTGTTTCAACATCATTTGAGATAGCCAATTTCCCCTGGGAATTAAAGCAGTTCCAATTCAGCATTTTTAAATGCTATCCTATTTGTGAAAAATCCCAAATGAATTCTCCTGGTCTCCAAAATATTTGTGGCACTGCCTAAGATCACCAAGGAATAAAAGGGCCACTTTCCATATTTTTCCTAATTAAATAGCATGCCCAATTTTTTCTTACCCATCTCTGTTTATTAATAAAAAAGAACAGAAAGCAAAGAAGGAGAAAAAGAAGAAGAAGAAAGTCCCGGTGCACTTGGGCCATCATCTCCACTCTACAAGGCCAAGCCCATCTTCCCTCACTCATCCCCTTCCCTGTACAGACAGAGGGCGTGGCAGCCATCCGGCCACCGTGGCCGCGCCCTGTCTGCGTGCCGGCCATCCCCCGGTCACCCTGGTGGATAAGATGTCGCCGCGACCCCTCCCAGCAACCCTAGCTCCTTTCCCCTCTTTTCCTCGCACCGCCATCGTCTTCCCACACTCGGCCGAACCACCGCGTCATGACCACTGCCTCGCCCTTGTTGCTGCGGCCACTGCCGTCGCCGTTGCTCGAGGGCACGTCCTGGAGGATCGTCGTGTTCGTCTTCGTCCGTTCCGGGGACCAGCTCGAGCCGGGGAACTGCGTAACCGCCGCCATCACCGTCTTCTTCAACCGGCCGTCACCAACTCGCTGTCGATGCCGTCTCTCCTGTCCACCACGGCGTCCCTGACCCCGTCCCCTGCACCGCTGTGAGCCACTCTTCCAAACCCCCCTCTCCCTGTTGTCGATTAGTCGCCGTAGCCGCTGTCCCCGAACTCGTCCATGGCCGCGCCGGGCTGTGCGCGCACCTGCTCGGCTACTGCTGTTGCCGCTTGGCCGTCGACGTCGTCGTCGTTCTTGGCCACCCCCATCCAGATCAGCGCCCTGGAATGATGCACCGTGCAGCCCCGCACTCACCCGTTGCCGTGCCTCCGCCTCACCTGGACGCGTTGGCCGTGGCCGCCATAGCCGTCCACGCGCGTGACACCGCGCCTGGCGCTGCTGACCGCCCCTCCCCTCGTGCTCATGGCCACGTCCCTGCACGTCCTCATCCCCATGCCCGTGCACTGCTGCTCGTTGCTTGCTTCTTGCCGCTGTAGCTGCCGCTACTGCCGATGATCGCCGCTGCTATGCTACGGCTGTTGTCGTTGTTCTGTAGATGATGTTAGCCGCTGCTGTTGCTTAGTTGCTGCTGCCGCTGCAGGCCATAGCCATGGCCAAGTGCGGCTATGTGTGTGGTGTGTGCGTACGCCACACTCTGCTTGTTACTGTAGCAGTAGCTAGCTTTGCTACGTTTACACTGATTACTCCTCTGTAATGCTGCAAAACAACAACAAAATGACTTCTAATGTGGGTAAAGATAATACTGGTAGAAAGTACACTTGACAAACTTTGTTTTATCCCATTGGTCCAAATTCAAAATATGTAACGATTAAATCCTATGAAAATCACAAAATCCTATGTTCGTACATTTTAACAGTTTTGAGAATTAACTTCAAGTGGCACTTCTCAAATACAATTTTGATCAAGCAACTGAACTCTAAAATGGATGTCATTGATACTGTCATGTAGATCACTTAAATATGATAAAAATGTTGGAAATATGCCCTAGAGGCAATAATAAAAGCATTATTATTATATTTCCTTATTCATGATAATTGTCTTTATTCGTGCTATAATTGTGTTAACCGGAAATCGTAATACATGTGTGAATAACAGACAACAACATGTCCCTAGTGAGCCTCTAGTTGACTAGCTCGTTGATCGACAGATAGTCATGGTTTCCTGACTATGGACATTGGATGTCATCGATAACGGGATCACATCATTAGGAGAATGATGTGATGGACAAGACCCAATCCTAAACATAGCATAAGATCGCTTAGTTCGTTTGCTAGAGTTTTCCAATGTCAAGTATCCCTTCCTTAGACCATGAGATCGTGTAACTCCCGGATACCGTAGGAGTGCTTTGGGTGTGCCAAACGTCACAACGTAACTGGGTGACTATAAAGGTATACTACGGGTATCTCTGAAAGTGTCTGTTGGGTTGACATGGATCGAGACTGGGATTTGTCACTCCGCTTGACGGAGAGGTATCACCGGGCCCTCTCGGTAATGCATCATCATAATGAGCTCAGTGTGATCAAAGTGTTTGATCACGGGATCATGCATTATGGTACGAGAAAAGTGACTTGCCGATAACGAGATTGAACGAGGTATTGGTATACCGACGATCGAATCTCGGGCAAGTAAAATACCGATTGACAAAGGGAATCGTATACGGGATTAATTGAATCCTCGACATCGTGGTTCATCCGATGAGATCATCGTGGAGCATGTGGGAGCCAACATGGGTATCCAGATCCCGCTGTTGGTTATTGCCCGAGAGCCGTCTCGGTCATGTCTGCATGTCTCCCGAACCCGTAGGGTCTACACACTTAAGGTTCGGTGACGCTAGGGTTGTGAAGATATGTATGTGCAGTAACCCGAATGTTGTTCGGAGTCCCGGATGAGATCCCGGACGTCACGAGGAGTTCCGGAATGGTCCGGAGGTAAAGAATTATATATAGGAAGTGCTATTTTGGCCATCGGGACAAGATTCGGTGTTATCGGTATTGTACCGGGACCACCGGAGGGGTCCCGGGGTCCACCAGGTGGGGCCACCTGCCTTGGTGGGCCACATGGGCCTTAGGGGGTGCGCCTTGGCCTGCTTGAGCCAAGGGGAACCAGCCCCAAGGGCCCATGCGCCAAGGAAACTTGGAGGAGGGAGAGTCCAAAGGGGGGAAGGCACCTCCGAGGTGCCTTGGGGAGGATGGACTCCTCCCCACCCTTGGCCGCACCCTTCCTTGGAGGAAGGGGCAAGGGCTGCGCCTCCCCCTCTCCCTTGGCCCTATATATAGTGGGGAAAAGGAGGAGCAAACCAACCCTATATGCCCTGGCTCCTCCCTCCTCCCTGCAACACCTCCTCCTCCTCCCGTAGTTGCTTAGCGAAGCCCTGCCGGAGTTCTGCTGCATCCACCACCACACCGTCGTGTTGGATCTTCCTCAACCTCTCCTTCCCCCTTGCTGGATCAATAAGGAGGAGACGTCTCCCGTCCCGTACGTGTGTTGAACGCGGAGGTGCCGTCCGTTCGGTACTAGATCATCGGTGAATTGGATCACGGCAAGTACGACTACCTCATCCACGTTCACTCGAACGCTTCCGTTGCGATCTACAAAGTGGTATGTAGATGCTATCCAATCTGAATACTCGTTGCTATATGAACTCATAGATGGATCTTGGTGAAACCGTAGGAAAAATTTTAATTTTCTGCAACGTTCCCCAACAGTGGCATCATGAGCTAGGTCTATGCATAGTTCTTCTTGTGCGAGTAGAACACAATTTGTTGTGGGCGCAGATGTTGTCAATTCTTCTTGCCGTTACTAGTCAATCTTGATTCAGCGGTATTGTGGGATGAAGCGGCCCGGACCAACCTTACACGTACGCTTACGTGAGACCGGTTCCACCGACTAACATGCACTAGTTGCATAAGGTGGCTGGCGGGTGTCTGTCTCTCCTACTTTAGTTGGATCGGATTCGATGAACAGGGTCCTTATGAAGGGTAAATAGAGATTGACAAATCACGTTGTGGTTTGAACGTAGGTAAGAAAACGTTCTTGCTAGAACCCTAATTCAGCCACGTAAAACTTGCAACAACATTTAGAGGACGTCTAACTTGTTTTTGCAGCAAGTGCTTTGTGATATGATATGGCCAAAGTTGTGATGTATGATGAATGATCTATATGTGATGTATGAGATATTCATGCTATTGTAATAGGAATCACGACTTGCATGTCGATGAGTATGACAACCGGCAGGAGCCATAGGAGTTGTCTTTATTTTTTGTATGACCTGCGTGTCATTGAGAATCGCCATGTAAATTACTTTACTTTATTGCTAAACGCGTTAGCCATAGTAGTAGAAGTAATAGTTGGCGAGCAACTTCATGGAGACACGATGATGAAGATCATGATGATGAAGATCATGGTGTCAAGCCGGTGACAAGATGATCATGGAGCCCCAAGATGGAGATCGAAGGAGCTATGTGATATTGGCCATATCATGTCACGTTTATTATTTGATTGCATGTGATGTTTATCATGTTTTGCATCTTGTTTACATAGAACGACGGTAGTAAATAAGATGATCCCTCATAATAATTTCAAGAAAGTGTTCACCCAAACTGTGCACCGTTGCTAAGGTTCGTCGTTCCGAAGCACCACGTGATGATCGGGTGTGATAGGTCCTTACGTTCGCATACAACGGGTGTAAGACAGATTTACACACGCAAAACACTTAGGTTGACTTGACGAGCCTAGCATGTACAGACATGGCCTCGGAACACAGAAGACCGAAAGGTCGAGCATGAGTCGTATAGAAGATACGATCAACATGAAGATGTTCACCGATGTTGGCTAGTCCGTCTCACGTGATGATCGGACACGGCCTAGTTGACTCGGATCATGGAATACTTAGATGACTAGAAGAGGGATGTCTATCTAAGTGGGAGTTCATTAAATAATTTGATTAAATGAACTTTATTATCATGAACTTAGTCTAAATATTTACAATATGTCTTGTAGATCAAATGGCCAACGTAGTCCTCAATTTCAACGCGTTCCTAGAGAAAACCAAGCTGAAAGACGATGGTAGCAACTATACGGACTGGGTCCGAAACCTGAGGATTATCCTCATAGCTGCCAAGAAAGATTATGTCCTAAGAGCACCGCTGGGTGACGCACCTATTCTCCCTGCAGAACAAGACGTTATGAACGCTTGGCAGTCACGCTGCGATGATTACTCCCTCGTTCAGTGCGGCATGCTTTACAGCTTAGAGCCGGGGCTCCAAAAGCGTTTTGAGAGACATGGAGCATATGAGATGTTCGAAGAGCTGAAAATGGTTTTCCAAGCTCATGCCCGGGTCGAGAGATATGAAGTCTCCGATAAATTCTTTAGCTGTAAGATGGAGGAAAATGGTTCTGTCAGTGAACACATACTCAAAATGTCTGGGTTGCACAACCGCTTGACTCAACTGGAAGTTAATCTCCCGGATGAAGCGGTCATTGACAGAATCCTCCAGTCGCTTCCACCTAGCTACAAGAGCTTTGTGATGAACTACAATATGCAGGGGATGGTAAAGACCATTCCTGAAGTATATGCTATGCTGAAATCAGCAGAGGTAGAAATCAAGAAGGAGCATCAAGTGTTGATGGTGAATAAAACCACTAAGTTCAAGAAGGGAAAGGGTAAAAAGAACTTCAAGAAGTACGGCAAGGAAGTTGCCGCGCCCGGTAAGCAAGTTGCCGGGAAGAAGCCAAAGAATGGACCCAAGCCTGAAACTGAGTGCTTTTATTGCAAGGGAAGTGGTCACTGGAAGCGGAACTGCCCCAAATACTTAGCGGACAAGAAGGCCGGCAAAACCAAAGGTATATGTGATATACATGTAATTGATGTGTACCTTACCAATACTCGTAGTAGCTCTTGGGTATTTGATACCGGTGCAGTTGCTCATATTTGTAACTCAAAGCAGGAGCTGTGGAATAAACGGAGACTGGCGAAGGACGAGGTGACGATGCGCGTCGGGAATGGTTCCAAGGTCGATGTGATCGCCGTCGGCACGCTGCCTCTACATTTACCTACGGGATTAGTTTTAAACCTCAATAATTGTTATCTAGTGCCAAGTTTGAGCATGAACATTGTATCTGGATCTCGCTTAATTCGAGATGGCTACTCATTTAAATCCAAGAATAATGGTTGTTCTATTTATATGAGAGATATGTTTTATGGTCATGATCCAATGGTTAATGGTTTATTCTTAATGAATCTCGTACGTGATGATACACATATTCATAGTGTGAATACCAAAAGAGTTAAAGTTGATAACAATAGTCCCACATATTTGTGGCACTGCCGCCTTGGTCACATAGGTGTCAAACGCATGAAGAAGCTCCATGCAGATGGACTTTTAGAGTCTCTTGATTATGAATCATTTGACACGTGCGAACCATGCCTCATGGGTAAAATGACCAAGACTCCGTTCTCAGGAACAATGGAGCGAGCAGCCAACTTATTGGAAATCATACATACCGATGTGTGTGGTCCAATGAGTGTTGAGGCTCGCGGTGGCTATCGTTATGTTCTCACCCTCACTGATGACTTGAGTAGATATGGGTATATCTACTTAATGAAACACAAGTCTGAGACCTTTGAAAAGTTCAAGGAATTTCAGAGTGAGGTTGAAAATCAACGTGATAAAAAGATCAAGTTTCTACGATCAGATCGTGGAGGAGAATACTTGAGTCACGAATTTGGCACACACTTAAGAAGATGTGGAATAGTTTCACAACTCACGCCGCCTGGAACACCTCAGCGTAACGGTGTGTCCGAACGTCGTAATCGCACTCTATTAGATATGGTGCGATCTATGATGTCTCTTACCGACTTACCGCTATCTTTTTGGGGCTATGCTTTAGAGACTGCCGCATTCACTTTAAATAGGGCTCCGTCGAAATCCGTTGAGACGACACCGTATGAATTATGGTTTGGGAAGAAACCTAAGCTGTCGTTTCTAAAAGTTTGGGGATGCGATGCTTATGTCAAGAAACTTCAACCTGAAAAGCTCGAACCCAAATCGGAAAAATGCGTCTTCATAGGATACCCTAAAGAAACTGTTGGGTATACCTTCTACCTCAGATCCGAAGGCAAGATCTTTGTTGCCAAGAACGGATCCTTTATAGAGAAAGAGTTTCTCTCGAAAGAAGTAAGTGGGAGGAAAGTAGAACTTGATGAAGTGTTATCTCTTGAACCGGAAAATGGCGAAACTCAAGAAAACGTTTCTGAGGAGCCTGCACCGACTAGAGAGGAAATTAATGATGATGATCAAGATGCTTCTGATCAAGCTCCTACTGAAATTCGAAGGTCCACAAGGACACGTTCCGCACCAGAGTGGTACGGCAACCCTGTCATGGAAATCATGTTGTTAGACAACGGTGAACCTTCGAACTATGAGGAAGCAATGGCGGGCGCGGATTCCGACAAATGGCTGGAAGCCATGAAATCCGAGCTCCTACTGAAATTCGAAGGTCCACAAGGACACGTTCCGCACCAGAGTGGTACGGCAACCCTGTCATGGAAATCATGTTGTTAGACAACGGTGAACCTTCGAACTATGAGGAAGCAATGGCGGGCCCGGATTCCGACAAATGGCTGGAAGCCATGAAATCCGAGATAGGATCCATGTATGAAAACGAAGTATGGACTTTGACTGACTTGCCCGTTGAACGGCGAGCCATAGAAAATAAATGGATCTTTAAGAAGAAGACAGACGCGGATGGTAATGTGACCATCTATAAAGCTCGGCTTGTCGCTAAGGGTTATCGACAAGTTCAAGGAATTGACTACGATGAGACTTTCTCACCGGTAGCGAAGCTGAAGTCCGTCAGAATCATGTTAGCAATTGCCGGATACTATGATTATGAGATATGGCAAATGGACGTCAAAACGGCATTCCTTAATGGTTTCCTTAAGGAAGAATTGTATATGATGCAGCTGGAAGGTTTTGTCGATCCTAAGAATGCTGACAAGGTATGCAAGCTCCAACGCTCGATTTATGGGCTGGTGCAAGCATCTCGGAGTTGGAACATTCGCTTTGATGAGATGATCAAAGCGTTTGGGTTTACACAGACTTATGGAGAAGCCTGTGTTTACAAGAAAGTGAGTGGGAGCTCTGTAGCATTTCTCATATTATATGTAGACGACATACTTTTGATGGGAAATGATATAGAACTCTTGGACAGCATTAAGGCCTACTTGAATAAAAGTTTTTCAATGAAGGACCTTGGAGAAGCTGCTTATATATTAGGCATCAAGATCTATAGAGATAGATCGAGACGCCTCATAGGTCTTTCACAAAGCACATACCTTGATAAGATATTGAAGAAGTTCAATATGGATCAATCTAAGAAGGGGTTCTTACCTGTGTTACAAGGTGTGAAATTGAGCTCAGCTCAATGTCCGACCACAGCAGAAGATATAGAAGAGATGAGTGTCATCCCCTATGCCTCAGCCATAGGTTCTATTATGTATGCCATGCTGTGTACCAGACCTGATGTAAACCTTGCCGTAAGTTTGGTAGGAAGGTACCAAAGTAATCCCGGCAAGGAACACTGGACAGCGGTCAAGAATATCCTGAAGTACCTGAAAAGGACCAAGGAAATGTTTCTCGTTTATGGAGGTGACGAAGAGCTCGTCGTAAAAGGTTACGTCGACGCTAGCTTCGACACAGATCTGGATGACTCTAAGTCACAAACCGGATACGTGTATATTTTGAATGGCGGGGCAGTAAGCTGGTGCAGTTGCAAGCAAAGCGTCGTGGCGGGATCTACATGTGAAGCGGAGTACATGGCAGCCTCGGAGGCGGCACATGAAGCAATATGGGTGAAGGAGTTCATCACCGACCTCGGAGTCATACCCAATGCGTCGGGGCCAATCAATCTCTTCTGTGACAACACTGGAGCTATTGCACTTGCAAAGGAGCCCAGGTTTCACAAGAAGACTAGGCACATCAAGCGTCGCTTCAACTCCATTCGTGAAAATGTTCAAGATGGAGACATAGAAATTTGTAAAGTGCACACGGATCTGAATGTCGCAGATCCGTTGACTAAACCTCTCCCTAAGGCAAAACATGATCAGCACCAGAACTCTATGGGTGTTCGATTTATCACAATGTAACTAGATTATTGACTCTAGTGCAAGTGGGAGACTGTTGGAAATATGCCCTAGAGGCAATAATAAAAGCATTATTATTATATTTCCTTATTCATGATAATTGTCTTTATTCGTGCTATAATTGTGTTAACCGGAAATCGTAATACATGTGTGAATAACAGACAACAACATGTCCCTAGTGAGCCTCTAGTTGACTAGCTCGTTGATCGACAGATAGTCATGGTTTCCTGACTATGGACATTGGATGTCATCGATAACGGGATCACATCATTAGGAGAATGATGTGATGGACAAGACCCAATCCTAAACATAGCATAAGATCGCTTAGTTCGTTTGCTAGAGTTTTCCAATGTCAAGTATCCCTTCCTTAGACCATGAGATCGTGTAACTCCCGGATACCGTAGGAGTGCTTTGGGTGTGCCAAACGTCACAACATAACTGGGTGACTATAAAGGTATACTACGGGTATCTCTGAAAGTGTCTGTTGGGTTGACATGGATCGAGACTGGGATTTGTCACTCCGCTTGACGGAGAGGTATCACCGGGCCCTCTCGGTAATGCATCATCATAATGAGATCAGTGTGATCAAAGTGTTTGATCACGGGATCATGCATTACGGTACGAGAAAAGTGACTTGCCGATAACGAGATTGAACGAGGTATTGGTATACCGACGATCGAATCTCGGGCAAGTAAAATACCGATTGACAAAGGGAATCGTATACGGGATTAATTGAATCCTCGACATCGTGGTTCATCCGATGAGATCATCGTGGAGCATGTGGGAGCCAACATGGGTATCCAGATCCCGCTGTTGGTTATTGCCCGAGAGCCGTCTCGGTCATGTCTGCATGTCTCCCGAACCCGTAGGGTCTACACACTTAAGGTTCGGTGACGCTAGGGTTGTGAAGATATGTATGTGCAGTAACCCGAATGTTGTTCGGAGTCCCGGATGAGATCCCGGACGTCACGAGGAGTTCCGGAATGGTCCGGAGGTAAAGAATTATATATAGGAAGTGCTATTTTGGCCATCGGGACAAGATTCGGTGTTATCGGTATTGTACCGGGACCACCGGAGGGGTCCCGGGGTCCACCAGGTGGGGCCACCTGCCTTGGTGGGCCACATGGGCCTTAGGGGGTGCGCCTTGGCCTGCTTGAGCCAAGGGGAACCAGCCCCAAGGGCCCATGCGCCAAGGAAACTTGGAGGAGGGAGAGTCCAAAGGGGGGAAGGCACCTCCGAGGTGCCTTGGGGAGGATGGACTCCTCCCCACCCTTGGCCGCACCCTTCCTTGGAGGAAGGGGCAAGGGCTGCGCCTCCCCCTCTCCCTTGGCCCTATATATAGTTGGGAAAAGGAGGAGCAAACCAACCCTATATGCCCTGGCTCCTCCCTCCTCCCTGCAACACCTCCTCCTCCTCCCGTAGTTGCTTAGCGAAGCCCTGCCGGAGTTCTGCTGCATCCACCACCACACCGTCGTGTTGGATCTTCCTCAACCTCTCCTTCCCCCTTGCTGGATCAAGAAGGAGGAGACGTCTCCCGTCCCGTACGTGTGTTGAACGCGGAGGTGCCGTCCGTTCGGTACTAGATCATCGGTGAATTGGATCACGGCAAGTACGACTACCTCATCCACGTTCACTCGAACGCTTCCGTTGCGATCTACAAAGTGGTATGTAGATGCTATCCAATCTGAATACTCGTTGCTATATGAACTCATAGATGGATCTTGGTGAAACCGTAGGAAAAATTTTAATTTTCTGCAACGTTCCCCAACAAAAAATTGGTAAAAGGCACTAATTCATAGGATGTACAGAACACTGGCTATAGCCTTTGGAAAACAGCTAAGTGATACTCAAAAACTGACCAATTCTCAGACTTAGCCAATTTTCAGGAAATTTCATAATATTGATTTAAAACTTTGAAAATTCACATAAAATAATCCGTAACTCGGATGAAAATACTTTGTACATGAAAGTTGCTCAGAACAACGTGACGAGTCCGAATACGCCCTCCGTTCGTCTATCACACGTCCCTAGCATAGCAAACGTTGAACTTTTCCCCTTCGGTTCATCTGTGTGACAAACGTCCGAAACTGGGAAAACTTTCCCGGATGTTATCCTCCTTCGCCAGTATCGCCTAGCGCTGCGTAGCACCGCTTATTGTCTTGTTATGCTTATGTTTGCGTGTATTTACTGTTTCTTCCCCCTCTTCTTCTCCGGTAGACCTCGAGACCGCTGCTGATGCCCCTGTGATCGACTACGGAGTTGACGACCCCTCTCTCTTGCTAGAGCAACCAGGCAAGCCCCCCCCCCCTTGATCACCAGATATCGCCTATTCTTCTCTACTGCTTGCATTAGAGTAGTGTAGCATGTTACTGCTTTCAGTTAATCCTATACTGCTGCATAGCCTGTCCTTGCTACTACTGTTGTTACCCTTACCTGCTATCCTACTGCCTAGTATAGGATGCTAGTGTTCCATCAGTGGCCCTACACTCTTGTCCGTCTGCCATGCTATACTACTGGGCCGTGATCACTTCGGGAAGTGATCGCAGGCATATACTATATACTTTACACTGTTACATTACCTGTGATACTGTTCGGAGATGGGGGCTGAAGGGGCAGGTGGCTCCATCCCGGTAGAGGTGGGCCTAGGTTCCTGACGGCCCTCGACTATTACTTTGTGGTGGAGCGACAGGGCAGGTTCAGACCACCTAGGAGAGAGGTGGGCCTGGCCCTGGTCGGCGTTCGCGGATACTTAACATGCTTAACGAGATCTGGGTATTTGATCTGAGTCTGGCCATTTGGTCTATACGCACTAACCACCTACGCGGGAGTAGTTATGGGTATCCCGACGTCATGGTATCAGCCGAAGCCTTCGTGACGTCAGCGACTGAGCGGCGCGCGCCGGGTTGGACCGCGTAACGTGACTTCCATTGTACTGGAGGTTGCTAGGTGTGCTCACCGGCCGCGTTCGCAACGTGCAGGTGTGCTATGGGCGATGGGCCCAGACCCCTGTGCGCATAGGTTTAGACCGGCGTGCTGACCTCTCTGTTGTGCCTAGGTGGGGCTGCGACGTGTTGATGTTCCGAGGCCGGGCATGACACAGGAAAGTGTGTCCGGCCAAATGGGATCAAGCGTGTTGGGCTATGTGGTGCACCCCTGCAGGGAAGTTTATCTATTCGGATAGCCGTTTCCCTCGGTAAAAGGACGACCCGGAGTTGTACCTTGACCTTATGACAACTAGAACCGGATACTTAATAAAACACACCCTTCCAAGTGCCAGATACAACCCGGTGATTGCTCTCCAACAGGGCATCGAGGAGGGGATTGCCGGGTAGGATTATGCTATGCGATGCTACTTGGAGGACTTCAGTCTACTCTCTTCTACATGCTGCAAGACGGAGGCTGCCAGAAGCGTAGTCTTCGACAGGATTAGCTATCCCCCTCTTATTCTGGCATTCTGCAGTTCAGGCCACTGATATGGCCCCTTACACATATATCCATGCATATGTAGTGTAGCTCCTTGCTTGCGAGTACTTTGGATGAGTACTCACGGTTGCCTTTTCCCCCTTTCCCCTTTCCTCTACCCGGTTGCTGCAACCAGACGATGGAGCCCAGGATCCAGACGCCACCTTCAACGGCGACTCCTACTACACTGGAGGTGCCTACTACTACGTGCAGCCTGCTGACGACGACCAGAAGTAGTTAGGAGGATCCCAGGCAGGAGGCCTGCGCCTCGTTCGATCTGTATCCCCAGTTTGTGCTAGCCTTCTTAAGGCAAACTTGTTTAACTTATGTCTGTACTCAGATATTGTTGCTTCCGCTGACTCGTCTATGATCGAGCACTTGTATTCGAGCCCTCGAGGCCCCTGGCTTGTATTATGATGCTTGTATGACTTATTTTATTTGTAGAGTTGTGTTGTGATATCTTCCTGTGAGTCCCTGATCTTGATCGTACACATTTGCGTGCATGATTAGTGTACGATTGAATCGGGGGCGTAACAGTAAGCTACCATGGGTAGCTTACAAACCAAGTCATGTCTGAGGCATGGTGCATGTCATGCTTGTCCCCTGGGGCATTTCCTAAATCAGTGTCTAGGGGACACGGTACACTGTAGATGACGTCGTGGTACGGCTGTCTCGTTGGGGTCTTGCCGGTGTCGGGTCGGGCTGCAGTTGGCAGCCGGCTGGTTGGCGCAGTTGATACGTCTCCAATGTATCTATAATTTTTGATTGTTCCATGCTATATTATATTCTGTTTTGGATGTTTAATGGGCTTTATTACACACTTTTATATTATTTTTGGGACTAACCTATTAATCGGAGGCCCAGCCCAGAATTGCTGCTTTTTGCCTATTTCAGAGTTTCGCAGAAAAAGAATATCAAATGGAGTCCAAACGGAATGAAACCTTCGGGAACGTGATTTTTGGAACGAACGTGATCCAGAGGACTTGGACCCTACGTCAACACATCAACCAGGAGGGCACGAGGTAGGGGGCACGCCTACCCCCCCAGGCGCGCCCTCCACCCTCGTGGGCCCCATGTTGCTCCACCGACGTACTTCTTCCTCCTATATATACCTACATACCCCCAAACTACTAGATACGGAGCCAAAAACCTAATTCCACCACAGCAACCTTCTGTACCTGTGAGATCCCATCTTGGGGTCTTTTCCGGAGCTCCCGCCGGAGAGGGCATCAATCACGGAGGGCTTCTACATCAACACCATAGCCTCTCTGATGATGTGTGATGTCACATCCCTAGTCCCGGTATGCACTAGGCTAGCCTTCATGCGTGCATCATGTTTAAATTTTCAAATGAACTTGAATTGGGGGTGATAAAGCCCTAGCACTTTGAAATCCAAATAGGTCCAGCTTAAATAAATTGCATTCAAGAACCCAAAATGCTCTTATTTGATGTTTGATATTTTTGGCAATGGTTTTGATCCATACCAAAAATAATGAGCATTTTTAAAGAACAAGTTGGGCACTGAATTTAAGTCATAAAATATTTGAATTGGGGTATTTAATTGCTATTAATATTATTAAATGCTCCAACAATTCTGGAAATAGCTAAGGGCCTTTGAGAAAATTCAGCTATTGCCCATAATTAATTTCAGAATTTATAGAAATGATTTGGTGTTTTTACTAAATCAAAAACAAATTGCAAAAGTAGAAAACAAAATCAAATGGAAAGGCAGAAGACTTACCTGGCCTTACCTGTGCAGCCACTTGGCGGCCCAGTAGACAGCCGGCCTGCTAGGCCCAGCCCAGCCCCTCGCGCGTCGTCTTCCTCGCGCCTACTGGCGTTGTGCGTGGCGCGCGCAAAGCCGAGCCGCGGCCACCTCCTGCTAGCCACGCAGCTGCTTCTCCCCCCCCCCTCGCCCTGGACGTCGCCACGCACCCCCTTGACCTCTCCTTCTCTCTCCCGTGGTGATTTCCCTATCAGTCCCTCTCTCCCGCGACCGTCCGCGAGCTCCCGTGAACGCCGACGAGCTCCACCGCGGCCATCGTCCACCCCTTGCCTCGCTAACGCTTCCAGAAGAACGGCCGCGACCTCCTCTTCCTCCTCCCCGAGCCATGCAAGCCGAGGATCACCACGCCGTCATCTTCGAGCTCGTCACCGCCGCATCTGCTCGCCGGACTTCACCGATCGATTCGCCGTCTCCGACGCGTCCCCGAGCCCTCTGAACCGCTCTCCGGCCTCCCTGTGAGCTACTGCATCTCCCCCTTCTCTTCCTGCTGCTGTTTGCGCACTCTAGCTAGCCCCCACCACCTTGCCCGAGAACCCCTCGTTGCCGGCCATGGCGCCATCGCGGCCACAGCCGCTGCCGCTTGCGTCTGAACCCGCCAACGTGCTCAGTGCGTCCCATGGAGCTCAAAGCACCCAACTTCTGCTCCTCCCGTGCTTTGTGGCGTGGTTTTGGTCCAGCCTGAACTCCGGCCGCCGCCCCGAGCTTCGCTTCGGCGAGCTCCGCCGCCCCCGCAGCCTTCCCTCTGCACCACTAGATGCGCGCAAGTCCCAGGAGCACGTAGATGCCCTCCGCCGCGAGTTTGGTCGCCCGTGGGCGAAACCCGAGCCGTTCCGCCGTGTCTGGCCTCGCCGGCGTCGAGTCGCCGGCGGGTTTGACTCGTTTGACCATGTTGACCACTGGGTTGACCTTCCTTGACATATGGGCCCAAGCCCCTAATTAGTTAACTCGAGATTAATTAGAGCTAACTAATTTAGTTAACTACGCTAGACACCGACATGTGGGCCCCGCCCTGCTAACAGCCTAGTTAGGGTTAGTTTAGCACTAACTAACTCAGTTAGTTGACCGAGTCACTGACCAGTGGGTCCCACTGGTCAGATTTGACCTGGAGGCACCCAGTTGACCAGCTGACGTCATCGTGAAGTCACGCTGACGCAATAATTATTTACTGGAATTATCTTTATACAGGAAATTCCAGAAAATGTGGCAAACTTCTAAAATTCATAGTAATTCAACCGTAACTCCAAATCAAACAAGTTATATATGAAAAATGATCAGAAAAATCCAATCTATCCATCTGTACTAGTTTCATGCATATTAAAGCAACCTAACCATGCTGCTTATATCAAAACATGATAAGGCACTATTTAAATTCATAATTTGAGTTTGGGATTGAACCTTTGGTTCAAAATGACCCAAACCCATCTGGTTGTAGTTAAATTAGGCCAACGCACTCATATTACCATGTCATGATCATGCATCATATTGTGAATTGCATTGATTGTGTTTCCTCTCTGTTGTCGGTATTTGTCACCTCTCGATAGACGTGGTTTCGACGATGAGTTCGATGACACCGATGAAGAGCTATACTATCTTCAGAAGTGCCAGGCAAGCAAAACCCCGTTGTTCATTCCGATACAATCCCACACTCTCGCCCTGCTCTATTTTATTGCATTAGGACAACTACGATTCAACTGTTACATGCTGCGGTAGTTGAACTCCTTTCCTCTGCATGACCTGTCATTGTCACAGTAAATAGATGAAACCCACTAGCATGAGTAGGAGTTGTTTGAGCCCTGATGTGCCTACTCATTCATGCTTGTTGTCATGCCTGCTACTGCTTAGAGTTGAGTCGGGTCTGATTCATCGGGAATGAATTGGAATGTGGTGAACATGTCCTACTGTTGAGAGCTAAGTGTGTGAACACGATTTGGTAAAGGTAGCGGTGAGAGGCCATGTAGGAGTACATGGTGGGTTGTCTCATTGCAGCCGTCCTCAGGAACTGAGTTCTGTGTTTGTGATCCATGAACAGTTAGTAGCACGCATTGGGATGCTTAAGTGCCCCTCTCGACTTATTAATCAACTTGATCTATGTCCAGGAGTTGCAACTAGTTTCTGGTGTTTGTAGGTAGTGTTAGTAGTCTACCAAGTGGCACCCGGTACAGGTGGGCTTGGGACAGACTAGGCACCGTGGCCGGGTAGACCAAGCGCCGCCCGTTTGGTGGGCTTGGAACCCTGTACACATCGTTTGGGGCCGTGAGCGACACCCTGGCCGGATCTCCTTGCGGATGGAACCCGAATAGGCGATAAACCTGGACTAGAGAATTGTGTGGTTAGTCAGGTCGTGGCCGACTCCCTCGCCCGGCTTCCGTTTGAAGGTTGCCGAGGTACATGACGTGTACAGGGCGATAAGTGGCGAGAGCGTGTGTGAAGAAGTACACCCCTGCAGGGTTATCATTATCTATTCGAATAGCCGGATTGCTCAGATATGGAAACTTGGACCCCTTGCATAGTTCATACACAAGTGAAAGTGGATACTCTAAAATGCGCAAGTTAAGCGTGAGTGCTATGGGTGGCGTTCTCGTAGGGAGACGGGAGCGGATCCATAGTGGTGTATTGATATGGTGAACATGTGGACTCGTGTGCGCCACCTCAAAGGAGTTGCTTGCAGTCGTAGTTCAGGTTAGCCACTGAGTCAAAGCTGGCTTGCTGCAGTTAAACTCCACCACCCCCTTTATTTATACCGATGCATATGTAGATAGTTCTGATGTAAGTCTTTCTGGGTACATTTGTACTCACGTTTGCCTATTTTATGTTTTGTAGAGAGACGTCAGTCTTGCTAGTAGTTCCATGTGGACTTCGACGTTTAGCTTGATACCTCAGCTACGATCTTGTGCCCTCGGCAGGATCTGGTAAATAGTCAGGCTTCTCAGCCTTTTTCATTTGTAGATGTCTGTACTCAGACATGTTAAGCTTCCACATGTGCTTTGACTTGTATGCTCTGAATGTTGGGTCATGAGACCCATGTTTGTAATATCTCTCTCCTCGGAGCCTAATGAATAAATACTTGAGTCGTAGAGTCTTTTGTGATGCCATGTTGTATTTACACATATCAAGCTTGTGTGTATGCTTGAAATGCTTGGTATGTGTGGGATCCGACAATCTAGTTGTTTATCCTTGGCAGCCTCTCTTATGCGGAAATGTAGTCTAGTGCTTCCATGAGCCATAGTAGTCCGCTACAGCCCAGTTCATCGGAGTCCTGCTAGCCCAGCACTATTGCTCAGGACACTTGACTGGTCGGCATGTGTTTCACTTTGTTCCTGTGTCTGTCCCTTCAGGGAAATGTCATGCGGTGGCATCCGGAGTCCTGCCTAGCCTGCTACAGCCCGGGTTACCGGAGTCCTGTTAGCCCAGTGCTACAGCCCGGATTCACACGCTGTTGACCGACATGCTCGAGGTTGATTCATGTATGCCTGTCCCCATGGGTTAGTGCTGCTTTGGGTTCACGACTAGCCATGTCGGCCCGGGTTCTCTATCATATGGATGCTAGCGACACTATCATATACGTGAGCCAAAAGGCGCAAACGGTCCCGGGCCAGGTAAGGTGGCACCCGTGGGAATACCGTGCGTGAGGCCGCAAAGTGATATGATATGTTACATGCTAGATCGGTGTGACTTAGGATCGGGGTCCTGACAGCTTTGGTATCAGAGCCTGACTGCCTGTAGGATTACCAAGCCAAACCGGTCAAAGTCGTGTCTAGAAGTGCTTTAGTTATATAAGGGAATTGATTGTGGAAGGGAACGTAAGGCTCTTTTTACTCCTTTACCTTATGCCCTTCTGTCTGAGTCATCCTCTTCTCTTCTACGGGGATTAAGAACTAGGCTTCTCTTCTATCTCTCAGGATGACATGTTACTAAACCGTAGTTGCCTAGGATTGTTGGGTTCAAGCCTCAGTTCAGTTCCTACTACTTACGTGTGTTCATAGTTGGTCTCGGAACCTTGATATGATGTTGTTAAGTGACTATGCAAATCCTTGTGAATGTGTCAAATCTTTTTCTGAGCATTTACAGCCGTTATGCTGTCTGAGTCATTCCAGGTTTCTAACTAGTCTGATGCATTTGCAAACTCCTCCTTCTGTTACCGACGTTCCTTTGGGCCAGTTTATCCACACTAATCGGTGAGTTGAGGTACTCTGTTGCCTCAGCATATATGTTGGAGCTACTATTATGACTCTAGGTGTCTTATGAAACCATCTAGTAATCTATCCATGTTTTGTATCCCCGGTGTGATGATTCTGGCCACCATTCTCGAAAGCATCCCGTGATGCCATTTAGTAGTAGGTATTCTTCTCCTGGGTTCCTGACCCAAGATTCACTCCACTTACCTTCTGTTGATAGTGTTTGCTAGTTCCTTTAGAATATTAGTAACCTTTGCGATAGTCCTCGAGGTCCGTGGTATTTTCTTCTTCCAAGTACCATGAACTGCTTATGGCAGAAGTTCTTTGAACCAAAAGATCACAATAAGAGTGCTCTTGATGAGTTCTTCGTTCTACTTTATGAATCTGCCAGTTCTACCTTTCTATATGGGTTATCCGGAAGAAATGTTGAGCTTTTCTCGACATACTAACCTATACATCCACAACTCAGAAAATCGTATGTTCCTTTGAGTTGTCCCTCTTTGGTTGTATTCTGACCCTCGTCTATCAATTGATAGTCAGGAGTAGTTTTGCATTCGTGTTATCGATGCTTATTATTCTTGTGGTCTATCAAGCCATTCTATTCTGGAATGACTAGGAGAAACAAACTCCAACACCTCATCCATTTCTAGGATTAGGTCAAAGCAGTTGTATTCCGCAGATCAAATGCAATCAAGCTTTTGTTCTATTCTACCCTGAAGTATTACCCACTTTATGTCAGGAACGTCATGAGAATTGCACCTTCCCTTATGAATTCTCGACGTAGTGATACTTCTCGCCATCATCATTCGCTCCTCGGTTCCGTGTTATTGTAACTGGAATACCGTCAAGTGAACCATGATGTGTGAAATCAATACTCCTAGCAACTGTGTTGCTTGGTAGTTAATGGACACTATTCTAATTCTTAGAGCGTTGGTTATTGAATCATCACTCTAAGATTGATTGTGCCACCTAGTCCTTATTTTTGGTGCACTCCTCGAACAATGAGCTAGGATTGTGAAATCCATCACTCTCCTGATCACATCGTCTTGCTCTGAAAAGCACGATTGTTCTCGAGCTTAGTAACATATCGGTGGTTCGTGATGTTCCGAATATCTTCTCGGAAGTATTACCAGGTTGTCACCTGACCGCTATGTTGAGTTCATGATCATGTTGGTTTTCCTCCAAACCACCCATTCTCCAAGAATCTGTGTTGGATACCCCTGAGCTAGTTGGTTAAGCCAAACAACAACTTGGAGAGTTGGAAGATAAAAGCTTAATCCACTTAGTTCACTCTAAAGGGGATATCTTGTGTGTGTGTGTTGAAGAAAGATGATATCTCCATCAATTGGTCCTTGTGATCAGTTGTTGGATCTATTGCCTTGTCAGACTTTGACTTGAGTATGGGCTATTGTCAAGTCAAATCAGAACCAACGATGTTCATAATGTTGTCTTACTCGTGGTTGATCCCTCGAGCATACACCATTATATCTTTTGGGTCTGACCAATGCTATCACCGTGTTCACATGATGGTGGAAGTCGAGTGATATGGAAATTCCGATGAGTTGCTATTGAGCCCATCAGCAACATTTTCTCTCCCCCATGATTCATGTTGAACATCAATCAAGTGTTGGAAATTTGTGTAAGCATTTCTTCATGCCCCGTTCATGAACTATATGTTTGGATGAAAGAAGTGACTTTCTCCAAGTTCACATCCATTAGGTGTAAGTTGCCGCCATGAATTTGAGAAAGGTTTGTTTTGTTTCCTCTGGAATCATCCCAAGTCAGTCATGCACGTGCGAAGTATTTTATGGTTTGGTAGATTAATTACCTCCACTCCATATGTGTTCCTAGCACACCAAGCCACTGATTGACTTGTTCAAGGGAAAGAAGTCTAGCACGCGTAAAGACTTCGATATCCTCGATGATGGTTCCCAACCAGAACTCGATAGTGTTTTATTATAAGACTACTATGTGGCCATTCTTGTCGTGGGCAACGTGCTCACATTTATGTAGTAGAACCAGCTCATGTTTTGGAGCTTGCTATCGTAGTTCATTTCCCGATAATCTCGCAACGTCATCTCGTCGATTTGTGTTGCAAACTTTCTTCTCCAGACATGCTGTCTGAATTATCCCGTTACCAACCAGATCTGAATCTCAGGCAGATATGATGGTTAGAACATTCCCAACAGTTGCATTTTGTCCCCAGCTTGCACTGCCATTGTGCCATTTTCCCATGGGCTGCCTTCAGAGCAATTGTTATCCGGGATCTTCTTCAAAAGTGGACTTATCATGGGTCCCATCCATTTCCGATGATAAGCAAAATCATCCATTGTGTTGTCTTCAACAAGGTAGTCCACATCATCCCTTCTAGTCCGTGTATACCATTCTTTTGAACTCCACCAAACGATTGTTGGTGAATTGCCTCAGGCTGGTATAAAGAGTGTCAATGATCTCTGAATCAAAAGTAATTCTTTTTGCCACTTAAGGGAATATTTCTGCGAGTCACCTTCCTTAAGGTGTCTTGTTGTGGTAGCATGGCAACCCAACTCCTCACTACGTTGACACCGTTCAACACCCCCTAGGTGCGGGAATTCTGCTACTTATTTAAACCTTGTCATATGCTCATTTCCATCATTCTTGATGTGTGCATCGTGTCTCATCTCGACAGATGTCGCTATGTCTTGTTCTGTGAGTTGATCATCGGTTGCTCGATCTTTGAGAAGATCGATTCTTCTAGATTTCCTTTTCTTCTCGTTGTCATGTTGGATAGAGTTCTCATAGCAAGACGTCGAGTCAAAGATGATGATCGAATCAACGTTCTTATCAAGTGCAACCTGGATCGTGAAGATTATGTTAGTTTGTGTCCCCCCTTCATCTTACCCTACGCTTGAATCTCGGGACGAGATTCTTGTTTAGTGGGGGCGAGTTGTCACATCCCTAGTCCCAGTATGCACTAGGCTAGCCTTCATGCGTGCATCATGTTTAAATTTTCAAATGAACTTGAATTGGGGGTGATAAAACCCTAGCACTTTGAAATCCAAATAGGTCCAGCTTAAATAAATTGCATTCAAGAACCCAAAATGCTCTTATTTGATGTTTGATATTTTTGGCAACGGTTTTGATCCATACCAAAAATAATGAGCATTTTCAAGGAACAAGTTGGGCACTGAATTTAAGTCATAAAATATTTGAATTGGGGCATTTAATTGCTATTAATATTATTAAATGCTCCAACAGTTCTGGAAATAGCTAAGGGCCTCTGAGAAAATTCAGCTATTGCCCATAATTAATTTCAGAATTTATAGAAATGATTTGGTGTTTTTACTAAATCAAAAACAAATTGCAAAAGTAGAAAATAGAAACAAATGGAAAGGCAGAAGACTTACTTGGCCTTACATGTGCAGCCACTTGGCGGCCCAGTAGACAGCCGGCCTGCTAGGCCCAGCCCAGCCCCTCACGTGTCGTCTTCCTCGCGCCTACTGGCATTGTGCGTGGCGTGCGCAAAGCCGAGCCGCGGCCACCTCCTGCTAGCCACGCAGCTGCTTCTCCCCCCTCACCCTGGACGTCGCCATGCGCCCCCCCTGACCTCTCCTTCTCTCTCCTGTGGCGATTTCCCTCTCAGTCCCTCTCTCCCGCGACCGTCCGCGAGCTCCCGTGAACGCCGATGAGCTCCACCGCGGCCATCATGCACCCCTTGCCTCGCTAATGCTTCCAGAAGAACGGCCGCGACCTCCTCTTCCTCCTCCCCGAGCCACGCAAGCCGAGGATCACCACGCTGTTGTCTTTGAGCTCGTCACCGCCGTATTTGCTCGCCTGACTTCACCGATTGATTCGCCGTCTCCGACGCGTCCCCGAGCCCTCTGAACCACTCTCCGGCCTCCCTGTGAGCTACTGCATCTCCCCCTTCTCTTCCTGTTGTTGTTTGCGCACTCTAGCTAGCCCCCACCACCTTGCCCGAGAACCCCTCGCCGCCGGCCATGGCGCCATCGCGGCCACAGCCGCTGCCGCTTGCGTCTGAACCCGCCAACGTGCTCAGTGCGTCCCATGGAGCTCAAAGCACCCAACTTCTGCTCCTCCCGTGCTCTGTGGCATGGTTTTGGTCGAGCCCGAACTCCGGCCACCGCACCGAGCTTCGCTCCGGCGAGCTCCACCGCCCCCGCAGCCTTCCGTCTGCACCACTAGATGCGCGCAAGTCCCAGGAGCACGTAGATGCTCTCCGCCGCGAGTTTGGTCGCCCGTGGGCGAAACTCGAGCCGTTCCGCCGTGTCTGGCCTCGCCGGCGTCGAGTCGCCGGCGGGTTTGACTCGTTTTACCATGGTTGACCACTGGGTTGACCTTCCCTGACATATGGGCCCAAGACCCTAATTAGTTAACTCGAGATTAATTGGAGCTAACTAATTTAGTTAACTAAACTAGACACCGACATGTGGGCCCCGCCCCTAGTTAGTTGACCGAGTCACTGACCAGTGGGTCCCACTGGTCAGATTTGACCTGGAGGCGCCCAGTTGACCAGCTGACGTCATCCTGAAGTCACGCTGACGCAATAATTATTTACTGGAATTATCTTTATACAGGAAATTCCAAAAAATGTGGCAAACTTCTAAAATTCATAGTAATTCAACCGTAACTCCAAATTAAACAAGTTATATATGAAAAATGATCAGAAAAATCCAATCTATCCATCTGTACTAGTTCCTTGCATGTTAAATCAACCTAACCCTGCTGTTTATATCAAAACATGATAAGGCACTATTTAAATTCATAATTTGAGTTTGGGATTGAACCTTTGGTTCAAAATGACCCAAACCCATCTGGTTGAAGTTACTTTAGGCCAACACACTCATATTACCATGTCATAATCATGCATCATATTGTGCATTGCATTGATTGTGTTTCCTCTCTGTTGCCGGTATTTGTCCCCTCTCGATAGACGTGGTTTCGATGATGAGTTCGATGACACCGATGAAGAGCTATACTATCTTCTGAAGTGCCAGGCAAGCAAAACCCCCGTGTTCATTCCGATACAATCCCACACTCTCGCCCTGCTCTATTTTATTGCATTAGGACAACTATGATTCAACTGTTACATGCTGCGGTAGTTGAACCCCTTTCCTCTGCATGACCTGTCATTGCCACAGTAAATAGATGAAACCCACTAGCATGAGTAGGAGTTGTTTGACCCCTGATGTGCCTACTCATTCATGCTTGTTGTCATGCCTGCTACTGCTTAGAGTTGAGTTGGGTCTGATTCATCGGGAATGAATTGGAATGTGGTGAACATGTCCTACTGTTGAGAGCTAATTGTGTGAACACGATTTGGTAAAGGTAGCAGTGAGAGGCCATGTAGGAGTACATGGTGGGTTGTCTCATTGCAGCCGCCCTCAGGAACTGAGTTCTGTGTTTGTGATCCATGAACAGTTAGTACCACGCATTGGGATGCTTAAGTGCCCCTCTCGACTTATTAATCAACTTGATCTTTGTCCATGAGTTGCAACTAGTTTCTGGTGTTTGTAGGTAGTGTTAGTAGTCTACCAAGTGGCACCCGGTACAGGTGGGCTTGGGACAGACTAGGCACCATGGCCGGGTAGACCAAGCGCCGCCCGTTTGGTGGGCTTGGAACCCTGTACACATCGTTTGGGGCTGTGAGCGACACCCCGGCCGGATCTCCTTGCGGATGGAACCCGAATAGGCGATAAACCTGGACTAGAGACTTGTGTGGTTAGTCAGGTCGTGGCCGACTCCCTCGCCCGGCTTCCATTTGAAGGTTGCCGAGGTACATGACGTGTACAGGGCGATAAGTGGCGAGAGCGTGTGTGAAGAAGTACACCCCTGCAGGGTTATCATTATCTATTCGAATAGCCGGATTCCTCGGATATGGAAACTTGGACCCCTTGCATAGTTCATAGACAAGTGAAAGTGGATACTCTAAAATGCGCAAGTTAAGCGTGAGTGCTATGGGTGGAGTTCTCGTAGGGAGACGGGAGCGGATCCATTGTGGTTTATTGATATGGTGAATATGTGGACTCGTGTGCGCCACCTCAAAGGAGTTGCTTGCAGTCGTAGTTCAGGTTAGCCACTGAGTCAAAGCTGGCTTGCTACAGTCCCCATGGGTTAGTGCCGCTTTGGGTTCATGTATGCCTGTCCCCATGGGTTAGTGCCGCTTTGGGTTCACGACTAGCCATGTCGGCCCGGGTTCTCTGTCATATGGATGCTAGCGACACTATCGTATACGTGAGCCAAAAGGCGCAAACGGTCCCGGGCCAAGTAAGGTGGCACCCGTGGGAATACCGTGCGTGAGGCCGCAAAGTGATATGATGTGTTACATGCTAGATCGGTGTGACTTAGGATCGGGGTCCTGACATGTGAGTAGTTTACCTCAGACCTTCGGGTCCATATTTATTAGCTAGATGGCTTCTTCTCTCTTTCTGGATCTCAATACAATGTTCTCCCCCTCTCTTGTGGAGATCTATTCGATGTAATCTTCTTTTGCGGTGTGTTTGTTGAGACCGATGGATTGTGCGTTTATGATCAAGTTTATCTTTGAACAATATTTGAATCTTCTCTGAATTCTTTTATGTATGATTGGTTATCTTTGCAAGTCTCTTCGAATTATCAGTTTGGTTTGGCCTACTAGATTGATATTTCTTGCAATAGGAGAAGTACTTAGCTTTGGGTTCAATCTTGCAGTATCCTTTCCCAGTGATAGTAGGGGCAGCAAGGCACGAATTGTATTGTTGCCATCGAGGATAACAACATGGGGTTTATATCATATTGCATGAGTTTATCCCTCTACATCATGTGATCTTGCTTAAAGTGTTACTCTATTCTTATGAACTTAATACTCTAGATGCATGCTGGATAGCGGTCGATGTGTGGAGTAATATTAGTACATGCAGGCAGGAGACGGTCTACTTGTCTCGGACGTGATGCCTATATACATGATCATACCTAGATATTCTCATAACTATGCTCAACTGTATCAATTGCTCAACAGTAATTTGTTCACCCACCGTAATACTTATGCTCTCGAGAGAAGCCACTAGTGAAACCTATGGCCCCCGGGTCTATTTTCCATCATATTAATCTTCCAACACTTAGCTAATTTTATTGCCTTTTATTTTACTTTGCATCTTTATCATAAAAATACCAAAAATATTATCTTATCATATCTATCAGATCTCACTCTCGTAAGTGACCGTGAAGGGATTGACAACCCCTTATCGCGTTGGTTGCGAGGATTTATTTGTTTGTGTAGGTGCGAGGGACTCGTGCGTGGTCTCCTACTGGATTGATACCTTGGTTCTCAAAAACTGAGGGAAATACTTACGCTGCTTTACTGCATCACCCTTTCCTCTTCAAGGGAAAACACTCGCAGTGCTCAAGAGGTAGCAAGAAGGATTTCTGGCGCCGTTGCCGGGGAGTCTACGCAAAAGTCAACATACCAAATACCCATCACAAACCCTTATCCCCCGCATTACATTATTTGCCATTTGCCTCTCGTTTTCCTCTCCCCCACTTCACCCTTTCCATTTTATTCGCCCTCTCTTTTCCGTTCGCCTCTTTCTCGCTCGCTTTTTGCTTGCTCGTTTGTTGGATTGCTTGCTTGTCACGATGGCTCAAGATAATACTAAATTGTGTGACTTCACCAATACCAACAACAATGATTTCCTTAGCACCCTGATTGCTCCTCTTACCGATACTGAATCTTGTGAAATCAATACTTCTTTATTGAATCTTGTCATGAAAGATCAATTCGTCGGCCTTCCTAGTGAAGATGTCGCTACCATCTAACTAGCTTCGTTGATTTGTGTGATATGCAAAAGAAGGAAGATGTGGACAATGATATTGTTAAATTGAGGCTATTTCCTTTTTCGCTTAGAGATCGTGCTAAAGCTTGGTTTTCGTCTTTGCCTAAAAATAGTATTGATTCTGGGAATAACTGCAAATATGCTTTTATCTCTAAGTATTTTCCTTCCGCTAAGATCATCTCTCTTAGAAACGATATTATGAATTTTAAGCAACTTGATCATGAATATGTTGCACAAGCTTGGGAGAGGATGAAATTAATGATACGTAATTGCCCTACACATGGTTTGAATTTGTGGCTGATTATACAAAAAATTTATGCCGGGTTGAATTTTGCTTCTAGAAATCTTTTAGATTCGGCCACGGGAGGCACTTTCATGGAAATCACTTTAGGAGAAGCTACAAAACTCCTAGATAATATTATGGTTAATTATTCTCAATGGCACACTGAAAGATCTACTAATAAAAAGGTGCATGCAATAGAAGAAACTAATGTTTTGAGTAAAAAGATGGATAAACTTATGAAATTATTTGCTAATAATAGTGTTTCTTCTGATCCTAATGACATGCCTTTGTCTACTTTGATTGATAATAATAATGAATCTATGGATGCGAATTTTGTTGGTAGGAATAATTTTGGTAACAACGCGTATAGAGGAAACTTTAATGCTAGGACGTACCCTAGTAATCCCTCTAATAATTATGGTAATTCCTACAACAACTCTTATGGAAATTTTAATAAGATGCCCTCTGAATTTGAGACTAGTGTTAAAGAATTTATGAATTCGCAAAAGAATTTCAATGCTTTGCTTGAAAAAAAGTTGCCTAAGATTGATGAATTGGCTAGGAAAATTGATAGAATTTCTCTTGATATTGATTCTTTGAAACTTAGATCTATTCCTCATAAACATGATATCAATGAGTCTCTCAAAGCCATGAGAATTTCCATTGATGAGTGCAAAGAAAGAACCGCTAGGATGCGTGCTAAGAAAGATTGCTTTGTGAAAGCATGTTATAAAGATGAAGATCTAAAAGTTATTGATGTGTCCCCTATTAAATCTTTGTTTTGCAATATGAATCTTAATAATGATGGGATTGAATATGATCCACCTTTACCTAGAAGGCGTTCCAGAAATTCAGAGAGTTTAGATCTTGATGCTATATTTGAGAAAAGTGGGATTGAAGAGATCAAAACTCTAGATATTAATGAACCCACTATTTTGGATTTCGAGGAATTTAATTATGATAATTGATCTTTGATAGATTGTATTTCCTTGTTGCAATCCGTGCTAAATTCTTTGCATGCCTATAGTCAAAATAAAGTCTTTACCAAACATATCGTGGATGCTTTAATGCAATCTTATGAAGAAAAACTTGAGTTGGAAGTTTCTATCCCTAGAAAACTTTATGATGAGTGGGAACCCACTATTAAAATTAAAATTAAAGATCATGAATGCTATGCTTTGTGTGATATGGGTGCTAGTGTTTCCACGATCCCAAAAACTTTGTACAATTTGCTAGGTTTCCGTGAAATTGATGATTGCTCTCTAAAC
This sequence comes from Aegilops umbellulata, assembly GCA_032464435.1. Classification (NCBI taxonomy): domain Eukaryota; kingdom Viridiplantae; phylum Streptophyta; class Magnoliopsida; order Poales; family Poaceae; genus Aegilops; species Aegilops umbellulata. The sequence goes on from CP136054.1 coordinate 380,086,607, forward strand.
TTGCACCTTGCGGATTCCACTATTAAGAAACCTATGGGAAGAATTAATGATGTTATTATTGTTGCAAATAGGAATTATGTGCCCGTAGATTTTATTGTTCTTGATATAGATAGAAATCCTTCATGTCCTTTTATTCTTGGTAGACCTTTCCTTAGAACGATTGGTGCAATTCTTGATATGTAGGAAGGGTATAGTAGATTCCAATTTCCGTTAAGGAAAGGCATGGAACACTTCACTAGAAAGAAAATAAAATTACCTTATGAATCTATTATGAGAGCCACTTATGGATTGCCTACCAAAGATGGCAATTCCTAGATCTATCCTTGCTATTATGCATAGATAGGGGCGTTAAACGATAGCGCTTGTTGGGAGGCAACCCAATTTTATTTTTAGTTTTTTGCTTTTTTCTTCTGTTTAGGAATAAATATTTGATCTAGCCTCTGGTTAGATGTGTTTTTATGTTTTAATTAGAATTTGTACCAAGTTTAACCTATAGGATCTTCTTGGATGATAGTTATTTGATCTTGCTGAAAATTCCAGAAACTTTATGTTCACGAAAATAATTGTTAAAAATCACCAGAATGTGATAAAATATTGATTCCAATTGATTCTGATCAATAAGAAAATTTTCTAGGTCGCCCTATTTTGGTAGATTTTTTGGAGTTCCAGAAGTTTGCATTGGTTACAGATTACTACAGACTGTTCTGTTTTGCTTGTGTTGTTCGCTTATTTTGATGAATCTATGTCTAGTAAAATAGTTTATAAACCATAGAGAAGTTTGAATGCAGTAGGTTGAACACCAATATAAATAAAGAATTAGTTCATTACAGTAACTCAAAGTGGTCTTTTGTTTTCTTTCGCTAACGGAGCTCACGAGATTTTCTGCTAAGTTTTGTGTTGTGAAGTTTTCAATTTTTGGATGAAAGATTTGATGGATTATGGAACAAGGAGTGGCAAGATCCTAAGCTTGGGAATGCCCATGGCACCCCAAGATAATCTAAGGACACCTAAAAGCCAAAGCTTGGGGATGCCCCGAAAGGCATCCCCTCTTTCGTCTACTTCCATCGGTAACTTGGAGCTATATTTTTATTCACCAAATGATATGTGTTTTTCTTGGAGCGTCTTGTATTATTTGAGTCTTTATTTGTTATTTTACCACAACTATCCTTTCTGTACACACCTTTTGAGAGAATCACACTTGATTCATAAATTTTTAGAATACTCTATGTGCTTCACTTATATCTTTTGAGCTAAATAGTTTTGCTCTAGTGCTTCACTTATATCTTTTAGAGCACGTTGGTGGAATTGTTTTATAGAAACCATTGATCTCTCATGCTTCACTTATATTATTTTGAGGATCTTAAAATATCATGGGAATTTTTTTTAATTAATATCATGAGAAATTTGATGCTTGATAATTGTTTTGAGATATAAAGGTGGTAATATCATAGTTGTGCTAGTTGAGTAATTGGGGAAATGAAAAATACTTGTGTTGGAGTTTGTGATTCCCGTAGCATGCACATATGGTGAACCGTTCTGTAACGAAGTCGGAGCATGAGGTATTTATTGATTGTCTTCCTTTGTGTGGGGGTCGGGAACACGCGAAGGTTAACTCCTACCAACCCTTCCCCTAGGAGCATGCGCAGTAGTACTTTGCTTCGAGGGCTAATAAATTTTTGCAATAAGTATATGATTTCTTTATGACTAATGTGAGTCCATGGATAGTACGCACACTTACCTTTCCGCAATTTTCTAGCCTCTTCATACCGTGCATTGCCCTTTCTCACCTTGAGAGTTGGTGCAAACTTCACCGGTGCATCCAAACCCCGTGATATGATACGCTCTATCACACATAAACCTCCTTATATCTTCCTCAAAACAGCCACCATACCTACCTATCATGGCATTTCCATAGCCATTCCGAGATATATTTCCATGCAACTTTCCATCGTTTCGTTTACTATGACACGCTCCATCATTGTCATATTGCTTTGCATGATCATGTAGTTGACATTGTATTTGTGGCAAAGCTACCGTTCATAATTCTTTCATACATATCACTCTTGATTCATTGCATATCCCGGTACACCGTCGAAGGCATTCACATAGAATCATCTTTTGTTCTAAGTATTGAGTTGTAATTCATGAGTTGTAAGTAAATAAAAGTGTGATGATCATCATTATTAGAGCATTGTCCCAAGTGAGGAAAGGATGATGGAGACTATGATTCCCCCACAAGTCGGGATGAGACTCCGGACTAAAAAAAGAGGCCAAAAAAAGAGAGGAAAAAGGCCCAAATAAAAAATGAGAGAAAAAAGAGAGAGGGGACAATGTTACTATCGTTTTACCACACTTGTGCTTCAAAGTAGCACCGTGATCTTCATAATAGAGAGTCTCTCATTTTTTCACTTTCATATACTAGTGGGAAATTTCATTATAGAACTTGGCTTGTATATTCCAATGATGGGCTTCCTCAAATGCCCTAGGTCTTCGTGAGCAAGCAAGTTGGATGCACACCCACTTAGTTTCTTTTCGAGCTTTCATATACTTATAGCTCTAGTGCATCGGTTGAATGGCAATCCCTACTCCTTACATTAACATCAGTCGATGGGCATCTCCATAGCCCGTTGATTAGCCTCACTGATGTGAGACTTTCTCCTTTTTTGTCTTCCCACATAACCCCTACCATTATAACTTATTCCACCATAGTGCTATATCCATGGCTTGCACTCATGTATTGTGTAAGAGTTGAAAAGGCTTAAGCGCGTTAAAAGTATAAACCAATTGCTTGGCTAAAACCGGGGTCGTACATGATATGAATATTTTGTGTGGGGAAGATGGAGCATAGCCAGACTATATGATTTTGTAGGGATAACTTGCTTTGGCTATGTTATTTTGATAAGACATAATTGCTTAGTTAGCATGCTTGAAGTATTATTGTTTTTATGTCAACATTAAACTTTTATCTTGAATCATATCAAATATGAACATTTGTGCCACAATAAGAAGAATTACATTGAAATTATGCCAAGTAGCATTCCACATCAAAAATTATGTTTTTATCATTTACCTACTCGAGGACGAGCAGGAATTAAGCTTGCGGATGCTTGATACGTCTCCAACGTATCTATAATTTTTTATTGTTCCATGCTATATTATATTCTGTTATGGATGTTTAATGGGCTTTATTATACACTTCTATATTATTTTTGGGACTAACCTATTAACCGGAGGCCCAGCCCAGAATTGTCGTTTTTTGCCTATTTCAGAGTTTCGCAGAAAAAGAATATCAAACGGAGTCCAAACGGAATGAAACCTTCGGGAACGTGATTTTTGGAATGAACGTGATCCAGAGGACTTAGACCCTAAAAGGTAGGGGCGCGCGCCTACCCCCCAGGCGTTCCCTCCACCCTCGTGGGCCCCACGTTGCTCCACCGACGTACTTCTTCCTCCTATATATACCTACGTACCCCCAAACTACCAGATACGGAGCCAAAAACCTAATTCCACCGCCGCAACCTTCTGTACCCGGGAGATCCCATCTTGGGGCCTTTTCCAGAGCTCCGCCGGAGGGGGCATCGATCATGGAGGGCTTCTACATCAACACCATAGTCTCTCCGATGATGTGTGAGTAGTTTACCTCAGACCTTCGGGTCCAGAGTTATTAGCTAGATGGCTTCTTCTCTCTTTTTGGATCTCAATACAATGTTCTCCCCCTCTATTGTGGAGATCTATTCGATGTAATCTTCTTTTGTGGTGTGTTTGTTGAGACCGATGAATTGTGGGTTTATGATCAAGTTTATCTATGAACAATATTTGAATCTTCTCTGAATTATTTTATGTATGAGTGGTTATCTTTGCAAGTCTCTTCGAATTATCAGTTTGGTTTAGCCTACTAGATTGATCTTTCTTGCAATAGGAGAAGTGCTTAGCTTTGGGTTCAATCTTGCGGTGTCCTTTCCCAGGGATAGTAGGGGCAGCAAGGCACGTATTTTATTGGTGCCATCGAGGATAACAAGATGGGGTGTATATCATATTGCATGAGTTTATCCCTCTACATCATGTCATCTTGCTTAAAGCGTTACTCCGTTCTTATGAACTTAATACTCTAGAGGCATGCTGGATAGCGGTCGATGTGTGGAGTAATATTAGTACATGCAGGCAGGAGTCGGTCTACTTGTCTCGGCCGTGATGCCTATATACATGATCATACCTAGATATTCTCATAACTATGCTCAATTCTATCAATTGATCAACAGTAATTTGTTCACCAACCGTAATACTTATGCTCTCGAGAGAAGCCACTAGTGAAACCTATGCCCCCGGGTCTATTTTCCATCATATTAATCTTCCAACACTTAGCTATGTTTATTGCCTTTTATTTTACTTTGCATCTTTGTCATAAAAATACCAAAAATATTATCTTATCATATCTATCAGATCTCACTCTCGTAAGTGACCGTGAAGGGATTGACAACGCCTTATCACATTGGTTGTGAGGATTTATTTGTTTGTGTAGGTGCGAGGGACTCGTGCGTGGTCTCCTACTGGATTGATACCTTGGTTCTCAAAAACTGAGGGAAATATTTACGCTACTTTACTGCATCACCCTTTCCTCTTCAAGGGAAAACCAACGCAGTACTCAAGAGGTAGCAGTAGTCGACAGACGGCAGCCGGCCAGGTAGTCAGCCGTGTGGAGCAGTCAGACGGGGAGCCGGCTGGAGCGGTCAGGCAGTCCGACTTAGGGGATTTGCTAGCCCCGATGTCTTGAAATATCATCTTTCTGTCTTCAGGGTACCCGTAGTCAATAACTCCGACAGTAGCCCCCGAGCCTCTGGGTAACTTGGCAAAGTTGGGCGGAAGTTTTTTGGCGGGTATTCACGGAAATGATCATGCAAAAGACAAAGTTAGTCCACACAGATATATCAAATGATTGCTTTTAGCATTGAAAGTTTTATGTGGAGGGTGCCGACTCAGTTTCGTCCGAGCCCCCTTCAATATTTTTCGTGTTTCCTCCGCTTTTTGGCTTGTCATCTCGCTCGCCGGACAGCCGCTCTGCGGTCTGTGGCTGAGAGTGGGCCGCAAAGTGGAGTGTATAGTACTTCGAATCTGGGAGCAGATTCAATCGAGAAGATACTCATAAAGGAAACGGCCGGGTCGCCCGTACCGTTTTTCTTCCCGGGCATTTTTTGTGTTGGAGGCCTCCAGCGTTCACTATTTCTAGTCGGACAGTCGCTGCGGTCTGTGACTAAGAGTGGGCCTTTGGTACCATGCACTCAACTAAGCCGTCTGCGGGAACTAACGTCTCAGGCCAAGCGACCAGCCTCCGGGCCAACTCTGGCTGGCGCCAGGGCAAACAGTGATGCAACTGTAATAAAATGCGGAGATAGCCCCCGAGCATCGCTCGAGGTTATCCGTGTTCTCGCGGTGCAAAAATATACGGGTGACGAGCTCACATTGATTTTCGTGTAGTCACGGCAGAGGTCATTGAAGGCAGCTGGCGCGGCTCGGCGCTCATGGAGCGCGTCGGCGCACCCGCTGGGTGTAGCCCTCGAGCCTCTAGGCGCTCGAGGAGGGTCCAGCCGGTCGGGCCTGACCGGCCAGGCGGCAAGCAGAATGCGGCCAAGCTGGCCTGGCACAGCCGGCCAGGCGGCGACGCGTCTGGCAGCGCCCTTTTCTTCTTTTTTCTCTTCTGCCAGCTGTTGGCAGCCGAACAAAAACTCTTCTTTTGTCTCTTCTCTACGGTGGAGACTAGCCTATACTTATAGTGGCATTGGTATTCTTCCCTCATAGCTTAGGCGGGAAGGGATACCGCAACGGCCAATTGAAGGGGGACAGAAGTACAACCTATCCTGACTAAAGGTGTTCTTCGTCTGCAAAACCTCTGGTCATGACGCTGTGGTGGGCTCGGCGATGACCTCCATCCTGTCGAGCTAGAGGTCCTGGTCTTGTTGCACCGGAATGAAAACCTTTGGGTGATTCCTTGGGAACCCACGTACATCCTTGCCTCCTTAGCACCAAAGAGGAAAATGTCCTCTCCTGCACCCACTGGTGCCCTTCTGGCCCTAGACGTCATAGCTCACATCACCGCGCGCCTCGCGAGGCGGGACGCATACCTAGATATATCCGTCCCTCGGGAGGCAGCGTTGGGAGGCTGCTCCTCGGGAGGTCTTGATGTAGTTTGCCTCGCGAGGTGGGGGCCCTCACGAGGGTCTTTTTCGTCAAGTAATGGAGTGGAGCCGTACTGGGCCCTTGGTGGGGCCACGCGTTGGGCCGCAGTCAGACGAGTCTGGGCACCCCAAGTCCCAGAACGTCGACAGTAGCCCCCAGGCCCACGGCGCGCTTGGCCTGGCATCGAGGCAAAGGCAGAGAGGGGAGGGCGAAGCGATGCGGACCCTTACCGCCTGCGGGCCAAGCTCGATGAGTGGGACACGATGGGAGGTGGACGCCCCTTCTTCCCCATGCCGCCTCGGCAACCACCCAGACTGACAAAAGCCTCGCGTGCACCACGGGGCCATCTTTGCTTCAAGTTGGAAGGATGCCGGTTGGCCTTCTGCGATCACCTATAAGAGGGCGAAGAGGGAGAACCCCCATCCCACCTTCGTCTTCTCGCCCATTCGCTTCCAACCTTTGCCGCAACAACTATGGCGCCAGTGCAGAGGTTCACCACCGCAGAGAAGATAATATTTTTGCACATTGCTATATGCTTTGAAGGAAAATAAGACACACTTGCATTTCTGATGTCTACTACGCAACCTTCTTCTTGTAGACGTTGTTGGGCCTCCAAGTGCAGAGGTTTGTAGGACAGTAGAAAATTTCCCTCAAGTGGATGACCTAAGGTTTATCAATCCGTGGGAGGCGAAGGATGAAGATGGTCTCTCTCAAACAACCCTGCAACCAAATAACACTACAAAAAAAAGACGCATCCGTGACATTTTGGGCCGAACAAATTTTTTTTCTGTCATACATATGACACTTCTATGACGATAATTGTGAACAAACCCGATATCATCATAGATGTGGTGGGCTCCTACTTCTATGACCAAAAATCATGACAGAAAATGGGATTTTCGTCCTGGGCGGGCCGGAGACGCAACTGCATGACATTCTTTGGGTCGTCCATGACGGGAAAAACCGTGATAGAAGCGAGGGGGAGGAAAATTTCGAGGAGTTCCCGGTTACGGTGGGAGGTCGGGGGACGAGCGATGGGCATTTCTCTCGTACACGTACGCGCGTGTGTGCGAGGCGTTGGCTCTACCTGAACCCGAGTGAGGCGTTAGGCTCTAACTGAACCCGAGCGATTGCACTCCAGGCTACGCGTTACTGAACCCGAGCGATCGGTCGATGGTTGTTAACTGAACCCGATCGAGCGGTTCCTTCGCTACTGCTGCTAACTGAAGCCAATCGATGCTGCCTTTGGGATGAACAGTGAGTGTTGCGGGGGGGGGGGGGGGTTGGATGAACATTGAGCGGTGGCGTTGCCTTAGGATGAACAGGACTCCGTGTTGTGGTGGAGGGCTGGATGAACAGTAGACGGTGGAAGGGTGCCCGTGGAGGGGTGGTTGAACAGTACCCCGTGGTGTGGAGGGCTTGAGGAACAGTAGACGGTGGAGGGGTGCCCATGGAGGGGTGGTTGAACAGTAGCCGGTGGAGTAGCGCGCGGTGGAGGCTGGATGAACAGGAGCCCGTGGAGGCTAGAGGAGGTCGTCGGTAGCCCATGGAGGCTGGAGGAGGTCGACGGTGGAGATGAACAGTACCCCGTGGAGTCCCGTTTGATGGTACGCCACAGCCCTCTCGATGAACAGGACCCTCGTTTCGACCGTAGCGCTCCAACACAAGTCCGTTTCGTCCGTTTTGCGGTACGCCACACCCCTCCCGATGAACAGGACCCCCGTTTCAACCGTAGGAGGTCCGTTTCGTCCGTTTTGCGGTACGCCACACCCCTCCCGATCAACAGGACCCCCGTTTCGACCGTAGGAGGTCTATTTCCTCCGTTTTGCGATGTGCCAGACCCCTCCCGATCAACAGGACCCCGTTCCGAACGTAGGAGGTCCGTTTCCTCCATTGTGCGGTATGCCAGGCCTCGTTTCCATCGCCTGTTCCATCCAAGCCCTCCCTATGAAAACGACCACGCATTCCGTTCTGACCCAGCCGGTTGGCTCCCATGCGTTCCGTTGCCTCCCGATGAACATGACGCATTCCGTTGCCTCCCCATGAACACGACGCATTCCGTTGCCTCCCCATGAACACGACGGCGATGTTGTTTCTCCGTTCCGACCCAGCCATGTACACGAGCCCTGGCCGTACGTATGCGCGAGTAGGCGTTCGAGACCCCGCCCGTATGTACACATACGTGGCCGTATTTTCTTTCTTGCACCCTGGACGCTGTACGTACGTGTACATGCTACGTGCGCGCCTCTACTACGACACGTACGCGCCTCTACTAGGACACGTGCGTGCCTCTACATCTAGCAGTATATATGTACGTACACGTTCGCGACCAGAATGACAACGCTACGTACGCTTTGACCAGGTGGGTCCCGACTGTCACGCACTTCCTTGCCTGCGAAGATGTAGCTGGTGGGTCCCAGCAGTCAGGGGGGAAATCATTTTTTTCCTGGACGCACTTCCTTGTGTGCGAAGATGTAGCTGGTGGGTCCCAGCAGTTAGGGGCAAACGTTTTTTTCGCAAAATACGGTGGCCCGTCCGGTGGGTCCCCGCTGTCACGTGGAGGAATAATTATTTTGTACGTAATAAGGAGGCACTTCCTTGCTGCGGCCGTGGACCCAGCTGTCAGCCTCTCCACGTACAATCCACGTCCCATGGAAGCCGTTCCTTGACCACGTTGACCACCTCGCACCGAGAGCACCAGGGCGGTGGACGACGGCGAGGCCTAGGAAAGGGACGACGCAGAGCCGGGGAAGATGCGGCAGTGGATGCCCACGCGTAGAGGAGTACGAGGGTTCACTGGTTCGCTGAGGTGTGAGGCTACTGTCGCTACAGAATAACAGGGGGTGTGGGTGAGTAGAGGGATGGCCTGGCCAGCGGTGGTAGTAGTAGGGGGCAGTGAGGCCTCCGCCGCATCACAGCCGGCCACGGGAGGCAGTAGCACGAGGCACGACCAGCGCTGGTTTGGGCGGCTGGAGCAAGAAGACCAGAGGTTGAAGAAGCACTACGGTTGTTGGATGGACATCGTACGGTCACTGGAGCTAGAATCATGCATATTGACTAAGTTGACAAAGCGCTCCGTCCCCATCAACTTAGTAGGCCCACAAGTCAGCCTGCCACTATACTGGGTCCCAGCTAACAGGGGGAGTATTCATTTTTTGTGCATAATAAGGAGGCACTTCCTTGCGTGCGAAGATATAGCTGATGGGTCCGAGCTGTCAGCGGCGGTAACGTTTTTTTCGCAAAATACAGAGGCCCTTTCGGTGGGCCCTGGATGTCAGGTGGAGGAATCATTATTTTGCACATAATAAGGAGGCATTTCCTTGTGTGCGGCTGTGGACCCAGTTGTCGGCCTCTCCACGTACAGTCCACTTCATATGCATGTCGGTCGTTGACCACATAGACCAGGCTGCGCCGAGAGAACCAGGGCGGTGGACGACGGCCAGGCCTAGGAAGGGAATGACACGGAGGCAGGGAAGACTCGACAGTTGTATCCCATGCGGAGGGGAGTATGACTGTATGAGGGTTTACTGGTTCGTCTGCCGTCGTCGGAGAATAACAGCAGGTGTGGGTGAGTAGAGGGATGGCTAGGCCAGCGATGGGCGTACGGTGGGGCGGTGAGGCCTGCGCGGCAGCACAGCCGGCCGCGGGGAGGAGGGAGCAGGCAGTCCCGCCGGTGCTTGTTTGAGCGGCTGGAGAAGGAAGAGTAGAGATTGAAGAAGCACGACGGCCGTTCGATGGACATCCAACAGTCACTGCTTGTGCATCAACCTTTTTTAGGAAAGCGTCAAATCTATGGAAAACATCATACAACCCATCTGCCATTGTTTCAAATAATTTACAGCCCATTTGCTAATTCTTACGGGTTTTTTTGGAGCCCATATTCTTTTTGTTAGCATTACAACCCATATTGTGGCCACGGTTAAAAAATCATATGAAATTTTGCATATGTCGGTGCGGTCTGAACTGTTTTTAATAACGAAATTTCGAGTCACATTTAGACTGAATTTAAAAATAAATGTATATCAATATAAAATCCAATAAATTGTCCACGCATAAAAATCAATGCAATTTAAAATCTCGAAATAAAAAAAAAAGATATTTGAAACTGATTGCCGGTTTGACGTGTTTTAAAAATGTACAACCCATTTCTCATTACTGATAGGCCATTTTCTCGGCCAGCCAAATGAAGCTCTCCTCGTCTTGAAAGATTTGCAGCCCAACAGGCCTGATAAAGCGACTTACTTGACAAATCACAAAAAAATTGGGCTAGCCATTTTCAGAAAGAAAAAAAAACTAATGGGCTGGTGTGTGGTAAACATAAAACAAAAGCCTGTCTAGACAGGCCAAAGTGTCTCGCACAACCCAGTTGACACCCTGCTTCCGTCTAAAAAACAAATTAGATAAATGCCACTCCAATTATGGAGATTCATAAAAATGCCACTACAATTTCCAAACTTTCAAAAATGCCACAGCAATTTTTGCAAACTTTGAAAAACGCCACTGCAGTTTGCAAACTTTGAAAAATGCCACTCCAGACTTCGAAAAATGCCACTAGAAATGGCATGAAATTGCAATTTTCAAAGTTTGGAAATTGCAGTGGTATTTCTCGGATACACCAGATTTGGAGTGGCATTTATCAAATTAACCCAAAACAAAAATAACTGGGCGAGCTACTGGGTCCCTGGTGTCAGCCGCTCGTTGTGCAATTCTCTCATTTATTGACTACGTTGACAATGGCATGGGACCCAGATGTCCGAAATCCACTAGGAGGAGCCATTTTTTTATTGGCTTGAAATAAGGAGGCACTTGCTTGCGTACTGCCATGACCTTGGCGGGTCCCTGCTGTCATCCTCTCCACGTACAATCATCTCCTAATTGTGTACGCGTCAACTTGCTAGGCCCACAAGTCAGCCTCTAAACCTGTGGAGGACAAATACAACCCATTTAAAAAAATAACAGCCCATTCCATACGTTCAAACAGAAAGTTCAACATTCAGAGCAAAGTAACAGGTCTGACCCACATATAGAGTACTGAACTTCCATGTTGACAACCATCATAGCCAAGTTAACTATCTACTCCCACTAATACTCTAGTAGCGTACAAGTACTAACTTACTCTTAGCTAACTAGACGATGCCGGCCGCCATCTGTGGTACACGCTAAACGCCGGCACCGACGTCGTGTGCCTCGCCTCGGACTTGCAAGAGGTGCGATAGGGCGCGTTGCTCGCGCACGTTGGCCCTTTCCATGCCGACGTGGTCTACCGAAGCTTCGGCTTCCAAGCAGGAAACCCACTTGACGAGCTGGTAGTAAAAATCAGCGTCGCGAACGCATGTGTGCCCGACAGCCTCCAGGGCTATTTGCCGGGCGCTGGCCTCCATGTAGTCGGCCCAGTTGCGGGCGCTCTGCTCGCGACTCAGAGCGTCGGTGCGCTGCTGCTCCATGTCCTGCTGGTGGCGCAACTACTAGGAAAAGGGCTATAGATGATATGTACACTAATGGCGCACCAGACATGTGGTGCGCCTAGTATATACTAATGGCGCACCATGTGTTGGTGCGCCATTAGTGTGCAAATACTAATGGAGCACCACATCCACGGTGTGCCATTAGTAATTTTTTTTTCAAAACTACTAATGGCGCACCGTGGGAGTGGTGCGCCATTACTAGTTGAACTAGTAATGGCCCACCACTCCCACGGTGCGCCATTAGTAATTTGGCCCAAACATTCCCCCGAATGCACCCCCCCTATGGACCGCCTTTTCAGTTTCAAAAAAAAATAAAAGAAAATGATAGAAATGTCAAAAAATAAAAGAAAATAAGATCTCCATGTGATATGTGGTCTAGTTGTTAGCAAAATTTACATACATGAATTTTCAACTTTTTTGCAAAATCTCTCGAGAATTTGTAAAAATGGGCATAACTTTTGCATACGAACTCGTATAAAAAAGTTTTTTATATGAAAAATCATCTACTCGAAAAGTTACATCCGAATTTAACTGGGGGAACCCCGTTAAACATTTTCAAAATCCTCAAAAACCTAACAGAAAAAAGATACGGGGCTTTTAAGATCTAGAGAAGCAAAAAAATTCAAAAAAAATCAAACTTACTAATGGTGCACCTGCCCATGGTGCGCCATTACTATCTTCCCGCCTTCAAAATTCAAAATATGTCAAAAAAATTAAAAAAAGTTACTAATGGCGCACCTGCCCATGGTGCGCCATTAGTATCTTCCCGCCTTCAAAATTCTAAATAAATCAAAAAAATAATAATAAAAGTTACTAATGGCACACCTGCCCATGGTGCGTAATTAGTATCTTCCCGCCTTCAAAATTCAAAATAAATCAAAAAATAAAAAAAGTTAGTAATGGCGCACCTGCCCGCGGTGCGCCATTACTATGTCGTATATATGGCTGGGTGTGGTCCTCTCCTCCTTACCTCTTCATTCTGCTCCTCCACTCCATCTCCTCCTCTCCTCCACTCCATCTTCCCTTCTCTCCTCCACCATACTACCTGCCTCCTCTTCGGCGACCTCCTCCTCCTCCTCTCTGGCGACCTCCTCCTCCTCTCGAGCGACCTCCTCCTCCTCTCCAGTGACCTCCTCCTCCCTCCTCTCCTCCCCTCCCCTACCCTCACGGTTTCTCCTCCCTCCTCTCTGGTGAATTCCTCCTCCCTCCTCTCCGGTGAGCTCCTCCTCCCTCCTATCCTCCCATCCCCTCATGGTTTCTCCTTCCTCCTCTCCGATGCTCCGGTGAACTCCTCTCCGGTGACCTCCTCCTCCTCTCCGGCGATGTAGGCGAGCGCCTCTCTGGTGACCTCCTCCGCCTCCTCTCCGGCGAACTCCTCTCCGGCAAAAGAACGTACAAGATCCAAAAACAGGAACAAAATTTGAAATAATATCGTGCCAAAAAAGAGCAACAAAGAGCAAAAATGGGCAAAAAAATCACGATCCAGATCCAAATTCAAAATTCAAAAATAGCAATGGCGCACGGTGGGGGTTAGACGGTGCGCCACTACTATTTTCCCGCCTTGAAAATTCAAAAATACTAATGGCGCACCGTGGCCTATACTAATGGCGCACCAGTGGCCTATACTAATGGCGCACCGTGGCCTATACACTACTAGAAAAAGGGCTACTAATGGCGCACTTAATTTGGCCATTAATGGCGCATTAGTGGTGCGCCATTACTAGCACGCCATTAGTAATATTTACTAATGGCGCACCACTGGTGCGCCATTAGTACAGGGCACGGTGCGCCATTAGTATGCCTCCCAGGGACCATGTATAGCCAGGTGCTTTGGCATACTAATGGCGCACGACAACAGGATGCGCCATTAGTAACCTCGGCATACTAATGGCGCACTCCTTAAAGATGCGCCATTAGTATCCTCTGGAATACTAATGGCGCACTGTGATGTGATGCGCCATTAGTATGAATATTAGTTTTTTTTTAATTTTTTAATTTTCTGTTTTTTTGCACAGGTTACAAAATGTATAATTGGACAAAATATAGACAGCACACATCAACAACAGATTCATCGAATACAATAGAAGATTAGTCTCTGAATACAATTCAGCATATTAGTCCCCGAATACAATTCATCATATTAGTCTCCGAATTGAAAAGACCGAACAAAGAGAGAACATTATACAAGTCTCGAGACCGCGAGTAGCGAGTTTGTCTTCACATTACAAGTCGATATCGATCATCTAAACTACCATCACATAGAAGAGAGCTGCGGTCATCACGATGAGCATCATCACGATGAAACTCATCTTCATCCGGTTCCTCCAACGCTCCCTCCCCTCTCCCGCTAGATAGCGGGCGTATCTAGATTCGGCCTCGGCCCTAGTGGTGTACCCTTTTGTAACTGTTACCGCTGAATCGGTGAACCTGTCTCCGACACTCCTCCCAGTCGTCGTAGACTCCGGGAACCTTACCCTTGTACACGACATACGACGGCATCGCTATGCACTAGTCAAACGAAACGTTAGTACCAATTCACAGACAATACATAAGCAATATATAAGTATGCAATAGAACGATCGGAAGAGAAAAGCAAGACATTAATAGCATCGATTACATCTAAGTTGAACGACTCTCGAAACCAAAGAGACATACTACAAGTTCATTAAAGTTTAATTACAACATGAGCCAATTGATGTTTCAAAACTAGACACAGCAGCACTGCTTTCGACTCGACTCAAGGGACCGGAGCGTGGATGAAGCCGCCGTCTATCGTGGGAGTCATGAAATTACGGGCGTTGTCAGCCTGCATTTGTAGCATTCCGTCGATCTCACTGTTGGACAGTTGATTTCTGAGGTAGAACTGCCCCGAGGTACGAAGGACATCTTGATGGATGATTTCCGCAAACTCTGACTGGATGAGCAAGAATTCTTGTCTGATGTCCGCATCCTGGATTGCCGACACGCTCGCAGCCCAATCTTTGAGTTTACTCGGTAGCAGAAGTTGATGATGGTCCCGTACGATCGCCCACATGTGATGGATAGCGTAGTAGGCACCCTTCTGACCGCCAGGCGGCTGCTTGACGCAGCAGAACGTCGTATTGTGGGAGAACACGTGCTTGCTGTACTTACGAATAGGCCTGTTGAAGGTGCCTCCAGATATGGCGTAGCCGGGGAGAACATCATCAAGAACCTTCTTGACATTTGTGTAGTCTACGTTCGACTGACGGTCCGGGTCGAAATACGTGGCCATGGAATATTTGGGGCTTAGGAGGATGAGCGTGCAATGTGTGTCACTGCAGAAAACACGGAATGTTAAAAGAAAAACGATCGAAATCTAAGAATTCGTATGTTACGGGGCGGTTGAGGGGAGGACTTACTCAGGAAAGTAAGGCACGAGGAAGTTATCCTTATCTGGGTTTGCCAGAATGACGCCTTCGAGGTAAGAACTCGCGACTTGCCGGTCCCCAGCGCTGCCCAAGATCTTGGCACGCATGTAGAAGGAGTCGACTATCACGATGTCCGGGGTCTTGTCGCGAATGATTCACATCTCCATACTCAGCGAAAATAGCCGAATGAAGGTGTAGTGCAGCAGATGAAGGTTCAACATAGCGTGGATGTCATCAAACCGCAGGACGATCGTACCCCCGATGGAGTTATCCACAAAGCCCTTGCCCTCTGGCACCTTGGCCACAAAAACCAGGTATGCCACATCCTTCTCTCTGAGACGCCGCTTCTCCAAAGAAAGAACACTGTCATGCAGACTCCGCATAGCACCGGCTGCAACATCAAGCATATTTCTCGGTAGCATCGGCCTACCCGCCACATGCACCCTCCTCATTAAATCCTCAGGTGAAGGTGGCCCGTCCTGAGCACGGACCGTACTCGGTGCCGGCTGGCCCGCACCCTTGTTAGTCTTTCTTTTGCGTTCCTTCTTCTTCTCCTGTAATGGGACTGAGTTCTGCTCACAGACCGCCTTCTTGAGTGTATTGGGGCTGAGAATATTTCGCACCTCGCCTATCTGAGGCTCGATGAAGTCGGCAGCTGGAGGTGTCTCCTGAGAGCTGAACGGCAGACGACGCCTGTTGCAACTTGGCTTCTCCACGGTACCAGCTAATTCGCACACGTCTTTTGCTGGGTTGGGTTCTTGAGAAGGAGGCCCCATGAAGTCGCCATCGTACCCATGATCGGCAAAGTACCGATCGACGTTGGCAAATGTATCGTCGTCGTCGTCGTTCTGATCCTGTGCCATATGCATGTTTGGATCCAGTGGCATAGGGATGTCCGGCACCGTTGCGGCGGTCTTGCCATGGGGCCGACTTGGCGCCGGCACGACTAGCGGTGTTGTCTTTGGGGTGGTGTCCCCCACCCCCAAACGAATCTGGCTCTTCAGCCAAAGCAGGGGCCAGCTCAGGCAGGCGCTGAGGGTCATCACGTCATCATCGTCGGCCCCGACGGGTCGAATCGGAGGTAACAACTCGTCGCAGCCTGGCAGCACCCGAACCAGTTGAACCCTAAACAAGTTGGGTGGCATCTGGGTACAGTGGAACAAGGGGTTGCCCGGTTGAATGAGTTTGCCCTTGGCGACATCGACCAACTCGTTGTTCACGAAGTGCAGGAGAGTGCACGGAACATCAGCGGCGCCCTGCGAAAACATGTAGGGCGTCAGGGATGCGCAGTCAAAGGCAAGGAGATGAAGTCCTCGGCTGAGAGAGGCTTAATTAGTTACCGTGATGATGGCGTCGAGCTTGGCTAATGTCGAGGCACCACCAACGGCGGGCGTGCAGTTGACGGAGGGGCCGCTTGCTGCAGAGGTGCCGGCCGGCGTACACATGGGTGCATTAAGCTCCCGTGCCGGCGTCGGAGATACCAATGCCGCCTCCGCCGGAGATACCAATGGCCCCGGCATCGCGTTCTGCGAGTTGCGGGCCGTGAAGCTAGGAATCGGGGGCGGCCCCTGTTGGCCGCCCGCAATCCACGCACTCAACCCCGAGATCAATGTAGGCACAATGGCGGTGATCGTCGCTCCGAGTTGTTGTTGCACTTGCTCTTGGACAATCTCCGGAATCCGCGCCACCTGTGCCTTGAGTTCTTGAACCTCGCGCGCCTGGCTTTCCGAGCTGGTCTTTTTCTCCTTTCGCCCACCAGTGTTATAGTATGACCCCCATTTTGTCAACAAGCCTTTGCCGGCCACACGACCAGCTGACGTCGGCTTACTGAGCTTATCCTTGTTCTTCATTACATTCAACGCCCTAATTAGAGTGGTGTCCCAAGGGTTGCTCTTAGTCGACCCCGCACTACTGCTTTCAGTCGCCTGCGGAAGGAATGTGAACCATTTAGAAATTTGGCTTCATTAATTAGAATGCAACCATATGGAGCTAATTACGCGGGGGTGTATTCCTTACCAGAACAAGCTCAAGCGCCCTGGTCTTCGGATCCGTGGTAAGCTCCTTTGTTTTCGGGTCCTTCTTGTACCAGGCCCTGACATAGTTCCTGGTCTGCTTGTCACCGTATTTATCGAAGAGGGCCGGTAGGACTTGCTCGGCATGGTCCGCCTCCTCCTTGTCCCATATAGGCTCCGCCACTCTGTAACTGCTGGGACCGAGTGTGTGTTCCCCTAAGTTCAGCTCCCGCATTTCTTTCCCCCACTTACTTGATTCGGAGTGTGCGGTGCTCGAGCAATTGATCTTGAAGTTGTTGTAGTCATCTTCGACGATCGAAGGATTTTTCTCCTTGATCTTCTCATAACTCTCACCTTTCTCGATCATTCTCTTCACATTGCTTTTCCAAGTAGACAGGGCCTTTCTCATCTTCATGAGGGCAACATTGTTCACTTTATTCCCTTTGAGGCTTGTGTTTTCAAATTCAGCGGGGAACTTGTATCGTTCGTGCAGCTTCGTGAAGAGGAGGTTGCGCAAATTCCCTCGGTCAGGATGCCTCAGGTTCTCGGTGTTGATCGAGACGGTGCTCCGGAGAATGCACCCGAGCTGAAGCGAGTACCCCTTGACTATTCGTTCGGGCGCCGTTGGATTCCCGTCGGAGTCCACTTCAGTAACTTCCTCCTTGAGGGTGTGGAGCACGGTCGGGCGCCGGTCCTTCCGTTGCCTCTTCTGGCTGCCATATGTGTGTGCGCCGCCATCATCAGTGGTGGCATCCTCGGCGGCACCATCAGTGGTGGCATCAGTGGGGTCATCCTCGGCGGCACCATCAGTGGTCTCAGGATCGGTGGGGAAGGCGGCGTCCTCATACAAGTGAGGTTGTTCCTCCATCTCCTGGGACAGCTCCCAGAATGCCTTGCCGCCCGAACCCCCGGCCTCATCGTTGTGGGCCATGTTTCTCTCTAAATAGAAACAAAGTTTGGTCAAAAAGTTGGTTATTGTCAAGGAACACGATCATGGTCTCATCATTTAGGGTTTGTCGACACCGAGGCATCCTAAAATCTAAGCTTTTATCATTGAGGGTTTTGTCGACGCCGAGGCACCCTAAAAGCCTAAGCTTTCATCATTTTGGTTTTTATCAACACCGAGGCACCCTAAAAGCCAAGGTTTTATCATTTAGGGTTTGTCGACGCTGAGGCACCCTAAATGCTAAGTTAAGTTTTCATCATTTAGGGTTTATCGATGCCGAGGCACCCTAGGTTGACTGATATATATGGGTACTCTAAATGGTAGATCACATCGGCAACACCGCCTACTCGAGTGCCTAGGAAAAGAGCGCTGGTTGATCCTACTTAATTAAGTACTAAGATACCCCGGCCCATGCATTAGTCGCAAGTACCCCATATGTCCTATTTTTAGCAAAGTCATGCTAAAATTCACGGAAAATTTCAGCATGACCTTTGCTGAAAATAGGACATATGGAGTACCCGAATTTGCCGGAACGGAAGTTAATCGACATTCCGGCAAACTCAAGGGCCTCTTGGGGTACCTGCAAAATCATCACGACACGATGGTCGGAAACAAAACCCAGCAAACTAGCACCACAATGTGCCTCTACTTTCATATGGATGAAAAGGCCACAGACCATATGGTCCTCTGCTTTCATATAGTCGCAAGTACCCTCAAGAATGAACATATAGCAATATCTGTTGCCCCCCAATAACATACGGAAATCAAAATCAGCTCAACTTAGATGAAAATTGCCTTTGCTCCATGGAATAGAACATAACGTAAGGACCATAATTCATATACAGTATTAGTGTGATGTATTCCAATGCAGGACAACAAATTATGCTATTATATGTTGACTGTGAGCAAACTACCTATTGAAGCAAAGGCAAATATATCTGAAGTCTGAACTAAAGCACGGTTTCCTTGCTGATGATCCACAGTCCCACACTACTGAATGGGTTTTTGCAGAACCAAAACAGACATCACAGGAGAGAAGTCCCAGTGGACAGGTCAGAATGGCATAAAAACATGACTGCATACATTAGGGCAGATGTGATTTACACTACTGCAGGCTGCATACATTCAGTCATTCTAAAATTTATTTTAGTCTATTCCTAAAATTCAGCACTAGCAGATCTTCAACACTCCAATTTCTTTCAGTTTTGACAAATTCATGGAATATTTTCTTTGATTTTAGTAGTCCAACATCATTCTTTCCCCAACAGCACCGATCTACTCCGACTGCAGGAGAAAGCAACAGAAGGGGATCGGGTGGGGGGTTAGCTTACAGGGGCGGATGGGGGCAAAGGCGGGGGTGACGCCGACGGCGTTGGCGAGCTTCTCGACGTCGGCCTGGAGCGCGCGCACCACCAGCCGCGACGAGCGGCCGTTCTTGGACCTCCTCAACCTCCCCTGCTCATTACACCCAACAGCACCGATCAGAGAAACGGCACGGCGAGGCAGAGGAACGACGCGTGAGAGAGGGGCGGGGAAGCGGGGGTTACCTGGGACGAGAAGGAGCGGAGGAGGGAGGCGGGGCGTCAAGGCGGCGGGGCAGCGGTGGGGCGTCGGGCCGTCGGGGCGTCGGGGCGTCGGGGCAGTGGCGGGGCGGCGGGGCGGCGGGGCGTCGGGGCGTCGAGGCGGCGGGGCAGCGGCGGGGCAGCGGGGTCGGGAAAGGAGAGGGGAAGGGGATCGAGGGTGAGGGCGAGGGAGAGAGAGGGGGCCCGGGAGGAAGTATGGATGGGGGCCTAACAATACTAATGGCGCACCACCCCTCGGTGCGCCATAAGTACATCCATACTAATGGTGCACCTCACCCTGGTGCGCCATTAGTACTTTTTTATTTCTGCTCGAGCCAAGAGGTTTATCTCCCACCTAACCTGATCCACATCAAGTTCCTCTACTAGCTCGACGGGTCAGCAGCCAGTTCTCACACCAGGAGGTCCTGGGTTCGATTCCCAGGCTCCACAAATTTTTTTTATGGCGGCGGGGTCGGCGGCGGCGGCCGGTGGACCAGGGGGTGCTCGGCGGTGAGTGGGACCGGATCTGGCGAGGTGGGATAGTGATCGAGATGGAGGGGGATCGAGATCGAGTGTCCATGAAATTTAAAAATATTCATGATAGTTCAAAAAGTGCCCATGAAATACAATCGAGAAATGAAGGCTACGATTTAAATACAATCAATCTTAGCTAGCTATCTGTTCACAATCTTCTTGCCCTTATTTTTCGCAAATGGAGTTCTTCTGTGGAACGGACGTCCTTTAGGTAGGGTGGTCCTGCTTCTTCTTGTGGTGTATGCTGCTACTTCATCATCGTCTTCATGTTCGATCCTCGGGTCGCTGTACTTGTCGAAGTCTTGCTCATTGGCTACTCTATCCATTCCGATGATCTTCCTTTTGCCTCTCCTCACGACAACACGACTGGGCTTTGGCGGGTCGGCAATGAAGAAGCATTGGTCCACTTGGGAAGCCAGTACCCATGGCTCATTTTTCGCGGTGACGTTTGCGCACGCGGTCTTGGATTTGGCTTCGGGTATAACCATGGTGGTGAAATACCGGTCTTCTTTTATGACGTTCTTGGCCCATCTGACACGGAACATCGGGACCTTCTCTCCAGCGTAGCTCAGCTCCCAAATCTCCTCGATCCTTCCGTAGTATCTGTCCTTGTCGTTACCGGTGTAGGATTCCATCGTTACCCCGGAGTTCTGATAACCATCGCTCTTCATGTCCTTGGCCTCGGTGTAGAATGTGTAGCCGTTGATATCGTACGGCTCATAGGTCATCAGGTTGTGCTCGGCGCCCTGTGACAAGGCGAATATGAGTTGTTCTTCCGTGGAAGAATCCTCATGTAACGGGTACGACAGAAGCTTCTGCTTGAACCAACGCATGAAACATGAGTTGTGCTCTTTGAGTATATCTCCGTCCGTCCTCTGTTGGCCTTGGTCATTGTACGTCTTCTTAATAAAGGTTTTGTGCTCTACCACCCAAGGATCGACCACGTCTATGTGTTGTATCGCGACTAGGTTTGCTCTTTCAAAGTCAGCGAGTCGACCCTCGAAGTCGACCTGCATTTCGCGGCGACCCTCACGGTGACCCCATCCAGCGAGCCTGCCGAGGTGCCTGTTGATGGGCAGACCAACGGGGTTCTCGATGCCTAGATAATTCGTGCAGTAGGAGATGCACTCTTCGGTCAGAAAGCCCTTGGCTATGCTTCCCTCTGGACATGACATGGTGCGAACGTATCCTTTGATGACACCATTCATCCTTTCGAACGGCATCATGCTGTGCAGGAACGTCGGCCCGAGTTGGATGATATCCTCCACTATATGTACCAGCAGATGCACCATAACGTCGAAGAATGCGGGTGGGAAGTACATCTCAAGCTCGCATAGTATCACCACGATCTCTTCCTGTAGCCTTCTGAGTTGCCTCACGCCAATCGACTTCCGAGATATGACGTCGAAGAAGTTGCATAGGCCAAATAGCGTTTCATGGACGTGCGCGTCCATGATCCCACAGATTGCAACTGGAAGTATCTACGTCATCAGCACGTGACAGTCGTGAGACTTCATCCCGCTGAACTTCTGCTTCGTTGGGTCTAAGTATCTGCTTATCTTCCCCGCGTAACCGTAAGGAAGTTTTACTCCTAGGAGGCAGGTGAAAAACTGCTCGATCTCCTCCTGACTTAGAGTGAAGCACGCGGGAGGGTAGTCATTTCCGGTCTTCTTGGCCTTTTTGCCTTTGCGACGACTTTCTGTGTCCTGCTTCGCCTCATCATCATCATCATCATCATCATCATCATCATCATCATCATCATCATCATCATCATCATATATAGCGTGAAGCTCCTGCCTGATGCCCATTGATTTCAAGTCTGCCCTTGCTTTCAGCCCATCTTTGGTCCTCTCTGTCATGTTGAGCAGGGTACCAAGCAGACTCTCGCACACGTTCTTCGTGATATGCATGACATCAAGGCTGTGAGGCACACGGTGGATCTTCCAATACGGCAAGTCCCAGAAAACAGACCTCGTTTTCCATACCTTCAGCAGCGGCTCTGGCGCCTTTCGCTTCTTTCCCGGCTCTGGCGCCTTTTGCTTCTTTCCCGGCAGTGGGCAGTCTTTCCAATTTTTCAATAGCTTGTCTATTTCCTCGCCGTTCCTCGTACACGGGGGTTTTCGGAGTTCGGTTTCACCATCGAACAGATCCTTGCGTTTCCTCCACGGGTCATCGTCGCGAAGCCACCTTCGATGTCCCATGACCACGGTTTTCAAAGACCCGTGATCTCTATCTAGCTGGCGATACGTTGTGTCATCCATGCACCTTACGCATCCAGAAAATCCGTGGACTACCTGCCTCGCGAGATATCCGTAACCGAGATAGTCGTGCACCGTCGTGAGCAGTGCGGCTCTCATAGGGAAATATTCTTTCTCTGCAGCGTCCCACGTATTGGCTCGCGTTTTCCACAGCGTGTCTAGCTCCTCCTTCAGCAGCCCCAGATACAGATTGATGTCGTTCCCTGGTTGTTTCGGCCCTTCAATTAGCATACTCATGTGAATGTACTTCCTCTTCATGCACAACCAGAGGGGAAGGTTGTACATCCACACAAACACAGGCCAGGTGCTATGTGTGCTTCTCTGGCTGCCAAACGGATTGACTCCATTGGTGCTCGCGCCCAGCACGATGTTCCTTGGATCCTTCCCAAATTCTGGGTATTTGAAGTTCAATGCTTGCCACTGGCTCGCATCCTTAGGGTGAATCAGCATCTTGTCTTTTTTATCTATCTCCAGATCATTTGCGTCATCTTCTCGCTTCTTCTCCTCCCTATCCGCGTGCCAACGCAGGAGCTTTGCTACCTTAGGATCCGCGAAATACCGCTACAGATGAGGAGTGATCGGAAAGTACCACACCACTTTTCGAGGAGCTTTCTTCCTCTTCTTGTATCGAGTGACGCCACACACCGGACATATGGTAGACTCCGCGTGCTCGTCCCGATAAATGATGCAATTGTTCATGCACACATGGTATTTCACATGCGGTAAATCCAGAGGACACACGATTTTCTTCGCCTCCTCCAAACTGGTCGGGCACTTGTTCCCCTTGGGAAGACGTTCGTGCCAGAATGACATGTTCTCGTCGAAGCATGCGTCGGTCATTTTGTGTTTTACCTTCATCTCCAGAGCCATGAGCGTTACTTTCAGGCGGGTATCCTCGGGCCTGCATCCTTCATACAATGGAGTAACCGCGTCTAACTCAAGTTGATCCACCTTGGCTTTCTCTCGGGCGGCAGCTCTTGCGTTATCCGTCTGCTTGAGAAGCAGCTCTTGAATATAAGGGTCCTGCACCCAGCCCATCAATGGTCCACCATCGTCTGCTCTGCCGACATCATCATCTTCATGATCATGCCCGTCGTCTGCTCCGGCATCTTCCTCATCATCATGTCCTGCATCTTCTACATGATGACTGTGTACAGCATCACCGTCGTGATCATCTCCTGGGGATTCTTCGTCTTCTCGCCCGCCCGAGCCGCGGTGGTTGTCTTGCTGCCCTTCCTCATTTCTTGCCCGGTCCCCATGGACGACTTCGTAGTCATCTTCATCACCTTGCCACCGATAGCCATCCATGAAACCACGCAAGAGTAGGTGGTCCCGCACCTGCCTGGAATCCGGGTCCGCAATAAGGCTCTCCAGCTTGCATCTTCGACACGGACATCTTATCTCCGTCTCGTTCTTTTGAAGCATCTCGGCCTTCGCGGACCTCAGAAACCTATTCACGATGCCTTCGGTCATCGTGCGGACCATGGTCGCCTGCGGGGTAGAGCAAAACGATATTTTAGAACCAAGAAAAATTTTGGCATGACTTTCCCTAAAAATAGGACCAAAAAGAATGCTTAATGCCAAAATTATCGCCGAAACGAAAATGAATCAACATTCCGGCAAAATATTGGCAACTATCGCATTTCAAATACCGGTACACCTCCAAACACAAACACATATGCAACACCACAAACATACGCAACACCACGAACATACATAGATCTAGCTAGGCCATAAAAAGTGCATGTGCACATTGCTGTAGGGAGAACAACATAAATATAGCTTCCCCCCTTACTTACCTATCAAAACAAGGTAATGTAACCACTTAATTTGAATGAATCTATGGTGGAAATGAGGTGAAAAAGAGGAGGCACCCGAGACAAGGAGGTGGAGAGAATGAAGTGGGGAGAAAGTGAGTGTGGGTAGAAGAGGCTGCCCAAAATATCTTGTTGCTGCCCACTTACTAATGGCGCACCAACAATAAATGCGCCATTAGTAATCCAGGTTACTAATGGCGCACCTATGTCTGATGCGCCATTAGTAGTTTGGCAAAAAAAACATACTGATGGCGCACTGCTCCACAGTGCGCCATTACTAGTTTGAACTAGTAATGGCGCACGGAGGGAGAGTGCGCCATTAGTAGTTTTGCAACAAAAGGAATAAAAAATATAATTAAAAAAACAACATTAGTGGCGCACGCTGGGACTGGTGCGCCATTACTAGTTACAACTAGTAATGGCGCACTGTGTGTGGATGCGCAATTAGTATGTTTGGACAGGCGCACTAGTTCAAAAAAAATTGATACTAATGGCGCACCCTCGGCTAGGTGCGCCATTAGTAGTTTCAACACTAATGGCGTATCAGAAGGTGGTGCGCCATTAGTATATACTAATGGCGCACCTCTTTTCTGGTGCGCCATTAGTGTCAACTTCATCTATAGCCCTTTTTCTAGTACTGATACTAATGGCGCACCAGTGGTGCGCCATTAGTAAAAAATACTAGTGGCATGATACTAATGGCGCACTAGTGATGCGCCATTAGTAGGCAAAACTGGTGCGCCATTAGTAGCCCTTTTCCTAGTAGTGCGCAAATCGGCGATACGCTGCTCCTTCGCCAGGCGGTCGCGCTCCAACAACTCCTGCTCCTCCGCCATGCGGTCGCGCTCCAAAAACTCCTCGATCTCCGCATTGCCATCTAAAGACAGATAGAATGCCTCCTCCCTCCGTCTTCCTTCCGGTGAAAACCCGAACACTAGTTCCGGCGGTGACTGCCTTCGGCGTCGCCTACCGCGGACGGGCGGGGGCATGGCGGACGTGGCGAGCAACGTCGGGCCAAGATATGGCGAGTTGGGTCACGGTGGCACCGGAGAAGGCCGAGAAACAGTACTTATAGGCGGAAGGTAGCGCGACGGTCATCAGAATTCAATGCATTAATGGCTTAGCGCGCCAGCTTGCCGTGGAAAACTAGAGAAACTGAAATTATGACTGTGTCGTCCCGTCCCGTCTGGGTCCCACGCCGGCATGGCGGTCAAATGAGTGCACTCGAATCATCTCCCTCCTTGTCAATAATGATTCCACCGATTTAAAAAGCTCGCTACAATTAAAGCGTATCTTTTTTCGCATCAGTTAGTTGCCTTAATTACGGCCGGCTGCATGTAGGCACTCAGAATCGCTCGCAGGCAGTACGCGAAGCAGCATGCAACGAGTCACAACAGAGGGCACTCATGCAGCCACTTAACTCGCTAGAATTAATTAGGCTTAAACTTCTACATGTCGTTAATTATTGCCATGCCTTGGTCTTGCTGCTTTGCTCACGGGACTAATAAACCCGGACGGAGGGAGTACCTTGGTTGGTGAGAGGTTTGAATTAAGCCCTGCAAACTAGAAAGGAGGTACTAGTACGTGCGAGATCCGCTATTTATTCGTGTAGGATCGAGTAGGTCATTTCTTGAATTGAGCCCTGCAAACCTGAAAGGAGGTAGTACGTGCGTGATCCGCTATTTATCCGTGTAGGATCGATAGTGTAGCTTGTCAGTTTCTTCATAGGTAGGCATTTTTATTCAAAAGACTGCCATTTCGCATCTTGCATCGCAAATAAAACTGCCAGGAGCGCATTTGTAGGCTAGCTAGTGATCGATCAGTAACTTGTAAACACTGAGCGAACAGAAATAAGTAACTGTTAATGCATCTCAACGATTCACAGATCATATAAAAATATGTAGCTCCAAAAGCAAAGATCAGCCACTTCGGATCTTGCGTCACAACTAAAACTAACTAGTACTATTGTCATACATAAGATCAACATGTTAATGCATCTCAATGATTCACTTATCATATACAAATATGTAGCTCCAAAAGCAAAGATCTAGAAAAAACATCTGTTCTTCCTACTAACATGGATGCTTCTCTTGGCCAACATTCAGTACAGACTGAAAGACAAATTTGTTTGTGAAGTCTACAATTCCTCTTGCAAACGTAAGTGGTTTCACCAACAGCTGGAACCATGAGAATGAACCACACATGATGGAGGAACATCCACTGCAATATGATTTGGTCTTTTCTTGGTCACACCGCGAGACTATTTTCGGAATACAAACTTTAACTTAGGCAAAATGATGCACATTGTATAATCAGAACAAAGCAATGAAGCACCTAGTGTTGGCCAATAAATAGTACAATACTACTTTTCTGCAGTCCATGAAGTGACTATCCAATCTTTCTGTGTCTATTTTCAAATGGCACTGCATGCAGTGACTATACTATTCTCTTGTGCAGTTCAACCAAAATTGCAGACACTTTGTTTGTTTGCCAAATAGCAACGGGCAGACATCTTTGTCTGCACAAATATCAAGCAGCTAGTAAACATATACCACACCTTGTATTTTCGGTTTAAACATGTCTCTCCCGCTTAGCATCTGTCATGTTCTGCACTGGACAATCTGATACAGTTATGTTTTGCCATGGACAATTTCATACTGAATTGATTTGCTGGTTCAGAGCAGAAATATAGGGCCTATTCTTCATCAGACCAAGGATATCCATGTTCGCGGTGATGGAAGATGTGCAATTGATACAACCGAAATTGAGCATCCAATCATTGAATCCTGTCCTGCACCTCCAATGTAGGTCCACCCTGCCAATAAATTCACATGCAAACCACTAGTATTACTATCTAATGATAGTACAAAAAGAGTAGCAAGATAGTAGCAAACCATGTACCTTCGTAATGAACAGCTCATAGTGCCACCAATTGGATATAAAGGTTTGCAAACAAACATGCTCCTAATGTTGAACAAGTTGGACTTTTTGTGCAGTTCCACTAAAATCGAGCATCCCTGTTTGCATAGATATTGAAAGTGTGATTACTCTAAAAGTGGCACTAGTTGAAGCATAGACTCACAAATATAAGCATTCCAATTTCTTAATGGTAAAAGGTAGCAAGACTGTTTCTAACCACCTGTTTTAAGGAATAAATAAAGTAACAACGGCTGATGTCAGGAAGGCATACATAGTTTTTTCTGAAAAACTGAGCCATTCCTGACCTTTCCTCTTCTTTTAAGCCAATTTTGTGCAGTTCTACTAAAATAAAATGCCATCACCGCCTTGACAATTCAGTGACACTGTACAAAAGGAAATGACTTAACTTTACATCATGATGTCAGATATGTAGTCGACATGCATTTGAGACAAACATACAGACCTCCTCCGATAACATAATGAACATTAATTTTAACAAAGGTGTGACTAGCTTTACCGGGATAATTTGAGTGAACTCTACACCCTTTGTTCCTTAATATAAGACGTTTCATGGTTCAATTTAAAGTACCCAAACGTCTAGTATTTAGAAAAACAGGTAGTACTTTTCTTGAGCACATATCTGGGAAAGCTTGCCACACTTTATTTATGTCCATATGCTAATGCAACACCATTCGAATACTACAAATATACACTAATCCAGTGGCTAGTGCAACTGTAGAGTAGTTAGTTTATTACAGGGTACAGTACAATGGTTATACTGAGCAGATTTCAATAAACTCTAGCACTGAAGGTTTCTATAAGAATTAACAATACAAAATGTAAAGGTAACAAGTTTCAGCATTAGTATACTAGCTGTGCATGAGCATTAAACCAAATACAAAAGTCTGAAGGTAACTAGCATTATTAACTAATGACGGTATAAAAAATTGAAAATCATGTACCTCCAAGGTAAATATCATTTCGAACTCGAGGGGGCCTTAAAAATTGCTATCCCAATCTTAATAATCGATCAAACATAAAAACTTGATCGAACAAATCAAGAGAACAGCCGGAGGAGGAGGTGCCCACTCTTGACCTTTCCTCTTGTCTTCATAATTGTTTGTGCAGTTTAACCAAAATAAAATGACATCAGCGCCTTGGCATTTTGGTGACATTGTACAAAAAAATTAACTTATCTCATGAAAGTGAGGTATGTAATCTATAAGCATTAACAGTGCAAAAATCTGAAGGTAGTAACAAGTTTCATCGTTGGTATACTGGATGTGCAACAACGTTAAATGCCTTAGCTGAAAAATCTTTAATACATCCACAATCAACAGCTAACCCTGAAATAATCCAGTGACATTAAATGGCATTGCTTAAATTTATCGATGGCATTAGACTGAGAGCGGCATTATTTAAATGTGGCATCACTTTAGTAGTAGCATTGCTTGACTTGATTGCTGGCGTTACACTAACAGCAAAAAAAGTGGCAATAAGAGCATGGGAGGCCCATTTGGACAGTGGGCGCACCAGTACGATGTACCTCCACGGACGCAGACTGGTGAGGGAGGTATGGTTGCCCAGAGAAACAAATATCCAGGCAACATATGTGGATTACATCCCATTTTTGTTCTCTTTAGCCACCTTTTTCCTATGCGAGGACAACAAACCGATCGACCTGGTCATTCTCTATTGCGTTGTCATGCCTTTCTACCCTTCTTCAACCAAGAGACACGAGACTCGTTCCTTAGCTACTGATTTTCCCCTTTTCAACTTAGATGCGGGTTTGATGCCTACTCTCTTGGACAGTACAGTCTCCCTTCCTTTCCTTATTCAACCCAGACATGGATTAGTCTGCATGAAGCAGGGCTTCCGTTAATAGTGAAAATTATGGTTTTCGTCTGCGTGGCCAGCAGAGCAGAGGATAGCAAATTGGGAAGATGGTGGAGTGGAAAAAGATCCACATGCAACGACATGGCAGATGGGGCAATAGAACAAGGTTATGGTTCGAAAAGAGGTAGCATACCTGAGGGTCGGCGGGAAGTGGCTTCGCTTGTGGTCGTCGTCCTCCGCACACACTACGTTAGCGAGCTTGAGGACGGAGGCCATCCCGCGTAGGCGCTAGGTCTGAGAGGACGACCTTGTCGTCAGCGCGTGACCTCGCTCGCCGCCGACGAGTGCGTCAATGTTGCACGTCCTTTTCTTCCCCGACGGATCTGTGACCACCGGTGAGGAGGGAGAGAGGGGTTGTGTTTTTTAGATCTGGAGAGAGGGTGGTAGTGTGAGAAGCAAGTGGGTAGCCCTTAGCAAGAAAGCGTTGAAGCTCCATCCTATATATCTTTTTTGTACTACTAGTACTGGAGGTGGAGTAGTGGTAGAGTATTTTATATTTTCTCTGCGTACAGTACCAGTTAGTCGTGCTTCAAAACTGATCGGCACGCCATTAAAAAAATAAAGGTCGATAACTAATGCGGCACCTCGGGCCAACGCGGCCAGATCGCATTTTGCACGAAAAATGACACACCATGTTTTGTTGACATGTGGTCCTGTTCCAACATATCAGTGAGACGACGGCGAGTAGTAGGAGTATTTCTTAACGGACGTGTAGACCGGGGCGCCTCTTCGTGAACCGTGGCAAACTCGCAACCGTCCACTGACTCTTCGCCTTTCCCTCTCGATTTGGAACTGTTGTCGCACGCTCTTCCTCTCCCTCCTCCATTTTCCTTCAGCCCTTCACCCTTTCTTCTGCCATTGTTCGATCATCTTCTCCATGGAGGGAACATGCTGGAAACGACCCCATTATTCTTGCCCCGATCTGAAAGATGACGTGCTGGAGGAACTCATTGATCAGTGCGATGTCATCACCTCGGCTAGCATGGCAGGTTCGTTCAAGGCCATTCTCGACTCAACTAATAACATCATTACAAGGAACCCAAGAGTCAAGGAGCGGTTTGATCTCCACTATCTTCTTCGCCGTGACCCTGATGACTCGTTTCGGCGGGAATCGACACCTATGGGATCACAAGAATCCCTACTGCGGTTGCGGGGCGCGGGGTTGAAAGAAGACTGGGTCTAACATAGAGCACGCGGTTCGTTTATCCAGGTTCGGGCCGCGAGGATGCGTAACACCCTACTCCTGCTTTGGTGGATGTATTCTGAGTCCTTGAACTAGCTACAGAGTGTAATGAGCTCCAAAAAGCTGAATCCTTCTCCTTGTCGCCTTGGGCCTCCTTTTATAGAAAAAGGGATTGCCACGGTGGCACACAGGAGGTGGAAAGGCAACAGTGTTGCGAGATTATCCTGGTATTGTAGGACAAAGCGCATTAAATGTGAGGCTTAGGGGTCCCTTCACTTTATCGGGAACGGGGGCGAGGCCGGTCCCGTCCGTCGCCGCTCCTCCAAGCTTCGACACACGCCCTGGCCAGCGATGCATGCGGTGCCATATAGGCACGCAGGCAGCTGAGGTGGCGCGGTGGTGGAGCCTCCACGAAGGCCTGCATGTTGCCATGCAGGTGCCTGCCCAGTTGGTTGGGTCGGCAGCTACATGCGAACGGCGGTGGAGACTTGGCGAGTGCGGGCCTGATGGTGGCCCTGCTGGTGCGCTTGGCAAGGGCCTTGCCGGGTGGCCCGGCAAAGGTCTTGCCGTGGCGCGCAGGTGTCCCCGGCAAGGATCTTGCCGGGGGTCTTGTGGATTTGTTCGGTGAGGATGGCTGCCTTCCTATCCTCATTTGATTTTGACTATTCTTTGTCTTCACAAAGATCTGCATGCCACCACAGACGTGCCTCCTGATCCATGTCCCAATGTATTCGTCGAGTGTTGGTGGGCTCGAGGGTGGCTCGCTCGGCTAGCGTGGGCGAGATGCCTCGGCAAGGGTCTTGCCGGGGCCGCTGAGGCTGCCCCGGCAAGGGTCCTTGCCGGGGAAACCTGCTTCGTCCATCTGATCTTTGTGGCCTTGGTCCTTTGTGTTCTTTTGCTTCATCTTGGGCGTCGGCCTTACCTTGGCTCACCTCCCTCGCTCTGCTTGGTGTGGTCGCGGGCGCGCCTCTGACTGCCCGTGCACAGGTAAAGGGGTACAAAAACGTGCCCTAGTTTTGTACACCAACAGGAGCCCCCGGGCCTGGGCCACACATAAGCGCGACATGTTGTTGGGTCAGGCCCGAAACGGTGCGTGAGCAGGCGGGGCGGTTTTCACCGTGGTAAGTGCTCCGTCCGCTGCACTTCTCCACGACCCGTGTTGAACGCATGACATTGGGGTCGTGCGCACGCATGACGGAAGCATGCTGGTGTCATCCCGTGGTGGACAGTAAAGAGGCGGCTTGCGTGTCTCTTTGAGACCACAGGGCCGCTTCCCATTTACTGCCCTCGCTTGGGAACCATCGCTCCACGCGTCCCACTGTGCCCGCCTCCCGTGCCACGTTCGCTGCATGCATAATGCAGAGCGAATGACAGGCGCGCGGGATGTGGGAAGTCGTACGCGTGCGTGGGTCGATTCCCATGCGTCTTCAATGGAGCGGGGAGGGCGAGAAGCTGTTGCGGAAGAACGAGGGCCTCAACTTTGCGGATCACGTGGAGGGCGAGAACTGTTGGCTCGATCGCCTCGCCACCATCGCTAACCAGGCCGCCGCGCAGCTGGCCATCATGGGGATGCCGGACGTGAGGTATGTCCCGAAGCGGAGCGTGAGAGCCAATTGCAGCCTGACCATGTTCTTTGAGAAGGTTGTCTATGCTCTGGAGCGGCTCCACGACAACCGGGCGACCTCACTGGCCGAGGAGTCCCGGATGCTTTGTCAGGGCGCCATGACCAAGGTTGTCACCAAGGTGGCACACTAGTACCCTAACCTCGACTTCGATGATGCGCGGGAGAGCTTGCCGGAAGGGACCGACCTTGCGCCGCTCAGGGAGCGCATTGAGCCCATCATCAGCCGAGTCGGCGGAATTCTGAGGGTGGAGGGCCAGCGCCAAGATTAGGCACCCCGTTTTCTTATCGCTGTTGCAGGTTCACAACCAAGACAATTGCTATCTCTAGTTAGAACCGCAGCAACAATTTAATGTAACATAACTCTGCAACACTTTTTAGTATCATGCATGTTATTTCCCTGTTCTATTTTTCCTTGTATGTCCACCCTACGTAACCATGCGGTGCCATGCGGTGCCATGTATGCGGTGCCATGTAGGAACGCAGGCAGTTGAGGTGGCGCGGTGGTGGAGCCTCCACGAAGGGCTGCATGTTGCCACGCAGGTGCCTGCCCAGTTGGTTGGGTCGGCAGCTGCATTCGAACGACGGCGGAGACTTGGCGGGTGTGGGCCTGATGGTGGCCCTGCTGGTGCGCTTGGCGAGGGCCTTACCGGATGGCTCGGCAAGGGTCTTGCCGTGGCGTGCAAGCGTCCCCGGCAAGGATCTTGCCGAGGGTCTTGTGGATTTCTTCGGTGAGGATGGCTGCCTTCCTATCCTCATTTGATTGTGACTATTCTTTGTCTTCACAAAGATCTGCATGCCACCACAGAGGTGCCTCCCAAGCCCTGTCCCAATGTATTCATCAAATGTTGGTGGGCTCGAGGGTGGCTCACTCAGCTGGCGTGGGCGAGCTGCCCCGGCAAGGGTCTTGCCGGGACCGCTGAGGCTGCCCCGGCAAGGGTCCTTGCCGGGGAAACCTGCTTCGTCCATCTGATCTTTTTGGCCTTGGTCCTTGGCGTTGTTTTGCTTCTTCTTGGGCTTCGGCCTTACCTTGGCTCACCTCCCTCGCTCTGCTTGGTGTGGTCGCGGGCGCGGCTCTGTGTAACGCCCTCGATGCGGCTATATCTCCCACGTGTCGAGGCATGACTTAGAGGCATAACCGCACTGAAAACAATGTCACAAGTGAGGTAATCTTCACACAACCCATGTAATGCATAAAGGGAAAGAGATACATAGTTGGCTTACAGTCGCCACTTCACACAATACATAAATAACCATCCATCATTCAAATTACACTCAAGGTCCGACTACGGTACCAAAAAGAAAGAAGACTACCCCAAATGCTACATAGATCCCCGGATCTCCCCAACTGGGCTCCACTACTGATCATCTGGAAAAGAAACATAGTAACGGCCACGTTCCTCGTCGAACTCCCAAGTGAGCTCGGACGCGTCATCTGCACTGGCATCGTTGGAACCTGCAACTGTTGTGATAATATCTGTGAGTCACGGGGACTCAGCAATCTCACACCCGCGAGATCAAGACTATTTAAGCTTATAGGTAGGAAAAGGATAGTGAGGTGGAGCTGCAGCAAGAGACTAGCATATATGGTGGCTGCAACGCAAAAGAGAGCGAGAAGAGAAGGCAAAGCACGGTCGTGAAGCTAGAAGTGATCAAGAAGTGATCCTGAAACGACCTACGTCAGACATAACTCCAACACCGTGTTCACTTCCCGGACCCCGCCGAGAAGAGACCATCACGGTTACACACGCGGTTGATGTGTTTTAGTTAAGGTCAACTTCGGGTTTTCTACAACCGGACATCAACAAATTCCCATCTGCCTCATAACCGCGGGCATGGCTTTCGAAAGATAATACCCTGCAGGGGTGTCCCAACTTCGCCCATGATAAGCTCTCACGGTCAACGAAGGATATTCCTTCTACCGAGAAGACCCGATCAATCTCGGAATCCCGGACTACAAGACATTTCGACAGCAATAAAACAAGTCCAGCAAAGCCGCCCGATTGTGCCGACAAATCCTGATAGGAGCTGCACATATCTCGGTCTCAGGGCACATCCGGATAAGCTAAGCGTACAGGAACCAACATAACCCAAGTTGCCAAGGGACGGCCCCGCACGGTGCTCTAGGTTGGACCAACAATCGAAGGAGAACTGGCCCGGGGGGTTAAAATAAAGATGACCCTTGAGTGTGTAGAACCCAAGGGAAAAAGGCTTAGGTGGCAAATGGTAAAACCAATGTTGGGCCTTGCTAGAAAAGTCTTATTCAAAGCGAACTGTCAAGGGGGTCCCACAAATCACCCAACCGTGTAAGGAATGCAAAATCCGGGAACATAACACAGGTATGACGGAAACTAGGGTGGAAATAGTGAAACAAAACACCAGGCAAAAGGCCGAGCCTTCCACCCTTTACCAAGTATATAGATGCATTAATTAAATAAGAGGTATTGTGATATCCCAACAAGTAAACATGTTCCAACAAGGAACAACAAGTCCATGTTCCAACAAGGAACAAACTTCATCTTCACCTGCAACTAGCAACGCTATAAGAGGGGCTGAGCAAAGCGGTAACATAGCCAATCAACGGTTTGCTAGGACATGGATGGATTAGGGGCTGGCATGGCAATATAGGAGGCATGATATAGCAAGTGGTAGGTATCGCAGCATAGGCATAGCAAAAGAGCGAGCAACTAGCAAGCAAAGATAGAAGTGATTTCGAGGGTATGGTCATCTTGCGTGCAAGGTTCTTAGAGTTGTCGAAAGCTGGGTCCTCGTAAGCGTTCTCAACAGGTTCCTCGTCCACGTACTCGTCTCCCGGCTCTACCCAAGACAAGAACACAAGCAAGGGGACAAACATCAATCACGATGCAAAGCACAACCAACATGATGCAAAACATGGCATGATATGCGAGAAGTGATATGCAATGCTTATGCGTGCTCCGGAAGGACAAGGATGAACAAGGCATTATCTTGGCAAACCAAGTATGCCACTGGATAGGTGAGGTGATTTCGGTTGAAATCGATATAAGGATCACCGGAATCGGATGCACGGTTTGCAAATGGCAAGCAATACAAGAATGACGAAAAACTGCCATTAACAGCATGATGCTACTTAGCAAGCAACAAGAAATTAAGCTACTGCATCCAAACATATCAACAAAGCATATGAAAGTAATCTGCTCAAGATACTCGACAAAAGATGAACACTGAGCTACGCCTAAATCACATCATAACAGGTTCAAACAAGCATGGCAAAAGTGCAAAAGATAACAGGTTCACAGACTTAGTGAAATTATCAAAGTAGCAGAAACTGACATCAGGATGACATGTTCAGAGCAATGAAACAACATGCTACAGGATCAGAACATAGCAAAGTAAAGGCATGGCACGAATCTACTCAAAGCACGTGACAAAAGTCCATTACTGACCATGAGCCAAAATGTATCAGAAAATATGATTACACCCATGTCAAATAAGCAAGTTTCGTTACAGGTTTCAGACTTAGCAGAAAACTGGACATGGCAAAAACAGATAACGACTAGGCATGTTCGTGAGCTCGATGCACCCACTACAGAGTATTTCATGATAAACTAAGCATACATACATCAAGAAGACATGGCATAGTAAGTAGAAATGGTAATAACAACATCATAGCACGCAAGGATCAACTACACCAAGCTTGGCAAAATCGAATAACATATAAACAATCTACCAGCAACATTTTGTAGCAAAAGTAGAGCTCAAAAGAGTCAAGCTATGGCACTCCATAATTACCAACAAAAGCATGGATGGATATAGCAAATACTCAAGTTCAAAACTCCCTTACAGATCATGCTCAAATTATGCATAGATCTCTCAGAAACAACATGAATACATGACATGAAAATAACAGCAGTCAGGGACTTTGTGAAATTACTAAGTCTCTGAAATCAGCAACTTCAAGTACCCTAGTTTGCATGCTTGTTCTAGTCACCACAAAGATCACAAAATACATGGCATAATTCTCTGGAAAGGTAACATGGCAAATTACAAAACTCATGTAGGACTTAACTTCATAGGAGGTACACATCAATCATGGCAAAAATGACAAAAGTGCATGTTCAGATAAGATCCAGCAATTAACATCAACTAGCCCTCTTCTAACAGAATTTCGGGCATCAAGATGACCTCAAATTACAAAGATGCAATGGAACGAAATGACGTACTCTTCGAGGCGAACAATTTGACATGTTATACGCGCGAAGCGGAGCTAAGGATGCAAAGTTACGGCACGTTGAACATGTGATGATATGCAATAATCTAAGGACTTAGAAAAATCGAGGGGGGGAGCGAAGTCAACCCTTCCGGCGCGGAATCCGAGGACGGATCTGGACCGGCTCGAGGGCACGCGGCTGGGGCCGGCTCCGGCGAGGGTGAACGGTGGCGAGGCGTGGCGGGGTGCAGCAGGGCGAGGCCGGCGAGGTCGCGGGCGGCGGGGAGGCGACCGGGTGGCGGGGCGCGGCGGCCGGCGCCGGAGAAGAAGAGGACGGCGGCGGGGCGACCGCGGAGGAGATGGCCGGCGAGGCGAGCGCCGGCCGGGCGGCGCGACGGTGGGCGCCGGTCGGGCGAGAGGCGCGCGGGCGCGGGCGTCCCTGGGCGGCGGCGCGAAGGATCCGGGCCCCGCGGGCCTGGCGCGGGCCCCGCGGGCCGGCGGAGGCGGGCGGCGGCGAAGTGGGCTCAGATCCGCCACGTGGCGGCGTGGGACGGGTGCGGGCGCGGCGGCGGATGGCGTCCGTCCCGGTCGGATGCGTCCGGCGGCGCGGTGGGGCGGATTTGGACTAGGGTTAGGTTATCGGACCCGGAATTGGAGGAGGGGGCACCTATTTATAGGTAGAAGGAGCTAGGGAGCTCCAAATTGAGCACGGTTTTCAGCCACGCGATCGTGATCGAACGGCGGAGGACATGGTAGTGTCTTAGATGGGTTATTGGGCTGTTTTGAAGGGGTGTTGGGCTGCAAAACACACAAGGCCTTCACGGTTACCCGGTTAACCGTTGGAGTACCAAACGAACTCCGATTGACCCGAAACTTGACAGGCGGTCTACTGGTGCTATACCAGGGACGCTTGGCAAACCTCGGTCCAATCCGAGAATGTTTAATACCCGCTCACGAAGAAATGTAAAAGGGGACGCCGGGGAACATAGGAGCGCCGGATTGGAAAACGGACAACGGGAAAAATGCTCGGATTTAAGAGACGAACACGTATGCAAATGCGATGCACATGATGACATGATATGAAAATGCATGACATGAACAAAATACAAAACGAAGGGAAACCCAACCACGGAGGAAATATCATATCACAATGCCGAAAATGGCATGAGTTGGAGTACAAATATGGCAGGTTACATCCGGGGCGTTACAACACTCCACCACTATGAGAGGATCTCGTCCCGAGATCTAGGACTGAAAGAACTCAGGATACTCGGAACGTAGGTGATCCTCACGCTCCCAGGTGGCTTCTCGGTCTGAGTGGTGTGACCATTTCACTTTGAGGAATTTGATTGACTTGTTGCGAGTCTTGCGCTCAGTTGTTTCAAGAATAGCAACGGGGTGCTCATGATAGGACAAATCTTCTTGAAGATCAATCTCTTCGAAGTTGATGGTGCGCTCAGGTGTCTTGAAGCACTTGCGAAGCTGTGACACGTGGAAGACATCGTGCACATTTGCAAAGTTGGAGGGAAGCTCAAGTTGATAGGCGAGATCGCCTCGTTTGCCGATGATCTTGAAAGGACCGACGTATCGGGGGGGCAAGTTTCCCCTTGATACCGAAGCGACGAGTTCCTTTCATAGGAGAGGCGCGGAGGTAGACATGGTCTCCGATCTCGAATGCCAAATCACGATGTTTGCTATCGTAATAGCTCTTCTGGCGCGACTGCGCGGCTTTGAGGTTCTCACGAATCACCTTGCACATAGCCTCAGCCTCTGAGATCAAATCATTGCCGAGCAATTGGCGTTCACCGGTTTCAGACCAGTTGAGAGGAGTACGGCACTTTCTGCCATAGAGAATCTCGAATGGGGCTTTGCCCGAGCTGGCTTGAAAACTGTTGTTGTAAGAGAACTCAGCATAAGGAAGACAATCCTCCCACTTCATGCCAAAAGAGATAACACAAGCTCTGAGCATATCTTCAAGAATTTGGTTGACACGCTCGACTTGTCCACTAGTTTGAGGGTGGAAAGCTGTGCTGAAGTAAATGTTGGTGCCCATGGC
Source organism: Aegilops umbellulata (assembly GCA_032464435.1). Taxonomy (NCBI): domain Eukaryota; kingdom Viridiplantae; phylum Streptophyta; class Magnoliopsida; order Poales; family Poaceae; genus Aegilops; species Aegilops umbellulata. Next base: position 380,124,625 of record CP136054.1, read on the forward strand.
CTTCTGAAAAGAATCCCAAAACTTGGAGGTAAAGATGCTGCCACGGTCTGAAGAGATCAATTGCGGAATGCCGTGCAAGGAGACAATTCTGGATGTGTAGAGCTCTGCCAGCTGCGCTGCTGTAATAGACTCTTTGATAGGAAGAAAATGAGCCACTTTGGTGAGCTTGTTGATGACGACGAAGATAGCATCATTTCCACGCTTGGACTTAGGAAAACCCGTCACGAAGTCCATTTCAATATGATCAAACTTCCATTCAGGAATAGCAAGAGGTTGGAGAAGACCAGCTGGTCGTTGGTGTTCTTCTTTCACCCTTCTGCAAACATCACACTCATTCACGAATTGAGCGATCTCACGCTTCATTCGAGTCCACCAATACGACTGCTTGAGGTCATGGTACATCTTCGAACTTCCAGGATGAATTGACAGAAGAGAGTTGTGCGCTTCGTTCATAATGACTTTACGAAGATCACCCTTAGGAACCACGATCCGGTCCTCGAAGAAAAGAGTATCTCTGTCATCAACTCGATAGCACTTGTATTTGGAAATGCCCTTGTCAATACCACGTTTCACCTTCTTCACCATGGTATCCAACAGTTGTGCCTCACGAATTTGATCTTCCAAGGTAGGAGAGACGATGAGGTTGGCAAGAAAACCTTGAGGGACAACTTGGAGATTCAACTTGCGGAAAGCCTCACAGAGATCCGGTTGAAAGGGCTTGAGGATTAAGCAGTTGCAGTAAGCCTTCCTACTCAAAGCGTCTGCAATCACATTAGCCTTGCCTGGAGTATATTCAATACTCGGATTATACTCTTGAATCATTTCGACCCATCGAGTTTGCCTGAGGTTGAGGTGGGGCTGAGTGAAGATATACTTGAGACTCTTGTGATCTGTGAAAATGTCCACTTTCCTTCCCAACAGGAGATGTCTCCATGTTATTAGTGCGTGGACAACTGCCGCCAACTCAAGATCGTGAGTGGGGTAGTTCCTTTCGTTGGGCTTCAACTGACGAGAGGTATAAGCAACAACCTTCTTCTCTTGCATTAAGACGGCACCGAGGCCCTGAAGAGAAGCATCACAGAATACCTCATAAGGCTTGGATTCGTCAGGAGGAGTCAGAACTGGAGCAGTGACGAGTTTCTCTTTGAGAGTGTTAAAAGCAACGTCACACTCAGGAGACCAGACATACTTCACATGCTTCTGGAGGAGGTTGGAAAGAGGCTTTGTAATCTTTGAGAAATTTTCAACGAATCTTCGGCAATAGCTTGCAAGTCCAAGAAAACTGCGAAGCTTCTTGACATTCTGAGGAGGATTCCAATTCAAAACTGCAGACACCCTCTCTGGATTAATAGCAATGCCCTTGGCAGAGATGATATGGCCAAGATAAAGAACTTCATCAAGCCAAAATTCACATTTGGAGAACTTCGCATATAATTGATACTCTCTGAGCTTGTCGAGCACCAATCGCAAATGTTTGGCATGATCCTTCTTATTCTTGGAGAAAACCAAAATATCATCGAGATAGACCAAGACAAATTCGTTGATGTAGGGGTTGAAGATGAAATTCATCAAGCGAGTGAAATATGGAGGAGCATTGACAAGGCCGAATGACATGACAGTATATTCATAAGAACCAAAGCTTGTTCTGAATGTTGTCTTGGGGATATCTTCTTCACGAATGCGAATTTGATGATATGCCATACGGAGGTCAAGCTTGGAGAACACCTTAGCACCTTTAAGTTGCTCAAATAGCTCATTGATGTTGGGAAGTGGGTACTTGTTCTTGATAGTCTTCTTGTTCAATGGACGGTAGTCGACGCAAAGTCGGTCCGTGCCATCCTTCTTCTTGACAAAAAGAACACCACAACCCCAAGGAGAAGAACTTGGTCTGATCAGACCCAGACGCTCTTGTTCATCGAGTTGTTTCTTAAATTCCTTCAACTCATCTGGTCCAAGCTTGTAAGGACGCTTGCAAACGGGTTCCGTGCTAGGCTCAAGATCAATAACGAATTCAACTGGCCTGCGGGGAGGCATACCCGGAAGCTCTTCTGGAAAGACATCTTGGTACTCACAAACGACTGGAATTTGAGAGATAGCCTCCAATTCATCATTCTCATTAAGAGAAAACAACCGAATGGTATCATCACGAGAGGCATAGATGATCACATCGTTAGAAGAGTGAGTCAATTTGATTTCCCTGGCAGCACAATCAAGCTGAGCCTTGTGCTTAGAAAGCCAGTCCAACCCGAGAATAAGATCAATATCAGAGTCACCAAGAACAATTGGTTTAGACAAGAATCTGTAATCGCCCATCTTGATAGAAACATTCGGGATCATCGTGGTAGCCCTCATAGGCTTGGCCGGAGAAACAACCCCCATGGGCTTTTCCAACAATTCCGAAATGAAGTCATGCTTTGAAACAAATGATCTCGACATGAAACAATGCGATGCACCAGTATCAAATAAGACTTTGGAAGGAATATCATTAACAGGAAGATTACCCATGATCACTTCAGAAGAATCCTCTGCTTGAGCTGCATTCAACATGTTCACCTTGGCATGCTTAGGATTATGCTTGACCACTGCATTGCTGGAAGATTTCACAGGAGGAGGAGGCGGAAGGCGCCTTTGGTTGAAGCACTTATTCGCATAGTGACCCTTCTGCTGACATTTGTTACAAGTCACCTCTGAGAGCGGACGATGGTAAGGAGCACTTGGCCTTGGAGCTTGGTTCTGAGACTTGTTCTGATAGCCAGGGTTGGGTGGGTGGGAAGATCCACGACCACTTGAGTTCTTCTGCTGATAAGGCTGACGGAACGGAGGAGGAGGAGGCAACCAGAACTTCTGTTGCTTAGCTTCCACAAGTGAAGAAGAAGAAGACTGAACTGCGTCTCTGACTCTCTTCTTAGATGCCTCACACTTGAGCTGAGCAGCTTCTTGTTTCAGCGCCATGTTGTAGAATTCATCATACTTTAATGGCTCGAAAAGCACGAGAGAAAGTTGCAGATCTTCTCTAAGACCACGCCTGAACTGGTAGATCATACTCTTCTCATCAGGGATGTCTTGTCTCGCAAAACAAGAGAGCTTCTGGAACTGAGTGTTGTATTGATAGACAGACATGGTGCCTTAATTGAGATTGCGGAACTCCTCACGCTTACTCTAAAAAACACTTTCTGGAATGTGGTGAGCTTTGAAGTCACGGCGGAAATCATCCCAGGTAATCACACGACCTCCTCTGGAATCTTTGTATTGCTGGAACCATTCAGCAGCTTGATCTTTGAGTTGAAAAGAGGCAAACTTGACAAAGTCATCAGGTCTGACATTGCTGCACTCGAAATGCTTGCTGATATCCACTAGCCAATCATCGGCGTCTGTGGCCTCGACACAGTAGCTGAAGGTCTTTGGCTGATTAGCAAGGAACTGGTTGAGTGAAGCGAAATGCGGCTGATTGTTGCCTTGGCCTTGATTCTCTTGATTAGCTTGCCCTTGGTTGTGATCTTGCAAGAGCTGAATCAGAATCTGAGCGTCGGCATTTGTGGCAGTCATCAGGGCTTGCCAAGCCTCCGGAGGCGGAGGTGGTGGCGGAGGGTTAGCATGACTTCCTTCATTTCGTTCCGGATTCTGACGCGTTGGCGGAGCCATCCTGAAGAGGGTGACATCCATTAGCATCTTGACAGAGATATATTGAGGCTGAATCAAAGGAACGAAATTGCAACGTATAGTCTTCACAATAAACATCCGAACGAGAATGAACGAATGAATTCCAAAGTAAAACATCACACTTCCAAAAAACTGAGAAGCCTCTTAGAGAAAGGTATGGAATAAAATCAACAAGGTATAGATGTGAACAAATACTTGGTAAGGATTACCCAATCACAAACCAAATATCTGCGGAAGAAATACTAGAGCTACGAGAATTCCCACTTATAAACTCCCGAAACTTTCTGGTTATGCAATCAGGTGTTGGGGATACAGGGGACACAAAATATATCACTCAAACTAACAATACCTAGATCCAGCTGTATCCATCCTTCAACACATAACCAAGAAATCTTCGGAAATCATCTACCTCAACCTTCGAAAAGCATCCGTTATACAAGTCATGGCAATACTCCCGCACTCGCCTCAGTACTGGGCTATCAGGGTTATCTCACCAACAACTGTACAAAAGAGATTTTTGATGTCGGCGTACAAAACTCAGGTATTCCAAAACCGCAATGATAATATTATGATGACAACACCTCGGAGCTCAACTCCCCGGGACACCTCCTCTAAAACCCCTGCTGACGGGAGGCAACCAAGACAATGTTGTCATCATAAAACCATCGGAACGATTCTAAGATACCCGCGTGATCCTAAATTTTTTTTAGTGAAATTTGAGAAGAGAAGAGTCAAAACTCTACGTCAAGATGCCTTACCAGAGCGATGAGGAGACTGGGAAGTAAAAAGAATTCCTAACTCTCCGATATATAATTCCTAAATGACTCAAAACATTTTTCTAGACACAACTCGGCCACTAAAGACGATCAAACAGTGGGGGCTCCTAAGGTCGGGGAAGGCTCTGATTACTAACTTGTAACGCCCTCGATGCGGCTATATCTCCCACGTGTCGAGGCACGACTTAGAGGCATAACCGCATTGAAAACAATGTCGCAAGTGAGGTAATCTTCACACAACCCATGTAATGCATAAAGGGAAAGAGATACATAGTTGGCTTACAGTCGCCACTTCACACAATACATAAATAACCATCCACCATTCAAATTACACTCAAGGTCCGACTACGGTACCAAAAAGAAAGAAGACTACCCCAAATGCTACATAGATCCCCGGATCTCCCCAACTGGGCTCCACTACTGATCATTTGGAAAAGAAACATAGTAACGGCCATGTTCCTCGTCAAACTCCCAAGTGAGCTCGGACGCGTCATCTGCACTGGCATCGTTGGAACCTGCAACTGTTGTGATAATATCTGTGAGTCACGGGGACTCAGCAATCTCACACCCGCGAGATCAAGACTATTTAAGCTTATAGGTAGGAAAAGAATAGTGAGGTGGAGCTGCAGCAAGCGACTAGCATATATGGTGGCTCCAACGCAAAAGAGAGCGAGAAGAGAAGGCAAAGCACGGTCGTGAAGCTAGAAGTGATCAAGAAGTGATCCTGAAACGACCTACGTCAAACATAACTCCAACACCGTGTTCACTTCCCGGACCCCGCCGAGAAGAGACCATCACGGTTACACACGCGGTTGATGTGTTTTAGTTAAGGTCAACTTCGGGTTTTCTACAACCGGACATCAACAAATTCCCATCTGCCTCATAACCGCGGGCACGGCTTTCGAAAGATAATACCCTGCAGGGGTGTCCCAACTTAGCCCATGATAAGCTCTCACGGTCAACGAAGGATATTCCTTCTACCGGGAAGACCCGATCAATCTCGGAATCCCGGACTACAAGACATTTCGACAGCAATAAAACAAGTCCAGCAAAGTCGCCCGATTGTGCCGACAAATCCTGATAGGAGCTGCACATATCTCGGTCTCAGGGCACATCCGGATAAGCTAAGCGTACAGGAACCAACATAACCCAAGTTGCCAAGGGACGGCCCCGCACGGTGCTCTAGGTTGGACCAGCAATCGAAGGAGAACTGGCCCGGGGGGGTTAAAATAAAGATGACCCTTGAGTCTACAGAACCCAAGGGAAAAAGGCTTAGGTGGCAAATGGTAAAACCAATGTTGGGCCTTGCTGGAAAAGTCTTATTCAAAGCGAACTGTCAAGGGGGTCCCATAAATCACCCAACCGTGTAAGGAACGCAAAATCCGGGAACATAACACCGTTATGACGGAAACTAGGGTGGCAAGAGTGAAACAAAACACCAGGCAAAAGGCCGAGCCTTCCACCCTTTACCAAGTATATAGATGCATTAATTAAATAAGAGGTATTGTGATATCCCAACAAGTAAACATGTTCCAACAAGGAACAACAAGTCCATGTTCCAACAAGGAACAAACTTCATCTTCACCTGCAACTAGCAACGCTATAAGAGGGGCTGAGCAAAGCGGTAACATAGCCAATCAACGGTTTGCTAGGACATGGATGGATTAGGGGCTGGCATGGCAATATAGGAGGCATGATATAGCAAGTGGTAGGTATCGCAGCATAGGCATAGCAAAAGAGCGAGCAACTAGCAAGCAAAGATAGAAGTGATTTCGAGGGTATGGTCATCTTGCCTGCAAGGTTCTGAGAGTTGTCGAAAGCTGGGTCCTCGTAAGCGTTCTCAACAGGTTCCTCGTCCACGTACTCGTATCCCGGCTCTACTGAAGACAAGAACACAAGCAAGGGGACAAACATCAATCACGATGCAAAGCACAACCAACATGATGCAAAACATGGCATGATATGCGAGAAGTGATATGCAATGCTTATGCGTGCTCCGGAAGGACAAGGATGAACAAGGCATGATCTTGGCAAAACAAGTATGCCACTGGATAGGTGATGTGATTTCCGTTGAAATCGATATAAGGATCACCGGAATCGGATGCACGGTTTGCAAATGGCAAGCAATACAAGAATGACGAAAAACTGCCATTAACAGCATGATGCTACTTAGCAAGCAACAAGAAATTAAGCTACTGCATCCAGACATATCAACAAAGCATATGACAGTAATCTTCTCAAGATACTCGACAAAAGATGAACATTGAGCTACGCCTAAATCACATCATAACAGGTTCAAACAAGTATGGCAAAAGTGCAAAAGATAACAGGTTCACAGACTTAGTGAAATAACAACATAGCAGAAAACTAACATCAGGATGGCATGTTCAGAGCAATGAAACAACATGCTACAGTATCAGAACATAGCAAACTAAAGGCATGGCACGAATCTACTCAAAGCACTTGACAAAAGTCCATTACTGACCATGAGCCAAAAAGGATCAGAAAATATGATTATGCCCTTGTCAAATAAGCAAGTTTCGTTACAGGTTTCAGACTTAGCAGAAAACTGGACATGGCAAAAACAGATAACGACTAGGCATGTTCGTGAGCCCGATGCACTCACTACAGAGCATTGCATGATAAACTAAGAATACATACATCAAGAAGACATGGCATAGTAACTAGAAATGGCAAGAACAACATCATAGCATGCATGGATCAACTACACCAAGCTTGGCAAAATCGAATAACATATAAACAATCTGCCAGCAACATTTTGTAGCAAAAGTAGAGCTCAAAAGACTCAAGCTATGGCACTCCATAATTACCAAAAAAGCATGGATGGATATAGCAAATACTCAAGTTCAAAACTCCCTTACAGATCATGCTCAAATTATGCATAGATCTCTCAGAAACAACATGAATACATGGCATGAAAATAACAGCAGTCAGGGACTTAGTGAAATTACTAAGTCTCTGAAATCAGCAACTTCAAGTACCCTAGTTTGCATGCTTGTTCTAGTCACCACAAAGATCACAAAATACATGGCATAATTCTCTGGAAAGGTAACATGGCAAATTACAAAACTCATGTAGGACTCAACTTCATAGGAGGTACACATCAATCATGGCAAAAATGACAAAAGTGCATGTTCAGATAAGATCCAAAATTAACATCAACTAGCCCTCTTCTAACAGAATTTCGGGCATCAAGATGACCTCAAATGACAAAGATGCACTGGAACGAAATGATGTACTCTTCGAGGCGAACAATTTGACATGTTATACGTGCGAAACGGAGCTACGGATGCAAAGCTACGGCACGTTGAACATGTGATGATATGCAATAATCTAAGGACTTAGAAAAATCGAGGGGGGGAGCGAAGTCAACCCTTCCGGCGCGGAATCCGAGGACGGATCAGGACCGGCTCGAGGGCGCGCGGCTGGGGCCGGCTCCGGCGAGGGTGAACGGCGGCGAGGCGCCGCGGGGTGCGGCGGGGCGAGGCCGGCGAGGTCGCGGGCGGCGGGGAGGCGACCGGGTGGCGGGGCGCGGCGGCCGGCGCCGGAGAAGAAGAGGACGGCGGCGGGGCGACCGCGGAGGAGATGGCCGGCGAGGCGAGCGCCGGCCGGGCGGCGCGACGGTGGGCGCCGGTCGGGCGAGAGGCGCGCGGGCGCGGGCGTCCCTAGGCGGCGGCGCGAAGGATCCGGGCCCCGCGGGCCTGGCGCGGGCCCCGCGGGCCGGCGGAGGCGGGCGGCGGCGAAGTGGGCTCAGATCCGCCACGTGGCGGCGCGGGACGGGTGCGGGCGCGGCGGCGGATGGCGTCCGTCCCGGTCGGACGCGTCCGGCGGCGCGGTGGGGCGGATTTGGACTAGGGTTAGGTTATTGGACCCGGAATTGGAGGAGGGGGCACCTATTTATAGGTAGAAGGAGCTAGGGAGCTCCAAATTGAGCACGGTTTTCGGCCACGCGATCGTGATCGAACGGCGGAGGACATGGGAGTGTCTTAGATGGGTTATTGGGCTGTTTTGAAGGGGTGTTGGGCTGCAACACACACAAGGCCTTCACGGTTACCCGGTTAACCGTTGGAGTACCAAACGAACTCCGATTGACCCGAAACTTGACAGGCGGTCTACCGGTGCTATACCAGGGCCGCTTGGCAAACCTCGGTCCAATCCGAGAATGTTTAATACCCGCTCACGAAGAAATGTGAAAGGGGACGCCGGGGAACATAGGAGCGCCGGATTGGAAAACGGACAACGGGAAAAATGCTCGGATTTAAGAGACGAACACGTATGCAAATGCGATGCACATGATGACATGATATGAAAATGCATGACATGAACAAAATACAAAACGAAGGGAAACCCAACCACGGAGGAAATATCATATCACAATGCCGAAAATGGCAAGAGTTGGAGTACAAATATGGCAAGTTACATCCGGGGCGTTACACTCTAACTCCCTGTGCACAGGTAAAGGGGTACAAAAACGTGCCCCTAGTTTTGTACACCAACAACTGGCGCAGGTACGACGGAGGCCTCACCCTGTGCAAGTTGATCCCGCTTGATAGTGATACGTATGGTGTTAATATGCCATCGCTTGAGGGCAAGGCTTGGGCGGGCGCAAATGAAGATTGGGTTGTTTGCATTGGGTCCAACTACGAGTGGGAACTTGTGAATGTGTACACTCGTGATCAGGTTCAACTTCCAAAAATCTCAGCAGACTGCCCAGAGGTTGAGCACACTGGTATTGTACGCACGTTCAAATACGATCGTGGTGACTGTCTTTTACGGAAGATAGCAATTTGTTGAGTTCCCAACCGCTCTTGGAATTACAACAACTATGAAGTTGTTGCTATCTTCGACAAGCTTGTTGCTGTCCTTGGTGGTTTGACTCGATGGATATTGCTCAAAAATCAGGTTCTGTACACGGATGAGTACTGTGATGAAATTCAATACGAGGGCCTTGTGTTTGCTGCCACCACTCGTGGCACTGTTTTTGCATTGGATCCTCGTAGTTTCGGTACGTTTGTCTTCCACCGTAATTATAATTGTTTCATCCACATGCATGCGGGTTAGCAAGTTCCGCTTTACTAATTAACCTTCTTCTTGTGTTTCCAAGGTCCTGTGAACATCCCACCACCTATACTTGAAAATTTTTATAACCAAGGGGGAGATGACGATGGTGATGATCACGAGCATGAGGACGAGCAACGCCCATATACTCTGTGGCGCCTGGCAACTAATTCTGATGGACCACCTCTTCTTGTGTGTATACAGCCCACTGATGATGTTACTGCTAAGGAAGCAGGTGTAGTATCCCATGGTCTCACTCTCCGGACCTATTCCAACACCCGTTGCATGGTATTCAGGATGGATACTAGTGTGCTAGCGCCAACTCCTTCTCCCTAGTACAGAATTGATAGTCTTGGAGAAAACTCGCTCTTCCTTGGACAAAACTATCCGATGATGGTGAAAGGCGATCCAACTGCTGTTGACACAACGTTACTAGTACCATTTATGAGAAGCAACTGTGTCTATACCTCGGACATTTGGGTGGTTCCCTACCCTGGTACTGATATAGTAGGCCGCTTCAGCCTGGATGATCAGTCCTGCGTTGGTCGCCAGATCGACAATGGATGGACCGTCCCAGAGAATCACTTGTGGTTCAAAGCAAGCGTTTCCAACGCCGAGTAATGGTTGAGTTGAAGTTCATTTCCTTGCTTGTTATTTGTTGTGTGGTGAAAACTTTAGTATTTATAATGTATCCTCGTTGTCGATGTGGGTTGATGACCTGTTGTATGTAATAAAATGATATGCCTGTGATAAACTTACTAAATTTATGAATGGCTTTCGAGTCGCTTCTCTGAGTGAGTGGTGCGATGAGGCAAAAAAATATTTTCTGAATACGTAATTGTACATGCATTGCAACAGGTTATCGGATGAGGCCAATCAACAATAGTAGTACACTATTTCTACTAGCTTCAAATGCTTCGCGCGTCGGGCGGGTGTTTTTACTGTAGCCATATGTTAATGTGTTCGTTGTAGGTAACTAGCACCTCGAATCCTCGATACTAGTACCATATAGTAGGAGTAAGTAGTAGGAGTAGTAGGGTGGCATGGGCCAGAACAAGCATTCACGTCCAGGAGTACGGCACATGCCACCACCACGACATCGATCTGACACCATATTATTTCTTGGAGTCCGTGCTAGAGCAATCTCTTCAACCTCGTCGTTTCTCTAACTTCAGCCATTGCGCGGCGGGCGAGGTGGGGGTTTGCCGATAGTCAGTTTCCTTAACTGTGGTCCCACTTGTAAGGCCAACTCCAACGCACGACCCCAAACGGACCTCCATTTTGCACGAACTCCAACGATAATTTTGACTAGAAAAGCAAGACCGAAGAAAACAAGAACCACAATAATACATTTTACTACTCCTGTAAGTTGGATTAGTGCCTTCTCGATGCATTCATTGTTGATCTGCGTAGGCTCGATCTTGCGTGCTTCTTTCTTCTTCAAGTGTAAAGGAGTAGACGTTGCTTCCTCGCATCTAGTCTCATGTCTAGCCTCTATTCTGGTAGGAGTATCAACAAGTGCACTAATCTCATCTCTAGCCTCTGTGCTAGCTAAAAGTGATAGAACATCTACTAAACTGCGCTCTATCAATATATGGATGTACTCTTCTTCCCAATACAAAAACTTGCATCCATTCTACTCCCTCCATTGCACAATACATGCCTTCTATTTGTCAAAATATATATGCATCTAGACATGTTTTAGTATATAGGTACATCCATTTTTGGACAAATGGAAGTCAAGTATTTTGGAACGAAGGGAGTACACAATAAAAATTTTAAGTTAGCACAACTAGTCTAACCCGAGAGCACAACCGAAGATTTGGTTGGGTTCTTCCTCCTTTTGCTGACACGTGGGACATCCAGCATCCAGGTCGTGTCATGAAAGAAAATAGAGTGGTAGTTGAAGCCACGAGATATGCATCTTGGGTTAAACTGTAAATAGAATCTTACTACTCTTGAGTAACTCCAAAAGCGGCCACTGACGATCTTTATTGGATTTTTTTTCATCACCAACACGTCGAGGTGAAAGATGTGCAGGTTCAGTGGGTCCTCTTGCATTTTCACTGACATGTGGGGCCACATGTGAGCAAACACACGATGGGCTCCGCGCGTCCGCTGGCTGGCTGAGAAGAGAGATAGAGCAGGGTTGAGCACGGACTGCAGGAAATTTGTTCTACGTACATTGATATAGGCTCGATATAGTGAGGTGGCATGGGCCATAACTAGCATTCACGTCTATCAGTACGGCACACGCCACCCACACGAGTCCCATCCAACACCAATTTTCTTGGAGTCCGTGCTACAGCCATCTCTTCTCCCTCCTGCTTTCTCAGCCATCGCGCGGTGGGCAGGGTGGGGGTTTGCCGATCGTCGGTTTGCTCAACTGTGGTCCCGCTTGTAAGTGAAAATGCAACACCGCACGCATTCCCGCTTGAGCAGTGTGCCGGACCAACCGTGTGGGGGTGCGACGCAAACACGGCAGGCTTTTCCTTTTGAACTCGTAACTTGTAAAATTTGTTCTGCTCCATGGCACGACCGATAGATAGAAAACAACAATTTTGCCTAGAGTAATGAGAAGTTTGGTTCTGGCACCGTTCATGCATGGAGTACGTACGAAAATTATGAAGTTGATGCGAAAGGTAAGATAATTACTGTAGTACTGTCGGAGTAAATGACCACGGCTAGCCTAGCCGGCTCCCACTGGCGCTTCTGAAAAAATTACGAGCCGATCCGGCCTTCAAGAATCCGAGACGTGGGGCCGCCTTCCCCTGGCCGGCTGTCTCCCAGGCCGACTATCGGAAGGCAGCCCGGCCTAGACCCTCATGAAGAAAGCCACGGGAGGGCCGGCTCCAAGAAGCCGGCCACGAGAAGGCCGACTCCAAAAAGCCGGCTCCCACAAAGCAATCAAGATCGCACCCTCGAAGTCTGCATCCACATAACGGTGATGAGACGGGGCGTGGCTACAGTAAAGCCTGCCACCCCCGAATCTCGGAGCACGCCTGGCACAGTGCTCCATACGGGGCGGCCATGACCCGTCCGGCGCGGCACTGCTGCCATGTTGACCATGACGCCATCCACGACGGGCTGTCAGCGCGGCCCACGGGCGGTGGGCCCCTTCAGGCAGAGAGACATCCGAAGGCGGCCAGGCCTCCCCCAGTCGGCCCGAGACAAGGCCGGCTACCCGTAGCCGGCTTGCTTCCTCCCTCGAAGGAGGCACCCCAATAAGGAGACAAGACGAGGTGAGGCTACAGTGATCGCCCGCCGGATGGCGGCACTGTAGCCACGCTTACCTCGACAAAGCCCTCGTCACCAAGATTGAGGCAACAGTAACCAGCCCCCGACAAGGCCCTTGGCAGTGGGGCCAGCCTGTCGGCCAAGGAGTCGGCAGCCGGTGGGCCCCAGCAGCCGGCGCAGAAGCCGGCGGGCGTAGACACTGACGGCTAGGGCCCGCGCCCGGCCGGATTACCATTGTACCCCTGGGGGGTAGTCCTATATAAACCCCCCGGGGCACCCATGCAAAGGGTTGATCTCAGTTAGTTTTAGACACCACATAGAGAGAAGGAGAGAGCTAGCCGGGCCCTTCTTCTTCCTCTCGCCGAACTGTTCAAGGAGCATCTTGTAGCCACTTGTTCATCTAGTGATCATGCGGAGACCCCGCAGAGCAGCAGTAGGGGTGTTATCTCCACGGAGAGCCCCAAAGCTGGGTAAGATTCACCGGCGTGCATGTCTTCGCCTCATCCCGCTTCCAGGCACCGGCGACGTCTTACTAGCTCCCACAATGATAAGCCACCCGTTGGCATATGTCGCACCTACCACCCGACATTTGGCGCCCACCGTGGGGCCAGGTGCACCGTCGTCCGGAGACCTGTTCTGGACGGGAATCCTCTTCCTCCCCAGCGAGCGTAGCCAGCCCGGCACGCCCGATGGCGCTAGCCATGACGCACTGCAAGGCGTCACCAACGTCTGTGCAGCGAGCGACCTCGCCGATCTCCTTGGCGAGGCCCACTTCACAGACGATCACGCCTCTGACGCGGGCACGGACCACCTCGTCAACCTCCTCGGCCAGCTCCACGTCTCCGGCGAGCCTGCTGTGGATTTGGAGTCCGTTGGCTCCACTGATCCAATGCTTGTCGACTCCGACACGGCCTCGCTCGACGCTTTCCCAACCAACGTCGTGATCTACAACGACCCGCTTTCCCGAGCCAACGGCTGTGATGGTGCCATCACCGAGGTGATGGTCATCAGCCACGGCGGCGCATCTAGCGAGAACGCCCTCGACGCCCCGCATGCGGTGACCCACGACTTATCTGTCCCCCTCCCGGCCGACGCCGACGCCTAAGCATTGGAGGCTCGCCGCCTCGCCCTCCTCGCGGATGGCCAGAAGTTAGCTTCCATGAGACGCCTCACTGAGGCCCACCAACGTGAAGTCGACCGCGCTGCCTTTGGCACGCCACCTCCTGGCGGGCCAAGCCGAGCCGGCGTTGTTAGACAGCGCGGCGCAGCCATCGCCGACATGCTTGGAGTTGACCGGCCAGTCTACGCTACTCCACTCGAGAACCTGCGCGCCGCCCAGGCGGCCGTAGACGAGCTGGATGGAATGGGGGACGAAGAACTCCCCCACATGACCAGACGCATCCAGCAGCTGATCGATGCAGCCACACAGCAGCACGAAGCCGATGCCCGCGCGGAAAGCCCTCCCCCGCGCCAAGAGCACGACGCGACGTCCCGGACGCCGACTGCGGGAAAAACCCGCGCGCGACACGAAAAAGAGCCGGCTGCTAGCCGAAGCTGAACCCAGATCTCCATCGAGCGAGACGCAGAAGGCCACCCTCGAGCCGTGGAGCGGCGGGGCAACCCGCCTCCGCCTCCGCCTCGTGGGGAGAGATATCCCACCCCGCCGCCTGTCACACATCCGACTCTCAGCGGCTGACTAGGTCGCCGCGAAGGAGTCGGCAAGAACAACGCCCGCCATCGGATCGACCGCCTCGCACGATCCCTGGCGCTAGAAGAAGAAGATGATGTCCGCCCGCCTTGCTTCGGCCCCCGCATCTGCGACGAGCCCTTCCCCAAAGGGTTCTCGCTCCCAAGAGACACGCCCAAGTACAGCGGCTCCATGAAGCCGGAAGATTGGTTGATCGACTACTCCACAGCGGTTCGCATAGCAAACGGCAACAGGCGCGTTGCCATGAAGCACGTGCCCCTCATGCTGCAAGGCACAGCGCGGACCTGGCTCAACAGCCTCAAGCCATACAGCATCAACAGCTGGCTAGACTTCACAGAAGCCTTCGTCCGCAACTTCACCAGCACTTACAAGTGGGCTCCCAGGCCCAGGCAGCTCTCCTTGTGCATGCAAGGCCCCGCCGAGTCCACTCGCGACTACCTCACGGGCTGGGCCGAGCTCCGCAACTCTTGCGAAGGGGTGCACGAGGTGCAAGCCATAGAATACTTCACCGCCGGGCACCCTCCTCAAGCACAAGCTCCTCTGCGACGAGCCGACACCCTGGAGAAAGGCGGCAGGCCGGCTTGGCAGCCAGCCTTCTCCTACGAGCAGACTCTCGACGCTCCATGCAAGTTCCACAGCGGCACGAAGCCGTCCGACCACACAACCCGGAAGTGCCACTGGCTCACCCGAATCTCCAAAGGCAGAGGGCTCGCACCGCCTCCACCTGCTGGTCCGCCGCCTCCGGCTTCGCAGCAGCCGGCCGCTCGGCCGGCAGTCGGAGCTGTGCACGATGAGTTCCCCGACGAGCATGCCGCCTACGTCGTCTTTACAAGCCAGCCCGAAGACCAGCGCAGCAGACGCCGAGAGCACCAGGAAGTCAACGTGGTCGCTACCAACCCCTCCGAGCACATGCACTGGTCAGAAAAGCCTATCAGCTGGAGCCGGGCCGACCACCGAGAGGTGATGCCGTCCCCCGGCTCTTATGCACTGGTTCTGGATGCCACCCTTGCAATGGACAGACGCGCCGCCCATTTCTCCCGCGTGTTGATAGACGGCAGGAGCAGCATCAACATCCTGTATCGCGACAACCTGGAGAAGCTGAACGTCAAGACAAAGCAACTCATGCCTACTCGGACTATGTTCCATGGCATTGTACCCGGCCTGTCCTGTGCCCCCATTGGCAAGATCAAGATTGATGTCCTCTTTGGGGACAAGGATCATTTTCGCCGGGAAGCGATCTGGTTTGAAGTGGTGGACCTTGAGATCCTCTACCATGCACTGCTTGGCCGTCCTGCCCTGGCCAAGTTCATGGTGGTTCCCCACTATGCTTACCTCAAGATGAAGATGCCAAGCACCAAGGGCATCATCACCGTAGCCGGCGATTACAAGAAATCTTCCGAGTGCGCAGCGGCCAGCAGCCGTCTGGCCAAGTCCCTTGTGATTGCTGAAGAAAAGAAGATGCTAGACCGATTTTTGGCCATCGCCGGCAAGCAGCCGGCCCTGTCCCCCGATCCCAAGGAGTGTGATGCCCAAGGTTCCTTCCAGTCGGCCAAGGAGACAAGGAAGATACCTCTCGACCCCGAGCACCCTGAAAGGTTTGCCGTTATTGGGGCAAACTTCAACAGCAAATAGGAAGGCGAGCTCGCCACTTCCTCCGTGAGAATCGGGACATCTTCGCATGGTCCCCCAAGGACATGCCGGGTGTCCCGAAGGAATTCGCCGAGCACAAACTACACGTCCGAGAAGACGCCAAACCGGTCAAACAGCCCCTCCGCCGACTGTCGGAGGAAAAGAGAAGGATTGTAGGAGAAGAGATAGCCCGACTTCTGGCAGCCGACTTCATCATGGAGGTTTTCTTTCCAGAGTGGCTCGCCAACCCGGTCCTCGTGCTGAAGAAGAACAACAAGTGGCGCATGTGTATAGACTACACGAGCCTCAACAAGGCTTGCCCCAAAGATCCTTTCGCCCTACCAAGGATAGACCAAGTGATAGACTCCACAGGCGGATGTGAGCTGTTGAGTTTCTTGGATGCTTACTCAAGATACCACCAGATAAAGTTAGACCCGGCTGACCGCCTGAAGACCGCCTTCATCACACCATTCGGAGCCTTCTGCTACCTGACTATGACATTCGGCTTGAGAAATGCCGGTGCCACTTTTCAGCATTGCATGCAGAAGTGTCTCCTCAAGCAGCTCGGCAGAAATGCCCATGTCTATGTGGACGACATCGTGGTGAAGACAGAGAAGCGTGACACCTTGCTGGAAGACCTCAAGGAAACATTTGAGAACCTGCGCCGGTTCCAGATCAAGCTCAACCCCGAGAAATGTGTGTTCGGAGTGCCAGCCGACCAGCTTCTAGGCTTCCTGGTCTCCGAACGCGGCATTGAATGCAACCCAGTGAAGATCAAGGCCATTGAGAGAATGGCAATTCCCACCAAATTGCGAGATGTCCAGAAGTTTACAGGGTGCTTGGCCTCCCTGAACTGCTTCATCAGCCGGCTTGGAGAGAAAGCTCTCCCCCTCTACCGCCTCATGAAGAAGACCACTCACTTCGAGTGGAACGGCCAAGCCGACCAAGCTTTTCGCGAGCTGAAGAAGATGCTGTCCATGCCGCCTGTCCTGGCGGCGCCGACTGAGAAAGAGCCCACGCTCCTTTACATCGCCACAACCAGCCGGGTGGTCAGCACCGTCATCGTAGTCCAGCGCCCAGAGGAGGGCCGAGCACAGCCAGTCCAGAGGCCGGTGTACTACTTGAGTGAGGTGTTGTCTACCTCGAAGCAGAACTACCCGCACTACCAGAAGGTGTGCTATGGCGTGTACTTCGCCGCTAAGAAACTGAAGCCCTACTTTCAAGAGCACCCCATCACGGTCGTATGCACCGCCCCGCTTGCCGAGATCATAGGCAGCCGGGATGCATCTGGTCGGGTGGCGAAATGGGCCATCGAGCTGGCCCCTTACACGATCTTCTACCAGCCTCGCACCGCCATCAAGTCCCAAGCATTGGCCGACTTCCTCGTCGACTGGGCCAAGACCCAGTACCTGCCGCCGGCTCCCGACTCCACTCGTTGGCGCATGCACTTCGACGGGTCCAAGATGCGCACTGGCTTGGGAGCTGGCGTCATCCTCACCTCCCCCAAAGTTGACAAGCTCAGATACACGCTGCAAATTCATTTTTCCGCCTCCGACAACGTGGCCGAGTACGAGGCGCTCATACACGGGCTCCGGCTTGCCAAGGAACTCGGCATCCGCCGGATCCTGTGTTACGGCGACTCGGACTTGGTAGTCCAGCAATCATCCGGCGACTAGGGCGCCAAGGACGCAAACATGGCAAGCTACCGCTTTCTCGTCCAGCAGATCAGCGGGTACTTTGAAGGATGCGAGTTCCTCCATGTACCACGAGCCGACAACGAGCCAGCAGATACCCTGGCTCGAATAGGCTCCACTCAGCAGGCAATACCAACCGGCGTCTCTCTGCAACGCCTCCTCAAGCCGTCTATCAAGCCCTTTCTAGAGTTCGATTCCATCTTCGTGTCGCCTAGCCCCGACATAGCCGAATCCGTCTTGAAGAGCCAAGCAGGCGGCCCGGTGACTTTGATAGTCGACGCGGGGACTTCAGTAGGCGGCTCGGGGACTTCCGTAGTTACGCCCGACCCGGGGACTTCCGAACCCGGCTCGGGGACAGCCAAAACCGGCTTGGGGACTACGGTAGTCAGCCCGGGGACTGCACCAACACAACAGGCGGCGGTCGACTCCAGTATTTCACCACCCAGCCCGCCCGCCCTGGTCGCAGTAGACGTGTTGGCAATAGAAGAAGCCACAGCTCCATCATGGGCCCAGTGCATCCTCAACTTCCTGATAAACCAAGAACTGCCGGTTGACGAGACAGAGGCAAGACAAGTACAACGCAGAGCCGGGGCATACACAATCGTCAACAGAGAGCTCGTCAGGTGCAGTGTCACTAGAGTTTTCCAGCGATGTGTCGAGCAAGAGAAGGGCATAGCAATCCTCAGAGACATCCACCAAGGCGAATGCGGCCACCATGCGGCCTCAAGATCACTCGTTGCCAAAGCATTCCGCCATGGATTCTTTTGGCCGACTGCTTTGGACGACACCAAGGAGTTAGTCAAACATTGCAAAGGGTGCCAAGTCTTCAGCTCCAAGCAACACCTGCCGGCTTCGGCACTCAAGACCATTCCCCTCACTTGGCCCTTTGCCGTTTGGGGACTGGACATGGTGGGCCCATTCAAGACGGCGCACGACGGCATGACACACCTGCTTGTCGCTGTGGACAAATTCACAAAATGGATTGAAGCAAAGCCGATCAAGAAGCTGAATGGGCCGACTGCCGTGACATTCATAGCAGATATTAAAACTCGGTACGGCGTGCCACACAGCATCATCACCGACAACAGCACGAATTTCGCCAAGGGAGCATTGGCATGTTTCTGCGCGACGTAGGGCATCCGACTGGACTTAGCGTCCGTTGCCCACCCGCAGTCAAACGGCCAAGTTGAGCGATCCAACGGCCTCATCCTTTCCGGCATCAAGCCCCGACTAGTCGTACCACTGGAACATCCGGCCGGCTGTTGGCTCGATGAGCTGCCGTCCGTCCTCTGGAGTCTGCGCACTACCCCAAACAAGTCAACCGGCTTCACTCCTTTCTTCCTCGTGTATGGTGCCGAGACGGTCATCCCAACTGACATCAAGTTCGACTCGCCTCGGGTAACCATGTACACGGAGGCGGAGGCCAAGGAAGCACGAGAAGACGACGTCGACCTGCTTGAAGAGTGCCGGCTGTTAGCCCTCAGCCGGTCCGCCATCTACCAGCAGGGTTTGCGCCGCTATCACAGCCGGAAGGTCAAGCCAAGATCTTTCCAAGGGGGCGATCTTGTGCTCCGGCTGATCCAGTGAATAGCCGGCCAGCACAAGCTCTCGGCCCCTTGGGAAGGCCCCTTTGTCATCAGCAGAGCACTGGGAAATGACTCCTACTACCTGATCGACTCACAGAAGCCGAAGGCACGAAAGAGAGACGACTCCGGCAAGGAGTCAGAACGACCATGGAACGCCAACCTCCTCCGAATATTTTACAGTTGAAATGCGGTATGTATCACGCTAACTTTTGTACTAAGTACGAGACAATGGCCCCCCCGAGGAGAGCTCGGGGACTGCCATCTTTTATCTATGAATGAAGAGTATCATGCTTATGATTATGTCATTACATTCACTTTTTTCGTCCAGCACCGGGTTTGACTAGTCGGCCCGGGGACTGGCCGCCTTGAGTTATATTAGAAGTCCTACCCGCGATCAGACAAGTAGTGTGCCGGCACCCAAGCCCTCTCTTGCCAAAAGTCGCAGTTCAAAGAACCGGCTGTCCGGCTGGCAAGAGTTAAAGGCAGGAAGGGATGCCCACACGAAAAACGGCTAGGGATTAACGGACTAATATAACAAAAGCCGGTTTTCTCCCACCACCGACCGACTACTAGAGTAGCCGTCCGGCCAGCTTCCATTCACCTCGCTTCAATCTAAGAAAGCTCGAGTACTTGCCTTCCCCAAAAAAATTAGCCAAGTTCTTCCCTAGCCACAGACTGCAGAGCAGCTGCCGGCTGGGAAGGAAGCGGCCAGGGGAAGGAGGCAAAGGAAACAGCCTAAAGATTAAAAGCATACGCGAATGGAAGCCAAACACACACATGATTATATTTACACAAAAGCCTTCGCAAGGCCGGCGTTCAACATAAGTTTGAATACACTCCCAGTGGGTGGAACTGCGCAAGTTTAACAAAAACTTGTTCAAAGAGTAACAAGCAAGAAAAGCAAGGACGGCATATTAAGCCAAGGGAACGACTGGCGAGTCGGGCAGGTCAGTACAGACGGCAGTGCCGGCTGGAGGAGTGGCCGGCTGGCGAACCTCGGCATGATCACCATCTCCCGCAGAGGGAGCGCCAGCACGCGCCTCGTTGCTGGACGCACGATCATGCTGAGGCTGGCTAGCCGCTTCACTGGCTGGCTCGACGTCTTCGCCTTCCTCCCCTTCTTCGTCTTCGCCTTCATCACTGGAAGCGATCTCCTCCACCGAATCTTCACCCTCCGCCGGGTTCAACCCAAACCACTCCTCCGGCTGGGCAACGCGGTTGTCATCCACCTCAGGAGCGAAGACGTTGGTGTCAGTATACTCAGCAAGCGCCGAAGCACGCTGGATGATAGCCGGCCGCACCTCCACTAGCTCTTTGTCAGCCTCCTCCCGCCAAGTACTCAGCTGATCCAAGTTCAGCCCGGGATACCAGGCCCGGACGAACTCCAACGCCCGCCTGGCGCCGGATTGAGCGGCGGAAGCCTTCTAGGCCTCAAAGCAGCCGACTGCCACCTCCAGCCAGTCGGCAGTCCGGTTGGGGGTGCGAGGAATCACCTCGCCAGGCCAAAGGGCGGCCAATACTTGCACCCCGACGCGCTAGAGGCGGCGGAGCATGCGGTGAGCCGCCTGCAGCCGGGCTTGGATCGCCAAGAGCTGCTCTTCAAGCGTCCGGCCCGCATCCGGCGCGATCTCAACCCCCGCTTGCCGGTGTGCCTCGCGGTGAGCCTCGATGGTCTGAGTGGCGACGACGGAGTAGCCGGGGAAGTAGTCTGCGCAAAGAACAAAAAGCAGCACAAATCAGAAGACAAATCAGAGGGCAAGGAGCAAGCAAGGAGTGAGGAAGGCGGCTTACCATTGATAAGATCCTCAACCCGGCCATAACCCTCGCTCAGCGCTTGTTTCTCCTCGGCCCAGCCCGCTGCCTTGGTCTCATATTCAGCTTTGAGGGCAGCCTCGCTGTCCCGCACCTTCTTCAGGGCCGCCTTGTGGATCTCCTCCTGGTCGGCCAACTTCTTGGCTAGGCGGTCGCGTTCCTGGCCCAAGGCGCTACACTCGGCCTCCTTGGCGCGAAGGGCGGTCTGGACCTCGCCGAGCTGCTCCCTCAAGTCGGCGTTGGCCCCTGCAAGCATGAAGGAAAAGGAAAAATCAATAAGGAAGAAATCGCCGGGGAAGATCTGACCCGACTGCTCAGCAGTCGGCCCGAATCTCGAGGACTACACCCAGTGGGTGCGCTGACGCGCCCCCACAGGAGATGAAGGAAACAAAGCACGCACTCTGGGTGTTGGTCAGGTCCTCGGCCTTCTGGCCCATCTCCTGAGCCTGGGAGTTCAAGGCAGCAGTGCGGACATTATGGTATTCCTGGAAGATCAGATAGGATGCAAGAATAAGTTAGCTGTCAGGACCTAGTAAGTTCCAAGCCGCCTACTTAGCAGCCGACTCAGAACTCGGGGACTACGCCCAGTGGGTGCGCTAACGTGCCCCCACGAAAGAAATCAAAAAAGCAAATCAACCAAGGCTAGAAGACTCACCCGGATGACGGCCCGCGTCGAGAGGAACTCTTGGGTGTATCGCTGCAGCGAGGCAGCCTGAGCCTGAAGCCAGTTCCGGACCTCCTGGGCCGCCGCGTTCAGCTCGGCCATCCCCCTGCTGGGCGTCCACTCGGACGTGCTGGAGCTGGCCGCCTCCAAGGCTTCCGCCGTCCGGCTGGCGCCCGCAGCTCTATGCGGCTCCGGCACAGAGGTACCTCCCCCCTGCTCGCCGGCGAAATGCCGGCTGCACCTCGAGGCCGGCTCCTGCTACCGGCTCGCTCCCGGCCGGCTGCTCCAGCACCGCAGCCGGTTGGCCGCTCTGGCCCGCTCCAGTCGGCGCCGTCCGCGGCACCTCCTCCAAGACAACCACGTTATCCTCCCTCCTCTCCGTCTCCGACCGGTCGCGGTCGGCTTCCTCTAACGGGGGCACGGGGGTGTCTGGGGACATGGCTCGGAGGGGAACGACGAGCTGCGGAGGCTGGTTGCGTGAGGCCTCCGCCTCCTTCTCCGCGGCCGCGGCCTCCGCCCGGGCCTGGGCTGCCGCGTCGGCTTGCGCCTTGGCCGACTTCTCCTTCGCCGCCTGGGTGGCCCTTCGCTCCGCCGCCTCCCGCACCTCCCGCGCCTCCTGCGTGTTCTGCTGTGTTCGAGGTCGGCGCGGGGATCCATGCGGCGGGAGCCCGAAGACCCTCCAGCCGGTCCGATTACGGAGACGGCAGGACCCCGCTCGAGGGAAAGCGGCGCCCTGGCCGGTGAGCCAAGAAAAAAGTTTAGAAGAGCCCCAATTGAAGAAGACAGCAAAAATACAAGACGTTTAACACTTAAGCCGAAACCACCTGCGGCTGCTTCACCACCTTATGGAAGCGGGCCGCCTTCGCGGCCGCTTCGTCCCGCTTGGTCGCTGCGGCGGTGCCCCTGGACTTCTTCTGCCGACTGCCGAAGTAGGTCGACGCGGCCCGGCGCTTCGGCGCACCACCACGGGCAGCCGGCGCGGCGGATGGACCCGCGCCTTGATGATCAAGCGCCGGTTGGCGGTGCGGAACGACTTCGACCTCGTCATCATCCGCCCAGTCCTCGAGGGCGGCCCCGAACCCCGCGCCGCCTGCCTCGTCGCCTTCCCCTACCACGGCGTCCTCCATGGCGGCCGCCCCCAGGTCCGGATCGTCGACGTCATCCACTGTGCGGTCGGGGAGGAGCTGGCGCCCTACCCCTGCGGCCCCGACCGCCGGAGGAAGAAGGGGGTTCTGCTAAAAAGCAAACCGGCTGATCAGAAGCCGGCCATCATGAAGCCGGCAACACAAAAGGAAGAAAACAAGAAAAACTTACAGCAGGCGAAGGGTTGGCGCGAGAATACGGCTCCTTGCCGTATCGCCAATCCTCGGCGATCTTGCAGTTGGAGATGTAGTTCACCATGTAAGACACCTCGACGTGGGGCATCTCCCTGGTGCTCAGCCGGCACGGGTCGAAGCGGCCGCTCATCTGAAAGATCATGTGAGGCCGGCCTTGGAGCGGAAGAAACCGGCGTTCCATGAAGGCGGCCACCAGGTCAGATCCGGTCAGGCCCTCCGACTGGGTCATCACCCGGAGCCGGGCAACGACGGCGTTCTCGGCCTGAGACAGCGACCTGGCTTGGTAACTCCATGAGGGTGGCCTCCCAGTCGGCGGGTCGGCTACGTAAGCCGGTAGGTTGACAAAGTCGCCTTGCGGGGCGACGTTCCTCACGTAAAAATAGGACTTCTGCCAGAGCTTCACCGACTGGATCAGCGGGATGGACGGGAACAGATTGTTCTCGCCTGTCCGCCTCGTGGCGATGAAGGATCCGCATGGTGCGGGAACGCCCGCGATGACGGTGCCGAGCTTGCATCGGAAGAATTCACCCCAGAGCCCGAGAGTGGGGAGAACACCAAGAAAGCCCTCGCAGAGGGTAACGAAGGCTGACAGCAGCATCACCGCTTTGGGGGTGAGGTGATGCGGCAGGAGGCGGTAGAATTCAAGGAAAGAGCGAAGGAACCCGCTCGCCGGGAGGCCGAAGCCGCGCAGGCAGTGCGAGCGGAAGATTACCAGCTCGCCCTCCTCCGGTGCCGGCGAGATCTCCCTCTCCGGTGCGCGACGAACCCGCACGAAGCTCGCGCCCGGCAGACGCCGCGTCCGGCGGAGGAACTCGACGTGGTCTTCATGGACATTGGAGGCGTCCCACGAGCTCGACAACGCCATGGGAGCACCGCGGCGAGGAGCAAGGTGCGGCGGCGGAGACGCGCGCAACCCCGCGACGGCGGGACTGGAGGAACCGAGAGGTCCGACGGCGGAGCAGCCCGGCAATGGGGCGCTACGGCGACCAAAGAAAGGAGAAGGGAGTTGAGTAAGGGTGGAGCGAGGGACAGCATGCGAGCCTCTGCCGCTCCCTCTCCTCCCCCTACTTATAGCCCCGTGCGGCGAAGCCGAGGGGGCGAGGCGTGGGGGAGCATGGAATTAACTACACCAACTCCCCATGTTCTGCGGTTATTACGCCTTAAACGATGTGCAGCAACTGCCACTGGAAGACGTGCGGTCCGCCCGGGCCGCAGAGGATCCGCGTGTGGGCCAGGGCCCTGCGGTGGCGGGCCCGGACTGCGGCTATGTCCCGTCGAGCGCGTGGGCTGGTAGGCCTTGCCCGCCTTCGGGTGCCACGTGGCATGTAGGCGGCGGGCGGTCGGCTCGCAACCCCGCCCGCGCAAACACCCGGTTCCCGCCTTCATATTTTGATATTGCCAAAGAATGGCGCGCTGGGTCCGGGCTAGCTCCCGGCTGCTGGCCCTTCAAGATAGGAAGCTGATTAAACTTCTCTTCTCTTTTCGGCCTCGGAGCCCAACCAGCTTCGGGGACTACTGTCGGAGTAAATGACCACGGGTAGCCTAGCCGGCTCCCACTGGCGCTTCTGAAAAAAATTACGAGCCGATCCGGCCTTCAAGAATCCGAGACGTGGGGCCGCCTTCCCCTGGTCGGCTGTCTCCCAGGCCGACTATCGGAAGGCGGCCCGGCCTAGACCCTCATGAAGAAAGCCGCGGGAGGGCTGGCTCCAAGAAGCCGACCACGAGAAGGCCGACTCCAAGAAGCCGGCTCCCACGAAGCGATCAAGATCGCACCCTCGAAGTCTGCATCCACATAACGGCGATGAGACGGGGCGTGGCTACAGTAAAGCCTACCACCCCCGAATCCCGAAGCACGCCTGGCACAGTGCGCCGTACGGGGCGGCCATGACCCATCCGGCGTGGCACTGTTGCCATGTTGACCATGACGCCATCCACGACGGGCTGTCAGCGCGGCCCACGGGCGGTGGGCCCCTTCAGGCAGAGAGACACCCAAATGCGGCCAGGCCTCCCCCAGTTGGCCCGAGACAAAGCCGGCTACCCGTAGCCGGCTTGCTTCGTCCCTCGAAGGAGGCGCCCCATTAAGGAGACAAGACGAGGTGAGGCTACAGTGATCGCCCCCCAGACGGCGGCACTATAGCCACGCTTACCTCGACAAAGCCCTCGTCACAAGGATTGAGGCAACAGTAACCAGCCCCCGACAAGGCCCTTGGCAGTGGGGCCAGCCTGCCGGCCAAGGAGTCGGCAGCCGGCGGGACCCACCAGCCGGCGGGCCCCAGCAGCCGGCGTAGAAGTCGGCGGGCGTAGACACTGACGGCTAGGGCCCGCGCCTAGCCGGATTACCATTGTACCCCCGGGGGGTAGGCCTATATAAACCCCCCGAGGCACCCATGCAAAGGGTTGATCTCAGTTAGTTTTAGACACCACATAGAGAGAAGCAGAGAGCTAGCCGTGCCCCTCTTCTTCCTCTCGCCGAACAGCTCAAGGAGCATCTTGTAGCCACTTGTTCATCTAGTGATCATGCGGAGACCCCGCAGAGCAGCAGTAGGGGTGTTATCTCCATGGAGAGCCCCGAAGCTGGGTAAGATTTGACAGCGTGCATGTCTTCGCCTGATCCCGCTTCTAGGCACCGGCGATGTCTTACTGGCTCCCACAATGATAAGCCACCCGTTGGCATATGTCACACCTACCACCCGACAATCATATACTACTACATGGATTTGACGGAAAGATAAAAATACATACGGATCCATCAACGACATCCTCACGCCCTAGTGCGCCGGGTCACCAACCGACGTGTGAGGAGCAGCGGCGTTGGCGGCGAGCTCAACGTGCTTCTGAACAGTGCCGTCCAAGGTTGCCCTGCGGTCCAGTCCTCCTCTTGCATGTAGTAGTCCTTGTGGACGATTTGCGCATAGACGTGGGTGATTATGTCGATGGTGTCTTGCTGCGCCAGGCGCTGTGCGGCGAGCGCGACCTCGAGGTGGACATTCTCCGGCGCGATGGCGGGCAGTCGCAGGGCCACCAGTGCATCGAAGAGGTTGTCACCATAGTGGCCCTTGAGGGTGGCAGGCATCGCAGAGCCTGGGCGCGTCGGCTGGAGGCTTACGTCAAAGTCGTCCGCAAGCTTCTTGACGATGGTGAACTTGTCGAGGAAACCGGCGAGGACCTCGTCGAACAAGGAGACGAAGCTGTCGTCCAAGCGGCCCCTCGCACAGGAGGCCTCAAGCAATACTACCTGGAGACGTTCATCGGTGCCGGGCCGCAGGCCTGCGTCGTGGACCATCTGGCACAGCCGGCTGATGCTCGCGCTCATCGCCTCCATGGGTCTAGCTTAGCTTCTAGTCAACTGATCTTGCGATTCGAGTGATCACTGTTGCCCTTGGTTAGCGTGCGTAGGTGCGTAGGATTTCCTACTACTCCTGAGCCCTCTACTGCACCTGCCTTTGGCTGTATGATAGGTGGGTTAGCCACCCCCTGGGCCTACGTGTCATTCACCCAAAGGCAGTTGTCGTAAGTCAATGAAGCTGCGTCCCCCTCCGTGCTGGTGCAGTATAGTCATCTCACCAGACCTCTAGTTGGGGCCAAACGAGAGAAGTTTGATGTTTATTGGTTTATTGGTCCCCTTTGCATTTTGCGCCAAGTTTTGACCTTTGATTTAACTAATAAAATGTTAATGCATGTAAACAAAAATGTTGTGTAAGTCACCTTACGAAAACCAAATAATCCCAAAATACTTAGGCACGGTGCACTAACACCCTCCTTGTTTCTTATTTCGTGACATATCAACCAATGAGAGACGTAGGCCGTGCATGCTTTCAATGACTTGAGACTACCAAACATGACATGCAGTGTTTAGTTCATTGCATCTAATCCTATTAGTACTCTAGTTAGCAAAAAACATTAAGTTCTCTCGCCGATAGGAATAAAACACAATGTATTTATTTATAGAGGGAGTAGTACATTTTTTGTGACAGGCATTACTAGATATTGCTAGTAGAATAGTAAAATCCAGATGGATGTGGTAGTACTCCTAAATCCAGACGGTGGTGCTACTAGTACTAGTAGTAGTACTACCAATGTAGTAGTAGGAGTACTAGCACTGTACTACCCGTTGGTCAAATTATTATGTGATGCTCCTCACATTGAAGTGACAAGACCCTGCGCCGGAGATGACACCTGAGTATAGGCGCCGTGTTCGGCATACCATAGTCAGCCTCACCATCTGCAGTCACTATCATCATGGCTATAGAGCTAGCCTGCTTACAACTAGACCTGTTCGACATAATTTCCCGTGCGTAGATGCCCGTGCATTGCACGGAACACCAAGATTGGGGGTGGACGGCTCCGGCAGCGGCCATCGCGCCAGATTTTTCCATGGCCTTCTAGATGTGGTGGGGAGGAGATAAGGCTGATTGTGAAAGACAAGGAGTTGTTTGTAAATAGGGAACAAGTGCAGGCATCTTTTTGCAAAAATGGAGAAGCTTGGTTTGTATGCGTCAGATCTTGATCCGACGGCTATTGGTGAAAGATGGGAGGCACAACATCATCACCAACTCAGACCTGTTTGATTCGTAGGATTTTGAAAACGCAGGAATAGGACACGTCAATATTACAAGTTTCAAACTGATATTACAAATGTTAGGAGTAATGCTGCACCTACGAAGAGGGAATTACTAGGAAGTTTACGTAATAACTTTCGTTACTTTAGGTGGATGCAGCATTATCGTACAAACTAAAATCCACCACCCTGACAAGTCACTAATGGGCAGATAAGTTTCCGAGTCTCTGGCCACTTGATGTTTCAAAAACAAATTCAACTTCTGCGGAGATTTTGTCATTTAGGCTTAGACGCTTGCGGTGATCAGCAGGCCATTCATTGTTGCGCCAGAGAACGCCAAACCTCATTACCTTGAGCACACTTGCCTCTAGAACAAAGAACCTGGCCAATTTAATCTCAGATGTGCTGCCTCGGTAGTCGATCAAATCAATTTCTGTAAGATGGAGATCAAGGCATTCGATGAGATTGTTATAGTGCAGCACATTTTTCACTTTCGGGTCTTTTGTTATCTGCAAAAGAAGAGAACATATTAGAGCGGCTGGCTGCATAAGATTGCTGTGTCATCAAGAGGTACCAATATCATTCGCTCATACGATAGGGTTGGCTGGCTAGTGATATTTTTTCATTCTCTCTCTCTCTCTCTCTCTCTCTCTCTATTTCCTCTCATTTAACTAGGAGCACGTGAAGAGCTTGGGCATTTGTTGCCTTCCACTATGTGGCTGATGCCATATTTCGCAAAAGTATGCCACATAATACGCATCGATGTCAAATCAAAATATTTTGGCACCGCTCTCGCGATGTGAGAGAGTTGGCACCGCTGTGCAAATAGACCCACATGTATAAACAAATCATTCAAACCAACTACACCAGCCTCTCACTCTCCCAAACAAGTGTTTTTTATTGCCTCGGTCCTCTCTCTCTCCCACGCAGTGTATTTTCATTGCGTGAGTTAATTTGGCACCGGAGCAAAGTAGGTGATCCAGATTGGGGCACCAGGTGAGCAATGGAGGGACATCGATGCCAAATGCATCACAAGTGAATTTGGCACATGTTTTGGCCTACATAGCCCACTTTTGTACTCCCTCCGTCCCAAAATTCGTGTCTTAAATTTGTCTAAATACGGATGTATCTAGTTACATTTTAGTGTTACATACATCCATATCTAAACAAATGTAAGTAAAGAATTTTTGGACGGAGGGAATACTACCTCGTATTCAGTATAAAATTTTGACCATAGATTTACCTAAGAAAATGCCAATGCATGTCACTAAAAATTACACCATTTGAAGTTATGTTCAAATACGAATCCAATGATATAGTTCTTAGTGACATGCATTAACATTTTGTCAGTTAAATCTATGGTCCAATTTTGATACTACAAAATTGGAAGAGTAAACCAGGACGGAGGTAGTACTTGCTCTTAGGGTAACCGTAGAGTTACTGGAGTAGTCTAAGTTACTTTCCACTATGACTAGCCTAGGCTACTATAGTAGTACATCATAAAAACAATGCAGGTGATCACGTGAGAAAAAATACTAAAAACATTTCTCTCGGTGCAGTGCGTAGATGCGGTTTTCAACACTACACTTGTCATCGTAATTTGGGAAAATTATGAAAAAATTGAGCTATGTTGTGATTACCGTTTACTTATAGGAAAGAAGTTTCACCTCGGTGAGTAGCTTCTCCGTGCATGGAAAGCATGTAAGGAATCCAACAACTTGATCCAGATTGGGGCCGATAGATTTTAGTGCTAAGATCTTCACACTAGTAGAAAAAGGGTCTTTTATGAAGCACAATAGTGCCGGTTTGAATTTCAGCCGGTACTAATGTGTACATTAGTGCCGGTTCGTGGCGCCGATCAATAGCACCGGTTCGTGGCGAACCTTTAGTACCGGTTCATGCCACGAACCGGTACTAAAGAGGTTGTGTCAGCCTGCGGTCAGGCTATGGCCCCACCATCTCCATTTAGTGCCGGTTCATACCATGAACCGGTACTAATGAGGTTATGGCAAGCTGTTTTTAGTCCCACCTCGCTCCCCTAACAAGCCTTTTACCACCTTAAATATGTTATTTCTCAAACTATCACAAGCACTTGGTCTTCATTGAACTCTATGTGTAGAATTTGTGGCCGCAATATGAGTCTTCATCGGTTTATAAATCGTTGATGACTCATATTGACAATTCAGATTGTACACACAAAGATCATTGATGATCAAAGTATTTTTGATGTTATAAGATCATATTGACAATTTGGACTGTAAAGAAATATAAGATCATGATGTAAATGCTCTTATATTTTTTGCATTCAGTATGCACCATCCAAAGCGACGCCATCAACTTTCAACCATTTCTGCCTTCATTTGCTACTTTTCATGCATTCAATGATTTGTTTTGAGAACTAAATGACCTGGAAATTGAAAAGCACTACAAATGAACTCTAAAAAGTTGAAACTTGGCATGGTATCATCATTTCACCCACATAGATTGTTCAAAAAAGTAGAGAGGGTGACGGCAAAAACTGGATGCACTTCGTTTACAAACTGGACAATCTATTTCGAAGTATTCAGGTTTCTGACGAAATTAAACTCATCTGTTACAAAGGCATTTCATTTTTTAAACTTATTACAACTCCAGACTTTTTGTGCATTCAGTATGCACCATTCAAAGCGACGCCGTCAACTTTCAACCATTTCTGCCTTCATTTGCTATTTTTCATGCATTCAATGATTTGTTTTGAGAACTAAATGACCTGGAAATTGAAAAGCACTACAAATGAACTCTAAAAAGTTGAAACTTGGCATGGTATCATCATTTCACCCACATAGATTGTTCAAAAAAGTAGAGAGGGTGACGGCAAAAACTGGATGCACTTCGTTTACAAACTGGACAATCTATTTCGAAGTATTCAGGTTTCTGACGAAATTAAACTCATCTGTTACAAAGGCATTTCATTTTTTAAACTTATTACAACTCCAGACTTTTTGTGCATTCAGTATGCACCATTCAAAGCGACGCCGTCAACTTTCAACCATTTCTGCCTTCATTTGCTATTTTTCATGCATTCAATGATTTGTTTTGAGAACTAAATGACCTGGAAATTGAAAAGCACTACAAATGAACTCTGAAAAAGTTGAAACTTGGCATGGTATCATCATTTCACCCACATAGATTGTTCAAAAAAGTAGAGAGGGTTACGGCAAAAACTGGATGCACTTTGTTTACAAAATGGACAATCTCTTTCGAAGTATTTAGGTTTCTGACGAAATTGAACTCATCTGTTACAAAGGCATTTCATTTTTTAAACTTATTACAACTCCAGACTTTTTGTGCATTCTGTATGCACCATTCAAAGCGACGCCATCAACTTTCAACCATTTCTGCCTTCATTTGCTATTTTTCGTGCATTCAATGATTTGTTTTTAACTAAATGACACTAAATTTTGTGCAGGCAGCGCACCACCTTTAGTACCGATTGGTGGCTCCAACCGGTACTAAAGGGTGACCAGTACTACACTTTCTTTGTAAGCTGTTTTTTAGTCCCACCTCGCCAAGAGAGAGGGACTAGGAGCGGTTTATAAGCCCTGAGTGCAGAGACGATGAAGAAGAGGCTCAATGCTCACGTTGCTTAGCAACAAGCCTTCAGGAATATGGTAGATTGCACGGAGCTACGCGCAGTGCAGTTTAAACTACTCCGAAAGGCTTGAAGCAAATTAACGATCATTGCACCTCTTTTTTATTTTTAATAACTTATTACAACTCCGGACTTATTACACTACACGTCGGCATTTCTTTTTTTTAACTTTGGTTATAACTCCATACTTTGACCATCAAGTTTTGCAGAAAAGAAAAAATAGCAGAAAAGAAAAAAAACTATAGCTGAAAAGAAAAAAACTATATAAAAAACTACTCAGAAATAAATAGAAGAAAATAAATATAGCAGAAAAGAAAAAACTACTCAGAAATAAATAGAAGAAAAAATAAAGCAGAAAAGAAAAAAAATTATATTTGCTATTTTTCAATCGTTCACAAAATGATCGTGAAATTGAAAATCACTACAAAATGAACTCTGAAAATGTTGAATTTTGGCAAACTAGATGAATAAAACTACTCATAAATAAATACAAGAAAATAAATATAACAGAAAAGAAAAAACTATACAAAAAACTACGCAGAAATAAATAGAAGAAAATAAAGCAGAAAAGAGAAAAACTATAAAAAAATTGGGGCGCTGCCTTGTGGGCCTGCTAGGCCACGGGCGTGCAATTACAGGCCTTAGAGGCCCAGCAGACTCATAGGGCAGCGCGCAGAGTTTAGGCCCACAAGCCTGCTATATAGAGGAGTTCAAAGAGGCAGCCGCGACTGGGTTTATAAACCAGTGCGGCTGCCCTTCGCCCGGCGAGGTGGGACTAAACTTTGCGCACTGCGGGGTGGCAGTGCGAAGCCTTTAGTACCGGTTGGTGGCTCCAACCGGTACTAAAGACCACCATTTAGTACCGGTTGGAGCCACCAACTGGTACTAAAGACCTGCTCTTCCCGCCTCTTGGCCTGGCCAAAGTTGGTCTTTAGTATCGGTTGGTGGCTCCAACCGGTACTAAAGGCCTCTCCTATATATACAACACTTACGAAAATTCAGTTAGATCTCCCCACTTCTTTCGTCTTCAACCTCTCGCGCGCCGCTCGAACCCGTCGTCCTCGCCGCCCATCGTCGCTGTCCTCGCCGCCGCCCGTCGTCGTCGCCATCTTGCACCGCCGTCTGTCGTCGTCGCACCCGGCCCGTACGCCCGCGCCCCTGCCTGTACGTACGCCGCCGCCCCCGCCCCGTACGCCGGCGCCCCCGCTCGTACGTACGGGGCGGCGGCGTACGGGGCCGCGCGCACACATACACATATACACACACATATATACGTACACACTACACACATACACACACATACACACACACACATTTTTTTTTACTTATTTTCTGTTTTTTAGAAAAGTTAATTAGATGATCGAATGTTAGATTAATGTTGAATGTTAGATGAATTAGCTAGATAGAAATTTGTCGAACTAGAGATTTGAACTAGCTGAATAATTAATATAACTAGTTTATTTTTAGTAAGAAAATTATCGAACTAGTTTATTTAGGTATATGAGATTTGAACTAGTTCAATAATTAATATAACTAGTTTATTTTTAGTAAGAAAATTGTCAAACTAGTTTATTTAGGTATATGAGATTTGAACTAGTTCAATAATTAATATAACTAGTTTATTTAGGTATATGAGATTTGAACTAGTTCAATAATTAATATAACTAGTTTATTTTTAGTAAGAAAATTTAGGTATCTGAGATTTGATGATCTAATTAAAATATTATTTGTTAATGAGTTTTTCTGTTTATTTAATTTTTTATATATTTTGAGTTTATATAAATGTTAGATTAATGTCGAATGTTAGATGAATTAGATATAAAAGTTAAATATATAGTAATGTCAATTGTTAGAGATGAATATAGTTAGATATATTAATGTCAAATGTTAGATGAATATATATTTGGCTAGATATAGGTGTTTAATGTTTCACCTATATGAACATAGGAAATGTCATCTGACGACGAAAAAGATTTCATTATGTGCGAACACTGTGAAGACCAGCGCGGCCTGTGCGACAGAAGTTTCCTTGTTGATGGTAGGCGCTTCAGCATCAAGCTGGATGAGACATTCGAAGTTGATACAGTAAGTTACTTTGTCAATTATTATTTGAATGCAAAACTTATGCCTCATTTGCTTCAACTTATAATTTTAAATTTTCACTATTCTACTAGCGCATCCCCTGCCATGCAAGAATTTTTGTCTTGGATAAGATAGGTTTTAGTGCTATAGATGATATGGAGGTAAAGAGAGTTTACTTGAAGACGGAGCATGGGTATACTTTCAACGTCAAATTATATAATGGAGACACATACACCCATTTTGAATGCAAAACTTGGCAAGCACTATGCAAGGCTTATGCATTTGAGCCTGATATGGTTATCACCTTTGATATTCGTCTGGAAGATGATATTGAAGGTAATATAGACATCTGGGTCGATGTGCAAACGCCTCCAGTTCTACCATTATGTGAGTTTTTCTCAACCATGAATGCATATGTTTATGTCTTTGATACATTTTATTCAAAAATAGTTGACAACTAATTTATATTGTCAGCTTATTTCGGTTCAAGCAAACATGTCCGGCGCTTGGTAGACAGGACCTACTACTGCCCCGGGGCTCAACTAAACTGCGAGGAGATAATTCATTATGTTTCATGGCTTGAGGATCTTAATACTGTCAAGACAAAAAAAATCCTGAACTTAGAAATGTTAGTTCTCAAAACGTGCGACCAATGGTGATCGTATTGAACTACGGTCACATCTATAATCGAAAGATGGTAAGATTTTAACTATTTGTCCTTAATTAGTGCATCTTTTGCATACATTATTTTTGAAGCTAAACTTTCATTGCTTAGTATATTAATTACTATACGATGTTCTTCAACAGGGACTTCCGATGACAGTTGTGCCTCAGTGGATCGAGACTAAAGGTGACATGTCAATGGTTAGCTTACGGCCAAGATATCCTACATTGCACATGAGTGCATTCAGGATTTCTGAAAGCGAAGAATGCTTAATAGTGAAAGATTGGAGGAAAATTGTTAACGATCGCAGAGAAGTACTAGGGGGCAGCAAGGAGAAGTGCAACCCAAGATTAGGAGACAGATTCATCTGCATGCTCCAGTATGATGAATCAGGAGAGCTATACATGTTCTATGCTATTCTACCTGAGAGGGAGTAGCAGGAGTAGCTACTAGTTCATGCTCTTAATTAGTACTTGTCTCATGTCCATGTCCTGAACTTCGATGTTGGTGATGATTATGTTGAACTTGATGATATCTTTGCTTCTGTTACAATGTGAATGTTTCCTCTTTAAGCTAGCCAGTGTTGGTGATGATTAGATAGCTAGCGGTAATGACTATGATGATTAAATAGTGGTAATTAGACCATCAAATAGCTAGCTAGAGTTTATTTATTTATTAATAAGCGATGATGATGATGATGATTATGATGATGATGATGATGACGACTACAACTCATTATAATGTAAAACAATCCTAAATTAAATTGATAACACAAATTTAATTGAAAAACAAAATAAAACAAAAACCCACAAACATTTAGTACCGGTTGGTGTTACCAACCGGTACTAAAGGGCTCCCGGCCCCCGGAGCTGGCTCGTGCCACGTGGTTTCCCTTTAGCACCGGTTCGTGCTGAACCGGTACTAAAGGGGGGGCCTTTAGTGCCCACACTTTCATGCCGGTTACGAAAACGACACTAAAGGGCCTTACGAACCGGTGCTATTGCCCGGTTCTGCACTAGTGTCACTGTGTGCATGGACTGGGTCAAGCTTCTGGGAATCATTTTCTGGAAGACGGTCGTAAATACATCAAGAAGAAATTTAAAAATGTGAATTTCAAGAAGACGGAGAAGAAGATGAGTGTTGTACCTGAACGATTACAGATCCAATAAAGAGTTTGGAGAATTTGGCAGATGAGTACACCAACGTTGTCAATTTCAGCGCATCAATGACCCTGATTTTTGTTGGACCTTCTAGATCCGATACAAGCAATCTCTCAAGGAAAGGCGCATTCTCAATGACCGTAACGTGGAACAACTGGAGTGATCTCTTCCCAATTGATGTCTTGTTGCGGGGCCAGCAAGACAATTAAATCCATCGAAGATTCGTCGAGGCGATGTGGAGGCTAATGAACCCGTGGATCTGCTCAAGATGAAGGTACTCAAGCGCAGTACAAATGCGGAGCAGGTGCTCCATAGCCTTCTTCGAGATGACAATGTCGAAGAGGTCGAGCTGCTTGAGTTGATGGAGAAGAAGGGCGGGCGCGGCGTTAATATGGAAGATAGCAGGAGCTGAAGCTGGCGCGGCGTAGCGTTGGCGTGAGGCGGAGCACGGACGGCGGTAGAGAGCGACATCGTCCAGCTTCAGAGCTGACCTCCTCGAGCTGATCTAGGGCGGGGGATAAGAACCACTCGTCGAACTTGGGTTGGACCTTGTAGTTGGTACTGAACATGCGGATGTCAAGGCGTCTGGCTGGCCCAGGGTGCGATGAAAGGATCTTGGAGACTGCAGCCATGTGTTTGCAATGACCGTCGCAGAGGCAGCTGTCGACGGTGAGGTTGAGGGGGACGCAGTGCCAGAGGGGGCACCACCGCCGGGAGAGCAGGGCGGTTCGCACGGCAGATTTGGTGGGGAGGAGGCCAATGATGACAAGCAGCATGTCATCGGGGAGGCTGCTGATGAAGTCTAGGCTCACCGGATGCGGTTTTGGCTCGAGCCGCCTCCTCTTATTGGCTACCTCGCCGTCCATCTCAACCGGCGGCGACGCCGGTGTACACGTGTGCTGGTGTGTGTTGTGTGCTGGGTGTGCGCGAGTGCGTCCTTCTGTGCATGTCACCGTGTAGTGGTGGATTGTGCGCGAGTGCGTCCTTCGCGCGCAAGAAGTTTGTCCTCAATGCACCCTCAATTTACTAGCATGCGGGGTGCTACCCCGAGTGGTTTCAACTTTGTTTACTTCACCGCGTGTCAGATGGGCCTCTAGTTTACTTATTTTCACCCACTGCCACATGGGCCAGCGCACGAAGATATAGAACATGAGCTAACAAGGCAGCATGTGGATTGGTTCACCAGTCAACTAAACAATATTCAGAGCTATACGCTGACACAGTGAGCATATAATCCGTCGGTATAGAGAGTTCGAGTGAGAGGGGAGGCCCGTGAGAGATAGGAGAGAGAGAGAGAGAGAGAGAGAGAGAGAGAGAGATCTACTCCCTCCGTTCGATAATGTAGTTCCAACATTTTTTTAAGTCAAACTTTTGAAACTTTGACCAAGTTTATAAACAAATTACCTATATCTACAATACCAAAGATAAATGATAGTATGAAGTAAGTACATGTTGTGATGAATCTAATGATCGTTCTAGATGTAAATGTTTTTCTCCACATATACCTGGTCAAACTTTTCTGAGGTTTGACTTTTCAAAACATCCATATGCTTATGGATGTGACAGAGTCCCTAACTAGAGAGAGAGAGAGAGAGAGAGAGAGAGAGAGAGAGAGAGTGAAAAAAGTGTGTGTGCGTGTGTGAAAGAGACATGGACAACACACGATAAAAGTAGAGAAAAAGCATGCGTGTCTTATGCAAACATATCACACATGCATCTTCGACAACGGAGGAAAGGTGAGGAGATAGTGTGTGGTTGTTTGGAACCGAGAGAGCAACACCCCTAGCACGTGGCCAAGAGGGGTCTGACAAACAAGGGAGAGATGTCGAGAGAGACGTACGGAGAAAATTCAGACATGGGGAGGAGAGAGTGTATGTTTGTCATAGAGAGATCCCCTGGAGATCATGATGGTACTACATGGGTGGGAGCTCGAGTGACAAGGTGTGTTCCTGATGGCTAGTAAAAGATAATCATACTTAGGAGGGGGGGTGCTTGCGCCTATGATGGAGTGAGGGATTATGGTACTTAGGGGGGTGCGTGTCACATGGAGAGAGAACAAGGGCGGGGAGTGTTGGATGGGTCTATATGATGGAGTTTGGCTTGCGTCCTGAGCATCTTTTGCCCCGCCTGGGGTTGTGGCTGGATTTCATGCATGCTTGTTTGGTTGCTACCCTGTGAAAAAGAAAGCCCGCCTGGCCTGGGTTCCCTTGCACTTTAATTAGCCTGGCTGAGCTTCAGACACTACAAGTAGCCTGGCCTAGGCGACTGATTTCGAACGCCTGGCCGTGACTGGTCATGTGGCCACGAGGCTAACAGCAACATGGATGGATATTAGCATTAAATAATTGATGCATGGATTGATTGATGGGACGTTGATGCTTTGCCTGGCCCAGGCATGAACCAAACGCTTCAGCACCACACAAGCCTGGCCAGGCAGAAATATTTTACATCTCACGTCCACACTAGGCAGTACCGGCCATCAAGGCATGAGGGTCAGGTCACGAACCAAACCGACCAATAAAGTTTGAGAGAGATTGAGGAGCCCCCATAAGGCTGAGTGGTGCGTCAGATAGCTGAGAGGGGGAAAGAGATATTCCATCCGCTCGATAATGCAGTGCATGTAAATTTTTTAGAAGTGAAACTTGGGAAACTTTGATCAGGTTTACGCAAATGTTATTTATATCTACAATACCAAAGATACATCATACAAAACTACATCTCATGGTGAATCTAATGGTATATGTTTGCCGTACTAGATGTAATTCTTTTTCTCCACGTACATGGTCAAACTTTGTGATGTTTCACTTTTCAATAAATCTATATGCTATGGACCGAGGAGAGTGCCTCAGTCGAGATAGATCAATTGCGTGTGAAGGAGAATGAGTAAGTGTGCAAAAAGAGTATGTGGGTGAAACAGAAAGTGACAACAGACGATAAATTAGAGAGAGAGTGTGTTTTTTCGTTTCTTATGCGAACATATCACGCATGCATCTCCGAGATGGCAAAGCGAGGCGAGGAGATACACGAAGATAGCTAGTGTGTGATTTTTTGCAACGGAGAGAGACACCCCTGTAGCACATGTCCAATAGAGGTCTGGCCAACAAGGAACAAAGGTCGAGAGGGACACATGGATGGCATGGACGCATGGGGAGGGAGAGAGGGTGTGTTTGTGATAGAGAGATCCCGTCGAGATCGTGAGGCGACTATATGGGTGGGAGATCGAGGGAGTGCGTGCGCGATAGAAAGATGGCCCGAGAGAAATCGAGATAGACCATGCACATTTTTGTTGATGGAGACTAAGATTAGCTAGTCATATACATATAGGAGGGACTGCATGTGCCTACAATTGAGTGAGAGACCATCATACTTGGCTAGCTAGGCATGAGATTGTGCGTGTGCGCGTGTGAGATGGAGAGAGAACAAGGGGGAGAGATAGAATTTTAGATGGGCCTATCAAGTGCGAGTGAGATATGCATGTGTATGTGTGACCCAGGTGGATGGAGAGTTTGAGAGAGGGGGGAAGAGCTCCGAGACGACATAGTAGTGCGTGAGAGAGTTACGGGCAAAGAGCCAAGGAATTTGTGTACGTACGATGAGTGCACCCAAGGTATCTAGCTTGGACTAGCTAGAGTATCATACATAGTGTGCGAGAGAGACCTATAGATGGTGTATATATGCATGCGAACAAGAAAGACCCCCCCACACACACACACAAAGAGAGAGAGAGAGAGAGAGAGAGAGAGAGATGGAGAGAAAGGGAGAGGGACCAACAAGGTTTTTGTGTCGGATGCGTGCGACATAATTGAAGATTGTCGGCGAGAGAGAGAGAACAGGAGTCCGAGAGAGGGGGAGGTCGCGTTTTATGTGTCAAAGACTGATATAAACCATGTTTTCGATATAAACTTGCATTCAAATATTTAAATTGGAGAACATGTTGTCTGCAATCCACACATGAACGGATATATGCGTATATCAAACAAGTTCATTAATTTGACTTTCAACATGTTCATGGAGTACTATAATACTGTACAACATGCTACTCGATTGAGGTGTTCAATTTTGGATTTAGTTCACTATTTTGACCTACTGAACGAGCTATTTCATTGAATCAAGATATTTCATTTGTGGGTTTGATTCGCATTTTTGAGTGGGTCAACTATTTGTCATATAGCAAATCGCTAGCAACGAGCATGTAAAAACACATTACTCCTGAGCATCATCTCTCCATCTAAAAAAGAAGTGGCAAGCTAATATTTCAAAATTTGATCCGAATCGACTTGGTAAGGTAGACATGGATGCTCGTTCTCCCAACATTTGAATGAACCATTAAACATCCTCTCTGCTCGGTGGAATTCGCCCGAGCAAATAAATGGGAGACGCGAAATTACCGTCCTATGTGGGACACACATCAATTGGCCCGTTGTACATCGAGGGTAGGTTTGTAGCGCCTTCTCCTCGGCCGAAATGACATGTGCCGAATAATTCATAAACCATGGTCGGCAAAACACGCTCTCCTCGCCCGAAATAGCTTGCGCCCACTATTTCAAAACACGCTCTCCTCGCCCGAAATCGCTCGCGCCCACTATAGTTCAAAACACGCCCTCCTCGCCCGAAATCGCTCCCGCCAACTATTTGGGAGAAGCAAAGTTACTCTACTATCCCCGACCCTCAGTGCACAGACCCAAGATGAGAAGCCTATAGGCAAGGGTAGAACTGTAACCTCCCCTCACATTTTAGACAAATGCGTCCGTAAGACATGGTTCCACTCCCATCCCAATCCCCCCCCCGCCCCCATTCATACCTCGTGGGCGCCAAATCACCTTCTCCCCGGGAAGCTCCCTTCTCCCGAGCCGCGAAACCTCAGCCCCACCTCCATGGCGCCCCCACCGCACCAATTTCACAGCCGCCCTCCTCCCTAATGTCAGAGACGTTGTCCATTTGCCGTCGTGCACTGGGCCGTGAGCCTCTTACTCCGTGCTGCTGGTGCTGCCTCGATGACGGCCGCGTGAATCGTACCGGAGCCGATTCACCCCCGCCATTGT
Organism: Aegilops umbellulata; assembly: GCA_032464435.1. Taxonomy (NCBI): domain Eukaryota; kingdom Viridiplantae; phylum Streptophyta; class Magnoliopsida; order Poales; family Poaceae; genus Aegilops; species Aegilops umbellulata. The sequence goes on from CP136054.1 coordinate 380,164,944, forward strand.
TCACGGTGCCGGAGCGGCTCCAACTTCAGATTCGTCTAGAGTCCTGGCAATACTTCCGCGTAGCCATCGACCATCGCGATGTCGCTCTTTCCCTACCACCGGTCGCCACCGCAACCGCGCGGCCTCACCGACTCGGCCGCTGGACCTGCCTACTTCACCACGCCACCAGATAGGTCGCACCCTCATCTCAAATCACTTTATTTAGGTGTCAGTTGTCTGAATTTTTATTCTAGGCCTATCAATTCCCAATGGGAAGCAGCACCCCTCGAGGCGGCAGAGCTCCTAGGCTGCCGGTTGGCTGGTGTCCAATCGATTCCCAATGGGCCACAAGTTGGCATTCTGAAGCAGTGCTTAGATGGCTATCTTTTAGAGTTGCTTGGGGTGAAGGTACTGCCGCCGCCGGATCTGGAAGACGGGGAGTCTTTGTGGATTGGCCCGGGGGCGGCGCGACAATGGCAATGCGGTGGGGCAGGGAGCGGGGTTTTGGCCGGGGCCATGGACGGCGGAGGCAGGCTGCTCTGCTGTTGGTCGCTGGCTCTTCGGGGAAGATTCCGAACAGTGTCAGCCGGGAGGCACAAGACGACCAGCCATCCGGCGTAGATCGGACAATACCAAAATAAAGTAAAATCGTGTGACCCCAATTTAGTCTTCAGTCAACAGACGTGTGAACACTCTCGTACCTTGCTATTGATCTCTTAGTGTATTTTTTCAGATCAAAGAGATATGTCGTTCTTAACATTACGCGTTATCTGCATCTTCAGACACACCGTCTTCCAACTCACCGCAGCTGCTCTAACAAGGGAAGCATACACCAGAAGGGAGCTATAGTCCCCACTCAACAGTTCCCTGCATCGAATGCGCGTGCCCGACATGGACAACCACAACAACTGCAGGGCCATCGACAAGTCAGCACATGATGCTCACTCCTATGGATGGCAGTCAGATAGGTTGTACCCTCATCTTACTTGTGTGCAAGATTTATGGCTTTGTTATTCATCTAAGCATGGAAAATATATCATCACATTTCACTGTATTCATGCTGATCCCTTACGGGTCTTGTTCAGGAGTTAACGATGTTCCATAGTTCAGCTAAGATACTTGTTCTTTAGGTAACGTTGATCCATAGTTATCATCCATCAGCCAATGCTATCCCACAGGCTGGTGATTATAGTATTATACCACTTCTAGTATTACCTATGTTATTCTTTAATACTTTTGTGTGCCATCTAGTTAATCTCGAGTACAAACAATACATATTCTATAGCTTTCATCTGTGTTCTCCCTTTAGTTTATGAGACCTGTTGCTGCTAGTTAACCCTAGTCCTACTATTTATGTCGTCTCGTACAGGCACTCATTACATAAATCTAACTACTAGTTATCTTCCATGCATGTCAGATATAATTGCACACACTGGTATATCCACAAGAACCTCACGGAGCAATGTAAAGGCCAATAAACTTGATGTCAATGATACCCAATACGATGGAACATGTAAAGGCAGTTCTTTAGAAGACTTGCAGAAAGATGATGAATCCTCTTCACCCCACAAGGTCCCTGCTCTAACTTGGCCTGTGATATGGGTACAACATGCATATAATGTCCTGGAGTGTATCTACTCTGTTGCAATGCCATGTGCTTAGCATGCTGATCATGCATGTAAATATGTCATGCCTTCCTGTTTTTCAGTACCTATTCCCTTCATGATAACATGTTGTCAAATTCAAGTAATGTCATTCTACTCTATCGCAATTCCATCTACTTAATTTGGACATCATGCTTCTGAATATCTTGTGCATCGTTATTCATCAGTATGTACTTCATCTGTTTACCATACCATGTTTTTTTACATTGAAGTGTTGTTCTAGTGCTCTGTTGCAATAACATCTTATTTTCCCAATCATACACATGTATGTTGCCTTAGTTATTTCTATACGTATTCCGCTAGCATACAGTTTTACATTCAACTAGTGTTTTTTTGATGTATTGTCCTCACGTATCCCCAGCTCTTACACCATACTCCCTCCGTCCGGATTACATGTTGCCGAAATGGATAAAATAGGATGTATCTAGAACTAAAATATGCCTAGACCCATCAATTTTTTTCTGGATGGAGGGAATACATGTCAATATGTCATGCCTTTCTATTCTTCAGTACCTATTCCATCTCTCTGTTGTCGCATGTTTTATAATTAAAGCACCATTCTTCTATACAAGGCATGCAAGGGGAAGACGACTATGTTAGAATCTGAAGGGTTACAAACAAGGCCTTTGCAAAAGATCCAAACGCCAAGAGGTAATAAACCAACTCCAACTTTTATAGATACTGCTCCAGCACAGAGAAACCCAACTCCTACTGATAATAAGCAGATTCCAGTGGCCAAAGAACTAGTCCACTCCAGTCCAGCAAAATATGTCAACTCAATTCTAAGAAGCGTGTGTGTATCCTTGCATCATGAAATTTTATAGCATGCTGATCATATTTTCTACATGTTTCTTACCCATCTCTCTTTTAGAAAATAAGCTTAACAGATAGAATTTCTGCAATGGTATCATTTAAGAGGAAAGATTCTTGCATGAATTCTTTCCAATGTAGATGTAGGTACTTGTTGTATATCACTATATTTTTACATCAGCATGTATTTTTTTAATCAGCGTGAATCCAACCTTTATCTGATCTAAATTTAGTTGTAGCAAAATGTATGATTAAAGGCCACAATGTTGATTTTTGCAAGGAAAACTGCCTGGTAGTTTTGGATCCTGAGTTGCATGAGTGTACTATCTCATATCAGTGGGTTTGAATACTTTGGTTCTGCAGTGGGTTTTTCTGTGTTTTTTTACTGTGTTATCCTGTCGTATCCCTATCTCTTACATCATACTCCCTCCGTCCGTGTTAAATGTCGCAGAAATGGATAAAACTGGATGTATTTAGAACTGAAATACGTCTAGACCCATACATTTATTTCTGGATGGAGGGAATACATGTCAATATGTCATGCCTTTCTATTCTTTAGTACCTATTCCATCTCTCTGTTGTCGCATGTTTTATAATTAAAGCACCATTCTTCTATACAAGGCATGCAAGGGGAAGACGACTATGTTAGAATCTGAAGGGTTACAAACAAGGCCTTTGCAAAAGATCCAAACGCCAAGAGGTAATAAACCAACTCCAACTTTTATAGATACTGCTCCAGCACAGAGAAACCCAACTCCTACTGATAATAAGCAGATTCCAGTGGCCAAAGAACTAGTCCACTCCAGTCCAGCAAAATATGTCAACTCAATTCTAAGAAGCGTGTGTGTATCCTTGCATCATGAAATTTTATAGCATGCTGATCATATTTTCTACATGTTTCTTACCCATCTCTCTTTTAGAAAATAAGCTTAACAGATAGAATTTCTGCAATGGTATCATTTAAGAGGAAAGATTCTTGCATGAATTCTTTGTGATCCAATGTAGATGTAGGTACTTGTTGTATATCACTATATTTTTACATCAGCATGTATTTTTTTAATCAGCGTGAATCCAACCTTTATCTGATCTAAATTTAGTTGTAGCAAAATGTATGATTAAAGGCCACAATGTTGATTTTTGCAAGGAAAACTGCCTGGTAGTTTTGGATCCTGAGTTGCATGAGTGTACTATCTCATATCAGTGGGTTTGAATACTTTGGTTCTGCAGTGGGTTTTTCTGTGTTTTTTTACTGTGTTATCCTGTCGTATCCCTATCTCTTACATCATACTCCCTCCGTCCGGATTAAATGTCGCAGAAATGGATAAAACTGGATGTATTTAGAACTGAAATACGTCTAGACCCATACATTTATTTCTGGATGGAGGGAATACATGTCAATATGTCATGCCTTTCTATTCTTTAGTACCTATTCCATCTCTCTGTTGTCGCATGTTTTATAATTAAATCACCATTCTTCTATACAAGGCATGCAAGGGGAAGACGACCATGTTAGAATCTGAAGGGTTACAAACAAGGCCTTTGCAAAAGATCCAAACGCCAGGAGGTAATAAACCAACTCCAACTTTTATAGATACTGCTCCAGCACAGAGAAACCCAACTCCTACTGATAATAAGCAGATTCCAGTGGCCAAAGAACTAGTCCACTCCAGTCCAGCAAAATATGTCAACTCAATTCTAAGAAGCGTGTGTGTATCCTTGCATCATGAAATTTTATAGCATGCTGATCATATTTTCTACATGTTTCTTACCCATCTCTCTTTTAGAAAATAAGCTTAACAGATAGAATTTCTGCAATGGTATCATTTATGAGGAAAGATTCTTGCATGAATTCTTTGTGCTCCAATGTAGATGTAGGTACTTGTTGTATATCACTATATTTTTACATCAGCATGTATTTTTTTAATCAGCGTGAATCCAACCTTTATCTGATCTAAATTTAGTTGTAGCAAAATGTATGATTAAAGGCCACAATGTTGATTTTTGCAAGGAAAACTGCCTGGTAGTTTTGGATCCTGAGTTGCATGAGTGTACTATCTCATATCAGTGGGTTTGAATACTTTGGTTCTGCAGTGGGTTTTTCTGTGTTTTTTTACTGTGTTATCCTGTCGTATCCCTATCTCTTACATCATACTCCCTCCGTCCGGATTAAATGTCGCAGAAATGGATAAAACTGGATGTATTTAGAACTGAAATACGTCTAGACCCATACATTTATTTCTGGATGGAGGGAATACATGTCAATATGTCATGCCTTTCTATTCTTTAGTACCTATTCCATCTCTCTGTTGTCGCATGTTTTATAATTAAAGCACCATTCTTCTATACAAGGCATGCAAGGGGAAGACGACTATGTTAGAATCTGAAGGGTTACAAACAAGGCCTTTGCAAAAGATCCAAACGCCAGGAGGTAATAAACCAACTCCAAATTTTATAGATACTGCTCCAGCACAGAGAAACCCAACTCCTACTGATAATAAGCAGATTCCAGTGGCCAAAGAACTAGTCCACTCCAGTCCAGCAAAATATGTCAACTCAATTCTAAGAAGCGTGTGTGTATCCTTGCATCATGAAATTTTATAGCATGCTGATCATATTTTCTACATGTTTCTTACCCATCTCTCTTTTAGAAAATAAGCTTAACAGATAGAATTTCTGCAATGGTATCATTTAAGAGGAAAGATTCTTGCATGAATTCTTTGTGCTCCAATGTAGATGTAGGTACTTGTTGTATATCACTATATTTTTACATCAGCATGTATTTTTTTAATCAGCGTGAATCCAACCTTTATCTGATCTAAATTTAGTTGTAGCAAAATGTATGATTAAAGGCCACAATGTTGATTTTTGCAAGGAAAACTGCCTGGTAGTTTTGGATCCTGAGTCGCATGAGTGTACTATCTCATATCAGTGGGTTTGAATACTTTGGTTCTGCAATGGGTTTTTTGTGTTTTTTTACTGTGTTATCCTGTCGTATCCCTAGCTCTTACATCATACTCCCTCCGTCCGGATTAAATGTCGCAGAAATGGATAAAACTGGATGTATTTAGAACTGAAATACGTCTAGACCCATACATTTATTTCTGGATGGAGGGAATACATGTCAATATGTCATGCCTTTCTATTCTTTAGTACCTATTCCATCTCTCTGTTGTCGCATGTTTTATAATTAAATCACCATTCTTCTATACAAGGCATGCAAGGGGAAGACGACCATGTTATAATCTGAAGGGTTACAAACAAGGCCTTTGCAAAAGATCCAAACACCAGGAGGTAATAAACCAACTCCAACTTTTATAGATACTGCTCCAGCACAGAGAAACCCAACTCCTACTGATAATAAGCAGATTCCAGTGGCCAAAGAACTAATCCACTCCAGTCTAGCAAAATATGTCAACTCAATTCTAAGAAGCGTGTGTGTATCCTTGCATCATGAAATTTTATAGCATGCTGATCATATTTTCTACATGTTTCTTACCCATCTCTCTTTTAGAAAATAAGCTTAACAGATAGAATTTCTGCAATGGTATCATTTATGAGGAAAGATTCTTGCATGAATTCTTTGTGCTCCAATGTAGATGTAGGTACTTGTTTTATATCACTATATTTTTACATCAGCATGTATTTTTTTAATCAGCGTGAATCCAACCTTTATCTGATCTAAATTTAGTTGTAGCAAAATGTATGATTAAAGGCCACAATGTTGATTTTTGCAAGGAAAACTGCCTGGTAGTTTTGGATCCTGAGTTGCATGAGTGTACTATCTCATATCAGTGGGTTTGAATACTTTGGTTCTGCAGTGGGTTTTTCTGTGTTTTTTTATTGTGTTATCCTGTCGTATCCCTAGCTTATACATCATACTCCCTCCGTCCGGATTAAATGTCGCAGAAATGGATAAAACTGGATGTATCTAGAACTGAAATACGTCTAGACCCATACATTTATTTCTGGATGGAGGGAATACATGTCAATATGTCATGCCTTTCTATTCTTTAGTACCTATTCCATCTCTCTGTTGTCGCATGTTTTATAATTAAAGCACCATTCTTCTATACAAGGCATGCAAGGGGAAGACGACTATGTTAGAATCTGAAGGGTTACAAACAAGGCCTTTGCAAAAGATCCAAACGCCAAGAGGTAATAAACCAACTCCAACTTTTATAGATACTGCTCCAGCACAGAGAAACCCAACTCCTACTGATAATAAGCAGATTCCAGTGGCCAAAGAACTAGTCCACTCCAGTCCAGCAAAATATGTCAACTCAATTCTAAGAAGCGTGTGTGTATCCTTGCATCATGAAATTTTATAGCATGCTGATCATATTTTCTACATGTTTCTTACCCATCTCTCTTTTAGAAAATAAGCTTAACAGATAGAATTTCTGCAATGGTATCATTTATGAGGAAAGATTCTTGCATGAATTCTTTGTGCTCCAATGTAGATGTAGGTACTTGTTGTATATCACTATATTTTTACATCAACATGTATTTTTTTAATCAGCGTGAATCCAACCTTTATCTGATCTAAATTTAGTTGTAGCAAAATGTATGATTAAAGGCCACAATGTTGATTTTTGCAAGGAAAACTGCCTGGTAGTTTTGGATCCTGAGTTGCATGAGTGTACTATCTCATATCAGTGGGTTTGAATACTTTGGTTCTGCAGTGGGTTTTTCTGTGTTTTTTTACTGTGTTATCCTGTCGTATCCCTAGCTCTTACATCATACTCCCTCCGTCCGGATTAAATGTCGCAGAAATGGATAAACTGGATGTATCTAGAACTGAAATACGTCTAGACCCATACATTTATTTCCGGATGGAGGGAATACATGTCAATATGTCATGCCTTTCTATTCTTCAGTACCTATTCCATCTCTGTTGTAGCATGTTTTATAACTTAATCACCATTCTTCTATATAAGGCATGCAAGGGGAAGACGGCTATGTTAGAATCTGAAGGGTTACAAACCAGGTCTTTGAAAAAGATCCAAACGCCAGGAGATAATAAACCAACTCCATTTTTCATAGATACTGCTCCAGCACAGAGAAACCCAACATCCACTGATAATAAGCAGATTACAGTGGCCAAAGAACTAGTCCGCTCCAGTCCAGGAAAAGAATGTCAAATCCATTCTAAGAAGCGTGTGCGTATCCTCGCATCATGAAATTTTATAGCATTCTGATCATATTTTCTACATGTTTCTTACCCATCTCTCTTTTAGAAAATAAGGTTAAACGATACAAGACTTCCTCCATTGGGATCGTATTCGAGGAAAATATCTTGCGGAATTCTCTGTGCTCCAATGCTGATGTAAGTACCTGTTGTATATCACTATATTTTTACATCATCATGTATTTTGTGAATCGGCGTGAATCTAACCTTTATCCAATCTAAAATTAGTTCTAGCAAAATGTTAAAGGCGCCAATGTTGATTTTTGTAAGGAAAACTGCCTGGTAGTTTTGCATACTGAGCTGCATGAATGTACTATCTTATATAACGCACATTACTAAATTGTAGTGCTTCTCTGGTTGCCCATTCATTCATTGTGTCAATTTTGCTTTCGTATTACCTTACCTGGCTGATGATAGTTGTGCCATATTGTTTTAATTTGGTGTAGGCTAGTTGCCCAAACGTTTGTTGTGTCAATGTTGCTTTCCTATTATCTGACTTGGCCAATGATAGCAATGCTAGTGTGTTAATTTTGTGCAGGCTGCTGAAGATAAGAAGACAAACTCTGAAAATAGCAAGGCAACCCCATTGTTTCTCTCCAGTAAATCTAGGCCAGGTAATATGGCAATAACTCATGATTAATCTGTTTGGTACCCATCCTAATTTATGTTATGATGCAGTGGTCGAGACACTCTCCACTATCAATAATACAAGCCTGCCAAAATCGCCATCTGAATCTGTTCAGTATCCTCTGTCTCGAATGCAACCGAATAAATGTATGTTTGTGAGCCAATTAATGGATGAAGCAATGATGGAAATGGTGGATGAATCAGAGGTGCAGAGTCGTGCGACACAACAACTGATCAAAGTTTTCAGAGACAATGTAGCAAAGCAGCAAGAAGTTGCCCACATGCTTATGGGCGTCATCTGTGCTGAGGTTGTAGATTGTGACATTGTAGATGGTTAGGTTCTTCTCATTTATTTGCACTCGCATCAATCTTTGATTACCCAGTGGATGTAATTTCCTGTAATATATGCCGGATGTGCAACGTTATTCCCTGTATGCCATACCTTTGCTTGATCGGTTTGGCCTTGTGCATAATTGCTCGTCGTAATGGGCTCAAATTATCTAATTTGGCCTGAAGACATGAATGAACTTTAGTGGGCCCATTAAGTTAATGGGCCGTTACTAGGCCGAAAGTTAATGGTCGGCCGTCTTGCCTCCCAGGTCGTTAACAGTCCGACATCGAAGCGGGCAACAGGTGGCCCCAATTTATTTCACGGGCCGTTAACAGGCCGTTACTAAGTTTGGGCTACATATGGCCCAACTATACTCTAGGCCTTTAGCAGGCCGAAAGAGACAGCGGGCTTGAACTGGACCATGAAGAGCATGGGCCGCTAAGAGGCTGGAAGTCAGGTCGTATTGTAAATGGCCCAACTGTGTTGTGGGCCTTTAGCAGGCCGAAAGAGAAATCGAGCTGGTATTGGACCATGAAGGGCATAGGCCGTTAAAAGGCCAAAACGACTACAAATCGCCCAACTCATTTATGGTCCGTTAACAGGCCGAAATGCACACATGGCCGGGAATTGGCCCAACACTTAAATGGGTAGCTAAAAGGCCAAAACTCAGGTCCGACTACAAATGGCCCAACTGATTTATGGGCCGTCAACAGGCTCAAAGTGACACCGGGCCAGAAATTGGCCCAACACTTAAGTGGGCCGCTAAAAGGCCAAAACTCAGGTCCGACTGCAAATGGCCCGTCAGATTTATGGGCCGTCAACAGGATGAAAGACACATCGGGCCGGAAATTAGCCCAACATTTAAATGGATCGCTAAAAGGCCGAAAGATGTACATCCTGAAAATTGGCCCATCCATTAAATGGGCCGTTAACAGGCCGAAATCTCATCGGGCCGATATTGAGCCCAATTATATAGCGGGCTATTAATGGGCTCGAACTGACGATGGGCTGCAATGGTGTCAAATCTTTAACGGGTTGTTGACAGGCCGAATTGACACATCTCGTATGGGCCGTGGGCTTAAATGGACCTGACACTAGTAGGCCTTATATGGGCCGGCCTGCTAATTTTTACTGGATCGGCCTTTTTCACCGGAATGGGCCACTGTTGGGCCGTGCCACGTGTCAACCTATCATAGGCGCCTCCTGTCCAATGAGTGGATGACAGCTGTCCCAACGGTGAGGCAACACGTGTTTCCTGCGGCCAATGATGATTTTACACGTGGAAAATCCCCATTGGTCCGGGCTATTAACGGGTTATCGGATCCAAAACCGTACCCGATAGCTTAACGGCATTCCGTTACGGTGGATGCCACGTGTCGGTCACCCTTGAAGAAAGCACTTCTGTGACGCACGATTTATTGTCATGGAAGTGGACACTTCCGTGATGATAATTTTGGTAATGTCATGGAACACTTCTACGACAGCACAGGTATGACTATCTTGATTCTGTCATAAATTCGTCATGGATGTACATGACAAAAAACGCGTCCTACTGTGACAAACACGTATCATCACGGAAGTGTATTTTTTGTTTAGTGTAACAAAGAGTCCCTTGTGTCCCCAACACAGCCAATACAATTGTAAATTGTATAGGTGCACTAGTTCAGCGAAGAGATGGTGATACAAGTGCAATATGGATGCTAGATATAGGTTTTTGTAATCTGAAAATATAAAAACAGTAAGGTAACTAATGATAAAAGTGAGTGTAAACGGTATTGCAATGCTAGGAAACAAGGCCTAGGGTTCATACTTTCTGTCGGTGGGAAATCTGCCTCCACGAACACCTGTGGGGACCGAGCCCCTTTCTTGGTTCGGCGGGGGGCGGAGGTCGCGCGAAGAGCGGATCGAGGCGATGCACACAAGGGGATTTACCAAGCTTCGGGCCGCACGGATGCGTAAAACCCTACTGCTGCTTTGTGGTTTTGTATTGTGTTCTTGCTCGGGAGCGTGTGGTGCTACAGTACACGCGAGCCGCTGGCGAGACCGAGCGTGAATGGCCTCCTCCCCCTCCCCGTTGCGCATGGGGCCTCCTTTTATATGTGCAAGGGGTTACCCACAGGTGGCAACGTAGGCGGGGGTAAAACTGGAAAACGCTGTGTTGGGTACAGCTGTTTGCACAGTGCTATCATACCTAACTCTGACGGCAGGGGACAAGGGCATTAAAATGCCCGCCCGCATCGCCCAGATGGTGCAGGAAAGGGACCGTCAGGAGCGCCACCGTTTGCCACGATGGCTACTCTGTCAGCGTTGCTTCGCCACCGCATGCCCCTGGCTGCGCAGCCTCTCGACACGTACGCCTGGAATGGCCCCAGAGCGACGCGTGGGTGGATGAGCTGGAGCGCAGGCGCGGGGTGGTGACTTGCCGCGGCAAGCGCCTTGCCGCGGTTGGTGCCTTGTCGCGCCCGGGAGCTTGTCGCTCACCGGTCCTTGTCGGGACGCGTGGCGCGTCGCAGCAAGTCTCTTGTCGTGCCTTGGTCGACCTTCCCAGCAAGCTCCTCTTGCCGGGGCCTTGTGCTTCGAGCGGGCGTCCCGGCAAGCTCCTCTTGCCGGGGCCTTGCTCTCTTCGGGTGGCCTTCCCGGCAAGCTCCTCCTGCCGGGGCCTTGGCTCAAATACTTTGTTCTTGGATGCCCCAGAAAGGGACCATGGAGAGTTTTGGCGGTCGCCTGGGAAGCCTTGTCGCGGGGTGCTACGACTGCTCATGCACAAGTTCGGGGTACTAAGGTACCCCTACTTTAGTACACCGACAGGAGCCCCCGGGCTTGGGCCATACACGGTGCCGAGCGCTGTTGGGCCAGGCCCAAAACAGTGCACGGGCACGCGCGGCCTGGGTCACGCTGCATCTTCTTCCGCATCCACCACGTCCTCGCTGAACGGCACGCGTCGTACGCGGCATCGTGGGGAGAGGCGTGCATGACGTGGGCGGCGTGCGCGGGGCTGAGCCCCGCAGGCATGCGTCACGTCGCAATAAAGTGGGACGGTTCGCGCTATGTCCATAAGTGGAGGGAGGCGTGGACGCGCGGCTCGTTTGCTGGACGGGGCCGAGGCACGGTTTCCGAGGCGCCTGCTCCCCACGATCACGGGCCGAGGGGAGGTCGCCTCATCCGTCGCCTCGGTCCTGCATGCCAGCCACGCGGCTTCCATGCACCTGGGGTCACGGACGGTGGAGGCAGGAAAACGGGCCGTCGCGGGCCGAGGCAGCAGGCCGGTCCCAGCCGCCTGCTCTTCCTGCGTCTTGATTGGCTGAGCGGGGCGGCCGAGCCCCCACCTTGCTCCTTTATAAAGAGCAAGAGGGGGGGCGACGAAAACCCACACTCCTCCATCTTTGCTTCTCTTCAGCTTCTGATCCCCTCTCTCCATCCGCCATGGAGAAAGGGAATCCTGGTCCTTCATCGGTGGCGGCGAGGGTCGCTGCTAGGCAACGCGCCCCTCCTCCCCTTGCACCCGCGGTGGCAGAGCCAACCGTAAGGGGAAGGAGGAGGGGGCGAGGTCGTGGACGAGGCTGAGGCGCTCAGGGACGAGGCGGACGGGGTGACGCGCCGGCCTCACCTCCGCCAGCGGCCCCTCTTCTCACGGCAGTCCACATCGGGGACGACCCCTGCGAGTTCTTCGTCAGGCTGCGCCGGGCGCCTCGTCGCCGCCTCCGCCTCCCGGCCCCCTTCGCAAGCGTGATGGAGGTGGAACAACCCGAGACGCTAAGGCTGCGCATGAGGGGCTGCGGGATCAGCGGCACGAGGGTCCACGTCGAGTCCCCAGCCCCCGGTGTGATGTATCTTGGTCGAGGGTGGAAGACGTTCGCCCGTATCCACAGCTTGATGGAGGGGTTCACCCTCCATTTTAAGTTGATGGAGGGCGACCTCCTCTCCGTCAAGGTCTTCGGGGACCTCGGGACCCGGGCCCGGTGCTGCATGGATAGCTCCTCCGACAGCGAAGGCTCCTCCTCGAGCGAGAGTGACGAGGAGGGGAGCGACAGCGACGACGAGGGTAGCGGTCGTCGGGATGATGGGTCCGACTAGGCATCGGTCGCGGCTCCGCGTGGCACCGGCGACCCCATCATCCGTGTTGCCGGCTCCTGGAGCTTCCCGGGGTCGTCTCCTTGGCGGCTGGCGTGGCGAGGCTGCGAAAGAGGAAGAGGACCAGCGGCAAGGCCGTCAAGTCGGAGTACGAGGGCGAGGTGCCCTCGACAGCATGCTGACGTCCTGCCGCCCCGTCGAGCCCTGCTTCCGGCGCCGCCGTCACCGTCGAGCTTTCAGCCGGCCCTCGGGGCGTTCTGTTGGTGTCTTCTGCCACCCGTAGCTCGCCTAGGCGCCCCTTTTGCCCTTTTCGCCTCCTTGTCCTACCTCCTGAGGAGAGAGACAAGAAAGGGATTACGGGCATCTTATCTTTTTTCAATCTATAGCCCTCGGGCCTTAGTTGTGTTTAAAACTTGTAATCCCATCTTTCATGTTTTTCATTCTCTCTGAACAGTACCTGAGCGAAATGTTTTTAATGAAAAGGGGATGTTTGCCGGGCCATTTGTCTCGCGGGTAAAACCCATGCCAAGGAGCGGATCCTTTACATCGTTAAGATAGACACTTCTTTGCCCAGCAACAGGCCCTGCCGTCTTCCCGCGCCACTCGACCTTCCTCACGCCTTTGGCGGAGGTAGGGATGAGGCGGGTTCGGGCTCCTCATTCCATTCCTTTGCCGCCGCGGCTGCTACCAAAATTGGCCCCAGGAACGCGCTCCAGGGCTCAGAGTTAAGGGAGCACGGCAGCTTTTTAGGAAGGAACAAGGTTTTCGCATTCCTCAGTCCATAAGAGAATGCATGACAAGGGATGAAAGACTTATCTGGGATTGCAGCCCCCGACAACTTTGGCTTGTCGCGGGCGAATCTTTGTGCTTGCAGCCCCCGGCAACACTGGTTCGTCGGGGACCAGATGCTGGTCCGCCCTTCTTCTCTTCTTCGTCCTTAAGCGGTCTGGCCAGGATATGCAAAACCCTGCGAACCAAAGGAAACGAAAGGACAGGAAAAAGGACGCAGACTCGACCTCTAAGCTAGGGGTTAGCAGCTGTCAGGCACTATCAACCCTAACCAAGGACGAGACTCGACTCAGCATGCATGCTAAAACTTAGGGCGCCAGCGCTTCATTTACTGCTGCTCAGGGTCTGCGCCTGGCTTTGTACAAAGGATTACATGCAACAGCGGCAAGACTTGTACAAAAGGTTGGTTGCCGGGCGGGGCCCGACAACCGCGCCTTACAGGTAAAACTTACGAAGATGCTCAATATTCCAGGAATTGCTCACCGGAGTGCCATCTTCGGTCTCGAGGCGGACAGCGTCGGGCCTCGTGACTCGTCTCACCCGGTAAGGGCCTTCCCACTTCGGCATCAACTTGTTATGATTCTTGGCGGACGGGGTGCGCCGAAGAACAAGGTCGCCTTCCTCGAAGCTTCTGGCTTTAACTTTGCGGCTATGGTAGCGACGCAAAGCTTGCTGGTAGCGAGAGGCTCGCACAGCAGCCTGAAGACGATCTTCCTCAAGGAGCAGCGCGTCATCTTCACGCAGCCGCTCTTGCTCAAGCTCATCATAAGTGAGCACTCGAGGTGACCCGTATACGAGTTCCGTGGGGGTAACTGCTTGTGCTCCATAGACTAGAGCAAATGGTGTCTAGCCAGTGGCTCGATTTGGCGTCGTTCTGATCGACCAAAGAGCCACCGGCAGCTCCTTGATCCAGTTTCTTCCGCACTTGTGCAGCCTGTCGAAAGTTCTGGTCTTGAGCCCGCGCAGCACTTCGGCATTGGCCCTCTCCGCTTGACCGTTGCTCCTGGGATGAGCAACAGAAGCGAAGCATACCTTGGCGCCGAGATCTTGGACGTATTGCATGAAGGCGCGGCTCGTGAATTGTGTACCGTTGTCGGTGATGATCCTGTTGGGGATCCCGAAGCGGCACAATCGACTTGAAGAACTTGACTGCTGACTGTGATGTCACCTTCCTCACTGGTTCCACTTCCGGCCACTTTGTGAACTTGTCGATTGCGACGTACAAGTACTCAAAGCCCCCGACAGCTCGGGGGAAGGGGCCGAGGATGTCGAGCCCCAAACCGAAAATGGCCAGGATAAAGGGATCGTCTGGAGAGCTTGAGCTGGCTGGTGTATCTACTTGGAATGGAACTGGCACGCTTCACACTTGGTTACTTGTGCAGTTGCATCCTGGAGGGCTGTCGGCCAGAAGAAACCTTGCCGGAACGCTTTGCTGGCAAGTGCTCTGGCGCCAATGTGGTGACCACATATGCCTCCATGTATCTCTGCCAACAGCTTCTGTCCGTCTTCCCGGGAAATACACTTCAATTTCACACCGTTGTGCCCTCTTCTGTACAGCATGTTGTCGACGAACTGGTACATACTCGAGCACTGGGCTACTCTTTCCGCTTCTTCTTGTTCTTCAGGAAGTTCTCCGTTCTGGAGGAAATGGACAGTCTGATGCGCCCATGATGGAGCCTGTGGCTCGACAACAAGGACTGAAGGCACATCTGCTGCTGCGGGAACGTCCGCTTCTACAGCGAGGATCTGGGGCTCAGCCGGAGATTGACATTCCTCGGCAAGCTTGCCGTGTCAAAACTTGTCGGGAGCGCCTGCTTCTACGGAACAAACCCTGGGGTTTTCCGGAGCAGACGGCTCCTCAGCGCTCTTGGCGTCGATCTTGGGGACCTTCTTGGCGGCGGCTCCGGGGAGCTCTGCCGGAAGATAGTCGCCGGAGACCAACTTCCTCTTCTTGCTCTATCTGGTTGATGGCGTTACGGATGGCTGAGTCAGCTTAAGCACAAAGGTTCCTGGTTCCACAGGTAACTTAAATGCTGCGCACTTTGACAGGCCATCAGCGATGTCGTTCTCAGCTCTTGGAATGTGTTCCATTTGCAGGCCGTCAAAGCGCTCTTCTAGCTTCCTCACTTCATCAACGCACGCTTCCATCAACGGACTCTGGTAATCTTTGTTCACTTGGCGGACGACAAGCTGCGAGTCACCCCTAACAATGAGCTTCTTGATCCCAAGTTCTGCCGCGATCCTGAGACCGGCGAGCAGACCTTCATTCTCTGTAGTATTGTTGGTTCCTTGTTCCTTGGGGAAGTGCATCTGGACTACGTACTTGAGGTGCTCTCCGGTGGGCGCGATAAGAAACGCGCCAGCACCGGCGCCTTGCAGCGAGAAGGCACCATCAAAATACATCAGCCACTCTTTGCTTGCTTCTTTGGCGGGGATGCTCGTCTCTGGGATTTCTTCGTATGGCGTCGGTGTCCACTCCACTATGAACTCCGCCAAGGCTCTGCTTTGGATAGTCGAGGTGCTCTCGAACTTGAGACCGAAGCTCGACAGTTCCAGCGCCCACTCGACAATCCTGCCTGTTGCTTCTGGATTCTGCAGTATCCTCTTCAGCGGAAAGCGGGTGACAACTGTAATCTCATGTGCTTGGAAGTAATGGCGCAGCTTTCTCGAGGCCATGAGAAGGCCGAAAAGCAATTTCTGCACACCAGAGTACCTTGACCTAGCCCCCTGCAGAAGGGAGCTGACAAAGTAAACTGGGCGCTGCACCATTTTCTTCTTATGCACCTCCACTTGCTCCTGCGCAGATTCATCCTTGTCGGGGCCAGAGCTTGTCGGGGAAGCCCCCTGCTTGTCGCTGGACGTGCTTGCCGTGGTTGCTGGCTCATCATCTGCCTCCCTCTCCGCTACTAACGCAGCACTAACCACTTGATTGGTTGCCGCCAGGTACAGCAGCAACTTCTCTTGCGGTTTAGGCGCGACAAGTATTGGAGCGGAGGATAGGTATTTCTTCAAGTCTTGCAGCGCAGCCTCCGCTTCCGGAGTCCATTTCACTGGACCCGCCTTTTTCAAAACTTTGAAAAATGGCAGGGCGCGTTCTGCAGACTTGGAAATAAACCTGCTGAGAGCCGCGACGCAGCCGGCAAGCCTTCGTACATCCTTGACGCGTGTTGGTGCTTCAATCTGCTCGATGGCCTTGATCTTGTCTGGGTTGGCTTCGATTCCTCGCTGAGACACGAAGAACCCAAGAAGCTTGCCGGAAGGGACTCCAAACACACACTTCTCGGGGTTGAGCTTGAGGCTGATCCTGCGCAAGTTCGTGAAGGTCTCTTCTAAATCTTGAATCAGGGTTGCCCTGTCCCTGCTCTTGACCACTATGTCATGCATGTAGGCTTCCACATTTCTGTGGATCTGTGGCTCAAAAGCGGTATGGACAACCCTCGCAAACGTCGAACCAGCATTCTTCAAACCAAAAGGCATCCGTACGAAACAGTACGTGCCACATGGAGTGATGAATGCGGTCTTCTCCTCGTCTTCTTCAGCCATGAAGATCTGATGGTATCCTGAGTATGCGTCAAGAAATGAAAGCAGGTCACATCCGGCCATGGAGTCAACAATCTGGTCAATGCGCAGCAAGGGAAAGGGATCTTTGGGACAAGCTTTGTTAACATCAGTAAAGTCGATGCAAAGCCTCCATTTCCCATTTGCTTTGCGCACGACAACAGGATTGGCCAACCACGTCGGATGGAGGACACCTCTGACGAGGCCTGCCGCTTCCAACTTCTTGATTTCTTCTGCGATGAACTCTTGGCGCTCCACCGCTTGCTTCCTGACTCTTTGCTTGACGGGCCGCGCATGAGGACAGACGGCGAGGTGGTGCTCAATCACTTTCCTGGGAACGCCGGGGATGTCAGATGGTTGCCAGGCAAACACATCGACATTCGCCCGCAGGAAAGCAACGAGCGCGCTTTCCTATTTGGAGTCGAGAGTGGCACTGATGGTGAAGGTACCACCAGTGCCGTCCTCCTTGGCGGACACCTTCTTGGTCGTTGGCGGAGCTGCCATTGTCTTCTTACTCTTGCCGGTGGAGCTCGATGGCGCATCCTCGACGGCAGCGCAGCACTCCAAAGAGGTGCGCTTGCCAGAGTGGGCACCAGAGCACTCGCCGGGCTTGGTCTTCTTCTTGCCGGCGGACCTCGATGGCGCGTCCTCGACGGTAGCGCAACACTCCGTAGAGGTGCGCTTGCCGGAGTGGGCACCAGAGCACTTGTCGGGCTTGGTCTTCTTCTTCCCTCCGGGAGCTTCAGCTGCAAGTGGCTTGTGATCCGCTGCGGCTGCTGCTTCCCGGTAGATCTTGTCGGCATAGATAAGGGCATCCTTCTTGTCGCCGGGGGCAGAGATGATGCTTATCGGGCCTGGCATCTTGAGTATGTTGTATGCGTAGTGGGAGGCCGCCATGAATTTGGCGAGCGCTGGACGGCCGAGAATTCCATTGTAGGGCAACGGAAAATCGGCAACGTCAAAAGTGATCCTCTCTGTCCTGAAGTTCAGCTCGCTGCCAAATGTTATTGGCAACGTTATCTTCCCCTTCGGCTTGCTCCTTCCCGGGTTGATTCCTTGGAACGTGCCGGTCTCTTCGAGCTTCGTTGTCTGGGACCTGGAGTTTCCGGAGCACAGCGGAGGAGATTAGGTTCAAGCCGACCCCGCCGTCGACTAGCATCTTGGTGACCTTGAGGTTGCGGACTGTTGGCGAGACCAACATCGGCAAGCACCCGATCGCAGTTGTGCGGTCAGGGTGGTCCTCAATATCGAAGATGATAGGCGTGCTGGACCATTTCAGAGGCTTGCGCGACTCGACGGGTGGTTCCGCTGCATTGACTTCTCGCACCCACTGCTTGAGCTGGCGGTGAGAAGTATGCAGGGAAGCACCACCGTCTACGCACAAGACCTCTGTGGCTTTCTGAAACTCCTGCTCACTGGTCTCGACGTCATCCATGTCTTCGTCTTCATCGTCGTCTCCGTTCTTGTCGCGGCCACGGGGAGGTCTGTCCGTTTTCCGCTATTTGTCCTTGTCGTGGCGTCCTCCCTGGGCGGGGCGCTTCGTGCCTGATCCTCCGCCACCTCCCCGGGCTCTCTCCATGTCGCGCCGCTCGTACTCGGCCTTTTGCAGCTCGACGAGCCGCTCGACCTGCTTGCAGCTCTGGAGGTCATGGCCCTTGGTGCGGTGGATCTTGCAGTACTGTTTGTTGGTGCCGTCCCGCTTGTCGGCGACCGCCACAGCCTGGAAGTTGGCGCATCCGGCAACCTCCCTGCCGGAGATACCAGCCTGGGCCTTCTTGGCGGTGCCTTCATCGCCGGACTGCTCAACAACCAGTACCTCTTGGCTCTTCTTCTTCCTGTTGCTCCGCCGCCGGTTCTTCCTTGCTGGGGCGGTATCCTCACTGTCAGACTCTCCTGCTCTAGTGTTCTCTCCGGGGAGTTTCCTCCCTTCCTCAGCACGGGCACACTTGTCGGCCAGGGCATATAGCTCGCTAACGTCCTTGATCTTGCACATCGCCATCTCCTCCCGCATCCTGCGGTTACGCACGTTCTGATGGAACGCGCTGATGACCGCGGCGGGGTGGACGTCTGGGATGTTGTAGTGTACACGGCTGAATCTCTGGATGAACTTGTGCAAGGGTTCCCCTTCCTTCTGGACGAGCAGATGAAGGTCGCTCGCTTGGCCATGGGGTTTGTGGCCGCCCGTAAAGGTGCTAACAAACTGATGGCACAAGTCTGTCCCGGAGGTTATGGAGTTGTCCGGCAAGTGCATGAGCCAGGATCTGACGTTTGACTTGAGTACCAGCGGGAAGTAGTTGGCAAGGATCTTGTCGTCTCGCCCTCCAGCAGCCTGCACCGCAATGGTGTAGATGCTGAGGAACTCCGACGGATGCGACTTGCCATCGTACTTCTCTGGTACGTCTGGCTTGAAATTCTTCGTGCTGGGCCACTGGACTTGACGCAGCTCACGGGTGAACGCAGGGCAGCCTACCGCGTACGGCAGGTCGCCTGGTCCCCCGGGCACATGCATGTCGACAGAGGGCCCAGCGCGCTGGTCTGATTGACGCCGCGCTTCTCTCCGACGCTCGATGCGAGTACGAGCGTCCTCTTGCTCTCGCTCGTGAAGAACTTGGCGTTGATCGCGACGAGTTCGCGGATTCGACAACGCGGTGGAGTCGTTGTCGTGATGGTTCCGGCGAGTCGGCGATCTTGGCCTTTGGGGCGGGGAGTGCGCGGTGGTCGCGCCCCCACCGGTCTTGGCGCCATCGGTTCCCGCCTGGCCGACCTGCCGCGGCTGCGACGCACTATGCTGTCGTGGGGTGTCGCCGTTAGCGAAACCGATGAGGCTCTGTATCGTGGCCCTCTAGTCGTCGAGCTTGTCCGCCGTTGGAGGGTAGTCTAGGAGCAGTTGAGCTCGTGCCAGATCTTCTGCTGGAGTGGCGGGCAGCAGTGGCGAATGGCGCGTGGAGCGGGATGTGCTCGAACTTCTAACTACGTTAGAAGGAGCAACACCCGGACTAGGCAGTCGCGCCATGCTCGCGCCAACGCGTTGGTGTGAGTGCTGGCCTTGAGCGCCCTGGGATCCGCCGGCTCGATCTGGGTCCAGCGAGCGTATGGTACCGTGAGTGCCAAGACGCTGCTGGTCCCATGCCTCCTGAGAGGGGCGCAGTGCATGTTCGGATGCCGTGGCACCATGGGCTGGTTCGGCGACGCCCGTTCCGCCGCCGGTGCCGTCCCCACCACCCGCTTGCTCCAGGGGCGGTGGGTTCGACGTGGACGGACCAGCCACCTCCGGAACCTTCTTCTTCGGTGGCATGTCGATGAAGATGATGGATATCTAGCCTGTGCAGACGCTGGATCAGGTTCGCACAACTTCGACGCCCCCTACCTGGTGCGCCAAAGATGTCGGTGGGAAATCTGCCTCCACGAACACCTATGGGGACCGAGCCCCTTTCTTGGTTCGGCGGGGGGCGGAGGTCGCGCGAAGAGCGGATCGAGGCGATGCACACAAGGGGATTTACCCAGCTTCGGGCCGCACGGATGCGTAAAACCCTACTACTGCTTTGTGGTTTTGTATTGTGTTCTTGCTCGGGAGCGTGTGGTGCTACAGTACACGCGAGCCGCTGGCGAGACCGAGCATGAATGGCCTCCTCCCCCTCCCTGTTGCGCATGGGGCCTCCTTTTATATGTGCAAGGGGTTACCCACAGGTGGCAACGTAGGCGGGGGTAAAACTGGAAAACGCTGTGTTGGGTATAGCTGTTTGCACACTGCTATCATACCTAACTCTGACGGCAGGGGACAAGGGCATTAAAATGCCCGTCCGCATCGCCCAGACGGTGCAGGAAAGGGACCGTCAGGAGCGCCACCGTTTGCCATGATGGCTACTCTGTCAGCGTTGCTTCGCCACTGCATGCCCCTGGCTGCGCAGCCTCTCGACACGTACGCCTGGAATGGCCCCAGAGCGACGCGTGGGTGGATGAGCTGGAGCGCAGGCGCGGGGTGGTGACTTGCCGCGGTTGGTGCCTTGTCGCGCCCGGGAACTTGTCGCTCACCGGTCCTTGTCGGGACGCGTGGTGCGTCGCAGCAAGTCTCTTGTCGTGCCTTGGTCGACCTTCCTAGCAAGCTCCTCTTGCCAGGGCCTTGTGCTTCGAGCGGGCGTCCCGGCAAGCTCCTCTTGCCGGGGCCTTGCTCTCTTCGGGTGGCCTTCCCGGCAAGCTCCTCCTGCCGGGGCCTTGGCTCAAATACTTTGTTCTTGGATGGCCCAGAAAGGGACCATGGAGAGTTTTGGCGGTCGCCTGGCAATCCTTGCCGCGGGGTGCTACGACTGCACGTGCACAAGTTCGGGGTACTAAGGTACCCCTACTTTAGTACACCGACACTTTCACTAGTGAAAGTTCTCTCAACAATAATAACATAATTGGATCACATAACTATCCATCAACACGCAAAAAAGAGTCACTCCAAAGTCACTAATAGCAGAGAACAAACGAAGAGATTATGGTAGGGTACGAAACCACCTCAAAGTTATTCTTTACGATCAATCCATTGGGCTATTCCTATAAGTGTCACAAACAGCCCTAGAGTTCGTAGTAAAATAACACCTTAAGATACAAATCAACCAAAACCCTGATGTGACCTAGATACTCCAACGTCACCTCAAGTATCCATGGGTATGATTATATGATATGCATCACACAATCTCTGATTCATCTATTCAACCAACACATAGAACTTCAAAGAGTGCCCCAAAGTTTCTACCGGAGAATCATGATGAGAACGTGTGCCAACCCCTATGCATAGGTTCATGGGCGGAACCTGCAAGTTGATCACCAAAACATACATCAAGTGAATCACGTGATATCCCATTGTCACCACAGATAAGCACGACAAGACATACATCAAGTGTTCTCAAAGATTAAAGACTCAATCCGATAAGATTACTTCAAAGGGAAAACTCAATCCATTACAAGAGAGTAGAGGGGAGAAGAAACATAAGATCCAACTATAATAGCAAAGCTCGCGATACATCAAGATCGTGCCAAATCAAGAACACGAGAGAGAGAGAGAGAGAGGGAGATCAAACACATAGATAATGGTACATACCCTCAGCCCCGAGGGTGAACTACTCCCTCCTCGTCATGGAGAGCGCCGGGATGATGAAGATAGCCATCGGTGAGGGTTCCCCCCCTCCGGCAGGGTGCCGGAAGAGGGTCCCGATTGGGTTTTGGTGGCTACAGAGGCTTGCAGCAGCGGAACTCCCGATCTATTCTGTTCCCTGAAGTTTTTAGGGTATATGGATATATATATATAGGAGGAAGAAGTACGTCGGTGGACCTCCGGGCTGTCCACGAGGCAGGGGGCGCGCCCCCACCCTCGTAGGCAGCTCAAGACTCCACTGGTGCAGCTCCGGTACTCCGTGGGCTTCTTTTGGTCCAAAAATAGGCTCCGTGGAGTTTCAGGTCAATTGGACTCCGTTTGATATTCCTTTTCTTCAAAACACTGAGATAGGAAAAAAACAACAATTCTGGGCTGGGCCTCCGGTTAATAGGTTAGTCCCACAAATAATATAAAAGTGGATAATAAAGCCCAATATTGTCCAAAGTAGTAGATAATATAGCATGGAGCAATCAAGAATTATAGATACGTTGGAGACGTATCAAGCATCCCCAAGATTAATTCATGCTCGTCCTCGAGTAGGTAAATGATAAAAAAAGATAATTTTTGATGTGGAATGCTAGTTAGCATAATTTCAATGTAATTCTTCTTAATTGTGGTATGAATATTCAGATCCGAAAGATCCAAGATAAAAGTTCATATTGGCACAAAAGTAATAATACTTCAAGCATAATAACTAAGCAATTATGTCTTCTCAAAATAACATGGCCAAAGAAAGTTCATCCCTGCAAAATCATATAGTTTAGTCATGCTCCATTTTCGTCACACAAGAATGCTCTCATCATGCACACCCCCGATGACAAGCCAAGTAATTGTTTCATACTTTAGTAATCTCAAACCTATAAACTTTCACGCAATACATGAGCGCGAGCCATGGACATAGCACAATGGGTGGAATAGAGTATGATGATGGGGGTTATGTGGATAAGACAAAAAAAGGAGAAGGTCTCACATCAACGAGGATAATCAATGAGCTATGGAGATGCCCATCGATTGATGTTAATGCAAGGAGTAGGGATTGCCATGCAACAGATGCACTAGAGCTATAAATGTATGAAAGTTCAACAAAAGAAACTAAGTGGGTGTGCATCCAACTTGCTTGCTCATGAAGACCTAGGGAACTTGAGGAGGCCCATTGTTGGAATATACAAGCCATGTTCTATAATGAAAAATTCCCACTACTATATGAAAGTGAAAAAACAAGAGACTCTCTATCATGATGATTATGGTGCTACTTTGAAGCACAAGTGTGGTAAAAGGATAGTAACATTGTCCCTTCTCTCTTTTTCTCTCCTTCTTTGGGCCTTCTCTTTTTTTATGGCCTTTCTCTCTCTTTTTATGGCCTTTCTCTTTTTTATGGCCTTTCTCTTTTTATGGCCTTTTTTTATTTATTCATTCCTCACTTGGGACAATGCTCTAGAAAATGATGATCATCACACTTCTATTTATTTACAACTCAATGATTACAACTCGATACTAGAACATAGTATGACTCTATATGAATGCCTCCGGAAGTGTACCGGTATATGCAATGAATCAAGAGTGACATGTATGAAAGAATTATGAACGGTGGCTTTGCCACAAATACTATGTCAACTACATGATCATGCTAAGCAATATGACAATGTTGAATGTGTCATGAAAAACAAAATGGTGGAAAGTTGCATGGCAATATATCTCGGAATGGCTATGGAAATGCCATAATAGGTAGGTATTGTGGCTGTTTTGAGGAAGATATAAGGAGGTTTATGTGTGAAAGAGAGTATCATATCACGGGGTTTTGATGCACCGGCGAAGTTTGCACCAACTCTCAATGTGAGAAAGGGCAATGCACGGTACCAAAGAGGTTAGCAATGATGGAAGGGTGAGAGTGCGTATAATCCATGGACTCAACATTAGTCTTAAATAACTCACATACTTATTGCAAAAATCTACAAGTCATCAAAAACCAAGCACTACGCGCATGCTCCTAGGGTTATAGATTGGTAGGAAAAGACCATCGCTCGTCCCCGACCGCCACTCATAAGGAGGACAATCAAAGAACACCTCATGTTTCAAATTTGTTATATAATGTTTACCATACATGCATGCTACGGGACTTGCAAACTTAAACACAAGCATTTCTCAAATTGATTACTACTCAACTAGCACGACTTTGATATTATTACCTCCTTATCTCAAAACAATCATCAAGCATCAAACTTCTCTTAGTATTAAAAACACTCATAAGAAATTTTTACTATTCTTCAATACCTAGCATATTAGGATTAAGCAAATTACCATGCTATTTAAGACTCTCAAAATAATATAAGTGAAGCATGAGAGTTCATCTATTTCTTCAAAATAAAACTACCACCATTCTCTAAAAGATATAAGTGAAGCACTAGAGCAAACAACAAACTACTCCGAAAGATATAAGTGAAGGTCAATGAGTAGTCGAATAATTATGCAACTACATGAGGACTCTCTAACATTTAAGAATTTCGGATCTTGGTATTTTATTCAAACAGCAAGCAAAGCTAAATAAAATAAAATTACACTCCAAGCAAAACACATATCATGTGGTGAATAGAAATATAGCTCCAAGTAAAGTTACCGATGAACGAAGACGAAAGAGGGGATGCCTTCCGGGGCATACCCAAGCTTAGACGCTTCGTTATACTTTAATATTACCTTGTGGTTCCTTGGGCATCCAAAAGATTAGGCTATTTCCACTCCTTATTCCATAGTCCATCGAATCTTTACCCAAAACTTGAAAACTTCACAACACAAAACTCAACAGAATATCTCGTGAGCTCCGTTAGCGAAAGAAAACAAAACACCACTTAAAGGTACTGTAATGAACTCATTATTTATTTATATTGGTGTTAAACCTACTGTATTACTAATTCTCTATGGTTTATAAACTATTTTATTAGCCATAGATTCATCAAAATAAGCAAGCAACACAATGAAAACAGAATCTGTCAAAAACAGAACAGTCTGTAGTAATCTGTAACTAACGCAAACTTCTGGAACTCCAAAAATTCTAAAATAAATTGGTGGACCTGATTAATTTGTCTATTAATCATATGAAAAAAGAATCAACAAAATACCACTCTCTAGTAAAAAGTTTTAGCTAATCTCGTGAGCACTAAAGTTTCTGTTTTTTACAGCATGATCATAAAGACTTCACCCAAGTCTTCCCAAAGGTTCTACTTGGCACAAACACTAATTAAAACTTAAAACCACATCTAAACAGAATATAGATGGATTATTTATTACTAAACAGAACCAAAAAAATCAAGAAACTAAAATAGCATTGGGTTGCCTCCCAACAAGCGCTAACGTTTAACGCCCCTAGCTAGGCATGATGATTTCAATGATGCTCACATAAGAGATAAGAATTGAAACACAAAGAGAGCATCATGAAGAATATGAATATCAGACTTAAGTGTAACCCACTTCCTATGCATAGGGATTTTGTGAGCAAACAACTTATGGGAGCAATAATCAACTAGCATAGGAAGGCAAAACAAGCATAACTTCAAGATTTTCAACACATAGAGAGGAAACTTGATATTATTGCAATTCCTACAAGCAAATGTTCCTCCCTAATAATAATTTTCAGTAGCATCATGAATGAATTCAACAATATAACCAACACCTAAATCATTCTTTTCATGATCTACAAGCGTAGAAATTTTATTACTCTCCACATAAGCAAAATTCTTCTCATTCGGAATAGTGGGAGTATCATAAGAGACTCGAATACTATAAATTGTTTCCACATTAAAATAGTAATGTTCAGAGAAAGGGTACTCATAATCATGAAAAGTTTTATAAATATAATCATCACTACTCTTTATAGCATAAGTTTTATCACAATAATCATCATAAGTAGCAACTTTGTTCTCATCATAATCGATTGAAACCTCTTCCAAAATAGTGGATACATCACTAAATAAAGTCATGACCTATCCAAATCCACTTTCATAAATATTATAAGATTCAACATCCTCCAAAATAGTGGGATCATTACTTCCTAAAGTTGACACTCTTCCAAACCCACTTTCATCAATATAATCATCATAGGTAGAAGGCATGCTATCATCATAACAACTTTGCATATCTAAAATTGGGAGGATAAAAATATCATCATTATTAAAAATAGCATCCCCAAGCTTGGGAAAAACATTAATTGCAGCAAATATATTCTCAAATATGTCATCCTCATCAAACATAGCTTCCCCAAGCTTGGGCCTTTTCATATCATAAGCATAATCACTCTCATCATTAATAGTATGGATAGCACCAATAGTATAGCAAACATTATTATCATATTCTTCCAAGCAAGTGCCAAAAAGATTTTCAAGATCATAGGAAGCATCATTATCTTCACAATCATAATCACCACAACAAGCAATAGGCATAACAAGATCATCATCAAGTGCATCATCTTCCACAATTATTTTTGATTCATTTTCATGAGGCACAACAATAATAGGAGCAACTTTATTTGGGAGAGATACCTTTTTACCTCTCTTCCTTTTTCTTTTCTTCTTCTTAACCTCATGTGTGGGTTCAATCCTCTTTTTGGAGCTCCTTATTAATGAGATTGGTTGAATAGAAGGCTCCTCCTCGTTACCTGATTAATCATAAGAAATAATAGGAGAATATTGGGGAGTCTCTTCCCTTTTGTTAGCATTCTCTTCATCTTCTATTTCTTTTCTTTTCTTTATGTAATTGGCAATATAAGGATTTTCAATGCAATTCACCGCACAATACATATAAATCTCTTCTAGATCAATATCGAGGAATTTCTAGAGGTTATATTCTGGAATATGCTTAGTTTGACGTTTCATTTCTTCATAACCCAAAAGCAAACTAAGTTCATTATGATGTGCAAGGGAAATCAAGTCATCACAATTTTTGGACACGATTCTATCATGAAACAATTTGCAACTGATATTTAAATGACCATGTTCATTGAAAAGTTCACAAGTACGGTAAAGATATTTTAAATTTTCAACACTCACATTTAGCCTTTCTTGCAACCATTTAATTTCTAAATATTTATGCCTCTTGCAATATCTATCTTCCCTATTTCGTGTGTACTTGCAAACCCAATGCACTCCACAAAAATTGACATGTTTATAGGAGACATTTTCATCATAACTAGTGCAATCATCATTAGTACTATGGATATTCAAGGAGTTCATACTAACAACATTGCAATTATGCTCATCATTCAAAGATTTAGTGCCAAACATTTTAATGCATTCTTCTTATAACACTTTGGCACAATTTTCCTTTCCATCATACTCACAACAGATATTAAAAAGATGAAGCGTATGAGGTAAACTCAATTCCATTTTTTGTAGTTTTCTTTTATAAAATAAACTAGTGCTAAAACAAGAAACAAAAAGATTCGATTGCAAGATCTAAAGATATACCTTCAAGCACTCACCTCCCCGGCAACGGCGCCAGAAAAGAGCTTAGTTGACGGGGTGTGAGTGCCGCTTACCTAGCCTCCCCGGCAACGGCGCCAGAAAAGAGCTTGATGTCTACTACGCAACCTTCTTCTTGTAGACGTTGTTGGGCCTCCAAGTGCAGAGGTTTGTAGGACAGTAGCAAATTTCCCTCAAGTGGATGACCTAAGGTTTATCAATCCGTGGGACGCGTAGGATGAAGATGGTCTCTCTCAAACAACCATGGAACCAAATAACAAAGAGTCCCTTGTGTCCCCAACACGCCCAATACAATTGTAAATTGTATAGGTGCACTAGTTCGGCGAAGAGATGGTGATACAAGTGCAATATGGATGGTAGATATAGGTTTTTGTAAGCTGAAAATATAAAAACAGCAAGGTAACTAATGATAAAAGTGAGCATAAATGGTATTGCAATGCTAGGAAACAAGGCCTAGGGTTCATACTTTAACTAGTGCAAGTTCTCTCAACAATAATAACATAATTGGATCACATAACTATCCCTCAACATTGAACAAAGAGTCACTCCAAAGTCACTAATAGCGGAGAACAAACAAAGAGATTATGGTAGGGTACGAAACCACCTCAAAGTTATTCTTTCCGATCAATTCATTGGGCTATTCCTATAAGTGTCACAAACAGCCTTAGAGTTTGTAGTAAAATAACACCTTAAGATACAAATCAACCAAAACCCTAATGTCACCTAGATATTCCAATGTCACCTCAAGTACCCGTGGGTATGATTATACTATATGCATCACACAATCTCAGATTCGTCTATTCAACCAACACACAGAAATTCAAAGAGTACCCCAAAGTTTCTACTGGAGAATCATGACGAAAATGTGTGCCAACCCCTATGCATAGGTTCATGGGCGGAACCCGCAAGTTGATCACCAAAACATACATCAAGTGAATCACGTGATATCCCATTGTCACCACAGATACACACGGCAAGACATACATCAAGTGTTCTCAAATCATTAAAGACTCAATCCGATAAGATTACTTCAAAGGGAAAACTCAATCCATTACAAGAGAGTAGAGGGGGAGAAGAAACATAAGATCCAACTATAATAGGAAAGCTCGCGATGCATCAAGATCATGCCAAATCAAGAACACAAGAGAGAGAGAGATCAAACACATAGCTAGTGGTACGTACCCTTAGCCCCGAGGGTGAACTACTCCCTCCTCGTCATGGAGAGCGCCGAGATGATGAAGATAGCCACCGGTGAGGGTTCCCCCCTTCGGCAGGGTGCCGGAATAGGGTCCCGATTTGGTTTTTGTGGCTACAGAGGCTTGCGGCGGTGGCACTCCCGATCTATTCTGTTCCCCGAAGTTTTTAGGGTATATGGGTATATATAGGAGGAACAAGTACGTCGGTGGACCTCCGGGCTGTCCACGAGGCAGGGGACGCGCCCTAGGAGGGGTGGGCGCGCCCCCACCCTCGTGGGCAGCCCGGGACTCCCCTGGTGTAGCTCCGGTACTCCGTGGGCTTCTTCTGGTCCAAAAATAGGTTCCGTGGAGTTTCAGGTCAATTGGACTCCGTTTGATATTCCTTTTCTTCAAAACACTGAAATAGGCAAAAAACAACAATTCTGGGCTCGACCTCCGGTTAATAGGTTAGTCCCAAAAATAATATAAAAGTGGACAATAAAGCCCAATATTGTCCAAAATAGTAGATAATATAGCATGGAGCAATCAAAAATTATAGATACGTTGGAGACGTATCAATTTCTTAACTAGAGCAATAAAACTTCATCGTATTGAACCTAATAAATTACTAAGTACACTTATTTTCCATGCCAAAACTAAAATAGATAACTTGGGAAGGTTAAAATATTTTCCCTTTAGAGCTGTGTATAAAATTCTACATGATCTGAGATCCTAGTTTTATCATCAAATGATCATGCACATTTCAAAAAAAATTGTCTGTTGTGACAACATTATAAGGTAAAGAAAGCAACCGAATGGAACATTCAGAAAAATCATGGACAATGACAAAAACACCGATGGGCGTAGCAGACAATGGAATAGGCTCAGATTTCCCTGTAGCTGATAAGTGACTAATAAACCATCAAAGATTCATATTGACTTGTATAAAAGTAGTAGAAATAGTATTTCTCAAAGCAGATCATTGGTAACGGCAGAATCATGCAAAAGGATACAGATCAGTGGTAACATGAGAATCGTTCAAAAGGATAGAGATCATTGGCAACATGAGAATAGACTAATATGTCATGGTGTAGTACAATGCAAGAACAAGCTTATTGTGATATTTAATACAAATTAGCTTCTTGTTGCACTGAGCAGTACCATGACATTAACACTTCCACAGAGAGAGGGAGAGAGGCTAAAATTTCCAAGGGTAGAAGAGGATGAGGGTGTAGCTGGTGGGTGCTGTTCGTATGGCGAGTGGCACATGACTCCATGACTGTCAGAGCAAACCATGAGAGGCGGGCTGCACCCAAACACAAACTTGCTGAAATCTTGACTTCTGGTGGCATCGGTGGAACAACCGAAACCGGGTGTGGAAATGTGAGAAGATGTGGTCTTTAGCTAAAATCATGTATCGGGCGATGTCAACAAATGCAGAGTTTATGGAACTGTCAGGCAGTGCAGAAAGGGGAAAATTTGTGGACAGCATCAAATGGGCAGCTCTGGCACATGGCACTATTGGCTCCTCGCAAACGCAGACAGATTCTCAGTTGCTAGCAGGAGCCACGACTAGCATTGGGCAGGACCTATCAATCACGCCATACTACGGGTAGACTTGAAAGTTCATAATCATAAGAGCTTGCAGTTCTCCGAATGTGACATTCAACTCTATAGTACGAGGATGAAGAACCGGATGAAAGGTTGGTGTGGTTCAAATGGGCGAAATGCCCAACATGTCCACGTAAAAGTTTTTTTTACTCGATTCTAAAAAAACACCAAAAAGCAAAAGAAAAGGGTGGGTTCTGACCGTAAATTAATTACATTATCAAAGATTGATCTGATTTGACTGGCTAGATGAAAACCATTACTACCAGATCTAATTTAACTAGCCAGATTCATCTGTTTTTCCTTCTTTATTGGGTTTCGGGTTTTTTTAGTGCAACAATAGCAAACGAGCTGTGCGTGACATTTCATTTTCATTCGATTTGGAAACAATCGCTCCATGGACTATCTCATTCCATGGATCCCCCTCCCAGTTAATAGAATGTTCCGCAGATATCTGGGTCCAAAAAAATGATCCATGAAAACAGTTCAAGTACGAAGAGTATAGGAAAACAAAGAAGTTTCATTTCAATTATTCCTGTAAGAAAAACAATTCTTAATGCTCCCAAGTGAATCTTTATTTCCAAACTTCATTCTTGGTCATTTTCCT
Organism: Aegilops umbellulata; assembly: GCA_032464435.1. Lineage (NCBI taxonomy): Eukaryota > Viridiplantae > Streptophyta > Magnoliopsida > Poales > Poaceae > Aegilops > Aegilops umbellulata. Next base: position 380,195,956 of record CP136054.1, read on the forward strand.
ACTCTACAAATGTTTGGAGCAACAGCATGCGCCATTACGGCAGGTCCCACTTCCCTTGCCATCTTGCTTGCAGTAGTGATCACACGCGTTAACATTTGGACAAGGGGAAGGATCGTAGGGTTCCTGGTATCCACTGCAAGTGGCGTCTTCCAGGCCTACAACAATAAAAAAAATGTGCATCAGAACCTGTTGAAGTTCGTACTTAAACTCGAATTCTGTGAAAACCATGTACTATGTAAACACAGGCAAAACAGCTACTGATCGATATCTTCTATGTCATTGCTACTACCTTCCTGATATTTAACTACTACTACCTCTATGAAGAAATTTCAAATCACTATAACCACAAATTCCTATATACTACTCCCTTCATCTCAAAATAAGTGTCTAGTAGTTCGTCCCAAAATAAGTGTCTCGTAGTTGATAAGCTCTGTTAAATATAACTTTACCTATGTTCCTCCTTGATGCTTCACACAATAAAAAAGTGGTTGAAACCATCAAAAGTGATATCAAGCACAGAACACTTGTGTTGATCCGGATTAGAGCCATAACAAAATTGTTTACTCTTTTCTTCTCCTAAATCCTTTTGGTTGTTGTTGTTGTAGACTTGTACTACCTAGTTGGTTCCTTCTGTTGTTTATATAGAGGCATGGGCAATTTTTGGAGTATCAATTTTTGCCATTTTATTCATTGCTGCTTTGGTGTGTTTACTTCCTGCAAATCATGGAATATCCTGTTGGTATGGATTGACCGACTAAAAAAATATCCAGAAGGAATTTATTAGCATTCCACAACACAATTATGAAATTCATTACCTCCTAAAAATAACCACGCAAAATTAATTAGTTTTCCGTAACAACATTATGACACTTATTGGCTCCCAATATTATTTATGGACAAAATTGATTACTAATACTCCATACCAAGATTATGGCATTTATTTACTCCAAAATTACATAGGAAATTAATTAGTATTCCGTAACAAGATACACGGTGTATAAACAAATGTGTCGGTCCGAATAAAAAATGCACCAATCGTCAACCCATGCACTTAAACGGGTTGGGATGCTAATTTTGAGCGTTTTTTACACTAGTGCAATGTCAAACACACTCTTATATTATGGGACGGAGGGAGTATGTTTCTATAATAGTATAAGAGCATTTCTTACACTAGTATAAGAGTGTTTTGACATCAGTGTACTGTCATAATATAAGAGCATTTTTTGATATTAGTGTAGTGTCGAACACACTCTTATATTATGGGACAAAGGGAGTATGTTTCTATCGGTCCGAACAAACAAATGCAACCACATAATATTATGAGAACACGTCTTAGGCCAACTCCCCCAACGGACATCCATTTTGTTTGGATTTTGTCTGTTTGGGGGTGGCAATGGGGCAGTGTCCGACCGTTTTCCTGGATGTGCTGGCTGTGCGCCCGACGCGCGAACGCATCTCGGCCGCTTGCATGCAAAACTATTGACAACAAAGACATAGCTCCATGCCAGCGGCCATAGTTCACGCCAACGGTCGTGGGAAAGGTTGGCCGTAGGAATCGACCGGGGCTGCTTCCTCCGCATCCCGTTGGATGAGTGGCCAGCGCCGCTGAACCCAGGCATCACGTTGACGTCGATGACGGCCACGGTCGGGATGAAGGGGGTGGTCGGCGCGATCACGCTGTCGTTTGGGCGACATGGAGAACCGGATCTGGCCATGCAGTGACTTTGGATGAAACCCAGGCGTCTCCGGTGTGACGGATGAGCTCGGGGACTAGTACTATGGAGGGCGGACGGCTGACAAGCTTGTGCTAGCCACGGCCATGGCAGCCACCGAGACAATGGTCGGCGTGGGTCGGCACGACCCTAACATGAGAAGGGTGTGCGCCTTGGCGATGATGGCCTCATTGTCCTTGATGTCGACATCGTGTTGCGCGGCATGCAGCGCGGCTGCCTCGGCGGAAAAGTTGGGATCACGGCTCCACGGACCCAAACAAGGTTCGAACTCTCGACGTGTGCGCAGGATCTTGCCTAGCTACAGCTCGTTGCTCGCTACCTCAGGGCTTGACTCCGACGAGTTCGCGTGAGCGGGAAGAAGAAGTGGACACTGTGGTTTACCTAGGTTCGGACCACCTTGCGGTGTAAAACCTACTACTGCTTTGTAGTGGATTGCCTTGTGAGGAGAATGAGGATGAACTAGTACAAGTGCGACCTGCCTCAGGCGAGCTCAATGGCCAAAGGATTGCTCCGGGTCCAGTCCCTTCTCTATGGTGGAGACTAGGCTATACTTATAGTGGCCTTGGTCCTCTTCCCTCATAGCTTAGGCGGGAAGGGATACCACAAAGGCAAATTGAAGGGGGACAGGAGTACACCCTATCCTGACCACTGTTCAAAAAAATCTTCCGATTCAGCGATTTATCGTCCGATTTATCGCTACTCTTGGGGTGATCGATAAGATGATGCCTTATCTTCACCGTTTATCGTTTGGGCCGATTTATCACTATGACAAGCGACTTATCGGGAATCTACCAATAAATCGGGTCCATTCATAGCACTATGTTTGCAAAAAGTATGCTTATTTTCGTTTTGTGGACCTTGTTATGCTATATATACTATTGTCTTATTTTGTTTGTTAGTATACGAGGACTCAAAGGCTAGGAATCAAGGTAACACTTCATTCCAATATTTTTTTGGTTTCGAATATAGCATATTTTAGTGTTGGGAACCTAAGATTTGCAAAAATATGTCCGATTAATAGTCGACCGATAAAATCGATTAATCGGCCGGTTTCAGATTAATCTCTAATCCCCACCTGACCGAGACGATAACGATAAGCGATATCCTCAACATTGATCCTGACTAAAGGTGGTATTCATCTGCAAAGCCTCTGTTCATGATGTTGCGGTGGGCTCGTCGATGACCCCCATCCCGCCGAGCCAGCGGTCCTGGTCATGTTGCGCCGGAATCAAAACCTTTGGGTGATTCCTTGGGAACCCGCGTACATCCTTGCCTCCTTAGCACCAAATAGGAAACTATCCTGTCATGCGTCCGCTGGTGCCATTCTGGCCTTAGTCGTCATAGCTCACGTCACCGCGCGCTTCGCAAGGCGGGACGCCTGCCTAGAGATATCCGTCCCTCAGGAGGCAGCTCAGGAGGCCACTCCTCGGGAGGTCTTGATGTAGTTTGCCTCGCGAGGGTCTTTTTCGTGAAGTCTTGGAGTTGAGCCGTACTGGTCCCTTGGCAGGGCCATGCGCTGGGCCGCAGGTAGATGGGTCTGGGCACCCCCGGTCCCAGAACGCCGACAGTAGCCCTCGGCCCACGGCGCGCTTGGCCTTGCTTCGAGGCGAAGGCAGAGACGGGAGGGCGAAGCAAGGTGGCACACGACAGGACACAGACGCCCCTGCTTCCCCATGCCGCCTCGGCAACCGCCCAGACTGACAAAAGCCTGGCGCGCGCCACAGGGCCATCATTGCTCGAAGCTGGAAGGACGCCGGTTGGCCTTCTGTGATCACCTATAAGAGGGCGAAGCGGGAGAACCCCCAGCCCACCTTTGTCTTCTCGCCCATTCGCTTCCAACCTTTGCCGCAGCAACCATGGCACCAGTGAGGAGGTTCACCGCCATGGAGAAGATAATTTTTTACAACATGCTATATGCTCTAAAGGAAAATAACACATACTTGCATTTCTTAAATAGAGCAATAAAACTTCATCGTATTGATGTTGGGGAACGTAGTAATTTCAAAAAAATTCCTACGCACACGCAAGATCATGGTGATGCATAGCAACGAGACGGGAGAGTGTTGTCTACGTACCCTCGTAGACCGAAGCGGAAGCGTTGACACAACGTAGAGGAAGTAGTCGTACGTTCTCCTCGCGATCCAACCGATCACAGCACCGTTACTCCGGCACCTCCGAGTTCTTGGCACACGTTCAGCTCGATGATGATCCCCGGGCTCCGATCCAGCAAAGCGTCGAGGAAGAGTTCCGTTAGCACGACGGCGTGGTGACGATCTTGATGTGTTACCGGTGCAGGGCTTCGCCTAAGCACTGCAACGATATGATCGAGGTGGAATTTGGTGGAAGGGGGCACCGCACACGGCTAAGGAACGATCCGTAGATCAACTTGTGTGTCTTTGGGGTGCCCCCTGCCCCCGTATATAAAGGAGCAAGGGAGGGGGTGGCCGGCCTAGGGTTAGGCGCGCCAGGGTGTGGAGTCCTACTAGGTTTCCAAGTCCTAGTAGGAGTCCACCAAGAGGGGAGGAAGGGAGAAGGAATAGGAGGAGAAGGAAAGGTGGCTGGCCCCCTTTTCCCTAGTTCAATTCGGACTAGAGGGGAGGGGGGCGCAGCAGCCCTTTTTTTTTCTCTTCCCACTAAAGCCCATCAAGGCCCATTACTTCTCCCGTAATCCCGTAACTCCCCGGTACCTCCGAAAATACCCGAACCACTCAGAACCCTTCCGATGTCCGAATATAGTCGTCCAATATATCGATCTTTACGTCTCGACCATTTCGAGACTCCTCGTCATGTCCCCGATCTCATCCGGGACTCCGAACTCCTTCGGTACATCAAAACTCATAAACTCATAATATAACTGTCATCGAAACCTTAAGCGTGCGGACCCTACGGTTCGAGAACAATGTAGACATGACCGAGACACGTCTCCAGTCAATAACCAATAGTGGGACCTGGATTCCCATATTGGCTCCTACATATTCTACGAAGATCTTTATCGGTCAGACCGCATAACAACATACGTTGTTCCCTTTGTCATCGGTATGTTACTTGCCCGAGATTCGATCGTCGGTATCCAATACCTAGTTCAATCTCGTTACTGGCAAGTCTCTTTACTCGTTCCGTAATACATCATCTCGCAACTAACTCATTGGTTGCAATGCTTGCAAGGCTTTATGTGATGTGCATTACCGAGAAGGCCCTGAGATACCTCTCCGACAATCGGAGTGACAAATCCTAATCTCGAAATATGCCAACTCAACATGTACCTTCGGAGACACCTGTAGAGCACCTTTATAATCACCCAGTTACGTTGTGACGTTGGTAGCACACAAAGTGTTCCTACGGTAAACGGGAGTTGCATAATCTCATAGTTAAAGGAACATGTATAAGTCATGGATAAAAGCAATAGCAACATACTAAACGATCGGGTGCTATGCTAATTGAATGGGTCATGTCAATCAGATCATCAACTAATGATGTGATCTCGTTAATCAAATAACAACTCTTTGTTCATGGTTAGGAAACATAACCATCTTTGATTAATGAGCTAGTCAAGTAGAGGCATACTAGTGACACTCTGTTTGTCTATGTATTCACACATGTATTATGTTTCCGGTTAATACAATTCTAGCATGAATAATAAACATTTATCATGACATGTAAGGAAATAAATAATAACTTTATTATTGCCTCTAGGGCATATTTCCTTCAGTCTCCCACTTGCACTAGAGTCAATAATCTAGATCACATCACTATGTGATTAACATCAATAGTTCACATCATCATGTGATTAACACCCATAGTTCACATCGCTATGTGACCGACACCCAAAGGGTTTACTAGATTCAGTAATCTAGTTTACATTGCTATGTAATTAACACCCAAAGAGTACTAAGGTGTGATCATGTTTTGCTTGTGAGAGAATCTTAGTCAACGGGTCTGCTACATTCAGATCCGTTATGTATTTTGCAATTTTCTATGTCTACAATGCTCTGCACGGAGCTACTTTAGCTAATTGCTCCCACTTTCAATATGTATCTAGATTGAGACTTAGAGTCATCTAGATTAGTGTCAAAACTTGCATCGACATAACCTTTTACGACAAACCTTTTTGTCACATCCATAATCGAGAAACATATCCTTATTCCACTAAGGATAATTTTGATCGCTTGTCCAGTGATCTACTCCTAGATCACTATTGTACTCCCTTGCCAAACTCAGTGTAGGGTATACAATAGGTCTGGTACACAGCATGGCATACCTTATAGAACCTATGGCCAAAGCATAGGGAATGACTTTCATTCTCTTTCTATCTTCTGCCGTGGTCGAGCTTTGAGTCTTACTCAATTTCACACTTTGTAACACAGGCAAGAACTCTTTCTTTGACTGTTCCATTTTGAACTACTTCAAAATCTTGTCAAGGTATGTACTCATTGAAAAAACTTATCAAGCGTCTCGATCTATCTCTATAGATCTTGATGCTCGATATGTAAGTAGCTTCACCGAGGTCCTTCTTCGAAAAACTCCTTTCAAATACTCCTTTATGCTTTACAGAATAATTCTACATTATTTCCGATCAATAATATGTCATTTACATATACTTATCAGAAATGTTGTAGTGCTCCCACTCACTTTCTTGTAAATACAGGCTTCACCGCAAGTCTGTATAAAACTATATGCTTTGATCAACTTATCAAAGCGTATATTCCAACTCCGAGATGCTTGCACCAGTCCATAGATGGATCGCTGGAGCTTGCATATTTTGTTAACACCTTCAGGATCGACAAAACCTTCTAGTTGCATCGTATACAACTCTTCTTTAATAAATCCATTAAGGAATGTAGTTTTGTTTATCCATTTGCCGGATTTCATAAAATGCGACAATTGCTAACATGATTCGGACAGACTTAAGCATAGATACGAGTGAGAAACTCTCATCGTAGTCAACACCTTGAACTTGTCGAAAACCTTTTGCGACAATTCTAGCTTTGTAGATAGTAACACTACTATCAGTGTCCGTCTTCCTCTTCAAGATCCATTTATTTTCTTTGGCTTGCCGATCATTGGGCAAATCCATCAAAGTCCATACTTTGTTCTCATACATGGATCATATCTTAGATTTCATGGCCTCTAACCATTTTGCGAAATCTGGGCTCATCATCGCTTCCTCATAGTTCGCAAGTTCATCATGGTCTAGTAACATGACTTCCAGAACAGGATTACCGTACCACTCTGGTGCGGATCTCACTCTGGTTTACTTACGAGATTCGGTAGTAACTTGATTTTGAAGTTACATGATCATCATCATTAGCTTCCTTACTCATTGGTGTAGTAGTCACAAGAACAGATTTCTGTGATGAACTACTTTCCAATAAGGGAGAAGGTACAATTACCTTATCAAGTTTTTACTTTCCTCCCACTCACTTCTTTCGAGAGAATCTCCTTCTCTAGAAAGTTTCCGAACTTAGCAACAAAAGTCTTGCCTTCGGATCTGTGATAGAAGGTGTACCCAACAATTTCCTTTGGGTATCCTATGAAGACATATTTCTCCGATTTGGGTTTGAGCTTATCAGGATGAAACTTTTCCATATAAGCATCACAACCCCAAACTTTAAGAAACGACAACTTTGGTTTCTTGCTAAACCACAGTTCATATTGTGTCATCTCAACGGACTTAGATGGTGCCCCTTTTAACGTGAATGCAGCTGTCTCTAATGCATGATCCCAAAACGATATTGGTAAATCGGTAAGAAACATCATAGATTGTACTATATCCAATAAAGTACGGTTATGACGTTCGGACACACCATTATGCTGTGGTGTTCCAGGTGGCATGAATTTGTGAAACTATTCCACACGGTTTTAACTGAAGGCCAAAACTCGTAACTCAAATATTTTACCTCTGCGATCATATCGTAGAAATTTTTTATTTTCTTGTTACGATGATTATCCACTTCACTCTGAAATTCTTTGAACTTTTCAAACGTTTCAGACTTATGTTTCATTAAGTAGATATACCCATATCTGCTTAAATCATCTGTGAAGTTCTGAAAATAATGATACTTGTCGCGAGCCTTAATATTCATCGGACCATATACATCAGTATGTATGATTTCCAACAAATCTGTTGCTTGCTCCATTGTTCCAGAGAACGTCGTTTTAGTCATCTTGCCCAAGAGGCATGGTTCGCAAGCATCAAGTGATTCATAATCAAGTGATTCCAAAATCCCATCAGCATGGAGTTTCTTCATGCGCTTTACACCAATATGACCTAAACGGCAGTGCCACAAATAGGTTGCACTATCATTATTAACTTCGCATCTTTTGGTTTCAATATTATGAATATGTGTATCACTACGATCGAGATCCAATGAACTATTTTCATTGGTGTGTATGACCATAGAAGGTTTTATTCATGTAAACAGAACAACAATTGTTCTCTAACTTAAATGAATAACTGTATTGCAATTAACATGATCAAATCATATTCATGCTCAACGCAAACACCAAATAACACTTATTTAGTTTCAACACTAATCCCGAAAGTATAGGGAGTGTGTGATGATGATCATATCAATCTTGGAACCACTTCCAACACACATCGTCACCTTGCCCTTTAACTAGTCTTTGTTCATTCTGCAACTCCCGTTTCGAGTTACTAATCTTAGCAACTTGAACTAGTACCAAATACTGAGGGGTTGCTATGAACACTAGTAAAGTACACATCATTAACATGTATATCAAATATACTTATGTTCACTTTGCCATCCTTCTTATCCGCCAATCACTTGGGGTAGTTCCACTTCCAGTGACCAGTCCCTTTGCAGTAGAAGCACTTAGTCTCAGGCTTAGGACCAGATTTGGGCTTTTTCACTTGAGCAGCAACTTGCTTGCCGTTCTTCTTGAAGTTCCCCTTCTTTCCTTTTGCCCTTTTCTTGAAACTAGTGATCTTGTCAACCATCAACACTTGATGTTTTTCTTTGATTTCTACCTTCGCCGATTTTAGCATCGCGAAGAGCTTGGGAATATTTTCCGTTATCCCTTGCATATTATAGTTCATCACGAAGTTCTACTAACTTGGTGATGGTGACTAGAGAATTCTGTCAATCACTATCTTATCTGGAAGATTAACTCCCACTTGATTCAAGCGATTTGTAGTACTCAGACAATCTGAGCACATGCTCACTAGTTGAGCGATTCTCCTCCATCTTTTAGCTATAGAACTTGTTGGAGACTTCATATCTCTCAACTCAGGTATTTGCTTGAAATATTAACTTCAACTCCTGGAACATCTTGTATGGTCCATGACGTTCAAAACGTCTTTGAAGTCACGATTCTAAGCCGTTTAAGCATGGTGCACTAAACTATTAAGTAGTCATCATATTGAGCTAGCATAACGTTCATAACGTCTGCATCTGCTCCTGCAATAGGTCCGTCACCTAGCGGTGCATCAAGGACATAATTCTTCTGTGCAGCAATGAGGATAAACCTCAGATCACGGATCCAATCCGCATCATTGCTACTAACATTTTTCAACACAATTTTCTCTAGGAACATATCAAAATAAACACAGGGAAGCAACAATGCGAGCTATTGATCTACAACATAGATATGCTAATACTACCAGGACTAAGTTCATGATAAATTAAAGTTCAATTAATCATATTACTTAAGAACTCCCACTTAGATAGACATCCCTCTAATCTTCTAAGTGATCACGTGATCCAAATCAACTAAACCATGTCCGATCATCACGTGAGATGGAGTAGTTTCAATGGTGAACATCATTATGTTGATCATATCTACTATATGATTCACGCTCGACCTTTCGGTCTCTGTGTTCCGAGGCCATATCTGTATATGCTAGGCTCGTCAAGTTAAACCTGAGTATTCCGCGTGTGCAACTGTTTTGCACCCGTTGTATTTGAACGTAGAGCCTATCACACCCGATCATCACGTGGTGTCTCAGCACGAAGAACTTTCGCAATGGTGCATACTCAGGGAGAACACTTCTTGATAATTTAGTGAGAGATCATCTTATAATGCTACCGTCAATCAAAGCAAGATAAGATGCATAAAAGGATAAACATCACATGCAATCAATATAAGTGATATGATATGGTCATCATCATCTTGTGCTTGTGATCTCCATCTTCGAAGCACCGTCATGATCACCATTGTCACCGGCGCGACACCTTGATCTTCATCGCAGCATCGTTGTCGTCTCGCCAATCTTATGCTTCTACGACTATTACTACCGCTTTAGTAATAAAGAAAAGCATTACATCGCGATTGCATTGCATACAATAAAGCGACAACCATATGGCTCCTGCCAGTTGCCGATAACTCGGTTACAAAACATGATCATCTCATACAATAAAATTTAGCATCACGTCTTGACCATATCACATCACAACATGCCCTGCAAAAACAAGTTAGACGTCCTCTACTTTGTTGTTGCAAGTTTTACGTGGCTGCTACGGGCTTTAAGCAAGAACTCATCTTACCTACGCATCAAAACCACAACGATAGTTTGTCAAATAGACTCCGTTTTAACCTTCTCAAGGACCGGGCGTAGCCACACTCGGTTCAACTAAAGTTGGAGAGACAGTCTTCCGCAAGCCATCTATGTGCAAAGCACGTCGAGGGAACCGGTCTCGCGTAAGCGTACGCGTAAGGTTGGTCCGGATCGTCTCGTCCAACAATACCGCTGAACCAAAGTATGACATGCTGGTAGGCAGTATGACTTGTATCGTCCACAACTCACTTGTGTTCTACTCGTGCAAATAACATCATACCATAAAAACCTAGGCTCGGATGCCACTGTTGGGGAACGTAGTAATTTCAAAAAAATTCCTACGCACACGCAAGATCATGGTGATGCATAGCAACGAGAGGGGAGAGTGTTGTCTACGTACCCACGTAGACCGAAGCGGAAGCGTTGACACAACGTAGAGGAAGTAGTCGTACGTTCTCCTCGCGATCCAACCGATCACAGCACCATTACTCCGGCACCTCCGAGTTCTTGGCACACGTTCAGCTCGATGACGATCCCCGGGCTCCGATCCAGCAAAGCGTCGAGGAAGAGTTCCGTCAGCACGACGGCGTGGTGACGATCTTGATGTGTTACCGGCGCAGGGCTTCGCCTAAGCACTGCAACGATATGATCGAGGTGGAATTTGGTGGAAGGGGGCACCGCACACGGCTAAGGGACGATCCGTAGATCAACTTGTGTGTCTTTGGGGTGCCCCCTGCCCCCGTATATAAAGGAGCAAGGGAGGGGGTGGCCGGCCTAGGGTTAGGCGCGCCAGGGTGTGGAGTCCTACTAGGTTTCCAAGTCCTAGTAGGAGTCCACCAAGAGGGGAGGAAGGGAGAAGGAATAGGAGGAGAAGGAAAGGTGGCTGGCCTCCTTTTCCCTAGTTCAATTCGGACTAGAGGGGAGGGGGGGCGCAGCAGCCCTTTTTTTTCTCTCTTCCCACTAAAGCCCATCAAGGCCCATTACTTCTCCCGTAATCCCGTAACTCCCCGGTACCTCCGAAAATACCCGAACCACTCAGAACCCTTCCGATGTCCGAATATAGTCGTCCAATATATCGATCTTTACGTCTCGACCATTTCGAGACTCCTCGTCATGTCCCCGATCTCATCCGGGACTCCGAACTCCTTCGGTACATCAAAACTCATAAACTCATAATATAACTGTCATCGAAACCTTAAGCGTGCGGACCCTACGGTTCGAGAACAATGTAGACATGACCGAGACACGTCTCCAGTCAATAACCAATAGCGGGACCTGGATGCCCATATTGGCTCCTACATATTCTACGAAGATCTTTATCGGTCAGACCGCATAACAACATACGTTGTTCCCTTTGTCATCGGTATGTTACTTGCCCGAGATTCGATCGTCGGTATCCAATACCTAGTTCAATCTCGTTACTGGCAAGTCTCTTTACTCGTTCCGTAATACATCATCTCGCAACTAACTCATTGGTTGCAATGCTTGCAAGGCTTTATGTGATGTGCATTACCGAGAAGGCCCTGAGATACCTCTCCGACAATCGGAGTGACAAATCCTAATCTCGAAATATGCCAACTCAACATGTACCTTCGGAGACACCTGTAGAGCACCTTTATAATCACCCAGTTACGTTGTGACGTTTGGTAGCACACAAAGTGTTCCTACGGTAAACGGGAGTTGCATAATCTCATAGTTAAAGGAACATGTATAAGTCATGGATAAAAGCAATAGCAACATACTAAACGATCGGGTGCTATGCTAATTGAATGGGTCATGTCAATCAGATCATCAACTAATGATGTGATCTTGTTAATCAAATAACAACTCTTTGTTCATGGTTAGGAAACATAACCATCTTTGATTAATGAGCTAGTCAAGTAGAGGCATACTAGTGACACTCTGTTTGTCTATGTATTCACACATGTATTATGTTTCCGGTTAATACAATTCTAGCATGAATAATAAACATTTATCATGACATGTAAGGAAATAAATAATAACTTTATTATTGCCTCTAGGGCATATTTCCTTCAATTGAACCTAATAAATTACTAAGTACACTTCTTTTCCATGCCAAAACTAAAATAGATAAATTGGGGAAGGTTAAAATATTTTCCCTTCAGAGCAGTGTCCGAAATTCTACATGATGTGAGCTCCTAGTTCTATCACCAAATGCGCATGCACTTTTCACAAAAAATTGTCTGTTGTGACAAAATTATAAGGTAAAGAAAGCAACCGAATGGAACGTTCAGAAAAATCATGGGAAATGACAAAAACATTGGTGGGCGTAGTAGACCATGGAATAGGCTCAGATTTCTCTGTAGCTGATACGTGACTAATAAACCATCAAACTTTCATATTGACTTGTATATAAATGTAGTAGAAATAGTATTTCTCAAAGCAGATCATTGGCGCAGCTCCAACCACGGGGCCGGCTCGTGGCCCGGCGGCCGCAACATCCGGTCTAGTCCGCTCCGAGAACCAGCCCAAGGACCTCCAGAAGTGTTTCAACTGCGGCCTCGCTGGCCACTCTTAGGTCACTTGCACTCGCCCTCAGTGCTACTACATATGCTCGGATCTGGGGCATCCTGCCTTCCTATGCCCGGACCGCCCCATGTCGGAGGAGGTGATGATGTAAGAGCATGGGATCGAGGGCATGGGCTTCTTCCACATCGAGCTGCCTGACATCCCTCCGCCCTCGCCCTCACTCCCGGAGATTGTCACTGTACTGGGTGAGGGGGTGGCTTCTCCGGAGATGATCGAGGCTGAGCTCAACCACCTCTACCACTGTAGCTAGGATTGGCAGGTCACCATGACGAACGGCAACCAGCTCTCGCTCGTGTTCCCCGACGTGGTGAGCCACGACTACGGCACCCGCAGTGGCGACATCACCCTGGCTCTCAACAAGCTCGTGGTGGACATCTCAGTGCCTATCTGGGACCCTTGGCGGTCGTCGTACTTGACACGGCATGGATTCTCATCGGCGGCCTCCCCGGCATTGCGCGCTCGGAGCGGGTCATTCGGAGCATGTCCCGCATTCTCGGCAAGGTGTTCGTGGTTGATGAGCTCTCTCCGCAAGGAGGAGGAGGTTCAGGTCAAGGTCAAGTCCCTCGATACGTGCCAAGGTCTGGGTGTTCTTCAACGACCAAGGCTTCGACCTCAAGATCTCCCTGAGCCGCCCAACCACATCGGCCGCCTGCTCATCCCCAACGACAAATTCTTGGGGGGTGGCCCCGACGGTGCCATGGGGGGCGCCGCAGCGACCGGGACCCCCGCTACGGCCGCAACTCCGGCTCGGAGGAGGACGATGATGACTTCGAGGGCAGCCCTCACCGCGACTAGTCTGCCGCTACATCAGCTAGGGGTGGCGCCGAGACTGGCCGATCCCACTCCGCGGCACTGTCGTCGACCGCTGACGGCAGCGATGCATCCGACGCAAGCCTCCATGTCTTCCCGGCGTCGTCCCGCTGCTCCCCCGGAGTCCCTCCCGGCATCCTCGCGGTCGTCTCCACCGGAGGCGACTCGACCTCAGCACCCCAGCTCCCTGTGACACCCAGATAATTAAGCCACAGTAACCCTCTGCTAATGATGCCACGTCACCTCGATTACTGTTGATTAAACTCGCGTCAATTCAAAACCGTTTCGAAATTCAAATTTAACATAAAGTCAAACGGGAAAAGTTTTCAAAAGTCAAGTCTAAAATGTTCGAAGTGTAGCAAATAAATCATAGATGATTATGGCGATGAATCCAAATTAACATAAAAGGTTTAAATGCACTAAACTAAACTAAACAGTAGCAAATACAATTATTTGAATGCTTTTAAAATAATAAACAAATGTTAAACTATTTTATTTAGTCACCAAACTTTTTAAGGCAGTGGTTTATTTTGAGATATTATTTTAGGAGCTATTGTCTTATTGCACAAAGCTAAAGAAATTAAAAGTAAAATAAAAAAGAATGAAAAGAAAATTATGAAAAGATAAAAAGAAAGGAAACAAAAATAAAAGAGAACCCCCCCCCCCCGGCTGGGCCTCGGCCCAGCTGGCCTCTGGGCCAACCAGGCCGGCCCAGCCACGCCTACATACCCCCCCACCCCTGACCGAAACCCTAAACCATTCCCCCCCCACTTCTCCAATTCTTCCCCACTCCCCCGATCCCCCTAGGATCTGGATCGGGAGGGCCCAACGCTCGTCGCCCCGACCCAGGCGCCCCGGACGCCCACCTCGTCGGAGCCCCTCGCTGTCATCGCCAGGAGTCGTCAATCGACGCCGCCCCGCCCCGTCACCGAACCTCCTCCTCACCCCTCCTCCCTCGCACGTCGCCCGCCCATGGCCTCTGCCTCGCCGACGTCGTCATCGAACGCCGGCGCCTCGACCTCTCCTCCTCGACGACGACGCGTCCCCATCCTCGTCCTCGACCCCCACTGCCAACCCCCTACAGCTACACGGTGAGCTGTCGCGCCGGTCGCGCCTCCCCTCTCCCCCTCTCTGCTCCCGGCCACGCCCGATGCGCGCGCCCGCGCACCGCCGCCCCGCACCCGAGTGCGCTCGCCTGCGCTCACTGCCGCATCCGCCACGCTCCCACGCGCTCCAAGTCGTGTCGCGCCCGCGCATGCCCCGCTAGCTCTATTGCCTGTTGCTGCTGCTCCCGCCGACCCCGCCACCGCGTGCTCATCGCAGGGCCCTGCAGCTCCTCCACCGCCCGCCGTTGTGGCCTCGCTGGCCCGCACGCTCGCAGCCGCGCACCGCTCTAGCTCCGCCACTCGCCGCCCTGCTCCGGCCTCCCTCGCCGTGCTCCGCCTCCCCACGCTGGTTGCTGGCCGCTCGCCGTTGCCTGCATCGTTGCGCCGGCGCCCGTGTGGATGCCCGCATCGTTGCGCCGGCGCGGCCGGTTCCACACGGGCGCCGGCGCCCACGCCCGCACGCCAGCGCCCGTAGAGCCCGTCGCCCGCACGCCCGCACGCCCGCGCCCGTGGAGCCCGTCGCCCGCACGCCCGATCCGCTATGGCCCTTAGGGCCAATGACATGTTGGGCCCGCCCGTGTGAAACGTTTTTTAAGAAAAAATTAATTAAAATTAATTACAAAATAAATAAATAAATAAATATTAAATTAATTAATTTAATTAATCTTAATTATGTAGCTAATTAAAACCTAATTAATATACTAATAAAACTAACTAATGTTGATTAGTGATCAATCAATGACAGTGGGGCCCTCCTGTCGGTTTGTCCCAGTCAACGGTTAGAGTTGACCGCTGACGTCATGCTGATGTCATAAAATGATTTTCGAATTAAATAATTTCTGTTAATTCTAAAATTGAATTAAAACTTTAAAAATTAATATAAAGTAATCCGTAAGTCCGATGAAAATACTTTGTACATGAAAGTTGCGCAGAACGACGAGACGAATCAAGATACGCAGCCCGTTTGTCTGCCACACATCCCTAGCATAGCAAACACGCAACTTATTTCCTCTGGTTCACCTGTCCAAAAACGCGGAACACTGGGGATACTTTTCCGGATGCTTCCCCCCTTCGTCGGTATCACCTACTGTGTTAGGTCACCTCTAGCACCGCGTATTGCCATGTTACGCTTTGTGATGCTTTGATTGCTCTGTTATTTATTGTGTTCCCCTCCGTTACTTCTTTCCGGTAGACCCCGAGACCGCTGTCAGTACCCCTGTGATCGACTACATCGACGACGAACCCTTCTCTTGCAAGAGCAACCAGGCAAGCCCCCCTTTGATCACCAGATATCGCCTATTCCTTCTCTCTACTGCTTGCATTAGAGTAGTGTAGCATGTTACTGCTTTCGGCTAATCCTATTCTGCTGCATAACCTGTCATTGTTGCTACAGTTGTTACCCTTACCTGCTATCCTAATGCTTCGTATAGGATGCTAGTGTTCCATCAGTGGCCCTACACTCTTGTCCGTCTGCCATGCTATACTACTGGGTCGTGATCACTTCGGGAGGTGATCACGGGCATATGCTATATACTTTATATTGTTACATTACTTATGATAATGTTCGGAGATGGGGGCTGAAGGGGCAGGTGGCTCCATCCCGGTAGAGGTGGGCCTGGGTTCCCGACGGCCCCCGACTGTTACTTTGTGGCGGAGCGACAGGGCAGGTTGAGACTACCCAGGAGAGAGGTGGGCATGGCCCTGGTTGGCGTTCGCGGTTACATTAAAATAACAGACTTAACAAGTTCTTGGTATTTGATCTGAGTCCGGCCTCTGGCCTATACGCACTAACCAACTACGCGGGAACAGTTATGGGCACTCGACGTCGTGGTATCAGCCGAAGCCTTCGTGATGTTAGCGATTGAGCGGCGCATGCCGAGTTGGACCGCGTAACACAACTTCCTTTGAAACTGAGGTTTCTAGGTCTGCTCTCCGGCAGCCCACGCAAAGTGCAGGTGTGCAATGGGCGATGGGCCCAGACCCCTGCACGCATAGGATTTAGACCGACGTGCTGACCTCTCTGTTGTGCCTAGGTGGGGCTGCGACGTGTTGATCACCCGAGGCCGGGCATGACCCAGGAAAGTGTGTCCGGACAAATGGGATCGAGCGTGTTGGGTTATGTGGTGCACCCCTGCAGGGAAGTTCATCTATTCGAATAGCCGTGATCCTCGGTAACAGGACGACCCGGAGTTGTACCTTGACCTTATGACAACTAGAACCGGATACTTAATAAAACACACCCTTCCAAGTGCCAGATACAACCCGGTGATCGCTCTCTCACAGGTCGACGAGGAGAGGATCGTCGGGTAGGATTATGCTATGCGATGATACTTGGTGAACTTACCATCTACTCTCTTCAACATGCTGCAAGATGGAGGCTGCCAGAAGCGTAGACTTTGACATGACTAGCTATCCCCTCTTATTCTGGCATTCTGCAGTCCAGTCCACCGATATTGCCTCTTTACACATATACGCATGCATATGTAGTGTAGATCCTTGCTTGCGAGTACTTTGGATGAGTACTCACGGTTGCCTTTCTCCCTCTTTTCCCCCTTTCCCTTCTACCTGGTTGTCGCAACCAGATGCTGGAGCCCAGGAGCCAGACGCCACTGTCGATGACGACTCCTACTACACCGAGGGTGCCTACTACTACGTGGAGGCCGCTGACGACGACCAAGAGTAGTTTAGGAGGATCCCAGGCAGGAGGCCTGCGCCTCTTTCGATCTGTATCCCAGTTTGTGCTAGCCTTCTTAATGCAAACTTGTTTAACTTATGTCTGTAGTCAGATATTGTTGCTTCCGCTGACTCGTCTATGATCGAGCACTTGTATTCGAGCCCTCGAGGCCCCTGGCTTGTATTATGATGCTTGTATGACTTATTTTATTTTTAAAGTTGTGTTGTGATATCTTCCCGTGAGTCTCTGATCTTGATTGTACATGTTTGCGTGTATGATTAGTGTACAATTGAATCGGGGGCGTCACAAGTTGGTATCAGAGCCGACTGCCTGTAGGAATCCCCCTTCCACACTCCATGGCCGAAGTCGAGTCTAGACATTACAAAACTTTTACTAACATGGCTTTGCGGCCCATGGGCCCACGTCGTCATTGGGTGGTATTAGGATCTTTTACTCCTCGATCTTTACTCTGGGACTCTGATGTCTCTTCTATTCGGGTTAAATGATTTTTACTAACTCTGACTCTAGGTTCTCGATAATACATTCTCCTGGAGAGCTCCTTCAGTCTAGATGATCTCTGGCTGCACCAGAAGATTTCGAAGATACTCTCTGATATTCTCTCGAGACGTTGTGCCCGTTGCTTTTGCAATTCCCTACCACCGAAATATCCCTATGGATAAATACTTACACCTGTCATTCTTACTTTATACCCAGTCGATCTTGTTATTACAAGATACCCCGAGAAAACTTTGTGCCTACTGCCTTGCAGTTCTAAGTCGCCTAATTACCCCTATGGATAAATTCTTGCACCTATCGAGTATCCGTTCATCCCCAGTTTTTCATATGTTTCACAAAATTCTTCGAAATACTATCCGATCTTTCGAGAATCCTTTGTAGCTTATGGCCCGTTGCCTGCATTATGGTTAATTCCAAATGACTAGCAATATTCATGGTTGTCTTTTGCCTTTACCATCTTGGTTCCCTTGATTCAATATGTTGCGAATGTTGCAATCCTTAATCAGATCCTAGAATTCATCCTTTCGGCTCAGACGTCATTTTTAACATGAGCTGGATCTCGACCAATCAAATTGCCATCGATTGTACCCCTAAGCCTACTCAACTTATCCATCCTTAATCAGAGTGTTTGCTTCTGATCCCTTGATTTGGAAATCACAATTCCTTTG
Organism: Aegilops umbellulata; assembly: GCA_032464435.1. Classification (NCBI taxonomy): domain Eukaryota; kingdom Viridiplantae; phylum Streptophyta; class Magnoliopsida; order Poales; family Poaceae; genus Aegilops; species Aegilops umbellulata. The sequence continues at coordinate 380,214,528 of CP136054.1, forward strand.
CATTTGAGTTTGAATTAGTTGGTTGTTTCTATAATCCAATGCCTTTGCATTGTTTCTTCCTCTGGTTGAGTACCGATGCTTACATCAGATCCCTTGAGGACCATCGGATCCTTTGTTGTATTTTATCCGACAGCGTCCTTCATATTCAATCACTTTGGAAGTTCTTCCCCTGATACATAATGACATTGGTCCTATTACTTGATTTGGCCAACCATGCTCTGCTTTGAGCTGGTGATATTTACTACTGAAGCTTGTGGTATATGTTTCCACGATGCCCCGATGGGTTGAACCTATGCCTTCCTTAATATGTGTGAACTCGAAAGTTTTCACGAGTCACACACTTCTGGTATTTGGCCAGATAAAATTTCAACACTACAACTTCTTCGAAAGTGAGAAGTGAATGAAAGGTTCTGCATTGGAGAAGTGGGAGCCGACCTTGAACTTTGTGTTCATGCCCATGGACACGATGTAGATCTTATCATTAAAGCTTCTCTTAAATTAATTATTCCTTTGGTATAAGCTCATCTTATATCTGGGATCTGGCCTTTTGTAATCCGACCATGTTCTCCTTTAAATACCAATTCTCGTGCAAGTTTATGCACTTCTCTTCTACAGAGCAATACCCCAGTCCAACCTTCACTTTCATCTTCCGTCGAGTATTACACTCTGGTATCTCGAGAATATCATGGAACTGCATAACTTCTTATGGGTTCTTCATCAACTGTTCGGATTCCAATTTTCCTGGGTTCTGGGTTGTCGTCAACCGAGAACACAAAATAGTGAATCGAGTCCGCACTCTGATTCAATAACTCTAAGTAATTTTTGTTGCTTACGAGTTTAATAATCCTTCAAGTCATCCCAAGCCTGATCGGCTATATCATTATCGTGCTAAATTTTAACTGTGCTACCTGGTCCTTATTTCCGGAGCACAACTTTTGACGATGAGCCAAGCTTACGGCGATCGTCCTCGGCATACCATTTCGCCTTGAACAACAATATTTGATTTCAAGTTTGTATTGAACTAGTGGTTTCAATAACCTTTCGCTCAATCATTCATTTGACTTGATGTCATCGCCGATCGAGTACATATTAATGGAATCTCTCGACAAATATGTCGTGCTCATCATCAACAATGATGTGCCTTCTTCCAAGTGTGAATCGAATTCATGATGGGAAATACCATCCTTTCCCCTCGATGATTGGTATTAACATTGACAACATTCTTGCATTCCCTCCAACACAAAACTTGTTTTGTGTTGTGTTATACCTTGAGTTCCTTGTTATCTGACTTATGTTATGTTCTACCTTGAAGTACTACCATCTTTTATGTCAAGAATGTCGTGAGAATTTCACCACCTCTTAAGAAATTCTTGTTACAGTGATGCTTCTCTCCATCACCATTCTTTTCTTGGCCCCCGTGTTGAGTGAACTCTGTTGTGAGAATTTAATATCTGTAGCAACCCTATTGTTTTGAAGTGAATGGCCGATAGTTTCGTTATTGAATCACCATTCTAACTTTCATCGTCCTACTTGGTGCATATTTCCAGGTGCATTTTCGTTCAATATTTAATTGTGGATGTTCTCATCGAACATACCTCATTATATACTTCGGTGTGTTTGATGCTATCACCTCGTTCATTTAATTGTGGAAATCCATCCTTTGGAAATCTTGATGAATTGTCGCTGGTCCATCAGCCACCTCCTCATCCTCTCCTTGGTTTACCGATGAAATCTTGTTTTGGAACTCGCTTCCATAGTTCATTTCCTGAGAATCTTATGATGTCTTCTATCAATTTGTGTCGCACATTTTTCTTCTCAGGTATCCTAACCCCAATCAGAACTCAATCTCGGTCAGATATGATGGCTGGGACATATTTCCAAGAGTTATAACATTGGTCTTTATAAGACCCGGTAAGGTGATGTCATGCCTAGCACACCTGGGCGGAGGACCTATCGTTATAGTTTCCTTTTAGCAAGGTTATCTATTCTTCCATGAGGAAATGGTAAAAATTATTCTATAAGTTGTTCCTTATGAATCCTTTGTGTATCCAAAGTCTGACCTTTGCTTGAAGACCATGTCAATGCTATCTCGAAGCATGTCAGTGGAACTCCGATTTTCAATAAAAGAATTTGAAGCACAATGCTAAATTTTCTGTATCAATTATCCAAACACCGTTGTTTGGGTTATGTCATGAAATTCCTCTCCCCTTACCTAAATGGTTTTCTACTTTCTATCATGTCATGGATATCATGCTCTGCCTGTCCTTGGGAAGGATATACCCTTGAAATATGTGTTCAAACACATTTTCCTTTCCATTGTTCTATTTAATCTGATAATCGTATTTTCCTTTACATTGGTTGGTTTAGCGTTTCTTGTGATCTATATGATCTAAGCAGTAATATTCTGTTGCTTATGTAAACACCTCAGTGTAAAACTCTGTCAATAAAACCTCCTTACTATTGTTGTTAACATTACGGTAACCACCGATGGACGAGAACCTTGCCTATTGGTCCGCCTCGTTCAACAAGCAGGAAATGGTTCTCTTCGTCCCTCGCCCTTGGTACCGATGTTGTTGCTGACATAATTGACTGTCTATTTTCTGGCATGCCTTGCTATCATGATCGAATAATATGACAGCGCCCCCCTAATTTTTAACCCACATGGTGGGCCCGTAACCCACAGGTCCCAGGATCGAAACTTGACTCTCCGTTACACCCCCTGTTTCCAAAGTTATTCCTCGCGCGTGGCCTCATACGTAATTCACGAGCCACCTTTCTAGAGATCATCTATTCTGGTATCAGACACAATACTTATTCCCATCGCTTTGAACCCTTTCACACTCCGTTACAGGCAATGAACGATTGCCTATCTGCTTGAAATTTCTTATTGCACCTTCTTTCCTTGCTCTCGATGACTTTCTCGAATTTCAACTTAAGAGATGCCTCTATACCTTGTTCACTGAGATAGCCCCCAGGTACCTAACATGTGTTGAGCTCCGTCCTTCCCGAGTCTCGCCCCTTATCTTTTCCATAAGTAAGATGGAGTTCTCGAAGAAAGGATGCCGACTTCATCATGATGACATGAAGCAGAGAAATGGAGACATCAACATAATGGATTGACCTCTTCGAGAAGAGCAACTAAGACCGAGAAGATTCGTTAAAATTTCGTAACCATACCCTTTCCCCCTTACTCCACCCCTTAAATCTCAGGACAAGATTTCTTGTAGTTGAGGAGAATTGTGACACCTGGATAATTAAGCCACAGTAACCCTCTGCTAATGATCCCACGTCACCTCGATTACTGTTGATTAAACTCGCTTTGATTCAAAACCATTTTGAAATTTAAATTTAACATAAAGTCAAACAGTAAAAGTTTTCAAAAGTCAAGTCTAAAATGTTCGACGTGTAGCAAATAAATCATAGATGATTATGGTGATGAATCCAAATTAACATAAAAGGTTTAAATGCACTAAACTAAACTAAATAGTAGCAAATACAATTATTTGAATGCTTTTCAAATAATAAACAAATGTTAGACTAGTTTATTTAGTCACCAAACTTTTTAAGGCAGTGGTTTATTCTGAGACATTAATTTAGGAGCTATTGTCTTATTTCACAAAGCTAAAGAAATTAAAAGTAAAATAAAACATAATAAAAGAAAATTATGAAAAGATAAAAAGATAGAAAACAAAAATAAAAGAGAACCCCCACCCCCCTGGCTGGGCCTCGGCCCAGCTGGCCTCTGGGCCAATCCGGCCGGCCCAGCCGCGCCTACATACCCCCCCCCCCCACCCCTGACCGAAACCCTAAACCATTCCCCCCACTTCTCCCATTCTCCCCCACTCCCTCGATCCCCCCCAGGATCTGGATCGGGAGCGCCCAACGCTCGCCGCCCCGACCCAGGCGCCCCCGACGCCCACCTCGTCAGAGCCCCTCGGTGCCGTCGCCCGGAGCCGTCAACTGACGCCGCCCCACCCCGTCACCGGACCTCCTCCTCGCCCCTCCTCCCTCGCAAGTCGCCTGCCCGTGGCCTCTGCCTCGCCGACGTCGTCACCGAACGCCACCGCCTCGACCTCTCCTCCTCGCCGGCGACGCGTCCCCATCCTCCTCCTCGACCCCCATTGTCACCCCCCTACAGCTATGTCGTGAGCTGCCGCGCCGGTCGCGCCTCCCCTCTCCCCCTTCTCTGATCTCGGCCACGCCCGATGCGCGCACCCGCGCAACGCCGCCCCGCACACGAGGGCCCCGAGTGCGCTCGGCCGCGCTCACTGTCGCATCCGCCACGCTCCCGCGCGCTCCCCGCCGCGTCGCTCCCACGCGCTCCCCGCCGCGTCGCGCCCGCGCATGCCCCGCTCGCTCCTTTGCCTGCTGCTGCTGCTCACACCAACCCCGCCACCGCGTGCTCATCGCAGCGCCATGCAGCTCCTCCGCCGCCCGACGCCCGCTGCTGCCGCCTCGCTGGCCCGCACGCTCGCAGCCGCGCACCGCTCCAGCTCCGCCACTCGCCGCCCGGCTCCGGCCTCCCTCGCCGTGCTCCGCCTCCCAACGCTGGTCGCTGCGCTCGCTCTTGCCCGCATCACTGCGCCGGCGCCCGGTTCCACACGGGCGCCCACGCCCGCGCTCGTAGAACCCGTCGCTCGCACGCCCGATCCGCTATGGCCCTTAGGGCCAATGACAAGTGGGGCCCGCCCCTGTGAAACGTTTTTTAAGAAAAAAAATTAATTAAAAAATAAATAATTAATTAATTAGTAAATTAATTGATTAAATTAATCATGATTAGGTAGCTAATTAAAACCTAATTAATATACTAATAAAACTAACTAATGGGGCCCTCCTGTCGGTTTGACCCAGTCAACGGTCAGACTTGACCACTGACGTCATGCCGACATCATAAAATGATTTTTCGAATTAAATAAATTCTGTTAATTCTAAAATTGAATTAAAACTTTATAAATTAATATAAACTAATCCGTAACTCGGATGAAAATACTGTGTACATGAAAGTTGCTCAGAACGACGAGACGTGGGTACGCAGCCTGTTCGTCCGCCACACATCCCTAGCATAGCAAACATGAAACTTTCTTCCTCCGGTTCACCTGTCCAAAAACGCGGAACACAGGGGATACTTTTCCGGATGTTTCCCCCCTTCGCCGATATCACCTACTGTGTTAGGTCACCTCTAGCACCACGTACTGCCATGTTACGCTTTGTGATGCTTTGATAGCTCTGTTATTTATTGTGTTACCCCTCCGTTACTTCTTTCCGGTAGACCCCGAGACCGCTGCCAGTATCCCTGTGATCGACTACATCGACGATGAACCCTTCTCTTGCAAGGGCAACCAGGCAAGCCCCGCCTTTGATCACCAGATATCGCCTATTCCTTCTCTCTACTGCTTGCATTAGAGTAGTGTAGCATGTTACTGCTTTTGGTTAATCCTATTCTGCTGCATAGCCTATCATTGTTGCTACAGTTGTTACCCTTACCTGCTATCCTAATGCTTAGTATAGGATGCTAGTGTTCCATCAGTGGCCCTACACTCTTGTCCGTCTGCCATGCTATACTAGTTGGCCGTGATCACTTCGGGAGGTGATCACAGGCATATGCTATATACTTTATGTTGTTACATTACTTATGATATTGTTCGGAGATGGGGGCTGAAGGGGAAGGTGGCTCCATCTCGGTAGAGGTGGGCCTGGGTTCCCGACGGCCCCCGACTGTTACTTTGTGGCAGAGCGACAGGGCAGGTTGGGACCACCTAGGAGAGAGGTGGGCCTGGCCCTGGTTGGCGTTCGCGGTTACATTAAAAGAACACGCTTAACAAGTTCTTGGTATTTGATCTGAGTCTGGCCATTGGCCTATACGCACTAACCAACTACGCGGGAACAGTTATGGGCACTCGACGTAGTGGTATCAGCCAAAGCCTTCGTGATGTCAGCGACTGAGTGGCGCATGCCGGGTTGGACTGCGTCACGCAACTTCCTTTGAAATGGAGGTTGCTAGGTCTGCTCTCCGGCCGCCCACGCAACATGCAGGTGTGCACTGGGCGATGGGCCCAGACCCCTATGCGCATAGGATTTAGACCGGTGTGCTGACCTCTCTGTTGTGCCTAGGTGGGGCTGCGACGTGTTGATCTCCCGAGGCCGGGCATGACCCAGGAAAGTGTGTCCGACCAAATGGGATCGAGCGTGTTGGGTTATGTGGTACACCCCTGTAGGGAAGTTTATCTATTCGAATAGCCGTGATCCTCGGTAACAGGACGACCCAGAGTTGTACCTTGACCTTATGACAACTAGAACCGGATACTTAATAAAACACACCCTTCCAAGTGCCAGATACAACCTGGCGATCACTCTCTCACAGGTCGACGTGGAGAGGCTCGCCGGGTAGGATTATGCTATGCGATGATACTTGGTGAACTTATCATCTACTCTCTTCTACATGCTGCAAGATGGAGGCCGCCAGAAGCGTAGTCTTCGACAGGACTAGCTATCCCCCTCTTATTCTGGCATTCTGCAGTTCAGTCCACCGATATTGCCTCTTTGCACATATACCCATGTATATGTAGTGTAGATCCTTGCTTGCGAGTACTTTGGATGAGTACTCACGATTGCCTTTCTCCCTCTTTTACCCCTTTCCCTTCTACCTGGTTGTCGCAACCAGATGCTGGAGCCCAGGAGCCAGACGCCACCTTCGACGACGACTCCTACTACACCAAGGGTGCTGATACGTCTCCAACGTATCTATAATTTTTGATTGCTCCATGCTATATTATCTACTGTTTTGGGCAATAATGGGTTTTATTATCCACTTTTATATTATTTTTGGTACTAACCTATTAACCGGAGGCCCAACCCGGATTTGCTATTTTATGCCTATTTCAGTGTTTAGAAGAAAAGGAATATCAAACGGGGTCGAAACGGAACGAAATCAATTGGAGAAGTTATTTTTGGAAGGAAAGCTACCGGATAGACTTGGACCCCACGTCAAGAGCCAAGGGAGGTGCTCACGAGGGTGGGGGCACACCCCCTGCCTCGTGGGGCCCCCGAAGCTCCACTGACGTACCTCCTGAACCCATATATACCTACGTACCCTAAAACTTCCAGAACAGAGATTAGATCGGGAGTTCCACCGCCGCAAGCCTCTGTAGCCACCAAAAGTCAATCGGGACCCTGTTCTGGCACAATGCCGGAGGGGGGAACCCTCACCGGTGGCCATCTTCATCATCCCGGCGCTCTCCATCATGAGGAGGGAGTAGTTCACCCTCGGGGCTGAGGGTATGTACCAGTAGCTATGTGTTTCATCTCTCTCTCTCTCGTGTTCTTGATTTGGCACGATCTTGATGTATCGCGAGCTTTGCTATTATAGTTGGATCTTATGTTTCTTCACCCCCTCTTCTCTCTTGTAATGGATTGAGTTTCCCTTTGAAGTTATCTTATCGGATTGAGTCTTTAAAGATTTGAGAACACTTGATGTATGTCTTGCCGTGCGTATCTGTGGTGACAATGGGATATCACGTGATTCACTTGATGTATGTTTTGGTGATCAACTTGCAGGTTCCGCCCATGAACCTATGCATAGCGGTTGGCACACGTTTTTGTCGTGATTCTCCGGTAGAAACTTTGGGGCACTCTTTGAGGTTCTATGTGTTGGTTTGAATAGATGAATTGAGATTGTGTGATGCATATCGTATAATCATGCCCACGGATACTTGAGGTGACAATGGAGTATCATGGTGACATTAGGGTTTTGGTTGATTTGTGTCTTAAGGTGTTATTCTAGTACGAACTCTAGGGATGTTTGTGACACTTATAGGAATAGCCCAACGGATTGATGGGAACGAATAACTTTGATGTGGTTTCGTACCCTACCATAATCTCTTCGTTTGTTCTCCGCTATTAGTGACTTTGGGGTGACTCTTTGTTGCATGTTGAGGGATAGTTATATGATCCAACTATGTTATTATTGTTGAGAGAACTTGCACTAGTGAAAGTATGAACCATAGGCCTTGTTTCCTAGCATTGCATTACCGTTTGTGCTCACTTTTACCGCTTGCTACCTTGCTGTTTTTATATTTTCAGTTTACAAAAACCTATATCTACCATCCATATTGCACTTGTATCACCATCTCTTCACCGAACTAGTGCACCTATACAATTTACCATTGTATTGGGTGTGTTGGGGACACATGAGACTCTTTGTTATTTGGTTGCAGGGTTGCTTGAGAGAGACCATCTTCATCCTACGCCTCCCACGGATTGATAAACCTTAGGTCATCCACTTGAGGGAAATTTGCTACTGTCCTACAAACCTCTGCACTTGGAGGCCCAACAACGTCTACAAGAAGAAGGTTGTGTAGTAGACATCAGGTGCCTACTACTACGTGGAGGCCACTGACGATGACCAATAGTAGTTTAGGAGGATCCCAAGTAGGAGGCATGCGCGTGTTTCGATCTGTATCCCAGTTTGTGCTAGCCTTCTTAAGGCAAACTTGTTTAACTTATGTGTGTACGCAGATATTGTTGCTTCCGCTGACTCGTCTATGATCGAGCATTTGTATTCGAGCCCTCGAGGCCCGTGGCTTGTATTATGATGCTTGTATGACTTATTTTATTTTTGGAGTTGTGTTGTGATATCTTCCCGTGAGTTTCTGATCTTGATCGTACATGTTTGCGTGTATGATTAGTGTATGATTAAATCCGGGGCGTCACACTCCCTCCCTCGGCGTTCGTGACCTCTGAGGGGATGGGGATGGGCTCGGACCGGCCTCCTACGCCCCCTCTCGTCGAGCCGGTCCAGCCGGACCAAGTGGAGACTGATCCCCTCCCCGGCACCGACATGGCCCTGACTCCGTTCGCCTCCACCCCGATCGAGATCGCTTCTCCACCGACCCTGCTCCTGGCCACCTCGTGCACCGTGCCTGATGGGGTGTCGGTGGTGGTGACCACTCCGGGGGACGCTACCCCACTCCCCCCTCGGACTGCGGCCTACTCCAGGAGGGGCAGATCGACCTCGACTCCGGGGACGTCCTCGTGCCGCAGTGCCAGGATCGAGGCGGCCAGACCGGAGGGCAGCCCAGCTATGCCTATTCTAGAGCGGGCAAAGCTCCGGGCAGCAGCCCGGAACCTTGAGCCAGGTACTCCACCCATCCCAGCTACCACCGCTACTTGCTCATTATCTGCTCTTGAGTCAGCACCGTTAGGCCACCTCACAAAGGTTGCGGCAGATTCGGCCATTGTGTTCCGAAGTGAAATCGGATCCCCGTTAGTCTATATTGAAGCGATCCGTGCTTGAGAGATCCTCGATGGGATCCTTGCCGACACCCGTGCTCGTGCTCGAGGTTGCCTCATACGTCTCCAACGTATCTATAATTTTTTATTGTTCCATGCTATTATATTATCTATTTTGATTGTCTGATGTGCTTTATTATACTCTTTTATATTATTTTGGGACTAACCTATTAACCAAAATCCTAGTCCGAGTTTCTGTTTTCTTGCCTATTTCAGTGTTCTGCAGAAAAGGAATACCAAACAGAATCCAAACGGAATGAAACCTTCGCGATGATCTTTCTTGGAACAAACACAATCCAAAAGACTTGGAGTTGAAGTCTGGAACTCCGCGAGGCAGCCACGAGGCAGGAGGGCATGCCGAGGGGGGGGTAGGCACGCCCCAACCCTCATGGGCCCCACGGAGCTCCATCGACGTACTTCTTTCGCCTATATATACTCTTATACCCTAAAAACATCAGGGGGAGCCATGAAACCACTTTTCCACCGCCGCAACCTTCTGTACCCGTGAGATCCCATCTTGGGGCCTTTTCCGATGATCTTTCGGAGGGGGAATTGATCGGAGGGCTTCTACATCAACACCATAGCCTCTCCGATGATGTGTGAGTAGTTTACACATACCTTCAGGTCCATAGTTACTAGCTAGATGGCTTCTTCTCTCTCTTTGGTTCTCAATATAAAGTTCTCCTCGATGTTCTTGGAGATCTATTCGATGTAATACTCTTTTGCTGTGTGTTTGCTGATATCCGATGAATTGTGGATTTATGATCAAGTTTATCTATGAATAATATTTGGTTCTTCTCTGAATTCATATATGCATGATTTTATATCTTTTCAAGTATCTTCGAATTATCGGTTTAGTTTGGCCTACTAGATTGATATTTCTTGCAATGGGAGAAGTGCTTAGCTTTGGGTTCAATCTTGCAGTGTCCTTTCCCAATGAAAGTAGGGGCAGCAAGGCACGTATTGTATTGTTGCCATCGAGGATAATAAGATGGGTTTTATATCATATTGCTTGAGTTTATCCCTCTACATCATGTCATCTTGCTTAATGTTACTCTGTTCTTATGAACTAAATATTCTAGATGCATCCTGGACAGCGGTCAATGTGTGAAGTAGTAGTAGTAGATGTAGAGTTGTTTCGGTCTACTTGACACAGACGTGATCCTATATTCATGATCATGCCTAGATATTCTCATAACTATGCGCTTTTCTATCAAGTGCTCGTAGTAATTTGTTCACCCACCGTAATATATGCTATCTTGAGAGAAGCCACTGGTGAAACCTATGGCCCCCGGGTCTCTTTCTTATTATATTGCATCTCTTTTATTTGCATCACATCTCGTTTTACTATTTTGCAATCTTTACTTTCCAATCTATACAACAAAAATACCAAAAATATTTATCTTATTATCTTTATTAGATCTCACTTTTGTGAGTGACCATGAAGGGATTGACAACCCCTTTATCGCGTTGGTTGCAAGGTTCTTGATTGTTTGTGCAGGTACTAGGTGACTTGCATGTTATCTCCTACTGGATTGATATCTTGGTTCTCAAAAACTGAGGGAAATACTTACGCTACTTTGCTGTATCACCCTTTCCTCTTCAAGGGAAAACCAACGCATGCTCAAGAGGTAGCAAGAAGGATTTCTGGCACCGTTGTCGGGGAGATCTACGCTCAAGTCAATACATACCAAGTACCCATCACAAACTCTTCTCCCTCGCATTACATTATTTTCCATTTGCCTCTCGTTTTCCTCTCCCCCACTTCTAAAACCTCTGGTTTTTCTCGCCATGGCCGTACCAAAAGGGCCTAAGGGTTTTCTCCCGGGTTCTAATACTTTGGATATAGTCCCTTTGTCCTTTCTAAGCTCATAAATAATGATGCTATGGAAAGACCTACCGGGATTATCAATGAAATTTTTAATAATTTTGATGAAGATGATCCTGAAATTTTTCGTTATGTGTGTGATGAATCTTTGAAACATGCTTGGGATAGGCTATTAAGGATCCGAGCTAGCTATGTGCCCCAATATCAAATTGAGATTTAATTAAGAAGTTTTTATATTGGCTTACCTTCTTCTTTCAAGCAAGTTTTGGATTCTATTTTTGAAGAAGGTTTTCTAGAGGGGGATGCCATCGATGCCTATGAAAAGACGAAAGCTATATTTGGGCATCCCATGAGTGAAAAGGTTGAATCTACCTCTCTTTTGTGTTTGTATCAGAATGAAATTATCAAAGAGATGAAGGCTAGTTTAGTTGCAAATTTTCATAGTGTGCTTAATCTTTCTTCTACCATTAATGGCCACGTACTCTCACAAAATAGAAAGATAAGTGCTTTAGATAAGAAATTTCTCTTTATCACCAAAAGGGAGAAGATGGCAATACCTACATCTATTCTTGCTTTATGCCTAGCTAGGGGTGTTAATCTGTAACATCCCAAAATTCTAAATTTTGGAATGTTATAATAAATAGACAGATTTGATTGATTGTTTGATTGTTGTGTGATTGAATGAGTGAATTCAGAACTTTTGAAAGTTAAATGAGAGGGAATGAAAGGACTTTCCCAAACTTTCATTTTGCTTTTATGATCAACATGAATTCAAATTCTTTTCACCACAAAACCCTGTAGAGAAGATGACATGACTTCTTCCATTTATTTAAATGAAGGGGGTATTTGAAAAATATTTGAATTCTATTCGGAAATATTTTCCAATTCAGAAAATTTATGCAACTCAATGATTTTCACGAGAGAAGATAAAATGACTTCTTCACATTATGAAATATCAGTTGGGAGTTTCAAAGATCAAATTTAATGTCCTTTTTGAATTTATTTTCAATTTGGAGTTATTTGAGTTTTATTCAAATTATTTTTCTCCAAAAATAAAATATATAGAAAATAGGGTAACATGATTCCCTACATCAGAAAATTGGAGAGAAATAAATTTGAAATCATTCTGGTATTTTTAAAATATTTTTTATTGGATTTTAGTAGGGCAGTAGCACTCTTTGAATTATTTGAATTTGCGTGGATTTTATTTGACTCTATAAAAATGTTCAAATCTTTTTCTGAAAATTTTGATATATTATATGCCTATATAAATTTTTAGTTATTTTTGTTTTATTTTTCTTTCTCGACTGACTTTAAAAAAAGAAACTTCGGGCCAACCAAACTGGGCCTCGCCCAGCCCAGCCGGCCCAGTACCGCGCCACCGCCCCCATCTCCGGCTCGGGACACAGTCCCGAGCGAAGCTGCCGTCACCGGCGACTCGTGCCGCCGCCGGACTCCCTCCGCCGCCTTATCACTCCTCCACGCCAACCCCCGCCCCCCCTATTTCAGGTGTCGCCCCCTCTCTCTCCTCTCTTCTCGCCGCCGCCTCGAGCTGCATCGCAACGCCGCCGTCGCTGCAACCACCGCCGCCGCAGCCGCGCCTCGCCTAGCCCCGCGACGCCTCCTGCCGCTTCCGCCTTGCCCCGCTGCCTGCAGCGCCGCCCGCACCGCACCGCCCCGCCGCCCGCGCCGTGCAGCCCTGCCGCCGACCTTGCCGGAGAATGCCGCCGTCGCCAGATCCGCCGCCGGTTTACCCCGCCGCCCGCGCCGCGCAGCCCTGCCGTCGACCTCGCCGGAGAATGCCGCCGTCGCCAGATCCGCCGCCGGTTTACCCCGCCGCGAATCGGTATAACCGCTGCCCCGGTTTTCTCGGTTTTCCTTGTTTAGTTCGATTTTTCTAAATAAATAAAAAAAACCTAGACTAGATCTGTTTTTTTTGGGTTTTATTAAACAACGAACGTCCACTGTTTAGATCTTATAAACGAGCGTTCGTTACTTAGTCTTTTCATTTTCTGGTTATTTATGCCAGGGACCTAGTTGTAGTTGTTTTATTTTATAGTTTAGCCCCTGTACTTCAAACGACCACATCTTTTTAACCGTTTATCCAAATCCAGCGAAACCAACGCTCACGTCTTTGTTATGATCTCCTCTATCCAGTAATCCAACTTAAACATGTTTTTGAAAATTTTAAAAATTGAATTAGATCAGATTTGTATTTGAATTTATTTTGATCGTAACTTGAGTTTCGTAACTCCGTTTGAGTTGATTCTTTTTGGCAAATTAAAGCTCTTGACCTAAACTTTTTGATAAGGCCAAATTCACATAATTTTGGTACTTTTAGAAATTGTTTTATGTTGCAAGAGCTATTTTCTTGGTTTTGATGTTTTCCGAATCGACTTCTTTGATCTTTCTGGTCTTTTGAGTGATAGCTTATGTGTGGTTACTATTGCTTGATTACGATAGATTGACCGGAGTGAGACGAGTAGATCTATCAAGAGTTATGAGTGTGAATCATCTTCATCAACATTGCAGGCAAGTTCACACTTTGATCATATCCTTTTCACACCCAGTTTTTATGCATTAGTTTCAATCCTCAAACATTGCATGATTGGGATGTCATTAACTTATGGGTTGGGAAGTAGTTGATGAGGTAGGAACCTATTGCCCTGCATTCAAACCTTGGGAGTTACTATTACGTTATGCTTATATTGCCATGCTATGCTCGTAGACGTGGATTGGATTTTGAGAGTATTCATGACAGATGTGATATTGTTAATTAATGGTTTACTTAAGGTGGCAACTTAAACACACATCTGGGTGGATTGAGGTACCCGGTTATTCTAGGATTGCCTGTCTAGGCACCTGGGTAGACCAGGATTGCCTGTTTTTTTATGGACCACCACCCAGGCTCAAAGGGATCATTAGATTATTCATACTAGAAACTTCCGTGTGCAGCCACAAGCTATTATGGGCTCTAGCATAGTTGATTAAGCTGTGTGAACTCTTACAGTGGTAGACTAGCAGATGTAGGGGATGTTGGTGTACCGGTCTACCCATCGTAAGGTGCAAACGCTTCTGAAAGACTGTGTCTCGGTCATCCATTTCTCAAACACCATGTAGTGCGAGAAATCCAACGAAGGCGATCAAGTCTTGTGGGGAAAAGTGCGCAAACCTCTGCAGAGTGTACAAACTAATCATGGTTAGCCGTGTCCCCGATTATGGACATCTTGAGTATCTAGTCCTTGGATTATCCTGTTGATCTCATCACGTTACTTAATTAATTTTGTTGGGTTCTAATGATGATGCTTAATTGGGATTGAGAATGCTGTCAACCATTCTCAATGTTTAACAACCACCATGATAGTTAAATAAAATTTATTCCTTTGCAGTAGGGAAAAATTGGCTTTTCGCAAAAATATTATAACCATAGAGCTTTTCCACCAGCCATATATGCATGTACTCATAGCCATTGTTCATCATTCTCTATGGTGTGAATTTGCCAGCACATTCAATGTACTGACCCTTTGTGGCTGCAACGTCTCATGTTGCAGGATTACCTTACGACGTATAAGTGATACGTTAGGGTTACGATTTCTACACTCAACTTTGCCTTTGGTGTTGATGGGAATCCACAACCTTGTTACTTTCGCTATTTGGATTGAGGTAATAGTATTTACGTTATTTATACATGTGATTTACGTCTGTTATAAATCCTCGAGTACTGTGTTTGTCAGCATACCGATCCAGGGATGACACTTAAGCACAGAGACTTGATCCATTCGGGTCGGGTCGCTAAAAGATGGTATGAGAGCACATGTTGACTGTAGGACGTGACCCTAGAAACTGGCAAGCCCATAGCAAGGATTTTCTCTAACACTTTCTTTTTCAAAAAATATTTTTACCTCTCTTCTCTCCTTAGCTTATTCAAATATTCCCCTTTTAGTGAGACTATACCCGTTTCCCCTTTTGACCACTCGAAGATTCGACTGATGAGACCACTCCAAGAAGTACAAGATATCGGACAACTAAGACCATTCGGAATGAAGAGGATTTTACCATACATTATGATAATGGAAACTACAACGGCTGAAGACTCTGAAGACTAGGAGAACTTGGAGGCTCGGAAGAATTTCTAAAATTGCATGACCTAGGAAGGCTACCCTTATGGAACTTGGCAGACTATGGAAGTTGTCAATACCCGAGATCAAGGTAAATTGGAGAAAGACCGGAGCATGCAGAGTTAAAAACTCAAGTTCAGTCAAGGAAAACCCTAAGGAAGGAGATATCAACTATGGAGAGATAGCTCATGGAAATGACAAGGGCAGAAACACGACTATCCACGATGTTATCGCCCTCTTATGCTATTGTCACCGTGCTGAGTTAAGCATGCATATGCATGGAAGGATTGGATGGTAGAAGGCTAACGGAGCACCTATCAGCCAGAGATGAAGTTTTAATCTTAGTCGTTGTATCACCAGGATCTGGAGTGTTACATCAGGAGTTTTAAGATGGACCTTCAGGAAGCTATAATTGACAAAGAAGTATTTCGTGAAGAACTCAGGACCCAGAAGCTGAAAGTAGCCAAACTGAAGGAGCAGAACCATGAGATACCGGAGATTCGTCAGGAACTGAAGGACAGTAGGACCATGGTTCATGCCAAGGATGTTGAAATCCAGAAGTCTGGAACGCAGCCCCAGAATATTGAAGGACGTCATGAGAGACTTCGCGTCGAGAAAGATGTTCTGGCAAAAGAACTTGAGAAGGACAAGTACAATCGGAAGAAGCCATCGGAGACATGAATAAGACTTGAAGGGTTTGGCGACGTTGACTTTTAGAAGACCAAACCCCTGCTATATACCTACGTTAGATGCGACGATTGTGAGCTGTCATTTGTTTGATGTTTTTCCCGACAGCCACAAAATAAAATCTGTCTTTTCAAAACCTTTGTTTGTATTGTGTGCATCTCTCTCGATTTCTCTTATCTCACCCCAAAACCCATGGACCCAATAGAGGATGAATGGAGATGAGCTTGTATTTTCTAGACCGATGAGTCAATTGGAGACAGACTGATGGATTCAGAACATGGATGATCATATGGAGAACAACCCTATAGTCGGAAAGGATATGGCCCAACATGCTCTTCAATGCTTTGAAAGAGGTGCTGCTACTTGGTGGAGGATGTACCAAACCATGAATAGATGGCAGGGAGTAACCACTTGGGAAGAATTTAAGTTGACTTCGCTAATGTCTCGGCTTGTGTCCCGGAAGTTGAGGCCTTGTCGAAAGGATATGAAGAAACCTTGTGCATACAAGATTTGTGGAGAAGTAGGACACAACCATAAATAAAACAAGGACGAATACCCTCATAATCGGAGGATTACCAAACGAGTTAGCCGAGGATCTCAGGGAACTTCGGTTGGAGATTGTTCCCAAAGGTTTTGTTGTAGCAATGAGAGTTCAGTCTACATTATTGGGAAAGATCTGTGAAGCTCAGAAGGATGACAAAGAGATTGCTGAGGTAAAAGAGAGAATGAGAAAAGGAAAGGCCAAAGGTTTTTGTAAGGATTAGCACGACACCTTATGATTCGAGGACCGTGTATATGTGCCCAATAATGCAAAGAACAGTAAGTTAATACTTTAGGAGGCTCATGACTCACCATACTCGATTTGCCCTGGAAACACCAAGATGTATTTGGATTTGAAGGAGTATTTCTAGTGGACTGGTAAGAAGAACGATATTGTGAAGTATGTAGTCGTAGTTGATGTATGCCAGAGAGTAAAGGCAGAGCATCAGAAGCCAGCAGGATTACTACAGCCTATGCCGATACCCGAATGGAAGTGGGATAAGTTGGCATTGATTTCATTACCAGATTTCCTAGAACCCGATCGGGATATGATTCTATCTGGGTAGTAGTTAATCCTCTTGACCAAAGTGGCTCACTTTATCCCAGTAAAAACCAGCTATACAAGTGAGAAGTTGGCCAAGATATATTCGAACAGGATCGTATGTCTGCATAGAGTTCTGAGGACCATCGTATCAGATAGAGCACTACTAGAAAAAGGGATATAGATGGGATTGACACTAATGGTGCACCAAACTAGCGGTGCTCCATTAGTATATACTAATGGCGCACCACCTTCAGATACGCCATTAGAGTTGAAACTACTAATGGCGCACCTGGCCCAGGGTGCGCCATTAGTATCAAACAAATTTTTTTAACTAGTGCGCCTGTCCAAACATACTAATGGCGCATCCAGACAAAGTGCGCCATTACTAGTTGTAACTAGTAATGGCGCACCTGTCGGAAAGTGCGCCACTAATGTTGTTTTTTTTATTATATTTTTTATTCCTTCTTTTGCAAAACTACTATTGGCGCACTGTTCCATCGTGCGCCATTACTAGTTTAAACTAGTAATGGCGCACTGCGGAACAGTGCGCCATTAGTATGTTTTTTTTTTTGCAAAACTACTAATGGCGCACGAGCAGAAGGTGCGCCATTAGTAACCTGGATTACTAATGGCGCATTTGGTGTTGGTGCGCCATTAGTAAGTGAGCAGCAACAATATATTTTGGACAACCTCTCCTACCCACACTCACTTTCTCCCCACTTCATTCTCTCCACCTCCTCCTTGTCTCGGGTGCCTCCTCCTTTTCACCTCATTTCCACCATAGATTCATTCAAATTAAGTGGTTAAATTACCTTGTTTTGATAGGTAAGTAAGGGGGAAGCTATATTTATGTTGTTCTCCCTACAACAATGTGCACATGCACTTTTTATGGCCTAGCTAGATCTATGTATGTTCGTGGTGTTGCATATGTTTGTGGTGTTGCATATGTGTTTGTGTTTGGAGGTGTAACGGTATTTGAAATGCGATAGTTGCCAATATTTTGCCGGAATGTTGATTCATTTCCGTTTCGGCGATAATTTTGGCATTAAGCATTCTTTTTGGTCCTATTTTTAGGGAAAGTCATGCCAAATTTTTTCTTGGTTCTAAAATATCGTTTTGCTCTACCCCGCAGGCGACCATGGTCCGCACGATGACCGAAGGCATCGTGAATAGGTTTTTGAGGTCCGCGAAGGCCGAGATGCTTCAAAAGAACGAGACGGAGATAAGATGTCCGTGTCGAAGATGCAAGCTGAAGAGCCTTATTGCGGACCCGCATTCCGGGCAGGTGCGGGACCACCTGCTCTTGCGTGGTTTCATGGATGGCTATCGGTGGCAAGGTGATGAAGATGACTACGAAATCGTCCATGGGGGCCGGGCAAGAAATGAGGAAGGGCAGCAAGACAACCACCGTGGCTCGGGCGGGCAAGAAGACGAAGAATCCCCAAGAGATGATCACGACGGTGATGCTGTACACAGTCATCATGTAGAAGATGCAGGACATGATGATGAGGAAGATGCCGGAGCAGACGACGGGCGTGATCATGAAGATGATGATGCCGGCGGAGCAGACGACGGTGGACCATCAATGGGCTGGGTGCAGGACCCTTATATTTAAGAGCTGCTTCTCAAGCAGACAGATAATGCAAGAGCTGCCGCCCGAGAGAAAGCCAAGATGGATCAACTTGAGTTAGACGCGGTTACTCCATTGTATGAAGGATGCAGGCTCGAGGATACCCGCCTGAAAGTAACGCTCATGGCTCTGGAGATGAAGGTAAAACACAAAATGACCGACGCATGCTTCGACGAGAACATGTC
Organism: Aegilops umbellulata; assembly: GCA_032464435.1. Taxonomy (NCBI): domain Eukaryota; kingdom Viridiplantae; phylum Streptophyta; class Magnoliopsida; order Poales; family Poaceae; genus Aegilops; species Aegilops umbellulata. Next base: position 380,233,348 of record CP136054.1, read on the forward strand.
ATTCTGGCACGAACGTCTTCCCAAGGGGAACAAGTGCCCGACCAGTTTGGAGGAGGCGAAGAAAATTGTGTGTCCTCTAGATTTACCGCACGTGAAATACCATGTGTGCATGAACAATTGCATCATTTATCGGGACGAGCACGCGAGTCTACCATATGTCCGGTGTGCGGCGTCACTCGATACAAGAAGAGGAAGAAAGCTCCTCGAAAAGTGGTGTGGTACTTTTCGATCACTCCCCGTCTGCAGCGGTATTTCGCGGATCCTAAGGTAGCAAAGCTCCTGCGTTGGCACGCGGATAGGGAGGAGAAGAAGCGAGAAGATGACGCAAATGATCCGGAGATAGATAAAAAAGACAAGATGCTGAGTCACCCTAAGGATGCGAGCCAGTGGCAAGTGTTGAACTTTGAATACCCAGAATTTGGGAAGGATCCAAGGAACATCGTGCTGGGCACAAGCACCTATGGAGTCAATCCATTTGGCAGCCAGAGAAGCACACATAACACCTGGCCTGTGTTTGTGTGGATGTACAACCTTCCCCCCTGGTTGTGCATGAAGAGCAAGTACATTCACATGAGTATGCTAATTGAAGGGCCAAAACAACCAGGGAACGACATCAATCTGTATCTGGGGCTGCTGAAGGAGGAGCTAGACACGCCGTGGAAAACGCCAGCCAATACGTTGGACGCCGCAGAGAAAGAATATTTCCCTATGAGGGCCGCACTGCTCACGACGGTGCACGACTATCTCGGTTACGGATATCTCGCGGGGTAGGTAGTCCACGGATTTTCTGGATGCGTAAGGTGCATGGATGACACAACGTATCGCCAGCTAGATAGAGATCCCGGGTCTTCGAAAACCGTGTTCATGGGACATCGAAGGTGGCTTCGCGACGATGACCCGTGGAGGAAACGCAAGGATCTGTTCGATGGTGAAATCGAACCCCGAAAACGCCCATGTACGAGGAGCGGCGAGGAAATAGAAAAGTTGTTGAAAAATTGGAAAGGCTGCCCACTGCCGGGAAAGAAGCAAAAGGCGCCAGAGCCGGGAAAGAAGCGAAAGGCGCCAGAGCCGCTGCTGAAGGTATGGAAAACGAGGTCTGTTTTCTGGGACTTGCCGTACTGGAAGATCCACCGTGTGCCTCATAGCCTTGATGTCATGCATATCACGAAGAACATGTGCGAGAGTCTTCTTGGTACCCTGCTCAACATGCCAGAGAGGACCAAAGATGGGCCGAAAGCAAGGGCAGACTTGAAATCAATGGGCATCGGGCAGGAGCTTCACGCTATATATGATGATGATGATGATGATGATGATGATGATGATGATGATGATGATGAGGCGAAGCAGGACACAGAAAGTCATCGCAAAGGCAAAAAGGCCAAGAAGACCGGAAATGACTACCCTCCCGCGTGCTTCACTCTAAGTCAGGAGGAGAGCGAGCAGTTTTTCACCTGCCTCCTAGGAGTAAAACTTCCTTACGGTTACGCGGGGAAGATAAGCAAATACCTAGACCCAGCGAAGCAGAAGTTCAGCAGGATGAAGTCTCACGACTGTCACGTGCTGATGACGCAGATACTTCCAGTTGCAATCCGTGGGATCATGGACGCGCACGTCCGTGAAACGCTATTTGGCCTATGCAACTTTTTCGACGTCATCTCTCGGAAGTCGATTGGCGTGAGGCAACTCAGAAGGCTACAGGAAGAGATCGTGGTGATACTATGCGAGCTTGAGATGTACTTCCCACCCTCATTCTTTGACGTTATGGTGCATCTGCTGGTCCATATAGTGGAGGATATCATCCAACTCGGGCCGACGTTCCTGCACAGCATGATGCCGTTCGAAAGGATGAATGGTGTCATCAAAGGATACGTTCGCAACATGTCACGTCCAGAGGGAAGCATAGCCAGGGGCTTTCTGACCGAAGAGTGCATCTCCTACTGCACAAATTATCTAGGCATCGAGAACCCCATTGGTCTACCCGTCAACAGGCACCTCGGCAGGCTCGCTGGATGGGGTCACTGTGAGGGTCGCCGCGAAATGCATGTCGACTTCGAGGGTCGACTCACCGAATTTGAAAGAGCAAACCTAGTCACGCTACAACACATAGACGTGGTCGATCCTTGGGTGGTAGAGCACAAAACTTTTATTAAGAAGACGTACAATGACCGAGGCCAACAGAGGACGGACGGAGATATACTCAAAGAGCACAACTCATGTTTCACGCGTTGGTTCAAGCAGAAGCTTCTATCGTACCCTTTACATGAGGATTCTTCCGCGGAAGAACAACTCATATTCGCCTTGTCACAGGGCGCCGAGCACAACCTGATGACCTATGAGGCGTACGATATCAACGGCTACACATTCTACACCGAGGCCAAGGACATGAAGAGCGATGGTTATCAGAACTCCGGGGTAACGATGGAATCCTACACCGGTAACGACAAGGACAGATACTATGGAAGGATCAAGGAGATCTGGGAGCTGAGCTATGCTGGAGAGAAGGTCCCGATGTTCCGTGTCAGATGGGCCAAGAGCGTCCTAAAAGAAGACCGGTATTTCACCACCATGGTTATACCCGAAGCCAAATCCAAGACCGCGGGCGCAAACGTCACCGTGAAAAATGAGCCATGGGTACTGGCTTCCCAAGTGGACCAATGCTTCTTCATTACCGACCCGTCAAAGACCAGTCGTGTTGTCGTGAGGAGAGGCAAAAGGAAGATCATCGGAATGGATGGAGTAGCCAATGAGCAAGACTTCTACAAGTACGGCGACCCGAGGATCGAACATGACGATGATGATGAAGTAGCAGCATACACCACAAGAAGAAGCAGGACCACCCTACCTAAAGGACGCCCGTTCCACAGAAGAACTCCATTTGCGAAAAAGAAGGGCAAGAAGATTGTGAACAGATAGCTAGCTAAGATCGATTGTATTTAAATCGTAGCCTTCATTTCTCGATTGTATTTCATGGGCACTTTTTGAACTATCATGAATATTTTTAAATTTCATGGACACTCGATCTCGATCCCCCTCCATCTCGATCGCTATCCCACCTCGCCAGATCCGGTCCCCCTCGCCGCCGAGCACCCCCTGGTCCACCGGCCGCCGCCGCCGACCCCCCGCATCCTCGATTCCCCTACTCAACCGCCACCGCCGACCCCCCGCACCCCTCCCCTACTCAACCGCCGCCGCCGACCCCGCGCACCCCCCGCACCCTCCCCTGCTCCACCGGCATTACTGTTCGTTGATATTTTTTCAAAAATTATTACTGTCTTATAAAAAAATATTACTGTTATGATTTAAACAAGTTTGAACATATTTAAACACAAATAAGTATCAAACAGCATTTTAAATGCATAAAAAAAATTGTGGAGCCTGGGAATCGAACACAGGACCTCCTAGTCTGAGAACTGGTTGCTGACCAGTCGAGCTAGTAGAGGGAACTTGATGTGGATCAGGTCAGGTGGAAGATAACCTGTTGGCTCGAGCAGAAATCAAAAAAAAATACTAATGGCGCACCGGGGTGAGGTGCGCCATTAGTATGGATGTACTTATGGTGCACCGAGGGGTGGTGCGCCATTAGTATTGTGCCGCCCCCATCCGTATTCCCTCCCCGACCCAAACCTATCCCCTCTCTCTCCCTCGCCCTCGCCCTCGATCCCCTTCCCCTCTCCTCTCCCGACGCCGCTGCCCCGCCTCCGCGATGCCGCCCCGCCGCCTCGATGCCGCCCCGACGCCGCGACGCCGCCCCGCCGCTGCCCCGCCTCTCTCCCCGACGCCGCGACGCCGCCCCGCCGCTGCCCCGCCGCTCTCCCCGTCCACACCACCGTCGCCAGAGCACCACCACCACCCGGACCTCGTCGCCTCCTCCCTTGCGTCGTCGTCGTCCCCGACATCCTCCCCGCGCCCCACTGCCCTATCCCTACGGCCCCCGTGAGCTCCCCCTCCTCATCTCCCCCTCTCATTGTTGGTTCAGTTTTGCTACTACATCGTACTTCAGTTCTGAATTCAGATTACTCATTTAGCAAAGCAACTAGGGAACATATGCAAAAGCACAGCTAAAATAACACATTCCATGAGAGATCAGTGTTGAATCGTAAAAGCACTACAATGCATATGACCGTATGCATAAATAGGTTCATACAAACAACCCTATGCCACTCGATCCAAACATGCATATGGCAGGATCAGAACGACGACGACGACGATACATTTGGCAACGTCGATCAGTACTTTGCCGATCATGGGTACGATGGCAACTTCATGGGGCCTCCTTCTCAAGAACCCAACCCAACAAAAGACGTGCGCGATCTAGCTGGTACCACGGAGAAGCCAAGTTGCAACAGGCGTCGTCTGCTGTTCAGCTCTCAGGAGACGCCTCCAGCTGCCGACTTCACCGAGCCTCGGATAGGCGAGGTGCGAAATATTCTCAGCCCCAACACACTCAAGAAGGCGGTATGTGAGCAGAACTCGGTCCCATTACAGGAGAAGAAGAAGGCACGCAAAAGAAAGACTAACAAGGGTGCGGGCCAGCCGGCACCGAGTACAATCCGTGCTCAGGACGGGCCACCTTCACCTGAGGATTTAATGAGGAGGGTGCATGTGGCGGGTAGGCCGATGCTACCGAGAAATATGCTCGATGTTGCAGCCAGTGCTATGCGGAGTCTGCATGACAGTGTTCTTTCTTTGGAGAAGCGGCGTCTCAGAGAGAAGGATGTGGCATACCCGGTTTTCGCGGCCAAGGTGCCAGAGGGCAAGGGCATTGTGGATAACTCCATCAGGGGTATGATCGTCCTGCGGTTTGATGACATCCACGCTATGTTGAACCTTCATCCGCTGCACTACACCTTCGTTCGGCTATTTTCGCTGAGTATGGAGATGCGGATCATTCGCGACAAGACCCCGGACATCGTGATAGTCGACCCCTTCTACATGCGTGCCAAGATCTTGGGCAGCGCTGGGGACTGGCAAGTCGCAAGTTCTTACCTCGAAGGCATCATTCTGGCAAACCCAGATAAGGATAACTTCCTCGTGCCTTACTTTCCCGAGTAAGTCCTCCCCTCAACCGCCCCATAACATATGAATTCTTAGATTTCGATCGTTTTTCTTTTAACATTCCGTGTTTTCTGCAGTGACACACATTGCATGCTCATCCTCCTAAGCCCCAAATATTCCATGGCCACGTATTTCGACCCGGACCGTTAGTCGAACGTAGACTACACAAATGTCAAGAAGGTTCTTGATGATGTTCCCCCCGGCTAAGCCAAATCTGGAGGCACCTTCACCAGGCATATTCGTAAGTACGGCAAGCACGTGTTCTCCCACAATACGATGTTCTGCTGCGTCAAGCAGCCGCCTAGTGGTCAGAAGGGTTCCTACTACGCCATCCATCACATGCGGGCGATCGTACAGGACCATCATCAACTTCTACTACCGAGTAAACTCAAAGATTGGGCCGCGAGCGTGTCGGCAATCCAGGACGCGGACATTAGACAAGAATTCTTTCGCATCCAATCGGAGTTTGCGGAAATCATCCATCAAGATGTCCTTCGTACCTCGGGGCAGTTCTACCTCAGAAATCAACCGTCCAACAGTGACATCGACACAATGCTACAAATGCAGGCTGACAACGCCCGTAATTTCATGACTCCCACGATAGACGGCAGCTTCATCCACGTTCCGGTCCCTTGAGTCGAGTCGAAAGCAGTGATGCTGTGTCTAGTTCTGAAACATCGATTGGCTCATGTTGTGATTAAACTTTAATGAACTTGTAGTATGTCTCTTTGGTTTCGAGAGTCGTTCAACTTAGATGTAATCGATGCTATTAATGCCTTGCTTTTCTCTTCTGATCGTTCTGTTGCATACTTATATATTGCTTATGTATTGTCTGTGAATTGGTACTAACGTTTCGTTTGGCTAGTGCATAGCGATGCCGTCGTATGTCGTGTACAAGGGTAAGGTTCCCGGAGTCTACGACGACTGGGAGGAGTGTCGGAGACAGGTTCACCAATTCAGCGGTAATAGTTACAAATGGTACACCACTAGGGCCGAGGCCGAATCTAGATACGCCCGCTATCTAGCGGGAGAGGGGAGGGAGCGTTGGAGGAACCGGATGAAGACGAGTTTCATCGTGATGATGCTCATCGTGATGACCGCAGCTCTCTTCTATGTGATGGTAGTTTAGATGATCGATAACGACTTGTAATGTGAAGACAAACTCGCTACTCGCGGTCTTGAGACTTGTAATATAATGTTCTATCTTTGTTCGGTCTTTTCAATTCGGAGACTAATATGATGAAATTGTATTCAGAGACTAATATGATGAATTGTATTCAGAGACTAATCTTCTATTGTATTCGATGAATCTGTTGTTGATGTGTGCTGTCTATATTTTGTCCAATTATACATTTTGTAACCTGTGCAAAAAACAGAAAATTAAAAAATTTAAAAAAACCTAATATTCATACTAATGGCGCATCACATCACAGTGCGCCATTAGTATGCCAGAGGATACTAATGGCGCATCATTAAGCAGTGCGCCATTAGTATGCCGAAGTTACTAATGGCGCATCTTGTTGTCGTGCGCCATTAGTATGCCAAAGCACCTGGGTATACATGGCCCCTGGGAGGCATACTAATGGCGCACTGTTGTATATACTAATGGCGCATCTGAGGTGCGCCATTAGTATACCAGATACTAATGGCGCACCAGTGGTGCGCCATTAGTAAAATATACTAATGGCGTGGTACTAATGGCGCACCACTAATGCGCCATTAATGGCCAAATTAGGTGCGCCATTAGTAGCCCTTTTTCTAGTAGTGGAGGAACACAGTTTACCTCAATGTTTTGGAATCAGCAGCACCAGACTTTGGGTACTAGGCTAGAGTTCAGTACAGCCTTTCATCCGCAGATAGATGGATAGACCGAGAGAGTCAATCAGATTCTGGAGGACATGTTGAGAGCGTGTGCGCTATATTATGGATCTAGTAGGAATGATAATCTACCTTACGCGGAGTTCTCATACAACAACATCTACCAAGCCAGTTTGAAGATGGCCCCTTTTGAAGTTTTGTATGGGAGAAGGAGCCAGACAACGTTGATGTGGGATGAAGTTGGAGACCGCCAGTTGTTTGGACCAGATTTGATCAAAGAGTCAGAAGAGAAGGTTAAGTTGATTCGAGATAGACTGAAGGCAGCGCAGTCCAGGCAGAAGAGTTAGGCAGACTCAAAATGCAAGGTAGTAACCTAAGAAATTGGAGACAGAGCATATTTTCGTGTGTCACCTCTGCGAGGAGTTAAACGATTTGTAGTTAAGGGAAAGTTAGCCCCGAGATTTGTAGGACCATACCGAGTTTTGGAGCGTATGGGAGAAGTGCCAACAAGTTGGAGTTATCCGATGGATTGTCAGGAGTTCATGAAGTGTTTCACGTTTCCCAGTTGAAGAAGTGCCATGCAGAGATGGCCAATATTTCCCTATAAGGATGCCTGACCCTGGAAAGGATAATGATGTACCACGAAGTGGAGTATGGATTTCATAAGTATAAGTTTTATCTCGGTATGTGGGATATCCCACGAGGATGAAGAGATGAATTACTATTGGATATAAAGGAGGTATGATGTTGGAAATATGGATCAATGGAAATTCCATGATGAGTCTGAGTAATCATGTCCTAGTTTCGTGCTAATAGAAGGAAGGAAGATAGTATAATTGGATGGATTTAAGAATGCCAGGAAGCTGGATGTTGGAATAAGGATCAGTTGCCCTGATGATGAGTTCAAGGTTAACAAGTGATGAGATGGGCCATAACCCACGGGCCCCAGGACCTGCCAAGAAGCAAGCACAGGGTTGCTGAAGGAAAAACCTTGGAAGAAGTTACGATGTTATCGATAGACGATCTTATAGGAGTTTACGTAAAACCTGAGAGTTGTGAAGAAACGATAGATGTTCGTTTGGCTTGCAAAATCTATGGATATATCCGAACTTGGTTCGTCCACAAGAGAAATTCTGCAATGCTTGTGAGGATGACCCAGTGTTAGAATGTGAGATTCGCTAAACTATATACAAGGTAATGATTTGGGTGCGGGATGTATTGATCACCATACCGACTTACTCTTATTATTCGCTTTGCTATATGGGATGGTAAATCTGAGTGACTTACCTATAGTAGAGAGACGATGATCAAAACCTTGTTTAAACCTTAGAATGGTATGATAGACTTTCCCCTTGTACAAGGCAGCTTTTGCCAACCGTAGGTTATACGGTGAGGATTAACCAGACCCATTTCCTGCAGGAGAAACCATAAATTGTTGACCACCATGAGTTATCGATAGTTGTTTTGCATTGGCGCTGGACCTATCACCTAAGAAGACCTAGTCTCGGAATAACCTTACCAAGACGGAACAAATTCAGGAAAAGGTTATGCCGCTATGTTAGGGCCCAGAGAAGAAATCTTCCCGAGAATTTGAGAAGACCGACCCGTCAACAAAAGGATGGAGTATATAGTTTTGGTGGAACCGTAACCATGTTTCTAAGGGTGGTAGCACCCCAGACCTCCGGAGATGATCGATGGATTTTGAGAAGACCCCAAACCCTAACCTATTTCTTTCTAGCCTCTCCGAATCTCGAGGACGAGATTCATTTTAAGGGTGGTAGGTTTGTAACATCCAAAAATTCTAAATTTTGGAATGTTATAATAAATAGATAGATTTGATTGATTGTTTGATTGCTATGTGATTGAATGAGTGAATTCGGAACTTTTGAAAGTTAAATGAGAGGGAATAAAAGGACTTTCCCAAACTTACATTTTGCTTTTATGATCCCCATGAATTCAAATTATTTTCACCACAAAACCCTGGAGAGAACATGACATGACTTCTTCCATTTATTTAAATGAAGGGGGTATTTGAAAAATATTTGAATTCCATTTGGAAATATTTTCCAATTCAGAAACTTTATGCAACTCAATGATTTTCACGAGAGAAGATAAAATGACTTCTTCAAATTATGAAATATGAGTTGGGAGTTTCAAAGATCAAATTTAAAGTCCTTTTTGAATTTATTTTCAATTTGGAGTTATTTGAGTTTTATTCAAACTATTTTTCTCCAAAAATAAAATATATGGAAAATAGGGTAACATGATTCCCTACATCAGAAAATTGGAGAGAAATAAATTTGAAATCAGTTTGGTATTTTTAAAATTATTTTTATTGGATTTTAGTAGGGCAGTAGCACTCTTTGAATTTGCGTGGATTTTATTTTACTCTATAAAAATGTTCAGCTTGTAGGAAACCTTTTTCTGAAAATTTTGATATATTATATGCCTATATAAATTTTTAGTTGTTTTTGTTTTATTTTTCTTTCTCGACTGACTTTAAAAAAAGGAAACTTCGGGCCAACCAAACTGGGCCTCGCCCAGCCCAGCCGGCCCAGTACCGCGCCACCGCCCCCATCTCCGGCTCGGGAAAGAGTCCCGAGCGAAGCCGCCGGCGCCGGCGACTCGTGCCGCTGCCGGACTCCCGCCGCCGCCTTACCCCTCCTCCACGCCATCCCCTCGCCCCCCCCCTATTTAAGCTGCCGCCCCCTCTCTCTCCTCTCTTCTCACCGCCGCCTCGAGCCACATCCCAACACCGCCGTCGCTGCAACCACCGCCGCCGCAGCCGCGCCTCGCCTAGCCCCGCGACGCCTCCTGCCGCTGCCGCCTTGCCCCGCCTCCTGCAGTGCCACCCACACCGTGCAGCCCCGCCGCCGGCCTCGCCGAAGGATGCCGCCGGCGCCAGATCCGCCGCCGGTTTACCCCGCCACGAATCGGTATAACCGCTGCCCCGGTTTTCTCGGTTTTCCTTGTTTAGTTCGGTTTTTCTAAATAAATAAATAAACCCTAGACTAGATCTGTTTTTTTGGGTTTTATTAAACAGCGAACATCCACTCTTTAGATCTTATAAATGAGTGTTCGTTATTTAGTCTTTTCGTTTTTGGTTATTTATGCCAGGGACCTAGTTGTAGTTGTTTTATTTTACAGTTTAGCCCCTGTACTTCAAACGACCACATCTTTTTACTCGTTTATCCAAATCCAACGAAACCAACGCTCACGTCTTCGTTATGATCTCCTCTATCCAGTAATCCAACTTAAACATGTTTTTGAAAATTTTAAAATTTGAATTAGATCAGATTTGTATTTGAATTTAGTGTGATAGTAACTTGAGTTTCGTAACTCTGTTTGAGTTGATTCTTTTTGGCAAATTAAAGCTCTTGACCTAAACTTTCTGATAAGGCCAAATTCACATAATTTTGGTACTGTTATAAATTGTTTTATGTTGCAAGAGCTATTTGCTTGGTTTTGATGTTTTCTGAATCGACTTCTTCGATCTTTCTGGTCTTTTGAGTGATTGCTTATGTGTGGTTACTATTGCTTGATTACGATAGATTGACTGGAGTGAGACGAGTAGATCTATCAAGAGTTATGAGTGCGAATCATCTTCATCAACATTGCGGGCAAGTTCACACTTTGATCATATCCTTTTCACACCCAGTTTTTATGCATCATTAGTTTCAATCCTCAAACATTGCATGATTAGGATGTCATTAACTTGTGGGTTCGGAAGTAGTTGATGAGGTAGGAACCTATTGCCCTGCATTCAAACCTTGGGAGTTACTATTACGTTATGCTTATATTGCCATGCTATGCTCGTAGACGTGGATTCGATATCGAGAGTATTCATGAAAGATGTGAGATTGTTAATTAATGGTTTACTTAAGGTGACAACTTAAACACGCATCTGTGTGGATTGAGGTACCTAGTTATTCCAGGATTGCCTGTCTAGGCACCTGGGTAGACCAGGATTGCCTTTTTTTATGGACCGCCACCCAGGCTCAAAGGGATCATGAGATTATTCATACTAGAAACTTCCGTGTGCAGCCACAAGCTATTATGGGCTCTAGCATAGTTGATTAAGCTATGTGAACTCTTATAGTGGTAGACTAGCAGATGTAGGGGATGTAGGTGTACCGGTCTACCCATCGTAAGGTGCAAACGCTTCTGAAAGACTATGTGTCGGTCATCCATTTCTCAAACACCATGTAGTGCGAGAACTCCAACGGAGGCGATCGAGTCTTGTGGGGAGAAGTGCGCAAACCTCTGCAGAGTGTACGAACTAATCATGGTTAGCCGTGTCCCTGGTTATGGACATCTTGAGTATCTAGTCCTTGGATTATCTTGTTGATCTCATCATGTTACTTAATTAATTTTGTTGGGTTCTAATGATGATGCTTAATTGTGATTGAGAATGCTGTCAACCATTCTTAATGTTTAACAACCACCATGATAGTTAAATAAAATTTATTCCTTTGCAGTAGGGAAAAATTGGCTTTTCGCAAAAACATTATAACCATAGGGCTTTTCCACCAGCCATATATGCATGTAGTGATAGCCATTGTTCATCATTCTCTATGGTTTGAATTTGCCAATACATACAATGTACTAACCCTTTGTGGCTGCAACGTCTCATGTTGCAGGATTACCTTACGACGAGTAAGTGATACGTTAGGGTTACGATTTCTACACTCAACTTTGCCGTTGGTGTTGATGGGAATCCACAACCTTGTTACTTCTGCTATTTGGATTGAGGTAATAGTATTTACGTTATTTATACATGTGATTTACCTCTATTTTAAATCCTCGAGTACTGTGTGTGTCAGCATACCGATCCAGGGATGACACTTAAGCACAGAGACTTGATCCATTCGGGTCGGGTCGCTACATAAACGATAGCGCTTGTTGGGAGGCAACCCAATTTTTTTTGTTTTTTTTTGCTTTTTGTTCCTGTTTAGTAATAAATAATGCATCTAGCCTCTGTTTAGATGTGGTTTTATGTTTTAGTTAGTGTTTGTGCCAAGTAGAACCTTTGGGGAGACATGGGTGAAGTCTTTGCAATCTTGCTGTAAAAAACAAAAACTTTTGCGCTCACGAGATTAGATGTCCTTTTTTACTGGAGAGTGATTTTAGGTTGATTCTTTTTGCAGATGATTAATAGACAAATTCCTCACGTCCAAAAATTTATTCCAGAATTTTTGGAGTTCCATAAGTATGCGTATGAATCAGATTGCTACAGACTGTTCTGTTTTGACAGATTCTGTTTTTCGTGTGTTGTTTGCTTATTTTAATGAATCTATGGATAGTATCGGGGGGTATGAACTATAGATAAGTTGGAATACAGTAGGTTTAACACAAATATAAATAAAGAATGAGTTCATTACAATAACTTAAAGTGATGGTTTGTTTTCTTATACTAACGGAGCTCATGAGATTTTCTGTTAGGTTTTGTGTTGTGAAGCTTCCATGTTTTTGGGTAAAGATTTGATGGATTTTGGAATAAGGAGTGGCAAGAGCCTAAGATTGGGCATTCCCAAGGCACCTGAAGGTAAAATTCAAGGACAACCAAAAGCCTAATCTTGGGGATGCCCCGGAAGGCATCCTCTCTTTCGTCTTCGTCTATCGGTAACTTTACTTGAGGCTATATTCTTATTCACCACATGATATGTGTTTTGCTTGGAGCGTCTTGTATGATTTGAGTCTTTGCTTTTTAGTTTAACACAATCATCCCTTATGTACACACCTTTTGGGAGAGACACACATGAATCAGAATTTATTAGAATACTCTATGTGCTTCACTTATATCTTTTGAGCTAGATAATTTTGCTCTAGTGCTTCACTTATATCTTTTTTAGAGCACGGTGGTGGTCTTATTTTATAGAAATTATTGATCTCTAATGCTTCACTTATATTGTTTTGAGAGTCTTCAGAACAGCATGGTAATTTGCTTTGGTTATGAATTTAGTCCTAATATGATGGGCATTCAAGATGGGTATAATAAAAACTTTCATATAGGGTGCATTAAATACTATGAGAAGTTTGATACTTGATGATTGTTTTGAGATATGAAGATGGTGATATTAGAGTCGTGCTATTTGAGTAATTGTGAATTTGAGAAATACTTGTGTTGAGATTTGCAAGTCCCGTAGCATGCACGTATGGTAACCGTTGTGTAACAAATTTGAAGCATGAGGTGTTTCTTTGATTGTCATCCTTACGAGTGGCGGTCGGGGATGAGCGATGGTCTTTTCCTACCAATCTATCCCCCTAGGAGCATGCACGTAGTGCTTGGTTTTGATGACTTGTAGATTTTTGCAATAAGTATGTGAGTTCTTTATGACTAATGTTGAGTCCATGGATTATACGCACTCTCATCCTTCCACCATTGCTAGCCTCACTAGTACCGCGCAACTTCCGTCGATACCATAAACCCATCATATACCTTCCTCAAAATAGCCACCATACCTACCTAGTATGGCATTTTCATAGCCATTCCGAGATATATTGCCATGCAACTTTCCACCGTTCCGTTTATTATGACACGCTTCATCATTGTCATATTGCCTTGCATGATCATGTAGTTGACATCGTACTTGTGGCAAGGCCACTATTCACAATTTTTCATGCATGCCACTCTTGATTCATTGTCCATCCTGGTACACCGCCGGAGGCACTCATAGAGTCATATTTTGTTCTAAGTATCGATTTGTAATCCTTGAGTTGTAAATAAATAGAAGTGTGATGATCATCATTATTAGAGCATTGTCCCGTGTGAGGAAAAAAAGAGAAAGGACAAATAAAAAAGAGAAGGCCCAAAAAAAGAGAAAGGCTAGACAAAAAAGAGAAGGCCCAAAAAAAGAGAGAAAAAGAGAGAAGGGGCAATGTTACTAGCCTTTTTCCACACTTGTGCTTCAAAGTAGCACCGTGATCTTCATGATAGAGAGTCTCTTATTTTGTCACTTTCATATACTAGTGGGAATTTTGGTTATAGAACTTGGCTTGTATATCCCGATAATGGGCTTCCTCAAATGCCCTAGTTCTTCGTGAGAAAGCAAGTTGGATGCACACACACTTAGTTTATTTTGTTGAGCTTGCATACATTTATAGCTCTAGTGCATCCGTTGCATGTCAATCCCTACTCACTCACATTGATATCTATTGATGGGCATCTTCATAGCCCATTAATACTCCTAGTTGATGTGAGACCATCTTCCCATTTTTGTCTTCTCCACAACCACCATTTTATTCCACCTATAGTGCTATGTCCATGGCTCGCGCTCATGTATTGCGTGAAAGTTGAAAAAGGTTGAGAATACTAAAGTATGAAACAATTGCTTGGCTTATCATCGGGGTTGTGCATGATTGGAGCATTTTGTGTGACGAAGATGGAGCATGGCCAAACTATATGATTTTGTAGGAATGAGCATTCTTTGGCTATGTTATTTTGAGAAGACATTATTGCTTGGTTAGTATGCTTGAAGTATTACTATTTTTATGTCAATATTAAAATTTTGTCTTGAATCTTTCGGATCTGAACATTCATGCCACAATAAATAAAATTACATTCAAAGTTATGTTAGGTAGCATTCCACATCAAAAATTATGTTTTTATCATTTACCTACTCGAGGACGAGCAGGAATTAAGCTTGGGGATGCTTGATACGTCTCCAACGTATCTATAATTTTTTATTGTTCCATGCTATTATATTATCTGTTTTAGATGCTTAATGGGTTTTAATATGCTCTTTTATATTATTTTTGGGACTAACCTATTAACCTAAGGCCCAGTGCCAGTTTCTGTTTTTTGCCTATATCAGTGTTTTGCAGAAAAGGAATACCAAACGGAATCCAAATGGAATAAACCTTCGCGATGATCTTTCTTGGAACAAACGCAATCCAGAATACTTGTAGTTGAAGTCTGGAACTCCGCGAGGAGACGACGAGGCAGGAGGGCGCGCCCAAGGGGGTAGGCGCGACCCCCACCCTCGTGGGCCCCACAGAACTCCACCGACGTACTTCTTTCGCCTATATATACTCTTATACCCTAAAAACATCAGGGGGAGCCACGAAACCACTTTTCCACTGCCGCAACCTTCTGTAACCGTGAGATCCCATCTTGGGGCCTTTTTCGGCGATCTGACGGATGGGGAATCGATCACGGAGGGCTTCTACATCAACACCATAGCCTCTGTGATGATGTGTGAGTAGTTTACCACAGACCTTCGGGTCCATAGTTATTAGCTAGATGCCTTTTTCTCTCTCTTTGGTTCTCAATACAAAGTTTTCCTCTATGTTCTTGGAGATCTATTCGATGTAATACTCTTTTGCGATGTGTTTGCCAAGATCCAATGAATTGTGGATTTATGATCAAGTTTATCTATGAATAATATTTGGTTCTTCTCTGAATTCTTATATGCATGATTTGATATCTTTGCAAGTCGCTTCGAATTATTGGTTTAGTTTGGCCTACTAGACTGATCTTTCTTGCAATGGGAGAAGTGCTTAGCATTGGGTTCAATCTTGCGGTGTCCTTTCCTAGTGACAGTAGGGACAGCAAGGCATGTATTGTATTGCTGCCATCGAGGATAAAAAGATGGGTTTTATATCATATTGCTTGAGTTTATCCCTCTACATCATGTCAACTTGCTTAATGCGTTACTCGGTTCTTATGAACTTAATACTCTAGATGCATGCTGGATAGCGGTCGATGTGTGGAGTAATAGTACACTACAAGAAATATGTCAACTTATGACCTTCTCTTAGTGACCCCAGCTGAATTGGTCGTAAATTCACGGCCATTTCGCTTGGAAGGGCTCAAACCCTGAAATTGCTTACACTAAATGGTCACAGAGTAGACAAGAGGCGCCAATGGCCTTATTTCTACCCGATTATGACCAATATAAATAGTCATGAGGTTGTGAACGTTGATGCATTGGTACTTACTGCTATGACTAGGCGCCACCTCATCAGTTTTGCCTATGTGTCATGTCCATGTGTCAATTTTTGCCCTAGGTTGTGAAGCAACCTATATTTCTGTCATTCCCAAAATTTCCAAAAAAAATTGGACATTCTTTACTGTCCAAATCATTGCCTCATGACAATATTCAACTCCATTTGCCTCGTAAATCTTCCTCGGCAAATTTCCAAAGTTTTTGTTCAACTCGAACTGTTCTGAAGGAAGTACTAGCTAGGCATATCCTAATGAGCTGAATTTTTGCCACATCTTCTATATTCCCAAATCATTGCTCTCCACAAAATTTGAGCCCCATCTAACAATACATGTGAGTGTGGCTTCAACATTCATATTTCTGTCCAGTGTGGTACGTTCCAAAGCAAGTGACACCTAGGCTCCTCCATTTTAGCTGCAAATTTTCCAAGATAGTGTCCTTAGTAGATGATCATCCTCGGCCAAAACTCACGCCCATTGGCCATGTACATTTCCCGTACGACTAATCAAACACTTGGGTGCTAATTCATGTTTGAGCATTGTTCGGTCTCCTTGTGAGATTCTTCTATTGTTATTTTCTTCCAAGTATCTACCTAGGGAGTGCCAAACCTACTAGACATGCCTAGGCTTCCCAGAACGCATGGCAACGCCACGGTCACGCGGTGACCACGCGGCGGGCATGCGAGTCTACGCGCTTTGGAGTTGGGGCCCTGGGCCACCGTCCAAACCTCAACGTATCACCACCAAACCATGTATTTATGCTTAAATAGATACTTATGTACCTAGAAATGATTTTTGGAAAAAATAAAGAGCAAATTATAAGGCAGCCACAGTTCAAATTTTACCCACTTCCTACTGAATCGGCGGAAATTTGTCTTTTTCACCAGAGGTGGATATTTTTTTTAATAGCCAACCATTTTGTCAATTGTGAATTAAACATGGCCTAGTATTTCATAAAATTGATTTGGTCTGTTTTTGCCACAATTATTTGGTAGTTCCTTCACAAAAATACCTCATTTCGGGCACTCGAAAAATGGAAAATGAATTTCCGTGCAAAGAAAATGAAAACTCCCGTAGGCAACATTGTTTTCCATTCCAAGATGCACCCTTGTGCACAATATGAGATCATTTGAACAAACTATGCCATGAGTGTGGCCATAAGATTGATCATTTGGCTTCAAAGCCATGAATCTTCACGCATGATAGCTCATTTCTGAGAACACTTTTTAAAAATAATTGTTGTATTACAAGTTTATTATTTTTCCTGGTAACTTGGTCACATTTGATGACACAATGCAAAGGTTTTCCAATTTTTTGATTTTTTTTTAAATTGTTATGCCCGTTTTAAAATGCGGTCAAAACGGCGGGCTTGACCGTTCCTAGCTAGTGGTTGAATCTTGGAAAACTTTTGGTGTTTCTCTGATTAAATAGATACTTTTGTACCTAAAATGATTTTTATGAAAAATAAAGAGGAAACTATGAGGCAGCTGCAGTTCAAATTTGACCCGCTTCCAACTAAATCGGCAGAAATTTGTCTTTCTCACGAGAGGTGGATCAAGGCTTTTGACACCCAACCATTGTGTCAATTGTGCATTAAACATGGCCTAGTATTTTAGAAAAATGATTTGGTCCATTTTTACAACATTTATTTGGAAGTTCCTTCACAAAAAAAACTCATTTCGGGCACTCAAAAAATGGGAAATGAATTTTCCATGCAGAGAAAATGAAAACTCCCTTAGGCAACATTGTTTGCCATTCCAAGATGCACCCTTGTGCACAATATAAAATCATTTGAACAAACTATGCCATGAATGTGGCCATAAGATTGATCATTTGGCTTGAAAGCCATTGATATCCACACATAATAGCTCGTTTCTAAGAACACTTTTTTAAAATAATTATCGTATTACAAGTTTATTATTTTTCCTGGTAACTTGGCCACATATAATGACACAATGCGAAGGTTTTCTAATTTTTTGGTTTTTTTTGAATTTTTTATGTCTGTTTCAAAATGCGGTCAAAACGGCGGGCATGACCGTTCCTAGCTAGTGGTTGAATCTTGGAAAACTTTTGGTGTTTCTCTGATTAAATAGATACTTTTGTACCTAGAAATGAATTTTGGAAAAAATAAATAGCAAACTATGAGGTAGCCGCAGTTCAAATTTGACCCGCTTCCAACTAAAACGGCGGAAATTTGTCTTTTTCACCAGAGGTGGATCAAAGCTTTTGACACCCAACCATTTGGTCAATTGTGCATTAAATATGGCCTAGTATTTTAGAAAATTGATTTGGTCCAATTTTACAACAAATATTTGGTAGGTTCTTCACAAAAAAACCATTTTTACCACAAGAAAATGATTAAAAATATCTAGAAAGATAAAAAATGCATGCAAATCGGTGATCATCCATAAAAATGGGGTCTAACTTGAGTGAAAAATTTAGTTGTGCCGTTTTGCAAAATATTTTGATAGTTGCTTCACAAAATTTCCTTATTTTTAGTACTTAGAAACTATTTTAAATCACTGATTTTCCGAACCAATCAGGGCTCTTCCCATGGATCGATGACATGGCGTCCATCCATGCATCCATCCATCTCTCCATCCCACATCCATCCATCCATCTATCTACAGAAAAAAAGAAACAAAAAAGAAAAAGAGACACCCCACGCACCCCCAACCCTAGATCAAACCCCTCCCCCATCGCACCCCTCCTCCCTCCTCCCAATCTCCTCGCCCCCGCCGCCACCTCCTACTCCCCGTCCCCGGCCCCTCCCGATCCACCTCCTCCCCGTCCTCTCCCACCCACCGCCGACCTCGTCATCCTCCTCACCGACGCCGACCTCGTCCCTCCCCCCCTACCCTAGCGCCGTGCCCTCCCCGCCAGCCCCTCTTCAATCACACCAACCCCATACGCACGGATCCGGCTCTCCGACCTCGATTTCACTTCCCATCCCCCTTCCCCACGCTCCTCTCGAGCTCCAGATCCCCGGCCGCGACGACCCCTTCCTCAGCTTCCTCCGGGAACCCTATCCCCTCAGATCCGCCCGCCGCCACGTCATGGTCGAGTTCTACGCGCCCTGGTGTGGCCACTGCCGCGCGCTCGCGCCTCACTATAGGGGATTGACGTCGCGCTGGCCAAGGTGGACGTCATCGAGGACCACGACCTGGCGCAGGCGCACGACGTGCAGGGCTACCCCACCCTCCTCTTATTCATCGACGGCGTGCCCAGGGACTACTCCGGCGAGAGGACCAAGTGAGGATCTCTGCAGATCCCCAGTTCCCTCCCTGCTCCGGCTCCACGGCTATTAAGAATGAATTTTTTCTTTGCTGCAGGGACGCCATCGTGGCTTGGGTCGGCAAGAAGCTGGGCCCTGTTGTGCAGAACCTCACCGCAGTCGACGAGGCCAAGAAGGTCGTCACCGGTGACGATGTGGCCGTGCTCGCCTACCTCCACCACCTCTCGGTACGCTACGGAATGCGCCTTCTCCAGTGGTAGCAACGTCAATCAACCCACCCAAATTGCTTCAATTGCAACCCATGTTACTCAGTTAGCTGGATGAGCTTCGTATGCTAGTAGTGACTGGATGAGCTTCGTATGCTAGTAGTTATTTTGCTGTCTGCTCTCTTGACATTGTGTGTTGTGTTGGGAATAAAATATCCCACTAATCGTTGCCATGTTTTGATAAACTCTCGGTGAATCACCTGACAAACACCTGCTTGAGAAAAACTAGACAAAACTACTAGTTCAGTTAACCTTGATATAATTAAGTTGGTGGAAGAATTGAACTGAGAATTAATGTTTGGGTTTCAGTTTTAAGGAAGGTAATTTTTTGGAGACGAGAGTTCTTGTTGAACAACGCTACAATTGCATTGTTGTATGTTATTTAGGGTTGTCCTAGTTGCATAAGACCTGGAGTAAGAACAGGTCCAGTACTAATTTTGTGTCTGTGTGCATGTACATATGCACTTGGGCCTTCTATATACACATAATTCAGAGCATCTTTTACTGTGCATTTTGTTTCTTTGCTCAGTACAGAATGTATTGCAAGTGTTGTTCATTATTTTTTCCTTTTGTCTAAATATATCACAAAAAGTTATGTATGGAGTAGTGATTGTCTAATGTCCTCTTAGATTACCAAATGGATGAAGCGAAATCTTGTGTTACCCCGTAGCATAGCACGGGCATCCTACTAGTTGGTATGATAAGTATGTGTTAGGTTTGTCCAGTCCATCAATGTCGGTAAATGTGTTGTGGTCTGTGAATGTGTATATATTTTTTTAAATTTTGTTGGCTGTTGCAACACTTGGATTATTTATTAATATAACCCAGCAGCGATGCTTCCATTTTAAGACATGTACTAGTGTGCTAAAACTACTACTGTACCTGCTTCTTCTTTTAGGATTTGCTTCCTGTGTGGTACTGGATGGCTGAGTATTAAAACAATTTGGTTACTATCAGAAGCACTATAATTCTCTGGAATTAAACTTTGACAAGCATGCATATATGTGTTCGTTTTTTTGGATTACGTGATGGCATTCTACGATTCTGTTTAACAACTTCCGTATTATCTTCTTATTTCTCTTGTCCTTGTGCAGCAGGATTTGATTCGGTACAATGGGTTCATCGTGCCAGGCTCCTCTTTTCTGCTGCTTCCATGCAACGGTGGTGGCGGTGGTGTTGTTTGGCACTGGCTACAAAAACACCCAAGGTGAGATCCTTTCCTTCCTCTGCTCCCCACCTCTGTGGTTGGTCTGAGCTTGTCGTGGTCATGGAGCCATGACTATGTTGGTCGCTCTGCGTTCATGTCCATTGTGCCATGTGTATGCCTTCTACATCAAGTTAGCATCCTTCTGCACAAAATTTTGTATGTGTTATTGGTCTGTAGAGAAAATGCTTTGTGTCACATGCTCAACACACTTTGAACTATATACCTGGTTCAGTTTTAGAGAATGCTCCTGGTTGTTTAACACACTTACTGAACTAATCAGCCTATTGACTAACTACCATCAGTATCCACCAAACGGCTGTGGAAATAACTTTTGCTGATAATCCTTTGTTTTAAACCAGTACTAATGTTTTGGTAGGACAAGAAGTTTCAAATTCTTATGCTGGTTTATGTTCTCTTTTTAGGTTATGAGAAGATATGCTGCTGGAAAGATGCTCTTAGCAAAGTGGAAGGGTTGCAACCAAATCCAATTGACAACATGGCAGTGGTCTCTGAATATCTAAGCTAGTGATCATCTTTTCAGCGATTCCTTTTCTGTTTGGCCTTCTTGTAGGTAGTGTACATTAGTTGTCTGTTGGAGTTGTGATGGCAGTATATCTTCTTTGTTGCTTCACTGTCGTTTGATAATCTCATGAAGATGTACATATGATATATGATTGTACGGCGAAACAAATATTGCTTTGATAGCAAAATAAAAAACTCATCTATTTCTCTGTTGTCCAGTCCTATGAATTAGCGGGCTGAAAATATTGATGGGTTGGAAGAGGCTTTGGCCCAAACAATGCTGGACAAAGATGGAACAAAAAAAGTCTCAAAAATAGAAAATGGACCGCAAAAAGGCTGAGGCCCAGAAAATGGAAAAGGCTTAGAAAACAAAAAACTCCATGTTGGGCTAGGCCCATCTAGCTAGCGAAAATTAACTAAAAAAACATAAAATGGGCTGAATTAATGGGCTCGGCCCATATAAAACCCCCAATTGGACCGGGCTGATTTTAACCAACGACCTTTTCGATTCGTCGCAATTTTGCCACATCAGATTGCCACGTCGGATCCGACATGGCCTGGGGAGAGAGCTAGCGACCAAAACAGAAGGTCATAGGATCAACGACCTTTTGTTAAAGGTCGCTATAGTCAGTTTACGACCGCCAGCTTTTGACCTTCTGTTTTTGGTCACAAAAAGGTCGTAAATGGAAATTTGTGACCTTTCAGTGATTAATAGTGGTGGTGACAAGTTGACATATTTCTTGTAGTGGTAGTAGATGCAGAATCGTTTCGATCTACTTGACATGGGCATGATGCCTATATTCATGATCATATGCCTAGATATTCTCATAACTATGCGCTTTTCTATCAATTGCTCGGCAGTAATTTGTTCACCCACCATAATTTGTTCACCCACTAGTGAAACCTATGGCCCCCGGGTCTCTTTCTTATTATATTGCATCTCTTCTATTTACATCATATCTCGTTTTACTATTTTGCAATCTTTACTTTCCAATCTATACAACAAAAATACCAAAAATATTTATCTTATTATCTTTATTAGATCTCACTTTTTCGAGTGACCGTGAAGGGATTGACAACCCCTTTATCACGTTGGTTGCAAGTTTCTTGATTGTTTGTGCAGGTACTAGGTGACTTGCATGTTATCTCCTACTGGATTGATACCTTGGTTCTCAAAAACTGAGGGAAATACTTATGCTACTTTGTTGCATCACCCTTTCCTCTTCAAGGGAAAACCAACGCATGCTCAAGAGGTAGCACCGCCTCCTGCACCGCCGCCGAGGCTCCAGGGGGCACCAGACTCGTGTAGTGGTTGACCCGGCTGAGATCCGGGGACGCACTCGCTCTCACACCGCATCCCTCCAGCGCATCCCGTGTCTTGGGGTCAAGCAACCCCCCGATGATCTCTTGATGCGGATCCTCTTCAGGAACATCCGCGGCTTCGGTCAAGATGGACGGCGCCGCCAATTGGTCGAATACATGCGTAACGAGCGAATAGACATTGTGGGAAATGATGTGCACAAAATTCTCACTCTTGGAACTCGAACATGTGAGTTCCGAATTTTTGCTTGGCACTGGCTCCCTTTTAGTGGGAGCGCAGGCCACTCAGGTGGCATCCTTCTAGGAGTCAAGAATGCCACCTTTTTTGGTAGGAAGCATGGACAGAAGCGAGTTCTTCGTTGGCATGGAGATCTTTGAGTGGGCTCTCAACTTCATGTGGGAGAACATTGCCGTCCACGGACCTGCGGATCATAGCCGCTCTAAGGCCTTCCTTGCTGAGCTCCACACGAAGGTCGTGGACGCCCAGTTACGGTTCGTGGTGGGTGGCGACTTCAACCTCATCCGGTCGGAGGAAGATAAGAGCAATAACTTGAGCAACTTCCCCAGGATGCAAATGTTCAATGACTACATCGTAGACATGGGGCTCCGCGAGCTAGCTAGAGTTGGTGCCAGGTTTACATGGACCAATCGCCACACTGACCCGACCCGGTCGGTCCTTGACCGGGTCTTCGCATCACCTGAGTTGGACATTCGTTGCCCCTAGCGTCGCTCCAAGCGATTACCCGGATTTGGTCTGATCACGTCCCCCTCCTTCTCTCTTCTAAGAACGATCGACCCCCCCCAGCACCCCCCCCCCCCCGCTTCTGCTTCAAAACCTTCTGGCTGAACCAGCTCGGGTTTGCCACTGCGGTGGCCGCACGCTGGCACGAGGCTCGTGAAGCACCCCACCACTCCCTCTCGGTCGTTGAGTCCTGGCACTTTTGTGCTAAGCGGTCGTGCCAATTCATGAAAGGCTGGGGTGCTAACTTGGGCCGCGACATTCGAGAGCGGAAGAAAGCACTCCTAGAGGGCATCCAGGCCCTAGATCTACAAGTGGATACCTCATGCCTCTCGGCAGAGGAATGGATGCTTAGGTACGATTTGGAAGACTAGCTCACGGTTATTTACGCGTATGAGGAGGCATACTGGTGCCTAAGGGGTACACAGAATTGGGTCCTCAAAGGGAATGCCAATACCGCCTACTTCCAGGCCATCGCCAATGGCCGGCGGCGCTGTAACTCCATCCAGCTTCTATGGGACGGAGAGACCCTTCTGCAGCAGCCGGAGGCCATTCGGGCCCATGTAGATGGCTTTTATAGAGACCTATTCTCTGCCTTCCCTCGGGGAGGGTTGCCCTTGCCCACAATATATGGCCACGTCGCTGTTGTGTCTTGGCTGCGGATAACGTGGCACTAACGGCCCCATTCTTCGAGGCAGAAGTGTGGGCGTCCATTAAGGGAATGAACCCGTCCTCGGCGTGTGGACCCGATGGCCTTCCGGTCAAGTTCTTCCGGACCTTCTGGGAGGTCATCAAGCCTGGGGTGATGGCCCTTTTTGAGGAGTTCTACGTGGGGTCCATCGAGCTCTCCAGGCTCAACTTTGGGATTATCACCCTCATCCCCAAATAACTGGCGCTTCGGATATCCACCAATTCCGCTCGATCATGGTGATCAATGTCATCTTCCGCGTCCTTGCAAAGGGGTACGCCAATAGGGTGGCCCGATCATGTTTATCTCCGGCTTAAATTTGAACCGGGAATTTTTACTCTGTCGTAGGCTTTCATCACAATGGCACCAAAAGCACCCACTACATGCAACTCGGTTGAATCCATCATCACAGACAGTACGCTGGATGACTTTGTAAAGACCGGCTATCTGCCGAAGAAGGAAGTCATGTCTTATTGTGCTCCTAATCTGGAGGAAGAAATTCCTCAGCCCAAAGAGGGGGAAGTTATTATTTTCACGCATCACATGAACCGGGGTTTTTCACCACCCGGCTCAAAATTTTTCAGAGATGTGTTGCACTTCTTTGACCTCTGTCCTCAAGACATCGGACCCAATTCCATGTCTAATATTTGCAATTTTCAAGTGTTCAGTGAGGTATATCTTGGAGTAGAACCCAACATATTACTCTTTAGAGAGCTATTTTACTTGAACCGCCAGAATGAATGTGCCAACGACCAAATCTTGGAACTTGGTGGTGTCTCAATCCAACATCGGCGAGACGCAATTTTTCCTTATGCCAACCCGCCGAGCCATCCCAAAGACTGGAATCAGACATGGTTCTATTGTCAAGACACTTCTCCGGTTGAAGAAAATGCTCTGCCCGGCTTTCGTGCTCTGTATCTGGAGTCTGATCATCCACTTCCGGATAAGATAACAGTCGCCGAACGCAAGACGCTTGCCCCCACCCTAGCCATGATCAAGGCTCTTCTGGGGAACGGATTAAATGGCATCGATTTAGTTTGAGTTTGGCTATCCTGGTGGGTCATCCCATTAATCCGTCGCCCCGGCCTGATGTGCACCTATACAGGGAAAAAAGATGGTCCTCTGCGGCACAGTTCTGACGGTTTACCTGAATATGTCATCAACGACATGACCAAGTCTCTCCTTAATGAAAGCTTAGCAGACTGCAACAAGGTGGACCTAAGCCCCTTTTGCGAAGCTAACCCGGATCCATCAGTAAGCCGCCCATCTGTACAAATTATTTTCAATTTTTGACATTTTATCTATACTCATACCTAGGGCTGGAAAAAAAGCTCGAAGCTCGTGAGCTAAACGAGGAGCTCGTGACTCGGCTCGAATCGACTCGAACTCGAAGAATAACGAGTCGAGCCGAGCTTTAGTTTAAGATCGTTTATAGACCAAGTTAAACGAGCCAATCTCACGAGTACTCGTGTAACTCATTAGGCTCGGTACAAAAGATCAGCCACTCAACACCCTATGTCCCAGGCACACAACACAAGGCCTAGCCGTTGAAGGCCCAACCACCTAGGAGACTCATGTGTTACAAGGAAATTACTATTGTTTAGTGATATATATGTTTAATATATACATAATATTTTTTATAATGTTTGAGGGTTTTATGTTCATATCTTTAACGAGCTTAACAAGCTAAATGAGCCAGCTCGCGAGTTATACGAGTCGAGCCAATCTTTAATTTGAGCTCGTTAATAATAACGAGTCGAGTCAAGCTAGCTCGTTAACGAAGCGAGCTCTAGAGAGTCGAGCCGAGCTGGCTCGACTCGGCTCGAATTTCATCCCTACTCATACATTTGCTAATTTTCACAGGCTGGTGACAAATTCTGGAAAGTCAAATATGATCACGAAGCTGCAAAAAGGGCCAGGAAGGCCAAGAGAGCCGCCAGAAAAGAGGCTGCAAATAAGAAGGGCGAGAAAGCCACCGCCTCTGACTTGCTTCAGCTAGAAGAATCTTCTGAGTCAGAGGTAGCCCATGACTCTCTTGGCTCCTTTTTTAACCACCTTATTGACACTGATTATCAGCAGGAGGACACAGGAACTAGTCATGGAGAAGCTGAAGAGGTGACTATCATTTCCTCCGACTCCGAGCCTTTGCCAAGACAGAAAATCCGAAGAGTAACCCGGAAAGTAAGATTTTCACGTCCCTTAGCTTATCACGATCCTCAGTTTCTTTTGAAGCCACAGATTCATGAGAGCCGGAGGGAGACCCGGACCAGTAAAGATGCAGAACTCTCCTCCGGCTTACCCAATGTACCAAGGAAGCGCCGGAACAAGGTAACCTCCGATCTAAATCTCTTTTATCCTTTGGCGGGTCTCACTCGTCAACCACTCAATTCTTATGACTCAAATTATCAGGAAACTTCACCTTCCTCTGGCGAGTCAATGTAGTCTAATTTGCCAGCTTTCAAGACCGCTCCAGGGTAATGATAACCTGCTTATCCTGTGTTCATTTCAATTTGTTGTATTTGCACTGACCTTTTGATCTTACGCAGCGGAAAAGCAAAGACCAGCAAAAAGGCGAAGAAGAATAAGTCGGCCGAAGAACCGATCTTAAATGAGCCGGAACTTGGAACGGCCACACCTGAAGCCTCCACTCATGAGCCGCCGCCTGAGTCAGCCCATGATATACCAACGCCCACTGCTGACCCGCCTGCCGAGCAAGCCGTCGATGGTTCTAAATACCTGGGAGTCCCTAGCCCGGCCAGGACGGATGACCCTCAAGACCCTGATGTTGAAATACCAAGACCGACTTTGTTTAGCCGGGGAGGCCAACCGTGCTAGCCAAGTGTTCCGCCAAAGAGGAACTTCTGGAACGCCACAGGGTTAAGCTTGATGTCGCTGATTGTACTCACATGAGTATTGGAGAAGTCTTTTCTGGCTATATGAGCCAAGTGCACAGCAGCCGTGACATTGAAATTAACATGGTGAAGCAGATGCACCAGAAATTTGAGGTACAATCTTTTCTCTATACTCATTTATCCTTACCATGCTAGCCCCCAAGTCTATTGCTTATGATGAAATATGTTGTAGACTTAGAAACAAGCTTGATAACATTAGTAATATATATATATATGGACAAGGCATGTAAGAAATCCGGCTTACTCCGTAGCCCCCAAGGGACGGCTTAAGCAGCATGGTTGAGCCGGTTCTTCATATACTTGTATAGAATAAGATATTTTGGAAACTTTGACAGCAATATGCGTTAGCCCCCAAGTGCCAAGTAATGTTGCTTGCAAAATGCTTGGGACTTACTCTCATGAACCGCCTGCTTAAGTGAATTTCTTCGGTAGACATTAGCCCCCAAGTGCCAAGTGTTGTTGCTTGCAAAAGGCTTGGGACTTAATATTGCATTATGATTGTCCTGATTTTAACCCAGTATTTGTATAGGCCGCCAGGAGTCAACTTGAATCAGAAGTGGCTGATCTAAAGAACCGCCTTGAGGCCCAAGTGATACAAACCCAAAGAGCCGATTCCAAGTTTAAATTCAGGGTTTCTGAACAAGAAAAACTGAAGAAAACTTTGAAATGGATAAAAAGGCCTGGGATGATGAAAAGATTGCATTGATTAATCGATCTGAGAAGGCAGAGGCGGCTCTTGAAGAAGCAACCGGTGAATTAACCGGCTCAAAATGCCATGTCTGTCAGATGGTCTCGGCTATTTTTGGTAAGTCACCCTGCAAGTGTTAAATACTTGAACATTTCCATTGATCATCTAAATTGGAATTGACTCACTTGACCATGTTTATGCAGGCCCCAGGAGTTCAAATCTGAACCAAGATATGTTGACCAAGCTGAAGGCGGTTTATACACTTGTGGAACAACTATACGCCGGATCTCAGTGTGCCTTGGCCACCATGGCTTTGTCAAACGAAGTGCCTACCCTCCTGGCGGATGTATCAAGGAGGCTTTCTGTGCTACCCCAACGGTTCCATGAACTAAGGCGGTCAGCTGCGAGAGCCGGAGCGGTAAAAGCGTTAAGCCGGGCCAAAGCTTGGCTACCAGAGTTAGACCCGGCCAACATCTCTAATTGTTATCCAAGCCCGAACGAAGATGGTACTTCTTTTGAACAGGAAGACTTTACCACTTGTGTGAAGGAGGTATGCCCCGTGTCCACCCTGATAGCTGACAAAGTGGATCTCACCAAGTACCAGGCGGGTTATGACGCAGAGAACCGGAGAATTCCAATGCCTCACTATAAAGTGACAAGTCTAACCGCCCCCCCCCCCCACTTCATAAGCATACCTTCACCCCTGAAGTTGACCCGGCCGGACTAGTTGATGATGAAGCTGAATTTGAAGCTTTAAACAACATTGACTTGTCATCATCAACCTTCCAGGAAAGGGAACAGGGCAAAAAAGTGGAGAGGCCTAACCCGGACGCTTCAGGCCAACATGAGAGTTAACCTGCCGTGGCGACTCATTCCTGTGGTGTGCTGAAAAACAATATGAATCATTTGGACTCGGGGAGTCATGTAATAGAATAGAAATAACTTTGATTTGGCCGTGCCATCGTGCATGTTTTTGGTGCTTAGTACTATTAAGCCGTCATGTCATATTCACCCGTGTGATACTTTTCATCTGCTTTATTTATGCTTGACTGATTCTTTTAACTGTCCTGCACATAGAAATAGATCACAAGATCCCTCGGCGGCTGTGATCTTTTGATTTGCACTGCTGGTTTATATGACCTGGACAGTAAGGGTGATAACCCAGTCTTTGGAAACCAACACCTCCAAGCGTATGATGATTCTCATATATTGGCGACTTATCATCCAGAATCAAGCCGGGTTAAAATTAACCACACTTGTGTTTTTAAACCTCAAAAAGTCTCAAGTCAAATAAAGGTTGTTTTCAAAGAAATACTTAAACCAAAAAGAATATGAGAAATTCAAGGCTTCTGATTCGAATATGATCTGTAAACCGTTCCAAAGGGGTTAAGCTAAGATTCGAATACGATCATGTAGCCCCCAGTGGCTTTGGCGTTGCGCCGATCAAGAGGGTACCGACAGTTATGTTCTCTTTGGTTCGAATACGACCTATGTTTGAACAGGAAGCCCCCTAATGACCTTGAGAGTTTTTTAACGACTCTGATTCAAATACGATCAAAGTCGGTTCCCAAAAGGGTTGAGTTATGATTCGAATACGATCAAGAAGCCCCCTAATGAGCTCGGCAGTGTGCCAATCAAAAGGGTACCGACAGCTATGTTCTCTTTGGTTCGAATATGACCTATATTTGAACAGAAAGCCCCCTAGTGATCATAAGGTTTAACGGGTAGATTCGAATACGATCATAAGTTGGATCAAACGGGTCAAGCTAGATTCGGATACGATCAGCCCCCAAGTGATCATGTGAGATGACAACCATAATAATAATGACATATTACCTTTGAGGATGAAAAAAGGACAGAGGTCCTGCTTTATTATTTATCATAATATATACATCGTCAAAATATGTACATCATAAGAGCTGGTGGCTCAAGTGTAGTAAGGTCGAAGATGAGCGATATTCCACTGCCGGCGGGTCTCCTCCTCCGATTTACGTGAGTCTTTATGCTCTCAAACATCGATAAGGTAGTATGACCCATTGTTCAAGTTCTTGCTGACCAAAAAGGGCCCTTCCCAAGGTGGGGATAACTTGTGTGCGTCAGTTTGATCCTGGATGAGCCGGAGCACCAAATCACCTTCCTAAAAGGTTCTGGACATAACCCGGCGGTTGTGATAGCGGCGCAGGTCCTATTGGTAAATCACCAAGCGAGCTGCTGCCAATTCACACTTTTCATCTAACAGGACAAGGGCGTCCTGACGCGCCTGTTCATTCTTCGCCTCAATGTAAGCCGCCACATGCGGCGAGTCATGACGGATGTCACTAGGGAGAACCGCCTCAGCTCCGTAAACCATGAAGAAGGGCGTGTAACCCGTAGACTTGTTGGGAGTAGTATTGATGCTCCATATCACAGAGGGTAACTCCTCAACCCAACAACCCGGCGTCCACTGCAAGGGAACCAAGAGCCGGGGCTTGATGCCTTTCAAAATCTCCAGATTGGCTCTCTCAGCTTGACCATTGGATTGGGGGTGAGCTACTGATGAAACATCAAGCCGGATATGCTCAAGTTGATAGAACTCCTCCATGCCACCCTTGGACAGATTAGGACCATTGTCAGTTATAATGATGTGTGGAAAACCAAAGCGAAAGATCACCTTTTTCATGAATTGAACCGTCATGGCTGCATCACACTTACTGACTGGCTCTGCCTCAACCCACTTTGTGAATTTGTCAACCGCCACCAAGAGGTGGGTATTTTTTATCTTTGGGCCTTTTGAAAGGCCCAACCATGTCGAGTCCCCAGACTGCAAATGGCCAAGTAATTGGAATCATCCTCAATTCTTGAGCTGGTGCGTGACATCGTCGTGAGAATTTTTTACAACCGTCACATTTATTGACCAGATCTTACGCGTCAGCATGAGCCGTCAGCCAATAAAATCCATGAAAAAAGCCTTGGCCACATGGGATTTTGAACCGGCATGATGGCCACAATCTCCTTCATGAATCTCACGAAGAATTTCTTGACCCTCCTTAGGAGAGACACAACGTTGAAATGCCCCAGTGACACTGAGGTGATGTAACTCTCCATTGGCAATCGTCATTGACTTAGACCGTCGGGTTATCAGCCTAGCCAAGGTTTGATCCTCAGGCAACTCGCCCCGGGTCATGTAAGCCAAATATGGCACTGTCCAATATGGGATGACGTGAATAGCCGCCACCAATTGTGCTTCCGGGTCAGGAACAGCCAAGTCTTCCTCTATAGGCAACTTGACAGAAGGGTTATGCAGAACATCCAAAAAAGTGATAGGTGGCACCGGCTTATGCTGAGAGCCCAGCCGGCTTAAGGCATCAGCCGCCTCATTCTTTCTGCGGTTAATGTGCTCTACTTGGTAACCCTTAAAATGTCCAGCAATCACATCAACTTCACGGTGATAAGCCGCCATGAGAGGATCCTTGGAATCCCACTTGCCTGATACTTGTTGAGCCACCAAATCTGAGTCGCCAAAACACCTCACCCTGCTCAAGCTCATCTCCTTAGCCATTGGAAGACCATGGAGTAAAGCCTCATACTCAGCTGCAATGTTAGTACGGGAAACATCAACCATAGCACATAACAAAATTTGTCACCTCGAGGGGAAGCTAAAACAACTCCAGCCCCGAGCCCTCCAATTCCCAGGACCCATCGAAGTGGATAGTCCAATACGTGTTGTCTAGCTTCTCTTCAGGCATCTGTAGTTTTGTGCAATCGTTGATGAAATCCACAAGTGCTTGAGACTTGATAGCCGTGCGTGGTACATACTTTAAACGATGAGGCCCAAGTTCAATGGCCCACTTGGCGACTCGTCCTGTGGCCTCTCTATTTTGGATGATATCTCCTAAAGTAGCATAACTGACCATAGTGATGGGGTGACCCTGGAAATATTGTTTAAGTTTCCGGCTTGCCATGAAGACCCCATAAACGAGTTTCTGCCAATGTGGATATCTTTTCTTGGACCCAATAAGCACCTCACTAACATAATAAACCGGCCGTTGAACCGGATACTCTTTGCCAGCCTCCTTGCGTTCCACCACAATGGCCACACACTAACAGCTGGTGTGTTAGCATCCACATATAATAATAATGGCTCCTTATCAATGGGAGCAGTAAGGATGGGCGGCTTAGCTAGTTGTCTCTTCAAGTCTTCAAAGGCAGCGTTAGCAGCGTCACTCCAAACTAAGTCGTCTGTCTTCTTCATCATTTGATACAGTGGTGTGGCCTTCTCACCTAACCGGCTTAAAGCAGCAATACGACCCGCAAAACGCTGAACATCATTGATGCACGTCGGCTTAGCCAGGGAGGTGGTTGCCTTTATCTTCTCCAGGTTAGCCTCAATGCCTCTGTTGGAAACCAGAAACCCCAAAAGCTTGCCTGCTGGTACCCCAAACATGCACTTGGCCGGGTTAAGCATCATCTTGTAAACCAGGAGATTATCAAAGGTCTCCTTCAGGTCATCTATCAAAGTCTCCCTCTCTCTGGACTTCACCACAATGTCATCCATGTAAGCATGAACATTATGCCCAAGCTGGTTGTGAAGACAATTATGTACACACCGCTGATAAGTCGCCTGGGCACTCTTAAGCCCAAAGGGCATAGACACATAGCAGAAGGCTCCAAGCGGAGTAATGAAAGTCGTCTTCTCCTGGTCCTTAACCGCCATCTTGATCTGATGATAACCAGAATAAGCATCCAAAAAGCTCAAACGCTCACAACCCGCCGTAGCATCAATGATTTGATCAATACGAGGGAGAGCAAAGGGATCAGATGGACAAGCTTTGTTCAAATCCGTGTAATCCACACACATATGCTAGGTGTCGTTCTTTTTAAGCACCAGCACCGGGTTAGCCAACCACTCCGGATGAAAAACTTCAACAATTAACCCGGCCGCCAAGAGCCGGGCCACTTCCTCACCAATGGCCTTACGCCTCTCCTCATTGAACCGCCGAAGAAACTGCTTGACCAGCTTAAATTTTGTATCAATATTAAGAGCGTGCTCAGCGAGTTCTCTCGGTACACCCGGCATGTCAGAAGGTTTCCATGCAAAGATGTCCCAGTTCTTACGGATGAACTCGATGAGCGCGCTTTCCTATTTGGGATCCAGATTGGCACTGATACTGAACTGCTTAGATGAGTCCCCGGGAACAAAGTCGACAAGCTTAGTCTCATCCACTGATTTAAACTTTATGATCGGCTCATGCTCTTTGGTTGGCTTTTTCAAAGACATCATATCTGCCGGGTCAACATTGTCCTTGTAGAAATTCAGCTCTTCTGTCGCGCAAACAGATTCAGCATAAGCAGCATCACCTTCCTCAAATTCCAAGGCTATCTTCCTACTCCCATGCACTGTGATAGTACATTTATAACCCGACATTTTGAGCTGTAAATACACATAACATGGTCGTGCCATGAATTTGGCATAAGTCTGTCGTCCAAACAGGTCGTGATACAGACTCTTGATCTTGACCACCTCAAAGGTTAGCTTCTCAGCCCTGGAATCATGTTCATCTCCAAAGGCCACTTCCAACTCAATCTTGCCCACCGGGTATGCCGACTTACCAGGAACCACTCCATAAAAACGGTGTTGGAAGTCTTGAGATTTTTGTCAGTCAAACCCATGCGGCGAAAGGTGTCATAATAAAGGATATTAATGTTGCTGCCTCCGTCCATGAGCACTTTAGTGAACTTGTATCCACCAACTTGAGGTGCTACCACCAAGGCCAAGTGAGCCGGATTATCTGAAGGAAATATGCCCTAGAGGCAATAATAAAGTTATTATTTATTTCCTTATATCATGATAAATGTTTATTATTCATGCTAGAATTGTATTAACTGGAAACATAATACATGTGTGAATACATAGACAAACAGAGTGTCACTAGTATGCCTCTACTTGACTAGCTCATTAATCAAAGATGGTTATGTTTCCTAACCATGAACAAAGAGTTGTTATTTGATTAACGAGATCACATCATTAGTTGAATGATCTGATTGACATGACCCATTCCATTAGCATAGCACCCGATCGTTTAGTATGTTGCTATAGCTTTTATCCATGACTTATACATGTTCCTTTAACTATGAGATTATGCAACTCCCGTTTACCGTAGGAACACTTTGTGTGCTACCAAACGTCACAACGTAACTGGGTGATTATAAAGGTGCTCTACAGGTGTCTCCGAAGGTACATATTGGGTTGGCGTATTTCGAGATTAGGATTTGTCACTCCGATTGTCGGAGAGGTATCTCAGGGCCCTCTCGGTAATGCACATCACATAAGCCTTGCAAGCATTGCAACTAATGTGTTAGTTGTGAGATGATGTATTACAGAACGAGTAAAGAGACTTGCCGGTAACGACATTGAACTAGGTATTGGATACCGACGATCGAATCTCGGGCAAGTAACATACCGATGACAAAGGGAACAACGTATGTTGTTATGCGGTCTGACCGATAAAGATCTTCGTAGAATATGTAGGAGCCAATATGGGCATCCAGGTCCCGCTATTGGTTATTGACCGGAGACGTGTCTCGGTCATGTCTACATTGTTCTCGAACCGTAGGGTCCGCACGCTTAACGTTACGATGACAGTTATTATGAGTTTATGCATTTTGATGTACCGAAGGAGTTCGGAGTCCCGGATGTGATCACGGACGTGACGAGGAGTCTCGAAATGGTCGAGACATAAAGAATTATATATTGGAAGCCTATGTTTGGATATCGGATGCATTCCAGGTGAAATCAGGATTTTACCGGAATACCGGGAGGGTTACCGGAACCCCCCGGGGGCATAATGGGCCAACATGGGCCTTGGAGGAGAGGTGAGAGGGCTGCCCTCACGGGCTGCGCGCCTCCCCCCTTCCCCTAGTCCTATTAGGACTAGGAGAGGTGGGCGCCCCCTCTCTCTCTCTCTCCCCCTTGGGGAATCCTAGTCCAACTAGGATTGGGGGGGGGGGAATCCTACTCCCAGAGGGAGTAGGACTCTCTGGCGCGCCAGGCTTGGCCGGCCAGCCCCTCCCCCTTGGCTCCTTTATATACGGGGGCAGGGGGCACCCCAGAAACACACAATTGATCATTGAGATCTTTCCTTAGCCGTGTGCGGTGCCCCCTTCCACCAAATTCCACCTCGATCATATCGTTGCAGTGCTTAGGCGAAGCCCTGCGCCGGTAACACATCAAGATCGTCACCACGCCGTCGTGCTGACGAAACTCTTCCTCGACGCTTTGCTGGATCGGAGCCCGGGGATCGTCATCGAGCTGAACGTGTGCCAAGAACTCGGAGGTGCCGGAGTAACGGTGCTGTGATCGGTTGGATCGCGAGGAGAACGTACGACTACTTCCTCTATGTTGTGTCAATGCTTCCGCTTTGGTCTACGAGGGTACGTAGACAACACTCTCCCCTCTCGTTGCTATGCATCACCATGATCTTGCGTGTGCGTAGGAAATTTTTTGAAATTACTACGTTCCCCAACATTATCAACCCGGGGAGGGTGATCCTCCCTACTCCATAGAATAGGCTGCTCAGACCATCTCAAATAACGAGGAACTGCCGGCTCAACAGCATTCACAGCCCTCTTATGAAGCTTTTGGTCTTGTTTACACAAACTGGTGGTGAACACATGATATTGCCCACAATTCAGCTGCTTTGGGTTACTCTGATACCCTGATTGCTGCTACTGCTGACCTCCTTGGCCAGATTGCTGATTATAACCACCTTGGTTACCTTGAGGGCCTTGAAAGTTGGAATTTGAGCCGCCACCCGGGCCATGAAAACCGCCACCGCCTGAACCGCCGCCGGGTCCATGACTATTGTCGAACATGTTAGAATTCTTGAAAGCCCTCATGATCATACAGTCTTTCCATAGGTGTGTGGCCGGCTTCTCTCGGGTGTCGTGTCTTGGACAAGGCTCATTCAGCAATTGCTCAAGGGTGGGACCTGACCTGCTAGACCGAGGAGGTGGCCTCCCCTTACGTTGTTGATTGTTTCCCTACGCATTAGCCACAAACTCCGAACTACCATCAGCCTTATGTTTATTATTGCCTCCATGATTCATCGGGTTATGCTGAAGACCCTTAGCATTGTCGTTCTTCTTTCCCTTCCCTGTCTTCTCTTCATCAGACGCGGGATCCTTGGTACTATCAGAGTCGGCGTATTTGACTAGAGCCGCCATCAGTTGGCCCATGTCATTACAACCGCGCTTGAGCTGCCCCAACTTCTGTTTCAGAGGTTCAAAATGACATTTTTTCTCCAACATTAAGACCGTAGAGCCGGCATCCATTTTATCAGATGAATGTATTATGGCTTTCACCCGGCGCACCCAATGGGTCGTGCACTCACCTTCCTCTTGCTTGCAATTAGTCAAGTCCATAATCGACATGGGATGCTTGCATGTGTCTTTGAAGTTCTGAATAAACCGGGTTTTTAACTCGGCCCAGGAACCAATGGAATTATGTGGCAGTCCCTTTAGCCAAGTGTGGGCCATTCCATCCAGCATCATAGTGAAGTACTTGGCCATTGCCGCGTCACTAACCTCCAGCAGTTCCATGACCATCTCATAACTTTCAATCCATGCCCCAGGCTGTAAGTCGGTCGTGTAATTAGGCACCTTTCGAGGCCACTTAAAATCCTTGGGCAAGCGCTCATTACACAATGCTGGTACTAAGCAAGGGACACCACCCGTTCTCGTGGTCGCGCCTGCCTCAGTAGAAGTCATCGGATAAACCGGAAGAGACTGGTAAGCCGCCCGCTAAGCCGCCTGCTCAATCGCCTGTTGAGCCGCCCGCCCAGCCTCTTGGCGTATCCTGTCCTGATCAACCAAGTTAGGAGCCCATCACACGCCGGGTCTCGCCCGCATGGTTGGTCACGGCGCCGGGCGTTGCTTGAAACTGCTACCGAATCCATACGCCTGCAATAACTCAGGCTCCGGCTTGGGCGAGGGGTCGAATGAATCCTGTCTCGACTATAAGAGTATGCCTCCTGCTGTGCTAGAGCCGTCTGAAGAAGTTTTATACGTCTCCAACGTATCTATAATTTTCTATTGCTCCATGCTATATTATCTACTATTTTGGACCATATTGGGCTTTATTTTCCACTTTATATTACTTTTGGGACTAACCTATTAACCGGAGGCCCAGCCCAGAATTGTTGTTTTTTGCCTATTTCGGTGTTTTGACGAAACGGAATATCAAACGGAGTCCAAACGGAAAAAAACCTTCGGGAACGTGATTTTCCCATCAGATATGATCAAGGAGACTTGGACCCTCCGTCATGAAAGCCACGAGGCGGTCACGAGGGTGGAGGGTGTGCCCCCTCCTAGGGCGTGCCCCCTGCCTCATGGGCCCCTCGAAGCTCCACCGACGTACTCCTTCCTCCTATATATACCTACGTACCCCCAAACGATCAGATACGGAGCCAAAAACCTAATTCCATCGCTGCAACCTTCTGTATCCACGAGATCCCATCTTGGGGCCTGTTCTGGAGCTCCGCCGGAGGGGGCATCAATCACGGAGGGCTTCTACATCAACATCATAGCCTCTCCGATGAAGTGTGAGTAGTTTACCTCAGACCTTCGGGTCCATAGTTAGTAGCTAGATGGCTTCTTCTCTCTTTTTGGATCTCAATACAAAGTTCTTCCCCTCTCTCGTGGAGATCTATTCGATGTAATCTTCTTTTTGCGGTGTGTTTGTTGAGACCGATGAATTGTGGGTTTATGATCACGATTATCTATGAACAATATTTGAATCTTCTATGAATTCTTTTATGTATGATTGGTTATCTTTGCAAATCTCTTCGAATTATCAGTTTGGTTTGGCGTACTAGATTGGTTTTTCTTGCAATGGGAGAAGTGCTTAGCTTTGGGTTCAATCTTGCGGTGTCCTTACCTAGTGACAGAAGGGGCAGCAAGGCACGTATTGTATTGTTGCCATCGAGGATAACAAGATGGGGTATTTATCATATTGCATGAATTTATTCCTCTACATCATGTCATCTTGCTTAAGGCGTTACTCTGTTTTCATTAACTTAATACTCTAGATGCATGCTGGATAGCGGTTGATGAGTGGAGTAATAGTAGTAGACACAGGCAGGAGTCGGTCTACTTGTCTCGGACGTGATGCCTATATACATGATCATACCTAGATATTCTCATAACTATGCTCAATTTTTTCAATTGCTCAACAGTAATTTGTTCACCCACCGTAGAAACACTTATGTTCTTGAGAGAAGCCACTAGTGAAACCTATGGCCCCCGGGTCTATTCTCATCATATAAATCTCCAATCACATTATTGTTGCTTTGCTTTTTACTTTGCCTTTTATTTTACCTTTCATCTTTATACCAAAAATACCAAAAATATTATCTACCATCTCTATCAGATCTCACTCTCGTAAGTGACCGTGAAGGGATTGACAACCCCTAATCGGGTTGGTTGCGTTGAGCTATTGTTTTGTGTAGGTACGAGGGACTCGCGTGTGGACTCCTACTGGATTGATACCTTGGTTCTCAAAAAACTGAGGGAAATACTTACGCTACTTTGCTGCATCATCCTCTCCTCTCCGGGGAAATCCAACGCAAGCTCAAGAGGTAGCAAGAAGAAATTGTGGCACCGTTGCTGGGGAGTCTATGCAAAAGTCAACATACCAAGTACCCATCGCAATCCCTATCTCTCGCACTACATTATTTGCTATTTGCCTCTCGTTTTCCTCTCCCCCACTTCACCCTTGCCGTTTTATTCGCCCTCTCTTTCCCGTTTGCCTTTTTCTCGCTTGCTTCTTGTTTGCTCGTGTGTTGGATTGCTTGTTTGTCACGATGGCTCAAGATAATACCAAATTATGTGACTATACCAATACCAACAATAATGATTTCCTTAGCACTCCGATTGCTCCTCTTGCCAATACTGAATCTTGTGAAATCAATACTGCTTTGTTGAATCTTGTTATGAAAGATCAATTCACCGGCCTTCCTAGAGAAGATGCTGCTACTCATCTAAATAGCTTCGTTGATTTATGTGATATGCAAAAGAAGAAAGATGTTGATAATGATATTGTTAAATTGAAGCTATTTCCTTTTTCTCTTAGAGATCGTGATAAAGCTTGGTTTTCGTCTTTGCCTAAAAATAGTATTGATTCTTGGACCAAGTGCAAAGATGCTTTTATCTCTAAGTATTTTCCTCTCACTAAGATCATCTCTCCTAGAAACGATATTATGAATTTTAAGCAACTTGATCATGAACATGTTGCACAAGCTTGGGAGATAATGAAATTAATGATACGTAGTTCCCTACTCATGGTTTGAATTTGTGGATGATTATACAAAAAATTTATGCCGGGTTGAATTTTGCTTCTAGAAATCTTTTAGATTCGGCCGCGGGAGGCACTTTTATGGAAATCACTTTAGGAGATGCTAGTAAACTCCTAGATAATATTATGGTTAATTATTCTCAATGGCACACTGAAAGATCTACTAATAAAAAAGTGCATGCGATAGAAGAAATCAATGTTTTGAGTGGAAATATGGATGAACTTATGAAATTATTTGCTAATAAGAGTGTTACTTCTGATCCTAATGATATGACTTTGTCCACTTTGATTTGGAATAATAATGAATCTATGGATGTGAATTTTGTTGGTTAGAACAATTTTGGTAACAACGCGTATAGAGGGAATTTTAATCCTAGGCCTTATCCTAGTAATCCTTCTAATAATTATGGAAATTCCTACAACAACTCTTATGGAAATTTTAATAAGATGTCCTCTGAATTTGAGAATAGTGTTAAAGAGTTTATGAATTCAAAAAAGAATTTTAATGCTTTGCTTGAAGAGAAATTACTTAAAGTTGATGAATTGGCTAGGAACGTTGATAGAATTTCTCTTGATGTTGATTCTTTAAAGCTTAGATCTATTACTCCTAAGCATGATATCAATGAGTTCCTCAAAGCCATGAGAATTTCCATTGATGAGTGCAAGGAAAGAACCGCTAGGATGCGTGCTACGAAAGATGCCTTTATTAAAGCGTGTTCTTCCAGTTCCTATGAAAATCAAGATGAAGATCTAAAATTTATTGATGTGTCCCCTATTAAATCTTTGTTTTGCAATATGAATCTTGATGAAACTGAATATGATCCACCCTTACCTAGACGGCGTTCTAAAAACTCGGAGTATTTAGATCTTGATGATGAAATTGATAAAAGTGGGATTGAAAAGAATAAAACCCTAGATGTTGCTAAACCCATTATATTGGATTTCAAGGAATTTAATTATGAAAGTTGCTCTTTAATTGATTGTATTTCCTTGTTGCAATCCGTGCTAAACTCTCCTCATGCTTATAGTCAAAATAAAGCGTTTACTAAACATATCATTGATGCCTTGATTCAATCTTATGAAGAAAAACTTGAGTTGGAAGTTTCTATCCCTAGAAAACTTTATGATGAGTGGGAACCAACTATTAAAATTAAGATTAAGGATCATGAATTTTATGCTTTATGTGATTTGGGTGCTAGTGTCTCCACTATTCCCAAAACATTGTGTGATTTGCTAGATTTCCGTGATTTTGATGATTGCTCTCTAAACTTGCATCTTGCGGATTCCACTATTAAGAAACCTATGGGAAGAATTAATGATGTTCTTATTGTTGCAAATAGGAATTATGTGCCCGTAGATTTTATCATTCTTGATATAGATTGTTGTGACACCCCCGATACAATCGTACACTAATCACTCACGCAAATGTGTACGATCAAGATCAGGGACTCACGGGAAGATATCACAACACAACTCTAAAACATAAATAAGTCATACAAGCATCATAATACAAGCCAGGGGCCTCGAGGGCTCGAATACAAGTGCTCGATCATAGACGAGTCAGTGGAAGCAACAGTATCTGAGTACAGACATAAGTTAAACAAGTTGCCATAAGATGGCAAGCACAAACTGGGATACAGATCGAACGAGGCGCAGGCCTCCTGCCTGGGATTCTCCTAACTACTCTTGGTCGTCGTCAGCGGGCTGCACGTAGTAGTAGGCACCTCCGATGTAGTAGGAATCGTCGTTGACGGTGGCGTTTGGATCCTGGGCTCCGTCGTCTGGTCGCAACAATCGGGTAGAGAAATGGGAAAAAGGGGGAACAAGGCAACCATGAGTACTCATCCAAAGTACTCGCAAGCAAGGAGCTACACTACATATGCATGTATATATGTGTAAAGGGCCATATCCGTGGACTGAACTGCAGAATGCCAAAATAAGAGGGGGATAGCTAATCCTGTCGAAGACTACGCTTCTGGCAGCCTCCGTCTTGCAGCATGTAGAAGAGAGTAGACTAAAGTCCTCCAAGTAGCATCGCATAGCATAATCCTACCCGGCGATCCCCTCCTCGTCGCCCTGTTAGAGAGCGATCACTGGGTTGTATCTCGCACTTGGAAGGGTGTGTTTTATTAAGTAACTAGTTCTAGTTGTCATCAGGTCAAGGTACAACTCCAAGTCGTCCTGTTACCGAAGATCACGGCTATTAGAATAGATTAACTTCCCTACAGGGGTGCACCACATAACCCAACCTGCTTGATCCCATTTGGCCGGACACACTTTCCGGGGTCATGCCTGGCCGCGGAAGATCAACACGTCGCAGCCCCACCTAGGCCAACAAAGAGGTCAGCAAGCCGGTCTAAACCTAAGCGCCTAGGGGTCTGGGCCCATCGCCCTTAGCACACCTGCACGTTGCGTGGGCGGCCAGAAGCAGACCTAGCCTAGCAGGCGTTCCAGTCCAATCCAGCGCGTGCCGCTCAGTCACTGATGTCACGAAGGCTTCTGCTGATACCACGACGTCGAGTGCCCATAACTTTCCCACGTAGTTGGTTAGTGCGTATAGACCAAATGACCAGACTCAGATCAAATAAAAAGAACTCATTAAGCGTGTTATTTCAAGTAACCGCGAAAGCCGACCAGGGTCAGGCCCACCTCTCGCCTAGGTGGTCTCAACCTGCCATGTCGCTCCGCCACAAAGATCCACTCGTGGGTGCTCCTACGAGCCGACCTGTCTTTAGTCACACCACAGGTATCATATATATCATGTATAAGTATATACCCGTGATCACCTCCCGAGTGATCACGGCCCAATAGTATAGCACAGCAGACGGACAAGAATGTAGGGCAACAGATGGAAATACTAGCATCCTATACTAAGTAGGTAGGATTGCAGGTAAAGGTATCAACAGTAGTAGCAAGGACAGGCTATGCATCAGGATAGGAATAACGAAAGCAGTAACATGCTACACTACTCTAATGCAAGCAGTATAGAGGAGAGTAGGCGATATCTGGTGATCAAGGGGGGGCTTGCCTGGTTGCTCTGGCAAGTAGGAGGGGTCGTCCACTCCGTAGTCGAACTGGGTAGCAGCGGCGTCTGTCTCGGTGTCTAGCGAGAGAAGAGGGGGAAGAAACAATAAATACAATGCAAACAAATGCATGACGATGCATGACATGACAAGGCGTGTTGCTAGGTGTGCCCTAACGTGGTGGGAGGTTGTATCAGTGAAGGGGGGGGGAACATCCGGGAAAGCATCCACTGTGTTTCGCGTTTTCGGGAAAAGGAGCCGGAGGGGGAAAGTTGCGAGTTTGATATGTTAGGGGTGTGTGGCGGACGAACGGGTTGCGTATTTGGATCCGCCTCGTCGTTCTGAGCAACTTTCATGTAGAAAGTATTTTCATCCGAGTTATGGATTATTTTATATGATTTTCTAAAGATTTAATCATTTTTTGGAATTTATTTAATTAATTTAAATCAACATTATCCAGAATAGTATGGGATGACGTCAGCATGACGTATGTGTGATGTCAGCAGTCAATAGTGCGATTGACTGGAGTCAAAACTGACTTGTGGGTCCAGTGGGACCCACCTGTGATTGAGCCAGAGCTGAAATGGGTTTGTTTTAAACTAACTATGTTTAACTAAGTGCGGACCCCATTAGTCAGTGACTAATTAGCCCAGGTTAATTAGATTAACTAATTAATTAGATTATAGAGTGGGGGCCACTGGTCAGCTGCTGGGACCAGCCCAGTCAGCACATTGACCCTGGTCAACTAGACCAGCCGGGCCCTGGGGCCACCAGACAATGACCCTGCTGGACCCCAATGACAGGCCACGTCGGCGGCCGGCGCTGGAGCGACTAAGGCGACCCAAACAGAGGCGGCCCCTCGCCGGAGTTGGCCGGAATCGCGCTATGGGCCTCGGGGAGGAGCGGGGCTAGGCCCATTCCAAGGCCCGCGCCGTGGCACATTCAATGGAGGTGGTGGCTTGGTCGGAGGAGGGCCGCAGCGTCGCCGGCGATGAGCGAGGCGGACGCTGGGGCTCGGGTGAGTTTGATGGCGAGGCTGCGGGGCATGGTTCATCACGGGGCTGGCGCGTTCGAACGCAGAGACGAAGTCGCGTCGAATGGTAGTGACACCGTGGCCGGAGAGGCTGTGTAGCGACAGCGACGAGTGGCGCGGCGGACGCCAGCGCTCGGCCATGAGAGGGAACGGCGACGCCGCGCGTTAATGGGCAAATGGGAGGGCTAGCCGGGCCCTACTCGACGCAGCGAGTTCAACGGAATCACGCCCATGACCATTTGGTCATCGGAGTCTCGCCGGCGACGAGATCCCCGGCGGAGCGTTCGGGTGCTACGGCGACAACTATCTAGGGCGCAGGAGAGAGAGAGAGAGAGAGGAGAGAGCAGGGGCTCACCGAGTGGTTCACACGGTGGCCTTGGGGGTTTAGTAGCTGCAGGGGCGCGGCCAGAGTCGGTGAAGAACGGCGGCGGAGCTTGTCGGAGCAGAGGAGGAAGACGGCGGCGTCGGGGGCGTTGCGGTGGCTCCGGTCTCCAACGGGTTGCACCAGTCGAAGCAGCGGACAACGGCAGCCCTTGGAGACACCGTGGGGTGGCGAGGTGGGCACGGTGGCTGTGGCTAGGCCGGAGCCATGGTGGCGTGGCGCTCGGATGCGGAGGGGAAGGAGAGGGCGAGGTGGATCTGCAGGGGAGTTGGAGAGGCGCATGAACCGAGGCGACAGAGGGGGCGAGTGGGAGGCAGGATCAAGGAGGCGGGGCATGGCGGCCTTATCCTCGCCTCGTCGCCGACG
Source organism: Aegilops umbellulata (assembly GCA_032464435.1). Lineage (NCBI taxonomy): Eukaryota > Viridiplantae > Streptophyta > Magnoliopsida > Poales > Poaceae > Aegilops > Aegilops umbellulata. Next base: position 380,276,875 of record CP136054.1, read on the forward strand.
AGAGGGTGCGGCGGGGACGCGCCCCTGTTCCGACCCGGGTCGGGGGAACACGGAAGGGAGGCGGCAGGGGAAGGCGGGCCGGGCCGGCTTGGCCGGTCGGCTGGGTTAGCTGGGCCGTCTAGTCCAAGAGAGGGGGGTTCGTTTCTTTTTGTTTTATTTTCACTTTTTTTATTTATTTATTTTCTTTTCTGTTTTATTTCATTTTAAAGTAATTAGACATTTTCTAAAAATGTGTTTACTTCACCATAATTACCAGTGCAATATTTGGCACCCACCGAACATTTTTGTTTTGACTTTTAAAACCTTTTGTCGTTTGACTTGTTTAGAATTTTAAATTTGAAACGGTTTCGAATCATTGCAAGGTTAGCAACAGTAACCGAGGTGTCATGGCATGATTAGCGTGGGGTTACTGTAGCATGATTATCCGGGCGTTACAAATCTCCTCAACTACAAGAAATCTCGTCCCGAGTTTTAGGAGGTAGAAGGAAACAATGTAGGGTATTCATCGCGAAGACGATCCTTGCGTTCCCAGGTGGCTTCGTCTTCAGAGTGATTCGACCACTGGACCTTGAGGAACTTGATCGCCTTCTGACGTGTGCGGCGTTCAGCTTGGTCGAGAATGCGGACCTGATGCTCTTTATAGGAGAGGTCCTGTTGCAATTCAAGCACTTCATGATCCACTGCTCGGATTGGGTCCTTGAAGCAGCGACGGAGCTGTGACACGTGGAACACATCGTGAACCTGAGAAAGGTTCGACGGAAGCTCCAGTTGATATGCCACTTTTCCACGCCTTTCCAGAATAGTGAATGGGCCAATATAGCGAGGAGCTAGCTTGCCCTTGATCCCGAAGCGGTGAGCACCCTTCATTGGTGTAACTCGCAGATAGGCCTTTTCGCCATGTTGATAGACCATGTCTTTATGATGACGGTCATAATTACTCTTTTGACGTGACTGAGCAGTCTTGAGATTATCGCGAATAACGCGGACTTGTTCTTCGGCATGTTGGATAATATCCGGACCAAAGAGTGGACGTTCCCTAGTTTCTGACCAGTTCAGAGGGGTTCGACACTTTTGTCCATATAACACTTCGAAGGGGGCCATCTTCAGACTAGCTTGATAGCTATTATTATAAGAGAACTCAGCATACGGGAGAGATTCCTCCCATTTCTTGTCGAAGGAAATAACACAAGCTCGAAGCATGTCTTCGAGAACTTGGTTGACATGTTCAACTTGCCCTTGCGACTGAGGATGAAACGCAGTACTGAATGACAGATGAGTTCCCATAGCTTCTTGGAAACTAGCCCAGAATCTTGAAGTGAATAAGCTGCCACGGTCCGAACTGATAACCAGTGGAATACCGTGGAGTGAAACAATCCTGGACATATAGAGCGTTGCTAGCTGACTAGTAGTGATTGTTTATTTCACTGCCAGAAAATGTGCAACTTTAGAAAGCCGGCCAATGACAACAAGAATAGCATCATTACCTTTCTGCGATTTGGGAAATCCAGTGACGAAGTTCATTTCAACATGGTCCCATTTCCATTCAGGAATAGAGATAGGTTGCAGAGTTCCAGCAGGCCTTTGATGTTCTGCTTTAATACGACGGCAAACGTCACACTCAGCCACATAACGAGCAATGTCTTGCTTCATATTAGACCACCAGAATCTCTGACGAATGTCTTGGTACATCTTTGTACTACCAGGATGGATACATAGGGGCGTATCATGAGCTTCCTTCATAACTTCCTGTGTCATATCCAGGTTTTTCTCTGCACATGGCACCACTAGGCGGCCCTTGAAGTACAAAGCGCCATCATCAGCAATAGTGAAGAATGAGCGCTTTCCTTCTGTGAGGTAGCACTTAATCTTGTGGGCTTCAGAGTCATATCCCTGTATTCTCTTGATGGAGTCCAAGAGATCTGGTTCGACAGCCAGGGTATTGAGGGAATCCTGGGAAACAACACGGAGGTTCATCTTGCAAAACTCCTTAGGAGAGGGAGCGAGTGCACCCAGAGGAACAATATGGAGGTTCAGCTTTCTGAATTCTTCAACAAGCGAGGGCTGAACTTTGCGAACCTGGAGGTGGTTGCAGTAACACTTGCGGCTCAAGGCATTAGCCATTACATTAGCCTTGCCTAGCGTATAGGAAATACCCAAGTCGAAGTCTGCAATAGTCTCCATCCATCTCTGCTGACGGAGGTTCAGGTCTGTCTGAGTAAACAGATACTTCAGACTTTGGTGGTCAGTGAAGATCTCGCAATGATTACCGAGGAGGTAATGTCGCCACTGCTTCAGTGCATGAATGACAGCAGCAAGCTCGAGGTCGTGAACTGGGTAATTCTCTTTGTGAGGGCGCAATTGCCGAGAGGCATAAGCAATCACTTTGCGGTCTTGCATTAGGACACAGCCTAATCCTTGATGGGAAGCGTCACAATAAATGACGAAGTCCTTCTTAGTATCAGGTGGAGCAAGCACTGGGGCAGAAGTCAACTTGTCTTGGAGTGCCTGGAAACTTTCCTGGCATTTGTCTGTCCATTGGAACTTTACGCCCTTATGCAATAGGTTAGTCAGAGGCCTGGCGATCTTGGAGAAGTTCTCGACGAATCAACGGCAATAGCTGGCGAGATCGAGAAAACTTCTGACTTGCTTAACGTTCTTCGGAGGAGTCCAATCAAGAATATCCTGAACTCGTTCAGGGTTGACGGCAATACCATCCTTAGAGATGACATGCCCAAGATAGGTTACTTCAGGTAGCCAGAATTCACATTTGGAGAACTTGGCGTATAGCTGATGCTCTCGTAGCTTTTCCAGCACAAGACGAAGATGTTCAGCATGCTCTTCTTCGTTCTTGGAAAATACCAGGATATCATCCAGATAAACCACGACGAACTTGTCGAGGTAATCCATGAATATATAGTTCATCAGGTGAGAGAAGGTGGCTGGAGCATTGGTTAAGCCGAATGACATGACAGTGTACTCGTATGATCCATATCGAGTCACGAAGGCGGTCTTTGGGATATCTTATTCACGAACAAGGAATCTGGTGGTAGCCCAACCTCAAGTCGAGTTTAGAGAACACTGATGAACCAGCCAGTTGATCATACAGATCATTGATTCGAGGAAGAGGATACTTGTTCTGAATGGTAGCTTGGTTAATAGGTCGGTAGTCTTGGACTAATCGGTTTGTCCCATCCTTCTTCTTGACAAAGAGAGAAGGTGCTCCCCAAGGAGAGCAACTTGGGCGAATGAAACCACTTTGAAGAGACTTGTCGATTTCCTCCTTAAGCTCAAGGAGTTCATGCGGCGGCATCTTGTAGGGTCACTTGGCTATAGGAGTGGTGCCTGGTTTCAAGTCGATGATGAATTCGACAGCTCTAGCAGGGGGAATCCCTGGAAGTTCTTCAGGAAAGATGTTGAGGAATTCACGCAAGATGGGAATGTTTTCAATGCCCTCGAGTGGTGCAGTGTTCAATGCGTTTAATGCATAAAGCCTTGCCTCGGCATTCTGAACCAGACGAGCATTGTAGCTTATTATTTCATCAAAAGGGTGTAGCAGATGGACGGTCTTAGTGGCGCAAACTATAGAAGCAGTATGCGCTTTTAACCAATTCATTCCTAGAATGAGATCAATGCTATAGGACTTCAGTACGATGGGAGAGACAAGGAATTCCAGTCCTTCGATTTCAACGGGGACATCGTTGCAAATCATGGAGGTCCGACATTGGCCCGCAGGGGTGTGCACTAATAGCAAAGCGTTCATGTCCTCGCGTTTAATGTCGTGCAAGCATGCAAAATCTTCTGACATGAATGAATGCGATGCACCTGTATCAAATAAAACGTATGCTGGTACTGAATTTACGAGAAGAGTACCCATCACAGTAGCAGGCTGGTCTTGAGGTTCGTTCTGATCAACATGGTTGGCATGAACACGACCATAATACTTGGCACTGTTGTTGCGGGGCTGGTTGCTTCCACGACCAGTTGCTGGAAGGGTCTGTCGATTCTGGTTCTGGTTGCATTCTCTAGCACGGTGCCCTGGTTGGCCACACCTGAAGCACAAACCATTATTGGGAGTGGGAACAGGAGCTTGGGGTGGTGGAGCTGGAAGCCTTGGCTGCCTAGTTGGAGGTGTAGGCAGACGGGGTGCAGCATAGGACTGCCTTGGGGCAGGTGCATTCAGCTAGTACATGTTGTTGGGAATACATATCTTGCGCTTCTGCGAGGACGGGCCCGAAGATGAGCCCGTGTCACAGTTGCGCCTGTGAGAGCTCTGGTATTCCTGCAGGCCAGTTTCGACATTGATGGCCTTGTTCACCAAGGTGGCGAAATCAGCAAAGTCGTGCCCTAGAAGTGCGAGCTTGATGTCAGCTTGAAGGCCGTCACGGAACTTCTCATGTCTGCGTGCATCAGTTGCAATGTCCTCTTCAGCATAGCGAGATAAGTCCAGAAACTCTCGCTGATAAGCTTCAACAGTCTTGTTGCCTTGGGTGAGGTTGCGGAACTCACGCTTCTTCCGGTCCATGACTCCCTGAGGAATGAAGCGGGCTCGGAAAGCAGCTTGGAAGTCTGGCCAGGTGATGATTGTTCCAACTGGCAGAGTACGCCTGTGGCTGTCCCACCATTGAGCTGCGGGTCCCTTCAGGAAGAAGGAAGCAAAGGTGACATAGCTGGCAGGGGCTACATTAGCAGACTCCATCTCATAGGTGATGTCATGGAGCCAGTCATCAGCATCCAGAGGCTGAGTTGAGCTGCGGTACACAGTTGGGTTCAGGCGCATGAAATCCTGTAGAGTTACTGGGGTTGGCTGTTGGTTCATATTGGGGCGAGGAAACTGAGCCATCATGTTCTCCATGAACTGGTGATTCATCTCAAGCTGTTGGATCATACCAGCCATGTACTCAGGCGGTGGTGGGAAGTTGCCACCACGACCACGACCACCTGGTCTAACCATCCTGCTAATATATAACAGGGGTAGTTCAGCATTGAGAAATTTGCAAAGACAAGAATCATTCATGATGAAACATGCATAATGAAAGCAGCACGATAGATACTACATAGTAGTCGGCATATCTTACAAAAGAGATCATGCATAGAGTTCGGTACACAGAGTTCAGTACATAGACTAAGACATCATAGGCGGCACGCAGGCTCGCGGCAAATGCATCTAACACTAACAAGCAAGTCTACATCAGTCCCACGCGGTACTGCGGAGGTAGCTATAGCCTGAAAGCTGGTAGTGTGGCAACGGGAACTCCACGTCGGCAACCTGGGGTCCGCGGGTACTCTGGTGCAGAACCCGACGCTCAAGTGGCAGAAGAGGACCAAGTGCTGGAGAGTAGCCTCCCACCGCTGGCCAACCGACACCCTGGGGCATCACGGTCCTGGTTGGGTAGATCGCAGAACGCGACAGCTCTCCAGATCCGACAACGGGGTGCAACATCATCAGAGCATGGCAAAGGTGCTGACGAGTGGTGTACAACTCGTGGCGAAGAGCTCGGTTAGCTCGATCCAGCCCATCAGCATGCAGAACCAGGTTCTGATGGTAGAAGGGCTCTCGGGTGACAGTGGAGTAGGCAGCAGTGTAGTAACCCTCCGCACCAACATCGGATGCGATAGCAATGTGCCTGAAGGGGGAGGCGTCCAACTCCTGATACTCTCTACGAAGGCGTGTCAGAGCAGCATAAGAAGCATCATGAACTGCCATATCGATGGTCACTCCAACACCATGAGCGGTGTGCAACACAGTAGTGGAGTCATACTCCCAAGAGTAGAGGTGGACGATGGCACGGTACTGCTCCTGGTTAAAGTCCTGGTACTCCTCGAAGACGGTGTACTCAGGGTGCCAGCGATAACCCAGATAGGTCATCATCTGTGACGCCCGGATAATCATGCTATAGTAATCCCATGCTAATCATACCATGACACCTCGGTTACTGTTGCTAATCCTCGCTTGGCCCAACTCTTAGTTCAAACTCAAATTCAAATTAAAGGTCAATATTCAAATTTCTCAACCATGCAAAATAAAATGTTCAAAGTGTGGGAAATATTCCATAACTAATTATGGTGCTGATACAACACTTTTATAAAGTACTTAAATACTCTTTTGTGAATATAACAGTGACTAAAAATAATTGTTAAATGCCTTTCCTAATTTATATAATGTTAAACTATTTTTATTATGTGTGAAACTTTTTGTGGTTGTGGGTTATTTTGTAACTCAATTTATAGAGCCAGTCATATGTTTTTAGTACAGCTGCTTTTGCCTACTAAAATAATAGGAATAGAGAGTAATAAAAAGAAAGAAAACCAAAACGTAACAAAAAAAATAAATAAAAAGAACCGGCCTACTCCCCGGGCTTTGGCCCACTAAGCCATCAGGCCGGCCCACCCTCACCGAACCCTCCTCTCTCCCCTGTTCACGCGACCAGGTCGCTACAGGGGCTTGGTCGCCGCCACACCCTCTCGCCGACAGCGCCGGGAGGGGATAAGGGCGCCACGCCCCGACCCCTCGATCCCATCTCCCCATTCACCCACTCCCTCATCCTCCACCTCCTGCTCCACCTCCCTCTCCAGATGCGCCACCGACGAGCGTTGTTGTCGCCACCACCGTCGGCCACCGCGGCGTCCGCTGTCGTCGTCCCTCTCCTAGGCGTCCAGGGACCCCATAGTCCATGACTTGGTCGACTACGCCGAGCCGATGAGCCGGGGAGCAGCCACCAAGCCGCCTGCTTCCTCTTCTTCCCCGTCGGTCACCATGAACTCGTCGTCGCCCTTCCTCACCTCCAGCCACCGCTGCAGCTACTAATCTTTCACCGGCCTCCGTGAGCCACCCGGTGAGCTCACTCCCCTTCCCTAGCCTCGGCCATCTCCACGGCACCCGACCCGCGCTCACACCCTCCAGTCAAGACGCCCCGACTCTGCTCGCGCCCGCGCCCCTGACTCCGCTCGCCGTGCCCTGCTGCTCCCAGTCGAGCCCCGTGCTCGCCCCGCCGTGACCTCACGCATGCTCACCTATGCGTTGCCACACCCCTATTGTTCCACGCCGTGCGAGCTCCAGCCAAGCTCGCGGTTTGCCCGACCGCCGGCATGCGCGTAGTCGTCCTGCTGCTGCTGCTCAAACTACTACAGCTGCGCCTGCCCGGACTTGTGGTCACCGCTCGCCTACTGTCACCGTAGTCGTCTGCGTTCGCCCGTGCGCAAGCACCGCCTCCGCCCTGCCACATACCTCGTTGCCTCGCCCGCCTACAGCTGCGCATGCCCCGCTTGCTAGTTGCAGCGCCCTGGCCATCACGCGCCCATGCCCTGGTTGCCGCTGCGCCCGCATGCCCCGCGCTGGCCGTGCCTTGCGCGTGCACACGCGCCGGCGTGCCTACCTGCTATCTGCTGCTATGACTTGCTACTCATCTGTTGTTGTCGATGCTAACTGATGCTTACTGTAGCTGCTAGCTAGCTTTTCTAATATTACGACGAGTGACCCCCTAGACTGACCTGAAACAATGACTAAACAACTGCTAACAGGAGCAAGAATATTATGGGTAGGTAGTACACTTGACAAGGTTCAAAACATCCCATTGGGACAAATTCAAAAGATGTAAGGATTAAATCCTATGAAAATCACAAAATCCTATGTTCGTATATTTTAACAATTTCTGGAAATAACTTCAAGTGGCACTTTTCAAATGCAGTTTTGATCAACCAACTGAACTCTAACGTGGATGTCAATGACACTATCATGTAGATCAGAGAAAGATGATAAAAATTGGTAAAGGGCACTAAGCCATAGGACGTACAGAACAATAGTTATAAGCCTCTGGAAAATAGCTAAGTGATGTTTAAAAGCTGTCGAATTCAAAGACTTAGCAAAATTTCAGGGATTTTCGGAATATTGCTAAAACTTTGATAAATCATAGAAATTAATCCGTAACTTGGATGAAAAAGTTTTATACATGGAAGTTGCTCAGAACGACGAGACGAATCCGGATACGCAGCCCGTTCGCCCGCCACACATTCCTAACATATCAAACTCGCAACTTTTCCCCCTCCGGCTCCTCTGCTCGAAAACGCGAAACACCGGGGATACTTTCCTGGATGTTTCCCCCCTTCACGGTATCACCTCATACCGCGTTAGGGCACCCCTAGCACCGTTACTTGTCATGTCATGCATCGCTATGCATCTGTTTGCTTAAATATTTATTGTTTCTCCCACCTCTTCTCTCGCTAGACACCGAGAGCGACGCTGCTGCTACCCAGTACGACTACGGAGTGGACGACCCCTCTCTCTTGCCAGAGCAACCAGGCAAGCCCCCCCCCTTGATCACCAGATATCGCCTACTCTCCTCTACACTGCTTGCATTAGAGTAGTGTAGCATGTTACTGCTTTCGTTATTCCTATCCTGATGCATAGCCTGTCTTTGATACTACTGTTAATACCTTTACCTGCAATCCTACCTGCTTAGTTTAGGATGCTAGTGTTCCATCAGTGGCCATACACTCTTGTCCATCTGCCATGCTATACTACTGGGCCGTGATCACTTCGGGAGGTGACACGGGCATATACTATATACTTTACACTGTTACATTACCTGTGATACTGTTCGGAGATGGGGGTTGAAGGGGCAGGTGGTTCCATCCCGGTAGAGGTGGGCCTGGGTTCCCGACGGCCCCCGATGGTTACTTGAGGCGGAGCGATAGGGCAGGTTGTGGTCACCTAGGAGAGAGGTGGCCCTGGCCCTGTCGGCGTTCGCGGATACTTAACACGCTTAACGAGATCTGGGTATTTGATCTGAGTCTGGCTACTAGCCTATACGCACTAACCAACTACGGGGGAAAGATATGGGCACTCGGCGTCGTGGTATCAGTCGAAGCACTTCGTGACGTCGGCGACTGAGTGGCGCGCGCCGCATTGGATCGTAAGCACGCTCTTGTATTAAGGGGGCTAGATCTGCTTCCGGCCGCGTACGCAACGTGCAGGTGTGCTCAGGGCGATGGGCCCAGACCCCTGCGCGCATAGGTTTAGACCGGCGTGCTGACCGCTCTGTTGTGCCTAGGTGGGGCTCCGACGTGTTGATCTTCCGAGGCCGGGCATGACCCAGGAAAGTGTGTCCGGCCAAATGGGATCAAGCGTGTTGGGTTATGTGGTGCACCCCTGCAGGGAAGATAATCTATTCGAATAGCCGTGTCCCTCGGCAAAAGGACGACCCGGAGTTGTACCTTGACCTTATGAGAACTAGAACCGGATACTTAATAAAACACACCCTTCCAAGTGCCATATACAACCCGGTGATCGCTCTCTAACAGGGCATCGAGGAGGGGATCGCCGGGTAGGATTACGCTATGCGATGCTACTTGGAGGACTTCAGTCTACTCTCTTCTATATGCTACAAGACGGAGGCTGCCAGAAGCGTAGTCTTCGACAGGATTAGCTATCCCCCTCTTATTCTGGCATTCTGCAGTTCAGTCCACTGATATGGCCCTTTACACATATATCCATGCATATGTAGTGTAGCTCCTTGCTTGCGAGTACTTTGGATGAGTACTCACGGTTGCTTTCTCCCCCTTTTCCCCCTTTCCCTTCTACCCGGTTGCCGCAACCAGATGCTGGAGCCCAGGATCCAGACGCCACCGTCGATGACGACTCCTACTACACTGGAGGTGCCTACTACTACGTGCAGCCCGCTGACAACGACCAGGAGTAGTTAGGAGGGTCCCAGGCAGGAGGCATGCACCTCGTTCGATCTGTATCCCAGTTTGTGCTAGCCTTCTTAAGGCAAACTTGTTTAACTTATGTCTGTACTCAGATATTGTTGCTTCCGTTGACTCGTCAATGATCGAGCACTTGTATTCGAGCCCTCGAGGCCCCTGGCTTGTATTATGATGCTTGTATCACTTATTTTATTTGTAGAGTTGTGTTGTGATATCTTCGCGTGAGTCCCTGATCTTGATCGTACACATTTGCGTGCATGATTAGTGTACGATTGAATCGGGGGCGTCACAAGTTGGTATCAGAGCCGACTGCCTGTAGGAATCCCCCTTCCACACTCCTTGGCCGAAGTCGAGTCTAGACATTGCAAAAGTTTTACTAACATGGTTGTGTGTCTTACGGGCCCACGTCGCCATTGGGTGGTATTAGGATCCTTTATTTCTCGTCTATGCTCTGGGACTCTAATCTCTGTTCTATTCGGGTTAAATGATTTTACGAACTCTGACTCTAGGTTCTCGTAATTACTTCCTCCCGGAGAGCCCCTCACTCTAGATGATTGCATGGTGCGCCGAAAGATTCCGAAGATACTCTCCGGTGTTATCCCGAGAACTTTTTCTCATTGCATTTGCAATTCCCTTCCACCGTCACCCCATATAGATAACTACATGCACTTGCCATTCTTGCACTAGTCCCCAGTTGCTCTTATTAGTACAAGTTACCCCGAAATACTCGTCGTTGTTCCGAGAATACTTGTGCCTACTTCCTTGCAGTTCCTTGTCACCTAAATACACCTACAACTTAATCCTCACACATACCAAGGATTTGTTTCTCCGCAGTTGTTTTTGTGTTTCGCGAAGGACTTCGAAATACTATTTGGTCTTTCGAAAATCCTCAACAGCCTGTTGTTCTTGGAATTCTTGCATACTTGCATTCCGGTTAATTCCATTTGTCTAGCTATTTACTTAAAAAAACCTTTGTGATTGTCATTCTGTTCCTCTTGATTCAACATGTGTGTGAATGCACACAATCATCAGTTGTTCCCTGGAGTTTATCCTTCCGATTCAGACGTCATTCCAGACATGAGCTGGATCTCGACCAATCAAATTGACATCGATTGTACCCCTAAGGCTATTCAGCTTATCCATCCCTAATCAGAGCATTGCTTCTGATCCCTTATCTTGGAATTCATAATTCCTTTGCATTGGAGATCTGAGTTAGTCGGTTGTTTCCATAAACTGATCTCCTTGCTCCTTCTTCCTCTGGTTGAGTACCGATGCTCACATCAGACCCCTTGTGGGCCACCATATCCTTTGTTGGATTTTATCCGGCAGCGTCCTTCATATTCTATAAGCTTGTGAGCGTTTCCTCGGATACACAATGCCTTTGGTAAATTGTATCCTCTGCTTTCTCCAGCATGCTCTACTATCGAGCTTGTGTTATTTATTTCTGAAATTGTGGTATATGCTTCTAAGATGACTCGATGAGTTGAACCTATGCCTCCCATATTATGTGTGAACTCGAAAGTTTTCACGAGTCCTACTCGTCTGGTATTTTGCCAGATAATTCAACACTACAACTTCTTCGAAAAAGAGAAGTGAATGAAAGGTTATACATTGGAGAAGTGGGAGTCGACCTTGAACCCTGTGTTCATGCCCATGGGCATGATGTATACCTTATCATGGAAGCTTCTTTTAAAATAATTATTCCCTTATTATAAGTTCACCTTGTATCTGTGGACGTGGTTCCGACCATGTTCTCCTTTAAATACCATTACTCGTGCAAGCTTAAGCATTTGTCTTCTGCAGAGCAATACCCCAGTCCAACCTCCACTTTGGTCTGTCGTCGAGTATTACCCCATGGTATCTCGAGATATCATGGGACATCATAACTTCTTATGGGTTCTTCATCAACTATTATTACTCACCGGATCCAATTGTTCCTAGGTTCTGGGTTGTCGTCAACCGAGAACACCGAATTGTGAATCGAGTCCGCATTCCGATTCAATAACCCTAAATAATTTTTGTTGCTTATGAGTTTAAATAATCCTTCAAGTCATTCCTAGCTTGATCGGCTATATCCTTATCGTGCTTCTCTTAATTGTGCTACCTGGTCCTTCTTCCCGGAGCACAATTTTCGATGATGAGCTAAGCTTACGTCGATTTTCCTCATCATATCATTTCTCCTTAAACCACAAGCTTGGTTTCGAGTTTGTGTCGTACCCGTGGTTCCAATAACCTTTCGCTTCATCATTCTTTTGACTTGATGTCATCGCTGATGGATTACATCTTCATGGAATCTCTCAAAAATTGTGTCGTGATCATCATCAATCTTATGAGCTCTTCTAGGATATCAATCGAAGTCATGATGAGAAATACCATCCTTGCCCCTCGATGAATTGTGTTATCATCGACAACTTTATTGCCTTCCCTCCAACACAAACTTGTTCGTGTTCTGTGTTATACCTTGAGTTACTTGCTATCCAACATTTGTTCTTCTTTACCTTGGAGTATTACCATCTTTTATATCCAGGATGTCGTGCTTAGCACACCCGGCCGGAGGCCCTATGGTTCCAGATTCCTTTTCAGCAAGGTTATCCATTCTTCCATGAGGAAATTGTAAGACTTATTCTACAAGGTATTCCTGATGGATCCTTTGTGTTTCCAAAGTCTGACCTTTGCCTGAAGACCATGTCAATGCTATCTCGAAGCATTTATATGTTACTCCAATTTTCAACAAGAACATTTAAAGCCTAATGTTAAATGTTTCCTGCTCAATTATCCAAACACCGTTGTATGGGTAATGTCCTGAAATTTCTCTCCCCTTACCTAAAGAGTTTTCTACATTATATATTGTCATGGATATCGTGCTCTGCTTGTCCTTGGGAAGGATATACCCTTGAAATATGTGTTTACACACACTTTCCTTTCCATTTTTCTGTTTAATCTGATAATCATATTTTTTCTCTCCATTGTTTGGTTTAACCTTTCTTGTGATCTATATGATCTAAGCAGTAATATTCTCCTGCTTATGTAAACACATCGTTGTACAATTATGTCAGTAAGACCCTGTTGCTTTTGTTGATAGCATACCGGTAACCACCGATGGACGAGAACTTTGCCTATTGGTCCGCCTTGATTCAACGAGTAGGGAAATGGTCCTCTTCGTCCCTCACCCTTGGTACCGATGTTGTTGCCGACATTACTGACAAGCTATCCTCTGACTTGACTTGCTTACATGATCGGGCAAGATTTCACCACCCTTTCTACCTTCAACCCACATGGTGGGCCCATAACCCACAGTTCCACAGGATCAAAACCTGACTCTCCTGTACACCCCCTATTTCCAAAGTTATTCCTCGCGTGTGGCCTAGTATGTAATTCATGAAGGAAATATGCCCTAGAGGCAATAATAAAGTTATTATTTATTTCCTTATATCATGATAAATGTTTATTATTCATGCTAGAATTGTATTAACTGGAAACATAATACATGTGTGAATACATAGACAAACAGAGTGTCACTAGTATGCCTCTACTTGACTAGCTCATTAATCAAAGATGGTTATGTTTCCTAGCCATGAACAAAGAGTTGTTATTTGATTAACGAGATCACATCATTAGTTGAATGATCTGATTGACATGACCCATTCCATTAGCATAGCTCCCGATCGTTTAGTATGTTGCTATTGCTTTTATCCATGACTTATACATGTTCCTTTAACTATGAGATTATGCAACTCCCATTTACCGTAGGAACACTTTGTGTGCTACCAAACGTCACAACGTAACTGGGTGATTATAAAGGTGCTCTACAGGTGTCTCCGAAGGTACATATTGGGTTGGCGTATTTCGAGATTAGGATTTGTCACTCCGATTGTCGGAGAGGTATCTCAGGGCCTTCTCGGTAATGCACATCACATAAAGCCTTGCAAGCATTGCAACCAATGAGTTAGTTGCAAGATGATGTATTACGGAACGAGTAAAGAGACTTGCCGGTAACGAGATTGAACTAGGTATTGGATACCGACGATCGAATCTCGGGCAAGTAACATACCGATGACAAAGGGAACAACGTATGTTGTTATGCGGTCTGACCGATAAAGATCTTCGTAGAATATGTAGGAGCCAATATGGGCATCCAGGTCCCGCTATTGGTTATTGACCGGAAACGTGTCTCGGTCATGTCTACATTGTTCTCGAACCGTAGGGTCCGCACGCTTAACGTTACGATGACAGTTATTATGAGTTTATGCATTTTGATGTACCGAAGGAGTTCGGAGTCCCGGATGTGATCACGGACATGACGAGGAGTCTCGAAATGGTCGATACGTAAAGAATGATATATTGGAAGCCTATGTTTGGACATCGGATGCATTCCAGGTGAAATCAGGATTTTACCGGAATACCGGGAGGGTTACCGGAACCCCCCGGGAGCATAATGGGCCAACATGGGCCTTGGAGGAGAGGTGAGAGGGATGCCCTCATGGGCTGCGCGCCTCCCCCCCTTCCCCTAGTCCTATTAGGACTAGGAGAGGTGGGCGCCCCCTCTCTCTCTCTCTCCCCCTTGGAGAATCCTAGTCCAACTAGGATTGGGGGGGGGGGGAATCCTACTCCCAGAGGGAGTAGGACTCTCCTGGCGCGCCTAGCTTGGCCGGCCAGCCCCTCCCCCTTGGCTCCTTTATATACGGGGGCAGGGGGCACCCCAAAGACACACAAGTTGATCTACGGATCGTTCCTTAGCCGTGTGCGGTGCCCCCTTCCACCAAATTCCACCTCGGTCATATCGTTGCAGTGCTTAGGCGAAGCCCTGCGCCGGTAACACATCAAGATCGTCACCACGCCGTCGTGCTGACGGAACTCTTCCTCGACCCTTTGCTGGATCGGAGCCCGGGGATCGTCATCGAGCTGAACGTGTGCCAAGAACTCGGAGGTGCCGGAGTAACGGTGCTGTGATCGGTTGGATCGCGAGGAGAACGTACGACTACTTCCTCTATGTTGTGTCAACGCTTCCGCTTCGGTCTACGAGGGTACGTAGACAACACTCTCCCCTCTCGTTGCTATGCATCACCATGATCTTGCGTGTGCGTAGGAAATTTTTTGAAATTACTACGTTCCCCAACAGTGGCATCCGAGCCTAGGTTTTATGGTTTGATGTTATTTGCACGAGTAGAACACAAGTGAGTTGTGGACGATACAAGTCATACTGCCTACCAGCATGTCATACTTTGGTTCAGCGGTATTGTTGGACGAGACGATCCGGACCAACCTTACGCGTACGCTTACGCGAGACCGGTTCCCTCGACGTGCTTTGCACATAGATGGCTTGCGGAAGACTGTCTCTCCAACTTTAGTAGAACCGAGTGTGGCTACGCCCGGTCCTTGAGAAGGTTAAAACGGAGTCTATTTGACAAACTATCGTTGTGGTTTTGATGCGTAGGTAAGATGAGTTCTTGCTTAAAGCCCATAGCAGCCACGTAAAACTTGCAACAACAAAGTAGAGGACGTCTAACTTGTTTTTGCAGGGCATGTTGTGATGTGATATGGTCAAGACGTGATGCTAAATTTTATTGTATGAGATGATCATGTTTTGTAACCGAGTTATCGGCAACTGGCAGGAGCCATATGGTTGTCGCTTTATTGTATGCAATGCAATCGCGATGTAATGCTTTACTTTATTACTAAGCGGTAGTGATAGTCGTAGAAGCATAAGATTGGCGAGACGACAACGATGCTGCGATGAAGATCAAGGTGTCGCGCCGGTGACGATGGTGATCATGACGGTGCTTCGAAGATGGAGATCACAAGCACAAGATGATGATGGCCATATCATATCACTTATATTGATTGCATGTGATGTTTATCCTTTTATGCATCTTATCTTGCTTTGATTGACGGTAGCATTATAAGATGATCTCTCACTAAATTATCAAGAAGTGTTCTCCCTGAGTATGCACCGTTGCGAAAGTTCTTCGTGCTGAGACACCACGTGATGATCGGGTGTGATAGGCTCTACGTTCAAATACAACGGGTGCAAAACAGTTGCACACGCGGAATACTCAGGTTTAACTTGACGAGCCTAGCATATAACATATATGGCCTCGGAACACGGAGACCGAAAGGTCGAGCGTGAATCATATAGTAGATATGATCAACATAGTGATGTTCACCATTGAAACTACTCCATCTCACGTGATGATCGGACATGGTTTAGTTGATTTGGATCACGTGATCACTTAGAGGATTAGAGGGATGTCTATCTAAGTGGGAGTTCTTAAGTAATATGATTAATTGAACTTAAATTTATCATGAACTTAGTACCTGATAGTATCTTGCTTGTCTATGTTGTGTAGATAGATGGCTCGTGCTGTTGTTCCGTTGAATTTTAATGCGTTCCTTGAGAAAGCAAAGTTGAAAGATGATGGTAGCAATTACACGGACTGGGTCCGTAACTTGAGGATTATCCTCATTGCTGCACAGAAGAATTACGTCCTGAAAGCACCGCTGGGTGCCAGGCCTGGTGCAAGAGCTACGCCAGATGTTGTGAACGTCTGGCAAAGCAAAGCTGATGACTACTCTATAGTTCAGTGTGCCATGCTTTACGGCTTAGAACCGGGACTTCAACGACGTTTTTGAACACCATGGAGCATATGAGATGTTCCAGGAGTTGAAGTTAATATTTCAAGCAAATGCCCGGATTGAGAGATATGAAGTCTCCAATAAGTTCTATAGCTGTAAAATGGAGGAGAACGGTTCTGTCAGTGAGCATATACTCAGAATGTCTGGGTATAACAATCACTTGATTCAACTGGGAGTTAATCTTCCGGATGATTGCGTCATTGACAGAATTCTCCAATCACTACCACCAAGCTACAAGAGCTTCGTGATGAACTATAATATGCAAGGGATGACCAAAACTATGCCCGAGCTCTTCGCGATGCTAAAAGCCGCGGAGGTAGAAATCAAAAAGGAGCATCAAGTGTTGATGGTTAACAAAACCACTAGTTTCAAGAAAAAGGGCAAAAGGAAGAAAAAGGGGAACTTCAAAAAGAACAGCAAGCAAGTTGCTACTCAAGAGAAGAAACCCAAGTCTGGACCTAAGCCTGAAACTGAGTGCTTCTATTGCAAGCAGACTGGTCACTGGAAGCGGAACTGCTCCAAGTATTTGGCGGATAAGAAGGATGGCAAGGTTAACAAAGGTATATATGATATACATGTTATTGATGTGTACCTTACTAATTCTCGCAGTAGCACCTGGGTATTTGATACTGGTTCTGTTGCTAATATTTGCAACTCAAAACAGGGGCTACGGATTAAGCGAAGATTGGCTAAGGACGAGGTGACGATGCGCGTGGGAAATGGTTCCAAAGTCGATGTGATCGCGGTCGGCACGCTACCTCTACATCTACCTTCGGGATTAATATTAGATCTAAATAATTGTTATTTAGTACCAGCGTTGAGCATGAACATTATATCTGGATCTTGTTTGATGCGAGACGGTTATTCATTTAAATCAGAGAATAATGGTTGTTCTATTTATATGAGTAATATCTTTTATGGCCATGCGCCATTAAAGAATGGTTTGTTCTTACTTAATCTCGATAGTAGTAATACACATATTCATAATGTTGAAGCCAAAAGATGCAGAGTTGATAATGATAGTGCAACTTATTTGTGGCACTGCCGTTTAGGTCATATCGGTGTAAAACGCATGAAGAAACTCCATACTGATGGACTTTTGGAGTCACTTGATTATGAATCACTTGGCACTTGCGAACCGTGCCTTATGGGCAAGATGACTAAAACACCGTTCTCCGGTACTGTGGAGAGAGCAACAGATTTATTGGAAATCATACATACTGATGTATGTGGTCCAATGAATGTTGAGGCTCGTGGCGGATATCGTTATTTTCTCACCTTCACTGATGATTTAAGCAGATATGGGTATATCTACTTAATGAAACACAAGTCTGAAACATTTGAAAAATTCAAAGAATTTCAGAGTGAAGTGGAAAATCATCGTAACAAGAAAATAAAGTTTCTACGATCTGATCGTGGAGGAGAATATTTGAGTTACGAGTTTGGTCTACATTTGAAACAATGCGGAATAGTTTCGCAACTCACGCCACCCGGAACACCACAACGTAATGGTGTGTCCGAACGTCGTAATCGTACTTTACTGGATATGGTGCGATCTATGATGTCTCTTACCGATTTACCGCTATCTTTTTGGGGTTATGCTCTAGAGACGGCCGCATTCACGTTAAATAGGGCACCATCAAAATCCGTTGAGACGACGCCTTATGAACTGTGGTTTGGCAAGAAACCAAAGTTGTCGTTTCTTAAAGTTTGGGGCTGCGATGCTTATGTGAAAAAGCTTCAACCTGATAAGCTCGAACCCAAATCGGAAAAATGTGTCTTCATAGGATACCCAAAGGAGACTATTGGGTATACCTTCTATCACAGATCCGAAGGCAAAATTTTTGTTGCTAAAGTCGGAAACTTTCTAGAGAAGGAGTTTCTCTCGAAAGAAGTGAGTGGGAGGAAAGTAGAACTTGATGAGATAACAGTATCTACTCCCTTATTGAGAAGTAGCACATCACAGAAATCTGTTTCTGTGACACCTACATCAAATAGGGAGGAAGCTAATGATAATGATCATGAAACTTCAGATCAAGTTTCTATTGAACTTCGTAGATCAACCAGAGTAAGATCCGCACCAGAGTGGTACGGTAATCCTATTTTGGAAGTCATGTTACTAGACCATGATGAACCTACGAACTATGAAGAAGCGATGGTGAGCCCAGATTCCGCAAAGTGGCTTGAGGCCATGAAATCTGAGATGGGATCCATGTATGAAAACAAAGTGTGGACTTTGGTTGACTTGCCCGATGATCGGCAAGCAATTGAGAATAAATGGATTTTTAAGAAGAAGACTGACGCTGATGGTAATGTTACTGTCTATAAAGCTCGACTTGTTGCAAAAGGTTTTCGACAAGTTCAAGGGATTGACTACGATGAGACTTTCTCACCCGTAGCGATGCTTAAGTCTGTCCGAATCATGTTAGCAGTTGCCGCATTTTATGATTATGAAATTTGGCAAATGGATG
Source organism: Aegilops umbellulata (assembly GCA_032464435.1). NCBI lineage: Eukaryota > Viridiplantae > Streptophyta > Magnoliopsida > Poales > Poaceae > Aegilops > Aegilops umbellulata. The sequence goes on from CP136054.1 coordinate 380,295,681, forward strand.
TCAAAACTGCATTCCTGAATGGATTTCTGGAAGAAGAGTTGTATATGATGCAACCAGAAGGTTTTGTCGATCCGAAGGGAGCTAACAAAGTGTGCAAGCTCCAGCGATCCATTTATGAACTGGTGCAAGCCTCTCGGAGTTGGAATAAACGCTTTGATAGTGTGATCAAAGCATTTGGTTTTATACAGACTTTTGGAGAAGCCTGTATTTACAAGAAAGTGAGTGGGAGCTCTGTAGCATTTCTGATATTATATGTGGATGACATATTACTGATCGGAAATAATATAGAATTTCTGGATAGCATAAAGGGATACTTGAATAAGAGTTTTTCAATGAAAGACCTCGGTGAAGCTGCTTACATATTGGGCATTAAGATCTATAGAGATAGATCAAGACGCTTAATAGGACTTTCACAAAGCACATACCTTGACAAAGTTTTGAAAAAGTTCAAAATGGATCAGGCAAAGAAAGGGTTTTTGCCTGTGGCACAAGGTGTGAAGTTGAGTAAGACTCAATGCCCGACCACTGCAGAAGATAGAGAGAAAATGAAAAATGTTCCCTATGCTTCAGCCATAGGCTCTATCATGTATGCAATGCTGTGTACCAGACCTGATGTGTGCCTTGCTGTAAGTTTAGCACGCAGGTACCAAAGTAATCCAGGAGTGGATCACTGGACAGCGGTCAAGAACATCCTTAAGTACTTGAGAAGGACTAAGGATATGTTTCTCATTTATGGAGGTGACAAAGAGCTCGTCGTAAACGGTTACGTCGATGCAAGCTTTGACACTGATCCGGACGATTCCAAATCGCAAACCGGATACGTATTTACATTAAACGGTGGAGCTGTCAGTTGGTGCAATTCTAAACAAAGCGCCGTGGCGGGATCTACATGTGAAGCTGAGTACATAGCCGCTTCGGAAGCAGCTAATGAAGGAGTCTGGATGAAGGAGTTCATATCCGATCTAGGTGTTGTACCTAGCGTATCGGGTCCAATGAAAATCTTTTGTGACAATACTGGTGCAATTGCCTTGGCAAAGGAATCCAGATTTCACAAAAGAACCAAACACATCAAAAGACGCTTCAACTCCATCCGGGATTTGGTCCAGGTGGGAGACATAGAGATATGCAAGATACATACGGATCTGAATGTTGCAGACCCGTTGACTAAGCCTCTTCCACGAGCAAAACATGATCATCACCAAAACTCCATGGGTGTTAGAATCATTACTTTGTAATCTAGATTATTGACTCTAGTGCAAGTGGGAGACTGAAGGAAATATGCCCTAGAGGCAATAATAAACTTATTATTTATTTCCTTATATCATGATAAATGTTTATTATTCATGCTAGAATTGTATTAACTGGAAACATAATACATGTGTGAATACATAGACAAACAGAGTGTCACTAGTATGCCTCTACTTGACTAGCTCATTAATCAAAGATGGTTATGTTTCCTAGCCATGAACAAAGAGTTGTTATTTGATTAACGAGATCACATCATTAGTTGAATGATCTGATTGACATGACCCATTCCATTAGCATAGCTCCCGATCGTTTAGTATGTTGCTATTGCTTTTATCCATGACTTATACATGTTCCTTTAACTATGAGATTATGCAACTCCCATTTACCGTAGGAACACTTTGTGTGCTACCAAACGTCACAACGTAACTGGGTGATTATAAAGGTGCTCTACAGGTGTCTCCGAAGGTACATATTGGGTTGGCGTATTTCGAGATTAGGATTTGTCACTCCGATTGTCGGAGAGGTATCTCAGGGCCTTCTCGGTAATGCACATCACATAAAGCCTTGCAAGCATTGCAACCAATGAGTTAGTTGCGAGATGATGTATTACGGAACGAGTAAAGAGACTTGCCGGTAACGAGATTGAACTAGGTATTGGATACCGACGATCGAATCTCGGGCAAGTAACATACCGATGACAAAGGGAACAACGTATGTTGTTATGCGGTCTGACCGATAAAGATCTTCGTAGAATATGTAGGAGCCAATATGGGCATCCAGGTCCCGCTATTGGTTATTGACCGGAAACGTGTCTCGGTCATGTCTACATTGTTCTCGAACCGTAGGGTCCGCACGCTTAACGTTACGATGACAGTTATTATGAGTTTATGCATTTTGATGTACCGAAGGAGTTCGGAGTCCCGGATGTGATCACGGACATGACGAGGAGTCTCGAAATGGTCGAGACGTAAAGAATGATATATTGGAAGCCTATGTTTGGACATCGGATGCATTCCAGGTGAAATCAGGATTTTACCGGAATACCGGGAGGGTTACCGGAACCCCCCGGGAGCATAATGGGCCAACATGGGCCTTGGAGGAGAGGTGAGAGGGATGCCCTCATGGGCTGCGCGCCTCCCCCCTTCCCCTAGTCCTATTAGGACTAGGAGAGGTGGGCGCCCCCTCTCTCTCTCTCTCTCCCCCTTGGAGAATCCTAGTCCAACTAGGATTGGGGGGGGGGGGGGAATCCTACTCCCAGAGGGAGTAGGACTCTCCTGGCGCGCCTAGCTTGGCCGGCCAGCCCCTCCCCCTTGGCTCCTTTATATACGGGGGCAGGGGGCACCCCAAAGACACACAAGTTGATCTACGGATCGTTCCTTAGCCGTGTGCGGTGCCCCCTTCCACCAAATTCCACCTCGGTCATATCGTTGCAGTGCTTAGGCGAAGCCCTGCGCCGATAACACATCAAGATCGTCACCACACCGTCGTGCTGACGGAACTCTTCCTCGACGCTTTGCTGGATCGGAGCCCGGGGATCGTCATCGAGCTGAACGTGTGCCAAGAACTCGGAGGTGCCGGAGTAACGGTGCTGTGATCGGTTGGATCGCGAGGAGAACGTACGACTACTTCCTCTACGTTGTGTCAACGCTTCCGCTTCGGTCTACGAGGGTACGTAGACAACACTCTCCCCTCTCGTTGCTATGCATCACCATGATCTTGCGTGTGCGTAGGAAATTTTTTGAAATTACTACGTTCCCCAACAATTCACGTGCCACCTTCCTAGTGATCTATTTTCGTAACGGAGGCAATACTTAATCTCTTTTCTCTCGACCCCTTTCGCACTTGGTTTCAGACGTCGAACCATTGCCTATCCGGTTGAAACTTCTCATGGTACCTTCGTACCTTACTCTTGATGTATTTTATATGTTCAACTCGAGAGATAATCTTATGCTCATTCATGGGTTATCCCCAGATTGTTTCCTTCATAAGCATTCTGTCGTAGCCAAGCTGCCCCTTACCTATTCGTAAGTACGTTGGAGTTCCCGAAGAAAAGGGCGCCGACTTCATCATGATGACCTGAAGCAGAGAAAGGAAGACATCAATGTATTGGACCGGCCTCTTCGAGAAGAGCAAGCCAGGATGAGAGGACCCGCTAGATTCGTTACCATACCTTTCCCCCTTACTCCCCTCTTAAATCTCGGGACGAGATTTCTTGTAGTAGAGGAGAATTGTGACGCCCGGATAATCATGCTATAGTAATCCCACGCTAATCATACCATGACACCTCGGTTACTGTTGCTAATCCTCGCTTGGTCCAACTCTTAGTTCAAACTCAAATTCAAATTAAAGCTCAATATTCAAATTTCTCAACCATGCAAAATAAAATGTTCAAAGTGTGTGAAATATTCCATAACTAATTATGGTGCTGATCCAACACTTTTGTAAAGTATTTAAATACTCTTTTGTGAATATAACAGTGACTAAAAATAATTGTTAAATGCCTTTCCTAATTTATAAAATGTTAAACTATTTTTATTATGTGTGAAACTTTTTGTGGTTGTGGGTTATTTTGTAACTCAATTTATAGAGCCAGTCATATGTTTTTAGTACAGCTGCTTTTGCCTACTAAAATAATAGGAACAGAGAGTAATAAAAAGAAAGAAAACCAAAACGTAACAAAAAAAAAGAACCGGCCTACTCCCCGGGCTTTGGCCCACTAAGCCATCAGGCCGGCCCACCCTCACCGAACCCTCCTCTCTCCCCTGTTCACGCGACCAGGTCGCTACAGGGGCTTGGTCGCCGCCACACCCTCTCGCCGACAGCGCCGGGAGGGGATAAGGGCGCCACGCCCCGACCCCTCGATCCCATCTCCCCATTCACCCACTCCCTCATCCTCCACCTCCTGCTCCACCTCCCTCTCCAGATGCGCCACCGACGAGCGTTGTTGTCGCCACCACCGTCGGCCACCGCGGCGTCCGCTGTCGTCGTCCCTCTCCTAGGCGTCCAGGGACCCCATAGTCCATGACTTCGTCGACTACGCCGAGCCGATGAGCCGGGGAGCAGCCACCAAGCCACCTGCTTCCTCTTCTTCCCCGTCGGTCACCATGAACTCGCCGTCGCCCTTCCTCACCTCCAGCCACCGCTGCAGCTACTAATCTTTCACCGGCCTCCGTGAGCCGCCCGGTGAGCTCACTCCCCTTCCCTGGCCTCGGCCATCTCCACGGCACCCGACCCGCGCTCACACCCTCCAGTCAACGCGCCCCGACTCTGCTCGCGCCCGCGCCCCTGACTCCGCTCGCCGTGCCCTGCTGCTCCCAGTCGAGCCCCGTGCTCGCCCCGCCGTGGCCTCACGCACGCTCACCTATGCGTCGCCGCGCCCCTATTGTTCCACGCCGTGCGAGCTCCAGCCGAGCTCGCGGTTAGCCCGACCGCCGGCATGCGCGTAGTCGTCCTGCTGCTGCTGCTCAAACTACTACAGCTGCGCCTGCCCGGACTTGCGGTCGCCGCTCGCCTACTGTCACCGTAGTCGTCTGCGTTCGCCCGTGCGCAAGCACCGCCTCCGCCCTACCGCGTACCTCGTTTCCTCGCCTGCCTACAGCTGCGCGCGCCCCGCTTGCTAGTTGCTGCGCCCTGGCCATCGCGCGCCCATGCCCTGGTTGCCGCTGCGCCCGCATGCCCCGCGCTGGCCGTGCCTTGCGCGTGCACACGCGCCGGCGTGCCTACCTGCTATCTGCTGCTATGACTTGCTACTCATCTGTTGTTATCGATGCTAACTGATGCTTACTGTAGCTGCTAGCTAGCTTTTCTAATATTACGACGAGTGACCCCCTAGACTGACCTTAAACAACGACTAAACAACTGCTAACAGGAGCAAGAATATTATGGGCAGGTAGTACACTTGACAAGGTTCAAAACATCCCATTGGGACAAATTCAAAAGATGTAAGGATTAAATCCTATGAAAATCACAAAATCCTATGTTCGTATATTTTAACAATTTCTGGAATTAACTTCAAGTGGCACTTTTCAAATGCAGTTTTGATCAACCAACTGAACTCTAACGTGGATGTCAATGACACTATCATGTAGATCACAGAAAGATGATAAAAATTGGTAAAGGGCACTAAGCCATAGGACGTACAGAACAATAGTTATAAGCCTCTGGAAAATAGCTAAGTGATGTTTAAAAGCTGTCGAATTCAAAGACTTAGCAAAATTTCAGGGATTTTCGGAATATTGCTAAAACTTTGATAAATCATAGAAATTAATCCGTAACTTGGATGAAAAAGTTTTATACATGGAAGTTGCTCAGAACGACGAGACGAATCCAGATACGCAGCCTGTTCGTCCGCCACACATTCCTAGCATATCAAACTCGCAACTTTTCCCCCTCCGGCTCCTCTGCTCGAAAACGCGAAACACCGGGGATACTTTCCCGGATGTTTCCCCCTTCACGGTATCACTTCATACCGCGTTAGGGCACCCCTAGCACCGTTACTTGTCATGTCATGCATCGCTATGCATCTGTTCGCTTAAATATTTATTGTTTCTCCCCCCTCTTCTCTCGCTAGACACCGAGACCGACGCTGCTGCTACCCAGTACGACTACGGAGTTGACGACCCCTCTCTCTTGCCAGAGCAACCAGGCAAGCCCCCCCCCCCCTTGATCACCAGATATCGCCTACTCTCCTATATACTGCTTGCATTAGAGTAGTGTAGCATGTTACTGCTTTCATTATTCCTATCCTGATGCATAGCCTGTCTTTGATACTACTGTTGATACCTTTACCTGCAATTCTACCTGCTTAGTTTAGGATGCTAGTGTTCCATCAGTGGCCATACACTCTTATCCGTCTGCCATGCTATACTACTGGGCCGTGATCACTTCGGGAGGTGACACGGGCATATACTATATACTTTACACTGTTACATTACCTGTGATACTGTTCGGAGATGGGGGCTGAAGGGGCAGGTGGTTCCATCCGGTAGAGGTGGGCATGGGTTCCCGACGGCCCCCGATGGTTACTTGAGGCGGAGCGATAGGGCAGGTTGTGGTCACCTAGGAGAGAGGTGGGCCTGGCCCTGTCGGCGTTCGCGGATACTTAACACGCTTAACGAGATCTGGGTATTTGATCTGAGTCTGGCTACTGGCCTATACGCACTAACCAACTACGCGGGAAAGATATGGACACTCGGCGTCGTGGTATCAGCCGAAGCACTTCGTGACGTCAGCGACTGAGTGGCGCGCGCCGCATTGGATCATAAGCTCGCTCTTGTATTAAGGGGGCTAGATCTGCTTCCGGGCGCGTACGCAACGTGCAGGTATGCTCAGGGCGATGGGCCCAGACCCCTGCGCGCATAGGTTTAGACCGGCGTGCTGACCGCTCTGTTGTGCCTAGGTGGGGCTGCGACGTGTTGATCTTCCGAGGCCGGGCATGACCCAGGAAAGTGTGTCCGGCCAAATGGGATCAAGCGTGTTGGGTTATGTGGTGCACCCCTGCAGGGAAGATAATCTATTCGAATAGCCGTGTCCCTCGGTAAAAGGACGACCCGGAGTTGTACCTTGACCTTATGACAACTAGAACCGGATACTTAATAAAACACACCCTTCCAAGTGCCAGATACAACCCGGTGATCGCTCTCTAACAGGGCATCGAGGAGGGGATCGCCGGGTAGGATTATGCTATGTGATGCTACTTGGAGGACTTCAGTCTACTCTCTTCTATATGCTGCAAGACGGAGGCTGCCAGAAGCGTAGTCTTCGACAGGATTAGCTATCCCCCTCTTATTCTGACATTCTGCAGTTCAGTCCACTGATATGGCCCTTTACACATATATCCATGCATATGTAGTGTAGCTCCTTGCTTGCGAGTACTTTGGATGAGTACTCATGGTTGCTTTCTCCCCCTTTTCCCCCTTTCCCTTCTACCCGGTTGCCGCAACCAGATGCTGGAGCCCAGGATCCAGATGCCACCGTCGATGACGACTCCTACTACACTGGAGGTGCCTACTACTACGTGCAGCCCGCTGACGACGACCAGGAGTAGTTAGGAGGGTCCCAGGCAGGAGGCCTGCGCCTCGTTCGATCTGTATCCCAGTTTGTGCTAGCCTTCTTAAGGCAAACTTGTTTAACTTATGTCTGTACTCAGATATTGTTGCTTCCGCTGACTCGTCTATGATCGAGCACTTGTATTCGAGCCCTCGAGGCCCCTGGCTTGTATTATGATGCTTGTATCACTTATTTTATTTGTAGAGTTGTGTTGTGATATCTTCCCGTGAGTCCCTGATCTTGATCGTACACATTTGCATGCATGATTAGTGTACGATTGAATCGGGGGCGTCACATCATCTCAGCTAGCACGGCAGGTGATCCCAAGGCACCAATGGCCGTCGTGTGGCGCACGACCTGCCTCGTGGGTTCCATCTGAAAGCAAAGATGTTTCAAGGAGTCAAACGACAGTGTGGAAATTGTTCAAAATACTACTCTAAGGAATAACTATGGCTTTTATCCAACTTTGGGGTGAATGTCGTCACGGGACCCTAGTGTTAGAGTTAGTAAATTCGTTTAACCCGAGTAGAAGAGAGTTCAGAGTCCCAGAGTAAAGGTCGAGGAGTAAAAGATCCTAGTACCACCCAATGGCGACGTGGACCCGTAAGGCACACAGCCATGTTAGTAAAAGTTTTTGCAATGCCTAGACTCGACGTCGGCCAAGGAGTGTGGAAGGGGGGTTCCTACAGGCAGTCGACTCTGATACCAACTTGTGACGCCCCCGATTCAATCGTACACTAATCATGCACGCAAATGTGTACGATCAAGATCAGGGACTCACGGGAAGATATCACAACACAACTCTAAAACATAAATAAGTCATACAAGCATCATAATACAAGCCTGGGGCCTCAAGGGCTCGAATACAAGTGCTCGCTCATAGACGAGTCAGTGGAAGCAACAATATCTGAGTACAGACATAAGTTAAACAAGTTGCCATAAGATGGCTAGCACAAACTGGGATACAGATCGAACGAGGCACAGGCCTCCTGCCTGGGATCCTCCTAACTACTCCTGGTCGTCGTCAGCGGGCTGCACGTAGTAGTAGGCACCTCCGGTGTAGTAGGAGTCGTCAACGACGGTGGCGTCTGGATCCTGGGCTCCATCGTCTGGTTGCAGGAATCGGGTAGAGAAATGGGGAAAAGGGGGAACAAGGCAACCGTGAGTACTCATCCAAAGTACTCGCAAGCAAGGAGCTACACTACATATGCATGGATATATGTGTAAAGGGCCATATCCTTGGACTGAACTGCAGAATGCCAGAATAAGAGGGGGATAGCTAATCCTGTCGAAGACTACGCTTCTGGCAGCCTCCGTCTTGCAGCATGTAGAAGAGAGTAGACTGAAGTCCTCCAAGTAGCATCGCATAGCATAATCCTACCCGGTGATCCCCTCCTCGTCGCCCTGTTAGAGAACGATCACCGGGTTGTATCTGGCACTTGGAAGGGCGTGTTTTTTTAAGTATCCAGTTCTAGTTGTCATAAGGTCAAGGTACAACTCCAAGTCGTCCTATTACCGAAGATCACGGCTATTCGAATAGATTAACTTCCCTGCAGGGGTGCACCACATAACCCAACATGCTTGATCCCATTTGGCCGGACACACTTTTCGGGGTCATGCCCGGCCGCGGAAGATCAACACGTCGCAGCCCCACCTAGGCCAACAGAGAGGTCAGCACCCCGGTCTAAACCTAAGCGCCCAGGGGTCTGGGCCCATCGCCCTTACCACACCTGCACGTTGTGTGGGTGGCCGGAAGCAGACCTAGCCTAGCAGGCGTTCCAGTCCAATCCAGCGCGTGCCGCTCAGTCACTGACGTCACGAAGGCTTCGGCTGATACCACGACGTTGAGTGCCCATAACTTTCCCACGTAGTTGGTTAGTGCGTATAGACCAAATGGCCAGATTCAGATCAAATACCAAGAACTCGTTAAGCGTGTTATTTCAAGTAACCGCAAACGCCGACCAGGGTCAGGCCCACCTCTCGCCTAGGTGGTCTCAACCTGCCCTATCGCTCCGCCACAAAGATCCACTCGCGGGTGCTCCTACGAGCCGACCCGTCTTTAGTCACCACAGGTATCATATATATCATGTATAAGTATATACCCGTGATCACCTCCCGAGTGATCACGGCCCAATAGTATAGCACAGCAAACAGACAAGAATGTAGGGCCAGATGGAAATACGAGCATCCTATACTAAGTAGGTAGGATTGCAGGTAAAGGTATCAACAGTAGTAGCAAGGACAGGCTATGCATCAGGATAGGAATAACGAAAGCAGTAACATGCTACACTACTCTAATGCAAGCAGTATAGAGGAGAGTAGGCAATATCTGGTGATCAAGGGGGGCTTGCCTGGTTGCTCTGGCAAGTAGGAGGGGTCGTCAACTCCGTAGTCAAACTGGGTAGCAGCGGCGTCTGTCTCGGTGTCTAGCCAGAGAAGAGGAGGAAGAAACAATAAATACAATGCAAACAAATGCATGACGATGCATGACATGACAAGGCGTGTCGCTAGGTGTGCCCTTACGCGGTGGGAGGTTGTACCAGCGAAGAGGGGGAACATCCGGGAAAGCATCCCCGGTATTTGGCGTTTTCGGACAGAGGAGCCGGAGGGGGAAGTTGCGAGTTTGGTATGTTAGGGGTGTGTGGCGGACGAACGGGTTGCGTATCCGGATTAGTCTCATCGTTCTGAGCAACTTTCATGTAGAAAGTATTTTCATCCGAGTTACGGATTATTTTATATGATTTTCTAAAGATTTAATCATTTTCTGGAATTTATTTAATTAATTTAAATCAACATTATCCACAATAGTATGGGATGACGTTAGCATGACGTATGTGTGATGTCAGCAGTCAACAGTGCGGTTGGCTAGAGTCAAAACCGACTTGTGGGTCCAGTGGGACCCACCTGTCGTTGAGCCAGAGCTGAAATGGGTTTGTTTTAAACTAACTATGTTTAACTAAGTGCGGACCCCATTAGTCAGTGACTAATTAGCCCAGGTTAATTAGATTAACTAATTAATTAGATTATAGAGTGGGGGCCACTGGTCAGCTGCTGGGACCAGCCCAGTCAGCACGTTGACCCTGGTCAACTGGGCCAGCCGGGCCCTTGGGCCACCAGGCAGTGACCCTGCTGGACCCCAATGATAGGCCACGTCGGCGGCCGGCGCCGGAGCGACTCCGGCGACCCAAATAGAGGCGGCCCCTCGCCGGAGTTGGCCGGAATCGCGCTACGGTGCTCGGGGAGGAACGGGGCTAGGCCCATTCCAAGGCCCGCGCCGTGGCGCATTCAATGGAGGTGGTGGCTTGGTCGGAGGAGGGCCGCAGCGTCGCCGGCGACCAGCAAGGCGGACGCCGGGGCTCGGGTGAGTTTGATGGCGAGGCTGCGGGGCATGGTTCATCGCGGGGCTGGGCGCGTTCGAAAGCAGAGACGAAGCCGCGTCGAACGGTAGTGACACCGTGGCCGGAGAGGCTGTGTAGCGACGGCGACGAGTGGCGCGGAGGACGCCGGCGCTCGGCCGCGAGAGGGAACTGCGGTGCCGCGCGTTAATGGGCAAATGGGAGGGCTAGCCGGGTCCTACTTGACGCAGCGAGTTCAACGGAATCACGCCCGTGACCATTTGGTCATCAGAGTCTCGCCGGCGACGAGATCCGTGGCGGAGCGTTCGGGTGCTACGACGACAACTATCTAGGGCGCAGGAGAGAGAGAGAGAGAGAGAGAGAGAGAGAGAGAGAGAGAGAGAGAGGAGAGCAGGGGCTCACCGAGAGGCGCACATGGTGGCCCTTGGGGGTTTAGTAGCTGCAGGGGCGCGGCCGGAGTCGGTGAAGAACGGCGGCGGAGCTTGTCGGAGTAGAGGAGGAAGACGGCGGGGTCGGGGGCGTTGTGGTGGCTCCGGTCTCCAACCGGTTGCACCAGTCGAAGTAGCGGACGACGGCGGCCCTTGGAGACACCATGGGGCGGCGAGGTGGGCACGGTGGCCGTGGCTAGGCCGGAGCCATGGCGGCGGTGGCGCTCGGATGCGGAGGGGAAGGAGAGAGCGAGGTGGATTTGGAGGGGAGTGGGAGAGGCGCAGGAACCGAGGCGAGAGAGGGGGCGAGTGGGAGGCGGGACCGAGGAGGCAGGGCGTGGCGGCCTTATCCTCGCCTCGTCGCCGACGAGAGGGTGCGGCGGGGACGCGCCCCAATTCCGACCCGGGTCGGGGGAACAGGGAAGGGAGGCGGCAGGGGAAGGCGGGTCGGGCCGACTGGACCGGTCGGCTGGGTTAGCTGGGCCGTCTGGTCCAAGAGAAGGGGGGGGTTCGTTTCCTTTTGTTTTATTTTCACTTTTTCTTTTTATTTATTTTCTTTTATGTTTTATTTCATTTTAAAGTACTTAGGCATTTTCTAAAAATGTGTTTACTTCACCATAATTACCAGTGCAATATTTGGCACCCACCGAACATTTTTGTTTTGACTTTTGAAAACTTTTGTCGTTTGACTTGTTTAGAATCTTAAATTTGAAACGGTTTTGAATCATTGCAAGGTTAGCAACAGTAACCGAGGTGTCATGGCATGATTATCTTGGGGTTACTGTAGCATGATTATCCGGGCGTTACAATTGCAATCCTTCTTGTCCTATTATTCTTGGTAGACCTTTCCTTAGAACGATTGGTGCAATTATTGATATGAAGGAAGGGAATGTTAGATTTCAATTTCCATTAAAGAAAAGCATGGAACACTTCCCTAGGAAGAAAATAAAATTACCATATGAATCTATCATGAGAGTCACTTATGGATTGCCTACCAAAGATGGCAATACCTAAATCTATCATTGTTTTTATGCCTAGCTAGGGGCGTTAAACGATAGCGCTTGTTGGGAGGCAACCCAATTTTATTTTAGTTTTTTTTGTTTTTGTTTCTGTTTAGAAATAAATAATCCATATACCTACTGTTTAGATGTGGTTTTATCTTTTAATTAGTGTTTGTGCCAAGTTAAACTTATAGGATCTTTTTGGATGATAGTTATTTGATCTTGCTGTAATTTCCAGAAACTTTCTATTCATGAAAACAATTGTTAAAAATCCCAGAAGGTCATAAAATACTGATTCCAATTGCTGCTGATCAATAAACGAGAATGGCGGCCTGATTCCTCTTGCCCACTTGGTAATTCAACTAGGATTTGACTGACGGATTGACGTACATACAGTAAATCATTCTTCCCTATGTTATTTGCTGAATAATTTAGTTTGTTCATTTCAAGTGTCTCGAGATGGAGACCAAGCTCATGGCTCAGTGCGCCCAGAGGCACAATCAACAATTTACCGACAGTGAGATAGAACTAAACAACAAATTAAGATGCGTGCATATGACATCATATCTGGAAAGGCGAATGTCCGAGCACGTATGCCGCTGCTGCTGCTCTTGTGGTATATTCATAATTTCGTTCGATCGGTCGTTTTAAACATTATTTTTTGACTTAGATTTAACCAGTAATCAGTTAGTTCTATCTGCACCACTGGCTACAAAAATGATGCATGGCTAATCTGGAGTGTATCGCCAAAGAGGCAGAGTTGATGTGCACGCATATGTGCATGTGCACTCGTGTGTGTTAGCAGGTGAGTTTGCACTTCTAATTTCCTGAGCATTCCTATTACAAACAGGAAACAACTATTGTTGGTGATAATAATTATTGGTGAACATTGTTATTGGTAAACCTGCAAACCTGCACGCTATCGATCCGCCTCTCCTTCCCATGTTCCCATTGCAACTATTGCTGAACATTATCATTGTCATTTTATCCTAATTTATGTTCATCTATTAACAGGTTCTTTGACTGAATTCAAATTCAAACTTCTAATATATGCAATACTTTTTGTGCAATTATAAGATGATGCATACTCCAACAGTGCTTTGGCCATATTGTAAAAATATTAAATCCATCATTGTGGAGATATCAAAGACATAACAAAAACAAGCATCTCAACTTTTTTGGAATGAAACAAAGATACAGAATAGTAACAATATCATGGGTTGGTTCAGGTATGTCACCAGTATAACAATCTATTAACAGTAGCAATTGGTACGTTTTTTAGCTACTCTGAAATGCTTCTCTATTTTAAATACCTATTGAATTGTGTCGCAATCTCCCTATTTCCGCCTCACCGAGGGATGTGGCAGGCAGGAGCCCACTGCCGTGCCTGCTGCCGGCATCGCCCATGGCCGAGAAGACCGAGGACCCGGAGCCCACCGCCGTGCCGCCCGCCAGCATCGACCATGGCCGAGAAGACCGAGGACAACGAAGACCCAGCGCCCATAAGTTGCAGCAGAAAGTTTTCGTTTTAGTTGATTGGCATTGAGGATTAAAAACCTTAAATGTGCCATCATGTCTTTAGTCGGTGTGCTCCAGGTTTGGGAAATATTAACTAACACTACATGAACAGGATGATAATCTTGGTGCTGGGCAAGCCTCACATAGAGGTACAATATTCTTGGCATATCAATAATCCGATTTAATTAATGTTTTTTGCTGATGTTGCTACTCTGTCTAAGTCATGACAGAATATTTCTTGTCATGGTACAATTGGATGCAATTTTGTACAGAGGAATCAATACTGAAGAATTCTGTCAAGCATTCAACACCGTTCTATGTGAATTGTACACTGGAAGGTCATATATGTTCTCACCAATCTCTTTCCGTATTATTGTTTTTGTTGATTGCCAAAATTCTTTTCTGTATTCATGTGTTACCCAGTTGGCAGATCATTTTATTCAACACAACTTGGTGAGGGCTTGGAAAACTGTAGTGCCTTTTATGAGAGCATACAATGCACTCGGATGGGAATATCACTAAATATCGGTTAGATCCCAATCATGACCTTGGCATTTCAAATTGCATCTTTGTGAATAGAAGTTTCCTTTTTTTTTTGCGGGTGTGAATAGAAGTTTCCCCTTCCAATAATTATGGCCACTTTGTAACGCTTGTTTGCATAATGGGTTCCAATTGATCAAGTGTTTGGCCATATAATTTTCATTCTTTGCTTTAGTTGAGCAGAGATGAAGCAAGAGTAGCAACAACTAATGAGATGATACATAAGATGCGACCAATCAAACTTGATTTTGGACTCTTCTAAGCGAGTATGCTTGGCATTTGATGCAGATTTCTTTCATATACACAATTACTCTATTTGAAGGAATACTGGGATATTAAAGATAAAGTTACTATAGGCTGGTCAGAGTTTATTTTGCAACAGAGGAACATGGCAAATTAAACCAAGCAGTAAGATATATTTTACTATTTGCTTTAATTCTTTTGTACTTGTATAAGAAATGACTTTCGTGGTGAAAATTGCTTATGAATTAGTTGAGATATGCAAGGGCATTCTTCCTGCATTTTGTTTGGATGGCATGATGTTAGGCTCACAATGTATGTTAATATAATTGGTCCTTTATTCAGCATACCTCTTTCTTCATTTAATTTGGCTTTCCTCTGCTGGTCATGGATTAGCAATAAAAACCCGAGAAGTAGAATGTTTGCCTTTCGAGTTCTCATTGTTTGCTGTTCTTCCATTTTTACTTATTTGGTTGGGCTTGTTTGGATTCTCCACCATGTACACCGTGGGCGATGTGCTCCACCATGGCCCGAGCGCTCGCTGCTGCCATCCCTTGAAAGGGATACGACCTCCACGCGCACCCTAAAAACCTCAGAAGTAGAATATTTGCCTTTCGAGACATCAATTTGTTTTCTTCCATTTTAGCTTATTTGGTTGGCCTTGTTTGGATTCTCCACTGTGTACACCATGGTCCATGGGCAATGTGCTTTGCGCCACGGCCTAGGCACTCGCTGCCACCATCCCTTGAAAGGGACATAGCCTCCACGTGCACTTCATCGTGTGTGTGAGAGAGAGGGAGAGAGGGGGAGGGAGAGAGAGGGAGGGAGGGGGAGTTTACATCCATGATGCCGTCTAAGCGAAATAATTTCCCTTCTTTGGAAAATATGGCAAATTGTATTTCACTAAAGATGGCATTGCAACAAATTGCATTAGTAAGTGGTTCATATATATTTTTTCCAGCAAGTCATAATTTTTTTAGTTAGGATAGAAGGGTAAATGCATTAATTGGTTGCCTCAAGGATTAATAATAGACATGACGACGTATCAGTTGCGCATGCCCAACAATGAGGATCATACTTTGTTTCATGGTATTGCATGACATTCAACTATATGTTACAACGCTACAAAGGCTCAGGAGAGATCAGATATGTCTTCTGGCCTCGGAGGCATCATGGGCAGCGCATGCCTCCTCAATGGCGATGGTGGATCGACGACAACACGAGGGACAGGGTCAGGGTGCACTACTAGGAAAAACCTTACCAGTAGCATAGGTTTTTTGCATACTAGTAGCACGTGCACCCGTGCTACTGCTACGATGCTACAGCTAACTTTTAGCAATAGCGCGTTTCTTACCCCGCGCTGCAGCTAAAAAAGTTACTAGTACCGTGTTCCACCCGCGCTACTGCTATTGCATACACGCGCTACCAGTAACTACCAACGCTACTAGTATACTATATACTAGTAGCGCCCAGTTTCCTCCCCATGCTACTAGTAACTTATTAGGAATTAAAAAATATGAACCAATTCCATTTTATCACACAATTGTCGTATCTACCATCACACAATTTCTCATTGTAGCTAGCGGCAACTCATGTATAATTCCTATCACATAGTGTTGTGTGCCTAGTCAATGTGTGAAGCCTGCCCGGCCTGATCACGTGGCCTGCAACTGCGACGAAACACACCGGGCAGCCTCGCGAGCCACACCTGACCGACGGCGGCCGCCGCCTTGAGTTGCGACGTCGTCACGTCCCTTGCCCTGACCCTCAGCTCCAACAGGCCACGATCGATGTCGTCCTTGTGCCTCACCACCAGTGGACGAAGGAATCCATCGGCAGCCACGACACCATCCAGTCCACGAACCTCTCGACGAGCGTCAGCGTCGCCACCACAAGCCTGCAGCACTACCAACAGAGATTCGGAAACTTCAGATTCTTCAGAAGAATGACATGGAAAAACAATGCAGTACATGTCGATGCCAATGTGCTACAATTTGTTTCTGAGATTCAAGCCATAATGCACAACTAAACTACACACTGAAGCAGCACATAGCTACTTCCATGACAAAAGATAACGCAAAAGATTAGAAGCAATTATGTTGTGTTGGAAGCCCTAAAAAGAAACAGCACCTACGAAGCACATAAGGAGTTAGAGGCATAATTCTTTCGATAATTTTCTATCTATCCATTTTTCTAAGTAGTCACTTCAATACCTTGATATCTTTCACGGTTTCAAAGATAACAAAGTCCATGAATCTACTGTTGGTTTAGCATAGTGACTATACAAACTGAAGCCTGAACATATATACCTGCCAGTTCACAGACTTGACAAATGAATTCTGAAGTTAATGGGCTTTTCCTCTTTCTTGAAGAAATCATTTGGTCTGCTTTTTGTTGGTACTACCTAGAAGAATTTGTAATACATTAAATCATTCATCATGTAGTATTTTCCAGTCGAAGGAGAAATTCTGAATACAACCTTTGATAGCAAGAGAACTAGCTAAAGTAGAAACCAAAGGACGACATACCTTCCCTCAAACAGGTTATGTTAGATGATTCGCTTGTGTGGTTCTTGTTGAGAGCAGTGAATAGTTGTCTTGTTGTTGTTGAAACTAGAAAAAGTATTGAACCTGCAGCAAGGATGCCTCTTATATACAGTCAAAGAAATGCAGGCATAAGAAGACTGAAGAACACCAAGCTGACCGTGGTGACCAAACTAGTCATCAGCCGGCAAGGGCATCATCATGACCCCATCTACTATTTCAGAGAATGGAAACTTACCCAAATGGACCCCAGGAACAAAGAGGTGAATTTAGAACAATGTTGATGTATAATCAATAAGAATTAATATGGTCACTTATGTAGTCACTTTACACAAACTGGACGCAAGCAGAACTGTGCAAAACCCGGACGACAGGAAGACTGGAGATTGAATTTAATAGCACACATATATGCATCACATAGAGGATTTCTAGCCGTGATTTTCAGCTATTAGCATGTTAGATTCTTTTTTCTCTTCTTGCAGGAATGCTTATGCCTCCAGGACTATCTTCTACGCAATAGATAACTTCCAGTCAAATTGTTTTAAGACACTGCTGGAAGTTTGAACTTCCACCAGTTCCTTATATTTCCATGTTTGGTAATAATGAATTGCATAGTACAGAATTCTAGGTATGTGCTTATAAACCTTAAGAGCCTAACTGGGATGCAAATTCTACAGAAATAGACATAAGAAAAATGTATCGCTACTGGTAATTACCATGAACCAGGGGGTATCGAGGTGAAGAAATGCCAGAAACTTGTAAAGGGCAGCGAAGATCAGCGGGTGGAGGTAACCTCGAAGGCCCCGCTTCCACTCCCAGGTGAGGTGGCCGTACTTGCAAAAGCAGCAGCCAAAATCATCCAACGCGGCAACAATCTAGCATTGAAACTTCAAGATGAGCGAGAGGACAGGGCGTCCCATGGTGGAACGGGACTGTCTCGCGGTGCTGAATGGGGACAGGGTCGTCCAATCCCGATCCTGCTGGACTAGCTAGCACCCGCGGAATGGGGCATGAGCCGGCAGAGAGCGGCGGCGAGCTTACCCGAAGGCGACGCGGTGGGCGACCTCGAGGCACTACTAGTGCTCGTTGGGGTTGAAGTAGGTGCACACCAGCAGCACGTTCGCCGCGCGGAACGCCAGCGCGTGCGCTAGCACCCGACGCTCCGGCCACGGCCGGATCCGCCGGCGCCTTCATCAAAGGCTGTGGCGGCGCGTCTCCTCCTCCCTCCCCACTCCTTGCAGACCACGGCCGCCTAACGCAGGGGCAGTGGTGACCAATAGCCGGGGCGCGGGGTGCCTCACCTCGACGCGGTGTGACTGCCTCTTTGGTCTTGGCGACGGCGGTGCGGCCTTGCGGTGTGGTCCTCGACCTCGGGGCGGCTACCTGCGGCACGGCAGCCATGTCCCTCGGCCAGAACACGCAGGAGCTCCGAGAGGCGGGCTTGACATGGCGTTCACCATCTAGATCCGTGACCAACCGTGGATGTTGGTCGCTGCCTGCCACTCACCACCATAGGTCATCGACTAGGCTGCTCCGACTCTTCTTAGCCACTCCTCCCCATGTGAAAGGATCAAGAAGAGGTGTTTAAAGGGGGGTGATTAGACCCTCGATAAAGAAAAGTAGCAGTTTTTAATTTCTTCAAGTTGAGGTGAAGTTTTAGCACAAAATTAAACTTTCATAATACATTTGAATTTTTTCCGTGGCAAGTAAAGCAGCGGCAAGTAAAGCATGCAAGTTGCAAGAATGTAAAGGGATGGGATTGGAGTATGCAAACGCAATTGGAGACACGAAGATTTTTTCCGTGGTCCCGATAGGTGGTGCTATCGTACATCCACGTTGATGGAGACTTCAACCCACAAAGGGTAACGGTTGCGCGAGTCCACGGAGGGCTCCACCCACGTAGGGTCCACGAAGAAACAACCTTGTCTATCCCACCATGGTCATCACCCACGAAGGACTTGCTTCACTAGGGTAGATCTTCACGAAGTAGGCGATCTCCTTGCTCGTGCAAACTCCTTGGTTCAACTCCACAATCTTGACGGAGGCTCCCAAGTGACACATAACCAATCTAGGAGACACTACTCTCCAAAAGGTAATAGATGGTGTTGATGATGAACTCCTTGCCCTTGTGCTTCAAATGATAGTCTCCCCAACACTCAACTCTCTCTCTCTCTCGAAGATTTGGATTTGGTGAAAAGATGATTTGAGTGGAAACTAACTTGGGGAAGACTATAGAACAAGTTTCTTGTGGTTGGATTGGAATATCTTGGTCTCAACACATGAGTAAGTGGTTCTCTCTCAAAAAATGAATGCTGGAAGTGTAGGCACGTTCTGATGGCTCTCTCCATAAATAAAGAATGGGTGGAGGGGTATATATAGCCTGCACACAAAATCTAACCGTTACACACAATTTACCAAACTCGGTGAGACCGAATCATGAAACTCGGTGAGACCGATTTAGTTCAAAATGTGAACGTTAGGCTTTTCGGTGGGACCGATATGATCAACTTGGTAAGACCGATGTGCTAGGGTTAGGGTAAAACCTCAACTCGGTTTGACCGATTACACAAACTCGGTGAGATCGATTTTGGTAATAAGCAAAACAGAGAGTTGGTCAAGCAAACTCGGTGGGACCGATTACATATCTCGGTGGGACCGAAATAATTACAACATGCAACTGAGAGTTTGCAAGCCCATCTAGGTGAGACCGAGATCTCGTCGTCGAGACCGAACTGATTAGGGTTTCTAGCAGTGACTATGTCAAGTGAACTCGGTGGCGCCCGATAGATCAAATCGGTGGGGCCGAGTTTGACTTTTGGTTTGGGACATATGTGAAAATGAGAAAGTGGTTGAGGACTTTGGAGCATATCACTAAGCACTTTTGAGCAAGCAAGCCATTAAGCAACACCTCATCCCCTTTTAATAGTATTGGATTTTTCTACGGATTCAATGTGATCTTGGATCACTAAAATGAAAATGAAGAGTCTTAAGCTTTTGAGCTTTTGCCAATCTTCTGTCCTTAGCATCTTGAAGGGGTTCCACATACTCTTGTCCATGCCACTCCACTGTTGAACTCATCTGAAATATACTAGATAAAAGTATTAGTCCAACAAGAGATATGTTGACATTAATTACCAAAATCACCCAGGGAGCACTTGTGCTTTCAATCTTCCCCTTTTTGGTAATTGATGACAACATACATCATACATCAAAGCTTTTAGATAAGCATATAAAGTATAGCAAGTAAAGCTTTGGAAAGACATATAACATGCATTGGCTCCCCCTACATGTATGCAATCATGTAAATATGGAATATAAGAGCATGTGAATGCATAAGAATGACAGAGCAAGCAATGAGTTACATGTATCTTGGCTATATGCATCAGAGCAAATGGTGTGAATATAGGAATTGTACCTTCATGTTCATGAGTCCTTCTTACAAACAGTATTTACATCAGCAAGAGATCATCATGCACATGAGTGTGATGCATATACTTACCTTGCGGTCTTGAGCTGGCTTTGGAACAGATGAATCTGAGTAAACAAGGTTAGATAACACAGATACATCTACTAGACAGAGCAAGAACATCAAACCACAAGAGTACCAAGATTGGGATGACATGTAGGGAGTGAGTACTAGTTACTCCTATTAGATATAGACATGTCCCCAAAGGTAAAGGATATGCAATGAATTCAAAGATTTCCTTCCCTTAGAAGTCTTTCTCCCCCTGAATCTTATATTGGATAATGGGAGAAGATAGGGAAAAGAAAATCAGAGCAAAATAATCATAACACAAACTAACATGTCTTTCCCCTCTTAAAGACATGTGACTTCTCTCCTCTTGAATACCAAGCATCTGGGATCTCTCTCCCTTTGATGTGATCTCTCTCTTCTCCTTTGACATCAATTTCCAAGAAAGGTCTTCTGGAATGTGAGTCGAATAGGTTTGGTCCTTGAGGCACATAACAAAGCAGCATATAGAATGTGATGCAGCTAGAGGACAAGAATCATCGAGTGGAGCTAGAACAAATATGCAAGATGCAAATGGCAAATTGTCTTCTCAACATCGAAATCGGTAACACCGAGTTGTTTTCTTCGGTGGCACCGAAATGGTTCGACTTGACCGAAAGGGACAAACCGGTGTGTCCGAGTTCAACACAGAGAGTGAACAATTGTCATCTCAGCTCACTAAGCAAATAAGATCTCACAAAGATTTGCAAGAAATTAACTGAATGATTTGCAATGAATTGGATGCAGAGAATGCAGAAACGAACAGAGAAAATAAATAAATCTAGATGAAGTTCTTTTTTTGATTAAAGAAGGGGAACGAACATGCTAGAGACAAATGCAATAACTCGGAGAAACACTAGAGAACTTCATATAGAATTGGTGGGCGACAAAGTCACCTATGTTACAGTATATTGACTAAGGAGTCAAGTGAGAACATTTGATCGTAGGTCATACTCATCGTTTAAGATCAAAATGGGGTTACATTTTTCGTTTAAGCATTTTGATGTATTCACATCTTGTTAGCTGCTTTGACCCATGACTTCGGGTAAAGCTTCTCTAAGATGGAATAACATACCTTGGGTGGTGGTGTTGATCTTGATCATGTAGTTGAACTTGTGTGGGATGCTCAAGGTTGATGTAGCTCATCAAAGAGTTGGGAGCACCTCTTGTAGTTTGAGTTCGTATACCTACATGGGTTAGTTTTGCAAGGAAGATCACCTGTGTATCCAAAATGACAATTATGAAGTTTGATACCAAATGAAATTTCATATAAAGGAATTGTCAAAAGATATGTGGAAAGGATTCATGCTTCCTTGTCTTCTACCACCATATTGTAGAGACTTGGTAATATAGAGAGTGCTCAAGATGTGAGTGATTTGCAATCTCATAGAGTTGATTCATCCAAGAGCCTACAAGGGTTAGATAGCATGCAAGGATACACATATATCCAAGACATATGATCATCATCATAAGGGAAATATCAAGGATTAGTCAAAGGCTCATGCCTTGCATGTATCCAAATGGAGTTTCTACTCCAAGTTTGAAGCATCAATGATGTTCAATTCACCTCTCAAACGGCAAAATACTTTCTCATCAAGCGGTTTGGTGAATATATCCGCCAATTGCTTATCGGTGCGAACATGCTTAAGATCAATGTCCCCTTTAGCAACATGATCTCGAATGAAATGATGACAAACTTCAATATGCTTAGTTTTGAGAATGTTGTACGGGATTGTGAGCAATCTTAATAGAACTTTCATTGTCACAAATCAATGGAACATGTTTCACATAGATCCCATAATCTTTAAGAGTTTGGGTCATCCAAAGTAACTGAGCACAACATGAATCGATGGCAATGTATTCCGCTTCGGCGGTGGATAAGGATACCGAGTTTTGTTTCTTGGAGGACCAAGACACAAGAGATCTACCAATAAATTGACACGTACCCGTAGTGGACTTTCTATCAACCTTGTCACCGGCATAATCCAAATCGGAATAGCCAACAAGATCAATAGAAGACCTCTTAGGATAGCAAATGCCCGAATTTGGTGTATGAATTAAGTATCTTACTATCCTTTCCACAACCTTAAGATGACACTCTTTGAGGGCCGCCGTGCACACATGCACACACTTAGCATAATATCGAGATGGGAGGCACATAGATATAACAATGAGCCAATCATAGAACAGTAAACCTTTTGGTCAACCGATTTGCCATCTTTAGTCAAGTCAAGATGGCCACTAGTAGGCATGGGAGTTTTCATACCTTTGCTTTCTTGCATGTTGAACTTCTTGAATAAGTCCTTACTATACTTTGTTTGAGAAACAAAGGTGCCTTCCTTAGTTTGCTTGATTTGCAAACCAAGAAAGAACTTGAGTTCACACATCATAGACATCTCAAACTTCTTAGGCATTAGCTTCCCAAACTTTTTCACTAAAATGAGGGTTAGTCGAACCAAATATGATATCATCAACATAAATTTGACACACAAATAATTCACCATTAACCCTTTTAGTAAAAAGAGTAGAATCAATCTTTCCAATCTCAAAGCCTTTTTCAATAAGGAACTTGGTCAAGCATTTATACCATGCTGTAGGAGCTTGTTTAAATCATAAAGAGCTTTGTGAAGTTTGTAAACATGGTCGGGTTTCTTAGGATTAACAAAGACGGGAGGTTGTTTAACATAAACTTCCTCCTCAATTTCACCATTTAGAAAAGAACTTTTAATGTCCATTTGGTACAAGGTAATATCATGGTGATTAGCATAGGCAAGTAAGATGCTGATGGACTCAAGTCTAGCAACGGGGGCATATGTCTCATCATAGTCCATAAATTCGACTTGAGTGTAGACTTGGGCGACGAGACGTGCTTTGTTGCGAACGACTTGTCCATCTTCGTCTTGCTTGTTGCAAAACACCCATTTGGTATCGATGATGTTGTGGTTGTTGTCGGGACTCTCGACCACAATGTCCACACTTGGTTTCTCTCAAAGCTGTGTAGCTCTTCATGCATGGAATTTATCCAATTCGGATCTTCCAATGCTTCTTCAACCTTCATAGGTTCAATGCTAGAGATGAATGAATAATGTTCACAAAAATTAGCCAAACAAGTTTTAGAGCGAGCGATTCTCCTGGTATGGATATCATTGAAGATTTGCTCGACGGGATGGTCTCTTGAGACTCTTGCTCGAACTCGTGAGAGCTTTTGCTTGGGTCGGGGTGGAACATGTTCTTCATCATCTTGTTCTTCTTCTTGGCCTTCTTCGTTGTTGACGTTGTCGTTCTCTTGTCAAGGTGGAGAAGGAGGTTGATGAGGTTCATCTTGGTGTACTTCCTCATTCTCTTCATCTTGGCGTGTCCCACTTGTGGATGCTTCCGTGTCAACTCTTGGTTTACCTTGTCATGAGGTGGAAGCTTCCACTTGGACGGACGAGGTACTCTCCTTCACCTCTGTTGGACGAATCTTGCCAATAGACAAGTCATGGATTGCTTTCGAAGGGTCTTTATCTCGTGCATCAATTAGTAATTGCTCTACTTGCGAGCCGTTAGATTCATCAAACTTCATGTTGGGGGTTGGGTGCGACATATGCCAATGGATGGCTTATCATGGTGGGAGCGAGTAGAACATCGCAGGTGCCCGGAAGCGGGATGAGGCGTAGACACGAACGCCGACGTACTTTACCCAGGTTCGGGGCTCTCCTAGGAGATAACACCCATAGTCCTGCTCTGCGGGGTCTCCGCATGATCACTAAGGCACAAGTGAGTACAAAGGTGCTCCTTGAGCTATTTGCTAGAGGTAGGAGAAGGCAACGCTAGCTCTCTCCTTCCTCTATGATCTGGTCGAGTTCTAACAGGTTGGGAACCCTTTGCATGGGTGCCCTGGGGGGTTTATATAGGCCTACCCCCCAGGGGTACAATGGTAATCCGGCCAGGCATAGGGCCCAGCCGTCAGTCTCTTCGGCCGCCGGCTTCTCCGCCGACTGCTAGGGCCCGCCGCCTGGTTGGGTACGGGGACGACAGGCCGTTCCCGCCGCTCTCGGGTCTTGTCGGCAGCTGATCACTGTTTCCATGTCTCTAATGACGCAGGCTTGGTCAGGGAGTCGTGGCTACAATTCCGCCGCCTGGCGAGCGATTACTGTAGCCTCTCCGTGTCTTGTCTGGTTAATGGTGCGTGGGGCCCGAGGAAGGGCCGGGCCGACTCCTAGGGGCCGACTTCCATTGGGTCCGACTGGTAGGGCTCTCGCCATCTTCTGGACTCTTGCTGACTGGTGGGGCCCATCGTCCTTGGGACGTACCGATAGGCCGTCGTGGGAACAGGACTCTGCCTGCTGGTGATGATGTCAGGGATGGCATGGGAACAGTGTCGCGCCGGGCAGAGATCTCCGCCGTACAGCGCACTGTGGCCACGCCAGCCCCTGGAAAAGGGACCAGAGGGGATGGGCTACACAATAGCCATTCCCTGTCCCGTCCTCCTTGATGAGGGCACGGGCTTCGCTGGTGCCGTGGGCTGACTCCTTGGGGCCGGCTTCTCTAGAAGCCGCCGGATAGGAGTCGGCTTGTCTTGGCCTTGCCTCCAGGACTCTGCCGTTTAGGGGAAGCCGGCTGTTCCTCCAGCCGACCTCCAGAAGACGGCTTTTCATCTTGGCGTCTTGAGGGGCGCAGTCAGCCCCGATGTCTTGAAAGGTCATGGGCTTTGGGTTAGCCTACCCGTGGCCCATTATTCCGACAGTAGTCCCCGAAGCTGGTGAGGCGCCGCGGGTGATCAGCCGAGGAGCCTCAGCAGTTTCTTCCTCTGAGTACTTTAGGTGGAACCTTGTTCGACTTCTATCGGGCTGACTGGTAGGAGTCGGACTCGCCCAATCTGACTTGTCCAAAATTTTCGAATGCCTCGGCAGGATCCAAGTGGCGTGCTAGCTAAGCTTCCAGGCCACCGCCCGTTTCGGGCCTGTCACGTGGCGACGAGCGACCGGGCCAGTCTGCCCACCCACGCGCATGACGGGACGCGCCTGCAGGTGGGGCCCGCCACTACCATGCCTCGGCACGCGAGCGGATCCGCTGCGGCCGAGGGGGCGGTTGAGGTTCCCGCGGAGTTACCGCGCGCAGTAACTTGCGCGATAAACGTGGGGGCGTGGGGTAGTGGGCGCAGTAAATCCCACGACCGCCCCCTCGGCTTCGCAGCCCATAGGCCTATAAGTAGGCGGAGGAGGGGGAGCGGCAGAGCACGCGCGCCCCTCCTCCTCACTACTTCCTCTTTCTTCTTCCTCTCGCCGTCGCGCTTCCACGCCACACTGAGCACCGCGGCACCTCATTCCCGATGAGCTCCTCTTCCATCGTCACACCCCCCGTGGTGCATTCCGGAGCATGGGATGGCTCCAAAGTTCATGACGACCACTTTGATTTCCTCCGCAAGACGTGGCGGCTGCCCGACAAGGACTTCGTGAGGGTCTGCCTCGCGCCGAGGAGGGAAATCTCACCGGCGCTGGAGGAGGGCGAGTGGGTCGTCTTCCGCTCGCACTGCCTGCACGGCCTTGTCTTGCCGGCGAGCGGCTTCTTCCACTCCTTCCTCGACTTCTACGGTCTCCAGCCGCACCACCTCACCCCCAACACGGTGGTGCTGCTGTCCGCCTTCGTCACCTTATGCGAAGGCTTCCTCGGCGTCCTCCCCACCATCGAGCTCTGGGGGGAGCTCTTCTACTCCAAGCTCAGCACCCACGTCGCAGGCATGCTGGCCCAGTGCGACGCGTTCATCACGGTGCGGTGGTCGGGGGCTGACAACCCATTTCTCCCCATCACGCTAATAAAGTCGGTGAAGATGTCACAGCGGTCGTACTTCTACGTGAAGAGCGTCTTCGTGGAGGGCGACTGGGTCAACTTGCCGGCTTACGCAGCCGGCCCGCCAGCTGGAAGGCAGCCCAACTGGTCGTACCGGGCTAGGACGCTGACGCCTGCTGGAGCCGCCGCCATCGCGTGGCTCCGAGTGCTGACGCAGTCGGAGGGCTTGACCGGGCCTGATTTGCTGGCCGCTGAGAGTCCTGGATTAGGGGGTGTTCGGATAGCCGGACTATACCTTCAGCCGGACTCCAGGACTATGAAGATACAAGATTGAAGACTTCGTCCCGTGTCCGGAAGGATCTTTTCTTGGCGTGGAAGGCAAGCTAGGCGTGCGGATATTCAAGATCTCCTACCATTGTAACCGACTCTGTGTAACCCTAACCCTATCCGGTGTCTATATAAACCGGAGGGTTGTAGTCCGTAGGACAACCATCATCATACACAATCATACATAGGCTAGCTTCTAGGGTTTAGCCTCCTTGATCTTGTAGTAGATCCACTCTTGTACTACCCGTATCATCAATATTAATCTAGCAGGAGTAGGGTTTTACCTCCATCGAGAGGGCCCGAACCTGGGTAAAATAAAGTGTCCCTCGTCTCCTGTTACCATCCGACCTTGACGCACAGTTCGGGACCCCCTACCCGTGATCCGCCGGTTTTGACACCGACATTGGTGCTTTCATTGAGAGTTCCTCTGTGTTGTCGCTTTTAGGCCCGATGGCTCCTTTGATCATCAACAACGATGAGGTCTAGGGTGAGACTTTCCTCCCCGGACAAATCTTCATCTTCGGCGGCTTCGCTCTGCGGGCCAATTCGCTTGGTCATCTGGAGCAGATCGAAAGCTACGCCCCTGGCCATCAAGTCAGGTTTGGAAGCTTAAACTACACAGCATATATCCACGGAGACTTGATCTTCGATGGGTTCGAGCCACAGCCAAGCGCGCCGCACTATGTCGAGGGGCATGATACGACTCTGCCTCCGAATAGTACCCTGGGGGCCGCACACGCTCCGGCGCCGATCTTTGACTCGGAGCCCGCTGCGTTCTTCGAGGATGAACGATTGGACGTCACATCGGGGGCTGCGATCTCAAAGGCGATCGAGCCGAACGCCAGCCCCGCACTCTGCACGACCCATGACTCCAAGGAGTCGGATTCTTCTCCGAACTCCGGGCCTTCCGTGCCCCCGCCGATTGAATCTGATTGGGCGCCTGTAATGGAGTTCCCCGCCGCGGATATCTTTCAGTGCGCACCTTTCGGTGACATCCTGAATTCTCTCAAGTCTCTCTCTTTATCAGGAGAGCCCAGGCCAGACTATGGTCTGCGAGGTTGGGATTCGGACGACAAAGAAATTCAAAGACCACCCACCACCCACTTAATAGCCACTGTCGATGATTTAACCGACATACTTGACTTCGGATCCGAAGACTTCGACGGTATGGACGACGAAGACGGAGAAGAACTAGGACCAGCACCTATAGGGCACTGGACCTCCACCCCACCTAACGATGTATTCATGGTGGATACCCCTACAGGAAACGACAACGAGGAAAAAGGGGGCGAAAAAAGGGGTAAACCCTTCGAAAAGCAGTCAAAGCGGCGACGTAGACGCCGAGCCAAGCCCCGCCTCGATCAAGACCCAGCCGTAGAGCAGGATGAGCCGGTAGACGACGAGCATGCCTTAGAGCAGCCGTCCGAACAGGGCGACACGGATAGAGAGGACAGACAGCCCTCCCCCGGCCATAACAGAACTCCGGACGATCTTACGCCGGATAAAACCACGGAGCAGAAGAATCTCCACGAAAGGCTCGTTGCCACAGCACGCAGCCTGAAAAAGCAGAAGCGGAAGCTAAAGACGGCAGAAGATGCACTCAGAACAAGATGGAGCAAGGTAATCAAGACCGCAGACAAATACGGCGGCAGCCGCCGCACCAAAAGCTATCCGAAGAGAAAACTACTGCCCGAATTCGACCAGGAGGCCCTAGAGCCCCCACATTTAAAAAATATAAAAGCCACACGGTCGGATAGACGACCCCACGGACAACATAAAACGGCAAGCGGCGCCGCACTCAATGCGGCACGCGACCCAATTAAAGACTCGCATCATGGCCCAGCCAGGTCCATTTACGGGCCAAGAAAGCAAGCTTTCACAAGCAATGCAAAAAATCCATCATCAGAATCCGGCGCACCCAAATACAAGGGCGCCGCACACCCCCTATGTTTCACCGATGAGGTCTTGGAATATGAATTTCCAGAGGGATTCAAACCCGTCAACATAGAGGCGTACGATGGAACAACAGACCCTGGAGTCTGGATCAAGGATTATATCCTCCACATACATATGGCTAGAGGAGATGATCTCCACGCCATAAAATATTTACCCCTTAAGCTTAAAGAGCCAGCCCGGCACTGGCTTAAAAGCCTTCCCGAAAACACAATTGGAAGTTGGGAAGAGCTCGAGGATGCTTTCCGAGCAAATTTTCAAGGGACCTATGTCCGCCCCCCGGAAGCAGACGATCTCAGTCACATAACTCAGCAGCCCGAAGAATCAGCTCGACAGTTCTGGAACAGATTCCTCACAAAAAAGAATCAGATAATGGATTGTCCGGATGCCGAAGCCCTAGCAGCTTTCAGGCATAATGTCCGAGACGAATGGCTCGCCAAACACCTCGGCCAGGAAAAGCCAAGAACAATGGCCGCACTCACAAGCCTCATGACCCGCTTTTGCGTAGGAGAAGACAGCTGGTTGGCACGATGTAGCCCCAGCGACCCAAGTACATCAGAAATCAGGGATGGAAACGGAAAACCGCGGTGAAACAAGGACCGTCGCCGAATCAAAGGAAAAAGTCCGAAGAGCACGGCATTCAATGCCGGATTCAAAAGCTCACGGCAAAATCAGACAAAACCACCCCTTCAGGATAATAGGGATGATCCGTCCAGCTTAAATAGAATCCTGGGCAGAATATGTCAGATACACAGTACTCCTGGGAAGCCTGCCAATCACATCCACAGAGACTGTTGGGTTTTTAAACAATCCGGAAAGCTTAACGCCGAACACAAGGGGCTCGATACACCAAGTGAAGAAGAAGACGAACCCCAAAGGCAGAACACCAGGAAACAAAAGAACTTCCCGCAAGAAGTCAAAACAGTGAACTCACTTCACGTAAAAAAACATGTGGCACCCATAAAGGTACGCACAATCAAACCTACCCCTCAGGAGTCCCGCCACTGGTCACTAAAGCCAATCATTTTTTACCAGCTAGATTATTCCAGAAATATCAAAAAAGCAGGCCGCACTGCCCTGATACTGGATCCAATAATCGACGGATTCCAGTTTACCAATGTCCTTATGGACGGCGGCAGTGGACTAAACCTGATATATCAGGATACAATCCACCGCATGGGCCTAAACCCAGCAAGAATCCGCCACAGCAAAACCTCCTTTCAAGGAGTAGCACCAGGCCCGGACACCCGCTGTATGGGTTTTCTCCGGCTTGTAGTCATATTTGGCTCTGCCAATAACTTTCATCGCGAAAAGCTGACCTTCCATGTAGTCCCGTTTTCAAGTCGCTATCAAGCACTAATGGGACGCGGAGCTTTCGCTCGCTTTAACGCAATACCGCATTATGCATCTCTCACGCTTAAGATGCCTGGTCCTCGAGGCATCATCTCTATAAAGGGAGCGCACTAAAATACGCCTCCTCCAAACGGAGGATTGCGCGGCCGCTTAAACAGCCGCACAATAAAGTGGCCTCGCCAGCCAAAGGACTTTCTCGATATAAGTCATTAAAGGCCACGGACCCGGACTCAACGAGTTCGGCGCAAGTCCATCATCAACGCAGGCTTAGTACGCCATATACCCCCATACCAGGGGCTGTACGCAGAGACAATAAAGCTCAACCTTATATATTTTTTACTTTATATTTTGTTTATTATCCTTTTTTGTTCCGCACGACCCATTTTCAATTTAGTTCCTCTCTTTTACAGATGAACGTCGTGCGGAGCCCGTCCAGGACACGACACAGCGGAGACACAGGCGCAGACGTGCAGTAGGGACCCGTCCTAAAGTATTCTTTTTAGATTAAGACCCTGCGTAAACCTTTTTTTACTGTCTCTTGCTGCTATACATCCCCTGGTTTTTTCTGCTATAACCAAGGAGGAGGCTGGCGTTTTGGCATGTGGCCACGCCAGAATTCTTGCTCGTACCTGGACACTAGGGGCTCTTTTCTTTTGTTTAAGGGTGTTGTTTCACACACACTCACAAAGACCGAACACCTTAGGGAGTGTTCGGCATCGCGAGTTTTGGCAATATATGCATCAGCTCCGAATCATGTCTTTGGTCAAATGTTGGGTTGCCCGGCTCCTCAGTTCGGCTACCTTACGTTCCGCTTTATCGGCTAAGGTAGCACCAGGAGAACTACTGCGATTGTGCCCCGGTTCGGCCGGGCGAGCACCTCAGTAGAGAAAGCCGAAAACTGACTGTCATGATGTAGCGTGAGACTGGTCGCCACTCGATGACTTATAGGAATTTATCGAATTCCTCCGTTTTGACAAGGGGCCGCTTCCCGATCAGGCACGTATGCACCCCGAATTCGGGTAAACGCAGTCGCCACTAAGGGGCTACCTAAAGAGTCCCACTGTCAAGCTCCTATGGCTAAGTGAAAGTGTTAAAGCATTATAGTCCGGTTGCCTAGCCCGCTGCGCTATCACCTCCTTTGTAGGACCAAGACGTTGGGTTAAGTGTGAAAATGCGTCTTCTGCGCGCACCCCCGCACTATGTGCGTGGGGGCTGAAGCCAACGACTGCAATCTTTCAGAATTTATATATTTAAACGGCCGCACAGGAGGTGTTCCTAATACTTGAAGGCACAAGTCTAAAAATATGCCCCTACAATTTATCAAAATAGTGTTTCATGATTACATATGCTATCATAATATAGCATCCTTCGAGCACTGCTTCTCTATTATGCGAGCGCCTTCGAGGACTTCCTCAAAATAGTGCTCGGAAGGTATTCGGCTTTTATCCGAATCCCGGGACGCAACAACGGTGGGCTCCATATCTGCCCAGTATGTCTTGACACGGGCAAGAGCCAGCCGAGCACCCTCTGTGCACGCTGACCTCTTCATAGCATCGATACGTGGCACCACATCAAGAAATTGCTGCACCAAGCTGAAATAACTCTTCGGTTTTGATCTCCCCGGACACAGATGATCCGTGACGTACTTCATGGCGAGTCCGGACAACCTATTCAGTTCGGCCCATTGGGCCAGGCGATCGTCCACTGCAAGTGGACGCTCTGGATTGATGAATTGCGACCAGAAAAGCTTCTCCACTTCATGACCCTTCTTATCTTGAAAGTGTTTGGTCGCATCAGCAGCACTAGCCGCCAAATCCAGATAGGTGTCCTCTACACTCCACGCTCGTTCCAACGGGGCAAACCTCGGGTCACAAAATTTTCTCCACAACAAGAAGGGCTTTCCATCTGCAATTAGTCCGGCTTGACGTAGCTCTTCCCTTGCCGCTCTCATTACAGAGCGAGCGTCCTTGGCGTCAATAACAGCCTTCTCTAAGCTTGTTTGCCTCGCCCGACCTTCTTCTTCAAGAAGCTTGCAACAGTCAGTAGCACTTTTTAACATTACGGCCATATCAGCCACCTCCTCCTTGCTTCGGCAATGGGCAGCCTGTTCGGCTTTCAGCTCTTCAAGGGCTTTCCCGGCAGCCGCATCGCTTTTTCTGGCTTGTTCCTTTGCTCGGGCGAGTTCGGCCCTAAGACCTTCCACGGCGGCCGCAGCATCTGCGTCAAGCATACACACGGTAAGATGTTGACATAAAGCTCCTCTTACTCACAATTGCCTAATGATTTCAATACCTTGAGCACCATCAAGCCACTTGTTAACAAGCACGATGTCGGCTTCTGCCTCATCCAGTTGTCGCTTCAGTTCGGCAAATTCACGAGTCCAGCTTGACTCCGGACAATCAGCCACCTACATATAAAGGTGCCACTTAAAGGACCTGGGATTAAGATCCTCTGCACGCCGTACATATTTACGATGCACAGAGTCTCAGGGGCTACTATCTACATAGGGCGCACTTTATTTATGCGCAATTAACACAAATATACGTTATTTAAAACGTACCTCAAGGCCTGCCAGTAAACTCTTGACGGCCTCGTGCAATCCGCTTTCTGCGGATGAAATCTTTTCAATCACCGTGCTCATTAACGCGCGATGCTCCTCTGAGACAGAGGCTCGCCCCAGCAGAATCCTTAGCTCCTCCGGCCGAACACCAGATGGTGCCGGACTCGTCCCATGGCCTTCCTCAAAGGCCGGACACGGAGAACCTCGTGGGGCTGCATGGCCGCCATCCGCCCCTAGCGGATCCGGAGAAATCCCCCGCGACAACACTTCAGCGTCGCCCGCCTTGCTAGGCGATACAGAAGGAGGAGGCATTCCGCTGTCCATCATCTCCGGAAGAAGATCCCCCGAGGACGATTTCTGCTGAGAAGGGCTGAGGTCCGAACTACAAAGTAAAGTTTCAGTTAAAACTTCTCAGATATAAATCAAGGATTTCTCTTAAAAGAATAACTCTTCTTCTACTTACGGCTCGCTGGAGAGCTGTTCCCTTTGAGGGTTTAGTTCGGCCGAGGGGCTCCCCGGCGTCGGGCCCTCTGACAAGGATTCTTTCCCCCGCTTCGAAGCTATGGTTTCCGAGTTATCAGAGGCGGCCCTTTTCTTTCCCTTAGGAGGGGAATTATCGATTCCCCCCTTCGGAATAGTCTCTTTCGAAGAGGCCACGGTCTCCTTGTCTGCCCCCTTATTTCCCTCCAAAGGCACTACCTCTAGCATCCTGACTAGCACAGGATCCAGCCTGGTTTCGGGAAGGGGGGCCGGGCACCGGATCAGCTTCGCCTTCGCTATCCACTCCTTCTTAAAAGGAGAAGTGCTGTTAAAGAGCAAGTTAATTATGCGGATAGAAGGTCCGGGCGCAAGGTCACCTACTTGAGTATCTGGGCGATTGCGGCTTAAACCAGCATCCTCGGTCAAATCCGGACTCACTTCTTGTGATCCGAAGAACAGTTTATACATCTCCATAGGCGTCACGCCCATAAAATTCCGGAGAGCTCGCGGTCCCTCTGGATTGAATTCCCACAAGCGAAGGGGGCGACGTTGGCCGGGCAGTGTCCGGCGAAGCAGCATGACTTGTGTCACCTTGACTAGGTTGAGGTCTCCCTTCAAGAGATCCTTAATGTGGCCCTGCAGTAGAGGAACGTCTTTGGGCAAGCCCCGATCTAACCCTGTGTTGATCCACGATGCTAACCATGGTGGGGGACCCGAGCGAAAGGCCGGAGGCGCCACCCATGCGGTGCCCCGAGGAGCGGTGATGTAGAACCACTCCTGTTGCCATAAGCCAAGCTCCTCTTGAAAAGCGCCCTCGGGCCATGGAGCGTCGGCATTTCTTTTTATAGCAGCGCCTCCGCACTCTACGTGGCGCCCCTCTATTATCTTCGGAACTACTTTGAAGGTATTGAGCCATAATCCGAAGTGAGGGGTAACACGGAGGAACGCTTCGCACACAACTATGAACGAGGAGATAGGGAGGATGGACTCCGGAGCTAGGTCATGGAATTCCAGCCCATAATAAAACATCAGCCCCCTTACAAAGGGATCCATTGGGAAGCCTAATCCCCGAAGGAAGTGGGATATGAATACCATGCTCTCACCGGGCTGAGGGCTAGGGATCACCTGTCCTTGAACAGGCAGCCTGTGTGGAATCTCACTGGTCAGGAATCTAGCTTCCCTCAACCTTGAAACGTCCTCCTCCATAACAGAGGAGGGCATCCATTGGCCTTGGAGGTCGGAGCCGGACATTGTCGAAGGTCCGGTGCGCCCGGAATCTGGAAGCCTAGGGTGTTGGAACTCGAGGCGACGGGCAAACTCGTTTTGAGAATAGAAGTTGGGAACAGGGCCTTGGTCTCTTTATAAGAGGCAGAATACCAAGAGCCCTCCCCGTAACCGTCTTTGACTAGCCTTTAATTAAGGCAAGACGTGCTAACGGGCACGATTGGGTTTTCCACGTCCGTATTAATGAGAATCCCGTTAAAAGGGGCACATGATCTCTGCTTTGACAAGACATGCCAAGGAAACCGCCTCGCTAAACGCGCTAAGGTGGAACAACGAAAATAATTTATATAGAAGGCTTGGTCGCAGTGTTATGACGCACTGCGGAATACGTCAGCAGATTTGATTTGTGTTAATATTATTCTCTATATGGCAATATGTGGAAACTTATTTTCCAGAGCCGGACACTATTTTTAGTGTTTGTAATCTTCTTGAAGAACTTGGAGGAGGAACTCGCCTTGCAATGCCGAAGACAATTTGCACGCCGGACTCGTCGTCATTGAAGCCTGGTTCAGGGGCTACTGAGGGAGTCCTGGATTAGGGTGTTCGGATAGTCGGACTATACCTTCAGCCAGACTCCAGGACTATGAAGATACAAGATTGAAGACTTCGTCCCGTGTCCGGAAGGATCTTTTCTTGGCGTGGAAGGCAAGCTAAGCGTGCAGATATTCAAGATCTCCTACCATTGTAACCGACTCTGTGTAACCCTAACCCTATCCAGTGTCTATATAAACCGGAGGGTTGTAGTCTGTAGGACAACCATCATCATACACAATCATACCATAGGCTAGCTTCTAGGGTTTAGCCTCCTTGATCTCGTGGTAGATCCACTCTTGTACTACCCGTATCATCAATATTAATCTAGCAGGAGTAGGGTTTTACCTCCATCGAGAGGGCCCGAACCTGGGTAAAATAAAGTGTCCCTCGTCTCCTGTTACCATCCGACCTTGACGCACAGTTCGGGACCCCCTACCCGAGATCCGCCGGTTTTGACACCGACAGCCGCCTTCATGGGGCGCCGAGTGCTCCCGCTCCAGGGCTGCCCCCACATGATCTGCCAGATGAGCGGGCATCGGGACCCGAGTCGGCTGTGCACCAAGGAGATGCCTCACGAAGAGGTAGCCTTCATGGTGAACTATCTTGCGAACTGCGAGCTCACGGAAGAGTGGCGGTTCGGCAAGGAGCCGTATTCACGCGCCAACCCTCCACCCATGGTGAGTTGTCTCTTTTTCTTTTTCCTCTGACTCTTTGTTGCCGAGTCCGTCCTGTCTAGCCTAACTAATCGGCTTTGGCCAGAGCCCCCTCCTCCAGCCAGCAACCAGCACCGCGGGGCCGGAGAGTGAATTCCTCCCCGACCGGGCGGAGAGAGACGTCGACGACCCCGACTTGGGGGCGGCGGCCTTGGAGGATGATGCCGAGGGAGGAGGCGGTGAAGCAGGCGGCCCGAGGCTCGGAGCCAGCCTTGAGGACTGGCCTGATGATGACGCGGGGGAAGTCGCCTTGCGCCACCAGCTAGGAGCCGGCCAGCCGAGCGCGAGGTCTTCTGCCGCGCCGGACGCCCAAGGCGGCGCGAAGAAGCGCATGGCCGCACCGTACATGTTCGGTAGTCGGCCGAAGAAGCCCAAGGGCTCGGCCGCGGCAACCAAGCGGGACGAGGCGGCCGCGAAGGCCAACCGCTTCCGCAAGTAGGTGAAGACACCGCAGATGGTTTCTGCGTAAGTACCATCTTCCTTTGCGCCTTCATCTTTCCTTCGTTTGACCTTGTCTGAGTTTCTTTGCTTTTTGCCCTTGTTCTAGGGCTCCCCTCTCACTTGAGAAGGCGGCTGCCGCCTCCATCATGGGGTCGGCGGAGGCTTCCGCCACCACTCAGCGGATTGACCCAGCCGCCAACCTTCGGGAGGCGAGGGAGCGGAACGCACGAGAAGTGCGTGAAGAGCAGGAAGCCGCCTGCCTGGAGAAGGCGGAGGCTGAGAAGGCGGAGGCTGCCGCCATGAAGAAGCTGGCGGAGGCCGTGGCCGCCGATGCGGCGAAGAAGCAGGTTGAAGAAGCCGCACACCGCCAGTCGGCGGTTCTCATTACTCCTCTGAACCCCGTGCCGCCACCTCCGGAGTTCACTGCGCAGATTGGGGAGGTCGGCGATGAGAATCTGATCATGGAGAGGGACGGCGGCGACACCGCCATGCCGGACGTGATCGTGCCGCCACCGCCACCGTTCGAGAGTGCGCAAGGCGGGCATTCGGTGGACCCGCCAGTGCCGCCAACTGAAGACGAGGTGGCGATGGGCCGGGCTCTTGAGGTCGGCACACCGACGCGTCGCCGCCTTGTGAAGGCGGCTTCGGCGCTGCGCCCTCTGGAGACGGGCACCGCGAGCTCCTTGATCTCGAACACCGAGGTGACGAGCGCCGCGCCCACTAGGTGGGTGTGGGGAGGCGGGACGGGCCCGTTGAACCAGACACTTTTGGAAGTCCAGGCCAAGATCTGAGCCGAGGGCGTAGCCATCTGGAACTGCAACAAGGCGCATCTAGCATCGCGAGAGGCCGTCCGGGTGCGTTTCCTTCTTCTTTGTTTCTGTTTCTTGTGCTTCTCGGTGGGGGCGCGTCAGCGCACCCACTGGTGTAGTCCCTGAGTTTCGGGCTGGCTACTGAGCAGGCGGCTCGGAACTCTAATAGGCGAGTTCCAATACTAACACTTGTCTGGAATTTTTGGCACGGGACTACCACAATCTTCGCGTGACCGCCTTCAAATCCAACGTCCAGGAGCTGGCTCAACGGACCGCCGACTTGTCAGAAAGCCGGAGTAAGTCCTCTTCTTTCTCTACGGGGGCGCGCTGGCGCACCCGCGGGCTGTAGTCCCCGAGATTCGGGCCGACTGCTGAGCAGTCGGGCCGGATCTCCCCGGCCACTATTCTTCTTTCTTGGCAACTAACACCTTGTTTTATTCTTTCTTCCACAGAGGCCAACGCCACCTTGCAGCAGCAGCTGGGCGAGGCCAACACCTTGCTGCGCGCCAAAGAGGAGGAGCGCAGCAAGCTGGCTGAGGAGCGCGACCGGCTAGTCATGCAACTGGCAGAATAGAAGGAGCTCCTTAAGAAGACCCAGAAGGAGGCGGAGGACAAGGAGACCACCCTCCTTGCTGAGTTCGCGACCGAGCGCTCCTCCTGGACTGACAAGGAGGTGATGCTGACTTCCGGCTTCCACGAGATTGAGGATATCGTCGATGGTGAGCCTCCCTTATTTTCCTTCTTTGAGCTGCCGACTGTTGGTCGAGCCGGCTTCTAGTCTTTAATTTTGTTCTTCGCTTTCTGTCTTGGCAGACTTCTTCCCTGGCCATTCGGACGCTGCCAACCAGGCCATTGAAGCTGATCGCGAAGGGCGGAGGGCGGACGGCGCGAAGATCGCCGCCGCCGCCCCCCGAACCCTCGGCGAGCAGATCCTGAGCATCGAGGCTCGTCTTCGGCCAGCCCACCAGATGCTGCGCCGGCTTCAGCGTGTCGGCGCCCAGGTGATCGCCGCCTTGTGTCCGGACATGCCGGCACCGCGCACTCCCAGTCGGACTGCCGACTAGCTGGAGGTAGCGGTCGGCTGCCTTGAGGCCTGGAAGGGCTATTCGGCCCGGGCTGGAGCGCGCCGGGGCTTGGAGTTTGTCAAGGCGTGGTACCCTGGGCAGAGTCTAGCCCAGCTAGCCACGTTCCAGCTGGAAGCTCAGGAGGAGTTGGCGGTCATGGAAGACGATCTTGTCAAGCGCGCGACGTCGATCACCGAGTACACCGACACCAACATCTTCGTCCCGGAGCAGGCTGAGAATGGCAACGAGGCGCCGCCGGAATGGTTCGGGCTGAATCTGGACGACGGCGAGGACTCGGCGGAGGTGATCGACTCCAGTGGCGAGGAAGAAGGCGAGGCGGAGGAGGGAGGTGAAGAGGAGGCGCCGAGGTCGGAGCGGACAGCCAGCCTCAGCTCGACCACGCCTCTAGCAACGAGCCACGCCCAACCGAGCCGGCTACCACTGGAGTCAACCAAGCGGAGACTGACCAGCCAGCCGCTCCACCAACTGGCGCCGCCGATTCCGCAATTCCACCAAACCCGTCTACGGCCTCCTAGGCTGCCACTTTATCTTTCTTTTTACTTGCTTATCAGTCTTGATGAACTTGTTAATTATGCACGATTCCACCCGCGGGGTGTATCTTGAACTTCTATTGAAGATTGACCAAGGGCCTTTGCTATGTAAATATTTTTCCGAGTTCTATCTTTTCTTGCTTAGTGCTCTTTGGCTTTTTCCTTTGCCGCCTTCCCTTGGTTGCCGTCTTGCTAGCCAAACGGCTGCTCTGCGGACTGTTGCTGGGTTAAGTACTTAGCTACTTTTGGGAAGGCAAGTACTTAGCCGTTTAGAGTTCTTTAGCAAGTTGATTAGAAAACGGCGGGCCGGATGCTCAATAGTCGTTCGTAAGAGGCGGGAAGCCAGCTTAAACTATGCACATGCTTTGTGTCCTTGGCCATTTTTCATGTGGGCACCCTTTCTACCTTACTCCTGCCCACCATACAGTCGCTCTGCAAGCTGCGGCTTCTGGCAGGAGACGACTTATAAGTGCCACACATTACTTGTCCGGCTGTAGGAAGCATTTCATAGTACAAGACGGCAAGTCCCCGGGCCGACTAGTCGGACCCGGTGCCAAGCGGCATAACAACAAAAAATAACATACTCATAGGCATAATTCTTATCATATAGATAAAAGAGGGTAGTCCCCAAGCTCTTCTCGGGGGACCCGGAGTATTCGTACTTTAATACAAAAGGTAGCGTGGTACATACTGCATCAACTGTAAAATCTTCGGAAGAGATTTGCATTCCATGGCCGCTCCATCTCCTTGCCGGAGTCGTCCCTCTTGCGCGCTCGAGGCTTCTTAGCGTCGATCAGGTATTAGGACTCGTTGCCCAACACTTTGCTGATGATGAAGGGGCCTTCCCAAGGCGCTGAGAGCTTGTGCTGGCCGGCTGTTCACTGGATCAGCCGGAGCACAAGGTCTCCTTCTTGGAAAGATCTTGGCTTGACCTTTCGGTTGTAGTATCGGCGCATACTTTGCTGGTAGATGCTGGATCGGCTGAGTGCCAACAGCCGGCCCTCTTCCAGCAAATCGACGCCGTCTTGATGTGCTTCTTCTACCTCCTCTTCGGTGTACATGGTGACTCGAGGGGGGTCGAATTCTATGTACGTTGGGATGACGGCTTCGGCGCCGTAGACGAGGAAGAAAGGTTTGAAGCCGGTTGACTTGTTTGGAGTTGTGTGCAGTCTCCAAAGGACGGCTGGCAGCTCGTCGAGCCAGCAACTGGCCGAACGCTCCAGAGGCTTGGCCAGCCGGGGCTTGATGCCGGACAAGATGAGGCCGTTTGCTCGCTCCACCTGGCCATTTGACTGCGGATGGGCAACGGACGCTAAGTCCAGTCGGATGCCCTGCGTCGTGCAGAAACGGGCCAAGGCGCCTTTGGCAAAGTTTGTGCCATTGTCGGTGATGATGCTGTGTGGTATGCCATACCGGATGGTGATGTCGGAGATGAAAGTCACAGCAGTCAGACCATTCAGCTTCTTGATAGGTTTTGCTTCTATCCACTTGGTGAACTTGTCCACTGCGAAAAGCAGGTGAGTCATGCCGCCTCGTGCCGTCTTGAATGGTCCCACCATGTCCAGGCCCTAGACAGCAAAGGGCCAGGCAATGGGGATAGTCTTTAGTGAAGAAGCCGGTTGATATGGCTTCGAACGGAACTTCTGGCACCCTTTGCATTTTTGCACCAAATCTTTGGCGTCTTCTAGAGCAGTCGGCCAGAAGAAACCATGGCGGAAAACTTTGGCGACAAGTGCTCTTGAAGCTGCGTGGTGGCCACACTCGCCTTGATAGATGTCTTTGAGAATCGCTTGACCTTGCTCTGGCTCCACGCAGCGCTGGTAGACACCAGTGACGCTGCATCTCACAAGCTCTTTGTTGACTATGGTGTATGTTGCTGCTCGGCGTTGCACTTGCCGGGCCGTGATCTCATCAGTTGGCAGCTCTTTGTTTACCAGGAAATTGAGGATGGGCTGGGCCCATGAAGGTGCTGCGATTTCTGCGGCTGTCAGGACTGCGACTTGGACGAGGGCGACTGGGCTGGGAGGCGGCGGGTTGGAGTCGGCAGCCGCTTGCTGGGTCGATGAAGTCCCCGGGCCGATTGGTGCAGTCCCCGGGCCGAGCTCTGAAGTCTCCGGGCTGGCCGCTGCAGTCCTCGGGCCGGGTTCTAAAGTCCCCAGACCGGGTGCGACTGTCGCGGCCTCCAGGCCAGTTGCCAGAATTCTTGTGCCGGCTGCTGGAGCTCTCAAGTCGGTTCCGACTACTTCAGGAAGAGCCGGCACGAAGATAGAAACTCACTCTGGTGATGGCTTGACAGACGGCTTGAGGAGGCGCTGAAGGGCGACGCCGATCGGTAATTCTTGGCGGGTGGAGCCGATACGTGCCAAGGCGTCTGCTTGCTCGTTATCGTTTCTTGGCACATGGAGAAACTCGCATCCTTCAAAATATCCACTGAATTGCTATACGAGGAAACGGTAGCTTGCCATGTTTGCATCTTTGGCGTCCCAGTCGCCTAACGACTGCTGGACCACCAAGTCGGAGTCACCAGAGCACAAGATTCGGCGAATGCCGAGCTCTTTAGCAAGCCGAGGCCCGTGAATGAGTGCCTCATATTCGGCGACGTTGTTGGAGGCGGCAAAATGGATTACCAGCACATATCTGAGCTTGTCGCCTTTGGGAGAGGTGAGGATGATGCCGGCTCCCAAACCGGTGCGCATATTGGAACCATCAAAATGCATCCGCCAATGGGTGGAGTCGGGCGTTGGTGGCAGGTACTAGGTCTCGGCCGAGTCGACGAGGAAGTCGGGCAGCGCTTGTGATTTGATGGCGGTGCGAGGCTGGTAGTAGATGGTGTAGGGGGGCCAAATCGATGGCTGATACGTCCATTTTGCATCATGCTTTTAGATCGATATTTATTGCATTATAGGCTGTTACTTCACATTATGTCACAATACTTATGGCTACTCTCTCTTATTTTACAAGGTTTACATAAGGAGGGAGAACGCCGGCAGTTGGAATTCTGGGCAGGAAAAAGAGCAAATACTAGAGAGCTATTCTGCGCAACTCCAAAAGTCCTGAAACTCCACGGAATATCTTAAAAGAAATAAAGAAAAATCCTCGCCAAAGATGAAGGCCAGGGGGCCCACACCCTGCTCACGAGGTGGGGGGCGCGCCCCCCTCCTAGGGTGCGCCCCTACCTCGTGGGCCCCCTGGTGGGTCTCCGACGCTCATCCTCTGCTATATGAAGTCTTTCGACGGGAAAAAATAGGAACCAACCTTTTGGGACAAAACTTCGCCGCCACGAGGCGGAACCTTGGCGGAACCAATATTGGGCTCCGGCAGAGCTATTCTACCGGGGATACTTCCCTCCGGGAGGGGAAAATCATCGCCATCGTCATCACCAACGCTCCTCTCATCGGGAGAGGGAAATCTCCATCAACATCTTCACCAGCACCATCTCATCTCCAAACCCTAGTTCATCTCTTGTATCCAATTCTTGTCTCCAAGTCCGGGATTGGTGCTAGTAGGTTGCTAGTAGTGTTGATTACTCCTCGTAGTTGATGCTAGTTGGTTTATTTGGTGGAAGATCATATGTTCAGATCCTTTATGCATATTATTACCCCTCTGATTATGAACATGAATATGCTTTGTGAGTAGTTACATTTGTTCCTGAGGACAAGGGAGAAGTCTTGCTATTAGTAGTCATGTGAATTTGGTATTCGTTCGATATTTTGATAAGATGTATGTTGTCTAGCCTCTAGTGGTGTTATGTGAACGTTGACTACATAACACTTCACCATTATTTGGGCCTAGAGGAAGGCATTGGGAAGTAATAAGTAGATGATGGGTTGTACAGTGACAGAAGCTTAAACCCTAGTTTATGCGTTGCTTCGTAAGGGGCTGATTTGGATCCACATGTTTCAAGCTATGGTTAGGTTTACCTTAATACTATTGTTGTAGTTGCGGATGCTTGCAATAGAGGTTAATCATAAGTGGGATGCTTGTTCAAGTAAGAACAACACCCAAGCACCGGTCCACCCACATATCAAATTATCAAAGTACCGAACGCGAATCATATGAACGTGATGAAAACTAGCTTGACGATATTCCCATGTGTCCTCGGGAGCGTTTTTCCTTATATAAGAGTTTGTTCCGGCTTGTCCTTTGATACAAAAAGGATTGGGCCACCTTGCTGCACTTTATTTACTTTTGTTACTTGTTGCTCGTTACAATTTACCTTATCACAAAACTATTTGTTACCACTTATTTCAGTACTTGCAGAGAATACCTTGCTGGAAACCGCTTATCATTTCCTTCTGCTCCTCGTTGGGTTCGACACTCTTACTTATTGAAAGGACTACGATAGATCCCCTATACTTTTGGGTCATCAAGACTCTTTTCTGGCGCCGTTGCCGGGGAGTGTAGCGCCTTTGGTAGTTGGAATTTGGTAAGGAAAAATTTATATAATGTGCTGAAATTTACTGTCACTTGTTACTATGGAAAGTAATTCTCTGAGGGGCTTGTTCGGGGTATCTTCACCCCGTCCAGTAGAGCAAAGAGTTGCTCCTGAACCTACTGAACCTATTGAAAATGAAACTCCTTTTGAATTTCCTTCGGGTATGATGGAAAAACTGCTAGCTAATCCTTTTACAGGAGATGGAACAAAGCATCCTGATGAGCACTTAATATATGTGGATGAAGTTTGTGGATTATTTAAGCCTGCAGGTATACCCGATGATGTTGTTAAGAAGAAGGTCTTCCCTTTATTTTGAAGGGAGACGCATTGACATGGTATAGGCTATGTGATGATACGAGATCATGGAACTATAAAAGATTGAAATTGGAATTTCATCAAAAGTATTACCCTATGCATCTTGTTCATCGTGATCGCGATTATATATATAATTTTTGGCCTCGCGAAGGAGAAAGCATTGCTCAAGCTTGGGGGAGGACTAAATCAATGTTATATTCATGCCCCAATCATGGGTTTCCAAGGGAAACAATTATTCAAAATTTGTATGCTCGACTTTCTGAAAACAATCGCACCATGCTTGATACTTCTTGTGCTGGCTCTTTTATGATGAAGACTATTGAATTCAAATGGGACTTATTGGATAGAATTAAACGCAACTCTGAAGATTGGGAC
Source organism: Aegilops umbellulata (assembly GCA_032464435.1). Lineage (NCBI taxonomy): Eukaryota > Viridiplantae > Streptophyta > Magnoliopsida > Poales > Poaceae > Aegilops > Aegilops umbellulata. The sequence goes on from CP136054.1 coordinate 380,339,080, forward strand.
CTCGACGAAGGTAAGGAGTCAGGAATGGCACCTAAGTTTGATTGTGTTAAATCTTTTATGGATACTGATATTTTCCGTAAGTTTAGCACTAAGTTTGGACCTGACTCTAAGATAGTAGCTTCTTTCTGTGAATCTTTTGCTACTTATGTTGATCTCCCCAAGGAGAAGTGGTTTAAATATCATCCTCCCATAGAAGTAAAAGTAGCTGCACCTATTAAAGTTGAAGAAAAGACTGTCACTTATAATGATCCTATTGTTCCTACTTCTTATGTTGAGAAACCACCTTTCCCTGTTAGAATAAAGGATCATGCTAAAGCTTCAACTGTTGTTCGTAAAAGCAATATTAGAACTTATACACCTCCTGAGCAAGGTAAAGTAGAACCTAATATTGCTATTGTTAAAGATCTCTTGTCTCATAATATTGATGGGCATGCTATTCAGTTCAACGGTGAAACTGCTAGAATCGCTAAACCGTGTGCTAAAGATAAACATAGACCTGTGGTAGGCGTGCCTATTATTTCTGTTAAGATAGGAGATCATTGTTATCATGGCTTGTGTGATATGGATGCTAGTGCTAGTGTTATACCTATTACTTTATATGAAGAAATTAAGCATGAAGTTGCACCTGCTGAGATAGAAGATATTGATGTTACAATTAAACTTGCCAATAGAGATACTATTTCACCAATTGGGATTGTTAGAGATGTTGAAGTCTTGTGTGGGAAAACTAAATATCCTGCTGATTTTCTTGTTCTTGGTTCCCCATAAGATAGCTTTTGTCCCATTATATTTGGTAGACCCTTCTTGAACACTGTTAATGCTAAGATAGACTGCGAAAAGAATGTTGTTACTATTGGCTTGGATGATATGATTCATGAGTTTAACTTCTCTAAATTTAGTAAACAACATCGTGAGGAAGAATTGCCTAGTAAGGATGAAATTATTGGTCTTGCTTCTATTGACATACCTCCTAGTGATCCTTTAGAACACTATTTGCTAGACCATGAAAATGATATGTTCATGAATGAAAGAAGGGAAATAGATGAAGTATTCTTTAAATAGGAACCTATTCCGCAACACAATTTGCTTGTTGAAATTTTAGGGGATCCTCCTCCACCCAAGGGTGATCCCGTGTTTGAGCTTAAACCATTGCCTTATAATCTTAAATATGCTTATCTTGATGAAAAGAAGATATATCATGTTATTATTAGTGCTAACCTTTCAGAGCATGAAGAAGAAAGATTATTGAAAAATCTAAAGAAGCACTGTGCTGCTATTGGATATACTCTTGATGATCTTAAGGGAATTAGTCCCACTCTATGTCAACATAAAATAAATTTGGAAGCAAATGCCAAACCAGTTTGTGATCCTCAACGACGTCTGAATCCTAAAATGAAAGAAGTGGTAAGAAAAGGAATACTCAAGCTTCTGGAGGCAGGTATAATTGATCCCGTTGCTGATAGTCAGTGGGTAAGTCCTGTCCACTGTGTCCCTAAGAAGGGAGGCATTACTGTTGTTCCTAACGATAAAGATGAATTGATCCCGCAAAGAATTATTACAGGTTATAGGATGGTAATTGATTTCCGCAAATTAAATAAAGCTACTAAGAAAGATCATTACCCCTTACCTTTTATTGATCAAATGCTAGAAAGATTATGCAAACATACACATTATTGCTTTCTAGATGGTTATTATGGTTTCTCTCAAATACCTGTGTCGGCTAAAGATCAATCAAAGACTACTTTTACATGCCCTTTTGGTACTTTTGCTTATAGACGTATGCCTTTTGGTTTATGTAATGCACCTGCTACCTTTGAAAGATGCATGATGGCTATATTCTCTGACTTTTGTGAAAAGATTTGTGAGGTTTTCATGGATGATTTTTCCGTCTATGGTTCCTCTTTTGATGATTGCTTGAGCAATCTTGATCGAGTTTTGCAGAGATGTGAAGAAACTAATATTGTCCTGAATTGGGAAAAGTGCCACTTTATGGTTAATGAAGGTATTTTCTTGGGGCATAAAGTTTCTAAAAGAGGTATTGAAGTTGATAAAGCCAAGGTTGATGCTATTGAAAAGATGCCATGTCCCAAGGACATCAAAGGTATAAGAAGTTTCCTTGGTCACGCCAGATTTTATAGGAGGTTCATTAAGGACTTCTCAAAGATTTCTCGGCCTCTGACTAATTTATTTCAAAAAGATATACCATTTGTCTTTGATGATGATTGTGTAGAAGCATTTGAAATACTTAAGAAAGCATTAGTCTCCGCACCTGTTGTTCAGCCACCTGATTGTAATTTACCTTTTGAAATTATGTGTGATGCTAGCGATTATGCTGTAGGTGCTGTTCTAGGGAAAAGAGTTGATAAGAAATTAAATGTTATTCATTATGCTAGTAAGACTCTAGACAATGCTCAAAGAAATTATGCTACTACTGAAAAAGAACTTTTAGCAGTTGTATTTGCTTGTGATAAGTTCAGACCTTATATTGTTGATTCTAAAGTAACTATTCACACTGATCATGCTGCTATTAAATATCTTATGGAAAAGAAAGATGCTAAACCTAGACTTATTAGATGGGTTCTCCTGCTGCAAGAATTTGATTTGCATATCGTTGATAGAAAGGGAGCTGAGAACCCCGTTGCAGACAACTTGTCTAGGTTAGAAAATGTTCTTGATGACCCACTACCTATTGATGATAGCTTCCCTGATGAACAATTAAATGTTATAAGTACTTCTCGTAGTACTCCTTGGTATGCTGATTATGCTAATTATATTGTTGCTAAGTTTATACCACCTAGCTTCACATACCAGCAAAAGAAAAAAAAATCTATGATTTGAGACATTACTTTTGGGATGACCCACATCTTTATAAAGAAGGAGTAGATGGTGTTATTAGACGTTGTGTGCCTGAGCATGAAAATGAACAGATCCTACGTAAGTGCCACTCCGAAGCTTATGGAGGACACCACGCTGGAGATAGAGCTGCACATAAGGTATTGCAATCCTGTTTTTATTGGCCTACTCTCTTCAAGGATACCCGTAAGTTTGTCTTGTCTTGTGATGAATGTCAAAGAATTGGTAATATTAGTAGACGTCAATAAATGCCTATGAATTATTCACTTGTTATTGAACCATTCGATGTTTGGGGCTTTGATTATATGAGACCTTTTCCTGCCTCTAATGGATATACACATATTCTAGTTGTTGTTGATTACGTTACTAAGTGGGTAGAAGCTATTTCAACTAGTAGTGCTGATCATTACACTTCTATTAAAATGCTTAAATAAGTTATTTTTCTGAGGTTTGGAGTCACTAGATATTTAATGACTGATGGTGGTTCACACTTTATTCATGGCACTTTTCGTAAAATGCTTGCTAACTATGATGTTAATCATAGAATTGCATCTCCTTATCACCCACAGTCTAGTGGTCAAGTATAATTGAGTAACCGAGAGCTCAATTTAATTTTGCAAAAGACTGTCAATAGGTCTAGAAAGAATTGGTCCAAGAAACTTGATGATGCATTATGGGCATATAGAACTGCATATAAAGATCCTATGGGTATGTCTCCGTATAAAATGGTTTATGGAAAAGCATGTCATTTACCTCTCGAACTAGAACATAAGGCATATTGGGCTATTAAAGAGCTCAACTATGATTTCAAACTTGCCGGTGAGAAGAGGTTATTCGATATTAGCTCACTTGATGAATGGAGAACCCAAGCATATGAAAATGCCAAGTTGTTTAAAGAAAAAGTTAAAAGATGGCATGACAAAAGGATACAAAAGCGTGAGTTTAATGTAGGTTATTATGTATTGCTATACAACTCTCGTTTAAGATTTTTTGCAAGAAAACTTCTTTCTAAATAGGAAGGCCCCTATGTTATCAAGGAGGTCTATCGTTCCGCTGCCATAAAAATCAACAACTTCGAAGGCACAAATTCGAAGGTGGTAAATGGTCAAAGAATCAAACATTATATCTCAGGTAATCCCATAAATGTTGAAACCAATATTATTGAAACCGTAACCCCGGAGGAGTACATAAGGGACACTTTCCATATCGTATTAGACTCCGATAAGGAATAGGTATGTGGTACGGTAAGTAAACCGACTCCAAAACAATTTTTAAGGCAATATTTCTCCGTTTTGGAATATTTAGAAAAATAGAAAAATAAGTAGCAGTCTGGGAAAGACACGAGGGCCCCACGAGGGTGGTGGGTGCGCCCTACCCCCTGGGCGTGCCCCCTACCTCGTGAGCACCTCGTGTGCCTTCCGGACTCCGTTTTCTTGCACGTTACGTATTTTGGTCGGTAAAAATTCACTATATATTCTCCCAAAGGTTTTGACTCCCGTATCACGCAAATCTCCTCTGTTCTTGTTTCGAGCTGTTTTCTGTCAGGGTTGTCAAGGCCAGGCGTCATGTCGTCCCCCTCCTCCAACAATGGTGACAAAGATGCTTGGCTAATGAAGATAGAGCTGAAGAGGGAAGAGCCCATGGAGATCAACAAGGATGAAGGGATCAAGAAGGCCACGGAGAATCAAGCTCCGGCAGCAGAAGACATCCTTCAACTTGACCACAATCTTCTTACCCCAACTGAGATCGAAGCTTTCAAGATGATTGAGTTAGCCCGTATACAGAATAAGTATCTCACCCATGAAAATATTTTGTTGAAGGAGCATATTATCGCACTCAAGGGCATTATCCGCAAGCTAGAGGGCCTCTTACGCTCTATGTGCGATTATCCATCACTACCACCTTGTTCAACAACAAAGAAGGAGACATAATCACATGGGTATGGGCACTCCCCTTGGCAACTGCCAAGCTTGGGGGAGGTGCCCTGGTATCATGTCACAGTCACAACTCCTATTGTCGGTGTCAAAACCGGCGGATCTCGGGTAGGGGGTCCCGAACTATGCGTCTAGGCGGATGGTAACAGGAGACAAGGGACACGATGTTTTTACCCAGGTTCGGGCCCTCTCTATGGAGGTAAAACCCTACTCCTGCTTGATTAATATTGATGATATGGGTAGTACAAGAGTAGATCCACCACGAGATCAAGCAGGCTAAACCCTAGAAGCTAGCCTATGGTATGATTGTTGTTGTGTCCTATGGACTAAAACCCTCTGGTTTATATAGACACCGAAGAGGGCTAGGGTTACACAGAGTCAGTTACAATGGTAGGAGATCTACATATCCGTATCGCCAAGATTGCCTTCCACGCCAAGGAAAGTCCCTTCCGGACACGGGACAAAGTCTTCAATCTTGTATCTTCATAGTCCAGGTGTCCGGCCAAAGGTATAGTCCGGCTATCCGGACACCCCCTAATCCAGGACTCCCTCAGTAGCACCTGAACCAGGCTTCAATGACGACGAGTCCAGCGCGCAGATTGTCTTCGACATTGCAAGGCGGGTTCCTCTTCCAAGTACTTCATAGAAGATTTTCGAACACAAGGATATTGTCTGGCTCTACAAAATAAGTTTGCACATATTGCCATAGAGAGAATAATATTTACACAAATCTAATCTGCTGACGTATTCCGTAGAGTGACATCACACCACGACCAAGCCCTTATTCGAATCGTTTTATTGTCCCACCTCAGCGCCTTTAGCGAGGCGGTTTCCTTGGCACGTCTTGTCGAAGCAGAGATCGTGTCCCCTTATTCTGGGATTCTCATCAATACAGGCGTGGGTAACCCAGTCGTGCCCGTTGGTATGTTTTCTCGATCAAAGGCGAGTCCCAAACGGTCACGGGGAGCGCCCTTGGTATTCAACCTCTTATAAAGAGACCAAGGCCTTACTCCTTTCTTTCAATCTCAAACGAGTTCTCCCTTCGCCTCGAGTTCCAACACTCAAGGCTCCAGATTTCAGGCGCTTCGGACCTCCGACAATGTCTGGTTCCGACCTTCGAGGTCGATGGATGCACGGAGGAGGACGTGCTGAAGTTGAGAGAGGCCAGGTTCTTGACCGGCAAAATCTCGCATAGGTTGCCTGCTCAAGGGCAGGTCATTCCCACTCCCAAGCCTGGTGAGAGTGTGCTGTTCATGTGTCACTTCCTTTGGGGGCTAAGCTTCCCGACGGATCCCTTCGTGAGGGGGCTCATGTTTTATTATGGGCTGGAATTTCACGACTTAGCTCCGGAGTCCATCCTCCATATTTCCTCATTCATCGTCGTGTGTGAAGCCTTCCTCCGTATTACTCCTCACTTCGGACTATGGCTCAAGACCTTCAAAGTAGAGCCGAAGATGATCGAGGGACGGCACGTGGAGTGCAGAGGTGCTTTTATAAGCAAAAATGCTGGTGCTCCATGGCCCGAGGGCTCTTTTCAAGAGGAGTCCAGCTTATGGCAACGAGAGTGGTTTTACATCACCGCTCCCAGGGGCACCAAGTGGGTGGCGCCACCTGCCTTTCGCTCGGGTCCCCCACCATAGCTATCATCATGGGTCAATAAAGGACTGGACTGGCGGTCGTACAAGGACGTGCCCTTGTTGCAGGGCCGCATCCGGGATCTCTTAGAAAGAGACATTAGCCTGGTCGTGACGACGCAGGTCATGTTGATCCGCCGAACCCTGCCCGGCAAATGTTGCCCCCTTCGCCTGTGGGAATTTAATCCGGAGGGACTGCGAGCTCTCCAACATTTTATGGGCGCAACGCCCGTGGAGAGGTATAAATTGTTCTTCGGATCACAAGCAACGTGTTCGGACTTGACCGAGGACGCAGGTCTGAGCTGCAATCGCCCGGATACTCAAGTAAGTAGCCTTGTGCCCGGACTCGCCATCCGTATATTTATCATAAAATTGCCCTTAAAAGAGTTGTCCTTTAAGCAGGAATGGATAGCGAAAGCAAAGCTAATCAGGTGTCTGGCCCCCCTCCTCGAGACCACGCCGGATCCCGTGCTAGTCAGGATGTTGGAGGTCGTGCCTTCGGAGGAAAGCAAGGGAGAGGACAAAGGAGCCACCGCCTCTTTGAAGGAGGCTGTTCGGAAGGGAGGAATCGAAAATTCCTCTCCTCAGGGGAAGAAGAGGACCGCCTCTGAAGACCTGGAGACCATGGCCTCAAAGCGGGGGAAGAAATCTTCATCAGAGGGTCCTGTGCCGGAGGATACTTCGGCCGAGTTATGCCCGCAAGGGGATCAGCCCTCCATCGAGCCGTAAGTAGAAAGGAGTTTTCTTTTTAAGAAATGAGAGGAATCCTTGCTTTATATCTGAGAAAAGTAACCAAAAATTTACCTTGCAGCTCGGACCTCAGCCCTTCTCAGCAGAGCTCGTGTTCGGGGGATCTTCTTCTGGAGATGATGGAGAGCGGAACGCCTCCCCCTCTCATACTGCCTTGCGAGGCAGGCGACCTGAGGTATCGTCGCAAAGTGTTTCTCCGAATGCGGCAGGGCTGGAAGGTAGTCATATGGCCCCCCAAAGCCCTCCGCATCCGACCTTCGAAAAAGGCCATAGGACAAGTCCGGCACCGTCCCGTGCGTGGTCGGGGGAACTGAAGGATCTGCTAGGGCGAGCATCTATCTCAGAGGAGCACCGTGCATTGGTGGGCACGGTGATTGAAAGGATTTCATCCGCGAAGAGCGGATTGTACGAGGTCGTCAGGAGTTTACTGACAGGTTTTGAGGTACGCGAAATAATGTACCCTTTTTGACAGTTGCGCATAAATAAGATGCGCCCTGTGTAGATAGTAGCCCCTGAGACTCTGTGCATTGTCAAAAGTGACGGCGTGTAGAGGATCATAATCCTAGGTCTGATATGCCGCCTTCATACGTAGGTGGCGAAGTGTCCGGTGGCCAGCCGGACTGATGAATTTGCCGAGCTAAAGCGGCAACTTGACGTGGCAGATGCCGACATCGCGCTTGTCAACAAGCGGCTTGACGAGGCACAAGGTATGTAATTCCTCCGGCGGCACCTGGTAAGAGGAGCTTTATGCCAGTATCTTACAATGTGTGCGCTTGATGCAGATGGTGCTGTTGCCATGGAGAATCTTCGGGCGGAACTTGCCCGAGCCAAGGAGCAAGCCCGGAAAAGTGATGCGGCTGCCGGAAAGGCAATTGAAGACCTGAAAGCCGAACAGGCTGCTGACTGCCGAAGCAAGAACAAAATGGCCGAGATGTCCGTGAAGCTGAAGAACACTGCTGACCGTTGCAAGCTTCTTGAAAAAGAAGACCGGGCGGAACAGACGGACCTGGAGAAGGCCGTTGCGGATGCCAAGGATGCTCGCTCTGCGATGAGAGCTATGAAGGAGGAGCTACGTCAGGCCAGAGATATCACGGCTGGAAAGCCCTTTATGCTGCGGAGGAAGTTCTGTGATCCTAAACATGCTCCATTAGACCGGATGTGGAGTACGGCAGACATCTATCTGGATTTGGCAGTGAGTGCTGTAGATGCGGCCGAACACTTTCAAGATTAAGAAGACCGCGAAGCGGAAAAGCTCTTCTGGTCGCAGTTCCACAATCCAGAGCGTCCACTATAATTAGCCGATCGTCTGGCCGAATGGGACGAGCTGAATAGGTTGTCCGGACTCGCCATAAAGTTTGTCGTGAGTCATCTGTGGCCGGAGAGGCCAGAGCCGAAAAGTTATTTCAACTTGGTGCAACAGTTCCTTGGTGCGGTGCCGCATATTAATGCGATGAAGAGATCAGCGTGCATAGAGGGTGCGCGGATGGCTCTTGCCCGTGTCAAGACATACTGGGTGGAGATGGATACCACCGCTGTTGCATCCCAAGACTCGGACGAAAGCCGAGTACCTGCCGAGCACTATTTTCAGGAAGTTCTGCAAGGCGCTCGTTTAATAGAGACGCAGTGCTCGAAGGATACTATGTTCGAATAGCCTATATTATTGTAAAACAATGTTTTGATAAATTGTAGAAGCTTTTTATACTTGTGCCTACAAGTATTATAATACCTCCTGTGCGGCCGTTTAAGATATATGTATATATAATCTGAAAGATGGCAGTCGTCGGCTTCAGCCCCCACGCAAATAATGTGGCGGTGTTCGCAGAAGGCGCATTTTCACACTTGATCCAACGTCTTGGTCCTACAAAGGAGGTGATAGCGCAGCGAACTAGGCAATCGTACTATGATGCGTTATCACTTTCACTTAGCCATAGGATTTTGACAGTGAGGCTACTTATATAGCCCCTGGTGGCGCCTGCGCTTGCCCGAACTCGAGGCGCGTATGTGCCTGGTCGGGAAACGGCCCTTCGTTTAATGTGGAGGAATCCTAAAGATTCCAGTAAGTCATCGAGTGGTTGACCAGTCTCACGCTATATCATGACAGTCAGTTTTCGGCTTTCTCTACTGAGGTGCTCGCCTAGCCGAACCGGGGCACAATCGCAGTAGTTCTCCTGGTGCCGCCTTAGCCGATAGAGCGGAACATAAGGCAGCAAAACACAGGAGCCGGGCAAACCCAACATTTGACCAAAGACATGATTTGGAGATGATGCATATAAGGCCAAACTCGCGACGCCGAACACTCCCTAAGGTATTCGGTCTTTATGAGGGCGTGCGGGACAACACCCTTAGTAATAAGCCCCTAGTGTCCAGGTACATGCAAAATTCTGACATGGCCACATGCCAAAACGCCAGCCTCCTCCTTGGTTATACCAAGAAACCAGGGGATGTGTATCAACAAGAGACAGTAAAAAAGGTTTACGCAGGGTCTTAATCTAAAAAGAATCCTTGGAACGGGTCCCTGCTGCACGTCTGCGCCTGTGTCTTCGTTGTGCCGTATCCTGGACGGGCGTAGCACGATGTTCATCTGTAAAAGAGAGGAACTTAGTTGAAGAAAGATCGTGCCGAACGTAAGTTATACTAAATAAACAAAGTATAAATCGAAATGGGTAAAATTGAGCTTTATTGTCTCTTGTTTTATATGCACGGAGCCCCTAGTACAGGGGTATACGGCTATTAAGCCTTTATCAATTGCATGTTTATGCCGGACTTTTCTAGCCGTGTCCGTGGTCTTAACGACCTGTTTAGGTGTTTTGGCTGGTGAAGCCGTTTTATTGTGGGGCTGTTAAGGCAGCCGCACAGTCTTTCGCGCGGGGGGCGCACTCAATGTTTTCCCTTTAATGAGATGATGCCTCGTGGACTGGGCATCTTAAGCGTAAGAGATGCATAATGCGGTATTGCGTTAAAGCGGGCGAAAGCTTTGCGTCCCAGTAGTGCTTGAAGGCTGCTTGAAAATGGGGTGATATGGAAGGTTAGCTTTTCACGACGGAAGTTGTCGGGGGAGCCGAACATAACTTCTAGCCGGAGAGAACCCATGCAATGGGCATCCGGGCCTGGCATTACCCCTTGAAAGGAGGTTTTGCTATGGCGAATTTTTGTCGGGTCTATCCCCATGTTGCGGATTGTGTCCTGGTATAACAGGTTTAGACCACTGCCGCCGTCCATCAGGACATTTGTAAAGTGGAGTCCGCTGATTATTGCATCTAATACCAAGGCAGTCAAGCCTGCCTTCCGAATGCTTCTAGAGTAATCCTGATGGTCGAAGGTGATCAGTTTTAACAACCACCGGCGAGACTCCTTTGGGAGAGGCCGTATGGTGCGTATCTCTATGGGCGCCACTCGTTTTGTCACGTGAAGTAAGTTTACTGTTTTGACTTCTTGTGGGAAATTCTTTTGTTTCCTGGTGCTCTGCTTGTGGGGTTCGTCATCGTCCTCACTTGGTCTGTCGAGCCCCTTGTGTTCGGCGTTGAGTTTGCCGGATTGCTTGAAGAGCCAACAATCTCTGTGGGTATGGTTTGCAGGCTTCCCTGGAGTACTGTGTATTTGACATATCTTGTCCAAGATTTTGTTTAGGTTGGACAACTCATCCTTGTTGTCCTTGAGGGGCGGCTTTCTCTGACTCTGGTGCGAGCTTTTGAATCCGGCGTTGACTGCCATGCTCTTTGGGCTGTTTCCTTTATTCCGGCGTTGGTCCTTGCTGCGTCGGGGTTTTCCGTTTCCATCTCTAATTTCGGATGTACTTGGGTCGCTGGTGCTACATCTTGCCAACCAGCTGTCCTCTCCTGCGCAAAAGCGGGTCATGAGGCTTGTTAATGCGGCCATTGTTCTTGGCTTTTCTTGGCCGAGGTGTCTGGCGAGGCATTCGTCTCGAACGCTATGCTTAAAAGCTGCTAGGGCTTCAGCGTCCGGACAATCGACTATCTGATTCTTTTTAGTAAGAAATCTGTTCCAGAATTTTCGGGCTGACTCTCCGGGCTGTTGAGTTATATGACTTAGATCATCTGCATCCGGAGGGCAGACATAGGTCCCTTGAAAATTTGCTCGGAAAGCGTCCTCGAGCTCTTCCCAACTTCCAATGGTGTTTTCGGGAAGGCTTTTGAGCCAATGCCGGGCTGGCCCGTTAAGCTTGAGGGGTAAGTATTTTATGGCGTGGAGGTCATCTCCTCTGGCCATGTGTATGTGGAGGATATAATCCTCAATCCAGACTCCAGGGTCTGTTGTTCCATCGTACGCCTCTATGTTTACGGGCTTGAATCCCACTGGAAATTCATGGTCCAGAACCTCATCGGTGAAACATAGGGGGTGTGCGGCACCCCTGTATTTGGGTGTGCCGTGATGTTTGGATATTTGTTGTGTTGCATTGCTTACTAGAGCTTGCTTTCTTGGCCCATAGATAGATCTGGCTGGTCCATCTTTTTAATGCGAATCCTTGAGTGGATCGCGTGCCGGCTTGTGTGCGGCGCCGCTTGCCACTCCATGCTGGCCATGGGGTCGTCTATCCGACCGGTTGGCTTTCTTGTTTTTTGACTGTGGGGGCTCTAAGGCCTCCTCGTCAAATTCAGGCAGTAGCTTTCGCTTCGGATAGCTTTTTGTGCGGCGACTGCCGCCATGTTTGTCTGCGGTGTTGAGTACTTTGCTCCATCTGATTCTGAGTGCATCTTCCGCGGTTTTGAGCTTCCTCTTCTGCTTTTTTCCGGCTACGCACAGTGGCGACGAGCCTTTTGTGGAGATTCTTCTGCTCCATGAGCTTATCCGGCGTAAGGTCGTCCGGGCTGTTGTTTTCGCCGGGGACGGGTTGTTCGGTTTGTTTGTCCAAGTTGCCCTGTTCGGACGGTTGCTCGAAGGCATGTTCGTCGTCCGCCGGCTCGTCCTGCTCTATGGCTGGGTCTGTATGGCTGCTGTCTCTGTCGAGGCGGGGCTTGGAGCGGCGCTTACGTCGCCGCTTTGATTGCTTTTTGAGTGAACGATCCCTCGTTGCATCCCTGTGTTCCTCGTCGTCGCTTCCTTTGGGTGTGTCCACCATGTATACATCATGAGATGAGGTGGCAGTCCAGTGCCTTATAGGCATTGGTTCATGTTCATCTCCTACATTGTCGTCCATACCGTCAATGTCTTCGGAGTCAAAGTCGAGCACGTCGTTTAAGTTATCGACAGTGGCTACGAAGTGGGTGGTGGGTGGGCATCAAATTTCTTCGTCGTCCACATCCCAATCCTGCCGGTTATAGTCCGACCAGGACTCTCCTGACAAAGGGAGAGACCTGAGTGAATTCAGAATGTCGCCGAAGGGCGAGTGCTTAAAGATGTCTGTGGTGGTGAATTCCATGATCGGTGCCCAATCGGATTTGATTGGTAGGGGCGCGGAGGGCTCGGAGTCCGGAGAGGAGTCCGGCACCTTGGAGTCACGGGCTTCGTAGAGGACAAGGCTGGTGTTTGGCTCGATCACCATAGAGATTGCAGCCCCTGAGGCGGTGTCCAACCACCCATCCTCGATGTGCGCAGTTGGCTCCGAATTAAGGGTTGGAGCTGATGCGGGTGCGGCCTCCAGGGCACTGTTCGGCGGCAGAGCTAGATCATGCCCATCGTGACAGTGCGGCACGCTCGGCTGTGGCTCAAATCCGTCGAAGATCAAGTTTCCGCGGATGTCGGCCGTGTAGTTCAAACTTCCAAATCTGACCTGATGGCCAGGGGTGTAGCTTTCGATCTGCTCCAGATGACCAAGCGAATTGGCCCATAGTGCAAAGCCGCCGAATACGAAGATCTGTCCGGGGAGGAAAGTCTCACCCTGGACCACATCGCTGTTGATGATCGGAGGAGCCATCGGGCCTAAAAGTGACGACACAGAGGAACTCTCAATGAAAGCACCAATGTCGGTGTCAAAACCGTCGGATCTCGGGTAGGGGGTCCCGAACTATGCGTCTAGGCGGATGGTAATAGGAGACAAGGGACACGATGTTTTTACCCAGGTTTGGGCCCTCTCAATGGAGGTAAAACTCTACTCCTGCTTCATTAACATTGATGATATGGGTAGTACAAGAGTAGATCTATCACGAGATCAAGGAGGCTAAACCCTAGAAGCTAGCCTATGGTATGATTGTTGTTGTGTCCTACGGACTAAAACCCTTCGGTTTATATAGACACTGAAGAGGGCTAGGGTTACATAGAGTCAGTTACAATGGTAGGAGATCTACATATCCGTATCGGCAAGCTTGCCATCCATGCCAAGGAAAGTCCCTTCCGGACACGGGACGAAGTCTTCAATCTTGTATCTTCATAGTCTAGGAGTCCGGCCGAAGGTATAGTCCGGCTATCCGGACACCCCCTAATCCAGGACTCCCTCACCTATCTTTACCGTTTTTTCTTAGTTCGATCCTATTAGTAGTATCTTGATCTAGTAGAATAAAGTTTATGGCATGATCTAGTTTTGAGTTTTGCTTTATGATCTCTCTATGTAATCGAGTCCGTGAGCTATATATAATAAAGATTAGCGTTGAGTTAAGGGCTTGATTATTTGGCCATGATCTTGGGTGAATAAAATAAAAGAAGAAAAAGAATAAAAAGAAACAAAGAGTTCATATTGATCTTATTGAAAGTAATGACTTCACATAGAAAGAGTATGATGATTTAAAGTTGTTGGGAGTTGGCAGACATAGATTTGGTCATCGTTGGAATTAATAGGAAGTAATAAGGAAAGAGAGGTTTCACATATAGATATATTATCATTGACATCTTTTATGATTGGAAGCACTCATTAAAATATGACATGCTAAAGAGTTGATGTTGGACAAGGAAGACAACGTAATGAGTTATGTTTTCTTATATCTGAGATAAAGTATGTTGTCATGGATCCTCTAACATGTTGAGCTTGCCTTTCCCCCTCATGCTAGCCAAATTATCAGCACCAAGTAGAGATACTACTTGTGCCTACAAATACCCTTAAACCAGTTTTGCCATGAGATTCCACCATATCTACCTATGGATTGAGTAAGATCCTTCAAGTAAGTTGTCATTGGTGCAAAGCAATAAAAATTGCTCTAAATATGTATGATTGATTGGTGTGGGAGACATAAGCTTTATACGATCTTGTGATGTGGAAGTAATAAAAGAGACGGACTGCATAATAAAGGTTCATATCACAAGGGGCAATATAAAGTGACGTTCTTTCGCATTGAGATTTTGTGCATCCAACCATAAAAGCACATGGCAGCCTCTGCTTCCCTCTGGGAAGGGCCTATCTTTTATTATTATCCTCTACTTTATGCAAGAGTCATGGTGATCTTCACCTTTCCTTTTTCATTTTATCCTTTGGCAAGCCCAGCATGTTCGAAAGAACATGATATATATATATATATCTAATTGGATGTAGGGGAGCATGAATTATTATTGTTGACATTACCCTTGAGGTAAAAGGTTGTGGGGCAAAACTATAAGCCCCTATCTTTCTCTGTGTCCGATTAAAACTCCGTAACCACAAGTATTGCATGAGTGTTAGCAATTATGAAGGACTAGATGATAGTTGAGTATGTGGACTTGCTTTTTAGCTCTGACAAAGACTCTTTTCGATGTTATGATAATTGCAATTGCTTCAATGACCGAGGTTATAGTTTGTTGGTTCTCAATAAGGTTTCTAATTCATACTTTTGCACTGTGAATTGATCATCACTTGAATATAAGTAATCATATGACAAAATCTATATATGTTGTTGTTATGAGAATAATCATGATGTCTTCATGTCCGTATTTTATTTTTATCGACGCCTCTACCTCTAAACATGGGGACATATTTATTGTTATCGGCTTTTCGCTTGAGGACAAGTGAGGTCTAAGCTTGGGGGAGTTGATACGTCCATTTTGCATCATGCTGTTATATCGATATTTATTGCATTATGGGTTGTTACTTCACATTATGTCACAATACTTATGGCTATTCTCTCTTATTTTACAAGGTTTACATAAGGAGGGAGAATGCCGGCAGCTGGAATTCTGGGCTGGAAAAAGAGCAAATATTAGATACCTATTCTGCGCAACTCCAAAAGTCCTGAAACTCCACAGAATATCTTAAAAGAAATAAAGAAAAATCCTCGCCAAAGATGAAGGCCAGGGGGCCCACACCCTGCTCATGAGGGTTGGGGCGCGACCCCCTCCTAGGGCGCGCCCCCTACCTCGTGGGCCCCCGGGTGGCTCTCCGACGCTCATCTTCTGCTATATGAAGACTTCCGATGGAAAAAAATAGGAACCAACCTTTCGGGACGAAACTCCGCCGCCACAAGGCGGAACCTTGGCGGAACCAACCTAGGGCTCCGGCAGAGCTGTTGTGCCGGGGATACTTCCCTCCGGGAGGGGAAATCATCGCCATCGTCATCACCACACTCCTCTCATCGGGAGAGGGCAATCTCCATTAACATCTTCACCAGCACCATCTCATCTCCAAACCCTAGTTCATCTCTTGTATCCAATTCTTGTCTCCAAGTTCGGGATTGGTGCTAGTAGGTTGCTAGTAGTGTTGATTACTCCTTGTAGTTGATGCTAGTTGGTTTATTTGGTGGAAGATCATATGTTCAGATCCTTTATGCATATTATTACGCCTCTGACTATGAACATGAATATGATTTGTGAGTAGTTACGTTTGTTCCTGAGGACAAGGGAGAAGTCTTGCTATTAGTAGTCATGTGAATTTGGTATTCGTTCGATATTTTGATAAGATGTATGTTGTCTAGCCTCTAGTGGTGTTAAGTGAACGTCGACTACATAACACTTCACCATTATTTGGGTCTAGAGGAAGGCATTGGGAAGTAATAAGTAGATGATGGGTTGCTAGAGTGACAGAAGCTTAAACCCTAGTTTATGCGTTGCTTCGTAAGGGGCTGATTTGGATCCACATGTTTCATGCTATGGTTAGGTTTACCTTAATACTTTTGTTGTAGTTGCGGATGCTTGCAATAGAGGTTAATCATAAGTGGGATGCTTGTTCAAGTAAGAACAACACCCAAGCACCGGTCCACCCACATATCAAATTATCAAAGTACCGAACGCGAATCATATGAACGTGATGAAAACTAGCTTGACGATATTCCCATGTGTCCTCGGGAGCGTTTTTCCTTATATAAGAGTTTGTTCCGGCTTGTCCTTTGCTACAAAAAGGATTGGGCCACCTTGCTGCACTTTATTTACTTTTTTTACTTGTTGCTCGTTACAATTTACCTTATCACAAAACTATCTGTTACCACTTATTTCAGTACTTGCAGAGAATACCTTGCTGGAAACCGCTTATCATTTCCTTCTGCTCCTCGTTGGGTTTGACACTCTTACTTATCGAAAGGACTACGATAGATCCCCTATACTTGTGGGTCATCAATGGCCCACTTGGCCACTCGGCCCGAAGCATCTCGGCTTCCAATGATCTTGGTCAATGGAGCTGTGCAGACCACAGTGATTGGGTGCTCTTGAAAATACGACTTCAATTTCTTGGCGGCAAAGTGCACGCCGTAGCACATCTTCTGGTAGTGGGAGTAGTTTTGCTTGGAGGCCGACAACACTTCACTCAAATAATACACTGGTCTCTGGACTGGTAGTGCCTTGCCTTCCTCCTTGCGCTCTACCACAATGACTGTGCTGACCACTCGGCTGGTGGCGGCGACGTAGAGGAGCATGGGCTCCTTAGGAGTCGGAGCCGCCAGGACAGGTGGAGTAGTCAACATCTTTTTGAGATGGAGGAAAGCTTCATCCGCCTTGTCGTTCCACTCGAAAAAAGTGGTCTTCTTCATGAGTTGGTACAGGGGAAGAGCCTTCTCGCCCAGCCGACTGATGAATCGGCTGATGGATGCCAAACAGCCGGCGAACTTTTGCACATCCAGCAGTCGGGTGGGCACTTCCATCCTCTCGATGGCCTTGATCTTCACAGGGTTGCACTCTATGCCGCATTCTGAGACCAGGAATCCAAGAAGCTGGCCGGCTGGTACTCCGAAGACGCACTTCTCTGGGTTGAGCTTCATTTGAAACCGGCGTAGGTTCTCAAAGTTCTCCTTGAGGTCTTTTAGCAGCGTTCCACGCTTCTCCGTCTTCACCACCACATCGTCCACGTAAACGTGGGCGTTCCTACCGAGTTGCTTCAGGAGGCACTTCTGCATGCAACGTTGAAACGTGGAGCCGGCATTCCTCAAGCCGAACGTCATAGTCAAGTAGCAGAAGGCTTCAAATGGTGTGATGAAGGCGGTCTTCAGTCTGTCAGCCGGGTTCACCTTGATCTGGTGATATCCTGAATATGCATCTAAGAAACTCAATAGCTCGCATCCGGCTGTGGAGTCTATCACTTGGTCGATTCTCGGCAAAGAGAACGGGTCCTTGGGGCATGCTTTGTTGAGGCTAGTGTAATCAATACACATACGCCACTTCTTGTTTTTCTTCAGCACAAGGACTGGGTTGGCCATCCATTCGGGAAAGAACACCTCCATGATGAAGCCGGCTGCCAGCAGCCGGGCTATCTCTTCTCCAACGACTCTTCTCTTCACTACAAAAAAATACACTTCCGTGATGATACGCGTTTGTCACAGTAGGTTGCGTTTTTTGTCATGCATGTACATCCATGACGATTTTATGACAGAATCAAGATAGTCATACCTGTGTTGTCGTAGAAATGTTCCATGACATTACCAAAATTATGATCATGGAAGTGTCCACTTCCATGATGATAAATCGCGCGTCACAGAAGTGCTTTCGTCAAGGGTGACCGACATGTGGCATCCACCGTAACGGAACGCCATTAAGCTATTGGGTCAGGTTTTGGATCCGATAACCCGTTAACAGCCCCGACCAATGGGGATTTTCCACATGTAAAATCATCATTGGCTGGAGGAAACACGTGTCGGCTCACCCTTGGGACAGATGTCATCCGCTCATTGGACCGAAGGCGCCTATGATACGGCGACACGTGGCACCACTACTAGGAAAAGGCATGCTAGTGGTGCACCAGTTTTGCCTACTAATGGCGCACTACTGGTGCGCCAGTAGCAACACGCCATTAGAATTAAATACTAATGGCGCACCCCTGGCGCGCCATTAGAATCTGGTGTACTAATGGCGCACCACGCCGTGCGCCATTAGTATAGCCCACAGTGCGCCATTAGTATGCCTCCCAGGGGGCCATATGTACCCATGTGCTTTGGCATATTAATGTCGCACTAGTGGGTGATGCGCCATTAGTGTCATTTTTATAGTGCGCCATTAGTGTCTTGAGTGGTGCGCCACTAGTATGAATATTAGGGATTTTTTATTTTCTGATATTTTCACAGGTTACAAAATATATTATTGGACAGAATTTAGACGATACCACACAGCAACAGCAGATTCATCGAATACAATAGAAGATTAGTCTCCGAATACAAATCATCATATTAGTCTTCGAATTCAAAAGACCGAACAAAGATAGACCATTACAAGTCTTGAGACTGCGAGTAGCGAGTTTGTCTTCATATTACAAGTCGATATTGATCATCTAAACTACCATCACATAGAAGAGAGCTGCGGTCATCACGATGAGCATAATCTCGATGAAACTGGTCTTCATCCGGTTCCTCCAATGCTCCCTCCTCTCTCCCACTAGATAGCGCGCGTATCTAGATTCCGCCTCCGCCCTAGTGGTGTACCCTTTGTAACTGTTACCGCTGAAATGATGAACCTGTCTCTGACACTCCTCCCAGTCGTCGTAGACTCCGGGAACCTTACCCTTGTACACGACATACGACGGCATCTCTATGCACTAGCCAAACAAAACATTAGTAGCAATTCACAGACAATACATAAGCAATATATAAGTATGCAACAAAAGGATCGGAAGAGAAAAGCAAGACATTAATAGCATCGATTACATCTAAGTTGAACGACTATCCAAACCAAAGAGACATACAAGTTTATTAAAGTTTAATTACAACATGAGCCAATTGATGTTTCAGAACTACACATAGCATCACTACTTTGGACTCGACTCACGGGACCGGAGCGCAGATGAAGCCGTCGTCTCTCGTGATGGTCATGAAATCGCGGGCATTGTCAGCCTGCATTTGTAGCGTTGTGTCTATCTCACTGTTGGACGGTTGATTTTTGAGGTTGAACTGCCCCGAGGTACGAAGGACATCTTGATGGATGATTTCCGCAAACTCCGACTGGATGCGAAAGAATTATTGTCTGATGTCCGCGTCCTGGATTGCCGACAAGTTCTCGGCCCAATCTTTGAGATTATTTGGTAGCAGAAGGTGATTATGGTCCCGTACGATTGCCCGCATGTGATGGAGGGCGTAGTAGGCATCCTTCTGACTGCCAGGCGGCTGCTTGACACAACAGAACGTCGTATTGTGGGCGAACACGTGCTTGCCGTACTTACGAACTGCCCTAGTGAAGGTGCCTCCAGATTTGGCGTAGCCGGGGAGAACATCATCAAGAAGTTTCTTGACATTTCTGTAGTCTTTCTTCGACTGACGGTCCGAGTCAAAATACGTGGCCAAGGAATATTTCGGGCTTAAGAGGATGAGTGTGCAATGTGTGTCACTGAAAAACACGGAATGTAAAAAAAAACGATCGAAATCTAAGAAATCATATGTTACGGGGCGGTTGAGGGGACGACTTACTCGGGAAAGTAAGGCACGAGGAAGTTATCCTTATCTGGGTTTGCCAGAATGACGCCTTCGAGGTAAGAACTCGCGACTTTCCGGTCCCCAGCGCTGCCCAAGATCTTGGCACCCATTTAGAAGGGGTCGACTATCACGATGTCTGGGGTCTTGTCTCTAATGATTCGCATCTCCATAGTCAGCGAAAATAGCTGAACGAAGGTGTAGTGCAGCGGATGAAGGTTAAACATAGCGAAGATGTCATCAAACCGTAGGACGATCGTACCCCCGATGGAGTTATCCACAAAGCCCTTGTCCTCTGGTACCTTGGCCACGAAAACCGGGTATGCCACATCATTCTCTCTGAGACGCTGCTTCTCTAAAGAAAGAACACTGTCATGCAAACTCCGCATAGTACCGGTTGCAGCATTGAGCATATTAGGTGGTAGCATCGGCCTACCCGCCACATGCACCCTCCTCGAGATATCCTTAGGTGAAGGTGGCCCGTCCTGAGCATGGATCGTACTCGGTGCCGGCTGGTTCGCACCCTTGTTACTCTTTCTTTTCCGTCCCTTCTTCTTCTGTTGTAATGGGACCGAGTTCTGCTCACAGACCGCCTTCTTGAGTGTGTTGGGGCTGATAATATTTCGCACCTCGGCTATCTGAGGCACGGTGAAGTCGGCAGCTGGATGCGTCTCCTGAGAACTGAATGCCAGACGACGCCTGTTGCAATTGGGTTTGTCCGCGGTACAAGCTAGATCGCGATCGTCTTTTATAGGGTTGGATTCTTGAGAAGAAGGCCCCAAGAATTCTTCATCGTACCCATGTTCGGCAAAGTACTTATCGACATTGGTAAATGTACCGTCGTCGTTGTCGTCATCGTCCAGATCCTGTGCCATATGCATGTTCGGATCCTGTGCCATAGGGATGTCCGGTAGCGTTGCGGCGGCCTTGCCATGGCTTGGCGCCGGCACGACTGGCGGTGTTGTCTTTGGGGTGGTGTCCCCCGCCCCCAAACGAATCTGGCTCTTCGGCCAAAGCAGGGGCTAGCTTAGGCAGGAGCTGAGGGTCATCAGATCATCTTCGTCGGCCCCGGCGGGTCGAATCGGAGGTAACAACTCGTCGCAGCCTGGTAGCACCCGAACCAGTTGAACCCTATACAAGGTGGGTGGCATCGGATTATCGTGGAACACGGGGTTGCCCGGTTGAATGATTTTTCCCTTGGCGACATCGACCAACTCGTCGTTCACCAAGTGCAGGAGAGTGCACGGAACATCGGTGGCGCCCTGCGAAAACATGTAGGGCGTCAGGAATGCCCAGTCAAAGGCAAGGAGATGAAGTCCTCGACCGAGAGGCTTAATTAGTTACCGTGATGATGCCGTCGAGCTTGGCTAATGTCGAGGCACCGCCGACGGCGGGCGTGCAATTAACAGAGGGGCCGCTTGCTGCCGAGGTGCCGGCCGGCGTACACCCGGGTGCACTAAGCTCCAATGCCCATGCCGGTGTTGGAGACACCAATACCGCCGCTGCTGAAGACACCAATGCCGCCGCCTGCGCATTGTGCGAACTGCTGATCGTGAAGCTGGGAATCGGGGGTGGCCCCTGTTGGCCGCCCGCAATCCATGTCGTCAGCCCATGAATCAAGGTAGGCATAATGCTGGTGAGCGTCGATCCTAGTTGTTGTTGCACTTGCTCTTGGACAATCTCTGGAATCCGCGCCACTTGTGCCTTGAGTTCTTGAACCTCGCGCGACTAGCTTTCCGAGATGGTCTTTCTCTCCTTTCGCACACCAGCGTTATAGTATGACGACCATTTTGTGGACAAGCCTTTGCCGGCCACATGACCAGCTGACGACGGCTTACTGAGCTTATCCTTGTTTTTCATTACGTTCAACGCCCTATTTAGAGTGCTGTCCCAAGGGGTGCTCTGAGACGACCCCGTGCTACTGCTTTCAGTCTCCTTCGCCAGAACAAGCTCAAGCGCCCTGGTCTTCGGATCCGTGGTAAGCTCCTTTGTTACCGGGCCCTGACATAGTTCCTGGTCTGCTTGTCACGGTATTTCTCGAAGCGGGGCGGTAGTCCTTGCTCGGCACGCTCCGCGTCCTCCTTGTCCCATATAGGCTTCGCCACTCTGTAACCGTCGGGACCAAGTTTGTGTTCCCCTAAGTTCAACACCGCATTTCTTTCCCCCACTGACTTGATTTGGAGGTTGCGCTGCTCTCGCACTTGATCTTGAACTCCTTGTAGTCATCTTCGCTGATCGAAGGATTTTTCGCCTTGATCTTCTCATAACTATCACCTTTCTCAATCATTCTCTTCACCGCGCTTCTCCAAGTAGATAGGGTCGTGCTCATCCTCGTGAGGGCGGCACTGTTCACTTTATTCCCTAAGAGCCGTGTGTATTCAATATCAGTGGGGAACTTGTATCGTTCGTGCAGCTTCGTGAAGAGGAGGTTGCGCAAATTCCCTCGGTCCTTATGCCTTAGGTTCTCGGTGTTGATCGAGACGGTGCTCCGGAGAATGCACCCGAGCTAAACCAAGTACCCCTTGACTATATGTTTGGGCTCCGTTGGATGCCCGTCGGAGTCCACTTGAGTAAATTATTCCTTGACGGTGCGGAGCGCGTTCGGGCGCCGGTCCTTCCGTTGCCTCTTCGGTTGGCTGCCATCTGTGCGTGCGCTGCCATCATCAGTGGTGGCATCCTCGACGGCACCATCAGTGGTGTCATCCCCGACGCCACTATGGGTTGTGTAGTCAGGATCGGTGTCTTTCGCAGCGTCCTCATAGCAGTGAGGTTGTTCCTCCATCTCCTGGGACAGCTCCCAAAATTGCTTGCCGCCCGAACCGCCGGCCTCATCGTTGTGGACCATGTTTCGCTCTAAATAGGAAAAAAGTTTGGTCAAAAAGTTGGTTATTGTCAAGGAACAAGATCATGGTCTCATCATTTAGGGTTTGTCGACACTGAGGCATCCTAAAAGCTAAGCTTTTGTCATTTAGGGTTTGTCGACGCCGAGGCACCCTAAAAGCCTAAGCTTTCATCATTTAGGTTCTTATCAACACCGAGGCACCCTAAAAGCCAAGGTTTTATCATTTAGGGTTTGTCGACGCCGAGGCCCATGCATAACACAAGAGGCAGTTGATCCTACTTAATTAAGTACTAAGATACCCCGGCCCATGCATTAGTAGCAAGTACCCCATATGTCCGATTTTTAGCAAAGTCATGCTAAAATTCACGGAAAATTTCAGCATGACCTTTTCTGAAAATAGGACATATGGAGTACCCGAATTTGCTGGAACGAAAGTTAATCGACATTCTGGCAAACTCAAGGGCCTCTCAGGGTACCTGCAAAATCATCACGACACGATGGTCGGAGACAAAACCCAGCAAACTAGCACCACAATGTGCCTCTACTTTCATATGGATGAAAAGGCCGCAGACCATATGGTCCTCTGATTTCATATGGACAAAAATCAGCTCAACTTATGTGATCTTCAATTCCAGATCTAATAGGTCAGCCAACAAAAAATCATCAATAGTTTTAGCTAAAAAAATCATGGATGGCTGTTAACTGAAAATTAGTGAAAGAAATTGTTGCTGATCATGGAGCAGTTGTACACTACACATGCTTAAACTCTGAGCAAGTGTACTTTTATGGTCAAAAATGAATGTTGATTGCTTGCATCATCTACTCTGAATGATATTAATTAGTCAAAGAAGAAAGCAAATAGATATTTTCTCTCACAACTCATATTGCACACTGTCTTGTTCTAATACATATTAATATTCAAAATGAGTTGTTGCAAACAGAAATAATTCATGAGATCCTTTTTGTTCTTCTCTAATCCTTCAATTTCAGGTCTGTTCCCTATATCATACATCAATTCAAGATTACTTAAAAAGTTGCCGTGCAGTCAGAGAATCTGGGTACAGAGAGAAAAAGGGTATAAAGTATGGACTGTGACTATTGTCAAGTGTGGTACTACCGAACACATACATATCAAGATTCAAGAGCACATGCATACTGTTATAATAAACTTGTCTAATAAAAAGTGGATATAATATTATGAACTGCACAATGGCATAAAACAGAGCTGAGGCAATCCTGAAGCAAATGCCTAATTTTGTTAGTTAAACACTACAAGGCATTATACTTTGTCATAGCTATTAGTCTTTGGACTAAGGGGCACTAGCACACTAGTAAGTGATAGGCAACCATCCTACATGGAAATGTGAAGAGTTACATGGATGAGTACCAGCTCTAAGTGAAGGCTCAATGGATTCAAGATCAACCGACTGAAGTTGCCCAAACCTGCAAGGAAAAGAGAGAATAATGATTTTGAACTGCTTCTGATGGCATACATAAGCATAAGTTCAGTCCGCCAAATCAAGCATGGTTTCTTACTGCCCACCTAAACAACCACCACCACAAGGAGCAGACGTAGATAACTCACTCAAAAAGACCAATAAACACCAGTTGCAGATGGATCACTTCCTTTTAACCTTACTAATGATATATATGTTCCCTTATTGCAACATTGCTAATAGAGGATGACATCAATTTGCTGAAATAGCTATAACAGAACACGCATAATCAATCAGCTAGAGAGCTTTTTTCCCTTTCGCTCTCGGGGATAATTCAATGATCCAGTAAAACCATGAGGAGACTTACTTCTAGGCTAGCAATAACGAAAGGCAGAAGGGTCGACAACTCCCAGGAAACTTGTCACTAAATGGCCAGTAAAATGATCTAGTTTTGAAAACTCTGCTGCTTTGACACTCCATCAGAAACAGAACATCTCAAACTCAATTCAGTTGACTAACTAAAACGTCTGTACATGGAAACATGAACTAAAACACCTGAGTCAAACAAACCCACAAGCAAACCATCACAACTAAAACTAGAACAATACCAGCATCTAATAGCACATAGATATCATTACCAACATCGGTCTGAGGGTGAGACCAACCTAATGCATAGCAAGTTAATTCAAGAAACTGCAGTTGGACAAAACAGGAAATTTAGAAGCATTCTACAGAGAGCACAAGGAAGCAGAATGAAATCTCAATCTACTTCAGATGCATTTGCAACTAAACAATGTCCAGAGGTTGAGAAACTTCATTGCTTATAGCCTCCCGAAGAGTTGTATCACACACTGCCATGTAAACAGTTTAGATTCTTCCGTGAAGCAATTGCAGCAAACCATTCGTGGTAGTTTAAGCTGGAAAAGAAAAAGCATTTGGAAGCAGCAACTTCCTGCCTACTCAACTGAACTCATCTTTCACCATGCATAGGTTGGGGAGGGAGGAAGGGTGGAGAGGGAGGAAGGAGGAAGGAGGAGAGGTACCTGGGCGGGCGCGGCCGGTCGCCGGAGGGGTCGGGGTCGGGGTTGGGGTCGGGGTCAGCGGTGGCGGCGTCGAAGGGATGCCTCCGTTGGTCGTGGGGAGGCCGGCGGCCGCAGTCATCGTCCTGCACCCCATGCCTGGACTGAGGTAGAGGCAGCGCAGGGCAGGGGCCGACGCGGGGAGGCTGTCGGCGACGGCAAGGTCGCGGAAGCATTGGCGGGGGCGGCAGCACATGTAGGGCGGCGGCGCCGTGGGCCGGGGCAGCGCGCTGGGGGGATCGGAAGTGGATCTGGCAAGAGGGAGGGACGAAGGGGTCGGGGGAGTTAGAGCTAGGGGGAAGATTACTAATGGCGCACCCCCGAGCGGTGCGCCATTAGAATGTTTTTTTACATAGCAATGGCGCACCCCCGATCGGTGCGCCATTAGAATGTTTTTTTAGATAGCAACGGGGCACCCCCGAGCGGTGCACCATTAGAATGTTTTTTAGATAGCAATGGCGCACCCCCGAGTGGTGCGCCATTAGAATGTTTTTTTTATTTTTTTTGTTGCTATTTTTTAATATTTTTTTTTATAAAAACAGTAATATTTTTTTATAAAAATAGTAATATTTTTTTATGAATATGAAAAAATATCATCAAATTTGTTATTTGAAAATATCATCAAATGGGGGTGCTCGGTGGCGGTGGAGCGGGGGAGGGTGCGGGGGGTGCTCGGCGGCGGTGGGTCGTCGGCGGTGGTGGAGCGGGGGAGGGTGCGGGGGTTGCTCGGCGGCGGTGGAGCGGGCCGGGGAGGGTGCGGTGGGTCGTTGGCGGCGGTGGTGCTAGCGGGGGAGGGTGCGGGGGGATCGAGATCGAGATGGAGGGGGATAGAGATCAAATTTGAAAAAATATTCATGAATTCAAAAAGTGCCCATGAAATTTAAAAATATTCATGAGTTCAAAAAGTGCCCTTGTAATACTATCGAGAAATGAAGACTACGATTTAAATACAATCGATCTTAGCTAGCTATCTGTTCACAATCTTCTTGCCCTTCTTTTTCGCAAACAGAGTTCTTCTATGGAACAGACGTCCTTTAGGTAGGGTGGTCCTGCTTCTTCTTGTGGTGTATGCTGCTACTTCATCGTCGTCGTCATGTTCCATCTTCGGGTCACCGTACTTGTCGAAGTCTTGCTCATTGGCGACTCCATCCATTCTGATGATCTTCCTTTTGCCTCTCCTCACGACAACACAACTGGGCTTTGATGGGTCGGTAATGAAGAAGCATTGGTCCACTTGGGAAGCCAGTACCCATGGCTCATTTTTCGCGGTGACGTTTGCGCCCGCGGTCTTGGATTTGGCTTCGGGTATAACCATGGTGGTGAAATACCGGTCTTCCTTTAGGACGCTCTTGGCCCATCTGCCACGGAACATCGGGACCTTCTCTCCAGCGTAGCTCAGCTCCCAGATCTCCTCGATCCTTCCATAGTATCTGTCCTTGTCGTTACCGGTGTAGGATTCCATCATTACCCTAGAGTTCTGATAACGATCGCTCTTCATGTCCTTTTCCTCGGTGTAGAATGTGTAGCCGTTGATATCGTACACCTCATAGGTCATCAGATTGTGCTCGGCGCCCTGTGACAAGGCGAATATGAGTTGTTCTTCCGTGGAAGAATCCTCATGTAAAGGGTACGACAGAAGCTTCTGCTTGAACCAACGCGTGAAACATGAGTTGTGCTCTTTGATTATATCTCCGTCCGTCTTCTGTTGGCCTTGGTCATTGTAAGTCTTCTCAATAAAGGTTTTGTGCTCTACCACCCAAGGATCGACCACGTCTATGTGTTGTAGCGTGACTAGGTTTGCTCTTTTACAGTCGGCGATTCGACCCTCGAAGTCGACATGTATTTCGCGGCGCCCCTCACGGTGACCCCATCCAGCGAGCCTACCGAGGTGCCTGTTGATGGGCAGACCAACGGGGTTCTCGATGCCTAGATAATTCGTGCAGTAGGAGATGCACTCTTCGGTCAGAAAGCCCCTGGCTATGCTTCCCTCTGGACGTGACATGTTGCGAACGTATCCTTTGATGACACCATTCATCCTTTCGAACGGCATCATGCTGTGCAGGAACGTCGGCCCGAGGTGGATGATATCCTCCATGATATGGACCAGCATAACGTCGAAGAATGCGGGCGGGAAGTACATCTCAAGCTCGCATAGTATCACCACGATCTCATCCTGTAGCCTTCTAAGTTGCCTCACGCCAACCGACTTCCGAGAGATGACGTCGAAAAAGTTGCATAGGCCAAATAGCATTTCACGGACGTGCGCGTCATGATCCCACAGATTGCAACTGGAAGTATATGCATCATCAGCATGTGATAGTCGTGAGACTTCATCCCGCTGAACTTCTGGTTCGCTGGGTCTAGATATCTGCTTATCTTCCCCGCGTAACCGTAAGGAAGTTTTACTCCTACGAGGCAGGTGAAAAACTGCTCGATCTCCTCCTGACTTAGAGTGAAGCACGCGGGAGGGTAGTCATTTCTGATCTTCTTGGCCTTTTTGCCTTTGCGACGACTTTCTGTGTCCTGCTTCGCCTCATCATCATCATCATTAGCGTGAAGCTCCTCCCTAATGCCCATTGATTTCAAGTCTGCCCTTGCTTTCAGCCAATCTTTGGTCCTCTCTGGCATGTTCAGCAGGGTACCAAGCAGACTCTCGCACACGTTCTTCGTGATATGCATGACATCAAGGCTGTGAGGAACAGGGTGGATCTTCCAGTATGGCAAGTCCCAGAAAACATACCTCATTTTCCATACCTTCAGCAGCGGGTCTGGCGCCTTTCGCTTCTTTCCCGGCTCTGGCGCCTTTTGCTTCTTTCCCGGCAGTGGGCAATCTTTCCAATTTTTCAACAGCTCGTCTATTTCCTCACCGCTCCTCGTACGCGGGCGTCTTCGGGGTTCGGTTTCACCATCGTACAGATCCTTGCGTTTTCTCCATGGGTCATCATCGCGAAGCCACCTTCGATGTTCCATGAACACGGTTTTCGAAGACCCGGGATCTCTATCTAGCTGGCGATACGTTGTGTCATCCATGCACTTGACGCATCCAGAAAATCCATGGACCACCTGCCCCGCGAGATATCCGTAACCGAGATAGTCGTGCACCGCCGTGAGCAGTGCGGCTCTCATAGGGAAATATTCTATCTCTGCAGCGTCCCACGTATTAGCTGGCGTTTTCCACAACGTGTCTAGCTCCTCTTTCAGCAGCCCCAGATATAGATTGATGTCGTTCCCTGGTTGTTTCGGCCCTTCAATTAGCACACTCATGTGAATGTACTTCCTATTCATGCACAACCAGGGGGAAAGTTGTACATCCACACAAACACAGGCCAGGTGCTATGTGTGCTTCTCTGGCTGCCAAATGGATTGACTCCATCGGTGCTCGCGCCCAGCATGATGTTCCTTGGATCGTTCCCAAATTCTGGGTCTTTGAAGTTCAACGCTTGCCACTAGCTCGCATCCTTAGGGTGACTCAGCATCTTGTCTTTTTATTTATCTCCGGATCATTTCCGTCATCTTCCTGCTTCTTCTCCTCCCTATCCACGTGCCAACGCAGGATCTTTGCTACCTTAGGGTCCGTTAAATATCGCTGCAGACGAGGAGTGATCGGAAAGTACCACACCACTTTTCGAGGAGCTTTCTTCCTCTTCTTGTATCGAGTGACGCCGCACACTGGACATATGGTAGACTCCGCGTGCTCGTCCCGATAAATGATGCAATTGTTCATGCACACATGGTATTTCATGTGTGGTAAATCTAGAGGACAGACGATTTTCTTTGCCTCCTCGAAACTGGTCGGGCTCTTGTTCCCCTTGGGAAGACGTTCGTGCTAGAATGACATGTTCTCGTCGAAGCATGCGTCGGTCATTTTGTGTTTTACCTTCACCTCCAGAGCCATGAGCGTTACTTTCAGGCGGGTATCCTCGGGCCTGCATCGTTCATACAATGGAGTAACCGCGTCTATCTCGAGTTGATCCAGCTTGGCTTTCTCTCGGGCGGTAGCTCTTGCGTTATCCGTCTGCTTGAGAAGCAGCTCTTGATTATGAGGGTCCTGCACCCAGCCTCCATCGTCATCTGCTCCGAAATCTTCATCTTCATGATCATGCCCTTCGTCTTGATCTTCCTCATCATCATGTCCGGCATCTTCTACACGATGACTGTGTACAGCATCACCGTCGTGATCATGTCCTGGAGATTCTTCGTCTTCTCACCCGCCCTCGCTGTGGTGGTTGTCTTGCTGCCCTTCCTCATTTCTTGCCCGCCCCCCATGGATGAATTCATAGTCATCTTCATCACCTTGCCACCGATAGCCATCCATGAAACCACGCAAGAGCAGGTGGTCCCGCACCTGCCCGGAATCTGGGTCTGCAAGAAGGCTCTTCAGCTTGCATCTTCGACACGGACATCTTATCTCCTTCTCGTTCTTTTGAAGCATCTCGGCCTTCGCGGAGCTCAAAAACCTATTCACGATGCCTTCGGTCATCGTGCGGACCAGGGTCGCCTGCGGGGTAGAGAAAACGATGTTTTAGAACCAAGAAAAAATTTGGCATGACTTTCCCTAAAAATAGGACCAAAAAGAATGCATAGTGCCAAAATTCTCGCCGAAACGGAAATGAATCAACATTCCGGCAAAATATTGGCAACTATCGCATTTCAAATACCGGTACCTGCAAACACAAACA
Source organism: Aegilops umbellulata (assembly GCA_032464435.1). Taxonomy (NCBI): domain Eukaryota; kingdom Viridiplantae; phylum Streptophyta; class Magnoliopsida; order Poales; family Poaceae; genus Aegilops; species Aegilops umbellulata. Next base: position 380,368,961 of record CP136054.1, read on the forward strand.
TATATGCAACACCACAAACATATGCAACACCACAAACATACATAGATCTAGCAAGGCCATAAAAAGTGCATGTGCACGTTGTTGGAGTGAGCTAGGGAGAAAAAAAGTATATCTACAACATAAAGATAGCTTTCCCCTTACTTACCTATCAAAAAAAAAAAGGTGATTTAACCACTTAATTTTGATGAATCTATGGTGCAAATGAGGTGAGGAGGAGGAGGCAGCCGACACAAGCTTGCAGGAGGAGGTGGAGAGAATGAAGTGGGGAAAGTGAGTGTGTAGGTGTGGCTGTCCAAAATATCTAGCTGGTTCTAGGTTACTAATGGCGCACCACAGACAGATGCGCCATTAGTAACCCTTGTTACTAATGGTGCACCAGCTTGTGGTGCGCCATTAGTAGTTTTGCAAAAACACAAAAAAAAGTAATGGCGCACTGGGCTGGTGGTGCGCCATTACTAGTTAAACTAGTAATGGCGCACTCTTCCGTGGTGCGCCATTAGAATTTTTGGAAAAAAAATTGTTACTAATGGTGCACCGTGGGTCTGGTGCACCATTAGTGTCTACCACACTAATGGCACACCGACTCATGGTGCGCCATTACTATATAGTAGTGGCGCACCACATGTCTGGTGCGCCATTAGTGGCCATATCATCTATAGCCCTTTTCCTAGTAGTGCACGACCCAACAGAGGCCCATTCCTGTGAAAAGGCTGGCCTGTTTGACTTGGTCAAAAGGTGGTGGGCCGGCCCACGGAAAACCTGTTAACGGCATGTTCGCATATAGCCCATTTACAGCCCGCTAACCCAGGGCCCGTTACGCCCTATCCAAATTAGGCCCAGTAGCGTCATCTGGGCCGTTCAATATGATTCAGCCCGTTTTAACTTTCGGCCCATGTGTGGCCCATGACTTCTTTCGGCCCATATGAGGACCTTTGTAACTCTTGGCCCATCAACGACTCGTGGTGAAACTGGCCCGTAATGAACAGTGTATCACTTTATACCCATTAATGGCCTGTTATTCCATTGGGTCGTTTCCATCCCAAGTTATCTTTCGGCCTTCTCAGGGCCCATTGATTCTTGGGCTCATTTGCAGCATTCGGTTACATACGGCCTGTTACTGTCATTTTTTGCTTGTGGGCCAAATTCAGCCCGTCGTCATAGTCGACCCATTTGCGGACCGTTAATAGATTGGGCCGTTTTCATGTAAAAAACCCGTTGTGCTGTTTTCATAGAGTTATCAAATACGGCCTATTAACGGCCCGTTATGGTCCATGAATAGTACGACCCATGATTGGCGAAATGATGATACGCCCCGTAGAAGGCCCATGGATCCTACGGCCCGTATGAGGCCCATGGATAGTACGGCCCGTAGAAGGCCCATGGATCGTACGACCCGTAGAAGGCCCATGGACCCTACGGCCCGTAGAAGGCCCATGGACCCTAAGGCCCGTATAGAAGGCCGATGGATCCTACGGCCGCACGAAGGCCCATGGATCATATGGCCTGCAGAAGGCCCATGGTTACAACAGTCCGTGTGTTGCCATGATTATTTTGGCCTAGTTACCAAAAATAGGCTATTGTGGCCACTAGAAAAAAAAACAGAAAAATAACTGCAGTGACTACAAGCAAACAACTAAACAAGACAATAAGGAAATAAAAAAGCAAGCAATTAACGCTAGCCTATTACCGCTATTACACATATTACATCCATTGGGCATCAAAGTTTGCCACCAGTGCAAATATAGGGAACAAAGCAGCACATTACAAACACTGGCCGTCAAAATTGGCCACCAGTGCAAATAAACGCGACAACAAAACAAGAGCATAACTGAAACAACTTCAGAAGAGCTCAAGAAACGTTATCCTGGGTATCCACCATGCTGGCAATAATCTTAGCAAGCTGATTAGCTTTGTCCTGTTTGGCGCTAAAATCCTCCAACGCTTGCTGTTGCACCAGAAAGTATGCATCTGAATGCTCCAGGGACTTCCGCAGTCCTTCCGCTTCTTGTCGCAGCACAACTGATCGATGTCTTTCAGCTTGTAGTTGAGACTCAAGAAACCGAACTGATTCAGACAGTGAGTTTGAATAGCTTGTGCAAGTGGTAGTGGCCAGTAACTCGAACACTAATTCAAGACAGGACTTTGGGGTTGTCTCGCTGTCTTCAAGATAGTCTTCCTTAGCTGTTTTATCAGCTTTGTTGGAGACCAACAAGGATGTGTCACTATCCTGAACCTTATCTGCATTACTTCCTTTACCATTGCTTAATAAGGCACTCTTCCCCAATATTCTATCAGCATTCTAAAAGAAGAAACAAGCAGACACATAACAAGTTTAGCATGTACTAGTATATGAAACTCATTTCGGTGAACCAGTTCATTAGTAAGGTGGACAGGATTAAACTACCAAGTCTTCTATTGCCAAGTACTAGTACATAATAAAAGCATCAAACAAACATATATCTATGTCCTATGGTCACTGCATTGTCTTGCCAAATCAAAATAGAGACACAGTTCAAATTATATCAGTTCAAGACAAAGCAGCAGTGAAAGAATACAAAGCGTGGGAAACTCCACGGCACAACAAGATTTGAGATGGGTACCACGGGTCTACATGTACAACAACACTATTGGCTCTGTTGTGATGCTAGTAATGTGCATGATATGAAAGTCAACTGTATACACAATTGAAATTGAAATCAACAGAGCTATTGATAAGAGCAAACCTGTTAAAGAAACATGCATGAACATACCTGTTGTGCCATTGGAGTTTTGATTGGATCCTTCAATTTAAAAATAAGTTTGTATGAGTAAATACAGTTATACAAGAGCAAAGCAATCATGGTTAAAAAAGGCGCGCCTAAGCGAGCGCTTAAGCGCGCCTAGGCTCTAGGCGTTGGCAAAACGCATTGCGCATAAGTATGCATAATCTATGCATAACTACACATAAGCATGTGCTTTGGTCAGTAAAGCGCAAGGCGGTGGCAAAACGCACAATTAACGCCTAGCGCTTTTTTGAACTATGATAGCAATGGAATCTTAAATTAGAACAGTTGTTCTTCAGGTTTAGGCACTTGTTCTACATGAACAGAGTACATCAAGACGCAAGAATATAATACTTAAAAATATAAAATGAGCTCATAGACCTTACCACATTATTGGTTCGGGACCAGTACAGAACAAGGCGTTCCCAGTCATCGTCCAGTAAATGTGTCTCAATAGAACATAAGGGAATTTGATGAGTTTCTTTGCCGCTGAAGTACGTTTTCTTCAGGTAATTCCGATACTGCCACCAAGCATTCTTGAAGATAGCAGAGGTATTAGGATAGGTTACCTCATCCTGAGTTTCCAAATCGGTCCTTCTCTATAGAGAAAAATGGAAAAATTTGCTGTATTATAACCATCATGGAGGTAGGATGTATGGGACGAAGCAAAGTAATTGCCATGAATAACATTACTTACACATAACTCCTGGAGAAACACCTACAGCTGGCATTTTCCTTCATCTTCAGTATAATGTTTCCAAGATGGGAAGATACGCACATACGATTTAACAACGTCAAATGCGATAGAATGCTAAACTATGACTAGCTGGTTGTGCTTACTCCACAGGAATAGGCGTACTAACTGGTGGAGTTGGGGTTCGCCGTGATAGTACTGGCCCTTTGGGCACTGGAGCTGCCTTACTAACTGCTCTTGTTTGGGAGCTCTGTGGTGGAGATGGTGCTGTGTCAACAGGAACTGGGTTACTATCGGCTAGGGTTGGGGTTAGTTTGGGTGAAGCTGGTTCTCTGTCCATCGCAGTAGGGGTACAATCTGCGAGAGTTTAGGTTATGTGTGGTAGGGCTGGTTCTTGTGCATGTACAACCGGGGTGCTATCTCCACCAAGAGGTAGCACTGTTTTATTTGAAGACCGTGTTTTTAGTCCGCTAGATACTGGCATCACCCGCTCCAATTCAAATGGTTGATAAGCAGGAAACATAGTTGAATGTACAAACATTGTATGAGAGACAGATGCAATAGATAGTGTGGAAAAAATAGGGCATGAAATAGTTGACATGTATATTGTTTAACTAAAATGGATAGCATGACATAATTTCACATATATGATGTCTATCTAAACTAGATAGCATAGCATAACATAATTCAAAGATATGATGAATAACTAAACAGGATCGCATGACATAATTTACCTATATGTTATCTAAGTAATTAGGATCGCATCATTTAATTCACATATGTGATTTATATGCTAAACAGAGGGCATTCGATATGATGTCTGAACTAAGAACATGGTGTTGAATATTGTGTATATGATGTATAAACTATGCAATGCAAGACACCGTATGCATGATATGAGCAGTATAACTGTGCCAAGTTAGAGCATACACCTCAGTGGGGGAATAGGACTGGTCATCTGTCTCTGAATACATCTCTGAGGAGCTATCGGGACCCAACAAGAGATCTGCTTCGACAGGTAGCACTATCTGCTCTAAAGGCCTTGTTTTCACTCCAGATTTTTCCATCTCCCACCCAAATGGCTGATTCACATGAAGAGTAGTTTAATGTACAAACATTGTCGACAAATGGAAATGTAATGAAGAAAAGGATGGGCAAGATATCATTCAAATATATGATGCCTGGTTAAACAGGATGGCATTGCACATTTCACATATATTATGGCTGGCTAAAAGACATGAGACTGCATAATTCCCATATATGATATAGAAACTAAACATGTGGCATTACAAAACATGTCTAAACTAAGCAGATGACATATATGATGTCAAAAGTAGGAACTATAAGGCAACATATGCATGATATGACTAACATCATCATGCCAAGGTAGAGCAAACACCTTGGGGGGGGGGGGTAAATAGGAGTGGTCAGCGGCGTCTGAATCCGCCTCAGAACAGATATCTTCCTCTGTATTACAATCTAGAGAGGGGTGGGGAGGGTTTGCCATTGAGCCCACCATGGAGCGATGTCTGCATGACATTGTATTGCCACGCAAAACTCTTCTCTTTTTCTCTACATGTTCAGCATGACTGTGTACAATATTTGACATGCATACGAAAAAAATATGGTGAGATTATGTAAGGTGAGCATGCAGAAATTTAGAGTGATGGTAACAACCAGTGGATCGACGTTTTTCCGTTGAACCAAAATAGCCCTAATGGATCGATGTGAATGTATAGTAATAAGTGATGCAACAAGTGTACAACCTCTTTGCCATAGCCGTGTCGACCTCAGCATCATTAGGTTGGTCGCTGAAGCAGTTGAGGCAGAGGTGGCTGTTGGAGGTGTGGAGGAAGATCTGAGGAATCTGTAGACAGCGTCCAGGGCACTGCAGTGTTGTGATGGATCGTTCTGTCATTGGAGCAGCTCCGGTGAGCCGTAAGACGTCAAGGCTGAAGCAGCACAAGACAGACATCGTCAATCTCAAGTGGGATTCTAATAGCATCTCCAATAGATGATGTAAAATGGATGTAAAATTAACATCACAAAAAACCACCTGACTACAACAGATGAGGTAAAAACTGTTGACTCTGAACTTAACTGTCGAAACTGAAATTTACTGTGGAATCTGAAGGCTAGTGTCGAAACTGAACGCAATGGTAGCAGAGAGGCACTTGACATGTAGTTTAGGGAGGGCCTGCAGTTCATCTTCAACCTGCACCCCCCCTGATCCGCCAGCCACCACCGGCCAAACCGCCGGCCCCAGCGCCGCCTCGCCGCCCTGAAACAACTCGCCACCGCCGCCTCGCCGCCCCAAAACAACTCGCCAGCGCCGCCCCGGCCAGCCCTCTAGGCCCCCCGCCCCCACCCTGAACCCTAGGATATATAGTGGGGTACCTCTCCGGCGAGCCCCCGTCCCTGCTGCGGGTGGTTCTTCCTTAACTCCGGCAAGCCCCCCCAACCCCTGAAAATCGACTGACCCAAAAGTCGATTCAGTGAACTGAAGTGTGGCTTAATTGGAGCAAAGCAGCAGCACGAGCGAGGGGGAGAGCAGCAGCAGCAGCTGGGCGAGCGAGCGATCGAGCTAGAGCCGAAGCAGCAGCAGCAGCGCGAGCGAGCGAGAGCTGGAGCGGCAGCAGCAGAAGATCCGGCTGGTATGGACGCCGCCGCCGATGGGGCCTTGCACTGGGGGAGAGCCGCCGTGGAGATGTCGCCCGCGGCACCGACTTCAAGGTAACCGCTCCATGGGGGTGCGGGATGGAGCACCATCGGCGCCGAGAGGTCGAGTTAAGGAGAAGGTGCAATGCGTGAGTGTACAACCTCTTTACTGGCGCCGAGTAGGCCTCGACTTCGTCCGAGGAGTCGGTGAGGATGTTGCGGTTCCGGTGGAGCAGGTTAAGGCGGCGCTGTGGGGATGGAGCAGCCGTGATAGACGAGGCGATCGTCGGAGCAGCTCCTTGCAGGTGGAGGACGGGGCGGCTGAACCGGCGGGACGGCAAGATGGACGACGGATCCTCATCCGGGGAGGTGGACGAGGGACGTCGAGCTTTTGCGGTGGACGACATTGTCGGGGAAGAGGCTCCGGCTGGGCAGCGGTGACGTGGCGGACGAAGGAGGGTGGGGTTTCGCGGCTGGAGCGGAGAGGTTATGGCAGCCTGGGATTTCAAATGGCGAAAAGGGGGCGATGGGAGGGGGTGAAGCATGACTTAGGGACGCGCTTGTCCAAAATGTAGGGTGTGTTACAAAAGTACCCCCACCGATTTGAACTAGCGGCCCTTTCGGCTCAGGGTTAGAAGGGGGATTTCGCGTGTCGGGATTTGGCCGCTGGAGGGAGTTTTCGCGCGCATTGTAATTTTGGGATAGCAAGGTACGGGTTGTGAAGGCGCCAGTTTTGGGAACACGATATCTGAATTTTCGGGATATAACAAGACACGGGTTGAATTTTAGGTACAAGCCTAACGTGTCGTAATATTGTACTTGTACGTACCAAATCAATTCGCACTTCCCTCAACCAAAAAGAAAACAAAAAAATAAAATTATTCACACCACACAAAGAGAGAGTCTTGCCCCGTTTTAGTATACAAATGCTATTCAAAGCTACTCCCTCCTTCCATCTATATAGGGCCTAATGCGTTTTTTATGCTAACTTTGACCAAATATTAGAGCAATGATATATGACATGCAACTTACACAAAGCACACCGTTAAATTCGTCTGTGAAAGGTTCTTTCAATGATATAATTTTCACATTGTGCATGTCATGTACTATTAATCTTGTCAATAGTCAAAGGCGGCCTTAAAAATCTCATTACGCCCTATATAGATGGAAGGAGGGAGTATGAATCCATGTTATGTCCGATTAAATTTTTTCGCTTGCTGTATAATGCATGTAACCTACTCATACCAACATTTTAGTGCATTCCAAATGTCTATACTACCGCTACAATTCGAACTAAATTTGAATTCGTTTCTCTATTTCAATAAGAATCTACAATCATGATTGTTGCCAACTTCAACCATCATAGTTTCTTTCCTATCCGCCAGATATAAATCGGACAGCTTATAATGCAGGATGGCAGGCACACCATCATCAACAACTCCGTTTTTTATAAGAGTAGAGATAAAATATATTAAATGTAGTATAACATGTTCATAACCACACCATGTGTATCACCGTTATATATATTCACACATGCGTCAGTTTGAAACACTACGATAAATTCTTCAAATATCTGAATTCGCTTTTTATAATGAAGTATATTTGATCTCTATTCGTCTTTTACACACACAACCCTCTTATCTTTGTAGCTAGCTCTAACTTTCTCTTGTGCATGCACACGCCCGCATCCCTCTCACCCTCCCTCAGCATTCCCTAGCTCCATCGCACAAATTCGTCTTTTCACTTTAGGTCGTCCACCCATGGTGTGTGTAGGCCCCCCAGCTCCTTCTTTACGGCACACATCGATCGATATGCCTCTCTAGCCAGGTGTGCCTAGCACAAACACAAGCTTCCCCTCTTCTCTTGTCATCGTCCATGCCTCACTCCCACCACTCTTTTCATCATTCTCGTACTCGCACACTCCTTCCCCCTCGATATAGTATGCCTCTCGTACCACCTCCTACATGCATCCCTCTCTCTCTCTCTCTATCCTTCTCCTCGTGCCTCATTTGCTTCTAACACACACATGCATGTATACCGATCGATCTCCCAACATATACCTAGATCGACTTTAAGTACCCCCCCCCATCGATCGACGTACCTCACAAGTTATGTCTCTCCTTTCTCTAACAAAGGGCGATTGATCTTCCTATGTAGTTACGTCTGCTTACCATAGCCACATCGTCCCCCGCATCATTTGTGCATGTCTCCTGACCTGTCTCTCACATGCACGTGCACATACAACAAGCAGCCATCTCCTCTCTTATTGATATTGCGGGCGTGCCCTCCGTTTGTCTAGCAAGCCTATCCCACCATTTGTTAGAAGCAACTCCACTACCACCCCCTCCAACACTCTAGCTCTGTCTCTCTCCCAACCTTATTCCTCTCATGCACATATGCATAGATGTCAATCGATCTCCCTTAATACATGAGGCAGATCGATCTCCTTAATATATGAGGTAGGCCTCTCTCCTCCTCCAAACATATACCAGACATTTTACCTCTATAGTTAATTGGGCCTCCCTCTTCCCCCACCACACACCGATAGTCGAGCGCTGCAGGTAGGTATCCATGCCACAGAGACAAACTGCACATGTCCCATCTCACGTTCCAGTAGGCCAGCCACTCTATATCTTTGACCTGGGCACACACAAATTCGATGGGACTCTTTATCGATCGCGCGCACGCACACACACACACATCATCCCTCTCTTCAATTCTATGGACACCTCAAGCCGACGATACCTTCACTCTCTTCTCGTGGATCACCCCCTCTATATATATGTTATATCCAGGACTCTATTTCACACACATTGCATATGTTACATTTTTTGATTGACCCCCCCCCCAAAAAAACTCTCAAGAACCCACACACTATATCTCTCTAGGTTTGTATCTCTCTTACACAATCCCACGTAGGTGGTGTACGTATACAAGAAGAGAATAGGTGCACCGTGCACGTACTCACGCTTCGTGCCCAGCCACACCCACGCGGGTACACAGTGGAGCTCATTTCTTTACGAAATGGCAGCCCACGTGCTAATTTGAACGCCTGTAGCGGTTGTTTACCTAGGGAGGTCATGTACCACGCGTGCACGAAACAAAGTTCGACTTGACGCGTTGCCGCGTTATTTCTAAATAAAGTTATAGCGCTCAATGGCATGTACACAGAATATAAAACGATTTTTATGGAGAAAAAGGTAGTCCGCTCACTATATACAATGGAGCCTGCCTGCCTGGTTGGTCACTGATCCAGCCGCATCCCGTCCGCCAGGGGAAAGGGAGTGTGGTGGCCTCTCTCTCTCTCACCGTTGGTCACTGATCCGGCCGCATCCCGTCTGCCGGAGGAAAGGGAGGAAGTGCATCGTTTCTCCATTCGACAGCGCCGAGGTAGCACGTCCCGATCTGCGGTACACGTCGTTCTCTCTGACCAAGCTCCGGCGCGGCAGGGCCTACGCCACCTGCTCGCAGATTCCACCCGCCGCCGCTCACCTAGTTACATCCTGACGACCACCAGGTATCCCCTCCGGCCTTGCTCCACTGCCCGTCTTCCCACGTCGCTGCATGTGGATCTTCCATAGTTCTTTGCCCAAAACGTAGCTCGTCCAGCGTACTTTTCATATTGCATTCTCGTCCTCACACCGTTTTAGACAAACACAATCGTGTTGTTATCTTCCCTTAGGACAAGGAATATGCTTCTTTTTTGACGTCGCATGTGTCATCAACTGTTATTGGCCAGTAATTGTTTCCTTTCGATCTCTTTTTTTGCAAACAGGGCTATCAATTTCACGTTGTTGCTATTGCGATCTTTTGGTGAACTGCACAAATCACTTTTTTCTTAAGAGTGTTTTGTGCAGTTGTACTAAAATGTCACACGGGCATCGTCTCTACATTTCAGTGCGACTGCATAAAGGGAGATTGGTTTTGCTCTATCCTCCTCATCCAACTCCGAGCCTAATCTTTTCCAACTAGTTAGTCTTAAGAGAGACTGCAAAGGTGACTGGCTTCTATTTGTGTGTTTATTGTTTCATCAGTAGTCCTCTGTTATTGTAATCACACTTAATATCTTTGGAACAGGGACGCTCAGCTCTATTTTAGTGGAACTGCACAAAATGATCAGAATGTTGCATGCTCCAGACAGCTACTTTTTTTCCCAACATGCCTTGTTGATTTAGACAGAGCTGGGGGGACGTTGCTGCCAATGAAAGCATGGATCAATTTTAATTTAAGACCTTCTCACAACTCGGTCTTCAGTTGTGATGTAATTATTAGCTCTGATCTGCTAATAATTGACATGCATTAGGAAGGAAGTTAGTTTTTTATTGTTTCCGAAAGAGCATGATGGCAAGACACGTGAAACAAAAGCTGAAAGCTCACACCATTGTACAATTTCATGTCGCTGGAAAATTATTTGTATAGTACGTAAATTATGTAAACAAATGATGGAAGCTTGGTAGCATTGCCAGAAGCCTCTTCATCATTCGGGTCCATGTGCCATGCACAAAATTATACTCCTTCGTTCCTAAATATATGTCATTTTACAAATTTCAAACGTGCATATTTTAGAGTGTAGATTCACTCATTTTGCTTCGTATGTGTACTCCCTCCATTCCTAAATATTCTATTCGTCTTTCTAGAGATTTCAACAAGTGACTACATACGGAGCAAAATGAGTGAATCTACACTCTAAAATATGTCTATATACATCCGTATGTGCCAGTCCATTTGAAATCTCTAAAAAGACAAATATTTGAGTAGTCACCGTTGAAATCTCTAGAAAGACAAATACTCCGGAGTATATTTAAGAACCGAGGGGGTAGTGCACAACCCCATGGGAGACTCAACCCTGTCGTTGCGCCGCATTAATAGTGAGTACTGAGCAGTCAAATCATAAGCCCCACCTTTCCCACTGTAAGTTGCTCTGAAGAAGCAACCATCAATACGCTCTTCTTTGAATCCGCTCATACTACTCCCTCCGTCACTGTTTATACGGTGCACTTTAGAAAAAAGAAAAAAATATGTGGGACCAAGGCGCTAGCGATCGGCCTGAAAAATAGTATTGGTAGTTATAGCACGGCGTCTATTACTAGAGGGAATAATGCGTACACACATGCATGCAGTGCTTCCACCCAGGGTACACACATGCATGCACTTACTCCACTCCGTAGTAGTACAGTACATGGAGAGAAAATTGTGGACTTGATTGCGGTTACCACGCCCTAATTAATTGAGCATTAAACCAAACGCGTCTAAAGTCTCTCTGGTGGTGGAAATGCATTGAGAGAAATGCATCATAATGAAGCGTGCCCTGTAAACTGTGACGGAGGGAGGAGTAGTATGAAGGTGCAAAACCAAGTACACGTATGGCCAGTCGGTCGACGCACCCCCTCTTGGCATATCACTGACATGTGGGACAGGAGTGTGAGCAAACCGATCTCAACTGACGGCAAAGAGCCAACCCGCCGTTCCTTGAGAGAGACGAGGAGCGAGAACACACAGACGGGCTCGCACGGAGGCCAAGATATATTCGAGCATGGTTGGTTGATCGATATCATTCATTACATGTTGGGCTGCCGTTTTCCGCCCTTCTCCGAAATAAACGTGTACTTTATCAGAGATAAAAAAATAAGAGTACAGACGCTCCACCATGAGGTTCTAGTAGTAGTACAACTCATACTACTGCGCTTGGCTCTTCGCCTCTTCGTGAAGTCGAACAATGATGGTACTCCGCATGTTGGGTACTATAGCGTATGCCTCTGACAATCAGACACCGAATGGATTGATGCATGTCCACCGAGGGTAGGTTGCATTAGTCAAAAGGCGTAAGCGAGCTTCACCTTGTCCTGCAAGCTTCTCCTCGTTCTGCGAGTTGACGGGACACACCAAAAAGTAGTGCTAGTCCATACTCCCTCCTTTCCGGTTAATATGGCTTAATATTTTTTGCGGGTAAATGAGAGAGCTTTATTCATATATATGCATTCGGTGTGGACGATCAGCCAAGACACTGATCACTAGGAAGCGAGGTACCCCACAAAAAAGAACTAGGAAGCGAGGTGTTTCATCAAGCCAGCTCTCGGCCACATTCAAAGTGCAGCAAGCACGGTTGGCACGAAGATGTGCCGCAAGATTTGCTGACCTGTTTACATCCTGAATAACAAAAAAAGAGGAAATATTACCGAGTGCTACTATTTGTAACAGGATATGAGCCAGAATTAAGAGAGAATTGTGGCGAGTGTTCCATGCAATCAACTTCCATTATCACATGCGAGAACCCTCGAAGAGAACCAAATGTGTTGAAGATTGCTTTATCACATTTTAAAATTATAATAAGAGTGCAGACGCTCCTCCATCCGGTTCCTAGTACTAGTATAGTACGTACCTTTATAGACTATAGTAGTAGTAGTACTAGTAAACTTTGCACTTGGCTGTTCGCCTATTCGGGAAGTCGAACAATAATAGCACTAGTAGTATAGTGTATGCTTCTGGCAATCTGACACCGAACTAACTGTTGCACGTCCATCGCCTGAGCGAGGGAGAGCTTGCATTAGTCAAAAGTTTCTCATTGTCCTGCGAGCCACCGCGCACAAGCTTCTCCCGTCCTACAACCTTCTCCTCGTTCGGCAAGTTGACGGGACACAGCAAAGTAATGCTGGTCCATACTTCCTCCTCTCCGATTAATATGGCTTAATTTCAAACGATATAAATACACTATCTGTCACTGTATATTTGTAAAAATATGGTCAGTGGACTACATAATACGCTCATTGCGCTCAATATATATATTTTCCGGTGTTTACACGGTCACTAGCTCACCCTGACTAAGTATGTGTGTGCATGCACGTGTAGGTTGAGCACTTGAGCATGATCGTGTGTGTTCCATCGTGTGCTCGGACATGCATGCATTAGGGCGTCGCGCGAGTTTTTGCGTCCATGTGTACGTGTGGCTGTTCCATACACGTAGGGAGAGTAGGTGTAGGGGCCACTAAGGAGCAGTCAAATCACACAGTAAGTTAGTCAGAAGAAGCAACCATCATTTCACTCTTGAATGACACGTACGCAATATAAAATGGTTGATATGGAGAGAAAAAGAAAACCACTATATATGCACTAGCATGAGCCTAAGCTACAAGCCTGCTTGCTTAGGTTGCTCTCTTCACAAGCATAGAATGACGGGCCTGATTCCGCAGCTAGGGGAAGGGAACAATGTTCTCTGTAGACGCGGTCAACATCGGCGAGGGAGAAAACCCATAGTCGGTGCGTCCCAATCGGGGGTCACCGCGGTATGGGCCGATGCCGCGTCCCAACCGCCCTTCTAGCTACAGCCCGACGTCCTAGGTTCATCTTCCTTTTGGAGCCGGCTTGCTCCACTGCCGTAGCTCCATCTCCATGTCGATCTTTCTCTACTTCTACCGGCTTCTACTTGTGATGAGTTTATGTCTCATGAACTAGTGCCAGTACTATTATTCTAATCACACTTCTTCAATATCTTTGCCATCAGGGATGCTCAGGTCGATTTTACTGGAACTGCACAAAAGCATCGTACGATCTGAGGGTGCCAGCTGTATTTCCTTCGACAGGTTCTACCTAGCCAGGAAATTAAATCATGTTTAGGGTTTAGGGTTTAAGTCGTAGTGACCCCATCAGTAGTTTTTCTTTCGTACACGCTCTCACAACTTTTTTCTTTAGTTGTGAAGTAAATATTGGCTATGATCTGTGAATCATTGAGATGCATCAGCATGCGTGTTAGTTTTCCTTTGTATTTGATGGAATGTTGTAACGGGGCAACCTTGGAATAGGAATGAAAATGGAGTGGAAAGTTTCCGTTTTTCCGGAGAAAAAATGGAAACGGAGAGAAACCAACGTTTCGTTTCGTTGGATCGCGCCATCGAGCAAAACCAACGTTTAAATCACATCTGTCGTGTTCGTGTCTCACCCTCCTCCACGGCTCGACCCCACACGGTCGCTCGGCATGCCACTCACCGCAAACCGAGTATACGATAACTTTCCCACCTGCTTGTTGATGGATCGCGCCATGGAGTACTAGCACTACTGGAAGAGATTGATGAGTTGGGGGAGGACAGCTATATATAGCACGGACTCCCAAGAACTTTTTACATGCATGTTGTAGCCAGCTATTGCGACCTTTGAACGCGGAGCAGCCGCGTGCACCCGGAAGCGGCACGGGCGACGCTCCCTCGGCCGGCGCGCCGCTTCAATGCCGGCGCAAGTGAGAGGTTGCGTCCGCGCTGGCCGGGCATGAATGCGGCACTGACCGTTTCGGGCGGGAAGCACGCGCGGGTGACGAAGAGGGTTCGGGTTGGTCAGGCCCGGCCGTGGCAGCGGTCCGGACGTGCCCAAACAAGAGATGTTGTACGTTAATATTGTTGTGTATATAATTAACAACGTAAATAATGTGCCAGTTGGACAAATATTATTGGAGATGGAGATGGAAATGGAATTTTACGTAAACACGGATATGCATGTCTATGTCTATGTGTGTGTGCGCGACGACTCTCGCGACCTAGAAGCGGGGGCGTGTTTTTGATCGAGTTTTCTTTCTTGGTACGTTAGAAAATCAGTTTGTCTAATTCACATCTAGATGTTATTTAAGGATATCACATATAAGCTCTCAAGTATATAATGTAGCAACAAGAAACAAAAAAAACTAGGAAAAAAATAGACCACAAACAGAGTGGACATCAACTTAGATGTGACATAGCTATGCCACATCTAGATGTGTCCTAGACAGACCCTTAAAAAATTGTCCGCCAGTTTTCGTTTCATTTTTCTGGGAACGCGCGTATTCTATTTAAAACCACTGCTATGGAGAGATTTTTTACTCCATTATAGCCTCTTGTTTGATAGAGTTTCTCACGTCTCGCTGTCTCACCCTCTCCATATCAAAATAAGATGACAGTGTCCACTCTATCTCTCTCCTCACCGGTGGTCACAGATCCGGTCAAATCCCGTCCGCTGCGGGAGGTGAGGAGGTGCAGCTTTGACGTTGTCGCCATCGGCGATGGAGGAAGCCGATGCACACCGTCCTCTCGGAGCCGGCGCTGGCACGGACGAAGATCCTCCGCGCCCGTGTTCGCTGCCGTCGTGTGGGCAGATCCCACCCGCCCGCCTAAACGACATCTCGCCCACCTGAGGTATAACTTCTTGTACTGGTCCAGCTCCCCAGGTTGCTGCGTGCGGGTTTTCTTCTATGCGACTACTCCCCAGCTCCCCATGCATAGTAGCTAGGGTTCGTCGGCTGGTCCAACATCACCTACTAGTACTATTATAGAGGAAATGCCACTCGAAAAGTTGTCCTGATTTATGCCTCGGTGGAGGTATACATGTTGTTTCGACAAAAAGTACATGGTGGTTGTGCGGTCATTGTCCATATGGTGGTAGTACTATCACTGGTTAAATGAAGAAATGCTTTTTTTCTTGGGTATCCTGGTTGAGTTCCCATCAAGATAATTATGATGCTTCTCTTTGTTGGTGTACTTTTCATTAATTCTTATTGACAACTGAGATGTCGTTGCTAACCCTTTTTTATATTTTTGGAAACAGCGATGCGTGTCTCCATACACGGGCATGTCTTCCTCAATTTTAGTGGAACTGCACAAAATTGGATGGCCATTGTTGTTCCGCCTCACTGTCCTCTGCCACGTGGTTCTTCCTTCCTCGAGCTTGATTACTAAGAAGAAACAGACCACAGTGAGGATTTGTCGAACTTCATAGGTCCCTCACCCAAACTTGATGCCAAATGGATGATGCATCACCATGATGACCTATCGATGCTCATGGTTGCGCCTCATGGTTGCGGCGGCTGGTGAAGCTGATCGATTTTCAATGAAAAACAAGTTGTCTTCCATCAGTGCTCTTTGCTTGTTACGCACAAAGATGATATCCTTCGTCAGTTCACCTTGGCTGCGTTGGAGACGCAGTCATCTTTCACGTTGGTGCAATTTTATCACACAATTGGCTATGAACCAAATGTCTCCTCGAAGAAGGATCGACGTTGGTACTAAGAGCATAAGTTTTGTTTTGATTTCTAAGCCTTCTCACAACTTTGTCTCCAGCTCCCCTGTAATTTTATTTTTCCAGCTATTAACTTTGATTTAAAAAATGGTGTGGACTAAAAAAAGGATGGACGTAGTAGCCCTCCATTTTTATTTACTCCGCATATTAGATTTGACCGAAGTCAAACTTTGTAATACTCTCAAACCTTTCCGATAATTGAAATTAAAATTCTTTATTTGTACACACTCTCACATGTTTCCGATAATTTGGCGCATGTGTGGTTGTTCACTTAAGGGAGGGTAGTGTACCACACGTGAAGGACAGGAAGTGCGACCAGGACGCGTGGGCGTGGATCGTTAGTTCATCGAAAGTAGTACTAGTTTTCTTCACTGTACATTAAATAAAGAGTTTCATTTCGTACTTACACAATTTAAAACGATTGTTATGGAGAGAATAAGAAAACCACACCACTATATATTAGTCGTATACATGAGAGTACTATATGGATGCAGCTTCATTGACTTAGTGCACCTGCCTTTGGATTTATGACAGGTGGGCCCAAAATGTGTCTGGCTCACCTATCATACAGCCAAAAGCAGGTGCAGTGAAGGCACCGGAGCTCAGTCCGTACTACAATAGTATATATATAAGCGGGATCCTCAGCGCTTGTTCGCTAGGGTTTGCACTCTCCACACGCTCACCGCACTACATATATGTTACACGTTGGAGGCTCAGCGTTCATTTGCTAGGGTTTGCTATATTCACAGTCTCTCACCCTCTCTTCACCAGATCTAAACAAGACTGCATTGGCCTCTTGTCTCTCTCTCCCCCCTCACAGCTGGTGAAGGAGGCGTCCGTATCCCGTTGCACCGGGAATGGGAGGAGGTGCAGCGTTCACTCTATCACCTTCGGCGAGGGAGGCAATCCACTGCCGGCTGCGCTGTTCTCTTTCACCCAGCGCCTGTGCGGGAGGGCCACCGACCCCTTCTTTCTCACTGCCGTACGTGTGGGCAGATCCGGCCTCCCGCCGCACGCCTTGCCACATCCCGATGACCCTAAGGTATAAGTTTCTTTGAAACCGTCGTTGCTCTAGCTGCATGTGGATCTTTTTCGATCTGTAGTCGAATGTAGGTCTTGGTTCAAAGAGGAAAGAAGGGTGCCGTGGGCTGGAGCAAGAATCTAGGACGTGGTTCAATGAGGAAAGGAGGGGTGGAAAGTAGTATAGACTGGCTATCCAGCCGCTTTGTAGGTCAAAAAGGGTAAATGGGGGTAACCCAGTACACACATCTATAAGGAACCGATCTCTTTGTTGAAAAGGGAAAGAAACTGGGGGGTCGGTTAGTTTGTCTAGGACTAGATTTGCTGCCCTCACATAGGAAGAAGGTTCAAAGAGAACAAATATGGGACCAGCGCATATATGCTGCTTGGCTACATACTCTGCATCACCCATTTATACGTGTGGACGCACATGGTGCTGGCATGTCCCATACAACTATTTTGCTGTTGTTAATCTAAGAATGCTGCCGGAA
The DNA here is from genome assembly GCA_032464435.1 of Aegilops umbellulata. Classification (NCBI taxonomy): domain Eukaryota; kingdom Viridiplantae; phylum Streptophyta; class Magnoliopsida; order Poales; family Poaceae; genus Aegilops; species Aegilops umbellulata. The sequence goes on from CP136054.1 coordinate 380,386,618, forward strand.
AATTGAAGCAATGCCACGGTTAAAAGTAAATTACATTTTTTAACGAATGTTGTTTCGAGAGAATGTCTCTGTTAATATGAATCAATGCAACCATTTTAGAAATACTACTGTCCTACTTTGTTTTCCATCCAAGATAAGTTAGATGCTTCTTTCTGTCACCGTTTGTTTCATCCTCCTTTATTGGCAAGTAATTGTTTCCTTTTTTGCCTCTGTTAAAACATGGGTATCGATTCAACTTGTCGCTATTGCGACATTTTTCTTCGCTACTCAAAACACTTATGTTTTAAGAGTGTTTTGTGCAGTTCAACTTGAATGTCACACCGGTGACTTTGCTTAATTTTGGTGGAACTGCACAAAAGGAGATCGAGATTTCTTTCCAGTCTTCGTGGCGAGTTGTTTCAAATCTTGGTCTCAACCACATGATGTGCAGTGTGCTTTGAGATGTTGTGCTACTTGTTTTGGTACTGTTTTAAATAAAGAGTCAATTACACCACAAGTGCTTGAACTTGGCAAGAAAAGTCAGTTTGGTGCTCAAACTTGCAGCATACATTGAACCGGTGACACAACTTGGCTTGGGCGTGCATCTACGGTGCTAATCACGTTTGTATACGCTCAACATGCTGGCGAAGGCGCGCCAAAGTGGCGTAGGACACATTGTCAGTGACCGGAAAGGCAGGGATGGGTGTCTGACCTGGGTTTTTGCAAATACCACCCTGAATTTTTTTCATCACAAAAGAGCCCCTTGATTTTTCCTTGAAAAAACAATGAGGCCCACCTGTCAGGAAACAGTACGAAAATGAAACTAACATGCAAAAGTGAGGGGTTCGAACACACCAGCTCATCCTAAGAAGCCTAAGGTGCTAGCCACACCGCCAAAGTGACTTATGGGGTAGCCACAACTAGTGACCCAGATGCGGTTTAAATAGCCTGCAGTGACCGCGGCCCATTTTTACCATGATAGTGTTTTTAATTCATAAATATGATTATAATTCATACTATTTAAATTATATAACTGTTTTTAAATAATGCTTGAATATTTTTTAGAATTACATGAACCATAGTTTAAATAATAATACTTCTCGTAAAGTGAGTACATGAATATTTTTCTGAATGCATGAATATAGCCTAAAAATGCATGAATATTTTTGGAATACATTAACAATAAATGAATATTTTAATAATTTACGAACATTATTGTTATTTTTAAATATTATTTAACTTTAAAAACATTTTCAACTAAATACTTGAATATTTAATAGGATAATATTGACATTATTTTACATAAGAACAATTTTTAGAATTACATGGAGGTTATTTTAAATAATAATATTTTTAGAATTACATGAACATTATTTTAAATAATTATATATTTCAGAATTACATGATCATTATGTTAATTAAGAATACATTTTTAAAATTTCATTAAAATTGTTATAATTATTTTTTATAACTACAAGAACATTATTTTAAATATGTTAATTTATTTGTATGTATAATCTTTTTAATTTAATTTATTTACAAATGATATAAAAAAAATAAAAAAAATAACATTTTGAACATTTTTTTACAAACACGAACATTTTTTAAATTTTGAACGCTGTTTTGAGAGCACGAACATTTTCCAAAAAAATGCGAACATTTTCCAAAAAATGCGAACATTTTTTGAAAAAGAAACAAAAAATTGAAAAACGAAAAATAAAAAAAGAAAAAAGAAAAAAGAAAAGGAAAACAAAACAGCAATAGAAAAAGAAGGGAGAATAAAAAACCGGTTCAAGAACCTTCTAGAAGGTTCCCAAAACCAGAAAAAAACAGCTGGGAACCTCTAGAAGGTTCCCAAAACCGGAAGCGTTGGAACGTTTAAACGGGCCGGCCCGTTGCGTCGCTGCTCGGTCGCTCGCCTGTGCGAAGCGCCGGCAGTTTGACGCAATGAGCGGCATATAGGATTTTCCGTCATTAGGGGTAGAAATCCCACTTGTACAGCAAGTGGTGCGTGGTGTTCTGGCTAGCCTGTAATTGTCACAGTGACAAAATTTAGGGGATTTTTGTGAGGAAAATAAAAATATCAAGGTGTTTTCGCAAAAAATCAGGCCACACGCCCGTCCCCGCCTCCTGGTCACTGACGTTTGGTCCCACACCATGTTGTCGCGCCTCAGCAGCATGTTGTGCGTATACAAAACGTGATTAGCACCGTAGATGCACGCTCAAACCAAGTTCTGTCACCTGTTCAATGTATGCCGCAAGTTTTAGCACCAAACTGAATTTTCCTGCCAAGTTCAGGCACCTATGGTGTAATTGACTCTTAAATAAATGTTGAATTGAAGCTATTGTATTGCTGTCTTTTCCTATTAAGTAGTGAGCAAAAATCGGACCAACCCAGACATGATGCTTGTTGCTTTGTTACAACAAATTCGTGTTGGCGGATTCGTATTTTATCTTGTCCGTCTCATGAAAGGTCAATACAGGCCTCCATCCACATGATTGTGCAGTATGCTTTGAGATGTTGTGCTACTTGTATTGGTATTGTTTTAAATAAATGTTGAATTGAAGCTATTGTATTGCTGTCTTTTCCCATTAAGTAGTGAACAAAAATGGGACCAACCCAGACATGATGCTTGTTGCTTTGTTACAACAAACTCTGCATCACCCCCTTTATAAGTAGATGGAAGCACATACTGTTGTTGTGCCCACTCTCCCCTGGAACTGTTTATGTTTTTCATTAATCTAATGTCGCTGGTAAAATTAAGCAATGCCACTTTCAGAATTAATTAACTACTGAATCTTAGTTCAAAACTGCAACACTTGTTAGGAATGGTACTATCCTGCTTTGTAGTTCTTTCTACATGTTTAACCAAGGTATTGTTAAGATAATGTCTCTGTTAAAATGAATCAGTTGCATTGTTTTAGGAATGGTACTTTTCTGCTTTGTCCTTCTTTATACATGTTGAAACAAGGCATTGTTAAGATAATGTCTCAGTCAATATGAATGAATCACACTGATGGTGAATTGCTACTCTCCTGCTTTGTTTCCCATTAAGATAAAGTAGATCAGTAGATGCTTTTCTTCTAGGAGTACAAGTCATCAACCGTAATTTCTCAGTAATTGTTTCCCTTATACCTATTGTTTCTTACAGAGATATCAAAATTAAAGCTCGGTTTTATTCCGACTTCGATTTTAGTTGAACTGCACAAAAGGAGCCAATGTGTCCAAGGCAAACTACTGCATTACTGGGTCCAGTTGGTCGTTCCACTTTGCAGAAAGAAGCAGTCACTGTTTGCGCTCCATTACAGAAGGAATGACCAAGAAGCTTTACAGAGTATTATTATACACCGGTCACATGATTAGTCTGCAGAGACCATTGGCAATTTAACAACACGTGGAGTGCCCTAGGCAAAAATTGCCCAAACAAGTACAAGAAGCTACGACATGACTCCACGATCATAGGCATTACATATTTTGAATGGGAAAAGCTTGTCAAAGTTTAATCATTGATGTTAGCAAGAAGACGTTAGTTTAATATATTGGAATTGGAAAACCTTGTCAAAATTTGCTTATTGATGTTAGCCAGAAGACATGCATTTGATATTTTTGAGTGGGACGCCCTTGCTGTGAGCAGCGTCGAGTGTTTTTTCCTATTCCTGTGTTCAGTTTAGAAGTCAATAGTTACTCTGCTGAGATATTCCTGTGTTAAGAGTTTGTTCTGAATATTGTCTATGTAATGCCAGGCCTTGTGTTTCATTGCAAATTGAGCTTGGAATGTTGTGGCATGTGGCATCACGAGCTGTTCACCGTGTCTCCTGAGAATAATGCTTCGTATTGTTTTGCATGTCGATCTAATGCCAGTGATTTGCTTGTTAAGAAGATCATCCTCTTCTGTTGTTTCCGTGCTTAAGAAGTTCATTGTCCGATGTTTCATTCATAGCCTATACGACAAGTCGGGTAGGTTAGACGTGAAACCATATGATCTTCCGACCAACTCATGATATTAGGCCATGATTGGATCGTCGTTTTCCAACCAAAGCCGCTTGTAAAACTGACGCTTGTAAATTAAAGCAGATGGTCTCGGGCGAAGGCGCTTGGTTGGTTGATTTCGACTAGTAAAATATCAGAAGTACTTCACACACGATAAAAACGCTGAACGACACTCGAACGTTTGCTAATCTAGCCGTTAGCTGTTGTTTCAGCCTTGCCCATGGATGGCATGATACGCACGTCGTGCATGTATCGTCTGGTAATGTCGTCCATATAGTAGTGCTCGTAAAATATACAGTGGTCTCTCAAATTACACGCGTAACCCGCCGGTTTTACTTATAGACCTCGGGCCCTCGGTTTCATTACGCCTGTATTTTACGTGTTGTTTCTGATGACGAGTAAATTACACTTGTATGTTAATACAGGTTTGAAATAAACCAGAGCTCCCAAGCGCGGCCTTACCGTTTCATGCCGTCTTAGTTTCTCGAAGGTGCTCGTAGGTGTCCGATGATCTTGGCTTCCTGAATGAGCAGCAGGCGTTGTATAGGACCATCCGTAGGGCCCGCAAGGCCCTCTCCGTTGTCCTTCGAGTTGTTGCGCTCGCCGTGGCGCTGAGCATTGTTAACATCGTCAACGAACATGAGGATTCAGGAGATGACTTTATTTTGACTGGCTGACACTAGGGACCCACTAGGGCCATAGCCGTATGTACGCAAGTGCCTCCTTATTATGTACAACTATAATATTTTGCTTTCTCCTGGTTTCTTGACATCATGGTCCCACACCATTGTCAACCTATGTAGTCAATATAAACGAGAGAATTGCACAAGGTGCGGCCGACAGCTGGGACCAAGCAACTCGAGCAGTATTTGTGTTTTTGAGGCGTGAGCACTGCAGAGTTTTTCTTGGTGATGATTTCGTTGTTGTTCAGAGGAGAGTAGGGTATTAACTGGGCGGGCTGTGGCCCGTCTAGCCCAGGCCAGATATCCAGCCTAGATACTAATTTTTTCAAGATGAAAATGGCTAGCCCAGCTATACGTCTTTTTGAGGAATACCCAGGCAAGGTCAACTTGTTATTTTTCACCCCGTTGGGCTGCAAATCTTTCCTAGGAGGGATGCATTAGGCTTAACAAGAAAATGGGCTTTAAAAAATAATAAATGGGATGCAATTATAAAAACTTGGCAGTAACTATAAAAAATGCACCAAACACGAAATTAGTTTGTAAAATATTATTTATGGATTTTCAAAATCTTAAATTTTCATTGTTGCACGTGCAATGTTTCGTTGGATTTTTATGTAATACAAATTTATATTTAATCTGACTAGAAATTTCGGGATAAAAATATTTCAGATCCCATCAAAATTCGGGAAATTTTATTGAATTCTGTCTTCAACGGTTGGTTCAAATTATTAATCGTTGCCCTAGCTAGAAAATGGGTTGTACTTTTAACAAACTGTAAATGGGCTGTTGTAAATTCCATTAGAATTCAAAAATGGGTTGTACATTCTTACAAAACGCAAATGGGCTATAAGTTCTCTGCCACACACTTGTGGGCCTACTAAGTGACGCGTGCCCTAAAAAAATAAGTTGACGCGTATGCAAGGCTTTGTCAACTTATTATAGTCAACACACGGTTCTAGCAGCAGTGGCCGTTGGATGTCTATCCAACGGGTGTCGTGCTTCTTCTTCAACCTCGGATATTCTTAACTTCGGACGCCCAAAAAATGATTCATCCCCCTGACATCTGGGACGCACCGTTTCGGAGGCTGGCCTGTGGGCCTACTAAGTTGGAGCGTACCAAGGGCTTTGTCAACTTAGTCAATATAAACGAGTCTAGCTTCAGTGACCGTACGATGTCCATCCAATGGCCATAATGCTTCTTCAACCTCTGGTCTTCTTGGTCCAGCCGCCCAAAGCAGCGCCGGTCGTGCCGCCTGCTCCTACCTCCCGTGGCCGGCTATGCTATCGCGGAGGCCTCACCGCCCCCATACTGCTCCCACCGCTGGCCAGGCCATCCCTCCACTCACCCACACCCCCTGTTATTCTGCGGCGACGGCAGCCTCACACCGCAGCCGAACCAGTGAACCCTCGTACTCCTCTCCGCGCGGTCTTCCGCTGTTGCGTCTTCCCCGGCTCCGCGTCGTCCCCTTCCTAGGCCTCACGGTCGTCCATTGCCCTAGTGCTCTCGGCGCGGCATGGTCAACGTGGTCAACGACCGACTTCCATCGGAAGAGTACTGTACGTGGAGAGGCTGATAGCTGGGTCCACGGCGGCCGCAAGGAAGTGCCTCCTTATTACGCGCAAAATAATTATTCCTCCACCTGACAGCGGGGAGCCACCGGACGGGCCACCTTATTTTGCAAAAAAACATGTCCCCCCTGACTGCTAGGACCCATCGGACGGGCCACCGTATTTCGCGAAAGAAACGTGCCCCCCGCTGTCAGCTCGGACCCACCGAAGTGCCTCCTTATTACGCACAAAAAAATGAATACTCCCCCTACTAGCTGGGACCCACCTTGGTGGGAGGCTGACTTGTGGGCCTACTAAGTTGACGGGGACGGAGGGCTTTGTCAACTTAGTCAATATGAATGATTCTAGCTCCAGTGACCATATGATGTCCATCCAACGGCCGTAGTGCTTCTTCAACCTCTGGTCTTCTTGCTCCAGCCGCCCAAAGCAGCGCCGGTCGTGCCGCCTGCCCCTGCCTCCCGTGGCCGGCAGTGCTACAGCGGAGGCCTCACCGCCCCCTACTATTTCGACCGCTGGCTAGGCCCTGCGGCGACGGCAGCCTCACACCGCAGCCGAACGAGTGAACCCTCATACTCCTCTCCGCGTGGGCATCCACTGTCGTGTCTTCAGCGGCTCCACGTCGTCCCCTTCCTAGGCCTCGCCGTCGTCCACCGCCCTGGTGCTCTCGGCGCAGCGTGGTCAACGTGGTCAAGGAACGACTTCCATCGGACGTGGACTGTACGTGGAGAGGCTGACAGCTGGGTCCATGGCGGCAGCAAGGAAGTGCCTCCTTATTACGCGGAAAATAATGATTCTTCCACCTGACAACACGGACCCACCGGACGGGACACCGTATTTCGCGAAAAAAACATTTCCCCCTGACTGTTGGGACCCACCGGCTACACCTTCGCACGCAAGGAAGTGCGTCCAGGCAAAAAAAACGATTCGCCCCCCTGACTACTAGGACCCACCAGCTACATCTTCGCATGCAAGGAAGTGCGTCTGGGCAAAAAAACCAAAATGATTCGCCCCCTAACTATTGGGACCCACCAGCTACATCTTCGCAGGCAAGGAAGTGCCTGACAGTCGAGACCCACCTGGTCGAAGCGTACGTAGCGTTGTCATTCTCGTCGCGAACTCGTACGTACATATATACTGGTCGATGTAGAGGCGCGCACGTGTCGTAGTAGAGGCGCATACGTGTCGTAGTAGAGGCGTGCACGTAGCATGTACACATACGTACAGCGGCCAGGGTGCAAGAAAGAAAATACGGCCACGTACGTACATACGGGCAGGGTCTCGAACGCCTACTCGCGCATACATACAGCGAGGGCTCGTGTACATGGCTGGGTCGAAACACAGAAACAACGTCGTCGTCATGTTCATGGGGAGGCAACGGAATGCGTCGTGTTCATGGGGAGGCAACGTAATGCGTCGTGTTCATGGGGAGGGGTGTGGCGTACCATAAAACGGAGGAAACGGACCTCCTACAGTCGAAACGGGGGTCCTGTTGATCGGGAGGAGTGTGGCGTACCGCAAAACGGAGGAAACGGACCTCCTACGGTCGAAACGGGGGTCCTGTTGATCGGGAGGGGTGTGGCGTACCGCGAAACAGAGAAAACGGACCTCCTACGGTCAAAACAGGGGTCCTGTTCATCGGAGGGGTTTGGCGTACCGCAAAACGGACGAAACGGACCTCCTACGGTCGAAACGGGGGTCCTGTTCATCAGGAGGGGTGTGGCGTACTGCAAAACGGACGAAACGGACCTCCTACGGTCGAAACGGGGGTCCTGTTCATTGGGAGGGGTGTGCCGTACCGCAAAATGGGACTCCACGGGATATTGTTCATCTCCACCGTCGACCTCCTCCAGCCTCCACGGGCTCCTGTTCATCCAGACTCCACCGCGCGCTACTCCACCGGCTACTGTTCAACCACCACTCCACCGTCTACTGTTCATCCAGCCCTCCACACCACGGGGTCCTGTTCAACCACCCCTCCACGGGCACCCCTCCACCGTCTATTGTTCATCCAGCCCTCCACCACACCACGGGGTCCTGTTCATCCAGAGGCAACGCCACCGCTCACTGTTCATCCAACCCCCCTCGCAACGCTCACTGTTCATCCAATCGATCGGCTTCAGTTAGTAGCAGTAGCGAAGGAATCGCTCGATCGGATTCAGTTAACAGCCATCGATCGATCGCTCGGGTTCAGTAACGCGTAGCCTGCAGTGCAATCACTCGGGTTCAGTTAGAGACAACGTATCGCACACACACGCGTACGTGTACGAGGGAAACATGCATCGCTCGGCCCCCGCGACCTCCCACCGTAACCGGGAACTCCTTGAAATTTTCGTCCCCCTCGCTTCTACCACGGTTTTTACCGTCATGGACGGCCCAAAGAATGTCATGCAGCTGCGTCTCAGGCCCGCCCAGGACGAAAAGCCCATTTTCTGTCATGATTTTTTGTCATAGAAGTAGGAGCCCATCACATCTATGATATACCGAGTTTTGTCACAATTATCGTCATAGAAGTGTCATACTTATGACAAAAAAAAATTTTGTTTGGCCCAAAATGTCAAAGATGTGTCTTTTTTTGTAGTGCTTCTCTTCTGACAGACGGCGCAATGGCTGCCTGACTGGCTTGGCGTCAGGTCGGACATGTAACTTGTGCTCGGCGAAATCCGTCGGAACACCCAGCATGTCTTTGGGGGACCATGCAAAGATGTCCCGATTCTCACGGAGGAAATCGACGAGCTCGCCTTCCTATTTGCTATCGAGGTTTCTACCTATGACAGCGTACCTCTCCGGGTGCTCCGGGTCCAAGGGTATCTTCTTTGTCTCTCTGGCCGGCTTGAACAAACCCTCAGCTTCCGACTCCTTGGGATCGGGCGGCATCTCCGGCTGCTTGCCTGCCATCACCACAACCTGGTCAAGGAGCCACTTCTCAGCCGCGATCACGAGGGACTCGGCCAACCGACTGCTCTCAGCTATGCAGGCGGACGACTTCTTGTAGTCGCCGGCTATGGTCAGAATTCCCTTGGAACTCAGCATCTTCATCTTGAGGTAGGCATAGTGGGGGACAGCCATGAACTTGACCAGGGTAGGCCGGCCAAGTAGTGCATGGTATGGGCTCTCAAGGTCCACCACCTCAAACCAGACTGGCTCTCGGCGGAAGTGATCCTTGTCTCCGAAGAGGACGTCTATCTGGATCTTGCCGATTGGCGAGCAGGAAAGGCCAGGAATACAGCTGGAATGAGGCTGCCTTTGTTTGATTTCTAACTTCTCCATGGTGTACTTGTACAGGATGTTGATGCTGCTGCCGCCATCTATCAGAACTCGGGAGAAGCGGGCAGCTCGCCTATCTATGGCAAAAGTGGCATCCAAAACCAAGGCGTAGGAGCCGGGGTTGGGCATCACTTCCGGGTGGTCGGCTCTGCTCCAGCTGATGGGCTTCTCGGACCAATGCATGAACTCAGGGGTCTCTGATGCTACTGCATTCACTTCTTGCTGCTGCAGCTGCCTGCTGCGTCGATCATCGGCCATGCTGGTGAACACGACATAAGCTCCGTGCTCTTCTGGATACTCGTCTTGTATGGCTCCGACTGGTCTGACCGCCGGCTGCTGGGACAGAGGAGGAGGCGGCTGCCCAGCAGGCGAGGGAGGCAAGAGGCTGTCTCCCTTGGCGATCATGGTGAGCCAATGGCACTTCCGAGTGGTGTGTTTGGACCGCTTCACACCACTATGGAATTTGCAGGGAGCATCCAGACTCTGCTCATATGAGAAAGCCGGCAGCCAATTGGGCTTGCCGCCCTTCTGGCGTTTGGACGGAGGCTGCCCTTCCGGCTGCTGGTCTTCGACTGTCGCCACCTGCCGGCTGGTGGAAGCCGGCTGCGTGGCCTTGCGCTTGTGGTCGCTCTGCTGTTGACGCTGACTGGTGTCGCCAGCCGGGGTTCGGGGTGTTGGGGAGCGTTGCAGAAAACAACATTTTTCCTACGGTTTCACCAAGATCCATCTATGAGTTCATCTAGCAACGAGTATTCAGATTCATCTACATACCTTTGTAGATCGCGTGCGGAAGCGTTCAAGGAAAGGGGATGAGGTAGTCATACACGACGTGATCCAAATCACCGGAGATCCTAGCACCGAACGGACGGCACCTCCGCGTTCAACACACTTACGGTGAGCGTAACGTCTCCTTCTTCTTGATCCAGCAAGGCAAAGGAGAGGTTGAGGAAGATGGCTCCAGCAGCAGCACGACGGCGTGGTGATGGTGGAGCTGCAGTACTCCGGCAGGGCTTCGCCGAGCTCTACGGAGGAGGAGGAGGTGTTGGAGAGGGAGAGGGAGGCGCCAAGGCAAAGGGTGCGGCTGCCCCCCTCCCCTCCCCCCTTTATATAGGCCTCTTGGGGGGGGGGGCGCCGGCCCTGGGAGATCTGATCTCCCAAGGGGGCGGCGGCCAGGGAGGATTTCCTCCCCCCAAGGCACCTAGGAGGTGCCTTCCACTTGTGGGACTCTTCCCCTTTGGAACCCTAGGCGCATGGGCCTCTTGGGGCTGGTTCCCCTTGGCCCATGTAGGCCAAGGCGCACCCCCTACAGCCCATGTGGCCCCCCGAGGCAGGTGGCCCCACCCCGTGGACCCCCGGGACCCTTCTGGTGGTCCCGGTACAATACTGGTGACCCCGAAACTTGTCCCGATGGCCAAAACAGCACTTCCCATATATAATTTTTTACCTCCGGACCATTCCGAAACTCCTCGTGACGTCCGGGATCTCATCCGGGACTCCGAACAGCATTCGGGTTACTGCATATACATATCCCTACAACCCTAGCGTCACCGAACCTTAAGTGTGTAGACCCTACGGGTTCGGGAGACATGCAGACATGACCGAGACGGCTCTCGGGCAATAACCAACAGTGGGATCTGGATACCCATGTTGGCTCCCACATGCTCCACGATGATCTCATCGGATGAACCACGATGTCGAGGATTCAAGCAACCCCGTATGCAATTCCCTTTGTCAATCGATATGTTACTTGCCCGAGATTCGATCGTTGGTATCCCAATACCTTGTTCAATCTCGTTACCGGCAAGTCACTTTACTCGTACCGTAATGCATGATCCAGTGACCAAACACTTGGTCACATTGAGCTCATAATGATGATGCATTACCGAGTGGGCCCAGTGATACCTCTCCGTCATACGGAGTGACAAATCCCGGTCTCGATCCGTATCAACCCAACAGACACTTTTGGAGATACCCGTAGTATACCTTTATAGTCACCCAGTTACGTTGTGACGTTTGGCACACCCAAAGCACTCCTACGGCATCCGGGAGTTACACGATCTCATGGTCTAAGGAAAGGATACTTGACATTGGAAAACTCTAGCAAACGAACTATGCGATCTTATGCTATGTTTAGGATTGGGTCTCGTCCATCACATCATTCTCCTAATGATGTGATCTCGTTATCATTGACATCCAATGCCCATAGTCAGGAAACCATGGCTATCTATTGATCAACGAGCTAGTCAACTAGAGGCTTACTAGGGACATGTTGGTGTCTGTTATTCACACATGTATTACGATTTCCGGATAACACAATTATAGCACGAATAAAGACAATTATCATGAACAAGGAAATATAATATAATAATAATGCTTTTATTATTGCCTCTAGGGCATATTTCCAACAGTCTCCCACTTGCACTAGAGTCAATAATCTAGTTACATTGTGATGAATCGAACACCCATAGAGTTCTGGTGCTGATCATGTTTTGCCTTAGGGAGAGGTTTAGTCAACGGATCTGTGACATTCAGATCCGTGTGCACTTTACAAATTTCTATGTCTCCATCTTGAACATTTTCACGAATGGAGTTGAAGCGACGCTTGATGTGCCTGGTCTTCTTGTGAAACCTGGGCTCCTTGGCAAGTGCAATAGCTCCAGTGTTGTCACAGAAGAGTTTGATTGGCCCCGACGCATTGGGTATGATTCCGAGGTCGGTGATGAACTCCTTCACCCAAATTGCTTCATGTGCTGCCTCCGAGGCTGCCATGTACTCCGCTTCACATGTAGATCCTGCCATGATGCTCTGCTTGCAACTGCACCAGCTTACTGCCCCACCATTCAAAATATGCATGTATCCGGTTTGTGACTTAGAGTCATCCAGATATGTGCCGAAGCTAGCGTCGACGTAACCCTTTACGACGAGCTCTTCGTCACCTCCATAAACGAGAAACATTTCCTTAGTCCTTTTCAGGTACTTCAGGATATTCTTGACCGCTGTCCAGTGTTCCTTGCCGGGATTACTTTGGTACCTTCCTACCAAACTCACGGCAAGGTTTACGTCAGGTCTGGTACACAGCATGGCATACATAATAGAACCTATGGCTGAGGCATAGGGGATGACCCTCATCTCTTCTATATCTTCTGCTGTGGTCGGACATTGAGCTAAGCTCAATTTCACACCTTGTAATACTGGTAAGAACCCCTTCTTAGATTGATCCATATTGAACTTCTTCAATATCTTATCAAGGTATGTGCTTTGTGAAAGACCTATAAGGCGTTTGATCTATCTCTATAGATCTTGATGCCTAATATATAAGCAGCTTCTCCAAGGTCCTTCATTGAAAAACTCTTATTCAAGTAGGCCCTAATGCTGTCCAAGAGTTCTATATCATTTCCCATCAAAAGTATGTCATCTACATATAGTATGAGAAATGCTACAGAGCTCCCACTCACTTTCTTGTAAATGCAGGCTTCTCCATAAGTCTGCGTAAACCCAAACGCTTTGATCATCTCATCAAAGCGAATGTTCCAACTCCGAGATGCTTGCACCAGCCCATAAATCGAGCGTTGGAGCTTGCACACTTTGTCAGCATTCTTAGGATCGACAAAACCTTCCGGCTGCATCATATACAATTCTTCCTTAAGGAAACCATTAAGGAATGCCGTTTTGACGTCCATTTGCCATATCTCATAATCATAGAATGCGGCAATTGCTAACATGATTCGGACGGACTTTAGCTTCGCTACCGGTGAGAAAGTCTCATCGTAGTCAACCCCTTGAACTTGTCGATAACCCTTAGCGACAAGCCGAGCTTTATAGATGGTCACATTACCATCCGCGTCTGTCTTCTTCTTAAAGATCCATTTATTTTCTATGGCTCGCCGTTCAACGGGCAAGTCAGTCAAAGTCCATACTTCGTTTTCATACATGGATCCTATCTCGGATTTCATGGCTTCCAGCCATTTGCCGGAATCCGGGCCCGCCATCGCTTCTTCATAGTTCGAAGGTTCACATTTGTCTAACAACATGATTTCCAAGACAGGGTTGCCATACCACTCTGGTGCGGAATGTGTCCTTGTGGACCTTCGAATTTCAGTAGGAGCTTGATTAGAAGTATCTTGATCATCATCATTAATTTCATCTCTAGTCGGTGCAGGCACCTCAGGAACGTTTTCTTGAGTTTCGCCATTTTCCGGTTCAAGAGGTAACACTTCATCAAGTTCTACTTTCCTCCCACTTACTTCTTTCGAGAGAAACTCTTTCTCTAGAAAGGATCCATTCTTGGCAACAAAGATCTTGCCTTCGGATCTGAGGTAGAAGGTATACCCAATAGTTTCTTTAGGGTATCCTATGAAGACGCATTTTTCCGACTTGGGTTCGAGCTTTTCAGGTTGAAGTTTCTTGACATAAGCATCGCATCCCCAAACTTTTAGAAACGACAGCTTAGGTTTCTTCCCAAACCATAATTCATATGGTGTCGTCTCAACGGATTTCGATGGAGCCCTATTTAAAGTGAATGCGGTAGTCTCTAAAGCATAGCCCCAAAAAGATAGCGGTAAATCGGTAAGAGACATCATAGATCGCACCATATCTAATAGAGTGCGATTACGACGTTCGGACACACCATTACGCTGAGGTGTTCCAGGCGGCGTGAGTTGTGAAACTATTCCACATTTTCTTAAGTGTGTGCCAAATTCGTGACTCAAGTATTCTCCTCCACGATCTGATCGTAGAATCTTGATCTTTCTGTCACGTTGATTTTCAACCTCACTCTAAAATTCCTTGAACTTTTCAAAGGTCTCAGACTTGTGTTTCATTAAGTAGATATACCCATATCTACTCAAGTCATCAGTGAGGGTGAGAACATAACGATAGCCACCGCGAGCCTCAACACTCATTGGACCGCACACATCAGTATGTATGATTTCCAATAAGTTGGTTGCTCGCTCCATTGTTCCTGAGAACGGAGTCTTGGTCATTTTACCCATGAGGCATGGTTCGCACGTGTCAAATGATTCATAATCAAGAGACTCTAAAAGTCCATCTGCATGGAGCTTCTTCATGCGTTTGACACCTATGTGACCAAGGCGGCAGTGCCACAAATATGTGGGACTATTGTTATCAACTTTAACTCTTTTGGTATTCACACTATGAATATGTGTATCATCACGTACGAGATTCATTAAGAATAAACCATTAACCATCGGAGCATGACCATAAAACATATCTCTCATATAAATAGAACAACCATTATTCTCGGATTTAAATGAGTAGCCATCTCGAATTAAACGAGATCCAGACACAATGTTCTTGCTCAAACTTGGCACTAAATAACAATTATTGAGGTTTAATACTAATCCCATAGGTAAATGTAGAGGTAGCGTGCCGACGGCGATCACATCGACCTTGGAACCATTCCCGACGCGCATCGTCACCTCGTCCTTCGCCAGTCTCCGTTTATTCCGCAGCTCCTGCTTTGAGTTACAAATGTGAGCAACTGCACCGGTATCAAATATCCAAGAGCTACTACGAGTACTGGTAAGGTACACATCAATTACATGTACATCACATATACCTTTTGTTTTGCCGGCCTTCTTGTCTGCTAAGTATTTGGGGCAATTCCGCTTCCAGTGACCACTTCCCTTGCAATAAAAGCACTCAGTCTCGGGCTTGGGTCCATTCTTTGGCTTCTTCCCGCCAACTTGCTTACCGGGCGCGGCAACTTCCTTGCCGTCCTTCTTGAAGTTCTTTTTACCCTTGCCCTTCTTGAACTTAGTGGTTTTATTCACCATCAACACTTGATGTTCCTTCTTGATTTCTACCTCTGCTGATTTCAGCATAGCATATACCTCAGGAATGGTCTTTACCATCCCCTGCATGTTGTAGTTCATCACAAAGCTCTTGTAGCTAGGTGGAAGCGACTGGAGGATTCTGTCAATGACCGCTTCATCCGGGAGATTAACTTCCAGTTGAGTCAAGCGGTTGTGCAACCCAGACATCTTGAGTATGTGTTCACTGACAGAGCTATTTTCCTCCATCTTACAGCTGAAGAATTTGTCGGAGACTTCATATCTCTCGACCCGGGCATGAGCTTGAAAAACCATTTTCAGCTCTTCGAACATCTCATATGCTCCATGTCTCTCAAAATGCTTTTGGAGCCCCGGCTCTAAGCTGTAAAGCATGCCGCACTGAACGAGGGAGTAATCATCGGAACGTGACTGCCAAGCGTTCACAACGTCTTGTTCTGCAGGGAGAACTGGTGCGTCACCCAGCGGTGCTTGTAGGACATAATCTTTCTTGGCCGCTATGAGGATGATCCTCAGGTTCCGGACCCAGTCCGTGTAGTTGCTTCCATCGTCTTTCAGCTTGGTTTTCTCCAGGAATGCGTTGGAGTTGAGGACTACGTTGGCCATTTGATCTACAAGACATATTGTAAATATTTTAGACTAAGTTCATGATAATTTTAAAGTTCATCTAATCAAATTATTTAATGAACTCCCACTTAGATAGACATCCCTCTTCTAGTCATCTAAGTATTACATGATCCAAGTCAACTAGGCCGTGTCCGATCATCACGTGAGACGGACTAGTCAACATTGGTGAACATCTTCATGTTGATCGTATCTTCTATACGACTCATGCTCGACCTTTCGGTCTTCTGTGTTCCGAGGCCATGTCTGTACATGCTAGGCTCGTCAAGTCAACCTAAGTGTTTGCATGTGTAAATCTGTCTTACACCTGTTGTATGTGAACGTTAGAATCTATCACACCCGATCATCACGTGGTGCTTCGAAACAACGAACTGTCGCAACGGTGCACAGTTAGGGGAACACTTCTTGAAATTATTATGAGGGATCATCTTATTTACTACCGTCGTTCTAAGTAAACAAGATGCAAAAACATGATAAACATCACATGCAATCAAATAATAATAGTAGTGACATGATATGGCCAATATCACATAGCTCCTTTGATCTCCATCTTGGGGCTCCATGATCATCTTGTCACCGGCTTGACTCCATAATCTCCATCATCATGATCTCCATCATCGTGTCTCCATGAAGTTGCTCGCCAACTATTACTTCTACTACTATGGCTAACGCGTTTAGCAATAAAGTAAAGTAATTTACATGGCGACACGCAGGTCATAAAAGAATAATGACAACTCCTATGGCTCCTGCCGGTTGTCATACTCATCGACATGCAAGTCGTGATTCCTATTACATGAACATGATCTCATACATCACATATATATCATTCATCATTCATCACAACTTTGGCCATATCATATCACCAAGCACTTGCTGCAAAAACAAGTTAGACGTCCTCTAATTGTTGTTGCAAGTTTTACGTGGCTGAATTAGGGTTCTAGCAAGAACGTTTTCTTACCTACGTAAAAGCCACAACGTGATTTGTCAACTTCTATTTACCCTTCATAAGGACCCTTTTCATCGAATCCGCTCCAACTAAAGTGGGAGAGACAGACACCCGCCAGCCACCTTATGCAACTAGTGCATGTTAGTCGGTGGAACCGGTCTCACGTAAGCGTACGTGTAATGTTGGTCCGGGCCGCTTCATCCCACAATACTGCTGAAGCAAGATAACACTAGCAGCGGCAAGAAAGTTGCCAACATCTACGCCCACAACAAATTGTGTTCTACTCGTGCAATAGAGAACTACGCATAGACCTGGCTAATGATGCCACTGTTGGGGAACGTTGCAGAAAACAACATTTTTCCTACGGTTTCACCAAGATCCATCTATGAGTTCATCTAGCAACGAGTATTCAGATTCATCTACATACCTTTGTAGATCGCGTGCGGAAGCGTTCAAGGAACGGGGATGAGGTAGTCGTACACGACGTGATCCAAATCACCGGAGATCCTAGCGCTGAACAGACGGCACCTCCGCGTTCAACACACGTACGGTCAGCGTAACGTCTCCTTCTTCTTGATCCAGCAAGGCAAAGGAGAGGTTGAGGAAGACGGCTCCAGCAGCAGCACGACGGCGTGGTGATGGTGGAGCTGCAGTACTCCGGCAGGGCTTCGCCGAGCTCTACGGAGGAGGAGGAGGTGTTGGAGAGGGAGAGGGAGGCGCCAAGGCAAAGGGTGCGGCTGTCCCCCTCCCCTCCCCCCTTTATATAGGCCTCTTGGGGGGGCGCCGGCCCTGGGAGATCTGATCTCCCAAGGGGGCGGCGGCCAGGGAGGATTTCCTCCCCCCCAAGGCACCTAGGAGGTGCCTTCCACTTGTGGGACTCTTCCCCTTTGGAACCCTAGGCGCATGGGCCTCTTGGGGCTGGTTCCCCTTTGCCCATGTAGGCCAAGGCGCACCCCCTACAGCCCATGTGGCCCCCCGAGGCAGGTGGCCCCACCCGGTGGACCCCCGGGACCCTTCTGGTGGTCCCGATACAATACCAGTGACCCCGAAACTTGTCCCGATGGCCAAAACAGCACTTCCCATATATAATTATTTACCTCCGGACCATTCCGAAACTCCTCGTGACGTCCGGTATCTCATCCGAGACTCCGAACAACATTCGGGTTACTGCATATACATATCCCTACAACCCTAGCGTCACCGAACCTTAAGTGTGTAGACCCTACGGGTTTGGGATACATGCAGACATGACCGAGACGGCTCTCGGGCAATAACCAACAGCGGGATCTGGATACCCATGTTGTCTCCCACATGCTCCACGATGATCTCATCGGATGAACCACGATGTCGAGGATTCAAGCAACCCCGTATGCAATTCCCTTTGTCAATCGATATGTTACTTGCCCGAGATTCGATCGTTGGTATCCCAATACCTCGTTCAATCTCTTTACCGCAAGTCACTTTACTCGTACCGTAATGCATGATCCAGTGACCAAACACTTGGTCACATTGAGCTCATAATGATGATGCATTACCGAGTGGGCCCAGTGATACCTCTCCGTCATACGGAGTGACAAATCCCAGTCTCGATCCGTGTCAACCCAACAGACACTTTCGGAGATACCCGTAGTATACCTTTATAGTCACCCAGTTACGTTGTGACGTGTGGCACACCCAAAGCACTCCTACGACATCCGGGAGTTACACGATCTCATGGTCTAAGGAAAGGATACTTGACATTGGAAAACTCTAGCAAACGAACTATGCGATCTTATGTTATGTTTAGGATTGGGTCTCGTCCATCACATCATTCTCCTAATGATGTGATCTCGTTATCATTGACATCCAATGCCCATAGTCAGGAAACCATGACTATCTATTGATCAACGAGCTAGTCAACTAGAGGCTTACTAGGGACATGTTGGTGTCTGTTATTCACACATGTATTACGATTTCCGGATAACACAATTATAGCACGAATAAAGACAATTATCATGAACAAGGAAATATAATATAATAATAATGCTTTTATTATTGCCTCTAGGGCATATTTCCAACACGGGGAGCCTGAGGGGCCACCTTGCCAGAGGCATCAACTTGGATCTCTGCCTTCATGGAGGAGTCGGCCGTGGCATATTTGTCCGCTATGATCAGCAGCTCGTCGAGGGTCGTCGGCTCATCGCAGAGGAGTCGGTGCTTGAGGAGGGTGCCTTCTCGGCACCTGGCGGTGAAGTACTCGATGGCCTGCACCTCGTGCATGCCCTTGCAGGAGTTGCGGAGCTCGGCCCATCGAGTGAGGTAGTCGCGAGTCGACTTGTTGGGGCCTTGCACACACAAGGAAAGTTGGCGAGGTTTGGGCAGTCGCTTGTACGTGCTGGTGAAGTTGCGGACGAAGGCGTCGGTGAAGTCGACCCAGCTGTTGAGGCTGCGAGGCTTCAGACTGTTCAGCCATGTCCGGGCCGAGCCCTGGAGCATGAGCAGAACATATTTCACAGCAACGCGCTTGTTGCCGTTTGCTATGCTGACGGCTGTGGAGTAGTCGACCAGCCAGTCCTCCGGCTTCACGGAGCCGGTGTATTTGGGTGTGTCTCTTGGGAGTGTGAACCCTTTGGGGAAGGGCTCGTCTCGAATGCGGGGGCGGAAACACGGCGGACCCAACTCATCTTCTTCTTCTAGCGCCAGGGATCGGTGGAGACGATCGATTCGGTGGCGAGCATCGTTCTCTCCGACTCCCTCTCGGCGGCCAAGGCGGTCGTCGAGCGTCGGGTGGTCAACAGGCGGCGGGGAGACGCGCCTTTACCTGCGAGGGGGAGGAGGCGGACAATCATCCCGTCGTTTCACTGCTCTTGGGTGGCCGTCTTGGTTGCACTCTATAGTGATGCGAGTCCGACTGCGGCTGGCAGCCGGCTCCTTGTCTTTTCTTCCGCGGACGCCACCAGTCGGCGTCCAAGATGTCGTGCCTTGATCTCGGCGGGGAGGCAGGTCGTTGTTTTGCCGGTGGGGCATCTCAGTGCGGTAGCCGGCCTCATGCTGCTCAGCAACCGCGTCGAGGAGCCGTTGGACGCGCTCCGCCATCAGGCGACGTTCTTCGCCCTCGAACTTGTCCAGCTCGTCTGTTTCCGCCTGGGCAGCCCGGTTGTTTTCCGCAGGCGTGGCGTAGACGGGGCGATCTGCCCCGAACAGGTTTACAATGTCCACGCCGCGCTGTTGGATGGTGCCAAGGCGGCTGGGCCCAGCCGGAGCCGGCGTGCCGCCCACAGCGCGGTCCATCTCGTGCTGGTAGGCTTCCGACAGGCGTCTCATGCTGGCCAGCTTCTTGGCGCCTTCGACGAGTTGGATGCGGCGTGCCTCCAGCGTCTCGGCGTCGGCATCTTCTGGGATGGGCGCCATCAGGTCTTGCAGCGCCGCGTCGAGCGGGTCGCGAGCACCTCCGCCGGAGTGCTCGCCGTGACCGATGACGAGCACCTCCGTGACGGTACTTCCGCCGCTCTCCGCGCGAGGGAGCGGCTCGTCGTAGACCACCACATTGGTGGGGAACGCGTCGAGTGATGCAGTGTCGGAGTCAACCAACATCGGGTCGGTGGAGCCTACAGACTCCAGGTCCATGGCTGGCTCGCTGGTGACGTGGAGTTGATCGAGGAGGCCCGTGAGGAGGCTCTAGGGGCCGTCTGTGCCCGCGTCGGACGTTGGCTCGTCGGAGAGGTGGACCTCGCCAAAGAGATCAGCGAGGCAACTTGCCGCGCAGGCGACTTCCGCGCCATGCAGCGCGTCGGCGCAGACTCCATCTTGCGTGCCGGGCTTGCTGCGCTCTCCAGGGAGGAAAAGGGTTCCCATCCATAAAAGGTCTCCGGACGATGGTGCACCTCACCCCACGGTGGGCGCCAAATGTCGGGGGTTGGGTGCGACATATGCCAATGGATGGCTTATCATGGTGGGAGCGAGTAGAACGTCGCCGGTACCCGGAAGCGGGATGAGGCGTAGACACGAATGCCGGCGTACTTTACCCAGGTTCGGGGCTCTCCTAGGAGATAACACCCCTAGTCCTGCTCTGCGGGGTCTCCGCATGATCACTAAGGCACAAGTGAGTACAAAGGTGCTCCTTGAGCTGTTTGCTAGAGCTAGGAGAAGGCAAGCCTAGCTCTCTCCTTCCTCTATGATCTAGTCTAGTTCTAACAGGTTGAGAACCCTTTGCATGGGTGCCCTGGGGGATTTATATATAGGCCTTACCCCCAGGGGTACAATGGTAATCCGGCCAGGCGTAGGGCCCAGCAGTCAGTCTCTTCGGCCGCCGGCTTCTTCGCCGACGCTGGGGCCCGCCGACTGGTTGGGTACGGGGCCGACAGGTCGTTCCCGCCGCTCTCGGGTCTTGTCGGCAGCTGATCACTGTTGCCGTGTCTCTAATGACGCAGGCTTGGTCAGGGAGTCGTGGCTACAGTTCTGCCGCCTGGCGGGCGATTACTGTAGCCTCTTCGTGTCTTGTCTGGTTAATGGTGCGTGGGGCCCGAGGAAGGGGTGGGCCGACTCCTAGGGGCCGACTTCCGTCGAGTCTGACTGGTAGGGCTCTCGCCGTCTTCTGGACTCTCGCTGACTGGTGGAGCCCATCGTCCTTGGGCCGTACCGACAGGCCGTCGTGGGAACAGGACTCCGCCTGCTGGTGATGATGTCAGGGATGGCATGAAAACAGTGCCGCGCCGGGTGAAGATCTCCGCCGTACAGCGCATTGTGGCCACGCCAGCCCCTGGAAAAGGGGACGGGATGGGCTACACTGTAGCCATTCCCTGTCCCTTCCCCCTCGATGAGGGCACGGGCTTCGCTGGTGCCGTGGGCCGAATCCTTGGGGCCGGCTTCTCTAGAAGCCGCCGGATAGGAGTCGTCTTGTCTTGGCCTTGCCTCTAGGACTGGGCCATTTAGGGGCAGCCGACTGTTCCTCCAGCCGGCCAACTTTTCATCTTGGCGTCTTGAGGGGCGCAGTTAGCCCCGATGTCTTGAAAGGTCCTGGGCTTCGGGTTAGCCTACCCGTGGCCCATTACTCCGACACTTCATGTCTACCATCTCTTCAACCTTTCATGTGAAATTGTTGTAGACATGGTAAGTGTGAGAGTTTGAGCCATAACCAAGTACGAAACCCTCATGAGATTTAGGAGCAAATTCAGAACGACGATGCTTATCAATAATATAACACTTTGAGCCAAATATCAGAAACTATCCAACTTGGGGTTTGTTACCGGTGAGAAGCTCGTATGTCGTCATGCCGAGTAGCTTGTGAAGATACAAGCGATTTGTTGCATGACAAGTTGTCTAAACCGCTTCCGCCCAAAAGTGTTTTGGCGTCTTGTACTCATCGAGCATCGTTCTCGCCATCTCAATAAGAGTCCGGTTATTTCTCTCAACAACTCCATTTTGTTGAGGCGTGTACGTAGCCGAGAACTCGTGTGAAATCCCTTCTTCGTCAAGAAAGGTATCCACATTTGCGTTTTTGAACTCCGTTCCATTGTCGCTGCGAACCTTCTTGATCTTCACTTCAAATTGATTTTGGGCCTTCCTCGCGGAGTTCTTGAAGATCTTTTGGATGTGTGATTTGTCATCAAGAAAGAACACCCACATAAATCTTGAAAAATCATCGACTATGACTAGGCTAAATGAGTTTCCACCGAGATTTTTGTAGGCATTGGGACCAAAAAGATCCATATGAAGTAGCTCGAGCGGTTTCTCGTGGTCATGATTTTCTTCACGAGGTGGCTTCCCCCAACCTGTTTTCCTGCTTGACAAGCACTGCACAATCTATCCTTTTCAAATATAACATCTTTTACTCCAAGGATATGATCATCTTTAGTAAGCTTATCAGGATTTCGCATGCCCACATGACCTAATCTTCTATGCCACAACCATCCTTTAGAGGATTTAGCAATTAAGCAAGTTCTAGGTTGAGCCTTTTTAGTGAAATCAACAATATAAAGATCACCTCTATGTATACCGGTAAAGACCATATTATTATTATCTCTACGAAACACTTGGCAATCTACTTCAGTAAATATGACATTGAAGCCAAAGTCAGCAAGTCTAGATACGGAAAGTAGATCATAGCCAAGAGATTCAACGAGCATAACATTTTGTATGGAGCTATCATGTGAGATGACAACCTTACCAAGGCCAACCACCTTACCCTTTGAGTTATCACCAAAGGTGACATACCTTCGAGGGTCGTCGTTTTCAGCTAGCTCATGAAACATATCCTTGTCTCCGGTCATGTGATCGGTACATCCACTATCAAGGACCCATTCCTTTCCACCAGCCATGTAGGCGCGAAGATTAGCCATAATACCAAAGTGTCTCATAGACTCATCGAGATCAAAGTCACTATCATCATCCTCATCATAGTATCCATGTTCAACATCGTCTTGTGACGGATCAATTCCTAAAGAGAGTGGTTCATTAGATAAATGATATTCACAATATTCATCTTTATGAAATCTAATGGCTTTGGAGATGATATTGCTAATGATTCCAACATCTCCTTTGGCACGCATGAGGTTAGTAAGCTCAAATAGACAATCACCAAACTTAGGATCATTGGAATTCATCTTACTCAAGGCAATAGACTTATGATGAATTTCATCTAAGTTTTGCAAGGAGTAGTTTGGAAATAGTTCCTCGAGAAATCTCCATATAGTCTAGGCACAATCAAGAGTAGGCAAGCAACCAATCAAGTTTCTAGGCAAACATCTAGTGATAAGATTAACAGTTCTAAGGTTGCGGATCATGTCAATAGACTCATCAAGGGTAGGATGCAAAAGATCAACATGGGGTGCACAAGGCCTAGTAATGTACTTGTTCAAATGATATTTATTGAAAATCACAAGCATCTCATTTTTACTCATGAAAGAACTCCCCATCAAGTATAGGCACCCTACCTCTAAGACTCGCCAATGTAGAATCGTTCGTCTTCCTCCAATGGTGATTAAACCAAAGCAATGGAGACCAATGCTCTGATACCAATTGAAAGGATCGAGAAGAGGTGTCTAGAGGGGGGTGATTAGACCCTCAACAAAGAAAAGTATAAGTTTTTAATTTCTTCAAGTTGAGGTGGAGTTTTAGCAGAAATTTAAACATTCACAATACATTTCAAGCAAGAATGGCAAGAGTATATGAGCAACGGAAAGTAAAGCATGCAAGTTGCAAGAATGTAAAGGGATGGGATTGGAGTATGCAAACGCAATTGGAGACACGAATATTTTTTTCGTGGTTTTGATAGGTGGTGCTATCGTACATCCATGTTGATGGAGACTTCAACCCACAAAGGGCAACGGTTGCGCGAGTCCACGGAGGGCTCCACCAACGAAGGGTCCACGAAGAAGCAACCTTGTCTATCCCACCATGGCCATCGCCCATGAAGGACTTGCCTCACTAGGGTAGATCTTCACGAAGTAGGCGATCTCCTTGCCCGTACAAACTCCTTGGTTCAACTCCACAATCTTCTCGGAGGCTCCAAAGTGAAACCTAACCAATCTAGGAGACGCCACTCTCCAAAAGGTAATAGATGGTGTGTTGATGATGAACTCCTTGCTCTTGTGCTTCAAATGATAGTCTCCCCAACACTCAACTCTCTCTCACATATTTGGATTTGGTGCAAAGATGATTTGAGCGGAAAGCAACTTGGGGAAGGCTAGAGATCAAGATTCTTGTGGTCGGATTGGAATATTTTGGTCTCACCACATGAGTAGGTGGTTGTCTCTCAGAAAATGAATGCTGGAAGTGTAGGCACATTCTGATGGCTCTCTCCACGAATGAAGAGTGGGTGGAGGGGGTATATATAGCCTCCACACAAAATCTAACCGTTAAACACAATTTACCAAACTCGGTGAGACCGAATCATGAAACTCGGTCAGACCGATTTAGTTCAAAATGTGAATGTTAGGCTTTTCGGTGGGACCGATATGATCAACTCGGTGGGACCGATGTGCTAGGGTTAGGGTAAAACCTCAACTCAGTTTGACCGATTACACAAACTCAGTGAGACCAATTTTGGTAATAAGCAAAACAAAGAGTTGGTCAAGCAAACTCGGTGGGGCCGATTGCATATCTCGGTGAGACCGAAATAATTACAACAGGCAACAGAGAGTTTGCAAGCCCATCTCGATGAGACCGAGATCCCATCGGTGAGACCGGACTGATTAGGGTTTCTGGCAGTGGCTGTGTCAAGTGAACTTGGTGGTGCTGGATAGATCAAATCAGTGGGGCCAAGTTTGACTTTTGGTTTGGGACTTGGAGCATATCACTAAGCACTTTTGAGCAAGCAAGCCATTAAACAACACCTCATCCCCTTTCAACAGAATTGGCTTTTCCTATGGACTCAATGTAATCTTGGATCACCAAAATGAAAATGAAGAGTCTTAAGCTTTTGAGTTTTTGCCAATCTTCTGTCCTTAGCATCTTGAAGGGGTTCCACATCCTCTTGTCCATGCCACTCCACTGTTGAACTCATATGAAATATACTAGATAGAAGTATTAGTCCAACAAGAAATATGTTGACATTAGTTACCAAAATCACCCAGGGAGCACTTGTGCTTTCACCATGTGTACCTCAACATCGGCCGGTGGTTGAAATAGTAGGAGGACAAGCGGCGAATCAGGTGCCATCTTCCTTTTGATCACACCAGGTTCGGTCTTCTTCCTTTTTCCTTTAATTCTTTGTTTGCCTTTTGCTGATCTTTGCTCAGTTGCGTCAAACGCTTGTGTTGCCAGCCTGCAATTGGCGTCGGGACTTCCGTTCGGTTCTGCTTGGCGGCAGTGAATTCCTTTGGTTCCTCTGGGCCCTTGTATTTAGCGGCCCCTAGAAGGGAGTGCTACCTCTTGAGCACTGCGTTGGTTTTCCCTTGAAGAGGAAAGGGTGATGCAGCAAAGTAGTGTAGGTATCAATCCAGTAGGAGGCTACGCGCGAGTCCCTCGCACCTACACAAACAAATAAATCCTCGCAACCAACATGATAAGGGGTTGTCAATCCCTACACGGTCACTTACGAGAGTGAGATCTGATAGGTATGATAGGATAATAGTTTTGGTATTTCTATAATAAAGATGCAAAGTAAAATAAAAGCAAAGTAAAAAAAGCAACGAAAATAACTAAGTGTTGGAAGATTAATATGATGAAGATAGACCCGGGGGCCATAGGTTTCACTAGTGGCTTCTCTCAAGAGCATAAGTATTTTACAGTGGGTGAACAATTTACTGGTGAGCAATTGACAGAATTGAGCATAGTTATGAGAATATCTAGGTATGATCATGTATATAGGCATCACGTCCGAGACAAGTAGACCGACTCCTGTCTGCATCTACTACTATTACTCCACACATCGACCACTATCCAGCATGCATCTAGAGTATTAAGTTCATAAGAACAGAGTAACGCCTTAAGCAAGATGGCATGATGTAGAGGGGTAAATTCATGCAATATGATAAAAACCCCATCTTGTTATCCTCGATGGCAACAATACAATACGTGCCTTGCTGCCCCTACTGTCACTGGGAAAGGACACCGCAAGATTGAACCCAAAGCTAAGCACTTCTCCCATTGCAAGAAAGATCAATCTGGTAGGCCAAACCAAACTGATAATTCGAAGAGACTTGCAAAGATAACCAATCATACATAAAAGAATTCAGAAGATTCAAATATTGTTCATAGATAAACTTGATCATAAACCCACAATTCATCGATCTCAACAAACACACCGCAAAAGAAGATTACATCGAATAGATCGCCATGAGAGAGGGGGAGAACATTGTATTGAGATCCAAAAAGAGACGAAACCATCTAGCTAATAACTATGGACCCGAAGGTCTGAGGTAAATTACTCACACTTGATCGGAGAGGCTATGGTGTTGATGTAGAAGTCCTCCATGACCGATGCCCCCTCCGGCAGAGCTCCGGAACAGGCCCCAAGATGGGATCTCGTGGGTACAGAAGGTTGCGGCGGTGGAGGTTTTTGGCTCCGTATCTGATCGTTTGGGGATATGTAGGTATATATAGGAGGAAGGAGTACGTCGGTGGAGCAACATGGGGCCCACGAGGGTGGAGGGCGCACCTGGGGGGGTAGGCACACCCCCCTACCTCGTGGCTTCCTGGAAGCTTCCTTGACTTAGGGTCCAAATCTCCTGGATCATGTTCATTCCAAAAATCACGTTCCCGAAGGTTTCATTCCGTTTGGACTCCGTTTGATATTCTTGTTGGGGAACGTTGCAGAAAATTAAAATTTTTCCTACGGTTTCACCAAGATCCATCTATGAGTTCATCTAGCAACGAGTATTCAGATTAGATAGCATCTACATACCACTTTGTAGATCGCAACGGAAGCGTTCGAGTGAACGTGGATGAGGTAGTCGTACTTGCCGTGATCCAATTCACCGATGATCTAGTACCGCACGGACGGCACCTCCGCGTTCAACACACGTACGGGACGGGAGACGTCTCCTCCTTCTTGATCCAGCAAGGGGGAAGGAGAGGTTGAGGAAGATCCAGCACGACGGTGTGGTGGTGGATGCAGCAGAACTCCGGCAGGGCTTCGCTAAGCAACTACGGGAGGAGGAGGAGGTGTTGCAGGGAGGAGGGAGGAGCCAGGGCAATTGGTGCGCTGCCCCCCTCCCCTGCCCCCCTTTATATAGGTGCATTAGAAGGGGGGAGGGCGCAGCCTTGCCCCTTCCTCCAAGGAAGGGGTGCGGCCAAGAGGGGGGGAGGAGTCCATCCTCCCCAAGGCACCTCGGAGGTGCCTTCCCCCCTTTGGACTCTCCCTCCTCCAAGTTTCCTTGGCGCATGGGCCCTTGGGGCTGGTTCCCCTTGGCCCAAGTGGGCCAAGGCGCACCCCCTAAGGCCCATGTGGCCCCCAAGGCAGGTGGCCCCACCTGGTGGACCCCGGAACCCCTCCGGTGGTCCCGGTACAATACCGATAACACCGAAACTTGTCCCGATGGCCAAAATAGCACTTCCTATATATAATTCTTTACCTCCGGACCATTCCGGAACTCCTCGTGACGTCCGGGATCTCATCCGGGACTCCGAACAACATTCAGGTTACTGCACATACATATCTTCACAACCCTAGCGTCACCGAACCTTAAGTGTGTAGACCCTACGGGTTCGGGAGACATGCAGACATGACCGAGACGGCTCTCGGGCAATAACCAACAGCGGGATCTGGATACCCATGTTGGCTCCCACATGCTCCACGATGATCTCATCGGATGAACCACGATGTCGAGGATTCAATTAATCCCGTATACGATTCCCTTTGTCAATTGGTATTTTACTTGCCCGAGATTCGATCGTCGGTATCCCAATACCTCGTTCAATCTCGTTATCGGCAAGTCACTTTTCTCGTTCCGTAATGCATGATACCGTGATCAAACACTTTGATCACATTGAGCTCATTGTGATGATGCATTACCGAGAGGGCCCGGTGATACCTCTCCGTCAAGCGGAGTGACAAATCCCAGTCTCGATCCATGTCAACCCAACAGACACTTTCAGAGATACCCGTAGTATACCTTTATAGTCACCCAGTTACGTTGTGACGTTTGGCATACCCAAAGCACTCCTACGGTATCCGGGAGTTACACGATCTCATGGTCTAAGGAAAGGATACTTGACATTGGAAAACTCTAGCAAACGAACTATGCGATCTTATGCTATGTTTAGAATTGGGTCTTGTCCATCACATCATTCTCCTAATGATGTGATCCCGTTATCGATGACATCTAATGTCCATAGTCCGGAAACCATGACTATCTGTCGATCAACAAGCTAGTCAACTAGAGGCTCACTAGGGACATGTTTGTTGTCTGTTATTCACACATGTATTACGATTTCCGGATAACACAATTATAGCACGAATAAAGACAATTATCATGAATAAGGAAATATAATAATAATGCTTTTATTATTGCCTCTAGGGCATATTTCCAACAGTCTCCCACTTGCACTAGAGTCAATAATCTAGTTACATTGTGATGAATCGAACACCCATAGAGTTCTGGTGCTGATCATGTTTTGTCTTAGGGAGAGGTTTAGTCAACGGATCTGCGACATTCAGATCCGTGTGCACTTTACAAATTTCTATGTCTCCATCTTGAACATTTTCACGAATGGAGTTGAAGCGACGCTTGATGTGCCTGGTCTTCTTGTGAAACCTGGGCTCCTTTGCAAGTGCAATAGCTCCAGTGTTGTCACAGAAGAGCTTGATTGGCCCCGACGCATTGGGTATGACTCCGAGGTCGGTGATGAACTCCTTCACCCAAATTGCTTCATGTGCTGCCTCCGAGGCTGCCATGTACTCCGCTTCACATGTAGATCCCGCCACGACGCTTTGCTTGCAACTGCACCAGCTTACTGCCCCACCATTCAAAATATACATGTATCCGGTTTGCGACTTAGAGTCATCCAGATCTGTGTCGAAGCTAGCGTCGACGTAACCTTTTACGACGAGCTCTTCGTCACCTCCATAAACGAGAAACATTTCCTTAGTCCTTTTCAGGTACTTCAGGATATTCTTGACCGCTGTCCAGTGTTCCTTGCCGGGATTACTTTGGTACCTACCTACCAAACTTACGGCAAGGTTTACATCAGGTCTGGTACACAGCATGGCATACATAATAGAACCTATGGCTGAGGCATAGGGGATGACGCTCATCTCTTCTATTTCTTCTGCCGTGGTCGGACATTGAGCTGAGCTCAATTTCACACCTTGTAACACAGGTAAGAACCCCTTCTTAGATTGATCCATATTGAAATTCTTCAATATCTTATCAAGGTATGTGCTTTGTGAAAGACCTATGAGGCGTCTCGATCTATCTCTATAGATCTTGATGCCTAATATATAAGCAGCTTCTCCAAGGTCCTTCATTGAAAAACTCTTATTCAAGTAGGCCTTGATGCTGTCCAAGAGTTCTATATCATTTCCCATCAAAAGTATGTCGTCTACATATAATATGAGAAATGCTATAGAGCTCCCACTCACTTTCTTGTAAACACAGGCTTCTCCATAAGTCTGTGTAAACCCAAACGCTTTGATCATCTCATCAAAGTGAATGTTCCAACTCCGAGATGCTTGCACCAGCCCATAAATCGAGCGTTGGAGCTTGCACACCTTGTCAGCATTCTTAGGATCGACAAAACCTTCCGGCTGCATCATATACAATTCTTCCTTAAGGAAACCATTAAGGAATGCCGTTTTGATGTCCATTTGCCATATCTCATAATCATAGTATGCGGCAATTGCTAACATGATTCGGACGGACTTCAGCTTCACTACCGGTGAGAAAGTCTCATCGTAGTCAACCCCTTGAACTTGTCGATAACCCTTAGCGACAAGCCGAGCTTTATAGATGGTCACATTACCATCCGCGTCTGTCTTCTTCTTAAAGATCCATTTATTTTCTATGGCTCGCCGTTCAACGGGCAAGTCAGTCAAAGTCCATACTTCGTTTTCATACATGGATCCTATCTCGGATTTCATGGCTTCCAGCCATTTGTCGGAATCCGGGCCCGCCATTGCTTCCTCATAGTTCGAAGGTTCACCGTTGTCTAACAACATGATTTCCAAGACAGGGTTGCCGTACCACTCTGGTGCGGAACGTGTCCTTGTGGACCTTCGAATTTCAGTAGGAGCTTGATCAGAAGCATCTTGATCATCATCATTAATTTCCTCTCTAGTCGGTGCAGGCACCTCAGAAACGTTTTCTTGAGTTTCGCCATTTTCTGGTTCAAGAGGTAACACTTCATCAAGTTCTACTTTCCTCCCACTTACTTCTTTCGAGAGAAACTCTTTCTCCAGAAAGGATCCATTCTTGGCAACAAAGATCTTGCCTTCGGATCTGAGGTAGAAGGTATACCCAACAGTTTCTTTTGGGTATCCTATGAAGACGCATTTTTCCGATTTGGGTTCGAGCTTTTCAGGTTGAAGTTTCTTGACATAAGCATCGCATCCCCAAACTTTTAGAAACGACAGCTTAGGTTTCTTCCCAAACCATAATTCATACGGTGTCGTCTCAACGGATTTCGACGGAGCCCTATTTAAAGTGAATGCGGCAGTCTCTAAAGCATAGCCCCAAAAAGATAGCGGTAAATCGGTAAGAGACATCATAGATCGCACCATATCTAATAGAGTGCGATTACGACGTTCGGACACACCATTACGCTGAGGTGTTCCAGGCGGCGTGAGTTGTGAAACTATTCCACATTTTCTTAAGTGTGTGCCAAATTCGTGACTCAAGTATTCTCCTCCACGATCTGATCGTAGAAACTTGATCTTTCTATCACGTTGATTTTCAACCTCACTCTGAAATTCCTTGAACTTTTCAAAGGTCTCAGACTTGTGTTTCATTAAGTAGATATACCCATATCTACTCAAGTCATCAGTGAAGGTGAGAACATAACGATAGCCTCCGCGAGCCTCAACACTCATTGGACCGCACACATCGGTATGTATGATTTCCAATAAGTTGGTTGCTCGCTCCATTGTTCCTGAGAACGGAGTCTTTGTCATTTTACCCATGAGGCATGGTTCGCACGTGTCAAATGATTCATAATCAAGAGACTCTAAAAGTCCGTCTGCATGGAGCTTCTTCATGCGTTTGACACCTATGTGACCAAGGCGGCAGTGCCACAAATATGTGGGACTATTGTTATCAACTTTAACTCTTTTGGTATTCACACTATGAATATGTGTATCATCACGTACGAGATTCATTAAGAATAAACCATCAACCATCGGAGCATGACCATAAAACATATCTCTCATATAAATAGAACAACCATTATTCTCGGATTTAAATGAGTAGCCATCTCGAATTAAACGAGATCCAGATACAATGTTCATGCTCAAACTTGGCACTAAATAACAATTATTGAGGTTTAAAACTAATCCCGTAGGTAAATGCAGAGGTAGCGTGCCGACGGCGATCACATCGACCTTGGAACCATTCCCGACACGCATCGTCACCTCGTCCCTCGCCAGTCTCCGTTTATTCCGCAGCTCCTGCTTTGAGTTACAAATATGAGCAACTGCACCGGTATCAAATACCCAAGAGCTACTACGAGTACTGGTAAGGTACACATCAATTACATGTATATCACATATACCTTTGGTTTTGCCGGCCTTCTTGTCCGCTAAGTATTTGGAGCAGTTCCGCTTCCAGTGACCACTTCCCTTGCAATAAAAACACTCAGTCTCAGGCTTGGGTCCATTCTTTGGCTTCTTCCCGGCAACTTGCTTACCGGGCGCGGCAACTTCCTTGCCGTCCTTCTTGAAGTTCTTTTTACCCTTGCCCTTCTTGAACTTAGTGGTTTTATTCACCATCAACACTTGATGCTCCTTCTTGATTTCTACCTCTGCTGATTTCAGCATAGCATATACCTCAGGAATGGTCTTTACCATCCCCTGCATATTGTAGT
The DNA here is from genome assembly GCA_032464435.1 of Aegilops umbellulata. Classification (NCBI taxonomy): domain Eukaryota; kingdom Viridiplantae; phylum Streptophyta; class Magnoliopsida; order Poales; family Poaceae; genus Aegilops; species Aegilops umbellulata. Next base: position 380,418,922 of record CP136054.1, read on the forward strand.
TCATCACAAAGCTCTTGTAGCTAGGTGGAAGCGACTGGAGGATTCTGTCAATGACCGCTTCTTCCGGGAGATTAACTTCCAGTTGAGTCAAGCGGTTGTGCAACCCAGACATTTTGAGTATGTGTTCACTGACAGAACTATTTTCCTCCATCTTACAGCTAAAGAATTTGTCGGAGACTTCATATCTCTCGACCCGGGCATGAGCTTGGAAAACCATTTTCAGCTCTTCGAACATCTCATATGCTCCATGTCTCTCAAAACGCTTTTGGAGTCCCGGCTCTAAGCTGTAAAGCATGCCGCACTGAACGAGGGAGTAATCATCGCAGCGTGACTGCCAAGCGTTCATAACGTCTTGTTCTGCAGGGAGAATAGGTGCGTCACCCAGCGGTGCTCTTAGGACATAATCTTTCTTGGCAGCTATGAGGATGATCCTCAGGTTCCGGACCCAGTCCGTATAGTTGCTACCATCGTCTTTCAGCTTGGTTTTCTCTAGGAACGCGTTGAAGTTGAGGACTACGTTGGCCATTTGATCTACAAGACATATTGTAAAGATTTAGACTAAGTTCATGATAATAAAGTTCATTTAATCAAATTATTTAATGAACTCCCACTTAGATAGACATCCCTCTTCTAGTCATCTAAGTATTACATGATCCGAGTCAACTAGGCCGTGTCCGATCATCACGTGAGACGGACTAGTCAACATCGGTGAACATCTTCATGTTGATCGTATCTTCTATACGACTCATGCTCGACCTTTCGGTCTTCTGTGTTCCGAGGCCATGTCTGTACATGCTAGGCTCGTCAAGTCAACCTAAGTGTTTTGCGTGTGTAAATCTGTCTTACACCCGTTGTATGCGAACGTAAGGACCTATCACACCCGATCATCACGTGGTGCTTCGGAACGACGAACCTTAGCAACGGTGCACAGTTAGGGTGAACACTTTCTTGAAATTATTATGAGGGATCATCTTATTTACTACCGTCGTTCTAAGTAAACAAGATGCAAAACATGATAAACGTCACATGCAATCAAATAATAAACGTGACATGATATGGCCAATATCACATTGCTCCTTTGATCTCCATCTTGGGGCTCCATGATCATCTTGTCACCGGCTTGACACCATGATCTTCATCATCATGATCTTCATCATCGTGTCTCCATGAAGTTGCTCGCCAACTATTACTTCTACTACTATGGCTAACGCGTTTAGCAATAAAGTAAAGTAACTTACATGGCGATTCTCAATGACACGCAGGTCATACAAAAAATAAAGACAACTCCTATGGCTCCTGCCGGTTGTCATAGTCATCGACATGCAAGTCGTGATTCCTATTACAATAGCATGAACATCTCATACATCACATATAGATCATTCATCATACATCACAACTTTGGCCATATCATATCACAAAGCACTTGCTGCAAAAACAAGTTAGACGTCCTCTAATTGTTGTTGCAAGTTTTACGTGGCTGAATTAGGGTTCTAGCAAGAACGTTTTCTTACCAACGTTCAAACCACAACGTGATTTGTCAATCTCTATTTACCCTTCATAAGGACCCTGTTCATCGAATCCGATCCAACTAAAGTAGGAGAGACAGACACCCGCCAGCCACCTTATGCAACTAGTGCATGTTAGTCGGTGGAACCGGTCTCACGTAAGCGTACGTGTAAGGTTGGTCCGGGCCGCTTCATCCCACAATACCGCTGAATCAAGATTGACTAGTAACGGCAAGAAGAATTGACAACATCTACGCCCACAACAAATTGTGTTCTACTCGCACAAGAAGAACTATGCATAGACCTAGCTCATGATGCCACTGTTGGGGAACGTTGCAGAAAATTAAAATTTTTCCTACGGTTTCACCAAGATCCATCTATGAGTTCATCTAGCAACGAGTATTCAGATTAGATAGCATCTACATACCACTTTGTAGATCGCAACGGAAGCGTTCGAGTGAACGTGGATGAGGTAGTCGTACTTGCCGTGATCCAATTCACCGATGATCTAGTACCGAACGGACGGCACCTCCGCGTTCAACACACGTACGGGACGGGAGACGTCTCCTCCTTCTTGATCCAGCAAGGGGGAAGGATAGGTTGAGGAAGATCCAGCACGACGGTGTGGTGGTGGATGCAGCAGAACTCCGGCAGGGCTTCGCTAAGCAACTACGGGAGGAGGAGGAGGTGTTGCAGGGAGGAGGGAGGAGCCAGGGCAATTGGTGCGCTGCCCCCCTCCCTGCCCCCCTTTATATAGGTGCATTAGAGGGGGGGAGGGCGCAGCCTTGCCCCTTCCTCCAAGGAAGGGGTGCGGCCAAGAGGGGGGGAGGAGTCCATCCTCCCCAAGGCACCTCGGAGGTGCCTTCCCCCCTTTGGACTCTCCCTCCTCCAAGTTTCCTTCGCGCATGGGCCCTTGGGGCTGGTTCCCCTTGGCCCAAGTGGGCCAAGGCGCACCCCCTAAGGCCCATGTGGCCCCCAAGGCAGGTGGCCCCACCTGGTGGACCCCGGGACCCCTCCGGTGGTCCCGGTACAATACCGATAACACCGAAACTTGTCCCGATGGCCAAAATAGCACTTCCTATATATAATTCTTTACCCCGGACCATTCCGGAACTCCTCGTGACGTCCGGGATCTCATCCGGGACTCCGAACAACATTCGGGTTACTGCACATACATATCTCCACAACCCTAGCGTCACCGAACCTTAAGTGTGTAGACCCTACGGGTTCGGGAGACATGCAGACATGACCGAGACGGCTCTCGGGCAATAACCAACAGCGGGATCTGGATACCCATGTTGGCTCCCACATGCTCCACGATGATCTCATCGGATGAACCACGATGTCGAGGATTCAATTAATCCCGTATACGATTCCCTTTGTCAATTGGTATTTTACTTGCCCGAGATTCGATCGTCGGTATCCCAATACCTCGTTCAATCTCGTTATCGGCAAGTCACTTTTCTCGTTCCGTAATGCATGATCCCGTGATCAAACACTTTGATCACATTGAGCTCATTGTGATGATGCATTACCGAGAGGGCCCGGTGATACCTCTCCGTCAAGCGGAGTGACAAATCCCAGTCTCGATCCATGTCAACCCAACAGACACTTTCAGAGATACCCGTAGTATACCTTTATAGTCACCCAGTTACGTTGTGACGTTTGGCATACCCAAAGCACTCCTACGGTATCCGGGAGTTACACGATCTCATGGTCTAAGGAAAGGATACTTGACATTGGAAAACTCTAGCAAACGAACTATGCGATCTTATGCTATGTTTAGAATTGGGTCTTGTCCATCACATCATTCTCCTAATGATGTGATCCCGTTATCGATGACATCTAATGTCCATAGTCAGGAAACCATGACTATCTGTCGATCAACAAGCTAGTCAACTAGAGGCTCACTAGGGACATGTTTGTTGTCTATTATTCACACATGTATTACGATTTCCGGATAACACAATTATAGCACGAATAAAGACAATTATCATGAATAAGGAAATATAATAATAATGCTTTTATTATTGCCTCTAGGGCATATTTCCAACAATTCTTTTTCTGCGAAACTCTGAAATAGGCAAAAAAACAGCAATTCTGGGCTAGGCCTCCGGTTAATAGGTTAGTCCCAAAAATAATATAAAAGTGAATAATAAATCCCAATAATGTCCAAAACAGAAGATAATATAGCATGGAGCAATCAAAAATTATAGATACGTTGGAGATGTATCAGGGAGCACGGGCGATGCGCTGCAGTCTAGGCTCCACCGCCTGTACTCACCGTCTCGTCTGCTGCTGAAGCTCCCAAATGCAACTTTCTGCCATTAGTTGCTCCTGGCGACAAGGAAGCTTGAGCAGGTAACATCGCGCCCACCTCATTCAGATTTGATTTTTCTAGTAGTACAAAATCCATACCTGTCGCATCACCGATATGAGTACTTCAGGAAAATATGCATGGGAATCAGATTATGTGCTTCTAAAGTTAGTGCCATGTAGATAAGTTTGTCCTTTGTAAAATCACATGCAAATTTAGTACATTGATCTGCAATGGAAAATGCACAAGCTTCTCATTCCAAATCAGCATTATTTTGAGTTATTACAAGGTTAGGAATCAGATTATGTACTGAAAATCATTTTATTTCAAGGCAAACTGTAATTGTTAGAAGGTCATGTCTATTAATTTCCTATAGACAACCCTTCTTGAGTTTCCTATGGATTTATTAGGGTTTCAAAATGGTCAAGCATACAAGCTAGCAGCATCAAAAATTTGTCCCAACTATTAACCTACAAGATTTAGCAATGCATGCTATATGTAGCAATTTGGCCCCAAAAACCCGAACACCATATCACAGAAATTAGAAGACTTGGTAAAGCATGCATTCATGTGACCAAGCATCATTTTGCAGTTACAATACACATAGTTTGAGTAATCTACCCTTGCTTTTTCAGGAATCAGTCAAAATATGCAAGTATATGCACCTAGTTTGTTCAAGACTTGCTCAAAATTGACATGCAAGAATACACGTAAACTGCATATATGACTGCATTTTTCTGCATAACTGAAATTTCATAGAAACTGCACTAAACTACATTGAGAGTATTGAAAAATGTTAATGAAATGTTAGATGGATAACTTTGTGATAATCTACACCATATCTTTATGGACTAGGACCAATCAAAACAACATGCAGGAATTCGTCATCCTCATGGAACCAAAAAACCATCCATCCACTTTCACTGCAAGTCAACATTGCATAAATTGAGCTTTCCCTGTCCATACACTTCTGAAACAGAATGCCAGATTGTTAAACACTGAACCAACATAATGATATTTAAAAACAAATTACCTCGCCCTCACCTCTTTCTTATTTGTTTTTTGCTGCTGAACTCCTGCAGTCGGCTCTTAGAGTGCCTTTGCTGCTTGGGTTCTTGCTTAACTTCCGCCTGTTGTGGATGCCGCTTTGGGTCTTGGCTTCTTGCTGCTGGTGTTGCCATCTTATTGCTGGCCATGGGCATGATATCTGGGGGCAGCAGCCAATCCTCCACGGGTGACAATGAAGATTATGTTTGTTACAATTTCTAATATTAACATAGTATGTATTTGCATGTTGCAAAGATCTCGGTATGAGGAGGTTTAGATTCATTCAACTAAACCATTGACAGGCAGGGAGACAACAAAGGGGACAATATAATTGTATCCCAGTATTATTTTTGTCTTTACTAGTACAAATGCTCGTGCGTTGCACCGGGCAAATTTTTTTTTACCAGTGTTCATTTCTTATATCCAATTCCAATAAACAAACATTGGAAGTAAGGTTACACTCTTATTGTTGTTGGGAGCATGAAGTGTGGAAACCAGCCTAACTACCTTCGTCTGTTGGAAGAGTAGTGGTGCATGCACTAGTAGAAAAAGGGCCATTTGTCCCGGTTCATAAGGCCCATCTGTCCCGGTTGGGGAACCGGGACTAAAGGGTCGTTACTAATGCCCTGGGCCTTTAGTCCCGGTTCTTATACAAACCGGGACAGATGGGCCTCCATGTGGCCGGTGCTGCGAGCCTAGGCAGGAGGACCTTTGGTCCCGGTTGGTGGCACCAACCGGGACCAATAGGCATCCACGATTCAGCTGTTTAGGGGCTAGGGTTTTTGTTTTTTTTCAAAAGGGGGGTGGATTTGGGGGTTTTCTATGGTTAATTAAGGTGTTTCATATATTGTGTTAGGTAGCTAATTAATTAATAGAGAGAAGTGTCCTCTCTTATCTCCGTGCTTGGTCGACGCTACGTACTATACGTATAGAGAGGCCCTCGACACGCTAGCTAGTAAGAAAATGAAGGAAACCATTAAGTACAGAAGTTCGTCATGCATACCGAGAGAAGTGGTCGACCTCTCCTTCTCCGAGAGATTGGTCGAACAACAAGTTTTCGTATTATCTATCTGATGCTACTGGCTACATACATATACAATATGTAAGATCTCTTACAATCCCCTAGCATTTGAACTCAAGTTCCACATCGTATTCTCCAACTTTATTGATGACGTGGTCAAGAAAGAATCCTGCCAATTACTCTTGAATTGCTTTCATGCGATCTTGTGGTAGGAGTTCATTCCGCATCTGCCACGTCTAATTTGAAGAAGGGGGTTAATACATATATATGAATGAAACTCAACAGAAATGATGGTGTAATAAGATGAAATTGTGAATATTATTGCTTACGCACTTCATATTGTCTTTTAGATTAGCCCCGCTTATCTTTGAAGTCGCGTTGTAGATGAACTCGCACACGTAGTATCCACAGTAACCATTCCCTTGTTCCTGCCACAAGCACTTTACGAGAAATAGAGGTCAATCAAACTAATAATGAAGCATTATAAATGGCATTGATGAAAGTAGCTAGAATCAACAGTAGATGCGCGCAACTAGCTAGCTAGTAGTACTTACTTTCGGGTATGTATATCGCAGCTCCTTCAGCAGTCCCGGAGCTTTTGTGGTGAACTGTTTCCAAACCCTGCAAGACAAAGAAAATAATTATTACTTGAGATATCAGGAAATGAACAAAAAGTTGCCGATATGGTGCGATAATGATCGATTGAACTTAGTTGTTGAAAATTTTAGTCATGTCCGCATAGGTCCCGGGATCTTTTCGTCTCGAGTCTAAGACGGTTACTAGTCCTCGCTCAAGCTTAATCTCCAGGAGAATATAGTGGAAGTTGCGCACGCATGCATAACTCATCAATTACATTACTATAACCTCGCCCGAGTAATAAGGGAAACCGAATCTGCACACGACAGTAACACTCACTCGAAGTTGTAAGGAAAGAGTATTAAATCTCTGTTTTGATTTATTATCAATGATTTGAGCAAGTTGGCCTCGGCATCTTTGGCGCTCTTTTTAACCTGAAATTCATCTATCAGATTTGTGTTAATGAACCCAATATCATACATTTCTCCTTTTTTGCACTCGGCGATCTTCAATCTGCATAATATAGTGAGGATAATTATAAATACATGCCATGAAAGAGCTGAGCTATATATAGAGACTTAATGACAGAAGTAGTACTTACAGACAGTAGCAAGAGACCGTTAATTTATAGAGGGCCTTTTGATTGAAGAACTGGAAGAACTCCTCAAATGGAACACACAACAGATCCATTCCAATGAGGTCGTGCTCCTATTTAACTCTCAGATACAAATTATTCGTCCCCCCAGACTCTCTGCAGGTTTTCATGTACCAATCATGGAATCTTCGCATCATCGTTGTTAGAGAATTTTCATCTTTGATGAGAGGCTTCCCGTACTCGTATCTGTGTTCGTCCACCTCCAATAAATCATAAAGTACATCGTCGGGCAGGTAATCTCCAAGATTGTTATAACCGGGCACCATCCCCGGAGCATTAGCGATGATGTCGCTAAACAAATTGAGCGGGGGGCACGATTGGTTCGCTTGTTCGCCGAGCTGGGCAATTTTTTCCCAGATGCTCATCGTTCTTTTAACCTTTGATCACTGACAGTACTTCCCGACCGCTCCTCTTCGAGATATACCTTTTCAGTAACGCGCTCATAGTTGGTTTTCGGCGGAGACTTTGGTGGTTTCCTCATGGCATCGATAGTGCGCTTTGTTTTAACCGGATCTACCTTCTCCTCCGGAGGTGGATGTCTCTCTGCTTTCGCCCCTTCAAAGAAGTCATTCACTTCTTTTTGCATGATCTTCCTGTTTTCTTCCACGGTCATCTCATACGGTAACTTCTCTAGAGGCTTGAGAGGTGGACCGTATCTGTATTGCCCCCCGCCTCTGGCTGTACTACTAGACGCCGGAGTAGATGGAGCGGCTGTGGCTATCTTATTTCGTGCTTGCTTATGAGGCAGAGGAGAAGGACTACGACGCGCCGGAGCAGCCGGGGCGACGGCGGGTCTCTTCCGCCCTTGCTGGTGAGGCGGAGAAGGAGGAGGTTGGTGGCTGCTCGGGCGCGCCGGCGTAGGCGGAGAAGGAGGCGGAGTGCCGCCACGCACCAGAGAAGGAGGCTGAGTACCCTGATCGTCACTCGCCAGAGGAGGAGGTGGTGGAGGAGGCGGAGTGCCCTGACTCGCCGGAGGAGGAGGAGGAGGCGGAGGCGTCCAGTTCGGAAGGTTGAAGAGCTCCTTCCGCCATAGGCATGAGTCTGGACTCTTCAGACAAGAACCCAGCCGAGTCTCCCCGTCACCCGTAGGGTGGTCAAGCTGGAGGTCCTCAAATCCTTCTGTGATTTCATCCACCATCACCCTAGCATATCCTTTTGGAATTGGCCGGCAGTGAAAAGTTGCGCCAGGTTGAGGAGGTGCAACAGAGTCAACAGCCGCCTTGACTTTCAATTCCATCCACTATGTCATAAGGTGGCAATGCTGAGACTCCGTGATAGCATCTACAGGGTAGCAAGCAGGAGCCGTGAAGACAGGCTCCTGAAGCAGCTCCGTGGAAGCCACACTGCTTCTCCGCTGAGATGGCGGGGTAGCTTCGGGTGTAGCTTCGGCAGGTCGCGTGCTGCGAACTGCCTCTCGTTCCTCTAGCGCTTGTACCGTTGCGTGCAGCGCCTGTAATTGGGTCAACTCCTTTTTCTTCTTCCTCTCCCGGCGTTTGTAACCGCCTGCGTTGGGAAATCCAGCCTTCCACGAAAGGGAGCCTGGCGTGCCTCGTGTCCGTCCGGGGTGCTCAGGATTCCCGAGGGCCTCTGTGAGCTCGTCGTTCTCTCTGTCCGGAATGAACGTCCCTTGCTGCGCCTTTTCGATATACTCCTGAAGCTTCTCGATGGGTGTGTTCAGCTGCTTGTTGGTCCAAACGCACTTCCCTGTTACAGGGTCCAATTTCCCCCCAACACCGAAGAATCGAGTCCTGCAACGGTCTGGCCAGCGTCGCGTCTCTGGTTCGATCCCTTCATTAATGAGGCCATTCTCAGCCTTTTCCCACAAAGGTCGGGCTTTCAGGTAGCCACCTGACCTCGTGCGATGGTGATGCTTCTTCTTCGCAACATTTTTCTTGTTTGTCGCTGTCATCTTCGCTGCTCTCTCAGATTTCTTTTTGGTGATAAATGCATGCCACTAATCTTTGATCTTCTCAAATAGGCCGATGAATTCTGGAGTCTTGTCTTGGTCGACAAACGATGATTTCAGCTCATTCTTCCACCTCCTGAATAGCTCAGCCATCTTCTTAAGAGCATAAGCCTTGATCATTGGCTTTTTAACTGGATTCTCTGGATCCTCCTCTGGCGAGAAGGTGAAATTTTCCTGCAGCGCGGTCCAAAGATCAGCTTTCTTCCTATCGCTGAGATAAGACACCTCAGAGTCTTTGTCCTTAGGCTTCAACCATTGCTCGATGCTGATCGGGATCATGTCCCTAACTAGAACCCCGCACCGAGCATTAAATTTTTCCTTGGTCCGGAGGGGTTCAATAGGTTGGCCAACGCGATCAATTTCGATGATCGTGTACCTTTCATCCACACGCAACTTTCTCTTCGGGCCTCGTCTCATTACCGAAGTGTTGCTCGATCCGGAGGGCTAGAAAAGAAGAAAAAGAAGAGATTTAATACGTGTACATACCAAAAATAATTAATGCATCAATTAGCTATAGTCAGCACATGCTTAATTAATTAATATATATACCTGGCCGGACTCCGTTCGGTCACCGGAGCCGTCATCGCTATGTCCTTCCCCCTCCATTCGGTCACCGGAGCCGTCATCACGGTGTCCTTCCCCCACCATTTGGTCACCGAAGCCGTCATCACGGTGTCCTTCGTCCTCCATTGTTTGAACATCGTCGTAGCCTGCTTCTTCATCCTGTCTTTCCAGACCATCGGTGCATGTGTCGTTGAGAAACGACAAGACGGCATCACTTCCGTGTGCGATTATCTCCCCCAACACCGCTTCTTTTGCTTCGTCTCGGGGGTGCGGATCCATAGTTCCTGCAAATATTTACAACATGGCAATTATTATTCAAACATGACAGATGGATATATTAGTGGCAAACGTTGAACTAGCTAGCTAATCACAATAAGGAATCATATTAGTGGCCTGGCCTCGATGCTTCTCTAGGATTTGGGGTGGCCTCGGCAACGCTTCAAGGGTTTGGGGTGGCCTCAACAACGCTTCAAGGGTTCAGGGTGGCCTCTACGACAATGCTCTTTTAACTTGGTAAATTTGGGTGGCCTCAAGAGAGTTTGTCGATCGGGTAGGGTCGCGGCGGGAGGGGGTAGGAGACCGACATATTTTTTTCTAGGGTTTGGGTGTCCTCGAGAGTTTTGGTCAAGCGAGAGGGCCGGGGGGTGCTCCGGACGTCCTCCCCTCACTTTAACAAAGAACTACCATAAAAAAAGACTTGCTTCGCCGCGGGTCCTTCTTCATTTTTTCCTTTGTTTTTTCTTATATGTTTGTTTTCGTTTTCATTCAACATTTTCGTACATGTGAAAAAAATTAAGTTTCTATACAAAAGTGCACAATATTTATGAACAAATTACAACATCTAAATTAACTATACATCTAAATAAATATAGCTATACATCTGAAATTTTCCTAATCTTAAAACTAAACTAAACATAAACTAAAATAATTTAAAAAACATGTAAAAACATCTAAAAATAGCATCTAAAAACATCTAAAAATCTAATAGCTAGCACCCGGCAGGGTCGGAGGGGCCAGTGCCGGCACCGGCGCCGACGGGGCAGGGCAGGGGCGTAGGAGCACGGGTCAGGTGAGGGGCGCGGGAGCAGGCTGGTGCTCACAGGGGACGGCGGGGCACGGTGGGCGGTGCGTCGGGGCCGGCAGGGGCGCGAGGGTCGACGCCATCGTCGGGGCAGAGGGCGTCAGCGGCGGCGATGTTGAGCAGCCTGACGGCGTCGGTGGCGGCTGCGACGACGACGACGACGTCGAGCAGCCTGGCAGCATCGGTGGCGGCGGCGACGGCAAGGTGGAGTAGGGGCGTCGGGGGAAGAAGTGATGGATTTGGTCGAAACTGCTAAGTGTTTTCTTATATACCCAGGGCATTGGTCCCGGTTCGTGACAGCAACCGGAACGAATGCGACCTTTAGTCCCGGTTGGTGCCAACAACCGGGACCAAAGGCCTCTTTTCAGGAGTCCAAAGGGCGGGAAGCGGCGGCCTTTGGTCCCGGTTGGTGGCACCAACCGAGACTAAAGGGGTGGCAGTGGTCCCGGTTGGGGCCACGAACCGGTACCAATGCACCCCTTTACTATTGGTTGGTGCCACCAACCGGGACCAAAGGCCTTGTGATGCTGCGCCCGCGTCGAAAGTTTAGTCCCACCTCGCTAGTTGAGAGGGGCGCACAGTGGTTTATAAGCCCCACTGCTGCACCCCTCTCGACCTCCTCTCCATTGCAGGCTTACGGGCCTAATTGTGACTGCTATGCCTGATGGGCCTACTGGGCCTTATGCGGGCCTGAATCCTGGCCCATGGCTGGGTTTCTAGTCGTATTCAGGCCGTGGTGGCCCAGTAGGTGGCAAATTTTTTATTTTTTCCCAGTTTTTTGTTTTTTTTTGCTTTATTTTTTTGTTGTGTTTCTACTTACAACAAACTACTTATTTATTTTATTTTATTTTGTTTCTAATTACTTATTTATTTTATTTTATGATAATTCTTTTTGCTATTAAAGTTTCTAAAAAACAAAGTTCTTTATGAAAATTCTTTTTGCTTTTAATGATTTTGAACAGAAAATACTTTGATAATTTTAGTTGCATCAATTTTATATAATTTTAGTTTCATAAATTTTAGAGGTTGCTTATAATGTTTTGAAGAGAAAATACTTTGATAATTTTAGTTTCATAAATTTTATTTATGTTATTAAAGTTTATTTTATTTTATTTTATTTCTACTTATATATTTTATTAAAGTTTATATTATTTTGTTTCAAATTACTTATTTGTTTTATTTTATGATAATTCTTTTTGCTATTAAATTTTCATGCATTTACTGATTATTTTGAGCTATAAGACCCTGAAATTGAAAAGCATTTCAAATGAACTCTGAAAAGGTTAAAAGTTGGCATGGTATCATCATTTCACCCACATAGCATGTGCAAGAAAGTTGAGTGTTACGGCAAAAACTGGATGCACTTCGTGTACAAAACGGACAATCTCTTTCGAAGTATCAAGGTTTCATACGGAAACTCGTCTGTTACAAAAGGATTTCATTTTTTTGAACTTATTTGAACTCCATAGTTTTTCTATGTTCAAAATGCACCATTCTAAGCCACATCATCAATTTTCAACCCTTTCTGACTTCATTTATTATTTTTCATGCATTTACTGATTTTTTTTCAGCTATAAGACCCTGAAATTGAAAAGCACTACAAATGAACTCTGAAAAGGTTGAAACTTGGCATAGTATCATCATTTCACCCACATAGCATGTGCAAGAAAGTAGAGAGGCTTGCGGCAAAAACTGGATGCACTTCGTGTACAAAACGGACAATCTCTTTTGGAGTATCAGGGTTTCATACGGAAACTCGTCTGTTACAAAAGGATTTCATTTTTTGAACTTATTTGAACTCCATACTTTTTTCGTGTTCAAAATGCACCATTCAAAGCCACCTCATCAATTTTCAACCCTTTTTGACTTCATTTGTTTTTTTCATGCATTTACTGATTTTTCCAGCTATAAGACCCTGAAATTGAAAAGCACTACAAATGAACTCTGAAAAAGTTGAAAGTTGGCATGGTATCATCATTTCACCCACATAGCATGTGCAAGAAAGTAGAGAGGCTTACGGCAAAAACTGGATGCACTTCGTGTACAAAACGGACAATCTCTTTCGAAGTATCAGGGTTTCATACGGAAACTCGTCTGTTACAAAGGGATTTCATTTTTTTGAACTTATTTGAACTCCATACTTTTTCTGTGTTCAAAATGCACCATGCAAAGCCACATCATCGATTTTCAACCCTTTCTGACTTCATTTGTTATTTTTCATGCATTTACTTATTTTTTTCAGCAATAAGACCCTGAAATTGAAAAGCACTACAAATGAACATGGATAGATAAGTGACCAAATTAATAGTAGTTCATCATCACATTAAAACCAAAGTACATACATAGTTCAAATTGAACATCATATATCTCTTCAGAGCATCTAGTTAAACCATACATTGAAACTATGTAAAACCTTTCAATGCAACAACAAATGCGATCATAATCACAACTATGGTAACAATTGATCCAACGACATAATGATACCAAGCCTCGGTACGAATGTCATATTTTCTAATCATTCTAATCTTCAACCGCATTGCATCCATCTTGATCTTGTGATCATCGACGACATCCGCAACATGCAACTCCAATATCATCTTCTCCTCCTCAAAATTTTATTTTTTCCTTCAAGGAATTGTTTTCTTCTTCGCCTAAATTTAACCTCTCGATAATAGGGTCGGTTGTAATTTCCGGTTCAACCACTTCCTACATAAATAAAATCTATGTCACGTTGGTCGGCATAATTGTTATAAACAATAAATGAACCAAATAGTTATAAAAAGATAATATATACCACATCCAAATCATAGACAGGACGAGGGCCAACGGGGGCGGATACCAGAACCATCACACTATATAATAACAAGGAAAAATAAAAGTAAGAAAATTAGACAAGTATCTATCTCAAGTAAGAATTTTTTTCTTTCAGAAAGAAGATAAGAACAAGAGGCTCACCACGGTGGTGCCGCCGACGAGATCGGCGTGGGCGATCGATGGTGGTGAAGACCGGGACAGGACGTGACGAACCGCTAAACCTAGAAAAATCTCGGGGAAAATGGAGCTCGGAGGTCGAGTTTCAAGAGAAGAAATATTAACTAGTGTGGCTCGGACATTTCATCGAACAACTCATGTGTATAGGAGGTGAGCTAGAGCACCCAAATGCCCTCCCCTTGCCAGCCAGCAAAAAACAGAGCAGTGTGGAGTGCTCTACTCGCCGGTGATGGGCTATATATAGGCAAATCATTTGTCCCGGTTCGTGGCTGGAACCGGAACCAATGGTTATGGGCCAGGAGCGAGGCCCATTGGTCCCGGTTGGTGCCTAGAACTGGGACAAATGGGTCCAGACGAACCGGGACCAAAGCCCGCAAGGCCCCGGCCGGCCACCTGGGCTCACGAACCGGGACGAATGCACCCGTTGGTCCCGGTTCGTATAAGAACCGGGACTAATGGGCTGGGCAGGCCCGAACGAAAGCCCCTTTTTCTACTAGTGATGAAATAGACTGTCAATTGGTTTTATCTTTTGCTTTTCCAGAAAACATGAATATTTCTTTACTTTTTAAGAAACTAAACATTTTTTAACTTTTTAATTAGAATTGGAACATGTTTTGAACCGAACATTTTATGAACACATACATTTTTCTACTGATTTTGTGAATATTAATATTTTTTGAAACCAAGAACAATTATAAACACTCATTATCTTTAAAAAACTAACACTCAGTGGCAGTAACTAAAAAATGGTTGTTGGTGTCTAGACCATGGAGAATAGAGTTAAGATATTCTACCGGGTGGAGATGAGTGGTGTATTTTTAGTGGGACATATAGATGTTGACATGTTCTATACTATTCGAGAGTTTAATAACTAATCTATTTCTTTTTGGAAATTTCAAAACATTTGAATGCAAACAGACTTATACTATGTTGAATTTTATATTTGTGAGTCTACGTTTGTATTGTGGTTTTCAAAAGAAGGTCTCCTTTAACCTTTGTATGCAACAATTTAATATGTCCTGTGTTGCACCAGAAGGAAAAAGAATCACCACATGTTGTTAGTGATTCATTCATGTTGCCACTTTCCATGTTCGCCACCATCGTCAAAGATGATACAATTTTTGGTGTCCACAGTTGAAAAAAGTTGATGAATCCACATTCATGTCCCTCGACGTTGCCTCAATCAGCATCACACTATCACGAGATGGGAGAGTAGTGGTGCATTGAAGTGTGATTGTTTATACACATAGTTATGTGTTAATATTCATAAGCGAAAAGGGTTTTTCTATGCTGTTTTTCTTTTTAGAAAATGTTGGTTAAATATCATGATGCATAATAATACGAAAATGTACAAATTATTATTGTAGATATGACGATACCATTACAAAAAATATTGTAGATGAGTCAATTATTCAAGTATTGGCCCATTACGGAGCAAACGATCTCTCGGCAGTAAAAACTACGCATCACGTGCTCAAGACATCACCATAGTTATGTTTTTAAAAGCTAGGCCCAAAAAATTGAAAATAGCATGTCAACAAAATAAGATCAGAAAAGGACAAAGCATATTTTTTTCGTGAAAAATATATAAATGTAAGCTACATTCTATAGGATTGGTTGATCAATCTTCTGTCACACATTGTCACATCCCATGATGACTTGGGGTTTACACATGAGCAATCAGTAGTTTTCAAGTTCTCTACACATGTACTGGATAGCATTTTGGTCAGCTGGAGATAATAAGAATAGAATGTCAAAACTTCAAAGGAAAATATTCAAAGAAAATATATAATTATAATGAGCTCTTAAAACATCTTCCATGCAATTTGTTAAATTGTTTCTCACATAAACTTACCAGGCCAATCACGTCCTTTGTTCATGTTTCGAACAGCTATGTTTTAAACCGCCCCCAAATTGGAGGAACATAAGGTCCTAGGTATTGCCAAATCTGCAACTAAAAAGTACTCTGATGTCGTACAAATATTTAAGAAACTAATAATCATGGAAGGAAGAACTTGTTGTTCTTCAGCCAACGGCAAAGCTGGCGACTTCACTGCTCATTGCTGAGCGAGTGAGTGTGCAGCCAACTTTAGGCATTCTAAAGTTTACAAAGTTACCATGGTAAAAAAGCAAGAGCACCAACCAACATTTATTCACAAAACAAAGAGACTAAATGATTCAGGACACATGTGAGTGCAACTGCTCTGAAAATGAGTGTCTTCACTATTTCAAGTAGGAAGCTAGCAAGTAGGCGAGATCCTTCTCCTCTGCTGAATCCATGGAAAATTCAGTGCCCATCATTTATTCAATACAGTATAACAACACACCACCTTATTAGGGTGAGCATCACCATGCTGAACTAAACTGAACCAAAATCAAATCGAAGCCTTTTTCTACATGGCTATGGAGGGATTATCATATAGAGATACATAACATAAATCACCCATCGAGCTCCTCAAGAGGCGGCGGTGGCATACAGACCGTGGTGTTGAGCTGCTGCGTGCAGACAGTGGAGTTGAGTTGTTGTGTGTGCGCGAGGATTTGATCAGCCGGGCGACCATGACATCATCAAGATGAAAAAAATAACAGGACGCTAACCAAGAAACATTGGTCATATGATGAAATCAATTAGCAACAATCAACCACGAAAAGAAAATGGGTCAAATGGTACCTGCGGTTGGATGAGAGGGGAAAAGGAAAATCCAAGCAACAGCAGGAGCTCGAGCGGAGACCAAACTTATATCTAATCCGACCAAAATGGATCACTATTTGTTCATCAGCAGCATCTACACATGGACAGGAAAAAAGATCAAGACTTTGATGCCTATGGGTTCTTAAAACTCTCCGGATCAATTGAATGGAGTATTAAATTAACTGAATTAATGGTTGTGCAGGATTAATCAATTAACACTCACCTGGATTGGATGGATGGATGTACCAAAATCATTAATCTATGCCAAACAGAGAAAGGTCCTTTATAAAAAGCCTGGAATTATTGAAAAAGTCTGTCAATGCTAGTAAACATGAAAGTTCAACAACGTTGGTGTATGCATTGGTAATGCAAGCATTCATTCATATTAGCTAGAGGTACCTTCCAATAGCCGGGCTACTGAAAAACATACATCCCCTCTTGCCATGTACATGAGCATGCTTCCTCAAGGCAGCCACATCAACAAAGGTCTTGCCACAGTTGTCATAGTTGCAGAATAAAAGGATCTATGTGGCCGGTTCGACCTTGTGCGGCTGCGTCTCCAGCTCCTGCTCCTGCTCTTCTTTTCATTTTCCTTGAGGTCCCAGTACACATCCTATTTGAGCTCTTAAACAACTGAACCACAAAACTAGTTTTGTATGGTACAAGTTTTCAGCACATATATAACATTTCAGCATATTTATACAAAAATTCAACACATTTATATAACATTTCAGTATATGTACACAACATTTCAGCACATGTATTTCAACATTTCAGCACATAGACATATCACATTTCAGCATTTCAGCACACACACATAAGTCATTTTAGCCACTTAAGTTTGACACACAAGTTGGTAGCTTAGAGTTTTTTCATCTAAGTCAATGACACATGGGACCTACTTGACTGGGTTATTATTATATGGGTTTGAAGGTTCGCGGGTATGGGTATTGCGTTCCCATACCCGTACCCACCTTACCCGTTGGGTATATATTTTTCCCCATTTAGAAACCCATGGGTATTTTAATTTCCCATACCCTTACCCTAATAGGGTTTTTATGCGCCGGGTTCGCGGGTAGCGGGTACCCATTGCCATGTTGAAGTTGAATTAAGGTTTCATATACGAATTTAGAATTTGTACTCAGAAGTGGACATACAGTGTCCCCGCAAAAAAATCCACATGTATAGTACATAGTTTGGAAAAAAGTTACTCAACAATATCTGTGAAACAAAAATGTAAAACCAAAATTTAGATTAATAATAAACTATGAAACATTCTCATTCACCACAGAACACTACATAGCTGAAACTGGTGTTCACTTCCTCGACCACGTACCTGGCGCACATCACCTCCCCTTCCTGCTCGAAAAAGCACATCATAGAAGATTAGGATGTTTTATTTGAAGACTACAGAAAATTTCTCTGTACCAGCCAAGTGCTTCTTAGGCCCTCCACTATGTGCTCAATGCCACATTTCTGAAAAGCAAGCCACGTACACGCAGATGCCAGTTGAACTTCTTTTAGCACCGGTCACACAGTGTAGGAGATTTGGCATCGGCGCCAGCTCGGGCCTAGGCACATATAAACTAGTAATAAATTATCCAAGGACCAGTGTCTTGGGCTGTTGGTTCTCGTAAGAAAGGACAGTGACATGCTTACTTTACTGGCTCAACAAATTTGGCACCGGAGCAAGTAGAAGCAGCGATGCCTAGAATTTTTTACTTGGCACCAGGCTAGACAATGTAGGGCACCGGTGCCAAATGTCAAAAAGCAAATTTGGCACCGGATTTAGCCTACATAGTGGAAGGCCTTAGAGGCCATCTTAGATTGGTTCACAGGACAGAAACAAAAGCAAGGGTGCAATTGGTCCCTGCTGTCTTGAAGATCCTGCAACACAAAACAAATAGCAGTCACTTCTGCACAAATCCAGACCAAAACAAATCAAGAGAACTATTAATTTTTCTGAAAAAAGATCAAGAGAACTATCCTAATCCTCACACATGAACATGGACGCACTTCACACATCCAGCCGCGCACATCATGCCATGCCAGAGGAGAGAGGGGGCAGGAGATGAATGCTCTTTCAGTGACCTGCCTTCTTCCTCTCCTTCTATTCCTTCTCTACAGAGAGCCGCCGTCCAACCTTCATGGCAGCCGTCGCTTCAAACCCGCAGGTCGCCGCCCACGGAGCCGCTCGTCGCCGCAGCCCCTGCGGAATATTTGCATGTTGCAAACATCTCCGTAGGAGGAGGTTTAGATTCATTCAACTCAACCATTTTTTTTTTTGCATGGTAATACGTGTCTCATTCATATCATAACGAACAAAGTACAAGTCACGTAAAGACCGACATGACAAAACTGAAAAGATAGCAGAACATCTCTGAGCTTGACACCAACGCCCGTCATCTGCCTCCAGCACCACCACAGTAGCCACCGAAGAAAAGATTGACGAATCACCTCCTCACCCAAGCTCGACGCGGCTCCATCGCTGATATGCAGCTTTGCGGACCTCCAAGGTGGCTTACCAAAAGGCAAGCCCTTGCCGTTGAATGAATCAGACCGAGGCAACACCTCGGACACGCCATCGAACTCCAGATCTGGCACCCCACCACGACTAAAACGCCGAAGGAGGAAACCATACCTGCCATCCACGAACCACGAGCCCAGCACATGCTCGTATCCGAGTATTATTTTTGTCTTTATTAGACGGCATATTGTTATTTGTTTTATGTCAACTTAACGTACTCCGTTGTTGGAGTTAATCACGACAGCACGTGTCCGTGTCCGTGTACAATCACCTAGCAGACTAGGATTAGAATACCTAACCGGAATAGGTTAGTTTACGTCTGTCCTGCTGCTATATATAGTCAGGTATACCCCTTGTAATCTGAACCGAACCGTGAGATCAATAAAGCAAAGCAAGGCTCGATATGAGCCTTTGGCAATAATCCAAATACTACGTGCGTGCGTTTGTATTCCGGCGGCTCGCCGTTGTGTACGCGTCTGTGTTTTTGGTGTTGCTTGTCAAAAGATCAATCAGAAGCAGACTAGCTAGTACAAGCTAGCTTTGCACTGCGGTGCGTCTCGGCGTAAAAGCAACTCGTCGAGCTCGTCAGCAAGCTTCGTCTATTGTCGTCGTTCGTCGTCGGTCGTATCACCGTCGCCGGAAAGTACTCGGCGTCGGGTCTGGGCCAACAATTGGTATCTAGAGCAAGGTTGATCTTCTAGTAACGGAGGATCATGGCGGACGACGAGAAGAACAAGCAGCTGGCGGAGTACTCCAGTGCGGCTAAAGTAATTGCTGCTCCGGCGAGTTCGTCGTATCCACGGTTTGTTCGCGAGAACTTCGGGGTCTGGAAGGCCCTCATGGAGTGTGGTCTCCGCGCCAACGAGCTATGGGACGCGGTGGATCCCGGAGGCGACGCGTTCAAGAAGGAGGGAGCCGAGCACTGGAAGGATCGGCAGGCGGCGTCGGCGATTTACTCGGTGATGCCGATGGATGTCCTCCAGCACCTGATCGCCAAAGAAACGGCGAAGGAGGTGTGGGATACTTTGAAACTCATGTTCGAGGGACACACCCGCATCAAGCAAGCTAATCTCCAAACTCTCCTAAGTAACTATGAGACTTTGATCATGGGCGATGATGAGTCCGTGGACGCGTTCGCTTCACGGGTGGCAACTCTCGTCAATCGGATTCGCGCGCTTGAAGAAAACCTCACGGAGACCTCGGTTGTCCGTCGTTTGTTGCGTGCGGCCCCTCCCCGGTACCTGCAAATTGTCACGGCGATCGAGCAATGCGTCGATCTCGCGACTCTCTCCATCGACGATCTTGTCGGACGGTACAAGGCTCACGATGAGCGGATGCGGTACAGTCTTGGGGATGAGAGGAAAGACAAGCTTGTGATGCTCACAAAGGCGCAGTGGATCGCCCTCGAAAAGCAAGGCGGATCCACGAGCAGCAGCAAGAAGAAGGGGAAGCAGCGTTCGGTGAGAAAGAACTTCACCGACACGGACGCCGACTCGGAGGTCGACTCAGACGATGAGGCTGCACCACCACCGAGGAGAAAGTTCGACATCAGGAAAGTGAGGTGTTATAACTGTGGCCTCCTCGGCCACTTCAAGGCTGACTGCGAGGAAGCACCGAAGCAAAAGGTGAGGCATCGCTCCTAAATGTACAAGGAGCTACACAGGCAACGTTACCTCCTACGGTAATGGAGGAAAGGGCACTAGAACCTACACCCGTACTGCTACGACCGGTGTTCGACATACATCCGGAGAAGTCTCTTCGGACAATTGACCCAGAAAAGGTGAACGGGAGTGGGCGACAGTGTCTAGCAAAAGCCGAGGAACCGGTGAAATTTAAGGACGCAAGTACGATGGAGTATTGGCATAAAGCTATGAAAGAAGAATTGGGGTCGACTCATGATAATAATTCATGGGAGCTTGTGGATCTTTCCAACAATGAAAAGGCTATGGAGCTCAAGTGGGAATTTAAGGTCAAGAAAGATGTTGAAGGATGCATGAAGCACAAAGCGAGGTTTGTGGCCAAAGAGTATGTGCAAGAGGAAGGTGTGGACTTTGAAGAAGTGTTCGTTCCCATTGCAAAGATGGAATCGATGAGATTACTCATCGCTCTCGTGGCTCAGGAATCATGGAAAGTACATCACATGGATGTAAACTCCGTGTTTTTGAATGGCAAGATAGAAGGAGATGTGTATGTTAATCAACCACCGGGTTTCATCAAAGAGGGAGAACAGCACAAGGTACTGAAGTCACACAAAATCTTGTATGGGCTATGGCAAGGACCTCGGGAGTGGAACATCAAACTTGATCGGACGTTAATTTCTCTTGGATTTGAGAAAGCCCCACTAGAGCATGCAATGTACAAGAGAGGTGAAGGAAGGGATCGTCTACTAGTTGGTATCTACGTCGACGACCTATTAATTACCGGAGCGGATGAAGAGGTGATTGCAAAGTTTAAGCTACAGATGAAAGAGCTTTTCAAGGTGGATGATCTAGGTCTTTTGAGCTACTACCCCGGGATAGAGGTACATCGAAAGACGGAGAGGATCACACTATGCAGGGAGGCATACGCAAGGAAGGTACTTGAAAGTCATGGCATGAAATATTGCAATCCAATTGACGCTCCAACGAAACCTCGTCTTGAGCTGAACAAGAAGAGTAAAGCACCCGCAGTTGATGCCATAGAGTATATTGCGGCTGCAGCTGCGATGTGTCAAGGTGTGTGGCTAGAGAGGCTACACGGTGATCTCATGGATCGAGATCTGGAACAACTGGTGCTTAATGTTGACGGCAAGGCTGAAAGTTTTCTACGCGAAGATCCAGTGCGGCATGATAGGAGCAAGCATATTGATACGATGTATCACTATATAAAGGATTGCGTGGAAGAAGGTAAGATGAAGGTCAACTACGTTTGCACCGATGATCAGTTGGCGGATATGCTAACCAAGACTTTGGATCGAGAGAAGTTCTTGAAGATGCGTAGAAGGATCGGCGTCGGAGCTGTGACGTAACGACGTCATGATTAGGGGGATGATTGTTGGAGTTAATCACGACAGCACGTGTCCGTGTCCGTGTACAATCACCTAGCAGACTAGGATTAGAATACCTAACCGGAATAGGTTAGTTTACGTCTGTCCTGCTGCTATATATAGTCAGGTATACCCCTTGTAATCTGAACCGAACCGTGAGATCAATAAAGCAAAGCAAGGCTCGATATGAGCCTTTGGCAATAATCCAAATACTATGTGCGTGCGTTTGTATTCCGGCGGCTCGCCGTTGTGTACGTGTCTGTGTTTTTGGTGTTGCTTGTCAAAAGATCAATCAGAAGCAGACTAGCTAGTACAAGCTAGCTTTGCACTGAGGTGCGTCTCGGCGTAAAAGCAACTCGTCGAGCTCGTCAGCAAGCTTCGTCTATTGTCGTCGTTCGTCGTCGGTCGTATCACCGTCGCCGGAAAGTACTCGGCGTCGGGTCTGGGCCAACATCCGTATGGCTGCTTTTGAAAAAAAATCGTATTAACATGTATCCATGTTTCTTAGGTCTTAATCATCCTATAAGTTTTAGCAGATTAACTAATCATTTGTTTTTTTTCTCTATTTTATCAAGTCTTTGTTTTTGTTGTTGTTTTGGAAAAAAATCCTCTATCATCTATTGCCTGCTCGGTTTCTCTCCGCTCCCGTGACTCAGCTCCCGGAGCGAAGCAGGCTGCTGCAGCTTTTTACGGAGCAGCTCAAATCGAGCTCCACAGCTCCGTGGAGTTGAGCGGAGTGGAGAGATTCCAAACAGGGCCTTAGCAAGTACGGTCTGCAAGAGGTGGTTGCTATTCATATATTCTAGCTTAGCCTTGGCATTTCAGAATCCGGTATTGAATGTGTTACAATGTATTATCGTAATGTAATATGTTTTGGTATATTTACTTGAGAGCTAGCATCCCATGTAGTTGTGCGACTTGCGGTAAACGTCTTAGCCTTCCTGGCCGACGTGTTGCGTGTTAAATAGAAGGGTTGCGAGCCCAGATACGCGTACAGGTTGTTGAGATAGATTACATCTTGCAAAAGAAAAAAAACTAGAGATAAGAGGAGATAAAGATACAAAAGATTTTAGCTAACTAACTACTCCTCCGGCTGTGTTGATTCTCCCTTCATGTATACGCCTTGTGCACGCCTACACACACGCAACCGAACCATCACGTTTGACACCCTCCCTTAATCACAACTTCATCAAGTTGAGATTATGTTTGAAGTCTTCAAAGCTTCTTGTGGGTAGAGCCTTGGTGAAACCATCCGCAACCTGGTCTTGAGAGTGAATAAACCGAATGTCCAAGGGTCTATTTGCAACTCTTTCTCGAACAAAGTGAAAGTCTATCTCAATGTGTTTAGTTCTGGCATGAAAGACTGGATTTGCTGACAAATAGGTAGCACCTAGATTGTCACACCACAAACATGGAGCTTTAGTGCTTTTCATACCTAGTTCCTTTAAAATTGACTGCACCCATATGATCTCTGATGTTGCATTGGCCAACGCTTTGTATTCTATTTCTGTACTAGATCTTGAAACTGTAGCTTGCTTCCTTGCACTCCAAGATATCAAGTTAGGTCCAAAGAATAATGCAAAGCCACCAGTTGAGCGTCTGTTATCTAGACACCCAGCCCAATCTGAGTCAGAGAAGGCACTGATAAGTGTAGAGGATGACTTGCTGAAATTTAGACCAATGCTCAATGTATTTTTCACATATCTTACTATACGTTTTGCAGCAGTCATGTGAACAGTGGTAGGTGCATGGAGAAACTGACATACTTTGTTAACAGCAAAAGAAATGTCTGATCTGGTCAGTGTTAAGTACTGAAGTGCACCTACCAGACTTCTGTATTTTGTACCATTTTCTGAACTCAGAAGCTCTCCTTCAGTAAGAGACAACTTTTCTGTACTAGATAAAGGAGTGGGTGCAGGCTTACAACTTTGCAAACCAGCCTTTTTTACTAAGTCCGTTGCATACTTTTCTTGAGAGAGGTGAAGACCATCCTTGTGTTGCTTGACCTCAATACCAAGAAAATAATGTAGATCTCCTAGATCTTTGAGGGCAAATTCTGCACTCAAATCCTTCAACAGTGTTGTTATTGCTTCATCAGATGAACTTGTCACAATTATATCATCAACATATATGAGAACAAATATTGATATAGTTGACTTGTTATAGATAAACAAAGAGGTGTTAGACTTTGAAGGAACAAAGCCAAGTGCTTGCATCTTTTTACTGAGACGAGAATAGCATGCTCTTGGGGCCTGTTTCAGTCCATACAATGCCTTGTCAAACTTGCACACATGAAGTGGTGCATGTGCATTTACAAACCCAGGTGGTTGTTTCATGTAAACCTCTTCTTCCAGAACACCATGGAGGAACGCGTTCTGAACGTCTAGCTGACGTAAACTCCATCCCCTGGACACAGCAATAGACAAAACAAGACGAATAGTAGCAGCTTTCACAACTGGACTAAACATGTCCTCATAGTCAATACCATACCGTTATTTAAAGCCCTTTGCAACGAGTCTTGCTTTATAACGGTCAATGGTTCCATCAGCTTTCCTTTTTATCCTAAAGACCCACTTACAGTCAATAAGATTTTTACCTTGTTGTGGAGGAACCAAATGCCATGTTCTGTTTTTCCTAAGTGCCATGATTTCATCATTCATTGCTTTTCTCCAACGTGCATCACCCAATGCATCTTCAAGAGTATTGGGTTCTCCTGGTTCACCTGTTGAACATACTAGCCCATATTTTGTAACATGCTTATAATCAATAGGTTTAATTACCCCTTGTTGAAGTCATGTTCGGCGCGGAGTAGCAACAGGAGCCTCTGCAGAACACTCCGGCACAGAAGATCCAGGGTCTGGATCAGGCCGATCATGTCCTGATCCCGAGGAAGATCCGTGCAGGGATCCAGGATCCGCAGCGTGGGCAGGCGATGCCGAGGTCGGATTTTCTGCAGCCGTGGTGCGCGGTGCAAGCGATGATTTGGCCACAGAGGATCTGGGCCGGGGCGCATCATCATGGCCCAATGATTGCCGCCTGGACCCCGCGCCGACAGGGCCTGCCCCCGCATCCGTTGAACCAGTCGTGGTGCGCCGCTTGTAAACGTACAGTTGGCCGTCTTGCTGGACCCGGCCCAGACCAGAGTCGGCCTGCCACCTGTCGGGCGATGATTCGGGCGCGCAAGAGGAGGCATTGCGGCCGCGTGGCTGACGCGGACTCGTCTGCACGCCCTCCTGCGTTTGTCGGGACTGGCGCGGTAGATTTGCTGCCAGGCACGGATCCCAGGGAAGATCGTCTGCGCGTCGGCAGCGCTTGCTCCGATCCCGAGGAGGATCTATCCCCTGGACTAGGACACATGAAATAAGGACCTGTTGGTCCATTTTCTTAACAATTTTCTGCTATTTTTGCACTGCTGTTTTCTGCATCATCACAAGGCTCATGGAGACTATTAGTAGGGTTAGTCATATGATCATCACAATTTGTAATACCCCCTTGATCATAGCCAGAAAGATGAGAAGGTAGGAGCAAAATTTCTTTGCGGAGGAGTGCGCCGGCGTTGGGGTGGAGATCCGCAAACGGAAACTTGGTCTCATCAAAAACAACATGGCGAGAGATGTAAACCCTACCAGTGGAGATGTCAAGACACTTGACACCTTTGTGTTGGGCACTATAACCAAGGAAGGCACACTGTTTTGATCTAAACATGAGCTTGCATTTGTTGTAAGGCCGAAGATTTGACCAACAAGCACAGCCAAAACACGGAGAGAGGTGTAATCTGGTTTTGTGTGGAGGAGACGTTCCATGGGTGTTTCATTGTTGATAACATGACTAGGTAACATGTTGATAATATGAACGGCTGTCAGAAAAGCCTCATCCCAGAACTTGAGGGGCATGGATGCTCCGGCTAGGAGGGCCAAGCCAATCTCGACAATGTGCCTATGCTTGCGTTCGGCCGACCCATTTTGTTAGTGAGCGTGTGGGCATGATACATGGTGAGATATTCCTATGCTTTTGAAGAAGGAATTTAGTTTCTCGTATTCCCCTCCCCAATCAGACTTGACAGCAAGAATCTTACTATCAAACTTTCTTTCAACAAGTGCTTGAAAGTTGTGAAAAACTTGGAACACATCTGATGTTCTCTTGAGGAGATAGATCCATGAAAATTTGCTATAGTCATCGATGAAACTCACATAATACGTGTGTCTACCAACAGAGGAGGGGGCAGGCCCCCACACTGTTGGAAATATGCCCTAGAGGCAATAATAAAAGTATTATTATTATATTTCCTTGTTCATGGTAATTGTCTTTGTTCATGCTATAATTGTGTTATCTGGAAATCGTAATACATGTGTGAATACTAGACACCAAGATGTCCCTAGTAAGCCTCTAGTTGACTAGCTCGTTGATCAATAGATAGTCATGGTTTCCTGACTATGGACATGGGGATGTCATTGATAACGAGATCACATCATTAGGAGAATGATGTGATGGACAAGACCCAATCCTAAGCATAGCACAAGATCGTGTAGTTCGTTTTGCTAGAGCTTTCCAA
The DNA here is from genome assembly GCA_032464435.1 of Aegilops umbellulata. Taxonomy (NCBI): domain Eukaryota; kingdom Viridiplantae; phylum Streptophyta; class Magnoliopsida; order Poales; family Poaceae; genus Aegilops; species Aegilops umbellulata. The sequence goes on from CP136054.1 coordinate 380,445,441, forward strand.
TGTCGAGTATCTTTTCCTTAGACCATGAGATCGTGTAACTCCCGGATACCGTAGGAGTGCTTTGGGTGTACCAAACGTCACAACGTAACTGGGTGACTATAAAGGTGCACTACAGGTATCTCTGAAAGTGTGTGTTGGGTTGACACGGATCGAGACTGGGATTTGTCACTCCGTATGACGGAGAGGTATCACCGGGCCCACTCGGTAATGCATCATCATAATGAGCTCAAAGTGACCAAGTGTTGGGTCACGGGATCATGCATTACGGTACGAGTAAAGTGACTTGCCGGTAACGAGACTAAACGAGGTATTGGGATACCGACGATCGAGTCTCGGGCAAGTAACCTACCGATTGACAAAGGGAATAGTTTACGGGGTTGCTTGAACCCTCGACATCGTGGTTCATCCGATGACATCATCGAGGAACATGTGGGAGCCAACATGGGTATCCAGATCCCGCTGTTGGTTATTGTCCGAGAGTCGTCTCGGTCATGTCTGCATGTCTCCCGAACCCGTAGGGTCTACACACTTAAGGTTCGGTGACGCTAGGGTTATTAGGAAGACTTGTATGTGATTACCGAATGTTGTTCGGAGTCCCGGATGAGATGCCGGACATCACGAGGAGTTCCGGAATGGTCCGGAGGTAAAGATTTATATATGGGAAGTTGTCATACGGACACCGGAATAGTTCGGGGGCATATCGGTATTGTACCGGGGCCACCGGAGGGGCCTCGGGGGTCCACCGGGAGGGGCCACCTCTCCCGGAGGGGCTCATGGGCTGTAGGGGGAAGGGAACCAGCCCAAAGTGGGCTGGTGCGCCCCCCCCAAGGGCCCATGCGCCCTAGGGTTTGGGGAACCCTAAAGGGGGCGCCCCCCTTGCTTGGGGGGCAAGCCCCCTCCCCCTTGGCCGCCCCCCCCCCCCTCTAGATCCCATCTAGAGGGGGCCGGCCCCCCTTGCCCTTCCCCTATAAATAGAGGGGTGGGGGGAGGGCTGCAGAGACAAGTCAAGGCGCAGCCCCTCCCCTCCCCAACACCTCTCCTCCTCCGTACGTGCTTGGCGAAGCCCTGTCGGAGTTCTGCTGCACCAACATCACCATGCCGTCGTGCTGCCGTTGGAGTCTTCTTCCTCAACCTCTCCTTCCCTTGCTGGATCAAGAAGGAGGAGACGTTGATCGTCCCGTACGTGTGTTGAACGCGGAGGTGCCGTGTGTTCAGCACTTGGTCATCGGTGATTCGAATCACGACGAGTACGACTACGTCATCACCATCCCCTTGAACGCTTCCGCACGCAATCTGCAAGTGGTATGTAGATGCAATCTCTCTCCCATGACTCGTTGCTTAGATGAACTCATAGATGGATCTTGGTGAAACCGTAGGAAAATTTTAATTTTCTGCAAGCTTCCCCAACAGTGGCATCATGAGCTAGGTCTATGCGTAGTTCTCTATTGCACGAGTAGAACACAAAGTAGTTGTGGGCGTCGAATTGTCAATTCTTCTTGCCGTTACTAGTCCTATCTTGGTTCAGCGGTATTGTGGGATGAAGCGGCCCGGACCAACCTTACACGTACGCTTACGTGAGACCGGTTCCACCGACTAACATGCACTAGTTGCATAAGGTGGCTGGCGGGTGTCTGTCTCTCCCACTTTAGTTGGATCGGATTCGATGAACAGGGTCCTTATGAAGGGTAAATAGAGATTGACAAATTCACGTTGTGGTTTTAACGTAGGTAAGAAACGTTCTTGCTAGCAACCTATAACAGCCACGTAAAAAAACTTGCAACAACAGTAGAGGACGTCTAACTTGTTTTTGCAGCAAGTGCTTTGTGATGTGATATGGCCAGAAGTTGTGATGAATCATGTGATGTATGAGATGATCTTGTTATTGTAATAGGAATCACGACTTGCATGTCGATGAGTATGACAACCGGCAGGAGCCATAGGAGTTGTCATTATTCTTTTATGACCTGCGTGTCGCCATGTAAATTACTTTACTTTATTGCTAAACGTGTTAGCCATAGTAGTAGTAGTAATGGTTGGCGAGCAACTCCATGGAGACACGATGATGCAGATCATGGTGTCGTGCCGGTGACAAGATGATCATGAAGCCCCAAGATGGAGATCGAAGGAGCTATATGATGATGGCCATATCATGTCACTACTATATAATTGCATGTGATGTTTATTATGTTTATGCATCTTGTTTACTTAGAACGACGGTAGTAAATAAGATGATCCCTTACAAAATTTCAAGAAGTGTTCTCCCCTAACTGTGCACCGTTGCTAAAGTTCGTTGTTTCGAAGCACCACGTGATGATCGGGTGTGATAGATCCATACGTTCACATACAACGGGTGTAAGACAGTTTTACACATGCAAAACACTTAGGGTTAACTTGACGAGCCTAGCATGTACAGACATGGCCTCGGAACACGGAGACCGAAAGGTCGAACATGAGTCGTATAGAAGATACGATCAACATGGAGATGTTCACCGATGATGACTAGTCCGTCTCACGTGATGATCGGACACAGCCTAGTCGACTCGGATCATGTAACACTTAGATGACTAGAGGGATGTCTAATCTGAGTGGGAGTTCATTCATTAATTTGATTAGATGAACTTAATTATCATGAACTTAGTCTAAATCTTTACAATATGTCTTGTAGATCAAATGGCCCACGGTAATGTCAGCCTCAACTTCAACGCGTTCCTAGAGAAAACTAAGCTGAAAGATGATGGCAGCAACTACTCGGACTGGGTCCGGAACTTGAGGATCATCCTCATAGCAGCCAAGAAAGATTATGTCCTAGATGCACCGCTAGGTGATGCACCATTCCCAGAAAACCAGGACGTTATGAACGCCCATCAGTCACGCACTGATGATTACTCCATCGTTCAGTGCGGCATGCTTTACAGCTTAGAACCGGGGCTCCAAAAGCGTTTTGAGAAGCACGGAGCATATGAGATGTTCGAGGAGCTGAAATTGATTTTCCAAGCTCATGCCCGGGTCGAGAGATATGAAGTCTCCGACAAGTTCTTTAGCTGCAAAATGGAGGAAAATAGCTCTGTCAGTGAACACATACTCAAGATGTCTGGGTTGCACAACCGCTTGACTCAGCTGGAAGTTAATCTTCCGGATGAGGCGGTCACTGACAGAATCCTTCAGTCGCTCCCACCTAGCTACAAAAGCTTCGTGATGAACTACAACATGCAGGGGATGGAAAAGACCATTCCCGAGTTGTATTCAATGCTGAAATCCGCGGAGGTGGAGATCAAAAAGGAACATCAAGTGTTGATGGTGAATAAAACCACTAAGTTCAAGAAAGGCAAGGGTAAGAAGAACTTCAAGAAAGACGGCAAGGAGGTTGCCGCGCCTGGTAAATCAGTTGCCAGGAAGAAGTCAAAGAATGGACCCAAACCTGAAACTGAGTGCTTTTATTGCAAGGGAAATGGTCACTGGAAACGGAATTGCCCCAAGTACTTAGCGGATAAGAAGGCCGGCAACACTAAAGGTATATGTGATATACATGTAATTGATGTGTACCTTACCAGTGCTCGTAGTAGCTCCTGGGTATTTGATACCGGTGCTGTTGCTCATATTTGTAACTCACAGCAGGAGCTGCGGAATAAGAGAAGACTGGCGAAGGACGAGGTGACGATGCGCGTCGGGAATTGTTCCAAGGTCAATGTGATCGCCGTCGGCACGCTACCTCTACATTTACCTACGGGATTAGTTTTAAACCTCAATAATTGTTATTTAGTGCCAAGTTTGAGCATGAACATTGTATCTGGATCTCGTTTAATATGAGATGGCTACTCATTTAAATCCGAGAATAATGGTTGTTCTATTTATATGAGTGATATGTTTTATGGTCATGCTCCGGTGGTTAATGGTTTATTCTTAATGAATCTCGTGCGTGATAATACACATATTCATAGTGTGAATGCCAAAAGGTGTAAAGTTGATAACGATAGTCCCACATACTTGTGGCACTGCCGCCTTGGTCACATTGGTGTCAAGCGCATGAAGAAGCTCCATGCTGATGGACTTTTAGAGTCTCTCGATTATGAATCGTTTGACACATGCGAACCATGCCTTATGGGCAAAATGACCAAGACTCCGTTCTCCGGAACAATGGAGCGAGCAACCAACTTATTGGAAATTATACATACTGATGTGTGCGGTCCAATGAGCGTTGAGGCTCGCGGAGGATATCGTTATGTTCTCACACTCACTGATGATTTGAGTAGATATGGCTATGTCTACTTAATGAAACACAAGTCTGAGACCTTTGAAAAGTTCAAGGAGTTTCAGAGTGAGGTTGAGAATCAACGTGACAGAAAAATCAAGTTTCTACGATCAGATCGTGGAGGAGAGTACTTAAGTCACGAATTTGGCACACACTTAAGAAAATGTGGAATAGTTTCACAACTCACGCCGCCTGGAACACCTCAGCGTAATGGTGTGTCCGAACGTCGTAATCGCACTTTATTGGATATGGTGCGATCTATGATGTCTCTTACCGATTTACCGCTATCATTTTGGGGATACGCTCTAGAGACAGCCACATTCACTTTAAATAGGGCACCGTCTAAATCCGTTGAGACGACACCGTATGAATTATGGTTTGGAAAGAAACCTAAGCTGTCGTTTCTAAAAGTTTGGGGATGCGAGGCTTATGTCAAGAAACTTCAACCTGAAAAGCTCGAACCCAAATCGGAAAAATGCGTCTTCATAGGATACCCTAAGGAAACCATAGGGTATACCTTCTACTTAAGATCCGAGGGCAAGATCTTTGTTGCCAAGAACGGAACCTTTCTGGAGAAAGAGTTTCTCTTGAAAGAAGTAAGTGGGAGGAAAGTGGAGCTTGATGAAGTACTGCCTCTTGAAACGGAGAATAGCGCAGCGCAAGAAAATGTTCCTGTGGTGCCTGCTCCAATTAGAGAGGAGGTTAATGATAATGATCAAGATACTTCGGACCAAGCTCCCACTGAACTTCGTAGGTCCACAAGAACACGTTCCGCACCAGAGTGGTACGGCAACCCTGTCCTGGAAATCATGTTGTTGGACAACGGTGAACCTTCGAACTATGAAGAAGCGATGGCGGGCCCGGATTCCAACAAATGGTTAGAAGCCATGAAATCCGAGATAGGATCCATGTATGAAAACAAAGTATGGACTTTGACAGACTTGCCCGATGATCAGCGAGCGATAGAAAATAAATGGATCTTCAAGAAGAAGACAGACGCGGATGGTAATGTCACCATCTATAAAGCTCGACTTGTCGCTAAGGGTTATCGGCAAGTTCAAGGGATTGACTACGACGAGACTTTCTCTCCCGTAGCGAAGCTGAAGTCCGTCCGAATCATGTTAGCAATTGCCGCATACTATGATTATGAGATATGGCAAATGGACGTCAAAACGGCATTCCTTAACGGCTATCTTAAGGAAGAACTGTATATGATGCAGCCGGAAGGTTTTGTCGATCCTAAGAATGCTAGCAAGGTGTGCAAGCTCCAGCGATCCATTTATGGGCTGGTGCAAGCATCTCGGAGTTGGAACATTCGCTTTGATGAGATGATCAAAGCGTTTGGGTTTATGCAGACTTATGGAGAAGCCTGCGTTTACAAGAAAGTGAGTGGGAGCTCCGTAGCATTTCTCATATTATATGTGGATGACATACTATTGATGGGAAATGATATAGAATTCTTGGAAAGCATAAAGGCCTATTTGAACAAGTGTTTTTCAATGAAGGACCTTGGAGAAGCTGCTTATATATTAGGCATCAGAATCTATAGAGATAGATCAAGACGCCTCATAGGTCTTTCGCAAAGCACGTACCTTGATAAGATTTTGAAGAAGTTCAAAATGGATCAGTCCAAGAAAGGGTTCTTGCCTGTATTGCAAGGTGTGAAATTGAGCTCGGCTCAATGCCCGACCACGGCAAAGGATAAACAAGAGATGAGCATCATCCCCTATGCTTCAGCCATAGGATCCATTATGTATGCCATGCTGTGTACCAGACCTGATGTAAACCTTGCCGTAAGTTTGGTAGGTAGGTACCAAAGTAACCCCGGCAAGGAACACTGGACAGCGGTCAAGAATATCCTTAAGTACCTGAAAAGGACTAAGGACATGTTTCTCGTTTATGGAGGTGACGAAGAGCTCGTCGTAAAGGGTTACGTCGATGCTAGCTTCGACACAGATCTGGATGACTCTAAGTCACAAACCGGATACGTGTATATGTTGAATGGTGGAGCAGTGAGCTGGTGCAGCTGCAAGCAGAGCGTCGTGGCAGGATCTACATGTGAAGCGGAATAAATGGCAGCCTCAGAGGCAGCACATGAGGCAATTTGGGTGAAGGAGTTCATCACCGACCTAGGAGTCATACCCAATGCGTCGGGGCCGATCAAACTCTTCTGTGACAACACTGGAGCTATTGCACTTGCCAAGGAGCCCAGGTTTCACAAGAAGACCAGGCACATCAAGCGTCGCTTCAACTCCATCCGTGAAAATGTTCAAGATGGAGACATAGAAATTTGTAAAGTGCACACGGATCTGAATGTCGCAGATCCGTTGACTAAACCTCTCCCTAGGGCAAAACATGATCAGCACCAGAACTCTATGGGTGTTCGATTCATCACAATGTAACTAGATTATTGACTCTAGTGCAAGTGGGAGACTATTGGAAATATGCCCTAGAGGCAATAATAAAAGTATTATTATTATATTTCCTTGTTCATGGTAATTGTCTTTGTTCATGCTATAATTGTGTTATCTGGAAATCGTAATACATGTGTGAATACTAGACACCAAGATGTCCCTAGTAAGCCTCTAGTTGACTAGCTCGTTGATCAATAGATAGTCATGGTTTCCTGACTATGGACATGGGGATGTCATTGATAACGAGATCACATCATTAGGAGAATGATGTGATGGACAAGACCCAATCCTAAGCATAGCACAAGATCGTGTAGTTCGTTTTGCTAGAGCTTTCCAATGTCGAGTATCTTTTCCTTAGACCATGAGATCGTGTAACTCCCGGATACCGTAGGAGTGCTTTGGGTGTACCAAACGTCACAACGTAACTGGGTGACTATAAAGGTGCACTACAGGTATCTCTGAAAGTGTGTGTTGGGTTGACACGGATCGAGACTGGGATTTGTCACTCCGTATGACGGAGAGGTATCACCGGGCCCACTCGGTAATGCATCATCATAATGAGCTCAAAGTGACCAAGTGTTGGGTCACGGGATCATGCATTACGGTACGAGTAAAGTGACTTGCCGGTAACGAGACTAAACGAGGTATTGGGATACCGACGATCGAGTCTCGGGCAAGTAACCTACCGATTGACAAAGGGAATAGTTTACGGGGTTGCTTGAACCCTCGACATCATGGTTCATCCGATGACATCATCGAGGAACATGTGGGAGCCAACATGGGTATCCAGATCCCGCTGTTGGTTATTGCCCGAGAGTCGTCTCGGTCATGTCTGCATGTCTCCCGAACCCGTAGGGTCTACACACTTAAGGTTCGGTGACGCTAGGGTTATTAGGAAGACTTGTATGTGATTACCGAATGTTGTTCGGAGTCCCGGATGAGATCCCGGACATCACGAGGAGTTCCGGAACGGTCCGGAGGTAAAGATTTATATATGGGAAGTTGTCATACGGACACCGGAATAGTTCGGGGGCATATCGGTATTGTACCGGGGCCACCGGAGGGGCCTCGGGGGTCCACCGGGAGGGGCCACCTCTCCCGGAGGGGCTCATGGGCTGTAGGGGGAAGGGAACCAGCCCAAAGTGGGCTGGTGCGCCCCCCCCCAAGGGCCCATGCGCCCTAGGGTTTGGGGAACCCTAAAGGGGGCGCCCCCTTGCTTGGGGGGCAAGCCCCCTCCCCCTTGGCCGCCGCCCCCCCCCCCCTCTAGATCCCATCTAGAGGGGGCCGGCCCCCCTTGCCCTTCCCCTATAAATAGAGGGGTGAGGGGAGGGATGCAGAGACAAGTCAAGGCGCAGCCCCTCCCCTCCCCAACACCTCTCCTCCTCCGTACGTGCTTGGCGAAGCCCTGTCGGAGTTCTGCTGCACCAACATCACCACGCCGTCGTGCTGCCGTTGGAGTCTTCTTCCTCAATCTCTCCTTCCCTTGCTGGATCAAGAAGGAGGAGACGTCGATCGTCCCGTACGTGTGTTGAACGCGGAGGTGCCGTGTGTTCAGCACTTGGTCATCGGTGATTCGAATCACGACGAGTACGACTACGTCATCACCATCCCCTTGAACGCTTCCGCACGCAATCTGCAAGTGGTATGTAGATGCAATCTCTCTCCCATGACTCGTTGCTTAGATGAACTCATAGATGGATCTTGGTGAAACCGTAGGAAAATTTTAATTTTCTGCAACCCCCAACACACACATCAGAAAAGATCAATTGCAAAGGTTTGGTGGAGACACTAGTAGATATAAGGTACGGTAATTGATGACTTTTAGCACACTGACATGAATTACAAATAGTTTCAATGTTTCGCTCACCAACAAACGGGAGCTTATTTTTCCTAAGTAATTTTTCAACCAAAGAGAAAGAGGCATGTCCTAAACGATCGTGCCACCGTGTGGACGAAAGCTTGTTAGCACCACAAGCTTGTTTATTGAATCTTCTAAACTCCAGAATCAACTGGTAGAGCCCTCGAACACATCTACCTCGATAGAGAACTTTCTTCGTTGCCTGATCCTTGATCAAAAAGAAATAAGGATGAAACTCGAGAAAAACATGATTGTCAATGGCAATTCTATGAACGGAGAGAAGATTTTTATGGGCACTAGGAACATGCAAGATTCTTTTGAGATGAATTTTACGACTAGGGGTATTAAAAATTGAATGGCCAATGTGACGTATGCCCATACCTTCACCACTGTCGTGTGAATTTGATCCTTGCCACGATATTTCTCCTTCATGGTGACTTTCTCGAGCTCGTTGGTGATGTGGTTTGTGGCGCCGCTGTCAACGTACCAGTTTGTGTCAACTCCATAGGAGCCATCGGCCGCAGCGGCAACTTTCTCTTCATCTTGCGAGGAGTCACCATCATCTTCTTCGTAGCGGTACCAACAATCCTTCGCCGTATGTCCTGGCTTGCCACAGATTTGGCAGCGGGGCAAGTCCGGGCGGGATCTGTTGGAACCACCATTGCCACCACCGCGACGCCCTTTGGAGTTTCCCGAGCGGCCGCCGCCGCGCGAGTTCTTGGAGTAGTCGCCACCGCCGGAGCCGAACCTCCCCTTGCCACGGGGAGATGGGCGTGAGCGAGAGTCACCACCGCGGCCTCTGAACGCAGAGTTGGCCGACGACTTGAAACCACCACCGGAACCTTGGTACTGCGCCATGCGTTGATCAAAGTTACTGAGCATGGCAAAAAGTTCATAAAGAGTTACCGGGGTGACGCGTGCATCCAATGCAGAGACAAGAGGCTGATAGTCTTGGTCCAGCCCGTGGATGATGTAGGACATGAGCTCGTCATCTTGGATGGGTTTGCCCGCCGCGGCGAGTTCATCGGCGAGACCTCTCATGGCGGCGAAGAAGGAGGCCACCGATTGATTTCCCTTCTGCGCATTGATCAGCGTCGTACGGATGTTGTTGACGCGGCTGAGTGACTGTGACGAGAACATGCTCGCCAGTGCCACCCAGAGTTCGCGCGTCGTGGTGATCGTGGTCACCGTGACGAGCACCTCCTTGGAGAGGTTTTGGAGCAGGTAGCCGAGGACCTGGTGGTCCTCCCTCACCCAAAGTGGATGAAGGGGATTCGGCCCGGTGGTCTCCTTGCCGGCGGCGTCCTTGCTGGTGAGGACCTTGACCGGCTCAGTCGTCATGCCGTCGACGTAGTGGAAGACGCCGGCGCCCCGCAGCTGCGGCGTGATCTGGGTCCGCCACAGAACGTAGTTGGTGCGGGAGAGCTTCTTCGGGACTCCACCACTGAGCGGCGACTGGAAGGAGGCGGAGGAGGAAGACATGGCTACGCACTTGATGGAGATGGATTAGCTAGGGTTTGTGGAAGAAGAAGGCTCTGTATACCATGTGCGACTTGCGGTAAACGTCTTAGCCTTCCTGGCCGACGTGTTGCGTGTTAAATAGAAGGTTGCGAGCCCATATACGCATACAGGTTGTTGAGATAGATTACATCTTGCAAAGGAAGAAAACTAGAGATAAGAGAAGATAAAGATACAAAAGATTTTAGCTAACTAACTACTCCTCCGGCTGTGTTGATTCTTCCTTCATGTATACGCCTTGTGCACGCCTACACACACGCAACCGAACCATCATGTTTGACAGTAGTATCTGTTTTGTAATGTTCTGCCGGAATCTATATATACAAAGGTAGTTCTCATTCAGTATTTAAACTATCTGGTGTCATTCTATTGTATGGCATTTGAATTGCCCAATGCTTGGTTGTGAGAGATGATATCTATCTCACAAAGGAGAAAGGGTCACTGCTGGTCAATATTTTGTGTCTAGGACTGATATGAACTTCTCTTCCACAGCTAGACAATTATCCAATCTATTTCATTTGTCTGAATGTTAACTCGAGGTAAGAGCAAGTGCTCCGACAATTCCCAGTACACATTCATAAGCAGTATTTCGGATAAAAAAGAGTGAGATGGATAGCTCATGGTAGCATTCAAGGCATATTTTTCAGACTTATTAACACCGTAGCAGTTTAATATTTTTCAGACTTGATAACGTAGCAGTTTTAAGCGGCGCAGCAAGGTGCGCGTATGCTTCTAGTTCAAGTCTATAGTACAAGGATGAAGAACCGGATGAAAGGTTGTTGTCGTTCAAATGGGCGAAATGCCCAACATGTCCACGTAAAAGTTGTGTTTCACCCGATTCTAAAAAAACACACCAAAGAGCAAAAGAAAAGTGTGGTTTCTGACCGTAAATTAATTACATTATCAAAGATTGATCTGATTTGACTGGCCAGATGAAAACCATTACTACCAGATCTAATTTGACTGGCCAGATTCATCTGTTTTTCCTTTTCTTTATTGGGTTTTGGGTTTTTTTAGTGCAACAATAGCAAACGAACTGTGCCTGACATTTCATTTTCATTCGATTTGGAAACAATCGCTCCAGGGATTGTCTCATTCCATGGATCCCCCTCCCAGTTAATAGAATGTTCCGAATATATCCGTGTCCAATAAAATGATCCATGAAAGCGGTTCGAGTACGAAGAGTATAGAAAAACAAAGAAGTCTCATTTAAATTATTCCAGTAAGAAAAAAATTCTTAATGCTCCCAAGTGAATCTTTTTTCAAACTTCATTCTTGGTCATTTTCCTGCTCTACATACGTTTGGAGCAACAGCATGCGCCATTACGGCAGGTCCCACTTCCTTTACCATCTTGCTTGCAGTAGTGATCACACGCATTAACATTTGGACAAGGGGAAGGATCGTAGGGTTCCTGGTATCCACTGCAAGTGGCGTCTTCCAGGCCTACAACAATCAAAAACAAAAGGCGCCATCAGAACCTGTTGCAGTTCGTACTTAAACTCGGATTCTATGAAAACCATGTACTATGTAAATACAGGCAAAACAGCTACTGATCGATATCTTCTATGTCATTGCTACTACCTTCCTGATATTTAATTACTACTACCTCTATGAAGAAATTTTAAATCACTATAACCACAAATTCCTATATACTACTCCCTTCATCTTAAAATAAGTGTCTAGTAGTTCGTCCCAAAATAAGCGTCTCGTAGTTGATAAGCTCTATTAAATATAACTTTACCTATGTTCCTCCCTGATGCTTCACACGACAAAAAAGTGGTTGAAACTATCAAAAGTGCCATCAAGCACAGAACACTTGTGTTGATCCGGATTAGAGCCATAACGAAATTGTTTACTCTTTTCTTCTCCTAAGTCCTTTTGGTTGTGGTTGTCGTAGACTTGTACTACCTAGCTGGTTCCTTCTGCTGTTTATATAGAGGCACGGGCGATTCTTGGAGTATCAATTTTTGTCATTTTATTTATTGCTGCTTTGGTGTGTTTCCTTCCTACAATTCGCTTAATTAATTAGGATCCTCAGATAATAAGCACATCATGGAATATCCTGTTGGTATGGATTGACCGACTACAAAAATATCCAGAAGGAATTTATTAGCATTCCATAGCACAATTATGAAATTCATTACCTCCTAAAAATAACCACGCAAAATTAATTCGTTTTCCATAACAACATAATGACATTTATTTGCTCCCAATATTATTTACGGACGAAATTGATTACTAAGACTAGTCACAATGGGGAGTAACTTAGAGTAGTAACACGCATATGTTACTAGTCTATATTACTACCTCCACAGTGGGTAGTAACGTATGTGTTGTGCCATGCATCACTTCATTTATTAGGTTGTAGACTCATCTTTTTTTGATGTGGGATGTTATAGTAAGAGTTAAATACATCATGAGTGCCTAAACTTGTCCGTTGCAGTCAGTTTAGTGCTTAAACTTGTAAAATGCATAAAAATGGTGCTACAACTTGTCGCACGGTGCATATACGGTGCCTCCGTTTGTATGCCACCGTATTTGCCCTCCGTATGGCGTAACAGCTGGCGGCTGGCCCACAAATCAGTGGGTGAGTGTTGCCTGCGCTGGGTGAAATGTGTACAAGTTTTTTTTGCAGAATATCCCGTGAGATTTAATCAAAGTCACAAATAAGTCATTGATCTGTATGCTAATAACAGGAAAATAATATATTGTGTCATTGAATTGGTTTCGACCCTGGGACCTCCAGGTTAAATAGCACGCACGCTAGACGCCAAGACTCTGCAATTTCCTTTTTTTTAAGTTACTGTTTGTTTTTTTACAATATATGTAAAATTTCCAATATACAAATATGCGACTATTGTCTATTAAAATATTTATTCTATTTCTAATTTGTAGTTCGAAGAGCTAAACATGAACTGTTTGTAAAGTTTATGTGGATTTAAAAAGTTCAACGTATATTATGAAATATTGCGTAATTTTTTGTATCATCATTCAGGACCACAAGTACGGAGAATTATTTTGTATCTTCATTGTATTTTTAGAATACATAATTATTAAAAAACAACAAAGTTGTATTTTGAAAATTGTTCAATACGTATTAAAAATGATTGTGTAAAAACAATAAATTATATAAATGGGTTAAAACATGTTAAACGTGTTTGTAGAAATGTAAGAATAATTTTACACAGTAATTATTTTAAAACATATCGAGCATTTTATGAAATAGATGTTGTAATCTTTTTGAATGTGTGACGGGCATTTTTCAAATACATGTTTTCAATTTCTTAATACAAGTGAGAATTTTCCCAAAATATCTTGCTTTTTAGAAAAATGCACTAACACTTTTTTAAGTTGATGGCAAGTAATATGTTGAGCTGTTCTCTTTTTACAAATGTGAGAATTTCTTAATAATTTTTAAAAATTTCTGCGAGTCAACCTTTTTCTTTTTATTCTCTTTATTATTTCGTCTGATATCCCTAACAAATACTAGTGTATCTGGATAGTGCATAGATAACTGCTCTTGGCTTATTGGTTAGCACATGTGCACATTGTGCGTGAGGTAATGAATTCGAATCCTGCCAGTGTGCTATTTTTTTGTTATTATACTCTATTTTATCCCACACGCTGACGTGCAGGGTCTAGATCTAACAGGTGAGATCAATGCAGTTTGGCATATTTAAATAAAATATCAGGAGCTTTTGTGAAAATTACTTAAAGTACAAGGAATTTTCTGTAAAACAACCAGCCTACTCCTCTCACAGGAATTGGCATGTGGGTCGATGCCATGTTGGCACACCATGTGGGCTGTGCATATGCCCGGATACGGACGGAGGCACCGTATTTGAACGTTCGAACAAGTTACGGCACAAGTTTCATGTATTTTACAAGTTTAGGCACCAAAGTGATTGAATCAGACAAGTTGAGGCACCCGTGGTGTATTTAACTCTTATAGTAACTAGCTATGTTACCACATGCTTCTCTTTCTTCATTAATTACATGTCACATCATCTATTTTGCCTAGATAAGTGTGATGTTACCACATATGTTACTCCCACTATGGATAGTCTAATACTCCATACCAAGATTATGGCATTTATTTGCTCCAAAATTACATAGAAAATTATTTAGTATTCCGTAACAAGATATACGGTGTATAAACAAATGTGTCGGTCCGAATAAAAAATGCACGAATCGTCACCCATGCATTTGCGTGGGCTGGGATGCTAATTTTGAGCGTTTTTTACAATAGTACAGTGTCAAATATGCTCTTATATTATGGATGGAGGGAGTATATTTCTATAAAAGTATAAGATCATTTTTTACACTAGTATAAGAGCGTTTTGACATCAGTGTAGTCTTATAATATAAGAGCGTTTTTTATATTAGTGTAGTGTCAAACACGCTCTTATATTATGGGACGAAGGGAGTATGTTTCTATCGGTCCGAACAAACAAATGCAGCCACATAATATTATGAGAACGCATCTTAGGCCAACTGCTCTCAAACGGATGTCCGTTTTGTTCAGATTTCGTCTGTTTGGCGGTGGCAATGGGGCAGCGTCCAGCCGTTTTTCGGATGCGCTGGCCGTACGCCCAACGCGCGAACGCATCTCGGCCGCTTGCATGCAAAACTATTGACAACAAAGACATAGCTCCATGCCAGCGGCCATAGTTCACGCCAGCGGTCGTGGGCAAGGTTGGCCGTTGGAATCGACCGGGGCTGCTTCCTCAGCATCCCGTCGGACGAGTGGCCAGCGCCACTGAACCCAGGAGTCACGTTGAGGTTGACGACGGCCACGGTCGGGACGAAGGGGGTGGTTGGCGCGATCACGCTGTCGTCCGGGTGTAACACCCCCGGTGTCATGCTACAGTAATCTCATGCCTAATGATGCTATGTCATCATAATTATTTTGATAATCCTCACTTTCCTTCAAACCAAACTCAAATCCAAATTCTATGGCCAAGTCAAATTATAATTTTATAAAACAGTAAAGCTAAAATGTTCACCATATTCTATAAATTCACCTGATCATTGTCATGTTGGAGCCAACCTCTTTTGGATTTCCACTGTGCCCCTGAAAATTTATTCAGTGGACCAACAGCCAATTATTTGAGCTTTTCAATTTCTAAAAATAGTTGAACACTCCCCAAATGCCTTGAAACCTTTTGTACCAACCAGGTTATTGCCTTGTATTTTTGTGCCAAGTTTTGTATTAAACAAAACTCTTTTAGTGGCTCAAAGAAAATAAACGTAAGGTAAAGAAACTAAAACAAGAAAATTAAAAAGGAAAGGTGAAAGAAAAGGAACAAATGGGCACTGTACATGTGGCCCAGCCAGGTCAACAGTGCAGCCTGGCCCAGACCGACTGGCCTTTCCTTCCACCTCCCTCCAGCGCAGGAGACAGAGGCGCCATAGCCGCCCACGCACAAGATGCCGCACGTGGCGTGCATCCCGCGGTCCTGCCGCTAGGTTAAGAGCTGCCCCAAGCCTCCTCCCCCTGAATGAACCCTAGTAACCACTCGATCTCTCACCCGCTCGTCCCCCCCCCCCCCCCCCCCCACAACCCGTAGCTGAAGCAACCCCGCCATGGTCGTCGTCATTCGCGCGCTCCTCGTCACCCCCGAAGCATGTGGCCGTGCCCCTTGACTCCGCCCTCGCCCGCTACTTCCTCTACTGTCAACCGTTGGAGCTCCGCCCTCGCCCGCTACTTCCTCTACTGTCAACCGTTGGAGCTCGGCGCCACTACATCACCTGCATCGACTCATCTTCCACCTTCGGCCGCCGCTCATCGCCGCTTCGATTTGTCACCTCCAAGCCTTCCCCGAGCTTACTTTGCACCTGTACAGGTTCACGGTGAGGTCCCCGACCGATTCCCCTCGTTCCCAACTTCAATCCACCCCGTTAGACGCCGCCCCCGTGCTTGTCCGTGGCCGCCATGGCCGGAGCCCAAGCTCCCGTGTACGTGCTCTGCTGCTGCGCTATTTGTTGTTGCCTGTTGCTCCTTGGCGCCGCCCGCACCCACCACCTCAGCCGCCAGCGTCCACCGCCGCTCCGCGCACCGGCCCGCCTTTGCTCGCCGGCGTCGTCCGAGCCGCCTCCGTGACGCGCGCCCTGGCCTTCCCGCCTCGGGACGCCGCTGGCCGGGGCCGCGCCTTGCTCCCCGCGTGCCACTACGGCTGCCGCTGAGGCCCAGTTGCCGCTGCTGCCTTGCTGCCACGGTCGTGGTCGGCCCCTGCCTCGAGCGAGCGCAGGCAAGCAGCTCCCCCCCCCCCCCCCCCCCCGGTCGTCTCTGTCCCTGCCAGATCGGGCTGGCCCTGGCTAACCGAGGATTAGTTTAGGACTAATTCCCCACTATAATGGTACACTGACATGTGGGGCCCCCACCACTATTTAGCATAAATAATTCTTAAACTAAAATTAGTTTACCCTATGACACTGACATGTGGGTCCTCCCCTAAATAAAACAACTTAGTTAAAATTAAACAAATGCTAGTCAATGACACCAGGACCCCACCTGCCCTTTGGCTGGTCAACTTTGACCTTTGACCCGCTGACTTAGCACACCCCTGGACCCCACAGTTAGGCTGGTCACAATGGGCAAGAACATAAGCTAGGAACTTCACGTTTTCCTAGATTATGTTACTACCTCCACAGTGGGTAGGAACATCTATGTAGTGTCATGCAACCATGTATTTATTAGGTTATAGACTCATTGCTTCTTGGAGTGTGTGATGTTCCGGTAACTTAGCTAGTTACCATAAGCACCTCTATCTTCATTAAATATGTGCCACATAAGCAAAGTTGCATTGAAGTGTGTGATGTTACTCCTAAGTTCCTCCCCATTGTGACCAGCCTTATAGACCTAGGCTAGTCCACTTATGGGTATTAAAAGTATTCTGCCGTATTTAATATTTTCAAATTTAATTAATTCTAGAAAATTGTTTAAACTTTGGAATTTCATATAAATTAATCTGTAGCTTGGATGAAAATGTTTTATATAT
Organism: Aegilops umbellulata; assembly: GCA_032464435.1. Classification (NCBI taxonomy): domain Eukaryota; kingdom Viridiplantae; phylum Streptophyta; class Magnoliopsida; order Poales; family Poaceae; genus Aegilops; species Aegilops umbellulata. Next base: position 380,462,482 of record CP136054.1, read on the forward strand.
GAAAAATGCTCAGAAAAATATGACGAATCCGAATATGTCACCCACATACCTGCCACATCCCTCTAACCTACTAAACATGGAACCTTCCCCTCTCATTCATCGGTCCAGAAAATGCCAAATGCCGGGAAAACCCCTTCGGATGGTTTCCATCTCCGTCTTCAATGTGTAGTACCGCGTTAGTTCACCCCTAACACCGCGTGTTACCATGTTATGCTTTGTGATGCTTTGTTTGCTTTATATTTATTGTTTCTTCCCCCTCTTCTCTCTGGTAGACCCCGAGACCGATGCCGCCCCTGTGATCGACTACGTCGACGATGACACTTCTTCCTTTTCAGCAGAGCTTCCAGGCAAGCCCCCATTTTGATCATCCCGATATCTCCCATTCCATTCTCTCATGCTGGCATTAGATTTTGCTATTGTTATTGTTTGCTCCTATTCTGATGCATAGCCTGCTTTTGTAACCTGCTTATTGTTACCTACCTGCTTATCCTAAACTGCTTAGTATAGGTTGGTTAGTGATCCATCAGTGACCCCCCCACCTTGTCCCTGTTGCCCTGCTTCATCAGCAAAGACTCGATCAACGTGATCGAAGACCAGGCCCCGACACCGCACATCACTTTCCCCCTTAGTTGCTCAACACTACTGGGTTACTATCGAGTGTCGGGGGTGAGACCTCATCAACACTTCTGATGTTACCCTATAGTGTAGCTATTCGGTCGTGGTCATCGAGGGTGATTCCGCCTTAACCACTTCCGATACGACTCTGTCGTGCAACCCCTCAAGTGTGAACTTCGAGGGTGGTTCCTCTTACGTTCACCTTGATGATTACATCGAGTGGAATCCGTCAAGGGTGATTCCTCAGGTTTTCCCCTTGGTGTTAGACACACAGTTACTATGGTTACTATGACTTTACATTGAACCATGTTACTAAAGACGGGTCGTCCCTGAGGGGTACCCGCGCGAGCTTAATTGCGAGTGATGTGGAGTCGGGTTGACCTGGAGGGTGCCCGCGAGATAATTACGAGGCGTGGCCAGGCATTCTTAGCCCTTGCCGCAAGTCCTCGAGATGGGGCGACGGGGTCACATCTTTCGTGAGTCTCTGCTTGTTACCGCGCGTTCCTAATCCACTACGATTTGGATATTTGATCCGAGGGGCCTCTGGCCTGATAGCACTAACCATCACGTGGGCATAGTATGGGCGTTCTGCGTCGTATGCATCAGCCGAAGCTTTATAGACGTCAGCGACTGAGCGGCGCGCGCCGGGTTGGACTGGTAAGCACCTGCCTTTTTAAAGGAGGTAGCTAGGTCTGCTCACCGGCCGCGTACGCAACGTGCAGGAGTTCCCGGGGAGATGGCCCATGACCCCTGGGGGCATAGGTTGAGTCCGGCGTGTTGGCCTATCTATAAGCCTAGGTCGGGTTGCGGCATATTGTTTGGCCGAGGCCGGGCATGACCCAGGAAAGTGTGTTCGGCCGGAGTGAATCGAGCGTGGTGGGTAAGTTGGTGCACCCCTGCAGGGAAGAAAACATCTATCGATAGCCTGTCCTACAGTAACGGACACTTGGAGTTGTATCCCGATCGATACAACTAGAACTGGATACTTGTGATGAGAAATGGATTGTGATGATAACTGGATGGTATGGCTCTGGGATTGCTTTCTCGCAAGGAGTCGAGAAAGGATCTCTGGCCGAGGTTGATAACACTTCTACTACTTTACTTTATGCTACTCTACTCCCTCCTGTTGCTGCAAGATGGTGGTTTTCCAGAAGATGCTAGTCTACGATAGGCTAGGCTTTCCCCTTCTCTTCTGGCATTCTGCAGTCCAGTCCACAGATACAAACCTTTTCATTGATACTGATGCATATGTAGTGTAGATCCTTGCTTGCGAGTACTTTGGATGAGTACTCACGGTTGCTTTGCTCCCCTCTTTTCCCCCTTTCCCTTCTACCTGGTTGTCGCAACCAGATGCCGGAGCCCAGGAGCCAGACGCCACCGTCCATGACGACTCCTACTACACCGGAGGTGCCTACTACTACGTGCAGACCGTTGATGACGACCAGGAGTAGTTTAGGAGGATCCCAAGCAGGAGGCCTACGCCTCTTTCGATCTGTATCCCAGTTTGAGCTAGCCATCTTATGGCATCTTGTTTACTTATGGCTGTACTCAAATATTGTTGCTTCCGCTGACTTGTCTATGATCAAGCACTTGTATTTGAGCCCTCGAGGCCCGTGGCTTGTATTATGATGCTTGTATGCCTTATTTTATTTTTAGAGTTGTGTTGTGATATCTTCCCGTGAGTCCCTGGTCTTGATCGTACACGTTTGCGTGTATGATTAGTGTACGATTGAATTAGGGGCGTCACAAGTTGGTATCAGAGCCGACTGCTTGTAGGAATCCCCCTTCCACACTCCTTGGCCGAAGTTGAGTCTACTCACTGAAAAACTTTTACTAACATTGGTTGTGTGTCTTACAGGCCCACGTCGCCATTGGGTGGTATTAGGATCTTTTACTCCTCACCTATACTCTGGGACTGTGTTCTCTCTTCTATTCGGGTTAAATGAATTTACTAACTACACTAGGTTCTCATAACGACTTTCCCCGGAGAGCCCCTTCATTCCGGATGGTTGCCTGCTTCATGAGAAGACTTCGAAGATAATCTCCGATCTACTCCCGAAAACTTGATCCATTTATTTTGCAATCCCTTAACACCGTTGAATCCTTATGGATAACTGTGTAGCTCGCCATTCATACTTCCATTCCTAGTTGTTCTTGTTATTACAAGATACCCAAAAGTATTCTCCGATTTCGAGAATCTTTTTCCGACTGCCTTGCAGCTCTTCTCCACCTGAATAACCCTACGAATAATTCGTCAAACTTATCGGGGATTCGTTCATCCCCAGTTGTTCATATGTCTCACAAAATTCTTTGGAATACTTTTCGATCTTCCGATAATCCTCAGTAGCCTATTTCTCCTGTTTTTCCTTATCGTCTTGCATTATGGTTAATTCCATATGTCTAACAATATTCTTTAAACTCCTATGAGATATTGTCATTCTTATCCTATTGATTCGACATGTACGTGAATGCACACATTCATTAGTTATTCCCTGGTAATTATTTATCCTTCTGGCTCAAACTCCACTCCAGGCAGGAGCTGGTTCTCGGCAAATTAAACAATGAATGATTGTCGGTCATTGTATTTTCAACTTGCTTATCTTTTGATTAAAACCTCTGCTTCTGATCCCCTGAATTGGAAATCATAATTCCTTTGCATTTAAGCTTTGGAATTATCAAATATTTCCAAAATCCGATGCCTGTGCATTATTTCTTCTTCTGATTGAATATCGATACTCACATCAGCTCCGTTGTGGATCATCAGATCCATTATTGGATTATCATCCGACAGTGTCCTTCATATTCAAAGAACCTCGTGAAGTTCTTTCCCAGATACATAATGCCTTTGGTAATTGTACCCTCTCCTTTTGTCAACCATGCTCTGCTTTCAAGCTTGTGTTGTTTACTTCTGAAGTTTGTGGATTAGGTTCCTAAGATGCCCCTATGGGTTGAACCTATGCCTCCCATAATATGTTTGAACCCGAGAGTTTTAACGAGTCTTACTCTTCTGGTGCTTAGCCAGATAACATTTCAACACTACAACTTCATCGAAAGCGAGAAGTAAATGAAATGATATGGATTGAAGAAGTGGGAGTCGACCTTGAACTTTGTGTTCATGCCCATGGATACGATGTAGATCTTATCATGTAAGCTTCTCTTAAAATTAATTATCCCCATGGTATAAGATCATCTTATATCTGGGATTTTATCCTTTGCAACCGTGGTTCTGACCATGAGTGTTCCCCTTTGATCCCATTTCTCGGACAAGTTCAGGTACTTGCCTTCTGCAGATCAATACATCTCCGCAACCTCTATTTTGATCTTCCTTCGATTATTACCCTCCGGAATCTCGAGGATATCAAAGGACCGTGTTGCTTCCTATGAGTCTTCATCTAGTATTGCTTCTCACCGATTTCATATTTCCCTTGGGTTCTGATTTATTAGTCACTCAAGAACACCGGTAAGTGAATCGACCCCGCACTCTGAATCAATAACTCTAAGTAATTTTCGTTGCTTACGAGTTAAATAATCCTTCCAGTCATTCCTAGCCTGATCGGGTATATCATTATCATGCTAATTTTAACTGTGCTACCTGGTCCTTATTCCTGGAGCACAACTTTTCGACGAGGAGCGAAGATTACGTCGATCTTCCTCATCTTATCATTCCACCTTGAATAACAAGCTTGAATCCGAGCTTGTGTCGTATCCATGGTTCCAATAGCCTTTGCTTCATCATTCCTTTTGCTTGATGTCATTGCTGCTCGATGGCATCTTCATAGAGCCTCTCGACAAAATTTGTCATGAGCACCATCAATATATTGCCTTGTTCTAAGATATCAATTGAATTCTTGAGGAGAAGTACCATCCTTGCCCGTGATGATTCGTGTTGCCATCGACACCATCCTTGACTTCCTGCCAATACGGACTTGGTCATGTTTTGGTTATATCTTACATTCCTTGACATTCTTGGAATTGTTCCTTTGTACTTCTTGTGACCTTTAGATTCAATCTTGCTTGAAACACCATGTTAATGTTATCTCGAAGCATGACTGTGGTACGCTAACAACAACAAGAACATTGGAAGAGCATTGCCAAATGTTTCTTGCTCTATTATCCAAACACCGTTGTATGGATAACATCATGAATTCTCTTGCCCCTTTATCCAAATGGTGATGTACTTGTTGATCTAACATGTATATCATGCTCTACTTTTCCTGGGGAAAAGATACACTCCTAAATCTTGTGTATAAACATATTTTCCTTTTCATTGGTTTGCTTAACCTTTCTTGTGATCTATATATGTTATAAGTAGAAATAATTCCATGCTTATGGAAACACCTCGGTTTACAACTCTGTTAGAGTGACCTTGTTACTATTGCTGCACGACATCCCGGTAACCCCCGATGGATGAGAACTTTGCCTATTGGTCCGCCTCGTTCAACGAGCAGGAAAATGGTTCTCTTCATCCCTCGCCCTTGGTACCAGCGTTGTTGCCACCATAAGTGATAGGTTTTCCTCTGACATGCCTCGCTATCATGACCGTGCAAGATGTCAGCTTCCTTCCTACTTTCTACCACATGGTGGGCCCATAACCCATAGTTCCACATGATCGAAACCTGACTCTCCTGTACAGCCTTGATGCCGAAGTATCTTATGCTCTTGGCTTTGTGTGTTATCATGAGCCACCTTCCGAGAGATGATGATCTATTCCCGATGCACTGGACCCCCTTTCTCACACTCTTTTCAGGTATCAATCATTTGTCCATTCGGTTGAAACTTCATATTGTACCTTCATACTTTGCTCTCGATGTTTTATTAAGTTTCAACTCGAGAGATACTTCTGCCTCATTCCCTGAATTATTCACCAGATAATTAACCCTATAAGGGTTAGTTCTCCCGAAGTTACTCTTTACTTCCCCACTTAAATCTCGGGACGAGATTTCTTATAGTGGAGGAGATTTGTAACACCCTCGGTGTCATGCTGCAGTAATCTCATGCCTAATGATGCTATGTCATCATAATTATTTTGATAATCCTCACTTTGCTTCAAACCAAACTCAAATCCAAATTCTATGGCCAAGTCAAACTATAATTTTATAAAACAGTAAAGCTAAAATGTTCACAATATTCTATAAATTCACTTGATCATTGTCATGTTGGAACCAACCTCTTTTGGATTCCCACTGTGCCCCTGAAAATTTATTCAGTGGACCAACAACCAATTATTTGAGCTTTTCAATTTCTAAAAATAGTTGAACACTCCCTAAATGCCTTGAAACCTTTTGTACCAACCAGGTTATTGCCTTGTATTTTTGTGCCAAGTTTTGTATTAAACAAAACTATTTTAGTGGCTCAAAGAAAATAAACGTAAGGTAAAGAAACTAAAACAAGAAAATTAAAAAGAAAAGGTGAAAGAAAAGGAACAAATGGGCACTGTACATGTGGCCCATCCAGGTCAACAGTGCAGCCTGGCCCAGACCAACTGGCCTATCCTTCCACCTCCCTCAAGCGCAGGAGGCAGAGGCGCCTTAGCCGCCCACTCACAAGATGCCGCACGTGGCGTGCATCCCGCGGTCCTACCGCTAGGTTAAGAGCTGCCCCAAGCCTCCTCCCCCTGAATGAACCCTAGTCACCACTCCATCTCTCCCCCACTCATTTTCTCTCCCCCACAACTCGTAGCCATAGCAACCCCGCCATGGCCGTCGTCATTCGCGCGCTCCTCGTCATCCCCAAAGCATGTGGTCGTGCCCCTTGACTCCGCCCTTGCCCGCTACTTCCTCTACTGTCAACCGTTGGAGCTCGGCGCCACTACATCACCTGCATCGAGTCATCTTCCACCGTCGGCCGCCGCTCATCGCCGCTTCGATTTGTCGCCTCCAAGGCTTCCCCGAGCTTACTTTGCACCTCTATAGGTTCGCGGTGAGGTCCCCGACCGATTCCCCTCGTTCCCAACTTCAATCCACCCCATTAGGCGCCGTCCCCGTGCTTGTCTGTGGCCGCCATGGCCGGAGCCCGAGCTCCCGTGTACGTGCTCTGCTGCTGCGCTATTTGTTGTTGCCTGTTGCTCCTTGGCGCCGCCCGCACCCAACACCTCAGTCGCCAGGGTCCACCACCGCTCCGCGCGCCCGCCCGCCTTTGCTCGCCGGCGTTGTCCGAGCCGCCTCCGCGACGCACGCCCTGGCCTTCCCGCCTCAGGACGCCGCTGGCCGGGGCCGCGCCTTGCTCCCCGCATGCCACTACGGCTGCCGCTGAGGCCCCGTTGCCGCTACTGCCTTGCTGCCACGGTCGTGGCCGGCCCCTGCCTCTAGCGAGCGCAGGCAAGCAGCTTCCCCCCGGTCCTCTCTGTCCCTGCCAGATCGGGCTGGCCCTGGCTAACCGAGGATTAGTTTAGGACTAATTCCCCACTAATGGCACACTGACATGTGGGGCCCCCACCACTATTTAGCATAAATAGTTCTTAAACTAAAATTAGTTTACCCTAGGACACTGACATGTGGGTACTCCCCTAAATAAAACAACTTAGTTAAAATTAAACAAATGCTGGCCAATGACACCTGGACCCCACCTGCCCTTTGAGTGGTCAACTTTGACCTTTGACCCGCTGACTCAGCACACCCCTGGACCCCACAGTCATAGACCTAGGCTTGTCCACTTGTGGGTATAAAAAGTATTATGCCATATTTAATATTTTGGAATTTAATTAATTCCGGAAAATTGTTTAAACTTTGGAATTTCATATAAATTAATCCGTAGCTCGGATGAAAATGTTTTATATATGAAAAATGCTCAGAAAAATATGACGAATCCGAATATGTCACCCACATACCTGCCACACCCAACTAACCTACTGAACATGGAACCTTCCCCTTTCATTCATCTATCCGAAAAATGCCAAATGCCGGGAAAACCCCTCCGGATGTTTTCCATCTCCGTCTTCAACGTGTAGTACTGCGTTAGTTCACCCCTAACACCGCGTATTGCCATGTTATGCTTTGTAATGCTTTGTTTGCTTTATATTTATTGTTTCTTCCCCTCTTCTCTCCGGTAGACCCCGAGACCGATGTCGCCCCTGTGATCGACTACGTCGACGACGACACTTCTTCCTTTTCAACAGAGCTTCCGGGCAAGCCTCCCCTTTTGATCATCCCGATATCGCCCATTCCATTCTCTCATGCTTGCATTAGATTTTGCTACTGTTATTGTTTGCTCCTATCCTGATGCATAGCCTGCTTTGTAACCTGCTTATTGTTACCTACCTGCTTATCCTGAACTGCTTAGTATAGGTTGCTTAGTGATCCATCAGTGACCCTCCACCTTGTCCCTGTTGCCCCTGCTTCATCAGCGAAGACTCAATCAACGTGATCGAAGACCTGGCCCCGACATCGCACATCACTTTCGCCTTAGTTGCTCGACACTACTGGGTTACTATCGAGTGTCGGGGGTGAGACCTCATCAGCACTTCTGATGTTACCCTGTAGTGTAGCTATTTGGTCATGGTCATCGAGGGTGATTCCGCCTTAACCACTTCCGATACGACTCTGTCGTGCAACCCCTCAAGTGTGAACTTCGAGAGTGGTTCCTCTTACGTTCACCTTGATGATTACATCGAGTGGAATCCGTTAAGGGTGATTCCTCGGGTTTTCCCCTTGCTGTTAGACACACAGTTACTATGGTTACTATGACTTTACATTAAACCATGTTACTAAAGACAGGTCGTCCCTGAGGGTACCCGCGCGAGCTTAATTACGAGTGGTGTGGAGTCGGGTTGACCTGGAGGGTGCCCGCGAGATAATTACGAGGCGTTGTCGGGCATTCTTAGCCCTTGCCGCAAGTCCTCGAGACGGGGCGACGGGGTCATATCTTTCGTGAGTCTCTGCTTGTTACCACGCGTTCCTAATCCACTACGATTTGGATATTTGATCCGAGGGGCCTCTGTCCTGATAGCACTAACCATCACGTGGGCATAGTATGGGTGTTCTACATCGTATGCATCAGCCGAAGCTTTATAGACGTCAGCGACTGAGCGGCGCGCGCCGGGTTGGACTGGTAAGCACCTGCCTTTTTAAAGGAGGTAGCTAGGTCTGCTCACCGGCCGCGTACGCAACGTGCAGGAGTTCCCGGGGAGATGGCCCATGACCCCTGGGGGCATAGGTTGAGTCCGGCGTGTTGGCCTATCTATAAGCCTAGGTCGGGTTGCGGCATATTGTTTGGCCGAGGCCGGGCATGACCCAGGAAAGTGTGTTCGGCCGGAGTGAATCGAGCGTGGTGGGTAAGTTGGTGCACCCCTGCAGGGAAGAAAACATCTATCGATAGCCTGTCCTACAGTAACGGACACTTGGAGTTGTATCCCGATCGATACAACTAGAACTGGATACTTGTGATGAGAAATGGATTGTGATGATAACTGGATGGTATGGCTCTGGGATTGCTTTCTCGCAAGGAGTCGAGAAAGGATCTCTGGCCGAGGTTGATAACACTTCTACTACTTTACTTTATGCTACTCTACTCCCTCCTGTTGCTGCAAGATGGTGGTTTTCCAGAAGATGCTAGTCTACGATAGGCTAGGCTTTCCCCTTCTCTTCTGGCATTCTGCAGTCCAATCCACAGATACAAACCTTTTCATTGATACTGATGCATATGTAGTGTAGATCCTTGCTTGCGAGTACTTTGGATGAGTACTCACAGTTGCTTTGCTCCCCTCTTTTCCCCCTTTCCCTTCTACCTGGTTGTCGCAACCAGATGCCGGAGCCCAGGAGCCAGACGCCACCGTCCATGACGACTCCTACTACACCGGAGGTGCCTACTACTACGTGCAGGCCGTTGACGACGACCAGGAGTAGTTTAGGAGGATCCCAGGTAGGAGGCCTACGCCTCTTTTGATCTGTATCCCAGTTTGAGCTAGCCATCTTATGGCATCTTGGTTACTTATGTCTGTACTCAAATATTGTTCCTTCCGCTGACTTGTCTATGATCAAGCACTTGTATTCGAGCCCTCGAGGCCCCTGGCTTGTATTATGATGCTTGTATGACTTATTTTATTTTTAGAGTTGTGTTGTGATATCTTCCCGTGAGTCCCTGATCTTGATCGTACACGTTTGCGTGTATGATTAGTGTACGATTGAATCGAGGGCGTCACACCGGGCAGCATGGAGAACCGGGTCTGGCCATGCAGCTGCTTTGGATGAAACCCAGGCGTCTCCAGTGTGACGGACGAGCTCAGGGAGTAGTACTGTGGAGGGAAAACGACCGACAAGCTTGTGCTAGCCGCGGCCATGGCAGCCACCGAGAGAATGGTCGGCGTTAGTCGGCACAACCCTAACATGAGGAGGGTTTGTGCCTTGGCGACGATGGCCTCCTTGTCCTCGACGTTAGCATTGTGCTGCGCGGCACGCAGCGCGGCTGCCTCAGCGGCGAAGTCGGCGACTGCTTTCTTCTCTGCCGCAACGATGCGGCTGGCCGTTCTGTTGGCCGATTCATGGTCGAGCTTCCTGCGGCATGAGTTCCGCCCACGACTTCTTGGGGCCCTTCTTCGCCACAGGGCGCGCGGCGACTGCCAGGTCCCCTGGATTCTTCGGGGTGCCGGCCATCGACGAGGGAGGGGAGGGGGAGCATGGGATGGTTTTGTGGCAAATGGAGGGAAAGAGGGCGTCTGTGTCCATGGCGGGCGGGCCAGGGGAGGACAAGGGTGCGCGTCGTGCCTGTCCGCACACCATCCGTTTCGACGCAAATGCTGCCTAAATTTGGGCCATGAATGGGTCGAAAGCGGACAGAAAACGGACATTTGTCCATTTGCTCCCACGCGCTGGGTCGCGTTTTCTATTCATTTACCCCCAAAGGGACGCGGCTGGACCATTGTGGTCGTGCGCTGAAGTTGGCCTTACTACCTAGCCATGCCAACATTTGGAAACAGCTCCAACTTTTGTTCTAGATTGGAGTAAGACTTCCGTGTTTACATGATTTCTGAGACAATATATATGTAACAAATGTACACTAAGGGACATGTTTATTTCGTCCATTCAATGAAACTTGTCCATTTTGTTCAAGGAGTATATAACAGGGACAATGGGGTCCGAAGTTGATCACCTGGTCGTAGTTTCCCCATAGAAAATATCCAAGAACTAAAGGAGGTGGTAACCTGAGACCACCAATGCTGGCTGTGGTGGAGCGGGAGGAGCTCAGAAGCATGCCTAAGGAGCAAATCAGGATTAGAGACAAAGCCAGCAAGAACAAAAAGGAGCAATTGCATCATATGGAGGTGTCTTTCTTAATGCCATCATAATTTTTTTCTCACGTACAAGCACAAATCCCATGTCACCACAATGGTTTTATTAACGGAAAGCTGACGATATGAAGAAAATAGTGAAATGGTTTAAGGTAAGTAAAATACTTAGGACTTAATGATACCATCACCTTAGTTTTACGAAAACACTAACGCCCACACATCTCGATCGTCATCCAGTGCCTTTTGCATGAATCTTGGCACGAGAGAGCTGATTTTGCATGCCACGTAGGACAACTCGCGTGTGTGGGGTGTGTGGGAGTTTGCCTGCACGCTGTTTTCCCTCTGAGGTCAGCGGTTGCGACTCGGGGCGTGCGGTGGAACTGCCGTCGCGCCCACACGCCCCGCACGACTTCTGTCCCCATCTCCACAACTGCCCATTTTCCCACTCTTCCACACCCAAGTTGTTATTTGCCATGTTTTTTGCAGGTTACATGGCAACTGCCCTATTCGTGATTGTAAGCAGATGGCAACTCTCTTTTACCCGAACATGTTATTGTTGCCACGTCTGTTTTGTAGAGCTACATGGCAACTGTCTAGTGTTAGTAGGTGGCAACTCCTAAAGATACCACCGTAGCCCACATGCCCGTCTCCTCTCCCACACACAAAAAGTTATCAGTTGCCATGTGTTTTTGCAGGGTACATGGCAACTGCCCTAGTGTGCTTGTAAGCAGAACATGGCAACTGCCGTCTCCTCTCCCACACACCAAAAGCTATCAATTGCCATGTGTTTTTGCAGGGTACATGGCAACTGCCCTAGGGTCCATGGCAACTCTCTTTTTACCCGAACATGTTTTTGCCATGTTTTTGTAGTGCTACATGGCAACTGTCTAGTGTTAGTAGGTGGCAACTCCAAAAGTTTTCAAATCATGGCAATCATAGTAGACCACACCATACATGGCAATTGCTGCAGTTGCCAAAAAATGACATCCAGCACTTTGACCTGAGATGGCAACTGCAGTTGAGCAACCATGGCAACTGTAGTTGTCAGACATGGCAACTGTAGTTCAACAACATGGCAATTGTAGTTAAACGAACATGAAAGAGGGTCCGGACCATGCCAATCGTGGCGGGACGCATGGTTACTGCCACGCGTGGCGTGTGGCTCACAGGCGGGGAGGTGCGATGGTCGAGACGGGTCGTGCGGGCCGCGTGGTCGCTTGCCCGCACGTGCTCGTGCGGGCGATCGCGCTGCACACCGAACGTGCGGGCTGTGGCAGGGCGCGCCCGAACATGCTCGTGCGGGCGGGCCTGTGTCGATGCCAAACGGGGCGTGCGGCACATACCCCCTAGGTGCCACACGTGTGGCAGTTATCGGGACCCTAGTTTTATAGCAGAAACCATTGAGGTGGGAGTCTTTATCTTTATCTTTATCTTTACCTACTAATAAATGCTTCCGTCGGGTTCACCGTCGCCGACTTTTTACAAAGAATCCTTATATTTTTTATTTATCAAACCTGCAGTACCTATTTTAGTCGATCAGAAAAATGTTTCATAAGTGAAAAACGTTTTCTTTCTCTATTTTTCGTACGTCACTACTGACTAGCCTGCATCCCCGAGCAGGAAGCCTGGAGTTACACGAGCAGGCTCGCTCGGCTGGATGGGAGCTTGGCTCGTCAGTCCCACCTGTCCACGTTCGTGTTGACGGAAACTAATACATTTTCCTAATATACCCATAAAATTCCTCTTTCCTTGAGAAAAAGAGACAGAAGCCAATGCAAACACTGCTGCTGCACCCGTCCAATTTATCCTGGGAACCACAAGGGTCAAGAACTGTTAGATGGGAGATAGGGATTTGGTGGAATAGTACAATCGTTGTATTTCTTGAGTATCGTGAGCATATATATAGAAGTACATAATCTACTTGAAGTAGAAGGCAAGCCAGAATATTCCTAGTCTAACCTATGTTTCCAATCTAATCAATATACTCAACATGCCGACGGACACCCCCCCCACAGTCATAATGGTCGATGCATCACGGAGTCGTGGCTGGAGTGGAAATCATGAGGTTGCTCAAGCAGGCGGTAGCCCTTTGTGCCGTTTGTCGATGTAGCCGAGAGCATGGGTGGTGGAGCCGTGGTCGAGGTAGCCGTGTGAAGAATGCCGTGGTCGATGTCGAGTCGGGGTGGCCGGTGTCGAGGACGTCGCCGTGGAGCTGCGGGCGCAAGGGGGCGCCGAGTTAGCATGGGCGAAGATGTTGTTGATGACGTGTCGCGGCGGGTTTGCCAAGCCCGGGGACACATCGTGGACGAAGGCACGCAACGGTGTTGCCAGCACAGGGCATGCATAGACGGACGAAGACGAAGTTGATGAAGCGCCTACCAGGCTTGCCAGGCCCGGGGACACGTCGTGGATGAAGGCATGCATCGGTGTTTCCAGCACCGGACATGCGTAGACGAGGGACCTGCACGAGTTGTATGCCATGTCGGAGAAGTCGGAGGGGCCAGCAGAGAAGAACTCGACGACGATTGCGGCGTCCATCGGTGCGGCGCCGATGTTGCCAACGGTGGTCAAAGTAGACGAAGTGGTCGGGGTAGATGACGGCGACGCTGGTGACGGGATGGTGCTTGGACGAAGACGAAGGGGGTGGATGAGCGGCGGCGGCGGCTACGAAGGTAGCAGCGGTGGTGGCCAAAGAAGAGCGGCGACGGCGGCCTGATGGCGGCGGCGGCTAGGTTAGGAGTGCGGCGGCGGTGCTCGATGTAGGCGAAGAACCCTGACAGCGTGAAGAAGACCGGCGCGGACAGTGGCGTTCCCACGCCAAGGGAGAAGGCGCGGCGCATACCACGAGAAGTCGACGCGTGGTGACGGCGGAGTGGACCGGCGGCCACGACGCTACGCCCCGAAGGGGCAACGCATCAGCGGTAGGCAGGTCGGGGCGACAGCGGGAAGACCGCGGGGCGGCAGCGGGGACCGCAGGCCGCGACGTAGCGGCCCGAAGGGGCGACACAACGGCGGTTCACGAGTTGGTGCAGCCGCGGGGACGGCCTCAGGGTGGCGGTGGGGACCGTGTATGGTGGCACTACGGCCTGAAGGGGCGACACACGAGTCGATGCAGCCGCGAGGAGAACCATGGGGCGGCGGGGTTGCGGCCCGACGGGGCGACGCAGCAGCAGCCCGATGCTCGATTGGCGGAGAGGCGCGCAGTGCTTAGGACGATCTTCACGGGACCTGCAGAGGCGCGCGTAACCTACAGGCCAGGTCGGCCGCGTGGCGTAGATGAGGCGGACCGCGGCGGCGAGTGGGTGATCAAGACGATCGCGCGCGAGGTCGGGGACGCCGCTCGGTGGAGGCTGGGTGACGGCGGAGTCCGAGATGAGGCCAGCGACGACGGATGGCGTGGGACTTCATGTGGACTAGCTTGTCAGCACCGGCACCCGGGCTGCCAAAGCAGCGCCGGCGCCCGGGCAGCGAGGCCCGAGCGACCAACCGAGCAGCAGATCCCGAGTTGAGGCAGCCGACGAGCCTGACGTAGCCATCCCGACGCAGCCGAGGAGGAGGCCGGCGAGGTAAACCGCTGGGCTGCCATGCAGACACAGCGGAGGCGGGTGACGTAGATCGATGGATGGTCCTGCACGTGAGCAACGACTATGATTGGCCGTCGCATGGTGCGAGGCCGCCGGGTTAGGGCGATGCAAGTGTCCCGGTCGGAGTAGGGCGGTGATGGCCGGCACAGGGCGACGAGCAGACCGATGCGTGATATGTGTCGGTGTCAAAACTGGCGGATCTCGGGTAGGGGGTCCCGAACTGTGCGTCTAAGGCAGATGGTAACAGGAGGCAGGGGACACGATGTTTACCCAGGTTCGGGCCCTCTCGATGGAGGTAATACCATACTTCCTGCTTGATTGATCTTGATGATATGAGTAGTACAAGAGTTGATCTACCACGAGATCGTAGAGGCTAAACCCTAGAAGCTAGCCTATGGTATGATTGTTGTTGTCCTACGGACTGAACCCTCCTGTTTATGTAGACACCGGAGGGGGCTAGGGTTACACAGAGTCGGTTACAAGGGAGGAGATCTACATATCCGTATCGCCAAGCTTGCCTTCCACGCCAAGGAGAGTCCCATCCGGACACGAGACGAAGTCTTCAATCTTGTATCTTCATAGTCCAACAGTCCGGCTGTCCGGATACCCCCTAATCCAGGACTCCCTCAGTAGCCCCTGAACCAGGCTTCAATGACGATGAGTCCGGCGTGCAGATTGTCTTCGGGATTGCAAGGCGGGTTCCTCCTCCGAATACTCCATAGAAGATATTGAACACAAGGATAGTGTTCGGCTCTGCAAAACAAGTTCCACATACCACCATAGAGAGAATATTATCCCCACAAATCTTATCTGTTGACGCATTTGATAGTTCAACGTCACACCAAGGCCTTGTTATTTCGGATCGTCTTTCACGATCAGCCCCCACACATATTGCGAGGTGGTTTGACCCAGCACGTCTTTGTCAAAGTAGAGATTGTGTCCTCTCACCACGGGATTCTCATCAGTACGGGTGTGGGTAACCCAACCGTGCCATCAATTACGGCATTTTGGGGAACGAGAGGTTTTACCAGGTAAGTGGGGAGGCGCATCGCCTCTTTCGCCCTTATAAAAGGACAAGGATTAACTCTTCTCACCCACGCCTTCTTCCCGATTTCTTTCTTTCGGCTCGAGCTCAAGCGCCCCGGCGCTCCTCTTGTCTGACCACAAAAAGTCCCCCGAAAAATGTCTGGATCCGGAGCAAGAGGCAAATGGATGGCCTCTATCGTCCGAGAGAAGGATGTCAAAAAGCTCCGGAAGGCCGGGTATCTAGCCAAGAAAATCAGCCACCATCTCCCAATGGCAAGACAGATCGTCCCTACTTTGGAACACCACGAGAGAGTTGTATTCCTCCCTCACTTTGTCCGCGGGCTAGGGTTTCCCCTCCACCCATTCGTTCGCGGCATCATGTATTATTATGGGGTCGATCTTCACGATCTGTCCCCTAATTCCTTCCTCAACATCTCGACATTCATTGTCGTGTGCGAGGCTTTTCTCCGCATTTCACCGCACTTTGGTTTATGGCTGAAGATTTTTAACGTGAAGCCCAAGGTGGTGGGCGGTGAGCACGCCGAGTGCGGAGGAGCCATGGTGAGCAAGATGCCCAACGTCATATGGCCAACGGGAACCTTTAATGATTCTGTCAAGGAGTGGCAACATCAGTGGTTTTATACCACTGAGCCGCACGGCGCAGAACGGGCCGCTTCTCCCAAGTTCCAATCCGGTGCTCACCCGCGGCTTACATCCTGGCTTAAGGAAGGCCTAGACTGGTCCTCCTCCAACGAACTGTCGGTGCTCCAGACGCGCGTTGAAGATATGGGAGACAAGAACATTGAACTTGTCAATGTGGTCCAAGTGATGTTAGTTCGCCGGATCTTGCCTTGTCAGCACCGGACTTGCAATTTATGGGAATTTGATCCGGCCAAGCATCAAACCTTATGAGAGCTTTTCGGCTTCACGCACAAGGACATTTGGAAGGTGCTTTTTAAGTCCAGCAAATCGTGGCCGGACTCAGCCGAGGACCATGGGTACCAACTGTCCCGCCCGGCAAGCTCGGTGAGTTATCAAATTTTTCTACCCGCACAACCCAAAGGAAACACTTAACGTGTTTTGCGCCATTCTCCCAGGGCTTGACGAAGAAAGCGGAGCGGATCCATTGCCCGGCCCCGCTGCCCGAAGAATCGGCCATCCCACTTCTGACGAAGATGTTGGTCCCAGCACCGTACAAGGTGCCGAAGAAGACGGCCGTGAAGGAGACCAAAAAGACCCGGGACGGCCATCGTCGTTGAGGGAGTCCTGGATTAGGGGGTGTTCGGATAGCCGAACTATACCTTCAGCCGGACTCCAGGACTATGAAGATACAAGATTGAAGACTTCGTCCTGTGTCTGGAAGGATCTTTTCTTGGCGTGGAAGGCAAGCTAGGCGTGCGGATATTCAAGATCTCCTACCATTGTAACCGACTCTGTGTAACCCTAACCCCATCTGGTGTCCATATAAACCGGAGGGTTGTAGTCCGTAGGACAACCATCATCATACACAATCATACCATAGGCTAGCTTCTAGGGTTTAGCCTCCTTGATCTCGTGGTAGATCTACTGTTGTACTACCCATATCATCAATATTAATCTAGCAGGAGTAGGGTTTTACCTCCATCAAGAGGGCCCGAACCTGGGTAAAATAAAGTGTCCCTTGTCTCCTGTTACCATCCAACCTTGACGCACAGTTCGGGACCCCCTACCCGAGATCCGCCGGTTTTGACACCGACATTGGTGCTTTCATTGAGAGTTCCTCTGTGTCGTCGCTTTTAGGCCCGATGGCTCCTTTGATCATCAACAACGATGAGGTCCAGGGTGAGACTTTCCTCCCCGGGCAAATCTTCGTCTTCGGCGGCTTCGCTCTGCGGGCCAATTCGCTTGGTCGTCTGGAGCAGATCGAAAGCTACGCCCCTGGCCATCAAGTCAGGTTTCGAAGCTTAAACTACATGGCAGATATCCGCGGAGACTTGATCTTCGACGGGTTCGAGCCACAACCAAGCGCGCCGCACTACCTCGAGGGGCATGATATAGCTCTGCCTCCGAATAGTGCCCTGGAGGCCGCACTCGCACCGGCCCCGATCCTCGACTCGGAGCCCGCTGCGTTCTTTGAGGATGAACGGTTGGACGTCACCTCGGGGGCTGCGATCTTGAAGGCGATCGAGCCGAACGCCAGCCCCGCACTCCGCACGGCCCATGACTCCAAGGAGTCGGATTCTTCTCCGAACTCCGGGCCTCCCGTGCCCCTGCCAATCGAATCCAATTGGGTGCCTATAATGGAGTTCACCGCCGCGGACATCTTTCAGTACTCACCTTTCGCTGATATCCTGAATTCTCTCAAGTCTCTCTCTCTATCAGGAGAGCCCAGACCGGACTATGGTCTGCGAGGTTGGGATTCAGACGACGAAGAAATTCAAAGCCCACCCACCACCCACTTAATAGCCACTGTCGATGATTTAACCGACATACTTGACTTCGGATCCGAAGACTTCGACGGTATGGACGACGAAGATGGAGACGAACAGGAACCAGCACCTATAGGGCGCTGGATCGCCACCCCACCTAACGATGTATTCATGGTGGATACCCCTAAAGGAAACAACAAGGAGGAAAAAGGGGACGGAAAAAGGGATAAACCCTCCGAAAAGCAATCAAAGCGGCGAAGAAAACGCCGAGCCAAGCCCCGCCTCGATCAAGACCTAGCCATAGAGCAGGATGAGCCGGTAGACGACGAGCATGCCTCAGAGCAGCCGTCCGAATAGGGCAACGCGGATAGAGAGGACAGACAGCCCTCTCCCGGCCATAACAGAACTCCGGACGACCTCACGCCAGATAAAACCATGGAGCAGAAGAATCTCCACGAAAGGCTCGTTGCCACAACACGCAGCCTGAAAAAGCAGAAGCGGAAGCTAAAGATGGCGGAAGATGCACTCAGAATAAGATGGAGCAAGGTAATCAAGACCGCAGACAAATACGGCGGCAGCCGCCGCACTAAAAGCTATCCGAAGAGAAAACTACTGCCTGAATTCGACCAAGAGGCCCTAGAGCCCTCGCATTCAAAAAATAAAAAAGCCACACGGTCGGATAGGCGACCCCACGACCACCAGAAAACGGCAAGCGGCGCCGCACTCAATGCGGCATGCGACCCAATTAAAGACTCGCATCATGGCCCAGCCAGGTCCATTTACGGGCCAAGAAAGCAAGCTCTCACAAGCAATGCAAAAAAGCCATCATCAGAATCCGGCACACCCAAATACAGGGGCACCGCACACCCCCTATGTTTCACCGATGAGGTCCTGGAATATGAATTTCCAGAGGGATTCAAACCCGTCAACATAGAGGCGTACGATGGAACAACAGACCCTGGAGTCTGGATCAAGGATTATATCATCCACATACATATGGCTAGAGGAGATGATCTCCACGCCATCAAATATTTACCCCTTAAGCTTAAAGGGCCAGCCCGGCACTGGCTTAAAAGCCTTCCCGAAAACAAAATTGGAAGTTGGGAAGAGCTCGAGGATGCTTTCCGAGCAAATTTTCAAGGGACCTATGTTCGCCCCCCGAACGCAGACGATCTCATTCACATAACTCAACAGCCCGGAGAATCAGCTCGACAGTTCTGGAACATATTCCTTACTAAAAAGAATCAGATAGTGGATTGTCCGGACGCCGAAGCCTTAGCAGCTTTCAGGCATAATGTCCGAGATGAATGGCTCGCCAGACACCTCGGCTAGGAAAAGCCAAGAACAATGGCCGCACTCACAAGCCTCATGACCCGCTTCTGCGCAGGAGAGGACAGCTGGTTGGCATGATGCAGCCCCAGCGACCCAAGTACATCTGAAATCAGGGATGGAAACGGAAAACCGCAACGAAATAAGGACCGTCGCCGAACCAAAGAAAAAAGTCCAAAGAGCACGACAGTCAATGCCGGATTCAAAAGCTCACGGCAAAATCAGACAAAACCACCCCTTCAGGATAATAGGGACGATCCGTCCAGCTTAAACCAAATCCTGGACAGAATGTGTCAGATACACGGTACTTCTGGGAAGCCTGCCAATCACACCCACAGAGACTGTTGGATTTTTAAACAATCCGGAAGGCTTAAGGCCGAACACAAGGGGCTCGATACACCAAGCAAAGACGAGGACGAACCCCAGAAGTAGAACACCAGGAAACAAAAGAACTTCCCACAAGAAGTTAAAATAGTGAACTCACTTCACGTAACAAAACGTGTGGCACCCATAAAGGTACGCACAATAAAACCTATCCCTCAGGGGTCCCGCCACTGGTTATTAAAACCAATCATTTTTGATCAGCTAGATTATTCTAGAAATATCAAAAACGCCGGCCGGACTGCCCTGATACTCGATCCAATAATTGACGGATTCCAGTTTACCAATGTCCTTATGGACGGCGGCAGTGGACTAAACCTGATATATCAGGATACAATCCACCGCATGGGCATAAACCCAGCAAGAATCCGCCACAGCAAAACCTCCTTTCAAGGGGTAGCACCGGGCCCGGACACCCATTGTATGGGTTTTCTCCGGCTTGCAGTCATATTTGGCTCTGTCAATAATTTCCATCGCGAAAAGCTGACCTTCCATGTCGTCCCGTTTTCAAGTCGCTATCAAGCACTAATGGGACGCGAAGCTTTCGCTCGCTTTAACGCAATACCACACTATGCATCTCTCACGCTTGAGATGCCCGGTCCACGAGGCATCATCTCTTTAAAGGGAGCGCACTAAAATACGCCTCCTCCAAATGGAGGATTGCGTGGCCGCTTAAACAGCCACACAATAAAGTGGCCTCGCCAGCCAAAAGACTTTTTCGATATAAGTCATTAAAGGCCACGGACCCGGACTAAATGAGTTCGGCACATGTCCATCTTCAACGCAGGCTTATAACGCCATATACCCCTGTACCGGGGGCTATACGCAGAGACAATAAAGCTCAACTTTATATTTTGTTTATTATCTTTTTATTCCGCACGACCCATTTTCAATTCAGTTCCTCTCTTTTACAGATGAGCGTCGTGCGGCGCCCGTCCAGGACACGGCACAGCGGAGACACAGGCGCAGACGTGCAGTAGGGACCCATCCTAAGGATTCTTTTTAGATTAAGACCCTGCGTAAACCTTTTTTACTGTCTCTTGCTGCTATACATCCCTTGGTTTTTTCTACTATAACCAAGGAGGAGGCTGGCGTTTTGGCATGTGGCCACGCCAGAATTTTTGCTCGTACCTGGACACTAGGGGCTCTTTTTTTAAGGGTGTTGTTTCACCCGCACTCATAAAGACCGAACACCTTAGGGAGTGTTCGGCGTCGCGAGTTTTGGCACTATATGCATCAGCTCCGAATCATGTCTTTGGTCAAATGTTGGGTTGCCCGGCTCCTGAGTTCGGCTACCTTATGTTCCGCTCTATCGGCTAAGGTAGCACCAGGAGAACTACTGCGATTGTGCCCCGGTTCGGCCGGGTGAGCACCTCAGTAGAGAAAGCCGAAAACCGACCGTCATGATGTAGCGCGAGACTGGTCGCCACTCGATGACTTATAGGAATTTATCGGATTCCTCCGCTTTGACGAAGGGCCGTTTCCCGGTCAGGCACGTATGCGCCCCAAATTCGGGCAAGCGCAGCTGCCACTAAGGGGCTACCTAAAGAGTCCCACTGTCAAGCTCCTATGGCTAAGTGAAAGTGTTAAAGCATTATAGTCCGGTTGCCTAGCCCGCTGAGCTATCACCTCCTTTGTAGGACTAAGACGTTGGGTTAAGTCTGAAAATGCGTCTTCTGCACGCACCCCCGCACTATGTGCGTGGGGGCTGAAGCCAACGACTGCAATCTTTCAGAATTTATATATTAAAACGGCCGCACAGGAGGTGTTCTTAATACTTGAAGGCACAAGTCTAAAAAATGCCACTACAATTTATCAAAATACTGTTTTATGAGTACATATGCTATCATAATATAGCATCCTTCGAGCACTGCATCTCTATTACGCGAGCGCCTTCGAGGACTTCCTCAAAATAGTGCTCGGAAGGTATTCGGCTTTTATCCGAATCCCGGGACGCAACAATGGTGGGCTCCATATCTGCCCAGTATGTCTTGACATGGGCAAGAGCCAGCCGAGCGCCCTCTATGCACGCTGACCTCTTCATAGCATCGACACGTGGCACCACGTCTAGCAATTGCTGCACCAAGCTGAAATAACTCTTCGGCTCCGATCTCCCCGGACACAAATGATCCATGACGTACTTCATGGCGAGTCCGGACAACCTATTCAGTTCGGCCCATTGGGCCAGGCGATCGTCCACTGCCAGTGGACGCTCTGGATTGATGAATTGCGACCAAAAGAGCTTCTCCACTTCATGATCCTTTTATCTCGAAAGTGTTCGGTCGCATCAGCAGCACTAGCCGCCAAATCCAGATAGGTGTCCTCTACACTCCACATCCGGTTTAACGGGGCAAACTTCGGATCACAAAATTTTCTCCGCAGCGAGAAGGGCTTTCCATCCGCAATTTGTCCGGCTTGACGCAGCTCTTCCTTTGCCGCTCTCATTATAGAGCAGGCGTCCTTGGCGTCAGCAACAGCCTTCTCTAAGCTCATTTGCCTCGCCCGACCCTCTTCTTCAAGAAGCTTGCAACGGTCAGTAGCAGTCTTTAACTTCATGGCCATATCAGCCATCTCCTCTTTGCTTCGGCAATGGGCAGCCTGTTCGGCTTTCAGCTCTTCAAGGGCTTTCACGGCAGCCGCATCGCTTTTCCTGGCTTGTTCCTTCGCTCGGGCGAGTTCGGCCCTAAGACCCTCCACGGCGGCCGCACCATCTGCGTCAAGCATACACACGGTAAGATATTGACATAAAGCTCCTCTTACTAACTATCGCCCGATGATTTCAATACCTTGAGCATCATCAAGCCGCTTGTTAACAAGCGCGATGTCGGCTTCTGCCTCATCAAGTTGTCGCTTCAATTCGACAAATTCACGAGTCCGGCTTGGCTCTGGACAATCCGCCGCCTACATATAAAGGTGCCACTTAAAGGACCTGGGATTAAGATCCTCTGCGCGCCGTCAATTTTGAACGACGCACATAGTCTTAGGGGCTACTATCTACACAGGGCGCACTTTATTATGCGCAACTAACACAAGTGCACATTATTTAAAACGTACCTCAAGGCCTGCCAGTAAACTTTTGACGGCCTCGTGCAATCTGCTTTCTGCGGATGAAATCTTTTCAATCACCGTGTTCATCAACGCACGATGCTCCTCTGAGACAGAGACTCGCCCCACCAGAATCTTTAGCTCCTCCGTCCGAACACCAGATGGTGCCGGACTCGTCCCATGGCCTCCCTCAAAGGCCGGACGCGGAGAACCTCAGGGGGGCACATGGCCACCTTCCGCCCCTGTCGGATCCGGAGAAATCCACCACGACGACACTTCAGCGTCGGCCGCCTTGCTAGGCGATACAGAAGGAGGAGGCGTTCCGCTCTCCATCATCTCCGAAAGAAGATCCCCCGAGGACGAGTTCTGCTGAGAAGGGCTGAGGTTCGAACTACAAAGTAAGGTTTTGGTTAAAACTTCTCAGATATTAATCAAGAATTTCTCTTAAAAGAAAAACTCTTCTTGTACTTACGGCTCGCTAGAGAGCTGGTCCCATTGAGGGTTTAGTTCGGCCGAGGGGCTCCCCGGCGTCGGGCCCTCTGACAAGGATTCTTTCCCCCGCTTCGAGGCTATGGTCTCCGGGTCGTCAGAGGCGGCCCTTTTCTTTCCCTTAGGAGAGGAATTATCGATTCCCCCCTTCGGAATGGCCTCTTTCGAGGAGGCCATGTGTCGGTGTCAAAACCGGCGGATCTCGGGTAGGGGGTCCCGAACTGTGCGTCAAGGTCGGATGGTAACAGGAGACAAGGGACACTTTATTTTACCCAGGTTCGGGCCCTCTCGATGGAGGTAAAACCCTACTCCTGCTAGATTAATATTGATGATATGGGTAGTACAAGAGTGGATCTACCACGAGATCAAGGAGGCTAAACCCTAGAAGCTAGCCTAAGGTATGATTGTGTATGATGATGGTTGTCCTACGGACTATCAACCCTCCGGTTTATATAGACACCTGATAGGGTTAGGGTTACACAGAGTCGGTTACAATGGTAGGAGATCTCGAATATCCGCACGCCTAGCTTGCCTTCCACGCCAAGAAAAGATCCTTCCGGACACGGGACAAAGTCTTCAATCTTGTATCTTCATAGTCCTGGAGTCCGGCTGAAGGTATAGTCCGGCTATCCGAACACCCCCTAATCCAGGACTCCCTCAGTAGCCCCCGAACCAGGCTTCAATGACGACGAGTCCGGCGCGCAAATCATCTTCGGCATTGCAAGGCGGGTTCCTCCTCCGAATCCTGTGTACCTATACGAATAACGTCCGATTTTTGTAATATAGCGCTCCTCGGCTTCAGTGCCCAATAATGGCCGTCTTCCACGTGCTGAACGAATGCGAAGAGCTTGGGGTGTCTTTACATCCACACCCTTAGTCATATAAACGAGCCGCCTACTTAACGGGATGGGGATTTATATCCAAACCACATCTTCTCCTCCCCGCGAGTTGTCATCAGAGCGTCTCCAGCAAAGGTCCATTCCAACATGGCCAGCCGTCGCAGCTCCTCCCCTCGCCCCTCCAGTCCTAAACCCGGAGACTGGGAGAGATGCACCATCCCACACAGCGAGTTAGTGTTGCTCCAAGCCAAGGGATTTCTCCCTCAAGCCTATATGGTCTCGGTCCGAGCCGGACTCACCACTTATCAAGGCGGAAAACAAGCGGAGAACTCACCTAGTCCCTCTAGAGGGCAGCGGGTGTGCCTGGTCCCTTACCTAATAAGGGGACTGGGATTTCCAATTCATCCCTTTCTCCGCGGGCTTTTGGAGTTCTATGGCCTCCAGCTGCACCACCTTACGCCCGGTTCCGTGTTACACATCGCGGGCTTTGTTGCTCTCGAGCTATTTTTAGGCGTCGAGGCTCATTTTGCGCTGTGAAAGAAGATATTCTGCCTGGTGCCCCGTTCCCAAAAGGGGTCCATATATCAAGTGGGCGGAGCCAAAGTATGGCGCATCACCGGGACCGGATACCCGTCCGGAACCCTGAAGAAGGCGTCCGAGGACTGGCCTTCAGAATGGTTCTACATAGACGACGTCCCCTTGCCAGATCCTATTCGGGCCGGTCTCCCTGAGTTCAACAATGCTCCCCTGAAGAAACGCCTGAGCTGGCGCCCTCGGAGCTCTCATAGAAAGAATGACAGAGACGTCCTTTACTTAATGGGCCGGATTAAGCTACTGGCTCATTCCGGACTAACCGTGATTAAAGTCATGGCCATATGCATTATGCGAGGGGTGCAACCACTCCAATACAGAAGCCACCCCATGTGGGATTTCAACAGGGAGGATGAAGCCACCCGTTACGGCCGTAAGGGGCCGGATTCGCCTGCCGCTTTAATGAAGATTTTATCCTCTTTGTACAAGGGAGAAGAAGAGGAATTCCTCCGCGTCGACCCGCAGGGCGGATTTTCCATGTATAGTCCTCTGAATTGGGTAAGCGGACAGTTGTACTTCCCTGTTCATTTTACATTCCCATGATTAAATAGGCAGTCTAACGACTTTAATGCAGGACCTGCGTCAGGAGGTAAAAAACGTAAACAACCGTCCTCCACAGCCAGAGGACCCGGAACGGTCCCTCGATCCGGACTCCTAAGAGGATCCGGACTTAGCGGTGGATTTCATCGATGGAGTGTTTCATCAGCTAAGCAAGGACGATACCTTGGTAGCTACTATAGCTGATTACCCAGGGTTGATCCCGGCCTCCCAGGTGACAAATACCGGAGCTTTACCCCCATAAGAGGGGTTCCGTTTTCATGGGTTTGGTTGTTTTGACAACAACCGCGCTTTGTAGGAGAGATTCCTGAGGGGGGAAGCCGACCCCGCTGCAGCTAACCGGCGGGGGGGGGGGGGGGGGGGGCGCAGGGCCCCGTGGGGCAAAAAGGAACGTAGTCCGGTCTGAGGTGCCCGAGCAAAGGTATGGCGTACCCTCTCTTTTCCCCCGGTGTTTTACTCTTCCAGGGTATATTGACATTCGTGCTATCTTCAGGACGAAGAGACCTCACCGGTCTATATCCGGAGAGGTTGCCAACCGCGCCTCCACCAGCCAGACCCCAACGCCCGGCCCGGAGGCAGAGGCCAGCGCAAGGCACGCACCGGACGCTCCTCCATCAAAGGATGTGGACAGGTTGTCTGCCACCCATTTCGAGGTGGAGAGTGCCATGAACCACAGGCGTCGCCGGACAGTTCTTCGCGACGCTTGTTTCTCCCAGGAGGCTTTAAATGCCTTCAATTCAGGAGATGCGTACCTCCGTGCCGCTCAAAATGGTTTAGCCAGAGCCACAGAGCAGTATGTAAAAGACATACGGGTAAGAAAATTTTGATAAATATAGATATGCCAGTAGCCCCCGAGACTTGAAGCAGTGGAAATAACTGATTCAAAAATCACATAACATGCAGTTTTTTACCGAGAAGAATACCGCGCTGTCCCAGGAGCTGGAAAGGTGCAGGGCCCAACTAGAGGCCGCACGAACGGTAGCAGGGGGTCTAAAGAGACCCCTGCAGGTAAACAATATTCCAGAATATTTAGTATTGTATGGATTTAAGTGCCAATCTGACAAATTGTATTGCAGATGGCGCCGGACTCGATCCGGACAGGCAACAGCTTCTACGCCGGTTAGAGTCTGGTGAAAGCGTGCTAGCAAAGGTGAGGCGGGAGAAGAATGATCTCCAGGATGCCAACACCAGGCTGGATGTTGAACTAAAAGATGTTCGTGGCCAGCTCTCGGACTCCAATAAGGAGAATCAGCGACTTCAACGCGGCATTTTTAGTAAGTGCTTAAGCGAACTCTTGAAAAAGGAGTTCGGCGAGGAAGATGACTAACAGAGTTATGTCTGTAGGTATGCTGACAGGTCGTCCTGTAGAGGAGATGCCCGGTTCAACGGGCGATCTTCTTCCCGAACTCTCGCAACTGCACGAACGAGTTCGGCAGGCGATGCGAGGTATTGCCCAATCCGGTGGTACGATTCGGCGTGGTTCGCAGCCCCCAGAGTATGGAGTCGAGCTCCTCTACCCAATGCGTATTAGATTCCTTTAGGGACCGCACTAGTCTGGGTTTGATACCGCTCATGATGAGACCATTTGCACGTTCGACCTGACCGTTAGTTTGTGGGTGATAGACAGAAGCATAATCGAGCTTAATGCCCATGTTTTTGCACCACAGCTTTACTTCGTCAGAGGTGAAGTTTGTGCCATTATCGGTGATAATGCTGTGGGGGACACCTTAACGGTGTACGACCCCGGATATGAAGTCTATCACAGGTCCGGATCCGGCCGTCTTAACAGGCTTGGCTTCTATCCATTTGGTGAATTTATCCACCATGACCAATAAGTATTTTTTCTTGTGGGTTCCACCCTTAAGGGGTCCCACCATATCAAGCCCCCAGACAGCAAAAGGCCAAGTGATGGGGATGGTTCGGAGGGCGTTGGGCGGCATATGGCTTTGATTTGCAAAGAGCTAGCAACCGACGCATCGTTTGACTAAGTCATGAGCGTCTGCTCGGGCCGTCGGACAATAAAAGCTCGTACGGAAAGCCTTGCTTACAAGGGACTGAGCTGCAGCGTGGTGGCCACCGAGTCCGGCATGAATTTCAGCCAGCAGACTCCGCCCTTCTTCTTCGGAGATACATCTTTGAAGGACTCCTGTAGTGCTTTTCTTATATAGCTCTCCCTCGTGGACTTTATAGGATTTAGATCGCCGCACTATGCAGCGTGCTCCGTTTTGGTCCTCTGGGAGTTCCTGCCTAGTAAGGTAGGCTAGGAATGGTTCTGTCCACAGGGCGATGACCGCCATTATTACGTGGGCTGAAGGTGTGATTTCGGTGGCAGGGCCTCCGATTATGTCGGATTGTTCGGCGTCGGGTTGTGCGGTTATGTCCGGACTATTATCCGAGGGTTCCCCCTTGAAGGAAATATGCCCTAGAGGCAATAATAAAGTTATTATTTATTTCCTTATATCATGATAAATGTTTATTATTCATGCTAGAATTGTATTAACTGGAAACATAATACATGTGTGAATACATAGACAAACAGAGTGTCACTAGTATGCCTCTACTTTACTAGCTCATTAATCAAAGATGGTTATGTTTCCTAGCCATGAACAAAGATTTGTTATTTGATTAACGAGATCACATCATTAGTTGAATGATCTGATTGACATGACCCATTCCATTAGCATAGCACCCGATCGTTTAGTATGTTGCTATTGCTTTTATCCATGACTTATACATGTTCCTTTAACTATGAGATTATGCAACTCCCATTTACCGTAGGAACACTTTGTGTGCTACCAAACGTCACAACGTAACTGGGTGATTATAAAGGTGCTCTACAGGTGTCTCCGAAGGTACATATTGGGTTGGCGTATTTCGAGATTAGGATTTGTCACTCCGATTGTCGGAGAGGTATCTCAGGGCCTTCTCGGTAATGCACATCACATAAAGCCTTGCAAGCATTGCAACCAATGAGTTAGTTGCGAGATGATGTATTACAGAACGAGTAAAGAGACTTGCCGGTAACGAGATTGAACTAGGTATTGGATACCGACGATCGAATCTCGGGCAAGTAACATACCGATGACAAAGGGAACAACGTATGTTGTTATGCGGTCTGAGCGATAAAGATCTTCGTAGAATATGTAGGAGCCAATATGGGCATCCAGGTCCCGCTATTGGTTATTGAACGAAGACGTGTCTCGGTCATGTCTACATTGTTCTCGAACCGTAGGGTCCGCACGCTTAACGTTACGATGACAGTTATTATGAGTTTATGCATTTTGATGTACCGAAGGAGTTCGGAGTCCCGGATGTGATCACGGACGTGACGAGGAATCTCGAAATGGTCGAGACATAAAGAATTATATATTGGAAGCCTATGTTTGGACATCGGATGCATTCCAGGTGAAATCAGGATTTTACCGGAATACCGGGAGGGTTACCGGAACCCCCCGGGGGCAAAATGGGCCAACATGGGCCTTGGAGGAGAGGTGAGAGGGCTGCCCTCATGGGCTGCGCGCCTCCCCCTTCCCCTAGTCCTATTAGGACTAGGAGAGGTGGGCGCCCCCCCTCTCTCTCTCTTCCCCTTGGAGAATCCTAGTCCAACTAGGATTGGGGGGGGGGGGAATCCTACTCCCAGAGGGAGTAGGACTCTCTGGCGCGCCAGGCTTGGCCGGCCAGCCCCTTCCCCTTGGCTCCTTTATATACGGGGGCAAGGGGCACCCCAGAAACACACAATTGATCATTGAGATCTTTCCTTAGCCGTGTGCGGTGCCCCCTTCCACCAAATTCCACCTCGATCATATCGTTGCAGTGCTTAGGCGAAGCCCTGCGCCGGTAACACATCAAGATCGTCACCACGCCGTCGTGCTGACGAAACTCTTCCTCGACGCTTTGCTGGATCGGAGCCCGGGGATCGTCATCGAGCTCAACGTGTGCCAAGAACTCGGAGGTGCCGGAGTAACGGTGCTGTGATCGGTTGGATCGCGAGGAGAACGTACGACTACTTCCTCTACGTTGTGTCAACGCTTCCGCTTCGGTCTACGAGGGTACGTAGACAACACTCTCCCCTCTCGTTGCTATGCATCACCATAATCTTGCGTGTGCGTAGGAATTTTTTTGAAATTACTACGTTCCCCAGCAGTGGTATCAGAGCCTAGGTTTTTATGGTTTGATGTTATTTGCACGAGTAGAACACAAGTGAGTTGTGGACGATACAAGTCATACTGCCTACCAGCATGTCATACTTTGGTTCAGCGGTATTGTTGGACGAGACGATTCGGACCAACCTTACGCGTACGCTTACGCGAGACCGGTTCCCTCGACGTGCTTTGCACATAGATGGCTTGAGGAAGACTGTCTCTCCAACTTTAGTTGAACCGAGTGTGGCTACGCCCGGTCCTTGAGAAGGTTAAAACGGAGTCTATTTGACAAACTATCGTTGTGGTTTTGATGCGTAGGTAAGATGAGTTCTTGCTTAAGCCCGTAGCAGCCACGTAAAACTTGAAACAACAAAGTAGAGGACGTCTAACTTGTTTTTGCAGGGCATGTTGTGATGTGATATGGTCAAGACATGATGCTAAAATTTTATTGTATGAGATGATCATGTTTTGTAACCGAGTTATCGGCAACTGGCAGGAGCCATATGGTTGTCGCTTTATTGTATGCAATGCAATCGCGATGTAATGCTTTACTTTATTACTAAGCGGTAGTGATAGTCGTGGAAGCATAAGATTGGCGAGACGACCACGATGCTGCGATGAAGATCAAGGTGTCGCGCCGGTGACGATGGTGATCATGACGGTGCTTCGAAGATGGAGATCACAAGCACAAGATGATGATGGCCATATCATATCACTTATATTGATTGCATGTGATGTTTATCCTTTTATGCATCTTATCTTGCTTTGATTGACGGTAGCATTATAAGATGATCTCTCACTAAATTATCAAGAAGTGTTCTCCCTGAGTATGCACCGTTGCGAAAGTTCTTCGTGCTGAGACACCACGTGATGATCGGGTGTGATAGGCTCTACGTTCAAATACAACGGGTGCAAAACAGTTGCACACGCGGAATACTCAGGTTTAACTTGACGAGCCTAGCATATAACAGATATGGCCTCGGAAAACGGAGACCGAAAGGTCGAGCGTGAATCATATAGTAGATATGATCAACATAGTGATGTTCACCATTGAAACTACTCCATCTCACGTGATGATCGGACATGGTTTAGTTGATTTGGATCACGTGATCACTTAGAGGATTAGAGGGATGTCTATCTAAGTGGGAGTTCTTAAGTAATATGATTAATTGAACTTAAATTTATCATGAACTTAGTACCTGATAGTATCTTGCTTGTCTATGTTGTGTAGATAGATGGCTCATGCTGTTGTTCCGTTGAATTTTAATGCGTTCCTTGAGAAAGCAAAGTTGAAAGATGATGGTAGCAATTACACGGACTGGGTCCGTAACTTGAGGATTATCCTCATTGCTGCACAGAAGAATTACGTCCTGGAAGCACCGCTGGGTTCCAGGCCTGGTGCAAGAGCTACGCCAGATGTTGTGAACGTTTGGCAAAGCAAAGCTGATGACTACTCTATAGTTCAGTGTGCCATGCTTTACGGCTTAGAACCGGGACTTCAACGACGTTTTGAACACCATGGAGCATATGAGATGTTCCAGTAGTTGAAGTTAATATTTCAAGCAAATGCCCGGATTGAGAGATATGAAGTCTCCAATAAGTTCTATAGCTGTAAAATGGAGGAGAACGGTTCTGTCAGTGAGCATATACTCAGAATGTCTGGGTATAACAATCACTTGATTCAACTGGGAGTTAATCTTCCGGATGATTGCGTCATTGACAGAATTCTCCAATCACTGCCACCAAGCTACAAGAGCTTCGTGATGAACTATAATATGCAAGGGATGACCAAAACTATGCCCAAGCTCTTCGCAATGCTAAAAGCCGCGGAGGTAGAAATCAAAAAGGAGCATCAAGTGTTG
The DNA here is from genome assembly GCA_032464435.1 of Aegilops umbellulata. NCBI lineage: Eukaryota > Viridiplantae > Streptophyta > Magnoliopsida > Poales > Poaceae > Aegilops > Aegilops umbellulata. The sequence goes on from CP136054.1 coordinate 380,493,573, forward strand.
ATGGTTAACAAAACCACTAGTTTCAAGAAAAAGGGCAAAGGGAAGAAAAAGGGGAACTTCAAAAAGAACAGCAAGCAAGTTGCTACTCAAGAGAAGAAACCCAAGTCTGGACCTAAGCCTGAAACTGAGTGCTTCTATTGCAAGCAGACTGGTCACTGGAAGCGGAACTGCCCCAAGTATTTGGCGGATAAGAAGGATGGCAAGGTTAACAAAGGTATATATGATATACATGTTATTGATGTGTACCTTACTAATTCTCGCAGTAGCACCTGGGTATTTGATACTGGTTCTGTTGCTAATATTTGCAACTCAAAACAGGGGCTACGGATTAAGCGAAGATTGGCTAAGGACGAGGTGACGATGCGCGTGGGAAATGGTTCCAAAGTCGATGTGATCGCGGTCGGCACGCTACCTCTACATCTACCTTCGGGATTAATATTAGATCTAAATAATTGTTATTTAGTACCAGCGTTGAGCATGAACATTATATCTGGATCTTGTTTGATGCGAGACGGTTATTCATTTAAATCAGAGAATAATGGTTGTTCTATTTATATGAGTAATATCTTTTATGGTCATGCGCCATTAAAGAATGGTTTGTTCTTACTTAATCTCGATAGTAGTAATACACATATTCATAATGTTGAAGCCAAAAGATGCAGAGTTGATAATGATAGTGCAACTTATTTGTGGCACTGCCGTTTAGGTCATATCGGTGTAAAACGCATGAAGAAACTCCATACTGATGGACTTTTGGAGTCACTTGATTATGAATCACTTGGCACTTGCGAACCATGCCTTATGGGCAAGATGACTAAAACACCGTTCTCCGGTACTGTGGAGAGAGCAACAGATTTATTGGAAATCATACATACTGATGTATGTGGTCCAATGAATGTTGAGGCTCGTGGCGGATATCGTTATTTTCTCACCTTCACTGATGATTTAAGCAGATATGGGTATATCTACTTAATGAAACACAAGTCTGAAACATTTGAAAAGTTCAAAGAATTTCAGAGTGAAGTGGAAAATCATCGTAACAAGAAAATAAAGTTTCTACGATCTGATCGTGGAGGAGAATATTTGAGTTACGAGTTTGGTCTACATTTGAAACAATGCGGAATAGTTTCGCAACTCACGCCACCCGGAACACCACAACGTAATGGTGTGTCCGAACGTCGTAATCGTACTTTACTGGATATGGTGCGATCTATGATGTCTCTTACCGATTTACCGCTATCTTTTTGGGGTTATGCTCTAGAGACGGTCGCATTCACGTTAAATAGGGCACCATCAAAATCCGTTGAGACGACGCCTTATGAACTGTGGTTTGGCAAGAAACCAAAGTTGTCGTTTCTTAAAGTTTGGGGCTGCGATGCTTATGTGAAAAAGCTTCAACCTGATAAGCTCGAACCCAAATCGGAAAAATGTGTCTTCATAGGATACCCAAAGGAGACTATTGGGTATACCTTCTATCATAGATCCGAAGGCAAAATTTTTGTTGCTAAAGTCGGAAACTTTCTAGAGAAGGAGTTTCTCTCGAAAGAAGTGAGTGGGAGGAAAGTAGAACTTGATGAGATAACAGTATCTACTCCCTTATTGAGAAGTAGTACATCACAGAAATCTGTTTCTGTGACACCTACATCAAATTGGGAAGAAGCTAATGATAATGATCATGAAACTTCAGATCAAGTTTCTACTGAACTTCGTAGATCAACCAGAGTAAGATCCACACCAGAGTGGTACGGTAATCCTATTTTGGAAGTCATGTTACTAGACCATGATGAACCTACGAACTATGAAGAAGCGATGGTGAGCCCAGATTCCGCAAAGTGGCTTGAGGCCATGAAATCTGAGATGGGATCCATGTATGAGAACAAAGTGTGGACTTTGGTTGACTTGCCCGATGATCGGCAAGCAATTGAGAATAAATGGATTTTTAAGAAGAAGACTGACGCTGATGGTAATGTTACTGTCTATAAAGCTCGACTTGTTGCAAAAGGTTTTCGACAAGTTCAAGGGATTGACTACGATGAGACTTTCTCACCCGTAGCGATGCTTAAGTCTGTCCGAATCATGTTAGCAGTTGCCGCATTTTATGATTATGAAATTTGGCAAATGGATGTCAAAACTGCATTCCTGAATGGATTTCTGGAAGAAGAGTTGTATATGATACAACCAGAAGGTTTTGTCGATCCAAAGGGAGCTAACAAAGTGTGCAAGCTCCAGCGATCCATTTATGGACTGGTGCAAGCCTCTCGGAGTTGGAATAAACGCTTTGATAGTGTGATCAAAGCATTTGGTTTTATACAGACTTTCGGAGAAGCTTGTATTTACAAAAAGGTGAGTGGGAGCTCTGTAGCATTTCTGATATTATATGTGGATGACATATTGCTGATCGGAAATGATATAGAATTTCTGGATAGCATAAAGGGATACTTAAATAAGAGTTTTTCAATGAAAGACCTCGGTGAAGCTGCTTACATATTGGGCATTAAGATCTATAGAGATAGATCAAGACGCTTAATAGGACTTTCACAAAGCACATACCTTGACAAAGTTTTGAAAAAGTTCAAAATGGATCAGGCAAAGAAAGGGTTCTTGCCTGTGGCACAAGGTGTGAAGTTGAGTAAGACTCAATGCCCGACCACTGCAGAAGATAGAGAGAAAATGAAAAATGTTCCCTATGCTTCAGCCATAGGCTCTATCATGTATGCAATGCTGTGTACCAGACCTGATGTGTGCCTTGCTGTAAGTTTAGCAGGCAGGTACCAAAGTAATCCAGGAGTGGATCACTGGACAGCGGTCAAGAACATCCTTAAGTACTTGAGAAGGACTAAGGATATGTTTCTCATTTATGGAGGTGACAAAGAGCTCGTCGTAAACGGTTACGTCGATGCAAGCTTTGACACTGATCCGGACGATTCCAAATCACAAACCGGATACGTATTTACATTAAAGGGTGGAGCTGTCAGTTGGTACAGTTCTAAACAAAGCGTCGTGGCGGGATCTACATGTGAAGCTGAGTACATAGCCGCTTCGGAAGCAGCTAATGAAGGAGTCTGGATGAAGGAGTTCATATCCGATCTAGGTGTTGTACCTAGCGTATCGGGTCCAATGAAAATCTTTTGTGACAATACTGGTGCAATTGCCTTGGCAAAGGAATCCAGATTTCACAAAAGAACCAAACACATCAAAAGACGCTTCAACTCCATCCGGGATTTGGTCCAGGTGGGAGACATAGAGATATGCAAGATACATACGGATCTGAATGTTGCAGACCCGTTGACTAAGCCTCTTCCACGAGCAAAACATGATCAACACCAAAACTCCATGGGTGTTAGAATCATTACTTTGTAATCTAGATTATTGACTCTAGTGCAAGTGGGAGACTGAAGGAAATATGCCCTCGAGGCAATAATAAAGTTATTATTTATTTCCTTATATCATGATAAATGTTTATTATTCATGCTAGAATTGTATTAACTGGAAACATAATACATGTGTGAATACATAGACAAACAGAGTGTCACTAGTATGCCTCTACTTGACTAGCTCATTAATCAAAGATGGTTATGTTTCCTAGCCATGAACAAAGAGTTGTTATTTGATTAACGAGATCACATCATTAGTTGAATGATCTGATTGACATGACCCATTCCATTAGCATAGCACCCGATCGTTTAGTATGTTGCTATTGCTTTTATCCATGACTTATACATGTTCCTTTAACTATGAGATTATGCAACTCCCATTTACCGTAGGAACACTTTGTGTGCTACCAAACGTCACAACGTAACTGGGTGATTATAAAGGTGCTCTACAGGTGTCTCTGAAGGTACATATTGGGTTGGCGTATTTCGAGATTAGGATTTGTCACTCCGATTGTCGGAGAGGTATCTCAGGGCCTTCTCGGTAATGCACATCACATAAAGCCTTGCAAGCATTGCAACCAATGAGTTAGTTGCGAGATGATGTATTACAGAACGAGTAAAGAGACTTGCCGGTAACGAGATTGAACTAGGTATTGGATACCGACGATCGAATCTCGGGCAAGTAACATACCGATGACAAAGGGAACAACGTATGTTGTTATGCGGTCTGAGCGATAAAGATCTTCGTAGAATATGTAGGAGCCAATATGGGCATCCAGGTCCCGCTATTGGTTATTGACCGGAGACGTGTCTCGGTCATGTCTACATTGTTCTCGAACCGTAGGGTCCGCACGCTTAACGTTACGATGACAGTTATTATGAGTTTATGCATTTTGATGTACCGAAGGAGTTCGGAGTCCCGGATGTGATCACGGACGTGACGAGGAGTCTCGAAATGGTCGAGATATAAAGAATTATATATTGGAAGCCTATGTTTGGACATCGGATGCATTCCAGGTGAAATCAGGATTTTACCGGAATACCGGGAGGGTTACCGGAACCCCCCCGGGGCATAATGGGCCAACATGGGCCTTGGAGGAGAGGTGAGAGGGCTGCCCTCATGGGCTGCGCGCCTCCCCCCTTCCCCTAGTCCTATTAGGACTAGGAGAGGTGGGCGCCCCCCTCTCTCTCTCTTCCCCTTGGAGAATCCTAGTCCAACTAGGATTGGGGGGGGGAATCCTACTCCCAGAGGGAGTAGGACTCTCTGGCGCGCCAGGCTTGGCCGGCCAGCCCCTTCCCCTTGGCTCCTTTATATACGGGGGCAAGGGGCACCCCAGAAACACACAATTGATCATTGAGATCTTTCCTTAGCCGTGTGCGGTGCCCCCTTCCACCAAATTCCACCTCGATCATATCGTTGCAGTGCTTAGGCGAAGCCCTGCGCCGGTAACACATCAAGATCGTCACCACGCCGTCGTGCTGATGAAACTCTTCCTCGACGCTTTGCTGGATCGGAGCCCGGGGATCGTCATCGAGCTGAACGTGTGCCAAGAACTCGGAGGTGCCGGAGTAACGGTGCTGTGATCGGTTGGATCGCGAGGAGAACGTACGACTACTTCCTCTACGTTGTGTCAATGCTTCCGCTTCGGTCTACGAGGGTACGTAGACAACACTCTCCCCTCTCGTTGCTATGCATCACCATGATCTTGCGTGTGCGTAGGAATTTTTTTGAAATTACTACGTTCCCCAACACCCCTCCCATGCTACAGATGGCTTGAATAATATTTCTAAGAAGATGTTGGGGGGGGGGACTGCATCTCGTTTTGCTCCGATGCGTGCCAGGACATCTGCTGCCTGATTGTTTTCTCGGGCTATATGGTGAAACTCCAGTCCCTCGAACCGAACTGGCATTTTTAGGACGGCATTGCGATAAGCTGCCATTTTTGGGTCTTTGGCGTCGAAGTCGCCATTTATTTGGGATATCGCGAGGTTTGAGTCCCCGCGTACTTCCAGGCGTTGAATGCCCATGGATACTGCCATCCGGAGACCACGTAGAAGGGCCTCGTATTCGGTTGCATTGTTGGAGTCCGTGTACATAATTTGGAGTACATATTGGAGTGTGTCTCCTGTAGGGGATGTCAAAACGACGCCAGCCCCTAGTCCGACCAACATTTTGGAGCCGTCGAAATGCATGATCCAGTTTGAATATGTGCCGTATTCTTTAGGGAGTTCGGCCTCTGTCCATTCAGCGACGAAGTCGGCTAGGACTTGCGATTTAATGGCTCGCCGTGGTTTGTAGGTTATGTCGAACGGGAGGAGCTCTATGGCCTTTGCTATCCGGCCCGTTGCATCGCGGTTGTTGATAATATCGTTGAGTGGTACTTCCGAGGCTACTGTTATAGAACACTCTTGAAAGTAGTGTCGTAGCTTCCGGGATGCCATAAACACCGCGTACGCGATCTTTTGATAATGCGGGTACCGTGATTTGCATGGTGTGAGGACAGTGGACACGTAGTAAACCGGCCTTTGAAGGGGGAGTTTGTGTCCGTCCGTTGCCCGCTCGACGACGAGTACTGCGCTAACAACTTGATGGGTTGCGGCTGAAGGAAATATGCCCTAGAGGCAATAATAAAGTTATTATTTATTTCCTTATATCATGATAAAGGTTTATTATTCAAGCTAGAATTGTATTAACCGGAAACATAATGCACGTGTGAATACATAGACAAACAGAGTGTCACTAGTATGCCTCTACTAGACTAGCTCGTTAATCAAAGATGGTTATGTTTCCTAACCATAAACAAAGAGTTGTTATTAGATTAACGAGGTCACATCATTGGTTGAATGATCTGATTGACATGACCCATTATATTAGCTTAGCACCCGATCGTTTAGTATGTTGCTATTGCTTTATTCATGACTTATACATGTTCCTATGACTATGAGATTATGCAACTCCCGTTTGCCAGAGGAACACTTTGGGTACTACCAAACGTCACAACGTAACTGGGTGATTATAAAGGAGTATTACAGGTGTCTCCAATGGTAGATGTTGGGTTGGCGTATTTCGAGATTAGGATTTGTCACTCCGATTGTCGGAGAGGTATCTCTGGGCCCTCTCGGTAATGCACATCATTTAAGCCTTGCAAGCATTGCAACTAATGAGTTAGTTGCAGGATGATGTATTACGGAACGAGTAAAGAGACTTGCCGGTAACGAGATTGAACTAAGTATTGGATACTGACGATCGAATCTCGGACAAGTAACATACCGATGACAAAAGGAACAACGTATGTTGTTATGCGGTCTGACCGATAAAGATCTTCGTAGAATATGTAGGAGCCAATATGGGCATCCAGGTCCCGCTATTGGTTATTGACCGGAGACGTGTCTCGGTCATGTCTACATTGTTCTCGAACCGTAGGGTCCGCACGCTTAACGTTACGATGACAGTTATTATGAGTTTATGCATTTTGATGTACCGAAGAAGTTCGGAGTCCCAGATCTGATCACGGACATGACGAGGAGTCTCGAAATGGTCGAGACATAAAGATTGATATATTGGAAACCTATGTTTGGACATCGGAAGTGTTCCAGGTGAAATCAGGATTTTATCGGAATACCGGGAGGGTTACCGGAACCCCCCGGGAGCCAGATGGGCCATAGTGGGCCTTAGTGGAAAGGAGAAAGGGGCTGCCCTAGGTGGCCGCGCGCCTCCCCCCCTTCCCCTAGTCCTATTAGGACTAGGAGAGGTGGCCGGCCCCCTCTCTCCCTCTCCCCCTTGAGGAATCCTATTCCAACTAGGATTGGGGGGGGGAGGGGAATCCTACTCCCGGAGGGAGTAGGACTCTCCTGGCGCGCCAAGGGCTTGGCCGGCCAGCCCCTCCCCCTGGATCCTTTATATACGGAGGCAGGGGGCACCCCATAGACACACAAGTTGATCTACGGATCGTTCCTTAGCCGTGTGCGGTGCCCCCTTCCACCAAATTCCACCTCGGTCATATCGTTGCAGTGCTTAGGCGAAGCCCTGCGCCGGTAACACATCAAGATCATCAACACGCCGTCGTGCTGACGGAACTCTTCCCCGACGCTTTGCTGGATCGGAGCCCGGGGATCGTCATCGAGCTGAACGTGTGCCAAGAACTCGGAGGTGCCGGAGTAACGGTGCTGTGATCGGTCGGATCATGAGGAGAACGTATGACTACTTCCTCTACGTTGAGTCAACGCTTCCGCTTCAGTCTACAAGGGTATGTAGACGACACTCTCCCCTCTCGTTGCCATGCATCACCATGATCTTGCGTGTGCGTAGGAATTTTTTTGAAATTACTACGTTCCCCAACAGTGGCATCCGAGCCTAGGTTTTTATGGTTTGATGTTATTTGCACGAGTAGAACACAAGTAAGTTGTGGACAATACAAGTCATACTGCCTACTAGCATGTCATACTTTGGTTCAGCGGTATTGTTGGACGAGACGATCCGGACCAACCTTACGCGTACGCTTACGCGAGACCGGTTCCCTCGACGTGCTTTGCACATAGATGGCTTGCGGAAGACTGTCTCTCCAACTTTAGTTGAACCGAGTGTGGCTACGCCCGGTCCTTGAGAAGGTTAAAACGGAGTCTATTTGACAAACTATCATTGTGGTTTTGATGCGTAGGTAAGATGAGTTCTTGCTTAAGCCCGTAGCAGCCACGTAAAACTTGCAACAACAAAGTAGAGGACGTCTAACTTGTTTTTGCAGGGCATATTGTGATGTGATATGGTCAAGACATGATGCTAAATTTTATTGTATGAGATGATCATGTTTTGTAACCGAGTTATTGGCAACTGGCAGGAGCCATATGGTTGTCGCTTTATTGTATGCAATGCAATCGCGATGTAATGCTTTACTTTATTACTAAGCGGTAGTGATAGTCGTGGAAGCATAAGATTGGCGAGACGACAACGATGCTACGATGGAGATCAAGGTGTCGCGCCGGTGACGATGGTGATCATGACGGTGCTTCAGAGATGGAGATCACAAGCACAAGATGATGATGACCATATCATATCACTTATATTGATTGCATGTGATGTTTATCTTTTTATGCATCTTATCTTGCTTTGATTGACGGTAGCATTATAAGATGATCTCTCACTAAATTATCAAGAAGTGTTCTCCCTGAGTATGCACCGTTGCAAAAGTTCTTCGTGCTGAGACACCACGTGATGATCGGGTGTGATAGGCTCTACGTTCAAATACAACGGGTGCGAAACAGTTGCACACGCGGAATACTCAGGTTATACTTGACGAGCTATGCATATAAGATATGACCTCGGAACACAGAGACCGAAAGGTCGAGCGTGAATCATATAGTAGATATGATCAACATAAAGATGTTCACCATTGAAAACTACTCCATATCACGTGATGATCGGTTATGGTTTTAGTTGATTTGGATCACGTGATCACTTAGAGGATTAGAGGGATGTCTATCTAAGTGGGAGTTCTTTAATAATATGATTAATTGAACTTAAATTTATCATGAACTTAGTACCTGATAGTATTTTGCTTGTCTATGTTGATTGTAGATAGATGGCTCGTGCTGTTGTTCCGTTAAATTTTAATGCGTTCCTTGAGAAAGCAAAGTTGAAAGATGATGGTAGCAATTACACGGACTGGGTCCGTAACTTGAGGATTATCCTCATTGCTGCATAGAAGAATTACGTCCTGGAAGCACCGCTAGGTGCCAGGCCTGCTGCTAGAGCAACACCAGAAGTTATGAACGTCTGGCAGAGCAAAGCTGATGACTACTCGATAGTTCAGTGTGCCATGCTTTACGGCTTAGAACCGGGACTTCAACGACGTTTTGAACGTCATGGAGCATATGAGATGTTCCAGGAGTTGAAGTTAATATTTCAAGCAAATGCCCGGATTGAGAGATATGAAGTCTCCAATAAGTTCTATAGCTGCAAAATGGAGGAGAACAGTTCTGTCAGTGAGCATATACTCAAAATGTCTGGGTATAATAATCACTTGATTCAATTGGGAGTTACTCTTCCAGATGATTGCGTCATTGACAGAATTCTCCAATCACTGCCACCAAGCTACAAGAGCTTCGTGATGAACTATAATATGCAAGGGATGACCAAGACTATTCCCGAGCTCTTCGCAATGCCAAAAGCTGTGGAGGTAGAAATCAAGAAGGAGCATCAAGTGTTGATGGTTAACAAAACCACTAGTTTCAAGAAGAAGGGCAAAGGGAAGAAAAAGGGGAACTTCAAGAAGAACGGCAAGCGAGTTGCTGCTCAAGAGAAGAAACCCAAGTCTGGACCTAAGCCTGAAACTGAGTGCTTCTACTGCAAGCAGACTGGTCACTGGAAGCGGAACTGCCCCAAGTATTTGGCGGATAAGAAGGATGGCAAGGTGAACAAAGGTATATGTGATATACATGTTATTGATGTGTACCTTACTAATGTTCGCAGTAGCACCTGGGTATTTGATACTGGTTCTGTTGCTAATATTTGCAACTCAAAACAGGGACTACAGAATAAGCGGACACTAGCAAAGGACGAGGTGACGATGCGCGTGGGAAACGGTTCCAAAGTCGATGTGATCGCGGTCGGCACGCTACCTCTACATCTACCTTCGGGATTAGTATTAGACCTAAATAATTGTTATTTGGTGCCAGCGTTGAGCATGAACATTATATCTGGATCTTGTTTGATGCGAGACGGTTATTCATTTAAATCAGAGAATAATGGTTGTTCTATTTATATGAGTAATATCTTTTATGGTCATGCACCCTTGAAGAGTGGTCTATTTTTGATGAATCTCGATAGTAGTGATACAATATTCATAATGTTAAAACCAAAAGATGCAGAGTTGATAATGATAGTGCAACTTATTTGTGGCACTGCCGTTTAGGTCATATCGGTATAAAGCGCATGAAGAAACTCCATACTGATGGACTTTTGGAGTCACTTGATTATGAATCACTTGGCACTTGCGAACCGTGCCTCATGGGCAAGATGACTAAAACACCGTTCTCCAGAATTATGGAGAGAGCAACAGATTTGTTGGAAATCATACATACGGATGTATGTGGTCCGATGAATGTTGAGGCTCGTGGCGGATATCGTTATTTTCTCACCTTCACAGATAATTTGAGCAGATATGGGTATATCTACTTAATGAAGCACAAGTCTAAAACATTTGAAAAGTTCAAAGAATTTCAGAGTGAAGTTGAAAATCATCGTAACAAGAAAATAAAATTTCTACGATCAGATCATGGAGGAGAATATTTGAGTTACGAGTTTGGTGTACATTTGAAAAATTGTGGAATAGTTTCGCAACTCACGCCACCCGGAACACCACAGCGTAATGGTGTGTCCGAACGTCGTAATCGTACTTTACTAGATATGGTGCGATCTATGATGTCTCTTACTGATTTACCGCTATCGTTCTGGGGATACGCTTTAGAGACGACCGCATTCACGTTAAATAGGGTACCATCTAAATCCGTTGAGACGACGCCTTATGAACTATGGTTTGGCAAGAAACCAAAGTTGTCATTTCTTAAAGTTTGGGGCTGCGATGCTTATGTGAAAAAGCTTCAACCAGATAAGCTCGAACCCAAATCGGAGAAATGTGTCTTCATAGGATATCCAAAGGAAACTGTTGGATACACCTTCTATCACAGATCCGAAGGCAAGACTTTTGTTGCTAAGTTCGGAAACTTTCTAGAGGAGTTTCTTTCGAAAGAAGTGAGTGGGAGGAAAGTAGAACTTGACGAGGTAACTGTACCTACTCCTTTATTGAGAAGTAGTACATCACAGAAAACTGTTTCTACGACACCTACACCAATAAATGAGGAAGCTAATGATGATGATCATGAAACTTTAGATCAAGATACTACTGAACCTCGTAGATCAACCAGAGTGAGATCCGCACCAGAGTGGTATGGTAATCCTATTCTGGAAGTCATGTTACTAGACCATGATGAACCTACGAACTATGAAGAAGCAATGGTGAGCCCAGATTCCGCAAAGTGGCTTGAAGCCATGAAATCTGAGATGGGATCCATGTATGAGAACAAAGTATGGACTTTGGTTGACTTGCCTGATGATCGACAAGCAATTGAGAACAAATGGATCTTTAAGAAGAAGACTGACGCTGATGGTAATGTTACTGTCTACAAAGCTCGACTTGTCGCAAAAGGTTTTCGACAAGTTCAAGGGATTGACTACGATGAGACTTTCTCACCCGTAGCGATGCTTAAGTCTGTCCGAATCATGTTAGCAATTGCCGCATTTTATGATTATGAAATTTGGTAGATGGATGTCAAAACTGCGTTCCTGAATGGATTTCTGGAAGAAGAGTTGTATATGATGCAACCGGAAGGTTTTGTCGATCCAAAGGGAACTAACAAAGTGTGCAAGCTCCAGCGATCCATTTATGGACTGGTGCAAGCCTCTCGGAGTTGGAATAAACGCTTTGATAGTGTGATCAAAGCATTTGGTTTTATACAGACTTTCGGAGAAGCCTGTATTTACAAGAAAGTGAGTGGGAGCTCTGTAGCATTTCTAATATTATATGTGGATGACATATTACTGATTGGAAATGATATAGAATTTCTGGATAGCATAAAGGGATACTTGAATAAAAGTTTTTCAATGAAAGACCTCGGAGAAGCTGCTTACATATTAGGCATAAAGATCTATAGATATAGATCAAGACGCTTAATAGGACTTTCACAAAGCACATACCTTGACAAAATTTTGAAGAAGTTCAAAATGGATCAAGCAAAGAAAGGGTTCTTGCCTGTGTTACAAGGTGTGAGATTGAGTAAGACTCAAAGCCCGACCACTGCAGAAGATAGAGAGAAAATGAAAGATGTTCCCTATGCTTCAGCCATAGGCTCTATCATGTATGCAATGCTGTGTACCAGACCTGATGTGTGCCTTGCTATAAGTTTAGCAGGGAGGTACCAAAGTGATCCAGGAGTGGATCACTGGACAACGGTCAAGAACATCCTGAAATACCTGAAAAGGACTAAGGATATGTTTCTCATATATGGAGGTGACAAAGAGCTCACCGTAAGAGGTTACGTTGATGCAAGCTTTGACACTGATCCGGACGATTCTAAATCGCAAACCGGATACGTGTTTACATTAAACGGTGGAGCTGTCAGTTGGTGCAGTTCTAAACAAAGCGTCGTAGCGGGATCTACATGTGAAGCGGAGTACATAGCTGCTTCGGAAGCAGCAAATGAAGGAGTCTGGATGAAGGAGTTCATATCCGATCTAGGTGTCATACCTAGTGCATCGGGTCCAATGAAAATCTTTTGTGACAATACTGATGCAATTGCCTTGGCAAAGGAATCCAGATTTCACAAAGAACCAAACACATCAAGAGACGCTTCAACTCCATCCGGGATCTAGTCCAGGTGGGAGACATAGAGATTTGCAAGATACATACGGATCTGAATGTTGCAGACCGGTTGACTAAGCCTCTTCCATGAGCAAAACATGATCAGCACCAAAACTCCATGGGTGTTAGGATCATTACAGTGTAATCTAGATTATTGACTCTAGTGCAAGTGGGAGACTGAAGGAAATATGCCCTAGAGGCAATAATAAAGTTATTATTTATTTCCTTATATCATGATAAAGGTTTATTATTCATGCTAGAATTGTATTAACCGGAAACATAATGCACGTGTGAATACATAGACAAACAGAGTGTCACTAGTATGCCTCTACTAGACTAGCTCGTTAATCAAAGATGGTTATGTTTCCTAACCATAAACAAAGAGTTGTTATTAGATTAACGAGGTCACATCATTGGTTGAATGATCTGATTGACATGACCCATTATATTAGCTTAGCACCCGATCGTTTAGTATGTTGCTATTGCTTTATTCATGACTTATACATGTTCCTATGACTATGAGATTATGCAACTCCCGTTTGCCAGAGGAACACTTTGGGTACTACCAAACGTCACAACGTAACTGGGTGATTATAAAGGAGTATTACAGGTGTCTCCAATGGTACATGTTGGGTTGGCGTATTTCGAGATTAGGATTTGTCACTCCGATTGTCGGAGAGGTATCTCTGGGCCCTCTCGGTAATGCACATCATTTAAGCCTTGCAAGCATTGCAACTAATGAGTTAGTTGCAGGATTATGTATTACGGAACGAGTAAAGAGACTTGCCGGTAACGAGATTGAACTAAGTATTGGATACTGGCGATCGAATCTCGGACAAGTAACATACCGATGACAAAAGGAACAACGTATGTTGTTATGCGGTCTGACCGATAAAGATCTTCGTAGAATATGTAGGAGCCAATATGGGCATCCAGGTCCCACTATTGGTTATTGACCGGAGACGTGTCTCGGTCATGTCTACATTGTTCTCGAACCGTAGGGTCCGCACGCTTAACGTTACGATGACAGTTATTATGAGTTTATGCATTTTGATGTACCGAAGGAGTTCGGAGTCCCAGATGTGATCACGGACATGACGAGGAGTCTCGAAATGGTCGAGACATAAAGATTGATATATTGGAAACCTATGTTTGGACATCGGAAGTGTTCCAGGTGAAATCAGGATTTTACCGGAATACCGGGAGGGTTACCGGAACCCCCCGGGAGCCAGATGGGCCATAGTGGGCCTTAGTGGAAAGGAGAAAGGGGCTGCCCTAGGTGGCCTCGCGCCTCTCCCTTCCCGTAGTCCTATTAGGACTAGGAGAGGTGGCCGGCCCCCTCTCTCCCTCTCCCCCTTGAGGAATCCTATTCCAACTAGGATTGGGGGGGGGGAATCCTACTCCCGGAGGGAGTAGGACTCTCCTGGCGCGCCAAGGGCTTGGCCGGCCAGCCCCTCCCCCTGGATCCTTTATATACGGAGGCAGGGGCACCCCATAGACACACAAGTTGATCTACGGATCGTTCCTTAGCCGTGTGCGGTGCCCCCTTCCACCAAATTCCACCTCGGTCATATCGTTGCAGTGCTTAGGTGAAGCCCTGCGCCGGTAACACATCAAGATCGTCACCACGCCGTCGTGCTGACGGAACTCTTCCCCGACGCTTTGCTGGATCGGAGCCCGGGGATCGTCATCGAGCTGAACGTGTGCCAAGAACTCGGAGGTGCCGGAGTAACGGTGCTGTGATCGGTCGGATCGTGAGGAGAACGTACGACTACTTCCTCTACGTTGAGTCAACGCTTCCGCTTCAGTCTACAAGGGTATGTAGACGACACTCTCCCCTCTCGTTGCTATGCATCACCATGATCTTGCATGTGCGTAGGAAATTTTTTGAAATTACTACGTTCCCCAACAGCGGCAATGTACAATAGCATGGGTTCGCCAGTGTTCGGCGCGGCCAGGACTGGGTTTGTTGCCAAGATGGCCTTTATTTCCTGGAGTCCGGCTGTGGCAGCGTCTGTCTACTCGAAGTGTTCGGTGCGCCTAAGGAGGCGGTAAAGGGGCAATGCCTTTTCTCCCAGGCGGGAGATAAAGCGGCTTAAAGCCGCCACGCATCCAGTGAGTTTCTGTATTTGTTTGAGGTCTTTTGGGACATCCAATTGTGACAAAGCTCGGATTTTAGCTGGATTTGCTTCAATTCCTCTACCGGATACGATGAAGCCCAGGAGCTTTCCGGCTGGAACGCCAAAAATGCATTTTTCCGGATTGAGCTTAATGTCGTATTTTCGGAGGTTGTCGAATGTAAGCCTCAAGTCGTCTACTAGAGATTCGACATGTCTTGATTTAACGACCACATCATCTACATACGCCTCCACTGTTTTGCCGATCTGGTTTGCCAAGCATCTTTGAATCATGCGCTGATATGTTGCACCGGCGTTTTTTAGCCCAAAAGGCATTGTGTGGAAGCAGAATGGGCCGTATGGTGCGATGAATGCTGTTGCGGCTTGGTCTGATTCTGCCATCTTGATCTGATGGTAACCGGAGTATGCGTCGAGGAAGCACAGCGAATCGTGTCCTGCAGTGGCGTCGACGATTTGATCTATTCGAGGGAGGGGGAAGGGATCCTTTGGGCAAGCCTTATTAAGGTCTTTGAAATCGACACACAGGCGCCAGGATTTGTCCTTCTTTGGTACCATCACCAGGTTTGCTAGCCAGTCCGGGTGTTTTATGTCTCTAATGAATCCAGCTTCCAATAACTTGGCTAGCTCCTCTCCCATAGCTTGTCTCTTTGGTTCGGAGAAATGCCGAAGAGCCTGTTTGACAGGTTTGAATCTTTTCTGGATGTTTAGGCTGTGTTCCGCCAAACTGCGTGGGATTCCTAGCATGTCTGAGAGGTGCCAAGCAAAAATGTCCCAGTTCTCTCGTAGGAACTCTCGCAGTGCGGCGTCTACATCAGGGTTCAGTCGTGCCCCGATGGAGTTTGTTTTATTGGAGTCCGTTGGGTGGACCTGGAATTTGACTATTTCGTCCGCTGGTTCGAAGGATGTGGATTTGGATCTCTTATCGAGTATCACATCATCCCTATTGACCGTGGATCGCAGCGCAGTCAGTTCTTCGGCCGCTAAGGTTTCGGATAGTGCCTCGAGGGCCAATGCGGCTGTCTTGTTCTCGGCGCGAAGTGCTATGTCCGGATCACTAGCGAGGGTGATAATTCCGTTTGGCCCAGGCATCTTAAGCTTCATGTACCCGTAATGGGGTATAGCTTGAAAAATTGTGAAAGCCTCCCGTCCTAGTATAGCGTGATATCCGCTTTTGAACGGGGCCACCTGGAACGTGATCTGTTCGGACCTGTAATTATCCGGCGTGCCGAATACCACATCTAGTGTGATCTTTCCGGTGCAGCGTGCTTCCTGACTGGGGATTATTCCTCTAAAGGTTGTGCTGCTTCGCTCAATGCGGTTCCAGTCTATTTCCATCTTTTGGAGGGTTTCCTCGTAAATGAGGTTCAATCCACTGCCTCCGTCCATGAGTACCTTTGCGAGGCGACAGCTGTCCACTATGGGACTGAGGACCAATGCGGCTGGTGCTCTGGCTGCTCGAATTTTAGGCTCGTCACTCGCGTCGAAGGTGATAGCAGTATTACTCCATGGGTTTATTGTCGCTACTTGATAGACTTCAGTGAGGCTGCGGAGTGTTCTTTTTCGCATGTTATTTGATGTGAAAGTCTCAAAGACTATGAGAACTGAACTGAAATTCTCGGGCTAGTTCCCTTCGACCTCTGGAATTAGGAGGTCCTCGCCAATTTTGGCCACCTGCCGGAGTATCCAACATGCCCTGAGGCTGTGAGTTGGGGTGGCGTCCTCTGCACTGTGAATCTTGCAGGGTCCATCTAGCCACTTTTCCAATACGGTTCCATGCCCCCTAGAGGGTTTTGATTTTTTAGCGTTTAGTTCGGGCGCCTTACTGCGGTGCGCCCTCTTGATTCGGACGGGATTGCTATTCAGGGCCGGATTATCCCAAAATTCAATTTCGGTTTTCCGAGCACTTTCCATGGCACAATTTTTTTGTACTATGGACGCGAGGTCAGCAAAGCGTGTAATATTGCGACGGCTTATGGCGTTGAGTATTCCTTTGTCCGTCCAGTTACTGCAAAAGATTGAAATTGCGTCTCCCTCGCGGCAGTCCTTTATCCTGTTCATTACCAGGAGGAATCTAGCCCAGTAATGATGTACTGTTTCTTCGGGCATTTTCTTGATTTAGGAAAGATCGCTCAAGATCGGGTGGGTGGGTGTCGTTGAATCTGAGACCTTGCCTAGTTTGTTGTTCGGAGGCCGAAGAATTTCCGGATTCTGAGATCCGGAGTCTTGGATGTTATCCGATTTGCCTGATTTTAAGCTCGGGTCTTGGATTGTATCCTCCCCTCCGCGGATATCCGGCATGGAGGGTTCGGGGATTCGGACGTAGCTAGTCCTTAAGATAGATGAAGGGTCGCCGCATTGTGTCTCTACCACAACAACGTGGTGGGTGACCTGGGGAGAGTTAATTTCTCTCAGATTGGGTTTAAGCCCAACCTAGTCGTAATTTGTGGCGACGCCCAGTGCGGCGATACGATCCAGGAGCTCGTTTACAGAAGAGAGCTCCACCGGATCCAATTGCTCGGCGAGTTCTGAGCCGACGTGGAGGTTGCTTTCGATGACCCGGGAGGTCACCGTCGGCGCAACAGCCGAACAGGCGGTTGCGAGAAAACCACCTAGCCGAAGAGTTTGGCCGACAGCCAAGGCTCCTTTTGTAATGGCGCCGTCTTTAAAGACGGGAAGAGCCATCCTTCCTGATCGCGACGGCACAGAGGAACTCTCAACGAAAGCACCAATGTCGGTGTCAAAACCGGCGGATCTCGGGTAGGGGGTCCCGAACTGTGCGTCAAGGTCGGATGGTAACAGGAGACAAGGGACACTTTTTTTTACCCAGGTTCGGGCCCTCTCGATGGAGGTAAAACCCTACTCCTGCTAGATTAATATTGATGATATCGGTAGTACAAGAGTGGATCTACCACGAGATCAAGGAGGCTAAACCCTAGAAGCTAGCCTAAGGTACGATTGTGTATGATGATGGTTGTCCTATGGACTATCAACCCTCCGGTTTATATAGACACCGGATAGGGTTAGGGTTACACAGAGTCGGTTACAATGGTAGGAGATCTCGAATATCCGCACGCCTAGCTTGCCTTCCACGCCAAGAAAAGATCCTTCTGGGCACGGGACGGAGTCTTCAATCTTGTATCTTCATAGTCCTGGAGTCTGGCTGAAGGTATAGTCCGGCTATCCAAACACCCCCTAATCCAGGACTCCCTCACCATGGTTTCCTTGTCCTCCCCCTTATTTCCCTCCAAAGGCACTATCTCCAGCATGCTGACTAGCACGGGATCCAGCCTGGTTTCGGGAAGGGGAGCCGGACACCTGATCAGCTTTGCCTTCGCTATCCACTCCTGCTTAAAAGGAAAAGCGCTGTTAAGAGCAAGTCAATTATGCGGATAGAAGGTCCGGGCACAAGGTCACTTACTTGAGTATCCGGGCGATTGCGGCTTAAACCCACATCCTCGGTCAAATCTGGACTCACTTCTTGTGATCCGAAGAACAGTTTATACATCTCCGCGGGCGTCACGCCCATAAAATCCCGGAGAACTCGCGGTCCCTCTGGATTGAACTCCCACAGGTGAAGGGGGCGACGTTGGTCGGGCAGTGTCCGGCGAATCAACATGACTTGTGTCACCTTGACCAGGTTGAGGTCTCCTGCCAGGAGATCCTTAATGCGGCCCTGCAGCAGAGGTACATCTTTGGGCAAACCCCGATCTAACCCTGTGTTGATCCACGACGCTAACTGCGGTGGGGGACCCGAGCGAAAGGCAGGAGGCGCCACCCATGCGGTGCCCCGAGGAGCGGTGATTTAGAACCACTCCTGTTGCCATAAGCCAAGCTCCTCTTGAAAAGCGCCCTCGGGCCATGGAGCATCAGCATTTCTTTTTATAGCAGCGCCTCCGCACTCTGCATGGCGCCCCTTGATCATCTTCGGTTCTACTTTGAAGGTCTTGAGCCATAATCCGAAGTGAGGGGTAACACGGAGGAACGCTTCGCACACATCAACGAACGAGGAGATATGGAGGATGGACTCTGGAGCTAAGTCGTGGAATTCTAGCCCATAATAAAACATCAGCCCCCTTAAAAAGGGATCCATTGGGAAGCCTAATCCCCGAAGGAAGTGGGATATGAACACCACACTCTCACCGGGCTGAGGGCTAGGGATCACCTGTCCTTGAACAGGCAACCTGTGCGAAATCTCGCCGGTTAGGAATTTAGCTTCCCTCAACCTCAATACGTCCTCCTCCGTAACGGAGGAGGGCATCCATCGGCCTTGGAGGTCGGAGCCGGACATTGTCGAAGGTCCGGTGTGCCTGGAATCTGGAAGCCTAGGGTGTTGGAACTCGAGGTGACGGGCGAGCTCGTTTTGAGAATAGAAGAGGGGAACAGGGTCTTGGTCTCTTTATAAGAGGCAGAATACCAAGAGCCCTCCCCGTAACCGTCTTGGACTTGCCTTTAATTAAGGCAAAACATGCTAACGGGCATGATTGGGTTACCCACATCCGTATTGATGAGAATCCCGTTAAAAGGGGCACATGATCTCTACTTTGACAAGACGTGCCAAGGAAACCGCCTCGCTAAACACGCTGAGGTGGAACAATGAAAACAATTTATATAAGGAGCTTGGCCGCAGTGTTATAACGCACTGCGGAATATGTCAGCAGATTTGATTTGTGTTAATATTATTCTCTATATGGCAATATGTGGAAACTTATTTCGCAGAGCCGGACACTATTTTTGGTGTTTGTAATCTTGTTGAAGAACTTGGAGGAGGAACCCGCCTTGCAATGCCGAAGACAATCTGCGCGCCGGACTCGTCGTCATTGAAGCCTGGTTCAGGGGCTACTGAGGGAGTCCTGGATTAGGGGGTGTTCGGATAGCCGGACTATACCTTCAGCCGGACTCCAGGGCTATGAAGATACAAGATTGAAGACTTCGTCCCGTGTCCGGAAGGATCTTTTCTTGGCGTGGAAGGCAAGCTAGGCGTGCAGATATTCAAGATCTCCTACCATTGTAACCGACTCTGTGTAACCCTAACCCCATCCGGTGTCTATATAAACCGGAGGGTTGTAGTCCGTAGGACAACCATCATCATACACAATCATACCATAGGCTAGCTTCTAGGGTTTAGCCTCCTTGATCTCATGGTAGATCTACTCTTGTACTACCCATATCATCAATATTAATCTAGCAGGAGTAGGGTTTTACCTCCATCGAGAGGGCCCGAACCTGGGTAAAATAAAGTGTCCCTTGTCTCCTGTTACCATCCGACCTTGACGCACAGTTCGGGACCCCCTACCCGAGATCCGCCGGTTTTGACACCGACAGTCGCCATGGCACTTCGGACACAATATCCAAAGTCTCCAATGCCCATTCCGTCTCCGAGGATGACGATAAGGAGGAGGAAGATGAATCCCCTGCAGGGGGAAGAAAGAAGAGGATGGCCTCCGTACACTTGGAGGCCGAGCTGCCCAAAAGGGGAAAGGTTCTTCTTCCGGAGGAGTCCACTGCCGTCGCCGATGACGGCCCGGCATGGGATCCCAGGGCCCAGCCCCTGGTGAACTCGTAAGTGTATAAAATCCGAGTATGTTTTAGGCAAACGGACTTATCATGGCTTAGTATTTGAACCCACGCCATATTTTTTGTAGTCCGGCGAGGTCCTGTGCCAAACAGTCCTCATCGGAAGACTTGCTGAGCTCAAACGCTACGAAGAGCGGGACACCCCCAAAGGCCCCTTCCTCCAAACAGGTGCATAACACCGAGGCTTCATCCCAGAAGGACTTCGACCCAGGAGGAAAGGAAAAAACCGTGAAGGCGGCGCCTAGAGGTCAAACCTCAGGGGCCGGACTCATGGGGGAAAAATTCCCGTGGGGGCCAACGGTAGGAGCGATACCGAGTTTGGCTCCCAGCCGGATGCGATTCCAGAGGCCTATACGGCTCCAGGATCAAGCAGGCAGCCTCCTTTGACTGGAGGGAGAGTACATGTTCTATCAGCGACTTCTGTCTATCCAGAAGTGTCGGATGCTTTGTTAGCGGCGTTGAAAGTTGCCTCCATCATTGATGAACACCGTGCCCTTATGGGTGCGGTGATTGAGGAAATTCAGTCCGCTGAGAGTGGACTGAATGAAGCCTGTATCAGCCTTATAAAAGGCTTTGAGGTATGTTTTATGAGGTTACGAAGAGTGTCATAGTATAGATAGTAGCCCCCGATACACTGTTCGGTGAAAGAAAGAACCGGACAGAGGATCGAGTTTATGTTCGCATGTAGACTCATTGAATGACAGTTAGTTCTCTTTTGTTCTGAGCAGGTGTCTGCAACAGCTGCTGCCTCCCAAAATGCCGAAATCTCCAGACTGAATCAAAGTCTAGAGCTGGCCAAGGAAGAACTTGGTCAGTTAACAATGCAATTGAGGGAGAAACAGGGTATGCACATGTCTTGTTCACGTCTATTGTGAGTGACTTTTCAGTATAAACTTAGCGTTTATGACATTGCGCTAGGAATTGTGACCGAAGTCGAAGCCATCAAGAAGGCTGTGGCCAAGGCCGAGGAAAAGGCCGCCACTGAGCAGGCTCTTCGTGAGAAACACGAGGCCAGGGTTATTAAGGCTGAGCATGAGCTACAAGAGGCCATAAGGAAATGTGAGACCTTGGAACAGAGTTTACTGGAGAAAGAATCCGAACTCGCCAAGGCTCATTAGGCCATGAGCGATGCCCGGGGGGAAACCCAAAGTGCCCTACAGGAGATCCAAGAGGCGAGAAAGATCGCGGCTGGTAAAGTATTTTTGTGTAGAGGAAGTATTTGGGGGGACTTATGTTTTTAATTTGGAATCCGGATTTCTCAGGGGTATTTGCCGAGCTGCCTTGCAGCATATCGGATGCCGCTCAATTCTATCGGGCCGGAGAAAGGAATACTGCGGATAAGCTCTTCTGGTTGCAGTATTTGGCACCGAATTATCCGGTGCCTTTTGCCGATCAACTAAAACAGCTGATCGTACTCCAGAAGGCGGCGGAACTAGCCATGAAGGATTTAATAATCCGGCTATGGCCTGCGAAGCCAATACCAACCAGCTACTTCAGTCCCGTGAAGTGGCTTGCGGGTGCCTGCCCTCGACTTGACGTCATCAAGCAGTCGGTCTATATAGAGGGTGAGCGAATGGCCTTCGCCCGCGCAAAGGTGCACTGGGGGAAGATGGATGCTAAAAAGCTGATGACCGAAGGACCACCGAAGGGGAAGGATCACCGCCAGCCTGAGTTATATTATGAGAGTGTCCTGACAGGATCTTACCTTGCCGCAGAGCTATGCACCAAGGACATTATATTTCCATGAATGCGAATCATGTTCTCCTTTGTCTGTTATAGGAAAGTTTACCCTCCTGTGCGGCTGTTTTATATATTAAACCTGAGAGTTGGCCAGTCGTCGGCTTCTGCCCCCGCGTATGAAGTACGGGGGTGTTCGGGATAAACCTGAGCACTCTTTATCCCAGTTTTGGGTCCTTCGAAGGAGCTTCTCAGCACAATGAACCAGGCAATCGGACTATAGGGCTTTATCACTCTCACTTAGCCATGGGAGCTTTAGTATAGTCGGCGCAGCCCCTGGTGTTCGGAAGATCGTACTAGGGGCGCTATGGACGCCTAATCGGGGAGAGAATCCGATCCATCACACGCTGCATTGGTTATGGCATTATGCGGGAGAAATCCTTAAAGATTTTATGACCTCTCGAACAGCTGACCAGCTCTCGCCTTATCATGAAAGTCAGTTTTAGCTTTCTCTACTGAGGTGCTCGTCCGGAAGAACCGGGACACAATCGCAGTAGTTCTCCCAGTGCTACCTTAGCAGATATAGCGGAACATAAGGTACCAAAACGTGGGAGCCGGGCAAACCAACTATTGACCCAAGACATGATTCGGAGCTGATGCATATAATGCTATAAGTTCGGGGTGCCGAACTGCCACGAAGGTGTTCGGACTTTATTGCCATGTTATGGGTTGAACGAAGCCCCTGGCATGTTTTAAGTAATATTGCTATGTACAAATGCCACTTGACAAAATGATTTCAATAAGAAATAACCAACAGGTAAATGTCATAAAAATCCACATATCTGCATTTGAACAGTACGTCTATGCATACGGGTACAAGTAATGTGATAAAAAGGGAATATGATTGCGGAACCTGTTAAGGCCATGGGGAAGAGGTTGAGTGCGGATTCGTAGTATGGCCGGACGGTCATCGTGGGGAATGTCTGGGGAGCCCCTTACATGTCCGAGCTGTCTCCGAGTAGCCCGTCCTGGTCGGCGCAAAGGTGAACCTGCGAATAAAATGCCAGAAGTGTTTATGTGCTGGAGGACGGTCGAGCCGCTGAGTTTGGCATGTCCTGGCCTTCGCTGGAGTGCTCTCCGTGAAGTAATTCGGAGTCCCGTGACGGTGTCCGGAAGCCTGGGCGTCAGCTCGAGGCTAGCTGTAGTTTATATGTTGGTACCGAGGGAAAGTTCGGCCTTGCCATTAACCGTAATGACACCGCGTGGACCGGGCATCTTCAGTTTACGCTAGGCGTAAGGTGGCACCGCGTTGAATCAAGCGAATGCGGTTCGTCCAAGCAGTGCTTGATAATCACTGCGGAAAGGGACGATCTCGAAGATTAACTCTCTGGTACGGTAGTTCTCTGGCGATCCGAAGACTACCTCGAGGGTGATGGAGCCTGTACAACTGGATTCCACACCTGGTACAATGCCTCTGAATGTGGCTTTAGTTGGTTTGATCTCTGAATGATTGATGCCCATCTTGCGCACTGTGTCCTGGTAAAGCAGATTTAGACTGCTGCCTCCGTCCATAAGGACTCGAGTGAGGTGGAACCCTTCTATGATTGGGTCGAGGACTATAGCGGCTGGATTGCCCTGAGTGGAGTCAATCGAATGATCTGTGTGGTTGAAAGTGATCGGCCCCAGCTTATATTGCGGGACGACAGGGTCCGTTGAGGCACCGTTCCGAAGGATGGATATTCGGTCCGAGTTTGTAAATTGGGTGGTATATACCACGTTTACCGATTTAATATGGCGGGGGAATTTATTTTGTCCTCCCGCATTCGGTGGTCTGGTCTCTTCGTCGCCATCATTGCTTTGGGATCCCCCCTCTCCATTTTTGGCGCCTGCTCTGCCGGTTTGTTTAAAGACCCAGCATTCTCTGTTGGTGTGGGCGGCTGGCATTTCTGGGGTGCCATGAATTTGGCAGTGGTGATCGAGTATGCGGTCTAGACTAGATGGACCCGGATTTATATTTTTGGGTGGCCCTTTCCGCTGACCGGACTTTGAGCCCTTGAACCCGGCATTAACTGTCGTTTTTTCAGCGTTTTCACCATGTTTGCGGCGCTCGTGTTTGTTGCGTCGTGGTTTGTCATTGTCATTCCTGGCTTCTGATATGCCAGGTTTACGTGTTGTATTGGTACTACGAGCCAACCAGCTATCTTCGCCCGCGCAAAAGCGGGCCATGAGTGCTGTGAGGGCTGCCATGGATTTTGGCTTCTCTTAGCCGAGGTGCCGGGCGAGCCATTCGTCACAGATGTTATGCTTAAATGCCGCTAAGGCCTCTGCATTCGGACAGTCGACAATTTGGTTTTTCTTAGTTAGGAAACGTGTCCAGAATGTCCTGGCCGGTTCCCCTAGCTGCTAAATTATATGACTTAAGTCATCAGCATCCGGTGGTCGCACATAAGTGCCTTGGAAGTTGTCAAGGAATGCGTCTTCCAGGTCCTCCCAACTGCCGACGGATTATGCTGGCAAGCTATTTAGCCAATGCTGAGCTGGTCCTATGAGTTTTAGGGGGAGGTATTTGATGGCGTGTAGATATGGAGGAGGAAATCCTTGATCCATAATACGGGATCTGTTGTGCCATCGTAAGAGTCGATATTTACGGGTTTAAAACCCTCCGGGAATTCGTGATCCATAACTTCATTAGTGAAGCATAGGGGGTGTGCAGTGCCTCTGTGCCGGGCTATGTCGCGACACGGCTCGTATGATTTTTGTCTGTTGTATTCGGCCCAGCCGGATTTACTTATATTGTATCCGGCGTGACGATCGTCGTCACGTGTCGGTGTGCGCCCCCGTGATCTGTAGACCGACCTTGCATGTTTTGCTTTGCTCTTCAATACGTCTCGCAGGTCACGCGTGTTGCCTCGTTCCTTTGTATTTTTGTTTGAATAGCGGCGGGGTGCAGGCTGATCTTCAGGCTGGAACGCCCTTCTGTCTCGGCCACGAGGTTGTCGGTCAGCTGCATTGTACGCTGGTGAGGTAGGTTTCGCTGCTTATTCTTCGAGTAGCGACCTGCATTTTGGATAACTTTTGGAGGGGCGTTCGAGTTCATATTCTTCGGCCGCAAGGACTTCAGTCCATCTGTCTATTAGCAAATCTTGATCAGCTCGAAGCTGTTGTTGCTTTTCCTTTAGGATATTTGCTGTGGCTATAAGCCGGCGCTTAAAGTGCTCCTGCTCGACGGGATCCTCAGGCACGATAAATTCTTCGTCGTCGAGGCTTACTTCGTCTTCGGAGAGAGGCATGTAATCGTCATCCTCCGCTTCTCCCTCTGCCGCTCGCTTAGGAGAGCTGGCTTGTTCATCCTCCGGCTCTAGATCGTGCTGGAGGGGATTGTCATCATCCTCGGCACTGTCAGGAGTACTGTTATCTCCAGTGCCGGTATCACCGCTTTTGCTGTGGTGAGACTTAGAGAGGCGCCATTGACGTCGGCGCTTGGGTTGCTTCTTGGAGGGGTCATCCTCCGTTGTCTTGTCGCCATTGCCTTCTTTGGGTGTATCCACCATATATATCATATGATGAGGTGGCGGTCCAGTGCCCCGTGGGTAGTGGTTCCTGTTCGTCTCCTTCATCGTTGTCCATACATCGATGTCTTCGGAGTCGAAGTCGAGCATGTCGGTTAAATCATCGACAGTGGCTACTAAGTGGATGGTGGGTGGGGAGTGAATTTCTCCGTCATCCACATCCCGTTCTAGCCGGACATAGTTCGGCCAAGGTTCTCCTAACAGGGAGAGAGACCTTAACGAGTTTAGTACATCGCCGAAGGACGAGTGCTGAAAGATATCCGCGGAGGTGAACTCCATGATCGGTGCCCAATCGGATTCGACAGGCACGGGCGCAGGCGGTTCGAAGTCCGTGGCCGGAGATGAGTCCAGTGGTTCGGCGTCACGGCTCTCGTGAAGGGTAAGGTCAGTGTTCAGCACTATCGCTGCTGAGGGTGCGACCTCCAAGGCGGGGTCTATCCACCCGTCCTCTGATGGCGCAATTTGCTCCGGATTGAAAGCCGGAGTAGTTACTGGTGTGATCTCCCGAGCACTGTCCGATGGCACACCTGGCATGGGCCCGAATCCGTCAAAGATCAAGTCTCCACAATTATTGGCAGTGTAGTTCAAGTTTCCGAACCTGACCTGGTGGCCAGGGGCGTAGCTCTCGCTCTGCTCCAGATTGCCAAACGAGTTGGCCCGCAGTGCGAAGCCGCCGAATACAAAGATCTGTACGGGGAGGAAGACCTCACCATGGACCGCATCGTTACCGATGATCGAAGGGGCCATCAAGCCTTAGGGCAACGGTAGAGTGGAACTCTCAATGAAAGCACCAATGTCGGTGTCAAAACCGGCGGATCTCGGGTAGGGGGTCCCGAACTGTGCGTCTAAGGCGGATGGTAACAGGAGGCAGGGGACACGATGTTTACCCAGGTTCGGGCCCTCTCGATGGAGGTAATACCCTACTTCCTGCTTGATTGATCTTGATGATATGAGTAGTACAAGAGTTGATCTACCACGAGATCGTAGAGGCTAAACCCTAGAAGCTAGCCGATGGTATGATTGTTGTTGTCCTACGGACTAAACCCTCCGGTTTATATAGACACCGGAGGGGGCTAGGGTTACACACAGTCGGTTACAATGGAGGAGATCTACATATCCGTACCGCCAAGCTTGCCTTCCACGCCAAGGAGAGTCCCATCCGGACACGGGACGAAGTCTTCAATCTTGTATCTTCATAGTCCAATAGTCCGGCCAAAGGATATAATCCGACTATCCGGATACCCCCTAATCCAGGACTCCCTCAATACGTCTCTGTCGTATCTACTTTTCCAAACGCTTTTACCCTTGTTTTGGACTCTAACTTGCATGATTTGAATGGAACTAACCCGGACTGACGCTGTTTTCAGCAGACTTCCATGGTGCTATTTATGTGCAGAAACAAACGTTCTCGGAATGACCTGAAACCCCACGGAACTTATTTTTGGAAAATATAAAAAATATTGGAAGAAGAATCCATGTCAGGGGGGGCTCCACCTGTCCACGAGGGTGGGGGCACGCCTGCCGCCCTGGGCGTGCCCTTGCCTCATGGGCCCCCTGACGCTCCCAACCTCAACTCCAACTCCATATATTCGTGGTCGGTGAGAAAAAAATCAGAGAGAAGGATTCATCATGTTTTACGATACGGAGCCGCTGCCAAGCCCTAAAACCTCTCGGGAGGGCTGATCTAGAGTCCGTTCGGGGCTCTGGAGAGGGGAATCTGTTGCCATCGTCATCATCAACCATCCTCCATCACCAATTTCATGATGCTCACCGCCGTGCGTGAGTAATTCCATCGTAGTCTTGCTGGACGGTGATGGGTTGGATGATATTTATCATGTAATTGAGTTAGTTTTGTTAGGGTTTGATCCCTAGTATCCACTATGTTCTGAGATTGATGTTTCTATGACGTTGCTATGCTTAATGCTTGTCACTACGGCCCGAGTGCCATGATTTCAGATCTGAAACTATTATGTTTTCATGAATATATGTGAGTTCTTGATCCTATCTTGCAAGTCTATAGTCACCTACTATGTGTTATGATCCGGCAACCCCGAAGTGACAATAATCGGGACCACTCCCGGTGATGACCTTAGTTTGAGGAGTTCATGTATTCACTATGTGTTAATGCTTTGGTCTGCTACTCTATTAAAAGGAGGCCTTAATATCCCTTAGTTTCCGTTAGGACCCCACTGCCACGAGAGGGTAGGACAAAAGATGTCATGCAAATTCTTTTCCATAAGCATGTATGACTATATTCGGAATACATGCCTACATTACATTGATGAATTGGAGCTAGTTCTGTGTCACCCTATGTTATGATTGTTACATGATGAACCACATCTGGCATAATTCTCCATCACCGATCCAATGCATACGAGCTTTTCACATGTTGTTCTTCGCTTATTTACTTTTCCGTTGCTACTGTTACAATCACTACAAAACCCAAAAATATTACTTTTGCTATCGTTACCGTTACTTCCATATTACTTTGCTACTAAATACTTTGCTGCAGATACTAAGTTATCCAGGTGTGGTTGAATTGACAACTCAACTGCTAATACTTGAGAATATTCTTTGGCTCCCCTTGTGTCGAATCAATAAATTTGGGTTGAATACTCTACCCTTGAAAACTGTTGCGATCCCATATACTTGTGGGTTATCAAGACTATTTTCAGGCGCCGTTGCCGGGGAGCATAGCTCTATCCCTTGAGTCACTTGGGATTTATATCTGCTGGTCACTATGAGGAACTTGAAAGACGAGAAAACAAAAATTTATCCCTCAACTACGAGGGGAGGTAAGGAACTGCCATCTAGCTCTGCACTTGATTCACCTTCTGTTTTAACTAAGCTTGCGACACCTAAACCTGCTTCTGCTACTCATTCTGATATGCCGCATGTTATTGATGATGCCACTTCTGCTATGCATGATACTTATGATGAAACTACTTCTATGCTTGATACTACTGTGCCACTTGGTGAATTTCTTGATGAACAACATGCTAGGGCTAGAGAGAATGAAATTATTGAAACTGATAATTTTGAAGATAGTGATGATGAAGGCTCTCCCAATAAATATTAATTGCCTGTTGTGCCTGAGGGCTATGTAATGGATGAAGAAACAAAAAGAGACTTTCTTGCTTGCAATGATAGAAGTGATCTTAAGAGACTATTAGCTAAGCTTAAACAAAAAACTCTGAATGCTAGAATGAAATATGATCCTGCCTACGCTACTTCACCTATCTTCGTTACTGATAAGGATTATGAATTCTCCATTGATCCTGATATAATTACTTTGGTTGAATCTGATCCTTTTTATGGATATGAATCTGAAACTATGGTGGCACATCTTACTAAATTAAATGATATAGCCACCCTGTTCACTAATGATAAGAGAACTCGCTACTTTTATATCCTTCAAATATTTCCGTTCTCATTAAAGGGCGATGCTAAGATATGGTTTAATTCTCTTGATCCTAGTTGTGTGTGTAGTCCCCATGATATCATTTATTACTTTTCTGCTAAATATTTCCCCGCTCATAAGAAACAAGCTACCTTAAGGGATATATATAATTTTGTGCAAATTGAAGAAGAGAGTCTCCCACAAGCTTGGGGGAGGCTTCTCCAATTAATTAATGCTTTGCCTGATCATCCTCTTAAGAAAAATGAAATACTTGATATCTTTTATAATGGACTAACCGATGCTTCCAGAGATTACCTGGATAGTTGTGCTGGTTCTGTTTTCAGGGAAAGAACACTGGATGAAGCTAAAATTTTATTGAATAATATGTTGACAAATGAAAATAATTGGACACTTCATCAGCCAATTCCCGAGCCTATTCCTAAATCAACTCCGAAGAAGAGAGGTGTTCTATTTCTCAGTCCTGGAGATATGCAAGAGGCAAAGAAATCTATGAAAGAAAAGGGTATTAAAGCCGAAGATGTTAAGAATTACCTCCTATTGAAGAAATACATGGTCTTAATTTACCGCATGTTGAAGAAACATATGATCTTAATCCATCACCTATTGAAGCAACACATGGTCTTGATAACCCGACACAGGTAGTAAAGGTAAATTCTCTCTATAGATTTGATGAAGGTGATATTCCTCACTATAAGTCTGCTAGATAGTGCTTAGATGAGTTTGACAATTTTATTGTTAAACAAGAAAACTTCAATGCTTATTTTCGTAGAAAATTAAAACAAAATGCTTATATGATTGAACATTTGAGTAATTACATGGCTAATGTTAAAGGTGAACTTAAACTCATTAGTAAACATGCTTCTATGGTTACCACTCAAGTAGAACAAGTACTTAAAGCTCAAAATGATTTGCTCAATGAATTAAATAATAAGAAAAATGACTATGTTGTTAGAGTGGCTACTAGAACTGGTAGAATGACTCAGGAACCTTTGTATCCAGAAGGCCACCCTAAGAGAATTGAACAAGATTCTCAGAGAAGTAATATATATGCACCTAGTCCTTCTAAAAAGAAAAAAATGATAGGACTTTGCATGCTTCTAGTGAACCTATTGCTGAACCACCTGAGAATCCAAATGATATTTCTATTTTTGATGCTGAAACACAATCTGGTAATGAACATGAACCTAGTGATGATGTTAATGATGATGTTCATGATGATGCTCAACCTAGTAGTGATAAAGATGTATAAATTGAACCTGTTGTTGATCTTGATAACCCACAATCAAAGAATCAACGTTATGATAAGAGAGACTTTGTTGCTAGGAAACATGGTAAAGAGAGGGAGCCATGGGTTCAGAAACCCATGCCTTTTCCTCCCAAACCATCCAAGAAAAAGGATGATGAGGATTTTGAGCGCTTTGCTGAAATGATTAGACCTATCTTTTTGCGTATGCAATTAACTGATATGCTCAAAATGAATCCTTATGCTAAGTACGTGAAAGAAATTTTTACTAATAAAAGAAAGATACCGGAAGCTGAAATTTCCACCATGCTTGCTAATTATAATTTTAAGGGTGGAATACCAAAGAAACTTGGAGATCCAGGAGTACCCACTATACCATGCTCTATTATAAGAAACTATGTTAAAACTGCCTTATGTAATCTTGGAGCCGGTGTTAGTGTTATGCCTCTCTCTTTATATCGTAGACTTGATTTGAGTAAGTTGACACCTACTGAAATATCTTTGCAAATGGCTGATAAATCAACTGCTATACCTGTCAGTATTCGTGAGGATGTGCCTGTTGTGGTTGCAAACGTTACTATTTTGACGGACTTTGTTATTCTTGATATTCCTGAGGACGATAGTATGTCCATTATTCTTGGAAGACCCTTTTTGAATACTGTAGGGGCTGTTATTGATTGCAACAAAGGCAATGTCACTTTTCATGTTAATGGTAATGAGCATACGGTACACTTTCCAAGGAAACAACATCAAGTTCGTATTATCAATTCTATTTGAAAAATTCCATCGATTATTTTTGGAGGTTTTGAATTCCCTCTTCCTACTGTCAAAAAGAGATACAATATTCTTATTGTTGAGGATGTGCATATCCCCGTTGGGGTAACCTAGTGTTATTCGAAATATCTCCGGTTCCATGTTATTCGGAATGAGTTTGTTAACAAGACTTGATCAACCTTGTTAGTGGATTCCTTTTGATGAGCATGAGATGGGTGAAACTAGAAAGCACAACCTTCTGTACCCCTCTTTTACTTTCTATAATTTAGTTGAAATAAAGTAAAAATAGCATTTTCCTGTCTGTTTTCTGAATTATCCGTGCAATATAAAAATACCCCGAAAATAAAAGTTCTCCAAATGCCCCAAAAATGAAATATGATTTTTTCTAGAATATTTGAGAATATCTGGCACTGAGAACACTGCAGGGGGAGCAAGCACCTGGCCATGAGGGTGGAGGGCGCGCCCACCCCCTGGGCGTGCCCCCTGCCTCATGGGCCCATAGTGGCTCCCCTCCACTTATTCCAGCCACCACACACTTCTTCTTCCTCCCAAAAAATTCACCATCCAGCTCAAGCACGAGTTCTAGCCCATTCGATCTCCTTGCTCAAAGCACCTCTCACAAAACTGCTTGGGGGGATTATTCCTTGGTATGTGACTCCTCCATTGGTCCAATTAGTTTTTGTTCTAGTGACCATGTTCTTGAGCTTGCATGTCAAATTTATATGGTTCCAGGTAGTTCGAATGCATGATATAGGCTCTAGGCACTTGTAGGAGTAGTTGTTATCAATTTTGTTGAGCTTGGTTCACTTTTATTATGAAGTTACTAAAAATTTCAGAATTTTTCAGAAAATAATGAAGAGATTTTTGAAGGGCTCATCGAGCCGAGGCACGAAGGAAAAGCAAGGTGAAGAAGTAGAGAGGCCTAAATATAATTTGCCTCGCACCGCGGAGTGTCGGTGTGGAACGACACCTATGGGATCACAAGAATCCCTACTACGGTTGCGGGGCGCGGGGTCGTGAGAAGAGCGGATCAAACAGATAGCACACGGTTCCTTTACCCAGGTTCGGGCCGCGAGGACGCGTAAAACCCTAATCCTGCTTTGGTGGATTGTTTATCTGTGTTCTTGAACTAGCAATGGGGCGTGAGGAGCTCCAAAAAGCCGAATCCCCTTCCTGGTCGCCTTGGGCCTCCTTTTATAGGGAAAGGGGTTGCCACAGTGGCACACAGGAGGTGGAAAGGATACAGTGATGCGAGGTTATCCCTCGCATTACATGACAAGGCGCATTTAATGCGTCTTGCTTAGGTGTCTTTGCTTTATCGAAGACAGGGGAGAGCCCTATCTCGTCCGTCGCCGCTCCCTCTTGTGTCGACACGCGCCCTGGCCAGCGGTGCCTGCGGCGCCATGTAGGCAGGCAGACAGCTGAGGTGGCGCAGTGATGGGTCTCCACGAAGATCTGCTTGCCGCCACGCAGGTGCCTGCCCAGCTGGTTGGGTCGGCAGCTGCATGCGAGCGGCGGTGGGGGCTTGATTGGCGTGGGCCTGACGATGGCCCTACGGGGGTTCATGGCAAGGGCCTTGCCGTGGCCCCGGCAAGGGTCTTGCCGTGGCCCCGGCAAGGGTCTTGCCGTGGGGCCTGCTGTCATCCCCGGCAAGGCTCTTGCCGAGGGCCTTGTGGTCCTCCTTGGCTGGGATCCCGCCAAGGATCATCATCTTCTAAAGGTGTGTATCTGATCTTGAATGTCTTCACAAAGATCTGCATGCCACCACGGGGATATCTCCCGAATCCTTGCCCCATGGGGGCAGTGGACTCAAGGGTGACTCGCTCCGTAGGTGTGGGGCGAGCTGCCACGGCAAGGGTCTTGCCGGGTTTGCTAGAACTGCCCCCGGCAAGGATCTTGCCGGGGGAGTCCGCTTTGTCCCCTTTGCTCTTTGTGGTCTTGGTCTTGGCATCGTTCTGCTTCTCTTGAGCTCTGGCCTCACCTTGGCTTACCTCCCTGGCCGTGCTTGGTGTGGCGGTGCCCGTGGTTCAGACTGCCCGTGCACAGTTATAGGGGTACAAAAAGTGTACCCCCCCCTTTTTGTACACCGACAGGAGCCCCCGGGCCTGGGCCACACATAAGCGCGACGCGTTGTTGGGCTAGGCCCGAAAACGGTGCATGGGCAGGCGGGGCGGTTTTTACCACGGTAAGTTCCTTCGCGCGCTGCGCTTCCCATGCTTCCCACGCGTGGCGCGGCGTGGGGAGGCGTGTGTGACGTGGGCGGCATGCGTGGGGCTGAGCTCCGCATGCGTGCGTCAGTCGTAGTAAAGGGGGCGGTCCGCGCCTTCCCCATAAACGGAGGGAGGCGTGGTCTTCAAGGCGTCCACTCCCCACGGTCACGGGGCGGGGAGAGGTCGCCTCACCCGTCGCCTCGGTCCTGCATGCCTGCCATGTGGCTCCCATGCGCTTGGGGTGGCGATCGGTGGAGGCGGGATACTGGGCCGCTGCGGGCTGGGGCAGCGGGTCGGTCCCGGTTCCCTGCGCCTTCCGCGTCTTGATTGGCGGAGCGGGGCGGCCGAGCCCCCATCCCGTTTCTTTATAAAGAGCGGGAGGGGGATGGCGTCCCGTATTCCTTCATCTCCTTCTTCCTTCAGCTTCTGCTCCCCCCTTTCATCCGCCATGGAGAGAGGGAAGCTTGGTCCTTCAACGGTGGCGGCGCGAGTCGCCGCTCGACAACGCGTCCCTCCTTCTCCTGCACCCGCGGTGGCAGAGCCAGCCACAAGGGGAAGGGGGAGGGGGAGAGGCCGTGGGTGAGGCCGAGGCGCTCGGGGAAGAGGAGGACGGGGCGGTGCGCCGGCCTCGCTTCCGCCAGCAGTTCCTCCCCCCATGGAGGGCCACGTTGGGGATGACCCTTGCGAGTTCTTCGTCAGGCTGCGCCGGCCACCTCGCCGTCGCCTTCGTCTCCTGACCCCATTTGCGCGGGAGATGGAGCTGGATCCGCCGGAGTCATTGCGGCTGCACATGAGGGGCTGTGGGATCAGCGGTACGCGGGTTTGCGTCGACTTCCCAGTCCCTCACGTGATGTATCTTTGTCGGGGATGGAAGACGTTCTCTCATATCCACCGCTTGACGGAGGGGCTCACTCTCCATTTCAAACTGATGGAGGGTGGCCTCCTCTCCGTCAAGGTCTTCGGGATCTTCGGGACCCGTGCAAGGTGCTGCATGGAGAGCTCTTCTGATAGCGAAGACTCCTCCTCGGGCGGGAATGATGAGGAGGACAGCGGCAGCGACGACGAGGGTAGCAGGCGGCAGGATGACGGGTCCGACTAGGTGTCGGGCGCCGCCCCGTGCGGCACCGGCGACCCCATCATCCGTGTCGCAATCTCCCTGAACTTATCGGGGTCGTCTCCTTGGGCAGCTGGCGTTGGGAGGCTGCGGAAGAGGAAGAGGGCGGGTGGCAAGGCCGTCAACTTGGAGTACGTGGGCACCGACACCTTCAACGCGTGTTGACGTCCTGCCGCCTCGTCTTCGAGCTCTACTTCCGGCGCAGCCATCACCATCCAGCCTTCGAACGGCCACCGAGATGTTCTCTTGGTGTCTTCTGCCACCCGTAGCTCGCCTAGGCGCCCCTTTTGCCCTTTTCGCCTCCTTAACCTGCATCCTGAGGAGAGAGACAAGAAAGGGATTACGGGCACCTTATCTCTTTTTAGTTTGTAAGCCTTCGGGCCTTAGCCGAATTTAAAGCTTGTAATCCCATCATTCATGTTGTTCATTCCCTATGGAGTGTACCTGAGTGGAATGTTTTTAATGAAAAAGGGATGCTTGCCGGGTCATTTGTTTGCGGGTAGAACCCATGTCAAGGAGTAAATCCTTGATATCTCTAAGATAAACATTTCCTTGCCCGGCAGCAGGCCTTGCCGTCTTCCCACGTTGCTTGACCTTTCTCACGCTTTTGGCAGAGGCAGGGATGAGGTGGGTCCAGGCTCCTTGTTTCATCCTTTCGCTGCCGCGACTGCGACCAAACCTGGCCCCAGGAACGAGCCCTAGGGCCTAGAGTCTAGGGGAGCACGATAGCTGTAGGAAGGAACGAGGTTTCACATACCTCAGTCCATTAGGGAATGCATAATAAGGGATGAAGAACTTATCTGAAGTTGTAGCCCCCGGCAACTCTGGTTTGCCGTGGGTGAATCTTTGTACTTGCAGCCCCCGGCAATACTGGCTTGCCGGGGTCTAGATGCTGGTCTGCCCCTCTTCTCTTTTTCATCCTCAAGTGATCTGACAAGGATATCTGTGAGTCCTGCGAACCAAAGAAGACAAAAGAACGGCAAAGAGACGCACACTCAACCTCTAAGCTAGGGGTTAGTCGTCGCTAAGCACTATCAACCCTAACCAAGGACGAGACTCGACCTAGCATGCATGCTATAACTTAGGGCGCCAGCGCTTCGTTTATTTATGCTCAGGGTCTGCACCTGGCTTTGTACGAAGGGTTACATGCATCATCGGCAATGCTTGTACAAAAGGTGGCTTGCAGGGGGGCCCGGCAAGCCGCGCTTCACGGGTAGAACTTGCAAAGATGCTCAATGTTCCAGGAGTTACTCACTGGAATGGCATCTTCGGTCTCCAGGCGGACTGCACCGGGCCTGGTGACTCGTATTACCCAATAAGGGCCTTCCCACTTCGGCGTCAACTTGTTGGAATTCTTGGCCGATTGAACGCGCCGAAGGACAAGGTCGCCTTCCTCAAGGCTTCGGGCATGGACCTTGCGGCTATGGTAGCGGCGCAAGGCTTGCTGGTAGCGTGCTGCTCTCACAGCCGCCCGAAGACGATCTTCCTCAAGGAGCATTGTGTCACCTTGCCGCATTTGCTCTTGCTCAAGCTCATGATAAGCGAGCACTCGAGGTGACCCGTATATGAGTTCAGTGGGGAGAACTGCTTCTGCCCCGTATACTAGGGCAAAGGGTGTCTGGCCGGTGGCTCGATTTGGCGTCATCCTGATCGACCAAAGAACCATAGGCAACTCATCAATCCAGCGCCTTCCGCTCTTGTGCAGCCTGTCAAAGGTCTTGGTCCTTAAGCCTCGCAGCACTTCAGCATTTGCCCTCTCAGCTTGACCGTTGCTTCGCGGGTGAGCAACGGAAGCGAAACAGACTTTGCTGCCGAGGTCTTGGGTATATTGCATGAATGTGCGGCTTGTGAACTGTGTGCCATTGTCGGTGATGACCCTGTTGGGTACACCAAAGCGGCACACTAGTCCCTTGAAGAACTTGACAGCTGACTGAGCTGTGACCTTCCTCACTGCCTCCACCTCCGGCCACTTTGTGAACTTGTCGATTGCAACGTACAAGTACTCAAAGCCCCTGACGGCGCGGGGGAAAGGGCCCAGTATGTCGAGCCCCCAGACCGAGAAGGGCCAGGAGAGAGGAATGGTTTGAAGGGCTTGAGCTGGCTGATGAAGCTTCTTTGAATGGAACTGACACGCTTCACATCTGGTGACTAGTGTCGTATCATCCTGGAGGGCGGTGGGTGTCGTGGTATTTATCACGGGGGGCTTTGCGAGTCGACAGATGCCACAAGGGCTTAGTGTGTGGGTAAGACTGCTACTGATAGGCCCGGGAGCGGGTATGCGAGTAGCACGCGGTGGTTTACCCAGCTTCGGAGCTCTCCGGAGAGATAATACTCCTACTGCTGCATGTCTGAGTGTATCTGGTATATCTAGTACAGAGTGCTCCTGGAGCTGTATCTGAGGTCAGTGCCATAGGCATCTGACTTGGTAAATGCATGTATGTGGTATGCTAGTGGCCGGCTATGCCCATGGCATGTGGCCGAATGGATGGGTGTGCTCCTACGTGAGCATGTATGCATGTGTGTGAGTCCATCCTCCATGGATGGATCAATGGATGTGTGTGAGGCCTTGTGGCCGTGAGTGTGTGAGCCTCCCCTGGTGCTCCTTATAAAGGGGAGCCTAGGGGACAAGGGATGGCCCACGTGACCAACTTCACTATTTGGGAGACAACGATGTGACATCTCACACCTGCTATAGTGTATCACTATTGCTCAGGAGTGTCCGGGTACAGCCGTCTTGTCCGCGGTATGGCCATCGTGTCAGGGTCTTGTCGGTGTCGGGTCATGCTGCAGTCGGCAGCCGGCTGGCTGGCGCAGTCGGACTGAGGGGCTTTGCTAGCCCCGATGTCTTGAAATATCGTCTTGCCGTCCTCGGGGTACCCGTGGTCGATTAGTCCGACAGTAGCCCCCAAGCCTCCGGGCAACTTGGCAAAGTTGGGCGGAGGTTTTTTTGGCGAGTGTTCATGGAAATGATCATGCAAAAAGACAAAGTTAGTCCATGCGGATATATCAAACGTTTGCTTTTAGCATTGCAAGTTTTATGCGGAGGGTGCCGACTCGGTTTCGTCCGAGCCCCCTTAATCTTTTTCGTGTTCCCTCCGCTTTTTGGCTTGTGCTCTTGCTTGCCGGACAGCCGCTCTGCGGTCTGTGGCTAAGAGTGGGCCGCGAAGTGGAGTGTACAGTACTCAAAGTGTAGGAGCAGATTCAACCGAGTAGATACTTGTAAAGGAAACGGTCGGGTCGCCCGAACGTTTTTCTTCCCGGACGTTTTTCGCATGGGTGGCCTCCAGCGTTCACTCTTGCTAGTCTGACAGCCGCTCTGCGGTCTGTGACTAAGAGTGGGCCTTTGGTACCTCGCACGGTACTAAGCCGTCTGCGGGAACTAACGTCTCAGGCCAAGCGGCCAGCCCCCGGGCCAACTCTGGCTGGCGCCGGAGCGAACAGTAGTGCAACTGTAATCAAAATGCGGAAATAGCACCCCGAGCATCGCTCGGGGTTATCCGTGCTTGCTTGATGCAAAAATATGTGGGTGAGGAGCTCACATTGATTTTCGTGTAGTCGCGATCGTCAAAGACAGCCGGCGCGACTCGGCGCTCGAGGAGCGCGTCAGCGCACCCGCTGGGTGTAGCCCTCGAGCCCCCGGGTGCTCGAAGGGGGTCCCGGCCGGTCAGGCTCGACCGGCGAGGCGGCGAGGCGTCTTGAAACGCCCTTTTTCTTCTTTTCTGCCGGCTGGGGGAGCCGGACAGAACTCTTCTCTTGTCTGCAATCTTCGCAGGGACGCGCCAGCGCACCCGCTGGGTGTAGCCCCCGAGATTCGGGCCGACTGCGGAGCAGTCGGGCCGGATCTCCCGGTGACTACTTTGTCTTCTCTCTCGCGGAGGCGCGTCAGCGCACCCGCTGGGTGTAGCCCCCGAGATTCGGGCCGACTGCAGAGCAGTCGGGCCGGATCTCCCGGCGGCTACTTTGTCTTCTCTCTCGCGCGGGGGCGCGTCAGCGCACCCGCTGGGTACGTCGTCGGAGCAGGAGGCAGTCCAGCCGGCTTGGCACAGCTGGCAGCGTAGGTCACGACTGACCGCCCAAGTGGCGAAGCAGGCGGACGGGTCATCCGGACGGGTTTGCCTTTTCTTCTCTTTGTCCCAGCCAATCTCTTTTCTCTTTTTTTTAAGTCAGCCGGCTTGGCACCCGGCCAATTCTCTCTCAGCCGGCTTGGGCAGCCGGCACCTGACTTTTCTTCTCTGGCAGCCGGCCACTTCATTTTTTAGTCCTACCCGGACTTGGGCAGCCGGCCCGCTTCTTTTCTCTAGCACTCGGCCTCTTTCTTTTTCCAGACGGTTACAAGGCAGTCGGCCACCCCCTTCTTTTCTTTAGACGGACTCCTCCTCGCTTTCTTTTCCTCGCGCGGAGCAGCCGGCCCCCTTTCTTTGTGCACGGAGCAGCCGGCTGGGGCTCCACCCGGCGGGGCGCCAAGCCGGGGCCATCGGCGGGCGGCCGCAGGCGGGAAGGACAGACGGCGCCCCAGCGGCCAAGCACGCACGAAGCCGGCCGCCTGGGCAGCCGGAGACCCGGCAGGCGGATCCGCGACAGGAGTCGGCCGGCCTCGGGCGCGGTCGAGCAGGCGGCGCGGGAGGAGACTGGCGCGGAGACGACAGCGGCGAGGCGCCGTGGGCGAGCCGGCAAGCGCGGGAAGCCGCTGTGTTGGGGAGGCTGGATTCAGCAAGGCGGGATGCAGCCGCGGAGGTGCGAGCGCGAGGCGGGGCCGGGAGCCAGCCAACGGGGATTCGGCCCAGCCGGCTGCCGGGACGCGGCAACGAGACGGCAGCGGAGCAGACGGCGGGGCCGTCAACCCGGCGCGCGGGAAGCCGGCCGAAGCATGAGCCGACCGCGGGGTGGAGCAGGGCTCGCGGGTGAGGCGGCCACCAGTGCGGGGGAGAGGACCGCGAGGCAGAGCCTGGCTTGAGCGAGGCAGAGATCGCGCACAGAGGTGCAGTAGGGTGCCACCGGCGCAGGAGGGCGCAGGGGAAGCCGGCAAGGCGCGAGACAGCCCGTCCGAGGCCGAGGCCGGGACCGCGCGGGAGGGCCGCAGGAGGAGCCGTAGTGCCCGCAGGCTTGGGTGGTGGTGGAAGCAGCGGGCACCGCAGCAGGTAGTAGAAGCAGTAGGTGGCGACGTGGCTGCATGGAGTTCGACCGGCCATTGATGGAGGAGGATGCTGTGAGGGGTTCACCGGCGCGGCGCTTGCCAGAGCCAGTGGGCAGCGCGAGGCAGAGGGGCTCGGGCATGGCCCGACGCTGGTGCTCGTGTGGAGGAGAATGCCGGCCGGAGCGTGTAGCCACTTCATGCGTGCGCTTGAACCGGGCAAGCTAGCTAGCTAGCCTGCATGCAGCCCAATCCATTGGGTTTGCTAGCTAGCTAGGTAGCCATGCACGAAGGCGTGCAGAGGGACAACAAGGCACTGTAGCCATATAGCTAAACACCGCATGGCTATAGTGAAATTGTAGCTACAGCAAAGCATCCACAAGAGCAGCTACAGCTAAGGCAGCGAGAAAACTGCGGGAGCGAGCGGCGCGGACACGAGCTTGCGGATGGGTGCACGGATGGAGAGGCGCCGGAAGCAGAGGAGGTCAGAAGCGGTGCACATGCGCACGGACGGGAGGCAGACGACGAGGACGCGCAGCCCCGACGGGTGCACCGGAGGCGTGCTGAAGTTGAGCCTCCGAGCGCCGCCGAAGAGACGGCAGCGGCGTCGCGGTGGCGATGACGAAGAGGCCGACGG
Source organism: Aegilops umbellulata (assembly GCA_032464435.1). Lineage (NCBI taxonomy): Eukaryota > Viridiplantae > Streptophyta > Magnoliopsida > Poales > Poaceae > Aegilops > Aegilops umbellulata. Next base: position 380,533,848 of record CP136054.1, read on the forward strand.
CGAGGACGCGCTGCCCCTCGCGGCCACTCCGGGTGCGTGTCGATGTCGATCCCCCGACCGCTACTAGAGAGACGGCGCGACGCCGCGGTGGTGAAGGCGAAAACGGTCCCGCCCGGACTGCGAAACCAGCAGCAGCATGGTAGCATAGTAGTAGTACCACACCACGGTGGGCGCCAACTGTCGTGGTATTTCTCACGGGGGGCTTTGCGAGTCGACCGATGCCACAAAGGCTTAGTGTGCGGGTAAGACTTCTTCTGGTAGGCCCGGGAGCGGGTATGCGAGTAGCACGCGGTGGTTTACCCAGCTTCGGAGCTCTCCGGAGAGATAATACTCCTACTGCTGCATGTTTGAGTGTATCTGGTATATCTAGTACAGAGTGCTCCTGGAGCTGTATCTGAGGTCAGTGCCATAGGCATCTGACTTGGTAAATGCATGTATGTGGTATGCTAGTGGCCGACTATGCCCATGGCATGTGGCCGAATGGATGGGTGTGCTCCTACATGAGCATGTATGCATGTGTGTGAGTCCATCCTCCATGGATGGATGAATGGATGTGTGTGAGGCCTTGTGGCCGTGAGTGTGTGAGCCTCCCCTGGTGCTCCTTATAAAGGGGAGCCCAGGGGACAAGGGATGGCCCACGTGACCAACTTCACTATTTGGGAGACAACGATGTGACATCTCACACCTGCTATAGTGTATCACTATTACTCAGGAGTGTCCGGGTACAGCCGTCTTGTCCGCGGTATGGCCATCGTGTCAGGGTCTTGTCGGTGTCGGGTCGTGCTGCAGTCGGCAGCCGACTGGCTGGCGCAGTCGGCAGCCGGCTGGCTGGCACAGTCGGCAGCCGGCTGGCTGGCGCAGTCGGACTGAGGGGCTTTGCTAGCCCCGATGTCTTGAAATATCGTCTTGCCGTCCTCGGGGTACCCGTGGTCGATTACTCCGACCGTGGGCCAGAAGAAACCTTGCCGAAATGCCTTGCCGGCAAGGGCCCTTGACCCGATGTGGGATCCACATATGCCTCCGTGTATCTCCGCCAACAGCTCCAATCCTTCCTCTCGAGGGATACACTTCAATTTCACACCGTTCGGCCTCTTCCTGTACAGGACGTCATCGACGAACTGGTACATGGTAGAGCGACGGGCTACTTTTTCCGCTTCGTCCTGCTCCTCAGGAAGTTCCCCTGTCTAGAGGAATCGAACGGTATGATGTGCCCACGCCGGAGCCTGGGGCTCAACGGCGAGGACTGAAGGCATTTCCTCCGCTATAGGAGCGGCCGTCTCGACGGCAAGAGCTTGACGCTCCGCCGGAGCTAGCCGTCCCGTGGCGGGCTCAGTGTCCCTGGCAACATCCTTGCCGGCGGCTCCGGGGAGCTCGGCGGAAAAGTACTTGCCGGGCCCTGATTTCCTCCTCTTGTTCTGCTCTGTTGATGGATCAACGGATGGCTGAGTTAGCTGAAGCACAAAGGTACCTGGTTCCACAGGTAGCTTGAGGGCAGCGCGTTTTGACAGGTAGTCAGCGATATCGTTCTCCGCTCGGGGAACATATTTAGCCTGTATACCGTCGAAACACTCTTCCTGCTTTCTCACTTCATCGACGTAGGCCTTCATCAACGGGCTCTGGTAATCCTTGTTGACTTGCTTGACGACAAGCTGCGAGTCTCCCATGACGATGAGTTTCTTGATTCCGAGGTCCGCCGCGATCCTAAGACCGGCAAGCAGCCCTTCGTACTCAGCCGTATTGTTGGTCGACGCCTCCCTGGGGAAGTGCATCTGGATCACGTACTTGAGGTGCTCTCCGGTGGGCGCGAAAAGCAGTACGCCAGCCCCGGCGCCCTGTAAGGAGAAAGCTCCATCAAAGTACATGATCCAATCGCAACTTGCCTCCTTGCCGAGGAGAGCAGTATCTTGGGCTTCTTCGTCAGGCGTTGCGGTCCATTCTGCAATGAACTCTGCCAAGACTCGGCTCTGAATCGTCGAAGTACTTTCAAACTTGAGGCCAAAGCTGGACAGCTCCAGTGCCCATTCCACAATTCTTCCCGTCGCATCTGGATTGTGCAATATCCGTTGCAGAGGGAGGCGAGTGACGACAGTGATCTCGTGCGCCTGGAAGTAGTGACGCAGCTTCCGCGAGGCCATAAGAAGGCCGAAGAGCAGTTTCTGCACGCCGGAGTACCTTGATCTAGCCCCCTGCAGGAGGGAACTAACAAAGTAGACCGGGTGCTACATCATTTTCTTCTTCGGCGGCACCTCAACTGGCTGTGTCGTCTTTGCATTGGTGGTGTCGGGCTCTGTCGCTGCCATTACCTCGTCATCAACCTCCCTCTACGCCACTAGTGCAGTGCTGACCACCTGGTTCGTTGCCCCCAGGTATAGCAGCAACGGCTCCTGTGGCCTGGGCGCAACTAGTATCGGCGGGGAGGATAGGTACTTATTCAAATCTTGCAATGCTACCTCAGCTTCTGGCATCCACTCCATCGGGCCCGCCTTTTTCAGGATCTTGAAAAAGGGAAGGGCGCGCTCGGCAGACTTGGAAATGAACCTGCCCATGGCGGCGACCGCAACCAGCAAGCCGACGCACATCCTTGATTCGCTTGGGTGCTTCAGTCTGCTCTATAGGTTTGATCTTGTCTGGATTGGCCTCTATCCCATGCTGTGACACAAAGAACCCGAGAAGCTTGCCAGACGGGACGCCAAAGACGCACTTCTCGGGGTTTAGCTTGAGATTGATCTTGCGCAGGTTTGCAAATGTTTTTTGCAAATTTGGTATGAGGGTTGCCCTGTCCTTGGTTTTGACCACTATGTCATCCATATAAGCTTCCATATTTCTATGGAGCGGGGGTTCAAACCCAATCGGGACCGCCCTTGCAAACGTCGAACCAGCACTCTTCAACCCGAAAGGCATCCGCATGAAACAATACATACCACATGGGGTGATGAATGTTGTTTTCTCTTCGTCTTCTCTTGTCATGAAGATCTGGTGGTAGCCGGAGTAGGCGTCGAGGAATGACAACAGATCGCACCTAGTCGTGGAGTCAACAATCTGGTCGATGTGCGGCAATGGGAAGGGGTCTTTAGGACAAGCCTTATTGATATCTGTGTAATCAATACATAGCCTCCACTTCCCATTTGCCTTGCGCACTACGACCGGATTGGCCAACCACGTTGGATGGAGCACTCCTCTTACCAAACCCGCTGCTTCCAGTTTCCAGATCTCTTCTGTGATGAACTCTTGTCGTTCCAAAGCTTGCTTTCTGACCTTCCTGGGAACGCCGGGGATGTCGGAAGCTTGCCATGCAAACACATCGACATTCGCCCGTAGGAAGGTGACGAGCGCGTCTTCTTATTTGTCGTCAAGGGTGGAGCTTATGGTGAAAGCTCCTCCCGTGCCGTCCCCATTGACAGAAACCTTCTTGGTTCCCGGCGGTATGGCCCTGGGCTTCTTGTTTCCGCTGGCGGAGCTCTCTGGCACGTCCTCCACAGCAGCGCTACACTCCAAAGAGGTGCACTTGCCGGAGTGGGTGTCCGAGGTCTCACCGGTCTTCTTCTTCTTCTTCCCTCCCGGGGTCCCAGCGGCAGGAGCAAGTGCCCTAGTGGCGGCAGCTGCTGCAACTGCTTGCTGGTATAGTTGGTCAGCGCAAATCAGCGGATCTTTCTTGTCGGAGGGGATGGTGATGATCATCACAGGCCCTGGCATTTTCAGGGTGTTGTAGGCGTAGTGTGACGCCGCCATGAACTTGGCCAGCACTGGATGGCCAAGGATCCCGTTGTAGGGCAAGGGGATCGTGGCAACATCAAACACAATCCTCTCCGTCCTGTAGTTCAGGTCGCTTCCAAAAGTCATGGGCAGCGTGACCTTTCCCTTGGGTTGGCTTCTTCCCGGGTTGACCCCTTGAAACGTGCCCGTCTCTTCGAGGTCTCCGTCAGGAATCTGCAGTTTCTCGATCACGGCAGGCGAGATTAAGTTCAGACCGGCCCCGCCATCGACTAGCATCTTTGTCACCTTGAGGTTGCGTATTGTTGGTGAAACCAACAATGGCAAGCACCCGACCGCAGTAGTGCGATCAGGGTGATCCTCAGTGTCAAAAATGATAGGTGTACTGGACCACTTCAGCGGCCTTTGGGCATCAAATGACGGCTCTGCCGCTGTAATCTCTCGCGCCCACTGTTTAAGCCGGCGGTGAGAAGTATGCAGCGAGGCGCCGCCGTTGACACACATGGCCTCTATAGCTTTCTGAAACTCTTGGTCACCGGATTCATCGTCCTCTTCGTGATCGTCGTCTTCTGGCTTTCTGTCACGGCCCCGGGCGGGCCTCTCCTATTGCTTATCCTTGCCGCGATGGCCCGCCTGGCCGTCATGCTTCTTGCCGGACGCCTCAGCACCATCTTGGCCCATCTCTGCCCTCTGCTTCTCAGCGAGGAGCTCAACCTGTCGGAAGTCTTGGAGAGCATGGCCTTTGGTCCGATGGATCTTGCAGTATCGCTTGTCGGAGTTTCCTGGCTTCTCGGCAGCCGCCAAGGCCCGGCAGGCGACACATCCGGCAATTTTCTTGCCGGGGTCATCTGCCTTGGTTTTCTTGGCGGAGCCGGTGTCATCAGATCCCTCGACGGCAAGCACGTCTTTACCTTTGCGCTTCCTGTTGCGGTGCCGGCCCTTCTTCGCCGGGGCGGCAGTATCCTCATCTGAGGAGTCGGTTTCCACGCCGGCATCTTCGCCGGGGTACTTCCTTCCCTCTTCAGCTCGGGCACATCTGTCATCAAGAACATAGAGTTCTGCCACATCTTTCACCTTGTTCATTGCCAGCTCTTCGCACACTTGCGGTTACGCACGTTCTGATGGAACGCGCTGATGATGGCGGCAGGGTGAACATCAGGGATATTGTACTGTATCCGGTTGAACCTCTGTATATACTTGCGGAGACTCTCTCCTCCCTTCTGGGGAATGACATGCAGGTCGCTTGCTTGGCCATGGGCTTGGTGGCCTCCAGTAAAGGCGCCCACGAACTCATGGCACAAATCCAACCAGGAGGAAATAGAGTCCACCGGCAAGTGCATCAACCATGACATGGCGTTGGGTTTAAGAGCCAATGGAAAGTAATCCGCAAGCACCTTATCGTCACGGGCTCCGGCAGCTTGCATCGCGATGGTGTAGATGCTGAGGAACTCGGACGGATGGGTCATGCCACTGTACTTTTTGCCCACGTCAGGTTTGAAGGTGCGGTGAGTGGGCCACTGGAACTGCCGCAGCTCACTTGGTAAAAGCCGGACAGCCTACCTCGTAAGGTAGGCCTCCAGGGCTCTCCGGTGCCGGGTGGTTCGCAGCAGGCCCTGCTCGCCTATCTGACTGGTGGCGCGCTCCGCGCCAGCGCTCGATAGTGGTTCGAGCATCTTCATGTTCTCATTCTCGAAGAACTTGGCGTTGTTCACAGTGGGTCCGTGGGTCGGACGACGCTATGGAGATTTCGTCACCCATAACGTCGCGACAGGCTGGTGTCCGCGGCACTGGGCGAGGAGGAGGCGAGTGCACCGTCGTCGCGGCGCCGCCGGCTTTCCTGCCACTGGTATGTGGGACTCCGTCGGAGCATCGACCCGGGGGCTCCACCGGACTCGGTTCGTCTTTGTTGGCCACCGCAACAAGGCTTCGCTTAGTGGCTCTCCATTCGTCGAGTTTCCCCGTAGTGGGAGGAAAATCGAGGAGCAACTATGCGCGCGCCAGGGCTTCTGCTGGCGTTGGTGGCAGCGAAACCTGCACAGATCGCGACGCGCTTCGACTTCTGACCATGTCAGAAGGAGCTCTATCACGACCCCGTGGTCGCATGCCATCTTCACCAGCGCCTCGGCGAGTGGGCAGGTCTTCTACATCCCGGGAGTGGCGCTTGGGGCTCTTCCCGCGGCGACGCCCGGGGTCTTCGGCGTGGTTACGCCGTTCATCGCGCGCCGCTTGAGAGGAGCGCGCCGTCGGCGCCGGCGTGGGAGTCTCGGAAGCCCTCGCGTCGCCTTCGGGCGGGGTGGCAGCGATCTTGGAAGGCCCCGCGCCACCCACGGAGGGCCTGGCTCCGTCTTTGGATTTGGCGGCATGCGGCCCGTTACCAGGCGCACGAACATCGCTGCCTCCCAAACTCTGGCTGCTGGGATGGTGTTGGTGTTCGCGAACGGCGCCCCGGGTCCTTTCTGCGACCGGTCCGCTGCTTGCCCGCGTCGGGACGAGATGTCCGGCCTCCGACGGGCCAACCGCCACCGTCGTCCTCTTCTTGGGCGCCATGACGATGAAGAAGCGTTGAACTAACTGCTAAATCCGATTCTCACAACTACGCCCCCTACCTGGCGCGCCAAAGATGTCGGTGTGGAATGACACTTATGGGATCACAAGAATCCCTACTATGGTTGCGGGGTGCGGGGTCGTGAGAAGAGCGGATCAAACAGATAGCACACGGTTCCTTTACCCAGGTTCGGGCCGCGAGGACGCGTAAAACCTTACTCCTGCTTTGGTGGATTGTTTATCTGTGTTCTTGAACTAGCAATGGGGCATGAGGAGCTCCAAAAAGCCAAATCCCCTTCCTGGTCGCCTTGGGCCCCCTTTTATAGGGAATGGGGTTTCCACAGTGGCACACAGGAGGTGGAAAGGATACAGTGATGCGAGGTTATCCCTCGCATTACATGACAAGGCGCATTTAATGCGTCTTGCTTAGGTGTCTTTGCTTTATCGGGGACGGGGGAGAGCCATGTCTCGTCCGTCACCGCTCCCTCTTGCGTCGACACGCGCCCTGGCCAGCGGTGCCTGCGGTGCCATGTAGGCAGGCAGGCAGCTGAGGTGGCGCAGTGACGGGTCTCCACGAAGATCTGCTTGCCGCCACGCAGGTGCCTGCCCAGCTGGTTGGGTCGGCAGCTGCATGCGAACGGCGGTGGGGGCTTGATTGGTGTGGGCCTGACGATGGCCCTACAAGGGTTCATGGCAAGGGCCTTGCCATGGCCCCGGCAAGGGCCTTGTCATGGCCCTGGCAAGGGTCTTGCTGTGGCCCCCGCAAGGGTCTTGCCGTGGCGCCCGCAAGGGTCTTGCCGTGGCGCCTGCTGTCATCCCCGGCAAGGCTCTTGCTGGGGGCCTTGTGGTCCTCCTTGGCTGGGATCCCACCAAGGATCATCATCTTCTAAAGGTGTGTATCTGATCTTGAATGTCTTCACAAAGATCTGCATGCCACCACGGGGATGTCTCCCGAATCCTTGCCCCATGGGGGCAGTGGACTCAAGGGTGACTCGCTCCGTAGGTGTGGGGCGAGCTGCCACGGCAAGGGTCTTGCCGGGTTTGCTAGAACTGCCCCCCGGCAAGGATCTTGCCGGGGGAGTCCGCTTCGTCCCCTTTGCTCTTTGTGGTCTTGGTCTTGGCGTCGTTCTGCTTCTCTTGAGCTCCGGCCTCACCTTGGCTTACCTCCCTGGCCGTGCTTGGTGTGGCGGTGCCCATGGCTCAGACTGCCCGTGCACAGTTATAGGGGTACAAAAAGTGTACCCCCCCTTTTGTACACCGACACGGAGGTTCGGCCGTGTGAATGGTCTTCCAATGATTTCTTGAGAGCAGACTGGATTTATGATGATTTTTATGAATTGGATGAGAATGCAGGCCTCACCGCCTTCCTCCGCGAGCAACGCGAACAGTATCTCTTACTCACCAATACTTTTGTGCAAAACTTGTACTATTATCCTCAGGAATCACCACATTCAGTAGAGTTTCATTTATATGATGTGGTTAAGAAGATGTCATTATATGAATTTTGCAGGGTTTGCAAAATACCTTTCGAGAGTAGCTTAGAGGAACCATGTCGTAGAGATGTGGATGGGTTTATTGATACTATTACTGTAGGGGAAACTAGGAAGGTTTCCGATGCAAGAATCACTAGCATACATTTTCCTGTTTTACGCTACTTTGCAATATTTGCTAGTCGTTGCTTAATTGGTCGCGGAAACTGTGCAAACCTTAGTGTTCCTGATATTATTATTTTGTTCCATGGTTTATTACGAGATGACTCTGTTAGTATGAGTGGTATTATTGCCAAACAGTTAAGTCTAAACCGTACAAAGGGTACCATCTTTGGAGGTGTTTATGCTTCACGCCTTGCTGCATATTATAACATACCTATTAGGCACTATGAAAAAGAAGAAAAATTGCTGCCTACTGTTCATTTAGATTATAAAAGTATGGTAGTGCATGATTTTATTGTTAAGAATAGGGAAGGGGCGCTTAAATACAAATTGCTCTTTGATAAACATCACCCTGATACTATAACCTTGCCTGCTCCTTCCTTGTTTGATTTATCTACAGGCCAGTATCTCGTTCCGTTGGCGGCCATCCATGCCTACCGGAACCCTACATCAGCTGCAGAGCCAGAGTCGGAACCACAATTTGATCCTCCACGACAGTCTTATTACCAGTGGGATCCGGAGATGATTGCCAACCAGTGGCAATCAAAATCTTTTTCATCTCAATACGACCCCAATTACAACTATGGATATCCGCCGGGCCATCCGTGGCACTAGACCAACTTAGGCCAAAAGCCTAAGCTTGGGGGAGTACATATTTCCCACCGACATTACATTTAATTATGTTTACACACTCATTGCTAGATGTCGGTGCTCATACTCTTTCACTGTAATATCCATGCTAGTTTATTTTCTTTCTGTGCTTTCTTCTTGTGTGTTTGAAAAACCTTAAGAAAACCAAAAAAATTGTTGTAGCTTTAGCTAGTTTGCTTTTCATGTTGTAGTAGTAATAATTAAAAAGAAAACCCAAAAATATTTCATGTTCTTCTTTTGCTTGTTGGGAGCTTTCCCATGTAAATAGTTTTATTTCTTTTCTTTTCTTTGGGGGTCGATAGGAGAAGACCATAATTAAATTGTTGAAGTGGCTCTTATATGCATTGTTGTTGATTTAACCAAGAGCCCATATTGCCTTGTCTTCTCCTGTTTATTGAATGCTTGTAGATTCCAGCTTAGTCCAATGCACGTGCACTATTATTATTATTCACATCGTTCGGTCGTGCAAGTGAAAGGCAATCATGATGATATATGATGGACTGACTAAGATGAGAGAAGCTGGTATGAACTCGACCTCTCTTGTTTTTGTAAATATGACTAGTTCATCGTTCTTGATTCAGCCTATTATGAATAAACATGTTTGCAATGACAATTAGAGATCATAGTTTCTCGTGCCATGCTTAATTAGCTATGAGTTATAATGGTTTACCTTGCGTGCCAACATGCTATTAAAATGGTTGTGATGTGCTATAGCGGGGTGGTATCCTCCTTTGAATGATTTAAGTGACTTGACTTGGCACATGTTCACACATGTAGTTGAAACAAATCAACATAGCCTTCACAAAATTTACGTTCATGGTGGATTATACCCTACTCATGCTTGCACTCAATGTTCATTAATTTTAATGCATGTTCATGACTGTTGTCGCTCTCTGGTTGGTCGCTTCCCAGTCTTTTGCTACCCTTCACTTGTACTAAGCGGGAATACTGCTTGTGCATCCAATCCCTTAAACCCCAAAGTTATTCCATATGAGTCCACCATACCTTCCTATATGCGGTATCTACCTGCCGTTCCAAGTAAGTATGTGCCAAACTCTAAACCTTCAAATGAAAGTCTGTTTTGTATACTCGAATAGCTCATGTATCAACTAGGGTTGTCCTTATCTTCCATGTTAGTGAAGGAAATATGCCCTAGAGGCAATAATAAATTTATTATTTATTTCCTTATATCATGATAAATGTTTATTATTCATGCTAGAATTGTATTAACCGGAAACATAATACTTGTGTGAATACATAGACAAACAGAGTGTCCCTAGTATGCCTCTACTTGACTAGCTCGTTGATCAAAGATGGTTATGTTTCCTAGCCATAGACATGAGTTGTCATTTGATTAATGAGATCACGTCATTAGGAGAATGATGTGATTGACTTGACCCATTCCGTTAGCTTAGCACACGATCGTTTAGTATTCTGCTATTGCTTTCTTCATGACTTATACATGTTCCTATGACTATGAGATTATGCAACTCCTGTTTACCGGAGGAACACTTTGTGTGCTACCAAACGTCACAACGTAACTGGGTGATTATAAAGGTGCTCTACAGGTGTCTCCAAAGGTACTTGTTGGGTTGGCGTATTTCGAGATTAGGATTTGTCACTGTGATTGTCGGAGAGGTATCTCTGGGCCCACTCGGTAATGCACATCACTTAAGCCTTGCAAGCAACTAATGAGTTAGTTGCGGGATGATGTATTACGGAACGAGTAAAGAGACTTGCCGGTAACGAGATTGAACTAAGTATTGAGTTACCGACGATCGAATCTCGGGCAAGTAATATACCGATGACAAAGGGAACAACGTACATTGTTATGTGGTTTGACCGATAAAGATCTTCGTAGAATATATGGGAGCCAATATGAGCGTCCAGGTTCCGCTATTGTTTATTGGCCAGAGACGTGTCTCGGTCATGTCTACATAGTTCTTGAACCCGTAGGGTCCGCACGCTTAAAGTTTCGATGACAGTTATATTATGAGTTTATATGTTTTGATGTACCGAAGGTAGTTCAGAGTCCCGGATGTGATCACGGACATGACGAGGAGTCTCGAAATGGTCGAGACATGAAGATTGATATATTGGGCGACTATATTCGGACACCAGAATGGTTCTGGGGGTTATCAGATATATATACCGGAGTACCGGAGGGTTACCGGAACCCCTCGGAGGTTATTGGGCCTCATGGGCCCAATTGGTGGAAGAGGAGAGGCGGCCAAGGGGCAGCCGCTCCCCCCTCCCCCCATGTCTGAATTGTACAAGGAGGGCCCCCCCTTTCCTTTCCCCTCTCTCTCCTTCCCTCTTCTCTCCTAATACAACAAGGAAAAGGGAGGGAGTCCTACTCCTGGTGGGAGTAGGACTCCTCCTGGCGCACCCCTCCTGGCCAGCCGCCTCTCCCCCCCTTGCTCCTTTATATACCGGGGACGGGGGGTACCCTAGGGACACAACAATTGACCATTGATCTTTTAGCCGTGTGCGGTGCCCCCCTCCACCATAGTCCACCTCGATAATATCGTAGTGGTGCTTAGGTGAAGCCCTGCGTCGGTAGAACATCATCATCGTCACCATGCCGTCATCTTGACGAAACTCTCCATCAACACTCGGCTGGATCGGAGTTCGAGGGACGTCATTGGGCTGAACGTGTGCTGAACTCGGAGGTGTCGTGCGTTCGGTACTTCATCGGTCGGATCGTGAAGACGTACGACTACATCAACCGTGTTGTGCTAACGCTTCCGCTTTCGGTCTACGAGGGTACGTGGACAACACTCTCCCCTCTCGTTGCTATGCATCGCCATGATCTTGCGTGTGCGTAGGAATTTTTTTGAATTTACTACGTTTCCCAACAGTGGCATCCGAGCCAGGTTTTGTGCGTAGATGTCATATGCACGTGTAGAACACAAGTGAGTTGTGGGCGATATAAGTCATACTTCTTACCAGCATGTCATACTTTGGTTTGGCGGTATTCTTGGATGAGGCGGCCCGGACCGACATTACGCGTACGCTTAAGCGAGAATGGTTCTACCGACGTGCTTTGCACACAGGTGGCTGGCGGGTGTTAGTTTCTCCAACTTTAGTTGAACCGAGTGTGGCTATGCCCGGTCCTTGCGAAGGTTAAAATAGCACCAACTTGACAAACTATCATTGTGGTTTTGATGCATAGGTAAGAACGGTTCTTGCTAAGCCCGTAGCAGCCACGTAAAATTTGCTACAACAAAGTAGAGGACGTCTAACTTGTTTTTGCAGGGCATGTTCTGATGTGATATGGTCAAGACATGATGCTAAATTTTATTGTATGAGATGATCATGTTTTGTAACCGAGTTATCGGCAACTGGCAGGAGCCATATGGTTGTCGCTTTATTGTATGCAATGCAATCGCCCTGTAATGCTTTAGTTTATCACTAAGAGGTAGCGATAGTCGTAGAAGCATAAGTTTGGCGAGACGACAACGATGCTACGATGGAGATCAAGGTGTCGCGCCAGTGACGATGGTGATCATGACGGTGTTTCGGAGATGGAGATCACAAGCACAAGATGATGATGGCCATATCATATCACTTATATTGATTGCATGTGATGTTTATCTTTTATGCATCTTATCTTGCTTTGATTGACGGTAGCATTATAAGATGATCCCTCACTAAATTATCAAAGTATAAGTGTTCTTCCTGAGTATGCACCGTTGCGAAAGTTCTTCGTGCTGAGACACCACGTGATGATCGGGTGTGATAGGATCTACGTTCAAGTACAACAGATGCAAAACAATTGCACACGCGGAATACTCAGGTTAAACTTGACGAGCCTAGCATATAACAGATATGGCCTCGGAAGAGGGAGACCGAAAGGTCGAGCGTGAATCATATACTAGATATGATCAACATAGTGATGTTCACCATTGAAACTACTCCATCTCGCGTGATGATCGGACATGGTTTAGTTGATTTGGATCACGTGATCACTTAGAGGATTAGAGGGATGTCTATCTAAGTGGGAGTTCTTTAATAATATGATTAATTGAACTTAAATTTATCATGAACTTAGTACCTGATAGTATTTTGCTTGTCTATGTTGATTGTAGATAGATGGCCTGTGATGTTGTTCCGTTGAATTTTAATGCGTTCCTTGAGAAAGCAAAGTTGAAAGATGATGGTAGCAATTACACGGACTGGGTTCGTAACTTAAGGATTATCCTCATTGCTGCACAAAAGAATTATGTCCTGGAAGCACCGCTGGGTGTCAGACCTGCTGCAGGAGCAACACCAGATGTTATGAACGTCTGCAGAGCAAAGCTGATGACTACTCAATAGTTCAGTGTGCCATGCTTTACGGCTTAGAACCGGGTCTTCAACGACGTTTTAAATGTCATGGAGCATATGAGCTGTTCCAGGAGTTGAAGTTAATATTTCAAGCAAATGCCCGGATTTTGAGATATGAAGTCTCCAATAAGTTCTATAGCTGCAAAATGGAGGAGAACAGTTCTGTCAGTGAGCATATACTCAAAATGTCTGGGTATAATAATCACTTGATTCAATTGGGAGTTACTCTTCCAGATGATTGCGTCATTGACAGAATTCTCCAATCACTGCCACCAAGCTACAAGAGCTTCGTGATGAACTATAATATGCAAGGGATGACCAAGACTATTCCCGAGCTCTTCGCAATGCCAAAAGCTGCGGAGGTAGAAATCAAGAAGGAGCATCAAGTGTTGATGGTTAACAAAACCACTAGTTTCAAGAAGAAGGGCAAAGGGAAGAAAAAGGGGAACTTCAAGAAGAACGGCAAGCGAGTTGCTGCTCAAGAGAAGAAACCCAAGTCTGGACCTAAGCCTGAAACTGAGTGCTTCTACTGCAAGCAGACTGGTCACTGGAAGCGGAACTGCCCCAAGTATTTGGCGGATAAGAAGGATGGCAAGGTGAACAAAGGTATATGTGATATACATGTTATTGATGTGTACCTTACTTATGCTCACAGTAGCACCTGGGCATTTGATACTTGTTTTGTTGCTAATATTTGCAACTCGAAACAGGGACTGCGGATTAAGCGAAGATTGGCTAAGGACGAGGTGACGATGCGCGTGGGAAATGGTTCTAAAGTCGATGTGATAGCGGTCGGCACGCTACCTCTACATCTATCTTCGGGATTAGTTTTAGACCTGAATAATTGTTATTTGGTTCCAATGTTGAGCATGAACATTATATCTGGATCTTGTTTGATGCGAGACGGTTATTCGTTTAAATTAGAGAATAATGGTTGTTCTATTTATATGAGTAATATCTTTTATGGTCATGCACCCTTGAAGAGTGGTCTATTTTTGTTGAATCTCGATAGTAGTGATACACATATTCATAATATTGAAGCCAAAAGATGCAGAGTTGATAATGATAGTGCAAGTTATTTGTGGCACTGCCATTCCGGTCATATCGGTATAAAGCGCATGAAGAAACTCCATACTGATGGACTTTTGGAACAACATGATTATGAATCACTTGGTACTTGCGAACCGTGCCTCATGGGCAAGATGACTCAAACACCGTTCTCCGATACTATGGAGCGAGCAACAGATATGTTGGAAACCATACATATAGATGTATGTGGTCCGATGAATATTGAGGCTCGAGGCGGATATCGTTATTTTCTCACCTTCACAGATGATTTGAGCAGATATGGGTATATCTACTTAATGAAACATAAGTCTGAAAGATTTGAAAAGTTCAAAGAATTTCAGAGTGAAGTTGAAAATCATCGTAACAAAAAAATAAAGTTTCTACGATCTGATCGTGGAGGAGAATATTTGAGTTACGAGTTTGGTCTTCATTTGAAAAAATTCGGAATAGTTTTGCAACTCACGCCACCCGGAACACCACAGCATAATGGTGTGTCCGAACGTCGTAATCGTACTTTACTTGATATGGTGCGATCTATGATGTCTCTTACTGATTTACCGCTATCGTTTTGGGGTTATGCTTTAGAGACGGCTGCATTCACGTTAAATAGGACACTGTCGAAATCTGTTGAGACGACGCCTTATGAACTATGGTTTGGCAAGAAACCAAAGTTGTCGTTTCTTAAAGTTTGGGGCTGCGATGCTTATGTGAAAAAGCTTCAACCTGATAAGCTCGAACCCAAATCGGAAAAATGTGTCTTCATAGGATACCCAAAAGAGACAGTTGGGTACACCTTCTATCACAGATCTGAAGGCAAGACTTTTGTTGCTAAATTCAGAATCTTTCTAGAGAAGGAGGTTCTCTCGAAAGAAGTGAGTGGGAGGAAAGTAGAACTTGATGAGGTAACTGTACCTGCTCCCTTATTAGAAAGTAGTTCATCACAGAAACCGGTTTTTGCGACACCTACACCAATTAGTGAGGAAGTTAATGATGATGATCATGAAACTTCAGATCAAGTTGTTACTAAACCTCGTAGGTCAACCAGAGTAAGATCCGCACCAGAGAGGTATGGTAATCCTGTTCTGGAAGTTATGTTACTAGACCATGACGAACCTACGAACTATGAAGAAGCGATGGTGAGCCCAGATTCCGCAAAATGGCTTGAGGCCATGAAATTTGTGATCAGATCCATGTATGAGAACAAAGTATGGACTTTGGTTGACTTGCCCGATGATCGGCAAGCCATTGAGAATAAATGGGTCTTCAAGAAGAAGACTAACGTTGACGGTAATGTTACTGTCTATAAAGCTCGACTTGTTGCGGAAGGTTTTCGACAAGTTCAAGGGATTGACTACGATGAGACCTTCTCACCTGTAGCGATGCTTAAGTCTGTCTGAATCATGTTAGCAATTGCGGCATTTTATGATTATGAAATTTGGCAAACGGATGTAAAAATTGCATCCTGAGTGGATTTCTGGAAGAAGAGTTGTATATGATGCAACCGGAAGGTTTTGTTGATCCAAAGGGAGCTAACAAATTGTGCAAGCTCCAGCGATCCATTTATGGACTGGTGCAAGCCTCTCGGAGTTGGAATAAATGCTTTGTTAGTGTGATTAAAGCATTTGGTTTTATACAGACTTTTGGAGAAGCCTGTATTTACAAGAAAGTGAGTGGGAGCATTGTAGCATTTCTGATATTATATGTGGATGACATATTGCTGATTGGAAATGATATAGAATTTTTGGATAGCATAAAGGGATACTTGAATAAGAGTTTTTTAATGAAAGACATCGGTGAAGCTGCTTATATATTGGGCATCAAGATGTATAGAGATAGATCAAGATGCTTAATTGGACTTTCACAAAGCACATACCTTGACAAAGTTTTGAAGAAGTTCAAAATGGATCAAGCAAAGAAAGGTTTCTTGCCTGTGTTACAAGGAGTGAAGTTGAGTAAGACTCAATGCCCGACCACTTCAAAAGATAGAGAGAAGATGAAAGATGTTCCGTATGCTTCAGCCATAGGCTCTATCATGTATGCAATGCTGTGTACCAGACCTGATGTGTGCCTTTCTACAAGTCTAGCAGGGAGGTACCAAAGTAATCCAGGAGTGGATCACTGGACAGCGGTCAAGAACATCCTGAAATACCTGAAAAGGACTAAGGATATGTTTCTCGTTTATGGAGGTGACAAAGAGCTCATCGTAAATGGTTACGTTGATGCAAGCTTTGACACTGATCCGGACGATTCTAAATCGCAAACCAGATACGTGTTTACATTGAACGGTGGAGCTGTCAGTTGGTGCAGTTCTAAACAAAGCGTCGTGGCGGGATCTACGTGTGAAGCGGAGTACATAGCTGCTTCAGAAGCAGCAAATGAAGGAGTCTGGATGAAGGAGTTCATATCGATCTAGGTGTCATACCTAGTGCATCGGGTCCAATGAAAATCTTTTGTGACAATACTGGTGCAATTGCCTTGGCGAAGGAATCCAGATTTCACAAGAGAACCAAGCGCATTAAGAGACACTTCAATTCCATCCGGGATTTAGTCCAGGTGGGAGACATAGAAATTTGCAAGATACATACGGATCTGAATGTTGCAGACCTGTTGACTAAGCCTCTTCCACGAGCAAAACATGATCAGCACCAAGGCTCCATGGGTGTTCGAATCATTACTGTGTAATCTAGATTATTGACTCTAGTGCAAGTGGGAGACTGAAGGAAATATTCCCTAGAGGCAATAATAAAGTCATTATTTATTTCCTTATATCATGATAAATGTTTATTATTCATGCTAGAATTGTATTAACCGGAAACATAATACTTGTGTGAATACATAGACAAACAGAGTGTCACTAGTATGCCTCTACTTGACTAGCTCGTTGATCAAAGATGGTTATGTTTCCTAGCCATAGACATGAGTTCTCATTTGATTAACGGGATCACATCATTAGGAGAATGATGTGATTGACTTGACCCATTCCGTTAGCTTAGTACACGATCATTCAGTATTCTGCTATTGCTTTCTTCATGACTTATACATGTTCCTATGACTATGAGATTATGCAACTCCGGTTTACTAGAGGAACACTTTGTGTGCTACCAAACGTCACAATGTAACTGGGTGATTATAAAGGTGCTCTACAGGTGTCTCCAAAGGTACTTGTTGGGTTGGCGTATTTTGAGATTAGGAGTTGTCACTTCGATTGTCGGAGAGGTATCTCTGGGCCCACTCGGTAATGCACATCACTTAAGCCTTGCAAGCATTGCAACTAATGAGTTAGTTGCGGGATGATGTATTATGGGACGAGTAAAGAGACTTGCCAGTAACGAGATTGAACTAGGTATTGACATACCGACGATCGAATCTCGGGCAAGTAACATACCGATGACAAAGGGAACAACGTACGTTGTTATGGGGTTTGACCGATAAAGATCTTTGTCGGTGTCAAAACCGGCGGATCTCGGGTAGGGGGTCCCGAACTGCGCGTCTAGGCGATGGTAACAGGAGACAAGGGACACGATGTTTTTACCCAGGTTCAGGCCCTCTCTATGGAGGTAAAACCCTACTCCTGCTTGATTAATATTGATGATATGGGTAGTACAAGAGTAGATCTACCACGAGATCAGGGAGGCTAAACCCTAGAATCTAGCCTATGGTATGATTGTTGTTCTTCGGACTAAACCTTCCGGTTTATATAGACATCGGAGGGGGCTAGGGTTACACAGAGTCAGTTACAAGGAAGGAGATCTACATATCTGTATTGCCAAGCTTGCCTCCCATGCCAAGGAAAGTCCCATCCGGACACGAGACGAAGTCTTCAATCTTGTATCTTCATAGTCCAACAGTCCGGCCAAATGTTATAGTCCAGCTGTTCGGATACCCCCTAATCCAGGACGCCCTCAGTAGCCCCCGAACCAGGCTTCAATGACGATGAGTCCGGCGCGCAGATTGTCTTCGGCATTGCAAGGCGGGTTCTTCTCCAAATTCCGAATACCTATTAAATAGTGTCCGTCTTCTTGTAAACGCTACGCTTCTTGGCTTCCATGCCCAATAATGGCCACCTTCCACATGTCAAGCAAATGTGAAGATCCGGGGTGTTTTTACATTTACCCCCTAGCTATGCAAATGAGCTGTCTATTAAAGAGACGAGGATTCAGATCCAAACCACACCATCCTCCCTTAGCGAGCATTCATTGGAGCGCACCCGAAAGAAATCCATTCCATCATGGTCGGTCAACGCAGCTCCTCTCATTCCCCCAGGCCCAAGCCCGGAGATTGGGAGAGGTGTTCCATCCCGCACAGCCAACTAGTGAAGCTTCAGACCCAGGGATTTCTCCCGCCAGCGTATATGGTCCCGGTTCGACCCGGGCTCACCACCTACAATGGCGGAGAGCAAGTGGAGAGCTTTCCCAATCCCTCTAAGGGAGAGTGGGTATGCCTCGTCCCTTATTTGATAAGAGGACTCGGATTTCCAATTCATCCATTTCTCCGGGGGCTCCTGGAGTTCTACGGCCTCCAGTTGCACAGCCTTACTCCTGCATCCATACTACATATCGCGGGCTACATAGCCCTTTGCGAGCTGTTTTTGGGTTGCGAGGCTCATTTCACACTGTGGAAGAAGCTATTCTGCCTTGTGCCCCGTTCTCAGAGGGGGTCAATATATCAAGTGGGCGGAGCCGAAGTATGGCGCATCGCCGGGACTGGATATCTATCCGGAACCCCGAAGAAGGCGTCCGAAGACTGGCCTTCGGAGTGGTTTTATATAGAAGACGTCCCCCTTCCGGATCCTATTCGGATCGGCCTTCCTAAGTTTGATAATGCTCCTTTGAAGAAGCGCCTGAGCTGGCGCCCACGGAGTCCCCAGGAGGAAGATGACAGAGACGTTCTTTACCTGATGAGCCGGATAAAGTTGCTGGCTTAGTCAGGACTGACCATGATCGAAGTCATGGCGATATGCATTATGTGGGGGGTGCAGCTGCTTCAATATAGGGGCCACCCCATGTGGGATTTCAACAGAGAGGATGACGCCACCCGCTGCGGCCGCAAGGGGCCGGACTCGACCGCTGCTCTAGCAAAAATCTTGTCCGATTTGTAAAAGGGAGAAGAGGAGGAATTCCTCCACGTCAATCCACAGGGCGGATTTTCTATGTACAATCCTCCGAGCTGGTAAGTCAACACCTTTCATGCCCATCCGTGCCATATTCCCATAGTTAAGTATTTTACCTTGTGATTTCAACGCAGGAGCTGCGTAAGGCTGTAAGGGAGATCAACAACCCGCCTCCACAACCAGAGGATCCGGAGCGATCCCTCGACCCGGCCTCCCAAGAGGATCTGGACATATCTGTGGAGCTAATTGGTAGGGTGTTTTATCAATTAAGCAGCGACAAGGCCTTGGTGGCCATTACGGCCGATTACCTTGGGCTGCTCCCAGCTTCGCAGGTAACTGAGACCAAAGTCCCAACATTTTGAAAAGGATTCGTCCTTGTGCACTTTGCTTACCGTATACCAACGGTGTTTTACAGGGAAGGCCCTCGGGTCATCATGCCGAGCCCACGGCAACTAGCCAACAAGGGGCTTCGAGGCCAGGCAGGCTAAAAAGGAATGCAGTCGAGACTGGGACACCGGCGCAGCGGTATGACGTGCCTTCTCACTCCATGGTATCGTTTTTAAAGGCATATTAATGCCTGTGATTTCTTAGGAAGAAGAACGCTCGCCAAAATATATCTGGAGAGGTCGCCAATCACGCCTCCACCAGTCAGGCTCCAAGGCCGGACCCGGAAGCGGAAGCGAATACGAGGCGCACGCCGGATGCTCCTCCGACAGAGGATGCGGACAGAATTTCCGCCACAAATTCCGAGGTGGAGAGCGCCATGAACCACAGGCATCGCCGAGCCATTCTCTTGACGCTTGTTTCTCCGGAGAGGCATTTGATGCCTTCAACTCGGGAGACGCGTACCTCCATGCTGCTCAAAATGGTCTAGCCAGAGCCATGGATCAATATGTAAAGGATATACGGGTGAGATATTTTGATGATTATATATAGTAGTAGCCCCTGAGACTTGAAACGGTTAGAATAACTGATTTAAGGATCATTTGTTATGCAGGTTCTTACAGAAAAGAATACCCAATTGTCCCATGAGCTTGAAGAGCGCAAAGCCCAACTTCAGGCCGCACTAGCCGCAGGAGAGAAGTCCAAGAAGACCCCCTCTAATAATATATGTTTCAAATGATAGGTATTATGTAGAGTGCGGCATATATGCAAATCTGACAATGAAATTGTAGATGACGCCGGAGGAAATCCGGATGAGCAACATCTCCTACGCCGGCTAAAGGCTGGCGAAAGTGTGCTTACGAAGGATAGGCAAGAGAAGAATAATCTCCAGGATGCTAATACCCAGCTGAGCGTGTGTAACACCCGGATGTAACTTGCCATATTTGTGACTCCAACTCTTGCCATTTTCGGCAATGTGATATGTTATTCCCTCCGTGGTTGGGTTTCCCTTCATTTTGCATTTTGTCCTTGTCATGCATTTCATGTCATGTCATCCTGTGCATCGCATTCGCATACGTGTTTGCCTTATGCATCCGAGCCTTTTCCCCGTTGTCCGTTTTGCTATCCGGCACTCCTATGTCCCCGGCGCCCCCTTTTGCCTCTTTCCGTGAGCGGGTATTAAACTTTCTCGGAATGGACCGAGGTTTGACATGTGGCCTTGGTATAGCACTGGTAGACCGCCTGTCAAGTTTCGTGCCATTTGGAGTCTGTTTGATACTCCAACGGTTAACCGGGTAACCGCGAAGGCCTCGTGTATGTTGCAGCCCAAAACCCCTTCAAAACAGCCCAATAACCCACCTAAGTCACTCCCATGTCCATCGCCGTTCGATCACGATCGCGTGGCCGAAAACCGCACTTCATTTGGAGCTTCCTAGCTCCTCCTACCTATAAATAAGTGGCCTCCCCCGAAAATCCCGCAGACCAAACCCTAGCCCTGCTCCCTCTCCGCCGCCGGACAAAATCCGGACAGCCGGACACGTCCGCCCGCGCCACCGGACGAATCGCCTCACGCCACGTGGCGCGCCGCCGTTCTCCCCGGGCCCTCCCCGGCCTATCGCGGCGCCGCCGCCCCGCCGCCTCCCGGCCCGACCGGCTCCCTGCCGCGCCGCCGCCGCCTCCTCCCGCTGCCCCATCGCCGGCGAGCGTCGCCGCCGTCACCGCCCCGCGCTCCACCGCGCCGCGCCCGTCGCTGCATCGCTCCACCGCCCCCTCGTCGGCGCCGCTCCTCGCCTCCCCGCCGGCTCTCCGCGCGTCCGCGCCTCCTCTCTCGCCGCCACGCCGCCCCGCAACTCCGGCGAGCTCGCGCCGCCGCCTCGGCCCGCCGGATCCCGATCTGGATCTGGAACCCTAGGTAGTATTTTCCCTAAGTCCCGTAATAAATTACATTCTGGTGCCCTTTTGTTCATGCCATAACTTGCTGCATGATGCTCCGTTTTGTGCGTGTAATATGTCAAATTGTTTGCCTCGACGAGTACCTCATTTCATCTCATTGCATCAGTTTCATTAGAGTTCATATTGATGCCCGAAATGATGTTAGTTTCAGATCTGTTTCAGTAGATGCACTTTTGTCATTTTTGCCATGATTGATGTGTGCACCCTATGAACTTGAGCTCTACATGTGTTTTGAAATATGCCATGCTATCTTTACATGGGTGTATGCCATGTATTTTTGTGATCTTTGTGGTGACTAGCACAAGCATACAAACTAGGGTACATAATGTTGCTGATTTCAGAGACTTGGTAATTTCACTAAGTTATTTCCTGTTGTTAATTTTATGCCATGTGTTCATGTTGTTTCAGAGAGATCTATGCCTCTTTTGAGCATGATCAGTAAGGGTGTTTTGTACATATGTATTTGCTCTATCCATCCATGCCTTTGTTTATAATTATGGAGTGCCATAGTTTGAGTTAATCAAGCTCTACTTTTGCTATAAAATGTTACTGGCAGATTGTTTACATGTTATTCGATTTTGCCAAGCTTGTTGTAGTTGATCCTTGCGGGATATGATGTTATTCTTGCCATGTCTAGCTTCCATGCCATGTATTCTTGATTAATGTATGCTTAGTTTATCATGCAATGCTCTGTAGTGAGTGCATCGAGCTCACGAACATGCCTACTTGTTATCTGTTTTTTGACATGTCCAGTTTTCTGCCAAGTCTGAAACCTGTAACGAAACTTGCTTAATTGACATGGGTGCTATTATATTTTATGATCCCTTTTGGCTCATTGTCAGTAAGGGACTTTTGTTCTATGCCTTGATTGGATTCATGCCATGCCTTTTTTTGCTATATTGTGTTCCTGTAGCATGTTGTTTCCTTGCTCTAAACATGTCATCCTGATGTTAATTTCTGGCATTCTGTTATTTTCACCAAGTCTGTGAACCTGTTATCTTTTGCACTTTTGCCATGCTTGTTTGAACCTGCTGTGGTGTGATTTAACCGTAGCTCATTGTTCATCGTTTGTCAAGCATCTTGAGTAGATTACTGTCATATGCTTTAATGGTACGTTTGGGTGCAGTAGTTCAATTTCTTCTTGCTTGCTAAGTAGCATCATGCTGTTAATGGCAGAATATTGTCATTCTTGTTTTGCTTGTCATTTGCAAACCGTGCATCCGATTCCGGTGATCTTTATATCGATTTCAACCGAAATCACCTCACCTTTACAGTGGAATACTTGGTTTGCCAAGATTATGCCTTGTTCATCTTTTCCTTCCGGAGCATGCATATGCATTGCATACCACATCTCACATATCATGCCATGTTTTGCATCATGTTGATTGCGCATTGCATCGTGGTTGATAGTCGTTCCTTTGCTTGTGTTCTTGTTTTTGGGTGGATCTAGGAGACGAGTACGTGACCGAGGAACCTGTTGAGAACGCTTACGAGGACCAAGCTTTCGACAACCCTGAGAACCTTGCAGGCAAGATGACCATACCCTCAAAATCACTTCTATCTTTGCTTGCTAGTTGCTCGCTCTTTTGCTATGCCTATGCTGCGATACCTACCACTTGCTTATCATGCCTCCCATATTGTCAAACCAAGCCTCTAACCCACCTTGTCCTAGCAAACCGTTGTTTGGCTATGTTACCGCTTTGCTCAGCCCCTCTTATAGCGTTGTTAGTTGCAGGTGAAGATGAAGTTTGTTCCTTGTTGGAACATGAAGATGTTGTTCCTTGTTGGAACATGTTTACTTGTTGGGATATCACAATATCTCTTATATTAATAATGCATCTATATACTCGGTAAAGGGTGGAAGGCTCGGCCTTATGCCTGGTGTTTTGTTCCACTCTTGCCGCCCTAGTTTCCATCATATCGGTATTATGTTCCCGGATTTTGCGTCCCTAACGCGGTCGAGTGATTTATGGGACCCCCTTGACAGTTCGCTTTGAATAAGACTCCTCCAGCAAGGCCCAACATTGGTTTTACCATTTGCCTCACCTATGCCCTTTTATTTCCCTTGGGTTTCCGGAGCCCAAGGGTCATCTTTATTTTAGCCCCCCCCCCCCCCGGGCCAGTTCTCCTTCGAGTGCTGGTCCAAACCGAGCGATGTTCGGCGCCCCCTGGGCAATCAGGGTCTATGCCAACCCGACGTCTGGCTCATCCGGTGTGCCCTGAGACCGAGATATGTGCAGCTCCTATCAGGATTTGTCGGCACATCCGGGCGGCTTTGCTGGTCTTGTTTTATTACTGTCGAAATGTCTTGTAGCCGGGATTCCGAGACTGATCGGGTCTTCCCGGGGAGAAGGAATATCCTTCGTTGATCGCGAGAGCTTATCATGGGCTAAGTTGGGACACCCCTGCAGGGTTTGAACTTTCGAAAGCCGTGCCCGCGGTTATGTGGCAGATGGGAATTTGTTAATGTCCGGTTGTAGAAAACCCGAAGTTGATCTTAATTAAAATACATCAACCGCGTGTGTAACCGTGATGGTCTCTTCTCGGCGGAGTCCGGGAAGTGAACACGGTGTTGGAGTTATGCTTGACGTAAGTAGTTTCAGGATCACTTCTTGATCATAGTTGTTCGACCGTGCTTTTGCCTTCTCTTCTCGCTCTCATTTGCGTATGTTAGACTCCAGATATGCTAGTCGCTTGCTGCAGCTCCACCTCACTACCCTGTCCTACCTTTAAGCTTAAATAGTCTTGATCTCGCGGGTGTGAGATTGCTGAGTCCCCGTGACTCACAGATACTTCCAAAACCAGTTTGCAGGTGCCGATGTAGTCGTGCAGGTGACGCACCCGAGCTCAAGGAGGAGCTCGATGAAGATCTTGTTCATTGTGTTGTTCCGTTTCAGTTGATCAGTGGTGGAGCCCAGTTGGGGTCGATCGGGGATTTGTGTAGCTTTTGGGGTAGTCTTCTTTTATTTTGGTTCCGTAGTCGGACCTTGATTGTATCTGTATGATGTAATGCTTTACTCTTGTATTGTGTGAAGTGGTGACTGTAAGCCAACTATGTATGTCTTTCCCTTATGTATTACATGGGTTGTGTGAAGATTACCTCACTTGCGACATTGCTTTCAATGCGGTTATGCCTCTAAGTCGTGCTTCGACACGTGGGAGATATAGCCGCATCGAGGGCGTTACAAGTTGGTAATCAGAGCCATCCCCGACCTTAGGAGCCCCCACTGATTGATCGTTTTTAGCGGCCGAGTTGTGTCTAGAAAAATGTTTTGAGTCATTTAGGAATTATGTATCGGAGAGTTTAGGAATTCTTTTTACTCCTCAGTCCCTTCGTCGCTCTGGTGAGGCCTCCTGACGTAGAGTTTTGACTCTTCTCTTCTCAAATTTCACTAAAAAAATTTTAGGATCACGCGGGTATCTTAGAATCGTTCCGATGGTTTTGTGATGACAGCATTGTCTTGGTGCCTCCTGTCAGCAGGGGTTTAGTGGAAGTGTCCTGGGGAGTTGAGCTCTGAGGTGTTGTCGTCATAATTTTATCGTTGCAGTTCTGGAATACCTGAGTTTAGTACGCCGACATCGAAAATCTCTTTTGTACAGTTGTTGGTGAGATAACCCTGATAGCCCAGTACTGATGCGAGTGCGGGAGTATTGCCATAACTCATATAACGGATGTTTTTCGAAGGTTGAGGTAAACGATTTCCGAAGGTTTCTTGGTTATGTGTTGAAGGATGGATACAGCTGGATCTAGGTATTGTTAGTTTGGGTGATATATTTTGTGTCCCCTGTACCCCCAACACCTGATTGCATAACCAGAAAGTTTCGAGAGTTTATAGGTGGGAATTCAAGTAGCTCCTAGAATATCTTTCAAACAGACACATGATACGATATGGGATCTATCATATGTTTGTTTCGGGCTTATTCTACAAGCCAATCCTTTGTGTTGTTTTATTTGTGGTATTCGAGTTGCTTCGATGTCAAGTGTTGATCCATACCTTCCCTAAACGGTGTTCTCATATTGCTATGTGAATACTAATCCTTCTTGATCATCGAGGTTGTCATGTTAATTCTTTTCCAACCGGCGTGTTTTCTCTTCAAGTGGATCTGATCATTTTCAACATCCGCAAGATAAATTCTAAGTTTTTCTTAACGGTATCCGTTTCACCCGTCCCCAAGTTGCCTTTGTTTTCCCGCCCTCCCACCCTTTTTCTTCAAGGACTCGGATTTCTTAATCAAGTATCCATCTTATAGATGGGAAGTCTCTCCATTCTTTTCCGTCAATGTTCTTATCTGGTGATTCTCAGGAAGATACTAACGGAGCCTTAACTTCATCATTATTCGTTCTCTTTCTTCTCCGATGGATTCAATTCAAGCTGTATCGATCATATCTTTTCCTCGTTTCTAATGTTTTCTCGTATCGATGCACCTCTTAATCATTCACCTCTCGCTATTCATTTGTTCCGGAGTGATGAAGTTATCTCAGAAGATTTGGGTCTCCATTATCAATCCGTTCAAGCTATTTCGAGGTTGTTATCACATTCAAGCCATTTAGTTCAACCGGTGCAATCTCTCGTCCAAGCGACCTTTTTAACGGTGTATCTTTTGAGTGGGCCCTAACCCACTGGTCTTTTCCCAGGATCTTACTTGACTCTTCTAATTTTCCCGGAGCTTCTAAAATTCTTTTCAAAGTTTGATGTAAGAATGAATTATCATCAGTCAAATGTCTTTCTCCAAGATCCTTCAATTCTTTCATCGTTGGTTCAACCTTTCCAATTTTGATTCCGGAGTGCCTCAACAATTTCATGGTGGTGTTTCTCGTCATCATTCTCCACATTGGAAGACCGAAGAAGAGTTTCTCTTAAATCTTGCTCCATTCTTTTCAAGATTCATGGTTCTAGCTTGTTGTCATCCTCTCATAATTGTTTTCGATTGTGAGAATTCTTTTCACCCATCTGGAGCATTTCAGAGGTCATTTCAGTTTGATTCTCCGGAGCCCATCATCTCAGAATTATTCATTCAAGCTTTCAGCTCTCGTTCTCCAAATCTTACCGGTGCATCATTTAATTACCCTCTAATCAGTTCATGATCTCTTCGTTCTCATGTATCTAAATTCTGTCAAGTATCTTTATTTGTTTTCTAATTCTTCCCGGTGAATTGTGCCTTCGCTACTTTCATTTCCGATTCTTACGGTGGTTCATTCAAGAATTCTCTTCCGTTGTTATCATATAGATTCATTCGTTCTTTCCAATCCTACCGGTGGTTCGTTGAAGACCTTCCCAAGTTGAGCAATATCTCTCTCCAATCCTTTTTCAACGAGAATAAGTAGTATGCCAAATCCATTGCTTGTCATCAATTTAAATTGGTGAAGGATATGCATAACGTAATTCTTATTATGGTTTCATCCAAGTGATCTAGTTTCTTCTTTCCAGAGTTGTGCATCATGTCACGTTTCTCGGTTCGAGAGGCTTCATCTTTTTCATTTCCGGAGTAAAAATTTTCCGCATTATCTCGTCGCGAAGCTCCTTCTAAATCATCGCAAGGCTTCACCTTGTGTTTTCAACTTCTCTTTATTTTTATCATCCTTTTATTTACCGGAGTTCTTCATGGAGGCTCTACATGGTGGCTCATCAAGGATTCTTTTCATTCTTCAATTGTTCTTCAAGATTTCTCTCGAAATTATGATTCGCCAAGCTATACTCTAAAATAAACATGGTGTTCAACACATGTCTTGTTTTGAGGATTCAATCATTCGTCATCTTGCATTCTAAAGTGCAAATCTTTCTACCTTATCTTTTGAGGTGGTGTTATGTCGTTCTTGACAATTTCCCTTCGTGTTTCATGATTCACATGTTGTCAAGAATGAGGTATTTAAACCCATCGACCTCTTCGTTGGAGTTATCTTGTGTCATATTTCACCTAAAGCATTTCCTAAGGATTATTGCTATTTAAGGTGCTTATAAATGACCCAAGTTCTTCATTTGTCCTCCCGGCGAGATAAGTTTCCCGTCTCCTTGTTGTTATCAATCCAATCGTTTGTTTCCGTTGGTGGCAGAAGTTCACCTCAAGTTTTGAGATGTCTCAATAAGCCCACGAGGATCATATCTTTTCGTTGTTGGTTTTCCAACAACTCCGCTCAATCCGTCTTTTTAAAGATGCTCTCTCAAATCCATTGGAGGTAGTACATGTTGTTTTCTTCTCCATTCTTTTGTTCCAATGATCTATCTTCTATTCTTTCTTCCGGAGGCATTGTGATGTTGCTCTCTTCGCACATCGTCTCAAATTGTGAGGATCGTGTTCTTTTCATGCATACCCATTTAAACGGAGTGTTGTATCTTCTCTGCTCAAGTTCTTTTCATCTTATCAAGTTCTGCATCTCTTTTCAACCGGAGTGCTGCCCGAATTCTTTAATCTATTCCTTGTCTAGCTAATTTTAACCGGAGTGGTTTTAAATTTCTTGTTGCCCCTTGAGATCTTGATTCACGAGTTTGCAACCTCCAAGGTTCACATGGTGTTCCTTGTTCCTCTTTGCTAACGGAGCGTTTTCAACTTCGTTTATCTCCGTGGTAGTTTTTCTTGCAAGATTCTTCAACCTCTCAACGTTCTTTGGTTTCACTCTTTTGTCAAAGAAGCAACTTAGTTTTACCGCATCTCTTTCTCTTCCATTTTCCACTCCGGTGCCATCCTAGATCTCGGGACGAGATCCTCTCGTAGTGGTGGAGTGTTATAACACCCCGGATGTAACTTGCCATATTTGTGACTCCAACTCTTGCCATTTTCGGCAATGTGATATGTTATTCCCTCCGTGGTTGGGTTTCCCTTCATTTTGCATTTTGTCCTTGTCAAGCATTTCATGTCATGTCATCATGTGCATCGCATTCGCATACGTGTTCGTCTTATGCATCTGAGCCTTTTCCCCGTTGTCCGTTTTGCTATCCGGCACTCCTATGTCCCCCGGCGCCCCCTTTTGCCTCTTTCCGTGAGCGGGTATTAAACTTTCTCGGAATGGACCGAGGTTTGACATGTGGCCTTGGTATAGCACCGGTAGACCGCCTGTCAAGTTTCGTGCCATTTGGAGTCCGTTTGATACTCCAACGGTTAACCGGGTAACAACGAAGGCCTCGTGTGTGTTGCAGCCCAAAACCCCTTCAAAACAGCTCAATAACCCACCTAAGTCACTCCCATGTCCATCGCCGTTCGATCACGATCGCGTGGCCGAAAACCGCACTCCATTTGGAGCTTCCTAGCTCCTCCTACCTATAAATAAGTGGCCTCCCCTGAAAATCCCGCAGACCAAACCCTAGCCCCGCTCCCTCTCCGCCGCCGGACAAAATCCGGACGGCCGGACACGTCCGCCCGCGCCACCGGACGAATCGCCTCACGCCACGTGGCGCGCCGCCGTTCTCCCCTCGTGGCCGACCGCGCGGGCCCGCGAGCCCGTCCGCGGGCCCTCCCCGGCCCATCGCGGCGCCGCCGCCCCGCCGCCTCCCGGCCCGACCGGTTCCCTGCCGCGCCGCCGCCGCCTCCTCCCGCTGCCCCATCGCCGGCGAGCGTCGCCGCCGTCACCGCCCCGCGCTCCGCCGCGCCGCGCCCGTCGCTGCATCGCTCCGCCGCCCCCTCGTCGGCGCCGCTCCTCGCCTCCCCGCCGGCTCCCCGCGCGTCCGCGCCTCCTCTCTCGCCGCCGCGCCGCCCCGCAACTCCGGCGAGCTCGCGCCGCCGCCTCGGCCCGCCGGATCCCGATCTGGATCTGGAACCCTAGGTAGTATTTTCCCTAAGTCCCGTAATAAATTACATTCTGGTGCCCTTTTGTTCATGCCATAACTTGCTGCATGATGCTCCGTTTTGTGCGTGTAATATGTCGAATTGTTCGCCTCGACGAGTACATCATTTCATCTCATTGCATCATTTTCATTCGAGTTCATATTGATGCCCGAAATGATGTTAGAAGAGGGCTATGTGATGTTAGTTTCAGATCTGTTTCAGTAGATGCACTTTTGTCATTTTTGCCATGATCTTTGTGGTGACTAGCACAAGCATGCAAACTAGGGTACATAATGTTGCTGATTTCAGAGACTTGGTAATTTCACTAAGTTATTTCCTGTTGTTAATTTTATGCCATGTGTTCATGTTGTTTCAGAGAGATCTATGCCTCTTTTGAGCATGATCAGTAAGGGTGTTTTGAACATATGTATTTGCTCTATCCATCCATGCCTTTGTTTATAATTATGGAGTGCCAAGTCTGTGAACCTGTTATCTTTTGCACTTTTGCCATGCTTGTTTGAACCTGCTGTGTTGTGATTTAACCGTAGCTCAGTGTTCATAGTTTGTCAAGCATCTTAAGTAGATTACTGTCATATGCTTTGCTGGTACGTTTGGGTGCATTAGTTCAGTTTCTTGTTGCTTGCTAAGTAGCATCATGCTGTTAATGGCAGAATCTTGTCATTCTTGTTTTGCTTGTCATTTGCAAACCGTGCATCCGATTCCGGTGATCTTTATATCGATTTCAACCGAAATCACCTCACCATTCCAGTGGCATACTTGGTTTTCCAAGATTATGCCTTGTTCATCTTTTCCTTCCGGAGCATGCATATGCATTGCATACCACATCTCGCATATCATGCCATCTTTTGCATCATGTTGATTGCGCATTGCATCGTGGTTGATAGTCGTTCCTTTGCTTGTGTTCTTGTTTTTGGGTAGAGCCGGGAGACGAGTACGTGACCGAGGAACCTGTTGAGAACGCTTACGAGGACCAAGCTTTCGACAACCCTGAGAACCTTGCAGGCAAGATGACCATACCCTCGAAATCACTTCTATCTTTGCTTGCTAGTTGCTCGTTCTTTTGCTATGCCTATGCTGCGATACCTACCACTTGCTTATAATGCCTCCCATATTGTCAAACCAAGCCTCTAACCCACCTTGTCCTAGCAAACCGTTGTTTGGCTATGTTACCGCTTTGCTCAGCCCCTCTTATAGCGTTGTTAGTTGCAGGTGAAGATGAAGTTTGTTCCTTGTTGGAACATGAAGATGTTGTTCCTTGTTGGAACATGTTTACTTGTTGGGATATCACAATATCTCTTATATTAATAATGCATCTATATACTCGGTAAAGGGTGGAAGGCTCGTCCTTATGCCTGGTGTTTTGTTCCACTCTTGCCGCCCTAGTTTCCGTCAAATCGATATTATGTTCCCGGATTTTGCGTCCCTAACGCGGTCGGGTGATTTATGGGACCCCCTTGACAGTTCGCTTTGAATAAGACTCCTCCAGCAAGGCCCAACATTGGTTTTACCATTTGCCTCACCTATGCCCTTTTATTTCCCTTGGGTTTCCGGAGCCCGAGGGTCATCTTTATTTTAGCCCCCCCGGGCCAGTTCTCCTTCGAGTGTTGGTCCAAACCGAGCGATGTCCGGCGCCCCCTGGGCAATCAGGGTCTATGCCAACCCGACGTCTGGCTCATCCGGTGTGCCCTGAGACCGAGATATGTGCAGCTCCTATCAGGATTTGTCGGCACATCCGGACGGCTTTGCTGGTCTTGTTTTATTACTATCGAAATGTCTTGTAGCCGGGATTCCGAGACTGATCGGGTCTTCCCGGGGAGAAGGAATATCCTTCGTTGATCGCGAGAGCTTATCATGGGCTAAGTTGGGACACCCCTGCAGGGTTTGAACTTTCGAAAGCCGTGCCCGCGGTTATGTGGCAGATGGGAATTTGTTAATGTCCGGTTGTAGAAAACCCGAAGTTGATCTTAATTAAAATACATCAACCGCGTGTGTAACCGTGATGGTCTCTTCTCGGCGGAGTCCGGGAAGTGAACACGGTGTTGGAGTTATGCTTGACGTAAGTAGTTTCAGGATCACTTCTTGATCATAGTTGTTCGACCGTGCTTTTGCCTTCTCTTCTCGCTCTCATTTGCGTATGTTAGACTCCAGATATGCTAGTCGCTTGCTGCAGCTCCACCTCACTACCCTGTCCTACCTTTAAGCTTAAATAGTCTTGATCTCGCGGGTGTGAGATTGCTGAGTCCCCGTGACTCACGGATACTTCCAAAACCAGTTTGCAGGTGCCGATGTAACCGTGCAGGTGACGCACCCGAGCTCAAGGAGGAGCTCGATGAAGATCTTGTTCATTGTGTTGTTCCGTTTCAGTTGATCAGTGGTGGAGCCCAGTTGGGGTGGATCGGGGATTTGTGTAGCTTTTGGGGTAGTCTTCTTTTATTTTGGTTCCGTAGTCGGACCTTGATTGTATCTGTATGATGTAATGCTTTACTCTTGTATTGTGTGAAGTGGCGACTGTAAGCCAACTATGTATCTCTTTCCCTTATGTATTACATGGGTTGTGTGAAGATTACCTCACTTGCGACATTGCTTTCAATGCGGTTATGCCTCTAAGTCGTGCTTCGACACGTGGGAGATATAGCCGCATCGAGGGCGTTACAACGTGGAACTAAAGGATGTCCGTGCCCAACTGTCAGACTCCGTGAAAGAGAGTCAGCAACTTTGACGCGGCATTTTCAGTAAGTGCTTGAACGAACTTTTAAGAAGAGTTCGGCAAAGAAGTTAACTAACAGAGTTACATCTGTAGGTATGCTAACAGGTCGTGCCGCAGAGGAAATGCCCGGGTCTGCGGGTGATCTTCTGCCCGAGCTCTTACAACTGCACGGACGAGTTCGGCAGGTGATGCAAGGCATTGCCTAGGCCTTATGGCCATCCATCTCCGTGCCCGAAGGCTTTGGCGAGCTTGCAGAGAAGCTGAAGGGAGCACGGCGGCGCTTCCGATTATGGAGGATATCGGCCTGCCGTCAAGGTGCCAGGGAGGCCTTGGCCATGGTGAAGACGCGGTATACCAAGGCTGACCCAAACCACATGGCCGAGGTCGGACCTGTGGGGCCCGATGGGAAAGAGATCCCTGTTAGCCTAGTGTACGGGCAAGTAGAATTGGCCGCAAAGTATTCCCAACAGGATTGTAGACTAGACAGCCTGTTGGATGGTATAGACGAGGAATTTAGCCAGTCCAATTGACTATTTAATTAGAGTGACATGTATAATGCCTTCTAGTCGGATTGTAGATCATTTGTCATGGCAGACCTTTTCGCTTCAACCTCAGGACCCGATAGCCTGGAGTGTATCCGAATACCCTCTCGGTTATGTAAGAACCGGGGCATGCTTGGAAACCAGGCGTAGGGGTCATTAGCGCTTGAACAAACAAGTGCCAAACTAGTTATGTTATATTACATGGTTAGTAAGAAACATCTTCCAGGGAGAGTAGTTCCCGTTAGGTGTTCCTTTCCCTGGGTATGCATGCCCTAAAGTGCATGTCCGGACTGCGAAAAGAATCGCAGGAAAAAACATCTAGGGGCATATATAGAAAATAGGTAAAAAAATCGTCTTTTGTTCACCGACCGAATATTCCCTTAAGAATGCTAGCTTTCGACTTCACCTAGTCTGAGGTACACATCCGGCTGACCCGGCAGTAACAATCGCAATGGTGTTCCTCTTATTCCCCAGCCGAATTAACGGGAACATAGGGCATAAATACAAGAGCCAGGCAACCCAGCTTGGCCAAAACTTAAGTCATATCGATGCATATAATGGTGAATAAAAGGTACATGCGGAAGGATGACACATGTGCTGGGCATGAAGCCCGTATAAATAAATAAGCTTCTGTGAAAGAAGCCCCCAGGTATAGTGAGCGCGGATAGCGCGTCAGTTGTGTGCAAACAAGGCACAAATTGGCCCTTAAAGGCTATGAGAGAAAAGAAGGGGAGAAGGAGAGAAATAAAAGACAGATAGTGTATAAAAAATGGACAGAGGAAGGAGACGAACACAGAGTCCGACGCTAGGCGTAGAATCTTCGGAGTCTGGCTGCGTTCCATGGGTTCGGCTCGAGTCGATTATCCGATGCATCCTGCAGATGGTACGCTCCACCAGTCAGAACTTGGTCAATAATGAAGGGACCCTCCCATTTGGGCTTGAGGTTGTCCTTTTTCTTCTCCGGCAGGCGTAGAACTAATTCGCCAACATTATAAGTTTTGGCCCGTACTTCTCTGCTTTGGTATCTTCGAGCCAGCTGTTGATAGAATGCGGAACGGGCTTTTGCAACGTCACGCTCCTCCTCCAGGGCATCCAAACTGTCCTGCCGATCGAGCTCGGCTTCTCTTTCTTCGTACATGCGCACTCGAGGTGAGTCATGAATTATGTCGCAGGGCAGAACCACCTCTGCGCCGTATACCATAAAGAATGGTGTGTATCCGGTAGTGCGATTCGGCGTGGTCCGCAGCCCCCAGAGTACGGAGTCGAGCTCCTCTACCCGGTGCGTGTTATATTCCTTTAGGGACCACACTAATCTGGGTTTGATGCCGCTCATGATAAGACCATTTGCTCGTTCGACTTGACCGTTAGTTTGTGGGTGATAGACGGAGCGTAATCGAGCTTGATGCCCATGTTTTTGCACCAGAGTTTTACGTCGTCAGCCGTGAAGTTCGTGCCGTTAACAGTGATGATGCTGTGAGGGACGCCATAACGGTGGACGACCCCGGATATGAAGTCTATCACCGGTCCGGATTCGGCCATCTTAACAGGCTTGGCTTCTATCCATTTGGTGAATTTATCCACCATGACAAGCAAGTATTTTTTTTTCTTCTAGGTTCCTCCTTTAAGGGGTCCAACCATGTCAAGCCCCCAGACCGCGAAGGGCCAGGTAATGGGGATTGTGTGGAGGGCGGTGGGCGGCATATGGCTTTGATTTGCAAAGAGCTGGCAACCCACGCAACGTTGGACCAGGTCCAGTGTGTCTGCCCGGGCCGTAGGCCAGTAAAAACCTGTACGGAAAGCCTTGCTTACAAGGGCCCGGGCTGCGGCGTGGTGGTCGCCGAGTCCGGCATGAATTTCTGCCAAAAGCTTCCGCCCTTCCTCTTCGGAGATGCACCTTCACTACAAAAAACATACACTTCTGTGATGATACGTGTTTGTCACAGTAGGTCGCTTTTTTTGTCATGCATGTACATCCATGACAAATTTATGACAGAATCAAGATAGTCATACCTGTGCTATCGTAGAAGTGTTCCATGACATTACCAAAATTATCATCACGGAAGTGTCCACTTCCATGACGATAAATCGCGCGTCACAGAAGTGCTTTCGTCAAGGGTGAACGACACGTGGCATCCACCGTAATAGAACGCCGTTAAGCTATCGGGTCGGGTTTTGGATCCGATAACCCGTTAACAGCCCCGGCCAATGGGAAATTTCCACGTGTAAAATTCTTATTGGCCGGACGAACAACGTGTCAGCTCGTCAGTGGGTCAGATAGGTGCCTATGATACGTCGACACGTGGCACGGCCCAACAGAGGCCCATTCATGTGTAAAGGCCGGCCCGTTTGACTTGGTCAAAAGCTGGCGGGCCGGCCCATGGAAAGCCTGTTAACGGCCTGTTCGAAAATAGCCCGTTTACAGCCCGCTAACCCAAGGCCCGTTACGCCCTATCCGAATTAGGCCCGGTAGCATCATCTGGGCCATCCAATATGATTCCAGCCCGTTTTCACTTCTGGCCCATGTATGGCCCATGACGTCTTTCGGCCCATATGAGGCCCTATGTAACTCTTGGCCTACTAACGGCCCGTGGTGAAACTGGCCCGTAATGAACAATGTATCACTTTACACCCATTAACGGCCCGTGGTGAAACTGGCCCGTGCTGAACAGTGTATCACTTTATACCCATTAACGGCCCGTTATTCCGTTGGGCCGTTTCCAGCCCATGTTATCTTTCGGCCTTCTCAGAGCCCATTTATTCTTGGGCTCATTTCCAGCATTCCTTTACTTACGGCCCGTTACTGTCATTTTCTACTTGTGGGCCAAATTCAGCCTGTGGTTATAGTCGGCCCGTTTGTGGTCCGTTAATACGTTGGGCCGTTTTCCTAGCGTCATCAAATACGGCCTATTAACGATGGCCCGTTATGGTCGGCCCATGAACGGACGATTCCAACTCTAGCCCGTTTACGACCATAATGCGGCCTGTTATTGGCCCATGTTTGGCCATTGATCATACTGCCCGTATAAGGCCCATTGATGATACGGCCCATAGAAGGCCCATTGTTTCTACGGCCCGTAGAAGGCCCATTGTTTCTATGGCCCGTAGAAAGCCCACTGTTTTTACGGCCCATAGGAGGCCCAGTGTCACTACAGTAAATATTAGCCCATGGTTATTGTGGCCTAGTTTTTAAAAATAGGTTAATGCAGCCACTAGCAAACCGCGAAAAAAGAACTGCAATGACTAGAAGCAAACAAATAAACAAGATAACAAGGAAATAAATAAGCAAGCAACTTATGCTAGGCTATCACGGCTATCACACATATTACATCCACTGGGCATCAAAGTTCACCACCAGTGCAAATAAACGCGCCGACAAAAGAATATACAAAACTGAGAGCACTTCAGAAGGCACTAGGCCTGGCCAGGTCGCCCCCCTCCCCAAATAGTTGAAGAAGCTAAGTAGACCTCAGTTGTGTCAACAATAGATGCATCAACACTAGATTTAAGGCATGATGGTGCGCACGGCAGTCCTCTGACATCTTCATTTCATCTTTGACTTCAAGTCGGAGCTGAGTTGAAGCAAGCATTTCCGCTTTAAGTTGAGACTGAAGAAATCGAACTGATTGAGACAGCAACTGCACAGAGGTTGTCTCACACCTGCTGGTGAGTAGCTTCAACTCACTGTCTTCATCAAGACAGGACCTTGGGGTCATCTCACTGTCCTCAAAATGGTTTGGCTCACTATCTTCCTTAAATTTCTGCCTGGCGTAAGAGATACGAGTCTGAAAGAGAAAAAAGCAGACACGTAACAGGTTTCACAATTATATAAGCAAATAAATGGATCTGTTCTGCATAAGGAACATGTTTTTACAACTACAATTTGAAACTGGTAGTTGTTGCAAACATCCAATCAGATGTAAACAGCAAAGCAAACAGCAGTGGAGGAAATGATGCCTATCCTAATCTATACTAGAACAAAGTTTGAAGGCTTGAGAAGGATGAACTTACATTACATGTTAACACGGGCTGGACAAAGCCCTTCTCCATGTTGATGGAAGGATAATTCAATAAATTCCCCAAAGAAAATTATTTATAAGCGTTACCATTATTCTACATTTTGCAAAGAGTAAATATAGATCAAATAATATTGGAAGAAACAGAGGATAATGAAGCTCAGGTGCAGACTGATGATACATAATCAAATAGCAATTAATTAAGTACAGTGTTACAAGGCAAAAGGGAGAGAGGTACTGACAAGAGCAATGCAGAGCCCATTATTGTTTTGAGATCGTATGATCCTTTGAGCAAGGAGATTCATCTGAAATTAGTTTTCATACAAGAGAGAAGGTAAGGCACAAGCAGAAATTTAGGAGTTCAAATTTTGAATTGATATCATAGACAGTACCTGATGCTGGGCTCCTAGCAGTTCTAATAGGGGTTTGGCCACTTGAGTAGGGGTAAAGTGTGGTACAGTTGGACCTGTGTTTTCTATGGCTGCTGATCTATCTGATTTAACAGGTATCACTACCTTTTCCAAATCCCTAGTTTCTACTCCTTGACGACCTGCACTCACCCTCTTCCTTTTGGACACCTATTACGAAAGAACAACATCTGACTGGAAAAACATAGTGTGACAACACATGGAATAGGTACAGAAAATGGATAGGTATGGCATATACTCATATATGATGCTTAAACTAAGCAGATGGTGTAACAAAGTAGAAGTAATGCAAGAGGTCAGATGCAAAATATGTGCGACCAATACAACTTTGCAAAGTTAGGCCAAGCACCTTGATGGGTAAATAAGATAGGCCATCCTCCACCATGCCAAGTGAGGGAGTCCTGGATTAGGGGGTGTTCGGATAGCCGAACTATACCTCCAGCCGGACTCCAGGACTATGAAGATACAAAGTTGAAGACTTCGTCCCGTGTCCGGAAGGATCTTTTCTTGGCATGGAAGGCAAGCTAAGTGTGCGGATATTCGAGATCTCCTACCATTGTAACCGACTCTGTGTAACCCTAACCCTATCCGGTGTCTATATAAACCGCAGGGTTGTAGTCCGTAGGACAACCATCATCATACACAATCATACCATAGGCTAGCTTCTAGGGTTTAGCCTCCTTGATCTCGTGGTAGATCCACTCTTGTACTACCCATATCATCAATATTAATCTAGCAGGAGTAGGATTTTACCTCCATCGAGAGGGCCCGAACCTGGGTAAAATAAAGTGTCCCTTGTCTCCTGTTACCATCCGACCTTGACGCACAGTTCGGGACCCCCTACCCGAGATCCGCCGGTTTTGACACCGACATTGGTGCTTTCATTGAGAGTTCCTCTGTGTTGTCGCGATCAGGAAGGATGCCTCTTCCCGTCTTTAAAGACGGCACCATTACAAAGGGAGCCTTGGCTGTCGGCCAAACTCTCCGGCTAGGTGGTTTTCTCGCAACCACTTATTCGGCTGTTGCGCCGATGGTGACCTCCCGGGTCATCGAAAGCAACCTCCACGTCGGCTCAGAACTCACCGAGCAATTGGATCCAAGGGAGCTCTCCTCTGTAAACGAGCTCCTGGATCGTATCGCCGCACTGGGTGTCGCCACAAGTTACGACCAGGTTGGGCTTAAACCCGATCTGAGATAAATTAACTCTCCCCAGGTCACCCACCACGTTGCTGTGGTGGAGACACAATGCGGCGATCCATCGTCTATCTTAAGGACTAGTTACGTCCGAATTCCCGAACCCTCCATGCCGGACATCCGCGGAAGGGAGGAAACAATCCAAGACCCGAGCTTAAAATTAAGCAAATCGGATAACATCCAGGACTCCGGATCTCAGAATCCGGAAGTTCTTCGGCCTCCGAACAACAAACTGGGCGAGCTTTCAGATTCAACGACACCCGCCCACCCGATCTTAAGCGATCTTTCCAAATCAGGCAAATGCCCGAAGAATCAGTACATCATTACTGGGCCAGATTCCTCCTGGTTATGAACAGGATAAAGGACTGCCGCGAGGGAGACGCAATTTCAATCTTTTGCAGTAACTGCACGGACAAGGGAATACTCAACGCCATAAGTCGTCGTAATATTACACGCTTTGCTAACCTGGCGTCCATAGTACAAAAATATTGTGCCATGGAAAGTGCTCGGAAAACCAAAATTGAATTTTGGGATAATCCGTCCCTGAATAACAATCCCGTCCGAATCAAGAGGGCGCACCGCAGTAAGGCGCCCGGATTAAACGCTAAAAAATCAAAACCCTCCAGGGGGCATGGAACTGTACTGGAGAAGTGGCTAGATGGACCCTGCAAGATTCACAGTGCAGAGGACGCCACACCAACCCACAGCCTCAGGGCATGTTGGATACTCCGGCAGGTGGCCAAAATTGGCGAGGACCTCCTAATTCCAGAGGTCGAAGGAAACCAGCCCGAGAATTTCAGTTCAGTTCTCACAGTCTTTGAGACTTTCGCATCAAATAACATGCGAAAAAGAACACTCCGCGGCCTCACTGAAGTCTATCAAGTAGCGACAATAAACCCATGGAGTAATACTGCTATCACCTTCGACGCAAGTGACGAGCCTAAAATTCGAGCAGCCAGGGCACCAGCCGCACTGGTCCTAAGTCCCATAGTGGACGGCTGTCGCCTCACAAAGGTACTCATGGACGGAGCCAGTGGATTGAACCTCTGTAACGCCCCGAGACCGATGCTCGAGAAGACTTCCATATATTCCGGGTTTCGCCGTGTGTTTCATTTGTGCTTGCTCTTTTTGCATTGCATCATGTCATCATGCCATCAATTTCTCAAATCAACTAAAACTCAAACAAATTGCATGGGTCTTTGGTCCATTTAAATCGAGGGAATTCACTTGTGATTTCTCTTTACAACATATTCAAAGTCTCCAATATTACTAAGGAGCTATAATAAAATATTCCATTAATTGGAATGCACCATAACACACTTGCAATTTAAGCCCATGCCTCTTCTGCTTCAAGTTTCACCTCCAAACTTTGCCAACATTTCTTTTCCCATTTATCGAGGCTCTTCCTAATTTCTCAACATTTTGGAAACCTCTAATTCCTAGTCCTTGCTCAAACCTTTTGAATTAAATTCAAATGATTTTGAATTTAATTCCTGCAATCTTGCCACTCCTATTTTTCATGGACCATGCACATTTTTACGAGTCCGTGGAAATTATCCCCGTGCCCAACTCTTTCTCTAACCTTTCTTTCCTTCCCTTTTTCTTTATCTTTATTTTTCTGTTTTGAAAAGAGAATTAGAGAAAGAGAGAGAGAAGGAGCCCAGCAGCCTGGGCCTCCCAACCTCCCGCGCCGGCCCAAGGCCAAGGCCCAGCCGCCCCACCAATCCCTCCTAAACCCTAGCCCGACCCCCTCCTCTCAATCTCTCCCCCTGTCGCCGCCTCCTGCTCGACCCCCTCCCCTCGCCCTTGCAGCCACTCATCCTCTCCCTCTCGTCCTCCCACGCCGCCGCTACACACGCACGCAGAGGGGCAGTGCCCCACGCCCGATCCCCTCGACCGCGCCGGCGACCCTGGAGGCCGCTGCTCCACGCGCCTCCAGTGCGAGACCCGCGCTCCGCCCTCGCCGGAGAAGAAAACCAGGCCGGAGCCCCGTCGCCACCCGCCGCCGTTGGCGACCACCAGGAGGGCCACCCCGCGCGTGACCCCGAGCCTCTCCACGCGCGCGCGCGACCATCGCTTCGCTCTCGCAGGCGCGCAGTGCCCCGGGGCCCCTGCGTTCCTTGCCCCGCCGCCGCACCATCTTCTCCACGGCCTGCCATCGAGCATTGCTCTGCCCTTGCTCCATCCTCTGCTTCGCCTCTGCACCACCAGCCTTCAAGCTCGACGCCCGCCCCGGCCATCTTCTCCTGCTGCCTCGAGCAGCTCCTTCACGGCCAGCTTCCACGAGATCTCCACCCCCCTTGCTGCCCGGTTGGCCTTGTTTTCCCCTCTTATCGTTGCCAAGACCCGGCAACCAGGGACGTCAAGGACGCCTTCGTGGGTTCCTTTCACCAAGTACCACGACCGACGAAGACCAAGACAGAGACCTCCTCGAGCATGAGCGTTTTTGGAATCACAAGACCACCTCCAGTTCGACTATGTGTTGCTGCCCTGACCGAGACCAGCAAGTACCACTACGACCATCCCTCGCCAAGACCCGAATTCGTCAAGTTCCTCTACCGATGACTTGAACGGCTACGAAATGTGTACCACTACCGAAGACCCCGTGGACATCAAGTTCCCCTGCCACGAACGGTCACAGTGTTGTGGATCCGGCAAGTACCCCTTCGGATGCGGCAAGTTCGACTACATGGACCGTCAAGTTCCTCGCCGTGACCCCGATCATCTATGGAGTGTGTACGACTACGAAATGTGAACCACTACTTCCACTACCGTCGCCGTGTACCACTACTTCTTCTACTTCACACCGACTCGATCCGTTAACGCTTCGAAGGTATAACCGCCGAGAACGACCGTCGTGGACCGAATGCATGTGTTGAATGAGATGCACCGTTTGCACCGTGTTCGAATTGTCACTTGTTTCCATGCCACTAACCCGTGGGAACCCGGTAATCGGGATCACCCCACCATCTCTAGCATGTTCCGCGCATCCGCACACTTGCTCTTTTGCACCGGTATCTTAATGAGTTGTCGTTGCCGTGGCACCCCTTTCGTTCCGCCATGGTGACCAAATGCTTCATAATATGCTCATGTCAACATTTTCATACAACTTGCATACGTCATTCGCATCATGATAATATCATCTAAATGTTTAGAATTGTGTTTGCATTAAATTGCTAAATGCATGTGGGGATTTTCCAGACTTGTTGTTTGTTGTTCTGGCCTCATTTAAACTTGCTTAAATATATAGTTTTATTAGTCCTCACCTCTTGTCATGTTTAACAGCATTTAATATTGTTGGGTACATAACTGAGAGTAACTAAATAATTAAATGTGGTGTTCCATCAATATGCAACCCGTTGCATATTGAGCTCCACTTAATTTGTAGTATTGATTGTGCACTTTGCCATGCCATGCCTTTTTAAACCGGACATGCATCATACTTGGTTGTGCATCATGCCATGTTTATGTGGTGGTTGTTTACTATGTTGTTTGTTTGTTTCCGGGTTGCTTCTCTCGTTAGCTTTGGTTTTCGTTCCGGAGTTGTGAGGATTCGTTCGACTACGTCCGTTTGTCTTCTTCATGGACTCGTTCTTCTTCCTTGCGGGATTTCAGGCAAGATGACCATACCCTCGAAATCACTTCTATCTTTGCTTGCTAAATTGCTCGCTCTTTTGCTATGCCTATGCTACGATGCCTAGCACTTGCTTATCATGCCTCCCATATTGCCATGTCAAGCCCCTAACCATCCTTTCCTAGCAAACCGTTGTTTGGCTATGTTACCGCTTTGCTCAGCCCCTCTTATAGCGTTGTTAGTTGCAGGTGAAGATGAAGTTTGTTCCTTGTTGGAACATGGAGATGTTGTTCCTTGTTGGAACATGTTTACTTGTTGGGATATCACAATATATCTTATTTAATTAATGCATCTATATACTTGGTAAAGGGTGGAAGGCTCGGCCTTATGCCTGGTGTTTTGTTCCACTCTTGCCGCCCTAGTTTCCGTCATATCGGTATTATGTTCCCGGATTTTGCGTTCCTTACACGGTTGGGTGATTTATGGGACCCCCTTGACAGTTCGCTTTGAATAAGACTCCTCCAGCAAGGCCCAACCTTGGTTTTACCATTTGCCACCTAAGCCTTTTTCCCTTGGGTTCTGCAGACTCAAGGGTCATCTTTATTTTAACCCCCGGGCCAGTGCTCCTCTGAGTGTTTGTCCAAACTAGAGCACCGTGCGGGACCGTCCCTAGGCAACTTGGGTCACGTTGGTACCTGTACGCTTCGCTTATCCGGTGTGCCCTGAGAACGAGATACGTGCGACTCCTATCGGGATTTGTCGGCACATCGGGCGGCTTTGCTGGTCTTGTTTTACCATTGTCGAAATGTCTTGTAGCCGGGATTCCGAGACTGATCGGGTCTTCCCGGTAGAAGGAATATCCTTCGTTGACCGTGAGAGCTTATAATGGGCTAAGTTGGGACACCCCTGTAGGGTATTATCTTTCGAAAGCCGTGCCCGCGGTTATGAGGCAGATGGGAATTTGTTAATGGCCGGTTGTAGAAAACCCGAAGTTGATCTTAATTAAAATACATCAACCGCGTGTGTAACCGTGATGGTCTCTTCTCGGCGGAGTCCGGGAAGTGAACACGGTGTTGGAGTTATGCTTGACGTAGGTTGTTCTAGGATCACTTATTGATCATAGTTGTTCGACCATGCTTTTGCCTTCTCTTCTCGCTCTCATTTGCGTATGTTAGACACCAGATATGCTAGTCGTTTGCTGCAGCTCCACCTCACTACCTCCTCCTACCCATAAGCTTAAATAGTCTTGATCTCGCGGGTGTGAGATTGCTGAGTCCCCGTGACTCACAGATACTTCCAAACCCAGTTTGCAGGTGCCAATGAAACCGTGCAGGTGACGCACCCGAGCTCAAGGAGGAGCTTGATGAAGATCTTGTTCATTGTGTTGTTTCGTTTCAGTTGATCAGTAGTGGAGCCCAGTGGGGACGATCGGGGATCTGTGTAGCATTTGGGGTAGTCTTCTTTTATTTTGGTTCCGTAGTCGGACCTTGATTGTATCTGTATGATGTAATGCTTTACTCATGTATTGTGTGAAGTGGCGATTGTAAGCCAACTATGTATCTCTTTCCCTTATGTATTACATGGGTTGTGTGAAGATTACCTCACTTGCGACATTGCTTTCAATGCGGTTATGCCTCTAAGTCGTGCTTCGACACGTGGGAGATATAGCCGCATCGAGGGTACAAGTTGGTAATCAGAGCCTTCCCCAACCTTAGGAGCCCCCACTGATTGATCGTTTTTAGCGGCCGAGTTGTGTCTAGAAAAATGTTTTGAGTCATTTAGGAATTATGTATCGGAGAGTTTAGGAATTATTTTTTACTTCCCAGTCTCCTCATCGCTCTGGTAAGGCATCCTGACGTAGAGTTTTGACTCTTCTCTTATCAAATTTCACTAAAAAAAAATTTAGGA
This sequence comes from Aegilops umbellulata, assembly GCA_032464435.1. Taxonomy (NCBI): domain Eukaryota; kingdom Viridiplantae; phylum Streptophyta; class Magnoliopsida; order Poales; family Poaceae; genus Aegilops; species Aegilops umbellulata. Next base: position 380,577,395 of record CP136054.1, read on the forward strand.
TCACGCGGGTATCTTAGAATCGTTTCGATGGTTTTGTGATGAGAACATTGTCTTGGTGCCTCCTGTCAGGGGTTTAGTGGAAGTGTCCCGGGGAGTTGAGCTCTGAGGTGTTGTTGTCATAATTTTATCGTTGCAGTTCTGGAATACCTGAGTTTAGTACGCCGACATCGAAAATCTCTTTTGTACAGTTGTTGGTGAGATAACCCTGATAGCCCAGTACTGAGGCGAGTGCGGGAGTATTGCCATAACTCGTATAACGGATGCTTTTCGAAGGTTGAGGTAAACGATTTCCGAGGGTTTCTTGGTTATGTGTTGAAGGATGGATACAGCTGGATCTAGGTATTGTTAGTTTGGGTGATATATTTTGTGTCCCCTGTATCCCCAACACCTGATTGTATAACCGGAAAGTTTCGGGAGTTTATAAGTGGGAATTCAAGTATCTCGTAGGATATCTTTCCAACAGACACATGATACGATATGGGATCTATCATATGTTTGTTCCGGCTTATTCTGCAAGCCAATCCTTTGTTGTTTTTTCAGTTGTGGTATTCGAGTTGCTTCGAAGTCAAGTGTTGATTCCATACCTTTTCCAAGTGGTGTTCTCATATTTCTATGGGAATACTAATCCATCTTGATCATCGAGTTTTCATCTCAATTTCTTCTCACCGGTGTGCTCCTCTTCAAAGTGCATCCGATCATTCCAACATTCGCAAGATCAATTCTAAGTTTTTTCTAAACGGTGTTCGTTTCATCCGTCCCAAGTTGCATTTGTTTTTTTCCCACCCTCCCACCCTTTTCTTCAAGGACTCGGATTTCTTAATCATGTATCCTTTTATTCGTGCGAAGTCTCTCCATTCTTTTCCGTCAATGTTTCTTGTCTGGTGATTCTCATGAAGATTCCAACGGAGCTTCAAGTTCATCATTCTTCATTCTTTTCTTCTCCGGTGGATTCAATTCAAGCTTTGTCGATCATATCCTTTCCTTGTTCAAATGTTTTCTCATGTCGGTGCACCTCTTAATTATCCACCTCTCGCTATTCAATTGTTCTGAAGTGCTGAAGATATCTCAGAAGGCTCATCTTGTCTTTCAAGATCAGTTCAACCTATTTCGAGATTGTTATCTCATTCAAGCCATTTAATTCAACTGGTGCAATCTCTCTTTTCAAGCAATCATTCAACGGTGTTTCTTTTGAGTGGGCCCTAACCCACAGGTCTTTTCCCAGGATCTTACCTGACTCTTCTAATTTTCCCGGAGCGATTCCCAAATTATTTTCCAAGTTTGACGTAAGAATGAATTATCATCAGTCAAATGTCTTTCTCCAAGATCTTTCAAATTCTTTTCATCGTTGGTTCAACCTTTTCAATTTTCATTCCGGAGTGCCTCAACTATTCATTGTGGTGTTTCTCATCGTCATTCTCAACATTTGAAGACCAAATAAGAGTTTCTCTTAAATCTTGCTCCATTCTCTTCAAGATTCATGGTTCTAGCTTGTAGTCATCCTCTCATGATTGTTTTCGACTGTGAGAATTCTTTTCACCCATCCGGAGCATTTCAGAGGTCATTTCAGTTTGATTCTCCGCAGCCCATCATCTCAGAATTATTCATTCAAGCTTTCAGCTCTCGTTCTCCAAATCTTACCGGTGCATCATTCAAATACCCTCTAATCGGTTCATGATCATTTCGTTCTCATATATCTTCATTCGTTTTCCAAGTCTTCCCGATGGATTGTGCCTTTGCTACTTTCATTTCCAATTCTTACGGTGGTTCGTTCAAGAGTTCTCTTTCTTTGTTATCATATCAATTTAATCGTTGTTTCAATCCTACCGGTGGTTCGTTGAAGACCTTCTCAAGTTTACGCTATATATCTCTAAATCCTTTATACGGGAATAAGTAGTATGCCAAATCCGTTGCTTGTCATCAATTTAAATTGGTGAAGGGTAAGCATAATGTAATTCTTTTTCTTGTTTCATCGAGTAAATTCAATTCCTTATTCTGGAGGTTTATCAAAATTCTTGATTTCATTTGTTCATCTTTCCTTTCGGAGTTCCAAGTTTTCTCGGTTATATCATTTCTAAGCTCCATCTAAATCATTGCAAGGCTTCACTTTGTGTTTTCAACTTCTCTTCCTTTTTATCATCCTTTTATTTACCGGAGTTCTTCATGGAGGCTCTACATGGTGGTTCGTCAAGGATTCTTTTCATTCTTCGATTGTTCATCAAGATTTCTCTCGGAGTTAAGATCCGCCAAGCTATACTCTAAAATGAAAATGGTGTTCAACACATGCCTTGTTTTGAGGAGTTCAAGCATTCTTCATCTTGCATTCCGAAGTGCAATTCTTTCCATCAATATCTTTTGAGGTGGTGTTATGTCGTTCTTGACAATTTTCATTCATGTTTCATGATTCACTTGTTGTCAAGAATGAGATATTTTAATCCATCGATCTCTTCATTAGAGTTATCTTGGGTTATATTTCACCTAAAGCCTTCCATAAGGATTGTTGCTATTTATGGTGCTTATAAATGACCCAAGTTCTTCATTTATCCTCCCGGTGAAATAAGTTTCTCGTCTCCTTGTGGATATCAATCCAATCTATTGTTTTCGTTAATGGTCGGTTGTCACCTCATAATTTTGAGATGTTTTCCATAAGCCCACAACAAGCTTGCGCTTTTCGTTGTTGATTTCCCAACAACTCCGTTCAATCCTTCCTTGAAAGGATGCTCTTGATATTCAATTGTGGTGGAAGTTGTCATTTTTTATTCCCTGTCCCTTTATCCCAACAATCTAGCTTCTATTCTTTTGTTCCGGAAGCATTGTGATGTTGCTCTCTTCACTCTTCATCTCGAATTGTGATGATCATGTTCTTTCCTTTTGCTTATCCATTTAATCGGAGTGTCATGTTTTCATTCGAGCTCTCTCATCTTAGCTAGTTTTGCCTCCCTTCTGAACCGGAGTGCCGTATGAAATCTTTCTTACACCTTGTGCCATTCTTTAAATAGTTCCGGAGGCAGTGTGTTGTTGATCTCTTCAAGTATCCTCTCATCTTGTCAAGATCATGTTCAATTCCTTCCATTTTCAGTCGGAGTGCTGCCCAAATTATGCCATTCTTGTTCCTTCTCTATCTTGTTTTAACCGGAGTGGTTTCAATGTCTATCTTGTCACGTAAACTCTTCTTTCTCGCCGTATTCCATGTTCCTTGTTCCTCTTTTCTAACGGAGTGTTTTCAACTTCGATCATCTCTCTTGTGTTCTTTTCTAAAAATTGTTTAACCTCCCAAGGTTCATGGTTTCACTCGTTTGTCGAAGAAGCAACTTTGTTTTATATCTTCCTCTTTCGTTTCTCTCCGGTGCCATTCCTAGATCTCGGGACGAGATCCTCTCGTAGTGGTGGAGTGTTGTAACGCCCCGAGACCGATGCTCGAGAAGACTTCCATATATTCCGGGTTTCGCCATGTGTTTCATTTGTGCTTGCTCTTTTATTTTTGCATTGCATAATGTCATCATGCCATCAATTTCTCAAATCAACTAAAACTCAAACAAATTGCATGGGTCTTTGATCCATTTAAATCGAGGGAATTCACTTGTGATTTCTCTTTACAACATATTCAAAGTCTCCAATATTACTAAGGAGCTATAATAAAATATTCCATTAATTGGAATGCACCATAACACACTTGCAATTTAAGCCCATGCCTCTTCTGCTTCAAGTTTCACCTCCAAACTTTGCCAACATTTCTTTTCCCATTTATCGAGGCTCTTCCTAATTTCTCAACATTTTGGAAACCTCTAATTCCTAGTCCTTGCTCAAACCTTTTGAATTAAATTCAAATGATTTTGAATTTAATTCCTGCAATCTTGCCACTCCTATTTTTCATGGACCATGCACATTTTTACGAGTCCGTGGAAATTATCCCCGTGCCCAACTCTTTCTCTAACCTTTCTTTCCTTCCCTTTTTCTTTCTCTTTATTTTCTGTTTTGAAAAGAGAATTAGAGAAAGAGAGAGAGAGAGAGAAGGAGCCCAGCATCATGGGCCTCCCAACCTCCCGCTCCGGCCCAAGGCCAAGGCCCAGCCGCCCCACCAATCCCTCCTAAACCCTAGCCCGACCCCCTCCTCTCAATCTCTCCCCCTGCCGCCGCCTCCTGCTCGATCCCCCTCCCCTAGCCCTTGCAGCCACTCAACCTCTCCCTCTCGTCCTCCCACGCCGCCGCTACACACGCACGCAGAGGGGCAGTGCCCCACGCCCGATCCCCTCGACCGCGCTGGCGACCCTGGAGGCCGCTGCTCCGTGCGCCTCTAGTGCGAGACCCGCGCTCCGCCCTCGCCGGAGAAGAAAACCAGGCCGGAGCCCCGTCGCCACCCGCCGCCGTTGGCGACCACCAGGAGGGCCACCCCGCGCGCGACCCCGAGCCTCTCCACGCGCGCGCGCGACCATCGCTTCGCTCCCGCATGCGCGCAGCGCCCCGGGGCCCCTGCGTTCCTTGCCCCGCCGCCGCACCATCTTCTCCACGGCCTGCCATCGAGCGTTGCTCTGCCCTTGCTCCATCGTCTGCTTCGCCTCTGCACCACCGGCCTTCAAGCTCGACGCCCGCCCCGGCCATCTTCTCCTGCTGCCTCAAGCAGCTCCTTCACGGCCAGCTTCCACGAGATCTCCACCCCCCTTGCTGCCCGGTTGGCCTTGTTTTCCCCTCTTATCGTTGCCAAGACCCGCAACCAGGGACGTCAAGGACGCCTTCGTGGGTTCCTTTCGCCAAGTACCACGACCGGCGAAGACCAAGACAGAGACCTCCTCGAGCAGGAGCGTTTTTGGAATCACAAGACCACCTCCAGTTCGACTATGTGTTGCTGCCCTGACCGAGACCAGCAAGTACCACTACGACCATCCCTCGCCAAGACCCGGATTCGTCAAGTTCCTCTACGGATGACTTGAACGGCTACGAAACGTGTACCACTACCGAAGACCCCGTGGACATCAAGTTCCCCTGCCACGAATGGTCAGAGTGTTGTGGATCCGGCAAGTACCCCTTCGGATGCGCCAAGTTCGACTGCATGGACCGTCAAGTTCCTCGTCGTGACCCCGATCATCTATGGAGTGTGTACGACTACGAAATGTGAACCACTACTTCCACTACCGTCGCCGTGTACCACTACTTCTTCTACTTCGCACCGACTCGATCCGTTAACGCTTCGAAGGTATAACTGCCGAGAACGACCGTCGTGGACCGAATGCATGTGTTGAATGAGATGCACCGTTTGCACCGTGTTCGAATTGTCACTTGTTTCCATGCAACTAACCCGTGGGAACCCGGTAGTCGGGATCACCCCACCATCTCTAGCATGTTCCGCGCATCCGCACACTTGCTCTTTTGCACCGGTATCTCAATGAGTTGTCGTTGCCGTGGCACCCCTTTCGTTCCGCCATGGTGACCAAATGCTTCATAATATGCTCATGTCAACATTTTCATACAACTTGCATACGTCATTCGCATCATGATAATATCATCTAAATGTTTAAAATTGTGTTTGCATTAAATTGCTAAATGCATGTGGTTATTTTCTGGACTTGTTGTTTGTTGTTCCGGCCTCATTTAAACTTGCTTAAATATATAGTTTTATTAGTCCTCACCTCTTGTCATGTTTAACAACATTTAATATTGTTGGGTACATAACTGAGAATAACTAAAAAATTAAATGTAGTGTTCCGTCAATATGCAACCCGTTGCATATTGAGCTCCACATAATTTGTAGTATTGATTGTGCACTTTGCCATGCCATGCCTTTTTAAACCGGACATGCATCATATTTGGTTGCGCATCATGCCATGTTTATGTGGTGGTTGTTTACTATGTTGTTTGTTTGTTTCTGGGTTGCTTCTCTCGTTAGCTTCGGTTTTCGTTCCGTAGTTGTGAGGATTCGTTCGACTATGTCCGTTTGTCTTCTTCATGGACTCGTTCTTCTTCCTTGCGGGATTTCAGGCAAGATGACCATACCCTCAAAATCACTTCTATCTTTGCTTGCTAGATTGCTCACTCTTTTGCTATGCCTATGCTACGATGCCTAGCACTTGCTTATCATGCCTCCAATATTGCCATGTCAAGCCCCTAACCATCCTTTCCTAGCAAACCGTTGTTTGGCTATGTTACCGCTTTGCTCAGCCCCTCTTATAGCGTTGTTAGTTGTAGGTGAAGATGAAGTTTGTTCCTTGTTGGAACATGGAGATGTTGTTCCTTGTTGGAGCTGAAGGAAATATGCCCTAGAGGCAATAATAAAGTGATTATTTATTTCCTTACATATCATGATAAAAGTTTATTATTCATGCTAGAATTGTATTAACAGGAAACATAATACATGTGTGAATACATAGACAAACAGAGTGTCACTAGTATGCCTCTACTTGACTAGCTCATTAATCAAAGATGGTTATGTTTCCTAACCATGAACAAGGAGTTGTTATTTGATTAATGAGGTCACATCATTAGTTGAATGATCTGATTGACATGACCCATTCCATTAACATAGCACCTGATCGTATAGTTTGTTGCTAAGTGCTTTTCTTCATGACTTATACATGTTCCTATGACTATGAGATTATGCAACTCCCGTTTGCCTGAGGAACACTTTGGGTGCTACCAAACGTCACAACGTAACTGGGTGATTATAAAGGTACATTACAGGTGTCTCCGAAGGTACATGTTGGGTTGGCGTATTTCGAGATTAGGATTTGTCACTCCGATTGTCGGAGAGGTATCTCTGGGCCCTCTCGGTAATGCACATCACATAAGCCTTGCAAGCACTGCAACTAATGTGTTAGTTGTGAGATGATGTATTACGGAACGAGTAAAGAGACTTGCCGGTAACGAGATTGAACTAGGTATTGGATACCGACGATCGAATCTCGGGCAAGTAACATACCGATGACAAAGGGAACAACGTATGTTGTTATGCGGTCTGACCGATAAAGATCTTCGTAGAATATGTAGGAGCCAATATGGGCATCCAGGTCCCGCTATTGGTTATTGACCGGAGAGGTGTCTTGGTCATGTCTACATAGTTCTCGAACCCGTAGGGTCCGCACGCTTAACGTTTCGATGACAGTTACTATGAGTTTTATGATGTTGATGTACCGAAGGTTGTTCGGAGTCCCGGATGAGATCACGGACGTGACGAGGAGTCTCGAAATGGTCGAGACATAAAGATTGATATATTGGAAGCCTATGTTTGGACTCCGGAATCACTCCGGGTGAAATTGGGAATTTTACCGGAGTACCGGGGGGTTACCGGAACCCCCCGGGGGGTCAATGGGCCTTGATGGGCCTTAGTGGAAAGGAGAGAAAGGGGCCCAAGTGCTGGCCGCACCTTCCCCCCTTCCCTAGTCCTATTAGGATTAGGAGAAGGGGGCGCCCCCCCTCTCTCTCCCTTCCCCCTTGGTCAAACCCTAGTTGGACTAGGATTGGGGGGGAGGAATCCTACTCCTAGTAGGAGTAGGACCCCCTGGCGCGCCCCTTGTTGGCCGGCCAGCCCCTCCCCTTCCCTCCTTTATATACAGGGGCAGGGGGCACCCCATGACACACAAGTTGATCCTTGAGATCTTTCCTTAGCCGTGTGCGGTGCCCCCTTCCACCAAATTACACCTCGATTATACCGTTGCGAAGCTTAGGCCAAGCCCTGCGTCGGTGGAACATCATCATCGTCACCACGCCGTCGTGCTGACGAAACTCTCCCTCAACACTCGGCTGGATCGGAGTTCGAGGGACGTCATCGAGCTGAACGTGTGCAGAACTCGGAGGTGCCGTACGTTCGGTACTTGGATCGGTTGGATCGTGAAGAAGTACGACTACTTCCTCTACGTTGCGTCAACGCTTCCGTTGCTGGTCTACGAGGGTACGTAGACAATACTCTCATCTCGTTGCTATGCATCACCATGATCTTGCGTGTACGTAGGAAAATTTTGAAATTACTACGTTCCCCAACAGTGGCATCCGAGCCTAGGTTTTATGGTTTGATGTTATTTGCACGAGTAGAACACAAGTGAGTTGTGGACGATACAAGTCATACTGCCTAGTAGCATGTCATAATTTGGTTCAGCGGTATTGTTGGACGAGACGATCCGGACCAACCTTACGCGTACGCTTACGCGAGACCGGTTCCCTCGACGTGCTTTGCACATAGATGGCTTGCGGAAGACTGTCTCTCCAACTTTAGTTGAACCGAGTGTGGCTACGCCCGGTCCTTGAGAAGGTTAAAACGGAGTCTATTTGACAAACTATCATTGTGGTTTTGATGCGTAGGTAAGATGAGTTCTTGCTTAAGCCCGTAGCAGCCACGTAAAACTTGCAACAACAAAGTAGAGGACGTCTAACTTGTTTTTGCAGGGCATGTTGTGATGTGATATGGTCAAGACATGATGCTAAATTTTATTGTATGAGATGATCATGTTTTGTAACCGAGTTATCGGCAACTGGCAGGAGCCATATGGTTGTCGCTTTATTGTATGCAATGCAATCGCGATGTAATGCTTTACTTTATTACTAAGCGGTAGTGATAGTCGTGGAAGCATAAGATTGGCGAGACGACAACGATGCTACGATGGAGATCAAGGTGTCGCGCCGGTGACGATGGTGATCATGACGGTGCTTCGAAGATGGAGATCACAAGCACGAGATGATGATGGCCATATCATATCACTTATATTGATTGCATGTGATGTTTATCTTTTATGCATCTTATCTTGCTTTGATTGACGGTAGCATTATAAGATGATCTCTCACTAATTATCAAGAAGTGTTCTCCCTGAGTATGCACCGTTGCGAAAGTTCTTCGTGCTGAGACACCACGTGATGATCGGGTGTGATAGGCTCTACGTTCAAATACAACGGGTGCAAAACAGTTGCACACGCGGAATACTCAGGTTATACTTGACGAGCCTAGCATATAACAGATATGGCCTCGGAACACGGAGACCGAAAGGTCGAGCGTGAATCATATAGTAGATATGATCAACATAGTGATGTTCACCATTGAAACTACTCCATCTCACGTGATGATCGGACATGGTTTAGTTGATTTGGATCACGTGATCACTTAGAGGATTAGAGGGATGTCTATCTAAGTGGGAGTTCTTAAGTAATATGATTAATTGAACTTTAATTTATCATGAACTTAGTCCTGGTAGTATTAGCATATCTATGTTGTAGATCAATAGCTCGCGTTGTTGCTTCCCTATGTTTATTTTGATATGTTCCTAGAGAAAATTGTGTTGAAAAATGTTAGTAGCAATGATGCGGATTGGATCCGTGATCTGAGGTTTATCCTCATTGCTGCACAGAAGAATTATGTCCTTGATGCACCGCTAGGTGACGGACCTATTGCAGGAGCAGATGCAGACATTATGAACGTTTTGCTAGCTCAATATGATGACTACTTAATAGTTTAGTGCACCATGCTTAACTGCTTAGAATCGGGACTTCAAAGACGTTTTGAACGTCATGGAGCATATGAGATGTTCTAGGAGTTGAAGTTAATATTTCAAACAAATACCCGAGTTGAGAGATATGAAGTCTCCAACAAGTTCTATAGCTAAAAGATGGAGGAGAATCGCTCAACTAGTGAGCATGTGCTCAGATTGTCTGGGTACTACAATCGCTTGAATCAAGTGGGAGTTAATCTTCCAGATAAGATAGTGATTGACAGAATTCTCTAGTCACCATCACCAAGTTAGTAGAACTTCGTGATGAACTATAATATGCAAGGGATAACGGAAAATATTCCCAAGCTCTTCGCGATGCTAAAATCGGCGAAGGTAGAAATCAAAGAAAAACATCAAGTGTTGATGGTTGACAAGATCACTAGTTTCAAAAGGGCAAAAGGAAAGAAGGGGAACTTCAAGAAGAACGGCAAGCAAGTTGCTGCTCAAGTGAAAAAGCCCAAGTCTGGTCCTAAGCCTGAGACTAAGTGCTTCTACTGCAAAGGGACTGGTCACTGGAAGCGGAACTACCCCAAGTGATTGGTGGATAAGAAGGATGGCAAAGTGAACATAAGTATATTTGATATACATGTTATTGATGTGTACTTTACTAGTGTTCATAGCAACCCCTCAGTATTTGGTACTAGTTCAAGTTACTAAGATTAGTAACTCGAAACGGGAGTTGCAGAATGAACAAAGACTAGTTAAAGGGCAAGGTGACGATGTGTGTTGGAAGTGGTTCCAAGATTGATATGATCATCATCACACACTCCCTATACTTTCGGGATTAGTGTTGAAACTAAATAAGTGTTATTTGGTGTTTGCGTTGAGCATGAATATGATTTGATCATGTTAATTGCAATACGGTTATTCATTTAAATAAGAGAATAAATTGTTGTTCTGTTTACATGAATAAAACCTTCTATGGTCATACACACCAATGAAAATAGTTCATTGGATCTCGATCGCAGTGATACACATATTCATAATATTGAAGCCAAAAGATGCAAAGTTAATAATGATAGTGCAACTTATTTGTGGCACTGCCGTTTAGGTCATATTGGTGTAAAGCGCATGAAGAAACTCCATACTGATGGATTTTTGGAATCACTTGATTATGAATCACTTGATGCTTGCGAACCATGCCTCTTGGGCAAGATGACTAAAAACGCCGTTCTCCGGAACAATGGAGCAAGCAACAGATTTGTTGGAAATCATACATACTGATGTATATGGTCCGATGAATATTAAGGCTCGCGACAAGTATCATTATTTTCAGAACTTCACGGATGATTTAAGCAGATATGGGTATATCTACTTAATGAAACATAAGTCTGAAACGTTTGAAAAGTTCAAAGAATTTCAGAGTGAAGTGGATAATCATCGTAACAAGAAAATAAAAAATTTCTACGATATGATCGCAGAGGTAAAATATTTGAGTTACGAGTTTTGGCCTTCAGTTAAAACCGTGTGGAATAGTTTCACAAATTCATGCCACCTGGAACACCACAGCATAATGGTGTGTCCGAACGTCATAACCGTACTTTATTGGATATAGTACAATCTATGATGTTTCTTACCGATTTACCAATATCGTTTTGGGGATATGCTTTAGAGACGGCTGCATTCACTTTAAATAGGGCACCATCTAAATCCGTTGAGACGACGCCTTATGAACTATGGTTTGGCAAGAAACCAAAGTTGTCGTTTCTGAAAGTTTGGGGCTGCGATGCTTATGTGAAAAAACTTCAACCTGATAAGCTCGAACCTAAATCGGAGAAATGTGTCTTCATAGGATACCCAAAGGAGACAGTTGGGTACACCTTCTATCACAAATCCGAAGGCAAGATATTTGTTGCTAAATTCGGAAACTTTCTAGAGAAGGAGTTTCTCTCGAAAGAAGTGAGTGGGAGGAAAGTAAAAACTTGATAAGGTAATTGTACCTTCTCCCTTATTGGAAAGTAGTTCATCACAGAAATCTGTTCTTGTGACTACTACACCAATGAGTAAGGAAGCTAATGATGATGATCATGTAACTTCAAGATCAAGTTACTACCGAATCTCGTAAGTAAACTAGAGTGAGATCCGCACCAGAGTGGTACGGTAATCCTGTTCTGGAAGTCATGTTACTAGACCATGACGAACTTGTGAACTATGAGGAAGCGATGATGAGCCCAGATTCCGCAAAATGGTTAGAGGCCATGAAATCTGAGATATGATTCATGTATGAGAACAAAGTATGGACTTTGATGGATTTGCCCAATGATCGGCAAGCCAAAGGAAATAAATGGATCTTGAAGAGGAAGACGGACACTGATAGTAGTGTTACTATCTACAAAGCTAGAATTGTCGCAAAAGGTTTTCGACAAGTTCAAGGTGTTGACTATGATGAGAGTTTCTCACTCGTATCTATGCTTAAGTCTGTCCGAATCATGTTAGCAATTGCCGCATTTTATGAAATCCGGCAAATGGATAAACAAAACTACATTCCTTAATGGATTTATTAAAGAAGAGTTGTATACGATGCAACTAGAAGGTTTTGTCGATCCTGAAGGTGTTAACAAAATATGCAAGCTCCAGCGATCCATCTATGGACTGGTGCAAGCATCTCGGAGTTGGAATATACGCTTTGATGAGTTGATCAAAGCATATAGTTTTATACAGACTTGCGGTGAAGCCTGTATTTACAAGAAAGTGAGTGGGAGCACTACAACATTTCTGATAAGTATATGTAAATGACATATTATTGATCGGAAATAATGTAGAATTATTCTGTAAAGCATAAAGGAGTATTTGAAAGGAGTTTTTCGAAGAAGGACCTCGGTGAAGCTGCTTACATATTGAGCATCAAGATCTATAAAGATAGATCAAGACGCTTGATAAAGTTTTCCAATAAGTACATACCTTGAAATTTTTTTTTGAAGTAGTTCAAAATGGAACAGTCAAAGAAAGAGTTCTTGCCTGTATTACAAGGTGTGAACTTGAGTAAGACTCAAAGCCCGACCACGGCAGATGATAGAAAGAGAATGAAAGTCATTTCCTATGCCTCAGCCATAGATTCTATAAAGTATGCCATGTTGTGTACCAGATCTATTGCATACCCTACCACTGAGTTTGGCAAGGGAGTACAATAGTGATCTAGGAGTAGATCACTGGACAAGCGGTCAAAATTATCCTTAGTGGAATAAGGATATGTTTCTCGATTATGGATGTGACAAAAAGGTTCGTCGTAAAAGGTTACGTCGATGCAAGTTTTGACACTAATCTAGATGACTCTAAGTCTCAATCTAGATACATATTGAAAGTGGGAGCAATTAGCTAAAGTAGCTCCGTGCAGAGCATTGTAGACATAGAAAATTGCAAAATACATAACGGATCTGAATGTGGCAGACCCGTTGACTAAACTTCTCTCACAAGCAAAACATGATCACACCGTAGTACTCTTTGGGTGTTAATCACATAGCGATGTGAACTAGATTACTGAATCTAGTAAACCCTTTGGGTGTTGGTCACATATCGATGTGAACTATTGCTGATAAATCACATGGCGATGTGAACTAGATTATTGACTCTAGTGCAAGTGGGAGACTGAAGGAAATATGCCCTAGAGGCAATAATAAAGTGATTATTTATTTCCTTACATATCATGATAAAAGTTTATTATTCATGCTAGAATTGTATTAACAGGAAACATAATACATGTGTGAATACATAGACAAACAGAGTGTCACTAGTATGCCTCTACTTGACTAGCTCATTAATCAAAGATGGTTATGTTTCCTAACCATGAACAAGGAGTTGTTATTTGATTAATGAGGTCACATCATTAGTTGAATGATCTGATTGACATGACCCATTCCATTAACATAGCACCTGATCGTATAGTTTGTTGCTAAGTGCTTTTCTTCATGACTTATACATGTTCCTATGACTATGAGATTATGCAACTCCCGTTTGCCTGAGGAACACTTTGGGTGCTACCAAACGTCACAACGTAACTGGGTGATTATAAAGGTACATTACAGGTGTCTCCGAAGGTACATGTTGGGTTGGCGTATTTCGAGATTAGGATTTGTCACTCCGATTGTCAGAGAGGTATCTCTGGGCCCTCTCGGTAATGCACATCACATAAGCCTTGCAAGCACTGCAACTAATGTGTTAGTTGTGAGATGATGTATTACGGAACGAGTAAAGAGACTTGCCGGTAACGAGATTGAACTAGGTATTGGATACCGACGATCGAATCTCGGGCAAGTAACATACCGATGACAAAGGGAACAACGTATGTTGTTATGCGGTCTGACCGATAAAGATCTTCGTAGAATATGTAGGAGCCAATATGGGCATCCAGGTCCCGCTATTGGTTATTGACCGGAGAGGTGTCTTGGTCATGTCTACATAGTTCTCGAACCCGTAGGGTCCGCACGCTTAACGTTTCGATGACAGTTACTATGAGTTTTATGATGTTGATGTACCGAAGGTTGTTCGGAGTCCCGGATGAGATCACGGACGTGACGAGGAGTCTCGAAATGGTCGAGACATAAAGATTGATATATTGGAAGCCTATGTTTGGACTCCGGAATCACTCCGGGTGAAATTGGGAATTTTACCGGAGTACCGGGGGGTTACCGGAACCCCCCGGGGGGTCAATGGGCCTTGATGGGCCTTAGTGGAAAGGAGAGAAAGGGGCCCAAGTGCTGGCCGCACCTTCCCCCCTTCCCTAGTCCTATTAGGATTAGGAGAAGGGGGCGCCCCCCCTCTCTCTCCCTTCCCCCTTGGTCAAACCCTAGTTGGACTAGGATTGGGGGGGAGGAATCCTACTCCTAGTAGGAGTAGGACCCCCTGGCGCGCCCCTTGTTGGCCGGCCAGCCCCTCCCCTTCCCTCCTTTATATACAGGGGCAGGGGGCACCCCATGACACACAAGTTGATCCTTGAGATCTTTCCTTAGCCGTGTGCGGTGCCCCCTTCCACCAAATTACACCTCGATTATACCGTTGCGAAGCTTAGGCCAAGCCCTGCGTCGGTGGAACATCATCATCGTCACCACGCCGTCGTGCTGACGAAACTCTCCCTCAACACTCGGCTGGATCGGAGTTCGAGGGACGTCATCGAGCTGAACGTGTGCAGAACTCGGAGGTGCCGTACGTTCGGTACTTGGATCGGTTGGATCGTGAAGAAGTACGACTACTTCCTCTACGTTGCGTCAACGCTTCCGTTGCTGGTCTACGAGGGTACGTAGACAATACTCTCATCTCGTTGCTATGCATCACCATGATCTTGCGTGTACGTAGGAAAATTTTGAAATTACTACGTTCCCCAACAGGAGCGTGTTTACTTGTTGGGATATCACAATATATCTTATTTAACTAATGCATCTATATACTTGGTAAAGGGTGGAAGGCTAGGCCTTATGCCTGGTGTTTTGTTCCACTCTTGCCGCCCTAGTTTCCGTCATATCGGTATTATGTTCCCGGATTTTGCGTTCCTTACACGGTTGGGTGATTTATGGGACCCCCTTGATAGTTCGCTTTGAATAAGACTCCTCCAGCAAGGCCCAACCTTGGTTTTACCATTTGCCACCTAAGCCTTTTTCCCTTGGGTTCTGCAGACTCAAGGGTCATCTTTGTTTTAACCCCCGGGCTAGTGCTCCTCTGAGTGTTGGTCCAAACTAGAGCACCGTGCGGGACCGTCCCTAGGCAACTTGGGTCAAGTTGGTACCTGTACGCTTCGCTTATCCGGTGTGCCCTGAGAACGAGATACGTGCGACTCCTATCGGGATTTGTCGGCACATCGGGCGGCTTTGCTGGTCTTGTTTTACCATTATCGAAATGTCTTGTAGCCGGGATTCCGAGACTGATCGGGTCTTCCCGGTAGAAGGAATATCCTTCGTTGACCGTGAGAGCTTATAATGGGCTAAGTTGGGACACCCCTGTAGGGTATTATCTTTCGAAAGCCGTGCCCGCGGTTATGAGGCAGATGGGAATTTGTTAATGGCCGGTTGTAGAAAACCCGAAGTTGATCTTAATTAAAATACATCAACCGCGTGTGTAACTGTGATGGTCTCTTCTCGGCGGAGTCCGGGAAGTGAACACGGTGTTGGAGTTATGCTTGACGTAGGTTGTTCTAGGTTCACTTATTGATCATAGTTGTTCGACCGTGCTTTTGCCTTCTCTTCTCGCTCTCATTTGCGTATGTTAGACACCAGATATGCTAGTCGCTTGCTGCAGCTCCACCTCACTACCTCCTCCTACCCATAAGCTTAAATAGTCTTGATCTCGCGGGTGTGAGATTGCTGAGTCCCCGTGACTCATAGATACTTCCAAAACCAGTTTGCAGGTGCCGATGAAACCGTGCAAGTGACGCACCCAAGCTCAAGGAGGAGCTCGATGAAGATCTTGTTCATTGTGTTGTTTCGTTTCAGTTAATCAGTAGTGGAGCCCAGTTGGGACGATCGGGGATCTGTGTAGCATTTGGGGTAGTCTTCTTTTATTTTGGTTCCGTACTCGGACCTTGATTGTATCTGTATGATGTAATGCTTTACTCATGTATTGTGTGAAGTGGCGATTGTAAGCCAACTATGTATCTCTTTCCCTTATGTATTACATGGGTTGTGTGAAGATTACCTCACTTGCGACATTGCTTTCAATGCGGTTATGCCTCTAAGTCGTGCTTCGACACGTGGGAGATATAGCCGCATCGAGGGCGTTACAACCTCATTTATGAGGAAACCCTCCAAAAGATGGAAATAGACTGGAACCGCATTGAGCGAAGCAGCACAACCTTTAGAGGAATAATCCCCAGTCAGGAAGCGCGCTGCACTAGAAAGATCACACTAGATGTGGTATTCGGCACGCCGGATAATTACAGGTCCGAACAGATCACGTTCCAGGTGGCCCCGTTCAAAAGCGGATATCACGCTATACTAGGACGGGAGACTTTCACAATTTTTTAAGCCATACCCCATTATAGGTACATGAAGCTTAAAATGCCTGGGCCAAACGGAATTATCACCCTCGCTAGTGACCTGGACACAGCACTCCGCGCCGAGAACAAGACAGCCGCACTAGCCCTCGAGGCACTATCCGAAACCTTAGCGGCCGAAGAACTGACCGCGCTGCGATCCACGGTAAATAGGGATGACGTGATACTCGATAAGAGATCCAAATCCACATCCTTCAAACCAGCGGACGAAATAGTCAAATTCCAGGTCCACCCAACGGACCCCAATAAAACAGCCTCCATCGGGGCACGACTGAACCCTGATGTAGACGCCGCACTGCGAGAGTTCCTACGAGAGAACTGGGACATTTTCGCTTGGCATCCCTCAGACATGCCCGGAATCCCACGCAGTTTGGCCGAACACAGCCTAAACATCCAGAAAGGATTCAAACCTGTCAAACAGGCTCTTTGGCATTTCTCCGAACCAAAGAGACAGGCTATGGGAGAGGAGCTAGCCAAGTTATTGGAAGCCGGATTCATCAGAGACATAAAACATCCGGACTGGCTAGCAAACCTGGTAATGGTACCAAAGAAGGACAAATCCTGGCGCCTGTGTGTCGATTTCAAAGACCTTAATAAGGCTTGCCCAAAGGATCCCTTCCCCCTCCCTCGAATAGATCAAATCATCGATGCCACTGCAGGACACGATTCGTTGTGCTTCCTCGACGCATACTCCGGTTACCATCAAATCAAGATGGCAGAATCAGACCAAGCTGCAACAGCATTCATCACACCATACGGCCCATTCTGCTTCAACACAATGCCCTTTCGGCTAAAAAACGCCGGTGCAACATATCAGCGCATGATTCAAACATGTCTGGCAAACCAGATCGGCAAAAAAGTGGAGGCGTATGTAGACGATGTGGTCATTAAATCAAGACATGTCGAATCTCTAGTAGATGACTTGAGGCTCACATTCGACAACCTCCGAAAATACGACATTAAGCTCAATCCGGAAAAATGCGTTTTCGGCGTTCCAGCCGGAAAGCTCCTGGGCTTCATTGTATCCGGTAGAGGAATTGAAGCAAATCCAGCTAAAATCTGAGCTCTGTCACAATTGGATGTCCCAAAAGACCTCAAACAAATACAGAAACTCACCGGATGTGTGGCGACTTTAAGCCGCTTTATCTCCCGCCTGGGAGAAAAGGCATTGCCCCTTTACCGCCTCCTTAGGCGCACCGAACACTTCGAGTGGACAGACGCCGCCACAGCCGGACTTGAGGAAATAAAGGCCATCTTGGCAACAAACCCAGTCCTGGCCGCGCCGAACACTGGCGAACCCATGCTATTGTACATTGCCGCAACCCATCAAGTTGTTAGCACAGTACTCGTCGTCGAGCGGGCAACGGATGGACACAAACTCCCCCTTCAAAGGCCGGTCTACTACGTGTCCACTGTCCTCACACCATGCAAATCACGGTACCCGCATTACCAAAAGATCGCGTACGCAGTGTTTATGGCATCCCGGAAGCTACGACACTACTTTCAAGAGTGTTCTATAACAGTAGCCTCGGAAGTACCACTCAACGATATTATCAACAACCGCAATGCAACGGGGCGGATAGCAAAATGGGCCATAGAGCTCCTCCCGTTCGACATAACCTACAAACCACGGCGAGCCATTAAATCGCAAGTTCTAGCCGACTTCGTCGCCGAATGGACAGAGGCCGAACTCCCTAAAGAGTACGGCACATATTCAAACTGGATTATGCATTTCGACGGCTCCAAAATGTTGGCCGGACTAGGGGCCGGCGTCGTTTTGACGTCCCCTACATGGGACACGGCCCAATATGTACTCCAAATTATGTACACGGACTCCAACAATGCAGCTGAATACGAGGCCCTTCTACATGGTCTCCGGATGGCAGTATCCATGGGCATTCAACGCCTGGAAGTACGGGGGGACTCAAACCTCGCGATATCCCAAATAAATGGCGACTTTGACGCCAAAGACCCAGAAATGGCAGCTTATCGCAATGTCGTTCTAAAAATGTCAGTTCGATTCGAGGGACTGGAGTTTCACCATATAGCCCGAGAAAACAATCAGGCAGCAGACATCCTGGCACGCATCAGAGCAAAACGAGATGCGGTCCCCCCCAATATCTTCTTAGAAAGATTATTCAAGCCATCTGTAGCATGGGAGGGGGAGCCCTCGGACAACAGTCCGGACATAACCGCACAACCCGACGCCGAACAATCCGACATAATCGGAGGCCCTGCCACCGAAACCACACCTTCAGCCCACGTAATAATGGCGGTCATCGCCTCGTGGACAGAACCATTCCTAGCCTACCTTACTAGGCAGGAACTCCCAGAGGACCAAAACGAGGCACGCTGCATAGTGCAGCGATCTAAATCCTATAAAATCCACGAGGGAGAGCTATATAAGAAAAGCACTACAGGAGTCCTTCAAAGATGTATCTCCGAGGAGGAAGGGCGGAGTCTGTTGGCTGAAATTCATGCCAGACTCGGCGGCCACCACGCTGCAGCTCGGTCCCTTGTAAGCAAGGCTTTCCGTACGGGATTTTATTGGCCGACAGCCCGAGCAGACGCTCATGACTTAGTCAAACGATGCGTCGGTTGCCAGCTCTTTGCAAATCAAAGTCATATGCCGCCCAACGCCCTCCGAACCATCCCCATCACTTAGCCTTTTGCGGTCTGGGGCTTGATATGGTGGGACCCCTTAAGGGTGGAACCCACAAGAAAAAATACCTATTGGTCATGGTGGATAAATTCACCAAATGGATAGAAGCCAAGCCTGTTAAGACGGCTGAATCCGGACCCGTGATAGACTTCATATCCGGGGTCGTACACTGTTACGGTGTCCCCCACAGCATTATCACCGATAACGGCACAAACTTCACCTCTGACGAAGTAAAGTTGTGGTGCAAAAACATGGGCATTAAGCTCGATTTTGCTTCTGTCTATCATCCACAAACTAACGGTGAGGTCGAACGTGCAAATGGTCTCATCATGAGCGGTATCAAACCCAGACTAGTGCGGTCCCTAAAGGAATCAAATACGCACTGGGTAGAGGAGCTCGACTCCGTACTCTGGGGGCTGCGAACCACGCCGAATCGTACCACCGGATTCACACCATTCTTTATGGTATACGGCGCAGAGGCAGTTCTGCCCTGCGATATAATTCATGACTCACCTCGAGTGCGCAGGTACGAAGAAAGAGAAGCCGAGCTTGATCGGCAGGACAACTTGGACGCCTTAGAGGAGGAGCGCGACATGGCTAAAGCCTGTTCTGCATTTTATCAACAGCGGGCTCGAAGATATCAAAGCAGAGAAGTACGAGCCAAAAATTACAACGTTGGTGAACTAGTCCTGCGCCTGCCGGATAAGAAAAAGGACAAACTCAAGCCCAAATGGGAAGGTCCCTTCATAATTGACCAAGTCCTGACTGGTGGAGCGTACCGCCTGCGAGATGCGTCGGATAACCGACTCGAGCCGAACCCATGGAACGCCGCACGTCTCCGAAGATTCTATGCCTAGCGCCGGACTCGGGGTTTGTCTCCTTCCTCTGTCCACTTCTATATATTTTTCTGTTTTTGTCTCCCCCCACTCTTTCCTTTTATAGCCCTTAAAGGCTCATCATGTGACGCGCCACTCGCGCTCCTTAAACCTGGGGGCTTCTCTAACAGAAGCTTGTTTATATGGGTTTCACGCCCAACGCATGTGTCAGACTTCCGCATGCACCTTTTTTTCACCACTATATGCATTGATATGACTTAAGTTTTAGCCAAGCTGGGTTGCCTGGCTCCTGTGCTTACCCCTACGTTCCCGATTGTTTGACTAGGTGGTAAAGGGAGCACCTCTACGATTGTTACTGCCGGATAAGCCGGATGTGTACCTCAGACTGGGTGAAGCCGAAAGCTAGCGTTCTTAAGAGAATATTCGGTCGGTGAACTAAAGATGAACCTTTTTTACTTATACATGCCCCCAGATGTTTTCCTGCACTTGCAGTCCAGACGTGCACTTCAGGGCACGCCACCCCAGCGAAAGGAACCCTTAACGGAACTATTCTCTCTGGAAGATGCTTCTTACTAACCATGTAATATAACATAACTAGTTGGGCACTTGTCTGATAAAGCACTAATGACCCCTACGCCTGGTCTCCACGCATACCTCGGTTCTTATATAACCGTTATGGTATTCGGACACACTCTGGACCGTCAGGTCCCGAGGTCGAAGCGAAAAGGTCGGCAACGACAAATGATCTACAATCCAGCTAGAAGGCATTACACATGTCAATTATAAATTACATAGTCATCAAGACTGATAGTATTCCTCTTCTATACCATCTAACAGGCTGTCTAATTTACAGTCCTGCTGGGAATACTTTGCGGCCAATTCTACCTGGCCATACACTAAGCTCACAGGGATCTCCTTCCCGTCAGGCCCCACCGGTCCAATCTCGGCCATATGATTGGGGTCAGACTTCGTAAAGCGGGTCTTCACCATGGCCCAAGCCTCCCTAGCGCCCTACCGGCAGGCCGATATCTTCCACAACCGGAAGCGCCGCCGAGCTCCCTTCAGCTTCTCCGCAAGTTCTCCAAGGCCCTCGGGTATGGAGTGGGCAGGCCACAAGGCTTGGGCAATACCTCGCATCGCCTGCCGAACTCGTTCGTGCAGTTGCAAGAGTTCGGGAAGAAGATCGCCCGTTGAACTGGGCATCTCCTCTGTAGGACGACCTATAAGCATGCCTACAGACATAACTCTGTTAGTCGTCTTCCTCGCCGAACTCCTTTTTCAAGAGTTTGCTTAAGCACTTACTAAAAATGCCGCGTCGAAGTCGCTGATTCTCCTTACTGGAGTCGGACAGCTGGCCATGAACATCTTTTAGTTCAACATCCAGCTTGGTGTTAGCATCCTGGAGATCATTCTTCTCCCGCCTCACCTTTGTTAGCACGCTTTCACCAGACTCTAACCAGTGTAGAAGTTGTTGCCTGTCCGGATCGAGTCCGGCGCCATCTACAATACAATTTGTCAGATTGGCACTTAAATCTGTACAATACTAATTATTCTACAGTATTGTTTACCTGCAGGGGTCTCTTTAGAACCTCCTGTTGCCGATCGTGCGGCCTCTAGTTGGGCCCTGCACCTTTCCAGCTCCTGGGACAACGCCGTATTCTTCTCGGTAAGAAACTGCATGTTATATGATTCTCGAATCAGTTATTTCC
The DNA here is from genome assembly GCA_032464435.1 of Aegilops umbellulata. Lineage (NCBI taxonomy): Eukaryota > Viridiplantae > Streptophyta > Magnoliopsida > Poales > Poaceae > Aegilops > Aegilops umbellulata. The sequence continues at coordinate 380,599,042 of CP136054.1, forward strand.
ACTGCTTCAAGTCTCGGGGGCTACTGGCATATCTATATTTACCAAAAATTTCTTACCCGTATGTCTTTTACATACTGCTCCGTGGCTCTGGCTAAACCATTTTGAGCGGCACGGAGGTACGCGTCTCCTGAATTAAAGGCATTTAAAGCCTCCTGGGAGAAACAAGCGTCGCGAAGAACCGTCCGGCGACGCCTGTGGTTCATGGCACTCTCCACCTCGGAATTGGTAGCAGACAGCCTATCCGCATCCTCTGATGGAGGAGCATCCGGTGCGTGCCTTGTGATGACCTCCGCCTCCGGGCCGGGCGTTGGAGTCTGGCTGGTGGAGGCCCGATTGGCAACCTCTCCGGGTATAGTCCGGCGAGGTCTCTTCATCCTGAAGATAGCACGAATGTTAATATACCCTGGAGGAGTAAATCACCAGGGAAAAAGAGAGGGTACGCCATACCTTTGTTCTGGCACCTTAGACCGGACTACGTTCCTTTTTGCCCCACGGGGCCCTGCGGCCCCCGCCGGCTAGCTGCAGCAGGGTCGGCTTCCCCCCTCGGGAATCTCCCCTACAAAGCACGGTTGTTGTCAGAACAACCAAGCCCATGAAAACGGAACCCCTCTTAAGGGAGTAAAGCTTCGATATTTGTCACCTGGGAGGCCGGGATTAACCTTGGGTAATCAGCTATAATAGCTACCAAGGTATCATCCTTGCTTAGCTGATGAAACACTCCGTCAATGAAGTCCACTGCTAAGTCCGGATCCTCTTCGGAGTCCGGATCGAGGGGCCGGTCTGGGTCCTCTGGCTGTGGAGGACGGATGTTTATGTTTTTTACCTCCTGACGCAGGTCCTACATTAAAGTTGTTAGACTACCTATTTAATCATGGGAATGTAAAATGAACAGAGAAGTACGACTGTCCGCTTACCCAATTCGGAGGATTGTACATGGAAAATCCGCCCTGCGGATCGACGCGGAGGAATTCCTCTTCTTCTCCCTTGTACAAAGAGGATAAGATCTTCATTAGAGCGGCAGGCGAGTCCGGCCCCTTACGGCCGTAACGGGTGGCGTCATCCTCCCCGTTAAAATCCCACATAGGGTGGCTTCTGTATTGGAGCGGCTGCACCCCTCGCATAATGCATATGGCCATGACTTTAATCATGGTCAGTCCGGAATGAGCCAGTAGCTTAATTCGGCCCATTAAGTAAAGGACGTCTCTGTCATTCTCTCTCTGAGGGTTCCGAGGGCGCCAGCTCAGGCGTTTCTTTAGGGGAGCATTGTCGAACTCAGGGAGACCGGCCCGGACAGGGTCTAGCAGGGGGACGTCGTCTATGTAGAACCATTCTGAAGGCCAGTCCTCGGACGCCTTCTTCGGGGTTCTGGACGGGTATCCGGTCCCGGCGATACGCCATACTTCGGCTCCGCCCACTTGATATCCCTTTTGGGAACGGGGCACCAGGCAGAATATCTTCTTCCATAGCGCAAAATGAGCCTCGACGCCTAAAAATAGCTCGCAAAGAGCTACGAAGCCCGCAATGTGTAACACGGAATCGGGCGTAAGGTGGTGCAGCTGGAGGCCATAGAACTCCAAAATCCCGCGGAGAAAGGGATGAATTGGAAATCCCAGTCCCCTTACTAGATAAGGGACCAGGCACACCCGCTCCCCTTTAGAGGGACTAGATGAGTTCTCCTCTTGTTTTCCGCCTTGATAAGTGGCGAGTCCGGCTCGGACCGAGACCATGTAGGCTTGAGGGAGGAATCCCTTGGCTTGGAGCGACACTAACTCGCTGTGTGGGATGGTGCATCTCTCCCAGTCTCCGGGTTTAGGACTGGAGGGGCGAGGGGAGGAGCTGCGGCGGCTGGCCATGTCGAAATGGACCTTTGCTGGAAACGCTCTGATGATAACTCGCAGAGAGGAGAAGATGTGGTTTGGATCTAGATCCCCATCCCGTTAAATAGGCGGCTCGTTTATATGACTAAGGGTGTGGATGTAAAAAACACCCCAAGCTCTTCGCATTCGTTCAGCACGTGGAAGACGGACATTATTGGGCACTGAAGCCGAGGAGTGCTACATTACAAAAAGCGGACATTATTTATACAGGTACACAAGATTCGGAGGAGGAACCCGCCTTGCAATGCCGAAGACGATTTGCGCGCCGGACTCGTCGTCATTGAAGCCTGGTTCGGGGGCTACTGAGGGAGTCCTGGATTAGGGGGTGTTCGGATAGCCGAACTATACCTCCAGCCGGACTCCAGGACTATGAAGATACAAAGTTGAAGACTTCGTCCCGTGTCCGGAAGGATCTTTTCTTGGCATGGAAGGCAAGCTAGGTGTGCGGATATTCGAGATCTCCTACCATTGTAACCGACTCTGTGTAACCCTAACCCTATCCGGTGTCTATATAAACCGGAGGGTTGTAGTCCGTAGGACAACCATCATCATACACAATCATACCATAGGCTAGCTTCTAGGGTTTAGCCTCCTAGATCTCGTGGTAGATCCACTCTTGTACTACCCATATCATCAATATTAATCTAGCAGGAGTAGGGTTTTACCTCCATCGAGAGGGCCCGAACCTGGGTAAAATAAAGTGTCCCTTGTCTCCTGTTACCATCCAACCTTGACGCACAGTTCGGGACCCCCTACCCGAGATCCGCCGGTTTTGACACCGACACCAAGTTTGATAGCCAGTGGATCGTTCCACAATATTCCTCTCGTGCGCCCATTCTCATATTCATTTTGATAATGTTCAATATCTGACATGCATGAAAACATAAAAACAAGTGAGATTTTCTTTGTAATGTAGAAGTGATTCTAATCCAATACTGCCTCCCTGTAAACCCCTTTGTGCTATCTCTGCAATTCTTTTAAAAGATGCCATGCATGCTGTAATTTGTTGTGTGCATTAATATAATGTGGCCTACTACTTAAAATATGAGAGCTCCAGAAGTGATGACACTTCGCAAATGATGGCTTCAACATATAGTAAAGAAGAACAAGTCGACCTGACCTGACAGATTCAAAGTATACTAAGGGAGAACAACTCGACTTGACTAGTCGACCGCAAGAGAAGAGTATCATCTTAAAGAAGAGCAGAAGAACAAGCAGATTGAAGATATTACAAGTCTTTTAATACAATGTCAGTTGGCCACCCATGATGAACCAGAGCGCACAGAGAAATACTATTCTTTCCGGTCTCTCCATATGTGGCTCACATGCATTTCGAAACTAAAGTAGGAACATTTAGCTAACCAATTAAACATCTCTCAGTTTTACTAATATCAGCAATAATATAAGATATGAATTTGTACAACTAAGCTTGTTTAGCTCAATGGGTGGAGCAGTGCTATTACGACACGAACCATGTAGGCTGATTGTGGTCATCATAAAATGGGGAAAACATAAGCATGATGAGTATAGTGTTGACCGTGGCAGTGGGATGGAAGATCTGGAGCTGCAAACCGCGCAAAGGGTAGTCAGCAACCGATGTTTGCTTTGAAATAACAACTAAGATTTGGTATGGACAAGAAAGTACGGTCAACAAGTGACAAAGAAATGCAATTATGTTGTCTCTCTATATGTCGCGACATGCATTTGGAAACTCAAGTGGGACCTTTAGCTAACCAATTAAATGTGTCGGTTAACTAATATCAGTATCATATCACAATCATATTTGAACAACTAAGCTTTCGAATTCTGAGTGTTGTGTTGTTTAGCTTCAAGGGTGGAGTAATGCTAGTACGACAGAAAGCACCTACGCAGATCATAGTAGAGTAGATAAAAGGGGAAAACCCTAAGCATCAAGAGAAAATCGGGAAAGTGGAACTAGCTGGACCAGTGGGTGGCGCACATGCTTTTCGAAACGAATATAGGAACATTAGGTGACCAATTAAATGTTCTCTGTTTTAGTGATATGAGCATCATATCATATTCGTATTTCAACATGTAAGCTTTTGGTTGAGGTCTTGAGGAGCAGTGCTAGCACTACACGAAGCACCTACGATGATGGTAGTGAACATAAAGGGGGGAAACCATAAGCTTTACGAGTATAGTGCTTGTGCCATGGCAGATCCGAAGGTGCAAACCGGACAAAGCTACTTCGCAACCAATGTTTGCTTTCAACTAGCCACTACGATTTGGTACGGACAAGAAAAGTACAGTAAACAAATTACGATCTATTTTCCGGGTGAGATCAATAACTTAAGCACATATGGAAGAGTACCAGCTCTCTTGCGACGCCGTGTAGGCCTATGCTGATACTTTGAGGGTGCTATGGGTGCGATGGCTGTCGGCGGGGGGGGAAGAAGACTTTAGACGGCAGACGACCGGGCCGGGGGATATATCCTGTTGCCGTGGACGAGGCGGTCGTAGGAGCGGCAATGGCAAGGTGGACGACGGCGCCGATGAAGCGAGAGGAGGCGATGAAAGGATCCTGGTCCAGCGCCGTGGATGAGAGACGTCCATCTCTTGCAGTGGATGACGGGGTAGGGGTAGCGGCTCCGGCAAGGTGGAGGATGGGGTGGCGGACGGAGGAGGCTGGCCGCAGTGCGGAGGTTGTCGTGCCACTGACGGTGTATGAATGGGGAAATGGAGGGGAGGGGGATCTCAAACTTTGGGACGCGCTTCTCTGAAATGGGGGAAAGTTACGAACTTATCCCCTGTTTAAAATTTCATACATCGCGTCGGTTGGGGATAGGACGGTAATCTCACATCTCCCAAATATTTCCTGGTAACTATTTTGGGCGAGGAGAGGGTGTTTTGCCGCCCACGGTTGGCGCCCATGGTGTATGAACGGGGCTGACAGATAGGGCGGTTGTGTCACGTCAGATGGAAGTTACACATCTGCCCCTATTTAAAATATAAGCCTACATCGATTTCGGACGAGGAGAGTTTGTTTTGCCGCCCACCGTGTATGAATGGGGAAATGGAGCAAGAGACACATGTCTTTCGGACGAGCTTGAATCAAATGTGTTTTGCCGCCCACGTTTGGCGCCCACTGTGTCTGAATGGGCTCAGAGGCCGTCGTGTCATGCCTGATTGAAGTTACTAGTCTAGCCCTATCGACAGCAATGTAAATCATGTCGATAAGGATGTCAAGTGTCAGGGGTAGACAGTAATTTCCATCTCGCAAACACTTGCTTCGGGCAGCCCACAAATTATAGTGGGTGTTTAGCCGCTTCGTTCAAAACTTGGGAGAATTAGCATTCACGTTTGCCCTGGGACCTGGCAAACTAAATTCAAATCCAATTTGTATTCGATTACGAATATCCACAGATAATTATATGTTTTGTTATTTATTTCTTCAAAACCACAACAAAGATTTATTCCGCCTTTATATATGATTATGATTTAGAAATGTCGTGATCTTCGAATTCAGTAGGTTGGATACACTCTGAGTCAAACAGTTATTTCATCCAATACAATATGCTCACACGAAAAATAGTTCACGTTATGTCAATCATACAAGTACTGAGGATTACCTCGCCTAAAAAATTCGGATCATTACAACACATGGACAACATAGGGGGTCTTGCAACATAATCCATTCAGAGACATGACACAACATACAAGTACAATAATCTAATGAAAAATTCAACTGGTATCTAAAGAATTACCGGGATTATCTTGGGCTTCAGATAGCAGAAACAGCAGGACCTCCTCCATCTTCAAATGCAACATTATTACTTCCTCCAATTCTTGGGTTGCTTGCATAATGCCTGCCGCTAATTCCGTAATTTCCAGCCTCAAGATAAAGATTACCTCATTCATGGCAGCCACACCATCTCTTTCTGCCTCTAGTAGAGCCTCAAGCACTATAATATATGTGCTCAGACTGCTCTCCGGCGGTGTTGCCTCTGAACTGCTACCATCTGGTAACATGGATAGCGCACTGCTTCCACAAATAGATTTTGGGGTTGTACATTGTGTCCTAGTGTGAACGGCATCCTGAAAGGTTTCCGCTGGACATCAGTAAGAGATAGTTATCGTATGATCCAGGCAGTAAGCTTACATGGTAAACGACGGACGAATTATTGCCGAGCATGGCAAACTATATTTAAATGGTTCGAAGCAGCATCAGCCGAAAAGAAATTAAAATGGTAAGATGAAACTAGGGATGTAAGTGGCAAGTAAACGAAATCCGCCAGTCCCATCTAGTTAGTTTTTGCTACCTCCCTAGTTCATTTTCCTCAAAAAAAACAAAAACTCTTTTGAGCTATCATACCACTAGTGGACTTTAATCGGGATTAAACCAGACCCAGTTGACATCCCTAGTTGAAAGGGAGTGTACAGCCGCTATATTTAAGTTGCCAAGGCATCTAAGCAGTTGAAATAATCTGAGAAAGCACTTAACAGTGTGGCCTCATATAAACTACGAAGACAGTCTTGTGATGAAGTTGAGAGGAAAAGTTAAGGACTCAAATGAAATAGGCATGCATTTCTTTACGATAGTACAGCAGGCACTGCTGACATATTGGCCAACTCAGGTATAGCGTAACAACAAATAAGCATTCGAATCAAGCAATACAGCAAAGCCGACAACTGAACTATTTGTAATTCGGTAGGATTACACGTTGAGGGCACAAGCCAAGAAAGCAGCCCACTCGCATTACATTTCACATGTACTAAAACACACTGGCTTACCATATGTTGCTGTCAAGCCTAGCTGTTGTTGCAATGTTCTTTGAAGACATCGTCAGCATCCCGTGGTTGAAAATCTAGTTGTTGTAGTTTATTCTGCACCATCTATTTAGGTAAAATTAATTTTAATCGCACGCACTGGTCCGAATTGATCATCAATGGTTCATCTAAACTAATGAAAGAAGGGTGTGTGCATACACGACAATACTCCCTCCGCCTCTGTCCAGAAAAATTAAACCAGTGCCCTCCTTGGTATGCGGGTCAAGAGTTATGCGCAGAGTAAATAGAATCGGAGGGAGTATATCTGCTTCCCTATATTTTTATGCTTGTTTGAGGTGCCAGCCCCAAAAGAACAAATATTTTGCTTGATGGGGTTGGCAGCTCCATAATTAATAGAAGCATCAAATTAGTCATGCAACTTGGGAAGATCAAGAACACACAAACAAGTAATGAACAGAGGCTCGGAGCAGTGATGTAATTGCTAGCATCAGAAAATGTAGGGTAAAACGAACAAAAAGCAATGGAACCACATGCTAGTTTGCTGATGTGTAATTAAGAATAGAGAACATTAAGCAGTCTGATGGAACCAATAGGTGGCATCAGAACAAAACTAAAGCATATTAACTATATGTGCACTGGTATGTAATTTAGCACATGTAACATGTTCACTGCCAGAAGTATGGCCGTACAGGTGCAAGCAGAATAATGCGTCTCATGAAAAACTGAATGATGCCCTGAAGAAATTCAAAGGCGTGCTGCTTATGCTAGAAAAGTGAACATAGGTGCCGGCCGTTGGATAATAGTACCTGATTCTCGGCGGCGTATGGGTATCGTTGTCATACTTGATAGCTAAGGATCGTCGATGGTGCTCGTGTTGCGGTTGAGTTTGGGCCAGCTGTCGCCGTTGCTGAAGCGGCTCCGGTACTATAGTTGCGACGCCTGTCGATATACAAGAAAGCTCATCTGTGGTAAGTGAACAGTTGCACGATAAAGAGAAAAACTGAAAGGAGTACAAATCGAAATAACCTGATGATGTTGCGGCGTCGGTAAAGTAGGGCCGGTGGAGTTGAATATGGCGTCCATGGAGCGGGTCCGGTGCAGTGGATGAAGGCTTCGGCGGGCATGTTGTACAGTGCTTTTGGTGAGGCGAATCTGTTGCGGCGGACGAGGGCTTGTATGAAGGGCCAGCGAAGGGGCGGACGAGGGAGTCAATGAAGGGCCTACGCTGTGGTGGACAAGGGCGCCGGTTAAGCAGACCGGTGCGGTGGACAAGCCAGTCGCTGAAGCGGCTCCGGTGAAGTGGTGAGTTGGCAGTTGGGGGTTCTAAGGTGCGGAAGGTAGATCCGGTGGGGTGTGAGGTCCACCGCTGCGGCGGAGGACTAGATTCGGCGGCTTGCCGTGGTTGGAGGGTCGGGGAGGGGAAGGGGAGGGGCTCTGGGGAAGAATGTTGGGGGCAAAGACGGGAAAACAATGGAGTTACCAAAGCAACCCTTTTCCGTTCATGTGGTAGGGGTAAAAACAGGAATATCGCAGGGCTAAACTTTCGGGCGCATGATATTTTGATGTGAGCGGGAAGTTTGAAAGCTTTTGGCGCCTAAAATTATAACTATTCTGCTCTCGTACGGCCGACTATGATATCATGACCGACAATTTGTTTGTTTTGCACGGAAAAATATGTGCAAGTTTTGAAAATCAATGTCTCCAACTCGAAACTTAGATTGTCCATTCAATTCAAATATGGATCATTGAGCTACTACAAGCAAATACCATCATACGGTCCAATTAAAATGAAATTTCAAATGCGTTTATCCTAAATATGATGACAAAAGCAAAAATGTGTATGTGTATGAATAAAGTGGATGATTATAAAGTTTGAACATGCCCGTATGTGTATATCTCTAGGTTTGATATATGAATTTGAAATCACGAAATCACGGCTTAACAAATGTACCTCCGTTTAAATGAATTACAAAAGCTAATGATGGAGTCGAATTCCAAAATTCCAATCTTAGGTTTGTAATTCTGGTACATCAAGGTATATCACGCATGTTCAAAAGTATCGTTATCTCATAGTAAAAACTGTAAAACAAATGACCAACCATGAGTGCACAATATCTCAATTACGCTAAAGTTCCTCAAATATAGACACCTCACTCTTTATCTGAAGTCAACCCCCCCCCACCACACACACAGAGAGAGAGAGAGAGAGAGAAGTCGTTCTCTCCCCCAAACACCAACACACGAGCACACTAACACCCCTCTCTCTTGTAAAGTCCGGACCCCAACATAGGTCTCTATCACTTTGTCTCTCGGGCATGCACACATCTCTTCCCTCACTCTCTAGGTCTCCCGCTATTTCTCTTACCCAAGCACACGCACTATGTAGAGTGTATATTTCCCATACACACAAAACTTCACCCCCAAATGTCTATCTCCCTAGTTATGTGGTTCTCGCGCACTCACCTCACACACCACCCCCACTGCAAACAAGCACACTTTGTCTCCTTGTGCACCACTCTCCTCTTTCTATCTCTCCCACATGCGGACCCGCCCCAGCTCTTTCCCTGTATACATATATGTCGTGACTCTTTGCATAGCTCCCTAATGTATAATCGTTCTCGATTTCACACATTGTTCTCTATACCATCTATTCTAGATCTCTCATGAAGTCCCTATCACACACACAATGACTTGCTTCCCTTGCGTCTCCGTTCATAGGCCAATTTCGGACAACATCAACATTGTCTCCCTATCTATACGCCATTTATGGACACAAATGACCCTTCTCGCCCCCTCTCTTCCTCTCACTCTCTCTCTCTCCGTCGCTAGCTCTCTCTTTCTCTCGCTCTCACACCCCTCCCACACACACACACACTCGATGTCTCTTCCAAATAGTCTGCTCCCCCCGCCCGCACACGTGCTATCTCGCTACTACACATGTCACACCATCCCCCCTTCCCTTATACTAGGTTTACATCATCAGTGGTCTCTCTACTCCACATACACTCTCTGCCTCTCACACACAAACGCGTGCACAAACACACACAGACACGCACAAACACCCATTTACCTGGATCCTCATCTCTCCTCATGTCCGCATGTGTATCTCACACACTCACTCTCTAATTATGTATATGTATCTCCATGTTACACAACACAAAGCCCCATGTACATGTCTCTCTCTATCCTCCACACACATAGACACAAAGAATCTGTTATCATTGCCTCAGTCTCTAACATATCACACACGCTCTCTCTCTCTCTCTCTCTCTCTCTCTCTCTCTCTCTCTCTCTCGCAAACACGCTCAACAAGGGTTTCCCCATGAATAACTTACCGTCTATTCATGAACAGTCGTGGCAGTACGGCGAACACGAGACGTGAAAAAGAATAAATCTACACGTGCTTAGACCACCTAGTATGACTACTAGGACTAGAGCAAGCCAAAAAGCGCGCCGCCATCACCCCCTCCTTGTTGGCGACGGGAAAATCTTCATTTTACACAGTCGAGAAGTCATTGTGCTAAGGCTCCACATGCCGAGGTGTTGAATAGAATGTAGATGCTAGTATACGGAAGCAAGTATCGATAATACGTTTGTATCTCCATACTTATATTTCTTCTCTTATAAAAAAACCGAGTTGGTGATGATGGTACGTGTGCCATCTTGCAATATAGACCGTCCGATCTATATCTGACGGATGGAAATTAAACTAAAAGATACCCGCACCCCTCTCCACATTTGCAGACAAGGCCTTCCCTCGTTCATCCTTATCTCCAACAAACCTCATTGTTGAGCAATTAATAAAGGAAGCCTCTGGAACAAACTTGCCTGGTGGCTGCTGCCGGCGTCGTCAATCCCCATGCCTCCGCTCAGTCCGACCACCAACCACCACCACACCCCACTCCTCTTCACCTTATCTCATATTTCTCGAGATATCATTAGTTTTTACACATGGGATTACTCCCGCAAGGGTCAATCACAACAAGTGTTTTATAAAAAAATGCATCTTGATGTTCCGTGCAATGCACGGATCTTGCTAGTACTCCTACACAAGCCTAAGTTGGTGATGCTGGTGTGTCTGTCATCCGTCGTTTCTGACCATTAGATCTACATCTAACGATTGTGAGGTAAGTTGTTGCCTTTTCTCACCAACATCCCACTTGTCTACCAATTTGCAGAAAAACCCATAATTAGTATCTTAAAACCAACCACATCCCTCCCTGACCTCACCAAAACAGCCCAAGGAATATATTCTAATTGAAACATAATATATCTCTAGTGACATATGTATATCAAAATTAGAGTGTTTTGTACCATGTTTGTGAATAAGTATTATTCTAATTATGATTCGTTGCAACGGACATGAACATTGCTAGTATTTCCAACCATGCATTTCTTTTCCAAGTATTCCATAGTTTCGAGTTTTCCATCAAGATATTAGTCACTCATGGTTGATATTTACTTTCAATCATGTACACATATGCACTATGTAACTAGCCTTGCTTATTGGCTTCCAAAGCTTAGCTTTCACTCCTACTTACAATATGTAGAGTATTTAACAAAAAACTACCACTTTCAACCAGCCCTAGGAGGAATATATTGTACAAAAAAATAGCAAAAACATACCCAAAATTTCTTAATCCACGCCAAAAACTACCTAGTACTCCTACCGATTAGGTTCGTTTTAACCCATTTATGACAGGATTGGCCCACATGTCTGTGCTGACGAGGCAACTTAAATCAACACATTTTGTTTGACTGTTGACACGAGGGACCTACGTCTGACCTTCTATCCTGTTATTCCCCCTCAAATCATTATTTTTTCTGAACATTACTTCAAACAGTATTGATGCGTGTCCGTCGCTGGCGCCGGTGATGAGCGAGTTGGCCGCCGCTCCGCCGGACAGGCCGGACGCCGCGCTGGCCTCCGCACGAGTTGGCAGGATGGCCCGAGCGTGACTCACGAGCGAGCAAGCCGCCGCGCTGGCCTTCGCTCGAGCCGGATGGCTGGCCTTAGCGCGGCGCGCGTGAGCAAGCCGCCGCGCTGTCGTGCCAATCTAGCTAGCAAACGTTGCAGACAAGCAGCTGGACGGAGCTATCTTAGCTAGCTAGCGGCCACGAGCGCCGGACGGAGCTGGCATCCGGGCTGCCGCAACATGGGCTCCGCACCGCCGGCGGTTTTGACCTCGCCTTCTGCCGGCGGTGGTAGCTGCGTCCCATGGCCGAGGATGACTAGGTGGACGGGCCAGAGGTAGGAGGTCACTCGAGGATTTTTGTTGGTAAGAGCATGTACAATGGTTGATAAGGTAGTCTTATCTTAAGTCTGCCACGTATGCAAGTGGTAGTAGTTTCTTGGCATTTTAGTGGTTTGTTGCATTATTAGATCAAGTACAATAGAGCTAAGTCAGCGGGCTATAAGAAATAAACTACTACTACATGTTGGCTATAAGATGGGCTATAGATGACATGGCACTGGCTTATAGCCAGCAGCTGGCTATACTATTAACCATGCTCTTAGGGGTTTCTTGTAAGGAACAATGTACGTACTACTAGCGACAAAAGGCGATTCTAGGTTGCGGTGTACTCCAACGAGTACTACTAGTGGTCGCGGGAGTGTATACCTCGTTTTGTGGGTTCGATCCCGGCCGAATGCACGGCGGCCTTTTTTTAAAAATAGTATACTATCTAGATACATCGCAGAAATGGATGTATCTAGAACTAAAATACATCTAGATACATCCATACCTGCGACAAGTAATTCAGAACGGAGGGAGTACTACACTTTGCTGCGAGCCAATATTTTACACGGGTAGTTTGAGTTTTGAAGTCAAACAGACGTGCGGCCCCACAATCTGGGTGCACTGGACAGCCTAGCCACGTGAACGGGTTTTCCTTCCTATCATCCCATGGCTCGCATGCTCGCCCTAGACGCACCTCGCTTGCAGCTTCCAGCTAGTAGCATATTTAAACTAGCGCCTCCCAATTAAGCCCGAGGAGCCGGAAAAGCCTGGCGGGGCATTGGGAACTATGCAATATGGCACTATACGTCAAGTGCTCTACTACTACTCTGTAGCTTGTGGCTTTGCATGCATGGACTTCACTCCATTATCGGCTCTACTATAAAAGAAATTCCTCTTGACGTGTTTTTTTTAAACGGAGGCAAAAGCTTTGCTTCATCTCATTCATAAAGAAGGAACTACTAACAAAGTTTGACGAGATCCATTACACCTCCACAAATGGAAGCGAAAATCCTAGTCTCGCTGTATCAAGTAACTCAAATGTTCTGCCCCCACAGTAACCGTCGCTGATAAACAGGCTGCTAGTGTGTGCGTGAGAGGAGCGGCTGAGTAGGCTAGCTACGTGAGAGGAGCGGCTGAATAGAGCACCGAGAGTACCCACTAGGCCACTACGCAAGTGTACTTCCCCTGCATTGATAGTACAGCGATGGTTCTAGAGAACAGTAGTGCCCTCCACTTCCAACTGTAGCTCCTTGGCCCTGAGATTCAAGAGTTCAAAACCGGTGCACTATACAAGACTAGACTAGAAGTACAGTACTCCCTCCTTTCCGGTTTATAGGGCTCATCTCAAAATTTTAGTTTTTCCATTTTATAAGGCTCAATTTGGTTGTTTCCCATCACATGTTCAGATTCCAAGGTGCATTAAATCATTGCATGCAAGTATTAAGAGAAAATTGACCAATGAATGTAATTTATGCATGCATGCATTGCAATTAATGCATTGGTAAACATACTTTTTTAGGAAAAAAGAGCATTAATTGGGTGCTTTTTGAGGAGTAGTTCAGAAAAGTAGTACTACTAGTATTGCTACAGTACGAGTACGTACTCCTCCGTCACATAATGTATGACGTTTTTTGACACTAGTTGGCGTGTACAAAAAATGGCAAAAACCTACCCAAAATTTCTTAATCCACGCCAAAAATTTCTTACTAGTGCTATTATTTACAGTATAATGCAATCCCATAACGTTCCATAATGCTAGTACTAGTACTCCATGGTACCAAAAACTACTACCTAGTGCCAAAAATTTCTTACTAGTGCTATTATTTAGAGTAGTAAATAATAGACTCACCCCTTCGATGAGGAACGATCTACAGTTGGAAGGGACGAGGCCCTGCGGTTACTACGCTCTTATCTCCTCCTCGCCAGTTCCCCTCCCCCCGAAGAGAAGGCAGTTCGTCGCTGCTCCCATGGATTCGCCAGGCGGTTCTCCTCCTCGTCGGGGCTGGGAGACCTTGGACGACGATTCTCTGGGAGAAATCGCACGCCGCTCCGACGTCCTCACCGCCGCAAGACTCGGTGCTTCCTGCACCAACTTTTTCAAGACGCTGCTTAAACATGCTTGGGAAAAGGCCATGCTTGTTGGTCTTCCATGCATCCTCGAGGAGAAGGTTCTTCTATGTAGGGATGGCACCCGCAGGGTTTGGGTATGGGTGGAGCTATCCCATACCCTTACACATCATTCCAAATCTTACCCATCACCCATACCCATACCCGTTGACGGGTGCAATTTTTTCCCATACCCGTCATCCATCAAGGTAAATGGGTACCCGCGGGTTAAATTACCCAGATTTGCAGCACATCAATTTGAGCATTACATAGTCATAAAAAACAACTTATAATAATAATTTATAAACAACAACACATCATGACAGCAATGCACACTCGTTCGTGGGCTAGCTATTGTGGTGCGATGGCCTAGCATGAATGCATGATGAGGTTTTTTAGGTCTGTGGGATTTATGTACATATAATATGTTTAATATATATGTGGATAAACAATATATATAAGGCCTATTTGTCGTAATGTATGCGGGTACATGGGTACATGGGTATGGGTTATACTAAACCATACCCGTACCCACTGTACCCGATGGGTACGAAATTTTCCTATTTATGTACCCATGGGTATTTTTTTGACCCATACCCTTGCCCTAATAGGGTTTTTACCCGCAGGGTATGCGGGTAATGGGTTCCCATTGCCATCCCTACTTCTATGGGACAATTCTTCGAACAGTCCACCGCTCCCTGGCCATGGTTGCACGTTGACTCCGCTAGAGTTGACGACGTTGAGAGGTAGTCGGATTTTGTCCGATGAGAAGATCAGTAATGGAGCTTGATCATGTAGTACTTAGTTATTCCATTTCCATCCCGTAATTTCTCCGCTGCCCACTGTCTTATATATAGGTCTGGGTCGGTGCCAACGAAGATTGGCTTGCATACCTCCGGCCGGATACCACCATGATTTTGCACAACATCCACAACAGTGCGGCCGTTCCGGTAGACCCCTTCTCCACCATTGGGATCGGCCTTCCGGACTGGCTGGGCAAGAATACGTATGATGATGCCTACATGAGATTGAAGAAGATAGCAATTGCGGACCCGCTGACAAAGCGACGCGGCTACGACGATTACTATCTCATCACGGTGTCCGACATAAGGATTGCCATCAATGCAGGAGGCAGTAACGGCAGAGGCTAGCGCATGTTGGCGGTGGCAGATTTGTACCCCTACACGTTCGAAGACGCCGTGCGCCATCTAGGCCGCATCTTCGCGGTGACAAGCCAGGGGACTTGTTTCATCTGGTTGACATCCTACGATATGGGAGATTACAAACGGAATGCACAAACCATCATTTGCATCCCTAACGGTACTCCATTATTTTGCAGGGACCAGTCATCCCCCGATCAAAATAAGATCGCCGATCCTGGATGTGCATTTGCATCCGCGATTCGGTCTAACCTGGAACCTTGTAGCTGACTTTGGCATATTGGGATCAACTATCTTAGCAGTCGTTACCCATGGTACCACTGATGTGCAACATGGTCACATAATCTACCACAACCGGACCGTCACCATCTACCCAGGTATTCCATTTTTTAACCCTCTCGCCTTCTCTTTCATTGTTGTACTAGTAGTATACTTTGTAGTACTAGTAGGAGTACTTTTTACCTTGGAGGACGTGTATAGCTAGCTAGGCCCTTGAAGACTTGAACCCACTAGCTGCCACCATTTTTATTTTTCCATGTCTTACTATCTCATCCATGTAGCCAAGAGTGGCTATATATAATAAGCCGGTTATTTTACTTCCCCTATACCGGAGTAGTACTATTTGCTGCACAGTATTACTGACCGCCACATTTGAGCACAACATTATTATGCATGGACCTTGACTATGTACGTCACCATGTGTCCAGATCTAGGATGTCGCGTGTACCAGATGAACGGCGCCGAGTTCGACCCCCGTGATGCTACGTGGGTGCCGAAGAACACTCTTGGAGAGTACTCGCTTTTCATCGGGGACAGCTACCCCATTGCGAAGCGGATGCCACCTTATGTGCATGACACGGAAGGCCTGTCGTTCATGAAGCATGGTTGTGTCTTCAGTGCGCACCGCCGGATGAACGACATGCTGGGACACGCTATCCCTGATTTATGCCGCTTCAGCTTGGATGAGTCTCCATCGTGTGGAACCGGACTAGAAAGCTGCGACAATGATTCCCGTTGCCCACCGCTATGTATTGTACCATCCATGAAGAACACCTGGGACTGGAACCTGGAGGAGGACATGTAGCCCATCTATAACGTGTAAGTGGAGTACGGTAATTGTGAACGGTAGCGCTGTGAATATATGTAGACTAGTCGTGCACAAATTTATCACATGAGTTGGAGATGAACTTGTGTGGCATACTTGCATTTGTCCTTTAGAATTTATTACTAGTAAATGTGATATGTCTACGTGCAACTTGTGTGGTTGTTGCACGGGCTCCAACACGCTCTTTGAGAAAAAAAGGTGGCACAGCTTTGGATATACGTGACGTGGCGGCATCATACAATAGCATCGTTCGCTATAGTTGTACTAGTACACTCCTACTAGGACGACAACTCCTATAAAACCTTGCGCTTGGCTCTTTGCCTCTTCGGGATGTTCAACAGTTCATACTCGTGTGAACCTTGCACTTGGCTCTTCGCCTCTTCGGAAGGTCCAACAATGATGATACTACAGTACAATATGCTTCTGGCAATCTGACACCGATTGAACTGCTGCACGTCCACCACGAGGGCGAGGGCGAGGGAGAGGGAGAGGGCGCTGTAGTCAAAACCCTCTCCTCGTCCTGCGAACCACCGCGCACGTGGGCGAGGGAGAGGCGTAGTAAGCAAGCTTCTCCTCGTTCGGCGAGTTGACAGGACACATCAAAGCAGTACTAGTACTAGTAGTAGTCGTCCATACTGTGTCCTTTCCGATTAATATGGCTTAATTTGAAACGGGAAAAATACACTGGCGGTCAACGTATGTAACAGTACGCTCTTTACAGTCACTATATATAGTTTTGCGGCGATTATGCGATCATGGACATAGGGAGTAGGTTGAGCACTTGAGCGTGAGCGTGTTTGTTGCGTCGTGTGCTGTGTGCCGCATGGGTGCGTGAGTGTTGCGTGCGTCCATGTGTACGTGTGAGTGTTGCATGTTGCATGCATGCATGCATGCATGGGGCTTACTCCCTCCCATTGACATGTTCATATTTCAAGCTTCCTATATTCCCTCCATATGGTGATACTCCCTCTGTTCTCAAATATAGTACAAAGTTGAGTCATCTATTTTGGAACGTAGGGAGTAGTACGGAGTAAAAGCCTCCCTTTGTTCTCAAATACGGAGTATTTGTCTTTCTACAGATTTCAACAAGTGACTACTAGCCTCTGGCCCGCCAGCGTTAGTTATATTTTGTCTTACAACATCCGCAGGCAGTTTTTTTACTGAATCAAACACACAGCCCAGTTCTATTTTCCTCTTGAAACGCATGTCCTACATCCATTTTCTAAGCTCTACCTATAGTTTTACTAGTTCATATACACGTATCATTATATTGAAAACACATAAAATTCCCTTTTCATATTTACATCCTTATTTTTGTTGTTTTTTCCCACCCAGCGCTGATTTTTTTACCGCTGGTTTTCCCTTAAACCAACTAAATTTGTCCCATGTCTTATTTGCTTACAAAAACAAAACGATTTTTTTGGCAAATCAATATGTTCTTAAAAAATGTTTATCATTTCGGGATTACAACAGTTCAGACTCTACCAAAATATGCAAAATAAGGTTGGACTTTTTGACCGTGGTCCTAGGCAGAAAATGGGTTGTAATAAATTACTTAAGAATTAGCAAATGGGCTGCAAATTATAAAAAATAGCAAATGGGCTTTATGTTGTCTGCCACAGATTTGGAGGCTGACTTGTGGGCCTACTAAGTTCATGCATACACAAAGGTTTCTCAAAAAAGAAACTTAGTCAACAATCGACTCTACCAGCGTTAGACCGTTAGATGTCAATCTAACGGCAATCGTGCTTCTTCGGTCTCTGATCCTCCTGCCCCAGCCGCCCAAACCAGCGCCGTCGGAACCGCCTGCTCCCACCTCCCGTGGCCGGTAGTGCTGCCGGGAAGGCCTCATGGCCCCATCATACTCGCATCCATGGCCTGTCTATCCCTCTACTCACCCACACCTCCTGTTATTTTCCGGCGACGGCAGCCGAACCAGTCAACCCTCGTACTCTCCACCACGTGGGCAGCCACTGTCGTGTCTTCCCTGACTCTGTGTCGTTCCCTTCGTAGGCCTCCCCGTCGTCCACCTCCCTGGTGCTCTCAGCACGGCGTGGTCAACGATGTCCATCCAACGGCCGTAGTGCTTCTTCAACCTCTGGTCTTCTTGCCCCAGCCGCCCAAAGCAGCGCCGGTCGTGCCGCATGCTCCTGCCTCCCGTGGCCGGCTGTGCTGCCGCGGAGGCCTCACCGTCCCCATACTACTCCCGCCGCTGGCCAGGCCGTCCCTCCACTCACCCACTCCCCCTGTTATTCTACGGCGACGGCAGCCTCACACCGCAGCCAAACCAGTGAACCCTCGTACTCCTCTCCGCGTGGGCATCCACCGGCCGCGTCTTTCCCGGCTCCGCGTCGTCCCCTTCCTAGGCCTCGCCGTCGTCCACCGCCGTGGTGCTCTCGGCGCGGCGTGGTCAACGTGGTCAACGACATTCCATCGGAAGAGTATTGTGCGTGGAGAGACTGACAGCTGGGTCCATGGCCACAGCCCAGTTTTTTTGTGATTTGCCAAGTAAGTCGCTTTGTCGGGCCTGTTGGGCTGCAAATCTTTCAAGACGAAGAGGAGAGCTTTCATTCGGCTGGCCAAGAAAATGGCCCATCAGTAATGAGAAATGGGCTATACATTTTTAAAACACATCAAACCGGCAATAGGTTTCAAATATCTTTTTTCATTTCGAGATTTGAAATTACATTAATTTTTATGCGTGGAGAATTTGTTGGATTTTATATTGATATACATTTATTTTTTAAATCAGTTTGAATGTGAGTCGAAATTTCGGGATTAAAAACAGTTCGGACCGCACCGAAATATGCAAAATTTCGTATAATTTTTTAACCGTGGCCACAATATGGGTTGTAATGCTTACAAAAAGAATATGGGCTCCAAAAAAACCTTAATAATTAGCAAATGGGTTGTAAATTATTAGAAATAATGGCAGATGGGTTGTATGTTGTTTCCCACAGATTTGAGGCTTTCCTAAAAAAAAGTTTGACGGACAAGCAGTGACTGTTGGGTGCCCATCCAACGGCCGTCGTGCTTCTTCAATCTCTGCTCTTCCTGCTCCAGCCGCTCAAACAGGCGCCGGTGGGACTGCCTGCTCCCTCCTCCCCGCGGTCGGCTCTGCTGCCGCGCAGGCCTCACCGCCCCACTGTACTCCCATCGCTGGCCTAGCCATCCCTCTGCTCACCCACACCTGCTGTTATTCTCTGGCGACGGCAGACGAACCAGTAAACCCTTGTACAGTTGTACTCCCCTCCGCGTGGGAAACAAATGCCGAGTCTTCCCTGCCTCCGTGTCGTTCCCTTCCTAGGCCTCGCCGTCGTCCACCGCCATGGTGCTCTCGGTGCGGCCTGGTCAACGTGGTCAATGACCGACATGCATCTGAAGTGGACTTTAGGTGGAGAGGCCGACAGCTGGGTCCATGGCCGCACGCAAGGAAATGCCTCCTTATTACACGCAAAATAATGATTCCTCCACCTGACATCTGGGACCCACCGAAAGGGCCTTTGTATTTCGCGAAAAAAAGTTACCGCCGCTGACAGCTCGGACCCACCAGCTATATCTTCGCACGCAAGGAAGTGCCTCCTTATTACGCACAAAAAAATGAATACTCCCCCTGTTAGCTGGGACCCAGTATAGTGGCAGGTTGACTTGTGGGCCTACTAAGTTGACGGGGATGGAGGGCTTTGTCAACTTAGTCAATATGCACGATTCTAACTCCAGTGACCGTACGATGTCCATCCAACAGCCGTAGTGCTTCTTCAACCTCTAGTCTTCTTCCTCCAGCCGCCCAAACCAGCGCCGGTCGTGCCTCATGCTCCTGCCTCCCATGGCCGGCTGCGATGCGGCGGAGGCCTCACTGCCCCCTACTAGTCCCACCGCTGGCCAGGCCATCCCTCTACTCACCCACACCCCCTGTTATTCTGCGGTGACGGCAGCCTCACACCGCAGCCGAACCATTGAACCCTCGTACTCCTCTCCGCGCGGGCTTCCACTGCTGCGTCTTCCCCGGCTCCGCGTCGTCCCCTTCCTAGGCCTCGCCGTTGTCCAGACCACCGCCCTGGTGCTCTCGGTGCGGCGTGGTCAACGTGGTCAACGACCGACTTTCATCGGAAGAGTGATGTACGTGGAGAGGCTGACAGCTAGGTCCAGGCGGCTGCAAGGAAGTGCCTCCTTATTACGTGCAAAATAATTATTCCTCCACCTTACAGCAGGGACGCACCGGACGGGCCACCTTATTTCATGAAAAAAAAATGTTTCCCCCTGATTGCTCGGACCCACCGGACGGGCCAGCGTATTTCACGAAAAAAATGTTCCCCCCGCTGTCAGCTCGGACCCACCGGAAGTGCCTCCTTATTACGCACAAAAAATGACTACCCCTTGCTAGCTGGGACCCACCTTGGTGGGAGGCTGACTTGTGGGCCTACTAAGTTGACGGGGACGGAGGGCTTTGTCAACTTAGTCAATATGCACGATTCTAGCTCCAGTGACTGTACGATGTCCATCCAACGGCCATAGTGCTTCTTCAACCTCTGGTCTTCTTGCTCCAGCCGCCCAAACCAGCGCCGGTCGTGCCTCGTGCTCCTGCCTCCCGAGACCAGCTGCGATGCGGTGGAGGCCTCACCGCCCCCTACTACTCCCACCGCTGGCCAGGCCATCCCTCTACTCACCCACACACCCTGTTACTCTGCGGCGACGACAGCCTCACACCACAGTAAACCAGTGCCCTCGTACTCCTCTACGCGTGGGCATCCACTGCCGCGTCTTCCCCGGCTCCGTGTCGTCCCCTTCCTAGGCCTCGCCGTCGTCCACCGCCCTGGTGCTCTCAGTGCGGTATGGTCAACGTGGTCAAGGAACGGCTTCCATCGGACGTGGACTCTACGTGGAGAGGCTGACAGCTAGGTCCACGGCCGCAGCAAGGAAGTGCCTCCTTATTACGTGAAGAATAATTATTCCTCCACCTGACAACGGGGACCCACCGGACGGGCCACCGTATTCCGCCCCCTTGACTGATGGGACCCACCAGGTACATCTTCACAAGCAAGGAAGTGCCTGACAGTCAGGACCCACCTGGCCGAAGCGTACGTAGCGTTGTCATTCTGGTCGCGAACGTGTACGTACATATTTACTGGTCGACGTAGAGGCGCACACGTGTCGTAGTAGAGGCGCGCACGTGTCGTAGTAGAGGCGCGCACGTAGCATGTACACGTACGTACAGCGGCCAGGGTGCAAGGAAGAAAATACGGCCACGTATGTGTACATACGGGCGGGGTCTCGAACGCCTACTCGCGCATACGTACGGCCAGGGCTCGTGTACATGGCTGGGTCGGAACGGAGAAACAGCGTCGTCGTCGTGTTCATGGGGAGGCAACGGAATGCGTCGTGTTCATGGGAAGGCAACGGAATGCGTCGTGTTCATCGGGAGGCAACGGAACGCGTGGGAGCCAACCGGCTGGGTCGGAACGGAATGCGTGGTCGTGTTCATCGGGAGGGCTTGGACGGAAGAGGCGATGGAAATGAGGCCTGGCGTACTGCACAACGGAGGAAACGGACCTCCTACGTTCGGAACGGGGTCCTGTTGATCGGGAGGGGTCTGGCATACCGCAAAACGGAGGAAACGGACCTCCTACGGTCGAAACAGGGGTCCTGTTGATCGAGAGGGGTGTGGCGTACCGCAAAACGGAGGAAACAAACCTCCTACGGTCGAAACGGGGGTCCTGTTGATCGGGAGGGGTGTGGCGTACCGCAAAACGGAGGAAACGGACTTGTGTTGGAGCGCTACGGTCGAAACGGGGGTCCTGTTCATTGGGTGGGGTGTGGCGTACCGCAAAAGGGACTCCATGGGATACTGTTCATCTCCACCGTCGACTCCCTCCAGCCTCCACGAGCTACTGTTCATCCACCGTCGACCTTCTCCAGCCTCCACGGGCTCCTGTTCATCTAGCCTCCACCGTGCGCTACTCCACCGGCTACTGTTCAACCACCCCTCCACCGTCTACTGTTCATCCAGCCCTCCACACCACGGGGTCCTGTTCAACCACCCCTCCACGGGCACCCCTCCACCGTCTACTGTTCATCCTGCCCTCCACACCACGGGGTCCTGTTCATCCACCCCTCCACGGGCACCCCTCCACCATCTACTGTTCATCCAGCCCTCCACCACACCACGGGGTCATGTTCATCCAGAGGCAACGCCACCGCTCACTGTTCATCCAAACCCCCCGCAACGCTCACTGTTCATCCCATCGGTCGGCTTCAGTTAGCAGCAGTAGCCAAGGAATCGCTCGATCGGGTTCAGTTAACAGCCATCAATCGATCGGGTTCAGTAACGCGTAGCCTGCATTGCAATCGCTCGGGTTCAGTTAGAACCCAACGCCTCGCTCGGGTTCAGTTAGAGCCAACGCCTCGCACACACACGCGTACGTGTACGAGAGAAACGCGCATCGCTCGGCCCCCGACCTCCCACCGTAACCGGGAACTCCCCGAAATTTTCCTCCCCCTCCCTTCTACCATGGTTTTTTCCGTCATGGATGGCCCAAAGAATGTCATGCAGCTGCGTCTCCGGCCCGCCCAGGACGAAAAGCCCATTTTGTCATGATTTTTTATCATAGAAGTAGGAGCCCACCACATCTATGATGTTACCGGGTTTTGTCACAATTATCGTCATAGAAGTGTCATATGTATGACAGAACAAAAATTCGTTCGGCCCAAAATGTCACGGATGTGTCTTTTTTTGTAGTGCTTTGAAAGACTCCGGTGGTGCTTTTCTTATAAAGCTCTCCCTCATGGACCCTATAGGCTTTAGATCGCCACACTATGCAACGTGCCTCTTTTTGGTCCTTAGGGAGTTCCTGCCTAGTTAAGTAGGCCAGGAATGGTTCTGTCCACGGGGCGATGACGGCCATTATAACGTGGGTTGAAGATGTTATTTCGGTGGCAGAGCCTCCGATTATGTCAGAGTGTTCGGTATCGGGCATTGCGGTTAGGTCCGATTTGTTGTTACCAGTGTCCCCTTCCCATACCACGGATGGCTTGAAAAGCCTCTCCAAAAAGATGTTAGGGGGGACCGCATCGCATTTTGCGCCGATGCGTGCGAGGACGTCTGCCTCCTGATTGTTTTCGCGGGCTACATGGTGAAATTCGAGCCCCTCGAACCGAGCTGACATTTTTAGGACAGCATTGCGATAAGCCGCCATTTTCAGATCCTTGGCATCAAAGTCCCCATTTATTTGGGATATTGCGAGGTTCGAATCCCCCCGCACCCCTAGGCGTTGAATGCCCATGGATACTGCCATCCGAAGACCATGTAGAAGGGCCTCGTATTCGGCTGCGTTGTTGGAGTCTGTATACATTATCTGGAGTACGTATTGACTGTATCTCCGGTTGGGGACGTCAGAACGACGCCAGCCCCCAGACCAGCCAGCATTTTGGAGCCGTCTAAGTGCATGATCCAGTTGGAATATGCGCCGTACTCTTTAGGGAGCTCGGCTTCCGTCCATTCGGCGACAAAGTCGGCCAACACTTGCGACTTAATGGCTCACCGCGGCTTGTAAGTTATGTCGAATGGGAGGAGCTCAATGGCCCATTTGGCAATCTGGCCCATGGCGTCGCGGTTGTTTATAATATCATTAAGTGGTACTTCTAAGGCTACTGTTATTGAACACTCTTGAAAGTAGTGCCGCAGCTTCCGAGATGCCATTAATACCGCGTATGCTATCTTTTGAAATGCGGGTACCGTGACTTGCATGGAGTAAGGGCAGTCATAGTAGACCGGCTTTTGAAGGGGGAATTTATGTCCATCCATTTCTCGTTCGACGACAAGCACTGCGGTCACAACTTGATGGGTTGCCGCAATGTATAACAGCATTGGTTCACTAATGTTTGGCGCGGCCAGGACTGGGTTGGTTGCCAATATGGCTTTTATTTCTTCCAATCCAGCTGTGGCGGCATCCGTCCACTCGAAGTGTTCGGTGCGCCGTAGGAGGCGATAAAGGGGTAATGCCTTTTCTCCCAGGCAGGAGATAAAGCGGCTTAGAGCCGCCACACATCCGGTTAATTTCTGGATTTGTTTGAGGTCCGTTGGGATATCCAATTGTGACAGAGCTCGGATCTTGGCCGGATTTGCTTCAATTCCTCTGCCGAATACAATGAAGCCCAGGAGCTTTCCAGCTAGAACACCGAAAACACATTTTTCCGGGTTAAGCTTGATGTCGTATGTTCAGAGGTTATCGAATGTGAGCCTCAAGTTGTCTACTAGAGAGTCGACATGTGTGGTTTTGACGACTACGTCATCTACATATGCCTCCACTGTTTTGCCGATCTGGTTTGCCAGACATGTCTGAATCATGCGCTGATATGTTGCGCTGGCGTTTTTGAGCCCAAAGGGCATTGTGTTGAAGCAGAAGGGGCCGTATGGTGTGATGAATGTCGTTGCAGCTTGGTCGGGCTCCGCCATCTTAATTTGGTGGTAGCCGGAGTATGCGTCGAGGAAACACAATGAATCGTGTCCTGCGGTAGCATCGATAATTTGATCGATGCGAGGGAGGGGGAAGGGATCCTTTGGGCAAGCCTTGTTGAGGTCCTTGAAATCGATGCACAGGCGCCAGGATTTGTCCTTCTTTGGTACCATCACCAGGTTTGCTAGCCAGTCCGGATGTTTTATTTCTCTAATGAATACGGCCTCCAATAACTTGGCTAGTTCCTCTCCCATGGCTTGTCTCTTAGGTTCAGAGAAATGCCGAAGAGCCTACTTGACCGGCTTGAATCCCTTTAGAATATTTAGGCTATGCTCGGCAAGCCTGAGTGGGATTCCTGGCATGTCTGAAGGGTGCCAGGCAAAAATGTCCCAGTTCTCGCATAGGAACTCTCGTAGCGCGGTGTCTACGTCGGGTTTTAATTGTGCCCCGATGGAAGCTGTTTTTGTAAGGTCTGTTGGATGGACTTGGAATTTGACTATTTCGTCCGCCGGTTTAAAGGAGGTGGACTTGGATCTCTTATCGAGTATCACATCGTCTCTGTTCACCGTGGAGCGCAGCATAGTCAGTTCTTCAGCCGCTAGGGCTTCGGATATTACCTCGAGGGCCAGTGCAGTTGTCTTGTTTCTGGCGCGGAGTGCTGTGTCCGGATCACTAGCAAGAGTGATAATTCCGTTGGGCCCGGGCATTTTGAGCTTCATGTACCCATAATGGGGTATGGCTTGGAAGATTGTGAACGCTTCCCGCCCTAACAGGGCGTGGTATCCGCTACTGAACGGGGCCACTTGGAACGTAATCTCTTCGGACCTGTAATTCTCCGGCATGCCGATCACCACATCTAGTGTGATTTTGCCTGTGCAGTGCGCTTCCCGACTGGGGATTATTCCTCTAAAGGTTGTGCTACTTCGCTCGATGCGGTTCCAGTCTATTTCCATTTTTTGAAGGGTTTCCTCATAGATGAGGTTTAATCCGCTGCCGTCGTCCATGAGTACCTTGGTGAGTCGAAAGCCGTCCATAATTGGACTAAGGACCAATGCTGTTGGTGCTCGGGCTGTTCAGAATTTAGGTTCATCACTGGCATTGAAAGTAATAGCCGTGTCACTCCATGGGTTTATTGTTGCCACGTGGTAGATTTCGGCAAGGCTGCGGAGTGTTCGCTTTCGCCTATTATTTGATGCGAAGGTCTCGAAGACTGTTAATACCGTACTGGTATCCCTGGGATGGTGCTTTGTGGCTTCTGGAATTAGAAGATCCTCGCCACATTTGGCTACCTACCGGAGTATCCAACATGCTCTAAGGCTATGTGTTGGTATGGCGCCCTCTGTACTATGAATTTTACAGGGTCCATTGAGCCATCCCTCCAGTACGGTTCCATGCCCTATAGAGGGTTTTTGCTTTTTGGTATTTAACCAGGGTGTCTGGTGATAATGCACCCTTTTATTTCGGACTGGGTTCGTATTTAGGGCCGGGTTGTCCCAAAATTTTGTTTCGGTTTTCCAGGCTACTTTCGTACTATGGACGCCAAATCGGCAAAGCGTGTAATTTCACGGCGACGTATGGCGTTAAGGATTCCCTTGTCCGTGCAATTATTGCAGAAGAATGAGATTGCGTCTCTCGCGCGGCAGTCCTTGAACCTGTTCATTACCAGGAGGAATCTGGCCCAATAATGGTGTACTGCTTCCTGGGGTTCTTGCCTGATATGGGAAAGATCGCTTATGCTTGTGTGGGTTGGTGGAATTGAATCCGGAACCTCACCCAATCTGAGAGCCAGGGGCCGAGAAGTTTCCAATCTTGGAAGTTCGGGTTCTTGGATGTTGCCCGATGAATCTGGCCCGCTGCCTGACTCTAGGTTCAGAGCTTGGGTGATGTCCTCCCGTAAACGGGTATCCGGCTCGGAGGGCTCGGGAATCCGGACATAGCTGGTCCTCAAGATAGAGGAAGGGTCACCGCATTGTTCCTCCACCACCGCAACGTGATGGGTGACCCGGGGAGAGTTCTCTTTGATCGGTTTTAGGCCCAATCTGATCATAGTCTGTAGCGACTCCCAGGGCGGCGATGCGATCCAAGAGCTCGTTTAGGGAAGAGAGCTCCATTGGATCTAACTGCTCGGTGAATTCTGAGTTGACGTGGAGACTGCTTTCGATGACCCGAGAAGTCATCGTCGGTGCAGCGGCCGAACAGGCGGTCATGAGGAAACCACCTAACCAGAGAGTCTGGCCGATAGCCAAAGCTCCCTCATCAACAACGCCATCTTTAAAGACAAGACGAGGCATCCCTCCTGATGGAGACGGCACAGCGGAACTCTCAATGAAAGCACCAATGTCGGTGTCAAAACCGGCGAATCTCGGGTAGGGGGTCCCAAACTGTGCGTCTAGGCAGATGGTAACAGGAGACAAGGGACATGATGTTTTTACCCAGGTTCGGGCCCTCTCGATGGAGGTAAATCCCTACTCCTGCTTGATTAATATTGATGATATGGGTAGTACAAGAGTAGATCTACCACGAGATCAGAGAGGCTAATCCCTAGAAGCTAGCCTATGGTATGATTGTTGTTCTTCGGACTAAACCCTCCGGTTTATATAGACACCGGAGGGGGCTAGGGTTACACAGAGTCGGTTACAAGGAAGGAGATCTACATATCCGTATTGCCAAGCTTGCCTCCCACGCCAAGGAAAGTCCCATCCGGACACGGGACGAAGTCTTCAATCTTGTATCTTCATAGTCCAACAGTCCGGCCAAAGGTTATAGTCCGGCTGTCCGGATACCCCCTAATCCAGGACTCCCTCAATCTTCATAGAATATGTGGGAGCCAATATGAGCATCCAGGTTCCACTATTGGTTATTGGCCTGAGACATGTCTCGGTCATGTCTACATAGTTCTCGAACCCGTAGGGTCCGCACGCTTAAAGTTTCAATGATAGTTATATTATGAGTTTATATGTTTTGATGTACCGAAGGTAGTTCGGAGTCCCGGATGTGATCACGGACATGACGAGGAGTCTCGAAATGGTCGAGACATGAAGATTGATATATTGGATGACTATATTTGGACAGCGGAATGGTTCCGGGGGTTATCGGATATATACCGGAGAACCGGAGGGTTACCGGAACCCCATGGAGGTTATTGGGCCTCATGGTCCCAATTGGTGGAAGAGGAGAGGCGGCCAAGGGGCAGCCGCGCACCCCTCCCCCCAATTCCGAATTGGACAAGGAGGGGGGCGGCACCCCCCCTTTCCTTTCCCCTCTCTCTCCTTCCCTCTTCTCTCCTAATCCAACAAGGAAAAGGGAGGGAGTCATACTCCCGGTGGGAGTAGGACTCCTCCTGGCGCGCCCCTCCTAGCTGACCGCCTCTTCTCCCCTTGCTCCTTTATATACGGGGGCAGGGGGCACCCTAGGGACACTACAATTGATCATTGATCTTTTAGCCGTGTGCGGTGCCCCCCTCCACCATAGTCCACCTCGATAATATCGTAGCGGTGCTTAGGCGAAGCCCTACGTCGGTAGAACATATCATCGTCACCACGCCGTCGTGCTGACAAAACTCTCCCTCAACACTCGGCTGGATCGGAGTTCGAGGGACGTCATCGGGCTAAACGTGTGCTAAACTCGGAGGTGCCGTGCGTTCGGTACTTGATCGGTCGGATCGTGAAGACGTACGACTACATCAACCGTGTTGTGCTAACGCTTCTGCTTTCGGTCTATGAGGGTACATGGACAACACTCTCCCTCTCGTTGCTATGCATCACCATGATCTTGCGTGTGCGTAGGATTTTTTTTTGAATTTACTACGTTTCCCAACAGTTAGGCGGGTTATTCTCAAGAGGAATGGACTCCGCTCCTCACTCATGAGAAAATGGCTGGTCACCGGGATGCCCAGTCCCATGCTTTATGCAAATCGAATCAAAATAATTGCAAACAAAACTCCCCCTGGGACTGTTGTTAGTTGGAGGCACTCATTGTTTCGAGCAAGCCATGGATTGATGCTTGTTGGTGGAGGTGGAGTATAAACTTTACCATTCTGTTTGGGAACCACCTATAATCTGTGTACCATGGAAGATATCGCCATCTCTTGGTTGTTATGTTGACAATGAAAGTATGCCGCTCAAAATATTATTTATCTCTGCTTTCAAAATCGAGCTCTGGCACCTCTACAAATCCCTGCTTCCCTCTGCGAAGGGCCTATCTATTTACTTTTATGTTGAGTCATCACCCTTTTATTAAAAAGCACCAGCTGGAGAGCACCGCTGTCATTTGCATTCATTACTGTTAATTTATATTGGGTATGACTATGACTGGATCTCTTTTACCATGAATCACAATGTTTAGTCAATCCTTGATCTTTAAAGGTGCTCTGCATTTATGTTTTGTGGTCTCAGAAAGGGCTAGCGAGATACCATCTTGTTATATCATATCATGATTGTTTTGAGAAAGTGTTGTCATCTGAGATTTATTATTATTGCTCGCTAGTTGATTATCCCATTGACATGAGTAAACATGAGACCTAAATGTTATTGTGAATATGGTTAGTTATAATCTTTGCTGAAAACTTCAATGCTGGCTTTACATATTTACAACAACAAGAGCAAACCGAGTTTGTAAAAGTTTTTTCTTTATCACTTTCAGTTTATCAACTGAATTGCTTGAGGACAAGCAAAGGTTTAAGCTTGGGGGAGTTGATACGTCTCCATCGTATCTACTTTTCCAAACACTTTTACCCTTGTTTTGGACTCTAACTTGCATGATTTGAATGTAACTAACCCGGACTGACGCTGTTTTCAGCAGACTTTCCATGGTGTTATTTATGTGCAGAAACAAACATTC
Source organism: Aegilops umbellulata (assembly GCA_032464435.1). NCBI lineage: Eukaryota > Viridiplantae > Streptophyta > Magnoliopsida > Poales > Poaceae > Aegilops > Aegilops umbellulata. The sequence continues at coordinate 380,628,571 of CP136054.1, forward strand.
TCGGAATGACCTGAAACTCCACGGAACTTATTTTTGGAAAATATAAAAAATAATGGAAGAAGAATCCATGTCAGGGGGGGCTCCACCTGTCCACGATGGTGGGGGGGGCACCCCCCTACCTCGTGGGCCCCCTGACGCTCCACCGACCTCAGCTCCAACTCCATATATTCGTGTTCGGGGAGAAAAAAATCAGAGAGAAGGATTCATCGCGTTTTACGAAACGGAGCCGCCGCCAAGCCCTAAAATCTCGTGGGAGGGCTGATCTGGAGTCCGTTCGGGGCTTCGGAGAGGGGAATCCGTCGCCATCGTCATCGTCAACCATCCTCCATCACCAATTTCATGATGCTCACCGTCGTGCGTGAGTAATTCCATCGTAGGCTTGCTGGACGGTGATGGGTTGGATGAGATTTATCATGTAATCGAGGTAGTTTTGTTAGGGTTTGATCCCTAGTATCCACTATGTTCTGAGATTGATGTTGCTATGACTTTGCTATGCTTAATGCTTGTCACTAGGGCCCGAGTGCCATGATTTCAGATCTGAACCTATTATGTTTTCATGAATATATGTGAGTTCTTGATCCTATCTTGCAAGTCTATAGTCACCTACTATGTGTTATGATCCGGCAACCCCAAAGTGACAATAATCGGGACCACTCCCGGTGATGACCTTAGTTTGAGGAGTTCATGTATTCACCATGTGTTAATGCTTTGGTCTGGCCTTAATATCCCTTAGTTTCCGTTAGGACCCCACTGCCACGGGAGGGTAGGACAAAAGATGTCATGCAAGTTCTTTTCCATAAGCACATATGACTATATTCGGAATACATTCCTACATTACATTGATGAATTGGAGCTAGTTCTGTGTCACCCTATGTTATGATTGTTACATGATGAACCACATCTGGCATAATTCTCCATCACTGATCCAATGCCTACGAGTTTTTCACATATTGTTCTTTGCTTATTTACTTTTCCGTTGCTACTGTTACAATGACTACAAAACCCAAAAATATTACTTTTTCTATCGTTACCGTTACTTCCATATTACTTTGCTAGTAAATACTTTGCTGCAGATACTAAGTTATCCAGGTGTGGTTGAATTGACAACTCAACTGCTAAGCCGCACCCTGCGCACCTCCTCCCCCTAGCCGCACCTCCCTGCGCTCGTGGAGATGCCGTTGCCCTCGCCTACGTCATCTCCACATCATACTTCCTTCCTCTGGCTCTACTTGACCTCCTCCTCCTTGCTCACGTTGCCGCCGTGGCGCGCCGCTTCGGCGTTCCATCAATGTCTGCCGCCACGCGCCTTCTACGAGGTATGCCGCGTCATTGCTAACCGTTGGAGAAGCCGCCCACTCCATGTGTAGTTACGTCAAGGCAACGACCCTATTGCATAACGAAGTCGGGGAGCACGGCCCAAAGCACAAGCTCGATGACCTTAGGGAGCATAGGAGTGGGTACGCGGCGTCCAGAACAAGCACCCTGTCCATGGCGTCCTGTATGTCGGCCTTGGTCACCGTTGCCATTGGCGAAGAGCACGGGCTATGCGCAGAGGTAACGCTCGAGCTCCCTTCAAAGCCTCATGGCGTTTCGCTGCTTCTCCGCGAGCGGCGAGTACTTGTTCATGCCGAGGGATCAAGGACCCATCAGGGCGCCTCGAGGGCAGGTCCTGCGATTGCGGCCACGAGCCCAAGACAGAGGATGACTTTACCTCTTACCTGCCATGTGTGCAGACCTGAAGGCATGCGCAGGATAGAGCAGCGGGTAGTGGCGTCACCCCTGGAGTCCCGGTTGTTGTGCAGTGTAGGAAGAAGAAGATGGATTCAAGAAGAGCGGCAGCGCGCCGCAACACTGTTCGGTGCACGGAGGATGTTCAGTTTCTTCTCTGTCCCAGATATGGCCGAGGTGCCGCCCGAGGCTATGCCCACCTTGCACAGATGCCCGACGTCTCCACCGTTTTCGTCTGTCCTGTTAGCGTCGCCTTTTTTTCTTGGCTGAGATGTTGCTGACGCCGCCTAATTTTGATCGGGAAGTCGTCACCGGCGCTTTGGACAGATGCAGCTACCGAGTTAAGAGCATCTCCAGCCGAGCCCCCAACACGCCCTCCCCAGGCGATTTTTTCGCGCCGGCGCACAAAAATCGGCCAGCCGCGCCCCAGAAGCCCAATTTTCGCCGGCTCGGGCCGAATTCGGCGCCGGCGGACACAGGCCGAACCCGGCGCGCTGGGGGGCGCTCGGGGGCGCCGGGCGAAAGAGTTTTGGCGCGAAAGAGCCGCGGGCCCACCGAGTCAGCGACACTCGCCTCGTCATCCTGCGAACGCCTCGGTTTCCCGCGGGGAATCAATGCCAAGGCTGCCGCCGGTCAGCCTTCCATTGATTCCTCACAGGGCGGCTCTTCACGAGCGGCACGGCGCCGCCTCACTCCCCGCCCCGTGTACACACACCTCCCCGGCGGCTATAAAAAGCGCCCCCCCCCCCCGCCGTTGGCCACAAACGCCGTGCTCTCTGTCTCTCTCTCCGCCACCGACGAACCTCTCTGTCTCTCTCTCCGCCGCCGACGAACCTCTCTATCTCTCTCTCCGCCGCCGACGAACCTCTCCTCTCTCCCAACCCCATCCACGACAATGTGCGAGCGGTTCCCCGACGACGGAACGGCGGCCAATGGCTTTGGCCACCGCTCGCTGCAAACGTGGGAGGCGCACCTGCTTTTCGAGGCCAACATTCCGGCGCCTCCAGACATGCGCGCTGGGCCGACAGGATGGAGGCTCAGCACTGGAGGCGTCCCTATCCCCCCCTGCCGGACGTCGTCTCCTGCACCAATTACTTCGCCGGCGAGGACGACTGCGTTCGGTCGTCGCTGACCGAGGAGCAGCGCGCTCCCCGCAGTACACCGCCGACAACCACGAGGCGTGGGCGGCGTACTTCCAGCGTCGTCAGGAGCAACGCCTCGCCTCCACCAACGGGGCACCGATGGTGGCGGGCGGCCGGTGGAACAGCGAGGGGCGACGCCTGTGGTGGTCCGTCCCCGGCCGGACGCTCCGCGAGGTTCTCGTGCACCTCGAGGGCGGCAACAGCCCGCCGCTCACATACCCTCGAGGACCGGCCGTCGCTCCGGTCCCCCGCCGCGGCGCCGGGCAATGGATGCCCAGGAGGTTTGTCTCCGGCTCGTCGTCCTCGTCCCGTTCCTCCTCCCACTCCTCTTCCCACTCCTCCGGCTCTTCGGCGGTGTTCGGCGTCAAGGCCGAGCCCGCAGCGGAGACCCCGCTCGACTAGCGCACCCGCTCGGCCGGCATTGTCATCAACGAAGGCAACTGCCGCGCCTCGTCCTCGGCTCCCTCCCGACACATCAAGCCGAAGACGAAGCTAGGGCTCCCCGTCGTGAAGATGGAGCCCGGGCTCGCCAGCGGCGTCAAGGAGGAGGCGCTCGACGACGAAGCGGCCCTCAAATGGGCGCGCGACGACTGGGTGAAGACGGAGAGGGAGCGCCAGTGCGCCGCCCTCGCGCGGTTCGAAGCTTGTCGACGTGGCCAAGACGAGAGAGGCACCGTCGTCCTCGACGACAGCGACGACGACGATGACGACGCGCCGCCACCGCCTGTCCGCCATGGAGACGCCGGGCAGGGGTCCAGCAGGGGCGACTGCGCCATCAAGAAGGAGAAGGCCGCCGATGACAACGAGGACGGCGGCGACGTCAGCGACTTCGTCGCGCTCATCGGCTTCTTCGCCCCTTAGATTACTTTTTTTTAATAATTTATGTAAAACGCCGAACATGTTGAATATGAATATCAAGTTTGCCGAATTTTAGCCAAACTTTGCAGAATTCAGATTATTTAAAATTAAAAAAACGCGTCTGGGGCGACCCTGGGGCGAGCGGCTGGGAACCCGCTCACCCCGCGCCGATTTTAGCGTCGGTCGCCCCCAGGGGGCGCGTAAAATCGCCGCCTGGGGGGCCAACGGCTGGAGATGCTCTAAGGATGATGTTTCTTTCCTTGAAGCTATCTTCGTTGGTATTCAGAAACCAGTGAACCACCAAGCGTGAAAAAAATCCCACAGCAGCAGCGCTAACAAGATACCATTGATCCTACTACAGTATGTACTCCCTGTTTAGATCGGTTAAGGGCCAATTTCAATCAAGCATATACTGTAACAATTAACTGCAGTAGTAAATAATCACCTTGAGTTGGTGTTCAGAAAGTCAGAATTTTTATTTATTTTGCAAGATAAAATTAATACATTTTTTTGCACTTCCAGTTTAAAATTAATTTAGACTTTCGCCTCATAATCATGCCAAAAATATGAGATGTGAAACTAATTTCAAAATGAGTACATGCATCCTTTGGCTAGATAGTGTGCCACCTCCTGAAAAGTGTTTAACAAAAAAGATCTCGGTGGCCATGAACACCTAATGGCAATGCCGTGATGGGCGTGGATAAATCATCTTTTCAACTGTCTCTTTACACACAGCTATTGGCCGACTCAATAGCCGTGAAATTTTTGGGAGAGGGGAATTTTGAGTGGCATATATGGTTGAAATCTGAGTAATAATACTCTACAAACAATAACAAACGAAATGTTCATTATTTGAAAAATGTTTGCAAATAGTATAAAATGTTCATGAATTCAAAAAATATTTTTCACCTTAGAAAATGTTCAAAAATTTGTAAAAGTGATCATGAATTTGAAAAATGTTCACGATTTCACATATGTGCATGGGTTCAAAAAAATGTCCATGATTTATAAAATATTACTGATTTTAGGAAAAAATTCAGAGTGATAGTCTACCTCGATGATGCAGCAAAATATGGTCATATGCTATTGGAGATTATCATTTTTTTTCTCCCATTACAACGCACGGGCCGTTTTGCTATCTTTCCCTAAATCTTGGGTCTCGCTAACTGCCACACGTGTGGCAGGAAGGAGACGCACCACACGTCTCTAATGTAAATAGATTGCCACGTCATCGCATGCATGCATGTAGGAATTTTTTTGGATTTTTAGTTTTTAAAATGTTTTATCTCTTAAACGAAAAATCCGATTGAAAATCCGTTTTCACCATTAAATCCCTCGCGATGAGATCTTCAAAACTAGATCCCATGTTGATATGTTTTGATGATTTTTTTTAATTAAAAGTTGTCATGTCTATTGCATATGAATTACCATGATGTTTACACTGAAGTTGCCATGATATGTTTCAGCTATTTTCTTCTACATTTAAAAGTAAATTTTGACACTTATAAAACGGAGAATTAAGAAACTAGACTTGTGATGAACCATAAACTAAAATTGCCATGATACATGCACGTAAAATTGCCATGGTTCATACAAAAAAATAATTTTCATGGTCAAAGTACTGAAGTTGCCATCATCAAAATACTAAAATTGCCATGATGTACAAACTAAAATTGCCACATGGCAACTTTAGTTTAAGCCCTATGGCAATTGCAGTGTAAACATCATGGCAACTTCTGACAAAAAAAATTCGTCGAAACATATCAACATGGGGTCTAGTTTTGAAGATCTCGTCGAGACGGATTTAATGGTGAAAATGAATTTTTAGTTCGCTTTTTTATTTAGGAGATACAACATTTTTAAGCCGAAAACCAAAAAAATTCTGCTGATGTCATCTATTCATACGTGGCAAAATGAGTGGTGATGGAGGCGTGTGGGCGATGTGCAAACGCCCACACGTGTGGGCAATAACATTTCCGTAAATCTTTTCCCTATATATATTATTATATATATATATTATTATATATAATAATAATAATAAAGCACGGGTTGAGTCTGCGGTGTCACCGGCGCGGCAGTTTTTTAAAAAAGTCCCTTCTGTTTTTTCTATTCAACCCGTACTCCTTTTTTAAGTGGGCATAAAACGTTTCACTCTTACAAAAAGAACCCTGCATTTATTTGTATTCAAATCATGCTTCTTTGTCGCAACAGTTATCCAATCACTCCAGAGCTAGCCCTCTCGGCCCCCAAGCCGCTCGCCCTGGTCGTCGCCGCCGGCCTCCATTGCATCGCCTCAACGCCTGACTCCCGACGGCCGAATCACGCAGCCCTCCACCAGGTTAACGCTGCTCGCCACCACTAGATCGTTGCCGCCGTGCCGATCCTCTGTCCCTGAGGCGGCACCAGCTCCGAGCCGCCGTGGATCTTGTGCTGATGGGTGATTGGGCTGGCCGCCTTCCCCCGCACAAGAACGCGAGACGCCAGAAAGCTAGGGTTACCTCCGCCGCCGCGCACCATCCCTCTGGTCCGGCAACCCTCTCCTATCCCCAGTCGCCGTCGTAGTCCCCTGCCACCGATCCGATGCGCGGTGGCGGGAGCCATGCGAAGTGCCAGGCCGGCGAAGGCGCGGTGGAGGAGGAAGACGAGGGCGCAGGATCGTCAGGGGAGGACGCAAGAGGGCGGCCGCGCCGCCTCTGCTGTTCGTCGTCGCGTCGTGCTGGAGGCCAAGGTCGTGAGACCCCAAGTGTACGTCATCACGCTATAGATCCTCTTGCTAATCCCTTTTTCGTCTCATATATCAATGGCATTTGAATTTCAGATTTCCATTAACTGAGCAATTGATCTGAAAAATGTTCATGGACTTATGGTCCAATCCAGTCCAGAATCTTGGCAGACCACTTAGAGACGATGCATTGCCCCCTCTTCCTTCTCGATTGAACTATTTGTCTGTCATCCCCTTCTCTGATTGAAGTACAGAATGCTAGATACCTAACGTACAACATGCTATTTGTGTGTCCCATTTTAGTATAGTTGGTTTAAATTATTTAATGGTCAGCATTACTTGCTTTATGGTGAAATTAATCAAATGGTCATAGATGAATATGTGATGTCTGAAACTAGCACCATTGACTTCCCTGGAGTCCTGGACTATCAGCACTAGGCCCGTTGGTTTTCAAGTTTAGTCTACAACTCTTGCCAATTTGTGCAGCCATATATTTTGTTGTGTGCTACTACTACATCAGTTAACCTAGTTTGACATTGATCCACCTTTATTTTTCTGCTGTATTGTTCTATCTCACATAATGCATATCATCAACATTCAAGACCAAATTATTTTGTTCCCTCGCTTCATCGGCCATGCCCCCCACCATGAGCGCACATCATGGCAGCCACGAGCTTGACGACGCTCTTCTCCATCCTCAAGCTGCACACTGCTCTAACGCAACTATCATGCGAAGAAGGTATACGGCAGTTCATTCAGTCCACCTGTTGGCTAGACAATGCTAATTTCCCAATAGTTAAATAGGTGATTAGGCCTACACATGCATGGTTCGACCGCCAGAGAAGTTAACTGGCATTAGTTGATTATGTATCCACCAAAAAACATGTTGGAGTTCCTTGATCTAAGGAGGAAAATTGTGAGGTAAAATGTTAACCCAACATTAATTACCATTTTTCTTCTAAAATGAACATAGATGTGTGTTTTTTCTTGGTTGGAATTAAACTCTGATGGAATTTATAATATACTTTGTATTGTTGTTTTTTAGGTCTTACACATCTCGTGTACCCAGGGCCATCCACACCCGTCTTGAATGTTCATTAGATGTTTATCGGCTAGGTTGGGAGGACATGAATAAATCTTGAAAAACAGGTTTGTACCATTATACACATGCTCTAAAAATGTTATACATGTTATCCTCTTTTTTCTTTTTGTAATCTACTTCATCACTGACTCAAGTGTTGGTTCAACCAGTCTTTGTGATTCAGTTCTTGATATTAGCGAATATTTTTCTGACCGGCAGGTGCATGTGCTAAGTTACAAGGCGACATCGATAGTACAAAAGCGAGTATGTTTGAGCTAGGGGCAGTACAACCTGGCTGCCCCAGCACTTCACCTAGATAAAAAAATTAAGGTGATTGTCCAATTCTACTTTCATCCAATGGAGGCCGTGGTTTAGTTCTTGGGTTTGGCAGCATTTTTTTCTCTATGGCTGTGTTGTAGTCCTGTGAAATGAAGCAGCGGTGTTTTTGCAATATAGAACAGATATATAAGGTTGTTTAATTGCTGGGTATTTTTGCAATATAGATATAGACCGTATGAGGTTGCTCTGTTGAGATGTCAATAAGGAACTGTTCTCTGTTGCAGTTTTTGCAATCACCTTTTTGCGTGTAATTGTGTATCAGAAGATCTTATTTTTTTCAATAACTTAGGTTGGTCGGTTTGGTTGGTTGTCATGCAGGATTATGTTGAACTCTTTTGTGTGCTAATGCTTCAACAATACATCTTGCTCACTCTCAGTTGAAAGAGGTAAGGAGCCATTTCTCCAAAGGAAATTGTGAGGTATATTTCATTTCAGAATAAAGTTACTCGCATGGATAATGGTAGAATCAAGTACTCTACCGGGCCTAGGGCGTAGGTTGTATGGGCAAGGAGGAGCAGGGCGTGGCGAGGAGCGGGCACGCCGGCGGCAGGGCGCCGTCGCGAGCTAGCACTACTAGGGAAAAGGCTAGCAGCAGCGCGGGTTTTAGGCCTATCAGTAGCGCGGGGATATGCGCTACTGATAAGGCGCTACAGCTATTCATTAGCAGTAGCGCGTGTTACACGCGCTACTGCTAGGACAAGTAGCTACAGCGTTTATTCAATCCCACGCTACTGCTAATGTAACTACTGGCAGCGCGTTTTCCGTCCATCGCTACTAATATTCTTTTTTTATTTTTAAATTTTTAGTGTATTTATCGTACAAATATTGGTACAATACCAGTTATGAGGTTTACATCATTATGTCCATAACAGTGTGTCAAATGAAGGTGGATTAGTTTCAAGTGGAGGCAATATGCGGTGCATGTTAAAAGTATACTACAAATCCAAACTTGATCTAGTTTGGACTAGTAGTACTTTCGATGTGCACCACATGTTGCCTCCACTTGAATCTAATCCGCCAACACAAGCTATTTAATCATCATCATAGTCATTACCACCAACATTAGCTATTTAATCATCATAGTCATAGTGTAGCACACATCATCATCTTCAAACTCTCATTCTAGCTAGCTAATCACCACCAACACTAGCTAATAATAATCAACATAGTCATTACCACCAACATTAGCTATTTTATCATCATAGTAATAGTGTAGCACATCATCATCCTCAAACTCATTTCTAGCTAATCACTCCTGCTGCTCTCTCTTATGTAAAACAACATAAAACATGTGTAGCTCTCCTCCTTGATCAAGTTGGAGCATGCAGATGAACCTGTCTCCTAATTTTGGGTAGCACATCTGTTTGCTGCCCCTAGTACTTCTCTGCGCTTCCCCATTACATATCTGGTCCAGTCTTCCACTATTAAGCATTCATCCTTGATCTTGAATGCACTAAAGTAACATGAAGGATATCTTGGCCGTAAGCTAATAATACTCATGGTACCTTTAGTCTCGATCCCATAAGGCACAACATTCATCGGGAGTCCTTGTTGAAGAACATCGTATGATCACATACTTAGCAATGAAGTTTAGCTTCACAAATAATGTATGGAAAAGATGCACTGATGACAAATAGTAAAAATCTTACCATCCTTCCTAAATAGATGTGACCGTAGTTCATGACGAACACTATTGGTCGCACGTTTTCAGTACTAAGATTTCTAAGTTCAGGAAGAAAATTTGTCTTGACATTATCAAGATCCTCAAGCCATGAAACATAATGACTTAGCTCCTCGCAGTTTAGTTCAGCCCCGGGACAGTAGTAGGTTCTGTCTACCAAGCGTTGGACATGTTTGCTTGCACCGAAATAAGCTGACAATACAAATTAGTTGTCAACTATTTTTGAATAAACAATATCAAAGACATAAATATGGTTGAGAAACTTACATTTTGGTGTAACTGGAGGCGTCTGCACATCGACCCAGATGTCGGTATTACCTTCAATATCATCTTCCGGACGAATATCAAAGGTGATAACCATATCAGGCTGAAATGCATAAGTCTTGCATAGTGCTCGCCATGTTTTGCACCCAAAATAGGTGTAGTCGTCTGAATTGTATAATTTTGCGTGGAAAATATAACCATGCTCGGTCTTCAAATAAACTTTCTTTACCTCCATAGTATGACTGAAACCTATCTTATCCAATACAAAAACTCTTGCATGGCAGGGGATGCGCTAGTAGAATAGTAAAATAATATAAGTTGAAGCAAATGAAGCAGATGTCATGCTTAATTACGAAAAAAGACTTGTCGTTGTGACTTACTGTATCCACTTCGAAGTTCTCGTCCAGCTTGATGCTGAAGCGCCTATCATCGTCTAGGAAGATTCCGTCGCACAGGCCGCGCTCGTCTTCGCAGTATTTGCAAATACCGAAATCCTTTTTGTCGTCGGACATTTCCTATGTTCATAGTTAAAACATTAATTGAAAATTGATAGAAGACAACTACCAGGATACTCAACACACAAATCCGGGGCACTCGATATTTCCTACATATTCTAGCAAAAGTCATGCCAAAATTCATGAAAAAATCCGGCATGACCTTTGCTAAAATAGGATATATCGAGCGCCTGAAATTTGCCGGAATGGAAATGAATCAACACTCCGGCAAAACATAGGCCACTCGGACACTTGGATATTGAGCAACACAAGATATACATTTCAAAATATCTTATAAGACTCAAATTAGCATGCATTCAATAAGCAAAAGTAAATCATCTCATGCGTCCGTACATCGTCGAATATTATCACTAATACATCCCGAATAGTGTCATACATATAACATCACTAGTACAACTAAAACCCTAGCACACGACGGGTATCGGCGCGGGCGGTGGACACCCACAGAGAAGGAACCATCACGGGATCATAGCTCTAGTGAGATCCTTGGAGAACCTGTGCTCCAACGCAAACAAGTAGCGACAGACGTGCGCGTCCTCCTCACTGACACGGTGACGCACCACCTCCGCGGAGTCCTCGAGCCTCTGGATAGTCACTGGCCCACGCGACCGCCATCAAAGAAGGTTCGGGTCAACGACAGGCTGGCTCCTCACCAACCTGCGCCCCCGGTAGGTAGCGCCTCCCAGTACCACCCTGGCGGAGCCCAGTCTCGGACATGGCCCATCTGGTCAAGCAGGTGTCGTCCTCCCCCGACTCGATGACGAGGATGCGGGATAGGCATCGTCCACGTCGATGCGAGAAAATTGCTTTAACTAAAAAAATAGCAACAAGTTCTTACTAACTAGTTCTATTAATTCAACTAGTTCTTACTAAAAATAAACTTACTATAAATAAAAATTAGTACCTAATTAGTGCCTAGTTCTTACTAACTAATTAGTACCTAAGAACCCTAACAAGTTCTTACTAACTAATTAGTACCTAAGAACCCTAACAAGTTCTTACTAACTAATTTGATTCCACCCTAACTAATTTGATGGAGGTAGAAACCCTAGGCAGAGGTAGGGGAGAGGGAGGAGCAGGCGTGCTCACCTCGGGTGCCTGCGACGAGGGAGGGGCAGGCGGCGTCGAGGTCGTGGTCGGGGCTCCGGGGCGGCGTTGAGGTCGGGGGGGGGGGGGCAGGGGCGGTGTCCGGGGCGGCGTCGAGGTCGGGGTCGGGGGCGGCGTCCGGGGCGGCGTTGAGGTCGGGGGTGGGGGCAGCGTTGAATCTGGGGTCGGGGGCGGCGTAGAGGGTGTGCGGAGAGCACGCGGCGGCCGAGGGGCGACGGCGGCGGCGAGAGTGGAGTTGGATTTGGGGGATGAAGTGGCTGGGGAGGACGAACCGCGTGCGGTTAAGTCAGAAGTACCAGCAGCGCGTTCCAGACGGCGCGCTACTGCTACGTTAGCTACAGCGCGTTCTGGAATACACGCTGCTGGTACACCATTCTCTTTTTTTCCCTTTTTCATTTAGTTTCCTTCACATTTTTTTCCTTTTACCTTATTCTATTTCCTTCATTTTAAATTACCTTTCTATTTGCTTTCCATTTAATTTTATATCCTCTATCAGTAGCGAGTTTATACTAAAACGCGCTGCTACAAAGAAAGTAGCGGTAGCGCGGTTCGCTATAGGTCGCTACTACTATGTGTAGCCTATTGGCTAAGCCATGGGAATTTTAGTAGTAACGTGTTTAGAAGAAGACGCGCTGCTGCTAGAACTTTATCTGCAGCGCGGTTTTCGCAGGCGCGCTACTGCTACTTAGCACCAGCGTGCTTTTTTGGCCCTCGCTACCGCTAAAGTTCTGTGTATAAGGTTTTCCCTAGTAGTGTAGGAGAAGGGCGGCGGCGGCTGGGCTGTTGGCGGCTAGGGTTTCCGGCTCCTCTGGGAGCCGGGCAATAGGAGATAATATTCTTCTTATTGCTTGATCTAAAAAGAGTCTTACAAATTATATTTATAACCTAGATAACTTGCACACGAATTAACCTAAGATAACTTGTGGGCTAAGATTGCCCGATGGGCCTTCCATATGTCAGGCCGGACATAACACTTCTCCCCGCCTGCACAAACAGCTCGTCCTCGAGCTGTAAGGTGGGGAAGCGCTTGCTGAACTCCTCGAGGTAATCAACCAGCTTCAAACACCTTCTCGATATCTGGGGCGGCCAGGTCGGCGGCGACGACGTCCTCTGGAATGTAGTCTGCCACCTCCAGGTAGAAGAGTCGCGGGCAGGCGTGGGCGGGCTTGTAGGGTTCGTCGCAATTGAAGCACAACCCTTGGTGGCGACGCTCGAGTATCTCGGCTGGGGTGAGTCGGCAGAACGGGCGCGCCGCGGTCGCGGCGAGAGGTGCCGCGGAAGCCTGTGCAGGCCGACCCGGTGCGGACTCCGGTGAAGGTAGCGAGCCAGCGGCCCGGAACGGTGAGTCCTGTTGAATGGCCACCGCGCGGCGCTCGAACGCGCGGGCGTAGTACATGGCCGTCTGGAGATCGGGGGGATCCCGGAGCTCGACGTCCACGCGAATATGGTCCGGCAGACCGCCCACAAATAACTCGGCGGCTGAGTCGCGGAGACGCCCGGCGCGTGGCACGCCAGGGCCTGAAAGCGGTCGGCGTAGTCCTGCACCGTGGATGTGAAGGGTAAGCGGCCGAGGGCCGCCAGTCGGCTCCCGCGGATAGGAGGCCCGAACCGGAGGAGACAGAGCTCCCGGAAGCGCTCCCATGGGGGCATGCCGCCCTCGTCCTGCTAAAGGGCGTAGTACCAAGTCTGCGCCGCGCCTCGAAGATGATAGGACGCGAGCCAGGTCCGATCCGAAGCGAGCGTCCGTTGCCCTCGAAAGAACTGCTCGCACTGGTTGAGCCAGTAGAGGGGGTCCTCCGTGCCCTCGTAGGTGGCAAAGTCCAGTTTGGCGAAGCGAGGGGGTGTCGGCCCGCCGTGCCCGGGGGCGGCCGCAGTCGTCGGCAGCGCGTATGCCGGGTCGGAAGGCGCCGGGGCGTAGGTCGCCGAGCTGGAGGGGTGATCAAACCGCAGGGAGGGCGTCGGGTGTTCCGGCGCTGTGGAGTATACCGGGCCCGGAGACGGGCCGGTCGCCCACGCGGGGATCGGCGATGGTGACGGTGGAAACTGCACCTGGTGCAGGGGCCGACCCGTGGCCCTAGACGCGGGTGGTGGTGCTGTCGATGGTGGCGGCGCCTGGTGGAGCTGCTGCACCGGCGCTTGCGTCGTGGGGGCCGGCGGTGGCGCCGGGAGAAACTGCTGTGTCGGGCCCCCCAGCGGCGCGGTGGAGGCCGGCCACGCTGGCCAAAGTTGTCCCGCGGCCGAGTATTGCGGCAGCAGCGGCGGCGGCTGGGGCGCCCCTCCGTAGGGCGCCTGAAAGGCTGGTGCGGCCCACTGGAGCGGCGGCGGCCCGTAGGCGGTGGTGGCGGCGCTTGGTGGCGGGGGCTGGTTCCCGGCGAGGTAGAGGGTAATGCCCCTGACCGCCTGGACAAGCTCCCGCAGGGTGCCCGACACCTCCTCGGGCGAGAGGAGCGGGGGCGGATCCGCCGTGGTGGTGATGGGCGCGGCGGCGGTGGTGGTGGTGCCGAACGTGACCGCCGTCATCGGCGTGGAAGTAGCCGGCGGCAGCGAGAGCGGGGCGGAGGTGGATGGCAGCGGCGGCGGTGATGGAGGTAGCGACATGATCGGCCTGGTGTCTCTGGATACCAAATTGATAGAATCAAGTACTCTACCGGGCCTAGGGCGTAGGTTGTATGGGCAAGGAGGAGCAGGGCGTGGCGAGGAGCGGGCGCGCCGGCGGCAGGGCGCCGTCGCGAGCTAGGAGAAGGGCGGCGGCGGCTGGGCTGTTGGCGGCTAGGGTTTCCGGCTCCTCTGGGAGTCGGGCAATAGGAGATAATATTCTTCTTATTGCTTGATCTGAAAAGAGTCTTACAACTTATATTTATAACCTAGATAACTTGCACACGAATTAACCTAAGATAACTTGTGGGCTAAGATTGCCCGATGGGCCTTCCATATGTCAGGCCGGACATAACAGATAATCTGTGCCGTACCTAATTATGCCTTCTCTAGCCTTAGTTTATGTATGAATAGCATGAACACCTCTATATTAATAGTTTCGAAAGGAGAAAAATAGATAAGTGCACACTGTTTCAATTAAGATAAAAGCAGTTTGAAGTGCTTATCGTATTTGAACCAAAATGTGAAATTGGCTGATAAGATATAGAAGCTAGACCATTGGAATTCTCTAGGGATTATAGATGCTAGACCATTGCAGTTTTCCTAAGGAAAAGAATCTGCATAATAATATGTAATACATACATGTGTATATTATTTATTAATAATGAAAATGAAAACAAATGGGTCCACGAAGTTGTTTGGTTGCATTCTAAATGAAGTTGAATTTTCATCAGTTGCATTCTACCTATATTGATTAGCCAATCTTACGAATTTCCAATGCTCATCGAAGACAAACAATTCTGAACCCTCTATTTGGCAGGGCTTATTTTAACACTCAGAATATATACAAAAAAAAACACATGTTGCATGGGAACTCTAATTAGCATGCTTCCTATTAGTCCTATTTAATTCCCCGCTTCCTTCTCCCTTGGACTTTTTGAACAAATGGTTCTTGCCATCCGATGTTGTTTGGTCTAGATGTTGATAGATATTCTGATAGTATTCACAGTTTTTGTGCTAGATGTGCCAAATCTAAATATGGCTTACTGATTCAGTTTTTCCTCGAGCTATTACCTTACAACCAAGCTTGGTTGAGACGACATGTTAAAAAAGACAGCGTGTGCTAACACTTATTTATTTCAGTTGAATAGTTTTTTCACTGTTTTGAATTGTATATCAGATTATTAATATCATTTCCCAGGGTCTGGCTAAATGTATTTGGGTAAATACGAAAGGATGTGAGGAAGTGTTTTTTGTCATGGGATTCGAAGGCATAACAAACAATAGGATAAACTACACTGAGTCTGATAATGAAGAAAAGTGGAAAACTTCAATGGTTCTATGGATGATGTACGATGATTGCAAATGGAGACAATCCAAGCTTGAACATGGTGAAACTCGGAAGTGCAACCCAGCTGCAGCTCCATCTTGCACAAAGGAAGTAGTTTTACATAGTCCGTTGTTAGAGATAACCCAAAAATGTGCAGAAAGTGATTACATAGTAGTCATCATACTGTTTGTTGGTTAAAGAACAAATAATATAGCTAAGTGGTAAGCTTTGCATGGTGCACACCTCCTCCCCCTAGCCGCACCTCCCTGCGCTCGTGGAGACGTCGTTGCCCTCGCCTACGTCATCTCCACATCGTACTTCCTTCCCCTGGCTCTACTTGACCTCCTCCTCCTTGCTCACGCTGCCGCCGTGGCGCGCCGCTTCGGCGTTCCATCCATGTATGCCGCCACGCACCTTCTACGAGGTATGCCGCGTCATTGCTAACCGTTGGAGAAGCCGCCCACTCCATGTGTAGTTACGTCAAGGCAACAGCCCTGTTGCACAACGACGTCGGGGAGCACGTCCCAAAGCACAAGCTCGACGACCTTAGGAGCGGAGGAGTGGGTATGCGGCGTCCAGAACAAGCACCCTGTCCATGGCGTCCTGTATGTCGGCCTTGGTCGCCGTTGTCAGTGGCGAAAAGCACGGGCTATGCGCAGAGGTAACGCTCGAGCTCCCTTTAAAGCCTCATGGCGTTTTGCTGCTTCTCCGTGAGCGGCGAGTACTTGTTCATGCCGAGGGCTCAAGGACCCATCAGGACGCCTCGAGAGCAGGTCCTGCGATTGCGGCCATGAGCCCAAGATAGAGGATGAGTTTACCTCTTACCTGCCATGTGTGCAGACCTGAAGGCATGCGCAGGATAGAGAAGCGGGTAGTGACGTCGCTCCTGGAGTCCCGGTTGCTGTGCATTGCAGGAAGAAGATGGAGTCGAGAAGAGCGACAGCGCGCCGCAGCACTGTTCGGTGCACGGCGGATGTTCAGTTTCTTCTCTGTCCCAGATATGGCCGAGGTGCAGCCCGAGGCCGCGCCCACCTTGCACAGATGCCCGGCGTCTCCACCGTTTTCGTCTGTCCTGTTAGCGTCGCCTTTTTTTTCTTGGCTGAGATGTTGCTGACGCCGCCCAGTTTTGATCGGGAAGTCGTCACCGGCGCTTTGGACAGATGCAGCTACCGAGTTGAGGATGATGTTTCTTTCCTTAAGCTATCTTCGTTGGTGTTGAGAAACCAGTGAACCACCAAGCGTGAAAAAAATCCCACAGCAGCAGCACTAACAAGATACCATTGATCCTACTACAGTATGTACTCCCTGTTCAGATCGGTTAAGGGCCAATTTCAATCAAGCATATACTGTAACAGTTAACTGCAGCAGTAAATAATCACCTTGAGTTGGTGTTCAGAAAGTCAGAATTTTTATTTATTTTGCAAGATAAAATTAATACATTTTTTTGCACTTTCAGTTTAAAATTAATTTAGACTTTCGCCTCATAATCATGCCAAAAAATATGAGATGTGAAACTAATTCCAAAATGAGTACATGCATCCTTTGGCTAGATAGTGTGCCACCTCCTGAAAATTGTTTAACAAAAAAGATATCGGTGGCCATGAACACCCAATGGCAATGCTCGTGATGGCCGTGGATAAAATCATCTTTTCAACTGTCTCTTTACACACAGCTATTGGTTGACTCAATAGCCGTGAAATTTTTGGGAGAGGGGAATTTTGAGTGGCATATATGGTTGAAAGCTGAGTAATAATACTCTACAAACAATAACAAACGAAATGTTCATTATTTGAAAAATGTTTGCAAATAGTATAAAATGTTCATGAATTCAAAAAATATTCTTCACTTTAGAAAATGTTCAACAATTTATAAAGTGTTCACGATTTTACATATGTGCATGGGTTCAAAAAAATGTTCATGATTTATAAAAAAATAACGATTTTAGGAAAAAATTGAGAGTGATAGTCGATCTCGGTGATGCGGCAAAACATGGTCATGCCATTGAAGATTATGATTTTTTTTCTCCCGTTGCAACGCACGGGCCTTTTTGCTATTTTTCCCCTAATAATAAAGCACGGGTTGAGTCTGTTGGGTTCACTGTCGTGGCAGTTTTTTAAAAAAGTCCCTTCTGTTTTTTCTATTCAACCCGCACTCCTTTTTTAAGTGGGCATATGAGAAAACGGTTCACTCTTACAAAAAGAACCCGGCATTTATTTGTATCCAACCCATGCTTCTTTGTCCCAACAAGTTATCCAATCACTCCAGAGCTAGCCCTCTCGGCCCCCAAGCCGCTCGCCCTGGTCGCCACCGCCGGCCTCCATTGCATCGCCTCAACGCCTAACGCCCGACGGCCGAATCATGCAGCCCTCCACCAGATGAACGCTGCTCGCCACCACTAGATCGTTGCTGCCGTGCCGATCCTCTGTCCCTGAGGCGGCACTAGCTCCGAGCCGTCGTGGATCTTGTGCTGATGGGTGATTGGGCTGGCCGCCTTCCCCCGCACAAGAACGCGAGATGCCAGAAAGCTAGGGTTACCTCCGCCGTCGCGCACCATCCCTCTGGTCCGACGACCCTCTCCTATCCCCAGTCGCCGTCGTAGTCCCCTGCCACCGATCCGATGCACGGTGGCGAGAGCCATGCGAAGTGCCAGGCTGGCGATGGCGCGGTGGAGGAGGAAGACGAGGGCGCAGGATCGTCAGGGGAGGACGCAAGAGGGCGGCCGCGCTGCCCCTGCTGTTCGTCGTCGTGTCGTGCTGGAGGCCATGGTCGTGAGACCCCAAGTGTACGTCATCACGTTATAGATCCTCTTGCTAATCCCTTTTTCCGTCTCATATATCAATGGCATTTGAATTTCAGATTTCCAAATGTTCATGGACTTATGGTCCAATCCAGTACAGAATCTTGGCAGACCACTTAGAGACGATGCATTCCCCCCTCTTCCTTCTCGATTGAACTATTTGTCTGTCATCCCCTTCTCTGATTGAAGTACATAATGCTAGATGCCTAACGTAGAACATGCTATTTGTGTGTCCCATTTTAGTATAGTTGGTTTAAATTATTTAATGGTCAGCATTACTTGCTTTATGGTGAAATTAATCAAATGGTCATAGATGAATATGTGATGTCTGAAACTAGCACCATTGACTTCCCTGGAGTCCTGGACTATCAGCACTAGGCCCGTTGGTTTTCAAGTTTGGTCTACAACTCTTGCCAATTTGTGCAGCCATATATTTTGTTGTGTGCTACTACTACATCAGTTAACCTGGTTTGACATTGATCCACCTTTATTTTCCTGCTGTATTGTTCTATCTCACATAATGCATATCATCAACATTCAAGACCAAATTATTTTGGTCCCTCGCTTCGTCGGCCATGCCCCCCACCAAGAGCGCACATCATGGGAGCCACGAGCTCGACGACGCTCTTCTCCGTCCTCAAACTGCACACTGCTCTAACGCAACTATCATGTGAAGAAGGTATACGACAGTTCATCCAATCCACCTGTTGGCTAGACAATGCTAATTTCCCAAGAGTTAAATAGGTGATTAGGCCTAGACAGGCATGGTTCGACCGCTTGAGAAATTAACTGGCATTAGTTGATTATGTATCCACCAAAAAACATGTTGGAGTTCCTTGATCTAAGGAGGAAAATTGTGAGGTAAAATGTTAACCCAGCATTAATTACCATTTTTCTTGTAAAATGAACATAGACGTGAGTTTTTTCTTAGGAGGAATCCAACAATACCGCTGAATCAAAGTATGACATGCTGGTAATCAGTATGAATATTATCGCCCACAACTCTTTGTGTTCTACTCGTGCATATAACATCTATGCATAGACCTGCCTCGGATGCTACTATTGGGGAACGCAGTAATTTCAAAAAAATTCCTACGCACACGCAAGATCTATCATGGTGATGCATAGCAATGAGAGGGGAGAGTGTTGTCCACGTACCCTCATAGACCGAAAGCGGAAGCGTTATGACAACGCAGTTGATGAAGTCGTACGTCTTCACGATCCGACCGATCCTAGTACCGAAAGTACGGCACCTCCGCGATCTGCACACGTTCAGCTCAGTGACGTCCCATGAACTCTTGATCCAGCTGATTGTCGAGGGAGAGCTTCGTCAGCACGACGGCGTGATGATGGTGATGATAAAGCTACCGGCGCAGGGCTTTGCCTAAGCACTGCAACGGTATGGCCGAGGTGGATTATGGTGGAGGGGGGCACCGCACACGGCTAAGAGATCAATGATCAACTTGTGTGCCTTTGGGGTGCCCCCTGACCACGTATATAAAGGAGCAAGGAGAGGGGAGCGGCGGCCTCATAGGGTGCGCCCCAAGGGGGGAGTCCTACTCGTACTAGGAGTAGGTTCCCCCTTTCCTAGTCCAACTAGGAGGGGAAAGAAAGAGGAGAAGGAAAGAGGGGGCCGACCCCCAAATCCCTAAACCAATTCGATTTGGGCCTAAGGGGGGCGCACCCCACACTTTCTTGGTGCCCTGTATTTCCACTAAGGCCCATGAAGGCCCATTGACCCCTCTGGCGAATTCCCGTAACTCTCCGTTACTCCGAAAAATACCCGAATCATTCGAAACCTTTCCGATGTCCGAATATAGCCTTCCAATGTATCGATCTTTATGTCTCGACCATTTCGAGACTCCTCGTCATGTCCGTGATCTCATCCGGGACTCCGAACAACCTTCGGTACATCAAATCACATAAACTCATAATACTGATCATCACTAAACGTTAAGCGTGCGGACCCTACGGGTCCGAGAACTATGTAGACATGACCTAGACTCATCTCCGATCAATAACCAATAGCGGAAACTGGATGCTCATATTGGTTCCTACATATTCTACAAAGATCTTTATCGGTCAAACCGCATAACAACATACTTTGTTTCCTTTGTCATCGGTATGTTACTTGCCCGAGATTCGATCGTTGGTATCACCATACCTAGTTCAATCTCGTTACCGGAAAGTCTCTTTACTCGTTCCATAATGCATCATCCCGCAACTAACTCATTAGTCACATTGCTTGCAAGGCTTATACTGATGTGCATTACCGAGAGGGCCCAGAGATACCTCTCCGACAATCGGAGTGACAAATCCTAATCTTGATCTATGCCAACTCAACAAACACCATCAGAGACACCTGTAGAGCATCTTTATAATCACCCAGTTACATTGTGACGTTTGATAGCACACTAAGTGTTCCTCCGGTATTCGGGAGTTGCATAATCTCATAGTCATAGGAACATGTATGAGTCATGAAGAAAGCAATAGCAATAAAGCTAACGGACGGGTCTTGTCCATCACATCATTCTCTAATGATGTGATCCCATTCATCAAATGACAACACATGCCTATGGCTAGGAAACTTAACCATCTTTGATTAACGAGCTAGTCAAGTAGAGGCATACTAGGGACACTCTGTTTGTCTATGTATTCACACATGTACTAAGTTTCCGGTTAATACAATTCTAGCATGAATAATAAACATTTATCACGAAATAAGGAAATAAATAATAACTTTATTATTGCCTCTAGGGCATATTTCCTTCAGTCTCCCACTTGCACTAGAGTCAATAATCTAGTTCACATCGCATGTGATTTAACACCAATAGTTCACATCACCATGTGATTAACAACCATAGTTCACATCGCCATGTGACCAACACTCAAAGGGTTTACTAGAGTCACTAATCTAGTTCACATCGCCATGTGATTAACACCCAAAGAGTACTAAGGTGTGATCATGTTTTGTTTGTGAGAGAAGTTTAGTCAACGGGTCTGCCAAATTCAGATCCGTATGTATTTTGCAAATTTCTATGTCTACAATGCTCTGCACTGAGCTACTTTAGCTAATTGCTCCCACTTTTAATATGTATCCGGATTGTGACTTAGAGTCATCCAGATCGGTGTCAAAGCTTGCGTCGACCTAATTCTTTACGACGAACTCTTTATCACCTCCATAACCGATAAATATTTCCTTAGTCCTCTAAGGATAATTTTGACCGTTGTCCAATGATCTACTCCTAGGTCAAAATTGTACTCCCTTGCCAAACTCAGGGCAGGGTATACAATAGGTCTGGTACACAGCATGGCATACTTTATAGAACCTATGGCTGAGGCATAGAGAATGACTTTCATTCTCTCTCTATCTTCTGCCATGGTCGGGCTTTGAGTCTTACTCAACTTCACACCTTGCAACATAGGCAAGAACTCTTTCTCTGACTGTTCCATTTTGAACTACTTCAAAACTTGTCAAGGTATGTAATCATTGAAAAATTTATCAAGCACCTTGATCTATCTCTATAGATCTTGATGCTCAATATGTAAGCAGCTTCACCAAGGTATTTCTTTGAAAAACTCCTTTCAAATACTCCTTTATGCTTTCCAGAAATTTCTACATCATTTTCGATCAACAATATGTCATTCACATATACTTATCAGAAAGGTTGTAGTGCTCCCACTCACTTTCTTGTAAATACAGGCTTCACCGCAAGTGTGTATAAAACTATATGCTTTGATCAACTCATCAAAGCGTATATTCCAACTCCGAGATGCTTGCACCAGTCCAAAGATGGATCGCCGGAGCTTTGCACACTTTGTTAGCACCTTTAGGATCGACAAAACCTTCTGGTTGCATCATATACAGCTCTTCTTTAAGAAATCCATTAAGGAATGCACTTTTGTTTATCCATTTGCCAGATTTCATGAAATGCAGCAATTGCTAACATGATTCGGACAGACTTAAGCATCGCTACGAGTGAGAAAAACTCATCGTAGTCAACACCTTGAACTTGTCGAAAACCTTTTTGTGACAATTCGAGCTTTGTAGATAGTAACACTACTATCAGTGTCCGTCTTCCTCTTGAAGATCCATTTGTTCTCAATGGCTCACCGATCATCGGGCAAGTCAATCAAAGTCCATACTTTGTTCTCATACATGGATCCCATCTCAAATTTCATGGCCTCAAACCATTTTGCAGAATCTGGGCTCATCATCGCTTCCTCATAGTTCGTACGTTCGCCATGGTCTAGTAACATGACTTCTAGAACAGGACTACCGTACCACTCTGGTGCGGAACATGCTCTGGTTTACCTACGAGGTTCGGTAGTAACTTGATCCGAAGTTTCATGATCATTATCATTAGCTTCCTCAGTAGTTGGTGTAGGCATCACTGGAACTGATTTCTGTGATGAACCACTTTCCAATTCGGGAGTAGGTACAATTACCTCATCAAGTTCTACTGTCCTCCCACTCACTTCTTTCGAGAGAAACTCCTTCTCTAGAAAGGATCCACTCTTAGCAACAAAGATCTTGCCTTCGGATCTGTGATAGAAGGTGTACCCAACAGTTTCTTTTGGGTATCCTTATGAAGACGCACTTTTCCAATTTGGGTTTGAGCTTATCAGGCTGAAACTTTTTCACATAAGCATCGCAACCCCAAACTTTAAGAAACGACAACTTAGGTTTCTTGCTAAACCACAGTTCATACGGTGTCATCTCAACGGATTTTTAGACGATGCCCTATCTAACGTGAATGCAGTTGTCTCTAATGCATAACCCCAAAATGATAGTGGTAAATCGGTAAGAGACATCATAGATCACACCATATCTAATAAAGTACGGCTACGACGTTCGGACACACCATTATGTTGTGGTGTTCCAGGTGGCATGAGTTTGTGAAACTATTCCACATTGTTTTAATTGAAGGCCAAACTCGTAACTCAAATATTCGCCTCTGCGATCAAATTGTAGAAACTTTATTTTCTTGTTACGATGATTCTCCACTACACTCTAAAATTCTTTGAACTTTTCAAATGTTTCAGACTTATGTTTCATCAAGTAGATATACCCATATTTGCTCAAATCATCTATGAAGGTCAGAAAATAACGATACCCGCCGCGAGCCTTAACACTCATCGGATCGCATACATCAGTATGTATTATTTCCAATAAGTTAGTTTCTCGCTCCATTGTTCCAAAGAATGGAGTCTTAGTCATCTTGCTCATGAGGCATGGTTCGCAAGCATCAAGTGATTCATAATCAAGTGATTCCAAAAGCCCATCAACATGGAGTTTCTTCACGCCCTTTACACCAATATGACGTAAACGGCAGTGCCACAACTATGTTGCACTATCATTATCAACTTTGCATCTTTTGGCATCAATATTATGAATATGTGTATCACTAAGATCGAGATTCAATAAACCATTCACCTTGGGTGTATGACCACAGAAGGTTTTATTCATGTAAACAAAATAACAATTATTTTTGACTTAAATGAATAATCGTATTGCAATAAACATGATCCAATCATATTCATGCTCAACGCAAACACCAAATAACATTTATTTTAGGTTCAACACTAATCCTGAAGATAAAAGGAGTGTGCGATGGTGATCTTATCAATCTTGGAATCACTTCCAACACACATCATCACCTCGCCCTTAACTAGTCTCTGTTTATTTTGCAACTCCCATTTCGAGTTACTACTCTTAGCAACTGAACCAGTATCAAATACCGAGGGGTTGCTATAAACACTAGTAAAGTACACATCAATAACATGTATATCAAATATACCTTCGTTCACTTTGCCATCCTTCTTATCCGCCAAGTATCTAGGGCAGTTCCACTTCCAATGACCATTTCCTTTGCAGTAGAAGCACTTAGTTTCAGGCTTGGGTCTAGCTTTGGGCTTCTTCACGGGGATGACAACTTGTTTGTCATTCTTATTGAAGTTCCCTTTCTATCCATTTGCCCTTTTCTTGAAACTAGTGGTCTTGTTAACCATCAACACTTGATGCTTTTCTTGATTTCTACCTTCGCCAATTTTAGCATCGCGAAGAGCTTGGGAATTGTTTTCATTATCCCTTGCATATTATAGTTCATCATGAAGTTTTAGTAACTTGGTGATAGTGACTAGAGAACTTTGTCAATTACTATCTTATCTGGAAGACTAACTCTCACTTGATTCAAGCAATTGTAGTACCCAGACAATCTGAGCACATGCTCACTAGTTGAGCTATTCTCCTCCATCTTGTAGGCAAAGTACTGTCAGAGGTCTCATACCTGACACGGGCATGAGTATGAAATACCAATTTCAACTCTTGGAACATCTATATATGCTCTGTGGCGTTCAAATTTTTTTTGAAGTCCCGGTTCTAAGCCGTAAAGCATGGTGCACTAAACTATCAAGTAGTCATCATACCGAGCTTGTTAAAACGTTCATAACATCTGCATCTGCTCCTGCAATAGTTCTGTCACCTAGCGGTGCATCAGGGACATAATTTTTCTGTGCAGCAATGAGGAAATTCCTCAGATCACAGACCAAGTCCGCATCATTGCTACTATCATATTTCAACTTATATTTCTCTAGGAACATATCAAGAATAAATGGGGAGCTACATCGCGAGCTATTGATCTACAACATAGTTATGCAAATACTATCAGGACTAAGTTCATGATAAATTAAAGTTCAATTAATCATATTACTTAAGAACTCCCACTTAGATAGACATCCCTCTAGTCATCTAAATGATCACGTGATCCAAATCAACTAAACCATGTCCGATCATCACGTGAGATGGAGTAGTTTTCAATGGTGAACATCACTATGTTGATCATATCTACTCTATGATTCACGCTCGACCTTTCGGTCTCCAGTGTTTCGAGGCCATATCTGCATATGCTAGGCTCATCAAGTTTAACCTGAGTATTCCGCGTGTGCAAAGCTGGCTTGCACCCATTGTATGTGAACGTAGAGCTTATCACACCCGATCATCAGGTGGTGTCTCGGCACGACGAACTATCGCAACGGTGCATACTCGGGGAGAACACTTATACCTTCAAATTTAGTGAGAGATCAACTTATAATTCTACCACCGAACTAAGCAAAATAAGATGCATAAAGGATAAACATCACATGCAATCAAAATATGTGACATGATATGGCCATGACCATCTTGCGCCTTTGATCTCCATCTCCAAAGTACCATCATGATCTCTATCGTCACTGGCATGACACCATGTTCTCCATCATCTTGATCTCTATCAACGTGTCGTCACATGGTTGTCTCGCCAACTATTGCTCTTGCAACTATTGCTACCGCATAACGATAAAGTAAAGCAATTATTTGGCGCTTGCATCTTATGCAATAAATAGACAACCATAAGGCTTCTGCCAGTTGCCGATAACTTCAACAAAACATGATCATCTCATACAACAACTTATATCTCATCACGTCTTGACCATATCACATCACAACAAGCCCTGCAAAAATAAGTTAGATGTCCTCTACTTTGTTGTTGCAAGTTTTACGTGGCTACTACGGGCTTAGCAATAACCGTTCTTACCTACGCATCAAAACCACAACGATTTTTCGTCAAGTGTGCTATTTTAACCTTCAACAAGGACCGGGCATAGCCACACTCGATTCAACTAAAGTTGGAGAAACTGACACCCGCCAGCCACCTGTGTGCAAAGCACGTCGGTAGAACCAGTCTCGCGTAAGCGTACGTGTAATGTTGGTCCAGGCCGCTTCATCCAACAATACCGTTGAATCAAAGTATGACATGCTGGTAAGCAGTATGACTATTATCGCCCACAAATCTTTGTGTTCTACTCGTGCATATAACATCTACGCATAGACCTGGCTTAGATGCCACTGTTGGGGAACACAGTAATTTCAAAAAAATTCCTATGCACACACAAGATCTATCATGGTGATGCATAGCAACGAGAGGGGAAAGTGTTGTCTATGTACCCTCGTAGACGAAAAGCGGAAGCGTTATGACAACGCGGTTGATGTAGTCATACGTCTTCACGATCCGACCGATCCTAGTACTGAAAGTACGGCACCTCCGCGATCTGCACATGTTCGGCTCGGGACGTCCCACAAACTCTTGATCCAGCTGAGTTTCGAGGGAGAGCTTCGTCAGCACGACGGCGTGATGACGGTGATGATGAAGCTACCGACGCAGGGGTTTGCCTAAGCACTGCAACGATATGACCGAGGTGGATTATGGTGGAGGGGGGCACCGCACACGGCTAAGAGATCAATGATCAACTTGTGTGTCTTTGGGGTGCCCCCTGGCCACGTATATAAAGGAGCAAGGGGAGGGGGCCGGCGACCTCATAGGGTGCGCCCCAAGGGGGGAGTCCTACTCGTACTAGGAGTAGGTTCCCCCTTTCCTAGTCCAACTAGGAGGGGAAAGAAAGAGGAGAAGGAAAGAGGGGGCCGACCCCCAAATCCCTAAACCAATTCGATTTGGGCCTAAGGGGGGCGCACCCCACACTTTCTTGGTGCCCTGTATTTCCACTTAGGCCCATGAAGGCCCATTGACCCCTCCGGCGAATTCCCGCAACTCTCCGTTACTCCGAAAAATACCCGAATCACTCGGAACCTTTCTGATGTCCGAATATAGCCTTCAAATATATCGATCTTTATGTCTCGACCACTTCGAGACTCCTCGTCATGTCGGTGATCTCATCCGGGACTCCGAACAACCTTGGTTACATCAAATCACATAAACTTATAATACCGATCGTCACCAAACGTTAAGCGTGCGGACCCTACGGGTTCGAGAACTATGTAGACATGACCGAGACTCATCTCCGATCAATAACCAATAGCGGAACCTGGATGCTCATATTGGTTCCTACATATTCTACGAAGATCTTTATCGGTCAAACCGCATAACAACATACTTTGTTCCCTTTGTCATCGGTATGATACTTGCCTGTAGCGACCCGACCCGAATGGATCAAGTCTCTGTGCTTAAGTGTCATCCCTGGATCGGTATGCTGACACACACAGTACTCGAAAGATTTATAACAGAGGTAAATCACATGTATAAAGTAACGTAAATACTATTACCTCAATCCATATAGCGGAAGCAACAAGGTTGTGGATTCCCATCAACACCAACGGCAAAGTTGAGTGTAGAAATCGTAACCCTAGCGTATCACTTACTCGTCGTAAGAAACCTGCAACATGAGACGTTGCAGCCCGAAACGGGTCAGTACACTGAATGTACTAGCAAATTCACACCATAGAGAGAATGATGAACAATGGCTATCACTACATGGTTATTTGGCTGGTGGTAAAGCTCTATGGTTAAGGTTTTTGCGAAAAGCCAATTTTTCCCTACTACAAAGGAATAAATTTTATTTAACTATCATGGTGGTTGTTAAACATTGAGAATGGTTGACAGCATTCTCAATCCCCATTAAGCATCATCATTAAAACCCAACAAAAATAATTAAAGTAACATGATGAGATCAACAGGATAATCCAAGAACTAGATACTCAAGATGTCCATAACCGGGGACACGGCTAACCATGATTAGTTTGTACACTCTGCAGAGGTTTGCACACTTTTCCCCACAAGATTCGATCGCCTCCGTTGGATTTCTCGCACTACATGGTGTTTGAGAAACGGATGACCGAGACATAGTCTTTCAGAAACGCTAGCACCTTACGTTGGATAGACCGGTACACCTACTTTCCCCTACATCTGCTAGTCTACCTTGTAAGAGTTCGCACGACTTAATCAACTATGCCAGAGCCCATAATGGCTTGTGGCTGCACACGGAAGTTTCTAGTATGAATAATCTCATGATCCCTTTGAGCCTGGGTGGCGGTCCAAAAGAAAAACAGGCAAGTCCTGGAATACCCAGGTGCCTAGACAAGCAAGTCCTGGAATACCCAGGTGCCTCGATCCACCCAGATGTGTGTTTAAGTTGCCACCTTAAGTAAACCATTAATTAACAATCTCACCTCTGTCATGAATACTCTCAAAACCCAATCCACGTCTACGAGCATAGCATAACAGTATAAGCATAGCGTAATAGTAACTCCCAAGGGTTTGATAATAAACAGGTAATAGGTACTACCTCAACTACTTCCCAATACCCACATGTTATCAATCCTACTCATGCAATGTTTGAGGGTGAAACTAATGCATAAAAACTGGGTATGAAAAGGGATATGATCAAAGTGTGAACTTGCCTGCAATGTTGATGAAGATGATTTGCACTCAACACACTTGATAGATCTACTCGTCACACTCCGGTCAATCTATCGTAAGCAAGCAATAGTAACCACACATAAGCACTCACTTAGAAGATCGGGAAGAACGCAGAAGATAATTCAGAAAACATCAAAACCAAACAAATAACTCTTGCAACATAAAGCAATTTCTAATAGTACCAAAATTAGGTGAATTTGGCCTTATCAGAAAGTTTAGGTTGAGAGCTTTAATTTGCAAAAAGAATCAACTCAAACGGAGTTACGGAACTCAAGTTATGATCAAACAAAGTTCAAACTCAAATCTGATCTAATTCAAATTTTAAATTTTCAAAAACATGTTTGAGTTGGTTTACTTGATAGAGGAGATCATAACGAAAACGTGAGCGTTGGTTTCGTTGTATTTGGACTAACGAGCAAAAAGTTATAGTCGTTTGAAAACCAGGGGCTGATTTGTAAAGAAAATATTCACGGATGGGTCCCTGGCCAAAATCTAAAAAGAAAAAGAAAAATCTAAATAGCAAATGTTCGTTTTCTAATCCTAACCGGCGAATGTTCTGTAAATAACCTAACTAAAAACATAGAACCAGCTAAAACAAAAAACCGAAAAAAAACCTAAAGAATAAATCGGACCGGGGCGGTTTTATACCGTCGGTGGTTCAGCGGTTTTGGCGACAAAACCGGCAGCGGCGTTGACTCCGGCGATGGTTGGCGAGTGCGGCGGGCTCCGGCGCGGCAGCAGGTGGCGGGCTGCACGGCGCGGGCGGCGGGGCTGCGCGGTGCGGGCGGCGCTGCAGGCGGCGGGGCAAGGCGAGGCGCGGCTGCGGCGACGGTGGTTGGCAGCGGCGGCGGCGTTGCGATGCGGCTCGAGGCGGCGGTGAGAAGAGAGGAGAGAGAGGGGGCGGCAGCTTAAATAGAGGGGGGCGAGGGGGTGGCGTGGAGGAGGGGTCGAGGTGGAGGAGGAATCCGGCGGAGGCACGGGATCGGCGGCGATGGCGTGCGTGCAGCGGAGTCCGGCTGAAGCTCGGGGACGGCTGCGCGCGTGGGTGGGCTGGCTGGGCCTTGGCCTGGCTTCGGTGCTGGGCCGGCCCAGTCGGCGAAGGGAACCCTTTTTTTTAAACACTATTTTCCGGACAAATAAAATAATAAAAGCAAAATAATTAAAATGTTATATTGGCATATAATATATCAAAATTTTCAGAAAAAGATTCTCTACGACATGGACATTTTTATAACTTCAAATCAAATCCACACAAATTCAGATAAATCAAAGCGTGCTACTGCCCTATTAAAATCCAATAAAATTCATTTTAAAAATACCAAAATGATGTCAAATTTATTTCTCTCCAATTTTCTGATGTAGGGAATCATGTTACCCTAATTTCCATATATTTTATTTTTGGAGAAAAATAATTTAAATAAAACTCAAATAACTCCAAATTGGAAATAAATTTAAAAGAACTTTGAATTTAATTCTTTTAAAACTTCCAACTCATATTTCATATATTTTGAAGAAGTCATATTATCTTCTCTCGTGAAAATCATTGAGTTGCTTAAAGTTTCTGAATTGGAAATATTTTCCAAATGAAATTCAAATAATTTCAACACCCCTTGTCATTTAAATAAATGGAAGAAGTCATGTCATCTTCTCTCCAGGGTTTTGTGGTGAAAAGAAGTTGAATTCATGGGGATCATAAAAGCAAAATGAAAGTTTGGGAAAGTCCTTTTATTCCCTCTCATTTAACCTTCAAAGACTTTCGAATTTCACTCAATCACACTCTATCAATCAAACAATCAATCAAATCTATCTATTGTTTACAACATTCCAACATTTAGAATTTTGGGATGTTACAAACCTACCACCCTTAAAATGAATCTCGTCCTCGAGATTCGGAGAGGCTAGAAAGAAATAGGTTAGGTTCGGGGTCTTCTCAAAATCCATTGATCATCACAGGGGTCTGGGGTGCTACCACCCTTAAAAACATCGTTACGGTCCCATCAATACTCATATACTCCATTCTTATTCTTGACAGGGCCGGTCTTCTCAAATTCTCGGAAAATTCCTTCTCTGGGCTCTTCCGATAGTGGCATAACCTTTACCACAATTCTTTTGTCCTTTCCTCTTGGTAAGGTTATCCCGAGACTGGGTCTTCTTAGCTGACGGGTCTGGCGCCAATACTAAACAACTATCGATATCTCATGGTGGTCAGCAATTTATGGTTTCTCCTGCAGGAAAGGGGTCGGGGTTAATCCTCACCGTATAACCTACGGTTGGCAACAGCTGCCTTGTATAAGGGAAAATACTTATACCATTCTAAGGGTTAAACAGGGTTTTGATCGTCGTCTCTCTACTATAGGTAAGTCACTCAGATTTACCATCCCACATAGCAAGGCGAATAATAAGAGTAAGTCGGTATGGTGATCAATCCATCCCGCACCCAAATCATTACCATGTATATGGTTTAGCGAATCTCGCATTCTAACACTCGGTCATCCTCACAAGCATTGCAGAATTTCTCTTGTCAACGAACCAAGTTCGCGTAAATCCATGGATTCTGCAAGCCAAACAAACATCTATCGTTCCTTCACAACTCTCAGGTTTTGCGTAAACTCCTATAAAATCGTCTATTGATAAAATCGTAACTCCTTCTAGGGTTTTTTCCTTCAGCAAGAGTGTGCTTGCTTCTTGGCAGGTCCTGGGGCCTGTGGGTTATGGCCCATCTCATCACTTGCAAACCTTGAACTCATCATCGGGGCAACTGATCCTTAATCCAACATCCAACTTCATAGCATACTTAAATCCATCCAATTGTTCTGTCCTTCTTCCTTCTATTGGCACCAAACTAGGACATGATTACTTCATCATGGAATTTCCATGGATCCATATTTCCAACATCATGCCTCCTTTATATCCAATAATAATTCATCTCTTCATCCTCGTGGGATATCCCTCATACAGAGACAAAAACTTATACTTATGAAGTCCATACTCCACTTCGTAGAACATCATTATCCTTCCCAGGGTCAAGCGTCCTTACAGGGGAATATTGGCCATCTCTGCATGGCACTTCTTCAACTGGGAAATGTGAAACACATCATTGAACTCCTGACAGTCCTTCGGGTGACTCCAACTTGTTGGCCACTTCTCCCATACACTCCAAAATTCGGTATGGTCCTACAAATCTCGGGGCTAACTTTTCCTTAACTCCAAATCGTTTAATTCCTCGCAGAGGGAACACATGAAGACATCCTGTGTCTCCAACTTCATAGACTACCTCCTTGCATTTTTGAGTCTGCATAAACTCTTCTGCCTGGACTGAGCTACCTTCAGTCTATCTCAAATCAACTTAACCTTCTCTTGTGACTCCTTGATCACATTTGGTCCAAACAACTGACGGTTTCCAACTTCATCCCACACACTCTTGGGGTATCAAACATATCGAGACAAAACTCGTATTCATTTTGTCCGAAATCCACTCAAGGGAGTATCCTTATCTTTTTCAGGGTCAACGGTTCTTACAGGGTACTACCACCCTTAAAATGCTCCAATATTTCATAGACCATATTTCCCATATCCTCGAAAATGGTCAACATCTTTCCTCATAGAGTAACTCATAAAATCCAAATAAGTACCAACACTGCTAACTTTATTGATTCTCAAATTATTACAATCTCCTGTTTTTCCATTACATGCCTCAACTCAACACCTTAATATGAAGGAAAATGTTCTCACTACTACTACTATATTTCTTCTGTTACAAACTCAACTATTTATCTCAAGTCTCCTTCTCCTTCGGACAATCTCTGGCAAAGTGCCCTGCTTCATTACAACAGAAACATATTACTTCTGACAAATATGGAGGTTTCCTTGTGATTATATAGCCTCCTGGGGTCCTCGTCTTCCCTTTTGGGCAATCATTGAAGTAGTGTCCTGAATTTTTGCACCTGAAACATGTGCTATGACTCAGGTCTTTCTTTGTAGAAATTGGGTTGTTCCTGGGATCCAATCTACTTCTCTTCTTGGACTTTTCCGTTCCAATCAGGGCTTCTATTTCCTGTGGGTCATACTCTACTTCCTCCGTCGGGAATTCTACTAGATCCCCATTCATACAATTCTGGGAGATGTGTCCTTCTTCTCCACATGAATAGCAAGACTTGGTGCAGGGTTTAATTGGTTCCTCTTTGGGTGTGTCCTCCACCTCTTCCTTCATCACAGGTTCTTCTAAACTTTCCATAAGGGCTCCTTTCATTGCTTCTTTCTTCTGCTGAATGGTTCTTTGTACCAAGGGGTAAATGTGACACTGAGCAGGGTAGTGGGTAGTTCCTTCACACAAGAAACAAGTGATCTGCCTAGTTGGACATTCTTCAGCTGGGTGACTTCCTTCACAATTAGGGCATTCCTCCTTGTGTTCTTTATGGTTGTGTCCTATTTCTCCACAAAGCTTGCATGCATAGGGTTTCTTCATATTCTTTCCAGAAGCCTTCAATTTTTGGGACACAAACTGAGACTTTAGCAAAGTCAACTTAAATTCTTTCCAAGTGGTTACTCCTTGCCATCCATTGATGGTTTGGTACATCCTCCACCAAGTAGTAGCACCTCTTTCAAAGCATTGAAGAGCATGCTGGGCCATATCCTTTCCGACTATAGGGTGTTCTCCATATGATCCTCCATGTTCTGAATCCATCTGTCTGTCTCCAATTGACTCATCGGTCCCGAAAATACAAGCTCATCTCCATTCATCATCTATTGGGTCCATGGATTATGGGGTGATATAAGAGAGATCGAGAGGGATGCACACAATGCAAACAATGGTTTTGAAAAGGGCAGATTTTATTGTGGCCGTCGGAAAAAACATCAAACAAATGACAGCTCACAATCGTCGCATCTAACGTAGGTATATAACAGGGGTTTGGTCTTCTAAAGGTCAATAAATCTTCAAAGTCATCAAACTCCTCAAGTCTTGTTCATGTCTCAGATGGCTTCTTCCAATCGTGCTTGTCCTTTTTGCCAGATCATCTCTGTTGACGCGAAGTCTCATGTGGCGTCCTTGAATACTCTGGACTTGCATTCCAAACTTCTGGGTTTCAACATCCTTGGCATGAACCATGGTCCTACTGTCTTTCAGTTCCTGACGTATCTCGAGGTTTTGCTCCTCCAGCTTGGTTACTCTCAGCTTCTGGGTCCCGAGTTCTTCACGAAATACTTCTTTGTCAATTACTACTTCTTGTAGGTCCATCTTAACTTCTTGATGTAACACTCCAGATCCTGGTGATACACCGGCTAAAGTTAAAACTTCATCCTGCTGATAGGTGCTCCATCAGCTTTCTACCATCCAATCCTTCCATGCGTATGCATGCTTAACTTAGCACGGTGACAATAACATAAGCGGGTGATAACATCATGGATAGTCGTGTTTCTCCCCTTGTCATTTCCATGAGCTATCCCTCCATAGTTGATATTCTCCTGCCTTGGGGTTTTCCTTGACAGAAATTTGAGTTCTAATGCTCCATGTTTCAGTCTTTCTACAACACACCTTGATCTTGGGTATTGAAAGCTTCAATAGTCTGCCACGTTCCATAAGGTAGCCTTCATAAAATCTGGGAATTCTTCAGAGCCTTCATATTCTCCTAGTCTTCAGAGTCTTCAACCGTTGTGGTTTCCATTATTCAGATGCATGGTAAAATCCTCTTCATTCCAAAGTGGTTTTAGTTGTCCGATATCTTGTACTTATTGGAGTGGTCTCATTAGTCGATTCTTCGAGTGGTCAAAAGGGGAAAAGGGGTATGGTCTCACTAAAAGGGAAATTTTGAATAAACTCAGAAGAGAAGAGAGGTAAAAGATCTTTTTGAAAAGAAAGTTGTAGAGAAATCTTTCCTATGGTCTTGCCATTTTCTAGGGCCACGTCCTACAGTCAACATGTGCTCTGATACCATCTTGTAGCGACCCAACCCGAATGGATCAATCCTCTGTGCTTAAGTGTCATCCCTGGATCGGTATGCTGACACTCACAGTACTCAAAGGATTTATAACAGAGGTAAATCACATGTATAAATTAACGTAAATACTATTACCTCAATCCATATAGCGGAAGCAACAAGGTTGTGGATTCCCATCAACACCAACGGCAAAGTTGAGTGTAGAAATCGTAACCCTAACATATCACTTACTCGTCGTAAGAAACCTGCAACATGAGACGTTGTAGCCCGAAACGGGTCAGTACATTGAATGTACTGGCAAATTCACACCATAGAGAGAATGATGAACAATGGCTATCACTACATGGTTATTTGGCTGGTGGTAAAGCTCTATGGTTAAGGTTTTTGCGAAAAGCCAATTTTTCCCTACTACAAAGGAATAAACTTTATTTAACTATCATGGTGGTTGTTAAACATTGAGAATGGTTGACAGCATTCTCAATCCCCATTAAGCATCATCATTAAAACCCAACAAAAATAATTAAAGTAACATGATGAGATCAACAGGATAATCCAAGAACTAGATACTCAAGATGTCCATAACCGGGGACACGGCTAACCATGATTAGTTTGTACACTCTGCAGAGGTTTGCGCACTTTTCCCCACAAGACTCGATCGCCTCCGTTGGATTTCTCGCACTACATGGTGTTTGAGAAACGGATGACCGAGACATAGTCTTTCAGAAGCGCTAGCACCTTACGTTGGATAGACCGGTACACCTACTTTCCCCTACATCTGCTATTCTACCTTGTAAGAGTTCGCACGACTTAATCAACTATGCCAGAGCCCATAATGGCTTGTGGCTGCACACGGAAGTTTCTAGTATGAATAATCTCATGATCCCTTTGAGCCTGGGTGGCGGTCCAAAAGAAAAACAGGCAAGTCCTGGAATACCCAGGTGCCTAGAGAGGCAAGTCCTGGAATACCCAGGTGCCTCGATCCACCCAGATGTGTGTTTAAGTTGCCACCTTAAGTAAACCATTAATTAACAATCTCACCTCTGTCATGAATACTCTCAAAACCCAATCCACGTCTACGAGCATAGCATAGCAGTATAAGCATAGCGTAATAGAAACTCCCAAGGGTTTTATAATAAACAGGTAATAGGTACTACCTCAACTACTTCCCAATACCCACATGTTATCAATCCTACTCATGCAATGTTTGAGGGTGAAACTAATGCATAAAAACTGGGTATGAAAAGGGATATGATCAAAGTGTGAACTTGCCTGCAATGTTGATGAAGATGATTTGCACTCAACACACTTGATAGATCTACTCGTCACACTCCGGTCAATCTATCTTAAGCAAGCAATAGTAACCACACATAAGCACTCACTCAAAAGATCGGGAAGAACGCAGAAGACAATTCAGAAAACATCAAAACCAAACAAATAACTCTTGCAACATAAAGCAATTTCTAACAGTACCAAAATTAGGTGAATTTGGCCTTATCAGAAAGTTTAGGTCAAGAGCTTTAATTTGCAAAAAGAATCAACTCAAACGGAGCTACGGAACTCAAGTTATAATCAAACGAAGTTCAAATTCAAATCTGATCTAATTCAAATTTTAAATTTTCAAAAACATGTTTGAGTTGGTTTACTGGATAGAGGAGATCATAACGAGAACGTGAGCGTTGGTTTCGTTGTATTTGGACTAACGAGCAAAAAGTTATAGTCGTTTGAAAACCAGGGGCTGATTTGTAAAGAAAATATTCACGGATGGGTCCCTGGCCAAAATCTAAAAAGAAAAAGAAAAATCTAAATAGCGAACGTTCGTTTTCTAATCCAAACCGGCAAACGTTCTCTAAATAACCTAACTAAAAAAAAAACCGGCTAAAACGAAAAACCGAAAAAAAACCTAAAGAATAAATCGGACAGGGGCGGTTTTATACCGTCGGTGGTTCAGCGGTTTTGGCGACAAAACCGGCAGCGGCGTTGACTCCGGCGACGGTTGGCGAGTGCGGCGGGCTCCGGCGCGGCAGCAGGTGGCGGGCTGCGCGGCGCAGGCGGCGGGGCTGCGCGGCGCGGGCGGCGGGGCTGCGCGGTGCGGGCGGCGCTGCAGGCGGCGGGGCAAGGCGAGGCGCGGCAGCGGCGGCGGTGGTTGGCAGCGGCGGCGGCGTCGCGATGCAGCTCGAGGCGGCGGCGAGAAGAGAGGAGAGAGAGGGGGCGACAGCTTAAATAGAGGGGGGGGGGGCGAGGGGGTGGCGTGGAGGAGGGGTCGAGGCGGAGGAGGAATCCGGCGGCGGCACGGGATCGACAGCGATGGCGTGCGTGCAGCGGAGTCCGGCTGGAGCTCGGGGACGGCTGCGCGCGTGGGTGGGCTGGCTGGGCCTTGGCCTGGCTTCGGTGGTGGGCCGGCCCAGTCGATGAAGGGAACTCTTTTCTTTTTTTTAAACACTATTTTCCGGACAAATAAAATAATAAAAGCAAAATAATTAAAATGTTATATAGGCATATAATATTTCAAAATTTTCAGAAAAAGATACTCTACGACATGGACATTTTTATAACTTCAAATAAAATCCACACAAATTCAGATAAGTCAAAGAGTGCTACTGCCCTATTAAATTCCAATAAAATTCATTTTAAAAATACCAAAATGATTTCAAATTTATTTCTCTCCAATTTTCTGATGTAGGGAATCATGTTACCCTAATTTCCATATATTTTATTTTTGGAGAAAAATAATTTAAATAAAACTCAAATAACTCGAAATTGGAAATAAATTAAAAAGAACTTTGAATTTAATTCTTTTAAAGCTTCCAACTCATATTTCATATATTTTGAAGAAGTCATATTATCTTCTCTCGTGAAAATCATTGAGTTGCTTAAGTTTCTGAATTGGAAATATTTTCCAAATGAAATTCAAATAATTTCAACACCCCTTGTCATTTAAATAAATGGAAGAAGTCATGTCATCTTCTCTCCAGGGTTTTGTGGTGAAAAGAATTTGAATTCATGGGGATCATAAAAGCAAAATGAAAGTTTGGGAAAGTCCTTTTATTCCCTCTCATTTAACCTTCAAAAAGTTTCGAATTTCACTCAATCACACTCTATCAATCAAACAATCAATCAAATCTATCTATTGTTTATAACATTCCAAAATTTAGAATTTTGGGATGTTACATTGCCCGAGATTCGATCGTCGGTATCACCATACCTAGTTCAATCTCATTACCGGCAAGTCTCTTTACTCGTTTCGTAATGCATCATCCCGCAACTAACTCATTAGTTACATTGCTTGCAAGACTTATACTGATGTGCATTACCGAGAGGGCCCAGAGATACCCTCTGACAATCGGAGTGAAAAATCCTAATCTTGAGCTATGCCAACTCAACAAACACCATCGGAGACACCTGTAGAGCATCTTTATAATCACCCAGTTACGTTGTGACGTTTGATAGCACACTAAGTGTTCCTCCGTTATTCGGGAGTTGCATAATCTCATAGTCATAGGAACATGTATAAGTCATGAAGAAAGCAATAGCAATAAACTAAATGATCATAGTACTAAGCTAACAGATGGGTCTTGTCCATCACATCATTCTCTAATGATGTGATCCCGTTCATCAAATGACAACACATGTCTATGGCTAGGAAACTTAACCATCTTTGATTAATGAGCTAGTCAAGTAGAGGCATACTAGGGACACTCTGTTATCTATGTATTCACACATGTACTAAGTTTTCGGCTAATACAATTCTAGCATGAATAATAAACATTTATCATTAAATAAAGAAATAAATAATAACATTATTATTACCTCTAGGGCATATTTCCTTCACATTTCCCAGGGTCTGGCTGAATGTATTTGGGTAAGTTCGAAAGGATGTGAGGAAGTGTTTTTGGTCATGGGATTCGAAGGCATAACAAACAATAGGATAAACTATACTGAGTCTGATAATGAAGAGAAGTGGAAAACTTCAATGGTTCTATGGATGATATACGATGATTGCAAATGGAGACAATGCAAGCTTGAACATGGTGAAACTTGGAAGTGCAACCCAGCTGCAGCTCCGTCTTGCACAAAGGAAGTAGTTTTACATAGTCTGTTGTTAGAGTTAACCCAAAAATGTGCAGAAAGTGATTACATAGTAGTCATCATACTGTTTGTTGGTTAAAGAACAAATAATATAGTCAAGTGGTAAGCTTTGCATGGTTCTTGCTGTTTATTTGCTCTATTCAATAATTGCTTCTGTTTCAATGAAAATCGTAACTAGACTACCGTGATGGCAATGTCCTATTGTTCTGTAGAACGGTAGTTTTCTTCGCCGATCTTCGCCGATTGGACTCCTCTTGTTGCAGCAGCTGTCCCGCCGTCACACCAAGGCTAGGTTCGCGCGCTACGTCGAGCTCCGCCTCCCCCCTACGCACAGCCGCCGCCTCTCCCGTCCTCATCCCCATGCAGCTGCGCGCTCTTATCTGCCCCCACGGCGAGCTCCGCCTCCTGCGTGCGGTCGCCGCCTCCCTCGATCTCCACCACCTGCTTCAAGATGGTGCCGAGGGCGTCGAAAGCTGCCAGCGGTGGCAGAGTTGATGCTCCCGTGTCGTGATTGGACTCCATGTTCTTCTCCAATAGCAAATACATGTTCTTCTCCAACAACAATCAATGGATTTCCCAAGTCGGATTTGTGTTTCCTACTATAAGAAGGAAGGGTCCTCGGACCAGAAGCTCCATCAAATCAAATCCCGTCAAAATTGCAATTTTCGTCGAAACATCCATGTCACTACCGAGTTCGCCAGAGGAAGAAGCGCCAAGTTCACCGAAGGAACAAGAACGTCTGTCCAACCATCCAATGTCGCAGCCAGCGGCTACAACAGAGGTATATATCCCCTTGATATTCATTGCATGCAATTCCCTATTTTAGATGTTGTTTCTGTCCTCTGCCTCTGACTATGCTATGTAGGAGCTTTTCTCTTTTCTTTTTAGTTATTCAGTGAGATGGGGCAGGGCATCTGAATGAACGAATTCGTGTTGAAAATAACTTAGGCATAAGGTCCGCCAGGTTTGACATGCTCACAGAAGCATGTCAATTTCAGGAAGCTATTTTCAGTTGACAGTATACTGAAAAATTTGACAGTGAATAGTTTGAGCCATATAGAAACATTGTCCATGATGTTAATATGTTGACTAGGGGCCTTTTTAGTTGATGGAACTGTTGGTATTGTTACCACTGAAGTGTGGCATCTCTTTTGATGGTTTAGTAGAATTAAGTGTCTGCTGTCACTTGATATTCAGAATTGCCCTACCATTCATGCAATAATTAAAAAGTGATTTGGCCTGGTTTTCATGTCTCAAATGTGTATGTGCGTGCACGTGCCAAAGGCATCCAATCCAACTCAGGTGGAGGCCAAGGAGGTTCAGCTCTCGGACATTGCACCAATAATGCTTGATGATACCGACGTGAAGACTGTAAGTTTCATATATTCAGACTGGGACCTTTGTTCCTGTTATTTTGCCGTCAAAACTAAAAAAGAGTGATGCTAATTCACCAAATTTCGATGTGTTTATCAGCCTGTATGCTCTCAATCTCCTCGTAGATGGATATCATGGTTCTATGTGAAGGGAATATTCCCTAGAGGCAATAATAAAGTTGTTATTTATATTTCCTTATATCATGATAAATGATTATTATTCATGCGAGAATTGTATTAACCGGAAACTTAGTACATGTGTGAATACATAGGCAAAATAGAGTGTCCCTAGTATGCCTCTACTTGACTAGCTCGTTAATCAAAGATGGTTAAGTTTCCTAACCATAGACATGTGTTGTCATTTGATGAAAGGGATCACATCATTAGAGAATGATGTGATGGACAAGACCCATCCGTTAGCTTAGCATAATGATCGTTTAGTTTCATTTTTATTGCTTTCTTCATGCCTTATGCATGTTCCTTTGACTATGAGATTATGCAACTCCCGAATACCGAAGGAACACCTTGTGTGCTATCAAACGTCACAACGTAACTGGGTGATTATAAAGATGCTCTACAGGTGTCTCTGAAGGTGTTTGTTGGGTTGGCATAGATCAAGATTAGGATTTGTCACTTCGTGTATCGGAGAGGTATCTTTGGGCCCTCTCGGTAATGCACATCACTATAAGCCTTGCAAGCAATGTGACTAATGAGTTAGTTGTGGGATGATGCATTACAGAACAAG
The DNA here is from genome assembly GCA_032464435.1 of Aegilops umbellulata. Classification (NCBI taxonomy): domain Eukaryota; kingdom Viridiplantae; phylum Streptophyta; class Magnoliopsida; order Poales; family Poaceae; genus Aegilops; species Aegilops umbellulata. The sequence goes on from CP136054.1 coordinate 380,669,120, forward strand.
TAAAGAGACTTGCCTATAACGAGATTGAACTGGGTATGATGATACCGATGATCGAATCTCGGGCAAGTAACATACCGATGACAAAGGGAATGACATATGTTGTTATGCGGTTTGACCGACAAAGATCTTCGTAGAATATGTAGAAGCCAATATGAGCATCCAGGTTCCGCTATTGTTTATTAACCGGAGATGTGTCTCGGTCATGTCTACATAGTTCTCGAACCCGTAGGGTCCGCACGCTTAACGTCCGATGACGATTTGTATTATGAGTTATGTGTTTTGGTGACCATAGTTTTTTCGGAGTCCCGGATGAGATCACGGACATGACGAGGAGTTTCGAAATGGTCGAGAGGTAAAGATTCATATATTGGAAGGTTATATACGGACATTGGGATGGCTCCGAAGAAGACCAGGGATTTTTCAGAGTACAGGGAGGTTACCGGAACACCCCGGGAAAGTTAATGGGCCTCATGGTGTCGGGGCGGACGGCGTCCCCCGCGAGCACCTATGGGGCCGGAGCCCCTTTCGTTGTTCGGTGAGGGGGGCGGAGGGAGCACGGAGAGCAGATCGAGGCGAGCACACGGGCGGTTTACCCAGGTTCGGGCCGCGATGGACGCGCAAAACCCTACTCCTGCTTGGTTGTATTGAACTGGGGAGCTCGGGAGCTTGGAGAGCTAGCTACACCGAGCGTTTGGCTGTCTGGATTCCCAGTCTCCGAACCCCGGAACCCCCTCTACGTTGCACACGGGCCTCCTTTTATAGCGCAAAGGGGTCACCGACAGGTGTCAACGTAAGAGAAAGGGGTAAAAGTGTAAAAGGGGTGGATGTTGCAACAGTGCGGGAACAGTGGCGCTACCGTGCGGCATAGTGTTATCATACCTACTTCTGACGGTAGGGGACAAGGGCATTAAATGCCCGTCACGGTCGCCTGGACAGCACCGAGGCAGACCGTTAGGTGCGCCACCGCTCGCCACGGTGGTGGCTGCATGCCACCGCATGCCCCAGGCTGCGCGGTGCCCCGCCACGTGCCCTTGGGGGAAACCCCGGAGCGACGCGTGGGTGGGTGAGCTGGAGCGCAGTCCTGAGGTGGCGATTTGCCGCGGCAAGTGGCTTGCCGCGGGGGTCGTCTTCCTGTGCCTGATAGCTTGCCGGCTATCAGGCCTTGCCGGGGCGCCTGGCGCGCCGCGGCGGGCTTCTCTTGTGGTGCCTGGGTTCGGCCTTCCCGACAAGCTCCTCTTGTCGGGGTCTCGATCTTCTGTCTCGTATACTTTGTTCTTGGATGGTATTTCATGGGCTTAGTCGTCCCGGCAAGCTCCTCTTGCCGGGGTCTTGTCTTCTTGGCCCGGCAAGCTCCTCTTGCCGGGGGCCTTGTCTTCTTGGCCCGGCAAGCTCCTCTTGCCGGGGGCCTTGTCTTGAATGCTTGGTCTTCTCTTGGCGCTTCCTGGGCGGGCCTCGCCGCAGGGTGCTACAACTGCCCGTGCACAAGTCTGGGGTACTAAGGTACCCCTACTTTAGTACACCGACAGGAGCCCCCGGGCCTGGGCCACACACGGTGCCGAGCGTCGTTGGGCCAGGCCCTAAGAGTGCACGGGCACGCGTGGCCTTGGTCGCGCTGCTCCTTAATTCCGCATCCGTCGCGCCTTCCCCAGGCGGCGCGCGCTTATCGCGGCGTCGTGGGGGCGAAACGCCCGTTTCCTCTTTAAGTGGAGGGAGGCGCGGAGGCGCGGCTCGATAAATGAACGGGGGTGAGGCGCGGCTTTCGAGGCGTCCGTTCCCCATAATCACGGGATGGGGAGAGGTCGTCCCGCCCGTCGCCTCGGTTCTGCGCGCCCACCACGCGGTCCTCATGCACTCGGAGTCGCGGCGGTGGCAGGGAGTCGGGCCGGCGCGGGTCGATGCAGTGGGTCGGCCCCAGTCGCCTGCCCTTCCTCCGCTTCTATTGGAGGAGCGAGGCGGCCGCGTTCCCACTCCGCCCCTTTATAAGGAGCGAAAGGGGGCAACGGAAATCCGCACTCCATCTCCTTCCTCCTTCTGCTTCTGGTTTCCTTCCCCCATCTGCGATGGAGGGGGGGAACCCTGGTTTTTCTTCGGTTGCCGCGAGGGTGTCTGCTAGGCAACGCGCCCCTCCTCCCCTTGCGCCCGCGGCGGCGGAGCCGGTCGTCAGGGGAAGAGGGAGAGGGCGAGGTCGCGGACGAGGTCGTGGACGGGGCCGAGGCGCTCGGGGCGGACGGATCGGTGCGCCGTCCTTGCCTCCGCCAGCGGCTCCGTTCCTTCCCGCGGTCCATCTCGGGGACGACCCCCGTGAGTTCATTATCAGGCTGCGCCGGGCGCCTCGTCGCCACCTCCGGCTTCCCGCTCCATTCGCGAGCGTGTTGGAGGTGGAGCAGCCTGAGACGCTAAACCTGCGCATGAGGGGCTGCGGGATCAGTGGGACGCGGGTCCACGTCGAGTCCCGAGCCCCCGGCGTGGCGTGTCTGGGCCGCGGGTGGAAGACGTTCGCCCGGATCCACAGCTTGGCGGAGGGGTTCACCCTCCACTTTAAGCTGGCCGGGGAGGACCTCCTCTCCGTCAAGGCCTTCTGGGGCTCCGGCATCCGGGCCCGGTGCTGCGAAGATAGCTCCTCCGACAGCGAAGGCTCCTCCTCGAGCGAGAGTGACGAGGAGGGGAGCGACAGCGACGACGAGGGGGGCAGCCGCCGGGATGACGGGTCCGACTAGGCGTCGGTCGCAGCTCCGTGTGGCACCGGCGGCCCCATCGTCCGCGCCGGGCTCCGTGAACTCCCCGGGGTCGTCTCCTCGGGCGGCTGGCGTAGGGGGGCTGCTGAGGAGGACAGAGGGCGGACGTCGAAGGCCGCGAAGTCGGAGTACGGGCCGACTTCGACAGCTGGCTGACGCTCCGGTGCCTCGTGTTCCAGATGCGCCCCAGACGCCGTCATCACCCTTGCTCTCGGTGACGACCACCGGGGTCTTCTCTTCGGCCCGGCAAGCTCCTCTTGCCGGGGGCTTGATCTCCTCGGGCGGCCGGAGTGGCGAGGCTGGGGAAGAGGAAGAGGCTGGCGGCAAGGCCGCTGCCTCATCTTCCAGCTCTGCCTCCGGCGCCTCCATCTTCTTCAGCCTCCGGAGACCCCCGGGCGGAGCCCCCGGATCTTCTCTTGGTGCCTTCTGCCACCCGTAGCTCGCCTAGGTGCCCTTTTCGCCCTCTTCGCCTACTTGCCCTACCTCCTGAGGAGAGAGACAAGAAAGGGATTACGGGCACCTTATCTCTTTTCAGCTTGTAAGCCTTCGGGCCTTAGTTGCGTTTAAGCCTTGTAATCCCTTCTTTCATGTTTTTCATTCTCTCTGAACTGTACCTGAGTGGAATGTTTTTAATGAAAAGGGGATGTTTGCCGGATCATTTGTCTCGCGGGTGGAAACCGCGGTAAGGAACGAATCCTTTACATCGTTAAGATAGACAGTTTCTCGCCCGGCAACAGGCCCAGCCGCTCTCCCGCACTGCTCGACCTTTCTCACGCCCTTGGCGGAGGCGGGGAGCAGGCGGGTTCCGGCCCCTCGCTTCCCTCCCTCTTGCTGCCGCGGCTGCTATCGAAACGGGCCCCAGGAACGCGCTCTGGGGCTTGCCGCTAAGAGAGCACGGTAGCTTTTCGGGAGGAAAGGAGGCTCTCAAATTCCACAGTCCATAAGAGAATGCATGATGAGGGATGCAAAAACTTATCTGAGGTTGCAGCCCCCGGCGACTCTGGCTCGCCGGGGCGTAGGTGTTGGCTCGTCCTTCTCCTCTTCCTTGTCCTTGAGCGGCCCGGCAAGGACATTCAATTCCTGCGAGCCAAAGGGAAAGGACGGGAAAAAGACGCGGACTCGACCTCTAAGTTAGGGGTTAGCGACAGCTAGGAACTGACAACCCTAACCAAGGACGAGACTCTGACTCAGCATGCATGCTAAAATCTAGGGCGCCAGCGCTTCTCGATCTTCGGCCAGGGGCTTCGCCTGGCTTTGTACGAGGGCTTACATGCAACATCGGCAAGGCCTGCACAAACCGGTGGTCGCCGGAGCGGATCACGGCAACCGCGCCTTATGGGCGAAACTTGCGAAGATGCTCTATGTTCCCAGGAGTTGCTCACTGGCAGGCCCTCTTCGGTCTTGAGGCGGACAGCGCCGGACCTCGCGACTCGTCTCACCCGATAAGGGCCTTCCTGCTTCGGCGTCGACTTGTTATAATTCTTGGCCGACTGAACGTGCCTAAGAACAAGGTCGCCTAACAGGGCAGCTTTATCTGATGCCAGGGGCTTCGCCTGGCTTTGTACAAGGGGTTACATGCAACAGCGGCAAGGCCTGTACAAACCGATGGTTGCCGGAGCGGATCACGGCAACCGCGCCTTATGGGCGAGACTTGCGAAGATGCTCTATGTTCCCAGGAGTTGCTCACTGGTAGGCCCTCTTCGGTCTTGAGGCGGACAGCGCCGGGCCTCGCGACTCGTCTCACCCGATAAGGGCCTTCCTGCTTCGGCGTCGACTTGTTATAATTCTTGGCCGACTGAACGTGCCTAAGAACAAGGTCGCCTAGCAGGGCAACTTTATCTGGTGCCAGGGGCTTCGCCTGGCTTTGTACAAGGGGTTACATGCAGCAGCGGCAAGGCCTGTACAAACCGATGGTTGCCGGAGCGGGTCACGGCAACCGCGCCTTATGGGTGAAACTTGCGAAGATGCTCTATGTTCCAGGAGTTGCTCACTGGTACGCCTTCTTCGGTCTCGAGGCGGACAGCGCCAGGCCTCGTGACTTGTCTCACCCGATAAGGTCCTTCCCACTTTGGCGTCAACTTGTTGGAATCTTTGGCCGACTGAGTGCGCCGAAGAACAAGGTCGCCCTCCTCGAGACTCCTGGCTTTGACCTTGCGGCTATGGTAGCGACGCAAGGCTTGCTGGTATCGAGCAGCTCGTACCGCGGCCTGGAGACGTCCTTCCTCAAGGAGCAGCGCGTCATCTTGGCGCAGCCGCTCTTGCTCGAGCTCGTCATAAGCGAGCACCCGAGGAGATCCGTATACGAGTTCCGTGGGGATAACTGCTTCCGCTCCATAGACCAGAGCAAAGGGTGTCTGTCCGGTGGCTCGACTCGGTGTCGTTCTGATTGACCAAAGAGCCGCCGGCAGCTCCTCAATCCAATTTCTTCCGCACTTGTGCAGCCTGTCGAAGGTCCTGGTCTTGAGTCCGCGCAGCACTTCAGCGTTGGCCCTTTCTGCTTGACCGTTGCTCCTGGGGTGAGCAACCGAAGCGAAGCAGACCTTGGCGCCGAGATCCTGGGCGTATTGCATGAAGGCGCGACTTGTGAATTGTGTCCCGTTGTCGGTGATGATTCTGTTGGGGATCCCGAAACGGCAGACGATCGACCGGAAGAACTTGACTGCTGACTGCGCGGTCACCTTCCTCACTGGCTCCACTTCTGGCCACTTCGTGAACTTGTCGATTGCAACGTACAAGTACTCGAAGCCCCCGACGGCTCGGGGAAAAGGGCCGAGGATATCGAGCCCCCAGACCGAGAAGGGCCAGGATAAAGGGATTGTTTGGAGAGCTTGAGCTGGCTGATGAATCTGTTTTGCATGGAACTGGCACGCTTCACACTTGGTTACTAGTGCAGTTGCATCTTGGAGGGCTTCTTGCCAGAAGAACCCTTGCCGGAAGGCTTTCCCGACAAGTGCTCTTGCGCCAATGTGATGGCCGCATATGCCTCCGTGTATCTCTGCCAACAGCTTCTGTCCGTCTTCCCTGGAGATGCACTTCAATCTGACACCGTTGAGTCTCCTTCTGTACAGCTCGTTGTCCACGAACTGGTACATACTTGACTGCCTGGTGATCTTCTCCATCTCTTCTGGGTCGTCGGGAAGTTCTCCGGTTTGCAGAAAACGGACGATCTGCTGCGCCCATGCCGGAGCCCGGGGCTCGACGGCAAGGACTAAAGGCATGAAGGCCGCTGCGGGGACCCCGGCTTCTACGGCAAGAACCTCTGGTTCCGCCGGAGCCGGTGATCCCCTGGCAAGCTTGCCGGGGCAAAGCTTGTCGGGAACCCCCGCTTCAACTGGACAGATCCTCGGATCCGCAGGAGCGGACTGTTCCTCAGCGTTCAGACTGCTGATCTGCTTGCCGGAGCAAGGCTTATCGGGGACACCTGCTTCGACTGGACGAATCCTGGGATCCGCAGGAGCGGGCTGTCCCTCAGCGTTCAGACTGCCGATCTGCTTGCCGGAGCAAGGCTTATCGGGGACACCTGCTTCGACTGGACGGATCCTGGGATCCGCAGGAGCGGGCTGTCCCTCGGCGTTCTGGTTGTTGATCTTGGGGACCTTGGCGGCGGTCTCAGGAAGGTCCGCCTGCAAGTAGTCGCCGGAGACCAACTTCCTTTTCTTGGACTGCCCAACTGATGGTGTAACGGATGGTTGAGTCAGCTTGAGTAAGAAGGTCCCTGGTTCCACAGGTAACTTCAACGAAGCACACTTCGAAAGGCCGTCTGCTATCTCATTCTAAGCTCTCGGGACGTGCTCCATTTGCAGCCCTTCAAAGTGTTCTTCCAGCTTCCTCACTTCATCTACATAAGCTTCCATCAGAGGGCTCTGGTAGCTCTTGTTGACTTGCCGGACCACCAGTTGAGAATCTCCCCGCACAATCAGCTTTCTGATCCCAAGTTCGGCCGCAATCCTGAGGCCGGCGAGCAAGCCTTCATACTCAGCAGTATTGTTGGTTGCTTGCTCTCTTGGGAAGTGCATCTGGATAACATACTTGAGGTGCTCTCCGGTGGGCGCGATGAGTACCACGCCGGCACCGGCGCCTTGCAGCGAGAAGGCACCATCGAAGTACATTACCCACTCGCTTGTTGCTTCTTGTACGGGCGCGCTTGTTTCTTGGGCTTCTCCATCTGGCGTCGGGGTCCACTCAGCTATGAATTCTGCCAAAGCTCGGCTCTGTATGGTTGAAGTACTTTCAAACTTGAGTCCAAAGCTCGACAGCTCCAGTGCCCACTCGACGATCCTGCCTGTTGCCTCGGGATTGTGCAATATCCTCTTCAGCGGAAAGCGAGTGACTACTGTTATCTCATGTGCTTGGAAGTAATGGCGCAGCTTTCTCGAGGCCATGAGGAGGCCGAAAAGCAACTTCTGCACCCCAGAGTATCTTGATCTAGCCCCCTGCAAGAGGGAACTCACAAAATACACCGGGCGCTGCACCATCTTCTTCCGCGCTCCATCCTGTCCCTGTGCAGGGTTGTCCTTGTCGGGGCCAGAGCTTGCCGGAGCAGCCCCCCGCTCGTCGCTGGATTCGCTTGCGGGTGGTATAGACTCCTCGTCGGCCTCCCTCTCCGCCACTAACGCACCACTAACCACCTGGTTGGTTGCCGCTAGGTATAGCAACAACTTCTCCTGTGGTCTAGGTGCGACAAGTATTGGAGTGGAGGATATGTACCTTTTCAAATCTTGCAGCGCTGCCTCCGCTTCTGGAGTCCACTGCATGGGGCCTGCCTTCTTCAAGATTTTAAAGAAGGGCAGGGCGCGTTCTGCAGACCTTGAAATGAACCGACTGAGGGCGGCCACACAACCTGCAAGCTTTCTGACATCCTTGACGCGCTCGGGGGCTTCGATCTGCTCGATGGCTTTGATCTTGTCGGGATTAGCTTCAATCCCCCTCTGTGACACAAAGAACCCGAGAAGCTTGCCGGAGGGGACTCCGAAAACGCACTTCTCGGGGTTCAGCTTGAGCTGTATCTTGCGCAGGTTCTGAAATGTCTCTTCCAGATCCTGGACCAGGGTTTCCTTGCTCCTGCTCTTCACCACGATGTCATCCATGTAGGCCTCCACGTTCCTATGGATCTGTGGCTCGAAAGCAGTGTGCACTACCCTTGCAAACGTTGATCCCGCATTCTTCAGTCCAAACGGCATGCGTACGAAGCAATAGGTGCCGCACGGAGTGATAAATGCGGTCTTCTCTTTATCTTCTTTGGCCATAAAGACTTGGTGGTAGCCTGAATATGCATCAAGAAAAGAGAGTAGCTCACACCCGGCAGTGGAGTCAACAATCTGGTCAATGCGCGGCAAGGGAAATGGATCCTTGGGACATGCTTTATTCACATCGGTGAAGTCTATGCACAGTCTCCACTTCCCATTGGCTTTGCGCACGACGACCGGATTGGCCAGCCACGTTGGATGGATCACACCTCTCACTAGGCCTGCTGCCTCTAGCTTCTTGATCTCTTCGCTGATGAATTCTTGGCGCTCCACGGCTTGCTTTCTCACTTTCTGCTTGACGGGTCGCGCGTGAGGACAGACAGCGAGCTTGTGCTCAATCACCCTCCTGGGAACACCGGGGATGTCGGACGGTTGCCACGCAAACACGTCGACATTCGCCCGCAGGAAGGCAACGAGCGCGCTTTCCTATTTGCTGTCAAGCGCGGCACTGATGGTGAAGGTACCGCCAGTGCCGTCCTCCTTGGCGGACACCTTCTTGGTTGCCGGAGGAGCGGTCATTCCCTTCTTGTTCCTGCCGGTGGAGCTCGATGGAACGTCCTCGACGGCGGGGCAGCACTCCGAAGAGGTGCGGTTGCCGGAGTGGGCTCCAGAGCACTTACCGGACTCGGTCCTTGTCTTCTTCCACCCGGGGGCTTCAGCGGCAAGCGTGTCCTTCTCTGCCGCGGCTGCTACATCCCGGTAGATCTTGTCGGCGCAGATAAGCGCGTCCTTTTTGTCGCCATGGACAGTGATGACGCTTATCGGCCCCGGCATCTTGAGTACGTTGTAGGCGTGGTGGGAAGCTGCCATGAACCTGGCGAGAGCGGGACGGCCGAGGATCCCATTGTATGGTAACGGGATATCAGCGACGTCGAACGTGATGCGCTCAGTCCTGAAGTTGAGCTCGCCGCCGAAGGTCACAGGCAGAGTAATCTTCCCCTTGGGCTTGCTCCTCCCCGGGTTGATTCCTTGGAAAGAACCGGTCTCTTCGAGCTCGCCGTCTGGGATCTGGAGTTTCTTGATCACAGCGGAGGAGATCAAGTTCAGCCCGGCCCCGCCGTCTACCAACATTTTGGTGACCTTGAGGTTGCGGATGGTGGGTGAGACCAGCATCGGCAAGCACCCGACCGCAGTTGTGCGGTCGGGGTGATCCTCAAGATCGAAAATGATGGGCGTGCTGGACCATTTGAGGAGCCTGCGCGACTCCACGGGCGGCTCTGCTGCGTTCACCTCTCGCACCCACCGCTTAAGCTGGCGGTGGGAGGTGTGCAGAGAGGCGCCGCCGTCAACGCATAGGACCTCCGTGGCCTTCTGGAACTCCTGCTCGCTGTTATCTTCGTCCTCCACGTCTTCGTCGTCGTCTTCTTCATCCTCGTCGCGGCCCCGGGGAGGCCGATCGCCTTGCCGCTGCTTGGCCTTGCCGCGGCGTCCTCCCCGGCCGATGGACGGCCTCTTCTTGCTTGGTTCGCCACCTCCACCCTGGGCCTTCCCCTTATCGCGCCTCTCGTACTCAGCCTTCTGCTGCACGACGAGGTACTCGACGCTCTTGCAGTTGGAGAGATCGTGGCCCTTGGTGCGGTGGATCTTGCAGTATTGCTTGTCGGAGCCGTCCTGCTTGTCGGCTGCCGCCACGGGGGCAGGCTCCTTGCCGGAGCCGCCAGCCTGCGTTTGCTTGGCGGGAGCCTCCTTGCCGGACTCTTCGACGGCAAGCACCTCTTTCCTGTTCTTGGATTTGGTGGCGCCGCGAGTGTTCTCGCCGGTGGCCACCCCTCCGACGGCGTCTCCCCCGCCCACCGTTGGCTCCGGTAGCGGTGGAAGAGACGCGGACGGGCCCGCGACCTCCGAAGCCTTCTTCTTCGGGGCCATGGTGTTGATGAAGCTAGCGAATTCGGAGAAGCTGACGAAGGGCGCGCTCGCGCGAACGCCGGATCTGATCCGCACAACCTCGACGCAGCCCCTACCTGGCGCGCCAAAGATGTCGGGGCGGACGGCGTCCCCCGCGAGCACCTATGGGGCCGGAGCCCCTTTCGTTGTTCGGTGAGGGGGGCGGAGGGAGCACGGAGAGCAGATCGAGGCGAGCACACGGGCGGTTTACCCAGGTTCGGGCCGCGATGGACGCGTAAAACCCTACTCCTGCTTGGTTGTATTGAACTGGGGAGCTCGGGAGCTTGGAGAGCTAGCTACACCGAGCGTTTGGCTGTCTGGATTCCCAGTCTCCGAACCCCGGAACCCCCTCTACGTTGCACACGGGCCTCCTTTTATAGCGCAAAGGGGTCACCGACAGGTGTCAACGTAAGAGAAAGGGGTAAAAGTGTAAAAGGGGTGGATGTTGCAACAGTGCGGGAACAGTGGCGCTACCGTGCGGCACAGTGTTATCATACCTACTTCTGACGGTAGGGGACAAGGGCATTAAATGCCCGTCACGGTCGCCTGGACAGCACCGAGGCGGACCGTTAGGTGCGTCACCGCTCGCCACGGTGGTGGCTGCATGCCACCGCATGCCCCAGGCTGCGCGGTGCCCCGCCACGTGCCCTTGGGGGAAACCCCGGAGCGATGCGTGGGTGGGTGAGCTGGAGCGCAGTCCTGAGGTGGCGATTTGCCGCGGCAAGTGGCTTGCCGCGGGGGTCGTCTTCCTGTGCCTGATAGCTTGCCGGCTATCAGGCCTTGCCGGGGCGCCTGGCGCGCCGCGGCGGGCTTCTCTTGTGGTGCCTGGGTTCGGCCTTCCCGACAAGCTCCTCTTGTCGGGGTCTCGATCTTCTGTCTCGTATACTTTGTTCTTGGATGGTATTTCATGGGCTTAGTCATCCCGGCAAGCTCCTCTTGCCGGGGTCTTGTCTTCTTGGCCCGGCAAGCTCCTCTTGCCGGGGGCCTTGTCTTCTTGGCCCGGCAAGCTCCTCTTGCCGGGGGCCTTGTCTTGAATGCTTGGTCTTCTCTTGGCGCTTCCTGGGCGGGCCTCGCCGCAGGGTGCTACAACTGCCCGTGCACAAGTCTGGGGTACTAAGGTACCCCTACTTTAGTACACCGACACATGGGCCATAGTGGAGAGGAGGAGGCAGCCATAGGAGGTGGCGCCCCCAAGCCCAATCCGAATTGGACAAGGGGTGGGGGTGCGCCCCCCCTTTCCTTCTCCCACTCCACCTCTTTCCCTTTCTCCCTCCGTTGGAAGGAAGGTGGGAGGCAGAATCCTACTTGGACTAGGCGTCCAAGTATGACTCCCCCTTGGCGCGCCCCTCCTAGGCCACCGACCTCCTCCTCCCCCCTTTATATACGGGGGCGAGTAGCACCCCAAAGGCACACCAAGATTTGTCTTAGTCGTTTGCGGTGCCCCCTCCAAAGTTTACTCCTCCAGTCATAGTGTCGTAGTGCTTAGGCAAAGCCCTGCGGATCACATCACCAACACCGTCACCATGCCGTCGTGCTGATGGAACTCTCCCTCAACCTCTACTGGATCAAGAGTTCGAGGGACTTCATCGAGCTGAACGTGTGCTCAACACAGAGGTGTCGTACGTTCGGTATTTGGATCGGTTGGATCATGAAGACATTCTACTATATCAATCGCGTTAACATAATGCTTCCGCTTTCGGTCTACAAGGGTACGTGGACACACTCTTCCCCTATCGTTGCTATGCATCTCCTAGATAGATCTTGCGTGATCGTATAACTTTTTTTGAAATTGCATGCTACGTTCCCCAACAGTGGCATCCGAGCCAGGTCTATGCGTAGATGATATGCACGAGTAGAACACAAAGAGTTGTGGGCGATAATAGTCATACTGCTTACCACCAATGTCTTACTTTGATTCGGCGGTATTGTTGCATGAAGCGGCCCGGACCGACATTACATGACCGCGTTCATGAGACTGGTTCTACGGACGTGCTTTGCACAAGTGGTTGGCGGGTGTCTGTTTCTCCAACTTTAGTTGAATCGAGTTTGACTATGGACGGTCCTTGTTGAAGGTTAAAACAGCACACTTGACGGAAAATCATTGTGGTTTTGATGCGTAGGTAAGAACGGTTCTTGCTAGAAGCCCGTAGCAGCCCCGTAAAACTTGCAACAACAAAGTAGAGGACGTCTAACTTGTTTTTGCAGGGCATGTTGTGATGTGATATGGTCAAGGCATGATGTGTTATATGTTATTGTATGAGATGATCATGTTTTGTAAATTTATCGGCAACTGGCAGGAGCCTGATGGTTGTCGCTTTATTGTATGAAATGCAATCGTCATGTAATTGCTTTACTTTATCACTATGCGGTAGCGGTAGTTGTAGAAGCAATAGTTGGCGAGACAACAACGACGCTACGATGGAGATCAAGGTGTCAAGCCGGTGATGATGGAGATCATGACGGTGCTTTGGAGATGGAGATCAAAGGCACAAGATGATGATGGCCATATCATGTCACATATTTTGGTTGCATGTGATGTTTATCTTTTATGCATCTTATTTTGCTTAGTACGACGGTAGCATTATAAGTTGATCCCTCACTAAAATTCAAGGTATAAGTGTGCTCCCTGAGTATGCACTGTTGCTATAGTTCGTCGTGCCGAGACACCACGTGATGATCGGATGTGATAAGCTTTACGTTCACATACAACAGGCGCAAGCCAGTTTTGCACGTGCAGAATAATCGGGTTAAACTTGATGATCCTAGCATATGCAGATATGGCCTCGGAACACTGAGACCGAAAGGTCGAACGTGAATCATATAATAGATATGATCAACATAGAGATGTTCACCATTGAAAACTAATCCATCTCACATGATGATCGGACATGGTTTAGTTGATATGGATCACGTGATCATTTAGATGACTAGAGGATGTCTATCTAAGTGGGAGTTCTTAAGTAATATGATTAATTGAACTTTAATTTATCATGAACTTAGTACCTGAGAGTTTTTGCATATCTATGTTGTTGTAGATCAATGGCCCGTGCTACTAGGTGTGCTACCTTTGAATTTTAATGCGTTCCTAGAGAAAGCTAAGTTAAAAGATGATGGTACCAACTACACGGACTGGGTCCATGACTTGAGGATTATCCTCACTGCTGCACAGAAGAATTACATCATGGAAGCACCGCTAGGTGGAAGACCCACTACAGGAGCAACTCCGGACGTTATGAACATCTGGTGGAGCAGAGTTGATGACTACTTGATAGTTCAGTGTGCCATGCTTTACGGCTTAGAATCGGGACTTCAAAGACGTTTTGAACGTCATGGAGCATATGATATGTTCTAGGAGTTGAAGTTAATATTTCAAGAAAATGCCCTAATTGGGAGATATGAAGTCTCCTATAAGTTCTATAACTGCAAGATGGAGGAGAATAGTTCTGTCAATGAACACATACTCAGAATGTCTGGGTACCACAACCACTTGACTCAGCTGGGAGTTAATCTTCCTGATGATAGTATCATTGACTGAGTTCTTCAATCACTGCCACCAAGCTATAAAAGCTTCGTGATGAACTATAATATGCAAGGGATGGATAAGAAAATTCCCGAGCTCTTCGCGGTGCTAAAGGCTGCGGAGGTAGAAATCAAGAAGGAGCATCAAGTGTTGATGGTTAACAATACCACTAGTTTCAAGAAAAAGGGCAAAGGGAAGAAGGGGAACTAAAAGAAGAACGACAAGCAAGTTGCTGCTCAAGTGAAGAATCCCAAGTCTGGACCTAAGCCTGAAACTGAGTGCTTCTACTGCAAAGGGACCGGTCACTGGAAGCGGAACTGCGCCAAGTATTTGGCGGATAAGAAGGATGGCAAAGTGAAAGGTATATTTGATATACATATTATTGGTGGGTACCTTACTAATGCTCGTAGTAGCGCCTGGGTATTTAATACTGGTTCTGTTGCTCATATTTGCAACTTGAAACAGGGGCTATGGATTAAAACGAAGATTGGCTAAGGACGAGGTGACGATGCGCGTGGGAAATTGTTCCAAAGTCGATGTGTTCGCCGTCAGCACGCTACCTCTACATCTATTGTTGGGATTAGTTTTAGACCTGAATAATTGTTATTTGGTGCGAGCGTTGAGCATGAACATTATATCTGGATCTTGTTTGATGCGAGACGGTTATTCATTTAAATCAGAGAATAATGGTTGTTCTATTTATATGAGTAATATCTTTTATTGTCATGCACCCTTGATGAGTGGTCTATTTTTATTGAATCTCGATTGTAGCGATACACATATTCATAATATGAAGCCAAAAGATGCAAAGTTAACAATGATAGTGCAACTTATTTGTGGCACTGCCGTTTAGATCATATTGGTGTAAAAGTGCATGAAGAAACTCCATGCTGATGGGCTTTTGGAATCACTTGATTATGAATCACTTGATGCTTGTGAACTATGCCTCATGGGAAACATGACTAAGACCTTGTTCTCTGGAACAATGGAGCGAGCAACTGACTTGTTGGAAATAATACATGCTGATGCATGCGGTCCGATGAGTGTTGAGGCTCGCGGTGGGTATCGTTATTTTCTAACCTTCATAGATGATTTGAGAAGATATGGATAAATCTACTTGATGAAAGATAAGTCTAAAACATTTGAAAATTCCTAAGAATTTCGGAGTGAAGTGGAAAATCATCGTAACAAGAAAATAAAGTTTCTACGGTCTGATGATCGGAGAGGTCAATATTTAAGTTATGAGTTTGGTCTTCATTTGAAACAATGTGGAATAGTGTCGCAACTCACGCCACCTGGAACACCACAGAGTAATGGTGTGTCCGAACGTCGTAACCGTACTTTATTAGATATGTTGCAATCTATGATGTGTCTTACAATTTACCACTATCGTTTTGGGGTTATGAGTTAGAGACGGGTGTATTCACATTAAATAGGGCACCATATAAATCCGTTGAGACGACACCATATGAACTGTGGTTTGGCAAGAAACATAAGCCGTCGTTTCTTAAAGTTTGGGGCTGCAATGATTATGTGAAAAAGCTTAAACTTGATAAGCTCGAACCCAAATCGAATAAATGTGTCTTCATAGGATACCCAAAGGAGACTGTTGGGTACACCTTCTATCACAGATCCGAAGGCAAGATATTCATTGCTAATAATGGATCCTTTCTAGAGAAGGAGTTTCTCTTGAAAGAAGTGAGTGGGAGGAAAGTAGAACTTGATGAGGTAATTGTACCTTCTCCCGAATTGGAAAGTAGTTTATCACAGAAATCAGTTCCAGTGATTCATACACCAATTAGTGAGGAAGCTGCTGCTGATGATGATGAGACCTCAGATCAAAGTTACTACCGAACCTCGTAGGTAAACCAGAGTACATTCCGCACCAGAGTGGTACAGTAATCCTGTTCTAGAAGTCATGTTACTAGACCATGACGAACCTACGAACTATGAGGAAGCGATGATGAGCCGAGATTCCGCAAAGTGGCTTAAGGCCATGAAATGTGAGATGGGATCCATGTATGAGAACAAAGTGTGGACTTTGGTTGACTTGCCCGATGATCGGCAAGCCATAGAGAATAAATGGATCTTCAAGAAGAAGACTGACACTGACGGTAATGTTACTGTCTACAAAGCTCGACTTGTTGCAAAAGGTTTTCGACAAGTTCAAGGAGTTGACTACGATGAGACCTTCTCACCCGTAGCGATGCTTAAGAGTGTCTGAATCATGTTAGCAATATCCACATTTTATGATTATGAAATTTGGCAAATGGGTGTCAAAACTCCATTCCTTAATGGATATCTTAAAGAAGAGTTGTATATGATGCATCCAGAAGGTTTTGTCAACCCTAAAGGTGCTAACAAAGTGTGCAAGCTCCAGCGATTCATTTATGGACTGGTGCAAGCATCTCGGAGTTGGAATATACGCTTTGATAGTGTGATCAAAGCATATGGTTTTATACAAACTTTTGGAGAAGCCTGTATTTACAAGAAAGTGAGTGGGAGCTCTATAGCATTTCTGATATTATATGTGGATGACGTATTGTTGATCGGAAATGATTAGATTTTCTGGATAGCATAAAAGGAAACCCGAATAAGAATTTTTCAATGAAAGACCTCGGTGAAGCTGCTTATATATTAGGCATAAAGCTCTATAGAGATAGATCAAGACGCTTAATTGGACTTTCACAAAGCACATACCTTGATAAAGTTTTGAAGAAGTTCAAAATGGATCAGTCAAAGAAAGGGTTCTTGCCTGTGTTACAAGGTGTGAAGTTGAGTCAGACTCAATGCCTGGCCACTGCAGAAGATAGAGAGAAAATGAAATTCATTCCCTAAGCCTCAGCCATAGGGTCTATCATGTATGCAATGTTGTGTACCAGACCTGATGTGTGCCTTGCTATAAGTTTAGCAGAGAGGTACCAAAGTTATCCAGGAGTGGATCACTGGAAAGTGGTCAAGAACATCCTGAAATACCTGAAAAGGACTCAGGATAGGTTTCTCGTTTATGGAGGTGACAAAGAGCTCGTTGCTACCTCTTGAGCACTGCGTTGGTTTCCCTTGAAGAGGAAAGGGTGATGCAGTAAAGTAGCGTAAGTATTTCCCTCAGTTTTTGAGAACCAAGGTATCAATCCAGTAGGAGATCACGCACGAGTCCCTCGCACCTAGACAAACAAATAAGAACCTCGCGACCAACGTGATAAAGGGGTTGTCAATCCCTTAACGGTCACTTACGAGAGTGAGATCTGATAGATATGATAAGATAATATTTTTGGTATTTTTATGATAAAGATGCAAAGTAAAATAGAAGGCAATAAAAATAGCTAAGTGTAGGAAGATTAATATAATAGAAAATAGACCCGGGGGCCATAGGTTTCACTAGTGGCTTCTCTCAAGAGCATAAGTATTACGGTGGGTGAACAAATTACTGCTGAGCAATTGATAGAATTGAGCATAGTTATGAGAATATCTAGGTATGATCATGTATATAGGCATCACGTCCGTGACGAGTAGACCGACTCCTGCCTGCATCTACTACTATTACTCCACACATCGACCGCTATCCAACATGCATCTAGAGTATTAAGTTCATAAGAATAGAGTAACTCTTTAAGCAAGATGACATGATGTAGAGGGATAAACTCATGCAATATGATATAAACCCCATCTTGTTATCCTCGATGGCAACAATACAATACGTGCCTTGCTGCCCCTGCTGTCACTGGGAAAGGACACCGCAAGATTGAACCCAAAGCTAAGCACTTCTCCCATTTCAAGAAAGATAAATCTAGTAGGCCAAACCAAACTGATAATTTGAAGAGACTTGCAAAGATAACCAATCATACATAAAAGAATTCAGAGAAGATTCAAATATTGTTCATAGATAAACTTGATCATAAAACCACAATTCATCGGTCTCAACAAACACACCGCAAAAGAAGATTACATCAAATAGATCTCCACGAGAATTGTGGAGAACTTTGTATTGAGATCCAAAGAGAGAGAATAAGCCATCTATCTAATAACTATGGACCCGAAGGTCTGAGGTAAACTACTCACACATCATCGGAGAGGCTATGGTGTTGATGTAGAAGCCCTCCGTGATCAATGCCCCCTCCGGCGGAGCGCCAGAAAAGGCCCCAAGATGGGATCTCACGGGTACAGAAGGTTGCAGCGGTGGGTTTAGGTTTTGGCTCCGTATCTGGTAGTTTGGTGGTACATAGGTATATATAGGAGGAAGAAGTACGTCGGTGGAGCAACGTGGGCCCCACGAGGGTGGAGGGCACGCCCAGGGGGGTAGGCGCGCCCCCTGCCTCGTGCTCTCCTGGTTGATTTCTTGACGTAGACTCCAAGTCCTCTGGATCACGTTTGTTCCAAAAATCACGTTCCTGAAGGTTGCATTCCGTTTGGACTCCGTTTGATATTCATTTTCGGCAAAACACTTAAATAGGCAAAAAAACAACAATTTGGGTTGGGCCTTCGGTTAATAGGTTAATCCCAAAAATAATATAAAAGTGTATAATAAAGCCCATTAACATCCAAAACAGAATATAATATAGAATGGAACAATAAAAAATTATAGATACGTTGGAGACGTATCAAGCATCCCCAAGCTTAATTCCTGCTCGTCCTCGAGTAGGTAAATGATAAAAACAGAATTTTTGATGTGGAATGCTACTGAGCATAATTTTCAATGTAATTTTCTTAATTGTGGTATGAATATTCAGATCCGAAAGATTCAAGACCAAAGTTTAATATTGACATAAAAATAATAATACTTCAAGCATACTAACTAGGCAATTATGTCTTCTCAAAATAACATGGCCAAAGAAAGTTATCCCTACAAATCATATAGTCTGGCTATGCTCTATCTTCACCGCACAAAGTATTTAAATCATGCACAACCCCGATGACAAGCCAAGCAATTGTTTCATACTTTTGGTGTTCTCAAAGTTTTTCAATCTTCACGCAATACATGAGCGTGAGCCATGGACATAGCACTATTTGTGGAATAGAATAGTGGTTGTGGAGAAGACAAAAAAGAGAAGATAGTCTCACATCAACTAGGCATATCAATGGGCTATGGAGATGCCCATTAATAGATATCAATGTGAGTGAGTAGGGATTGCCATGCAATGGATGCACTAGAGCTATAAGTATATGAAAGATCAACAAAAGAAACTAAGTGGGTGTGCATCCAACTCGCTTGCTCACGAAGTCCTAGGGCATTTTGAGGAAGCCCATCATTGGAATATACAAGCCAAGTTCTATAATGAAAAATTCCCACTAGTATATGAAAGTGATATCATAAGAGACTCTCTATCATGAAGATCATGGTGCTACTTTTAAGCACAAGTGTGGTAAAAGGATAGTAACATTGCCCCTTCTCTCTTTTTCTCTCATTTTTTTATTTGGGCCTTTTCTCTCTTTTTTATGGCCTCTTTTTTTGTCCAGAGTCTCATCCTGACTTATGGGGGAATCATAGTCTCCATCATCCTTTCCTCACTTGGGACAATGCTCTAATAATGATGATCACCACACTTTTATTTACTTACAACTCAACAATTACAACTCAATACTTAGAACAAAATATGACTCTATGTGAATGCCTCCGGTGTTGTACCGGGATATGCAATGAATCAAGAGTGACATGTATGAAAGAATTATGAACGGTGGCTTTGCCACAAATACAATGTCAACTACATGATTATGCAAAGCAATATGACAATGATGGAGCGTGTTATAATAAACGGAATGGTGGTAAGTTGCATGGCAATATATCTCGGAATGGCTGTGGAAATGCCATGATATGTAGGTATGGTGGCTGTTTTGAGGAAGGTATATGGTGGGTGTATGATACCGGCGAAAAGTGTGCGGTATTAGAGAGTCTAGCAATGGTGGAAGGAAGAGAGTGCGTATAATCCATGGACTCAACATTAGTCATAAAGAACTCATATATTTATTGCAAAAATCTAGAAGTTATCAAAGCAAAGTATTACGCGCATGCTCCTAGGGGGATTGATTGGTAGGAAAAGGCCATCGCTCGTCCCCGACCGCCACTCATAAGGAAGACAATCAATAAATAAATCATGCTCCGACTTCATCACATAACGGTTCACCATACGTGCATGCTACGGGAATCACAAACTTTAACACAAGTATCTCTGAAATTCACAACTACTCAACTAGCATGACTCTAATATCACCATCTTTATATCTCAAAACAATTATCAAGCATCAAACTTCTCATAGTATTCAACACACTCATAAGAAAATTTATATTTATTTTTTCTTTACTAATCTTGGATGCCTATTACTTTAGGACTAATTTCTCAATTTGAGAAAATTACCATGCTGTTTTGTAGGACTCTCAAAATAATATAAGTGAAGCATGAGAGAACAATAGTTTCTATAAAACAAATCCACCACCGTGCTCTAAAAGATATAAGTGAAGCACTAGAGCAAAAACTATATAGCTCAAAAGATATAAGTGAAGCACATAGTGTATTCTAATAAATTCTGAATCATGTGTGTCTCTCTCAAAAGGTGTGTGCAGAAAGGATGATTGTGGCAAACTAAAAAATAAATACTAAAATAATACAAGACGCTCCAAGCAAAACACATATCATGTGGTGAATAAAAATATAGCTCCAAGTAAAGTTACCGATGGAAGTAGACGAAAGAGGGGATGCCTTCCGGGGCATCCCCAAGCTTTGGATTTTTGGTGTCCTTATATTATCTTGGGGTTCCATGGGAATCCCCAAGTTTATGATCTTGCCACTCCTTATTCCATAATCCATCAAATCTTTTACCCAAAACTTGAAAACTTCACAACACAAAACTTAGCAGAAAATCTCGTGAGCTCCGTTAGCGAAAGAAAAGAAAACACCACTTCAAGGTACTGTAATGAACTCGTTCTTTATTTATATTGGTGTTAAACCTACTGTATTCCAACTTCTCTATGGTTTATAAACTATTTTATTAGCCATAGATTCATCAAAATAAGCAAACAACACACGAAAAACAGAATCTGTCAAAAACAGAACAGTCTGTAGTAATCTGTAACTAATGCAAACTTCTGGAACTTCCAAAAATCAGCCCAAACAGGAAGACCTAGGCAATTTGTTTATTGATCATCAGCAATTGGAATCAGTATTTTATCACGTTCTGGTAATTTTTAACAATTGTTTTCATGAACAGAAAGTTTCTGGAAATTACAGCAAGATCAAATAACTATCATCCAAGAAGATCCTATAGGTTTAACTTGGCACAAACACTAATTAAAAGATAAAACCACATCTAAACAGTGGCTAGATCAAATATTTATTCCTAAACAGAAGAAAGAAGCAAAAAAAAACTAAAAATTAAATTGAGTTGCCTCCCAACAAGCGCTATCGTTTTGACGCCCCTAGCTAGGCATAAAAGCAAGGATAGATCTAGGTATTGCCGTCTTTGGTAGGCAATCCATAAGTGGCTCTCATAATAGATTCATATGGTTTTATTTTCTTTCTAGGGAAGTGTTCCATGCCTTTCCTTAACGGAAATTGGAATCTAATATTCCCTTCTTTCATATCAATAATTGCACCAATCGTTCTAAGGAAAGGTCTACCAAGAATAATAGGACATGAAGGATTGCAATCTATATCAAGAACAATAAAATCTACGGGCACATAATTCCTATTTGCAACAATAGAACATCATTAATTCTTCCCATAGGTTTTTTAATAGTGGAATCCGCAAGGTGTAAGTTTAAAGAGCAATCATCAAATTCTCGGAATCCTAACAAATCACACAAAGTTTTTGGAATCGTGGAAACACTAGCACCCAAATCACACAAAGCATAGCATCCATGATCTTTAACTTTAATTTTAATAGTAGGTTCCCACTCATCATAAAGCTTTCTAGGGATAGAAACTTCCAACTCAAGTTTTTCTTCTTAAGATTGCATTAAAGCGTCAACGATATGTTTGGTAAAAGCTTTATGTTGACTATAAGCATGCGGAGAATTTAACACAGATTGCAACAAGGAAATACAATCTATCAAAGAGCAATTATCATAATTAAATTCCTCGAAATCCAAAATAGTGGGTTCATTGATATCTAAAGTTTTAGCTTCTTCAATCTCACTTTTATCAATTTTAGCATCAAGATCTAAAAACTGCAAATTTTGGAACGCCTTCTAGGTAAAGGTGGATCATATTTAGTCCCATCATTATCAAGATTCATATTGCAAAACAAAGATTTAATAGGAGACACATCAATAACTTTTAGATCTTCATCTTTATTTTCATAGAAACTAGAAGAACACGCTTTCAAAAGCAATCTTTCTTAGCACACATCCTAGCGGTTCTTTCTTTGCACTCATAAATGGAAATTCTCATGGCTTTGAGATTCTCATTGATATCATGCTTAGGTGGACTAGATCTAAGTTTCAAAGAATCAACATCAAGAGAAATTCTATCAATGTTCCTAGCCAATTCATCAATCTTAGGCAACTTTTCTTCAAGCAAAGCATTGGAATTCTTTTGCGAATTTATAAATTCTTTAACACTAGTCTCAAATTCAGAGGGCATCGTATTAAAATTTCCACAAGAGTTTTTGTAGGAATTACCATAATTATTAGAGGAATTACTAGGATATGGCATAGGATTAAAGTTTCCTCTATACGCGTTGTTACCAAAATTATTCCTACCAACAAAATTCACATCAATAGATTCATTATTATTCTCAATCAAAGTAGACAAAGGCATATCATTAGGATCAGAAGAAACACTCTTAGTAGCAAAATTTCATAAGTTCATCCATCTTTCCACTCAAAACATTAATTTCTTCTATCGCATGCACTTTTTTATTAGTAGATATTTCGGTGTGCCATTGAGAATAACTAGCCATAATATTATCTAGGAGTTTAGTATCTTCTCCTAAAGTGATTTCCATAAGGTGCCTCCCGCGGCCGAATTTAAAAGATTTCTAGAAGCAAAATTCAATCCGACATAAACTTTTTGTATAATCATCCAAAGATTTAAACCATGTGTAGGGCAATTACGTATCATTAATTTCATCCTCTCCCAAGCTTGTGCAACTTGTTCATGATCAAGTTGCTTAAAATTCATAATATCGTTTCTAAGAGAGTTGATTTTAGCAGGAGGAAAATACTTAGAGATAAAAGCATCTTTGCACTTATTCCATGAATCAATACTATTTTTAGGCAAAGATGAAAACCAAACTTTAGCACGATCTCTAAGCGAAAAAGGAAATAGCTTCAATTTAACAATATCATTGTCCACATCTTTCTTCTTTTGCATATCACACAAATCAACGAAGGTATTTAGATGGGTAGTGACATCTTCACTAGGAAGGCCGGCGAATTGATCTTTCATAACAAGATTCAGCAAAGCAACATTAATTTCACAAGATTTAGTATTGGTAAAAGGAGCAATCAGAGTGCTAAGAAAATCATTGTTGTTGGTATTGGTGAAGTCACACAATTTATTATTATCTTGAGCCATCGTGACAAACAAGCAATCCAACACATGAGCAAACAAGAAGCAAGCGAAAAAGAGGCGAACGGAAAAGAGAGGGCGAATAAAACGGCAAGGGTGAAGTGAGGGAGAGGAAAACGAGAGGCAAATGGCAAATAATGTAATGAGAGGGATAAGAGTTTGTGATGGGTACTTGGTATGTCTTGTCTTGACTTGACTTGGCATAGATCTCGCCGGCAACAGCGCCAGAAATCCTTCTTGCTACCTCACTGCGTTAGTTTTCCCTTGAAGAGGAAAGGGTGATGCAGTAAAGTAGCTTAAGTATTTCCCTTAGTTTTTGAAAACCAAGGTATCAATCCAGTAGGAGATCACGCACGAGTCCCTCGCACCTACACAAACAAATAAGAACCTAGCACCCAACGCGTTAAAGGGGTTGTCAATCCCTTAACGGTCACCTACGAGAGTGAGATCTGATAGATATGATAAGATAATATTTTTGGCATTTTTATGATAAAGATACAAAGTAAAATAAAAGGCAATAAAAATAGCTAAGTTTTGGAAGATTAATATGATGGAAAATAGACCCGGGGGCCATAGGTTTCACTAGTGGCTTCTCTCAAGAGCATAAGTATTACAGTGGGTGAACAAATTACTGTTTAGCAATTGATAGAATCGACCATAGTTATGAGAATATCTAGGTATGATCATGTATATAGGCATCACGTCCGTGACAAGTAGACCGACTCCTGCCTGCATCTACTACTATTACTCCACACATCGACCGCTATCCAGCATGCATCTAGAGTATTAAGTTCATAAGAACAGAGTAACGCTTTAAGCAAGATGACATGATGTAGAGGGATAAACTCATGCAATATGATATAAACCCCATCTTGTTATCCTCGATGGCAACAATACAATACGTGCCTTGCTGCCCCTGCTGTCACTAGGAAAGGACACCGCAAGATTGAACCCAAAGCTAAGCACTTCTCCCATTGCAAGAAAGGTCAATCTAGTAGGCCAAACAAAACTGATAATTCGAAGAGACTTGCAAAGATAACCAATCATACATAAAAGAATTCAGAGAAGATTCAAATATTGTTCATAGATAAACTTGATCATAAACCCACAATTCATCGGTCTCAACAAACACACCGCAAAAGAAGATTACATCGAATAGATCTCCACGATAATCGTGGAGAACTTTGTATTGAGATCCAAAGAGAGAGAAGAAGCCATCTAGCTAATAACTATGGACCCGAAGGTCTGAGGTAAACTACTCACACATCATCGGAGAGGCTATGGTGTTGATGTAGAAGCCCTCCGTGATCAATGCCCCCTCCGGCGGAGCGCCGGAAAAGGCCCCAAAATGGGATCTCACGGGTACAGAAGGTTGCGGCGGCGGAATTAGGGTTTTGGCTCTGTATCTGGTAGTTTGGGGGTACGTAGGTATATATAGGAGGAAGAAGTACGTCGGTGGAGCAACGTGGGCCCCACGAGGGTAGAGGGTGCGCCCCCTGCCTCGTGCTCTCTTGGTTGATTTCTTGACGTAGTGTCCAAGTCCTCTGGATCACGTTTGTCCCGAAAATCATGTTCCCGAAGGTTTCATTCCGTTTGGACTCCTTTTGATATTCTTTTTCTGTGAAACACTGAAATAGGCAAAAAAACAGCAATTGGGCTGGGCCTCCGGTTAACAAGTTAGTCCCAAAAATAATATAAAAGTGTATAATAAAGTCCATTAACATCCAAAACAGAATATAATATAGCATGGAACAATAAAAAATTATAGATACGTTGGAGACGTATCACTCGCCGTAAATGGTCACGTCGATGCAAGCTTTGACACTGATCCGGATGACTCAAAGTCGCAAACCGGATACATATTTATATTGAATGGTGGAGCTATCAGTTGGTTTAGTTCCAAGTAGAGCGTCGTGGTGGGATCTACGTGTGAAGCGGAAGCAACAAATGAAGGAGTCTGGATGAAGGAGTTCATATCCGATCTAGGTGTAATACCTAGTGCATCCGGTCCAATGAAAATCTTTTGTGACAATACTGGAGCAATTGCCTTGGCGAAGGAATCCAGATTTCACAAGAGAACCAAAATCATCAAGAGATGCTTCAATTCCATCCGCGATCAAGTCAAGGAGGGAGACATAGAGATTTGCCAAATACATACGGATCTGAATGTTGCAAACCAGTTGACTAAGCCTCTACCATGAGCAAAACATGATCAACACCAAGACTCCATGGGTGTTAGAATCATTACTATGTAATCTAGATTATTGACTCTAGTGCAAGTGGGAGACTGAAGGAAATATGCCCTAGAGGTAATAATAAAGTTGTTATTTATATTTCCTTATATCATGATAAATGTTTATTATTCATGCTAGAATTGTATTAACCAGAAACTTAGTACATGTGTGAATACATAGACAAAACAGAGTGTCCCTAGTATGCCTCTACTTGACTAGCTCGTTAATCGAAGATGGTTAAGTTTCCTAACCATAGACATGTGTTGTCATTTCATGAACGGGATCACATCATTAGAGAATGATGTGATGGACAAGACCCATCCATTATCTTAGCATAATGATCGTTTAGTTTAATTGTTATTGCTTTCTTCATGACTTATACATGTTCTACTGACTATGAGATTATGCAACTCCCGAATACCAGAGGAACACCTTGTGTGCTATCAAACGTCACAACGTAACTGGGTGATTATAAAGATGCTCTATAGGTGTCTCCGAAGGTGTTTGTTGGTTTAGCATAGATCAAGATTAGGATTTTTCACTCCGTGTATCGGAGAGGTATCTCTGGGCCCTCTCAGTAATGCACATCACTATAAGCCTTGCAAGCAATGTGACTAATGAGTTTGTTGTGGGATGATGCATTACAGAACGAGTAAAGAGACTTGCCGGTAACGGGATTGAACTAGGTAGTATGATACCGACGATCGAATCCTGGGCAAGTAATAGACTGATGACAAAGGGAATGACGTATGTTGTTATGCGGTTTGACCGATAAAGATCTTCGTAGAATATGTAGGAGCCAATATGAGCATCCAAGTTCCGCTATTGTTATTGACCAGAGATGTGTCTCGGTCATGTCTACATAGTTCTTGAACCCGTAGGGTCCGCACGCTTAACATTGGCACTACAAAAAAAAGACACATCCGTGACATTTTGGTCCGAACGAATTTTTTTTGTCATACTTATGACACTTCTATGACGATAATTGTGACAAAACCCGGTATCATCATAGATGTGGTGGGCTCCTACTTCTATGACAAAAAATCATGATAGAAAATGGGCTTTTCGTCCTGGGCGGGCCGGAGACGCAGCTGCATGACATTCTTTGGGCCGTCCATGACGGAGAAAACCATGGTAGAAGTGAGGGCGAGGAAAATATCGTGGAGTTCCCTGTTACGATGGGTGGTTGAGGGCCGAGCGATACATGTTTCTCTCATACGTATGCGCGTGTGTGCGAGGTGGTTGGCTCTAACTGAACCCAAGCAAGGCCTTGGGCTCTAACTGACCCGAGCGATTGCTCTGCAGGCTACACGTTACTGAACTCGAGCAACCGATCGATCCCTTGCTGTTAACTGAACCCGAGTGATTCCTTCGCTACTGCTGCTAACTGAAGCCGATCGATGCTGCCTCTGGATGAACAGTGAGCATTGTTGGGGGAGTTTGGATGAACAGGTCCCGGTGGGGGGTTGGATGAACATGACCCCGTGGTAGTAGAGGCCGTTGCCGCTGGATGAACAGTACCCCGATCGACCGAGCCGTTGGAGGGGTGGATGAACAGGACCCCGTGGAGGGGTGGATGAACAGGGCCCCGTGGAGGGATGGATGAACAGGACGACACCATGGAGGGCTGGTTGAACAGTAGCTGGTGGAGGGCTGGATGAACAGTAGCCCGTGGAGGGGTGGTTGAAAAGGACCCTATGGAGAGGGCTGGTTGAACAGTAGCCGGTGGAGGAGCGTGCGGTGGAGGCTGGATGAATAGGAGCCCGTGGATGAACAGTCATAGGTGGAGGCTGGAGGAGGTCGACATGGATGAACAGTAGCCCGTGGAGGCAGTCGACGGTGGATGAACAGTAGCCCGTGGAGGCTGGAGGAGGTCGACGGTGGAGATGAACAGTATCCCGTGGAGTCCAGTTTTGCGATACGCCACACCCCTCCCGATGAACAGGACCCCCCGCTTCGACCATAGCGCTCCAACACAAGTCTGTTTCCTCCGTTTTGCGGTATGCCACACCCTTCCCGATCAACAGGACCCTGTTTCGACCATAGGAGGTCCGTTTCCTCTGTTTTGCGGTACGTCAGACCGCTCTCGATGAACAGGATCCCGTTTCTAACATGGTCGGTCGAACACAAGGCCGTTTCCTCCATTCTGCGGTACGCCAGGCCTCATTTCCATCAGCTGTTTCATCCAAGCCGGTTGGCTCCCGATGAATAGCATGCGTTCCATTGCCTCCCGATGAACACGACGCATTCCGTTGCCTCCCCATGAACACGACGCCGACGCAGTTTGTCTGTTCCGACCCAGCCATGTACACGAGCCCTGGCCGTACGTATGCGCGAGTAGGCGTTTGAGACCTCGCCCGTATGTACGTACGTGGCCGTATTTACTTTCTTGCACACTGGCCGTTGTTGGTACGTGTATATGCTACGAGTGCGCCTCTACTACGACACGTGCATGCCTCTACTACGACACGTGTGCACCTCTACATCGACCAGTATGTACGTACACGTTCGCGACCATAATGACAATGCTACGTACGCTTCGACCGGGTGGGTCCCGACTGTCAGACACTTCCTTGCGTGCAAAGATGTAGCTGGTGGGTCCCAGTAGTCAGGGGGGCAAATCATTTTTTTGCCCGTAATATGGACGTACTTCCTTGCGTGCGAATATGTACCTGGTGGGTCCTAGCAGTCAGGAGGGAAACTTTTTTTCGTGAAATATGATGGCCCGTCCGGTGGGTCCCTGCTGTCAGGTGGAGGAATAATTATTTTGCGTGTAATAAGGAGGAACTTCCATGCTGCGGCCATGGACCCAACTGTCAGCCTCTCCACGTACAGTACTCTTCCGATGGAAGTCGTTTATTGACCACATTGACCACGCCGCGCCGAGAGCACTAGTGCGGTGGACGACGGCGAGGCCTAGGAAGGGGACAACGCGGAGCCGGGGAAGACGCGATAGTGGATGCCCACGCGGAGGGGAGTACGTGGGTTGACTGCTTGGGCTGCGGTGTGAGGCTGTCGTCGTCGAAGAATAACAGGAGGTGTGGGTGAGTATAGAGGGATGGCATGGCCAGCGGTGGCAGCACAGCCGGACACGGGAGGCAGGAGCAGGCGACACGGCCGACGCTTGCTTGGGCGGCTGGAGCAAGAAGACCAGAGGTTGAAGATGCACTACGGCCGTTGGATGGACATCGTACGGTCACTGGACCTAGAATCATTCATATTGACTAAATTGACAAAGCCCTCCGTCCCCGTCATCTTAGTAGGCCCACAAGTCAGCCTCCCACTATGGTGGGTACCAGCTAGCAGGGGGTGTATTCATTTTTGTGTGCGTAATAACGAGGCACTTCCTTGCGTGCGAAGATATAGCTGGTGGGTCTGACCTGTTAGCGGGGGAACGTTTTTTCGCGAAATACAGAGGCCCTTCCAGTGGGTCCCATCTGTTAGGTGGAGGAATCATTATTTTGCGTGTAATAAGGAGGCATTTCCTTGCGTGCGGCCGTGGACCCAGCTGTCAGCCTCTCCACATATAGTCCACTTCCGATGCTTGTCGTTCGTTGACCACGTTGACCACGCCGCCCCGAGAGCACCAGGGTGGTGGCCGACGGCGAGGCCTAGGATGGGAACGACACGAAGCCAGGGAAAACTAGGCAGTTGTTTCCCATGCGGAGGGGAGTGCGAGGGTTTACTGGTTCGTTTGCCGTCGCCGGAGAATAACAACAGGTGTGGGTGAGTAGAGGGATGGCTAGGCCAACGATGGGAGAACTATGGGGGCGGTGAGGCCTGCGCGGCAGCATAGCCGGCCGCGAGAGGAGGGAGCAGGCAGTCCTGCCGGCACTTGTTTGAGCGGCTGGAGCAGGAAGAGCAGAGATTGAAGAAGCACGATGGCCGTTGGATGGACATCCAACAGTCACTGCTCTCGTGTGTTGACTAAGTTGACATGGCGTTGCGTGTGCGTCAACCTTATTTTTTAGGAAAGCATACGCTTCAACCTGTAGTAGGCGCACAAGTCAGCCTCAAATCTGTGGAAAATATCATACAACCCATCTGCCAATATTTCTAATAATTTACAGCCCATTTGCCAATTCTTAAGAATTTTTTTGGAGCCCATCTTCATTTTGTTAGAATTACACCCCATATTCTGGCCATGGTTAAAAATTATACGAAATTTTGCATATTTCAGTGCGGTCAACTATTTTTAATCCCAAAATATCGAGTCACATTCAAACTATTTTGAAAAATAATATATATATATATATATATATAATCCAAATAATTGTCCATTCATAAAAATCAATGGAATTTAAAATCTTGTAATGAAAATAAATTGAAACTAATTCCCGGTTTGATGTGTTTTAAAAATGTACAACCCATTTTGGGCAAACCGAATGAAACTCTCCTCGTCTTGGAAGATTTGCAGCCCAGCAGGGCTGATAAAGCAAGTAGGCCTCGTTTGGGTATTTCTTTATAAAAAATATAACTGGCTAGCCATTTTCAGCAAGAAAAAAACATAACTGGGCTCATGATGTGGTAAACATAAATAAAACCCTGGCTAGACGAGCCACAACTCCCGCACAACCCCGTTGTTACCCTAATCCGTCGCTAAGGCTAGTATAAATAACAACTGCTTGTTCCTAAAAAAACTAAATAACAACTGTGCGACCTGCTGGGTCCATGGTGTCAGCTACTCGTTGTGTAATTCTCTCGTTTATTGACAACGTTGACAATGTCGTGAGCCCCAGATGTCCAACCATTAGGAGGAACCATTTTTGGGGGCTTATAATAACGAGGCACTTGCTTGCATACTGCCATGATGCTGGTGGGTCCCTACTGCCATCCTCTCCATGTACAGTCATATCCTTGTTCCTCTCGGTTGTGGACGACGTTGACAATGCAAGAGGGCGGAGCACCGCGCACGGTGAGCGAACCAAGGCCGAGGACGACGACGAGGCCTCGGACGGAACAAACAGGAGCCATGGAAGATGCGCTGGTCCAGTCGCAGGCGAAGGGGAGTACGAGGGTTGACTGGTTTGGGTGCGGGTGCGTGTTGGGGCTAATGTTGCCGGAGAATAACATGAGTGTGGGGGAATAGAGGGAGGGACTGGCCAGCGTTGGCGGCGGAGGCGCAGCCAGAGGCAGGAGAAGGCGGAGCCGATGGGGTGGTTTGGTTTGGGCGGTTGGAGGAAGAAGACAAGAGATAGAAGATACACGACAGATGTTGGATGTCAATCCAACGACTTGTAGGCAGAATCGTTTGTTGACTAGCTAGTAAGTCGACACCACCTTGGATAGGCTATTACCTTGTGGTTCCCAAAAGTCAAAATCCAAATCTGTCACGGTCATGCAGCCTTTCCTATGAAAATTTACAGCCCATTTCGTGTTCTAGTTTGAAATAAGTTTGTGGGTGCTGGTGGGGGCTAATCACTTGGCTTCTATAATGCACAGTGAGCTCAAGCAGCCGGCGAGAGTGATGTTATTTCCCTTGGTTGGGATTTGTTACAATATTTCACTCTAAATTAAACGAATGGCAAGCCATTTGCCTTGTTTCAAAGAAACTATGACAGTCACAGCCGAGTAGAAAAGGGCAAGAACATCTAACTCCAGCGTACAAACTGTACAAAAGCATGAGGGTTAATTGTTCATCAGGTTTAGACGAAACCCAGGTTGAAAAGGCCAACAACATCTAACTCCAGCGCTGTTTTCGGTAGTCATAGTCAACTGGATCGGTCAGGTCCATAGAATGAACATCCTGGGTCATAAAATTTACTGGATTATGACTACAATATGTTGTAAATAGAAGCCCGACACGTTCAGAAGCTCTTTTGCCCACCAGAAACTCCTTTTTTTGCTCTTGGCATACCCATCCGTCAAAACCATGCTGCTGATAAACTTAAGCCTGATGGACAATAGTAACCTCGCATTCAGCAGGAAGAATGTGACAAATCTAGTGTTTGCATGGTTCGCTACATATCGTTCTAGCGTTATTGTCTTCAATAGAATGTCATGAGAAGTGAGAAAATCCCGGTGCTTACGAATCCAGTGATTGGTTATAACTTTCTTACCCCGTCCCGTTGCCTAAATAGACATGAAGATTGAAAACATGTCAGGACCCCGATCCTAAGTCACACCGATCTAGCATGTAACACATCATATCACTTTGCGGCCTCACGCACGGTATTCCCACGGGTGCCACCTTACCTGGCCCGGGACCGTTTGCGCCTGTTGGCTCGCGTATATGATAGTGTCGCTAGCATCCATATGACAAAGAACCCGGGCCGACATGACTAGTCGTGAACCCAAAGTGGCACTAACTTACAGTGACATGCATACATGAAACAACATCGAGCATGTCGGTCAGCAACGTGTGAATCCGGGCTGTAGCACTAGGCTAAGAGGACTCTGGGAACCCGGGCTGTAGCAGGCTAGGCAGGACTCCAGATGTCACCGCGTGACATTTCCCTGAAGGGACAGACACAGGAATGAAGTGAATCACATGCCGGCCAGTCAAGTGTTCCGGAGCAGTAGTGCTGGGCTAGCAGGACTCCGGTGAACCGGGCTGTAGCGGACTACTATGGCTCATGGAAGTACAAGACTACATTTCCCCATAAGAGAGGCTACCAAGGATAAACAACTAGGTTGTCGGATCCCACTCATACCAAGCATTTCAATCATACACACAATATGCTCGATATGTGTAAATACAACATGGCATCACAACATAACTCTATGACTCAAGTATTTATTCAGTAGGCTCCGAAGAGCAAGATATTACAAACTTGGGTCTCATGACCAAACATTCAGAGCATACAAGTCAAAGCACATGCGGAAGCTTAACATGTCTGAGTACAGACATCTACAAATGAAAAAGGCTGAGAAGCCTGACTATCTACCAGATCCTGCCGAGGGCACAAGATTGTAGCTGAGGTATCAAGCTAAATGTCGAAGTCCACACGGAACCACTAGCGAGACTGATGTCTCTCTGCAAAACATAAAATAGGCAAACGTGAGTACAAATGTACCCAACAAGACTTACATCAGAACTATCTACATATGCATCGGTATCAACAAAGGGGGTGGTGGAGTTTAACTCCAGCAAGCCAGCTTTGACTCAGTGGCTATCCTAAACTATGACTGCAAGTAACTCTTTTGAGGTGGCGCACACGAGTCCACATATTCACCATATCAATACACCACTATGGATCCGCTCCCGTCTCCCTACGAGGAGGCCATCCCTAGCACTCACGCTTATCTTGCGCATTTTAGAGTATTCACTTTCACTTGTCTATGAACTATGCAAGGGGTCCAAGTTTCCGTATCCGAGGAATCTGGCTATTCGAATAGATAATGATAACCCTGCAGGGGTGTACTTCTTCACACACGCTCTCGCCACTTACCACGATGTACACGTCGTGTATTTCGGCAACCTTCAAGCGGAAGCCCGGCGAGGGAGTCGGCCATGACCTGACTAACCACACAAGTCTCTCGTCCAGGTTTATCGCCTATTTGGGTTCAATCTGCAAGGATATCCGGCCGGGGTGTCGCTCACGGCCCCAAACGATGTGAGCAGGGTTCCCAAGCCCACCAACCGGATGCCAGTTGGTACACCGTGCCACTATGCCTAGTCTGTCCCAAGCCCACCTGTACCGGGTGCCACTTGGTAGACTACTAACACTACCTACAAACACCAGAAACTAGTTGCAACTCCTGGACAAAGATCAAGTTGATTAATAAGTCGAGAGAGCTTGGAGCGCCCGGAGCCCAATGTGTGGTAGTAACTGTTCATGGATCACAAACATAGAACTCAGTTCCTGAGGACGGTTTCAATGAGACAACCCACCATGTACTCCTACATGGCCTCTCACCGCTACCTTTACCAAATCGTGTTCACACACTTAGCTCTCAACAGTAGGACATGTTCACCACATTCCAATTCATTCCCGATGAATCAGACCCGACTCAACTCTAAGCAGTAGCAGGCATGACAACAAGCATGAATGAGTAGGCACATCAGGGCTGAAACAACTCCTACTCATGCTAGTGGGTTTCATCTATTTACTGTGGCGATGACAGGTCATGCAGATGAAAGGGGTTCAGCTACCGCAACATGTAACAATTGAAACATTGTTGTCCTAATGCAGTAAAAGAGAGCAGGAGCGAGAGAGTGGGATTGTATCAGAATGAACAAGGGGGTTTTGCTTGCCTGGCAGTTCTAAAGATAGTATAGCTCTTCATCGGTGTCATCGAACTCATCGTTGGAACATACGTCTACCGAGGTGGAACAACCACCGGCAACAGAGAAAGAACACAATCAATGCAATGCAACAAATATGATGCATGATCATGACATGTCAATATGCTGTGATTTGAGCTAATGCAACTAGCAACAGGTTAAATGAGGTTGGTTTGAATCCAAGATTCAAATTCAAACTCCATATGTGAAGGTTTAAATGCCCTTTATTTGTTTTGTCCAAAACAGAGGACAAACATTGTTCAACCATGCATGAAAATGGTACAGATGGATTCCTTGAATTTTTCTGATAATTTTTCATAGATAAATTATCTCATTCTGAGTTATAGATTAATTTCTATGATTTTTAGAAGTTTAGGCAATTTTCTGGAATTTCTGAATTATTTTAAATCCAGAAAATGATTAACTGCGTCAGAATTGCATCATGCTGGCGTCAGCAGGTCAACAGGGCTGCCCTGGGTCAAACCTGACGTATGGGGTCCACACGTCAGTGACACAGGGCTGGTTAGTGTCACTCACTAGTGGGCCTGGTTAACGACCACGTCAGCAGAGTCAATGCTGACGGGTGGGTCCCACTGTTTATGAACTAAACTAAACAGAAAATAAAACTAAGCTAAACAGGTACAAGGGCCCACATGGCAGTGGATCTAGGGAGTTAATTAGGGCGTCATTTGTGGCTAATGACTTGCCATGTCAGCACTGCCGGCGATTAGTCGCCGGCGACCTCAAGTCGTGGCGGAGCCCGCACAGCAGGCCACGGGGATGGCGGGCGAGGGCACCAGGAGGGAGCCCAGGCCCGTGCGCGTCTAGGGGAGGCCGCGGGGCCGTCGGGGATGGCCTGTTGCGACGGCGGCGACGAGGTTAGCGGCGGCCGGGGCTCGGTGATGTGCGCGGGTGGCGCTACGGTGCGTCTCAAATCGAGCTGGTGTGGTCTGCAGCCTCCTAGGAAGGCACTGAGCATGCCTATGTTCTCAGGTGCGACGTGTGGTTGCTCTAGCCACGGTGGTGAAGATGGCCGGCGGCGGGAGCTTCGGAGCTCATGGGGACTATGTCTACGGCGAGATATAGACCACATGGTCATGGGGAAACGGTGGAGGAGCTCACCGCGGGGTCGACGAAGGTCTCAGCGTGCTCGGGGAGGTGCGGAAGGCGGCGAATCAACGACAGCGATGCTCGGTGCAGGAGGTTGAAGATGGCCTCTAAGGCAGCGTCACGGGGCATCCGGCGATGTGTTGCTCGGCGAAGAGGAAGAGGGCGTCGATGTGGAGCTCGTGGACCTGTCGAGGAGGTGAGGCGGTGGCTGTGGCCACGGCGAACGGCCTCGGTGGCGACGGCTGTGCTCGGGCATGAGAGGGAGAGAGAGCAGAGGAGGGGGAGGAGCACGAGGAGAGTGAGAGAGGGCCAGCGGGGTTGCGTGGCGACGCAGGAGGCGTCCAGGGCGGCGAGGGAGTAGCCAGGCAGGGAGGAGGTGGCCGGCGCGTGCGCGCGCACGTCGGGCACACGCCCTCGTGCCTACTGGCAGGAGGTTGAAGACGGTGGCGGCTGTGGTGGGCTAGGCTGCTGCTGGGCTGCAGTTGGGCTGCGCCAGGTAAAGCCGGGTAAGTGGTTGTGCCTCTCTCTTTCTTTTCCATTTCTGTTTCAGTTTTTCTATTACTTTTATTCTATTTTGAATTAGTAAAAATACTAATTCATTTCGAAAAATCTTGAAATGATTGTGGCATATGTTTGGATTATTTCCAACAACCTTAAAATACTTTCAAGATTATTTGGACATTTAAAATTATTTATAGGATTTAAATGTCCAAATGTAAATACTTATGATTTAATTAAAAAATCCTAAAATGACCTAGAAAGGTGTGCACCATTTTTGTCAGAGGTTCTAGACCAATTCAAAAATGATGAACTTTTCTAAAGAGCATTCTGGTTTCTTGAAAATGTTTTTAAGTTGAAACTATTTGATTTAATTTTGGTGCTAGGGTTGGTCATCCCCATTTCAACTTTAATGAAATTTAGACGTGATGACATGATGATCATGCAAGGACAAACAAAGGCTAAGCTAGGGCTGTGACAAAACAGTTAAGGTCTAAAAAAAGAGTGTGGAAAGAGCAACAACTGAACGGTTAATTCTAGTACACTATATGCGGGCTTCCAATGTGCATGAAATTATCACCTTTATATACAACTTCTCCAGACATGGAAAGCATTGCAGCAAGCCAATTATCTTGTTCAGATCAAAACTATTCATTTGGATATATACGATCTTGACAGAATCCAGCACCATTGATAGGCTATCCATGGAGAAACTCTTCATTGAGCATAGAACATAATATTAGTACAAAATGTGTACTCTGAGATGATATATAACTTATGTGCGGAAATTTAAAATGCAGCTTATGATTACAAGTGTAGATGATAATATAAAGTACCTGAAGAACTGTGGAGCCAAACACCATCTTGAAATGAGCATAAAGATCATTTATTACACCCAAGGTCTCCAGTTTAGGCGCAGAGAGGACGGTTATTTGCGACGGTGAATAACTAGAATCAAGGATCAACCTTTGAAGTGAGGGGGCATCTTGGATGATGAGCTTCCTTCCGTCAAAAGAAACTCCAACTCCTACAAGGTTAGGCGACTTTATTTGGGGATAACCGATTCTAACTGTGAAAACAAGCACCAAGCACTCCAGGGCAGGGCAACTGGAGTGGATGATGCTGTGCAATGAGGCCTCCGATATACGAACCCACACAAGTGAAAGTTTCTTGAGAAATGGGAGTCGAAGGTTTAGTACCAGATTGTCTGGTAGGTAGCACAACGCAAAGGTGGCGGTGTGGAGAGAGAGGAGGAAAACCGCGGGATGGACATCGGTGCTGAGGGCACATGTAGATGGTGTTCGGTATCTGGTAGGTGATTTCCAGGGGAATAGTAGAACTCAAGCAGCTGTAGTTCTGTGAATTCAGGGGATTTCAACTAGGCGTCCACCATGCAGGGCATGGTATGCTTGCTCAGGTAGCATGAAGGGATGTAGAGGCTTTGAACGGAGCCCTAGTGGGAGGAGATGATGGCTCTTGGGATTTCAAAATCATTAAAGAGAGATAGCTGACGACGGTCGAGATTAAGGGGTACAACGCAACATAGAGGGCACCACCGAATTGAGAGGACTTGGGTGCGGCAGCAATCCTTGGTGGGGAGAAGCGAGATGATCTCCCCAAGGACGGCGTCCGGGAGATCGTGGATGTGGTCCACCCAAGATTCTACAGATTCCTGGGATCCGGTGGGGGCGAGGTCGCCGCTTCTCCCCGCGTTGCCGGGTGTGAGATCTACAACAGGCGTCGACGCTGGCGGGAGCCTCATCTTCTTGGCACTGGGGTCTGCCGACTCCATTTTCCTCGAGGGTGTCGCGTCATGCTCACGGATTTGAGCAGAGTAACGAATGACGAGCCTAGGTGTAGTGCGAGTGGAGAAGTAGGGGAGCTGGGGGTTTTCTATAGTAGTGAGGAAGAAGGGGAGCTGGGGTTTTATGTAGGAGTGAGGTGAGGAATTTGGGGGTACGAGTGGAGCGAGCTGACGTGAGGTGGGTGGGAGTGAGGAGGAAGAAGAGCACCCAGGTTTTTCTGGGGTGCGGTATGTCGGCGTCCTGGGAACGGGGGTACCTAGACTTGCCAGCCTGCAGCCTGGGGCGTGGCTCCTCCAGCAGCCTGCTACGGCCCATCTTCAACAACAACCACCCAAGACCCTCGCGAGGGGCCAAGCCTCGCGACGGACGACACTAGACCTCCTCAGGGGCAGCCTCCCTAGGCTGGCTCCCGAGGAGCGGAGATATCAAGGCAAGGGGCACCCCGCGAGGTTCTCGTGACATGAGCCATGACGACCAAGGCCAGGCGGGTGCCAGCGGATGCAGTGTACACGTTGCCTCTTTGGTGCTAAAGGGGAAAGCGCAGGCGAGGAGTCCGGAGGCATCACGCAAATGTTTCCATATTGGTGTGACGAGACCAAGGCCAGCAGGATGGCCGGACGGAGGTCACCATGGAGCCCACGACGGTGTCACCACCAGAGTCTTTGGCAGAAGAAGACCACCTTTTGTCACGATAACTTGTACTAGTTGTCCCCCTTCAAATTGGCCGTTGTGGGATCCCTTCCCACCTAATATTTGGGAAGAGGACCCGGGCCTCTCTATATATAGGACTAGCCACCACCATGGGAGGCATCGGATCTTGGACCGGATCCATTCCGCCAAGGCCACCACACAAGCTCACAGAGCTCAAGAACACCTCTCCTCAGGAGGCTGTTCTTCCCTTGTACTTGTTCATCCTCAGCCTCCAAGGCAATCCACCACACCACACTGGAGTAGGGTATTACACCACAAGGGTGGCCCAAACCAGTATAAACCATTGTGTCACTTGTTCTTTGGCTTCGACGAGTTAAGCCTTGGGAACGTTGCGAGAGCGAGCTCAAGAGAGAGAGATCTTCATGCGCACCCTAGTGTTTGAACCTCAAGGGTTTCCCGGAACCCAGAATCCGACATTTGGCGCGCCAGGTAGGGGTGCGCCGAAGCCTTTCTTCTGTCGATCCGTGCTTCGCTGCTCCACCAGATCCATGGCCGACGCCCGCCGTTCCCGTGCCGAGCATTGGGCCTCCCTCGCCGCCTGCGTCGCTCAGACAGCGCCCATCGGTGGACCTCCCCGCCATTCTCCATCGCCCGCTGCCAACGCCGCCACCGGCCCGGAAGGGAACGAGCAGCAAGCTTCGTAGCTGCACCCCTCTATGCGGCGAGACGGATGCACCGCCACCCCGTCGCTGACTCCAGCTGGCTCATCGTCCCACGCTCGTCGCGCGCCCCTGGATGCGCAGGCTGCACTGCTCATGGCGTGTGAGCTCTTGCGCTACCGTCCAGTCGACGACTGGCTCGACTGCATCGCCGAGCTCGTGAGCGTCGCTGGGGGCTCTCCTACACCGTCCCTTTTGCTACCTCGACCACCTCCAGTAGCGGGCAATGTCGCCCATGGAGCACCTCAACCACCTCCGCATCAAGATGCTGCCCTTGCACCAAGATGCGCGGCCCCGTGGCGTGACCCTCCATGTCGGGCGCCCACGCACGAAGAAGGAAGCTGCCAAGAAGTCCCTCGGCCGCAAGAAAACGCTCCCGCGCTCCCAGCACCACAGCGCAAAGATCACGCGCCGGCTGCCGCTGTGGCGCGGGGACATCCAGAGCCTCCCGAGGCTCAGGGCCCCGGTGGCTCATGAGGAGCAACCCCCTTCTCCACGAATCTCCAGCTACCCCAACATCCCTTCGACAACGGAACCAGGTGACATTTTCCAAGTTTATTTAGCTGGGAGCGCCCCCGGGCTGCATCATTCCCAGGCCGCGTGGGCCTGTCCCTGTGGCATGTATCCCTTTTACGTCTTTAGCTTACTCTGCTGGGGGCGCCCCTCGGGCTGCATCATCCCCAGGCCGCTTGGGTCCGACCCAGTGGCATGTATTGTTCTTGCATTTACCTAAGCTAGTTCGCTTTCCATGCATAAGCTATCTATGGTTATTACTTGCTTGATTATCACCCACCACGCGAGCCGCGCGCCGACCGTCTTTCTTCAGGATTCCTCGCATAAGGAGGCTAGGCACGGCGCTTGTGATCGAGTCCGTCCCTGCAACGCTGACAAATCTGAGCGGTCGAGCTCTGACTCGCGGCACGCCCCGCGCACGTCACCTCACTAGGCCCTAAGTGCCTTCATCTTCTTGCGGAGCGACCAGTGGCAGACTGGCAATTTGTATCCCTCCTCGCGCTAACTTGCAGGAATCTCCTGAGGACAATAGTACGCGGTACCACGGGCTCCCTCTTCTCCCGTGTAGTTCGCTTGCGCATTAAAAGGGGGGCTCCTGAGCATCGCGACTCATGAGCTCTTACTGGCTCTCCAGCCCTCACCCCCTGGCCTTCACCACAGCACCGCGACCTGGCATACCAGCGGCGGCTGAGCTCGCTCGAGGGCCGGGACCTGAGGACGTAGAGCACATAGAAGAGTGGGGAGAAGAGGGGGAGGCTCGCACGGGCCCAACCTAGCTACACTACAGCCATCGACAAACGAGTCTAGTGCAGCACAAGTAACCAACTCTGGACTGCCAAGATAAGTTTCATGCCCGGGCCGACCAAGCGCTACTGCATGGGATTATCACTTGACATAGCCTTGTTACGACAACGTCGCCTCCCTTTCCTACCTCTCGGTGGCTTCTTGCATGCTAAAGGGGACCTCTTGAGCATCGCGCCTCAGGAGCTCTTACTAGACCTCGGGCCGCTCACCTCCTGGCCTTGACCACGGCATCGCGACCTGGCATACTAGCGACGGCTGCAGCCTGCTTGGGGACCAGGACCTGTCAGCGTAGAGCACCAAGCTGCCGCGGGGTTGGAAAGGGGAGACCGAGCCGAAATAGGACATGCGTTTGCAAATTTTCATGATAAGGATAATATCAACAAAAGACGTTACAGACCCTTTACACGCCCCCGTGGGTCCATCTCGATTCCTCGCAGAGAACAAAAGAAGGGAGTTTCTAGGAGCACTATCTACACGCACCGACGCGACTAATGCCATCATCAACAGTGGGCCAGGGGAGGCCGGCATCAACCCCATCCAGATCAGCAACGGTGGCGGCCGGACGATGCGGCCTTGCTCTGGGCACGGCGAGAGCTCGGGGGCACGTAGCTCAAAATGGATGGCGAGGGCACCTTCCGAGTGGCAGACTCGAGCAACCTCGCCCCAGCCGCGGGTCATGAAGATCTTTCCTGGGGAGACGACTTCAACCTCCGCTCCAGTCGCTGGGTTGTCGCAGTCGGCGTGCTGCAGCCAAAGCTCAAGGGGGCCCCTCGACGGCATCTCGGTGGAGAAGAACTGCGGAAAGCGAATCCAAGTGTGCGGAGGCATCGCCGCCTACATCACGAGTTCGCGTGAGGAGTCCGCGGCGTGGGCTCCCGGGGCGACGGCGTGCGCCACCACGGCGTGGGCGGCGCCACTCGCCGCTTCTCCCTCCGGGGCCCTCAGCTTGGGCGTACAGAGGCAGCGGGTACCCGGGAGGTGGCCGCTCGCACCAAGGCCTCGACACCTCCGGCCTCACGACTACGTCGCGGCGGTGGACCGGTCTCTTCATTGGTGAAAGTGGCCCGGGCTCGTCGCGGGGGGGGGGGGGGTTCCTTTCTCTGCGACCGAGAGCCTCCGTATGGGCGCCATGGGTGTCGCTACTAGCAATGACGCAAGGGAGAAGAAGCGAGCAGAGCAGGAAGAGATGAGCGACGGGAGCTCTGCCCTCCCCTCCTCATTTATAGCAGGAGGAGGCTAACCGGCGATCCTCGCGATCACAGGTAATGATGATTTTTCTCTGCATGCAGCAGGGACTCATCAAGTCGGGCAATTGCTGAGGCAGCATGGGGAAGCAAAGACGCCCACGTCCAATCAACCGCCACATGTCAGGCGGGGATGCAGGCTATTGGGGCCCGCGGCGCTTCGCACTTGCCGTTTGGCTTTGCCTCGAATCCAAGTCCGAGCGCGCCTTGGGCCCAGGGGCTACTATCGGCGTCCTGGGAACGGGGGTCCCTAGACTTGCCTGCCTGCGGCCCATGGCGTGGCTCCACAAGCGGCCCTGTAGGGCCCATCTTCACCAGCAAACACTCAAGACCCTCGCGAGGTGGACGACACAAGACCTCCTCGGAGGCGGCCTCACCAGGCTGGCTCGCGAGGGGCGGAGAGATCAAGGCAAGGGCACCTCATGAGGTTCCTGTGACGCAAGCCATGACGTAGGGGCCAAGCCTCGCGAGGCAGACGTCACAAGACCTCCTCGGGGGCGGCCTCACCAGGCCAGCGCGCGCAGTGTCCCCGTTTCCTATTTGGTGCTAAAGAGGCAAGTGCAGGCGAGGAGTTCCGAGGCATCAGGCAAAGGTTTCCATATCAGTGCAACGAGACCAAGACCAGCAAGACGGCAGGACGGAGGTCACCGTGGAGCCCAAGACATCGTCACCAGCAGAGCCTTTGGCAGGCGAAGACCAACTTTAGTCAGGATAGCTTGTACTAGTTGTCCCCCTTCAAACTTGGCTGTTGTGGGATCCCTTCCCGCCTAACATTTGGGAAGAGGATCAGGGCCTCTATAAATAGGACTAGCCACCATAGTAGGAGGGGGGCTAATCCAAGACCACTGAGACCATCCTCATCCACACAAACTCACCGAGCACAAGAGCTCCTGTCCTCAGGAGGCTGTTCTCCCCCTGTACTAGTTCTTCCTCGGCCCAAGAGGCAATCCACCACACCACACTGGAGTAGGGTATTACACCACAACGGTGGCCCGAACCAGTATAAACTCCTGTGTCTCTTGTTCTTTGGGTTCGTCGAGCTAGGCCTTGAGATCGTTGAGTGAGCGAGCTAGGGAAGGAGGGATCGTCGTACGCACCCCAGTGTTCGAACCTCAAGGATTTGCCGGAACCCGTAATCCAACAGTGGCCGCGACCACCCCGGATCGTCCAAGGCCAGCCACCCGTTCTGCGCCTTCCACAACGTTCACAGCCACAACACCAGCGAGTGCCAGGAGCTCAGCGCAATCCGCGATGGGCGCTTCGGTCGAAGCCCTGAGCGCAACGACCGGGGCTACGGCCGAGGTGGAGGACGCTGAGACGACCGCAGCTCACCACCCGGCGCAGCCCCCCATCCTAGCGAGGGCGGCGGGCTGCGCATCTGCGTTGACATTCCAGGGCTCAATTGGGCCGCATCTCAGGGACGTTTCTGGCCTTCGCGCGTTGGATGGTGCGAGGCTCCACCTCACAGCTACGTCCGCATGCCATTCGGCTTGCCGAACGCGGCCGTCACCTTCCAGCGCCACCTGCGGAGCATCCTGGTGGCTCAGGAGACCAGACATCACGCCATCCTGGAGGAGATCGCGACGGTTTTCGAGGAGCCACCTGGGCCCGCGGAGCCTCCTGAGGCTCAGGACCCTGGCGGCTCGTGAGGAGCAACTCTTCAACATGCATCTTCAGCTACTCCAACATTGCTCCGGCTACGGTATCAGGTGACTCTTTCCAGTTCATTCAGTTGGGGGCGCCCCTCGGGCAGCATTATCCCAATTCACATGGGTCTGCCCCTGCGACGCGTATCCTTTTGCATCTTTAGCCTACTCTGCTGGGAGCACCCCTCGGGCTGCATCTTCCCCACGCTGCTTGGGTCCGTCCCAGTGGCATGTATCGTTCTTGCATCTATCTGAGCTAACCTGCCTCTTTGATTGAGTCATTTCATGATTATCACCTGCTTATCTGGTACTTCGATACCCCACCCATGACCGCCCTCGTTACCAAGGGAGCCGTGTGCCGGTTGCCTTTCTTTAGGATTCCTCGCATGAGTAGGCTAGGCACGCCGTCTGTGCTCGGGTCCGTCCCTGCAGCGTCGATAAACCCAACGACTGAGCTCTGTCTGGCGAGCCGACCCTATTCACGTCACCTCTTGGGGTCATTGGTGTTTGGCCTTCTCATGTGACCGCCTCAGGAAATTCGTCCGGTGCAGGTTGCCTAACCATCTCGTAGGACCACTGAAGTTATGAAGAACCAAGACCAAGCGCAACCGGCCTTGAGGTAGGGCCTCGTGAGTCCCGCGCTGGCTCACGGGTGCCTAGACACACCTCGTCTAGCCCTGCCGTGCAAGCCACATGTAAGGGCGGGGTTGTACACGCCCCGGGGGCTCCACTCAGAGGGAGCCCTCACCCACGCACCAATGGAAGCACCATGCTCCGTGCTACCAGTGAACACGGTCAAGGAGCGGCTATGCTCGTGCAAGTGCGGAAGCGCTCCGCTTCGCGCTGGTGATAAACAACCGAGGGCAGCTCCACGGCCGTACCAACTTCAGAGAGCCACCCGGCTCAGTGTCCAGACTCACCGCAATGCTTTCCCCTAGAGAGAGTTGCACGAGGGGCTGGGCACGGGGGCTACGCTCAGGCCTCGCCTAGCATACGCTGCCCTGCCAGGTCCCTCAGACCTGGTCATATCGCACCACTCCCGAGCAGGACCTCGGGAAGTACAGGTTTGAAGGTCTGTTTGAGCGTCAAGGTGGACCCCTGAGCATCGCAACTCACGAGCCTAACTGGCCATGTATCCCCTCACCCCTTGGTCCCGTCCTGGTGATTCGGCCGGCCCAACGGCGGCTGGGGTATGCGCGGGGTCGGGCCCTGCCGACGTAGAACCCTAAGGCATATTTTTGCATCTCCTTCCCACAGGCCGTTTGCACGTCGAGGGGGACTCCTGAGCATCGCGACTCGGGAGCCTAACTGGCCACGTAGCTCCTCACCCCTTGGTCCCATCCTAGTGATCCGGACGGCCCAACGGCGGCTGAGGTATGCGTGGGGTCGGGCCCTGCCGACGTAGAACATCAAGCAAACGGGAAGGAAATCGCGGAACCTAAATCAATTATTACACCACATATTGTCCTCCAAACATCTAGCAGAGTTTTAACGCCTCCATGAGGCACGTCTCATGTCACAGGGAAGTTCACAGGAAAATAAAATGGGAGGAGTGCCATCCTTCACCAGCAAGCCTTGTCTTCAACCTTGGGCGCCGTCGTCGGGGAGCACCTTCCCGTCGGCAGCATCACCGTCAGCCGCATCATTGGCCTTGGTCGCGGGATTGGCGGCGCCGTCGGTTGGAGGTGCAGGCTCGACGACAAGGAACTTCTTCAGCAGGGCCTCCACCTGGTCCTCCACGGCTCCGGCAGCAGCTGCGCAGTGCTCCTCCTCCACGGGCTCGAGCAGCTCGCCAAGGTCAACGCTGGGGTTGCTTAGATGTAGATGGCCGAAGACGCGCGTTAGAGCCGAAGAAGAAAGCGCGTGGGCTTCCCCCTCCGCCATGGGGCCGATCCCGTCGACAACACCCTCGAGCCCCATGACAAGATAAGGAAGCAGCTAGGCGGGGCCTTCGTCATCTGTCACCAGCGGCTTCTCCAAGCCCTTCTCGTAGAGTGCCCCCAGCGCCTCGCGCGATCTCTCCTTAAGGGACTTGAAAGCCGCGCGATCCTCAGCCAGGACCTTCGCCTTGGCTTCTAGCTGGTTTTTAACTGCCTCCACCTTCCACTCCAGCTCCTCCAAGCGGCTGCGCTCTGCGGCCTGCGCCCTCGCCAACCGCTCCAACTCAGCATCGCGGCGGGTGAAGGCGTCCTCTCGGGCCTTCATCTTCTCCTCCTCCACCTTGCGACTGCGAGCCTCGGTCGCGCGCTCGTTGCACATGGTCAACAGCTCGGCCTCCATCGATCGGCAGCGCTCCCTGGCGGCTTCGGCGTCCTTCAGCGCCATCTCATGGGCAGCTGTGCCTTGGTCGGCGGCTCGCTTG
The DNA here is from genome assembly GCA_032464435.1 of Aegilops umbellulata. Lineage (NCBI taxonomy): Eukaryota > Viridiplantae > Streptophyta > Magnoliopsida > Poales > Poaceae > Aegilops > Aegilops umbellulata. The sequence continues at coordinate 380,713,821 of CP136054.1, forward strand.
TCCTCCTCAGAAACTGCCACAGCCTGGCCCAACGCAGCCATGACAGACGCGTCGGATTGCAGCCAACCCGAGATCAGCTCCAGGCGCCCTACCACCAGGCGTCGGTCGGTGCCTTGAAGGTCGCCCCGAAGCGTTGGGGTTCCTCCAGTGTTGGCGTTCTGGGAACGGGGGTCCCCAGACTTGCCTGCCTGTGACCCACGGCGTGGCTCTGCAAGCTGGCCCGTACGGCCCATCTTCACCAACAAGCATTCGAGACCCTCGCGAGGGGCCAAGCCTCGCGAGGCGGACGACACAAGACCTCCTCGGGGACGGCCTCACCAAGCTGGCTCGTGAGTGATGGAGAAATCAAGGCAAGGCAAACCTCTCGAGGTTCTCATGACGTGAGACATGATAAACGAGACCAGGCGGGTGCCAGGCGAGCGCCAGCGTGCACAGTGTCCCTCTTTCCACTGTGGTGTTAAGGAGGCAAGCGCAGGCGAGGAGTACCGAGGCATCAATCAAAGGTTTCCATATCGGTGCAATGAGACCAAGACCAGCAGGACGGCAAGATGGAGGTCACCATGGAGCCCAAGGCGGCGTCACCGCCAGAGCCTTTTGCAGGCGAAGACTGCTTTTGTCAGGATAACTTGTACTAGCTGTCCCCTTTCAAATTGGCCGTTGTTGGCTCCCTTCCCGCTCAATATTTGGGGAGAGGACCAGGGCCTCTATAAATAGGACTAGCCACCACCATAGATGGGGACTGTCGGGGGTTGGGTGCGACATATGCCAAAGGATGGCTTATCATGGTGGGAGCGAGTAGAACGTCGCCGGTGCCCGGAAGCGGGATGAGGCATAGACACGAACGCCGGCGTACTTTACCCAGGTTCGGGGCTCTCCTAGGAGATAACACCCCTAGTCCTGCTCTGCGAGGGTCTCCGCATGATCACTAAGGCAAAGTGAGTACAAAGTTGCTCCTCGAGCTGTATGCTGAAGGTAGGAGAAGGCGAGGCTAGCTCTCTCCTTCTTATATGATCTGGTCTAGTTCTAATGGGTTCCAAACCTTTGCATGGGTGCCCTGGGGGTTTATATAGGCCAACCCCCCAGGGGTACAATGGTAATCCAGCTGGGGGCAGGGCCCAGCCGTCAGTCTCTTCGGTCGCCGGCTTCTCCATCGACTGCCGGGGCCCGCCGACTGGTGGGCCCCGCCGACTGGTCTGGTACGGAGCCGACAGACCGTGTCCGCCGCTTGCGGGTCTTGCCGGCTGTTGATTACTGTAGCCATGATTCAAATGAAGCGGGCTCGGTCATGGGGTCGTGGCTACAGCTCCGCCGCGTGGCGGGCGATTACTGTAGCCACTCCCTGTCTCGTCTGGTTAATGTCGCGTAGGCCCCATGGGAGGGGCAGGCCGACTCCCGGGGGCCGACTCCCAACGGGTCCGACTGGTGGCGCTCTCGCCGTCTTCTGGACTCTCGCTGACTGGTGGGACCCTTCGTCCCTAGGTCGTACAGACAGGCCGTCGTGGGTGCAGGACTCTGCCCACTGGTGCTGATGTCAGGGATGGCATGGCAACAGTGTCGCGCAGTAACTTTGCGCGATAACGTGGGGGTCGTGGGGTCGTGGGTGCAGTAAATCCGACGACCACCCCCTCGGCTTCGCAGCCCACGAGTCTTATAAGTAGGGGGAGGAGGGGGAGCGGCAGGGCACGCGCGCCCCTCCTCCACTTCTTCTTCTTCTACTTCTTCTTCTTCTTCTTCTTCTTCTTCTTCTTCCTCAGCAGCCGACTGAGGAAGCCCAAGGGCTCGGCCGCGGTGACCAAGCGGGACGAGGCGGCCGCGAAGGCCAACCGCTTCCGGAAGGAGGTCAAGAAGCCGCCGCTGGTCTCCGCGTGAGTGCCCCTTCCTTTCGTCTTTATTTTTTCTTTGTAGATCTTGTCTGAGTCTTTACTTGTTTTCCCTTGGTCTAGGGCTCCCCTCTCTCTCGAGAGGGTCGCTGCCGCCTCCGTCATGGGGTCGGCGGAGACTTCTACCACTACTCAGTGGATTGATCCCGCCGCCGACCTTCGAGAGGCGACAGAGCGGCACGCGCGAGAGGTGCGCACAGAGCAAGAGGCCACCCGCCTGGAGAAGGCGGAGGCCGTCGCCAAGAAGAAGCTGGGAGAGGCCGAGGGCGCCGTCGCGGCGGAGAAGCGGGTTGAAGAAGCCGTGCACCGCCAATCGGCGGTTTTCGTCACTCCGCTGAACTCCGTGCCACCGCCTCCAGAGTTCACGGGGCAGACTGGGGAAGACGGCGGTGAGAATCCGGTCATGGAGGAGGATGGCGGCTACGCCTTCGTGCCAGATGCGGTTGTCCTGCCACCGCCGCCATCTGGAAGCGCACGAGGTGAGCAGCCAGCGGACCCAGTGGTTCCGCCGACTCAAGACGAGGTGGTGGTGGGCCTAATTCTCTAAGTCGGCACGCCAATGCGTTGCCGTCTTGCGAAGGCGGCCTAGGCGCCGCGCCCTTAGGAAACCGGCGCCGCGAGCTCCATGATCCCGGACGCCGAGGCGACGAGTGCCGTGCCCACTGGGTGGGTGCGGGTAGGCGGGACGGGCCCATTGAACCAGGCGCTCTTGGACATCCATACCAAGCTCCGAGCCGAGGGTGACGCCATCCAGAACTGCAGCAAGGCGCATTTGGCGTCGCGGACAGCCATTCGGGTACGTTTCCTCCTTCTTTGTTTTTGTTTCTTGTTCTTCTCTGTGGGGGCGCGCCAGCGCACCCATTGGGTGTAGTCCCCGAGTTTCGGGCCTGCTGCTGAGCAGGCGGCTCGGAACTCTAATCGCTGCATTCCAAGCACTAACACTTGTCTGAGATTTTTGTCACAGGACTACCATAATCTTCGCGTGACTGACTTCAACCGTAACGTCGAAGAACTGGCCAAGCGGTCCGCCGACTTGTCGGAAAGCCGGAGTGAGTGCTCTTCCTTCTCTGCGGGGGTGCGCTGGTGCACCCGCGGGCTGTAGTCCCCGAGATTCGGGCCGACTGCTGAGCAGTCGGGCCGGATCTCCCGGGCGACCTTCTTCTTTGTTGACGACTGACGCCTTTCTTCTTCTTCTTCTTCTTCAGAGGCCAACGCCACCCTGCAGCAGCAGCTAGGCGAGTCCAACACCGCGCTGCATGCCAAGGGGGAGGAGTGTAACAAGCTGGCCGCAGAGCGCGATCTGCTGGTCGCACAACTGGCAGAGCAGAGGGAGCTGCTCAAGAAGACCCAGAAGGAGGCGGAAGAAAAAGAGACCGCCCTCCTTGCTGAGTTCGCGAGCGAGGGCTCCTCCTGGACTGGCAAGGAAGCGATGCTGGCTTCCGTCTTCCATGAGATCGAGGATCTTGTCGACGGTGAGTTTCCCCTCATTTTGCTTTTCTAGGCTGCCGACTGCTAGTCGAGTCGACCTTAAGACTTTAATCTTGCTCTTCGTCCTTTGTCTTGGCAGACTTCTTCCCCAGCCACTCGCAGGCTGCCAACCAAGCCATCGAGGCTGATCACGAAGGGCGACGACGGATGGCGCAAAGATCGCTGCCGGCACCCCCCGAACACTCGACGAGCAGATCCTGAGCATCGAGGCTTGCCTTCGGCCGGCCCACCGGATGCTGCGCCGACTTCAGCGTGTCGGCGCCTAGGCGATCACCGCCCTGTGGCCGGATATGCAGGCTCCGCGCACTCCCAGTCGGACTGCAGACTGGCTGCAGGTCGCGGCTGGCCGTCTTGAGGCCTGGAAGGGCTCCTCGGCCCGGGCCGGAGCGCGCCGGGCCTTGGAGTTCGTCAAGGCGTGGTATCCTAGGCTGAGTCTAGACCAGGTAGCCACGTTCCGGCTAGAGGCCGAGGCGGAGTTGGCAGTCGTGGAAGACGCTCTCGTCAAGCGTGCGGCGTCGATCGCCGAGTACACCGCTACCAACATCTTCGTCCCAGAGTGGGCTGAAAACGGCGAAGAGGCGCCGCCAGAGTGGTTTGGGATGAATCTAGACGACGGTGAGGACTCGGCGGAGGTGATCGGCTCCAGCGGCGAGGAGGAAGGCGAGGCGGAGGAGGGAGGCGAAGGGGAGGCACCAGAAGACGGAGCGGATGGCCAGCCTCAGCTCGACCGCGCCTCCAGCAACAAGCCGTGCCCGACTGAGCCGGCCACCGCCGGAGGGGATCAAGCTGAGACCGACTAGCCGGCCACCCCAACAACTGGCACCGCCGACTCCTTCGATCCTCCAAACCCGTCTGCCGCTTCCTAGGCTGCCACTTTATCTTTTTTTATCTGTTTAACAGTCTCGTTGAACTTTGTTAATTTGCACAATTCCACCGCGGGGTGTATCTTGAACTTCTGTTTGAAGATTCGGCCAAGGGCCTCTGCTATCTAAATATTTCTCCGAGTTCTATCTCTTCTTGCTTACTGCTCATTTGGCTTTTTTCCTTTGCCGCCTTCCCTTGGTTGTCGTCTTGCCAGCCGGACAGCCGCTCTACGGACTGCTGCTAGGTCAAGTACTTAGCTACTTGGGGAAGGTAAGTACTTAGCCATTTAGAGTTTTCTAGCAAGTTGAGTAGAAAACGGCGAGCCGGCTGCTCAAGAGTCGGTTGTAAAAGGCTGGAAGCCGACTTTAAACTATGCTCATGCTTTGAGTCCTTAGCCATTTTCATGTGGACACCCATTCTACCGTAATCCTGCCCACCAGACAGTTGCTCTGCGAGCTGCAGCTTTTGACAGGAGACGGCTTAAGTGCCACACACTACTTGTCCGGCTGCAGGAAGCATTTCATAGTGCAAGACGGCAAGTCCCCGGGCCGACTAGTCGAACCCGGTGCCAAGTGGCATAACAAAGAATAACATACTCATATACCTAATTCTTATCATATATATAAAAGAGGGCAGTCCCTGAGCTCTTCTCAGGGGCCCAAAGTTTTCGTACTTTAATACAAAAGGTAGTGTGGTACATACTGCATCAACTGTAAAATCTTCGGAGGAGATTTGCATTCCATGGCCGCTCCGTCTCTTTGCCGGAGTCGTCCCTATTGCATGCTCGGGGCTTCTGGGCGTCGATCAGGTAGTAGGAGTAGTTGCCCAACACTTTGCTGATGATGAAAGGGCTTTCCCAAGGTGCTGAGAGCTTGTGCTGGCCGGCTGTTCGCTGGATCAGCCGGAGCACAAGGTCTCCTTCTTGAAAAGATCTCGGCTTGACCTTCCGGTTGTAGTATCGGCGCAGGCTCTGCTGGTAGATGCTGGACCGGCTGAGTGCCAACAGCCGACCCTCTTCCAGCAGATCGACGCCGTCTTGACGTGCTTCTTCTGCTTCCTTCTCGGTGTACATGGTGACTCGTGGGGAGTCGAACTCTATGTCCATTGGGATGATGGCTTCGGCACCGTAGACGAGGAAGAAAGGCATGAAGCCGATTGACTTGTTTGGAGTTGTGCGCAGGCTCTAGAGGATGGCTGGCAACTCGTCGAGCCAGCAGCCGGCCGAACGCTCCAGAGGCTCGACCAGTCGAGGCTTGATGTCGGACAGGATGAGGCCGTTTGCTCGCCCTACCTGGTCGTTTGACTGCGGGTGGGCAACGGACGCTAAGTCCAGTCGGATGCCCTGCGTCGGATACAAACGGGCCAAGGCACCTTTGGCAAAATTAGTGCCGTTGTCGGTGATGATGCTGTGTGGTATGCCGTACCGATTTGTGATGTCGGAGATGAAAGTCACAGCAGTCGGACCATTCAACTTCTTGATTGGTTTTGCTTCTATCCACTTGGTGAACTTGTCCACTGCGACAAGCAAGTGAGTCAGGCCGCCTCGTGCCGTCTTGAATGGTCCCACCATGTCCAGGCCCCAAACAGCAAAGGGCCAGGCAATGGGGATAGTCTTGAGTGCAGAAGCCGGCTGATGCGGCTTGGAGCGGAATTTCTGGCACCCTTTGCATTTTTGGACCAAGTCCTTGGCATCTTCTAAAGCAGTCGGCCAGAAGAAACCATGGGGGAAGGCTTTGGCGATGAGTGCTCTTGAAGCTGCGTGGTGGCCACACTCGCCTTGATGGATATCTTTGAGAATTGCTTGGCCTTGCTCCGGCTCCACGCACCGCTGGTAGATGCCAGTGACACTGCGCCTTACAAGCTCTCTGTTGACTATGGTGTAGGCTGCTGCCCGGCATTGAACTTGCCGAGCTAGGATCTCATCAGTTGGCAGCTCTTTGCTGACCAGGAATTTGAGGATGGGCTGGGCCCATGAGGGTGCTGCGATTTCTTTGATTATCAGAACTGGGACTTGGACGAGGGCGGCTGGGTCGGGAGGCGGCGGGTTGGAGTCGGCAGCCGCCTGCTGGGTCGATGAAGTCCCCGGGCCGATTGGCGCAGTCCCCGGGCCGAGTTCTGAAGTCTCCGGGCTGACCGCCGCAGTCCTCGGGCCGGGTTCTGAAGTCCCCGGTCCGGCTTCGACTGCCGCGATCCCGGAGCCGCCTGCCAGAATTCTCGTGCCGTCAGCTGGGGCTCTTGAGTCGGATCCGACTGCTTCAGGAGGAGACGACACAAAGATAGAGTCTGATTCTAGTGAAGGCTTGACAGACGGCTTGAGGAGGCACTGAAGGGTGACGCCGGACGGTATTGCTTGACGGGTAGAGCCAATTCGTGCCAAGGCATCTGCTTGCTCGTTGTCGTATCTTGGCACGTGGAGAAACTCGCACCCCTCCAAATATCCACTGAGTTGCTGCACGAGGAAGCGGTAGCTCGCCATATTTGCATCTTTGGCGTCCCAGTCGCCGGATGACTGCTGGACCACCAAGTCGGAGTCACCATAGCACAGGATCCGGCGAATGCCGAGTTCTTCGGCAAGCCAGAGCCCGTGAATGAGTGCCCCGTATTCGGCGACGTTGTTGGAGGCTGCAAAATGGATTTGCAACACATATTTGAGCTTGTTGCCTTTGGGAGAGGTGAGGACGATGCCGGCTCCCAAGCCGTTGCGCATCTTGGAGCCATCAAAATGCATCCGTCAATGGGTGGAGTCAGGCGCTGGCGGCAGGTACTGGGTCTCGGCCCAGTCGACGAGGAAGTCGGCCAACGCCTGCGACTTGATGGCGGTGCGATGCTGGTAGTAGATGGTGTAGGGGGCCAACTCTATGGCCCATTTGGCCACCCGGCCTGAAGCATCCCTGCTTCCGATGATCTCGGCTAGTGGAGCTGTGCATACCACAGTGATTGGGTGCTCTTGAAAGTAAGGCTTCAATTTCTTGGCGGCGAAGTGCACGCCGTAGCGGTAGTGGGGGTAGTTTTGCTTGGAGGTCGACAGTACTTCACTCAAATAATATACCGGTCTCTGGACCGGTAGTGCCTTGCCTTTCTCCTTGCGCTCTACCATGATGACTGTGCTGACCACTCGGCTGGTGGCGGCGATGTATAGGAGCATGGGCTCCTTAGGAGTCGGAGCCGCGATGACAGGTGGAGTAGTCAACATCATCTTAAGCTGGAGAAAAGCTTCGTCCGCCTTGTCGTTCCACTCAAAAAAGGTGGATTTCTTCATGAGTTGATACAGGGGGAGAGCCTTCTCTCCTACCGACTGATGAAGCGGCTGATGGATGCCAAACTGCCAGTGAACTTCTGTACGTCCAACAGTCGGGTGGGCACTTCCAACCTCTTGATGTCCTTGATCTTCACGGGGTTGCACTCTATGCTGCGTTCGGAGACCAGGAAGCCAAGAAGCTGGACGACTGGTACTTTGAAGACGCATTTCTCTGGATTGAGCTTGATCTGAAACCAGCGCGGGTTCTAAAAGGTCTCCTTGAGGTCTTCCAGCAGCGTTCCACGCTTCTTCGTCTTCACCACCACGTCGTCCACGTAAACGTGAGTGTTTCTGCCGAGTTGCTTGAGGAGACACTTCTGCATGCAACGCTGGAAGGTGGCGCCGGCATTCCTTAAGCCAAACGTCATGGTCATGTAGCAGAAGGCTCCAAACGGCGTGATGAAGGCGGTCTTCAGTCTGTCAGCCAGGTTCAATTTGATCTGGTGATATCCTGAATATGCATCTAAGAAAGTCAACAGCTCGCATCCGGCTATGAAGTCTATCACTTGGTCGATCCTCGGCAAAGCCAACGGGTCCTTGGGGCATGCTTTGTTGAGGCTAGTGTAGTCAATACACATTCGCCACTGCTTGTTCTTTTTCAGCACTAGGACTGGGTTTGCTAGCCATTCTGGAAAGAACACCTCCATGATGAAGCCGGCTGCTAGAAGCCGGGCTATCTCTTCTCCAACAACTCTTCTCTTCTCTTCGGACAGGTGGCGCAAGGGCTGCCTGACTGGCTTGGCATCAGATCGGACATGTAACTTGTGCTCGGCGAATTCCATCGGAACACCTGGCATGTCTTTGGGGGACCATGCGAAGATGTCCCGATTCTCACGGAGGAAATCGACGAGCTCGCCTTCCTATTTGCTGTCAAGGTTTGTACCTAGGATAGCGTACCTCTCCGGGTGCTCCGGGTCCAAGGGTATCTTCTTTGTTTCTTTGGCCGGCTTGAACAAGCCCTCAACTTCCGACTCCTTGGGATTGGGCGACATTTCCGCCTTCTTTCCTGCCATCGCCACAACCCAGTCAAGGAGCCGCTTCTCAGCTGCGATCACGAGGGACTCGGCCAGCCGACTGCTCTCAGCCACGCAGGCGGACGACTTCCTGTAATCGCTGGCTATGGTCAGAATCCCCTTGGAACTCGGCATCTTCATCTTGAGGTAGGCATAGTGGGGGACATCCATGAACTTGGCCAGGGCAGGCCAGCCAAGCAGCGCATGGTATGGGCTCTCAAGGTCCACCACCTGAAACCAAACTGACTCTCAGCGGAAGTGATCTTTGTCTCCGAAGAGGACATCTATCAGGATCTTGCCGATTGGTGAGCAGGAAAGGCCAGGAACTATGCCATGGAATACAGTCCGGCTGTTCTGAAGTTGTCTTTGCTTGATTCCTAACTTCTCCATGGTGTCCTTGTACAGGATATTGATGTTGTTGCCGCCGTCTATCAGGACTCGGGAGAAGCGAGCAGCTCGCCTATTCGTGGCAAAGGCGGCATCCAAAACCAAGGCGTAGGAGCCTGGATTGGGCATCACCTCTGGGTGGTCAGCTCTGCTCCAGCTGATGGGCTTCTCAGACCAATGCATGAACTCTGGTGTCTCTGATGCTACTGCGTTCACTTCTTATTGTGTGTTCACTTCTTGTTGCTGCAGTCGCCTGCTGCGTCGATCATCGGCTACGCTGGTGAACACTACGTAGGCTCCGTGCTCTTCTGGGTACTCGTCCTGTACTGCGCCGACTGGTCTTACCGCCGGTTGCTGGGGCGGAGGAGGAGGCGGCTGCCCAGCAGGCGAGGGAGGCAAGAGGCCGTCTCCCTTGGCGATCCTGGTGAGCCAGTGGCATTTCCGAGTGGTGTGGTTGGACGGCTTCGCGCCACTATGGAATTTGCAGGGACCATCGAAAGTCTGCTCATAGGAGAAAGCCGGCAACCAGTTTGGCTTGCCGCCCTTCTGACGTTTGGTTGCCACCTGCCGGCCGCTAGGAGCCGACTGTGGGGCCTTGTGCTTGTGGTCGTTCCACTGTTGAGGCCGACTGGCGTCTCCGGCCGGGGTTCTAGGAGCCTGAGGAGCCACTTTGTCAGTCGCGCTGACATTAATCTCCGCCTTCATGGAGGAGTCGGCCGTGGCATATTTGTCTGCTATGATAAGCAGCTCGTCAAGGGTTTCGAGATCGTTGCAGAGGAGCTTGTGCTTGAGGAGGGTGCCTTCTCGGCACCCGGCGGTGAAGTACTCGATAGCCCACACCTCGTGCACGCCCTCGCAGGAGTTACGGAGCTCGGCCCAATGCGTAAGGTAGTCGCGAGTAGACTCGGTGGGGCCTTGCACACACAAGGAAAGTTGGCGAGGCTTCGGCGGCCGCTTGTACGTGCTGGTGAAGTTGCGGACGAAGGCGTCCGTGAAGTCGACCCAACTATTCATGCTGCGGGGCTTTAAGCTATTCAGCCATGTCCGGGCCGTGCCCTGGAGCATGAGCGGAACGTACTTCATGGCAACACGCTTGTTACCGTTTGCTATGTTGACGGCCGTGGAGTAGTAAACTAGCCAGTCTTCCGGCTTCATGAAGCCGGTGTATTTGTGCGTGTCTCTTGGGAGCGTGAACCCTTTGGGAAAGGGCTCGTCTCGAATGCGGGGGCCGAAACATGGCGGACCCAACTCGTCCTCTTCTTCCCGCGCCAGGGATCGGTGGAGTCGGTCGATCCGGTGGCGAGCGTCATTATCTCCGACTCCTTCTTGGCGGCCAAGGCGGTCGCCGGGTGTCGGGTGATCAACAGGCGGCGGGAAGACTCGCCTTTCCCTGTGAGGGGGAGGAGGCGGACAGTCGTCCCGTCGTTCCACTGCTCTTGGGCCGCCGTCTTGGTCGTGCTCAATGGTGATGCGAGTCTGGCTGCGGCTGGCAGCCAACTCCTTGTCTTTTCTTCCGCGGACGCCACCAGTCGGCGTCCGAGATGTCGCGCCTTGGTCTCGGCAGGGATGCGGATCGTCGTTTTGCCGTTGTGGCGCATCAGTGCGGCAACCGACCTCGTTTTGCTCGGCGGCCGCGTCGAGGAGCCGCTGGAAAATTGTCCAGCTCGTCCGCCGCCGCCTAGGCGGCTCAGATGTTCTCCGCAGGCATGGCGTAAACGGGGCGATTCGCCCAGAACTGGTTGGCGATGGCCACGCCGCGCTGCTGGAGTGTGCCAAGGTGGCTATGCCCAGTTGGAGCCGGTGTGCCACCCGCAGCACGGTCCATCTCGCGCTGGTAGGCTTGTGATAGGCGTCTCATGCTGGCCAGCTTCTTCGCGCCTTCAATGAGCTGAAGGCGGCGCGCCTCTAGCGTCTCGGCGTCAGCGTCTTCGGGAATGAGCGCGATCAGGTCTTGCAGCACCGCGTCAAGTGGGTCATGAACTCCTTCGTCGGAGTGCTTGCCATGACCGACGACAAGCACCTCTGTGACGGTACTTCCGCTGCTCTCTGCGCGAGGGAGCGGCTCGTCGTAGACCACCACGTTGGTGGGGAACGCGTCGAGCGACGCGGTGTCGGTGTCGAACAACATCGGATCGGTGGAGCCTACGGACTCCAAGTCCACAGCTGGCTCGCTGGCGACGTGGAGTTGATCGAGGAGGCCCGCGAGGAGGCTCTCGGGGCCGCCTGTGCCTGCATCGGATGCGGGCTCGTCGGAGAGGCGAACCTCACCGACAAGATCGACGAGGCAACTGGCCGCACAGGCGATTTCAGCGCCATACAGCGTGTCGGCGCAGACTCCGTCTGGCGTGTCGGGCTGGCTGCGCTCATCAGGGAGGAAAAGGGTTCCTGTCCAGAACAGATTTCTGGACGACGGTGCACCTCGCCCCATGGTGGGCGCCAAATGTCGGGGGTTGGGTGCGACATATGCCAAAGGATGGCTTATCATGGTAGGAGCGAGTAGAACGTTGCCGGTGCCCGGAAGCGGGATGAGGCGTAGACACAAACGCCGGCGTACTTTACCCAGGTTCGGGGCTCTCCTAGGAGATAACACCCCTAGTCCTGCTCTGCGGGGTCTCTGCATGATCACTAAGGCAAAGTGAGTACAAAGTTGCTCCTCGGGCTGTATGCTGAAGGTAGGAGAAGGCGAGGCTAGCTCTCTCCTTCTTATATGTTCTGGTCTAGTTCTAATGGGTTCCAACCCTTTGCATGGGTGCCCTGGGGGGTTTATATAGGCCTACCCCCATGGATACAATGGTAATCCGGCTGGGGGTAGGGCCCAGCCGTCAGTCTCTTCGGTCGCCGGCTTCTCCGCTGACTGCTGGGGCCCGCCGACTGGTCTGGTATGGAGCCGACAGGCCGCGTCCGCCGCTTGCGGGTCTTGCCGGCTGCTGATTACTATAGTCGTGCTTCTAATGACGCGGGCTCGGTCATGGGGTCGTGGCTATAGCTTCGCCACCTACCGGGCGATTACTATCCACTCCCCGTCTCGTCTGGTTAATGGCGTGTAGGCCCCGTGGGAGGGGCAGGCCGACTCCCGGGGGCCGACTCCCAACGGGTCCGACTGGTGGCGCTCTTGCCGTCTTCTGGACTCTCGCTGACTGGTGGGACCCATCGTCCCTAGGTCGTACAGACAGGCCGTCGTGGGTGCAGGACTCTGCCCACTAGTGCTGATGTCAGGGATGGCATGGCAACAGTGCCGCGCCAGACAGAGATCTCTGCGGGTACAACGCACTATGGCCACGCCAGCCTCTGGAAAGGGGAGGGAGTGGGTATTCGTTGGTGCCATGGGCCGACTCCCTGTGGCCGGCTTCTTTGGAAGCCGCCAGATAGGAGTTGGCTTGTCTTGAACTCGCCTCCAGGACTCGGCCGCGAGTGGGCAGTCGGCTGTTCCTCCAGCCGGCTTCCAGAAGGCGGCTCTTTGTCTTGGCATTTTGAGGGTGCAGCCTGCCCCGATGTCTTGAAAGGTTCTGGGCTCCGGGTTAGCCTACCTGTGGCCCATTACTCCGACAGGGACAGATTCAGATCGTCCTCATCCACACACAAGTTCACCGAGCACAAGAACACCTCACCTCAGGAGGCTGTTCTTCCCCTTGTACTGTTCATACTCAGCCTGAGAGGCAATCCACCGCACCACACTGGAGTAGGGTATTACACCACAATGGTGGCCCGAACCAGTATAAATCTTGTGTCTCTTGTGTTGCGAGTTCGTCGAGCTAGCCTTAGAGATCGTGGCGAGGTTGAGGGCGTGATTCGGTTGGGGAAGATCTTCGTGCGCACCCTGGTGTTCGAACCTTGAGAGTTTTGCCGGAACCCGAGATCTGACATTTGGCGCGCCAGGTAGGGGGTGCGCCAGAGTTTTCCTTCCATTGATTCACGCTCCACCACCCTCGCGCCATTCCCCATGGCTGGTGCCGCTCTTCCGACCGGATCTATAGACGCCCACGACAACGCCTGGGGGCTTCGAGTGAAGGAAATATGCCCTAGAGGCAATAATAAAGTTATTGTTTATTTCCTTATATCATGATAAATGTTTATTATTCATGCTAGAATTGTATTAACTGGAAACATAATACATGTGTGAATACATAGACAAACAGAGTGTCACTAGTATGCCTCTACTTGACTAGCTCATTAATCAAAGATGGTTATGTTTCCTAGCCATGAACAAAGAGTTGTTATTTGATTAACGAGATCACATCATTAGTTGAATGATCTGATTGACATGACCCATTCCATTAGCATAGCACCCGATCGTTTAGTATGTTGCTATTGCTTTTATCCATGACTTATACATGTTCCTTTAACTATGAGATTATGCAACTCCCGTTTACCGTAGGAACACTTTGTGTGCTACCAAACGTCACAACGTAACTGGGTGATTATAAAGGTGCTCTACAGGTGTCTCCGAAGGTACATGTTGGGTTGGCGTATTTCGAGATTAGGATTTGTCACTCCAATTGTCGGAGAGGTATCTCAGGGCCTTCTCGGTAATACACATCACATAAGCCTTGCAAGCATTGCAACCAATGAGTTAGTTGCGAGATGATGTATTACGGAACGAGAAAAGAGACTTGCCGGTAACGAGATTGAACTAGGTATTGGATACCGACGATCGAATCTCGGGCAAGTAACATACCGATGACAAAGGGAACAAACGTATGTTGTTATGCGGTCTGACCGATAAAGATCTTCGTAGAATATGTAGGAGCCAATATGGGCATCCAGGTCCCGCTATTGGTTATTGACTGGAGACATGTCTCGGTCATGTCTACATTGTTCTCGAACCCGTAGGGTCCGCACGCTTAAGGTTTCGATGACAGTTATATTATGAGTTTATGAGTTTTGATGTACCGAAGGAGTTCGGAGTCCCGGATGAGATCGGGGACGTGACGAGGAGTCTCGAAATGGTCGAGACATAAAGAATTATATATTGGAAGCCTATGTTTGGACATCGGATGCATTCCGGGTGAAATCAGGATTTTACCGGAATACCGGGAGGGTTACCGGAACCCCCCGGAAGCATAATGGGCCAACATGGGCCTTGGAGGAAAGGTGAGAGGGCAGCCCTAGGGGCTGCGCGCCTCCCCCCCCCTTCCCTAGTCCTATTAGGACTAGGAGAGGTGGGCGCCCCCCCTCTCTCTTTCTCTCCCCCTTGGAGCAATCCTAGTCCAACTAGGATTGGGGGGGGGGGGAATCCTACTCCCAGAGGGAGTAGGACTCTCCTGGCGCACCAAACCTGGCCGGCCAGCCCCTTCCCCTTGGATCCTTTATATACGGGGGCAGGGGGCACCCCAAAGACACACAAGTTGATCTACGGATCGTTCCTTAGCCGTGTGCGGTGCCCCCTTCCACCAAATTCCACCTCGATCATATTGTTGCAGTGCTTAGGCGAAGCCCTGCGCCGGTAACACATCAAGATCGTCACCACGCCGTCGTGCTGACGTAACTCTTCCCCGACGCTTTGCTGGATCGGAGCCCGGGGATCGTCATCGAGCTGAACGTGTGCAGAACTCGGAGGTGCCGTACGTTCGGTGCTTAGATCGGTTGGATCGCGAGGAGAACGTACGACTACTTCCTCTACGTACGACTACTTCCTCTACGTTGTGTCAACGCTTCCGCTTCGGTCTACGAGGGTACGTAGACAAACACTCTCCCCTCTCGTTGCTATGCATCACCATGATCTTGCGTGTGCGTAGGAAATTTTTTGAATTTACTGCGTTCCCCAACAGTGGCATCCGAGCCTAGGTTTTATGGTTGATGTTATTTGCACGAGTAGAACACAAGTGAGTTGTGGACGATACAAGTCATACTGCCTACCAGCATGTCATACTTTGGTTCAGCGGTATTGTTGGATGAGACGATCCGGACCAACCTTACGCGTACGCTTACGCGAGACCGGTTCCCTCGACGTGCTTTGCACAGAGATGGCTTGCGGAAGACTGTCTCTCCAACTTTAGTTGAACCGAGTGTGGCTACGCCCGGTCCTTGAGAAGGTTAAAACGGAGTCTATTTGACAAACTATCGTTGTGGTTTTGATGCGTAGGTAAGATGAGTTCTTGCTTAAAGCCCGTAGCAGCCACGTAAAACTTGCAACAACAAAGTAGAGAACGTCTAACTTGTTTTTGCAGGGCATGTTGTGATGTGATATGGTCAAGACGTGATGCTAAATTTTATTGTATGAGATGATCATGTTTTGTAACCGAGTTATCGGCAACTGGCAGGAGCCATATGGTTGTCGCTTTATTGTATGCAATGCAATCGCGATGTAATGCTGTACTTTATTGCTAAACGGTAGTGATAGTCGTAGAAGCATAAGATTAGCGAGACGACAACGATGCTGCGATGAAGATCAAGGTGTCGCGCCGGTGACGATGGTGATCATGACGGTGCTTCGAAGATGGAGATCACAAGCACAAGATGATGATGGCCATATCATATCACTTATATTGATTGCATGTGATGTTTATCCTTTTTATGCATCTTATCTTGCTTTGATTGACGGTAGCATTATAAGATGATCTCTCACTAAATTATCAAGAAGTGTTCTCCCTGAGTATGCACCGTTGCGAAAGTTCTTCGTGCTGAGACACCACGTGATGATCGGGTGTGATAGGCTCTACGTTCAAATACAACGGGTGCAAAACAGTTGCACATGCGGAATACTCAGGTTTAACTTGACGAGCCTAGCATATACAGATATGGCCTCGGAACACAGAGACCGAAAGGTTGAGCGTGAATCATATAGTAGATATGATCAACATAGTGATGTTCACCATTGAAACTACTCCATCTCACGTGATGATCGGACATGGTTTAGTTGATTTGGATCACGTGATCACTTAGAGGATTAGAGAGATGTCTATCTAAGTGGGAGTTCTTAAGTAATATGATTAATTGAACTTTAATTTATCATGAACTTAGTCCTGGTAGTATTAGCATATCTATGTTGTAGATCAGTAGCTCGCATTGTTGCTTCCCTGTGTTTATTTTTGATATGTTCCTAGAGAAAATTGTGTTGAAAAATGTTAGTAGCAATGATGCGGATTGGATCCGTAATCTGAGGTTTATCCTCATTGCTGCACAGAAGAATTTTGTCCTTGATGCACCGCTAGGTGACAAACCTTTTTGCAGGAGCAGATGCAGACGTTATGAACGTTTTGCTAGCTCAATATGATGACTACTTAATAGTTTAGTGCACCATGCTTAACGGCTTAGAATCGGGACTTCAAAGACGTTTTGAACGTCATGGACCATACGAGATGTTCCAGGAGTTGAAGTTAATATTTCAAGCAAATACCCGAGTTGAGAGATATGAAGTCTCCAACAAGTTCTATAGCTAAAAGATGGAGGAGAATCGCTCAACTAGTGAGCATGTGCTCAGATAGTCTGAGTACTACAATCGCTTGAATCAAGTGGGAGTTAATCTTCCAGATAAAATAGTGATTGACAGAATTCTCTAGTCACCATCACCAAGTTAGTAGAACTTTGTGATGAACTATAATATGCAAGGGATAACGGAAAATATTCCCAAGCTCTTCGCGATGCTAAAATCAGCGAAGGTAGAAATCAAAGAAAAACATCAAGTGTTGATGGTTGACAAGATCACTAGTTTCAAGAAAAGGGCAAAAGGAAAGAAGGGGAACTTCAAGAAGAACGGCAAGCAAGTTGCTGCTCAAGTGAAAAAGCCCAAGTATGGTCCTAAGCCTGAGACTAAGTGCTTCTACTGCAAAGGGACTGGTCACTGGAAGCGGAACTACCCCAAGTGATTGGCGGATAAGAAGGATGGCAAAGTGAACATAAGTATATTTGATATACATGTTATTGATGTGTACTTTACTAGTGTTCATAGCAACCCCTTAGTATTTGGTACTAGTTCAGTTGCTAAAATTTAGTAACTCGAAACGGGAGTTGCAGAATGAACAAAGACTAGTTAAAGGACAAGGTGACGATGTGTGTTGGAAGTGGTTCCAAGATTGATATGATCATCATCACACACTCCCTATACTTTCGGGATTAGTGTTGAAACTAAATAAGTGTTATTTGGTGTTTGCGTTGAGCATGAATATGATTTGATCATGTTTATTGCAATACGGCTATTCATTTAAGTAAGAGAATAAATTGTTATTCTGTTTACATGAATAAAACCTTCTATGGTTATACACACCAACGAAATGGTTTGTTGGATCTCGATCATAGTGATACACATATTCATAATATTGAAGCCAAAAGATGCAAAGTTAATAATGATAGTGCAACTTATTTGTGGCACTGCAGTTTAGGTCATATTGGTGTAAAGCGCATGAAGAAACTCCATGCTGATGGGATTTTGGAATCACTTGATTATGAATCACTTGATGCTTGCGAACCATGCCTCATAGGCAAGATGACTAAAACGCCGTTCTCCGGAACAATAAAGCAAGCAACAGAATTGTTGGAAATCATACATACTGATGTATGTGGTCCGATGAATATTAAGGCTTGCAGCAGGTATCATTATTTTCTGACCTTCACAGATGATTTGAGAAGATATGGGTATATCTACTTGATGAAACATAAGTCTGAAACGTTTGAAAAGTTCAAAGAATTTCAGAATGAAGTGGAGAATCATCGTAACAAGAAATAAAAGTTTTCTACGATATGATCGCAGAAGTAAAATATTTAAGTTACGAGTTTGGCCTTCAGTTAAAACAATGTGGAATAGTTTCACAAACTCGTGCCACCTGGAACACCACAGCATAATGGTGTGTCCGAATGTCATAACCGTACTTCATTAGATATAGTACAATCTATGATGTATCTTACCGATCTACCAATATCTTTTTGGGGTTATGCATTAGAGACAGCTGCATTCACGTTAAAAGGGGCACCATCTAAATCCGTTGAGACGACACCGTATGAACTATGGTTTAGCAATAAACCTAAGCTGTCGTTTCTTAAAGTTTGGGGCTGCGATGCTTATGTGAAAAAGCTTCAACCTGATAAGCTCGAACCCAAATCGGAGAAATGCGTCTTCATAGAATACTCAAAAGAAAATGTTGGGTACACCTTCTATCACAGATCCAAAGGCAAAATCGTTGCTTAAGAATGGATCCTTTCTAGAGAAGAAGTTTCTCTCAAAAGAAGTGAGTGGGAGGAAAGTAGAAAACTTGATAAGGTAATTATACCTTCTCCCTTATTGGAAAGTAGTTCATCACAGAAACCTGTTCTTGTGACTACTACACCAATTAGTAAGGAAGCTAATGATGATGATCATGTAACTTCAAGATCAAGTTACTACCGAATCTCGTAAGTAAACTAGAGTGAGATCCGCACCAGAGTGGTACGGTAATCCTGTTCTGGAAGTCATGTTACTAGACCATGACGAACTTGCGAACTATGAGGAAGCGATGATGAGCCCAGATTCCGCGAAATGGTTAGAGGCCATGAAATCTGAGATATGATCCATGTATGAGAACAAAGTATGGACTTTGAGGGATTTGCCCGATGATCGGCAAGCCAAATAAAATAAATGGATCTCGAAGAGGAAGACGGACACTGATAGTAGTGTTACTATCTACAAAGCTAGAATTGTCGCAAAAGGTTTTTTCGACAAAGTTCAAAGTATTGACTACGATGAGAGTTTCTCACTCGTATCTATGCTTAAGTCTGTCCGAATCATGTTAGCAATTGCCGCATTTTATGAAATCCGGCAAATGGATAAACAAAACTACATTCCTTAATGGATTTATTAAAGAAGAGTTGTATACGATGCAACTAGAAACTTTTGTCGATCCTGAAGGTGTTAACAGAAATGCAAGCTCCAGCGATCCATCTATGGACTGGTGCAAACATCTCGGAGTTGGAATATGCGATTTGATGAGTTGATCAAAGCATATAGTTTTATACAGACTTGCGGTGAAGCCTGTATTTACAAGAAAGTGAGTGGGAGCACTACAGCATTTCTGATAAGTATATGTGAATGACATATTGTTGATCGGAAATAATGTAGAATTATTCTGCAAAGCATAAAGGAGTGTTTGAAAAGAGTTTTTCGAAGAAGGACCTCGGTGAAGCTACTTACATATTGAGCATCAAGATCTATAGAGATAGATCAAGACGCTTGATAAGTTTTTCAATAAGTACATACCTTGAAAAGATTTTGAAGTAGTTCAAAATGGAACAGTCAAAGAAAGAGTTCTTGCCTGTATTACAAGGTGTGAAATTGAGTAAGACTCAAAGCCCGACCACGGCAGAAGATAGAAAGAGAATGAA
Source organism: Aegilops umbellulata (assembly GCA_032464435.1). Taxonomy (NCBI): domain Eukaryota; kingdom Viridiplantae; phylum Streptophyta; class Magnoliopsida; order Poales; family Poaceae; genus Aegilops; species Aegilops umbellulata. The sequence continues at coordinate 380,733,041 of CP136054.1, forward strand.
AGTCATTTCCTATGCTTTGGCCATAGGTTCTATAATGTATGCCATGCTGTGTACCAGACCTATTGTATACCCTACCCTGAGATTGGCACGGGAGTACAATAGTGATCTAGGAGTAGATCACTGGACGGCGGTCAAAATTATCCTTAGTGGAATAAGGATATGTTTCTCGATTATGGAGGTGACAAAAAGGTTCGTCATAAAAGGTTACGTCGATGCAAGTTTTGACACTAATCTAGATGACTCTAAGTCTCAATCTAGATACATATTGAAAGTGGGAGCAATTAGCTAAAGTAGCTCCATGCAGAGCATTGTAGACATAGAAATTTGCAAAATACATAAACGGATCTGAATGTGGCAGACCCGTTGACTGAACTTCTCTCACAAGCAAAACATGATCACACCGTAGTACTCTTTGGGTGTTAATCACATAGCGATGTGAACTAGATTACTGAATCTAGTAAACCCTTTGGGTGTTGGTCACATATCGATGTGAACTATGGGTGTTAATCACATGATGATGTGAACTATTGATGTTAATCACATGGTGATGTGATCTAGATTATTGACTCTAGTGCAAGTGGGAGACTGAAGGAAATATGCCCTAGAGGCAATAATAAAGTTATTATTTATTTCCTTATATCATGATAAATGTTTATTATTCATGCTAGAATTGTATTAACTGGAAACATAATACATGTGTGAATACATAGACAAACAGAGTGTCACTAGTATGCCTCTACTTGACTAGCTCATTAATCAAAGATGGTTATGTTTCCTAGCCATGAACAAAGAGTTGTTATTTGATTAACGAGATCACATCATTAGTTGAATGATCTGATTGACATGACCCATTCCATTAGCATAGCACCCGATCGTTTAGTATGTTGCTATTGCTTTTATCCATGACTTATACATGTTCCTTTAACTATGAGATTATGCAACTCCCGTTTACCGTAGGAACACTTTGTGTGCTACCAAACGTCACAACGTAACTGGGTGATTATAAAGGTGCTCTACAGGTGTCTCCGAAGGTACATGTTGGGTTGGCGTATTTCGAGATTAGGATTTGTCACTCCAATTGTCGGAGAGGTATCTCAGGGCCTTCTCGGTAATACACATCACATAAGCCTTGCAAGCATTGCAACCAATGAGTTAGTTGCGAGATGATGTATTACGGAACGAGAAAAGAGACTTGCCGGTAACGAGATTGAACTAGGTATTGGATACCGACGATCGAATCTCGGGCAAGTAACATACCGATGACAAAGGGAACAAACGTATGTTGTTATGCGGTCTGACCGATAAAGATCTTCGTAGAATATGTAGGAGCCAATATGGGCATCCAGGTCCCGCTATTGGTTATTGACTGGAGACATGTCTCGGTCATGTCTACATTGTTCTCGAACCCGTAGGGTCCGCACGCTTAAGGTTTCGATGACAGTTATATTATGAGTTTATGAGTTTTGATGTACCGAAGGAGTTCGGAGTCCCGGATGAGATCGGGGACGTGACGAGGAGTCTCGAAATGGTCGAGACATAAAGAATTATATATTGGAAGCCTATGTTTGGACATCGGATGCATTCCGGGTGAAATCAGGATTTTACCGGAATACCGGGAGGGTTACCGGAACCCCCCGGAAGCATAATGGGCCAACATGGGCCTTGGAGGAAAGGTGAGAGGGCAGCCCTAGGGGCTGCGCACCTCCCCCCCCCTTCCCTAGTCCTATTAGGACTAGGAGAGGTGGGCGCCCCCTCTCTCTCTTTCTCTCCCCCTTGGAGCAATCCTAGTCCAACTAGGATTGGGGGGGGGGGGGGAATCCTACTCCCAGAGGGAGTAGGACTCTCCTGGCGCACCAAACCTGGCCGGCCAGCCCCTTCCCCTTGGATCCTTTATATACGGGGGCAGGGGGCACCCCAAAGACACACAAGTTGATCTACGGATCGTTCCTTAGCCGTGTGCGGTGCCCCCTTCCACCAAATTCCACCTCGATCATATTGTTGCAGTGCTTAGGCGAAGCCCTGCGCCGGTAACACATCAAGATCGTCACCACGCCGTCGTGCTGACGGAACTCTTCCCCGACGCTTTGCTGGATCGGAGCCCGGGGATCGTCATCGAGCTGAACGTGTGCAGAACTCGGAGGTGCCGTACGTTCGGTGCTTAGATCGGTTGGATCGCGAGGAGAACGTACGACTACTTCCTCTACGTACGACTACTTCCTCTACGTTGTGTCAACGCTTCCGCTTCGGTCTACGAGGGTACGTAGACAAACACTCTCCCCTCTCGTTGCTATGCATCACCATGATCTTGCGTGTGCGTAGGAAATTTTTTGAATTTACTGCGTTCCCCAACATCGAGCCCTTGCACCCGCCTTGAGGCGGGTGCAGTGGCCACCCAAGTTCAAGCCGGAGATGCCTCCGCGCTACGACGACGTTGTCGGTGTTCTGGTAACGGGGGTCCCCAAACTTGCCTGCCTGCGGCCCATGGCGTGGCTTTGCTAGCAGGCTTGTACAGCCCATCTTCATCAACAAGGCATTTAAGACCCTCACGAGGGGCCAAGCCTCGCGAGGCAGACGATGCAAGACCTCGTCCGGAGCGGCCACGCTAGGCAGGCTCGCGAGGGGTAGAGAGATCAAGGCAAGTCAAATCTCGCGAGGTTCTCGTGACATGAGCCATGACGATCAAGACCGGGCGGGCGCCAGGCGGGCGCCAGCGTGCAGTGTCCTTGTTTCCTCTTTGAAGCAAAGGAGGCAAGCGCAAGCGCAGAGTACCGAGGCATCAAGCAAAGGTTTCCATATCAGTGCAATGAGACCAAGACCAGCAGGACGACAAGACGGAGGTCACCATGGAGCCCAAGGCGGCGTGACCACTAGATCCTTTTACAGGCGAAGACCGCTTTTGTCAGGATAAGCTGTACTAGCTGTCCCCTTGCAAATGGGCCGTTGTTGGCTCCCTTCCCGCTCAATATTTGGGGAGAGGACCGGGGCCTCTATAAATAGGACTAGCCACCATAGTAGGAGGCATCTCATCTTGAGTAATCCTCACCCACACAAGTTTGCCAAGCACAAGAACACCTCAACCTCAGGAGGTTGTTCTTCCCCTTGTACTGTTCATCATCAGCCCAAGAGGCAATCCACCACCACCACACTGGAGTAGGGTATTACACCACAACGGTGGCCAAAGCCAGTATAAATCTTGTGTCCCTTGTGCTGTGAGTTCGTCGAGTTAGTCCGTGAGATCTTAGCAAAGCAAGGACATGGATCGGTAGGGGGGAAATCTTCGTGCGCTCCCTAGTGTTCGAACCTTGAGGGTTTTGCCGGAACCTGTGATCCGACATTTGGCGCGACAGGTAGGGGTGCGCCGGAGTCTCCCTTCCACCGAAGATTCACCGACCCCCCGCGGTCCCGATGTTCGGTGACCAGCGGACCAATGCTGACCGCTGGGCATCTTGGCCAGCCCGGGCGGCGCCACGTGCCCAAGAAGACCTCAACCCCGTGCTCCAGGCGGCACGGGCGCCACCTAATGCTGCTGGGCGCGGGCGGCGCAGCCAGGCACCGTCCACCCTTACTCCACGACAAGCGCAAGCCACTTCAAGGGCCACAAGCCACGCTGCGGCAACGGTGCCACACACCCGGCGGGAGCAGGCGAACATGCGGGCCGCACTCACATTAGCGCAGGAGCTTCTGCGGTGCCGACTGATGGAGAGCGGACGGGATGCGCTGCTGGAACGCGTCGCGAAGCTACTAGACACGGCGGCCACCAGAGCGCCGCCCTTCTGCTATCAGCCCACGCCTCAAGCGGCGGCCGGGTCCCATGGCGGGCCTCGCTGTGCCCGCGTGCTCCTGGGTGCGCCCGGGGGCCTCGTCAACGTCAACATGACCCATGGTGGAGGGCGCCCTGTCTCGCCCGCACCACCCCAGATGGGTGCGGGCACAAGTGTTACCACGTACGGCCCCATCGGAGCACTGCCATGCCGTCCTTAGGACAGCGTGACAGGCCGAGAAACATGGAGCGTGGGGTACTTCGGCAAGGTCTTCGGGGCAGCGGCCTCGAAGACCTACGAGCCCAGCATGATGGACCAGGAGTACACGCCGGAGGACGACCCTGGCTCGTTTCTCGGGCCAGGATGGGAGGAGGAGGCGTTAGGAGCTGAAGCCTTCCAGGAGCCGCCAGAGAGCCCCACCAGCCGCGTCGTCGACAATAGATATAGGGTACTACTAATCCCTCAGGGAGAAGCTTACGCTAACAATGAGTCACAGGTGAACCAGGTCATGGCGCCACACGATGGTTTCGGCACGGCGATGCCAGCCCCATCAGGAGTGACCCACTGGGGTTGCGTGGGAGGAGCCAGGAGCAAGGCCCCTCCCCGCGCCGCACGGAGCAAGGCGTTACCCGGAGGTAGGCCCTCTGCCGGGGAGGCGCCGACGAGCCCTACCCTGGCAGAGGACCCGTGGTTACCGAGGGCGCCGCTGGCGTCCCCTCTGCCCCTTTGGTGCCGTCCTGGTCTCCGGTCGTCCCAACGGTGGTAGAGGGTGGCGCAAGGCGGGGCCCTCGTCTGGCGATATGAAGTAAGGCTCACGCCTGTGAAGATCGCCGCCCGTGACACTCTCACGTAATATTGAGTGGGGCTGTACATGCCCCAGAACCTCAGGAGAGCCGCCCTCGGGCCTCGGGGGCTCCCTCCCACGTCCTAGTGGTAGCACTTACCTCCGCGCTGGTGAGAAGACTCGAAGACAAGAATACTACGCTAGGTGCCGGACGCGGCCATTTGCTTTGAGTCTCTTTCTTGTAGCCTTGCCTTCTGGATTTGGATTTAAGTTGAACTTGAATTTTCGTTGATGCGCACGGGGGTGCCTTTTCTCATTCGAGCGATTTCTTGCTATCTGATTATCGCCTTGTTTGGAGCTTACGCCAGCTGCCTCCCCCTCGCGAGCCCCTCAGTTGCCTTTTCTCATTCGACCGGGACTGGGCGAAGCACACGCGTGCCGCACGCGCCAGCGCCACAGCAGATGCTTACCTCTCACGAGACCCCCACGGATGCATCGGCAGGCCCCTCAGGAGCCTTGGAAACACACGACCCCACGACCCAGCTCGGGACTTGCGCTGGCTAAGGTAAGCCGCACCAAAGACTCTCCATCGGACTCTCGACCTTGCGAAGATGCGTACCCAGCTTGACATAAAAGAGTAAAGGCTGTGATTTGTTTACATGAGGGGCTCCCCTGTCAAAATGCTCTTACAATATTTAGGGGCCGCGCCCAAGTTTTTACAGGGTAAACAGCAAGGACGTGAGATCAGCCGGATATGTTGCTCGCCGCGTCCCCCATGTCATCTTGAGACGCACCGCTGGTCTCGCTGTTGCCGTCGCCTCCACCTTCACTGGCGCTGGCACCGCCATCGTCAACCACGTCGCCTTCGTCTACAGCAACCACCACCGCATCGTCCTCAAAAGCGAAGGCTCTGGCCAGAGCATCCACGTTGTCCTCCACCCACCGCGCCAGGTCGCCCCGGATGGCCTGCGGAACGGGGGTAATGGCAACGTCGAAGTCAAAGTTGGGGCCGGAGTTCAGAAGATGACTGAAGACACGGGAGAACACGCGCCTGATCAAGCCGCGACTCCTCTCTTCAACAAGCTGGCGAGCTCTATCGGATCAAGCTTCAAGACGCGTCACCACGTCAGAGAAGAAGCAAAGATGGTTGGCATAGTCGTCCGTATGAGATGAGGGGCATTCTTGTCGCAGATATGGCCCAGAGCAGTGTTAGCCCTGTTCCTGAGAACCTGGAGCATGGGGGCATGCTCGCGCTCCAATGTCCACTGCTGAAGCACTTCCTCCCTGTTCAGCCATGCAACGACCTCGGCGTCATCGACCCGTTTCTGAAGGGAGAGCAACCTGGCGCGGGCGGAGGCCAACTCCTCATGCGCCATGACCAGGGCGGTTGCCGTGGCCTCCTTGCGCCTCTCTACCTCAGCAAGCCTGGCACAAGGGCAGCGGCCTGCCTGCAGCCTCAGTCTCCGCAGGCTGCAGCTTCAGGTCATGCCTACCCTCAGGACCCGTGCAAACTTCGGCCACCCGGTGATCGACCTCCTCCTGAGCCTGGGCCTCGCGCGCACCAATGTCATCTTCCGCTTAGGCAACTTGACGCTCCCTCGTCTCCAGCCTCTCAAGCTCAAGGCTGCGCTCCACGGCCTCCAGTGCGAACACCTCCTCGTGCCTCTGGATCTCTTCTTCTTTGGCGGGCGTCCCCCTAAGAGACGCAAGGACGGCTTTGCACGCCTCCACCTGCTGCTCCAGGGATGCGCTCCAGGCCTAGAGCTCCCACGCGCGCTTCACCGCAGCCTCGCGACGACGATCAGCCTCGCGAGCTTCCTCCAAAGCTCTGGAGCAAGCCTCATGAGAGACCTTAAGAGACGCCTCGACCTTCGCATTGTCTAGATCACGCTGACAACGGCCGAGGTTGATAGCCACCTTCAACTTGTGCCACTCCTCCGCCAACCGAAGACCCTCGGCCTCGAGGCACGCGTCGACACCCACAAGTTCTTCACCGAGTCGGTTCATCGCGCCCATCGCCTCCTGGAAGAGCTCGTGACGAACAATGCTCCGCCCGTGCTCGAACTCAAGCACACGACCCATCTCGTCCTCAGCCATGGGGGCTGTTGGCGAGGCCTGGAGCGGTGCGCCCCCTCTCAGCAGGGGGCTAGGGGCTGGCGCTGCCCCAGGTGCTAGTCGGGCCTCGCGAGGGGCCCGAACTAGACGGGGCCCACTGCCTGAAGAGGAACCGAAGACCGAAGCCAACCAGCCACCATCCATAACCAGAGGAGGGGTTCTGGGCACGCCCGGCAAGCTCCAAGCAAGGCCTCCAAGGAGGGGCGACGAGGACATGGGCTCAAGGCTCCATGGAGGCGAGCGCGCCTCTCCAACCGACCCCGCACTAGGAGCGGCGCGCGGGTGCGGGGTGCTCAAGGCTAGTGTCAGCGTTCTGGGAACAGGGGTCCCCAGACCTGCCTGCCTGTGGCCCATGGCGTGGCTAAGCCAGCAGGCCATACGGCCCATCTTCATCAACAAGGCATTCAAGACCCTCGCGAGGGTCCAAGCCTCGCGAGGCGGACGACGCAAGACCTCCTCAGGAGTGGCCTAGTCAGGAAGGCTCACGAGGAGAAGAGATATCAAGGCGGGGCAAACCTCACAATGCTCTCGTGACGTGAGCCATGACGATCGACACCAGGCGGGCGCCAACACACGCAGCGTCCTTGTTTCCTCTTTGGTGCTAAGGAAGCAGGCACAGGCGAGGAGTATCGAGGCATCGGGCAAAGGTTTCCATATCGGTGCAACGAGACCAAGACCACGAGGACGGCAAGATGAAGGTCATCGTGGATCCCAAGACAGCGTCACCACTAGATCTTTTTGCAGGCGAAAACCGCTTTTGTCAGGATAAGCTGTACTAGCTGCTCCCCTTCAAATTTGCCCGTCGTTGTTGCCTTCCTTCCCGCTCAATATTTGGGAAGAGGACCAGGGCCTATATAAGTAGAGCTAGCCACCACAGTAGGGGGCATCGAGCAGTTCATCCATCTCTCACCAGCTAAGTCACCAAGCACAAGGACGCCTCAACCTCAGGAGGTTGTTCTTCCCTCTGTACTGTTCTTCATCAGCCCAAGAGGCAATCCACCACCACCACACTGGAGTAGGGTATTACACCACAACGGTGGTCCGAACCAGTATAAATCTCATGTATTTCTGTGTTGTGAGTTCGTCGAGTTCGTCCGCGAGATCTTAGCAGCTAGGGCGTAGATTGGTAGGAGGGAAAGACTTCACGCGCACCCAAGTGTTCAAACCTTAAGGGTTTGCCGGAACCCCACGTACGACATTTGGCGCACCAGGTAGGGGTGCGCCGTAGCTTCCCTATCGTCGATCAGTTGATCTGTCGCTCCGTCGTCTCCATGGCGGACGCTCGCCGAGCTCGAGCTGAGCGCCGGGCTGCCCTCACCGCCCGCGTTGCTCAGACAGCTCCCATCGGCGGGCCATGTCGTCGCTCTCCGTCTCCCGCCACCAACGCTGCCACCGGCCCGGCGGGGAACGAGCAGTAGGCGACCTTGCTGCATCCTTCGGTACGGCAGGACGGCCGCACCGCCACTCCATCGCTGACCCCGGCCAGTTCCTCGTCACACGCACGCCGCGCTCTCATGGAGGCACGGGCCGCACTCACTACAAAAAAAATACACTTCCGTGATGATACGTGTTTGTCACAGTAGGTCACTTTTTTCGTCATGCATGTACATCCATGACAAATTTATGACAGAATCAAGATAGTCATACCTGTGCTGTCGTAGAAGTGTTCCATGACATTACCAAAATTATCATCACGGAAGTGTCCACTTCCATGACGATAAATCGCGCGTCACAGAAGTGCTTTCGTCAAGGGTGACAGACACGTGGCATCCACCGTAATGGAACGCCGTTAAGATATCGGGTCGGGTTTTGGATCTGATAACCCGTTAACAGCCCCGACCAATGGGAAATTTTCACGTCTAAAATTCTTATTGGCTGGACGAAACACGGGTCAGCTCGTCAGTGGGTCAGATAGGCTCCTATGATATGTCGACACGTGGCACGGCCCAACAGTGGCCCATTTAGCTTACAAAGCCGGCCCATTTGACTTGGTCAAAAGTTAACGGGTTGTCCTATGAAAAGCCTGTTAACGGACTCTTCGCAAATAGCCCATTTTACGGCCCGTTAACTCACGGCCCGTTAGGCCCTAAAGGAAATTAGCCCAACAACGTCATGTGGGCCATCGAATATAATACCAGCCCATTTCACTTTCGGCCCATGTATGGCCCACGATGTCTTTCGGCCCATATGAGGCCTTCGTATCTTTCGGCCCATTACAGGCCCACGGTGAGTCTAGCCCATAATGAACAGTAATTTTCTTTATACCCGTTAACGGCCCGTGATTTACATGGGCCGTTTCCAGCCCGTGTTAGCTTTCGTCCTATTGACGGCCCATACGTTCTTGGGCTCCTTTTCGGCCCTCGATTACTTCCGGCCCATTATTGGCCTATTCCCCTAATGGGCCAAATTCGGCCCATGGCAAGAGTCAGCCCGTTACTGGCCTGTTCCACTAATGGGCCAAATTCAGCCCATGGCAAGAGTCGGCCCGTTACTGGCCTGTTACCATAATGGGCCAAAATTGGCCCATGGCAAGAGTCGGCCCGTTTTTGGCATGTTAACCCGTTGCGCCGTTTCCAGCCCGTCCTATATTCTGGCCCATTAACGACCCATTATGCCTGTGACAGAATTGAGCCTTTGCTGTCCTACGGCCTGTTACCGTGCTGGGCCGATACCAATTGCGCCCGATTATGGCCCATGTAGACACATTTATCCGACGGCCCGAGGCCCACCGATTACATGCCCATTTATCGACGGCCCATATATGGCCCATGGTAGTTGCGGTCACTAGCAAACTAGGGAAAAAGAAGACTAGGAAATAAATAAGGACAAAACTAACGCTAGGCTATTAAGGCGATTGCACAGATTACATCCACTCGGCATCAAAGATCGCCACCAGTGCAAATATAGGGAACACCCTACACTATACAAAAATGGCTTGCTGTTTTCTTCAGGCAGTGGCTGCACGTTGAGAATACATTTTGTATCGCATCAAAACAAATTACAACTATATAACAAAAGGAAGGTTGGCATAAAACTTAACAGTCTAGCAGATAAATGCACCACCAGAAGTTAAGAAGCTCAGTTCATTTGACCTGACTGTTACGTTTTCATGCTGTATTGTCCGATGGAGCACCATAACCCTCGCCTTCATTTCCCCTTGGCTCCTGAACAACATAGCAAATGTCTGATAGTCTGGTTTCAAAACCATGCATATCTTGACGACATTGAGCAATGTTTCTCCTTGTTTCACAAAGGGTCTCTGTTAGGGAATGGACTTGTGTCTAGAGCGCAAATACAACATTGCTTTGAGCTTGCATATCATGATCATGAGGCAGTTTGGACGATATTGCCTTAACAACCAACCCAGTATTATGCAGGAACGTGCTTTTGGCACCGTTAGTGGACAGGTACTGACCCACTACAGCAAGAGCTGACATTGCGGTTATAGTTGCCTCGCCACCTTCACAAGGTGGCGGTTCCACCACTTTTTCCATAGCTCACTGAAAAGTTGAGGTTTTACATTAGTAGTACCAGAACAGAAGATATTAAGGAGGCAGCAAAACCAAACAAAATAGCTTTGGTCTATATACAGAACTTATTCTGGTGAACCCATGTAAAATATTAGTTGTATTTTATTGCAAAGTACATAATAAAACCAGGTTCCAAACATATGACCATGTACCATCGCTAATGTATTGCCTATTTCTTCACATTGTATTGAGGGCTAAGGATGAAGAGACGAAGTTTATAATACGATAAGCATAGTATGACGTCATTCATATCACAAAACAACTGAGAATAGACAAACATGCAACTGTAACGTTGTGTGGGCAAGTCTAGCACAGAACTAGATTACGGGTCAAGATCAAAGGAGCATCACTCCTCTCTTTTAAACCTTGTAAGGTGCAATGATACGCTAAGACAATTGTGTATAAAATTGAAAAGAGTAATAGACATTGGCTGCAAACCATGCAGTTCAAGGCACAAGTTAGAGTAAGTAGTAGTTAAAAGGCATGAGGATTAAGGACTTACAACAGCTGCTTTGACTGGTGTAGTCATGCCCTTCTTCTTGCTGGTGTGACAGCCCTTGAAGATTTCCACAACATTTGGTTCAGGTACTTTTTGGTCCTTGCGGGCTTTCCTCTGCATTTGGAACAAGTCAATATAGATCTGATAATATGGTACAGCGAAAAGAGTAAAACAACAGCTAATTACAAGAGCCTCGTAGTGTGCAATATAGCTACGAGATCCTGTCATCTGTTGGAATTTCACTTTCGTACGGTTGGCCTTGTTCTTTGAACAGTTCACCTACAAGAAGATCGATTTGTATGGTACATGCATAAATAGGACTTCAACATGTGATCTGATGACATATATATAATGTACCTGATACTTCGGATCAGACCAGTGTTTAAAGAGGCCTCTCTAGTCTTCATCAGATATATTTTCCACTGGAGATGTTTGGGCAAGTTCACTGTTAGCCTTGCCTTCAAAGTGAGTTTTCCTCAAGTTATACCGATACTGTCGCAGAGCAGACTTGAAAATATGGGTGCAAGCTTGTCTGGTTGCATCATCTTGGCTATGCAACTTGAACCTCATATGTTGAAAATTATGGGAGTCTCATTATCAGCAACCTAGAAAGTATTGGACAGAGCAAGACAATATTACTAGTTTCCATACATAACCATACTTACAGATAAATGGTCGAGGAAGGTGTTGAACTGGGTTTCGTCTTTGTCATTCCTGTACTGAATCCATGTTGGGAGGATATGTACATGACACCTAACAGCAACCGCTGCCTCTGATACTAACTTGGCTGACTCTGTAGCATCATGTGGCCTTTTTAAACCTGCCTCAAAACGGATCTCCATTCTTCCTCCTCTAGATTTAGTTAACCTATCGAGCATTATCCCTGATGTTTGTTTCCTCTTGCGCCTAGGTGCTAGTCCAACAACAAACATAGGAAGTGTTAGTGTACATCAAACTGTGAGACTACATATAAAGAAGCATGCAACTGTAACTTGACTCCAGCAACTACCTTCTTGCTGTTGAAGCTCACAAGGTTCATCTGATATTGCCAACTCGTCTTGTGTTAAGAGTTCTTGGGAAGTAGTGTCAGGTGGCAAGGGAGCTTGGGAACGTGCTGCTAGCTCAGTTGACGCACGAGTACGTCGTGCACCTGGTAGTACTGTGGTAGGTGTTGCAAGAACTAGGGTTGTCTCTGCTTGTTTGGTGGAAGCTATTTGTTTCTGTTTGTCTTTTTTTGCAACTCGTGTAGCATGGGATGCCGTGTTTGTAGAATTTTCTGCTAGACTTTGACCTTCTATTGCACCATCAGTACCAGCAGAATCTGCAGGATTCATCCGCTTCTCATTCCCTGCCATTCTATGTTTCTTCCTCTTTCTCTGTGCCATGTTAAGTCAAGCCGACAAGAAAAACGAATAACAATTTAGTTCTTCAGAACAAATTGATGCATGATGCAGACGAACTGAACTTTGATGTTAGACAACCACATGATAGGAGGATGTAATATGTATGAAAAACAGGACGGAAGAGATAACCAGAACTATGATGTGTAAACTAAGAAGAAGACATTTCACCAAATTAGAAGCAATGCAATGGAAGGTAGACACCATATGAAAGATGCTACAAATGTCGCTCTGCCAAGTTAACAGTGTCTCATCATAAATGGCGTTTAAACAAATGTGAAGCAGTACAAGAAATAAATCATATGCAAGATGCAAACAACATCACACTACCATGTTAGAGGTCTCTCGTCATTAGTGCCATTTCATATTCACAGCATTGGATATCCACAGCTTATGATGTGTAAACTAAGGAGAAGGCATTTCAACAAATTAGAAGCAATGAAAGCTAGACACCATATGAAAGATGCAACGAATATCAGTCTACCAAGTTAAAACTGTCTCGTCATAAGTGCCATTTCAACAAATTAGTAGTACAAGCTAGAAAAGAATGTGAGATGTAACCTATATCACACTCCGAAGTCAAACGTGTCTTATGATAAGTGATTGTTGCAGGTTACACAACAGTAGTAATATGATGTAAGAACATGGTGTGATAGACAGACATTGTATGTTCTAGAAACAGGAACACGTGTCTTACTCAAGTATAATGTGTAAAGTAAGCAGATGGAATTCAACAAAATTAGAAGCAATACAAGCTAGACATGACACATAACATGCAACCACATATAACAGTGCCAAGTTAGAGGGAGCACCGGTGATGCTGCACTAGGGGAGACGTGCTCATCATAAACACAACTTTGTTGAGTGTCTATGCATGTGTTGTCTTGGAAATCATCTTGGGGGTGTGGAGGAGTAGAAACTGTAGAGGCCCTCCGTTCGGAAGGATCACCTTTATCCGCTGCCTTGCTAACTTCCTTTCGCTTTGTTGATTTTGAATTGTCAAGTAAAACCGACAAGAAAAGGCAATAAAATTCTCTCTTCAGAACTCATTCATGCATGATACTGACAATCACTACTTTGATGTAAGGCAAACACATGATATCAGGATGGAATATGTACGAAAAATAGGACGGCATGGCATGTTCACAACTGTTTGTGTAAACTAAGCAGAAACCATTCCAGCAAATAAGAAGCAATGCAAGCTAGACACCACATGAAAGATGCAACCAATATGACTCTGCCAAGTTAATAGCGTCCCATCATAAATGGAATTTCAACAAATTAGAAGCAGCGCATGCTATAAATCATATGAAAGATGCAAATAATATCGCACTGCATATACTAAAGGTGTCTCGTCATGTTGATTGATGCGGGATACAAAAAACAATAGTTTTATGTAAGGACATGCTTAATAGACAGATGTACTATGTACTAAATACAAGAAGGCATGTCACATTAACAGGTATAATGTATAAGCTAAGCAGACTAGCACATGCAGTTTAACCAGATTGGAAGAATTACAATCTAGACACCATATGCAACATGCAACCACATATCATGCTGCCAAGTTAGAGCAAGCACCTGCGATGCTAGTGTAGGGGAGATGATGTAATCAACTACAGAGCTACATTCACTATCTTCATGTAGCATTTCTATTTATTGAGAATCATGTCGGGAGGCTGACGCTGCATTCTTTAAATGAGGAGTAGTCCCCTTGCATGGCTGCCTCGTCATAAGTGATTGATGAGGGATACACAAGAACATTAGTTTGATGTAAGAACATGGTTAATACACAGATGTACTAGTATGTACCAAAAACAGAAAGGCAGTCATATTCAAAGGTATAATGTGTAAGCTAAGCAGATGCAATTTAACCAAATTGGAAGCAATACAAGCTAGACATCCGGCTGGAGTGGTGAGCATGATCATCTAGGACCTGAGAGCCTGGAGGGAGGCGGGCTGCTTCGCCACCATCGCAGCTTTTTAGTTGGCTTCCAGGTGATGCCTATCTTTGCTGGGCTTGTCACTGGCTCGGCCAGTGCCTTGACTAGCTACTTGTCTTCTGGTGCTCACGGGGATGGTGGTTCATGTAAAAATATATCTTTCCTTATCTTATCGACTTCGGCCTTTCGAATACAATCTAGACACCATATGGAACATGCAACCACATATGACACATCGAAGTTAAAGCAAGCACCTGGGATGGTGGTTCATTGTGAGCGAGGTCATCAACTCGAGAGCTACGTTCCCCGTCTCCATCTGCTGACACTGCACCCATTAAAGCGTTGAGACATGTCTTGCCTAGCCGCACAACAAGCTGGAGCGACTTATCTCTTTTCTTTTTGGCTTCTCTCATGGTAGTAGAGTCTGAAATACCCTTGCATAAAAACACAACAGTGAGAGTAAGGGTGAAGTGTGTGCAGAACTAGTGCACTGTAAAAGTAGCAGATAGCAGGTGGCTAAAAAATAAATGACAGGAGACATATGATAGCTCTACAACATTGCATGGCAAACAAAATTAGATTCTACTCCGTATGATTTTGTAATATATGAGCACAGGAAATGCAGGTACTCCTCCAGCACACCACCACATGTGGTCATATCTAAGATAACAGTCGATTGAAAATAAATAGGTTAGTTGATTTTTTTAATGAACCGTCCGATCTATAAGGAACGGGCAGATGGCCTTCGTCTACCTCCCGCCAGTCACTGTTGACGATCTTTCTCGAACAGCCAGCGACCACCGGCCCAGACCCCTGCCTCCGCCACCCCGCCCTCCCATCGACCTCATACCACCGCCGTGCTTGGCAGCACCCCCATGCCATCCCTTTAATCCCGGCCGACCTCCAGATTGGGCACCAGTAGCTCTAGGCCGCACACGTCCCTAAGATAAACACCAAGGCACTGCTTCCCTGGCGTAATAGGCGTACTAGCACCTGTTACGCCAGGGAATGCTTCCGTTAATTGGGAATCAACTGGCCAAAAATTGAAATTCAGGGGGGCGACGGACCTCTAGCTAAGGTGAAACAGTATATGAGGAGAAACCTTGTGCATCGCGAGTTACTAGGAACATCTAGTATCGAGAAGAAGCGGTCAACTAGTGTCTTCTGTGGGATGAATACCGTGCAAGCAGAGACGTAAGATTTGCACGAATAAGGGAAGAGGAGTACCTTTTTCGGTTTCCGGTGTGGTCACCCCCACATGTCAGGCCGATCTTCTTGTTTTTACCGGGGAAACCGATGTTCTGGAGGGTGCATGCTTGAACGAACCCATGGCCAAATTGTTGACTATGTTGTCGTGGCCGTATGTCGGCGGAGGGGAAGCAGATCCGAGGTGGCGAAGGACGGCGTAGCAGGAACAGCTCCGGTGCGGTGGAGGGTGGCGAAGTTGGAGCGGCAACGGTGAGGCGCAGGACGGCGTGGTTGAACTAGCTCGGGTACGGACGGCTCGGCCTCGGCTTCAACTACTAGCCGTGGAGGGCGTTGCGATTGAGGTTGCAGTGGACGACGACGTCGGGGTATCGGCTCCGGCGTGATGTAGGATGGCGGCGGTTGATGTGTGGGATGGGGTGGCGGACGGAGGACGCCAGGGTTTCGCGGCTGGTGGAGAGGTAGTTTTGGCGCCCACGGAGTACGAATGGGGAATCGGACGGGTGGGGGGAACCATGTTTCGGTCTGGGACATGCTTGTTTTTGGCTTTTTTGAACAGAAGATGGGACGCGCTTGTTTGAAATTTGGGGAAAGTACAAACTTTGCCCCCCTCTTAAATTTCAGACCTACTACGGGTCGGGGGTAGGATGGTAATCCCAGGTGTCCCAAATAGTGGGCGGGAGTGATTTCGGCCGTGCGCATGTGTGCTTAGGCGCCATTGTGTATGAATGTTTTTCGGATGCAGTTGCGTGGCGTCTAGATGAAGCTACAAACCTACCCCGGTTTAGACCTTTGGACGTCGGACCGGTAGGTTTCACGGGTCGGAGTTATTAGAAAAGTAATTTCCTTGTACTACCAAACATTGGTCTCACGCGGTTTCGGGCGAGTAGACGCTCTTTTGGCGCTTCGTTCAAAATTTTGAAACACAAGCATTCACGTTTAGAGTACTCTTGAACTATGAGGATTGACCTAAATATACAACGTTATATTTGACCTTGTATGTTTGAAAACCTCATTAAATTATCCGCTTCTTTTTGAAATTTTGACACTTGAAAATCCTATAACTACGATTATTTTGGAATGGAGGAGCTAAATTTGAATCTATTTTGTACACGACTACATATGCTATTATGTACAAAATCAAAGCAAAGATTGGTGCCCCCATAATTTAGGTATGGTTTACAAATGCCATGATATCAAATTGAAATAATTGAATGGACTTCATGTTGAATTCGATTTTTTTAAACCACCTTAAGTTGAATTCAAATGTATGCTAGTTCATAGGTAGTAGCTATTTATAATGTCCATTGTGTAACTTTCGTATGTATAATGTGCTTTACACACAACATGAACTATACTCATGTTTATATTCGATTGCTAAAGCGATGCATTGTCTGGAGTTCAAAATACTAACTATGTGGATCAATTGTGTCGAATAATAACATAGACATGCTCAAATTCGATAGAATCTAGATGTCTGATGGATCAATGACCGCTCCTTACGCGAATTGCAAATATCATGATCCCATCCTAATATTTGGATACAATTTATATCTTTAATCAATGTGTAGAGCAGTCTTTTACGTGTAGTTTCACTCTCCATCGGTGGTCTCTCACACATGCTCACACACTCTCTCCCGAGGTGTCTTTCTCGCACACATGCTCTAGATATAACCCTCCCTCTCTCTCGTAACCATTTACAACTGTTTTCACTAACCTTTATCACAAGCACTCTTCCTCTCGCAAACATACACACGCACAATCCTCATCGACCCTTTCTATATACATGGACCTGCCTACGTGTCTCATGTACGCACATTATATTTACACCTGTCTCTCACGCATTGTCTCACACCTCTCTTCCTAATTGACGAGTATGATTCTAGCAGAGCATTCTGTAGGATGCCCCTTAAAGTTAGGTTGGATGAATAGTAATATCAGAGATAAAGGGGTTACCTTAGTCCGAGAACCTAGGGTTACAAATCCTAGCCGGCTTTGTCAGTGGACACAGAGTCCTTCACAATTCTACTATCTTTGTCTTGTACGACTAGTCATCCATGGGTCTTCCTAAATGCATCACGGGCCGACCAATGTGGCGCACGACGGAACAGAACGAAGGGCCTCACCTCGACCCACCGGACCTCACGCGGTGACACACCCTCTGCCCCCACGTCTCATTATCTTCTCACACCCAGACGTACCAACACAAACACCACACACACAGAAAATTTCTCCTGGTGCCTCTATTCCCTCCCCCCTTGCATATACACACTCAAGGGAATGGAATCTCTTGTCGTGACGTCATATTCGTCTCTCTCTCTCTAGACCACTCTCATTTCTCATGCTATCTCTCCCACGCCCCCCCGTCGGCCCCTCTATCCATGCCTCTCCCGAATACGTAATACACACACATACCTCTCTAGGCCCCGCAAAATGCATCAACTACACATTCACACATGTTACATCATGTACCCCATTGATCTAAAAAGCCCTCTCTTCACGTTTATTTCGCATACAACATTCCTTTTGAATAAAGTGTGGCCAAAAAATATTTTAGAGTTTCTACATATATACAACATTACAAAGTTATATGGAGGAGTACGAACGCTAATCTGCATTGCATGGTGCCCACAATGATATTTATTCCGCACTGTGAATTTGTATATTTTTATACTATATACAAAGTTAGTCATAATAAAGAGAAACGAAGAGCATCTCTCTCTCCGTCACATACCCCCCTGTACGCCCTTTCACGTATGCACACAAAACTATCTCCAGGTCCTCTAAAAGTAACCCCCCCCCCCCAGAAAATTCAGGCATGTTTCATCTTTCTCTCGCGATATATGCAATGACAATCTTTGTATTTGAAGCGAAAGCATGATACGTACATGGACTTCAGAATCCACTCATTACGGTCATCATTAATGTTTAGTGGTTATTATGCAGTCACGGGCTCACCATACAACTCCATATTTGCTCATGACATGATTAGTTGACCAGGTAAACGCTCCACGTGGCACCTCCAGTGTTGCATCACATTATCTCACTACCATCATGCCCACCTATCAACTTGTATCTACTCTACATCTACACTCTTATAAAATACATAAAATACACTCTTATAAAAAACCGAGTTGGTGATGATGGTGTGCCTGCCATCCTGCAATATAGGCTGTCCGATTTATATCTGACGGATAGGAAAGAAACTATGGCAATTTTGCAAAAAGTTACCCACACACCTCTCCACATTTGCAAATAAGGCCTTCCCTCGTTCATCCTTTTCTCTCACAAGATAAACAAGTCATACAAATGCATCTTGATGTTACGTGCAACACACAGGCATCTTGCTAGTAAGAATGAAAACAAACAACAACAAAATATTTGGACGGTGGTTCGAAGTCATGACCGCGGGCACAGCGGACAAGGTGGCCTTGTATTGGTACGCCGAGCCATCTGTTTTAACACACATGATCTGGTGTGGTGATTATACACACACGCACGCATGCACACGGACTGCATCCACGCAACACTCACACAAACACATGCACCCACGCATGCACGCAACACTCACACGTACACACGCAGCCACGCACACACGCAACACTCACACGCACGCACGCACGCACGCATGCATGCACACACTAGTACACCACACGACCAACACACACTCTCACGCTCAAGTGCTCAACCTACACGTGCATGCGCACACATCAGGCTATGACAGACACATACACAACCAGGTGATTCCCGCGCACGGGTTGGAGCCTTGTCGCGCCTGCGTAAATTTGTGTTTATTTGACCTTTTGCCTATACGAACTGACAGGTGGGACCCACAACGAACGTGGTCAATTTAACTAGTCAACATGGTGCCACGCAGACTATTTGGCCGGTCAACAGAGTGCAATCCGATGCTGAGCTGTGAGCAAGTGACCGTATAATCACCGCAAAACATATATAGTGACCGTAATCAGCTTATTCTGAAGTTCGGTGACCGTATTACGCTTTTCTCTCTGTAGGCCCTCCAAAACTACATCTCTACGCGTTCTCGCATGTTACATCTAACAACTATGCAATACAGCACTACTACTACACTCTAACACAATAAGTCATATGTGTTTTTAGTTTTACTAGATATCATATTGTTACTTATAACTATTCAGTTTGCATACATTCAAATTGCCTTTGAAATGTATGGCCAGTATCATCTACCGCGCGGGAAAAATCCTGCCCTTTCCTGTTTAATCGGGTTTGTATCGATGTATCGTGCGAAACCGCAAAACTATACTAGTGCACTATACAGTACAAGTGACAATTCACTGGGCCGTCGTGTCATCTACTCCTCCGTCGTAAGAGTGGAGCGCTCGCTTTCATAAATCTTCTAGTCCCTTTCGCCGACATGTGGGACATCAAGCTACCGGGTCCACGTGCCATACCGGAATACAGTGCAGAGCAGCCGGGGTGAAGCACCCTAGTCATGGCGCCGGCGTAGTAATGAGCAATAAGGCGTCAAATCACAAAGCTGCACCTTTCCCGCAGTTAAGTTGGAGGGACAAAGCAACCATCATTTCACTCTTTGCTGAATCCGCTTCTCCCTCATCTTCTTCAACTTAACCACGTGTTGCTTCTGCCGTTGTTCTGCCTCATGTGTGTCACACCCTGATTTTCATGCCACAACACTTAAGCTAATAAATCATGATAAAATGTGGTTTGACAAAAACATTTGAGTGTTTTTTCTTTGCTTTGATTGAATTTTTTACTATTGTTTGCAAGTGCTCTAAAAATCAAATAAATCCTCCAACACTTATACTCCTTCTCCTTGATCCAAAACCTTTTCCCAATGATCATGACATGTGTATAGTGCAATATAGTATTTTCTTACAAAAATAATTTGGCCAAAAAGTATTTTCAAAAATTAGTTTTCCAAAAACCCCTGAATTGAGGATTGCACTGCAAGTACTTAATTAAGGGCAGTAAAAATCTTTCCAAAAATATTTTTGACTCCTATTAGATATAGGTTATCCAGAAACCACAAATATATAATTTTTAAAAGTTATTTTCCTATTTTATTTAAAGGATTTTTCTTAAGGCCAGAAATGGTCTTTAATAGGTTAAAATTATTTTAAAGCTTTAGAAATATTTGAGAAAAATTAGAGAGACTCAATGGACATATATTTTCCATATATATGAGTTTCAACACATGGTCATGATCAAAATATTGGACAAAACCGCCCAAAACCATTTCTGCTCATTTCAAGGATTTGAAATATTTCTACAGGAAATATTTTCATAAAAATCCAAGAAAATTCTAACATGTCACATATGACATTTTTGATGATCTTGCCAAATACCATGTCATAGAGAATAGTATAACCCCATGAAACCCTTTCAAAACCACTTTTGTCCTTTTTCAAGATTGAACATTTTTGCACTGTCAAACATGTCCAAATGCTCTCAAACTTGGTGCACATGCTCAAATGGTGTAATAATGCATCTAGACCAAATGGCACAAGTTGGAGAGAATGTTATATTGATCAAAGTGCCCCAAAACCCTCTCTGACCAGAATCAAATTTGAACAAGTTAGTACTACCAACTTCCTCTCCTTGACCCCAACTTTTGTGAGCATGTTCAAATCCTCAAATGATGACACTTCACCAAGTGGTGCGTCAAGGAGAATATATTTGCATGACTAAATCTTGGTAAAACCATTTCTGTTGATTTCTAGGGTTTACCAAAGTTACATTGACCACTTTGCCCAAATGAGCTCAAAATTGGTGGAAGGTCCTAATTTTATGTGACATTTCACCCTGTGGAGTCTCGTGGCAAATGAAAATCATCTGCTTACACAAACCACCATCAAACACCTTCTGGTAATTTTTAAAAGTTGATGTTTTCCCCTCTTTCCTTGTTCTCCTTGAGACCAACTTTTTACCACAGCCCCTCCTAGACCTCCTCTACCTCCAGTAACAATGGCTGCATTTCAGCTCAATTATTTGGGGGTGAAACCCTCACTTTCTCTCTCGGGACAGCACCATTTCTCTGTATCTCAACCTCCCTCCTCACTCCAGTGGATCCCTAGGGCATCCAATGCCATATCCACATTGTTTACCCCCCTTGCAGCTGCCAGACACAAGTGGGCGCGTGAGGATGCGAGAAAAAGCCACGGGTGCCGGCCATTTGCGTGCTCTGGAGCACGTCAGCGTGCTCCCGACCGTTGACGCCGCGTCCCCCGACCACCTCGAGCCTCCCCCTCGCGCCAGTCGAGGTGCCTCGACATCCGCAACACGCCACCGTGCAGGCCCCCTCGTCTCTCCATCTCTCTCACCTCCCGCGGTGCGCGCCCAGGGCCGCCCAGCTCGGCCAATGCCCGGCCACGCACGCACGAGCATCAGGGCCTCGCCCCGCTCCCTCTCTCTCTTCTTGGCACCCTACGCGACTCCTGCGAACGCCGTAGACAACTCCTCTCCCTCCCTCCTGGCCTCCTGAGCCGTTTCTGCGGCCACCCGTGCGCCGCCTCCACAGTGAGCTACGGGTCGGCTATTTAAGGCCACCCCCGAGCCCCCTCTCTACTCCTTTGGCTCCCTCTCCCTCTCGTGCACCCCTGGACAAACCCACACCCCTCCCCGTGTCTTCCGTTCACCGCAATGGCCGGAGCGCCGCCGTCGGGCTCCGCCTAAATCCGGGCTATCCCGAGCCTCTCCTCTCTCCCTAGCCACTCCAGTACTCTCATACAACCACCTTGAGGCCCTCCATCACTGTCGTTCATCCACGGGAACGCCACGCGCTCGTGGCCGAAGATGGCCGATAGCCTCCTCCGCAACCACCCAAGCCATCGCTGCTGCAGCCCTCCACGGCGTGCGTGCAACACATGGATGGGTGCGGCGTGGCCTCCTGAGCACGCCGGTGGGCGGAGCGTCGCCGGAGACGCTCTGTAGCCCCGGCAATCGCCGGCGGGAGCCGCTCCTCCCCGCGGCCGGAGCGCGCGCGGGAGGTTGAAGGCGACCTGCAACTGGGGCCCGCGCGTCAGCGACCCAGTGGGCGGGCCCCCGCCATTTAAGTGGAAACGGCTTCGGCGAAGACGCCTTCGACGTCTCCCGTCGCCCGCGTGGCCAAGCCGCTGGGCCGGCCCACTGCTATTTCCCGCCCTGTGCGCAGGATAAGGGTAAAACCCTTTCCCTTTTCTTTTTCTTTTTCCAGTCAACTTCAAAAATCCATAAACAATTCAAATTAACTCCAAATTTGATGATTCAAATTTCTAGTAGTTTCTAAAATCATTCCCTACCACATGGTGCTATTGTCACATTTTTACAAAAGCATTTCCTTCACAAACAATTAGCAAATCCTATTTTTCCATTTCTGTGATGAACTTTAGAAAATCACAGAGAGCTCAAATTTGATCCAAATGCCATGATTCAAATTCCTTGATGTTTCTAAGTTCATAACTTAGTTTATGAACATTTTTATTAATACTTTTTGTACCACACAATATAATGAGCCACTTCTTCATATTTGTCAACTTTGCAAATGCATAGGAAAAATCATTTCAACTCCAAATCCAGTGAAACCAATTCCTAGATGCTTCTAAAATCATCCTTTGTTAAATGGGTGCCTTTGCTTATTTTTCAAAAATATGTTTCTATACACTTGTTGCGAATCCATAAACCTCTTGATTCCATCATATCAAAATGTTTAGAAATATCCACTGACCAAATTCCAATGAAACCACTCTGGTTAATTTTCGTATAATCAGAGATGTCCTAGAAAAGTCAAATCAATATTTTTAGAGCACTCTCATTTCCTGCTTTGTTGTGTTGCTTATTATGGTTGCTTTCGACGATAGTTGACGAAGTAGATGAAATGCTCGGAGTTGGACCAGAGATATTTGAAGACCTCGAAGACTTTATTAAAACAAGCAAGCAGCCCTTTGACCATGTATATGAAACCCTTTTTATGCATGTCATATAGCACCATATCGTTGTTGCAACGGAATCATGATGAGGTGGTAACCACTTTGATGGGTTGCCTTTGTTACTTCCTCGTTGATACTTGCATTGTGCATGACCCTACCTCCTTATGAGGGTTATGCCGGTGGGACTAGATAGGATGCTAAAGTAGTGCTACGCAAATTGGGACGGTAATATGCATAGAGATGGAGACAAAGTATTTTCAAAGGACTTTTGAAAACCCCGTCGGGTGCCACTTATGCCCGAGGGAGATGATGAGTTGGGTAACCACTTGATGACGAAGTGGCGTACCGAGGCAAGTGTGTGTGTTGTTTGCAAAAACGGATTAGATTTAAGATTTGTCGACTGTCCCAACCTCACATGTGCAACCACTCTACCCTTATATGGGAAAGGGCATTATTGATTACCTAGGCTGATACTAGCTTGGAGCCCGCATTACTAGTGACGGGGGAGAGTTGGTGCTCTCTCTCGGGACGGGGTCGTGCCAGGTAGGGCGGCCATGACTGTTTTTACAGGGCATCGGATACACCGTTGTGTCCCCTCTCAGATGTTACGATCTCGAGCGAGTCTCGTATGATGTACATCGTGAGGACACGGAACAACGAGTGGACTCCTTGTTAGTGTTGTCTAGGGAAAGATAGTGATCGGGTGCTTACCTGGGTACTTGAGGTACCGCGGGTCATGGATGACACGGAAGTTCCCCGAATCTTGTGGGTGAAGTGTGCAACCTCTGCAGAGTGTAAAACTATTCGAATAGCCGTGTCCATGGTCAAGGACAGTTGGGCGGTGCTGCTTAAACTACGTCCACATGTTTACAAACTAGTGTGTGTGTTTGGATAAGTGGGAAGAACTAGTTGGGTCAAGTCAAAGGACTTGACATGAATGAGTTGGGTTGGAGCCCACTCTATTTATGTTGATATCTGTAACCTGTCCTCATGGTTACTTGAATTCTCCTGATGCATGTCTTTCAAGTTGTTGAACATGTCATTGCACTCAAAACTAGCTTTCCGCAAAAATTTACCTATATCATGCATTGTTGTACCTTGAACCAAAACATGGGTTGCTTGCGAGTACATTCAAAGTACTCATTGGCTTGCCACTGGTTATTTTATTGGCCAGGCATAAAAGAACAGGATATGAAGAAGAATGCTTTGGTGACGAACATGCGAGCTAGGACGCTTCCCAGTCAGAATGCCTGTAGGGTTAAGGCAGATGGCATGGGTCCAAGTTATCGACGAAGATTTCCGCTGCAATGTTATACTGAAGACTTGACCATAATGGTCCTACTTGTGTAATACGGTATGTATGGATGTAAGACTCTAGTTATTCAACTTCTGTGTGTTCAGTGAGCATTGATCTCTGGGATGACTGTACACGTGCATTCGGTGATCACGACTTATGAGTCGGGGTCCCCACAATGTGGGACGCGGATCGGCTTGGTAAAGCACTGACACGTGGGACCGCATGTTAGCAAACCGCCAGGACAACGTCCTCCGAAAATAAGAAGCCTAATCCTAGACTTACAAAGGGCTACGTAGTTTCTCAAATAAGAAACCTCCCCTGCCATCCGCGCGGTAGAATCACCTCCTTTTTACTAATCTCGATTCTATAATTTTTTAGATCAATATAATTGAGATTTGTATAGATAGCACACGGGAGCAAAACCAAGTGGTACGGTTAAGGGCATCCACAATGTGTAGCCAAATGTGAAAATAGCTTTGGCATTGTGGGAACCATTGTGGACGGTGTTGCCAAAGCCAAAAAGATGGAACCGAAGCTCCGTGATTGATTGATTGAAGGAATAGAAAAATGCAACGTCTCTCCTCTTTCTCCCATGCTTGGACGCATGTAGTACTACAATATAGATCACAAAGTCTACTCCCCTGTCCCTTATATCACAAATCACAAAGCATTGAGGCGTCAAATCACAAAAGCACGGACGAAGCAACCATCATTTCACTCTTTGCTGACTCCGCTTGTCGTGGATTTGTCACGGCAGATGTCCTTAGTGTCAGGACTTAGTTGCGAGGCCAACGCATCTATGTGGTAGCTTGAAAGGGGTTGAGTGGGACGAGAGACGCAGGGCGGATCAACACGCAAGACAAGGATTTAGACAGCTTCGGGCCCCGGGAAACATCATCCGGTAAAAACCCTACATGCTGTTTGAGGCTAGGTCTCATTATCATCACGAGGGAGACGCCGTAAACCGGCTCTTTGTGTCTAGCCCTAGAGATTATGATTGTTGTTTCTAACCTGTCCTCCTTTGGGGAGCCCTGCCCCTCCTTATATATGTTGAAGGGGCGGCTTACATGTAGAGTCCAACTCGGACTTTAACTTAAACTATTTTGACTTCCCTTCACGGGCTTCATAACTCCTGGCAACCCAGTTGTTACCGTCTGCCGGTTTAACATGGTCCGCCGGTTTAACATTGTTCTGCCGGTTTAACAATGGTCTGCCGGTTTAGCATCTGCCGGGTTATCATCTGACTTGACTCCTGCCGGTTTACCACCAGCCGGTTTACCGTCTGTCTCAGCCATCTGTCTTGAACTGTCCACCGGTTTACCATCCGTCGGTTTAACAAGTCCCAGCCGGGTTACGACTCCGGCCGGGTCATACCGCGGGGTATGTCCCCGACATTAGCCCCCAAGTTTAATTTGGATTTATCGATGTTAAACTGATCCTGATCCTCTTTAAATCCTTGTGATTTCCTTCTAGAAAATCTGGTTTGATAGGCCAGCTTCATAATCAACTTGCTGACATTGCTTTCTCATAGAAAATTTATTGTGAAGAATAACTCCTTTGATTCAGCTCCCAATGACTTAACAAAAATATTGGCCCTTGAAATCCTCATCTGATCTTCAGCTGGTGTAAAACTTGCCGGTTTATCATCGCCAAGATCGCCGGTTTATAAATTTTGATAGCACCGGGTCATACTTGTAGTTAACATCCAGCTTGAAAATATACCTCTTATATGCCTATCACTTGTAGCCCCCAAGTCTTAAGAAGGTAGCATAGCAATAACTTAAGACTTGCTTCAATATAAATATCACAATCTTGAAGAAATCCAGGTTGTTCATCTCAATCACTAGTCAGAATTGAGTATTCCACATATGTAGCCCCCAAGTGCCGGGTTGTCATGCTTGCAGCAACCTGGGACTTGAAATTGACTGATGCCCATAAAACTTCAACCAATGTAGCCCCCAAGGGCCGGGTCATTATGTAATAATCAACATGGACTTTGTAAATATAATCTTGTAAACTTTGAACAGCAACGTTTAGCCCCCAAGGGCCGGCTCGGTAAGATAATATTGAGCTGGGACTTTGATATATACTTCAATGAAAATAACATTATATGATGTAATCCCCATCATGGGGCTTGAATCCACGTCCACAAGGTTAAGAGCCTTGTGCTTTACCAACTGAGCAGTGGATCCTTCCATGTAATGGATAAAAAGCTTTGTACCTTGATTTGTTGAAAGGAGCGATTGGTAGCCCCCAAGGGTCATGGTCCATGCTTGCAGCGACATGAGACTTGCATATTTGATGTAATCTCAATTTTGAATAATGTAGCCCCCAAGTGCCGGGTTGTAAGCCTGCAGCGACTCGGGACTATTCCTTCAATTGTAGAAAATGATAACCATTGCGCTAAAGCGACTTTGAAAACCTTAATCATAATATTAATAACCATAATAAAAATCCAGCCATGTTGGCTATTCAAGATAATATAATCTGATATGAAAACCCTATTCATCCAATATCATAATGAAAATTCAGTCAAGTTTGGCTATTTGAATAATATAATCCAATAATTTATAAGCGCAAGATTCCAATGGCGCAATCCAAATATATACTGGCGACTTATAGTCCAAAGCCAGACCGGTTTAATAAACACCGGATAATTTCTCATCATATATTGGCAACTTATCGTCTTAGCCAGGCCGGTTTAATAAACACCGGATTAACCATATATAATACTGGTGACTTGTAGTCAAACCAGACTGGGCTGATAATCTCCGGATTATAACTTGATCATGTACTCACAACTTGTAGTTGAAAGCTGAGCCGGGTTGATAAACACCGGTTTACTCCATAATAGGATGGTAATAGAAAATCAAACCGGGCAGATAATTTCCGGTCTAAAAATGGACCGTGTTCCGCCAATTTAGCTGTTTGAACCGGTACAAAATACTGTCGGTTTAAAAAACGCAAATAAAATAGCAACTTCTCAAGAAAGGCTATTAAAGCAAAAGCAATGGCATCAACTTTTTGCAAAAGAAGAGCTCTACTGAGCTTGGTCAGATGGAATTACCATGGTCAGACGCAACCAAGCCCCCCGAAGGCGTAGCGATGGTGCCAGTCAGCCAGGACCCCAAAATGACGCGTGGCGTTACGCCGACCAAGTGGCATTGCTATGGTTCGGGTTCGACCAAGCCCCCAAATGACTCTAAGGCCCGTAGGCCGACCAAGAGGCGTGACCGGTTCAGACGTGACCGTGTCCCCAAATGATCTGGTGGCTTTCGCCGGCCAAGAGGTATTGCATCGGTTCGGACACGACCGAGCCCCCAAGTGACCTGGTGGCTTTCGCCGGCCAAGAGGCATTGCATCGGTTCAAAACATGACCGAGCCCCCAAATGACCTTATAAGGACGGCTATGTTCTCTTTGGTTCGAATACGACCTATGTTTGAACAGGGAGCCCCAAGTGATCTTGATAAGACTTGCAAGGGGTAAACCGGATGTTGTTTTAAAACAACTCCATGTAACCACACGTGATATAAAAGAATAGATACCCCGCTTTATAAAGCGGGAGCCCCCATGTGATCAATAATATATTAGGCTAATAAGGCGGGATACCCATGTTTGAACCGCGCATCATGGCAGCAGGTCCTCTTCGATAATTTTTAACTTTTTGCAAGAGATTAATTCTTCGTGATCCGGGATCTTAAACCGGATATAGAGAGCTTCAAAACTTCGTGGGAGACATCTTTCCCTTGAACCGGATTTTAAACCGGAATCCTCATCTTCAAACGGAAATTATCTGACGGCCTTTAAACTCGAACTTGCGAGAAGTTAATTCCTTTCTTGAACCGGACATTGTTAAACTGGATCTGAGCGCTACAGAGCTTTGTGGGAGAACAGATTTCCCTTGAACCGGATTGTAAACCGGATATTTGAGAACTTCAGTGAGACTGACTTCCCATCAGCCAGATTTCAAACCGGAATCCTTTCTGATGAGCCGAAACTTCTTCATTGAGCCGGGATTTTGTAACTGTCATATACTTTCTAAGCCGGAAATTCTCTGACGGCCTTTAAATTTTCATCAATATAACAGTAGCCTCCGGGATCGGGTTATCTTTCCCTCCATCGTCCTGGGTTCTTAAATCGGCTGAAACTGGCAAGAATTGCTGAGTCATGTCATCGTAGCCCCCGAGTCTCAAAGGTGACTCGAGGAGTTGGCTTGAGACTCTTCATATTTGATCGTGATATAAACCGGCATAACTTGTATATCATTGGTGTTGATAACCCGATGTGAATCCACAGGAAGTTGAGGTGACTGCGGCGGGTTGCAAATGATCCCGTATGAACCATGTCAGCAACTCGGCCAATGGTTCCTTCCAACTGGTGATTTGAAGTTAACCAAACTGTAGCGGCGGCGACTTGTGCGCCTGCCCATTGATCCATCCAGTGTAGACGGCGGTTGATGATAATTTGACTCCAATTTGAAAGAAAACCGGGCTACCCAAGCTGTGACTTGTTCATACTCAATAAATGGCTCGTGCAGACAGGTGCGGCCCGGTATGTTGATGTAGACCGGACTGCGGGGGATGGCAGCCTGTGCATGCGCTATTGGGTAATTCGCATGGTCCTGACGAGTTGACGCGGACTAGATCGCGATATAAACTAGCACGGGTTATCCAATAGCTCAGCGATATAATAACCCCTTTTTGCAATAGACAATTTGTCCTGATATATCATGCCAGGGGTTATCCACCGTAGAGTTGGTGATCACCATGGTGAAGCCAAAATTTAATCACGGCCGAGTCGGCCACGACGTTGCAAACCAGTGCGGATGAATGTCGGCCGCGGGAATAACCAGCGCGGACGGAGAATCGCCTGCGGGCATTATAAACCGGCACGGACGGCGAGTCGCCTGTGGGCATTATAAACCGGCGCGGACGGAGAGTCGCCTGCGGGCATTATAAACCGGCGCGGACGGAGAGCCGACCGCAGGTGTTGTAAGCCGGCGCAGATGGAGAACCGGCCGCGTGTTGATGAAAACCGGACCACCGGCGGTTTGCGCGCGTCCGTTAAGCAGTGTGGAATGGTCAAAAGTCAATATATAATGACGCCGGTGCACGCTCCACATGCATATTGCAGCACCGATGTTGTGGCGAATAATTGTCCTGCATATAAAAAATATGCAAAACCAACGTAATTGTTCTTTTTACAAAAACAATATATGGCAAAAATAAATTTAGATGGATATCACCTGATTCGTTTGGGCCGGAAATAATCCGTCATGAAATTGATGATCACTATGTGAAGTTGAAATCGCTCATGGGCGGGTCGGCTGCGGCAGACGACCACGGCGTTGTAAACCGGCGCGATCATGAGAAACGGCCACGACGACCAGCTGTGCTGAAATGATGTCGGCATGCCTCCATCTCCGTGGCATAATACCACTTTGTAGTGGATTTTGTCCTGTGTAAAATATTACAAGACAGAGTAACTGTTCGCAGACAGATTATTGTACACAGATAAAAATAGATAGGATGGGTATCACCTGATATTTTTTATCGGATGAGCACAGACGCTCATTCCGGATAAGTACATCTTGTTCTGCGGCCAACTCAGCCTTGAAACCTGAACCGTGTATGCGCTTGGTCCAGTAACTTGCACCCAGTCTCCGGTTTTCTTCTAGATGTGTGAGGGCATCTGTCAACCCTGGTGGTTGTTTTGACTATTACAGTAGTGACAGCTGCGACCCGGCACCAGTCGGGATGACTGGCGGGTTGGCCAGCGCGGGCGGGCCGTCTGTAATGGAGACGGCGGTTTAACCGCGGCAACTTGGCACGCAACAACATAGGCGGGTTTAGTGATCCGGTCAGCCCGGTTCGGACGGTGGCTGCGGTGGGTCAATGGAGCAGGAGGCGGCTCACCCGCGGTGTAAGCGGATTGGCCACTTGGGGTGCGCCT
Source organism: Aegilops umbellulata (assembly GCA_032464435.1). NCBI lineage: Eukaryota > Viridiplantae > Streptophyta > Magnoliopsida > Poales > Poaceae > Aegilops > Aegilops umbellulata. The sequence goes on from CP136054.1 coordinate 380,763,436, forward strand.
GATGGTTTGGCAACATAGTAGCTCGACTAAGGAGATGGTAAAGTGAATCCGGGGCGGTTTTAGCGTGACTTAAGATTCTCCAGTGGCGAACGGAGCAAAGCAGCTGGCTGTGATTCGGAACAGAGACCAAACCGGAGACTTGAGGCCGCTCGGTCCGAAGAGAAACGGCAGCACGTGGCCATGTATTTACTCTGACCGTCACGTGACCGAGTACTAATTTAAAATAGTACAATTGCTACTGTTGTCTTGTATGGACAGAGGTGTCTTCCCATTGTTTTAAGGATCCATAGTTGGTCCGATTCCTTCGTGTGTATGCATCTTCATTGGTCGATCAGAGGAAAACGAGGATTCCAGCGATTTGACAGCTTGTAGGACTCGGTGTACAAACGAAAATCAATCTCCTGTCGACGGATCGTGTCGTGCCGCCGACGGCGCACAGAACATCAAACCCTAATTAGTTTCATCTCAATCTAGTAAACTTGCACTTGATGCAGATCCTTCCGAACCGGCTCATCTTCATCCAAATAAATTGCAAACTTCTCAATCCCTAGAAGAAATCCCTCCAAGAACTCAACACCACCGTGCGCCTGGCCCCACGGTGGGCGCCAACTGTCGTGGATTTGTCACGGCAGATGTCCTTAGTGTCAGGACTTAGTCGCGAGGCCAACGCATCTATGTGGTAGCTTGAAAGGGGTTGAGTGGGACGAGAGACGCAGGGCGGATCAACAAGCAAGACAAGGATTTAGACAGCTTCGGGCCCTGGGAAACATCATCCGGTAAAAACCCTACATGTTGTTTGAGGCTAGGTCTCATTATCATCACGAGGGAGACGCTGTAAACCGGCTCTTTGTGTCTAGCCCTAGAGATTATGATTGTTGTTTCTAACCTGTCCTCCTTTGGGGAGCCCTGCCCCTCCTTATATATGTTGAAGGGGCGGTTTACATGTAGAGTCCAACTCGGACTTTAACTTAAACTATTTTGACTTCCCTTCACGGGCTTCATAACTCCTGGCAACCTAGTTGTTACCGTCTGCCGGTTTAACATGGTCCGCCGGTTTAACATTGTTCTGCCGGTTTAACAATGGTCTGCCGGTTTAGCATCTGCCGGGTTATCATCTGACTTGACTCCTGCCGGTTTACCACCAGCCGCTTTACCGTCTGTCTCAGCCATCTGTCTTGAACTGTCCACCGGTTTACCATCCGTCGGTTTAACAAGTCCCAGCCGGGTTACGACTCCGGCCGGGTCATACCGCGGGGTATATCCCCGACACCGCTTCTCCATCGTCTTCTTCGAGAAGCCATCTCACCGCATTAGTTACTCCTAGTAGTACTAGTAAAGGACTTCCTGGATGCAAATAAGGCGGTTGTCTCGGCTTGCAGGCGGCACTTGCGAACGACTTACCGTGGTCTCCCTCAATGGTGTTCTCCGTCGAACGCACTTCACCAAACCACCACAAAAAAATATCATTGACGTCACCGCAATGGGGAAGGAAGTCAAATATAGTTACTACCTCCATTTTTTTGTACACAAGGCCAGTATAGCAAAATTACAATTTGGAAAGGGCCACTAACACTAATCGAGGCAAAATTGATGGGGTTAGCAACCAAGGACATTAATATCCCCTGCATGCATGCGGAAGTGAGAAGGTTGGTTTGCATGGCGTTGCATTAATCAAGCTATGAGGAGTGAGATGGTTAGCTCTTTGGTCTTTGGAGAAGAAAATACGCATTAATTGACACGTGAAACGAGGATTTGTATCGATTAAATCCCGCGAAGGAAAACCCAGCCTTTCTTTTTTAACACTAGTACTCCTAGTACGCACGTACTTATCCTGTTTGGGTCTAGGCCTTGCATTGCCAAACTTCGCCACACATTTTTGCCAAGCTTGCCTAAAGTTTTCAAAATGACAAGGAGTAACACTTGCGCACCGCTATCACGGTCGCACCGCACCCTCACACGGTCGCTCCTACACGCCGCGGTCGCACCGCACCCTCACACAGTCGCTCCTTCACGCCGCAAACCCAACCAAGGGAACGCACCCTCACTGACACGTGTTGTTGCATCTGAACACACCAAACTCAGCCATCCTATCGCTGACACATAATTTCGTTCATAGAGTATGTTTATCCAACCGCATGTTGGGGAGTATCCATATGGCCCGTGCGGTGGTCTGTTGGGGAAGAAGAAGAGGTGAGGAAGAAGGAAATAAGGGTTAGGAGACGTAGGATATTCATCCAACCGCCTGAAATGGTAGACTGACCCAAGTCAGGCGACTTGCATAACAAATATATGTTTTTACACAGCAAAAGATCCATGAAAACAACAGCATAAAGAAACACTATCACTGCTCATGGAAAGAGACGACCTGATCCTCTTTGGCTGCCGGCGCGAACCAGCCGTCGCTGCCGACGTGTGTCTTCGCACCATGGTTGTCCTCGGCCTCCAGCTACTCGTTCAAGCGGAGCGTGCGGGCACTCTGCACGGACGAGAGCACATCCCGGTTCAAGTCGAGGATATCCGGTTCCACCTGCAGGAGGGCCTCGATGGCAGCGGCATCTGCGCGCTTCGCGTCAAGTCGAGCCTCCGCCGCCCTGTTCAAGCCCAGGACGTATGGTTCCGCCTGCAGGAGGGCGTCGATGAGAGCGGCATCCGCGCGCTCTGCGTCGAGTCGAGCCTCTGCCGCCCGGTTCAAGTCCAGGGCGTCCGGTTCCGCCTGCAGGAAGGCCTTGATGGCAACGGCATCCGCGCGCTCCGCCTCAAGTTGAGCCTCCGCCTCCCGGTTCACATCCACGACATCCGGTTCCGCCTGCAGGAGAGCCTCGATGGCAGCGGCATGCGCGCGCTCCGCGTCGAGTTGAGCCTCTGCCTCCCGGTCCTCCTTTAGTATCGCCATGTTGAACTGCTGGTCCGCCTGCACCATGCGGGACTCGGACGCCGGCACAAAGTGGACGTCCATCGTCTCATACCCATTGGGGGCCTTCTGCGTCGCGACCTCCGCCATGAACATTGGGTCGGCTTCCTCCTCCTCGTAGCTTGGCTCCGGAGAACTCGGGGATTGGCCCGCCGCAAAGCGAGCTTGGGAACGGAGGTCTGTGGCGCCGACCGCCACCGCGATTTCTGCGCGGCGCTCCGGCGTCAGCATCTTGTAGTAAGTGATCTTGCGGTGCACCATGGCTTTCCCGCGAACTAGGGGACACTTGATGCGGGCTAGGGGATCGAAAGGTGGGGGAATGGGCTGGAGATTTGGTGTGGTTTTAGGGCAGTGGCTAGCGTAGGCTGAGCAGCGAAGGTTCTGGTGTGAATAGTGGTTCTGGTGATGACCGGTCAATCGGTTTTGACTGTACATCGATCTTGTCACGTTCGCGTTGCAACCCGGCACGCTGGACCCTCCACGTTGCTCACCGAATGGAACGCGCTTCGTCTTGCGTTTTCGCTCGCTTGTGGGACCGCAGTTGAGAGAAAACCGACGTCCCTCCCCCTCCCCCTCCCGCGTCATTTATTATACCACCACTCCCTCTGTGTTATGCGGAGTAAATAAAAACAGAGGGAGTATTACTGCGGATGAGGATCCCGTGACGTGGCCGAACCCATTGAGTAACTGACATGCGGGGCCTAGCAAGCATGGGGTCCGCCAGTAAGTGACCGAAAGGGAGGGTAAGGCAGGGATACCTACGTCAGAGGATCCACTTCCACTATACTACTTTGACCAAATGTTAGAGTAATAATATATGACATGCAACTTACACAAATGTTAGAGTAATAATATATGACATGCAACTTACACAAAGAATACAGGGTCTAATGCGTTTTTCGAGGCTAACTTTGACCAAATGTTAGAGTAATAATATATGACATGCAACTTACACAAAGCATACGGTCAAATTCGTATGTGAAAGGAGTTCCCAATGATATAATTTTCACAATATACATCTCATGTACTATTAATCTTGTCAATAGTCAAATTGGAAACCATCTCGAGTACAAATCTAGGAGTACGTATGAATCTAACAATATTAATTGGGCGTTGTTGAATGTTGATACCTTTTTATCAAAGTAGATATACTTTGACTACACATAAAACTTATATATAAACTACTCTTTATATATGATTTGCGGAGTAGAAAGGATAGGAGGGAGTATATTGTACGTTTAAAAATGAAACGAACATAGAATACCCTTTATATATGATTTGCGGATGCTATGATCACCGGTTCAAAATTTTGAATCCGCCTTAGGTATCACGTGCCCCCACTCGTTCCCTCTCGATTTCATCTCGGGGTCCAGAGATCTATTGAAAGAGGACTCGGGTGGGTACATGCGAATGATACTCGGCGGAATGTTCAAATGAGGCATGCGGGAGGATGGACTCGACTGGAGGGCGACATGATCGATGGAGAAGAGGGTTGGAGAGGAATGAGAAATAAGCAAACGCCACACGATTATACTTGAACGACTCAAATAAGCAATAAGTTGTCTCGCTTGGCCTACATAGTGAAAGGCCTAATGCGCAACGTGCAGCACTGACGCTCGAATATGGCCGAGAAAACAGGGAAACATACATGTGGGGCACACCCGTCGGGATGACGTAGCACAGATTAGTCCAATGGAGGAGCTGGCCCACGACCTCCTCGCCATCGACAATCGTTCATGTGGGTCGTTGGGGCCAACAACGGGCGCAGCTCCAGCACCGCCTCTGGACACGGCGACCGCGGTGAGCGACACACTCATATCGTCGCTAGACACGGTCGGTTTCAGTTTGCCGAGGGTGGCATTAGTGCTGTGGCACGACCCACAGTATGTTTGGTTTGTGCCCAAGGTTGCCCCATCAAAGCATTGGGTAGCCAAAATTTTGGTTGAGGTATTGGTTGCCCATGATTTGGCCGACATTGGCAAGAAAAATGAACTTGAGTTGGCTAGAGTTCATTGGCATACCAAAGAAATGGCAACCATCCAAACAAGGACCAATCTTTGTGTCGGGTGGTTGGTGCGACATATGCCAACGGGTGGCTTATCTGTGTGGGAGCCAGTAAGACGTCGCCGGTGCCTGGAAGCGGGATAAGGCGAAGACATGCACGCCGGCGAATCTTACCCAGCTTCGGTGCTCTCCGTGGAGATAACACCCCTATTGCTGCTCTGCGGGGTCTCCGCATGATCACTTAGTGAACAGGTAACTACAAAGCGCTCCGTGAGCTGTTTGGCGAGAGGAAGAAGAATGGCAAGGCTAGCTCTACTCCTCCCTTTTGCATGGGTGCCCCGGGGGGTTTATATAGGCCTAACCCCCGGGGGTACAATGGTAATCCGGCTGGGAGCGGGTACCAGCCGTCAGTGTCTATGCTCGCCGGCTTCCGCGTCGGCTGCTGGGGCCCGCCGGCTGCCGGCATCTTGGTCGACAGGCAGGCCCTACGGCCTAGGGCTCTGCCGGTGGCTGGTTACTGTTGCCTCAATCCTGATGATGAGGGCTTTGTCAAGGTAAGCGTGGCTACTGTGCCGCCGCCTGGCGGGCGATTGCTGTAGCCGCACGCCGTCTTGTCTCCTTAATGGGGAGCCTCCTTCAAGGGGAGGAGCAAGCCGGCTTTGGGAAAGCCGGCCACGTCTTGGGCCGACTAGGGGAGGCCTGGATGCCTTCGGGTGTCTCTCTGCCCAAAGGGGCCCACCGCCCGTGGGCTGTGCTGATAGCCCGCCGTGGATGGCGCCATAGTCATCATGGCAACAGTGCCGCGCCGGACGGGACAGGGCTACCCTGTACGGCGTACTGTACCAGGCGTGCTCTGGGTTTCGGGGGTGGCAGGTTTCACTGTAGCCACGCCCCGTCCCATCGCCGTCATGGGGTTGCGGGCCTCGAGGGTACGATCTTCACCGTGCTGTGGGAGCCGGCTTGTTGGAGTCGGCCTTCTCGAGGCCAGCTTCTTGGAGCCGGCCCTCCCGCGGCTTTCTTCATGAGGGTTAAGGCCTGGCCGCCCCCCGATAGTCGGCTTGAGAGGCAGCCGGCAGGGGGAAGGCGGCCCCACGTCTTGATTTCTTGGAGGCCGGATTGGCTTGTAATTTTTTCTGAAGTGCCAAGGAGAGCCGGCTAGGCTACCCGTGGTCATTTACCCCGACAGTAGTCCCCGAAGCTGGTCGTGCTTCGAAGTCGGCAAGGGGAACGAGAAGCTCGGTCAGCTTCCTATCTTGAGAAGCCGGCAGCTAGGAGCCGGCTTTGCTTGCGCGCGCCGCCTTGGAAGGGGCGCGATGGTCTCGTCAACGGACGTGCGGGCCAACCCGCGCGCTGACCGCGCGCCTCCCTGCGTGTCACGTGGCAGGAAAGGCCTGTCAAGGCGCGTGCACGACGGGATGTCGCCGCAGGCCCGGGCCCGCCACTCCTGGCCTCGGCCCAGGCGCGGATCTTCTGCGGCCCAGGGTGGTCTGTTGGTCTTCCCGCGGCGGTTTCACCACGCCGTAAAGGCACAGTAATTGCGGAACATGGGGGGAGGTGGGCGCAGTTAATCCCACGTCCCCCACGTCGCGCCTCCTCGGCTCTGCCGCGAGGGCCTATAAGTAGGGGGAGGAGGGGGAGCGGCAGGGGTTCGCACGCTCTCCCTTGCTCTACTCTTCCTCGTCTTCTTTCTTGCTCTCTCCATCGCTGCAGCGCTTCTTCACCGCGCCACTCCACCGTCGCCGCAGCGCTTCTCCGCCGCGCCACTCCAATGGCGTTGTCGAGCTCGTGGGACGACTCCAATGTTCTCGACGAGCACGTCGACTTCCTCCGCCGCACGCGGCGTCTGCCCGGCGAGAACTACGTGCGGGTTCGGCGCGCGCCGGAAGCGGAGATCTCGCCGGTGTCGGAAGAGGGCGAGCGGGTGGTGTTCCGCTCGCACTGCATACGTGGCTTCGGCCTCCTGGCGAGCGGATTCCTCTGCTCGTTCCTCGAGTTCTATCATCTCCAGCCGCATCACCTCACCCCCAATGCCGTGATGCTGCTGTCGGCCTTCGTCACCCTCTGTGAGGGTTTCCTTGGCATCCTCCCCACCATAGAGCTCTGGGGGTAGTTCTTCCAGAGCAAACTCGGTACCGTCGTCGCCGGCGTGCCCGCCCCATGCGGAACCTACATCGCCATGAGGCGAACGGGTGAGAACAATCCGTTCCCCTCCATCCCGCTGATCCAATCGGTTAAGCTCTGGCAGAAGTCGTACTTCTACGTGAAGAACGTCGCCCCGCGGGGCGACTTCATCAATCTGCCGCCTTACATAGCCGGCCTGCCGGCCTCGAGGCCGGCCTCATGGAGCTACTGGGCCAAGACGCTGTCCCAGGCCGGGAACGCCGCCGTCGCCCGACTCCGGGTTATGGCGTAGTCGGAGGGCCTGGTCGGATCCAACCTCGTGGCTGCCTTCGTGGAGCGCCGGGTTCTCCCGCTCCAAGGCCGGCCGCACATGATCTATCAAATGAGCGACCGCTTCGACCCGTGCCGGCTGAGCACCAGGGAGATGCCTCATGCCGAGGTATCATACCTGGTGAACTACATCGCCAACTGCAAGCTCGCCGAGGACTGGCAGTTCGGCAAGGAGTCGTACTCTCGCACCAGACCTCCGCCTACCGTAAGTATTTCTTATTTCTTTTCCTTTTTGTAGTCGGTCGCTTGGTAGCCGGCCTCTGATCAGCCGGCTCATCTTTCGCAGAATCCTCTTCTTCCGCCAGCGGCCGGGACCGCAGGGGCGGCGCGCCCGTTTCTCCCCAACCGCACGATGGACGACGTCGACGACCCGGACCTTGGTGCGGCCGCCATGGAGGACGCCGCCGAGGAGGGGGGCGGCGAGGCAGGCGGCGTCGGGCTCGGAGCCGGCCTCCAGGACTGGGCGGACGACGACGAGGTCGAAACCGTCTCGCACCGCCAGCCGGCGCCGGATCCTCAGGGCGCAGGCTCTTCTGCCGCGCCGGCCGCCCGTGGCGCCGCACCGAAGTGCTGGGCCGCGTCGACCTACTTCGGCAGCCGGCCGAAGAAGCCCAGGGGCACCGCCGCGGCAACCAAGCGGGACGAGGCGGCCGCGAAGGCGCCCCGCTTCCAGAAGGTCATGAAGCGGCCGCAGGCGGTTTCGGCATAAGTGTCAATTGTCTTGCATTCTTGTCATGCTTTTTGATTGAAGCTGTTTTATAAATCCTTTCTTGCTCGACCGGCCAGGGCGCCGCTTTCTCTTGAACGGGGTCCTGCCGGCTCCGTGATGGACTCGGCCGGAGGGTCTTCGAGCTCCCGCCGCATGGACCCCCTGCGCCGAACTTATGGAGGCTACGGCGCGGAACGCGCAGGAGGTGCAGGAGGAACGGGAGGCGGCGGAGCGAAGGGTCGCCCAGGCGGCGAAGGAGCAGGCCGACGCGGCGGCCAAGGCTCAGGCAGACGCGGCTGCCACGGAGAAGGAGGCAGAGGCCTCGCGCAATCCGCCTGCGCAGCTCGTCATCCCCCTGCGGAGTGTGGCTCCCAACGCCCCCGTGCCCCCGTCTGGGGGAGCCGACCACGGCCAGGAGGCGGCGGAGCGGAGGGAGGACGATGTGGTGGTCTTGGAGGAAGTACCGCGGACGGCGCCGATTGGGACAGTCCAGGGCGGCCAGCCGGCTACAGCGCCGGTGCAGCCGGCTGGGAGCGAGCCGGCGGCGAGAGCCGGCCTGGAGGTGCAGCCGACACTACGCCGGCGCGCGGAAGGAGCTATCCCCGCGTCGGAGGCGGACAGAGCCGCGAGCGCTAGCCGGACGACGGAGGCCTTGGAGGCGGCCAGTTCGGGCATGTCCGAGCGGGCGCCCGACGAGGAGATGGGCGAACTGAACGCGTCGGCCCAGGAGGTCCGGAGCCGGCTTCAGGACCATGCCACCATGCTGCAGCGATATACACGCGACTTCCTTGCGACGCGGGCCGTCGTTCGGGTGAGTCTTCTGGCCTTGGCTGCTTTATCTTTTTGATTTCTCCTATGGGGGCGCGTCAGCGCACCCACTAGATGCAGTCCCCTAGTTCCAAGTTGGCTGCTGAGCATGCGGCTCGGAACTTACTAGGTCCTGATATTTATCTTATTCTTTGCATCCCGTATGGTCTTCCAGGAGCATCATAACCGGAGTGCTGCCGCCTTCGACTCCCAGGCTCGGGAGCTGCGCCAGAAGAGCGAGGATCTGACCAACAGCCGGAGTGCGTGCTCCGTTTTCTTCATATCCGGTGGGGGCGCGTCAGCGCACCCACTGGGTGTAGTCCCCGAGATCCGGGCCGACTGCTGAGCAGTCGGGTCGGATCTTCCCCGATGACTTCTTCCTTACTGTTTCTTATTTTGTCTTCATTCTTGCAGGGGCCAACGCCGACTAGAGGGAGCAGCTCGGCGGGGCCCAGACCGCCCTTCGCGCCAAGGAGGCCGAGCTCAACGCCTTAGTCCAGGAGCGTGATCGCCTGGTCAAGAAGCTGGCCGACCAGGAGGAGAGCCACAAGGTGGCCCTAAAGGAGGCGCGAGATGGTGAAGCCGCCCTCAAAGCTGAGTTTGAGACCGAAGCGGCGGGCTGGGCTGAGGCAAAGCAGGGGCTGAGCGAGGGTTACAGCCGGATCAAGGATCTGATCGATGTAAGCTGCCTCCCTTACTCCCTGCTCGCCCCCTTGCCCTCCGATTCATCTCTTAACTTGAGCTACTTTTGTTTTTGCGCAGACTACTTCCCCCACCACTCCGTCGCGGCCACCCAAGCCATCGAGGCCTACCGCGAGGCACGCCGGTAGGAGGGGGTTGAAATCGCGCCGGACGCGAGCCGGACGTTTGAGGAGCAACTCTTGGCGATCCAAGCCCGGCTGCAACCGGCACACCGCATGCTCCGCCGCCTCCAGCGTGCCGGAGCGCAGGTGCTAGCCGCCCTCTGGCCCGGCCAGGCGATTCCCCGCACCCCGCACTGGACTGCCGACTGGCTGGAGGTGGCAGTTGGCCGCTTCGAGGCTTGGAAGGCCTCCGCTGCCCGCTCTGGCGCCAGGCGGGCGCTGGAGTTCGTCCGGGCCTGGTACCTCGGGCTGAATTTGGAGCAGCTGAGGACTTGGCGGGAGGAGGCTGACGAAGAGCTGGTGGAGGTGCGGCCGGCTATCATCCGGCGTGCTTCAGCCCTTGCCGACTTTACCGACACCAGCGTCTTCGCTCCTGAGGTGGACGAAAACGATGTCGCCCAGCCGGAGGAGTGGTTCGGGCTGAACCCGGCGGATGGTGAGGACTCGGCGGAGGAGATCGCCTCCAGCGATGAAGGCGAAGACGAAGAAGGGGAGGAGGGCGAAGACGTCGAGCCGGCCGGTGAAGCGACCAGCCAGCCTCAGCAAGACCGTGCCTCCAGCAACGAGGCGCGTGTTAGCGCGCCCTCTGCGGGAGGCGTTGATCCTGCCGAGGTTCGCCAGCTGGCCACTCCTCCAGCCGGCGCTACTGTCTCTGCCGACCTGCCCGACACGCCAGTCGCACCCCTGGCTTGATCTGCCGTCTTTGTTTTCCTGTTTGTTACTCTTTGAACAATTTTTATTAAGTTTGCGCAGTTCCACCCACTGGGGGTGTATTCAAACTATGTTGAATGTTGGCCTTTTCGAGGCCTTTTGTGTAAATATGATCATGCATGTGTTTGGCTTCCATTCTCGTATGCTTTTTATCCTTAGGCTGTTTCCTTTGCCGCCTTCCCCTGATTGCTGCCTTCCCAGCCGGCAGCTGCTCTGCAGTCTGCGGCTAAGGAAGGGCTCGGCTATCTTTTTGGGGGAGGCAAGTACTCGAGCTTTCTTAGATTGTAGCGAAGTGAATGGGAGCCGGCCGGCCAGCTACTCTTGTAGTCGGTCGGCCATGGGAAAAAGCCGGACTTTGTTATGTTAGTCCATTAGCCCCTAGCCGTTTTTCGTGTGGGCGTCCTTTCCTGCCTTTGGCTCTTGCCAGCCGGACAGCCGATTCTTCAAACTGTGACTTTTGACAAGAGAGGGCTTTGGAGCCGGCACACTACTTGTCTGACCGTGGGTAGGACTTCTAACATAACTCAGGGCGGCCAGTCCCCGGGCCGACTGGTCGGACCCGGTGCCGGGCGAGGGAAGTGAATGTAATGACATAATCATAGGCGTGGTACACTTCATAGATAAAAAGATGGCAGTCCCCGAGTTCTCCCCGGGGAGCCTATTGTCTCGTACTTAGTACAAAAGTTAGCGTGGTACATACTGCATTTCAACTGTAAAATCTTCGGAGGAGGTTGGCATTCCATGGCCGTTCTGATTCCTTGCCGGAGTCGTCTCTCTTTCGTGCCTTCGGCTTCTGCGCGTCGATCAGGTAGTAGGAGTCGTTCCCTAGCGCTCTGCTGATGACAAAGGGGCCTTCCCAAGGGGCCGAAGCTTGTGCTGGCCGGCTGTTCGCTGGATCAGCCGGAGGACAAGGTCGCCTTCTTGGAAGGATCTTGGCTTGACCTTCCGGCTGTGGTAGCGGCGCAGACCGTGCTGGTAGATGGCTGACCGGCTGAGGGCTAACAACCGACTTTCTTCCAGCAGGTTGACGCCGTCTTCTCGTGCTTCCTTGGCCTCTGCTTCCGTGTACATGGTAACCCAAGGCGAGTCGAATTCGATGTCGGTTGGGATGACCGCCTCGGCACCATATACAAGCAAGAAAGGAGTGAAGCCGGTTGACCTGTTTGGCGTAGTGCGCAGACTCCAGAGGACGGCCGACAGCTCATCGAGCCAGCAGCCGGCCGAACGCTCTAGTGGCATGACCAGTCGGGGCTTGATGCCGAAAAGGATGAGGCCGTTGGCTCATTCGACTTGGCCGTTTGACTACGGGTGGGCAACGGACGCTAAGTCCAGTCGGATGCCCTGCGCCGCGCAGAAACGTGCCAAGGCTCCCTTGGCAAAATTTGTGCCGTTGTCGGTGATGATGATGTGCGGCACGCCATACCGAGTTGTTATATCTGCGATGAATGTCACGGCAGTCGGCCCATTCACCTTCTTGATCAGCTTCGCTTCGATCCACTTGGTGAACTTGTCCACGGCGACAAGAAGATGTGTCATGCCGCCGCGCGCCGTCTTGAATGGGCCCACCATATCCAGACCCCAAATGGCAAAGGGCCAAGTTAGGGGGATGGTCTTGAGTGCCGAAGCCGGCAGGTGTTGCTTAGAGCTGAAGACTTGGCACCCTTTGCAATGCTTGACTAGTTCCTTGGCGTCGTCCAAAGCAGTCGGCCAAAAGAATCCATGGCGGAAAGCTTTGGCGACTAGTGATCTTGAGGCCGCATGGTGGCCGCATTCACCTTGGTGAATGTCTCTGAGGATTTCTATGCCCTTCTCTTGTTCAACGCATCGCTGGAAGACTCCAGTGACGCTGCGCCTGACGAGCTCTCTGTTCACGATTGTGTATGCTCCGGCTCGGCGTTGGACTTGTCTTGCTTCTGTCTCGTCACCCGGCAATTCTTGGTTTGTCAGGAAGTTGAGGATGGGCTGGGCCCATGATGGAGCTGTGACTTCTTCTATTGTTAATGCGGCTACTGCCACCAGGGTGGGCGGGCTGGGTGGTGAAATGCTGGAGTCGGCCGCTGCTTGATGCGTTGGTGCAGTCCCCGGGCCGACTACCGCAGTCCCCGAGCCGGGTTCAGAAGTCCCCGGGTCGGGTGAGACAACGCAAGTCCCCGAGCCGCCTGCTGAAGTCCCCGCGCCGCCTATCAAAGTCCCCGGGCCGCGTTCTTGGCTCTTCGAGCCGGATCCGGCTGCATCGGGGGTAGGCGGCACGAAGATGGAATCAGACTCTGGAGATGGCTTGATAGACGGCTTGAGGAGGCGTTGCAGAGAGACGCCGGTTGGAATGGCCTGCCGGGTGGAGCCTAATCGGGCCAGGGCATTTGCTGGCCCATTGTCGGCTCGTGGTACGTGGAGGAACTTGCATCCTTCAAAGTACCCGCTGATCTGCTGGACGAGGAAGCGGTAGCTTGCCATGTTTGCGTCCTTGGCGTCCCAATCGCCGGATGACTGCTGGACGATTATATCTGAGTCGCCGTAACACAGGATCCGACGTATGCCGAGTTCTTTGGCAAGCCGGAGCCCGTGTACGAGTGCCTCATACTCGGCCACGTTGTTGGAGGCGGCAAAGTGAATTTGCAGCGTGTATCGGAGCTTGTCGCCCTTGGGAGAGGTGAGGATGACGCCGGCTCCCAAGCCGGTGAGCATCTTGGATCCGTCGAAGTGTAGGCGCCAGTGAGTGGAGTCCGGAGCCGGTGGCAGGTACTGGGTCTCGGCCCAGTCGATGAGGAAGTTGGCCAATGCTTGGGACTTTATGGCGGTGCGGGACGGTTTCGGAGTCGACATGCATCAGATCGGTGGAGCCAACGGACTCCTGGTCCACGGCAGGCTCTCCGGAGACGTGGAGCTGGCCGAGGAGGTCGACGAGGCGGTTGGTGCCCGCGCCGGAAGCGGGCTCGTCGGAGATGAGGGCCTCGCCAAGGGGATCGGCGAGGTCGCTTGCTGCGCAAGCGTCGGTGACGCCTTGCAGCGCGTCGTGGCAAGCGCCATCGGGCGTGCCGGGCTGGCTACGCTCGCTGGGGAGGAAGAAGGTCCCCATCCAGAATAGGTCTCCGAACGACGGTGCACCTGGCCCCATGGTGGGCGCCAAATGTCAGGTGGTTGGTGCAACATATGCCAACGGGTGGCTTATCTGTGTGGGAGCCAGTAAGATGTCGCCGGTGCCTGGAAGCGGGATAAGGCGAAGACATGCACGCCGGTGAATCTTACCCAGCTTCGGGGCTCTCCGTGGAGATAACACCCCTACTGCTACTCTGCGGGGTCTCCGCATGATCACTCAGTGAATAGGTAACTACAAAGCGCTCCTTGAGCTGTTTGGCGAGAGGAAGAAGAAGGGCAAGGCTAGCTCTACTCCTCCCTATGTATGTGTCGTAACCTAACAGAGATCCCCCTTTTGCATGGGTGCCCCGGGGGGTTTATATAGGCCTACCCCCCGGGGGTACAATGGTAATCCGGCTGGGAGCGGGTCCCAGCCGTCAGTGTCTACGCTCGCCGGCTTCCGCGCCAGCTGCTGGGGCCCGCCGGCTGGTGGGCCCCGCCAGCTGCCGGCATATTGATCGAAAGGCAGGCCCTACGGCCTAGGGCTCTGCCGGTGGCTGGTTACTGTTGCCTCAATCCTGATGATGATGGCTTTGTCGAGGTAAGCGTGGCTACAGTGCCGCCGCCTGGCGGGCGATTGCTGTAGTCGCATGTCGTCTTGTCTCCTTAATGGGGCACCCCTTCGAGGGGAGGAGCATGCCGGCCTTGGGAAAGCCGGCCACGTCTTGGGCCGACTGGGGGAGGCCCGGCCGCCTTCGGGTGTCTCTCTGCCCAAAGGGGCCCACCGCCCGTGGGCTGCGCTGACAGCCCGCCGTGGATGGCGCCATAGTCATCATGGCAACAGTGCCGCGTCGGACGGGACAGGGCTACCCCGTATGGCGCACTGTACCAGGCGTACTCCGGGTTTCGGGGGTGGCAGGTTTCACTGTAGCCACGCCCCGTCCATCGCCGTCATGGGGTTGCGGGCCTCGAGGGTACGATCTTGACCGCGCCGTGGGAGCCGGCTTCTTGGAGTCGGCCTTCTCGAGGCCGGCTTCTTGGAGCCGGCCCTCCCGCGGCTTTCTTCATGAGGGTTAAGGCCGGGCCGCCCCCCGACAGTCGGCTGTAGAGGCAGCCGGCAGGGGGAAGGCGGCCCCACGTCTTGGTTTCTTGGAGGCCGGATTGGCTTGTAATTTTTTCTGAAGTGCCAAGGGGAGCCGGCTAGGCTACCCGTGGTCATTTACCCCGACACTTCGGGTCATGACCAAAATTTTGGTTGAGGTATTGGTTTGGGCCGACATTGGCAAGAAAAATGAACTAGTATTGGCTAGAGTTCATTGGCATGCCAAAAAAATGGCAACCATCCAAACAAAGACCAGTCTTTTGGTCATGACCAAAATTTTGGCAAGGTGCACTTTGGACACAATCCAAACACACCCCAACACCCGGCTCGTCGAGGATGGACGGGGCGCCGCGACGCGTCCGCGGAGTGGTGTAGCGTGGCCAACTACATCCTATGGACCTAAGACCATGCCGGGTCGTCTTGCTTTTTCAATGACATGCAGGGATCGCATGTGAGCAAAGGGCATCTCCAACGTTGCCACGACCGCTGCTGACTACCCTGGCACACCAAAACCCTCGTCCCTCGCACCGTCGCGCGGTGCGTTCCCAACCGGCACCAGCTGCTCGCATTCATGCCGTCCGTTTGTATGTCGTCATTAAGAGGCTCGGTGCCCGAGGAACAACTCCCGCGACTTAATGACGCACCCGGTCACTTGGTCTCACCGGAATGCGCTACTTAAAGCGGCAACGCCCAGCTAACCTCCACACCATAGCGCATCGTCCTCCTACCTGGAACCACATCCGCCATGACCGCAAGCGCGAACGCTCTACGGGAGAGCTTATCTTCGGGGATGGAGCTCGAGGTCCCCGCCCTCGCTGAAGTCGCCGCACAAGTGGTGGCCACGCTGGCGGCCGATGACGGGAGCACCGTCAGCCAAGCGTCCTACTTGCCCCGTCCAACGTCCGGCACCGCCGAGGTCGGGGAATCCTTCGAGGATGAGTAGGGCATGGGAGGCGGCAGAGCATGGTATGCCAACTGGCCGGTCCGTCTCCCGTGTTCTACTTTTCCTCGCCGGAGACCGCACCTTCACTTCACGGGTCTTGAACCCCGCCCCCGTACATGGAGATCACAGATGGAGGACGTCGGTCGCCGCCGTAGAATAGGTTTAGGGTCGGGTTTCTTTTATTTTTTTGTCCTATAGAAGTTTGAAATGTAATGAAAATCTTCTGTGTTTGTATTAATCTCGGCCGGTGTATATGAACTTTCACAATAATATACATATTGTAGGAGTACTAGCAAGATGCCCGTGCGTTGCACGGAAGGTCAAGATCTTGTGGGAGAAAAGGATGAACGAGGGAAAGCCTTATCTGCAAATGTGGAGAGGAGTGCGGGTAAATTGTCATAGTTTCCTTCCTATCCGTTAGATATAGATCGGACGACCTATATTGCAGGATCGGGCACATCTTTCTACATCTACGAGAACCTACGATAGGGTTAACGTAAATTGCCTCTCTCTCTCTCTCCTCCCCTGATTTTCATGGTGGTGGGCCCCTCCCTCTTCCCAATCTACAATCAACAGCTCACACATTTCACATTACGTTAATTACGTAACTGGGATTACATAGGTGTAGCATTACTCGTCCTAAAAAACCCAACTAAGCCAACCTCCCAGCATATCGCGCGGGAAAAGACCCGGCCGCGCCGTTTTAGTCGGGATTACCGGATTACTAGTAGTAGTATCGATGGATCGCGCGAAGCAATATATTTTTTTTGTGGGGGCGAAGCACCTAGTTTAAAAGGAAAAAATGCGGTACACTCACATCACTCCAGTCGCGGTCGCATTGCACCCCACACATGTTCGGTCCTGCACACGGCTCACGCAAACGGAACACGCTTCAGCTTGCCTCTTCACTGACACATGGGACTGCACTTGGAGAAACCGACCATGCGCCAAACTCCCCCCGCCCACCGCGCGAAAATCCTCCCCCCCCCCACACCCAAAAATTCCCCCCAAATCCGATTCAACCGCCCTTCGGCAAACTAGCCAATAATATTCCCCAAACCCCCCTCCTCCCTGTCCACCTCCACTCCATTCACTCCGCCAAAGCCGCCCTCCCCGCCGCGCCGATACGTCAGCGCCGCAGTTCGGCGATCCTCTCGCTCCCACTGTACGCTCTCGTAGACTGCCGTCCTCTAGCCGCGCCACCACCTCTGGCTACGTTCTTGTGGAGGCGCACGGCGGTCAGCGCCGCCACCGCTGGCGATGTTCGTGTGGAGACGCACGACGGTCAGCTTCTCCCACGGTACGTGCATTCTACAATGAGGCCCCGTTCAGGTCGGTGTAGCACTGAATGTTAGCTGATAGACGCTGTTAATCTCACTGTTTGCCGAAGTAGTTTACTGTCAATATGCTCTCCTTAAGAAGCTTCCTTGCCCTGTTCTACACTCAATCTGCTTAGCTGAGATGGCATGCCAAGGCCGATTAGTTGCTAAAATATCCTGCCATATATTTATTGTGACGTAGATTGCCATGGTCTAGTAGCCAATCTGTTAGGTGAAATAGCTCTACACCGTTTTATACTCGATCTTTGTTGCTGCGATAGCCTTCGATAGTTCGATGGCTGTGTGCTCGGCCTCATTGACTACTGAAACAGCCTGCCATAATTTGGCACTCAAATCTGTTTGCTGAATTAGCTTTACATATATATTTTGTTACTTAGATCTGCTCATCCAAATATCTTGCCATAGCTTTAGACATCGACCTAGGTATTTTTTTCTGGACTTCATAAAAAAGCATATATGTTTTTCTTGTAATATCTAATAGAAGAACTAATTTGTATGCCTAACAGATGGATAGGACTTGGATAACTTCTGCTCAAAGATTCTCCGCTGCATATGTTGAGGGGGTTGAAAACTTCATGAACTTTATCAGAGCTGAGTACGGTGGTCCGAAATCAGATGTGCTCTGCCCGTGTAGCAGTTGTATGAATTCAGTTACAAGACCCCAGTCAACTGTGCAAAATCATCTACACTTGTATGGGATGTCGGTCACATATACTAGGGGGTTCATCATGGTGAAGCTGTGAACGTCAATGTTATTGACTACGTGGAAGCAGCAGATCACCATCTTGATCTGCCTGATGCTCAGGTGGAAGAGGAGGAGGTGGTGGTGGCGGAGCTAGTGAGTTTGACCAACATTGAAACAATGGTACGAAATGCTCGTGCATTCCGTGAACTTTCACCTGTAGAAGAAAAACGGTGGGTCCGCATGTTGGAACAATGCAACGTTGCTTTCACCCCAGGAAATAAGCTGTCAGTATTCTCAGCTATGGTCACCTTTCTTCAGGTGAAGACATCTAAGCGGATAACCAACAAATCATTCGATGCGATGTTGGCTGCTTTCCGTGAATCTTTCCCAGATGCGCCTGAGCTGCCACACACCTACAGTAAAACGAAGAATTTCCTTCGTGCAGTTGGAATTGGATATGATATGATCCATGTTTGTAAGAATAATTGTGTTCTGTTCCGGAAGGATTATGCCAACTTAAGTGAATGCCCGAAATGCAAATCATCAAGATGGAAAGATGGCGATGCTGTGAAGAGGATTCCTCATAATGTTCTGAGACATTTTCCAAATACACCAAGATTGCAAAGGTTGTTTCATGATGCTGAAACAAGAGAGGATGTACTATGGCATTCTAGGAACCAAGAGTACAGAGATCAGAATGTAATGAGCCATCCATCTCATGGTAGTGAGTGGAAAAGCTTCAATGATAAACACAAAGAGTTTGCTACGGACCCGAGAAACATTAGACTTGGCTTAGCTTCAGATGGATTTAACTCATTTGGCCACCAGAGCGCCACATATAGCATGTGGCCAGTGCTTTTTATCCCTTACAACATGCCTCGAAATGCCTGCAGCAAAGAATCAAACTACATGATGACCTTGCTCATCCCAGGTCCAAAAAGTCCTGGAAAGGATTTTGATTTGTTCATGGAGCCTCTTGTGGAGGAACTTCAACAGCTATGGAAGGGTGTTCTCACTCGAGACCTATATAGCAGCCCACCAGTTGATTTCTTTCTGCGTGCTGTTATAATTTGGTGCATCCATGATTATCCGACTTTGGGCACTATGTCAGGGAGAACGACACATGGTTACAATGCATGTGTTCGATGTGACAGGAATCCGCTGTCATACGCAATACTTAGCAAGATCTGTTACATTGGACACCGCCGTTTCCTTGCCAAGGACAAGCCGCTTCCTAGAAAATACCAAAGACATGTGTTCAATGCAAAGCATGAAAACCGTGATGCGCCAAAGAGGCTCACCGCCGATGAGTTGCAAGTGGAATTAGAGAAGGTCAGGCATATTACACCAGGAAACCATCCTGATAATGGTAGCGGGAAAAGGAAGCGTGGCAAGGCAGAAAAGAGATTATTGTTTACCCGCAGGTCCACTTTGTGGGACTTGGAGTATTGGAAAGATTTGGATCTGCGGCATAATCTTGATGTGATGCACATCGAGAAAAATATATGTGACAGCATTATCGGCACACTTCTTAATATTGAAGGCAAGACGAAAGATACCTTAAAATCTAGGATTGATTTGACACACCTGGGTATCAGACATGATTTGCAGGTGCAAGATGAAGGTAAACCACGGGATATGGCACCAGCTATGTACGTCTTGGACAAGGTAAAAAGAAAAGAATTTTGCGAGGTCCTGTCACGTGTGATATTCCCACATGGATTTGCTTCCAACCCTGAAAGGAGAGTCAGTGCATATGGAAACAAGGTACAAGGGTTGAAAACTCATGACTGCCACGTCCTACTTCAAAGGGTTTTACCTGTTATCCTTAGAGGATTGGGCCGCCCTGACTTATACAGAGCAGTTGCAGAGTTGGGAAAATTCTTCAGGGAACTCTGCACTAGGAATATCAGGATAGATGCTTTGGAGCGTCTTAGAGACAAAATACCAACTATCCTATGCGACCTTGAGAAGATATATCCTCCATCCTTCTTTGAAGTGATGGTGCATTTGGCTGTTCGTCTACCTGATGAGGCACTACTTAGAGGTCCAGTATAGTATGGCTGGATGTACCCTATTGAAAGGCGTCTAGGCACTTTCAAGGGCTATGTTAGGAACAGAGCTAGACCCGATGGTTCCATTGCAGAGGCCTACATTGCTACAGAAGCGTTGACATTCTGCTCAAAATACATTGAAACAGCTGATCAGCTTAGCAAAGAGGTGGGTGAAGACAATCCCGGGCTCAATGTTTTCTATTATTCTGTTCGAGTTATAGGGAAGAGTCGACAAGAGGACAAACCTAAATATTTGGACAAAATGGTTTGGTATGTGTTGAATAACTGTCCCGAGATACTACCTTATATCAAGTAAGTGCAGCACTGCAGCTTATATCATAATCTACTAAACTTGCAGCACATTCTTATATATTTAGATGTTTGACGCGATCACTATGTTGTGCAGCATCTACAAAGAGGAGTTACTGCCGCAAAATCCAAGAAACATTGACAAACTGGTTATGGCAGGATTTGCGAAATGGTTGAAGAACCATGTAAGCTTTTGAAGTGCACTGTCAGTTTTTTAATATACTGAGTACATAAGATGATCAGCTTGTCTATTTTCTAACCATAGGTTAAGAAGATGCGGGAGGATAGGCAGGCAATTGATGGTGCCCTTTACTCACTAGCAATGGGTCCTGATACTCGGGTAAGACATTATGAATCTTGTGTTGTTGGAGATGTGCGCTACAACACCCTTGCATGAGACGAAGGCAGGAAGACACAAAACAGTGCCATCATGGGCACAGATACGTATGACATAGAGACAACTAAAATGTACGCTAACATAACAAACATTGTTTAGTTGCAGTATATCTCCAGTTTCGAGGATCATCGGTGTGTGGTTTTGTTGTGCTGTCGTTGGTATAACCTGTTTTCCAGGATCGCAAAACCCAGAGCTGATGATTATTTCAAATCCATCAATGTCAAGGCGGCGTACCAGACCAATGAGCCTTTTATTTTGGCAAATCAAGCAACACATATTTTTTTCTTGGAAGACATGCACGTAGCGATGACTGGAGAGTATTGCAAAGGTTTGAGCAGAGGAATTTATTTAATGAAGTTGCACAACAAGATGATGCTTACACTGCTCCTGATGTACAAGATAACACAAATGTTCCTAATATCTTTGAGAACCATCACGTCAATGACGCCGGTGAAAAGATTGCCAGTCGTGCTGTGGACATACAAGATTTGATCAAGAAGAAGCCAACGTTCGAGGACGTTGAGGACGAAGAAGAAGATGACACCGTGGGGAATTACGATTCAGACTGATACACATGGCAAAGATGTTGATGCTGCTGCTGCGGATGATGATTACATTGCTTTTGTCGTATTTGCCTGTCAAAAGACGTTTTTTTACCTACTATGTGAAATTGTGTTTGCTATGACAACTGAAACCCGATGAACATGTTGTTTAGTATTTTGCTGTGAGAACATCGCTTGTTATGTATGCTGATTTGTGTTTGGTGATTGTATGACAACTAAAACATGATGACATTGTTGTTTAGTTGTACTCATATTTGGCTGTGAAACTTGAATTTGATGACATAGTTTGCCGTTGGACTGCAATTCGCTCGACGTCTTCGAATGAGAACAAAGCTGACCCGACAGGGCCTCTGCTATTTATTTATTTATATGAGCAAAAGGGGATACCCCCTGATTTCCGTTGATAGAAATCATTAGATGTTCAAAAAACTACGCCCGGCCTGCTACACAGGTTTCATTCATTACTAGTTTCAGCAAAGTGCTCATGTCGTAGCCACTGAATACATCACGAGTGCTACATACACTGCAAATAAAGAGATAATCATCCTACAGAGCACATCGATTTTGCCCATTATCTTCACAAGCTCTTTCATCTCCTCATTGCTGTCAAGGCCGTTCAGCAGCTGTTGCTTGGCCATGATCAGAGGAACTGCATCTTTAACCTTCTGCTCTGCATCTTCCTGTTCTGCCGTTCCTTTAGCTACTTGTCCAACACCCCAACCTGCTGGTATTGGGATTCCTTGGCTAACCAAATAATCAGCGTACTTGCATTCCCCCACATCAGTAACTTCCCAGAAATACAAATCACACGAATCTTCCCTTTTCTGCATGAATCAAATTGGTAGATCATCAACCAAACTATTAAAAAAATCAGCAACTGAAAGCAGCGGAACAACACTTAAACATATTATTACCCCATGATTCGGGCATTTGTAGAAGACTCGGCCAGGGTGGCGGATTGTGGTTGAGACGCGACGGATGACTGCGTGATTTGCAGCAGTGGCACCACATGAACGGCAGCGGGTTGCGATGAGCAATCGGCTGCGGTGCGCATGCCGGCGAGGGTGTGATGAGACCCATAGGCGATGGTACGGGTTGCAACATGGCGCATATCTGGTTGTTGCCTGCTGAAGAGCAGGTGGACCAGCAGCGAGCGGACATGGTTGTTGCGGCCAGAGCTTCTGATGCTAGGCAGAGTAAGTAGAGAAGAGGAGAAGCGAACGTTGGATATGTCAGTTTCATTACTTGCAGAGTAGCATAGCACCATATATAGTCATAGTATAGGTTTGGATTCAAACCACCTACAGGAGCACGTCTTTGTTTTTTCTAAAACTCGGCAACGTCTCTTTACTGGTACACTAGCTTATTCTGTATGCCTTCCCAAGTCTTTGATTTTCTTTCCCTTTTTTTTGCGAGGACCTGACAGCTGGGACCCACCAGAAGGGCCTCTGTATTTTGCAAAAAGAACATTCCCCCCGCTGACATGTCGGACCCACCAGCTATATCTTCGCACGCAAGGAAGTGCCTCCTTATTACGCACAAAAAAATGAATACCCCCCTTCTAGCTGGGACCCACGATAGTGGGAGGATGACTTGTGGGCCGACAAAGTTGACGGGGACGGAGGGCTTTGTCAACTTAGTCAATATGAACGATTCTAGCTCCAGTGACCGTACGATATCCATCCAACGGGCGTAGTGCTTCTTCAACCTCTGGTCTTCTTGCTCCAGCCGCCCAAAGCAGCGCCGGTCGTGCTGCATGCTCCTGCCTCCCGTGGCCGGCTATGCTGCCGCGGAGGCCTCACCGCCCCCTACTATTCCCACCGCTGGCCAGGCCCTGCGACGACGGCAGCCTCACACCGCAGCCGAACCAGTGAACCCTCGTACTCCTCTCCGTGCGGGCTTCCACTGCCGCGTCTTCCCCGGCTCCGCGTCGTCCTCTTCCTAGGCCTCGTCGTCGTCCACCGACGTGGTGGTCTCCGCGCGGCGTGGTCAACATGGTCAAGGAACGACTTCCATCGGAAGAGTACTGTACGTGGAGAGGGTGACAGCTGGGTCCACGGCCACAGCCCAGTTTTTTGTGATTTGCCAAGTAAGTTGCTTTGTCAGGCCTATTGGGCTGCAAATCTTTCAAGACGGGGAGAGCTTTCATTCGGCTGGCCGAGAAAATGGCCTATCAGTAATGAGAAATGGGCTGTACATTTTTAAAACACATCAAACCGGCAATTAGTTTCAAATATCTTTTTTATTTCAAGATTTTAAATTACATTAATTTTTATGCGTGGACAATTTTTTGGATTTTATATTGATATACATTTATTTTTAAAATCAGTTTGAATGTGAGTCGAAGTTTCGGGATTAAAAACAGTTCGGACCGCACCGAAATATGCAAAATTTCGTATACTTTTTTAACCGTGGCCACAATTTGGGCTGTAATACTAACAAAAAGAATATGGGCTCCAAAAAAAACCTTAAGAATTAGCAAATGGTCTGAAAATTATTAGAAATAATGGCAGATGGGCTGTATGCTGTTTTCCAGAATTGAGGCTTTCCTAAAAAAAGGTTGACGCACAAGCAGTGACTGTTGGATGTCCATCCAACGGCCATCGTGCTTCTTCAATCTTTGCTCTTCCTGCTCCAGCTGCTCAAACAGGCGCCAGCGGGACTGCCTGCTCCCTCCTCTCCGCAGCCGGCTCTTCTGCCGCGTAGGCCTCACCGCCCCACGGTACTCCCATCACTGGCCTAGCCATCCCTCTACTCACCCACACATGCTGTTATTCTCCGGCGACGGCAGATGAACCAGTAAACCATCGTACAGTCGTACTCCCCTCTGCGTGGGAAACAACTGAAGAGTCTTCCCTGCCTCCGTGTCGTTCCCTTCCTAGGCCTCGCCGTCGTCCACCGCCCTGGTGCTCTCGGCGCGGCCTGGTTAACATGGTCAACGACCAACATGCGTCTGAAGTGGACTGTACGTGGAGAGGCCGACAGCTGGGTCCATGGCCGCACGCAAGGAAATGCCTCCTTATTACGCGCAAAATAATGATTCCTCCACCTGACATCAAGGACCCACCGAAAGGGCCTCTGTATTTCGCGAAAAAAACGTTACCCCAG
Organism: Aegilops umbellulata; assembly: GCA_032464435.1. Taxonomy (NCBI): domain Eukaryota; kingdom Viridiplantae; phylum Streptophyta; class Magnoliopsida; order Poales; family Poaceae; genus Aegilops; species Aegilops umbellulata. The sequence continues at coordinate 380,787,468 of CP136054.1, forward strand.
CAACTCGGACCCACCAGCTATATCTTCGCACACAAATAAGTGCCTCCTTATTACACACAAAAAAAATGAATACTCCCCCTGTTAGCTGGGACCCAGTATAGTGGCAGGCTGACTTGTGGGCCTACTAAGTTGACGGGGACGGAGGGCTTTGTCACCTTAGTCAATAATGCACGATTCTAGCTCCAGTGACCGTACGATGTCCATCCAACGGCCGTAGTGCTTCTTCAACCTCTAGTCTTCTTGCTCCAGCCGCCCAAACAAGTGCCGGTCGTGCCTCGTGCTCCTGCCTCCTATGGCCGGCTGCTGTGCGGCGGAGGCCTCACCGCCCCCTACTACTCCCACCGCTGACCAGGCCATCCCTCTACTCACCCACACCCCCTGTTACTCTGCGGCGATAGCAGCCTCACACCGCAGCGAACCAGTGCCCTCGTACTCCTCTACGCGTGGGCATCCACTGCCGCGTCTTCCCCGGCTCCGCGTCATCCCCTTCCTAGGCCTCGCCGTCGTCCACCGCCCTGGTGTGCTCGGCGCGGCGTGCTCAACGTGGTCAAGGAACGACTTCCATCGGACATGGACTGTACGTGGAGAGGCTGACAGCTGGGTCCACGGCCGCAGCAAGGAAGTGCCTCCTTATTACGTGCAAAATAACTATTCCTCCACCTGACAGCAAGGACCCACCGGAGGGCCACCAGTATTTTGCGAAAAAAATCGTTTCCCCCTGACTGCTGGGACCCACCGTGGTGGGAGGCTGACTTGTGGGCCTACTAAGTTGACGGGGACGAAGGGCTTTGTCAACTTAGTCAATATGAACGATTCTAGCTCCAGTGACCGTACGATGTCCATCCAACGGCCGTAGTGCTTCTTCAACCTCTGGTCTTCTTGCTCCAGCCGCCCAAACCAGCGCCGGTCGTGCCTCGTGCTCCTGCCTCCCGTGGCCGGCTGCGATGCGGCGGAGGCCTCACAGCCCCCTACTACTCCCACCGCTGGCCAGGCCATCCCTCTACTCACCCACACCCCCTGTTACTCTGCGGCGACGACGGCCTCACACCGCAGTGAACCAGTGCCCTCGTACTCCTCTACGCGTGGGCATCCACTACCGCCTCTTCCCCGGCTCCGCGTCGTCCCCTTCCTAGGCCTCGCCCTCGTCCACCCCCCTGGTGCTCTCGGCGCGGCGTGGTCAACGTGGTCAAGGAACGGCTTCCATCGGACGTGGATAGCTGGGTCCACGGCTGCAGCAAGGAAGTGCCTCCTTATTAAGTGCAAAATAATTATTCCTCCACCTGATAGCGGGGACCCACTGGACGGGCCACCGTATTTCGCCCCCTGACTGCTGGGACCCACCAGCTACATCTTCGCAGGCAAGGAAGTGCCTGACAGTCGGGACCCACCTGGTCGAAGCGTACGTAGCATTGTTATTTTGGTCGCGAACATGTACGTACATATATACTGGTGGATGTAGAGGCGCGCACGTGTCGTAGTAGAGGCGGCCAGGGTGCAAGAAAGAAAATACGGCCACGTATGTGTACATACGGGTGGGGTCTCGAACGCCTACTCGCGCATACGTACGGCCAGGGCTCGTGTACATGGCTGGGTCGGAACGGAGAAACAGTGTCGTCGTCGTGTTCATGGGTCGGAACGAAATGCGTGGTCGTGTTCATTGGGAGGGCTTGGACGGAAGAGGCGATGGAAATGAGGCCTGGCGTACCACACAACGGAGGAAACGGACCTCCTACGGTCGAAACGAGGGTCTTGTTGATCGAGAGGGGTGTGGCGTACCGCACAATGGAGGAAACGGACCTCCTACGGTCGAAACGGGGGTCCTGTTGATCGGGCGGGGTGTGGCGTACCGCAAAACGGAGGAAACGGACCTCCTACGGTCGAAATGGGGGTCTAGTTGATCGGGAGGGGTGTGGCGTACCGCAAAACGGAGGAAACGGACTTGTGTTGGAGCACTACGGTCGAAACGGGGGTCCTGTTCATCGGGAGGGGTGTGGCATACCGCAAAACGGGACTCCACGGGATACTGTTCATCTCCACCGTCGACCCCCTCCAGCCTCCATGAGCTACCGTTCATTCACAATCGACCTCCTCCACCCTCCACGGGCTCCTGTTCATCCAGCCTCCACCGCGCGCTGCTCCACCGACTACTGTTCATCCAGCCCTCCACACCACGGGGTCCTGTTAAACCACCCCTCCACGGGCACCCCTCCACCATCTACTATTCATCCTGCCCTCCACACCACGGGGTCCTGTTCATCCACCCCTCCACGGGCACCCCTCCATCGTCTATTGTTCATCCAGCCCTCCACCACACCACGGGGTCCTATTCATCCAGAGGCAACGCCACTGCTCACTGTTCATCCAAACCCCCCACAACACTCACTGTTCATCCCATTGATTGGCTTCAGTTAGCAGCAGTAGGCAAGGAATCGCTCGATCGGGTTCAGTTAACAGCCATCGATTGATCGCTCGGGTTCAGTAACGCTGAAAGCACAAGTACTCCCTGGGTGGTTTTGGTAATTAATGTCAACATATCTCTTGTTGGACTAACACTTTTATCTAGTATGTTTCAGATAAGTTCAACAATGGAGTGTCATGGACTAGAGGATGTGGAACCCCTTCAAGATGCTAAGGACAAAGGACTGGCTCAAGCTTCAAAATCAAGACTCTACATTTTCTATTTTAGTGATCCAAGATCACATTGAGTCTATAGGAAAAGCCAATACTATCAAGACGGGATGAGGTGTTGCTTAATGGCTTGCTTGCTCAAAGTGCTTAATGATATGATCCAAAACCCTCAACTACCTTCCCACATCCACATATGACCTAAACCAAAAGTCAGACTCGGCCCCACCGATTCTTTCTATCCGGAGCCACCGAGTTTCAGATGTCATAGCCACTGCCACAAACCCTAGCAAATCGGTATCACCGATAGGGATCTCGGTCTCAACGAGATGGGATTGTAATCTCTCTATGTATGTCCATTACCAAAATCGGTCTCACCGAGTTTGAGCAATCGGTACTACTGAGATTACAATGCAAACTCTCTGGTTAGCTTATTACCAAAATCGGTCCCACCGAGTTTGTGTAATCGGTCTCACCGAGTTTGCCTGACCAACTCTCTGGTTACACTACTAGGGAAAACCTTATACACAGAATCTTAGCAGCAGTGCGGCATAAAAAGAGGCGCTGCTGCTAAATAGGAGCAGCGCGGCTACGGAAAGCTCGCTACTGGTGCAAACTTAGCAGTAGCGTGTGATGCTTAAACCGCGCTGCTACAAAAATCCACCGACAATACACAACGACATAAGTTTACCAGTACCGCGGTGTCAGGAACGCGCTGCTGCTAATGCCATAGTAGTAGCGTGTTTTTTGTCACTTCGCTGCTGCTAATTTTGAAATTGTGCACATGGTTGGCCAGTTTAGCAGTAGCGCGTGACAGGAAAGCACGCTGCTGCTACGCTCTTAGCAGCAGCGCGCTTTTGCTCCCGCGCTACTGCTGAGACACAGCACCCACCACCTTTTTCCACCTCCCCCTCCCCATCTCCTCTCGTCCCTTTCCCCTACCTCCCACATCCTCCCTCTCTCACTCTTCTTCTTCCTCAATACTTCTCCCCCCATTACTCTCCCTCTTCTACCTATCTTTCTCTCTCTTCATTACTCCTAGCTATAACTACACCACCTCCATTAATTCATCTCCTTTCTCTTTTTGCTCCCCCTCCACTAGTTGAAGTTGTCTCCTCCCAAATTAGCTAGCTAGGCAGATGTAGCATTTAGTTAAGTGACCTATTTGCCCCCTAACTAGATCTTTCTTTGTCAAGAAGAGTTTTGTGCACTTTTGACCTCCCTACATCATCATCTCCATGGTGTGCTCGATCTCGAGATAGAGGTGTGATTAATATTTCATGCTTTTGCAAAATGGAAATATGTTTATGTGTGTGTGATATGTTTATGGAAATTGTGTGTGTGGCATGAGTTGACGCCAAATTGTGCTTTTGAGTTGCCTATGTTTTGCCGAAATGTCGATTTATTTCTGTTTCGGCGAATTCAGGGCAAACTCTAGATCTATATATGTCCTATTTTTAAGGAAGGTCATGCCGAATTTTTGTATGACTTTGATGAATGCACGCATTTTTATAATCAATTTGTTTATTATTACTGTGCAGAGTTGACGATGGTCAGTGGAACGATGGTGGACAGGTGGTTGCGGTCGGCGGTGTAGGACATGAAGGAAAATAACCGGACAGAGGTTTTATGTCCGTGTCAAAAATGCAAAGGAATAGTTTGGCTTGACCCCTGAGGGAGTCCTGGATTAGCGGGTGTCCGGGTAGCCGGACTATACCTTCAGCCGGACTCCAGGACTATGAAGATACAAGATTGAAGACTTTGTCCCATGTCCGGAAGGGACTTTCCTTGGCGTAGAAGGCAAGCTTGGCGATACGGATATATAGATCTCCTACCATTGTAACCGACTCTGTGTAACCCTAGCCCTCTCCGGTGTCTATATAAACCGGAGGGTTTTAGTCCGTAGGACAACATAACAATCATACCATAGGCTAGCTTCTAGGGTTTAGCCTCCTTGATCTCGTGGTAGATCTACTCTTGTACTACCCATATCATCAATATTAATCAAGCAGGACGTAGGGTTTTACCTCCATCAAGAGGGCTCGAACCTGGGTAAAACATTGTGTCCCTTGTCTCCTATTTCCATCCGCCTAGACGCACAGTTCGAGACCCCCTACCCGAGATCCGCCGGTTTTGACACCGACATTGGTGCTTTCATTGAGAGTTCCTCTGTGTCATCGCTTTTAGGCCCGATGGCTCCTCCGATCATCAATAGTGATGCAGTCCAGGGTGAGACTTTTCTCCCTGGACAGATCTTCGTCTTCGGCGGCTTCGCACTGCAGGCCAATTCGCTTGGCCATCTGGAGCAGATCGAAAGCTACGCCCCTGGCCATCAGGTCAGGTTTGGAAGTTTAAACTACACGGCTGACGTCTGCGGGGACTTGATCTTCGACGGATTCAAGCCACAGCCGAGCGCGCCACACCGTTACGATGGGCATGATCTAGCTCTGCCACTGAACAGTGCCTTGGAGGCCGCACTCGCATCGGCTCCGACCATTAATTTGGAGCCAACTATGCATATCGAGGATGGGTGGTTGGACGCCGCCTCGGGGGCTGCGATCCCAACGGTGATCGAGCAAAACACCAGCCCCGCACTCCACAAGGCCCGTGACTCTGAGGGACAGGACTCCTCTCCGGACTCCGAGCCCTCCGCGCCCCTGCCGATCGAATCCGATTGGGCGCCGATCATGGAGTTCACTGTCGCGGACATCTTTCAGCACTCCCCCTTCGGCGACATTCTGAAGTCACTAAAGTCTCTCTCTTTATCAGGAGAGCCTTGGCCAGACTACGGTCAGCAAGGTTGGGAAACGGACGATGAAGAAATTCATAGCCTGCCCACCACCCACTTTGTAGCCACTGTCGACGATTTAACTGACATGCTCGACTTCGACTCCGAAGACATCGACGGTATGGACGCGGATGCAGGAGACGATCAAGAACCAGCGCCTATAGGGCACTGGAAAGCCACCACGTCGTATGACATATACATGGTGGACACACCAAAAGAAGGAGATGGCGATGGAACAGCAGAGGATGACCCCTCCAAGAAACAGCCTAAGCGTCGGCGTCAGCGGTGCTGCTCAAAATCCCGCCAAAGCAAAAACGATGATTCCGGCACGGGAGATAATAATACTCCGGAGAGTGCTGAAGAAAAACCCCCTCCAGCAAGATTCAGCACAGGAGGATGGAGAAGCCATCCCTCATAAGAGAGTGACAGACAAAGAGGTCGAGGGCAATAATTATATGCCTCCCTTCGAAGACGAGGCAAGCCTCGGCGACGACGAATTCGTCGTGCCAGAGGATCCTGTCGAGCAAGAGCATTTTCAACGCAGGCTTATGGCCACAGCAAGTAGCCTCAAGAAAAAGTAGCAACAACTTAGAGCTGATCAAGATTTGCTAGCTGGCAGATGGACTGAAATCCTTGCGGTCGAAGAGTATGAACTCGAACGCCCCTCCAAGAGCTACCCAAAACGCAGGGTGCTACAACGATCAGAGGAGGAAGCACCTAAACCTACATCACCAGCGCACGATACGGCTGACCGGCCACCTCATGGCCGCGACAGAGAGGCCTCTCGGCCCTCCACTCAAGCCGCACCCCAGCGCCGCTCAAGATATACCAAGGCACGGGAAAATGCGCCAGACCTGCGAGATATATGTTGGGGAACGTTGCAGAAAATTAAAATTTTTCCTACGATTTCACCAAGATCCATCTATGAGTTCATCTAGCAATGAGTCATGGGAGAGAGAGATTGCATCTACATACCACTTTGTAGATCACGAGCGGAAGCATTCAACGAACGGGGATGAAGTAGTCGTACACACCATGATCCAAATCACCGGAGATCCTAGCACCGAAAGCACGGCACCTCCGCGTTCAACACACGTACGGTCAGCGTAACGTCTCCTTCTTCTTGATCCAGCAAGGCAAAGGAGAGGTTGGGGAAGAAGGCTCCAGCAGCAGCACGACGGCGTGGTGATGGTGGAACTATAGTACTCCGGCAGGGCTTCGCCATGCTCAACAGAGGAGGAGGAGATGTTGGAGAGGGAGAGGGAGGCGCCAAAGACCAGGGGTGCGGCTGCCCCCTCCCCTCCCCCCTTTATATAGGAGTGCCAAGGGGGGGCGCCGGCCCTAGGAGATCCAATCTCCTTGGGGCGGCGGCCAAGGGGAGGTTTCCCTCCCCCCCAAGGCACCTAGGAGGTGCCTTCCCCTTGTGGGACTCCTTCCCTTTGTAACCCTAGGCGCATGGGCCTCTTGGGGCTGGTTCCCCTTGGCCCATGTAGGCCAAGGCGCACCCCCTAGAGCCCATGTGGCCCCCCGAGGCAGGTGGCCCCACCCGGTGGACCCCCCGGGACCCTCCGGTGGTCCCGGTACAATACCGATAACCCCGAAACTTGTCCCGATGGCCAAAACAGCACTTCCTATATATAATTCTTTACCTCCGGACCATTCCGGAACTCCTCGTGACGTCCGGGATCTCATCCGGGACTCCGAACAACATTCGGATTACTGCATATACAGATCTTCACAACCCTAGCGTCACCGAACCTTAAGTGTGTAGACCCTACGGGTTCGGGAGACATGCAGACATGACCGAGACGGCTCTCGGGAAATAACCAACAGCGGGATGTGGATACCCATGTTGGCTCCCACATGCTCCACGATGATCTCATCGGATGAACCACGATGTCGAGGATTCAATTAATCCCGTATACGATTCCCTTTGTCAATCGGTATTTTACTTGCCCGAGATTCGATCGTCGGTATCCCAATACCTCGTTCAATCTCGTTACCGGCAAGTGACTTTTCTCGTACTGTAATGCATGATCCCGTGATCAAACACTTTGATCACATTGAGCTCATTATGATGATGCATTACCGAGAGGGCCCGGTGATACCTCTCCGTCAAGCGGAGTGACAAATCCCAGTCTCGATCCATGTCAACCCAACAGACACTTTCAGAGATACCGAAGTATACCTTTATAGTCACCCAGTTACGTTGTGACGTTTGGCACACCCAAAGCACTCCTACGGTATCCGGGAGTTACACGATCTCATGGTCTAAGGAAAGGATACTTGACATTGGAAAACTCTAGCGAACGAACTATGCGATCTTATGCTATGTTTTGGATTGGGTCATGTCCATCACATCATTCTCCTAATGATGTGATCTCATTATCAATGACATCCAATGTCCATAGTCAGGAAACCATGACTATCTATCGATCAACAAGCTAGTCAACTAGAGGCTTACTAGGGACATATTGTTGTCTGTTATTCACACATGTATTACGATTTCCGGATAACACAATTATAGCACGAATAAAGACAATTATCATGAATAAGGAAATATAATAATAATGCTTTTATTATTGCCTCTAGGGCATATTTCCAACAGTCTCCCACTTGCACTAGAGTCAATAATCTGGTTACATTGTGATGAATCGAACACCCATAGAGTTCTGGTGTTGATCATGTTTTGCCTTAGGGAGAGGTTTAGTCAACGGATCTGCGACATTCAGATCCATGTGCACTTTACAAATTTCTATGTCTCCATCTTGAACATTTTCACGAATGGAGTTGAAGCGACGCTTGATGTGCCTGGTCTTCTTGTGAAACCTGGGCTCCTTTGCAAGTGCAATAGCTCCAGTGTTGTCACAGACAAGTTTGATTGGCCCCGACGCATTGGGTATGACTCCGAGGTTGGTGATGAACTCCTTCACCCAAATTGCTTCATGTGCTGCCTCCGAGGCTGCCATGTACTCCGCTTCACATGTAGATCCCGCCACGACGCTTTGCTTGCAACTGCACCAGCTTACTCCCCCACCATTCAAAATATACACGTATCCGATTTGTGACTTAGAGTCATCCAGATCTGTGTCGAAGCTAGCGTCGACGTAACCCTTTACGACGAGCTCTTCGTCACCTCCATAAACGAGAAACATTTCCTTAGTCCTTTTCAGGTACTTCAGGATATTCTTGACCGCTGTCCAGTGTTCCTTGCCGGGATTACTTTGGTACCTTCCTACCAAACTTACAGCAAGGTTTACATCAGGTCTGGTACACAGCATGGCATACATAATAGAACCTATGGCTGAGGCATAGGGGATGACACTCATCTCTTCTATATCTTCTGTCGTGGTCGGACATTGAGCTGAGCTCAATTTCACACCTTGTAACACAGGTAAGAACCCTTTCTTAGATTGATCCATATTGAACTTCTTCAATATTTTATCAAGGCATGTGCTTTGTGAAAGACCTATGAGGCGTCTTGATCTATCTCTATAGATCTTGATGCCTAATATATAAGCAGCTTCTCCAAGGTCCTTCATTGAAAAACTTTTATTCAAGTAGGCCTTAATGTTGTCCAAGAGTTCTATATCATTTCCCATCAAAAGTATGTCGTCTACATATAATATGAGAAATGCTACAGAGCTCCCACTCACTTTCTTGTAAACGCAGGCTTCTCCATAAGTCTGTGTAAACCCAAACGCTTTGATCATCTCATCAAAGCGAATGTTCCAACTCCGAGATGCTTGCACCAGCCCATAAATCGAGCGTTGGAGCTTGCACACCTTGTCAGCATTCTTAGGATCGAAAAAACCTTCCGGCTGCATCATATACAATTCTTCCTTAAGGAAACCATTAAGGAATGCCGTTTTGACGTCCATTTGCCATATCTCATAATCATAGTATGCGGCAATTGCTAACATGATTCGGACGGACTTCAGCTTCGCTACCGGTGAGAAAGTCTCATCGTAGTCAATTCCTTGAACTTGTCGATAACCCTTAGCGACAAGTCGAGCTTTATAGATGGTCACATTACCATCCGAGTCTGTCTTCTTCTTAAAGATCCATTTATTTTCTATGGCTCGCCGCTCAACGGGCAAGTCAGTCAAAGTCCATACTTCGTTTTCATACATGGATCCTATCTCGGATTTCATGGCTTCTAGCCATTTGTCGGAATTCGGGCCCGCCATTGCTTCCTCATAGTTCGAAGGTTCACCGTTGTCTAACAACATGATTTCCAAGACAGGGTTGCCGTACCACTCTGGTGCGGAACGTGTTCTTGTGGACTTTCGAATTTCAGTAGGAGCTCGATTAGAAGTCTCTTGATCATCATCATTAATTTCCTCTCTAGTCGGTGCAGGCACCTCAGAAACGTTTTCTTGAGTTTCGCCATTTTCCGGTTCGAGAGGTAACACTTCATCAAGTTCTACTTTCCTCCCACTTACTTCTTTCGAGAGAAACTCTTTTTCTAGAAAGGATCCATTCTTGGCAACAAAGATCTTGCCTTCGGATCTGAGGTAGAAGGTATACCCAACAGTTTCTTTAGGGTATCCTATGAAGACGCATTTTTCCGACTTGGGTTCGAGCTTTTTCAGGTTGAAGTTTCTTGACATAAGCATCGCATCCCCAAACTTTTAGAAACGACAGCTTAGGTTTCTTCCCAAACCATAATTCATACGGTGTCGTCTCAACGGATTTCGACGGAGCCCTATTTAAAGTGAATGCGGCAGTCTCTAAAGCATAGCCCCAAAAAGATAGCGGTAAGTCGGTAAGAGACATCATAGATCGCACCATATCTAATAGAGTGCAATTACGATGTTCGGACACACCATTACGCTGAGGTGTTCCAGGCGGCGTGAGTTGTGAAACTATTCCACATTTTCTTAAGTGTGTGCCAAATTCGTGACTCAAGTATTCTCCTCCACGATCTGATCGTAGAAACTTGATCTTTCTATCACGTTGATTTTCAACCTCACTCTGAAATTCCTTGAACTTTTCAAAGGTCTCAGACTTGTGTTTCATTAAGTAGATATACCCATATCTACTCAAGTCATCAGTGAGGGTGAGAACATAACGATAGCCACCGCAAGCCTCAACACTCATTGGACCGCACACATCGGTATGTATGATTTCCAATAAGTTGGTTGCTCGCTCCATTGTTCCTGAGAACGGAGTCTTGGTAATTTTACCCATGAGACATGGTTCGCACGTGTCAAATGATTCATAATCAAGAGACTCTAAAAGTCCATCTGCATGGAGCTTCTTCATGCGTTTGACACCTATGTGACCAAGGCGGCAGTGCCACAAATATGTGGGACTATTGTTATCAACTTTAACTCTTTTGGTATTCACACTATGAATATGTGTATCATCACGTACGAGATTCATTAAGAATAAACCATTAACCATCGGAGCATGACCATAAAACATATCTCTCATATAAATAGAACAACCATTATTCTCGGATTTAAATGAGTAGCCATCTCGAATTAAACGAGATCCAGATACAATGTTCATGCTCAAACTTGGCACTAAATAACAATTATTGAGGTTTAAAACTAATCCCGTAGGTAAATGTAGAGGTAGCGTGCCGACGGCGATCACATCGACCTTGGAACCATTCCCGACGCGCATCGTCACTTCGTCCTTCGCCAGTCTCCGTTTATTCCGCAGCTCCTGCTTTGAGTTACAAATGTGAGCAACTGCACCGGTATCAAATACCCAAGAGCTACTACGAGTGCTGGTAAGGTACACATCAATTACATGTATATCACATATACCTTTGGTTTTGCCGGCCTTCTTGTCCGCTAAGTGTTTGGGGCAGTTCCGCTTCCAGTGACCACTTCCCTTGCAATAAAAACACTCAGTCTCGGGCTTGGGTCCATTCTTTGTCTTCTTCCCGGCAACTTGCTTACCGGGCGCGGCAACTTCCTTGCCGCCCTTCTTGAAGTTCTTTTTACCCTTGCCCTTCTTCAACTTAGTGGTTTTATTCACCATCAACACTTGATGCTCCTTCTTGATTTCTACCTCTGCTGATTTCAGCATAGCATATACCTCAGGAATGGTCTTTACCATCCCCTGCATATTGTAGTTCATCACAAAGCTCTTGTAGCTAGGTGGAAGCGACTGGAGGATTCTGTCAATGACCGCTTCATCCGGGAGATTAACTTCCAGTTGAGTCAAGCGGTTGTGCAACCCAGACATTTTGAGTATGTGTTCACTGACAGAGCTATTTTCCTCCATCTTACAGCTAAAGAATTTGTCGGAGACTTCATATCTCTCGACCCGGGCATGAGCTTGGAAAACCATTTTCAGCTCTTTGAACATCTCATATGCTCCATGTCTCTCAAAACGCTTTTGGAGCCCCGGCTCTAAGCTGTAAAGCATGCCGCACTGAACGAGGGGGTAATCATCGCAGCGTGACTGCCAAGCATTCATAACGTCTTGTTCTGCAGGGAGAATAGGTGCGTCACCCAGCGGTGCTCGTAGGACATAATATTTCTTGGCAGCTATGAGGATGATCCTCAGGTTCCGGACCTAGTCCGTATAGTTGCTGCCATCGTCTTTCAGCTTGGTTTTCTGTAGGAACGCGTTGAAGTTGAGGACTACGTTGGCCATTTGATCTACAAGACATATTGTAAATATTTTAGACTAAGTTCATGATAATAAAGTTCATTTAATCAAATTATTTAATGAACTCCCACTTAGATAGACATCCCTCTTCTAGTCATCTAATTATTACATGATCCGAGTCAACTAGGCCGTGTTCGATCATCACGTGAGACGGACTAATCAACATCGGTGAACATCTTCATGTTGATCGTATCTTCTATACGACTCATGCTCGACCTTTCGGTCTTCTGTGTTCCGAGGCCATGTCTGTACATGCTAGGCTCGTCAAGTCAACCTAAGTGTTTTGCGTGTGTAAATCTGTCTTACACCCGTTGTATGTGAACGTTAGAATCTATCACACCCGATCAGCACGTGGTGCTTCGAAACAACGAACTGTCGCAACGGTGCACAGTTAGGGGGAACACTTTCTTGAAATTATTATGAGGGATCATCTTATTTACTACCGTCGTTCTAAGTAAACAAGATGCAAAACATGATAAACATCACATGCAATCAAATAATAAACGTGACATGATATGGCCAATATCACATAGCTCCTTTGATCTCCATCTTGGGGCTCCATGATCATCTTGTCGCCGGCTTGACACCATGATCTCCATCATCATGATCTCCATCATCGTGTCTCCATGAAGTTGCTCACCAACTATTACTTCTACTACTATGGCTAACGCGTTTAGCAATAAAGTAAAGTAATTTACATGGCGTTTCTCAATGACACGCAGGTCATACAAAAAATAAAGACAACTCCTATGGCTCCTGCCGGTTGTCATACTCATCGACATGCAAGTCGTGATTCCTATTACAATAGCATGAACATCTCATACATCACATATAGATCATTCATCATTCATCACAACTTTGGCCATATCATATCACAAAGCACTTGCTGCAAAAACAAGTTAGACGTCCTCTAATTGTTGTTGCAAGTTTTACGTGGCTGAATTAGGGTTCTAGCAAGAACGCTTTCTTACCTACATGAAAGCCACAACGTGATTTGTCAACTTCTATTTACCCTTCATAAGGACCCTTTTCATCGAATCCACTCCAACTAAAGTGGGAGAGACAGACACCCGCCAGCCACCTTATGCAACTAGTGCATGTTAGTCGGTGGAACCGGTCTCACGTAAGCGTACGTGTAAGGTTGGTCCGGGCCGCTTCATCCCACAATACCGCTGAAGCAAGATAAGACTAGTAGCAGTAATAAAAGTTGACAAATCTACGCCCACAACAAATTGTGTTCTACTCACGCAAGAAGAACTACGCATAGACCTAGCTCATGATGCCAGTGTTGGGGAACGTTGCAGAAAATTAAAATTGTTCCTACGGTTTCACCAAGATCCATCTATGAGTTCATCTAGCAACGAGTCATGGGAGAGAGAGATTGCATCTACATACCACTTTGTAGATCGCGAGCGGAAGCGTTCAACGAATGGGGATGAAGTAGTCGTACACACTATGATCCAAATCACCGGAGATCCTAGCACCGAAAGCACGGCACCTCCGTGTTCAACACACGTACGGTCAGCGTAATGTCTCCTTCTTGTTGATCCAGCAAGGAAAAGGAGAGGTTGGGGAAGGAGAGGGAGGCGCCAAAGACCAGGGGTGCGGCTGCCCCCTCCCCTCCCCCCTTTATATAGGAGTGCCAGGGGGGGCGCCGGCCCTAGGAGATCCAATCTCCTTGGGGCGGCGGCCAAGGGGAGGTTTCCCTCCCCCCCAAGGCACCTAGGAGGTGCCTTTCCCTTGTGGGACTCCTTCCCTTTGTAACCCTAGGCGCATGGGCCTCTTGGGGCTGGTTCCCCTTGGCCCATGTAGGCCAAGGCGCACCCCCTAGAGCCCATGTGGCCCCCCGAGGCAGGTGGCCCCACCCGGTGGACCCCCCGGGACCCTCCGGTGGTCCCGGTACAATACCGATAACCCCGAAACTTGTCCCGATGGCCAAAACAGCACTTCCTATATATAATTCTTTACCTCCGGACCATTCCGGAACTCCTCGTGATGTCCAGGATCTCATCTGGGACTCCGAACAACATTCGGGTTACTGCATATACATATCTTCACAACCCTAGCGTCACCGAACCTTAAGTGTGTAGACCCTACGGGTTCGGGAGACATGCAGACATGACCGAGACGGCTCTCGGGCAATAACCAACAGCGGGATCTGGATACCCATGTTGGCTACCACATGCTCCACGATGATCTCATCGGATGAACCACGATGTCGAGGATTCAATTAATCCCGTATACGATTCCCTTTGTCAATCGGTATTTTACTTGCCCGAGATTCGATCGTCGGTATCCCAATACCTCGTTCAATCTCGTTACCGGCAAGTCACTTTTCTCATACCGTAATGCATGGTCCCGTGATCAAACACTTTGATCACATTGAGCTCATTATGATGATGCATTACCGAGAGGGCCCGGTGATACCTCTCCGTCAAGCGGAGTGACAAATCCCAGTCTCGATCCATGTCAACCCAACAGACACTTTCAGAGATACCCGTAGTATACCTTTATAGTCACCCAGTTACGTTGTGACGTTTGGCACACCCAAAGCACTCCTACGGTATCCGGGAGTTACACGATCTCATGGTCTAAGGAAAGGATACTTGACATTGGAAAACTCTAGTGAACGAATTATGTGATCTTATGCTATGTTTAGGATTGGGTCTTGTCCATCACATCATTCTCCTAATGATGTGATCTCGTTATCAATGACATCCAATGTCCATAGTCAGGAAACCATGACTATCTATCGATCAACAAGCTAGTCAACTAGAGGCTTACTAGGGACATATTGTTGTCTGTTATTCACACATGTATTACGATTTCCGGATAACACAATTATAGCACGAATAAAGACAATTATCATGAATAAGGAAATATAATAATAATGCTTTTATTATTGCCTCTAGGGCATATTTCCAACAATATATTGGAGGACAAGGCAGGGCAAACAAGATCGATCTACAGATCACGCGGGCGCCCCACGGCACGTGACGGTGATCGTCACTCCGGATATAGTAAATCCAGCTGGGCCGAACACAATAGACAAAACTCGTTTGAGCTACGTCGTGATATAGCCTAATACAGAGGCGCCACACACCCACTATGCTTCACAGATGAACTAATGGGTCATCAAATCCCTGAGGGTTTCAAACCCGTGAACATCGAATCATATGATGGCACAACAGATCCTGCGGTATGGATCGAGGATTATCTCCTTCATATCCACATGGCCCGCGGCGATGATCTACACGCCATCAAATACCTCCCACTCAAACTTAAGGGACCAGCTCGGCATTGGCTTAACAGCTTGCCAGCAGAATCAATCGGTTGTTGGGAGGACCTGGAAGCCGCATTCCTCGAAAATTTCCAGGGCACCTATGTGCGACCACCAGACGCCGATGACCTAAGCCACATAATTCATTAGGCAGAGGAATCGTCTAGGCAATTCTGGACACGGTTCCTAACAAAGAAAAACCAAATAGTCGACTGTCCGGACGCAAAGGCCCTAGCAGCCTTCAAGCACAATATCCGTGACGAGTGGCTTGCCCGACACCTTGGACAGGAAAAGCCGAAATCTATGGCAGCCCTCACGACACTCATGACCCGCTCCTGCGCGGGAGAAGACAGCTAGCTTGCTCGCAGCAACAATATGACCAAGAACCCTGGTAATTCAGATACCAGAGACAGTAGTGGTAGGTCGCGTCGCAACAAGCAAAAGCACCGCATTAACGGCGACAATACTGAAGATACGGCAGTCAATGCCGGATTCAAGGGCTATAAATCCGGTCAATGGAAAAAGCCATTCAAAAGAAACACTCAGGGCCTGTCCAGCCTGGACCGAATACTCGACCGCTTATGCCAAATACATGGCACCCCCGACAAGCCAGCCAATCACACCAACAAGGATTGTTGGGTGTTCAAGCAGACGGGCAAGTTAAATGCCGAAAATAAAGACAAGGGGCTGCATAGCGATGACGACGAAGAGCCCCGGCCGCCGAACAACAGTGGACAGAAGGGTTTTCCCCCACAAGTGTGGACGGTGAACATGATATACGCAACCCACATCCCCAAGAGGGAGCGGAAGCGCGCGTTAAGGGACGTATATGCGATGGAGCCAGTTGCCCCAAAGTTCAACCCATGGTCTTCCTGCTCGATCACCTTTGACCGAAGGGACCACCCCACTAGCATCCGTCATGGCGGGTTCGCCGCATTGGTCCTAGACCCAATTATCAACGGATTTCATCTCACTAGAGTCCTTATGGACGGTGGCAGCAACCTGAACCTGCTTTACCAGGACACAGTGCAGAAAATGGGCATAGATCCCTCGAGGATTAAGCCCACCAAAACGACCTTTAAAGGCGTCATACCAGGTGTAGAGGCCAATTGTACAGGCTCAGTTACAGTTGAAGTGGTCTTCGGATCTCCAGATAATTTCCGAAGCGAGGAGTTAATCTTCGACATAGTCCCATTCCGCAGTGGCTATCACGCCCTGCTCGGGCGAACCGCACTTGCTAAGTTCAACGCGGTACCGCACTATGCATACCTTAAGCTCAAAATGACAGGCCCTCGAGGAGTAATTACGGTCAATGGAAACACCGAACGCTCCCTCCGAACAGAGGAGCACATGGCGGCCCTCGCAGCGGAAGTACAAAGCAGCCTCTCAAGGCAGTTCCCCAGTACGGCCATTAAACGTCCGGACACCGTCAAGCGCGCCCGGAGTAACCTACAACAAGACCGCCTGGCATGTTCCGAGCAGGCGTAGCAATGCGGCCCCAACCCCAGCCCTCGCGAAAATGCGAAATCAGTGCTCCGCGTACATAACTACGCTCTTGAAATACCATGGGCATAGGGGGAGGGGCACCATCAGGGCACGCCCAAAACACGGCTTAAACCGTACTAGGGGCTGCCATTCTTTTTTTAATTTTCTCTTACTTTCAGGACTCCATTCTTCGAAAGGCCTGTCCGGTAGTACAATTGCCGCACAAACGATACAAGAACTAGGGAAGCAGACAAGCCATGCCGCATTATGAAACTCCCAGGTGGTCTCTTTCACGAGCAGTATACCTGTTTCGCATACAATTCCGCAGCCTGCCCCTGGACCGAACATGTTAAATAGTCCAACCTTTTGCTTATCGCGTTATTTGTATCGTTCTGCCTTGATCGCAGACCTTTTAATAAACAATGCATAGCTTTTGTCTATTTTTGCATTACTCTTTTTATGAATATATGTTCATTAATGACATGTTGCACCCGTACACTGTGGTACGGCCAATACGCCAGGGGCTTCAGTACCCCTCAATATGGCGTGAGAAGTTCGAACACCTTAACAAGTGTGGCACCCCGAACTTATAGCATTATATGCATCGGCTCCGAATCATGTCTTGGGTCAATAGTTGGGTTTGCCCGGCTCCTATGTTTTGGTGCCTTACGTTCCGCTATATCGGCTAAGGTAGCACTAGGAGAACTACTGCGATTGTGCCCTAGTTGAGCTGGGCTGAGCACCTCAGTAGAGAAAGCTAAAACTGACTATCATGATGAAGCGAGAGCTGGTCGCTGTTCAAGAGGTTCTTCGAGTCCCTAAAGACTTATGCCGCTTAGAACGAGGAGTCGGCTTTGTCCGGCCAAGGCGTGGATAGCGCCCCGAACTTGGTCTTCCGAATTCTAGGGGCTTCGCCGAAATTTAAAATTATAGAATTCTATGGCTAAGTGAGAGTGTTCAAGCATTATAGTCTGATTGCCTCGTTCGTTGTGCTGAGCGCCTCCCTCGAAGGACCCAAACATGGGAAAAAGAGCGCTCAGGTTTAACCCGAACACCCCAGCACTAGTGGCACGGGGGCAGAAGCCGACGACTCGCCATCTCTCAAATTTGATAAACGGCCGCATAGAAGGTAATATTTTAAATTCAAAAAGCATTGCTTAGTGCATATGAACAAATTTTCAGCGCACAAGACAAAACGAGCGAGTTTACTCAAAAATTACATCCCTGGAACATTCATCCGCCATAAGGCGGGCACCCTTCAGAACGTCCTTATAATAATTCTCGGGCTTGCGATGCTCTTTCTCCGGTGGTGGCCCGTCCTTCACAAGCTTCTCAGCATCCAGCTTGCCCCAGTGCACCTTAGCGTGGGCAAGGGCCCTACGGGCACCTTCGATGCAGATGGAGCGCTTGATGACTTCGAGCCTTGGATAGGCCTCCACCAGCCACCGCACCAGCCCGAAGTAGCTCCCAGGCAGAGCCTCTCCAGGCCACAGCCGAACTACGAGGCCCTTGATGGCCTGTTCGGCTACCTTGTGGAGCTCGACCAGCTGCTTCAGCTGGTCGCTCAGGGGCACAGGGTGTCCGGCCTCAGCATACTGAGACCAGAACACCTTCTCCGTCGAGCTGCCCTCTTCGGCTCGGTAGAATGCAGCGGCATCGGACACGCTACGGGGAAGATCTGCGAATGCTCCTGGAGAGCTCCAGATTCGGGTAAGTAACAAGAAGATCACTTTTACATGTTTGCTTTGCATAAAGAATGCGTTACCCGCCGCTATCTTTTTCACCGCATCCAACTCCTTGAGGGCCTTCTGGGATTCAGCCTTGGCAGACTTGGCATTTTCAATAGCTGCTGCGAGCTCGGACGCTCCCGTCTTTGAGTCAAGCTCCAAACTCTCATGTTTTTTCATGAGAGCCTGGAGCTCTTGCCGCACCTCGCCAACCTAGGCTTCATACCTCTCCCGCTCAGTGCGCTCTATGGACGCCATCTTCTCGGCCTCGGACAGTGCTTGCTTAAGGGTCGCCACCTCAGACGTGGCCCCTACAATAGCCACGATAATCCTGTCATTTTTTGCAATTGCACTTTTTATATATTTCAATCAAGGTATTTCTTACCTTCCTTCTCCTCGAGCTGCCGTTTGGCAAGGCCGAGCTCTTGCTCGGACCGCTCGAGATCCTGCTTCAGCGTATCCACCTCCGCAATTAGTGCGGCGGACGCTAGCAGCGAAGCCTGCATACGCATATTGACTCTTTTTTTTGTTAGACTCCTGCGAATTATATTAGATCCTCTATTTGGCTTTTCTTTCCGAACGCCAAACAGAGCATCAGGGGCTACTATCTATGCGGTAATATTTTTACAAATTCTTTACTTACCTCGAAGCCTGTTAGAAGGCTGGCACAAGCTTCAGTCAGTCCGCTCTTGGCGGACTGAACCTTCTGGATCACCGCACTCATAACAGAGCGGTGCTCCTCGTCGATGGAGGAGCCGTTAAGCACCTCCAACAGATTGTCCGGTGCCTCCAGTTGGACAGGGGCCACTGGCTCAGTAGGCTTGCTCCTCTTGGAAGGAGTTCGCCTACCGCACTCCGGAACCGTTGAAGATTCTGGTGCGGTGTCCGGCTTAAAGCCGGACTTGGAGCCCTGGGGGGTCTCATCCCCTTTACTCCTGGATTCCAGGAAGTCGCCTTGTGGCGCCTCCAGGACCACCTCCTCCTGTCTTGGAACTTGTTGGGACAACACTTCGGCATCGTCCGTAGGGCGGGGGGAGGTAGCTGTCGGAAGTGAATTCACATCCGACGAATCCAGGGAGCCGCTCGACGACTCGTCGAGCCCGGCCTTGGGCGGACTGCATAATCATATTCGACATAAGGAAAGGCTGTGCAATAAAGGAATACTATGAATTACTCGGGTGTCCGGATGCTTACGATTCCGCCGGACGCTTGGCCCTGTGCGGCCACTCCTCTTCATCGTCATCGGCGTCGGTGGGGTAGTCCGGAGGAAGGGTCTTCCCCTTCTTGGACCCTTCGTCCTCCCCGATCGGGGCAGCCTTCCTTTTCTTTCCTCCCCCTGCTGGAGGGGGAGAGGTTTCTTCTTCCTCCTCCTCATTTTCACGGGAGGAGCGCGTCTCGGATTCGTCGGATGATGAATCCGACACCTCCAGGCGCCGGGCACTCTTTCGAGTCCCTGTGGCCTTCTTCTTGGCCTTCTTCTCCGGCACCACATAAGGAGCCAGAGCCAGCAGCTTCGCTAAGTGAGCATCGGCTGGGTCTTTGGGCAAAGGGGCCGGACAGTCGATCTGTCCGGACTTCACGTGCCAATCCTGTCAAAGAAAGGGAGATTAGATCCCGCATAGAGTCAAACTATGGAAAACTAACATCCTGTAAAAGGTAAAAATAGCTTACCGCACTAGCGTGACGCTGCTTGCTGAATCCGCGGTCCTCGGAAGCGGATGCGGGAGCCTCGGTGCCTTTGAATAGCACCTTCGAGGCATCTTCGTACGTCGTGTCGAAGAGCCTATTCAGGGTTTGGTGATGTGCCGGGTCGAACTCCCACAGATTGAAAGCCCGTTGTTGACACGGGAGGATCCGGCGGATGAGCATAACCTGGACTACGTTGACAACCTTGAGCTGCTTGTTCACCAGGGTTTGGATGCATTTTTGCAGTCCGGTTACCTCTCATTTGTTGCCCCACGACAGGCCCGTCTCTTTCCAAGACGTGAGCCGCGTAGGGGGTCCGGACCGGAACTTGGGGGCTGCGACCCATTCGGGTTCGCGCGGCTTGGTGATGTAAAACCACCCCGATTGCCACCCCTTCAGGGTCTCCACAAAGGAGCCCTCGAGCCATCGGGCGTTGGCTATCTTGCTCGCCATAGCACCTCCGCACTCCGCCTGGTTGCCGCGCACCACCTTAGGCTTGACGTTGAAAGTCTTGAGCCATAGGCCGAAATGGGGGCGGATGCAGAGGAAAGCCTCACACACGACGATAAATGCCGAGATGTTGAGGACGAAGTTCGGGGCCAGATCATGGAAATCTAGGTCATAGTAGAACATGAGCCCCCGGCCGAATGGGTGGAGAGGAAAGCCCAGTCCACGGAGGAAGTCGGGGAGAAACACTACCCTCTCATGGGGCCTTGGGGTGGGGAGGAACTGCCCCTCTTCGGGAAGCCAGTGCGCGATGTCGTTAGACAAGTATCCGGCCTTCCTCAGTTTTTTGATGTGTCCCTCCGTGACGGAGGAGGCCATCTACTTGCCTCCTGCTCCGGACATGGCTGGAGAAGGTTAAGGTGGGAAGTGCGAACTTGGGCGCTGGAGCTCGAGTGCGCGGAAGATGGATGGGCAAAGGAGGAAGAAGGCGTAGGTAGAAAGGTGGATCCTTATCCCCTTATATGGGCGGATGCGGCTATGCGTCCCCACCAGCCTGATAAAACTCGCTTATCTCCCAAGTGCTATAATCAATGGCGCGGTTGGGTTACCCACGTCCGTATTGATGAGAATCCCGTAAATAAGGGGACACGATCTCTGCTTTGACAAGACGTGCCAAGGAAACCGCCTCGCGAAACGCGCTGAGGTGGGGGAGTAAAAACGATTCGAATGAAGGCTTGGCCGTGGTGTGATATCACGCTGTGGAATACGTCAGCAGATTATATTTGTGCAAATGTTATTCTCTCTATGGCAATATGTGGAAATTTATTTTGCAGAGCCGGACACTATCCTTAGTGTTCAAAATCTTCTATGAAGTACTTGGAGGAGGAACACGCCTTGCAATGCCGAAGACAATCTGCGCGCCGGACTCATCGTCGTTGAAGCCTGGTTCAGGGGCTACTGAGGGAGTCCTGGATTAGGGGGTGTCCGGGCAGCCGGACTATACCTTCAGCCGGACTCCAGGACTATGAAGATACAAGATTGAAGACTTCGTCCCATGTCTGGAAGGGACTTTCCTTGGCGTGGAAGGCAAGCTTGGCTATACGGATATATAGATCTCCTACCATTGTAACCGACTCTGTGTAACCCTGGCCCTCTCCGTGTCTATATAAACCGGAGGGTTTTAGTCCATAGGACAACATAACAATCGTACCATAGGCTAGCTTCTAGGGTTTACCCTCCTTGATCTCGTGGTAGATCTACTCTTGTACTACACATATCATCAATATTAATCCAGCAGGACGTGGGGTTTTACCTCCATCAAGAGGGCCCGAACCTGGGTAAAACATAGTGTCCCTTGTCTCCTGTTACCATTCGCCTAGACACACAGTTCGGGACCCCCTACCCGAGATCCACCGGTTTTGACACCGACAACCCCCATGACGATGGTCGTGTCGAAGCACACCTGCTCATGACTGGTTTCATGGATGGCTATACTCGCTGGATTGAAGATGAGGATGACGATGTTGAGGATGCCGACGGGGCAGGCAATGATGACACGGGGCAAGATGAAGAGATGATCGATAATGGCGACGGGGAAGAGGCCGGACATGGCGGCGGAGAGAACGACATGGACTCCACGCAGCAGAGTTCGTCGGTACTAAGTTGAATCGTGCGGGACCCTCATGTTCAAGCATTGCTTCGCAAGGAGACGAGTACTGAGAGAGCTGCTTCTAGGGAGGAGGCTAAGCTGGAGCAGCTGGTGGTAGACTCGAACACTCCATTGTATGATGGTTCCAATCCTGAGGTGACCCGCTTGAGTTTCACGCTCCAACTCCTGAAGACGAAGGCTAAAAACAAATGTACCGACACTAGCCACGATGAGCATCTGAAGTACCTAAAGGATATTCTTCCCGAGGGTAATCTGTGTCCTAGTAGTGTTGATGAGGCCAAGAAGATCGTGTGCCCTCTTGATCTGCCACACGTTAGATACCATGCATGCATCAACGATTGCGTAATTTATCGGAAGGAGCACGCGAAAAAAAAACAAGTTTTCCGGTGTGCAATGCTTCTCGATACAAGAAGGCCGGGAAGAAATGTCCCCAGAAAGCGGTATGGTACTTACCGATCACTCCCCGTCTCCAGAGGTATTTTGTAGATCCCAAGGAAGCAAAGCTAATGCGCTGGCACGCGGAGAGGAAGAAGCCCGATGATGGAGATGATCCGAAGCTGAGACACGTCAAGGATGGAAGCCAGTGGAGAGCGTTGAACAACTTCTATCGGTATTTTGAATGTGATGCAAGGAACATCGTGCTCGGCGCGTGTACTGATGGCATGAATCCATTTGGCAACCAGAACACCAACCATAGCACATGGCCCGTGTTTGTATGGATGTACAACCTCCCCCCTGGTTGTGCATGAAATCGAAGTACATTCACATGAGCATGCTTATTCAAGGGCTGAAACAACTAGGAAATAATATTAATTTGTATCTAGGGCTACTTCAGGGGGAGTTAGACACGTTATGGAAAACACCGGCCAAGACATGGGATGCCAGCAAAGGCAAGTATTTCAACATGAGAGTCGCGCTCATCACGACAGTGCACGACTATCTCGGTTACGGATATGTGGCAGGCCAGGTGTGCCATGGATATTGCGGATGCACGCGGTGCATGGATGATACGATGTCTCAGCAGCTAACGTCAAGGAAAGATGGCGGGTCTGGGAAAATCGTGTACATGGGGCATCGAAGATGGCTCGAACAGGACGACCCATGGAGAAACCATGGAGATCTGTTCAATGGTCATGCTGAGCATCGAGGACCTCCACATAAGCAGAGCGGTGCCGAAATCGATGAGCTGTTGAAAAACTGGAAGGAGTGCCCCGTGCCAGGAAAGACGATGAGAAAGGCACCGGAGCCGCTGCTGAAGGTATGGAAGACGAGGTCTATGTTCTGCGACTTGGAGTACTAGCACAAACTCGATACACCTCATTGCCTTGATCAAATGCATATCTGTAAGAATGTCCTTGAGAGCTTGCTCGCAACACTGATGAACATGTCGGATAAGACCAAGGATGGGCTGAAGGCAAGAAAAGACTTGCAAGATTTGAAAATCAGGGAAGATCTGCACATGCCACCCCGTAAAATGTCAGACGAGACAGATACGGAGACAGAGGCACGGGAGAAGAAGGGCAAGAAAATAAAGAATGAGGATTATTGCCCCCCTTCTTGCTTCGCCTTAAGTCAGGCTGAGATCAATCAATTCTTTAAGTGCCTTACCGGAGTCAAAGTTAGTTCCGGTTACTGTGGCAAGATAAGTAGATATCTAGACACGGACAAGAGAAGGTTCAGCGGGATGAAGTGTCATGACTGTCATGTGATGATGACGCAGATACTACCTGTTGCCCTTAGAGGGATAATGGACAAGCACGTCTGTGACACGCTTATTGGTCT
This sequence comes from Aegilops umbellulata, assembly GCA_032464435.1. Taxonomy (NCBI): domain Eukaryota; kingdom Viridiplantae; phylum Streptophyta; class Magnoliopsida; order Poales; family Poaceae; genus Aegilops; species Aegilops umbellulata. Next base: position 380,811,590 of record CP136054.1, read on the forward strand.
CTGCAACTTTTTCGACGTCATCTCTCGAAAGTCGATCAGTGTGAAGCAGCTCTGAAGGCTACAGGAAGAGATCGTTGTGATACAGAATGAGGTTGAGATGTACTTCCCGCTCGCGTTCTTTGACGTGATGGTGCATCTGTGTGTTCATATTGTGGATGACATAATAGACCTGGGGCCGTCATTCCTGCACAACATGATGCCGTTTGAGAGGATGAATGGGATCATCAAAGGATTCATTCGTAACATGCCCCGTCCGGATGGAAGCATCGTCCAGGGCTATTTGACACAAGAGTGCATCTCTTTCTGTGAGAATTTTCTATATGCCGCCTGGTGTTAGTGTTGGTATGCCCGTTAACAAGCACGATCGGAGGCTCGAAGGAGAAGGTCACTGCAACGGTCGCAGGGAACTGCACGTGGCATACTCAAATCAACGCAGTGTCTTTGACAGAGCAAACTTGGTAGTGCTACAACACCTAGACGAGGTAGATCCTTTCGTGGCACTGCACAAAGAAATTATCGCAAAGAAGTATCGTGACCGGGGGGTATGCAGGACGGGCGCCAAAGTTACTAGAGAGCACAACTCCACTTTCCTGCATTGGTTCGAAGAGCATATTATTGCTAATCCCCCGGAGGAGGGATCTAAGGACGGATTGCTCATATACGCCTTAGCACATGGCCCCTCGCCCAACCTCGTAACCTATCAGGCATATGATATCAACGGATACACGTTCTACACGGAGGCCAAAGATATGGACAGTGATGATCAGAACTCAGGGGTGACGATGGAATGCATGACCGGCAGCGACAATGGCGCAACTGAACGATTTTATGGAAGGGTCGAGGAGATCTGGGAGCTTGACTACTCTGGACTGCACAACATGACGATGTTCCATATCAGATGGGCTAAGAATGTCGAAAGAGAAAGCCAGATTTTCACTACCGTGACTATACCCGGCGCCAAGAGCGCTACCGTGAACGCTATCGCAAAAAACGAGCCATGGGTACATGCTAATTAAGCACGTGACACAATGCTTCTTCATAACCGACCCATGCAATCCCAGTCATGTTGTCCTGAGGAAAGGCAAAAGGAACATCATTGGAATGGATGGAGTCGCCAACGAGGAAGACTATGATCACTACAGCAACCCAATGAGGGAAGATGACGATGATGATGAAGTATACGTCAAAAGAAGAATCAATACTACATTACCAAAGAAAAATCATACTCCGTGGAAAAGGCAAAGTCACAATGAGGGGCTCAATTATTCTTCGACGAACAAGAAGGGAAAGAAGCTGACTCAATGTGGGGACCCCGACTCATAAGTCGTGATCACCGAATGCACGTGTACAGTGATCCCAGAGATCAATGCTCACTGAACACACAGAAGCTGAATAACAAGAGTCTTACATCCATACATACCGTCTTACACAAATTATGACCATTATGGTCAAGTCTTACATCGATAAAGCCTTAAGGGCTGAACATCAAATGAAACACAAGCAGCGGAAATCTTCGTCGATAAGTAGAGCCCATGCCATCTGCCTTAACCCTACAGGCATTCTAACTGGGAAACGTCCTAGTTCGCATGTTCGTCTCCAAAGAATTCTTCTTCGAACTCCTGTTCTTCCATGCCTGGCCAATTAACTAACCAGTGGCAAGCCAATGAGTACTTTGAATGTACTCGCAAGCAACCCAAGTTTTGGTTCAAGGTACAGCAATGCATGATATAGGTAAATTTTTGCGGAAAGCTAGTATTGAGTGCAATGACATGTTCAACAACTTGTAAGACATGCATCAGGAGAACTCGATTAACCATGAGGACAGGTCATAGATATCAACATAATTAGAGTGGGCATCAACCCACATCAATCATGTCAAGTCCTTGACTTGACCCAAGTCGTTCTTCCCACTTATCCAAACACTCACACTGGTTTGTAAACATGTGGACGTAGTTTAAGCAGCAGCGCCCAACTGTCCTTGACCGTGGACACGGCTATTCGAATAGTTTTACACTCTGCAGAGGTTGCACACTTTACCCACAAGATCCGGGGAACTTCCGTGACATCCACAGCCCGCGATACCTCAAGTACCCGGGGTAAGCACCCGATCACTATCTTTCCTTAGGCGACACTAACAAGGAGTCCACTAGTTGTTCCGTATCCTCACGATGTACATCGTAAGAGATTCACTCGAGATCGTAACATCCGAGAGGGGACGCAACGGTGTATCCGGTGCCCTGTAAAAACAGTCATGGCCGCCCTACCTGGCACGACCCCGTCCTGAGAGAGAGCACCAACTCTCCCCCGTCACTAGTAATGCGGGCTCCAAGCTAGTATCGGCCTAGGTAATCAATAATGCCCTTTCCCATATAAGGGTAGAGTGGTTGCGCATGTAAGGTTGGGACAGTCGACAAATCTTAAATCTAATCCGTTTTTGAAAACAACACACACACTTGCCTCGGTACACCACTTCGTCATCAAGTGGTTACTCATCTCATTGTCTCCCTCGGGCATAAGTGGCACCCGACGGGGTTTTCAAAAAATCTTTTGAAAGTACTTTGTCTCCACCACCATGCATATACCCGTCCCTTTAGCGTAGCACTACTTAGCATCCTATCTACTCCCACCGTCATAACCCTCATAAGAAGGTAGGGTCATGCATAATGCAGGTATAAACGAGGAAGTAACGAAGGCAACCCACCAAAGTGGTTACCATCTCATCATGATTTCGAAGCAGCACTAATAAAGTGCTATATGACATGCATAAAAAGGGTTTCATAGACATGGTCAAAGGGATGCTTGCCTGGCTCAGCAAAGTCTTCTGGGTCTTCAAAGTCTTCTGGTCCAACTCCTTCGTCAGCAACGCAATCTATCGTTGCAAAATAATAACGAGAAAATAAGGCAATAATAAAACAAAAAAACCAAAGTGCTCAGAAAAATGTCAACTTATTTTTGTAAAATACTAGGTTGAAAACTAGGAAGGGGAAAATTCATAGTTTTGGATTTGGAGTAGCAGAATAGGAGGAATGGATTTACAAAGGCATATTTAAATGCTTAAAATCACATTTAAATATTTACAGTGAAGAAAAGGTTGTTGGATTTGAATGAAAGTTGCACCACTAAATAGGTTGCAATATTTTGGGAATTTAGGAATTGGAACTAATTTATTTGGACATATATTTTATCCTGTGGAATTTTTGGAAAAGTGACAGAAAAAGAAAAAGAAAAGGGCCCTGTGCCTCCTGGGCCAGAATAGCCACAGGGCAGCAGGCCCAGCCAGAGAGGCGGCCCAGTGCACCGGTGCACACGCGCGCGCCAGGTGCAAACCTAACGGGCGGGGCCCAGGCGTCAGGGCGTGAGGCTGACGGACGGGCCCCACGGCCGTCATCGTCAACCCTGGGTCAGAGAGGGCGGCAAGCTCACCGGCGACGATGTAGGCCACGGCGAGGTCAGGCGAGGATGCGGCTGGACTCAGCGTTGAGTCGCCATTCGGGTGGGGGTGGTGGACGTCACCGGAGTCGCCTGGCTCGCCGGCGACGAGGTCTCGCGGCAGAGAGGCTTCGGGCGTCGACGGCTCCGGCCGTTTCCGGCTGCAAAAGAGTCGGGGAAGAAGGGGGAAATGGTCAGGGGTTTTCGAGGGTTCCAGATCGAGGCAGAGGAGGAGCAGGGGAGGCTTGTACCATGGGATCAGCGGCGACCCGAGGCGGCGGAGCTCGAGCTCGATCTCGAGCTCGGGCTTGTCTAGAGAGGGGTGTGTGGTGTAGGGGGTGTTTAGGGGAGTGAGAGAGCGAGTGGTGAGGAGAGGGGGGCTCGGGGAGGCCTTTAAGTAGGCGAGCCACGGCTCACCATAGACCCGTGCGCCGGCGAGGTTGTTTCCGTTGTTGTTGGTCACGGGGGCGCGCGTGGACATGTCTGGGGTGCTCATGGGTTCGGTCCAGAACGAGGGAAAGAAGAGAAGGAGGGAGCAGGGGGCCAGAGGCGCGCGCGTGTGAGCCGCACCATTGGCGCACTCAGGCGGCCTCTGTTTGCTAGCACGGAGCCGCGGGGAGGTGGAGAGAGGAGGGGGCCGACCACGTAGCGTGCTGCGGACGCCGAGGCGCATCGGCAGGCGCGCGGGGGTGGCCCGAGGTGGCCGGAGGCGTCGTGCAGAGGGCGGCTACAGTACGGGAGCGTACTGTAGCGCGCTCCAGAGCGCCCAGATGGCATGCCATGGCATAAAAAAGGGGAAGTGGACGTGGCCACTTGTGTCCAGTAGTGCTAGGGAGCAATAAAGAAGTAGGGAGAGGCTTTGGATGCTCTGGATGGCCACTGGGGTGAGGAGAGAAGAAGAAGAAGGGTGCAAATGGGCTGTCAAGAGAGAGAAGGTGGGGTTTTACCCATCCAATAATGGAGCTGTGGATTTGCCATTGTTACTGGAGGTAGAGGAGGACTAGGAGGGGCTGTGGTAAAAAGTCGAGCTCAAGGAGATTAGTGGAAGGGGTCAAAATGGTGTTTTTGGGAAAATGGCAGAAGGTGTTTGTTGTTGGTTTGGGCAAGAAAATGAACTCCAATTGCCATGATACTTAACAGGATGGAATGACACTTAGAAATAGGGTGTGCCACCAAATTTGAGCTCATTTGGGAAAAGTTGCCAGTGTAACTTTGGTAAACCCTAGAAATCAACAGAAATGGGTTTTCCAAGATCTAATCATGCAAAACCATTCTCCTTGATGCACCACTTGGTGTAGTGGCCTCATTTGGTCATGTGAACATGCTCACAAAAGTTGGGGTCAAGGAGAGAAAGTTGGTAGTACATACTTGTTCAAATTTGATTCCGGTCAGAGAGGGTTACCAAAATGACTTTAATTGACATGAGGCTTTGCAAGGTGATCGCAATATGCATTTGTGACTTGCTGGATTTTCCTTGGATTTTTATGAAAATATTTCCTGTAGAAATATTTCAAATCCTTGAAATTGGCAGAAATGGTTTTGGGAGGTTTTGTCCAATATTTTTATCATAACCATGTGTTGAAACTCATATATATTGAAAATATATGCCCACTGAGTTTCCCTGATTTTTCTCAAATATTTTTAAAGCTTTAAATTAATTTTAACCTATTAAAGACCATTTCTGGCCTTAAGAAAAAGCCTTTGAATAAAATAGGAAAATAACTTTTAAAATTATATTTTATGGTTTCTGGGCATCCTATATCTAATAGGAGTCAAATATATTTTTGGAAAGATTTTTACTGCCCTTAATTAGGTACTTGTAGTGCAAACCTCAATTCAGGGGTTTTTGGAAAACTAATTTTTGAAAATACTATTTGGCCAAATTATTTTTGCAAGAAAATACTATATTGCACTATACACATGGCATGATCATTGGGCAGAAGTTTGGGGCAAGGAGATGAAGTATACAAGGTGGAGTTATTGACTTTGCAGAGCACTTGAAAATCACAGAGAGAAAACCAACTCCAAAATAAAAAGCCAAATAATGCAAAAGTTTTTGTTGGTCCAAATTTTCATGCTTTATTAATGCAATTGAAATGTTACAAAATGCAGGGTGTGACATTCAAAAACGAAAACGTCAGCGCTGAGGAATCGGTCAAATGATGTAATATATACATACATACATACATATATATATATATATATATATATATATATATATATATATATATATATATATATGTTCCTATTTTGTATACACACTTAGCCATTATTATGCATGGGTCCAATGATGTAATATATATATGTTCCTATTTTGTATACACACTTAGCCATTATTATGCAAGGGTCCAATGATGTAATATATATGTTCCTATTTTGCATACATATTTAACCGTCAAATGATGCAATATATATCGCCTTCCCTTCGTTCAGCGCTGAGGAAAAGAAAAAGGGAAACTGGTTATAGCAGTAGCGCTTTACTGAAAAAGAGCTACAGCTAGTCAAGGTAGCAGTAGCGGTTTCTGTAGAAAACCGCTATAGCTGCCCGTAATAGTAGTAGCGCGCTTCGTGTAAACGCGCTACTGCTACGTCCACTTCACCCAAAATTCTCACTCTCCCTGCTTCATCCCGCCTCTTTTCCCCCAAATCCCCACTCTCTTCCCCGACCCCGTCGCACCGCCGCGCCCGACCCAGGCGCGCTCGCCCCCGGCGCCGACGCTCGCCCCCGACCCCGGCGCGCTCGCCCCCGACCCGTCGGCCCTCGCCTCCCTCCTCTGCTTCCTCCCCTCCCAACCTCGGCCGTCGTCGGGCCTGCCTCCTCGTCCCTGCACCCTCTGTAAACCACCCCCCTCTCTCTCTCTGCTAGCTAGGGTTCTTTGGTTAATTTACTTAGGTTTTAGTTATGTTAATTAGGTTATCTATTTAGTTATGAATTTAGATAGGTTTCAAAATTAGCTGAATTTATATGCAAATTTGAACTGGACATGTGATATGTGGATATGTCATGTTTTGGTAAATGATCCGAGTGGCCTATGTTACGCCGGAATGTTGATTCATTTCCGTTTCGGTGAATTCAGGCGCTCGATATGTCCATTTTTTAGCAAAGGTCATGCCGAAATTTCCCGTGAATAAAGGCATGATTTGTGCTACATAGTTGGCATATCGAGTGCTGGCACATAGATTTCTTTTTTATGTCATTACTCATTTATTCATACTTTTAGAAATAAATGAGGACACTTAATCAGAGGAAACATGTCGAACAACGAAGAAACTGGGCCTTCTGACCAAGATGCATACGAGATGGATTATCAGGGTGAACAAGACTACCTCGACTTTTTGACTGCTAAGCAAGGTTTGCAGGTCCGCCTCGATGATGGTACTAACACCGACATCGACACCGACAGCCCGGCACCGATGGCGGCGCCGAGACCGGTGGGGAAGGTACCGGCGGGGAAGATACCGGCGGGGAAGGTACCGGCGCCGATGCCGGTACAGAAAAGAGGAAGCATAAGAAGCAAAGGATATGAAAATCTAACAAACTAGGGATTGGACGACTTGTGATCACAAAGATGGCACCTGGCAAGTTTGAGCCGTTAGAGCCGGAAGAACCTCGCAAGTGCTATGGGAACCAAGTAGGATGCATCCTACAGGAATGCGCGAGCATCAACGACGATGACTTAAGGAGTAAAGAACATTTGACGCAGTTGCTCCTAACGAAGTTGCACAAGAGATTCAAGTTCCCTGACCGGGATGATAACATAGAACTACTGTGGGATGATCCGAAGATGAAAAAGATTAACAATCATGCCATGGGCAAGTTCAGCAATGATTTGGCCTCCTGGAAAGCGAGGGTGAAACGAGCTATTAAGGCTGACGAACCCCTGTCCAAGATTCTGGAGGAAAATCTGACACTTATGGAAGAGGAGTTCGAAAAGTTCAAGGACACTTGCGCTACCGAGGACGCCAAGGCTAAGGCTGCGAAATTCAAGAGCCTTCAGCAAAGGAACACAGGGAAGCATCGCCTCGAAAGTCATGGCTACCTCAGTAAAAGGCCCATATGCGATAAGGAGGACGCGGAACGTGAAGCCAAGGGTCTCCCAGACCCCTTCGCGAAGTTCACCAACCCCTTGGAGCATGACTTCATCAGGGCCCGCTACAAGTAGGACACGGAGAAAAAGGTTTTTTACATGGACCAGATCACGAGGAAATTGATTAGACTACTAGAGAAGCAACACCAGCTTGCAGCCGAAAGCCCTACTTCTCCGATGAGGCCCAAGTGGGACACCCCTCTCAACCGGGCCTTGAACGAACTTAAGGGACTCCCTTTGGGCCAGTGGCCGCAATATGGTCGTGTGCACGGCGCTGGAGACGGCACCACGTGGAAGGTGTTTTACAACGAGGGCCCGGAGGCCAAGAAGCAGAAAAAGAAGTTTAGTCAGGTGGACGTCGACGCGACGGTGAAGCTTGCGGTCGAGAAAAAAGCAGCTGAGGACGCGAAAAAAGCAGCCGAGGACAAATATGAGTTGTTACAGCAGGCAGTCAATGCAGCTGTAACTGCCTGCAGAAATGATTTTGCTACTAACTTGGTTCCAGTTATCATTAACTGGACGAAGGAAAATCCAGACAAGACGGTACATGATTTCCCGTTGCCCAGTTTCGCCGGGAGCAACTCCATGAACAACAACATCATCGCACCATCACTTGCCCACGCAACCGGGCCTCCTCTCGCAGCCGCTCCCGCTCATAGCAGCCCGTCCTCAGTCTCTGGCGCGCTCAGTGGGCCTTTGTCTTTGGCTGAGCTCGACGCCATTATGGTAATTACATGTCGCACCACCATATATATATAATATTCCATTTTTGTTGCCTTTCGGATGTTTTACGCCATAGACATATGTGTTTGCAGGTGAAAGAAACCCCGTGCACCATACTCTACTTGATCAAAGGCCAGAAGGTGGACGTGCGAAAGGGGATGATAATGGACCCCATGCAACCCATGTTCCACAACCAGCCGATCCCTGCTGGGCACTTCAGGGTTAGCTTGTCCAGTGTGAAATCGGGGCACGAGGATTTGCCTCCTCCAGTACAGCATGTGGGAGCGGATGACGACACCCCGCTGCGGATTGGAAGCTGCAAGGGTTGGGTGCTGCTATGGTCGAAGAATCTTATTCGTCTGGAGCCGGCCGAGAGCACACCAATAACCACACATCAACAAGCATGTGCGGAGACCACCACCCCACCTACGCAATTACCATCTCCTGTAGTGCCGGGTGAGAGCGGCGGACGACATGATGAAGGGGGTGCAATAGTGCCGGCTGATGTAATTTGTCATGTAGAACAGAGAATGGATGATGAGACGGAGGTCGACCCTACGGATTTCCTCAATACAAACGCGTATTACTGTGACATAGAATTGATGAGTCAACCATATGACGAATCGGGCTATCAGCTTGCTAATGAGGATATGGATGATATGCCCGGGCAGGAAGGTCGTAGCAGGGATTGCAAAAAGTCTCTCTTCATGAAATCCTCACAGGACACGCCTAAAGATGCCGCCTCAACACAGGCTCAACTATCCGGGTGCGAGGGTCGTACAATACTTAGCCCGGGAACACTGGGGCAGGGGTTAAGGAAGGGTCTAGAAGGTGTGCCCAAGAAAAAGGAGAGAAAGAGATCGGGGAAGATATCTGCTTCCAAACAAGCCAGAGCACATAGCAGCCAGACGATGCATTCTGAAGAGCGTGTACCCGTGAAAGGTGCGGCCATGTTCCATCTCACGGGTGAGCGGATGCTACCGCCGAAACCGCTGGAGGCACTATCAGGGGATCTCAGGAGACTGCACGACCATGTGTTGTCGACTGAGAAAAAACTACTAGCCTCAAAGGATCCAGGATATCCAACATACGCGGCTCGTGTGCCTGAGGGGAAGTGCTACGTCGAGACACGGCCCGCGGAGGTGTTCTTCCTGCGGTTTGACCATATCTTTGAGATGTTTCTGACAAGGCGGCTTGATTTTACAATCATCCGCCTTTTTGCGCTACATATGAACTCCGTCATGAAGAGTGAAGAAGTCCCGCAAATCTGTGTGGCGGATCCGTACTACATGCACGAGTCTTTCTTGAGTCTCGGCGACTTTCAGCGTGAAACTGCTAGGGACTACCTCCAAAACTTCATGGTACAGAATAAGGACCGGGAAATTGTCCTCGTGCCTTATCATCCAAAGTAAGTCAGTTTCGAACAACCCTTTCATACATTTCAATCATTCCTTCTCTCTCTATGGGGAATAATTTGAGGTGTCTTTTCCCTGCAGCAACGGGCGCGCCGTCCTTATCGTTCTTTACCCGCAAGTCTCCCACGCCATGTGTTTTGACCCTTCCAGAGACTACGAGAAAAAAAACTACACCCACATAATGAATATTCTAGATGATGCTCTCCAAGGCTTCAGATTTAGTGGTGGCCACATGCAGATCAGGAAACAAAGGAACAAGAAGATGGGTTTCGCGCATAAAACTAACTTCTCCTGCATCCATGTCCCAAAACCAAGCAAGAAGGATGGATTCTACATCCTCCATCTCATGATTCAGTTCAACACGGATCACCAAAAGCTTCGCATGAGAAGCAGAAATGATGATCATATCCACAAGTGGCTAGAATCTCATGGAGAAGCGGATTATAAACTTAGAGATGACTTCTTTCGCATCCAAAGCGACATTGCGACAATCATCATCAAAGAAGTCATCGGTGAGAAGGGGATGTTCCACCACGGCCCTATATCGCGAGCTGACGTCCGAACTCGCATAGTCATGCAACGTCTAGACCTCACGCCGTTCAAGAAGCTAGGGTCCATCCTCGATGATATGGAAGGATGGAACTTCTAGTGATTTATGATGTCGATGATGATGATATGTGTCGGTTGAACTTGTATACTATTTGTAGCGATGAAACTTTGTGATGTCCACGATCCCTGCCGAACTTGTGTAACGCTACTTTGTTAGTTTGCGTACGATGACCTGCGTACCTCTAGTTAATTAATTTGTGTACTGTATGTTGCATCTAGTTGCTAACCCTTTCTTTTTCGGTGTTCTCTAGTATATTTTGTTGCATATATATGATTGTACATCCTCTTCATGAACATGCATCTCTAACATGTACCTAGTTTCTTGATGGCGAGATGGAACTGCTATGTCGTGTACAAAGGGAAGGTTCCGGGGGTGTACAACGAGTGGCATGAGTGTCAGGCGCAAGTGAATGGGTTCTCGGACGCCAGCCATAAAGGCTTCAAAAGCAGACAAGAAGGAGAAGCTAGTTACTTGAGGTTCACGCTAGCGCGAGAGAGGACTCGTAACCGCCATCTGATGTACTGCATAGTTCCGCTCTCACTCATAGTGATAGCTCTTCTCGCGTATACCTTTGTTTAGATGGATGACGTTGTAGTTGCAAGTATTCGAGACTTGCATGTATCGCTATTTTCGAGATGATGACAAGATACCACTTTGTGTTGGATGATGATTATGACGAGACTATTTGTATGTATATGCTATGATTACATTTGTGGTCTCGCAGGAATTTGTATGTGTATCATGATGACATTTGTATGTGCTAAAGATTCTTCTATAAAGCCTGTTCAAATACAAAACAAATATGCTGAAAAAAAAACAAAAAACTACTAAAATTAGCAGTAGCGAGTGGAGAAAAGTTAGCAGCAGCGCGGTAGTAGCAGTAGCGCGCACAAGAGAAGCGCGCTATAGCTATTAGCAGTAGCGAGCTTCCTTTAAGCGCGCTGCTGCTACACTTGTGTAGCAGTAGCGCGAGTGAGCACGTGCTACTGCTACGTGTTAGCTGTAGCGCCTTATTAGTAGCGCTAGTCCCCGCGCAACTGATACACCTAAAACCCGCGCTGCTGGTAGCCTTTTCCCTGGTAGTGTTAACTTATTACCAAAATCAGTCCCACCGAGTTTGTGTAATCGGTCACACCGAGATTACGTTATGCCCTAACCCTAACCATTACGGTCCTACCGAGTTGCATCTCAGTCTCACCGAAAATCCTAACGGTCACTAGGTTTGCTGAATCGGTCCGACCGAGTTTAACCATTCGGTCCCACCGGGTTTGGCAAATTGTGTGTAACGGTTAGATTTTGTGTGAAGGCTATATATACTCCTCCACCCACTCTTCATTCCTGGAGAAAGCCATCAGAACATACCTACACTTCCAATACTCATTTTCTGAGAGAGAGCTACCTACTCATGTGTTGAGGTCAAGATATTCTATTCCTACCATATGAATCTTGATCCCTAGCCTTCCCCAAGTTGCTTTCCACTCAAATCTTCTTTCCACCAAATCCAAATCCTGTGAGAGAGAGTTGAGTGTTGGGGAGACTATCATTTGAAGCACAAGAGCAAGGAGTTCATCATCAACACACCATTTGTTACTTCTTGGAGAGTGGTGTCTCCTAGATTGGCTAGGTGTCACTTGGAAGCCTCCGACAAGATTGTGGAGTTGAACCAAGGAGTTTGTAAGGGCAAGGAGATCGCCTACTTCGTGAAGATCTACCGCTAGTGAGGCAAGTCCTTCGTGGGCGACGACCATGATGGAATAGACAAGGTTGCTTCTTCGTGGACCCTTCGTGGGTGGAGCCCTCCGTGGACTTGCGCAAACGTTACCCTCCGTGGGTTGAAGTCTCCCTCGACGTGGATGTACGATAGCACCACCTATCGGAACCACGACAAAAACATCCGTGTCTCCAATTGCGTTTGAATACTCCAAACCCTTCCCTTTACATTCTTGCAAGTTGCATGCTTTACTTTCCGCTGCTCATATACTCATTGCACGCTTGCTTGATATGTATTGTGTTTGTTAAACTTGTGCTCAAATTCCACTTAAACTTAAGAATATTAAAAACTGCAACTTTGGCACCTAGTGTCTAATCACCCCCCACCTCTAGACACCTCTTCTCGATCCTTTCAAACGCATAGCCTGCAGTGCAATCGCTCGGGTTTAGTTAGAGCCCAACGCCTTGCTCGGGTTCAGTTAGATCCAACGCCTCGCACAGACGCGCGTACGTGTATGAGAGAAACACGCATCGCTCGGCCCCCGACCTCCCACCGTAATCGGGAAGTCCCCGAAATTTTCCTCCCCCTCGCTTCTACCACGGTTTTTTCCGTCATGGACGGCCCAAAGAATGTCATGCAGTTGCGTCTCCGGCCCGCCCAGGATGAAAAGCCCATTTTTTATCATGATTTTTTGTCATAGAAGTAGGAGCCCACCACATCTATGATGATATCGGGTTTTGTCACAATTATCGTCATAGAAGTGTCATATGTATGGCAGAAAAAAATTTCGTTCGGCCCAAAATGTCACGGATGTGTCTTTTTTTTGTAGTGACTCATCGCCGCGAACGAACTCCTGCACTACCGCCCAGTCGACGACCTCTACGAGGAGTGGCTCGACCGCGTCGCCGATCCCGTTAGCCGCAGGGGCTCCCCGGCGTCGTCCCTCTCTCTGCCTCACTCTCAGCCGGCCACGGGCGACGAGGCTCATGGTGTGCCTCCACCACCTCTGCCCCAAGACGGTGCCTTGGCACCAAGGCGCGCAGCCCCGCGGCGTGATCCGCCACGCCCGGTGCCCGCGCATGAAGAGAGAAGCTGCCAAGAAATCCCTCGGCCGCGAGAAGCTGCACCCGCGCTTCCTGCACCGCCTCGTCAAGACCGCGCACCGCCCGCGGCGGCGCCGCGCGGACCTCAACAAGACCAAGCTCCACCTCCGAAGCGGGCCCCAGCAACCACGGCTGGCTACCACGCCTTCACCCCCGAGCTGCGTAGGGTTGCTTGGCCAGGCAAGTTCAAGCCGGATCTGCCTCCTCGCTACGACTGCACCGCCGACCCCGCGGAGTTCCTGCAGCTCTACGAGCTGAGCAAGCGGCCAACGGCGATGAGAAACTCATGGCGAACTGGTTTTCCATGGCTCTCAAGTATGGAGCCCGCTCCTGGCTCCTGAACCTGCAGCACGGCTCGATCTCCTCCTGGGACGAGATGCGCGACCGCTTTGTCGCCAACTTCCAGGGCACTCGTAACCGCCCGCCAGCCGCGGGTGACATGCACCGCATCAAGCAACAACCAGGAGTGACCCTTCAGAAGTACATCCAGCGCTTCAACAACACTCGCCTCTAGATCCCTAAGGTCACGGACGAGGCCATCGTCTCTGCGTTCTCAGACAGCGTCTGTGACGTCAAGATGAAGGAAGAGCTCGCTATCCATGAGAAGTTGTGCACATCTCAGGAGCTGTTCAACCTGGCAACCAAGTGCACAAGAGCTGAGGAGGGGTGCCTCTCCCTCCTCGAGCTGCCAGCTGTGGGAGCGGAGGAGAAGAAGGCCAAGACAAAGAATGTGAAGCGCAAGGAAGCAGCAGTGCAAGCAGCAGAGCCCGACACCAAGCGGGTCAGAGATCAGCCCGAGTCATCCAAGAACAGACGACCGTTCTGCGCCTTCCACAACTTGAACACCCACAACACCAGTGACTGACAAGATCTTAGAGCCATACGAGAAGGACACTTCAGTCGACGCCCCGAGCGCAGCGACCGGGGCTACAGCCGTGGAGGCGGACGCTGGGACGACTGTGGCCCGCGCGAGGAGTGGCGCGACAGGCCTCGTGAGGACAGCTGGCAGGACTATGCTCGCAAGGGGGCCTGGAGGGACCAGCCTCGTGAGGATCGCCCTCAGGGCAACGCCGGTCTTCCCCCACTGCCACCGCCAAGAAGGAACGACGATCACCACCAGGATGAGGGGGCTGGGGGCTTCCAGGAGCCGCACGCAATCGCCTGCATCTTGGGCGGTGCCCAAGCCCCAGCCTCTCAGCGCATATTCAAACAGTTTGCTCACGAGGTGAACGCGGTGGTCCCCAAGCTTGAGGCCACGCACCCGCTCAAGTGGTCCCAATGCGCCGTCACTTTCAACTTGGTAGACCAGCTCAAGTGCACGGCCACCGCTGGCGCCCTCCCGATGTTGCGCTCCCCAGTCATCAGCAACGTGCAGGTTACCAAAACCCTCATCGACGGCGGCGCAGGGCTCAACGTCTTGTCCGTCGACACATTCCACAACCTCCACGTGCCATATGAGCAGCTCCAGCCAAGCCTTTCTCAGGGGTGACCGACGGTTCCACCACACCGATAGGGCAGGTCCGCTTGCCTGTCACCTTCAAAGAGCGCAAGAACTACCACACCGAGCTCATCGACTTCGACGTCGCGCACATCCGCCTGTCGTACAATGCCATCCTCGGGTATCCGGCCCTGGCCAAGTTCATGGCAGTCACCCATCACGGCTACAACGTCCTCAAGATGCCAGGAAGCGGAGGAATCATCACGGTCCCATGTGAACAAAGAGATGCGGTGTGCTCCCTTGAGCGCGCCTTCCAGGCTGCAGCAATCAACGATATCGACAGCAGAAGTGAGGGCCCTTCGGAGGCCATCCCCAAGAAGAAGCATCCAATGTGGTACTTAGTACTCACTCTACATGTCATCCCAGTCTTGGTTCTCTTGTGGTTTCTCTTGTTTGCTCTGGTCAGTAGGTGTATCTGTGTTATCTAACCTTGTTTGCACAGGTTCATCCCATCCTAAGCCAACTCAAGACCACAAGGTAAGTATATGCATCTCAGTCATGTGAATGAGAAATTTTTGTTGATGTACATACTGTTTGCAAGAAGGACTCATGAGCATGAAGGTACATTTCTCATATTCACATCATTTGCTCTGATGCATATAGCCAACATACATGTAACGCGTTGCTTACTCTGTCATGCTTATGCATTCACATGCTCCTATATTCCATATTCACATGTTTGCATACATGTAGGGGGAGCCTATGCTTGTTACATGTCTTTCCAAAGCTTTACTTGATATTCTCTATATCTTTATCTAAAGCTTTGATGTATGTTGTCATCAATTACCAAAAACGGGGAGATTAAAAGCACAAGTGCTCCCTAGGTGGTTTTGGTACTTAATGTCAACATATCTCTTGTTGGACTAACACTTTTATCTAGTATGTTTCAGATAAGTTCAACAATGGAGTGGCATGGACTAGAGGATGTGGAACCCCTTCAAGATGCTAAGGACAAAGGATTGGCTCAAGCTTCAAGATCAAGACTCTACATTTTCTATTTTAGTGATCCAAGATCACATTGATTCTATAGGAAAAGCCAATACTATCAAGAGGGGATGAGGTGTTGCTTAATGGCTTGCTTGCTCAAAGTTCTTAGTGATATGCTCCAAAACCCTCAACTACCTTCCCACATCCACATATGACCTAAACCAAAAGTCAAACTCGGCCCCACCGATTCTTTCTATCCGGAGCCACCGAGTTTCAGATGTCATAGCCACTGCCACAAACCCTAGCAAATTGGTTTCACCGATAGGGATCTCGGTCTCACTGAGATGGGATTGTAATCTCTCTATGTATGTCCATTACCAAAATTGGTCTCACCGAGTTTGAGCAATCGGTACTACTGAGATTACAATGCAAACTCCCTGGTTAGCTTATTACCAAAATCGGTCCCACCGAGTTTGTGTAATCGGTCTCACCGAGTTTGCCTGACCAACTCTCTGGTAGTGTTAACTTATTACCAAGATCGGTCCCACCGAGTTTGTGTAATCGGTCACATCGAGATTACGTTATGCCCTAACCGTAACCATTTCGGTCCTACCGAGTTGCATCTCAGTCTCACCGAAAATCCTAACGGTCACTAGGTTTGCTGAATCGGTCCGACCGAGTTTAACCATTCGGTCCCATCGAGTTTGGCAAATTGTGTGTAACGGTTAGATTTGTGTGAAGGCTATATATACCCCTCCACCCACTCTTCATTCGTGGAGAAAGCCATCAGAACATACCTACACTTCCAATACTCATTTTCTGAGAGAGAGCTACCTACTCATGTGTTGAGGTCAAGATATTCCATTCCTACCATATGAATCTTGATCTCTAGCCTTCCCCAAGTTGCTTTCCACTCAAATCTTCTTTCCACCAAATCCAAATCCTGTGAGAGAGAGTTGAGTGTTGGGGAGACTATCATTTGAAGCACAAGAGCAAGGAGTTCATCATCAACACACCATTTGTTACTTCTTGGAGAGTGGTGTCTCCTAGATTGGCTAGGTGTCACTTGGGAGCCTCCGACAAGATTGTGGAGTTGAACCAAGGAGTTTGTAAGGGCAAGTAGATCGCCTACTTTGTGAAGATCTATCGCTAGTGAGGCAAGTCCTTCGTGGGAGACGGCCATGATGGAATAGACAAGGTTGCTTCTTCGTGGACCCTTCATGGGTGGAGCCCTCCGTGGACTCGTGCAAACGTTACCCTTCTTCATGGGTTGAAGTCTCCATCGACGTGGATGTACGATAGCACCACCTATCGGAACCACGACAAAAACATCCGTGTCTCTAATTGCGTTTGAATACTCCAAACCCTTCCCTTTACACTCTTGCAAGTTGCATGCTTTACTTTCGGCTGCTCATATACTCATTGCACTCTTTCTTGATATGTATTGTGTTTGTTAAACTTGTGCTCAAATTCCACTTAAACTTAAGAATATTAAAAACTGCAACTTTTGGCACCTAGTGTCTAATCACCCCCCTCTAGACACCTCTTCGCGATCCTTTCAATTGGTATCAGAGCATTGGTCTCCATTGCCTTGGTTTAAACACCATTGGAGGAAGATGGATGTGTCTACTTTGGGAAGTCTTAGACATAGAGTGCCTATTCTTGATGAAGAGTATTTTCATGAGTGGAAAAATGAAATGCTTGAGATTTTCAATGAATATCATTTGAACAAGTACATTGCTAGCCCTTGTGCACCTCATGTTGATCCTTTGCACCCTACCGTAGATGAAGATCTTGACATGATTCGTAATCTTAGAACCATCAATCTTATCATAAGAGGATTGCCCAAGTATTTGATTGCTAGTTTGCCTACTCTTGATAGTGCCTATACTATATGGAAATTTCTTGAGGAACGATTTCCAAGTTATTCCTTGAAAAACTTAGACGAAATTCTCCATAAGTCAATTGCCTTAAGGAGGATGAACTCTAGTGATCCTAGTTTTGGTGATTGTCTATTTGAGCTTACCAATCTCATGCATGCTAAAGGAAACGTTGGAATCATTAGCGATATCGTATCCGAAGCTATTAGAATTCATAAAGGTAACCATTGTGATGATCATTTATCTAATGAATTACCCTCTCTAGGAATTGATCAATCACAAGATGATGTTGAACATGGATACTATGATGAAGAAGATGATAATGACTATGATCTTGATGATGCAATGAGGCATTTTGGTCTTATGGCAAATCTTCGCGGCTACATGGCTGGAGGAAAGGAATGGGTCCTTGATAGTGGGTGTACTGATCATATGACCGGAGATGAAGAGATGTTCCGTGAGCTTGCTGAAAACAACGGCCCTCGAAAATATGTCACTTTTGGTGATAATTCAAAGGGTAAGGTGGTTGGCCTTGGTAAGGTGGCCATCTCACATGATAGCTCCATACAAAATGTCATGCTCGTTGAATCCCTTGGATACAATTTACTTTCTGTTTCTAGACTTGTGGATTTCGGTCTCAATGTCTTATTCACTGAAGTAGATTGCCAAGTGTTTCGTAGAGACAATCATAAAATGGTCTTTACCGGTATACGTAGAGGAGATATTTACATTGTTGACTTCACTAAAAAGGCTCAACCTAAAACTTGCTTAATTACTAAATCTTCTAAAGGCTGGTTGTGGCATAGAAGACTAGGTCATGTTGGAATGCGAAATCTTGATAAGCTTATTAAAGGTGATCATATCCTTGGAATAAAAGATGTCATATTTGACAAGGATAGACTTTGTAGTGCTTGTCAAGCAGGAAAACAAGTTGGAGGAAGTCACCGCGCGAAGAACATCATGACCACAAGAAGACCACTCGAGCTACTTCACATGGATCTCTTTGGTCCAAACGCCTACAAGAGTCTCGGTGGTAACTCATTTGGTCTAGTAATAGTTGATGATTTTTCAAGATTTACGTGGGTGTTCTTTCTTGATGACAAATCGCAGGTCCAAACGATCCTCAAAAACTTCGCTAGAAAGGCCCAAAATCAGTTTGACGTGAAGATCAAGAAGGTTCGGAGCGACAACGAAACGGAGTTCAAGAACGCAAATGTGGACACATTTCTTGACGAAGAAGGGATTTCACACGAGTTCTCGGCTACGTACACACCTCAACAAAATGGAGTTGTTGAAAGGAAGAACCGGACTCTTATCGAGATGGCAAGAACGATGCTTGATGAGTACAAAACGCCAAAGCACTTTTGGGCGGAAGCAGTTGAGACAGCTTGTCATGCAACAAATCGCTTGTATCTTCACAAGCTACTCGGCAAGATGGCATACGAGCTCATCACCAGTAACTAACCCCAAGTTGGATAATTTCGAGTATTCGGCTCAAAGTGCTACATTCTTGATAAGCATCGTCGTTCTAAATTTGCTCCTAAATCTCATGAAGGTTTCCTACTTGGTTATGGCTCAAACTCTCACACTTACCGTGTCTATAACAATTTCACCCGAAATGTTGAAGAGACGGTAGATGTGAAGTTTGATGAATCTAACGGCTCGCAAGTAGAGCAATTGCCAATTGATGTAGGAGACAAAGACCCTTCGGAAGCAATTCAAGACTTGTCCATTGGCAAGATTCGTCCAACGGAAGTGAAGGAGAGTACCTCGTCCATCCAAGTAGAAGCTTCTACCTCACGACAAGGTGAACCAGGAGTTGATACGGAAGCATCCACAAGTGGGACACGCCAAGATGAAGAAAACGAGGAAGTACACCAAGATGAACATCAACAACCTCCTTCTCCACCACGACAAGAGAACGACAACGTCAACGATGAAGAAGGCCAAGAAGAAGAAGATGAAGAGGATGTTCCACCTCAACCCAAGCAAAAGCTTTCACGAGTTAGAGCAAGAATTGCCAAAGATCATCCCATCGAGCAAATCTACAAAGATATCCAAACCGGGAGAATCACTCTCTCTAAAACTCATTTAGCTAACTTTTCTGAACATTACTCATTCATCTCTAGCATTGAACCTATGAAGGTTGAAGAAGCATTGAAGGATCTGGATTGGATAAACGCTATGCATGAAGAGCTACACAACTTTGAAAGAAATCAATTGTGTACATTGGTCGAGAAGCCCGACAACAACCACAACATCATTAGTACCAAGTGGGTGTTTCGCAACAAGCAAGATGAAGATGGACAAGTGGTTCGCAACAAAGCGCGTCTCGTCACCCAAGGCTACACACAAGTTGAAGGTATGGACTATGGTGAGACATATGCTCCCGTTGCTAGACTTGAGTCCATTCGCATCTTACTTGCTTATGCTAATCACCATGATATCACCTTGTACCAAATGGACATTAAAAGTGCTTTTCTAAATGGCAAAATTGAGGAGGAAGTTTATGCTAAGCAACCTCCTGGCTTCGTCAATCCTAAGAAACCTAATCATGTTTACAAACTTCACAAAGCCCTTTATGGTCTTAAACAAGCTCCTAGAGCATGGTATAAATGCTTGACCAAGTTCCTTATTGAAAAAGGCTTTGAAATTGGTAAAATTGATTCTACTCTTTTCATTAAAAGGGTTAATGGAGAACTATTTGTGTGCCAAATTTATGTTGATGATATCATATTTGGTTCAACTAACCCTCATTTTAGTGAGAAGTTTGGAAAGCTAATGTCGGAGAAGTTTGAGATGTCTATGATGAGTGAACTTAAATTCTTTCTCGGTTTGCAATTCAAGCAAACTAAGGAAGGTACCTTTGTTTCTCAAGCAAAGTACACCAAGGACTTATTCAAGAAGTTCAATATGCAAGAATGCAAAGGTATGACTACACCCATGCCTACTAGTGGACATCTTGATTTGACCAAAGATGGTGAACCGGTTGATCAAAAAGTTTATTGCTCTATGATTGGTTCATTGTTATATCTATGTGCCTCTCGTCCTGATATTATGCTAAGTGTGTGCATGTGTGCATGATATCAAGCTGCTCCTAAAGAATGTCATCTTAAGGCTGTGAAAAGGATAGTGAGATACCTAATCCATACTACAAATTTTGGCATTTGGTATCCTAAGAGGTCCTCTTTTGATCTTGTCGGCTACTCCGATTCGAACTATGTCGGAGACAAGGTTGATAGAAAGTCCACTTCCGGTACTTGTCAATTTCTTGGTAGATCTCTTGTATCTTGGTCTTCCAAGAAACAAAACTCAGTATCCTTATCCACCGCCGAAGCGGAATACATTGTCGCTGGTTCATGTTGTGCTCAATTACTTTGGATGACCCAAACTCTTAAAGATTATGGGATATATGTGAAACATGTTCCATTGCTATGTGACAATGAAAGTGCTATTAAGATTGCTCACAATCCCGTGCAACACTCTCGAGCTAAGCATATTGAAGTTCGTCATCATTTCATTCGAGATCATGTTGCAAAAGGGGACATTAACATTAAGCATGTTTGCACTAATAAGCAATTGGCGGATATATTCAGTAAACCACTTGATGAGAAAGTGTTTTGCAGGTTGAGAGGTGAATTAAACATCATTGATGCTTCAAACTTGGAGTAGGAACTCCATTTGATACATGCGGGGCATGAGCCTATGACTAATCCTTGATATTTCTCTTATGATGCTATTCATATGTCTTGGATATATTTGTACCTTGCATGTTATCTAACCCGTGTAGGTACTTGGTTGAATCTAATCCTATGAGATTGCAACACACTCACATCTTGAGCAATTTCTACATCACCTAGTCTCTACACAATGGTGGTTGAAGACAAGGAAGCACGAAACCATTCAAACATATCCTTTGGCAAATTATATGTTGAGTCTCATGATTGTCATTTTGGATACACAAGTGCTCTTCCTTGGAAAGCTAACCCATGTAGGTAGATGAACTCAAACTCCAAGTGGTGCTCCCAACTCTTGATGTACTACATCAACCTTGAGCAACCCACACAAGTTCAACTACATGATCAAGATCAACACCACCACCCAAGGTATGTTATTCCATCTTAGAGAAGCTTTACTCCAAGTCATGAGCCAAAGCAACTCGACAAGATGTGAATACATCAAGATGCTTAAACGAAAAATGGTAACCCCATTTTGAGCTTAAACGATGAGTATGACCTATGATCAAGTGCTCTCACTTGACTCCTCAGTCAATATACTCTAACATAGGTGACTTTGTCGCCGACCATCTCTAGATGAAGTTCTCTTGTATCTCTCTGGGCTTTTGTCTCTTGCATATTTGTTTCCCCTTTCAAACAAAAAAAACTTCATCTAGATCTTTTAGTTTCTTATCTTTTCTTTTTGTTCTGCATTTCCAGCATCCAATTCATTGCAAATCTTTCAGTTAATTCCTTGCATATCCTTGTGAGATCTTACTTGTCTAGTGAGCTGAGGTGACACGTGGTTTCACTCTGATGAACTCGGTCACACCGTTTTGTTCTCTTCGGCCCAACCGAAATCTTTTGGTGCAACCAAAGCACACAACTCGGAGTCACCGATTCCACCACAGGAAAACCAACTTGCCACTCTGCTGATATGTGTCGGTTGAACTTGTATACTATTTGTAGCGATGAAACTTTGTGATGTCCACGATCCCTGCCGAACTTGCGTAACGCTACTTTGTTAGTTTGCGTATGATGACCTGCGTACCTCTAGTTAATTAATTTGCGTACTGTATGTTGCATCTAGTTGCTAACCCTTTCTTTTTCGGTGTTCTCTAGTATATTTTGTTGCATATATATGATTGTACATCCTCTTCATGAACATGCATCTCTAACAGGTACCTAGTTTCTTGATGGCGAGATGGAACTGCTATGTCGTGTACAAAGGGAAGGTTCCGGGGGTGTACAACGAGTGGCATGAGTGTCAGGCGCAAGTGAATGGGTTCTCGGACGCCAGCCATAAAGGCTTCAAAAGCAGACAAGAAGGAGAAGCTAGTTACTTGAGGTTCACGCTAGCGCGAGAGAGGACTCGTAACCGCCATCTCATGTACTGCATAGTTCCGCTCTCACTCATAGTGATAGCTCTTCTCGCGTATACCTTTGTTTAGATGGATGACGTTGTAGTTGCAAGTATTCGAGACTTGCATGTATCGCTATTTTCGAGATGATGACAAGATACCACTTTGTGTTGGATGATGATTATGACGAGACTATTTGTTTGTTTATGCTATGATTACATTTGTGGTCTCGCAGGCATTTGTATGTGTATCATGATGACATTTGTATGTGCTAAAGATTCTTCTATAAAGCCTGTTCAAATACAAAACAAATATGCCGGAAAAAAAACAAAAAACTACTAAAATTAGCAGTAGCGAGTGGAGAAAAGTTAGCAGCAGCGCGGTAGTAGCAGTAGCGCGCACAGGAGAAGCGCGCTATAGCTATTAGCAGTAGCGAGTGGAGAAAAGTTAGCAGCAGCGCGGTAGTAGCAGTAGCGCGCACAGGAGAAGCGCACTATAGCTATTAGCAGTAGCGAGCTTCCTTTAAGCGCGCTGCTGCTACACTTGTGTAGCAGTAGCGCGAGTGAGCACGCGCTACTGCTACGTGTTAGCTGTACCGCCTTATTAGTAGCGCCAGTCCCCGCGCAACTGATACACCTAAAACCCGCACTGCTGCTAGCCTTTTCCCTGGTAGTGTTAACTTATTACCAAAATTGGTCCCACCGAATTTGTGTAATCGGTCACACCGAGATTACGTTATGCCCTAACCCTAACCATTTCGGTCCTACCGAGTTGCATCTCAGTCTCACCGAAAATCCTAACGGTCACTAGGTTTGCTGAATCGCTCCGACCGAGTTTAACCATTCGGTCCCATCGAGTTTGCCAAATTGTGTGTAATGGTTAGATTTTGTGTGAAGGCTATATATACCCCTCCACCCACTCTTCATTCGTGGAGAAAGCCATCAGAACATACCTACACTTCCAATACTCATTTTCTGAGAGAGAGCTACCTACTCATGTGTTGAGGTCAAGATATTCCATTCCTACCATATGAATCTTGAACTCTAGCCTTCCCCAAGTTGCTTTCCACTCAAATCTTCTTTCCACCAAATCCAAATCCTGTGAGAGAGAGTTGAGTGTTGGGGAGACTATCATTTGAAGCACAAGAGCAAGGAGTTCATCATCAACACACCATTTGTTACTTCTTGGAGAGTGGTGTCTCCTAGATTGGCTAGGTGTCACTTGGGAGCCTCCGACAAGATTGTGGATTTGAACCAAGGAGTTTGTAAGGGCAAGGAGATCACCTACTTCATGAAGATCTACCGCTAGTGAGGCAAGTCCTTCGTGGGCGATGGCCATGATGGAATAGACAAGGTTGCTTCTTCGTGGACCCTTCGTGGGTGGAGTCCTCCGTGGACTCGCGCAAACGTTACCCTCCGTGGGTTGAAGTCTCCATCGACGTGGATGTACGATAGCACCACCTATCGGAACCATGACAAAAACATCCGTGTCTCCAATTGCGTTTGAATACTCCAAACCCTTCCCTTTACATTCTTGCAAGTTGCATGCTTTACTTTCCGCTGCTCATATGCTCATTGCACGCTTTCTTGATATGTATTGTGTTTGTTAAACTTGTGCTCAAATTGCACTTAAACTTAAGAATATTAAAAACTGCAACTTTTGGCACCTACTGTCTAGTCACCCCCTCTAGACACCTCTTCTCGATCCTTTCAAACGCGTAGCCTACAGTGCAATCGCTCGGGTTTAGTTAGAGCCCAACGCCTCGCTCGGGTTCAGTTAGAGCCAAAGCCTCGCACACACGCGCGTGCGTTTACGAGAGAAACGCGCATCGCTCGGCCCCCGACCTCCCACCGTAACCGGGAACTCCCCGAAATTTTCCTCCCCCTCACTTCTACCACGGTTTTTTTCCGTCATGGACGGCCCAAAGAATGTCATGCAGCTGCTTCTCCGGCCCGCCCAGGATGAAAAGCCCATTTTTTGTCATAGAAGTAGGAGCCCACCACATCTATGATGATACTGGGTTTTGTCACAATTATCGTCATAGAAGTGTCATATGTATGACAGAAAAAAAATTCGTTCGGCCCAAAATGCCACGGATGTGTCTTTTTTTTGTAGTGACTCATCGCCGTGAACGAACTCCTGCGCTACCGCCCAGTCGACGACCTCTACGAGGAGTGGCTCGACCGCGTCGCCGATCCCGTTTGCGTCGCAGGGGGCACCCTGGCGTCGTCCCTCTCTCTGCCTCACTCCCAGCCGGCCACGGGCGACGAGGCTCATGGCGCGCCTCCACCACCTCTGCCCCAAGACGTTGCCTTGGAACCAAGGCGCGCAGCCCCACGGCATGATCCGCCATGCCCGGTGCCCGCGCGTGAAGAGAGAAGCTGCCAAGAAATTCCTCGGCCGCAAGAAGCTGCACCCGCGCTTCCCGCACCGCCTCGTCAAGACCGCGCACCGCCTGCGGCGGCGCCGCACGGACCTCATCAAGACCAAGCTCCACCTCCGAAGCGGGATCCAGCAACCACGGCTGGCTACCGCGCCTTCACCCCCGAGCTGGGTAGGGTTGCCTGGCCAGGCAAGTTCAAGCCAGATCTGCCTCCTCGCTAAGACGGCACCGCCAACCCCGCGGAGTTCCTGTAGCTCTACGAGCTGAGCAAGCGGCCAACGGTGATAAGAAAGTCATGGAGAACTGGTTTTCCATGGCTCTCAAGTATGGAGCCCGCTCCTGGCTCCTGAACCTACAGCACGGCTCGATCTCCTCCTGGTATGAGATGCGCGACCGCTTCGTCGCCAACTTCCAGGGCACTCGCAACCGCCCGCCAGCCGCGGGTGACATGCGCCGCATCAAGCAACAACCAGGAGTGACCCTTCAGAAGTACATCCAGCGCTTCAACAACACTCGCCTCAAGATCCCTAAGGTCATGGACGAGGCCATCGTCTCCGCGTTCTCAGACGGCGTCCATGACGTCAAGATGAAGGAAGAGCTCGCTATCCATGAGGAGTTGTGCACATCTCAGGAGCTCTTCAACCTGGCAACAAAGTGCGCAAGAGCTGAGGAGGGGCGCCTCTCCCTCCTCGAGCTGTCAGCTGTGGGAGCGGAGGAGAAGAAGGCCAAGACAAAGAATGTGAAGCGCAAGGAAGCAGCAGCGCTAGCAGCGGAGCCCGACACCAAGCGGGTCAGAGATCAGCCCGAGTCATCCAAGAACAGATGACCGTTCTGCGCCTTCCACAAACTGAACAACCACAACACCAGTGACTGACAAGAGCTAATTGCCATACGAGAAGGACGCTTCAGTCGACGCCCCGAGCGCAGCGACCGGGGCTACAGCCGTGGAGGCGGATGCTGGGACGACCGTGGCCCGTGCCAGGAGTGGCGCGACAGGCCTCGTGAGGACAGCTGGCAGGACCATCCTCGCGAGGGGGCCTGGAGGGACCAGCCTCATGAGGATCGCCCTCAGGGCAACGCTGGTCTTCCCCCACTGCCACCGCCAAGAAGGAACGACGATCACCACCAGGATGAGGGGGCTGGGGGCTTCCAGGAGCCGCACGCAGTCGCCTGCATCTTGGGCGGCACCCAAGCCCCAGCCTCTCAGCGCATATTCAAACAGTTCGCTCGCGAGGTGAACGCGGTGCTCCCCAAGCTCGAGGCCACGCGCCCGCTCAAGTGGTCCCAATGCACCGTCACTTTCAACTCGGTAGACCAGCTCAAGTGCACGGCCACCGCTGGCGCCCTCTCGATGTTGCTCTCCCCAGTCATCAGCAACGTGCAGGTTACCAAAACCCTCATCGACAGCGGCGCAGGGCTCAATGTCTTGTCCGTCGACACGTTCGACAACCTGCAAGTGCCATATGAGTAGCTCCAGCCTGCCAAGCCTTTCTCAGGGGTGACCGACGGTTCCACCACACCGATAGGGCAGGTCCGCTTGCCTATCACCTTCGGAGAGCACAAGAACTACCACACTGAGCTCATCGACTTCGACGTCGCGCACATCCGCCTGCCGTACAACGCCATCCTCGGGTATCCGTCCCTGGCCAAGTTCATGGCAGTCACCCATCACGGCTACAACGTCCTCAGGATGCTAGGAAGCGGAGGAATCATCACGGTCCCATGTGAACAAAGAGATGCGGTGTGCTCCCTTGAGCGCGCCTTCCAGGCTGCAGCAATCAATGATGTCGACAGCAGAAGTGAGGGCCCTTCGGAGGCCATCCCCAAGAAGAAGCATCTGCGCCGCACAGGACCTCAGGAGGATGGCGTCGCGGCAGGAGCCTCATCAGGATCAGCGTCCGTCCCGGGGGCGCCTCCCTCCATCGCATAGGAAGGCGCACCCAGCGCCCTCCTCAGGCAGGGCTCGGGGGCTCTCTTCTGGAGGGCCTCAGACCTTGCCAACCTCACAAGGGAGGCACTTGGGCATCACTTGGAGGCGTGCTTCCGGCACGTGACCCTCAGGAGAGCACAGGGCAATGAGTGCCCACTACTCATGAGTTCATCACCAAGACCACTCAGGAGCAGCAAGATGCAAGAGCCATGCGCGGCGACGACCGCTCACAAGGCGCAGCTCCCCATCCAGGCGAGGATGCTGGGCTGCGTGTCTGCATCGACGTCCAGGGCTCAACAGGGCCGCATCTCAGGAGCGCTTCTGGCCTTCACGTGTGGGCCACTGCGAGGGCCCGCCACACAGCTATGTTCGCATGCACTTCGGCTTGCCGAGTGTGGCGTCAGCCTATTAGCGCAACATGCGGCTTGTCCTGGCGGCTCAGGAAGCCAGGTACCACGCCGTCCTGGAAGAGATGGAGATGGTCTTCAGGGAACCTCCCGAGCCCCCAGAGCCTCCCGAGGCTCAGGGCCCGATGGCTCAGGAAGAGTCATTCCTTCGACGCACGCCTTCAGCTGTACCAACTCTACTTCGTCTACAGAACCAGGTGACATCTTCCAAGCTTGTTTAGCTGGGAGCACCCCTCGGGCTGCATCATTCCCAGGCCACATGGGTCCGTCCCTGTGGCATGTATCCCTTTTTCTTATGTCTTTAGCTTACCTTGCTGGGGGCGCCCCTCAAGCTGCATCATCCCCAAGCCGCTCGGGCCGGACCCAGTGGCATGTAACTTCCTGCATTTACCCAAGATGATTTGCCTTCCCTGCTTAACCTGCCAACTGCTATTTCATGCTCGACCATCACCTCCCGCGGGGCCTTCTCACAGGCACGACACTGGTGCATGGGTCCGTCCCTGCCATGTCGACAAATCTGAGCGGTCAAGCTCTGGCTCACGGCACACCCCGCGCACGTCACCTCACCAGGCCCTCAGTGCCTTCACTTCATCCAGAGCGACCAGCGGCAGGCTGGCAGCTACAACGGCAAACCATGTTCTTCTTGTGCCTGTTAACAGGGATCCCGTGGGGAGGATAGCAGGCGGCACCACGAGTCTCCTTTTCTCTCGTGCAGTTTGCTTGCGCGTTAAAGGGGGGCTCCTGAGCATCACGACTCTAGAGCTCTTACTGGCTCTCCAGCCCTCACCCCCTGGCCTTGACCACGGCATCGCGACCTGGCATACCAGCGGCGACTGAGCTTGCTTGAGGGCCGGTACATGAGGACATAGAGCACAAAGGAGAGCACAGGAGGAGGGAAACTCGTATGAGCCGGCCTAGCTATGCCGCACAAGTTGGCGCACAGCCCTAGCGCATCGTCAGGAATCACCGCGAAGTCAACAAGATAAGTCCCGCTCTCGGATCGGCTAAATGTTTGGTCCAAATGCTCACCCACGCCTTGCCGCAACCCCGTTGCGGCCACGTCAACTCACTTTATTGCCTTACCATGGCCGCTTGAGCGCTAAGGGGGACCTCCTAAGCATCGCGCCTCAGGGGCTCTTACTGGACCTCAGGCCGCACATCTCCTGGCCTTGACCATAGCACGCGACCTGGCATACCAGCAACGACTGTAGCCCGCTTGGGGACCGGGACCCGTCAGCGTAGAGCAACAAGCTATCGCGAGGAAAGAAAGGGGGGACCGAGCCTTAAAGGGACATGCGTTCACCAAATTTTCATAATAGGGAAGATAAGCACAAAAGACATTACAGACCCTTATATCCCCCCACGAGGTACTTCATGACTCTTCGCAGGGAACAAAAGCTAAAACTAAGGGGGATCCTATCTACACCCACTCGTGGCGGACGCCATCATCAACAGTGGGCCACGGGAGGCCGGCGCCAACCCCATCCAGATTAGCGACAGCGACGGCCGGATGCCGCAACTCTGCTACAAGCGCGGCGAGAGCTCGGGGGCACGTAGTTGTCGTCGCTCGTCTCTGGAGTCTCATAGAGCTCAGGAGAACTGTTGGACTCCTAGGGGCTACTGCTACTGGAGTGGCCGCAGGCAGAACGTGCGTCAGCCTGGCGCTCCTCTCCAGAGCAGCATTCTAGGCGGCGGCCCTCCGCATCGAAGACCTTGAAGAAGAGTGTGGAGGCGCCATCATACTCAAAGTGGATTGCGAGGGCGCCCCTCGCACGGCAGACCAGCGCGATCTTGCCCTAGCCGCGAGTCATGAAGATCTTGCCGGTGGGGACCGCTTCGATCTCTGCTTCGGTCGCCGGAGCGCTGCAGTCGGCGGGCTGCAACCAGAGCTCGAGAGGCCCCCTCGGCGGCATCACGTCGGAGGAGAATCGCGGGAAGTAGATCCAAGAGCTTGGAGGCATCGGCGCCCACAGCACCAGCTCGCGCGAGGAGTCTGCGGCATGGGTTCCAGGGGCGACGGCGTGTCACTGTGGCGCGGCGACCACGGGCGCGGCGCGGATGGCGTCGTTCGTTGTTCCGTCCACCTGAGCCCTCGGCTCGGGCGTACGAGGGTAGTGGATACCCTGGAGGAGGCCGCTAGCACTAAGGCCTCGTCACCACCTGCATCGCGGCTTCATCACGGCGGTGGACCGACCTCTTCTTCGGCGGAAGTGGCCCCGGATCATCACGGGGGGCCTTCCCTTTCTCTTCAGCAGAGAACCTTCTAATGGGCGCCATTGTTGTTAGCAATAGGGCGAGGTGGAAGAAGCAAGCAAGCAAGGATAAGACGGGCGACGGGGGCTCCACCCCCTCCCCATTTATAACGGAAGAAGGCCAACCGGCGCCTCCCATGATCGCAGGTAATGATGGTTTTCCTTGCATGTCGTAGCGACTTGTCAAGTCGTGCAGTTGCTGAGGCAGCGTGGGGAAGCGGAGATTCCCACGTCCAATCAACCGCCACTCGTCAACCGAGGCCGCGGGCTTTTGGGGCCCGCGGTGCTCCAAACTTGACCCTTGGCTTCGCCGCAAAGCCAAGCTCGAGCGCGCCTTGGCCCCCGGGGCTACTGTCGGCGTTCTGGGAATGGGGATGCCCAGACTTGCCTGCCTGCGGCCCACGGCGTGGCAAAGCCAGCAGGTCGTACGACCCATCTTCATGAACAAGGCATTCAAGACCCTCGTGAGGCAGACGATGCAAGACCTCCTCAGGAGTGGCCTAATCAGGCAGGCTCACGAGGAGCGGAGATATCAAGGCGGGGTAAACCTCACGAGGCTCTCGTGACGTGAGCCATGACGATCGACACCAGGCGGGCGCCAGCGTGCGCAGCGTCCTTGTTTCCTCTTTGGTGCTGAGGAAGCAGGCGCAGGCGAGGAGTATCGAGGCATCTGGCAAAGGTTACCATATCAGCGCAGCAAGACCAAGACCAGGAGGACGACAAGACGGAGGTCATCGTGGATCCCAAGACAGCGTCACCACCAGAGCTTTTCGCAGGCGAAGACAGCTTTTGTCAGGATAGCTTGTACTAGTTGTCCCCTTCAAATTTGCTCACCGTTGTTGGTCCCTTCCCGCTCAATATTTGGGAAGAGGACCAGGGCCTATATAAGTAGAGCTAGCCACCACAGTAGGGGGCATCGAGCAGTTCATCTAGCTCTCACCCGCTAAGTCACCAAGCACAAGGACACCTCAACCTCAGGAGTAGGGATGAAAATGAAGTGGAAACTTTCCGTTTTTCCGGAGGAAAAATGGAAACGGAGAGGAAATATGAAAACGGAAACGGAAATTTGCAAAACGGAAGTGGAAATGGAAATTTTTATGCAGAACGGAAACAAAAACGGGACAGTGTTTTTCGGTGGAACATGCATGGAAATGGAACTTTCCGTTTTCGTGAATATGGAATTTCTGTTTTTACTATAGACATATAGCTGCTTTGTAGCCCAACCACTAAAGAGAACACAATGACACAATTAGTAGAATGGATCTAAGGCCCAACTTCTACTACCACACATGTACTCAACTTGACCCTATACGCAATTGTCCGGTACTACTACAATACTATGTTAAGTTGCTAACATAATGATATTATTTTGTAGCCATGTTAACAACTCATTGGATTTGTTTGTTTTTGTGTGTATTTCTCTATGATTCAAGGGGTTTTTAAGTTCCCATCAATGCCTATTTCTGTTTCTGTATCCACTTTGTATTCGCTCTGTGTCCGTTTTCGGTAGTATCTATTTCCGTATTCATTTCCGGGGCTTCTGTATTCGTTTCTGCTTCTGCAAAAAAATATGAAAACAAATATGATAGCACTCAGTTCCGTCCGTTTCCGCTCCATTTTCATCCCTACTCAGGAGGCTGTTCTTCCCTCTGTACTGTTCTTAATCAGTCCAAGAGGCAATCCACCACCACCACACTGGAGTAGGGTATTACACCACAAAGGTGGCCCGGACCAGTATAAATCTCGTGTCTTTCTGTGTTGTGAGTTCGTCGAGTTCGTCTGCGAGATCTTAGCGAGCTAGGGCGTATATCGGTAGGATGGAAAGACTTCGCGCGCACCCCAGTGCTCAAACCTTAAGGGTTTGCCAGAACCCCACATCCGACAGCCAGCGGGGAAGTCGAGGAGAGAGGAGGCTGCTCCTCAGGAGATGCAACAGCCTTGGTGGAAGGGACCGTAAAGGACCACCATCAGGAAGGAAAGCAGCACTCAAGAAATCACAAAGGTACAGTACTTACTCATCGACGGTGATGTACTTCCTTCGCTTCAATGGCCCGAAGATACCGCTACCGCTGAGGGATCCTTTCCTCTTGCGGAGCTCCTCGAAGTCCACGCAAAGCCGGCCGAAGCGCTGAACGTGGCGGCCGGCACGGGGTGCGACCAGAGAAGCGCTCGAAGGGACAGGTTCAGGGGTGCTGGGTTGCGGAGAGCAGTCGGGCGTCGTCTCGCCGCGACCTCCCAAGACCTCCGGAGCTTTGGCCTCGGGGGCCGTGTGCTGCATCGTCTCAGCGACTGACACCCCAAGAGAAGGATCATGAGTTCCTAATGATGATGCCCCAGGAGCCCCAGACGACATCTACACCTCAGTACTTGGGCCGCCAGCCTCCAGCGGTGCTCGCCCCCTGCATCCACATTCAGGGTGAGCCCAGCGCCAGCGACGAAGAAGGGAACCACGTTGACGGCCTTCTCGCGGGGCCCCACTAGGCCGTCTGGGCGCAACTCCCACTCATTAAAGGAAGGCATGTGCTCTACAAATTCTACCTTGTTTGTGCAGCGGTGCAGCAGGCGACTCTTCCAAGGCATGTCATCTAGTGAAGGGACACCTGTCGGGACCTCGAGCACTGTTCTCTGCATCTCAAGAGGGAGCCCGGACTCCTGAAGCCTCATATGGTCCTGACTACTGAGCAAAGCCCACATCGGGCGGGAATGGCGCTGAAGCGGAGCAACTCGGCGCCTGTTGAACTCCTTCACCACCATAGGTGCAGTCACACCGCGGTCCTTCAACCTCCTCGGCATGAGTCAGACGGGGACAAGACAGGAGCTCGCGAGCCTCTCGTGGCCCCAGCCGGAGCTGGGAACGGCAGGTGCTAACGAAGAATGGAGCAGAGGGCTGAGCGCCCCGGCATCGACAAATACCCACCATGTCCGAAACTCACTCGTGGATGGAGGAAGCTCGAAGTCGATCCCTGTGCCTGCCGTCGCAGCCACAGCCTGGAAGCTCACGCACTGCAAGCTTTGTCGAGGATCAATCAGGTGCAACGAGAAGAAGTGGCGAAGAAGGGCCACGGAAGGGGCAATGCCCACCATGGCCTCACACACGAAGGCGAAGACGGCAAGGAGGGTCACAGATTGGGGGTCAAGATGCAGCAAGTGGATCTAATAGTGTTCCAGCACTGCGTTGAAGAAGGCGGAGAAAGGGGGGACCAGGCCAGCCCAAAGAGCATCGATGAATATTGGGACCTTGGTGGCTGCCCGATCAATATGAGCACGAGATGCAGGCTAGGCCGCCGTCTTCCCCCACTCATTGAAACTGGAGGTGAGCATGGGGCGCACCTTGCCCATGGCCTCATCATTGAGCACCAGCGATCGGCCAACCGCGGGCTCGATGGCCGAAGGCACGCCGGCAGAAGATATAGGCTTCTTCCCCTTGTGAGCTTGCTTCGGCGCCATGGCGATGGAGCAGGCAGAGCGCAAGTCGGATTGGGAGGAGGAGCAGAGTCTCGGGGAAGCAGAGGAATCGGGGAAGTATGGCGCAGGAGATGGAAGAATAACTGTGTAGGTTGCGGGGGCCGCATAGCCAGGTGGATTCAAAGGCAGCATGGGGAAGCGGAGACGCCCACGTCCAATCAACCGCCATGCGTCGACCGAGGCCGTAGGCTGTTGGGGCCTGCGACGCTCCGCACTTGACCTTTGGCTTCGCCTCCAAGCCAAGCCCGAGCGCGCCTTGGGCCCGGGGGCTACTGTCGGTGTTCTGGGAACGGAGGTCCCCAGACATGCCTGCCTGCGTCCCATGGCGTGGCTTTGCTAGCAGGCCTATACGGCCCATCATCATCAACAAGGCATTCAAGACCCTCGCGAGGGGTCAAGCCTCGCGAGGCGGACGACGCAAGACCTCCTTAGGAGCGGCCACGCTAGGCAGGCTCGCGAGGGGCGGAGAGATCAAGGCAAGGCAAACCTCGCGAGGTTCTCGTGACGCGAGCCATGACGATCGAGACCAGGCGGGAGCCAGCACGCGTAGTGTCCTTATTTCCTCTTTGGTGCAAAGGAGGAAAGCGCAGGCGCAGAGTACCGAGGCATCAAGCAAAGGTTTTCATATCAGTGCAACGAGACCAAGACCAGCAGGACGACAAGACGGAGGTCACCATGGAGCCCAAGGCGGCGTCACCACCAGAGCCTTTTGTAGGCGAAGACCGCTTTTGTCAGGATAAGTTGTACTAGCTGTCCCCTTGCAAATGGGCCGTTGTTGTCTCCCTGCCCGCTCAATATTTGGGGAGAGGACCGGGGCCTCTATAAATAGGACTAGACACCATAGTAGGAGGCATCTCATCTTGATTAATCCTCACCCACACAAGTTCGCCAAGCACAAGAACACCTCAACCTCAAGAGGCTGTTCTTCCCCTTGTACTGTTCATCATCAGCTCAAGAGGAAATCCACCACCACCACACTAGAGTAGGGTATTAGACCACAACGGTGGCCCGAACCAGTATAAATCTTGTGTCCCTTGTGCTGTGAGTTCGTCGAGTTAGTCTGTGAGATCTTAGCAAAGCTAGGACGTGGATCGGTAGGGGGGAATCTTCGTGTGCACCCCAGTGTTCGAACCTTGAGGGTTTTGCCGGAACCCGTGATCCGACAGGCGCGGCGGACCCGTCGGCTTTCCTGCTGGCGTATGAGGAGGCCCTCCTTAAAGCCGGGGGCGACGACAAGGTCATGGCCAACTAGTTTCCCATGGCCCTCACTGGCGCACCGCGCGCCTGGCTGCTCGACCTCCCCGGATCCACTGTGGCATCTTGGGAGGTGTTACGTGATCTCTTTGTTGCGTGCTACGCGGCGCCGGTGGATCACGCGGTTGCGGCCCTCCTCGGCGGCTCGCAAGCACCACCCTTGGATCGTCACATCAAGCCGTTCCTTCGCCAGATCGGCGACACTTCCAAGCGCCCGGGGGCTCCGCCAGGCTGGGCTGCGCCCGAGGCCGACCTCACCTTCGACTCAGGGGATCATCCCGTCTCCACCGTCAGCTCGGGTGTGCTCCCAATGCTTTGCACGCCCACCATCTGCAACATGTTTCTCACCAAGACGCTCATCGACGGCGGCGCCAGCCTCAGCGTGCTCTCCGTCGAGGCCTTCATCCTTCTCCACGTACCGCTCGAGCGGCTCTGCCCTAGCAAGCCCTTCTCAGGGGTTGGTGGAGGCTCCGCCCACTCCCTGGGGCGGATCTGCCTCCCCGTGACCTTCGGCACGCGCGAAAACTACCACACCAAGCTGGTCGACTTCGACATCGCCCACATCGTCCTCCCGTACAATGCCATCCCCGGGTACCCGGCCCTGGCTCAGTTCATGGCAGTGACCCATCCGGCCTATAACCTCATGAAGATGCCTGGGAGCAAGGGTGTCCTCACAGTAGTTGGGGACACCAAGGAAGCCTTGATGACGCTCAAGCTTGCCCTCAAGACTGCCGCGACAGTGCAGCCCGCTGACGCGGACACCTCCAAGGCCAAGGGAGCCGCACCAACCAAGAAGAAGCAGTTGTTCACTCAAGATAAGGCAAAAACCAAGCAAGTGCCAGTTGAGGAGGACGGATCCTCGGGGGCAACCTTTACCATAGGCGCCAACCTCGAGCCTGATC
Source organism: Aegilops umbellulata (assembly GCA_032464435.1). Classification (NCBI taxonomy): domain Eukaryota; kingdom Viridiplantae; phylum Streptophyta; class Magnoliopsida; order Poales; family Poaceae; genus Aegilops; species Aegilops umbellulata. Next base: position 380,846,644 of record CP136054.1, read on the forward strand.
AGGAGGAGGCACTAGTGAAGTTCCTGCGTGCAAACAAGAAAGTGTTCGCTTGGGAGCCTGATCAGCTGGTAGGGGTCCCTAGAGGGGTGATAGAGCACCACCTGAAGGTGTGCCCCAATGTACGCCCCGTAAAGTAGAGAGCGAGGCGGCAGTCCACAGACAAGCAGGCTTTCATCATTCAAGAGACCCGCAAGTTGGAGGCTACGGGTGTCATTCGCGAGGTTCGGTACCCCGAGTGGCTGGCGAACCCCGTCGTCATGCCCAAGAAGGGCGGGAAGGAGTGAATGTGCGTCGACTTCACCAACGTCAACAAGGCCTGTCCCCAAGATCCGTTCCCGCTTCCACGCATCCACCAGATCGTCGACTCCACCGCCTGGTGCGACTTGCTGTGCTTCCTTGATGCATTCTCAGGATATCACCAGATCAAGATGGCGGTAGAATATGTGGAGAAGGCAGCCTTCCTGACCCCGTGCGGGGTGTACTGCTACACTTGCATGCCTTTCGGGCTGCGCAACGCAGGCGCAACCTTCCAGCAGCTCATGCACATCGCCTTGGGTCGGCAGCTCGGGAGAAATGCTGAAGCCTACATCGACGACATCATGGTGAAGTCTCGGGAGGCTAGGACCTTGATCCAAGACCTGGAGGAGACCTTTGAAAGCCTCCGCCATGTGGACTTGCGACTCAACCCGGAGAAGTGCGTGTTTGGCGTCCCTTCCGGCAAGCTGTTGGGCTTCCTTGTGTCCCACAAGGGGATCGAGGCCAATACAGAGAAGGTCAAGGCCATTGAAGACATGAGTCCACCGCAAACCCTCAAGGAAAAGCAGAAGCTTGCTGGACAGGTGACTATGTTGGGACGCTTCATCTCCAAGCTGGGAGAGCGCGCCCTACCCTTCTTCAAGCTGATGAAGAAGAAGGGCCCATTCGAGTGGACCACGGAGGCCAACCAAGCGTTTCAAGACCTCAAGAGATACCTGACCAGCCCTCCAGTGATGGTGGCGCCATGACCTCTCGAGCCCCTAGTGCTTTACCTTGCCGCCACTCCCTACTCCACCAGCGCGGCTCTGGTGGTGGTTCGGGAAGAACACCAAGCCAAGGGCACATCACGCCGATCTACGCTCCCAGCAGGAACGACATAGGACCAGGAGGGCGTCGCCAAGGCCGCAACTGTGGCAGCAAAGGATCAAGCTCAGGAGGGCGACGCCCCCAAGCCCACAGGGACCCCGACAAGCAATTAGGCGTTGGGGGATCCACCACCTCAGGAGGCGCCCCAACTTCCGGAAGGCGCAAGCCTCATCAGCTCACCAGCCCTCGTCGAGCACCCGGTATACTTCGTCAGCACGCTGTTGAGGGATGCGAGAGCACGGTACCCCCATGCCTCAGAAGCTCTTACTCGCGCTCTTGGTGGCCTCGCGTAATCTGTGGCACTACTTTCAAGGTCACCCCATCAAGGTCGTCTCGGTCTACCAATTGGAGAGGGTGCTCACGAGCCCCAACTCTGCCGGGAGGGTCGCCGAGTGGAACATCGAGCTACAGGCATTCCAGTTGGAGTTCAGCACCACCAGGGTCATCAAGGGAGCCGCGCTTGCCAATTTCATGGTAGAATGGACGGACGCCCCGGCGCTTGAAATAGGCGAGGATAGGTCCCTCTCGCCGGGAAGTGAGGCGCCCGACGGCTGGGTCATGTACTTCGATGGAGCCTTCGCATGCCAGGGCGCGGGTGCTGGAGCAGTGCTCATCTCGCCTACTCAAGACAAGCTCTACTATGCTGTGCAGCTCTGCTTCCAGGAGGGCGAGAAGGTCTCCAACAACATTGCAGAGTACGAAGGTCTCATAGCCGGCCTTAAGGCTGCGGTGGCCCTAGGGGTGAAGCGTCTCACCATCAGGGGTGACTCGCAGCTCCTCGTCAACTTCTACAACAAGGTATACGAGGCATACCTCGCGGGGGTGCACAAGATGGAGAAGCAGTTCCTGGGCCTGGAGTTGCATCACGTGCCCCGTGGCACCAACAAGGAAGATGAAGACATCACCAGAAGGGCATCCAAGCGACAGCCCCAAAAGCCTGGCGTCTTCGAGGAGTGGCTCTTCAAGCCATCGGCAACAGCACCGCTTTCAAGGACAGCGCAGCCTCGGGAGGAGCTCCCACAGCCACTTGCCGCGGGAGCCCCACAGCCTGTGGCCCGACTTCGGCAGCGCGTCTACTCTCACTACAAAAAAAAGACACATCCGTGACATTTTGGGCCGAACGAAAAAAAATTCTATCATATACATATGACACTTCTATGACGATAATTGTGACAAAACCTGGTATCATCATAGATGTGGTGGGCTCCTACCACTAGTAGAAAACGGAGCTTTAAAACCGGTTCATAAGGGCCTTTAGTGCCGGTTATGGAACCGGTACTAAAGGGTGGGCAATAAAGGCTCCCCTCCCTTTAGTACCGGTTCGGCACGAACCGGCGCTAAAATGCCACCACGTGGCGTGAGCTCGCGCCCTGGTATGGGGGACCTTTAGTACTGGTTGGTTTTGCCAACCGGTACTAAAGGTTTTTTTTAACAAAAAATTGGAAAAAAAAATGATTTTTTTATTTTTAATTTTTCTGAATTATTTGATGATTTAGTCTCTAATCACCTCTCTTAACTGCTCAAGTGTGGATCACTCATTCCAAATCGCCTAACTTCCCGGCCGATCACCCATCCTCTCACTCCCCCAGCCTGAGCACGCTTAACTTCGGAGTTCTATTCCCCCGTACATTCCAAGTCTGCACTTGTTGTTTTCCTGACAAATGTAAGCTGTCGATCCTATTAACCCTCAGCAGTTTAGCTTGAGCATTAGGTCACATGTTTCACCGTTTGAGTTTGAAACTATTATTCTAAAAAATAGTAATTATTTAGTAACACTAATATTTCTTGAATAAGTTTGACCATAATTTGACCAGATTTGACCAAAATTGAAATAATTATTTAGTAACACTAATATTCTTGAATAATTATGTAGTAACATTAATACTTCTTGAATAAGTAGTTTGACCAGATTTAACCAATTTTTAAAAAAAAAACTGAAATTTGACCATATCTTTTTTTCCTTTTGGAATTTGAGGATTCTAAAAAATTGCAAACAGGCCGTAGGCGGTCTCCATCGAATGCGGATTTTCGTGCTGAATTTTTTGATATATTATACATTTTTTCCGACATCGTATGCAAAAGTTATAGCCGTTTTACATTTTCCCTACACTTTTTGCAAAACATGTCCAAATTTAAGTTTTCAAATTTACCTAACTAGTAGATGTAGTAATATAACTACCTCTCGAAGGATTTTATTTTTTGAAGTTTTTATCATTTTCTTTTGATTTCTTCAAAACTGAAATGGCGATACACGGGGGGGGGGGGGGGGGTAGAGTTTGAAAATTGCCCTATAGTGCCGGTTTGTGTCTTCAACCAAGACTATAGGTTAAGACTCTTTAGTGCCGGTTGGTGACACAAACCAGTACTATAGGTTAGACCTTTAGTACTGGTTTGTGTCACAAACCGTCACTAAAGGGGCTCGTGGGGCCCTGGCCTGACGCCAGCCTGCCACCACCCCTTTAGTACCGATTTGTGGCACGAACCGGTACTAAAGGTTGATTACGAACCGGCACTAATGCATAGCCATTCGAACCGGCACTAATGGTCACATTAGTGCCGGCTCAAATACAAACCGGGGCTAAAGGGGTGAACATTTGACCCTTTTTCTACTAGTGTACTTCTATGACAAAAAATCATGACAGAAAATGGGCTTTTCGTCCTGGGCGGGCTGGAGACACAGCTGCATGACATTCGTTGGGCCGTCCATGACGGAAAAAACCGTGGTAGAAGCGAGGGGGAGGAAAATTTTGGGGAGTTCCCGGTTACGGTGGGAGGTCGGGGGCCGAACGATGCGCGTTTCTCTCGTACACGTACGCGTGTGTGTGCGAGGCGTTGGCTCTAACTGAACCCGAGCGAGGCGTTGGGCTCTAACTGAACCCGAGCGATTGCACTACAGGCTACGCGTTACTGAACCCGAGCGATCGATCGATGGCTGTTAACTGAACCCGATCGAGCGGTTCCTTCGCTACTTCTGCTAACTGAAGCCGATCGATGCTGCCTCTGGGATTAACAGTGAGCATTGCGGGGGAGTTTGGATGAACAGTGAGTGGTGGCGTTGCCTCTGGATGAACAGGACCCCGTGGTGTGGTGGAGGGCTGGATGAATAGTAGATGGTGGAGGGGTGCCCGTGGAGGGGTGGTTGAACAGGACCCCGTGGTGTGGAGGGATAGATGAACAGTAGACGGTGGAGGAGTGCCCGTGGAGGGGTGGTTGAACAGGACCCCGTGGTGTGGAGGGCTGGATGAACAATAGACGGTGGAGGGGTGGTTGAACAGTAGCCGGTGGTGTAGCGCGCGGTGGAGGCTAGATGAACAGGAGACCGTGGAGGTTGGAGGAGGTCGACGGTAGCCCGTGGAGGCTGGAGGAGGTCGACGGTGGAGATGAACAGTATCCCGTGGAGTCCCGTTTTGCGGTACGCCACACCCCTCCGATGAACAGGACCCCCGTTTCGACCATAGGAGGACCCCCGTTTCGACCGTAGGAGGTCCGTTTCGTCCATTTTGCGGTACGCCACACCCCTCTCGATCAACAGGACCCCCGTTTCGACCGTAGGAGGTCCGTTTCGTCCGTTTTGCGGTACGCCACACCCCTCCCGATTAACAGGACCCCCGTCTCGACCGTAGGAGGTCTGTTTCCTCTGTTTTGCGGTATGCCACATCCCTCCCAATCAACAGGACCCCGTTCTGAACGTAGGAGGTCCGTTTCCTCCATTCTGCGGTACGCCAGGCCTCGTTTCCATCGCCTGCTCCGTGCAAGCCCTCCCGATGAACATGACCACGCGCTCCGTTCCGACCCAGCCGGTTGGCTCCCACGCGTTCAGTTGCCTCCCGATGAACACGAGCATTCTGTTGCCTCCCCATGAACACGACGCATTTCGTTGCCTCCCCATGAACACGACGACGACGCTGTTTCTCCATTCTGACCCAGCCATGTACATGAGCCCTGGCCGTACTATGCGCGAGTAGGCGTTCGAGACGCCGCCCGTATGTACACATACGTGGCCGTATTTTCTTTCTTGCACCCTGGCCGATGTACGTACGTCTACATGCTACGTGCGCGCCTCTACTACGACACGTGCGCGCCTCTACTACGACACGTGCGCGCCTCTACATCGACCAGTATGTATGTACACGTTCGCGACCAGAATGACAATGCTACGTACGCTTCGACCAGGTGGGTCCTGACTGGCAGGCACTTCCTTGCGTGCAAAGATGTAGCTGGTGGGTCCCAGCAGTCAGGGGGGCGAATCTTTTTGTTTTTTTTGCCCGGACGCACTTCTTTGCGTGCGAAGGTGTGACACTCCAAAAATTTTGATTTTTGTTTTATCAAAATCTTTATTTGATTTGGAAGGGAGTGTCCCAAAAACTTTTCTTAAAAACTCTTCCTCTCAAAACCTTTGTGACAACCAACTTTGGTGCTCCTCTCAACTTGGATCTTTGGTCTTGAGAGCTCTTCTCTCTATCTGGTTTCAACAAAATTTTTATTTTTACTTTTAAATCTTTTCTACTAAAAAGAAAACCCTAAGGATTTTGGGTTTATCCTCCTCTCATTTCAAATTTTACACTCTTTTACAATGTCTCATATTGACATTTGCCCTCCATAACCTCTCCCTCCACTTTGGGACAAGTCTAGTATTCATTCCCAACAAGTCCAACCCATTTTTGAATTTTTATTCCATTTATTTTGCTCCAAAGCTAATTCTGCCTTTTTTCTTGGACCTAGGTGCTTTTCAAAGGAAGTACCATTTTTAATTTGAGTTTTGACCCCAAACCAACTCCCCTGGCTAGTCCTTAGCACCCCAACCAAGATCTATATTGATCCACCCTGCCCCAGTTCAAATATTTCAAATTTTGCTCCCTGCAAGTTTGGACCAGATTCATCATTTTTGGTGAAATTCATATTTTTCTTTCCCTAAAAATTCTACCAAAAATCAGGCAGCCCCCAGGTGCACTGAGAGGCCATCCCACCAAAGATAAGCTCAAGGATAATTTTGCACATGCCAAAATCATTCCATCGAACACCTGGCGGGCACTGTTGCTGTTCAGTTTTAGAAAAATTCAGTTTTCTTCAGTGTTCTGCCGGCCGTCAGTGTTGTTTTCTCTAGAGACTTGGCGTCGATCTCACCAGTGCACGTGCTGGCCGCTTGCGCACTGCACCCTCTCCTTATCCAGAGCGCCGCACACTCGCTTGGTCGGGCGTGGGCGTCGGTGGCAACGTGTCTCGCCGACGCCGGCTGCTTCTGCGGTGGCAGAGCCACCCGTGGCGGCTAGCAAGGTTCGGCTGCAGCTTTCGGCGCCGTCCGGCACCACCAAAACCACCCAAGGCCTCCGCGTGGCCGTCTGCTCCCCTGAACATACCGCAACACCGTCATCGTGGCCTGGCGTGCACAGGGCGCGCTCTCTGCCGCCGACTGGCCCGTGGAGCACCGTTTTGTTGAAACCGCGGAGCAGGCCCAATCCCAACGAGTTTAGCGTTCGAATGGAACCAGTAGACCTCCACGTAGCTGCCCGAACACCTAACCTCGCCGACCGACCACCGCCTCGCCGTAATCAACGCCGGCGTTATCCCGTTCTCGGGCACCGCCTCGGGCCGGCTATAAATAGCCACCCCGAGCTCGCCTTCGACCAGCACCGCTCACTCCACCTCCCCAGAGCTACACCCAGCCGCTAGGAGGGCCTCGAGGAGGTCCTCTTCTCCGTCTCCGGCCGCCCCGATCCGCCTCGGGCTCTAGCTCGATTCGCTCCGGTGAGGCCACCACTGCTCCCCAAACCACGGCAGCACCCCCCTAGTGCACCCACACGCCTAAGCCGTGCCTCAATTTGGCCCTTGCAGCCTTCCCCGGCGAGATCCAACACCACCTGAGCCACCGTCCGCCGGAGTTGAGGCCGCCGTCGACCTGGTGCTCGCCGGCGACCAACATCACCACCCACCGATGCGGAAGAACACGCTGAACCCGTAGGTACCTCCCGATCCCCTGCCTCGCCGTGGATCGCCGCCGGCGACCATCGCAGCCCTCGGGCGCCGGCGCACCCTGTTTTTCTTTTTCAAACATTCTAACCTGACGGGTGGGACCCCCCCCCCCCGTCAGCCTCTCACTTCTATTGAACGAAACGTTTTCTAAAAACGTCTTCGGCCAAAGTACGTCTCCTCTCTGGGCCGACGTGCTCTTAAACGAATCGTTTTCTGTTTTTATAAAATGAACCCTGGAAACTTTATGTTTCATTGCAGGCGGTCCCTAGACTAAAACCCTAATAACTATTAAACAGAAAATGATTTTTGATAGATTCTTTTTCTATCATCTTTATTTTTCTGTCTAATTTTTTATCATATTTATTTGAAAAATATTTGGAACACTTTTTGTGCACACACGGTATTTACGTTAGTACGTATTTTTCTCTAACACGTAGATACCGGGAGGAGTAAAGGAGATGCGCACTTTGCCGAGCTAGGCTCCGACTTCTCCGAACCAGGCAAGCATGTTTGAACCTTTGATATGATGAGTGTTTTGCATGTTTGCTTGAGTAGTTTTCACATGGCATGTTTATATACGCATTGGTGAATGTCATATGCATGCAAGGCAAGCTACCGGCGAGCTTCGAAGTTGATGCGTTCTTATGATGATAACATAACACGATCATGTGGTGACATGATGGGTTGCAGGCTGGTATTGTTGAAGCATGCAAGTTCTATGTCAACTGTGAACTCCAGTTTCAACATGGGTCAAGTCTCGATCCCGTTCATTTTTTTCTTCGTACTGCCACATGTTTTCTGCAAAGAGTGCGGTTTAGTAAGTTGCAAACCTCTTTCCTGGTACACACCTAACAGAGGGACCACGATGAGGGTTCCATGGCCCTGGATTAAAGCCAGTCATCCGGTCAGGGGACATGGGTGTTTCCGGTTGGGACCGAGAGGGGGGCACCCCTTAGAGCGCGCGATATAAATTTGATCCCATGCCATTCGAGGTTGTGGCCTCCCCGTCTTAAGGTTTTTCTTGAACGTTGCTGGAGGTGATTCCTGGCAACGGAAGGTGGAATGGGTGTGTACTGGTTAGACGTGTTTCTTCTAAAACACCGTAAACGGAACTAGTCCTTGTGACTACTGAAAGACGTTGGTTGTGATTAAAGAGTACAAACTTCGCAGAGTCAAAAATCATTCGAGTATCCATGTCCACGGTCAAGGACTTGGACATCATCTCAGTGTTAGTGTCAGTCTCAGAGTCATATCTCTGTGTCAACCCCGGTGACAGCCTCCGGTGTATGAACATAAAACCGAGAGTGGTAAACTCGGTTGAAGGTTATTCATGTGAATGGACTAGCCAGTTTATATTCATATGCTGAGTATTTCATTGTGATGATTTGAATTCATGAGCTACTTAATTTTCGAATGATAAATTATAAGCCCTTTATGTCATGTCGCGAAGACGTCCGACTGTGGCATTATTGTTATTTACTTTCGATAAAAGCCATTTATGTGATGTCGCGCAGACGTCCGACTGTGGCATCATTGTTATTTACTTTTGATATAAGCCCTTTATGAGATGTCGCTCAGACGTCCGACTATGGCATCACTGTTATTTAATTTTGATATGAGCCCTTTATGTGACATCGCTCAGACGTCCGACTGTGGCATCATTGTTATTTATTTCCATTATAAGCCCTTTCCGAGGTGTCGCCTAGCCGCCCGACTGTGGCTTGTCCTGTTATTTACTTTTCAATATAAGCCCTTTATGTGGTGTTGCCTCGACGCCCGACTGCGGCATGTTAAATTTATTTTGTTTACCTTTCGAGGCTTCGCTTCAGACACCCGATCGGTCTTCAGTTATCTTTTTTTACTGGGATTTCGGGAGGACTACCGCCCGATTTCCCATTATTTACCATGCAGCGCAATTCTTTTATTTGATTATGCATACTAACCTGCTCATGTGCATCATGTTTACATTTGTTATATCTTATGTCCGAACTGTCTTGCGAGTACATTCAAAGTACTCACCTGGCTTGTTGATTTGGCCAGATGTTGATGAAGGCGACCTTATGGATGAAGAGTTCGATAGCGAGTCCGATGCCTAGAGGACTCCCAGTCAGTCTCGTGCGAACCTGGAGTTGTTCACTTGTATCATACACGCTTCCGCCACCCAAATAAAATCTTCAAGCCACACTCTGTCGCTTGATGAGCTGTAAGATTTCAGGGTCATGTCACCCACTTCACTATGACATATCCACCACCACTTTTATTGCGAGTCAGTAGTTATGCCACCCTACCCTTGTGCCATATCCGCCCATATGTAAAATGTTGGCGTGCTTGTAATAAACTGTTGAGCAACCTCAGCTCAACCCTGTATTTTATTCAATACTACTGGACTTCTGTATCAAGGTTTTGTCTACCAGTAAGAAGAATTCTTCTGTACTAGTCAATGATAAGATCGGCTTTTCAATAAATGTTTTATTGGAAAGGCGGTCGTGACAAACTTGGTATCAGAGCCAGGCTGACAGTAGGAAGTCACTAGGTGCAACAGCTAATCGGTTATTAGCTTACTTTATCATTCTGCATATTGTAGCAATTTTCTGTTGGTCATCATAAATTTATGATTTGACTATTCGGGATTTTGTCTACTTTTGTAGATGGCGAGCAACGATTGTAAGTCACAGGTGTTCGCCAATGTTCCTGAGGGGTTTATCAAGCTCCTCATCTCCATCACCAAGATCGCGATCGGGCCATCAGTCCATCCGGAGTTCACGCTCTACCGACACAAGCTCAGCGATAGCTTGTCTATGTACCAGGCCTCAGTCCAGTTCAAGGGAGGACGCGCCGAGTTCCGCCGCTTCCGATTCATCGGGAGGGCCATGCCTACGGAGAGGCATGCCATACAGATGGCGGCCCGTGAGGCGATAGCTCGTCTCCGGGATGTTCTTCCTTCGATGAAGACTCGTCGCTATCGCTACCTTCCATGCCACGTGCCATACACCTGCCACTATGCATTCGCTTGCGCCCAGGGAGAAAGAGATGAAGGACTGGAGGTTATTCTAGGAATGGATTGGTTAACCACCAACAAGGGATTTATCGATTGCTTCAACCGTACAGTAATCCTCACTCACCATCACGGGAAGACAATAAAAGTCGCAGCCCAAGAAAGACCAGGATCACGACATCCAAGATTGAACAAGGTGGACACCTCAGAGTTAAGCAAAGTTCCAGTGGTATGTGAGTTCCCCGATGTTTTCCCCGAAGAATTGCCAAGCATGCCGCCAGATCGGGAAATAGAATTCAGCATTGAATTAGCACCTGGAACCACCCCCATTTACAAGAAGCCATATAGGATGGCACCATCCAAGTTGGTGGAGTTAAAGAAGCAAATAAAGGAGTTGTTGGACAAAGGATTCATACGAGCCAGCTCCTCACCTTGGGGCTCCTCACGTGTTGGTCAACCTTGATGAAAGCACTTCGGTGACACGCGATTTATCGTCATGGAAGTGGACACTTCCGTGATTATAATTTTGGCAATGTCATGGAACACTTCTACGACAGCACAGGTATGACTATCTTGATTCTGTCATAAATTTGTCATTGATGTACATGCATGACAGAAAACGCGACCTACTATGACAAACACGTATCATCACGGAAGTGTATTTTTTTGTAGTGTCTTGGCGCTCGAGCCCTAGGAGGGATGCTGGACCAAGGAATTGAAGGAATACCTGATGCAAGGGACGCTGCCAGAGAAGGAGGAGGACGCGGAGCGTGTGGCCCGGCAGGCCACGGCATACTACATCAGGGACGGTGAAGTTATACAGGAAGCGGCCAAATAACGTTTCACTGCGTTGCATCTCCAGGGAACAGGGGAAGGAGCTGCTAGCCGACATACACGGCGGGGACTGCGGGCACCACTCGTCATCACGAACCCTCGTCGGCAAGGCATTCCGTAGCGGATTCTACTGGCCTACGGCGCTCAATGATACAGCTGAGCTGGTGAAGTTCTACGAGGCCTGCCAAGCAAATCCATCAGCCAGCTCAGGGCCTCCAGACCATTCCACTCTCATGACCGTTCGCAATCTGGGGACTGGACATCCTGGGCCCATTCCCTCGAGTGCCTGGGGACTATCGATACCTCTACGTCGCCATCGACAAGTTCACCAAGTGGGCGGAGGTGGAAGCCGCCTGCACCATCCCAGCTGGCTCCGCGGTCAAGTTCATCAAGGGCCTCGTGAGCCGTTTTGGGGTCCCCAACCGCATCATCACCGATAATGGCTCGCAGTTCACCAGTAATCTCAAGACCAGGACCTTCAAGAAGAAGCTCGAAGCCTGCGGCAGGGGCTGGTACGACGAGCTCCAGTCCGTGATGCGGTCTATCCGCACCACTGCCAGCAAGCCAATGGGCAAGACCCCATTCTTCCTCGTCTACGAAGCAGAAGTGGTTCTCCCTCACGAGGTCGCGCATCGCTCCACATGGGTCCTGGCATTTGATGAGACGCAGCAGGACGCCACGCGGGGGATGGACCTCATGCTGGGGGAGGAACGCCACCGGGAAGCTGCACTACGGGCGGCAAGATACGAGCAGGCGCTGCGATGCTACCACTGTTGCAGCGTCCGCTCCAGGACGCTCGAGGTGGGTGACCTCGTCTTGAGGCGGGTGCTCTCCAGGGAAGGGCTACATAAGCTCTCGCCCATGTGGGAGGGCCCATTCAAGGTCGTCCATGTTTCCAGGCCTGGCGCCGCGCGCCTGGAGACACAGGACGGGGTACCCTTGCAGAACGCCTGGAACATGCAGCACCTCCGCAATTTCTACCCATGAAGAAAGGCCAAGCACCCGTGAAGGTCTCCGCTCATGACACTCTCACATAATAATGAGTGGGGATGTACATGCCCTGGAGTCTCAGGAGTGCCGCCCTCGGGCCTCGGGGGCTCCCTCCCACATCCTAGTGGTAGCACTTAGCACCGTGCTGGTGAGAAGACATGAAGACTAGACTAGGTGCTGGACGCGGCTTTTCATTTGCTTTCCGTAGTTGGCTCGCCCTCTTTTAATTGAAGTTTGCTTCTGGTGTTCTCCGCTGATTTGGTTCCGTTGCCTTCTGCCTTTGTTTCCATCTTCAGTTTAGCCTGTACTCTCTCACACATTCCTCGCGAGGGGGCTGGGCAGGTGCTCTCGTGAGCGCTTTTCCTCCTTCTGCCTTTCGTCTACTTTTCGCGAGGCACCCTCGTTCGAGACCACAAGCTGGCGCACCTCTCCTAATCCGTGCCCCTCGGGTACTGTGATATGAAGCGTTGGGTCAAGGCCAGCGGCGCCTGTGACCAGGGCTCGGGTGAACGATAAGCCCCCTAATGAATTTTTTGCAGTTCCGTGAGGAGGAGGCCTTGACAGGCACCAGGAAGCAAGCGCCTCGTGAGGAGGAGACTACTCCGAACATGTCAAGCTATGTTATCACTACACAAAACGACGATGTTCCGACACAACATAGGAATGATAAACATAGCATAAGAATGGAGAAATCATAGTTCGTTGCACGCCCCTCCGGGGCCCATACTGGTTTCTTTCTTGATGCAGGAAGGAAAGGAAGAATGAAATAAAAGCGGCGCATGCCCCTACAGCGGTCCACGGGGACAGGCTCCTGGCACGCCCGAGCTCAGCCTGACCCCGCCTCGCGCTTCACGCAGGCGCGGTGACGAGATGACCCACTGCCGCCTTCGAAGCGGGCGCGGCGGCTAGTCGTAACCACCGCTACTGGAGCTGTTGCCGGGGGAAGAGCCGCCGTAGATGGACTAGACGTGCTCGGCACCAAGGGAGGGTTCACCCTCATTCTCATCATGACCATCGCCAAGGCCGAGCACCTCCTCGCCGTTGTTGACCTCGGGGCAGCACCCGGCGCGGCGACCATCTTCCCCAAACACCCTCATGTAGAGGGTTGCGTCACCGTCATACATGAAATGGAGGGTGCACCGCCTGCCCAGGCCACGCGCACGGGCAAACGTCTGCCAGCCGCGGGCCACGGCTATGCTGCCCGCAACGGAGACCTCAACCGCGACCCAGGAAGCCCTGCTGCAGCAACCGTCCACCTGCAGCCAGAGCCCACCCGGACCTGGGGCTGGCAGCTCGTCGGCGAAGAAGCGCGGGAGCTGAAGCCAGTTGCCAGTCGGGTTCTCTGACCAGACGATGAACTCCGGCAGCACCTCCACTGAATGGAAGCGCGGCCGGGGAGGCCGCGCAACCACAGCACGTCTCCCTTCATCAACAGGGTTGCCACGACCGGAGCAACCCCTGCCACATGAAGCGGCACCACCGCGGCTATGGGAGGTCGCGGCAAGGGTCGCGATGTGCTTGCGGGGACGGCCGCGTCCATGCTTGGGCGCCGGAGAGCCGGGCCCCTCGCGGGGGGCCTTCCCCTTCTCCACGGTAGAGAATCTCTTCGACGGCGCCATCGGTGTCGTTACTGGCAATAGAGCAAAGGAGGAGAAGCGAGAGGAATGGGGAGAGATGGGCGACGGGGGCTCTGCCCCTCCCCATTTATAGCAGAGGAAAGCCAACCAGCGCCCTCCACGATCACAGGTAATGATGGTTTTTCCTTGCATGCAGCAGTGACTCGTCAAGTCGGGCAGTTGCCGAGGCAGCATGGGGAAGCAGAGACGCCCACGTCCAATCAACCACCACGCGTCGACCAAGGCCGTAGGCTATTGGGTCCCGCGGTGCTCCGCGCTTGCCCTTTGGCTTCGCCTTGAAGCCAAGCCCGAGCACGCCTTGGGCCCGGGCGCTATTGTCAGCATTCTGGGAACGGGGGTCCCTAGACTTTCCTGCCTGCAGCCCACGGCGTGGCTCTGCGAGCGGGCCCGTATGGCCCATCTTCACCAACAAGCATTAGAGACCCTCGCGAGGGGGCCAAGCCTCATGAGGCGGAGGACACAAGACCTCCTTGGGGGCGGCCTCACCAGGCTGTCTCGCAAGGGGCGGAGAGATCAAGGCAAGGCAAACCTCGCGAGGTTCTCGTGACGTGAGCCATGACGAACGATACCAGGCGGGCGCCAGGCGAGCGCCAGCGCGCACAGTGTCCCTATTTCCTCTTTGGTGCTAAGGAGGCAAGCGCAGGCGAGGAGTACCGAGGCGTCAAGCAAAGGTTTCCATATCGGCGCAACGAGACCAAGACCAGCAGGACGGCGAGACGGAGGTCACCATGGAGCCCAAGGCGGCGTCATCGCTAGAGCCTTTTGCAGGCGAAGACTGCTTTTGTCAGCATAGTTTGTACTAGCTGTCCCCTTTCAAATTGGTCGTTGTTGGCTCCCTTCCCGCTCAATATTTGGGGAGAGGACCAGGGCCTCTATAAATAGGACTAGCCACCACCATAGAAGGGAACGGATCATTCAGATCGTCCTCATCCACACACAAGTTCACCGAGCACAAGAACACCTCACCTCAGGGGGCTGTTCTTCCCCTTGTACTATTCATCCTCAGCCCGAGAGGTAATCCACCGCACCACACTGGAGTAGGGTATTACACCACAACGGTGGCCTGAACCAGTATAAATCTTGTGTCTCTTGTGTTGCGAGTTCGTCGAGCTAGCCTTAGAGATCGTGGCGAGGTTGAGGGCATGATTCGGTTGGGGGAGATCTTCGTGCGCACCCCAGTGTTCGAACCTTGAGGGTTTTGCCGGAACCCGAGATCCGACATCCAGGGCGGTGGGCGAAGCGGAAGGATCACGAGCCAATGGTGCGACCGGAAGAAGAGACTGCTTCATGGCCAAGGCCTACGAGCTGATGACGGCAGGAAGAGAAATAGGGAGCTTCTGAGCCTCGGCAACACCCGCGGGCGAGCTGGAGATGGGCGCCCCTGGATCTTGCTTGGCTGAGGAGGCCTCCTTCTCCTGAGGGTGGTCCGCTCGGCCCCACGAGGACGACCGAGCAGGAGAAGTAGGGGCGCCTTCACCGCCTTTTTGCGCCAGAGGAGGTGCGGTCAGGCCAGGATGCTGGGCTCTCGAGGATGTGGCTGCTCCCTCTCTCTTCTTCTTCGTTGACAGAGTTGGCCTGGCAGGGCAAGAAGAGAACATCAGGAAGCAGCAGCAGAAGCAGGAGCAAGGACAAAGTCAGGATGAGGCGCTTACAGGTCCATGGCGGTGTAGTCCCGGGGCCTCTTCAGAAGCGCGGAGCCCAGGGGCCTCACAGCATGGGGCGCCAGCGCGCGAGCCCCCGGAGCAGATGAGGCCGCGGCAGCCGGCCCGGCGGTGGCGTCGGGTGGCGTCAGGGCAGGAGCATCGCCCCGGGATACCAGCGCCAACCTGCTCTTCATCAGGACCATCGCCGGCGACATCTGCGAGGGGGTGACCTGGGACCTCGTGGTGACCCCAGCAGGGGGCAGGACCTCCCTCACCGGGTGGTCGCTGGCGTCGTCGTCATCTGGAGGAGCGCGAAGGAGATCGGCCTTGCGCGGAGCGGAGGTCTCCTTGGTCCCCTCCGGGGTCGCCTCCGAGTCCTGCTCCTCCTCCTCGTTAGATTCGTCGGAGGACACCACCACCGGAGCCATTGCCACCGGGGCCTCGGAGGGTGTCGGCGGCACGAGCCCACGCCCATCAAAGACAGGCATGGCGGCGGCAACCTGCGCTCCATCGGGGCGGCGGTACAAGAGAACGAAGGTGTCCGGAGGGTACCCCTAGTCGTCCCTGACCAGGAGGCGGAGAGTCGTGCCCAGTTCCTCGTCAGACAAGGCTTCAAGACAAAAACGGAGGTCATCATTTTCGTTCCCGAGCATCCACAAGGGTCGCGAGCGCCTGGAGCGGAGCCACCTGTTGCGACATGAACTCCTTGATGATCATGTCCCCCGTCAGCTTCGCCGCATTTGGGTCGTCAGACTTCAGGTCGGCAGTCATCTTCTCCAGCACACGCTCCGCCCGGGGGTCGGCGAGCTTCACGCGTTGGTCTTGTTGGCCACAACGAAGTTGGTGCACCCCGAGCAATGGACGTCCTTATTCCGGAGGTAGAAGAAGTGGTGCAACAGCGCCACGGACGGCATCACCCCAACGTATGCCTCACAATAGAAGGCGAAGATCGACAGGATAAGGATGGTATTGGGACGAAGACGGAGGGCCTGCGGCTTGTAATGGCTGAGGACGGAGTAGAATAATTCGGACAAGGGGGGAACTAGCCCCGTGAAAACGCTGCTCATAAAGAAGGGATAGAAGGTGCTGCCTGAAGCCTCTGGCTCGGCGGACCCAGCCCGGAGCGCGGTCTTTCTCTTGTCATCGCTGCCCTCCGCCATTGTCAGGAGCGTGGTGGCGAGGTTCTTCTCCTAGAGGCTGGGCGCGTTCAGAGCCGGCTCGTACCACGAGGGCAGAAGGGCGACCTTTTCCTTGCTGGGCGCCATCGATGGCGGGCTCGGAGGAGGATTGGTGCAGATTTGGAGGCTTCGGGAGAAAGGAGCAAGAAAGGGGAACTGGAGCAAGACGAAGAGGAGCAATGAAGGCAACATGGCGCGCGCTAGCCTTTTTGTCAGTCGGGCGGTTGCCGAGGCAGCATGGTGAAGCGGGGACGCCCACGTCCTGTCAATCGCCACGCGTCTATGAAGGTTGCAGGCTATTCGGGCCCGCGGTGCTCCGCATTTGACCTTTGGCTTCGCCGCGAAGCCAGGTACGAGCGTGCCTTGGGCCCGGGGGCTACTATCGGCATCCTGGGAACGGGGGTACCCAGACTTGCCTGCCTGTGGCCCGGGGCATGGCTCCTCCAGAGGCCTGGTATGGCCCGTCTTCATCAACAACCACCCAAGACCCTCGCAAGGGGCCAAGACTCGCGAGGCGGACGGCACTAGACCTCCTCAAGGGCAACCTCCCTAGGCTGGCT
Organism: Aegilops umbellulata; assembly: GCA_032464435.1. Classification (NCBI taxonomy): domain Eukaryota; kingdom Viridiplantae; phylum Streptophyta; class Magnoliopsida; order Poales; family Poaceae; genus Aegilops; species Aegilops umbellulata. The sequence continues at coordinate 380,863,573 of CP136054.1, forward strand.
CCTGAGGAGCGGAGATGTCAACGCAAGGGGCACCTCGTGAGGTGCTCGTGATGTAAGCCATGACGACCAAGGCCAGGCGGGCGCTAGCGGGCGCAGTGTACTTGTTGCCTCTTTGGTGCTAAAGGGGCAAGCGTAGGCGATGAGTCCCGAGGCATCAGGCAAATGTTTCCATATTGGTGCTACGAGACCAAGACCAGCAGAACGGCAGGATGGAGGTCACGACGGAGCCCACGTCGGCATCACCACCAGAGTCTTTGGCAGGCGAAGACCACCTTTTGTCAGGATAACTTGTACTAGTTGCCCCCCTTCAAATTGGCCATTGTGGGGTCCCTTCCCGCCTAATATTTGGGAAGAGGACCCGAGCCTCTATATATAGGACTAGCCACCACCGTGGGAGGCATCGGATCTTGGACTGGATCCATTCCGTGAAGGCCACCACACAAGCTCACCGAGCTCAAGAACACCTCTCCTCAGGAGGCTGTTCTTCCCTTGTACTTGTTCATCCTCGGCCTGCAGGGCAATCCACCACACCACACTGGAGTAGGGTATTACACCACAACGGTGGCCCGAACCAGTATAAACCCTTGTATCACTTGTTCTTTGGGTTCCACTAGTTAAGCCTTGGGATCGTTGTGAGAGCGAGCTAGAGAGAGAGAGAGAGAGAGAGAGAGAGATCTTCGTGCGCACCCCAGTGTTCGAACCTCAAGGGTTTGCCGGAACCCAGAATCCGACACGGTATGCTGGGTGTGGGTAGCGCCTCTCATTAAGTAAATATATGGGCTTTTGAATTGATTTTATTATTTACTAGGGTGGATGGGCTGCTTTCTCTTGGGCTGAGAGAAACAATTACTACTAGTACAATGGAGACACTTTACAACTACCAGAAAAACAATTACTACTAGGACAGTGGATACACTACCGCTTCTGGCTCCTCCTAGGTCATCGAAATGTCTCCCTCTACTGAATGCCATTTTACTTTTGTTCACCGACATGCGGGCCATGCTACACGCAGGCCCAAATGCCATCCACCAAATTAGAAGGCAATATGCAGGCGGAGCATCACCCCGGTCATAGCGCGGTAGTAACAAGCCGTCGTATCACAAAACCTTACCTCCCCGCAGTCTAAGTTTGATGGAAAAAGCAACCATCATTTCGCTCTTCGCTGAATCCCCTTCTCCCTCACCGTCTTCGAGAAAGCCAACACTCGCATCTGCCACTGTTCTTCTCTCCCAACGAACGGAAGGTAAGTTGATCCGTGATATTGGTATATTTTCGTTCAGAGAAAATAATTGCAAAGAAGTACCCGATCCTCACTCTCTTTTTTGTTTCATTGTCATTGCGATTGTGTTTTCCTTTCAGTGGTCTCCTAGTATTCATCAATTTCATGATGGACCAAGAAGAACCAGGCAAAGATCTGCTGTTACTGGAGCAGACACAGGAGGCTGATCCCCACGAGACAGAGAGCTCCAAGAAGATGGAGGCAGCCACCGAGCCGACCCCAGATACGCTCACGGCCACTACTGAGATGGTCAACGCCCCGTTTGAGGTTACAACCCCCGTGGCACTGCAGGAGTAGTTTCCCCCCTTCGAGGATGTGTTCCCCCCCCCCGCTGAGCTGCCCAAGGTGATTTTCTTCTTTGCCGATCTCGAATGTGGTTTTTCATCTAAGTATGTGGTGATGAATAATGGAAAATTTTATTAGCTTTGATGGCATGCTATACATAGTGGTTTAAATAACTAGTGTTTCTTATACTGGAAAGTAATTCATAATTTGTTTATGTTTCAATTAGAGCCCTGATGCAGGCCAGGATTGTGTGGTTGTACATGTCACTCGCTATGAGGCGGATGACCTGAATATACGCACTGGGAAAACAGAGTTCTTAGGTTGTTGGATCCTGGAAGCCATTTGCGCTTATACCAATGTCGAGTTGTATTTCAGCCTCACTGTTGTCAGGTGTGTTGTCCAGGGTGTACTGAAGCACAAGAAGTTCAAAGTTACTCCTTCGTTTGTGAGGCATATTGTTCTTGTCAAGCTTACGCAAGAAGATGATGTGTCATGCCTCCACAAAAAAGTTTATGATTGGCAAGGCCACAAGGTTATCTTCATGAAGGTTCACAGGATTGAGCTGCTGCCGAACGTCCTCGATGATGTTCATGGAAAGGTTCGTCTTGTGTCCAGCCCAAATTAGATCGAGGCATGAAATAGCTGCCCCAGCTAGTGTTTAATACTAGTTTGGATTGTGTCTACTTATCCGAACCTTGCCTATTATCGATCCCTCTAGGGCTAGTACTCTGTTTGAATCCGTCTACGGGAACTGTTGCTACTTTTGTGTGCCTGTGAATCATGTGGGAACCATCATAATTGTTGCCGAAACAGATGCGTCCTTGCTACCTCTTGAGCACTGCGTTGGATTTCCTTGAAGAGGAAAGGGTGATGCAGCAGAGTAGAGTAAGTATTTCCCTCAGTTTTTGAGAACCAAGGTATCAATCCAGTAGGAGGCTACGCGCGAGTCCCTTGTACCTACACAAAACAAATAGCTCAACGCAACCAACGCGATTAGGGGTTGTCAATCCCTTCACGGTCACTTACGAGAATGAGATCTGATAGAGATGATAGATAATATTTTTGGTATTTTTGGTATAAATATGCAAAGTAAAATAAAAGGTAAATTAAAAAGCAAAGAAATAATAAAGTGATGGAAGATTGATATGATGAGAATAGACCCGAGGGCCATAGATTTCACTAGTGGCTTCTCTCAAGAGCATAAGTATTCTATGGTGGGTGAATAAATTACTGTTGAGCAATTGACAGAATTGAGCATAGTTATGAGAATATCTAGGTATGATCATGTATATAGGCATCACGTCCGAGACAAGTAGACCAACTCCTGCCTGCATCTACTACTATTACTCCACTCATCGACCGCTATCCAGCATGCATCTAGAGTATTAAGTTCAAGAAAACAGAGTAACGCCTTAAGCAAGATGACATGATGTAGAGGGATAAATTCATGCAATATGATAAAAACCCCATCTTGCTATCCTTGATGGCAACAATACAATACGTGCCTTGCTGCCCCTACTATCAGTGGGAAAGGACACCGCAAGATTGAACCCAAAGCTAAGCACTTCTCCCATTGCAAGAAAAACCAATCTAGTAGGCCAAACCAAACTAATAATTCGAAGAGACTTGCAAAGATAACCAATCATACATAAAAGAATTCAGAGAAGATTCAAATATTGTTCATAGATAATCTTGATCATAAACCCACAATTCATCAGTCTCAACAAACACACCGCAAAAAGAAGATTACATCGAATAGATCTCCACGAGAGAGGGGTAAAACATTGTATTGAGATCCAAAAAGAGAGAATAAGCCATCTAGCTACTAACTATGGACCCGAAGGTCTGAGGTAAACTACTCACACTTCATCGGAGGGGCTATGGTGATGATGTAGAAGCCCTCCATGGTGGATTCCCCTTCCGACGGAGCTCCGGAACAGGCCCCAAGATGGGATCTCGTGGGTACAGAAGGTTGCGGCGGTGGGGTATGTAGGTATATATAGGAGGAAGGAGTACGTCGGTGGAGCAAAGGGGGGCCCATGAGGCAGGGGGCGCACCCTCCACCCTCGTGGTCGCCTCCCTCCTTTCTTGACGGAGGGTCCAAGTCTCCTAGATCATATTTGTTGAGAAAATCACATTCCTAAAGGTTTCATTCCGTTTGGACTCCGTTTGATATTCCGTTTCTTCGAAACACTAAAATAGGCAAAAAAACAGCAATTCTCGGTTGGGCCTCCGGTTACTAGGTTAGTCCCAAAAGTAATATAAAAGTGGAAAATAAAGCCCAATATGGTCTAAAACAGTAGATAATATAGCATGGAGCAATCAAAAATTATAGATACGTTGGAGATGTATCAGGCATCCCCAAGCTTAATTCCTGCTCGTCCTCGAGTAGGTAAATGATAAAAGAAAGAATTTTTTATGCGGAGTGCTACTTGGCATAATTTCAATGTAATTCTTCTTAATTGTGGTATGAATATTCAGATCCGAAAGATTCAAGACAAAAGTTCATATTGACATAAAATAATAATACTTCAAGCATACTGACAAAGCAATTATGTCTTCTCAAAATAACATGGCCAAAGAAAGTTATCCCTACAAAATCATATAGTCTGGCTATGCTCTATCTTCACCACACAAAGTATTTAAATCATGCACAACCCCGATGACAAGGCAAGCAATTGTTTCATACTTTTGACATCCTCAAAACCTTTTCAATCTTCACGCAATACATGAGCGTGAGCCATGGATATAGCACTATATGTGGAATAGAATGGTTGTTGTGGAGAAGACAAAAAGAGGGGAAGATAGTCTCACATCAACTAGGTGTATCAACAGGCTATGGAGATGCCCATCAATAGATATCAATGTGAGTGAGTAGGGATTGCCATGCAACGGATGCATTAGAGCTATAAGTATATGAAAGCTCAACAAAAGAAACTAAGTGGGTGTGCATCCAACTCGCTTGCTCACGAAGACCTAGGGCATTTTGAGGAAGCCCATCATTGGAATATACAAGTCAAGTTCTATAATGAAAAATTCCCGCTAGTATATGAAAGTGACAAAATTAGAGACTCTCTATCATCAAGATCATGGTGCTACTTTGAAGCACAATTGTGGTAAAAGGATAGTAACATTGTCCCTTCTCTCATTTTCTCTCATTTTTTTATTTGGGCCTTTTCTCTTTTTTTATGGCCTCTTTTTTTCTCTTTTTTTTCGTCCGGAGTCTCGTCCCGACTTGTGGGGGAATCATAGTCTCCATCATCCTTTCCTCACTTGGGACAATGCTCTAAAATGATGATCATCACACATTTATTTTTCTTACAACTCAACAATTACAACTCGATACTTAGAACAAAATATGACTCTATGTGAATGCCTCCGGCGGTGTACCGGGATATGCAATGAATCAAGAGTGACATGTATGAAAGAATTATGAATGATGGCTTTGCCACAAATACGATGTCAACTACATGATCATGCTAGCAATATGGCAATGATGGAGCGTGTCATAATAAACAGAACGGTGGAAAGTTGCATGGCAATATATCTCAGAATGTCTATGGAAACGCCATGATAGGTAGGTATGTGGCTGGGCTTTTTTGAGGAAGGTATATGGTGGGTGTATGATACCGGCGAAAAGTGCGCGGTATTAGAGAGGCTAGCAATGGTGGAAGGATGGGAAAAGTGCGTATAATCCATGGACTCAACATTAGTCATAATGAACTCATATACTTATTGCAAAAATCTAGAAGTTATCAAAGCAAAGTATTATACGCATGTTCCTAGGGGGATAGATTGGTAGGAAAAGACCATCGCTCGTCCCCGACCGCCACTTATAAGGAAGACAATCAATAAATAAATCATGCTCCGACTTCATCACATAACGGTTCACCATACGTGCATGTTACGAGAATCACAAACTTTAATAGAAGTATTTCTCAAATTCATAACTACTCAACTAGCATGACTCTAATATCACCATCTTCATATCTCAAAAATATTATCAAGCATCAAACTTTTCTTAGTATTCAACGCACTCAAAAGAAAGTTCTACAAATCTTGAATAATAAGCTTATTATTATTATTAAGCAAATTTATTTAAGACTCTCAAAATAATCTAAGTGAAGCATGAGATATCAATAGTTTCTATAAAACAAATCCACCACCGTGCTCTAAAAGATATAAGTGAAGCACTAGAGCAAAACTATATAGCTCAAAAGATATAAGTGAAGCACATAGAGTATTCTATCGAATTCCAATTCTTGTATGGCTCTCTCAAAAGGTGTGTACAGCACAGATGATTTTGTTAGACTAAAAGGCAAAGACTCAAATCATACAAGACGCTCCAAGCAAAACACATATCATGTGGTGAATAAAAAAATAGCTCCAAGTAAAATTACCGATGGAAGTAGACGAAAGAGGGGATGCCTTCCGGGGCATCCCCAAGCTTAGGCTCTTTCCACTCCTTGTTCCATAATCCGTCAAAATATTTCACCCAAAACTTGAAAACTTCACAACACAAAATTGAACAGAAATCTCATGAGCTCCGTTAGCGAAAGAAAACAAAAGACCACTTCAACGTACTGTAATGAACTCATTATTTACTGATATTGGTGTTAAACCTACTGCATTCCAACTTCTCTATGGTTTATAAACTATTTTACTAGCCATAGATTCATCAAAATAAGCAAACAACACACAAAAAAACAGAATCTGTCAAAAACAGAACAGTCTGTAGTAATCTGTAACTAACGCAAACTTCTGGAACTCCAAACAATCATCCAAAATAGGAAGAACTAGGAAATTTGTTTATTGATCAGCAGCAATTGGAATCAGTATTTTATCACGTTCTGGTGATTTTTAATAATTGTGGCACTAAGCGCAAAGTTTCTGGAAATTACAGCAAGATCAAATAACTATCATCCAAGAAGATCCTATAGGTTTAACTTGGCAGAAACATTAATTAAAACATAAAACCACATCTAAACAGAAGGTAGATGGATTATTTATTCCTAAACAGAAACAAAAGCAAAAAAACTAAAAATAAAATTGGGTTGCCTCCCAACAAGCGCTATCGTTTAACGCCCTTAGCTAGGCATAAAAGCAAGGATAGATCTAGGTACTGCCATCTTTGGTAGGCAATCCATAAGTGGCTCTCATGATAGATTCATATGGTAATTTTATTTTATTCCTAGGGAAGTGTTCCATGCCCTTCTTTAATGGAAATTGGAATCTAATATTCCCTTCCTTCATATCAATAATTGCACCAATCGTTCTAAGGAAAGATCTACCAAGAATAATAGGGCATGAAGGATCGCAATCTTTATCAAGAACGATAAAATCTACGGGCACATAATTCCTATTTGCAACCATAAGAACATCATTAATTCTTCCCATAGGTTTCTTAATAGTGGAATCCACAAGATGCAAGTTTAGAGAGCAATTATCAAAATCACTGAAATCTAGCAAATCACACAAAGTTTTGGGAATAGTGGAAACACTAGCACCCAAATCACATAAAGCATAAAATTCATGATCCTTAATCTTAATTTTAATAGTTGGTTCCCACTCATCATAAAGTTTTCTAGGGATAGAGACCTCCAACTCAAGTTTTTCTTCATAAGATTGCATCAAGGCATCAACGACATATTTTGTAAATGCTTTATTTTGACTATAAACATGACGAGAATTTAGCACGGATTGCAACAAGGAAATACAATAAATTAAAGAGCAACTTTCATAATTAAATTCCTTGAAACCCAAAAATAGTGGGTTTAGCAACATCTAGGGTTTTATTCTTTTCAATCCCACTTTTGTCAATTTCATTATCAAGATCTAAAAACTCCGAATTTTTGGAACGCCTTCTAGGTAAAGGTGGATCGTATTCAGTCTCATAAAGATTCATGTTGCAAAACAAAGATTTAATAGGGGATACAACAATAACTTTTAGATCTTCATCTTGATTTTCATAGGTATTGGAAGAACACACTTTAATAAAGGCATATTTTGTAGCACGCATCCTAGCAGTTCTTTCCTTGCACTCATCAATGAAATTCTCATGGCTTTGAGAGACTCATTAATATCATGCTTAGGAGAATAGATCTAATCTTTAAAGAATCAACATCAAGAGAAATTTTATCAACGTTCCTAGCCAATTCATCAACTTTAAGCAATTTATCTTCAAGCAAAGCATTAAAATTCTTTTGTGGACTCATAAAATATTTTACACTAGTCTCAAATTAAGAGGGCATCTTATTAAAATTTCCATAAGAGTTGTTGTAGGAATTTCCATAGTTATTAGAAGGATTACTATGATAAGGCCTAGGATTAAAATTCCCTCTATACGCATTGTTACCAAAATTATTCCTACCAACAAAATTCACATCCATAGATTCATTATTATTCTCAATCAAAGTAGATAAAGGCAAATCATTAGGATCAGAAGAAACACTCTTAGTGGCAAATAATTTCCTAAGTTCATCCATCTTTCCACTCAAAACATTAATTTATTCTATCGCATGCACTTTTTTATTAGTAGATCTTTCGGTGTGCCATTGAGAATAATTAACCATAATACTATCTAGGAGTTTAGTAGCATCTCCTAAAGTGATTTCCATAAAAGTGCCTCCCGTGGACGAATCTAAAAGATTTCTAGAAGCAAAGTTCAATCCGGCATAAATTTTTTGTATAATCATCCACAAATTCAAACCATGAGTAGGGAAATTACGTATCATTAATTTCATTCTCTCCTAAGCTTATGCAACATGTTCATGATCAAGTTGCTTAAAATTCATAATGTTGTTTCTAAGAGAGATGATCTTAGCGGGAGGAAAATACTTAGAGATAAAAGCATCTTTGCACTTGTTCCAAGAATCAATACTATTTTTAGGCAAAGACGAAAACCAAGCTTTAGCATCATCTCTAAGCGAAAAAGGAAATAGCTTCAATTTAACAATATCATTATCGACATCTTTCTTCTTTTGCATATCACATAAATCAACGAAGCTATTTAGATGAGTAGCGGCATCTTCACTAGGAAGGCCGGCGAATTGATCTTTCATAACAAGATTCAACAAAGCAGTATTGCTTTCACAAGATTCAGTATTGGTAAGAGGAGCAATCGGAGTGCTAAGGAAATCATTATTGTTGGTATTGGTAAAGTCACAAAATTTGGTATTATCTTGAGCCATCGTGACAAACAAGCAATCCAACACACGAGCAAACAAAAGGCAAGCGAAAAAAAGGCAAACGGAAAAGAGAGGGCGAATAAAACGGCAAGGGTGAAGTGGAGGAGAGGAAAACGAGAGGCAAATAGCAAATAATATAATGCGAGAGATAAGGAATTGTGATGGGTACTTGGCATGTTGAATTTTGCGTAGACCTCCCGGGCAACGGCGCTAGAAATCTACCTGCTACCTCTTGAGCACTGCGTTGGATTTCCTTGAAGAGGAAAGGGTGATGCAACAGAGTAGAGTAAGTATTTCCCTCAGTTTTTGAAAACCAAGGTATCAATCCAGTAGGAGGCTACACGTGAGTCCCTCGTACCTACACAAAACAAATAGCTCAACGCAACCAACACGATTAGGGGTTGTCAATCCCTTCACGGTCACTTACGAGAGTGAGATCTGATAGAGATGATAGATAATATTTTTGGTATTTTTGGTATAAAGATGCAAAGTAAAATAAAAGGTAAAGTAAAAAGGCAAAGCAATAAAAAGTGATGGAAGATTTATATGATCAGAATAGACCCGTGGGCCATAGATTTCACTAGTGGCTTCTCTCAGGAGCATAAGTATTCTGCGGTGGGTGAACAAATTACTGTTGAGCAATTGACAGAATTGAGCATAGTTATGAGAATATCTCGGTATGGTCATGTATATAGGAATCACGTCCGAGACAAGTAGACCGACTCCTACCTGCATCTACTACTATTACTCCTCTCAGCGACCGCTATCCAGCATGCATCTAGAGGATTAAATTCAAGAAAATAGAGTAACGCCTTAAGCAAGATGACATGATGTTGAGGGATAAATTCATGCAATATGATAAAAAACCCATCTTGTTATCCTCGATGGAAACAATACAATACATGCCTTGCTGCCCCTACTGTCACTGGGAAAGGACACCGCAAGATTGAACCCAAAGCTAAGCACTTCTCCCATTGCAAGAAAAACCAATCTAGTAGGCCAAACCAAACTGATAATTCGAAGAGACTTGCAAAGATAACCAATCATACAGAAAAGAATTCAGAGAAGATTCAAATATTGTTCATAGATAATCTTGATCATAAACCCATAGTTCATCGACTCAACAAACACATCAAAAAAAGAAGATTGCATCGAATAGATCTCCACGAGAGAGGGGGAGAACATTGTGTTGAGATCCAAAAAGAGAGAATAAGCCATTTAGCTACTAACTATGGACCCGAAGGTCTGAGGTAAACTACTCACACTTCATCGGAGGGGCTATGGTGATGATGTAGAATCCCTCCATGGTGGATTCCCCTTCCCATGGAGCTCCGGAATAGGCCCCAAGATGGGATCTCATGGGTACAGAAGGTTGCGGCGGTGGAATTAGGTTTTTGGCTCTGTATCTGATCGTTTGGTGGAACGTAGGTATATATAGGAGGAAGGAGTACATCGGTGGAGCAAAGGGGGGCCCATGAGGTAGGGGGCGCACCCTAGGGGGGCGCCCTCCACCCTCGTGGCTGCCTCCCTCCTTTCTTGACGGAGGGTCCAAGTCTCCTGGATCATATTTGTTGAGAAAATCACGTTCCCGAAGGTTTCATTCCGTTTGGACTCCGTTTGATATTCCGTTTCTTCGAAACACTGAAATAGGCAAAAAACAGCAATTATGGGCGGGGCCTCCGGTTAATAGGTTAGTCCCAAAAGTAATATAAAAGTGGAAAATAAAGCCCAATATGGTCCAAAATAGTAGGTAATATAGCATGGAGCAATCCAAAATTATAGATACGTTGGAGACGTATCAGTCCTCACTAGTTTTTTCATGTGTCATGGTAAGACATAAGTTGTCACGGTTTATCATACGAGTAGTGTGTGTTTGATGAAATAGAGTACTTGTTCGAGAAATGTATGCCGACGTATACATAAGTACTTGTAAACACTATTGGTGCTACCCCACTTGTATGCACTTGTGCAAAACATGGCACATTGGCTCAGCTTGCTTCAACATTAGGCTATCGACCAACTAACAATCAATAATCTGCTGTCTGACATATAAGCAACTACGTATCTTGTTACAGTGGTTCATGCAGTTAACTTAGGCCACAATGTAAATTCCAAACGTTCACACGCTAGTCCAGCATTCATGTGGAACACTCACATTAAACCCGGCTTCATAAAAAACTTGAAAAGCATGAGTTAAGCAATTTTATAAATCTCAATGATTCATAGAAAATAACAAACATATACTAGTTCACAGCAAAAGACAAAGATGTGAGATGGTTTACAAATCAGGAAAAAACAAGCAAGGCTTCTCTGAGCAAAGGGCCTCCCGACAGGCTTAAATTTCCTGGAGTTCACTCTGGATTTTTATTGTTGCCACCATCCAGGGTTAGGTTCTCTCATTCCAAAATAACCAATTATAATTGTGTTCTTAGCTGAAATGCTAAACTAAACCATGTAGTGTACTGACAAGGTGAAGTTCTTGTGCATTCCATTAAATTTAAGCACCGCTATTTGCAGAAATAAGCAGACCACAATGCCTCTTGTCCGCGCACCTGTCACAAAAACCCCCGTGAAGCCGTGCCAGCTAGTCCTTGGTCCATGGATCAACTCATAGAAAGTGCATTCCGGACTAGGATGCATTTTTTTCCGCTCGTCCCTGCACTGCAATTAGGAAGTAAAATGTATGAATCAGCTTCTTTTAGATTGCGTTGGTCATTCTACCTAGTTAGAACCAATGTAGGAATACCTGGAACACTGGTGGTTAGAGGATGGCAGCTAGGAATAGCCATCTCATTTTGTGCAGTTGTACTAAAACTGAGGTGTGTACTTTAGATTGCGTAGATAGAAACAATATGGAGACAGACAGCCCTGTTTGCGGAAATACGAAATACGGTTATTTAAACAGTGACAGCTATTTGCAGTGGCGTATGATTAACATCAGCATCTATTGTGTTATAATTGGCACTAGACTGACAATATGAAAGTGCCCTTAAGTAAGTAGCATCACATCACATCAACACTACCACTAAATTAACATGCAAAATAATAGCATTAGTATTACTGTCATGAGAGCAGCACATGGTCAGTAAATGTGCAATCAAATTTGTGCAGTTCCACTGGGATGAAGCAATGTTAGCGGTGTGAGATTTAAGTGTAACTGCAAAAACACAATTCATGGGAAATATAGCAAGATGGAAGCACTTCATAAAATGGTGGTGACATTGCTTCAATTTATCGAAGGCACTAGACCATTACTTATAGTGACATTAGGTGGCATTGCTTAATGCGTCATGTGATTTTACATTAATGGTAGCGATATGGGTGTAGGGACAGCAGGGGCATAAAGTTGTAAGGCAGATGTGGTTGCCGAGAGCGGCAAACACTCAGGCAGCATGTATGCATTTGTCCCATTTTTTATCTCCTTGGCGACATTTTCCTATGTGAGCATAGGAAATCTAGACCTGCTCATTCTCATTTGTGTTGTCCCCCAACACCCCTCACTTTCTTTCTTTTTCAACCAAGAGACAGGTCCACTTCCCCCACCCTTCTCCATCCACCATGCTTTCTTCGCCTTTTCAACCAATAGACCGGTTGGGTAGCCAGTATCTAGTACTTTCCACCGTTTCCTCTTAGAACCAAGTCCTAGATTCATGCTACAACTTTCCCACTTTCTTCCCTATTTGAACCAACTCTTAGATTCGACTGTATGAACTAGCTTTACCTCTAATAATAGTAAAAGTCTAGGTGACTTTGGAACAGCCAACGGAAGTAGAAAAAGATCCACACGCAGCCACGTGGGGAGCTGGGGCAGTAGAGCAAGGCAGGTTTCGAAGGAATATATAGCAGAGGGTCATCGGCATGTGGCAAAGACGGCGTCAGGAGGCCGCATCTTGGCCACAATACCGCAGGGAGGAAGAAGGGGTCGGAAGCCCTCCCAAGCCGGCGTTCTCTCAGAGAGAATGGCACGGCCGCCGATTGGGACGCGCGGGCAGCCATTGGTCTCCTCCCTCGCCGCCGACGACAGTGTGAACGATGCACCTACACCCCTGCCCCGGTCGAGGTGGTCCGGCCGGATTTGTGACAAGCCGTGAGCAGAGAGAGAGAGAGTGTGTGGCCACCTATGTCTTGCTTAGATCTGGAGAGCATGAGAGAGTGAAAGAGAGGAACCCTAGTAAAGCAAGCGCTAAGGCTCCTGCTTATATATATAGTGGAGTGATTTTGTTGTACCAGCTTCAAAAAAATGTGCTCCTACGTGTACCCGCGAGTGGGTGTGAGAGAACTAGTGCGTGCGTGCACTGCTTCTCATCATGAGAGTACAATATACTATGTCCAAAGAACATTTGCCACAAGAGTAATAGTATAAGTGTGTGATGTGTGAGCTAAACTAAAAGGTGCGCGACGTATTTTGTTTTTTAGAAGTTCTGAGGGTAGGGTGTGAAGAGCACATGTGTGTGACGTCTACCTGCAGATAGACGGTGGGTGCGAGAGGACTCGGGAGAGTCATGACTCCTGAGGGTGTGTGTGTGCGTGAGAGATAGGGGGCATGTATCAGTGCAATGCATGTGTCCGTAAATCATTATCCGACAAACGTTCGCCACAAGCCGTTTCCTAACAAACATCGTAAGAACCGTTAGATCGGCATCCGACAGTGTTAGTTTTGCCATGTCATTTAACAGAGCAGCCACTCCTCCTACACACAAATCTTCCACGTGAGTGTTAGCAACTGTCGTATGCTCCTCCCTCCGTTCCAAAATGCAGTGCATAGAGCTTTATTGAAAATTCGAACCTCGCAAACTTTTACCGAGTTTTCATGTACCAAAATGCACATATAGAATACCCAGTATATATCATTTCATTCATCTTCGAGAGGTAACTATAAAGACGCGGGAGGAGTCTACAAATAAAGACCGTCGTATCACCTGCAGCAATTTCAACCATCCTTTGGTGTGGAGGAATATCGTAAGAACTCTATATGATATGATTTTTATAGGATTTTTCCTTTAGAGCCAATTGGTTCATAGGAATAGATTCATATACTCCACATTTCAAAGGAAATAAACATGATACTCCCTCCGTTCCAAAATATAGCGCGTCCTCGGTTTCCGTGCTTCAACTTTGACCATTAATTTAACTAACGAGACCGACTGCGGCGGGCGAAAAAATTATACCAATGAATTCGTATTCAAACAAAGTTTTCAATTATATAATTTTTGATCCCGCCGCAGTCGGTCTCGTGGGTTAAATTTATGGTCAAAGTTGAACCTCGAAAAGCGTGGGCGCGCTATATTTTGGAACGGAGGGAGTATAATTTTTTATAGCTTTACAGCCACTTGGTTCATATGAATGGATTCCTATACTCCCATAATTTCAAAGGAAAATAAACATTGGTGTGTATTCAATAGAAAAGTTCCTATGATGTGAAACAAATGACATCTCTTTTTCTAATCTATACCTACTGATAAAAGCAAGGTGCGTTTCACCAATTTTTTTCATCAGATCACCTCTAAAAAGAATATTTTCTATCCGAGGTGGTACTAAATTCTTATGCGTTTGTCTGCTAGAAAAACAATTTTCGTATGTGGGCCGCGCGTTCTGGCCCAAGGAAGCCAGCCCACTTATTTTTCTGCCCACACAGCTGGGAAAATTCTATTTTCCACACAAGGCGATAAATAGTCAAACTTTTGCACAGGACAACCAACAATGGGTTGGCCCATTTTTCTTTGTTTCTGTGTTTTACTTCTATTTTTATTCTCCTTTCCCTATTTATTTTTTCCCTTTCAAGTTTACTTTAGTTTTAGAATTTATTTTGTAAATTAATTTTTTCTGGAAAATGTTCGGAATTCCAAAATTTTGTTTCCATTTTGAAAAATATTCGGAACTTGCAAAAAGTTTCCCATTTTTTCAAAAAAGTATTGTTTTTGAAAATTGTTCGAGATTTTTATAAGGAAAATGAAATTTCATAAAATGCTCTAAATTCAAAAAATGTTCTTGTTTTAGTGAAATTTTCACAATCAAAAATAATGTTCATGTATAAAAGATACACATTTTCTAAAAATCTTACGAATTTTCAACACATGTTTCCGTTTTGATAAAAGTTGAAAAATTCAAATAATGTTCATATATTTATAAAGAAGTTGGTGTTTTTCAAAAATTGTTTGCGAATTTTAAAAGATGTTTCCTTTCATATTTTGTTCGTGTTTTTTCAAAAGTGTACATATTTTCAAAAAACTGTTAAGTATTTAAAATCCCCTCGATTGAAAGGATAATTAGAATGAATAACTTATGGGCTTTCTATGGCGTACGATGATGTAACAAAACTCTTAAATGCCCTCGATTAATGAATAGAAAAATAGCGGATTGATGCCTTTACACGCGGCGGAATCAAGAAGCTAAAAATTCATTTTTCGTCTGCACACAGGGTTTTGTTGGCACATATAATTCTCACTAACTTTAAATGCATATTATTTTATCTCCCGTTGCAACGCACAGGCATATATGCTACTCCCTCCTCATAGGAATTGAGATACATGTCATCTCTAGATTCAATAGAAAAGTTCCTATGATGTGAACCAAATGACATCTCTTTTCCAATCCCTACTCATAGGAATTGAGATACATGTCATCTCTTTGCCTACAACTTCCATGTATATATATTATATTCCTAAATAGCTAGTACAGCCCACCAGTAGATTTTTCCCTAGACATGCAACTATGGCACAAGAACACGTCGTGAATGCAAGTCATAAATTACATTGTTTTTTCTACTCTATGCATGTTATTTCTCGCATTAAATTTGCATTGACAATGTATGTGCTGGTCACGTGCACACATATGTACTAGTTCACATTCACATTTTTGTTAGGAATGCCATTCTTTTAACTGAAATTCATTTTTTCTCTTTGTACTCCCTCCGTCTAGGTGTGTAAGTCATCTTTCAAAAACCAAATAATCCCAAAACACTTTGGCACGGTACATTAACTCCTTCCACGTTTCTTGTTTCGTGACATATCAACCAATAAGAGATGTGGGTCGTGCAAGCTTTCCCAAAACACAAGCACTTCTCCTTTGTTCTAGAATCTTCTGTATCATAATTGCCCAAACTTTTTTTTTCAAATAAATTGCCATTATTTGTTTTTTACTTTATTCTTTACAATGCACAATCCCATGAATCTTAACCTTTTTATAAAGCTTATTGATTTTGAATGAGATTAACTATAAGAACTAAACGAACATCTACATCATGCATATATGACTCAAAGCTTTAGATGCTATAGTGTGTATTTATTCATAATTTGATTTCCAAATCTCATGCGGTCAATGCATGTGTACCTTACTAGTTTTGAGTAGAGTAGCAAATTTCACACGGCCACGGGTATATCAAAATGCAGGGCCCATGCATCATTGCCTTTTGGTCGAACCTACGTCCACAATTTTTTGTACGTATATCTCCACTGGTCCCCGAACCGAAAATGTTGCCTTGTTCCTGTAAAACCAAGTGGCCCACACATATTAAGGCGTCGAATCGAACTCAATCCCTCTCCAGTTTACTATGACATGGCCCCGCACGCCGTAGTACTCCTACAAACCCTACCGTCGCACGCATCATTGGTTTTCTTCAAGAGGACGAGGGAGAAGCAGATTTGTAGTGGATGCGCTTTAAAAAAATGGATTTGTAGTGGAGGCCCCTACCCTAGGGTGCCCTAGGTAGCTGCTGCACGCATCATTGGTTCTATCTTTTCTTATGCTCTTGCGCCTAGAGTGAAATGATGGTTGCTTCGTCCGTCCAGCTTAATGCAGGAAAGGTGGGGCTTTGTGATTTGACCCCTCATCGCTCAGTTACTACTTCTGCGGTGCTATGACCGGCATGCCTCCAAGTCCAACCGCTGCTTTGAGCTGTAATTTGGTGCATCACACGTGGAACAAGATGGTGGATGAGCCACATGTCGGCCAAAGGGGTCCTGTTAAGTGTGTCACCATTTCGTTTCCGGACTGGCCCTGCTTGAGTTGCTACGCCAACACGGCAGGTGCAGCCTACCACTTGGTTTTGCTCCTTGGTGAATCCCGACTATATTGATCTAAAAAGATACATACCGTACTATCCTCTCCGTCTTGGTTTATAGGGCGCACACGTAGTTCTCGGTCATCCATTTGACTAACTAAATATGAGTTACTATGTCACAAGAAGTTTATCATTCGATTCTTAAGCAGATATAGTTTCTAAACATATATTGTTCATCACATATATAGTCACTTAAATTCTCAACCTAGAACGACGTGAATGCCCTGTAAACCGATACGGAGGAAGTAGTAAAAATGAGGTGATTTTACCAAGTGATGGGCGGGGGAGCATGGCCTGTCATGCGGTCCCACGTGTCATGATGTACCAAGGCGATGCGCGTGTCCCTCTTGAGGCAGAACAATGGCAGAAGCAATACTACGTGGTTTTCTTGAAGGAGATGATGGCGAAGCGAAGTGTGAAATAATGGTTGCTTCGTCCGTCTGGGAAGGTGTGGCATTGTGATTTGATGTATCATTGCTCCTTACTACTACTAGGGCGGTACGACTAGGGTGCGTCCCCCTACTGTTCTGCACTGTTATTTGGTGCATGACACGTCGACCCGGTTGCTATATGTCCCACATGTCGGCGAGAGGAAATACAGAATTCATGAAAGCGAGCGTCAGCAGAGGAGTACAAGACACGGCTTGGTTTTTGCTGCTTCGTGTGATCCATCAATACAAACCCGGACTAAAAAAAGGCGAGGGCGGGTCTTTTCCTGCGCGGCAGGCAAGGGAGTTTGGCATAGTCTGTTCGAGGCAACGAGACAGGAAGGGAAACAAGCAAATAAAGGTTGAGCGACTTAGTTTTGGGAAAATCTGATTTTACAGAGTACATACCCACTATGGAGGTAGTATAGTACTTACTACTCCCTCATTTCCGGTTTATAGGTCTCGTATAAACAAATTCGTTTTTTTTTCATTTTATAAGTCTCAATTCTACTACTAGTAGTAGTACCATCACATGTTGGATTTTGAGGTGCGTTAAATCACTCGATGCAGGTATCTATATCTATATCTATACCAATATAAAAAGACCCAAATGGGCAAATCCAATTAATCTCGGCCATCAAATCATGTTGAAAGTGCAACTATCCCTGGGTGGTTTTGGTAATTATTAACAACATATAGCTCATTGAGCTAATGCTATTTCAAGATAAATATTTCAGGAAAGCTCAATGATTGGCATGGCATGGATTAGGAATGTGGACCCCTCAAAATGCTAAGGACACATATTGGCTCAAGCTCAAGACTCTACATTTTACTTTTAGTGATCCAAGATCACATTGAGTCCATAGGAAAAGCCAATACTATTAAAAGGGGATGAGGTGTTGCTTAATGGCTTACTTGCTCAAAATGCTGAATGATATGCTCCAAAAACCCTCAACCACTTTCTCATATCCACATATGTCCGAAACCAAAAGTCAAACTCGGCCCCACCGACATATTCTATCCGGCGCCACCGAGTTCATTTGACATAGCCACTACCACAAACCCTAGTCATTTTGGTCTCACCGATAGGGATCTCAGTCTCACCGAGATGGGATTCGAAACTCTTTGTTTCCCTTCATAACGTTTCGGTCCAACCGAGATGAGCGATCGGTCCCACCGAGTTCGCAATGCAAACTCTCTATTTCCCCTTTGTAACGTTTCGGTCCAACCGAGATGAGAGAATCGGTCCCACCGAGTTTGCATGACCAACTCTCTCATTAGCTTATTGCCAAAGTCGGTCTCACCGAGTTTGTGTAATCGGTCCCACCAAGATTACGTTATGCCCAAACCCTAATGAAATCGTTCCCACTGAGTTGACATGTCGGTCCCACCAAAAAGCCTAACGTTCACATTTTGAACTGAATCGGTATGACCGAGTTTTCTGATTCAGTCCCACCGAGTTTGGTGAATTGTGTGTAACAGTTAGATTTTGTGTGCAGGCTATATATACCCCTCCACCATTCCTTCATTCGTGAGGAAAGCCATCAGAACATGCCTACACTTCCAACATACATTTTCTGAGAGAGAACCACCTACCCATGTGTTGGGGTCAAGATATTCCATTCCAACCACATGAATCTTGATCTCTAGCCTTCTCCAGGTTGCTTTCCACTCAAATCATCTTTCCACTAAATCTAAATCTGTGAGAGAGAGTTGAGTGTTGGGGAGACTATCATCTGAAGCACAAGAGCAAGGAATTCATCATCAACACACCATCTATTACCTTTTGGAGAGTGGTGTCTACTAGATTGGTTAGGTGTCACTTTGGAGCCTCCGTCAAGATTGCGGAGTTGAACCAAGGAGTTTGTATGGGCAAGGAGATCGCCTACTTTGTGAAGATCTACCCTAGTGAGGCAAGTCCTTCGTGGGCAATGGCCATGGTGGGATAGACAAGGTTGCTTCTTCGTGGACCCTTCATGGGTGGAGCCCTCCATGGACTCGTGCAACCGTTACCCATCGTGGGTTGAAGTCTCCATCAACGTGGATGTACAATATCACCACCTATCGGAACCACGTCAAAAATATCCGTGTATACATTGTGTTTGCTCCCTCCAAACTCCTCCCTTTACCTTCATGTGCAATGTTTTACATTCCGCTGCTATACTCTTAGACTTGCATGTGTGGGTTGATTGCTTGACTTGTGCTAAGTTGTTAAAATCTGCCAAGACATAAAATTGGGAAAAGGCTAGATTTTTATTTGGTCAAGTAGTATAATCACCCCCTCTAGACATACTTTCGATCCTACATGGTATCAGAGCTTTGGTCTCCATTTGCCTTGATTCCATAGCTTTTGGTGATCATAGCCTTGGTTTCACAACCTAGGAGAGTATGGCGTCTAGTGAGGGAAATTACCACCGTAGAGGTCCTTACTTTGATGATACTAATTTTGCTAGTTGGAAGCATAAGATGAAAATGCATATTCTTGGACATAAGCCCGACGTTTGGGCTATTGTGTGTATTGGCTTGCAAGGTGAATTCTTTGATGGGAGAGAACCGGACCGTTAAGCTACCGCGGAAGAGTTGAAGATGCTGCAGTACAATGCTCAAGCTTGTGATATTCAACGGATTGTGCCCTGAAGAATTCAACAAAATCAGCCGTCTTGAGAATGCAAAGGAAATTTGGGATACTTCTATTGATATGCACAAGGGTACCGACTCCGTCAAGGAATCCAAATTGGATGTGCTTCAAAGTCAACTTGACAAGTTCAAAATGAAGGATGGTGAAGGTGTCACTGAAATGTACTCTAGGCTCGCTCTCATCACAAATGAGATTGCCGGCTTAGGAAATGAAGAGATGACCAAGAGATTCATCATCAAGAAAATCCTAAGTGCCTTGGATGGAAAATATAATACCGTGCGCACATTGATCCAAATGAAGCCCAATTACAAAGATCTCAAGCCTACGGAAGTCATTGGAAGAATTGTTGAACATGAGATGTCACTTAAGGATAAGGAAGAGCTTCACAACAAATCAAGTGGTTCTTACAAAGCCTCATGTGATGCTCCCACACCTTCAAGTGAGAAACAAACCTTCAATGAAGAATTGAGCCTAATGGTGAAGAATTTGAACAAGTTATACAAGAGTAGAAGCAAGGAAAGAAGTTCCAAGTCAAGGTCCTACAATGACAAAAGATCTTCGAGTCATGAACGTAATTGATACAATTGTGGAAGACCCGGACACTACTCCAATGAGTGTACGGCTCCCTACAAAAGAAGAGAAGAATCACCACCTAGAGAGAGGAGGAGTAGAGATGATCATTATGAATGAAGAACCTCTTGGAGAAGCAAGGATTCAGAAAGGAAGGACAAGTCATCAAGGATCTACACAAAACGAAGACATCAAGCTCATGTTGGTGGAGACTCCAACCATCACTCCAAAAGAAGTTACCACTCCGACTCCCAATATACTCAAGATGAAGGTGTTACCGGTCTAGCACTTGTGTCAACCAACTCCTATGACATATTTGATTCACCTAATGAAGGAATTGGAAGATGCTTCATGGCTAAAGGCCAAAAGGTATAACACCCTGATTATGTTGATTTCAATAGTGATGAAGATGATTTGCTAGGTGATGATTATTTACTTGTTAACAACTCTAGTGATGAAAACTATGATGAACTTGCTATTAATCATGATAATCAAGATAAAACGAATGGTGATGATAAGAAGGAGATTGAGCATCTAACTAAAGAACTAAACACTCTTCAGTTAGCTCATGAAACTACCTTGGAAGATCATCGAGAACTTTTCAAGACTCATGAAAAGTTACGCTTTGAAAAGCTCAACCTTGAGCAAGAGCATGGTTTGTTATAAGCAATCAATGATGATCTTCGCAAGAAAAGTTCTTCTTACATTGCCAAGCGTTTACTCTTGTCTACTTACATGCCTCAAGTTAAATCTAGTAACAAGAGTAACAAAGATTCTTCTTCTAGTAGTAACAATAGTCATGTTAAATCCAATGTTGTTGCTTCTAGTAGCACTCTTGATTCCACTAATGATTCTCTTAGCCAAGTTACACTTGAGCAAGAAAATAGCTTATTGAAGGGAATTATAGAGAAAGGTGTTTACAAGAGCCTTGCCGGGAGTAAGCAATTGGAGGAAATTGTACGCAAGCAAGGAAGACACCGGAAGAATCAAGGTGTTGGTTTTAAACGAAAGTTCAATGCCAATGGAGTTGAGTGGGAAGAAGATCAATACCCCAAGACGAAGTTTGTTCCTTAACACGAGAAGTATGATCCTACTTCTTTCCAAGGGACACAAGCTCAAGATGATCTTCCACCACAAGACCACAAGCAAAAAGGCAAGGACAAGCTTCAAGAGGAGATTGATGCATTTGAAGAAGCTCCTAAGGCCTTGGTCAAGTGGGTTCCCAAGACTACATCAAGTTCTACTTCATCAAGTACGACTACAACTTCAAGGATTCCCATCAAGATGATGTGGATCCCGAAGAAGAAGAACTAGAGAGTTCTTGAGGGTTAGTCCGCCAACATACCTCACTCATATAATTCTGGCGAGGACAAGTGCAAACAACTTCCACATCTTGCACTAGTTCAAGGAGTCACAAACCCTCTTGTTGGTAAGACAAGGGACAAGGTAACCTAATGTTTTCATGGACATCATCTTGTGTGTACATCACTCTATGTCTATGGATATCCTTGTTTGTTCCTTGTGGGACTAACCCGTGTAGGTATTGAAAGTGCAACTCACTCCAATGGATTGCTTCGAATGATCTACATCAACATTGAGCGTCCACGTCTTCAACACCTACATGGAGTCATCATCGACAAAACCCAAGGTTAGTTCATCCCTCTTAGGGGGGATATCACATCTAGGGGGAGCTTTACTCTAATCAATTGAGCTAAAGCAAATTTAATGATGTGAACACAACAATGCTTTATGTAAAAGTGGTAACCCCACTTGTGCTTAAACGATGAGTATGACCTATGATCAAATGTTCTCATTTGACTCCTAAGTCAATATACTCATATATAGATGACCTACTCATCGCCAATTGCTTGATAGATGCTAGAGTGTTTGTGCATGCTTTGTCACATATTTCATTTGCCATTTTATTGTGTGAGCATGTTGATTGCATAATTTACTCATTCGAGGACATCCATTTGTTGCTTTGATTGTTTGGCTTTTTCTCTTTTGCCAAATGGATGGACAAGAATTCCTAAGAACTCCCTCTAGCTATCTATGCTTTTCTCGTCTCAAACTCTATTCAGGCTACATCACAAAGTTTGATCAAGTTAGATTTGAACCACTCTATGTGTGTGGAGCACTCGGAGTCCCCGATTCGTCATAGACTTAAACTTCCAAAACCTCTTTATGCATTTCGGTATGACGGAGTCATCCACTTCGGTCACACCGAGTTCACTAAGTTGATCTAGGTTTTCCATCTCGGTGCAACCGATTTGAACCTTTCAGTCACACTGAGTTGCAGTAACTTCTTGTGATTCTGCATCTTGATGCCACCGAGTTGTTCCACTCGGTCACACCGACAGGGTCGGGACATATATATCCACGGGTGAGATTTTGGAAACTTCTTCAAAAGCCCTCAGCCCGCGCGTATCCTGCTCTGCCTCCTCGGGTCTCCAGATCGTCTCCTTGCCGCCAGCGACCTCCCGCCGCTGGTTTCCGTCGCCGTCAACGGAATTCTGCTCCACCATTGTCGCCGTAGCGAACTCCCGCCAAACTAGGGGTTTGCTGTCAGTTTGCTTGCCAAGATGTCCGACTAGAGTGACAGCCAGAAAAGAACTGAAGAGCAAGTGCAAATGAGTGAGGGCACTAGTCCATCAAGCAGCTATGATGAGGGCAGCAGGAGCACACCAAGTAACTTGCCCAAAGTAGCCACCAGATCAAGGAAGAAGAAAACCTCAGATTCTGAGGATGAGAATTATGTGGCTGTTGAAGAAGAAGTGAGCTCAAAGAAGAAATCTTGAAAAAGGAGTATGCCACAACTGCTGCAACCAAGCCAGGGTTGAACAAGAAGGCGCCAGCAAAAATAGTTCCTATGTCTAAGGTCAGAGCCTCCACTCAGGAACCCTCCAGATCAACTGGAGGAGAGGCTGCTGGTGAGGAGAAGAAGAAGAAGGAAAGAAAGAGAGGAAGATGGTGCAAGAAGGTGGACCCCATGGAAGAATTTGAGAGGCATTCTTATGAAGAAGAAGAAGAAGAGGAAGAGGAAGAGGATGTTGCACTGGCACCCAAGTCTCAGAAACTTATGGGAGATGCTATCAAGTCAGGGGTTGCTCCATCAAAGCCCAAAACTGCTCCCAAAGCAAGAGCTCAAGCTCAGAAGCCCACTAAGCCAAAGAGAAGCACCAGAAACATTCCTGCTGAAGAGAAGAACAAGGCCCTAGTGCCTGAAGTTAAAGAAGATGATGATGAAGCCAAAGTGTTGAGAAAACTGAAACCAATGATTCCAGACCATAATGACACTCATCTAGTGGCTGAGGACATGCACATCATGAAGCATGCAGAACTGAGATTGTGGACGCAGTCTGATCCATATGCTGTGAGGAGGAGAACTGTTGTGGACTACAGGTTCTACACCAAAGAACAACATGACTTCTATGAGACCATTCTGCTTGACAAGAAGCCAACTGTCTGTGATATGAAGTGGGTTGATTGGGAATTCATTAATGAGAATGAAGATCACTTTCCAGGTGTACATGTCATCTTCAAAGCTTGTGGAGTTGACAAGTTTGTTGAACAGAAGCTCACAAAGTGGAATGATGAGCTAATCATGCAATTTTACTCCACTGCTCATTTCTATCCAGATGGAAGGATAGTGCGGATGTCTAAAGGTATAAGGTACCAGTCAACTGTTGAAGAATGGGCCAATTTAATCAATGCCCTAGAAGAGCATGAGGATTATTTGGATGTGTATGCCAAGAAGAAGAAAGACCATAACTCAATGGCAAATATGTACAAAGAGATCCCAGATAAAGCTTTGGACACACATAGGTTTGGATCGGTACACTATTTGTTGTCTGGTCTTCCTACAATCAACACCATCCTGAGGCATACATTGTTACCCAAATATGGAGATCACAAGATCATTAGAGGACATTCCATCAACTTGCTGCAGATCTTTGATGTTCCTCAAAAATTCAAGGTCATGAGTATGATTGTGGAAACAATCAAGAGGACAGCTGCTGACCAGAAAAGATCTTGTGGGTATGCTCCACATATTCAAGTGCTCATCAACTCAAAGATGGGCACATGCACTTACTTGTTGGACAAAGATCACTTAGCCTTGCACCCAGATTTTGAAGATAACACAGTGGTGATGAATGAGGATGAACCTTCATCAGTGCAGGCACAAGAAAATAGAGCTAAGGCAAAGGCAGAGAAAGCTGCAAAGATGCCAAGTATTAAGGAGGCATCTGAAGTGTTCCTGAAGAGCAAACAAGATCAACTAGCCTATTTGATTCAAGCTACATTGAGGATTGAGAAGGGCTTGACCACCCTCACTCAGAATTAGGCGAGCTTCGAGAGGATCATAGGGACCAAGTTTTATGATCTTGATCTGAAGGTCACTGAGATTCAAACAGCAGTTGAGCAGCTCCAGGAGGAAGCAGAGGAGAAGAGAGGACAAGGTACTACAGATGCTTTTCAGTGAGTGCCAAGAGGTCAGAGGTCAGCTGCAGTTCCAGTGCCAGATACAAGAGCTACTTCATCTGCACCAGCAGCAACAGCTTTAGTTCCACCTCCAGCAGCCACTCCACCAGATCCAGCTACATCAACTGATGCCTTCGTCCTTGGAGTTCTCTCTACACCACCTCCCAAAGACCAAGCCTGGGATACGCATAGAACTATGCATTTTCAAAAAAATTGGTAACTTGTTGCCAAAGGGGGAGAAATGTATAAATCATAGGCTTCAAGAGAGAGTGTTTTGCTTCTTTGTCTCTCTTGCTATTTGGTTGAGCTTTATTGTGTGCTTGTTTGATACTATATGTCCTTTTGTGAGACACTTGTATGATCATGTGTTTGATCATATGCTACTTTAATGCTTGCCTGGATGATATTATCTCCTATATCCCATATATGATCATTCACTTTCACTACTATGGAAAACCCTAGCAGTAGCGCTGGTTTTGTGCTCACTAGTAGCGCGGGTAGGCGCGCTACTAATAAGGCGCTACAGCTATTGCTTAGCAGTAACGCGTGCCCGCACGCGCTACTACTAGGACAAATAGCTGCAACGTTTGTTCACTCCCACGCTACTACTAATGTAACTACTGGCAGCTGTTTTCTCTCCATCGCTACTAGTATTCTTTTTTTATTTTTTTATTTTTAGTGTATTTATGCGTCATCCTACAAATATTGGTACAATACTAGTTATGAGGCTTACATCATTATGTCCATAAGAGTGTGTCAAATGAAGGTGGATTAGGTTCAAGCGGAGGCAATATGTGGTGCATGTCAAAAGTATACTACTAATCCAAACTTGATCGAGTTTGGACAAGTAGTACTTTTGATGTGCACCACTGTTGCCTCCACTTGAATCTAATCCGCCAGCACAAGCTATTTAATCATCATCACAGTCATTACCACCAACAATATTTATTTAATCACCACTAACACTAGCTAATAATAATCATCATAGTCATTACCACCAACACTAGCTATTTTATCATCATAGTAATAGTGTAGCACATCATCATCCTCAAACTCATTTCTAGCTAGCTAATCACTCCTACTGCTCTCTCTTAGGTAAAATAACATAAAACATGTGTAGCTCTCCTCCTTGATCAAGTTGGAGCATGCAGATGAACTTGTCTCCTAATCGTGGGTAGCGCATCTGTTTGCTGCCCCCTAGTACTTCTCTGCGCTCCCCCATCACATATTTGGTCCAGTCTTGCACTATTAAGCATCCGTCGCTAATCTTGAATGCACTAAAGTAATCTGTAGGATATCTTGGCCATAAGCTAACAATAATCATGGTACCTTTAGTCTCGATCCCATAAGGCACAACATTCATCGGGAGTCCCTGTTGAAGAACATCGTATGGTAACATACTTAGCAATGAATTTTAGCTTCAAAAATAATGTATGGAAAAGATGCACTGAGGATAAATAGTAAAAATCTTACCATCCCGAATAGTAAAAATAGCATGCATTCAATAAGAAAAAGTAAATCATCTCATGTGTTCGTACATCGTCGAATATTATCACTAATACATCCCGAATAGTGTCATACATATAACATCACTAATACAACTAAAACCCTAGCACACAACGGGTATCGGCGCGGGCGGTGGACACCCACAGAGAAGGAACCATCACGGGATCATAGCTCCAGTGAGATCCCTGGAGAACCTGCCAGGTATTGGAGAACCTGTGCTCCAACGCAAACAAGTAGCGACGGACGTGTGCGTCCTCCTCACTAACATGATGACGCACCACCTCCACGGAGTCCTCGAGCCTCTGGACCGTCATTGGCCCACGCGACCGCCACCAAAGAAGGTTCGGGTCAACGACAGGCTGGCTCCTCACCAACCTGCGCCCCCCGGTAGGTAGCGCCTCCCAGTACCACCCCAGCGGAGCCCAGTCCCGGACATGGCCCATCTGGTAAAGCAGGTGTCGTCCTCCGCCGACTCGACGACGAGGATGCGGGATAGGCATCATCCACATCGATGCGGGAAAAATTGCTTTAACTAAAAAAATAGCAACAAGTTCTTACTAACTAGTTCTATTAATTCAACTAGTTCTTACTAAAAATAAATTTACTATAAATAAAAATATACTAGTACCTAATTAGTACCTAGTTCTTACTAACTAATTAGTACCTAGGAACTACTGCCCTAATTACCATCTAATTTGATAAATCTATAGGGGTGGAAAGTGGTAGCGGATATTCCAATTATCCAACTATAAAGTGAAATAAGTGGTCAAGATTTACTCGTTTTATGATTCATCTTAGAAATTTGATTCGTTTCCACCCTTACATGAACCCTAACTCATTTGAGCCGCATCCGCATACGATTCGTTTCCACCCTTACATGAACCCTAACTAATTTGATGCAACTAAAATATAAAGAAACCCTAGGCAGAGGTAGGGGAGAGGGAGGAGCAGACGTGCTCACCTCGGGTGCCTGCGACGAGGGAGGGGCAGGCGGCGTCGAGGTCGGGGTCGGGGCTCGGGCGCGCGGCGAATGGCGGCGTCAAGGTCAGGGTTGGGGGCGGCGTCCGGGGTGGCGTTGAGGTCGGGGTTGGGGCGGCATTGAATCTGGGGTCGGGGCAGCGTAGAGGGTGTGCGGAGAGCGCGCGGTGGCCGACGGGCGACGGTGGCGGCGAGAGTGGAGAGTTGGATTTGGGGGAAATGGCCGTGGGGAAGGACGAACCCCGTGGTTAAGTCAGAAGTAGCAGTAGCACGTTCCAGAAAGGGCGCTACTACTACGTTAGCTACAGAGCGTTCTGGGATACACGCTACCGCTACTCCTTTCTCTTTTTTCCCTTTTTCATTTAGTTTTCTTCACATTTTATTTTTTTCCTTTCACCTTATTCTATTTCTTTCATTTTCAATTACCTTTCTATTTGCTTTCCATTTAATTTTATATCCTTTAGCAGTAGCGAGTTTAGATTAAAACGCGCTGCTACAAAGAAAGTAGCGGTAGCGCGGTTCATTATAGGTCGCTACTACTATGTGTAGCCTATCGGCTAAGCCGTGGGAATTTTAGTAGTAACGTGTTTAGAACAAGACGCGCTACTGCTAGAACTTTATCTGCAGCGCGGTTTGCACAGGCGCGCTACTGCTACTTAGCACTAGCGTGCTTTTTAGACCCTCGCTACTGCTAAAGTTCTGTGTGTAAGGTTTTCCCTAGTAGTGTTTGCTTGGTAATGAGTGCATTCTTTTAATTTCTATCATTTTGAGCTCTCCACCAAGATGTATGTGACATGGAAGAGTAACCCATGATCCTAAATGATTGTCCATTTGCATTCAAAAGCAAATTTTAAATAATGCACAAATTTAGGGGGAGCACTTGCTTACCACATACTTCTCAAAGCGACGATGTATTTCAATCTTATTATCGTTTGTCGAAGATTTGATCTATATGTTGTCATCAATTACCAAAAAGGGGGAGATTGAAAGTGAAACTGTCCCTGGGTGGTTTTGGTAATTATTAACAACATATAGCTCATTGAGCTAATGCTATTTCAAGATAAATATTTCAAGAAATCTCAATGATTGGCATGGCATGGAATAGTAATGTGGACCCCTCAAAATGCTAAGGACACATATTGGCTCAAGCTCAAGACTCTACATTTTACTTTTAGTGATCCAAGATCACATTGAGTCCATAGGAAAATCCAATACTATTAGAAGGGGATGAGGTGTTGCTTAATGGCTTACTTGCTCAAAATGCTTAGTGATATGCTCCAAAAACCCTCAACCACTTTCTCATATCCACATATGTCCCAAACCAATAGTCAAACTCGGCCCCACCGACATATTCTATCCGGCGCCACCGAGTTCACTTGACATAGCCACTGCCACAAACCCTAGTCACTTCGGTCTCACTGATAGGGATCTCGGTCTCACCGAGCTGGGGTTGCAAACTCTCTGTTTCCCTTTGTAACGTTTCGGTCCAACCGAGATGAGCGATCGGTCCCACTGAGTTCGCAATGCAAACTCTCTGTTTCCCCTTTGTAACGTTTCGGTCCAAACAAGATGAGCAAATCGGTCCCATCGTGTTTGCATGACCAACTCTCTCGTTAGCTTATTACCAAAGTCGTTCTCACCGAGTTTGTGTAATCGGTCCCACCGAGATTACATTATGCCCTAACCCTAATGAAATTGGTCCCACCGAGTTGACATGTCGGTCCGACCGAAAAGCCTAATGTTCACATTTTGAACTGAATCAGTATGACCGAGTTTTCTGATTCGGTCCCACCGAGTTTGGTGAATTGTGTGTAATGGTTAGATTTTGTGTGGAGGATATATATACCCCTCCACCCTTCCTTCATTCGTGAGGAAAGCCATCAGAACATGCCTACACTTCCAACATACATTTTCTGAGAGTGAACCACCTACTCATGTGTTGAGGTCAAGATATTCCATTCCAACCAAATGAATCTTGATCTTTAGCCTTCTCCAAGTTGCGTTCCACTCAAATCATCTTTCCACCAAATCCAAATCTGTGAGAGGGAGTTGAGTGTTGGGGAGACTATCATTTGAAGCACAAGAGCAAGGAGTTCATCATCAACACACCATATATTACCTTTTGGAGAGTGGTGTCTCCTAGATTGGTTAGGTGTCACTTGGGAGCCTCTGTCAAGATTGTGGAGTTGAACAAAGGAGTTTGTACGGGCAAGGAGATCACCTACTTCGTGAAGATCTACCCTAGTGAGGCAAGTCGTTCGTGGGCGATGGCCATGGTGGGATAGACAAGGTTGCTTCTTCATGGACCCTTCATGAGGGGATCCCTACGTAGACTCGCGCAACCGTTACCCTTCGTTGGTTGAAGTCTCCATCAATGTGGATGTACGATAGCACCACCTATCGGAACCACGCCAAAAATCTATGTTTCTACATTGCATTTGCTCCCTCCAAACTCCTCCCTTTACCTTCATGTGCAATGTTTTACATTCCGCTGCTATAATCTTAGACTTGCATGTGTAGGTTGATTGCTTGACTTATGCTAAGTTGTTAAAATCTGCCAAGACATAAAATTGGGAAAAGGCCAGATTTTTATTTGGTCAAGTAGTCTAATAACCCCCCCCCTCTAGACATACTTTCGACCCTACACATGTCAATCCAACAACCTAGACTGCTTCAATGTCGAGTGCTACTATATAGTGTTAATCACCTATAGTGTTTAGTTAATTTCAAATATAATGTTAATCACATAATAACATGCAAATAATATCCTACTCAATATCCACATGCACTTAATATACTTCCAAATTAACATGCATTGCACGTACACAATTACTAGTTGTCAAGAGAAAACTCACCTATGCATGTAGAAGTTCATGGAAATTTAGTGGTCATGCATGCACTCGTTCTAATTAGTGCCTCGGTAAACACAACTTCTTGAGAAAAACGAGTGTAAATTACTTGTGCAAACTACGAAATTAATTCCACCACTCACCGTCTACCTTGGTTGGAGAGATTTTGAAATTGAGCCATAAACTGGAAAGGAGAGAGTAGTAACATAGCCTATGGTAGCTTGCTGCACCACGGACTCCAAGGAAATTGCTATAGTAGTACTACTCCTATATACTACTCCATGGAAATTGAGCCATAAACTAGAAACGAGGGAGTACTACTAAAAGACATATATTCCAAACAATATGATAATCTCTCTAACCAAGGTAGGGACGAGGAGTAAACGGAGAGACTGGTGAAAAATTCTCCTCGTCTTGCGAGCCACTGATAACCCACAAGTATAGGGGATCGCAACAGTTTTCGAGGGTAGAGTATTCAACCCAAATTTATTGATTCGACACAAGGGGAGCCAAAGAATATTCTCAAGTATTAGCAGCTGAGTTGTCAATTCAACCACACCTGGAAACTTAGTATCTGCAGCAAAGTGTTTAGTAGCAAAGTAATATGATAGTGGTGGTAACGGTAACAAAAGAGTAAAGAAAGCAAAGTAATATTTTTGGTATTTTGTAGTGATTGTAACAATAGCAACGGGAAAGTAAATAAGCGTAAACCAGTATATGGAAAGCTCGTAGGCATCGGATCAGTGATGGATAATTATGCCGGATGCGGTTCATCATGTAATAGTCATAACATAGGGTGACACAGCACTAGCTCCAATTCATCAATGTAATGTAGGCATGTATTCCGAATATAGTCATACGTGCTTATGGAAAAGAACTTGCATGACATCTTTTGTCCTACCCTCCCATGGCAGCGGGGTCCTAATGGAAACTAAGGGATATTAAGGCCTCCTTTTAATAGAGAACCGAAACAAAGCATTAGCACATAGTGAATACATGAACTCCTCAAACTATGGTCATCACCGGGAGTGGTCTCGATTATTGTCACTTCGGGGTTGCCGGATCATAACACATAGTAGGTGACTATTGACTTGCAAGATAGGATCAAGAACTCACATATATTCATGAAGACATAATAGGTTCAGATCAATCATGGCACTCGGTCCCTAGTGACAAGCATTAAGCGTAGCAAAGTCATGGCAACATCAATCTTAGAACATAGTGGATACTAGGGATCAAACCCTAACAAAACTAACTCGATTACATGATAAATCTCATCCAACCCATCACCGTCCAGCAAGCCTATGATGGAATTACTCACGCACAGCGGTGAGCATCATGAAATTGGTGATGGAGGATGGTTGATGATGACGACGGCGATGAATCCCCCTCTTCGGAGCCCCGAACGGACTCCAGATCAGCCCTCCCGAGAGGTTTTAGGGCTTGGCGGCGGCTCCGTATCGTAAAACGCAATGATTTCTTCTCCTCTATTTTTTTCTCCCCGAAAGCAAATAATAGAGTTGGAGTTGGCGTCGGAAAGTCTCCAGGGAGACCTAGGGGGGGTGCGCCCCCCACCCTCGTGGACAGGGTGTGGGCCCCCTGGTCTTCATCTTTGGCGAGGATTTTTTATTATTTATTGAAAGATATTTCGTGGAGTTTCAGGTCATTCCGAGAACTTTTGTTTTCTGCACATAAAACAACATCATGGCAATTCTGCTGAAAACAGCGTTAGTCCGGGTTAGTTCCATTCAAATCATACAAGTTAGAGTCCAAAACAAGGGCAAAAGTGTTTGGAAAAGTAGATACGATGGAGACGTATCAACTCCCCCAAGCTTAAACCATTGCTTGTCCTCAAGCAATTCAGTTGACAAACTGAAAGAAATAAAGAAAAACTTTTACAAACTCTGTTTGCTCTTGTTGTTGTAAATATGTCAAGCCAGCATTCAAGTTTTCAGCAAAGATTATAACTAACCACATTTGCAATAATTCTCAGGTCTCATAATTACTCATATCAATAGCATAATCAACTAGCGAGCCATAATAATAAATCTCGGATGACATCACTTTCTCAAAACAATCATAATATAATATAACAAGATGGTATCTCGCTAGCCCTTTCTCAGACCGCAAAACATAAATGCAAAGCACCTTTAAAGATCAAGGACTGACTAGACATTGTAATTCATGGTAAAAGAGATCCAATCATAGTCATACCCAATATAAATTAACAGTGATGAATGCAAATGACAGCTGCGCTCTCCAGCTAGTGCTTTTTAATAAGAGGGTGATGACTCGACATAAAAGTAAATAGACAGGCCCTTCGCAGAGGGAAGCCGGGATTTGTAGAGGTGCCAGAGCTCGGTTTTGAAATAGAGATAAATAATATTTTGAGCAGTATACTTTCATTGTCAACATAGCAACTAAGAGATGGCGATATCTTCCATGTCACACACATTATAGGCGGTTCCCAAACAGAATGGTAAAGTTTATACTCCCCCTCCACCAACAAGCATCAATCCATGACTTGATCGAAACAACGAGTGTCTCCAACATACATCAGGTCCCAGGGGGAGTTTTGTTTGCAATTAAATTTGATTTAGTTTGCATAAAGCATGGGACTGGGCATCCCGGTACCAACCATTTTCTCATGAGTGAGGAGCGGAGTCCACTCCTCTTGAGAATAACCCGCCTAACATGGAAGATAAGGGCAGCCTTGGTTGATACATGAGCTATTGGAGCATACAAAACAGAATGTTTATTTGAAGGTTTAGAGTTTGGCACATACAAATTTACTTGGAACGGCAGGTAGATACCGCATATAGGAAGGTATGGTGGACTCATCTGGAATAACTTTGGGGTTTAAGGGATTGGATGCACAAGAAGTATTCCCACTTAGTACAGGTGAAGGCTAGCAAAAGACTGGGAAGCGACCAACTAGAGAGCGACAACAGACATGTACATGCATTAAAATTAATAAACATTGGATGCAAGCATGAGTAGGATATAATCCACCATGAACATAAATATCGTGAAGGCTATGTTGATTTGTTTCAACTACATGCGTGAACATGTGCCAAGTCAAGTCACTTAAATCATTCAAAGGAGGATACCACCCCATCATACCACATCATAACCATCTCAATAGCATGTTGGCACGCAAGGTAAACCATTCTAACTCATAGCTAATCAAGCATGGCACAAGCAACTATGATCTCTAATTGTCATTGCAAACATGTTTATTCATAACAAGCTGAATCAAGAACGATGAACTCATCATATTTACAAAAACAAAAGAGGTCGAGTTCATACCAGCTTTTCTCATCTCAGTCAGTCCATCATATATCATCATAATTGCCTTTAACTTGCACGACCGAACGAAATGAATAATAATAAGAGTGCACGTGCATTGGACTAAGCTGGAATCTATGAGCATTCAATGAACAGGAGAAGACAAGGCAATATGGGCTCTGGGTTAAATCAACAATAATGCATATAAGAGCCACTTCAACAATTTAATCATGGTCTTCTCCTATCGACCCCCAAAGAAAATAAAAGAAATAAAAAACTATTTACACGGGAAAGCTCCCAACAAGCAAAATAAGAACGGGAAATATTTTTGGGTTTTCTTTTTAATTATTACTACTACAGCAAGAAAAGCAAACTACTACTAATTTTTTTGTTTTTCTTAAGGTTTAACAAACACACAAGAAGAAAGCGGGAAAAAGAAAATAAACTAGCATGGATATTACAGTGAAAGAGTATGAGCACCGACATCTAGCAATGAGTGTGTGTGAACATAAATGTAATGTCGGTGAGAAATACGTACTCCCCCAAGCTTAGGATTTTGGCCTAAGTTGGTCTATTGCCAGGGATAGCCTGGCGGATACCCATACGTGTAGCTGGGGTCGTACTGCGATGAAGAATAGTTGGGGTTGTACTGTGATGCAGCAGCTATCGCCTCCTGAGCTGCAGCGTGGAGTCGGGCTGCCTCCGCTCTCCTCTCGTACTCATCTGCCTCCTCCCTGGTAATAGTATATCTTTCGTTCGCCTGGTAATCAATGAAGGCAGGAGCAGGGAGAGTAATACGGACAACATGCCGTTTGTTAAAGATTAATCGATACTAGAGAGGTGACTCAGTCCTCTCAACAAAATGATGAGAAACCATAGAATCAAAATCTAAATAAGCAGGAGGCAACTCCATGTCTCCTTCACGAACGTCTATCTCAAGAAATTTAGCTAAGCGGGTTGCATAAATTCCTCCAAAGAAATCTCCATTTTATCTATTATGATGCAACCTACGAGCTACCATGGCTCCCATATGATAAGATTGGTCTCCTAACACAGCACTCCTGAGAATGCTAAGGTCAGGGACACACATGTGACATGCTTCATCCTTAGCATTTATGCATCTACCTATGAAGAGAGCAAAATAATGTATAGAAGGAAAGTGAATGCTCCCTATGGTAGCTTGCGTTATATCTCTAGATTTCCCTATAGTTATACTAGCAAGAAAGTTTCTAAATTTAGATTTAGGGGGATCCCTAACACTACCACATTGTGGAAGTTTGCAAGCAAAAGTGAAATCCTCTAAGTCCATGGTATAAGATTTGTCATAAAGATCAAACATGACTGAAGGAGAATTACGCGAAGATGAATACTCAAACCTCCTCACAAATGAGCTTATGAGATCATGATACTGGGGGCATTTGTCCGCCTCAAAGTCCTCAAGACCGGCATTACGCAAATATGCGTTAAATTCTTCTTTAATTCCTGCACGATCCATAAAGTCTTCTGACGGCCATTCACAAGGCCGCACTAGAGCGTCTCTTGGTGGTTCCTCGTCAGCATCACACATGGCAAGCCTGGGTCCTTGCTTCTTAGAAGAACCACCTTGGAGCATCTTCCTAAGCATATTGTTTTTCTCTGAAAAATTTCTGAAATTTTTAGTAACTGTAAACAAAAGTGAACAAAGCTCAACAATACTGATAGCAACTACTCCTACAAGTGTCTAGGGCCTATATCAAGCATTAGAACTACTTTGAACCATATAAATTTGACATGCAAGCTCAAGAACATGGTCACCTATGTAGCACAAATTTGCAAAGAATAGAGCACTAGAACAAAAACTAATTGGACCAATGGAAGAGTCACATACCAAGGAACAATCTCCCTAAGCAGTTTTGCGAGAGGTGCTTTGAGCAAGGAGATCGGAAATCACAACAAAGAGAGCTAGAACTCGTGCTTGGGTTGGTTTTTCGTGTTTGTGGGAGGAAGAAGAAGAGGATGGGTGCAGGAATAAGTGGAGGAGGGCCACCGTGGGCCCACGAGGCAGGGGGGCGCGCCCAGGGGGTATGGCGCGCCCTCCACCCTCGTGGCCAGGTGGCAGCTCCCCCCGCAGTAATTTTTGCACCATAAATCCTCAAATATTCCCGAAAAAATCATATTAAATTGGCATGTCATTCTAAGGACTTTTATTTTCAGGTATTTTTATATTGCACGGATAAGTCAAGAAACAGACAGAAAAATACTATTTTTACTTTATTTCAACTAAATTACAGAAAGTATAGAGAGGGTACAGAAGGTTGTGCTTCTAGTTTCATCCATCCCATGCTCATCAAAAGGAATCCACTAACAAGGTTGATCAAGTCTTGTTAACAAACTCATTCCAATTAACATGAAACCGGAGAAATTTTGAATAACACTAGGTTACCTCAACGGGGATATGCACATCCCCAATAATAAGTATATCTTATTTCTTTTTGATAGTAGGAAGAGGAAATTCAAAACCTCCAAATATAATCGATGGAATTTTTCCAATAGAGTTGATACTGTGGACTTGAGGTTGTTTCCTCGGTAAGTGTACCGTATGCTCATTACCATTAACATGAGAAGTGACATTGCCTTTGTTGCAATCAATAACAGCCCCTGCAGTATTAAGAAAAGGTCTTCCAAGAATAATAGACATACTATCATCCTCGGGAATATCAAGAATAACAAAGTCCGTTAAGATAGTAACGTTTGCAACCACAGCAGGCACATCCTCACAAATACCGACAGGTATAGCAGTTGATTTATCAGCCATTTGCAAAGATATTTCAGTAGGTGTCAACTTATTCAAGTCAAGTCTACGATATAAAGAGAGAGGCATAACACTAACACCGGCTCCAAGATCACATAAAGCAGTTTTAACATAGTTTATTTTAATGGAGCATGGTATAGTTGGTACCCCTGGATCTCCAAGTTTCTTTGGTATTCCACCCTTAAAAGTATAATTAGCAAGCATGGTGGAAATTTCAGCTTCCGGTATCTTTATTTTATTTGTAACAATATCTTTCATGTACTTAGCATAAGGATTCATTTTGAGCATCTCAGTCAATCGCATACGCAAAAAGATAGGCCTAATCATTTCAGCAAAGCGCTCAAAATCCTCATCATCCTTTTTCTTGGATGGTTTGGGAGGAAAAGGCATGGGTTTCTGAACCCAAGGTTCTCTTTCTTTACCATGTTTTCTAGCAACAAAATCTCTCTTATCATAACGTTGATTCTTTGATTGTGGGTTATCAAGATCAACAGCAGGTTCAATTTCTACATCATTATCATTACTAGGTTGAGCATCCTCATGAACATCGTCATTAACATTTTCACTAGGTTCATATTCATTACCAGATTGTGTTTCAGCATCAGACATAGATATATCATTTGGATTATCAGGTGGTTCAGCAATAGGTTCACTAGAAGTTTGCACAGTTCTATCATTTTTCTTTTTCTTCTTTTTAGAAGAACTAGGTGCATCAATATTATTTCTCTGAGAATCTTGCTCGATTTTCTTAGGGTGGCCTTCAAGATACAAAGGTTCCTGAGTCATTCTACCTGTTCTAGTAGCCACTCTAACAGCATAATCAGTTTTCTTACTATTCATTTCATCTAGCACTTCTTTTTGAGCTTTAAGTACTTGTTCTACTTGAGTGGTAACCATGGAAGCATGTTTGCTAACAAGTTTAAGTTCACCTTTAATATTAGCCATATAATCACCCAAGCGTTTAATCATATAAGCATTTTGTTGTAATTGTCTACCAAAATAAGCATTGAAGTTTTCTTGTTTGACAATAAAATTATCGAACTCATCAAGGCATTGTCTAGAAGACTTATAATGAGGAATATCACCTTCATCAAATCTATAGAGAGAATTTACCTTTACTACCTGTGTCGGGTTATCAAGGTCTGGAGGTTCTTCAATAAATAAAGGATTAAGATCAAATGTTTCTTCAACAGGCGGTAAATTAAGACCATGTATTTCTTGAATAGGATGTAAATTCTTAACATCTTCAGCTTTAATACCTTTTTATTTCATAGATTTATTTGCCTCTTGCATATCTTCGGGACTGAGAAATAGAACACCTCTCTTCTTCGGAGTTGGTTTAGGAATAGAATCATTAATTGGAGCAGGAGCTGGCTCAGGAGGTACCCAATTATTTTCATTTGTCAACATATTATTCAATAGAATTTCAGCTTCATCTGGTGTTCTTTCCCTGAAAAGAGAATCAGCACAACTATCCAGGTAATCTCTGGAAGCATCGGTTAGTCCATTATAAAATATATCAAGTACTTCATGTTTCTTAAGAGGATGATCAAGCAAAGCATTAAGTAACTTGAGAAGCCTCCCCCAAGCTTGTGGGAGACTCTCTTCTTTAATTTGCACAAAGTTGTATATTTCCTTTAAAGCAGCTTGTTTCTTATGAGCAGGGAAATATTTAGCAGAGAAGTAATAAATCATTGTCGGGGGATATGGGCCTCCACGAGCACCTATGGGGACGGAGCCCCTTGTCGGTTCGGCGGGGGGCGGAGGTTGCACAAAGAGCAGATCGAGGCGACACACACACACACACAACGATTTTACCCAGCTTCGGGCCGCACGGATGCGTAAAACCCTACTGCTGCATGTCTGGTTGATTGGAGTTCTTGCTTTGGAGCGCAAGAAGCTACAGTAAGTTGGAGCTGGACGTAGACGAGGGTCTACTGGGTGTCCTCCTGGTTTTCTCTCCTCTAGGGTTCGATCCTCTCCTCTCCCGTCCGCCCTCCCTCTACGTGTGCATGGGCCTCCTTTTATATGCTAAGGGGTTTCCCACAGGTAGCGACGCAGGTGAGGGTAAAAATGGCAAGGAACTGTGCGAACAGTGGCTGCACAGTGCTATCGCACCTAACTCTGACGGCGGGGGACAAAGGCATTAAATGCCCGTCTGGATCGCCTGAACAGTGCCGAGGCGGACCGTTAGGGGCGCCTCCGCTTGCCACGGGGGCGACTCCGCCAATGTCGCATGCCACGCGTGCGCCCCAGGCTGCGCGGCGCCCCGCCACGTGTCTCCGGGGAAGCCCCAGAGTGACGCGTGGGTAGGTGAGCTGGAGCGCATGCCTGAGGTGGTGGTTTGCCGCGACAAGTGGCTTGCCGCGGCGGTTGTCTTGCGGCACCTGAGAGCTTGCCGCTCGTCAGGCCTCGCCGAGGCGCGAGGAGCGCCGCGGCAGGCTTCTCTTGGGGTGCCTTGGTTTGGCCGTCCCGGCGAGCTCCTCCCGCCGGGGCCTTGGTGCTTCGGCTTAGTCGTCCCGGCAAGCTCCTCTTGCCGGGGCCTTGTTGCCTTGGCCCGGCAAGCTCCTCTTGCCGGACCTCGCCTTCTTGGCCCGGCAAGCTCCTCTTGCCGGGGATTGGTCTTCTTGGCTTGATCACTTGGCCTTCGTCCGGCCCAGAAAGGGCCGTGGAGACTCTTGTCGCTCCCCTGGCAAGCTTTGCCGCGGGACGCTACTACTGCCCGTGCACGAGTTCGGGGTACTAAGGTACCCCTACTTTAGTACACCGACAGGAGCCCCCGGGTCTGGGCCATACACGGTGTCGAGCGTTGTTGGGCCAGGCCCTAACAATGCACGGGCACGCGTGGCCTGGGTTGCGCTGCTCCTTAACTCCGTGCTCGTCGCGCCCTCCCCAAGTGGCACGCGCTTATCGCGGCGTCGTGGGGGGCGAGGTGTGCGAGACGTGCGTGACATGGGTGGCGTGCGCGGGGCTTGAGGCCCGTAGGCATGCGTCACGTCGGGCACGACTCCTTTATTTGGAAAGGAGGAACGTCCGCCCCCGCTCCTTCCCCCCTTTATAAGCGGAGGGGAACAGGGGCAGCTCGCCATTGCGCCGATTGCTGTTCCTCGAAAATCTCCGCCACTTCCTCCTCACTAGAGAAAGCAGCGACTCGCCTTCGCAGCCCCCGGCGCCGCCCACGTCGACAACTCCCCCTCCCCGTTTCTGCCATGGCCCCGAAGAGTGACAAGGCGAAGGGGAAGGCCGTGAAGTCGGCCGAGGCGTTGCGACTGGAAGCGCTTCGGAAGGAGACGGCGACGTTCCCCCCTCAGCTCGATGCGCTGAGGCTGAAGAACGAATACCTCCTCTTCTGGTCGACGGCGACGCGAGCGCATCCGCGCACGCGAGTTCTTCCCGCCATCGCCCAGAAGCTGTACCCGACCGGGTACCCTTTCTTCGCCGTGTTCTTCCTCTGCAGGCTCTGCCCGCCTTTTTCGGAGTTCTTCTGCGACATCATGCACACCTACAACCTCCACCTCCTTGACTTCACCCGCAACGCCGTTCTGACAATGGAGGTTTTCGCACACCTTTGCGAGAACTTTGTCGGAGTCCGCCCCAACGTAGCCCTCTTCCGGCACTTCTTTACTCCCCGGGTGGAGAAAGGAGAGCCGCTGTCCGGCGGAGTCGCTTGGATCTCCAGGACCGGCAAGAAAGAGGCCTACTTGGAGGGGGAACTCCGTGGCAGATGGGAGGAGTGGAGGGCCGAGTGGTGCCTGATCGTCGAGGAGAACCCACCGCCGTTCACCGTCGTGCGGCGAACTCCAGTGGTGCGCGGCCGCGACTGGAGCGACCTGGCCCCGGACGACGCCAAGCTGAAGATTGCCGCCACCCGAATCCTGCGCCTCAGGTTTGCCGGGCTCACCGTCGGCGCCGTCGGCGCGGATTTCCTTCACCGGCGTATCGCCCCCCTACAGGAGAGGGGGAAGCCGGCTTGGGAATTCCAAAACGCGGCGGACATCATGAGGCTGCGCCCGGGCCTTAACTACAACTTCACCGTTCTGGAGCTCGACGGAGTGTTGAAGGAGCTGTTCAAGCACGACTCCGAGCACCCAAAATGGTTCAGGTTGCCGCCGGGCGTCGTCCCCCTGTGCAACAACTCGGCGCTCAGCCGCATCCTTGCGATGATGCCGCTGTGCGACTCGCACGGGATCGACGCGACCTGGCAGGAGCCGGCGGACGACGTCGTGCAGGCCTTCTTCGACAACTTGGAGGAGGTGCCGGTCGACCCCGACGAGAAGAGGGGCCTCACGCGGGACACCACCCCCGAGGAGCTGGCCTACATCGCCTCCAGGATGGAGGAGGTGGCGGCCGCCGCAGCTGCGGGCGAGTCTGGCTTCATCCTTGCCGAGGCAGACGCGGCGGAGGCGGAGAGCCTCGCCGAGCAAATGGAGCTCGCCGGCGCGGAGGAGCCAGCCGGGCACGGTGGTGCGGGCGAGCCCGCCCAGGACGCGAGTGGCTTGCCGGAGGCTGACGCGCCCTCCTCGCGGCTCCCGGGCAGCTCGTCACAGGCGGAGCCCCCTGCCCAGCCGAGGAGGCGTCTCCGCAGGGCCGGGGAGGTGGTGCGGCAGGCCGACCAACAACCGCAGCCCCGGGTGACGCGCGCCTCTGAAGCAGCGGGAGCGGGGTCCTCACGGGCCACGGCTTCTGCCCCTGCCGCTCCCTGTTCCGCGGCGGCAACGGGGGCGGGGTCGTCCACCGCCCCCGCCAAGCGGCCCCGGGAACCCACTCCCCTGTCTCCTTGCGCCTAGAGCAAGCCGGTTTTTGATTATTCCGCGCTCAGCTCCGGCAACGAAGA
This sequence comes from Aegilops umbellulata, assembly GCA_032464435.1. Taxonomy (NCBI): domain Eukaryota; kingdom Viridiplantae; phylum Streptophyta; class Magnoliopsida; order Poales; family Poaceae; genus Aegilops; species Aegilops umbellulata. Next base: position 380,904,747 of record CP136054.1, read on the forward strand.
GGAGGACGGAGAGTAAGTTCCTGGTAGAGCTTGTATCTTCTTGATTTCTGTTGCTTCGTCTTGTTTCGCAGCCCACTCACCCTCCCCGAAAGCGTTCCCTTTTCAGGACCCTGGCTCAGAGGAGGGCGAAGAGGGCCAAGATCCCGCTGGTCGTCCTTGAGGGCGAATCTCCCCCGGCAACTGGGGAGGTGCCGGAGACGACCTTGCCGGACCTGGCAGCGGGCCCGCAGGACAGCCCACAGCGCAGCCTCCAGGGTGAGTGCACGGCTAGCTCTCGCCGTTTGGCGCGCGCGCGAGCTTCCCTTCTCTTGGTTGACATGTGGCTGTCGTTGTCGTTGGGTAGGAGCAGAGCAGCCCCAGCAGGCGACCCCGGGGGGCACTCCTGCCGCGCCGTCCGCTTCGACCACCCCGCCTAGGGAGAAATCTCCGGCAAGGGAGGAGCCCCCGGCAGGGGAGACCTCCTCGGCAAGGGAGGAGCCCCCGGCAAGGAAGACCTCTCCGGCAAGGGAGGGATCTCCGGCGAGGGACGCGGCCAGCGATCCGCCATTAACGGAGGCCGCGGCCACGGACCCTGCTACCGGTAAGTCCTCCTGCACGGAAGACTTTCCCTGGTTATCTTTCCTTATGAGCTTCTTTGTCGGCTGTTCAGCTGACTCTTCTCCCCTCTTCCGGCCATCAGACCCGCCCACCGCGGACCCGATGGAGATTGAGGTCGTCGTCAGGGAGGGCGTACGCGGCGACGCCGACGACGTCGTCGTCATCGAAGAGGCGGATGGCACCAACGACCTCACAGGCGGTGGGGAGGCCGAAGCCGCCAAGGCCGCCGCGGCGGCAGACGGCGAGGGGACTGGCGACCGTGCCGACGGCCCCGGGGAGGCAGGGGCGTCAAGCACTCCGCTGTCCGGCGAACCCGCTGCTGCCACCACGTCGGGCCCCGAGGAGCCCCCGGCAGGTGCCTACCTGCAGGCCGGCGATGGCGTCTTCATCAGGCTCCCCTGGGAGCCTAGCTCCAGGGCGCCGGTCGAGGGGGAGGCCCTGGACGGAGAAGTGCTCGCCTCCGTCGGGCTGACAGTGGTTGACGCGCCAAGCGCCAGCAGCGGCGAGCCCGAGGAGGAGCGTCTGCTCCGGAAGCTGATGTCGCTCTACCGCGCCCGGCAGGCCAAGGTGGAGCGCCAAGAGGCACTCGTCGCGAGGGCCGGCGCGGACATGGAGAAGCGTGCCGAGGAGCTCCGGGAGCTCAACCAGGAGGCTCTCCGGTCCTTGGCGGAGGAGCGGAGGCTGCTCGACGAGGCGCGGACGGCCTTTCTCCTCGAGAAGGCAGAGGCCGAAGAGCAGCAGAGGCTTGCCGCTGCGGGGTTATCCGTGCAGGAAAGCGAACTGGTGCAACAGAAGGCCAGCCTCGCCAGCCACGAGGAGGAGGTTGCCGCGCGCGAGCAGGCGCTCGGCGGGGCCCTGCAGGAAGCGCAGGACGCTGCCGCGGCCGCCGAGGTCGCCAAGGGGGAGCTGGAGGCGAGGGTGGCGCAGCTCGTCAGCGACCTCAAGGCGAGCGGCGAGGAGCTTGCCGCGCTCAAACAAGAGCGCGAGAAGGGCGCTCACACCCTTGGCGAGCTGCAGGGCCGCTTCGCCGAGAAGATCCAGGAGCTCGACGCCGCCAAGGACTCCAAGGCTGTCCTCGAGCTGAAGCTGGACACCCTGGCCAAGGCGCTGGAGAGCGCCAAGGAGCAGGAAGCGACCTTGCGGAAGGAGGTTTCTGGCAATGAGGAGCTGTTGAGGAGCGCCGCTGTTACCCAGAACGCCTTCCGAGAGACGGTGGAGCGGTGGACCGAAGGCCTCGTCGACATCGCCACCACCATCGACAAGGAGCTGAAGCTGCTGGGGATGGAGGGCCACGAGTACCCCTCCGGCGAGAACGTCCCGGCGAGCGCCAAGCTCACTTCCTTCTTCAAGGGCTTGGTGGGGGTGCTCCAGCACCTCCGGGAATCGATCCCAGAACAGCTGGCCGAGGAGACGCGGGAAGCCGTCTCCGAGGCCCTCGAGAGGGTGTTGGTGAAGATCGTCTTCCCTAACCCCACCATCAGGCTCACCAACGTCCTCAGGCACCTGCCGGAAGACGCCGACCTGACGGAGATCAAGGCCCTCGTCACCCCCATCGTGGAAAGGGTGGCGGCGATCAGGCGGGTCGAGGGCGACCGCGCGGATTAGGCCGCCCACCTCTTTCTTTTCTTCCCTTGTCGCTGCTGAGCATGTCATAGAAACAGCTGATTAGAGCGGCGGCAAGTCATTTTGTAATATAACTTTTATCTTAGGCAGTTCATTGCGCTGTTATCTCCCTCGTTCGACCTTGTGCTTCGTACGTTCACACCCTACGCTCACAGGAACTTGTCGGCGAAAGTCTCCGCCTTGCCACGGGTGCCGAGTGCGGGACATCAGCAACCCGCTGACGGGGCTTCCACCGGCAAGAAACCTTGCCGCGGCTGGCGCAACTCACTTAAATGTTGAGCAGGCTCGGGGCGAGGTAAGCATGGCGACTGCAGTCGCGGCACACTCAAGACGCCGAGCGAGCTCGAAACAAGTAAGGACGCTACTCGGGATGTAGCGCACTTAAGTCGTTGAGCGGACTCGAAACGAAATAAGGGCGCAACCAGCCACGAGCCGGCCCCTCCGCGCACAGGTTTACCATACGAAGCTCGGCCGTTCGGGGAAGATAACTTAAGAATAAAAAGGAGCTTAATCGCTCAAACTTTGGCGACTTAGCTTCTCTATCGTTTGCAGTCCGGCAAGGCGCAGCTTCCCCGGGCGACGCCCAGCCTATCCTGTCATCCCCCCTTTTCGAGATAAGGGAATAACGAAGGCTCGGGGCTTCACGGCCCGCCATCGCCTGCCGGAGTCGAGTGCTGCACAATCGTGTCGAATAATGCATGCGCCAAGCGGAGAGGCGTGAAATCGACAAGATGTGTGGGGCACATAAGCTATGCTCGGGATCTGCGCCCGTCTCTGTACCAAGGATTACATGCAAATGCGGCAAGACTTGGACAGAGAGGATGGCCAACGGAACGGGTTCCGACTGCCGCGCTAGCAAGGTCCCTCCCACGGTCGGCGTCGACTCGTTTGGATCTTGGCGGCCTGGGCTCGCCGAAGAACGAGTTTGCCTTTCCCGCATCTTCCGGCGCTAACTTCTGCGGCTACGGGAGCGGCGCAGAGTTTGCTGGAAGTGAGAAACTCGCTCAGCGGCCGGAAGGCGGTCCTCCTCAAGGAGCAGCTGCTCTTGCCCGGACTCTGCGTGAGTGGGTACTCGAGGAGGGCCGTGCGCGAGTCCGTGAGGAGGAATGCCTCCGCTCGGCGGGTCGGAGCGGAAAGGTCCCTGGCCATACCTGAGCTTGCCTGTGGTCGCCAAATCTGGTTCGCACAACCTCGACGCACCCCCTACCTGGCGCGCCAAAGATGTCGGGGGATATGGGCCTCCACGAGCACCTATGGGGACGGAGCCCCTTGTCGGTTCGGCGGGGGGCGGAGGTTGCACAAAGAGCAGATCGAGGCGACACACACACAAACACAACGATTTTACCCAGCTTCGGGCCGCACGGATGCGTAAAACCCTACTGCTGCATGTCTGGTTGATTGGAGTTCTTGCTTTGGAGCGCAAGAAGCTACAGTAAGTTGGAGCTGGACGTAGATGAGGGTCTACTGGGTGTCCTCCTGGTTTTCTCTCCTCTAGGGTTCGATCCTCTCCTCTCCCGTCCGCCCTCCCTCTACGTGCGCATGGGCCTCCTTTTATATGCTAAGGGGTTTCCCACAGGTAGCGACGCAGGTGAGAGTAAAAATGGCAAGGAACTGTGCGAACAGTGGCTGCAGAGTGCTATCGCACCTAACTCTGACGGCGGGGGACAAAGGCATTAAATGCCCGTCTGGATCGTCTGAGCAGTGCCGAGGCGGACCGTTAGGGGTGCCTCCGCTTGCCACGGGGGCGACTCCGCCAACGTCGCATGCCACGCGTGCGCCCCAGGCTGCGCGGCGCCCCGCCACGTGTCTCCGGGGAAGCCCCAGAGTGACGCGTGGGCAGGTGAGCTGGAGCGCATGCCTGAGGTGGTGGTTTGCCGCGGCAAGTGGCTTGTCGCGGCGGTTGTCTTGCCGCACCTGAGAGCTTGCCGCTCGTCAGGCCTCGCCGAGGCGCGAGGAGCGCCGCGGCGGGCTTCTCTTGGGGTGCCTTGGTTTGGCCGTCCCGGCGAGCTCCTCCCGCCGGGGCCTTGGTGCTTCGGCTTAGTCATCCCGGCAAGCTCCTCTTGCCGGGGCCTTGTTGCCTTGGCCCGGCAAGCTCCTCTTGCCAGACCTCGCCTTCTTGGCCCAGCAAGCTCCTCTTGCCGGGGCTTGGTCTTCTTGGGTTGATCACTTGGCCTTCGTCCGGCCCAGAAAGGGCCGTGGAGACTCTTGTCGCTCCCCTGGCAAGCCTTGCCGCGGGACGCTACTACTGCCCGTGCACGAGTTCGGGGTACTAAGGTACCCCTACTTTAGTACACCGACAATCATATCCTGGGGACTACGCACACAACCAGGATCAAGAGAATTAAACCATATCTTAGCATCACCCTTTAATGAGAACGGAAATATTTTGAGTATATAAAAGTAGCGAGATCTCTCGTCATTAGTGAACAGGGTGGCTATATCATTTAATTTTGTAAGATGTGCCACAACAGTTTCAGATTCATAACCATGGAAAGGATCAGATTCAACCAAAGTAATTATATCAGGATCAATAGAGAATTCATAATCCTTATCGGAAACACAAATAGGTGATGTAGCAAAAGCAGGATCATGCCTCATTTTATCTCTAAGTGATTCTTTTTTCCATTTAGCTATTAACCTTCTAAGCTCATCGTTATCGTTGCAAGCTAAAATAGCAGCAGAAGCTTCTCTATCAAAAATATAACCTTTAGGAATAACAGGCCTATCCTCATCATCATTTTCATCAATATTATCAGATTCAATAATTTGTTTCTCTCTAGCCCTAGCAATTTGTTCATCAAGAAATTCACTAAGGGGCAAAGTAGTACCAAGCATAGAAGTAGTTTCATCATAAGTATCATGCATAGCAGAAGTGGCATCATTAATAACATGCGACATATCAGAACGAATAGCAGAAGCAGGTTTAGGTGTCGCTAGCTTACTCTTAACAGAAGGTGAATCAAGTGCAGAGCTATATGGCAGTTCCTTACCTCCCCTCGTAGTTGAGGGATAAATTATTGTTTTCTCGTCTTTCAAGTTCTTCATAGTGTCCAGCAGATATAAATCCCAAGTGACTCAAAGAATAGAGCTATGCTCCCCGGCAACGGCGCCAGAAAAAGGTCTTGATAACCCACAAGTATAGGGGATCGCAACAGTTTTCGAGGGTAGAGTATTCAACCCAAATTTATTGATTCGACACAAGGGGAGCCAAAGAATATTCTCATGTATTAGCAGTTGAGTTGTCAATTCAACCACACCTGGAAACTTAGTATCTGCAGCAAAGTGTTTAGTAGCAAAGTAATATGATAGTGGTGGTAAAGATAACAAAAGAGTAAAGAAAGCAAAGTAATATTTTTGGTATTTTGTAGTGATTGTAACAATAGCAATGGGAAAGTAAATAAGCGTAAACCAGTATATGGAAAGCTCATAGGCATCGAATCAGTGATGGATAATTATGATGGATGCAGTTTGTTGGGGAACGTAGCAGAAATTCAAAATTTTCCTACGTATCACCAAGATCTATCTATGGAGAAACCAGCAATGAGGGGAAGGAGAGTGCATCTACATACCCTTGTAGATCGCTAAGCGGAAGCGTTCAAGTGAACGGGGTTGATGGAGTCGTACTCGCCGTGATCCAAATCACCGATGATCCTAGTGCTGAACGGACGGCACCTCCGCGTTCAACACACGTACAGCCCGATGGCGTCTCCCATGCCTTGATCCAGCAAGGAGAGAGGGAGAGGTTGAGGAAGACTCCATCCAGCAGCAACACAACGGCGTGGAGGTGGTGGAGGAGCGTGGTGATCCAGCAGGGCTTCACCAAGCACTACAAGATATGAGGAGGAGAGAGGCAGGGCTGCACCAACAGGGAGAGATCAAATCGCATGTTGGGCAGCCCCCAAACCTCAAGTATATATAGGGGGAGGGGAGGGGGCTGCGCCCCCTCTAGGGTTCCCACCCAAGGGGTGCGGCAGCCCCAGATCCCATCTGGGGTGGCGGCCACAAGGGGGAGAAGGGGGAGGCGCACCTGGGGTGGGCCTTAGGGCCCATCTGCCCTAGGCTTTGCCCCCTTCCCCTCTTGTAGGCGCCTTGGGCCTTGGTGGAGGGGCTCACCAGCCCACCTGGGGCTGGTCCCCTTCCACACTTGGCCCATGCAGCCCTCCGGGGCCCGTGGCCCCACTTGGTGGACCCCCGGACACCTCCGGTGGTCCCAGTACACTACCGGTGATGCCCATAACACTTCCGGTGGCCAAAACCATACTTCCTATATATAAATCTTTACCTCCGGACCATTCCGGAACTCCTTGTGACGTCCGGGATCTCATCCGGGACTCCGAACAACATTCGGTAACCACATACGAACTTCCTTTATAACCCTAGCGTCATCGAACCTTAAGTGTGTAGACCCTACGGGTTCGGGAACCATGCAGACATGACCGAGACGTTCTCCGGTCAATAAACAACAGCGCGATCTGGATACCCATGTTGGTTCCCACATGTTCCACGATGATCTCATCGGATGAACCACGATGTCGAGGATTCGATCAATCCCGTATACAATTCCCTTTGTCTAGCGGTATTGTACTTGCCCGAGATTCGATCGTCGGTATCCCGATACCTTGTTCAATCTCGTTACCGGCAAGTCTCTTTACTCGTTTCGTAACACATCATCCCGTGATCAACTCCTTGATCACATTGTGCACATTATGATGATGTCCTACCGAGTGGGCCCAGAGATACCTCTCCGTCACACGGAGTGACAAATCCCAGTCTCGATTCGTGCGAACCCAACAGACACTTTCGGAGATACCTGTAGTGTACCTTTATAGCCACCCAGTTACATTGTGACATTTGGCACACCCAAAGTATTCCTACGGTATCCGGGAGTTGCACAATCTCATGGTCTAAGGAAATGATACTTGACATTAGAAAAGCTTTAGCATACGAACTACACGATCTTTGTGCTAGGCTTAGGATTGGGTCTTGTCCATCACATCATTCTTCTAATGATGTGATCCCGTTATCAATGACATCCAATGTCCATGGTCAGGAAACCGTAACCATCTATTGATCAACGAGCTAGTCAACTAGAGGCTTACTAGGGACATGGTGTTGTCTATGTATCCACACATGTATCTGAGTTTCCTGTCAATAAAATTATAGCATGGATAATAAATGATTTATCATGAACAAGGAAATATAATAATAACCTATTTATTATTGCCTCTAGGGCATATTTCCAACAGTCTCCCACTTGCACTAGAGTCAATAATCTGGTTCACATCGCCATGTGATTAACATTCACAGGTCACATCGCCATGTGACCAACATCCAAAGAGTTTACTAAAGTTCATAATCTAGTTCACATCACTATGTGATTAACACTCAATGAGTTCTGGGTTTGATCATGTTGCTTGTGAGAGAGGTTTTAGTCAACGGGTCTGCAACATTCAGATCCGTATGTACTTAGCAAATATCTACGCTATATTTGGAGCCATTTCAAATAACTGTTCTACTTGGAGCTATTCCAAATTGTTGCTCCATTATACGTATCCGGTATCTCTACTCAGAGCTATCCGGATAGGTGTTAAGCTTGCATCAACATGACTCTTTATGTCGAACTCTTTATCACCTCATAACCGAGAAACATATCCTTATTCCTCTAAGGATAATTTTGACCGCTATCTGGTGATCTACTCCTAGTTCACCTTTGTACCCTCTTGCCAGACATGTGGCAAGGCACACATCAGGTGCGGTACTCAGCATGGCATACCGTATAGAGCCTATGACAAAAGCATAGGGGACGACCTTCGTCCTTCCTCTTTCTCCAGCCGTGGTCGAGCTTTAACTCTTAACTTCATACCTTACAACTCAGGCAAGAACTCCTTCTTTGACTGATCCATCTTGAACACCTTCAAGATCATGTCAAGGTATGTGCTCATTTGAAAGTACTATTAAACGTTTTTGATCTATGCTTATAGATCTTGATGCTCAATGTTCAAATAGCTTAATCTAGTTTCTCCATTGAAAAACACCTTTCAAATAACCCTATATGCTTTCCAGAAATTCTACATCATTTCGGATCAACAATATGTCATCCACATATACTTATCAGAAATGTCGTAGTGCTCCCACTCACTTTATTGTAAATACAAGTTTCTAACAAACTATGTATAAACCCATAAACTTGTGATTTCTCCATCAAAATGTATATTCCGACTCCAAGATGCTTGCTCTAGTCCATGGAAGGATCGCTGGAGCTAGCATACCTTTTAGAATCCTTAGGATCGACAAAACCTTTCTGATTGTATCACATACAACCTTTCCTTACGAAAATTGGTAAGGAAACTTGTTTTGACATCCATCTGCCAGATTGCAGCTTATGCTAACATGATTCCGACGGACTTAAGCATCGCTACGGGTGAGAAAATCTCATCGTAGTCAACTACTTGAACTTGTGAAAAACTCTTCGCCACAAGTCGAGCTTCATAGACGGTGACATTACCGTCCACGTCCGTCTTCTTCTTAAATATCCACATGTACCTAACAGCCTTACGACCATCAAGTAGTTCTTCCAAAGTCTACACTTTGTTTTTTATATATGGATCCTTTCTCGGATTTTATGGCCTTGAGCCATTCATCGGAATTCGGTCCCACCATCGCTTCTCCATAGCTCGTAGGTTCATTGTTGTCTAGCAACATGACTTCCGTCCTACGAGGTTTGGGAGTGACTTGATCCGAAGTCTCATGATCACTATCATAAGCTTCCACTTCAATTGGTGTAGGTGCCATAGGAACAACTCATGTGCCCTGCTACACACTAGTTGAAGTGATGGTTCAATAACCTCATCAAGTCTCCACCATTCTCCCACTCAATTCTTTCGAGAGAAACTTTTTCTCGAGAAAGGACCCGATTCTGGAAACAATCCCTATTGCTTTTGGATCTGAATTAGGAGGTATACCCAACTGTTTTGGGTGTCCTATGAAGATGCATTTTATCCGCTTTGGGTTCGAGCTTATCAACCTGAAACTTTTCACATAAGCGTCGCAGACCCAAACTTTTAAGAAACGACAACTCAGGTTTCTCTAAACCATAGTTCAAACGGTTTCGTCTCAACGGAATTATGTGGTGCCCTATTAAAGTGAGTGTGGTTGTCTCTAATGCCTAAACCATAAACGATAGTGGTAATTTGACAAGAGACATCATGGTACGCACCATATCCAATAGGGTGCAACTATGATGTTCGGACACACCATCACACTATGGTGTTCTAGGCGGTATTAGTTGTGAAACAATTTCCACAGTGTCTTAATTGTGTGCCAAACTCATAACTCAGATATTCGTCTCTATGATCGTATCATAGACATTTTATCCTCTTGTCACGATAATCTTCAACTTCACTCTGAAATTACTTGAACCATTCAATAATTCAGACTTGTGTTTCATCAAGTAGATATACTCAATATCTACTCAAATCATCTGTGAAGTAAGAACATAACGATATTCACTGCATGCCTCAGCACTCATTGGGCCTCACACATCAAAATGTGTTACTTCCAACAAGTTGCTATCTTGTTCCATCTTACTGAAAACGAGGCTTTTCAGTCATCTTGCCCATGTGTTAAGATTTGCATATCTCAAGTGATTCAAAATCAAGTGAGTCCAAACGATCCATCTGCATGGAGTTTCTTCATGCGTATACACCAACAGACATGGTTCACATGTCTCAAACTTTTCAAAAACGAGTGAGTCCAAAGATCCATCAACATGGAGCTTCTTCATGCGTTTTATACCAATATGACTTACATAGCAGTGCCACAAGTAAGTGGTACTATCATTATTATCTTATACCTTTTAGCATGAAAGTGTGTATCACTACGATCAAGATTCAATAAACCATTCCTTTAGGTGCAAGACCATTAAAGGTATTATTCAAATAAACAGAGTAACTACTATTCTCTTTAAATGAACAACCGTATTGCGATAGATATAATCCAATCATGTCTATGCTCAACGCAAACACCAAATAACAATTATTTAGGTTTAACACCAATCTCGATGGTAGAGTGAGCGTGCGATGCTTGATCATATCAACCTTGGAAACACTTCCAATACATATCGTCAGCTCACCTTTAGCTAGTATCCGTTTATTCCGTTTATTTCAAGTTACTAACACTTAGCAACTGAACCGGTATCTTATACCCTGGTGCTACTAGGAGTACTAGTAAAGTACACATTAACATAATGTATATCCAATATACTTCTATCGACAGCCTTCTCATCTACCAAGTATCTAGGGTAATTCTGCTCCAGTAGTTGTTCCCCTCATTACAGAAGCACTTAGTCTCGGGTTTGGGTTCAGCCCTTGCCCTTCTTGAAACTAGTGGTTTCACTAACCATCAACAATTGATGCTCCTTCTTGATTTTTACCTTTGCGGTGTCAAACATCGTGAATTGTTCAAGGATCATCATGTCTATCCCTGATATGTTATAGTTCATCACGAAGCTCTAGTGGCTTGGTGGCAATGACCTTTTGAGAAACATCACTATCTTATCTGGAAGATCGACTCCCACTCGATTCAAGTGATTGTTGTACTCAGACAATCTGAGCACAAGCGCAACGATTGAGCTTTTCTCCCTTAGTTTGTAGTCTAAGAAAATCATCGGAGGTCTTATACCTCTTGACGTGGGCACGAGCCTGAAATCCCAATTTCATACCTCGAAACATCTCATATGTTCTGTGACATTTCAAAATGCCTTCGGTGCCTCAATTCTAAACCATATAACATTACCGAACTATCATGTAGTCATCAAAATGTGTATGTCAGATGTTCGCAACATCCACAGACCACGTTCGGGGTTCAACACACTGAGCGGTGCATTAAGGACATAAGCTTTCTACTGTCCGCATAATCGCTACTATCAACTTTCAACTAAATTTTCTCTAGGAATGTATCTAACCAGTAGAACTGAAACGCGAGATATAATTTGCAAAGACCTTTTTGACTATGTTCAGGATAATTAAGTTCATCTTATGAACTCCCACTCATATAGACATCCCTCTAGTCATCTAAGTGATTACATGATGCGAGTCAACTAGGCCGTGTCCGATCATCACGTGAGACGGACTAGTCATCATCGGTGAACATCTTCATGTTGATCGTATCTACCATACGACTCATGCTCGACCTTTCGGTCTCTTGTGTTCCGAGGCCATGTTTGTACATGCTAGGCTCGTCAAGTCAACCTAAGTGTTCCGCGTGTGTAAATCTGGCTTACACCCGTTGTATGTGAACGTAAGAATCTATCACACCCGATCATCACATGGTGCTTCGAAACGACGAACTTTCGCAACGGTGCACAGTTAGGGGGAACACTTTCTTGAAATTTTAATGAGGGATCATCTTATTTACTACCATTGTTCTAAGCAAATAAGATGTAATAACATGATAAACATCACATGCAATCAAATAGTGACATGATATGGCCATCATCACTTTGCTCCTTTCGATCTCCATCTTCGGGGCTCCACGATCATCATCGTCACCGGCATGACACCATGATCTCCATCATCATGATCTCCATCATCGTGATCTCCATCATCGTGTCTTCATGAAGTTGTCTCGCCAACTATTACTTCTACTACTATGGCTAACGGTTAGCAATAAACTAAAGTAATTACATGACGTTTATGTTGACACGCAGGTCATAAATAAATTAAAGACAACTCCTATGGCTCCTGCCGGTTGTCATACTCATCGACATGCAAGTCGTGATTCCTATTACAAGAATATGATCAATCTCATACATCACATATAATTCATCACATTCTTCTTGGCCATATCACATCACATAGCATACCTGCAAAAACAAGTTAGACGTCCTCTAATTGTTGTTTGCATGTTTTACGTGGCTGCTATGGGTTTCTAACAAGAACGTTTCTTACCTACGCAAAACCACAACGTGATATGCCAATTGCTATTTACCCTTCATAAGGACCCTTTTCATCGAATCCGTTCCGACTAAAGTGGGAGAGACAGACACCCGCCAGCCACCTTATGCAACTAGTGCATGTCAGTCGGTGGAACCGGTCTCACGTAAGCGTACGTGTAAGGTTGGTCCGGGCCGCTTCATCCCACAATACCGTCGAAACAAGATTGGACTAGTAACGGTAAGCATATTGAACAAAATCAACGCCCACAACTACTTTGTGTTCTACTCGTGCATAGAATCTACGCAATAGACCTGGCTCTAATACCACTGTTGGCGAACGTAGCAGAAATTCAAAATTTTCCTACGTATCACCAAGATCTATCTATGGAGAAACCAGCAACGAGGGGAAGGAGAGTGCATCTACATACCCTTGTAGATTGCTAAGCGGAAGCGTTCAAGTGAACGGGGCTGATGGAGTCGTACTCGCCGTGATCCAAATCACCGATGATCCTAGTGCCGAACGGACGGCACCTCCGCGTTCAACACACGTACAGCCCGGTGACGTCTCCCATGCCTTGATCCAACAAGGAGAGAGAGAGAGGTTGAGGAAGACTCCATCCAGCAGCAACACAACGGCGTGGTGGTGGTGGAGGAGCATGGTGATCCAGCAGGGCTTCGCCAAGCACTACGAGATATGAGGAGGAGAGAGGCAGGGCTGCACCAACAGTGAGAGATCAAATCGCGTGTTGGGCAGCCCCCAAACCTCAAGTTTATATAGGGGGAGGGGAGGGGGCTGCGCCCCCTCTAGGGTTCGCACCCCAAGGGGTGCGGCAGCCCCAGATCCCATCTGGGGTGGCGGCCACAAGGGGGAGAAGGGGGAGGCACACCTGGGGTGGGCCTTAGGGCCCATCTGCCCTAGGGTTTGCCCCCCTTCCCCTCTTGTAGGCGCCTTGGGCCTTGGTGGAGGGGCGCACCAGCCCACCTGGGGCTGGTCCCCTTCCACACTTGGCCCATGCAGCCCTCCGGGGCCCGTGGCCCCACTTGGTGGACCCCCGGACACCTCCGGTGGTCCCGGTACACTACCGGTGATGCCCAGAACACTTCCGGTGGCCAAAACCATACTTCCTATATATAAATCTTTACCTCCGGACCATTCCGGAACTCCTTGTGACGTCCGGGATCTCATTCGGGACTCCGAACAACATTCGGTAACCACATACGAACTTCCTTTATAACCCTAGCGTCATCGAACCTTAAGTGTGTAGACCCTACGGGTCCGGGAACCATGCAGACATGACCGAGACGTTCTCCGGTCAATAAACAACAGCGCGATCTGGATACCCATGTTGGTTCCCACATGTTCCACGATGATCTCATCGGATGAACCACGATGTCGAGGATTCGATCAATCCCGTATACAATTCCCTTTGTCTAGCGGTATTGTACTTGCCCGAGATTCGATCGTCGGTATCCCGATACCTTGTTCAATCTCGTTACCGGCAAGTCTCTTTACTCGTTTCGTAACACATCATCCTGTGATCAACTCCTTGATCACATTGTGCACATTATGATGATGTCCTACCGAGTGGGCCCAGAGATACCTCTCCGTCACACGGAGTGACAAATCCCGGTCTCGATTTGTGCCAACCCAACAGACACTTTCGGAGATACCTGTAGTGTACCTTTATAGCCACCCAGTTACGTTGTGACGTTTGGCACACCCAAAGTATTCCTACGGTATCCGGGAGTTGCACAATCTCATGGTCTAAGGAAATGATACTTGACATTAGAAAAGCTTTAGCATACGAACTACACGATCTTTGTGCTAGGCTTAGGATTGGGTCTTGTCCATCACATCATTCTTCTAATGATGTGATCCCGTTATCAATGACATCCAATGTCCATGGTCAGGAAACCATAACCATCTATTGATCAACGAGCTAGTCAACTAGAGGCTTACTAGGGACATGGTGTTGTCTATGTATCCACACATGTATCTGAGTTTCCTGTCAATACAATTATAGCATGGATAATAAACGATTTATCATGAACAAGGAAATATAATAATAACCTATTTATTATTGCCTCTAGGGCATATTTCCAACACAGTTCATCATGTAACAGTCATAACATAGGGTGACACAGAAGTAGCTCCAATTCATCAATGTAATGTAGGCATGTATTCCGAATATAGTCATAAGTGCTTATGGAAAAGAACTTGCATGACATCTTTTGTCCTACCCTCCCGTGGCAGCGGGGTCCTAATGGAAACTAAGGGATATTAAGGCCTCCTTTTAATAGAGATCTGGAACAAAGCATTAGAACATAGTGAATACATGAACTCCTCAAACTATGGTCATCACCGGGAGTGGTCCCGATTATTATCACTTCGGGGTTGCCGGATCATAACACATAGTAGGTGACTATAGACTTGCAAGATAGGATCAAGAACTCACATATATTCATGAAAACATAATAGGTTCAGATCTGAAATCATGGCACTCGGGCCCTAGTGGCAAGCATTAGGCATAGCAAAGTCATAGCAACATCAATCTCAGAACATAGTGGATACTAGGGATCAAACCCTAACAAAACTAACTCGATTACATGATAAATCTCTTCCAACCCATCACCGTCCAGCAAGCCTACGATGGAATTACTCACGCACGGAGGTGAGCATCATGAAATTGGTGATGGAGGATGGTTGATCATGACGACGGCGATGAATTCCCCTCTCCGGAGCCCCGAGCGGACTCCAGATCAGCCCTCCCGAGAGGTTTTAGGGCTTGGTGGTGGCTCCGTATCGTAAAACGCGATGATTTCTTCTCCTCTATTTTTTTCTCCCCGAAAGCAAATATATAGAGTTGGAGATGGCGCCGGAAAGTATCCAGGGGGGCCCACGAGGTAGTGGGCGCGCCTTAGGGGGGGCGCCCCCACCCTCGTGGACAGGGTGTGGGCCACCTGGTCTTCATCTTTGGCAAGGATTTTTTATTATTTATTGTAAGATATTCCGTGGAGTTTCAGGTCATTCCGAGAACTTTTGTTTTCTGCACATAAAACAACATCATGGCAATTCTTCTGAAAACAGTGTCAGTCCGGGTTAGTTCCATTCAAATCATACAAGTTAGAGTCCAAAACAAGGGCAAAAGTGTTTGGAAAAGTAGATACGACGGAGACGTATCAGCTACCGCGCGCGTGGGCGAGGGAGCGGGCGTAAGGCGTAGTAGTTTCTAGTAAGCAAGCTTCACCTCATCCTGTGAGCCACTGCGCCCGTGGAAGAGGGAGGCAGCATAGTAAGCAAGCTTCTCCTTGTTCTGCGAGTTGACGGGACACATTAAAAGTAATACGCACAGAGCATCCTGAGTATATAGGGCATTGCCTCTAAGGTAGGCCCAACATGGTTGGCCTCTTTTTTAACATAACGCGTCAAGTCGCAGTTTGTTTGTTCACCCATGGTAGACGATCCTCCATCAAGTACACAACTAGTACACATGTCAAATTATCACGTGGGCTGCCTTTTCGTACAGAAATGAGCTCCACCGTGTACCCGCGCAGGTGTGGTTGGGAAAGAGACGGGAGTACGTGCACCGTGCGTGCACCTCTTCTCTTCGTGCACATCCCCCACCTACGTGGGTGTGTGTGAGAGAGATACTACATACACATAATGCACCGTCCATCCCCATGCCTCCGCCCAGTGCGACCACCAGTCACCACCATGCCCCACTCCTCCTCACATTATCTCTCATCTTTCTCGAGATATCATTTTTTCGATGAAATTCTCGAGATACCATTTTTCCGATAAAATTCTCGAGATATCATTAGTTTTTACACATGGGATTACTCCTACATGGGTCAATCACAACAGGTATTTTGTAAAAAATGCATCTTGATGTTCCTTGCAATGCACGGGCATCTTGCTAGTCCATGAAAACAACACATGGAAAAATTTCACAGCGAATGACGGATTTGAATCTGCTGGGAGGGGCTGTTTGGATTTTGCCCGGGGTAGCCAAAATATTGGCGACCCTTTGTCCACCGGTGCCTTTGCCACCGATGAACGAGGAATGGCTCGGGTGCTCATGCATCCTCCAGTGCGCATGTTAGAGACGAGCTCGCATGAGTTGTGCTTTTTTTGTCCCACCACGCCGCCCGAGCCAGCCGCAGACCGACCAGCAACCCGCGTATTACGCCATCCAACCGTAGCCACACACATTCTGACAGCAACTCAACCAACCGGATGAAATTCATGTTGACACGGCGATATTTCTCATAAACAATGATGGAATTCATATAAAATACCGGATTTTCATACAAACATGACAGATTTCATTACATTCAAATCAACTAAGCGGTGCTAGTTCTGGATAGCATAGGTATATAATACCTGGCCTAAATGGTCGCCCGCCGATCCATTTGTGTTCCTCATGTCCGGCAGCACGATCACCGGACTGTCGGGAGCCCCAGAGGTATATGCTTTAGCGCAAAGGATGACTCGCTTCCCCGCTGCCCAACTAATATGGTTGGCTGATGCCCAAGATGATGGTGGAAGGGGGCTTCTCCGCTTCCATGGATCCCATGCGGGGTCGACGAAGGTCCTCGCAACAAAAGGATCCGGCAAGACACCTGATGTGTACGTCGGCGTCGCCTTCGTGGTGGCCTTCATGGGACCCAAGCGACGGCGGCCTCCCATGTTCTACTTCTCCTTGATGATGGCAGCGGACGTGGAGGCGCTGGCCACCAACTCGTCGCTCTCCGCGCACCTGGCTTCTGTCTCTGCTTGCATGGCGTGGCCGCCGGCATGGGAGTCTCGGCCACAGAAACGGGAGACGCGGTCACAGACACGGGAGTTGCGGTACGAGGCGGCAGCGTGGATGGGAACGACGACGCCTGTGTGCCACTCCTCGTTGAGCTGGCCTAGAGCAGCGAGTTGCTGAACCGCGCGCCGGCTTGGGGCGGCAACTGGCTCCGTCGGGTGAGGGGAGGGAGGTGGATTAGCGAGCTGCATAGCTCGTATCCGGCGGGCTCGGCGGGCCACCTAGCCGGCTTGGATGCGGGATAACTACTCTTCGTAAGCCATTGTAAGAGTGGACAAAATGGTGAAGGAGGAGACAGAGGAGCGGCGGAGGTGTGTGATTCTTGGCCGACGTTTTTCCTCATTTAAATAGGAGATGAAATAGACGGCGGACGGGAGGAGCTCGGCCGGAGTTGCGTTTAATGCCGACCCGGTCATGAACGGACGTGTGTCCAGAGTGGGTTTCTCGGCTTCCACACGGGTTTCATGGAGGCATTTGAATGCGGCAAGGAGGCGTGTTCAGCCAGGCGTGCATCGAGTGGCGCCCTCGACTCTGACGTACGCCACCGCGTCGTTCTTCCATTGACGTGTGGGCTCTTTGGGTACATGGCCTGCATGTCAGTGACCCAATGTAACGCCCTCGATGCGGCTATATCTCCCACGTGTCGAAGCACGACTTAGAGGCATAACCGCATTGAAAGCAATGTCGCAAGTGAGGTAATTTTCACGCAACCCATGTAATACATAAGGGAAAAAGATACATAGTTGGCTTACAATCGCCACTTCACACAAATACATGAATAAAACATTACATCATACAGCTACAAACAGGGCCCGACTACGGAGCCAAAATAAAAGAAGAAACCCCAAAAGCGACAAAGGACCAAGATCGACCCCAACTGGGCTCCACTACTGATCGACTAGAACGAAACAACATAAAGGACAAGATCTTCATCGAACTCCTCCTTGAGCTCGGGTGCGTCACCTGCACGGTCTCATCGGCACCTGCAAACTGGTATTGGAAGTATCTGGTGAGTCACGAGGACTCAGCAATCTCACACCCGTGAGATCAAGACTATTTAAGCTTAAAGGTAGGGTAAAAAGGTATGAGGTGGAGCTGCAGCAAGCGACTAGCATATATGGTGGCTAACATACGCAAATGAGAGCGAGAAGAGAAGGCAAAAGCACGGTCGAACAACTATGATCAATAAGTGATCCTGAACTACTTACGTCAGACATAACTCCAACAACCGTGTTCACTTCCCGGACCCCGCCGAGAAGAGACCATCACGGTTACACACGCGGTTGGTGTATTTTAGTTAAGATCAACTTCGGGTTTTCTACAACCGGACATTAACAAATTCCCATCTGCCACATAACCGCGGGCACAGCTTTCGAAAGTTCAAACCCTGCAGGGGTGTCCCAACTTAGCCCATGATAAGCTCTCGCGATCAACGAAGGATATTCCTTCTCCCCGGGAAGACCCGATCAGTCTCGGAATCCCGGCTACAAGACATTTCGACGGCAATAAAACAAGTCCAGCAAAGCCGCCCGATGCGCCGACATCCTGATAGGAGCTGCACATATCTCGTTCTCAGGGCAACACCGGATAAGCTAAGCGTACAGGTACCAACATAACCCAAGTTTCCAAGGGACGGTCCCGCACGGTGCTCTAGTTTGGACCAACACTTAGACAAGCATTGGCCCGGGGGGCTAAATAAAGATGACCCTTGGGTTAATTACTCCCAAGGGAAAAGTAGGTGGTGGTGAGGCAAATGGTAAAACCAATGTTGGGCCTCGCTGGAAAAGTCTTATTCAAAGCGAACTGTCAAGGGGGTCCCATAAATCACCCGACCGCGTTAGGGACGCAAAATCCGGGAACATAACACCGATATGACGGAAACTAGGGCGGCAAGAGTGGAACAAAACACCAGGCATAAGGCCGAGCCTTCCACCCTTTGCCAAGTATATAGATGCATTAATTAAATAAAAGGTATATTGTGATATCCCAACAAGTAAACACGTTCCAACAAGGAACACAAGTCCATGTTCCAACAAGGAACAAACTTCATCTTCACCTGCAACTAACAACGCTAAAAGAGGGGCTGAGCAAAGCGGTAACATAGCCAAACAACGGTTTGCTAGGACAAGGTGGGTTAGAGGCTTGGTTTAACAATATAGGAGGCATGATAAGCAAGTGGTAGGTATCGCAGCATAGGCATAGCAAAAGAGCGAGCAACTAGCAAGCAAAGATAGAAGTGATTTCGAGGGTATGGTCATCTTGCCTGATATCCCGCAAGGAAGAAGAACGAGTCCATGAAGAAGACAAATGGACGAAGTCGAACGGATCCTCACAACTCCGGAACGAAACCGAAGCTAACGAGAGAAACAACCCGGAAACAAACAAACAACATAGTAAACAATCATCACATAAACATGGCATGATGCACAAACAAGTATGATGCATGTCCGGTTTAATGAAGCATGGCATGGCAAAATGCAACAAACAACACTACAAGCTAAGTGGAGCTCAATATGCAACGAGTTGCATATTGATGAAACACCACAACAATTATTTAGTTCTCTCTCATATATGTACCCAACAATATTAAATGTTGAATAACATGGCAAGGGGTGAAGCTCAACAAAACTACCTATCTAGGCAATTTAAATGAGGCCGGAACAACAAACAACAATTCCGGGAACTCCTCATATGCACATTTCAAATTTGGTACTGTTTTGCCTAAAACAGATTTTAATATTGTTAAACAGGAAAATAAAGTGCAACATGATAAACTATGCATTTTTCTACCCCATTTACATATATAATTTATTAGAAACCGAGCTATGGTTATTTAGTTATGAATTAAATTATTTTAACATGGCATTTATGCAAATTTAAGCAAACAACATATTTAAGCATATTTAAAATGGATGAAAGTTGAATATTATTAAACTACACAAAGTTCTGAGCATTTTACATATATAAATTATTTTAATCTGATGCACCATTTGTGAGTTATTACATGCATGATGTTTGAGGGGTTTTTCTGTAAAACTGGCATCTCTGGATAAAAGCTAAAATCACAGATCTGTAAAAAAAAACAGATCGGGCCGAAATCTGCTGGGGAGCTGGGCTGCTCACCATGGGCCGAGCCCGTTGGTGCGGGGAGGAGGCAGGCGCTGGGCCTTGGGGCGCTGGAGGGAGGCAGGCCAGGCGCGCGCGTGGCTGGAGGCGGTCAACGCACGGTCGAGCGCTGCGAGCTCTGCTCGACCTGAAGCAGGGGACGCAGGGGCGCGGGTCTGCGATGGCGCCGGCGACGAGGAACTGGGCGAGGACGGCGGGGCGGCGGGGTCGAGGGATTTGGGGCGTGCAGCGGCGGCCTGGAGCGGCACTGATCCAGTCAACGCGGCGGGTCTCCTCCCGTTCGATGCCCAGGAGGCCGTCCATGGAGGTTGAGGCCGCGACGGCGGCGAGGTCACCAGTGGCCGGGGACGGGGCTGCAGGGGGGTGCGTGGATGAGGAGGCAGGAGACAAGGGGCGCGATGCACTGCTGTTGTTGCTCACCATGCAGACTGGTGGTGGGGGTTGAAGCCCTGAAGGCGGCGCTCGACATCGAGCTCTACAAAGACGGCCATGGCTGCCCCTGTTCGAGGCAAAGAACAGATAAACACAGATATTAGAGGGAGATAGAGGTAGGGGAAACGGGAGGAAGGAGAAAGAAGGGTGGCCGCACAGCGAACTACCGCTGCTGACTGGCGCGTGGTCGCGGGAACGGAGGCAGGTCTGCGCGACGGCGTCCATGGCGGCTACTGAATCCTGAAGAAAGAAAGACAGAGAGAGTTGAGAGACGAAAACGGAGAAGGGAAGCCGAGAGAGAGAGAGAGAGCAGGGAAGAAGAAGGGCGCGAAGGTCCCTGGTGTGGCTGTTACTCTGGCAGGGCACTCCGGCGAGATCACTTGCCGGCGCGAGGCGAGGACATCAGGGAGGCATGAGGCCTCGAGCGCGAGCGATGCGTCTGCCTTCTCCTCGGGTGCGAGAGGAACGAGGAGAGCCTCGGGCGGGGGTGGAAGGTGATCGATGGATTGGCTGCAGTGGATGGATTGGATCCAGGTGTGGCTGGTGGTTGGCGCTATGGGGAATGGGGGGATCCCGAGGTGGGAGATGCTGCCGGCGGCGGCTGGGAGGATGGGACAAGGCTCCTCATTTCTAGGGTTAGACTGATATTTATATTAGATGAATTTAGGCTAGGGGATATCTCGTCCCTACGATTTCGATCGGACGGTTCGAGATAAATAGGTTAGGAAGTTCAATTAACAAAACGGAGATGTTTTGTAGACGTTAGGGGATGATCCGGACATAACGGTGACGACTATCCGGGTCGGGTTCGGGACAGTTTCAGACGCTCACGCGAGGGGCTTGACGAAATGCCGTGAAGACAATGGGGGTCGATGCTCTGCGCAAAGAGACTCCGGTTTAGGAAAGAGGGAAAACAAAGAACAAGGTTGGTCTCGGAACGGTCAACAAAAGCAAAGGGGAACGCGACAACTACGAAAGGGTACGAGTTTTATGAAAACATGCAGATGCAATGCGCATGATGCTAAGAGGTGAGATGCATGACATGAACAAGAAAGCAAAACAAAAACAAAAACCCAACCACGAAGGAAAAATCATATCGCCTCTCCGGAAAAGGCAAGAGTTGGAGTTACGAATATGGAAAGTTGCATCCGGGGCGTTACAACACTCCACCACTACGAGAGGATCTCGTCCCGAGATCTAGAATGGCACCGGAGGGGCAAACGGAAGAGAAAAAGAAGAGGTAAAGCTAAGTTGCTTCTTTGACAAACGAGTGAAAACAAAGAACCTTGAGAGGTTGAGCAAAATGAAAGAAAGAATACCATGGAGATAAACGAAATGAAATACTCCATTGGACAAGGAACAGGGAATACGGCGAGAAAGAAGAGCTTAAGTGACAAGATAGACGTTGAAACCACTCCGGTTAAAACAAGATAGAAAAGGAATAAGAATGATATAATTTGGGCAGCACTCCGACTGGAAAAGGAAGGGATTAGAACATGAACTAGATAAGATGAGGGGATACTTGACGAAAACAACAACACACTGCCTCCGGAACAAATGAAAGAGTGGAATCAAGAGAACATAGAAGAGAACAACAGCTGCTATCACAATTGAATTTGAAAGAGCCTCCTTAAAATATGGATTGAACAGAGTTGTTGGAAAACCAACAACGAAACGAATAAGCTTGTAGCGGGCTTATGAAAACATCTCAAAATATGAGGTGAGCTTCTGCCACCAACGGAAACAAATGATTGGATTGATATCAACAAGGAGACGAGAAACTATATTCCACCGGTAGGATAAATGAAGAACTTTGGTTAATTATAAGCACCATAAATAGCAGCAATCCTTAGGGAAAGCTTAAGGTGAAATATAACCCAAGACAACTCCAAAGAAGCGATTGATGGATTTAAATATCTCATTCTTGACAACATGTAAATCATGAAGCATGAGGAGAAATTGTCAAGAATGACATAACACCACCTCAAAAGATATTGATAGAAAGAATTGCACTTCGGAATGCAGGATAAAGAATACTTGAACTCCTCCAACAAGAATCTCGATGAACACTTCGAGAGGGAATTAAATCCTTTGTGAACCATCATGAAGAAACTCCATGAAGAACTCCGGTAATAAAAGGATGATAGGAAGAAAAAGAAGTTGAGAACACAAGGTGAAACCTTGGAGTGATATGTTGGGGAACGCAGTAAATTCAAAAATTTTCCTACGCACACGCAAGATCATGGTGATGCATAGCAACGAGAGGGGAGAGTGTTTGTCTACGTACCCTCGTAGACCAAAGCGGAAGCGTTGACGCAACGTAGAGGAAGTAGTCGTACGTAGAGGAAGTAGTCGTACGTTCTCCTCGCGATCCAACCGATCTAAGCACCGAACGTACGGCACCTCCGAGTTCTGCACACGTTCAGCTCGATGACGATCCCCGGGCTCCGATCCAGCAAAGCGTCGGGGAAGAGTTCCGTCAGCACGACGGCGTGGTGACGATCTTGATGTGTTACCGGCGCAGGGCTTCGCCTAAGCACTGCAACAATATGATCGAGGTGGAATTTGGTGGAAGGGGGCACCGCACACGGCTAAGGAACGATCCGTAGATCAACTTGTGTGTCTTTGGGGTGCCCCCTGCCCTCGTATATAAAGGATCCAAGGGGGAGGGGCTGGCCGGCCAGGTTTGGTGCGCCAGGAGAGTCCTACTCCCTCTGGGAGTAGGATTCCCCCCCCCCCCAATCCTAGTTGGACTAGGATTGCTCCAAGGGGGAGAGAAAGAGAGAGAGGGGGCGCCCACCTCTCCTAGTCCTAATAGGACTAGGGAAGGGGGGGAGGCGCGCAGCCCCTAGGGCTGCCCTCTCACCTTTCCTCCAAGGCCCATGTTGGCCCATTATGCTTCCGGGGGGTTCCGGTAACCCTCCCGGTATTCTGGTAAAATCCTGATTTCACCCGGAATGCATCCGATGTCCAAACATAGGCTTCCAATATATAATTCTTTATGTCTCGACCATTTCGAGACTCCTCGTCACGTCCCCGATCTCATCCGGGACTCCGAACTCCTTCGGTACATCAAAACTCATAAACTCATAATATAACTGTCATCGAAACCTTAAGCGTGCGGACCCTACGGGTTCGAGAACAATGTAGACATGACCGAGACATGTCTCCAGTCAATAACCAATAGCGGGACCTGGATGCCCATATTGGCTCCTACATATTCTACGAAGATCTTTATCGGTCAGACCGCATAACAACATACGTTTGTTCCCTTTGTCATCGGTATGTTACTTGCCCGAGATTCGATCGTCGGTATCCAATACCTAGTTCAATCTCGTTACCGGCAAGTCTCTTTTCTCGTTCCGTAATACATCATCTCGCAACTAACTCATTGGTTGCAATGCTTGCAAGGCTTATGTGATGTGTATTACCGAGAAGGCCCTGAGATACCTCTCCGACAATTGGAGTGACAAATCCTAATCTCGAAATACGCCAACCCAACATGTACCTTCGGAGACACCTGTAGAGCACCTTTATAATCACCCAGTTACGTTGTGACGTTTGGTAGCACACAAAGTGTTCCTACGGTAAACGGGAGTTGCATAATCTCATAGTTAAAGGAACATGTATAAGTCATGGATAAAAGCAATAGCAACATACTAAACGATCGGGTGCTATGCTAATGGAATGGGTCATGTCAATCAGATCATTCAACTAATGATGTGATCTCGTTAATCAAATAACAACTCTTTGTTCATGGCCAGGAAACATAACCATCTTTGATTAATGAGCTAGTCAAGTAGAGGCATACTAGTGACACTCTGCTTGTTTATGTATTCACACATGTATTATGTTTCCAGTTAATACAATTCTAGCATAAATAATAAACATTTATCATGATATAAGGAAATAAATAATAACTTTATTATTGCCTCTAGGGCATATTTCCTTCAGTCTCCCACTTGCACTAGAGTCAATAATCTAGATTACAAAGTAATGATTCTAACACCCATGGAGTCTCGGTGCTGATCATGTTTTGCTCGTGGAAGAGGCTTAGTCAACGGGTCTGCAATATTCAGCTCCGTATGTATCTTGCATATCTCTATGTCTCCCACCTGGACCAAATCCCGGATGGAGTTGAAGCGTCTCTTGATGTGTTTGGTTCTTTTGTGAAATCTGGATTCCTTTGCCAAGGCAATTGCACCAGTATTGTCACAAAAGATTTTCATTGGACCCGATACGCTAGGTACAACACCTAGATCGGATATGAACTCTTTCATC
This sequence comes from Aegilops umbellulata, assembly GCA_032464435.1. NCBI lineage: Eukaryota > Viridiplantae > Streptophyta > Magnoliopsida > Poales > Poaceae > Aegilops > Aegilops umbellulata. Next base: position 380,929,554 of record CP136054.1, read on the forward strand.
CAGACTCCTTCATTAGCTGCTTCCGAAGCGGCTATGTACTCAGTTTCACATGTAGATCCCGCCACGACGCTTTGTTTTGAACTGCACCAACTGACAGCTCCACCGTTTAATGTAAATACGTATCCGGTTTGCGATTTAGAATCGTCCGGATCAGTGTCAAAGCTTGCATCGACATAACCGTTTACGACGAGCTCTTTGTCACCTCCATAAATGAGAATCATATCCTTAGTCCTTCTTAAGTACTTAAGGATGTTCTTGACCGTTGTCCAGTGATCCATTCCTGGATTACTTTGGTACCTTCCTGCTAAACTCACAGCAAGGCACACATCAGGTCTGGTACACAGCATTGCATACATGATAGAGCCTATGGCTGAAGCATAGGGAACAATTTTCATTTCCTCTCTATCTTCTGCGGTGGTCGGGCATTGAGTCTTACTCAACTTCACACCTTGTGCCACAGGCAAGAACCCTTTCTTTGCCTGATCCATTTTGAACTTTTTCAAAACTTTGTCAAGGTATGTGCTTTGTGAAAGTCCTATTAAGCGTTTTGATCTATCTCTATAGATCTTAATGCCCAATATATAAGCAGCTTCACCGAGGTCTTTCATTGAAAAACTCTTATTCAAGTATCCCTTTATGCTATCCAGAAATTCTATATTATTTCCGATCAGCAATATGTCATCCACATATAATATCAGAAATGCTACAGAGCTCCCACTCACTTTCTTGTAAATACAGGCTTCTCCAAAAGTCTGTATAAATCCATATGCTTTGATCACACTATCAAAGCGTTTATTCCAACTCCGAGAAGCTTGCACCAGTCCATAAATGGATCGCTGGAGCTTGCACACTTTGTTAGCTCCCTTCGGATCGACAAAACCTTCTGGTTGCATCATATACAACTCTTCTTCCAGAAATCCATTCAGGAATGCAGTTTTGACATCCATTTGCCAAATTTCATAATCATAAAATGCGGCAATTGCTAACATGATTCGGACAGACTTAAGCATCGCTACGGGTGAGAAAGTCTCATCGTAGTCAATTCCTTGAACTTGTCGAAAACCCTTTGCAACAAGTCGAGCTTTATAGACAGTAACATTACCATCAGCGTCAGTCTTCTTCTTAAAAATCCATTTATTCTCAATTGCTTGCCGATCATCGGGCAAGTCAACCAAAGTCCACACTTTGTTTTCATACATGGATCCCATCTCAGATTTCATGGCCTCAAGCCACTTTGCGGAATCTGGGCTCACCATCGCTTCTTCATAGTTCGTAGGTTCACCATGGTCTAGTAACATGACTTCCAAAATAGGATTACCGTACCACTCTGGTGCGGATCTTACTCTGGTTGATCTACGAAGTTCAGTAGAAACTTGATCTGAAGTTTCATGATCATTATCATTAGCTTCTTCCCTATTTGATGTAGGTGTCACAGAAACAGATTTCTGTGATGTACTACTTCTCAATAAGGGAGTAGATACTGTTATCTCATCAAGTTCTACTTTCCTCCCACTCACTTCTTTCGAGAGAAACTCCTTCTCTAGAAAGTTTCCGACTTTAGCAACAAAAATTTTGCCTTCGGATCTGTGATAGAAGGTATACCCAATAGTCTCCTTTGGGTATCCTATGAAGACACATTTTTCCGATTTGGGTTCGAGCTTATCAGGTTGAAGCTTTTTCACATAAGCATCGCAGCCCCAAACTTTAAGAAATGACAACTTTGGTTTCTTGCCAAACCACAGTTCATAAGGTGTCGTCTCAACGGATTTTGATGGTGCCCTATTTAACGTGAATGCGGCCGTCTCTAGAGCATAACCCCAAAAAGATAGCGGTAAATCGGTAAGAGACATCATAGATCGCACCATATCCAGTAAAGTACGATTACGACGTTCGGACACACCATTACGTTGTGGTGTTCCGGGTGGCGTGAGTTGCGAAACTATTCCGCATTGTTTCAAATGTAGACCAAACTCGTAACTCAAATATTCTCCTCCACGATCAGATCGTAGAAACTTTATTTTCTTGTTACGATGATTTTCCACTTCACTCTGAAATTCTTTGAACTTTTCAAATGTTTCAGACTTGTGTTTCATTAAGTAGATATACCCATATCTGCTTAAATCATCAGTGAAGGTAAGAAAATAACGATATCCGCCACGAGCCTCAACATTCATTGGACCACATACATCGGTATGTATGATTTCCAATAAATCTGTTGCTCTCTCCATAGTGCCGGAGAACGGTGTTTTAGTCATCTTGCCCATAAGGCACGGTTCGCAAGTGCCAAGTGATTCATAATCAAGTGACTCCAAAAGTCCATCAGTATGGAGTTTCTTCATGCGTTTTACACCGATATGACCTAAACGGCAGTGCCACAAGTAAGTTGCACTATCATTATTAACTCTGCATCTTTTGGTTTCAACATTATGAATATGTGTGTTACTATTATCGAGATTAAGTAAGAACAAACCACTCTTTAATGGCGCATGACCATAAAAGATATTACTCATATAAATAGAACAACCATTATTCTCTGATTTAAATGAATAACCGTCTCGCATCAAACAAGATCCAGATATAATGTTCATGCTCAACGCTGGTACTAAATAACAATTATTTAGATCTAATATTAATCCCGAAGGTAGATGTAGAGGTAGCGTGCCGACCGCGATCACATCGACTTTGGAACCATTTCCCACGCGCATCGTCACCTCGTCCTTAGCCAATCTTCGCTTAATCCGTAGTCCCTGTTTTGAGTTGCAAATATTAGCAACAGAACCAGTATCAAATACCCAGGTGCTACTGCGAGAATTAGTAAGGTACACATCAATAACATGTATATCACATATACCTTTGTTAACCTTGCCATCCTTCTTATCCGCCAAATACTTGGGGCAGTTCCGCTTCCAGTGACCAGTCTGCTTGCAATAGAAGCACTCAGTTTCAGGCTTAGGTCCAGACTTGGGTTTCTTCTCTTGAGTAGCAACTTGCTTGCTGTTCTTTTTGAAGTTCCCCTTTTTCTTCCCTTTGCCCTTTTTCTTGAAACTAGTGGTTTTGTTAACCATCAACACTTGATGCTCCTTTTTGATTTCTACCTCCGCGGCTTTTAGCATCGCGAAGAGCTCGGGCATAGTTTTGGTCATCCCTTGCATATTATAGTTCATCACGAAGCTCTTGTAGCTTGGTGGCAGTGATTGGAGAATTCTGTCAATGACGCAATCATCTGGAAGATTAACTCCCAGTTGAATCAAGTGATTGTTATACCCAGACATTCTGAGTATATGCTCACTGACAGAACCATTCTCCTCCATTTTACAGCTATAGAACTTATTGGAGACTTCATATCTCTCAATCCGGGCATTTGCTTGAAATATTAACATCAACTCCTGGAACATCTCATATGCTCCATGGTGTTCAAAACGTCGTTGAAGTCCCGGTTCTAAGCTGTAAAGCATGGCACACTGAACTATAGAGTAGTCATCAGCTTTGCTTTGCCAGACGTTCATAACATCTGGCGTAGCTCTTGCACCAGGCCTGGCACCCAGCGGTGCTTCCAGGACGTAATTCTTCTGTGCAGCAATGAGGATAATCCTCAAGTTACGGACCCAGTCCGTGTAATTGCTACCATCATCTTTCAACTTTGCTTTCTCAAGGAACGCATTAAAATTCAACGGAACAACAGCACGAGCCATCTATCTACACAACATAGACAAGCAAGATACTATCAGGTACTAAGTTCATGATAAATTAAAGTTCAATTAATCATATTACTTAAGAACTCCCACTTAGATAGACATCTCTCTAATCCTCTAAGTGATCACGTGATCCAAATCAACTAAACCATGTCCGATCATCACGTGAGATGGAGTAGTTTCAATGGTGAACATCATTTATGTTGATCATATCTACTATATGATTCACGCTCGACCTTTCGGTCTCTATGTTCCGAGGCCATATCTGTATATGCTAGGCTCGTCAAGTTAAACCTGAGTATTCCGCGTGTGCAACTGTTTTGCACCCGTTGTATTTGAACGTAGAGCCTATCACACCCGATCATCACGTGGTGTCTCAGCACGAAGAACTTTCGCAACGGTGCATACTCAGGGAGAACACTTCTTGATAATTTAGTGAGAGATCATCTTATAATGCTACCGTCAATCAAAGCAAGATAAGATGCATAAAAAGGATAAACATCACATGCAATCAATATAAGTGATATGATATGGCCATCATCATCTTGTGCTTGTGATCTCCATCTTCGAAGCACCGTCATGATCACCATCGTCATCGGCGCGACACCTTGATCTTCATCGCAGCATCGTTGTCGTCTCGCTAATCTTATGCTTCTACGACTATCACTACCGTTTAGCAATAAAGTAAAGCATTACATCGCGATTGCATTGCATACAATAAAGCGACAACCATATGGCTCCTGCCAGTTGCCGATAACTCGGTTACAAAACATGATCATCTCATACAATAAAATTTAGCATCACGTCTTGACCATATCACATCACAACATGCCCTGCAAAAACAAGTTAGACGTTCTCTACTTTGTTGTTGCAAGTTTTATGTGGCTGCTACGGGCTTTAAGCAAGAACTCATCTTACCTACGCATCAAAACCACAACGATAGTTTGTCAAATAGACTCCGTTTTAACCTTCTCAAGGACCGGGCGTAGCCACACTCGGTTCAACTAAAGTTGGAGAGACAGTCTTCCGCAAGCCATCTCTGTGCAAAGCACGTCGAGGGAACCGGTCTCGCGTAAGCGTACGCGTAAGGTTGGTCCGGATCGTCTCATCCAACAATACCGCTGAACCAAAGTATGACATGCTGGTAGGCAGTATGACTTGTATCGTCCACAACTCACTTGTGTTCTACTCGTGCAAATAACATCAACCATAAAACCTGGCTCTGATACCACTGTTGGGGAACGCAGTAAATTCAAAATTTTTCCTACGCACACGCAAGATCATGGTGATGCATAGCAACGAGAGGGGAGAGTGTTTGTCTACGTACCCTCGTAGACCGAAGCGGAAGCGTTGACGCAACGTAGAGGAAGTAGTCGTACGTAGAGGAAGTAGTCGTACGTTCTCCTCGCGATCCAACCGATCTAAGCACCGAACGTACGGCACCTCCGAGTTCTGCACACGTTCAGCTCGATGACGATCCCCGGGCTCCGATCCAGCAAAGCGTCGGGGAAGAGTTCCGTCAGCACGACGGCGTGGTGACGATCTTGATGTGTTACCGGCGCAGGGCTTCGCCTAAGCACTGCAACAATATGATCGAGGTGGAATTTGGTGGAAGGGGGCACCGCACACGGCTAAGGAACGATCCGTAGATCAACTTGTGTGTCTTTGGGGTGCCCCCTGCCCTCGTATATAAAGGATCCAAGGGGGAGGGGCTGGCCGGCCAGGTTTGGTGCGCCAGGAGAGTCCTACTCCCTCTGGGAGTAGGATTCCCCCCCCCCCAATCCTAGTTGGACTAGGATTGCTCCAAGGGGGAGAGAAAGAGAGAGAGGGGGCGCCCACCTCTCCTAGTCCTAATAGGACTAGGGAAGGGGGGAGGCGCGCAGCCCCTAGGGCTGCCCTCTCACCTTTCCTCCAAGGCCCATGTTGGCCCATTATGCTTCCGGGGGGTTCCGGTAACCCTCCCGGTATTCTGGTAAAATCCTGATTTCACCCGGAATGCATCCGATGTCCAAACATAGGCTTCCAATATATAATTCTTTATGTCTCGACCATTTCGAGACTCCTCGTCACGTCCCCGATCTCATCCGGGACTCCGAACTCCTTCGGTACATCAAAACTCATAAACTCATAATATAACTGTCATCGAAACCTTAAGCGTGCGGACCCTACGGGTTCGAGAACAATGTAGACATGACCGAGACATGTCTCCAGTCAATAACCAATAGCGGGACCTGGATGCCCATATTGGCTCCTACATATTCTACGAAGATCTTTATCGGTCAGACCGCATAACAACATACGTTTGTTCCCTTTGTCATCGGTATGTTACTTGCCCGAGATTCGATCGTCGGTATCCAATACCTAGTTCAATCTCGTTACCGGCAAGTCTCTTTTCTCGTTCCGTAATACATCATCTCGCAACTAACTCATTGGTTGCAATGCTTGCAAGGCTTATGTGATGTGTATTACCGAGAAGGCCCTGAGATACCTCTCCGACAATTGGAGTGACAAATCCTAATCTCGAAATACGCCAACCCAACATGTACCTTCGGAGACACCTGTAGAGCACCTTTATAATCACCCAGTTACGTTGTGACGTTTGGTAGCACACAAAGTGTTCCTACGGTAAACGGGAGTTGCATAATCTCATAGTTAAAGGAACATGTATAAGTCATGGATAAAAGCAATAGCAACATACTAAACGATCGGGTGCTATGCTAATGGAATGGGTCATGTCAATCAGATCATTCAACTAATGATGTGATCTCGTTAATCAAATAACAACTCTTTGTTCATGGCCAGGAAACATAACCATCTTTGATTAATGAGCTAGTCAAGTAGAGGCATACTAGTGACACTCTGCTTGTTTATGTATTCACACATGTATTATGTTTCCAGTTAATACAATTCTAGCATAAATAATAAACATTTATCATGATATAAGGAAATAAATAATAACTTTATTATTGCCTCTAGGGCATATTTCCTTCATGATAAGATGAAGCTTTGAAATGATATAACTGAGAAAACTTGAAGCTCCAGAAAGAAAGATGACCAAATGAAATCAAGAATTTTGATGAATCTCCGGAATAAGGAATTAATCACTTGGATGAAACAAGAACAAGAATTACATTATGCTCATCCTTCACCAATTAAATTGATGACAAGCAATGGATTAGGCATACTACTTATTCTCGTAGAAGGATTAAGATAGATATGGCACAAACTTGAGAATGACTTCAACGAACCACCGGTAGGATTGGAAAGAACGAATGAATCTATATAAAAACGAAGGAAGAGAACTCTTGAACGAACCACCGTAAGAATTGAGAATGAACGAAGAAAAGATACAGAAACACCGGGAAGAATTAGAAAAAGACGTTGATACTTGAGGGAATTTAGATACAATTGAATGCAGAGATGAAGAGCTGATTAGAGAATATTGAATGATGCACCGGTAAGATTTGGAGAACGATAGACGAAGCTGAGAATGAATAATTCTGAGATGATGGGCTCCGAAGAAACAAACTGAAAAGACTCCTGAAATGCTCCGGATGGTTGAAAAGAATTCTCACAATCGAAAACAATTATGAGAGGGTGGCATCAAGCTAGAACCATGAATCTTGAAGGGAATGGACCAAGATTTAAGAGAAACTCTTCTTCGGTCTTCAAATGTTGAAAATGATGATGAGAAACACCACCATGAATAGTTGAGGCACTTCGGAATGGAAATTAGAAAGGTTGAACCAACAATGAAACGAATTTGGATGCGATCTTGGAGAAGGCACATGACTGATGAAAAATTCATTCTTACGTCAACTTTGAAAAGAATTTGGGAATAGCTTCGGGATGATTAGAAGAGTCAGGTAAGATCCTGGGGAAAAAACCTGTGGGTTAGGGCCCACTCAAAGAAACACCGATGACCGATTTAAAAGAGAGAATGCACCGGTTAGATTTAAATGGCTAGAATGAGATAACAACCTCAAAAGAACTTAAGTGAATTGAGAATGGAAACTTGAATCTTCAGAGATATCTTCATCACTCTGGAACAATTGAATAGCGAGAAGTGGATGATTAAGAGATACGCCGGCATAAGAAAACATTAGAAACGAGGAAAAGATATGATCGATAAGGCTTGAATTGGAACCACCGGAGAAGAAAAGAATGACGAATGATGAACTTGAAGCTCCTGACCATCTTCATGATAATCACCGGATAAGAACATTAATGAGACGAATGGAGAGGCTTCACATCAATAAGATGGATACTTGATCAAGAAACCTGCGTCCTTGAAGAAATAAGGGTGGGAGGGCGGGAAAACAAAGGCAACTTTGGTCGAATGAAACAAACACCGTTGAGAAAACCAAGAATTGGTCTTGCAAATGTTGAAAATGATCGGATTTACTTGAAGAAAAACGCACCGGTTGGAAAGGATTGAAAAGACAACCTTGATGATCAAGAAGGATTAGCATCCACATAGGAATATGAGAACACCACATAGAAAAGGTATGGAATCAACACTTGGCATTGAAGCAACTCGAATACTACAAAACAAAAACAAAGGATTGGCTTGCAGAATAAGCCGGAACAAACATATGATAGAACCCATATCGTATCATGTGTCTGTTGGAAAGATATCCTAAGAGATACTTGAAACATATAGTCTTCACAATAAACATTCGAACAAGAATGAACGAATGAATTCCAATGTAAAACATCACACTTCCAAAGCTGAGAAGCCACTTAGAACATGGTATGGAATAAAACCAACAAGGTACGGAAGTGAACAAATACTTGGTAAGGATTACCCAATCACAAACCAAATATCTGCGGAAGAAATACTAGAGCTACAAGAATTCCCACTTATAAACTCCCGAAACTTTCTGGTTATGCAATCAGGTGTTGGGGATACAGGGGAAGCATAATATCTCACCCAAACTAGCAAATCCTACAACCAGCTGTATCCATCCTTCAACACATAACCAAGAAACCTTCGGAAATCGTCTACCTCAACCTTCGAAAAGCATCCGTTATACAAGTCATGGCAATACTCCCGCACTCGCCACAGTACTGGGCTATCAGGGTTATCTCACCAACAACTGTACAAAAGAGATTTTCGATGTCGGCGTACTAAACTCAGGTATTCCAAAACCGCAACGATAAAATTATGACGACAACACCTCGGAGCTCAACTCCCCGGGACACTGCCACAACCCCTAAATGTCAGGAGGCAACCAAGACAATGTTGTCATCATAAAACCATCGGAACGATTCTAATATACCCGCGTGATCCTAAAAATTTTTTTAGTGAAATTTGAGAAGAGAAGAGTCAAAACTCTACGTCAGGAAGCCTTACCAGAAGGTCGAAGGGACTGGGAAGTAAAAAGAATTCCTAAACTCTCCGATATATAATTCCTAAATGACTCAAAACATTTTTCTAGACACAACTCGGCCACTAAAAACGATCAATCAGTGGGGGCTCCTAAGGTCGGGGAAGGCTCTGATTACCAACTTGTAACGCCCTCGATGCGGCTATATCTCCCACGTGTCGAAGCACGACTTAGAGGCATAACCGCATTGAAAGCAATGTCGCAAGTGAGGTAATTTTCACGCAACCCATGTAATACATAAGGGAAAAAGATACATAGTTGGCTTACAATCGCCACTTCACACAAATACATGAATAAAACATTACATCATACAGCTACAAACAGGGCCCGACTACGGAGCCAAAATAAAAGAAGAAACCCCAAAAGCGACAAAGGACCAAGATCGACCCCAACTGGGCTCCACTACTGATCGACTAGAACGAAACAACATAAAGGACAAGATCTTCATCGAACTCCTCCTTGAGCTCGGGTGCATCACCTGCACGGTCTCATCGGCACCTGCAAACTGGTATTGGAAGTATCTGGTGAGTCACGAGGACTCAGCAATCTCACACCCGTGAGATCAAGACTATTTAAGCTTAAAGGTAGGGTAAAAAGGTATGAGGTGGAGCTGCAGCAAGCGACTAGCATATATGGTGGCTAACATACGCAAATGAGAGCGAGAAGAGAAGGCAAAAGCACGGTCGAACAACTATGATCAATAAGTGATCCTGAACTACTTACGTCAGACATAACTCCAACAACCGTGTTCACTTCCCGGACCCCGCCGAGAAGAGACCATCACGGTTACACACGCGGTTGGTGTATTTTAGTTAAGATCAACTTCGGGTTTTCTACAACCGGACATTAACAAATTCCCATCTGCCACATAACCGCGGGCACGGCTTTCGAAAGTTCAAACCCTGCAGGGGTGTCCCAACTTAGCCCATGATAAGCTCTCGCGATCAACGAAGGATATTCCTTCTCCCCGGGAAGACCCGATCAGTCTCGGAATCCCGGCTACAAGAAATTTCGACGGCAATAAAACAAGTCCAGCAAAGCCGCCCGATGCGCCGACATCCTGATAGGAGCTGCACATATCTCGTTCTCAGGGCAACACCGGATAAGCTAAGCGTACAGGTACCAACATAACCCAAGTTGCCAAGGGACGGTCCCGCACGGTGCTCTAGTTTGGACCAACACTTAGACAAGCATTGGCCCGGGGGGCTAAATAAAGATGACCCTTGGGTTAATTACTCCCAAGGGAAAAGTAGGTGGTGGTGAGGCAAATGGTAAAACCAATGTTGGGCCTCGCTGGAAAAGTCTTATTCAAAGCGAACTGTCAAGGGGGTCCCATAAATCACCCGACCGCGTTAGGGACGCAAAATCCGGGAACATAACACCGATATGACGGAAACTAGGGCGGCAAGAGTGGAACAAAACACCAGGCATAAGGCCGAGCCTTCCACCCTTTGCCAAGTATATAGATGCATTAATTAAATAAAAGGTATATTGTGATATCCCAACAAGTAAACACGTTCCAACAAGGAACACAAGTCCATGTTCCAACAAGGAACAAACTTCATCTTCACCTGCAACTAACAACGCTAAAAGAGGGGCTGAGCAAAGCGGTAACATAGCCAAACAACGGTTTGCTAGGACAAGGTGGGTTAGAGGCTTGGTTTAACAATATAGGAGGCATGATAAGCAAGTGGTAGGTATCGCAGCATAGGCATAGCAAAAGAGCGAGCAACTAGCAAGCAAAGATAGAAGTGATTTCGAGGGTATGGTCATCTTGCCTGATATCCCGCAAGGAAGAAGAACGAGTCCATGAAGAAGACAAATGGACGAAGTCGAACGGATCCTCACAACTCCGGAACGAAACCGAAGCTAACGAGAGAAACAACCCGGAAACAAACAAACAACATAGTAAACAATCATCACATAAACATGGCATGATGCACAAACAAGTATGATGCATGTCCGGTTTAATGAAGCATGGCATGGCAAAATGCAACAAACAACACTACAAGCTAAGTGGAGCTCAATATGCAACGAGTTGCATATTGATGAAACATCACAACAATTATTTAGTTCTCTCTCATATATGTACCCAACAATATTAAATGTTGAATAACATGGCAAGGGGTGAAGCTCAACAAAACTACCTATCTAGGCAATTTAAATGAGGCCGGAACAACAAACAACAATTCCGGGAACTCCTCATATGCACATTTCAAATTTGGTACTGTTCTGCCTAAAACAGATTTTAATATTGTTAAACAGGAAAATAAAGTGCAACATGATAAACTATGCATTTTTCTACCCCATTTACATATATAATTTATTAGAAACCGAGCTACGGTTATTTAGTTATGAATTAAATTATTTTAACATGGCATTTATGCAAATTTAAGCAAACAACATATTTAAGCATATTTAAAATGGATGAAAGTTGAATATTATTAAACTACACAAAGTTCTGAGCATTTTACATATATAAATTATTTTAATCTGATGCACCATTTGTGCGTTATTACATGCATGATGTTTGAGGGGTTTTTCTGTAAAACTGGCATCTCTGGATAAAAGCTAAAATCACAGATCTGTAAAAAAAAACAGATCGGGCCGAAATCTGCTGGGGAGCTGGGCTGCTCACCATGGGCCGAGCCCGTTGGTGCGGGGAGGAGGCAGGCGCTGGGCCTTGGGGCGCTGGAGGGAGGCAGGCCAGGCGCGCGCGTGGCTGGAGGCGGTCAACGCACGGTCGAGCGCTGCGAGCTCTGCTCGACCTGAAGCAGGGGACGCAGGGGCGCGGGTCTGCGATGGCGCCGGCGACGAGGAACTGGGCGAGGACGGCGGGGCGGCGGGGTCGAGGGATTTGGGGCGTGCAGCGGCGGCCTGGAGCGGCACTGATCCAGTCAACGCGGCGGGTCTCCTCCCGTTCGATGCCCAGGAGGCCGTCCATGGAGGTTGAGGCCGCGACGGCGGCGAGGTCACCGGTGGCCGGGGACGGGGCTGCAGGGGGGTGCGTGGATGAGGAGGCAGGAGACAAGGGGCGCGATGCACTGCTGTTGTTGCTCACCATGCAGACTGGTGGTGGGGGTTGAAGCCCTGAAGGCGGCGCTCGACATCGAGCTCTACAAAGACGGCCATGGCTGCCCCTGTTCGAGGCAAAGAACAGATAAACACAGATATTAGAGGGAGATAGAGGTAGGGGAAACGGGAGGAAGGAGAAAGAAGGGTGGCCGCACAGCGAACTACCGCTGCTGACTGGCGCGTGGTCGCGGGAACGGAGGCAGGTCTGCGCGACGGCGTCCATGGCGGCTACTGAATCCTGAAGAAAGAAAGACAGAGAGAGTTGAGAGACGAAAACGGAGAAGGGAAGCCGAGAGAGAGAGAGAGCAGGGAAGAAGAAGGGCGCGAAGGTCCCTGGTGTGGCTGTTACTCTGGCAGGGCACTCCGGCGAGATCACTTGCCGGCGCGAGGCGAGGACGTCAGGGAGGCATGAGGCCTCGAGCGCGAGCGATGCGTCTGCCTTCTCCTCGGGTGCGAGAGGAACGAGGAGAGCCTCGGGCGGGGGTGGAAGGTGATCGATGGATTGGCTGAAGTGGATGGATTGGATCCAGGTGTGGCTGGTGGTTGGCGCTGTGGGGAATGGGGGGATCCCGAGGTGGGAGATGCTGCCGGCGGCGGCTGGGAGGATGGGACAAGGCTCCTCATTTCTAGGGTTAGACTGATATTTATATTAGATGAATTTAGGCTAGGGGATATCTCGTCCCTACGATTTCGATCGGACGGTTCGAGATAAATAGGTTAGGAAGTTCAATTAACAAAATGGAGATGTTTTGTAGACGTTAGGGGATGATCCGGACATAACGGTGACGACTATCCGGGTCGGGTTCGGGACAGTTTCAGACGCTCACGCGAGGGGCTTGACGAAATGCCGTGAAGACAATGGGGGTCGATGCTCTGCGCAAAGAGACTCCGGTTTAGGAAAGAGGGAAAACAAAGAACAAGGTTGGTCTCGGAACGGTCAACAAAAGCAAAGGGGAACGCGACAACTATGAACGGGTACGAGTTTTATGAAAACATGCAGATGCAATGCGCATGATGCTAAGAGGTGAGATGCATGACATGAACAAGAAAGCAAAACAAAAACAAAAACCCAACCACGAAGGAAAAATCATATCGCCTCTCCGGAAAAGGCAAGAGTTGGAGTTACGAATATGGAAAGTTGCATCCGGGGCGTTACACCCAACACAGGCAGCGCACGGCAGAGGAACTTTTGGTGGGCTAGGGCAGTCAGAAGCGGGCATTTCATAAACCGATGATTGTTCATTGAGTGTGACGTCATCTATTTCATCTAGATAAGCCTACTATATAATGTAAGCGAATTTTAAAATTTTCATATATACGTTGATAGCCCGTTCAATACGTTGTGATTCATAAAGACCGCTGCAAACATCAATGTTCTGCTTATCACAGATAAGATTGATTAAACCTTGCAAAAAAAGATAAGATTGATTAATACCCGTAACAATCCATGCCCTTAACAAAGGGTGCATGCACGTATAGGTTGAGCGTGTGTCTTGCGTCGTGTGCGGTGTGCATGCAGGCGTGCGAGTGTTGCGTGCGTGCATGTGTACGTTTTAGTGTTGCATGCATGTGTGCGTACATGCATGTGTTCGTGAATGCATGTGTACGTGTCAGTGTTGCACGCCTGCATGCGTGCGTGTGTTCGTTATGTGTACGTGTCAGTGTTGCATGCCTGCATGCGTGTGTGCATTCATGCGAGTGTTACGGGCGTGCATGTGTACGTGCGGGGTGAGGCTACACGTCAGTCGACTAACTTTTTCATCTCTGGTCAGTAGATTTTCCAGCCGTTGGATACGAAATCAAGGGCCTGCAGTTTATCTTCAACCTCCACCCCCTGAGCCGCCAGCCACCACCGGCCGCCTCCGCACGCGGCTGCCCCGCCCACCCCGAAACCACTCCCCACCGCTGGTCCGCCACCGCCCCGACCATCCCTCTAGGCCCCTCCCCCCCCCCCCGCCGAGCTTTTTCTCCGGCAATCCCCACGCCACCGCCCAATCACCGTGCCCCCACCGCCAGCAACTGCCAACCAGAGCTCTCACGACTTTGAATCCCCACCGACCACTAATTTACTACCATTTATGTCCTTCATATACGCGCTGACGGGGGGGCCTATTGTAATGTGCGCTGCTGATGGACCGTTTGACTAGTCAATTGATCGTGTCATCAACAAATTACGGAGTTGTATGGTGAGCCAGTGACCGTATGATCACCCTAAAATGTATTTTATTAACACAGTACAGACTCAAACTACCATTTCTTTCTTTCATATACGCGCTGACAGGTGGGCCCCACGGTTACGCCCCCCGATGGTGCAACACTAGTTGCGCCACGTGGAACGTTTGACTAGTCAATTGATTGTGTCATCAACAAAATACGGAGTTGTACGGGTGAGCCAGTGTCCGTATAATCACGACATGTATTTTTTAACACGATACAGATGCAAGCGCTCATATATACGCGCAAGCACTCATCGCTATAAGCGCAGACACGCAGACCCTACCCCTATGAGCACCTTCGAGAGAGTGAGCCAGCATATGATCTTGAGATTTTATGAAGTCACCATAGGTGCCTCATAGTCGAGTGGAATGTCTCCTCCAATGAACGCACATCGCCGGAAAAATACAAAAATTAACCCACGATAAATGCGAGCACCAGGACTTTAACCCTGGTGGGCTCGAGAAACCACAGTCCTCCTAACCATCGAACCTCAGGTTGGTTAGCACCACTAAATGTATGTCCTGACCATGATGAGCTTATTCTGAATTCCAGTGACCATGTCGTGCTTTTGCTTCAAATACAATGACCGTAAGTGTTGTCAACAAAATACAGAGCACGCATCAAATACAATGTCTGTTAGTGTCATCAACAAAATACGGAGACGTATCGCGAGCTAGATACCTTATGATCACCACGAGAATATATATGGTGACCGTAATGAGCTTATTCCGAAGTCCACCGACCGTATAGTGCTTTCGCTCGAAATATAGTGACCATCACACGTGAATGTGTCATGGGCATGCATACTTTTAAAGGGCCGAGAGATAGTTCGTGTGCGTACGTGAAAGTGGTGTAGAAAGAGGGGGTGTCCGGTGGAGACAAGGAGAGATACGCCCTTTGTTTCTCTTTCATGTGACTAATATTTTAGGAGAAAATATAAACATACACAATGCAGAACAAATAATTTTGGGTGCACCATGCAATTAACTTTCATGTATAACATTGTGCTATTGTATATGCTTATTTTCTTAGTGGCTGATTGCGTGTGTGGTGTGGTGGGAACATCATTTCTAGTTGGGGTGGGCACATCATTTCTAGTTGTGGTGGGTCAACATGAGGACTCATGGGTCGGTTCCATCATGCGCCACATAGGTTGGACCGAGACACATTATACGAAGACCCATGTGGAGGACTCAGCGTACAACACGAAGCTACCAGAGTCGTGGAGGACTCTATCCCCACTGGTGATAAGCCAACTATATATGATTTGTAACCCTAGGCCCCGAGTATGTTATAGAAGCCTGGGGGCTAGTTTGTCAATAGTATACACACATGCACAATGCCTGGTATTCATGTGTACTTTGTACACACCCCTATCACTAATATACAGTACCAGGAGTAGGCTTTTTCCTCAACTATAAGGGTCCGAACTTGGGTAAAACTTGGCCTTGTATTACCATCCAGCCTAACAGTCAGGGATATCCTACCACATGATCTAATGGAATCATATCTGCCAACTACTAAGACAGTGGTGTGTCTGTGGGGAGGGGGGCAATGTGTGCGAGAGAGGCCTGAAGATAATGTGTGTGCGGGAGACGCGTAGGCACATATATGTGTGTATAGAGGGCTAGTAGAGACCGTGCGTGTGTATATATGCATGTGAGAGAAATAGTGTTTCCCAGCTGAGATTAGTGAAAAGAGTGATACATAGTAAGTCAGAAAGAGAGATATCATCACGGCTTCTATTAGCTGACTGCTCATGCTGATGCTGAAGACTTGGTCAAAAAGTGTGATGGTTGTCAGAAGTTTTCACGTCGAGCTCATGTTCCAGCTCAGGAATTGAGGATGATTCCAATCACTTGGCCGTTTGTAACTTGGGGGCTGGATATGGTTGGACCCGTTAAGAGGTCCAGGGATAAGAAGACCCACCTTTGGTGGCGGTTGATAAGTTCACTAAGTGGGTGGAGGTAGAGCCAGTCAGTAAGTGTGATGCAGCCATGGCGGTTCAATTCATCAAGAAGGTGATTTTCTGGTTTGGTTTTCCACACAGCATCATAACTGATAATGGCACTAATCTGTCCAAGGGTGCTATGAAAGAATTTTGTCAACGTGAGCACATCCGGCTTGACTTATCATCAGTGGCTCAACCCCAATCTAACGGTCAAGCGGAGAGAGCCAATCAAGAGATCCTGAGAGGCATCAAGCCCCGGCTTATGGTTCCTTTACAGAGGACACCGGGTTGTTGGGTGGAGGAGTTACCTTCTGTGTTATGGAGTATCAATACCACACCTAACAGATCTACGGGTTACACACCTTTTTCATGGTTTATGGAGCAGAGGCGGTTCTCCCTAGTGACATCCGTCATGACTCGCCTCATGCGGCGGCTTATGTTGAAGCTGACAATGAGAAAGCATGTCAGGAAGCACTTGACCTGTTAGATGAGGAGCGTGATATTGCAGCGGCTCGTTCGGCGATTTATCAGCAAGATCTACGTCGTTATCACAGTCGCCGGGTTAAAACTAGAACTTTTCAAGAAGGCGACCTGGTGCTCTGACTCATCCAGGATCAGACTGATATGCACAAGTTATCCCCGCCTTGGGAAGGACCCTTTGTGGTCAGCAAGAAACTGAACAACGGGTCATACTACCTTATCGATGTTCGAGAGCACAAATACTCACGTAAATCGGAGGAGGAGACCCACCGGCTGTGGAATATCGGTCATCTTCGTCCTTACTACACCTGAGCCATAGGCTCCTATTAGGTACATATTCTTGACAGTGTATATATTATGATCAATATAATAAACCGGCATCCCTGCTAAAGCGGGGCCTCTGTCGTTCTTCCTTAAAAGTTTTTGATTACATGGGGGCTTCTGTTTATAAAGCGGAGTTCTGATTGCCCATTGATCCGGCTTATAGGCCACATAAAAAAACTTGGGGGCTTGCTACCCAAAGTCAAAAGGGGCCAAAGAGAGTCTGTTGCAAAAGCACAACTCAAACATAGGCACCCATTGAGCACAGCTCAAAATATTGCTTGGGGGCTCTTTTGTTCTAAAGAACAGAGAGTCTACAACCTTGTAATAGGCTATAAAAGCTAGGCTTGGAAGCCAGGTGTATTCACCTAAAACCCCGGGTTATCCTGCCTTTTTAAGTAAGTCACTCTGCCCAGGTAATCCTGGTAAGACCCGTCGAACGTTTGACAAGTCAACCTTATATAGACCCTAAACTTGTCATAGTTAACATGATGATTGGTTAATGTGAGGTCCATCTTATAAGGTTTGTAAAACGGTTTAACTCAGTGGCCTGGCAGCCCATGAAAAGCCTCGTTTTGGGCCTGGCAGCCCATGAAAAGCCTCGCTTCTTGCATGTTTTCTTTTGAAATCTTTCTTTTGGAGGTTCATTTTGAAGAGGTTTATATTAATCCGGTGTTTACTGACCCGGTCTGGCTTTTGACTATAAGTTGCCATTACAAAATTACAAGATAACCAGTGTCTATTGACCCGGCTTGGCTTTCGACTATAAGTTGTCAGCGCACGATCAACTATAATCCGGTGTTTATTGACCCGGTCTGGCTTTTGACTACAAGTCGCCAGTATGATATAAGGATAATCTGGTGTTTATTAAAACCGGTCCGGCTTTGCTATAAACCGGCAGAACATAGGAGGACTTATCAATATTCAGGATTTGGGTTATCACCCTTACCACAATAAGTTGGTAAACCAACAACGCGGTTCAATATCACAGGTATGATATATTTCATATTTGATTATTCTTAAGCACAGCCTTGGTTATAGACCCTGGTTATATGTTGGGCATTATGACCCGTCCGGTGGTAAACCGCTAGGACACTTTAAACCTGTTGTATGCAGGAACATGTTGAATAAGCTGTTAAGGATCATAAGCAGACATAGCATATCTTAATCATGGCGGATTAACAGTGTCATGCAAAGTGAATATGCACAATGGCATAGCAGACCGAGCGTTTAAACTAGCCTATTACAAGGCGCTATGATGCCCAAAAGGATAATTGTTTTTCACAAGTGTTGCAGTATGCAGATGCTAAACCGGCATCCGGATCATGAATCTTCGCCTGGCTGACTTGAAGGTTGTGGATCATCCTGCGCCGGTTCATCCTCCTCCTCTCCACCCAGTGGCTGGAAGTCAATGGTTGCCCAATCGATCCCAGTTAGGGCTTGGAATACAGCTTCATCACTTATAAGTGTAGAGGGTTCAACATCAGGGGCATAGGTGTGCTTACGGATTGGCGGGAAGATTTTGTGCATCATACGTTAGCGCATTAACCCGTTTGTTGTTGGCATCATAAATCGACTGATAGTGTGAAAGATCAGTTTCTTCAGCCAATTTGCTAGCCAGTGGACGCATTTCCCTTGTTATGCCTCGGAGGTCGTCATTACCAAAGTCTGAACTGTCCACCTTTATGCTTGGATAGCCGTTTCCAATATCGGACGGATCAAGATCAGGTATCCATGCTTTGGCCCGGGTTAATGCAGTAAGAGCACCTGCCTTGGCAGCCGATTTCTCAGTTCTTCAAACCGGGCAAGTAACATTGACAACCTTTCCAATGTCCCCTTGATTAAAGATGGGGGCAGCTTGTTATGAGAGGCGGTACAGATGATCCGTTGCGCACCGGTATATAATTGTGCTATAAGAGTATAAGCAGCCTTCAATTTCTTTTGCATATCAGAGCCCAGATGGGTAATGCGAGATCCTGCATCATTACGAACATTGATAAACAACCAGTTTATGGGATAATACAAGTTAAAAGCTTATAATAAGGATACTTACCAAACACAGCAGTGGTCATGGCATTTATTTGTCGCTTCAAGCCAGTCAGCTCTTCTACCATCGGATTAAGGGATGCTTCTGCATCCTCAGCCCTCTTTTGCAGTGCGGCTTTCTCTGTGTCACAGTCTGCCTATTCCTTCTTGAAGCTTTCCTTCAGTTTCTCCATGGCTGTTAAAGCACTGGTCAGCTCTTCTTTAGCCTTGGAAGTCTCTGATTGTTGGGACTTCATATTTTCTTGAAGATCAGCGATTTGGGATTCTTTCTTGCTAAGATCAGCCTGCAAGTAATGTTCAATTTATGAGTTCGCAGCATATATTTGAAGTCCCAAGCACATATCAAGTTCTGCACTTGGCACTTGGGGGCTAATGCCTATTTGCTTTTATCAAAAAAGTTTTTATAAGTCTCAAGCTCAATACAATTATTATTCTTGGCACTTGGGGGCTAATGCATATTTGCTCAAGTTAACGCTATGGATTTTCTTCTATCAATCAGCTTGGTGGTCAATTGGTTTGCAAAAATATTCAACAAGAGTTTGCACCTTATAGGCTAAAGTCCTGATTCATCTTGAAAAGATAAACCGGCCCTTGGGGGCTATGCAGGCAAGGTTGAAGTATTACATAGTCCCGGTTTATATGGATATGATAAACCAGCCCTTGGGGGCTACTGGAGTTGATATTATAAATTGGATATAAAGGAAGAATAGTTATGCAGAGTTAACAACATTTACCTCATATCTCTCCTTCATCATGTTCACTAAGCCGGCTTCATAGTCGCAGCTTGTGTACAGGCGGTTTAAAAAACCAGAATGAATGTCTTGGGCGTTGAGGTGGGCATAGCTTGACAAATCTGTTTTCCACTTGCCCTTGTCCATAGCATAAATTTCTCCCTTGGCACTATGCTTTGATAAAGCGATAGGATTGCCATGGGTGGTGTGGCCGACGCCGGTAATCATAATATCATTTGTGTTGTCATCAGCAACTTTGAGTGGGCTTGGCGGTTTATCAGCAGCTCTGACTGGGCTTGCCGGTTTATCAACATGGCCTTCTTCAGGATCAACTTCCATTTGTTCAACTATTAAGTCATGATCTTGCGGTGGCGGATCATTGAGAATAGTGTCAACGTTTGTGTCCTCCGGTTCTAGAGTTTTCTCCGGTTTAGTGGTCGTATTATCATCAGCCAGTTTATTCAATTTGGCCTTTTTGCTGGGTCTGGCCTTGGCTCTGAAAGGAATGAATATAAAGGTTAGTATGATAAGCAAGCACAAGGTATAAAGGGTTAGTTTAATATACTTACCTAGGAGCAGTTTTTCGAGGTGGAAGTTGTGTCCCTGTTGACTCGCCAGAAGATGAATGAGATGTTCCCTGATAGTTTGAATCAGACGGATTAAGAGGTTGTCGGAAATAACCTACCTTGGGATAAGATGTGCCAGGAATAGGTGAAACCTTTGGGCGGCGTTTATGAACCGACGTGTTTGGTAAACCGGATGAAGTAACCACCTGGCCACTATGCCGGGTTGTGCGGCGAGCTTCGTGTTGCTGCTTCTTCAAAAGAAAGTTTGGATCCAAGTGAGCTAGGGGTGAGAAAATCTTACTTTCCGGTCTGCTTGACGGGTTTTCTATGTTGGTAGAGGATCTTAACCGAAGGAAAGAATAATTACCTCTACATCATCAGCATGGCTAGCTTCAGCGTCATCCTGATAATATTCATTGTCAATGAGGTGTATGAAAAAGGAGCCAAGAGAATCAAGTTCTACCTCTGATTCCGGGTTATCAAGATCATCATCAATGTTCAAATCAGTGGACTCAGCGGTTTTCTTCTTGGCAGGTTTTTTGGTAACCTTAGTCTTGGGGCGAGGCATCTTGGTCGGTTTGTCCTGTGGCTTCTTCTTCCAGAACGGATCATCACCTGTCAACGATTGACAAAATTATAAGGGAATATTTAAAAGGACCGGATTAAAACAAGAGTTATATAATTCTTACACCTGGCGGTTTATTGGAAGTGCAGAAGGGACTAAGGCATGTTTTTCTACAAACAGCCACCGGTTCGTCCAGTATCTTTTTGACAGCTTCAGTAATTTCAGCTTCCGTTAGCTGAATGTCAATATGCCGTTGAGGTTCTTTCAATTCCCATGTGTACTCGCACATTAAACCGGGGCGACAACTTAAAGGAAGAATGCTCCAGGATATCCAGCAACGAACAAAGTCAATGCATGTTAAACCGTTCGAAACAAAGGCTCGAAGCTTTGAAAGCTGTGGTGCATACTTGGCTCGTTCCTTGGAACTAAGTCATTGGGGAAATGGATGTGTATTGGTAAGCCGGTGAGCACGATAACCCGACAGAGGATTCCCATCAGCTGGAGACGTATCTCGGTAGTAGAACCAGGTCTGATTCCAGTCTTTGGGGTGACTATGATGTTTGGCGTGAGGGAAGCTGACGTCTTTCCTTTTCTGAATTGAAACCCTGCCAAGTTCAGTATTGGGCCCGTCCGTAAATTCAGTCCAGCGGTTTAAATAGAAGAAATCTCTGAACAGTTCAATGGTGGGTTCTTCTTGCAAATAAGCCTCGCGAAACACTTGAAAATTACAAATATTGGACACGGAGTTAGGTCCAATATCTTGAGGGCAGAGTTGGAAGCTAGCAAGCACATCACGAAAAAAAATTGATCCGGGAGGGCTAAACCCTCGACCCAGATGATCAACGAACACAATTACTTCTCCATCCTTGGGCTCATGAGGATTTTCTGGACCAGGGACTCTCCAGTGGATAACTTCCTTTTTCGCTAAAGCGCTAGTTACGATGCACCCGTTCAGTTGTTCTTCAGTAACTCGGGAAGGAACCCAGTTGCAAGCATAAAAAGACTTGGCCATTTGTGCAACAACCTGAAGGAAGGTTTATGCCGGTTTAAGATTCATGATTGGCAAGCATAAAGTGTTACAGGTTAAGAGACAGAAATTGTTAAAGCATGCAAGATTGTTAAACCGGAGGTTGATGTTATCATAATTATAATGACAAGCGATTGGCGGTTTATGAGGGGACTAATGGTACCTGGCAGGTTATCATTTTATAAAAGTTAAACCGCCTACGTTAGTATTGAAGGTACAGATCTGAAATAACTAAGTGATGGGAAAACAGATTCAACAAATTTGTATTACAAATCTGGACCTACCGCGTGTCAGAAAATGGAAAAATATTCAGGGTTAAATATTCTGGTACTTGAACAGTTGAAGGATCCAGATGGGATTTTCTACTTAAATGACATGCACTAATGGAAAGAAGGGCTACGGATGTTGTTGTACGAGATACAAGTCAAGGTTTGAGTCAAGAGCTATTGCGCAGCGACGAACACCGATGAACACTGAAACCCTAATGGCAGATCTATGGTGGAAAGACAGAAGGCTTACTGATGCTAATAGAATAGCAGAGTGGCGTCGTGCTACCTCTTGAGCACTGCGTTGGATTTCCCCGAAGAGGAGAGGATGATGCAGCAAAGTAGCATAAGTATTTCCCTCAGTTTTTGAGAACCAAGGTATCAATCCAGTAGGAGGCCATGCGCAAGTCCCTCGTACCTACACAAAACAATAGCTCAACGCAACGAATGCGATTAGGGGTTGTCAATCCCTTCACGGTCACTTACGAGAGTGAGATCTGACAGAGATGATAGATAATATTTTTGGTATTTTTGATATAAATATGTAAGGTAAAATAAAAGGCAAAGTAAAAAAGCAAAGCAATAATAAAGTGATTAGAGATTGATATGATGAGAATAGACCAGGGGGCCATAGTTGCACCAGTGGCTTCTCTCAAGAGCATAAGTATTTCTACGGTGGGTGAACAAATTACTGTTGAGCAATTGACAGAATTGAGCATAGTTATGAGAATATCTAGGTATGATCATGTATATAGGCATCACGTCCGAGACAAGTAGATCGACTCCTGCCTGCATCTACTACTATTACTCCACTCATCGACCGCTATCCATCATGCATCTAGAGTATTAAGTTAATAAAAACAGAGTAACGCCTTAAGCAAGATGACATGATGTACAGGAATAAATTCATGCAATATGATAAATACCCCATCTTGTTATCCTCGGTGGCAGCAATACAATACGTGCCTTGTTGTCCCTTCTGTCACTGGGTAAGGACACCGCAAGATTGAACCCAAAGCTAAGCACTTCTCCCATTGCAAGAAAAACCAATCTAGAAGGCCAAACCAAACTGATAATTCGAAGAGACTTGCAAAGATAACCAATCATACATAAAATAATTTAGAGAAGATTCAAATATTGTTCATAGATAATCTTGATCATAAACCCACAATTCATCGGTCTCAACGAACACACCACAAAAAGAAGATTACATCGAATAGATCTCCACGAGAGAGGGGGAGAAAATTGTATTGAGATCCAAAAAGAGAGAAGAAGCCATCTAGCTTCTAACTATGGACCCGAAGGTCTGAGGTAAACTACTCACACTTCAGCGGAGGGGCTATGGTGATGATGTAGAAGCCCTCCGTGGTGGATTCCCCTTCCGGCGGAGCTCTGGAACAGGCCCCAATATGGGATCTCGTGGGTACAGAAGGTTGCGGCAGTGGAATTAGGTTTTTGGCTCGGTATCTGATCGTTTGGGGGTACGTAGGTATATATAGGAGGAAGGAGTACGTCGGTGGAGCTCCGAGGGGCCCACGAGGCAGGGGCGCGCCCTAGGGGGGGCGCCCTCCACCCTCGTGGCCGCCTTGTGGCTTTCTTGACGGAGGGTCCAAGTCTCCTAGATCATATCTGATGAGAAAATGACGTTCCCGAAGGTTTCATTCCGTTTGGACTCTGTTTGATATTCCGTTTCTTCGAAACACTGAAATAGGCAAAAAACAGCAATTCTGGGTTGGCCTCCGGTTAATAGGTTAGTCCCAAAAGTAATATAAAAGTGGAAAATAAAGCCCAATATAGTCCAAAACAGTAGATAATATAGCATGGAGCAATCAAAAATTATAGATACATTGGAGACGTATCAGGCATCCCCAAGCTTAATTCCTGCTCATCCTCGAGTAGGTAAATAATAAAAAGAGAATTTTTGATGCGGAGTGCTACTTGGCATAATTTCAATGTAAATCTTCTTAATTGTGGTATGAATGTTCAAATCCGAAAGATTCAAGACAAAACTTCATATTGACATAAAAATAATAATACTTCAAGCATACTAACAAAGCAATTATGTCTTCTCAAAATAACATGGCCAAAGAAAGTTATCCCTACAAAATCATATAGTCTGGCTATGCTCTATCTTGACCACACAAAGTATTTAAATCATGCACAACCCCGATAACAAGCCAAGCAATTGTTTCATACTTTAACATTTTCAAAACTTTTTCGATCTTCACGCAATACATGAGCGTGAACCATGGACATAGCACTATATGTGGAATAGAATGGTGGTTGTGGAGAAGACAAAAAGAGGGGAAGATAGTCTCACATCAACTAGGCGTATCAACGGGCTATGGAGATGCCCATCAATAGATATCAACGTGGGTGAGTAGGGATTGCCATGCAACAGATGCACTAGAGCTATAAGTATATGAAAGCTCAAAAAAAGAAACTAAGTGGGTGTGCATCCAACTTGCTTGCTAACGAAGACCTAGGGCAATTTGAGGAAGCCCATCATTGGAATATACAAGCCAAGTTCTATAATGAAAAATTCCCACTAGTATATGAAAGTGACAAAATGAGAGACTCTCTATCATGAAGATCATGGTGCTACTTTGAAGCACAAGTGTGGTAAAATGATAGTAACATTGTCCCTTCTCTCTTTTTCTCTCATTTTTTCTCTTTTTTTATTTGGGCCTTTTCTCTTTTTTTTATGGCCTCTTTTCTTTTTTTTTCGTCCAGAGTCTCATCCCGACTTGTGGGGGAATCATAGTCTCCATCATCCTTTCCTCACTTGGGACAATGCTCTAAAAATGATGATCATCACAATTTTATTTTTCTTACAACTCAACATTTACAACTCAATACTTAGAACAAAATATGACTCTATTTGAATGCCTCCGGCGGTGTACCGGGATATGCAATGAATCAAGATTGACATGTATGAAAGAATTATGAACAGTGGCTTTGCCACAAATATGATGTCAACTACATGATCATGCTAGCAATATGACAATGATGGAGCGTGTCATGATAAACAGAACGGTGGAAAGTCGCATGGCAATATATCTCGGAATGGCTATGGAAATGCCATGATAGGTAGGTATGGTGGCTGTTTTGAGGAAGGTATATGGTGGGTGTATGATACCGGTGAAAGGTACGCGGTATTAGAGAGGCTAGCAATGGTGGAAGGATGGGAAAAAGTGCGTATCCATGGACTCAACATTAGTCATAAAGAACACATATACTTATTGCAAAAATCTAGAAGTTATCAAAGCAAAGTATTACGCGCATGCTCCTAACGGGATAGATTGGTAGGAAAATACCATCGCTCGTCCCCGACCGCCACTCATAAGGAAGACAATCAATAAATAAATCATGCTCCGACTTCATCACATAACGGTTCACCATACGTGCATGCTACGGGAATCACAAACTTTAACACAAGTATTTCTGAAATTCACAACTACTCAACTAGCATGACTCTAATATCACCATCTTCATATCTCAAAACAATTATCAAGCATCAAACTTTTCTTAGTATTCAACGCACTCAAAAGAAAATTTTACAAATCTTGAATACCAAGCATATTATTATTAAGCAAATTACCATGCTATTTGAGACTCTCAAAATAACCTAAGTGAAGCATGAGAGATCAATATTTTCTTTAAAACAAATCCACCACAGTGCTCTAAAAGATATAAGTGAAGCACATAGAGCAAAATTATAAAGCTCAAAAGATATAAGTGAAGCACATAGAGTAAAACTATATAGCTCAAAAGGTATAAGTGAAGCACAAAGAGTATTCTATCAAATTCCAATTCATGTATGGCTCTCTCAAAAGGTGTGTACAGCAAGGATTATTGTGGTAAACTAAAAAGCAAAGACTCAAATCATACAAGACGCTCCAAGCAAAACACATATCATGTGGTGAATAAAAATATAGCTCCAAGTAAAATTACCGATGGAAGTAGACGAAAGAGGGGATGCCTTCCGGGGGCATCCCCAAGCTTTGACTTTTTGGTGTCCTTCGATTATCTTGGGGGTGCCATGGGCATACCCAAGCTTAGGCTCTTTCCACTCCTTGTTCCATAATCCATCAAAAGATTTCACCCAAAACTTGAAAACTTCACAACACAAAACTCAACAGAAATCTCGTGAGCTCCGTTAGCGAAAGAAAACAAAAGACCACTTCAAGGTACTGTAATGAACTCATTATTTATTTATATTTGTGTTAAACCTACTGTATTCCAACTTCTCTATGGATTATAAACTATTTTACTAGCCATAGATTCATCAAAATAAGCAAACAACACACGGAAAACAGAATATGTCAAAAATAGAACAGTCTGTAGTAATCTATAACTAACGCAAACTTATGGAACTCCAAAAAATCAGACAAAATAGGACGGCCTAGGCAATTTTTTTATTGATCAGCAGAAATTGGAATCACTATTTTATCACGTTCTGGTGATTTTTAACAATTTTTTTTGTGAATAGAAAGTTTCTGGAAATTACAGCAAGATCAAATAACTATCATCCAAGAAGATCCTATAGGTTTAACTTGGCACAAACACTAATTAAAAGATAAAACCACATCTAAACAGAAGGTAGATGGATTATTTATTCCTAAATAGAAACAAAAACAAAATAAAATAAAATAAAATTGGGTTGCCTCCCAACAAGCACTGTCGTTTAACGCCCCTGGCTAGGCATAAAAGCAAGGATAGATTTAGGTATTGCCATCTTTGGTAGGCAATCCATAAGTGGATCTCATGATAGATTCATATGGTAATTTTATTTTCTTCCTACGGAAGTGTTGCATGCCCTTCTTGAAGGGGAATTGGAATCTAATATTCCCTTCCTTCATATCAATAATCGCACCAATCGTTCTAAGGAAAGGTCTACCAAGAATAATAGGACAAGAAGGATTGCAATCTATATTAAGAACGATAAAATCTACGGGCACATAATTCCTATTTGCAACAATAAGAACATCATTAATTCTTCCCATAGGTTCCTTAATAGTGTAATCCTCAAGATGCAAGTTTAGAGAGCAATCATCAAAATCACGGAAATCTAGCAAATCACACAAAGTTTTGGGAATAGTGGAGACACTAGCAGCCAAATCACATAAAGCATAAAATTCATGATCCTTAATCTTAATTTTAATAGTTGGTTCCCACTCATCATAGAGTTTTGTATGGTTAGAAACTTCCAGCTCAAGTATTTCTTCATAATATTGCATCAAGGAATCAACGATATGTTTAGTAAACGCTTTATTTTGACTATAAGCATGAGGAGAATTTAGCACGGATTGCAACAATGAAATACAATCAATTAAAGAGCAACTTTCATAATTAAATTCCTTGAAATCCAATATAGTGGGTTTAGCAACATCTAGGGTTTTATTCTTTTCAATCCCACTTTTATCAATTTCATCATCAAGATCTAAATACTCCGCATTTTTGGAACGCCGTCTAGGTAAGAGTGGATCATATTCAGTTTCATCAAGATTCATATTGCAAAACAAAGATTTAATAGGGGACACATCAATAACTTTTAGATCTTCATCTTGATTTTCATTGGAATTGGAAGAACACGCTTTAATAAAGGCATCTTTCGTAGCACGCATCCTAGCGGTTCTTTCCTTGCACTCATCAATGGAAATTCTCATGGCTTTGAGAGACTCATTGATATCATGCTTAGGAGGAATAGATCTAAGCTTTAAAGAATCAACATCAAGAGAAATTCTATCAACGTTCCTAGCCAATTCACCAACTTTAAGTAATTTCTCTTCAAGCAAAGCATTAAAATTCTTTTGTGAATTCATAAACTCTTTAACACTATTCTCAAATTCAGAGGGCATCTTATTAAAATTTCCATAAGAGTTGTTGTAGGAATTTCCATAATTATTCGAAGGATTACTAGGATAAGGCCTAGGATTAAAATTCCCTCTATACGCGTTGTTACCAAAATTATTCCTACCAACAAAATTCACATCCGTAGATTCATTATTATTCTCAATCAAAGTAGACAAAGGCATATCATTAGGATCAGAAGAAACACTCATAGTAGCAAATAATTTCATAAGTCCATCCATCTTTCCACTCAAAACATTGATTTCTTCTATCGCATGCACTTTTTTATTAGTAGATCTTTTAGTGTGCCATTGAGAATAATTAACCATAATATTATCTAGGAGTTTAGTAGCATATCCTAAAGTGATTTCCATAAAAGTGCCTCCCGCGGCCGAATCTAAAAGATTTCTAGAAGCAAAATTCAATCTGGCATAATTTTTTTGTAAAATCATCCACAAATTCAAACCATGAGTAGGGCAATTACGTATCATTAATTTAATTTTCTCCCAAGCTTGTGCAACATGTTCATGATAAAGTTGCTTAAAATTCATACTATTGTTTCTAAGAGAGATGATCTTAGCGGGAAGAAAATACTTAGAGATAAAAGCATCTTTGCACTTGTTCCAAGAATCAATACTATTTTTAGGCAAAGACGAAAACCAAGCTTTAGCTCGATCTCTAAGAGAAAAAGGAAATAGCTTCAGTTTAACAATATCATTATCGACATCTTTCTTATTTTGCATATCACATAAATCAACGAAGCTATTTAGGTGAGTAGCGGCATCTTCACTAGGAAGGTCGGCGAATTGATCTTTCATAACAAGATTCAACAAAGCAGTATTGATTTCACATGATGCAGTATTGGCAAGAGGAGCAATCGGAGTGCTAAGGAAATCAATATTGTTGGTATTGGTATAGTCACACAATTTGGTATTATCTTGAGCCATCGTGACAAACAAGCAATCCAACACACGAGCAAACAAAAGGCAAGAGAGAAAAAGGCAAATGGAAAAGAGAGGGCGAATAAAACGGCAAGGGTGAAGTGGGGGAGAAGAAAACGAGAGGCAAATGGTAAATAATGTAGTGTGAGAGATAGGAATTGTGATGGGTACTTCATATGTTGACTTTTGCGTAGACTCCCCGGCAACGTCACCAGAAATTCTTCTTGCTACCTCTTGAGCACTGCGTTGGATTTCCCTGAAGAGGAGAGGATGATGCAGCAAAGTAGCGTAAGTATTTCCCTCAGTTTTTGACAACCAAGGTATCAATCCAGTAGGAGGCCACGCGCAAGTCCCTCGTACCTACACAAAACAATAGCTCAACGCAACCAACGCGATTAGGGGTTGTCAATCCCTTCATGGTCACTTACGAGAGTGAGATCTGACAGAGATGATAGATAAGTTTTTTGGTATTTTTGATATAAAGACGCAAGGTAAAATAAAAGGCAAAGTAAAAGGCAAAGCAATAATAAAGTGATTAGAGATTAATATGATGAGAATAGACCCGGGGCCATAGGTTTCACTAGTGTCTTCTCTCAAGAGCATAAATATTTCTACGGTGGGTGAACAAATTACTGTTGAGCAATTGACAGAATTGAGCATAGTTATGAGAATATCTAGGTATGATCATGTATATAGGCATCACGTCCGAGACAAGTAGACCGACTCCTGCCTGCATCTACTACTATTACTCCACTCATCGACCGCTATCCAGCATGCATCTAGAGTATTAAGTTAATAAAAACAGCATAACGCCTTAAGCAAGATGACATGATGTAGAGGAATAAATTCATGCAATATGATAAATACCCCATCTTGTTATCCTCGATGGCAACAATACAATACGTGCCTTGCTGCCCCTTGTGTCACTGGTTAAGGACACCGAAAGATTGAACCCAAAGCTAAGCACTTCTCCCATTGCAAGAAAAACCAATCTAGTAGGCCAAACCAAACTGATAATTCGAAGAGACTTGCAAAGATAACCAATCATACATAAAAGAATTCAGAGAAGATTTAAATATTGTTCATAGATAATCTTGATCATAAACCCACAATTCATAGATCTGAACGAACACACCGCAAAAAGAAGGTTACATCAAATAGATCTCCACGAGAGAGGGGGAGAACATTGTATTGAGATCCAAAAAGAGAGAATAAGCCATATTGCTACTAACTATGGACCCGAAGGGCTGAGGTAAACTACTCACACTTCATCGGAGGGGCTATGGTGATGATGTAGAAGCCCTCCATGGTGGATTCCCCTTCCGGCGGAGCTCCGGAACAGGCCCCAAGATGGGATCTCATGGGTACAGAAGGTTGCGGCGGTGGAATTAGGTTTTTGGCTCCGTATCTGATCGTTTAGGGCTACGTAGGTATATATAGGAGGAAGGAGTACGTCGGTGGAGCTCTGAGGGGCCCATGAGGCAGGGGGGCGCGCACTAGGGGGCGCTCCCTCCACCCTCGTGACCGCCTCGTGGCTTTCTTCACGGAGGGTCCAAGTCTCCTGGATCATATCTGATGAGAAAATCACGCTCCTGAAGGTTTCATTCCGTTTGGACTCCGTTTGATATTTCGTTTCTTCGAAACACTGAAATAGGCAAAAAACAGCAATTCTGGGATGGGCCTCCGGTTAATAGGTTAGCACCAAAAGTAATATAAAAGTGGAAAATAAAGCCTAATATAGTCCAAAACAGTAGATAATATAGCATGGAGCAATCAAAAATTATAGATATGTTGGAGACGTATCACGTCGCGATTCTCTGGTATGATCAGGGTGATGCAGCGGCCGGAGTTGAGGTCGAGGACGAAGACTTGGCGGCGGCGACGGCTGAGCTTGAGCGCTAGGTCAACGCAAGGAAGAAGATGAAGTGAAGAGGCACGAGGGGGAAAAGTAAAAATGACCCCCGGTCCTATTTATAAGGTGAATGGATAAGTGGTAGGCGCGGGAATCGAGGAGGTTGAAAAACGGATCTGTAGATATACAGACGCCTCGATTTTCGAAGATTCATTAAAGGAGAAGTATTAAAATATTTGGGCTCTATATAAAGTTAATGGAAGATGACATCACGGATTATCATGATCTTGGAAGATGGCGTCATGGCGAGTTACAATATTTTCACGAAGGTGTTGAAAAAGGAATTCTCCTAAGTATTGAATATTGACATGAACAAGTTCAAATCAATCTGGGGCCTAATGTTGGGGATATAACTACTAAGCATAAACCGCCCAGGAGGGGCCGGGTTATACTCATTATAAGTTATCCATATTGAAGCCCACGAAGACAAGGAATATGGCGCTTTACGGAAGAAATCTAACAAGAAAGCCCAAGGCCCAAAGGCGGATTAGGGTCCGTAAATATAAACCGCCATATGATGTATAATTTGTGTTGTAAGATAGGAAAGGGTAGAAACCGAGTCAGACACGTTTATGGGCCAGCCGAGATTCTGTAAACCGCCGGGCGTCAACCTGTGTATATAAAGGGATGACCCGGTGACGGTTTAGGGACAAGAAATAACAGATCGAGAGCCAGGCAAAGCGTATTCGCTCCCTGGTCATCGAAACCCTAGCAATTCCACCTCGACTGGATTAGGCTTTTACCTTCACCGCAAGGGGCCAAACCAGTATAAACTCATTGCATCCTTTGTCCCGCTTTAACCCCTTTAAGCTAACTACGTTGTGATGGCTCCATGACTAAGTCCTCACACTTGGACATCTGCCGTGACAAAACCACGACAACTGAGGCATAGGGAATGACTTTTACTCTCTTTCTATTTTCTGCCATGGTCGTGTTTTGAGTCTTTACTCAACTTCACACCTTGCAACACAGGTAAGAACTCTTTCTTTCGCTTTTCCATTTTGAACTACTTCAAAATCTTGTCAAGGTATGTACTCATTGAAAAAACTTATCAAGCGTCTTGATCTATCTCTATAGATCTTGATGCTCAATATGTAAGCAGCTTCACTGAGGTCTTTCTTTTAAAAACTCCTTTCAAACACTCCTTTATGCTTTCCAGAAAAATTCTACATCATTTCCGATCAACAATATGTCATTCACATATACTTATCAGAAAGGCTATAGTGCTCCCACTCACTTTCTTGTAAATACAGGCTTCAACGCAAGTCTGTATAAAACTATATGCTTTGATCAACTTATCAAAGCGTATATTGCAACTCTGAGATGCTTGCAACAGTCCATAAATGGATCGATGGAGCTTGCACACTTTGCTAGCACCTTTAGGATTGACAAAACCTTCTTGTTGCATCATATACAACTCTTCTTTAAGAAATCCATTAAGGAATTTAGTTTTGACATCCATTTGCCAGATTTCATAAAATGTGGCAATTTCTAACATGATTCGGACAGACTTTAAGCATCGATACGAGTGAGAAAATCTCATTGTAGTAAACTCTTGAATTTGTCAAAAACCCTTTTCGACAAGTCGAGCTTTGTATATAGTAACACTACTATCATCGTCCGTCTTCCTCTTGAAGATCCATTTATTCTAAATGGCTCACCGATCATCGTGTTAGTCAATCAAAGTCCATACTTTGCTCTCATACATGGATCCCATCTCTGATTTCATGGCCTCAAGCCATTTCGCGGAATCTGGGATCATCATCGCTTCCTCATAGTTCATAAGTTTGTCATGGTCTAGTAACATGACTTCCAGAACAGGATTACCGTACCACCCTGGCGTGGACCTACGAGGTTCAGTAGTGACTTGATCTAAAGTTACATGATCATCATCATTAGCTTCCTCACTAATTGGTGTAGGAATCACTGGAACTGATTTCTGTGATGTACTACTTTCCAATTTGGGAGAAGGTACAATTACATCATCAAGTTCTACTTTCCTCCCACTCACTTCTTTCGAGAGAAATTCCTTCTCTAGAAAGGATCCACTCTTAGCAACAAAGATCTTGCCTTCGGATATGTGATAGAAGGTGTACCCAACAGTTTCCTTTTTGGGTATCCTATGAAGACGCACTTCTCCGATTTGGGTTTGAGCTTATCGGTTTGAAACTTTTTCACATAAGCATCGCAACCCCAAACTTTAAGAAATGACAGCTTAGGTTTCTTGCTTTACCACAGTTCATACGGTGTCGTCTCAACGGATTTTTAGACGGCGCCCTATTTAACGTGAATGCAGCTGCCTCTAATGCATAACCCCAAAACGATAGTGGTAAATCGGTAAGAGACATCATAGATCGCACCATATCAAATAAAGTACGGTTACAATGTTCAGACACACCATTATGCTGTGGTGTTCCAGGTGGCATGAGTTGCGAAACTATTCCACGTTGTTTCAAATGAAGGACGAACTCGTAAATCAAATATTCGCCTCCATGATCAGATCGTAGAAACTTTATTTTCTTGTTACGATGATTGTCAACTTCACTCTGAAATTCCTTGAACTTTTCAAATGTTTCAGACTTGTGTTTCATTAAGTAGATATACCCTACTCAAATCATATGTGAAGTTCAGAAAATAACGATACCCGCCGCGAGCCTCAACACTCATCGGACCGCATACATCGGTATGTATTATTTCCAATAAGTCAGCGGCTCGCTCCATTGTTCCGGAGAACGGAGTCTTAGTCATGTTGCTCATGAGGCATGGTTCGCAAGCATCAAGTGATTCATAATCAAGTGATTCCAAAAGTCCATCAGCATGGAGTTTCTTCATGCACTTTACACCAATATGACCTAAACGGCAGTGCCACATATAAGTTGCACTATCATTATTAACTTTGCATCTTTTGGCCTTAATATGATGAATATGTGTATCACTACGATCGAGATTCAATAAACCATTTATATTGAGTGTATGACCATAGATGGTTTTATTCATGTAAATAGACCAACAATTATTCTTTCACTTAGATGAATAAATGTATTGCAATAAACATGATCCAATCATATTCATGCTCAACGCAAACACCAAATAACATTTATTTTAGGTTCAACACTAATCCCGAAGGTAAAGGGAGTGTGCGATGGTGATCTTGTCAACCTTGGAATCACTTCCAACTCACATCATCACATCGCCCTTAACTAGTCTCTGTTTAGTTTGCAACTCCTGTTTCAAGTTACTACTCTTAGCAACTGAACCAATATCAAATACTGAGGGGTTGCTATAAACACTAGTAAAGTACACATCAATAACATGTATATCAAATATACCTTTGTTCACTTTGCCATCCTTCTTATCCGCCAAGTATCAAGGGCAGTTCCACTTTCAGTGACCATTTCCTTTGCGGTAGAAGCACTCAGTTTCAGGCTTGGGTCTATCTTTGGGCTTCTTCATGGGAGTGGCAACTTGCTTAACATTCTTCTTAAAGTTCCCTTTCTTTCCCTTGCCCCTTTACTTAAAACTAGTCGTCTTGTCAACCATCAACACTTGATGCTTTTCTTGATTTCTACATTCGCTAATTTTAGCATCGCGAAGAGCTCGGGAAGTGTCTTGTTCATCCCTTGCATACTATAGTTCATCACAAAGTTCTAGTAACTTGGTGATAGTGACTAGAGAACCTTGTCAATCACTATATTATCTGGAAGATTAACTCCCACTTGATTCTAGTGATTGTAGTACTCAGACATTCTGAGCAATGCTCACAGGTTGAGCTATTCTCCTCCATCTTGTATGCAAAATACTTGTCAAAGGTCTCATACCTCTCAACCCGGGCATGAGTCTGAAATACAAATTTCAGCTCTTGGAACATCTTATATGTTCTGTGGCGTTCAAAACATTTTTTAAGTCCCGGTTCTAAGCCGTAAAGCATGGCGCACTAAACTATCAAGTAGTCATCATACCGAGCTTATCAAACGTTCATAACGTCTGCATCTGCTCCTGCAATAGGTCTGTCACCTAGCGGTGCATCAAGGACATAATTGTCCTGTGCAGCAATGAGGATAATCGTCATATCACAGACCTAGTCCGCATCATTGGTACTATCAACTTTCAACTTAGTTTACTCTAGGAACATATCATAAATAAAATGGGGAAGCTATATGCGAGCAATTGATCTACAATAACATAGATATGCAAAAACTATCAGGACTAAGTTCATGATAAATTAAAGTTCAATTAATCATATTACTTAAGAAATTCCACATAGATAGACATCCCTCTAGTCATCTAAATGATCACGTGATCCATATCAACTAAACCATGTCCGATCATCACGTGAGATGGAGTAGTTTTCAATGGTGAACATCTCTATGTTGATCATATCTACTATATGATTCACGTTCGACCTTTTGGTCTCAGTGTTACGAGGACATATCTGCATATGCTAAGCTCATCAAGTTTAACCTGAGTATACTGCACGTGCAAAACTAGCTTGCACCCGTTGTATGTGAACATAGAGCTTATCACACCCGATCATCATGTGGTGCCTCGGCACGACGAACTGACGCAACGGTGCATACTCAGGGAGAACACTTGTACCTTGAAATTTAGTGAGAGATCACCTTATAATGCTACCGCCGTACTAAGCAAAATAAGATGCATAAAAGATAAACATCACATGCAATCAAAATATGTGACATGATATGGCCATCATCATGTTGTGCCTTTGA
Organism: Aegilops umbellulata; assembly: GCA_032464435.1. Lineage (NCBI taxonomy): Eukaryota > Viridiplantae > Streptophyta > Magnoliopsida > Poales > Poaceae > Aegilops > Aegilops umbellulata. The sequence goes on from CP136054.1 coordinate 380,965,314, forward strand.
TATCCATCTCCAAAGCACCGTCATGATCTCCATCATCACCGGCTTGACACCTTGATCTCCATCGTAGTGTCGTTGTCGTCTCACCAACTATTGCTACTACGACTATCGTTACCGCTTAGTGATAAAGTAAAGCAATTACATGGCGATTGCATTTCATACAATAAAGCGACAACCATAAGGCTCCTGCCAGTTGCCTATAACTTCTACCAAACATGATCATCTCATACACTAACGTATATCACATCATGTCTTGACCATATCACATCACAACATGCCCTGCAAAAACAAGTTAGACGCCCTCTACTTGGTTGTTGCAAGTTTTACGTGGCTGCTACGGGCTTCTAGCAAGAACCGTTCTTACCTAAGCATCAAATACACAATGATTTTTCATCAAGTGTGTTGTTTTAACCTTCAACAAGGACCGGCCGTAGTCAAACTCGATTCATCTAAAGTTGGAGAAACAAACACCTGCCAGCCACCTATGTGCAAAGCACGTCAGTAGAACTGGTCTCATGAATGTGTTCATGTAATGTTGGTCCGGGCTGCTTCATCCAACAATACCGCCGAATCAAAGTAAGACGTTGGTGGTAAGCAGTATGACTATTATCGCCCATAACTCTTTTTGTTCTACTCGTGCATATCATCTACGCATAGACCTGGCTCGGATGCCACTGTTGGGGAATGTAGCATGCAAGTTCAAAAAAAAATCCTGCGATCACGCAAGATCTCTCTAGGAGATGCATAGCAACAAGCGGGGGAGAGTGTTTCCATGTACCCTCATAGACCGAAAGCAGAAGCGTTAGGTTAATGAGGTTGATGTAGTCGAACGTCTTCATGATCCAACCGATCTAGTACCGAACGTACGGCACCTCCGAGTTCAACAAACGTTCAGCTTGATGACGTCCCTCGAACTCTTGATCCAGGAGAGGGTCGAGGGAGAGTTCCGTCAGCACGACGGTGTGGTGACGATGATGGTGATGTGATCTGTGCAGGGCTTTGCCTAAGCTCTACGAGGCTATGACCAGAGGAGCAAACTGTGGAGGGGGGCACCGCACACGACTAAGAGAATATCTGATGTGCCTTTGGGGTGCCCCCTGCCCCCGTATAGAAAGGAGGAGAGGGGAGGCCGGTCGGCCCTAGGGGGCGCGCCAAGTGGGGGAGTCCCACTAGGACTTCTAGTCCTAGTCGGCTCCCCCCCCCCCCGTCCTTCCAACGGAGAGGGGGAAAGGGGAAAGAAGGGGAGAGGGAGAAGGAAAGGGGGGTCGCGCCCCCACCCCTTGTCCAATACGGACTAGCCATTGGGGGCGCCACCTCTTGTGGCATGCCTCCCTCTCTCCACTATGGCCCATGAGGCCCATTAACTTTCCCGGGGGGTTCCGGTAACCTCCCGGTACTCCGAAAAATCCCCGAACCTCTTCGGAACCATTCCGGTGTCCTTACGTAACCTTCCAATATATCAATCTTTACCTCTCGACCATTTCAAGACTCCTCATCATGTTTGTGATCTCATACGGGACTCCGAACAAACTTCGGTCACCAAAACACACAACTCATAACACAAATCGCCATCGAACGTTAAGCGTGCGGACCCTACGGGTTCGAGAACTATGTAGACATGACCGAGACACATCTCCGGACAATAACCAATAGCGGAAACTGGATGCTCATATTGGCTCCTACATATTCTATGAAGATCTTTATCCGTCAAACCGCAATAACAACATATGTTATTCCCTTTGTCATCGGTATGTTACTTGCCCGAGATTCTATCGTCGATATCATCATACCTAGTTCCATCTCGTTACCAGCAAGTCTCTTTACTCGTTCTGTAATGCATCATCCCGCAACTAACTCATTATTCACATTGCTTGCAAGGCTTATAGTGATGTGCATTATCGAGAGGGCCCAAAGATACCTCTCCGATACTCGGAGTGACAAATCGTAATCTCGATCTACGCCAACCCAACAAACACCTGCGGAGACACCTATAGACCAACTTTATAATCACCCAGTTATGTTGTGACGTTTGATAGCACACAAGGTGTTCCTCTAGTATTCGGGAGTTGCGTAATCTCATAGTCAGAGGAATATGTATAAGTCATGAAGAAAGCAATAGCAATAAAACTTAACGATCATTATGCTAAGCTAACAGATGGGTCTTGTACATCACGTCATTCTCTAATGATGTGATCATGTTCATCAAATGACAACACATGTCTATGGTTAGGAAACTTAACCATCTTTGATTAACGAGCTAGTCAAGTAAAGGCATACTAGGGACACTCTGTTTTGTCTATGTATTCACACATGTACTAAGTTTCCGGTTAATACAATTCTAGCATGAATAATAAACATTTATCATGATATAAGGAAATATAAATAACAACTTTCTCTAGGGCATATTTCCTTCATTAATAGCTAGACTATGTAGCTTCATTAAATCAATCAATTACACCGAGATTTTAGAGTAAGTCATTTTAAATCAGTATTGCAATTGTAAAGTATGTTACTTGTTTTCTTAATGGTTTATTTTCTTAATTTGTATCATTATCAGGAAAGTATGGATCCATAGTTCAAAACCATATCCAATTAGCTTGTCTCTCAAAAAAACTACAAGGAATGCTAAAGGATGATTTACCCATGGACCGAGATTGCTTTAATTTGATCCTATGGAAGATTATGTTGGATGACATCCAAACGGCACAAAAAAGCAATTGATAGCAAAGCATTATCTGGACAGGAAATTTTGGGTGTGTTCTTATATTCGTAATATAATTTTTTATATTATGATTTTTTATCATATTTTTAACCAATTATTTTATATATTAGATGACTACTGATTTTGGAAGACACCCAGATTACCGTAAAAAGTTAGATGTGGAGCAACTAGCAATTTTGTTCGTAGTTGGTCTGGTATCAAATATAATGTTTCGACATGCAAATCGATAAGAGCACTTTTATATACTTTGGAGAAAAAAAAGTTTATTACATCTAATATGTAGCCTATTTTAGATCCATATTCCAGTACAATCCATGGATGAATTCATTCTATTCACATTGGACCAAGAGACCAGAACAGTGTACTTGGACCCTACTCCTATTAATCCAATGTACCGATACAACCCACTCACAAAATATGTGAAAAAATTATATGGATTTCCGAACACTTACCAAAAGCAATGTCAAAAGCATGCCCTGGGTCTAGATGGGACGAGAATATTCTCCTATGGCATCATAAAATCCTAGATGATATTCCAGTTTACAACAGGTATTTTTCATAAGATGAATACTAGATACTGATTATTTGTTGATTTCAGTATGTAGACAATATTAATAAAGTATATTTATATTCTTGTATAAGGGAATTGTCTGGTTATCTTTTCCCCCTATTCATGTCACATGGGAAGACGAAAGACCACATTTGCCATTTTTAAAGGTAAATATTACAATTGTATAGATATGTGCTTTTATGATTATTATACATCTGATGCTGATGTCATTGTTTTACAAAAAAATGAATAAATAGGATGGATATGAACTCAGAAAACTAATTTTGGGCCAAGTGCTAACATTCAAGGACAATGAATGTGAAGATAACATGCCTGGTAGTGTACTGGAATTCATCAAGTGTATTAGGAAAGTAAAACTGGTATGTCAAATAGTATCGATTCATCTCGAAATGTCAAATGACTCAAATATTTGATTCCAATATGCTAACCTTGTTTTCCTACCAATATGCTTGTGTAGGGAGCTCAATCGGTGGAAGGTGATTTGCTAGAGAGATTTCTTGCAGCCAGATTTCTTGCAGCCAATAGTTAATAGGCAATGAGCAGGGAGACAGTGAACATGTAGAGCTGGATTTTTTTCCTTTCAGAAAATAATACTGGATTTTGGTTTCTACTTAAAATATCACTTATATATATATATATATATATATATATATATATATATATATATATATATATATATATATATATATATATATATATATATATATATGTAGAAAACTTTTGGAGCTTGCGATGATATACATTTTTCGGGGTTGCCAACTATAAGAGAATGATGGAGTGCTTTAAAATTCGATGTTTGTGGGTTCAGACATGCCAATACTGTGGAAATGAAAATTAGTACAGAATCGTGTACTATGTTGCTCAATAATTATTTTATAGTTTGTTGCTATTGATTTTATTTGGCTTCAAGTGTTGCACAATGTCACGTGGAGCAAGTTATATTGACTATTATTGAGCTTAGGGTCGTTCAATCTAGCTTCAACTACATAAAACGATAACCACATAATTTTGAGTTGAGATTGATCCCAAAAATTATCAGATCAGGATGTTCTAAAAATCAGGAGAGCCAGAGTGCCCGATCCACCACTCTTCGGTTGCCCAAATAGGTAGGCCATGGCCACCCCATGCTCACCTCTTGGACAATCTGGAATGAAAGAAAGGCGCGGCGAGGCGGCGGCGAGCGCTGTGGAGGAGCAGGTTGAGGCGGAGGAGGCGGAGGTGGGGGAGGAGGAGCGCGTCTTCACACATGGCAGAGGAGACGGATGGAGTGGCCGGGGATGGGGGTCTTACGGAATGGATAGTCGTGGGCTTTTTCTTTTAAAGCAAACGACTTTGAGGTCTGAACTACCTGCTACCAAAAGAACACAAACACTCTCAACGGACCATAGTTTCAAAAACAATAGTGCTAAATAAATAAGACATGCAATATAATATTCCAAAAAAATTCTTTCACGATAAGAAAATTTCAATTTTTTAAAATATTCTTGAAAATCTAAAAAACCTACTCAAAGTAAAAAAAACATCATGTTTTACTAAACAACAAAAAAAAGTTGATACTTTTTAATAGGATGAAATGAAAATTAGGAGCTGAATAGGTCATCACAAACATTGTTAGGATACGTCCAAATTACAAAGTCCAAAAAGAAATACTCGGTGTAACCTTATTTCTAATGTTTGCAACAATTGGATTCCAAAAACATAAAAATTACCGAACAAAAATGCCCACATAATTACACACATAAAAATAGTTTAAAATTATTTCAACAAACATGTTCATGCTTTTTTAAAAACACTTAAAATTCCCCATAAAAGCACTACTAACTACAAAAAACATTTCAAAATGTAAAATAGAAATAATTAATTTACATAAAAATATTTCATACAGAAATGTGCCGTTTTACATAATTTTTTATACTACTCTTCAAAAGGTTTTACATTTTCAATGAAAATATTAAGACTTAATAAAAACAAGGAAATTTTCACGTTCAAAATTTATTTAAATTAGATATATAAAGTGGCAGAAAAGTACCCATGAAGCATGTCCTGTCACATTTATCGCCCGGTGCAACGCATGGGCATTTGTACTAGTTTGAGTTAAACATTTGTATAAATTATGGATTTAGGCCTAATATAAATGTTGGGTGTAAAGGTGAGAGTTGAACTAACAGAACTAGTTGCATTTTAACTACTTAATATCTTTATTACTCCCTCCAATTAAAAAATGTTGTGGCTTTAATTCAGCTTTAGTTTAAATCTGAACTAAAGCCACAACACTTATTTTGGAACGGAGGAAGTACTAACTAGTGCAGATCTGGGTATAGGAACCACTGTCCTTTGAATTAAGGATCAATTTGGGGATTTTGTCTCAGCACACAAGAGCATTTTAGTTCCCAGAATGTCTAGATTAAGTAGAGGAGAGTTCAAGGTGTTCAGGAGTGATGGAGAACACGAACAACCTAGAGTGATGTCGGAGCAGCTCTGTCGTGGCCACATACTCGAGCTGTAGTGTGCGTCGTCCAGCGGCAAGGCTGCAGCCACTATCTGCAATTCAAAAACCAGAAACCAAAATTAGGGAGATTAGAGTATCAAGTGATGAGGGAAAATAGGGGAATAGCATCAGCAAAGATAAGGCTCCGCTTGGAGTGGGTGTAAATTTATACATCTGTATTTATTTCACAATTGTAAATTACTGGTCGACACTTGTGTTTTGCCTAGAACAAAAATGATGGGACAAGGTATGTATTCTAAACCAGCGAGAAACATGAATCCACATAGGGCCCAAGGGAATTCGGATCTAGACATGGACATTAATTGTAACGCCCTCGATGCGGCTATATCTCCCACGTGTCGAAGCACGACTTAGAGGCATAACCGCATTGAAAGCAATGTCGCAAGTGAGGTAATCTTCACATGACCCATGTAATACATAAGGGAAAGAGATACATAGTTGGCTTACAATCGCCACTTCACACAAAACATGAGTAAAGCATTACATCATACAGATACAATCAAGGTCCGACTACGGAACCAAAATAAAAGAAGACTACCCCAAATGCTACACAGATCCCCGATCGACCCGACTGGGCTCCACTACTGATCGACTGAAATGAAACAACACAATGAGCAAGATCTTCATCGAGCTCCTGCTTGAACTCGGGTGCGTCACCTGCACAGTTTCATCGGCACCTGCAAACTGGTTTTTGGAAGTATATGTGAGTCACGGGGACTCAGCAATCTCACACCCGCGAGATCAAGACTATTTAAGCTTAAAGGTAGGACAGGGTAGTGAGGTGGAGCTGCAGCAAGCGACTAGCGTATATGGTGGCTAACATACGCAAATGAGAGCGAGAAGAGAAGGCAAAAGCACGGTCGAACAACTATGATCAAGAAGTGATCCTGAAACTACTTACGTCAAGCATAACTCCAACACCGTGTTCACTTCCCGGACTCCGCCGAGAAGAGACCATCACGGTTACACACTCGGTTGATGTATTTTAACTAAGATCAACTTCGGGTTTTCTACAACCGGACATTAACAAATTCCCATCTGCCACATAACCGCGGGCACGGCTTTCGAAAGTTCAAACCCTGCAGGGGTGTCCCAACTTAGCCCATGATAAGCTCTCGCAATCAACGAAGGATATTCCTTCTCCCCGGGAAGACCCGATCAGTCTCAGAATCCCGGCTACAAGACATTTCGACAGCAATAAAACAAGTCCAGCAAAGTCGCCCGATGCGCCGACATCCTGATAGGAGCTGCACATATCTCGTTCTCAGGGCAACACCGGATGAGCAGTCCGTACAGCTAAAACCAAGTCTCAAGTTGCCCCGAGGTGGCGCTGCAAAGGGCTCTAGTTCGGACCAGCACTTAGAGAAGCACTGGCCCGGGGGGGCTAAATAAAGATGACCCTCGGGCTGGCCGACCCAAGGGAAAGGGATAGGTGGTGGTGAGGCAAATGGTAAAACCAATGTTGGGCCTTGCTGGAAAAGTCTTATTCAAAGCGAACTGTCAAGGGGGTCCCATAAATCACCCGACCGCGTTAGGGATGCAAAATCCGGGAACATAACACCGATATGACGGAAACTAGGGCGGCAAGAGTGGAACAAAACACCAGGCATAAGGCCGAGCCTTCCACCCTTTACCAAGTATATAGATGCATTAGTTAAATAAGATATATTGTGATATCCCAACAAGTAAACATGTTCCAATCAAGGAACAACATCTCCATGTTCCAACAAGGAACAAACTTCATCTTCACCTGCAACTAACAACGCTATAAGAGGGGCTGAGCAAAGTGGTAACATAGCCAAACAACGGTTTGCTAGGACAAGGTGGGTTAGAGGCTTGGTTTAACAATATGGGAGGCATGATAAGCAAGTGGTAGGTATCGCAACATAGGCATAGCAAAAGAGCGAGCAATCTAGCAAGCAAAGATAGTAGTGATTTTGAGGGTATGGTCATCTTGCCTGAAATCCCGCAAGGAAGAAGAACGAGTCTATGAAGAAGACAAACGGACGAAGTCGAACGAATCCTCACAATTCCGGAACGAAACCGAAGCTAACGAGAGAATCAACCCGGAAAGAAACAAACAACATAGTAAACAACCACCACATACACATGGCATGATGCACAAACGAGTATGATGCATGTCCGGTTTTAAGATGCATGGCATGGCAAAATGCACAAACAAAACTACAAATTAAGTGGAGCTCAATATGCAACGAGTTGCATATCGACGAAACACCACATCAAGTATTTAGTTCTCTCTTGTTTATATACCCAATAAAATTAAACGTTGATTAACATGACAAAAGGTGAAGCATAAATAAACTAACTATTTAGGCAAGTTTAAATGAGGCCTGAAACAACAAACAACAAATCCGGAAAATCCTCATATGCATATTTTGAATTAGCTACTGTTCTGCCTAAACACAATTTTAATGTTGTTAAACAGCAAAATAAAGTGCATCATGTTAAACTAGGCATTTTTTCACCCCATTTACATATAAAGAACATTTAAAACCGAGCTACGGTTATTTAGTTATGAATTAAACCATTTTAACATGACATTTTAACAAATTAATGCAAACAGCAAGTTAAACATTTTTAACATGGATGAAAGTTGCATATTAGGAAACTAGATGAAATTCTAAGCAAGTTACATATATAGTTTATTTAATTCTAATGCATGGTTAAATAGTTATTAGCAGTTTAAAACAGGGGCATTTCTGCAATAAGCATGTCCAGGATTTAAAGACAAAATCACAGCATAGGAAAAAAACAAGTCGCGGGCCGACTTAGAGCTACAGGCCGAAACAGGACATGGGCACTAGGGGGGTTTCTCACCGGGCCTCATGGGCCGGCTGGAGGAGAGGGGCTGGCTGCAGCGCTGGGCCACGGGTCGCGGTCAACGGGAGGTGTCGAGGCAGAGGCATCGCCCTCCTCTGCCTGAACTGATGCTGCGTTTGTTGTCGACTCGCTCGACCACGGGCGAAGCAGGGACTTGGAGGCGGCGGGGCTGCATCCTCCGGCGACAGGGATGGCACGGAGGCGAGCAGATCCCGGCGGCGGCGGAGCTTGGCAAGGCCATGACCGAGGCGACGAACTGCAGGTGCGGCGGCACCAGTTCCGGCCGCGGACGGATCTACGACAGCGGCCATGCCGTTCCCTGCGGGTACAGAGGAGAGTTTGAGAGCGGAGAGATAACATAGTAGGAGGAGGAGGGAAGGGAGGCAGCAGGACACGACGTGAACCTCCTGGTTCGATGAAGAGGAGGCACATCGGCGCGAGAGAGGCCGGCGGCGCCATGGCTGTAGAACGAGGTGTCGGGTGCAGGTTCGATGGGAGCACAGGGGCGGTGCCATGGCGGCAGGGGACTTGGCGAAGCAGGGAAGCTCTGGGACGAGCGGGACAACGGGGATGGACGCGGGAGGACGAATCTGTCCGTCTCCCGGCTGGGCCTGGTGCAAAACGGCGGCGAGGGAGCTGCGGCCATCCATGGCTGTACCTGGTACAGAGAGGGAGAGGCATGAGAGACAAGGGAGAGAACCAGAGGGCAGAGGAACAGAGGAGAAGAAGAGGGGAAGGGGCGACGGGGTCCTGGTGGTGCTGCTGCTTGCAGCCAGTGGCGAGCTGCTCGTGATCCCCTCGGGATCGAGCAGAGGAGGCGCTGGTGAGGGGATTGGGTCGAGGACGAACGAGGAGGGAGATGAGCTGTGGGTGGTGAGCGATGGTTGGGGAGGGATGGATCCCGATGGGGATTTGGTGGAGTGGCGGCGCGGCTGGGAGGATGGGACAGGTCCCTAGATTTTAGGGTTTGGTCTAGAAATGGACTAGGGGCTATATATATATATATATATATATATATATATATATATATATATATATATATATATATATATATATATATATATATATATATATATATATATATATATATATATATGAAAGGGGATGATTTGGATCCTCCGATCGCGATCGGGCGGACCGGAATAAATGGGTTAGGGAGTCCAAAAGAGAAAACGGAGATGTTTTAGAGATTATTGGGGATGATCCAGACTCATCGGTAACGACAGACCGGTTCGGGTTCAGGTAAGTTTCGGACACGCACACGAGGGGACTGAGAGAGGTCAACGAGGACAAGGGCCCGACAAAATGACAACGGAGGAAAAGAGAGAAAGGGCAACTGCGAATGGCTACGAGTTTTATGAAAACATGCAGATGCAATGCGCATGATGCTAAGAGATGAGATGCATGACATGAACACAAAGCATAACAACAGACAAAACCCAACCACGGAGGAAATAACATATCACATCACTGGAAATGGCAAGAGTTGGAGTTACAATTATGGAAAGTTGTATCCGGGGTGTTACAACACTCCACCACTACAAGAGGATCTCGTCCCGAGATCTAGGATGGCACCGGAGAGAAAACAGAAGAGGAAGAGAAAGGTAAAACTAAGTTGCTTCTTTGACAAAAGAGTGAAACCAAAGAACCTTGAGAGGTTGAACAAAATTAAAGAACGAAAATAACGAAGATGAACAAAGTTGAAAACACTCCGTTAGAAAAGAGGAACATGGGATATGACGAGAACCCAGCGGTTTAGTGATAACATAGATATTGAAGCCACTCCAGTTAAAACAAGATAGAGAAAGAATACCAATGATATAATTTGGGCAGCACTCCGACTGTAAATGGAGGAATTGAACATGATCTTGACAAGATGAGAGGATACTTGATGAAAGATGAGAGGATACTTGATGAAATCAACAAACACTGCCTCCGGAACTATTGAAAGAATGGCACAAGGGGTAGGAAAGATTTCAGACAACACTCCGGTAGAGAAGGAAGGCAAAACTTGATAAGATGAGAGAACTTGAAGAGATGACACAACACTCCGGTTAAATGGATAAGCACGAAAAGAACACGATTCTCACAATTCGAGATGATGAGCGAAGAGAGCAACATCACAATGCCTCCGGAAGAAGAAATAGGAGATAGATCATTGGAATAAAGGAATGGAGAAGAAAATGACAACTTCTACCACAAATGAGTTTGGAAAGCACCCTTAAAAAGAAGGATAGAACGGAGTTGTTGGAAAAACTATCAACGAAAAGAATAAGTTTGTAGTGGGCTTATAGAAACATCTCAAAATTATGAGGTGAGCTTCTGCCACCAATGGAAACAAATGATTGGATTGATATCAACAAGGAGACGAGAAACTTATTTCACCAGGAGAAAAATGAAGAACTTGGGTCATTTATAAGCACCATAAAAAGCAACAATCCTTAGGGAAGGCTTTAGGTGAAATATAACCCAAGATAACTCCAACAAAGAGATTGATGGATTTAAAATACCTCATTCTTGACAACATATGAATCACGAAACATGAATGAAAATTGTCAAAAGTGATATAACGCCATCTCAAAGATAAGGTAGAAAGAATGCACTTCAGAATGCAAGATGAAGAATGCTTGGACTCCACAAAACAAAACATGTATTGAGCACCATGTTTATTTTAGAGTATGGCTTGAGGGATCTTAACTCCGAGAGAAATCTTGATGAACAATTGAAGAATGAAAAGAATCCTTGACGAACCACCATGTAGAGCCTCCATGAAGAACTCTGGTAATGAAAGGATGATAAAAAGAAAGAGAAGTTCAAAACACAAGGTGAAGCCTTGCAATGATTTAGATGGATCTTCATGGTGATGAGAGCTTGGAACTCCGGGAAAAGAAAAGATGAAACAATTGAAACCGAGAATTTATTCGTCATGAACAAACTCCGAAAGGAGGAATTAATCACTTGGATGAAACAAGAATAAGGTTTATTGTATGTTTATCCTTCATCAAATTAAATCGATGACAAGCAACGGATTTGGCATAGTACTTATTCTCGTAGAAAGGATTAATATAGATATGGTACAAACTTGAGAAAGGTATTCAACGAACCACTGGTAGGATTGAAAAGAACGAATGAATCTATATGATAACGAAGGAAGAGAACTCTTGAACGAACCACCATAAGAATTTAAAATGGACGAAGAAAAGATAAAGAAACACCGGGAAGAATTAGCAAATGAACGAAGATGCTTGCTAGGATTTAGATACATGAGAACGAAGAGATCATGAACTGATTAGAGAATATTGAAAGATGCACCAGTAAGATTTGGAGAACGAGAGCTGAAAGCTGAGAATGAATAATTCTTCTGAAATGATGGCCTTCGGAGAATCAAACTGAAAAGACTCCTGAAATGCTCCGGATGGGTGAAAATAATTCTCGCAATCAAAACAATTATGAGAGGATGGCATGAAGCTAGAACAATGAATCTTGAAAAGAATGGAGCAAGATTTAAGAGAAACTCTTCTTCGGTCTTCAAATGTTGAGAATGACGACGAGAAACACCACCATGAATTGTTGAGGCACTCTGGAATGAAAATTGGAAATGTTGAACCAATAATGAAAAGAATTTGAAAGATCTTGGAGAAAGACATATGACTGATGGTAAATCATTCTTACGTCAAACTTCGAAAAGAATTTGGGAATAGCTTTGGGATGATTAGAAGAGTCAGGTAAGATCCTGGGAAAAGACCTGTGGGTTAGGGCCCACTCAAAAGAAACACCGTTGAAAAGATTGCTTGAAAGGGATATTGCACCGGTTAAATTAAATGGCTTGAATGAGATAACAATCTCGAAATACCTTGAACGGATTAAGAATGGAAACATAAATCTTATGAGTTATCTTCGGCACTCCGGAATAATTGAATAGCGACAAGTGGATGATTAAGAGGTGCACCGGCATAAGAAAACATTTGAAACAAGGAAAGATATGATCGACAAAGCTTGAATTGAGTCCACCGGAGAAGAAAAGAATGAAGAATGATGAACTTGAAGCTCCGTTAGAATCTTCATGAGAATCACCAGACAAGAAACATTGACGGAAAAGAATGGAGAGACTTCGCAAGAATACAATGGATACTTGATTAAGAAATCTGCGTCCTTGAAGAAATAAGGGTGGGAGGGCGGGAAAACAAAGACAATTTGGAACGGATGAAGCAAACACCGTTGAGAATACTTAGAGTTGACCTTGCGGATGTTGAAGTGATCGGATCCACTTGACGATTGACACGCCGGTTGAAAAAGAATTAAGATGGCAACCTCGATGATCAAAAAAGGATTAGTATCCACATAGGAATATGAGAACACCACTTAGAAAAGGAATGGAATCAACACTTGACTTCGAAGCAACTCGAATACCACAAATAAAACAAAACAAAGGATTTGGCTTGCAGAATAAGCCGGAAACAAACATATGATAGATCCCATATCGTATCATGTGTCTGTTGGAAAGATATCCTACAAGATACTTGAATTCCCACCTATAAACTCCCGAAGCTTTCTGGTTATGCAATCAGGTGTTGGGGATACAGGGGACACAAAATATATCACCCAAACTAACAATACCTAGATCCAGCTGTATCCATCCTTCAACACATAACCAAGAAACCTTCGAAAATCGTCTACAACAACCTTCGAAAAGCATCCGTTATACGAGTTATGGCAATACTCCCGCACTCGCCTCAGTACTGGGCTATCAGGGTTATCTCACCAACAACTGTACAAAAGAGATTTTCGATGTCGGCGTACTAAACTCAGGTATTCCAGAACTGCAACGATAAAATTATGACGACAACACCTTGGACCTCAACTCCCCGGGACACCTCCACTAAACCCCTGCTGACGGGAGGCACCAAGACAATGTTGTCATCACAAAACCATCGGAACGATTCTAAGATACCCGTGTGATCCTAAAATAATTTTAGTGAAATTTGAGAAGAGAAAAGTCAAAACTCTACGTCAGGATGCCTTACCAGAGCGATGAGGAGACTGGGAAGTAAAAAGAATTCCTAAACTCTCCGATACATAATTCCTAAATGACTCAAAACATTTTTCTAGACACAACTCGGCCGCTAAAAACGATCAATCAGTGGGGCTCCTAAGGTCGGGGATGGCTCTGATACCAACTTGTAACGCCCTCGATGCGGCTATATCTCCCACGTGTCGAAGCACGACTTAGAGGCATAACCGCATTGAAAGCAATGTCGCAAGTGAGGAAATCTTCACACAACCCATGTAATACATAAGGGAAAGAGATACATAGTTGGCTTACAATCGCCACTTCACACAAAACATGAGTAAAGCATTACATCATACAGATACAATCAAGGTCCGACTACGGAACCAAAATAAAAGAAGACTACCCCAAATGCTACACAGATCCCCGATCGACCCGACTGGGCTCCACTACTGATCAACTGAAATGAAACAACACAATGAGCAAGATCTTCATCGAGCTCCTCCTTGAACTCGGGTGCGTCACCTGCACAGTTTCATCGGCACCTGCAAACTGGTTTTTGGAAGTATCTGTGAGTCACGGGGACTCAGCAATCTCACACCTGCGAGATCGAGACTATTTAAGCTTAAAGTTAGGACAGGGTAGTGAGGTGGAGCTGCAGCAAGCGACTAGCGTATATGGTGGCTAACATATGCAAATGAGAGCGAGAAGAGAAGGCAAAAGCACGGTCGAACAACTATGATCAAGAAGTGATCCTGAAACTACTTACGTCAAGCATAACTCCAACAGCGTGTTCACTTCCCGGACTCCGCCAAGAAGAGACCATCATGGTTACACACGCGGTTGATGTATTTTAATTAAGATCAACTTCGGGTTTTCTACAACCGGACATTAACAAATTCCCATCTGCCACATAACCGCGGGCACGGCTTTCGAAAGTTCAAACCCTACAGGGGTGTCCCAACTTAGCCCATGATAAGCTCTCGCGATCAACGAAGGATATTCCTTCTCCCCGGGAAGACCCGATCAGTCTCGGAATCCCGGCTACAAGACATTTCTACAGCAATAAAACAAGTCCAGCAAAGCCGCCCGATGCACCGACATCCTGATAGGAGCTGCACATATCTCGTTCTCAGGGCAACACCGGATGAGCAGTCCGTACAGCTAAAACCAAGTCTCAAGTTGCCCCGAGGTGGCGCTGGAAAGGGCTCTAGTTCGGACCAGCACTTAGAGAAGGACTGGCCTGGGGGGGCTAAATAAAGATGACCCTCGGGCTGGCCGACCCAAGGGAAAGGGATAGGTGGTGGTGAGGCAAATGGTAAAACCAATGTTGGGCCTTGCTGGAAAAGTCTTATTCAAAGCGAACTGTCAAGGGGGTCCCATAAATCACCCGGCCGCGTTAGGGATGCAAAATCCGGGAACATAACACCGATATGACGGAAACTAGGGCGGCAAGAGTGGAACAAAACACCAGGCATAAGGCCGAGCCTTCCACCCTTTACCAAGTATATAGATGCATTAGTTAAATAAGATATATTGTGATATCCCAACAAGTAAACATGTTCCAATCAAGGAACAACATCTCCATGTTCCAACAAGGAACAAACTTCATCTTCACCTGCAACTAACAACGCTTTAAGAGGGGCTGAGCAAAGTGGTAACATAGCCAAACAACGGTTTGCTAGGACAAGGTGGGTTAGAGGCTTGGTTTAACAATATGGGAGGCATGATAAGCAAGTGGTAGGTATCGCGGCATAGGCATAGCAAAAGAGCGAGCAATCTAGCAAGCAAAGATAGAAGTGATTTCGAGGGTATGGTCATCTTGCCTGAAATCCCGCAAGGAAGAAGAACGAGTCCATGAAGAACACAAACGGACGAAGTTGAACGAATCCTCACAATTCCGGAACGAAACCGAAGCTAACGAGAGAATCAACCCGGAAAGAAACAAACAACATAGTAAACAACCACCACATACACATGGCATGATGCACAAACGAGTATGATGCATGTCCGGTTTTAAGATGCATGGCATGGCAAAATGCACAAACAAAACTACAAATTAAGTGGAGCTCAATATGCAACGAGTTGCATATCGACGAAACACCACATCAAGTATTTAGTTCTCTCTTGTTTATGTACCCCACAAAATTAAACGTTGATTAACATGACAAGAGGTGAAGCATAAATAAACTAACTATTTAGGCTAGTTTAAATGAGGCCTGAAACAACAAACAACAAATCCGGAAAATCCTCATATGCATATTTTGAATTAGCTACTGTTCTGCCTAAACACAATTTTAATGTTGTTAAACAGCAAAATAAAGTGCATCATGTTAAACTAGGCATTTTTTCACCCCATTTACATATAAAGAACATTTAAAACCAAGCTACGGTTATTTAGTTATGAATTAAACCATTTTAAAATGACATTTTAACAAATTAATGCAAACAGCAAGTTAAACATTTTTAACATGGATGAAAGTTGCATATTAGGAAACTAGATGAAATTCTAAGCAAGTTACATATATAGTTTATTTAATTATAATGCATGGTTAAATAGTTATTAGCAGTTTAAAACAGGGGCATTTCTGCAATAAGCATGTCTAGGATTTAAAGACAAAATCACAGCATAGGAAAAAAAACAAGTCGCGGGCCGAATTAGAGCTACAGGCCGAAACAGGACATGGGCACTAGGGGGGTTTCTCACCAGGCCTCATGGGCCGGCTGGAGGAGAGGGGCTGGCTGCAGCGCTGGGCCACGGGTCGCGGTCAACGGGAGGTGTCGAGGCAGAGGCATCGCCCTCCTCTGCCTGAACTGATGCTGCGTTTGTTGTCGACTTGCTCGACCACGGGCGAAGCAGGGACTTGGAGGCGGCGGGGCTGCATCCTCCGGCAACAGGGATGGCACGGAGGCGAGCAGATCCCGGCGGCGGCGAAGCTTGGCAAGGCCATGACCGAGGCGACGAACTGCAGGTGCGGCGGCACCAGTTCCGGCCGCGGACGGATCTACGACAGCGGCCATGCCGTTCCCTGCGGGTACAGAGGAGAGTTTGAGAGCGGAGAGATAACATAGTAGGAGGAGGAGGGAAGGGAGGCAGCAGGACACGACGTGAACCTCCTGGTTCGATGAAGAGGAGGCACATCGGTGCGAGAGAGGCCGGCGGCGCCATGGCTGTAGAACGAGGTGTCAGCTGCAGGTTCGACGGGAGCACAGGGGCGGTGCCATGGTGGCAGGGGACTTGGCGAAGCAGGGAAGCTCTGGGACGAGCGGGACAACGGGGATGGATGCGGGAGGACGAATCCGTCCGTCTCCCGGCTAGGCCTGGTGCAAAACGGCGGCGAGGGTGCTGCGGCCATCCATGGCTGTACCTGGTACAGAGAGGGAGAGGCATGAGAGACGAGGGAGAGAACTAGAGGGCAGAGGAACGGAGGAGAAGAAGAGGGGAAGGGGCGATGGGGTCCTGGTGGTGCTGCTGCTTGCAGCGGTGGCGAGCTGCTCGTGATCCCCTCGGTGTTGGAAATATGCCCTAGAGGCAATAATAAAAGCATTATTATTATATTTCCTTGTTCATGATAATTGTCTTTATTCATGCTATAATTGTGTTATCCGAAAATCGTAATACATGTGTGAATGATAGACACCAACATGTCCCTAGTAAGCCTCTATTTGACTAGCTCGTTGATCAACAGATAGTCATGGTTTCCTGACTATGGACATTGGATGTCATTGATAACGAGATCACATCATTAGGAGAATGATGTGATGGACAAGACCCAATGCTAAACATAGCACAAGATCGTATAGTTCGTTTGCTAGAGTTTTCCAATGTCAAGTATCCTTTCCTTAGACCATGAGATCGTGTAACTCCCGGATACCGTAGGAGTGCTTTGGGTGTGCCAAACGTCACAACGTAACTGGGTGACTATAACGGTATACTACGGGTATCTCCGAAAGTGTCTGTTGGGTTGACACGGATCGAGACTGGGATTTGTCACTCCGCTTGATGGAGAGGTATCACCGGGCCCTCTCGGTAATGCATTATCATAATGAGCTCAATGTGATCAAAGTGTTTGATCACGGGATCATGCATTACGGTACGAGTAAAGTGACTTGCCGGTAACGAGATTGAACGAGGTATTGGGATACCGACGATCGAATCTCGGGCAAGTAAAATACCGATTGACAAAGGGAATCGTATACGGGATTAATTGAATCCGCGACATCGTGGTTCATCCGATGAGATCATCGAGGAGTATGTGGGAGCCAACATGGGTATCCAGATCCCGCTGTTGGTTATTGCCCGAGAGCCGTCTCGGTCATGTCTGCATGTCTCCCGAACCCGTAGGGTCTACACGCTTAAGGTTCGGTGACGCTAGGGTTGTAGGGATATGTATATGCAGTAACCCGAATGTTGTTCGGAGTCCCGGACGAGATCCCGGACATCACGAGGAGTTTCAGAATGGTCCGAAGGTGAAGAATTATATATAGAAAGTGCAGTTTCGGCCATCGGGAGTGATCTGGGGGTCACCGGTATTGTACCGGGACCACCAGAAGGGTCCCGGGGGTCCACCGGGTGGGGCCACCCATCTCGGAGAGCCCCATGGGCTGAAGTGGGAGGGGGGACCAGCCCTTAGTGGGCTGGTGCGCCCCCCAAGGCCCACCCCCTGCGCCTAGGGTTGGAACCCTAGGGTGGGGGGGCGCCCACTTGCCTTGGGGGGCACTCCACCCCCCTTGGCCGCCGCCCCCCTTGGGAGATCCAATCTCCCAGGGCCGGCGCCCCCCCCAGGGGACTATATAAAGGGGGAGGGGAGGGGGCAGCCGCACCCTTTGCCTTGGCGCCTCCCTCTCCCTGTCCAACACCTCCTCCTCCTCCATAGAGCTCGGCGAAGCCCTGCCGGAGTATTGCAGCTCCATCACCACCACGCCGCCGTGCTGCTGCTGGAGCCATCTTCCTCAACCTCTCCTCTCCCCTTGCTGGATCAAGAAGGAGGAGACGTTACGCTGACCGTACGTGTGTTGAACGCGGAGGTGCCGTCCGTTCGGTGCTAGGATCTCCGGTGATTTGGATCACGTCGTGTACGACTACTTCATCCCCGATCTTTTGAACGCTTCCGCTCGCGATCTACAAAGGTATGTAGATGCATCCGATCACTCATTGCTAGATGAACTCATAGATTGATCTTGGTGAAACCGTAGGAAAAATTTTGTTTTCTGCAAAGTTCCCCAACAGTGGCATCATGAGCTAGGTCTATGCGTAGTTCTTCTTGCGCGAGTAGAACACAATTTGTTGTGGGCGTAGATTTGTCAACTTTTCTTGCCGCTACTAGTCTTATCTTGCTTCAGCGGTATTGTGGGATGAAGCAGCCCGGACCAACCTTACACGTACGCTTACGTGAGACCGGTTCCACCGACTAACATACACTAGTGCATAAGGTGGCTGGCGGGTGTCTGTCTCTCCTACTTTAGTTGGAGCGGATTCGATGAAAAGGGTCCTTATGAAGGGTAAATAGAAGTTGACAAATCACGTTGTGGCTTTCACGTAGGTAAGAAAACGTCTTGCTAGAACCCTAATTCAGCCACGTAAAACTTGCAACAACAATTAGAGAACGTCTAACTTGTTTTTGCAGCAAGTGCTTTGTGATATGATATGGCCAAAGTTGTGATGAATGATGAATGATCTATATATGATGTATGAGATGTTCATGATATTGTAATAGGAATCACGACTTGCATGTCGATGAGTATGACAACCGGCAGGAGCCATAGGAGTTGTCTTTATTTTTTGTATGACCTGCGTGTCATTGAGAAACGCCATGTAAATTACTTTACTTTATTGCTAAACGCGTTAGCCATAGTAGTAGAAGTAATAGTTGGCGAGCAACTTCATGGAGACACGATGATGGAGATCATGGTGTCAAGCCGGTGACAAAGATGATCATGGAGCCCCAAGATGGAGATCAAAGGAGCTATGTGATATTGGCCATATCATGTCACGTTTATTATTTGATTGCATGTGATGTTTATCATGTTTTTCATCTTGTTTACTTAGAACGACGGTAGTAAATAAGATGATCCCTCATAATAATTTCAAGAAGTGTTCCCCCTAACTGTGCACCGTTGCGACAGTTCGTTGTTTCGAAGCACCACGTGATGATCGGGTGTGATAGATTCTAACGTTCACATACAACGGGTGTAAGACAGATTTACACATGCAAACACTTAGGTTGACTTGACGAGCCTAGCATGTACAGACATGGCCTTGGAACACAGAAGACCGAAAGGTCGAGCATGAGTCGTATAGAAGATACGATCAACATGAAGATGTTCACTGATGTTGACTAGTCCGTCTCACGTGATGATCGGACACGGCCTAGTTGACTCGGATCATGTTATACTTAGATGACTAGAAGAGGGATGTCTATCTAAGTGGGAGTTCATTAAATAATTTGATTAGATGAACTTTATTATCATGAACTTAGTCTAAAATATTTACAATATGTCTTGTAGATCAAATGGCCAACGTAGTCCTCAACTTCAACGCATTCCTAGAGAAAACCAAGCTGAAAGACGATGGCAGCAACTATACGGACTGGGTCCGGAACCTGAGGATCATCCTCATAGCTGCCAAGAAATATTATGTCCTACAAGCACCGTTGGGTGACGCACCTGTTCTCCCTGCAGAACAAGACGTTATGAACGCTTGGCAATCACGTTCCAATGACTACTCCCTCGTTCAGTGCGGCATGCTTTACAGCTTAGAGCCGGGGCTCCAAAAGCGTTTTGAGAGACATGGAGCATATGAGATGTTCGAAGAGCTGAAAATGGTTTTCCAAGCTCATGCCCGGGTCGAGAGATATGAAGTCTCCGACAAATTCTTCAGCTGTAAGATGGAGGAAAATAGCTCTGTCAGTGAACACATACTCAAGATGTCTGGGTTGCACAACCGCTTGACTCAACTGGAAGTTAATCTCCCGGATGAAGCGGTCATTGACAGAATCCTACAGTCGCTTCCACCAAGCTACAAGAGCTTTGTGATGAACTTCAATATGCAGGGGATGGAAAAGACCATTCCTGAAGTATTTGCTATGCTGAAATCAGCAGAGGTAGAAATCAAGAAGGAACATCAAGTGTTGATGGTGAATAAAACCACTAAGTTCAAGAAGGGCAAAGGTAAAAAGAACTTCAAGAAGGACGGCAAGGAAGTTGCCGCGCCCGGTAAGCAAGTTGCCGGGAAGAAGCCAAAGAATGGACCCAAGCCCGAGACTGAGTGCTTTTATTGCAAGGGAAGTGGTCACTGGAAGCGGAATTGCCCCAAAACAAAAGGAGCTGCGGAATAAGCGGAGACTAGCGAAGGACGAGGTGACGATGCGCGCCGGGAATGGTTCCAAGGTCGATGTGATCGCCGTCGGCACGCTACCTCTACATTTACCTACGGGATTAGTTTTAAACCTCAATAATTGTTATTTAGTGCCAAGTTTGAGCATGAACATTGTGTCTGGATCTCGTTTAATTCGAGATGGCTACTCATTTAAATCCGAGAATAATGGTTGTTCTATTTATATGAGAGATATGTTTTATGGTCATGCTCCGATGGTTAATGGTTTATTCTTAATGAATCTCGTACGTGATGATACACATATTCATAGTGTGAATACCAAAAGAGTTAAAGTTGATAACAATAGTCCCACATATTTGTGGCACTGCCGCCTTGGTCACATAGGTGTCAAACGCATGAAGAAGCTCCATGCAGATGGACTTTTAGAGTCTCTTGATTATGA
Organism: Aegilops umbellulata; assembly: GCA_032464435.1. Lineage (NCBI taxonomy): Eukaryota > Viridiplantae > Streptophyta > Magnoliopsida > Poales > Poaceae > Aegilops > Aegilops umbellulata. Next base: position 380,986,740 of record CP136054.1, read on the forward strand.
ATCATTTGACACGTGCGAACCATGCCTCATGGGTAAAATGACCAAGACTCCGTTCTCAGGAACAATGGAGCGAGCAACCAACTTATTGGAAATCATACATACCGATGTGTGCGGTCCAATGAGTGTTGAGGCTCGCGGTGGCTATCGTTATGTTCTCACCCTCACTGATGACTTGAGTAGATATGGGTATATCTACTTAATGAAACACAAGTCTGAGACCTTTGAAAAGTTCAAGGAATTTCAGAGTGAGGTTGAAAATCAACGTGATAGAAAGATCAAGTTTCTACGATCAGATCGTGGAGGAGAATACTTGAGTCACGAATTTGGCACGCACTTAAGAAAATGTGGAATAGTTTCACAACTCACGCCGCCTGGAACACCTCAGCGTAATGGTGTGTCTGAACGTCGTAATCGCACTCTATTAGATATGGTACGATCTATGATGTCTCTTACCGATTTACCGCTATCTTTTTGGGGCTATGCTTTAGAGACTGCCGCATTCACTTTAAATAGGGCTCCGTCAAAATCCGTTGAGACGACACCGTATGAATTATGGTTTGGGAAGAAACCTAAGCTGTCGTTTCTATAAGTTTGGGGATGCGATGCTTATGTCAAGAAACTTCAACCTGAAAAGCTCGAACCCAAGTCGGAAAAATGCGTCTTCATAGGATACCCTAAAGAAACTATTGGGTATACCTTCTACCTCAGATCCGAAGGCAAGATCTTTGTTGCCAAGAATGGATCCTTTCTAGAGAAGGAGTTTCTCTCGAAAGAAGTAAGTGGGAGGAAAGTAGAACTTGATGAAGTGTTACCTCTTGAACCGGAAAATGGCGCAACTCAAGAAAACGTTTCTGAGGTGCCTACACCGTCTGGAGAGGAAATTAATGATGATGATCAAGATGCTTCTGATCAAGCTCCTACTGAAATTCGTAGGTCCACAAGGACATGTTCCGCACCAGAGTGGTACGGCAACCCTGTCTTGGAAATCATGTTGTTAGACAACGGTGAACCTTCGAACTATGAAGAAGCGATGGCAGGCCCGGATTCCGACAAATGGCTGGAAGCCATGAAATCCGAGATAGGATCCATGTATGAAAACGAAGTATGGACTTTGACTGACTTGCCCGTTGAGCGGCGAGCCATAGAAAATAAATGGATCTTTAAGAAGAAGACAGACGCGGATGGTAATGTGACCATCTATAAAGCTCGGCTTGTCGCTAAGGGTTATCGACAAGTTCAAGGGGTTGACTACGATGAGACTTTCTCATCGGTAGCGAAGCTAAAGTCCATCCGAATCATGTTAGCAATTGCCGCATTCTACGATTATGAAATATGGCAAATGGACGTCAAAACGGCATTCCTTAATGGTTTCCTTAAGGAAGAATTGTATATGATGCAGCCGGAAGGTTTTGTCGATCCTAAGAATGCTGACAAGGTGTGCAAGCTCCAACGCTCGATTTATGGGCTGGTGCAAGCATCTCGGAGTTGGAACATTCGCTTTGATGAGATGATCAAAGCGTTTGGATTTACGCAGACTTATGGAGAAGCCTGTGTTTACAAGAAAGTGAGTGGGAGCTCTGTAGCATTTCTCATATTATATGTAGACGACATACTTTTGATGGGAAATGATATGGAACTCTTGGACAGCATTAAGGCCTACTTGAATAAGAGTTTTTCAATAAAGGACCTTGGAGAAGCTGCTTATATATTAGGCATCAAGATCTATAGAGATAGATCAAGACGCCTCATAGGTCTTTCACAAAGCACATACCTTGATAAGATATTGAAGAAGTTCAATATGGATCAATCTAAGAAGGGGTTCTTACCTGTGTTACAAGGTGTGAAATTGAGCTCAGCTCAATGTCCGACCACGGCAGAAGATATAGAAGAGATGAGTGTCATCCCCTATGCCTCAGCCATAGGTTCTATTATGTATGCCATGCTGTGTACCAGACCTGATGTAAACCTTGCCCTAAGTTTGGTAGGAAGGTACCAAAGTAATCCCGGCAAGGAACACTGGACAGTGGTCAAGAATACCCTGAAGTACCTGAAAAGGACTAAGGAAATATTTCTCGTTTATGGAGGTGACGAAGAGCTCGTCGTAAAGGGATACGTCGACGCTAGCTTCGACACAGATCTGGATGACTCTAAGTCACAAACCGAATACGTGTATATTTTGAATGGTGGGGCAGTAAGCTGGTGCAGTTGCAAGCAGAGCGTCGTGGCGGGATCTACATGTGAAGCGGAGTACATGCCAGCCTCGGAGGCAGCACATGAAGAAATTTGGGTGAAGGAGTTCATCACCGACCTCGGAGTCATACCCAATGCGTCGGGGCCAATCAAACTCTTCTGTGACAACACTGGAGCTATTGCACTTGCCAAGGAGCCCAAGTTTCACAAGAAGACCAGGCACATCAAGCGTCGCTTCAACTCCATTCGTGAAAATGTTCAAGATGGAGACATAGATATTTGTAAAGTGCATACGGACCTGAACGTAGCAGATCCGTTGACTAAACCTCTCCCTAGAGCAAAACATGATCAACACCAGAATTCCATGGGTGTTCGATTCATCACAATGTAACTAGATTATTGACTCTAGTGCAAGTGGGAGACTGTTGGAAATATGCCCTAGAGGCAATAATAAAAGCATTATTATTATATTTCCTTGTTCATGATAATTGTCTTTATTCATGCTATAATTGTGTTATCCGGAAATCGTAATACATGTGTGAATGATAGACACCAAATTGTCCCTAGTAAGCCTCTAGTTGACTAGCTTGTTGATCAACAGATAGTCATGGTTTCCTGACTATGGACATTGGATGTCATTGATAACGAGATCACATCATTAGGAGAATGATGTGATGGACAAGACCCAATCCTAAACATAGCACAAGATCGTATAGTTCGTTTGCTAGAGTTTTCCAATGTCAAGTATCCTTTCCTTAGACCATGAGATCGTGTAACTCCCGGATACCATAGGAGTGCTTTGGGTGTGCCAAACGTCACAACGTAACTGGGTGACTATAAAGGTATACTACGGGTATCTCCGAAAGTGTCTGTTGGGTTGACACGGATCGAGACTGGGATTTGTCACTCCGCTTGATGGAGAGGTATCACCGGGCCCTCTCGGTAATGCATCATCATAATGAGCTCAATGTGATCAAAGTGTTTGATCACGGGATCATGCATTACGGTACGAGTAAAGTGACTTGCCGGTAACGAGATTGAACGAGGTATTGGGATACCGACGATCGAATCTCGGGCAAGTAAAATACCGATTGACAAAGGGAATCGTATACGGGATTAATTGAATCCGCGACATCGTGGTTCATCCGATGAGATCATCGAGGATTATGTGGGAGCCAACATGGGTATCCAGATCCCGCTGTTGGTTATTGCCCGAGAGCCGTCTCGGTCATGTCTGCATGTCTCCCGAACCCGTAGGGTCTACACGCTTAAGGTTCGGTGACGCTAGGGTTGTAGGGATATGTAATGCAGTAACCCGAATGTTGTTCGGAGTCCCGGACAAGATCCCGGACGTCACGAGGAGTTTCGGAATGGTCCGGAGGTGAAGAATTATATATAGGAAGTGCAGTTTCGGCCATCGGGAGTGATCTGGGGGTCACCGGTATTGTACCGGGACCACCAGAAGGGTCCCGGGGGTCCACCGGGTGGAGCCACCCATCTCGGAGGGCCCCATGGGCTGAAGTGGGAGGGGGGACCAGCCCTTAGTGGGCTGGTGCACCCCCCAAGGCCCACCCCCTGCGCCTAGGGTGGGAACCCTAGGGTGGGGGGCGCCCACTTGCCTTGGGGGGCACTCCACCCCCCTTGGCCGCCGCCCCCCTTGGGAGATCCAATCTCCCAGGGCCGGCGCCCCCCCCCCCCCCAGGGGCCTATATAAAGGGGGGAGGGAAGGGGGGCAGCCGCACCCTTTGCCTTGGCACCTCCCTATCCCTCTCCATCACCTCCTCCTCCTCCATAGAGCTCGGCGAAGCCCTGCCGGAGTACTGCAGCTCCATCACCACCACGCCGTCGTGCTGCTGCTGGAGCCATCTTCCTCAACCTCTCCTCTCCCCTTGCTGGATCAAGAAGGAGGAGACGTTACGCTGACCGTACGTGTGTTGAACGCGGAGGTGCCGTCCGTTCGGTGCTAGGATCTCCGGTGATTTGGATCACGTCGTGTACGACTACTTCATCCCCGTTCTTTTGAACGCTTCCGCTCGCGATCTACAAAGGTATGTAGATGCATCCGATCACTCGTTGCTAGATGAACTCATAGATGGATCTTGGTGAAACCGTAGGAAAATTTTTGTTTTCTGCAACGTTCCCCAACACTCGGGATCGAGCAGAGGAGGCGCTGGTGAGGGGATTGGGTCGAGGATGAACGAGGAGGGAGATGAGCTGTGGGTGGCGAGCGATGGTTGGGGAGGGATGGATCCCGATGGGGATTTGGTGGAGTGGCGGCGCGGCTGGGAGGATGGGACAGGTCCCTAGATTTTAGGGTTTGGTCTAGAAATGGACTAGGGGCTATATATATATATGAAAGGGGATGATTTGGATCCTCCGATCGCGATCGGGCGGACCGGAATAAATGGGTTAGGGAGTCCAAAAGAGAAAACGGAGATGTTTTAGAGATTATTGGGGATGATCCGGACTCATCGGTAACGACAGACCGGTTCGGGTTCGGGTAAGTTTCGGACACGCACACGAGGGGACTGAGAGAGGTCAACGAGGACAAGGGCCCGACAAAATGACAACGGAGGCAAAGAGAGAAAGGGCAACTGCGAACGGCTACGAGTTTTATGAAAACATGCAGATGCAATGCGCATGATGCTAAGAGATGAGATGCATGACATGAACACAAAGCAAAACAATAGACAAAACCCAACCACGGAGGAAATAACATATCACATCACCGGAAATGGCAAGAGTTGGAGTTACAATTATGGAAAGTTGTATCCGGGGTGTTACATTAATCTTCACTCATGTAGCGCTATAGAGGAGAGCAACCTAGACATGGAGGCAGAAAGCAGAAGAGTTGAGGAAGAAGAGATCGTGTGCTGGCAAGGTCTAAACTCAGTGCGTGGCTCCGGGTTGAGAGACAGGGGAGTGGGCTAACATACACAACTAATAGTACAAGCTCTAAACTGACTCACTAATACATGTGCTTACTACACAGACTAATAGGTTTAAACTGTACAATTACTGCAGGACTACTACACTACAACGATGTATTTTTCCTCTTAAGAGTCAGACTCGATTTAGCTTTGGAAAATATATACACCAAACTGCAAAAGACGAAAAGGACAATTACTGTAGGATTACCACACTGCAACGATGTGATTTCCCTCTTAAGAGCCAGACTTAATTTTTTTTCTCGAATACGCAAAGCAATGTGACTAATGAGTTAGTTACGAGATGATGCATTACTAAACGAGTAAAGAGACTTGCCGGTAACGAGATTGAACTAGGTATGATGATATCGACGATCGAATCTCGGGCAAGTAACATACCGATGACAAAGGGAATAACATATGTTATTATGCCGTTTGACCGATAAAGATCTTTGTAGAATATGTAGGAGCCAATATGAGCATCCAGGTTCCACTATTGGTTATTGACTGGAGATGTGTCTCGGTCATGTCTACATAGTTCTTGAACCCATAGGGTCTGCACGCTTAATGTTCGATGAGCATTAGTATTATGAGTTATGTCTTTTGGTGACGGAAGTTTGTTCGGTGTCCCGGATGAGATCATGGATATGACGAGGAGTTTTGAAATGGTCGAGAGGTAAAGATTGATATATTGGAAGGTTATATGTGGACACCGGAATGGTTCTGAAGAAGATCGAGGATTTTTCGGAGTACCGGGAGGTTACTGGAACCCCCCCCCCCCGGGAAAGTTATTGGGCCTATTGGGCCATAGTGGAGGAGAGGAGGCATGCCACGGGAGGTGGCGCCCCCCCCCCTTGCCCCAATCCGAATTGGACAAGGGGAAGGGGCGCGACCCCCCTCTTTCCTTCTCCCTCTCTCTCCCTTCCCCTTTCCCTCTTCGTTGGAAGGAAAGAGAAGGGGGTCGAATCCTACTTGGACTAGGAGTCCAAGTAGGAATCCCCCCTTGGCGCGCCCTCCTTGGCCGCCGGCCTCCTCCTCCCCCTCCTTTATATACGTGTCCAGGGGGCACCCCAAAGACACAACAGTTGTTTCTTAGCCGTGTGCGGTGGCCCCCTCCACATTTACCACCTCGGTCATATTGTCGTAGTGCTTAGGCGAAGCCCTACACGGATCACATCACCAACACCGTCACCATGCCGTCATGCTGACGGAACTCTCCCTCGACTCTCTACTAGATCAAGAGCTCGAGGGACGTCATCGTGCTGAACGTGTGCTGAACACGGAGGTGACGTACGTTTGGTACTTGGATCGGTTGGATTGTGAAGACGTTCGACTACATCAACCGCGTTAACTAACGCTTCCACTTTCCATCTACGAGGGTACGTGGATACACTCTCCCCGCTCGTTTCTATGCTTCTCCTAGATAGATCTTGCATGATCGTAGGAAAAAATTCAATTGCTATGTTCCCCAACAAGTATCCCACGCTATGGCGTAAACGATTTCTCTGGCACGTACCACCAGCTATATAGGTGGTAGAGAATGAGCAGATAGTTGTATGTAAGCACAAACAATGCAATTGCATTTGGACTATCTACCACACTGCGAGTAGTAGTAGGCCATATAGTAATATAGATACACCGAGGAAGCTAACCTTTACATTTCTAACTAAGTAATGGTCTGATTCATCAATTGCATAACTTGATGTAGCATCACTGTAATCTATGAGAATTTCTCAAATCTACTTTGTTCATAATCCCATATAGCAACACCATGATACTAAATATGTTATAAGAACCAAATGCATCATGCATAATGGAGAATATTTCTCAGTAATTAAAATTTAAATTAGTACCAAATCATCAAGACCCCAGGAATGGCTCTACATCATCAGTCACGCCTACTGATCCTAAAATTGGAAGCAAGAGCTTAGTGATAGCTACAAGACCCGACAAATAAATTCAGAAGGAATTGATGAACTGTTGGCATCATCAAGTGAAAATTGTAAAAAAATACAATTGCTTAGATAATATCATTGAAACTATATCAAGCACACTATGGTAAACATTGCATGAGAAACTGAAGCAAGACATAAGCATATATACAGTCTGCTTTAAAACACAAGCATATGACAATGGAATCAGACACGACAAAGTTTGGATTTTAATAATCCACCTTGCACAAAGTTTGAAGCGTCCAGAATAGAGGATGCCTAGGACTATCATAGTGCCAACCATGGAAACCAAGATCTTCAACAAAAACAATTATTTTGCTCCTACAATTGCCTGCATCTCAAGATAATTTCATAAATACAATTCATGCAAACCTTATAGTTAGAACAAATCATTAACAAAAGGAGAAGAGTCAACACTATTTTTGTATTTGACTTCATATTTCAGACAAAGAGCATTACTACTATGGAAACAGAGTAGTACAAACGGTGGAGTTTCTCCTGGTTCCTTCAAATGTGACTATCAATAAATGACAATGCAGAAAAGGCATCTTGGTTTAATATGATTAATAAAGTAGCAAGTAAAATTCAGTAGAATAAGGGAGCTATTCATCCAGTGTTATATTTGCCTTCACCATTGATTCTCCATATTTATGTGCTCTCCAGATAACCCAAGAGAAGTAGAAAAATAAGCAACTAATCAAGGGAAAACAAATGTAGCAAATGCACAAGAATAATTTTGCAAACTAACAAGATTAGATCCGGGTAGCATGAATGTCCACCTCGATTGATTGAAGATTACATGAGCTTAAATCGATCCAGGGATGTGACATACATCACTGAATGGATTCGATCATGGGGAAGGATGTGGCATGGAGTGAGCATAGATGGGAACGAAGAGGGAGAGAGGGAAGGGTTGGGTGAAGCTTACCTTGGCATGTTGGTAGCAGATGTGCCCCTCACTGGTCGACACAAGCACCACTCCCCAAGCCATGCCCATTATCTTGACCGCCGCTCCCGCCAGCTGTAGACGCTGATGTACTCACCGATGTCCCGCATCGCTCGAGCCACCACCAACAGAAACTCATATCATTTGTGAGAAATTAAACTAAAATGTATCCAGCGTGATAATCAAAATAATATGTATGAACTATCAACTGCTTAAATTTGGCATGAAAATGCAGCAAATAACTGGCCGGTGGCGAGAAGGAGGCAATGCAGCCAAGAAACCCTCCTTATACCTAAAATATACAATGTTACCATCAGTACATCATGTGAGTCTACGAGCATAAAAACCTTGCATCCTGGGCCAATTGCATATCCAGCCATGTACATCAAGCTAGCCTTGCAGGACAACAGAATAACCGAAGGGAGAAAATTTACAGCAACATCCCTTCTGCACAGAAGGTATCAACCTGACATAGCCGAATCAGATGCCCAATTGTCGGGGCGGACGGCGTCCCCCGCGAGCACCTATGGGGCCGGAGCCCCTTTCGTTGTCCGATGAGGGGGGCGGAGGGAGCACGGAGAGCAGATCGAGGCGAGCACACGGGCGGTTTACCCAGGTTCGGGCCGCGATGGACGCGTAAAACCCTACTCCTGCTTGGTTGTATTGAACTGGGGAGCTCGGGAGCTTGGAGAGCTAGCTACACCGAGCGTATGGCTGTCTGGGTTCCGAATCCCCGAACCCGCCGAACCCCCTCTACGTTGCACACGGGCCTCCTTTTATAGCGCAAAGGGGTCACCGACAGGTGTCAACGTAAGAGGAAGGGGTAAAAGTGTAAAAGGGGTGGAAGTTGTAGTAGTGCGGGAACAGTGGCGCTGCAGTGCGGCACAATGTTATCATACCTACTTCTGACGGTAGGGGACAAGGGCATTAAATGCCCGTCACGGTCGCCTGGACAGCACCGAGGCGGACCGTTAGGTGCGCCACCGCTCGCCACGGTGGTGGATGCATGCCACCACATACCCCAGGCTGCGCGGTGCCCCGCCACGTGCCCTTGGGGGAAACCCCGGAGCGACGCGTGGGCGGGTGAGCTGGAGCGCAGTCCTGAGGTGGCGATTTGCCGCGGCAAGTGGCTTGCCGCGGGGGTCGTCTTCCTGTGCCTGATAGCTTGCCGGCTATCAGGCCTTGCCGGGGCGCATGGCGCGCCGGGGCGGGCTTCTCTTGTGGTGCCTGGGTTCGGCCTTCCCGACAAGCTCCTCTTGTCGGGGTCTCGATCTTCTGTCTCGTATACTTTGTTCTTGGATGGTATTACATGGGCTTAGTCGTCCCGGCAAGCTCCTCTTGCCGGGGTCTTGTCTCCTTGGCCCGGCAAGCTCCTCTTGCCGGGGGGCCTTGTCTTCTTGGCCCGGCAAGCTCCTCTTGCCGGGGGCCTTGTCTTGAATGCTTGGTCTTCTCTTGGCGCTTCCTGGGCGGGCCTCGCCGCAGGGTGCTACAACTGCCCGTGCACAAGTCTGGGGTACTAAGGTACCCCTACTTTAGTACACCGACACCAATTCATGCACATCCAATGCCATCCTACAAGAACAAGTCTCTTAAATTATCAGGACTTGTTACTTGCAGGTGTCAATTAGTGAAACAGAAGTGCAAAGCGGCATACTTGATAGCAAGGTCATTCGCCGTTCACCAATATCGGGTGGCCATGTCGCGCGATCGATTTTCTCCGCCCATTCCACTGAAATCCATGCGAGATAGGAGAGGAATTTGGTGCAAAACTGTCAAATATAATTTAAAAATAGATGTCAGTGTGGCAAGAAGAGCAGACATCAAATTTGGTGGATTTAACATGCGACATGCAGAGAGACACACAAAAGGGCAGGAATCATCACTTGACAATTGTGATGAAACAAACAGACAAACGAACAAACAGAGCATAGGTGTAATGTGATCAAGAAAATCGTGATCACATGACAATTGCGATAAATCATCACATTTATGGTTCAGACCAACAAAATTTCCAAATCACTTGATATTGGCTACCAACTCTCAGTTAACATGGTAGTAGCAAACTATAGCAAAGGAGAAATAATGGTCTCCAACATGTCCATATCATGAAGATAAAGACTTTTTTTAGGGAAGGGAAGAGAAAAGACTGCCAAGCCATGGCCCGAATAGAGAGAGGGAAGGGAAGGGCCTTCCATAGCGAGCGATGGCCTGCACGCCTGCCATGGTGCTCCTCCGTCACACCCGCATCCTGCATAAACCAACCGCATGGATCAAATTGACAAATCCAGAAGAAGAAGATGAGGTGAGGGGAGGGGAGGGGAGGAGGATGGAGGGCGTAAGTACCTTTGGTGTATACGTGCTGCAACCCGTCGCCGGCGTCGAGGGCCACCACATCAGCAAGCACCGAGAGAAGGCCGCCGCCGTAGTCGCCCCATACCCATCCATCCATGGGTGGGTGTGGGGCTAGGGTTTCACCCCCATCCATCCATGGGTCAGCCGGACCTCCATGGCCGACCTCGAGGCCCAGGTGGACGAGGGCGCGGTGGTACCACTGCAAATCTGGGCGCCCCCTCACCTTGTCGCGTGATATGGGGCCTCCCTCCCTTGGGATAGAGATAGAAGGTGAGGGGTGATACGTCCATTTTGCGTCATGCTTTTATATTGATATTTATTGCATTATGGGTTGTTATTACACATTATATCACAATACTTATGCCTTTTCCCTCATATTTTATAAGGTTTACATGAAGAGGGAGAATGCCGACAGCTGGAATTCTGGACTGGAAAAGCACATATTAGAGACCTATTCTGCACAACTCCGAAAGTCCTGAAACTTTACGGAGAATATTTTTGGAATATATAAAAAATATTGGGCAAAGAAAGCACCAGAGGGGGGCCACCAGCCAGCCACAAGGGTGGAGGGCGCACCCTACCCCCTGGGAGCTCCCCCCGTCCTTGTGGGCCCCCTGGCAGGCCTCCGACGCCCATCTTCTGCTATATGGTGTGTTTTGACCTCGAAAAATCAGAGAGAAGCTTTTGGGGTGAAGTGCCGCCGTCTCGAGGCGGAACCTGGGCAGAACCAATCTAGGGCTCCGGCAGAGCTGTTCTGCCAGGGAAACATCCCTCCCGTAGGGGGAAATCATCGCCATCGTCATCACCAATGATCCTCTCATCGAGAGGGGGTCAATATCCATCAACATCTTCACCAGCACCATCTCCTCTCAAACCCTAGTTCATCTCTTGTATCCAATCTTTGTCTCAAAACCTTAGATTGGTACGTGTGGGTTGCTAGCAGTGTTGATTACTATTTTTAGTTGATGCTAGTTGGTTTATTCGGTGGAAGATCATATGTTCAGATCCTTAATGATAATTAATACTCCTCTGATTATGAACATGAATATGCTTTGTGAGTAGTTACGTTTGTTCCTGAGGACATGGGAGAAGTCTTGTTATAAGTAATCATGTGAATTTGGTATTCATTCGATATTTTGATGAGATGTATGTTGTATTTCCTCTAGTGGTGTTATGTGAACATCGACTACATGACACTTCACCATTATTTGGGCCTAGGGGAAGGCATTGGGAAGTAAGAAGTAGATGATGGGTTGCTAGAGTGACAGAAGCTTAAACCCTAGTTTATGCGTTGCTTCGTAAGGGGCTGATTTGGATCCATATGTTTCATGCTATGGTTAGGTTTACCTTAATTATTCTTTCATAGTTGCGGATGCTTGCGAGAGGGGTTAATCATAAGTGGGAGGCTTGTCCAAGGAAGGGCAGCACCCAAGCACCGGTCCACCCACATATCAAATTATCAAAGTAACTAACACGAATCATATGAGCATGATGAAAACTAACTTGACAACAATTCCTATGTGTCCTCGGGAACGCTTTGCTTCGTACAAGAGTTCGTCCAGGTTTGTCCTTGGCTACAAAAAGGATTGGGCCACCTTGCTGCACCTTGTTTACTATTGTTACTTGTTACCCGTTACGAATTATCTTATCACACAACTATCTGTTACAAATAATTTCAGTGCTTGCAGAGAATACCTTGCTGAAAACCGCTTGTCATTTCCTTTTGCTCCTCGTTGGGTTCGACACTCTTACTTATTGAAAGGACTACGATAGATCCCCTATACTTGTGGGTCATCAAGACTCTTTTCTAGCGCCGTTTCCGGGGAGTGAAGTGCCTTTGGTAAATGGAATTTGGTAAGGAAACATTTATATAGTGTGCTGAAATTTTCTGTCACTTGTTACTATGGAAAATAATCCTCTGAGGGGCTTTTTGGGGTATCTTCACCTCGACCGGAAGAGCAAAGAGTTGCTCCTCAACCTACTGCACCTACTGAAAATATTTATTATGAAATTCCTTCGGGTATGATAAAGAAACTGCTAGCTAATCCTTATGCAGGAGATGGAACATTACATCCTGATATGAACCTAATCTATGTGGATGAAGTTTGTGGATTATTTAAGCTTGCAGGTATGCCCGAGGATGTTGTCAAGAATAAGGTCTTCCATTTATCTTTGTAAGGGAAGGCGTTGACATGGTATAGGCTATGTGATGATATTGGATCATGGAACTACAACGGATTGAAATTGGAATTTCATCAGAAGTTTTATCATATGCTTCTGGTTCATCATGATCAGAATTATATATATATTTTTTGGCCTCGTGAAGGAGAAAGTATCGCTCAAGCTTGGGGGAGGCTTAAGTCAATGTTATATTCATGCCCCAATCATGAGCTTTCAAGAGAAATTATTATTCAAAACTTTTATGCTTGGCTTTCTCATAATGATCGATCCATGCTCGATACTTCTTGTACTAGCTCTTTTATGAAGAAGGATATTGAATTCAAATGGTATTTATTGGAAAGAATTAAACGCAACTCTGAAGATTGTGAACTCGACGAAGGTAAGGAATCAGGTATAAACCTTAAGTTTTATTGTGTTAAATCTTTTATGGATACCGATGCTTTTCGTGATTTTAGCACTAAATATGGACTAGACTCTGAGGTACTAGCTTCTTTCTGTGAATCATTTGCTACTCATGTTGATCTCCCTAAGTAGAAGTGGTTTAAATATCATCCTTGCATTGAAGTTAAAGTAGTAGAACCTATTAAAGTTGAATAAGAAACTATTACTTATAATGTTGATCCTATTGTTCCTACTTCTTATATTGAGAAACCACATTTTCCTGTTAGAATAAAGGATCATGATAAAGCTTCGGTTGTGGTTCGTAAGAGTTATACTAGAACATCTACACCCTATGAACAAATTAAAGTTGAACCTAGTATTGCTATGGTTACAGATCTCTTGGTTAATAATATTGAAGGGCATGTTATTTATTTCCGTGATGAAGCTGCTAGGATTGCTAAACCTGATAATAAAGATAAACATAGGCCCGTTGTTGGCATGCCTATTGTTTCTATTAAAATTGGAGATCATTGTTATCATGATTTATTTGATGTGGGTGCTAGTGTGAGTGCAATTCCTTATACCTTGTACCGAGAAATTATGAATGATATTGCACCTACTGAGATAGAAGGTATTGATGTTACTATTAAGCTTGCCAATAGACATACTATATCACCAATAGGGATTGTTAGAGATGTTGAAGTCTTGTGTGGGAAGATAAAATACCCTACTGATTTTCTTGTTCTTGCTTCCCCACAAGATGACTTTTGTCCCATTATATTTGGTAGACCTTTCTTGAATACTGTTAATGCTAAGATAGACTGTGAGAAAGATATCGTTAATGTTGGTTTAGGGGATATGTCTCATGATTTTAATTTCTCTAAATTTCATAGACAACCCCATGATAAATAATTTCCTAGTAAGGATGAAATTATTGGTCTTGCTTCTATTGCCGTGCCTCCTACTAATCCTTTAGAACAATATTTGCTAGACCATGAGAATGATATGTTCATGAATGAAAGAAGTGAAATAGATGAAATATTATTTAATCAAGGGCATGTTTTGCAACACAACTTGCCTGTTGAAATCCTTGGGGATCCTCCTCCACCTAAGGGTGATCCCTTGTTTGAGCTTAAACAATTACCTGATACCTTGAAATAGGCTTATTTTGATGAAAAGAAGATATATCATGTTATTATTAGTGCTAACCTTTCAGAGCATGAAGAAAATAAATTATTGAAAACTCTAAAGAAGCGTCGTGCTGCTATTGGATATACTCTTGTTGATCTTAAGGGCATTAGTCCCCCTCTAGTCAGCATAAAATTAATTTGGAATGTGATGCTAAACCAGTTGTTGATCATCAATGACGGTTAAGTCCCAAAATGAAAGAAGTGGTAAGAAATGAAATCCTAAAGCTTCTGGAAGCAGGTATAATTTATCCTATTGTTGATAGTCAATGGGTAAGTCATGTTCATTGTGTCCCTAGGAAGCAAGGTATTACCGTTGTTCCTAATGATAAGAATGAATTGATTCCACAAATAATTGTTACAGGTCATAGAATGGTAATTGATTTTCGCAAATTAAATAAAGCTACTAGAAAAGATCATTACCCTCTACCTTTTATTGATCAAATGCTAGAAAGACTATCCAAACATACACATTTCTACTTTCTAGATGGTTATTCTGGTTTTTCTCAAATACCTGTGTCAACAGATGATCAGGAGAAGACCACTTTTACTTGCCCTTTCGGTACCTTTGCTTATAGACGTATGCCTTTTGGTCTATGAAATGCACCTGCTACCTTTAAAAGATGTATGACTGCTATATTCTTTGATTTTTTTTAAAGATTGTTGAGGTTTTCATGGATGACTTCTCCGTTTATGGAACTTCTTTTGATGATTGCTTAAGCAACCTTGATCGAGTATTGCAGAGATGTGAAGAAACTAATCTTGTCTTGAATTGGGAGAAGTGCCACTTTATGGTTAATGAAGGTATTGTCTTGGGGCATAAAATTTCTGAAAGAGGTATTGAAGTTGATAAAGCTAAGGTAGATGCTATTGAAAAGATGTCATGTCCTAAAGATATCACAGGTATAAGGAGTTTCTGTAACATCCCAAATTTTCAATTTGGAATGTTATACATTAGATCATCATGCATATCATATTTTCTTGCATTTTGGTCAATCCTAGAAATTTCACGCAACTCAAGGACCCTCGGAGAGAGTTGGAGATTTCGTTATTTTCATATTTGAGTTTTCTCAAATTTTGAAAAGAGGATCATTTGATTTTATTTATTTCATCTTCAATTATTTTTCCAATAACAAAAATATGAGAAGGGAATAATATGACTTTCCCAAATTTAGGAAAAATAAAGATTTAATAAATAAATCAAATTTTGGATTTTTCCGGAGTTTATTTGCATTTTATTTGCATTAGGGAAAAATGCGTGTTTTTAAAATATTGCATTTAGGCCCCGAGTAAAAGTTCATTTTGTTCGACTCATTTTTAGGAGTCGGGAAAAATTAACTTCGGGATTTTTGGAGTTCGATTAGATTTTCTTTTATTTATTTTTCTGCGCGCGTATCTATTTAAAAAATGCGCAGCGCCCGACTGGGCCAAGGGCCCAGCCGAGCCGGCCCGCACCACGCCCCTCCCCTCACGCGCGCGTGCCGCGCGCAGCCGCCGCCGCCGCCGGCCGAAACCGAGGAGGACTCCTCCTCCTCCTCCCTTTGCCTTGCCCCCTCCCCCAAGCCACCTATCTCCCCCCACCTCATAAATACCCCCCCCCCCTCTCTCCTCTCCTCCCCAAGCCGCCCGCCGCCGCAGCCACCAGCCCCGCCGCCCGCGCCGCGCCCGCGCCCCCGAGCCGCCGCCGCCCGCCGCCCGCAGCGCCGCCGCCTGCCGCCGCCGCCCCGCGCCTCGCCCCGCGCTGCCCCGCCGCCCCGCCGGAGCCTCCCGCCGACGAGGTAGCCCCGCACCGCGCCACCCTCGCCTCGGTTCGGTTTTTTTAAAAACGTTCCTGTTTTTTTTCTCGTTTCGATGTTTCAGTTTTTTTTCGAAACCCTAGATCGGTTTTCGTTTTTTTTTTGGTTTAGTTGTTTAGCGAGTGATCGCCGAACCGTTCGTCTTAACGAACGTGATCACCGGTTATTCTCGGTTAACGAACGTCCGTTCGTTTAACCGTTCGTCGTTTTCTTTTTCGTCGGATTTATTCCGTGAATTTCTGATCGTGATTTCAGATCCAATCTTCTTTCTAGTTTATCTTCTCGCTCGTTTATCGGAATCAGGTGATTCAAGCGCCTGGAGTTTCGTTTCGAAACCGCCGTTCCGACTAATCAACTTAAACAAGTTTTTGCTACTGTAAAATTTGACCTAGTTTCAACTTGCTAGAACCGAGTTGCTTTCTTTCGCAGTTTGTTTTTCGTTGTTTTGTTCGGTTCGTTTCTATTTGCAACCGGAGTTCTTAAGTTGAACTTTCTGGTTCGATATTTTGTTCGAGTTTTACCTGTGCATTAGATGAGTACTTATTGTATGCTTGTTGTTTGTCTGCGATTAGATCACCCGGAGTGCGCCGCCTGTTATTTCGAAGCTCTAGGTTTCGCGGATCCTCAGCAAGGCAAGTAACACTTTGATCATACTTCCTCATTACCCAGTTTTTATGCATTAGATCAATCCTCAAACATTGCATGATTAGGATCTAATTAAACTGTGGGATGGGAAGTAGTTGAGGTAGTACCTGTTACCTGTTTTACTTATGAAACCTTTGGGAGTTACTTCTACGTTTGCTTATTATGCCATACTATGCTAGTAGACGTGGATTGGGTGAGTGATATCCATGACAGATGTGAGTTATGTTAATTAATGGTTTATCTAAGGTGGCAACTTAAACACACATCTGGGTGGATTGAGGCACCTGGTTTCTATCAGGACTTGCATGTTTTTCTTTGGACCGCCACCCAGGCTCAAAGGGATCATAAGATCATTCATGCTAGTAACTTCCGTGTGCAGCCACAAGCCATTATGGGCTCTGGCATAGTTGATTAAGTCGTGCGAACTCTTACAGGGTAGACTAGTAGATGTAGGGGAAAGTAGGTGTACCGGTCTATCCAACGTAAGGTGCTAGCGCTTCTGAAAGACTATGTCTCGGTCATCCGTTTCTCAAACACCATGTAGTGCGAGAAACCAAACGGAGGCGATCGAGTCTTGTGGGGAAAAGTGCGCAAACCTCTGCAGAGTGTACAAACTAATCATGATTAGCCGTGTCCCCGGTTATGGACGTCTTGAGTATCTAGTACTTGAATATCATGTGAATCTCATCATGTTACTTCTAAATTAATATTGTTGGGTTATTGATGATTACTTTTAATTGGGATCGGAATGCTGTCAACCATTCTCGATGTTTCAACCACCATGATAGTTAAATAAAATCTATTCCTTTGCAGTAGGGAAAAATTGGCTTTACGCAAAATTGTAACCATAGAGCTTTCCACCAGCCATACATGCATATAGTATAGCTCATTACTGTTCATTACTCTCTATGTGTTACATTGCCAGCATATTCCATGTGCTGACCCGTTTTCGGGCTGCAACTTTCATGTTGCAGACTTTTCAGACGACGAGTAAGGTGCCTTTAGGTCGTGGTTCTATACTCAGTGATGCCGTTGGAGTTGATGGACTCACTTATCTTCCAAGTCTTCCGTTGTTATCATTATTAGATGGCCTTAAGCCATATTTATTGTAATAAGTTCTCTTTGAGACACCGATGTAATAAGTGTGTGATTGCTACTCTGCTATAAATCCTTCAAAGTACTGTGTGGTGTCAGCATTACTGATCCAGGGATGACACCGGAGCACAGAGACTTGACCATCTGAGGTCGGGTCGCTACAGAGATGGTATCATAGCACACGCTGACTGTAGGACACGACCACTAGGTTAAAGCCATAGATCACTATTCTCCTCTTATTTTCTAACTCCTCATCTTTTCTACTCTTTTAGGATGACGGACGCGAAGATCAAGTACGCTCAACCGGATGAAGGCACACCTTTTGGATTTCACTTGAAGGAAGTCACCAAGTACCTGAGCATTGGACTACCAAGCTTCATTGGGACCTTCAACGCCACTCTGCCTGAAGAGGAGCGCTGGAAGATTCAAGCTCACGTTCCGGGAAGGACATTCGCGCCAATCACGAAGCCCATAGATAGTGTTTTCAGTGCACCAACCTGGAGTCTGGGAAAGAGCATGGCAGCTCATATCACCATGGGACGCATTGGAGAAGTTTATCAAGAAGACCTCAAGGACACTATCTACCAGATTTGCGGACGCCGAGATGAACAATGGGAGATAGTCAGCACCAAGAAGGATAGATCCATTGCAGCTTCCATCCAGGAGTTAAACCAGCACATTCGACGCCAAGAGAACCAGATGTGCAATGATATGATAGAGTTGAAGAATGCGAAGGCAAGGATCATCGAGCTAGAAGGAGAACTGAAGGGTACACGCAAGGACTACATGGACGAGATCGTAGCTCTAGCAAGGCACAATGTCGATCTTAAGCAGGAGATTGAAGAACTCAAGGAGAGATTAGCATCCAAGAAGGAAGACAAGTACGTCGCATGTCTGGACAACTATATCATCATCGACGACACCGATTCGGATCCAAGTGAACCCGACTTTGAAGACGAAGCTGGAG
Source organism: Aegilops umbellulata (assembly GCA_032464435.1). Classification (NCBI taxonomy): domain Eukaryota; kingdom Viridiplantae; phylum Streptophyta; class Magnoliopsida; order Poales; family Poaceae; genus Aegilops; species Aegilops umbellulata. The sequence goes on from CP136054.1 coordinate 381,005,359, forward strand.
CAGACATCATGGAATCTTCCACCGATTCAAATTTCTAGATGACCACCACATATTAGTAGTATTTCCCCCCTGTATACATTATAGTTCAAGCACTTTTGCGATAGTTCTAGACCGTTTGTATGCCCTTGTTTGAATTGAATGAAGTGATTTTGTGTGCATTTGTCTTATGTGCATTTGGGTAGTGTTTTCTCCTTAGACCTCACTCTATTCTTAATTCTCATCTTTTCTAAACCCTCATATTCCTCCGAGACGTGACAATGGATTCCCGTCGGAGCTCACCCAGTTGATCCAGCAGCAGAACCAATTGATGCAGTTGTTAGTCCAGAACCAGCAGAACAACAACAACAACAACAACAACAACAACAACAACAACAACAACAACAACAACAACAACAACAACAACAACAACAACAACAACAACAACAACAACAACAACAACAACAACAACAACAACAACAACAACAACAACAACAACAACAACAACAACAACAACAACAACAACAACAACAACAACAACAACAACAACAACAACAACAACAACAACAACAACAACAACAACAACAACAACAACAACAACAACAACAACAACAACAACAACAACAACAACAACAACAACAACAACAACAACAACAACAACAACAACAACAACAACAACAACAACAACAGCAACAGCAACACCAGCAACAGCAGCAACAGCAGCAGCAGCAACAACAGCAGCAGCAACAACAGCAGCAGCAACAACAGCAGCAGCAACAACAGCAGCAGCAACAACAACAACAGCAACAACAGCAGCAACAACAGCAACAACAACAGCAACAACAACAACAACAGCAACAACAACAACAACAACAACAACAACAACAACAACAACAACAACAACAACAACAACAACAACAACAACAACAACAACAACAACAACAACAACAACAACAACCCTCCGCCGCCGCCACCTGTTGATCACCTAACCCGTTTCCTTAGGCTGAATCCGCCGGTGTTTTCCAGTAGCACCGAGCCAATAGTAGCATACGATTGGCTCCGCAAGACAGGAAGGGAGTTGACCACTACAGGATGCACAGATGTGGAGAAAGTGAAGTTTGCCGCACATCAGCTTGACGGACCCGCGGCAGCATGGTGGGAGAATTTCACAGCCACTTACCCAGTTGACACTGTCACATTGGATCAGTTTCAGCAAGCCTTCCGCACTGCCCATGTTTCAGCAGGAGCTATGGCCATGAAGAAGCATGAGTTTCGCAACTTACGCCAAGGAGGAAGGACAGTTGGTCAGTACGTTGACGACTTCAGCAAGTTAGCACGTTATGCCCCGGATGACGTTGCTACGGATGCAGCTAAGCAGGAGAAGTTTCTGGAAGGACTGAATGATGAGCTAAGCATGCAGTTGATGGTAGCAAGTTTCAACAACTGCCAGGAGTTGGTAGATCGTGCCATCATGATTGAAGGGAAGCAACAGCAGATTGAGAACCGTAAGAGGAAGTATGGACAGGGGAAGTACAACTCTGGAGCCCAGCAGAAGCCCCGTTTTACCCCTAAACCGGGAGTTCAGTTTTAGCATACCCATGGAGGAGGTAGTTCGCACAACCATAATGGCCATAAGAATGGTAATGGGAATGGAGGAAACAACGGCCAGAACCGTACCACCCCATCAACCCCAGCCAAGAGAGATCTGAGTCAAGTCACCTGTTTCAAGTGTTCCAAGACCGGACATTATGCCAATGAATGTCCCGAAGGCCAAAATGGAACTAGAAGCTCTGGAAAGAAGCCAAACCCTTTCAACAGGGGACAGGTGAACCACGTTAGTGTGGAGGAGGTTGAAGCTCAGCCTAATGCAGTAATCGGTAAGTTTTTGGTTAAGTCATTTACTGCACTCGTTCTTTTTGATACTGGTGCATCGCATTCATACATATCAAGGGGATTTGTGGAAAAGTATAACCTGCCCACTAAGATTCTTAAAACACCTATGCTAGTAAGCTCGCCAGGAGCAGAGTACATGGCCAGACAAGGATGTTTTCAAGTGCCATTAAGTATAGGAAGGCATGTTTTCCCAACGGATTTAATCATTCTGGAATCCCAAGGTCTGGATGTAATTCTCGGTATGGATTGGCTGTCGATGTATGGAGGAAACATCGATTGCGCCAGTAAGACAATTTTGCTTACAACGCCCGAAGGAAGAAGGATCAAGTATGTATCACGACATGGATCAAATAGGAATCAAGTGAATTCTTTATCAGGAGTTGTGCAGGAAGAAGTACCAGTGGTGAAGGATTTTCCTGATGTATTTCCTGAGGAATTGCCAGGCATGCCACCGGATAGAGACATTGAGTTTTTGATTGAGCTTTTGCCAGGCACTGGGCCAATATCGAAGAGACCGTACAGGATGCCCGCACAGGATTTGGTGGAAATTAAGAAGTAGATTAAGGAGTTACTGGATAAAGGTTACATTCACCCAAGTTCTTCGCCTTGGGGATCACCCGTACTTCTTGTGGAGAAGAAGGATGGATCATTAAGGATGGTTGTTGATTACCGTGGATTGAATGCAGTAACCATCAAGAACAAGTACCCACTGCCAATGATTAATGATCCGTTTGATCGTTTGCAAGGAGCTAAAGTGTTTTCCAAAATCGATTTGTGATCAGGGTACCATCAGTTGAAGATTCGAGAGCAGGACATACCCAAGACAGCTTTTACCACGAGATACGGATTGTATGAGTATACCGTTATGTCATTTGGACTGACTAACGCACCTGCCTATTTTATGAACCTAATGAACAAAGTATTTATGGAGTTTTTGGATAAGTTCGTCGTAGTGTTCATTGATGACATTCTGATTTTCTCAAAGAATGAAGAAGAGCATAAGGAACATTTGCGTTTGGTTTTGGAGAAACTAAGGGAACATCAGTTATATGCCAAATTCAGCAAATGTGAATTTTGGTTAAAGGAAGTTGGATTTCTTGGACATGTTATATCCGGAGAAGGGATAGCAGTTGACCCCACAAAGGTTGAGACCGTAACTGAATGGGAAGCACCAACGACAGTTGGAGAGATCCGGAGTTTTCTTGGACTCGCAGGATACTACCGGAGATTCATTGAGAATTTCTCAAAGATTGCAAAGCCTATGACTGAATTGTTCAAGAAGGATACCAAGTTCAATTGGACTGAGGAATGTGAGGCCAGTTTTCAGGAGTTGAAGAAATGATTGGTTTCCTCACCAGTGTTGATTCTGCCAGATCAGACCAAGGATTATGAGGTGTATTGCGACGCTTCACGTCGAGGACTTGGAGCAGTGCTTATGCAGGAAGGAAGAGTCGTTTCGTATGCCTCACGACAACTGAAACCTCATGAATTAAACTATGCTACGCATGATTTGGAGTTAGCAGCCGTAGTGCATGCATTGAAGACGTGGAGACATTTCCTCATTGGAAATCATTATGAGGTGTACACGGATCACAAGAGCTTGAAGTACATTTTCACGCAGAAGGAGTTGAACCACAGACAAAGGAACTTGACCATCTGAGGTCGGGTCCCTACAGTTTCCTTGGTCACACTGGTTTCTATAGGAGGTTTATTAAAGACTTCTCTAAAATTTCTAGGGCTCTCATTAATATCTTTCAAAAAGATGTTCCTCTTGTTTTTGATGATGATTGTGTAGAAGCATTTGAAGTACTTAAGAAAGCCTTGATTTCTGCACCTATTGTTCAGCCACCTGATTGGAATTTACCCTTTGAAACTATGTGTGATGCTAGTGATTATGTTGTTGGTGCTGTTCTAGGACAAAGAGTTGATAAGAAATTAAATGTTATTCATTATGCTAGTAAAACTCTAGACAGTTCCCAGAGAAATTATGCTACCACTAAAAAAGAATTTTTAGCCGTTGTTTTTGCTTGTGATAAGTTCAGACCTTATATTGTTGATTCCAAAGTAACTGTTCACACTGACCATGCTACTATTAAATATCTTATGGAAAATAAAGATGCTAAACCTAGACTTATTAGATGAGTTCTCTTGTTACAAGAATTTGATTTGCATATTATTGATAGAAAGGGAGCTGAGAACCCCATTGCAGACAACATGTCTAGGTTAGAAAATGTTCTTGATGACCCAGTGCCTATTGATGATAGCTTTCCTGATGAACAATTAGCTGTCATAAATACTTCTCGGAATACTCCATGGTATGTTGATTATGCTAATTACATTGTTGCTAAATTTATACCACCTAGTTTCACATACCAGCAAAAGAAAAAGTTCTTCTATAGATTTAAGACATTACATTTGGGATGACCCGCACCTTTATAAAGAAGGAGTAGATGGTGTTATTAGACGTTGTGTACCTGAGCATGAACAGGAACAGATTCTACGCAAGTGCCACTCCGAGGCTTACGAAGGACACCACGCTGGAGATAGAACTGCACATAAGGTATTGCAATCTGGTTTTTATTGGCCTACTCTCTTCAACTATGCTCGTAAGTTTGTCTTGTCTTGTGATGAATGCCAAAGAATTGGTAATATTAGTAGACGTCAGGAAATGCCTATGAATTATTCACTTGTTATTGAACCATTTGATGTTAGGGGTTTTGGTTATATGGGACCTTTTCCTTCCTCTAATGGGTATACACATATTTTAGTTGCTATTGATTACGTTACTAAGTGGGTAGAATCTATTCCAACTAGTAGTGTTTATCATAACACTTCTATTAAGATGCTTAAAGAAGTTATTTTTCCGAGGTTTGGAGTCCCTAGATATTAATGATGGATGGTGGTTCACATTTTATTCATGGTGCTTTGTGTAAAATTCTTGCTAAGTATGATGTTAACCATAGAATTGCATCTCCATGTCACCCTCATTCTAGTGGTCAAGTAGAATTATCAAATAGAGAGATTAAATTGATTTTGCAAAAGACTATTAATAGGTCTAGAAAGAATTGGTCTAAGAAACTTGATGATGCATTATGGGCTTATATAACTACTTATAAAAACCCTATGGATATGTCTCCGTATAAAATGGTTTATGTAAAGGCTTGTCACTTACCTCTCTAACTAGAACATAAGGCATATTGGGCTATTAAAGAGCTCAATTATGATTTCAAACTTGCCGGTGAGAAGAGGTTATTTGACATCAGCTCACTTGATGAATGGAGAACTCAGGCCTATGAGAATGCCAAACTATTTAAAGAAAAAGTTAAAAGATGGCATGACAAAAGGATACAAAAGCGTGAGTTTAATGTAGGTGATTATGTTTTGCTATACAACTCTCGTTTAAGATTTTTTGCAGGAAAACTCCTATCTAAATGGGAAGGTCCTTACGTTATTGAGGAGGTATATCATTCCGGTGCCATAAAAATCAACAACGTAGAAGGCACAAATCCGAAGGTGGTAAACGGTCAAAGAATCAAACATTATATCTCAGATACTCCCATAAATGTTTATACCAATATAATTAATACTGTAACACCGGAAGAGTCCATAAGGGACACTTTCCAGAACGTTTCAGACTTCGAAAAGGAATAGGTATGTGGTACGGTAAGTAAACTGACTCCAAAACCTTTCCAATAGCAATTTTTCTCCATTTTGGAATATTTAAAAAAATAGGAAAATTAAAAGTAGTCTGAAAGAGACACGAAGCCACCACAAGGGTGGAGGGTGCGCCCTGCCCCCCCCCCCCCCGGGCGCGCCCCCCGACCTTGTGGCCACCTCGTGTGCCCTCCGGACTCCGTTTTCTTGCACGATACTTCTTTTGGTTGGTAAAAAATCATTATATAATCTCTCGAAGGTTTTGACCACCGTACCACGACAAAATCCCCTGTTTTCGTTTTGAGTTGTTTTTCTAGCAGATTTAGAGCAATATGTCGTCCCAAGATTCGGAGGGAGATAACTATGTAGCTGATTATATCGCAGACTCCAAGGTTTATGGGGATTTGGAGCATTATGGTTAGAGCACGGAGGAAGAGGAAGACTATGATCCGAAAGGAAAGGAGGAGACCAGTTCTGATGAAGAGGAAGCCCCACTACCCCAACCTGGGGACATGCACGTGGAGTTCAAAAAGTCAAGTCTCCCGAACAAAGCAAAGAAACCAAAGATCGAGTTATCCCTTTTAGTCTTTTGCAGGAGAACAAGCAAGAATTATGCAGAAGGATATTAACACTGGAACAGGAGATTGGTGAGCTGAAGGAGGAAAATTCCATCCTCAAGCGTAAGTTGAGGAAGATGGGGGACATGCCTACTTCATCAACAACTCCATCATCATCACTTCCGAAGAAAGAGACATAAATACATGGGTATGGGCACTCCCCTTGGCAACTGCCAAGCTTGGGGGAGGTGCCCCGGTATCGTATCACCATCACACTTTTATCTTTATTTATTTTCTTAGTTCGATCCTTTTGGTTATATCTTGATCAAGTAGAATAAATTTTTAGTATGATCTAGCTTGGAGTTTTGCTTTATGTTCCCTCTATGTAATTGAGTCCTTGAATTATATATAATAAAGAGTAGTTTTGAGTTGAGGGCTTGGCCTTCTTGCTATGATCTTGAGAGAATTAAATAAAAGAAATAATAAAAAGAAATAAAAAGATCATATATTGATCTTATGGAGAGTAATGACTTCACATATAAAGAGTATAATGAATAAAGGTTTTTGAGAGGTTACAAACATAGTTTTGGTCATTGTTGCAATTAATAGGAAGTAATAAAGAAAGAGAGGCTTCACATATAAATATACTATCTTGGACATCTTTTGTAATTGTAAGCACTCATTAAAATATGACGTGCTAAAAAGTTGATGTTGGACAAGGAAGACAACATAATGGGTTATGTTGTCTTATATCCGAATAGAAGTTATATTCTCATGGATCATCCAACATGTTGAGCTTGCCTTTCCCTCTTATGCTAGCCAAATTCTTTGAACCAAGTAGACATACTACTTGTGCTTACAAATATCCCTTAAAACCAGTTTTGCCATGAGAGTCAACCATATCTACCTATGGATTGAGTAAGATCCTTAAAGTAAGTTGTCATCGGTGCAAGCAATAAAAATTGCTCTCTAAATATGTATGATCTATTAGTGTGAAGAAAATAAGCTTTATACGAACTTGTGATATGGAAGAAATAAAAGCGACGGACTGCATAATAAAGGTCTTTATCACAAGCGGCAATATAAAGTGACGTTCTTTTGCATTAAGGTTTTGTGCATCCAACCATAAAAGCGCATGATAACCTCCGCTTCCCTTTGCGAAGGGCCTATCTTTTACTTTTATCTCCTACCCTTATACAAGACTCATGGTGATCATCACCTTTACTTTTTACACTTTTTCCTTTGGCAAGCACTATATGTTGGAGAGATCCATATATATATATATATATATATATATATATATATATATATATATATATATATATATATATATATATATATATATATATATATATATATATATCCACTCGGATGTAGGTTATCATAAAGTATTATTGTTGACATTACCCTTGAGGTAAAAGGTTGGGAGGCGAAACTATAAGCCCCTATTTTTCTATGTGTCCGATTGAAACTTTGTACCCATAAGTATCACGTGAGTGTTAGCAATTGTGAAAGATTAAATGATAGTTGAGTATGTGGACTTGCTGAAAAGCTCTTATATTGACTCTTTCTGATGTTATGATAAATTGCAATTGCTTCAATGACTGAGATCATAGTTCGTAGTTTTCAATGAAGTTTATGATTCATACTTTACCTTGTGAATGAATTGTCACTTTAGCATAAGAAATTATATGGCATTATATGTTGTTGTTCTAAAGATGATCATGATTCCCTCATGTCCGTATTTTATTTTATCGACACCTCTATCTCTAAACATGTGGACATATTTTTCGATCTCGGCTTTCGCTTGAGGACAAGTGAGGTCTAAGCTTGGGGGAGTTGATACGTCCATTTTGCATCATGCTTTTATATTGATATTTATTGCATTATGGGTTGTTGTTACACATTATATCACAATACTTATGCCTTTTCTCTCTTATTTTATAAGGTTTACATGAAGAGGGAGAATGCCGGCAGCTGGAATTCTGGACTGGAAAAGGAGTAAATATTAGAGACCTATTCTGCACAACTCCAGAAGTTCTGAAACTTCACGAAGAATTTTTTTGGAATAAAAAACATTGGGCGAAGAAAGCACCAGAGGGGGGCCACCAGCCAGCCACAAGGGTGGAGGGCGCTCCCTACCCCCCTGGGTGCGCCCCCCATCCTTGTGGGCCCCTGGCAGGCCTCCGACACCCATCTTCTGCTATATAGTGTGTTTTGACCTGGAAAAACCAGAGATAAGCTTTCGGGATGAAGCACCGACGTCTCGAGGCCGAACCTGGGCAAAACGAATCTAGGGCTCCGGCGGAGCTGTTCTGCCGGGGAAACATCCCTCCCGGAGGGCGAAATCATCTACATCGTCATCACCAACGATCCTCTCATCGAGAGTGGGTCAATCTCCATCAACATCTTCACCAGCACCATCTCCTCTCAAACCCTATTTCATCTCTTGTATCCGATCTTTGTCTCAAAACCTCAGATTGGTACTTGTGGGTTGCTAGTAGTGTTGATTAATCCTTGTAGTTGATGCTAGTTGGTTTATTCGGTGGAAGATCATATATTCAGACCCTTAATGATAATTAATACTCCTCTGATTATGAACAAGAATATGCTTTGCGGGTAGTTACGTTTGTTCCTGAGGACATGGGAGAAGTCTTGTTATAAGTAATCATGTGAATTTTGTATTTGTTCGATATTTTGATGAGATGTATCTTGTCTTTCCTCTAGTGGTGTTATGTGAATGTCGACTACATGACACTTCACCATTATTTGGGCCTAGGGGAATGCATTGGGAAGTAATAAGTAGATGATGGGTTGCTAGAGTGACAGAAGCTTAAACCCTAGTTTATGTGTTGCTTCGTAAGGGGCTGATTTGGATCCATATGTTTAATGATACGGTTTGGTTTACCTTAATTCTTCCTTCATAGTTGCAGATGCTTGCAATAGGGGTTAATCATAAGTGGGAGGATTGTCCAAGGAAGGCAGCACCCAAGCACCGGTCCACCCACATATCAAATTAGTAACGAACGTGAATCATATGAGCAACTAACTTGACAACAATTCCCATGTGTCCTCGGGAGCACTTTGCTTGATATAAGGGTTTGCCCAGGCTTGTCCTTGGCTACAAAAAGGATTGGAACACCTTGCTTTACCTTGTTTACTTTTGTTACTTGTTACCCATTACGAATTATCTTATCACACAACTATATGTTACCGATAATTGCAATGCTTGCAGAGAATACCTTGCTGAAAACCGCTTGTCATTTCCTTCTGCTCCTCATTGGGTTCGACACTCTTACTTATCGAAAGGACTACGATAGATCCCCTATACTTGTGGGTTATCAAGGGGCTAGAGCGGCGGTGCTAGGGGAGGAGGAGGCCAGCGGCGGTGGGATTGGGGCGGCGACGGGGTTAGTGTTGAGGCAGAGGAGAGCCGCGGTGGGAGGACGGCGATGAGAAGCCGCTCTATGCACGCTAACCACCCAATCATGATCGAGCCTTTACCTCTCTCCCCAATCATTGACCACTGTAGAAATCCTACATGGACATCACCAGCGCGACGAGTAATGGGTTTGATCGGGCCGGACCTCCACGGCCAACCTCGAGGCCCAGGTGGACGAGGGCATGGTGGTGCCGCTGCATATCTGGGCGCCCCCTCACCTTGTCGCGCGATATGGGGCCTTCCCTCCCTTAGGATAGAGATAGAAGGTGAGGGGCTGGAGCGGCGGCGCTAGGAGAGGAGGAGGCCGACAGCGGTGGGATTGGGGCGGCGGCAGGGTTGGGGTAGAGGAGAGCGGCGGTGGGAGCATGACGACGAGAAGTCGTTCTATGCAGGCTAACCACCCAATCGTGATCGACCCTTTACCTCTCTCCCCAATCGCTGACTACTGTAGAAATCCTACGTGGACATCACCAGAGCGCGCCCCTTACGCGACGCGTAATGGGTTTGATTCTTCATTTTGTAATGACATCTGCAAGAGAGATGCTAAGGGAGGTGGGGCCTGCCATGATGGTAAATGTGAATGCATTAGATGATTGTAGCAAGAAAACGTCCAAGAATAAAGTTTGGAAATAAATATTCACTTGAGAGCATTAAGAATTGTTTTCTCCAGCATCAATCCTCCCTCTTATTGTAAAGGATATAACCATGGTCTCAATTGAATAAATAAAGGGTTTTAAGTGATAAAAGAAAGAATTGTGTTTCTTCATGGAATAGTTTAAATGCAACCTGTTTACTTTCCTATACTCGTCGAACTTCAACCCTTGTCATGGCTTTTTTTAACATGGTATAATTGTGGATGCTCACAAACATGTATTCAACAAACCCTCTCGTATGAATCCCTGAAACCAATACCCTCTATCCCAATCCTTCCCCTCTCGTACATTGGCCCATATTGTCGAGGACAGGAGGAGATACCGTGGGTGGAGCAAGTTGGTGCTCGAGGGGTGGGTGATGCGGCTTGAAGCTACGTCGGTATTTCTCCAAAGAGGGAGGGATGATGCAGCACAGCAGCGGTAGGTATTTCCCTCAGTGATGAGACCAAGGTTATCGAACTAGTAGGAGAACCAAGCAACACGACATAAACAGCACCTGCACACAAATAACAACTACTCACAACCCGACGTGTAAAAGGGGTTGTCAATCCCTTTCGGGTAGCGGCGCCTGAAGATAGGCAAACGGACATGAGGAAATTGTAGTAGATTGATAGATCAAACGCCAAATAAAATAAATAGGAATAAATTGCAGCAAGGTATTTTTGTATTTTTGGTTTAATAGATCTGGAAATAAAAGCAAAGGAAAATAGATCGCAAATAATATAAGAAATAGACCTGGGAGCCGTAGGTTTCACTAGTGGCTTCTCTCGGGAAAAATAGCAAACGGTGGGTAAACAAATTACTGTTGGGAAATTGATAGAACTTCAAATAATCATGATGATATCCAGGCAATGATCATTATATAGGCATCACGTCCAAGATTAGTAGACCGACTCCTACCTGCATCTACTACTATTACTCCACACATCGACCGCTATCTAGCGTGCATCTAGTGTATTAAGTTCATGGAGAAACGGAGTAATGCAATAAGAACGATGACATGATGTAGACAAGATCTATTTATGTAGAAATAGACCCCATCGTTTTATCCTTAGTAGCAACGATACGTATATGTCGGTTCCCCTTCTGTCACTGGGATCAAGCACCGTAAGATCGAACCCACTACAAAGCACCTCTTCCGATTGCAAGATAAATAGATCAAGTTGGCCAAACAAAACCCAAATATCGGAGAAGAAATACGAGGCTATAGGCAATCATGCATATAAGAGATCAAAAAACTTAAATAACTTTTATGGATATAAAATGATATAACTAATCATAAATTCAAAGTTCATCAGATCCCAACAAACACACCACAAAAAGACTTACATCATATGGATCTCCAAGATACCATTGTATTGAGAATCAAATGAGAGAGAGGAAGACATCTAGCTACTAACTACGGACCCGTAGGTCTACAAAGAACTACTCACGCATCATCGGAGAGGCTCCAATGGAAGTGTTAAACCCCTTCGTGATGGTGTTTAGATTGGATCTGGTGGTTCTGGACTCTGCGGCGGCTGGATGAAAATTTTGTTGACTCCCCTAGGGTTTCAGGAATATTGGGGTATTTATAGAGCAAAGAGGCGGTCTGGGGGGCGCCCGAGGTGGGCACAGCCCACTAGGGCGCGCCTGGACTCCTGGCGCGCCCTGGTGGGTTGTGCTCCCCACGGAGCACCCCCCAGGCACTGCTGTGGCCCATTGGGTGCCTTCTGGTCTATAAAAAATCTCCGTGAAGTTTCGTTGCATTTGGATTCCGTTTGGTATTGATTTCCTGTGATGTAAAAAACATGCAGAAAACAGCAAGTGGCACTTGGCACTATGTCAATAGGTTAGTACCCAAAAAAAGATATAAAATGATTATAAAACATCCAAGATTGATAATATAACAACATGGAGCAATCAAAAATTATAGATATGTTGGAGACGTATCAGCATCCCCAAGCTTAACTCCTACTCGTCGTTGAGTAGGTAAGTGATAAAAACAGAATTTTTGATGTGGAATGCTGCCTAACATGTCATGTCATAATCTTTTATTTATATCATGGACATTTGGACTTTTATATGATTCAAAGCAATAGTCTAGTTTTGACATGATGACTTAAATACTCAAGCATATCAACAAGCAACCATGTCTTTCAAAATATCAACGCTAAAATAAGTTATCCCTGGCCCATCATGCTCAATCATTAATCCATTCATGAAACACACTCGCAGATTAGCTACACCCAATACTCAAGTACGATCATATTGCCTCCTAGTTGGTGATTTTATAAGAGAAGATTGAGACTCAAATTCAAAATAAAAAATGCATAAAGTAAAAGAAAGGCCCTTTGCAGAGGGAAGTAGGGATTTGTAGAGGTGCGAGAGCTCAAAACGAAAAACTTAGAGATACAAACATTTTGGGAGGTGTGCCTTTCCCACCAACAAAAATGACTTAGAGTTCCCAACACTTTCCATGCTATATATATCATAGGCGGTTCCCAAACAGAAAATAAATTTTATTCCTTTTTCCACCATACTTTCACTTTCCATGGCTAGCCGTATCCACGGTTGCCTTCCATACCAACACTTTCCAAGGAACTTATTATTTGACAACATAAAGTAAATTCATTTTTCATTTCAGGACTGGGCATCCCTAATACCTTCGCCTTACTCTCGTGCAATGACAAGTGAATAAACACTCATCGTGAGAATAACACATCTAGCATGGAAAATATTAGCCACCCCTCACCGCCCCACGAGCAGTACGAACACACAAAAGAGAAGTTTATTTTGAAAATTAGAGATGGCACATACAAATTTGCTTAGAACGGCAAAAGAATACCGCATATAGGTAGATATAGTGGACTCATGTGGCAAAACTAGTTTAAAGGATTTTGGATACACAAGTAGAGATCATACTTAATGCAAAATGAAGGCTAGCAAAAGATTGAGAAGCGAGCAACCAAGAAACGAATAATCTCATAAGCGAGCATTAATCATAATTAACACCAAATAATGCACCACAAGTAGGATGTAATTTCATTTCATGACTATTGGCTTTCGTGCTTGCATGGGGAATCACAAACCTTAACACCAATATTCTTACTAAAGCATAATTACTCATCAAGATGACTCACATATCACATCATCATATCTCAAAACTATTACTAAGAATCAAGTTTATTTTGTCCAATGATCTTCACGAAAGTTTTTATTATATCCTTCTTTGATATCTATCACTTTGGGACTAATTTTCATCTGTTGCTTTTGATAAGCTCATACAAGTATAAGTGAAGATCATGAGCATAAAATTTCTTTCTCTCAAATTAATTTAAGTGAAGCAAGAGAGAATTTCTTGAAAATTTTACTAACTATCAAATAAATATAAGTGAAGCAAAAGAGTATTTCTTCAAAAATCACTAAGAACACTGTGCTCAAAAAGATATAAGTTAAGCACTAGAACAAATCCATAGCTCATAAAGATTTAAGTGAAGCATAGAGAGCAATTCTAACAAGTCATGGCATAATTTTGGCTCTCTCAAATAGGTGTGTCCAGCAAGGAATCAAGATTTAAAACTCAAAATAAAACAAGCAAAGACTCATATCATACAAAATGCTCCAAGCAAAACACATAGTATGTGATGAATAAAAATATAGCTTTGAGTAATATACCAATGGTCGTTAGAAGAAAGAGGGGATGCCACTCGGGGCATCCCCAAGATTAGTTACTTGCTCTCTTTGGATAATAGCTTCGGATGCCGGGGAATACCCAAGCTTAGGCTCTTCTTACTCCTTATTCCTTCATCCAACAAAAGATAACCAAAAACTTGAAAACTTCAATCACACAAAAATCAACAAAACCTTCGTGAGATCCGTTAGTATAAGAAAGCAAATCACTACTGTAAGTACTGTATCAAACCAATTCATATTTTATTCTTGCATTATATCTACTGTATTCCTACTTTTCTATGTCAAAAACTCATCAAAGAAAACCATAGAATCATCAAAACAAGCACACAACGCAAAGAAAACAGAATCTGTCAAAAACAGAACAGTCTGTAGCAATGTGGCAATTTTGAATACTTATGAAACTCCAAAAATTCTGAACAATTAGGACAACCTGAGAAATTTGTATATTAATCTTCTTAAAAAAGAATTGGTATTTTAGCATGCTTTGATTAAAAATGAGAATTGTTTCGTGAGTGCAAAAGTTTCTGTTTTTCAGCAAGGTCAATCAACTATCACCCAAGAAGATCCTAAAGGATTTACTTGGCACAAACACTAATTAAAACACAAAAAACACAATCATAACAGTAGCATAATAGTGCAAACACTCGAGAACAGAAAGAAAAATGCAAAAATAAATTTTATTCATTGGGTTGCCTCCCAATAAGCGCTATCGTTTTACGCCCTTAGCTAGGCATAAACCAAAGGATCTAAGTATTGTCATCTTTGGTTCGAGATCCATAAGATGCTCTCATGATTGATTCATAATGTGGCCTAATTATTGTTCTAGGAAAGTGTTTCATACCCTTCCTTAACGGAAATTGGAACTTAATGTTGCCTTCTTTCATATCAATCACGGCACCAATAGTGCGTAAAAACGGTCTACCAAGAATAATTGGACAAGACGGATTGCAATCAATATCAAGAACAGTAAAATATATGGGCACATGATTCCTATTTGCAAGAATAAGAACATCATTAATTCTTCCATAGGCTTTTTACTATTGGAATCCGCCAAGTGCAAATTCAAAGACTATTCTTCAAGATCGGTAAGACCAAGCACATCACATAAAGATTTCGGAATTGTAGAAACACTAGCACCCAAGTCACACAAATCAAAACACTCATAATTTTTAATCTTGACTTTGATAGTAGGTTCCCATTCATCATGCAATTTTCTAGGAATTGATACTTCTAATTCCATTTTTTCTTCAAAAGCTTTCATCATAGCATCAACAATATGTTTAGTAAAAGCTTTATTTTGTTCATAGGCATGGGGTGAATTTATCATGGATTGCAACAAAGAAATACAATCAATCAAAGATAAACTATCATAATTAAAGTCTTTGTAATCCAAAAGAGTGGGCACATCACTACTTAAAGTATTGACCTCTTCAAACCAACTTTTATCAATTTTCTCAACAAGATTTTCACCCCCCCCCCCCCCGAATTATCGGGACGCCTTCTAGATAAAGTTGACTCTTCTCTGGTCCCTTTTTTATCAATCTGAACTTTACTAAACAAGGAATCAATAGAAGAAACACCAATCATTTCAAGATCTTCAACACTTTTATGAAAGCAATCACTAGAAACCCCATTTTCTAAAAATTCTCTTCTAGCTCTAAGCATAGCGGTTCTTTTCTTACTTTCATCCATATAAACATAAAGAGCTTTAATTGATTCCTCACCTTTAGGCCCAAAAATTTTCATCTTGAGATTTTCCACATCATGGCAAATTCTATCAACACTTCTAGACAAATCATCAATCTTATTCAGCTTTTCTTCTATAGAAGTGTTGAAAACTTTTTGCGTGTTGATAAATTATTTAATATTATTCTAAAGATTAGTGGTGTTCCTAGTATTATTGTAAGATTGATTTCCATAGGAATTACCATAATTATTAGAGGAATTACTAGAAAAAAGCCTAGGATTAAAATTACATCTATAAGCATTATTATTGAAATTATTTCGCGAGATAAAATTCACATCTATGGCATCACTATTTTGTTCAATCAAAGTAGACAAAGGCATATCACTAAAATCAGTAGGAGCACTTTTACTAGCAACCAATTTCATAAGAGCATGAACTTTTTCACTCAAAGAAGAAATTTCTTCAACCGAATTAACTTTTTTTACTAGTAGGAGCTCTTTCGGTATGCCATTTTGAATAATTTTCCATAATATTATCAAGAAATTTGGTGGCTTCACCCAAAGTAATTTCCATAAAAGTACCACCCGTGGCAGAATCTAAAAGATTACGAGAAACAAAATTCAACCCCGCATAAAAATTTTGTATGATCATCCAAAGATTTAACCCATGAGTTGGGCAGTTCCTTACCATCATTTTCATCCTTTCCCAAGATTATGCAACATGCTCGTGTTCAATTTGCTTGAAATTCATGATCTGGGTTCTAAGGGAAATAATTTTCACGAGCAGAAAATACTTAGTGATAAAAGCATCTTTGCACTTATTCCAAGAATCGATACTATTGCGAGGCAAAGAAGAGAACCAATTTTTTGCAGAATCACACAAAGAAAACAGAAGTAATTTCATCTTCACAACATCATTGTCCACATCTTTTTTATTTTGCATATCGCATAATCCCACAAAGGTATTAAGATGGGACGCGGCATCCTCATTAGGAGTGCCGGAAAATTGACCTTTCATAACAAGATTCAGCAAAGCAGTATTAATATCACAAGACTCAGCACTAGTGGCGGGAGGAGCAATCAGAGTGCCAATAAAATCATTGTTGTTGGTATTTGAGAAATCACACAATTTGGTGTTCTCTTGAGTCATTGTGACTACGCAACAAGATTGCACTCAAAAACAGAGCCGGCAAGAAAATGACAAACGAAAAAGAGGGCGAATAAAACGGCAAATTTTTGTGAAGTGGGGGAGAGGAAAACGAGAGGCAAATGGCAAATAATGTAAATTGCGAGGAGATGATATTTGTGATTAGGAACCTGGTATATGTTGAAGATCTTCCCCGGCAACGGCGCCAGAAATTCCTTTTGATGCGGCTTGAAGTTACGTCGGTATTTCCCCAAAGAGGAAGGGATGATGCAGCACAGCAGCGGTAGGTATTTCCCTCAGTGATGAGACCAAGGTTATCGAAACAGTAGAAGAACCAAGCAACACAACGTAAACAGCACATGCACACAAATAACAACTACTCGTAACTCGACATGTAAAAGGGGTTGTCAATCCCTTTCGGGTAGCGGCACCTCAAGATAGGCAAACGGACGTGAGGAAATTGTAGTAGATTGATAGATCGATCGCCAAATAAAATAAATAAGAATAAATTGCGGCAGGGTATTTTTGTATTTTTGGTTTAATAGATCCAAAAATAAAAGCAAAGGAAAATAGATCGCAAAGGCAAATAATATGAGAAAGAGACCCGGGGGCGTAGGTTTCACTAGTGGCTTCTCTCAAGAAAAATAGCAAACGGTGGGTAAACAAATTACTGTTGGGAAATTGATAGAACTTAAAATAATCATGACGATATCTAGGCAATGATCATTATATAGGCATCACGTCCAAGATTAGTAAACCGACTCCTGCCTGCATCTACTACTATTACTCCACACATCGACTGCTATCCCACCAAAGTAATGCAATAAGAATGATGACATGATGTTGACAAGATCTATTTATGTAGAAATAGACCCCATCGCTTTATCCTTAGTAGCAACGATACATACATGTCGGTTTCCCTTCTATCACTGGGATCAAGCACCGTAAGATCGAGCCCACTACAAAGCACCTCTTCCCATTGCAAGATAAATAGATCAAGTTGGCCAAATAAAACCCAAATATCGGAGAAGAAATACGAGGCTATAAGCAATCATGCATATAAGAGATAAAAGAAACTCAAATAACTTTCATGGATATAAAAATATATAACTGATCATAAACTCAAAGTTCATCAGATCCCAACAAACACACTGCAAAAAGACTTACATCATATGGATCTCCAAAAGACCATTGTATTGAGAATCAAACGAGAGAGAGGAAACCATCTAGCTACTAACTATGGACCTGTAGGTCTACAAAGAACTACTCACGCATCATTGCAGAGGCACCACTGGAAGTGGTCAACCCCTGCGTGATGGTGTCTAGACTGGATCTGGTGGTTCTGGACTTTGCGGCGACTGAAATTGATTTTCGTCGACTCCCCTAGGATTTCTAGAATATTGGGGTATTTGTAGAGCAAAGAGGCGGTCCGGGGGCACCCGAGGTGGGCACAACCCACCAGGGCGCGTCTGGGCCTCTTGGCGCGCCCTAGTGGGTTGTGCTCCCCTGGAGCACCCCCCCAGGCACTGCCTTGGCCCATTGGGTGTCTTCCAGTCCATAAAAAATCTCCGTAAAGTTTTGTTGCATTTCGACTCTGGTATTGATTTCCTGCGATGTAAAAAACATGCAGAAGACAGCAAATGGCAGTTGGCACTATGTCAATAAGTTAGTAAAAAAATGATATAAAATAATTATAAAACATTCGAGGTTGATAATATAACAGCATGGAATAATTAAAAATTATAGATGTCCTAGCGGTCGGACCTGAGGCACCCCATCGCGGCACGGTCGCCTGAGGCAGCAGCGTCATCGACCCATTCCCAGCGGTGAACGAGCTCATGTCAGACGGAATTTGAAGGACGTGGAGAGCAGGCTTGGCCGTTTCCGCAAAGAACAGGAGCACACAGTTGATGTGCTCGTGCAGCCCCATCACCCCGACCACTGTAGATGCAGGTGCTCTCAGGCTGCAGGTGGGACTGCCCGTGGGCATCCCACCTCAGTCCACTTAATCCCACTACAAATAGGTGGGAAATATTGGGCACCCCACCAAATGTTACATGGGTTAAGTGGGATCCCAGTTTCCAACTTAACGCAAGACATTGTATGAAGGACAACTACAAGGCGTCACACTCTCATATTACAACTGCACCTATAGCGAATACAAGGCATTGTATTCATCAGAATACCATGTGATGGGCTAAAACTACAAGACACATCAGAACAATTTATGGGCAGTCATCATTAAACCGCATTTTTCTCAAACTACAAGCCACTACAATGTCAGTCATCATTAAGCTGCATTTCTCACAAACTTAAAGACTGAACTTGGTAGCAAGAGGAACAACAACACCCACTGCGACACCAAATATACAACATGAGATGGAGTACCGAGCACTTCTTTCCTGCCACCAGAGCCTTCCTTTGTGATGCGCTTCTTGCCGCCACCCGGATCCATTGGAATCGCAACTGGCAGAGGAGAAATGAGGCACCATTAACGACAAAATGGACAAAAGAGCATAAAAAATACAATACATTGTGATAAAAGATTCAGAGCAGGTGCAAGTTATTCTATAAAGCTACAGAGCTGATTCAACTATGGTACAACACCGATTCAGCAAAAATATAATCTAATTCCCAAATTTAAAAGAAAAAAATCTATAAATATTCAGAGCAGATTCTATAGATAGAAAAGTGAGAATTATAGGGTAAAAGAGACATGAATATTCCAATCTCTCAAGCTCTTTTGCACCATGTCAAACTACTGGAGATCTTACCACCTTTTTGCATAGTGATGGCTGCTTATTCTTGTCAACGGGAAAAGATCCAGGTGATGGCTGCTTATCCTTGTCAACGAGCAAAGCTCCAAGTGATGGTGTAGTTGCAACATCTTTCTGGGAAACAAGAAAAGCATACACAATAAGCTTGAGAAAGAGGCAATCTGATAATTGTTGCGACTGAAATATCTCTCTAGGAAACAAAAAAGGGTAGACAAATAAGCTTGAAAAGGGCAATTTGATTCATATATAATCATTCGCAATTGAAATTCACCTTATTAAGCCTTTTCTTCTTCAATTGTGGTGCCTGCTTATCCATGTCAACGGCCAAAGGTCCAGGCAACGGTGCCGGTGGATTAGTGCACATTCCTTCACTTGCCTGAGAGAAAAAAATTGTTGTTGTCTAATAAGTATTGCTAAACAGTAAAATAGACATAAAGACTTTATGTCTATTTCTTGAACTTTGACGGCTTCATGATAAAGTAGTGTGATAATTTTACCTTCCTCTTTTTCTTGGACGTCGATGGCTTCATGATGACTTTGTTCGTTTCTTGGTGTTCCGCATGAAGCTCACCACTACTCTGCCTACTTCGCTTCCTTTTCTTGCACTTTGGTGGTTCCACATGGAGCTTCCTTTTCTTTCACAACCAAGTTAAATATGATGAGTTAACCCAAGAATAGCAGGAGCCAAATAAGTAAAATTAACAAAAAAAAGAACTTTCTTCTGAAAGAAAGTTAAGAAAGGAAGAACCTGCTGTACTACTGATTCGTGTACAGCACGGTACAGTACGTCTGAATTTGGAGCCCTCTGCAAACCACAATGCTAAACCTAAACGTGATAACAAGCATCCGTGTTCAGACTTAAGGAGGACTGCACTGCAGTGAGTTATCAAGGTTGGGATAAACCCTTTTTGCGGCTAATCGGAATGTATTGACAGGATTTATGCTTGTTTTATGAAGAAATGGATACAGTGTTGGCTTATTATACTGATTCAGACATTCGTACTCTACATTTACAAAAACGGAAGGGAAAAAAATAATTTAGTAGATCTAGACTCTGAACTTGGAAGGAAAGCAAGC
Organism: Aegilops umbellulata; assembly: GCA_032464435.1. NCBI lineage: Eukaryota > Viridiplantae > Streptophyta > Magnoliopsida > Poales > Poaceae > Aegilops > Aegilops umbellulata. The sequence goes on from CP136054.1 coordinate 381,025,896, forward strand.
ATCTGAATCCATGAGCAATCCATCAACATCTTAATCTTGACTCTTAACAGAAACTGAAACAGGAATTTTTAAATTTTCACTAGAATCCATGAGCAATTGTCAGCATTTAAATCCTACATGGTACATTGAAAGGAAAAGCATCTGAATGATTGACTACCTGCAGCCGACGAGCTGGGGATCGGGGTTGGGGCAGCCGGCAACCTGGGGATCGGGGTTGGGGCTGCCGGCGAGCTGGAGGTCGGGTTTGGGGCTGCCGGCAACCTGGGGGTCAGGGTTGGGGCTGTCGGCGACCTGACCATCGCGTCCGGACGGGGTAGAAGCTGTGAGGCGGGCGGAAGAGAAAGGGATGTGGCGGCGGTGTCCCTCAGCGGTGGCAACGGGAGTCCATCGGCGGCGGCATCGGACGGGAGTACATCGGCAGCGAAGTGGAGCGCCGCCGCCGCCGCCGCGTAGAATCTATGCGCTCGCGCAGCTTGCTCTATCTAGTCTCGCAACAAGTGGGTTAGGGTGGGTTCCCAATGGGCTAGGAGAAAGTACAATAGTGGGCGAAAATTGTGCCCCCCCTCCCCCTCAATTTTAATTGTGGAGTTCCGTAATTAATTAACTTCCTCCTGATTTAAATTAATAGCTCCCCCCTGATTTTAACTGTGGGAGGGATGTTGCATGCACAGGTAATATCTAACTAGGCCAGGGACTAATTCTTTTTGTTGCAAAACAGAAAAGGAGGAAATCTTTTTTTTTAACAAAGCAAAAGATTTCACCATTTTCATTAATTAAGAAGAAGGTTTAGACATAAGCCGCAAAGCGGGAAAATAAAGTTCTACTCTCGCGACATAAGTAGGCTCAAATGCTTGGCTCCAGCAAGCGCCCAGAAGCGGGCTTCCTCCTTGATTCTGCTGACAATGATCGTTGTTGGAGCGGCTGTGTTGCGAAAAATTCTTGCATTTCCTTCCTTCCAAATTTCCCATGGACCAGCATCATAACCGAAGCAAGGGCATTCCTGTGTTGTGTTGGCTTTGTAATCTTGTCGCTAGTAGCTTTTAGTTTCAGTTTTCAGGCTTAGCAAATAAAACGGCAAGTGCATGAGCCTGTTTATGCCTTGACCGAATCTTCAGTAGCATATAGGTAGCTTAGGCATCCGTGCGCGTTTCGTGGGATGGCACGAACCAAACGTGCATGGCAGCATCGAGGGCGTGGCGAGTTGGTCGTGGGATGGCGCGGCCGAATAGCTCGGGCACGACCCCCTCTTTCGTTGTTTCAGTATGTTGCTGTTAATAAGAGGAAGAACAGAAAAAGCTGCAATAAGTACGCAGCACAAAACTCTCTCGTCTCTCTCACGTTTCCTGACTAACAGTGGCATCAGAGCCTCGTTTTAAGGATCCGGCGAGTCCGCCATGACTGGTGGCGAGAGGACAGGAGAAAACAGCGACAAGGCGCAGAGGGGAGCCACGTCAAGATCCCCGACGCGCACGCCATCACGCGTGCCCCCGCCTCTGCGGGAGCGTGGACGGATCCTGGTGCGCAAGGGCGGCAACGAGATCGTCGTCCACGAGCGCATCATCCAGGAGAGTCGCGGCGGCGGCAACATCGTCTACCCCACGCTCACGTCCACGAACTACATCGAGTGAGCGTTGGTCATGAAGATCAACCTGCGCGCACAAGACCTCTGGGAGGCCATCTCCGGCATGGGCGAGCCGGGCGATCGCTAGGACATGGCGACGCTCTCGGCGCTGCTTCGTGCGGTGCCACCAGAGATGGTGCCGGTCCTAGCCGTCAAGGACATGTCCGCGGATGCGTGGGAGGCGATCAAGATGATGAGGATGGGCGTGCGTCGTGCACACGAGGCGACAGCACAACGGCTACGAAAGGAATTCGAGCAGATCGCATTCAAGGACGGCGAAACGCTCGACGCGTTCGGCATGCGCATCCCCAACCTCGCCAACACCCTGCGATCTCTTGGGGACGTTATTGACGAGGTAAAGATCGTTCAGAAGTTTCTACGTGAAGTGCCACCGCAGTACTCGCAGATTGCTTGTTCAATCGAGACGCTCCTTGACCTCAACGGCATGTCCATCGAAGAGCTGAGCGGAGTAATGCAATAAGAATGATGACATGATGTTGACAAGATCTATTTATGTAGAAATAGACCCCATCGCTTTATCCTTAGTAGCAACGATACATACATGTCGGTTTCCCTTCTATCACTGGGATCAAGCACCGTAAGATCGAGCCCACTACAAAGCACCTCTTCCCATTGCAAGATAAATAGATCAAGTTGGCCAAATAAAACCCAAATATCGGAGAAGAAATACGAGGCTATAAGCAATCATGCATATAAGAGATAAAAGAAACTCAAATAACTTTCATGGATATAAAAATATATAACTGATCATAAACTCAAAGTTCATCAGATCCCAACAAACACACTGCAAAAAGACTTACATCATATGGATCTCCAAAAGACCATTGTATTGAGAATCAAACGAGAGAGAGGAAACCATCTAGCTACTAACTATGGACCTGTAGGTCTACAAAGAACTACTCACGCATCATTGCAGAGGCACCACTGGAAGTGGTCAACCCCTGCGTGATGGTGTCTAGATTGGATCTGGTGGTTCTGGACTTTGCGGCGACTGAAATTGATTTTCGTCGACTCCCCTAGGATTTCTAGAATATTGGGGTATTTGTAGAGCAAAGAGGCGGTCCGGGGGCACCCGAGGTGGGCACAACCCACCAGGGCGCGCCTGGGCCTCTTGGCGCGCCCTAGTGGGTTGTGCTCCCCTCGAGCACCCCCCCCCCCCAGGCACTGCCTTGGCCCATTGGGTGTCTTCCAGTCCATAAAAAATCTCCGTAAAGTTTTGTTGCATTTCGACTCTGGTATTGATTTCCTGCGATGTAAAAAACATGCAGAAGACAGCAAATGGCAGTTGGCACTATGTCAATAAGTTAGTAAAAAAATGATATAAAATAATTATAAAACATTCGAGGTTGATAATATAACAGCATGGAATAATTAAAAATTATAGATGTCCTAGCGGTCGGACCTGAGGCACCCCATCGCGGCACGGTCGCCTGAGGCAGCAGCGTCATCGACCCATTCCCAGCGGTGAACGAGCTCATGTCAGACGGAATTTGAAGGACGTGGAGAGCAGGCTTGGCCGTTTCCGCAAAGAACAGGAGCACACAGTTGATGTGCTCGTGCAGCCCCATCACCCCGACCACTGTAGATGCAGGTGCTCTCAGGCTGCAGGTGGGACTGCCCGTGGGCATCCCACCTCAGTCCACTTAATCCCACTACAAATAGGTGGGAAATATTGGGCACCCCACCAAATGTTACATGGGTTAAGTGGGATCCCAGTTTCCAACTTAACGCAAGACATTGTATGAAGGACAACTACAAGGCGTCACACTCTCATATTACAACTGCACCTATAGCGAATACAAGGCATTGTATTCATCAGAATACCATGTGATGGGCTAAAACTACAAGACACATCAGAACAATTTATGGGCAGTCATCATTAAACCGCATTTTTCTCAAACTACAAGCCACTACAATGTCAGTCATCATTAAGCTGCATTTCTCACAAACTTAAAGACTGAACTTGGTAGCAAGAGGAACAACAACACCCACTGCGACACCAAATATACAACATGAGATGGAGTACCGAGAACTTCTTTCCTGCCACCAGAGCCTTCCTTTGTGATGCGCTTCTTGCCGCCACCCGGATCCATTGGAATCGCAACTGGCAGAGGAGAAATGAGGCACCATTAACGACAAAATGGACAAAAGAGCATAAAAAATACAATACATTGTGATAAAAGATTCAGAGCAGGTGCAAGTTATTCTATAAAGCTACAGAGCTGATTCAACTATGGTACAACACCGATTCAGCAAAAATATAATCTAATTCCCAAATTTAAAAGAAAAAAATCTATAAATATTCAGAGCAGATTCTATAGATAGAAAAGTGAGAATTATAGGGTAAAAGAGACATGAATATTCCAATCTCTCAAGCTCTTTTGCACCATGTCAAACTACTGGAGATCTTACCACCTTTTTGCATAGTGATGGCTGCTTATTCTTGTCAACGGGAAAAGATCCAGGTGATGGCTGCTTATCCTTGTCAACGAGCAAAGCTCCAAGTGATGGTGTAGTTGCAACATCTTTCTGGGAAACAAGAAAAGCATACACAATAAGCTTGAGAAAGAGGCAATCTGATAATTGTTGCGACTGAAATATCTCTCTAGGAAACAAAAAAGGGTAGACAAATAAGCTTGAAAAGGGCAATTTGATTCATATATAATCATTCGCAATTGAAATTCACCTTATTAAGCCTTTTCTTCTTCAATTGTGGTGCCTGCTTATCCATGTCAACGGCCAAAGGTCCAGGCAACGGTGCCGGTGGATTAGTGCACATTCCTTCACTTGCCTGAGAGAAAAAAATTGTTGTTGTCTAATAAGTATTGCTAAACAGTAAAATAGACATAAAGACTTTATGTCTATTTCTTGAACTTTGACAGCTTCATGATAAAGTAGTGTGATAATTTTACCTTCCTCTTTTTCTTGGACGTCGATGGCTTCATGATGACTTTGTTCGTTTCTTGGTGTTCCGCATGAAGCTCACCACTACTCTGCCTACTTCGCTTCCTTTTCTTGCACTTTGGTGGTTCCACATGGAGCTTCCTTTTCTTTCACAACCAAGTTAAATATGATGAGTTAACCCAAGAATAGCAGGAGCCAAATAAGTAAAATTAACAAAAAAAAGAACTTTCTTCTGAAAGAAAGTTAAGAAAGGAAGAACCTGCTGTACTACTGATTCGTGTACAGCACGGTACAGTACGTCTGAATTTGGAGCCCTCTGCAAACCACAATGCTAAACCTAAACGTGATAACAAGCATCCGTGTTCAGACTTAAGGAGGACTGCACTGCAGTGAGTTATCAAGGTTGGGATAAACCCTTTTTGCGGCTAATCGGAATGTATTGACAGGATTTATGCTTGTTTTATGAAGAAATGGATACAGTGTTGGCTTATTATACTGATTCAGACATTCGTACTCTACATTTACAAAAACGGAAGGGAAAAAAATAATTTAGTAGATCTAGACTCTGAACTTGGAAGGAAAGCAAGCATCTGAATCCATGAGCAATCCATCAACATCTTAATCTTGACTCTTAACAGAAACTGAAACAGGAATTTTTAAATTTTCACTAGAATCCATGAGCAATTGTCAGCATTTAAATCCTACATGGTACATTGAAAGGAAAAGCATCTGAATGATTGACTACCTGCAGCCGACGAGCTGGGGATCGGGGTTGGGGCAGCCGGCAACCTGGGGATCGGGGTTGGGGCTGCCGGCGAGCTGGAGGTCGGGTTTGGGGCTGCCGGCAACCTGGGGGTCAGGGTTGGGGCTGTCGGCGACCTGACCATCGCGTCCGGACGGGGTAGAAGCTGTGAGGCGGGCGGAAGAGAAAGGGATGTGGCGGCGGTGTCCCTCAGCGGCGGCAACGGGAGTCCATCGGCGGCGGCATCGGACGGGAGTACATCGGCAGCGAAGTGGAGCGCCGCCGCCGCCGCCGCGTAGAATCTATGCGCTCGCGCAGCTTGCTCTATCTAGTCTCGCAACAAGTGGGTTAGGGTGGGTTCCCAATGGGCTAGGAGAAAGTACAATAGTGGGCGAAAATTGTGCCCCCCCTCCCCCTCAATTTTAATTGTGGAGTTCCGTAATTAATTAACTTCCTCCTGATTTAAATTAATAGCTCCCCCCTGATTTTAACTGTGGGAGGGATGTTGCATGCACAGGTAATATCTAACTAGGCCAGGGACTAATTCTTTTCGTTGCAAAACAGAAAAGGAGGAAATCTTTTTTTTAACAAAGCAAAAGATTTCACCATTTTCATTAATTAAGAAGAAGGTTTAGACATAAGCCGCAAAGCGGGAAAATAAAGTTCTACTCTCGCGACATAAGTAGGCTCAAATGCTTGGCTCCAGCAAGCGCCCAGAAGCGGGCTTCCTCCTTGATTCTGCTGACAATGATCGTTGTTGGAGCGGCTGTGTTGCGAAAAATTCTTGCATTTCCTTCCTTCCAAATTTCCCATGGACCAGCATCATAACCGAAGCAAGGGCATTCCTGTGTTGTGTTGGCTTTGTAATCTTGTCGCTAGTAGCTTTTAGTTTCAGTTTTCAGGCTTAGCAAATAAAACGGCAAGTGCATGAGCCTGTTTATGCCTTGACCGAATCTTCAGTAGCATATAGGTAGCTTAGGCATCCGTGCGCGTTTCGTGGGATGGCACGAACCAAACGTGCATGGCAGCATCGAGGGCGTGGCAAGTTGGTCGTGGGATGGCGCGGCCGAATAGCTCGGGCACGACCCCCTCTTTCGTTGTTTCAGTATGTTGCTGTTAATAAGAGGAAGAACAGAAAAAGCTGCAATAAGTACGCAGCACAAAACTCTCTCGTCTCTCTCACGTTTCCTGACTAACAGTGGCATCAGAGCCTCGTTTTAAGGATCCGGCGAGTCCGCCATGACTGGTGGCGAGAGGACAGGAGAAAACAGCGACAAGGCGCAGAGGGGAGCCACGTCAAGATCCCCCACGCGCACGCCATCACGCGTGCCCCCGCCTCTGCGGGAGCGTGGACGGATCCTGGTGCGCAAGGGCGGCAACGAGATCGTCGTCCACGAGCGCATCATCCAGGAGAGTCGCGGCGGCGGCAACATCGTCTACCCCACGCTCACGTCCACGAACTACATCGAGTGAGCGTTGGTCATGAAGATCAACCTGCGCGCACAAGACCTCTGGGAGGCCATCTCCGGCATGGGCGAGCCGGGCGATCGCTAGGACATGGCGACGCTCTCGGCGCTGCTTCGTGCGGTGCCACCAGAGATGGTGCCGGTCCTAGCCGTCAAGGACATGTCCGCGGATGCGTGGGAGGCGATCAAGATGATGAGGATGGGCATGCGTCGTGCACGCGAGGCGACAGCACAACGGCTACGAAAGGAATTCGAGCAGATCGCATTCAAGGACGGCGAAACGCTCGACGCGTTCGGCATGCGCATCCCCAACCTCGCCAACACCCTGCGATCTCTTGGGGACGTTATTGACGAGGTAAAGATCGTTCAGAAGTTTCTACGTGAAGTGCCACCGCAGTACTCGCAGATTGCTTGTTCAATCGAGACGCTCCTTGACCTCAACGGCATGTCCATCGAAGAGCTGAGCGGAGTAATGCAATAAGAATGATGACATGATGTTGACAAGATCTATTTATGTAGAAATAGACCCCATCGCTTTATCCTTAGTAGCAACGATACATACATGTCGGTTTCCCTTCTATCACTGGGATCAAGCACCGTAAGATCGAGCCCACTACAAAGCACCTCTTCCCATTGCAAGATAAATAGATCAAGTTGGCCAAATAAAACCCAAATATCGGAGAAGAAATACGAGGCTATAAGCAATCATGCATATAAGAGATAAAAGAAACTCAAATAACTTTCATGGATATAAAAATATATAACTGATCATAAACTCAAAGTTCATCAGATCCCAACAAACACACTGCAAAAAGACTTACATCATATGGATCTCCAAAAGACCATTGTATTGAGAATCAAACGAGAGAGAGGAAACCATCTAGCTACTAACTATGGACCTGTAGGTCTACAAAGAACTACTCACGCATCATTGCAGAGGCACCACTGGAAGTGGTCAACCCCTGCGTGATGGTGTCTAGATTGGATCTGGTGGTTCTGGACTTTGCGGCGACTGAAATTGATTTTCGTCGACTCCCCTAGGATTTCTAGAATATTGGGGTATTTGTAGAGCAAAGAGGCGGTCCGGGGGCACCCGAGGTGGGCACAACCCACCAGGGCGCGCCTGGGCCTCTTGGCGCGCCCTAGTGGGTTGTGCTCCCCTCGAGCACCCCCCCCCAGGCACTGCCTTGGCCCATTGGGTGTCTTCCAGTCCATAAAAAATCTCCGTAAAGTTTTGTTGCATTTCGACTCTGGTATTGATTTCCTGCGATGTAAAAAACATGCAGAAGACAGCAAATGGCAGTTGGCACTATGTCAATAAGTTAGTAAAAAAATGATATAAAATAATTATAAAACATTCGAGGTTGATAATATAACAGCATGGAATAATTAAAAATTATAGATGTCCTAGCGGTCGGACCTGAGGCACCCCATCGCGGCACGGTCGCCTGAGGCAGCAGCGTCATCGACCCATTCCCAGCGGTGAACGAGCTCATGTCAGACGGAATTTGAAGGACGTGGAGAGCAGGCTTGGCCGTTTCCGCAAAGAACAGGAGCACACAGTTGATGTGCTCGTGCAGCCCCATCACCCCGACCACTGTAGATGCAGGTGCTCTCAGGCTGCAGGTGGGACTGCCCGTGGGCATCCCACCTCAGTCCACTTAATCCCACTACAAATAGGTGGGAAATATTGGGCACCCCACCAAATGTTACATGGGTTAAGTGGGATCCCAGTTTCCAACTTAACGCAAGACATTGTATGAAGGACAACTACAAGGCGTCACACTCTCATATTACAACTGCACCTATAGCGAATACAAGGCATTGTATTCATCAGAATACCATGTGATGGGCTAAAACTACAAGACACATCAGAACAATTTATGGGCAGTCATCATTAAACCGCATTTTTCTCAAACTACAAGCCACTACAATGTCAGTCATCATTAAGCTGCATTTCTCACAAACTTAAAGACTGAACTTGGTAGCAAGAGGAACAACAACACCCACTGCGACACCAAATATACAACATGAGATGGAGTACCGAGAACTTCTTTCCTGCCACCAGAGCCTTCCTTTGTGATGCGCTTCTTGCCGCCACCCGGATCCATTGGAATCGCAACTGGCAGAGGAGAAATGAGGCACCATTAACGACAAAATGGACAAAAGAGCATAAAAAATACAATACATTGTGATAAAAGATTCAGAGCAGGTGCAAGTTATTCTATAAAGCTACAGAGCTGATTCAACTATGGTACAACACCGATTCAGCAAAAATATAATCTAATTCCCAAATTTAAAAGAAAAAAATCTATAAATATTCAGAGCAGATTCTATAGATAGAAAAGTGAGAATTATAGGGTAAAAGAGACATGAATATTCCAATCTCTCAAGCTCTTTTGCACCATGTCAAACTACTGGAGATCTTACCACCTTTTTGCATAGTGATGGCTGCTTATTCTTGTCAACGGGAAAAGATCCAGGTGATGGCTGCTTATCCTTGTCAACGAGCAAAGCTCCAAGTGATGGTGTAGTTGCAACATCTTTCTGGGAAACAAGAAAAGCATACACAATAAGCTTGAGAAAGAGGCAATCTGATAATTGTTGCGACTGAAATATCTCTCTAGGAAACAAAAAAGGGTAGACAAATAAGCTTGAAAAGGGCAATTTGATTCATATATAATCATTCGCAATTGAAATTCACCTTATTAAGCCTTTTCTTCTTCAATTGTCGTGCCTGCTTATCCATGTCAACGGCCAAAGGTCCAGGCAACGGTGCCGGTGGATTAGTGCACATTCCTTCACTTGCCTGAGAGAAAAAAATTGTTGTTGTCCAATAAGTATTGCTAAACAGTAAAATAGACATAAAGACTTTATGTCTATTTCTTGAACTTTGACGGCTTCATGATAAAGTAGTGTGATAATTTTACCTTCCTCTTTTTCTTGGACGTCGATGGCTTCATGATGACTTTGTTCGTTTCTTGGTGTTCCGCATGAAGCTCACCACTACTCTGCCTACTTCGCTTCCTTTTCTTGCACTTTGGTGGTTCCACATGGAGCTTCCTTTTCTTTCACAACCAAGTTAAATATGATGAGTTAACCCAAGAATAGCAGGAGCCAAATAAGTAAAATTAACAAAAAAAAAGAACTTTCTTCTGAAAGAAAGTTAAGAAAGGAAGAACCTGCTGTACTACTGATTCGTGTACAGCACGGTACAGTACGTCTGAATTTGGAGCCCTCTGCAAACCACAATGCTAAACCTAAACGTGATAACAAGCATCCGTGTTCAGACTTAAGGAGGACTGCACTGCAGTGAGTTATCAAGGTTGGGATAAACCCTTTTTGCGGCTAATCGGAATGTATTGACAGGATTTATGCTTGTTTTATGAAGAAATGGATACAGTGTTGGCTTATTATACTGATTCAGACATTCGTACTCTACATTTACAAAAACGGAAGGGAAAAAAATAATTTAGTAGATCTAGACTCTGAACTTGGAAGGAAAGCAAGCATCTGAATCCATGAGCAATCCATCAACATCTTAATCTTGACTCTTAACAGAAACTGAAACAGGAATTTTTAAATTTTCACTAGAATCCATGAGCAATTGTCAGCATTTAAATCCTACATGGTACATTGAAAGGAAAAGCATCTGAATGATTGACTACCTGCAGCCGACGAGCTGGGGATCGGGGTTGGGGCAGCCGGCAACCTGGGGATCGGGGTTGGGGCTGCCGGCGAGCTGGAGGTCGGGTTTGGGGCTGCCGGCAACCTGGGGGTCAGGGTTGGGGCTGTCGGCGACCTGACCATCGCGTCCGGACGGGGTAGAAGCTGTGAGGCGGGCGGAAGAGAAAGGGATGTGGCGGCGGTGTCCCTCAGCGGCGGCAACGGGAGTCCATCGGCGGCGGCATCGGACGGGAGTACATCGGCAGCGAAGTGGAGCGCCGCCGCCGCCGCCGCGTAGAATCTATGCGCTCGCGCAGCTTGCTCTATCTAGTCTCGCAACAAGTGGGTTAGGGTGGGTTCCCAATGGGCTAGGAGAAAGTACAATAGTGGGCGAAAATTGTGCCCCCCCTCCCCCTCAATTTTAATTGTGGAGTTCCGTAATTAATTAACTTCCTCCTGATTTAAATTAATAGCTCCCCCCTGATTTTAACTGTGGGAGGGATGTTGCATGCACAGGTAATATCTAACTAGGCCAGGGACTAATTCTTTTCGTTGCAAAACAGAAAAGGAGGAAATCTTTTTTTTAACAAAGCAAAAGATTTCACCATTTTCATTAATTAAGAAGAAGGTTTAGACATAAGCCGCAAAGCGGGAAAATAAAGTTCTACTCTCGCGACATAAGTAGGCTCAAATGCTTGGCTCCAGCAAGCGCCCAGAAGCGGGCTTCCTCCTTGATTCTGCTGACAATGATCGTTGTTGGAGCGGCTGTGTTGCGAAAAATTCTTGCATTTCCTTCCTTCCAAATTTCCCATGGACCAGCATCATAACCGAAGCAAGGGCATTCCTGTGTTGTGTTGGCTTTGTAATCTTGTCGCTAGTAGCTTTTAGTTTCAGTTTTCAGGCTTAGCAAATAAAACGGCAAGTGCATGAGCCTGTTTATGCCTTGACCGAATCTTCAGTAGCATATAGGTAGCTTAGGCATCCGTGCGCGTTTCGTGGGATGGCACGAACCAAACGTGCATGGCAGCATCGAGGGCGTGGCAAGTTGGTCGTGGGATGGCGCGGCCGAATAGCTCGGGCACGACCCCCTCTTTCGTTGTTTCAGTATGTTGCTGTTAATAAGAGGAAGAACAGAAAAAGCTGCAATAAGTACGCAGCACAAAACTCTCTCGTCTCTCTCACGTTTCCTGACTAACAGTGGCATCAGAGCCTCGTTTTAAGGATCCGGCGAGTCCGCCATGACTGGTGGCGAGAGGACAGGAGAAAACAGCGACAAGGCGCAGAGGGGAGCCACGTCAAGATCCCCGACGCGCACGCCATCACGCGTGCCCCCGCCTCTGCGGGAGCGTGGACGGATCCTGGTGCGCAAGGGCGGCAACGAGATCGTCGTCCACGAGCGCATCATCCAGGAGAGTCGCGGCGGCGGCAACATCGTCTACCCCACGCTCACGTCCACGAACTACATCGAGTGAGCGTTGGTCATGAAGATCAACCTGCGCGCACAAGACCTCTGGGAGGCCATCTCCGGCATGGGCGAGCCGGGCGATCGCTAGGACATGGCGACGCTCTCGGCGCTGCTTCGTGCGGTGCCACCAGAGATGGTGCCGGTCCTAGCCGTCAAGGACATGTCCGCGGATGCGTGGGAGGCGATCAAGATGATGAGGATGGGCGTGCGTCGTGCACGCGAGGCGACAGCACAACGGCTACGAAAGGAATTCGAGCAGATCGCATTCAAGGACGGCGAAACGCTCGACGCGTTCGGCATGCGCATCCCCAACCTCGCCAACACCCTGCGATCTCTTGGGGACGTTATTGACGAGGTAAAGATCGTTCAGAAGTTTCTACGTGAAGTGCCACCGCAGTACTCGCAGATTGCTTGTTCAATCGAGACGCTCCTTGACCTCAACGGCATGTCCATCGAAGAGCTGAGCGGCCGGCTGCGGAGAGGTGCGCTATCGGGACCACCGATGGAACCGGCTCCCAACTGTTGTTCACGGAGGAGCAGTGGCTGGCTCGGGCTAAGAAGGAGCAGGGACAAGGATCCGGCTCCAACGGCGGCAGCGGCAAGGGAAGCGGTCGCGGCAAGCAGGAGAACCGTGCCAACCAAGTGCGCGGTTCCAACGGCGGCAACGGCAAACGTGACATGTCCGGAATCAAGTGTTACAACTGCAACAAATATGCAGGACACATATCCCGGGACTGCCCCGAGCCTCGCCGCGAACGCAAGCAGAAGGAGCAGCACGTGCACCTGGCCACAACAGAGGAAGAACAGCACGCGCTGCATCTGGTGCGCGTGTGCACCCTCAGCGATGACGATGGGCCAGCGCTCATGATGGCCACCATCGCCAGTGCTGGCACGCAGACGGGGACGCGCGTCGACCTCGTGGAAGAACATGTCTTCCTCACCTCCTCCGACCACGACGACGACACCTGGTTCCTGGACACTGGCGCCAGCAACCATATGACCGGGCGGCGCGACGTCTTCGCCGACCTGGACACCAGCATCGGAGGCACGGTGAAATTCGGCGATGGATCCATCGTGGAAATCAAGGGGAGGGGGACGATCATGTTCGCCTGCAACAACAGCGATCGTCGTGCTCTCACCGACGCGTACTACATCCCCCGTCTCCGCAGCAACATCGTCAGCCTAGGGCAGCTCGACGAGAATGGCTGCCAGATCGACATCGGCCATGGCGTCCTGAAGCTGTTCGACAGACAGCAATGACTCCTTGCAAGGGTGTCACGGGCGCGCAATTGGCTGTACGCCGTCGACCTCGACATCGCGAAGCCAGCGTGCCTGGCAGCAGTGCACACGGACGACTCCTGGAGGTGGCACGCACGGTACGGTCACCTGAACTTTGATGCACTGCGGAAACTTGGGCGTCTCGGCATGGTGCGCGGTCTCCCCTGCATCGAGCACGTCGAGCAACTCTGCGATGACTGCTTGGTCGGGAAGCAGCGCCATGCGTCCTTCCCGCTGCAGGCAAAGCGGCGGGCAGAGGGACTGCTTGATTTGGTGCATGGTGACCTGTGCTGTAACACCCTCGATGCGGCTATATCTCCCACGTGTCGAAGCACGACTTAGAGGCATAACCGCATTGAGAGCAATGTCGCAAGTGAGGTAATCTACACACAGCCCATGTAATACATAAGGGAAAAAGATACATAGTTGGCTTACAATCGCCACTTCAAACAATACATGAGTAAAGCATTACATCATACAGATACAATCAAGGTCCGACTACGGAACCAAAATAAAGAAGACTACCCCAAATGCTACACAGATCCCCGATCGACCCCAACTGGGCTCCACCACTGATCAACTGAAATGAAACAACACAATGAACAAGATCTTCATCGAGCTCCTCCTTGAGCTCGGGTGCGTCACCTGCACGGTTTCATCGGCACCTGCAAACTGGTTTTGGAAGTATCTGTGAGTCACGGGGACTCAGCAATTTCACACCCGCGAGATCAAGACTATTTAAGCTTAAAGGTAGGGTAAAAGGTATGAGGTGGAGCTGCAGCAAGCGACTAGCATATATGGTGGCTAACATACGCAAAAGAGAGCGAGAAGAGAAGGCAAAGCACGGTCGATGAACTATGATCAAGAAGTGATCCTGAAACTACTTACGTCAAGCATAACTCCAACACCGTGTTCACTTCCCGGACTCCGCCGAGAAGAGACCATCACGGTTACACACGCGGTTGATGTATTTTAATTAAGATCAACTTCGGGTTTTCTACAACCGGACATTAACAAATTCCCATCTGCCACATAACCGCGGGCACGGCTTTCGAAAGTTCAAACCCTGCAGGGGTGTCCCAACTTAGCCCATGATAAGCTCTCGCGATCAACGAAGGATATTCCTTCTCCCCGGGAAGACCCGATCAGTCTCAGAATCCCGGCTACAAGACATTTCAACAGTAATAAAACAAGACCAGCAAAGCCGCCCAATGCGCCGACATCCCGATAGGAGCTGCACATATCTCGTTCTCAGGGCAACATCGGATAAGCGAAGCGTACAGGTACCAACATAACCCAAGTTGCCAAGGGACGGTCCCGCACGGTGCTCTAGTTTGGACCAACACTTAGACAAGCATTGGCCCGGGGGGGCTAATAAAGATGACCCTTGGGTTAATTACTCCCAAGGGAAAAGTAGGTGGTGGTGAGGCAAATGGTAAAACCAAGGTTGGGCCTTGCTAGAGGTGTATTATTCAAAGCGAACTGTCAAGGGGGTCCCATAAATCACCCAACCGCGTTAGGGACGCAAAATCCAGGAACATAACACCGGTATGACGGAAACTAGGGTGACAAGAGTGGAACAAAACACCAGGCATGAGGCCGAGCCTTCCACCCTTTACCAAGTATATAGATGCATTAATTAAATAAGATATATTGCGATATCCCAACAAGTAAACATGTTCCAACAAGGAACAACATCTCCATGTTCCAACAAGGAACAAACTTCATCTTCACCTGCAACTAACAACGCTATAAGAGGGGCTGAGCAAAGCGGTAACATAGCCAAACAACGGTTTGCTAGGAAAGGATGGTTAGAGGCTTGACATGGCAATGTGGGAGGCATGATAAGCAAGTGGTAGGTATCGTAGCATAGGCATAGCAAAAGAGCGAGCATCTAGCAAGCAAAGATAGAAGTGATTTCAAGGGTATGGTCATCTTGCCTGAGATCCCGCAAGGAAGAAGAACGAGTCCATGAAGAAGACAAATGGATGTAGTTGAACGAATCCTCACAACTCCGGAACGAAACCGAAGCTAACGAGAGAAGCAACCCGGAAACAAACAAACAACATAGTAAAACAACCATCACATAAACATGGCATGATGCACAAACAAGTATGATGCATGTCCGATTTAAATATGCATGGCATGGCAAAGTGCACAAACAATACTACCAATTAAGTGGAGCTCAATATGCAACGAGTTGCATATTGACGAAACACCACATGACTTATTTAGTTCTCTCTTAGTTATGTATCCAACAATATTAAATGTTGTTAAACATGGCAAGAGGTGAAACATAAATAAACTGACTATTTAGGCAATTTTAAATGAGGCCGGAACAACAAACAACAAGTCCGGAAAAATCCTCATATCCATATTTTAGATTTGGTACTGTTCTGCCCTAAACACAATTTTAATGTTGTTAAACATGCAAGATGAGTGCACCATGTTAAACTAGGCATTTTTCTACCCCATTTACATATATAGTTTATTTAAAACCGAGTTACGGTTAATTAGTTATGAATTAAATCATTTTAACATGCTATTTTAGCAAATTAATGCAAACAGCAAGTTAAACATTTTAAACATGGATTAAAGTTGCATATTATGAAACTAGATGAAATTCTAAGAACTTTACATGTTTACACCATTCTAATCCGATGCACGGTTAATGAGTTATTAAATGCATGAACTCTAGGGATTTTTCTCAAAAACGGCGTTCTCTGGATAATTGGGCAAATTCGCAGACGGGAAAAAAACACTATACGGGCCGAAAGTGAGATCTGGCCCAGGGCGCGGGCGCTGGAGGCTCACCCAGCGGGCCTGGCCCAGGTTGAAGGAGGCAGGCCGAGCGAGGCCGGATCTGGTGGAGGGAGTGGCCGAGCTAGGCCTGATGCATGCTGCGGTTGCGGGCCTGGTGCTGACGTGGCTCGGTCAACGCGAGCGGGCGCGGGACGAGCGACCTGCTCGTTGCTGCTCGATGCAGCCGGCGGCGACGGAGATGGAAGCAGGGGCGCGATGCAAGGGCAGAGACCAACGGGCGCAGTGCAGGAGGTCTCCGGCGAGGTTGGACGGCAGCGGGGAGACGCGAGGCGAGGCCGCGGCCTTGGAGCAGAGGAGGCGCGCGAGGCTGGGGTGCTGCAGATGAGGACCGGCGTCGGGGATGGCTTGCGGGAGCTCCGGCGTTGAAGGAGAACGGCAGGACGCCGGTGCTTGCTGGAACCGGGCGGAGGAGGAGCGAATCCGGGGGCCGGGGTGCCAGATCCGGGCTCCAAGGGAACTTCGAACGCCGGTGGAGACAGATCAGCGCGGCGACGAGCTCCTGTCCATGGCAACAGAACAAAGAGAGGATTGAGAGGGAGAATCCAGAGGAAGGAGAAGAACGGAGGGAGGGGTGGGCGCTCATCTTGCTAGCTGCAGGTTCGGGACGGAACGGAGGAGGTCGGCGGCGGCCGTCCTGCTGGGCTCCGGGGCGAACACAGGGACGAGGAGGAGCTCGGGGCTTGGGCGAGGAGTGGAACGAGGGGGCCTGGGTTGTGGTTGGCCCGATCTGGAAAACGCGGAGGAAGGTGGCGGCTTCAGTTGGAAGTTTGGATCGGGAGGGATCCCAAGGAGGAGGAGACAGGAGGAGTGGCGGCGGCTAGGAGGATGGATGGGACAAGGGTCCTAAAATCTAGGGTTATACTAGTTTATATAGCAAGAGGATTTTTGGATAGGGGTATTTGGTCCCTCCGATTAGAATTGAACGGTTTCGGAAAAATAGGCTAGGAAAACCAATTAAGAAAACGGAGATGTTTTATAGATGTTTGGGGTTGAACCGGACCCATTGGCAACGACAGAGCGGGTCGGGTTCGGGACAACTTTCGGACGCGCGCGAGGGAAGGGTAGAATGTAGAGAGGTTCAAACGGCCAGACAAGAGGGAAACGAAAACTCCGGTTGGACTCGAAACGGTCAACGACTAACGAATGCAAGTTTTGAAAAATGATAGCAACGAAGTGCCGATGCAATGCGGATGATGCGGTGATGAATGCAACAAACAAACGGAACACATGACAACAACGAAAAAACATGGAACCCGTCTGGAGCGTCGGTCTCGGGGCGTTACAACACTCCACCACTACGAGAGGATCTCGTCCCGAGGTCTAGGATGGCACAGGAGGGAAAAACGGAAGAGAAAGAGAAGAGGTAAAACTAAGTTGCTTCTTTGACAAAAGCGTGAAACCAAAGAACCTTGAGAGGTTGGAGAATCTTGCAAGAAATACTACAACGGAGATGAACGAAGTTGAAAACGCTCCGTTAGAAAAGAGGAACAAGGAACATTCCAAGAACTTTGTACGTTGAAGGACATGAAACAAGAGCTACACGAACGAAAAGAATATGACCACCTCGGTATAATGAGATAGTCAAGGAACAAGAATGACAGAATTTGGACAGCACTCCGATAGAAAATGGAAGGGATTTGAACATGATCTTGACCAGAAGAGAGGATACTTGCTGAAATTAACAACACACTGCCTCCAGAACTATTAAAAGAATGGCACAAGGGGTAAGAAAGATTTCAGACAGCACCCCGGTTGAGAAGAGATACAAGACTTGATAAGATGAGAGAGCTCGAATGAAAACACGACACTCCGGTTAAATGGATAAGCAAGGAAAAAAACATGATCTCCAAAATGAGATGATGGGTTGAAGAAAACATCCCAATGCCTTCGGGACAAATGAAAGGGTGGAATCAAGAGAACAGAGAAGAGAACAACAACTTCTATCACAATTGAATTTGAAAGAGCCTTCTTAAAAAGAAGGATTGAACGGAGTTGTTGGAACACCAACAACGAAAAGAATAAGCTTGTAGTGGACTTATGGAAACATCTCAACATTATGAGGTGAAATTCTGCCACCAACGGAAACAATTGCTTGCTTGAGATCAACGAAGAGATGAAAACTTCTCTCGTCGAGAGGATAGGAGAAAAACTTGGATCATTGATAAGCACCACAAATAGCAACAATCCTTAGGAAAAGCTTTAGGTGAAATATGACACAAGATAACTCCAATGAAGAGATTGATGGATTTAAAATACCTCATTCTTAACAATATGTGAATCATGAAACGCGAACTCAAATTGTCAAGAATGACATAACACCACCTCAAATGATAAGGTAGAGCGAATTGCACTTTGAAATGCAAGATGATGAATGATTGAATCCTCAAAACAAGACATGTGTTGAACACCATGTTTATTTTAGAGTAAAGTTTAGCGGATCATAGCTCCGAGAGAAATCTTGAAGAACAAATGGAGAATGAAAGGAATCCTTGATGAGCCACCATGTAGAGCCTCCATGAAGAACTCCGGTAAATGAAAGGATGATAAAAAGGAAGAGAAATTGAAAACACAAAGTGAAGCCTTGCAATGATTTAGATGGAGCTTAGAAATGATATAACCGAGAAAACTTGGAACTCCGAAAGGAAAGATGAACAAATGAAATCAAGAATTTTGATAAACCTCCGGAATAAGGAATTGAATTTTCTCCATGAAACAAGAATAAGAATTACATTATGCTTATCCCTCATCAATTAAATTGATGACAAGCAATGGATTTGGCATACTACTTATTCTCGAAGAAAGGATTAAGAGAGATATGGCGCAAACTTGGGAAGGTCTTCAACGAACCACCGGTAGGATTGGAAAGAACGAATGAATTGATATGATAACAAAGAAAGAGAACTCCTGAACGAACCACCGTAAGAATTGAAAATGAAAGTAGCAAGGCACAATTCACCGGGAAGAAATAAAAAACGAATAAAGATACTTGACAGAATTTAGATACAAGTGAACGCAGAGATCCCGAGCTGATTATATAATACTTGAATGATGCACCGGTATGATTAGGAGAACGAGAGCTGAAAGCTGAGAATGAAGAATTTATGACACGATGGCCTTCGGAGGAAAGAAATGGAAACAACTCATGAAATGCTCCGGATGGGTGAAAAGAATTCCCTCAATCGAAAACAATTATGAGAGGATGGCAACAAGCTAGAACAATGAATCTTGAAGAGAATGGGGCAAGATTTAAGAGAAACTCTTCTTCGGTCTTCAAATGTTGAGAATGATGACGAGAAACGCCACCATGAATTGTTGAGGCACTCCAGAATGAAAATTGGAAAGGTTGAACCAATGATGAAAAGAATTTGAAAGATTTTGGAGAAAGACATATGACTGATGAAAATTCATTCTTATGTCAATCTTCGAAAAGAATTTGAGAATCGCTCCGGGAAAATTAGAAGAGTCAGGTAAGATCCTGGGAAAAGACCTGTGGGTTAGGGCCCACTCAAAAGATACACCGTTGAATGATTTCTTGAAAAGAGAGATTGCACCGGTTGAATCAAATGGCTTGAATGAGATAGCATCCTCAAAGGAACTTGAGTGAATTGAGAATGGAAACTTGAATCTTCTGAGATATCTTCATCACTCCGAAACAAATGAATAGCGAGAAGTGGATGATCAAGAGGTGCACCGGTACGAGAAAAACATTTGAAACAAGGAAAGGAATGTGACCAACATTGAAGGCTTCAATTTAGTCCACCGGAGAATAAAAAGAATGAAGAATGATAAACTTGAAGAACATCTTCATGAGAAGCACCGGGTAAGAACATTGATTGAAAAGAATGAAGGGACTTCACATGAATAAAATGGATACTTGGTTAAGACATCTGATTCCTTGAAGGAAAAGGGTGGGAGGGCGGGAAAACAAAGGCAACTTGGGGACGGGTGAAACGGATACCGTTACGAAAAACTTAGAATTTATCTTGCGGATGTTGAAATGATTGGATCCACTTGAAAAGAAGCACACCGGTTGGAAAGAATTGAAAAGACAACCTCAGTGATCAAGAAGGATTAGTATTCACATAGAAATATGAGCACACCACTTAGAAAAGGTATAGAATCAACACTTGACTTCGAAGCAACTTGGATACCACAAACCAAAACAAAACAAAGGATTGGCTTTAGGAAATAAGCCGGAACAAATACATATGATAGAGATTTACCCAATCCCATATCATGCATCTGTCGGAAAGATATTCTAGGAGCTACTTGAATTCCCACCTATAAACTCCCGAAACTTTCTGGTTATGCAATCTGGTGTTGGGGATACAGGGGACACAAAATATATCACCCAAACTAACAATACCTAGATCCAGCTGTATCCATCCTTCAACACATAACCAAGAAACCTTCGGAAATCGTTTATCTCAACCTTCGAAAAGCATCCGTTATACGAGTTATGGCAATACTCCCGCACTCGCCTCAGTACTGGGCTATCAGGGTTATCTCACCAACAACTGTACAAAAGAGATTTTCGATGTCGGCGTACTAAACTCAGGTATTCCATAACTGCAACGATAAAATTATGACGACAACACCTCAGAGCTCAACTCCCCGGGACACTTCCACTAAACCCCTGCTGACAGGAGGCACCAAGACAATGTTGTCATCACAAAACCATCGGAACGATTCTAAGATACCTGCGTGATCCTAAAAAAAATTAGTGAAATCTAAGAAGAGAAGAGTCAAAACTCTACGTCAGGATGCCTTACCAGAGCGATGAGGAGACTGGGAAGTAAAAAAGAATTCCTAAACTCTCCGATACATAATTCCTAAATGACTCAAAACATTTTTCTAGACACAACTCGGCCGCTAAAAACGATCAATCAGTGGGGGCTCCTAAGGTCGGGGAAGGCTCTGATACCAACTTGTAACACCCTCGATGCGGCTACATCTCCCACGTGTTGAAGCACGACTTAGAGGCATAACCGCATTGAGAGCAATGACGCAAGTGAGGTAATCTTCACACAACCCATGTAATACATAAGGGAAAAAGATACATAGTTGGCTTACAATCGCCACTTCACACAATACATGAGTAAAGCATTACATCATACAGATACAATCAAGGTCCGACTACGGAACCAAAATAAAGAAGACTACCCCAAATGCTACATAGATCCCCGATCGACCCCAACTGGGCTCCACCACTGATCAACTGAAATGAAACAACACAATGAACAAGATCTTCATCGAGCTCCTCCTTGAGCTCGGGTGCGTCACCTGCACGGTTTCATCGGCACCTGCAAACTGGTTTTGGAAGTATCTGTGAGTCACGGGGACTCAGCAATCTCACACCCGCAAGATCAAGACTATTTAAGCTTAAAGGTAGGGTAAAAGGTATGAGGTGGAGCTGCAGCAAGCGACTAGCATATATGGTGGCTAACATACGCAAAAGAGAGCGAGAAGAGAAGGCAAAGCACGGTCGATGAACTATGATCAAGAAGTGATCCTGAAACTACTTACGTCAAGCATAACTCTAACACCGTGTTCACTTCCCAGACTCCGCCGAGAAGAGACCATCACGGTTACACATGCGGTTGATGTATTTTAATTAAGATCAACTTCGGGTTTTCTACAACCGGACATTAACAAATTCCCATCTGCCACATAACCGCGGGCACGGCTTTCGAAAGTTCAAACCCTGCAGGGGTGTCCCAACTTAGCCCATGATAAGCTCTCGCGATCAACGAAGGATATTCCTTCTCCCCGGGAAGACCCGATCAGTCTCGGAATCCCGGCTACAAGACATTTCAACAGTAATAAAACAAGGCCAGCAAAGCCGCCCGATGCACCGACATCCCGATAGGAGCTGCACATATCTCGTTCTCAGGGCAACATCGGATAAGCGAAGCGTACAGGTATCAACATAACCCAAGTTGCCAAGGGACAGTCCCGCACGGTGCTCTAGTTTGGACCAACACTTAGACAAGCATTGGCCCGGGGGGTCTAATAAAGATGACCCTTGGGTTAATTACTCCCAAGGGAAAAGTAGGTGGTGGTGAGGCAAATGGTAAAACCAAGGTTGGCCCTTGCTAGAGGTGTATTATTCAAAGCGAACTGTCAAGGGGGTCCCATAAATCACCCAACCGCGTTAGGGACGCAAAATCCGGAAACATAACACCGGTATGACGGAAACTAGGGTGGCAAGAGTGGAACAAAACACCAGGCATAAGGCCGAGCCTTCCACCCTTTACCAAATATATAGATGCATTAATTAAATAAGATATATTGTGATATCCCAACAAGTAAACATGTTCCAACAAGGAACAACATCTCCATATTCCAACAAGGAACAAACTTCATCTTCACCTGCAACTAACAACGCTATAAGAGGGGCTGAGCAAAGCGGTAACATAGCCAAACAACGGTTTGCTAGGAAAGGATGGTTAGAGGCTTGACATGGCAATGTGGGAGGCATGATAAGCAAGTGGTAGGTATCGTAGCATAGGCATAGCAAAAGAGCGAGCATCTAGCAAGCAAAGATAGAAGTGATTTCGAGGGTATGGTCATCTTGCCTGAGATCCCGCAAGGAAGAAGAACGAGTCCATGAAGAAGACAAATGGTTGTAGTCAAACGAATCCTCACAACTCCGGAACGAAACCGAAGCTAACGAGAGAAGCAACCCGGAAACAAACAAACAACATAGTAAAACAACCATCACATAAACATGGCATGATGCACAAACAAGTATGATGCATGTCCGATTTAAATATGCATGGCATGGCAAAGTGCACAAACAATACTACCAATTAAGTGGAGCTCAATATGCAACGAGTTGCATATTGACGAAACACCACATGACTTATTTAGTTCTCTCTTAGTTATGTATCCAACAATATTAAATGTTGTTAAACATGGCAAGAGGAGAAACATAAATAAACTGACTATTTAGGCAATTTTAAATGAGGCCGAAACAACAAACAACAAGTCCGGAAAAATCCTCATATCCATATTTTAGATTTGGTATTGTTCTGCCCTAAACACAATTTTAATGTTGTTAAACATGCAAGATGAGTGCACCATGTTAAACTAGGCATTTTTCTACCCCATTTACATATATGGTTTATTTAAAACCGAGTTACGGTTAATTAGTTATGAATTAAATCATTTTAACATGCTATTTTAGCAAATTAATGCAAACAGCAAGTTAAACATTTTAAACATGGATTAAAGTTGCATATTATGAAACTAGATGAAATTCTAAGCACTTTACATGTTTACACCATTCTAATCCGATGCACGGTTAATGAGTTATTAAATGCATGAACTCTAGGGACTTTTCTCAAAAACGGCGTTCTCTGGATAATTGGGCAAATTCATAGACGGGAAAAAAACACTATACGGGCCGAAACTGAGATCTGGCCCAGGGCGCGGGCGCTGGAGGCTCACCCAGCGGGCCTGGCCCAGGTTGAAGGAGGTAGGCCGAGCGAGGCCGGATCTGGTGGAGGGAGTGGCCGAGCTAGGACTGATGCATGCTGCGGTTGCGGGCCTGGTGCTGACGTGGCTCGGTCAACGCGAGCGGGCGCGGGACGAGCGACCTGCTCGTTGCTTCTCGATGCAGCCGGCGGCGATGGAGATGGAAGCAGGGGCGCGATGCAAGGGCAGAGACCAGCGGGCGCGGTGCAACAGGTCTCCGGCGAGGTCGGACGACAGCGGGGAGACGCGAGGCGAGGCCGCGGCCTTGGAGCAGAGGAGGCGCGCGAGGCTGGGGTGCTGCAGATGAGGACCGGCGTCGGGGATGGCTTGCGGGAGCTCCGGCGTCGAAGGAGAACGGCAGGACGCCGGTGCTTGCTGGAACCGGGCGGAGGAGGAGCGAATCCGGGGGCCGGGGTGCCAGATCCGGGCTCCAAGGGAACTTCGAACGCCGGTGGAGACAGATCAGCGCGGCGACGAGCTCCTGTCCATGGCAACAGAACAAAGAGAGGATTGAGAGGGAGAATCCAGAGGAAGGAGAAGAACGGAGGGAGGGGTGGGCGCTCATCTTGCTAGCTGCAGGTTCGGGACGGAACGGAGGAGGTCGGCGGCGGCCGTCCTGCTGGGCTCCGGGGCGAACACGGGGACGAGGAGGAGCTCGGGGCTTGGGCGAGGAGTGGAACGAGGGGCCCTGGGTTGTGGTTGGCCTGATCTGGAAAACGAGGAGGAAGGTGGCGGCTTCGGTTGGAAGTTTGGATCGGGAGGGATCCCAAGGAGGAGGAGACAGGAGGAGTGGCGGCGGCTAGGAGGATGGATGGGACAAGGGTCCTAAAATCTAGGGTTATACTAGTTTATATAGCAAGAGGATTTTTGGATAGGGGTATTTGGTCCCTCCGATTAAAATTGAACGGTTCCGGAAAAATAGGCTAGGAAAACCAATTAAGAAAACGGAGATGTTTTATAGATGTTTGGGGTTGAACCGGACCCATTGGCAACGACAAAGCGGGTCGGGTTCGGGACAACTTTCGGACGCGCGCGAGGGAAGGGTAGAATGTAGAGAGGTTCAAACGGCCAGACAAGAAGGAAACGAAAACCCCGGTTGGACTCGAAACGGTCAACGACTAACGAATGCAAGTTTTGAAAAATGACAGCAACGAAGTGCTGATGCAATGCGGATGATGCGGTGATGAATGCAACAAACAAACGGAACACATGACAACAACGAAAAAACATGGAAGCCGTCTGGAGCGTCGGTCTCGGGGCGTTACATGTGCAGCCCCATATCGCCAGCGACACCTGCAGAGAAGCGTTACTTCCTGCTGGTGGTGGACGACAAGAGCCGGTACATGTGGCTCACGCTGTTGCAGTCGAAGGACCAAGCTGCAGATGCGATCAAGAGGTTCAAGGCAGGAGCTGAGGTGGAGAGCGGGCGAAAACTACGCCTGCTCCGGACGGACCACGGCGGGGAGTTCACCGTGGCCACTTTCGCCACGTACTGCGCCGACGAGGGCATCGGGCATCAACTGACGGCGCCGTACTCGCCGCAGCAGAACGGCGTTGTGGAATGCCAGAACCAGACGATCGTCTCCACCGTGCGCAGCCTGATGAAGTCAATGGGAGTCCCTGCGAGATTTTGTGGAGAAGCGGTGACCACGGCGGTGTATCTACTAAACCGGTCGCCGACAAAGAGCGTTGATGGGCAAACTCCTTTTGAGGTATGGCACGGGTACAAGCCCGATGTGAGTCATCTGCGTGTGTTTGGCTGTGTAGCTCATGTCAAGGTGACGAAGCCGAACCTGGCCAAACTTGAGGACTGGAGCATTCCCATGGTGCTGCTCGGCTACAAGCCGGGCTCAGCGGCGTACCGCGTCTACGACCCCGTCGGAAACCGCGTGCATGTCTCGCGCGACATTGTGTTCGACGAATGCACGCGGTGGGACTGGGACAAGGCCGGAGAAGAAAGGGATGCAGGGCCGTTCCACATCGAGGTGTTCGTCCACACCATGGCACGTACGGCAGAGAACGCTGCTGGACAGCACTCGCCGCCTGAAAGTGTTGTTGGAGCGACGCAGACGCCCCAAGATGCCGTCGCCACGCCCAGGAGCGGTGGCGTGCACTCGCCACTCCAACATACAGGAGGGACGACGCCGGGCTCTGCACCGATCTTCTCCCCCACACCTGCAGGTGTGGACGAGGAGGATGCTACTCCACCACGCCGGCCTCAACACCCGATGATCACGCGCACGCGGTGGCATCGTCAAGCCGAACCCCATCTACAACGACTATGTGATGACGGCCGATGCAGAGGAGTTCGTCTACGACGAGCTGTGTCTGGTGGCCGCAGAGGAGCCTGCATCACCGGACGCGGCTCTGAACGAGCCAAGCTGGAAGGAGGCTATGGACGCGGAGCTCGCCTCCATCTGCAACAACGAAACGTGGGAGCTCGCCACGCTCCCCGCCGGGCACAAGGCCATTGGGCCGAAGTGGGTCTTCAAGGTAAAAAAAGGACCCTGCTGGACAGGTGATCAAGCACAAGGCGCGGCTCGTGGCGAAGGGATACGCGCAGCGTCAAGGCATGGATTTTGACGAGGTCTTCGCGCCGGTGGCGCACATGGAGACCGTGTGGTTGCTGCTTGCACTCGCCGCTCACCGTGGGTGGCAAGTGCACCACATGGACGTCAAATCGGCATTCCTCAACGGCGATCTCAAGGAGGAGGTCTACGTGCACCAACCACCCGGCTACATCGTCTCCGGCAAGGAACACAAGATGCTCCGGCTGCACAAGGCCCTGTACGGACTGCATCAAGCTCCACGAGCATGGTATGCCAAGCTGGACGCGTCCTTGACATCCCTCGGCTTCGAGCGAAGCCCTCTGGAGCATGCTGTGTTCAGGAGGAGCACGGGAAAAACGACGCTGGTCGTCTGCGTCTATGTGGACGACTTGATCATCACGGGCACGGACACCAACGACATCGCCACGTTCAAGCAGAAGATGCACAACATGTTTGCTATGAGCGATCTCAGCCTCCTCAGTTACTACCTGGGAGTCGAGGTCAAGCAGGAGGCGGGCGCGATCACGATTTGTCAGAGCGCGTACGCCCGCAAGATCTTGGAGGCGGCAGGGCTGAAGGAATGCAATCCCTGCCACACGCCAATGGAAAATCGGCTCAAACTGCGCAAGGGAGAAGCTGGCGATGTGGTGGATGCCACAGGCTATCGGAGCATCGTCGGAAGTTTGCGTTACCTGTGCAACACTCGTCCTGACATCACTCACGCAGTCGGGATGGTGAGCAGGTATATGCAGGCACCCACGGCGGCACATTGGGCGGCGGTGAGGCAGATTCTGCGCTACATCAGGGGCTCAGTTGGGTATGGCTGCAGATACAAGGGGAGCTCCGGTGGCGAGCCCAAACTGGTGGGTTTCAGTGACAGCGATCTAGCTGGGGACGTCGACGACAGGAGGAGCACCACGGGCGTAGATTTCTTCCTCGACTCCAGCATCATCACTTGGACTTCACAGAAGCAAGCTGTGGTTGCTCTCTCGTCTTGCGAGGCAGAGTACATCGCAGCCTGCAACGCTGCCTGTCAGGCAGTCTGGCTAAGCAGATTGCTGGGTGAATTACTTGGACAACCACCTGCGGCTGTAAAACTGCTCATGGACAACAGATCTGCAATCGAGCTGGCCAAGAACCCAGTGCACCACGAGCGGAGTAAGCATATCGACCTTCATTTTCACTTCATTCGTGAATGCATTGAGGAGGGCAAGGTGGACATCGAGCACATTAGCACAGATGGCCAGCTTGCTGACGTTTTAACCAAGTCACTGGGCCGTGTCAAGTTCTTGGAGATGAGACTGAAGCTCGGTGTCATGGAGGTCTCTTCGGGGCGCCAGGATTAAGGGGAGAATTGTAGGCTTTGTAATCCTGTCTCTAGTAGCTTTTAGTTTCAGTTTTCAGGCTTAGCAAATAAAACGGCAAGTGCATGAGCCTGTTTATGCCTTGACCGAATCTTCAGTAGCAGATAGGTAGCTTAGGCGGTCGTACACGTTTCGTGGGATGGCACAAACCAAACGTGCATGGCAGCATCGAGGGCGTGGCGAGTTGGTCATGGGATGGTGCGGCCGAATAGCTCGGGCACGACCCCCTCTTTCGTTGTTTCAGTATGTTGCTGTTAATAAGAGGAAGAACAGAAAACGCTGCAGTAAGTACGCAGCACAAAACTCTCTCGTCTCTCTCACATTTCCTGACTAACATGTTGGTCTCCCGCGCCCACAGCCTTGGTCCAGCAAACTCTAACTGAACCCTCATTCCGCCAAGTCAGTGGCGTGTAGTCGTGTATGCCAAGCCAGACGGTGAGCTCGTTCCAGACTCCAACTGAGAATCGACACTGAAATAACAGGTGGGCTGCAGACTCTTGCACTTGTTTGCAAAAGGGGCAAAGGCCACTGTTAGGCCATCCCTTCGCGTCAGTCGATCTGTTGTCCAAACTCAGTTCTGGAGAACTAACCAGGTAAAGAATTTGCACTTGAGAGGGGCCCACATCTTCTAGATCGTGGCCAAGCCACAAAGGAGGAAATCAGGTATACACGGCAGGAAAGGAAATAACATACCTCAAATTTTGAAGCCCATAATCTCGGCAATCAGCTTGTAATCTAGCTATAGGTAGACATGTTTGGTTGGGTATACCTCATGACCCCAACCGTGTACCTATGAACATTCTTCTTCATGAATAAAGTGGCGAGATTTTCTCAAAAAAAAAACATACCTCAAGAAAAGGAGATGATGAACACTTGCGTACATTGCTTATCGCTCGGTCGGAACATCATGAGGTTTATATTTCATGTGAGAATAAAGATACACCGTTTGATAAAACGTCTAATAGAAACCCTGGAGGCTCCGACTTCCAGACAATTGTTCAAGAGGTCTCAAGAGTTCCTAGACAATACATCCGTCGCCATATTGGCCTTCCTAGGACAGTGATGAAAACATATCAAAATAAAATTACGAGCTAAAAAAGAGCATTCTTCATAGATTACCGCTGCTGGGCCGAGGGAATTGCCGCCATTCTGCATGATCTCAATCACCTCCATACAATCCGCCTCCACATAGATTTTGTTACAGCCCATATCTTTAGCCAGAAGAAGTCTGTCCCTAAGTCCCCGAGCTTCTGTTGTCCCCGCATCCTCCACGAACGGAATATCAGCATTAGCCAACTGTTTATTCTACTGAAAAATGGACAAGTTGGTGAAATGCATGAAACCGGATACTGGTCCAGGCCCAGGTAGCTTCGTTCGGAAGAAATTAAGAGATTTTCTATCTCCTCGAAAGGGCAACACCGTTCTCAGCAGCAGTAGGATAAAGAAAGCTTGTTTTAGGCGTTGTTGGAGGAGAGATTTGCAATACAATAATCGTTGTATTGATGGGGTGCCGGTGCACGTATATATAATACAAGGGAAGGCCTCTACCTCAACTATACAAGACTAGGAGGTGGGCCACAACTCCAATACACGTGCAATACAAAACACATACTCAACACCCCCCCCCCCCCCCCCGCAGTTGAAGCGTCGCCGGAGACACAGAGACTGGACCGAAACTCCTCGAAGACGGGAGTAGGCAATCCCTTAGTCATCACATCAGCAAACTGTTGCGACGTCGGCACGTGGAGAACTCGAACACGGCCAAGGGCAACCTGCTCGCGCACGAAGTGAATGTCGAGCTCAATATGGTTCGTCCGTCGATGGTGCACCGGGTTGGCGGAGAGGTAGACCGCGCTGACGTTATCGCAATAGACAAGAGTGGCCTTGTGAACATCACAAAGCAACTCTTGGAGCAGCTGACGTATCCAAGAGCACTCGGCCACGGCGTTGGCCACGGCGCGATACTCTGCCTCGGCGCTGGAGCGGGAGACCGTGGGCTGCCGCTTCGATGACCAAGAGATCAACGAGGGCCCAAGGTAGACGCAGTAGCCTGACGTAGAGCGTCGCGTGTCGGGGCAGCCGGCCCAGTCAGCATCCGAGTAGGCCACGAGGTCGGTGGAGGCGAAGGCCGTCAGGGTGAGTCCCAAGGACATGGTGCCGCGTATGTAACGGAGAATACGCTTCACCAGAGTCCAGTGAGAGTCACGCGGGGCGTGCATATGGAGACACACCTGCTGAACAGCGTACTGCAGGTCGGGGCGAGTCAGCGTCAAGTACTATAAAGCACCGACAATAGAGCGATAAAATGCTCCATCGGACGCGAGCGACCCCTCCAGAGCAGAGACCTTCGCCTTCGTGTCGACAGGAGTGGGCGCCGGCTTGCAGTTAAGCATACCGGCATGCTCAAGGAGCTCGTGGGCATACTTCTGCTGATGTAGAAAGAAACCGTCAGCCCAGTGGATCACCTCGATGCCGAGAAAGTAGTGCAGGGGCCCCAAGTCCTTGAGGGCGAACTCATCACGAAGACGAGCAGTCAGCCGCTGAAGGAGATCGGGGGTGGACGCCGTGAGGATGATGTCGTCGACGTAGAGCAGCAGATATGCAGTGTCAGCTCCCTGATGATACACAAAAAGTGAGGCATCGGAGCGAGTGGACCGAAAGCCCAGAGACTGCAGGAAGGCGGCGATACGCTGGTACCAAGCCCGAGGCGCCTGCTTCAACCCGTACAGAGAGCGGGAGAGTAAGCACACGAAATCGGGGTGGTCGGTGTCGACGAAACCAGTAGGCTGCTCACAGAACACCTGCTCGGCGAGATGACCGTGCAAGAAGGCGTTGGAAACGTCCAACTGATGCACGGGCCAAGCGCGCGAGACGGCCAGCTGAAGGACGGCACAGATCGTGCCCGGTTTCACAACCGGGGCGAAAGTGTCGGTGAAGTCCACGCCCGCGCGCTGCCGAAAACCACGAACCACCCATCGAGCCTTGTAGCGCTCGAGAGAACCGTCTGGGCGAGTCTTGTGGCGAAACACCCACTTGCCAGAGATGACGTTGGCACGAGGGGGTCGCGGAACAAGCTGCCACGTGCGGTTGCGCTGTAAGGCGTCGAACTCCTCCTGCATCGCAGCTAGCCGGTGGGGATCCCGAAGGGCAGCACGAGCGGATGTGGGGACAAATGATGGCGTCGACGTCGAGGCGGTGCACACATACTCGTCGGCAGAGTAGCGTGTGCTGGGCCGGAGCACTCCTGCTCGGGCACGGG
The DNA here is from genome assembly GCA_032464435.1 of Aegilops umbellulata. NCBI lineage: Eukaryota > Viridiplantae > Streptophyta > Magnoliopsida > Poales > Poaceae > Aegilops > Aegilops umbellulata. Next base: position 381,056,533 of record CP136054.1, read on the forward strand.
TAGTCACGCCCAGTGACGGGGCAGCAGGGCCGACGGGTGTCGCGACGGTAGGGGGCACGGCGGCGGTGGCACCCGGTGCGGCGACACCCGGTGCGGCGGCGGGGGCCGCGGTGGAGGGGGCTCCTGGTGCGACGGCGGGCGCCGCGGAAGCAGCGGCAGCGGCAGCGGGGGCCGCGGCGGCAGCAGCGTCGGCCGATCCCGCGGCGGCGGGCGAGGTCGAGGTCGAGCCCGTCGCAGGGGTGGCGGCGCCAGCCGGGGTGGTGGGCGGTGTGCCCACCGGCTCGACCTCGTAAGAGGGAGTCGAGAACCCGGGAGGTGGCGGCAGAAGGTGCCGGGTCGAAGGGGCAGCCGGGGGTGCCGCCGCGCATCGCTCCAGTTAGGGGGCGCGGGGGCCGGCGCCGAAGAATCCACAGCCGGAGGGACCTGAAAAAAAGGGAACACCGTCTCGACAAAATACACGTGCCTCGAGGTGTACACGCGATGAGTGACAGGATCATAGCACTGGTAACCTTTTGTGTTGGGAGGGTAGCCAAGGAAGATGCATGGGACAGATCGGGGTGCGAGCTTGTGTGGCGTGGTGGACGCGGTGCTGGGATAACAGAGACACCCAAAGATGCGGAGACCATCATAGGACGGTGGTGTACCGAAGAGAAGGTGGTGAGGAGCGTAGTTCCACCGAGGACGACACGGACGAATGTTGACTAAGAGGGTGGCGGTGGCGAGGGCATCAGGCCAAAACCGAGCGGGCACGTTTGAGTGAAAGAGTAACGTGCGAACGCAGTCATTAAGAGTGCGGAGAATGCGCTCGGCGCGGCCATTCTACTGTGAAGTGTAGGGGCAAGTCAGACGGAAGATGGTGCCATGAGAGGCGAGAAGTGTGCGAAGACCAAAGTTGTCAAACTCTTTTCCGTTATCAGTTTGGAGTGCAAGTATGGGGCGGCCGAACTAGGTGGTGGCATAGGAGTAAAAGGCGGTGAGTGTGGCTAAGGCATCGGATTTACGACGAAGAGGAAAAGTCCACACATAATGAGAATAATCATCTAAAATCACCAAGTAGTAGAGATAGCCCGTGTTACTCGCAACGGGAGATGTCCAAACATCACTATGAAGTAATTGAAACGGAAAAGTGAAAACTGAGGAGGACGCACTAAAGGGAAGACGAACATGCTTGCCTAAGCGGCATGCCTCACAAGAGTGCTCGTCAAGCTTATCACATGAGAAAGAGAAACTCCTAAGAATTTGATGTAACACGGTGTGGTTGGGGTGACCCAAGCGAGCGTGCCAAAGGTCGACGCCGGCGGCAAAGGCGACAGGTGTGGAAGTGGAGGCGCCGGCGTGCACGGGATAGAGCTCATCGGGACTGTCACAATGGTGAAGAACCATCCGGGTACGAGCGTCTTTCACAGAAAAGCCAACGCCGTCAAATTCAACAGTAAGTAGGTTCTCACGAGTAAGACGACGAACGGAAACTAGGTTCGTGACTAAGTCTGGTGAAACAAGAACATTAGACATATTGATGGGTGTGGAAGTGGAGGGAAAACTAGCGCTACCGATATGAGTAATAGGTAAGGAGGAGCCGTTACCGACGGTGATACGAGTGGGTGTGTGAACGGGAGTGGAGGAGGTTAGGTTACCGGGATGAGCTGTCATGTGCGCGGTAGCACCTGAGTCCATGTACCAGTCGCCTCCGCCGATGGAGCTACTCGGCGACGGCGCGGAGTGCTGGGCGGCGAGGAGGGCGGGGTCCCATGGCGTAGGTACCGGCGGCGGTGAGAGGCCCCCGTAGGGCGGCGCCGAAGCGGGCGGGCCATAACCACCGAGGGGCGGCGGCACAAGGAGGGTGTCGTAGCCGGTGCCAGTCGACGAGTAAGGCACGCCGATGAACCCCCGATGGCCCGCGGGGAGAGCCTGCGGGTAGTGCGGGGCCCAGCCGGTGCCCTGGGCCGGCGGCGGCACAAGGAGGGTGCCGTAGCTGGTGCCGGTCGACGGGTAACACCAGCCTGAAGAGGCCATCGCCGGGGCGGGCGAAGCAGGGCCGCCGGCCATTGGCGGGGGACGGCTGCATGTGGGTGACGCCGGATGCGCCATAGGCGGCGACCGCGCCGTATGGCGCCGGGGCCGCACCGGAGGGCGCTGGTGGCGGGATGACAGAGGCGGCGGCGGACAGGCCGATGAACGCCATCGATGGCGGCGCGAAGGAGTCGCGCGGCGACGGTGTAGCGGCGGCATGGAGGAGTCGCGCGCCGGTGGATTAGCGGCGGCGGCGGCGGCGCGGGAGGAGCGCGTGGCGGCCGCGCGAGAGGAGCGCGTGGCGGCGGCGCAGGAGGAGCGCTCGGCGGCGGCGGTGTGGAGCTGCGGCGGCGCACGCGACGGGATGCGCGGCGGCGGCGGAGCGGAAGCGAGGAAAATAACCTAAAAAACTGATACCATGTTGGAGGAGATATTTGCAATACAATAATTATTGTATTGATGGGGTGCCGGTTCACGTATATATAATACAAGGGAAGGCCTCTACCTCAACTATACAAGACTAGGAGGTGGGCCACAACTCCAATACACGTGCAATACAAAACACATACTCAACAGGCGTTAGAAAAGGCATACAGCATGTAAGATTGATTGAAGAGAGGTAGGGACTGGTCTAATTGCTAAGGGAGAAGGAGAGCTGCTTTTGTTTCTTCCTCCAACACTGTAAAATGACAGTATTTAATTAACGTTAATGGTTTGTTAACAAATCCATTCTTTTTAGGGATGCTATCTTGCCTCAAGAAAGGAGCTCATGACAAAACGAGAGCTTTTGCTAGCCCGTTCACTTGACTGGAAGAAAATATGTAAAAGAAACCATCTTCTCTAGAATGACCAGAGCTTTACAAGAAAAAAAGAAGTCTGCGTCGTCGAACCCAGCAAGCACAAAGAGCAAGCCTGGCATCCCTAGAATCATCCAGCTAATCACTCACTAATCCTCTTAAGCCATCATTAGGAAACCAAAACAAGTTCAAGACATCCCAGTTAGCACTTCTTCAAAGAAAAAAAATCGCAATTAGCATCAGGCCAACCTTGTAAGCCAACCAATCATAGTAAGTCGTGTGGTAACCACACATTGGTCCACAAAGAAGGGAGCCATTTTAAATCTTCCCCAAATAGTTACCACAATAGTGAAATCTGAAATGCATCATGGGTTACCACCCCCACCCAACTCCAAATATCCATGGCACAACCCCACACTGGCTAGGAAGTGGGTTGCACTAAGCCCGGCACTTTTTGGGCTTCATGAATCCAGTTTTCAGGTAAGGTCAAATCATCTTACTGAATACAGTAGATATCTGAAAGAAAGCAACGGAATGAATCGTTTTTGTAAACATACGAGGGGGCTCAAATAGTGTAAGCATAGTAGCTTAACCAATGAATGAAAGGATCATCTAGACCAAGGTATGGGTTCACTTTCTTCAATGGATGATGGGGGATTTTACCCTCTTTTCGGGAGAAAAACAATAGCTATACTTGCTTGAGGAGGAAAGATAAGAATAGAAGAAGATATAACAGTGACAATGGGGTTCCAAGTTATTCACCTGGCAGTAGTTCCCCCCTTCCCACTGTCTCCACTTCTCTTTCCCCATAAAAAAACTGAGAGACCACCAATGCTGGCTGTCGTGGAGGGGGAGGAGCTGAGAAGCATTCCTAAAGAGAAAGCAGTTGCATCCAGAGTAGAGACAAAGCCAGCAAGCAAGAACAAAAAGGAGCAATTGCATCAAACAAAGGTGTTTTTCTTCATGCCATCATATTTTTTTTCTCACATACAAGCACAAATCCCATGTCACCACAATGGTTTCATTAACGGGAAGGTGGCAACATGAAGAAAATAGTGAAATGGTTTAAGGCACAAAATACTTAGGACATAATGACACCATCACCTCAGTTTTATAAGCAGAAACCATTGAGGTGAGAATTTGATTTAAACATCAGAATAAATTATGGATTTAGGCCTAATATAAATGCTGGGTTTAAAGGCCAGAGTTCGGGATTTTGTCTCAGCACACGAGAGCATTTTAGGTCCCAGAAATCACTGTCCCTTGAATTAGAGGATCAATTTGGGGATTTTGTCTCAGCACACAAGAGCATTTTAGGTCCCAGAAATCTCTAGATCAATTAGAGGACAGTTCAAGGTGTTCAGGAGTGATAGAGAACATCAACCTACAGTTATGTCGGAGCAGCTCTGTCGTGGCTGCATACTCCAGCTCCAGTGTGCGCCGTCCAGCGGCGACGCTGCGGCCACTATCTGCAATTCAAAAACCAGAGACCAAAATCAGGGAGATTAGAGTGTCAAGTGATGGGAAAAAATAGGGGAATAGCATCAGCAAAGGTGAAGGATTTCGGATCCAGTAGCAAACATAAATCTTCAGTCATGTAGCACTACTGAGGAGAGCGACCTGGACCTGGGGCAGAAAGCAGAGGAGTTGAGGAAGAAGAGAGCGTGTGTTGGCAAGGTCTAACTCGGTGCCTGGCTCCGGGTTGAGACAGGGGAGTGAGCTAACATACACAACTAATAGTACAAGCTCTAAACTGACTCACTAATACATGTGCTTACAACACAAACTAATAGGTTTAAACTGTACAATTACTGCAACGATGTATTTTACCTCTTAAAAGTCAAGACTCAATTTAGCTTCGGAACATTTATACACTGAACTGCAAGAGGTGAAAAGGACCAGAAAAGAAACACAGGGAGAAAAACCAATTTAGCTACGAGTATTCAGGAAAACCTCTCCTTTGTTCATGTAGATTGATGATGACCTTAATATCATCAAAACTTAATTTCAAAGCACCCGAAATAGTCAATAGTGCCCAACTGAACCTAAGCATTGAAAGGAACTAATGTAGAGGAAACGAAAGAAGAGCAAGTTTATCATCAATAGCTCATATCGGCAGAGAGTATATCATCAATAGCGCGGATAAAAAATCTGGAGGTAGCGATGGCATATACCCATATGAAGGAAAGGGTAGGTTTAGGTACCTGGATGGATTTTACACCTTAGAAGCAGCACCTCTCAATGGTGATCTACTACCTGCAGCAAACAATGTTGATAAGTTGGGAAAAGGAAAAGGTAATTCAGAAAAAAATTGTGACAGCAATGGATGCTAAACGTCCAAACATCAATTATTTTACAGGCATGGATACACTTCTAATTAAAAGACAGTCATTTCCCTAGTTACAATATTACATGTGCGGTTCTCCAACGTCATATGTCACACATGCTTTTCCTGATTACAACAGAGGAGAAGCCACGATCGGACTACGCACAACATGTTTTTTGGACACCCAGCTCAAACTTCCCTGCAAGGCCTTTGACCCGACATTGCGATGCCTGCTCACCGTAATGCTGAATGTTTTCTTTTGTCCAACCTTGGAGAACACCAGCGTCTCTGGGTAGACTCGCACTCTCAGAGACTTGGGAACCTCCATCTTCAGTGTGTATACTGAATTTATTGGCCCCACATTTGTCACGGTTCTGTTCACCGTGAATGGCCTCGTCCTGAGTGGCACTGTCATGGATGGGTAGTTCAACTGTGCCTCTGGTATCTTGGGAAGCTTTTTGCAGGACAATGTCGGGTCACGCGCAATGGTTGCCAAGCCTTGATCACCAAGGAGAGCACATATGTAGCCAACATATTCAGTGAAGCTAAGGTCATACACAAGGCCCGGATCAATAGCTTTTATAGGATTGGCATGGCCAGCACCCATAGCATATGCGGTTGCCCTCTGATGCTGCTCATCCAAGATCGGGCCACCAGCGCTGTCCATGATGTCAGCTGTGGTGAGGATGGCTGACTTGATAGCAGCAGCAGACCAGTCAGGATGGGAGCTCTTGACAAGCGCAGCGATTCCACTGACATGTGGAGTCGACATGGATGTCCCTGATCTAATGTTGAATGGCCCAGATCCAAGAATGGTGAGCGGCGGCCATGCAGCAATGATGTTGAGCCCGGGTGCTAATATATCTGGCTTTAGCACACCGGGGCTGTATGTGCTGGGACCACGGGATGAGAATGCCGCGACGGTGGGAGATGGACGGACACCAAGCACAGTGTTCTTGTATATAACATTGGCACTGGCTTTGCTTGTTGTCCTCACATACTCCGTGATTTTCTTGCCATCAGCCACAGTCACTTGCACAACATTACCATAGTCCTCCAGAAGGGTGGTGAAGCCAGCATCTTTCCTATTGATGAGGACTACGCCAGCAGCCCCAGCACTCATCATGCCACTGATGTCGGACTTGTTGATGCTTGCTCCAGTGTCATTCATTGGTCCTGTGTTATGGCAAATCACAATTTTGCCAGCCACATTTCTTCCAGCCAATGATGACTTGCAGTGTTTGTTCCAATACAGAGGAACAGACTTGGAGCTTGAGTTCGCAGTCTGATTGAAAGCTTCTCCACTGATGTGCTTGCCGTTGCCAAGCTGCACAACGGTCTGGAAGCTACGGTCCACCGAGCCAGCTGCAACTGTGAGCAACCATGGTGCAGAGTTGGCAATAAAGGACCTTGGCCCGTTGTTACCAGCTGCAGCCACGACAACAACGCCCTTTGCTACCGCGCTGAGTGAGCCAATGGCAACTGGGTCATCAATGAAGCTGACATCATAAAAGGGGCCGAGGGAGAGTGAGAGCACATCAACACCATCCTTGACAGCCTCATCTAACCCAGCTACTATGTCCGAGGCTGCACACCCAAGAATTGTGCACACCCTGTACATGGCCAAGTGTGCATGTGGAGCAATCCCGGTGGCTGTGCCCCTGCCGAGGCCGTGGGCCGAGGCATCACTGACGAAGTTCCCAGCTGCGGTGGACGAGGTATGTGTTCCATGCCCCGTGTCATCTCCGGAATCATTTGCATTGAAATTATGGAACTTGGCACCTACCAACTTATTGTTGCAGCGTGCAGCGCCATGGCATGAGCCCTTCCACTTTGATGGGGGTGGCGGGATGCCACTGTCATCAAAGGAAGGGTGCTCTGCCTATATGCCGGTGTCCAGGACCCCAATTATGACTCCTTGGCCATAGTTGGTGTCCCTCCACAGCCCGGTATCTTTCTCCAGTCCGAGGAACTTCGGAGTGTGAGTGGTGCTGGGGCGCCAGAGATGGTCTGAAAACGCCCGCACAAACTCGTTCCTCTGGGACACCATGGCGAGGTCGTCTTCGGTGAGCCTCACGGCAAACCCCGTGAAGACCTCAGTGTAGCTATGGATGAGGCGTGGCTCATCGGAGCCGGCGAGAGGCGTTGGCAGGAAGGAATCCTGCCACCAGCGGTGGTCGTCCTCGCTGCCCGCTTCGACGGGTGGCCTCAGCATCACAATGTATGTGCGATGGCTTGGAGAGAGGCCTGCACCTTGGTCGTCGCATACCGCAGGTGCAGGAGCATGCAGGAGCATGAGGGTGAGCGAGAAAAGTGAGATCATGAGGTTGGCCAAGGATGCCATGGCTTGAGCTGCGATTCCGAAAGGAAGCTGGGGGCGTGGCCAATATGGGTGAGGTTGGTGTGTGAGGGGAGGTGGTGGTGATGGAAGGAGCCAAGAGGACGACGGGGCTGCTGGTGGTGGAAGCACGGAGCAGAGGAGCAAATGCTTCTTCCTCTTTCTCTTGGTGGTGGTGGTGGTGGTGGCACGGCGGAGAGCAGCAAATGCTTCTTCCTCTTTCCCTCACTCTGCCTCAGTTGGTTTGGGGAGAGAAAGAAAGAGGGGCAGAGCACAAGCACAGCAATGGCTTCGGGCCTCAACGTTAAATGCTGCGTGCTGAACCTTGCACGCATGCCTAGATGCTCCTGTGCCTATATGTGAGTCAAATCACAATGTTCTGTGCGGTTCCTCCTGGCAGGGAGACACACAAGTGATGCCCTGACACCCCTAAATGGCGTAGGGAGACGCTCGTGTCGAGCTTGCGCTGGTCGACAGAAAGCCTCCGCAAGAGAGAAAAGTTGAGCTTCCATCTATGGAAAGGGAGGAAACTCCGCTGCTGGTGGGTGGTGCTGGAAGGAAGTGACCGAGAGGAGGACGCTACGTGTCGAGTGTTGCGCTAGCGTGGTTTCAGTTTCAGCTAAATTAAAATCAAAATAGCGGGGCGGGACAAGATGTTTAGCGGAGCTAAAACCCATATTTAGTGTTTTTGATTTGATTTGATGGAAAAATCAGTAGCAAATCGAAGCATTAGGATTAGGATTTGGACACTAGTCCCTGCAAAGCACACAAGGGCAAGGCTATCCTTCATAGACACTGGTGTGTGTCGAGCTTGCGCTGGTGGAGAGAAAGCCTCCAAACAAAGAAAGGTTCGACCGCGTCAGCACGCAGCTTGCAGAGCTGATGGGGAAAATGGTGGAGGAGGGAACAGAGAAGTGACCCAAAGGGAGAGAGGACAGTGGCGGTGGTGGACTGGTGGTGGGTGCACTGCAAGAGAGAGAGGTTGAGCTTCCATGATTCCATCTATGGAAAAAAGACGAAGCTGCTGCTGGTGGGTGGTGGTGAAAGTGGCCGAGAGGACCACGCTGCGTGTCGAGTGTTGCGCTAGCTTGCTTAAGTTTCAGTTGAATTAAAATCAAAATAGCGGGGCGGGACAAGATGTTCATAGCGGAGTTAAACCATAATTAGCGCTTTCTGATGAAAAAATCAGTAGCAAATCAAAGCATCAGGTTTTGGAAAAGAGAGGAGGGAGGAGCTCGGCTTGCCTGGCGAATTGGCGATGGATGATCTGGACGAGGCCGGAACTCCTGCATCGTCGCCTTCGTGGCGCGGAAGCGGAAGCAGACAGCGCCTCCTCGCCGCTGCATAATCCTTACTCCAGCAACTCGCCGGCGCTGCGCCTGCCGACCCCGTGCACTCCGCCTCGGGCCTTCGGCGACGAACTCCTGCCGCGACCTCTCCGGGCCGGGGCGGCGCTCTGCGTCTCCCGCCCGCGGCTGCCTCGCACTTGCCGCCTCGGGCCCTCGGCGACGAACTCCTGCCGCGACCTTCGGGCCGGGGCGCCGCTCTGCGTCTCCCGGCCGCGGCTGCCTCGTACTTGCCGCCCACGCCTCCGACCCGCAACCCCCCTTCCGCCGCCTGCGGCGTTGAAGCCGCCGTCTCCGCCCATGGCCCGGGCCTGGGTGGCTGGAGATCCACCGGACCGGAGGGAGAAAGAAGGGGGAAAGTGGATAGAGTGGTACTACTAATTGGCTAGAGAACCCAAGAAATGCCCGCTTACAGTCATGTTAATCCGTTGGAGACGTTCAGTGGCGTAGGGGCAGCTGGGTGTGTGTGTTCCCTACTTCCCTGCAATCGCGTTGCTTTCCTGTTAGCAGTAACGTACTTTTGCCTGGGCGCTTTCTCATGTCCTGTGCCACATTCCAGCTCTGTTTTCTTTTTTTCTTTTCTTTTTTTGATTTGAGTTGTCTAGGTCTGTTTTTCTGTGGAGCTGACCTCTCCCCTAAGGCCCTAATAAAGTTCTGCCTCAGCTCAGGCCATTCAAACAAATGATGGGTTGCCGTTTTCTCAAAACTAAAATAAATATTGCAATTACCCCGCCAAAATTAAAATATTACAATTTTTTTTCTTAACTCTCAAGCAAGCAAACCATACACTGTGTTTCACGCTCACTTTCATGTTAGTCAATTATGAGAGATGCACGACTATTTTCATATTGTACTTCCGATCATTCTTATTCTTATGTCAGCCAGTTTTCGCAAAGATACGATACTAAATATGATTTTATCCTAAGACACTGGTGAGTCCAATCATAATGTTCTCATCTTCATCTCGGATATTGAGGAGCTAGTGGGTGTGTCGCTTTGAGCTCAAACACACCCAAAGTTTCCAGGTAACTTGTAGGTTCAGGTCAACTCATTTAAAGGCAGGGAGGCTATATATTTTTTTGAGAGGGAGATATCAAGAAATCTGATGGCTTTCGTATATTAAGCAGGGGAGAAGCGGACAAAGGTGTACAATCAAGTGATCACGGCAACGTGGGAGTTAGCCGATTTAAAACGAAAATACTGACCCAAGAAATAAGGCCAGAACAATGCTAATATGTCATCCTGAATCACCCAGGTGGGTCTCCAGGCATCGCATCCCTGCGAGAAGTCAATGATCTCCGTCGCGTTCAATTCTGATCATGGTCGAGTTGACCGTGGATCACTTATCGTGGAAGTATCTCTCGCTGCACTCACTCAACAAGTGTGAGGTTGCCAGCATTAGCATAGTATTTAGTCTTTTCATTTCTTGGGGGCTGGGGCAGCAGAGTTGATCACTACTGTTGTTTGATGGACAGAATTAGCAGTAGGAGGCCAATTTGTAGGGTTGGGTGCTACAACCAGGCCAGAGAGAAACATTGTGCCATACTGATACATCTCCAACGTATCTATAATTTTTTATTGTTTCATGCTATTATATTATCTATCTTGGATGTTTTATATGCATTTATATGCTATTTTATATGATTTTTGGGACTAACCTATTAACCTAGAGCCCAGTGTCAGTTTCTATTTTTCCTTATTTTTGAGTTTCGCAGAAAAGGAATATCAAACGGAGTCCAATTGACCTGAAAATTTACGGAGAATATTTTTGGAAAATATAAAAAATACTGGAACGAAAAGTTATCGGAGAGGAGTCCCGAGGCCACCACAAGGGTGGAGCCCCCCCCCCCCCCGTCCTTGTCGTCGCCTCGTGGGGCCCCTTGACTTGTCCCTGACGCCAACACCTCTTATAAATCCCAAAAACCCTAGAACAAAACCTAGATCGAGAGTTCTGCCGCCGCAAGCCTCTGTAGCCACGAAAAACCAATCGGGAGCCCGTTCCGGCACCCTGTCGGAGGGGGAAACCATCACCGGTGGCCATCTTCATCATCCCGGCGATCTCCGTGATGAGGAGGGATTAGTTCACCCTCGGGGCTGAGGGTATGTACCAGTAGCTATGTGTTTGATCTCTCTCTCTCTCTCTCTCTTGATATGGCACGATCTTGATGTACCGCAAGATTTGCTATTATAGTTGAACCATATGTGTTTCTCCCCATCTACCTTATTGTAATGGATTGAGTTTTCCCTTTGAAGTTATCTTATCGGATTGAGTCTTTAAGGATTTGAGAACACTTGATGTATATCTTGCATGTGCTTATGTGTGGTGACAATGGGATATTCATGTGATCTACTTGATGTATGTTTTGGTGATCAACTTGCGGGTTATGTGACCTTGTGAACTTATGCATAGGGGTTGGCACGCGTTTTCGTCTTGACTCTCCGGTATAAACTTTGGGGCACTCTTTGAAGTTCTTTGTGTTGGTTTGAATAGATGGATCCAAGATTGTGTGATGCATATCGTATAATCAAACCCGCGGATACTTGTGGTGACATTGGAGTATCTAGGTGACATTAGGGTTTTGGTTGGTGTGTGTCTTAAGGTGTTATTTTAGTATCCGAGATTGTGTGATGCATTCACCGCTATGAAGTTGCAGGACACCACATTTACATGTCAACCTACAAATGTTGAATGGGAAACGACAGAATCTGTTTGCAGCTTGTTAGAGGTTTTCCTTGATGCAACTATGGTGGTGTCCGGTACATTATATTCGACGTCTCATTTGTATTTCCACGAACTTTGGAAAATTCATCTAACATTGCAAAGAGAGACCAAGCATAAGGATATTGTCATCAAATCCATGGTTGAAGCAATGCAAGAAAAGTTCATGAAGTATTGGAAGTTGTCATTCTTGACCATTTGTCTTCCGGTCATACTCGACCCCAGGTACAAGTTCAATTTCTTGGAGTTCTGCTTGAAATCTGGACTTGAAAGTGATGCAACAAGGTATCTTGCTAAAGTGGAGAGAACATTCAAAGATCTGTTTGTTGAATATTCTATGCATGAGGGTGAGTCAAATATGGGAAATGATCAAGGAACCAACAATGTTGGTACAAGTATTGATAACCCATGGGATTAATGGAACAAACAAGTTAAGCAAAATCAAGAAAATCGAGCAAAGCTGAGTGAACTTGATATGTACCTAAAAGATGATGTTTACCCGCAAGAAGATGGCTTTGACATACTATGTTGGTGGTCCAATAATGCACACAAGTACCCCATAGTATCTTGAATAGCAAAGGATGTATTGGCTGCACCTGCATCTAGTGTAGCATCAGAGTCGGCCTTCTCCACCGAAGGAAGAATACTCAGTGACTATAGGACCAGATTGCTTCCTAGCACTGTAGAGGCATTAATCTGTCTGCAAGACTGGATGCGACCTCGCGGTAACACACTATGTTTTTAGTGATATTTAGCATTCTTTGGTGTTATGATGATAAATCTTTAACATTTTTTCTCTCATTACAGGAACTAATCATGTTGGCACGATAATAAATGATGTTATTTATAGAACTGATACGTCTCCAACGTATCTATAATTTAAGAAGTATTCATGCTATTATATTATCTATTTTGGATGTTTATGGGCTTTACTAAACACTTTTATATTATTTTTGGGACTAACCTATTAACCGGAGGCCCAGCCCAAATTGTTGTTTTCTTGCCTATTTCAGTGTTTCGAAGAAAAGGAATATCAAACGGAGTCCAAACGGAATGAAACCTTCGGGAGAGTTATTTTTGGAACGGAAGCAATCCAGGAGACTTGGAGTAGACATCAGGGAAGCTTCGAGGAAGCCACGAGGCAGGGAGGCGCGCCCTACCCCCCTAGGCGCGCCCCACACCCTCATGGGCCCCTCGTGGCTCCCCTGACCGACTTCTTTCGCCTATATATATCCATATACCCTAAAAACATCGGGAATAGAATAGATCGGGAGTTTCGCCGCCGCAAGCCTCTGTAGCCACCGAAAACAATCGGGACCCTGTTCCGGCACCCTACTGGAGGGGGGAACTCTCACCGGTCGCCATCTTCATCATCCCGGCGCTCTCCATGGTGATGAGGGAGTAGTTCACCCTCGGGGCTGAGGGTATGTACCAATAGCTATGTGTTTGATATCTCTGTCTGTCGTGTTCTTGAGGTGATACGATCTTGATGTATCGCGAGCTTTGCTATTATAGTTGGATCTTATGATGTTTCTCCCCCTCTACTCTCTCGTAATGGATTGAGTTTTCCCTTTTGAGTTATCTTATTGGATTGCATGTGCTTATCTGTGGTGACAATGGGATATCATGTGATCTACTTGATGTATGTTTTGGTGATCAACTTGCGGGTTCCGTAACATTGTGAACTTATGCATAGGGGTTGGCACACGTTCTCGTCTTGACTCTCCGGTAGAAACTTTCGGGCACTCTTTGAAGTACTTTATGTTGGTTTGAATAGATGAATTTGAGATTGTGTGATGCATATCGTATAATCATACCCGCGGATACTTGAGGTGACATTGGAGTATCTATGTGACATTAGGGTTTTGGTTGATTTGTGTCTTAAGGTGTTATTCTAGTACGAACTCTTGAATAGATCAATCCGAAAGAATAACTTTGAGGTGGTTTCGTACCCTACAATAATCTCTTCGTTTGTTCTCCGCTATTAGTGACTTTGGAGTGACTCTTTGTTGCATGTTGAGGGATTGTTATATGATCTAATTATGTTATTATTGTTGAGAGAACTTGCGCTAGTGAAATTATCAACCCTAGGCCTTGTTTCCTAGCATTGCAATACCGTTTACGCTCACTTTTATCGCTTGCTACCTTGTTGTTTTTATATTTTCAGATTACAAAAACCTATATCTACCATCCATATTGCACTTGTATCACCATCTCTTTGCCGAACTAGTGCACCTATACAATTTACCATTGTATTGGGTGTGTTGGGGACACAAGAGACTCCTTGTTATTTGGTTTCAGGGTTGTTTGAGAGAGACCATCTTCATCCTACACCTCCCATGGATTGATAAACCTTAGGTCATCCACTTGAGGGAAATTTGCTACTGTCCTACAAACCTCTGCACTTGGAGGCCCAACAACGTCTACAATAAGAAGGTTGTGTAGTAGACATCAAGCTCTTTTCTGGCGCCGTTGCCGGGGAGGTGAGTGCTTGAAGGTATATCTTTAGATCTTGCAATCGAATCTTTTAGTTTCTTGTTTTATCACTAGTTTATTTTGTAAAAGAAAACTACAAAAAAATGGAATTGAGGATGCCTCATATGCTTCATCTTTTTAATGTCTTTCGTGAAAATGATGGGAAGAAAAATTGTGCTCAAATACTAGAAGAAGAATTACACAGAATGCTTGGCATAAAATATGTGAATGATGAGCATGATTGCAATGTTGTTAGTATGAATTCTTTGAATACCCATGATGCTAATGATATGCAAAGCCACAAGCTTGGGGATGCTATGTTTGATGAAGATAATATTTTTAGCCTCCCAAGTTTTGATGAGCAAATTTATTATGATGATAGCATGCCTCCTATTTATGATGATTATTGTGATGAAACTTATGCTATTAAAAGTAGTGATGATTATATTTATAAAACTTGTCATGATTATGGTTACTCTTTTTCTGAACATTACTCTTTTAATATGCAAACAATTTATAGTATTCGAGTCTCTTATGATACTCCCACTATTCCGATTGAGAAGAATTTTGCTTATGTAGAGAGTAGTAAAATTTCTATGCTTGTAGATCATGAAAAAAATGATTTAGGTGCTGGTTATATTGTTGAATTCATTCATGATGCTACTGAAAATTATTATGAGGGAGGAATATATGCTTGTAGGAATTGCAATAATATCAAGTTTCCTCTCTATGTGTTGAAAATCTTGAAGATTTGCTTGTTTTACCTTCCTATGCAAGTTGATTCTTGTTCCCATAAGTTGTTTGCTCACAAAATCCCTATGAATAGGAAGTGGGTTATACTTAAATGTGCTAGTCATATTTTTCGTGATGCTCCCGCTATGTTTCAACTCTTATCTTTTATGTGAGCATCATTGAAATCATCATGCCTAGCTAGAAAGGCAGTAAAGAAAAGCGCTTGTTGGGAGACAACCCAATATTCACCCCTACTGTTTTTTTGTGTTCACATGATTAAGCTACTGTAGTAATCATGTTTTATAGCTTTTGTTTCAATAAAGTGCCAAGTAGAACCTTTGGGAAGACTTGGGTGGAAGTTAATGTGATCTTGCTGTAAAAAACAGAAACTTTGTGCTCACGAGTTTAGATTTAATTTTTTATAGAAGAGTGCTTTTAAGTTGATTCTTTTTGAAGAAGATTAATAGACAAATTACTCAGGTCCACCAATTTATTTCAGAATTTTTGGAGTTCCAGAAGTATACGTTTGATACAGATTACTACAGATTGTTCTGTTTTTTACAGATTCTGTTTTCATTGTGTTGTTTGCTTATTTTGATGAATCCATGAGTAGTATCGGAGGGTATGAATCATAGAGAAGTTGGAATACAGTAGATATTACACCAATATGAATTTAGAATGAGTTCATAACAGTACAAAAAGTGGTTTTATTTTCTTATACTAACGGAGCTTATGAGTTTTCTGTTGAGTTTTGTGTTGTGAAGTTTTCAAGTTTTGGGTAAAGATTCGATGGACTATGGAATAAGGAGTGGCAAGAGCCTAAGATTGGGGATGCCCAAGGCACCCCCAAGGTAATATTCAAGTACAACTAAGAGCCTAAGCTTGGGGATGCCCCGGATGGCATCCCCTCTTTCGTCTTCATTCATCGGTAACTTTACTTGGAGCTATATTTTTATTCACCACATGATATGTGTTTTGCTTGGAGCGTCATTTTATTTTATTAGTATTTGCTTGCTGTTATTTATAATAATATTTTGCATCCCTATTTTCAATAAAAATGTCAAGGATAGCCCTTACCATGCTTATTTTGCAAGTATACATGTTGTTGTTTCAAAACGAAAAGTTTACCGTTGTTGCAAAAAATCCCTGGAAAGGTCAGAATGTGATAAAATGTTGAAACCTTTTGCATAATAAGATCTGATAAATTTACTAAAGTGTGAATTTTATTTAATAATTTTTTGAGCTAGGGAAGTATGGATCTTGCTGCATTCTTTACAGACTATCCTGTTTAGGCAGATTGTTGTTATGTTTGCATTGTTTGCATGTGTTTGCTTGTTTAATGATTCTATTTGAGGATAGGACTGTTAAATATGCAGAGGCATTTAGTATGCAATGTTGAATAATAATTTTAGTGATTTGCTACAGTAGAAAATGATAAGGTTTTTTCATTGGTTTATACTAACTTATCTCACGAGTCCTTGTTGAGTTTTGTGTGGATGAAGCTCTTGAGATTTAGGGAGACCGTGATATGAGAGGAATTAAGGAGACACAAAAGATCAAGCTTGGGGATTCCCCAGGCATCCCAAGATAATATTTCAAGAAGTCTCAAGCGTCTAAGCTTGGGGATGCCCTGGTTGGCATCCCACCTTTCTTCTTCGACAACTATCGGTTAGTATTGGTTGATCATAAGTTTTTGCTTCTTCACGTGATGTTTGCTATTCTTAGAATGTAATTTTATTTTGTTTCGCTTGCTGTTTGAATAAAATTTCAAGATCTGAAATTCTTAAATGAGAGAGAGAGAGAGTCTTCACATAGCTACATTAATTATTTAACTACTCATCGGTCTTCACTTATATCTTTTTGGAGTAGTTTGTCATTTACTCGTGTGCTTCACTTATATCCTATGAGTAAATAGTTGAATGATTTGAATGTCATAAATCTAAAATTATATATGTTTCATATGCCTTTCCCATGGGGAGTAATGCCTTCACATATAAGAAGTAGAGGTGGTAATTTTTTTGAAGGTTAGCAAACATTGTATTGGTCACTTGAACAATTCATGAAAGAATATTGAAGGAAGAGGGGTTTCACATATAAATATACTATCTTGGACATCTTCTATGATTGTGAGCCCCATTAATTATTTTCAAACCTGAGCAAATTAGTTGAAGTTGGACAAGGAAGACAACATAATGAGTTATGCTTGGGTATATTTGTATAGAAGTTATATTGTTATTGATCCTCTAACATGTGGTGCTTGCTATTTAGAATCCTTTGCTAGCCAAAATTTCTGTACTAAGCGGGAATACTGCTTGTGCATCCAAATTCCTTGAACCAAGTTTATTCCATGAGTGTACACCATATCTACCTATATGCGGTATTTACCTATCGTTCCAAGTAAATTTGCATGTGCCAAACTCTAAAACTTCAAATAATAATCTGTTTTGTATGCCCGAATCACTCATGTAGCGACTAGGTGCTGTCAGTATCTTCCATGCTATGTGGGTTATTCTCACGATGAGTGGACTCCGCTCATCATTCATGAGAAAATGGCTGGTAACTGGGATGCCCAGTCCTATGATCAAAAGATCAAAAACAAATTCGCAAATAATTTAAACAAACTCCCCGAGGATTGTTGATAGTTGGACGGCACCCGTTGTTTCGGACAAGCCGTGGAGTGTGATTGTTGGTGGAGGGGAAGTAAAATCTTTACCTTTCTGTTTGGGAACCGCCTATAATGTATCTAGTATGGAAGATATTGGGAACTCTTGGTCGCTATGTTGACAATGAAAGCAAACCTCTCAAAATTATTTTCATCTCTGTTTTAGCTTCGAGCTCTAGCACCTCTGCAAATCCCTGCTTCCCTCTGCGAAGGGCCTATCTTTTACTTTTATGCAAGAGTCAGTAGTATTCCTTCTCATTCCAACCTACTTTTTAGTTGGCAAGCATCATGTGGTGGAGAAAGATCTAAGCATATATGGCCATTCAAATATATTTGATCATGAATTATTATTGTTGACATTACCCTTGAGGTAAAAGGTTGGGAGGCGAAACATTAAGCCCCTTCCTTTCTTTATGTTCGATGGATGCTATTTGTTCTAAAAATATGCTTTGAGTGGTAGGAATCATGGAAGACTATATGATAGTTGAGTATGTGGGATTTGCTAAATCAAAGCTCTTACATAGACCCTTCTTGAAAATAAGATGAATTGCAATTGTTTGATGACTGAGAACTATTTGTTAGTTTTCAAGAAAGTTTATGATCTATACTTTAACATGTGAATAGCTTGTTACTTGATCATGAAAAGTTTTATGAGTTGAGCTACTGTTATGACATATAATGATGCTAGAAAAGGTGATTGAAATTATCATTGATCAAACTTGTGCACCTGCTAGCATTCACACTTCATAAATTATTTCTTTTATCATTTACCTACTCGAGGACGAGCATGAATTAAGCTTGGGGATGCTGATAAGTCTCCAACGTATCTATAATTTACGAAGTATTCATGCTATTATATTATCTGCTTTGGATGTTTATGGGCTTTACTAAACAATTTTATATTATTTTTGGGACTAACCTATTAACTGGAGGCCCAGCCCAAATTGTTGTTTTCTTGCCTATTCAAGTGTTTCGAACAAAAGGAATATCAAACGGAGTCCAAATGGAATGAAACCTTCAGGAGAGTTATTTTTGGAACGGAAGCAATCCAGGAGACTTGGAGTAGACGTCAGGGAAGCTTCGAGGAAGCCACGAGGCAGGGAGGCGCGCCCTACCCCCCTGGGCGTGCCCCCACCCTCGGGGGCCCCTCGTGGCTCCCCTGACCGACTTCTTTAGCCTATATATATCCATATACCCTAAAAACATCGGGGAACATAATAGATCGGGAGTTCCGCCGCAGCAAGCCTCTGTAGCCACCGAAAACCAATCGGGACCGTGTTCCAGCACCCTGCCGGAGGGGGGGGAACCCTCACCGGTGGCCATCTTCATCATCCCGGCGCTCTCCATGACGAGGAGGGGGTAGTTCACCCTCGGGGCTGAGGGTATGTACTAGTAGCTATGTGTTTGATCTTTCTCTCTCGTGTTCTTGAGGTGATACGATCTTGATGTATCGCGAGCTTTGCTATTATAGTTGGATCTTATGATGTTTCTCCCCCTCTACTATCTTGTAATGGATTGAGTTTCCCTTTTGAGTTATCTTGTTGGATTTAGTCTTTAAGGATTTGAGAATACTTTATGTATGTCTTGCATGTGCTTATCTGTGGTGACAATGGGATATCACATGATCTACTTGATGTATGTTTTGGTGATCAACTTGCAGGTTCCGTAACATTGTGAACTTATGCATAGGGGTTGGCACAGGCTCTCGTATTGACTCTCCGGTAGAAACTCTGGGGCACTCTTTGAAGTACTTTATGTTGGTTTGAATAGATGAATCTGAGATTGTGTGATGCATATCGTATAATCATACCCACGGATACTTGAGGTGACATTGGAGTATCTGGGTGACATTAGGGTTTTGGTTGATTTGTGTCTTAAGGTGTTATTCTAGTACAAACTCTTGAATAGATCGATCCGAAAGAATAACTTTGAGGTGGTTTCGTACCCTACAATAATCTCTTCGTTTGTTCTCCGCTATTAGTGACTTTGGAGTGACTCTATGTTGCATGTTGAGGGATTGTTATATGATCTAATTATGTTATTATTATTGAGAGAACTTGCGCTAGTGAAATTATGAACCCTAGGCCTTGTTTCCTAGCATTGCAATACCGTTTACGCTCACTTTTATCGCTTGCTACCTTGCTGTTTTTATATTTTCAGATTACAAAACCTATATCTGCCATCCATATTGCACTTGTATCATCATCTCTTCGCCGAACTAGTGCACCTATACAATTTACCATTGTATTGGGTGTGTTGGGGACACAAGAGACTCTTTGTTATTTGGTTTCAGGGTTGTTTGAGAGAGACCATCTTCATCCTACACCTCCCACGGATTGATAAACCTTAGGTCATCCACTTGAGGGAAATTTGCTACTGTCCTACAAACCTCCGCACTTGGAGGCCCAACAACATCTACAAGAAGAAAGTTGTGTAGTAGACATCAAGAACAAATGGCGATATTGATGCTCATTGATTGCAACATTAGGTAAGCCTAATCTTGAAATACATATTGTGGTTCAAGTCAGAGCTAACAAACTTTCTCATGAGTTTAGTGTGGCAGTGAAGTTCTTTTTTAGAAGATGAGATACATAACAGTTGGGAGATAACTTCCTGTTATGCTCTCAAGTGTATTCTACTTTCATGCATTGACTAAATATCTTACACCATATTCATATGCAGAACCTTCATGGAGTATATTTGGAGACCATCGGCATCAGCAGCAGTATTAGGACCAGAAGATCAAGCTTTTTGTACAAGCAATGAAGCATCTGAAGCTTTTTTGTATATTATTAGTCACTTTCATATCAGGAGTGGCCTGATTTAGCTACAGTAGTTAATTGAACTCTTGCTATCTTGTTGAATTTAGCTGTAGTGATTCATGCCACTGACCTTCTGCAGTAATATGTTTTAACACTGTTGAGTTTACTGAATGAGTAAAATGTTTCAGAATTCTTTTTTTACGTTAAAATGTTTCAGAATTCAAAGGATTCTCTTGCTGCTGTACATACTAGTTTGCTGAATGAGTACATTGTTTTTCCGTGCGCACATTGCTGTCCTGAAAGGCTGAAACCAAGCAGGTGACTGCGATACAGTGGCTCTTATAGTCTTGTGATTTAGTACACCGTTGGGACATGACTGTACATTACATAGTGCCTAGCGAGTCTTTTGCGGGCACATGCGGGCTGCCGCATTGTCCGCTAGTAATTAAGCGGCTTGAGGCAGGCAGTCGCGGTGGCCTGCTAAAACAGTTGGCTCCGGCTTTGGCGTCCAGCGGACAACCGCATCCTACCCCGCCTGCACCCTGAGCGTAGGGGCAGCTGGGTGTGTGTTCCCTGCAATGGCGAGTAAATTAAAAGAAACCACCACTTTGAAGGCTAGGTTTGCAGAAAACACTATTATACATCTTTTTGGCAGAAAACACTACTATACACTTTGAAGGCTAGTCTTGTGTAATCTTTTTGCAAATAACACTGATTGTCGGATTAGAGCGCTTTAAGTATGTTTATGACAGGTGGGTCCAGATTTTGCCGACGTGGCGTAATGGCTCGGCCGAGACGGTGTTAGATGATGTATTTATCTAGATTTACAAACGAGTCCCTGTAATTTGAAGGAACACCCTTAGATGAAAACCAAAAAAGCAATCAGCTCCCTGAGCTTATCCAAGCATGCGAGCAAAACATCAACACGACGATAGCTCTCGTCGATGGCGAGGGGGCACACCATCAGGGTCTGGGAGGCGGCGGAGACGACGGTGGACGTCAGGGTGTGGGAGGCGACGGCAGGTGGTTGTCAGGGTGTGGCACCCCAGCTCAGAGCAACCGGTTTACCTTGCATTGCCAGCCCAGAGATCATGTTTTCTGGCAACACAGCATCATCTTGGTACAGAAAACAACCACTTTATTGATACTAGCAGAACATAGTTTGATATTACATCAAGTTGCGAGGCCAAGCGGCACACACGATGCAACTGAACAATATGTACATTATTTAGTGAACATAAAGGGGCCTCGATCACGACAACTACTCGACAACGGAACAACGACGAAGCGGAACTCCATAGCACAGAGACACCAATGTGGACACGATCTAGACACGGGCAGCTCTTCGATCCAATAAGACTTTTTTTTCCTGAAATATGGCATGACACGTCAGGTCAGTACATTGAATGTACTTGCAAGCTCACAACAAGCATAAAACATAACTACAAACAATATCATGATATTTAATCAAGTTAAATGCAATGCAAAGGCACACTACTAATGTAGTGAAAACAACTTGTGTACCAAGTCCCTCGGACTTTCTTACCGAACGGGTTACCTCGTAACCAAACGGTGATCTTACCCGGATCACAAACGAAACGAACACTTTGGTTCCCACAATCATCATAACTTCTCATCCATCATCTCTCAACCAGTGCCAAGTATATAATTAGTGTGCATGATTACTTATAAATGTTGATCCATGGTGTGACCTGCTCACGAGTTGTGTCCGTAACAGAGGACGCGGCTATCGATAGATTAAATAACACTCTGCAGAGGTTAGCACACTGTACCCACATCACGGAATCCATGGCCTCGTACTCCCATTCGGGTGGACCAACAACATTCCGACAAAACCCTCCCATTGCCATGACACTCTCCCGCCCACTCCGACCAACTCCCCACTGGGCTAAGTCATGGGTGGCCCCGTGCCTACCAAAGGCAACAACGGCCACCGTCGAGGCAAAACATAAACGGTCCCAAACAGGGACAAGGTACCATAACAACAAACGGGCACACAAGGTTATGTCTGCTTACCGGGCCAGGGTACCGCACGCCCATAACCTTCCCTCCTTGGAGGTACCGACCAGAGGCATGACAACGGACCGAATAAAGGCCTTCCCATAAAGGCAAATGTGGTTGCACTGGGAAAACTCGATTCAGTGGCACCATGACTCGACCAAAGTTATGTTCAAGTTGCATTAACATCATGTTTAACTTGAAATAAAACAGTTGGTGTCACGATATGCCATGAATATGCAACCATGCAACGTGCATCACATAACGCTAGGAGTAAACGGATCAACATCACCAAATCTTCTACTGGCACTAGTCATCATCAAACCATACTGATTCCACTTCACTTGTTCTTAATAATCATCATTTTTAGCCATGATACTATCTTATTAAAATCCATTTCTTGCATATGGAAAATAGTACCGATGCTAGTCATATCATACCATGTCATAATCACAAAATCAAAATTTACTTCTGCTAACTCATACTAACTTAGATATTCTCACACTACTGTAAACTAAGCATTTCAATCATAACAAAGTAACTAGCATAAGAAATATTCATTTAAATATTAAATGCATGAAATGACTCATATTCAAGTTGGAAAATCATAAATATTGAAATGACACCATGCAAATATTGTTGTGGTTTCCCTTAGTGCAGAGGAGGTTCACACTCCTCCTGGTTATCCTCAAGACAAGCTTCTCCCTCTAAAAATATTTAAAAACAGAGAAAGAAAATATCAAGAATCATTCTGAAAATCACCAAAAATTCTAGACAACAGAGAAAAATCTCCACTTTGGTGTGCTGCTAGAACTTTTCAAAATAAACACAATGCAAAAAGAATCAATTCAATTGGACTTATGGTTTAAAAGTTATGGCTGGTCAAAGTTTCTGGTCAAAATTTGAATTAAATTTAAATAAAAATAAAATCCAGGGGGGGTGACGTCGAAGGCGTATTTCAGCGGGGCGCCTTCACTTATACCGCTTTGGACGCGATGGTGAGGCTGACAGTGGGCCCCCACTGTCAGGTGTGGAGAGAGAGAGAGAGAGAGAGAGAGTGAGAGAGAGAGAGAGGGAGGGAAACAAAGAGGTGGTGGTGCTTCGCCGGAGCTCACGCCGGCGAGGAGGGCTTTACAGCCAATTTGAGAGGGATAGAAAGCTAGAGGGGGTCACGGTGCACCTTCCTGTACCCATGGCACGTCGAGAGATGGCCGGAGTAGCTCGGAATCTTCCTCCCAAGCGGCGGCTGTGGTCGGGTCTCGCCAGAGTTGAAGAAGAAAGCGGAGGGAGGCGGTTCCAGGGGCTCCAACCGGGTCAGCAGGCACCAGTGAAGCACCAGGGAGTCGCCGTAGAAGTGGCACGAGCTCGAGAGGGGCTGGATGGGCGAGGCAAGCAGAGGGGATCACCGGTGAGCTCGAGATCGAGGACGGCGGCCTAAGGCCTGCCCGGCCGGGCTGCGGCTAACTACGGCATTGTGGTGGATGTGTGAGTGTGTGTTGATGCTCGGAGAGGCTGGGGAGGGCCGTATTTATTGGTGAGGGAGGAGAGGGGCTCGGGCTCCGCCGGAGTTCTCTGGAAGCGGCGCCCGACGACGAGCGACGTAAGTGAGAGGGGGAGAAGATGCCGTGGATCACGCGGCCACTGTGGGCGAGCGGAGACGAGCACATGACTCAGGTAGCAACGAGCACAGTGGGCACCGACGCACTTTTGGCTTGGCTGCGTCGTGCCCGTGCTCGCTGCGGCGAGCTCCGACGTCGGCGAGTGCCAGGGGGAGTTAAGGGCATCGGGACGGTGATTGTGGCGAGGTTTGGCAAGGTGTGGCGAGGTAGGAAGCGAGCATGCGCGAAACAGAGCCATCGACGGCATCCAGAGCACGTCGACAAGCAGACTAGCACGATGCACACGCATGGTCACCGCCTGAACTTTGGCATAGAGCCACGCCGTGCCTTAAATTCATGTCTGGCGTGTAGTCCTTGATGGTTTGATTCGCTCCATGGGTTTGAGTTGGTCACAGGTGAGTTGTGCGAGTGGGTTTCTTCCTAGTAAGTTTCTGGACAGAAACTTGTGAGGTTAATTGAGAGATATCTAGATAGAGTTTACAGCTGATTTTTGGTGGTTAGTAGTTTCTTAGGAGCGTAATGAAGCCCTAAAAATTTCAGTTCCATTGGATCAAGGAAAAATGCACTTCCTATAGAAACTGCATTTTCTGACCAAAATAGAAATGATTTTCTATAGCAAAAATATTCCAAAAACCTATGCAATATTTTTGCTCGGGGAGGTGTGCCAAGGTTCAAAGAATATTTGAGAATTTTCTCAGATTTTTGTGGGCAAGAAAAATGAGAGTTGCTTTGGAGCATATGTTTCTGAAGTGAGGTTTTGAAGTGAAAATGAATATTTTTCATAGAAAAATATTCCTAGGGCCATTTTGGGATATTGAGAGAGCAAATGATGTGTTTGGGAGAGAGATGGGTCACTTGAGTGAAAATCAAGGACATGCCCAAGTGATCAAGTCCAAGTGAGTTGATTCAAAACCCAAATTCCAATCAAATGGCAAGAAAAAACAGAAAAAGAGAAGAGGGCAAAAACCAGGCTGTCACACAGGGTGCCAGACCATAGGTGGCCACGCTGGCAAGGTGGGGGCACGCCATCGGGAGCTAGGAGGCGGTGGAGAGCGATTGGCGCGACGCCGGGAAGGGCAGCGTGGTCGCGACGTCCATGGCGCTCGTCCATGGCGGCACTATCAACGACGCTCATCCATGGCGCGACGTGCATGGTTGATCCAGGCGGCGATAGGAGTAGATGAAGGGTTGGGCTCGTCGCCGACACCCTCGCATGCCCGACCTTCTCCGGCAGCTGCGACCACGCCGGAGCAGCAGCAGGACAGGGGCGGATCTCGCCGGATCCGGTGTCGGGTGGGGGTAGGTGCGGTAGGTTGTTTTTTTGAGTTGTTTTTTTTTGCAAAAAGAACCACTCTAACACCATCTTCGAACGATGTTATGCCATGTCAGCAAAATACAGGACCCACATGTCATAAACGCGCTCAATCGGTGCTAATCCGCCGATCAGTGTTACTTGCAAAAAGATTACGCTAGACATGGTGTTTTCTGCCAAAAAATGTGTATTAGTGTTTTCTGCTAACCTAACCTTTAAAGTGGTGGTTTCTTGCAATTTACTCCTGCAATTGTGTTGCTTTCCTGTACTTTTGCTTGGGCGCTTTCTCATGTCCTGTGCCACATTCCAGCTCTTTTTTCCCTTTTTTTGTTTTTTTTTGAGTTGTCCAGGTCTGTTTTTTGTGGAGTTGCCCTCCCCCCTAAGGCCCTAATAAAGTTCTGCCTCATCTCATGCCATTCAAACAAATGACGGGTTGCCGTTTTCTCTCAAAACTAAATTAAATATTGCAATTACCCCGCAAAAATAAAATATTGCATTTTTTCTTAACTCTCAAGCAAGCAAACCGTATGCTATGTGTTTCACGGTCACTTTTTGGCCAAAGATTTCATGCACGTTAGTCAATTATAAGAGATGCACCACTATTTTGTATTGCTCTTCCGATCATTCTTATTCTTATGCCAGCCAGTTTTCACAAAGGTAAAATACAAAACATGATTTTATCCGAAGACACTGGTGAGTCTAATCATAACGCCCTCATCTTCATCTCACATATTGAGGAGCTAGTGGGTGTGTCGGTTTGAGCTCAAACACACCCAAAAATTTCAGATAACTTGTAGGTTCATGTCAACTCATTTAAAGGCAGGGAGTTTTTTTTAGAGAGAGTGATCCAGAAATCTGTTGGCTTTCGTATATTAAGCAGGGAGAAGCGGGCAGAGGTGAAGTTGTTACGATCAAGTGATCACAACAACGTGGGAGTTAGCCAAGTTAAAACGAAAATACCGACCTGAGAAGCAGGGCTAGAACAATGCTAATATCTCATCCTGGATCACCCAGGTGGGTCTCCACGCATTGCATCCCTGTGAGAGGCCAATGATCTCTGTCGAGTTCAATTCTGACCATGGTCGAACTAACCGTGGAGCACTTATCAGGGAAGCATCTCTCGTTGCGCTCACTCAACAAGTGCGAGGCTACCAGCATTAGCATAGTCTTTAGTCTTTTCATTTCTAGGGGTGGGGGCAGCAGATTTGATCACTACTGTTGCCTGGTGGACAGAATTAGCAGTAGGAGGCCAGTTTGCAGGGTTGAGGTGCTGCAGCCAGGCCAGAGAGAAACATTGTGCCATACCTCTCTTGCGGTCAGGCATTCCCAAAAGCAGATGGAAAGAGCTTTCCAAATTGCACATGCATAGGGGGCAGAAGTAACCGTTGATCCATCCTCTTCTCTTGAGCGTGTTGTTGCACCAGAGTCTGTTTTGCATAAGCAGTCTGGCGGCTTAGTTTTCCCTCGTGCCCAAGCAGACCAGAAAAAGCTCTTGAAGTTCGAGGGCGTAGGCCCCTAGAACTGCATCAAGTAGGCGGATCTCATTGTATATTCTCTAGAGGCATTTAAACTCCAGCTAATCTCGTCAGGTGTGGTCTCACATAGGCTAGAGTGGATGTTACGGGTGAGCCTCCATAGCATGATGAAATCATCAACCAAGTCCATATAGTTACCTCCCCTGATATCATTCACCTAGTTGTCTTGGCGAAGGGCATCCTGGACCGTTGTGTTCTTCTTTCTGCATCTCTTGTATGTCTTTAGGAAAAGAGTAGCCAGTGTCTCTGTGATGATCCAGCGGCAATGCCAGAAGCTTGTTGTTCTTTTGTCTCCAACTTTAATCTTGATCGCTGACGCGAACAGGGCACGACAGATGCATCACCGGGCAGCTTAGAGCCGACCAAGGTCTTTCCAGGCTCTTCCAAGCCTTCCATAACCAACGCAAGCATAGGGCTCTTCCAAATTTCTCTAGAGCTCCACGAACGTTATTTCATCATGATATTTTGCACACACGAAGATAATTCAACAATGTTTGTTGCCAATTTTTTTGAATTTGTTTACTATTGTATTTGATTTCATTTTTCAGAAGAATGCATTTGAGCTCGAGTGTAGAAACTCCATGTTCAAAAAGGGCATGCTAGTGTCAAGCCCAAGAGGAACTGCTTGTACTGAAAGAAATAGTCATACTGTGCATCAAGCTTTAAAAAATTGTGCAACCAAATCTTTCTAGAGCATCGATTTTGTTATTTTTGCCCAAAGCTTCATGAACGTTATTTCATCATGAAATTCTGCACGCACAAAGATAGCTCAACAATGTTTGTTGCCAAAAAAACTGACTTTTTTTCGTTTCAACTTTTTACAACTATTTTTTATTTATTCTTCACAAGGATGCATTTGACCTGGATGTAGTTAACCCCATGTCCAAAAAGGACATGTTAGTGTCAAGTCCAACAGAACCTTCTTGTGCTGAAAGAAATAGTAATAGTAGCGTATCAAGCTTCACCCCCCATATGTCTCTGTCGTATCTACTTTTCCAAACACTTTTACTATTGTTTTGGACTCTAAATTGCATGAGTTGAATGAAACTAACCCGGGCCGACGCTGTTTTCAGCAGATTTTTCATGGTGTTATTTTTGTGCAGAAATCAAAGTTCTCAGATTGACCAGAAAATTTCAGGAGAAATATTTGTGGAAAACATAAAAAAATACTGGTGGAAAAATATAACAGAGGGGGCCACCCACGAGCCTCAAGCTCAGGGGTGCGCCTTGTGATCTTGTGGGCCCTCTGGATCTCCGGCAACCCTAACTCCGATTCCATATATTCCTATTCGCCAAGAAAAAATTTTAGAGATACGGATTCATCACGTTTTACGATACGGAGACGTCGCCACCTCCTGTTCTTCATCGGGAGGGCTAATCTGGAGTCCGTTCGAGGCTCCGGAGAGGGGAATTTGATGCTGTCGCCATCATCAATCTTCCTCCATCACCAATTTCATGATGCTCATTGGCGGGAGTGAGTAATTCCTTAGTAGGCTTGCTGGACAGTGATGAGTTGGATGAGATTTATCATGTAATCGAGTTACTTTTGTTAGGGCTAGATCCCTAGCTAGTATCCACTATTGTAACACCTGGATAATTAAGGTACAGTAATCCCAATTTAATGGTGACATGTCAGCATTTTTACTATTGCTAAATCCCACGTTGTTTCGAACCGGTTCAAATTTCAATTTCAAATTAAAGTCAGAATTCAAATTTCTCAAACATGAAACTAAAATGTTCAAAGTGTGGCAAATAATCCCTGGATATTTTTCATCTTGAAACCTATATTTTATAAAGTGTTTTTGATACCCTAAAATATTCAAAACAGTGGCTAAACAATTATTTAGATGCTTTTGAATTTATAAAAATACTAACCAAATTTATCTAGGTGCCAAACTAATCGTGGTTGTGGCCTAATTACTAATACTAATTTAGGTGCTAGAATTATATTTTATAAAACTAAAATAAAATAAACTAAAAGAAAACAGAAAATCTATATATATACCTACTAATAAAGCAAGGTGCATTTCTCCATTTTTTCATGACCATTAAAAGTTTTTTTCCTATCCGAGGTGGTACTAAACTTTGTTCGACGCCTGTTAGGAAAAACGATTTCTGCAGAATTATGTGTGTGGGCCACGCAAGGTATGGCCCAGTAAAGTCAGCCCAGTTTTCACTGCCCACGCAGCAATAAAAAATCATATTCCTGCACAGTGCGACAAATAGTTCAGTTAAGCACAGGGCGCCAAAGACTTGGCGGCCCATTTCTGTTTGTGTTCTGTTCCAATTTTTCTTTTTCTGTTTCTTTCTCTTTGTAGTTCTTGTTTCCTTTTTATTTTTCCCATTCTATGTCTACTTTTCAATTTTTCTCAGAAATTTAAAATTTTCAAAAAAAGTTTGCAATTTCAATTTTTATTCAAAATTTTGTAAAATGTTACGAATTAAAAAAATGTGTTCCTATTCTAGAAAATGTTTGGATTTCTTTTGTCATGCCAATAATTGTTCAAAATTTGAAAAATACTCCAATTTTTCTAAAAAAATGTTCTTGTTTTAGAAAAAGCAAGATTTAAAAAAAATCATTTGACAAATGTTCGAAATTCGAAAAATATTTTGTTTTCGCGATATGTGCAAAAATGAAAATAATGTTTGCATTAAAGAAACACATTTTTCAAAATTCTTCCGAATTTTCAAAACATATTCCCATTTTCAAAAATTGTTCACAACTTAAAAAATAATCATATTTTTTTGTAAAGGTTCATGTTTTAAGAAATTTATGTGATTTTCCGGAAATGTTCCATTCAAATTTTTTATTCTGTCTTTGTCTTAGAATCTATTGAATTTTCAAAAAAATTGTTTGTAATTTGGAAGATTTTTCACGTTGCCAATTATATTCCGTAATTCATGTTATGAATTCCAAAATTGTGTTCATTATAAAAAAACTGTTTACAATTTGAATTTTTCTGTCATTCCCAATTTTAAAAATTATTCTAATTTTTTGAAAAACTATTTGTGTTTTTACCGAATTTGTTGAAGATTTAAGAAATGTGAAATATATTCTTATTTTAGTGATATGTTGAAAAAGTTGAAAATGTTTTTTGCATTAAAAGACACATTTTCTAAATTTCTTCTATATGTTCAAAATATGTTCCCATTTTCCAAAATTGTAAACAAATTAAAAAATATCATACTTCATAAAATCTTCATGCTTTTAAGAAATGTTTGTGAATTTCCACAAACGTTCCGTTCAAAATTTTGTTCGTCTTTTTTAAAATGTACGGAATTTTCAAGAAAAATGTTCGTAATTTGGAAAATTGTTCATGTTGCCAAGTATATTTGGCAGTTGATAGTAATCAATGTCTGAAAAGATTAATAAATAAATAAAAATGTTTTGAAGCAGACGTTGCATTACATTCTTTAATGTTCACGCTGACCATAGCATGACGTGTTTGTTTGAGTGGCTAGCAACATGAGGTCGGGTCTTTAAGGTCGTGAGTTCGATCACTTCCATCTTGGGCCTTCTCCACATCTGCCACATCGAGCTAAGTCGGCTTGTTCAGAATAAGGGGTGCCATAAATTATTAATGGTGATAGCTTCCATATGCCAATAAAAAAGAATATGCAGGTTAATTGTAATTTAAAGAATTTGTGGGCACGTGCCAATACAACAGAATCTACTGGTTTGGCTCTAATTAAAGGGTGCCATGCTGAACTAGAGAATACAGTCATGTGGGTTTTTTAATCCATTCTTATATTGAGCTAGAGGCATGTAATTTTATTATCCCGTTGCAACGCACGGACATGTGTGCTAGTACAAAGAAAGGGAAAATGCAAAAGAGTGGGAGGGCTCCCTGCCCCCGGGCCTCGGCCCACCGAGCCGGCCCACCTACATCTCCCCTCCCCGGTCGCTTACCTTGTTCCCATGGAGTGGCTGACCGGGCGCGACGCGCCCTCGTCGGACCACCTCGCCGACGCCACCTCGGGGGGGATAAGGACCCCCCCGGCTCCTCGAGTTCTCCCCTAGCACCCCACTCACCTCGCCCCGTTTCCCCCTTCCCCCATGCTTGCCCTCTCTCTTGATCTCTCCCCTCTCTCCCAAGCATCGCCATGGACAAGCTCCGCTGAGCTCGTGGCCACCCGTCCCCGCTCCCCGCCGACTGGTCCACCAGCTCCGCCCGCCTCCGCTGCTTCCTCTACACCGCAGAACATGGGCCTGGAGCCAACGGAGTGCCCGTTGCGCCTCCATCTTCCTCCTCCGACCGACACCGTTCTCCTCAGACTCCGGCCGCACTGTAGCTCCAAAACCGTCACCGGGCCACCTTGTGCCCACTCAGTGAGCCGCCCGTCCGTCTTCCCCTCTCCCATCACTACAAAAAAAGACACATCCACGACATTTTGGCCCAAACGAAAAACTTTTCTGTCATGGTTATGACACTTCTACGATGATAATTGTGACAAAACCAGGTATCATCATACATGTGGTGGGCTCCTACTTCTATGACAAAAATGGGCTTTTCATCCTGGGCGGGCCGGGGATGCACCTGCATGCCATTCTTTGGGCTGTCCATGACATAAAAAATCATGGTAGAAGTGAGGGCGAGGAAATTTTCGCGGAGTTCCCGGTTACGGTGGGTGGTCAGGGCCGAGCGATGTGCACCGTGGTTTTGCGCATTTTTCTTGTACGTAGGCGTGTGTACGTGTGTGAGACGTTGGCTCCAACCGAACCTAAGGGAAGCGTTCGCTTAACTGAACCCGAGCGATTGCACTAGCTATGTTACTGAACCGTAGCGGTCGATCCCTTGGTTGTTTACTGAACCCGGGCGATTCCAGAAATATGCCCTAAAGGCAATAATAAAGTCGTTATTTATATTTCCTTATATCATGATAAATATTTATTATTCATGCTAGAATTGTATTAAATGGAAACTTAGTACATGTGTGAATACATAGACAAACAGTGTGTCCCTAGTATGCCTCTACTTGACTAACTCGTTAATCAAAGATGGTTAAGTTTCCTAGCCATAAACATGTGTTGTCATTTGATGAACAATATCAGATCATTAGAGAATGATGTGATGGACAAGACCCATCCTTTAGCTTAGCACCATGATCGTTTAGTTTATTGATATTGCTTTCTTCATGGCTTATACATGTTCCTATGACTATGAGATTATGCAACTCCCGAATACCGGAGGAACACTTAGTGTGCTATCAAACGTGACAACGTAACTGGGTGATTATAAAGATGCTATACAGGTGTCTCCGATGGTGATTGTTGAGTTGGCATAGATCGAGATTAGGATTTGTCACTCCAATTGTCGGAGAGGTATCTCTGGGCCCTCTCGGTAAAGCACATCACTATAAGCCTTGCAAGAAATGTGACTAATGAGTTAGTTGCGGGATGATGCATTACGGAACGAGTAAATAGACTTGCCAGTAACGAGATTGAACTAGGTATGATGATACCGATGATCGAATCTCGGGCAAGTAACATACCGATGTCAAAGGGAATAACGTATGTTGTTGTGCGGTTTGACCGATAAAGATCTTCGTACAATATGTAGGAGCCAATATGAGCATCCAGGTTCCGCTATTGGTTATTGACCGGAGAGGTATCTCGGTCATGTCTACATAGTTCTTGAACCCGTAGGGTCAGCACGCTTAACGTTCGATGACGATTGCTATTACTAGCACACATGCCCGTGTGTAGCAATGGGATAATAAAATTACATGCCTCTAGCTCAATATAAGAATGGATTAAGACCCCCACATGACTGTATTCTCTAGTTCAGCATGGCATCCTTTAATTAGAGCCAAACTAGTAGATTTTGTTGTATTGGCACGTGCCCACAATTTCTTTGAATTACAATTAACCTGCATATTCTTTTTTTATTGGCATATGGAAACTATGGCCGTTAATAATTTATGGCACCCTTATTCTGAACAAGCCGACTTAGCTCGATGTGCCAGATGCGGAGAAGGCCCAAGATGGGAGTGATCGAACTCACGACCTCACGACCTTAAAGACCCGACCTCATGTTGCTAGCCACTCAAACAAACACGTCCTGCTATGGTCAGCGTGAACATTAAAGAATATAATGCAACATCCGCTTTCAAACATTTTTATTTATTTATTAATCTTTTCAGACATTGATTACTATCAACTGCCAAATATACTTGGCAATATGAACAATTTTCCAAATTACGAACATTTTTTCTGAAAATTCCGTACATTTTAAAAAACACGGACAAAATTTTGAACGGAACATTTGTGGAAATTCACAAACATTTCTTAAAAGCATGAAGATTTTATGAAGTATGATACTTTTAATTTGTTTACAATTTTGGAAAATGGGAACATATTTTGAACATATAGAAGAAATTTAGAAAATGTGTCTTTTAATGCAAAAAACATTTTCAACTTTCTCAACATATCACTAAAAGAAGAATATTTTTCAAATTTTTAACATTTTTGAAATCTTCTACAAATTCGGTAAAAACACAAATATATTTTCAAAAAATTATAATTTTTTTTAAAATTCGGAATGAGAAAAAAATTCAAATTGTAAATATTTTTTATAATGAACACAATTTTGGAATTCATAACATGAATTACTGAATATAATTGGCAACGTTAAAAATCTTCCAAATTACGAACAATTTTTTTGAAAATTCCATAGATTTTGTGACAAAGATAGAACAAAAAATTTGAATGGAACATTTCCGGAAATTCACATAATTTCTTAAAACACGAACCTTTACAAAAAAATACGATTATTTTTTAAGTTGTGAACAGTTTTTGAAAATGGGAATATGTTTCGAAAATTCAGAAGAATTTTGAAAAATGTGTTTCTTTAATGCAAACATTATTTTCATTTTTTGAACATATCGCTAAAACAAAATATTTTTCGAATTTCAAACATTTGTCAAATGATTTTTTTAAAATCTTGCTTTTTCTAAAATAAAAACATTTTTTTAGAAAAATGGGAGTATTTTTCAAATTTTGAGCAATTATTGGCATGAAAAAATAAATCCAAATATTTTCAAGAATGGGAACACATTTTTTTTATTCATAACATTTTACGAAATTTTGAATAAAAATTGAAATTGCAAACATTTTTTGAAAATTTTGAATTTCAGAGAAAAAGTGAAAAGTAGACATAGAATGGGAAAAATAAAAAAGAAACAAGAACTACAAAGAGAAAGAAACAGAAAAAGAAAAATTGGAACAGAACACAAACAGAAATGGGCCGCCGAGTCTTGGGCGTTTTGTGCTTAACTGAACTATTTGCCGCACTGTGCGGGAATATGATTTTTTATTGCTGCGTGGGCAGGGGAAACTGGGCTGATTTTACTCGGCCATAGCTCGCGCGGCCCACACACGCAATTCTGCAGAAATCGTTTTTCCTAACAAACGTCGAAGAAAGTTTAGTACCACCTCGGATAGGAAAAAAATCTTTTAATGGTGAACGCATGAAAAAATTGGAGAAATGCACCTTACTTTATTAGTAGTATAGATGAGTTTTATGTGATTTGATGTACCGAAGGTTGTTTGGAGTCCCGGATGAGATCACGGAGATGACGAGGAGTCTCGAAATGGTCGAGACATAAAGATTCATATATTGTAAGGCTACATTCGGACACTGGAATGATTCAGGTCGTTTCGGATAAGTTTCGGAGTACCGGGGGTTACTGGAACCCCCCCGGGAAGCTATTGGGACTCATGGGCCTTAGTGGAGAAGAGATAGGGCTGGCCAGGAGGTGGCGCGCGCCCCCCTTTCCCCAATCCGAATTGGACAAGGGGAGGGGGCGGCGACCCCCTCCTTCCTTCTCTCCTCCTCCTCCTTCCCCCCTTCTCCTACTTGGACTAGGAAAGGAGGAAACCTACTCCTACTAGGAGTAGGATTCCTCCCCCTTGGCGCGCCCCTTGTGGCCAGCCGGCCTTTTCGTCCCCTCCTTTATATACGGGGAGGGGGGCACCCCATAGACACACAAGTTGATCTTTAGCCGTGTGCGGTGCCCCCATCCACAGTTTTCCACCTCGGTCATATTGTTGTAGTGCTTAGGCGAAGCCCTACATCGGTAACTTCATCATCACCGTCAACACGCCATCGTGCTGACGAAGCTCTCCTTCGGCCTCAGCTGGATCTAGAGTTCGAGGGACGTCACCGAGCTGAACGTGTGCAGATCGCAGAGGTGCCGTGCCGCGGTTGGATCGCGAAGACATTCGACTAAACCAACCGCGTTACTAAACGCTTCCGCTTTTGGTCTACGAGGGTACATGCACACACTCTCCCCGCTCGTTACTATGCTTCTCCTAAATAGATCTTGCGTGATAGTAGCATTTTTTTTGAAATACTATGTTCCCCAACAGTGGCATCCGAGCCAGGTCTATGCGTAGATGTTATATGCACGAGTAGAACACAAAGAGTTATGGGCGATAATAGTCATACTGCTTACCAGCATGTCATACTTTGATTTGGCGGTATTGTTGGATGAAGCGGCCCAGACCGACATTACATGACCGCGTTCATGAGACTGGTTCTACCGCCGTGCTTCGCACACAGGTGGCTAGTGGGTGTCTGTTTCTCCAACTTTAGTTGAATCGAGTGTGACTACGCCCAGTCCTTGTTGAAGGTTAAAACAGCACACTTGAAGAAAAAATGTTGTGGTTATGATGCGTAGGTAAGAATGGTTCTTTCTAGAAGCCCGTAGCAGCCACGTAAAACTTGCAACAACAAAGTAGAGGACGTCTAACTTGTTTTTGCAGGGCTTGCTGTGATGTGATATGGTCAAGACATGATGATATATAATTTGTTGTATGAGATGATCATGTTGGTAACAATTATCGGCAACTGGTAGGAGCCATATGGTTGTCGCTTTATTGTATGAAATGCAATTGCCATGTAATTGCTTTACTTTATCACTAAGCGGTAGCGATAGTCGTAGTAGCAATAGAGACGACAACGATGCTTCGATGGAGATCAAGGTTTCAAGCCGGTGATGATGGTGATCATGACGGTGCTTCGGAGATGGAGATCAAAGGCACAAGATGATGATGGCCATATCATATCACTTATATTGATTGCATGTGATGTTTATCCTTTATGCATCTTATTTTGCTTAGTACGGCGGTAGCATTATAAGATGATCTCTCACTAAATTTCAAGGTACAAGTGTTCTCCCTGAGTATGCACCGTTGTGACAGTTCGTCGTGTCGAGACACCTCGTGATGATCGGGTGTGATAATCTCTACGTTCAATTACAATGGGTGCAAGCCAGTTTTGCACACACAGAATACTCGGGTTAAAGTTGACGAGCCTAGCATATGCAGATATGGCCTCGGAACACTGAGACCGAAAGGTCGAGCATGAATCATATAGTAGATATGATCAACATAGTGATGTTCACCATTGAAAACTACTCCATCTCACGTGATGATCGGACATGGTTTAGTTGATATGGATCACGTGATCACTTAGATGATTAGAGGGATGTCTATCTAAGTGGGAGTTCTTAAGTAATATGATTAATTGAACTTTAATTTATCATGAACTTAGTACCTGATAGTATTTTACATGTCTATGTTGTTGTAGATAAATGGCCCGTGCTACTGTTCCGTTGAATTTTAATGCGTTCCTAGAGAAAGCTAAGTTGAAAGATGATGGTAGCAAATACACAGACTGGGTCCATAACTTGAGGATTATACTCATTACTGCACAGAAGAATTACTTCCTGGAAGCACCGCTAGGTGCAAGACCCGCTGCAGGAGCAACACCAGATGTTGTGAACGCCTGGAAGAGCGAAGCTGATGACTACTCGATAGTTCAGTGTGCCATGCTTTACGGATTAGGATTTGTCACTCCGATTGTCGGAGAGGTATCTCTGGACCCACTCGGTAATGCACATCCCTATAAGCCTTGCAAGCAATGTGACTAATGAGTTAGTTGCGGGATGATGCATTACAGAACGACTAAAGAAACTTACCGGTAATGGGATTGAACTAGGTATGATGATACCAACGATCGAATCTTGGGCAAGTAACATACCGATGACAAAGGGAACAACGTATGTTGTTGTGCGGTTTGACCGATAAAGATCTTTGTAGAATATGTAGGAGCCAATATGAGCATCCAGGTTTCGCTATTGGTTATTGACCGGAGAGGTGTCTCGGTCATGTATACATAGTTCTCGAACCCGTAGGGTCCGCATGCTTAACGTTCGATGTTGATTGGTATTATGAGTTTATGTGATTTGATGTACCGAAGGTTGTTCGGAGTCCCGGATGAGATCACGGACATGAAGAGGAGTCTCGAAATGGTCGAGACATAAAGATTCATATATTGGAAGGCTACATTCGGACAACGGAATGGTTCGGGTTGTTTCGGATAAGTTTTAGAGTA
Source organism: Aegilops umbellulata (assembly GCA_032464435.1). Taxonomy (NCBI): domain Eukaryota; kingdom Viridiplantae; phylum Streptophyta; class Magnoliopsida; order Poales; family Poaceae; genus Aegilops; species Aegilops umbellulata. The sequence continues at coordinate 381,093,585 of CP136054.1, forward strand.
CCGGGGGTTACCAGAACCCCCCGGGAAGCTACTGGGCCTCATGGGCCTTAGTGGAGAAGAGAGAGGGCTGGCCAGGAGGTGGCGCGCGCCCCCTTGCCCCAATCCGAATTGGACAAGGGGAGGGGGCAGCGCCCCCCTCCTTCCTTCTCTCCTCCTCCTCCTTCCCCCCTTCTCCTACTTGGACTAGGAAAGGAGGGAACCTACTCCTACTAGGAGTAGGATTCCTCCCCCTTGGCGCGCCCCTTGTGGCTGGCCGGCCTCCTCCTCCCCTCCTTTATATACGGGGGAGGGGGGCACCCCATATACACACAAGTTGATCTTTAGCCGTGTGCGGTGCCCCCTCCACAGTTTTCCACCTCGGTCATATTGTCGTAGTGCTTAGGCGAAGCCCTGCGTAGGTAACTTCATCATCACCGTCAACACGCCGTCGTGCTGGCGAAGCTCTCCTTCGGCCTCAGCTGGATCTAGAGTTCGAGGGACGTCACCAAGCTGAACGTGTGCAGATCGCAGAGGTGCCATGCGTTCGGTACTTGATCAGTTGGATCGCCAAGACGTTCGACTACATCAACCGCGTTACTAAATGCTTCCGCTTTCGGTCTACGAGGGTACGTGGACACACTCTCCCTGCTCGTTGCTATGCATCTCCTAGATAGATCTTGCGTGGTCGTATATTTTTTTTGAAATACTACGTTCCCCAACAATTCCTTCGCTGCTAACTGAACCCAAGCGATTCCTTCGCTACTTCTGCTAACCGAAGCCGATCGAACCTGCCTCTTGATGAACAGTGACCGGTATTGGGGGTTCGTTGAACGAGTCGAGATGGGATGAGTCTAGGTGGTTGGTTCGGTTGGATGAACAGTTCCCGGTGGGGGTTGGATGAACATGACCCCGTGGTAGTATAGGCCATTGGGGATGAACAGGACCCCGAGGAGGCTGCCACACCTGAGCCGGTTGGGGTGGATGAACAGGACCTCGTGGAGGGCTGGTTGAACAGTAGCCGGTGGAGGTTGGATGAACAGTACCCTGCGAATGAACAGTGGTTGGTGGATGCAGGAGGAAGACGCGGTGGATGAACAGTAGCAGGTGGAGACTGGAGGAAGTCGACGGTGGATGAATAGTAGCCCGTGGAGGCTGGACCGAGGCAGTAGACGGTGGATGAACATTAGCCCGTGGAGTCCCGTTTTGCGGTACGCCACACCCCTCACGATGAACAGGATCCCGTTTCGACCATAGGCGCTCCAACACAAGTCCGTTTCCTCCGTTTTGCGGTACACCACACCCCTCCCGATCAACAGCACCCTATTTCGACCATAGTCGGTCGAATAGAAGGCCGTTTCCTCCGTTTTGCGGTACACCACACCCTTCCCGATCAACAAGACCCCGTTTCGACCATAGGCAGTCCAACAGAATGCCGTTTCCTCCGTTCTGCGGTACGCTAGGCTCCGTTTTGGCTGTTCCGTCCAAGCCGGTTGGCTCTCGATGAAGAGGACGTATTTTGACCCAGTCGGTTGCCTCCCGATGAACATGACGTTGTTTCCTGTGTTCCGACCCAGCTGGTTGGTGTTGATGAATAGGACACCATCGCTGCCATCTGTATGTGCGAGTACCCATTTGAGACCCCGCCTGTATGTATGTACATGGCCGTATTTTTTGCCCTGTGGTTTTACGTACGTGTACACGATTTAGACGGGACTACCTGAACTGCTATGTCAGGGGCTCAACTACGACACGTGCCACTTGATACGTCCACTTTGCATCATGTTTTCTTACTGTTATTTATGATGTTTTAATCCATAATAATGCTTTTTGGAGTAACTCTAATGCCTTTTCTCTCATAATTTGCAAGGTACACACCAAGAGGGAGAATTCCGGCAGGTGGAAATCTGGACCTGGAAAAGCTAGGTCAGGCTACCTATTCTGCACAACTCCAAACAAGCTGAAACTTCACAGAAATTTTTATGGAATATATAAGAATTATTGGAGCAAATAACTACCAGAGGGGGCCCACCAGGTGGGCACAACCCACCTGGGCGCGCCCTGGTGGGTTGTGCTCACCCAGGCCCACCTCCGAAGCCCATCTTCTAGTATATAGGTCATTTTGACCTAGAAAAAATAAGGAGAGGACTTTCAGGACGGAGCACCACCGTCTCAAGGCGGAACTTGGGCAGGAGCATTTTTACCCTCCGGTGGAGCGATTCCGCCGGGGGAACTTCCCTCTCGGAGGGGGAAATCATCGTCCTTATCATCACCAACAACTCTCCCATCTTGGGGAGGGCAATCTCCATCAACATCTTCAACAACACCATCTGATCTCAAACCCTAGTTCATCTCTTGTGTTCAATCTTGTTACCGGAACTATAGATTGGTGCTTGTGGGTGACTAGTAGTGTTGATTACATCTTGTTGTTGATTACTATATGGTTTATTTTATGGAAGATTATATGTTCATATCCATTATGCTATTTAATACTCCTCTAATCATGAGCATGTTTATCATTTGTGAGTAGTTATTTTTGTTCTTGAGGTCACAGGAGAAATCATGTTGCAAGTAATCATGTGAACTTGATATGTGTTCGATATTTTGATAGTATGTATGTTGTGATTCCCTTAGTGGTGTCATGTGAACATGGACTACATGACACTTCACCATATTTGGGCCTAAGGTAATGCATTGTGGAGTAGCAATTAGATGATGTGTTGCGAGAGTGACAGAAGCTTAAACACCAGTTTATGCACTATTTCGTAAGGGACCGATTGGGTCCAAAAGTTTAGTGCTATGTTTAGAATTTATTCTTAATACTTTTCTTGTAGTTGCAGATGCTTGCGGGAGGGTTAGTCATAAGTAGGAGGTTTCTTCAAGTAAGAATAGCACCTAAGCACCGGTCCAGCTTGAAAGTGCTAGTTATCGACTAGAGGGGGGGGGGGTGAATAGGCGATTTTTATTGAAGTCTTCAAAACATGAGAGTTACGAAGACAAACAATAGAAATGGACCTATTGATATGCAGCGGAAGGTAGACTACACTAAGCAAGCCATAGTCAAGTATGCAATGAAGTGAAAGCACGAAGACTAATAGAAGCTAGGTAGTAAAGATCAGGATGGAAGATAGTGTGAAGCCAAACAATGATAGTAGTCACACAGTGAGGTCAAACAAGTAGTGCAAACAGGCAATGACTTCACGAAGACAGACTGCAAGTAAAGAGAGGGAGAGGATAGAACCAGTCACTTGGAGAGGACACAGGATTTGTTGGACCAGTTCTAGTTGCTGTGACAACTATACGTCTGGTTAGGGAGGCTGAGATTCAACTCAGAAGACCATGTCTTCACCTTATTCCCCTTGAGCTAAGGACACCCAGTCCTCGCCCAATCACTCTGGTAAGTCTTCAAGGTAGACTTCCAAACCTTCACAGACTTCGTTCACCGGCGATCCACAATGACTCTTGGATGCTCAGAACACGACGCCTAACCGGCTAGAGGATTCACTGTCCTCAAGTGTAACAAGTCTACAGGTCACGCGGACAGAAAGACTTCAGTGATGCCTAACACTCTTTGGCTCTAGGTGTTTGGGCTTTGTCCTCACAAGGATTTCTCTCTCTCAAAAGCTTTGGAGGTGGGTTGCTCTCAAATGACAAAAGCCGTGCACTAACTCTGAGCAGCCACCAATTTATGGTGTAGGGGGTGGGCTATTTATAGCCACTAGGCAACCCGACCTGATTTGTCCGAAATGACCCTAGGTCACTAAGGAACTGACACATGTTCCAACGGTCAGATTTCAAACACACACGGCAACTTTACTTGGGCTACAAGTAAAGCTGACTCATCCATCTTTGGATAAGATTTGCTCTCATTGTCTTCGCTCGAAGACATAGGATTTGGTTGAGCATCACTTCAATCACTCTGACTTTGTTCACCGGGACCCCAATTAATAGTACGGTGGTTCCTATGACTCAACAAAGAAGAAAAGGAAACAACGAAACTACTAAGTCTTTGCGCTCCATAGTCTTCACGCAATGTCTTATTTTGTCATAGTCTTCAATGTGAATATCTTCACATACCACCTTTGTCTTCAATGTCTTCATACATTTTTAGGGGTCATCTCCGGTAGGTAAACCAAATCAATGAGGGACTTCTACTGTCGGGAAAACTGATCCACGAGCACCTATGGGGACCGAGCCCCTTTCGGTTCGGCGGGGGGCGGAGGTCGCACGAAGAGCGGATCGAGGCGGGGCACACGAGCAGTTTACCCAGCTTCGGAGCTCTCCGGAGAGATAATACTCCTACTGCTGCTTTGTGGTTTGTATTGAGTTCTTGCTCGGGAGCGCTGAGTGCTACAGTATGCACCAGCAGCTAACGAGACCGAGCGTGAGTGTTCTACTGCCCCCCCCTCTACGCTGTGCATGGGCCTCCTTTTATATGCTCAAGGGGTCTCCAACAGGTGGCAACGTAGACAAGGGTAAAAATGGAAAGGTGCTGCGGTTGGTACAGCTACCTGTACAGTGTTTTCTACCTAACCCTGACGGCAGGGGACAAGGGCATTAAATGCCCGTCTGCGTCGTCCAAACAGTGCAGAAAGGGACCGTCAGGGACGCCATCGTTCGCCATGATGGCGATCTTGTCAGCGCCGTTTGCTACCGCGTACCCCTGGCTACACAACCTCTCGCCACGTACGCTTGGGATAGTCCCTGAGCGACACGTTGGTGGATGTGCTGGAGCGTGGGTACGGAGTGGTAGCCTGCCATGGCAAAGTGCCTTGCCGCGGTCGTTGTCTTGTCGCGTCCGGAAGCTTGCCGCTCGCCGGGCCTTGCCGGGACGCGTGGTGCGTCGCGGTAAGTACCTTGAGATGCCTTGGTCGGCCTTCCCGGCAAGCTCCTCTCGCCAGGGTCTTGTGCCTTGAGTGGCCTTCCCGGCAAGCTCCTCTTGCCGGGGCCTTGTCTTCTTGGCTTGAATACTTTGTCCTTGAATGGCTCAAAAGGAGCCACAGAGGGCCTTGGCGGTCGCCCGGCAAGCCTTGCCGCGGGGTGCCGCGACTGCCCGTGCACAAGTTCGGGGTACTAGGGTACCCCTACTCTAGTACACCGACATCTACCTGTGTTATCCTGCAATTCTCACAAACACATTAGTCCCTCAACCAGGTTTGTCGTCAATACTCCAAAACCAACTAGGGGTGGCACTAGATGCACTTACAATCTCCCCCTTTTTGGTGATTGATGACAAACTGGTTGAAGTTTTCAACGGGGATAAAAGTGTTGGAAATATGCCCTAGAGGCAATAATAAATTAGTTATTATTATATTTCCTTGTTCATGATAATCGTTTGTTATCCATGCTAGAATTGTATTGATAGGAAACTCAGATACATGTGTGGATACATAGACAACACCATGTCCCTAGTAAGCCTCTAGTTGACTAGCTCGTTGATCAATAGATGGTTACGGTTTCCTGACCATGGACATAGGATGTCGTTGATAACGGGATCACATCATTAGGAGAATGATGTGATGGACAAGACCCAATCCTAAGCCTAGCACAAAGATCGTGTAGTTCGTATGCTAAAGCTTTTCTAATGTCAAGTATCATTTCCTTAGACCATGAGATTGTGCAACTCCCGGATACCGTAGGAATACTTTGGGTGTGCCAAATGTCACAACGTAACTGGGTGGCTATAAAGGTGCACTACGGGTATCTCCGAAAGTGTCTGTTGGGTTGGCACGAATCGAGACTGGGATTTGTCACTCCGTGTGACGGGGAGGTATCTCTAGGCCCACTCGGTAGGACATCATCATAATGTGCACAATGTGATCAAGGAGTTGATCACGGGATGATGTGTTACGGAACGAGTAAAGAGACTTGCCGGTAACGAGATTGAACAAGGTATCGGGATACCGACGGTCGAATCTCGGGCAAGTACAATACCGCTAGACAAAGGGAATTGTATACGGGATTGATCGAATCCTCGACATCGTGGTTCATCCGATGAGATCATCGTGGAACATGTGGGAACCAACATGGGTATCCAGATCCCGCTGTTGGTTATTGACTGGAGAATGTTTCGGTCATGTCTGCATGGTTCCCGAACCCGTAGGGTCTACACACTTAAGGTTCGATGACGCTAGAGTTATAAAGGAAGTTTGCATGTGGTTACCTAATGTTGTTCGGAGTCCCGGATGAGATCCTGGACGTCACGAGGAGTTCTGGAATGGTCCGGAGGTAAAGATTTATATATGGAAAGTCATCATACGGTCACCGGAATAATTCGGGGAGTTGCCGGTATTGTACCGGGACCACCGAAGGGGTTCCGGGGGTCCACAGGGAGGGTCCACCTGCCCTGGAGGGCCCTATGGGCTGTATGTGGAGAGGGACCAGCCCCTTAGTGGGCTGAGCGCCTCCCCCCTAGGGCCCATGCGCCTAGGGTTTGGGGAACCCTAAAGGGGGGGGGGCGCCCCCCTTGCCTTGGGGGGCAAGGCAACCCCCCTGGCCGCCGCCCCCTCCTCAGATGGGATCTGAGGGGGCCGGGCCCCCTCTCCCTTGACCCTATATATATGTGGGGGGTGGGAGGGCAGCCGCACCAATGTTCTGGCGCAGCCCTCCCCCTCTCCCAAGTCCTTCTCCTCTCCCGCGGTGCTTGGCGAAGCCCTGCAGGATTGCCACGCTCCTCCACCACCACCACGCCGTTGTGCTGCTGCTGGATGGAGTCTTCCCCAACCTCTCCCTCTCTTCTTGCTGGATCAAGGCATGGGAGACTCACCGGGCTGTACGTGTGTTGAACGCGGAGGTGTCGTCCGTTCGTCACTTGGTCATCGGTGATTTGGATCACGGCGAGTACGACTCCATCAACCCCGTTCACTTGAACGCTTCCGCTTAGCAATCTACAAGGGTATGTAGATGCACTCTCTTTCCCCTCGTTGCTGGTTTCTCCATAGATAGATCTTGGTGACACGTAGGAAAATTTTGAATTTCTGCTACGTTCCCCAACAGTGGCATCATGAGCTAGGTCTATTGCGTAGATTCTTTGCACAAGTAGAACACAAAGTAGTTGTGGGCGTTGATTTTGTTCAATATGCTTACCGTTACTAGTCCAATCTTGATTCTGCGGCATTGTGGGATGAAGCGGCCCGGACCGACCTTACACGTACACTTACGTGAGACAGGTTCCACCGACTGATATGCACTAGTTGCATAAGGTGGCTAGCGGGTGCCAGTCTCTCCCACTTTAGTCGGATCGGATTCGATGAAAAGGGTCCTTATGAAGGGTAAATAGCAATTGACATATCACGTTGTGGTTTTGCGTAGGTAAGAAACGTTCTTGCTAGAAACCCATAGCAGCCACGTAAAACATGCAAACAACAATTAGAGGACGTCTAACTTGTTTTTGCAGGGTATGCCATGTGATGTGATATGGCCAAAAGGATGTGATGAATGATATATGTGATGTATGAGATGATCATGTTCTTGTAATAGGAATCACGACTTGCATGTCGATGAATATGACAACCGGCAGGAGCCATAGGAGTTGTCTTAATTTATTTATGACCTGCGTGTCAAACATAAACGTCATGTAATTACTTTACTTTATTGCTAACCGTTAGCTGTAGTAGTAGAAGTAATAGTTGGCGAGACAACTTCATGAAGACACGATGATGGAGATCATGATGATGGAGATCATGGTGTCATGCCGGTGACGATGATGATCATGGAGCCCCGAAGATGGAGATCAAAAGGAGCAAAGTGATGATGGCCATATCATGTCACTATTTGATTGCATGTGATGTTTATCATGTTTTTGCATCTTATTTGCTTAGAACGACGGTAGTAAATAAGATGATCCCTCATTAAAATTTCAAGAAAGTGTTCTCCCTAACTGTGCACCATTGCGAAGGTTCGTCGTTTCGAAGCACCACGTGATGATCGGGTGTGATAGATTCTTTCGTTCGAATACAACGGGTGTTGACGAGCCTAGCATGTACAGACATGGCCTCGGAACACATGTGAAACACTTAGGTTAACTTGACGAGCCTAGCATGTACAGACATGGCCTCGGAACACGGAGGACCGAAAGGTCGAACATGAGTCGTATAGAAGATGCGATCAACATGAGATGTTCACCGATGATGACTAGTCCGTCTCACGTGATGATCGGACACGGCCTAGTTGGCTCGGATCATGTAATCACTTAGATGACGAGAGGGATGTCTATCTGAGTGGGAGTTCATAAGATGAACTTAATTATCCTGAACATAGTCAAAAGATCTTTGCAAATTAAGTCGTAAGCTCGCGCTTTAGTTCCACTGTTTAGATATGTTCCTAGAGAAAATATAGTTGAAAGTTGACAGTAGCGATTATGCGGACAGTAGAAAGCTTATGTCCTTAATGCACCGCTCAGTGTGCTGAACCCCAAACGTCGTTTGTGGATGTTGCGAACATCAGACATACACGTTTAGATAACTACGTGATAGTTCAGTTAAACGGTTTAGAGTTGAGGCACCAAAGACGTTTTCAAAACGTCGCGGAACATATGAAATGTTTCGAGGGCTGAAATTGGGATTTCAGGCTCGTGCCCACGTCAAGGGGTATAAGACCTCCGACGAATTTTTCTTAGCCTGCAAACTAAGGGAGAAAAGCTCAATCATTGAGCTTGTGCTCAGATTGTCTGAGTACAACAATCACTTGAATCGAGTGGGAGTTGATCTTCCAGATAAGATAGTGATGTTTTTCCAAAGTCATTGCCACCAAGCTGCTAGAGCTTCGTAATGAACTATAACATATCAGGGATAGATATGATGATCCTTGAAATATTCGTGATGTTTGACACCGCGAAAGTAGAAGTCAAGAAGGAGCATCAATTGTTGATGGTTAGTGAAACCACTAGTTTCAAGAAGGGCAAGGGCAAGAAGGGATACTTCATGAAACGGCAAATCAGCTGCTGCTCTAGTGGAGAAACCCAAGGTTGAACCCAAACCCGAGACTAAGTGCTTCTGTAATAAGGGGAACAACCACTGGAGCAGAATTACCCTAGATACTTGGTAGATGAGAAGGCTGTCGATAGAAGTATATTGGATATACATTATGTGAATGTGTACTTTACTAGTACTCCTAATAGCATCAGGGTATTAGATACCGGTTCGGTTGCTAAGTGTTAGTAACTCGAAATAAAAGCTACGGAATGAACAGAGACTAGCTAAAGGTGAGCTGACGAGATGTGTTGGAAGTGCTTCCAAGGTTGATATGATCAAGCATCGCACGCTCCCTCTACCATCGAGATTGGTGTTAAACCTAAATAATTGTTATTTGGTGTTTGCGTTGAGCATAGACATGATTGGATTATGTCTATCGCAATACGGTTATTCATTTAAGGAGAATAATGGTTGCTCTATTTATTTGAATAATACCTTCAATGGTCTTGCACCTAAAATGAATGGTTTATTGAATCTCGATCATAGTGATACACATGTTCATGCCAAAAGATATAAGATAGTAATGATAGTGCCACCTACTTGTGGCACTGCCATGTAAGTCATATTGGTATAAAACGCATGAAGAAGCTCCATGTTTATGGATCTTTGGACTCACTCATTTTTGAAAAGGATTGAGACATGTGAACCATGTCTATTGGTATATACGCATGAAGAAACTCCATGCAGATGGACCGTTTGGACTCACTTGATTTTGAATCGCTTGGGACATGCAAATCATACCACATGGGCAAGATGACTGAAAGCTTCGGTTTCAGTAAAATGGAACAAGAAAGCAACTTGTTGGAATTAACACATTTTGATGTGTGCAGTCCAATGAGTGCTGAGGCACGCAGTGGATATCGTTATGCTCTTACTTCACAGATGATTTGAGTAGATACTGAGCATATTTACTTGATGAAACACAAGTCTGAATTATTGAATGGTTCAAGTAATTTCAGAATGAAGTTGAAGATCGTCGTGACAAGAGGATAAAATATCTATGATATGATCATAGAGATGGATATCTGAGTTGCGAGTTTGGTACACAATTGAGACATTGTGGAAATTGTTTCACGACTAGTACCGCCTGGAACACCATAGTGTGATGGTGTGTCCGAACATCATAACTGCACCCTATTGGATATGATGCATACCATGATGTCTCTTATCGAATTACCACTATCGTTCATGGGTTAGGCATTAGAGACAACCGCACTCACTTTAAATAGGACACCACGTAATTCCGATAAGATGACACCGTATGAACTATGGTTTAGAGAAACCTAAGCTGTCATTTCTTATAAGTTTGGGGCTGCGACGCTTATGTGAAAAAGTTTCAGGCTGATAAGCTCGAACCCAAAGCGGATAAATGCATATTCATAGGACACCCAAAACAGTTGGGTATACCTCCTGTCTCAGATCCGAAAGCAATAGGGATTGTTTCTCAAATCGGGTCCTTTCTCGAGGAAAAGTTTCTCTCGAAAGAATTGAGTGGGAGGATGGTGGAGACTTGATAAGGTTATTGAACCGTCACTTCAACTAGTGTGTAGCAGGGCACAGGAGTTGTTCCTATGGCACCTACACCAATTGAAGTGGAAGCTTATGATAGTGATCATGAGACTTCGGATCAAGTCACTCCCAAACCTCGTAGGACGACAAGGATGCGTACTACTTCAGAGTGGTACGTAATCCTGTCTTGGAAGTCATGTTGCTAGACAACAATGAATCTACGAGCTATGGAGAAGCGATGGTGGGCCCGGATTCTGATGAATGGCTCGAGGCCATAAAATCTGAGAGAGGATCCATGTATGAAAACAAAGTGTAGACTTTGGCAGAACGGCTCGATGGTCGTGAGGCTGTTGAGTACAGATGGATTTTAAAAGGAAGACGGACAATGATGGTAAATGTCACCATTAAGAAAGCTCGACTTGTCGTTAAGATGTTTCTCGACAAGTTCAAGGAGTTGACTACGATGAGACTTTCTCACTCGTAGCGATGCTAAGAGTCTGTTGGAATTAGCAGGTACTGCATTATTTATGAAATCTTGCAGATAGGATGTCAAAATATTGTTTCCTTGATGATTTTCTTGAGGAAAGGTTGTATGTGATATAACCAGAAGATTTTGTCGATTCTGAAAGATGCTAATAAGTATGCAAAGCTCCAGCAATCCTTCTAAGGACTGGATTAAGCATCTCGGAGTTGGAATGTACACTTTGATAAGATAATCAAAGATTTTGGGTTTATATGAAGTTTATGAGGAACTTGTATTCCCAAAGAAGTGAGTGGGAGCACTATAGAATTTCTGATGAGTATATGTTGTTGACATATTGTTAATCAGAAATGATGTAGAATTTCTGGAAAGCATATAAGGTTGTTTGAAAAAGTGTTTTCAATGGAAAACCTGAATTAAGCTACTTGAACATTGAGCATCAAGATCTATAAGGATAGATCGAAACGCTTAATGGTACTTTCAAATGAGCACATACCTTGACATGATCTTGAAGGTGTTCAAGATGGATCAGTCAAAGAAGGAGTTCTTACCTGAGTTGTAAGGTATGAAGTTAAGACTTAAAGCTCGACCACGGCAGAAGAAAGAGGAAGGATGAAGGTCTTCCCCTATGCTTTTGTCATAGGCTCTATACGGTATGCCATGCTGAGTACCGCACCTGATGTGTGCCTTGCCACATGTCTGGCAAGAGGGTACAAGGGTGATATAGGAGTAGGTCACCGGATAGCGGTCAAAATTATCCTTAGAGGAATAAGGATATGTTTCTCGGTTATGGAGGTGATAAAGAGTTCGACGTAAAGAGTTATGTCGATGCAAGCTTAACACCTATCCGGATAGCTCTGAGTAGAGATACCGGATACGTATAATGGAGCAACAATTTATAATAGCTCCAAGTAGAACAATTATTTGAAATGGTTCCGAATATAGCGTAGTAGCGACATCTACAAGATGACATAGAGATTTGCAAGGTACATACGGATCTGAATGTTGCAGGCCCGTTGACTAAAACCTCTCTCACAGACATAACATGATCAAACCAAGAACTCATTGAGTGTTAATCACATAGTGATGTGAACTAGATTATTGACTCTAGCAAACTCTTTGGATGTTGGTCACATACCGACGTGACCTGTGAGTGTTAATCACATGGCGATGTGAACTGGATTATCGACTCTAGTGCAAGTGGGAGACTGTTGGAAATATGCCCTAGAGGCAATAATAAATTAGTTATTATTATATTTCCTTGTTCATGATAATGTTTTATTATCCATGCTAGAATTGTATTGATAGGAAACTCAGATACATGTGTGGATACATAGACAACACCATGTCCCTAGTAAGCCTCTAGTTGACTAGCTCATTGATCAATAGATGGTTACGGTCTCCTGACCATGGACATAGGATGTCGTTGATAACGGGATCACATGATTAGGAGAATGATGTGATGGACAAGACCCAATCCTAAGCCTAGCACAAAGATCGTGTAGTTCGTATGCTAAAGCTTTTCTAATGTCAAGTATCATTTCCTTAGACCATGAGATTGTGCAACTCCCGGATACCGTAGGAATACTTTGGGTGTGCCAAACGTCACAACGTAACTGGGTGGCTATAAAGGTGCACTACGGGTATCTCCGAAAGTGTCTGTTGGGTTGGCACGAATCGAGACTGGGATTTGTCACTCTGTGTGACGGGGAGGTATCTCTAGGCCCACTCGGTAGGACATCATCATAATGTGCACAATGTGATCAAGGAGTTGATCACGGGATGATGTGTTAAGGAACGAGTAAAGAGACTTGCCGGTAACGAGATTGAACAAGGTATCGGGATACCGACGATCGAATCTCGGGCAAGTACAATACCGCTAGACAAAGGGAATTGTATACGGGATTGATCGAATCCTCGACATCGTGGTTCATCCGATGAGATCATCGTGGAACATGTGGGAACCAACATGGGTATCCAGATCATGCCGTTGGTTATTTACTGGAGAATGTCTCGGTCATGTCTGCATGGTTCCCGAACCCGTAGGGTCTACACACTTAAGGTTTGATGACGCTAGGGTTATAAAGGAAGTTTGCATGTGGTTACCGAATGTTGTTTGGAGTCCCGGATGAGATCCTAGACGTCACGAGGAGTTCCGGAATGGTCCGGAGGTAAAGATTTATATATGGAAAGTCATCATACGGTCACCGAAATAATTCGGGGGGTTGCCGGTATTGTACCGGGACCACCGAAGGGGTTCCGGGGGTCCACTGGGAGGGTCCAGCTGCCCTGGAGGGCCCTATGGGCTGTATGTGGAGAGGGACGAGCCCCTTAGTGGGCTGGGCGCCTCCCCCCTAGGGCCCATGCGCCTAGGGTTTGGGGAACCCTAAAGGGGGGGCGCCCCCCTTGCCTTGGGGGGGGGGGGGGCAAGGCAACCCCCCTGGCCGCCGCCCCCTCCTCAGATGGGATCTGAGGGGCCGGCCCCCCTCTCCCTTGCCCCTATATATATGTGGGGGGTGGGAGGGCAGCCGCACCAATGTTCTGGTGCAGCCCTCCCCCTCTCCCAAGTCCTTCTCCTCTCCCGCGGTGCTTGGCGAAGCCCTGCTGGATTGCCACGCTCCTCCACCACCACCACGCCGTTGTGCTGCTGCTGGATGGAGTCTTCCCCAACCTCTCCCTCTCTCCTTGCTGGATCAAGGCATGGGAGACGTCACCGGGATGTACGTGTGTTGAACGCGGAGGTGTCGTCCGTTCGGCACTTGGTCATCGGTGATTTGGATCATGGCGAGTACGACTCCATCAACCCCGTTCATTTGAACGCTTCCGCTTAGCGATCTACAAGGGTATGTAGATGCACTCTCTTTCCCCTTGTTGCTGGTTTCTCCATAGATAGATCTTGGTGACATGTAGGAAAATTTTGAATTTCTGCTACGTTCCCCAACAAAAGTATGTGAAATTGTAAAGGATTTAGGTATTGTCTTCATAAGTAGCAAAAGGCTCCCCCTGAAGATGTGCATATAAGTAATTTGCTTTTGTAATGCAAATGCACATGGCAGGTTGTACTTGTGGAGATCCTCTTCAACTTATGAAGAAAATTCATCAGGCATGATTTAATATAACAAAGATAATGATATGCATAATGAAAAGTGGACGTCTGCAATATGACTAAGTGCGGAATTTATCATCGCACATGCGGAATTTATCATCGCATCACAGAATAGAAAACAAGTAGCAGACGACCATCAAGTTTAAGTGTTACAACTCAAAGAACCAAATGTATCAAAAGCAAGAGTTGTAAACACTAGGCAAAATATAAAGCAACCGCCCATATGGACCCGCTTGAAGACTATCAACTCATATGCTTCTCCCCCTTTTGTCAGTAAGGACCAAAAAGGTTTGAAGACATAGAGCCTCTACTCGTTCCTAGAAGGAGTAGGTGAAGCTGCAGGGTCGGCGTCGGGGTTTGGCGGTGCAGAAGAACTTGGTGCAGTGTCGATACGCGTTGAAGTTGGAGGTGGTGAGGTAGCATCATCTTGATCATCTATTACTTGTGCATTCACAGTTGCAGCTGAGGAGGAGTAATGTGAGTCTTCAAGAGAGGGAGTTCGACGCAAAACAACATTCCTTGGAGGAGTGGAGTCAAACTTGAATCTTTCAGTGAAGCCATCATCTTGAAGATCTGCTACAGCACTCAGCAATGTTAAACTCTTCCAGGACCTCCGACAGGTTTCATGCGTGACAAAGGCATTCTTGGTGGCAAGCACCAAGAGGCTTTGCATCTGACGCTTCAGCCAGTAGTGATGCTTATCCTATTTTTGATGCAGAGCAACGATAAGCTCTCGGTCGTTGAGAACACGAGATCGCTTCCGAGGCCTTTGAGAAATAGTGCTTTCAGTGGCTTCAGTTTGAGCACGGTGAGGTAAGCATGTATTGCGAGCCAACGGATAAACACGGGTGACTGCCTGGACTCCTTCAATGGGCTGAGTGAAACTTTAGTGATCAACATTGTGAAGATAAATGGGATCCTTGGCAGGCTCTGGGTATATGGCTTCAACTGACATATCAACCTCTGGCAAAAATATCAGATGGTTTCGAGCAGAAGGTTGATAGTTGACGGCAGAGTGAAGCTTGATAAGACGCATAACCCATGGAGCGTAGAAATTCAGTCCAAAGAGATCAGAGCCTGATGCAGCCAACTTCCTGATAAAGAAGTCTTTATCATTGAAGCTGATGCCATTGAAGATATAAAAGACCAAAGTCTTCATTGCAACTTCAAGTTTCGCTGCTAAAGAATGTCCTTTGACTGGCCATAGAGTTCGCCTTATAATATGATAAATAGTGCGGGGCAGATACTCGAGGTCTTCGACAAAGAACTCCTTTGGGTAATCAGCGTCATGTGTCAGAGCTTTATCATGCTCAGCATTTGGCTCATGTTGGGCTCTGGCTTCTGAAAGATGCACTCCAAGGCATTGCGGTGAAGCTGACAACGAGGTTCATATAGTTCACCTGGAGTGGGCAGATGTGACAGCCTGGTTTTTGCCCTCTCTTATTTGTTTGAGTTTTCATTTGAATTTTTTTTTGAAACTTGGAGTTCTTGAGTCTTTTCATTTGGACTTAAACACTTGGGCATCCTTGGCTTTCACCCAAGTGCTTCACTTCTCTCCCAAACCATCATTTCACTTCTGATCCACCTCAAAATAATCTTTGGAATATTTTCTTAAATGAAAAATATTCATTTTCTCTCAAAACCCCTAAGGCAAATCTGTTTGCTCCAAAGCAACCCTAATTTTTATGGCTCAGAAAATTCTGAGATAGTTCACAAATATTCTAGAGACCCTAGGGCACCTCCCTGAGCAAAAATATTTCATCACTTTTTGGAATATTTTTGCTACAGAAAATCTTTTCTGTTCTGGACATAAATGGTGGTTTCTACAGCAACTACCATTTTACTTGCTCCATCTGACCTGATCTTTCTTGTGCTTATTTACCTTAGTAACTCTAAGCTAGCCTCCAAAGCACAACCCCAAACTCCGAGCCGTTTGACCACAGTAACATCACAAAGTTACTAACCAGAAACTTACCTGGCTTGTAAAATCTTCTCTACTGCACCTGGATCCAAACCAAACCATGGTAAACTTCAAAACCACCACAAACAACATGCCAGACATGATTTTTGGACGAAGGTTGGCCTGAGGAGAGAGCTCGCGCGGTGACCACGCGTGTCCACGATGCCAGGCATGAGTGTCGACGCGCTCTGGGTGCCGCCGAACGCTTTGTTCGCGCATGCTCGCTTCCCCGCCTGCCCAACCTTGCCAAAACTCGCCACCATCATCTTCTCGACACCCTTAACTTCGCCCTGGCACTCGCCGACGCTGGAGCTCGCCGCAGCGAGCACGGGCAAGGTCCGGCCAGCCCAACAGTGCGGAGCGCACTGCGCTCGTCGTCACCCCCTTGATCTTGTGCTCGTCTCCGCTCGCCCACAGTGACCGCGTGACCTCCGTCGCCTTCTCCCCCTCTCACTGACGCTGCTCGTCGCCGGGCGCCGTGGACAGGTGTCCACCGGCGGAGCCCGAAGCACCCTCGCCGCTCGCCTATAAATAGAGCCCTCCCCAGCCTCCTCGAGCATCATCCAGCACCCTCACACACTCCACGATCGAGTAGGAAGCCGTAGCCCGGCCGGGCAGGCCTCAGGCTGCCATCCTCGAGCTCGAGCTTGCCGGCGATCCCCTCTGGTCGCCGCAGCGGCTCCAGCCCCTCGGTGAGGCCGTCTCTCCCGCTTGGAGCCCGTGGAGTGGCCTCTGCTCACCGTCTTCCTCAACTCCGATGACCTCCTCGTTCTGTCTCCGCTCGCGAGCTAGATTCCGACGCCGTCTGACCACCCCTAGCCACGCTACGGGTACATGCAGGTGCGCCTCGAGCTCCTCTTGCCATCCCTCCCTCTCGTTTTGGCCAAAGAGCCCTCGTCGGCGGCGAGAGCTCCGGCGAAGCCGCGACCGTCTCTGTTTCTCTCCCCCTCTTCCCCCACCTGACTAGCGGGGCCCGCTAGTCAGCCACTCAGTACGCGCGCGAAGCGGTATGAGTGGTGGCGCCCCTGGGCTTTACGCCTTCGAGGTCACCCCCCAGTCTTTTTCTTTTTATTCAAATTCATTTGAATTTACAAAACACTTCAAACAGTTATAACTTTTTAACCATAAGTCCAAATGAATTGATTCTTTTTGCATTGTGTTCTTTGTAAGGAAATCTAATAGCTCATGAAAGATGAGATTTTTCTGAGCTGTTTAGAATTTCTGGTGAATTTCATAAGTGTTCTTGATATTTTCTTTTTGTGTTTAAAATTATTTTCATAAGGTGAGGCTTGTCTTGAGGATCAACAGGAGGCTTGTGAACCTCATCTGCACTAAGGCAAGCCACAGCAACATTTTCATGATGCCATTGCAATATTTGTGATTTTCTTACTTGAATGAAATGCTTAACCCATGCATTTAAATAATTATTGAGTTATTTGTATTCTGTTAAATATTGGTTAGTTGTTATGCTTGATTTACAGAAGGCTTGAAACTAGTTTAGTGGATAAAGCAAGTTAAGATATATTTGAGGTGATGTTAGAAATAATTTTGCTATGTATTTGCCTTCCAAAATTGATAAAATTTGTTGGAAAATATTCTGTTAAATACTTGTTAAATCATATTACTTGTTTTACAGAATGTTTGAACCCAACTTAGTGATAAAGAAATGAAGAGTTGTTGATAGTGAAATCTTTTGTCAAGCATATAACAAATTTATTGGAGTTACTTTCTTGCGTAAGGAAATTAATGAAAACTTGTGACAAAATATTTTTGGCTAAGTAAGAGTCAGTTTGAGCAAGTAAAGTAATCTGAGTTGTTGACATTTATGCTTGGTGTGAATATGGATGACATCGGTCATGTTGATCAGTATATGATGCATCTGTTGTTTTGCATCTCATGGCATGCTATGACACCAGTCATTGTTAAAAATTGAACCTGAATATAACTCAACTTGAATACACCGTTGACTGGGTCATGGTGCCGCTGAATCGAGTTTCTTTCCAGTGCAACCACATTTTCCTTTATGGGAAGGCCTTGATTCGGTCCATTGACACGGCCTCTGGTCAGTGCCTCCATCTAGGGAAGGTTATGTCGTGTTTGCCCTGGCCCGGCAAGCAGGCATAACTTTGTGTGCTCGTTGATGAGATTATGGCACCGAGTCCCCAAGTGGGAGTGTCCCCGAGTGGGAGTTGACCATGACGGTGGTCGGGCTGTCTTTGGTAGACATGGGGATTTGGGCCGGAGTGGCCGAGAGAGTGCTGTGGCAATGGAGGGGTTTTGTCGGAATGCCGTTGGTCCACCCGAATGGGAGTGCGAGGCCATGGGTTCCATGGTGTGGGTACAATGTGCTACCTCTGCAGAGTTTATAATCTATTGATAGCCGCGTCCATGGTCACGGACACCTTGTAGTAGGTCCCACCATGAGTCAATGATTAATAAAAATTGCACACTAAGCTATAAACTTTGCATTGTTGACGATGGTAGAAAGGCCATCGAGGAAATTGGGATCATGTATTGGTCGTGGTGGTGATCGCCGTAAGGATCACGAATCATTTTGTTAAAGACCACGTTGGTGGTGTGTTTTACCATGTTGGTGGTGTGTTTGTGATCCGAGGATGATCACGGTTGGTAAGTTGTCCTGAGGGACGTTCGAGCATGATCATAGCATGTTGACATATAAGGTTGCATTATTAATAATTGGTTAAATATCATGATATTGTCTGTCATTATGATTATGCTTGTTGTGAGCTTGCAAGTACATTCAATGTATTAACCTGGCGTGTCATGCCAGATTTCAGGAAAGTCTCGTTGGAAAGGAGCGCTGTTCGAGTCTAGATCGTGTCCACATCGGTGTCCCTGTGACATGGAGCTTCCGCTACGACGTTATTCCGCTGCCACGTAGTTGTTCGGATCGAGGCCCCTTTATGTTCACTAAATAATGTACATATTTTTCAGCCGCACCGAGTGTGCCGCTTGGCCTCGACCGCTGTTGTAATATGAACTCTGTTCCGCTAGCATGAATAAAGCGGTTGTTTTCTGTACCAATATGTCGTGTGTTGCTAGAAGACATGGTCTCTGGGCTGGCAATGCAGGGTAAACCGGTTGCTCTGAGCCGTGGTGCCACAATGATTGGTAGCAGAGCCGTGCTAACTATAGTCCATGCTAGACTACAACGTGTTAACTGGACACTAGGAGCGAGTAAATTTGAGTGCCGGTAGCAGTTATAGCTGGTTGTTGCATTCTAGTCATTTGATTATTATTGTTATGCTAACCTGCTAATGGTTGTGAGTGTAGATGGCTCCGGTGCCGTATCCGTGCCAGTTGCAGCTGATGCCGTACATGTCACCGCACCTTCTCCGCAACGTGTGGCGTCGGCTGTACCCTCACAGAGACGAACCAGTCTACCGTGTGTACCGGGAGCGTCTAGTAGACTCAATGTATGAGTATCATGCAGTGGTTACTCTGCGCACCAGTTCCAATTCCGGCTCTTACACTCACACTTCTTGGAGCGGTTATGCCTCCACCGCTTCTCAGGCTGTCCAGTTTGCCGCATTTGAGGTCCTTGTCGAGATCCGTTATACCGAGGTTCAAATGTAGCACCACCCAGGTTTCTATTACTACCAATCTCTGCAAGACAACGGTCGTGTCCGTTTTCCTCTCGTTGATCCGGAGTTTGATAGTGTTGCTAGCCATCTTGCTCGCTATATCACTGCTAGCTATCTGATGATTCACGAGCTGGCTCGAGAGCTGACTCGTGCCCGTACTGCTTTAGCCGCTACCTTGGTCACTACTAGATCCACCACTACTCCGTCCTCACTAGGATTTACCCCTTATGTCCCAGCTAGCTCTAGCTCCCCTATTTCGCCGGTTACTCCCCCGAGTAGCACGGGCATCTCGGCTGTGAACCCTCTCAGTGCTCCTACCAAGTGGATCTCACTTCTTGCTACTCCTGCAGACCCGATGCTTCATCCTACCCCTGCCCCTGAGGGAGAGCCCTCGAGGCAGCACCGTCGTGTTACCTTTAACCCGGAGGTTTCCGTTAACCACGTCAGTTCGGGATCCGAGACCGCTTCAGGGGAGGACACCGCAGCACCTGCGGTGCCGTAGTGTCTTTGAGTATTCGCAGTCGTCTAGATGGTGTATGGATGTAGTTGTACGAGTCATGATGCTTCATGTATGAGAGTAGTGGAACCAATCATGTTGTTTTATTTTCATGTATGAGTCTATGTATAATTATGTTGGGACTTTAATCGCCGTATTTTCTTCGCTCCTTTGTCTTTTTTTTCGAGATTTGTTGCCGGCTTTTCCCCAATTTTATTCTTGATGTCATCTCAATTGCATTGCCTTGGAAAAAATCCTCAATAGGTGCCGTGGGAAGGCAGCAGTAGCAACGTTCATGAGGGAACTCCTGTTCATCGTTCCGCACGATAGGTAGGATATTCTCCAGAGCCGTACGTTCAGCCACCACCTCCACCGCCTGATCCTCCCTCCACCGAGCAAGTTCTGCATATGTTTGAAGAGAAAAGGAACAATGATCTGATTGAAATATTGAGAAGTGTGCAAGCTATGGTTGGACAGAATGGAAATCAGAATGGTCATCACTCAAAGCTGTCAGATTTTGAGAGGACCAATCCACCCAGTTTCAGTCAGGTTGTTGACCCATTGGATGCAGACGATTGGTTGCGCACCATGAAGAAAAAGCTTGAGATCGCTCGTACTGAAGGAAATGATAAAGTCCCATTTGCAACCCATTACCTTGAAGGCGCAGCTGCCATATGGTGGGAAAATACAAAAGCCATGTGGCCGATTGATGAGGAAGTCACCTGGGAAAAAATTAAGGATAAGTTCCGCAAGTATCACATCCCTACTGGATTTATGAAGGCCGTGCAGCGTGAATTTCTCGCGCTCGTCCAAGGAAATCAGTCTGTGGCTGAATATCTGCAAAAATTCAATCATTTGGGCCGTTACTCTCTGTATGACGTGGCCACTGAAGAAAGGAAGATTCACAGATTTCTTGGAGGTCTAAATCCGTAACTCCGGTGTGCTCTCAGTATGTTCGATTTCACGGATTTCCAAACCTTGGTAGACAAGGTGTTCATTGCTGAACGGGAACATAAGCTTATATCAGATAATAGGCCTGTTAACAACGACAAGAAGCGCAAGGTTGAGCCAAAGAAGGATGGACAACCTGTGCAAAAGGCTCGTACCTGGCAGCAGACTCAGGTGGAATACATGCCAAATTGGCAGCAGAATGTTAACAAAACCACCACTCAAGTCAAGAATATTGTAACTAGTCCAACACATAAGGAGCGCCAGCGCAATAATACTTGTTTCATTTGCGGGCAGCACGGACATTATGCCAAACAGTGCCCCAAGAACCACAAGGTGAATGCCCTGAGTAGGCCACAAGTCAACTTTAAGCAGTCAGGGCCAACCCAGCAAAACTTCACTGGGCACGTGAATCATATCTCCGCCGATGAAGCCCAAGAGAAGCCGAAAGTCGTCATTGGTATGTTTTCTGTTAATGACATACCTGCAGTAATTTTATTTGACTCTAGGGCTTCCCATTCTTTTATTTCTCGAATTTTTGCCGCCCAAAACAATTTTCCTTGCACAATTTTGGGCAAAAATATGCTGGTACAAACCCCGGGATCTATAATCAAGAGCAATCTAGTCTGCCGTGATCTGGAGATCAATATCAACGGGGTCTACTTTCCAATATCTCTGATAATCATTGAGTCTGAACAATTGGGTATTATATTGGGTATGAATTGGCTGACCAAATATCAAGTTTGTATAAACTGCGCAACCCGAGAAGTCAATTTGACCAGTCTGAATGGGCAGCTCACCAAATTCTATGCTCGCAAGCATGTACCCAAGCCATAACTAGTTTGCACAGCTGTGGTTGAATTGGAATTTATTCCTGTGGTCAGTGAGTACCCTGATGTGTTTCCAGAAGAACTGCCAGGCATGCCACCAGATCAGGAACTGGAGTTTGCCATAGATCTTGTGCCCGGAACCGCACCATTATACAAGAAGTATTACCGGATGCCCTCATCAGAATTAGTGGAGCTAAAGAAACAGCATGACGAATTACTCCAGAAGGGTTATATTCGTCCCAGCTCTTCACCATGGGGGTCACCTGCAATTTTCGTGGGCAAAAAGGATGGCAGTCTCCGTATGTGCATAGATTACCGCCAGCTGAATGAGGTCACCATCAAAAATAAATACCCACTGCCAAGGATTGATGATCTGTTTGATCAGCTCAGTGGGGCTAAAGTATTCTCAAAAATCGATTTACGGACCGGATATCATCAGTTCAAGATTAAAAAGGAAGATATTCCTAAGACCGCATTCACTACACGATACGGTCTTTACGAATATACCGTGATGTCCTTTGGTCTCACCAATGCCCTAGCCTTATTCATGCATATGATGAACAAAGTGTTCATGGACTTCCTCGACAAATTCGTGGTAGTCTTCATCGACGACATCCTCATTTACTCCAAGAGTGAAGAAGAGCATAAGGATCACCTCCGAGCAGTGCTACAACGACTCCGCGACCATCAGTTATACGCCAAGTTCGGTAAGTGCGAATTTTGGCTCAAGCAAGTTGGGTTTCTCGGACATGTATTATCCGCCGAAGGTATAGTCGTGGACCCAAGAAAAGTAAAGGATGTGCTCGATTGGGTACCACCCACGACTGTAACACAGATCTGGAGTTTCCTCGGATTAGCTGGATACTATCGTCGTGTCACACCCTGCATTTTGTAACATGTCATTTGCATTAATAAAGCATGAAAATTTGGACCAACAAAAACTTTTGCATTATTTGGCTTTTATTTTGAAGTTGGTTTTCTCTGTGTGGTTTTTCAAGTGCTCTTTATAGTCAACTACTCCACCTTCTATACTTCATCTCCTTGTCCCAAACTTCTGCCCAATGATCATGCCATGTGTCTAGAGCAATATAGTATTTTCTTACAAAAATAGTTTGGCCAAAAAGTATTTTCAAAAATTAGTTTTCCAAAAACCCCTGGATTGAGGTTTGCACTGCAAATACTTAATTAAGGGCAGTAAAAATATTTCCAAAGACATATTTGACTCCTATTAGATATAGGATACCCAGAAACCACAAAAATATAATTTTGAAAGTTATTTTCCTATTTTATTTAAAGGATTTTTCTTAAGGCCAGAAATGGTCTTAACTAGGTTAAAATTATTTAAAAGCTTTAAAAATATTTGAGAAAAATTAGGGAAACTCAATGGACATATATTTTCCATATATATGAGTTTCAGCACATGGTTATGATCAAAATATTGGACAAAACCTCCCAAAACCATTTCTGCCCATTTCAAGGATTTGAAATATTTCTAAAGGAAATATTTTCATAAAAATCCAAGGAAAATCCAGCAAGTCACAAATGCATATTGTGATCACCTTGAAAAGCCTCATGGCAATTAAAGTCATTTTGGTTCACCAAAATGCCCCAAAACCCTCTCTGGCCAGAACCATATTTGAACAAGTTTGTACTATCAACTTTCTCTCCTTGACCCCAACTTTTGTGGGCATGTTCACATGACCAAATGAGGCCACTACACCAAGTGGTGCATCAAGGAGGAGTTATTTGCTCAACTAGATCTACACAAGTCTATTTTTGCTCATTTCTACGGTTTACAAAAGTTGCATTGGCAACTTTGCCCAATTAAGCTCAAATTTGGTGGCACACCCTATTTCTAAGTGTAATTCCATCCTGATAAGTATCATGGCAATTGGAGTTCATTTTCTTGCCCAAACCAACAACAAACACCTTCTGCCATTTTTCCAAAAACACCATTTTGACCCCTTCCACTAATCTCCTTGAGCTCAACTCTTTACCACAGCTCCTCCTAGCCCCCTTTCACCTCTAGTAACAATGGCAAACCCACAGCTCACTTATTGGAGGGGTAAAATCTCTCTCTCCCTCTCTGGACATCCACTTTCTCTCTCTCCCTCACCCTCTCTCCTCTCCTACTGGCTCTCCAGGGCATCCAATGTCTCTCCCCTCTTCTTTACTCCCTCCTAGAGCTTCTAGACATCAGTGGCCGCGCCCACAAGGCATATAATATGCCATGGCATGCCAAATGCTTGCTCCAGAGTGCGCTACAGTGCGGCTAGGCACTGTAGCCGCTCTCTGCCCAACGACTCCGACGACCTCGGGCCTCCCCCGCGCGCCTGCCGATGCGCCTTGGCGTCCGCAGCACCCTACACAGTCGGCCCCCTTATCTCTCCTCCTCCCCGCGCCTCCGCGCTAGCGAACAGAGGCCGCTCGAGCGCGCCAATGGAGCGGCTCGCACGCGCGCGCCCCTGACCTCTCCCCACTTCCTCTCTCTATCTCACCCGACGTGGTCGACGTCCAGGAACACCCCAGACACCACGCCTGCTTCCCCCGAGCCCTGCAGCGACGAGCGTGAGCTCGCCGGCGCACGGGTCTACTGGACCTCGCCGTTCGCCTATTTAAAGGCCTCCCCGAGCCCTTCTCTCCTCACCACTCGCTCTCTGCACCACCAAACCCTCCCCCTGCACCCCCAGTTCCTCTCCGGAGCCGCCCGAGCTCGAGATCGAGCTCGAGCTCCGCCGTTTCGGCTCGCCGGAGTTCGCGAGGTATAGGCCCCCCCCGCTCCTCCTCTGCCTTGATCTGGAATCTCTGCATTCCCCTGACCCTTACCCCCTTGTTTCCCCTCTCTGTAGCTGCCGGAAACGGCCGGAGCCACCGCCTCCCGAAGCTCCTCCGCCGCAGCTCCTCGTCGCCGGCGAACCAGGCACCCCCGCCGGCCAAGTCCACCACCCACCGACGTGCGGAAGCCTCCGGAAGCCATCCCCGCACTCGCCGGAGCTCGCTGTGGCCTGCATCGTCACCGGTGAGCACCGCGACCCCCCTGTCCACGGGTTAGTGATGACAGGTGGGCCCCGCCTGTCATCCTCTCCCTCGTTCCCGCGCCCCCTCTCTCCCTGACCTGCGGGCCCCGGCCGTCAGGTTTGAAATGGGTGGGCGGGCGCGCGTGCTGTGCGCTGGCTCAGCTGGGCCGGCCCGCTGGCTGGGCCTGCTGCCCCGCAGCTGTTCTGGCCCAGCAGGAACAGGGCCCTTTTTCTTTTTCTTTTCTGTCACTTTTTCCAAATATTCGACAGGGCAAAATATATGTCCAAATAAATTAATTCCAATTCCTAAAATCCTAGAATATTGCAACCTATTTAATAGTGCAACTTTCATTCAAATCCAGCAACCTTTTCTTCACTATAAATATTTAAATGTGATTTTAAGCATTTAAATATGCCTTTGTAAATCCATTTCTCATATTCTGCTACACCAAATCCAAAACTAGGAATTTTCCCCTTCTTAGATTTCAACCTAGTATTTTACAAAAAATGAGTTGACATTTTTCTGAGCACTTTGGTTTTTCTGTTTTATTATTGCCTTATTTTCTCGTTATTATTTTGCGACGATAGATTGCGTTGTTGACGAAGGAGTTGGACCAGAAGACTTTGAAGACCCAGAAGACTTTGCTGAGCCAGGCAAGCAGCCATTTGACCATGTCTAAGAAACCCTTTTTATGCATGTCTTATGGCACTTTTATTGCTTGCATCGAAGTCATGATAAAACGGTGACGACTTGAGGTGGTTTGCCTCCGTTCCTTTTCTCGTTCACACTTGCATGATGCATGACCCTACCTTTCTATGAGGGTTATGCTGGTGGGAGTAGATAGGATGCTAAGTAGTGCTACGCATAAGGGACGGGAATATGCATGGTGATGGAGACAAAGTATTTTCAAAGGACTTCTCGAAAACCCCATCGGGTGCCACTTATGCCCGAGGGAGATGATGAGTTGGGTAACCACTTGATGACGAGGTGGTGTACCGAGACAAGTGTGTGTTGTTTTTCCAAAACGGATTGGTTTAAGTTGCGACCGTTATTCCAAACTTACATGCGCAACCACTCTACCCTTATATGGGAAAGGGCATTATTGATTACCTAGGCCGATACTAGCTTGGAGCCCGCATTACTAGTGACGGGGGAGAGTTGGTGCTCTCTCTCGGGACGGGGTCATGCCAGGTAGGGCGGCCATGACTGTTTTCACAGGGCACCGGATACACCGTTGTGTCCCCTCTCGGATGTTACGATCTCGAGTGAGTCTCGTATGATGTACATCGTGAGGATACGGAACAACAAGTGGACTCCTTGTTAGTGTCGTCTAGGGAAAGATAGTGATCGGGTGCTTACCCTGGGTACTTGAGGTACCGCGGGTCGTGGATGACACGGAAGTTCCCCGGATCTTATGGGTAAAGTGTGCAACCTCTGCAGAGTGTAAAACTATTCGAATAGCCGTGTCCACGGTCAAGGATAGTTGGGTAACCGCTCTTGGGCTACGTCCACATGATTACAAACCAGTGTGTGTGTGTGTTTGGATAAGTGGGAAGAACTACTTGGGTCAAGTCAAGGACTTGACATGATTGAGTTGGGTTGGTGCCCACTCTATTTATGTTGATATCTGTAACCTCTCCTCATGGTTACTTGAATTCTCCTGATGCATGTTTTACAAGTTGTTGAACGTGTCATTGCACTCAAAACTAGCTTTCCGCAAAAATTTACCTATATCATGCATAGTTGTACCTTGAACCAAAACATGGGTTGCTTGCGAGTACATTCAAAGTACTCATTGGCTTGCCACTGGTTATTTAATTGGCCAGGCATGGAAGAACATGAGTTCGAAGAAGAATTCTTTGGAGACAAGCATGCGAACTAGGACGTTTCCCAGTCAGAATGCCTGTAGGGTTAAGGAAAATGGCATGGGTTCTACTTATCGACGGAGATTTCCGCTACTTGTGTTTCATTTGATGTTCAGCCCTTAAGGCTTTATCTATGTAAGACTTGACCATAATGGTCATAATTTGTGTAAGACAGTATGTATGGATGTAAGACTCTTGTTATTCAGCTTCTGTGTGTTCAGTGAGCATTGATCTCTGGGATCACTGTACACGTGCATTCGGTGATCACGACTTATGAGTCGGGGTCCCCACACGTCGTTTCATTGAAGGGTTTTCCAAAATTGCTAAACCTATGATGGAGCTGCTAAAAAAGGATACAAAATTTAAGTGGACAGAGGACTACAAGAAGAGTTTTAATGAGCTAAAGACGCGTCTGACAACCGCACCTGTTTTGACTCTTCCAGACATTTATCGCAGCCTTGATGTGTACTGCGATGCCTCCAGACAAGGTATTGGTTGTGTGCTGATGCAAGACGACAAGGTAGTAGCATATGCATCACGACAACTACGACCCCATGAGGGAAATTATCCTACTCATGATTTGGAATTGGCTGCAGTGGTTCATGCATTAAAAATTTGGAGACACTACCTCATTGGAAAAAGGTGCCAAATTTTTACCGACCACAAAAGTCTCAAATACATTTTCACTCAGCCAGATTTAAACCTACGTCAGCGAAGATGGCTAGAGTTGGTCAAGGATTATGACCTTGGAATAAATTACCATCCAGGCAAGGCCAACGTCATTGCCGATGCGCTCAGCCGAAAGCCCATCAGCTTAAATGTCATGTTAAAATCATTGCCTACCAAACTTCAAGAGGAGTTCGCTCAGCTCAACTTGGTCATCGTGGATGCTGGTCTCGCTAATATTTTGGAAGTTACCCCCACACTTGAGATGGAAATCCGCAAAGCCCAGCCAGGTGCGCCGAGCTACAAAAACATGCCAAGGGCCAGATGGCAAGGCAGCCCCCAGATTTCTTCAAGGACAAATTCGGTACCCTCCAATTCTGTGGACGAATTTGCGTACCAAATCAACCGGACTTGAAGAAGAAAATCTTGTCAGAAGCACACGAGTCCTCGTATTCCATTCACCCGGGAGGTACAAAAATGTATGAAGACCTTAAACAAATATTCTGGTGGGATGGAATGAAGAAAGACATTGCCTATTTTATAGCCTGTTGCGACATATCCAACAAGGTGAAAGCAGATCATCAGAAGCCAACCGGACTTCTCCAACCGCTGCCAATTTCACAATGGAAATGGGATGACGTTTGCATGGATTTTATTACGGGATTGCCTAAGACTCAGCAAGGCAAAGATGCAATCTGGGTTATAGTAGACACTCTTACCAAGGTTGCTCACTTCATCCCGATCAGCACCAGATACAAAGCAGATGAACTTGCACAATTGTATGTATCCAGAATCGTCAGTCTACATGGGGTACCCCGAACCATCACTTCCGACCGAGGTTCTTTGTTTACCTCTGCTTTCTGGTCCCGTCTCCATCAAGCCTTGGGGACATCACTGAAACATAGTACTGCTTAGCACCCTCAGACGGATGGTCAGACAGAGCGAGTAAATCAAATACTCAAAGATATGTTGCGAGCCTGTGTGCTAGCCAACCGAGCTAAATGGGAGGATTGTTTGCCATACGTCGAGTTCTCGTATAACAACAGTTTTCAGACCAGTCTAAAGATGTCGCCATATGAAGCTCTATATGGTCGTAAGTGCCGCACTCCTCTAAATAGGTCTGAAGCTGGAGATAGCCGTATCTTCGGAACAGATCTCATGATGGAAGCTGAGAGGCAAGTCAGGGAAATCAGAGACCGACTGCAATTGGCCAAATCCCGTCAGAAGAGTTATTATGATGCAAAGCACCGGCAGGTCAGTTTTGAACCCGGAGAACACGTGTATCTCCGAGTCACTCCTATGAAAGGAGTTAAGCGATTTCAGACTCGTGGAAAGTTGGCACCCAGATTCATCGGCCCATTCCCGATTATGTCTCGAGTGGGTACAGTTGCATATTAACTGGAACTACCCCCGGAATTGGCAGACATACACAACTGTTCCATGTTTCGCAATTGAGACGATGCATATCCCCGCCCGAGAAAAGGACTGCAGTGGGTGAGATAGAATTGGCAAAAGATTTAACTTATGAAGAAAGACCGTTCATAATTTTGGATCAAGTGGAAAGGGTCACTCGCAGCAAAGTCAGAAAATTTTACAAGGTTTAGTGGGAGCATCACACAGAGTCAGAAGCAACTTGGGAGCAGGAAGAATTCCTTACGGATCAGTATCCAGAGTGGTTTTCCCTCTCTTATTTGTTTGAGTTTTCATTTGATTTTTTTTGAAACTTGGAGTTCTTGAGTCTTTTCATTTGGACTTAAACACTTGGGCATCCTTGGCTTTCACCCAAGTGCTTCACTTCTCTCCCAAACCATCATTTCACTTCTGATCCACCTCAAAATAATCTTTGGAATATTTTTCTTAAATGGAAAATATTCATTTTCTCTGAAAAACCCTAAGGCAAATCTGTTTGCTCCAAAGCAACCCTAATTTTTATGGCTCAGAAAATTCTAAGATAATTCAAAAATATTCTAGAGACCCTAGGGCACCACCCTGAGCAAAAATATTTCATCACCTTTTGGAATTTTTTTGCTATAGAAAATCTTTTCTGTTCTGGACAGAAATGGTGGTTTCTACAACAACTACCATTTTACTTGCTCCATTTGACCTGATCTTTCTTGTGCTTATTTACCTTAGTAACTCTAAGCTAGCCTCCAAATAACAGACCCAAACTCCTAGCCATTTGACCACAGTAACATCACAAAGTTACTGACCAGAAACTTACCTGGCTTGTAAAATCTTCTCTACTGCACCTGGATCCAAACCAAACCATGGTAAACTTCAAAACCACCACGAACAACATGCCAAACTTTATTTTTGGACGAAGGCTGGCCTGAGGAGAGAGTTTGCGCGGTGACCACACGTGTCCATGATGCCAGGCATGCGTGTCGACGCGCTCTGGGTGCCGCCGAGCGCTCTGTTCGCGTGTGCTCGCTTCCCCGCCTGCCCAACCTTGCCAAAACTCGCCACCATCATCGTCTTGACACCCTTAACTCCGCCCTGGCACTCGCCGACACCGGAGCTTGCCGCAGCGAGCACGGGCAAGGTCCGGCCAACCCAACACACTACAAAAAAAAACACATCCATGACATTTTGGGCCGAACAATTTTTTCTTCTGTCATACATATGACACTTCTATGACGATAATTGTGGCAAAACCCGGTATCATCATAGATGTGGTGGGCTCCTAATTCTATGACAAAAAATCATGACAGAAAATGGGCTTTTCGTCCTGGGCGGGCCGGAGACGCAGCTGCATGACATTCTTTGGGCCGTCCATGACGGAAAAAACCGTGGTAGATGCGAGGGGGAGGAAAATTTCGGGGAGTTCCCGGTTACGGTGGGAGGTCGGGGGCCGAGCGATGCGCGTTTCTCTCGTATGCGCGTTTCTCTCGTATGCGTACGCCCGTGTGCGAGGCGTTGGCTCTAACTGAACCCGAGCGAGGCGTTGGGCTCTAACTGAACCCGAGCGATTGCACTGCAGGCTACACGTTACTGAACCCGAGCGATCGATCGATGGCTGTTAACTGAACCCAATCGAGCGATTCCTTCACTACTGCTGCTAACTGAAGCCGATCGATGCTGCCTTTGGGATGAACAGTGAGCGTTGCGGGGGGTTTGGATGAACAGTGAGCGGTGGTGTTGCCTCTGGATGAACAGGACCCCGTGGTGTGGTGGAGGGTTGGATGAACAGTAGAAGGTGGAGGGGTGGATGAACATGACCCCGTGGTGTGGAGGGCTGGATGAACAGTAGATGGTGGAGTGGTGGTTGAACATGACCCCGTGGTGTGGTGGGCTGGATGAACAGTAGACGTTGGAGGGGTGTCCGTGGAGGGGTGGTTGAACAGGACCCCGTGGTGTGGAGGGATGGATGAACAGTAGACGGTGGAGGGGTAGTTGAACAGTAGCCGGTGGAGTAGCGCGCGGTGGAGGCTGGATGAACAGGAGCCTGTGGATGAACAGTCGCAGGTGGAGGCTGGAGGAGGTCGACGGTGGATGAACAGTAGCTCGTGGAGGCTGGAGGGGGTCGACAGTGGAGATGAACAGTATCCCGTGGAGTCCCGTTTTGTGGTACGCCACACCCCTCCCGATGAACAAGACCCCCGTTTCGACCGTAGGAGGTCCGTTTCGTCCGTTTTGCGGTACGCCACACCCCTCCCGATCAACAGGACCCCCATTTCGACCGTAGGAGGTCCGTTTCCTCCGTTTTGCGGTACGCCACACCCCTCCCGATCAACATGACCCCTGTTTCGATCATAGGAGGTCCGTTTCCTCCGTTTTGCGGTACGCCAGACCCCTCCCGATGAACAGGATCCCGTTTCGAACATGGCCGGTCGAACACAAGGCTGTTTCCTCTGTTCTGCAGTACGCCATGCCTCGTTTCCATCGCGTGTTCCGTCCAAGCCCTCCCGATGAACACGACCATGCATTCCGTTGCCTCCCCATGAACACGACGATGACGCTGTTTCTCCATTCCAACCCAGCGATGTACACGAGCCCTGGCCGTACGTATGCGCGAGTAGGCGTTCGAGACCCTGCCCGTATGTACGTACGTGGCCGTATTTTCTTTCTTGCACCCTGGCCACTATACGTACGTGTACATGCTACGTGCGCGCCTCTACTACGACACGTATGCGCCTCTACTATGACACGTGCGCGCCTCTACATCGACCAGTATATATGTACGTACACGTTCACGACCAGAATGACAATGCTACGTACGCTTCGACCAGGTGGGTCCCGACTGTCAGGCACTCCCTTGCCTGCGAAGATGTAGCTGGTGGGTCCCAGCAGTCAGGGGGCGAATTGTTTTGGTTTTTTTTTGCCCGGACGCACTTCCTTGCGTGCGAAGATGTAGCTGGTGGGTCCCAGCAATCAGGGGGGCGAATCGTTTTTTTGCTGGACGCACTTCCTTGCGTGTGAAGGTGTAGCTGGTGGGTCCCAGCAGTCTGAGGGAAACATTTTTTTCGCGAAATACGGTGGCCTGTCCGATGGGTCCCTGCTGTCACGTGGAGGAATCATTATTTTCCGCGTAACACTACTAGGAAAAGGCCTACTAATGGCGCACTAGTTTTGCCTACTAATGGCGCATTACCAGTGCGCCATTAGTAGCACGCCACTAGTATATCTTACTAATGGCGCACCACAGGTGCGCCATTAGTATCTGGTATACTAATGGCGCACCCACTAGTGCGCCATTAGTATGTAACAGCATGCGCCATTAGTGTGCCTCCAGGGGGCCATACGTAAGCATGGCTTTGTCATACTAATGGCGCATTCTCCGCTGATGCGCCATTAGTATCCTTTGGCATACTAATGGCACACCAGGTGGTGATGCGCCATTAGTATGAATATTTGGTTTAATTTTTTTTTCCTTTTCTGATTTTTGGGCAGGTTACAAAATATATTATTAGACAGAATATAAAATATATTATTAGACAGAATATAGACAGCAGCGCACAGCAACATCAGATTCATCGAATACAATAGAAGATTAGTCTCTGAATACAATTCATCATATTAGTCTCCGAATTCAAAAGACCGAACAAAGATAAAACATTACAAGTCTCAAGACCGCGAGTATCGAGTTTGTCTTCACATTACAAGTCGATATCGATCATCTAAACTACCATCACATAGAACAGAGCTGTGGTCATCACGATGGGCATCATCGCGATCAAACTGGTCTTCATCCGGTTCCTCCAACGCTCACTCCTCTCTCCCACTAGATAGCGTGCGTATCTAGATTCGGCCTCCACCCTAGTGGTGTACCCTTTGTAACTGTTACCGCTGAAACGGTGAACCTGTCTCCGACACTCCTCCCAGTCATCGTAGACTCCGGGAACCTTACCCTTGTACACGACATACGATGGCATCTCTATGCACAAGCCAAACAACAGACAATACATAAGCAATATGTAAGTATGCAACAAAAGGATCGGAAGAGAAAAGCAAGACATTAATAGCATGATTCATAGTCCTACTAATAAATAGCATTGATTACATCTAAGTTGAACAACTGTCCAAACCAAAGAGACATACGAATTCATTAAAGTCTCATTACAACATGAGCCAATCAATGTTTCAGAACTACACATCACTACTTTCGACTCGACTCATCGGACATGAGCGTGGGTGAAGCCACCGTCTGTCGTGATGGTCATGAAATCACGGTCGTTGTCACCCTGCATTTGTAGCGTTTCATCTATCTCACTGTTGGACGGTTGATATCTGAGGAAGAACTGCCCCGCGGTATGAAGGACATCTTGATGGATGATGTCCGCAAACTCCGACTGGATGCGAAAGAATTCTTGTCTGAGGTCCACGTCCTGGACTGCCGACAAGCTCGCGGTCCAATCTTTGAGGTTATCTGGTAGCAGAAGGTGATGATGGTCCCTTACGATCGCCCGCATGTGATGGAGGGCGTAGTAGGCATCCTTCTGACCGCCAGGCGGCTGCTTGACGCAGCAGAACTTCGTATTGTGTGAGAACATGTGCTTGCCGTACTTACGAACTGGCCTGGTGAAGGTGCCTCCAGATTTGGCGTAGCCGGGGAGAACATCATCAAGAACTTTCTTGACATTTGTGTAGTCTATCTTGGAGTTACGGTTCGGGTCGAAATACGTGGCCATGGAATATTTCGGGCTTAAGAGGATGACTGTGCAATGTGTGTCACTGCACAGAACACGGAATGTTAGAAAAAAAAGAACGATCGAAATCTAAGAAATCATATGTTACGGGGCGATTAAGGGATGACTTACTCGGGAAAGTAAGCCACAAGGAAGTTATCCTTATCTGCGTTTGCCAGAATGACGCCTTTGAGGTGTGAACTCGCAACTTGGCGGTCCCCAGCGCTGCTCAAGTGCTTGGCACGCATGTAGAAGGGGTCGACTATCACGATGTCCGGGGTCTTGTCTCTAATGATCCGCATCTGCATGCTCAGCGAAAACAGCCGAACGAAGGTGTAGTGCAGCGGATGAAGGCTAAACATAGCAAAGATGCATCAAACCGCAGGACGATCATACCCCCGATGTCGCCATCCACAAAGCCCTTGCTCTCTGGCACCTTGGCCACGAAAACCGGGTATGCCACATCCTTCTCTCTGAGACGCCGCTTCTCCAAAGAAAGAACAGTGTCGTGCAGACTCCGCATAGCACCGGTTGCAGCATTCAACATATTTGGTGGTAGCATCGCCCTACCCGCCACATGCACCCTCCTCGAGATATCCTTAGGTGAAGGTGGCCCGTCCTGAGCACGGATCGAACTCGGTGCCGGCTGGCTCGCACCGGCGCCCTTGTTAGTCTTTCGTTTCCGTCCCTTCTTCTTGATCTCCTGTAATGGGACCGAGTTCTGCTCACAGACCGCCTTCTTGAGCGTGTTGGGGCTGATAATATTTCGCACCTCAGGTATCTGAGGCTCGGTGAAGGCAGGAGCTGGAGGCGTGTCCTGAGAACTGAACGCCAGACGATGCCTGTTGCAATTGGATTTCTCTGCCGTACCAGCTAGATCGCGGTCGTCTTGGTTGGGTTCTTGAGAAAGAGGCTCGCAGAACTCGTCAGCGTACCCATGTTCGGCAAAGTACTTATCAACTTTGGTAAATGTACCGTCATCGTTGTCGTCGCCGTCCGGATCCTGTGCCATAGGGCTGTCCAGATCCTGTGCCATAGGGATGTCCGGCAGGTCCGGTAGCATTGCGGCGTTCTTGCCATGGCTTGGCGCCGGCACGACTAGCGGTCTTGTCTGTGGGGTGGTGTCCCCCGCCCCAAACGAATCTGGCTCTTCGGCCAAAGTAGGGGCCAGTTTACGCAGGTGCTGAGGGTCATCTCATCTTCTTCGTCGGCCCCAGCGGGTCGAATCGGAGGTAACAGCTCGTCGCAGCCTGGCAGCACCCGAACCACTTCAACCCTATACATTGTGGGTGGCATCGGATTACCGTGGAACATGGGGTTGCCCGGTTGAACGATTCTGCCGTTGGCGACATCGACCAACTCGGCGCTCACGAAGTGCAGAAGAGTGCAAGGAACGTCGGCGGTGCCCTGCAAAAACATGTATAGGGCGTCAGGGATGCCCAGTCAAAGGCAAGGAGATGAAGTCATCGGCCGAGAGGCTTAGTTACCGTGATGCCGTCGAGCTCGGCTAATGTTGAGGCACCGCCAACGGCGGGCGTGCATCTGACAGAGGGGGCGCTTGCTGGCGAGGTGCCGGCCGGCGTACACCCGGGTGCATTAAGCTCCAATGCCCGTGCCGGCGCCAGAGACACGAATACCGCCTCCGCCGGAGACACCAATGGCGCCGCCGCCGGAGACACCAATGGCGCTGCCGGAGACACCAATGGCGCCGCCTACGCGCTGTGCGAGTTGCTGGCCGTGAAGCTGGGAACCGAGGGAGGCCCCTGTTGGCCGCCCGCAATCCACGTCGTCAGCCCATGAATCAACGTAGGCACCATGGCGTTGAGCGTCGTTCCAAGTTGTTGTTGCACTTGCTCTTGGACAAGCTCCGGAATTCGCGCCACTTGTGCCTTGAGTTCTTCAACCTCGCGCGTCTGGCTTTCCGAGCTGGTCTTTTTCTCCTTCCGCACACCAACGGTATAGTATGACCCCCATTTTATGGACAAGCCTTTGCCGGCCACATGACCAGCTGACGTCGGCTTATTGAGCTTATCCTCGTTTTTCATTACGTTCAACGCCCTATTTAAAGGGGTGCCAAAAGGGGAGCTCTTAGATGACCCCGCGCTACTGCTTTCAGTGTCCTGCGAAAGGAACGTGAGCCATTTAGAAATATTGGGGATTAATTAGAGTGCTACCATATGGAGCTAATTACGCGGGGGTGTATTCCTTACCAGAAGAAGCTCAAGCGCCCTGGTCTTCGGATCCGTGGTAAGCTCCTTTGTTATCGGGTCCTCCTTGTACCGGGCCCTGACATAGTTCCTGGTCTGCTTGTCACCACTGTATTTCTCGAAGCGGGGCGGTAGACCTTGCTCGGCACGCTCCGCGTCCTCCTTGTCCCATATAGGCTCCGCCACTCTGTAACCGCCGGGACCGAGTTTGTGTTCCCCTAAGTTCAACTCCCGCATTTCTTTCCCCCACTGACTTGATTCGGAGGTTGCGGGGCTCTCGCACTTGATCTTGAACTCCTTGTAGTCATCTTCGCTCATCAAAGGATATTTCGCCTTGATCTTGTCATAACTATCACCTTTATCAATCATTCTCTTCACCGCGCTTCTCCAAGTAGATAGGGTCGTGCTCATCTTCGTGAGGGCGGCATTGTTCACTTTATTCCCTGAGAGGCGTGATTTTTCAAATTCGGCGGGGAACTTGTATCGTTCATGCAACTTCGTGAAGAGGAGGTTGCGCAAATTCCCTCAGTCCTTATGCCTAAGGTTCTCGGTGTTGATCGAGACGGTGCTCCGGAGAATGCACCCGAGCTGAAGCGAGTACCCCTTGACTATATGTTTGGGCTCCGTTGGATTCCCGTCAGAGTCCACTTGAGTGAATTCCTCCTTGAGGGCGCGGAGCACATTCGGGCGCCGTTCCTTCTTTTGCTTCTTCGGTTGGCTGCCATCTGTGTGTGCGCTGCCATCATCAGTGGTGGCATCCTTGGCGGCACCATCAGTGGTGTCATCCCCAACGGCACTAGGGGTTGTGTAATCAGGATCGGTGTCTTCCGCGGTGTCCTCATAGCGGTGAGGTTGTTCCTCCATCTCCTGGGACAGCTCCTAGAATGGCTTGCCGACCGAACCACCGGCCTCATTGTTGTGGGCCATGTTTCGCTCTAAATAGGAAAAAAGTTTGGTCAAAAAGTTGGTTATTGTCAAAGAACAAGATCATGGTCTCATCATTTAGGGTTTGTCGACACCGAGGCACCCTAAAAGCCTAAGCTTTCATCATTTAGGGTTTGTCGACACCGAGGCACCCTAAAAGCCTAAGCATACATCATTTAGGTTCTCATCGACACCGAGGCATCCGGGGCAGCCAAGTTAAGTTTTCATCATTTAGGGTTTATCGATGCCGAGGCACCCTAAATGCTAAGTTAAGTTTTCATCATTTAGGGTTTATCGATGCTGAGGAGAATTCTAAGTTGGGCCTAATCACTTGGCTCTACTGCCACCTATGGTTTAATGCAGCAAGAATAAAGGGGCAGTTGATCCTACTTAATTAAGTACTAATATACCCCGGCCCATGCATTAGTAGCAAGTACTTCATGTGTCCGATTTTTAGCAAAGTCATGCTAAAATTCACGGAAAATTTCAGCATGACCTTTGCTGAAAATAGGACATATGGAGTACCCGAATTTGCCGGAATGGAAGTTAATCGACATTCCGGCAAACTCAAGGGCCTCTCGGGGTACCTGCAAAATCATCACGACACGACGGTCGGAGACAAAACCCAGCCACAGACCATATGGCCCTCTGCTTTCATATGGACAAAAATCAGCTCAACTTATGTGAGCTTCCATTCCAGATATAATATGTCACCCAATAAAAAATCATCAATAATTTAGCAAGTCAGTACAAACACAGAAAGAATGACAAATGTATTTTACAGATCATGGCATTGTTTTTACTATATGCACCATGGCAAATTTCTTTTCTTTTTGCAACATGGCAAATTTCTTTTAGCCATGATCCCTGAGGATTAGAGCCTCCACAAGTCAGACAAAATTAGTGTCTCCACTTATGTGATGTGCATCCCAATTAGCCTTCTCATTTTCCATCTATTTCACAACATAAATTTTAAGGTTAATTGTCAAGCACTTCATGCACATACTGTTGTCATGCATTGTTGTCATAACACTTTAATCAATCAACACATATACTAATATAGGCTAATCTGACCATATATTTGACATACATCAACACAGTTTGTATTATTGCAGCAAGAATTCACACAAATATGTCCAAAATTAGAAAAATCACAAGGTACTTTCTCTACCTAATAAACTCCATATGACCACATAAAACCCTGTTTAACACACCTGTAAAGAGGAACAACCCCCCTAAGGAGCTAGAAAGCTATATCGCCCACTGCCTCGTCGAATGCCTGTCAAGGGAAGAGATAAAGAGCATATAAAACATTACCCACACAAAAAATGAGAGCATGTAAAAAATTTGAAAACGAGAACCATATTGACCAATCTAAACTTGACATTACACTTGGCACGGAGGGAGTACACAATGACATAGTAGTTATCAATTTTCTCCTGTATGAGCAGTAGCAATCCCCACATACAAGAAAAAACTGAAAGCAAAGCTTTACTCTCCCAACAAGATTCTAAGCATACTACTTGACTAATAATAGAAAGCCCATGACAGTGAGGGTATCTAATACAGTAGTATTTCTAATTCTATAAGCCTGCAAGTTTACGAAATTGACACAAACCAATTTGGTTAGCAAGTTACGGCAGCACATGACAGTGAGGCATCACAGTTG
Source organism: Aegilops umbellulata (assembly GCA_032464435.1). NCBI lineage: Eukaryota > Viridiplantae > Streptophyta > Magnoliopsida > Poales > Poaceae > Aegilops > Aegilops umbellulata. The sequence continues at coordinate 381,131,942 of CP136054.1, forward strand.
CAGCAGGCATCAGCAAATGATTTCAAAGAATTTAGTAGCCTAATCCGAATGATGCATCCACCATTCAACTGTATGATTGCAAATGAAATGTACTACGATTACAAATACTATTGCAATCAAGCCCAAGTATTTCTCACATTCTTGAAATGAAATTTGGCAACGCGCAGGACATCATCTACTCCAAACCAGTTACACTTACAAATATGACTTTTGAGGCCCTCTACAATACACACATAATCCAAGAGACTGGTAACATTTTACAAATATTAAGCTCCAGTCGGCATAACCAGCAACACTCTGATGGTAAACATGGCAAGTGCAATCACAAAACGACTCGGATAAACATCAGGTAATCCACTTGGATTTTCTCCTCTACTAGAGCAAAGCTTTCAACCAAATTCCACCAGAAACAGAACAAGCAGAAGACGCAAAATTCACTTTTATAAGCGGTCGTGGTGCGGTGAGCACGCCTGGGTGGGGCCAGGGCGCGGCCAGGGGCCGAGGGGAGCACGGCCATGGGGGGCGGCAACCAGGAGCTGGGGCGCGGGGTGCGACAGTCTACGGCGACGAAATCGAAGGGGGGCAAGGGGAACCGGTGCAGCTCACCGAGAGGAAGATGATGGCGAGCTCGTGCGGGCCCGGGGTTGACGAGGTGACGCGGATCGACGGTGAGGCCGTGGTGGCCGGAGGTGGAAGAAGACCTCGATCCGCACGACGCAGAGTCGTTGAGCTCGAACGGCTGGCCGTAGATGACGTAGAAGAACACTGCAGAGCTCCTGGACTCCTTGGTGGGGTGCGGGGACGACGGTGGTCGCGGGGACGATGCGGTGTCACCGGGGACGACCTAGTCGGGTGAAGCAACGCGAGGGGAGAGGAAGTGGGGAGGTGCTAGGGTGTGGAGCGGTGCGGGGATCGTTGGAGCGGGCGCGGGGGTCGCCGGAGCGGGCCGGGGGTCGTCGGAGCGGGTGCGGCGGGGGAGGGAAGGGGGATCTGGCGAGGGAGAGGGAAGGGGGGATCGGGCGAAGGGGTATCCAGCTAGACACTATAGCAATGGCGCACCACCCTCTGGTGCGCCATTAGTAGTTTTTTTTGATAGCAATGGCGCACCCTTGTCTGGTGCGCCATTAGTAATGTTTTTTTTTCTGACAGCAATGGCGCACCTTCCTCTGGTGCGCCATTAGTAACATTTTTTTTCATTATTTCTTGTTGCATCTAATAATTTGTTTTTTTATCAAATTTGTTATTTTCATGAGGACTAGAACAGAAGATATCATCACATATCATCAAATTTTTTTTTGAAAAAATCATCAAATTAGTTTTTTTATTTTTAATTGAAAATATCATCAAATTTGTTATTTGAATATATCATCAAATTTCTTATTTGAAAATATCATCAAATTTGTTATTTTAAAATATCTTCAAAAAGTGGGGGAGGGTGCGGGTGTCGGCGGCGGCGGTGGAGCGGGCCGGGGGAAGGTGCGGGGTGTCGACGGCGGCGGTGGAGCGGGCCAGGGAGGGTGCGGTGGGTCGTCGGCGGCGGTGGAGCGGGGGAGGGTGCGGGGGGTCGTCGGCGGCGGTGGAGCAGGGGGAGGGTGCGGGGGGTGCTCGAGAATTCATGATATCAAAAAGTGCCCATGAAATTTAAAAAGTGCCCATGAAATTTAAAAAGTGCCCATGAATATCAAAAAATATTCATGAATTCAAAAAGTGCCCATAAGATTTAAAAATATTCATGATATCAAAAAGTGCCCGAGAAATGAAGACTACGATTTAAATACAATCGATCTTAGCTAGCTATCTGTTCACAATCTTCTTGCCCTTCTTTTTCGCAAATGGAGTTCTTCTGTGGAACAGACGTCCTTTAGGTAGGGTGGTCCTGCTTCTTCTTGTGGTGTGTGCTGCTACTTCATCGTCGTCGTCATGTTCGATCTTCGGGTCGCCGTACTTGTTGAAGTCTTGCTCATTGGCTACTCCATCCATTCCGATGATCTTCCTTTTGCCTCTCCTCACGACAACACGACTGGGCTTTGACGGGTCGGTAATAAAGAAGCATTGGTTCACTTGGGAAGCCAGTACCCATGGCTCATTTTTCACGGTGACGTTTGCGCCCGCGATCTTGGATTTGGCTTCGGGTATAACCATGGTGGTGAAATACCGGTCTTCTTTTAGGACGCTCTTGGCCCATCTGACACGGAACATCGGGACCTTCTCTCCAGCGTAGCTCAGCTCCCAGATCTCCTCGATCCTTCCGTAGTATCTGTCCTTGTCGTTGCCGGTGTAGGATTCCATCGTTACCCTGGAGTTCTGATAACCATCGCTCTTCATGTCCTTGTCCTCGGTGTAGATTGTGTAGCCGTTGATATCGTACGCCTCATAGGTCATAGGTTGTGCTCGGCGCCCTATGACAAGGCGAATATGAGTTGTTCTTCCGCGGAAGAATCTTCATGTAAAGGGTACGACAGAAGCTTCTGCTTGAACCAACGCGTGAAACATGAGTTGTGCTCTTTGAGTATATCTCCGTCCGTCCTCTGTTGGCCTCGGTCATTGTATGTCTTCTCAATAAAGGTTTTGTGCTCTACCACCCAAGGATCGACCACGTCTATGTGTTGTAGCGCGACTAGGTTTGCTCTTTCAAAGTCGGCAAGTTGACCCTCGAAGTCGACATGCATTTCACGGCGACCCTCACGGTGACCCCATCCAGCGAGCTTGCCGAGGTGCCTGTTGACGGGTAGACCAACGGGGTTCTCGATGCCTAGATAATTCGTGCAGTAGGAGATGCACTCTTCGGTCAGAAAGCCCCTGGCTATACTTCCCTCTGGACGTGACATGTTGCGAACGTATCCTTTGATGACACCATTCATCCTTTCGAACGGCATCATGCTGTGCAGGAACGTCGGCCCGATTTGGATGATATCCTCCACGATATGGACCAACAGATGCACCATAACATCGAAGAATGCGGGCGGGAAGTACATCTCAAGCTCGCATAGTATCACCACGATCTCTTCCTGTAGCCTTCTGAGTTGCCTCACGCCAATCGACTTCCGAGAGATGACGTCGAAAAAGTTGCATAGGCCAAATAGCGTTTCACGGACGTGCGCGTCCATGATCCCACGGATTGCAACTGGAAGTATCTGCGTCATCAGCACGTGACAGTCGTGAGACTTCACCCCGCTGAACTTCTGCTTTGCTGGGTCTAGGTATCTGCTTATCTTCCCCGCGTAACCGTAAGGAAGTTTTACTCCTAAGAGGTAGGTGAAAAACTGCTCGATCTCCTCCTGACTTAGAGTGAAGCATGCGGGTGGGTAGTCATTTCCGGTCTTCTTGGCCTTTTTGCCTTTGCAACGACTTTCTGTGTCCTGCTTCACCTCATCATCATCATCATCATCATCATCGTCATCATCATTAGCGTGAAGCTCCTGCCTGATGCCCATTGATTTCAAGTCTGCCCTTGCTTTCTGCCCATCTTTGGTCCTCTCTGGCATGTTGAGCAGGGTACCAAGCAGACTCTCGCACACGTTCTTCATGATATGCATGACATCAAGGCTGTGAGGCACACGGTGGATCTTCCAGGACGACAAGTCCCAGAAAACAGACCTCGTTTTCCATACCTTCAGCAGCGGCTCTGGCGCCTTTCGCTTCTTTCCCGGCTCTGGTGCCTTTTGCTTCTTTCCCGGCAGTGGGCAGTCTTTCCAATTTTTCAACAGCTTGTCTATTTCCTCGCCGCTCCTCGTACACGGGCGTTTTCGGGGTTCGGTTTCACCATCGAACAGATCCTTGCGTTTCCTCCATGGGTCATCGTCGCCAAGCCACCTTCGATGTCCCATGAACACGGTTTTCGAAGACCCGGGATCTCTATCTAGCTGGCGATACGTTGTGTCATCGATGCACCTTACGCATCCAGAAAATCCGTGGACTACCTGCCCCGCGAGATATCCGTAACCGAGATAATCGTGCACCGTCGTGAGCAGTGCGGCTCTCATAAGGAAATATTCTTTCTCTGCGGCGTCCCACGTATTGGCTGGCGTTTTCCATAGTGTGTCTAGCTCCTCCTTCAGCAGCCCCAGATACAGATTGATGTCGTTCCCTGGTTGTTTCGGCCCTTCAATTAGCATACTCATGTGAATGTACTTCCTCTTCATGCACAACCAGGGGGAAGATTGTACATCCACAAAAACACAGGCCAGGTGCTATGTGTGCTTCTCTGGCTACCAAACGGATTGACTGCATCGGTGCTCGTGCCCAGCATGATGTTCCTTGGATCCTTTTCAAATTCTGGGTATTCGAAGTTCAACGCTTGCCACTGGCTTGCATCCTTACGGTGACTCAGCATCTTGTCTTTTTTATTTATCTCCGGATCATTTCCGTCATCTTCCCGCTTCTTCTCCTCCCTATCCACGTGCCAACGCAGGAGCTTTGCTACCTTAGGGTCCGCGAAATACCGCTGTAGACGAGGAGTGATCGGAAAGTACCACACCGATTTTCGAGGAGCTTTCTTCCTCTTCTTGTATCGAGTGACGCCGCACACCGGACATATGGTAGACTCCGCGTGCTCGTCCCGATAAATGATACAATTGCTCATGCACACATGGTATTTCACGTGCGATAAATCCAGAGGACACACGATTTTCTTCGCCTCCTCAAAACTGGTCGGGCACTTGTTCCCCTTGGGAAGACGTTCGTGCCAGAATGACATGTTCTCGTCGAAGCATGCGTCGGTCATTTTGTGTTTTACCTTCATCTCCAGAGCCATGAGCGTTACTTTCAGGCGGGTATCCTCGGGCCTGCATCCTTCATACAATGGAGTAACCGCGTCTATCTCCAGTTGATCCAGCTTGGCTTTCTCTCGGGCGGCAGCTCTTGCGTTATCCGTCTGCTTGAGAAGCAGCTCTTGAATATGAGGGTCCTGCACCCAGCCTCCATCGTCGTCTGCTCCAGCATCTTCATCTTCATAATCATGCCCTTCGTCTTGATCTTCCTCATCATCATGTACGATATCTTCTACATGATGACTATGTACATGTAATGCCCTGAGACCGATGCTCGAGAAGACTTCCATATATTCCGGGTTTCGCCGTGTGTTTCATTTGTGCCTGCCCTTTTATTGTTGCATTGCATCATGTCATCATGCCATCATGTCTTTTCATTTATTACTCAACTAAATAAATCGTATGTATCTTCGGTCCATTTAAATTGAGGCAATTCACATGGTGAGTTCTCTTTATAATATATCCTCCCGATATTAGTGGAGCTATTATAAAATAATCCATTCTTTGGAATCACCATAAAACACTTGCAAAATCCCAATGCCTTTTATTGTTTCAACTCTTGGCCTCTAACTTTGCCACTTGTCCTTTCATCATTTTCCGGAGCTCTACCAAAATTCTCAACATTTTTGGACCTTCCCAACCCTCACTTCCTATTCAAATCATTTGAATTAAATTCAAATGAGTTTGAAGTTACATCTTCCAATCTTGGTTTTTTCTATTTTCTCGGAACAAGCGTATTTTTGTGAGTTCGGGAAAATTATCCCCTTGTCCAAATTCTTTTCCTAAACCTCTCCCTCTTTTCCTCTTTTTTTTGGTCTTTTCTGCTAAAGAGTATTTGAGAGAGGGAGTGGAGAGCCCAGCAGCCTCCCTCTTCTTTGGGCCGGCCTCCCAAGGCCCATCCGCACCCACCAAGGCCAAGGCCCAGCCGACCCCCTGCCCTTAACCCTAGCCCCCCTCGATCGATCCCCATCTCTCGATCCTCCCTCCAGCGCCGCCAGGAGCCCGATCCCCATCTCCCTCCGCGCGACGTCCTCCTCCCTCCTCTCAATCTCTCCCTCTCGTCCCCTGCAACGCCAAGCCGCCCGAGCACCTCCTCTTCCCGAGGCCCGAGATCGTCCAACCTCGCGACCCCGCGCCTCCCTCCTGCAGCGCATGAAAGCCACCAGGAGGCGGGCTCCCGTGCTGCACAGGAGCTCCTCGCCACCCGGATCCGTTCCCAGGTCGCCGGACCTCCCCATAAGCGTCGCCGTCGGCGGCCACAGGTCCAGCGCCTTCCCCAACCTCCGTTGCTTCGCTGGAAGGCGCCCCGCGCCCCTGCATCGAGCCGCCAGAGCAGCACGTTGCCGGATCCCGTCCCTGCCGCCTAGAAGCGCGCGTCCGCCACCATTGGCTTTCTCGAGCAGCGTCGACGCCTGCTGCCTCCTCTGCTTCAAGCTGGCGCGCCGTTCCCCTGCTTCCGCGTGCGAGCATGCGAGGACGACGACCAGCGCCAAGTCCCGTTTCCGTTGAATGCCTCCTCGCTCGATCTGGTCGAGTCATCGACCACGATGCAGCAGGCCCAGCGCTTCTTCAGACCCAAGCCGACCACTGAACAGGCCGGGACGCCAAGTTCCACTTGGACAAGTGTACCTCTACGTCCTGGACTTCCAAGTACATGGATACGTCAAGTTCCATTTCGAACGTGTACGACTACACCCGGTGATGCGACAAGTACCCCGACAACGTGTACATCTACACCAAGACTGGACCGACAAGTACCGCGAGAACATTTGTACCTCTACCGTCGCCGTGGATCCGACAAGTACCCCTACAACAAGTGTACCTCTACCTCGTCTTCGGAATCGCTAAGAACGTCAAGTACCCCTTCGAGATGATGAGATCGGCAAGTTCAAATGTCCCCAAGTACCTCTTCGAAACGACCGAGTACCACTACCGTCGACCCTCGAAGACCTCGTGGACGTCAAGTTCCGTGTCGTTGACCCCGAACCTCTACAAAAACGTGTACGGCTATCAACGAGTACCTCTACCATCGCCGTGTACCACTACTTCCACTACCGCCGCGAGAACATCTACTTCCACTACGAACTCGACTCGTTCCATAAATGCACGCTTCGAAGGTATAACCGCCAAGATGCCCTTCCGAGAACGAATGTTCACGATGCATGAGATGCTCATGTTTGCACCGTGTCCGAGTTGTCTTTGCACGTTCCTCGTTTTCCCATGCCATTGACATGTGAGAACCCGGTTATCGGGATCACCCCACCATCTCTAGCATGTTCCCCACATCCGCACGTTTTCTTCTTTTGCTTTGATATCTCAATGAGTTGTCGGAACTGGAATGTTGTCGTGGCACCATTTCCGTTGTCGTTGCCGTGGCACCCCTTTCGTTTCCGCCACGACGACAATTGCTTCATAATGATCTTGTCAACATTTTCATAAAATTGCTTAAAACTTGCATATGTCATCCGCATCATGATAACAACAATTAAAATGTTTAAAATATTGTTTGTTTAAATTTGCTTAAATGCCATGCTAAAATGATTTATTTCATACCTAAATAATCGTAATTCGGAATTTAATAATCTTTATATGTAAATGGGGTGGGAAAATGCCTAGTTTAACGTGATGTACTTGATTTGCATGTTTAATAACTCTAAAATTGTGTTTAGGGCAGAACAGTACCAAATTCGTATTAAGCACATGAGGAGTTTCCGGACTTGTTTGTTGTTCCGGCCTCATTTAAATTTGCCTAGATAGGTAGTTTTTCATATGCTTCACCCCTTGCCATGTTTAATCACATTTAATATTGTTGGGTACATAACCGAGAGTAACTAAATAATTAAATGTGGTGTTCCATCAATATGCAACCCGTTGCATATTGAGCTCCACTTAATTTGTAGGATTGTTTGTGCGTTTTTCCATGCCATGCCTCTTTAAACGGACATGCATCATTCTTGTTTGTGCATCTTGCCATGTTCATGTAATGGTTGTTTACTATGTTGTTTGTTTGTTTCCGGGTTGCTTCTCTCGTTAGCTTCGGTTTCGTTCTGGAGTTGTGAGGATTTGTTCGACTACGTCCGCTTGTCTTCTTCATGGACTCGTTCTTCTTCCTTGCGGGATTTCAGGCAAGATGACCATACCCTCGAAATCACTTCTATCTTTGCTTGCTAGTTGCTCGCTCTTTTGCTATGCCTATGCTGCGATACCTACCACTTGCTTATCATGCCTCCCATATTGTTAAATCAAGCCTCTAACCCACCTTGTCCTAGCAAACCATTGTTTGGCTATGTTACCGCTTTGCTCAGCCCCTCTTATAGCGTTGTTAGTTGCAGGTGAAGATGAAGTTTGTTCCTTGTTGGAACATGGAGATGTTGTTCCTTGATTGGAACATGTTTTCTTGTTGGGATATCACAATATATCTTATCTAATTAATGCATCTATATACTTGGTAAAGGGTGGAAGGCTCGGCCTTATGCCTGATGTTTTGTTCCACTCTTGCCACCCTAGTTTCCGTCATATCGGTATTATGTTCCCGGATTTTGCGTCCCTAACGCGGTCGGGTGATTTATGGGACCCCCTTGACAGTTCGCTTTGAATAAGACTTTTTCAGTGAGGCCCAACCTTGGTTTTACCATTTGCCTCACCACCACCTACTTTCCCTTGGGAGTAATTAACCCAAGGGTCATCTTTATTTAGCCCCCTGGGCCAATGCTTGTCTAAGTGTTGGTCCAAACTAGAGCCACTTGCGGTGCCACCCCTAGGCAACTTGGGGTATCTTCGGTTGCCGTACGTAGTGTTCATCCGGTGTTGCCCTGAGAACGAGATATGTGCAGCTCCTATCAGGATGTCGGCGCATCGGGCGGCTTTGCTGGACTTGTTTTATTACTGTCGAAATGTCTTGTAGCCGGGATTCCGAGACTGATCGGGTCTTCCCGGGGAGAAGGAATATCCTTCGTTGATCGCGATTGCTTATAATGGGCTAAGTTGGGACACCCCTGCAGGGTTTGAACTTTCGAAAGCCGTGCCCGCGGTTATGTGGCAGATGGGAATTTGTTAATGTCCGGTTGTAGAAAACCCGAAGTTGATCTTAATTAAAATACACCAACCGCATGTGTAACCGTGATGGTCTCTTCTCGGCGGAGTCCGGGAAGTGAACACGGTGTTGGAGTTATGATTGACGTAAGTAGTTCAGGATCACTTCTTGATCATAGTTGTTCGACCGTGCTTTTGCCTTCTCTTCTCGCTCTCATTTGCGTATGTTAGACACCATATATGCTAGTCGCTTGCTGTAGCTCCACCTCACTGCCCTGTCCTACCTATAAGCTTAAATAGTCTTGATCTCGCGGGTGTGAGATTGCTGAGTCCCCGTGACTCACAGATACTTCCAAAACCAGTTTGCAGGTGCCGATGAAACCATGCAGGTGACGCACCCGAGCTCAAGGAGGAGTTCGATGAAGATCTTGTTCATTGTGTTGTTTCGTTTCAATTGATCAGTAGTGGAGCCCAGTCGGGACGATTGGGGATCTGTGTAGCATTTGGGGTAGTCTTCTTTTATTTTGGTTCCGTAGTCGGACCTTGATTGTATTTGTATGATGTAATGCTTTACTCATGTATTGTGTGAAGTGGCGATTGTAAGCCAACTATGTATATCTTTCCCTTATGTATTACATGGGTTGTGTGAAGATTACCTCACTTGCGACATTGCTTTCAATACGGTTATGCCTCTAAGTCGTGCTTCGACACGTGGGAGATATAGCCGCATTGATGGCGTTACAAGTTGGTAATCAGAGCCTTCCCCGACCTTAGGAGCCCCCACTGATTGATCATTTTTAGCAGCCGAGTTGTGTCTAGAAAAATGTTTTGAGTCATTTAGGAATTATGTATCGGAGAGTTTAGGAATTCTTTTTACTTCCCAGTCTCCTCATCGCTCTGGTAAGGCATCCTAACGTAGAGTTTTGACTCTCCTATCCTCAAATTTCACTAAAAATTTTTTAGGATCACGCGGGTATCTTAGAATCGTTCCGATGGTTTTGTGATGACAACATTGTCTTGGTGCCTCCTGTCAGCAGGGGTTTAGTGGAGGTGTCCCGGGGAGTTGAGCTCCGAGGTGTTGTCGTCATAATTTTATCGTTGCAGTTCTAGAATACCTGAGTTTAGTACGCCGACATCGAAAATCTCTTTTGTACAGTTGTTGGTGAGATAACCCTGATAGCCCAGTACTGAGGCGAGTGCGGGAGTATTGCCATAACTCGTATAACGGATGCTTTTCGAAGGTTGAGGTAGACGATTTCCGGAGGTTTCTTGGTTATGTGTTGAAGGATGGATACAACTGGATCTAGGTATTGTTAGTTTGGGTGATATATTTTGTGTCCCCTGTATCCCCAACACCAGATTGCATAACCAGAAAGTTTCGGGAGTTTATAGGTGGGAATTCAAGTATCTCATAGGATATCTTTCCAACAGACACATGATACGATATGGGATCTATCATATGTTTGTTTCCGGCTTATTCTGCAAGCCAAATCCTTTGTTTTGTTTTATTTGTGGTATTCGAGTTGCTTCGAAGTCAAATGTGGATTCCATACCTTTTCCATGTGGTGTTCTCATGTTTCTATGGGAGTGCTAATCCTTCTTGATCATCAAGATTATCATGCCAATTCTTTTCCAACCGGTGTGTCCCTCTTCAAGTGGATCCGATCACTTCAACATTTGCAAGATCAATTATCAGTTCTTCTCAACGGTGTTTGCTTCATCCGTTCCAAGTTGTCTTTGTTTTCCCGCCCTCCCACCCTTATTTCTTCAAGGACTCAGATTTCTCAATCAAGTATCCTTTTTATTGATGGAAGTTTCTTCATTCTTTCCTTCAATGTTCTTATCCAGTGATTATCATGAAGATGGTCAGGAGTTTCAAGTTCATCATTCGTCATTCTTTTCTTCTCCGGTGGTTCCAATTCAAGCTTTATCGATCATATCTTTTCCTCGTTTCTAATGTTTTCTTGTACCGGTGCACCTCTTAATCATTCACCTCTCGCTATTCATTTGTTCCGGAGTGATGAAGATAACTCATAAGATTTATGTTTCCATTCTTAATCCGTTCAAGTTATTTCAAGATTGTTATCTTATTCAAGCCATTTAATTCAACCGGTGCAATCTCTCTTTTCAAGTAATCGTTCAACGGTGTATCTTTTGAGTGGGACCTAACCCACAGGTCTTTTCCTAGGATCTTACCTGACTCTTCTAATCTTCCCGGAGTTATTCTCAATTGCTTTTCCAATTTTGACGTAAGAATGAATTTTCATCAATTATATGTCTTTCTCCAAGTACTTTCAAATTCTTTTCATTGTTGGTTCAACCTTTCTAATTTTCATCCCGGAGTATCTCAAAAATTCATGGTGGTGTTTCTCGTCATCATTCTCAACATTGGAAGACCGAAGAAGAGTTTCTCTTAAATCTTGCCTCATTCTCTTCAAGATTCATTGTTCTAGCTTGTTGCCATCCTCTCATAATTGTTTTCGATTGCGAGAGTTCTTTTCACTCATCCGGAGCATTTCAGGAGTCTTTTCAGTTTGATTCTTCGGAGCCCATCATCTCAGAATTACTCATTCCAGCTTTCAGCTATCGTTCTCCAAATCATACCGGTGCATCATTCAAATACCCTCTAATCAGTTCATGATCTCTTCGTTCTCCTGTATCTAAATTCTCTCAAGTATCTTCCTTCATTTTCTAATTCTTCCCGGTGTTTCTTTATCTTTTCTTTGTTCATTTCCAATTTTTACGATGGTTCATTCAACATTCCTCTTCCTTTGTTATCATATCAATTAATTCGTTCTTTCTAAATCCTACCGGTGGTTCGTTGAAGACCTTCCCAAATTTGCGCCATATCTATCTTGATCCTTTCTACGAGAATAAGTAGTATGCCAAATCCATTGCTTGTCATCACTTTAATTGGTGAAGGATGAGCATAATGTAATTCTTATTCTTGTTTCATCGAGTAAATTCAATTCTTTCTTTCGGAGGTTCATCAAAATTCTTGATTTCAGTTGTTCATCTCTTCTTTCTGGAGTTTGTTCACCATAGCACATTTTCGGTCCAAGATGCTTCACCTTTTCTTTCTGGAGTTCAAAGTTTTCTCGGTTATATCATTTCTAAGCTCCATCTAAAGCATTACAAGGTTTCACCTTGTGTTTTCAACTTCTCTCTCTTTCTATCATCCTTTTATTACCGGAGTTCTTCATGGAGGCTCTACATAGTGGTTTATCAAGGACCCTTTTCATTCTTCAATTGTTTTTCAAGATTTTTCTCGAAGTTATGATCCGCCAAGCTATAATCAAAATTAAACATGGTGCTCAACACATGTTTTGTTTGGAGGAGTTCAAGCATTTCTTCATCTTGCATTAAGAAGTGCAATTCTTTCTACCTTATCTTTTGAGGTGGTGTTATGTCATTCTTGACAATTTCCCTTCATGCTTCATGATTCACATGTTGTCAAGAATGAGGTATTTTAAATCCATCAATCTCTTCATTGGAGTTATCTTGGGTTATATTTCACTTAAAGCTTTCCCTAAGGAATGTTGCTATTATGGTGCTTATCAATGATCCAAGTTTTTTTCCTCTCCTCTCGGTGAAAGAAATGTTCTTCTCTTCGTTGATCTCAAGCAAGCAATTGCTTCCTTTGGTGATCGGTTGTCACCTCATAATTTTGAGATGTTTCTATAAGCCCACTACAAACTGATTCTTTTCGTTGCTAGTTTTTTCCAACAACTCCGCTCTAACCTTCTTGGAAGGGTGCTCTCCTAGATCATTTGTGGCAGAAGTTGTCATTTTCTTCTCCATTCTTTTATTCCAATGAGCTATTTTCTATTCTTTCTTCCGGAGGCATTGTGATGTTTTCTTCAACCCATCATCTCATTTTGGAGATCATGTTTTTTTCTTTGCTTATCGATTTAACCGGAGTGTCGTGTCCTTCATTCAAGTTCTATCATATTATCAAGTTTATCCTCTCTTCTCAATCGGAGTGCTGTTTAGAATCATTCTTACCCCTTGTGTCATTCTTATAATTGTTTTCGAGGCAGTGTGTTGTTGATTTCGTCAAGTATCATCCCATCTTCTCAAGTTCATGTTAATTCCTTCCATTTTCTACCGGTGTGCTTTCACATTAATTTTGACCCGTTAAGCTCTTGTTTCATGTCCTTCAACCTACAAGGTTCCCGCAATGTTCCTTGTTCCTCTTGCTGAATGGAGTGTTTTAGATTTTGTTCACCTCCGTCGTGTCTTTTCTTCAAGCTTTGCGACCTCTCAAGGTTCTTTGGTTTCACTCGTTTGTCAAAGAAGCAACTTAGTTTTACCTCTCCTCTTTTTCTTCTGTTTTCCCTCCGGTGCCATTCTAGATCTCGGGACGAGATCCTCTTGTAGTGGTGGAGTGTTGTAACGCCCCGAGACTGATGCTCGAGAAGACTTCCATATATTCCGGGTTTCGCCGTGTGTTTCATTTGTGCCTGCCCTTTTATTGTTGCATTGCATCATGTCATCATGCCATCATGTCTTTTCTTTTCTTACTCAACTAAATAAATCATATGGATCTTCGGTCCATTTAAATTGAGGGAATTCACATGGTGAGTTCTCTTTATAATATATCCTCCCGATATTAGTGGAGCTATTATAAAATAATCCATTCTTTGGAATCACCATAAAATACTTGCAAAATCCCAATGCCTTTTATTGTTTCAACTCTTGGCCTCTAACTTTGCCACTTGTCCTTTCATCATTTTCCGGAGCTCTACCAAAATTCTCAACATTTTTGGACCTTCCCAACCCTCACATCCTATTGAAATCATTTGAATTAAATTCAAATGAGTTTGAATTTACATCTTCCAATCTTGGTTTTTTCTATTTTCTCGGAATAAGCGTATTTTTGTGAGTTCGGGAAAATTATCCCCCTGTCCAAATTCTTTTCCTAAACCTCTCCCTCTTTTCCTCTTTTTTTTGGTCTTTTCTGCTAAAGAGTATTTGAGAGAGGGAGTGAAGAGCCCAGCAGCCTCCCTCTCCTTTGGGCCGGCCTCCCAAGGCCCATCCGCACCCACCAAGGCCAAGGCCCAGCCGACCCCCTGCCCTTAACCCTAGGCCCCCTCGATCGATCCCCATCTCTCGATCCTCCCTCCAGCGCCGCTAGGAGCCCGATCCCCATCTCCCTCCGCGTGACGTCCACCTCCCTCCTCTCGATCTCTCCCTCTCGTCCCCTGCAACGCCAAGCCGCCCGAGCACCTCCTCTTCCCGAGGCCCGAGCTCGTCCAACCTCGCGACCCCGCGCCTCCCTCCTGCAGCGCATGAAAGCCACCAGGAGGCGGGCTCCCGTGCTGCACAGGAGCTCCTCGCCACCCGGATCCATTCCCAGGTCGCCGGACCTCCCCGTAAGCGTCGCCGTCGGCGGCCACAGGTCCAGCGCCTTCCCCAACCTCCGTTGCTTCGCTGGAAGGCGCCCCGCGCCCCTGCATCGAGCCGCCAGAGCAGCACGTTGCCGGATCCCGTCCTTGCCGCCTGGAAGCACGCGTCCGCCACCATCGGCTATCTCGAGCAGCGTCGCAGCCTGCTGCCTCCTCTGCTTCAAGCTGGTGCGCCGTTCCCCTGCTTCCGCGTGCGAGCATGCGAGGACGACGACCAGCGCCAAGTCCCGTTTCCGTTGACTGCCTCCTCGCTCGATCTGGTCGAGTCGTCGACCACGACGCAGCAGGCCCAGCGCTTCTTCAGACCCAAGCCGACCACTGAACAGGCCGGGACGCCAAGTTCCACTTGGACAAGTGTACCTCTACGTCCTGGACTTCCAAGTACATGGATACGCCAAGTTTCGTTTCGAACGTGTACGACTACACCCGGTGATGCGACAAGTACCCCGACAATGTGTACATCTACACCAAGACTGGACCGACAAGTACCGCAAGAACATTTGTACCTCTACCGTCGCCGTGGATCCGACAAGTACCCCTACAACAAGTGTACTGTCGGGGGAAATCGGCCTCCACGAGCACCTATGGGGATGGAGCCCCTTTTCGGTTCGGCGGGGGCGGAGGTTGCTCAAAGAGCAGATCGAGGCGACACACACACAACGATTTTACCCAGCTTCGGGCCGCACGGATGCGTAAAACTCTACTGCTGCTTGTCTGGTTGATTCGAGTTCTTGCTCTGGAGCGCAAGAAGCTACAGTAAGTTGGAGCTGGACATAGACGAGGGTCTACTGGGTGTCCTCCTTCCGGTCTCCTCTCCTCTCCCTCTTTTTTGGGTCCCCTTCCTACGTGCGCATGGGCCTCCTTTTATATGCTAAGGGGTTTCCCACAGGTAGCGACGCAGGTGAGGGTAAAAATGGCAAGGAACTGTGCGAACAGTGGCCGCACAGTGCTATCGCACCTAACTCTAACGGCGGGGACAAAGGCATTAAATGCCCGTCTGGATCGCCCGAACAGTGCCGAGGTGGACCGTTAGGGGCGCCTCCGCTTGCCACGGGGGCGACTCTGCCAACGTCGCATGCCACCGCGCGCCTCAGGTTGCGCGGCGCCCCGCCACGTGCCTCTGGGGAAGCTCCAGAGTGACGCGTGGGCAGGTGAGCTGGAGCGCATGCCTGAGGTGGTGGTTTGCCGCGGCAAGTGGCTTGCCGCGGTGGTTGTCTTGCCGCACCTAAAAGCTTGCCGCTCATCAGGCCTTGCCGGGGCGCGCGGCGCGCCGCGGCGGGCTTCTCTTGGGGTGCCTTGGCTTGGCCGTCCCAGCGAGCTCCTCCCGCCGGGGCCTTGGTGCTTCGGCTTAGTCGTCCCGGCAAGCTCCTCTTGCCGGGGCCTTGTCGCCTTGGCCCGGCAAGCTCCTCTTGCCGGGACCTGGTCTTCTAGGCTCGATCACTTGGCCTTCGTCCGGCCCAGAAAGGGCCGTGGAGACTCTTGTCACTCCCCTGGCAAGCCTTGCCGCGGGACGCTACTACTGCCCGTGCACAAGTTCGGGGTACTAAGGTACCCCTACTTTAGTACACCGACAGGAGCCCTCGGGTCTGGGCCATACACGGTGCCGAGCGTTGTTGGGCCAGGCCCTAACAATGCACGGGCACGCGTGGCCTGGGTTGCGCTGCTCCTTAACTCCATGCCTGTCGCGCCCTCCCCAAGTGGCGCGCGCTTATCGCGGTGTCGTGGGGGGGGGGGGGGGGGCGAGGCGTGCGTGACGTGGGTGGCGTGCGCGGGGCTTGAGGCCCGCAGGCATGCGTCACGTCAGGCACGATTCCTTTGTTTGGAAAGGCGAAACGTCCGCCCCCCCTTTATATATAAGCGGAGGGGAACAGGGGCAGCTCGCCATTCCGCCGGTTGCTGTTCCTCAAAAATCTCCGCCACTTCCTCCTTACTAGAGAAAGCGGCGATTCGCCCTCGCAGCCCCTGGCACCGCCAACGCCGACAACTCCCCCTCCCCGTATCTGCCATGGCCCCGAAGAGCGACAAGGCAAAGGGGAAGGCCGTGAAGTCGGCTGAGGCGCTGCGGCTGGAAGCGCTTCGGAAGGAGACGGCGACGTTCCCCCCTCAGCTCGATGCGCTGAGGCTGAAGAACGGATACCGCCTCTTCTGGTCGACGGCGACGCGAGCGCATCCGCGCACGCGAGTTCTTCCCGCCATCGCCCAGAAGCTGTACCCGACCGGGTACCCTTTCTTCGCCGTGTTCTTCTATTGCAGGCTCTGCCCGCCTTTTTCCGAGTTCTTCTGCGACATCATGCACACCTACAACCTCCACCTCCTTGATTTCACCCCCAACGCCGTTCTGACAATGGCGGTTTTCTCACACCTTTGCGAGAACTTTGTCGGAGTCCGCCCCAACGTAGCCCTCTTCCACCACTTCTTTACTCCTCGGGTGGAGAAAGGAGAGCCGCTGCCCAGCGGAGTCGCCTGGGTCTCCAGGACCGGTAAGAAAGAGTTCTACTTGGAGGGGGAACTCCGTGGCAGATGGGAGGAGTGGAGGGCCGAGTGGTGCCTGATCGTCGAGGAAAATCCACCGCTGTTCACCGCCGTGCGCCGAACCCCAGTGGTGCGCGGCCGTGACTGGAGCGACCTAGCCCCGGACGACGCCAAGCTGAAGATTGCCGTCACCCGAATCCTGTGCCTCAGGTGTGCCGGGCTCACCGTCGGCGCCGTCGGCACGGATTTCCTTCGCCGGCGTATCGCCCCCCTGCAGGAGAGGGGGAAGCCGGCTTGGGAATTCCAAAATGCGACGGACATCATGAGGCTGCGCCCGGGCCTTAACTACAACTTCACCGTTCTGGAGCTCGTCGGAGTGTTGAAGGAGCTGTTCAGGTATGACTCCGAGCACCCAGAATGGTTCAGGTTGCCGCCGGGCGTCGTCCCCCTGTGCAACAACTCGGCGCTCAGCCGCATCCTCGCGATGATGCCACTGTGCGACTCGCACGGGATCGACGCGACCTGGCAGGAGCCGGCGGACGACGTCGTGCAGGCCTTCTTCGACAACTTGGAGGAGGTGCCGGTCGACCCCGACGAGAAGAGGGGCTCACGCGGGACACCACCCCCGAGGAGCTGGCTTACATCGCCTCCAGGATGGAGGAGGCGGCGGCCGCCGCGGCCGCGGGCGAGTCTGGCTTCACCCTGGCCGAAGCAGACGCGGCGGAGGCGGAGAGCCTCGCCGAGCAAACGGAGTTCGCCGGCGCGGAGGAACCAGCCGGGCACGGTGGCGCGGGCGAGCCCGCCCAGGACGCGAGCGGCTTGCCGGAGGTTGACGCGCCCTCCTCGCAGCTCCCGGGCAGCTCGTCGCAGGCGGAGCCCCCTGCCCAGCCGAGGAGGCGTCTCCGCAGGGCCGGAGAGGTGGTGCGGCAGGCCGACTAGCAACCGCAGCCCCGCGTGACACGCGCCTCCAAAGCAGCGGGAGCGGGGTCCTCACGGGCCGCGGCTTCTGCTCCTGCCGCTCCCCGTACCGCGGCAGCAACGGGGGTGGGGTCGTCCACCGTCCCCGCCAAGCGGTCCCGGGAACCCACTCCCCTGTCTCTTCGCGCCTGGAGCAAGCCGGTTTTTGACTATTCCGCGCTTAGCTCCGACGACGAAGAGGAGGACGAAGAGTAAGTTCCTGGTAGAGCTTGTATCTTCTTGATTTCCGTTGCTTCGTCTTGTTTCGCAGCCCACTCATCCTCCCCCGAAACCGTTCCCATTCAGGAGCCTGGCCCAGAGGAGGGCGAAGAGGGCCAAGATCCCACTGGTCGTCCTTGAGGGCAAATCTCCCCCAACAACTGGGGAGGTGCCGGAGACGACCTTGCCGGACTTGGCAGCGGGTCCCCAGGGCAGCCCACAACGCTGCCCCCAGGGTGAGTGCGCGGCTAGTTCTTGCTGTTTGGCGCGCGCGTGAGCTCCCCTTCTCTTTGTGGTTGACATGTGGCTGTTGTTGTTGGGTAGGAGCAGAGCAGCCCCAGCAGGCGACCCCGGGGGGCACTCCTGCCGCGCCGTCTGCGTCGACCACCCCGCCTAGGGAGAAATCTCCGGCAAGGGAGGAGTCCCCGGCAGGGGAGACCTCCCCGGCAAGGGAGGAGCCCCCGGCAAGGGAGACCTCTCCAGCAAGGGAGGGATCTCCGGCGAGGGACGCGGCCAGCGATCCCCCGGCAGCGGAGGCCGTGGCCACGGACCCTGCCACCGGTAAGCCCCCCTGCACGGAAAACTTCCCCTGGTTGTCTTTCCTTATGAGCCTTTCTGTCGGCTGTTCGGTTGACTCTTCTCCCCTCTTCCGGCCATCAGACCCGCCCACCGCGGACCCGATGGAGACCGAGGTCGTCGTCGGGGAGGGCGTGCGCGGCGACGCCGACGACGTCATCGTCATCGAGGAGGCGGACGGCACCGACGACCCCGCAGGCGGCGGGGAGGCCGAAGCCGCCAAGGCCGCCGCGGCGGCAGGCGGCGAGGGGACCGGCGACCGTGCCGACGGCCCCGGAGAGGCAGGGGCGTCAAGCACTCCGCCGTCCGGCGATCCCGCTGCTGCCGCCGCGTCGGGCCCCGAGGAGCCCCCGGCGGGTGCCTACCTGAAGGCCGGCGATGGCGTCTTCATCAGGCTCCCCTGGGAGCCTAGCTCCAGGGCGCCGGTCGAGGGGGAGGCCTTGGACGGAGAAGTGCTCGCCTCCGTCGGGCTGACAGTGGTCGACGCGCCAAGCACCAGCAGCGGCGAGCCCGAGGAGGAGCGGCTGCTCCGGAAGCTTGTGTCGCTCTACCGCGCCCGGCAGGCTACGGTGGAGGGCCAGGAGGCACTCGTCGCGAGGGCCGGCGCGGACATGGAGAAGCGTGCCAGGGAGCTCCGGGAGCTCAACCAGGAGGCTCTCCGGTCTTTGGCGGAGGAGCGGAGGCTGCTCGACGAGGCGCGGACGGCCTTTCTCCTCGAGAAGGCAGAGGCCGAAGAGCAGTAGAGGCTTGCCGCTGCGGGGCTATCCGCGCGGGAAAGCGAACTGGTGCAGCAGAAGGCCAGCCTCGCCAGCCACGAGGAGGAGGTTGCCGTGCGCGAGCAGGCGCTTGGCGGGGCCCTGCAGAAAGCGTAGGACGCTGCCGCGGCCGCCGAGGTCGTCAAGTGGGAGCTGGAGACGAGGGTGGCGCAGCTCGTCAGCGACCTCAAGGCGAGCGGCGAAGAGCTTGCCGCGCTCAAACAGGAGCGCAAGAAGGGTGCTCACACCCTTGGCGAGCTGCAGGTCCGCTTCGCCGAGAAGATCCGGGAGCTCGACGCCGCCAAGGATTCCAAGGCCGACCTCGAGCTGAAGCTGGACACCCTGGCCAAGGCGCTGGAGAGCGCCAAGGGGCAGGAAGCGACCTTGCGGAAGGAGGTTGTTGCCAACGAGGAGCTATTGAAGCGCGCCGCCGTTACCCAGAACGCCTTCCAGGAGACGGTGGAGCGGTGGACCGAAGGCCTCGTCGACATCGCCACCACCATCGACAAGGAGCTGAAGCTGCTGGGGATGGAGGTCCACGAGTACCCCTCCGGCGAGAACGTCTCGCCGAGCGTCAAGCTCACTTCCTTCTTTAAGGGCTTGGTGGGGGTGCTCCAGCATCTCCGGGAAACGATCCCAGAGCAGCTGGCCAAGGAGACGCGAGAAGCCGTCTCCGGGGCCCTCGAGAGGGTGCTGGTGAAGATCGTCTTCCGCAACCCCACCATCAGGCTTACCAACGTCCTCAGGCACCTGCCGGAAGACGCCGACCTGACGGAGATCAGGGCCCTCGTCACCCCCATTGTGGAAAGGGTGGCCGGGATCAGGAGGGTCGAGGGCGACCGCGCGGATTAGGCCGCCCACCTCTTTCTTTTCTTCCCTTGTCGTTGCTGAGCATGTCATAGAAACAGCTGATTAGAGCAGCGGCAAGTCATTTTGGAATATAACTTTTATCTTAGGCAGTTCATTGCGCTGTTATCTCCCTCGTTCGACTTTGTGCTTCGTACGTTCGCGCCCTACGCTCCCAGGAACTTGTCGGCGCAAGCCTCCGCCTTGCCACGGGTGCCGAGTGCGGGACATCAGCAACCCGCTGGCGGTGCCTCCACCGGCAAGAAACCTTGCCGCGGCTGGCGCAACTCACTTAAAATGTTGAGCAGGCTCAGGGCGAGGTAAGCGTTGCGACTGCAGTCGCAGCACGCTTAAGCTGCCGAGCAAGCTCGAAACAAAGTAAGGACGCCACTCTGGATGTAGCACAGTTAAGTCGTTGAGCGGACTCGAAATGAAATAAGGGCGCAACCAGCCACGAGCCGGCCCCTCCGCGCACAGGTTTCCCATACGAAGCTCGGCCATTCGAGGAAGATAACTGAAGGATAAAAAGGAGCTTAATTGCGCAAACTTTGGCAACTTAGCTTTTCTGTTGTTTGCAGTCCGGCAAGGTGCAGCTTCCTCGGGCGACGCCCAGCCTATCCTGTCATCCCCCCTTCTCGAGGTAAGGGAATAACGAGGGCTCGGGGCTTCACGGCCTGCCATCGCTTGCCGGAGCCAAGTGCTGCACAATCGTGTCAAATAATGCATGCGCAAAGCGGAGAGGCGCGAAGTCGACAAGATGTGCGGGGCACATAAGCTGTGCTTGGGATCTGCGCCCGTCTCTGTACCAAGGATTACATGCAACTGCGGCAAGACTTGGACAGAGAGGATGGCCGACGGAACGGGTTCCGACTACCGCGCTGGCAAGGTCCCTCCCACGGTCGGCGTCGACTCGTTTGGATCTTGGCGGCCTGGGCGCGCCGAAGAACGAGGTCGCCTTTCCCGCAACTTCCGGCGCTAACTTCTGCGGCTACGGGAGCGGCGCAGAGTTCGCTGGAGGCGAGAAACTCGCTCAGCGGCCGGAAGGCGGTCCTCCTCAAGGAGCAGCTGCTCTTGCCCGGGCTCTGCGTGAGTGGGTACTCGAGGAGGGTCGTGCACGAGTCCGTGAGGAGGAATGCCTCCGCTCCGCGGGTTGGAGCGGAAAGGTACCTGGCCATACCTGAGCTTACCTGTGGTCGCCAAATCTGGTTCGCACAACCTCGACGCACCCTCTACCTGGCTCGCCAAAGATGTCGGCGGAAATCGTCCTCCACGAGCACCTATGGGCACGAAGCCCCTTTTCGGTTCGGCGGGGGCGGAGGTTGCACAAAGAGCAGATCGAGGCGACACACACACAACGATTTTACCCAGCTTCGGGCCACACGGATGCGTAAAACCCTACTGCTGCTTGTCTGGTTGATTCGAGTTCTTGCTCTGGAGCGCAAGAAGCTACAGTAAGTTGGAGCTGGACGTAGACGAGGGTCTACTGGGTGTCCTCCTTCCAGTCTCCTCTCCTCTCCCTCTTTTTTGGGTCCCCTTCCTACGTGCGCATGGGCCTCCTTTTATATGCTAAGGGGTTTCCCACAGGTAGCGACGCATGTGAGGGTAAAAATGGCAAGGAACTGTGCGAACAGTGGCCGCACAGTGCTATCGCACCTAACTCTGACGGCGGGGGACAAAGGCATTAAATGACCGTCTGGATCGCCCGAACAGTGCCGAGGTGGACTGTTAGGGGCGCCTCCGCTTGCCACGGGGGCGACTCTGCCAACGTCGCATGCCACCGCGCGCCTCAGGTTGCGCGGCGCCCCGCCACGTGCCTCTGGGGAAGCTCCAGAGTGACGCGTGGGCAGGTGAGCTGGAGCGCATGCCTGAGGTGGTGGTTTGCCGTGGCAAGTGGCTTGCCGCGGTGGTTGTCTTGCCGCACCTGAAAGCTTGCCGCTCGTCAGGCCTTGCCGGGGCGCGCGGCGCGCCGCGGCGGGCTTCTCTTGGGGTGCCTTGGCTTGGCCGTCCCGGTGAGCTCCTCCCGCCGGGGCCTTGGTGCTTCGGCTTAGTCGTCCCGGCAAGCTCCTCTTGCCGGGGCCTTGTCGCCTTGGCCCGGCAAGATCCTCTTGCCGGACCTCGCCTCCTTGGCCCGGCAAGCTCCTCTTGCCGGGACCTGGTCTTCTAGGCTCGATCACTTGGCCTTCGTCCGGCCCAGAAAGGGCCGTGGAGACTCTTGTCGCTCCCCTGGCAAGCCTTGCCGCGGGACGCTACTACTGCCCGTGCACAAGTTCGGGGTACTAAGGTACCCCTACTTTAGTACACCGACATGTACCTCTACCTCATCTTCGGAATCGCTAAGAACGTCAAGTACCCCTTCAAGATGACGAGATCGGCAAGTTCAAATGTCCCCAATGAAGGAAATATGCCCTAGAGGCAATAATAAAGTTATTATTTATTTCCTTATATCATGATAAATGTTTATTATTCATGCTAGAATTGTAATAACTGGAAACATAATACATGTGTGAATACATAGACAAACAGAGTGTCACTAGTATGCCTCTACTTGACTAGCTCATTAATCAAAGATGGTTATGTTTCCTAGCCATGAACAAAGAGTTGTTATTTGATTAACGAGATCACATCATTAGTTGAATGATCTGATTGATATGACCCATTCCATTAGCATAGCTCCCGATCGTTTAGTATGTTGCTATTGCTTTTATCCATGACTTATACATGTTCCTTTAACTATGAGATTATGCAACTCCCATTTACCGTAGGAACACTTTGTGTGCTACCAAACGTCACAACGTAACTGGGTGATTATAAAGGTGCTCTACAGGTGTCTCCGAAGGTACATATTGGGTTGGCGTATTTCGAGATTAGGATTTGTCACTCCGATTGTCGGAGAGGTATCTCAGGGCCTTCTCGGTAATGCACATCACATAAAGCCTTGAAAGCATTGCAACCAATGAGTTAGTTGCGAGATGATGTATTACGGAACGAGTAAAGAGACTTGCCGGTAACGAGATTGAACTAGGTATTGGATACCGACGATCGAATCTCGGGCAAGTAACATACCGATGACAAAGGGAACAACGTATGTTGTTATGCGGTCTGACCGATAAAGATCTTCGTAGAATATGTAGGAGCCAATATGGGCATCCAGGTCCCGCTATTGGTTATTGACCGGAAACGTGTCTCGGTCATGTCTACATTGTTCTCGAACCGTAGGGTCCGCACGCTTAACGTTACGATGACAGTTATTATGAGTTTATGCATTTTGATGTACCGAAGGAGTTCGGAGTCCCGGATGTGATCACGGACATGACGAGGAGTCTCGAAATGGTCGAGACGTAAAGAATGATATATTGGAAGCCTATGTTTGGACATCGGATGCATTCCAGGTAAAATCAGGACTTTACCGGAATACCGGGAGGGTTACCGGAACCCCCCTGGAGCATAATGGGCCAACATGGGCCTTGGAGGAGAGGTGAGAGGGATGCCCTCATGGGCTGCGCGCCTCCCCCTTCCCCTAGTCCTATTAGGACTAGGAGAGGTGGGCGCCCCCTCTCTCTCTCTCTCCCCCTTGGAGAATCCTAGTCCAACTAGGATTGGGGGGGGGGGGGAATCCTACTCCCAGAGGGAGTAGGACTCTCCTGGCGCGCCTAGCTTGGCTGGCCAGCCCCTCCCCCTTGGCTCCTTTATATACGGGGGCAGGGGGCACCCCAAAGACACACAAGTTGATCTACGGATCGTTCCTTAGCCGTGTGCGGTGCCCCCTTCCACCAAATTCCACCTCGGTCATATCGTTGCAGTGCTTAGGCGAAGCCCTGCGCCGGTAACACATCAAGATCGTCACCACGCCGTCGTGCTGACGGAACTCTTCCTTGACGCTTTGCTGGATCGGAGCCCGGGGATCGTCATCGAGCTGAACGTGTGCCAAGAACTCGGAGGTGCCGGAGTAACGGTGCTGTGATCGGTTGGATCGCGAGGAGAACGTACGACTACTTCCTCTACGTTGTGTCAATGCTTCCGCTTCGGTCTACGAGGGTACGTAGACAACACTCTCCCCTCTCGTTGCTATGCATCACCATGATCTTGCGTGTGCGTAGGATTTTTTTTGAAATTACTACGTTCCCCAACAGTGGCATCCGAGCCTAGGTTTTATGGTTTGATGTTATTTGCACGAGTAGAACACAAGTGAGTTGTGGACGATACAAGTCATACTGCCTAACAGCATGTCATACTTTGGTTCAGCGGTATTGTTGGACGAGACGA
Organism: Aegilops umbellulata; assembly: GCA_032464435.1. Classification (NCBI taxonomy): domain Eukaryota; kingdom Viridiplantae; phylum Streptophyta; class Magnoliopsida; order Poales; family Poaceae; genus Aegilops; species Aegilops umbellulata. The sequence continues at coordinate 381,156,239 of CP136054.1, forward strand.
TCCGGACCAACCTTACGCGTACGCTTACGCGAGACCGGTTCCCTCGACGTGCTTTGCACATAGATGGCTTGCGGAAGACTGTCTCTCCAACTTTAGTTGAACCGAGTGTGGCTATGCCCGGTCCTTGAGAAGGTTAAAACGGAGTCTATTTGACAAACTATCGTTGTGGTTTTGATGCGTAGGTAAGATGAGTTCTTGCTTAAAGCCCGTAGCAGCCACGTAAAACTTGCAACAACAAAGTAGAGGACGTCTAACTTGTTTTTGTAGGGCATGTTGTGATGTGATATGGTCAAGACGTGATGCTAAATTTTATTGTATGAGATGATCATGTTTTGTAACCGAGTTATCGGCAACTGGCAGGAGCCATATGGTTGTCGCTTTATTGTATGCAATGCAATCGCGATGTAATGCTTTACTTTATTACTAAGCGGTAGTGATAGTCGTAGAAGCATAAGATTGGTGAGACGACAACGATGCTGCGATGAAGATCAAGGTGTCGCGCCGGTGACGATGGTGATCATGACGGTGCTTCGAAGATGGAGATCGCAAGCACAAGATGATGATGGCCATATCATATCACTTATATTGATTACATGTGATGTTTATCCTTTTATGCATCTTATCTTGCTTTGATTGACGGTAGCATTATAAGATGATCTCTCACTAAATTATCAAGAAGTGTTCTCCCTGAGTATGCACCGTTGCGAAAGTTCTTCGTGCTGAGACACCACGTGATGATCGGGTGTGATAGGCTCTACGTTCAAATACAACGGGTGCAAAACAGTTGTACACGCGGAATACTCAGGTTTAACTTGACGAGCCTAGCATATAACAGAGACCGAAAGGTCGAGCGTGAATCATATAGTAGATATGATCAACATAGTGATGTTCACCATTGAAACTACTCCATCTCACGTGATGATCGGACATGGTTTAGTTGATTTGGATCACGTGATCACTTAGAGGATTAGAGGGATGTCTATCTAAGTGGGAGGTCTTAAGTAATATGATTAATTGAACTTAAATTTATCATGAACTTAGTACCTGATAGTATCTTGCTTGTCTATGTTGTGTAGATAGATGGCTCGTGCTGTTGTTCCGTTGAATTTTAATGCGTTCCTTGAGAAAGCAAAGTTGAAAGATGATGGTAGCAATTACACGGACTGGGTCCGTAACTTGAGGATTATCCTCATTGCTGCACAGAAGAATTACGTCCTGGAAGCACCGCTGGGTGCCAGGCCTGGTGCAAGAGCTACGCCAGATGTTGTGAACGTCTGGCAAAGCAAAGCTGATGACTACTCTATAGTTCAGTGTGCCATGCTTTACGGCTTAGAACCGGGACTTCAACGACGTTTTGAACACCATGGAGCATATGAGATGTTCCAGGAGTTGAAGTTAATATTTCAAGCAAATGCCCGGATTGAGAGATATGAAGTCTCCAATAAGTTCTATAGCTGTAAAATGGAGGAGAACGGTTCTGTCAGTGAGCATATACTCAGAATGTCTGGGTATAACAATCACTTGATTCAACTGGGAGTTAATCTTCCGGATGATTGCGTCATTGACAGAATTCTCCAATCACTACCACCAAGCTACAAGAGCTTCGTGATGAACTATAATATGCAAGGGATGACCAAAACTATGCCCGAGCTCTTCGTGATGCTAAAAGCCGCGGAGGTAGAAATCAAAAAGGAGCGTCAAGTGTTGATGGTTAACAAAACCACTAGTTTCAAGAAAAAGGGCAAAAGGAAGAAAAAGGGGAACTTCAAAAAGAACAGCAAGCAAGTTGCTACTCAAGAGAAGAAACCCAAGTCTGGACCTAAGCCTGAAACTGAGTGCTTCTATTGCAAGCAGACTGGTCACTGGAAGCGGAACTGCCCCAAGTATTTGGCGGATAAGAAGGATGGCAAGGTTAACAAAGGTATATATGATATACATGTTATTGATGTGTACCTTACTAATTCTCGCAGTAGCACCTGGGTATTTGATACTGGTTCTGTTGCTAATATTTGCAACTCAAAACAGGGGCTACGGATTAAGCGAAGATTGGCTAAGGACGAGGTGACGATGCGCGTGGGAAATGGTTCCAAAGTCGATGTGATCGCGGTCGGCACGCTACCTCTACATCTACCTTCGGGATTAATATTAGATCTAAATAATTGTTATTTAGTACCAGCGTTGAGCATGAACATTATATCTGGATCTTGTTTGATGCGAGACGGTTATTCATTTAAATCAGAGAATAATGGTTGTTCTATTTATATGATTAATATCTTTTATGGTCATGCGCCATTAAAGAATGGTTTGTTCTTACTTAATCTCGATAGTAGTAATACACATATTCATAATGTTGAAGCCAAAAGATGCAGAGTTGATAATGATAGTGCAACTTATTTGTGGCACTGCCGTTTAGGTCATATCGGTGTAAAACGCATGAAGAAACTCCATACTGATGGACTTTTGGAGTCACTTGATTATGAATCACTTGGCACTTGCGAACCGTGCCTTATGGGCAAAGATGACTAAAACACCGTTCTCCGGTACTGTGGAGAGAGCAACAGATTTATTGGAAATCATACATACTAATGTATGTGGTCCAATGAATGTTGAGGCTCGTGGCGGATATCGTTATTTTCTCACCTTCACTGATGATTTAAGCAGATATGGGTATATCTACTTAATGAAACACAAGTCTGAAACATTTGAAAAATTCAAAGAATTTCAGAGTGAAGTGGAAAATCATCGTAACAAGAAAATAAAGTTTCTACGATCTGATCGTGGAGGAGAATATTTGAGTTACGAGTTTGGTCTACATTTGAAACAATGAGGAATAGTTTCGCAACTCACGCCACCCGGAACACCACAACGTAATGGTGTGTCCGAATGTCGTAATCGTACTTTACTGGATATGGTGCGATCTATGATGTCTCTTACCGATTTACCGCTATCTTTTTGGGGTTATGCTCTAGAGACGGCCGCATTCACGTTAAATAGGGCACCATCAAAATCCGTTGAGACGACGCCTTATGAACTGTGGTTTGGCAAGAAACCAAAGTTGTCGTTTCTTAAAGTTTGGGGCTGTGATGCTTATGTGAAAAAGCTTCAACCTGATAAGCTCGAACCCAAATCGGAAAAATGTGTCTTCATAGGATACCCAAAGGAGACTATTGGGTATACCTTCTATCACAGATCCGAAGGCAAAATTTTTGTTGCTAAAGTCGGAAACTTTCTAGAGAAGGAGTTTCTCTCGAAAGAAGTGAGTGGGAGGAAAGTAGAACTTGATGAGATAACTGTATCTACTCCCTTATTGAGAAGTAGCACATCACAGAAATCTGTTTCTGTGACACCTACATCAAATAGGGAGGAAGCTAATGATAATGATCATGAAACTTCAGATCAAGTTTCTACTGAACTTCGTAGATCAACCAGAGTAAGATCCGCACCAGAGTGGTACGGTAATCCTATTTTGGAAGTCATGTTACTAGACCATGATGAACCTACGAACTATGAAGAAGCGATGGTGAGCCCAGATTCCGCAAAGTGGCTTGAGGCCATGAAATCTGAGATGGGATCCATGTATGAAAACAAAGTGTGGACTTTGGTTGACTTGCCCGATGATCGGCAAGCAATTGAGAATAAATGGATTTTTAAGAAGAAGACTGACGCTGATGGTAATGTTACTGTCTATAAAGCTCGACTTGTTGCAAAAGGTTTTCGACAAGTTCAAGGGATTGACTACGATGAGACTTTCTCACCCGTAGCGATGCTTAAGTCTGTCCGAATCATGTTAGCAGTTGCCGCATTTTATGATTATGAAATTTGGCAAATGGATGTCAAAACTGCATTCCTGAATGGATTTCTGGAAGAAGAGTTGTATATGATGCAACCAGAAGGTTTTGTCGATCCGAAGGGAGCTAACAAAGTGTGCAAGCTCCAGCGATCCATTTATGGACTGGTGCAAGCCTCTCAGAGTTGGAATAAACGCTTTGATAGTGTGATCAAAGCATTTGGTTTTATACAGACTTTTGGAGAAGCCTGTATTTACAAGAAAGTGAGTGGGAGCTCTGTAGCATTTCTGATATTATATGTGGATGACATATTACTGATCGGAAATAATATAGAATTTCTGGATAGCATAAAGGGATACTTGAATAAGAGTTTTTCAATGAAAGACCTCGGTGAAGCTGCTTACATATTGGGCATTAAGATCTATAGAGATAGATCAAGACGCTTAATAGGACTTTCACAAAGCACATACCTTGACAAAGTTTTGAAAAAGTTCAAAATGGATCAGGCAAAGAAAGGGTTCTTGCCTGTGGCACAAGGTGTGAAGTTGAGTAAGACTCAATGCCCGACCACTGCAGAAGATAGAGAGAAAATGAAAAATGTTCCCTATGCTTCAGCCATAGGCTCTATCATGTATGCAATGCTGTGTACCAGACCTGATGTGTGCCTTGCTGTAAGTTTAGCAGGCAGGTACCAAAGTAATCCAGGAGTGGATCACTGGACAGCGGTCAAGAACATCCTTAAGTACTTGAGAAGGACTAAGGATATGTTTCTCATTTATGGAGGTGACAAAGAGCTCGTCGTAAACGGTTACGTCGATGCAAGCTTTGACACTGATCCGGACGATTCCAAATCGCAAACCGGATACGTATTTACATTAAACAGTGGAGCTGTCAGTTGGTGCAGTTCTAAACAAAGCGTCGTAGCGGGATCTGCATGTGAAGCTGAGTACATAGCCGCTTCGGAAGCAGCTAATGAAGGAGTCTGGATGAAGGAGTTCATATCCGATCTAGGTGTTGTACCTAGCGTATCGGGTCCAATGAAAATCTTTTGTGACAATACTGGTGCAATTGCCTTGGCAAAGGAATCCAGATTTCACAAAAGAACCAAACACATCAAAAGACGCTTCAACTCCATCCGGGATTTGGTCCAAGTGGGAGACATAGAGATATGCAAGATATATACGGATCTGAATGTTGCAGACCCGTTGACTAAGCCTCTTCCACGAGCAAAACATGATCAGCACCAAAACTCCATGGGTGTTAGAATCATTACTTTGTAATCTAGATTATTGACTCTAGTGCAAGTGGGAGACTGAAGGAAATATGCCCTAGAGGCAATAATAAAGTTATTATTTATTTCCTTATATCATGATAAATGTTTATTATTCATGCTAGAATTGTATTAACTGGAAACATAATACATGTGTGAATACATAGACAAACAGAGTGTCACTAGTATGCCTCTACTTGACTAGCTCATTAATCAAAGATGGTTATGTTTCCTAGCCATGAACAAAGAGTTGTTATTTGATTAACGAGATCACATCATTAGTTGAATGATCTGATTGACATGACCCATTCCATTAGCATAGCTCTCGATCGTTTAGTATGTTGCTATTGCTTTTATCCATGACTTATACATGTTCCTTTAACTATGAGATTATGCAACTCCCATTTACCGTAGGAACACTTTGTGTGCTACCAAACGTCACAACGTAACTGGGTGATTATAAAGGTGCTCTACAGGTGTCTCCGAAGGTACATATTGGGTTGGCGTATTTCGAGATTAGGATTTGTCACTCCGATTGTCGGAGAGGTATCTCAGGGCCTTCTCGGTAATGCACATCACATAAAGCCTTGCAAGCATTGCAACCAATGAGTTAGTTGCGAGATGATGTATTACGGAACGAGTAAAGAGACTTGCCGGTAACGAGATTGAACTAGGTATTGGATACCAACGATCGAATCTCGGGCAAGTAACATACCGATGACAAAGGGAACAACGTATGTTGTTATGCGGTCTGACCGATAAAGATCTTAGTAGAATATGTAGGAGCCAATATGGGCATCCAGGTCCCGCTATTGGTTATTGACCGGAAACGTGTCTCGGTCATGTCTACATTGTTCTCGAACCGTAGGGTCCGCACGCTTAACGTTACGATGACAGTTATTATGAGTTTATGCATTTTGATGTACCGAAGGAGTTCGGAGTCCCGGATGTGATCACGGACATGACGAGGAGTCTCGAAATGGTCGAGACGTAAAGAATGATATATTGGAAGCCTATGTTTGGACATCGGATGCATTCCAGGTAAAATCAGGACTTTACCGGAATACCGGGAGGGTTACCGGAACCCCCCGGGAGCATAATGGGCCAACATGGGCCTTGGAGGAGAGGTGAGAGGGATGCCCTCATGGGCTGCGCGCCTCCCCCCTTCCCCTAGTCCTATTAGGACTAGGAGAGGTGGGCGCCCCCCCCTCTCTCTCTCCCCCTTGGAGAATCCTAGTCCAACTAGGATGGGGGGGGGGGAATCCTACTCCCAGAGGGAGTAGGACTCTCCTGGCGCGCCTAGCTTGGCCGGCCAGCCCCTCCCCCTTGGCTCCTTTATATACGGGGGCAGGGGGCACCCCAAAGACACACAAGTTGATCTACAGATCGTTCCTTAGCCGTGTGCAGTGCCCCCTTCCACCAAATTCCACCTCGGTCATATCGTTGCAGTGCTTAGGCAAAGCCCTGCGCCGGTAACACATCAAGATCGTCACCACGCCATCGTGCTGACGGAACTCTTCCTCGACGCTTTGCTGGATCGGAGCCCGGGGATCGTCATCGAGCTGAACGTGTGCCAAGAACTCGGAGGTGCCGGAGTAACGGTGCTGTGGTCGGTTGGATCGCGAGGAGAACGTACGACTACTTCCTCTACGTTGTGTCAACGCTTCCGCTTCGGTCTACGAGGGTACGTAGACAACACTCTCCCCTCTCGTTGCTATGCATCACCATGATCTTGCGTGTGCGTAGGAATTTTTTTGAAATTACTACGTTCCCCAACACCCAAGTACCTCTTCGAAACGACCGAGTACCACTACCGTCGACCCTCGAAGACCTCGTGGACGTCAAGTTCCGTGTCGTTGACCCCGAACCTCTACGAAAACGTGTACGGCTATCAACGAGTACCTCTACCATCGCCGTGTACCACTACTTCCACTACCGCCGCGAGAATGTCTACTTCCACTACGAACTCGACTCCTTCCGTAAATGCACGCTTCGAAGGTATAACCGCCGAGATGCCCTTCCGAGAACGAATGTTCACGATGCATGAGATGCTCATGTTTGCACCGTGTCCGAGTTGTCTTGGCACGTTCCTCGTTTTCCCATGCCATTGACATGTGAGAACCCGGTTATCGGGATCACCCCACCATCTCTAGCATGTTCCCCACATCCGCGCGTTTGCTTCTTTCGCATCGATATCTCAATGAGTTGTCGGAACAGGAATGTTGCCGTGGCACCATTTCCGTTGTCGTTGCTGTGGCACCCCTTTCGTTTCCGCCACGACGACAAATGCTTCATAATGATCTTGTCAACATTTTCATAAAATTGCTTAAAACTTGCATATATCATCCGCATCATGATAACAACAATTAAAATGTTTAAAATATTGTTTGTTTAAATTTGCTTAAATGCCATGCTAAAATGATTTATTTCATACCTAAATAATCGTAATCCGGAATTTAATAATCTTTATATGTAAATGGGGTGGAAAAATGCCTAGTTTAACGTGATGTACTTGATTTGCACGTTTAATAAATCTAAAATTGTGTTTAGGGCAGAATAGTACCAAATTCGTATTAAGCACATGAGGAGTTTCCGGACTTGTTTGTTGTTCCGGCCTCATTTAATTTGCCTAGATAGGTAGTTTTTCATATGCTTCACCCCTTGCCATGTTTAATCACATTTAATATTGTTGGGTACATAACCGAGAGTAACTAAATAATTAAATGTGGTGTTCTGTCAATGTGCAACCCGTTGCATATTGAGCTCCACTTAATTTGTAGGATTGTTTGTGCATTTTGCCATGCCATGCCTCTTTAAACGGACATGCATCATTCTTGTTTGTGCATCTTGCCATGTTTATGCAATGGTTGTTTACTATGTTGTTTGTTTGTTTCTGGGTTGCTTCTCTCGTTAGCTTCGGTTTCGTTTCGGAGTTGTGAGGATTTGTTCGACTACGTCCGCTTGTCTTCTTCATGGACTCGTTCTTCTTCCTTGCGGGATTTCAGGCAAGATGACCATACCCTCGAAATCACTTCTATCTTTGCTTGCTAGTTGCTCGCTCTTTTGCTATGCCTATGCTGCGATACCTACCACTTGCTTATCATGCCTCCCATATTGTTAAATCAAGCCTCTAACCCACCTTGTCCTAGCAAACCGTTGCTTGGCTATGTTACCGCTTTGCTCAGCCCCTCTTATAGCGTTGTTAGTTGCAGGTGAAGATGAAGTTTGTTCCTTGTTGGAACATGGAGATGTTGTTCCTTGATTGGAACATGTTTTCTTGTTGGGATATCACAATATATCTTATCTAATTAATGCATCTATATACTTGGTAAAGGGTGAAAGGCTCGGCCTTATGCCTGGTGTTTTGTTCCACTCTTGCCGCCCTAGTTTCCGTTATATCGGTATTATGTTCCCGGATTTTGCGTCCCTAACGCGGTCGGGTGATTTATGGGACCCCCTTGACAGTTCGCTTTGAATAGGACTTTTCCAGCGAGGCCCAACCTTGGTTTTACCATTTGCCTCACCACCACCTACTTTCCCTTGGGAGTAATTAACCCAAGGGTCATCTTTATTTAGCCCCCCGGGCCAATGCTTGTCTAAGTGTTGGTCCAAACTAGAGCCACTTGCGGTACCACCCCTAGGCAACTTGGGGTATCTTCGGTTGCCGTACGTAGTGTTCATCCGGTGTTGCCCTGAGAACGAGATATGTGCAGCTCCTATCAGGATGTCGGCGCATCGGGCGGCTTTGCTGGACTTGTTTTATTACTATCGAAATGTCTTGTAGCCGGGAGATATGTGCAGCTCCTATCAAGATGTCGGCGCATCGGGCGGCTTTGCTGGACTTGTTTTATTACTATCGAAATGTCTTGTAGCCGGGATTCCGAGACTGATCGGGTCTTCCCGGGGAGAAGGAATATCCTTCGTTGATCGCGAGAGCTTATAATGGGCTAAGTTGGGGCACCCCTGCAGGGTTTGAACTTTCGAAAGCCGTGCCCGCGGTTATGTGGCAGATGGGAATTTGTTAATGTCCGGTTGTAGGAAACCCGAAGTTGATCTTAATTAAAATACACCAACCGCGTGTGTAACCGTGATGGTCTCTTCTCGGCGGAGTCCGGGAAGTGAACACGGTGTTGGAGTTATGATTGACTTAAGTAGTTCAGGATCACTTCTTGATCATAGTTGTTCGACCGTGCTTTTGCCTTCTCTTCTCGCTCTCATTTGCGTAAGTTAGACACCATATATGCTAGTCGCTTGCTGCAGCTCCACCTCACTGCCCTGTCCTACCTATAAGCTTAAATAGTCTTGATCTCACGGGTGTGAGATTGCTGAGTCCCCGTGACTCACAGATACTTCCAAAACCAGTTTGCAGGTGCCGATGAAACCATGCAGGTGACGCACCCGAGCTCAAGGAGGAGTTCGATGAAGATCTTGTTCATTGTGTTGTTTCATTTCAATTGATCAGTAGTGGAGCCCAGTCGGGACGATCGGGGATCTGTGTAGCATTTGGGGTAGTCTTCTTTTATTTTGGTTCCGTAGTCGGACCTTGATTGTATTTGTATGATGTAATGCTTTACTCATGTATTGTGTGAACTGGCGATTGTAAGCCAACTATGTATCTCTTTCCCTTATGTATTACATGGGTTGTGTGAAGATTACCTCACTTGCGACATTGCTTTCAATGCGGTTATGCCTCTAAGTCGTGCTTCGACACGTGGGAGACATAGCCGCATTGAGGGCGTTACAGTACAGCATCACTGTTGTGATCATGTCCTGGAGGTTCTTCGTCTTCTCGCCCGCCCTCGCCGCGGTGGTACTTGTCTTGTTGCCCTTCCTCATTTCTTGCCCGGTGCCGGCCATGGACGACTTCATAGTCATCTTCATCACCTTGCCACCGATAGCCATCCATGAAACCACGCAAGAGCAGGTGGTCCCGCACCTGCCCGGAATCCGGGTCCGCAATAAGGCTCTTCAGCTTGCATCTTCGACACGGACATATTATCTCCGTCTCGTTCTTTTGAAGCATCTCAGCCTTCGCGGAGCTCAAAAACCTATTCACGATGCCTTCAGTCATCGTGCGGACCATGGTCGCCTGCGGGGTAGAGCAAAACGATATTTTAGAACCAAGAAATAATTTGGCATGACCTTCCCTAAAAATAGGACCAAAAAGAATGCATAGTGCCAAAATTCTCGCCAAAACGGAAATGAATCAAAACATTCAGGCAAAATATTGGCAACTATCGCATTTCAAATACTGGTACCTTCAAACACAAACATATATGCAACACCACAAACACATGCAACACCACAAACATACATAGATCTAGCTAGGCCACAAAAAGTCCATGTGCACGTTGTTGGAGCGAGCTAGGGAGAAAAAAAGTAGATCTACATCATGAAGATAGCTTTCCCTTACTTACCTATAAAAAAAAGGTAATTTCACCACTTAATTTTGATGAATCTATGGTGGAAATGAGGTGAGGAGGAGGAGATGGCCGAAAGCTTGGAGAAGGAGGTGGATGGAATGAAGTGGGGAAAGTGAGTGGGTAGGTGTGGGGCTGTCCAAAATATCTTGTTGGGGTCCCAGGTTACTAATGGCGCACCACAAGCAAATGCGCCATTAGTAACCCTGGTTACTAATGGCGCACCAGCAGGTGGTGCGCCATTAGTAGTTTTGCAAAAAAGTAAAAAAAAATATATATACTAATGGCGCATCTTCTCACAGTGCACCATTACTAGTTTAAACTAGTAATGGCGCACTGTGAGAAGATGCGCCATTAGTAGTTTTGCAAAAAAAGAATAATTTTTTTTTGCAGTAATGGTGCACTGTCTGCTTGGTGCGCCATTAGTAGTTATAACTAGTAATGGCGCATTATGGACCAGATGCGCCATTAGTATGCATGGAAAAATGGAAAAAAAATTCATACTAGTGGCGCACCCTGTTTCCGGTGCGCCATTAGTGTCTTCCACACTAATGGCGTATCACAAACAGGTGCGCCATTAGTATATAGTAGTGGCACACTACTTTCATGGTGCGCCATTAGTACCAATCCTATCTATAGCCCTTTTCCTAGTAGTGTAATAAGGAGGCACTTCCTTGCTGCCGCCGTGGACCCAGCTGTCAGCCTCTCCACGTACAGTCCACGTCCAATGGAATTCGTTCCTTGACCATGTTGACCATGCCGCGCCGAGAGCACCAGGGTGGTGGACGACGGCGAGGCCTAGGAAGGGGACGACGCGGAGCCTGTGAAGACGCGGCAGTGGATGCCCACGCGGAGAGGAGTATGAGGGTTCACTCGTTCGGCTGCGGTGTGAGGCTGCCGTTGCCGCAGGGCCTGGCCAGCGATGGGAATAGTAGGGGGCGATGAGGCCTCCGCGGCAGCACAGCCGACCACGGGAGGCAGGAGCAGGCGGCACGGCCGGCACTGCTTTGTGCGGCTGGAGCAAGAAGACCAGAGGTTGAAGAAGCACTACGACCGTTGGATGGACATCGTGCGGTCACTGCAGCTAGAATCGTTTATATTGACTAAGTTGACAAAGCCCTTGGTACGTCAACTTAGTAGGCCCACAGGCCAGCTTCCGAAACGGTGCGCCCCAGATGTCAGTGGGAGGAATCATTTTTTGGGCGGGTGAAGCTAGAATATCCGAGATTGAAGAAGAAGCACGGCATCCGTTGGATGGACATCCAACGGCCACTGCTGCTAGAACCGTGTGTTGACTATAAGTTGACAAAGCCTTGCATACGCGTCAACTCTGTTTTTTTAGGGGATGCGTCAACTTAGTAAGGCCAGAAGTGTGTGGCAGAGAACTTATAGCCCATTTGAAATTTGTAAGAATGTGTAGCCCATTTTTGAATTCTAATGGAATTTACTACAGCCCATTTACAGTTTGTTAAAAGTAGAGCCCATTTCAACCAACCGTTCAAAACAGAATTCAATAAAATTTCCCACATTTTGATGGGATCCGAAATATTTTTATCCTGAAATTTCTAGTCAGATTAAATAAATTTATATTACGTAAAAATCCAATGAAACATTGCGCTCGCAACAATTAATGAAATTAAAAATTTCAATATCCAAAAATAATATTTTGTAAAGTAATCATGTGTTTGGTGCATTTTTTAATAGTTACTGCCCAGTTTTTATAATTACATCCCATTTATTATTTCTTAAAGCCTATTTTCTTGTTAAGCCTAATGCATCCCTCCTAGGAAAGATTTGCAGCCCAGCGGGGCGGAGAATAACAACTTGACCTTGACTGGGTATTCCTAAAAAAAAGTATAGCTGGGCTAGGCATTTTCAGCTTGAAAAAAATTAATATCTGGGCTGGATATCTGGCCTGGGCTAGACGGGTCACATCCCGCCCAGTTAATACCTGCAGCGATGTTTTCGTTGTTGTTCATAGGAGAAAAAATAATATCTGGGCTAAACATCGAAAAACTCTGCAGTGCTCACACCTCAAAAACACAAATACTGCTCGAGCTGCTTGGTCCCAGCTGTCGGCCGCTTCTTGTGCAATTCTCTCGTTTATTGACTTCTACATAGGTTGACAATGGTGTGGGACCGTGATGTCAGGAAACCAGGGGGAAGCAAAATAAATTACTCCAGCGAGCGCTTCCACCTCTACCTCGTTGTCTCCCGTGGAAACCCCTTTCCTCCCTTTTTTTTGCTCGGGCAAGGACCAATGCATGCAGCACGTCCATGTGGTTATTAGGCAAGAAATAAAAGCGCTTTCCATGCTATGAATTACGATGCCCTGCATGGGTAGCTAATAAGGCATCCTCTTAACTGTTGTGATTAAATGTTGTGTTTAGAAGAGAGAAATATTCTTCTTTTCCACCAATCTGCTTGCACCTAGGTCGTGATGCACCTTCTAATATGACTTATTCACCTATACGGAGGGAGTATAGTTTTATACATATATATATATAATAAGGAGGTACTTGCGTACGTGAGGCTATGGACCTGGTGGGTCCCCATTGTCATCCTCTCCAAGTAAAGTCATCTCCTCGCCCGCGCGCGCTTTCCACCAAAAACAGTCAGCGCCGCCCGCCCCGCTTCCCGGTGCAGGCGATTGCTCCGCCTTCAAACGACACAAGTGCCGTCCGTCCATCCATCTGCCGCCCACATTAATGATACGCGGTTGCCGAGGCGGCTACTCCGACGCCACACATCCGTCCCTCCGCCCGCCCAGCATTGCTATATAAACTGCTGTGCCGACCATAGCCACAGTCATCCGCATCGGTTCCCTTTCTCCTGTCCACACCACTGCTGCCCACCATGGCTTCCTCGCGCTCCAGCGCACTTCGGGACAGGCGGAAGACGAACCACAAGGAGATGGCAGCCATTGCTGCCGACCGGCTGGCCGGCAGGCAGCCGGAGGACGACGACGTCCCAATGGAGAACATGGTAGTCGGCGATCTGGCGCCAACCCCCTCCTCCATGCTATCCTCGCCGATGCATTGCACCATAACCATCGGCGAGGCCCGTGCCCAATATATGGACAGTGTGAGGCAGATGCGTCAGGAGCAGTTCCGGGAGGCGCAGGCCGACATCGCCTACAACCACCATCTCCTCCAGGAGCACCTGCAGGCGGAGGAGCAGATCACCGCGGAGCGGGCGGAGCAGGAGGCGCTGCTCGACTCGTACCGCTCCGCCCGCAAGGGCCGCCTCGAGCGCTGGCGGTACCGCATGCGGGTGGCGGAGGCTGCGGCCGCCTACAAAGAGGCTAGCAAAGAGGGCGATGAAGCGGGCGAGGCGCTGTTTGGCGAGACTGAGGACGAGGCAGAGGACAATGCCGGCTCCGACGAGTCCCCGCTCCGCTGGCGTTGATGAGGCCCTGCTCCGCCGAGGCCCCGCAGTGCCAACAACGAGGCAGAGGACACCGTCGGCTCCGCCGAGGCCCCGCCCCGCCAACAACGAGGCAGAGGACATCGCCGGCTCAGCCGAGGCCCCACCCTACCGGCAACGCGAGGGAGGATTTCCACCGCTCCGCTGAAGCGCCGCCCGCCGGCAACGAGACAGAGGACATCGCCGGCTTCGCCGAGGCCCCGCCACGCTACCAACGAGGCCGCGCCACACAGAAAACGAGGAAGGGTAGAACACGGTAGGTCGTCGCCACTCGGGTCCAAGTAAGGCCACCGCTACTACCCTCCTGTTGAAGCCAAGCTAGGCGGGTTGACCATTGACGACCGGTTAGCTTCTTGGCGGCGACGTGGAGTCGGGGAGTTATGCTGGAGAACAACGCTGCTTCTACTTAACTGCTAGTGCAGTTGGCTGACTGACAGGTGGGCCCAATAGGCCACATGTTAGTTACGCAACTGCACCTACAGTTAAGTCACTGGAGCTTCTGTTCGGCTCAGCGGGACACAGATGGGTAGCTTCGGTTAATTAGTTATACCTCCAACGCACCCCTTTTTAGTTGAAGAATGTATGAAATGTAATGAAATCTGGCATGTTTATATGAAATCCGACCATGTATGAATGAATTTATTTCGATTAGTTCGAATTCCTGTATCACTGCCATTGGATGACCATGCAAAACAATATATACTAGCATTATTCCCAGGGTGATCACCTCATTTGCAACAGTTTCACATGTACTCCCTCCGGTCCTTTCTAGTCCGCATACAAGTTTTGTCTGCAGTCAAAGTATCTCTACTTTGACCAACCTTATACAAAAAAGTATGCACTTTCACAATGTGCGAAGTGAAAAGGAACAGAAGGAGTACAAAGAGTTTGAGCAGCTTTTTAGCGTTTCTGTACATTGCAATCAAACACACAGGCCCATTCGAAAATATCAAATGCATGTCTTGCTAAAATCAATGAGCAAAATTTGACAAGGTTGTCCCATTCCAAAATATCAAATGCCTACGATTGTGGAATGGGCATGGTTTGCCATCAGTTCGGACATTGGCATGGCACCTCGTGCTAAATAAACCAGCTGTTCTTTTTGTGCAGTTCCACCAAAATCAACAAAATTCGCTCGTAGCTTGTATGATTTCGCCCTTATATGTTGCAACGCATTGAACTTATCAGCACCTCCTTTCTTGTGGTGGAAATGAATGATTCGATGTATTCATGAACATTTTGTGCAGTTCCCATTGAAATCAAGCTGAGCACCCCTGTTTGCACAAATACAAAAAAGTGATTAGTATAGAGCAAACTGTACTATGAATTGACAGTCTCAACAGGCACATAAATGGTCCATGTAGAGCACACTTTTAGAAAAATGGAACTCACCAGAAAGAATTCTAGAACAACATTGTACTTGCGCATCACAGCAAAAAAATTGGAGATTTTATCAGTCCTTCTGAGCTGAAGTTAGTTTGGTCTTGTGGGGAGTAATGTAACCATCCTTAAACTGCTCCTTCTGATGATAAGATGGACAGGGCTTCTTCATCCTGGCATAATTGGAACTAGTCACTTCACGTACTCCATATTCTTCTTCAGAGGAAGATGATCCTGTTGTGCAAGGACTACTAAATGCTAGCATCACTGTTTGCTCGAAAAAAAGGAAAGGAAATATTTAAAACAACACAGATGAAGAACTTCTCAAGGACAATACCACTTATTCATGACAGTATCTAAATAGTAGCACAACACCAATAGAGATGACAAAGCTCAATCATATGGATGAAATCAGTGGGCGAGTACCAACCTTTGTCAGGAGGCTTATTGTGTAGAGCATACAAATGAAGCAATTCTCCGGAACCATCTGTTGCTATCTACGGTGGTGGCCATGCTTACTATATACTCCTCGATTAGTTTAATGTTTCCAATGTCTTCTTGTGCAGTTCCACTAAAATATATGGTATCTTCAAAGAAGATCCCTGTTTGCACAAGTAGAGATAATTACATATTACATTAAGAGTGGCATCAAATCAGTGGCAAAACAATTGCTCGTTCCAGCGATAGCAATAAATTAAGATGCAAAACTATATCATTACTTGTGTCATCATAGTTCTAGTGCTTCATTACAACACCGGGAGTTGATTTTTGTTTTTCTTCCCCTTGTTCTTCCCCTTCATCACTTGGTTCAATAACAAACAAGCTTCGCCTTCAATGTAAGATTTGGCATGTCAATTAGGGAGCACAAGTATAGTACTAAACTTAATTTTCTGATGAAAGTGGCAAAATACAGGCCAGCAGTTGTGAAATATCCTTATCTTACCTCAATGGGATATTACGGTGCACATACAGATTGGAAGTCTTGTCTCCATTTGTGCAGTTCACTAAAATCAAGCAACATTATCGTACAAGTAGCACAACATATGAATGCACACTGCAGAATCATGTGAAAGAAGGCTAGTACTAACCTCTCATGATGCGGAATTCAAACAACTCACAAGAAGAAGATCTGAACCAAATTCGTCTTAACGTATAGGAAGTAAGATCTCCTCTTGTGCAGTTCCACTAAGATCAAGTAATCGAGCAACATTGTCGGTGTGACATTTTGGTTGAACTGCACAAAACACTCTTAAAACAAAAGCGTTTTGTGCAGTGCAACAAAAGGTCACAATGGCAACGAGGTGAAGCAGATAACCCTGTTTACACAGAGGTGCAAAGAAAACAATTAGTGGTCAATAACGGTGGACGACACAGAAGACAACAAAAAGAAGCATCTATCTTATCTAAATGGGAAAGAAAGCAAGACAATAGCATTTCTCAAACGGTGGCATTGATTAATATTACCATAGAGATTATATTAACAATAAAATTCGTTAAACATGTAATTTGCTTTTAACTATGGCATTGCATCAATTTTCCAGCGGCATTATTAGAGGGTGTTTGTTTACAGGGACATTTTGGTGTAGGGACTAAAAAAACTCCGTGTCAGTCCCATCTAAACCAAACAGGAGGGACTTTTAGGGACTAAAAGTGGGCATTTGGGACTAAAGAAAGAAGACCCCGAGGGAGTCTTTTTGGGACTTTTTCCAACAGTTGCCCCTGCCACGCATCGCACCTTGTCTCTATTAGTTCATTACTAGGGGTAACACGGTCTTTTAGCATGTCATTTAATAACCTCTAGTCCATGTTTAGTCCATGGAACCCAGCAGGTAGGGACTAGGGAGTTTTTAACCAAACAGGGCCTTAGATTAACAACAGCTAATGAGTTGCACGGGACAGTGGACGCACCAGCACCATGTGCATCTACCGATGTACTGTGGTCATGCATAGTCTGTTGCAACAAAGAACAAACAACCAAGGAGCATATTTGTGTTGGTCCCAGTTTTGTTATCTTTAGACGCCTTTCCCTATGTGAGCGCAAAAAATCTAGTCCTGCTCAAACTCTACATCCTTGTCCCTTCCTTTCCTTTTTGAACTAGTACTTTCGCCCCTTCCTTTCCTCTTTGAACCACGTCCTAGATTTATGCGATACAACTTTCCCCACTACTTTCCCCCATTCCTTTCCTCTTTGAACCACGTCCTAGATTAATGCTATACAACTTTCCCCCTTCATTTCCTCTTTGAACCACATCCTAGATTCATGCTATATACAACTTTTCCCACTACTTTCCCCCACTCCTTTCCTCTTTGAACCATGTCCTAGATTCATGCTATACATGCAGCTAGAGCAAAGCATGTGGAGTAAGTAAATTATACCTTAAGGTTCTTGAGGCGTGGTTCGGTGGGCGACGGGACAACGACAAAGAAGAAGGGGTCGGAGGCCCTCCCGCGCCGCCGCTGGGTCGAAAGTGAACAGCTGCGCCGGTAGTCCCTCGCCGATGGCGACAGCGTTAAGCCTCCTTCCCTTCCCGGCGGACGGATCCCGCCGGCTCTTTGAGCAGTAGTGAGGGGAAGGGAGAGGCCAACGAAGTATTGTTTAGATCTGGAGAGGGCGAGAGAGTATGAAGAGAGCAACTACAAGCGCTGAGGCTCCAGCGGGAGAGGGCGAGAGAGTGTGTAGAGAGCAACTACAAGCGCTGAGGCTCCATCGTGTATATATATACTCGAGAGAGAGAGAGTGTGAAGCGTGCAAACCCTAGAATTTTTTTTGACCAGTCAAAGAATCCTCCTGGCACAAATTATGCTCAAGTGTAGTTATCGAACCCGAGACCTCAAGTTTGATGAGCGAACAGGCTAACCAGCTACACAACCCTCCCGTTATGTTCAACGAGAGGGAAATAACCTTTTATACATTCCTGAATCCTTATTATAACATGCACACAAATTTTGGGCACTTGTATTCGACTTAAGTCAGTGTGCCACCGTATTTCGTATACTTACTACTCCCTCCGTCTAGGTGTAATAAGTCACATTAGAAGGTGCAACGGGACCAAGGTGCGTCTGTGCGCGCACGCGCGCGCGCGCGCGTGTGTGTGTGTTTAACACCATGTGTGTGTTAGAGAGAGCGACAGATCGACCTACTCCTACGGAGAGATGTTGTGTAGTGTACAATTTTAGCCGCGAGAGTCGGTGCATCCTCCCGTTTCCGGGCGTGTCCGGTAGGGACATGCGGACAGCTGCCACCGCTCCTGACCAGCCTGGCCCACCCAAAGCCCCTCCATCGCCCGCGCGCACTTCCCGCCCGAAACGGTCAGCGCCGCTCCAAAGAATCGGTGCCGCATTCATGCCCGGGCAGAGTGGACGTGACCTCTCACTGGCGTAAGAGTGATGGTTGCTTCGTCCGTCCAACTTACTACTTGGTCTATGTGATTTGACGGCTCATTGGTCTTTATTACTGAGGTCGTAGGACTGCTGGATGTCCCACGCTTTCGGCTAAAGGAGGTATATTACTACTATATTACAATTTTCTCCATTCTTACAGCGGAGGCGTGCAAGAGCAGTGAAAACACGCAGGCCCAGTGATTACATGGCCCACCTCACACTATCACCGTGCGACACCTAACTCTTTACATAGTACTCCCTCCGTTCCTAAATATTACTAGATGAGTCCCTGCGCGTTGGCGCTGAACAGCGGTATATCTCTCTGCGCAAAATTATCATTTCATAGAACAAAAAAAACTCTATAACCGCATGACAAATGTGGTAGCCAAACTAAATGAACTCCCATCATCATTTAGATCATCCCACGTAAGGAAAAAAGATCAGCCAACTCCTACTGCATAATGGTATTATATTTTTCTTTTTGACATGTTAATGGGACCTAAAAGCTCACTTACATGCATGCTACCGGTGCATGCTTGCATGCAGACATGTTGATGTGATTTAAAACCCACTCACATGCATGTGGCACGGTATTTCTGCATGCTTGCATGTGGCTTAGTGTGGAGCCTCTCAACGTCTAGATCAGACGGCTATTATGGACTGATTTACTTCATCTAACGGCTACATCAATTTTGATGATGTGGCTCAAGGAGAGGATGGAGAATTCCTAGTAGTGGGGGCTAGCTATTACTAGTAGATAGTAAGTCTTTGTGGAGATTCTACTACATACGGAACAAAATGAATGAATCTACACTTAAAATGCATCTATATACATCCGCATGTGGTTCATGGTGAAATCTCTACAAAGACTTATATTTAGGAACGGAGGAAGTACTAGTATAGTACGTACTGTAATTTATCAGCAAGATAAATTTGTACAATGCTATGAACCTTCCAGCTTCTGTTACATGTATCTTGCGTCCAAGGTTGCCCGTTGCAACATTTCATCAAATTCAAAGGAGACTAACATGCATGCTATTGCATCTCAATGATTGGCAGATCATAGCAAATATGTACTCCCTCCATTCCAAAATAAGTTTCTCAACTTTGTGCAAACTTTGGTACAAAGTTGTACTACTACTAAAGTTGACACTTATTTTGGAACAGAGGCAGCTAAAGAAAAAAACGATCCATGCAGTCCCTAGCCCTTGAACTGTGAACCCTGACCAGGCTTCAATTTTCTGGCAACGTTCGAGCTTCCTAATAAATGAAGTTTGCAACCTTTTGACCATCGGATCATTCTGTGCAGTTTCACCAAAATCGAGATGAGCATCCCTGTGGCAAAGAAATTGAACAAGCGTGATTAGAATAAGATTACTGGGACTAGTTGATGAGACATAAACTCATCACAAATACAATACATAGAAGCCAGTAGAGGTATGTGCGGGGCAAAGAAGTAGAGAAATATCCACAGGGAGTGATGTGGGCAGCTGGAGCAGTGGTGCAAGCCGGCTGTAAAGGGAGTTGTACCTGAGGGACGTAGCTCAACCTTGAGGAGGGCGGCGGGAGGTGGCAACTGCCCACGTCGCGGCAGTGAGCAAGGGATGAAGGCAACCTCACCGGCTTTGTGAGAGAGAACGACAGGGACCCCTGATCGGGACGTGCCGACAGTGGGTTTTCACTGTCGGTGACGGCCACACATCTACACTAAGCATCCACCCCTTCCCCAAGCGGACGTGATACGCCGGGATGTTAGAGATGTGGCCACAGTTGTTTTTTGTGAGAGAGTGTGAAGAGAGCAACCCCAGCAAGCAAACCGTGTAGGCTGGCCTGTCCTGACTATGTATATGGTGGAGCGGTTTCCTTTTCTCTCCATATGAACCTATCATATTGCGTACGTGCCACTAAAGAAAACAAAACTTTATTTATAAATGACGGGGCACCTACTACTCGTTCTCCTATAACCTTGCGCTTGGCATCTCCAAAATATTAACCTTACGATTGGCTCTTTGCCTCTTCGGGAAGTTGAGCAATAATGGTAGTGCAGTATATATCCTTCTGGCTATATGAGACGAATGAATTGCTGCACGTCCACCACGTGGGCGAGGGTCGAGGGGCGAGCGAGAGTGCTACATACGGAGCAAAATGAGTGAATCTACACTCTAAAATACGTCTATATACATCAGTGTTTGGAGTATGTACTAGTAGCTCATATTGAAATCTACTACAGGACATATATATTCCAAACAATATGATATAATCTCTATAACCAAGGTAGTAGGGACGAGGAGTAAACAGAGGGAGTAGTAATTTTTTCTCCTCGTCCTGCGAGCCACCGCGCGCATGGGCGAGGGAGCGGGCATAAGGCGTAGTAAGCAAGCTTCACCTCATCCTGCGAGCCACCACGCCTGTGGGCGGGGGAGACGGCATACTAAGCAAGCTTCTCCTCGTTCTGCGAGTTGACGGGACACATCAAAAGTACTCCAGTGTATAGAGCCTTGCCTCTAAGGTAAGCCCCACATGGTTTGCCTCTTTTTTTTAACATAACACGTCAAGTCGCAATTTGTTTGTTCACCCGTGGTAGACGATCCTCCCTCCACCAAGTGGACAACCAGTACACGTGCCAAATTACCACGTGGGCTGCCTTTTTCGTACATAAATGAGCTCCACCGTGTACCCGCGCGGGTGTGGTTGGGAAAGAGACGGGAGTACGTGCGCCGTGCATGCACCTCTTCTCTTCGTGCACGTCCCCCACCTACGTGGGTGTGTGTGAGAGATACAAACCGCGTTCGTGAGTGTTTTTGTTTTGGGGTGGGGGGTGGGGTGGGGGTTGATTTCGTGAATTATTTGTGGGTCTCAAACATTAATTTGCATGCAATGTGTGTGAAATGGAGGCCTATCCATATCATACATAGAGGGTCGGGCAATCCACGAGAAGAGAGGGAGGGGTCATAGCTATCGATAGAGTCGAAGAGAGGATCAAGTGGGTGGGTGCGAGATCGATGAAGAGAGCCATCGAAATTGTGTGTGTGTACAAGTCAAAGAAATAGGGCGACTGGCCTACCGGAACGTTAGAGGGCACACGCCAAGTTTGTGTGTGGCAGGAAGACATGACTAGAGCGCTCGTTGTATTGGTGTGTGTGTGGGGGGGGAGGGTGTGGTGGGAGGGGTAGGCAGAGGCCTAACTATAGAGGTAGAACGACTCGTATATGTGTTGAGAAGGAGAGACCCATCTATGTCTTGAGGGAGATCGGTCGACATCCATACATAACTGAAGGACGGGAAATATGATGGGAGAGAGAGAGGAGAGAGAGAGAGGGAGGGAGAGGGAGGGAGAGGGGTAGAGTGCTGGATGGGTGATGGAGTTGCTTCTCGAAGATGGTGGGAGAGGCCTACTAGACAAACTGAGGGTGGAACTGCAATGTTATCAATAAGAGTGGGGATGTGTTTCTGTGTGTGCCTGTGCGTGATAGATCTGTCGGGACGCATCCATGGATGATGAAGGGGAACCATGTGTTTGGTAAGCAAACCTAACTAGATCGTATATCAATTGTTGTTTGTCGGAGGAAGGAAGAGACACAACTAATGAGGTAGATCAATTGACGTGTGGGTAAGAACAAGTTATAAGGACCTAGCTAGCTATATGTATAGCGAGAGATCGGTCGGTGTACGTCCATTTGTTAGAGGCAAATAAGGCCCAGCGAGACGGATAGACAGAGAGTTGGAGCTAGGAGGTGGTGCGAGAGGCCCAACTACTAGCTAGATAGGGGGAGGAGTGTGCGGTTGTGAGAGCGATGAAAAGAGGGGCGAGAGTTTACACGTGTGTCTGACCGTATGAGAGACACAAGGCAAGGACACATAAAGGAGGAGATTGAAGGTGTGTTTGTATGTTGTAGGCATGCATCGCTGGAGAGGTTTATCGATCGGTGTGTGTCGGAAAGGAGTTGTGGAGACTCTGGGAGAACGACCTAAAGAAAAAAATGAATGTGCCCGGTGGATAGAATGCCGAGGGAGGGGGAGGGTGAGGAGGGCGTGTGCATGAACGAGAGAAAGTTAGTGGTAGCTACAAAGGTTAGAGGATTGTGTGGGTGTAAGAGACTAACAAAGATCTTAATTTGATATGAAAGCGGATTCATATATTTGAATAGGAGATCATAGTGTTTTAAACATTGCATGCATGAATATAGCGGTGATACACGTGTTGTGTACATGTTATACCATAATGTGATAATGCATGGCGTTTGCAACTCACAGCTAAATTCCGAACAATCTAAACCATACTATACATCACACAATCTCACATTTTATTTGAATTTGTGATAATGTGTGGCGTTTGCAGCTTACAACTAAATATCGAACAATCTAAGCAATACCATATATCGAACATTCTCACATTTTATTTGAATTTGTGGTAATGTGTGGTGTTTGCAACTCACTTCTAAATACTTGTAGGCGTAGGGGGCGGGGCACCATACATAATGTGATAAACACATTATACATATGAGACATGGTTTAGATTATGAAGATCTAGCTAGAGCTAGAAATGTAATGTGATTTGAAATCAAAATAAAGTGGATTCAAAAAATCTAGTTCGAGTTCATATAGTACACATAGTTCATATGTAACTCGAGACTAATCATGTGGTGTGCTGTGAAGATAATACACAAACGATGGTTTAACTTGACAATAATGATGATTGTAGATCTTAATAAAACAGAGAAACGAATTCAAATGCTTTGACTTCACAACAATAATTACTGTAGATCTTATTCAAATAGAGAAACGAATTCAAATTTAGTTCATATTAAAGCGGTAGTATATACGTTTGGAATGCACTAAAACGTTCATTTGAGTAGTAGGTTGCATGCATTATACACGTAGCGAAATATTTTAATTGAACATAACATGAATTCAAAGTTTTGAATGACATTTGTAGGGCGCATTGATTTGGTACAATACACGTTAGGTTTGTCCAGAAATTTCAACCCGCGCCTTGTTAGCCCGAAATATTTAAGATATATCTTTGTCTCGTTGTGCTCCGACAACTCCCTCCATCTCAACCCGCGCCTTGCTATTCCGAAATTACAACGCGCGCGAAAACTCCCACCTCCTGTGAAATCCTAACACACGAAATACCCGTGGTACCCCTGAACCGAAAGAACCGCCTCAAATCGGTGGGGGTACTTTCGTAACTTACCCCACATTTCGGACAAGCGCGTCTCTAATCCATGGTTCCCCACTGCCATCCCATCCGCCCACCCATTCGTACACCGAGGCCGCGAAAACCCGCGACGAAACCCCACACCCTGCTCTGTCCGCCACCCAGCCGGAGCCTCTTCCCCGATGATGTCGTCCACAACAACACCTCGATGTCCCTCATCCACCGTACCGGATGAGGATCCGTTGTCGATCTCATCGTCTCACTGGTTCAGCCACCATGTCCTCCACCTCCAAGGAGCTGCCCCGATGTTCCCCTCGTCTTTCGCGCCACCTCCATTCTCACACCGCCGTATTCACCTACACCACTGGAAGAGCATCATCATCACCGTTTCCTCGGATGAAGCTGCGGCCTAATCTGCGCCACCAAAGAGGTTGTACACTAATCGCCGCATTTTCTTCTTGATTCGATCTCACAGTGCTGCCGGCGCTAGGTCCCGAGCCGACACGGCGCGGCTCCATCCACGGCGGCGTCGCCGGCCACTTCCTCCATGGCGTCACTCCCTCGGCGGTGACGTCCACATCAGTAGGACCTGCTGCTTCTTTAGCTCTCGCTCGCGCTGCTGCTCTGCTCTTGCTCTCGGTCCCCTGCCTGGTCTGCTCTTGCTATTGCTATTGCTCTTGCTCGCGCTGCTGCTCTCGCTCTTGCTCTTTCTTGCGATGCTGCTCCTTTAGTGTTTCCTTGAAAGAAAAAACGTAGGAATTTTAATTTTCACTTGTCCTCCTTTTCAAATTCCTATTCATGAAGCACAAGACTAAGATATAGTAGGATAATAGCATTATAACCGTACATTTTCTGGTGGTTTGACTTAATCTCACCATGCTTCTTTGCATCTTGTGATCTTCCAATTGTTGTGAATCAAACACCCAGATTGGCAGAAATCCTGTGTTTTTAAATTCTCTGTTTTGCACGTGCATTCCTATCCTATTCCTGTCTATTTCCTATCCCTGCATTGTTGGAATCCTCCAATTCAAACGAGCCCTTACAGAATTACTTCTCTTACAGATAGTTGTCAAAGAAAACCTTGCATGGTTTGTCCCGCTCCTGCTGCACCGTCGTCCACCCCAGCTCAGCTGCTCCAACGATAGAAGGGTCCAACACAGCAGGGATCCAGCCTCCAGACTATCTTTCGCCGCCTCAGATCTTTTTCCCCGCCGCTGGCAGCCATGAAAACTGCACTACCATCATTAACCAAGCAGATGACCTCGAGGACTACACGGGTCCGCAAGAGAGGTCGCACTCTTTCATGTCTGCTTACGTTATGCATCGCTTAATATTACATGCTACTTTATCGTCCTGTTCATTGATTAGACTCTGAGTCAGCTCCAAACTAATGGTCAAACTTGAGTTTTTAAATGGTTGTGGGGTACATATCGGGGCCGCTATCAATAGTATCTATCTACTATCTGGTTAATCTCCGGTGTCTACTATGAGTTTCATGTTGGGTGGGAAACAAACAGTAAAGAAGCCATTATCTGTATTTTTTAACTGAAGCCATTTTCTGCCTGATATTATTGGTTTTGGGTCTATCCACAGGTTGCTACCATCACTCTGGATTTCTGCATGCACTCCTTACATAATCTCACTATGTTTTATTCCTATACATGACAGTTATTGTAAACAATGGAACTGAACATGTAGAGCAAAAGAGACGAGCCTTGCGTGGCAATAAAATTTCATGCAGACGTTGCTCCATGGTAGGTGCAAAGGTAGCCCCCCTCCACGCATTTCAGATTGTAATCGAGAGGAAGATATCTGTTCCGAGGGGGATTCAGAAGGAGAAGACATCTCATATTTACCCCCTGAGGTCTTCGCTCTAACTTGGCATGCTGATGTTGGCTATATCATGCATATGGTGTCTTGCATTGCTTACTTTATACATCAAATATGTCATCTGCTTAGTTTAGACATCCTTTGTGCGAATGCCATCTGTTTAGTTTATTCATTGTTTATGTGAATTATGCAACGCCATCTTGTTTAGCCAGGCATCATATATGTGAATTTTGCAATGCCATCCTGCTTAGCCAGTCATCTTATATGTAAATTATATTAGGCCATCCTTTTTTTGTTACATATTACATTTGTCAACAATGTTATTACATTCAACTGCTCTTCGTGTTCATCAGCCATTTGACACGGTGATGGCAAATTCTGGAGTGAAAACAAGGTCTTCAGAGCAGACTATGCTATCTGACGAAGCGCATATCTCGCTGGTTACGGATAGCTCCTCAGAGGAGGATTCAGAGACAGATGGCCAGTCCTATTCCCCCCGAGGTGTATGCTCTAACTTGGTAGGGTTATGTTGCTCATATCGTGCGTATGGTGTCTCGCATTGCAATGTCATTTGATTAGTTTAGACATGCTTTGTGTGAATGCCACCTATTCAGTGTCTAATTACCATATATGTGAATTATGCATTGCCATCTTGTTGCAAGACATTATATATGTGAATTATACAATGCTATCTTGTTGCAAAGGCATTATATATGTGAATTATGCAATGCCATGCTGTTTAGCCAATCATCATGTATGTGAATTTTATCATGCTATCATTTTTTTGTATTACATGTTCCATTTGTCGACAACGTTTGTATATTAAACTACTCTTCCTGTGCATCAGCCATTTGAAGCGGTGATGGAAGTATCTGGAGTGAAAACAAGGTATTTAGACCAGACAATGCTACCTGCTGAAGCAGACATCTTGCTGGTTACAGAGAGCGCCTCAGAGGAGGATTCAGAGACTGATGACCAGTCCCATTTTCCCCCTGAGGTCTATGCTCAAACTTGGCAGGGTTATATTACCCATGTCATGCATGTTGTCTTGCATTGCTTAGTTTTTACATCATATATGGATTGCCATATGTTTACTTGCTTACTATATAAATCATATATTTGAATTATATCATGCCATCATGTTTACATAGTACATACACATCATCTATCTAAATTATGGCATGGCAACCCATTTAATAAAGACATCATATAGTTATATCATCTCATCCTGTTTAGTGTTTACAGTCATCATATTTTGAATTATGGCATTCTATCCGTGAATGTATGTGAATTATGGCATGCCAACCTATTTAATAAACACATTATATAGTTATGTCATGTCATCCTGTTTACATAGTCTCATATTTTGAACTATGTCTTTCCATCTTTTTTAGTTAGCCATCATAATGTGAAATTGTGTCATGCTATCCTGTTTAGTTAGCCATCATATATGTGAAATTGTGTCATGCTATCCTGTTTGGTTAGACAACATAAATATGAATTATTTCATGCCCTCTTTTATTCCCCACTATCCATTGCACCTGTCTATCATACAATGTCTATACTTTCAATTACTTTTCTTGTGTATCAGCCATTTGAATTGGAGAGTGTGATGGCAGTATCTAAGGGAGTAACAACACGGTCTTCAGAAAAGATAGTGCTACCAGTTGATGCAGATAGAACCACGATTGTGCTTGCCCAAGGACCAGATCCACCACACATAACCCAGACTCTCGCAGATTGTACCCCTACCTAGTTGGACAGAGAACCAGCTACACCCCTTCTAACCCCAACCCCGGCAGATAGTAACCCAGTTCCAGTTGACACAACACCGTCTCCACCACAGAGTACCCAAACACTAGCAGTTAGTAAGGTAACTGCAGTGCCCAAAGCACGAGGACCACCACTCTGAATCCCAACTCAACGCTTAAAGGAGAAGAAGGTTTGTTCTCAGGTCAGGTTCTGTAGCTATGGTTCATACTCCTTTGCTCTTGCATGACTGTATTTACTCATACCAACTATTTTCAAATTTGAAGGATGGAATTGAAACTCCAATGGTGCAACAGGTATGTTTTAAACCTGTTTCTTTAACTGGTTTGCTGTTGTAACCTGCTCTATGTTGATTTCAGTTTCAATTGAATAAACAGTTATGTTCTCATGTCATGCACATTACAAGTGTTGTTATTGCTCTATAGTTACCCACACTTATATTCTGTCTATTCTGCTTTGTCTTGAACAAATATTATTTGAGATGTGTCTCTATCTTGATTTGGCAACAAAAACTAGAATGATATAGACCATAAAGTGACCATGGTACATAGATATATGTTTGTTTCATGCTGTTATCCTATCCACTTTACTACTAAACTCATTTACCAAATTCAGTTTCATATACAACATGGTAAACATGTGATGTGTCTGCTTGTTTCTCTTTTAGAATGCGGACAAAATATTGGAGAACAGTACTGCGTTATCCAATGGTAAAGGAAGTAATGCAGATAAGGTTCAAGATAGTGAGACGTCCCTGTTGGTCTCCAAGAAAGCTGATAAAAACTATCTTGACGACAGTGAGGGAACCCAAAAGTCCTGTCTTGATGTAGTGTTCGAGTTACTGGCCAATACTGCTGGCACAAGCTCTTCGAACTCGCTGCCTGAATCAGTTCATCTTCTTGAGTCTGAACTTCAAGTTGAAAGACATCGATCAGATGTGCTGCGACAGGAAGCTGAAGGACTGAGGAAGTCCCTACAGGATTCATATGCATATTTTCTGGTGCAACAGCAAGCGCTGGAGGATTTAAGCGCCAAACAAGAGAAAGTTAATAAGCCTGCTAAGCATCTTGCCAGCATTATGGGTACCCAGGATATTGTTTCTTGAGATCTTCTGAAGTGGTTTCAGTTATGGATTTATTTTGCTGCGGTGTTTATTTGCGCTGGTCGCCAACTTTGACAACCAGTGTATATGATATGCTGCTTTGTTCCCTATATTTGCACTGGTGTCGAACTTTGATGCCCAGTGGATGTAATATGTGTAATAGCCGTGATAGCCTAGCGTTAGTTGCTTGCTTATTTATTTCCTTGTTGTCTTGTTTATTTGTTTGCTTGTAGTCATTGCAGTTCTTTTTCCGCGGTTAGCTAGTGGCTGCAATAACCTATTTTTTAAAACTAGTCCACAATAACCATGGGCTAATATTTACTGTAGTGACACTGGGCCTCCTACAGGCCGTAGAAACAGTGGGCCTTCTATGGGCCGTAGAAACAATGGGCCTTCTATGGGCCGTAGAAACAATGGGCCTTCTGTGGGCCGTATTATCAATGGGCCCTATACGGGCCGTATAATCGATTGGCCAAACATGGGCCAAACAGACCGCATTATGGCCGTAAACGGGCTAGAGTTGGAATCATCCGTTCATGGGCCGACCATAACGTGCCATCGTTTATCGGCCGTATTTGATGACGCTATGAAATTGGCCCAACGTATTAACGGACCACAAACGGGCCGATTGTAACCACGGGCTGAATTTGGCCCACAAGCAGAAAATGACAGTAACGGGCCGTAAGTAAACGAATGATGAAAATGAGCCCAAGAATAAATGGGCTCTGAGAAGGCCGAAAGATAACATGGGCTGGAAACGGACCAACGGAACAACGGGTCGTTAATGGGTATAAAGTGATACACTGTTCATTACGGGCCAGTTTCACCACGGGCCGTTAATGGGTGTAAAGTGATACACTGTTCATTACATGCCAGTTTCACCACAGGCCGTTAGTAGGCCAAGAGTTACATAGGGCCTCATATGGGCCGAAAGACGTCATGGGCCATACATGGGCCAGAAGTGAAAACGGGCTGGAATCATATTGGATGGCCCAGATGACGCTACTGGGCCTAATTCGGATAGGGCGTAACGGGCCTTGGGTTAGCGGGCTGTAAATGGGCTATACGCGAACATGCCGTTAACAGGCTTTCCATGGCCGGCCCGCCACCTTTTGACCAAGTCAAACGGGCTGTCCTTTTCACAGGAATGGGCCTCTGTTGGGCCTGCCACGTGTCGACGTATCATAGGCGCCTATCTGACCCACTAACGAGCTGACACGTGTTTCGTCGGGCCAATAAGAATTTTACACGTGGAAATTTCCCATTGGTCGAGGCTGTTAACGGGTTATCGGATTGAAAACCCGACCCGATAGCTTAACGGCGTTCCGTTACGGTGGATGCCACGTGTCGGTCACCCTTGACGAAAGCACTTCTGTGACGCGCAATTTATCGTCATGGAAGTGGACACTTCCGTGATGATAATTTTGGTAATGTCATGGAACACTTCTACGACAGCACAGGTATGACTATCTTGATTCTGTCGTAAATTTTTCATGGATGTACATGCATGACAAAAAACGCGACCTACTGTGACAAACACGTATCATCACGGAAGTGTATTTTTTGTAGTAACAGTGTGGAGCGCACTATGCTCGTCGTTACTCCCTTGATCCTGTGCTTGTCTCCGCTCGCCCACAGTGACCGCGTGACCTCCGTCGCCTTCTCCCCCTCTCACTGACGCCGCTCGTCGCCGGGCGCCATGGACAGGTGTCCACCGGCGGAGCCCGAAGCACCCCGCCGCTAGCCTATAAATAGAGCCCTCCCCAACCTCCGCGAGCATCATCCAGCACTCTCACACACTCCACGATCGAGTAGGAAGCCGTAGCCCGGCCGACATGCCTCGGGTCGCCGTCCCCGAGCTCGCCGGTGATCCCCTCTAGTCACCGCAGCGGCTCCATCCCCTCCCAGGCCTGGGCGACCCATCCAGGGCCTCCGCCTCTCACCGGTGAGGCCGTCTCGCCCGCTTGGAGCCCCTGGTGTGGCCTCTGCTCACCATCTTCCTCAACTCCGACAACCTCCTCGTTCTGTCTCCGCTCGCGAGCTAGCTTCCGACGCCGTCCGACCACCCCTAGCCACGCTACGGATACGGGCAGGTGCGCTTCGACCTCGTCTTGCCATCCCTCCCTCTCGTTTTGGCCAAAGAGCCCTCGTCGCCGGCGAGAGCTCTGGCGAAGCCGCGACCGTCTCTGTTTCTCTCCCTCTCTTCCCCCACCTGACTAGCGGGGCTCGCTAGTCAGCCACTCAGTACGAGTGGTGGCGCCCCTGGGCTTTACGCCTTCGACGTCACCCCCAGTCTTTTTATTTTTATTCAAATGCATTTGAATTTACAGAACACGTCGAACAGTTATAACATTTTAACCATAAGTCCAAATGAAATGATTCTTTTTGCATTGTGTTCTTTGAAAGGAAATCTAACAGCTCACCAAAGATGAGATTTTTCTGAGCTGTTTAGAATTTCTGGTGAATTTCAGAAGTGTCTTGATATTTTCTTTTTGTGTTTAAAATTATTTTCAGAACGTGAGGCTTGTCTTGAGGATCAACAGGAGGCTTTTGAACCTCATCTGCACTAAGGCAAGCCACAGCAACATTTTCATGATGCCATTGCAATATTTGTGATTTTCTTACTTGAATGAAATGCTTAACCCATGCATTTAAATAATTATTGATTTATTTGTATTCTGTTAAATATTGGTTAGTTGTTATGCTTGATTTACAGAAGGGTTGAAACTAGTTTAGTGGATAAAGCAAGTTAAGATTTATTTGAGGTGATGTTAGAAATAATTTTGTTATGCATGTTAGTAATTATTTAGCTATGTTTTTGCCTTCCTAAGTTGATAAAATTTGTTGGAAAATATTCTGTTAAATACTTGTTAAATCATATTACTTGTTTTACAGAATGTTTGAACCCAACTTAGTGATAAAGAAATTAAGAGTTGTTGATTGTGAAATCTTTTGTCAAGCATATAACAAATTTATCGGGGTTACTTTCTTGCGTAAGAAAATTAATGAAAACTTGTGACAAAATATTTTTGGCTAAGTAAGAGTCAGTTTGAGCAAGTAAAGTAATCTGAGTTGTTGACATTTATGCTTAGTGTGAATATGGATGACATCGGTCATGTTGATCAGTATATGATGCATGTGTTGTTTTGCATCTCATGGCATGCTATGACACCGGTCATTGTTAAAAATTGAACCTGAATATAACTCAACTTGAATACACCGTTGACTGGGTCATGGTGCCGCTGAATCAAGTTTCTTTCCAGTGCAACCACATTTGCCTTTATGGGAAGGCCTTGATTCGGTCCATTGACACGGCCTCTGGTCGGTGCCTCCATCTAGGGAAGGTTATGTCGTGTTTGCCCTGGCCCGGCAAGCAGGCATAACCTTGTGTGCTCGTTGATGAGATTATGGTACCGAGTCCCCAAGTGGGAGTGTCCCCGCGTGGGAGTTGACCATGACGGTGGTCGGGCTGTCTTTGGTAGACATGGGGCCACCCAGGACCAGCCCATTGGGGATTTGGGTCGGAGTGGCCGAGAGAGTGCTGTGGCAATGGAGGGGTTTTGTTGGAATGCCGTTGGTCCACCCGAATGGGAGTGCGAGGCCATGGGTTCCATGGTGTGGGTACACTGTGCTACCTCTGCAGAGTGTATAATCTATTGATAGCCGCGTCCACGGTCACGGACACCTTGTAGTAGGTCCTACCATGAGTCAACGATTAATAAAAATTGCACACTAAGCTGTAAACTTTGCATTGTTAACGATGGTAGAAAGGCCATCGAGGAAATTGGGATCATGTATTAGTCGTGGTGGTAATCGCCGTAAGGATCATGAGTGTTTTGTTAAAGACCACGTTGGTGGTGTATTTTACCATGTTGGTGGTGTGTTTTACCATGTTGGTGGTGTGTTTGTGATCTGAGGATGATCACGGTTGGTAAGTTGTCCTGAGGAACGTTCGAGCATGATCATAGCATGTTGACATATAGGGTTGCATTATTAATAATTGGTTAAATATCATGATATTGTCTGTCATTATGATTATGCTTGTTGTGAGCTTGCAAGTACATTCAATGTACTGACCTGGCGTGTCATGCCAGATTTCAAGAAAGTCTCGTTCGAAAGGAGCGCTGTTTGAGTCTAGATCGTGTCCACATCAGTGTCCCTGTGACATGGAGCTTCCGCTACGACGTTATTCCGCTGCCATGTAGTTGTTCGGGTCGAGGCCCCTTTATGTTCACTAAATAATGTACATATTGTTCAGCCGCATCGAGTGTGCCGCTTGGCCTCGAACGCTGTTGTAATATGAACTCTGTTCCGCTAGCATCAATAAAGCGGTTGTTTTCTGTACCAATATGTTGTGTGTTGCCAGAAGACATGGTCTCTAGGCTGGCAATGCAGGGTAAACCGGTCGCTCTGAGCCGGGGTGCCACAGCAGACCAGTGAGCTCAATGATGTCAAGAGCTTTGGCTTTATGATGGACATTGCCTGTCATCCACTCAAGGACCCATGTCTTCGGATCCTTGTTGTAGCCGCGAATGTGGAGGGTGGCATAGAATTGGAGCAGAAGCTCTTCATTCCAATGCTCCTTATCAGTCACAAAAATCAGCAATCCAACATGACGGAAGCAGTCAAGGGCTTCTTCAAGGCATGGCAATTCAGCAATGGCTTCGCAGTCAAGACGCATATGAGGAAAGATGCGCCCTTGATCATAAAGAACACATGAGTAGTAGCTGCGCTGCTGATAGCTCCAGAACCGATCAGATGAAATCCTTGGCTTGGAATAGGGGTTCTTGGCGCTATCAAAGAAAGTTTTGTGCGCAATGAAGCCATTTGCATTGAAGGACCCTGGTGAAGTGGCAGTACCTGGAAACCTGGGTAGTTTTGGCTTAGGCTTCTGGACCTGAGGCCTGTGCTCGACATGATAGTCAAACTGCGGACCAGCAGCAGGTGGAGGAACCAGAATGTGCCATCTGACAATGACCAGCTGACCATAATTGTATGCTTGCTCGATAGTATGTGGCCTGGGAGGCGGTACAGGAGTAGTGGCAGTGGCAGTGGCAGTGACTTCAGGCTATAGATTTGCATCAGATGCAGCATTGACTTCAGGTGCTATCACTTCGGGCACCACATTGACTTCAGGCACCACATTAGCTTCAGCCATGACAACGACATTGGCTTCAGTGTTGGTGTTGGTGGGCGCCTCAATGTTGTTAACCTCCACTTGAGTAGCTGGAGGGTTGGACACGTTCTCCTCGAGAACAACTTGGTTGGTTCAGGGTGTAGCAACACGTTCTTCTTCTTCTCTTGGTTCTTCTTGGTCATCGACTGATGCAGCCGGAATATCTTCAGCCGCTTTGGCTTCAGACTCAGGGTTGTTCACAGTTGGAGAGGCTTCAGGAAATACTTGGCGTGAAACCGATTGGCACTCTTCTCCTTCTGGAACACTTGACAAAGTGACCTGTGGCCTTGGTCCTTTGCGAAGCCTGCGGAATGCAGGCGATGCTTGTGGAGATGGAGTTGGTTGGGACACAAAGTCTTCATCTTCAAGCACCAGATTGGTGAATTGAGTTGGGGGAGTAACTGGTGTTTTTGCTTGACGGGGGGAGTCTTGAGGGTGATCAGCCCATGAGTCATCCTGAGCAATTGGCGTCAAAGGACGACCAATGCTGATGAGTTCGATGTTCATATGAACAGGCGATGATACCACATTGTTCTTGATCTGAGGAAGGACTTCATCATCTTCAACATTGTCTTGATGACCAATGTCTTCAGCTGCGGTGGGGTCAACAGCTGGAATGTCTTCAGCTTCAGGAGCCTCTGGGGAAGCAGGCTCATGAACTATCAAACGACATTCTTGTTGTGTAGATGCAGGACGAGCAACAGAAATTGGCTCGACGACAAGGGGCTCTGTGGGAGCAGCCCAATCTTTCTTCTTGGTCTTGAGCTTCTTGGTGGGTGGAGCATCGTCAGTGGTGTTATTGGTCTTGCGCTTTCTAGCTTTGGCTTCAACTGCCCTTGTCTTCTGAAGCTCTGAAGACACTCTGGGGACCTTAGGGTTCACGTCTGTCATACTTGCGGGGAAGACAATGCGAGGTTCTTCCCGCCTGGATGGTTCAGCTTGGTCCACAGTAGGCTTCTTCTTCTGCTTGGCAGCCATCTTAGGGTCGATGCCAGGGCGCCCAAGTGCCTTGTGCTTCTCAGCTTCATTGTAAGCTTGAACACACTTGGCAGCGAGAATCTTCATGCGGTCACGAGAACCTTTGGCTTCATCACGTTTCTTGTGAAACGCTTCCTTGATCTCATGCAGCATGACCTTGAAGTTTTGCACATCTGCCACGCTGAGCTTGGCCATGTGCTTCTTGAACTGAGCCTATTCATAATCGATCTTGTGCTTCAGCTCAACAATTTTCTGAGCAAGAGCCAGCTCAGGAGCAATGGCGCCATGGAAGGAGACGCTTAGGCCAATGGGAAGTTGCAGATCGTCAAAGCTAAGATTGGGGGTGTCAAACCACTCATCAATGAAGCTGTTCAATACTTCCACGTCAAAGAGAGTCAAATCATTGAAGATTTCTGCCTCTTTCTTGCTCTTTATCAGCTGCTCAAGAGCATCATCAGCAAGATCATCGTCGCTCGATAGATCGATGGCGTCGTTCTCATTCCTCAGAACAGCAGCAGGAGTTAGAGCTGGACTAGGAGTGTGCATGGGCTTCCTCTTCTTTTTCTCAGACTTGGAGATGCGTGAGAGATCTTCAGACTGCAGACTTGGTGCATGAGGAGCAGTGGCCAGAGGCTTCGCTCGCGAAGCTTTTGGTGCAGTCGAAGGCTTCGAAGCCTTGGGTTTCTTCAGCTTCTTAGGCTTCGGTGGTGCAGGTGCTTCGACAGAATCAGCCTTATCTGTAGGTTGATCCACGTCTGTCCCTTGAACCATAATATGAGTGATGAGACCTTCTAGGTTGTAGAAGGGCCCAACAAGATTGGGTTCAGCTTCGCGTGTGCCATCGACACGAGGAGCAAAGGGACCTGGGTTGAAGTCTAATCCCCACGACTTCTTGTTTTCTTTGGCACAGTTCTTGGCAAACTGGAAGTTGTGCTTGAACAGATTGTCGTTGTCGATGTCAAAACCGGCGGATCTCGGGTAGGGGGTCTCGAACTGTGCGTCTAGGCGGATGGTAACAGGAGACAAGGGGCACGATGTTTTACCCAGGTTTGGGCCCTCTCGATGGAGGTAAAACCCTACTCCTGCTTGATTAATATTGATGATATGGGCAGTATAAGAGTAGATCTACCACGAGATCGGAGAGGCTAAACCCTAGAAGCTAGCCTATGGTATGATTGTTGTTCGTCCTACGGACTAAAACCCTCCGGTTTATATAGACACCGGAGAGGGTTAGGGTTAC
Source organism: Aegilops umbellulata (assembly GCA_032464435.1). Lineage (NCBI taxonomy): Eukaryota > Viridiplantae > Streptophyta > Magnoliopsida > Poales > Poaceae > Aegilops > Aegilops umbellulata. The sequence continues at coordinate 381,192,161 of CP136054.1, forward strand.
ACAGAGTCGGTTACAACGGAAGAAGATCTACATATCCGTATCGCCAAGCTTGCCTTCCACGCCAAGGAAAGTCCCATCCGGACAAGGGACGAAGTCTTCAATCTTGTATCTTCATAGTCCAGGAGTCCGGCCAAAGGTCATAGTCCGGCTATCCGAACACCCCCTAATCCAGGACTCCCTCAGTAGCCCCCGAACCAGGCTTCAATGACGACGAGTCCGGCGCGCAAGTTGTCTTCGGCATTGCAAGGCGGGTTCTTCTCCAAACTCCGTGTACCTGCTGAATAGTGTCCGACTTCTTCTTAATATTGTGTTTCTTGGCTTCCGCGCCCAATAATGGCCGTCTTCCATGTGTCAAACGAATGCGAAAAGCCAAGGTATTTTTACTTTTACCCCCTAGCTGCGTAAATGAGCTACCTATTAAAGGGACGAGGATTTAGATCCAAATCACACCATCTTCCCTCAGCGAGCATTCATCGGAGCGCATTCGACAGAGATCCATTCCATCATGGCTGGTCGTCGCAGCTCCTCCTCTCGCCCTTCCAGTCCTCAACCTGGAGATTGGAAGAGATGCTCCATCCCGCACAGCGAGCTAGTGGTGCTCCAAACCAAGGGATTTCTTCCCCCAGCCTACATGGTCCCGGTTCGAGCCAGACTTGCCACCTATAATGGCGGAGAGCAAGCGGAGAGCGTCCCTAATCCCTCCAAAGGAGAGCGGGTATGCCTTGTCCCTTATTTGATAAGAGGGATCGGATTTCCAATTCATCCATTTCTCTGGGGGCTGCTGGAGTTCTACGGCCTCCAGCTGCACAACCTTACGCCAGCCTCCATATTGCATATCGCGGGCTTAGTAGCCCTTTGCGAGCTGTTTTTGGGCTGTGAGGCCCATTTCGTGTTGTGGAAGAAGCTGTTCTGCCTCGTGCCCCGTTCTCAGGAGGGGTCGATATATCAAGTGGGCGGAGCCAAAATATGGCGCATCGCCGGGACCGGATATCTATTCGGAACCCCAAAGAAGGCGTCCGAGGACTGGCCTTCGGAATGGTTTTATATAGAAGATGTCCCCCTGCCGGACCCTATCCGGATCGGCCTCCCTAAGTTTGATAATGCTCCTTTGAAGAAGCGCCTAAGCTGGCGTCCACGGGGCCCTCAGAAGGAGAATGACAAGGACGTCCTGTACCTGATGAGCCGGATAAGGTTGCTAGCTCATTCCGGACTGACCATGATTGGAGTCATGGCCACATGCATTATGCGGGGGGGGGGGGGGGGGGGGTGTGTGCAGTCGCTTCAGTATAGAGGCCACCCCAGGTGGGATTTCAACGGGGAGGATGATGCCACCTGCTGCAGCCTTAAGGGGCCGGAATCGGTTGCCGCTTTGACGAAGATCTTGTCCGCGTTGTACAAGGGAGAAGAGGAGGAATTCCTCCGTGTCAATCCACATGGCGGATTTTCTATGTACAATCTTCAAAACCGGGTAAGCGGACACTTATTTTCGCTCATCCGTTCCATGTTCCCATAGTTTAAGTATCTCATCTTGTGATTTCGACGCAGGAACTGCGCCAGGCCATAAAAGAGATAAACAACCTTCCTCCACAACCCGAGGATCCGGAACGGTACCTCGACCCGACCTCCCAAGAGGATCCGGACATATCTGTGGAGCTAATCGATGGGGTGTTTCACCAACTGAGCATCGACAATACCTTGGTGGCCATTACAACCGATTATCCCAGACTGTCCCCAGCCTCACAGGTAACCGAGACCGAAGTCCCAATACTTCGAAAATGATCCGTCCGTGCTTATTTAAGGGTGTTTTGCAGGAGAGGATCTCGAGGCGGGATGCCAAGCCCACGGCGACTAGCCAACAAGGGACCGCGAGGGCGGGCAGGCTAAAGAGATCCGCAGTCCGGATCGAGACACCGACGCAGCAGTAAGGCACGCCGTCTTACTCCAAGGTATTATTCTTACGATGCATAATAACGCCCGTTCTCTTGTCAGAAAAAAGAGGGCTCGCCGGACTACATCCGGAGAGGTTGCCAATCGCGCCTCCACCAGCCAGGCTCCAAAGCCAGGACCAGAAGCAGAGGCGAACACGAGGCGTGCATCAGATGCTCCTCCGACAGAGGATGCGGACAGGCTGTCTGCCACCAATTCCGAGGTGGAGAGTGCCATGAACCACATGCGTCGCCGAACAGTTCTTCGCGACGCTTGTCTATCCCAGGAGGCATTGGAGGCCTTTAACTCGGGAAACGCGTATCTCCGTGCTGCTCAAGATGGTCTAACCAGAGCCGCGGAGCAGTATGTAAAGGACATACGGGTAAGAAAATTTTGATGATTATATATATCAGTAGTCCCCGAGACTTGAAACAGTTAGAAGAACTGATTTAAGGATCATTTGTTATGCAGGTTCTTACAAAAAAGAATACCCTACTGTCCTAGGAGCTAGAAGAGTGCAAGGCCCAACTTCAGGCCGCACTAGCCGCCGCAGGGGAGCCCAAGAAGACCCCCTCTGGTATTATACGCCTCAATTGATAAGTATCATATAGAGTGCGGCGTGTATGCAAGTCTGACAATAAAATTGCAGATGGCGCCGGATTAGATCCGGAGAAGCAGCAACTCCTACGCCAGCTAAAGGCTGGTGAGAGCATGCTTACAAAGGTGTGGCAGGAGAAGAATGATCTCCAAGATGCCAACACCCAGCTGGGCGTGGTACTAAAGTATGTTCGTGCCCAACTGTGGGACTCCGTTAAGGAGAATCGGCGGCTTCGACGCGGCATGTTTAGTCAGTGCTTGAACGAACCTTGAAAAAGAGTTCGGCGAGGAAGTCGATTAACATAGTTATGTCTGTAGGTATGCTAACAGGTCGTCCTGCAGAGGAAATGCCCGGTTCTACGGGTGACCTTCTCCCCGAGCTCTCACAGCTTCACGAACGAGTTCAGCAGGTGATGCAAGGCGTTGCCCGGGCCTTGTGGCCCTCCGTCTCCGTGCCCGCAGGCCTTGGAGAGCTTGCAGAGAAGCTGAAGGGAGCGCAACGGCGCTTCCAATTATGGAAGATATCGGCCTGCCGTCAAGGCGCCAGGGAGGCCTGGGCCATGGTGAAGACGCGGTACACGAAGGCTGGCCCAAACCACATGGCCGAGGTCGGACCTGTGGGGCCCGATGGGAAGGAGATCCCTGTGAGCTTAGTGTACAGCCAGGTAGAGTTGGCCGCCAAATATTCCCAGCAGGACTGTAAACTAGACAGCCTGTTGGATGGTATTGAGGAGGAGTATAACCAGTAAAATTGACTTTGTAATTTAAAATGACATGTATAATGCCTTCTAGCCAGATTGTAGATCATTTGTCATGGCAGACCTTTTCGCTTCAACCTCGGGACCCGATAGTCCGGAGTGTGTCCGAATACCCTCTCGGTTATGTAAGAACCGAGGCATGCATGGAGACCAGGCGTAGGGGTCATTAGTGCTTGAATAGACAAGTGCCCAACTAGTTATGTTATATTACATGGTTAGTAAGAAACATCTTCCAGGGAGAATAGTTTCGTTAAGGGTTCCTTTCCCTGGGAGGCATGCCCTAAAGTGCATGTCCGGACTGCGAAAAAAGCAGAAAAGCATATGGGGCAGATAAATAAACAAGTGGAAAATCGTCTTTTAGTTCACCAACCGAATATTCCCTTAAGAACGCTAGCTTTTGGCTTCACCCAGTCTGAGGTACACATCCGGCTAACCCGATAGTAACAATCGCAGAGGTGCTCCCTTTACCTCCTAGCCGAACAATCGGGAACGTAGGGGTAAGCACAGGAGCCAGGCAACCCAGCTTGGCCAAAACTTAAGTCATATCGATGCATATAATGGTGAATAAAAGGTACATGCGGAAGTGTGACACATGTGTTGGGCATGAAGCCCGTATAAATAAGCTTCTGTTAAAGAAGCCCCCAGGTATATTAAGCGCGAATAGCGCGTCAGTTGTGTGCGAATAAGGCATGAATGAGCCCTTAAAGGCTATAAGAGAAAAAAGAGGGGAGAAGGAGAGAAATATAAGACAACTAGTGTATAAAAAATGGACAGAGGAAGGAGACGAACACAGAGTCCGGCGCTAGGCGTAGAATCTTCGGAGACGGGCTGCGTTCCATGGGTTTGGCTCGAGTTGGTTATCCGATGCATCTCGCAGACGGTACACTCCGCCAGTCAGGACTTGGTCAATAATAAAGGGACCTTCCCATTTGGGCTTGAGTCTGTCCTTTTTCTTGTTCGGTAGGCGTAGAACTAATTCGCCAACATTGTAAGTTTTAGCCCGTACTTCTCTGCTTTGGTACCTTCGAGCCTGCTGTTGATAGAATGCGGAGCGGGCTTTTGCCATGTCACGCTCCTCCTCCAGGGCGTCCAAACTGTCCTGCCGATCGAGTTCGGCCTCTCTTTCTTTGTACATGCGCACTCGAGGTGAGTCATGAATTATGTTGCAGGGCAAAACTGCCTCTGCGCCGTACACCATGAAGAATGGTGTGTATCCAGTGGTACGATTCGGCGTGGTCCGCAACCCCCACAGTACGGAGTCGAGCTCCTCTACCCAGTGCGTGTTAGATTCCTTGAGGGACCGCACTAATCTGGGTTTGATGCCACTCATGATTAGACCATTTGCTTGCTCGACTTGACCGTTAGTTTGTGGGTGATAGACTGAAGCATAATCGAGCTTGATGCCCATGTTTTTGCACCAGAGTTTGACCTCGTCGGCCATAAAATTCGTGCCATTATCAGTGATGATGCTGTGGGGGACGCTGTAACGGTGTACGACCCCGGATATGAAGCCTATCACCGGTCCGGATTCGGCCGTCTTAACAGGCTTGGCCTCTATCCATCTGGTGAATTTATCCACCATGACCAGTAGGTATTTTTGCTTGTGGGTTCCCCCTTTAAGGGGTCCAACCATGTCAAGCCCCCAGACCGCGAAGGGCCAGGTGATGGGTATAGTTTGGAGGGCGGTGGGTGGCATATGGCTTTGATTAGCAAAGAGCTGGCAACCAGCGCATCATTGGACTAAGTCCTGGGCATCTGCCTGGGCCGTCGGCCAATAAAATCCTGTACGGAAGCACTTGCTTACAAGGGCCCGGGCTGCAGCGTGGTGCCCGCCGAGTCCGGCGTGAATTTCGGCCAGAAGATTCCGCCCTTCCTCTTTAGAGATACACCTTTGAAGGACTCCGGTGGTGCTTTTCTTATAAAGCTCTCCCTCATGGACTTTATAGGCTTTAGATCGCCGCACTATGCAGCGTGCCTTGTTTTGATCCTCGGGAAGTTCCTGCCTGGTTAGGTAGGCTAGGAATGGTACTGTCCACGGGGCAATGACTGCCATTAGTACGTGGGCTGAGGGTGTTACTTCGTTGGCAGAGCCTCCAATTGTGTCAGAGTGTTCGGTGTCGGGCAGTGCGGTTGGCTCCGGGCTGTTATTTCCGGGTTCCCCTTCCCATACTATGGATGGCTTGAACAACCTTTCCAAGAAGATGTTGGGGGGGGGGGGGGACGGCATCGCCCTTTGCGCCAATGCGTGCCAGGACGTCTGCTGCCTGGTTGTTTTCCCGGGCTATATGGTGAAATTCGAGCCCCTCAAACCGAGTTGATATTTTTAGGATGGCGTTGCGATAAGCTGCCATTTTTGGATCCTTGGCATCAAAGTCTCCATTTATTTGGGATATCGCGAGGTTCGAATCCCCGTGCACCTCTAGGCGTTGAATGCCCATGGATACTGCCATCCGGAGACCATGTAAAAGGGCCTCGTATTCGGCTGCGTTGTTGGAGTCCGTATACATTATCTGTAGTACGTATTGAACTGTATCACCTGTTGGGGACGTTAGAATGACGCCAGCCCCCAGACCAGCCAACATTTTGGAGCCGTCGAAGTGCATGATCCAGTTGGAATATGTGCCATACTCTTTAGGGAGTTCGGCTTCAGTCCATTCGGCGACGAAGTCGGCCAAAACTTGCGATTTAATAGCTCGCCGTGGCTTGTATGTTATGTCGAACGGGAGGAGCTCAATGGCCCATTTGGCAATCCGGCCCACCGCGTCGCGGTTGTTTATAATATCGTTAAGTGGCACTTCCGAGGCTATTGTTATCGAACACTGTTGAAAGTAGTGTCGCAACTTCCGGGATGCCATGAATACCGCGTACGCTATCTTTTGATAATGCGGGTACCGTGACTTGCATGGAGTGAGGACCATGGACACATAGTAAACCGGATTTTGAAGGGGGAATTTGTGTCCGTCCGTTTCTCGTTCGACGACGAGTATTCCGCTCAGAACTTGGTGAGTTGCCGCAATGTACAATAGCATTGGTTCGCCAATGTTTGGCGCGGCCAGGACCGGGTTTGTTGCCAATATGGCTTTTATTTCGTCGAGTCCAGCCGTGGCAGCATCCGTCCACTCGAAGTGTTTGGTGCGCCGGAGGAGGCGATAAAGGGGTAATGCCTTTTCTCCTAAGCGGGAGATAAAGCGGCTTAGAGCCGCCACACATCCGGTTAATTTTTGTATTTGTTTGAGGTCCTTTGGGATATCCAATTGTGACAGAGCTCGGATCTTGGCTGGATTTGCTTCAATTCCTCTACCAGATACAATGAAGCCCAAGAGCTTTCCAGCTGGTACGCCGAAAACACATTTTTCCGGGTTGAGCTTGATGTCATATGTTCAGAGGTTATCGAATGTGAGCCTCAAGTCGTCTACTAGAGATTCGACATGCTTGGTTTTGAGGACCACGTCATCTACGTATGCCTCCACTGTTTTGCCGATCTGGTTTGCTAGACATGTCTGAATCATGCGCTGATATGTTGCGCCGGCGTTTTTGAGCCCAAAGGGCATTGTGTTGAAGCAGAATGGGCCGTATGGTGTGATGAATGCCGTTGTGGCTTGATCTGACTCTGCCATCTTAATTTGATGGTAGCCGGAATATGCGTCGAGGAAACACAACGAATCGTGTCCTGCGGTGGCGTCAATAATTTGATCGATGCGGGGGAGAGGGAAAGGATCCTTTGGGCAAGCTTTGTTGAGGTCCTTAAAATCGACACGCAAGCGCCAGGATTTATCCTTCTTTGGTACCATCACCAGGCTTGCTAGCCAGTCCGGATGTTTTACGTCTCTGATGAATCCGGCCTCCAATAGTTTGGCTAGTTCCTCTCCCATGGCTTGTCTCTTAGGTTCGGAGAAACAACGAAGAGCCTGTTTGACTGGCTTGAATCCTTCTAGGATATTTAGGCTATGCTCGGCCAGCCTGCGTGGGATTCCTGGCATGTCTGAAGGGTGCCAGGCAAAAATGTCCCAGTTCTCGCGTAGGAACTCTCGCAGTGCGGCGTCTACATCGGTGTTTAATTGTGCCCCGATGGAAGTTGTTTTTGTAGGGTCCGTTGGATGGACTTGGAATTTGACTATCTCGTCCGCTGGTTTAAAGGAGGTGGACTTGGATCTTTTGTCGAGTATCACGTCGTCCCTGTTCACCGTGGAGTGCAGCGCAGTCAGTTCCTTAGCCGCTAGGGCTTCGGCTAGTGCCTCGAGGGCTAGTGCGGCTGTCTTATTTTTGACGCGGAGTGTTGTGTCCGGATCACTAGAGGCTGTGATGATTCCGTTGGGCCCGGGCATTTTGAGCTTCATGTACCCATAATGGGGTATGGCTTGGAAGATTGTAAACGCCTCCCGCGCTAATAGGGCGTGGTATCCGCTGCTGAACGGGGCCACTTGGAATGTGACCTCTTCGGACCTATAATTGTCCGGCGTGCCGAACACCACATCCAATGTGATTTTTCCTGTATAGTGCGCTTCCTGACTGGGGATTATTCCTCTAAAGGTTGTGCTGCTTTGCTCAATGTGGTTCCAGTCTATCTCCATTTTTTGAAGAGTTTCCTCATAAATGAGGTTCAATCCGCTGCCGCCATCCATGAGTACCTTGGTGAGTCGAAAGCCGTCCACGATTGGACTGAGGACCAATGCGGCTGGTGCTCGGGCTGTTCGGAATTTAGGTTCATCACTGGCATTGAAAGTAATAGCCGTGTCACTCCATGGGTTTATTGTGGCCACATGGTAGACTTTGGCAAGGTTGCGGAGTGTTCGTTTTCGCATATTGTTTGATGCGGAAGTCTCGAAGACTGTTAATACCGTGTTGGTATCTTTTGGCTGATGCTCTGTGGCTTCTGGGATTAGAAGATCTTCGCCACTTTTGGCCATCTACCGGGGTATCCAACATGCTCTAAGGCTATGAGTTGGTGTGGCGCCCTCTGTACTGTGAATTTTACAGGGTCCATTGAGCCACCCCTCCAACACGGTTCCATGCCCTGTAGAGGGTTTTTGCTTTTTGTTGTTTAACCTGGGTGTCTAGCGATAATGCACCATATCATTTTGGACTGGGTTTGTATTCAGGGCCGGATTGTCCCAAAATTTTATTTTGGTTTTCCGGGCGCTTTCCATCGCGCAGTACTTTTGTACTATGGACGCCAAGTCAGCGAAGCGTGTAATTTCACGGCGACTTATGGCGTTGAGGATTCCCTTGTCCGTGCAATTGTTGCAGAAGAATGAAATTGCATCCTCCTCGCGGCAGTCCTTTATCCTGTTCATGACCAGGAGGAATCTGGCCCAGTAATGGTGTACTGTTTCTTTGGGCTCTTGCCGAATTTGGGATAGATCGCTTATGTTTGGGTGGGTGGGTGGAATTAAATCCAGAACCTCACCCAATCTGAGACTCAGGGGCCCAGGAATTTCTGAACTCGGAAGCTTGGGTTCTTGGATGTTGTCCAATGAATCTAGCCCGCTGCCTGACTTTAGGTTTAGGGCCTGAGTGACGTCCTCCCCTCCGCGGGTATCCGGCTTGGAGGGATCAGGAATCCGGACATAACTAGTCCTTAAGATAGATGAAGGGTTGCCGCATTGTCCCTCCACCACTGCAACGTGATGGGTGGCCTGGGGAGAGTTAATCTCTCTCAGATCGGGTTTAAGCCCAATCTGATCGTAGTCTGTAGCGACTCCCAGGGCGGCGATGCGATCCAAGATCTCGTTTAGGGAAGAGAGCTCCATCGGATCTAACTGCTCGGCGAGTTCCGAGTTGACGTGAAGATTGCTTTCGATGACCCAAGAAGTCTTCGTCGGCGCGGCGGTCGAACAGGCGGTCACAAGGAAACCACCTAGCCGGAGAGTTTTGCCGATAGCCAAAGCTCCTTTAGCAACAGTGCCATTTTTAAAAACGGGATGTGGCATCCTTCCTGATGGCGACGGCACAGAGGAACTCTCAATGAAAGCACCAATGTCACTGTCAAAACCAGCGGATCTCGGGTAGGGGGTCCCGAACTGTGCGTCTAGGCGGATGGTAACAGGAGACAAGGGGCACGATGTTTTTACCCAGGTTCGGGCCCTCTCGATGGAGGTAAAACCCTACTCCTGCTTGATTAATATTGATGATATGGGTAGTACATGAGTAGATCTACCACGAGATCGGAGAGGCTAAACCCTAGAAGCTAGCCTATGGTATGATTGTTGTTCGTCCTACGAACTAAAACCCTCCGGTTTATATAGACATAGGAGAGGGTTAGGGTTACACAGAGTCGGTTACAACGGAAGGAGATCTACATATCCGTATCGCCAAGCTTGCCTTCCACGCCAAGGAAAGTCCCATCCGAACATGGGACAAAGTCTTCAATCTTGTATCTTAATAGTCCAGGAGTCCGGCCAAAGGTCATAGTCCGGCTATCCGAACACCCCCCTAATCCAGGACTCCCTCAGTCGTCTCGACACCATAGCAGCGAAGATGTGTTGGCATCAGTTGGCCGTGGTCCACGGACCATGCAAGGGTAGAAGCCTTGTTCAACGGCTTCAGCTCTGGACCTGGGTGGAAGATTTCTGTACAAGATGTCTCCCCAGGGTCGCTTGATGGTATTCTTCTCACCATATTCCTGGGTCACGAACTTGTACTTGTACCATTGTTCTGCCCAATATCTTGGAATCTATTGGATTCGCGTTTTGCGCTGATTGTAGTCCTCCTCTGGATCTGTCTTGTACAACTCATAGAGGTCAGGAGGCAAATCTCTTGATGTATTCCCACGGCGCTGTCTGCCACCTTTCCTTGCAGACTTCTCTGTTGCCATGAGGTTCAAACTGAATGGCTTCAACACTGTCAAAGGCTTCCGTCTGCTGGTCAGACAGGAACTGGCTTCGGGAGAGTTGATATGATGCTGTAAGAATTCTGCAAATGAATGCAGACTATGAGGACCAAGGGATTCTCCCACGGACATGTACCTGTGACAGCATTAGAGATGCGAGGGAAGGGGAAGAGGTCATATGCATTCTCAGAAGACTTTGAAGATAAATCAGTTTAGAAGACATTAACCTCATAGCGCGAAGACATTCACTTATATGTTGAGAGTTGGTTCCAGATTTGGACGAATCCAAGAATAAGTACAAGTGAGGAATCTAACTACGTGTGAAGCATAAGTGAATATACTAGGCATCATATGAGATGCAGACATGATAGATCCAAATTAGTGGAGGCAGAAACCACTTTTGGCAGAAAGTATGAATCTATAGGATCAAAAAGACGGTAAAAAGAGGGTTTTAATTTACCACACGATAAACTGCTAGACGGAATAGAAGCTGAGGCCGAGCAGTTCGATCTTCCGTGCCCTAACTTGGCGACGGAGGACACCTACGGCGGCGGCCGAGAAGACGATGTCCGCGGCCGGCGTGAAGACGGCGTCGGAGAGGTCACGGCAGCTAAGCGCTTCATCGCCGGCGTCGTCGAGAGCTAGCGGTGGCGCTAGGGTTTGTCGAGGTGGAGGGGTGGAAGAAAGATTTTGACTGTGATTGGATGTGCATTTATAGGGAAAGGGACGACACAACGCAATTACGTAGGTGCCCCTGGCGGTTCACATCTGAGGGACACGTGGCGAACATGCAACATACTTGGAGTTGTCCCACGTTCCCACGCCCGCCTGGACTGTCGGATGGTCGTTCCGGCTTCTCCGGGTTTCAGGCAATAAGAATTGAGCATTTAAAACAAATTTAATGTCTGTCTCTGTATCTTCTGCTATCAAGGACGCAGAGAAGACATTCAACAGTTTCAACATAATGCATATGATTTGGATAGATAGAGTTTGAGGTAGAAATCATAGAGAGGTTAGGGTCTGATCACATTCACTTAGTTCAAAAGATTCAAACGAGAAGACATAGCTATAAGTGAATGTTGTAGAGGACAGAACACTAATATATGTGTATATCAGAATACAACCAAATCAACATTGTGAAGATAAACATGAAGTCATGATAACATTGAAGACAAACCAAATGCGAAGACATAATAAATGTAATGCCATGAGCAAAACACTTCAAAAAGAATATTTTAGTGGCGACGTTGCGCACCTTATAGGAAGTATTAGACCCAGACACGGCACACAATTATCGTGGCACTCTGAACTCAAATTCCGCTTTAATCTATTCACACTTAGAGTGTAAGTCTTCATTGATTGAAGATATACTTTACTTCGTGTGTTGCACATCTAAGTCATCAATATGCATAAGTGTTAGGATGTGTGCCTGATCACAGGACATTCGACGATTCCAAGATATTTAGCTCACACCGCAACTTGCAAAACCTTTTCTCATCCAAGGGCTTTTTGAAGATATCTGCCAATTGCTCTTCAGTGTTGACGTGAATGATGTCAATATCTTCCTTCATAACATGATCTCTGAGAAAGTGATGACGAATTTCAATGTGCTTTGTCTTCGAGTGCTGAACTGGGTTGTTGGCAATCTTGATGGCGCTCCCATTGTCACAGTAGAGTGGAACTTGTTTCAGATGGATGCCATAGTCCTTGAGTGTTTGCTTCATCCATAGAAGCTGAGCGCAGCAAGATCCAACAGCAATGTATTCAGATTCAGCAGTGGAGACTGATACACAGTTCTGCTTCTTTGAAGACCAACAGACAAGTGATCTTCCCAGAAAGTGACATGTGCCTGATGTAGACTTGCGATCCACCTTGTCACCAGCATAATCAGCATCCGAGAATCCAACTAGATCAAACTCCGAGCCCTTTGGATACCATAATCCTAATGTTGGGGTGTAAGCCAAATATCGAAGAATTCGCTTCACAGCTAAGTGATGCGATTCCTTTGGTGCCGCTTGAAATCGAGCACACATGCAAACACTAAGCATAATATCTGGCCTAGATGCACATAAATAAAGTAAAGAACCAATCATGGAATGGTATACCTTTTGATCGAACTCTTTACCATTAGCGTCAGGACCCAGATGACGCTTGGTTGGCATTGGCGTCGTATAACCTTTGCAGTCTTGCATTCCAAACTTCTTCAGGCAATCTTTGAGATATTTCTCTTGAGATATGAAGATGCCATTGCTTTGCTGACGAATTTGAAGACCAAGGAAGAACTTTAGCTCACCCATCATGGACATCTGATATTGCTCTTGCATCATGTGTCCAAATTCATCACTGTATTTCTGGTTGGTGCAGCCGAAGATGATGTCATCCACGTATATTTGGCACACAAACAGTTCATCATCATATGTATTCGTGAAGAGTGTGGGATCCAGGGAACCAGGTTTGAAGCCTCTTCTCTTCAGGAAGTCTTTGAGTGTATCATACCAAGCGCGAGGGGCTTGTTTGAGTCCATACAGTGCCTTGTTTAGCTTGTACACCATATCAGGATGTTTTGGATCTTCAAAGCCAGGAGGTTGTGCAACATACACTTCTTCTTCAATCTTGCCATTGAGAAATGCACTTTTCACATCCATTTGAACAGCAGGATGTTGTGATGGTTTGCATAGGCTAGCAATATGCGAATAGCTTCAAGCCTAGCCATAGGAGCAAAAGTTTCATCGAAGTCAATCCCTTCAACTTGAGTGTATCCTTGAGCAACGAGACGAGCCTTGTTTCTGACAAGTTGACCATGCTCATCTTGCTTGTTGCGATATATCCATTTTGTGCCAATTATGTTGTGCTTGCGGGGGTCAGGACGCTTGACAAGTTCCCAGACATTGTTCAGCTTGAACTGTTGGAGCTCTTCTTGCATAGCTTGAATCCATTCAGGTTCCATGAAGGCTTCAGCAACTTTCTTGGGTTCAGATATTGAGACAAATGCAAAGTGACCACAGAAATTTGCTAGCTGCGTTGCTCTTGAATGAGTGAGTGGACCAGGTGCATTGATGCTATCAATTATTTTCTCAATCTGTACTTCATTTGCAACTCGAGGATGAACCGGGCGAAGATTTTGCTCTTGCTGATTATTGTCATCATTAGGAGGATTGTCTTCGGGCTGAGCATTGTCTTCAGGTTGATTAGGTGCAGAAATGATAAGTTCCTCTTCAGGTTGTGCTTCATTTAGTATGATTTCTCCAGTTCCTATGAGCTTGATGGTTTCACTAGGTGGAACTTCATGTAGCACATTTGGCAGGTGCTCTCTTTGCGAGCCATTAGTCTCATCGAACCGCACATCCATAGTTTCAACCACTTTATAGTGAAAGAGATTGAAGACTCTGTAGGAGTGCGAACCCTTTCCATTTCCAAGCATAAAACCTTCATGTGCTTTCGGTGCAAATTTTGAAGTGTGATGTGGATCCCTGATCCAGCACTTAACACCAAATACTCTGAAGTAACTGACATTTGGCTTCTTACCAGTGAGGAGTTCATAGGATGTTTTCTTCAGAATCTTGTGAAGATAAACACGGTTGATGACATGGCATGCAGTATCAATAGCTTCAGGCGAGAACTTTCTTGGAGTCTTGTATTCATCGAGCATCGTCCGAGCCATCTCAATGAGTGTTCTGTTCTTGCGCTCCATGATGCCATTCTGCTGAGGCGTGTACGGAGCAGAGAACTCATGAGTGATTCCCAATGTTTCCAAGTAAAGATCGAGGTCGGTGTTCTTGAACTCTGTGCCATTATCACTTCTGATATGCTAGATCTTGACGCCATAATTGTTCATGGCACGGTTGGCGAAGCGTCTGAAGACATCCTGCACTTCAGTTTTTTAGAGAATTATGTGCACCCATGTATATCTTGAATAATCATCAAGAATGACGAAGCCATAGAGACAAGCAGTAGTAGTGAGAGTAGAGTAGTGAGTAGGACCAAATAAGTCCATGTGTAGCAGCTCGAAGGGTTGAGATGTTGTCATGATTGTCTTCGAGGGATGCTTGGCCACAGTCATCTTCCCAGCTTCGCAGGCACCGCACAGATGATCCTTCTTGAACTTGACGCCCTCGATGCCTATGACATGCTTCTTCTTTGTGAGAGTGTGTAAGTTCCTCATGCCATCATGCCCTAGCCTCCGATGCCAGAGCCAACACTCTGAAGCTTTTGCTAGAAGACATACGGCAAGCTTTGGTCCTGCCGAGAAATCTACCATGTACAGATCATCTTTCTAGTACCCTTCAAAGACTAGAGACTTGTCAGACTCCATTAGTACAAGGCAACGATATTTTCCAAATATCACAATCATGTTTAAGTCACAAAGCATTGAGACAGACATTAAGTTGAAACCAAGGGATTCAACAAGCATCACTTTATCCATGTGCTGATCCTTTGAGATTGCAACTCTACCTAGACCCAATACCTTGCTTTTACCAGTGTCAGCAAATGTGATGTGACTCTTGTCAGATGGAAGTAAGGTTGAGTCCATGAGAAGACTTCGATCACCAGTCATATGATTAGTGCATCCGCTCTCCATAATCCATTCTGGAGCATGAGGTGTCATACCCTATAGTACAGTTAGGGGGATACGCTTCACCAAGAGTATTGTGAAGCGTAAACATTTGACGGGCAAGAGGATTATCTAAGCTCAGATCAAGATTAGGACTGATAGGATAATTGACAAGCGATTCAGGAACAAAATACATAGTAAGACCATTTGGGCATTTGATCTTGCGCCCTACAAGTTGTTTTAGGTCCCCAGCAATAGCATCAGACGCCTTTGATTTCCGGCTGGAGACCTTTCCCTACAAAAGAAAGTTAATTCTTCTTAACCACCCACATCTTCAGGGGTGGCTTAGAAGCAATGAGTCTAAGTGCAGCATCTGAGAACTTCGGCTTTGGAGCCCTAGCAAATAGCCTTGCAGGAGATGAATGATACTCATATGAATAAGTAGAAAAGTTCTTTGTTTTATGAACATAGCTGTTTGACGAAACACGCTCATATTCATAAGTTTGAGTACGATTTCCCTGCAAAACATTGGCATTAGGGTGACTCAGTTGGGTCCTGTATTTGTATGAAGCCTTTGGACCATATGAAGCCTTTGGTCTGGGATTTGTCTTCTTCCGAGGTGGTGTCATGATGACGTTCACATGAAGATTCTCAATACAACTTTTGGGAACCCAGATCTTCTTCATAGGTGGCCCATTCCTGCAGTTAGTACCAATATACGTGGCAACACTTCACTATTCTGATTCTTAAACAGTTTATAGTTTTGCATCAAAGGATTCATCAATGATAATAGGGTTAGCACAAGTGAAGCTAGATAAGGTGGATGGATCCACTGAAGGTCCCTTTGCAGCAACCCATGTGGTTTTGGGGTATTGCTCGGGCTTCTAGTAGGAGCCATCAACATTCATTTTCCTCTCAAACCCAACACCCTCTTTCCTAGGGTTTCGGTTCAGAATCTGCTTTTTGAGGACATCACACAGTGTCTGATGCCCTTTGAGACTTTTGTACATCCCATTTTCAAGCAATGTCTTCAACCTAGCATTTTCATCAGCAGCAGTAGTGGTATCCTCAGCAGAGGGGTTAGTTACCACTTCAGCAGTTGAAGATATTGCAACAGTAGCAGAAGTAGAACATTCAGCAACAGAAGTAGCGTTATCACGCTCAAGGCATTTTAGACATGGTGGTTCAAATCCTTCCTAAGCGGAACTGATCTGTTGAGCGCGAAGTGACTCATTCTCTTTTTGAAGATCTTCATGAGCCGCTCTCAATTTCTCAAGCTCTTGCTTCCTTTGAAGATAATCATAGGAGAGCTTTTCATGAGTGGTTGAGAGCGTTTCATGACGACTTTCAAGTTCCTGGTACTTAACATGATGATTTTTTATGTCTTCAATTAAGGACTGAGAATGGGTCATTTCCGCGTCCAACAGGTCATCACTTTTGTCTAACAGTTTTTGAGTATGTTCCATAGCTTTCTGTTGTTCAGTTGCAATTTTAGCAAGTGTTTTGTAGCTGGATTTGGATTCACAATCAGAGTCATCTTCACTTGATGTTTGAAAGTAAGCATCACGTGATTTTACCTTGGCACCACGTGCCATGAAGCAGTAGGTGGGAGCAGAGTCGTCCTTGTCATTAGCATCAGCGTTGGTGATGGGGCCATTGTCTTCAGTGTTGAAGATGGACTTGGAAACATAGGCAGTAGCTAGAGCCAGACTTGCAACGCCAGGGTCGGACTCCTCCTCAGACTCCTCCTCCGCCTCATCACAAGCAGACTCCTCCTCTGAATCCATCTCCTTGCCAACAAAAGCACGAGCCTTGCCAGATGAGCTCTTCTTATGAGATGAAGACTTGGATGAGGACTTGGAAGAAGACTTTGAGGATTTCTTCTTCTTCTTCTTGTCATCAGAATCATATTCCTTGATCTTCTTCTTCTTCTTCTTCTTCTTCTTCTTCTTCTTCTTCTTCTTCTTCTTCTTCTTCTTCTTCTTCTTCTTCTTCTTCTTCTTGTTCTCATTGTGCCACTGTGGACACTCAGAGATGTAGTGTCCAGGTTTCTTGCACTTGTGACATGTTCTCTTCTTGTAGTCATGAGTGGAAGCTTCATCATTTCTTGAGCTTGATCGTGAAGACTTTCTGAAGCCCTTCTTCTTAGTGAACTTCTGGAACTTCTTCACAAGCATAGCAAGTTCCTTTCCAATGTCTTCAGGATCATCAGAACTGCAGTTAGATTCTTCTTCACATGAGGAAACAACTTTTGCCTCCAAAGCACGAGTTCGGCCATAGTTGGGACCATAGATATCTCTTTTCTCAGATAGCTGGAACTCATGTGTGTTGAGCCTCTCAAGTATGTCAGACGGGTCGAGTGTCTTGAAGTCAGAGCGTTCTTGTATCATCAGGGCAAGGGTGTCGAACGAGCTGTCAAGTGATCTCAACAGTGTCTTGATGATTTCATGCTTGGTGATCTCAGTGGCGCCAAGAGTACGAAGCTCATTTGTGATGTCAGTGAGGCAATCAAACGTGAGCTGGACATTCTCATTGTCGTTTCTCTTGAAGCGGTTGCGAAGAACACTGATCCTTTGATCTTTCTGGGTTGAGACGCCTTTGTTGACCTTGGAGAGCCAGTCCTAGACTAGCTTCGACGTTTCCAGAGCACTCACACGGCCATACTGTCCTTTGGTCAGATGACTACAGATGATGTTCTTGGTAGTAGAGTCCAGTTGAATGAACTTATTGACATCAGCGGGGGTGACACCTTCACCAGCCTTGGGAACACCATTCTTGACGACATACCAGAGGTCGACATCAATGGCTTCAAGATGCATGCGCATCTTATTCTTCAAGTAGGGATATTCAGTTCCATCGAAGACTGGGCAATGAGCGGAGACTTTGATTATCTTTGCAGTCGACATAGCTAAAACTCCAGGTGGTTAAACCGAATCACACAAAACAAGGGAGTACCTCGCTCTGATACCAATTGAAAGTGCTAGTTATCAACAAGAGGGGGGTGAATAGGCGATTTTTATGAAAGTCTTCAAAACATGAGAGTTTCGAAGACAAACAGTAGAAATGGACCTATATTGATATGCAGCGGAAGGTAGACTACACTAAGCAAGCCATAGTCAAGTATGCAATGAAGTGAAAGCACGAAGACTAATAGCAACTAGGTAGTAAAGATCAGGATGGAAGATAGTGTGAAGCCAAACAATGATAGTAGTCACACAGTAAAGTCAGACAGGTAGTGCAAGCAGGCAATGACTTCACGAAGACAAATTGTAAGTAAAGAGAGGGAGAGGATAGAACCAGTCACTTGGAGAGGACACAAGATTTGTTGGACCAGTTCCAGTTGCTGTGACAACTATACGTCTGGTTAGGGAGGCTGAGATTCAACTCAGAAGACCATGTCTTCACCTTATTCCCCTTGAGCTAAGGACACCCAGTCCTCGCCCAATCACTCTGGTAAGTCTTCAAGGTAGACTTCCAAACCTTCACAGACTTCGTTCACCGGAGATCCACAATGACTCTTGGATGCTCAGAACGTGACGCCTAACTGGCTGGAGGATTCACAGTCCTCAAGTGTAACAAGTCTTTAGGTCACGCGGACAGAAAGACTTCAGTGATGCCTAACACTCTTTGGCTCTGGGTGTTTGGGCTTTGTCCTCGCAAGGATTTCTCTCTTTCAAAAGCTTCGGAGGTGGGTTGCTCTCAAACGACAAAAGCCGTGCACTAACTCTGAGCAGCCACCAATTTATGGTGTAGGGGATGGGCTATTTATAGCCACTAGGCAACCCGACCTGATTTGTCCGAAATGACCCTAGGTCACTAAGGAACTGACACGTGTTCCAACGGTCAGATTTCAAACACACACGACAACTTTACTTGGGCTACAAGTAAAGCTGACTCATCCAGCTCTGGATAAGATTTGCTCTCATTGTCTTCGCTCGAAGACATAGGATTTGGTTGAGCATCACTTCACACTCTGACTTGGTTCACTGGGACCCCACTTAACAGTACGGTGGTTCCTATGACTCAACAAAGAAGAAAAGGAAACAACGAAACTACTAAGTCTTCGCGCTCCATAGTCTTCACGCAATGTCTTCTTTTGTCATAGTCTTCAATGTGAATATCTTCACATACCACCTTTGTCTTCAATGTCTTCATACATTTTTAGGGGTCATCTCCGGTAGGTAAACCGAATCAATGAGGGACTTCTACCCGTATTATCCTGCAATTCTCACAAACACATTAGTCCCTCAACCAGGTTTGTCGTCAATACACCAAAACCAACTAGGGGTGGCACTATATGCATTTACACAGCCACATATCAAATTATCAAAGTAGCAAACACAAATCGAACTAACATGATGTAAGTGACTAGATGAAAATCCCGTGTACCCTCAAGAACTCTTTGCTTGTCATAAGTGACTCATTTGGCCTGTCCTTTGCCTCAAACAGATTGGGCTACCTTGCTGCACTTTTGTTACTACTACTGTTACTTGCTCATTATAAATTATCTTGCTATCAAACTACTCCGCTACTTACAATTTCAGCACTTGCAAACATTACCTTACTGAAAACTACTTGTCATTTCCTTCTGCTCCTCGTTGGGTTCGACACTCTTACTTATCGAAAAGACCTACAATTGATCCCCTATACTTGTGGGTCATCAAGGCTATTTTTTGGCGCCATTGCCGGGGAGTGAAGCGCCTTTGGTAAGGAAACATTTATATACCATGCTAAAATTTATTGTCACTTGTTACTATGGAAAACAATCCTTTGAGGGGTTTGTTCGGGGTATCTTCACCTCGACCGGAACCACAATTAGCTACCCCTCAACCTACTGCACCTACTGAAAATATTGAATATGAAATTCCTTCAGGTATGATAGAACAACTGCTAGCTAATCCTTATGCAGGAGATGGAACCGAACATCATGATATGCACTTGATATATGTGGAACAAATTTGTGGATTGTTCAAGTTTGCAGGTTTACCCAGGGATGAAGTTATGAACAAGGTTTTCCCTTTATCTTTGAAGGGAAAAACATTGGCATGCTATAGGCTATGCGATGATATTGGATCTTGGAATTGGAATCGTTTGAAATTGGAGTTCCACCAAAAAATTTATCCTATGCATCTAGTACATCGTGATCGAAGTTATATATATAATTTTTGGCCTCATGAAGGAGAAAGTATTGCTCTAGCTTGAGGGAGGCTCAAGTCAGTGTTATATTCATGCCCCAATCATGAGCTCTCAAGACAAACTATTATCCAGAATTTTTATGCTCGGCTTTCTCGTAATGATCAAACCATGGTTGATACTCTTGTGCTGGTTCTTTTATGAAGAAGACTATTGAATTCTAGTGGGATCTTTTGGAAAGAATTAAACACAACTCTGAAGATTGGGAACTCGACGAAAGGTAAAGAGTCAGGTATTAAGATTAAGTATGATTGTGTTAAATCTTTTATGGATACCGATGCTTTTCAAAAGTTTAGCACTAAGTATGGACTTGACTCTGAAATAGTAGCCTCTTTTTGTGAATCATTTGCTACTCATGTTGATCTCCCTAAAGAGAAGTGGTTTAAATATCACCCACCTATTAAAGAAGAAATTAAAGAACCAATACCAGTTAAACAAGAAACTATACTTTATAATGTTGATCCAGTTGTTCCTTCTTCTTATATTGAGAAACCACATTTCCCTGTTAGGATAACGGAACATGATAAAGTTTCAATTGTGGTTAACAAAATATATATTAGAACACCTAAACCCGATGAACAAATTGAAGTAGAACCTAGCATTGCTATGGTTAAAGATCTCTTGGAACAAGATATAGATGAGTATGTTATTTACTTTTGTGAAGAAGTTGTTAGAATTGCCGCACCTGATAAAAAGGATAAACATAGACCTGTTGTTGTCATGCCTGTCATCTCAGTTAAAATAGGAGATTACCGTTATCATGGTTTTTGTGACATAGGTGCTAGTGTGAGTGCTATTCCTTACACGTTATATCAAGAAATTATGAAAGACATAGCACTTGCAGAGATAGAAGACATAGATGTTACTATTAAACTTGCTAATAGAGACACCATATCATCAATTGGGATTGTTAGAGATGTTGAAGTATTGTGTGGGAAAATAAAATACCCTACTGATTTTCTTGTTCTTGGTTGCCCACAAGATGACTTTTGTCCCATTATCTTTGGTAGACCTTTCTTGAACACCGTTTATGCTAAGATAGATTGTGAGAAACAAACTGTCGGTGTTAGTTTTGGTGATGAGTCTCATGAGTTTTATTTTTCCAAGTTTATTAGAAAGCTTCATGAAAAAGAATTGCCTAGTAAGGATGAATAAATTGGTCTTGCTTCTATTGCTGTACCACCTACTGATCGTTTAGAACAATATTTGCTAGACCATGAAAATGATTTACATATGCATGAAAGAAATGAAATAGATAAAATTTTCTTTGAATAATGTCCTCTTCTTAAACACAATTTGCCTATTGAAACTCTATGAGGTCCTCCTCCACCTAAAGGTGATCTTGTGTTTGAATTAAAACAATTGCCAGACACTTTGAAATATGCTTATCTTGATGAAAAGAAGATATATCCTATTATTATTAGTGCTAACCTTTCAGAACATGAAGAAGAAAGATTATTGAAAGTTCTAAGGAAGCACCGAGCTGCTATTGGATATGCTCTCGATGATTTAAAGGGCATTAGTCCCACTCTATGTCAGCACAAAATTAATATGGAACCTGATGCTAAACCCGTTGTTGATCACCAACGTCGGTTAAATCTGAAGATGAAAGAAGTGGTAAGAACGGAAATATTAAAACTCCTAGAAGCAGGTATGATCTATCCTAGAGCTGATAGTAGATGGGTAAGTCATGTTCATTGTGTTGCTAAGAAAGGAGGTATAACTGTTGTTCCTAATAATAAGAATGAACTTATTCCACAAAGAATTGGTATAGGCTATAGAATGGTAATTGTTTTGAGAAAATTAAACAATTAACTAGAAAAGATCATTAACCTTTGCCTTGTATTGATCAAATGCTTGAAAGATTATCTAAGCACACACACTTTTGCTTCCTTGACGGATGTTTTGGTTTTTCACAAATACTTGTTTCTCAACATGATCAAGAAAATACCACTTTTACTTGTCCCTTTGGAACTTATGCTTATAGACGTATGCCTTTTGGTTTATGCAATGCACCTGCTACCTTTCAAAGATGTATGACTGCTATATTCTCTGACTTTTGTCAAAAGATTGTTGAGGTTTTCATGGATGACTTCTCTATTTATGGGACAACTTTTGGTGATTGTTTAAGCAATCTTGATCGAGTTCTGCAGAGATGCGAGAAAACAAATCTTGTCTTGAATTGGGAGAAGTGCCACTTTATGGTTAATGAAGGCATTGTCTTGGGTCATAAAATTTCTAAAAGAGGTATCGAAGTGGACCAAGCTAAGGTTGATGCAATTGAGAAAATGCCATGTCCTGAAGATATAAAAGGTATTTGTAGTTTCCTAGGTCATGCTGGTTTCTATAGGAGATTTATCAAAGACTTATCTAAAATTTCTAGGCCTCTCACTAGTCTCTTGCAAAAGGATATTCCCTTTGTTTTTAATGATGATTGTTTAGAAGCCTTTGAAACACTCAAGAAAGCCTTAATATCTGCACCTATTATTCAACCACCTGATTGGAACTTGCCTTTTGAAATTATGTGTGATGCTAGTGATTATGCTATTGGTGATGTTCTAGGACAAAGAGTTGATAAGAAACTGAATATTATTCATTACGCTAGTAAAACTCTAGACAATACTCAAAGAAATTATGCTACCACTGAAAAAGAATTCTTAGCAATGGTGTTTGCTTGTGATAAATTTATACCTTATATTGCTGATTCCAAAGTAACTGTTCACACAGACCATGCTGCTGTTAAATATCTTATGGAAAAGAAAGATGCTAAACCTAGACTTATTCTTTGGGTTCTCTTGTTACAAGAATTTGATTTACATATCATTGATAGAAAAGGAGCTAAGAACCCAGTAGCTGATAATTTGTCTAGGCTTGAAAATGTGTTTGATGACCCACTACCTATTGATGATAGTTTTCCTGATGAGCAGTTAGCTGTAATAAATGTTTCTCATAATACTCCTTGGTATGCTTATTATGCTAATTACATTGTTGCTAAATATTTACCACCTATCTTTACATACCAGCAAAAGAAAAAAAAATTCTTCTATGATTTAAGACATTACTTTTGGGATGACCCACATCTTTATAAACAAGGAGTAGATGGTATTATTAGACGTTGTGTACCTGAGCATGAACAGGGACAAATCCTATGGAAATGTCACTCTGAAGCTTATGGAGGGCATCATGCTGGAGATAGAACTACTCATAAGGTATTCCAGTCTGGATTTTATTGGCCTACTCTCTTCAAGGATGCCCGAAGTTCGTTTTATCTATTGATGAATGTCAAAGGATAGGTAATATCGGTAAGCATCAAGAAATGCCTATGAATTATTCACTTGCTGTTCAACCATTTGTTGTTTGGGGATTTGATTACATGGGACCTTTTCCTTCCTGTAATGGGTATACACATATTTTGGTTGCTGTTGATTATGTTACTAAATGGGTATAAGCTATTCCAACTAGTAGTGCTGATCACAACACCTCTATTAAAATGCTTAAGGAAGTTATTTTCCCAAGGTTTGGAGTCCCTAGATATTTAATGACTGATGGTGGTTCACACTTTATTCATGGTGCTTTCCGTAAAATGCTTGCCAAGTATGATGTTAACCATAGAATTGCATCACCTTATCATCCTCAGTCTAGTGGTCAAGTTGAACTTAGCAATAGAGAAATAAAATTTATTTTGCAAAAGACTGTCAATAGGTCCAGGAAGAATTGGTCTAAGAAATTAGATGATGCACCTTGGGCTTATAGAACATCATATAAAAATCCCAATATGGGTATGTCTCCTTATAAAATGGTTATGGAAAAGCTTGTCATTTGCCTCTTGAGTTAGAACATAAAGCATTTTGGTAAATCAAAGAACTCAACTATGATTTCAAACTTGCTGGTGAAAAGAGGTTATTTGATATTAGCTGTCTAGATGAATGGAGAACCCAAGCTTATGAAAATGCAAAATTATTCAAAGAAAAAGTTAAAAGATGGCATGACAAAAGAATTCAAAAGCATGAGTTTAAAGTTGGAGAATATGTTCTTTTGTACAACTCTCGTGTCAGATTCTTTCGAGGAAAACTCCTCACAAAATGGGAAGGCCCATATGTCATGGAGGACGTTTACCAGTCTGGAGCCATCAAAATAAATAATCTCGAAGGTACTAACCCAAAGGTTTTCAATGGGCAATGAATAAAGCATTATATCTTAGGTACGCCCATTAACGTTGAAAGTAATATTATCCAAACTTTGACACCGGAAGAACACATAAAAGAGTCCTTCCGGAACACTCTAGAATCGTGAAAATAAGGAGGTATGTGATACGGTAAGTAAACGGACTCCAAAAAATCCACACAATATTTTTTATTAGTTTTGGAATATTTAAGAATTTTGGAAATAAAGAAACTTCCAGGAAGCGTCCCCTGGTGGGCACAAGACACCAGGGCGCGCCAGGCTTGCCTGGCGCGCCCAGGTAGGTTGTGCCCACCTGGGACACCTTCCGTACTCCATTTTTCTCCCTTATTCTTGTCCTCCAAGATAAAAAAATCTATATATACTTCCCGAACCTGTTAACCACCGTATCGCGGAGATAATCCTTTGTTCTCTTTTGCTTGTTGTTTTCTGTGAGATCCCATCTACCATGGCCTCTTCAAGCTCCTCCAAGGACAAGTTCTTCAAGAACATCATCAACCCATATCCGTGGGAGGTGGTGCAATACCCTCAAACCATACACATGCATGAGGGGGTGCATCACGTCCGCGATGTGCCATGTCCCAATGGGACGGGCACCGCGGAGGACGGGCTTGAAGCTGTGGAGCAAGATGTCTTCCGGTGGAAGGGGATGGTGGAGCGTGGACTCAATGCCAATCACCTCATGATCACGGACCTTTCCCATGATCTCAAGGTGGATGGCAAGCCCATGAAGGACATCATCTTCACGCTCAAAGAGCAATCAACTTCCTCCAAAGCCAGATCTATGACCTCCAAAACCAAGTCTTTGAATATGAGGCGAGGTTTAAAGGTATAAGTTTGGCTGCTAGTTGCAGGACCCGTGAGACTCACTCGTCCTCTTATGATGGCGGACCACTGCCATGGAAATCCGAGGACAAGATCTCTTCTTCATCACCACCATCTTCTACACCACCAAAGGAGAATTGAGTATCGGGTATGGGCACTCCCCTTGGCTTCCGCCAAGCTTGGGGGAGGTGCCTTGGTATTGTATCATCCCACTATCTTATTACTTTTACTTATTTTAGTTCGATCTTTTACTTTAGATGAATAAAAGTTTAGTTCAATCCTTTCTTCTTTGAGAGTTTGCTTAGTGATCTATCCTTGTAATCATGTGCAAGTTATATAATAAAGTTTAGTTTGAGTTTTTGCTTTCTTTACTTTCATGTGGCATATAAAAGAAAGAAATAAGGAAGAAAAAGAGAAAGGAAATAAATAAAAGAAAGGAAATAAATCAATAAGATCATATACTAATCCTATGGTAGGTGATGGCACCACATAAGGAAAAGTATAAGTAGAAAATTTTATTAGAGATTGACAAACATAGCATTAGTCAATGATGCAACTCATGAAAGAATTAATAAGAGAAGAGAAGATTCACATATAAATATACTATCCTCGAAATCTTTTGTGATTGTGAGCCCTCATCAAAATATTATATGCCAAAATTGTTGACATTGGACAAGGAAGACAACTTAATGATTTATATTTGTTTATATTCACATAGAAGTCATATTGTCATAGATCCTTTAACATGTGATGCTTGCCCCCTATCTTTGCTAGCCGAAAATTTCGCACTAAGTAGAGATACTACTTGTGCATCCGAAAACCCTTAAACCCAAATCTTATTTTCAAGAGTCCACTATACCTACCTAGGGATTGAGCAAGATCCCTCAAGTAAGTTGTCATTGGTGTAAAAAGGCAATAAAAATTGCTCCTAAAAGTGTGAGATCATTTAGTGTAAGAGAAAATTGAGCATTGCACGAACTTGTGATGGTGAAGAATAAAAGCGACAGGCTG
Organism: Aegilops umbellulata; assembly: GCA_032464435.1. NCBI lineage: Eukaryota > Viridiplantae > Streptophyta > Magnoliopsida > Poales > Poaceae > Aegilops > Aegilops umbellulata. Next base: position 381,218,034 of record CP136054.1, read on the forward strand.
CATAATAAAGGTCGCTATCACAAGGGGCAATGCAACGTGATGTTCTTTTGCACTAAGGGGTTAAGCATAGAAACAAATAAGCGCATGGCAACCTTTGCTTCCCTCTACGAGGGCCTATCTTTTACTTTTATGTATTTACCTTTATGCAAAGAGTCAAAGTTTTCCTTCTATTCCTTTTTATTTTTCTCCTTTGGCAAGCATCATGTGGTGAGGAAAGATCTAGGCACATATGTCCAGTTGAATATAGATAGCATGAGTTATTATTGTTGATATCACCCTTGGGGTGAATATGTTGGGAGGCGAAACTTTGAGCCCCTATCTTTCTATGTGTCTGGTTGAAACGTTTTGCTCATGGGTACGAGGTGAGTGTTAGCAATCATAGAAGACTATATGGTGGTTGAGTATGTGGACTTGCCTAAAGGCTCCAATACGTGACCCTTCCTGAAAAGATGATGAATTGTAGTTGCAAAGTTCACCGAGAACATAATTTGTTGGTTTCTAATAGAGTTTTTGCTTTATACTTCGATTGTGTGATGAACTATTACTTATTCATGAGAAGTATATGATAAAAGTTCTATGATAGAAGTCCTACGTTTAATTTTGTTGCTGTTATAATAATCAACATGATGCTTCTATGTCCGTATTTTGTTTTTATCGACACCTCTCTCTCAAAGCACGTGGACATGTTTTTCAATTTCGGTTTTCGCTTGAGGTCAAGCGAGGTCTAAGATTGGGGGAGTTGATACGTCCATTTTGCATCCTGTTTTCTTAGTGTTATTTATGATGTTTTAATACATAATAATGCTTTTTGGAGTAACTCTAATGCCTTTTCTCTCATAATTTGCAAGGTACACACCAAGAGGGAGAATTCCGGCGGCTGGAAATCTAGACTTGGAAAAGCTATCTCAGGCTACCTATTCTGCACAACTCCAAACAAGCTGAAACTTCACGGAGATTTTTTATGGAATATATAAGAATTATTGGAGCAAATAACTACCAAAGGGGCCCCACCAGGTGGGCACAACCCACCTGGGCGTGCCCTGGTGGGTTGTGCTCACCCAGGCCCACCTCCGGTGCCCATCTTCTGGTATATAGGTCATTTTGACCTAGAAAAAAGAAGGAGAGGACTTTCGGGACGGAGCATCGCCGTCTCAAGGAAGAACTTGGGAAGGAGCATTTTTGCCCTCCGGTGGAGCGATTCCGCCAGGGGAACTTCCCTCCCGGAGGGGGAAATCATCGTCCTCATCATCACCAACAACTCTCCCATCTTGGGGAGGGAAATCTCCATCAACATCTTTAACAACAACATCTCATCTCAAACCCTAGTTCATGTCTTGTGTTCAATCTTGTTACCGGAACTATAGATTTGTGCTTGTGGCTGACTAGTTGTGTTGATATCATCTTGTAGTTGATTACTATATGGTTTATTTGGTGGAATATTATATGTTCAGATCCATTATGCTATTTAATACTCCTCTGATCATGAGCATGTTTATCATTTGTGAGTAGTTACTTTTGTTCTCGAGGTCACGGGAGAAATCATGTTGCAAGTAATCATGTGAACTTGATATGTGTTCGATATTTTGATAGTATGTATGTTGTGATTCCCTTAGTGGTGTCATGTGAACGTCGACTACATGGAACTTCACCATATTTGGGCCTAAGGGAATGCATTGTGTAGTAGCAATTAGATGATGGGTTGCGAAGTGACAGAAGCTTAAACCCCATTTTATGCGCTATTCCGTAAGGGACCGATTGGATCCAAAAGTTTAATGATATGGTTAGAATTTATTCTTAATACTTTTCTCGTAGTTGCGGATGCTTGCGGGAGCGTTAATCATAAGTAGGAGGTTTGTTCAAGTAATAACAACACCTAAGCACGGGTCCTGCCACATATCAAATTATCAAAGTAGAGAACACAAATCGAACCAACATGATGAAAGTGACTAGATGAAAATCCTGTGTACCCTCAAGAACACTTTGCTTATCATAAGAGACCATTTTGGCATGTACTTTGCCTCAAAAGGATTGGGCTACCTTGCTGCACTTTTGTTACTACTACTGTTACTTGCTCGTTACAAATTATCTTGCTATCAAACTACTCCGCTACTTACAATTTTAGCACTTGTAGACGTTACCTTACTGAAAACTACTTGTCATTTCCTTCTGCTCCTCGTTGGGTTTGACACTCTTACTTATCGAAATGAGCTACAGTTGATCCCCTATACTTGTGGGTCAGCACCGCTACTTACTCGGCCACGGTTCATCGTTACAAAGAGATGGATCGACCAGCACGTAAGTATACATTTGTGACCAGAAAGATAACTGTATGTACGCTTCGACCTAGTAGGTCCCAACTTTCAAGGGGATAAGGACGCACATCCTTGCATGCGAAGATATAGCTGGTGGGTCCCAGCTGTCATGGGGAGGAATCATATTTTTTCGCGTAATGAGGAGGCCCTTCCTTGCGTCCGAAGATGTTGCTGGTGGGTCTCAGCTATCAGGTGGAGGAAAACATTTTTCCCCGCTTAATAAGGAGGGACTTTCCTTGCGTGCGACTCATTGACGTGCGACCATGGACCTCGTGGGTCCCAGCTATCAGCCTCTCCACGTACAGTCCTCTTCCGATGACTCCCGTTTGTTGATAACGCAGCCCCGAGCGCAACAAGGCGATGGATGACGATTAGGCCCCAGACGGTAATGACCCGGAGATGGGGAAGATGTGGCAGTGGAGTCACAACATGAGAGGAGTACAACATACGATGGTTGACTAGTTCAGTGCAGCCTGGGCCTGCAGTCCATGGAGAATAAAAGGAGGGGTGGAGGGGTGGAGGGACGGCCTGGCCGGCGATGGATTAGTGCTTCACAGCGAGGCATGCGAAGCAGCGCCGCAGACCGCCCGAGGTGGGAGCAGGAGGTCCCACCGGCGCTGGAGGAAGAAGAAGAGAGATGAAAATGCATGCCAGCGGCCGTTGGATGTCATCCAATGACTACAGATCTTAGAATCATTTTGTTGACTAATTTGACAACGTCTTCCGTAGGCGACCTAATGGCCCACATGTCAGACTCCTTGCATGCGAAGATTTAGCTGGTGGGTCCTAGCTGTCAGGGGAAGGAATAATTTTATTGCCCATAATAAGGAGGCACTTCCTTGCATGCGAAGATTTAGCTGCTGGGTCCCACCTGTCCGGGAGAGAAAACATTTTTTCCACGTATTGAGGACGCACTTCCTTGCGTGCGAAGATGTAGCTTGTGGGTCCAAGCTGTCAGGGGGAGGAATAATATTTTTCCAGCCTAATAAGGATCCAGTTGCATGCGTGCGTCCATGAACATGTGCGTCCCACTATTAGCCTCGCCACGTATTGTCCTCCTCCGATGACTCTTGTTTGTCGACCATGTTGACTATGCAATGCCGAGCACGCCAAGGCGGTGGACGACGGCGAGGCCCTGGACGGGAACGGTCCGGAGATGGGAAGATGCGATAGTGGAGTCGTAGATGGAGAGGAGTACGAGGGTTAACTGGCTTTGGTGCGGCGTGGGGCTGCAGTCGGTGGAGAATAACAGGAGGTGTGGAGGGCTGGAGGGATAGCCTGGCCGGCGGTAGGGTAGCGCTTCGCAATGATGCGTGCTAAGCAGAGCCGCTAGCTGCCGGAGGCCGGAGCAGGCGGTCCCGGTGGCACTAGAGGAAGAAGACCAGAGATTGATGATGCATGCCGATCATTGGATATAAATCCAATGGTTGTGCATGTCAGAATCATTTGTTGACTAAGTTGACAACACCTTGTGTAGGCTTCGACCTATTGGCCCACATGTGAGCCTACAAAAATGCGAAACATATTTAACCCTTTCTTGAGAGAGAGAGAAACATATTTAACCCATGTTTTCTAGAATTGACAGTCAATTTGCTGGGCTGGGTGAATAAATAATGTAGCGTTAATGCGGCCCATTTAATTTTTTCTAAGAAATTATAGTAGATTTGCACTTTCTTGAAATACACGAATTTTTCGGGCTTGCTGTAAATATAATGATAGGTTAGAAGGTGAAATTAGTATAAAAAATAAACGGGAGCTGGACATTTTATTATATATAAAATTAGCTAATTAGCGAGTTGTTGCTAAAAAAAATGAGCGCGTTATTATTACATCGGTCCTTAAATCTTTGCAACTTTTGTGAGCAATCACCAGGATTTTCGTTGCCTTAACCCCGATTTTCATTGCCAACTTATGTTAAACATTTATTTTTATAAGTTGATAAGACGTGGGATGTTTATAATGTATATGGAATTTTCTATTAAATATAAGATGATAATAATAATATAAATATAAATGTATATAATGTGGTTAGAAGGGAAAAGTTAAATTGGACTCAACATTCTTATTATTATATATAGAAAAATGGAACAGAGATCCGCGTTTTGTTAAAATAAGATAAACTGGGCTGTCGATGTTTAAGAAAAAAAATAAAACCTAGACTAGGAGGCCCATAGGTTGGTACATACATGATAGACCTCAAAAAGTTAAGTTGAAACCACGGTCTCGGTATGTCATGGGCTGCACATGTTAAATAACATAACCTAGGCCAATATGATACTTGTTCTCTCCCTTTGAAAAATATGATGCCTGCTAGATCTCCGATACCCCTAAAAAACAACTCTCGGATGACAGTCTTCATTGTAAAAAAATCATTTATTGACTAGGCTGAAACCCATGGGCCCCAACGTCAGTATACTGTGTACAATTAGGAGGAAGTTTTTTCCATTGAGGCACTTGCTTGCGTACGGCCATGGACCTGGTTGGTCCCGACTGACAGCCTCTCAACGTACAGTCCTCCACAGATTCCTCTCGTTTGTTGAGCATGTTCACAATGACAGACGGCGGCGCCGCGGCGAATGCACAAACCGGAGGACGACATCGTGGACACAGATGGGAATGAACCGGAGGCGGTGAAGACGCCTTAGAGTAGTGAGAAAGCGCGCCTTAATTCTTTCAAACATATGGTAGTAGCCCGGTGCATATAGCCCTCTCACCCAAAAGTTGTGATCTCTAGGTTCGATTCCAACTGTGTAGTTGAAAAGTATCTAATTTTTTCCTAAGCTATTACTAACATGTGCGTCACGCCATGTCATCTACGCACACCACCACCACCGCTTGCCAAAATTCCGTCCCTAGTTTACCCAGTTTTTCGCACACTCAACATTGTGTGGGCATTTTGAAAATATCATATCTTTATGACTGTCTGTCACGCCCAAGATGCGACCCTATCCTAAAGGAACTCGAAGGTCCCACCAAGGATAGAAGCGCATCTTGAAGACGCTTTTGCAAGGTGGATATCATTACATCAACATTACATAATAGTGGGGATACAACCAAGACATACAATGTCACATGAATACAACAATACATCATACAAGATCAACATCCGACTACGGATGAAACATAAACAACAACTCAGACAATATCCACCCTGCTAGCCCAGGCTGCCGACCAGGGACCTATCCCTCAATCCAAGAAGAAGCAGAAGAAGAACTCCAACACTAATAAACATCGCTCTCGCGTCATGATCATCGCATAACCTGTACCTGCAACTGCTGGTGTAGTAATCTGTGAGCCACGAGGACTCAGCAATCCCATTACCATGGGTATCAAGACTAGCAAAGCTTAATGGGGAAGGAAGGGGTAAAGTGGTGAGGTTGCAGCAGCGACTAAGGACGTATGGTGGCTAACTTACGCAAATAAGAGCGAGAAGAGAGGCAAAGCAAGCGGTCGTCAACTAGTAATGATCAAGAAGTAATCCGGAACTCCTACTTACGTAAGACATAACCCAGAAACCGTGTTCTCCTCTTGAACAACCTCGAAAATAGACACTCACAGTTACGCACACGGTTGGTGTATTTTAGAAGAGTTTACTTCAAGTTTACTACAACCGGACATTAACAAATTCCCATCTGCCACATAACCGCGGGCACGGCTTTCGAAAGTTCAAACCCTGCAGGGGTGTCCCAACTTAGCCCATTATAAGCTCTCGCGATCAATGAAGGATATTCCTTCTCCCGGGAAGACCCGATCAGTCTCGGAATCCCGTTTACAAGACATTTCGACAATGGTAAAACAAATCCAGCAAGACCGCCCGATGCGCCGACAATCCCGATAGGAGTTGCACATATCTCGTTCTCAGGGCAACACCGGATGAGCACACCGTACAACTAAAACCATACCTCAAGTTTCCCCGAGGTGGCTCTGCAAAGGACTCTAGTTCGGGCCAACACTTAGACAAGCATTGGCCCGGGGGGGCTAAAATAAAGATGACCCTCAAGAGAGCGACTCCCAAGGTAAAAATAGGTGGTGGTGAGGCAAATGGTAAAACCAAGGTTGGGCCTTGCTGGAAGAGCTTTATTCAAAGCGAACTATCAAGGGGGTCCCATGAATCACTCAACCGCGTTAGGGACGCAAAATCCGAGAACATAATACTGATATGATGGAAACTAGGGAGGCAAGAGTGGAACAAAACACCAGGCATAAGGCCGAGCCTTCCAACCTTACCAAGTATATAGATGCATTAATAAAATAAGAGATATTGTGATATCCCAACATAAACATAAACATAATCCAACATGGAGCAATCTTCATCTTCACCTGCAACTAGCAACGCTATAAGAGGGGCTGAGCGAAGCGGTAACATAGCCAAACAACGGTTTGCTAGGAAGGGTGACAAAGGTTAGAGGTTCATGGCAATTTGGGAGGCTTGATAAGCAAGTGGTAGGTAACGCAGCATAGCGATAGAACGAAGCAACTAGCATAGCAATGATAGTAGTAAGATCCAAGGTGACGGTCATCTTGCCTAAAATCCCTCAAGGAAGAAGAACGAGTCCATGAAGAAGATGAAGCCACGAAGACGAACCAAGCGTAGACGAACGAATCCTCACGATCGCAACGAAACAGGAACTATCGAGAAGAAGAACACAACATGGTAAACACACCACACATGAACAAGGCATGATGCTCAACCAAGTATGATGCATGGCAAGGCTACATGAAGCTACTCTTGGCAAGCGATGCTGCATACAAGAGCAACACAACAAGGCAAGTTTAAGTGAGGCCGGAAACAACATATAACAATTCCGGTAAGTCCTCATATGCAAATTTCGAAATTGGTCCAGATCTGAATAAAACTTATGTTCAAGTTGTTAAACAGCAAGTTAAGTTGCACCACGATGATCTACACGAAATTCTAGTCAAGTTACATATAAAGTTCATTAGATTCGGAGCTACGACCTAGAAGATATGAGCAAAACAAGATGAACATGGCATTGATGCAAAATGCATTCAAACACCAAGAAAACACTTCAAAACATGGATGCAACAAGGTAACATGAAACTACATGCAAAACTAATCAAGTTCCATATAGAGCACACTCAAAACGGAGCAACGGTTCAACACATACACACCATACAAGTTCAAAGGACACGCTGTCCAAAACAGCAACTCGGCATATTGCAAGCATCAAAACAACATGCTACAGGATATCAACATGAAAACAAAAGGCATGTCCATGATGTAAAGGCAAAGCATGACAAAATATGAACACTGAGCTATCTCCAGAAACTACCAGAACATGCTCAAAAGGACATGACAAGATTGCAATTAATAACAGGTTCACAGACTTGGCAGAAATCACAGGACATGGCAGAAATAACATCAGGTTGCAATGTTTAGAGCTATCAAACAACATGTTACAGCAAGCTATCATGTCAAACTAGAGCATGGAATGAATCTTCTAAAAGCATATAATAGGAATCCCTTACTGACCATGAGCTAAAAGGGCACAAAAGATATGATGGCAACCATGTAAACATAGCAAGTTTGGTTACAGAATCAGACTTGGTGAAAAACTGGAGCATGGCTAAAACAGATAACTAGTAGGCATGTTTACGAGCTCGATGCACTCACTTCAAGGCATTGCATGACAAACTAAGTATACACCCAGTAACTATACATGGCATAGAAGCTAGACATGGCAAAAACAACAACATAGCATGCACGGATCAACAACAACAAGCTAGACAAAATTGCTAAACATGTTAACAATCTGCCAGGAACATTTTATAGCAAAAGTAGAGCAGGATTAAGACATGCTAGAGCACTCTATAAATTCAACCAGGAGCAAGGATGGATATAGCATAACCATATGAACAAAACACCCTTACTGAACATACTCAAAAGAGGCATTGATCTCACTATAGCAACATGAATACATGGCATAAAAATAACAGCAGAACAATGACTTAGGATTTCCTAAGTCCTGAAATCAGCAACATCATGGAGGCTACTTTGCATGCTTGTGCTAGTCACCACATAGATCACAAAAATACATGGCATACACCTCTGGAAAGATGGCATGGCATAGTTCAAAACACATGTAGAGCTCAATATCATAGCATGCTCACATCAATCATGGCAGAATTGACAAAAGTGCATGTTCTGATAAGAATCTGAAACTAACATCATGTAGCCCTCTTCCAACAGCATTCAGGGCATCAAGATCACCTCAAACAAACATGGCAGAATGGAACAAAATAAATAGCACACCCTGATGAACATTTCGATATATCATGCACGCAAAATGGAGCAGTATGCAGAGAGTTATGACATGATGAACATGAGATAAAAATATCACAGAAAGAGGACTTAGAAGAAATCTCGGGGTCAACCTCTATGAATCTCGGATCTGGATCGGCCGGATTTGACGAGGTTCGCCGGAGACAGGTCACCGGAAACGGGAGAGGAGATCGCCGGGGCAGTGGAGAGACTGGGGCGGCGCCGGGGAAGGTGAGGGGCGGCGAGGGGCGCCGGATCCGGGCGGAGACGGTGTGCTCCGGTGAGCCCCAAGGCGGCGGGGATCTGCGGGGGAGAGGGAGAGCCGGTGAGGGGGGAGAGGGAGAGAAAAGGGAGAAGGAAGGAGGGCAGGGCTGCGACCTGGTAGGGTGGCGGCGAGGTTCGGCGCCGGCGGAGGAGAGCTCCGGCAAGCGGGCGGCGACCGCGGGCCACTCGGGGGACGAGGCGGGGCGCTCGGGCGCGGGGAGCCAGGCGCCGGGGCGCGGGCTCGCGGCGGCGGGGCGGACGGGCCTGGGCAGGCTTCCCAGGGCCCGATCTGGGTCCTGGCGGGCCCACGGCGGTGGGAGGAGGGAGGCGCCGGCAGGGGGCACGTGGCGCGCTGCCACTGGCCCTAGGGGGCGGCGACGGCGGGTTCAGGTGGCGGCTCACCCGCCGGGGCTGCGCCAAGTGGCGAGGCAGGGATGGCGGCGCCGGATCCGAGGTGGGAGGTGGCTGGCTGCGCGGAAATTGAGGGAGGAGGTTGGTGGAGGCCAAAAATGGCATGAGGGGGCATATAAATAGCAGTTTTTGGCTAGGGTTTGGTCTAGGGGTTTTTTCGGACCCTCCGATCGCGATCGGGCGGTTCCGGACACGAGGAGAGGTAGGCTGGGACTAGGTGGGCTATGTAGATGAGTTGGGATGAGAGCAGAGAAGAGAAGTGAGGCCCGACGACTGTTCCGGAGACCGAAACGTCCGGCGAGAATAACGGCAACGGTGCCGCTATATGTTTAACGGTTGGGCTATCAAACGAGCTCCGAATGCGACGAAACTTGACAGGCGCTCTGTATACACTATAATAAGACCACATGCCAAGTTTCGACCCAATCCAAGAACATTTCTTGGCCACTCACGAAGCAAGGTAAAAGGGGGCGCCGGAGGACATAGGAGTGCCGGATTGCAAAACGGACAACGGGGAAAAAGCTCGGATGCATGAAACGAACACGTATGCAAAATGAGATGCACATGATGACATGGAAAAATGCAACACGCAAGCAAAAGACATGGCAACGACGGTGAATAACTGGCAGACACCTGGCGCATCGAATCCAGGGCGTTACAACTCTCCTCTACTAACAAGAGATCTCGTCCCGAGATCTTAGGACCGAGACGGAGGGGAAAAAGGAATGAGGTGAAATAAGAACAAAAGAGAGAGGATGAACAAAATCAAGAACACTCGAGTAGAAAAGAGGAATGTTGAATATGAGAAGAAGCAAATGCTTAAGGAATAAGACTGAATTTGAAACAACTCCGGTTAGAACAAGATGGGCAAGGAATAAGAATGAAAGAATTTATGCAGCACTCCGACTGAACAAGGAAACAAGGATAGAAGCGGAATAGCTAAGAGGAACGAAGAAATGCAAAACTCCACTTCAAAAGAATATGGAGGATAAACTGCACTTCAAGATGCAAGGAGAAAAGTTACTTGAGCTTCGCCTACAAAATCTTGATGAACACTTGAGGAATGAATTAAATCATGACGAACCACCGTGAAGTACTCCGGTGACAAAGGATGATGAGATTGAATTGAAGGATGAAAGAGATAAGATTATAGCCTTGCGATGATTCGGATGGAGCTTCGCGACGAGACAAGCGAGAAGACTTGGAACTCCGGGAAAGAAAAGATGAACAACTTAGAGCCGAGAAATTATTCACATGAACAATCTCCGAAGAAAGAATTGATCCGCTTGATGAAATAAGAATAAGAATTATGTTATGCTTATCCTTCACCAATTAAATTGATGGGAAGCAATGGATTGCATACCACTTATTCCCATTGGGAGAAGATTAAGGGGAGATATAGCGTGAAGTTGGGAAATTCTTCAAGAACCACCGGTAGGATTGGAAAGAAACGAATGAATTGATATGATAAGAACAAAAAAGGAATCTTCAATGAACCACCGTGAAAATGAAAACGAACGAAGAAAAGAGAATGAATCGCCGGTAAGAATTAGAGAAAGCACAAAGATACTTGAGGAAATTTGATACCGCGGAACGAAGAGGTCTCGAACTGATTACAGATTACTTGAACAAAGCACCGGAAGAATATGGAGATGAACAAAGGGGCACGGATATAGAATAATTGAAGAACGAATCTAAAACTTAGAACAAAGAAATCTTCTGAAAAGATGACCTCCGGATGATCGAGATGGAAAACAACCCCTGAAATACTCCGGATGATTTAAAAGAATTGCACGACTGGAAACAATTTGATATGGTAACATCGGGCTAGCGCCACGAATCTTCAGGAGAACGGACAAGATTTAGAAGAAACTCTTCTTCGGTCTTCAAAATTGAGAAAGGCGGCGAAAAACAACGCCAAAATTGTTGAGATACTCCAGGAGAATGAAAAGCGAAGAGGTTGAGCCAGCAATGAAAATGATTTGAAATCGATCTTGGAAAAGCATCTGACTGATGAAATTCATACTTACGTCAAATTTCAAAAGAACTAGAGAATACCTCCGGGAAAATCAAAAGAGTCAGGTAAGATCCTGGGGAAAGACCTGTGGGTTAGGGCCCACTGAAAAGAAACACCATTGGAAAGGAATTGTCGAATGAGAAATGATGCACCGGAACGACTGAAAGACTCGAATGAGGTAACAACCTCGAAATAATTAAATGCAAACACAAATCTTTTGGGTTGTCATCGGCACTCCGGAAGGATTAAATGGCGAGAGGCGAACGATCAGAGGGAAAATACTTCGGTGAAGGAAAAGAATACGATCAACACCGAAAACTTGAATTGGATCCACAGGAAAGAAAATGAGACGAACATGATGAACTAGATGAGACTTCACCGGTTGAGACAATTGAGGAAAGACTGAAGATACTCCACACGAATGAAATTGATGTTTGAATGGAAGGCTCAGACTCCGAAATAAAAGGGGTGGGAGGGCGGAAAAACACAGACAACTTGAACAGGAAATCGACGACTAACTTGAAGAGAGAAGCTCCGGTTGAAATAATTGAGGAGAGAAATGAAAGGCTTCGCACGAGTAGGATGGATACTTGATTACAGACTCCGGTTCCGAGAAGAAAATGGGGTGGGCGGGTGGAAAAAAAACAAGGACAACTTCGGATGGGAAAACAACGTCGAAAGAGAAAGAACTGAGGATTGATGTCGCGAAAGACAAAGAAGTTCGAGTTGACTTGACGGGAAATGCACCAGACAAAAGAGGATGGACAACAAACGAAAAACTAACCGCGTGATCCTAAAGAAAAATTTGAACGAGAAGAGAAGTAGTTCCAAAACACCTACGTCAAGATTTCTCACCAGAGCGACGGAGTGGCTAAGGAGTAAAAAGAAATCCTACTCTCCGATATAACTAGACTCCAACAAAGTTTTCTTCTAGACTCGACATCGGCCAAACTACACGATCAATCAAGGGGGGCTCCTAGGGTCGGTCGAGGCTCTGATACCAACTTGTCAAGCCCAAGATACGACCCTATCCTAAAGGAACTCGAAGGTCCCACCAAGGATAGAAGCGCATCTTGAAGACGCTTTTGCAAGGTGGATATCATTACATCAACATTACATAATAGTGGGGATACAACCAAGACATACAATGTCACATGAATACAACAATACATCATACAAGATCAACATCCTACTACGGATGAAACATAAACATCAACTCAAACAATATCCACCCTGCTAGCCCAGGCTGCCGACCAGGGACCTATCCCTCAATCGAAGAAGAAGCAGAAGAAGAACTCCAACACTAATAAACATCGCTCTCGCGTCATGATCATCGCATAACCTGTACCTGCAACTGGTGGTGTAGTAATCTGTGAGCCACGAGGACTCAGCAATCCCATTACCATGGGTATCAAGACTAGCAAAGCTTAATGGGGAAGGAAGGGGTAAAGTGGTGAGGTTGCAGCAGCGACTAAGCACGTATGGTGGCTAACTTACGCAAATAAGAGCGAGAAGAGAGGCAAAGCAAGCGGTTGTCAACTAGTAATGATCAAGAAGTGATCCTGAACTCCTACTTATGTCACACATAACCCAGAAACCGTGTTCTCCTCTCGAACAACCCCGAAAAGAGACACTCACGGTTACGCACACGGTTGGTGTATTTTAGAAGAGTTTACTTCAAGTTTACTACAACCGGACATTAACAAATTCCCATCTGCCACATAACCGCGGGCACGGCTTTGAATGTTCAAACCCTACAGGGGTGTCCCAACTTAGCCCATTATAAGCTCTCGCGATCAACGAAGGATATTCCCTCTCCTGGGAAGACCCGATCAGTCTCGGAATCCCGTTTACAAGACATTTCGACAATGGTAAAACAAATCCAGCAAGACCGCCCGATGCGCCGACAATGCCGATAGGAGCTGCACATATCTCGTTCTCAGGGCAACACCGGATGAGCACACCGTACAACTAAAACCAGACCTCAAGTTTCCCCGAGGTGGCGCTGCAAAGGACTCTAGTTCGGGTCAACACTTAGACAAGCATTGGCCCCGGGGGGGCTAAAATAAAGATGACCCTCGAGAGAGCGACTCCCAAGGGAAAAATAGGTGGTGGTGAGGCAAATGGTAAAACCAAGGTTGGGCCTTGCTGGAAGAGCTTTATTCAAAGCGAACTATCAAGGGGGTCCCATAAATCACCCAACCGCGTTAGGGACGCAAAATCCGGGAACATAATACCGATATGACGAAAACTAGGGCGGCAAGAGTGGAACAAAACACCAGGCATAGGGCCGAGCCTTCCACCCATTACCAAGTATATAGATGCATTAATAAAATAAGAGATATTGTGATATCCCAACATAAACATAAACATAATCCAACATGGAGCAATCTTCATCTTCACCTGCAACTAGCAACGCTATAAGAGGGGCTGAGCGAAGCGGTAACATAGCCAAACAACGGTTTGCTAGGAAGGGTGACAAAGGTTAGAGGTTCATGGCAATTTGGGAGGCTTGATAAGCAAGTGGTAGGTAACGCCCCGGATTCGATGCGCTAGGTGTCCGCCAGTTAGTCACCGTCTTTGTCATGTCGTGTGCTTGCATGTTGCACTTCGCCATGTCATCATCTGCATTTCATATCATGTCATCATGTGCATCTCTTTCTACATATGTGTTCGTTTCATGCATCCGAGCTTTTTCCCTGTTGTCCGTTTTGCAATCCGGCACTCCTACGTCCCCCGACGCCCCCTTTTGTCTCTTTTCATGTGCGGGTGTTAAACTTTCTCGGAATGGACCGAGGTTTGCCAAGCGGCCTTGGTACACCACCGGTAGACCGCCTGTCAAGTTTCGTGTCATTGGGAGTCCGTTTGATACTCCAACGGTTAACCGGGTAACCGCAAAGGCCTCTTTTGTGTGCAGCCCAAAACCCCTCCAAAGTGGCCCAAAACCCACCCAAACCCGCTGCATCCCATCGGCCGTTCGATCACGATCGCGTGGCCGAAAACTGCACTCCATTTGGACACTCCTACCTCCTCCTACCTATAAATTAGTCCCCTCCCTCGAATTTGCGGATGAAACCCTAGCAGTCTTCCTCCTCGCGCCGCCGGACACATCCGTCCGCGCCGGACATGTCCGCCGGCCACGTCCCTCCGTCCAATGGCGTCGCGCCACGTCATCTTCCCCGCCGCCGCAGCCAACCGGCGCCCTCCACGTCACCAGCGCCCGCGCCCCACTTCGCCGCCTCCACCGCGTGCCCGCCGCGGCCCGGCACCGCCGCCCGACGCCCCTGCACCGCGGTCGCCTGGCCCGACCGCGTGACCCGCGCCAGCGAGCCGCCGCCGCCGCCTCGCCTCCGCCCGTCGCCGGCCTCGCCTCAGGTTGCCGCACTCGTCCGCCGGAGCCGCCGCGCCTGCGCCCGGCCGCGCGCCTCTCCGCCCCGCCTCGGTGCCCCTCCACCGCCTCGCCCTTCGCCGGCGCCGTCCCCGGTCCTCCTCCGACGAGCTCGACCTCCCCGGTGACCCTGTCCTCCTCACCGGCGAGTTCTCCGACGAGCAGCTCCGGCCATCCTCGGTTTCCGCGCCCCAGATCCAGATCCAGCTCGAGGTCGACTCCGTTTTTTCCTAGTCATTTTATTTTACATTCTGGTCCCCTATTCATCGTATCATATCTCCTAGCATACTGCTCCGTTTTGCGTGTATGATATATCTAAACGTTCATCTCGTTGTGTTATTCATGTTGTTCCATTGTGCCATGTTCATTAGAGTTCATATTGATGCCCTAATCATCGTTGCAAGAGTGCTATATGATGTTGTCTGTTGTAACTTAACAGAACTTGCTCATTTGTCATTTTTGTATCTTTTCATGTGATTTTCTTTTGAGCATGATGTCTACATGTGTAATGAGCTATAACATGTCATCTTTGCTGTGGTGCAACCCATTCTTCATGATATGCCATGTATTGTTTGTTTCAAGCTTGCAAAGTGGCCTCCATGATGTTGCTGATTTCAGAGACTTAGAATTTCACTAAGTCTTTGTCTGCTGTTATTTTTATGCCATGTACTCATGTTGCCACAGTGAGATACATGCCTCTTTTGAGTATGTTCAGTAAAGATGTTTTGGACATATGGTTATGCTCTATCCATCCATGCCTCTGTTTGTATTTATGGAGCAACCTTGCTTGACTCAATCGATCTCTACTTTTGCTATAAAATGTTCCTGGCAGATTGTTTACATGTTATTCAATTTTGCCAAGCTTGTTGTAGTTGATCCGTGCATGCTACGTTATTGTTCTTGCCATGTCTAGCTTCTATACCATGTCTAGTTGCTGGTTGTATGCTTGGTTTGTCATGCAATGCCTCGTAGTGAGTGCATCGAGCTCGTAAACATGCCTACTAGTTATCTGTTTAGGCCATGCTCCAGTTTTTCACCAAGTCTGAATCTGTAACGAAACTTGCTATGTTTACATGGTTGCCATCATATCTTATATGCCCTTTTGGCTCATGTCCAGTAAGGGATTCTTGTTATATGGTTTTAGTAGATTCATGCCATTCTCTAGTTTGACATGATAGCTTGCTGTAACATGTCGTTTTATAGCTCTAAACATTGCAGCCTGATGTTATTTCTGCCATGTCCTGTGAATTCTGCTAAGTCTGTGAACCTGTTATTATTTTCAATCTTGCCATGTCCTTTTGAGCATATTCTATTAGTTTCTGGAGATAGCTCAGTGTTCATGTTTTGTCATGCTTTACCTTTACATCATTACCATGCCTTTTGTTTTCATGTTGATATCCTCTAGCTTATTGTTTTGATGCTTGCAATATGCCTAGTTGCTGTTTTGGACAGCGTGTTCTTTGAACTTGTATGGTGTGTATGTGTTGAACCGTTGCTCCGTTTTGAGTGTGCTCTATATGAAACTTGCTTAGTTTTGCATGTAGCTTCATGTTACCTTGTTGCATCCATGTTTTGAGGTGTGTGCTTGATGTTTGAATGCATTTTGCATCAATGCCATGTTTATCTTGTTTTGCTCATATCTTCTAGGTCGTAACTCCGAATCTTATGAACTTTATATGTAACTTGTCTAGAATTTAGTGTAGATCATGTTGGTGCGTCTTAACTTGCTGTTCAACAAACTTGAACATAAGGTTATTCAGATCTGGACCAATTTCGAAATTTGCATATGAGGACTTACCGGGATTGTTATATGTTGTTTCCGGCCTCATTTAAACTTGCTTTGATGTGTTGTTCTTGTATGCATCATCTCTTGCCATGAGTAGATTCATGTAGTCTTGCCATGCATCATACTTGGTTGAGCATCATGCCTTGTTCATGTGTGGTGTGTTTACCGTGTTGTGTGCTTCTTCTCGCTAGTTCCCGTTTTGTTGCGATCGTGAGGATTCGTTCGTCTACGCTTGCTTCGTCTTCGTGGCTTCATCTTCTTCATGGACTCGTTCTTCTTCCTTGCGGGATTTCGGGCAAGATGACCGTCACCTTGGATCTCATTACTATCACTGCTATGCTAGTTGCTTCGTTCTATCGCTTTGCCGCGTTACCTACCACT
Source organism: Aegilops umbellulata (assembly GCA_032464435.1). Lineage (NCBI taxonomy): Eukaryota > Viridiplantae > Streptophyta > Magnoliopsida > Poales > Poaceae > Aegilops > Aegilops umbellulata. The sequence goes on from CP136054.1 coordinate 381,234,876, forward strand.
TGCTTATCAAGCCTCCCAAATTGCCATGAACCTCTAACCTTTGTCACCCTTCCTAGAAAACCGTTGTTTGGCTATGTTACCGCTTTGCTCAGCCCCTCTTATAGCGTTGCTAGTTGCAGGTGAAGATGAAGATTGCTCCATGTTGGATTATGTTTATGTTTATGTTGGGATATCACAATATCTCTTATTTTATTAATGCATCTATATACTTGGTAAAGGGTGGAAGGCTCGGCCTTATGCCTGGTGTTTTTTTCCACTCTTGCCGCCCTAGTTTCCGTCATATCGGTATTATGTTCCCGGATTTTGCGTCCCTAACGCGGTTGGGTGATTTATGGGACCCCCTTGACAGTTCGCTTTGAATAAAGCTCTTCCAGCAAGGCCCAACCTTGGTTTTACCATTTGCCTCACCACCACCTATTTTTCCCTTGGGAGTCGCTCTCTCGAGGGTCATCTTTATTTTAGCCCCCCCGGGCCAATGCTTGTCTAAGTGTTGGCCCAAACTAGAGTCCTTTGCAGCGCCACCTCGGGGAAACTTGAGGTCTGGTTTTAGTTGTACGGTGTGCTCATCTGGTGTTGCCCTGAGAACGAGATTTGTGCAGCTCCTATTGGCATTGTCGGCGCATCGGGCGGTCTTGCTGGATTTGTTTTACCATTGTCGAAATGTCTTGTAAACGGGATTCCAAGACAGATCGGGTCTTCCCGGGAGAAGGAATATCTTTCGTTGATCGCGAGAGCTTATCATGGGCTAAGTTGGGACACCCCTGCAGGGTTTGAACTTTCGAAAGCCGTGCCCGCGGTTATGTGGCAGATGGGAATTTTTTAATGTCCGGTCGTAGTAAACTTGAAGTAAACTCTTCTAAAATACACCAACCGTGTGCGTAACCATGAGTGTCTCTTTTCGGGGTTGATCGAGAGGAGAACACGGTTTCTGGGTTATGTCTGACGTAAGTAGGAGTTCAGGATCACTTCTTGATCATTACTAGTTGACGACCGCTTGCTTTGCCTCTCTTCTCGCTCTTATTTGCGTATGTTAGCCACCATACATGCTTAGTCGCAGCTGCAACCTCAACACTTTACCCCTTCCTTTCCCATTAAGCTTTGCTAGTCTTGATACCCCTGGTAATGGGATTGCTGAGTCCTCGTGGCTCACAGATTACTACAACACCAGTTGCAGGTACAGGTTATTCGATGATCCTGACGTGAGAGCGATGTTCATTTGTGTTGGAGTACTTCTTCTGCTTCTTCTTCGATTGAGGGATAGGTTCATGGTCGGCAGCCTGGGCTAGCAGGGTGGATATTGTTTGAGTTGATGTTTATGTTTCATTCATAGTCGGATGTTGATATTGTATATGATGTATTGTTGTATTCATGTGACATTGTATGTCTTGGTTGTATCCCCACTATTATGTAATGTTGATGTAATGATATCCACCTTGCAAAAGTGTCTTCAAGATGCGCTTCTATCCTTGGTGGGACCTTCGAGTTCCTTTAGGATAGGGTCGCATCTTGGGCGTGACAACAATAATAAGACCACATGCCAAGTTTCGACCCAATCCGAGAACATTTCTCGGCCACTCACGAAGCAAGGTAAAAGGGGGCGCCGGAGGACATAGGAGTGCCGGATTGCAAAATGGACAACGGGGAAAAAGCTCGGATGCATGAAACGAACACGTATGCAAAATGAGATGCACATGATGACATGGCAAAATGCAACACACAAGCAAAAGACATGGCAACGACGGCGAATAACTGGCAGACACCTGGCGCATCGAATCCGGGGCGTTACACTGTCCATCATATGAAGATGTGTTATGCATGAATGTTGATCAGCATGATGTTAACTTGTTGTTAGTTCCATTTTTTACCATGAATAAAATTTCCAACATTATATTATCCATTTTTGAAAAGTGCCTATTGATTTAAATGCTCTGCATCTAAAACATGCAGTTTCTTATCTGAAACTTGCAATTTCTTCTCGAAAATCACTTGGACAAGAAGCCATCACCAATGGTATATTGGGTGTTGCGCTTCTTTAATTCCCCATCAGCACGAAGGGGGGAGATTGAGCAAAAAGATAAAAAAGGAGCTGACGCGCCATTGCTACCCTAACATGCAGGTGCCATTCTTCTCGGGATGTAGGTGTGTCGTGTGGAACTCACATGTCACAATCCCACAATATACATTCTCACTAGTACACACACAAGTGCAATAGAAAAGGTGAACATTCAGGTCAAACTCAGGTTCACAGGATACATTCATATTCATAGCCTACATTGGTAATCAACAACTCAAAAGATTCATGTATAGACAAGTTCAGCAAGCCTATGCATCCAAATGATTCATACTTAGATCACAAGCCAATATTCATAGATAACATTCATAAAAGATTCAGATATACACAAGTTTAGCATGTTTATGCATCCAAATGATTGAGAGAACACAACCGATATCATCCTGATACGTCTCCAACATATCTATAATTTTTGATTGTTCCATGCTATTATATTATCATTCTTGGATGTTTTACAATCATTTTATAATAATTTCATATCATTTTTTCGTACTAACCTATTGACATAGTGCCAAGTGTCAGTTGCTGTTTTCTGCTTGTTTTTTACATCGCAGGAAATCAATACCAAATGGAGTCCAAACGCAGCGAAACTTTTTGTGGATTTTTTCCGAACCAGAAGACACCAGATGGCCCGAAGAAGTACCAGAGGGGTGCCCCGAGGGGAGCACAACCCACCTGGGGTCCCAGGTGCGCTCTGGTGGGTTGTGCCCACCTCGGTTGCCTCCCGAACCGCCTCTTTGCTCTATAAATACCCCAATATTCTAGAAACCCTAGGGGAGTCGACGAAAATCAATTCCAGTCACCGCAAGTTCCATAACCACCAGATCCAATCTAGACACCATCACGGAGGGGTTCATCATCCTCATTGGTGCCTCTCCGTTGATGCGTGAGTAGTTCATTGTAGACCTACGGGTTCGTAGTTAGTAGCTAGATGGATTCCTCTCTCTCTTTTGATTCTCAATACAATGGTCTCTTGGATATCTATTTGATGTAACTCTTTTTGCGGTGTGTTTGTTGGGATCCGATGAACTTTGAATTTATGATCAGATCCATGTTTTTATCCTTGAAAGTTATTTCAGTCTTTTGATCTCTTATATGCATGATTACTTATAGCCTCGTATTTCTTCTTTGAATTTTTTGGTTTAGTTAGGCCAACTAGATCGAGTTTTCTTGCCATGGAAAGAGGTGCTTTGTGATGGGTTCGATCTTACGGTGCTTGATCCCAGTGATAGAAGGGGAACTGACACGTTTGTATCGTGCTATTAAGGATAACAAGACGGGGCCTATTTCTACATAAATAGATCTTGTCTACATCATGTCATCGTTCTTATTGCATTACTCCGTTCCTCCATGAACTTAATACACTAGATGCATGCTGGATAGCGGTCGATGTGTGGAGTAATAGTAGTAGATGCAGGCAGGAGTCGGTCTACTAATCTTGGACGTGATGCCTATATAATGATCATTGCCTGGATATCATCAAGATTATTTGAAGTTCTATCAATTGCCCAATGGTAATTTGTTTATCCACTATATGCTATTTTTCTCGAGAGAAGCCACTAGTGAAATCTACGGCCCCCGGGTCTCTTCTTTATTATATTTGCCTTCGCGATCTATTTTTATTTGCTTTTATTTTCAGGTCTACTAACCAAAAAATACAAAATACCTTGCTGCAATATTTATTTATTTATTTTATCTTGCATTCCCGCGAGATCTATTTATCCAATCTACTACAATTTTACCTATCTTTTTACCCGTGAGGGATTGACAACGCCTCTCTTATGTCAGGTTGCAAGTATTTGTTCTTTGTCTGCAGGAGCTGTTTACGTGGTGTTGCATGGTTCTCTTGCTGATTTGATAACCTTGGTCTCATCACTGAGGGAAATACCTACCATAGCTGTGCTGCTTCATCCCTTCCTCTTTGGGGAAATATCGACGTAGTTGAAGCCGCATCTGTCGGTGTACTAAAGTAGGGGTACCTTAGTACCCCGAACTTGTGCACGGGCAGTAGTAGCGTCCCGCGGCAAGGCTTGCCAGGGGAGCGACAAGAGTCTCCACGGCCCTTTCTGGGCCGGACGAAGGCCAAGTGATCGAGCCAAGAAGACCAAGCCACGGCAAGAGGAGCTTGCCGGGCCAAGAAGGCGAGGTCCGGCAAGAGGAGCTTGCCGGGCCAAGGCGACAAGACCCCGGCAAGAGGAGCTTGCCGGGACGGCTAAGCCGAAGCACCAAGGCCCCGGCGGGAGGAGCTCGCCGGGACGGCCAAACCAAGGCACCCCAAGAGAAGCCCGCCGCGGCGCGCCACGCGCCCCGGCAAGGCCTGACGAGCGGCAAGCTCTCAGGTGCGGCAAGACAACCACCGCGGCAAGCCACTTGCCACGGCAAACCACCACCTCAGGCATGCGCTCCAGCTCACCTGCCCACGCGTCACTCCGGAGCTTCCCCGGAGACACGTTGCGGGGCGCCGCGCAGCCTGGGGCGCACGCATGGCATGCGACGTTGGCAGAGTCGCCCCCGTGGCAAGCGGAGGCGCCCCTAACGGTCCGCCTCGGCACTGTTCAGGCGATCCAGACGGGCATTTAATGCCGTTGTCCCTCGCCGTCAGAGTTAGGTGCGATAGCACTGTGCGGCCACTGTTCGCACAGTCCCTTGCCATTTTTACCCTCACCTGCGTCGCTGCCTGTGGAAAACCCCTTAGCATATAAAAGGATCCCCATGCGCACGTAGGGAGGGGGAAGAGGAAAAACCTAGGAGGAGAGAACCAAAGGAGAGAAGAAGGACACCCAGTAGACCCTCGTCTACGTCCAGCTCCAACTTACTGTAGATTCTTGCGCTCCAGAGCAAGAACTCCAATCAACCAGACATGCAGCAGTAGGGTTTTACGCATCCGTGCGGCCCGAAGCTGGGTAAAATCGTTGTGTGTGTGTGTGTCGCCTCGATCTGCTCTTTGTGCAACCTCTGCCCCCCGCCGAACCGACAAGGGGCTCCGTCCCGATAGGTACTCGTAGAGGCCAATATCCCCCGACATCTTTGGCGCGCCAGGTAGGGGGAGCGTCGAGGTTGTGTGAACCAGATCCGGCATCCGCACGCGCCAGACTCTCACTGTTTGTGCCAGCATGGCGCCGAAGAAGAAAAACCCAGAGGTACTGGTTGTCAAGAAGTCCGACAGCGAGGGCTCCGCCAAGAAAGCCCAGGCGGGAGGCCCCGGCAAGGAGGTTGCCGGGTGCGCCAACTGCCGGGCAGTGGCTGCTGCCGATGAGCGGGACGGTACCGACAAGAAGTACTGCAAGATCCACCGCACCAGGGGCCACGACCTCCAGAGTTGCAAGCAAGTCGAGCGACTCGTCGACCTGCAGAAGGCCGAGTACGCACGACGCGACAAGGAGAGAGCCTAGGCAGGCGGCGGGGGATCCGGCACGAAGCGTCCCGACCCGGGGGAGCGCCGCGGCAAGGACAAGCAGCGGCAAGAAGACAGACCTGCCCAGGGACGCGACAAGAGCGAAGACGAAGACATGGAAGACCCCGAGACCAGCGAGCAGGAGTTTCAGAAAGCCACTGAGGTCTTGTGTGTGGACGGCGGTGCCTCCCTGCACGCTTCCCACCATCAGCTTAAACGGTGGGTGCGGGAGGTCAATGCAGCGGAGCCACCCGTCGAGTCACGCAGACCCTTGAGATGGTCCAGCACGCCTATCATCTTCGACATTGAGGACCACCCTGATCGCACGACCGCGGTCGGGTGCTTGCCGATGTTGGTTTCCCCAACGATCCGCAACCTCAAGGTCACTAAGATGCTAGTTGACGGCGGGGCCGGCTTGAATCTGACCTCCTCCGCTGTTCTCCGGAGACTCCAAGTTCCCGACAGCGAGCTCGAAGAAACCGGCACGTTCCAAGGAATCAACCCGGGAAGGAGCAAGCCGAAGGGAAAGATCACGCTGCCGGTAACATTTGGCAGCGAGCTGAATTTCAGGACCGAGAAGGTCACCTTTGATGTCGCCGACTTTCCGTTGCCTTACAACGGGATCCTCGGCCGACCAGCGCTCGCCAAGTTCATGGCGGCCTCTCACTACGCATATAACATGCTCAAGATGCCTGGCCCGATAAGCGTCATTTCTGTCCCCGGCGACAAGAAGGATGCCCTTATCTGCGCCGACCAAATATATCGGGACGCAACAGCAGCAACGGCCCGCGGCCCGCTTGCCGCTGGAGCTTCCAGGGGAAAGAAGAAGTCCGGCAAGTGCTCTGGCGCCCACTCTGGCAAGCGCGCCTCTTCGGAGTGCTGTGCTGCCGTCGAGGACGTGCCATCGAGCCCCGCCGGCATGAAGACCAAGACCGGCAAGTGCTTTGGCGCCCACTCCGGCAAGCGCGCCTCTTCGGAGTGCTGCGCTGCCGTTGAGGACGTGCCATCAAGCCCCGCCGGCATGAAGACCAAGTCCGGCGAACGCCCTGGCGCCCACTCCGGCAAGCGCGCCTCTTCGGAGTGCTGCGCTGCCGTCGAGGACGTGCCATCGAGCCCCGCCGGCAAGAAGGCCAAGCCCGGCGAATGCTCTGGTGCCCACTCCGGCAAGCGCGCCCCTTTGGAGTGCCGCGCCGCCATTGAGGATGCACCATCGAGCCCCGCCGGTAAACACAAGGAGACGACGGCTGCTCCACCAGCGACCAAGAAGGTGCCCGCCAAGGAGGACGGCACTGGTGGTACCTTCACCATCAGTGCCACTCTCGGCCCCAAATAGGAAGGCGCACTCGTTGCTTTCCTGCGGGCGAATGTCAATGTGTGTGCCTGGCAACCATCTGACATCCCCGGCGTTCCCAGGGAAGTGATTGAGCACCACCTTGCCGTCTGTCCTCATGCGCGGCCCGTCAAGCAGAAGGTCAGGAAACAAGCGGTGGAGCGCCAAGAGTTTATCGCGGAGGAGATCAAGAAGTTGGAAGCGGCAGGCCTCGTCAGAGGCGTGCTCCATCCGACGTGGTTGGCCAATCCTGTCGTCGTGCGCAAGGCAAACGGGAAGTGGAGGCTTTGCATCGATTTCACCGATGTCAACAGAGCTTGCCCTAAAGATCCATTCCCCTTGCCGCGCATCGACCAGATTGTGGACTCCACGGCCGGATGCGACCTACTTTCATTCCTTGACGCCTACTCCGGGTACCACCAAATATTCATGGCCGAAGAAGACGAAGAGAAGACTGCGTTCATCACTCCATGTGGCACGTACTGTTTTGTGCGGATGCCTTTTGGACTGAAGAACGCAGGTTCGACGTTCGCGAGGGTTGTCCACACTGCTTTCGAGCCATAGATCCATAGAAATGTGGAGGCCTACATGGACGACATTGTGGTCAAGAGCAGAGACAAGGAAACCTTGGTTCAAGACTTGGAAGAGACCTTTGCAAACTTGCGCAAGATCAGCCTCAAGCTCAACCCCGAGAAGTGCATGTTCGGAGTTCCCTCCGGCAAGCTTCTCGGGTTCTTCGTGTCTCAGCGTGGGATCGAAGCCAACCCCGACAAGATCAAGGCCATCGAGCAGATTGAAGCACCAACGCGTGTCAAGGACGTGCGAAGACTTGCCGGCTGCGTGGCGGCTCTCAGCAGATTTATTTCCAGGTCTGCGGAACGCGCCCTGCCGTTTTTCAAAATCTTGAAAAAGGCGGGTCCAGTAAAATGGACTCCGGAAGCGGAGGCTGCGCTGCAAGACTTGAAGAAATACCTGTTCTCCGCTCCTATACTTGTCGCGCCTAGACCGCAAGAGAAGTTGCTGCTCTACCTAGCGGTAACCAATCAAGTGGCTAGTGCTGCGTTAGTTGCGTAGAGGGAAGCTGATGACGAGCCAGCAGCCACGGCAAGCGCGTCCGACGGCAAGCAGGGGGCTTCCCCGACAAGCTCTGGCCCCGGCAAAGGCGGATCCGCGCAAGCGCAAGGGGAAGTGCAGAGGAAGAGGATGGTGCAGCGCCCAGTTTACTTCGTTAGTTCCCTCCTGCAGGGGGCTAGGTCGAGGTACTCTGGTGTGCAGAAATTGCTCTTCGGCCTCCTCATGGCCTCGAGGAAGCTGCGCCATTACTTCCAAGCACACGAGATCACAGTGGTCACTCGCTTTCCGCTTAAGAGGATACTGCAGAATCCCGAAGCGACAGGCAGGATTGTCGAGTGGGCACTAGAACTGTCAAGCTTTGGCCTCAAGTTCGAGAGCACATCGACCATCCAGAGACGAGCATTGGCAGAGTTCATAGCAGAGTGGACGCCGACACCAGACGAAGAAATTCCAGAGACGAGCATCCCCGGCAAGGAAGCAACCAAAGAGTGGCTGATGTACTTTGATGGTGCCTTTTCGCTGGAAGGCGCCGGTGCCGGCGCGCCGCTCATCGCGCCCACTGGAGAGCACCTCAAGTACGTCGTCCAGATGCACTTTCCCAAGGAGCAAGCAACCAACAATACGGCAGAGTATGAAGGTTTGCTCGCCGGTCTCAGGATCGCGGCGGAACTTGGGATCAAGAAGCTCACTGTCAGGGGCGACTCGCAGCTCGTCGTCCGCCAAGTGAACAAGGATTACCAGTGCCCGTTGATGGAGGCTTACGTTGATGAGGTGAGGAAGCTGGAAGAGCGCTTTGACGGCCTGCAAATGGAATACGTTCCAAGAGCAGAAAACGACATCGCCGACGGCCTGTCAAAATGCGCCGCACTAAAGCTACCTATGGAACCAGGGACTTTTGTGCTCCAGCTGACTCAGCCATCCGTGACACCATCGACTGGGCCAAGCAAGAAGAGAAGACCGGTCTCTGGTGGCTCTCTCCCGGCAGAGCTTCCCGAAGCCGCCGCCAAGAGAGTCCCCGAGATCGACGCCAAGAGTGCTGAGGAGCTGCCCGCTCCGGCAAGCCCCAGGGTTTGCCCCGACGAAGCAGGCGCTCCCGGCAAGCCACGCCCCGGCAAGCTTGCCGAGGAACGTCAAGCTCCGGCTGAGCCCCAAGTCCTCGCCATAGAAGCTGATGTTCCCGCAGCCGTCGACATGCCTTTGGTCCTCGTCGTCGAGCCCCAGGCTCCGACGTGGGCACAGCAGATCGTCCGTTTCCTCCAGACAGGAGAACTTCCTGAAGAACAAGAAGAAGCGGAAAGAGTAGCCCGACAGTCCAGTATGTACCAGTTCGTCGACGGCGCACTGTACAGAAGAGGATGCAATGGGGTGAAATTGAAGTGCATTCACCGGGAAGACGGACAGAAGCTGTTGGCGGAGATACACGGAGGCATATGTGGACACCACATTGGCGCCAGAGCACTTGCCGTCAAAGCGTTCCAGCAAGGTTTCTTCTGGCCCACAGCCCTCCAGGATGCAACTGCACAAGTAACCAAGTGTGAAGCGTGCCAGTTCCATTCCAAGAAGATACACCAGCCAGCTCAAGCTCTCCAGACGATCCCTTTATCCTGGCCCTTCTCGGTCTGGGGGCTCGATATCCTCGGCCCTTTCCCCCGATCCGTCGGGGGCTTTGAGTACTTGTTCGTTGCCATCGACAAGTTCACAAAGTGGCCAGAAGTGGAACCGGTGAGAAAGGTGACCGCCCAGTCCGCGATCAAATTCTTCAGGTCGATTGTTTGCCGCTTCGGGATCCCCAACAGGATCATCACCGACAACGGTACGCAGTTCACAAGCCACACATTCATGCAGTACACCCAAAACCTCGGCACCAAGGTCTGCTTCGCTTCTGTTGCTCATCCCCGGAGCAACGGTCAAGCGGAAAGGGCCAACGCCGAGGTACTGCGCGGGCTCAAGACCAGAAGTTTTGACAAGCTGCTCAAGTGCGGACGGAACTGGATCGAGGAGCTGCCGGCGGTTCTTTGGTCGGTCAGAACGACGCCAAATCGAGCCACCGGCCAGACACCATTTGCTCTAGTCTATGGAGCAGAAGCAGTTACCCCCACGGAACTCATATACGGGTCACCTCGAGTGCTCGCTTATGATGAGCTTAAGCAAGAGCGGTCGCGTGAAGATGACGCACTGCTCCTCGAGGAGGATCGTCTCCAGGCTGCTGTGCGATCCGCTCGCTACCAGCAAGCTCTGCGTCGCTATCATAGCCGCAAAGTTAAAGCCAGGAGCCTCGAGGAAGGCGACCTTGTTCTTCGGCGCGTTCAGTCGGCCAAGATACACAACAAGTTGATGCCGAAGTGGGAAGGCCCTTACCGGGTGAAACGAGTCACGAGTCCCGGCGCCGTCCGCCTCGAGACCGAAGATGGTACTCCGGTGAGCAATTCCTGGAACATTGAGCATCTTCGCAAGTTTTACCCGTAAGGCGCAGTTGTCGGACCCCGTACGGCAACCAACTCTTTGTACAAAATTCTTGCCGCAGTTGCATGTAATCCTTTGTACAAAGCCAGGCGCAGACCCTGGCCGCAATGAAGCGCTGGCGCCCCCAAGTTTTAGCATGCATGCTGAGTCGAGTCTCATCCTTGGTTAGGGTTGATAGTGCCTAACAGTCGCTAACCCCTAACTTAGAGGTCGAGTCCGTGTCTTTTTCCCGTCCTTTCCCTTTGGCTCGCAGGAGTTGCATACCCTTGCCGAGCCGGTCAAGGACGAAGAAGGGGAGAAGGGCGAGCCAGCACCCGCGCCCCGGAAAGCCAGAGTTGCCGGGGGCTGCAACCCCAGATAAGTCTTTACATCCCTTATCATGCATTCTCTCATGAACTGCGGAATGCGAAAACCTTGCTTCCTCCTAAAAGCTGCCGTGCTCTCTTAAGCGACAAACCCCGGAGCGCGTTCCCGGGGCCCGCTTCTGATAGTAGCCGCGGCGGCAAGAGGAGGAAGCGAGGGGCCAGAACCCGCCTTCTCCCTGCCTCCGCCAAGAGCGTGAGGAGGGCCAAGGGGCGCGGGGAGACGGCAGGGTCCGTTGCCGGGCGGGGAAGTGTCTATCTTAACGATGCAAAGGGTTTGCTCCTTGCCGCGGGATGTACCCGCGAGACAAATGGTCCGGCAAACACTCCCTTTTCATTAAAAACATTCCACTCAGGTATAGCTCAGAGAGAATGAAATTTTTGTCTGCGCAAATTTTTGAGTACATAAGAGGAAGTCGAGACCATCTAAACTTTGCTTGTAGGTTTATCCTCATGATATTGGCCTTGATGCCGCGAGAGGTTTGAGCAACTTGGCCACTATTTTCATCCAACTACTTTCACTCGGTGGTACTTCTTGGTAAAATTAATGTTTGTCTGAGCAAACTTTCGAGTACATAAGAGGCAAAACAGACTATCTGAACTTTGCTTGTAGGTTTATCCTCATGATAGTGGCCTTGATACCGCGAGAGATTTGAGCAACTTGGCCACTACATTCATCCAACTAATTTACTGGCCCATCTTTGTCCTGTATCTCGCCAAAATTCTACATTGCAGACAACAAACGAGGTGGTCGACAAAATGAACCGCCTAAAGTTTTTGTGCAGTTCAACAGAAATGGAGCATCACAGGCATGCAGACTGGTTAAGTGCCATATGAATATATGTGTCTACCAACTTGTATGGAATCTTTAGACTCCATGGCATACAGTTCGCTACCAGCATACGAGCCGATAACCAAAAAGCGCAAGTTGGGACCAAAGATTGGACTGCGTTTTTCAGGGCTATGCGCCAAGCAATATTGTTGGCATTCACTCTGGCAATTCTTCTTGTCAGTATTGATGCTTGTCTGAGTGAACTTGCGAGTACATAGCAACAACATAAGTATCTGTCCATCTAATCTCTTTGTGCAGTTCTACTAAAATCAGCCAATGTAACGATTTGCCTGCGAGTTTAGGCTCACAAGTTACTACTTTATGAAATAGGTCAAAAATAGCACAATACAAAATTACCATTAGATATGACAAGCACAATAATCAGGATGAAGACCGGTACCAACCTATGTGAGGAAGCATATCAATTAGTGCTTCCTTTGACTGCAAGCCGAGATAAGCGATTGGCAGGAAACGAACGAGGCAGTCGAGACAATGAACCACCCAAAGTTTTTGTGCAGCTCAACTGAAATCGAGCATGCCTGTTGGCACATATATTGCGAAAGTGATATTACTGTAATAGTGGCACTAGTTGATGAAACATAAACTAACAAATAGAAGCATCCTCATTATCTTCATGGGTAAAGTTAGCAACATAGTAGCCTTTCTTAAAGAGAGGTATTAGTTTATATTATCAGTGCCAATTAGCTCGACACTCAAAGCATTGTCATGTATCATAGCTTGTAAAGATTTAACGTGCAAAGATAAAGGACTTTCTCATGACAGTAGCAAAACAGTAGCACGATACAAATAAAGATGACAACACACTAATCTGGATGAAGGCCTTAGGCCAGTACCAACTTGAGCAAGGAAGCTTATTTAACTAGTCCCAGAAGAGAAGATAAAGCACTGACTGGAATCATTCAATAGTACATATTTTTGTGCACTTACAATGTGCAGTTTACATCACTCTTGTTTACTAGTGGTGAGATTATATCGAGAGATTATCAAGAACATCCAATAGAGTTAAAGCACTAGCGGGGATACAGTTCATTGTATCCTCTTGTGCAGTTCCACCAAAATGTATGAATGACACAACATGATCCTGTAGGAAATATGCCCTAGAGGCAATAATAAAGTTATTATTTTATTTCCTCATATCATGATAAATGTTTATTATTCATGCTAGAATTGTATTAACCGGAAACTTAGTACATGTGTGAGTACATAGACAAACAGAGTGTCCCTAGTATGCCTCTACTAGACTAGCTCGTTAATCAAAGATGGTTAAGTTTCCTGACCATAGACATGTGTTGTCATTTGATGAACGAGATCACATCATTAGAGAACGATGTGATGGACAAGACCCATCCGTTAGCTTAGCTGTCCACGAGTAAGTACTGCACCTTGCGATTTCTTGATTGCTGCTTTCCTTCCTGACGCTAGCTCTTCAGGACCCCTCCTGCCAGGACCGTTGAGTCCCTCGTGAAGGAATCCTCACCTTCCTCGGCACCCCCGTTGGCCTTGTGCACCCCGAGCCTGCATGCCGCGCCTGGAGCCAGGCCGGTCGAGGGGGTGTGCTCGCCTTCATGAAGCCTCGAATCTGCGGCTTCGTTGCCCTTCCTGCACGGCCTGGCTTGGAGCCTGGCGGGCGTTCCCCGTTCTCCTCCTCTGGTTATGGACAACAGCTGGTTGGGCTCGGCCTTCAGCTCCTCCTCCAGCGACGGGCCCCGACTGGCTAGGGCCCCCCGCGAGGACTAGATGGCACCTGGGGCAGCACCAGTCCCCAGCCCCCTGCCGAGAGGTGATGCGTCGCTTGATGTCCCGTCTGTAGCCCCCGGGATGGAGGATGAGGTGAGTTGTGCATTCGAGTCCGAGCGCGGGCGAAACGTCGTTCGCCATGAGCTCTTCCGGGAGGCGATGGCCGCAATGAACCGACTTGGCGAAGAACTTTGGGGTGTCGACTCACGTCTTGAGGCTGAAGGTCTTCGGCTGGTGGAGGAGTGGCGCAAGCTGAGGGTGGCTGTCAATCTGGGCCGCTACTAGCGTGATCTTGACAATGCGAAAGCCGAGGCGTCCCTCAAGGTTTCCTGCGAAGCTTGCTCCCGAGCCTTGGAGGGGGCTCGCGAGGCTGGCCGCCGTTGCGAGGCTGTAGAGAAGCGCGCGTGGGAGCTCCAGTCCTGGAGTGCGTCCCTCGAGCAGCAGGTGGAGGCGCGTAGAGCCGCCCTTGCGACGCTTAGGGGGACGCCTGTCGAGGAATAGGAGGTCCAAAAGCGCGAGGAGGCGCTGGCTCTGGACGCCGTGGAACGCAGCCTTGAGGTCGAGTAACTGGAGACGAGGGAGCGTCAAGTTGCTCAAGCAGAAGATGCCGTCGGGGCTCGCGAGACCAGGGTCCAGGCGGAAGTCGATCGCCAGGTGGCCCGGGTTCACGCGGATCTTGAAGATCGGTAAGACCTGAAGCTGAAGCTTGCAGGAACTGAGGCGGCGGGTAGGACCGCCGCTCTCAGGCCCAGGTTAGACGAGGCGGACAGACGTAGGGAGGCCGCGGCTGCTGCCTTGGTCATGGTGCAGGCAGACTTGTCCTCCACCCGCACCGAGCTGCTTTTGCTTCAGAAACGGGCTGATGATGCCGAGTCTACCACGCGGCAAAACGGGGAGGAAGTGCTTCAACAGCGGACGCTAGAGCGTGAGCACGCCCCCATGCTTCAGGACCTCCAAAACAAGGCTAACACCGCCCTGGGCTTCATCTGCGACGAGAATGCGCCGCCCCCCACTCGAATGACTACGGCAGCCACCTGACCTTCTTCACCAACGTGGTGACGCGCTTGGAATCCCGGTCAGACAGGGCCCGCCAGCTCGTGGAAGAGAGGAGTCGGGGCCTGCTCGGGTGTGCGTTCTCCCGCGTCTTCAGGCATCTCCGGAACACCTTCCCCGACTTCGACTTCGACACCACCATTGCCCCCATGCCACAGGCCGTCCGAGGCGACCTGGCGCGGTGGGTGGAGGACAACGTGGATGCGCTGGTCAGAGCCTTTGCCTCTGATGACGACGCAGTGGTGGTCATCGCGGACAAAGGCGACGTGGTTGACGACGACAATGGAGGGGTCGCCGAGGGCGGCGGAGGCGTCGCCGAAGATGGCGACGGTGACGGCGAAGACAACGACGACGCGATTGTCACGTCCGAGGGCGACTTAGCGAGCGACATATCTGGCTGATCCCGTGTTCTCTTGTCGTTTTATCATGGACTCAAAAACTCGGGCATAGCGCCTAAAGATTGTGAGAGCATTTTGAGAGGGGGAGCCCCTCGTGCAAGCAGACCGACACCTTTGTTCTTTTGTGTCGAGCCGAATGTGTACCTTTGTGAATTGATGAGTTTGGCAGTGGGTGTCGGTGTCAAAACCAGAGGATCTTGCTTAGGGGGTCCCGAACTGTGCGTCTAGGAGGATGGTAAAGGAGACAAGAGACACGATGTTTTTACCCAAGTTCGGGCCCTCTCGGTGGAGGTAAAACCCTACTCCTGCTTGATTAATATTGATGATATGGGTAGTACAAGAGTGGATCTACCACGAGATCAGAAAGGCTAAACCCTAGAAGCTAGCCCATGGTATGATTGTTGTTATCCTACGGACTAAACCCTCCGGTTTATATAGACACCGGAGGGGGCTAGGGTTACACAGAGTCAGTTACAATAGGAGGAGATCTACATATTCGTATTGCCAAGTTTGCCTTCCACGCCAAGGAAAGTCCCATCCGGACACGGGACGAAGTCTTCAATCTTGTATCTTCATAGTCCAACAGTCCGGCTGTACGGACACCCCCTAATCCAGGACTCCCTCAATGACGATGAGTCCGGCGCGCAGATTGTTTTCGGCATTGCAAGGCGGGTTCCTCCTCCGAATACTTCATAGAAGATTTTGAACACGAGGATCGTGTCCGGCTCTGCAAAACAAGTTCCACATACCATATCGTAGAGAGAGAGAGAGAGTATCTTCACAAATCTAATCTGCTGACGTATTCTGTAGCATGACATCACACCACAGCCAAGCCCTTTTTTAAATTGTTTCTTGCTGTTCCACCTCAGCGTGTTTTGCGAGGCGGTTTCCTTGGCACGTTTTGTCGAAGCAGAGATCATGTCCCCTTATCACGGGATTCTCATCAATACGAGCGTGGGTAACCCAACCGTGCCATTGATTACGCCGCTTGGGGGATAAGCGAGTTTTACCAGGCTGGTGGGGACGCATAGTTTCGTCCGCCCATATAAGGGGATAAGGATTCACCCTTTCATCCACGCCTTCTTCCTCCTTTGCTCATCCATTTTCGCACACTCGAGCTCTAGCGCCCAAGTCCGCATTTCCCACCTCAACCTTCTCCAACCATGTCCGGAGCGGGAGGCAGGTGGATGGTCTCCTCCGTCATGGAGGGACACATCAAGAAGCTGAGGAGAGCTGGATACCTGTCCGACGACATCGTGCACCGGCTCCCAGATAAGGGGCAGCTCATCCCCACCCCTAGGCCCCACGAGAGGGTAGTGTTTCTTACCCATTTCCTCTGCGGACTGGGATTCCCTCTCCACCCATTCGTCCGGGGGCTCATGTTCTACTACTGCCTGGATTTCCACGATCTAGCCCTGAACTTCATCCTCAACATCTCTGCGTTTATCGTCGTGTGCGAGGCCTTCCTCCGCATCAAGCCCCACTTCGGCTTATGGCTGAAGACTTTCAATGTAATGCGGAAGGTAGTGAGCGGCCGCCAGGCGGAGTGCAGAGGCGCCATGGTGGGCAAGATGCGCAACGTCACGTGGCTCGAGGGCTCCTTCATGGAGACCATAAAGGGGTGGAAATCGGGGTGGTTCTACATCACCGAGCCGCGTGACCCTGAATGGGTAGCGGCCCCCGAGTTGCGATCTGGCATCCCCATGCGGCTCACCTCCTGGCAAGAGAAGGGCCTGTCCTGGGGTAGTTCGGGAGAGCTGACCGGACTCCAAACATGTATCCAAAACATGGTGAGCAAGAAGCTCAAACTCGTCAACGTAGTCTAGGTCATGCTCATCCGCCGGATCCTCCCGTGTCAAAGATGGGCTTTCAACTTGTGGGAGTTCGACCCGGCCCAACACCAAACTCTAAACAGGCTCTTCGACACAACACACGAAGATGCCTGGAAGATGCTATTCAAGGGCGCCGAGGTTCCCCCTCCCACAACTGAAGATCGCGGATTCTGCGCGAAGCGGCAAGCCAGTGCGATAAGCTATTTTACCTCTTACAGGATACTTATTTTTCATAGTTTGACTCTATGCGGGATCTAAGCTCCCATACCTTTGACAGGACTGGCAGGAGACGGCCGGACAGATTGACTGTTCGGCTCCTTTTCCCGAAGGCCCAGCAGACGCCCGCTTGGCCGAGCTGCTGGTTCCGGCACCCTACGTGGTGCCGGAGAAGAAGGCCAAGAAGAAGGCCACGGGAACCCGAACGAGTTCCCGGTGCCCGGTGGTGTCGGACTCATCGTCCGATGACTCTGAGGCGCACTCCTCCCATGAAGACGAGGAGGAGGAAAGAGAGGTTTCTTCCCTGGCAGGGGGAGAAAAGAAGAGGAAGGCCGCTCCAACTGGGGAGGCCGGAGGGTCCAAGAAGGGAAGGACCCTTCCTACGGACTACTCCACCAACACCGCTAACAGCGAAGAGGAGTGGCCGCCCAGGGCCAAGCCCCTGACGAAGTCATAAGTATTCGGACACCAGAGTGACTCATAGCGTTCCTTTATTGCACAGCTTCTCCTGACGCCGAATATAATTATGCAGTCTGCCCCGAGCCCGGCTCGACGTGCCATCGAGCGGTTCCTTGGGTTCATCGGATGTGAACAGCATTTCACTTTTTTTTGAATATTTACTGTGAGGCAAAGCCCCACAAACAGCATTTCACTTCCGGCCGCCTCCTCCCCTCATCCTACGGACAATGCCAAGGTATTGTCTCAGGGGGTTCCCAACCGAGGGGAGGTGGTCCTGGAGGCGCCGCAAGGCAACATCCCGGACCCCAGGCGCAAAGGGGGCAAGACTCCCAAGGGCTCCAAGTCCGGCCATGGGCCGAACACCGCACCGGAACCTTCAGCGGTTCCGGAGTCCGGTAGGCGGCCCCTACTAAGAAGGGCAAGCCTACCGCGCCGGTGACCTCCGTCCGACTGGAGGCACCGGATAACTTGCTGAGGTGCTCAACGGCGCCTCCATCGACGAGGAGCACCACACTATTATGAGCGTGGTGATCCAGAAAGTTCAGTCCGCCAAAAGCGGGCTGACTGAAGCTTGTGCCAGCCTTTTAGGCTTTGAAGTATGTAAAGAATATATGAAAATATTACCGCATAGACAGTAGCCCCTGATGTTCTTTTTGGTGTTCACAAAGAAAAGCCGAATAGAGGATCTAATAATATTCACAGGAGTCTAACATAATTATGTCGATATGCGTATGCAGGCTTCGCTGCTGGCCACTGCCACACTGACTGCGGAGGTTGACGCGCTGAAGCAGAACCTCGAGCGGTCCGAGCAAGAGCTCGGCCTTGCGAAGAAGCAGCTCGAGGAGAACCAAGGTACGTAATGCCTTGTCCGTGTGTGTGTATAAAAAAGATGCAGTTGCAAGAAATTACAGGATCGTTATTGGTGTGCTAGGGGCCACGACCGAGGTGGCGACCCTGAAGCAGGCACTATCCGAAGCCGAAGATAAAGCGGCCACGGAGTGCAGTGATCGGGGGAAGCAAGAGGCGTGGGTTGACGAGGTGCAACAAGAGCTCCAGGCTCTCATGAAAAAGCATGAGAGTTTGGAGCTTGACTCGAAGACTCGCGAGTCCGATCTCGCAGCGGCCCTCGAGGGCACCAAGTCTGCCAAGGCCGAAGCCCAAAAAGCCCTCTAGGAAATTGAGGCGATAAAGAAGATAGTGGCAGGTAAGGCCTTCATTATGCAAAGCAAGCATGTGAAAGTGAATTACTTGTTACTTACCCGAGTCCGGAGCTCTCCAGGAGCATTCGCAGATTTGCCCCGCAGCATGTTCGATGCTGCCACCTACTACCCGACCGAGGAAGGGAGCTCGACGGAGAAGGTGTTCTGGTCTCAGTATGCTGAGACCATACACCCGGTGCCCTTGAGCGACCAGCTAAAGCAACTGGTCGAGCTCCATAAGGTGGCCAAACAGGCCATGAAGGGTCTCATAGTCCGGCTGTGGCCTGGAGAGGCCGTGCCTGAGAGCTACTTTGGGCTGGTGAGGCGGCTAGCGGATGCCTGTCCATGGCTTGAAGTCATCAAGCGCTCCGTCCGCATCGAGGGTGCCCGCAGGGCGCTTGCCCATGTTAAAGTACAGTGGGGCAAGATGGATGCTGAGAAGCTGGTGAAGGACGGGCCGCCGTAGGGCAAGGAGCATCGCAACCCCGAGATGTACTATGAGGGCGTCATGAAGGGTGCCCTCCTTGTGGCGGATGAATGTTCCAAGGATGTAATATTTGAGTAAACTCGCTCATGTTATCCTGTACGCTGAAAACTTGTTCATATGCGCTTATGCAACGCAGGTTTGAATTTAAAATATTACCTTCTATGCAACCGTTTATGGAGTCTAAGAGATGGCGAGTCTTCGGCTTCTGCCCCCGTGCCACGAGTGCTGGGGTGTTGGAAAAAACCTTAGCACTCTTTTTCCCATTCTTGGGTCCTTCGAGGGAGGTGCTCAGCACAACAAACAAGGCAATCGGACTATAATGCGTTATCACTCTCACTTAGCCAGAGAATTCTATAATTTTAAATTTCGGCGAAGCCCCTAGTGTTCGGAAGACCGAGTTCGGGGCGCTATACACGCCTAGGCCGGACAAAGCCGACTCCTTGCTCTAAGCGGCATAAGTCTTTAGGGACTCGAAACCTCTCGAACAGCGACCAGCTCTCGCCCTATCATGACAGTTAGTTTTAGATTTCTCTACTGAGGTGCTTAGCCCAGCTGAACCGGGGCACAATCGCAGTAGTTCTCCCAGTGCTACCTTAGCTGATATAGCGGAACTTAAGGTACCAAAACATGGGAGCCGGGCAAACCCAACTATTGACCAAAGACATGATTCGGAGCTGATGCATATAATGCTATAAGTTCGGAGGGCCGCACTTGTGAAAGTGTTCGGACTTCTCACGTCGTATTATGGGGTGCTTGAGCCCTTGGTGTATTGGTCGTACCAAATTGTACGGGTGCTAAATGTCATGGCTGAACATATATATAAAAAGGATTGAATAGAGAATGCAATAATAAGCTGAAGCTAAGCATTGTTTATTCAAAAAAGGTGCATTAAAAGCAGAACGAAACAAATAGTGCGATAAGCAGGAGATGGGACTATTTGACATGTCCCCTCCAGGGGCGAGCTGCGGGATAGTATTTAAGATATGTGTTTTGCTCGTTATAGAGACCACCTGGGAGTTCCACAGTGTGACGTAGCTTTCTGCCTCCATGGTTGTTGTATTGTATGTTTGGCAATTGTACCGCCGAGCAGGTCTTCGAGATATCGAAGTCCTGAAAGTGAGAAAAGATGACAAAATCGTCAACCCCTAGTGCGGTTGAGCTGCGTTTTGGGCGTGCCGTGGTCGTGCCCCTCCCCCTGTGCCCATGGTATTTTCAGAGCGTAATTATGTACGTGTAGCACTGATTTCGCCATTTCGCGAGGGCTGGGGTTGGGGCCGCATTGCTACGCTTGCTCAGAACGTGCCAGGCGGTCTTGTCGTAGGTTACTCCGGGCGTGCTTGACGGTGTTCGGACGTTTTATCGCCGGACTAGAGAATTGCCTTGAAAGGCTGCCTTGTACTTCCGCAGCGAGGGCCGCCGTGTGCTCCTCTGTTTGGAGAGAGCGTTCGGTGTTTCCATTGACTGCGATGACTCCCCGAGGTCCTGGCTTCTTGAGCTTGAGGTATGCGTTGTGCGGCACCTCATTGAACTTTGCAAATGCGGTTCGCCCGAGCAGTGCGTGATAGCCACTGAGGAACGGGACTATGTCGAAGATTAACTCCTCGCTTCGGAAATTATTCGGGGATCTGAAGACCACTTCAAGTGTAACTGAGCCTGTGCAGCTGGCCTGTACACCTGGTATGACGCCCTTAAAGGTCGTTTTTGTGGGTTTAATTCTTGAGGGATCTATGCCCATTTTCCGCACAGTGTCCTGGTAATGCAGGTTCAGGCTGCTACTGCCGTCCATAAGGACTTGAGTGAGGTGAAATCCGTCAATGATTGGGTCTAGAACCAATGTGGCAAATCCGCCATGGCGGATACTAGTGGGGTGGTCCCTTCGACTAAAAGTGATCGGGCAGGAGGACCATGGGTTGAACTTTGGGGCGACTGGCTCCAACGCGTATACGTCCCTTAACGCACGCTTTCGCTCCCTCTTGGGGATGTGGGTTGCGTATATCATGTTCACCGTCCGCACTTGTGGGGGGAAACCCTTTTGTCCTCTATTGTTTGGTGGCCGGGGCTCCTCCTCGTCCTCGCTATGTAGCCCCTTGTCTCTGTTTTCGGCATTTAAGTTGTCGGCCTGCTTGAATACCCAACAATCCCTGTTGGTGTGGTTGGCTGGCTTTTCGGGGGTGCCATGTATTTGACACGAGCGATCGAGTATACGGTCCAAACTGGACGGGCCCGGAGTGCTTCTCTTGAATTGCATTTTACGCTGACCGAGCTTGGAGCCTCTGAATCCAGCATTAACTGTCGTACCCTCAGCATTGTCATTGTTAATGCGGCGCTTGTGCTTGTTGCGACGCGACCTGCCATTGCTGTCCTTGGTATCCGAATTACCAGGGTTCTTTGACATGTTATTGCTGCGAGCCAGCCAACTGTCTTCTCCCGCGCAAAAGCGGCTCATGAGTGTCGTGAGGGCTGCCATAGATTTTGGCTTTTCCTGTCCAAGGTGTCGGGCAAGCCACTCATCGCGGATGTTATACTTGAAAGCCGCTAGGGTCTCTACGTCCGGGCAGTCAACGATTTGATTTTTCTTGGTTAGGAACCGTGTCCAGAATTGTCTGGTCGATTCCTCTGGCTGCTGAATTATGTGGCTCAGGTCATCGGCATCTGGCGGTCGCACATAGGTGCCCTGGAAATTGTCGAGGAATGCGGCTTGCAGGTCTTCCCAACAACCAATGGATTCTGCTAGTAAGCTGTTAAGCCAATGCCGAGCTGGTCCTTTAAGCTTGAGTGGGAGGAATTTGATGGCGTGTAGATCATCGCCACGGGCCATGTGGATATGAAGGAGATAGTCCTCAATCCATACCGCAGGATCTGTTGTGCCATCGTATGATTCGATATTTACGGGTTTGAAACCCTCTGGGATCTGATGATCCATTACTTCATCTGTGAAGCATAGCGGGTGTGCGGCACCTCTGTATTGGGCTATATCACGAAGTAGCTCAAATGAGCTTTATCTGCTGTGTTCGGCCCGGCCGGATTTACTTTTGGTGTATCTGGCATGACGGTTATCGTCTCGTGTCGTGGGGCGCCCACGCGATCCGTAGATTGATCTTATTTGCCTTGCTTTGTCCTACAACATGTCTCGCAGGTCTAACGCATTTCCCCGTGCCTTGGTATTTTTTGAGTGACGCCGGGGTGCTGCTTGAGTTATGGGCCGTGAGGCCTCTCTGTCGCGGCCACAAGGTGGCCGGTCAGCCGCGTCATGCGCTGGAGATGTAGGTATAGATGCTTCTTCCTCTAATCGGGGTAGCAACCTACGCTTTGGGTAGCTCTTGGAGGGGCGTTCGAGTTCGTATTCCTCGGCCGCAAGGACTTCAGTCCATCTGTCGGCTAGCAAGTCTTGATTAGCTCTAAGCTGCTGCTGTTTTTTCTTAAGGCTACTCGCCGTGGCCATAAGCCTGCACTTGAAGCGCTCTGGCTCGACGTGATCCTCAGGCATCACAAATTCGTCATCGTCGAGGCTTGCCTCGTCTTTGGAGGGAGGCATGTAATTATCATCCTCTTCCTCTTTATCCGCCGCTCTCTCAGGGGGGCTGGCTTCTCCATCCTCCTGCGCTGAATCTTGCTGGAGGGAGTTGTCTTTGGCACTATCCGGGGTGTTATTATCTCCTGTGCCGGTATCACCCTTTTTGCTTTGGAGGGACTTAGAGTGGCGCCGCTGATACTGGCGCTTAGGTTGCTTCTTGGAGGGGTCATCCCGCGCTATTCCATCGCCATTGCCTTCTTTGGGTGTGTCCACCATATGTATGTCATATGACGAGGTGGCTTTTCAGTGCCCTATAGGTGCTGGTTCCTGTTCGTCTCCTACATCGTCGTCCATACCATCGATGTCCTCGGAGTCGAAGTCGAGCATGTCGGTCAAATCATCGACAGTGGCTATGAAGTGGGTGGTGGGTGGGCGTCGAATTTCTTTGTCGTCCGCATCCCAATCCTGCCGGTCATAATCCGGCCAAGACTCTCCTGACAAAGAGAGAGACCTTAGTGAATTCAGGATGTCGCCAAAGGGCGAGTGCTGAAAGATATCCGCGGCGGTGAACTCCATGATCGGCGCCCAATCGGATTCGATTGGTAGGGCCGCAGATGGTTCAGAGTTCGGAGGAGAGTCCGATAATGTGGAGTCACGGGCCTCGCGAAGGATAAGGTTGGTGTTTGGCTCGATCACCGTTGAGGCTGCAGCCTCCGCGGCGGGGTCTAGCCACCAGCCCTCGGTCGGCGCAGTTGGCTCCGAATTAAAGGTCGGAGCAGACGCGGGTGCGGCCTCAAGGACACTGTTCGACGGCAGAGCTAAATCATGCCCGTGGTGATAGTGCGGCGCACTCGGCATGGGCTCGAATTCGTCGAAGATCAAGTCTCCGCGGATATCGGCCGTGTAGTTTAAGCTTCCAAACCTGACCTGATGGCCAGGGGCGTAGCTCTCAATCTGCTCCAGATGGCCAAGCGAATTGGCCCGTAGTGCAAAGCCGCGGAATACAAAAATATGTCCGGGGAGAAAAGTCTCACCCTGGACCGCATCGCTAACGATGATCGAAGGAGCCATCAAGCCTGATGATGACGACACAGAGGAACTCTCAATGAAAGCACCAATGTCGGTGTCAAAACCGGCGGATCTCGGGTAGGGGGTCCCGAACGGTGCGTATAGGCGGATGGTAACAAGAGACAAGGGACACGATGTTTTTACCCAGGTTCGGGCCCTCTCGATGGAGGTAAAACCTTACTCATGCTTGATTAATATTGATGATATGGGTAGTACAAGAGTGGATCTACCACGAGATCAGAGAGGCTAAACCCTAGAAGCTAGCCTATGGTATGATTGTTGTTCTCCTACGGACTAAACCCTCTGGTATATATAGACACCGGAGGGGGCTAGGGTTACACAGAGTCGGTTACAATAGGAGGAGATCTACATATCTGTATTGCCAGCTTGCCTTCCACGCCAAGGAAAGTCCCATCCAGACACGGGACGAAGTCTTCAATCTTGTATCTTCATAGTCCAACAGTCCGACCAAAGGTTATAGTCTGGCTGCCCGGACACCCCCTCTTCCAGGACTCCCTCAGCAGGTTTGCCGCATCAGCTTGCCTTGGTCGTGGTGTGCCTCGAAAGGGATCGCGAGGTCTTGAGCTCCTGAGGAATTCCTGAAGGGCCCGCAGACTCACCCGAGTGGGCCTTGCGAGGATCAGGCGCCAATAGTGGTGCCAGCGCGTGTGCTACGCGTGCTGCGCCCAACCCTGCTCACGAGGGGCCCGCGAGGGGGAGGCGATGATTGTGCGCTTCATGACAAAGCAAGATCCAGACGGCAAAAAATCACTCGAATGAGAAAAGGTACCCCCCGCGCGCATCAAATAAAACTCAACTTCAACTTAAATCCAAATCCAGAAAGCCAGGGTACAGAAGAAGAGATCCAAAGCAAACGGCCGCGTCCGGCACCTAGTCTAGTCTTTTGGTCTTCGAGTCTTCTCACCAGCGTGAAGTTAAGTGCTGCCACTAGGCGTGGGAGGGAGCCC
Source organism: Aegilops umbellulata (assembly GCA_032464435.1). Classification (NCBI taxonomy): domain Eukaryota; kingdom Viridiplantae; phylum Streptophyta; class Magnoliopsida; order Poales; family Poaceae; genus Aegilops; species Aegilops umbellulata. The sequence continues at coordinate 381,259,354 of CP136054.1, forward strand.
CAGGGCCTGAGGCCGGCACCCCTGAGACTCCGGGGCGTGTACAGCCCCACTCATTATTACATGAGAGTGTCACGGGCGGCGAGCTTCACAGGCACTGGGCCTTCTTCACAGGAAGCGTCCTTGCTTCATATCGCCAAATGAGGGCCCCGCGTTGCGCCACCCTCGACCACCTTTGGGCCGACCGGCAACCTGGACAACACAAAGGGGGGAAAGGGGACACCAGCGGTGCCCTCGGCGACCATGGGTCCTTTGCCGGGGGAAGGCTCGCCGGCACCTCCCCGATAGAGGGCCTACTTCCCGGCGCTGCCTGGCTTCGCGCGAAGTGGGGAAGGGCCTTGCTGCTGGCTCCCTCCTCGTGGCCCCCAATGTGCTTCCCCCGGCGGAATGGATGCTGCTATGCCGGGGTTGTCGACCGACGCTGTGACCTGATTCACTTGCAGGCCATGGTTAGCATAAGCCTGCTCTTAAGAGTTTAGTGGTACCCTGTAGTTGTTGTTGCTGGCGCGATCTTTGCGGTTCTCCGTGGATTCCTGGAAGGCCTCAACTTCTAGCGTCACTTCTTCCCAATCTTCTCCGAGGAACGAGCCAGGGTCGTCCTCTGGTGCGTACTCCTAGTCCATCATACGGGGCACGTAGGCTTCCAGGGCTGTTACCCCAAATACCTCGCCGTAGTGCCCCACACTCCATGTTGCCCGGCCCAGCGCGGCGTCCTGAGGATGGTAGCGCGGCATCCCATGGGGACCATGGGAGGCGACGCTTGTGCCCATGCTTGTCGCGAGCGGCACGGGGGCGGTGGAGCCCCCGGCGCCGCCCGCCGTGCTAGTGTTGACGAAGCCCCCAGGCACACCCGACGACGCGTGGTTGCGGCGAGGCCCGCCGTGAGACCCCATAGTGGCCTGAGGAGGAAGCTGATAGCAGAAGGGTGGCGCTCCCGAAGCCGCCGCATCCAGCAGCTCAGTGACGCGTTCCAGCAGTGCATCCTGGCCGCTTTCCATCAGCCGGCATCGCAGCAGCTCTCGCGCCACCATGAGCGCTTTCCATCAGTCTAGCCTTGGATTGCCGGACATCGGGGCGCGGAGCATCGGTGGATCGATCGGCGGGGAAGAGGCTCCGGCGCACCCCTGATTGGCGCGCCAAATGTCGGATGTGGGGTTACGACAAAACCCTTAAGGTTCGAACTTTGGGTGCGCGCGAAGTTCTTTCCCTCCAACCGATCTATGTCCTAGCTCGCTAAGATCTTGCGGACAAACTCGATGAACTCGCAACATAGAAAGACGCGAGATTTATACTGGTTTGGGCCACTGTTGTGGTGTAATACCCTAATCCAGTGTGTGGTGGTGGATTGCCTCTTGGGCTGATGACGAACAGTACAAGGGGAAGAACAACCTCCTGAGGTTGAGGTGTTCTTGTGCTCGACTAGCTTGTGTGGGTGAGGTGCCTCTGAATGAGTTATCAGATGCCTCTACTGTGGTGGCTAGTTCTACTTATATAGGCCCTGGTCCTCTCCCCAAATATTGAACGGGAAGGGAGCCAACAACGGCGGGCCAATTTGAAAGGGGACAGCTAGTACAGGCTATCCTGACAAAAGTGGTCTTCGCCTGCGAAAGGGTCTGGTGGTGACGCCGTCTTGGGCTCCACGGTGACCTCCGTCCTGCTAGCCTGCTGGTCTTGGTCTCGTTGCACCGATATGGAAACCTTTGCCTCATGCCTCGGTACACCGAGCCTGCGCCTGCCTCCTTAGCACCAAAGGGGAAAGGCGCCCGCCTGGTGTCGATCGTCATGGCTCACGTCACGAGAGCCTCGCGAGGTTTGCCCCGCCTTGATAACTCCGCTCCTCGCGAGGCAGCCTGGTGAGGCCGCTCCTGAGGAGGTCTTGCGTCGTCCGCCTCGCAAGGCTTGGCCCCTCACGAGGGTCTTGAAGGCTTTGTTGATGAAGATGGGCCGTACAGGTCCGCTAGCACAGCCACGCCGTGGGCCGCATGCAGGCAAGTCTGGGGACCCCCGTTCCCAGAACACCGACAGATGCTATGGCCCGTAGAAGGCCCATTGTTTCTATGGCCCTTACGAGGCCCATTGTTTCTATGACCCATAGGAGGCCCATGGAAACTACAGTAAATATGTAGCTAATGGTAATTGTGGCCTAGTTTTAAAAAATAGGTTATTGCAGCCAAACCGCGGAAAAAGAACTGCACTGACTACAAGCAAACAAATAAACAAGACAACACGGAAATAAATAAGCAAGCAACTTACGCTAGGCTATCACAGCTATTACACATATTACATCCACTGGGCATCAAAGTTCGCCACCAGTGCAAATATAGGGAACAAAGCAGCATATCATATACACTGGTTGTCAAAGTTGGCGACCAGTGCAAATAAATGCCGTAGCAAAACAAGTCCAGAACTGAAACCACTTCATAAGATCTCAAGAAACAATATCCCGGGTACCCATAATCCTGGCAAGATACTTAGCAAGCTTATTAACTTTCTCTTGTTTGGCACTTAGATCCTCCAGCGCTTGCTGTTGCACCAGAAAGTATGCATATGAATTATGCAGGGACTTCCTCAGTCCTTCGGCTTCCTGTCGCAGCACATCTGATCGATGTCTTTCAACTTGAAGTTGAGACTCAAGAAGACGAACTGATCCAGGCAGCGAGTTCAAAGAGCTTGGGCCAGCAGTAGTGGCCAGTAACTCGAACACTACATCAAGACATGACTTTTGGGTTCTCCCACTGTCATCAAGATAGTTTTTATCAGCTTTCTTGGAGAACAACAGGGATGTCTCACTATCTTGAACCTTATCTGCATTACTTCCTTTACCATTGCATAACGGGTACTGTTCTCCAATATTTTGTCCGCATTCTAAAAGAGAAACAAGCAGACACATCACATGTTTACCATGTTGTATATGAAACTCATTTTGGTAAATCAGTTCAGTAGTAAAGTGGACAGCATAACAGCATGAAACAAACATATATCAATGTACCATGTACACTTTATGGTCTATATCATTCTAGTTTTTGTTGCCAAATCAAGATAGAGACACAATTCAAATAATATTTTTCAAGACAAAGTAGAATAGACATAATATAAGTGTGGGAAACTATAGAGCAATAACAACACTTGAATGTGCATGACATGAGAACATAACTGTTTATTCAATTGAAACTGAAATCAACATAGAGCAAGTTACAACAGCAAACCAGTTAAAGAAACAGGTTTAAAACATACATGTTGCACCATTGGAGTTTCAATTCCATCAAATTTTAAAATAGTTGGTATGAGTAAATACAGTGATGCAAGAGAAAAGGAGTATGAACCATAGCTACATAACCTGACCTGAGAACAATTCTTCTTCTCCTTTAAGCGTTGAGTTAGGATTCAGAGTGGTGGTCCTCGTGCTTTGGGCACTGCAGTTCCCCTACTAACTGATCGTGTTTGGGTGCTGTGTGGTGGAGACGGTGTTGTGTCAATTGGAACTGGGTTACTATCTGCTGGGGTTGGGGTTAGAAGGGGAGTAGCTGGTTCTCTTTCCAACTGGGTAAGGGTACAATCTGCGAGAGTCTGGGTTATGTGTGCTGGGGCTGGTTCTTGGGCAAGTACAACCGTCGTTCTATCTGCATCAACTGGTAGCACTATCTTTTCTGAAGACCTGTTGTTACTCCCTTAGATACTGCCATCACCCTCCCCAATTCAAATGGCTAATAAACAAGAAAAGTAATTGAATGTACATACATTGTATGATAAGACAGGTGCAATGGATAGTGGGGAATAAAAGAGGGTATGAAAAAATTCACATTTATGTTGTCTAACAAAACAGGATAGCATGACACAATTTCACATATATGATGGCTAACTAAATAGGATAGCATGACACAATTTCACATTATGATGGCTAACTAAAAAGATGGTAAGACATAGTTCAAAACATGATGACTATGTAAACAGGATGACATGATATAACTATATAATGTGTTTATTAAATAGGTTGGCATGCCATAATTCACATACATGCCGCCTATGGAAACATGATAGCATGATATAATTAACGAATAGAATGACATAATTAAAAATATGATGACTGTAAACACTAAACAAGATGAGATGATATAACTATATGATGTCTTTATTAAATGGGTTGCCATGCCATAATTCAGATACATGTTGTGTGTGTAAACATGATGGCATGATATAGTTCAAATATACGATTTATATAGTAAGCAAGTAAGCAGATGACAATCCATATATGATGTAAAAACTAAGCAATGCAAGACAACATGCATGACATGGGTAATATAACCCTGCCAAGTTTGAGCATAGACCTCAAGGGGGAAATAGGACTGCTCATCAGTCTCTGAATCCTCCTCTGAGGAGCTCTCTGTAACCAGCAAGATGTCTGCTTCAGTAGGTAACATTGTATGCTCTGAATACCTTGTTTTCTCTCCAGATACTTCCATCACCGCTTCAAATGGATGATGCACAGGAAGAGTAGTTGAATATACAAATGTTGTCGACAAATGGAACACGTAATACAAAAAAATAATAGCATGATATAATTCACATACATGATGATTGGCTAAACAACATGGCATTGGATAATTCACATATATAATGCCTTTGCAACAAGATAGCATTGCATAATTCACATATATAATCTCTTGCAACAAGATGGCAATGCATAATTCACATATATGGTAATTAGGCACTAAACATGTGGCATTCACACAAAGCATGTCTAAACTAATCAAATGACATAGCAATGCAAGACACCATACGCACGATATGAGCAACATAACCCTGGCAAGTTAGAGCATACACCTCGGGGGGGGGGGGGGGAATAGGACTAGTCATCTGTCTCTGAATCCTCCTCTGAGGAGCTATCCGTAACCAGCGAGATATGTGCTTCGTCAGATAGCATAGTCTGCTCTGAAGACCTTGTTTTCACTCCAAAATTTTCCATCACCGTGTCAAATGGCTGATGCACACGCAGAGTAGTTGAATGTACTAACATTGTTGACAAATGTAATACGTAACAGAAAAAAGGATGCCTGATATAATTCACATATAAGATGACTGGATAAGCAGGATAGCATTGCAAAATTCACATATATGATGACTGGCTAAACAAGATGGCGTTGCATAATTCACATAAACGATGAATAAACTAAACAGATGGCATTCACACAAAGCATGTCTAAACTAAGCAGATGACATATTTGATGTATAAAGTAAGCAATGCAAGGCACCATATGCATGATATAACCAACATTAGCATGCCAAGTTAGAGTGAAGACCTCAGGGGGTATATAGGAGTGGTCTTCTCCTTCTGACCCCCCTTAGAACAAATATCTTCCTCTCGATTACAATGCGAAATGGGTGGAGGGGAGGCTGCCTTTGCGCCTACCATGGAGCGACGTCTGCATGAAATTTTATTGCCATGCAAGGCTCGTCTCTTTTGCTCTACCTGTTCAGTTCCATTGTGTACAATAACTGACATGCATAGGAATAAAACATAGTGAAATTATGTAAGGAGTGCATGCAGAAATCCAGAGTGATGGTAGCAACTTGTGGATAGACCCAAAACCAATGATAGCAGGGAGATAATGACTTCAGTTAAAAAATACAGATAATGGCTTCTTTACTGTTTGTTTCCCACCCAACATGAAACTCATAGTAGACACCAAAGATTAACCAGATAGTAGATAGATACTATTGGTTGCGGCCCCGATATGTACCCCACAACCATTTAAAAACTCAAGTTTGACCATTAGTTTGGAGCTGACTCAGAGTCTAATTGGTGAAGAGGATGATAAAGTAGCACGTAATATTATGCGATGCATAATGTAAGCAGACACGAAAGAGTGCGACCTCTCTTGTGGACCCGTGTAGTCCTCGAGGTCATCTGCTCGGTTGATGATGGTAATGCAGTTGTCATGGCTGCCAGCAGCGGGGAAGAAGATCTAAGGCAGCAAAAGACAGTCTGGAGGCCGGATCCCTGCTGTGCTAGACCCTTCTGTCGTTGGAGTAGTTGAGCTGGGGTGGACGATGGCGCAGCTGGAGCGGGACAAACCACACAAGGTTTTCTTTGACAACTATCTGTAAGAGAAGTAATTCTGTAAGGGCTCGTTTGAATTGGAGGATTCTAACAACGCAGGGATAGGAAATACACAGTAATAGGATAGGAATGCACGTGCAAAACAGAGAATTTAAAAACACATGATTTCTGCCAATCTGGGTGTTTGGTTCACAAGAATTGGAAGATCACAGGATGCAAAGAAGCATGGTGAGACTAAGTCAAACCACAAGAAAATGTACGGTTATAATGCTATTATGCTACTATCTCTTAGTCTTGTGCTACATGAATAGGAATTTGAAAAGGAGGACAAGTGGATATTAAAATTCCTACGGTTCTTCTTTCATGGAGACACTAAATGAACAAATCGTACAGTTTTCCTTTACTCCATTCCTTTGAACCAAATGCATGAATAGTAGTACCATAGGAAACTTTCCAATTCCTATTTTTCCTTCACTTTTCCTTTCAAGCACTGGCAATTCTAGTAGACAGGCTTGAGCAAGGAAAAGCCTACACTTAAAAAATGTTTTTGTGCTACTTCTATTACTTTGGACCCAAGCCACTGCCCTACTAGCTCAACTCCCAGGCCCATCGACAGATGCACAGCTCAAACGCGCAGAGATTAATACTGATGGCATTCAAGAGCATCACGGATAGCTAAGTTGCCTGGTACCTCACTGCTTGTCATATAGTAGGATAAAATAATTGTATTTCACGTTACTACGTGTGATCAGTGGACAATATATATAACATGTAGAGTAAAAAATAGATGCAACAAGTGTACAACCTCTTTGGCGAAAGCCATGTCGATCTCAACGTGATTGGGTTGGTCGCTGAGGATGCTCCGACTGACTTGGCTGTCGGAGTGGGGGAAGAAGATCTTAGGCGTCTAGAGATGGAGCTCGGGGTACCGCTCCACTGTGATGGAGGGTTTCGTTGTTGGAGCAGCTCCGGTGAGTTGTACACGCCGAGGCTAAAGCAGGACAAGAGAGACAACGTTAACCTGAGTGAATTCCAATAGCATCTCCAATAGATGACATAAAATACATAACCACAAAGTGCTAGATGTAGAATACATCAACCGCTCATGTCTGAACTTAACTATCGAAAGTGAATTTAATTGTCATAACTAAACTTAACTGTCGAAACTGAATTTTGCCGTAGAAACTGAATTGTACAATAGAAACTGAATGCACTAGTAGAAGAAAAGAAGTAGCAGCATCAACGCGTGCGAGAGCCGGGGCAGCTGGTCATGTAGCAGCATCAGGTGAGGCTACACGTTAGTAGACTAATTTTTTCATCTCTGGTCAGTCAATTTTCCAGCCGTTGGATACGAAATCAAGGGCCTGCAGTTCATCTTCAACATCCACCCCCCTAAGCCTCCAGCCACCACCGGCCAAACAGCCGCCCCCCGCCGCTCGCGGCCAGCAGTGCGCCGCCCCGCACGCCCTGAAACCACTCCCCATCGCCGGTCCGTCGCCGCCCCGGCCATCCCTCTAGGCCCCCCGTGCCGAGCTTTTTCTCCGGCGATCCCCACGCCATTGCCCCACCACCGCCGGCGACCACCGCCCCCACCCCGAACCCTAAGATATATAGTGGGGTACCTCTCCGGCGAGCCCCCCTTCCCCGCTGCGGCTGGTTCTTCCTTAACTCCGGCAAGCCCCCCCACCTCTTGAAAATCGACTGACCCAAAAGTTGATTCAGTCGACTGAAGTGTAGCTAAATCGGAGCAGCATCACAAGCAAGAGAAAGAGTAAGAGCAGCAGCGCGAGAAAGAGCAATAGCAAGAGAAGACCAAGAAGGGGACCAAGAGCAAGAGCAGAGCAGCAGCGCGAGTGAGAGCTAAAGCAACGGCAGCTCCTACTGATGTGGACGTCGCCGCGAGGGAGCGACGCCACCGTGGATGGAGTCGCGCCTTGTCGGCTCGGGACCGAGCGCCGGTAGCACCGTGAGATCCAATCAAGAAGAAAATGTGGCGATTAGTGTACAACCTCTTTGGTGGCGCTGATTAGGCCTCGGCTTCATCCGAGGAAACGGTGATGATGATGCTCTTCCGGTGGTGCATGTGAAGACGGTGGTGTGGGAATGGAGGTGTCGCGAAAGACGGGGGGGGGGGGCATCGGGGCAGCTCCTTGGAGGTGGAGGACGGGGTGGCTGAACCGGCGGGACGATGAGATCGACGACGGATCCTTGTCTAGTATGATGGATGAGGGACGTCGAGGTGTTGCTATGGACGACGTCATCGGGGAAGAGGCTCCAGCTGGGTGGCGGACAGAGGAGGGTGTGGGGTTCACGAGTTTTCATGGCCTCGGTGTACGAATGGGTGGGCAGATGGGATGGGAGTGGGGAACCATGGTTACGAACATGCTTTTCTGAAATGTGGGGTAAGTTACGACAGTACCCCCACCGATTTGACCTAGGCGGTTCTTTCGGTTCAGCGGTATCACGGGCATTCCGTGTGTCGGGATTTCACAGGAGGTGGGAGCTTTCGCGCGCGTTGTAATTTTGGAATAGCAAGGCGCGGGTTGAGATGGAGGGAGTTGTCGGAGCACAAAGAGACAAAGATATATCTTAAATAATTCGGGGTAACAAGGCACGGGTTGAAATTTCCGGACAAGCCTAACGTGTACTCTACCAAATCAATTCGTACATCCGTCAATGAAAAAACAAAAAGAAATCAATTTGCAGCACACAGGAGAGTCTAGTCCCGTGTACTGTACCAAATCAATTTGCACTACAAATGTCATTCAAAACTTTGAATTCATGTTATGTTCAATTAAAATATTTCACTACGTGTATAATGCATGCAACATGCTACTCAAATGAACGTTTTAGTGCATTCAAAATGTTTATACTACCGCTTCTATATGAACTAAATTTGAATTCGTTTCTCTATTTGAATAAGATCTACAATAATGATTGTTGTGAAGTCAAACCATTTGAATTCGTCTCTCTATTTTAGTAAGATATACAATCATCATTATTGTCAAGTTAAACCATCGTTTGTGTATTATCTTCACAACACACCACATGATTACTCTCGAGTTAGATATGAACTATGTGTACTATATGAACTCGAACTCGATTTTTAATCCACTTTATGTTGTTTTCAAATCACAGTACATTTCAAGCTCTAGCTAGATCTTCATAATCTAAACCATGTATCATATGTATAATGTGTTTATCACATAATGTATGGTGCCCCGCCCCTACGCCTACAAGTATTTAGATGTGAGTTGCAAACACCACACATTACCACAAATTCAAATAAAATGTGAGATTTTTCGATATATAGTATTGTTTAGATTGTTCAATATTTATTTGTAAGCTGCAAACGCCACACATTATGACAAATTCAAATAAAATGTGAGATTGTTCGATGTATAGTATGGTTTAGATTGTTTGACATTTAGCTGTGAGTTGCAAACGCCATGCATTATCACATTATGGTATAACATGTGCAAAACCACAGCACGCGTATCACCGCTATATTCATGCATGCATATGTTTATAACACTATGATCTCCTATTCAAATATAACTAACACACCAAAATATTATCCCGGGGTTTAGAATGCTTGCCTTAAAGGTGTGGAGAGGTGGGGGTGCTCTCCAAAACTTTTGAAAGTTTTCCTCTCTTCCAAAATTCCTATTTTCAAAAATATGCAAATAACACATATTTCAAAAACAGTACAAAAAGTTGTTTGGAATTTTTTTAAATAAATCTTAATATAAACTAGACAGAATTTGAGAGATGTAGGAAAAAGAATTAATTCATTTGGAGTTATATTTAAAGAGTTATAGATAGTCAAAGTTCTGGTCAAATCTGTTTTTAAAAATAAAACAAAAAGAAAACGTTTCAGTCTCGAATATGCTTTCGGTGTAGGGTTACGTACTGGGGATTTATACGTCTTCACTAAAACACGTGTGGCGGTGAGGTGGGTCACTGACAGTGGGTCCAGGGGGGCCACTGGTCAGGTTTGACTAGTCTTCTCCCTCCTCTTCCTCTGTCCCGAGAGGGGGCGAGACTCCGGCGATCGTCGCCGGTGATTAGCGTCTCCTTGCGGGGTCCCGAGGGCGGGGATGGATCCGCCACCCAAGGGCGGTCCTTCCGGTGGTCGTCAGGCAGGAGGGGATGGAGGGAGCTGCCGGCGGCGAGCCTCTTGGCGGAGGTGGCCTCGGGAGCAAAGTGCTTTTGGGGCTGCGGTGGCTCCCGATCAAAATCGAGCAGGGGGAAGGGTTCACGGGAGGAAGGGAAGGCTCCTGGTGGAGAGAGTGGACAGGGGGAGGTCCTGGTAGCGCCGGAGTGAACGAGGCAGTGGCGGCGGCCGTGGTTGCCGGGGAAGAAGAAGACGATCATCTCCGGTCCTACTACTGCTACGGGAGGATCTGCGAGAGGGTGAGAGAGTTTCCTTGAGGGTTTGGCGAGCTCGGGGGTCCTTATATAGGTGGTCAGGGGTGGTTCCGATGATGGCCGAGGATAAGAACGCCGGCGAACGCCATTCTGTAGCTAGGGCGACGTGGCGGCGACGTTAGCTAGCAGACACGCTTGGGGATAAGCTTGCGCAGTTCCCAGGGGCAGGTGGTGAGCCGGGGTGGCTTGGGCGGCGCCGACCATGGCAGGGCGCACTGCGGACGCCGGCGTGCCGCCAAAAGTGCTCTGGCGGTGGCGTTGTAGGGCGCAAGGGCGGGCTGGCGTGTTGTGGCGAGGAGGGGAGTGCGTGGCGAGGTTATGCAGTGCGGGCCAAGACAGGGGCGCGACGCAGCGGCTCGAGTGTGCGGCTGCAATTGGCGCGCTCTGGGCGCGCCCAGTGCACGCACGGGACGTGCTCGACGAAATGTCAGGGCGTGTTAGAGGTCTTGGGTGAGGCTGGGAATTAGCAGACCTAGGTTATGAGCAGCGAGGAGTCTATTGGACAAGATAGTTAGGCAAGGGAAGCAAGATCACAGTGCAAGCTAAAACTCATGTCAAAACTGGTCATGCCTATAGGGTGCTCGACAGAATGCCACATGCACCTAGGCATCGCTTGGGGTGGCCAAATCATCCAGAGTGGGATCTCTTTAGTTGAAAGAGAGGGTGGTGAGGCTAGTTTGTTAAAAGGAGAAACTTGTCAGTGTAAGCTTTGCAAAACTTCAGTTTTTTACAGAAAGAAAAGGGCATGATTGCAAGCACTTAGAGTCATCCAATGGGACCACTCTCTTGGACTTAAGGGTTTGGCAAGGTGCACTACAAGCATGAGAAAGCTCAAGGGCCAAAGAGCAAGCAAGAATATGGTTGCTGTACAAACCATCATGTTGGACCAGAATGAAGATGATGCTGATTCACTCAAAATTTGCAAATAACATCACTGGGTTTTTGCATAGAGTTGAATCATATGCTACTACCAACATCCCATAATTTTGGTGGAGGCTAGAAAGAAATATTTAAATGGGTTGTAGTGTAAAATTGCCCACTGGACTAGAGAAGAAAATTTGGTGTACAGCTCAAAATATTTTAATAATAAAATATATTTTTGCACAAAAGTGGTTTAAAAACATCACATGACATCTCCAAATTTTGGTGGGATTTTTGAATAATGTTTTAAAGAGGTTATGGTTTAAATATGGCCATATAACCTGTAAAAACCATTCTAAAAAAAATGAAGATCAGGCAAATTAATTATGTAATTAGTTCTACTAATGAAGGAAAAGTTTTTCTTGAGAGGTTTAAACAAGCCAAAAAACATATTTGAAAAGTTTTTACTTTGGGGAAAAACTCCCTAATAACAAGAGGGAAAAAGGTTCAGAAATAAAAAAGGGAGCCCAAAAAGTGAAAGTTTTAATTCCTGGCAACATTTTAATTAATAAAATAAGGCCAAAAATTTTGGGTGTCACAACACTACCCCCCTTAAGAAAAATCTCGTCCTCGAGATTAGATAAGGGTTGTCTTGAAAAACAAATATGCCACGATTACGCGTTTTTTTGCAAGCAGGGTGCGTGTTCGGGTGGTTGTGAGTCTGCTGCCGTGATGCTGTGTGAAACTAAATAATCCACACCGTGAGGAGGTGTACGATGTAGCAACTCAGGCAAAAGAAAATTCACTCCAGGACTTCTGCGAGGGAAAACTGTTAATTTAAAGGAGCATAAACCACAACAAAAAACTACTCATATTAGTAGAAGCCAAATAATTGACTCGTCGCACAAACTCAGGGTGTCACGCATAAGTCACACACAAAAATAAATGTTTCAACAATGAACACAGCAGCGACGTCTAAAATGGAAACGGTAACTGGACGGGGTCCTGAGAAAACGTCTCTGGTACTGGAATACACTCCTCTTCTATCGGGGAAAGGGGATTGACCAGCCGATGAATGCGTTTCTCCTGGTCGGGCCTTAGTGATCTGCCGATGGCGATCTGAGGATTTAAATCTGCGAGGCTCTGGAGATAACCCATCACACGTTGGGTTAAATGCTCTTGAGCGATGACGTACTGGACAAGATTGACCAGGACTGGGTCTCTCTCGATTCGTCCATCGGGAAAAGATGTTACTCCACCGGGTGCTGCACGGCTTGGAAAGTAATAATACCCCCGTTCGCTGGCATAGGGTACCGCGAATCGAAGGCGAGAAAGCGCTTCGTATGCAGCAGCTTCTATGGCCATAAGCGGGGTTGGCATAGATTTCCCTACGAAGGAGACCTTCGTCGGGTCTTGGTCTGAGTTTACAGGAGGGATGTGTACTGCTGCCCAATATCTCGAGGTGGAAGAGGTGATTCTTGATTTGAACAACTCGTACTAGGGTGGCTGGGTAGCGCCCATGGTACTGCAGGTAAAATCCCACAATATTTTGACAAAACTACCCGGGGTTGCATCTGGGGTTCTCAGATAAATACTAGGGCTCGGCATGGTAAGAAATGGTTGTACAAGATGAAGGGTGCATGGCAAGGTCACGTGGTGGCCTTCTTATGGCATTGGAGCTGGGTCACTTTTACCGGGGTGAATGGTAAAGAAATTGTCAGGTCTGCCCCAAGGGTCGGAGTCAAGCCACAGATACACACATTTCACTAAAGTGACGTGTTACTGTGGGGGTTGTCGGGGATGTTTTTTGGCAACTGTGTCTGGGGTAGAAATTTATAATGCAAGCTGGCATTTCCATGCAAGGATACATAGGCACAACGATAGGTGGCGTGTATTTACAAGGTCACGCGATTACAAAGTGAGGATACACTGGAACTTGATATGACTCGGGTGACTTAGTCTACCTCGTTTACATCCAAGCGGGCGTGCCTTGTGGATGTTGAGGCTTCTCCACGGGTCTCGCCGTCGGAATTAGCTGGAGTGGGCTGAGGGGCTGCAGGCTCGGGGTAGCGATGATGACCATCTCGGGGATTGCTAGCCACAACTCCGTTGGAGTGTGCTCCCAGAATGCGACGAAGCACTTCTGGGGTTACCGCAGCACCTTGGCCGATGGCTGGGGTAGACCTCAGGGACTCGATCGGGTGTCCAAACAGCACGACTGGGTTGTCGGCGTTGGGCTCGTTCTCTTCTCTCGCCGGGGCTCGACGAACCAGCTCTCCACGAGCTGCGATTAGATCATTGGTGATTTGATCGCATAGTTCCTCTAGTGCACCCACATAGCGCACTAGGTGTAATAATACCGGATCTGTCTCGTGATCTCCGTTGGCAACTTGGGGTGGTCTACCATACCCTTCACGTCTGGGGTAGTAGTGGAATGAGCGACTGTTGACTCTGGGCGACAAATGCCGGAGATGAACTATAGCTTCTCGAGCAGCTAGTTGTATGGCTTGTGGCTCAAAGGAAGTTGTTCTTCCGGTGAACCTGTAGGGGCGTTCGGGTGCTAGACCCCTACCGTAGATGTGTACAGTGGCCCAGAATTGACGGCTTTCACCGCTCAAGGGTTCTTGGTACACAACATATTCTGGGGGCTCTTCTAACGCATAGGCACGACGGGTGAGGTTTGCGAGTATGGTCACAAAGCCTCCAAGGTTGGTTGTTGTGGTCTCATTGTGGACAACGGGTCCTAGCATTATAGCTCGGTTTGGGTAGAGGCTGTGCTGTGTTGGGTTGAGGCTAGCGTGCCCTTTTATAGAAAAGGGAACGAAGTCTTCCTTCGCACGCTTGCGAGAAAGACTATTCAGGATCCGGTCACTGGCGCATGAGCGACGGGTTGGATTGATAGGTTGGGCACCGACTGCCAAAAGGTGTCGGGTCACTGTGTGGCTATCTTGCAAGGGAAGCTTGGCTGGGGGTTCGGTTATGGCTTGGTGGGTTGGTCTGCCTAGGTTTATTGACCTGGCTAAGATAGGATTAGCCAATGGTCAGCCTGGCTCTGATACCAAGTCTGTCACGACCGGTTTTCCGGGCTTTAATTTCCAGAAAAGGGTCGTTGTGCTCACCAGCCCCAGGATTACTGTTAGCTGATGAGGCACCAACTTGTTACAGAAATCCAAGCAAAGGTTCAAAAATATGTAGTACAAGACCATTGTGGCCTATGAGTACATCAAATGATTTCTAGTGGTTGAGGGCGGAAGCGGTTTGTGGATCACCATGGTCTATGGGACTCCATTTCCCATGGGAACAGCTGACCAGGTTAACTCCTATCTTCGCGAGGCTGCTATCACTGTTGCTTTAGTTCCGGAGCTGTCATCACGTCGCTCCTCTCCGGGCAAGAAATCTGGCCAAGACAATAGCCAGGGACAAGCCAGTGAGTACTTTGAATGTACTCGCAAACATTAAAAACACATGTATAATATAGCCATAGATAATCATACTCCAAAATATTCTGTGATCATTCCGATAGTTATGAAATAAGGTTCATGATGCATGCGAGTAGATCATTTTAAATAAATCATAAGTAAACACTCAGGGATTAAAAGATTAATAAGCACCGATCGGGCGTCTGAAGCGACACCTCGAAAGGATAATAATATGAAACATGCCATAGTCGGGCGTCTGAGCGACACCACAAAAAGGGCTTAAAATTAATCACAGTGAATATCCAGGAGGTATAACCATCCCAAGGATATTCGATAATGCCAATAATATAAAGGATTAGTCCACAACAAAATAAAAATCATAATCATCACAAGTCTTAAATCGTGATTTCCAGTTCTAGTTTAACCGTTTCTCCTCCGAAGACCGACACTAAGACTGACACTTGACCCATCCCAGACTGTAATTCTTAACCATGGACACGGCTATTCGGATAGGTTTAATCTCTGCAAAGGGTGTACTCTTTACCCACGAATAACGGATTCCTTTAGTCCATCGGGACTAATTTCGTCTACGGTCTTTTGATTGAAAACACACCTATCCGCACACACCAGCCTAACTTACCGGTGTCTGGAAATCACCCACGACACCCGTTAAGCAAAACTATAAGGGGGAGGCTACAACCTCGACGTAGCATGGGATCACAAAAATTTATACCGCGCGCAAACTCGGGGAGCTACCCCTTCGGCTACAACCGAAACACCCATGCCCCGGGTCAGGTGGCATGCCTACTGGATGCCTCTGGTATCTTCCACCATGGCCTCTCTGTATGGTGTGTGCTAGGAAAGAGGTTGACAACTTACTGAACCGTACCCTACCTATGGCAGGGACAAGTGGTAGTACGAAACAAGCATGGGGGTTACCGGAACAAGACTCGATCTATGGTCGACTCAGGAGGCTTATAAATTCCCTGCATGACATGTGTAACGAAATTATTTCAACCAACAAATCAACACTCATTATACCTTGCAATGCCATACCGGATATAACCGTCCCGACGGAGACCGGCGACAAGCTCACGCCTACCCAAGGCAGAGGCTTTCCCGGATTCCTTACCGGCATGCATGTAAGGCACATGAGGATGATTACCAACACATGTATGTTCATTTCCAACAGCAAGGAAAATCACCAATGTGCATCCATGCAAATTGGTCATATCACATGAAATAACATTACTCCGAAATAAGGTGGTGTTATAAACGTGTTAACTAACACACCAAAATATTATTGCGGGGTTCAGAATGCTTGCCTTAAAGGTGTGGAGAGGTTGGGGTGCTCTCCAAAACTTTTGAAAGTTTTCCTCTCTTCCAAAATTCCTATTTTCAAAAATATGCAAATAACACATATTTAAAAAACAATACAAAAAATTTGTTTGGAAAATTTTCAAATAAATCTTAAAATAAACTAGACAGAATTTGAGAGATGTAGGGAAAAGAATTAATTCATTTGGAGTTATATTTAAAGAGTTATAGATAGTCAAAGTTCTGGTCAAATCTGTTTTTAAAAATAAAACAAAAAGAAAACGTTTCAGTCTCGAATACGCTTTCGGTGTAGGGTTACGTACTGGGGAATTATACGTCTTCACTTAAACACGCGCGGCAGTGAGGTGGGTCACTGACAGTGGGTCCAGGGGGCCCACTGGTCAGGTTTGACTAGTCTTCTCCCTCCTCTTCCTCTGTCCTGAGAGGGGGCGGGACTCCGCCGATTGTCGCCGGCGATTGGCGTCTCCTTGCGGGGTCCCGAGGGCGGGGATGGATCCGCCACTCAAGGGCGTTCCTTCTAGTGGTCGTCAAGCAGGAGGGGACGGAGGGAGCTGCCGGCGGCGAGCCTCTCGGCGGAGGTGGCCTCGGGAGCAAAGTGTTTTTGGGGCTGCGGTGGCTCCCGATCAAAATCGAGCAGGGGGAAGGATTCACGGGAGGAAGAGAAGGCTCCTGGTGGATAGAGTGGAGAGGGGGAGGTCCTGGTAGAGCCGGAGTGAACGAGGCAGTGGCGGCGTCCGTGGTTGCCGGAGAAGAAGAAGACGATCATCTCCGGTCCTGCTACTGCTACGGGAGGATCCGCGAGAGGGTGAGAGAGTTTCCTTGAGGGTTTGGCGAGCTCGAGGGTCCTTATATAGGTGGTCAGGGGCGGTTCCGACGATGGCCGAGGATAAGAACGCCGGCGACCGCCATTCTGTAGCTAGGGCGACGTGGCAGCGACGTTAGCTAGCAGACACGCTTGGGGATAAGCTTGCGCAGTTCCCAGGGGCAGGTGGCGAGCCGGGGTGGCTTGGGCGGCGCCGACCATGGCAGGGCGCACTGCGGACGCCGGCGTGCCGCCAAAAGTGCTCTGGCGGTGGCGCTGTAGGGCGCCAGGGCAGGCTGGCGTGTTGTGGCGAGGAGGGGAGTGTGTGGCGAGGTTCTGCAGTGCGGGCCAAGACAGGGGCGCGACGCGGCGGCTCGAGTGTGCGGCTGCAATTGGCGCGCCCTGGGTGCGCCCAGTGCACGCACGGGATGTGCTCGACGAAATGTCAGCGCGTGTTAGAGGTCTCGGGTGAGGCTGGGAATTAGCAGACCTAGGTTATGAGTAACGAGGAGTCTATTGGACAAGATAGTTAGGCAAGGGAAGCAAGATCACAGTGCAAGCTAAAACTCATGTCAAAACTGGTCATGCCTACAGGGTGCTCGACAGAATGCCACATGCACCTAGGCATCTCTTGGGGTGGCCAAAACTTCCAGAGTGGAGTCTCTTTAGTTGAAAGAGAGGGTGTTGAGGCTAGTTTGTTAAAAGGAGAAACTTGTCAGTGTAAGCTTTGCAAAACTTCAGTTTTTGACAGAAAGAAAAGGGCATGATTGCAAGCACTTAGATTCATCCAATGGGACCACTCTCCCGGACTTAAGGGTTTGGCAAGGTGCACTACAAGCATGAGAAAGCTCAAGGGCCAAAGAGCAAGCAAGAATATGGTTGCTGTACAAACCATCATGTTGGACCAGAATGAAGATGATGCTGATTCACTCAAAATTTGCAAATAACATCACTGGGTTTTTGCATAGAGTTGAATCATGTGCTACTACCAACATCCCATAATTTTGGTGGAGGCTAGAAAGAAATATTTAAATGGGTTGTAGTGTAAAATTGCCCACTGGACCAGAGAAGAAAATTTGGTGTACAGCTCAAAATATTTTAATAATAAAATATATTTTTGCACAAAAGTGGTTTAAAAACATCACATGACATCTCCAAATTTTGGTGGGATTTTTGAATAATTTTTTAAAGAGGTTGTGGTTCAAATATGGCCATATAACCTGTAAAAACCATTTTCAAAAAAAATGAAGATCAGGCAAATTAATTAAGTAATTAGTTCTACTAATGAAAGAAATTTTTTTCTTGAGAGGTTTAAAGAAGCCGAAAAACATATTTGAAAAGTTTTTACTTTGGGGAAAAACTCCCTAATAACAAGAGGGAAAAAGGTTCAGAAATAAAAAAGGGAGCCCAGAAAGTGAAAGTTTTAATTCCTGGCAAAATTTTAGTTAATAAAATAAGGCCAAAAAATTTGGGTGTCACAAGGGTCTACACGCTTAAGGTTCGGTGACGCTAGGGTTGTAGAGATATGAGTATGCGGTAACCCGAAAGTTGTTCGGAGTCCCGGATGAGATCCCGAATGTCAGGAGGAGTTCCGGATTGGTCCGGAGGTAAAGATTTATATATAGGAAGTCCAGCTTTGGCCATCGGGAAGGTTTTGGGGGTCATCGGTATTGTATCGGGACCACCAGAAGGGTCCCGGGGGTCCACCGGGTGGGGCCACCTATCCCGGAGGGCCCATGGGCTGAGGTGGGAGGGGGAACCAGCCCCTGGTGGGCTGGTGCGCCCCCCCTTGGGCCTCCCCCTGCGCCTAGGGTTGGAAACCCTAGGGGTGGGGGCGCCCCACCTAACTTGGGGGGCAAGCCCCCCCCCCTTGGCCGCCGCCCCCCTTGACATGCATCTCTAGGGGGCCGGTGCCCCCCTTGGACCCCTATATAAAGAAGGGGGGAGGGAGGGCAGCCGCACCTAAGCCCTGGCGCCTCCCTCTCCCTCCCGTGACACCTCTCCCTCTTGCTGAGTTTGGCGAGGCCCTGCCGAGATCCCCGCTACTTCCACCACCACGCTGTCGTGCTGCTGGATCTCCACCAACCTCTCCTTCCCCTTGCTGGATCAAGAAGGAGGAGACGTCTTCCCCAACCGTACGTGGGTATGTAGATGCACTCCTCTCTCTCGTTGCTAGATGACTCCATAGATTGATCTTGGTGAAGCATAGAAAATTTTTATTTTCTGCAACGTTCCCCAACACCCCCCCCCCCCCGCGCGCGCACACGGTACATACTTCCTGTATCGGTCAATCTTCCTCTCCTAACCACCTTGGGAAGCTATCGGTTTCCAACACACATCCATTCTTTCTCTCCATGTTTCGATCTCTAACTCTCTCAACTACACAACCCCCCTTTTCCACTATGTTATGAAATGTATTTAACTGACACACCCGCCATTGCACCCCATGCCGAGCTCTCTCTCTCTCTCTCTCCCTCTCCCTCTCACCCTCTCGCGCTAAATACATGCATTGCCTATCTAGCCCCAACCTCTCGTGCGCACGCACGCACGTTGTCTATCTAGGTCACTCCCTCGAGACTGTCTCACTCTTTCTTCCGCACGGCGGGCCACACTCGCTCAATCTTGCTCTCTTTATCTGAGTCTCGTTTAACCTCGTTTTATTTCACACACAAATGATATATCTCCCTGTTTGGGCCTTGATCGACACACTCTATACTCTCTCACGCAGATTGTCTATATAGGTCAGTCCATCGAAGCCGCCCCCACTCTTTCGACCTCATGGCGGGCCACGCTCTCTCTCTCTCTCTATCTATCTCTCTCTCCCTCCCTCTCTCTATGTATGTGTCGATTGACCTCGCTCTTTCTCGGTCAAAAATGATATATCACCATGTTTGAGCCCGATTCAACTTATTCACATTGTATACTCTCTCATGCACATTGTCTATCTAGGTCACTCTCTCCAACCCGTCTCACTCTTTCAATCGCACGACGACCCTATGTGATCAATTGACCTCGCTTCCTCCCACGCACAAAAATATATCTACACGTATGTGACTGGATCATCTCTCAAGCTCTATCTTGCATCCCACACCCTTGTCAAAAGCTCAATCGGACAATATCTCTCCAGAGCATATATATTTGTTCAATGAATGTCGGACCACACTCACTTTGTCTCTCTATCTATATGTCTTTCGATTGGCCTCGCTTTCTCACGCCGTATCTTCCACACATTGAAGCTACCTCTCCATGCCTTGCAAAGCCGGAGCTATTTACATTGTGAGGGGCACTCCAACCTTGGATTAATTTGTGTAGGCATTTATTCCGGTCGGTTTAGATTATATTTTCGTAGCATTCGACCCACAACTACTTGAAACACCGTTGCAACCCCCGCAACTCCCCTAGTTTATTTCCCTCTGGCTCGGTCATTGCTCTCTCTCGCACGTCCTTTCTCGCCTTCAATGTCGCACCATGGTATTATTGCAAAAAACTCTATTGTTCTCTTTAATTATTATAAATAAGCTACAAAACTACACACCGATAGTCCACTTGGAATGGAACAAATTTCGACCCACAAATTAAAGTGCTACAAACTACACACCGAGTGGCCCACATGTCATGAAACAAATTTGGACCCATATACAAATTAAAAAATAAAGGAGGAGGATCGAACATGTGACCAGGGCCTTCAAGCCACACGTCAATAGGCAACATACGTAGAACATCAATGTTTGTTGTACCTCCCTTTGTTCACATAATGTTTTTATATTACCAAAGCCTATTTAATTGACAACATGTAATATTATTTTTAGTACTATTCGCCTTCACTTACTGGTGGGTTCCATGTGTGCTCTCTATCTCTCCTCCCCTTCCGCGTTTAGCCGCACGGGCAAACACAAAGAACTCGTGGGCGATGTTGCCGTTGACCATATCTAGATGCGTTCACAAGTTACGACACCAGTTTCACGTGCTAGCAGCACTAGTTAGTGTGTACGTGCAATGCACGCTAATTCAGAAGTATATTAAGTGCATGCGGATATTAAGTAGGATATTATTTGCGTGTTATTATCTGATGGGCACTATTTTTGGCATGAAATTAACTACACGCTAAACGTGTTGAGCGCTCGACATTGAAGCAGTCTAGGTCATTGGATGACAAGGAATACATGTGGCTTGATGACATTTTATATTTAATTTGATACGGCTCTAGCAGAACAATCAATCGATCAAACCATAGATTTCATTCAGTTTGACTCCGACTTTAAATTATACGACAATCAATCTAAAATAAACGGAAATGATAAACGTTCGGATTTTAAGCATGGCAATCCGAACGTTTTTCATGGCAATTTTATATTACGCGGCGACGTCTTGCGATGGGAAGCAACTCCTCTGCCGTGCTCTGTGTGTCGTCGGGCCACTGACCGACGGCGATGGTGGCGTCTTGCGCCATTGTTGGCGTACTCCTGGACGTTGGCCTAGCTTCAAGGAAGGCCAAAAAGTTCTGGACTTTGGAGCGAGTCAACTAGCGGGAGGAGGCGACTGGCGTTGGTGCAAGGAAGCGGCCGACGGCGGCCATCCATGCTGCTGAGGGGGGAACTGGCACCCGCGCAGGGATAGGTGCTGTCAACGGCGCGGCGGAGACATTCGTGTGCACGGGCACCGGCACGGGCGCGCACGTCACTGCACGCGCAGGCGCATGCGCTGGCAGGTGCACGGGCACCGGCACGGGCGCGCGCGTGAGTGCATGCGCAGGCGCATGCGCTGGCAGGTGCATGGGCGCGTGAAAGTCGGCGGGGACCTCGTGGAACCCCGTGGCATCATGCTTGGCGACAATGTGCGGCTCCCAGCCCATCAATGCCACGGGGATGGGCGCTGGCGTAGTCGGGGCGACGAGAGCTGGAACGGGAGCAGGGACACCCGCGGCGTCTTCCCGCAAGGCCAGTTCAATCTCGTCCCAAAGCGCCTTATGTTCTTGAGATTCCGGCTGGGTGTCTGTGATAGCCTGGTTTTTGCCCTCTCTCATTTGCTTGATTTTTACTTGAAGTCATTTTGAAATTTGGAGTTTTTGAATCTTTTCATATGGACTTAAACACTTGGGTACCCTTGGCTTTCACCTAAGTGCTCCATTTCCCTCTCGAATCATCAGTCCTCTTTTGATCCACCCCAAAATAATCTTTGGAATATTTTTCTTAAATGAAAAATATTCATTTTTCTCCCCAAAACCCTAGCTATATCAATATGCCCCAAAGCAACCCCAATTTTTATTGCCCAGAAAAATCTATGAAAATTCAGAAATATTCTTTGAAACCTAGGGCACATTCCTGAGCAAAAATAATTCATCACTTTTTGGAATATTTGTGCTACAGAAAATCTTTTCTGTTCAGGACAGAAATGGTGGTTTCTACAGCAACTACCATTTTACTTGCTCCATTGTGCCTGGGTTTTCTTGCGCATTTTCACCTTAGTAGATCATGGCTAACCTCCAAAGCACAGCCTCCAACTCCCAGCCGTTTGACCACAGTAACTGCTCAAAGTTACTGACCAGAAACTTACTTGGCAGGTAAAAACTTCTCTACTGCACCTGGATCCAAACCAAAGCGTGGTAAACTTCAAAACCACCACGAACTACATGCCAGACATGAATTTTGGACGTAGGCTGGCCTGAGGGAGGAGTTCGCGCGGTGACCACGCGTGTCCACCATGTCATGCCTGCGTGTCGACGCGCTCTGAGTGCCGCCGAGCGCTTTGTTGGCGCGTGCTCGCTTCCCTCGTCTGCGCGAGCGTTCCAATCCTCGCCACCATCTTTGTCTCAATGCCATTAACTCCCCTCTAGCGCTCGCCGATGCCGAAGCTCGCCGCACCGAGCACGGGCACGGTTCGGCCAACCTAACAGTGCGGTGGGCATTGTGCTCGTCGCCTCCTCCTCGTTCCTGTGCCCTTCCCCATTCGCCAACAGTTGTCGCGTGAGCTGTGTTGCCTTCTCCCCCTCTCACTGATGTCGCTCGTCATCGGGCGCCATGGACAGGTGTCCACCAGCGGAGCCCGAAACCCCCTCTCCACTCGCCTATAAATAGAGCCGCCACCAGCCTCCTCGAGCACCATCCAGCACTCCCACACACCCCACAAGTGAGTAGGAAGCCGTAGCCCGACCGGGCAGGCCGCAGGCCGCCGTCCTCGAGCTCAGATCACCGGCGATACCCTCTGGTCGCCGCGGTAGCTCCAGCCCCTCCCAGGCCAGGGCGATCCTTCCAGGGCCTCCGCCCCTCTCCGGTGAACCTTTCCCATCCCTCTGGAGCCCCTAGAGTTGCCTCTGCTCGCCGTCTTCCTCATCTCCGGCGACCACCATGTTCTGCCTCCGCTTGCCAGGTTGATTCCGACACCGTCCGACCACCCCTAGATATGCCTCGGGTATGGGAATGTGTGCCTCCGTCCCCTCTCTCCATCCCTCCCTCTTGTTTTGGCCAAGGAGCTCTCGCCGGCGGCGAAGCCGCGACTCCCTCTGTTTCCTTCTCCCCTCCTCCTCACCTGACTAGCGGGGCCCGCTAGCCAGCCACTTTGTACGTGCGCAAAGCGGTACGAGTGGTGGCGCCCCTGGGCTTTACGCCTTCGACGTCACCCCCCAGTCAGTTTATTTTTATTCAAATTCATTTGAATTTACATAACACTTCAAACAGCCATAGCTCTTCAACCATAAGTCCAAATGAATTGATTCCTTTTGCATTTTGTTCTTTGCAAAGAAATCTTGCAGCTCACCAAAGATGAGATTTTTCTGAGCTGTTTAGAACTTCTGGTGATTTTCAGAAGTGTTCTTGATATTTTCTTTTTGTGTTTAAAACTAGTTTCAGAGGGTGAGGCTTGTCTTGAGGGTCACCAAAAGGCTTGTGAACCTCATCTGCACTAAGGCAAGCCACAACAACATTTTCATGGTGTCATTCCAATATTTATGATTTTCTTACTTGAATGAAATGATTAATCCATGCATTTAAATAACTATTATGTTATTTATATCCTGTTAAGTGTTTGTTAGTTATTATGCTTGATTTACAGAATGTTAAAATTAGCTTAGTTGGTAAAGCAAAGCTAAGATCTATTTGTGGTGATGATATAAATAATTTTGTTATGCATGTTAGTAATTACTTGGAGTTATTTTCTTGCATAAATAAAATAGTAAAATTTGATAAAAAATCTTCTGTTAAGTACTTGTTTAGCTATGTTACTTGACTTACAGAATGCTTGAACCTAACTTGGTTGGTAAAGGAATTAGGATTTGTTTGTGGTAAAATCTTTGCTTTGCTTGTGAGAAATTAATCGAAGTTATTTTCTTGCATGAGAAAATAATAAAACTTGCTGCAAAATATTTTGGTTAAAATGTGAGTTACCCTGACCAGCAAAGTAAAATAAGTTGTTGATGTTTATGCTTCGTGTGAGTATGGTTGACATCGGTCATTTTCGTTAATAAGTGATGCATGTGTAGTTTTGCATTTCATGGCATGCTATGACACCGGTCATTTTTGTTTTAAGTTGAACCTGAATATAACTCAACATGAATATATCATTGACTGGGTCATGGTGCCGCTGAATCGAGATTTTCCCAGTGCAACCACATTTTCCTTGGTGGGAAGGCCTTGATTCGGTCCATTGACATTGCCTCTGGTCAATGCCTCCAACTAGGGAAGGTTATGGCAGGCTTACCCTAGCCTGGTAAGCAGGCATAACCTTGTGTGCCCGTTGATGAGATTATGGTACCGGGTCCCCGAGTGGGATCGTTTTGGCCACGACGGTGGTCGTTGTGTCTTTGGTACACACGGGGCCACCCAGGACTAGCCCGTTGGGTATTGGGTCGGAGTGGCTGGGAGAGTGTCATGGCAATGGAAGGGTTTTGTCCGAATGCCATTGGTCCACCCGAATGGGAGTGCGAGGCCATGGGTTCCGTGGTGTGGGTATGGTGTGCTACCTCTGCACAGTGTATAATCTATCGATAGCTGAGTCCACGGTCACGAACGCCTCGTAGTAGGTCCCACCATGAGTCAACGTTTAGTACAAGTTGCACACTAAGCTATGAACTCTGCACTGTTGGTGATGGCTGAAAGGCCCTCGAGATGCTCGGGACCAAATATTGGTCGTGGTTGTGATCGCCGTAAGGATCACGAGTTACTCTTGTTAAGACCATGATGGGGGTTTGTTTGTGATACCAGAGTGATCACGGTTGGTAAGTTCATCCCGAAGGACGTTCGAGCATGATCACAGCATGTTGGACATATAGTGTTGCATTAATATTAATTGTTTAATTATCATGATATTGTTTGCCATTATGATTATGCCTGTTGTGAGATTGCAAGTACATTCAATGTACTGACCTAGCGTGTCATGCCAGATTTCAGGATAGTCTCGTTGGAGAGGAGCGCTGCTCGAGTCTAGATCGTGTCCACATCGGTGTCCGTATGATATGGAGTTTCCTTTACGACGTTGTTCCGCTGCCGCGTAGTTGTTATGATCGAGGCCCCTTTATGTTCACTAAATAATGTACATATTGTTCAGCCGCACTGGGCGTGCCGCTTGGCCTCAACAACTGTTGTAATATAAACTCTGGTCCGCTAGCATCAACAAAGCGGTTGTTTTCTTTACCAAGATGTTGTGTGTTGCCAGAAGACATGGTCTCTGGGCTAGCAATGCATGGTAAACCGGTCGCTCTGAGCCGGGGTGCCACAGTGTCTTCCTCAGGAAACTGGAAGACTAAGGGCAGACCATCATGATGCGGCATAGCGTACGTTTAGGTCAGCCTGGTTGGAGGTAGACAACAAGATAATCGGAGAGGAAGAGAGAAGATTGTAGCGATACTAGGTAGTGCGGGGATTTTAAACTACTGCGCTGATGACATTAAAAGTGGGAGCAGTTGGGACGAACGTGGGCGGCGGACCTGGTCAAAGGGCTCACCTCCCGGTGAGCCTGCACAGCGGCCTGCTCGCATGCCTCCCTGTCAGTCGGCGCAGCGGTCTGCTCGCACGCCTCCCGTCGACTCACAAGCTTGCTCGGACGACACCTACCAATGAGAAGTGGGACTCGTGGTGGCACGTAAACGCCTAAGGTTTCAATAGTGAAAGCGTTCACCTTAACGTGACAGGTCTTTGTTCCAAAATACCTTGGCTCTTCATTTGTGCAACTTGTCATAAGCAGCTCGTCTCAAATTGAAGAAAAAAATTACGAAGTAATATTTGTGCCATATCACGTGACCATGCTTAGTTTCAAGAATTTATGGTCACTTTTGGATTTTTTGAAATTTAACATCCAGGATTCGAAACAATATCATAACCTACATCATGCAATAAATTTTCAAGCCATACATCTGTCCTATTGTATTTCTTAAGAAAGGATTTGGTCAAACATTTTGCTTAGTTAGACTCCAGACAAATTATATATGCAAAGCAAAAGGATAATCCCTCTGTACCAGTGCATTGCCTGATATATTAACTCAAGTACTAGGCATGAACAAACGGGCTCAATTATGAGCTCATCCTGGTGTAGTAGTAGTACAAGGCAATGCAGTTGACGGGTGACCTTGGCGAGCGGCGACCGAGGGAATTTAACCGTGCTCGGCACGGTAGGTAACGTTGTCTAGTTACTAAAGCATCCCTCCGTTGTTCATCGGTAGTCATTACGGACAGGGGACAAGAGGGGAATTTCCTAGGGCTGGAATTCTGGCCGCCAGATATTTCGACTCGAAACGCGGAGGCTTGACTGGTTGGGGTTGCCTAATGTGCGTACCACGCACGCCACCAGAAGGACATGAGCCCGATTTTTTTAGGTGCAACACGAGCCAAGGTCTGGCTGGTACGCTATTGGTTCCTACCATTCGAGAATACGAAAAGAACCTTCTAAATTTCCGAATGAATCTATGTTTATTACAATGCCCGTATTTTCCTTGCGAATACTAATCTCAATGTGGTAATTGATTTATGACGAGTTGTTGAATTAGAGTGAGTTTGTGATATAGTGATCTCAACGTGGATTTCGCATTTCATGGTATCCCTGGTAAGTTTTTCAATGCAAATTCAAATTTAAAATATGAACAATATGGAGGTGAGAAAACTTTGTATGTATCAAGCATATGACCACACACACTCACACACACAGAGAGAGAGACACCCACACACGAACACAACAACAATCCAATAAGTATAGTGCACTATTTTTCCAAACCATGCATGTATGGCACGAACTCAAAAATACTCCTTCTGTTCCTAAATATTAGTATTTTAGAGATTTCAACAAGCGACTACATACAGAGTAAAATGAGCGAATCTACACTCTAAAATATGTCTATATACATCAGTATGTGCCAGTCCACTTGAAATCTCTAAAAATACTAATATTTAGGAACGAAGGGAGTAAAATGTAAGGCATGCATGGTCCTCAATTCAATATTTGAAACGAACGTGAAACTGAAACATGAATATTAAATCTAGTACTACAGTACATTAAATGTTGTGTTTAATTAGGCGGAGCTATGATTGTCGGGGGTCACCCCCTCGACCTTAGATAAAATTGTGAACCTCTGTTTAGGGTTGTTTAGATTATATTTGTCCCCACCCTCCCAACCACTGATTGGTTGTGCACCCCACCCCTCCTCCCCGGGAGAATATCATGTGCCCCCATACCTTAGAGGCTATATGCCGATACGACTTGCTTGGAGGCTGTAGATCTGAGATATAGCAGCCCACATGATGTCTTAATATTTTTACAGGAAACCTTGATGAGTTTGATAATTGCACACAATTTGTACAAAAACTACTCAAATGCCATTGGATCCCATATCCAACAACCTCGAAGCTCGTATCACCGTGGCATGACCTTGTGTGCCCGTTGTTGAGTTATGGTACCGGGTCCCCGAGTGGGATCATTTTGGCCACGACGGTGGTCGTCATGTCTTTGGTAGACACGGGGCCACCCAGGACTAGCCCGTTGGGGATTGGGTCGGAGTGGCCGGGAGAGTGTCATTTCAATGGAAGGGTTTTGTCGGAATGCCGTTGGTCCACCCAAATGGGAGTGCGAGGCCATGGGTTCCGTGGTGTGGGTACAGTGTGCTACCTTTGCAGAGTGTATAATCTATCGATAGCTGAGTCCACGGTCATGGACACCTTGTAGTAGGTCCCACCATGAGTCAATGTTTAATAAAAGTTGCACACTAAGCTATGAACTTTGCACTGTTGGTGATGGCTGAAAGGCCGTCGAGATGCTAAGGACCAAATATTGGTCGTGGTTGTGATCGTCGTAAGGATCACGCGTTACTCTTGTTAAGACCATGATGGTGGTTTGTTTGTGATCCCAGAATGATCACGGTTGGTAAGTTCGTCCCGAGGGACGTTCGAGCATGATCACAACATGTTGGACATATAGGGTTGCATTAATATTAATTGGTTAATTATCATGATATTGTTTGTCATTATGATTATGCCTGTTGTGAGCTTGCAAGTACATTCAATGTACTGAGTAGGCTTGTCATGCCAGATTTCAGGAAAGTCTCGTTGGAGAGGAGCGCTGCTCGAGTCTAGATCGTGTCCACATCAGTGTCCCTGTGATGTGGAGTTTCCGCTATGACGTTGTTCCGCTGCCGCGTAGTTGTTATGACCGAGGCCCCTTTATGTTCACAAAATAATGTACATATTGTTCAGCCGCATCGGGCGTGCCGCTTGGCCTCGACAACTGTTGTAATATAAACTCTGGTCCGCTAGCATCAATAAAGCGGTTGTTTTCTGTACCAAGATGTTGTGTGTTGCTAGAAGACATGGTCTCTAGGCTGGCAATGCATGGTAAACCGGTCGCTCTGAGCCGGGGTGCCACAACGCTTGGTATCAGAGCCACGCTGACTGTAGGCCACGCTAGACTACAACGTGTTAACTGGACGATAGATACGAGTTTAAGTTGAGTGCCAGTAGGAATTGTAGCTGTTTATTGCATGCATTTGGTTTATATTTTTATGCTAACCTGCTAATGGTTGTGAGTGTAGATGGCTCCGGTGCCGTATCCGTGCTAGTTGCAGCTGATGCTGTACACGTCACCGCACCTCCTTCGCAACGTGTGGCGTCGGCTATACCCTCTCGGAGACGACCCAGTCTATCGTGTGTACCGGGAGCGTCTAGCTGATTCAGTGTATGAGTATCATGCAGTGGTCACTCTGCGCACTAGTTCCAATTCCAGCTCTTACACTCGTACTTCTCGAAGCGGTTACGCATCCACCGCTTCTCAGGCTGTCCAGTTTGCTGCATTCGAGGTCCGAATGCAGAACCACCCAGGTTCCTATTACTACCCTTCTCGGCACGACAATGGTCGTGTCCGTTTCCCTATCATTGATGCGTAGTCTGATAGTGTTGCTAGCCACCTTGCTCGTTATGTCACTTCTAGCTATCTTATGATCCACGAGCCGACTCGTGCCCGTACTGCTTTAGCCGCTGCTTTACTCACTATTAGATCTACCACTACTCCATCTTCTCTGGGATTTACCCCTTATATTCCAGTCAGTTCTAGTTTCCCTATTTCACCGGTTACTCCTCTGAGTAGCATGAGCGTCTCGGCCGCGAATCCTCTCAATACTCCTGCCGAGTGGGTTTCACTTCTCACTACTCCTGTAGCCCCGATGCTTCATCCTACCCCTGCCCCTGAGGGAGAGCCCTCGGGGCAGCGCCGTCGCGTTACCTTTAACCTGGAGGTTTTCGTTAACCTTGTCAGTTCAGGATCCAAGACAGCTTCAAGGGAGGACACCGCAGCACCAGCAGAGCAGTAGTATCTTTGAGTATTCGCAGTCGTTCGGATGATGTACGGATGTAGTCGTACGAGTCACGATGTTTCGTTGCATTGATGAGAGTAGTTGAACCTGGCGTGTTGCTTGTCTTTCATGTATGAGTCTATGTATAATTATGTTGGGACATTATTCGCCGTATTTTCTTCGCTCTTTTTTTTCTTCTGGGATTTGTTACTGGCTTTTCCCCAAATTTATTCTTGGATGTTTCTCATCTCGATTGTGTTGTCTTGGAAAATATTCCACAATAGGATGACGCGGGGAGGCAGCAGTAGCAACGTTCGTGAGGGAACTCATGTTCGTTGTTCCGCACGACAAGCAGGACACTCTCCCGAGCCGTACGTTCCGCCACCGGCTCCACCGCCCTCCACCAAGAAAATTATGCATATGTTTGAGGAAAGAAGGAACAATGATGTGATTGAAATATTAAGAAGTGTGCAAGCTATGGTTGGATAGAATGGAAATCAGAACAGCCATCACTCAAAGCTGTCAGATTTTCAAAGGACCAAGCCACCCAGTTTCAGTCAGATTGTTGACCCATTGGATGCAGACGATTGGTTGCGTACCATTGAGAAAAAGCTTGAGATTGCTCGTACTAAAGAAAATGATAAAGTTCCATTTGCAACTCATTACCTTGAAGGCGCAGCTGCCATATGGTGGGAAAATGCAAAAGCCATGTGGCCTGTTGATGAAGAAATCACCTGGGAAAAGTTTAAGGATCAGTACCGGAAATATCATATCCCTACTGGAGTTATGAAGACTAAGAAGCGTGAATTTTTCGCACTCATCCAAGGCAATAAGACTGTGGGCGAATATTTGCAGAAATTCAATCATCTGTCCCGTTACTATCTTTATGACGTGGCCACCGATGAAAGGAATATTGACATATTTCTTGGAGGCTTAAATCCGCAACTCCGGTGTACTCTCAGTATGCTTGATTTCCCAGATTTCCAAACTCTGTTGAACAAGGCTTTCATTGCCGAACGGGAGCACAAGCTTATATCAGACAATAGGCCTGTTAACAATGACAATAAGCGTAAGTTTGAGCCAAAGAAGGATGGGCAATCAGTGCAAAAGCTCGTACCTAGCAGCAAACTCAGGTGGAATACAAGCCAAATTGGCAACAGAATGTTAACAAGACCACCACTCAAGTCAAGAATGTCGTGACCAACCCAATGCATGAGGAACGTCAGCGCAATAATTCTTGCTTCAGTTGTGGGCAGAACAGACATTATGCCAGACAGTTCCCCAAGAACAACAAGGCGAATGCCCCATTCCGGCCACAAGTCAACTTTATGGAGTCATGCCCGACCCAGCAAAACTTGATTGGGCACGTGCATCACATCTCCGCCGATGAAGCCCAAGAGAAACCAGAAGTCGTCATTGGTATGTTTTCTATTAATGACATACCTGCCGTAATTTTATTTGACTTTGGGGCTTCCCATTCTTTTATTTCTCGGAGTTTTGTTGCCCAAAACAAATTTCCTTGTACGCTTTTGGGCAAAAATATGCTGGTACAAACCCCGGGATCTATAATCAAGAGCAATCTAGTCTACCGTGATTTGGAAATCAATAGCAACGGAGTCTACTTTCCAACCTCTCTGATAATCATTGAGTCTGAAAAGTTGGATATTATATTGGGTATGAATTGGTTGACCAAATATGAAGTTTGCATAAACTGCGCAACGCGAGAAGTCACTTTGACCAGTCTGAATGGGCAGACTACCAAATTCTATGCTTGCAAGAATATACCCAAGCAAGAA
Source organism: Aegilops umbellulata (assembly GCA_032464435.1). NCBI lineage: Eukaryota > Viridiplantae > Streptophyta > Magnoliopsida > Poales > Poaceae > Aegilops > Aegilops umbellulata. The sequence continues at coordinate 381,290,816 of CP136054.1, forward strand.
TTGGTTTGCACCATTGTGGCTGAGTTGTAATTAATCCCTGTGGTCAGCGAGTACCCTGGTGTATTTCTAGAAGAACTGTCAGGAATGCCACCAGATCGGGAACTAGAATTTGCAATAGATCTTGTGCCCGGAACTGCACCGTTATACAAGAAGTACTACCGGATGCCCTCATCAGAATTAGTGGAGCTAAAGAAATAGCTTGATGAATTGCTCCAGAAAGGATATATTTGTCCCAGCTCCTCAACATGGGGATCACCTGCTATTTTCGTGGACAAAAAGGATGGCAGTCTCCGCATGTGCGTAGATTACCGACAGCTGAATGAGGTCACCTTCAAAAATAAACCGCTGCCAAGGATTGATGATCTGTTTGATCAGCTCAGTGGGGCTAAAGTATTCTCTAAGATTGATTTACGGACCGGATATCATCAGCTCAAGATTAAAAAGGAGGATATTCCTAAGACCGCATTCACTAATCGGTACGGTCTTTATGAATATACCGTGATGTCCTTTGGTCTCACCAATGCCCCTCCTTTTTTCATGCATATGATGAACAAAGTATTCATGGACTTCCTCGACAAATTCGTGGTAGTTTTCATCGATGACATCCTCATTTACTCCAAGGGTGAAGAAGAGAAAAAGGATCACCTCCGAGCAGTGCTACAACGACTCCGCGACCATCAGCTATACGCCAAATTCAGTAAATGCGAATTTTGGCTCAAGCATGTTGGGTTTTTCGGACATGTACTATCCGCATAAGGTATAGCCATGGACTCGAGCAAACTAAAGGATGTGCTCGATTGGGTGCCGCCCACGACCGTGACGTAGATCCGGAGTTTTCTCGGATTACCTGGATATTACCATCGTTTCATTGAAGGATTTTCCAAGATTGCTAAACCCATGATGGAGCTGCTCAAAAAGGATAAGAAGTTTGAATGGACAGAGGACTATGAGAAAAGTTTTAATGAGCTAAAGATACGGCTGACGACCGCACCTGTATTGACTCTTCCAGACATTTATCGCAGTTTTGATGTGTATTGTGATGCCTCCAGGCAAGGCATTGGTTGCGTACTTATGCAAGACAGCAAGGTAGTCACATATGCATCACGACAGCTACGACCCCACGAGGGAAATTATCCTACTCATGATTTGGAATTGGCTGCGGTGGTTCATGCGCTAAAAATTTGGAGACACTACCTCATTGGAAAAAGGTGCCAAATTTTTACCGACCACAAAAGTCTCAAATACATCTTTACTCAGCCAGATTTAAACCTCCGTCAACGAAGATGGCTAGAGTTGGTCAAGGATTATGATCTTGGAATAAATTACCACCCGGGTAAGGCCAACGTGGTTGCCGATGCACTCAGTCGAAAGCCCGTCAACTTGAATGTCATATTGAAATCCTTGCCTCCCGAACTCCAAGAAGAGATCGCTCAGCTCAACCTGGTCATAGTGGATGCTGGCCTCGCTAATATTTTGGAAGTTACCCCCACACTTGAGGAAGAGATCCGCAAGGCCCAGCCAGCTGACACCAATCTGCAAAGATATGCCAAGGGACAGATGGCAGAGCAGACCCCAGATTTCTCCAAGGACAAATTCGGTACCCTTCGATTCCGTGGACGGATTTGTGTACCCAATCAACCGGAGTTAAATAAGAAAATCCTGTCAGAAGCACACAAATCCTCATATTCCATTCACCCTGGAGGTACGAAAATGTATGAGGACCTTAGAAAAATATTCTGGTGGGATGGAATGAAGAAAGACATTGCCTATTTTGTGGCCTATTGCGACATATGTAACAAGGTTAAGGCAGAGCATCAGAAGCCAGGAGGACTTCTCCAGCCATTGCCGGTTTCATAATGGAAATGGGATGACGTTTGTATGGATTTCATCACGGGATTGCCTAAGACTCAGCGAGGCAATGATGCAATCTGGGTCATAGTGGACACCCTAACCAAGGTTGCTCACTTCATTCCAATCAGCACCAGATATAGAGCAGATCAAATTGCACAGCTGTATGTATCCAGAATAGTCAGTCTGCATGGAGTACCCCAAACTATCACTTCCAACTGAGGTTCCATGTTTACCTCTGCTTTTTGGTCACGCCTCCATCAATCCTTGGGGACAGCACTGAAATGTAGTACTGCTTATCATCCTCAGACGGATGGACAGACAGAACGGGTAAATCAAATACTCGAAGATATGTTGCGAGCATGTGCTTTAGCCCAAGGACCTAAATGGGAAGACTGTTTGCCATATGCCAAGTTTTCCTATATCAACAGCTTCCAGACCAGTCTAAAAATGTCACCGTATGAAGCTCTATATGGACGGAAGTGCGCACTCCTTTAAATTGGTCCCAAACCGGAGATAGCCGTATCTTAGGAACAGATCTCATGATGGAAGCTGAGAAACAAGTTAAGGAAATCAGAGACAGATTGCAATTGGCCAAATCTCGACAGAAAAGTTATTATGATGCAAAGCATCGACAGATCAATTTTGAACCCAGAGAACACGTATACCTCCAAGTCACTCCTATGAAAGGAGTCAAGAGACTTTAGACTCGTGGAAAGTTGGCACCCAGATTTATTGGTCCATTCCTGGTTATGTCTCGAGTGGGTACTGTTGCATATCAATTGGAACTACCCACTAAGTTGGCAGACGTGCACAACGTGTTTCATGTTTCACAATTGAGATGATGCATCTCCCCGCCTGAGAAAAGGACTGCTATGGTTGTGGTAGAGTTGGCAAATGATTTAACTTATGAAGAGAGACCCTTTAGACTTTTGGATCAGATGGAAAGGGTCACTCGCAGTAAAGTAAGGAAATTTTACAAAGCTCAGTGGTAGCATCACACAGAGTCAGAATCAACTTGGGAGCGGGAAGAATTTCTACAGTCACATTATCCAGAGTGGTTTTCCCATGCAACCGAATCTCGAGGACGAGATTCATTCTAAGTGGGGGAGGTTTGTGACAGCCTGGTTTTTGCCCTCTCTCATTTGCTTGATTTTCATTTGAAGTCAGTTTGAAATTTGGAGTTTTTGAATCTTTTCATATGGACTTAAACACTTGGGTACCCTTGGCTTTCCCCCAAGTGCTCCATTTCCCTCTCTAATCATTGTTCCTCTTCTGATCCACCCCAAAATAATCTTTGGAATATTTTTCTTAAATGAAAAATATTCATTTTTCTCCCAAAAACCCTAGCTATATCAATATGCCCAAAGCAACCCCAATTTTTATTTCCCAGAAAAATCTGAGAAAATTCACAAATATTCTTTGAAACCTAGGGCACCTTCCTGAGCAAACATATTTCATCATTTTTTGGAATATTTTTGCTATAGAAAATCTTTTCAGTTCTGGACAGAAATGGTGGTTTCTACAGCAACTACCATTTTACTTGCTCCATTGTGCCTGGGTTTTCTTATGCATTTTCACCTTAGTAGATCATGGCTAACCTCCAAAGCACAACCTCCAACTCCCAGCCGTTTGACCACATTAACTGCTCAAAGTTACTGACCAGAAACTTACTTGGCATGTAAAAACTTCTCTACTGCACCTGGATCCAAACCAAAGCGTGGTAAACTTCAAAAACACCATGAACAACATGCCAGTCATGAATTTTGGACGTAGGCTGGCCTGAGGGAGGAGTTCGCACGATGACCACGCGTGTCCACCATGTCATGCCTGTGTGTCGACGCGCTCTGAGTGCCGCAGAGCGCTCTGTTCGCGCGTGCTCGCTTCCCTCGTCTGCCCGAGCATGCCAAACCTCGCCACCATCTTCGTCTCAATGCCATTAACTCCCCTCTGGCGCTCGCCGACGCCGGAGCTCGCCGCAGCGAGCACGGGCATGGTCCGTCCAACCCAACAGTGTAGTGCGCACTATGCTCGTCGCCTTCTCCTTGTTCCTGTGCTCGTCCCCGTTCGCCAACAGTTGCCGCATGAGCTGTGTCGCCTTCTCCCCCTCTCACTGACGCTGCTCGTTGCTGGGCGCCGTGGACAGGTTCCACCGGTGGAGCCCGAAACCCCCTCTCCGCTCTCCTATAAACAGAGCCGCTCCCAGCCTCCTCGAGCACCATCCAGCACCCCCACACACCCCACAAGAGAGTAGGAAGCCATAGCCCGGCCGTCCTCGAGCTCGAGCTCGCCGGCGATCCCCTCTGGTCGCCGCGGTAGCTCCAGTCCCTCCCAGGCCAGGGCAATCCTTCCAGGGCCTCCGCCTCTCTCCGGTGAAGCTTTCCCGTCCCTCTGGAGCCTCTAGAGTTGCCTCTGCTCGCTGTCTTCCTCATCTCCGGTGACCACTGTGTTCTGCCTCCGCTTGCGAGGTTGATTCCGACACCGTCCGACCACCCCTAGATATGCCACGGGTATGGGAAGGTGCGCCTCCGTCCCCTCTCCCCATCCCTCCCTCTCGTTTTGGCCAAGGAGCCCTCGTCGCCGACGAGAGCTCCGGCGAAGCCGCGACTCCCTCTGTTTCCTTCTCCCCTCCTCCTCACCTGACTAGCGGGGCCCGCTAGCCAGCCGCTCTGTACGTGCGCAAAGCGGTACGAGTGGTGGCGCCCCTGGGCTTTACGCCTTCGACCTCACCCCCCAGTCTATTTTTTTATTCAAATTCATTTGAATTTACAGAACACTTCAAACAGCCATAACTCTTCAACCATAAGTCGAATTGAATTGATTCTTTTTGCATTTTGTTCTTTGCAAATAAATCTAGCAGCTAACCAAAGATGAGATTTTTCTGTGCTATTTAGAATTTCTGGTGATTTTCAGAATTGTTCTTGATATTTTCTTTTTGTGTTTAAAATTATTTTTAGAGGGTGAGGCTTGTCTTGAGGATCACCAGAAGGCTTGTGAACCTCATCTGCACTAAGGCAAGCCACATCAACATTTTCAAGGTGTCATTCCAATATTTATGATTTTCTTACTTGAATGAAATGATTAATCCATGCATTTAAATAACTATTATGTTATTTATATTTTGTTAAGTGTTTGTTAGCTATTATGCTTGATTTACAGAATGTTGAAACTAGCTTAGTTGGTAAAGCAAAGCTAATATCTATTTGTGGTGATGATAAAAATAATTTTGTTATGTATGTTAGTAATTACTTGGAGTTATTTTATTCTATAAATAAAATAGTAAAATTTGCCAAAAAAAATGTTCTGTTAAGTACTTGTTTAGCTACGTTACTTGACTTACAGAATGCTTGAACCTAAGTTGGTTGGTAAAGAAATTAGGATTTGTTTGTGGTAAAATCTTTGCTTTGCTTGTGAGAAATTAATCGAAGTTATTTTCTTGCATGAGAAAATAATAAAACTTGCTGCAAAATATTTTGGTTAAAATGAGAGTTACCCTGACAAACAAAGTAAAATAAGTTGTTGATCTTTATGCTTAGTGTGAATATGGTTGGCATCGGTCATTTTCGTTAATAAGTGATGCATGTGTAGTTTTGCATTTCATGGCATGCTATGACACCGGTCATTTTTATTTTAAGTTGAACCTTAATATAACTCAACTTGAATATATCGTTGACTGGGTCATGGTGCCGCTGAATTGAGTTTTTCCCAGTGCAACCACATTTTCCTTTGTGGGAAGGCCTTGATTAGGTCCATTGACATTGTGTGCCTCCAACTAGGGAAGGTTATGGCAGGCTTACCCTGGCCCGGTAAGTAGGCATAACCTTGTGTGCCCGTTGTTGAGATTATGGTACCGGGTCCCCGAGTGGGATCGTTTTGGCCACGACCGTGGTCGTTGTGTCTTTGGTCGACACGGGGCCACCCAGGACTAGCCCGTTGGGGATTGGGTCGGAGTGGCCGGGAGAGTGTCATGGCAATGGAAGAGTTTTGTCGGAATGCCGTTGGTCCACCCAAATGGGAGTTCGAGGCCATGGGTTCCGTGGTGTGGGTACAGTGTGCTACCTCTGCAGAGTGTATAATCTATCGATAGCTGAGTACACGGTCACGGACACCTCGTAGTAGGTAGCACCATGAGTCAACATTTAATAAAAGTTGCACACTAAGCTATGAACTTTGCGCTGTTGGTGATCGCTGAAAGGCCGTCGAGATGCTCGGGACCAAATATTGGTCGTGGTTGTGATCGCCGTAAGGATCACGAGTTACTCTTGTTAAGACCATGATGGTGGTTTGTTTGTGATCCCAGAATGATCACGGTTGGTAAGTTCATACCGAGGGACGTTCGAGCATGATCACAGCATGTTGGACATATAGTGTTGCATTAATATTAATTGGTTAATTATCATGATATTGTTTGCCATTATGATTTGAGCTTGCAAGTACATTCAATGTACTGACCTGGCGTGTCATGCCAGATTTTAGGAACGTCTCATTGGAGAGGAGCACTGCTAGAGTCTAGATCGTGTCCACATCGGTGTCCCTGTGATATGGAGTTTCTGCTACGATGTTAATCCACTGCCGCGTGGTTGTTATGATTGAGGCCCCTTTATGTTCACTAAATAATGTACATATTGTTCAGCCGCACCGGGCATGCCGCTTGGCCTCGACAACTGTTGTAATATAAACTCTGGTCCGCTAGCATCAATAAAGCGGTTGTTTTTGTACCAAGATGTTGTGTGTTGCCAGAAGACATGGTCTCTGAGCTGGCAATGCATGGTAAACCGGTCGCTCTGAGCCGGGGTGCCACAGTGTCTTCCTTAGGAAGCTGGAAGACTAAGGGCAGACCATTGTGATGAGGCATGGCGTACGTTTAGGTCAGCCTGGTTGGAGGTAGACAACAAGAGAATCAGAGAGGAAGAGAGAAGATTGTAGCGATACCGGGTAGTGCGGGGTTGATTTTAAACTGCGGCGCTGGTGACATTAAAAGTGGGAGCAGTTGGGACGAAGGTGGGTGGCAGAGCCTGGTCAAAGGGCTCGCCTCCCGGTGAGCCTGCACAGCGTCCTGCTCGCATGCCTCCCTGTCAGCCGGCGCAGTGGTCTGCTCGCACGCCTCCTGTCGACTCACACACTTGTTCGGACGACACCTGCTGATGAGAAGCGGGACTCGTGGCGGCACGTAAACACCCACGGTTTCAATAATGAGAGCGTTCGCCTTAACGTGAGAGGTCTTTGTTCCAAAATACCTTGGCTCTTCATTTGTGCAACTTGTCATAAGCAGCTTGTCTCAAATTGAAGAAAAAAATTATGAAGTAATATTTGTGCCATATCACGTGACCATGCTCAGTGTCGGTGTCAAAACCGGCGGATCTCGGGTAGGGGGTCCCGAACTGTGCGTCAAGGTCGGATGCTAACAGGAGACAAGGGACACTTTATTTTACCCAGGTTCGGGCCCTCTCGATGGAGGTAAAACCCTACTCCTGCTAGATTAATATTGATGATATGGGTAGTACAAGAGTAGATCTACCACGAGATCAAGGAGGCTAAACCCTAGAAGCTAGCCTATGGTATGATTGTGTATGATGATGGTTATCCTACGGACTACAACCCTCCGGTTTATATAGACACCGGATAGGGTTAGGGGTACACAGAGTCGGTTACAATGGTAGGAGATCTTGAATATCCGCACGCCTAGCTTGCCTTCCACGCCAAGAAAAGATCCTTTCGGTCATGGGACAAAGTCTTCAATCTTGTATCTTCACAGTCCTGGAGTCCGGCTGAAGGTATAGTCCGGCTATCCGAACACCCCCTAATCCAGGACTCCCTCAGTAGCCCCCGAACCAGGCTTCAATGACGATGAGTCCGGCGTGTAGATTATCTTCTGCATTGCAAGGCGGGTTCTCCTTTAAACTTTGTGTACCTGCGGGTATAACGTCCGATTTTTATAATGCAGCGCTCCTTGGCTTTCACGCCCAATAACGGCCGCCGTCCACGTGTCAAACAAATGCGAAAAGCTGGGGCGGTTTTACACCCAAGCCCCTAGCCGTATAAACGAGCCGCCCATCTAACAGGATGGGCATTCAGATCCAAACCACACCTTCCCCTTCCGCGAGAAATCATCAGAGCGTCTCCAGCAAAGATCCATTCCAACATGGCCAGCCGCCGTAGCTCCTCCTCTCGCCCTTCCAGTCCTATCCCTGGAGACTGGGAGAGTTGTTCCATCCCGCATAGCGAATTATTGTCGCTCCAAGCCAAGGGATTTCTCCCTCAAGCCTATATGGTCTCGGTCCGAGCCGGACTCATCACTTATCAAGGCGGAAAACAAGCGGAGAACTCACCTAGTCCCTCTAATGGGGAGCGGGTGTGCCTGGTCCCTTATCTAATAAGGGGACTGGGATTTCCAATTCATCCCTTTCTCCGCAGGCTTCTGGAGTTCTATGGCCTCCAGCTGCACCGCCTTACGCCCGGCTCCGTGTTACACATCACGGGCTTCGTTGCTCTTTGCGAGCTATTTTTAGGCGTCGAGGCTCATTTCGCGCTGTGGAAAAAGATATTCTGCCTGGTGCCCCGTTCCCAAGAGGGGTCCATATATCAAGTGGGCGGAGCCGAAGTATGGCGCATCACCAGGACCGGATACCCGTCCGGAACCCCAAAGAAGGCATCCGAGGACTGGCCTTCAGAATGGTTTTACATAGACGACGTCCCCCTGCCGAACCCTATCCGGGCCGGTCTCCCTGAGTTCAACAACGCTCCCCTGAAGAAACGCCTGAGCTGGCGCCCTCGAAGCTCTCAGAGAGAGAATGACAGAGACGTCCTTTACTTAATGGGCCGGATTAAGCTACTGGCTCATTCCGGACTAACCATGATTAAAGTCATGGCCATATGCATTATGCGGGGGGTGCAGCCGCTCCAATACAGAAGCCACCCCATGTGGGATTTAATCGGGGAAGATGACGCCACCCGTTACGGCCGTAAAGGGCCGGACTCGCCTGCCGCTCCAATGAAGATCTTATCTTCTTTGTACAAGGGAGAAGAAGATGAATTCCTCCGCGTCGACCTGCAAGGCGGATTTTCCATGTATAGTCCTCCGAATTGGGTAAGCGGACAATCGTGCTTCCCAGTTCATTTTACATTCTCATGATTAAATAGGCAGTCTAACGACTTCAACGCAGGACCTGCGTCAGGAGGTAAAAAACATAAACAGCCGTCCTCCACAGCTAGAGGACCCAGAATGGTCCCTCGATCCGGACTCCGAAGAGGATCGGGACTTAGCGGTGGAGTTTATCGACGGAGTGTTTTATCAGCTAAGCAAGGACGATACCTTGGTAGCTATTATAGCTGATTACCCAGGGTTAATCCCGGCCTCCTAGGTGACAAATACCGGAGCTTTACCCCCTTAAGAGGGGTTCCGTTTTCACGGGTTTGGTTGTTCTAACAGCAACCGTGCTTTGTAGGGGAGATTCCCGAGGCGGGAAGCCGACCCCGCTGCAGCTAGCCGGCGGGGGGCCGCAGGGCCCCGTGGGGCAAAAAGGAACGTAGTCCGGACTGAGGTGCCAGAGCAAAGGTATGGCGTACCCTCTCTTTTTCCCTGGTGTTTTACTCCTCTAGGGTATATTAGCATTCGAGCTATCTTCAGGACGAAGAGACCTCGCCGGACTATATCAGGAGAGGTTGCCAATCGCGCCTCCATAAGCCAGACTCCAACGCCCGGCCCGGAAGCGGAGGCCCGCGCAAGGCATGCACCAGACGCTCCTCCATCAGACGATGCGGACACGCTGTCTGCCACCCATTCCGAGGTGGAGAGTGCCATGAACCACAGGCGTAGCCGGACAGTTCTTCGCGACGCTTGTTTCTCCCAGGAGGCTTTAAATGCCTTCAATCCAGGAGATGCATACCTCCGTGCCGCTCAAAATGGTTTAGCTAGAGCCACGGAGCAGTATGTAAAAGACATACGTGTAAGAAAATTTTGGTAAATATAGATATGCCAGTAGCCCCCGAGACTTGAAGCAGTGGAAATAACTGATTCGAGAATCATATAACATGCAGTTTCTTACCGAGAAAAACACCGCGCTGTCCCAGGAGCTGGAAAGGTGCAGGGCCCAACTAGAGGCGGCACTAACGGCAGCAGGGGGGTCTAAAGAGACCCCTGCAGGTAAACAATACACCAGAATATTTAGTATTGTGCGGATTTAAGTGCCAATCTGACAAATGGTATTGCAGATGGCGCCGGACTCGATCCGGACAGGCAACAGCTTCTACGCCGGTTAAAGGCTGGTGAAAGCGTGCTAACAAAGGTGAGGCGGGAGAAGAATGATCTCCAGGACGCCAACACCAGGCTGGATGTTGAACTAAAAGAGTTTCGTGGCCAGCTGTCGGACTCCAATAAGGAGAATCAGCGACTTCGACGCGACATTTTTAGTAAGTGCTGAAGCAAACTCTTGAAAAAGGAGTTCGGCGAGGAAGACGACTAACAGAGTTATGTATGTAGGTATGCTGATAGGTCGTCCTGCAGAGGAGATGCCCGGTTCAACGGGCGATCTTCTTCCCGAACTCTCGCAACTGCACGAACGAGTTCGGCAGGCGATGCGAGGTATTGCCCAAACCTTGTGGCCTGCCCACTCCATACCTGAGGGTCTTGGAGAACTTGCGGAGAAATTGAAGGGAGCTCGGCGGCGCTTCCGGTTGTGGAAGATATCGGCCTACCGACAGGGCGCTAGGGAGGCCTGGGCCATGGTGAAGACCCGCTTTACGAAGTCTGACCCCGATCACATGGCCGAGGTCGGACCGGTGGGGCCTGACGGGAAGGAGATCCCTGTGAGCTTAGTGTATGGCCAGGTAGAATTGGCCGCAAAGTATTCTCAGCAGGACTGTAAATTAGACAGCCTGTTAGATGGTATAGAGGAGGAATACAATCAGTCAGGATGACTATGTTATTTATAATTGACATGTGTAATGCCTTCTAGCTGGATTGTAGATCGTTTGTCGTTGCCGACCTTTTCGCTTCGACCTCGGGACCTGACGGTCCGGAGTGTGTCCGAATACCATAACGGTTATATAAGAACCGAGGTATGCATGGAGACCAGGCGTAGGGGTCATTAGTGCTTTATCAGACAAGTGCCCAACTAGTTATGTTATATTACATGGTTAGTAAGAAACATCTTCTAGAGAGAATAGTTCCGTTAAGGGTTCCTTTTGCTGGGGTGGCGTGCCCTGAAGTGCACGTCCGGACTGCAAATGCAGGAAAACATCTGGGGGCATGTATAAGTAAAAAAGGTTCATCTTTAGTTCACCGACCGAATATTCCCTTAAGAACACTAGCTTTTGGCTTCACCCAGTCTGAGGTACACATCCGGCTTATCCGGCAGTAGCAATCGCAGAGGTGATCCCTTTACCGCCTAGCCGAACAATCGGGAACGTAGGGGTATGCACAGGAGCCAGGCAACCTAGCTTGGCCAAAACTTAAGTCATATCGATGCATATAATGGTGAAGAAAAGGTGCATGCGGAAGTCTGACGCATGCGTTGGGCGTGAAACCCATATAAACAAGCTTCTGTTAAAGAAGCCCCCAGGTTTAAGGAGCATGGGTAGCGCGTCACATGATGAGCCTTTAAGGGCTATAAAAGGAAAGAGTGGGAGGAGACAAAATAAAAACAAAAAAAATATAAAAATGGACAGAGGAAGGAGACAAACCCAGAGTTCGGCGCTAGGCATAGAATCTCCGGAGGCGTGCGGCGTTCCATGGGTTCGGCTCGAGTCGGTTATCCGATGCATCTTGCAGGCGGTATGCTCCACCAGTCAGGACTTGGTCAATTATGAAGGGACCTTCCCATTTGGGCTTGAGTTTGTCCTTTTTCTTATCCGGCAGGCGTAGAACTAGTTCGCCAACGTTGTAATTTTTGGCCCGTACTTCTCTGCTTTGATATCTTCGAGCCTGCTATTGATAAAATGCGGAACGGGCTTTAGCCACGTCGCGCTCCTCCTCTAAGGCGTCCAGGTTGTCCTGCCGATCAAGCTCGGCTTCTCTTTCTTCGTACATGCGCACTCGAGGTGAGTCAAGAATTATGTCGCAGGGCAGAACTGCCTCTGCGCCGTACACCATAAAGAATGGTGTGAATCCGGTGGTATGATTCGGCGTGGTTCGCAGCCCCCAGAGTACGGAGTCGAGCTCCTCCACCCAGTGCGTATTAGATTCCTTGAGGGACCGCACTAGTCTGGGTTTAATGCCGCTCATGATGAGACCATTTGCACGTTCGACCTGACCGTTAGTTTGTGGGTGATAGACAGAAGCATAGTAGAGCTTAATGCCCATGTTTTTGCACCACAGATTTACTTCGTCGGAGGTGAAGTTTGTGCCATTATCGGTGATGATACTGTGGGGGACACTGTAACAGTGTACAACCCCGGATATGAAGTCTGTCACAGGTCCGGATTCGGCCGTCTTAACAGGCTTGGCTTCTATCCATTTGGTGAATTTATCCACCATGACCAATAAGTATTTTTTCTTGTGGGTTCCACCTTTAAGGGGTCCCACCATATCAAGCCCCCAGACCACAAAAGGCCAAGTGATGGGGATAGTTCGGAGGGCGTTGGGCGGCATATGGCTTTGGTTTGCAAAGAACTGGCAACCGACGCATCGTTTGACTAAGTCATGAGCGTCTGCTCGGGCCGTCGGGCAATAAAAGCCCCTACGGAAAGCCTTGCTTACAAGGGACCGAGCTGCGGCGTGGTGGCCACCGAGTCCGGCATGAATTTCAGCCAACAGACTCCGCCCTTCCTCTTCGGAGATACATCTTTGAAGGACTCCTGTAGTGCTTTTCTTATATAGCTCTCCCTCGTGGACTTTATAGGATTTAGATCGCCGCACTATGCAGCGTGCCTCGTTTTGGTCCTCTGGGAGTTCCTGCCTAGTAAGGTAGGCTAGGAATGGTTCTGTCCACGGGGCGATGACCGCCATTATTACGTGGGCTGAAGGTGTGATTTAAATGGCAGGGCCTCCGATTATGTCGGATTGTTCGGCGTGGGGTTGTGCGGTTGTGTCTGGACTGTTATCCGAGGGTTCTCCCTCCCATGCTATAGATGGCTTGAATAATCTTTCTAAGAAGATGTTGGGGGGGGGACTACATCTCGTTTTTCTCCGATGCGTGCCAGGACGTCCGCTGCCTGATTATTTTCTCGGGCTATATGGTGAAACTCCAGTCCCTCGAACCGAACTGACATTTTTAGGACGGCATTGCGATAAGCTGCCATTTTTGGGTCTTTGGCGTTGAAGTCGCCATTTATTTGGGATATCGTGAGGTTTGAGTCCCCGCATACTGTTGGGGATCGTAGCAGAAATTAAAATTTTCCTACGCATCACCAAGATCTATCCATGGAGTATTCTAGCAACGAGGGGATAGGAGAGCATCTACATACCACTTGTAGATCGCAACAGAAGCGTTCAAGGAGAACGTGGATGATGGAGTCGTACTCGCCGTGATCCGAATCACCGATGACCAGCGCCGAAAGGACGGCACCACCGCGCTCAACACACGTATAGGACGATCAACGTCTCCTCCTTCTTGATCTAGCAAGGGGGAAGGAGAGGTTGATGAAGATCCAGCAGCACGACGGCGTGGTGGTGGATGCAGCAGAGTTCCAGCAGGGCTTCGCCATGCTTCTATGGAGAGAGGGAGAGGTGTAACGGGGAGAGGCAGGCGCCAATGCAGCAGGGGCTGGTTCCCTGCCCCTTGTGGCCCATGAGGCCCTCCAAGAGGGCTGGCCCCTTAAGGTGGACCCCCGGTGCCTCTCCGGTGGCCCCGGTACAGTACCGATATGCCCCCGAGACATTCCGGTGTCCGTACAACACCTTCCCATATATAAATCTTTACCTCCGAACCATTCTGGAACCTCTCGTGACGTCCAGGATCTCATCCGGGACTCCGAACAACCTTCGGTTTGCTGCATACTAATATCTTTAACAACCCTAGCGTCACCGAACCTTAAGTGCGTAGACCCTACGGGTTCGGGAGACATGCAGACATGACCGAGACGATCTCCGGTCAATAACCAACAGCGGGATCTGGATACCCATGTTGGCTCCCACATGCTCCTCGATGATCTCATCGGATGAACCACTATGTCGAGGACTTAATCAATCCCGTACTCAATTCCCTTTGTCCATCGGTACGATACTTGCCCAAGATTCGATCGTCGGCATACCGATACCTTGTTCAATCTCGTTACCGGCAAGTCTCTTTACTTGTTCCCGTAATACATCATCCCGTGAACAACACCTTGATCACTTTGAGCTCATTATGATGATGTCTTACCGAGTGGGCCCAGAGATACCTCTCCGTCACACGGAGTGACAAATCCCAGTCTCGATTCATGCCAACCCAACAGATACTTTCGGAGATACCTGTAGTGCACCTTTATAGTCACCCAGTTACGTTGTGACGTTTGATACACCCAAAGCACTCCTACGGTATCCGGGAGTTGCATAATCTCATGGTCTAAGGAATGATACTTGACATTCAGAAAAGCTCTAGCAAACGAACTACACGATCTTTTGTGCTATGCTTAGGTTTGGGTCTTGTCCATCACATCATTCTCCTAATGATGTGATCCCGTTATCAATGACATCCCCATGTCCATAGTCAGGAAACCATGACTATCTATTGATCAACGAGCTAGTCAACTAGAGGCTTACTAGGGACACATTGTGGTCTATGTATTTACACATGTATTATGTGTTGGGGAACGTAGTAATTTCAAAAAATTTCCTACGCACACGCAAGATCATGGTGATGCATAGCAACGAGAGGGGAGAGTGTTGTCTACGTACCCTCGTAGACCGAAGCGGAAGCGTTGACACAACGTAGAGGAAGTAGTCGTACGTTCTCCTCGCGATCCAACCGATCACATCACCGTTACTCCGGCACCTCCGAGTTCTTGGCACACGTTCAGCTCGATGACGATCCCCGGGCTCCGATCCAGCAAAGCGTCGGGGAAGAGTTCCGTCAGCACGACGGTGTGGTGACGATCTTGATGTGTTACCGGCGCAGGGCTTCGCCTAAGCACTGCAACGATATGATCGAGGTGGAATTTGGTGGAAGGGGGCACCGCACACGGCTAAGGAAAGATCTCAATGATCAATTGTGTGTCATGGGGTGCCCCCTGCCCCCGTATATAAAGGAGCAAGGGAGGGGGTGGCCGGCCTAGGGTTTGGCGCGCCAGGGTGTGGAGTCCTACTAGGTCTCCAAGTCCTAGTAGGAGTCCACCAAGAGGGGAGGAAGGGAGAACGAATAGGAGGAGAAGGAAAGGCGGCCGGCCCCCTTTTCCCTAGTCCAATTCGGACTAGAGGGGAGGGGGGGCGCAGCAGCCTTTTTCCTCTTCCCACTAAAGCCCATCAAGGCCCATTACTTCTCCCGTAATCCCGTAACTCCCCGGTACCTCCGAAAATACCCGAACCACTCAGAACCCTTCCGATGTCCGAATATAGTCGTCCAATATATCGATCTTTACGTCTCGACCATTTCGAGACTCCTCGTCATGTCCCCGATCTCATCCGGGACTCCGAACTCCTTCGGTACATCAAAACTCATAAACTCATAATATAACTATCATCGAAACCTTAAGCGTGCGGACCCTACGGTTCGAGAACAATGTAGACATGACCGAGACACATCTCCGATCAATAACCAATAGCGGGACCTGGATGCCCATATTGGCTCCTACATATTCTGCGAAGATCTTTATCGGTCAGACCGCATAACAACATACGTTGTTCCCTTTGTCATCGGTATGTTACTTGCCCGAGATTCGATCGTCGGTATCCAATACCTAGTTCAATCTCGTTACCGGCAAGTCTCTTTACTCGTTCCGTAATACATCATCTCACAACTAACACATTAGTTGCAATGCTTGCAAGGCTTATGTGATGTGCATTACCGAGAGGGCCCAGAGATACCTCTCCGACAATCGGAGTGACAAATCCTAATCTCGAAATACGCCAACCCAACATGTACCTTCGGAGACACCTGTAGAGCACCTTTATAATCACCCAGTTACGTTGTGACGTTTGGTAGCACACAAAGTGTTCCTATGGTAAACGGGAGTTGCATAATCTCATAGTTAAAGGAACATGTATAAGTCATGGATAAAAGCAATAGCAACATACTAAACGATCGGGTGCTATGCTAATGGAATGGGTCATGTCAATCAGATCATTCAACTAATGATGTGATCTCGTTAATCAAATAACAACTCTTGGTTCATGGTTAGGAAACATAACCATCTTTGATTAATGAGCTAGTTAAGTAGAGGCATACTAGTGACACTCTGTTTGTCTATGTATTCACACATGTATTATGTTTCCAGTTAATACAATTCTAGCATGAATAATAAACATTTATCATGATATAAGGAAATAAATAATAACTTTATTATTGCCTCTAGGGCATATTTCCTTCATTATGATTTCCGAACAATACAATTATAGCATGAACAATAGACAATTATCATGAACAAGGAAATATAATAATCCATTTATTATTGCCTCTAGGGCATATTTCCAATAGTCTCCCACTTGCACTAGAGACAATAGTCTAGTTACATTGTGATGAATCGCACACCCATGGAATTTTGGTGTTGATCATGTTTTGCTCTAGGGAGAGGTTTAGTCAACGGATCTGCTACATTCAGGTCCGTATGTACTTTACAAATCTCTATGTCTCCATTTTGAACACTTTCACGAATGGAGTTGAAGCGACGCTTGATATGCCTGGTCTTCCTGTGAAACCTGGGCTCCTTCGCAAGGGCAATTGCTCCAGTGTTGTCACAGAAGAGAGTCATCGGGTTCGACGCATTGGGTATGACTCCTAGGTCGGTAATGAACTCCTTCACCCATACTGCTTCTTGTGCTGCCTCCGAGGCTGCCATATACTCCGCTTCACATGTAGATCCCGCCACGACGCTTTGCTTGCAACTGCACCAGCTTACTGCCCCTCCATTCAAAATATACACGTATCCGGTTTGTGACTTGGAGTCATCCAGATCTGTGTCGAAGCTAGCGTCAACGTAACCCTTTACGACGAGCTCTTCGGCACCTCCATAAACGAGAAACATATCCTTAGTCCTTTTCAGGTACTTCAGGATGTTTTTGACCGCTGTCTAGTGTTCCTTGCCAGGATTACTTTGGTACCTACCTACCAAACTTACGGCAAGGTTTACATCGGGTCTTGTATACAGCATGGCATACATAATAGACCCTATAGCTGAGGCATAGGGGATGACACTCATCTCTTCTATATCTTTTGTCGTGGTCGGGCATTGAGCCGTGCTCAATCGCTCACCTTGCAATACAGGCAAGAACCCCTTCTTGGACTGATCCATTTTGAACTTCTTCAAAATCTTGTCAAGGTACGTACTTTTGTGAAAGATCGATGAGGCGTCTCGATCTATCCCTATAGATCTTGATGCCTAATATATAAGCAGCTTCTCCAAGGTCCTTCATTGAAAAACACTTGTTCAAATAGGCCTTTATGCTTTCCAAGAATTCTATATCATTTCCCATCAATAGTATGTCATCCACATACAATATGAGAAATGCTACGGAGCTCCCACTCACTTTCTTGTAAACGCATGCTTCTCCATAAGTCTGCATAAACCCAAACGCTTTGATCATCTCATCAAAGCGAATGTTCCAACTCCGAGATGCTTGCACCAGCCCATAAATCGAGCGTTGGAGCTTGCACACCTTGTCAGCATTCTTAGGATCGACAAAACCTTCCGGCTGCATCATATACAATTCTTCCTTAAGGAAACCATTAAGGAATGCCGTTTTGACGTCCATTTGCCATATCTCATAATCATAGTATGCGGCAATTGCTAACATGATTCGGACAGACTTCAGCTTCGCTACGGGAGAGAAAGTCTCATCGTAGTCAACCCCTTGAACTTGTCGATAACCCTTAGCGACAAGTCGAGCTTTATAGATGGTCACATTACCATCCGCGTCTGTCTTCTTCTTAAAGATCCATTTATTTTTTATGGCTCGCCGACCATTGGGCAAGTCATTCAAAGTCCACACCTTGTTTTCATACATGGATTCTATCTCGGATTTCATGGCTTCTAGCCATTTGTCGAAATCTGGGCCCGCCATCCCTTCTTCATAGTTCGAAGGTTCACCGTTGTCCAACAACATGATTTCCAGGACAGGGTTGCCGTACCACTCTGGTGCGGAACGCGTCCTTGTGGACCTGCGAAGTTCAGTAGGAGCTTGATCAGAAGTATCTTGATCATCATCATTAATCTCCTCTCTAATCGGTGTAGGCACCACAGGAACATTTTCCTGATCTGCGCTACTTTGATTCTCAAGAGGTAGTACTTCATCAAGCTCTACTTTCCTCCCACTTACTTCTTTCGCGAGAAACTCTTTCTCTAGAAAGGACCCGTTCTTGGCAACAAAGATCTTGCCTTCGGATCTGAGGTAGAAGGTATACCCAACTGTTTCCTTGGGATATCCTATGAAGACGCATTTTTCCGATTTGGGTTTGAGTTTTTCAGGTTGAAGTTTCTTGACATAAACATCGCAACCCCAAACTTTCAGAAACGACAGCTTAGGTTTCTTTCCAAACCATAATTCATACGGTGTCGTCTCAACGGATTTTGACGGAGCCCTATTTAAAGTGAATGCGGCTGTCTCTAGAGCGTATCCCCAAAATGATAGCGGTAGATCTGTAAGAGACATCATAGACCGCACCATATCCAATAGAGTGCGATTACGACGTTCGGACACACTGTTACGCTGAGGTGTTCCAGGCGGCATGAGTTGTGAAACGATTCCACATTTTCTTAAGTGTGTGCCAAATTCGTGACTTAAATATTCTCCCCCATGATCTGATCGTAAGAACTTTATCTTTCTGTCACGTTGATTCTCAACCTCACTCTAAAACTCCTTGAACTTTTCAAAGGTCTCAGACTTGTGTTTCATCAAGTAGACATACCCATATCTACTCAAATCATCAGTGAGAGTGAGAACATAACGATAGCCTCCGCGAGCCTCAACGCTCATTGGACCACACACATCTGTATGTATGATTTCCAACAAGTTGGTTGCTCGCTCCATTGTCCCTGAGAATGGAGTCTTGGTCATTTTTCCCATGAGGCATGGTTCGCATGTGTCAAATGATTCATAATCGAGAGACTCTAAAAGTCCATCAGCATGGAGCTTCTTCATGCGCTTGACACCAATGTGACCAAGGCGGCAGTGCCACAAGTATGTGGGACTATCGTTATTAACTTTACATCTTTTGGTATTCACACTATGAATATGTGTAACATCACGTACGAGATTCATTAAGAATAAACCATTAACCATCGGAGCATGACCATAAAACTTATCACTCATATAAATAGAACAACCATTATTCTCGGATTTAAATGAGTAGCCATCTCATATTAAACGAGATCCAGATACAATATTCATGCTCAAACTTGGCACTAAATAACAATTATTAAGTTTTAAAACTAATCCCGTAGGTAAATGTAGAGGTAGCGTGCCGACAGCGATCACATCGACCGTGGAACCATTCCCGACACGCATCGTCACCTCGTCCTTCGCCAGTCTCCGTTTATTCCGCAGCTCCTGTTTTGAGTTACAAATATGAGCAACGGCACCGGTATCAAATACCCAGGAGCTACTACGAGCACTGGTAAGGTACACATCAATTACATGTATATCACATATACCTTTAGTGTTGCCGGCCTTCTTATCCGCTAAGTACTTGGGGCAATTCCGCTTCCAGTGACCGGTTCCCTTGCAATAAAAGCACTTAGTTTCAGGTTTGGGTCCATTCTTTGACTTCTTCCTGGCAACTGATTTACCAGGCGCGGCAACCTCCTTGCCGTCCTTCTTGAAGTTCTTTACCCTTGCCTTTCTTGAACTTAGTGGTTTTATTCACCATCAACACTTGATGTTCCTTTTTGATCTCCACCTCTGCAGATTTCAGCATTGAATACAACTCGGGAATGGTCTTTTCCATCCCCTGCATATTGTAGTTCATCACGAAGCTCTTGTAGCTAGGTGGGAGCGACTGAAGGATTCTGTCAATGACCGCCTCATCCGGGAGATTAACTTCCAGCTGAGTCAAGTGGTTGTGCAACCCAGACATCTTGAGTATGTGTTCACTGACAAAGCTATTTTCCTCCATCTTACAGCTAAAGAACTTGTTGGAGACATCATATCTCTCGACCCGGGCATGAGCTTGGAAAATCAATTTCAGCTCCTCGAACATCTCATATGCTCCGTGTTGCTCAAAACGCTTTTGGAGCCCCGGTTCTAAGCTGTAAAGCATGCCGCACTGAACGAGGGAGTAATCATCAGCACGAGACTGATGGGCGTTCATAACGTCCTGATTTGCTGGGAATGGTGCATCACCTAGCGGTGCTTCTAGGACATAATCTTTCTTGACAGCTATGAGGATGATCCTCAGGTTCCGGACCCAGTCCGCATAGTTGCTGCCATCATCTTTCAGCTTGGTTTTCTCTAGGAACGTGTTGAAGTTGAGGGTGACATTAGCGTGGGCCATTTGATCTACAAGACATATTGTAAAGATTTAGACTAAGTTCATCTAATCAAATTAATGAATGAACTCCCACTCAGATTTGACATCCCTCTAGTCATCTAAGTGATACATGATCCGAGTCAACTAGGCCGTGTCCGATCATCACGTGAGACGGACTAGTCATCATCGGTGAACATCTCCATGTTGATCGTATCTTCTATACGACTCATGTTCGACCTTTCGGTCCTCCGTGTTCCGAGGCCATGCCTGTACATGCTAGGATCGTCAATCCAACCTAAGTGTATTGCATGTGTAAATCTGGCTTACACCCGTTGTATGCGAACGTAAGGACCTATCACACCCGATCATCACGTGGTGCTTCGGAACGACGAACCTTAGCAACGGTGCACAGTTAGGGAGAACACATTTTTGATATTTTAATGAGGGATCATCTTATTTATGCTACCATCGTTCTAAGCAAATAAGATGTAAAACATGATAAACATCACATGCAATCAAATAGTGACATGATATGGCCAACATCATTTCGCTCCTTTGATCTCCATCTTCGGGGTGCCATGTTCATCATCGTCATTGGCATGACACCATGATCTCCATCATCATGATCTCCATCATCGTGTCTTCGTGAAGTTGTCACGTCAACTATTACTTCTACTACTATGGCTAACGCTTTAGCAATAAAGTAAAGTAATTACATGACGATTTAAGTTGACACGCAGGTCATAAATAAATAAAGACAACTCCTATGGCTCCTGCCGGTTGTCATACTCATCGACATGCAAGTCGTGATTCCTATTACAATAACAAGATCATCTCATACATCACATGACTCATCACAACTTCTGGCCATATCACATCACAAAGCACTTGCTGCAAAAACAAGTTAGACGTCCTCTAATTGTTGTTGCAAGTTTTTACGTGGCTGTTATAGGTTGCTAGCAAGAACGTTTCTTACCTACGTTAAAACCACAACGTGAATTGTCAATCTCTATTTACCCTTCATAAGGACCCTGTTCATCGAATCCGATCCAACTAAAGTGGGAGAGACAGACACCCGCCAGCCACCTTATGCAACTAGTGCATGTCAGTCGGTGGAACCGGTCTCACGTAAGCATACGTGTAAGGTTGGTCCGGGCCGCTTCATCCCACAATACCGCTGAACCAAGATAGGACTAGTAACGGCAAGAAGAATTGACAATTCAACGCCCACAACTACTTTGTGTTCTACTCGTGCATAGAAACTACGCATAGACCTAGCTCATGATGCCACTGTTGGGGATCGTAGCAGAAATTAAAATTTTCCTACGCATCACCAAGATCTATCCATGGAGTATTCTAGCAACAAGGGGATAGGAGAGCTTCTACATACCACTTGTAGATCGCAACGGAAGCGTTCAAGGAGAACGTGGATGATGGAGTCGTACTCGCCGTGATCCGAATCACCGATGACCAGCGCCGAAAGGACGGCACCTCCGCGTTCAACACACGTACGGGACGATCGACGTCTCCTCCTTATTGATCCAGCAAGGGGGAAGGAGATGTTGATGAAGATCCAGCAGCACGACGGCGTGGTGGTGGATGCAGTAGAGTTCCAGCAGGGCTTCGCCAAGCTTCTGTGGAGTGAGGGAGAGGTGTAACGGGGAGAGGGAGGCGCCAATGCAGCAGGGGCTGGTTCCCTGCCCCTTGTGGCCCATGAGGCCCTCCGAGAGGGCTGGCCCCTCAAGGTGGACCCCCGGTGCCTCTCCGGTGGCCCCGGTACAATACCGATATGCCCCCGAGACTTTCCGGTGTCCGCACAAGACCTTCCCATATATAAATCTTTAACTCCGAACCATTCTGGAACCTCTCATGACGTCTGTGATCTCATCCGGGACTCCGAACAACCTTCGGTTTGCTGCATACTAATATCTTTAACAACCCTAGCGTCACCGAACCTTAAGTGTGTAGACCCTACGGGTTCGGGAGACATGCAGACATGACCGAGACGATCTCTGGTCAATAACCAACAGCGGGATCTGGATACCCATGTTGGCTCCCACATGCTCCTCGATGATCTCATCGGATGAACCACGATGTCAAGGACTTAATCAATCCCGTACTCAATTCCCTTTGTCCATCGGTACGATACTTGCCCGAGATTCGATCGTCGGTATACCGATACCTTGTTCAATCTCGTTACTGGCAAGTCTCTTTACTCGTTCCCGTAATACATCATCCCGTGAACAACACCTTGATCACTTTGAACTCATTATGATGATGTCTTACCGAGTGGGCCCAGAGATACCTCTCCGTCACACGGAGTGACAAATCCCAGTCTCGATTCATGCCAACCCAACAGATACTTTCGGAGATACCTGTAGTGCACCTTTATAGTCACCCAGTTACGTTGTGACGTTTGATACACCCAAAGCACTCCTACTGTATCCGAGAGTTGCATAATCTCATGGTCTAAGGAATGATACTTGACATTCAGAAAAGCTCTAGCAAACGAACTACACGATCTTTTGTGCTATGCTTAGGTTTGGGTCTTGTCCATCACATCATTCTCCTAATGATGTGATCCCGTTATCAATGACATCCCCATGTCCATAGTCAGGAAACCATGACTATCTATTGATCAACGAGATAGTCAACTAGAGGCTTACTAGGGACACATTGTGGTCTATGTATTCACACATGTATTATGATTTCCGAATAATACAATTATAGCATGAACAATAGACAATTATCATGAACAAGGAAATATAATAATCCATTTATTATTGCCTCTAGGGCATATTTCCAACACATACTTCCAGGCGTTGAATGCCCATGGATACTGCCATCCGGAGACCATGTAGAAGGGCCTCGTATTCGGCTTCATTGTTGGAGTCCGTGTACATAATTTGGAGTACATATTGGACTGTGTCTCCTGTAGGGGACGTCAAAATGACGCCAGCCCCCAGTCCGGCCAACATTTTGGAGCCGTCGAAATGCATGATCCAGTTTGAATATGTGCCATACTCTTTAGGGAGTTCGTCCTCTGTCCATTCGGCGACGAAGTCGGCTAGGACTTGCGATTTAATGGCTCGCCGTGGTTTGTAGGTTATGTCGAACGGGAGGAGCTCTATGGCCCATTTTGCTATCCGGCCTGTTGCATCGCGGTTGTTGATAATATCGTTGAGTGGTACTTCCGAGGCTACTGTTATAGAACACTCTTGAAAGTAGTGTCGTAGCTTCCGGGATGCCATAAACACCGCGTATGCAATCTTTTCGTAATGCGGGTACCGTGATTTGCATGGTGTGAGGACAGTGGACACGTAGTAAACCGGCCTTTGAAGGGGGATTTTGTGTCCGTCTGTTGCCCGCTCGACGACGAGTACTGCGCTAACAACTTGATGAGTTGCGGCAATGTACAATATCATGGGTTCGCCAGTGTTCGGCGCGGCCAGGACTGGGTTTGTTGCCAAGATGGCCTTTATTTCGTTGAGTCCGGCCGTGGCAGCGTCTGTCCACTCGAAGTGTTCGGTGCGCCTGAGGAGGCGGTAAAGGGGCAATGCCTTTTCTCCCAGGCGGGATATAAAGCGGCTTAAAGCCGCCACGCATCCGGTGAGTTTCTGTATTTGTTTGAGGTCTTTTGGGACATCCAATTGTGACAAAGCTTGGATTTTAGCTGGGTTTGCCTCAATTCCTCTACCGGATACAATGAAGCCCAGGAGCTTTCCGGCTGGAACGCCGAAAACGCATTTTTCCGGATTGAGCTTAATGTCGTATTTTCGGAGGTTGTCGAATGTAAGCCTCAAGTCGTCTACTAGAGATTCGACATGTCTTGATTTAACGACCACATCATCTACATACGCCTCCACTGTTTTGCCGATCTAGTTTGCCAGGCATGTTTGAATCATGCGCTGATATGTTGCGCCGGCGTTTTTTAGCCCAAAGGGCATTGTGTTGAAGCAGAATGGGCCGTATGGTGTGATGAATGCTGTTGCGGCTTGGTCTGATTCTGCCATCTTGATTTGATGGTAACCGGAGTATGCGTCAAGTAAGCACAGCGAATCATGTCCTGCAGTGGCATCGATGATTTGATCTATTCGAGGGAGGGGGGAAGGATCCTTTGGGCAAGCCCTATTAAGGTCTTTGAAATCGACACACAGGCGCCATGATTTGTCCTTGTTTGGTACCATCACCAGGTTTGCTAGCCAGTCCGGGTGTTTTATGTCTCTAATGAATCCGTCCTCCAATAACTTGGCTATCTCCTCTCCCATATCCTGTCTCTTTGGTTCGGAGAAACGCCGAAGGGCTTGTTTGACAGGTTTGAATCCTTTCTGGATATTTAGGCTGTGTTCGGCCAACCTGCGTGGGATTCCTGGCATGTCTGAAGGGTGCCAAGCGAAAATGTCCCAGTTCTCTCATAGGAACTCTCGCAGTGCGGCGCCTACATCAGGGTTCAGTCTTGCCCCGATGGAGGCTGTTTTATTGGGGTCCGTTGGGTGGACCTGGAATTTGACTATTTCGTCCGCTGGTTTGAAGGATGTGGATTTGGATCTCTTATCGAGTATCACATCATCCCTATTGACCGTGGATCGCAGCGTAGTCAGTTCTTCGGCCGCTAAGGTTTCGGATAGTGCCTCGAGGGCCAATGCGACTGTCTTGTTCTCGGCGCGGAGTGCTATGTCCGGATCACTAGCGAGAGTGATAATTCCGTTTGGCCCAGGCATCTTAAGCTTCATGTACCCGTAATGGGGTATAGCTTGGAAAACTGTGAAAGCCTCCCGTCCTAGTATAGCTTGATATCCGCTTTTGAACGGGGCCACCTGGAACGTGATCTGTTCGGACCTATAATTATCCGGCATGCCGAATACCACATCTTGTGTGATCTTTCCGATGCAGCGCGCTTCCTGACTGGGGATTATTCCTCTAAAGGTTGTGCTGCTTCGCTCAATACGGTTCCAGTCTATTTCCATCTTTTGGAGGGTTTCCTTGTAAATGAGGTTCAATCCGCTGCCTCCGTCCATGAGTACCTTTGCGAGGCGACAGCCGTCCACTATGGGACTGAGGACCAATGCGGCTGGTGCTTTGGCTATTTGAAATTTAGGTTCGTCACTCGCGTTGAAGGTGATAGCAATATTACTCCATGGGTTTATTGTCGCTACTTGATAGACTTTAGTGAGGCTGCGGAGTGTTCTTTTTCGCATGTTATTTGATGCGAAAGTCTCAAAGACTGTGAGAACGGAACTGAAATTCTCGGGCTGGTTTCCTTCGACCTCTGGAATTAGGAGGTCCTCGCCAACTTTGGCCACCTGCCGGAGTATCCAACATGCCCTAAGGCTGTGAGTTGGGGTGGTGTCCTCTGCACTATGAATCTTGCAGGGTCCATCTAGCCACTTTTCCAGTACGGTTCCATGCCCTCTAAAGGGTTTTGATTTTTTGGTATTTAGTCCGGGTGCCTTACTGTGGTGCGCCCTCTTAATTCGGACGGGATTGCTATTCAAGGCCGGATTATCACAAAATTTTATTTCGGTTTTCCAAGCACTTTCCATCGCACAGTTTTTTTGTACTATGGACGCCAAGTCAGCAAAGCGTGTAATATTACGACGACTTACGGCATTGAGTATTCCATTGTCCGTGCAGTTACTGCAAAAGATTGAAATTGCGCCTCCCTTGCGGCAGTCCTTTATCCTGCTCATAACCAGGAGGAATCTGGCCCAGTAATGATGTACTGTTTCTTCGGGCATTTGCCTGATTTGGGAAAGATCGCTTAAGATCGGGCGGGCGGGTGTCATTGAATCTAAGACTTCGCCCAGTTTGTTGTTCGGAGGCCGAAGAACTTCCGGATTCTGAGATCCAGGGTCTTGGATGTTATCCGGTTTACCTGATTTTAAGCTCAGGTCTTGGATTGTATCCTCCCCTCCGCGGATATCCGACATGGAGGGTTCAGGAATTCGGACGTAGCTAGTCCTTAAGATAGATGAAGGGTCGCCGCATTGTGTCTCCACCACAGCAACGTGGTGGGTGACTTGGGGAGAGTTAATTTCTCTTAGATCGGGTTTAAGCCCAACCTGGTCGTAATTTGTAGCGACACCCAGTGCAGCGATGCGATCCAGGAGCTCGTTTACAGAAGAGAGCTCCATCGGATCCAATTGCTCGGCGAGTTCTGAGCCGACGTGGAGGTCGCTTTCAATGACCCGGGAGGTCACCGTCGGTGGAACAGCCGAACAGGTGGTTGCGAGAAAACCACCTAGCCGGAGAGTTTGGCTGACAGCCAAGGCTCCTTTTGTAATGGCGTCGTCTTTAAAGACGGGAAGAGGCATCCTTCCTGATCGCGACGGCACAGAGGAACTCTCAATGAAAGCACCAATGTCGGTGTCAAAACCGGCGGATCTCGGGTAGGGGGTCACGAACTGTGCGTCAAGGTCGGATGGTAACAGGAGACAAGGGACACTTTATTTTACCCAGGTTCGGGCCCTCTAGATGGAGATAAAACCCTACTCCGGCTAGAATAATATTGATGATATGGGTAGTACAAGAGTAGATCTACCACGAGATCAAGGAGGCTAAACCCTATAAGCTAGCCTATGGTATGATTGTGTATGATGATGGTTGTCCTACAGACTACAACCCTCCGGTTTATATAGACACCGGATAGGGTTAGGGTTACACAGAGTCGGTTACAATGGTAGGAGATCTTGAATATCCGCACGCCTAGCTTGCCTTCCACGCCAAGAAAAGATCCTTCCAGTCATGGGACGATGTCTTCAATCTTGTATCTTCATAGTCCTGGAGTCTGGCTGAAGGTATAGTCTGGCTATCCGAACACCCCCTAATCCCGGACTCCCTCACTCAGTTTCAAGAATTTATGGTCAGTTTTGGATTTTCTGAAATTTAAGATCCAGTAGTCGAAACAATATCATAACCTGCATCATGCAATAAATTTTCAAGCCGTACATCTGTCATGTTGTATTTCTTAAGAAAGGATTTGGTCAAACATTTTTCTTAGTTAGACTCCATACAAGTTATATATGCAGAGCAAAAGGATAATCCCTCCGTTCCAGTGCTTTGCCTGATATATTAACTCAAGTACTAGGCACGAACAAACAGCTCAATTCTGTGCTCATCCTGGTGTAGTAGTAGTAGTACTAGGCAATGCAGTTGACGGGTGACCTTGGCGAGCGGCGACCGAGAGAATTGAGCACGGTAGGTAACGTTGTCTAGTTACTAAAGAATCCCTCCGTTGTTCATCGGTAGTCATTATGGACCGGGGACATGAGGGGAATTTCCTAGAGCTGGAATTCTGGCTGCCAGATATTTTGACTTGAAACGCGGAGGCTCGACTGGTTGGTGTTGCCTAATGTGCGTACGATGCACGCGACCAGAAGGACACGAGCCTGGTTTTTTTAGGATCAACACGAGCCAAGGTTTGGCTGGTACGCCGTTGGGTCCTACCATTCGAGAATACGAAAGGAACCTTTTAAATTGCCAAACGAATATATGTTTATTACAATGCCCGTATTTTCCTTGCAAATACTAATCTCAATGTGGTAATTGATTTATGACGAGTTGTTGAATTAGAGTGAGTTTGTGATATAGTGATCTCAACGTGGAGTTCACATTTCATGGTATCCCTGGTAAGTTTTCAATGCCAATTCAAATTTAAAAGATGAACAATATGGAGGTGAGAAACTTTGTATTTATCAAGCATATGACCACACACACACACACACACACACACACAGAGACACCCACACACGAACACAACAACAATCCAATAAGTATAGTGCATCTATTTTTCCAAACCATGCATGTATGACACGAATTCAAAAATACTCCTTCTGTTCCTAAATATTAGTCTCTTAGAGATTTCAACAAGCGACTACATACGGAGCGAAATGAGTGAATCTACGCTCTAAAATATGTCTCAATCCACTTGAAATCTCAAAAAACACTAATATTTAGGAACGAAGGGAGTAAAATGTAAGCCATGCATGGTCCTCAATTCAATATTTAAAACGAACATGTAATTGAAACATGAATATTAAGTCTAGTACTACAATACATGCAAATGTTGTGTTTAATTAGGTGGAGCTATGATTGTCGGGGGTCACCCTCTCGACCTTAGATAAAATTGTGAAGCTTTGTTTAGGGTTGTTTAGATTATATTTGTCCCCACCCTCCCAACCATCGATTTGTTGTGCACCCACCACCCCTCCTTCCCGGTAGAATATCATGTGCCCCCATACCTTAGATGCTATATGCCGATACGAGTTGCTTGGAGGTTGTAGATCTGAGATATAGCAGCTCACATGATGTCTTAATATTTTTACAAACCTTGATGAGTTTGAGAATTGCACACAATTTGTACAAAAACTACTCACATGCCCTTGGATCCCATATCCAACGACCTCGAAGCTCGTATCACCATAGCATCTAAGATGAAGGACGACATCATATTCTCCTGTATGTAGGAATATCATGTGCTACCACACCTTAGATGCTTCGATGATACAAGCTCTTCGGAGCCGTTGGATTTGTGACCCAACACCTCCTTGGTGGTTCGAATGGTTTTTTGCAGAAAAGCCCCCAAAGAGTTCGGCCACTGCATACAAGCACAAAGACTGCTCAGATGACATTGGATCTCAGATCAAACAACCTCGAAGCTCGTATCACCGTAGCATCCAAGCTGCGAGAGCACCTTATGTTTTCTTGAACGGGAGAATATGAGGTGCTCTCGCACCGTAGATTCTATGGTGATACGAGTTCACGGAGATCTAACGGCCCATAGTAGGAGTTTTGAATGTTTTTGCAATATACAGCTGAGAGAGTATGGGAATTGCGCAGAAAGTACAAGTACTACGTATGTGCCATCTGATCATTGATCATACGACCTAGATGCTCATATCACCGTAGCAGGTAATTAAGCTACGGGGAGCACCTAATATGAGCAACGGGGAGCCGTTGGATCCAGGATGCAGCGGCACACATGAGTCCTGAATGTTTTATTTGCAAAAAAACCTTTGGAGAGTTTGGAAATTGCGCATAATTAGAAAGACTACTCCCAAGCCATTGGATCTCACTTCCAACGGTGTAAAAACTCGTATCACCATAGCATCTAAGCTGCGGGGTGGATGTGATATTCTATGCCGCTGTCATTTTTGTTCGTAAACTTGCAAAATACGTGTAACTTGTGCCGTTACTTGTCTAACCGCGCAAAGTGTTTGTTCAAAAAAACCATTCTACACTGAAATATTGGAACAACACACGGGGGTCCCACTTGTCATTAATCAAATTTGGACCTAAAACTAACAAATCTGAAAGACGAGATTCGAACTGGCAACCTGGACTACAAAGCGTAAGTCGATAGCCTGAAACAACAACGGTTGTTGGCTTTGTCTCATAACTTGATTTTATACAGTACTAAATTGAGTAGAGTAGAGCGAGTGCCTCGTCAACACGTGCATGACCGTTGACTCACTTACTGGTGGGTCCCAGGTCTGCGATATCTCTCTTCTCTCCATCTTCTAACCTTTGCACGGGCACACATGAAGAGCGGCGCTAGCTTGCCGTGGTGTTATTACAACTAAAAAAAAGCTTGGAAAATAGAAGAATCACCTAGAACAAGAGACGTTGTGGCTGGTCGAGACGGAGATAACCACACCTATCCTCCGTGCCATGTTAGCATGATGAAGCTGTGTGGCTAGTGGGGTGTTTTCGACCGACTGGCTGGGTCCCGAGGTTGAACCATAGGTACTATGTCTGATACAGTAAATTTTTACACGCACATTTTTCCTCCGTGCCGAGACATGGCACACCCTACCGTGCGGTTTCGGGGTCCTCGCGGGTGGTGCACACATATATTCTTCCTGACGTGGGACGCCCTACTGCGCGTTTGCGCCGAAGCAAGTAAATGAGTCGTCAAATCACGAAATACCACTTTTCCCGCCGAGTACATCAGTGAAGCACGGTGGCTAGCTAGTTGGGCCAGTTCGACCGATTAGCTAGGCCGCCGCCACATTTGGTTTTTCACCCCTTTTTTATCTACTTGCCGGGAGGTAAATTTAAATATCCACCGCGGCGTTGCTTTGGTGTTTGAGTGCGGCATGATTTTTAATTTTTTGATTGAGGGGAGCAGGCGCGGCAGGATTTTTAATTTTTTGATTGACGGGAGCAGGCGCGGCAGCAATTAGTCACGATGACTCCACCTGTAAAACCCACTGCTCCCTGATGTGAGAAGTCGTCGACTGGTGTTTTACCATGGTGAAAACCAAAAGATTCCCCACTCCTCAGCTGGCTCCCTTCGCCTTCCCGTAGATTGCATTGTCTTTCAGCCATTTCTCCCCCTGCATCACCAACGTCGTGCGCCTCGAGAAGCAGAGGGACTTCGGTGGTGTTTAGGCGCCCTCTGCATGGGCATGTCCATGTCTCGGTGCAACATGACCGTTGGATCAAACTCAGACAATGCAGACCAGTCACTATAGCACAAAGCATGTGGGTGTATTTGGTTGCGTTCTCATCCTCTTCGTGTATTTGTGTTAACCTACTACTCCCTCTGTCTAGGTGTGTAAGTCACCTTACGAAAACAAAATAATCCCAAATCACTTAGGCACGGTACATTAACTCCCTCCCCGTTTCTTGTTTTGTGACATATCAACCAATAAGAGACGTGGGCCGTGCATGCTTTCAATGATTTGAGACTAATAAACATGACATGTAGTGGTTAGTTCATTGCATGCAATGCTATTAATTAGCAAAATGACATTAAGTTTTCTCATTTTACTCTCCGCCTTGGTCGCGGTGCACAACGTAAGATGACTTACACACCTAGACGGAGGGAGTAGTGTGGACTCATGCACCCTTCATGCACTCTGCCAAACACCCAAAAGTGGGTCGAGAAGGGAACTTTTGCTCCCATCCCGTGCACCCTTCATACACCCTGCCTAACAGTATTCGTGCTTCATATGGTTCATGTTTCATGGAGTACTGTAGCATCGTACTCTCCGTGCGCTATAGACCTAGTTCTGTTAACATTGATCTCACCGTTCATTCTCGACCGGACAGTTGAGAAAGCGATACTATGTTACTACATTACTATTCATATAGTTGACATGCGCACAACATCATTTGTTGTCGTCATATCTTACTACACTAGCAACAAGATTATGTATTACTGACGTATGAACCACTACACATGCCTAGTAGTAGCAACACTGTGTATGTTCAAGTGGCGCCGTGTTTCGCACTCCTCCGTCGTAAGAGTGGAATCATTTTCTTGAGAAAAACAGTGGACACGCTCTACCGTGCGGATCCTCCTCCAGCCATGCACTAAATTACTCACTTTCGCCGATGTGTGGGACAACCAGCATCGGGGTCCACCAGCCATGCACTAAATTACTGCGTAGTAGAGTGAGGGTAGACTACCCCGATCAAAGCACCGCAGTAATGCCCAATGAGCCGTCAAATCACAAAACCCCCTCCTTTCCAGCAGTAAGTTGGACTGACGAAGCAACCATCATTTAACTCTTCTCTCTCAGCTTCCTCTCTACCCAACTCGCTTCTCCCCCATCTTGTTCCTCATTTCTTCAAGAAAACACCGACCTGCTTCTGCCATTGTTCTTCTCTCCCAAAGAAGGAAAGGTGAGCGCATCAATGGTGTTGATTCTGGCCAAGGCCCGGTCTTGCAACCCCGAGACTGATCCTATAACTCCCTCTCTTTTCTTCTTTTGGTTTTGTGATTATGGTTTCTTTTCTTTTATTTCTATTTGACAGTTTCTTGATGGACGCTGGAGCACCGGCCGAAGTGATGTCTATGGGTCTGGCCAAAACCGTCGAGGCTCATGGTACGGAGAAGCGCAAGCACCCCGCCGAGACTACCGCAGACAAGCTCAAAGCCATTGCCCTGTCCAAGCCCCCCTCTCCGGGATCCCTCATTAAGCAAGTCCACGTAATATCTCTTCTTGACGATCTTTTTCTCGATCTTGATCGTGTTTTTTCATCAAACACGTAGTACTAGTACTAGTAGTACAACTTTCTGGGTGATCTTGCATGTGATTTTTGTGTGCCAAATGACGGTTCTAAATTCCTCTTTTCACCAAAACATGCGAGAGGTTGACACTGATTTCTTATAGATTACTTTCAACTACTCCCGCTGTCCCAAATTTCGTGTCTTAGATTTGTCTAGATACGGATGTAATATGTAGTCACATATGGAGTATAATATCGAAAATCATCTTATATTTCTGAACGGAGGTAGTAATAAAATATGGTTTATGTTTGAAACAGAACCAGGTCCGCGGTGGAGATGAAGTTCTCAAAGTCATGCCGTGTGAACTGGAAGACCTGAGGATGAGTTCTACTGCTAAACTATCTAGTTGTTGTGTCCTTGTCGCCACGTGTCCTGAACTAGTCTTTTCCTGTAGCATTGTTGTCAGGCGTGTTCTCGAGGCTGTACTTGACCACAACAATTTCTTGGCTGTGACTTCGATTACGAAGGGTGTGGTTCTTGTAAAGCTTCCCAACAAATCTGATGCGGCCTGTCTTCATGATCATGTTTATGAGTGGAAAGACCACTCCGTTAGGTTCTCCAAGGTTGACGAGATGGTGATGGTGCATGCAGACATCTCTCACGAAGTCCATGGCCTAGTCAGTTATGCGGGGTTCATCACGTAGGTCGGTGGCAAGAAATAGTCTGCAGAGTTTAATTAGTGCAACTTCGCTTGTCTATAGTAAGTACTATTGTTTAGTACTTGATTTGTGTTTGTGAACCCTGTATTGCTTATTAGTACTGCCGTTTTTGGTGTGTGGTCAGTGCTGAGAATGGTCTATGTTAATGTCTGTCCACTCAATTCAGTCTGTATATTTTGAAGTATCCAGATCATCTTTTTTGTGGGGATGGTTTATCAATTATGGTTAGACTCCAATATCTGTATGCATTGCAGGGTTTATCTCACCCACCGGGATTTCCAGTCCCATGGATGTTCGGTCCATACGATTTGTCACGACCTTTGGACTGTCCTGCTTGTGGGAGTAGGCGGGGCCCCTGCATGCCACCCGTAGTTGGACGATCAATCTTCTGTTTGGTACTTTAACATAGTGATTTCCTGGTAAGGATTCACTCATGTCACATCAAGTATATCTTATTGATTTACTGTCTAAATCTTATTGATTTAATGTCATGTTTTCTTTCTTTTCCTGCAAGTTTACAATGTAGGTTTTGCCATGTGACATTCATCACAGAATAAACCATTTGGTTTACTCTACGATGGCTATTTTTGCAGGTTTCACTTCTTATGTCGTGTCAGTAACGAAGGCACTGTCCATCACTTATATTACTGGAAAAAATTGGATTAGTCTGTTGTCTGAGTACAAGCTGAATCCCTATGATGAACTGCAGTTTGGTTTAACAAAAACGCCACAATTAGTCCTTCTCGCGTTTAAAAGAAATGAAGAAAAAACTGGATCACGGTCATGAAGCCTAGTCAAGTTAGAAAGATGATCATAGCAGACCAGACACGATCGCCGCTGTCTCGCACATTGATACCAGTACCACCTTCAGCAACGGATCGAGCACCGCAGTTGCTCTAGCGCTGACAGCGGCAGCAGCTCGGTCTGATCCAGCTGAGGATTGGGCACCGACCGCGTCAGCGGATCAGGCTGGTCCATCGGAGGATCGTGCATCGACACCGGCACCTGCTCCGACACCGGCACCAGCTCTACAAGGAGCACCATCTCCGGCAGCAGCGACAGCTTTGACACCTGCACGAACACTTGCACTTGCATCTACTCCGGCCCGTTCATCCAGCCCTCCACGGGGTCCTGTTCATCCAGCCCCAACCAGCGCGATCGATTAGGATCTTGTTCTTCCAGAGGCAACACCATGGGGTCCTGCTCATCCACCCCACCGGGAACTGTTCATCCAAACCCCCTAGCAACGCTCACTGTTCATCCAGAGGCAACACCACGGGGTCCTGTTCATACACCCCCACCGAGAACTGTTCATCCAAACCCCCCCCAGCAACGCTCACTGTTCATCCAGAGGCAGCATCGATCGGCTGCAGTTAGTAGCAGTAGCGAAGGAACCGATCGATCGGGTTCAGTTAAGAGCCATCAATCGATCGCTCGGGTTCAGTAACGCGTAGCCTGCAGTGCAATTGCTCGGGTTCAGTTAGAGCCCAACGCCTCGCACCCACGCGCGCGCATGTACGAGAGAAACGCGCATCGCTCGGCCCCGACCACCCACCGTAACCGGGAACACCCCGATATTTCCCTCGCCCTAGCTTCTACCACGGTTTTTTCCATCATGGACGGCCCAAGAATGTCATGCAGCTGTGTCTCCGGCCCTCCCAGGATGAAAAGCCCATTTTCTGTCATGATTTTTTGTCATAGAAGTAGGACCCCACCACATCTATGATGATACCGTGTTTTGTCATAATTATTGTCATAGAAGTGTCATAAGTATGACATAATTTTTTTTCGTTCAGCCCCAAATGTCACGGATGTGTCTTTTTTCTGTAGTGTGTCTATCCGTCTTGCTGGGCCTTATTTGCCTCTAACAAATGGATGTACACCGACCAATCTCCCGCTATACATATAGCTAGCTAGGTCCTTATAACTCGTTTATCCCCACGCGTCGATCGATCTACCTCATTAGTTATGTCTCTCCCTTCCTCCTACAAACAACAATTGATCTACCGATCTAGTTAGGTTTGCTTACCAAACAGATGGTTCCCCTTCATCATCCATGCATGCGTTCCGACAGATCTATCACGCAGAGGCACACACAGAAACACATCACCACTCTTATTGATAATATTGCAGTTCTACCCTCAGTTTGTCTAGTAGGCCTCTCCCACCATCTTCGAGAAGCATGTTTGCCACCCATCCAACACTCTACCCCTCTCCCTCTCCCTCTCTCTCTCTCTCTCTCTCTCTCTCTCTGTCCCAACCTATTTCCCGTCCTTCAGTTATGTATGGATGTCGACCGCTCTCCCTCAAGACATAGCTGGGTCTCTCCTTCTCAACACATATACAAGTCGTTCTACCTCTCTAGTTAGGCCTCTGCCTCCCCCTCCCCCCCACCCCCCACACACCGATACATCGAGTGCTCTAGTCATGTCTCCCTGCCACAGACAAACTTGCCCTGTGCCCTCCGACGTTCCGTTAGGTCAGTTGCCGTATATCTTTGACTTGCACACACACAATTTTGATGGCTCTCTTCATCGATCTCGCATCCACCCACTTGATCCTCTCTTCGACTCTATCGATATCTATGACCCCTTCATCTCTTCTTGTGGATCGCCCCCTCTATATATGATATGGATAGGCCTCTATTTCACACACATTGCAAGCAAAATTTTGTTTGAGATGTCATCGACACATATTCCCATAGATACATTCACGAATCACACCCCTCAAACAAAAAACACTCACGGACGCACACGCCATCTGTCTAGGTTTGTATCTCTTTCACACACACCCACGTAGGTGGGGGACGTGCATGAAGAGAAGAGGTGCACGCACAGTGCATGTACTCCCGTCTCTTTCCCAACCACACCCACACGGGTACACAGTGGAGCTCATTTCTGTACAAAAAGGCAGCCCACGTGGTAATTTGACACATGTAGTGGTTTTCCACTTGATGGAGGATCGTATACCACGGGTGGACAAACAAATTGTGACTTGATGCATTATGTTAAAAAAGAGGCAAACCATGTGGGGCCTTGTCGGTGTCAAAACCGGCGGATCTCGGGTAGGGGGTCCCGAACTGTGAGTCTAGGATCGATGGTAACAGGAGACGGGGGACACAATGTTTACCCAGGTTCGGGCCCTCTCTATGGAGGTAATACCCTACTTCCTGCTTGATTGATCTTGATGAATATGAGTGTTACAAGAGTTGATCTACCACGAGATCGTAATGGCTAAACCCTAGAAGTCTAGCCTATGAGTATATGGTAATGAATCTGCCCTATCCGGACTATGCTCTCCGGTTTATATAGACACCATAGAGATCTAGGGTTACACGAGGTCGGTTACATAGGAGGGAATATTCATAATAGGTCGCCTAGCTTGCCTTCCACGCCAAGTAGAGTCCAATTCGGACACGGGTATAGTCTTCGGCCTTCGTATCTTCACAACCCATCAGTTCGGCCCATGGATAACAGGCCGGACGCCCGAGGACCCCTTAGTCCAGGACTCCCTCAGTAGCCCCTGAACCTGGCTTCAATGACGAGGAGTCCAACACGCAGTTTGTCTTCGGCATTGCAAGCCGGGTTGCCCTCCTTCCGAACTCCAAGATGGTCTTCCGATGTGATGATTGTATCCAGACCTGTTAAACACCATGCACAACCGCAGAGAGAATATATATATTTTACACGAGTTCCATCCGCTAACAGCTTTCTGCATTACGTTCGTTCGGTCACAATTTGGAACCGTTTGTCCCATGTTTCGAGACGCGGTCGCTATTGGCACATCTTGTCGAAGCAGAGATCATGTCCCCTTATTGCGGGATTCTCATCAATGCGAGCATGGGTTACCCAGTCGTGCCGTTTGCACAGCCTTCGGGAATAGGCAAACCTTAAGGCGAGTGAGGAGGCGTTTTCATGTTGGCTGCCTTTATAAGAGGATAAGGATCCCCTCTTCCTCTTCTCACACTTTCTCTTCGTCTCCACCTTCCCAATCTCGAGCTCCAGCACCCAAGTTTTCATCTCCTTTCCACTCAAGCAACCATGTCCGGATCCGGTGGTCAGGGCAAATGGATGGTCTCCTCCGTCATGGAGGAGGACATTAGTGAGCTCCGGGCGGCCGAATATTTGGCGAAGGAGATTTTCCACCGCCTACCGGCCGAGGGACAGATCGTCCCCACGCTGGAGCCAACAGAGAGGGTGGTATTCCTCCCCCATTTCTTCCGTGGGCTAGGGTTTCCACTCCACCCCTTCGTCCACGGGTTAATGTATTACTACGGGGTAGATTTCCATGATCTGTCCCCGAATTCCTTCCTCAACATCTCGGCGTTTATTGTCGTGTGTGAGGCCTTCCTCCGCATCCAACCCCACTTTGGGCTGTGGCTCAAAGTCTTCAATGTGAAGCCGAAGGTGGTGGATGGCCAGCACGCGGAGTGCGGAGGGGCAATGGTGAGCAAATTGTCCAACGTCTCTTGGCTCAAAGGCACCTTTGTGGATGCAGTAAAGGAGTGGCAGAAGCAGTGGTTCTACATCACAAAACCACGCGGCACCACCTGGGCCGCAGCTGCCGAATTCCGCTTCGGCGCTCCTATGCGACTCACCTCCTGGGTCGAGAAGAGTCCGGACTGGTGCTCTCCTGATGAGCTGATAGCACTGCAGACACGCGTTCAGAGCATGGTAAACAAGAGCATCAAGCTGGTTGATGTGATCCAGGTGATGTTAGTTTGCCGGATCCTTCCATGCTAGCGCTGAAGCCGCCCACTGTGGGAGTTCAATCCAAAGAAGCACCGGACCCTGGCGAGGCTTTTCGAGACTACGCACGAAGGCGCATGGAAATTGCTCTTCAAGGGTAATGAAAAACCACCGGCCACGGATTCAGACCGTGGTCACGATTTACACACCCCGCCAGCAAGGTAGGTTATTTTGAATGAGTCATCAACCTAATTGTTTCGAGGATGATGTCTGAGCTTTGATTGCTGCTCTTTCAGGACTGGATGGAGAGGGCGAAGCGGATCCAGTGTTCGGCTCCGTTGCCCGAAGAACCAGTCATCCCGCGCTTGGCCGAGATGCTAGTGTTGGCGCCATATAAGGCGCCAGAGAAGAAGGCCAAGAAGAAGGCAAAGTGGGCCAAGAGTGGCCTTCGTCGTCAGGGTACTTTAGACGCGGCGTCCGAAGACGACGAAACTCATTCCTGTCCCTGAGGACAATGACAGGGAAGAGGAGGAGGAAGAAGAAAACAATCCTCCCGCTGAGGAGAGAAAAAAAAGAGGGCGGCTCTGGCACATCTGGAGGCGGAGGCGCCCAAAAAGGGAAAGGCGTTCCGGCGGTCAACACCGTGTGGGACGTTGTCAGTAGTCCGGAACGATGCCCCCGCACAAAGCCCCAGGACGCATCGTAAGTGACATGGCTTATTTATGCACACATCCAGCCCTTTCTCCTCATTATATTGATATAGTTAGTTGTACTATTGCAGTCCGGCCCGTGACCTAATGCAGTTGGCTCCGTCGGAGATGGCGAGCCAGTTGCCACCGCCTGCTTACTCCCCCAGGGCCGGGGACAACACCGAGGTGCTGTCCCGGAGGGTCGATCTGAGCCGGGGAGGAACCCAGGACGCTGCCCAGGAGGCATCACGAGGCGAAGCCTCCACTGCCGGACACATGGAGGAGACGATCCCCGTGGAGACTGGTGGAGAGGGCCGCATCCATCTTGGCCCTCAGCCGGATAAGATTCCGGAGACCCATATGGCTCCGGAGTCGGGCAAGCATCCCCCTTTGAGGGAGAGGGGCGCACCGTTTCCGCCGGTGGTCCCTGTCCATCTAGGGGTGCCGGATAACCTGATGGAGGCGCTACGAGGCGCCTCTGTTATGGACGAGCACTACGTTCTTAATGAGCGCTGTCAGATTCTAGGTTCCGGCAGACCCTTAAGGTTCGAACTCTGGGGTGCGCGCGGAGATTGTGCCCTCTACCTCTTCGTCTCGCAAGGATCTAAACTACTGCAAGAACAACACAAGAGACACAAGGTTTATACCGATTCAGGCCACCATTGTGGTGTAATACCCTACTCCAGTGTGGTGGGTGGATTGCCTCTTGGGCTGATGAGGAAGAACAATTCAAGGAAGAACAGCCTCGCGAGGGTCTGTTCTTGGCTAGGGGATGAACTACTAGGGGGAGTTCGATCGCCCTTATCTCTCTCTCTCTCTCTCTCTCTCTCTCTCTCTCTCTCTCTCTCTGCTTGCTCTAGATCCTGAATCCGGTGTCTCTACCCTGGGGGTGGCTAGTCCTATTTATAGGCAAAGGCCCTGGGCCTCTTCCCAAATATTGAGCGGGAAGAGCGCCAACAATTGGCCAATTTGAAGGGGAACATATGGTACACTTATCCTGACTAAAGTTGGTCTTCGCCTGCCAAAGGCCCTGTGGTGACGC
The DNA here is from genome assembly GCA_032464435.1 of Aegilops umbellulata. NCBI lineage: Eukaryota > Viridiplantae > Streptophyta > Magnoliopsida > Poales > Poaceae > Aegilops > Aegilops umbellulata. Next base: position 381,330,297 of record CP136054.1, read on the forward strand.
CGTCCTGGGCTCCATGGTGACCTCCTTCCCACCGTTGGACTGGTCTTGGTCTCGTTACACCGAAATGGGTGCCTTTGCTTGATCCTCTCGCCTGCGCTTGCCCCCTTTGCACCAAAGATTAAAGGAGACGCTGCGCGGGCTGGCGCCCGCCTGGCACCCTTGGTCGTCATGGCTTGCGTCATGGGGACCTCGTGAGGTACCCGCCTTGATCTCTCCGCCTCCTCGCGAGCCAGCCTAAGGAGGCCATGCTTGAGGAAGCGCCTTGTCGTCCGCCTCGCGAGGCTTGGCCCCTCGCGAGGGTCTTGAACCTTGTGCTGATGAAGATGGGCCACGCTGAGCCCCCATTTGAGCCACGCCGCAGGCCGCAGGCAGGCAAGTCTGGGGACCCCCATTCCCAGAACGCTGACAGTAGCCCCGGGCCCAAGGCGTGCACGGACTTGGCCGTGCCGAGAGGCGAAAGGGCAAGGGCGAAGCGCCGCGGGACCTAACAGCCTACGGCCTTGGGCGCCGCGTGGCGGTTGATTGGACGTGGGTGCTTTTGCAACTGCGCAGGATACTAAAGGCGTGGCATCTGCTCGGGTTTTGTTCTTCTCCTTCTTCATCCGCTGCTTAGATCCCCTTTCTTGCGCTTCTCCTCCCTTCCTCCAAGCTTCCAGATCTGCTCCACCCGCTCGACCCAGGTAGCCATGGCGCCTCGCCGGGCCCCGGCCGAAGCTTGGTTCTCGCCTGCTTTGGATTCGCCCAACGTGTCGAAGGCGAGCCTCGCCCTACTGCACCGGATGGCTGTGGCGCAGGGCATTGACGGGGCGCAGATGTTCAAGGTCGGCTCCGATGCCCCTGAAGGTCAAGGGAGCACCTTCTACCCTTTCTTCGTGAGCTCCATTACAGCGGGCCTGGTGCCTCCTTTTTTTGAGTTCTTCCTCGCCGTCCTCCGCCATTACAACTTGCAAGCTTTGCATCTCCACCCCAACTCCATCCTTCTCCTGGCGATCTTCGCCTACTACTGCGAGGCGCATGTGGGGGTGCAGCCTTCAGTGGCCTTGCTGCGCCACTACTTCTACCTCCGGACCTCCAAAGGTTCTCCTTCTGCGTGCGCGGGCTTCGTCGCGTGCGGCAACTCCATGGCCATCTCGAATCCAGGGGAAGAGGATCGAGGGCTTCCGGAGCAAGTGGGTATTGGTTGACGCCGGGTGCGTCGACCCTCGGTTGGCCCTTCCCACGGAGCCGGCCGTGAGCTCGGAAGACTCGTGCCGGGCGGAGCTCGCGGATCCTCGCGTGAAGTCGATGCTGGCGAAGATGGACGCCGATCTGAAGCCAGCCAACATGGCGACGGCGAAGCTGACCGGGGCGTCGTTGCTGAGGGAGTTCCTGGAGCACCAGCTGGCTCCGCTTCGGCAGTACTCTCCCCCGGTGTGGAGGCCTCACCCGAGCCCCGCAGCTGTGAGCGAAGAGGAAGTGACCGCGGTTCTCCAGTCCCTGGTCGGGGGCGAGGCAGCATGGCCGGAGGGCGCGCCTTCGCCCCTATTCCTCCGCGACGATTGGGAGCAAGCGGTGGAGTCCATGCCCGTCTTCAACGGGGACGGGCTCGTGCCCGTGGTGGCTCCCAAGGATCTGGTGAACTTGTCTTTCGGCGACTCCAGCGGAGATGGGGGCAATGAGGAGTAGGAGGCAAGTCCCGACTCCGAGGCGACTGACGGAGAGTCTAGGGCTCCCCCGCTCCTGCGCAAGTCCCGCGCTCTCCGCCTTTTGCTGAGCGATGATGATGATGATGACGACGTGCTGGGCAGCGGGAGCTCGCCCCCGGTCCCGAAGAAGGGCAGGACCGGGTTGATTCCCCGCGGGTCCACCCTGACTCCGGGGCGAACCACTGACGCGCCTTCTACTTCCGAGGTCGACCCCTCCAGCCGGCTCTCCGGCTTCAAGTTTGGCAGGAGACCGCTGGAGCTTTCTGGCGACGACCTGTAAGTGCTTGATCCTTGGTCCCTGGTTTCTTGTTCTGCTGACGAGGCTTGACGAATACTTCTCCTGAGCGGGCGAGCTCCTGAGGCCCCACCTACGACGACACCTCCACCTTCAGGGGAGGGCGACCGCGACGCGCGGGCTTCTCCTGCCCACTCGCTGGGGCCGCAGCCCCCATGGCTCGGTCGACCCTAGAGGTGCCCTTGCCTGGTGCTGCTGCTACGGCTACGGCTGGGGAGGTGCAGCAGACTCCGTCTCGGGATACTGCAGCCTCGCCGCCGCTACCTTCTCCTCCCGTTCCGCTGGCTGCTGGTTCCGTGACTCCTCCTGCTGCCTTGAAGCGCACTGATGCTTCTCCGCCTTCTTCTTCCATCCTGGAGCGAGCTGTTGCTGGACTGGACCGGCTGCGGCAGGATCTTCTTGGCGCCGACCCTCGCCTGGTGGCCGGGCGCCTGGAGCTGGCCTCGGGGTGGATTTGCTCTGACGCCTCGATCCGGGCAGCGCTGGTCCAGGCCTCGACGGCCTGTGACGAGGAGAGGGAAGCTACCCTCGAGGCGAAGGCTGCCCGTGACGCGGCCCTGGGAGAGGCGGTTGGCATCCGCGACCGCTGCAAGGAGCTGGAGGACGAGTTGCAAGGCCTTCGTGATCAGCTTGCAGAGGAGACCCGCCTTTGCCAAGAGCAGGAGGAGGGGGTGAAGGCTCGCGAGGCGGCGCTCGAGGACCTGGAGGCGAAGCTCAAGAAGCGCCGCAGCCACCTAGGTGCGTTGAAGAAGGAATTGGAGGTGACGAAGGCCAAGCTGGACGCCAACGCCCGGGTCCTTGCCGAGGATCGCGTGGCCTTCGCGGACATGGAGAAGGATGCCCGCGCTTCACTAAAGACGCTTTACGAGAGTGGCCTGGATTGCCCGCTGGCTGGCGACGGGGACGGCCCCGCCAAACTGCTTCCCTTCTTGGTGAAGGCTCTTGGAGATGTCGCCCTCGGACTCGTCCCCACGGTTGAAGCCGAGGCGCGTGTCCTGTCTTCTGCCGCGCTGACGCGGGTCTTTGCTCATGTCTACCTCCGCGACCCCAGCGCCGACCTTGAGAGCCTCCTGGAGCCGGTGAGCAGCGAGGGCGCCGCTGCCGCCATCGAGGCCGTGAAGGGGCGCGCAGAGGCGCTGCTAGGGAAGTCCCGGGCCTTCAGCACCAAGCCGAAGCGAGACGCTGCCGGCTCTACTACCCCACAAGGTGAAGCCACTCCACGCGACTCCGCTGCCGACAAGTGACTCCACTATCGTTCCTGTCCTTCTTTCGATTCCTGCACATGCGCGACGCCTCGAGGAGGCATTTAAATTTGCGTTTGGTACCAAGGCGACAGTATGGGTTGTAATATTCACTTTTAAGTTCCTTGAATTTTATGTTCCTCTTCCCTACTTGCATATGCTCTACGCCGGCAGAGCCCGGCCACGCGCATGCCTCACCCAGCATCATCCCCGACCGGAAACCAGGACGGGACCAAAGGAATGAGGGGCCATGTGACAAGTTAGTCTCCTGAGTCGCGATGCTCAGGAGTCCCCCTTAGCGCACGAACAACAAGTAGGGAAGCGCGGTGTAGGTGCGTTTCCATTCTACGTCTGCAGAGCCCGACCCCGCGCGTACCTCACCCAGCATAGCCTTTCGGAACTAAGGAGTGAGGGGCTACGGAGCCAGTTAGGCTCCTAAGTCGCGATGCTCAGGAGTCCCCCTTGACGCGCGAACAGCAGGTGGCGAGATGAAATGCAGGCGGGGCTACCATTCTACGTCGGCAGAGCCCGACCCCGCGCGTACCTCACCCAGCATAGCCTTTCGGAACTAAGGAGTGAGGGGCTACGGAGCCAGTTAGGCTCCTGAGTCGCGATGCTCAGGAGTCCCCCTTGACGCGCAAACGGCCTTCATACCTTGGCTCTGCTCGGGGAGAGAGGCGTGACGAACCAGGCCCGAGGGGCCTGGCTGGGGTGTACGGCTGGGCGTGACCCAGTCGTAGCCCCCGTGCCCAGCCCCCTCGCGCAGCGCTCCCGGGGGGAGGCGTTGCGATGAAGCCGGCCACTGAGCTCGGGGCTCCCTGAGGTTAATGCGGCCCGGAGGCCACCCTCAGTTGTTTATCACCAGCACGGAGCATAGCGCTTCCGTATGTGTACGGGCATAGCCGCTCCTCGGCAGTGTCGTCAGCCAGCGCGAAGCATGGTGCTTCCACTGGTACGTGGGAGGGGGCTCCCCTCCGGGAGGAGCCCCCGTGGCATGTATAGCCCCGCCCTGACACGTGGCTGGCACGGTAGAGCTAGGTGAGGTGTATCTGGGCACCCGTGAGCCAGCGCGGGCCTCATGAGGCCCTACCTCTAGGCGGGTTGCGCCTGGCACTGGGCCGTATCTTGAGATGTGTTCCTGCAAAATCTGGTTAGATGCCGGCACTCTACGTCCTCGGGTCCCGGCCCTCGAGCTTGTCTCAGCCGTCGCTGGTATGCCAGGTCGCGATGCTGTGGACAAGGCCAGAGGGTGAGGGCTGGAGAGCCAGTAAGAGCCCTGAGTCGCGATGCTCAGGCACCCCCCCTTTAACGTGCAAGTGGTCGCCATGAAGAAGAAAGGCGCCGCGGACGGCATCGAGTAATCAAGCATGATGCATAATTGGAAATAAACGTGGAAGGGATACATGCCGCCGGGCCTAGCCCGAGTGGCCTGGGGATGATGCAGCCCGAGGGGCGCCCCCAGCAAAGCAAGCTAGCGACTGAAAAGATAAAAAGGGATACATGCCACAGGGACGGACCCACGCGGCCTGGGAGCGACGCAACCCTGGGAGGGCGCTCCCAGCTGGGAATGAAACTTGAAAGATGTCACCTGAAGGTGTCGTCGGTGCAGTGGCGTCGGTGCAGCAGACTCGGTGGGCTGCGGAAGCCGATCCTTATGAGCCCCCAGGCCCAGGGGCCTCGGGAGGCTCCGGAGGCACTGGTGGTTCCTCGTGAGCAGCCTCCATCTCCGCCAGGGCTGTAGAACGCCTACCTTCTTGCGACTCCAAGATGCTCCTCATGATGCGCTGGTACGCCGCATCCACGCTCGACAGGCCATAAGGCATGCGAACATAGCTGTGGGGAGGTCCTCCGCAGCGCCCCACTTGTGAGGGCCAGAGGCGCTCCGCCGTGGCGATCTGGTTGAGCCCTGGTACGTCGACGCAGACGCGCAGCCCACCATCCTCGCCTGGATGGGGAGCCACGGCTGGTGGGCGACGGCAACCTCTCATGATCCTTGACTCCTGTAGTTCTTGAATGGCCTTGCTAACAAACTCCGGCTGGTCTGACCTTCTTTCCTTGGCTTCCTTTCGAGGGAAACGTGCCTCGAAGCACGCCTCCACATGGTGCCCCAGCGCCTCCCTCGTGACCTTGGCGAGGTCGGTGGCCCTCCGGGTGAGAGCCCCCGAGCCCTGCCTGAGGAGGGCGCCGGGCGCGCTTTCCTATGCGATTGAAGGAGGGTCCCCCTGGGAAGACGCGGGCCTTGAAGGGCCTGCCTCCTGAGGGGCTGAGCCTGACGATGTCTTCTTCTTCTTGGGGTGGTCTCAGGAAGCCTCCTGCTTCCGCGATCTGGGTCTTCTAGTGACGCGGCCTGAAAGTCTCGCTCCAGGGCACACACTGCATCCTTCTCTTGACATGGCACCGTGATGACGCCGCCGCTTCCTGGCATCTTGAGGACGTTGTAGCCGTGATGAGTCACGGCCATGAACTTGGCCAGCGCCGGGTACCCGAGGATGGCGTTGTACGACAGGCGGATGTGGGCGACGTCAAAGTCGATGAGCTCGGTGTGGTAGTTGTCGTATGTGCCGAAGGTGACTGGGAGGCGGACCTGCCCGATCGGGACTGTGGAACCGTCGGTGACTCCGGAGAAGGGCTTGGTTGGGTGGAGCTGGTCGTAGGGCACTTGGAGGCTGTTGAATGTTTCCACGGACAAGACATTGAGCCCTGCCCCTCCGTCGATGAGGGTCCTGGTGACCAGAACGTTGCTGATGACTGGGGAACAAAGCATTGGGAGGACTCCGGCTGTGGCCGCGCACTTGAGCTGGTCTGCTGAGCTGAATGTGATGGTGCAGGCGGACCACCTGAGGGGACGCGTTGTTTCGAGCTTGGGGAGAACTGCATTCACTTCGCGAGCAAACTGCTTGAAGATACGTTGAGAGGCTGGGGCTTGAGCTCCGCCCAGGATGCAGGCAATGGCGCGAGGCTCCTGGAAGCCCCCAGCCCCCTCGTCTTGGTGGTGGGCTTCATTCCTTCTTGGCTGAGGCGGCAACGGCGGCAGGCCTAGGTTGCCATGAGGGCGATCCTCACGAGGCTGGTCCCTCCAGTCCCCCTCGCGAGGCGGGTCGCGCCAGCGGTCCTCGCGAGGTTGGTCACGCCAGCCTTGACGTGGGCCACGATCTTCCCAGCGTCCCGGGTTCCTTCCTCCTCCTCGGCCGTAGCCCCGGTCAGCACGGTCAGGGCGTCGGCCGACTCTTCCTTCTCGCACGGCGCGGAGTTCTTGGCATTCGTTGGTGTTGTGGGTGTGGAGGTCGTGGTACACACAGTACTGGCTGCCCCTGGAGGATTCAGGCAGATCCTTGCCCCGCTTGGTGTCTGGTTCTGCCGCGAGCACGGCAGCCCCATTGCGCTTCACGTCCTTGGCCTTGGGCTTCTTCTCTTCTGGGTCTGCGGCAGGCAGCTCGAGGAGGGAGAGGCGTCCCTCCTCAGCTCTAGCGCACTTGGTCGCCAGGTTGAACAGCTCCAGGGAGGTGCAGAGGTCTTCGTGCATCGCCAACTCCTCCTTCATCTTGACGTCACTCACGCCGTCGGAGAAGGCCGAAATGATGGCTTCTTCGGACACCCGGGGGATCTTGAGGCGCGCACTGTTGAAGCGCTGGATGTACTTTTGCAGGGTCTCCCCAGGTTGCTGCTTGATGCGGCGCATGTCGCTCACGGCGGGAGGCCGGTCGCGGGTACCTTGGAAGTTGGCGATGAAGCGAGTACGCATCTGGTCCCAGGAGGAGATCGTGCCTCGGGCCAGGTTCAGGAGCCAAGTGCGAGCACCTTCCTTCAGTGCCATGGGGAACCAGTTCGTCATGACCTTCTCGTCCCCGCTGGCAGCTTCAATTCCTAGCTCGTAGAGCTGGAGGAACTCTGTGGGATCAGTTGTGCCGTCGTAGCGAGGAGGCAGGTCCGGCTTGAACTTGCCGGGCCACGCGACGCTACGCAGCTCGGGGGTGTAGGCGCGGCAGCCAGCGGTGGCCGCGGGAGGTTTTGGTTGAGGGAGAGCTTGGCCTTGTGGGTCCCCTTGCGCCGCAGCTGGGAGCAGCGCGGGGTCTTGACGTGCCGCAGCTGGCGAGCCGGGGCCGGGAGCGCCCGGGCGCCCTCTTGCGGTCGCGGGACTTCTTGGCAGCTCCGTTCTTGCTGGGCCGGCGCATGACGGAGCGGGTTCCGCCCAGGAGCAGTGCGCCTTGGGGCCATGGCATCTTCTTGGAAAGGAGGCGGCTGGAATGCCCCCGGGGCTTCGTTGCCCATGCGGGGCGGAGTGCGGCGCAGCGGTGCGGAAGGCGCGGGAGAGCCCCCTGCGGCACGGACGAGCTCGGCGACGCGGTCGAGCCACTCCTCGTAGACATCATCGACGGGGCGGTAGCGCAGGAGCTCGTTCGCCGCGATGAGCGTAGCCCGAGCCATCAAAGGCGCGCGAAGCACGTGCGACGAAGAACCGGCCGGGGTGAGCGACGGAGTGGCGGTGCGGCCATCCCGCCGTACGGACGGGTGCTGAGAGGATGCTTGCTGCTTGTTCCCCGCCGGGCCGGTGGCGGCGTTGACAGCGGGCGATGGGGAACGACGAGGACGCCCACCGACGGGGGCCGTCTGGACGGCGCGGGAAGCGATGGCGGCCCGGCGCTCGGCGCGGGCCCGACGAGCGTCAGACATGGATGCAACGGTCGGAGGAGAGCGGAGCGGTGGAAGACGGACTCCGGCGCACCCCTACCTGGCGCGCCAAATGTCGGATTCTGGGTTCCGGCAGACCCTTAAGGTTCGAACTCTGGGGTGCGCGCGGAGATCGTGCCCTCTACCTCTCCGTCTCGCAAGGATCTAAACTACTGCAAGAACAACACAAGAGACACAAGGTTTATACTGGTTCGGGCCACCATTGTGGTGTAATACCCTACTCCAGTGTGGTGGGTGGATTGCCTCTTGGGCTGATGAGGAAGAACAATACAAGGAAGAACAACCTTGCGAGGGTCTGTTCTTGGCTAGGGGATGAACTGCTAGGGGGAGTTCGATCGCCCTTCTCTCTCTCTCTCTCTCGCTCTGCTTGCTCTAGATCCTGAATCAGGTGTCTCTACCCTGGGGGTGGCTGGTCCTATTTATAGGCAAAGGCCCTGGGCCTCTTCCCAAATATTGAGCGGGAAGGGCGCCAACAATTGGCCAATTTGAAGGGGAACATCTGGTACACTTATCCAGACTAAAGTTGGTCTTCGCCTGCCAAAGGCCCTGTGGTGACGCCGTCCTGGGCTCCATGGTGACCTCCTTCCCACCGTTGGACTGGTCTTGGTCTCGTTGCACCGAAATGGGTACCTTTGCTTGCTCCTCTCGCCTGCGCTTGCCCCCTTTGCACCAAAGAGGAAAAGGAGATGCTGCGCGGGCTGGCGCCCGCCTGGCACCCTTGGTCGTCATGGCTTGCGTCATGGGCACCTCGTGAGGTACCCGCCTTGATCTCTCCGCCTCCTCGCGAGCCAGCCTAAGGAGGCCGTGCTTGAGGAAGCGCCTTGTCGTCTGCCTCACGAGGCTTGGCCGCTCGCGAGGGTCTTGAACCTTGTGCTGATGAAGATGGGCCACGCTGAGCCCCCATTTGAGCCACGCCGCAGGCCGCAGGCAGGCAAGTGTGGGGACCCCCGTTCCCAGAACGCCGACAAGCGCGGTGATTGAGAAGGTTCAGTCCACCAAGAGTGGACTGAACGAAGCCTGCAGCAACCTATAGATAGTTTTCGATGTAAATAACAGAAAAAAACCCATATAGTCAGTAGCCCCTGAGACACTGTCCAGTGCTCGGTAAGAGGAACCGTACAGAGGATCAATCCTCTAGTCTAGGAGACTAACGTGATATGTGTGCATGAGCAGGCGTCGCTGTTGGCCGCGACCTCACATGCTTCCGAAGTTTCTGAACTTAAGCAGAGGCTGGAGCAGACCGAGAATGAGCTCGGTGAGGTTAGAGTGCAGCTGCAGGAGAAGCAAGGTAAGTGATGTCTTGTTGTGTGTTCGGAAAGCGGAGACGCTGTGTATTGACTGTAATGTCGAAATGTATGCAGGAGCCGCGACCGAGGTCGAGGCCCTGAGGAAGGCCCTGGGCGAGGCCGAGGAGAAGGTTGTCCAGCAGCAAGCCGCTCGTAAGAAGCTGGAGGTCCGTGTCAAGGAAATCCAACAGGAGCTCCACGATGCAGTGCAAAAATGTGAGACCTTGGAGAATGATGCGTCGGCTCAGGAGGCCGAACTCACCAAGGCTCATCAGGGCGCGGAGACCGCACAGAATGAGGCCTGGGCCATCATCCAGGAGATCCAGGAGCCCAGGAAGATCATGGCGGGTAAGGCTTTTAAGATGGAAAGCAAGTATGCGGAGAGGCAGTACCTTTTACTAACCCGGGTTTGGAGTTCCCTAGGAGCTTTTGCAGATCTACCACACAGCGTATCAGACGCCGCAGCGTTCTACCGAGCCGAAGGAGGAGGTTCTATGGAGAAGATATTCTGGTCACAGTATGCGACACCAGAGCATCCCGTGTCCTTCACCGATCAGCGGAAGCAGCTGGTGGAGCTGCACAGGGTGGCCGAACTAGCCATGAAGGATTTGACAATCTGGCTATGGCCAACCGAAGCTATACCCGACAGCTACTTCGGACTCATGAGGCGGCTGGTGGAGGCTTGTCCATGGCTGGACGTCGTCAAGCTCTCTGCATGTATTGAGGGCGCCCGTATGGCCTTCGCTCACTGCAAGATGTGGTGGGCGAAGATGAACACTATTGAAGTGGCCAGCGGGCCGCCGGAGGGCAAGGAGCACCGCACACCCGAAAAATATTTTGCGGATGTCACGGAAGGGTCTTGACTTGTGGCAGCTCAATGTTCGCAGGACGTTATTTTCAAATGAATACATTCGTGTTGTCCTTTGCCTTGTATTATAAAGACAAAGCTTTGTTTTGTAATGTAATTTTGTTAATCTTTAAATTGTTTCCTCCTGTGCGGCCGTGTTATATGCAATCTAAGGGTTGGCCAGTCGTCGGCTTTTGCCCTCACGTAATTAGTACGGAGGTGTTCGGGATGGGATCTAAACAATCTTGATCCAATTATATGGTCCTTGAAGGAGTTGTTTAGCGCAACGAACAAGGCAATCAGACTATACGGCTTAAACACCCTCTTAGCCATAGGAGTTTTATAATTAAGCAAGTGCGCAGCCCCTGGTCCAAGCCAGGGTGCTGTCATCATCTGATCGGGAAGTGCCGATCCTTCGCGTGACGCGGAAAAAATCTCCAACGATTTTGTAACCCTCGAACAGCTGACCGGCTCTCGCCGTATCATGACAGTCAGTTTTCGGCTTTTTCTACTGAGGTGCTCATCCGGTCAAGGCCAAGGCACAATCACAGTAGTTCTCCCTTTACAACCCTAGCCGATAGGGAGGAACGTAGGATAGCAAGCACAGGAGTCGGGCAACCCAACTATTGACCAAAGACATGATTCGGAGCCAATGCATATAATGCCAAATTCGGGGTGCCGAACTTATATATAAGAAGTGTTCGGTCTTTGCTGCCGTATTGCGGGGTGATAAGCAGCCCCTGGCGAATATGAAACATATAAAAGAGTACTGATGTAGCTAATAAGCAGATCGAAATGAAATGGAATAAGGGGCAAGAGCCAAAAAAACTGGGCCGCACATCATTTTTATTATAGCTGAATGGATACGTCAAGCCGTATCTTATACAAATAGTGCAATAAGCACCCGGACTATTTAACATGCCGGGATCAAGAGGGAGTAGCGTGCGGGTCCTGGGAAATAAGTAAAAATACCGTCAAGAAGAACGTATGGAGGTTACCCTGCACACCTATGCTGCATGCCCCCTTTGTATGCCGATCCTTCGAAGGGGCTGGTGATCAAGCTCGTGGGAAAACGAACCTGAAACAGAAAGGAAAAAGTGTGTCCGGGGTCGATCTAGCCGAACTGTAGATCCCGGGTTAGCTAGTGCCTCCGTCGATGTCCATGGAATTTCGAGTGCTTAACTATGTACGCGTGGTACGAATGCCACTACTTCATTGGGACAGGGACGGAGGCCAAATTGCTAGTCGAGCTCTTGACGAGCCTTGCTGTAAGGCTGCAGTTTAGTTTGGAACTTCTTGATGGTGTCCAGGGGCTGATACGTCTCCGTCGTATCTACTTTTCCAAACACTTTTGCCCTTGTTTTGGACTCTAACTTGCATGATTTGAATGGAACTAACCCCGGACTAACGCTATTTTTAGCAGAATTGCCATGGTGTTACTTATGTGCAGAAACAAAACTTCTCGAAATAACCTGAAACTTCACGGAACATCTTTTCGAAAATAAGAAAAAATCGTTGCAAAAGATGAAGGCCAGGGGCCCACCACCTGTCCACGAGGGTGGGGGGTGCCCCCCCTAGGGCGCGCCCCCTACCTCGTGGGCCCCCTAAGGCTCCTCCGACGCCAACTCCAACTCTATATATTTGCTTTCCGAGAGAAAAAAATCCAGGAGAAGAAATCATCGCATTTTACGATACGGAGCCGCCGCCAAGACCTAAAACCTCTCGGGAGCGCTGATCTGGAGTCCGTTCGGGGCTCCGGAGAGGGGGATTCGTCGTCGTCGTCATCATCAACCATCCTCCATCACCAATTTCATGATGCTCACCGCCGTGCGTGAGTAATTCGATCGTAGACTTGCTAGACGGTGATGGGTTGGATGAGGTCTATCATGTAATCGAGTTAGTTTTGTTAAGGTTTGATCCCTAGTATCCACTATGTTCTGAGATTGATGTTGCTATGACTTTGTTGTGCTTAATGCTTGTCGCTAGGGCCCGAGTGCCATGATTTCAGATCTGAACCTATTATGTTTTCATGAATATATGTGTGTTCTTGATCATATCTTGCAAGTCTATAGTCACCTACTATGTGCTATGATCCGGCAACCCCGAAGTGACAATAATCGGGACCACTCCCGGTGATGACCATAGTTTGAGGAGTTCATGTATTCACTATGTGCTAATGCTTTGTTCCGGTTCTCTATTAAAAGGAGGCCTTAATATCCCTTAGTTTCCATTAGGATCCCGCTGCCACAGGAGGGTACACTACAAAAAAAAGACATATCCATGACATTTTGGGCCGAACGAATTTTTTTCTGTCATACATATGACACTTCTATGATGATAATTGTGACAAAACCCGGTATCATCATAGATGTGGTGGGCTCCTACTTCTATGACAAAAAATCATGACAGAAAATGGGCTTTTCGTCCTGGGCAGGCCGGAGACGCAACTGCATGACATTCTTTGGGCCGTCCATGACGGAAAAAACCGTGGTAGAAGCGAGGGGGAGGAAAATTTTGGGGAGTTCCCGGTTACGGTGGGAGGTCGGGGGCCGATCGATGCGCGTTTCGCTCATACACGTACGCGTGTGTGTGTGAGGCGTTGGCTCTAACTGAACCCGAGTGAGGCGTTGGGCTCTAACTGAACCCGTCGATTGCACTGCAGGCTACGCATTACTGCACCCGAGTGATCAATCGCTGCTAACTGAACCCCATCGAGCGATTCCTTCGCTACTGCTGCTAACTGAAGTAGATCGATGCTGCCTCTGGGATGAACAGTGAGCGTTGGGGGGGGGGGGGTTGGATGAATAGTGAGCGGTGGCGTTGCCTCTAGATGAACAGGACCCCGTGGTGTGGTGGAGGCCTGGATGAACAGTAGACGGTGGAGGGGTGGATGAACAGGACCCCGTGGTGTGGAGGGTTGGATGAACATTAGACGGTGGAGTGGTGCCCGTGGAAGGGTGGTTGAACAGGACCCCGTGGTGTGGAGGGCTGGATGAACAGTAGACGGTGGAGGGGTGGTTGAACAGTAGCCGGTGGAGTAGCGCTCGGTGGAGGCTGGATGAACAGGAGACCGTGGAGGCTGGAGGAGGTCGACGGTGGAGATGAACAGTATCCCGTGGAGTCCCGTTTTGCGGTCCGCCACACCCCTCCTATGAACAGGACCCCCATTTCGACCGTAGGAGGTCCGTTTCGTCCCTTTTGCATTACGCCACACCCGTCCCGATCAACAGGACCCCCGTTTCGACCGTAGGAGGTCCGTTTCCTCCGTTTTGCGGTACGCCAGACCCCTCCCGATGAACAGGATCCCATTTCGAACGTGGCTGGTCGAACAGAAGGCCATTTCCTCCATTCTGCGCTACGCTAGGCCTCGTTTCCATCGCCTGTTCCATCCAAGCCCTCCCGATGAACACGACCACGCATTCCGTTCCGACCCAGCCGATTAGCTCCCACGCGTTCCGTTGCCTCCCCATAAACACGACGCATTCCGTTGCCTCCCCATGAGCACGACGACGACGTTGATTCTCTGTTCCGACACAGCCATGTACACGAGCCCTGGCCGTACGTATGCGCGAGTAGGCGTTCGAGACCCCGCCCGTATGTACACATACATGGCCGTATTTTCTTTCTTGCACCCTGGCCGTTGTACGTACGTGTACATGCTACGTGAGCGCCTCTACTACGACACGTATGCACCTCTACATTGACCAGTATATATGTACGTACACGTTCGCGACCAGAATGACAACGCTACGTACGCTTCGACTAGGTGGGTCCCGACTGTCAAGCACTTCCTTGCGTGCGAAGATGTAGCTGGTGGGTCCCAGCAGTAAGGGGCAAACGTTTTTTTCGTGAAATACGGTGGCCCATTCGGTGGGTCCCCGCTGTCAGGTGGAGGAATAATTATTTTGCATGTAATAAGGAGGCACTTCCTTGCTGCGGCCGTGGACCCAGCTGTTAGCCTCTCCACGTATAGTCCACGTCCGATGGAAGCCGTTCCTTGACCACGTTGACCATGCCACGCCGAGATCACCAGGGCAGTGGATGACGGTGAGGCCTAGGAAGGGGACGACGCGGAGCCGGGGAAGACGTGGCAGTGGATGCCCACACGTAGAGGAGTACGAGGGTTCACTGGTTCGTTGCGGTGGGAGGCTCCCGTCGCCGCAGAATAACAGGGGGTGTGGGTGAGTAGAGGGATGGCCTGGCTAGCGGTGGGAGTAGTAGGGGCCGGTGAGGAGCACAAGGCAGGAGCACGAGGCACGACCGACGCTGGTTTGGGCGGCTGGAGCAAGAACACGAGAGGTTGAAGAAGCACTACGCACTTTGGATGGACATCGTACGGTAACTGGAGCTAGAATTGTGCATATTGACTAAGTTGACAAAGCCCTCCGTCCCCGTCAACTTAGTAGGCCCACAAGTCAGCCTGCCACTATACTGGGTCCCAGCTAACAGGGGGAGTATTCATTTTTTTTGTGCGTAATAAGGAGGCACTTCCTTGCGTGCGAAGATATAACTGGTGGGTCCGAGCTGTCAGCGGCGATAACGTTTTTTTGCGAAATACAGAGGCCCTTTTGGTGGGCCCCTGATGTCACGTGGAAGAATCATTATTTTGCGCGTAATAAGGAGGCATTTCCTTGCGTGCGGTCGTGGACCCAGCTGTCGGCCTCTCCACGTAAAGTCCACTTCAGATGAATGTCGGTCATTGACCACATTGACCAGGCCGCGCCGAGAGCACCAGGGCGGTGGACGACGGCGAGGCCTAGGAAGGGAACGACATGGAGGCAGGGAAGACTCGGAAGTTGTTTCCCACGCGGAGGGGAGTACGACTGTACGAGGGTTTACTGGTTCGTCTGCCATCGCCGGGGAATAACAGTAGGTGTGGGTGAGTAGAGGGATGGCTAGGCCAGCGATGGGAGTACGGTGGGGCGGTGACGCCTGCGCGGCAGCAGAGCCGGCCGCGGGTAGGAGGGAGCAGGCAGTCCCGCCGGCGCCTGTTTGAGCGGCTGGAGCATGAAGAGCAGAGATTGAAGAAGCACGACGGCCGTTGGATGGCCATCCAACAGTCACTGCTTGTGCGTCAACCTTTTTTTAGGAAAGCCTCAAATCTGTGGAAAGCAGCATACATCCCATCTGCCATTATTTCTAATAATTTACACCCCATTTGCTAATTATTAAGGTTTTTTTGGAGGCCATATTCTTTTTGTTAGCATTACAGCCCATATTGTGGTCACGGTTAAAAAATTATACGAAATTTTGCATATTTCAGTGCGGTCTGAACTGTTTTAAATCCCGAAATTTCGACTCACATTCAAACTGATTTTAAAAATAAATGTATATCAATATAAAATCCAACAAATTCTCCACGCATAAAAATTAATGTAATTTCAAATATCGAAATGAAAAAAAAAGATATTTGAAACTAATTGCCGGTTTGATGTGTTTTAAAAATGTACAACCCATTTCTCATTATTGATGTGCCATTTTCTTGGCCAGCCGAATGAAAGCTCTCCTCGTCTTGAAAGATTTGCAGCCCAATAGGCCTGACAAAGCGACTTACTTGGCAAATCACAAAAAACTGGTCTATGGCCGTGGACCCAGCTGTCAGCCTCTCCACGTACAGTACTCTTCCAATGGAATGTCGTTGACCACGTTGTCCACGCCGCACCGAGAGAACCAAGGCGGTGGACGACGGTGAGGCCTAGGAAGGGGACGACGCATAGCCGGGGAAGACGCAATAGTGGATAACCACGTGGAGAGGAGTGCGAGGGTTCACTGGTTCGGCTGCGGTGTGAGGCTGCCGTCGCCGTAGGGCCTGGCTAGCGGTGGGAGTAGTAGGGGGCGATGAGGCCTCATCGGCAGCACAGCCGGCCATTGGAGGCAAGAGCAGGCGGTCTCCCCGGCGCTGGTTTGGGCGGCTGGTGCAAGAAGAGCAGCGATTGAAGAAGCAGCAGGACCGTTCGATTCAAATCCAATGGTTACTTCTGCTAGAATCGTTTATTGACTAAGTTAACAAGCCCTGCGTACGCGTCAACTTAGTAGGCCCACAGGTCAGCCTCCCAACCGGTGCGCCCCAGATGTCAGTGGGAGGAATCATTTTTTCGCGTAATAAGGAGGCAGTTGATTGCGTGCGGCCAGGCCAGCAGAGGGAGTAGGGTGGGCCGGGGAAGCCTGCGCCGCATCATAGCGGGCCACAAGAGGAGGGAGCAGGCAGTCTCGTCGGTGCTAGTTTAGGCGGCTGGAGCAGGAAGATCAGAGATTGAAGAAGCACGTCGGCCGTTGGATGGACATCCAATACTAACTGCTGCTAGAATCGTTTGTTCACTGACAAAGCCTTGCGTAAACAAGTCAGCCTCGAAACTTGTGGCGTGTACAACCCATTTGTTATTATTTTTATAATTTTTACTCATTTTCTAATTCATATGGAATTTATTGCAGCATGTTTTCCATTTTTAGAATTGCTGGCAATTTTCTGGTCAGTACCAGGGTCAAAAAATTAACTAAATATGTGGGAAATTTTGAAAATTCGCAATTTTTTGCTGGGGAACAAAATATTCTTAATCCAAAAATTAATAGCCATACTAAAACAAATTTAAAAATAAATTAGTACTATGTCATGTTAAATCCAATGAAATACGTATAAGATATCAATGAAGAACAAAAACAAAAAAAAGAAACTTATGTCCCATTTGTTATAATTTTTTTGGAATTTTCAACCCCTTTTGATATTACTTTTAACAGACATTGACCATACCCTTAAGCCAGGACGGAATGCATCCCTCCTCGTCTTGAAAGATTTGCAGCCCAGTAATTCGGAGAAAAGAAATAGGCCTAGCTTGGGTATTCTTCAAAAAAAAATATTGGGCTACCTATTTACCCAAAGAACTGGTGCATGAGCATTTAGCTTTATTTATTTATTTATTTACTTATTTATGTTTAGGGGACCATGAGCATGTACCTGGACCGGATTCATGTGAGGGCCTCCCTTCCAGTTAATTATGGGCTTCTCTATTGGGCCTTCATCAGTGGGCTGCATGTTATCAACAAGTGGAAAATGTGTTCCGAGTTTCAAAAAAAATGTGTTCCGTATGATAAATAGTATGCGCTACATACGATACGGGGCACTAAAGGATCAATCCGTGCAACGACTTCTAAAACATTGTGTTTGTCATTCTAACAACACATTTATTCAACCAACAGACGAAATATACTACTGATTGTACATTGAAAACAGCAGCAGCAACAACCAGGGCTGGGGGTGCAACAGAAGCAGTAAGCAGGCCAGAAGGGTGAAGACGCAGCTCTCTCTTCCAAACCAAACATCAGCCATCATTATAAAAGGGCTACCAAAAAAGAACAAGTGTATGCATCAAACTAAATAAAGATCCTACTACACCAAGTGTACGCATCTAACTAACTGGCTCAGTTAGACGTTACTATTTATTAAGCTGTGGAGATTGGCTCACGGCTTGAACCAGATGGGTGCCTGATGGGGGAAACTCCAGCCAGCAGGTCGAAGTCTGATACTTGCGACCCTCTCTCCTACTTTGGGCTGCAGAGCGTGGTGGCACATATCAGGGTATGTTGCATGCAGAGACGCATGGTACGCTATGTACACACAGTTTTGCCTGATGAACGAAACCGCGCTGCCATCATGATCCTCGCCGTCGGTTATCTCCTGGTTAATCAGATAATTTAGTACGACAAACAAAGAGCGTGTACCAAGGCTACTTACCAGCCTCCAGTCAAAAATTCCGGAAGGCCCAGAGAAGCTGGGATCCTGCTCAAAGACCTTGCAGCCACTGTGATTGTATTACGCGAAACAACACGTCCGGTATGTGCGAACAATCATCAATATTTCGCCGTCGTCTGATCGAGCCAGGAACCACCTGCAACTGCCATGCTGCTTTTCTTTGAAAGGTTATGGGATTAGGAAGGGTAGGGACACCAGGCGGCCTACAACATCATATCAAGTTGGAGTCAAATAAGAAAGGCCTCTTGGTTTAGTCAATCTTAAGAACAACATGTTATGAGCATGAATATTTTTTCAGCAAATGGTGAGAGTAATATAAGCAAGCCATCATGATATCATAGGAAAGTAATATACTGCTGTAACAGCCGTTTGTAGCGATGACTGGAGTAGGCCAGCAATACGTCCAGCCATAGAAGGAGTCGACAGAGTAAATGAAGCCCTTGTGTTCAATGGCATCAGAGAACCATGGAGGATGTATGATCCTGCGATGGACGTGCAGATTTATCCACTTACCGCAGTGACCTGTCAGATAGGCAAGACCTCGGTTGAAGAACGCAATTAGCCTGAAGTCTTTATAATTCGCAGATCTTGTGGGCACTTGGAAGATTACAACCTTGAGCAAATCAAACTTGGTATCATGTTGGCTACTTTAAGATTCCGAGTATTCTGGGCCGCGGTGCCAAAGCAGTGCAGTGTTAATTGAAGGAAGGGGGATCAATCACCGGGTGTAGACCTCCACGAGCATCCAGCTGCCGCGACCGTCGACGAGCACCATCCAAGACGTGTTCATGCCGACCCAGTACATACCGTTAATGTAGTTCAGGCTGACGGGGATCGGATCGCAGTCAAGGGGGTTGATGCTCGCCACCCTACGATTGTTATGCTGCGTGACACGCCGTTTCTAAAGATCAGGCGGCATCAGCAAGAAAGGAGCTGGCTTAAAAAGCTCCGGCCTGAGGGCTTTGAGTAAACGGTACATCCCCGACGAGCACGCGGCGAGTGGCATGGTACTGAGATTGTCCACACGCGAAACAATGAGCTTGATTACCTCTGTGGGGAGCGAATTCCAGCCACTCTTTCGGCGGACGCTGCTCGGCTCTGCCATTGTTAGTGCTTGGGTTTCGGACAAGGGGGAGGCACCTTAGCGGGGATGGAAGATTGGACGAGATTATGTGCGGACAAAGACGGAGAAGCGAATATGTGCTGCGGGAAGTGAACAGGTGATGATGACTATAGCATGCCGCTTGACTTACGAGACACATACCAGCAGCGTAGGGTCATGTCGATGCCAGACAACTTGCTTGAGTGATCACAGTACTGGTACTCCCTACAGTGCTATGCCTTAACTTGCTTGAGTAGAGTAGTAGAGTAGGACCTGCTCAAAGACCATGACTACGTGGTGTTTGGACATGGGCGACAACCTCAACGCCAACGGTGCTGCTCCCGTTGCACCGTATATGTTTTTGTCCTTCCTATTCAAAATCGTGGTAGAATTCATGTTTCTACCCTGTATCATTCAAAACTATGTTCAAAACATTATATATAGTACGATAAATGCTGATGCATGTCACCTAAAATTGTATCATTCAAAAATATGTTCAAATACGAATCCAACGATATAGTTTTTGTTGACATGCACTAACATTTTGTCAGTTAAATCTTCAGTCAAATTCAATGGGGAACCACGACCGATGTAGTACAAGTGTAGAGGGCGGCGCTGCACGGGAGTCTCACCTCTCACCCCGCTCGTGGCGCGGCAGTGAAGTCATCATATAACAAAACCCAACCACTCCCAGTAATAAGTACACTGTAGCCAGCCTGCAAGTCATGTACACTCTACTGACAGTGAACCCACAGAGTACTTAGAATACAAGATTAAGGATGCCATTAACTTTTTATAGAGGGAGAATCATACATGCAATTAACTCAAATGGATTGGACGTGACTCTATTATTCTCCAACGGCAACCGGCAAATTTCCTCCCGCGGGCCGGAGTAGGTTTCTCGGTTTGCATGCGGGTTTAACGGAGGGGTTTGATGGAGGCGAGGAGGCATGTTCAGCCGGGCGTGCAGTGGACGGCGCAGTACTAATCGATTTGACAACAACAACCAGTATATTATAAAAAACAAAGAAGAGTAGTAGAGATAGAGATAAGAATAGAGACTAGGGAGGAGCACCATCTACTGCTTCGTGGGCTACTCTTGCGCTCCATTCGGCAGCCGCAACGTCCCCTACAGCCACTCCTCCTACGCTCCATTTGGCGGGTGCTGTTGAAATTTGGGGAGCGCACTCTCGCGACTGCTAGCAGCGATGACTTCACCGACGACGACTTCTTCCCCGACCTCGGCAACCTCTTCCTCAACGACATGGGCGACAACCTCAATGCCAATGGTGCTGCTCCCGTTGCACCGTATGTGTTTCTGTCCTTCCTGTTTGAAATCGTGGTAGAATTCATGTTTCTAGTCCGTGTCCTAGATTCGATCTGTTCATCTACTATGCTAGTCTGCATGATTAGTTTAATCACTGTTATAGTCGTCATGATTTATTTTGTAGTAAATCTCGTAGTAACTTGCTCATATGTTCAACTGGCAGAACGTCCCCTACAGCCACTCTCGTTTCATGGACGGCCTGGTCAATGCCTCCAAGGAGCCCTTCATCTACTGCTATGAGTGCCCGGTGCCTTTTTGGGGCTCGCCGGCGGACATCGTGCATCACCTGACGCAGGCGTGCGGCAATCACTACTGGCCCTTAGCGAGTAACATCAAGTACGAGATGTGCTACCCGTTCACCGTGCCAGAGTCGCTTGAGGATCAGCGCCGCGTGCTAGTCTCGGAGGAGGACAACAGCGTCTTCCTCTTGATCGTGGCCACCGGCGAGGCCCGGGCAGGCCGCCGCCACATCTCTATAGTGTGTGTCAGGGGTGACGCAACTGAAGCTAACGCTGACACGAGGCCGATGTACGGGTGCGTGCTCACTATTACTACCCCTCGGAGGTATGTGGGCGGCGACACTGGCTACGCCAAGCATACTTGGACTCTGCCGAGCTAGGACTTTCCCGCCGTTGTGGACATGGAAAGGGCACGGTGTTATTTGAACCCCAACGATGTGCACGGGGACTCCAAGGAGGTTCACCTGGACATCTGCATTATCAATTTAAATGTTGATCATTAGTCTTCGCTCAATGTAATCCGCTGTCTAAGCATGTGGATACTTCCATGCATGATCTTGCTCTATTGGAGTATCGCGCATGAATAAAAGTGTATCCATTTATGGTTTAGTCTAGAAACTTCCATGTATGAATTTTTACTACAGTACTGGTGAAAGACTTATGATGAACCATTTCTTACATATCCTCTGCCCCCTCCCAAGTCATCCTGATTTAATCCCTCCGTCTAGGTGTATAAGGGCATGGTTAATACTTAAATAGTATAGCCAATTGTTGGCTATAAGAAAGTGCCATGTCATCTTTAGCCAACATGTATAACAATGGATACTCAAAAACTAACTCTTGAAGATCATTTCCTGCAAAGCACGATAAGAGTTATCTCTTCACAAGTTTTGGGTGCAGGTTGAATAGTTGAATGCTTTTGTTTGCAAAAGATACTTTTTATCTATTTCACCCGGATGTTTGTGAGCTCTAGAGATGAAATAATATCCGAACAAACCTATCCAAATGAACTAACCGAGGCATCACCATCTTAATTTTCTCTTGCAAGTCGTGTGTGGTCCCTTGATCGTGAAAATGCTCTGGCCATCGCATTGATTTGCATGCATGGATAGCACCACCATATTTTCAAAGGAGGAGCGAGCTCTATATTTCAGCCAATGCATGCATGATTTGAGGAATTATGGTTGGGCATGCATGTAGAAAAGGGAGGAGAGTAATTTGCATGCGAGGGATTAAAAGAAGGGAGGCCAGCGGCTAGGCATTCAAAGGACGCTGCATGCAAGATTACATGGGATCCTGATACTAGTCCCAAAATTAGTTCCTCTTTTTGCGGACATGCCTTGGTATGAGAGATTGACAAGTTAGGCCCTGTAAAAATGGATGGAGGGAGTAGTAGTACTAGTGTAGAGGGTGGCGCTGCACGGGAGTCTCACCTCTCACCACGCTCGTGGCGCGGCAGTAAAGCCATCATATCACAAAACCCAACCACTCCCAGTAATAAGTGGCCTGGTAAAATAAACGGATAAGCAACCATCACATCCCTCCATCTTTTTTGCATTTCATCTCTCTGTATTTACTTTCTCCGGTTCATCTCGCACACTCGATCCCTAGCTACTACTCCTAGGGCCAGTTCTTTTGGCAGCTTCCCCAGCTTTTCCCACAAGACTAGTCACAGCGAAGAGTCACAATAAGGCACCTCATTCATTTATTTGGGCTTCTAAACTACTATTCTATCCCGGTTTATTCCTCACCATTGTAATTTGTGCTAAATTTTGACCAAAAATTTAAATGGTTTATTCCTCACCATTGTAATCCCTCCTTCTAGCTGTGTAAGTCATCTTACGAAAACCAAATAATCACAAGACACTTAGGCGCGGTGTATTAACTTCTACCTCATTTCTTCTTTCTTGACATATCAACCAATAAGAGATAAAGAGTGTGCATGCTTTTAATGACTTGAGATATCAAACACGACATGCAGTGGTTAGTTCATTGCATGCAATACTATTAATTAAAAAATAAACATTAACGTTTATCGTTTTGTCCTCCTCCTTGGTCACGGTGCACAACCTAAGATGACTTACTCACCTGGACGGATGGAGTAGTGCATGTGACATGCACTAACATTTCATTAGTTAAATTTATGATCAAAATTTGACACAAATTACAATGGGGACCAATAAACCAGGACGGAGGTAGTAGTTATGGGATTACTAATCTAGAAGCCTAAAAGAACTAGCCCTTGGTAATTCCAGTTGAACGGCACAACTAATCTAGTAGTAGTACTCAAGTTGGAATTCCAGTTGAACGACACAACTTGTTAGGCAAAAAATTCGATACAGGGTGTAGGAAGCGGTTTGGGAATTTACATGCCTTTCCAACCAGTCAGATACTCCGTGCAAAGTACGACAGAGAAATAACCACAGAGAAGTAAGCTAAAAGTAAACAATCAAACGAGCATTTTTGCATTTGTTTTGCATTGAATCGTTTCACAAGCTTGACTAGTGTTGTTTTTCTACTTTTAGAAAAACCGCATCATAATGTTAAAACGTGCATTTGCACGTACATAAGTAATAGTAGTACTCCCTCCGTCTAGGTGTATAAGTCTTCCCTCCTTCTTGGTCACGGTGCACAACCAAAGATGACTTATTGACCTGGACGGAGGGTGTAGCACAGTCTGCAAGCATATATCGAGAGAGACGTGTAGTGCGATAGTATATAGTAAAGTTTGTGCTTTATGCACGTACTTGCAAAATGCGTACGAATACACATGGTTTCCAAACTTTCCCTTTTACATACTTAATTAAGGATGCTAAAAATTCCTGAACATTCGGGATTTATCATTTGCATCCCAAAACTAATGAGATCGCCTTACGAAACCAAAATTATACTCCTAAAAGCCACGGTGCTCGCAGGAGCGCTTGCAGCGCGCCACGAGTGCCCTGGTGCGTGGCCGTTTCCTAGCGTGCCGACACAATGCCTCTTCCTCAGCCTCACAACTCGCGAGGTGCTGATTGGCGGCTTGCCGGCGGGCGAGCGTGATCTCACCGGTGTGGTGATCCGGCGCCAACAGGTACTCCTCCTTGCTGGAAGCATGCACCCGGTTCACGTACCGCCAAGTGTAGATGAGGCGCTTGGGCCCGACTACACTCAGGGCATCAGCACGGGCGTCCTCTGCCACCCTCACGGCCCTCGCACGAGCCTCCCGCCAAAGAGCCAATTGCCTGACTCTCTCGGACGCGACATAGGCCTCCCACGCAGCTTGTTCCGCGGTGCGCTTCTCTTCCTCGACCTTCTTCTCCGCCTCTATTTTGGCGCGCTCTGCTAGAGGCAAAGCCTCCCACAAGGCGACATCCATTTCTTTCCAAAGCTCCTCAAGTCTGGGGGGCTCGGCGGGCGGCACGACATTCTCCTCATAGCGGGGAGCCGACGCGTCCTCCGGTGCGCGTGCTGGCGAGATTGGGAACGCCGACGCGTCCACCTTGACGCATCACGGCGAGGAGCAGAACGCCGACGCGTCCTCCTCGACTGTGGCGGCAAGGAACAGAACGGCGATGCGTCGCGTCGCGGCGAGGACCGGAACGCCGACGCGTCCTCCTCGACTAGTGGCGGCGAGGAACGGAACGGTGACGCGTCGCGTAGCGGCGAGGAGCGGAACACCAACGCGTCCTCCTCGATTAGTGGCGGCGAGGAATGGAACGGCGACGCGTGACCGTCTACGCGGTGCAGCGAGGGGCTCCTAGGGCTTGGGAGGGGCGATGCCATGGTGGTCGACGTGAGAGGGAGGGGGAGGAGATAGCGATGAACGTGAACGTGAGGGGGAGGAGATAGCGATGTCGTGGGAGGCGTAGTATTTATAGCGAGCAATGGCACACCTACGTAAGATATGGACTAAGCAGCACTGACTTAACTGCAGGTCCAGTTGTGTCACTGACATGTGGGCTAGACCCCTGTTGGGCCCATATGTCAGTGACCCAATGCACCTGCAGTTAAGTTACAATTACATGGGCATATTTGTTGGAGTAAATTACGGGGGAGCGAAGGGGTGAAAATATTGCTGGTCACAACGGATCGGATGAGCGTGGGGGGAGGAGAGTCATGCATGCAGATTTTTTCACACGGGGTGCAGTGCTGGGACCGCCAGAGGGAGAAGGAGAGTTTGGCAGGCATATTGTTTCCACACATGGAGAGGAAAATATTTGGGGACTAACGGGCTTCCTGCAGGTATGGGGAACGGTGCATAATAAGTCATCTTGCATGCCGGGCTAGGTATAGTCTCAAGTCATTAAAAACATACACGCCCCACACATGTTCATATTTCAAGGTGCACTAAATTATTGCGATGATTAAGGCTGGCCATAATGGTGGTACCTTAGCTGGTATCCTGCATAGTGGAATAGCAAACATGCTGATGTGGCAAAGAATTAAAGAAGAGAGGGGGGTTAGAGTAACTAGTGTTCATGCATGCATTGGTAAACACATTTTTTTGTGAAGAACGATAGCACTAGTTGAGTACTTTTGTAGACTTCAAAAACTATTCCACAATGTGTCAACATTCACAATTTCAAATCAATATTTTTACACTCATTATAAAACGTAGTTCTTATACTCATTATTATTAGTACTCCCTCCGTCTAGGTGAGTAAGTCATCTTAGATTGTGCACTGTGACCAAGGAGGAGGGGAAAACGAGAGATCTTAATGTTTATTTGCTAATTAATAGCATTGCATGCAATGAACCAACCTCTACATGTCGTGTTTGCTAGTCTCAAGTCATTAAAAGCATGCACACCCACATCTCCTATTGGTTGATATGTCAAGAAACAAGAAACGAGGTAGAAGTTAATGCATCGCGCCTAAGTGTTTTGGGATTATTTGGTTTTCGTAAGATGACTTAGGCTGGTCATAGTGGGGAGTAACTTAGACTAGTAACATGCATATGTTATTAGTCTATGTTACTTCCTCTATAGTGCGTAGTATCATAGATTAGTATCATAAGTGGTCTCATTTAATGCCATGCATGACACATAGTAGCATCACATTTATTATGTTATGGTATCTACCTATGTTACTATAACCATCTCTCTCTTCTTTAATTCCCTGCCACATAAGCATGTTTGCGAGTCCCAAGTGCATGATACTACTTATGTTACCCCCACTATGGCCAGCCTTAGACACCTAGACGGAGGGATTATTGTAGATATTGATATTTTTAGTATAAATTTTGTCATGGGATTTCATTGATGCCTGTCAAAGCGTGGAGGAAGCGGAGCTTAGGGCTTGCATTGCCAGTCTCTACATAGGTATTTCTCTTCATAATCCTGTAATTTTAGAGACTGATTGCGCTTTTGTGGTAGCATCTCTTGCATCGGGGAACTATGACAGGTTTGTTATGCGTTACCTGAATATGAAAGCGTTGAGCATCTCGAAGTTGATCAACAATCTTCAATTGTCAAAGATTAGCCGTTCGGGCAATAAGGTGGCACACTTAATCGCTAAGTATAGCTTTGACAATATATTAGATGGTATTCTTGTAAATAACGTACCGCCCTGTGTGGTGAATATTGTATCGAATGAGTGTACTGGTGTGGCTGGTTAATTAATATAAGGTGGTGTTCAAAAAAGAGTATAAATTTGGGCAAACACTTTGCAAACGGTTGACGGGAGTAAAAAGGACCAGAGGGAGTATCATGCATGCGGAGTAGGCAAAAAAATTGCTTGCCTAAAAAAGGCAAAAAAATTGCTCATTTATAGCCGGTCGAAGTCTCAATGGGCGCGACCGCGCGAGGGAGGCGAAGGTCGTGGCAGGTGCGACGTTTGACAGAATTAAGTGAAGTTACATCCACGCGCTGGCATGGCGTGCGAACAGGCAGAAACTATACCGTTAGGCCTACGATATGGGTCTAGTAGACATGACATCTAGTGGTTCCCGCATAGTTCTCGAGAACTCTTTGCGGGCTTGCAGCCGTTTATCCACCGGGCAATCCAGCAACCCGACGCCGTTCGCACGCCCGACTCATCGCCGTCTTCTACCTTACAACAGTTCGCTCCCAGTCGCCCCGTCCTTTCACATTAGTTCGCTCCTAGTTTTTTTGCGGGGTACAACAGTTCAACTTCTCCTAACCCTCCTCCAAAATCCATGGCCTCCCAAATCTCCATGGTTGCCGCTGAGTACCGGGTTAGAGCCATCACCGGCGATCAGTTCATCGTCATCTACACACGTGGATCCGAGACGGTGAAAGCATGGCTTGCTCGCTTCCTACGCATGTTCAACTATTCAACGGATGAGTGGGTCGCTGGGCTAGATGTTGAGGACACCACAGTCCTGGGACGAGAGAAGGATCTAAAGGAAGAAGAGAGTAAGAAGCCCGCCGTGATCTAGGTTTGCGTACATAACGTTAGCTTGGTCTACCACATATGCCATGCCGACGTTGAGTGCCAGGATTTTAAGAACTTCCTCATGGACAAAAGAGTGAAATTCGTTACTGTAGGCTTTAAGAACGACAGTGACGTCCTGCATTGGATAGGTCTCATTGTAGGTCAGCCCTTCGATCTCTAGAAGGCAAGCCCGGTGTCCTCCTCTCAACCTTCAATGCTGACCCTCGCAGTAGCCATGATTGATCCTTCGTACGCTAAACTGAAGAAACCTCATCACGAGTTTCATCATGCATGGGAGTCGAAGACATTAGATGAAGATCACATCCTGTACGCAGCAATGGATGCCTACCTTTGTTTAAATATCTACAAGGGTTGGATGAAGAAGCAGAGCCCAGTGTACGGTTCAAGCAAAGAAGCGTCAGCGAAGAGGAAGAGGAAGAGGGACGAGGACGAAGTCGAGGACGTGGACTCGGACTCCGAGTAGGTGGCAGTGCCGTCGCTCATGCTGGTTCTACTGCAGTATCAAGCAGACTAGTTGCTTAGTTTATTTTCAAGGGTGTGTTTTGCTGAGGCCCCAACAGAACTGTGTTTATGTTCTTTCTCGTTATTTGAACTCTTTAGTACGTACAGTAGTACTAGTACTATGTCTTACTACTGTTCTTCTTGCAGTTGGTACTACTTCTCATATCTTCGTGTTCCTACTGTACTTAATACGTTCGTACTAGTAGTATAATTTGGGTCAGTCGATTTGTGAAAGAAGTTCGACGAAGCGAAGGAAGAAGACGACAGAAGAGGTGGAAGAAGCCCTTCTAGCGATCCATGTTGCATCAAACGGCTCACATGAGTCGACTGACCCAAATTGCTCCTTCAGATTGCAGGATCCACGTGGCATTCAAGGTCTCGAAGGTAGATTCCGCGTCCGCACCCGGTTTGCGGGCTCGACGCGCGCACGACCGGCTTCCTCCACGACAGCCACCATGCGTGCCTCCTCCGCGCGGGCGGAGACGACAATGACACGCTAGTTCCTCCTCGCCGGTGTGCTGGAGCACGTGCTCGTCCTCCTCTTCGTACGCTGTGTGCATAGACGCGGCTCCACCAGCTGCTCGCATGCTTGGCAGCGCGGCGGCATCGCGAGGAGGGACTGCAGACGACGTGAGCGGGCGAGCCTTCGGCTTCATGGCACAAGGATGGCGGCGACACAGCGGTGATGGGCGAGAAATTGTTGGCCAGAGCAGGCAGGCACCGGCATGCGCAACGGCGGCGGCGGCATATTGATGAATGCGCGTGTGGGAGCTTACTTTAGTTTTATATATAAGGTTGGTCAAACTTAAAAGAAAACCTTACTAGTACACGTAAACATTAGACTTAGGCAGCGCTTTTATTAGTTAGTACCACAGTGTCGGTGTACTAGAGTAGGGTGTAACACCCCGGATGTAACTTGCCATATTTGTAACTCCAACTCTTGCCATTTTCGGCAATGTGATATGATATTCCCTCGTGGTTGGGTTCTTCTTCGTTTTGCATTTTGTCCTTGTCGTGCATTTCATATCATGTCATCATGTGCATCGCATTCGCATACGTGTCCGTTTCATGAATCCAAGCATTTTCCCCGTTGTCCGTTTTGCAATCCGGCGCTCCTATGTTCCCCGGCGTCCCCTCTTACCTTTTTCCGTGCGCGGGTATTAAACTTTCTCGGAATGGACCGAGGTTTGTCAAGCGGCCTTGGTATAGCACCGGTAGACCGCCTGTCAAGTTTCGGGTCATTCGGAGGTCGTTTGATACTCCAACGGTTAACCGGGTAACCGTGAAGGCCTCATGTGTGTTGCAGCCCAAAACCCCTCCAAAACAGCCCAATAACCCATCTAAGCCACTCCCATGTCCATCGCCGTTCGATCACGATCGTGTGGGCGAAAACCATGCTCAATTTGGAGTCTCCCACCTCCTTCTACCTATAAATATGTGCTCCCCGTCCAAATCCCGGAGTCCAAACCCTAAAAAAATCCCGTCTCCGCGCCGGACGCGTCCGTCCGCGCCGGACGAAGCCCGCGCCGCCGCCTCCGCACCAACCGGCGTCCGCCACGTGGCGCGCCTCCGTCGCCCGCGCCGCCGGCCCGCCTGGCCCGAGGCCGGCCCTCCCGCGCCCCGACCCGGGGCGCGCCCCGCCGCCTCCGCCCGGGCAGCGCCTCCTCCGCCGCCCCGCGCGTCGGCCGCCGCCTCCCGCGCCGCCGCGCCGGCGACCGCCCCGCACCGCTGCGCCGCTGTGCCGGCGACCGCCCCGCGCCGCCGCGCCGCCGTTTCGCCGTCCCCCGCGCGCCGCCCGCCGTCGCCCCGCGGCCGCCGCCTCCGCCGCCTCCGCCGCCTCCGCTTCGCCGTCCCTCGCCGCGGATCCGCCGTCCCTCGCCCTCCCCTGCTTCTCCGGCGAGCTCGCCGGCCAGATCCGCCGCCTCCTCGGTCTCCGCGCCGACGAACCCTAGATCTCGTAGGTCGAATTCCTCTAAGTCATTTCCTCTGCAGTTATTTTGTTGCATGTTCATCGCATCATAACTTTGCACCCGTGGCTCCGTTTTGGGCGTTTAGCATATCGAATTGTTCGTATAGATGAGTAAATCATTTCATTTTAGTTCCGTAGTCGGACCTTGAGTGTAATCTGAATGATGAATATGTTTATTTATGTAATGCGTGAAGTGCCGACTGTAAGCCAACTATGTATCTTTTTCCCTTATGTATTACATGGGTTGTGTGAAGATTACCTCACTTGCGACATTGCTTTCAATGCGGTTATGCCTCTAAGTCGTGCTTCGACACATGGGAGATATAGCCGCATCGAGGGCGTTACAAGTTGGTATCAGAGCCTTCCCCGACCTTAGGAGCCCCCACTGATTGATCGTTTTTAGCGGCCGAGTTGTGTCTAGAAAAATGTTTTGAGTCATTTAGGAATTATATATCGGAGAGTTTAGGAATTCTTTTTACTTCCCAGTCTCCTCATCGCTCTAGTAAGGCATCCTGACGTAGAGTTTTGACTCTTCTCTTCTCAAATTTCACTAAAAAAAAATTTAGGATCACGCGGGTATCTTAGAATCGTTCCGATGGTTTTATGATGACAACATTGTCTTGGTGCCTCCTGTTAGCAGGGGTTTAGTGGAGGTGTCCCGGGGAGTTGAGCTCTGAGGTGTTGTCGTCATAATTTTATCGTTGCAGTTCTGGAATACCTGAGTTTAGTACGCCGACATCGAAAATCTCTTTTGTACAGTTGTTGGTGAGATAACCCTGATAGCCCAGTACTGAGGCGAGTGCGGGAGTATTGCCATAACTCGTAGAACGGATGCTTTTCGAAGGTTGAGGTAGACGATTTCCGAAGGTTTCTTGGTTATGTGTTGAAGGATGGATACAGCTGGATCTAGGTATTGTTAGTTTGGGTGATATATTTTGTGTCCCTTGTATCCCAAACACCTGATTGCATAACCAGAAAGTTTCGGGAGTTTATAAGTGGGAATTCAAGTATCTTGTAGGATATCTTTCCAACAGACACATGATACGATATGGGATCTATCATATGTTTGTTCCGGCTTATTCTGCAAGCCAATCCTTTGTTTTGTTTTCAGTTGTGATATTCGAGTGGTTTCGAAGGCAGATGATGATTCCATACCTTTATCTAAAGGGCTTCTTAGCTTATGGAAGTGTGATGCTTTACTTTGGAATTCATTCGTTCGTTCTTGCTCGAATGTTTATTGTGAAGACTATATGTTGCAATTTCGATCGTTTGATTCAGCTGGAATATATGTCTTTCAAGATGCTAATGGATGTCACCCTCTTCAGGATGGCTCCGCCAACGCGTCAGAATCCGGAACGCAATGAAGGAAGTCAGGCTAACCCTCCGCCACCACCTCCGCCTCCGGAGGCATGGCAAGCCTTGATGACAGCCACCAATGCCAACGCTCAGATTCTGATTCAGCTCTTGCAAGATCGCAACCAAGGGCAAGGTAATCAGGGAAATCAAGGCCAAGGCAACAATCAGCCGCATTTCGCTACCCTCAATCAGT
This sequence comes from Aegilops umbellulata, assembly GCA_032464435.1. Lineage (NCBI taxonomy): Eukaryota > Viridiplantae > Streptophyta > Magnoliopsida > Poales > Poaceae > Aegilops > Aegilops umbellulata. The sequence continues at coordinate 381,361,172 of CP136054.1, forward strand.
TCCTTGCAAATCAGCCAAAGACTTTCAGCTACTGTGTCGAGGCCACAGACGCCGATGATTGGCTCGTGGACATCAACAAGGACTTTGAATGTAGCAATGTCAGGCCTGAGGACTTTGTCAAGTTTGCCTCTTTTCAACTCAAGGATCAAGCTGCTGAGTGGTTCCAACAATACAAAGATTCCAGAGGAGGTCGTGTCATTACCTGGGATGATTTCCGCCGTGACTTCAAAGCTCATCACATTCCAGAAAGTGTTGTTGAGAGTAAGCGTGAGGAGTTCCACAATCTCAAGCAAGGAAACATGTCTGTGTATCAATACAACACTCAGTTCGAGAAGCTCTCTCGTTTTGCGAAGCAAGACATCCCTGATGAGAAGAGCATGATTTACCAGTTCAGGCGTGGCCTCAGAGAAGATCTGCAACTAGCTCTCGTGCTTTTTGAGCCGCTAAAGTATGATGAATTCTACAACATGGCACTGAAACAAGAAGCTGCTCAGCTCAAGTGTGAGGCATCTAAGAAGAGAGTCAGGGACGCAGTTCAGTCCTCTTCTTCCTCACTTGTGGCAGCCAAGCAACAGAAGTTCTGGTTGCCTCCTCCTCCTCCGTTCCGTCAGCCTTATCAGCAGAAGAACTCAGGTGGTCATGGATCTTCCCACCCACCCAACCCTGGCTATCAGAACAAGTCTCAGAACCAAGCTCCAAGGCCAAATGCTCCTTATCATCGTCCGCTCTCAGAGGTGACTTGCAACAAATGTCAGCAAAAGGGTCACTATGCGAACAAGTGCTTCAACCAAAGGCGCCTTCCGCCTCCTCCTGTGAGATCTTCCAGCAATGCAGTGGTCAAGCATAATTCCAAGTCTGCAAAGGTGAACATGATGAATGCAGCTCAAGCAGAGGATTCTTCAGAAGTGATCATGGGTAACCTTCCTGTTAATGATATTCCTGCAAAAGTCTTATTTGATACTGGAGCATCACATTCTTTCATTTCAAGAGCTTCTGCATCGAAGCATGAGTTGTCTTTCCAAGATTTGCCTAGACCGATATCAGTTGTATCTCCGGGTAAATTCATGAACGCAAGCTCCTGTGTCCCGGATGTTTCCATCAAGATGGGCGACTATAGATTTCTGGATAAACCAATTGTTCTTGGTGACTCTGATATTGATCTAATTCTCGGGATGGACTGGCTTTCTAAGCACAAGGCTCAGCTTGATTGTGCTGCCAGGGAAATTCAATTGACTCACTCTTCTGACGATGTGATCATCTATGCCGCTCGCGATGAAACCATTCGGTTGTTTTCTCTCAATGAGAAGGGCGAATTGGATGCTATCTCTCAGATTCCAGTCGTTTGTGAGTACCAAGATGTCTTTCTAGAAGAGCTTCCGGGTATGCCTCCTCACCGCCCAGTTGAATTCGTTATTGATCTTGAGCCTGGCACGGAACCCGTTTGCAAGCGTCCATACAAGCTTGGGCCAAAAGAGTTGAAGGAATTGAAGAAACAACTCGATGAACAAGAGCGTCTGGGTCTGATCAGACCGAGTTTTTCCTTGGGGTTGTGGTGTTCTTTTTGTCCAGAAGAAGGATGGCACGGACCGACTTTGCGTCGATTACCGTCCATTGAACAAGAAGACAATCAAGAACAAGTACCCACTTCCCAACATCAATGAGCTATTCAAGCAACTTAAAGGTGCTAAAGTGTTCTCCAAGCTTGACCTTCGTATGGGTTATCATCAGATTCGCATTCGTGAAGAAGATATTCCCAAGACAGCATTCAGAACAAGCTTTGGTTCTTATGAATATACTGTCATGTCTTTCGGCCTTTTCAATGATCCTCCAACATTCTCTCGCATGATGAACTTCATCTTCAACCCCTACACCAATGAATTCGTCTTGGTCTATCTCGACGATATACTGGTCTTCTCCAAGAATAAGAAGGGTCATGCCAAGCATTTGCGATTGGTGCTCGACAAGCTCAGAGAGTATCAATTCTATGCGAAGTTCTCCAAATGTGAATTCTGGCTTGATGAAGTTCTTTACCTTGGGCATATCATCTCTACCAAGGGCATTGCTATTAATCCCGAGAGGGTGTCTGCAGTTTGGAATTGGGAACCTCCTCAGAATGTCAAGCAGCTTCAAAGTATTCTTGGACTTGCAAGCTATTGCCGAAGATTTGTTGAGAATTTCTCAAAGATTGCTAAGCCTCTTTCCAACCTCCTCCAGAAGCATGTGAAGTATGTCTGGTTTCCTGAGTGTGACGTTGCTTTCAACACTATCAAAGAGAAACTCGTCACTGCTCCAGTTTTGACTCCTCCTGATGAATCCAAGCCTTATGAAGTTTTCTGTGATGCTTCTTTTCAAGGTCTCGGTGTTGTGTTAATGCAAGAGAAGAAGGTTGTGGCCTATACCTCTCGTCAGTTGAAGCCCAACGACAAGAACTACCCTACTCACAATCTTGAGTTGTCGGCAGTTGTCCATGCATTAATAACATGGAGACATCTCTTGTTGGGAAGGAAAGTGTACATATTCACCGATCACAAGAGTCTCAAGTACATCTTCACTCAGCCCAACCTCAACCTCAGGCAAACTCGATGGGTCGAAATGATTCAAGAGTATAATCCGAGTATTGAATATACTCCAGGCAAGGTTAATGTGATTGCAGACGCTTTTAGCAGGAAGGCTTATTGCAACAGCTTAATCCTCAAGCCCTTTCAACCGGATCTTTGTGAAGCTTTCCGCAAGTTGATTCTTCAAGTTGTTCCTCAAGGTTTTCTTGCCAACCTCATAGTCTCTCCTACTTTGGAAGATCAAATTCGTGAGGCACAACTGATGGATACCATGGTGAAGAAGGTGAAACGTGGTATTGACAAGGGCATTTCCAAATACAAGTGCTATCGCGTTGATGACAGAGATACTCTTTTCTTCGAGGACCGGATTGTGGTTCCAAAGGGTGATCTACGAAAAGTCATTATGAACGAGGCTCACAATTCACTCCTATCCATTCATCCTGGAAGTACAAAGATGTACCATGACCTCAAGCAGTCGTATTGGTGGACTCGAATGAAGCGAGAAATTGCTCAATTCGTGAATGAATGTGATGTCTGCCGAAGGGTGAAAGCAGAACACCAACGACCAGCTGGTCTACTCCAACCTCTTGCTATTCCACAATGGAAGTTTGATCATATCGAAATGGACTTCGTGACTGTATTTCCTAAGTCCAAGCGTGGAAATGATGCCATCTTCGTCGTCATCGACAAGCTCACTAAAGTGGCTCATTTTCTTCCTATCAAAGAGTCTATCACAACAACGCAGCTGGCAGAGCTCTACACCTCCAGAATTGTCTCCTTGCATGGCATTCCACAATTGATTTCTTCAGATCGTGGCAGCATCTTTACCTCCAAGTTTTGGGATTCTTTTCAGAAGGCCATGGGCACAAACATTCACTTCAGCACAGCTTTCCATCCTCAAACTAGTGGACAAGTCGAGCGTGTCAACCAAATTCTTGAAGATATGCTCAGGGCTTGTGTTATCTCTTTTGGCATGAAGTGGGAGGATTGTCTTCCATATGCTGAGTTCTCTTACAACAACAGCTTTCAAGCGAGCTCGGGCAAAGCCCCATTCGAGATTCTCTATGGCAGAAAGTGCCGTACACCTCTCAATTGGTCAGAGACCGGCGAACGCCAACTTCTTGGCAACGATTTGATCACAGAGGCTGAAGATATGTGTAAAGTCATTCGTGAGAATCTCAAAGCCGCTCAATCGTGCCAGAAGAGCTATTATGATAGCAAACACCGTGATTTGGCATTCGAGATCGGAGACCATGTCTACCTCCGCGTCTCTCCAATGAAAGGCACTCGTTGCTTTGGTATCAAAGGGAAACTTGCCCCTAGATACGTCGGTCCTTTCAAGATCATCGGCAAACGAGGTGATCTCGCCTATCAACTTGAGCTTCCCCCCAACTTTGCAAATGTGCACGATGTGTTCCACGTGTCACAGCTTCGCAAGTGCTTCAAGACGCCTGAGCGCACCATCAACTTCGAAGAGATTGATCTTCAAGAAGATTTGTCCTATCATGAGCATCCCGTTACTATTCTTGAAGAAACTGAGCGCAAGACTCGCAACAAGTCCATCAAATTCCTGAAAGTGAAGTGGTCACACCATTCAGACCGAGAAGCCACCTGGGAGCGTGAGGACCACCTCCGTTCCAAAAATCCGGAGTTCTTTCCGTCCTAGATCTCGGGACGAGATCCTCTCGTAGTGGTGGAGTGTTGTAACACCCCGGATGTAACTTGCCATATTTGTAACTCCAACTCTTGCCATTTTCGGCAATGTGATATGATATTCCCTCGTGGTTGGGTTCTTCTTCGTTTTGCATTTTGTCCTTGTCGTGCATTTCATATCATGTCATCATGTGCATCGCATTCGCATACGTGTTCGTTTCATGAATCCGAACATTTTCCCCGTTGTCCGTTTTGCAATCCGGCGCTCCTATGTTCCCCGGCGTCCCCTTTTACCTTTTTCCGTGAGCGGGTATTAAACTTTCTCGGAATGGACCGAGGTTTGTCAAGTGGCCTTGTTATAGCACCGGTAGACCGCCTGTCAAGTTTTGGGTCATTCGGAGGTCGTTTGATACTCCAACAGTTAACCGGGTAACCGTGAAGGCCTCGTGTGTGTTGCAGCCCAAAACCCCTCCAAAACAGCCCAATAACCCATCTAAGCCACTCCCATGTCCATCGCCGTTCGATCACGATCGTGTGGGCGAAAACCGTGCTCAATTTGGAGTCTCCCACCTCCTTCTACCTATAAATATGTGCTCCCCGTCGAAATCCCGCAGTCCAAACCCTAAAAAAATCCCGTCTCCGCACCGGACGCGTCCGTCCGCGCCGGACGAAGCCCGCGCCTCCGCCTCCGCACCAACCGGCGTCCGCCACATGGCACGTCTCCGTCGCCCGCGCCGCCGGCCCGCCTGGCCCGAGGCCGGCCCTCCCGCGCCCCGACCCGGGGCGCACCCCGCCGCCTACGCCCGGGCCGCGCCTCCTCCGCCGCCCCGCGCGCCGGCCGCCACCTCCCGCGCCGCCGCGCCGGCGACCGCCCCGCGCCGCCGCGCCGCCGTCTCGCCGTCCCCCGCGCGCCGCCCGCCGTCGCCCCGCGGCCGACGCCTCCGCCGCCTCTCCGCCGCCTCCGCTTCGCCGTCCCTCGCCGCGGATCCGCCGTCCCTCGCCCTCCCCTGCTTCTTCGGCGAGCTCGCCGGCCAGATCCGCCGCCACCTCGGTCTCCGCGCCGACGAACCCTAGATCTCGGAGGTCGAATTCCTCAGTCATTTCCTCTACAGTAATTTGGTTGCATGTTCATCGCATCATAACTTTGCACCGGTGGCTCTGTTTTGGGCGTTTAGCATATCAAATTGTTCGCCTCGATGAGTACATCATTTCATCTCATTGCATCATTTTAATTTGAGCACATCTTGATGCCCGAAATGCTGTTGGAAGAGGGCTATGTGATGTTAGTTTCAGATCTGTTTCAGTACATGCACTTTTGTCATTTTTGCCATGATTGATGTGTGCTTCCTATGAACTTGAGTCCTACATGTGTTTTGTACATGTATTTTGTGATCCTTGTGGTGAGTATCACAAGCATGCAAACTAGGGATCATAATGTTGCTGATTTCAGGGACTTAGTAATTTCACTAAGTCATTCCCTGCTGTTATTTTTATGCCATGTGTTCATGTTGTTTCAGAGAGATCTATACCCATTTTGAGCATGATTAGTAAGGGTGTTTTGAACATATGGACTTTCTCTATCCAACCATGCCTTTGTTTGTAATTATGGAGTGCCATAGCTTGAGTCAATCGAGCTCTACTTTTGCTATAAAATGTTACTGGCAGATTCTTTACATGTTATTCGATTTTTCCAAGCGTGGTGTAGTTGGTCCTTGCATGCTATGATGTTATTCTTGCCATTTATAGCTTCTATGCCATGTCTTTTTGGTGGTTGTATGCTTAGTTTATCATGAAATGCTATGTAGTGAGTGCATAGAGCTGGTAAACATGCCTACTTGTTATCTGTTTTGACATGTCCAGTTTTCTACTAAGTCTGAAAACTGTAACGAAAATTGCTTAATTAACATGGGTGCTATTATATATTATGATCCTTTTTGGCTCATGGTCAGTAAGGGACTTTTGTTCTATGCTTTGCGTAGATTCATGCCATGCCATACTTTGCTATGTCCTTTTCCTGTAGCATGTTGTTTCCTTGCTCTAAACATGTCATCCTGATGTTAATTTCTGGCATGTTGTTGATTTCACTAAGTCTGTCAACCTGTTATCTTTTGCACTTTCGCCATGCTTGTTTGAACCTGTTATGGTGTGATTTAGCTGTAGCTCAGTGTTCATCTTTTGTCAAGAATCTTGAGTAGATCGCTGCCATATGCTTTGCTGATATGTTTGGGTGCAGTAACTTAATTACTTGTTGCTTGCTAAGTAGCATCATGTTGTTAATGGCAGAATCTTGTCATTCTTGTTTTGCTTGTCATTTGCAAACCGTGCATCCGATTCCGGTGATCTTTATATCGATTTCAACCGAAATCAACTCACCTTTCTAGTGGCATACTTGGTTTGCCAAGATTATGCCTTGTTCATCTTTTCCTTCCGGAGCACGCATATGCATTGCATACCACATCTCGCATATCATGCCATGTTTTGCATCATGTTGATTGCGCATTGCATCGTGGTTGATAGTTGTTCCTTTGCTTGTGTTCTTGTCTTGGGTAGAGCCGGGAGACGAGTACGTGAACGAGGAACCTGTTGAGAACGCTTACGAGGATCAAGCTTTCGACAACTCTGAGAACCTTGCAGGCAAGATGACCATACCCTCGAAATCACTTCTATCTTTGCTTGCTAGATGCTCGCTCTTTTGCTATTCCTATGCTGCGATACCTACCACTTGCTATATCATGCCACCCATATTGCCATGTCAATCCTCTAACCATCCTTTCCTAGCAAACCGTTGATTGGCTATGTTACCGCTTTGCTCAGCCCCTCTTATAGCGTTGCTAGTTGCAGGTGAAGATGAAGTTTGTTCCATGTTGGAACATGATTATTTTTGGGTTATCACAATATCTCTTATTTTAATTAATGCATCTATATACTTAGTAAAGGGTGGAAGGCTCGGCCTTATGCCTGGTGTTTTGTTCCACTCTTGCCACCCTAGTTTTCGTCATACCGGTGTTATGTTCCTTGATTTTGCGTTCCTTACACGGTTGGGTGATTTATGCGACCCCCTTGACAGTTCGCTTTGAATAAGACTCCTCCAGCAAGGCCCAACTTTGGTTTTACCATTTGCCACCTAAGCCTTCTTCCCCCGGGTTTTCGCGAGCCCGAGGGTCATCTTTATTTTAACCCCCCCCCCCCCCGGGCCAGTTCTCCTTCGATTGCTGGTCCAAACCGAGCGATGTCCGGCGCCCCTTGGGCAACCAGGGTCTATGCCAACCCGACATCTGGCTAATCCGGTGTGCCCTGAGAACGAGATATGTGCAGGTCCTATCGGGATTTGTTGGCACATCCGGGCGGCTTTGCTGGTCTTGTTTTATTACTGTCGAAATGTCTTGTAGTCCGGGATTCCAAGACTGATCTGGTCTTCCCGGTAGAAGGAATATCCTTCATTGACCGTGAGAGCTTATAATGGGCTAAGTTGGGACACCCCTGCAGGGTATTATCTTTCGAAAGCCGTGCCCGCGGTTATGAGGCAGATGGGAATTTGTTAATGTCCGGTTGTAGAAAACCAGAAGTTGACCTTAATTAAAACACATCAACTGCGTGTGTAACCGTGATGGTCTCTTCTCGGCGGAGTCTGGGAAGTGAACACGGTGTTGGAGTTATGTCTGACGTAGGTTGTTCTAGGATCACTTCTTGATCACTTCTAGCTTCACGACCGTGCTTTGCTTCTCTTCTCGCTCTCTTTTGCGTTGTTAGCCACCATATATGCTAGTCGCTTGCTGCAGCTCCACCTCACAACCCTATCCTACCTTTAAGCTTCAATAGTCTTGATCTCACGGGTGTGAGATTGCCAAGTCCCCGTGACTCACAGATTCTACCAAAACAGTTGCAGGTGCCAACGATGCCAGTGTAGATGACGCATCCGAGCTCAAGTGGGAGTTCGACGAGGAACGTGGTCGTTACTACTTGTCTTTTCCTGATGATAAGTAGTGGAGCCCAGTTGGGATGATCGGGGATCTGTGTAGCATTTGGGGTAGTCTTATTTCATTTTGGTTCCGTAGTCGGACCTTGAGTGTAATCTGAATGATGAATGTTTATTTATGTATTGTGTGAAGTGCCGACTATAAGCCAACTATGTATCTTTTTCCCTTATGTATTACATGGGTTGTGTGAAGATTACCTCACTTGCGACATTGCTTTCAATGCGGTTATGCCTCTAAGTCGTGCTTCGACACGTGGGAGATATAGCCGCATCGAGGGCGTTACATAGGGGTACCCTAGTACCACGAACTTGTGCACGGGCAGTCGCAGCACCCCGCGGCAAGGCTTGCCGGGCGACCGCCAAGGCCCTCTGTGGCTCCTTTTGAGCCATTCAAGAACAAAGTATTCAAGCCAAGAAGACAAGGCCCCGGCAAGAGGAGCTTGCCGGGAAGGCCACTCAAGGCACAAGACCCCGGCAACAGGAGCTTGCCGGGAAGGCCAACCAAGGCATCTCAAGGTACTTACCGCGACGCACCACGCGTCCCGGCAAGGCCCGGCGAGCGGCAAGCTTCCGGACGCGACAAGACAATGACCGCGGCAAGGCACTTTGCCGCGGCAGGCTACCACTCCGTACCCACGCTCCAGCACATCCACCAACGTGTCGCTCAGGGACTATCCCAAGCGTACGTGGTGCGAGGCTGTGCAGCCAGGGGTACGCGGTGGCAAACGGCGCTGACAAGATCGCCATCGTGGCGAAAAGTGGCGTCCCTGACGGTCCCTTTCTGCACTGTTTGGACGACGCAGACGTGCATTTAATGCCCTTGTCCCCTGCCGTCAGGGTTAGGTAGGATACACTGTACAGGTAGCTGTACCAACCGCAGCACCTTTCCATTTTTACCCTTGTCTACGTTGCCACCTGTTGGAGACCCCTTGAGCATATAAAAGGAGGCCCATGCACAACGTAGAGGGGGGGACAGTAGAACACTCACGCTCGTTCTCGTTAGCTGCTGGTGCGCACTGTAGCACTCAGCGCTCCCGAGCAAGAACTCAATACAAACCACAAAGCAGCAGTAGGAGTATTATCTCTCCGGAGAGCTCCGAAGCTGGGTAAACTGCTCGTGTGCTCCGCCTCGATCTGCTCTTCGTGCGACCTCCGCCCCCCGCCGAACCGAAAGGGGCTCTGTCCCCATAGGTGCTCGTGGATCAGTTTCCCTGACATCTTTGGCGCGCCAGGTAGGGGGCGTCGAGGGTGTGTGAACCTGATCCGGCGTTCACACGAGCTAGATCTTCATCATCTTCATCGACATGCCGCCGAAGAAGAAGGCTTCGGAGGCGGCTGCTCCGTCCGCAATAGACCCACCGCCGCCGGAAGACGCCGGCGGAAGAACAGGCGTCGACGAGGGAGCCCACGGTGCCGCCACGTCCAAGGACAAGGCTGCGCTGCCCATCGGCGATGTAGCCGGCTCCCACGACGACCGAGCGTCCGTAGATGCACCGCGCCTATCTCAGGAGGCGCAGGACCGGCAGCGTCGTGGTACTCACGGTACCATACGCTTGCTGGACCCAGATCGAGCTGGCGGATCTCGGGATGCTCCAGGTCAGCATGCGCACCAACGTGCTGGCGCGAGCGAAGCACGGTCGCCTGGACGGGATATTGCTCCTTCTAACGCAGTTAGAAGTCCGAGCATATCCCGCTCCTCGCACCGTTTGCCACCGCTACCCGCCACTCCAGCAGAAGCTTTGGCGCGAGCTCAACTGCTCCTAGACTTCCCTCCAATGCCAGACAAGATCGACGACTGGAGGGCCACCATTCAGAGTCTCATCGGCTTCGCCAACGGCGACACTCCACGGTAGCCGACTACGTCGCAGCCGCGGCAAGTCAGCCAGGCGCGACCAGATGGCGACAAGACCGTTGGGGGTGCAACCACCGTGCACTCTCCGCCCCGAAGGCCAAGATCGCTGACTCGCCGGGTCCACCGCGACAGTGACTCCACTGCTTCATCAGATCCACGAGCTCGTCGTGATCAACGCCAAGTTCTTCACGAACGACAGCAAGAAGACGCTCGTACTCGCATCGAGCGCCGAAGAGAAGCGCGGCGTCAGTCAGACCAGTGCGCTGGGCCCACTGTCGACATGCGTGCGCCAGGGGAACCAGGCGACCTGCCGTACGCGGTAGGTTGCCCTGCGTTTACCCGTGAGCTGCGGCAAGTCCAGTGGCCCAGCACGAAGAATTTCAAGCCAGACGTACCCGAGAAGTACGACGGCAAGTTGCATCCGTCGGAGTTCCTCAGCATCTACACCATCGCGGTGCAAGCTGCTGGGGGGCGGGACGACAAGATCCTTGCCAACTACTTCCCGCTGGTGCTCAAGCCCAACGTCAGGTCCTGGCTCATACACTTGCCGGACAACTCCATATCTTCCTGGGCAGACCTATGCCATCAGTTTGTCGGCGCCTTTACAAGCGGCCACAAACCTCATGGCCAGGAGAGTGATCTTGATCTGCTTGCCCAGAAGGAAGGAGAGCCCCTGCGCAAGTACATCCAGAGATTCAGCCATGTGCAACGCAACATCCCAGATGTCCACCCTGCCGCAGTCATCAGCGCGTTCCATCAGAACATGCGTAACCGCAGGATGCGGGAGGAGATACTTATAACGCCCTCGATGCGGCTATAGCTCCCACGTGTCGAGGCACGACTTAGAGGCATAACCGCATTGAAAGCAATGTCGCAAGTGAGGTAATCTTCACACAACCCATGTAATACATAAGGGAAAGAGATACATAGTTGGCTTACAGTCGCCACTTCACACAATACATAAATAAACATTCATCATCCACATTACACTCAAGGTCCGACTACGGTACCAAAATGAAAGAAGACTACCCCAAATGCTACATAGATCCTCGGATCACCCCAACTGGGCTCCACTACTGATCATCTGGAAAAGACACATAATAACGGCCACGTTCCTCGTCGAACTCCCACGTGAGCTCGGACGCGTCATCTGCACTGGCTTCGTTGGTACCTGCAGCTGTTGTTGTAGAATCTGTGAGTCACGAGGACTCAGCAATCTCACACCCGCGAGATCAAGACTATTTAAGCTTATAGGTAGGAAAGGATAGTGAGGTGGAGCTGCAGCAAGCGACTAGCATATATGGTGGCTACAACGCAAAAGAGAGCTAGAAGAGAAGGCAAAGCACGGTCGTGAAGCTAGAAGTGATCAAGAAGTGATCCTAAAACAACCTACGTCAAACATAACTCCAACACCGTGTTCACTTCCCGGACCCCGCCGAGAAGAGACCATCACGGTTACACACGCGGTTGATGTGTTTTAGTTAAGGTCAACTTTGGGTTTTCTACAACCGGACATCAACAAATTCCCATCTGCCTCATAACCGCGGGCACGACTTTTGAAAGATAATACCCTGCAGGGTTGTCCCAACTTAGCCCATTATAAGCTCTCACGATCAACGAAGGATATTCCTTCTACCGGGAAGACCCGATCAATCTCGGAATCCCGGACTACAATACATTTCGACAGCAATAAAACAAGCCCAGCAAAGCCTCCCACATGTGCCGACAAATCCCGATAGGAGCTGCACATATCTCGTTCTCAGGGCACACCGGATGAGCAAGACGTCGGGTTGGCATAGACCCTGGTTTCCCAAGGGGCGCCGGACATCGCTCGGTTGGACCAGCAATCGAAGGAGAACTGGCCCGGGGGTTAAAAATAAAGATGACCCTTGAGTCTGCAGAACCCAAGGGAAAAAGGCTTAGGTGGCAAATGGTAAAACCAATGTTGGGCCTTGCTGGAAGAGTCTTATTCAAAGCGAACTGTCAAGGGGTCCCATAAATCACCCAACCGTGTAAGGAACGCAAAATCAAGGAACATAACACCGGTATGACGGAAACTAGGGTGGCAAGAGTGGAACAAAACACCAGGCATAAGGCCGAACCTTCCACCCTTTACCAAGTATATAGATGCATTAATTAAAATAAGAGGTATTGTGATATCCCAACAAGTAAACATGTTCCAACAAGGAACAACATCTCCATGTTCAACTTCATCTTCACCTGCAACTAACAACGCTATAAGAGGGGCTGAGCAAAGCGGTAACATAGCCAATCAACGGTTTGCTAGGACATGGATGGTTAGGGGCTGACATGGCAATATGAGTGGCATGCTATAGCAAGTGGTAGGTATCGCAGCATAGGCATAGAAAATGAGCGAGCATCTAGCAAGCAAAGATAGAAGTGATTTCGAGGGTATGATCATCTTGCCTGCAAGGTTCTCAGAGTTGTCGAAAGCTTGGTCCTCGAAAGCGTTCTCAACAGGTTTCTCGTTCACGTACTCGTCTCCCGGCTCTACCCACAACAAGAACACAAGCAAAGAGGACAAATATCAATCACGATGCAATGCGCAAGCAACATGATGCAAAACATGGCATGATATGCGAGATGTGATATGCAATGCATATGCATGCTCCGGAAGGACAAGGATGAACAAGGCATAATCTTGGCAAACCAAGTATTCCACTGGATGGGTGAGGTGATTTTGGTTGAAATCGATATAAAGATCACCGGAATCGGATGCACGGTTTGCAAATGACAAGCAAGACAAGAATGACAATAATCTGCCATTAACAGCATGATGCTACTTAGCAAGCAACAAGAAATTAAGATAATGCACCCAAACACATTAACAAAGCATATGACAGTAATCTACACAAGATGCTTGACAAAAGATGAACACTGAGCTATGGCTAAATCACACCACAACAGGTTCAAACAAGCATGGCAAAAGTGCAAAAGATAATAGGTTCACAGACTTAGTGAAAATAACAACATAGCAGAAATTAACATCAGGAAGACATGTTTAGAGCAATGAAACAACATGCTACAGGACCAGGACATAGCAAAGTAAGGCATGGAATGAATCTAATCGAAGCACTTAACAAAATTCCCTTACTGACCATAAGCCAAAAAAGATCAGAAAATATGATAACACCCATGTCAATTAAGCAATTTTCGTAACAGGTTTCAGACTTAGCAGAAAACTGGACATGTCAAAAATAGATATCAAGTAGGCATGTTTACGAGCTCGATGCACTCACTACAGAGCATTGCATGATAAACTGAGCATACATACATCACGAAGGCATGGCATAGGAACTATACATGTCAAACATAACATCATATGATGCAAGGATCAACTACACCAAGCTTGGCAAAATCGAATAACACGTAAACAATCTGCCAGCAACATTTTATAGCAAAAGTAGAGCTCGATTGACTCAACCTATGGCACTCCATAAAAAAAACAAAGGCATGGATGGATAGAGCAAATCCATATGCTCAAAACACCCTTACTGATCATGCTCAAAATGCGCATAGATCTCTCGGAAACAACATGAACACATGTCATAAAAATAACAGCAGGCAGGAACTTAGTGAAAATACTAAGTCTCTGAAATCAGCAACATCAAGTGCCCTAGTTTGCATGCTTGTTCTAGTCACCACAAAGATCAAAAAAATATATGTCATAATTCTCTGGAAAGGTAACATGTCATATTACAAAACTCATGTAGGACTCAACTTCATAGGAGGTACACCTCAATCATGGCAGAAATAACAAAAGTGCATGTTCAGATAAGAATCAGGAACTAACATCACATAGCCCTCTTCTAACAGCATTTCGGGCATCAAGATGACTTCAAATGAATATGATGCAATGAAATGAAATGGTGTACTCTTCGAGGCGAACAACTTGAAATATTACACGCACGAAACGGAGTTACGGATGCAAAGTTATGGCACAATGAACATGTGACAATGATATGAAAAACATAGGACTTGGAGGAATTTCGGGAGAGGGGAGAAGTCAACCCCGCGCGCGGAAACCGAGAAACGCCGGCGCGGATCTGGATCGGGCTCGGCAAACTCCAGCGACGGCGGCTTGCGGCGGAGGAGGCGGTGACGGCGACGGCGGCGTGCGGTGGAGGAGGCGGGGACGGCGACGGAGGTGCGGCGTCGCGGCCCGGCGCGGCGTCGCAGCGACGGCGGCGGGCGGCGTGCTCCGGCGCGGAGCTTGCGGCGGAGGGGCGGCGGCAGTCGGCGGCGGGGCGAGGCGGCGCCGGCGCGGGCGGAGGCGCGCGGCGACGGGGAGGCGCGGGGCGCGGGGCGGCCTGGATCGGGCGCGGGGAGGGCCGGCCGCGGGCTCGCGGGCCGGCGGGACGGGGTGGCGGCTGCTAACACGTGTCGCGCCCGGAGTGGCTGCGGGCCGCGGCGGACGTGTCCGGCGCGCGGACGGACGCGTTCGGCGCGCGGAGGAAGAACGGGGCTAGGGTTTTGACCCGGATTTGGAGGAGGGGGGCCTTTTTATAGGTAGAAGGAGCTAGGAAGCTCCAAATGGAGAGCGGTTTTCAGCCACGCGATCGTGATCGAACGGCAATGGACATGGGAGTGTCTTAGATGGGTTATTGGGCTGTTTTGAAGGGGTGTTGGGCTGCAACACACACGAGGCCTTCACCGTTACCCGGTTAACCGTTGGAGTACCAAACGAACTCCGATTGACCCGAAACTTGACAGGCGGTCTAACGGTGCTATACCGAGGCCGCTTGACAAACCTCGGTCCATTCCGAGAATGTTTAATACCCGCTCACAAAGAAATGTAAAAGGGGACGCCAGGGGACATAGGAGCGCCGGATTGCAAAACGGACAACGGGGAAAATGCTCGGATTCATGAGACGAACACGTATGCGAATGCGATGCACATGATGACATGATATGAAATGCATGACATGACCAAAATGCAAACTGATGGGAACCCAACCACGGGGAAAATATCATATCACATTGCCGAAAATGTCAAGAGTTGGAATACAAATATGGCAAGTTACATCCGGGGCATTACAACACTCCACCACTACGAGAGGATCTCGTCCCGAGATCTAGGACTGAAAGAAACCCGGATACTCGGAACATAGGTGATACTCACGCTCCCAGGTGGCTTCTCGGTCTGAATGGTGTGACCATTTCACTTTCAGGAATTTGATTGACTTGTTGCGAGTCTTACGCTCAGTTTCTTCAAGAATAGCAACGGGGTGCTCATGATATGACAAATCTTCTTGAAGATCAATCTCTTCGGAGTTGATGGTGCGCTCAGGCGTCTTGAAGCACTTGCGAAGCTGTGACACGTGGAAGACATCGTGCACATTTGCAAAGTTGGAGGGAAGCTCATGTTGATAGGCGAGATCGCCTCGTTTGCCGATGATCTTGAAAGGACCCACGTATCTAGGGGCAAGTTTCCCCTTGATACCGAAGCGACGAGTCCCTTTCATTGGAGAGATGCGGAGGTAGACATGGTCTCCGATCTCGAATGCCAAATCACGATGTTTGCATCCGATTCCGGTGATCTTTATATCGATTTCAACCGAAATCACCTCACCCATCCAGTGGCATACTTGGTTTGCCAAGATTATGCCTTGTTCATCCTTGTCCTTCCGGAGCATGCATATGCATTGCATATCACATCTCGCATATCATGCCATGTTTTGCATCATGTTGCTTGCGCATTGCATCGTGATTGATATTTGTCCTCTTTGCCTGTGTTCTTGTTGTGGGTAGAGTCGGGAGACGAGTACGTGAACGAGGAACCTGTTGAGAACGCTTTCGAGGACCAAGCTTTCGACAACTCTGAGAACCTTGCAGGCAAGATGACCATACCCACGAAATCACTTCTATCTTTGCTTGCTAGATGCTCGCTCTTTTGCTATGCCTATGCTGCGATACCTACCACTTGCTATATCATGCCACTCATATTGCCATGTCAGCCCCTAACCATCCATGTCCTAGCAAACCGTTGATAGGCTATGTTACCACTTTGCTCAGCCCCTCTTATAGCATTGTTAGTTGCAGGTGAAGATGAAGTTTGTTCCTTGTTGGAACATGTTTACTTGTTGGGATATCACAATACCTCTTATTTTAATTAATGCATCTATATACTTGGTAAAGGGTGGAAGGCTCGGCCTTATGCCTGGTGTTTTGTTCCACTCTTGCCACCCTAGTTTCCGTCATACCGGTGTTATGTTCCTTGATTTTGCGTTCCTTACACGGTTGGGTGATTTATGGGACCCCCTTGACAGTTCGCTTTGAATAAGACTCTTCCAGCAAGGCCCAACATTGGTTTTACCATTTGCCACCTAAGCCTTTTTCCCTTGGGTTCTGCAGACTCAAGGGTCATCTTTATTTTTAACCCCCGGGCCAGTTCTCCTTCGATTGCTGGTCCAACCGAGCGATGTCCGGCGCCCCTTGGGCAACCAGGGTCTATGCCAACCCGACGTCTTGCTCATCCGGTGTGCCCTGAGAATGAGATATGTGCAGCTCCTATCGGGATTTGTCGGCACATGTGGGAGGCTTTGCTGGGCTTGTTTTATTGCTGTCGAAATGTCTTGTAGTCCGGGATTCCGAGATTGATCGGGTCTTCCCGGTAGAAGGAATATCCTTCGTTGACCGCGAGAGCTTATAATGGGCTAAGTTGGGACACCCCTGCAGGGTATTATCTTTCGAAAGCCGTGCCCGCGGTTATGAGGCAGATGGGAATTTGTTGATGTACGGTTGTAGAAAACCCGAAGTTGACCTTAACTAAAACACATCAACCACGTGTGTAACCGTGATGGTCTCTTCTCGGCGGGGTCCGGGAAGTGAACACGGTGTTGGAGTTATGTTTGACGTAGGTTGTTTTAGGATCACTTCTTGATCACTTCTAGCTTCACGGCCGTGCTTTGCCTTCTCTTCTCGCTCTCTTTTGCATTGTAGCCACCATATATGCTAGTCGCTTGCTGCAGCTCCACCTCACTATCCTTTCCTACCTATAAGCTTAAATAGTCTTGATCTCGCGGGTGTGAGATTGCTGAGTCCCCGTGACTCACAGATTCTACAACAACAGCTGCAGGTACCAACGAAGCCAGTGCAGATGAGGCGTCCGAGCTCACGTGGGAGTTCGACGAGGAACGTGGCCATTACTATGTGTCTTTTCCAGATGATCAGTAGTGGAGCCCAGTTGGGGTGATCCGGGGATCTATGTAGCATTTGGGGTAGTCTTCTTTCATTTTGGTACCGTAGTCGGACCTTGAGTGTAATTTGGATGATGAATGTTTATTTATGTATTGTGTGAAGTGGCGACTGTAAGCCAACTATGTATCTCTTTCCCTTATGTATTACATGGGTTGTGTGAAGATTACCTCACTTGCGACATTGCTTTCAATGTGGTTATGTGTAAGATCAGAGACGTCAGTGAGCTGTATGCCCTGGCCGACAGGTGTGCACGTGCTGAGGAAGGGAGGAAAATCCCCGGAGAGAATACAGGAACAGGAGGATCTGACAGCGAGGATGCAGCCCCGGCAAAGAAAAACCGGCGGCGGAACAACAAGAAGAGGAAACGCAAAGATGTGCTAGTTGTTGAGCAGTCCGGCAACGAAGGTGGCGCCAAGAAAGCCAAAGCTGGTAGCTCCGGCAAGGAGGTTGCCGCATGCGCCAACTGCCAGGCTGTGGCGATCACCGACAAGCAGGACGACACCAACAAACAGTACTGCAAGATCCACCGCACCAAGGGCCATGACCTCCAGAGCTGCAAGAAGGTCGAGCAGCTTGTCGAGCTGCAAAAGGCCGAGTACGAGCGACGCGACAAGGAGAAAGCCCAAGGAGGTGCTGGAGGATCCGGTACGAAGCGCCCCGGCCGGGGAGGACGCCGCGGCAAGGCCAAGCAGCGGCAAGGAGACAGACCTCCCCGCGGCCGCGACAAGGATGAAGATGACCACGACGACGAAGACATGGATGATGATGAAACCAGTGAGCAGGAGTTCCAGAAAGCCACAGAGGTCTTGTGCGTTGACGGCGGTGCTTCTCTGCATACTTCACACCGCCAACTCAAGCGGTGGGTGCGGGAAGTCAATGTGGCAGAACCACTCGTGAGTCACGCAAGCTTCTGAAATGGTCCAGCACGCCTATCATCTTTGATATTGAGGACCATCCTGATCGCACAACTGTTGTTGGGTGCTTGAACCTGATCTCCTCCGCTGTGCTCAGGAAACTCCAGGTCCCTGACAGCGAGCTCGAAGAGACCGGCACATTCCAAGGAATCAACCCGGGAAGGAGCAAGCCGAAGGGGAAGATCACATTGCCGGTGACATTTGGCAGCGAGTTGAACTTCAGAACTAAGAGGGTCACTTTTGACGATGCCGATTTTCCATTGCCTTACAATGGGATTCTCGGCCGTCCAGCACTCGCCAAATTCATGGCGGCCTCTCACTATGCGTATAACATGCTGAAGATGCCAGGCCCGATAAGTGTCATCTCTGTCCCTGGCGACAAGAAGGATGCTCTTATCTATGCCGACAAAATCTACCGGGAAGCAGCAGCCGCAACAGATCGGAAGCCACTTGCCGCTGAAGCTCCCGGGGGGAAGAAGAAGACCAAGTCCGGCAAGAGTTCTGATGCTCACTCCGGCAAGCGCACCTCTTCGGAGTGCTGCGCTACCGTCGAGGACGCACCATCGAGCTCCACCGGCAAGTGTAAGAAGACAATGGCAGCTCCGCCGGCGACCAAGAAGGTGTCCGCCAAGGAGGACGGCACTGGTGGTACTTTCACCATCAGTGCCACTCTCGACCCTAAATAGGAAAGCGTGCTCATTGCTTTCCTGCGGGCGAATGTCGATGTGTTTGCGTGGCAACCGTCTGACATCCCCGGTGTTCCCAGGAAAGTAATTGAGCACCACCTTGCCGTCTGTCCTCATGCGCGGCCCGTCAAGCAGAAAGTCAGAAAGCAAGCAGTGGATCGCCAAGAATTCATCGCAGAAGAGATCAAGAAGTTGGAAGCAGCAGGCCTTGTCAGAGGAGTGCTCCATCCTACGTTGTTGGCCAATCCTGTAGTCGTGCCCAAGGCAAACGGGAAATGGAGGCTTTGTATCGACTTTACCGATGTCAATAAAGCTTGTCCCAAAGACCTATTTCCCTTGCCGTGCATCGACCAGATTGTTGACTCCACGGCCGGATGTGACTTGCTTTCGTTTCTTGATGCATACTCAGGATACCATCAGATCTTCATGGCAGACGAGGATGACGAGAAAACCGCATTCATCACTCCCTGTGGCACGTACTGTTTCATACGGATGCCTTTCGGTTTAAAGAATGCTGGTTCAACATTTGCAAGGGTAGTCCATACCGCTTTCGAAACGCAAATACACAGAAATGTGGAAGCCTACATGGACGACATAGTGGTCAAGAGCAAGGATAAGGCAACTCTGATTCAAGATTTAGACGAGACTTTCGCAAATCTGCGCAAGATCAGCCTCAAGCTCAACCCCAAGAAGTGCGTGTTTGGAGTCCCTTCCGGCAAGCTTCTCGGGTTCTTCGTGTCTCAGCGGGGAATTGAAGCCAATTCCGACAAGATCAAGGCCATTGAGCAGATTGAAGCACCGAAGCGCGTCAAGGATGTGCGGAGACTTGCTGGCTGCGTGGCGGCTCTCAGCAGGTTTATCTCTAAGTCTGTTGAGCGCGCCCTGCCGTTTTTCAAAATTTTGAAAAAGGCAGGTCCAATGAAATGGACTCCGGAAGCGGAGGCTGCGCTACAGGACTTGAAGAGATACCTGTCCTCCACTCCAATACTTGTCGCACCTAAGCCACAAGAGAAGTTGCTGTTGTATCTGGCGGCAACCAATCAAGTGGTTAGTGCTGCGTTAGTAGCGGAGAGGGAGGCAGATGATGAGCCAGCAACCACGGCGAGCGCATCCAGCGACAAGCAGGGGGCTTCCCCGACAAGTTTTGGTCCCGGCAAAGATGGATCTGCGCAGGCGCCCGAGGAGATACAGAAGAAAATGGTGCAGCGCCCAGTCTACTTTGTCAGTTCCCTTCTGCAGGGGGCTAGGTCAAGGTACTCTGGTGTGCAGAAATTGATTTTCGGCCTTCTCATGGCCTCGAGAAAGCTGCGCCATTACTTCCAAGCACATGAGATAACAGTTATCACTTGTTTTCTACTGAAGAGGATACTGCAGAATCCAGAAGCAACAGGCAGGATTGTTGAGTGGGCACTGGAACTGTCAACCTTTGGCCTCAAGTTTGAGAGCACTTCAACTATCCAAAGTAGAGCATTGGCAGAATTCATAGCAGAGTGGACGCCAACACCAGATGAAGAAATTCCAGAAATGAGCATCCCCGTCAAGGAAGCAAGCAAAGAGTGGCTGATGTACTTTGATGGTGCTTTCCCGCTGCAAGGCGCCGGTGCTGGCGTACTGCTTGTCGCACCCATCGGAGAGCACCTTAAGTACGTAGTCTAGATGCACTTTCCCAAGGAGCAAGCAACAAACAATACTGCAGAGTATGAAGGTTTGCTTGCCGGTCTTAGGATCGCGGCAGACCTTGGGATCAAGAAGCTCATCGTCAGGGGTGACTCGCAGCTTGTCGTCCGCCAAGTAAATAAGAGTTATCAGAGTCCGTGTGATGGAAGCCTACGTTGATGAAGTGAGGAAGCTAGAAGAGCACTTTGTCGGCCTACAGATGGAACATGTTCCAAGAGCTCAGAACGACATTGCCGATGGCCTGTCAAAGTGCGCAGCACTTAAGTTACCTGTGGAAACAGGGATCTTTGTGCTCAAGCTGACTCAACCGTCTGTGACGCCATCAACTGGACAGAGCAAGAAGAGGAAGTTAATTTCTAGTGACTATTTTCCGGCTGAGCTTCCCGAAGCCGCCGCCAAGAAGGTCCCCAAGATCAACACCAAGAGTGCTGGGGAGCAGTCTGCTCCGGGAAACCCCAGGGTTTGTTCCGTTAAAGAAGATGCTCCCGGCAAGTTTTTCTCCGGCAAGCTTGCCGGGGAACGCCATGCTCCGGCTGAGCCGCAGTTTCTCGCCGTAGAAGCGGATGTTCCCACAGCAGCAGATGTGCCTTTAGTCCTTGTTGTCGAGCCACAAGCTCCAGCATGGCCACAGCAGATCGTCCGTTTCCTTCAGACAAGAGAACTTCCCGAAGAGCAAGAAGAAGCGGAAAGAGTAGCCCGGGAGTCAAGTATGTACCAGTTTGTCGACAACGCACTGTACAGAAGAAGACTCAACAGTGTGAATTGAAGTGTATTCACCAGGAAGATGGACAAAAGCTGTTGGCAGAGATACATGGAGGCATATGTGGTCACCACATTGGCGCAAGAGCGCTTGCTGGCAAAGCTTTCCGGCAAGGTTTATTTTGGCCGACAGCCTTCCAGGATGCGACTGCACAAGTAACCAAGTGTGAAGCGTGCCAGTTTCATTCCAAGCAGATACACCAGCCAGCTCAAGCTCTCCAGACGATCCCTTTATCCTGGCCATTTTCGGTCTGGGGGCTCGACATCCTCGGCCCCTTCCCCCGAGCAGTCGGGGGCTTTGAGTACTTGTACGTCGCAATCGACAAGTTCACAAAGTGGCCGGAAGTGGAAGCAGTGAGGAAGGTGACAGCACAGTCAGCAGTCAAGTTCTTCAGGTTGATTGTTTGCCGCTTCGGGATCCCTAGCAGGATCATCACCGACAACGGTACGCAATTCACGAGCCGCACCTTCATGCAGTACGTCCAAGTTCTTGGCGCCAAGGTCTGCTTCGCTTCTGTTGCTCACCCCAGGAGCAACGGTCAAGCGGAGAGGGCAAATGCTGAAGTGCTGCGTGGACTCAAGACCAGGACTTTCGACAGGCTGCACGGGTGCAGAAGAAACTGGATTGAGGAGCTGTCGGTGCTTCTTTGGTCGATCAGGACGACGCCAAATCGAGCCACTTGCCAGACACCTTTCGCTCTAGTCTATGGAGCAGAGGCAGTTCTCCCCACGGAACTCGTATACGGGTCGCCTCGAGTGCTCGCTTATGATGAGCTTGAGCAAGAGCAGCTGCAACAAGCTTTGCGCCGCTACCATAGCCGCAAAGTTAACGCCAGAAGTCTCGAGGAAGGTGACCTTGTTCTTCGGCGTGTTCAGTCCGCCAAGAACTCCAACAAGTTGACGCCAAAGTGGGAAGGCCCTTACCGGGTGAAACGAGTCACTAGGCCTGGCGCTGTCCGCCTTGAGACCGAAGATGGTATTCCGGTGAGCAACTCCTGGAACATTGAGCATCTTCGTAAGTTTTACCCGTAAGGCACGGTTGCCGGACCCTGCTCCGGCAACCATCTTTTGTACAAGTCTTGCCGCTGTTGCATGTAATCCTTTGTACAAAGCCAGGCGCAGACCCTGTGCATAAATAAAGCTCATGTGCTCCGCACATCTGGTGAATTTCATGCTTTTTATTTTTTGCATGAGTTATCTGACACTTTGTGCAGCGAACACCCCCGGTAAGCAATAACGAGCCATAAGGCTCCATATCATTATTTTCTCTACTTCCTTTTTTTCAAGGAAATGAAGGTTCCTTCGCCCACAAGTTTGCCGGGGGGAAGGGGAAGATAATGGTATGCACCAGGCATCGTTCAAGAAAGTCTCGCCTTGCCGGGAAGCAAACGACAGAAAAGCTAAGTTGCCAAAGTTTGAGCAATCAGATGTTTTTAAATTTTTAAGTTATCTTCCTTAAACGACCATGCTTTGTATGGAAAACATGTGCGCGAAGGAACCAGCTCGTGGCTAGTTGCGCCCTTACTTTGTTTCGAGTTCGCTCAACAATGTAAGTGTGCTGCGACTAGAGTCGCGCCCTTACTTTGTTTCGAGTTCGCTCAACAACTTAAGTGAGCTGCGACTAGTTACGACAAGGTTTCTTGTCGGCAACGGCACTGCCAGTAGGCTGCTGACGTCCCGCACTCAGCGCTCGCGGCGAGGGTGCCTGCGCTGGCAAGTTCCCTAAAAGCGTAGGGCAAAAACATACAAAGGAAGGAGTCAAGTAAAGGAATAACATTGCAATCACTGCCCAAAATAAGAGTTATATTACAACATAGCTTGTCGCGGCTCTAATAGACTGTTTTCATAACACGATCAGCAGCGACAAGAAAAGAAGGAAACGGGCGGCCTAGTCCACGCGATCGCCCTCAACCCTCTTGATCCCGCTCACCTTGTCCACAATGGGTGCGACAAGGTCCTTGAGCGCCTCCAGATCAGCTTCCGCCGGCAGGGATCTGAGGACGTTGGTGAGGTTGAGGCCCGGGTTGCGGAAGGCTACCTTCACCAACACTTTTTGAAGAGCGCCCGCGCAGATCTTGCGCGACTCGTCGGCCAGCTGCTTCGGGATCCTCTCCCGGAGTCGCTGAAGGGCCGTCGCCACGCCTTTGAAGAACAAGGTGAGCTTGGCGCTGGATTGGAGGTTCTCGTCGGAGGGATACCCGAGATCCTCCATCCCCAGCTGCGCCAGCTCCCTGTCAATGTCGGCGGCAGCATTTACAAGACCTTCCGTCCACTGCTCCACATTCTCCCTGAAGGTGTTCTGGGTGGCAGCAATGCTCTCCAGCAGCGCCTTGTCGGCCTTGATCTCCTTCTTCAGGGCCGCCGCCTGCTCCCTGGCGCCGTCCAGCGTCTTGGTCAAAGCGGTCAGCTTCAACTCAAGATCGGCGTTGGAATCCTTGGCGGCGCCAAGCTCCTTGATCTTCTCGGCGAGACGACCCTGCAGCTCGCCAAAGGTGTAGGCGTCCTTCTCGCGCTCATGCTTGAGCGCGGCAAGCTCTTCGCCGCTCGCCCTGAGATCGGTTTCCAGCTGCGTCACGTTCGTCTCCAGCTCCTTGGCGGCGTCGGCGACTGCGGCAGCATCTCCGCTTGCTTGATAGCTCTGCCAAGTGTTCGCTCGCGCGCGGCAAGCTCCTCCTCGTGGCTATCGAGGTTGACCTTCCACTGCGCCAGTTCACCCTCCTGTGCCGACAGCTTCTCGGCGGCAAGCCGGTGCTGCTCCTCGACGTCAGCCTTCTCGAGGAGGAAGGCCTTCTGCGCCTCCTCGAGCTGCTCCCGCTCCTCCGCCAGGGACCGGAGAGCTGCCTGCTTGATGCCTCGGAGCTCCACCGCGCGCTTCTCAATGTCGGCTCCCGCCTTCGCGGCAAGCGCTTCGCGGGATTCCAACTTGGCTTGCCGAGCGCGGTAGAGCGACAACAGCTTCCGCAGCAGCCGCTCCTCCTCAGGCTCGTCGCTGCTGCTGCTTGGCGCGTCGACCAGCGTCAGCCCAGCAGAGGCAAGCACCTCCACGTCAAAGCTTTCTCCTTTGACTGGCGCCTTGGACGTTGACGCCCAGGGGAGGTTGATGAAGATGCGATCGCCGGCCTCCAAGTAGACGCCTGGCTGGGGCCCTTCGGAGCCCGACGCTGCGGCAACGGCGGGAGGGTCGGCGATCGGCGTAGCGCCTGACGCTCCTGCGGCCTCAGGGCCGTCAGTGCGATCGCCAGACCCCTCGTCAGCTGCTGCGGCGGCAGCCTTGGCGGCCTCTTCGCCGGCGGGATCACCAGCGCCGGCCACTTCTTCGGTGGCGGCGGCATCATCAACAGCAACCTCGATCTCCATCGGCTCCGCAGTAGATGGATCTGACGGCCAAAAAAGGAAGAAAAGTCAAGCAGATATCCAAAAAGAAGATCAGACGAAGAAGAACCCAAGGGAAGTTTAGAAGCAAGAAGTACCTGTACCAGGCTCAGCAGTTGGTATCTCCGCTGCCGGGGGGTCGCTGGTACTGTCCCTTGCCGGAGACTTCTCCCTTGCCGGAGAGCTCTCCCTTGTCGGAGGATTCTCCCTTGCCGGAGAACTCTCCCTTGGCGGCGTAGTCGAAGCAGATGGCATGTTAGGGGAGGCATCCGGACTCTCCTGGTGGGGCTGCTCTGCTCCTACACAAGCCAACAGTCAGATATCAGCAAACAAAGAGTATCCATGCGCGCCCAACAGCGGGAAACAAACCATATACTTACGCTGGGGGCTGCGCTGGGGGCTGCTCTGAAGAACAGCTGTCGGGTCCGGTAAGTTTGTCTCAGGCGCACCCCCTGCTGACACGGTGGGATCGTCCTCCATGACAATCACAGGGACCTTGGCTCTCTTTGCCGCTCTCTGGGCCAGAGTCCTAAAAAGGAATAAGTTCAGAGTAAAGCAAATGAGATACAAGACAAGACAACAAGTATTGAAGACATACAAGTACAACAAGAATCTTACTCTTCTTCTTCCTCGTCGGAGCTGAGCGCGGAGAAGTCAAAGCCTGGCACACCTCCGGCGCAAGGAGGCGGAGGAGTAGGAACCCTTGGCCGCTTGCCGGGAACTGGAGCGGCGGACCGGGAGGACCCCGCTCTAGTTGCCGCTGCAGCATGAGGTGCTTCCGCGGCAACAGAACTTGCCGCGGTGGAGCGTGTCGTGCGGCGCGGCGGGGGTTGACTCGTCCGCCGCTCCGCTACATCCCCGGCCTTGCGAAGACGCCTTCTTGGTGGAGCCGGGGGCTCTGCTTGCGGCAAGCTGCCCGAAGACGAAGAGGAAGAGGAGCCGATCTCCAACGAGCCGCTCCTATCCTCGGCGGGCCCGCTCGGCCCGACGTCATGCCTGGCGGACTTCTCCTCGCCGGCAAGATCCTCTCGCTCGGTAAGGCTTGCCGCCTCTGCTGCCTCTGCCTCCTCCACGGTGAACCCAAACTCGCCCGCAGCTGCGGCTGCCGCCGCCTCTTCCAGCCTGGTAGCGATGTGCTTGATCTCCTCGTCGGTGGTGTCCCGGGTGAGGCCCCTCTGCTCATCGACGTTGATCGGCACTTCTACCAAGCTATCGAAGAACGCCTGCACGACATCATCTGCAGGCTCTATCCAGGTTGGGTCAATTCCATGCGAGTCGCACAGTGGCATCATTGCACGGATCCGGTCGAACGAGGAGTTGTTGCACAGCGGAACGACGCCCCTCGGCAACCTGAACACTTCGGGATGCTGTGGGTCGTACTTGAACAGCTCCTGGAGCATCGCGTTGAGCTCCAGGACAGTGAAGTGTTGAGGCCCGGCCGCAGCCTCATGATATCCGTCGCGTTCTGGAACTCCCAGGCGGGTCTCCTCCTCTCCTGCAGGGGGGCGATGCGGCGGCGAAGGAAATCTGCGCCAACCGCTCCCACAGTAAGCCCGGCAAGCCTGAGGCGTTGGATACGGGCGACGGCAATCTTCAGTCTGTCGTCTTCCGGGGCCAAGCTACTCCAATCACTGCCGCGCACTACTGGAGTTTGGCGCTGGGCGGTAAACGGCTGCGGGTTCTCCTCGACAATCAGGCACCAGTCCGCCCTCCACTCCTCCCACTTGCTGCGGAACTCTCCATCCAGATAAGCATCCTTCTTGCTGGCTTTTGAGATCCAGGCTATTCCGCCGGATAAAGGCTCTCCTTTCTCAACTCGAGGCGAAAAGAAGTGGCGGAAAAGGGCTACGTTTGGATGGATTCCGACAAAGTTTTCGCAGAGATGTGCAAAAGCTGCCATGGTCAGGACAGCATTGGGGGTGAAGTCAAGGAGGCGGAGCCCATAGGTGTTGATGACGTCACAGAAGAATTCAGAAAAGGGCGGGCAGAGCCCGCAGTAGAAGAACAAGGCGAAGAAAGGGTACCCAGTGGGATCTTTTTCCCAAGCGGCGGCTGGGAGTACCTTCGTGCGCGGATGCGCTCGCGACCCCGTCGACTAGAAGAGGTAGTAGTACTCCTTCAGCTCCTCCGCGGCAAGCTTAGGGGGGAAGATTGCCCACTCCTTTCGCAGCGCCGCGAGCCGCTGCGCCTCGGCCGACTTCACCTTCTCGGCTTTAGGAGCCATGGCGGGAGTGGTGGGGGAGGACGACGGTGTTGGTGGTATTGGTGGTGATAGGGGGCGGAGCCCTGCTCTCTTTCGGCTTTGGGAAGAAGGGGAGTGGCGAAGATTTTCAAGGACGGAATAGCAATGGACGGATGGACGAACTACCCCTGTTTCCCCTGCTTATAAGGGAGGAGGGGGCGGACGTTCCGTTTTCCCGAATAAAGAAGCCACCCACGATCTCTCCCACGACGCCACAATCTACGAGTGCCGCTCAAGGAGGGCGCGGTGGATACAGAATAAGATACGGCGTGACCCAGGCCGCGTGTGCCCGTGCCCTATTTTGGGCCTGGCCCAATAGCGCTTGGCACCGTGTATGGCCCAGGCCCGGGGACTCCTGTCGGTGTACTAGAGTAGGGGTACCCTAGTACCCCGAACTTGTGCACGGGCAGTCGCAGCACCCCGCGGCAAGGCTTGTCGGGCGACCGCCAAGGCCCTCCGTGGCTCCTTTTGAGCCATTCAAGAACAAAGTATTCAAGCCAAGAAGACAAGGCCCCGGTAAGAGGAGCTTGCCGGGAAGGCCACTCAAGGCACAAGACCCCGGCAAGAGGAGGTTGCCAGGAAGTCCAACCAAGGCATCTCAAGGTACTTACCGCGACGCACCACGCGTCCAGGCAAGGCCCGGCAAGCGGCAAGCTTCCGGACGTGACAAGACAACGACCGCGGCAAGGCACTTTGCCGTGGCAGTCTACCACTCCGTACCCACGCTCCAGCACATCCACCAACGTGTCGCTCAGGGACTATCCCAAGCGTACGTGGTGCGAGGCTGTGCAGCCAGGGGTACGCGGTGGCAAACGGCGCTGACAAGATCGCCATCGTGGCGAACGGTGGCGTCCCTGACGGTCCCTTTCTGCACTGTTTGGACGACACATACGGGCATTTAATGCCCTTGTCCCCTGCCATCAGGGTTAGGTACGATACACTATACAGGTAGCTGTACCAACCGCAACACCTTTCCATTTTTACCCTTGTCTACGTTGCCACCTGTTGGAGACCCCTTGAGCATATAAAAGGAGGCCCATGCACAACGTAGAGGGGGGGACAATAGAACACTCACGCTCGGTCTCGTTAGCTGCTGGTGCGTACTGTAGCACCCAGCGCTCCCGAGCAAGAACTCAATACAAACCACAAAGCAGCAGTAGGAGTATTATCTCTCCGGAGAGCTCCGAAGCTAGGTAAACTGCACGTGTGCTCCGCCTCGATCTGCTCTTCGTGCGACCTCCGCCCCCAGCCGAACCGAAAGGGGCTCGGTCCCCATAGGTGCTCGTGGATCAGTTTCCCCGACACACAGCCACGATACGGAATCCTATGCAAGCGCGTGAATCGTGGCCACGCGGTCGATCGAACAGTGCGTCACCATGTCGCGCTCGAAGGACATCCACCGAACCTTTTTGTGTGTGTGAAAACAATCCTCGAATATTACTCAACTTTTTTTCCTGTGAAAGTTCTTGATGCTGAATATTTCCATATATTTGAATTTAGCTCCAGTTCGTGTTTATTTGGATTTGGACATTTTAGGTGCACCCTAGTTTTTTTAATACTGATTTTGTGTGTGTGACTGAGAGAGAACGTGTGTATGTGTGCATATGTGTGTTGTGGCGGAAGGGCAATGTGGAGACGGTGTGCGTGTGATACAGACATAGAGAGGTGTGAATGTGCAAATGATCATGCATGAGTGAGACATAGACAGATGCCGATACGTTGTGTATACATGAGAGAACGGTCTTCTAGTGTACTTGTGTGTGTGTTTGTGTGTGTGTGTGTGGGTGTGTGTGTGAGAGAGAGAGAGAGGGAGAGAGAGACATAGAGAGGAGCATCCGTAACACAACAACCATCTCTCTCGATTCGTCCGTCCCTCGCACGGTCGCATGCAAAACATGCATCAACGCGCACATTTTGACACCCTCACCCGGCCCCTGCCCACCTCAAGGCCCGCACAATCTCTTCATGAATACCCATTTCTGTCCTTAGGTTTGTTTTCTCTCAATATCTGACACACACACACACATAGAGAGAGAAAGAGACGCAGCACAACACACACACACACACACACACTCCCCCGAGCACACAATTCATCCCCATCCAAGGTTATACGGCGACTACTCTCGCTTGTGCTTCTTTGCACCCCAACATGCACAACACCTCAATCTTCAAAGAGGGCAACGAGCAGATCGAAGATGGCGACCACATCGCGCTAGAGAATGCGGGGTCATTTGGAAGAAGGGTGATGTGACGACGGCTGACTGACTCCTCCCTCACCCTCTCTCTCTTGCACAAAATTACCAATCCCTCTCTCCCCCGCACAAAATTGTCAATCCCTCAACCCACGAGATCCTTCCCCTCTTGTCCATGATTTTCCAGCTCTCTCATCAAACATGTTGTCTCTTCTCCTTCCACGTATACAGAATCCAGATGCACACTCATCTCATGTATATTATATGTATGCATCTTTCTCACAGACCTAACTTCTTCCTCTCTCTTTCTCTCTATATATCTATCTCTCTGTCTCGTTAGGTTTGTCTCGTACTCTCTATTCCACATACATACAATCTTTCCCGCCCTATCTGCTCTATCTTCAAAAGCTCTCTCTGCACGTTTCATTCACACATTGGGATATGTCAAAACGTTGCTTCTATAATTGCTTATGTAGAGTTGTAGTTGTTTTTGTTGCATCCTACAAAGTAATAACTATGAAATGCATTTAGATTCTCACTTGACTGGGATTATGTGAGTTTGAGCATGTTGTGAAGTACTATAGACCTTGTATACATCTTGGGATTCGACAATGATTGTAACTATTGAATTGTATAGACCATTACATTCGAAGTCAATAGCCTAATATATTTATTTCACAATTTCAACAAATGATTAGTTCACTACAAACTAAGAAAACAAATGTGCATTCCCTCCGTTTTTATTTAAGTCTGCGTATTAGCATTGGTCAAAGTCAAGTTTTGTAAACTCTCAGAAAGCTTATAACAAAAAATATTAACATATACAATAACAAATAAATACCATTAGATTCCTTATTGAATGTACTTTCACATCATACATATTTGTTATGGTAAATGCTTATATTTCTCTATAAACTTGGTCAAACTTTAGGAAGTTTGACTTTGGTCAAACCTAATATACAGAGTTTACTACTACTACTTGCTAGTTGCTTAGCAGAATCTCTCAACACACCACACGGGGAGTCCAGTGTCACAAAATTTTGAGGTCGGTGGGAAAATCTCCCGCGACCCTCATTCGAGCAGTGGGAAGTTACCATCATAGCCTTCGGAACAGGCCTACAGATGACGCTTGGTAGAGGACTGTTTTCGTAACTTCAGGTTCACCCTACCCAGCCAACCCCACCCCGGCACCCAGAGTGCACCTGAATACTCCCCAATTTCTATCCCCACCAAAAACTATACTTCTCCACGCCATCGCAGCCTTCGTGCTCCTCTCCTTTACATCGGCGCACTTGTCCACCGCAGCGCATCTGCCTCATCGATGACCTCGTACGCCGCACTGGAGCCGGTCCACCGTCATCTCGTACACTGAGCCTCTTCCCCGGCATCGTCTAACACGGTCTCGGATCTGCTTCCCGGAAGCCGACGCCAAGCGCAGAAGTACCACCGTCGTGGACAATGAACTAACTCCCGTTGCCGACCAAGACCCACAGAGGTTGCCGCGACCATCGTTCTCCTTCTCGATTGGTAATGTGTGTATTGAATCACTTAGCAGTACATGTGCAGTTCCAATTTTGTTCATACCTACCCTTCAAATTTCCTGGGTGCTACAGTTCCCGTAAAAGTAATTGGTTATAGCCTCCATTATCCAACATAATATCAGCTGGTAACAGTGCGTCGCTTCTTTATCGCTGTAGCGAGCAGACCTCAAACAGTCTGATCTCTGTGCTCAGGTGTCATCCCTGGATCAGTAATGCTGACACCACAAAATACTCGAAGAATTTATAACAGAGTAGCAATCACACACTTATTACATCGAATGTCTCAAAGAGAACTTATTACAATAAATATGGTTAAGGCCATCTAATAATGATAACAGCGAAAGGCTTGGAAGATAAGCGAGTCCATCAACTCCAACGACATCACTAAGTATAGAACCACGACCTAAAAGGCATCTTACTCGTCGTCTGAAAAGTCTGCAACATGAAACGTTGCAGCCCGAAAACGGGTCAGCACATGGAATATGCTGGCAATGTAACACATAGAGAGTAATGAAAGATTAAGCCTATACTACATGCATATATGGCTGGTGGAAAGCTCTATGGTTATAGTTTTGCGTAAAGCCAATTTTTCCCTACTGCAAAGGAATAAATTTAAAGTAATCATCATTAAACCCAACAACATCAATTTAAAGTAACATGATGAGATTCACATGATATCCAAGTACTAGATACTCAAAACGTCCATAACCGGGGACACGGCTAACCATGATTAGTTTGTACACTCTGCAGAGGTTTGCGCACTTTACCCCACAAGATTCGATCGCCTCCGTTGGATTTCTCGCACTACATGGTGTTTGACAAACGGATGACCGAGACATAGTCTTTTAGAAGCGCTAGCACCTTACGATGGATAGACCGGTACACCTACTTTCCCCTACATCCGCTAGTCCACCATGTAAGAGTTCGCACGACTTAATCAACTATGCCAGAGCCCATAATGGCTTGTGGCTGCACACGGAAGTTTCTGGTATGAATAATCTCATGATCCCTTTGAGCCTGGGTGGCGGTCCATAAAGAAAAACAACAGGCAATCCTGGAATACCCAGGTACCTCAATCCACCCAGATGTGTGTTTAAGTTGCCACCTTAGTTAAACCATTAATTTAACAAACTCGCATCTGTCATGGATATCACTCACCCAATCCACGTCTACTAGCATAGCATGGCATAATAAGCAAACGTAGAAGTAACTCCCGAAGGTTGATAATAAAACAGGTAATAGGTACTACCTCATCTAATTCCCATCCCACAATTTAATTAGATCCTAATCATGCAATGTTTGAGGATTGATCTAATGCAATAAAACTAGGTAGTAAAAGAGGTATGATCAAAGTGTTACTTGCCTTGCAAATGATCTGCGAAACCTAGAGATTCGAAGTAACAGGCAGCACACTCCGGGTATTCTATCGCAGACAAACAAACAAGCATACAATAAGTACTCATCTAATGCATAGGTAAAACTCAAATAAGAGATCTAACCAGAAAGTTCAACTTAAGAACTCCGGTTTGCAAAAAGAATCAAATCGAACGAAGCAACGAAAGTCAAACGGCGAAAGAAAACAACTTCGTTCTACTAATCTGGACCTAAGTCAAATTTTACAAAATAAAAAACTTTTTTAAGTTGGTTAAACGGATAGAGGGTTTCGAGATGGAACTCTAGGCACTTGAATCGCCTGATTCCGATAAACGAGCGAAAAGTTATACTAAAACGAAAATTGGATCAGAAATCGCGATCAGAAAATAACCGCGAAGAATCCGAGAAAAAGAAAAACGACGAACGGATTAACGAACGAACGTTCGTTATCCAGATCTAATCTACGAATATGTTCGTTAAAACGAACGAACGAGCGAACGCTCGCTATTTAATCTAAACCGGAAACAAAACCGATCTAAATAAAAAACGGAAACTAAAAAAACCGGCGAAAAAACCGAACGGTTTTTCGAGAAAACCGGCAGTGCGGATTTCGAGGCGAGGCGAACCTCGAGTGGCGGGTCGGCGGCGGCGGCGTCCGGCGAGGCGGCGGGCGGCGGCGGCGGCGCGGGGCTCGAG
This sequence comes from Aegilops umbellulata, assembly GCA_032464435.1. Lineage (NCBI taxonomy): Eukaryota > Viridiplantae > Streptophyta > Magnoliopsida > Poales > Poaceae > Aegilops > Aegilops umbellulata. Next base: position 381,393,885 of record CP136054.1, read on the forward strand.
CCAGGCGGCGGCTAGGGTTTGACTCGAGGCTGGGCTGCCCCGGCTTATAAAGCCTTTGCGGGCCGGAGTCCCGGTCGGACAGGGCCCATAGGTCGGTTCGATATTTTTTTTAATAATTACGCGCAGAAGAAAAAAACAGAAATACTAAACGTACTCCAAAAATCCCGAAATAAAATTTCCCCAACTTCTAAAATCAAGCCAGAAAAAGTGAACATTTATTTGGGGCCTAAATGCAATTTTGAGAAACGCATATTTTTCCTAAATTCAAATAAAATAGCGAAAAACTCCGAAATAAAATCTTATTTGATTTTATTATTAAATCCTCAATATTTCTTTATCTTGGGAAAGTCATTTTATTCCCTCTCTCATATTCTTGTAATAGAAATAATTGTTGATAAAATAATTAAAATCAAAATGATCCTATTCTCAAAATTTGAGGAAAAGTCAAATATTTTTTTTCGAGAGTACGCCAATAGCGTACCTTATCTTTATAGAAGGAGAGCAACAAAGATTTACATGAGATTCCAAGCGGAGGATGCGAACATCACACCTATGGCCACACCCTAGACACCCCACTCAAAGCCCAAGCCTACTCTCTAACAAAACGAGACAACCCGCCTACTCCTAGACCCGCCTCCCTCCACTCTTGGATCTCCCGCAGAACCGCGCCAACCACCTGAAGAGGTGTTTTTTGTTGGGCCGTTCTATTGAAGACCCGTGCATTACGCTGCTTCCACAAAGTCCAGGTGACCGCAATCACGAAAGTGTCAAACCCGCGTTTGTGCTCTTTGCTGAAACCCCTCCTAGCCTGCAACCACCACTCTAGCAATGTATCCTCCGTCGTTGGCCGATCCACGATCAAGTTGAGCTCTTGTGGGCATTCATGCCACACTTCTCGTGCGAGAACACATTGGATCAATATGTGCTCCGCATTGTCCTCTGCGTGCAAACAGGTGAAGCAGCTAGAAGAGTGCTCTTGCAGCCCGTGCTTAGCTCTCCTGTCCGAGGTCCAAATCCGATGTTGGATCGCCAACCAGACAAATATTTTACACTTAAGAAGCGCCAAACTCTTCCAGATGCAAGAAGCATAGGCGACCCGCTGAATCCCTTGACACAAACGATGATATGTGGATCGAGCGGTGTACTGCCCGGACGGGTCCGCCAGCCAAGAGAAGCAATACGTCATGTCTGGATCCCGAGGCGCAGTACTAATAGCTAGATTGAGGTGAAGTAGTTGCATATGGCCCGTGAATGTGAGCTCTCCATTCAAATCCTGCAGCCACATTCCCTGCTCAAGGGCATCTCTCACCGTACGTCGGTTCCTGGTACGGGTATCCACCAGCTTATGGAGCAAGGGTGCTATATCCACCACAGCAAATCCATGAATCCATCTGTCCCTCCAGAACAACACCTTGGTACCATCTCCCACCTCAATATTTACCATGCTGTCAAAGACCTCTCTCGCGTCTTTATCTTCCAACTTTGCAAGCCCCTTCCATGGCCTCGTAAGGTCTGTCCTCTTTAACCACTCCCATCTCACCCTAAGTGCAAGTCCTTGAAGCTTTAGATCCCTCACCCCCAGACCACCCAAGTAAGTGGGTCTACATATCGTGCTCCAAGCCACCAAGCACTGCCCACCATTCACTTTATCTTTGCCAGCCCAGAAGAACGCACGCATCCATTGGTTGATCTCCTCCAACACCCACGCCGGGGCCTCCGTTATCATAAAGTGATGGATGGGTTTTGCCGCTATGACCGATTTAGAAAGCACGAGCCGACCAGACCTTTGGATCATCCACTTCTGCCATGCCGGATCGGCTTTCTTCACGTGGTCCAACATGGGCTGCCACTGAGCTCTACTTAGTTGGTGGATTGCCAACTGTAGACCCAAATATCTGCACGGGAAACTACCCACGATGCATTGCAAAATGTTCTCCAGCCGCACCCGATCCTCTGCTACTCCATTGATCATCACTGCCAAAGTTTTTTGGTAATTGATCTTCAAGCCCGATGCCTCCCCAAACATCCACAACGCTTCTTTCACAAAACTCAAGTCCATCCACGTGGGCTTAACAAACATCACCACATAGTCGGCATATCTGGACACACTTTGCTCGGCCGAGATCCCAATGAATTTACTCGACACCCCCAGAGCCACTGCTTTCGACATAATTTTAGACAACACATCCATCGCTATGTCGAACAACAGCGGAGACACTGGGTCCCCTTGCCTTAGTCCTTGCATGTGCTGGAATCTTCTTCCTGGATATCCGTTCACCAAGACTTTCGGGGTGGCTGTCTTGAGGAGAATGGACACCCAACACTGCCATTTAGCACCAAAACCTTTGTGCGCCAACACCTTAAACAGAAACGGCCAAGCGAGCGAGTCAAACGCCTTGGAAATGTCAAGCTTAAGGAAAACTCATGCCTCTCTCCTCGCATGTATCTTCCTGGCCACTTGCCGCACCAAGATGAAGTTATCGTGCAGATGTCTCCCTCCTATGAAAGCTGACTGGTTGGCTGCCACAATCTCCTTCATCCTCTTCCTAACTCAATTCTCCAGAAGCTTAGCGAAAATTTTGGCCACACTATGAGTCAGACTAATCGGGCGAAAGTCACCCACCGCCTCAGCGTCCGGCTTCTTCGGGATGAGCACACTATGAGCACGATTAAGTTTGTTGAATCCTCTGCCATCCCCAACATACAGCTTCATGAAAACTGCCATCACGTCCTCTTTTATAATATGCCACGCCTTCTGGTAGAATGCAGCAATAAACCCATCCGGACCTGGCGCACGATCACGAGGCAGGTCCTTGATCGTACTCCACACTTCCTCCTCCGAAAAAATCTCATCAAGCTCCGAAAGATTATGAGAGTCCATCTCCAGAAAGTCGAGATCCACGTCCACCTCCCTTGCGTGGGTTCTGCCCAGAAGCTGTTCATAAGCTTCTGAGAAGATCTCTTCCTTCCGATGCTGCTCAGTAATCAGCTCGCTGTTGTGTCTCACGTGCGGGATGAAATTCTTCGATCGACTATCGTTTGCCACTCCCTGGAATAGCTTGGTGTTAGCATCACCCTCTCGAATCCATCTTAAACCTGATCTCTGCCTCTCAATTGTCCTCTGCAAGGATGCCAACCCCAGCAAAGCCTGCTTAATGCTACCCCTAAGCCAGCTCTCCCCCGGCGAAAGGCTACGTGTCTCCATGGCACGGTCCAGTTTCAGAATGATGTAGTTTGCGATGGCCATCTGGATCTTGATATTTCCAGTCTTCTTTTGTCCCCACACCTACAGGGCCGTCGCGGTGTTCCGCAGAAGGAAATCCAGCCTTTTGAAAGGATCAATGATTTCCTGATCACACACCCGCGCATCTCGAACCGTCTGCTCAATCCCCTCCAACTTTAACCAAAACATCTCAAAACGAAACATCTTCTTAGCACAAAAAGGTGCCGAGGTAGTTAGATGCAGAGGCGAGTGATCGGAGATGTTAGTGCTAAGAGCTTGCAAGAGCAAATCCGGATAAGCTAACTCCCAATCCACCGTGACCAGCACCCTATCAATATTTGTCAACACCGGTTGCTCACGTTCATTGGACCATGTAAACCTCCCCACATGCAAATAAGGTTCTTTCAGCTCGCAAAAATCCACGAACTCCTTAAATCTTCTCATAATTCTCCTATTTAAGTTACTATTGCTCTTCTCTTCAGCCCTCAAGATCATGTTGAAGTCACCAAGAACCATCCAAGGCCCCGGGCAGACGGCCCTTCTATTATGAAGTTCGACTAGGAATTGCATCTTCGCGTCATCGCCTTGCGGTCCATAAACCACCGTCATCCACCACTCCATGCTGTCCTTGGTGTGCACCTTGCCCGTGAGCGAGTGGGTATCCAGTACAATGCTATCAACTTTCACAATCGTCGAATCCCAACCCAAAAGAATGCCTCCCCGAGTCTCCAATGTCGGCACATAGGCGAAGCCATCAAACGATGGCCCCAAGCATTGCATAGCTGTGAAAGGGTCAATTACATCAAGTTTTGTCTCTTGCAGAGCCACTAAGTTAACCTTGGCCTCCACTACAAACTCCCTAACCGCATTCCTCTTAGCTGGGTTATTCAAACCCCTCACGTTCCAACATAAAATCCTTGGGTTCCAATCCATAATACCCCAAGACATCCAACCTCCCCGCTCATCGAACAGCCATCAAGCTGCTCCCAGAACAACCGTAGATCCTGCCGCCAAATCCCTCGCCGCTGGCACTTCCTTGCCAAAAAGGGCATCAATTACCCGGATGTGCTGCTCCCTCAAGGGAGAGTCAAAAATCTCAGCTAGCTCCGCTATTTGTTCCTCATTGCCATCCAAGTCCTCAGGCACGATTCCGAGCGCACACGTGAGCACATTCTCAGCCTGAGTCGCGTTGCAGGCCTTGCTCACCGGAGCCTTCTTCGAACCCCTGGTCGTGCGACGCGGTGTAAACGGCTCAGCCTCCGGGCGCAGCGAGGACTGCACCTCCATGAGCAAGGGGGGAGCCAGCTTACGTACGAGCGCATTACAGAACCATTTGACCTTTCCATACGCCACCGCCTCCTGAGGAGTCACTCCACTCGTGCATGTCGGAACCTGCAGTTGCATGTTTGAATTGACGTGCCGATCCTCCGAAAACACCATACCCCCCTGGGATGCCGCCACTTGTCTCAGCTCCAAACTTTCCTCCACACAGACCGGATCGCAACCCACAATCATTGGTGGGGCCAGCTGCTGGTGTACTGGGGGCAGATCGAACACGTCAGGCGCCGCACCATCCAAGTGGGGGTCCGCCAGGTGCTCCTCCGCATGCACCAACAACTGCCCCGGCTCCAGCACCACCGGTGGGCCCACTGGCACGCCCGCCACTTCCACTGTAGCCCCCTCCCTTGGCTGGTCTTGGGGCACCTGCCCTATCTCTGGGCCCGCAGTGCCGGACCCCACTAGCTCACGCCCCGAGCCAACCGCCTCACACTCCAATCGGGAACCAATCAGTCTCTCCACGCTCGCCATCCCTTCACCACCTATCTGATCCATAGAGATATCAGCCAATAGCGTCTCTCCCTGCGGAGGCCGAGGCTCCACGGGATTATCACCTAGGCCCACCACCCCGTGGCTCACATCCTGCTCCGGACCCGCAGCCCGAACCACCAACTGACCATGGCCCCACTCAGAATCAATCGACCCTTCTGTTGTCGGCTCGACAACAACTGGCACGACATTCGGTGGGGCCACCTCGGGATGCTCAGCCACCTGCGCATTGCTGTTGCCGCCTGGTGGGTTCGAATTTTGGCGCCCGCTTCCGCCCGCGGCCCCAGCTTGCTTTTCCACCTCGCCCAACCGATCAAAAGCAGACAACCGGGACGTAAGCCTATCATGAACCGTCATCCCGGCCCCACGTCTCCCCGCCCGAAGCAGTGGGTCCATCGGGGGGATCTGCCAGTCTCCGTCGTCGCCAACTCCGGCCAGGCGAGCGGCATGAGTGCCCGCCGGTGCACCACCTCCGCCACCCGAAGCAACACCTCTCTGATCGCGAACTCCAGCCTGCCAAACCATCCGTCGGGTCGTCGGTCCACCGCCCATGTCTGGCTCCGAGTCAGGTAGCCCGCTCTGCCCACTGTCCGACGAAGCTCCAAAGAACCATGGCTCCTCTCCCTCCGGAAATGTCGTCATGGAATCCAAGTGGATGAGAACCTTGTGTTGCAGCATCTTCGGCTTGTACAACTCACGCTGCTCCAACGGCTCCGGCACTGCAAGACACCTGCGCGACGGGATCAGATCCGGCTCCGCCGTCCACGCCTTGAGCTTAAACAACAACAAATCAGACCGCGATGATGTCTCTGGAGCCACTGCCTCGATGATGCAAGACACCGCCAGCAAACTCTTGACCACGTCAAGCTCCCAGGCATGCGGGGGAATGCCTTCCAGTTCTAGCCCCACCTTGAACTTCATGGTGGCGAACACGACTTGGGACTGCCGGATCCACTGCCTGATGAGAAACGACGCCCATTGTGCTCCAACACCGGTCACAGACCCATCCTGTTCCGGTCCTCCTGTCTAGCAAAGATCACTAGGAAATCCTCTGGCCTGAACCGATGCACCGACACCCTCTCCGGCGGGATGCCCATCCTGGAATGGAACGCCTCCATCACCTTCTCCGGCGAGACATCCTCTTTGTTTCCACCCACGTAGACAACCATGGCCTTCTGCAACCGCCCTTCCAAGTCATCCATCTCACGGGTCCTCCTGACCACACATAGCTCGCCCGGCTCCATCTCCAAATCCAAGTCCATCTCCAGCCACGACGGCGCGAGGCGGGGCCACGCTGGAGCAGCCGGAACAGAGCGCGACGCAGGGGGTGGCGGGGGAGGGGGAAGGTACCTCTCCCCACCAGCCGCCCGGGGTCCCGACGCAGCACCCTCCACCCTCCCCGGCAAGCGACCTTGGCCGCGGCCTCTTGCCTGAGCTCCTCGACCGGAGAAGGGCTGCGCGGCCTCTTGCATTGCGACGCGACATGGCCCGGCAGCCCACACCCGAGACAGACAACATCGTTGGTGCAGTCCTTCAAGAAGTGCCCTTTTGACAGACACCGGAAACACTTGTCCCGCATCTCTGGCGAAACTTCCTTGCGAGGAGGGGGCGAGCGACGCAGCTCAAGTGCCCGACGACTCTCCTCCAAACGCCGCTGCCACATGGTCTTCTTGGAAGCAGGGGCCTCCTGCCACTGCGAGATCCGCCTCGATGCACCGGCGCCATCACCCACGGCAACCAGAGCGGCCGGCGCCCGCGCCGCCTCCGACTCCTCGGAGGCCGACGAGAGCCCCAGGCCAGACACCACCGGCCGCTCGCCCTGGAAGGACGAAGTGACCGACCGTGGACTCGCCGCCATAGAGCTCACGGACACACGAGAAGCGAGGAAAAGGGGGAGCGAGGCGAGCGACGACCAGATCTGAGGTGGACGCCGCGCCCGGAGTGGCACGCGGCGGAGTGGTGGACGCCGACGCCGGAGAGACGCTCGGCGGTGAGCGCAACGGAATGACTTGGGAGAGGGAGAGGGAGAGGGAGAGGTTTCGGATCTTTGCCAGAAAAGTAAAATATGAAAATAATGAAATTCCCAACTCTCTCCATGGGTCCTTGAGTTGCGTAGAATTTCTAGGATCGAAACCAAAAGCAAATAAAATATGATATGCAATGATGATCTAATGTATAACATTCCAAATTGAAAATTTGGGATGTTACAAACCTACCCCCCTTAAGATGGATCTCGCCCTCGAGATTCGGGTTGGCTAGAAAATAGGTGAGGGTGGTCCATGAGCAAATCTTCCTCTCGTTCCTAGGTGGCTTCATCCTCCGTGTGGTGGCTCCACTGAACCTTGCAAAACTTGATAACCTTGCTGCGGGTGACTCGGCTGGCAAACTCGAGAATCTTAACTGGTTTCTCCTCATAGGTCAAATTGTTATCCAACTGAATTGCTTCCAATGGCACTGTGTCTCTCAAAGGAATGTCAGCCATCTCCGCGTGGCACTTCTTCAACTGAGAAACGTGGAACACATCATGAACTCCTGACAACCCTTCGGGCAATTCCAACTTGTAAGCCACTTCTCCCATACGTTCGAAAACTCGACATGCTCCTACAAATCGTGGTGCTAACTTTCCCTTAACTCCAAAGCGCTTAATTCCCCGAAGTGGAGATACTCGAAGGTAAACTCTGTCTCCGACTTCGTAAACTGTCTCCTTGCGTTTAGAATCTGCGTAGCTCTTCTGCCTGGACTGGGCTACCTTGAGCCTATGGCGAATCAACTTCACCTTCTGTTCAGACTCCTTAACCAAATCAGGTCCAAACAACTGGCGGTCTCCAACTTCGTCCCATGACAATGGTGTCCTGCACCTCCTTCCGTACAAGGCTTCGAAAGGGGCCATTTTCAAACTGGTTTGATAGTTGTTGTTGTAAGAGAACTCTGCATATGGCAAATTTTCGTCCCAACTAGATCCATAGTCTAGCGCACAAGCTCTCATCATATCCTCCAAAATATGATTAACTCTCTTGGTCTGTCCATCTGTCTGTGGATGAAAAGTTGTACTGACCTCTAGCCTGGTACCCAAAGTTTCGTGCAACTGCTTCTAGAACTTTGAGGTAAACTGGGTTCCTCTATCTAATACGATACTCCTCGGAACTCCATGCAGACATACGATCCTGTTCATGTATATCTTTGCCAACTTAGCACTGGTGTACGTGGTCTTTACCAGGATGAAATGAGCTACCTTCGTCAATCGATCAACTACAACCCAAATCGAGTCATAGCCAGAACGAGTCCTTGGTAATCCCGTGATAAAATCCATGCCTAGCTTATCCCACTTCCATTCGGGTATCGGCAATGGCTGTAACAATCCTGCTGGCTTCTGATGATCTGCTTTTACTCTCTGACATACATCACAAACTGCTACATACTTTGCAATATCTTTCTTCATTCCGGTCCACCAGAAAGTATCCTTCAAATTCAAATACATCTTGGTATTTCCTGGGTGAATCGAATACGGTGAATCATGTGCCTCTTGCAGAATCAACTTCCTGATCTCCGGGTCATTGGGCACATAAACACGGTCTTCAAACCATAGGGTGTCGTGCTCATCCTCATGAAAACCTTTAGCCTTTCCTTCGCTCATTTTCTCTTTTATCAAAACAATCTCCTTGTCAGTCTTCTGCTTCTCTGATTTTATCCATCAAAGTTGACTGAATCTCCAATGCTGCTACATTGCCTCTTAGAACTATTTCCAAACATAGCTCATGAAGATCCTCGGCTAACTCCTTTGGTATTTCTCTCATCATTAGTGTATTGACATGGCTCTTACGGCTCAATGCGTCAGCTACTACATTAGCCTTTCCGGGATGGTAATGCAATCTCATATCATAATCCTTGATGAGCTCCAACCATCTCCTTTGTTTGAGGTTCAACTCCTTCTGCGTGAAATTGTACTTCAAACTCTTGTGATCCGTGTACACCTCACAATGATTTCCAATGAGGAAATGTCTCCATGTTTTCAATGCATGCACTACGGCTGCTAACTCCAAATCATGCGTGGCATAATTTAATTCGTGAGGCTTCAGTTGTCGTGAAGCATACGAAACAACTCTTCCCTCCTGCATAAGTACTGCCCAAAGTCCTCGACGTAAAGCGTCGCAATATACCTCATAATCCTTGGTCTGATCTGGCAAAATCAACACCGATGAGGTAACCAAACGCTTCTTCAATTCCTGGAAACTAGCCTCACACTCCTCAGTCCATACGAACTTGGTATCCTTCTTCAACAACTCTGTCATAGGCTTTGCAATCTTAGAGAAGTTCTCAATAAATCTCCGGTAGTATCCTGCGAGTCCAAGAAAACTCCGGATCTCTCCAACTGTTGTTGGTGCTTCCCAATTGGTCACAGTGATAACCTTTGTGGGGTCAACTGCTATTCCTTCTCTGGATATAACTTGTCCGAGGAATCCTACTTCCTTCAACCAAAACGCACATTTGCTGAACTTGGCGTATAACTGGTGTTCTCGAAGTTTCTTCAGTACCAATCGCAAATGTTCTTTATGCTCTTCTTCATTCTTCAAATAAACCAGAATATCATCAATGAACACCACGACGAACTTATCCAAAAACTCCATAAACACTTTGTTCATCATGTTCATGAAATAGGCAGGTGCGTTAGTCAGACCAAATGACATAACGGTATACTCATATAGTCCATATCTTGTGGTGAATGTTGTCTTAGGTATGTCTTGCTCTTGAATCTTCAATTGATGGTACCCTGATCGCAAATCGATCTTGGAAAACACTTTAGCTCCTTGCAATCGATCAAATAGATCATTGATCATCAGTAGTGGGTACTTGTTCTTGATTGCTACCTCGTTCAATCCGCGGTAATCAACAACCATCCTTAATGATCCATCCTTTTTCTCCACTAGGAGTACTGGTGATCCCCAAGGCGAAGAACTTGGGCGAATGTAACCCTTATCCAGTAACTCCTTAATCTGCTTCTTAATCTCCACCAAATCCTTTGCGGGCATCCTGTATGGTTTCTTCGATATTGGCCATGTGCCTGGCAAAAGCTCAATCAAAAACTCAATATCTCTATCTGGTGGCATGCCTGGCAACTCTTCTGGAAATACGTCAGGGAAATCCTTTACCACTGGTACTTCCTCCTGCACAACTCCTGATAAGGAATTTACTTGTGTCCTGTTTGGCGCATGCCAGGATACATACTTGATCCTTCTTCCTTCTGGCGTTGTGAGCAAAATTGTCTTACTTGCGCAATCGATGTTTCCTCCATACATCAACAGCCAATCCATACCGAGAATTACATCCAAACCTTGGGATTCCAGAATAATTAAATCCGTTGGGAAAACATGTCTTCCTATACTTAATGGCACTTGAAAACATCCTTGACTGGCCATGTACTCTGCTCCTGGTGAGCTTACTAGCATAGGTGTTTTAAGAATCCTAGTGGGCATGCTATACTTATCCACAAATCCCCTTGGTATGTATGAATGCGATGCACCAGTATCAAAAATAACGAGTGCAGTAAATGACTTAACCAAAAACTTACCAATTACTGCATCGGGCTGAGCTTCAACCCCTACCACATTAACGTGGTTCACCTGTCCCCTGTTGAAAGGGTTCGGCTTCTTCCTAGAGCTTCCATTGCCATTCTGGCCTTCAGGACATTCATTGGCATAATGTCCGGTCTTTGAACAATTGAAACAGGTGACTTGGCTCAGGTCTCTCTTGGCTGGGGTTGATGGGGTGGTACGGTTCTGGCCGTTGCTTCCTCCATTCCCATTACCATTCTTGGGGCCATTATGGTTGTGCGAGCTACCACCTCCATGGGTATGCTGAAAATGAACTCCCGATTTAGGGGTAAGACGGGGCTTCTGCTAAGCTCCTGAATTATACTTCCCCTCTCCATACTTCCTCTTGCGCTTTTCAATTTGCTGCTGCTTCCCCTCAATCATAAGAGCATGATCTACCAGCTCCTGGTAGTTGTTGAAACTTGCTACCATCAACTGCATACTCAGCTCATCATTCAGTCCTTCCAGAAACTTCTCCTGCTTAGCTGCATCCGTAGCAACGTCATCTGGGGCATAAAGTGCTAGCTTACTAAAGTCATCCACATACTGGCCAACAGTTCGTCCTCCTTGGCGCAAGTTGCGAAACTCACGCTTCTTCATGGCCATAGCTCCTGCTGAAACAGGGGCAGTACGGAAAGCTTGCTGAAACTGATCCCATGTGACAGTGTCTACAGGGTAGGTGGCTGTAAAATTCTCCCACCATGCTGCTGCGGGTCCTTCAAGCTGATGTGCGGCAAATTTCACCTTTTCCCCATCTGTACATCCTGCAGTGGTCAACTCCCTCCCTGTCTTGCGGAGCCAATCATCTGCTACTATCGGCTCGGTGCTACTGGAAAACACCGGCGGATTTAGCCTAAGAAAACGGGTTAAGTGATCAACTAGTGGTGGCGGCGGTGTGTTGTTGTTGTTGTTGTTGTTGTTGTTGTTGTTCTGGTTCTGGACTAACAACTACATCAAGGCATTCTGATGCTGGATCAACTGAGTGAGCTCCGGTGGGAAAGCAAATCCATTGTCACGTCTCGGAGGCATCTGAGGGTTTAGAAAAGATGAGAATTAAGAAAAAAATGAGGTCTAAAGATAAAACACTACCCAAATGCACATGAGACAAATGCGCACAAAATCACTTCATTCAATCAAACAAAGGCATACAATCGGTCTAGAACTATCGCAAAAGTGCGTGGACTATATTATGTACATGGTGGAACACTACTACTATTATGGTGGTCTACTAGAAAAACTGCTCTGATGAAGACTCCATGATATCTGCTCCAGCTTCGTCTTCGAAATCATCATCACTAGGATCGGAATCAATGTCGTCGATGATGATGTAGTTATCTGGACAGGTGCAATCTTCATCTTCTCCTCCGGGTGCTGAGTTCCCCATGAGTTCTTCAATTTTCTCCTTAAGATTGCCGTTTTGTCTCACTAGAGCTACTATCTCATCCATGTAGTCCTTGCGAGTGGCCTTCAGTTCTCCTTCTAGCTCAATAATCTTGGCTTTTGCTTCCTTCAACTCCATCATGTCTTCTCACATCTGGTTCTCCTGGCGTCGAATGTGCTGGTTTAACTCTTGGATGAAAGCTGCAATGGATCTATCCTTCTTGGTGCTAAATATCTCCCATTGTTCATCTCAGCGTCCGCAAATCTGGTAGATAGTATCCTTGAGGTCTTCTTGATAAACTTCTCCAATGCGTCCCATGGTTATATGAGCTGCCATGCTCTTTCCCAGACTCCAGGTTGCTGCATTGAGAACACACTCTATGGGTTACGTGACTGGCGCGAACGTTCTTCCTGGAACTTGAGCTTGAATCTTCCAACGCTCCTCTTCAGGTAAAGTGGCGTTGTAGGTCTTGGTGAAGCTTGGTATTCCAATGTTCAGGTACTTAGTGACTTCCTTCAGGTGTCGTCCAAAAGGTGTATCTTCATCCGGGTGGGTGAACTTGATCCTCGCTTCCGTCATCCTAAAAGAGTAGAAAAGATGAGGAGTCAGAAATGAGAACAGAGTAGTGATCTAGGGCTTTTGCTTAGTGGTCGTATCCTACAGTCAGCGTGTGCTCTGATACCATCTCTGTAGCGACCAGACCTCAAACAGTCTGATCTCTGTGCTCAGGTGTCATCCCTGGATTAGTAATGCTGACACCACACAGTACTCGAAGGATTTATAATAGAGTAGCAATCACACACTTATTACATCGAATGTCTCAAAGAGACCTTATTACAATAAATATGGCTTAAGGCTATCTAATAACGATAACATCGGAAGGCTTGGAAGATAAGCGAATCCATCAACTCCAACGGCATCACTGAGTATATAACCACGACCTAAATGGCACCTTACTCGTCGTCTGAAAAGTCTGCAACATGAAACGTTGCAGCCCGAAAACGGGTCAGCACATGGAATATGCTGGCAATGTAACACATAGAGAGTAATGAAAGATTAAGCCTATACTACATGCATATATGGCTGGTGGAAAGCTCTATGGTTACAGTTTTGCGTAAAGCCAATTTTTCCCTACTGCAAAGGAATAAATTTATTTAACTGTCATGGTGCTTGTTAAACATTGAGAATGGTTGACAGCATCCTCAATCCCATCAAAGTAATCATCATTAAACCCAACAACATTAATTTAAAGTAACATGATGAGATTCACATGATATCCAAGTACTAGATACTCAAAACGTCCATAACCGGGGACACGGCTAAACATGATTAGTTTGTACACTCTGCAGAGGTTTGCTCTCTTTTCCCCACAAGACTCGATCGCCTCCGTTGGATTTCTCGCACTACATGGTGTTTGAGAAACGGATGACCGAGACATAGTCTTTCAGAAGCGCTAGCACCTTACGATGGATAGACCGGTACACCTACTTTCCCCTACATCTGCTAGTCTACCCTGTAAGAGTTCTCATGACTTAATCAACAATGCTAGAGCCCATAATGGCTTGTGGCTGCACACGTAAGCTTCTAGTATGAATAATCTCATGATCCCTTTGAGCCTGGGTGGCGGTCCATAAAGAAAAACAATAGGCAATCCTGGAATACCCAGGTACCTCAATCCACCCAGATGTGTGTTTAAGTTGCCACCTTAGATAAACCATTAATTTAACAAACTCACATCTGTCATGGATATCACTCACCCAATCCACGTCTACTAGCATAGCATGGCATAATAAGCAAACGTAGAAGTAACTCCCAAAGGTTGATAATAAAACAGGTAATAGGTAGTACCTCATCTACTTCCCATCCCACAATTTAATTAGATCCTAATCATGCAGTGTTTGAGGATTGATCTAATGCAATAAAACTAGGTAGTACAAGAGGTATGATCAAAGCGTTACTTGCCTTGCTGATGATCCGCGAAACCTAGAGATTCGAAGTAACAGGAGGCGCACTCCGGGTATTCTATCATAGACAAACAAACAAGCATACAATAAGTACTCATATAATGCACAGGTAAAACTCAAATAAGAGATCTAACCAGAAAGTTCAACTTAAGAACTCCGGTTTGCAAAAAAAATCAAATCGAACGAAGCAACGAAAGTCAAACGGCGAAAGAAAACAACTTCGTTCTACTAATCTGGACCTAAGTCAAATTTTACAGAAGCAAAAACTTGTTTAAGTTGGTTAAACGGATAGAGGGTTTCGAGAAGAAACTCTAGGCGCTTGAATCGCCTGATTCCGATAAACGAGCGAAAAGTTATACTAAAACGAAAATCGCGATCAGAAAATAACCGCGGAAAATCCGAGAAAAAGAAAATCGACGAACGGATTAAAGAACGAACGTTCGTTATCCAGATCTAATCTATGAATATGTTCGTTAAAACGAACGAACGAGCGAACGCTCACTATTTAATCTAAACCAAAAAAACCGATCTAAATAAGAAAACGGAAACAAAAAAACCGGCGGAAAAACCGCACGGTTTTTTGAGAAAACCGGCGGCGCGGATTTCAAGGCGAGGCGAACCTCGGGCGGTGGGTCAGCGCCGGCAGCGTCCGGCTATCGGGGAAGCTGCCTCGGCGAGCACCTATGGGGACGGAGCCCCTTTTCGGTTCGGCGGGGGGCGGAGGTCGCACGAAGAGCAGATCGAGGCGGGGCACACGAGCGGTTTACCCAGCTTCGGAGCTCTCCGGAGAGATAATACTCCTACTGCTGCTTTGTGGTTTGATTGAGTTCTTGCTCGGGAGCGCTGAGTGCTACAGTACACACAAGCAGCTAACGAGACCGAGCGTGAGTGTTCTGCCGTCCTCCCCCTACGTTGTGCATGGGCCTCCTTCTTTATGATCAAGGGGTCTCCAACAGGTGGCAACGTAGTCAAGGGTAAAAATGGAAAGGTGCTGCAGTGCAGAAAAGGGACCGTCAGGGGACAAGGGCATTAAATGCCTATCTACGTCGCCCAAACAGTGCAGAAAAGGGACCGTCAGGGACGCCACCGCTCGCCACGATGGCGATCTTGTCAGCGCCGCTTGCCACAGTGCACCCCTGGCTGCACAGCCTCCCGCCACATACGCCTGGAAGGGTCTCAGAGCGACACGTTGGTGGGTGAGCTGGAGCGCGGGTACAGAGTGGTTGCTAGTCGCGGCAAACGCCTTGTCGCGGCCGTTGTCTTGCCGCGGCCGGGAGCTTGTCGCTCACCGGGTCTTGCCGGGACGCGTGGCGCGTCGCGGCAAGTTCCTTGAGATGCCTTGGTTGGCCTTCCCGACAAGCTCCTCTTGCCGGGGCTTCGCGCCTTGAGTGGCCTTCCCGGCAAGCTCCTCTTGCCGGGGCCTTATGTCTTGAGTGGCCTTCCCGGCAAGCTCCTCTTGCCGGAGCCTTGTCTTCTTGGCTTAAATACTTTGTTATTGAATGGCTTTAAAGGAACCAAGTAGGTCCTTGGCGATCACCTGGCAAGCCTTGCCGCGGGACGCTGCGACTGCCCGTGCACAAGTTCGGGATACTAGGGTACCCCTACTCTAGTACACCGACAGGAGCCCCCGGGCCTGGGCCACACACGGTGCCGAGCGCTGTTGGGCCAGGCCCAAAACAGGGCACGGGCACACGCGGCCTGGATCACGCCGCATCTGACTCCGCATCCACTGCGCCCTACCCGAGCGGCACGCGTCAATTACAACATCGTGGGAGAAATCGTGGGTGGTTTCTTTATTCGGAAAGGCGGAACGTCCGCCCCCTCCCTCCTTATAAGCAGGGGAAACAGGGGCAGTTCGCGCCTTCCCCATAAACGGAGGGAGGGGTGGAGGCGTGGTTTTCGAGGCGTCCACTCCCCACGATCACGGGGTGGGGAGGGGTCGCCTCATCCGTCGCCTCGGTTCTGTACGCCTGCCACGCGGCCTCCATGCGCTTGGGGGTGGCGAACGGTGGAGGCGGGAAACCGGGCCGTCGTGGGTCGAGGCAGCGGGTCGGTCCCAGTTCCTTGCTCCTCCTGTGTCTTGATTAGCTGAGCGGGGCGGCCGATCCCCCACCCTGTTCCTTTATAAGGAGCGGGAGGGGGGACGGAGGGCCCGTATTCTTTCATCTCCTCTTTCCTTCAGCTTCTGCTCCCCTCTCTCTCATTTGCCATGGAGAAAGGGAACCCTGGTCCTTCAACGGTGGCGGCGAGGGTCGCCGCTAGACAACGCGTCCCTCCTTCTCCCGCACCGGTGGTGGCAGAGCCAGCCGTAAGGGGAAGAGGGAGGGGGCGAGGCCGCGGGCGAGGCCGCGGGCGAGGTCGAGGGCGAGGCCGAGGCACTCGGGGCAGAGGTGGACGAGGCGGCTCGCCGGCCTCGCCTCCGCCAGCGGCTCTTCTTCCGATGGCGGGCCATATCGGGGACGACCCTTGCGAGTTCTTTGTCAGGCTGCGTCGGCCGCCTCGTCGTCGCCTTCGTCTCCCGACTCCATTTGCGAGCGAGATGGAGTTGGATCCGCCCGAGACACTGAGGCTGCACATGAGGGGCTGTGGAATCAGCGGTACGCGAGTCCGCGTTGACTTCCCGGCCCCTAATGTGATGTATCTTGGTCGAGGGTGGAAGATGTTCGCCCGTATCCACCGCCTGACGGAGGGGCTCACCCTCCATTTTAAGCTGATGGAGGGCGGTCTCCTCTCTGTCAAGGTCTTTGGGTGCTTCGGAACTCGGGCAAGGAGCTGCGTGGAGAGCTCCTCTGATAGCGAAGACTCCTCCTCGAGCGAGAGTGACGAGGAGGACAACGGCAGCGATGATGAGGGTAGCGGGTGGCAGGATGACGGGTCCGACTAGGTGTCGGGCGCCGCTCCGTGTGGCACCGACGACCCCATCATCCATGTCGCCGGCTCCTCGAGCTTCTCGGGGTCGTCTCCTTGGGCGGCTGGCGTAGGGAGGCTGCAGAAGAGGAAGAGGGCAGGCGGCAAGGCCGTCAACTCGAAGTACATGGGCACGACGCCCTCGACAGCGTGCTGACGTCCTGCCGCCTCGTGTTCGAGCCCTGCCTCCGGCGCCGCCATCACCATCCAGCCTTGGACGACCACCGAGATGTTCTCTTGGTGTCTTCTGCCGCCTGTAGCTCGTCTAGGCGCCCCTTTTGCCCCTTTCGCCTCCTTGACCTACCTCCTGAAGAGAGGGACAAGAAAGGGATTACGGGCACCTTATCTCTTTTTAGTTTGTAAGCCCTCGGGCCTTAGCTGCATTTAAAACTTGTAATCCCATTATTCATGTTTTTCATTCTCTATGAACTGTACCTGAGTGGAATGCTTTTTTATGAAAAGGGGATGCTTGCTGGGTCACTTGTCTTGTGGGTGGAACCCACGTCAAGGAGAAATCCTTAATATCTTTAATATAGACACTTCTTTCACCGGCAGCAGGCCCTGCCGTCTTCCCATGTCGCTCGACCTTTCTCACGCTTTTGGCGGAGGCAGGGATGAGGCGGGTTCAGGCTCCTCATTTCGTTCCTTTGCTGCCGCGACTACGACCAAACCTGGCCCCAGGAACGAGCCCTAGGGCCTAGAGTTAGGGGAGCACAGTAGCTTTTAGGAAGAAATGAGGTTTCGCATACCTCAGTCCATAAGAGAATGCATGATAAGGAATGAAAAACTTATCTGAGATTGCAGCCCCCGGCAACTCTGGTTCGCCATGGGTGAGTCTTTGTACTTGCAGCCCCCGGCAACACTGGCTTGCCGGGGTCCACATGCTGGTCCGTCCTCCTTGCCATTTTCGTCCTCAAGTGGTCCGGCCAGTATACTCGAGCCCTGCGAACCAAGGGAAACGAAAGAACAGCGAAGGGACGCACACCCGACCTCTAAGCTAGGGGCTAGCCGCTACTAAGCACTATCAACCCTAACCAAGGACGAGACTCGATCTAGCATGCATGCTATAACTTAGGGCGCCAGCGCTTCATCTACGCTCAGGGTCTGCGCCTGGATTTGTACAAAGGATTACATGCAACAGCGGCAAGACTTGTACAAAAGGTGGTTGCCGGAGCACGATCCGGCAACCGCGCCTTACGGATAAAACTTACGAAGATGCTCGATGTTCCAGGAGTTGCTCACCGGAATGCCATCTTCGGTCTCAAGGCGGACAGCACCAGGCCTAGTGACTCGTTTCACCCGATAAGGGCCTTCCCACTTTGGCGTCAACTTGTTGGAATTCTTGGCGGACTGAACGCGCCGAAGAACAAGGTCGCCTTCCTCAAGACTTCTGGCGTTAACTTTGCGGCTATGGTAGCGGCGCAAAGCTTGCTGGTATCGAGCAGCTCGTACAGCAGCCTGAGGACGGTCTTCCTCAAGGAGCAGCGCGTCATCTTCCCGCAGCTGCTCTTGCTCAAGCTCATCATAAGCGAGCACTCGAGGTGACCCGTATACGAGTTCCGTGGGGAGAACTGCCTCTGCTCCATAGACTAGAGCGAAAGGTGTCTGGCCAATGGCTCGATTTGGTGTCGTCCTGATCGACCAAAGAATCACCGGCAGCTCCTCAATCCAGTTTTTTCCGCACCCGTGCAGCCTGTCGAAAGTCCTGGTCTTGAGTCCACGCAGCACTTCAGCATTTGCCCTCTCCGCTTGACCGTTGCTCCTGGGGTGAGCAACAGAAGCGAAGCAGACCTTGGCGCCAAGATCTTGGACGTACTGCATGAAGGTGCGGCTCGTGAATTGCGTACCGTTGTTGGTGATGATCCTGTTAGGGATCCTGAAGCGGCAAACAATCGACCTGAAGAACTTGACTGCTGACTGTGCTGTCACCTTCCTCACTGCTTCCACTTCTGGCCACTTTGTGAACTTGTCGATTGCAACGTACAAGTACTCAAAGCCCCCGACTGCTCGGGGGAAGGGGCCGAGGATGTCGAGCCCCCAGACCGAAAATGGCCAGGATAAAGGGATCGTCTGGAGATCTTGAGCAGGCTGGCGTATTTGCTTGGAATGGAACTGGCACACTTCACACTTGGTTACTTGTGCAGTTGCATCCTGGAGGGCTGTCGGCCAAAAGAAACCTTGCCGGAATGCTTTGCCGGCAAGTGCTGTTGCGCCAATGTGGTGACCACAGATGCCTCCATGTATCTCTGCCAACAGCTTTTGTCCATCTTCCCGGTGAATACACTTCAATTTCACACCGTTGAGTCTTCTTCTGTACAGTGCGTTGTCGACGAACTGGTACATACTTGACTGCCGGGCTACTCTTTCCGCTTCTTCTTGCTCTTCGGGAAGTTCTCCTGTCTGAAGGAAACAGACGATCTACTGTGCCCATGCTGGAGCTTGTGGCTCGACAAAAAGGACTAAAGGCACATCTGCTGCTGTGGGAACATCCGCTTCTACGGCGAGAAACTGCGGCTCAGCCGGAGCTTGACGTTCCCCGGAAAGCTTGCCGGACCAAAACTTGTCGGGAGCGTCTGCTTCAACGGAACAAACCCTGGGGTTTGCCTGAGCAGAGTGCTCCCCAGCACTCTTGGTGTTGATCTTGGGGACCTTCTTGGCGGTGGCTTCGGGAAGCTCTGCCGGAAAATAGTCACCAGAAATCAACTTCCTCTTCTTGATCTGTCCAGTTGATGGCGTCACAGACGGTTGAGTCAGCTTGAGCACAAAGATCCCTGGTTCCACAGGTAACTTAAGTGCTGCACACTTTGACAGGCCATCAGCAATGTCGTTCTGAGCTCTTGGAACATGTTCCATCTGTAGGCCGACAAAGTGCTCTTCTAGCTTCCTCACTTCATCAATGTAAGCTTCCATCAACGGACTCTGATAATTCTTGTTCACTTGGCGGACGATAAGCTGCGAGTCACCCCTGACAATGAGCTTCTTGATTCCAAGGTCTGCCGCGATCCTGAGACCGGCAAGCAACCCTTCATACTCTAAAGTATTGTTTGTTGCTTGCTCCTTGAGAAAGTGCATCTGGACTACGTACTTGAGGTGCTCTCCGGTGGGTGCGACAAGCAGCACGCCAGCACCGGCGCCTTGCAGCGAAAAGGCACCATCAAAGTACATCAGCCACTCTTTGCTTGCCTCCTTGATGGGGATGCTCGTTTCTGAAATTTCTCCATCTGGTGTTGGCGTCCACTCTGCTATGAATTCTGCCAATGCTCTGCTTTGGATAGTTGAAGTGCTCTTGAACTTGAGGCCAAAGCTTGACAGTTCCAGTGCCCACTCAACAATCCTGCCTGTTGCTTCTGGATTCTGCAGTATCCTCTTCAGCGGAAAGCGAGTGACAACTGCGATCTCATGTGCTTGTGTAACGCCCTCAATGCGGCTATATCTCCCACGTGTCGAGGCACGACTTAGAGGCATAACCGCATTGAAAGCAATGTCGCAAGTGAGGTAATCTTCACACAATCCATGTAATAAATAAAGGGGAAAGATACATAGTTGGCTTACAATCGCCACTTCACACAAGTACATAAATAACATCCATCATACAGATTACACTCAAGGTCCGACTACGGTACCAAAATGAAAGAAGACTACCCCAAATGCTAAACAGATCCCCGGATCACCCAACTGGGCTCCACTACTGATCATCTGGAAAAGAAACATAGTAACGGCCACGTTCCTCGTCGAACTCCCAAATGAGCTCGGTCGCGTCATCTGCACTGGCATCGTTGGTACCTGCAACTGTGGTGATAATATCTGTGAGTCACGGGGACTCAGCAATCTCACACCCGCGAGATCAAGACTATTTAAGCTTAAAGGTGGGAAAGGGGTTTGTGAGGTGGAGCTGCAGCAAGCGACTAGCATATGGTGGCTACAGCGCAAAAGAGAGCGAGAAGAGAAGGCAAAGCACGGTCGAGAAGCTAGAAGTGATCAAGAAGTGATCCTGAAACAACCTACGTCAGACATAACTCCAACAACCGTCTTCACTTCCCGGACCCCGCCGAGAAGAGACCATCACGGTTACACACGCGGTTGATGTGTTTTAGTTAAGGTCAACTTTCGGGTTTTCTACAACCGGACATCAACAAATTCCCATCTGCCTCATAACCGCGGGCACGGCTTTCGAAAGATAAAACCCTGCAGGGGTGTCCCAACTTAGCCCATGATAAGCTCTCACGGTCAACGAAGGATATTCCTTCTACTGGGAAGACCCGATCAATCTCGGAATCCCGGACTACAAGACATTTCAACAGCAATAAAACAAGTCCAGCAAAGCCGCCCGATTGTGCCGACAAATCCTGATAGGAGCTGCACATATCTCGGTCTCAGGGCACATCCGGATAAGCGAAGCGTACAGGAGCCAACATAACCCAAGTTGCCAAGGGACGGCCCTGCACGGTGCTCTAGTTTGGACCAACAATCGAAGGAGAACTGGCCCGGGGGGGTTAAAATAAGATGACCCTTGAGTCTGCAGAACCCAAGGGAAAAAGGCTAGGTGGCAAATGGTAAAACCAATGTTGGGCCTTGCTGGAAAAGTCTCATTCAAAGCGAACTGTCAAGGGGGTCCCATAAATCACCCAACCGTGTAAGGAACGCAAACTCCGGGAACATAACACCGGTATGACGGAAACTAGGGTGGCAAGAGTGGAACAAAACACCAGGCATAAGGCCGAGCCTTCCACCCTTTACCAAGTATATAGATGCATTAATTAAATAAGAGGTATTGTGATATCCCAACAAGTAAACATGTTCCAACAAGGAACAACAAGTCCATGTTCCAACAAGGAACAAACTTCACCTTCACCTGCAACTAACAACGCTATAAGAGGGGCTGAGCAAAGCAGTAACATAGCCAAACAACGGTTTGCTAGGACAAGGATGGTTAGGGGCTGACATGGCAATATAGGAGGCATGATATAGCAAGTGGTAGGTATCGCAGCATAGGCATAGCAAAAGAGCGAGCAATCTAGCAAGCAAAGATAGAAGTGATTTCGAGGGTATGGTCATCTTGCCTGCAAGGTTCTCAGAGTTGTCGAAAGCTTGGTCCTCGTAAGCGTTCTCAACAGGTTCCTCGTTCACGTACTCGTCTCCCGGCTCTACCCAAGACAAGAGAACAAGCAAAGGAACCAATATCAACCACGATGCAATGCGCAATCAACATGATGCAAAACATGGCATGATATGCGAGAGGTGATATGCAATGCGTATGCATGCTCCGGGAGGACAAGGATGAACAGGGCATAATCTTGGCAAACCAAGCATGCCACTGGATATATGAGGTGATTTCGGTCGAAATCGATATAAAATACACCGGAATCGGATGCACGGTTTGCAAATGGCAAGCAATACAAGAATGACGCGAACCTGCCATAAACAGCATGATGCTACTTAGCAAGCAACAAATAATTAAGCTACTGCACCCAAACATGGCAACTAAGCATATGGCAGTAAGCTACTCAAGATGCTAGACAAAAGATGAACACTGAGCTACGGCTCAATCCCATCATAACAGGTCCAAACAAGCATGGCAAAAGTGCAAACGATAACAAGTTCACAGACTTTGTGAAAATATCAACAAGCAGAAACTAACATCAGGATGACATGTTCAGAGCAGTGAAACAACATGCTACAGGTTCAGAACATAGCAAGATAAGACACGGCATGAATCTACACATAGCACTTGACAAAAGTCCCTTACTGACCATAAGCCAAAAAGGACCAGAAAATATGATTACACCCATGACAATTAAGCAAGTTTCGTTACAGGTTTCAGACTTAGCAGAAAACTGGACATGGCAGAAAACTAATAACGACTAGGCATGTTCGTGAGCTCGATGCACTCACTACAGAGCATTTCATGATAAACTAAGAATACATACATCAAGAAGACATGGCATAGTAACTATACATGGCAAGAATAACATCATATCATGCAAGGATCAACTACACCAAGCTTGGCAAAATTGAATAACACATAAACAATCTGCCAGCAACATTTTGAAGCAAAAGTAGAGCTCGATTGACTCAAGTTACGGCACTCCATAATTGCAAACAAAGGCATGGATGGATAGAGCAAATACTCAAGTTCAAAACGCCCTTACTGATCATGCTCAAATTATGCATGGATCTCTCAGAAAAAACATGAATACATGGCATAAAAATAACAGCAGTCAGGGACTTGGTGAAATCACTAAGTCTCTGAAATCAGCAACATCAAGACACCTAGTTTGCGTGCTTGTGCTAGTCACCACATAGATCAAAAAAATACATGGCAAAATCCTCTGGATAGATAACATGGCATATTACAAAACTCATGTAGGACTCAACTTCATAGGAGGTACATATCAATCATGGCAAAAATGACAAAAGTGCATGTTCAGATAAGATCCAGCAACTAACATCAACTAGCCCTCTTATAACAGCATTTCGGGCATCAAGATGACTTCAAATGAATATGATTCAATGGAACAAAATGATGTACTCTTCGAGGCGAACAAAACGACATATTATACGCGCAAAATGGAGCTACGGATGCAAAGTTATGACATGATGAAGATGCGATGATGATGATGAAAATAAAGGACTTAGAGATTTCGAGGAGCGAGGAGGAAGTCAACCGTTGGCACGGAAATCGAGGTCCGCCGCGGATCTCGCCGGAGATCGCAGGGGGAGGCGGCGGCGAGGCGAGGAGCGGCCGGATCCGGGCCGGGGCGGCCGGATCTGGCGCCGGCGAGTGCGGGGCGGCGCCGGGAGGGCGCGGCGGCGACCTGAGGCGGCGGGGAGGCGGAAGGCGCGGCTCGGGCGGCGAGGCGGCGGCCGGAGCGGCGGCTCGGCGCCGGCGGGAGCAGCGGGGCGCGGCGGTGCGCGGGAGCGGGAGGAGGCGGCCACGGGCGCGGGGCGCCAGGCGGCGGGGCGGCGGCGATGGGCCCGGAGGGCCGGGGACGGGCTCGACGGGCCGGGCGGCGGGGACGGCGGAGCAGGCCACGTGGCAGGCGGCCACTGGCTGCGGGCGGCGGCGGCGGCGCGTCCGGCGCGGACCGGACGTGTCCGGCGGCGCGGGGCGACGGGGGATCTAGGGTTAGGGTGGTTTTTGCCCGGATTTGACGGAGGGGTGCACATATTTGTAGCTAGAGGGGGCTAGGAAGCTCCAAACGGAGTGCGGTTTTCGCCCACGCGATCGTGATCGAACGGCGGAGGACATGAGAGTGACTTATATGGGTTATTGGGCTGTTATGAAGGGGTGTTGGGCTGCAACACACACGAGGCCTTCACGGTTACCCGGTTAACCGTTGGAGTACCAAACGAACTCCGATTGACCCGAAACTTGACAGGCGGTCTACCGGTGCTATACCGAGGCCATATGTCAAACCTCGGTCCATTCCGAGAATGTTTAATACCCGCTCATGAAGAAATGTAAAAGGGGACGCCGGGGGAGATAGGAGCGCCGGACTGCAAAACGGACAACGGGAAAGATGCTCGGATTTATGAGACGAACGCGTATGCGAATGCGATGCACATGATGACATGATATGAAATGCATGACACGACCAAAATGCAAAACGGAGAGAACCCAACCACGGAGGGAGTATCATAACACATAGCCGAAAATGGCAAGAGTTGGATTACAAATATGGCAAGTTACATCGGGGGCGTTACAACACACCACCACTACGAGAGGATCTCGTCCCGAGATCTAGGACTGAAAGAAATCCGAATACTCGGAATGTAGGTGGTCTTCACGCTCCCAGGTGGTCTCTCGGTCTGAATGATGTGACCATCTCACTTTGAGGAATTTGATTGACTTGTTGCGAGTCTTGCGCTCAGTTGTCTCAAGAATGGCAACTGGATGCTCATGATAGGACAAATCTTCTTGAAGATCAATCTCTTCGAAGTTGATGGTGCGCTCAGGCATCTTGAAGCACTTGCGAAGCTGTGACACGTGGAAGACATCGTGCACATTCGCAAAGTTGGAGGGAAGCTCAAGTTGATAGGCGAGATCGCCTCGTTTCCCGATGATCTTGAAGGGACCAACGTATCTGGGAGCAAGTTTCCCCTTGATACCGAAGCGACGAGTTCCTTTCATTGGCGAGACATGGAGGTAAACATGGTCTCCGATCTCGAATGCCACATCTCGGTGTTTGCTGTCGTAATAGCTCTTCTGGCGCGACTGCGCGGCTTTGAGGTTCTCACGAATCACCTTGCACATAGCCTCAGCCTGTGAGATCAAATCATTGCCGAGCAATTGACGTTCACCGGTATCAGACCAGTTGAGAGGAGTACGACACTTTCTGCCATAGAGAATCTCGAATGGGGCTTTGCCCGAACTGGCTTGAAAGCTGTTGTTGTAAGAGAATTCAGCATAAGGAAGACAATCCTCCCACTTCATGCCGAAAGAGATAACACAGGCTCTGAGCATATCTTCAAGAATTTGATTGACACGCTCAACTTGTCCACTAGTCTGAGGGTGGAACGTTGTGCTGAAGCGGATGTTGGTGCCCATGGCCGTCTGAAAAGAATCCCAAAATTTGGAGGTAAAGATGCTGCCACGTTCTGAAGAGATCAATTGTGGAATGCCGTGCAAACAGACAATTCTGGAGGTGTAGAGCTCTGCCAGCTGCGCTGCTGTGATAGACTCTTTGATAGGAAGAAAATGAGCCACTTTGGTGAGCTTGTCGATGACGACGAAGATAGCATCATTTCCATGCTTGGACTTAGGAAAACCAGTCACGAAGTCCATTTCGATATGATCAAACTTCCATTCTGGAATAGCAAGAGGTTGGAGAAGACCAGCTGGTCGTTGGTGTTCTGCTTTCACCCTTCTGCAGACATCACACTCATTCACGAACTGAGCGATCTCACGCTTCATTCGAGTCCACCAATACGACTGCTTGAGGTCATGGTACATCTTCGAACTTCCAGGATGAATTGACAGGAGAGAATTGTGCGCTTCATTCATAATGACTTTACGAAGATCACCCTTTGGAACCACGATCCTGTCCTCGAAGAAAAGAGTATCTCTGTCATCAACTCGATAGCACTTGTATTTGGGGATGCTCTTTTCAATACCACGTTTCACCTTCTTCACCATGGTATCCATCAATTGTGCCTCACGAATTTGATCTTCCAAAGTAGGAGAGACAATGAGGTTGGCAAGAACACCTTGAGGAACAACTTGGAGATTCAACTTGCGGAAAGCTTCACAAAGATCCGGTTGAAAGGGCTTGAGGATTAAGCTGTTGCAGTAAGCCTTTCTGCTCAAAGCGTCTGCAACCACATTAGCCTTGCCTGGAGTATATTCAATACTCGGATTATACTCTTGAATCATTTCGACCCATCGAGTTTGCCTGAGGTTGAGATGAGGCTGAGTGAAGATATACTTGAGACTCTTGTGATCTATGAATATGTCCACTTTCCTTCCCAACAGGAGATGTCTCCATGTTATTAGAGCGTGGACCACTGCCGCCAACTCAAGATCGTGAGTGGGGTAGTTCCTTTCATTGGGCTTCAACTGGCGAGAGGTATAGGCAACAACCTTCTTCTCTTGCATTAACACAGCACCGAGGCCCTGAAGAGAAGCATCACAGAATACTTCATAAGGCTTGGATTCATCAAGAGGAGTCAAAACTATAGCAGTGACAAGTTTCTCTTTGAGAGTGTTGAAAGCAACGTCACACTCAGGAGACCAGACATATTTCACATGCTTCTGGAGGAGGTTGGAAAGAGGCTTTGCAATCTTGGAAAAATTCTCAACGAATCTTCTGCAATAGCTTGCAAGTCCAAGAAAACTGCGAAGCTGCTTGACATTCTGAGGAGGATTCCAATTCAAAACTGCAGACACCCTCTCTGGATTAACAGCGATGCCCTTGGCAGAGATGATATGACCAAGATAAAGAACTTCATCAAGCCAGAATTCACATTTGGAGAACTTCGCATATAACTGATACTCTCTGAGCTTGTCGAGTACCAATCGCAAATGTTCGGCATGATCCTTCTTATTCTTGGAGAAGACCAAAATATCATCAAGATAGACCAAGACAAATTCGTTGATGTAGGGGTTGAAGATGAAATTCATCAATCGAGTGAAATACGGAGGAGCATTGACAAGGCCGAAGGACATGACAGTATATTCATAAGAACCAAAACTTGTTCTGAATGCTGTCTTGGGAATATCTTCTTCATGAATGCGAATCTGATGATAACCCATACGAAGGTCAAGCTTGGAGAACACCTTAGCACCTTTGAGTTGCTCAAATAGCTCATTGATGTTGGGAAGTGGGTACTTGTTCTTGATAGTCTTCTTGTTCAATGGACGGTAATCGACGCAAAGTCGGTCCGTGCCATCCTTCTTCTTGACAAAAAGAACACCACAACCCCAAGGAGAAGAACTCGGTCTGATCAGACCCAGACGTTCTTGTTTATCGAGTTGAATCTTCAATTCCTTGAGCTCATCTGCTCCAAGCTTGTAAGGACGCTTGCATACGGGTTCCGTGCCAGGCTCAAGCTCAATAACGAATTCAACTGGCCGACGGGGAGGCATACCCGGAAGCTCTTCTGGAAAGACATCTTGGTACTCACAAACGACTAGAATCTGAGAGATAGCCTCCAATTCATCATTCTCATTGAGAGAAAACAACTGAATGGTATCATCACGAGAAGCATAGATGATCACATCGTTCGAAGTGTGAGTCAATTTGATTTCCCTGGCAGCACACTCAAGCTGAGCCTTGTGCTTAGAAAGCCAGACCATCCCGAGAATAAGATCAATATCAGAGTCACCAAGCACCATTGGAGAAGACAGAAATTTGTAGTCGCCCATCTTGATAGAGACATCAGGAACTAAAGAGTTAGCTCTCATTGATTTCGCCGGAGAAATAACACCCAACGGTTTATCCAGGTAAGTCCAAGGAAAATCATTCTTTGCAAAGAACGATCTTGACATGAAACAATGCGATGCACCAGTATCAAATAAGACTTTGGCAGGAATATCATTAACAGGAAGATTACCCATGACCACTTCAGAAGAATCCTCTGCTTGAGCTGCATTCAACATGTTCACCTTGACGTGCTTAGGATTATGCTTGACCACTGCATTGCTGGAAGATTTCACAGGAGGAGGAGGCGGAAGGCGCCTCTGGTTGAAGCACTTGTTCGCATAGTGACCCTTCTGCTGACATTTGTTACAAGTCACTTCTGAGAGCGGACAATGGTAAGGAGCACTTGGCCTTGGAGCTTGGTTCTGAGACTTGTTCTGATAGCTAGGGTTGGGTGGGTGGGAAGATCCACGGCCACTTGAGTTCTTCTGCTGATAAGGCTGACGGAACGGAGGAGGAGGAGGCAACCAGAACTTCTGTTGCTTAGCTGCCACAAGTGAGGAAGAAGAAGACTGAACTGCGTCTCTGACTCTCTTCTTAGATGCCTCACACTTGAGCTGAGCAGCTTCTTGTTTCAGTGCCATGTTGTAGAATTCATCATACTTTAATGGCTCGAAAAGCACGAGAGCAAGCTGCAGATCTTCTCTGAGACCACGCCTAAACTGGTAGATCATACTCTTCTCATCAGGGATGTCTTGCCTTGCAAAACGAGAGAGCTTCTGGAACTGAGTGTTGTATTGATAGACAGTCATGTTGCCTTGCTTGAGATTGCGGAATTCCTCACGCTTAAGCTCAACAACACTTTCTGGAATGTGGTGCGCTTTGAAGTCACGGCGGAAATCATCCCAGGTAATCACACGACCTCCTCTGGAATCTTTGTATTGTTGGAACCACTCAGCAGCTTGATCTTTGATTTGAAAAGAGGCAAACTTGACAAAGTCCTCAGGTCTCACATTGCTGCACTCGAAATGCTTGCTGATGTCCACGAGCCAATCATCTGCGTCTGTGGCCTCGACACAGTAGCTGAAGGTCTTTGGCTGATTAGCAAGGAACTGGTTCAGTGAAGCAAAGTGCGGCTGATTGTTCCCTTGGCCTTGATTCTCTTGATTAGCTTGCCCTTGGTTGCGATCTTGCAAGAGCTGAATCAGAATCTGAGCATTGGCATTTGTAGCAGTCATCAGGGCCTGCCAAGCTTCCGGAGGTGGAGGCGGTGGCGGAGGGTTAGCCTGATTCCTGTCATTGCGTTCCGGATTCTGACGCGTTGGTGGAGCCATCCTGAAGAGGGTGACATCCATTAGCATCTTGACAGAGATATATTGAAGCTGAATCAAAGGAACGAAATTGCAACATATAGTCTTCACAAATAACATTCGAACGAGAATGAACGAATGAATTCCAATGTAAAACATCACACTTCCAAAGCTGAGAAGCCACTTAGAACATGGTAAGAAATAAAATCAACAAGGTACGGAAGTGAACAAATACTTGGTAAGGATTACCCAATCACAAACCAAATATCTGCGGAAGAAATACTAAAGCTACAAGAATTCCCACTTATAAACTCCCGAAACTTTCTGGTTATGCAATCAGGTGTTGGGGATACAGGGGAAGCATAATATCTCACCCAAACTAGCAAATCCTACAACCAACTGTATCCATCCTTCAACACATAACCAAGAAACCTTCGGAAATCGTCTACCTCAACCTTCGAAAACACATCCGTTATACAAGTCATGGCAATACTCCTGCACTCGCCACAGTACTGGGCTATCAGGGTTATCTCACCAACAACTGTACAAAAGAGATTTTCGATGTCGGTCGTACTAAACTCAGGTATTCCAAAACCGCAATGATAAGATTATGACAACAACACCTCGGAGCTCAACTCCCCGGGACACTGCCACAACCCCTAAATGTCAGGAGGCAACCAAGACAATGTTGTCATCATAAAACCATCGGAACGATTGTAATATACCCGCGTGATCCTAAAATTTTTTTTAGTGAAATTTGAGAAGAGAAGAGTCAAAACTCTACGTCAGGAAGCCTTACCAGAAGGTCGAAGGGACTGGGGAGTAAAAAGAATTCCTAAACTCTCCGATATATAATTCCTAAAAGACTCAAAACATTTTTCTAGACACAACTCGGCCACTAAAGACGATCAAACAGTGGGGGCTCCTAAGGTCGGGGAAAGGCTCTGATTACCAACTTGTAACGCCCTCGATGCGGCTATATCTCCCACGTGTCGAGGCACGACTTAGAGGCATAACCGCATTGAAAGCAATGTCGCAAGTGAGGTAATCTTCACACAATCCATGTAATAAATAAAGGGGAAAGATACATAGTTGGCTTACAATCGCCACTTCACACAAGTACATAAATAACATCCATCATACAGATTACACTCAAGGTCCGACTACGGTACCAAAATGAAAGAAGACTACCCCAAATGCTAAACAGATCCCCGGATCACCCAACTGGGCTCCACTACTGATCATCTGGAAAAGAAACATAGTAACGGCCACGTTCCTCGTCGAACTCCCAAATGAGCTCGGTCGCGTCATCTGCACTGGCATCGTTGGTACCTGCAACTGTGGTGATAATATCTGTGAGTCACGGGGACTCAGCAATCTCACACCCGCGAGATCAAGACTATTTAAGCTTAAAGGTGGGAAAGGGGTTTGTGAGGTGGAGCTGCAGCAAGCGACTAGCATATGGTGGCTACAGCGCAAAAGAGAGCGAGAAGAGAAGGCAAAGCACGGTCGAGAAGCTAGAAGTGATCAAGAAGTGATCCTGAAACAACCTACGTCAGACATAACTCCAACAACCGTGTTCACTTCCCGGACCCCGCCGAGAAGAGACCATCACGGTTACACACGCGGTTGATGTGTTTTAGTTAAGGTCAACTTTCGGGTTTTCTACAACCGGACATCAACAAATTCCCATCTGCCTCATAACCGCGGGCACGGCTTTCGAAAGATAAAACCCTGCAGGGGTGTCCCAACTTAGCCCATGATAAGCTCTCACGGTCAACGAAGGATATTCCTTCTACTGGGAAGACCCGATCAATCTCGGAATCCCGGACTACAAGACATTTCAACAGCAATAAAACAAGTCCAGCAAAGCCGCCCGATTGTGCCGACAAATCCTGATAGGAGCTGCACATATCTCGGTCTCAGGGCACATCCGGATAAGCGAAGCGTACAGGAGCCAACATAACCCAAGTTGCCAAGGGACGGCCCTGCACGGTGCTCTAGTTTGGACCAGCAATCGAAGGAGAACTGGCCCGGGGGGGTTAAAATAAGATGACCCTTGAGTCTGCAGAACCCAAGGGAAAAAGGCTAGGTGGCAAATGGTAAAACCAATGTTGGGCCTTGCTGGAAAAGTCTCATTCAAAGCGAACTGTCAAGGGGGTCCCATAAATCACCCAACCGTGTAAGGAACGCAAACTCCGGGAACATAACACCGGTATGACGGAAACTAGGGTGGCAAGAGTGGAACAAAACACCAGGCATAAGGCCGAGCCTTCCACCCTTTACCAAGTATATAGATGCATTAATTAAATAAGAGGTATTGTGATATCCCAACAAGTAAACATGTTCCAACAAGGAACAACAAGTCCATGTTCCAACAAGGAACAAACCTCACCTTCACCTGCAACTAACAACGCTATAAGAGGGGCTGAGCAAAGCAGTAACATAGCCAAACAACGGTTTGCTAGGACAAGGATGGTTAGGGGCTGACATGGCAATATAGGAGGCATGATATAGCAAGTGGTAGGTATCGCAGCATAGGCATAGCAAAAGAGCGAGCAATCTAGCAAGCAAAGATAGAAGTGATTTCGAGGGTATGGTCATCTTGCCTGCAAGGTTCTCAGAGTTGTCGAAAGCTTGGTCCTCGTAAGCGTTCTCAACAGGTTCCTCGTTCACGTACTCGTCTCCCGGCTCTACCCAAGACAAGAGAACAAGCAAAGGAACCAATATCAACCACGATGCAATGCGCAATCAACATGATGCAAAACATGGCATGATATGCGAGAGGTGATATGCAATGCGTATGCATGCTCCGGGAGGACAAGGATGAACAGGGCATAATCTTGGCAAACCAAGCATGCCACTGGATAGATGAGGTGATTTCGGTTGAAATCGATATAAAATACACCGGAATCGGATGCACGGTTTGCAAATGGCAAGCAATACAAGAATGACGCGAACCTGCCATAAACAGCATGATGCTACTTAGCAAGCAACAAATAATTAAGCTACTGCACCCAAACATGGCAACAAAGCATATGGAAGTAAACTACTCAAGATGCTCGACAAAAGATGAACACTGAGCTACGGCTCAATCCCATCATAACAGGTCCAAACAAGCATGGCAAAAGTGCAAACGATAACAAGTTCACAGACTTGGTGAAAATATCAACAAGCAGAAACTAACATCAGGATGACATGTTCAGAGCAGTGAAACGACATGCTACAGGTTAAGAACATAGCAAAATAAGACAAGGCATGAATCTACAGATAGCACTTGACAAAAGTCCCTTACTGACCATAAGCCAAAAAGGACCAGAAAATATGATTACACCCATGACAATTAAGCAAGTTTCGTTACAGGTTTCAGACTTAGCAGAAAACTGGACATGGCAGAAAACTAATAACGACTAGGCATGTTCGTGAGCTCGATGCACTCACTACAGAGCATTTCATGATAAACTAAGAATACATACATCAAGAAGACATGGCATAGTAACTATACATGGCAACAATAACATCATATCATGCAAGGATCAACTACACCAAGCTTGGCAAAATTGAATAACACGTAAACAATCTGCCAGCAACATTTTGATGCAAAAGTAGAGCTCGATTGACTCAAGTTACGGCACTCCATAATTGCAAACAAAGGCATGGATGGATAGAGCAAATACTCAAGTTCAAAACGCCCCTACTGATCATGCTCAAATTATGCATGGATCTCTCAGAAACAACATGAATACATGGCATAAAAATAACAGCAGTCAGGGACTTGGTGAAATCACTAAGTCTCTGAAATCAGCAACATCAAGACACCTAGTTTGCGTGCTTGTGCTAGTCACCACATAGATCACAAAAATACATGGCAAAATCTTCTGGATAGGTAACATGGCATATTACAAAACTCATGTAGGACTCAACTTCATAGAAGGTACACATCAATCATGGCAAAAATGACAAAAGTGCATGTTCAGATAAGATCCAGCAACTAACATCAACTAGCCCTATTCTAAAAGCATTTCGGGCATCAATATGTCTTCAAATGAATATGATTCAATGGTACAAAATGATGTACTCTTCGAGACGAACAAAATGACATATTATACGCGCGAAATGGAGCTACGGATGCAAAGTTATGGCATGATGAAGATGCGATGATGATGATGAAAATAAAGGACTTAGAGATTTCGAGGAGCGAGGAGGAAGTCAACCGTTGGCACGGAAATCGAGGTCCGCCGCGGATCTCGCCGGAGATCGCGGGGGGAGGCGGCGGCGAGGCGAGGAGCGGCCGGATCCGGGCCGGGGCGGCCGGATCTGGCGCCGGCGAGTGGGGGCGGCGCCGGGAGGGCGCGGCGGCGACCTGAGGCGGCGGGGAGGCGGAAGGCGCGGCTCGGGCGGCGAGGCGGCGGCCGGAGCGGCGGCTCGGCGCCGGCGGGAGCAGCGGGGCGCGGCGGTGCGCGGGAGCGGGAGGAGGCGGCCACGGGCGCGGGGCGCCAGGCGGCGGGGCGGCGGCGATGGGCCCGGAGGGCCGGGGACGGGCTCGACGGGCCGGGCGGCGGGGACGGCGGAGCAGGCCACATGGCAGGCGGCCACTGGCTGCGGGCGGCGGCGGCGGCGCGTCCGGCGCGGACCGGACGTGTCCGGCGGCGCGGGGCGACGGGGATCTAGGGTTAGGGTGGTTTTTGCCCGGATTTGACGGAGGGGTGCACATATTTATAGCTAGAGGGGGCTAGGAAGCTCCAAACGGAGTGCGGTTTTCGCCCACGTGATCGTGATCGAACGGCGGAGGACATGGGAGTGACTTAGATGGGTTATTGGGCTGTTATGAAGGGGTGTTGGGCTGCAACACACACGAGGCCTTCACGGTTACCCGGTTAACCGTTGGAGTACCAAACGAACTCCGATTGACCCGAAACTTGACAGGCGGTCTACCGGTGCTATACCGAGGCCATATGTCAAACCTCGGTCCATTCCGATAATGTTTAATACCCGCTCACGAAGAAATGTAAAAGGGGACGCCGGGGGAGATAGGAGCGCCGGACTGCAAAACGGACAACGGGAAAGATGCTCGGATTTATGAGACGAACGCGTATGCGAATGCGATGCACATGATGACATGATATGAAATGCATGACACGACCAAAATGCAAAACGGAGAGAACCCAACCACGGAGGGAGTATCATAACACATAGCCGAAAATGGCAAGAGTTGGATTACAAATATGGCAAGTTACATCGGGGGCGTTACAGCTTGGAAGTAATGGCGCAGCTTTCTCGAGGCCATAAGAAGGCCGAAAAGCAATTTCTGCACACCAGAGTACCTTGACCTAGCCCCCTGCAGAAGGGAACTGACAAAGTAGACTAGGCGCTGCACCATTTTCTTCTGTATCTCCTCAGGCACCTGCGCAACTCCATCTTTGCCGGGACCAGAGCTTGTCGGGGAAGCCCCCTGCTTGTCGCTGGATGCGCTCACCGTGGTTGCTGGCTCATCATCTGCCTCCCTCTCCGCTACTAACGCAGCACCAACCACTTGATTGGTTGCCGCCAGATACAGGAGCAACTTCTCTTGTGGCTTAGGTGCGACAAGTATTGGAGAGGACAGGTATCTCTTCAAGTCCTGCAGCGCATCCTCCGCTTCCGGAGTCCATTTCATTGGACCTGCCTTTTTCAAAATTTTGAAAAACGGCAGGGCGCGCTCAGCAGACTTAGAGATAAACCTGCTGAGAGCCGCCACACAGCCGGCAAGTCTCCGCACATCCTTGACGCGCTTCGGTGCTTCAATCTGCTCAATGGCCTTGATCTTGTCGGGATTGGCTTCAATTCCCCACTGAGACACGAAGAACCCGAGAAGCTTGCCGGAAGGGACTCCAAATACGCACTTCTCGGGGTTGAGCTTGAGGCTGATCTTGCGCAGATTTGCAAAAGTCTCTTCTAAATCTTGAATCAGAGTTGCTTTGTCCCTGCTCTTGACCACTATATCATCCATGTAGGCCTCCACATTTCTGTGTATTTGCGATTCAAAAGTGGTATGGACTACCCTTGCGAATGTTGAACCAGCATTCTTTAAACCGAAAGGCATCCGTATGAAACAGTATGTGCCACATGGAGTGATGAATGCGGTTTTCTCCTCATCCTCTTCTGCCATGAAGATCTGATGATATCCTGAGTATGCGTCAAGAAATGAAAGCAAGTCACATCCGGTCGTGGAGTCAACAATCTCGTCGATGCGCGGCAAGGGAAATGGGTCTTTAGGACAGGCTTTATTGACATCGGTAAAGTCGATACAAATCCTCCATTTCCCGTTTGCCTTGCGCACGACTACAGGATTGGCCAACCACGTAGGATGGAGCACTTCTCTGACGAGGCCTGCTGCTTCCAACTTCTTGATCTCTTCTGCGATGAATTCTTGGCGCTCCACTGCTTGCTTCCCGACATTCTGCTTGACGGGACGCGCATGAGGACAGACGGCAAGGTGGTGCTCAATTACTTTCCTGGGAACACCGGGGATGTCAGATGGTTGCCACGCAAACACATCGACGTTCGCCCAGAGGAAAGCAATGAGCGCGCTTTCCTATTTAGGGTCGAGAGTGGCACTGATGGTGAAAGTACCACCAGTGCCATCCTACTTGGCGGACACCTTCTTGGTTGTTGGCGGAGCTGCCATTGTCTTCTTACACTTGTCGGTGGAGCTCGATGGTGCGTCCTCGACGGTAGCGCAGCACTCCGAAGAGGTGCGCTTGCCGGAGTGGGCATCAGAACTCTTGCCGGACTTGGTCTTCTTCTTCCCCCCGGGAGCTTCAGCGGCAAGTGTCTCGCGATTCGTTGCGGCTGCTGCTTCCCGGAAGATCTTGTCGGCACAGATAAGAGCATCTTTCTTGTCGCCAGGGACAGAGATGATACTTATTGGGCCTGGCATCTTCAGCATATTGTACGCGTAGTGAGAGGCCCCCATGAACTTGGCGAGTGCTGGACGGCCGAGAATCCCATTGTAAGGCAATGGAAAATCGGCAACGTCAAAAGTGATCCTCTCAGTCCTGAAGTTCAACTCGCTGCCCAATGTCACCGGCAGCGTGATCTTCCCCTTCGGCTTGCTCCTTCCCGGGGTGATTCCTTGGATTGTGCCGGTCTCTTCGAGTTCGCTGTCAGGGACTTGGAGTTTCCGGAGCACAGCGGATGAGATCAGGTTCAAGCCGGCCCCGCCGTCATCTAGCATCTTAGTGACCTTGAGGTTGCGGATAGTTGGTGAGACCAACATCGGCAAACACCCGACCGCAGTTGTGCGATCAGGGTGGTCCTCAATGTCAAAGATGATAGGCGTGCTGGACCATTTCAGAAGCTTGCATGACTCAACGGGTGGTTCTGCCGCATTGACTTCCCGCACCCACTGC
Source organism: Aegilops umbellulata (assembly GCA_032464435.1). Lineage (NCBI taxonomy): Eukaryota > Viridiplantae > Streptophyta > Magnoliopsida > Poales > Poaceae > Aegilops > Aegilops umbellulata. The sequence goes on from CP136054.1 coordinate 381,430,335, forward strand.
TTGAGTTGGCGGTGTGAAGTATGCAGAGAAGCACCGCCGTCAACGCACAAGACCTCTGTGGCTTTCTGGAACTCATGCTCACTGGTCTCGTCATCATCCATGTCTTCGTCGTCGTCGTCATCTTCATCCTTGTCGCGGCCGCGGGGAGGTCTGTCTCCTTGCCGCTGCTTGGCCTTGCCGCGGCGTCCTCCCCGGCTGGTGCGCTTCGTACCGGATCCTCGAGCACCTCCTTAGGCTTTCTCCTTGTCGCGTCGCTCGTACTCGGCCTTTTGCAGCTCGACAAGCTGCTCGACCTTCTTGCAGCTCTGGAGGTCATGGCCCTTGGTGCGGTGGATCTTGCAGTACTGTTTGTTGGTGCCGTCCTGCTTGTCGGCGGCCGCCACAGCCTGGCAGTTGGCGCATGCGGCAACCTCCTTGCCGGAGCTACCATCTTTGGCTTTCTTGGCGCCACCGTCGCTGCCGGACTGCTCAACAACTAGCACATCTTTGCCTTTCCTCTTCCTGTTGTTCCGCCGCCGGCTTTTCTTTGCCGGGGCAGCATCATCACTGTCAGATCCTCCTGTTCCTGCATTCTCTCTGGGGAGTTTCCTCCCTTCCTCAGCACGTGCACACCTGTCTGCCAGGGCATACAGCTCACTGACGTCTCTGATCTTGCACATCGCCATCTCCTCCCGCATCCTGCGGCTACGCATGTTCTGGTGGAACGCGCTGATGACCGCGGCAGGGTGGACATCTGGGATGTTGCGTTGCACTTGGCTGAATCTCTTGATGTACTTGCGCAGGGGCTCTCCTTCTTTCTGGGCAAGCAGATGAAGATCACTCTCCTGGCCATGTGGTTTGTGGCCGCCTGTAAAGGCGCCGACAAACTGATGGCATAGGTCTGCCCAGGAAGATATGGAGTTGTCCGGCAAGTGCATGAGCCAGGACCTAACGTTGGGCTTGAGCACCAGCGGGAAGTAGTTGGTAAGGATCTTGTCATCCCGCCCCCAGCAGCTTGCACCGCGATGGTGTAGATGCTGAGGAACTCCGATGGATGCAACTTGCCGTCGTACTTCTCGGGTACGTCTGGCTTGAAATTCTTCGTGCTGGGCCACTGGACTTGCCGCAGCTCACTGGTAAATGTAGGGCAACCTACCACATACGACAGGTCGCCTGGTTCCCCTGGCGCACGCATGTCGACAATGGGCCTAGCGCGCTGGTCTGACTGACGTCGCGCTTCTCTTCGGCGCTCGATGCGGGTATGAGCGTCTTCTTGCTGTCGTTCGTGAAGAACTTGGCGTTGATCGCGACGAGCTCGTGGATCTGATGAAGCGGTGGAGTCGCTGTCGCGGTAGACCCGGCGAGTCGGCGATCTTGGCCTTTGGGGCGGAGAGTGCACGGTGGTTGCACCCCCACCGGTCTTGTCGCCATCGGGTCGCGCCTGGCTAACTTGCCACGGCTGCGACGTAGTTGGCTGCCGCGGAGTGTCGCCGTTGGTGAAGCCGATGAGACTCTGAATGGTGGCCCTCCAGTCGTCGATCTTGTCTGGTGTTGGAGGGAAGTCTAGGAGCAGTTGAGCTCGCGCCAAAGCTTCTGCTGGAGTGGCGGGTAGCGGTGGCGAACGGTGCGAGGAGTGGGATATTCTTGGACTTCTAACTGCGTTAGAAGGAGCAATATCCCGTCCAGGCGACCATGCCTCACTCGCACCAGCACGTTGGTGCGCATGCTGGCCTGGAGCATCCCGAGATCCGCCAGCTCGATCTGGGTCCAGCGAGCATATGGTACCGTGAGTACCACGACGCTGCCGACAAGTTTTGCTCTGGCAAGCTTGCCGGGGAACGTCAAGCTCCGGCTGAGCCGCAGTTTCTCGCCGTAGAAGCGGATGTTCCCACAACAGCAGATGTGCCTTTAGTCCTTGTTGTCGAGCCACAAGCTCTAGCATGGGCGCAGCAGATCGTCCGGTTCCTTCAGACAGGAGAACTTCCCGAAGAGCAAGAAGAAGCGGAAAGAGTAGCCCGGTAGTCAAGTATGTACCAGTTTGTCGACAACGCACTGTACAGAAGAAGACTCAGCGGTGTGAAATTGAAGTGTATTCACCGGGAAGATGGACAGAAGCTGTTGGCAGAGATACATGGAGGCATTTGTGGTCACCACATTGGCGCAAGAGCACTTGCCGGCAAAGCTTTCCGGCAAGGTTTCTTTTGGCCGACAGCCCTCCAGGATGCAACTGCACAAGTAACCAAGTGTGAAGCGTGCCAGTTCCATTCCAAGCAGATACGCCAGCCAGCTCAAGCTCTCCAGACGATCCCTTTATCCTGGCCATTTTCCGTCTGGGGGCTCGACATCCTCGGCCCGTTCCCCCGACCAGTCGGGGGCTTTGAGTACTTGTACGTCGCAATCAACAAGTTCACAAAGTGGCCGGAAGTGGAAGCAGTGAGGAAGGTGACAGCACAGTCTGCAGTCAAGTTCTTCAGGTCGATTGTTTGCCGCTTCGGCATCCCTAACAGGATCATCACCGACAACGGTACACAATTCACGAGCCGCACCTTCATGCAGTATGTCCAAGATCTTGGCGCCAAGGTCTGCTTCGCTTCTGTTGCTCACCCCAGGAGCAACGGTCAAGCGGAGAGGGCAAATGCCGAAGTGCTGCATGGACTCAAGACCAGGACTTTCGACAGGCTGCACGGGTGCGGAAGAAACTGGATTGAGGAGTTGCCGGTAGTTCTTTGGTCAATCAGGACGACGCCAAATCGAGCCACAGGCCAGACACCTTTCGCTCTAGTCTATGGAGCAGAGGCAGTTCTCCCCACGGAACTCGTATACGGGTCGCCTCGAGTGCTCGCTTATGATGAGCTTGAGCAAGAGCAGCTGCGACAAGATGACACACTGCTCCTTGAGGAAGACCGTCTTCAGGCTGCTGTACGAGCTGCTCGCTACCAGCAAGCTTTGCGCCGCTACCATAGCCGCAAAGTTAACGCCAGAAGTCTCGAGGAAGGCGACCTTGTTCTTCGGCGCGTTCATTCCGCCAAGAATTCCAACAAGTTGACGCCGAAGTGGGAAGGCCCTTATCGGGTGAAAAGAGTCACTAGGCATGGCGCTGTCCGCCTTGAGACCGAAGATGGCATTCCGGTGAGCAACTCCTGGAACATCGAGCATCTTCGTAAGTTTTACCCGTAAGGCGCGGTTGCCGGACCCTGCTCCGGCAACCACCTTTTGTACATGTCTTGCCGCTGTTGCATGTAATCCTTTGTACAAAGCCAGGCGCAGACCCTGAGCATAGATGAAGCGCTGGCGCCCTAAGTTATAGCATGCATGCTAGATCGAGTCTCGTCCTTGGTTAGGGTTGATAGTGCTTAGTAGCGGCTAACCCCTAACTTAGATGTCGGGTGTGCGTCCCTTCGCCGTTCTTTCGTTTCCCTTGGTTCGCAGGGCTCGCATATCCTGGCCGGACCACTTGAGGACGAAAAAGAGAAGGAGGACGGACCAGCATCTGGACCCCGGCAAGCTGGTATTGCCGGGGGCTGCAAGTACAAAGACTCACCCACGGCGAACCAGAGTTGTCGGGGGCTGCAATTTCAGATAAGTTTTTCATCCCTTATCATGCATTCTCTTATGGACTAAGGTATGCGAAACCTTGTTTCTTCCGAAAAGCTACCGTGCTACCCTAACTCTAGGCCCTAGGGCTCGTTCCTAGGGCCAGGTTTGGTCGTAGTCGCGGCAGCAAAGGGACGAAACGAGGAGCCTCAACCCGCCTCATCCCTGCCTCCGCCAAAAGCGTGAGAAATGTCGAGCGACGTGGGAAGACGGCAGGGCCTGCTGCCGGGAAAAGAAGTGTCTATCTTAAAGATATTAAGGATTTGCTCCTTGACGTGGGTTCCACCCACAAGACAAGTGACCCGGCAAGCATCCCCTTTTCACAAAAAAACATTCCACTCAGGTATAGTCCATAGAGAATGAAAAACATGAATGATGGGATTACAAGTTTTAAATGCAGCTAAGGCCCGAGGGCTTACAAATTAAAAAGAAATAAGGTGCCTGTAATTCCTTTCTTGTCCCTCTCTTCAGGAGGTAGGCCAACGAGGCGAAAAGGGCAAAAGGGGCGCCTAGGCGAGCTACAGGTGGCAGGAGACACCAAGAGAACATCTCGGTGGTCGTCCAAAGGCTGGATGGTGATGGCGGCGCCGGAGGCAGGGCTCGAAGACGAGGCGGCAGGACGTCAGCACGCTGTCGAGGGCGTCGTGCCCACGTACTCCGAGTTGACGGCCTTGCCGCCCGCCCTCTTCCTCTTCCGCAGCCTCCCTACGCCAGCCGCCCAAGGAGACAACCCCGACAAGTTCAAGGAGCCGGCGACATGGATGATGGGGTCGCCGGTGCCGCGCGGAGCGACGTCCGACACCTAGTCGGACCCATCATCCTGCCGCCCGCTACCCCCATCGTCGCTGCCGCTGTCCCCCTCGTCACTCTAGCTCGAGGAGGAGTCTTCGCTATCAGAGGAGCTCTCCACGCAGCACCTTGCCCGAGTTCCGAAGCACCCGAAGACCTTGACGGAGAGGAGACCGCCCTCCATCAGCTTAAAATGGAGGGTGAGCCCCTCCGTCATGCTGTGGATACGGGCGAACGTCTTCCACCCTCGACCAAGATACATCACATTAGGGGCCGGGAAGTCAACGCGGACTCGCGTACCACTGATTCCACAGCCCCTCATGTGCAGCCTCAGTGTCTCGGGCGGATCCAACTCCATCTCGCTCGCAAATGGAGTCGGAAGACGAAGGCGATGATGAGGCGGCCGACGCAGCCTGACGAAGAACTCGCAAGGGTCGTCCCCAATATGGTCCGCCACGAGAAGAGGAACCGCTGGCGGAGGCGAGGCCGGCGAGCCGCCCCGTCCACCTCTTTCCCGAGCGCCTCGGCCTCGCCCTCGACCTCGCCCGCGACCTCGCCCCCTCCCTCTTCCCCTTACGGCTAGCTTTGCCGCCACGGGTGCTGGAGAGGGAGGGACGCGTTGTCTAGCGGCAACCCTTGCCGCCACCGCTGAAGGACCAGGGTTCCCTTTCTCCATGGCAAATGAGAGAGAGGGGAGCAGAAGCTGAAGGAAAGAGGGGATGAAAGAATGCGGGCCTCCGCCCCCCCCCCCCCGCTCCTTATAAAGGAACAGGGTGGGGGCTCGGCCGCCCCGCTCAGGGAACTGGGACCGACCCGCTGCCTCGACCCACGACAGCCCGGTTTCCCGCCTCCACCGTTCGCCACCCCAAGCGCATGGAAGCCGCGTGGTAGGCGTACATAACCGAGGCGACGGATGAGGCGACCTCTCCCCACCCCGTGATCGTGGGGAGTGGACGCCTCGAAAACCACGCCTCCATGCCACCCTCCGTTTATGGGGAAGGGGCGAACTGCCCCTGTTTCCCCTGCTTATAAGGAGGAAGGGGGCAGACGTTTCGCTTTTCCGAATAAAGAAACCACCCACGACCTCTCCCACAATGTCGCAATCGACGCGTGCCTTTCGGGGAGGGCGCGGTGGATACGGAGTAAGATACAGCGTGATCCAGGCCGCGCGTGCCCGTGCCCTGTTTTGGGCCTGGCCCAACAGCGCTCGGCATCGTGTATGGCCCAGGCCCGGGGGCTCCTGTCGATGTACTAGAGTAGGGGTACCCTAGTATCCCAAATTTGTGCACGGGCAGTCGCAGCGCCCCGCGGCAAGGCTTGCCGGGTGACCGCCAAGGACCCTCGTGGTTCCTCTGGAGCCATTCAAGAACAAATTAGTTAAGCCAAGGAGACAAGGCCCCGGCAAGAGGACCTTGCCGGGAAGGCCACTCAAGGCACAAGACCCCGGCGAGAGGAGCTTGCCGGGAAGGCCAACCAAGGCGTCTCAAGGAACTTGCCGCGACGCGCCACGCGTCCTGGCAAGACCCGGCGAGCGGCAAGCTCCCGGACGCGGCAAGACAACGACCGCGGCAAGGCACTTTGCCGCAGCAGGCTAGCAACCAGTCTGTACCTGCACTCCAGCTCACCCACGAACATGTCGCTCTGAGACCCTTCCAGGCATACGTGGCGGGAGGCTGTGCAGCCAGGGGTGCACTGTGGCAAGCGGCGCTGACAAGATTGCCATCGTGGCGAGCGGTGGCGTCCCTGACGGTCCCTTTTCTGCACTGTTTGGGCGACGTAGATAGGCATTTAATGCCCTTGTCCCCTGCCGTCAGGGTTAGGTATGATACACTGTGTAGGTAGCTGTACCTACCGCAGCACCTTTCCATTTTTACCCTTGCCTACGTTGCCACCTGTCGGTGACCCCTTGAGCATATAAAAGGAGGCCCATGCACAACGTAGAGGGAGAGGAGAGCAGAACATCCACGCTCGGTCTTGTTAGCTGCTTGTGTGTACTTTAGCACTCAGCGCTCCTGAGCAAGAACTCAATACAAACCACAAAGCAGCAGTAGGAGTATTATCTCTCCGGAGAGCTCCGAAGCTGGGTAAACCGCTCGTGTGCCCCGCCTCGATCTGCTCTTCGTGCGACCTCCGCCCCCCGCCGAACCGAAAAGGGGCTCCGTCCCCATAGGTGCTCGCAGAGGCAGTTTCCCCGACAAAGGCTTGAGATGGACAAACTTACATTATTGGTGAAGACAGGCTCTATAAAGGCCTTGTCCATGCTGACGGGGGGGGGGGCAATTCAAGAAGTTTACCACAGAATCTTCTTCAAAAGCATTGCCTTTATTCTACATTTTGTTAAGAGTAAATATAGATGTGATAATATACGAAAAAATGGAGAATATTTAAGATAAGATGAAGAGTGATGCTACATAACCAAGTAGCTATAAATGTAAAGGCAGCGATACAGGAAAAAGGTACATCCAAGAGCAATGCACAGCTAAACTTCTTCAGTACCAACCTTATGGTAAGAGTAAATATAGATCTGATGTGTAGAAAATGGAGGGCAAAGGAAAATAAGCTGCAGAGTGATGGTACATGAACAACTACCTGTCATTATAAGTACACTGATAAAGGACAACATGTACTTACAAGAACAATGCAGAGCTAAAAAACATTGGCATTGGATATATTCTACACTAATGTAACCATTCATACAGATCAGATAATTTGGAGCGAACAATTGATAAGAAAGCTATCATGCATACTGCTGTCACATAATGAACCAGGTATGTATGCAAGTACAGTGATACAGGACAACAGGTACTAACAAGAGCAAAGCAGCGGGCAGCATATTTGCGATATCCTGTCGTTCTTGTCAAACCGGAATTCTTCTTCGAGCAGATTTCCTGCAAAAAAGATCCGTAAGGCACATGCGGAAAAGTAGAAGTTCAAATTGTCATGTGATTTCATAGACAGTACCTCATCCTGGGAACGAGACCAGTGCGTAACAAGGTTTTTCCATTCAATGTCTTCTAAATTTAGCACAGGAGACTTCACCAGAAATTCGTTTATAGACTTGCCATCAAAGTGTGATTTCCTCAGGTAACACCGATACTGCTACAATGCTTCCTTGAAAAGCACAAGCAAGCTTTACTCGTCATGAGTATCCAGATTGACCCTCGCCTAGTTACAACAATGTAATGTAAATCATTGATGTGTTCAATCAGCAGAAAACAGGAAAATAATAACCATGAATAATAGCACTTACATGTAAGTTGGACACGAAGATGTGAAAATGGTGTTTGTCTTCACAATAATCTTCCCATGATGGGAATATATGCACGTAGTCCCTAACAACATTGAAAGCATTGTCTTTTAAACTGGGAATAAATGGATTGGGGTTCCAATCTGCAGGAATTGGTCGTCTCTGCAGTTGGGATAGGTCTTCGGCCGGTGGACTTGTTGTACTTTTTGCTGGAGTGGGATTTTTCTGTGGTACAGCTGGTGCTATGGCAAATGAAATCAGTATACCTTTTGCTGGAGTGCAGGTCCTGTGTGGTGAGGCTAGTGGTGTGGCCAGTGAAATATGGGTAGAGTCTGCTGGAGTCGGTCCTATGTTTTGTGTCACTGGTTGTACATCCAATATAAGTGGGGCGATGTCTGATTTCTCCGGCACCACCACGTTTTTCAAGGACTTTGTTGGTGCTCCTTCAGGTTCGGCAATCACCCTCTTCCTTTTTGATGTCTGATGCACAAGAACAACATTTGAGTGGAAAAACATGGTATGATGACAGATGGAATATGTATTGATAATGGATGGGCATGGCATCTCGAGTTATATGATGAGTAAACTAAGCAGATGGTGGTGCAACAAAGTAGAAGAAATGCAAGACAACATGATACGCTCAATCAATAAAACCTTGCCAAACTAGTACAGACACCTTGATGGGTGAACAAGACAGACCATCTGCCTTTGACTCCTCGAGGTTAGAATAGTCATTAGGATGATATTCTGAACAAGAATCAACAGGTGGGGAGAGTACGAGTTTCATTGCTTCTAGAATGGCACTCAATGCCTTGCTGCCAATTTTGTAAGTCATTGAAGTGTTCCACAATATTCTTCCGATGCGCGGATTCTGATATTCACTGTAATTGCGTATAATATCTGAGAACCATGAAAACATAAATAGCTGTGATATTATCTTTGTAATGAAGATGATATTCTAATATAGGGGCGCCCCTGTAAACACTTGTGTGCTATCACAGGATTCTGATGAGATAGCTCATGTGTGCTGTAATACGGTGCGTGCATTTATATAATCTGGCACAAGTACACAAAAAAATAGGCTCCAGAAGTAAGGATAGCTGGCAGATGATAGGTTCATAATATACTGTATAGAGAGTTTATTGCCAAATCATGATAACAAGAGCACACAGCAACTAGGCAGATCATAGTGTACATAACAGGGGTACACCATAACCAGGATATATAAATCGGGAAAGTGGAACTGGCTGGAAACTATGGTGTTGTATTGCCTCTAGTAATTGAAAGCCTATCGATCACGTACAGGCCAGCTTTATCAGCTGTTGACTGCAGATGTCCATGCTCCCCTTCCTGACAAGGAACATACTGTGCTTCCCATACGGAATACCGCACGGGCCGTCGGCTGAACCACCGGCCCCACCGCCTGTGTCCCTCCGCCACCCCCACCCCCGCCCCCACCGGCGTCGAGTTTTCTTCGTTCGACGAGGCCCCACCACCGCCCCCACAACCACCATCCCCACCCGAGCCCCTTCGATCGCACCGGCGAACTCCGACGTGCTCTGAAAAATCGACTGACCCAATTTTGAAATTTAGTCTACTGTGATTTAACTAGTGTGGAATATAAAAGGGGAAAACCATAAGCATTGCGAGTATGGTGTTGAGCATGCCATGGCGGGTTTGAAGGTGCAAACCGGACAAAGGCAACTTCGAAACCAAGACAAGAAATCAGAGTAAAGCAGTGGCGATCTATTTTCTTGCTGCGATAAATAAGTTGAGCAGATATGAAAGAGTACCGCCTCTGGTGCGGCGCTGTGTACGCATCTGCTGAGAAATTGATGGTGCTGCGGTAGCGATGGCTGTCGGGGGCGTGGAAGCAGATCGAGGAGGGTAGACGGTGGCAGCGGGGCGCGGTGGACGAGACGGTCGTAGGAGCGGCACCGGCAAGGTGGAAGATGGCGGGGATGAAGCGAGAGGACGGGATGCAAGGATCCCGGTCCGCAGCCATGGATGAGAGAGGTCGATCTCTTGTAATGGACGGCGGCGTCGGGGTATCAGCTCCAGGATGGTGGAGGAGGACGGCGGTGGATGGGGTGGCGGACGGCGGCAGACGGAGGAGGGTGGGGTGGAGAGGGTGTTTTGGCGCCCACGAAGTACGAATGGGGAAAACGGAGGTAGAGAGGAAGGGGGAACCATGTATTCAGGGCGTGCTTGTCTGAAATGCGAGGAAATTTACAAACTTAGCCCCCGTTTCAAATTTCTACTACATCATAGCAACACTAGTCGGTTGGGGATAGGACGGTAATCTCGCATACACCGAATATTTGCCGACGAGAGTTTGTTTTTGGCGCCGACTGTGTATGAATATGAATCGGGGAGGGAGTCGATTTCGGCCGAGGACACACTGTGTTTTGGCGCCCACCGTGTATGAATCCGGGTGAGAGGCGCGTTTGGGTGAAATTACAAACCTACCCCTATTGAAACCTATAGAAATCCAGCAGATAGGCTTTGTGTGGCAGGGATAGGCAGTAGTGATTTCCATCTCGCAGATTTTGGTTTCGGGCGGTTACTGCGACTTTCCCCGCTTCCTTCAAAGTTTGCAGAGTGCATGTTTACCGTGCCAACTCAATTTGAATCCCGTTTGTATTCTATTTTTTTCCGGGCGGGATCCATTTTCAATTGGAATTACATTCTATATACATCATTTTTTTATATATACTTGGAAAAGTACAACAAAAAATTCTGCTCCTTTATATGTATAATATGATTTACAAATACAATGAACTTGAAATCTTAAGGTTGAATTCAAAAAAAATTAACCAAATTATGTTCTACTAAAATGTATGGATCAGTAATATCTACATATTAAATAACATAGATGTGCGTGAATTCATATGAGTATGCATGTTTGATAGATCAATTTTGGGTCGAGTATGGATTACATGTATCATCATCTCAAATTCAAATATTTGAATCCCTTTTTGTTCACTCCTTTCACGCCCATCTCTCTCGCATTCATGCTCCTTCAGGTAGGTATCACTCTCTTTTCTCCAGCTCACCCGCACGCTCACTCCATGTTGCTCCTATCCTCGCAAACATGGTCTCTCGACGTCTCCCTTGAGAAGTGTCACACTCTCCCTATCATTATACATTACACGGTTTTCATTATCTCTCATGTCTCTACTATTCTCTGGTATCACTCGGTACCTAAGCTTTCTTTTTCACCGCCAGACACACAGTCTCCACTCGTCTTTCACTTTGTCTTTCTCTCTATGGGATTCTCTCACACACCCTATATGTCTCTACATATGACTCATACCACTAAAATTACTCTCTCTATCTCTCTTGTAGACACAACATTTGTGTGGTATCCTTTTCGTCTCCATCCCAGACTGACATTATTCATTCGTTTACCGATCAGGCAACCCCGACTACCGTCTCCTCTCTCTCACACACAGACACACAGACAACTCCTGCTTCCACTCCCCTTCCCAACTATCGTCTCTCTCTCACACACACAAAACTCTCGCTTTCGCACCCCGACTCGTATTTCTCTCACAAACATTTATCGACTAGCTAGCCTCTAGATAGGTTTATACACCCGCACACTCGTGCTTCCACCATCACATACATGTCTCTCTCCCGCTCCTTGTATCTATGTAGATTTTTCTTCCCTTCTTGAGACACGCCCTCTCGATCGTGCACACACACACTATCGCCTCATTTTAAGCTGATACCTATCGCACACACACTCCTTGTGTCTTTGTCACACATGCACTCCGTCCTCCTCCACTCTCCCTCTCTCTCACACACACATGGGCTTTTTGCAACAACTAGCAAGATGCCCATGCGTTGCACGGAACATCAAGATGCATTTGTATGAGTAGTTTATCTTGTGGGGGAAAAGGATGAACGAGGGAAGGCCTTATTGGCAAATGTGTAGAGGGGTGTGGGTATCTTTTTGCAAAATTGCAATAGTTTCCTTCCTATCCGTCAGATATAGATCGGACGGCCTATATTGCAGGATGGCAGGCACACGATCATCATCGACAATGCTTATCATAAGAGTAGGGATAAAAAATAGAGTTGGTGATGATGGTGGGCCTGCCATCCTGCAATGTAGGTCGTTTGATTTATATCTGACGGATAGGAAGGAAAATATGGCAATGGAGGTTATATGGGTTTATGTTGCGAGATGTTGAACCTGGTAGTTCTAGGGCAAATAATATGGTTTAGATTTAGATGCTGGTTTTCAGTAATGAAAATCGGAAGGTGAAACCCTTTTTTGATGAAAAAAAACTACTACCTCCATTCTGGTTTACTAGTACCCATCGTACTTTGGGTCAACGTTTGTCCACGAATTTTACTTGTAAAATGTGAATTGAAAACGAGATTTTGTTATACCCAAACAAAAAAGGACTGGAGGGAGTGATTACTCTGACACGAACGCGACCTCTCATAGCGCAAGCATTGAACTAGCGCGCCGGCCAAGAGGGACGCACTCGCTGCAGGCCCGGCTGAGCACGCCTCCTCGCCACGTGCAACTAGCTTAAGACTGCCCCGCCTGCCTTCATTGAATCCACGCATGTGTCGGCAACACATCCTTCCGCGAGCCGGCAGGCATTTTAGAACACAAAAAATGATTAAAATATAATTAATTTACGCATGGTTTTGACTTGTTGTGCTCGCACTGGTAGCAGGAACTAGTAGAGGATTTTCTTTATTTATAACTCTCCTCACATTTTTTTTGGCTTTGAAGTGAATCATGGTTGTGGACATTATGTATGAATGTGCAGATATCTGTGAACATGAGTTTGATGTGGAAGTTGAACTTGGAATGTCGGGCTTGCGCGTGAACTATACCATGTCCAATGCTTAGTCTGTTATTGTTTGGAAAGTAATTGCTGTTATTACATGGCCCAAAAAAACATTTTGTGCCACATCAGTGGATGCACGGACATCACAACATGCATGCTGACTGGATAAACATTTGAACCTAGCTATTATGAAGGAAATTTTATATTGACAACAGTTTTAGATAGCAGGAGACGCCTAGCCTCCTCCGCCTCTGCTAGCTTATTTCTGGCTTCTTCCATCTCTTCTTTGGCTTGGGTGAAGAGAGCATCTGATTGCTCTTTTCGCTTCTTCAGGAATTCAGCTACATTATCAAGGGTTGCTGCATGCTTTCTTTCAGCCTTTACTAATGCCACGAGGACACGAACAACTGAGGACTCTACCTGGCTTGTGTGTAATCCAGCATCATCTGGGAATTTACACCTTGTGTCTAATCCAGCATCATTAGGAAACTGGCACCTTGTGTGTAATCCAGCCTCATTTTGGAAACATGATCTCGAGGTTGACCATACTTCCCTCCTTGCAGGAACTGCATCCTGACATGAAGTTACTTCTTTTTTAGATCAATACTCAGAGCAACCTAGATCCATTTAGTAGAAGCCAGATAAACAGAACTTCGAGAAGTGAATTCAAAAGGAAAAAATAAATAAAAACAGACTACAAGGTGAGAACACCCACTTCCTACATCAAGCTAAAAACGAAAGCATTAGGACGATTAAGACTCTTCTTATTACACATCGAAGAACACCACGCTTAAGAGAAACAAAAACTACAACATATACACATCGAAGAACATGAGGCTACATGAAAGTAATTGAAATGGTGTTACTTACCAAAGCTCATTTTACACGTTTGGTGCAGCTCCTCTTTAACTTGCCATGCTCCTTGAAGATGTCCGAAATATCCCGTGTTTGGTCTTCATTGCTCCTCTGCATGTTCGCACTCATGGTTTTAAAATCTCACCATGGCAATAAAAATATACTACTAGTAATACTCGCGCATCTTGTGGGCAACATTAAAGCACTCGTCTGCCATGTTAGAGCATATCCAACAAGATAAACTACTCATACAAATGCATCTTGATGCGTGCAACGCATGGGCTTCTTGCTAGTTCTAAAAACCTTTCCATCATTTGCCACACTACTAGTTGCAGATGAAAAACCTACCCAAGCACAGCGCGATTGTAACATCCCAAATTTTCAATTTGGAATGTTATACATTAGATCATCATTGCATATCATATTTTATTTGGTTTTGGTTTCGATCCTAGAAATTCTACGCAACTCAAGGACCCACGGAGAGAGTTGGGGATTTCATTATTTTCATATTTGAGTTTTTCTCAAATTTTGAGAATAGGATCATTTTGATTTTAATTATTTTTTCACCAATTATTTCTATTACAAGAATATGAGAGAGGGAATAAAATGACTTTCCCAAGATAGAGAAATATTGAGGATTTAATAATAAAATCAAATAAGATTTTATTTCGGAGTTTTTCGCTATTTTATTTGAATTTAGGAAAAATAAGCGTTTTTCAAAAGTGCATTTAAGCCCCAAATAAATGTTCACTTTCTCCGGCTTGATTTTAGAAGTCGGGGAAAATTTATTTCGGGATTTTTGGAGTCTGTTTAGTATTTATTTTCATTTTTCTTCTGCGCTTAATTATTTAAAAAAAATCGAACCGACCTACGGGCCGTGTCCGACCGGGACTCCGGCCCGCCAAGGCTTTAAAAGCCGGGGCAGCCCAGCCTCGAGACAAACCCTAGCCGCTGCCTGCCTCGAGCCCCGTGCCACCTGGAGCGCCGCACCGCCCGCAACCGCAGCCTCGCTGGTGTCGGTGTACTAGAGTAGGGGTACCCTAGTATCCCGAATTTGTGCACGGGCAGTCGCAGCGTCCCGCGGCAAGGCTTGCCAGGTGATCACCAAGGACCTACTTGGTTCCTTTTCAGCCATTCAAGAACAAAGTATTTAAGCCAAGAAGACAAGGCTCCGGCAAGAGGAGCTTGCCGGGAAGGCCACTCAAGACATAAGGCCCCGGCAAGAGGAGCTTGCCGGGAAGGCCACTCAAGGCGCGAAGTCCCGGCAAGAGGAGCTTGTCGGGAAGGCCAACCAAGGCATCTCAAGGAACTTGCCGCGACGCGCCACGCGTCCCGGCAAGACCCGGCGAGCGACAAGCTCCCGGACGCGGCAAGGCGTTTGCCGCGACTAGCAACCACTCTGTACCCGCGCTCCAGCTCACCCACCAACGTGTCGCTCTGAGACCCTTCCAGGCGTACGTGGCGGGAGGCTGTGCAGCCAGGGGTGCATTGTGGCAAGCGGCGCTGACAAGATCGCCATCATGGCGAGCGGTGGCGTCCCTGACGGTCCATTTTCTGCACTGTTTGGGCGACGTAGATAGGCATTTAATGCCCTTGTTGTCAGCGAAACAAAGATGTCGGCGAAACTGCCTCCTACCTGGCGCGACCTCGACGCCCCCTACCTGGCGCGCCAAAGATGTCGGCGAAACTGCCTCCGCGAGCACCTATGGGGACGGAGCCCCTTTTCGGTTCGGCGGGGGGCGGAGGTCGCCCGAAGAGCAGATCGAGGCGGGGCACACGAGCGGTTTACCTAGCTTCGGAGCTCTCCGGAGAGATAATGCTCCTACTGCTGCTTTGTGGTTTGTATTGAGTTCTTGCTCGGGAGCGCTGAGTGCTACAGTACACACAAGTAGCTAACGAGACCGAGCGTGGATGTTCTGCTCTCCTCTCCCTCTACGTTGTGCATGGGCCTCCTTTTATATGCTCAAGGGGTCACCGATAGGTGGCAACGTAGGCAAGGGTAAAAATGGAAGGGTGCTGCGGTAGGTACAGCTACCTACACAGTGTATCATACCTAACCCTGACGGCAGGGGACAAGGGCATTAAATGCCTATCTACGTCGCCCAAACAATGCAGAAAAGGGACCGTCAGGGACGCCACCGCTCGCCACGATGGTGATCTTGTCAGTGCCGCTTGCCACAGTGCACCCCTGGCTGCACAGCCTCCCGCCACGTACGCCTGGAAGGGTCTCAGAGCGACAGTTTGGTGGGTGAGCTGGAGCGTAGGTACAGAGTGGTTGCTAGTCTGCCGCGGCAAAGTGCCTTGCCACGGTCGTTGTCTTGCCGCGTCCGGGAGCTTGCCGCTCGCCGGGTCTTGCCGGGACGCGTGGCGCGTCGCGGCAAGTTCCTTGAGACGCCTTGGCTGGCCTTCCCGGCAAGCTCCTCTCGCCGGGGTCTTGTGCCTTGAGTGGCCTTCCCGCTAAGCTCGTCTTGCCGGGGCCTTGTCTCCTTGGCTTAAATACTTTGTTCTTGAATGGCTCCAAAGGAGCCACGGGGGTCCTTGGCGGTCACCCGCAAGCCTTGCCGCGGGGCGCTGCGACTGCCCGTGCACAAGTTCGGGATACTAGGGTACCCCTACTCTAGTACACCGACAGCCTTCAAACTTTGTTGTATATATTTGGTTAGGCATGACTGCAACAGTTGTTTATTTTTGGTGTTTGCATCAAATTGCTTGTTTAAAGTTTATTATATGTAGTTCATAAACAAAAGTTTGTCATTTCTCAATTTAAGTTTTCAGTTGTACAACCAAGTTCCTTCTTCATACCATGTAAATTAAACTATACAGAGCAAGTGATCTTCTTTTGCACTGCATGTATTCTTCTATTCTTCATCCGTAATCCAGTGGTGTGGTGAACCTACCCACTACAGCACAATGTCATATTCTGCAATGTCTTAACTATGAACAATGTCATATCATTCTACTATTATTTAAACCGTCTCTTTATTTGCCAATCTGAAATGGTATAAATTGACAGCACACTAACCATTGATACTTATGAGTTCTTGATCTGTAATCCAGTGGTGTCGTGAAGCTGCCAACTCCTTCACAATGTCATTTCCTGCCATGTCTTGACCTGAACAATACCATATTGTGTTAATGCAAATTTAAACCGTGTCACTTTATTCGTCAGTAAGAAATGTGATGAATTGTCAGCACTGATACTTTTATGTGCAAAACCTGTTATCTGTCTGCTTGTTTATCTTTCAGAGTGAGGAAGATATAAGTGTTGAACAAGCGCAGTCTCATCATCTTGCTCAGTTGCTTGCACTGCAGCTCCCCAGCAGGGCTAACCTTTCTTGAACTATATTGAAGTGTTGTCGGTTTTGTATATAATTTTGTCGGCGTGTTGTTTTGCACTGGTGGCGATCTTTGATGCCCAGTGTATGTAATCTGTTGTCTGCTTGTGCTTTATTATCATAGTGGCGAACTTTCATGCCCAGTGGATGTAATATGCCGTAATTTCTTTATTGTATAGTCTAGGTTTTTTTCTTATTCACGATGCTGCAGTTATTTTACTGTACATATATATCCTGTCCACGCAGTAAACAGGCCAAACCGTAAAATAACGGTACATAATCGGGCCGTCATGCAATCACGATGTAGGTTGGGCCTGAAACGTGCCGAACAGCTCACGGGCTGGCAGCAGCCCGAAATGAACCCCGGCCCATGATTGTGCGAAACAAATCACGGGCTTTTAAGAGGCCAAAAAATTGTCTTGGTCCTTGTTTGGCCCAATCAGATATCGGCTGCGAGCAGGCTGGATGCAAACTGGGTCGTAGTTAGGCCCAACTATATGACGGGCTTTTAACAGGCTGAAATTAATATAGGGCCGAAATGTTAAACGGGCCCTTAACAGGCCAAAACTAATATAAGGCCGAATTACTAAGTGGGCCTTTAGCAAGTGGGCCCAAAAGCATAGTGTCCAGTTGACAGGCCGAATTTGATATGGGCCATAATTAGGCCCAAAACCTCTTAAAGGGTCGGACCTGATCTGGGCCGTAATTTGTCCCATAACGTGGTAGGCTTTTAACGGGCCAGATTTCATATGGGCCACTATTATGCCCGGAGCGTGGCAGGCCATTAATGGACCGGATCGAATATGGGCCAGCATTTGGCCCAAAACATGGCGGCCAGTTAATGGGCCGGCCTACTAAGGTCCTCAAAATCTTGTGGGCCTACAGCTGGGCCGGCCCTTTAATGTCGGTGAAATCTCGTGGGCCTTTAGCTGGGCCAGCCCATTATGATCCGCAAGAATTTTGTGGGCCTTTACCTGGGCCGGCCCATTATGGCACACAAAAATCTTGTGGGCCTTTACCTGGGTCGGCCCATTATGGCCCGCCAAATCTTGTGGGCCTTTAGTTGGGCCAGCCCATTATGGTCCGCAAAATCTCGTGGGCCTTTAGCTGGGCCGGCCCATTATGGTCCGCAAAATCTTGTGGGCCTTTAGTTGGGCCGACCCATTTAAACTTGTTGGTCCATGCCACGTGTCGACGTATCATAGGCGCCTTCTTTCCAGTGAGTGGATGACATCTGTCCCAACGATGAGCCGACACGTGTTTCCTCTAGCCAATGATGATTTTACACGTGGAAAATCCCCATTGGTCGGGGTTGTTAATGGGTTATCGGATCCAAAACCCGACCCGATAGCTTAACGGCGTTCCGTTACGGTGGATGCCACATGTCGGTCACCCTTGATGAAAGCACTTTCTTTGACGCGTGATTTATCATCATGGAAGTGGACACTTCCATGATGATAATTTTGTTAATGTCATGGAACACTTCTACGACAGCACAGGTATGACTATATTGATTCTGTCATAAATTTGTCATGGATGTACATGCATGACAAAAAACGCGACCTACTGTGACAAACACGTATCATCACGGAAGAGTATTTTTTTTGTAGTGGTAGGACAAAAGATGTCATGCAAGTTCTTTTCCATAAGCACATATGACTACAATCACTACAAAACACCAAAAATATTACTTTTGCTTCTGTTACTTTTGTTACTGTTACCACTACTATCATATTACTTTAGCCAATGATGATTTTACACGTGGAAAATCCCCATGGGTCGGGGCTGTTAATGGGTTATCGGATCCAAAACCCGACCCGATAGCTTAACGACGTTCCGTTACGGTGGATACCATGTGTCGGTCACCCTTGACGAAAGCACTTTTGTGACGCGCAATTTATCATCATGGAAGTGGACACTTCCGTGATGATAATTTTGGTAATGTCATGGAACACTTGTACGACAGCACAAGTATGACTATCTTGATTCTGTCATAAATTTTTCATGGATGTACATGCATGACAAAAAACGCGACCTACTATGACAAACACATATCATCACGGAAGTGTATTTTTTTGTAGTGGTAGGACAAAAGATGTCATGCAAGTTCTTTTCCATAAGCACGTATGACTACAATCACTACAAAACACCAAAAATATTACTTTTGCTTCTGTTACTTTTGTTACCGTTACCACTACTATCATATTACTTTGCTACTAAACACTTTGCTGCAGATATTAAGGTATCCAAGTGTGGTTGAATTGACAACTCAACTGCTAATACTTGAGAATATTCTTTGGCTCCCTTTGTGTCAAATCAACAAATTTGGGTTGAATACTCTACCCTCGAAAACTGTTGCGATCCCCTATACTTGTGGGTTATCAGGGGCTCGGCAGCCGCACTATGGTGCTGCTTGAGAAGGCCGCTCTGTACCTCTGCTGCTAGGGCCGCGGTGTGCTCCTCTGTTTGGAGGGAGCGTTTCGTGCTGCAATTGACTGTGATGACGCCGCATGGGCCGGGCATCTTGAGCTTGAGATAAGCGTAGTGTGGCACTATGTTGAATCTAGCAAATGCTGTTCGTCCGAGTAGTGCGCGGTAGCCACTGCGGAATGGGACGATGTCGAAGGTTAACTCCTCCATTCGGAAATTGTCCAGAGAACCGAAGACCACTTATAGCGTGATTGAGCCCGTACAACGGGCCTCGATGCCTGGTATGACTCCTTTGGAGGTAGTCTTTGTTGGTTTGATTCGTGAGTGGTCAATGCCCATCTTTCGAACTGTGTCTTGATAGAGCAGGTTGAGGCTGCTACCACCGTCCATTAGGACTCGTGTTAGGTGAAATCTGTCGATGATTGGGTCGAGGACCAATGCGGCCGAACCACCATGACGGATACTGGTTGGGTGGTCTCGATGATCAAAGTTGATCGGAAATGACGACCATAGATTGAATTTGGGGGTGACTGGCTCTACCGCGTAGACGTCCCTGAGTGCACGCTTACGCTCCCTTTTGGGGATGTGTGTAGCGTATATCATGTTCACCATTTTGACTTGAGGGGGAAATTTCTTCTGCCCCCCAGTGTTCGGCTGCTGGGGTTCTTCGTCCTCGTCCTCACTTTGTGATCCCTTTTCTTTGTTTTCGGCATTTAACTTGCGAGCCTGCTTGAAAACCCAACAATCCCTGTTGGTATGATGGGCTTGCTTGTCCGGGGTGCCGTGTATCTGGCACGGACGGTCGAGTATGCGGTCCAGTCTGGAAGGTCCTTCATTGTTTCTTTTATTGGGCTTCTTCCGCTGGCCGGACTTAGAGCCAGTGAATCCGGCATTGACTGTGACGTCATCGGTGTTGTTGTCATTGCTTCCGCGTTTGTGTCTGTTGCGCCGAAGCTTGCTAGTGCTATTCGTGGCCTCCGAGGGGCCTGTCTCGCTGGCTGTGTTGTTACTACGGGCAAGCCAACTTTCCTCTCCAACACAAAAGCGGGTCATGAGTGCCGTGAGGGCGGCCATGCACTTCGACTTTTCTTGGCCGAGGTGGCGTGCTAGCCATTCATCACGGATGCTGTGTTTGAAGGCTGCTAAGGCCTCGGCATCCGGACAGTCAAGGATTTGGTTCTTTTTGTATAGGAACCTAGTCCAGAATTTTCTGGCTGATTCTCAAGGTTGTTGAACTATGTGGCTTAAGTCATCGACGTCTGGTGGCCGGACATAAGTTCCTTGGAAGTTGTCTAGGAAAGCTTCTTCCAAGTCCTCCCAGCTTACGATAGAATTATCAGGCAGGCTATTAAGCCAGTGCCGAGCTGGCCCTTTGAGCTTGAGTGGGAGGTATTTAATGGTGTGTAGATCATCTCCTCGAGCCATGTGGATGTAGAGGACGAAATCCTCGATTCGATATTAACGGGCTTGAATCCCTCGGGGAATTCGTGATCCAGTACCTCGTCTGTGAAGCAGAGAGGGTGTGCGGCACCTCTGTACTGTGTCGTGTCGCGGTGTAGCTCTGATGGAGTCCGTCTGCGGCATTCGGACCGGGCGTGGTTAGGTTTGTCACGTCCGAATAGGTAGCCTTCTTCGTGCCTCAAGGCACGTTCCCGCAATCCATAGATCGATCTTGTATGTCCTGCTCTATTGTCCAGGGTCTGCCGGAGGTCATACGTGTGACACCGAATTCTTCCGTCTTTGTTTTTGTGGGGCGGTTGGGCAGGCTATTGTTCGTCCTGAGTTGCCGCTTTATCCCGACCGCATGGTGGCCGGTTGGCCGCCCTGTCTCAACCACGTGGTGGTCGTTCCGCATTACGCGAGGGAGATGTGTACTCTGGTGCCTCCTCATCGAATTGAGGTAGCAGTCTGCGTTTTGGGTAGCTCTTGGCTGGGCGCTTGAGGCCGTATTCTTCCGCTGGCAGGACATCAGTCCATTTGTCGACGAGCAGATCTTGTTCAGCTTGAAGCTGCTGCTGCTTCCTATAGGCTCCTTGCGGTGGCTATGAGTTGAAGCTTAAAGCGCTCCAACTCCAGAGGGTCCTCAGGCACGATGAAATCTTCGTTGCCGAGGCTTGTTTCCTCTTCGGAGGGTGGACGGTAACTATTGTCCCCCGAGTCATCTTCTATGGCCTGCTCATCAGGGTTGTCTTGACTGTCGTCATGGTCCTCCTGTTCGGATGCAGCACCGACAGGGTCTTCCTTGTTTTCAATGTTGCCCGGAGTACTATTTTCTCCGGTACCAGTGTTGCTATCCTTTGAGCGGTGAGGCTTAGAACAGCGTTTGGGGCGCCGGCGCTTGGACTGCGTCTCGGAAGTTTTATTCTTATCTGGCTCTTCTTTGTCGTTGCCAGATCCCTTGGGTGTATCAACCATGTATATGTCGTATGAAGAGGTGGCCGTCCAACATCCACTGAATGGCGGGTCTTGGCCTTGCTCATTGTCGGCATCGTCGGCCATACCGGTGATGTCTTCAGAGCCATAGTCAAGCACGTCGGTTAAGTCGTCGACGGTGGCTATGAAGTGGGTGGCGGGTGGGAAGCAAAATTCCTCATCGTCTGCCTCTAGCTCGAACCGAACATAGTTCGGCTACGAGTCTTCCTCCAAGGACAAGTTCTTCAAAGAATTTAGTACGTCACCAAAGGTGAATGCTGGAAGATGTCTGCGGTGCTAAATTTGAAAATCGACAACTGATCCAGCTCGGTGTCCGCAGGTGTATCCGGTCCGGAACGTGCAGCCGGAGACGAGTCCGGGGTTCCGTTGACGCAAGCATTGCAGGACGTCGAGTCCGTATGCGGCTCCAACACCGTGGAATTTATGGCCTCGGAGGGCCCGATCTGCCTTGGTACTGAGGCCGTTGCAGCAACAGGATCCATCTCCTGGGTGTGCTCCGATGACAGATTTAAGTCATGTTCCTCGGAGAAAGGGGGAGTGATCGCCGCGGTTTCAAATCCCTCAAACATCAAGTCTCCACAGATATCCGCGATGTAGTTTAAGCTTCCGAACCTGACCCGGTGGCCGGGGGTGTAACTATCGATCTGCTCCAGATGGCCAAGCGAGTTGGCACGTATTGCGAAGCCGCAATACGAAGATCGGTCTAGGGAGGAAGGTTTCTCCCTGGAACACGTTGCTACCTCTTGAGCACTGCGTTGGTTTTCCCTTGAAGAGGAAAGGGTGATGCAGCATAGTAGCGTAAGTATTTCCCTTAGTTTTTGAGAACCAAGGTATAAATCCAGTAGGAGGCTACGCGCGAGTCCCTCGCACCTACACAAAAAAATAAATCCTCGCAACCAATGCGATAAGGGGTTGTCAATCCCTTAACGGTGACTTACAAGAGTGAGATCTGATAGATATGATAGGATAATATTTTATGTTTTTTTATGATAAAGATGCAAAGTAAAATAAAAGCAAAGTAAAAAAAGCAAAGGACATAACTAAGTGTTGGAAGATTAATATGATGAAGATAGACTCGGGGGCCATAGGTTTCACTAGTGGCTTCTCTCAAGAGCATAAGTATTTTACGGCGGGTGAACAAATTACAGTTGAGCAATTGACAGAATTGAGCATATTTATGAGAATATCTAAGTATGATCATGTATATAGGCATCACCTCTGAGACAAGTAGACCGACTCCTGCCTACATCTACTACTATTAGTCCACTCATCGACCGCTATCTAGCGTGCATCTAGAGTATTAAGTTCATGAAAACAGAGTAACACCTTAAGCAAGATGACATGATGTAGAGGGATAAATTCATTCAATATGATAAAAACCCCATCTTGTTATCCTCGATGGCAACAATACAATACGTGCCTTGCTGCCCCTACTGTCACTGGGAAAGGACACCGCAAGATTGAACCCAAAGCTAAGCACTTCTCCCATTGCAAGAAAGATCAATCAAGCAGGCCAAACCAAACTAATAATTCGAAGAGACTTGCAAAGATAACCAATCATACATAAAAGAATTCAGAGAAGATTCAAATATTCTTCATAGATAAACTTGATCATAAACCCACAATTCATCAGTCTCAACAAACACACCGCAACAAGAAGATTACATCAAATAGATCTCCACGAGAGAGGGGGAGAAAATTGTATTGAGATCCAAAAAGAGAGAAGAAGCCATCTAGCTAATAACTATGGACCCGAAGGTCTGAGGTAAACTACTCACACTTCATCAGAGAGGCTATGGTGTTGATGTAGCAGCCCTCCGTGATGGATGCCCCCTCCGGCGGAGCTCCGGAACAGGCCCCAAGATGGGATCTCGTGGGTACATAAGGTTGCGGCAGTGAAATTAGGTTTTTGGCTCCTGTTCTGATCGTTTGGGGGTACGTAGGTATATATAGGAGGAAGAAGTACGCCGGTGGATCAACAGGGGGCCCACGAGGGTGGAGGGCGCACCCTGGGGGGTAGGCGCACCCCCTACCTCGTGGCCTCCTGGAAGCTTCTCTTATGTAGGGTCCAAATCTCCTGGATCATGTTCGTTCCAACAATCACGCTCCCGAAGGTTTCATTCCGTTTGGACTCCGTTTGATATTCTTTTTGTGCGAAACTCTGAAATATGCAAAAAAAATAGCAATTCTGGGCTGGGCCTCCGGTTAATAGGTTAGTCCCAAAAATAATATAAAAGTGGATAATAAAGCCCAATAATGTCCAAAACAGAAGATAATATAGCATGGAGCAATCAGAAATTATAGATACATTGGAGACGTATCAAGCATCTCAAAGCTTAATTCCTACTCGTCCTCTAGTAGGTAAATGATAAAAACAGATTTTTTTATGCGGAGTGCTACTAGGCATAATTACAATTTAATTCTTCTCAATTGTGGTATGAATATTCAGATCTGAAAGATTCAAGATAAAGGTTCACATTGACATAAAAATAATAATACTTCAAGCATACTAACTAAGCAATTATGTCCTCTCAAAATAACATGGCCAAAGAAAGTTCATCCCTACAAAATCATATAGTTTAGTCATGCTCCATTTTCGTCACACAAGAATGCTCTCATCATGCAGAACCCTGATGACAAGCCAAACAATTGTTTCATACTTTAGTAATGTCAAACCTAAAATCTTTCACGCAATATATGAGCGCGAGCCATGGACATAGCACTATGGGTGGAATAGAATATGATGATGGGGGTTATGTGGAGAAGACAAAAAAGGAGAAAGTCTCACATCAACGAGGCTAATCAATGAGCTATGGAGATGCCCATCGATTGATGTTAATGCAAGGAGTAGGGATTGCCATGCAACGGATGCACTAGAGCTATAAATGTATGAAAGCTCAACAAAAAGAAACTAAGTGGATGTGCATCCAACTTGCTTGCTCACGAAGACCTAGGGCACTTGAGGAGGCCCATTGTTGGAATATACAAGCCAAGTTATACAACGAAAAATTCACACTAGTATATGAAAGTGACAAAACAAGAGACTCTCTATCATGAAGATTATGGTGCTACTTTGAAGCACAAGTGTGGCAAAGGATAGTTGCATTGTGCCTTCTCTCTCTTTCTCTCTTTTTTTGGGCCTTGTCTCTTTTTTTATGGCCTTTCTCTCTCTTTTTTTTATTCCTCACTTGGGACAATGTTCTAGAAAATGATGATCATCACACTTCTATTTATTTACAACTCAATGATTACAACTCGTTACTAGAACAAAGTATGACTCTATATGAATGCCTCCGGCGGTGTACCGGGATATGCAATGAACCAAGAGTGACATGTATGAAAGAATTATGAACGGTGGCTTTGCCACAAATACTATGTCAACTACATGATCATGCTAAGCAATATGACAATGATGAACGTGTCATGATGAACAGAATGGTGGAAAGTTGCATGGAAATATATCTCGGAATGGCTATGGAAATGCCATAATAGGTAGGTATGGTGGATGTTTTGAGGAAGATATAAGGAGGTTTATGTGTGAAAGAGCGTATCATATCACGGGGTTTGGATGCACTGGCGAAGTTTGCACCAACTCTCAATGTGAGAAAGGGCAATGCACGGTACCGAAGAGGCTAGCAATGATGGAAGGGTGAGAGTGCGTATAATCCATGGACTCAACATTATTCATAAAGAACTCACATAATAATTGCAAAAATCTGCGAGTCATCAAAAACCAAGCACTACGTGCATGCTCCTAGGGGGATAGATTGGTAGGAAAAGACCATCGCTTGTCCCCGACCGCCACTCATAAGGAGAACAATCAAAGAACACCTCATGTTTCAAATTTGTTACATAACGTTTACCATACGTGCGTGATACGGGACTTGCAAACTTCAGCACAAGTATGCCTCAAATTCACAACTACTCAACGAGCACAACTTTGATATCACTACCTCCATGTCTCAAAACAATCATCAAGCATCAAACTTCTCTTAGTATTCAACACACTCATAAGAAAGTTTTTACTAGTTTTGAATACCTAGCATATTAGGATTATTTAAGCAAATTACCATGCTGTTTAAGACTCTCAAAATAATATAAGTGAAGCATGAGAGAATAATAGTTTCTATAAAACAAAACCACCACCGTGCTCTAAAAGATATAAGTGAAGCACTAGAGCAAAACTATATAACTCAAAAGATATAAGTGAAGCACATAGAGTATTCTAATAATTTCCAAATCATGTGTGTCTCTCTCAAAAGGTGTGTACAACAAGGATGATTGTGGTAAACTAAAAAGCAAAGACTCAAATCAAACAAGGCGCTCCAAGCAAAACACATATCATGTGGTGAATAAAAATATAGCTCCAAGTAAAGTTACCGATGGAAGTAGACAAAAGAGGGGATGCCTTCCGGGGCATCCCGAACCTTTGGCTTTTTGGTGTCCTTATATTATCTTGGGGGTGCCATGGGCATCCCCAATCTTAGGCTCTTGCCACTCCTTGTTCCATAATCCATCAAATCTTTCACCCAAAACTTGAAAACTTCACAACACAAAACTTAACAGAAAATCTCATCAGCTCCGTTAGTGAAAGAAAACAAAAGACCAGTTCAAGGTATTGTAATGAACTCATTATTAATTTATATTGGTGTTAAACCTACTGTATTTCAACTTCTCTATGGCTTATAAACTATTTTACTAGCCATAGATTCATCAAAATAAGCAAACAACACACGGAAAACAGAATCTGTCAAGAATAGAACAGTCTGTAGTAATCTGTAACTAACGCATACTTATGGAAATCCAAAAAATAAGACAAAATAGGACGACCTAGAAATTCGTTTATTGATCAGCAGCAATTGGAATCACTATTTTATCACGTTCTGGTGATTTTTAACAATTATTTTCGTGAACAGAAAGTTTCTGGAAATTTCTGCAAGATCAAATAACTATCATCCAAGAAGATCCTATAGGTTTAACTTGGAACAAACACTAATTAAAACATAAAAACACATCTAACCAGAGGCTAGAACAAAGATTTATTCCTAAGCAGAAGCAAAAGCAAAAAAATTAAAAATAAAATTGGGTTGCCTCCCAACAAGCGCTATCTTTTAACGCACCTAGCTAGGCATAAAAGCAAGGATAGATCGAGGTATTGCCATATTTGGAAGGCAATCCATAAGTGGCTCTCATAATAGATTCATAAGGTAGTTTTATTTTCTTCCTAGGGAATTGTTCCATGCCTTTCTTTAATGGAAATTGGAATCTAATATTCCCTTCCTTCATCTCAATAATTGCACCAATCGTTCTAAGGAAAGGTCTACCAAGAATAATAGGACATGAAGGATTGCAATCTATATCAAGAACGATAAAATCTACGGGTACATAATTCCTATTTGCAACAATAAGAACATCGTTAATTCTTCGCATAGGTTTCTTAATAGTGGAATCCTCAAGGTGCAAGTTTAGAGAGCAATCATCAAAATCACAGAAATCTGGCAAATCGCACAAAGTTTTGGGAATAGTGGAAACACTAGCACCCAAATCACATAAAGCGTAGAACTCATGATCTTTAATATTAATTTTAATAGTAGGTTCCCACTCATCATAAAGTTTTCTAGGTATAGAAACTTCCAACTCAAGTTTTTCTTCATAAGATTGCATCAAGGCATCAACAATATGTTTGGTAAAAGCTTTATTTTGACTATAAGCATGAGGAGAATTTAGCATGGATTGCAACAAGGAAATACAATCTATCAAAGAGCAATTATCATAATTAAATTCCTTGAAATCCAAAATAGTGGGTTTATTAACATCTAGGGTTTTGATTTCTTCAATCCCGCTTTTATCAAATTTAGCATCAAGATCTAAAAACTCCGAATTTTTGGAACGCCTTCTAGGTAAAGGTGCATCATATTCAGTCCCATCATTATCAAGATTCATATTGCAAAACCAAGATTTAATAGGGGACACATCAGTAACTTTTAGATCTTCATCTTTATTTTCATAGAAATTTGAAGAACACGCTTTCATAAAGCAATCTTTCTTAGCACGCATCCTAGCGATTTTTCTTTGCACTCATCAATGGAAATTCTCATAGCTTTGAGAGACTCATTAATATCATGCTTAGGAGTAATAGATCTAAGTTTTAAAGAATCAACATCAAGTGAAATTTTATCAACGTTCCTAGCCAATTCATCGACTTTAAGCAATTTCTCTTCAAGCAAAGCATTGAAATTCTTTTGTGAATTCATAAACTCTTTAACACTAGTCTAGAATTCAGAGGGCATCTTATTAAAATTTCCATAAGAATTGTTGTAGGAATTACCATAATTATTAGAGGAATTGCTAGGATAAGGCCTAGGACTAAAGTTTCCTCTATACGCGTTGTTACCAAAATTATTCCTACCAACAAAATTCACATCCATAGATTCATTATTATTCTCAATCAAAGTAGAGAAAGGCAAATCATTAGGATCAGAAGAAACACTCTTAGTAGCAAATAATTTCATAAGTTCATCCATCTTTCCACTCAAAACATTAATTTCTTCTATCGCATGCACTTTTTTATTAGTAGATCTTTCAGTGTGCCATTGAGAATAATTAACCATAAATTATCTATGAGTTTAGTAGATTATCCTAAAGTAATTTCCATAAAAGTGCCTCCCGCGGCCGAATCTAAAAGATTTCTAGAAGCAAAATTCAATCCGGCATAATTTTTTTGTATAATCATCCACAAATTCAAACCATGAGTAGGGCAATTACGTATCATTAATTTAATCCTCTCCCAAGCTTGTGCAACATGTTCATGATCAAGTTGCTTAAAATTCATGATATCGTTTCTAAGAGAGATGATCTTAGCAGGAGGAAAATACTTAGAGATAAAAGCATCTTTGCACTTATTCCATGAATCAATACTATTTTTAGGCAAAGACGAAAACCAAGCTTTAGCACGATCTCTAAGCGAAAAAGGAAATAGATTCAATTTAACAATATTATCGTCAGCATCTTTCTTCTTTTGCATATCACACAAATCAACAAAGCTATTTAGATGAGTAGCGGCATCTTCACTGGGAAGGCCGGTGAATTGATCTTTCATGACAAGATTCAACAAAGCAGCTTTGATTTCACAAGATTCAGTATCGGTAAGAGGAGCAATCGGAGTTCTAAGGAAATCATTATTGTTGGTATTGGTAAAGTCACATAATTTGGTATTATCTTGAGCCATGTTCTAAGAGAGATGATCTTAGCAGGAGGAAAATACTTAGAGATAAAAGAATCTTTGCACTTATTCCATGAATCAATACTATTTTTAGGCAAAGACGAAAACCAAGCTTTAGCACGATCTCTAAGCGAAAAAGGAAATAGCTTCAATTTAACAATATTATTGTCAGCATCTTTCTTCTTTTGCATATCACACAAATCAGCGAAGCTATTTAGATGAGTAGCGGCATCTTCACTAGGAAGGCCGGTGAATTGATCTTTCATGACATGACAAGATGAGTAGCATTATCTTCACTAAGAGGAGCAATCGGAGTGCTAAGGAAATCATTATTGTTGATATTGGTAAAGTCACATAATTTGGTATTATCTTGAGCCATCGTGACAAACAAGCAATTCAACACACGAGCAAAAAAAAGCAAGAAAAAAAGGCGAACGAAAAAGAGAGGGCGAATAAAACAGCAAGGGTGAAGTGGGGGAGAGGAAAACGAGATGCAAATGGCAAATAATGTAATGCGGGAGATAAGGGTTTGTGATGGGTACTTGGTATGTTGACTTTTGCGTAGAGCTCCCCGGCAACGGCGCCAGAAATCCTTCTTGCTACCTCTTGTGCACTGCGTTGGTTTTCCCTTGAAGAGGAAAGGGTGATGCAACAAAGTAGCGTAAGTATTTCCCTCAATTTTTGAGAACCAAGGTATCAATCCAGTCGGAGCCTACGCATGAGTCCCTCGCACCTAGATAAAACAAATAAATCCTCACAACCAACATGATAAGGGGTTTTCAATCCCTTCACAGTCACTTACGAGAGTGAGATCTGATAGATATGATAGGATAATATTTTTGGTATTTTTATGATAAAGATGCAAAGTAAAATAAAATCAAAGTAAAAATCAAAGGAAATAACTAAGTGTTGGAAGATTAATATGATGAAGATAGACCCGGGGGCCATAGGTTTCACTAGTGGCTTCTCTCAAGAGCATAAGTATTTTACGGTGGGTGAACAAAATTACGGTTGAGCAATTGACAGAATTGAGCATAGTTATGAGAATATCTAGGTATGATCATGTATATAGGCATCACGTCCGAGACAAGTAGACCGACTCCGGCCTGCATCTACTACTATTAGTGCACTCATCGACCGCTATCCAGCATGCATCTAGAGTATTAAGTTCATGAAAACAGAGTAACGCCTTAAGCAAGATGACATGATGTAGAGGGATAAATTCATTCAATATGATAAAACCCCTATCTTGTTATCCTCGATGGCAACAATACAATACGTGCCTTGCTGCCCCTACTGTCACCGGGAAAGGACACCGCAAGATTGAACCCAAAGCTAAGCACTTATCCCATTGCAAGAAAGATCAATCTAGTAGGCCAAACCAAACTGATAATTCGAAGAGACTTGCAAAGATAACCAATCATGCATAAAAGAATTCAGAGAAGATTCAAATATTCTTCATTGATAAACTTGATCATAAACCCACAATTCATCGGTCTCAACAAACACACCGCAAAAAGAAGATTACATCGAATAGATCTCCACGAGAGAGGGGGAGAACATTGTATTGAGATCCAAAAAGAGAGAAGATGCCATCTAGCTAATAACTATGGACCCGAAGGTCTGAGGCAAACTACTCACACTTCATCGGAGAGGCTATGGTGTTGATGTAGAAGCCCTCCGTGATGGATGCCCCCTCCAGCGGAGCTCCGGAACATGCCCCAAGATGGGATCTCATCGGTACAGAAGGTTGCGGCAGTGGAATTAGGTTTTTGGCTCCAGTTTTGATCGTTTGGGGGTACGTAGGTATATATAGGAGGAAGAAGTACGTCTGTGGAGCAATAGAGGGCCCACGAGGGTGGAGGGCGCGCCCTAGGGGGTTGGCACGCCCCCTACCTCGTGGCCTCCTGGAAGCTTCTCTTACGTAGGTTCCAAGTCTCCCGGATCATTTTTGTTCCAACAATCACGCTCCCGAAGGTTTCATTCCGTTTGGACTCCGTTTGATATTCTTTTTCTGCGAAACTCTAAAATAGGCAAAAAAAAAACAGCAATTCTGGGCTAGGCCTCCGGTTAATAGGTTAGTCCCAAAAATAATATAAAAGTGGATAATAAAGCCCAATAATGTCCAAAACAGAAGATAATATAGCATGGAGCAATCAAAAATTATAGATACGTTGGAGACGCATCAAGCATCCCCAAGCTTAATTCATGCTCGTCCTCGAGTAGGTTAATGATAAAAACAGAATTTTTGACGCGGAGTACTACTAGGCATAATTTCAATGTAATTCTTCTTAATTGTGGTATGAATATTCAGATCCGAAAGATTCAAGATAAAGGTTCATATTGACATAAAAATAATAATACTTCAAGCGTACTAACTAAGCAATTATGTCCTCTCAAAATAACATGGCCAAAGAAAGTTCATCCCTACAAAATCATATAGTTTAGTCATGCTCCATTTTCGTCACACAATAATGCTCTCATCATGCACAACCCCGATCACAAGCCAAGCAATTGTTTCATACTTTAGTAATCTCAAACCTATAAACTTTCACGCGATATATGAGCGCGAGCCATGGACATAGCACTATGGGTGGAATAGAATATGATGATGGGGGTTATGTGGAGAAGACAAAAAAGGAGAAAGTATCACATCAACGAGGCTAATCAATGAGCTATGGAGATGCCCATCGATTGATGTTAATGCAAGGAGTAGGGATTGCCATGCAACTGATGCACTAGAGCTATAAATGTATGAAAGCTCAACAAAAAGAAACTAAGTGGGTGTGCATCCAACTTGCTTGCTCACGAAGACCTAGGGCACTTGAGGAGCCCCATTGTTGGGATATACAAGCCAAGTTCTATAATGAAAAATTCCCACTAGTATATGAAAGTGACAAAACAAGATACTCTCTATCATGAAGATTATGGTGCTACTTTGAACCACAAGTGTGGCAAAGGATAGTAGCATTGTCCTTTCTCTCTTTTTCTCTCTTTTTTTGGGCTTTCTCTCTTTTTTATGGCCTTTATATCTTTTTTTTATTCCTCAATTGGGACAATGCTCTAGAAAATGATGATCATCACACTTCTATTTACTTACAACTCAATGATTACAACTCGATACTAGAACAAAGTATGACTCTATATGAATGCCTCCGGCGGTGTACCGGGAGACGGGGGACACAATGTTTACCCAGGTTCGGGCCCTCTCTATGGAGGTAATACCCTACTTCCTGCTTGATTGATCTTGATGAATATGAGTGTTACAAGAGTTGATCTACCACGAGATCGTAATGGCTAAACCCTAGAAGTCTAGCCTATGAGTATATGGTAATGAATCTACCCTATCCGGACTATGCTCTCCAGTTTATATAGACACCGGAGAGATCTAGGGTTACATGAGGTTGGTTACATAGGAGGGAATCTTCATAATAGGTCGCCTAGCTTGCCTTCCACGCCAAGTAGAGTTGAATCTGGACACGGGTATAGTCTTCGGCCTTCGTATCTTCATTGCCCATTAGTCTGGCCCATGGATAACAGGCCGGACGCCCAAGGACCCCTTAGTACAGGACTCCCTCAGGCCTACCTTAGAGGCAAGGTTCTATACACTCGAGATGCTCTGTACGTATTACTTTTGATGTGTCTTGTCAACTCGCATAACGAGGAGAAGCTTGCTTACTACAACGTCTCCCCCGCCCACGGGCGCGGTGGCTCGTAGGACGAGGTGAAGCTTGGTTACTACTACTCATTGTACTATATTGGTTTATTGGTCCCCATCGTATAGTGTGTTAAATTTTGACTATAGATTGAACTAGTTCGTGCATGTTACCAAAAATTATATCATTGAGAACTATGTTGAAATACGAATCCAACGATATAATTTTTGTAGACATGCATTAACATTTTGTTAGCTAAATATTTGGTAAAAAATTGGCATGAACTACAAAGGTGACCTATAAATGAGGACAGAGGTAGTAGTACTACGCCTTATGCCCGCTCCCTCGCCCACACGCGCGGTGGCTCGTAGGACGAGGAGAAAATTTTACTACTCCCTCCGTTTACTCCTTGTCCCTACCTTGGTTAGAGAGATTATCATATTGTTTGGAATATATGTCCCTTAGTAGATTTCAATATGAACTACTAGTACATACTCCAAATACTGATGTATATAGACGTATTTTAGAGTGTGGATTCACTCATTTTGCTCCGTATGTAGTCCATTTTGAAACGGACGTAATAGTACACACTCTCCCTCGCCCCTCGACCCTCGCCCACGTGGTGGACATGCAGCAATTCATTCGGTCTCATATAGCCAGAACGATATATACTGCAGTACTATTATTGCTCGACTTCCTGAAGAGGCGAAGAGCCAATCGCAAGGTTAATATTTTGGAGATGCCAAGCGCAAGGTTTATAGGAGAACGAGTAGTAGGTCATTTATAAATAAAGTTTTTTTCTTCAGTAGCACGTACACAATATAAATAGGTTCATATGGAGAGAAAAGGAAACCGCTCCACTATATACATAGGCAGGACGAGCCTACACGGTTGGTTGCTACGGTTGCTCTCTTCACATTCTCTCGCACAAAACGACTGTGGCCACATCTCTAACATCCCGACAGATCACGTCCGCCGGGGGAAGGGGTGGATGCTTAGTGTAGATGCGGTCGCCGTCGCCGATGGCGAAAAGCCAATATCGGCACGTCCCGATCAGGGGTCCCCGCCATTCTCTCTCACAAAGCCGATGAGGTTGCCTTCGTCCCTTGCTCACTGCCGCGACGTGGGCAGTTGCCGCCTCCCACTGCCCTCCTCTAGGTTGAGCTACGTCCAGACATCCCTCAGGTACAACTCCCTTTACCGCCGGCTTGCAGCACTGCTCCAGCTTCCCGCATCACTCCATGTGGATATTTCTCTACTTCTTTGCCCCGCACATACCTCTACTAGCTTCTACATACTGTATTTGTGATGAGTTTATGTCTCATCAACTAGTCCCGGTAATCTTATTCTAATCACGTTTCTTCAATTTCTTTGCCACAGGGATGCTCATCTCAATTTTGGTGAAACTGCACAAAATGATCCGATGGTCAAAGGGTTGCAAATTCATTTCTTCAGAAGCTCCAACATTGCCAGCAAATTAAAGCCTGGTTAGGGTTAAAGGTTCAAGGGCTACGGACTGCATGGATCATTTTTTTCTTTAGCTATCTTTGTTCCAAAATAAGTGTCAACTTTAGTAGTAGTACAACTTTGTACTGAAGTTTGCACAAAGTTGAGACACTTTTTTTGGAACGGAGGGAGTACATATTAGCTATGATCTGTCAATCATTGAGATGCAATACCATGCATGTTAGTCTCCTTTGTATTTGATGAAATGTTGCAACGGGCAACCTTGGACGCAAGATACATGAAACAGAAGCTGGAAGCTTCATAGCATTGTACAAATTTATCTAGCTGATAAATTACAGTACGTATTATACTAGTAGTACCATGTAAAGAGTTAGTTGTCGCACGGTGTCCAAAAAAATATGCTGATAATGTGAGATGGGCCATGTAATCACTAAGCCTGCGTGTTTTCACTGACGTCGCACTCCTCCGCTGTAAGAATGGAGAAAATTGTAATCTAGTAGTACCTCCTTTCGCCGAAAGCGTGGGACATCCAGCAGTCCTACCACGTCAATAATAATGACCAATGAGCTGTCAAATCACATAGACTCATGTCGGCGTTCTGGGAACAGGGGTCCCCAGACTTGCATGCCTACGGCCTGCGGCGTGGCTAAAAGGGTGCCCAACACGGCCCATCTTCATCAGCACGGACCCAAGACACTCGCGAGGGGCCAAGCCTCGCGGGGCGGACGGCACGGAGCTTCCTCAGGAACGGCCTCATCAAACTGGCTCGCGAGGAGGCGGAGAGATCAACGCGGGGTACCTCACGAGGTTCCCGTGACACAAGCCACAACGACCAAGGGCGCCAGGCGGGTGCCAGCACGCGCAGTGTCCTCCTTTTCTCTTTGGTGCAAAGGGAGCAAGCGCAGGCGAGAGCATCAAGCAAAGGCACCCGTCTCGGTGCAACGAGACCAAGACCGGTCCAACGGCACGAAGGATGTCATTGTGGAGCCCAAGCCAGCGTCACCACCAGTGCCTTTGGCAGGCGAGGACCAACTTTAGTCAGGATAAGTGTACCAGATGTTCCCCTTCGAAATGGTCGACTGTTGGTGCCCTTCCCGCTCAATATTTGGGAAGAGGCCCAGGGCCTTTACCTATAAATAGGACTAGAATGGGCGAGGATCCAGGAAATCAATCAGAGAGAGAAAGAGAGAGAGAAGGGTGACTGAACTCCTCCTAGCAGTTCATCATCCGAGCCAAGAACAGACCCTCGCGAGGCTGTTCTTCCTTGTATTGTTCATCATCATCAGCCCAAGAGGCAATCCACCACACCACACTGGAGTAGGGTATTACACCACAACGGTGGCCCGAACCAGTATAAACCCTGTGTCTCTTGTGCTGTTCTTTCGATAGCTTAGATCTTTATGAGGCGGAGGGGTGCAGGTAGGAAGAAGGCGTAATCTCCGTGCGCACCCCAGAGTTCGAACCTCAAGGGTTTGCCGGAACCCGAAATCCGACATTTGACGCGCCAGGTAGGGGTGCACCGGAGTTTTCCCTTCCGCCACAGCCACGACCTGCCTCGCGATGAGTAGCGCATCGCCCGCTCCGGCCGCCGGCGCCAGCATGGGGGCCAGGGGGCTCCGAGCCCTGGCCCCAGCCCTGCAATGGGTACGGTGGCCCGACAAGTTCAAGCCAATGACGCCAATGCGCTACAGCGGCGCGACTGATCCGCTGGCCTTCTTGCTGGCGTACGAGGAAGCCATCCTCGAAGTCGGAGATGATGATAGGGTCATGGCCAACTGGCTTCCCATGGCCCTCACCGGCGCCCCGCGCGCATGGCTGCTCCACCTGCCGGCAGCCTCCGTGGCCTCTTGGGAAGAGCTCTGCAGCCTCTTCCTCGCCCACCATGCTACGCCAACACCCCCGGTCGTCGCGGCCCTCGTGGGCGGCTCGCAGGCGCCGCCTACAAGTCACCACGTCAAGCCGTTCATTCGCCGGGTCAGCGCCGCTTTCACGCGGCAGGGAGCTCTCCTGGACCGGTCGGCGCCAAAGGCCGGCCTGACCATCGGATCGGAGGACCACCCCACCAACTCGGCCTGCTCGGGCGCGCTCCCCATGCTGTGCACCACCACCATTTGGCAGGTGGCCGTCACCAGGACTCTCGTCGACGGCGGCGCGGGCCTCAGCGTGCTCTAGGTTGAGGCCTTCAACCTCCTCTGCATACCCCTGGGATGGCTGCAACCCAGCCGGCCCTTCTCAGGCGTTGGGGGCGGGTCATCCAGCTCTTTTGGACGGATCAGGCTCCCAGTAACCTTCGCCACCTACGACAACTTTCGCACGGAGCTGGTCAACTTCGACATCGCCCCCATCGGCCTCCCCTACAACGCCATCCTCGGCTATCCAGCGCTGGCCCAGTTCATGGCCGCAACACACCCTGCGTACAACCTCATGAATATGCCCGGGAGCAGCGGTGTCCTCACCGTGCACGGGGACACCGGAGACGCGCTGCGAGTGCTCAAGCTCGCCTTCAAGACGGCGGCGTCGGCACAGCCCGCCGACTCGGAGACCTCCGAGCCCAAGGGGGCTGCACCCGCCAAGAAGAAACAGTTGTTCACCCAAGACAAGGCAGAAACCAAGCAGATACCCGTCGATGAGGACGGGTCCACCGACGCCACTTTCACCATAGGCGCCAACCTCGAGCCCGAGCAGGAGGAGGCCCTGATCAGGTTCCTGCGCGCGAACAAGAGGGTATTCTCTTGGGAGCCTGACCAGTTGGCGGGGATCCCTAGGAGCGTAATCGAGCATCACCTCAACGTGTGCCCCAACGTGCGCCCCATGAAGCAGAAGGCAAGGCGGCAGTCCACAGAGAAGCAGGCCTTCATCGTCCAAGAGACCCGCAAACTAGAGGCCACTGGGGTCATTCGCGAGGTCCGATACCCGGATTGGTTGGCCAACCCCGTCGTGGTGCCAAAGAAGGGAGGGATGGAGCGCATGTGTGTCGACTTCACCAACCTCAACAAGGCATGCCCGCAAGATCCGTTCCCCCTCCCCCGCATCGACCAGATCGTCGATTCCACCGCAGAGTGCGACCTGCTATGCTTCTTGGATGCCTTCTCTGGGTATCACCAGATCAAGATGGCGGTAGAAGACGTCGAAAAGACAGCCTTCCTAACCCCGTGTGGGGTGTACTGCTACACATGCATGCCATTTGGGCTGCGTAATGCGGGGGCCACCTTTCAGCGGCTGATGCACATCACCTTGGGCCCGCAGCTCGGGAAGAATGTTGAGGCTTACGTCGATGACATTGTGGTAAAGTCTCGGGAGGCCAGGACCCTGATACAAGACCTGGAGGAAACCTTCGCGAGCCTCGACGCAGTGAACCTGCGGCTCAACCCGGAGAAGTGTGTGTTCGGAGTCCCCTCGGGCAAGCTCTTGGGTTTCCTCGTGTCCCACCGAGGCATTGAGGCTAACCCGGAGAAGGTCAAGGTGGTCGAGGACATGAGCCCGCCAAAGACCATCAGAGAAATGCAGAAGCTCACTGGGCGCGTGACCGCGCTAGGGCGCTTCATCTCCAAGTTGGGGGAGCGAGCGCTGCCTTTCTTCCAGCTAATGAAGAGAAAGGGGCCCTTTGAATGGACTGAAGAGGCCGACAAGGCATTCCAAGATCTCAAGAGATACCTGACCAGCCCTCCGGTCATGGTGGCTCCACACCCTGAAGAGCCCCTGGTGCTCTACCTCACCGCCACTCCTTACTCCGCCATCACAGCCCTGGTGGCGGTTAGGGAGGAGCGTCGAATCAAAACCACAGCAGCAGCCCGGGACAAGGCAAAACAGGAACAAGGAAGGCCCACAGAAACCGCCACCGCGGCTGAGAAGGATCAACCGCCGCAGAGGAGCGCACCGGAGGCGGGAGAGGCCCCTCACCCAGATGGGCAGCTTCCGGAGGCCTCATCGCCTCAGGAGGCGTCATTATCTCCGGAGGGCGCCACAAGCACTAACACACCCAACCTCATTGAGCACCCAGTGTACTTCGTCAGCACGGTGTTGCGGGACGCGAGGGCACGGTACCCCATGCCTCAGAAGCTCCTCCTCGCGCTACTGGTGGCCTCGCGCAAGCTGCGGCACTATTTTCATGGTCACCCCATCAAGGTCATCTCGTCATATCCCCTGGAGAGAGTGCTCAGGAGCCCTAACTCGGCCGGGAGGGTCGCTGAGTGGAACATAGAACTACAAGCATTCCAGCTCGAATTCAGCACGACCAGAGTCATCAAGTCAGCAGCATTAGCGGATTTTGTGGCAGAATGGACGGAGGCACCAGGCCTCAAGGCTGACGAGGATCGGTCCCTCTCTCTGGGAAGTGAGGCGCCAGAAGGTTGGGTCATGTACTTCGATGGGGCGTTCTCCAGGCATGGTGCTGGGGCTGGGGCGGTGCTTATATCGCCCACTCAGGACAAGCTCTACTATGCAGTACAACTCTGTTTCCAGCAAGGTGAAAAGGTCTCCAACAACATAGCAGAGTATGAAGGTCTAATAGCAGGCCTGAAGGACGCAGTTGCCCTGGGGGTGAAACGCCTCACCATCAAGGGCGATTCACAGCTCCTTGTCAATTTCTCCAACAAGGTGTACGAGCCGAAAGATTAGCACATGGAAGCCTACCTTGCAGAGGTCCGCAAGATGCAGAAGCAGTTTTGGGGGTTGGAGTTGCAGCATGTGCCCCGTGGCACCAATCAGGAGGCCGACAACATCGCCAGACGGGCGTCCAGGCGGTTACCTCAGGAGCCTGGCGTCTTCGAGGAGCGGCTCTTCAAGCCCTCAGCCCTGCCGTCATTGTCAAACACGGCTCAGTCTCAGGAGGAGCTCCCCCAGCCGCCTGCCTCAGGAGCCCCGGTCTGTGGCCCGGCCTCAGGAGCACGCCTGCTCCTGATGATGGAACCGCAGGAGGGGTGCTGGATCACGGAGCTCTGGAGTTACTTGACACAAGGGATCCTGCCGGAGAAGGAGGAGGAAGCGGAGCGTGTGGCACGGCAGGCCACGGCATACTGCATCAAGGATGGGGAGCTCTACCGGAAGCGACCAAATGATGTATCCCTGCGCTGCATCTCCAGGGAGCAAGGAAAGGAACTGCTAGAAGATATACACAGCGGAGACTGTGGACATCATTCATCATCACGGACCCTCATCGGCAAGGCGTTTCGCAGTGGCTTTTATTGGCCCACCGCACTCAATGACGCCGTCGAACTGGTGAAGGCTTGTGAGGCCCGCCAGTTCCACGCCAAGCAGATCCATCAGCCGGCGGGAGGCCTACAAACTATACCCCTTTCCTGGCCATTCGCAGTCTGGGGGCTGGACATCCTGGGCCCGTTTCCTCGGGCGCCAGGGGGCTACCGCTACCTCTACATCGTCGTGGACAAATTCACCAAGTGGGCTGAAGTAGAGGCCGTCCGCACCATCCCCGCGGGTTCCGCGGTCAAGTTCATCAGGGGCATTGTGAGCCGGTTCGGGGTGCCGAACCGCATCATCACAGACAACGGTTCACAGTTCAGCAGTAACCTCTTCAAAACATACTGTGCTAACCTTGGAACGTAGATATGCTACGCTTCGGTGGCACCCCTCCCCCCCCCCCCCCCGAAGCAATGGCCAGGCTGAGCGAGCCAACGCAGAGGTCCTGAGGGGCCTCAAGACCAGGACGTTCAAGAAGAAGCTGGAAGCCTGCGGCAGGGGTTGGTACGACGAGCTTCTATCCGTGTTGTGGTCCATCCACACAACCACAACCAAGCCGACTGGAGAGACCTCGTTCTTCCTGGTCTACGGAGCCGAAGCAGTCCTCCCTCACGTGGTCAGACGTTGCTCCGTGCGGGTCCTGGCGTTCGACGAGGCACAACAGGACGCCATGCGGGGGACGGACCTCGTGCTGGGGGAGGAACGTCACCGAGAAGCCGCGCTGCGGGCGGCAAGGTACCAACAAGCACTACGACGGTATCATTGCCGCAACATCCGCCCCAGAACTCTCGAGGTAGGAGACCTCGTGCTCAGGCGGGTCCTCTCCAGGGAGGGACTGCACAAGCTCTCTCCCATGTGAGAGGGCCCGTTCAAGGTTGTTCATGTTTCCAGGCCTAGCTCCGCGCGCTTGGAGACTCGGGAGGGGGTGCCGGTCCAGAACACATGGAACATCCAGCACCTCTGGAGGTTCTACCCCTAAAAAGGCCCAGAGCCTGTGAAGAAGGCGAACGCTTGTGAAGATTATCCTTTTTTGGAGAAGGCCCAGAGCCTGTGAAGAAGGCGAACGCCTGTGAAGATCATCCTTTTTGGAAAAGGCCCAGAGCCTATGAAGAAGGCGAATGCCTGTGAAGATCATCCTTTTTGGAAAGGGCCCGGAGCCTGTGAAGAAGGCGAACGCCTGTGAAGATTATCCTTTTTGGAAAAGGCCCAGAGCCTGTGAAGATTATCCTTTTTGGAAAGGGCCCGAAGCCTGTGAAGAAGGCGAACGCCTGTGAAGATCATCCTTTTTGGAAAGGGCCCGGAGCCTGTGAAGAAGGCGAATGCATGTGAAGCTGTCGCGTTTTGGAAAAGGCCCAGAGCCTGTGAAGAGGGAAAATGCCCGTGAAGCTCTTTTCCCCTAAGAAAGGCCCGGAGCCTGTGAAGAAGGCCAACGCCTGTGAAGCTCGCCGCCCGTGACACTCTCACGTAATAATGAGTTGGGGTTGTACACGCCCCGGAGTCTCAGGAGCGCCGGCCTCAGGCCCTGGGGCTCCCTCCCACGCCAAGTGGCAGCACTTAGCTCCGCGCTGGTGAGAAGACGTCGAAAACTAGATTAGGTGCCAGACGCTGCTTTTTCATTTGCTTTCCGCAGTTGGCGTGTTCATTCTCATTTGAAGTTTTATTGAAGCTATTGCTGCCTTTCACTTATGGTTCTTCGACTTTTCACTCTCCTGCCTCGATTTCTCTTATGCAAGGCCTCACGAGGGGCGGCAGCCGAGCACCCTCGTGAGTGTTTCTGCCCTAGCCGTTCAAAGGTTTCGCGACCTGGGTCCATTACAGGAGCACCCTTCTAGTCCGTGCCCCACGGGCACCGCGACACGAACACAGGGCCTGGGTCGGTCGCCCCCACGGCTGGGGCCGGGAAATATCTACACATGGGCACGTAGCCGGAAAGCACGATAATG
This sequence comes from Aegilops umbellulata, assembly GCA_032464435.1. Lineage (NCBI taxonomy): Eukaryota > Viridiplantae > Streptophyta > Magnoliopsida > Poales > Poaceae > Aegilops > Aegilops umbellulata. The sequence goes on from CP136054.1 coordinate 381,471,295, forward strand.
GAAGCAAAGCGATAATTAACAGCAATAACCCAAACACGCCCCCGCGGGGCTCCACACTACTGTCTTTTTACGCAGGACAAAGGAAGAGAAAGAGCAAATCGGGCGCAGCTCGCCCCACATCGGCCTGCAGGGAAGACTCGAGCTGCCTCCAAGACTCAGGCAGACTCCCTCTCGTGCTTCACCGAAGCGCGACGACGGGCAGACGCGCTACCACCTCCCAATCAAGTACGACGGCGTGGAGGCTGACTTCGGCCACTGCTAGAAGAGTCGCCGCGTGAAGAAGAACCGGTGAAGCTTGGGGAACCCTGAGCGCCGCCAATCACGCGAGCGCTGCCCTCTCCATCACCGCCGGGGCTGGGTCCCCGGCCGCGGTCGTCGTCCTCAGGGCAGCACCCTGCGTGGCGACCATCTTCCCCGAACACCCTCATGTAGAGGGTGGCATCGCCGTCAAACTTGAAGTGCAGGGTGCACCGACGGCTCAGGCCCCGCGCGCGAGCAAACGTCTACCAACCGCGGGTCAAGGCCAGGCTCCCAGCTGCGCAGACCTCTAGTGAAGCCCATGAGGCCCGGCTCCAACAGCCGTGTGCCTGAAGCCAGAGGCTGCCCGGGGCACCGGCCGGGAGCTCGCCGAGGAGGAAGCGAGGAAGATCAAGCCAGGTGCTAGTCGGCTCCGCCGACCACACAACGAACTCCAGCAGCACCTCTGTAGCGCGAGAGCATGGCCTAGGGGGCGCGCGACCGAAGCGCGCCCCCGGTCGCCGCTGTCCGCCCGTCACCGTGCTGGAAGTCATCTCCACGGCCGCGGGGAGCTGTCGTGGTGGCCACAAGATGCTTGCGAGGGCGCCCTCGGCCGCGCTTGGGCGAGGGAGAGGCAGGCTTAACCTGGCGAGCCTTCCGCTTCTCTGCGGCCAAGAACCTCCTCAACGGATCCATGAAGAAGAAGGAGAGGCAAAGGGGGATGCACAAGAAGGGCGCATGACGTTTCGTACTTATAGCCGGCGAAGGCCAACCATCGGCCTCCACGATCGCAGGTAATCATGACCCGTTTTGCATGCAGGGACTTGTCCAATTCGTGCAGATGCCGAGGCGTCGTGGGGAAGTGGAGACGCCCATGTCCAATCAACCGCCACGCGGCGCCCAAGGCCACGGGCTGTTAGGGCCCGCGGCGCTTCACCCTTGCCCTTTCGCCTCCCTGCACGGCAAAGCCCGGGCGCGCCTTGGGCCCGGGGGCTACTGTCAGCGTTCTGGGAACGGGGGTCCCCAGACTTGCCTGCCTGCGGCCTGCGTCGTGGCTAAAAGGAGGCCCAGCACGGCCCATCTTCATCAACACGGACCCAAGACCCTCGCGAGGGGCCAAGCCTCGCGGGGCGGACGACACGGAACTTCCTCAGGCACGGCCTCATTAAGCTGGCTAGGGAGGAGGCGGAGAGATCAAGGCGGGGTACCTCACGAGGTGCCCGTGACGCAAGCCATGACGACCAAGGGCGCCAGGCGGGCGCCAGCCCGCGTAGTGTCCTCCTTTCCTCTTTGGTGCAAAGGGAGCAAGCGCAGGCGAGAGCATCAAGCAAAGGCACCCGTTTCGGTGCAACAAGACCAAGACCAGTCCAACGGCAGGAAGGATGTCATTGTGGAGCCCAAGCCAACGTCACCACCAGAGACTTTGGTAGGCAAGGACCAACTTTAGTCAGGATAAGTGTACCAGATGTTCCCCTTCGAAATGGCCAACTGTTGGCGCCCTTCCCACTCAATATTTGGGAAGAGGCCCAGGGCCTTTGCCTATAAATAGGACTAGAATGGGCGAGGATCCAGGAAATCAATCAGAGAGAGAAAGAGAGAGAGAAGGGTGACTGAACTCCTCCTAGCAGTTCATCATCCGGGCCAAGAACAGACCCTCACGAGGCTGTTCTTCCTTGTATTGTTCATCATCATCATCCCAAGAGGCAATCCACCACACCACACTGGAGTAGGGTATTACACCACAACGGTGGCCCGAACCAGTATAAACCCTGTGTCTCTTGTGCTGTTCTTTCGATAGCTTAGATCTTTGCAAGGCGGAGGGGTGCAGGTAGGAAGAACGCGTAATCTCCGTGCGCACCCCAGAGTTCGAACCTCAAGGGTCTGCCGGAACCCGAAATCCAACAACTCAGCAGTAAGTTGGACGGATGAAGCAACCATCACTCTTGAACCTGCTTCTCTCTTCAATGCACGAGCCAGTGAGAGGTCGCGTCCGCTCTCCCCGGGCATGAATGTGGCACCGATTCTTTGGAGCGGCGCTGACCGTTTCGAGCGAGAAGCGTGTCTGTGCGATGGAGGGGCTTTGGGTGGGCCAGGCTGGTCAGGAGCGGGCGTGGCAGCGTTCCGCCTGTCCCGACCGGACGCCCGGAAGAGGATGCACCGACTCTCACGGCTAAATCGTACACTACACACCATCTCTCTATAGGAGTAGGTCGATGTGTCGCTCTCTCTAACACACACATGCTGTTAAACACACACGCACATGCACACACAGGTTCATAGAATAGGAATATCATGCAAGTTACTTAGGGAGCATTTGGATCCTTAGCAAGAACAATTTATAGCCTAGGCGGGCAAGGTTAGGCGTTTGGAACTGTTAGAGTACCCAAAGTGGAAGTAACATAGGTGGTAACATCACACTTATCTAAGAAAAATAGATGACGTGGCATGTAATTAATGAAGAAAGAGAGGGATGTGGTAACATAGCTAGTTACTATAACATCACACATAGGAGTATCAAGAAAAGATGAGTCTACAACCTAATAAATGAAGTGATGCATCACACAACACATATGTTACTACCCAGTGTGGAGGTAGTAACATAGACTAGTAACATATGCATGTTAGTACTCTAAGTTACTCCCCATTGTGACTAGTCTTAAAATATGTTAGCTTTTGAGTGCCAGCTAGCTTGGGTGGGCTTGAAAAACCTTGCTAGCTCAGGAGAGCCAGACCGGCTCGCTTCCGACGGCAAACTTCGCGTACTACGTACCTCCGTCCTGGTTTATTGGTCCCCATTGTATTTCGTGTCAAATTTTGACCGTAGATTGAACTAATAAAATGTTCATGCATGTCACAAAAAATTATATCATTGAAAACTATGTTCAAGTACAAATCCAACGATATAATTTTTTTTGACTTGCATTAACATTTTGTTAGTTAAATCTTTGGTCAAAATTTGGCACAAACTACAAATGGGGCCTATAAACCAGGACGAATGTACTAGTAGTAACATATGCATGTTACTAGTCCAAATTACTCACCACTATGACCAGCCTAAGCAATGTAACCAAACACTTACTCTGCCTTGTTATCTCCCCCAGAAACCCAATGCATGGATCGCAACTACGCATTGATTAGTCAAGAAATCAAAGTCGGCTTGCATACGAGTTAATATGTGGCCCTGCATGGTAGCTAAAATGGCATCTCTTAGTCATTGGGATTAATTGTTGTGTTTAGAGACATAAATCAGGGCTTTGATTGGAGGAAGTACCGGTCAAGTTTCTCCTCCTCCAATCTGCGTGCACCTTGGTCCCGCTGCACCTTCTAACGTGACTGACTTAGGTCGAATAGAAGTGCCCAAAATTGTGTGCATGTGATAATAAGGATTCACTTAAAATAGTAAGTGAGTGAATAGAGGGATCAATTAGACAGTGTTCACAAGCAGTAGCGAGATGTGTGAGGTAAGATACACCGCTGGCGCTTTTAATTTTTCTTATTAATTTGTTTGTTTCACCCTCTGACTGGTGGGACCCAACGTACTACATGGAGAGAGGTGTGACTAAGGCTGCATTATTTCTATACTACCAACACTGCTTTAAATCCCAAAAGACCTTACCACCAATGCCACATGACAGGATTATGATTTAAATCCTAATGACTTACACGCAAAAAAAACACGACATGCTTGTCACACGAATGCAGGAATGTATAAAAGGTTATTTTCCTCTCGTTCAGCATAACGGGAGGGTGGTGTAGCTGGTTAGCCTGTTCGCTCATCAAACTTGAGGTCTCGGGTTGGATAACTACACTTCAGCATAATTTTTTTTTGTTCGACTTCTTTCTTCCGCCCAATGACAGGTAGGCCCCGCATGACAGAGAGAGAAAGTGATATGGGGCGGTGCCAGGAGGATTATTTGACTTGTCAAAATGGCTGGATATGGAGCTATACGATCTCGTAGTGACCGTATAATCACCTCATCACGTATACGTTGCAACCTCAGCGCTTGTTTTCTAGGGTTTGCACTCTTCACTCTCTCTCTCTCTCTCCAGTATATATATACACGCTGGAGCCTCAGCGCTTGTAGTTGCTCTCTTCACACTCTCTCACCCTCTCCAGATCTAAACAAGACTTCGTTGGCCTCTGTCTCTCTCTCTCCCCACACTGCTGCTGGTTAAAGAGCCGACAGGATCCGTCCATCGGGAAGGGAAGGAGGCTTAACGCTTTCGCCATCGGCGAGGGAGGGAATCCACCACCGGCGCAGTTGTTCTCTTTCACCCAGCGGCAGCACGGGAGGGCCTCTGACCCCTTCTTCCTCGCCGCCATATGTAGTGTGGGACGAACGGCCTCCGGTCGCCCACCGAACCACATCCCAAGAACGTTACGGTAAAATTTACTTATTCCACATGCATTGCTCTAGCTGCATGTGGGCTTTTTCCGCTTCTGCACTGGAATCTAGGTGTTGGGTCAAATAGGAAAGTAGTGGGGAAAGTTGTATAGCATGAATCTAGGACGTGGTTCAAAGAGGAAAGGAATGGGGGAAAGTAGTATAGCATGAATCTAGGACGTGGTTCAAAAAGGAAAGGAAGGGGGAAAGTAGTGGGGAAAGTTGTATAGCATGAATCTAAGACGTGGTTCAAAGAGGAAAGGAATGGGGGACGTAGTGCGGAAAGTTGTATAGCATGCATCTAGGACGTGGTTCAAAGAGGAAAGGAAGGGGAAAGTACTAGTACAGACTGGCTATCTAGCACCTATGTTGGTCGAAAAGGGAAAACAATGACAAACGCAGTACGCACATCTATAACAAACTGATCTTTTTGTTTTGGGGGACAAGGCTGTAGAGTTTGAGCATGGCTAGATTGGCTGTGCTCACACAGGGAAAGGTGTCTAAAGATAACAAAACTGGGGCCAACACAAATATGCTCCTTGGTTGTTTGTTCTTTGTTGCAACAGACTGTGCATCACCCCTTCATATATCGGTAGATGCACATGGTAGTGGTGCGTCCACTGTCCTGTGAAACTCTTTAGCTGTTGTTAATATAAGGCCCTGTTTGGTTAAAAAGTCCCTAGTCCCTACCTGCTTGGTTCCAGGGACTAAACATGGACTAAGGTTATTAAATAGCATGCTAAAAGACCATGTTACCCGTAGTAATGAACTAATAGAGACAAGGTGCGATGCGGGGCAGGGGCAACTGTTGGAAAAAGTCCCAAAAGACTCTCCCTCGGGGTCTTCTTTCTTTAGTCCCAAATGCCCACTTTTAGTCCCTAAAAGTCCCTCCTGTTTGGTTTAGATGGGACTGACAAGGGGTAAGTTACTAGTTCCGATTATGCCAGGATGAAGAAGTCTTGTCTATCTTCTCATCAGAAGGAGCAGTTGAAGGATGGTTACATTACTCCCCACAAGACAAAACTAACTTCAGCTCAGAAGGACTGACATATCTCCATCTTTTTGCTGTGATGCGCAAGTACAATGTTGTTCTAGGATTCTTTCCGGTGAGTTCCATTTTTTAAAAGTGTACTTTACATGGACCATGTAGGTGCCTATTTAAACTGTCAATTCATAGTATAGTTTGCTTTATACTAATCACTTTTTTGTATTTGTGCAAACAGGGGTGCTCAGCTTGATTTCAATGGGAACTACACAAAATGTATATGAATACATTGAATCATTCATTTCCACCACAAGAAAGGAGGTTCCCATATGTTCAAGGCGTTGCAACATATAAGGGCGAAATCATACAAGCTACACGTGAATTTGGTTGATTTTGGTGGAACTGCACAAAAAGAACAACTGGTTTATTTAGCACGAGGTGCCATGTCAATGTCCGAACTGATGGCAAACCCTGACCATTCCACAATAGTAGGCATCTGATATTTTGGAATGGGAAAGCCTTGTCAAAGTTTGCTCATTGATGTACGCAAAACAACAAGCATTTGACATTTTGGAATGGGAAAACCTTGTCAAAGTTTGCTCATTGATGTACACAAAACAACAAGCATTTGACATTTTGGAATGGGACAACCTTGTCAAATTTTGCTCATTGATGTTAGCAAGAAGTCATGCGTTTGATATTTTCGAATGGGACACCCTTTGCTGTCAGCAGCATCGATCTATTTTTCTTTATTCTTTAGTTGTGAAGTAAATATTGGCTCTGACATGTGAATCGCTGACATGCATAATCATCGATTGTTTTGAATGTTCTCTATGAATTGCCAGGCCTATGTGCTTGATTGCAATGTACAGGAACGCTAAAAAGCTACTCAATCTTTTTGTACTCCGGTCAAAGTAGAGATACTTTGACTGCAGATAAAACTTGTATGCAGACTGAAAAGGACCGGAGGGAGTACATGTGAAACTATTGCAAATGAGGTGATCACCCTGGGAATAATGCTAGTACGTTTTGTTTTGCATGTCCAATGCTAGTGATACAAGAGTTCGAACTAATCGAACTAAATTCATTCATGCACGGTCGGATTTCATATAAATATGCCAGATTTCATTATATTTAATACATTCTTCAACTAAAAACGGGTGCACTGGAGGTATAATTAATTAACCGAAGCTACCCACACTACAAAAAAATACTCTTCCGTGATGATACGTGTTTGTCATAGTAGGTCGCGTTTTTTGTCATGCATGTACATCCATGACAAATTTATGACAGAATCAAGATAGTCATACCTGTGCTGTCGTAGAAGTGTTCCATGACATTAACAAAATTATCATCATGGAAGTGTCCACTTCCATGATGATAAATCACGCGTCACAGAAGTGCTTTCATCAAGGGTGACCGACATGTGGCATCCACCGTAACGGAACGCCTTAAGCTATCGGGTCGGGTTTTGGATCCGATAACCCATTAACAGCCCCGACCAATGGGGATTTTCCACGTGTAAAATCATCATTGGCTAGAGGAAACACGTGTCAGCTCATCGTTGGGACAGATGTCATCCACTCATTGGACAGGAGGCGCCTATGATAGGTCGACACATGGCACAGCCCAACAGTGGCCCATTCCGGTGAAAAAGGCCAGTCCAGTAAAAATTAGCAGGCTGGCCCATATAAGGCCTACTTGTGTCAGGTCCATTTAAGCCCACGGCCCATAAGATATGTGCCAATTCGGCCCGTTAAAGATTTGACACCATTGCAGCCCATCGTCAGTTCGAGCCCGTTAACAGCCCGCTATATATTTGGGCTCAATATCGGCCCGATGAGATTTCGTCCTGTTGATGGCCCATCTAATGGATGGGCCAATTTTCAGGATGTACATCTTTCGGCCTTTTAGCGACCCATTTAAATGTTGGGCTAATTTTCGGCCCGGTGTGTCTTTCAGCCTATCAACGGCCCATAAATCTGATGGGCCATTTGTAGTCGAACCTGAGTTTCGGCCTTTTATCGGTCCATTTAAGTGTTGGGCCAATTTTTGGCCCGGTGTCACTTTCAGCCTGTTGACGGCCCATAAATCAGTTGGGCCAATTTTAGTCGGACCTGACTTTTGGCCTTTTAGCGACCCATTTAAGTGTTGGGCCAATTCCCAGCCATGTGTGCCTTTCGTCCTGTTAATGGACCATAAATGAGTTGGGCCATTTGTAGTCAGACCTTAGTTTTGGCCTCTTAATGGCCCATGCCCTTCATGGTCCAATACCAGCCCGGTTTTTCTTTCGGCCTGCTAAAGGCCCACAACACAGTTGGGCCGTTTACAATACGACCTGACTTTCGGCCTCTTAGCGGCCCATGATCTTCATGGTCCAATACAAGCCCGTTGTCTATTTCGGCCTGCTAAAGGCCTACAGTATAGTTGGGCCATATGTAGCCCAAACTTAGTAACGGCCTGTTAACGGCCCGTGAAATAAATTGGGGCCACCTCTTGCCCACTTTGATGTCGGCCTGTTAACGACCCGGGAGGTAAGAGGGCCGACCATTAACTTTCGGCCTAGTAACGGCCCCTTAACTTAATGGGCCCACTAAAGTTTGTTCATGTCTTTAGGCCAAATTAGATAATTTGAGCCCATTACGACGAGCAAAGGTACGGCATACAGGGAATAACGTTGCACATCCAGAATATATTACAGGAAATTACATCCACTAGCCAATCAAAGATTGATGCTAGTGCAAATAAATGAGCAGAACCTAACCATCTACAACGTCACAATCTGCAACCTCAACACAGATGACGCCCATAAGCATGTGGGCAAGTTCTTGCTTCTTTGCCACACTGTCTCTGAAAACATTGATCAGTTGTTGTGTCGCACGACTCTGCACCTCTGATTCATCCACCATTTCCACCATTGCTTCAGCCATTAATAGGTTCACAAACATACATTTATTCCGTTGCATTCGAGATAGAGGATACTGAACAGATTAAGATGGCGATTTTGGCAGGCTTGTATTATTGATAGTGGAGAGTGTCTTGACCACTGCATCATAACATAAATTAGGACAGGAACCAAACAGATTAATCATGAGTTATTGCCATATTACCTGGCCTAGATTTACATGAAAGAAACAATGGGGTTGCCTTGCTATTTTCATTGTCTTCTTATCTTCAGCAGCCTGCACAAAATTAACACACTAGCATTGCTATCATTGGCTAAGTCAGATAATAGGAAAGCAACATTGACACAACGAACGTTCGGGAAACTAGCATACACCAAATTAACACAATATGGCACAGCTATCAACAGCCAGGTAAGGTAATATGAAAGCAACATTGACACAATGAATGAATGGGCAACCAGAGAAGCACTACAATTCAGTAATGTGCGTGATATGAGATAGCACATTCATGCAGCTCAGTACGCAAAACTACCAGGCAGTTTTCGTTACAAAAATCAACATTGGCGCCTTTAACATTTTGCTACAAATAATTTTAGATCAGATAAAGGTTAGATTCATGCCGATTAACAAAATACATGCTGATGTAAAAATATAGTGATATACAACAGGTACTTACATCAGCACTGGAGCACAGAGAATTCCCGCAAGATATTTTCCTTGAATACGATACCAATGGAGGAAGTGTTGTATCGTTTAACCTTATTTTCTAAAAGAGAGACGGGTAAGAAACATGTAGAAAATATGATCAGAATGCTATAAAATTTCATGATGCGAGGATACGCACACGCTTCTTAGAATGGAGTTGACATTCTTTTGCTGGACTGGAGCGGACTAGTTCTTTGGCCATTGGAATCTGCTTATTATCAGTGGGAGTTGGGTTTCTCTGTGCTGGAGCAATATCTATGAAAAATGGAGTTGGTTTATTATCTCCTGGCGTTTGGATCTTTTGTAAAGATCTAGTTTGTAACCCTTCAGATTCTAACATAGCCATCTTCCCCTTGCATGCCTTATATAGAAGAATAGTGATTCAGTTATAAAACATGCTACAACAGAGATGGAATAGGTACTGAAGAATAAAAAGGCATGACATATTGACATGTATTCACTCCATCCGGAAATAAATGGATGGGTCTAGGCGTATTTCAGTTCTAGATACATCCAGTTTTATCCATTTCTGCGACATTTAATCCAGACGGAGGGAGTATGATGTAAGAGCTAGGGATACGATAGGACAACAGAGGAAAAAAACACTGAAAAACCCACTGCAGAACCAAAGTATTCAAACCCACTCATATGAGATAGTACACTCATGCAGCTCAGGATGCAAAACTAGCAGGCAGTTTTCTTTGCAAAAATCAACATTGTGGCCTTTAATCATGCATTTTGCTAGAACTAAATTTAGATCAGATAAAGGTTGGATTCACGCCGATTAACAAAATACATGCTAATGTAAAAATATAGTGATATACAACAGGTACTTACATCTACATTGGAGCACAGAGAATTCCTGCAAGAATCTTTCCTCATAAACGATACCATCGCAGAAAATCTTCTATATGTTAAGCTTATTTTCTAAAAGAGAGATGGGTAAGAAACATGTAGAAAATATGATCAGCATGCTATAAAATTTCAAGATGCAAGGATACGCACACGCTTCTTAGAATTGAGTTGACATATTTTTCCTAGACTGGAGCGGACTAGTTCTTTGGCCACTGGAATCTGCTTATTATCAGTAGGAGTTGGGTTTCTCTGTGCTGGAGCAGTATCTATAAAAACTGCAATTGGTTTATTATCTCCTGGCGTTTGGATCTTTTGCAAAGGCCTTGTTTGTAACCCTTCAGATTCTAACATTGTCGTCTTCCCCTTGCATGCCTTGTATAGAAGAATGGTGCTTTAATTATAAAACATGCGACAGCAGAGAGATGGAATAGGTACTGAAGAATAGAAAGGCATGACATATTGACATGTATTCCCTCCATCTGAAAAAAATGGATGGGTCTAGGTGTATTTCAGTTCTAGATACATCCTTTTTTATCCATTTCGACAACATGTAATCCGGACGGAGGGAGTATGGTGTAAGAGCTAGGGATACGACAGGACAACATATCCAAAAAACACTAGTTGAATGTAAAACTGTATGCTAACGGAGTACGTACAAAAATAACTAAGGCAACATACACGTGTATGATTGGGAAAATAAGATGGCATTGCAATAGAGCACTAGAACAACACTTCAATGTAAAAAAACATGGTATGGTAGACAGATGAAGTACATACTGATGAATAACAATGCATAAGATATTCAGAAGCATGATGTCCAAATTAAGCAGATGACATTGCGATAGAGTAGAATGACAATACTTGAATTTGAAAACATGTTATCATGAATTGAATATGTACTGAAAAATAGGAAGGCATGACATATCTACATGCATGATCAGCATGCTAAGAACATGGCATTGCAACAGAGTAGATACACTCCAGGACATTATATGCATGTTGTACCCAAATCACAGGCCAAGTTAGAGCAAGGACCTTGTGGGGTGAAGAGGATTCATCATCTTTCTGCAAGTCTTCTGAAGAACTGCCTTTACATGTTCCATCATATTGGGTATCATTGACATCAAGTTTATTGGCCTTTACATTGCTCCATGAGGTTCTTATGGATATATCAGTGTGTGCAATTATATCCGACATGCATGGAAGACAACTAGTAGTTAGATTTATGTAATGAGTGCCTGTAGGAGACGACATAAATAGTAGGACTGGGGTTAACTAGGAGCAACATGTCTCATAAACTAAAGGGAGAACACAGATGAAAGCTACATAATATGTATCGTTTGTACTCGAGATTAACTAGATGGCACACAAAAGTATTAAAGAACAACATAGGAAATACTAGAAGTGGTATAATACTATAATCACCAGCCTGTGGGATAGCATTGGTTGTTGGATGATAACTATGGACCAGTGTTACCTAAAGAATAAGTATCTTAGCTGAACTATGGAACAACGTTAACTCCTGAACAAGACCCGTAAGAGATCAGCATGAATATACAGTGAAATGTGATGATCTATTTTCCATGCTTAGATGAATAACAAAGCCATAAATGTTGCACACAAGTAAGATGAGGGTACAACCTATCTGGCTGCCATCCATAGGAGTGAGCATCATGTGCTGACTTGTCGATGGCCCTGCAGTTGTTGTGGTTGTGCATGTCGGGCAGGCGCATTCGATGCAGGGAACTGTTGAGTGGGGACTATAGCTCCCTTCTGGTGTATGCTTCCCTTGTTGGAGCAGCTGCGGTGAGTCGGAAGACGGTGTGTCTGAAGATGCAGATAACGCATAATGTTAAGAAAGACATATCTCTTTGATCTGAAGAAATACACTAAGAGATCAACAGCAAGGTACGAGAGTGGTCACAGGTCTGTTGACTGAAGACTAAATTGGGGTCACACGATTTTATTTTATTTTGGTACTGTCCGATCTACGCCGGATGGCTGGCCGTCTTGTGCCTCCTGGCTGACACTGTTCAGAATATTCCCCAAAGAGCCAGCGACCAACGGCAGAGCAGCCTGCCTCCGCCGTCCGTGGCCCCGGCCAAAACCCCGCTCCTCGCCCCACCGCACTGCCGTGGTTCCGCCACCCCCGGGCCAATCCACAAAGACTCCCCGTCATCCAGATCCGGCGGCGGCAGTACCTTCAACCCACACAACTCTAAAAGATAGCCATCTAAGCGCTGCTTCCGCGGCGAACTTGTGGCCCCGCACCCTTACATTCGACATAAGCCAACCGGCAGCCTAGGAGCTCCGCCGCCTCAAGGGGTGCTGCTTCCCATTGCAAATCGATTGGCCCAGAATAAAAATTCAGACAACTGACGCCTAAATAAAGTGATTTGAGATGAGGGTGCGACCTATTTGGCGGCATGGTGAAGTAGGCAGGTCCAGCTACCGAGTCAGTGAGGCCGGCGCGGTTGCGGTGGCGACCGGCGGCAGGGAAAGAGCGATGTCGCGATGGTCGACGGCTACGCCAAAGCAGCGCCAGGACTCTGGACGGATCCGAAGTTGGAGCTGCTCCGGCGCTGTGAACAACGGCGGGGGTGAATCGGCTCCGGTACGGTTCACGCGGCCGTCGTCGAGGCAGCACCAGCAGCACGGAGTAAGAGGCACACGGCCTAGTGCACGACGGCAAATGGACAGCATCTCCGGCATTAGGGAGGAGGGCGGCTGAGGTTTCGCGGCTCGTGAGAAGGGAGCTTCTCGGGGATAAGGTGATTTGGCGCCCACGAGGTATGAATGGGGGCGGGCGGGGGGGAATTGGGAGGGGAGTGGAACCATGTCTTACGGACGCATTTTTCTGAAATATGACGGGGAGTTACAATTCTACCCTTGCCTATAGGCTTCTCGGCTTGGGTCTGTGTACCGAGGGTCGGGGATAGTAGAGTAACTTTGCTTCTCTGGGCGGGAGCGATTTCGGGCCAGGAGGGCGTGTTTTGAACTATAGCGGGCGCGAGCGATTTCGGGCGAGGAGAGCGTGTTTTGAAATAGTGGGCGCGAGCTATTTCGGGCAAGGAGAGCGTGTTTTGCCAACCATGGTTTATGAATTATTCGGCACATGTCATTTCGGCCGAGGAGAAGGCGCGCTTGGATGAAGTTACGAACCTACCCTCGATGTACAACGGGCCAATTGATGCGTGTCCCACATAGGACGGTAATTTTGCGTCTCCCATTTATTTGCTCGGGCGAATTCCACCGAGCAGAGAGGATGTTTAACGGTTCGTTCAAATTTTGGGAGAACGAGCATCCACGTCTACCTTACCAAGTCGATTCGGATCAAATTTTGAAATATTAGTTTGCCACTTCTTTTTTTAGATGGAGAGATGATGCTCGGGAGTAATGTGTTTTTACATGCTCGTTGCTAGCGATTTACTACATGAGAAATAGTTGATCCACTCAAAAACGCGAATCAAACCCAAAATGAAATATCTCGATTCAATGAAATAGCTCGTTCAGTAGGTTAAAATAGTGAACTAAATCCAAAATTGAACACCTCAATCGAGTAGCATGTTGTACAGTATTATAGTACTCCATGAACATGTTGAAAGTCAAATTAATGAACTTGTTTGATATACGCATATATCCGTTCATGTGTGGATTGCAGACAACATGTATTCCAATTTAAATATTTCAATGCAAGTTTATATCGAAACATGGTTTATATCAGTCTTTGATGCATAAAACGCGACCTCCCCCTCTCCCGGACTCCTGTTCTCTCTCTCTCTCTCTCTCTCTCTCTCTCTCTCTCTCTCTCTCTCTCTCTCTCTCTCTCTCTCTCTCTCTCTCTCTCTCTCGCCGACAATCTTCAATTATGTCGCATGCATCAGACACAAAAACCTTGTTCATCCCTCTCCCTTTCTCTCCATCTCTCTCTCTCTTTGTGTGTGTGGGGGGGGGGTCTTTCTAGTTCGCATGCATATATACACCATCTATAGGTCTCTCTCGCACACTATGTATGATACTCTAGCTAGTCCAAGCTAGATATCTTGGGTGCACTCATCGTACGGACACAGATTCCTTGGCTCTTTGCCTGTAACTCTCTCACGCACCACTATGTCGTCTCGGAGCTCTTCCCCCCTCTCTTAAACTCTCCATCCACCTGGATCACACATACACATGCATATCTCACTCGCACTCGATAGGCCCATCTAAAACTCTATCTCTCCCCCTCGTTCTCTCTCCATATCACACGCGCACACACACAATCTCATGCCCAGCTAGCCAAGTATGATGCTCTCTCACTCAATTGTAGGCACACGCAGTCCCCCTATATGTATATGACTAGCTAATCTTATTCTCCATCACAAACATGTGCATGGTCTATCTCGATTTCTCTCGGGGCATCTTTCTATCGCGCACGCACTCCCTCGATCTCCCACCCATATAGTCCCCTCACGATCTCGACGGGATCTCTCTATCACAAACACACACTCTCTCCCTCCCCATGCGTCCATGCCATCCATGTGTCCCTCTCGACCTTTGTTCCTTGTTGGCCACACCTCTATTGGACATGTGCTACAGGGGTGTCTCTCTCTGTTGCAAACAATCACACACTAGCTATCTTCGTGTATCTCCTCACCTCGCTTTTCCATCTCGGAGATGCATACGTGATATGTTCGCATAAGAAACGAAAAAACACACACTCTCTCTCTCTCTTATTGGTCAGTTTGGTTCATGACCTGACCCTCATGCCTTGATGGTCGGTACTGCCTGGTGTGGACGTGAGATGTAAAATATTTCTGCCTGGCCAGGCTTGTGTGGTGCTGAAGCGTTTGGTTCATGCCTGGGCCAGGCAACGCATCAACGTCCCATCAATCAATCCATGCATCAATTATTTAATGCTAATATCCATCCATGTTGTTGTTAGCCTCATGGCCACATGACCAGGCACGGCCAGGCGTTCAAAATTGGTCGCCTGGGCTAGGCTACTTGCAGTGTTTGGAGTTCAGCCAGTCTAATTAAAGTGCAAGGGAACCTAGGCCAGGCGGGCTTTCTTCTTCACAGGGTAGCAACCAAACAAGCGTGCATGAAATCCAGCCACAACCCCAGGCCAGGGAAAAGATGCTCAGGACGCAAGCCAAACTGGCCTTATATCTCCCTGGTTCACACATACACATGTCTCGCTCACGCTATACATATAGACCCATCCAACACTCTCCGCCCTTGTTCTCTCTCCATGTGACACACACCCCCTAAGTACCATAATCCCTCAATCCATCATAGGCGCAAGCACTCCCCCCCCCCTCCTAAGTATGATTATCTCTTACTAGCCATCAGGAACACACGTATTGTCTCCTTCCATCCATACGTCTATCTCGATATCTCTCAGGGCATCTTCTATCGCGCACACACCTTGTCACTCGATCTCCCACCCATGTAGTCCCATCACGATCTCCAGGGGATCTCTCTATGACAAACATACACTCTCTCCTCCCCATGTCTGCATTTTCTCCGTACGTCTCTCTTGACCTCTCCCCTTTTTTGTCAGACCCCTCTTGGCCACGGGCTAGGGGTCTTGCTCTCTCAGTTCCAAACAACCACACACTATCTCCTCACCTTGCCTCCGTTGTCGAAGATGCATGTGTGATATGTTTGAACAAGACACGCACGCTTTTTCTCTACTTTTATCGTGTGTTGTCCATGTCTCTTTCACACACGCACACACACTTTTTTCACTCACCCTCTCTCTCTCTCTCTTGTTAGGGACTCTGTCACGCCCATAAGCATATGGATGTTTTGAAAAGTCAAACCTCAGAAACGTTTTACCACGTATATGTGGAGAAAAACATTTACATCTGGAACGATCATTAGATTCATCACAACATGTACTTACTTCATACTATCATTTATCTTTGGTATTGTAGATATAAGTAATTTCTTTATAAACTTGGTCAAAGTTTCAAAAGTTTGACTTAAAAAAATGTTGGAACTACATTATCGAACGGAGGGAGTAGCTCTTTCTCTCTCTCTACTATCTCTCACGGGCCTCCCCTCTCACTCTAACTCTCTATACCGATGGATTATACGCTTACTGTGTCAGCGTATAGCTCTGTATATTGTTTAGTTGACCGGTCAACCAATCCACATGCTGCCTTGTCAGCTCGTGTTCTATATCTTCGTGTGTTGGCCCATGTGGCAGTGGGTGAAAATAAGTAAACTAGAGGCCCATCTGACACGCGGTAAAGTAAACAAAGTTGAAACCACTCGGGGTAGCACCCCGCACGCTAGTAAATTGAGGGCGCATTGAGGACAAACTTCTTGCGCGCGAAGGACGCACTCGCGCACAATTCACCACTGTGCGGCGGCATGCACAGAAGGACGCACTCGCGCACACCCAGCACACAACACACACCAGCACACGTGTACACCGGCGTCGCCGCCGGTTGAGATGGACGGCGAGGCAGCCAACAAGCAGAGGCGGCTCGAGCCAAAACCGCATCCAGCGAGCCTGGACTTCACTAGCAGCCTCCCCGACGACACGCTGCTCGTCATCATCGGCCTCCTCCCCACCAAATCTTCCGTGCGGACTGCCCTGCTCTCCCGGCGGTGGTGCCCCCTCTGGTGCTATGTCCCCCTCAACCTCACCGTCGACAACTCCCTCTATGATGGGGATTGCAAACGCATGGCCGCAGTCTCCAAGATCCTTTCATCGCACCCTGGGCCAGCCAAACGCCTTGACACCCGCATGTTCAGTACCAACTGCAAGGTACAACCCAAGTTCGATGAGTGGTTCTTATCCCCCGCCCTAGATCAGCTCGAGGAGCTCAGCTTTGAAGCTGGACGATGTCACTCTCTACCACCGTCCGTGCTCCGCCTCACGCCAACGTTGCGCTGCGCCAGCTTCAGCTCCTGCTATCTTCCCCAAATTAATGTCGCGCCCGCTCTTCTTCTCCCTCAACTCAAGCAGCTCGACCTCTTTGACGTTGTCATCTCAAACAAGGCTATGGAGCACCTGCTCCGCAGCTGTACTGCGCTCGAGCAGATCCACGGGTTCATTAGCCTCCACATCGCCTCGACGAATCTCCGATGGATTTATGTGCCTTGCTGGCCCCGCAACAAGACATCAATTGGGAAGAGATCACTCCAGCTGTTCCACATTATAGTCATTGAGAATGCACCTTTCCTTGAGAGATTGCTTGTATCGGATCTAGAAGGTCCAACAAAAATCAGGGTCATTGACGCGCTGAAATTGACAGCGTTGGTGTACTCGTCTGCCAAATTCTCCGAACTCTTTATTGGATCCGTAATCGTTCAGGTACAGCACTCATCTTCTTCTCCGTCTTCTTGAAATTCACATTTTTAAATTTCTTCTTGATGTATTTACGATCGTCTTCCACAAAATTATTCCCACAAGCTTGACCCAGTCCATGCGCAGAGTGAAGATCTTAGCACTAAAATCTATCGGCCCCAATCTGGATCAAGTTGTTGGATTCCTTACATGCTTTCCGTGCACGGAGAAGCTACTCATCGAGGTGAAACTTATTTACTATAAGTAAACGGTAATCACAACATAGCTCAATTTTTTCGTAATTTTCCCAAATTACGATGACAAGTGTAGTGTTCAAAACTGCATCTACGCACTGCACCGAAAGAAATGTTTTTAGTATTTTTTTCTCACGTGATCACCTGCATCGTTTTTATGCTATACTACTATAGTAGCCTAGGCTAGTCATAGTGGAAAGTAACTTAGAATACTCCAGTAACTCTATGGTTACCCTAAGAGCAAGTAATACATCCGTCCTGGTTTACTCTTCCAATTTTGTAGTATCAAAATTTGACCATGGATTTTACTGACAAAATGTTAATGCATGTCACTAAGAACTATATCGTTGGATTCGTATTTGAACATAATTTCAAATGGTGTAATTTTTAGTGACATGCATTGGCATTTTCTTAGGTAAATCTATGGTCAAATTTTTATACTAAATACGAGGTAGTATTCCCTCCTTCCCAAAATTCTTGTCTTACATTTGTTTAGATATAGATGTATCTAACACTAAAATGTAACTAGATACATCCGTATTTAGACAAATTTAAGACAAGAATTTTGGGACGGAGGGAGTACAAAAGTGGGCTATGTAGGCCAAAACATGTGCCAAATTCACTTGTGATGCATTTGGCATCGATGCCCCTCCATTGCTCACCTGGTGTCCCAATCTGGATGACCTACTTTGCTCCGGTGCCAAATTAACTCACGCAATGAAAAAACACTGCGTGGGAGAGAGAGAGGGATGAGGCAATAAAAAAACACTTATTTGGGAGAGTGAGAGGCTGGTGTAGTTGGTTTGATTGATTTGTTTATACATGTGGGTCTGTGTGCACAGCGGTGCCAACTCTCTCACATCGCGAGAGCGGTGCCAAAATCTTTTGATTTAACATAGATGCGTGTTATGTGGCATACTTTTGCGAAATATGTCATCGGCCACATAGTGGAAGGCAACAAATGCCCAAGCTCTTCATGTTCTCCTAGTTAAATGAGAGGAAACAGAGAGAGAGAGAGAGAGAGAGAGAGAGAGAGAGAGAGAGCGTGAGTGAAAAAATATCACTAGCCAGCCAACCCTATCGTATGAGCGAATGATATTGGTACCTCTTGATGACACGACAATCTTATGCAGCCAGCTGCTCTAATATGTTCTCTTCTTTTGCAGATAAAAAAGACCCGAAAGTGAAAAATGTGCTGCGTTATAACAATCTCATCGAATGCCTTGATCTCCATCTTACAGAAATTGATTTGATCGACTACCGAGGCAGCACATCTGAGATTAAATTGGCCAGGTTCTTTGTTCTAGAGGCAAGTGTGCTCAAGGTAATGAGGTTTGGCGTTCTCTGGCGCAACAATTAATGGCGTGCTGATCACGGCAAGCGTCTAAGCCTAAATGACAAAGTCTCCGCAGAAGCTGAATTTGTTTTTGAAACATCAAGTGGCCAGAGACTCGAAAACTTATTTGCCCATTAGTGACTTGTCAGGGCGGTGGATTTTAGTTTGTACGATAGTGCTGCATCCACCTAAAGTAACGTAAGTTCTTACGTAAACTTCCTACTAATTCCCTCTTCGTAGGTGCAGCATTACTCCTAACATTTGTAATATCAGTTTGAAACTTGTAATATTGCCGTGTCCTATTCCTGCGTTTTCAAAATCCTTCGAATCAAACAGGTCCTGAGTTGGTGATGATGTTGTGCCTCCCATCTTTCACCAATAGCCGTCGGATCTACATCTCACGCATACAAACCAAGCTTCTCCATTTTTGCAAAAAGATGCCCGCACTTGTTCCCTATTTACAAACAACTCCTTGTCTCTCACAATCAGCCTCATCTCCTCCCCACCACATCTAGGAGTAGAAGGCCATGGAAAAATCTGGCACGATGGCCGCTGCCGGAGCCGTCCACCCCCAATCTTGGTGTTCCGTGCAATGCACGGGCATCTACGCACGGGAAATTATGTCGAACAGGGCTAGTTGTAAGCAGGCTAGCTCTACAGCCATGATTATAGTGACTGCAGACGGTGAGGCTGACTATGGTATGCCGAACACGGCGCCTATACTCAAGTGTCATCTCCGGCGCAGGGTCTTGTCACTTCACTGTGAGGAGCAGCACGTAATAATTTGACCAACGGGTAGTACAGTGCTAGTACTCCTACTACTACATTGGTAGACTACTACTAGTACTAGTAGCACCACCATCTGGATTTAGGATTACTACCACGTCCATCTGGATTTTAGCATTTGACTAGCAATATCTAGTAATGCATGTCACCAAAAATGTACTACTCCCTCTATAAATAAATACATGGTGTTTTATTCCTATCGGCGAGAGAACTTAATGTTTTTTTGCTACTCCTAACTAGAGTACTAATAGGATTACATGCAATGAACTAAACACTGCATGTCATGTTTGGTAGTCTCAAGTCATTGAAAGCATGCACGGCCCACATCTCTCATTGGTTGATATGTCACGAAATAAGAAACAAGGAGGGAGTTAATGCACCGTGCCTAAGTATTTTGGGATTATTTGGTTTTCGTAAGGTGACTCACACGACATTTTTGTTTACATGCATTAACTAGTAAACATCAAACTTCTCTCGTTTGGCGCAAAATGCAAAGGGGGCCAATAAACCAGTAAACATCAAACTTCTCTCGTTTGTCCCCAACTAGAGGTCCGGTGAGATGACTATACTGCACCGGCACGGAGGGTGACGCAGCTTCATTGACTTACGACAACTGCCTTTGGGTGAATGACACGTGGCCCCAGGGCGTGGCTGGCCCACCTATCATACAGCCAAAGGCAGGTGCAGTAAAGGGCCGAGGAGTAGTACGAAATCCTACGCACCTACGCACGCTAACCAAGGGCTGAGTGATCACTCGAATCGCAAGATCAGTTGACTAGAAGCTACGCTAGACCCATGGAGGCAATGAGTGCGAGAATCAGCCGGCTGTGCCAGATGGTCCACGACGCCGGCCTGCGGCCCGGCACCGACGAACGTCTCCAGGTAGTATTGCTTGAGGCCGCCAGGGCAAGGGGCCGCTTGAACGACAGCTTGGTCTCCTTGTTCGACGAGGTCCTCGTCAGTTTCCTCGACAAGTTCACCGTCGTCAAGAAGCTTGCGGACGACTTTGACGTAAGCCTCCAGCCGACGCGCCCAGGCTCTGCGATGCCCTCCACCCACAACGGCCACTATGGTAACAACCTCTTCGACGCACTAGTGGCCCTGCGACTGCCCGCCGACGCTCCAGAGAATGTCCACCTCGAGGTCGCGCTCGCCGCGTAGTGCCTGGTGCAGCAAGACACCATCGACATAATCACCCACGTCTATGCGCAAATCGTCCACAAGGACTACTACATGCAAGAGGAGGACGATAGGACGCTGGCCTTCTTGGAGCGCAGGGCAACCTTGGACGACAATGTTCAGAAGCACGTTGAGCTCGCCGCCAACGCCGCTGCTCCTGACACGTCGGTTGGTGACCCGGCGCACTAGGGCGTGAGGATGTCGTTGAACGTTGATGGATCCGTATGTAGTATTTTTATCTTTCCGTCAAATCCATGTATTAGTATATGATACTACAGTAATTATCTTACCTTTCGCATCAACTTCATAATTTTCGTACGTACTCCATGCATGAACGACGCCAGAACCAAACTTCTCATTACTCTAAGCAAAATCGTTATTTTCTATCTATCGGTCTCGCCATGGAGCAGAACCAAATTTTACAAGTTACGAGTTCAAAAGGAAAAGCCTGTCGTGTTCGCGTCGCACCCCTACACGGTTGGTCTAGCACGCCGCTCAAGCGGGAATGCGTGCGGTGTTGCATTTTCACTTACAAGTGGGACCACAGTTGAGCAAACCGACTATCGGCAAACCCCCACCCCTCCCATTGCGCGATGGCTGAGAAAACAGGAGGGAGAAGAGATGGTTGTAGCACGGACTCCAAGAAAATTGGTGTCGGATGGGACTCGTGTGGGTGGCGTGTGACGTACTGCTAGACGTGAATGCTAGTTATGGCCCATGCCACCCCACTATATCGAGCCTATATCGAGGTACGCAGAACAAATTTCCTGCAGTCCGTGCTCAGCCCTCCTCTATCTCTCTTCTCAGCCAGCCAGCGGACGCGCGGAGCCCATCATCTGTTTGCTCACATGCGGCACCACATGTCAGTGAAAATGCAGGAGGACCCACTGAACCTACACATCTTTCACCTCGACGTGCTGGTGATGAAAAACAAATCCAATAAAGATCTTCGGTGGCCGCTTTTGGAGTTACTCAAGAGTAGTAAGATTCTATTTACAGTTTAACCCAAGATGCACATCTCGTGGCTTCAACTACCACTCTATTTTCTTTCATGACATGACCTGGATGCTGGATATCCCACGTGTCGGCAAAAGGAGAAAGAACCCAGCCAAATCTTCGGTTCTGCTCTCGGATTAGACTAGTTGTGCTAACTTAAAATTTCTATTGTGTACTCCCTCCGTTCCAAAATACTTGACTTCCATTCGTCCAAAAATGGATGTACCTATATACTAAGACATGTCTAGATGTGTCAACAGCAATACCAGGGTAGGGAACCACCCAAATGTCCGAGGTATAGACACAGTTGCTTCTCATAAATGTGTCAACAACAGTTGGATCGCCTTTCACCATCATCGGATAGTTTTGTCCAAGGAAGAGCGAGTTTTCTCCAAGACTATCAATTCTGTGCCAGGGAGAAGGAGTTGGCGCTAGCACACTAGTAGCCATCCCGAATACCATGGAACGGGTGTTGGAATAGGTCCGGAGAGTGCGACCATAGGAGACTACACCTGCTTCCTTAGCAGTAACATCATCAGTGGGCTGTATACACACAAGAAGAGGTGATCCATCGGAATTAGTTGCCAGGCTCCATAGAGTATATCGGCGCTGCTCGTCCTCATGCTTGTGATCATCACCACGTCATCTCCCCCTTGGTTATAAAAATCTTCAAGTATAGGTGGTGGGATGTTCACAGGACCTTGGAAACACAAGAAGAAGGTTAATTAGTAAAGGGAAACTTGCTAACCCGCATGCATGTGGATGAAACAATTATAATTATGGTGGAAGACAAATGTACCGAAACAACGAGGATCCCATGCAAAAACAGTGCCACGAGAGGTGGCAGCAAACACAAGATCCTCGTATTCAATTGCATCACAGTACACATCCGTGTATCGAAACTGATTTTTGAGTAATATCTATCTAGTCGAACCACGAAGGACGGCAACTAGCTTATCGAAGATAGCAACAACTTGATAGTTCTTGTAATTCCAAGAGCGGTTGGGAACTCGACAAATTGCTATCTTCAGTACATGACAGTCACCATGATCGTATTTGAACGTACGTAGATCATCTGTGTGCTCAACCTCAGGGCACTCGGAGATTTTTGGAAGTGGAACCCGGTGACGAGTGTACACATTCACAAGTTCCCACTCGCAATTGTACCCAATATAAACAACCCAATCTCCATTTGCGCCAGCCCAGGACTTACCCATAAGCGATGGCATCTTTACATCACACGTATCATTATCAAGCGGCATCAACTTGCACAAGGCGAGGTCTCCGTCGTCCACTCGCCAGCGAGCAGGGTCATGGCGAAGAAGATACGGGAGATCAAACCGCTCCTGGACCCTTGGGTTCCTTGGAATGATGTTATTAGTTGAGTCGAGAATGGGCTTGAACGAACCTGCCATGCTAGCTGAGGTGATGACGTCGCACCGATCAATGAGTTCCTCCACCACGTCATCTTTCAGATCGGGGCAAGAATAACGGGGTCGTTTCCGGCCTGTTCCCTCCATGGAGAAGACGATCGAACAATGGCAGAAGAAAGGGTGAAGGGTTGAAGGAAATGGAGGAGGGAGAGGAAGAGCGTGCGACAGCAGGTCCAAATCAAGAGGGAAAGGTGAAGAGTTGATGGACGGTTGTGAGTTTGCCACGGTTCATGAAGAGGCGCCCCGGCCTACACGTCCGTTCGGAAATACTCCTACTACTCGTTGTCTTCTCACTGATATGTTGGAACGGGACCGCATTGGCCCGAGGTGCCGCATTAGTTATCGACCTTTATTTTTTTAATGGCGTGCCGATCAGTTTTGAAGCACGACTAACTGGTACTGTACACAGAGAAAATATAAACTACTCTACCACTACCCTACCTCCAGTACTAGTAGTATAAAAAAGATATATAGGCTAGAGCTTCAGCGCTTTCTTGCTAAGGGCTGCCCACTTGCTTCTCACACTACCACCCTCTCTCCAGATCTAAAAAAGACGGCCCCTCTCTCCCTCCTCACCGATGGTCACAGATCCGCCGGGGAAGAAAAGTATGTGCAGCATTGACGCACTCGTCGTCGGCGAGCGAGGTCGCGCACTGACGACAAGGCCGTCCTCTCAGACCTAGCGCCCGCGCGGGATGGCCCCCATCCCCAAGCTTGCTGCCGTAGTGTGTGCGGAGGACGATGACCACGAGCGAAGCCACTTCCCGCCGACCCTCAGGTATGCTACCTCTTTCCGAGACATAACCTTGTTCTATTGCCCCATCTGCTACGTCGTTGCATGTGGATCTTTTTCCACTCCACCATCTTCCCAATTTGTTATCTTCTACTCTGTTGGCCATGCAGACGAAACCCATAATTTGCACTATTAAAGGAAACCCTACTTCATGCAGACTAATCCATGTCTGGGTTGAATAAGGAAAGGAAGGGAGACTGTACTGTCCAAGAGAGTAGGCATCGAACCCGCATCTAGGTTGAAAAGGGGAAATCAGTAGCTAAGGAACGAGTCTCGTGTCTCTTGGTTGAAGAAGGGTAGAAAGGCATGACAACGCAATAGAGAATGACCAAGTCGATCGGTTTGTTGTCCTCGCATAGGAAAAAGGTGGCTAAAGAGAACAAAAATGGGACGTAATCCACATATGCTGCCTGGATATTTGTTGCTCTGGGCAACCATACCTCCCTCACCACTCTGCGTCCGTGGAGGTACATCGTACTAGTGCGCCCACTGTCCGAATGGGCCTCCCATGCTCTTATTGCCACTTTTTTTTGCTGTTAGTATAACACCAGCAGTCAAGTCAAGCAATGCTACTACTAAAGTGATGCCACATTTAACTAATGCCTCTCTCAGTCTAATGCTACCCATAAATTTAAGCAATGCCATTTAATGTGACTTGATTATTTCAGGGTTAGCTGTTGATTGTGGACGTATTAAAGATTTTTCAGCTAAGGCATTCTAATGCTGTTGCACAACTAGTATACCAACGATGAAACTTGTTACTACCTTCAGATTTTTGCACTGTTAATGCTTATAGATTACATACCTCACTTTCATGAGATAAGTTAATTTTTTTGTAAAGTGTCACCAAAATGCCAAGGCGCTGATGTCATTTTATTTTGGTTAAACTTCACAAACAATTATGAAGACAAGAGGAAAGGTCAAGAGTGGGCACCGCCTCCTCTGGCTGTTCTCTTGAGGAGGTTTGTATGTTTGTCTCTAATGCCTGTCGCTTACATACCTGGCATCATGATGTAATGTTAAGTCATTTCCTTTTGTACAGTGTCACTAAATTGTCAAGGCGGTGATGGCATTTTATTTTAGTTGAACTGCACAAAATTTGCTTAAAAGAAGAGGAAAGGTCAGGAATGGCTCACTTTTCCAGAAAAAACTATGTATGCCTTCCTGACATCAGCCGTTGTTGCTTTATTTATTCTTTCAAACAGGTGGTTAGAAAAAGTCTTGCTACCTTTTCCCACTAAGAAATTGGAATGCTTATATTTGTGAGTCTATGCTTCAAATAGTGCCACTTTTAGAGTAATCACACTTTCAATATCTATGCAAACAGGGATGCTCGATTTTAGTGGAACTGCACAAAAAGTCCAATTGGTTCAACATTAGGAGCATGTTTTTTTCCAGACCTTTATATCCAATTGGTGGCACTATGAGCTATTCATTACGAAGGTACATGGTTTGCTACTATCTTTCTACTCTTTTTGTACTGTCATTAGATAGTAATACTAGTGGTTTGCATGTGAATTTATTGGCAGGGTGGACCTACATTGGAGGTGCAGGACAGGATTCAATGATTGGATGCTCAATTTCGGTTGTATCGATTTCACCTCCTCCATCACTGCGAACATGGATATCCTTGGTCTGATGAAGAATAGGTGCTATATTTCTGCTCTGGACCAGCAAATCAATTCAGCATGAAATTGTCCAGGGCAAAACATAACTGTATCAGATTGTCCAGTGCAGAACATGACAGATGCTAAGCGGAAGAGACATGTTTAAACCAAAAATACAAGGTGTGGTATATGTTTACTAGCTGCTTGATATTTGTGCACACAGAGATGTCTGCCCGTTGCTATTTGGCAAACGAACAAAGTGCCCGCAATTTTGGTTGAACTGCACAAGAGAATAGTATAGTCACTGCATGTAGTGCCATTTGAAAATAGACACAGAAAGATTGGATAGTCACTTCATGGACTGCAGAAAAGTAGTACTGTACTATTTATTGGCCAACACTAGGTGCTTCATTGCTTTGGTCTGATTACACAATGGGCATCATTTTGCCTAAGTTAAAGTTTGTATTCCAAAAATAGTCTCGCCGCGTGATCAAGAGAAGACCAAATCATATTGCAGTGGATGTTCCTCCATCATGTGTGGTTCATTCTCATGGTTCCAGCTGCTGGTGAAACCACTTACATTTGCAAGAGGAATTGTAGACTTCACAGACAAATTTTTCTTTCAGTCTGTACTGAATGTTGGCCAAGAAAAGCATCCATGTTAGTAGGAAGAACAGATATTTTTTCTAGATCTTTGCTTTTGGAGCTACATATTTGTATATGTTCTGTGAATCATTGAGATGCACTAACATGTTGATCTTATGTACGGGAATCATACTAGTTAGTTTTAGTTGCGACGCAAGATCCAAAGTTGCCGATCTTTGCTTTTGGAGCTACATATTTGTATATGATCTGTGAATCATTGAGATGCATTAAAGTTACTTATTTCTGTTCGCTCAGTGTTTACAAGTTACTGATCGATCACTAGCTAGCCTACAAATGCGCTCCTGGCAGTTTTATTTGCGACGCAAGATGCGAAGTGGCAGTTTTTTGAATAAAAATGCCTACCTTTGAGGAAACTGACAAGCTACACTATTGATCCTACACGGATAAAAATGCCTACCTCTGAAGAAACTGACGTACTACCTCCTTTCCGGTTTGCAGGGCTCAATTCAAGAAACGACCTACTCGATCCTACACGAATAAATAGCGGATCACGCACGTACTAGTACGTCCTTTCCGGTTTGCAGGGCTTAATTCAAACCTCTCACCAGCCAAGGTACTCCCTCCGTCCGGGTTTATTAGTCCCGTGAGCAAAGCAGCAAGACCAAGGCATGGCAATAATTAATGGCATGCAGAAGTTTAAGCCTAGTTAATTCCAGCGATTTAAGTTGCTGCATGCGTGCCCTCGGCATGCAGAAGTTTAGGACTAATTAATTCGAGCGATTTAAGTGGCTGCATGCTGCTTCGCGTACTGCCTGCGAGGGATTCTGACTGCCTGCATGCAGCCGGCCGTAATTAAGGTAGCTAACTGATGCGAAAAAAGATATGCTTTAAATCCGTGGAATCATTATTGACAAGCTGGCGCGCTAAGCCATTATGCATTGAATTCCGATGACCGTCGCGCTACCTTCCACCTATAAGTATTGTTTCCCGGCCTTCTCAGGTGCCACCGTGACCCAACTCGCCATATCCTCATAAGCCCCCACCGACCCGACGTCGCTCGCCACATCCGCCATGCCCCCGCCCGATCCGCGGTAGGCGACGCCGGAGGCGGTCGCCGCCGGAACTAGTGTTCGGGTTTTCAACGGAAGGAAGAAGGAGAGAGGAGGCATTCTATCTGCCTTTAGATGGCAATGCGGAGAGCGAGGAGTTGTTGGAGTGCGACCGCATGGCGGAGGTGCAGGAGTTGTTGGAGCGCGACCGCCTGGCGGAGGAACAGCGTATCGCCGTTTTGCGCCGCCAGCGGGACATGGAGCAGCAGCGCACCGACGCTCTGAGTCGCGAGCAGAGCGCCTGCAACTGGGCTGACTACATGGAGGTCGGTGCCCGGCAAATGGCCCTGGAGGCTGTCGGGCACGCACGCATTCGCGACGCTGATTTTTACTACCAGCTCGTCAAGTGGGTTTCCCGCTTGGAAGCCGAAGCTTCGGTGGACCACGCCGGCATGGAAAGGGCCAACGCACGCGAGCAACGCTCCCTATCGCACCTCTGGCAAGTCAGAGGCGAGGCGGAGGACGCCGGTGCCGGCATTTAGCATGGACAGCAGATGGCGGCCGGCATCGTCTAGTTAGCTAAGAGTAAGTTAGTACTTGTACGCTACTAGAGTGTTAGTGGGAGTAGATAGTTAACTTAGCTATGATGGTTGTCAACGTGGAAGTTCAGTACTCTATATGTGGATCAGACCTATTACTTTTCTCTGAATGTTGAACTTTCCTTTGAACATATGGAATGGGCTGTTATTTTTTTAAATGGGTTGTATTTGTCCTCCAAGGTTTAGAGGCTGACTTGTGGGCCTAGCAAGTTGATGCGTACACAATCAGGAGATGATTGTACGGTGAGAGGATGACAGTGGGGACCCGCCAAGGTCATGGCAGTACGCAAGCAAGTGCCTCCTTATTTCAAGCCAATAAAAAATGGCTCCTCCTAGTGGATTTCTGACATCTGGGTCCCATGACATTTTCAACGTAGTCAATAAACGAGAGAATTGCACAACGAGCGGCTGACACCAAGGACCCAACATCTCGCCTAGTTATTTTTGTTTTGGGTTAATTTGATAAATGCCACTCTAAATCTGGTGTATCCGAGAAATGCCACTGCAATTTCCAAACTTTGAAAAATGCCATTTCATGCCATTTCTAGTGGCATTTTTCGAAGTCTGGAGTGGCGTTTTTCAAAGTTTGCAAAAATTGCAGTGGCATTTTTCAAAGTTTGGAAATTACAGTGGAATTTTTATGAATCGCCATAATTGGAGTGGCATTTATCTAATTTGTTTTTGAGACGGAAGCAGGGTGTCAACTGGTCTGTGCGGGACACTCTGGCCTGTCTAGACAGCCTTTTCTTTTATGTTTACCACAGACCAGCCCAGTAGTTTTTTTTTCTTTCTGAAAATGGCTAGCCTAGTTCTTTTGTGATTTGTCAAGTAAGTAGCTTTATCAGGCCTGTTGGGCTGCAAATCTTTCAAGACAAGGAGAGCTTCATTCGGCTGGCCGAGAAAATGGCCTATCAGTAATGAGAAATGGGTTGTACATTTTTTAAACACATCAAACCGGCAATTATTTTCAAATATCTTTTTTTAATTTCGAGATTTTAAATTGCATTGATTTTTATGCGTGGACAATTTATTGGATTTTATATTGATATACATTTATTTTTAAAATCAGTCTAAATGTGACTCGAAATTTCGGGATTAAAAACAGTTCAGATCGCATCGATATATGCAAAATTTCGTATAATTTTTTAACCGTAGCCACAATATGGGATGTAATGCTAACATAAAGAATATGGGCTCCAAAAAAACCCGTAAGAATTAGCAAATGGGCTGTACATTATTTGAAATAATGGCAGATGGATTGTATGCTGTTTTCCACAGATTTGAGGCTTTCCACAGATGGCCTGTATACTATTGGATGTCCATCCAACGGCCGTCGTGCTTCTTCAACCTCTGCTCTTCCTGCTCCAGCCTCTCAAACAAGCGTCGGCGGGACTGCCTGCTCCCTCCTCCCCGCGGCCGGCTGTGCTGCCGCGCAGGCCTCACCGCCCCACCGTACTCCCATCGCTGGCCTAGCCATCCCTCTACTCACCCACACCTGCTGTTATTCTCCGGCGACGGCAGACGAACCAGTAAACCCTCGTACAGTCGTACTCCCCTCCGCATGGGAAACAAAAACAACGGCCGAGTCTTCCCTGCCTCCGTGTCGTTCCCTTCCTAGGCCTCGCCGTCGTCCACCGCCCTGGTGCTCTCGGCGTGGCGTGGTCAGCGTGGTCAACGACCGGCATGCATCTGAAGTGGATTGTACGTGGAGAGGATGACAGCTGGGTCCACGGCCGCACGCAAGAAAATGCCTCCTTATTACATGCAAAATAATAATTTCCTCCACCTGACATCTGGGACCCACCGAAACGGCCTCAGTATTTCGCGAAAAAAACATTATTGCCGCTGACGGCTCAGACCCACCAGCTATATCTTCGCATGCAAGGAAGTGCCTCCTTATTACGCACAAAAAAGTGAATACTCCCCCTGCTAGCTGGGACCCAGTGTAGTGGGCCTACTAAGTTGACGGGGACGAAGGGCTTTGTCAACTTAGTCAATATGCACGATTCTAGCTCGACTGACCGTACGATGTCCATCCAATGGCCGTAGTGCTTCTTCAACCTCTGGTCTTCTTGCTCCAGCCGCCCAAAGCAGCGCCGGTCATGCCGCCTGCTCCTGCCTCTCGTGGCCGGCTGTGCTGCCATGGAGGCCTCACCGCCCCCATACTACTCCCACCACTGGCCAAGCCATCCCTCCACTCCACTCACCCACACCCCCTGTTATTCTGCGGCGACGGCAGCCTCACACCGCAGCGAACCAGTGAACCCTCGTACTCCTCTCCGCGTGGGCGTCCATTGCCGCATCTTCCCCAGCTCCGCGTCGTCCCCTTCCTAGGCCTCGCCGTCGTCCACCGTCGTGTTGCTGTCGGCGCGGCATGGTCAATGTGGTCAACGACCGAATTCCATCGGAAGAATACTGTATGTGGAGAGGCTGACAGCTGGGTCCACGGCAGCTGCAAGGAAGTGCCTCCTTATTACACGGAAAATAATTATTCCTCCACCTGACAGCAGGGACCCACCGGACGCCCACCAGTATATCACAAAAAAAACGTTTGCCCCTGACTGTTGGGACCCACCCGACGGGCCACCATATTTCGCGAAAAAAATGTTCCCCCTGCTGTCAGCTCAGACCCACCGGAAGTGCCTCCTTATTACGCACAAAAAAATGAATACCCCCTGCTAGCTGGGACCCACCTTGGTGGGAGGATGACTTTTGGGCCTACTAAGTTGACGGGGACGGAGGGCTTTGTCAACTTAGTCAATATGCACAATTCTAGCTCCAGTGACCGTACGATGTCCATCCAACGGCCGTAGTGCTTCTTCAACCTCTGGTCTTCTTGCTCCAGCCGCCCAAACCAGCGTCGGTCGTGCCTCGTGCTCCTGCCTCCCGTGGCTGGTTGCGATGCGGCGGAGCCCTCACCGCCCCCTACTACTCCCACCGTTGGCCAGGCCATCCCTCTACTCACCCACACCCCCTGTTATTCTGCGGCGACGGCATCCTCACACCGCAGCGAACCAGTGAACCCTCGTACTCCTCTACGCGTGGGCATCCACTGCGGCGCCTTCCCCGGCTCCGCGTCGTCCCCTTCCTAGGCCTCGCCATCGTCCACCGCCCTGGTGCTCTCGGCGCGGCGTGGTCAACGTGGTCAAGGAACGACTTCCATCGGACGTGGACTGTACGTGGAGAGGCTGACAGCTGGGTCCATGGCCGTAGAAAGGAAGTGCCTCCTTATTACGTGCAAAATATTTATTCCTCCACCTAACAGCGGGGACCCACCGAACGGGCCACCGTATTTCGCCCCCTGACTGCTGGGACCCACCAGCTACATTTTCGCACGCAAGGAAGTGCCTGACAGTCGGGACCCACCTGGTCGAAGCGTACGTAGCGTTGTCATTCTGGTCGCGAACGTGTACGTACATATATACTGGTAGATGTAGAGGCGCGCACCTAGCATGTACACGTATGTACAGCGGCCAGGGTGCAAGAAAGAAAATACGTCCACGTATGTGTACATACGGGCGGGGTCTCGAACGCCTACTCGCGCATACGTACGGCCAGGGCTCGTGTACATGGCTGGGTCGGAACGGAGAAACAGCGTTATCGTCGTGTTCATGGGGAGGCAACGGAATGCTCGTGTTCATGGGGAGGCAATGGAATGCGTCGTGTTCATGGGGAGGCAACGGAATGCGTCGTGTTCATCGGGTGGGCTTGGACGGAATAGGTGATGGAAATGAGGCCTGGCGTACCGCAGAACGGAGGAAACGGCCTTGTGTTCGACCGGCCACGTTCGAAACAGGATTCTGTTGATCGAGAGGGGTGTGGCGTACCGCAAAACAAAAGAAACGGACCTCCTAAGGTCAAAACGGGGGTCCTGTTCATCGGAAGGGGTGTGGCGTACCGCAAAATGGAGGAAACGGACCTCCTACGGTCAAAACAGGGGTCCTGTTCATCGGGAGGGGTGTGGCGTACCGCAAAACATGACTCCACGGGGTACTGTTCATCTCCACCGTCGACCCCCTCCAGCCTCCACGAGCTACTGTTCATCCACCGTCGACCTCCTCGAGCCTCCACCTGCGACTGTTCATCCACGGGCTCGTGTTCATCTAGCCTCCACCGCGCGCTACTCCACCGGCTATTGTTCAACCACCCCTCCATCGTCTACTGTTCATCCAGCCCTCTACACCACGGGGTCCTGTTCAACCACCCCTCCACTGGCACCCCTCCACCGTCTACTATTCATCCATCCCTCCACACCACGGGGTCCTGTTCATCCACCCCTCCACGGGCACCCTTCCACCGTCTACTGCTCATCCAGCCCTCCACCACACCACGGGGTCCTGTTCATCCAGAGGCAATGCCACCGCTCACTGTTCATCCACCCCCCCCCCCCCCCCGCAACGCTCACTGTTCATCCCATCAATCGGCTTCAGTTAGCAGCAGTAGCGAAGGAATCGCTGGATCGGGTTCAGTTAACAGCCATCGATCGATCGCTCGGGTTCAGTAACGGGTAGCCTGCAGTACAATCGCTCGGGTTCAGTTAGAGCCCAACGCCTTGCTCGGGTTCAGTTAGAGACAACGCCTCGCACACACGCGCGTATGTGTATGAGATAAACGAGCATCGCTCGGCCCCCGGCCTCCCACCATAACCGGGAACTCCCTGAAATTTTCCTCGCCCTCGCTTCTACCATGGTTTTTTCCATCATGGACGGCCCAAAGAATGTCATGCAGCTGCGTCTCCGGCCCGCCCAGGACAAAAAGCCAATTTTCTATCATGATTTTTTGTCATAGAAGTAGGAGCCCACCACATCTATGATGATACCGGGTTTTGTCACAATTATCGTCATAGAAGTGTCATATGTATGACAGAAAAAAAAATCGTTCGGCCCAAAATGTCACGGATGTGTCTTTTTTTTGTAGTGCCACCCGTGTCCGGCTGTCACAGCCCTAGAGTTTGCTTGTAACTAGTGGCATTGCATCCATGCATCATGTTTAAAATTCGAAAGAAATTTGAAATGGGGATTGTTGAAACCCTAGCACTAAATGAAATTCACTAGGTTCAACTAAAATATTTTCATTGATTCCAAATGGCTTTAAAAATGTTCATCATTTCTGGAAAAATGCTTTGAGCAGTAACCATAGATATTGCACATTTTTCCATGACATTTGGAATATTGAATTAAATCATATAGTATTTGCATTTGGGCATTTAAATTTTATATATTATTTTAAATGTCCAAATATTCATGAACTGAATTGCTGGTTATTGGAAATAATCCAAACAGTAGCTTTGAGCAGTTTCATGATTTATGGGTTAGTTTTAGTATTTTAATAAAAGCCTAAAGACTACAGAATAATAGAAAACAGAATTAAAAGAGAGAGAGAGGAACTTACCTGGGAAGCCCACCTGGCCTGGCACTGTAGCCGCCCAGCTGGGCAAAGCCAGCCCAGCCCATCTCCACCTCCCCTGTCGTCTTCCTCCTCTTGCCAGGAGGACGAAGGGCGCGTGGCCACCGCTCGCGAGCACGCGCCTCGCCAGCTCCTGCTTGCCGCCGACGCCCTGGACGCGCTGTACGACGCCACGCACACCCCCCGACCCTCTCGACCCCTCTCACTTCTCCCTGGACTCCTCCCCCCTCCTCTGCTCTCTGCTTCGCGCCGCCCGAGCGGAGCTCGTCGCCACCGACGCCGTTCGCCGCGACCACAGCCACTGCCAGACCTCCCCGACGCCTTCCAAAGCTCCGCCTCGACTCTCTCGTCCTCTCCACCGACTCACGCGTCCTCGGCTGCCCTACATCGTCGTCCTCGTCATCGTCCTCACCGACGGGCGCCCGAGATTGCCACCGTTGATTCGCCGGCCCCAGCGCTTCCCCGATGTCGCCGTCACCTCTGCTAGCCCCGCAGTGAGCTCCTCTCCAGTTCCCCCTTGTTCTCCTCCTCTAGCTCGTCCTCTAGCAGCTGTCACCGCCGGAGCCGTGAGCTTAGCTCCGCCGGCCATGGCGCCACCGCGGCCACCGCCCCTGCCGCTCGTGTCGGAGCGCGTCACCGTGCCCAGGAAGCCCCCAGGAGCCTAACGCACTCACCAAATCCTCATCCCGTGCACCGTAGCACCGAACCCAACCCCGTCCAAACTCCGGCCGCCGCCGCGAGCTCGCTTCCGACGAGCTCGGCCCACCCCAGCTGCTCCCGCTTGCCCCGTTGGATGCGCGCGATCGCCAGCTCCCCGTAGAGCCTCTCCGCCGCTCATTTGGTCGCCTGAGCTGCGATTCCGAGCACCTCCGCCGTCTCTGGCATCGCCGGCGATGAGCCGTGGACCAAGTCTGGCGGGTTTGACCCCGCTGACTGTTGACCGGGTGGACCCAGTTGACTCCCTGGGTCACTGACGTGCGGGCCCCAGGCCGCTAACTAATTAGGGTTAGTATTATTTTAGCACTAACTAAATTTAGTTAGTTAACTAACTACTGACCAGTGGGTCCCACTGGTTAGTTTGACCTGGACCGGCTGTTGACTTGCTGAGGTCAGCATGACCTCATGCTGACGCAGTAATTTAATTTACTAGAATTAATTTTATACAGGAAAATCCAGAAATTAACCCAAACTTCAAATATTCATAGAAATTAATCTATAACTCCAAATGAAAAGATTTATATATGAAAAATGATCAGAAAAATCCAATCTCTCCATTTGTACCATTCACATGCATGACTAAGCAACTTAACCTTGCTGTTTAGATGAAAACATGATAATACACTTTTTTGAACTCAAACCCTTCTCTTGATAGCTACATTAGCTCAAATCACATCATTTTGCCATGTCATGATCATGCATCATATTGTCGCATTTCATTGATTGTGTTCTTTCTCAGTTGCCGGTGTTTGTCCCCTCTCGATAGATGTGGTTCCGACGATGTGATCGTTGACACTGATGAAGACTCAATGTTATCTTCAGAAGTGCCAGGCAAGCAAAACCCCCTTGTTCATCCCGATACAATCCCACCCTCTCGCTCCTGCTCTCTTTTACTGCATTAGGACAACAACGATTCATGTGTTACTTGCTGCGGTAGCTGAACCCCTTTATCCTTTGCATGACCTGTCATTCCACAGTAAATAGATGAAACCCACTAGCATGAGTAGGAGTTGTTTGAGCCCATGTTGTGACTACTCATTCATGCTTGTTTGTCATGCCTGCTACTGCTTAGAGTTGAGTCGGGTCTGATTCATCGGGAATGAATTCGAATGGTGATGAAAATGTCCTACTGTGTGTGAGCTAAGTGTGTGAATACGATTTGGTAAAGGTATTGGTGAGAGGCCATGTAGGAGTACATGGTGGGTTGTCTCATTGAAGCCGTCCTCAGGAACTGAGTTCTGTGTTTGTGATCCATGAAACAGCTACTACCATGCATTGGGCCCTGAAATATGACCCCGCTCGACTTCTTAATCACCCTTGTCCTCTGTCCAGGAGTTGCAAGTAGTTTCTGGTGTTTGTAGTATGCTGGGGGCCGCACGCAGTGCTGACCGTAGGGGTGGGCTGTGTTGCGGTAGGCACGTGGCCCGGTGTACCGATTCGCCCGTTTGGTGTCTCGGGAACCCTGCACACATCGTTCGGGGCCGTTAGTGGAAACCTCGGCCGGACTCCCTGCGGATGGAACCCGAATAGGCGATAAACCTGGACTAGAGACTTGAGTGTTTAGGTAGGTCGTGGTCTACACCCACGTCGGCTTTCGCTTGAAGTCTGCCGAGCACATGTCGTGTGCAGACGCTAAGTGGTGGAAACATGTATGAAGAAGTACACCCCTGCAGGGTTAACATCATCTATTCGAATAGCCGTGTCCGCGGTAATGGACTTCTGGGTTGCCTATAACAGTTCATAGACAAGTGAAAGTGGATACTCTAAAATGCGCAAGATAAGCGTGAGTGCTATGGATGGCCTTCTCGTAGGGAGACGGAAGTGGATCCATAGTGGTGTATTGATATGGTGAATATGTGGACTCGTGTGCGCCACCTCAAAAGAGTTACTTGCAGTCGTAGTTCAGGATAGCCACCGAGTCAAAGCTGGCTTGCTGCAGTCAAACTCCACCACCCCCTTTATTGACACTGATGCATATGTAGTTAGTTCTGATGTAAGTCTTGCTGAGTACAATTGTACTCACGTTTTCCTATTTTATGTTTTTGCAGAGAGACGTCGGTCTCGCTAGTAGTACTGCTTGGACTTCGACGTTTAGCTTGTTACCTCAGCTACGATCTTGTGCCCTCGGCAGGATCTGGTAGATAGTCAGGCTTCTCAGCCTTTTTCATTTGTAGATGTCTGTACTCAGACATGTTAAGCTTCCGCATGTGCTTTGACTTGTATGCTCTGAATGTTGGGTCATGAGACCCATGTTTGTAACATCTCGCTCTTCGGAGCCTAATGAATAAATACTTTGAGTCGTAGAGTTATGTTGTGATGCCATGTTGTATTTACTCATATCGGGCATATTGTGTGTATGATTGAAATGCTTGGTATGAGTGGAATCCGACTATCTAGTTGTTTATCCTTGGCAGCCTATCATATGAGGAAATGTAAGTCTAGTGCTTCTGAGCGATAGTAGTCCGCTACAGCCCGGTTCACCGGAGTCCTGCTAGCCCAGCACTACTGCTCAGGACACTTGACTGGCCGGCATGTGATTCACATCGTTCCTGTGTCTGTCCCTTCGGGGAAATGTCACGCGGTGTTATCCGGAGTCCTGCCTAGCCTGCTACAGCCCGGGTTACCGGAGTCCTGTTAGCCAGTGCTACAGCCCGGATTTATACGTTGTTGACCGACATGCTCGATGTGATTCATGTATGCCTGTCCTCATGGGTTAGTGCCGCCTTGGGTTCACGACTAGCCATGTTGGCCCGGGTTCTCTGTCATATGGATGCTAGCGACACTATCATATACGTGAGCCAAAAGGCGCAAACGGTCCCGGGCCAGGTAAGGTGGCACCTGTGGGAATACCGTGCGTGAGGCCGCAAAGTGATATGATGTGTTACATGCTAGATCGATGTGGCTTAGGATCGGGGTCCTGACAGCTTTGGTATCAGAGCCTGACTGCCTATAGGATTACCAAGCCAAACTGGTCGAACTTGTGTCTAGAAATGCTTTAGTTATGTAAGGGAATTGATTGTGGAAGGGAACGTAAGGCTCTTTTTACTCCTTATACCTCATGCCCTTCTGATCTGAGTCATCCTCTTCCTTTCTACGGGGATTAAGAACTAGGCTTCTCTTCTATCTCTCAGGATGACGTGTTACTAAACCGTAGTTGCCTAGGATTGTTGAGTTCAAGCCCCAGTTCTGTTTCTACTACTTCCATGTGTTCTTAGTTGATCTCAGAACATTAATATTGTGATGTTGAGTGGCTATGCCACCATTTTGGCAGGATGTCTCAAATATTTTTGAGCATTTACAGCCGTTATGCTGTCCAAGTCATCCCAGGTCTCTAAATAGTCTGATGCATTTGCAAATCCTTTCTCTCCGTTCCCGATGTCCTTTTAGGTCAGAATAAGCACACTAATGGGTCTGTTGAGGTACTCCATTGCCTTGACGTATATATTGGAGCTACTACTATGACCCTAGGTGTCTTATGAAACCATCTAGTAATCTGTCCATGTTTTGTGTTCCCAGTGTGATGAATCTGGCCACCATTCTCGAAAGCATCCCGTGATGCCATTTAGTTAGTAGGTATTCTACTCCTGGGTTCTCGAACCCGAGATTCACTCTACTCACTTCTTGTCGATAGTGTTTTCTAGTTCCTTCAGGATATTAGTAACCTTTGCATTAGTCCTCGAGATCTGTGGTATTTCCTTCTTCCAAATACTATGAACCATTTATGGCAGAAGTTTGTTGAACCAAAAGATCACAACCAGGGTGCTCTTGAGGAGTACTCCATTCATATTGTGATTCTGCCAGCTCTACCTTTCTGCATGGGTTATCTGGAAGAAATATGTTGAACTTGGTCCGACATACTAATCCATGCATCCACAACTCAGAAAGTTATAAGTTCCGTTGAGTTGTCCCTCTTTGGCTATTTCCTGGCCCTCGTCTATTAATTGACAGTCAGGAGTAGTCGTGCATTCGTTTATCTATGCCTATTACTCTTGTGGTCCGTCAAGCCATTCTATCCGGGAATGACTAGGAGAAACAAACTCCAGTACCTTGTCCATTTCGAGGATTGGGTCAAAGTAATTGTATTCCACAGATCAAAATGCCAATCCAGCTCTTGTTCTGTTCTACCTTGGAGTGTTACCATCTTTATGTCAAGAATGTCATGAGAATTGCACCACCTCTTATGAATTCTTGACGCAGTAATACTTCTTGCCATCATTGCTCATTCCTCGGTTTCCGTGTTGCCACAGCCGGAATGCCGACAAGTGAACCATGATGTGTGAAATCAATACTCCTAGCAACTGTGTTGCTTGGTAGTTAATGGACACTATTCTCATTCTTAGCGTGTTGGTTATCAAATCATCATCCTAAGATTGATCGTGCTACCTAGTCCTTATTACCGGTGCACTCTTCGATCAATGAGTTAGGATTGTGTCAATTCCTCACTCCTTGATCATATCATCTTGCCCTGAAAAGCAAGGTTGTTCTCGAGCTTAGTAACATATCGGTGGTTCGTGATGTTCCGAATATCTTCTCGGAAGTATTACCAGGTTGTCACCTGACCGCTATGTTGAGCTCGTGATCAAGTTGGTTTTCTTGTAAACCACCCTTTCTCCAAGAATCTGTGTTGGATACCCCTGAGCTAGTTGGTTAGGCTAAACAACAACCTAGAGAGTTGGAAGATAAAAGCTTGCCTAACTTAGTTCGTTCCAAAGGGATATCCTTGTGTAGTGTGTGTTGAAGAAAGATGATATCTTCATCGATTGGTTCCTGTGATCAGTTGTTGGACCTATTGTCTTATCAATCCTTTGATTTGAGTGTGGGCTATCGTCAAATCAAATCAGTACCAATGATGTTCGTAATGTTGTCTTACTCGTGGTTGGTCCCTCGAGCATACACCATTACATATTTTGGTCTGACCAATACTAACACATTGTTCACATAATGGTGGAAGTCCAGTGATATGGAAATTCCGATGAGGTGTTGTTGAGCTCATCAGCAGCATTTTGTCTCCCCCATGATTCATGTTGAGCATCAACCTAGTGTTGGAAACTTTGTAAGCAATGCCTTCGTGTTCCGTTCATGAAGCCTATGCTTGGATGGAAGAAGTGACTTCCTCGAATTCATGTGCTTTAGGTGTAAGTTGCCGCCATGAATTTGAGAAAGGTCTGTTTTGTTTCCCTTGGAATCATCCCAAATCAGTCATGCATACGTGCGAAGTATTCTATGGTTTGGTAGATTAATTACCTCCACTCCATATGTGTCCCTAGCACACCAAGCCACTGATTGATTTGTTCAAAGAAAAGAAGTTCATGCGCTAATCCTGAAGGGCCCGGACGGAAATGCACAAGACTTGTTATCTCAATGATGGTTCCCAATCAGAACTCGGTAGTGTTTTATTGCAAGACTACCATGTGGTCATGCTTGTCTGGGACAGCGTGTTCACATGTGTGTAGCAGAACCCGCTCATGTTTTGGAGCATACTATCGTAGTTCATCTCCCGAGAGTCTCGCAACATTATCTCGGCGGTTTGTGTTACAACTCTTCCTTTCAGACATGTGAGTCTGAAGTATCCTGTTTCTAACCAGATCTGAATCTCAGGCAGATTTGATGGCTGGAACTTCTCCAAGGTCTATGATGTAGGTCCCGACAAGGTTGATGATCTGGCTGACACACCTAGCCGGAAGATCTATCATTGTAGTATCTTGCCTAAACTATTAAACCATCTTCTCCATGAGGATCTCGCGCGACTTATTATAGAAGGTTTTCCTTAGTGATCCTGGTGCTCTCAGTGTCTTCGATGATTCCATAACCATTGAAATATTTGAAACACTCTCGACTGTTGAGTTTTCCCCAGTTACCAGAATCATTCCCAGCATTTGCATTTTGTTCCCAGCTTGCACCTCAATAGTTGTTGTCCAGGATCATATTCAAAAGTGAACTTGTCATGGGTCCCATCCATTTCCGGGGATAAGCAAAAGTCATCCATTGCGTTGACTTCAACAAGGTAGTTCACATCATCCATCCTAGTCCGGGTACGCCATTTCTTCGAGCTTCGTTAAACGATCATTCGTAAATTGCCTTAGGCCGGTATAAAGAGTTGCAATGATTTTTGAATCAAAAGTAATTCTTTTTGCCACTTAAGGGAGTATTTCTGCGAGTCATCTTCCTTAAGATGTCTCGTTGTGGTATCATGGCAACCCAACTCCTCGCTACGCCGACACCGATCACCACCTCCTAGGCGTGGAGATTCCGCTACTTATTTAAACCTTGTCATATGCTCATTTTCCATCAATCTTGATGTGTGTATCGTGTCTCATCTCGACAGGTGTCACTATGTCTCGTTCTGTGAGTTGGTCGTCGGTTGCTCGATCTTCGAGGAGACCGACTCCTCTAGATTCTCCTTTCTCTTCTCGTTGTCATGTTGAATGAAGATCTCGAACGCAAAGACGTCAAGATCATTATGATGCAATGAAGCTACTTCTTCGAGAAGGGCAGTTGGACTGAGAAGATTGTGGAAGCTTGCGACCCCTCTGTCTTCTTACCTCACGTCTTGAATCTCGGGACGAGATTCTTGTTTAGTGGGGGTGAGTTGTCACAGCCCTAGAGTTTGCTTGTAACTAGTGGCATTGCATCCATGCATCATGTTTAAAATTCCAAAGAAATTTGAAATGGGGATTGTTGAAACCCTAGCACTAAATGAAATTCACTAGGTTCAACTAAAATATTTTCATTGATTCCAAATGGCTTTAAAAATGTTCATCATTTTTGGAAAAATGCTTTGAGCAGTAACCATAGATATTGCACATTTTTCCATGACATTTGGAATATTGAATTAAATCATATAGTATTTGCATTTGGGCATTTAAATTTTATATATTATTTTAAATGTCCAAATATTCATGAACTGAATTGCTGGTTATTGGAAATAATCCAAACATTAGCTTTGAGCAGTTTCATGATTTATGGGTTAGTTTTAGTATTTTAATAAAAGCCTAAAGACTACAGAATAATAGAAAACAGAATTAAAAGAGAGAGAGAGGAACTTACCTGGGAAGCCCACCTGGCCTGGCACTGTAGCCGCCCAGCTGGGCAAAGCCAGCCCAGCCCATCTCCACCTCCCCTGTCGTCTTCCTCCTCTTGCCAGGAGGACGAAGGGCGCGTGGCCACCGCTCGCGAGCACGCGCCTCGCCAGCTCCTGCTTGCCGCCGACGCCCTGGACGCGCTGTACGACGCCATGCACACCCCCCAACCCTCTCGACCCCTCTCACTTCTCCCTGGACTCCTCCCCCCTCCTCTGCTCTCTGCTTCGCGCCGCCCGAGCGGAGCTCGTCGCCACCGACGCCGTTCGCCGCGGCCACAGCCACTGCCAGACCTCCCCGACGCCTTCCAAAGCTCCGCCTCGACTCTCTCGTCCTCTCCACCGACTCACGCGTCCTCGGCTGCCCTACATCGTCGTCCTCGTCATCGTCCTCACCGACGGGCGCCCGAGATTGCCACCGTTGATTCGCCGGCCCCAGCGCTTCCCCGACGTCGCCGTCACCTCTGCTAGCCCCGCAGTGAGCTCCTCTCCAGTTCCCCCTTGTTCTCCTCCTCTAGCTCGTCCTCTAGCAGCTGTCACCGCCGGAGCCGTGAGCTTAGCTCCGCCGGCCATGGCGCCACCGCGGCCACCGCCCCTGCCGCTCGTGTCGGAGCGCGTCACCGTGCCCAGGAAGCCCCCAGGAGCCTAATGCACTCACCAAATCCTCATCCCGTGCACCGTAGCGCCGAACCCAACCCCGTCCGAACTCCGGCCGCCACCACGAGCTCGCTTCCGACAAGCTCGGCCCACCCCAGCTGCTCCCGCTTGCCCCGTTGGATGCGCGCGATCGCCAGCTCCCCGTAGAGCCTCTCCGCCGCTCATTTGGTCGCCTGAGCTGCGATTCCGAGCACCTCCGCCGTCTCTGGCGTCGCCGGCGAT
The DNA here is from genome assembly GCA_032464435.1 of Aegilops umbellulata. Lineage (NCBI taxonomy): Eukaryota > Viridiplantae > Streptophyta > Magnoliopsida > Poales > Poaceae > Aegilops > Aegilops umbellulata. The sequence continues at coordinate 381,513,371 of CP136054.1, forward strand.
GAGCCGTGGACCAAGTCCGACGGGTTTGACCCCGCTGACTGTTGACCGGGTGGACCCAGTTGACTCCCTGGGTCACTGACGTGCGGGCCCCAGGCCGCTAACTAATTAGGGTTAGTATTAGTTTAGCACTAACTAAATTTAGTTAGTTAACTAACTACTGACCAGTGGGTCCCACTGGTCAGTTTGACCTGGACCGGCTGTTGACTTGCTGAGGTCAGCATGACCTCATGCTGATGCAGTAATTTAATTTACTAGAATTAATTTTATACAGGAAAATCCAGAAATTAACCCAAACTTCAAAAATTCATAGAAATTAATCTATAACTCCAAATGAAAAGATTTATATATGAAAAATGATCAGAAAAATCCAATCTATCCATTTGTACCATTCTCATGCATGACTAAGCAACTTAACCTTGCTGTTTAGATGAAAACATGATAATACACTTTATAAATACATAGTTTGATTTTGAATTTGAACCTTTGGTTCAAATCAACTCAAACCCTTCTCTTGATAGCTACATTAGCTCAAATCACATCATTTTGCCATGTCATGATCATGCATCATATTGTCGCATTTCATTGATTGTGTTCTTTCTCAGTTGCCGGTGTTTGTCCCCTCTCGATAGACGTGGTTCCGACGATGTGATCGTTGACACTGATGAAGACTCAATGTTATCTTCAGAAGTGCCAGGCAAGCAAAACCCCCTTGTTCATCCCGATACAATCCCACCCTCTCGCTCCTGCTCTCTTTTACTGCATTAGGACAACAACGATTCATGTGTTACTTGCTGCGGTAGCTGAACCCCTTTATCCTTTGCATGACCTGTCATTCCACAGTAAATAGATGAAACCCACTAGCATGAGTAGGAGTTGTTTGAGCCCATGTTGTGCCTACTCATTCATGCTTGTTTGTCATGCCTGCTACTGCTTAGAGTTGAGTCGGGTCTGATTCATCGGGAATGAATTCGAATGGTGATGAAAATGTCCTACTGTGTGTGAGCTAAGTGTGTGAATACGATTTGGTAAAGGTATTGGTGAGAGGCCATGTAGGAGTACATGGTGGGTTGTCTCATTGAAGCCGTCCTCAGGAACTGAGTTCTGTGTTTGTGATCCATGAAACAGCTACTACCATGCATTGGGCCCTGAAATATGACCCCGCTCGACTTCTTAATCACCCTTGTCCTCTGTCCAGGAGTTGCAAGTAGTTTCTGGTGTTTGTAGTATGCTGGGGGCCGCACGCAGTGCTGACCGTAGGGGTGGGCTGTGTTGCGGTAGGCACGTGGCCCGGTGTACCGATTCGCCCGTTTGGTGTCTCGGGAACCCTGCACACATCGTTCGGGGCCGTTAGTGGAAACCTCGGCCGGACTCCCTGCGGATGGAACCCGAATAGGCGATAAACCTGGACTAGAGACTTGAGTGTTTAGGTAGGTCGTGGTCTACACCCACGTCGGCTTTCGCTTGAAGTCTGCCGAGCACATGTCGTGTGCAGACGCTAAGTGGTGGAAACATGTATGAAGAAGTACACCCCTGCAGGGTTAACATCATCTATTCGAATAGCCGTGTCCGCGGTAATGGACTTCTGGGTTGCCTATAACAGTTCATAGACAAGTGAAAGTGGATACTCTAAAATGCGCAAGATAAGCGTGAGTGCTATGGATGGCCTTCTCATAGGGAGACGGAAGTGGATCCATAGTGGTGTATTGATATGGTGAATATGTGGACTCGTGTGCGCCACCTCAAAAGAGTTACTTGCAGTCGTAGTTCAGGATAGCCACCGAGTCAAAGCTGGCTTGCTGCAGTCAAACTCCACCACCCCCTTTATTGACACTGATGCATATGTAGTTAGTTCTGATGTAAGTCTTGCTGAGTACAATTGTACTCACGTTTGCCTATTTTATGTTTTTGCAGAGAGACGTCGGTCTCGCTAGTAGTACTGCTTGGACTTCGACGTTTAGCTTGTTACCTCAGCTACGATCTTGTGCCCTCGGCAGGATCTGGTAGATAGTCAGGCTTCTCAGCCTTTTTCATTTGTAGATGTCTGTACTCAGACATGTTAAGCTTCCGCATGTGCTTTGACTTGTATGCTCTGAATGTTGGGTCATGAGACCCATGTTTGTAACATCTCGCTCTTCGGAGCCTAATGAATAAATACTTTGAGTCGTAGAGTTATGTTGTGATGCCATGTTGTATTTACTCATATCGGGCATATTGTGTGTATGATTGAAATGCTTGGTATGAGTGGGATCCGACTATCTAGTTGTTTATCCTTGGCAGCCTATCATATGAGGAAATGTAAGTCTAGTGCTTCTGAGCGATAGTAGTCCGCTACAGCCCGGTTCACCGGAGTCCTGCTAGCCCAGCACTACTGCTTGGAACACTTAACTGGCCGGCATGTGATTCACGTCGTTCCTGTGTCTGTCCCTTCGGGGAAATGTCACGCGGTGTTATCCGGAGTCCTGCCTAGCCTGCTACAGCCCGGGTTACCGGAGTCCTGTTAGCCAGTGCTACAGCCCGGATTTATACGTTGTTGACCGACATGCTCGATGTGATTCATGTATGCCTGTCCTCATGGGTTAGTGCTGCCTTGGGTTCACGACTAGCCATGTCGGCCCGGGTTCTCTGTCATATGGATGCTAGCGACACTATCATATACGTGAGCCAAAAGGCGCAAACGGTCCCGGGCCAGGTAAGGTGGCACCCGTGGGAATACCGTGCGTGAGGCCGCAAAGTGATATGATGTGTTACATGCTAGATCGATGTGGCTTAGGATCGGGATCCTGACACCGGCTGAGCCAAACAGGAGCTTCTTCTCCAACGGACTGAGCTTCAGTGACTTAACTACAGGTGCAGTTGCGTAACTGACATGTGGCCCAGATGCTTGTTGGGCCCATTTGTCAGTGAGCCAACTTCACCAGCAGTTAAGTAGAAGCAGCGTCCTTCTCCAACATAGCTCCCCAACTCCACATCACCGGCAAGAAGCTAATCGGCTGTCAATGGTCAACCCGCCTAGCTTGGCTTCAACCGGAGGGTAGCAGCGGTGGCCTTACTTGGACCCGAGCAGCGGCGACCTACCGTGTTCTACTCTTCCTTGTTTTCTGTGTGGCGCGACCTGGTTGGCAGCGGGGAAGGACCTCGATGGAGTCGGCGATGTCCTTGGTCTCATTGTCGGCGGGGCGGCGCCTCAGCGGAGCAGGGGAAATCCTCCCCCTTGTTGCCGGCAGGGTGGGGCCTCGGCTAAGTCGGTGATGACCTCTGCCTCGTTGTTGGCAGGGTGGGGCCTCGGTGGAGTAGGTCCTCTGCCTCGGTGCCAGCGGGGCGGGGCCTCGGCGTAGCCGGCGATGTCCTGTGCCTTGTTGTTGGCATCACGGGGCCTCAGCGGAGCAGGGCCTCGTCGACGCCAGTAGAGCGGGGACTCGTCGGAGCTTTCATTGTCCTCTGCCTCGTCCTCGGTCTCGCCAAACAACACCTCGCCCACTTCATCGCCCACTTTGTAGGCGGCCGCAGCCTGTACCACCCGCATGCGGTACCACCGGCGCTCGAGGCAGCCCTCGCGGGCGGAGCGGTACGAGCCGAGCAGCGCCTCCTACTCCGCCCGCTCCGCGGCGATCTGCTCCTCCACCTGCAGGTGCTCCTGGAGGAGATGGTGGTTGTAGGCGGTGTCGGCCTATGCCTCCCGGAACTGCTCCTCACGCTTCTGCCTCGCCGTGTCCATGTATCGGGCATGGGCCTCGCCGATGGTCATGGTGCAAATGCACCGGCAAGGATGGCGCGGAGGAGGGGGTTGGCGCCGGATCGTCGACTACCATGTTCTCCGTTGGGACGTCGTCGTCCTCCGGCTGCCTGCCGGCCAGGCAGTCAGCAGCAATGGCTGCCATCTCCTTGTGGTCCGTCGCCCGCCCGTCCCGAAGAGCGCTGGAGCGCGAGGAAGCCATGGTGGGCAGTAGTGGTGTGCACAAGAGAAAGGGAACAGAGGTGGATGACTGCGGCTATGGCCGGTGCAGCAGTTTATATAGCAATGGTGGGCGGCGGAGGGACGGGCGTGTGGCGCCGGAGTGGCCGCCTCGGCAACCGCGTATCATTAATGTGGGCGGCAGACGGACGGACGGACGACACTTGTGTCGTTTGAAGGCGGATCAATCGCCTGCACCAGGAAGCGGGGCGGGCGGCGCTGACCGTTTTGGGCGGAAAGCGCGCCTGGGCGAGGGAGGCGGTCTGGGTGGGCCAGAGCAGTCAGACTCGTGCTTGGCAGCGGGTCGGTCCAGCAGCCGGACATGCTGGCTCGCCAGCGAGCTCGCCGAGCTGAGCGACGACAATAAGACGATGGACGGAGCTTCGGACTAGGAGCCGGCGCCACTGTCTAAGCTGGTTTATGCCGTGTTCACCATAGAGCAGGTGCGGCTGCACGTCGATGCCCTAATGGCGGAAGAGCTACCAGCACAGGAGGACCTGTGGTGCAACCTCCGTCTCGTCAACGAGCACCGGTGAACAAACAAACGACAATACCGTCGCGGACATGTGGCCCTATGATCCTGGCTTCCCGAATGAGTAGCGGACGTTGTATTAGACAATCCGTAGGGCCCGCGAGGCCCTCTCCACCGTCCTTCGAGTTGTTGCGTGATACGTCTTGTAACATCCCAAAATTCTAAATTTTTGGAATGTTATATTAAATAAATAATTATGATTATTTGTTTGTTTGTTGTGTGATTGATGGTGTGAAATTGAGTGGAAATTGATTTTTTTAAAGTTGAATGAGAGGGAATAAAAGGACTTTCCCAAAACTTTCATCTTGCATTTTTCTTGATCTCCATGAATTCATAGTCATCTCATCACAAGACCCTAGAGTGAAGATAATATGACTTCTTCCATTTGAAGAAATAAAAAGGGGTTTGAAAATGATTTGAATTCCATTTGAAATATTTCAAATTTAGAAACTTTAAGCAACTCAATGAGTTCATGAGGGAAGATAAAATGACTTCTTCAAATTCAAAGAAAGATAGTTGGAAGTTTCAAAGGAATAATTTGAAGTCACTTTGAAGTTATTTGAATTTCCAAATTTCAAATCCTCTTGGAAGTTATTTAGTTTTAATTCAAATTATTTTTCTCCTAAAATTAAATAAATGGAAATCAGGGTAAAATGATTCCCTTCAATGGAAAATTAGGAGAAAATAAATTTGAAATCATTTTGCTATTTAAAAAATGATTTTTATTGATTTTACATGCAATAGTAGCACTGTTTGACTTTTATGAATTTTTATGGAATTTAGTTGAACTTGAAAAATAGTTCATCTTATTTCTGCTATTTTTCCGAGAATTTTGGTATATAATATTCCTACGTAATTTTTTTATTTATTTTCCGATGTTGAAGTTTTTATTTCTGCATAAAAAAAACACGCACACCACCTGGACCGAGTCCAGTTCGGCCCAGGAGCACACCCAACCGGCCCATGGCCAGTTTTGGCCAGGCTAGCCCAGCGCCCAAGCGCTACTCGCATCGCTCGCCCGCCCCTCGTCTCTCATCGCTCACTACCGCCGCCGCCACTGACCGGTAGGACCCCGCCCCATCGTCCCTAACCTCCCGCATCTCTTGCTCGGGTTGAGCTCGCCGCTGCACTCCCGCAACCGCCGGGCGAGGCCCTCGCGGATAAAGCCTATCCGCCGCTCCCCAAGCTCCTGACCGCGCCTATAAAACCCCCAAGACCCCTCTCTCCGTTCTGCCGATTCGCTCATCCTCTCGCACATCACATGCGCCGTTTTCGTCAGTTGGATCTCGCCGGAGCCGGAGGACCTCACTGTTGTTTTTGTTGCCCGTAGACCACCCCGGCCTCCACCCTCTCTGTAAATCTCATTGGCTCGATCTACCACATCCGTTTGACATGTTTGTTGCCCCTAGGTTTTGCCGGAGATGCCGCCCCGACGACCTGCGTCCTCGCCGGAGCACGGAGCCGCCGCCCTTCGCTCTACCCGTCCAGGCTACCCCGACGTGCGCCGTCACCACCACCGAACCGCCCACGTCGTGCATGTCCCGTTCGTTTCCTCCCCCGCTACCGAGGACCACCGCAGGCCGCCGCCCCGTCCGCCGCCTGAAGCCAGCGCCGCCGCCCCTGTTCGCCGTCCTCGCTCGCTGTAAGCCACCCGCTTCTCCCCGTTCGTTTAGTTTTTTTAGTATTAGATCGGTTTTGTTTTAGTTCGGTTATCCGCGGTTTTAGTTAAACCGGTCTTCGGTTTTCTTTTTATTTAGCCGTGGTAGATGTTTTTCCTATTTAGTGGCCGTTCATCGTACAGCCACCGCAGCGAACGTTGCTTGGCCAGCCACGAGCCAGGGACCTAGTTGTTGTAGTTTTAATTACAAATTAGTCCCTAAGTTTTCAGTTTAGCCCCTAAACTTTGAATGGTTGTATCTTTTTAACTGTAACTCCAAATTCGACGAAACCAGCGGCAAAATGTTCGTCTCGAATAGCTTTATCCAGAGAACCAGCTTTGAAAACATTTGGCCAATTTCAAATTTGAATTTATTCAGGTTTGAATTCAAACTTCAACTAGCCATATCTCCTAAACCGTAGCTTCGATTGAGTTAATTCTTATTGCACTTTGTCATGGTAGCCAAACCCTATGACTTGGATCAATCTCATGGTATTTTTACACAAGTAGGATATGTCCATGATAGATTGACCACTATGCCTTGTATACACCATAGTTCACGTCACATTTTTAAACCTCATGTCATATGTTGTTTTGCACTTAGAATACTTTTTGATGGTTGAGTGTGTTGGATTTTCATTTGGTTTTTCCAAGTCTTTTCATGTTGCATGTTATTTGGTTCTCTGAAATGATTGCTTATGTGAATGCAATGTTTGACTTTATAGATTTTTTCAACGGAGAGTGACGAATAGTTTTATTAAGTAAATTTCTGAGAGCGATATAATCTTCATCAACTATTATCAGGCAAGTTCACATTTGACCATTCTTCCAATTACCTATGTTTATAATATGCACTTAATCCTTTTGTGGTAGGATTTATTGTTGCCAGATGGCTATGTCGTTACCTAGTAGTTCATTTGAGGTAGGTCTGATCTATACATCCTTGTCACCACCGTGTAAGTTTATTTTTTCCTCGATAAATGTAGATGTGGTTTTGGAAGCAAACATGGTGAGACATGAGTGACAAAGTAGTAAGCAGGACCAACACTTGTAAATGAAGTACCTGGGCGGTATTTGGTTTGAATGGTGGCGAAGTACAGTGGGAGCATGCATGGTTAATCCGTGGTGGTGCACCACTAGTGGTCGGCCACCCAGGCTCAAAGAGATCAATCGTATTCTCATGTCTAGAAGCTTACGTGTGCAGCCACAAGCCAATATGGGCTCTGGCTTAGTTGAGTAGTTAGTGTGACCCCTTCCGGGATGGGCTAGCAGATGTAGGATGAGTAGGTGTACCGGTCTATCCGTGGGTTAAGGGGAAATACTTTCGAAAGACTATGTCTCGGTCATCCTGTTCTCAAACACCAGGCAGTGCGAGAATTACAAGGGAGGCGATCGAGTCTTGTGGGGAAAAGTGCGCAAACCTCTGCAGAGTGTTAAAACCTAATCGATTAGCCGTGTCTACGGTTACGGACAACTTGAGCATCTAGTAGTGGAAATGCTGGGAGATCTCATCACTCTTAATTAAACAGTTGGGTTTTAAATAAAACTTTGGGAATGGATTGAGTTGGGTTTGCCAACTCATCCTATGCTATAAAATAGTGGTAGAATAATATCTTTTATTCTAGGGAAAAACTAGCTTCATGCAAAAACTAAACTTAGAGCTTTCCACTAGCCAAATTGCATGCACGAATAGGTTCATTATTCTTATGATGTGACTTGCCAGTACATTCAATGTACTGACCTACAGGGCTGCAATGTCTTATGTTGCAGGAATTTTCTACGATGAGTAAGAGTTACGTTGTAGGGTTACGGTCTACACTCAGCTTGCCGTTGGCGTTGATGGGACTCCACACCCGTTCGATTGTTTCCGCTGAGACTTATGAGGTATATATCAATTTTACGTTATTTATACACGTGATTGCACTTTGATATATACATTGATGTACTGTGTGTGCCTGCATACCGATCCAGGGATCGCACAGATACACAGACGCTTGACCGTCTGAGGTCGGGTCGCTACACGTCTCCAACGTATCTATAATTTTTGATTGCTCCATGCTATATTATCTTCTGTTTTGGACATTATTGGGCTTTATTATACACTTTTATATTATTTTTGGGAGTAACCTATTAACCGGAGGCCCAGCCCAGAATTTCTGTTTTTTGCCTATTTCAGAGTTTTGCAGAAAAAGAATATGAAATGGAGTCCAAACGGAATGAAACCTTCGGGAACGTGATTTTCGAAAAGAACGTGATCCAGAGGACTTGGACCCTACGTCAAGAAATCAAACAGGAAGCCATGAGGTAGGGGGGCGCGCCTACCCCCCCAGGCACGCCCTCCACCCTCGTGGGCCCCACGTTGCTCCACCGACATACTCCTTCCTCCTATATATACCTACGTACCCCCAAACGATCAAATACGGAGCCAAAAACCTAATTCCACTGTCGCAACCTTCTATACCCGTGAGATCCCATCTCGGGGCCTGTTCCAGAGCTCCGCCGGAGGGGGCATCGATCACGGAGGGCTTCTACATCAACACCATAGCCTCTCCGATGAAGTGTGAGTAGTTTACCTCAGACCTTCGGGTCCATAGTTATTAGCTAGATGGCTTCTTCTCTCTTTTTGGATCTCAATACAATGTTCTCCCCCTCTCTTGTGGAGATCTATTCGATGTAATGTTCTTTTGCGGTGTGTTTGTTGAGACCGATGAATTGTGGGTTTATGATCAAGTTTATCTATGAACAATATTTGAATCTTCTGAATTCTTTTATGTATGATTGGTTATTTTTGCAAGTCTCTTCGAATTATCAGTTTGGTTTGGCCTACTAGATTGACCTTTCTTGCAATGGGAGAAGTGCTTAGCTTTGGGTTCAATCTTGCGGTGTCCTTTCCCAGTGACAGTAGGGGCAGCAAGGCACGTATTGTATTGTTCCCATCGAGGATAACAAGATGGGGTTTTTATCATATTGCATCAATTTATCCCTCTACATCATGTCATCCTGCTTAAAGCGTAACTCTGTTTTGCCTATATACATGATCATACCTAGATATTCTCATAACTATGCTCAATTCTGTCAATTGCTCAACAGTAATTTGTTCACCCACCGTAAATACTTATGCTCTTGAGAGAAGCCACTAGTGAAACCTATGGCCCCCGGGTCTATCTTCCAACACTTAGCTATTTATGTTACCTTTTATTTTACTTTGCATCTTTATCATAAAAATACCAAAAATATTATCTTATCATATCTATCAGATCTCACTCTCGTAAGTGACCGTGTAGGGATTGACAACCCCTTATCGTGTTGGTTGCGAGGATTTATTTGTTTGTGTAGGTGCGAGGGACTTGCGCGTAGCCTCCTACTGGATTGATACCTTGGTTCTCAAAAACTGAGGGAAATACTTACGCTACTTTGCTGCATCACCCTTTCCTCTTCAAGGGAAAACCAACGCAGTGCTCAAGAGGTAGCATTGCACTCGCCGTAGCGCCGCCGTCTCGCGTTGTCAGCATGGTCAACAAACATGAGGAATGAGGAGATGACTTTACTTGGAGAGGATGATAGTGGGGACCCACCAGGGCCATAGCCGCACGTATGCAAGTGCCTCTTTATTATATACTACAATCGTAATTTTTTTTGCTTCATCCTGGTTTCCTGACATCACGGCCCCACACCATTGTCAACCTATGTAGTCAATAAATGAGAGAATTGCACAAGGAGCGGCCGATAGCTGGGACCAAGCAGCTCAAGCAATATTTGTGTTTTTGAGGTGTGAGCACTGCAGAGTTTTTCTTGAGCGATGTTGTCGGAGTAATCGACCACGGGTACCCCGAGGACGGTAAGACTATATTTCAAGACATCGGGGCTAGCAAAGCCCCTTAGTCCGACTGCCCGGCCGCTCCTGCCGGCTCTCAGTCCAACTGCTCTTCCCAGCCGGCCGCCGACTACGCCAACCAGCCGGTTGCCTACTGCCCAACCAGCCGGCTGCCGACTGCAGCACGACCCGACACCGACAAGACCCTGACACGATGGCCATACCGTGGACAAGACGGCTGTACCTAGACATTGCTGAACAATAGTGATACACTGTAGCAGGTGTGAGATGTCACATTGTTGTCTCCCCAATAGTAAAGTTGGTCACGTGGGCCATCCCTTGTCCCTTGGGCTCCCCTTTATAAGGAGCACCAGGGGAGGCTCACAGACGCCCACGGCCACAAGGCCTCACACACCTCCATTCATCCATCCATGGAGGATGGACTCACACACACATGCATACATGCTCACGTAGGAGCACACCCCTCCATTCGGCCACATGCCATGGGCATGGCCGGCCACTAGCATACCATATACATGCATCTACCAAGTCAGATGCCTATGGCACTGATTCCAGATACAGCTCCAGGAGCACTTTGTACTGCTCGATGTACACCCCAGATGGATACACTCAGACATGCAGCAGTAGGAGTATTATCTCTCCGGAGAGCTCCGAAGCTGGGTAAACCACCGCGTGCTACTCGCATACCCGCTCCCGGGCCTATCAGCAGTAGTCTTACCCACACACTAAGCCCTTGTGGCATCTGTCGACTCGCAAAGCCCCCCGTCAGAAATACCACGACATTTGGCGCCCACCGTGGGGTGGTACTACTACTATGCTACCACGCTGCTGCTGGTTTCGCTGTCCGGGCGGGACCCTTTTTTCTTCATCGCCTCCGCCGCAGCGTCGCGCCGTCTCTCCGGTGGCGCTCGGGGGCTCGACATCGACCCGCCCCCGGAGCGGCCGCGAGGGGTGGCGCGTCCTCGCCGTCGGCCTCTTCGTCTTCACCACCGCGGCGTCGTGCCGTCTCTCCGATAGCGGTCTGGGGCTCGACATCGACATGCCCCCGGAATGGCTGCGAAGGGCGGCGCGTCCTCGCCGTCGGCCATGCCTTCTTCACCACTACCGCAACGCTGGCCGTCCATCCGCGCGCGCGCCGGGCGCGCGCGGGGCCTCGCTTCGGTCGGCCATGTTCGTCCACGCGCAGCTCGCGTCTGCTTTCCTCCGCGCATCGCCTTGCTCCGGCCGACATGTGCATGCGCTCGTCCACATATCATCCATACAAGCTAGCTAGATGCAAGTCATACCATGGTCAAACCATTAGCCATACGCCTCCCAGATAATAGCCATACACACTTCATAGACTATCCAGATGCAAGTTGGATAGTGCGCGTATGATGGCCAGATAATCCCTGTACATGGTCGGATACGAACCAGATATATTCCGTACACTACCCAAACATCCCCAGACAATGCTCACGCAACGGCGTGGCTGTGCCCGCGCCTGGTCGTTGCTGACCGGTTGTGCCCGCGCCTAGTCGCGCCGGCCATCCCCGCTCAGGCTGACCCTTCCAGCCGCCTCCCGCGCGCCTGCCCGCGCCGCTGCAGGCCCCAGCTCCGCCTCGCGCTGCTGCTGCCTGCCGTGCGCGTGCCTCCAACAACAAACGTCGCCTCCGGATCCCCTGCTGTCCCGCGCGTCTGCGTACCCGCGCAGCATCTGGCTGGCTGGGCTCCTCCGTCCAGCTCCGCGCACCTGTCGCGGCACCCGCCCGTGGCTGCCTGCTCCGCCTCCGTGCCCGGCTGCTGGTTCCATCTCGTCCATCCGCCGAGTCCGCCTCGCCTAGCTGGTTCTCCGCCCACTACCGCATCCCGCTACGGCACGGCCCTCTCCGCGCGCCAGCTCCCGGCCTCCCGGCTACGCCCACCACCCGGCCGGCCTGGCCGGCTCCCGCTGTTCTCCTCTACGGCGCCCCGGCTCCCCTCTGCCGCGTTCCAACGTCGGCCCGCAGCCGCAGCCGGACCCGGCCGCATCCGCGCGCGCCGGCTGCGACCGCTCCGCCTCCCCACGTTAGCCGGCTCCGCTGCAGCCGGTCGCACCCGTGTCCGCGCAAGCCGCCCCATCGCCTCGCTCGCACATTGCTATGCTGCTCCGCCAGCCTTGCTTCCGCAGCACCGCGGCTTCCCGTCCGACTCCAGCGCCCCGCCTCGCCTCCGCCGGGTCCGCGCCGGCTGCACCCGTTCCGGCCGCCTGCAGGCTTTCGCAGGTCGGCTGCCGGTCCGCCTGCCGGCTTCGCGCGGGCCAGCTCCCAGCGACCCGGCCACCGCGCTCGGCCGCCTCGCCCCGACTTTCGCGCACACGGCCCGCGCCGGCTCCGGGTTCCCACCCTGAGCCCGTCTGCAGGCCGCCTCGCACCGCCAACTCACCGCCCCGAGCGCCGGCTCCGCCCGGCCGGCTTCGCCCGAGTCCTCGTGTTCTTCGCGGGCCCCCTGCGCCTGCCATCTCCCCGCGGCCGCCTTCTCCAACCTGCGCGCTGCCTCGACCAGTCGGCTCGCGGCTGCGCCCTGCCGCCCGAGCCCCCGGCTCGCCACTTCGGCCTGCTGCTTCTCCGGCTCGCGGATCCGCCTCCCGGCCCGCTGTTTCCACCGCCACGCCGGGTACCTGCACCCCGGCTGTCGTCTCCGCCGGCCTGCGCCCGCGACCCGGCCCCCCTGCGCCGGCTCCCCGTGTCGGTCGGCTTCCCCGCTCCAGCCGGCCTCCTGCGCTGGCCGGCTCCGCCCGGCGACCCGGCCTGCCGGGTCCCCCGCGACCCGGACGCCGGCCTCTGGCGCGACCCGGCCGTTGTCTCCCGCCGCGTCCCGCTCCTACCGGCTCGTCAGGCAGAGAATAAAAAGAAGGGCCCCGATAACTGCCACACGTGTGGTGTATCGGGTGGTTGTGTCGCACGTCCTGTGTGGCACGGAGACGGTCCCGCCCGCACGACTGTGTATGGGCGCGCGCAGCCACAGCCCGCACGTCCGGTGCAGCGTGATCGCCCCGCACGTGCACGTCCGGGCGAGCGAGCGCGCGGCCCGCACGACCCGTCTCGGTCGACGCCCCTCCCCGCGTGCGAGCCACACGCCCCGCGTGTTCAGTAACCACGCGTCCCGCCGCGATTGCCATGGTCCGAACCCTCTTGAGTTGCCATGTTGCTCAACTGCAGTTGCCATGTTGCTGAACTACAGTTGCCATGTCGGACAACTACAGTTGTCATGGTTGCTCAACTGCAGTTGCCGTCTTAGGTCAAGCGTCGGATGCCATTTTTGGGCAACTACAGTTGTTGCCATGTCGGACAACTACAGTTATCATGATTTTGGAAAACTTTAAGAGTTGCCACCTACTAACATTGGACAGTTGCCATCTAGCACTAAAAAACATGGCAAAAAACATGTTGCGGGTAAAAAGAGAGTTGCCATCTGCTTACAAGCACGCTAGGGGTAGTTGCCATGTATCCTGCAAAACACATGGCAACTGATGGTTTTTGGTGTGTGGGAGAGGAGACGGGAGGGCAGTTGCCATGTATCCTGCAAAACACATGGCAACTGATGGCTTTTGGGTGTGGGAGATGAGACGGGAGGGCAGTTGCCATGTATCCTGCAAAACACATGGCAACTGATGGATTTTGGTGTGTGGGAGAGGAGACGGGCATGTGGGTGACGGTGGTATCTTTAGGAGTTGCCACCTACTAACACTAGACAGTTGCCATGTAATGCTACAAAACAGACATGGCAACAATAACATATTTGGGTAAAAAGAGAGTTGCCATATGCTTACAATCACAAATAGGGCAGTTGCCATGTATCCTTCAAAACACATGGCAAATGACAGCTTAGGTGTGGGAGAGTGGGTGAATGGTAGTCGTGGGAGATGGGGAACAGGAGTGGTGCGTGGCGTGCGGGCGCGACAACAGTTTCATCACACGCCCCAACTGGCGAACGTTGGCCGCGGTGAGAAAACAGGCGTGTGGGCAAACTCCCCCACATGCCACACACACGAGTGGTCCTACGTGGCACATAAAATCAACCTTTTTATGTCAAGATTCGTGCAAAAGGCGTTGGACGGTGATGTAGGCGTGTGGGCGAGTTGGCTAACGCCCACACGTGTGGGCGTTAACATTTCCGAAAAAGAATGGAGAGAAGAAAAGTCAGGCCAGTGGCTGAAAAAAAAGGGGGTGGCCGGCTGATGAGAAGTCGGAGTAGACTGCTGCAAAGAAGAAAAAGAAGAGAAAGGAAGTGCACCAATGGGTGCACTGCGTACATGCATGCCTGGCCGCCTGCCGACTGCTTTGGTTGTACATGCGCCCATGCACGGCCTGGCCGACTGCCAACTGCATTGGCAGAGCACGCTACACCCGGCGGGCGCGCTGACGCGCCCCCGCGAAGAAGAAGACAAAGTAGTCGCCGGGAGTTCCGGCCCGACTGCTCAGCAGTCGGCCCGAATCCCGGGGGCTACACCCAGCGGGTGCGCTGACGCGCCCCCGCGAGGAAGAAGACAAAGTAGTCGCCGAGAGATCCGGCCCGACTGCTCAGCAGTCAGCCCGAATCTCGGGGGCTACACCCAGCGGGTGCGCTGGCGCGCCCCCGCGAAGATTGTAGACAAGAGAAGAGTTCTGTCCGGCTCCCCTAGCCGGTAGAAAAGAAGAAAAGGACGTTGCAAGACGCCTCGCCGCCTGGCCGGTCGAGCCTGACCGGCCGGAACCCCCCTTCGAGCACCCGGGGGCTCGAAGGCTACGCCCAGTGGGTGCGCCGACGCGCTCCGCGAGCGCCGAGTCACGCCGGCTATTTTTGACGACCGCGACTACACAAAAATCAATGTGAGATCCTCGCCCGCATATTTTTGCATCACGCAAGCACGGATAACCCCGAGCGATGCTCGGGTGCTATCTCCGCATTTTTTATTACAGTTGCATCACTGTTCGCCCCGGCGCCAGCCAGAGTTGGCCCGGGGGCTGGCCGCTTCGCCTGAGACGTTAGTTCCCACAGACGGCTTAGTAGCGTGCGCAGTACCAAAGGCTCACTCTTAGTCATAGACCGTAGAGCGGCTGTCCGGCGAGCAAGGGTGAATGCTGGAGGCCACCCATGCGAAAATCGTCCGGGAAGAAAAACGGTTCGGGCGACCCGGCCGTTTTCCTTTACAAGTATCTACTCGGTTGAATCTACTCCTAGACTCTGAGTACTGTACACTCCACTTCGCGGCCCACTCTTAGCCACAGACCGCAGAGCGGCTGTCCGGCAAGCAAGAGCACAAGCCAAAAAGCGGAGTGAACACGAAAAAGATTAAGGGGGCTCGGACGAACCCGAGTTGGCACCCTCCGCATAAAACTTGCAATGCTAAAAGCAAACATTTGATATATTCGCATGGACTAACTTTGTCTTTTTTCATAATCATTTCCATGAACACTCGCCAAAAAACCTCCGCCCAACTTTGCCAACTTGCCCGGAGGCTTGGGGGCTACTGTCGGAGTAATCGACCACGGGTACCCCGAGGACGGCAAGACTATATTTCAAGACATCGGGGCTAGCAAAGCCCCTCAGTCCGACTGCCCGGCCGCTCCTGCCGGCTCTCAGTCCGACTGCTCTTCCCAGCCGGCTGGCGACTACGCCAACCAGCCGGCTGCCGACTACACCAACCAGCCGGCTGCCGACTGCAGCACGACCCGACACCGACAAGACCCTGACATGATGGCCATACCGCGGTAAAGACGGCTGTACCCGGACACTGCTGAGCAATAGTGATACACTATAGCAGGTGTGAGATGTCACATCGTTTTCTCCCAAATAGTAAAGTTGGTCACGTGGGCCATCCCTTGTCCCTTGGGCTCCCCTTTATAAGGAGCACCAGGGGAGGCTCACAGACGCCCATGGCCACAAGGCCTCACACACCTCCATTCATCCATCCATGGAGGATGGACTCACACACACATGCATACATGCTCACGTAGGAGCACACCCCTCCATTCGGCCACATGCCATGGGCATGGCCGGCCACTAGCATACCATATACATGCATCTACCAAGTCAGATGCCTATGGCACTGATTCCAGATACAGCTCCAGAAGCACTTTGTACTGCTCGATGTACACCCCAGATGGATACACTCAGACATGCAGCAGTAGGAGTATTATCTCTCCAGAGAGCTCCGAAACTGGGTAAACCACCGCGTGCTACTCGCATACCCGCTCCCGGGCCTATCAGCAGCAGTCTTACCCACACACTAAGCCCTTGTGGCATATGTCGACTCGCGAATCCCCCCGTGAGAAATACCACGACAGATGTTTTCATGTTTTTTAGACAAGAGCGATGTTTTCAGTTTTTTTGAGACAAGAGCGATGTTTTCGTTGTTGTTCAGAGGAGAATAGGGTATTAACTGGGCGGGCTGTGGCCCGTCTAGCCTAGGCCAGATATCGAGCCCAAATAATAAATTTTTTCAAGCTGAAAATGGCTAGCCCAGCTATACTTGTTTTTAAGGAATACCCAGGCAAAGTCAACTTGTTATTCTACGCCCCACTGGGCTGCAAATCTTTCCTAGGAGGGATGCATTAGGCTTAACAAGAAAATGGGCTTTAAGAAATAATAAATGGGATGTAATTATAAAAACTGGGTTGTAACTAAAAAATGCACCAAACACGTAATTAGTTTATAAAATATTATTTTTGGATTTTGAAAATTTTAATTTCATTAATTGTTGCGCGCGCAATGTTTCGTTGGATTTTTACGTAAGAAAAATTATATTGAAATTGTATTTAATCTGACTAGAAATTTTGGGATAAAAATATTTAGGATCCCGTCAAAATGTGGGAAATTTTATTGAATTCTGTTTTGAATGGTTGGTTGAAATTATTAATCGTTGTCCTAGCTAGAAAATGGGTTGTACTTTTAACAAACTGTAAATGGGCTATAGTAAATTCCATTAGAATTCAAAAATGTGCTCTACATTCTTATAAATCTTAAATGGGTTATAAATTCTCTGCCACACACTTGTGGTCCTGCTAAGTTAACAAGTCCCCTAAAAAAAATAAGTTGACGCGTATGCAAGGCTACATCAACTTATAAGCAACACACGGTTCTAGCAACAGTGGCCGTTGGATGTCCATCCAACGGATCACGTGTTTCTTCTTCAATCTCGGATATTCTAGCTTCACCCACCCAAAAAATGATTCCTCCCCCTGACATTTGGGGCGCACCGTTTGGGAGGCTAGCCTGTGGGCCTACTAAGTTGACGCGTACCAAGGGTTTTGTCAACTTAGTCAATATAAACGATTCTAGCTGCAGTGACCGTACGATGTCCATCCAACGACCGCCGTGTTTCTTCAACCTCTGGTCTTCTTGCTCCAGCTGCCCAAAGCAGTGCCGGTCGTGCCGCCTGCTCCTGCCTCCTGTGGCCGGCTGTGCTGCCGCGGAGGCCTCACAGCCCCCAACTACTCCCACCACTGGCCAGGCCCATCGACGATGACAGCCTCACACCGTAGCCGAACCAGTGAACTCTCGTACTCCTCTCCGCATGGGCATCCACTATCGCATCTTCCCCGGCTCCGCGTCGTCCCCTTCCTAGGCCTCGCCATCGTCTACCGCCCTAGTGCTCTCGGCGCGGCGTGGTCAACGTGGTCAAGGAATGACTTCCATCGGAAGAGTACTGTACGTGGAGAGGCTAACAGCTGGTCCATGGCCGCAGCAAGGAAGTGCCTCCCTATTACGTAGAAAATAATGATTCCTCCACCTGACAGCAGGGACCCACCGGACGGGCCACCATATTTCACGGACCCACCAGCTACATCTTCGCACGCAAGTGCCTGACAGTCGGGACCCACCCGGTCGACGTGTTTGTAGCGTTGTCATTCTGGCCGCGAACGTGTACGTACATACTGGTCGATGTAAAGGCGCGCACGTGTGGTAGTAGGGGCGCGCACATGTGGTAGTAGAGGTGCACACGTAGCATGTACACGTACGTACAGCGGCCAGGGTGCAAGAAAGTAAATACGGCCACATACGTACATACGGGCGGGGTCTCGAACGCCTACTCGCGCATACGTATGGCCAGGGCTCGTGTACATGGCTGTAGCCGGGTCGGAACAAATAAATTGCGTCGTCGTCGTGTTCATGGGGAGGCAACGGAATCCGTCGTGTTCATCGGGAGGCAATGGAACGCGTGCTATTCTTTGGGAGTCAACCGGCTTGGACGGAATAGACAATGGAAACGAGGCCTAGCGTACCGCAGAACGGAGGAAACGACCTTGTGTTCAACCGGCCACGGTGGAAACGGAATCCTCTTCATCGGGAGGGTCTGGAGTACCGCAAACGAAGGAAACAGACCTCCTAGGGTCAAAACGGGGTCCTGTTGATAGGGAGGGGTGTGGCGTACCGCAAAAAGGAGGAAACAGACTTGTGTTGGAGCGCTACAGTAGAAAAGGAGGAAACGGGACTCCATGGGATACTGTTCATCTCCATGTCGACCTCCTCTAGCCTCCACGGGCTACTGTTCATCCATCATCGACCTCCTCCAGCCTCCACCTGCGACTGTTCATCCACGGGCTCCTGTTCATCCAGCCTCCACCGGCTACTGTTCAACCAGCCCTCTCCACGGGGTCCTGTTCAACCACCCATCCACGGGCTACTATTCATCCAACCCTCCACCAGCTACTGCTCAACCAGCCCTCCACCGGCTACTGTTCAACCAGCCCTCCACGGGGTCCTGTTCATCCAGCCCTCCACGGGGTCCTGTTCATCCACCGGCTCGATCGATCGGGGTCTTGTTCATCCAGCGGCAACGGCCTCTACACCACTGGGTCCTGTTCATCCAACCCCCACCTGGAACTGTTCATCCAAATCCCCCAACAACACTCACTGTTCATCAAGGGAAGGAGGCAGCAGTGTTAGATCGGCTTCAGTTAGCAGCAGTAGCGAAGGAATCACTCGAGTTCAATTAACAGCAAGGGATCGATCGATCGCTCGGGTTTAGTAATACGTAGCCTACAGTGCAATCGCTCAGGTTCAGTTAGAGCCCAACGCCTTGCACACGCGCGCGTACATACGAGAGAAACGCGCATCGCTTGGCCCCTGTCGGATCACGGGTTCCGGCAGACCCTTGAGGTTCGAACTCTGGGGTGCGCGCGGAGATCGTGCCCTCTACCTCTTCGTCTCGAAAGGATCTAACAACTGCAAGAACAACACAAGAGACACAGGGTTTATACTAGTTCGGGCCACCATTGTGGTGTAATACCCTACTCTAGTTTGTGGTGGGTGGATTGCCTCTTGGGCTGATGATGAACAATAGTACAAGGAAGAACAACCTCGTGAGGGTCTGTTCTTGGCTAGGGGATGAACTGCTAGGGGGAGTTCGATCGCCCTTCTCTCTCTCTATGAGATGCCGGATTAGACACCTCTAGATACTGAATCAGGTGCCTCTACCCTGGGGGTGGCTAGTCCTATTTATAGGCAAAGGCCCTGGGCCTCTTCCCAAATATTGAGCGGGAAGGGCGCCAACAATTGGCCAATTTGAAGGGGAACATCTGGTACACTTATCCTGACTAAAGTTGGTATTCGCCTGCCAAAGGCCCTGTGGTGACGCCGTCCTGAGCTCCATGGTGACCTCCTTCCCACCGTTGGACTGGTCTTGGTCTCGTTGCACCGAAATGGGTGCCTTTGCTTGATCCTCTCGCCTGCACTTGCCCCCTTTGCACCAAAGAGGAAAGGGAGACGCTGCGCGGGCTAGCGCCCGCCTGGCACCCTTGGTCGTCATGGCTTGCGTCATGGGCACCTCGTGAGGTACCCGCCTTGATCTCTCCACCTCCTCGCGAGCCAGCCTAAGGAGGCCGTGCTTGAGGAAGCACCGCGTCGTCCGCCTCGCGAGGCTTGGCCCCTCGCGAGGGTCTTGAGCCTTGTGTTGATGAAGATGGGCCACGCTGGGCCCCCATTTGAGCCACGCCGCAGGCCGCAGGCAGGCAAGTCTGGGGACCCCCGTTCCCAAAACGCCGACAGTAGCCCCCGGGCCCAAGGCGCGCATGGACTTGGCCATGCCGAGAGGTGAAAGGGCAAGGGCGAAGCGCCGCGGACCCTAACAGCCTGCGGCCTTGGGCGCCGCGTGGCGGTTTGACAGGACGTGGACGTCTCCGCTTCCCCATGACGCCTTGGCAACTGCGTGACTTGACTAGTCCCTGCATGCGTAGATACAGGTCATTATTACCTGTGATCGTGGTGCTCGACGGTTGGCCTCTTCCGGCTATAAGTGCGAGGCCGCACAAGCTCCGCCAGTCCACCCCTTCCCGCTTCTCTTCTTCTTCCTCTCCTTCGCCGCCGCCGCTCGCACGGCTCCGAAGAGGTTCTCAGCCGCGGAGAAGGGGAAGGCTAGTTGGGCAGGGCCCGACTCCCCTCCGGCCAAGCACGGCCGGGGTCGTCCCCGCAAGCATCCCGCGGTCCCCGCTGTGGCTCCCCGTGGGCACAGGGGCGGTTCTCCGCGTGGTGGTGAGCGCTCGGCTGCCAAGGGGAGGCAGGCTATGGCTGCGCGGCCCCCCAGGCCACGCTTTCGCTCGGCGGAGGTGCTGCCGGAGTTCGTCGTGTGGTCGGCGGACCCGACCAAAACCTGGCTCCAGCTCCCTCGCTTCTTCATCAGCGAGCTGCCGGCCAGCGCCCGGTGCGGCTTCTGGCTTCAGGCTGACGGTTGCTGCAGTAGGGCCTCCTGGGTTTAGCTCGAGGTTTCCCCTTCTGGGAATGGGGCCCTGACTCGCGGCTGGCAAACGTTTGCCCGCGCGCGCGGCCTGGGCCAGCGGTGCACCCTACACTTCAAGTTCGACGGTGACGGAACCCTCTATATGAGGGTGTTTGGGGAAGATGGTCGCCGCGCAGGATGCTGCCCCGAGGACGACGACCGTGGCAAGGGGCCTCGCTCCGACGACGATGGAGGAGACAACGCCCACTCTGACGGCGGCGCCCGATGCTCCCCAAGCAACACCAACTCTTCTTCGGGCGACTCCTCCAGCGGTGGCCGCAGCCAGCCCCCTCGCCGCCGCGCTTCCTTGGGGGCGGCTGTTCATCCGCCCGTCGCCGCGCCCCGGTGAAGTGCGAGAGGGAGTCCGCCTGAGCTCCGGAGGCATCCGGGGTCACTTCTGCAGGCCGATGTGAGGCGGGCCGCGCCGGGCTCGCCCTTTCCTTTTCCTTTTGCTCCCTGTGTAAGATAAGACAGCTGCATGGAGCCCCGTGGGGGCGTGTTGAGAATCATTGCCGTTGTAGCCATTACCTTGATTTTGTTGTTGCGCTTCTCAACTATTTGCCCTCGCGTAGGTAGTTTGCGGCCCCAGCCGGGGGGCGATCGACCCAGGTCCTGTGTGCATGTCGCGGTGCCCGAGGGGCACGGACCAGAGGGGTGCTCCTTTAGAGAGCCCGGGCCGTGAAACCTTTAAGCGGCTAGAGCAGAAACGCTCGCGAGGGCGTTCGAGTCCCATCCCTCGCGAGGCCTTTCATGAGAGAAAATCAAAATGAGGAGCAGAAATCGACGAACCACAAATCAACAACGGCGATAGTTTTGATAAGACTTCAGATGCAAGTAAAACACGTCAAATGCGGAAAGCAAATGAAAAAGCCGCGTCCGGCACCTAGTCTAGTCTTCGACGTCTTCTCACCAGCGCGGAGCTAAGTGCTGCCACTGGGCGTGGGAGGGAGCCCCAGGGCTTGAGGCCGGCGCTCCTGAGACTCCGGGGCGTGTACAGCCCCACTCATTATTACGTGAGAGTGTCACGGGGTGGCGAGCTTCACAGGCATTGGCCTTCTTCATAGGCTCCGGGCCTTTCTCCTTAGAGGTAATAAGCTTCACAGGCATTAGCCTTCTTCACAGGCTCTGGGCCTTTTCCAAAAAGAGACGATCTTCACAGGCGTTCGCCTTCTTCACAGGCTCAGGGCCTTTTCCAAAAAGACACGATCTTCACAGGCGTTCACCTTCTTCACAGGCTCAGGGCCTTTTCCAAGAAGAGACGATCTTCACAGGCATTCGCCTTCTTCACAGGCTCAGGGCCTTTTCCAAAAAGAGACGATCTTCACAGGCGTTCGCCTTCTTCACAGGCTTAGGTCCTTTTCCAAAAAGAGACGATCTTCACAGGTGTTCGCCTTCTTCACAGGCTTAGGGCCTTTTCCAAAAAGAGACGACCTTCACAGGCGTTCGCCTTCTTCACAGGCTCAGGGCCTTTTAGGGGTAGAACCTCCAGAGGTGCTGGATGTTCCACGCGTTCTGGATCGGCTCCCCCTCTTGAGTTTCCAAGCGCAAGGAGCTAGGCCTGGAAACATGAACAACCTTGAACGGGCCCTCCCACATGGGAGAGAGCTTGTGCAGCCCTTCCCTGGAGAGGACCCGCCTGAGTACGAGGTCTCCTACCTCGAGGGTCCTGGGGCGGATGTTGCGGCAGTGATATCGTCGTAGCGCCTGTTGGTATCTTGCCGCTCGCAGCGCGGCTTCCCGGCGGCGTTCCTCCCCCAGCACGAGGTCCATCCCCCGCATGGCGTCCTGATGCGCCTCGTCGAATGCCAGGACCCGCGCGGAGCGACGCCTGACCTCGTGAAGAAGGACTGCTTCAGCTCCGTAGACCAGGAAGAACGGGGTTTCGCCGGTTGGTTTGGTCGCGGTTGTGCGGATGGACCACAGCACGGATTGGACCTCGCCGTACCAACCCCTGCCGCAGGCCTCCAGCTTCTTGAATGTTCTGATCTTGAGGCCTCTCAGGACCTCAGCGTTGGCTCGCTCGGCTTGCCCATTGCTTCGCGGGTGTGCCACCGAAGCGTAGCATATCTGCGTTCAAGGTTAGCACAGTATGTTTTGAAGAGATTACTGGTGAACTATGAACCGTTGTCAGTGATGATGCGGTTCGGCACCCCGAACCGGCTCACGATACCCCTGATGAACTTGACCGCGGAGCCCGCGGGGATGGTACTAACAGCCTCCACCTCTGCCCACTTGGTGAACTTGTCGATGGCGACGTAGAGGTAACGGTAGCCCCCTGGCGCCCGAGGGAACGGGCCCAGAATATCCAACCCCCAAACTGTGAATGTCCACGAGAGGGGTATAGTCTGCGGGCCCCCCGTTGGTTGATGGATCTGCTTGGAATGGAACTGGCAGGCCTCACAAGACTTTACCAATTCGATCGCGTCGCTGAGCGCAGTGGGCCAATAGAACCCACTGGGGAACGCTTTCCCGACAAGGGTCCACGGCGATGTGTGGTGCCCGCAGTCTCCGCCGTGTATGTCCCCCAGTAGTTCCTTTCCTTGCTCCCTGGAGATGCAGCGCAGAGATACGTCGTTGGGTCGCTTCCGGTAAAGTTCTCCATCCCTGATGCAGTATGCCGTGGCCTGCCGCGCCACACGTTCTGCTTCCTCCTCCTTCTTTGGCAGGGCCCCATGTGTCAGGTAATTCCAGAGCTCTGTGATCCAGCATCCTTCCTGAGGTTCCATCGTCAGGAGCAAGCGTGCTCCTGAGGGCGGTCCGCAGGCCGGGGCTCCTGAGGCTGGCGGCTGGGGGAGCTCCTCTCGAGGCTGAGCCGTGCTTGATAGCGTTGGCTGCACTGAAGGTTTGAAGAGCCACTCTTCGAAGACGCCGGGCTCCTGCGGCAGCCGCCTGGATGCCCGTCCGTCTATGTCGTCAGCTTCCTGGTTGGTGCCACGGGGCACGTCCTTCAGCTCCCGCCCCTAGAACTGCTTTTCAATCCTGCGGACCTCCGCCAGGTAGGCCTCCATATGCTCGTCCTTCAGCTCGTACACCTTATTGGAGAAGTTGACTAGGAGCTGTGAGTCGCCTTTGACGGTGAGGCGCTTCACTCCCAGGGCCGCTGCGGCCTTCAACCCGGCTATCGGTCCCTCATATTCTGCTATGTTGTTGGAGACCTTTTCTCCTTGCTGGAAATAGAGATGTACTGCATAGTAAAGCTTATCCTGAGTGGGTGATATCAGCACCGCACCAGCCCCCGCGCCGTGCCAGGAGAATGCCCCGTCGAAGTACATGACCCAGCCTTCTGGCGCCTCGCTCCCTGGGGAGAGGGAATGATCCTCGTTGTCCTTGAGGCCTGGCGCCTCTGTCCATTCCGCCACGAAATCCGCCAATGCGGCTCCTTTGATGACCCTAGTTGTGCTGAACTCGAGCTGAAATACCTGCAACTCTATGTTCCATTCAACGACCCTTCCGGCCGAGTTAGGGCTCCTGAGCACCCTCTCCAGGGGGTACGATGAGACAACCTTGATCGGGTGAGCTTGGAAGTAGTGACGCAGCTTCCGCGAGGCCACTAGCAGTGCGAGGAGGAGCTTCTGAGGCATCGGGTATCGTGCCCTCGCGTCCCGTAGCATCGTGCTAACGAAGTAGACCGGGTGCTCAACAAGGCTGAGAGCATCTTGGGTCGCGGCGCCCTCGGGAGGTGAGGGCACCTCACAGGACCACGTGACCTCGGGAGGTGGACCATCCGGGCGTGCGGCCTCTCCTGTCTCTGGTGCGTTCTTCGGCGTTTGATCCTCCTCATCTGTGGTTTTGGCTTCCTCGGGCTTTCCTTGTTCCCTTTTCGCCTTGCCTCGGGCTGCCGCTGCGGTCTTGACCTGGCGCTCCTCCCTAACCGCCACCAAGGCTGCGCTGGTGGAGTAGGGGGTGGTAGCGAGGTAGAGCAGCAGGGGCTCCTGAGGACGCGGAGCCACCATGACTGGGGGACTGGTTAGGTACCTCTTGAGATCCCGAAACGCCTTATCTGCCTCTTCAGTCCATTCAAAGGGCCCCTTTTTCTTCATCAGCTGAAAGAAAGGCAGCGCTCGTTCCCCCAATTTGGAGATGAAGCGCCCTAGTGCGGTCACACGCCCAGTGAGCTTCTGCATTTCTCTGAGGGTCTTTGGCGGACTCATGTCCTCGACCGCCTTGACCTTCTCGGGGTTGGCCTCGATGCCACGGTGAGATACGAGGAATCCGAAAATCTTGCCCGAGGGAACGCCAAACACACATTTCTCCGGGCTGAGCCGCAGGTTCACTGCGTCGAGGCTCGCGAAGGTCTCCTCCAGGTCTTGTATCAGGGTCCTGGCCTCTCGAGATTTCACCACAATGTCATCAACGTATGCTTCAACATTCTTCCCGAGCTGCGGGCCCAAGGTGATGTGCATCAGCCGCTGAAAAGTTGCCCCTGCGTTGCGCAGTCCAAATGGCATGCATGTATAGCAGTATACCCCGCACGGGGTCAAAGAGGCGGTCTTCTCAACGTCTTCTATCGCCATCTTGATCTGGTGATATCCGGAGAAGGCATCCAAAAAGCACAGCAGGTTGCACTCGGCGGTGGAATCGACGATCTGGTTGATGCGAGGGAGCGGGAACGGATCTTGCGGGCATGCCTTGTTGAGGTTGGTGAAGTCGACACACATGCGTTCTATCCCCCCTTTCTTGGGCACAACGACAAGGTTGGCCAACCAATCTTGGTACCGGACCTCGCGAATGACTCCAGCGGCTTCTAACTTGTGGGTCTCTTGGACGATGAAGGCCTGCTTCTCTGCGGACTGCCGCCTGGCCTTCTGCTTCACGGGGAGCACATTTGGGCACACGTTGAGGTGCTGCTCGATGACGTCCCTCGGGATCCCTGCCAACTGATCGGACTCCCAAGCAAACACTTTCTTGTTTGCACGCAGGAACTTGACCAGGGCCTCCTCCTGCTCAGGCCCCAGGTTGGTGCCAATGGTGAAAGTGGCGCTGGAGGACCCGTCCTCGTCGACAGGTATCTGCCTGGTTTCTGCCTTGTCCTGGATGAACAACTGCTTCTTCTTGGTGGGCGCAGCTCCCTTGGGCTCAGGGGTCCCCGCGTCGGCGGGCTGTGCCGATGCCGTCGTCTTGAAGGCGAGCTTGAGTACTCGCAGGGCGTCCCCGTTGTCTCCGTGCATGGTGAGGGTACCGTTGCTCCCGGGCATCTTCATGAGGTTGTACGCCGGGTGCGTGGCGGCCATGAACTGAGCCAGTGCCGGGTAGCCGAGGATGGCGTTGTAAGGGAGGCCGATGGGGGCGATGTCGAAGTCGACCATCTCCGTGCGAAAGTTGTCGTAGGTGCCGAAGGTTACCGGGAGCCGGATTTGTCCCAAGGAGTCGGACGACCCGCCCCCGACGCCCGAGAAGGATCGGCTGGGTTGCAGCCGCTCCCGGGGTATGCAGAGCAGGTTGAAGGTCTCGACCGAAAGCACGCTGAGGCCCGCACCGCCATCAACGAGGGTTCTGGTGACGGCCACCTGGCAGATGGTGGGAGTGCATAACAGGGGGAGCGCGCCCGAGCCGGCCAAGTTAGCGGGGTGGTCCTCCAAGCTGAAGGTCAGACCAACCTTGCGCGCCACCCGGTCCGGGGGAGCCCCCTGCCGCGCGGAAACGGCACCGATCTGGCGGGCAAACGGCTTGATGTGGCGGCTCGTGGGTGGCGCCTGCGAGCCGCCCAGGAGGGCCGCAACGACCGGGAGCGTCGACGTCGTGGTGCAGCCGCCCTGTCGCATAGGCAGACGCCGGGGTGGTGCTTGCTGCTCGCCTCCCGCCGGGCCGGTGGCGGTGTTGACGGCGGGCGACGGGGAACGGCGAGGACGTCCGCCAACGAGGGCCGCTGGCTTGACATGAGCTCGACGTGCGCCGTACCTGGATGCGGCAGCCGGGGGAGGACGGAGTGGTGGAAGGCAGATTCCGGCGCACCCCTACCTGGCGCGCCAAATGTCGGATCACGGGTTCCGGCAGACCCTTGAGGTTTGAACTCTGGGGTGCGCGCGGAGATCGTGCCCTCTACCTCTCCGTCTCGAAAGGATCTAACTATTGCAAGAACAACACAAGAGACACAGGGTTTATACTAGTTCCGGCCACCATTATGGTGTAATACCCTACTCTAGTTTGTGGTGGGTGGATTGCCTCTTGGGCTGATGATGAAGAATAGTATAAGGAAGAACAGCCTCGTGAGGGTCTGTTCTTGGCTAGGGGATGAACTGCTAGGGGGAGTTCGATCGCCCTTCTCTCTCTCTCTATGAGATGCCGGATTAGACGCCTCTAGATACTGAATCAGGTGCCTCTACCCTGGGGGTGGCTAGTCCTATTTATAGGCAAAGGCCCTGGGCCTCTTCCCAAATATTGAGCGGGAAGGGCGCCAACAATTGGCCAATTTGAAGGGGAACATCTGGTACACTTATCTTGACTAAAGTTGGTCTTCGCCTGCCAAAGGCCCTGTGGTGACGCCGTCCTGGGCTCCATGGTGACCTCCTTCCCACCATTAAACTGGTCTTGGTCTCGTTGCACCGAAATGGGTGCCTTTGCTTGATCCTCTCGCCTGCGCTTGCCCCCTTTGCACCAAAGAGCAAAGGGAGACGCTGCGCGGGCTGGCGCCCGCCAGGCACCTTGGTCGTCATGGCTTGCGTCATGGGCACCTCGTGAGGTACCCGCCTTGATCTCTCCGCCTCCTCGCGAGCCAGCCTAAGGAGGCCGTGCTTGAGGAAGCGCCGCGTCGTCCGCCTCGCGAGGCTTGGCACCTCGCGAGGGTCTTGAGCCTTGTGTTGATGAAGATGGGCCACGCTGGGCCCCCATTTGAGCCACGCCGCAGGCCGCAGGCAGGCAAGTCTGGGGACCCCCGTTCCCAGAACGCCGACAGCCCCAACCACCCACCGTAACCGGGAACTCCCCCGATATTTTCCTCGCCTTCGCTTCTACCATGGTTTTCTCCGTCATGGATGGCCCAAAGAATGTCATGCAGCTGCGTCTCCGGCCCGCCCAGGACGAAAAGCCCATTTTTTGTCATTATTTTTTGTCATAGAAGTATGAGCCCACCACATCTATGATCATACCGGGTTTTGTCACAATTATCGTCATAGAAGTGTCATAAGCATGACAGAAAAAATTCGTTCGGCCCAAAATGTCACGGATGTGTCTTTTTTTGTAGTGTCCTACCTCCTTCTCCTACTAGGAATAGGAAAGAGGAGGGGAACCCTACTTGGACTGGGAAGTCCTAGTAGGATTCCCCACACCTGGCGCGCCCCCCTTGGGCCGGCCACCTCTTCCCTCCCCTCCTTTATATATGTGGCCAGGGGGCACCCCATAGACACACAAGTTGATATTAGCCGTGTGCGGTGCCTCCCTCCACAGTTTTACACCTCGGTCATATTGTCGTAGTGCTTAGGAGAAGCCTTGCGCCGGTAACTTCATCATCACTGTCACCAGCCGTCGTGCTGACGAAACTCTCCCTCGGCCTCAACTGGATCAAGAGTTCGAGGGACGTCACCGAGCTAAACGTGTGCAGATCATGGAGGTGCCATGTGTTCGGTACTTGGATCAGTTGGATCACGAAGATGTTCGACTACATCAACCGCGTTACTAAATGCTTCCGCTTTTGGTCTATGAGGGTACGTGGACACACTCTCGCCGCTCGTTGCTATGCTTCTCCTAGATATAGATCTTGCGTGATTCTAGGCAATTTTTTTGAAATACTACCACTACTGCAGGATGGTCCAAACACGACACTACGATCAGAGACCCTTCGACAAAACTCTGTGTGATGCCATAATCGCAAACGGTGGTGTAAAAAACCCGTCAAAAAAGGTGCAAAACTTTTGCGATGACAGATGCATCAAACACGATTCAGAATTTAGTTGTGTGTGCGATGCAGGACATACGGTTCAGCTCAATTAACTGTTTGGGATGAGGAGGCACAAAAGAAATGGGCAGCCAGATGAAGGCATGTGCGATATACAACATACGATTCATTGGGATGAACTGTGTGTGATTAGGCAACACAATGGAAACGGTTCAAGTGAACAAGATGTGTGTGATACATGGCAAACAGGTCTGTAATCTGAAATGTGTGTGAAGAATAATAAAAACACAGACGATTGCTGCTAATAAGCCGTGTAAATTGCTTTGTCTACAGTAGAATAACATGTATATATATAAAACTGAAATAAACATCCAATTACATAAGTGACTATATAGATCATTCACACACACCTCAATAAACAATTGCATGCATTCTAAAGTAGGAGAAACGATCATCTAGTCATCTACTTCTTGTGACGCTCCCGCCACTGCTATGTGGCTCGATCCCTCGTCTTTGTCAGGAAGAAGACAGTTCCTCATGTCAACGATCTGCCTGTACATCTCGTAGCTTGTGTACGCGTCCTTGGCCGCATACTTGACATGTTGTTCATCCTGTCTCTTATGCCACACACTGTGCCAAGCATTCTTGTCCTTATTGCTCTCTTCCTTCATCTTCGCGTAGTAGGGGTCGATGATGGCCGAGGCGAGGTCAACCAGGGAGTTCAGTTTGTTTTTGTTGCTGCCCCATACCTTGTAGTGGTGCTGGATGTTGACAAGATTTGGTCATTGCAAGTCTGAAACCTTGAGCACTTTTAGATCATTGGTGGTGCCCACTGTAGCGAAACTATAGTCGGAGTTGTTGATAAACCTGGAGAAATGCTCGCAAGGCCTTGTGGCAAGGTGGAAGTGGTAGACGAGGACGTCATGTCGCACACACAACTGGGCGACGATAACCTTCTGATCGTGCCCGGCATGACCGATGGTGTACTCGAGGTCGAAGCCGACCACTCGGTACTTGTCCTCGGCAAGGAACTGCTCCATAGTTTGGATGGAGCTCTCCACCGAGACCGAATCGTTCGTGTACACCACCGAGAGGGCCTTCCCCCTCATGTGGGTGTCCACTACAAGATGCGTGGTGAACTGCCCGCTGATGTCGTCGTCGGCCGCTGGGAGCGCCATTGGAGCCACGGGGAGCACCATTGGAATCGCTGGATGTCCTCTCGGTATGTGTCCTCGTGGGTGTGCTTATTGTGTTGTGTGAGACGACAGATGAAGGTAAATGGCCGCAGGAATAAAAGGGGGCCGGGCGGCATGGATTCTCGGTGTGTCCGCATGGCAGTTTTTGCAACGGGTAATGGCATCGTCGCGTCGCGCCCGGTGCAACCGCTTGCACATGAACGTGCATGATCGTGCGCCAGCCCCAAACACTGGCAGCGCGCGTGGAGGGACGAGGGCAGAGCACCCAGAGGGACGCGAGAGCAGAGCGCGCCGCGGCCGCCTGAACCGTAAGCAACCACACACATAGAGCAGTTGAACACGCAGGAAATGATCGCCTACAAGTCGGCCGACAGTTGCGTCGCTGCGTAGAGAGCGGATGTGTGGTACCACCTCCGTCTAGTCTATAGTCTCCTTTATATTCCGTGCCATACTTTGCCCTCAAATTTAACCAACAAAATGTTAATGCATGTATTAAAAATTATATAATTGGAAACTATGTTCAAATACAAATCCAACTATATAATCTTTGGCGACATGCATTCGTATTTTATTAGTTAAATCATACTTATAAACCAGGACGGTGGTATGGTAGGTAATTAAATCGCAAACATTTTTTTAACCGTCTTGTCACCTGCTGCCGCATACGGCTTAGCGTAGTGCGGCGGAGGCGCAATCCCCAGCGTAGTGTAGTGCGTGTGGCGTCCCTATTGGGTGTGCGCGGAACACCCACCACACGCTCCGCCGCCGGTGCCCGTCGACATCTGTTGCCGGCCGCCATTGCCGCCACACAACCATCGAAATCCAGGGCCA
Source organism: Aegilops umbellulata (assembly GCA_032464435.1). NCBI lineage: Eukaryota > Viridiplantae > Streptophyta > Magnoliopsida > Poales > Poaceae > Aegilops > Aegilops umbellulata. Next base: position 381,543,922 of record CP136054.1, read on the forward strand.
TTGCCCGCTCCACCGCCGCGGCCCGAAGGCGGGAGGTGGCCGTCGTGGCCGCCACCCCACTACCGGACAGTTTGGCCATCACCCGCTCCGCCACCGCTGCCCGAAGGCAGAAGGTGGTGGTCGTGGCCGCCTCCACGTCGTCGGCCGCCATGGCCGCCAGCCCACCATCGACCGCCGGGGTCATCACCCGCTCCGCCAACACCGCCTGAAGGCGGTACACAGAGGTGGATGCCCGCACGTGGATCAGCGACCTTGCGCGCTACACCGAGTTCCTACGGGAGGAGCAGGAGCGCCTCGTCGAGCAGGCAAAGAGCCTTACCACCGTTGTGGCTGCGGCACATGCCGCCTCAGAGGCGAGTAATCAGGAGATCTACAAGGAGAACCACCGCTGAGAGAGGGGTCGTCTGGAGCGGCAGAGGGCGTTCGAGGTGAGTGTCGCTGAAGCTGCATTAGCGGCAAGCACCGCATTGCGGTTGCCTAGCTCATCGATAGGCTCCTCCTCCTCCTCCGCCTCTTAGCGCTCGTCAGAGGAGAGGCAGCCCGAAGTAGTACAAAGCCCCTCCGCAGTAGTAGTAGTAGTAGTATTAAGGGGCTATTTTGTTCAGTTCATCTGACTATAGATGTGGTGGAACTGTACAACGTACTTATAATTAGCTAGTATATATAGTTGAACTAGCTATTTCAGTACGTGGTTGGCAACAATTGGGGAAAAGTTTGGTCGGTTCAGCTGTCGAGTTGAACTGTTTATATAAATTAAGAACGACTGCAAAATCTATGAATGAAATCTATGCTTAATTACTGAATTTTAGTTGCAAAAATTAGATACTGCTAGTAATTTTTAGCTTCATATTTTGACAAATCGCAGTGTTACAAGGATTGACAAATCTTACCAAATTGTTTGTACGTGGTTGCACATGGGTCATCCAAAACAACCATTTGCGTTGAAGGGATGCACCAATCCTGCACTGCTCTCACTTTGCATACAGGTGTTCTATCTAAAATGTTTGCGATCAAGAGCTGCAGAAATCCTGCTCTGCACATTTTCTCTTGGCTTCATGGGGAAGCTGTCGGTTTGCATACGGATGTTCTAACTAAAATGTTTACGATGAGTGTTTTATAATTAAAAAGCGAATTGAACTACGGCATGGGCGCCATTAATGCAGAGGATGCAAGCAAGGCGGGCGGCCATGGAAGTCAAAGGGCACACTTCCCAGTGAGCCTGCGCAGCGTACAGCTCGCATGCTTCCCGGTGAGCCTCCGCACTCGAGGACAGGTTGCACGCCTCTTGGTCAACCTGTGCACCGTACGGCGCTTGCACGCCTCCCGTTCAGTCAAGATCAAGAAGCTGTCCGAACGGCACCTCCTACGGCCATTAAAACCAAGACACGTGGCGTCACGTGAATGGTTAACAGAATTTTGGATTTACTAGAATTTAAAAACCAGGCATCTCAATGTTTTACCGGCAATAAACGGTGCTCTGGTGTTTGAAATTCATTCCCATTTCTTGCATGGGACCTAAGCATGCACCCAAGGACACAGATTTGATTTTTTATATGCACTGGAGCATGTGCATGTAGTTCAAATTTTAATTATGCACATAATTGCATTGAAAACTCAGTTAATGCATAGAAATTTCCAAACGAACCCCGAAAAATCACAAAAATTCACACAACACTCCTGTTTTTCTATGTTGACACGAGAAAAATATTTTAAAGCAATAAGAGGCAATGGATATCGTTTTGTCCCCAAAGATGGGACGTTCCCTACCAAAAACCATCATGCTTGTTGTGAGAAGCTCCGGTTTGTGAAAAGCATATACCCAAACCTGCCCCAAATGGGACAAAATTTGTACCACGACATGTTGATGCCGCTCCATGATAGCATGCCAAGTTTCATGAATTTCACACGAGTTTTGGATTTACTATATTTTAAAAATCAGGCATCTCAATATTTTGCCGACAATCAAAGGTGCCCTGGTGTTTGAAATTCATTTCCATTTCTTGCATGGGACCTAAGCATGCACCCAAGGACACAGATTTGATTTTGCGACCAATTTATATGCACCGGAGTATGTGCACGTAGTTCAAATTTGAATTATGCACATAAATGCATTGAAAACTTAGTTGATGCGTAAAAATGTCCAAACAAACCCCGGAAAATCACAAAAATTGACACAACACTCCTGTTGTTCTATGTTGACATGAGAAAATTATTTGAAAGCAATAGGAGGCAATGGATATCGTTTTGTCCCCAAAGGTGGGACGTTCCCTACCAAAAACCATCATGCTTGTTGTGACAAGCTCCGGTTTGTGAGAAGCATATACCCAAACCAGCCCCATATGGGACAAAATTTGTACCACGGCAAGTTGATGCCACTCCATGATAGCATGCCAAGTTTCATGAATTTCATACGAGTTTTGGATTTACTAGAATTTAAAAACTAGGCATCTCAATGTTTTGCTGGCAATCAACGGTGCCCTGGTGTTTGAAATTCAGTCCCATTTCTTGCATGGGACCTAAGCATACACCGAAGGACACAGATTTGATATTTCTACCAATTTATATGCACTGGAGCATGTGTATGTAGTTCAAATTTGAATTATGCACATAAATGCATTGAAAACTCAGTTAATGCATAAAAATGTCCAAACAAACCCCGAAAAATCACTAAAATTCACACAACACTCCTGTTGTTCTATGTTGACACGAGAAAAAAAATTGAAAGCAATAAGAGGCAATGGATATTGTTTCGTCCCCAAAGGTGGGACGTTCCCTACCGAAAACCATCATGCTTGTTGTGAGAAGCTCTGGTTTGTGAGAAGCATATACCCAAACCAGCCCCAAATGGAACAAATTTTGTACCACGGCATCTTGATGCCGCTCCATGATAGCATGCCAAGTTTCATGAATTTCAGACGAGTTTTGGTTTTACTATAATTTAAAAACCAGGCATCTCAATGTCTTGCCGGCATTCAACGGTGCCCTAGTGTTTGAATTTCATTCCCATTTCTTACATGGGACCTAAGCATGCGCCCAACGACACATATTTGATTTTTCAACAAATTTATATGCACTTGAGCATGTGCATGTAGTTCAAATTTGAATTGTGCAAACAAATGCATTAAAAACTCAGTTAATGCATAAAAATGTCCAAACGAACCTCGAAAAATCACAAAAATTCACATAACACTCATGTTGTTCTATGTTGACACGAGAAATAAATTTGAAAGCAATAAGAGGCAATGGATATTGTTTCATTCCCAAAGGTGGGACGTTCCCTACCGAAAACCATCATTCTTGTCGTGAGAAGCTCCGGTTTGTGAGAAGCATATACCAAAACCTGCCCCATATGGGACAAAATTTGTACCATGGCAAGTTGATGCCGCTCCATGATAGCATGCCAAGTTTCATGAATTTCAGACGAGTTTTGGATTTACTATAATATAAAAATCAGGCATCTCAATGTTTTGTCGGCAATCAACGGTGCCCTAGTGTTTGAAATTCATTTCCATTTCTTGCATGGGACCTAAGCATGCACCCAAGGACACATATTTGATTTTTCGACCAATTTATATGCACTTGAGCATGTGCATGTAGTTTAAATTGGAATTATGCACATAAATGCATTGAAAACTCAGTTAATCCATAAAAATTTCCAAACGAACCTCGAAAAATCACAAAAATTCACACAACACTCATGTTGTTCTATGTTGACACGAGAAAAACAAAATTGAAATTAATAAGAGGCAATGGATATCGTTTCGTCCCCAGAGGTGGGATGTTCCCTACCAAAAACCATCATGCTTGTTGTGAGAAGCTCTGGTTTGTGAGAAGCATATACCCAAACCTGCCCCAAATGGAAAAAAAATTGTACCACGACATTATGATGCCGCTCCATGATAGCATGCCAAGTTTCATGAATTTCAGGCCAGTTTTGGATTTACTATAATTTAAAAACCAGACATCTCAATGTTTTCCCTGCAATCAATGGTGCCCTGGTGTTTGAAATTCATTTCCATTTCTTGCATGGGACCTGAGGATGCACCCAAGGACCCAGATTTGATTTTTCGACCAATTTATATGCACTTGAGCATGTGCATGTAGTTCAAATTTGAATTATGCACATAAATGCATTGAAAACTCAGTTAATGCATAAAATGTCCAAACGAGCCCCAAAAAATAACAAAAATTCACACAACACTCTTGTTGTTTTATGTTGACACAAGAAAAATATTTCAAAGCAATAAGAGGCCATGGATATCGTTTCGTCACCAAAGGTGGGACGTTCCCTACTAGAAACCATCACGCTTGTTGTGAGAAGCTCTGGTTTGTGAGAAGCATACACCCAAACCTGCCCCATATGGGACAAAATTTGTACCACGGAAAGTTGATGCCGCTCCATGATAGCATGCCAAGTTTCATGAATTTCAGACGAGTTTTGGATTTATTAGAATTTAAAAACCAGGCATCTCAATGTTTTGCCGGCAATCAACGGTGGCCTGGTGTTTGAAATTCATTCCCATTTCTTGCATGGGACCTAAGCATGCACCCAAGGACACATATTTGATTTTTCGACCAATTTATATGCACTGGAGCATGTGCATGTAGTTCAAATTTGATTTATGTACATAAATACATTGAAAACTCAGTTAATGCATACAAATGTCCAAATGAACCCCGAAAAATCACAAAAATTCACACAACACTCATGTTGTTCTATGGTGACACGAGAAAGGAAAATTGAAAGAAATAAGAGGCAACAGATATCCTTTCGTCCCCAAAGGTGGCACGTTCCCTACCGAAAACCATCATGCTTGTTGTGAGAAGGTCCGGTTTGTGAGAAGCATATACCCAAACCTGCCCCAAATGGGACAAAATTTGTACCACGGCATCTTGATGCTGCTCCATGATAGCATGCCAAGTTTCATGAATTTCAGACGAGTTTTGGATTTACTAGAATTTAAAAACCAGGCATCTCAATGTTTTGCCGACAATCAACGGTGTCCTAGTGTTTGAAATTCATTCCCATTTCTTGCATGGGACCTAAGCATGCACCCAAGGACACATATTTGATTTTTCGACCAAATTATATGCACTGGAGCATGTGCATGTAGTTCAAATTTGATTTATGCACATAAATGCATTGAAAACTAAGTTAATGCATACAAATGTCCAAACGAACCCTGAAAAAAATTCACACAACACTCCTGTTGTTCTATGTTGACACGAGAAAGAAAAATTGAAAGCAATAAGAGGCAATGGATATCGTTTCGTCCCCAAAGGTGGCACGTTCCCTAACGAAAACAATCATGCTTGTTGTGAGAAGCTCCGGTTTGTGAGAAGCATATACCCAAACCAGCCCCAAATGGAACAAAATTTGTACCACGGCATGTTGATGCCGCTCCATGATAGCATGCCAAGTTTCATGAATTTCAGACGAGTTTTGGATTTACTAGAATTTATAAACCAGACATCTCAATGTTTTGCCGGCAATCAACGGTGCCCTGGTGTTTGAAATTCATTCCATTTCTTGCATGGGACCTAAGCATGCACCCAAGGACACATATTTGAGTTTTCAACCAATTTATATGCATTGGAGCATGTGCATGTAGTTCAAATTTGAATTGAGCACCTAAATGCATTGAAAACTCAGTTAATGCATAAAAAGTTCAAACGAATCCCGAAAAATCACAAAAAATTACATAACACTCCTGTTGTTCTATGTTGACACGAGAAAAAATTTGAAAGCAATAAGAGGCAATGGCTATCGTTTCATCCCCAAAGGTGGGACGTTCCCTACCGAAAACCATCATGCTAGTTGTGAGAAGCTCGGTTTGTGAGAAGCATATACCCAAACCTGCCCCAAATTGGACAAAAAATTTACCATGGCATGTTGATGCCGCTCCATGATAGCGTGCCAAGTTTCATGAATTTCAGATGAGTTTTTGACTTACTAGAATTTAAAAACCAGGCATCTCAATGATTTGCCGGCAATCAACGGTGCCCTGGTGTTTGAAATTCATTGCCATTTCTTGCATGGGACCTAAGCATGCACCCAAGGACAAAGATTTGATTTTCAACCAATTGATATGCACTCGAGCATGTGCATGTAGTTCAAGTTTGAATTGTTCACCTGTAATGGCTAGAAAACCAATTTAATGTAGAAAATGTTCAAACGAACCCTGAATAATTCCAATTCTTTTACGACACACATATGGTTGCATGTTCACTCCAGATAAAAGGTCTAGCAATTCAAACACCGTCCATTGCCGCTGTAACCCTATTATGTAATTCAAATTAAGATGAAAAATCAAGTAGATCGCACACAGTTTATTATCAGCAATCGTGTGAGATGCAGCACAAAATATCCTGGAGCACCGTCGGTGTATAGTACGCCTCTGTCTTACGCGAGAAGGTGCGTCGGCTACAGTCCACAGCCGGCGTCTCAAGCACACTAGCTCGCTCCCCAAATATTATTTCACTGTTCAATCGTCGCCGGTGAAAGATGGGCACGTGGACCCGCGTCGTGAGGGCAACTTCAGTGGCCCTCTTTGGCGAGAGCTCGACCGCAGCCGCCATGCGCTTGATAACAAGGTGCATGAGCGTGGCCGCAATCTGCGACCGGGCGGCAAAGGCAGCCCAAACGACCGCTGTTGCTTCTTAGGTTGCGGCAGCAACATATTCCTCGGGGATAACAACTAGGAGAGTTGCACAATAGTTGTCCGTTCCGCAGCGACAACCTTAGCCCTGATGGAGTCCACCCACGACCATGTCGAGGCCGCCCACGCCCAGCTCCTGGCGGTCACCGCACAAATCGAATGAAGCTTCTCCGACAAGGGTCGGCAACGCACGGCCTAAGAGCTGGCAATCGCCGAGAGCGTTCGAGCAATCGTCCGTTCCTCCGTCGCATACCTTGCGACGACAGAGCCCGTCCAAGCCCAGATCGCGTCCGCCCACGCCCAGCTCGTGGCGGCCTTTTCCAAAGAGATGGCGGACACGATTGGCGAGATGCTTGCCGAGTATGGTGCGATGGATGCCATGGAGCCCCTTCGCCAGGAGACCATCGGGCGTGAGCTGGGCATGGAGGCGGCTGCGAGATCGACGAGCACCAGCCGTAGTAATACTCTTTGTTTTGTTTAATTAAGAGCGCTGGTCTTTAATTTCCTAGAGTAATGTTTAGGTCAGCTAGCTCTGTTTAATTGCTAAACTTGCTCGATTAAGAAGTGTGGGTGTGTTGTAGTCTCCTTTGTGTACCCAAATTATGCAATGACGTGGATGACCACTGTAACCATGGAAATTCGAACCAAAACTTTTGACGTTCAAACTCATCACACACGGGTCATCTATCGTTTGTGATGTCCACATATCGTACACAGTTCTGAATAAGGGACCGTGTCTGATGAGACTTTGCGCGCCAGCTTTTTCGCTGAAGCGATTCCAAATTTTTGGCTTCTGCAGAAATATCTACCTCCCCGCCCCCTCCCCCTTACCAAAAGCCACATTTCCCCTCTTTTCACCTTCCTTTCCAAGTTGAAAACTTCACTCCTTGCTTGCAATGCCGCCTCCTCGTCGGCGACCCTCCTTCATGCTGCTCGGCCTCCTCTATCCAGGCAGGCAATCCACACCCGACCCCCATCCTCCTCCTCCTTCCACATCCCACATGCCCCGACCGTCGGCGCGAGCACGACACCTTCCACCCAAATCACCGACCCCTCCAACAAATAAGCGCCAACCTAAGCCATGGTGCGCGTAGTATAGCCAGGACCTCAAGGAGCATTTGGCAGCAGAGAAGCAAATCGCGGACGCACGCGTGGATGAGGTCGCGATGGCTGCCATTCATGCCGATCCCTAGATCTTGAAGGAGCACCTTGCCATTTGCTAGCTACGCCAGTTAAGCATGCTCGGTTTACCCGTTGCGTGTGCTGCTCCTGCCTTTACTTCACAAATTCTAGTGAATTGTGCTATCTAATTTTACAATGCAATCTGTTGCTCTAGTGTATATGTTCTATATGTCGTGCAGTGTGGTGCTCACTTATTAACTGTTTTGTTAATTAGTTGTCGTCTTCAGTTAACTGTTTGGTTCAATTCTACAAATGTGATGTTCAATACTCCAGGCTGCAATTTTGTATTGTCTTCCATGTGAGAAATAAATCGAATTTATCTTTACAAAATTATGGGTGCATTCTGTTATTGTATACCATGTGAGGAATAAATTGAATTTGGCGGTTGTAAATACATGAGAAACAAATACAACTGCTACAATTGGTTGTAGTTAACTGTTTGGTTAACTATCTGATCTTCTATTAGGAGTACATTATATTGTGCAATGTGGTGCTCAGTTAATGTTTGGTTTATTTGTTGTGATGTTTAGTTAACTGCTTGGTTCAATTCTGCAATGCAATGCCCAATTGTCGTGGGTAGAATTTTGTACTGTTGTGTATGTGAGGAATAAATCGAATTTGGCTACACTTAATACATGAGAAATATATACAAGTGCTATATTTCCTAGTTCTTAATCATGCTTGGTCTGGGTAAATGGGTTTTCCGTGTGGCTTGAATTAATCTGATGAATCTGCAATGTGCTTATTTTCATCAACATATTTTACTGATAGCATGCGGACCCTTACTTAACCTGATGACTAACTACCTTATATGTGTTATAGGGAAACAATGGGAAGCACTAAGGTTTACAATCGGGGTTAGCACGTGCATGGTCTATTGTCTAATAGCACATTATTGTGCAATTGCAGGAACCATTGTAATATTTTGGTTTTTAACAATTTGGTCTTGCACATCTAGGTCCTGCTGTCAGAGGTCTTGATCCACTGTTCGACCCTTTTTGCATATGGGGAAATGAGTTGTCCATGAATATCAATCTAATCAAGAAACTCAGAAAGATTGTTAGGATAAAGAAATTAGCGACAAAAAACAACAAGATCTTTGTCTGCACAATGAAGAAGAAATCAGTTCACTACAAGATGGTACTAGCTATTATACCTTGCCTTTTTTATTCCTTTGCCCCATTTCCAATATAGAGAAGATATGTATGCACAGGCCTTTCCAAAGCAGTTCACTAATGATTACCTCTCAAACCACCTCTATGGTCAGGAGGCAAGGAAGGTTTTCATACAACACCCACGGTTCAACATTGAAGTGTTCTTGAAGAGGACGAAGGACGGACGGTCAATCATCCACAGGCACTGGCCTAAATTTGCAAAGACCTTCAACATGGATGAAGGCTCAATATTCGCCTCCCGCTTCAGCAGTTTTCGAGATGAGATGCATCTATCTATATACCGTCTATGATGCTAATTTCGAAAGGTTCTACATGTTGCATGTGGAATTTGTTGCTGGTGCAGTTGTGTAATGGGGTAGCTGAGTGCTGAAGCTATATCATGTTGTACTCTGATGTATTTCAATTATGAAATTCTATTTCCTTAATATGGAAATGAAATATATTGTGTGCTTAATATGAAATATCAATTAGATTAATAAATGGATTATGAATAATCGGATAATTAGCCTGCTAATGGCGAATTTGCCTGCTAATTGGGTTTTGCTATTGCAAACGGTTGTTTGAAAAATACCGTGGGCGATGACCTCAGGCAACGCACACAGTTTCTAGGATTAAACCGTGTAGGATCAATGAACAATCACACACGACTTTCTCTTGAAAACTGTTTGCGTTAGGCCACCTTGCGCAAACGTTTACCACATAAAAACTGTGTGTGATGGACAGCCTTTGCCACATAGTTTCTTCTACGGACCGTGTGTGATACATTCAATAACACAAATGATTTAACGGGAAAAATTATGTGTGATGTACCTGTGAACGAAAACCTTTTCCTTGGAGTGACTATGTGGGATGTGCATACGAACGGAAACGTTTAGCCGGGACTGACTGTGTCTGATGTACTTGTGACCGGAAACAATTTTGCCGTATATTTGTATTTTTAGCTCTATTGTACGTATTTCTGTATTTGAGCGCTCGCCGGTCGCACACGGCCTCATTTTGCCGAACGTGTGTGCCAGGAGGGCATATCCCTGACGGTTTCTGGGTCGTGTGGGAAGGACCCCCCTCCTATCGCCCACACTCACTTATCGACGGTTCCAAATGTCGTCGGGAAAAGGGGTTAAAAACCGTTTGTTTAGGACCGACGCACACCAGTGTATGTTCCATAACAGATCCCTGTTTGCACAAGTAGGAACAAGGTGAAACATTCATTAGCTTACTGAGGAATGATAGAAAGACAACATCATATTATTTTAACAATAGAATCAAATCATGATGATAATATAGTAGCAAAACATTGGCTCATTGAACGAGTGGCAATAAATTAACATGCAAAACAATATCATTACTATCTCATGACACTGCCAAGATCCCCTCCAGGCTCCACCTGCACACACACACGCGCGTACATGATTCAGCATTAGGTTTTACTAAAGATTTGTTTAATTCTGATATGACAATTAGGCAGTGATTAATTAGTGTTGCTCAAGTACTCCTAATTGATTAATGACCTTGCAGGAGAGCCAGCATAAGTTGAAGGGCTCCTGGAGGATCGTCTCACATGTGAGGCAGACGTTGTTGGATCCATTGAATGGCCTCAACTGAGGCCTCGGCTTCAGAAGGATCACCTTGGCATTGTTGATCGGGTAGGGATGGGTCACACATGCATCGAGAATCCAGTTAATTAGTATAATGTGTCGTCAAGCTAAGTACCACTCTGCTACGTACTACAAGTGCATTTCTTCAAGTAAATTAATACTAGTAGCAACACAACAATACAATACAACTAGCAAGATGTCAGGATAAAATAGGACGGTACCAGTGTGTGATCCTTCTTCTTCTTCTTGTTCTTCTTCTTCTTCTTCTTCTTCTTTTTCTTCCTCTTCTTGGTATGTTTATCTTTCTCCTCACCAATTGGTGAAACCAAGTACATGATTGGCCTTCAATGTCAGATTTGGTTTTGTTAGTGAGGGAGTACAAGTCTACTAGTAAACAATAGCATTATTTTCTCATGGAAGTTGAAAAGTAGAGGTGAACACATGCATTAAATATCATTCTCACCTAAGGGAAGGTTAGGGTGCCAATATGGAGGATGAAAATTGGAACACAGATCTCCATTTGTGTAGTTCCACTGAAATCAACCAACGGTTCCGGTGTGACATTCCAATTAAAAAGAAGTGATTTTTGTGCAGTGCACCAAAAGGTCGAATAGCATCAAGGTGAAATGTATATTCCTGTTTGCACAAAAAACTACAAAGGTAATAGTCAGAGTCTCAAACAATTACTGGCAAAAACAATCAGTTAAACTTGTGATGACTTGTAACAGTGGCATGGCTTCATTTTACTAGTGGCATTAGATTAAGAATAGCTAAAATACTTGCTCTAAGGACATGGGGCAGTGGGTGCACCAACAGTCTAGCACCATGTACCTAAACCGAATAGTGGGGTAGTTTTTTTCACTCCATCAAATAATTGTTTAAAATTGTGTATGTGCCAGGTCGCCGTTTTTTTTTGATTTTTTGATTGTTTTTTGAGATAGCTACCCGGTTATTCCAAGTGGTGTGCAGGGGTGGATTAATGTACGAGCTGGTTGGCTCATTAAGCTCGTGGTCGTTAAGGTTCGGCATGTTAAGATCGGAAAGATTAACGACCAAAAAACCCTGCTCGGCTCGGTTTGTTTGAAGCTCATGAAAAAATTACGTAAGATGAAAATGTGTTGTGTTGTTACTAACGAACTTAGCATGAAACTTGTTAGCTCGTTCATTAAGCTCCTTAAGAAATTGATGATTGGCTTTGTTCATTAAGAAGCGACCCACGAGGATAACAAGCCGAACTATCGAGGGCTCATTAAGCTCGCGAGCTACGAGCTTTTGTTCCAGCCCTAACGGTGTGCGGGGTCGCACTTTGTATCGTTCAAGTCTGGTACAAGACCTTCCATTAAGTGAACAAACACCACCTCATAAAAATTGTGAACAAGCCCACGACTCAAATTATCGGAAACGTGGGATGCACCAACATGCATTATTATTTATATTTTCTATGTGGGAGTACAGTTAATCCTCAAAACAAAATGTGAGGGGACAATCTTTATTAGTCCCTTTTTTAATTTGTACTAAAATTTGACCAATGATTTAACTTACAAAATGTTAGTGCATGTTAAAAAAAATTATATCGTTGGACTCGTATTTGAACATAGTTTTCAATTATGTAATTTTTTGTGACATGCATGAACATTTGGTTAGTTAAATTTATAGTCAAAATTTGGCACAGATTGCCATAGGGACCAATAAACCAGGACGAAGGTAGTACTACTATTGCCAGTTCCTCCTCTTTCGTCCAAACTCTATGACTAGCTGCTCTATTACATTGTTTCACGGACATGCGGGACATCACGCATCCGGGCCCGCGTGCCATCCACCAAATCACAGCGAGGTGCTATAGTCAAGACTCACCAGTCAACCCGGTGTGGCCGTTATGACCTGTCATATCACAAAACCTACACCTTTACCAACAGTGGTAAAGTGTCCTCGAAGTTGGATGGGACGAAGCAACCATCATTTCACTGGATGCTTAGTGAAGCCCTTTCTCCCCTATCTTGAAGAAAACCTCACTCTAGGCTACTCACTTCTGTCATTTTTCTTCTATACCGACGAAGGAAAGGTGTGAGAATCAGTGATGCTACTCTATTTTCATTCCTAGAATCTTCTTCTTGCGAAGCACTGACTGATTCTCACTGCCTATTCTTTTCCTGTTTTTATAGCGATTGTGGTTTCCTTTTGATTACTTTTTGTTTATCAGTTTATTGATGGATCCTGGAGCACTACGCAAATAGTTACCGGCGGACAACCCACTCAAGATAGAGATCTCCATGAAGCGAGCACCGGCCAACGAGTTGGCGATGTTGGCGGGCCAACCCATGGAGACAAAGAACTCCAAGAAACAAGCGCTGGTCAAAGAGTTGACGATGTTAGCCGATGAACTCCTGAAGAAAGAAAGCTGGAAGAATAGCAAGGGCCCCACTATGCCTACCCCTGAAACTCTAATGGCCACCTTTGAGAGGTCAAGGCCGATTTTGAGGAGATAGTTGCCATTGAGAAGCAGTATTTCCCTAGCAAGGCAATGGCCCCCATCGAGGAGATGGCCCCGGAGGGATCCCCCAGTGAGCTGCACAAGGTAAAAAATGGCTTACCACATTTGTGGTTTTTGATTAGTTGCAATGTGCTTGCTAATATGTTAGGGTTTTGTAGGTGCCGGTGGACGTCCTTGATGATTCCGATATCGCAGTCCGTCATGTGGACATCGGCCCAGAGATCGAGTCCCATGTCGTTGTCCGTCCTGTGGACATCGTCCCAGAGATCGATTCCTGCTACTTCTTGAGCTTGCATTGGTTTTTCCCTTGAAGAGGAAAGGGTGATGCAGCGAAGTAGAGATAAGTTTCCCTTAGTTTGAGAACCAAGGTATCAATCCAGCAGGAGACAACGCACAAGTCACCTAATACCTGCACAAACAATCAAACAACTTACACCCAACGCAATAAAGGGTTTGTCAATCCCTTCACGGTTACTTGTAAAAGTGAGATCTGATAGAGATAGATAAACAATAAAGTAAATATTTTTGTTATTTTTGTTATTTTTGGTTTATAGATCCGGAAGTAAAAGATGGCAAAAAGAGTAAATCGGAAACTAATATTGTAGATCGGGAACTTATATGATGGAAAGTAGACCCAGGTGCCATAGGTTTCACTAGAGGCTTCTCTCATGATAGCAAATAATACGGTGGGTGAACAAATTACTGTCGAGCAATTAATAGAGAAGTGCCAAGTTATGACGATATCTAAGGCAATGATCATGAATATAGGAATCACGTCTGTGTCAAGTAGACCGAAACGATTCTGAATCTACTACTATTACCCCACACATCGACCGCTATCCAGTATGAATCTAGAGTATTAAGTTCATAAAGAATGGAGTAATGCATTAAGTAAGATGACATGATGTAGAGGAATTAACTCAAGCAATGTGATGAAAACCCCATCTTTTTATCCTCGATGGCAACAATACAATACGTGCCTTGCTGCCCCTACTGTCACTGGGAAAGGACACCACAAGATTGAACCCAAATCTAAGAACTTCTCCCATTGCAAGAAAAACCAATCTAGTTGGCCAAACCAAACGATAGTTCGAAGCGAATTACAAAGATATCAAATCATGCATAAAAGAATTCAGAGAAGAATCAAATAATATTCATAGATAAGCTGATCATAAATCCACAATTCATAGGATCTCAGCAAACATACCGCAAAAAAGTATTACATCGAATAGATCTCAAAGAACATCGAGGAGAACATGGTATTGAGAATCAAAGAGAGAGAAGAAGCCATCTAGCTACCAGCTAGGGACCCGTAGGTCTGAGGTAAACTACTCACGCTTCATCGGAAGGGCAAAAGGGTTGACCTAGAAGCCCTCCATGATCAAACCCCCCTCTGGCAGGGTGCCGAAAAAGGTCCCTAGATGGGATCTCACGTGTATAGAAGGTTTCGGCGGTGGAAAAGTGTTTTCGTGGATGCCTCTGGTGGTTTGGGGATATAAGGGAATATATAGGCGCAAGAATTAGGTCAACAGATGCATGAGGGGCCCACAGGGGTGGGGGCGCGCCATCCATCCTTGTGGCCGCCTCGTGGCTACTCCGACTTCATCTCCAAGTCTCCTGGTTGTCTTCTGGTCCAAGAAAAATCATCGCGAAGGTTTTATTCCGTTTGGACTCCATTTGGTATTCCTTTTCTGCAAACTCAAAAACAGGGAAAAAAACAGGAACTGGCACTGGGCTCTAGGTTAATAGGTTAGTCCCAAAAATAATATAAAATAGCATATTAATGCATATAAGACATCCAAAATAGATAATATAATAGCATGGAACAATAATAAATTATAGATACGTATCATACATATCAAGCATCCCCAAGCTTAATTCCTGCTCGTCCTCATGTAGGTAAATGATAAAAACAGATTTTTTGAGGTGGAATGCTACCTAACATATTTATCCATGTAATTTCTTTATTGTGGCATGAATGTTCATATCTTTATGATTCAAAAAAAAAGTTTAATATTGACATAAAAGCAATAATACTTCAAGCATACTAACAAGGCAATTATGTCTTCTCAAAATAAGATGGCCAAAGAAAGCTTATCCCTACAAAATCATATAGTCTTGCTATGCTCCATCTTCATCACACAAACTATTTAAATCATGAAAACCCCGATGACAAGCCAAGCAATTGTTTCATACTTTTGATGTTCTCAAACTTTTTCAACATTCACGCAATACATGAGCGTGAGCCATGGACATAGCACTATAGGTGGAATAGAAGGTGGTTGTGGAGAATACAAAAAGAAGGAGATAGTCTCACATCAACTAGGCGTGTGAACGGGCTATGGAGATGCCCATCAATAGATATCAATGTGAGTGAGTAGGGATTGCCATGCAACAGATGCACTAGAGCTATAAGTTTATGCAAGCTCAAAAGAAAACTAAGTGGGTGTGCATCCAACTCGCTTGCTCACGAAGACCTAGGGCAATTTGAGGAAGCCCATCATTGGAATATACAATCCAAGTTCTATAATAAAAAATTCCCACTAGTATATAAACAATATATGAGACTCTCTATCATGAAGATCATGGTGCTACTTTGAAGCACAAGTGTGGCAAAAGGATAGTAGGATTGCCCCTTCTCTCTTTTCTCTCTTTTTTATTTGGGCCTTCTCTCATTTTTTGTCCTTTTTCTATTTTTTATTTTTCGTCTGGAGTCTCTTCTCGACTTGTGGGGGAATCATAGTCTACATCATCCTTTCCTCACTTGGGATAATGCTCTAATAATGAAGATCATCTCACTTTTATTTACTTACAACTCAAGAATTACAACTCGATACTTAGAACAAAATATGACTCTATGTGAATGCCTCCGGCGGTGTACCAGGATGTTGTAGGATCGAAAGTATGTCTAGAGGGGGGTGATTAGACTACTTGACCAAATAAAAATCTAGCCTTTTCCCAATTTTAGTTTTTGGCAGATTTTGCTATCTTAGGACAAGTCAAGCAATCTCCACACAATTCAAGCAAGCATGCACAAGAGTGTATGAGAAGCGGAAAGTAAAGCATGCAACTTGCAAGAATGTAAAGGGAAGGGTTTGGAGGATTCAAACGCAATTGGAGACACGGATGTTTTTGTCGTGGTTCCGATAGGTGGTCCTATCGTACATCCACGTTGATGGAGACTTCAACCCACAGAGGATAACGGTTGCGCGAGTCCACGGAGGGCTCCACCCACGAAGGGTCCACGAAGAAGCAACCTTGTCTATTCCATCACGGCCGTCGCCCACGAAGGACTTGCCTCACTAGCGGTAGATCTCCATGAAGTAGGCGATCTCCTTGCCCTTACAAACTCCTTGGTTCAACTCCACAATCTTGTCGGAGGCTCCCATGTGACACCTAGCCAATCTAGGAGACACCACTCTCCAAGAAGTAACAAATGGTGTGTTGATGATGAACTCCTTGCTCTTGTGCTTCAAATGATAGTCTCCCCAACACTCAACTCTCTCTCATAGGATTTGGATTTGGTGGAAAGAAGATTTGAGTGGAAAGCAACTTGGGGAAGGCTAGAGATCAAGATTCATATGGTAGGAATGGAATATCTTGACCTCAACACAAGTGTAGGTGGTTCTCTCTCAGAACATGTGTATTGGAAGTGTAGATGTGTTCTGGTGGCTTTCTCCATGAATGAAGAGTGGGTGGATGGGTATATATAGCCTTCACACAAAATCTAACCGTTACACACAATTTTCCAAACTCGGTGGGACCGAATGGTTAAACTCGGTCGGACCGATTTAGCAAACCTAGTGACTGTTAGGATTTTTGGTGAGACTGAGATGCAACTCGGTAGGACCGATATGGTTAGGGTTAGGGCATAACGTAATTCGGTGTGACCGATTACACAAACTCGGTGGATCCATTTTGGTAATAAGTTAACCAGAGAGTTTCGGTGAGACCGGTTCGCTCTTTGCGGTGAGACCAAAATGTTACGAAAGAGAAACAGAGAGTTTACATTGCAATCTCGGTGGGACCGATCGCTCACTTCGGTTAGACTGAAACGTTACAAAGGGAAACAGAGAGATTACAATCCCATCTTGGTGAGACCGAGATCCCTATCGGTGAGACCGATTTGCCTAGGGTTTGTTGAAGTGGCTATGACATTTGAAACTCGGTGGCTCCTGATAGAAAGAATCGATGGGGCCGAGTTTGACTTGGTTTAGGTCATATGTGGAAGTGGGAAGGTAGTTGAGGATTTTGGAGCATATCACTAAGCACATGAAGCAAGAGGCTCATTAAACAACACCTCATCCCTCCTTGATAGTATTGGCTTTTCCTATGGACTCAATGTGATCTTGGATCACTAAAAATGTAAAATGTAGAGTCTTGAGGTTCAATCTTGAGCCAAACTTTTTGTCCTTAGAATTTTAAGGGATCCACTTTCCTCATCCATGCCATGCCATTCATTGAGCTTTTCCTGAAATATTAATCTTGGAATAATGTTAGCTCAATGAGCTATATGTTGTTAGAAATTACCAAAACCACCTAGGGATAGTTGCACTTTCAATCTCCTCCTTTTTGGTAATTGATGACAACATATAGATCAAAGCTTCGACAAATGATAATAAGAGTGAAAGATATTGTCGCTTTGAGAAGTATGTGAAAAGCAAGAGCTCCCCCTAAATTTGTGCATATCTTAAGATTTGCTTTGGACTGCAAATGCACAATGAGTTAGGATCATGGGTTACTCTTCCATGTCACATACATCTTGGTGGAGCGCTCAAATGATAAGAATTCAATACAT
Source organism: Aegilops umbellulata (assembly GCA_032464435.1). Classification (NCBI taxonomy): domain Eukaryota; kingdom Viridiplantae; phylum Streptophyta; class Magnoliopsida; order Poales; family Poaceae; genus Aegilops; species Aegilops umbellulata. The sequence goes on from CP136054.1 coordinate 381,561,822, forward strand.
GCACTCGTCACCAAGCAAAGTGAATGATCAAATAGGGATAAAATGATAGTATCATCCAACAAGTATAAGTGTAGCTTATGATCAACCACATGATCATCAATGTATCACAAGTAAGCATAGTATCTCAAGCAATCAAAAGCAAACAAAGTTCAACCAAGAAGACAAGAGAGAACAAAAGCAAACAAACTTTCTCTCTCTCGAAGCCTATGATCTATACATTTTTCTCCCCCTTTGTCAACAAGTTACCAAAAAGTTCATAGAAAATGCATAGTGCTAAAACGACTCTCAGGCTTGGTCTTCAGGTGGTGGAGTCCGGAATTCCGAGGACGAAGGCTTCAGTTGAAGTAGATGGAGCTGGAGCTGGTGTAGGTGCTGGAGCTTGTGGCACTGAAGTTGTAGCTGGTGCAGATGTAGTGGCTCTGGTGTCAGAAACTGGCACTGCAGATGATCTCTGAGCTCTAGGCACTCTGGCAAATGCATCAGTGGTTGTTCTACCCTTCCTCTCCTGCATGTCATCCTGTAGTTGCTCCACAGCAGACTGAATCTCAGTTACTTTCACATCTAAGTCAAAGAACTTTTGTTCCATGCATGATTCTTTCCAAGCTCTCTTGGTTTTGAGTTAGGGTGGCCAACCCCTTCTCAATCCTCAGAGTTGATGCTATCAAATAACTAAGCTGGTCCTGCTTGCTCTTCAAAAAGTACTCAGATGCCTCCTCTTGAGTTGGCATCTTGGCAGCTTTCTCCATCTTTGCCTTCTCCTTCTTTGCTTGAGCTTGTACTGATTATGGTTCATTCTCATTCATCACAACTTGATTGTCCACAAAATCTGGATGAATGGGCAAGTGTTCCTTATCCAACAGGTATGTGCCTGTGCCCATCCTCGAGTTAATCAACTCCTGAATATGTGGGGCATATCCACAACTCCTCTTCTGATCAACTGCTGTCCTCTTGATAGTCTCAACTATAAGGCTCATGACCTTGAACTTCTGTGGAACATCAAATATATGTAGCAAGTTAATTGCATGGCCTCTGATCATTCTGTGATCTCCAGACTTGGGCAAGAGAGTGTGCCTAAGGATCCAATTGATTGTAGGCAGCCCTGACAGCAAGTGTTTCACTGACCCAAACTGGCGAGTCTCAAGATCATCTTCAGGAATATCCTTGTACATGTTTGCTATAGAGTTGTGATCCATCTTCTTCTTGGCATAGACATCCAGGTCATCTTCTTGCTCTTCTGGGGCATTGATCAACTGAGCCCATTCCTTAATGGTTGATTGGTACCTTGTACCTTCAGACATCCATACTATCTTGCCATCTGGATAGAAGTGTGCTGTGGAGTAGAATTGCATTATGAGCTCCTCATTCCACTTTGTGAGCTTCTGCCCAACAAAGTCTGCAAGTCCACAAGCATTGAAGCTGTCATACACACCAGGATAGTGTGCCTCATTCTCCTTGATATAGGTCCAGTCGACCCACCTCATATCACACACTATTGGTTTCTTGTCCAGCAGCACTGTCTCATAGAAATCTTGTTGTTCCTTTGTGTGGAACCTATAATCAACAGCTGTCCTTCTTCTTGTAGCATATGGATCTGTCTCTCTCCATTTTCTCAACCCTGAATCTCTCCTGATCTTCACGTTCTCAGCCACAGGATGGGCATCATTGTGGTCTGGAATCTTGGGTTTGAGCTTCCTCAGGACTTGTCCTTCATCATCTTCCTCAGCAGCAACTTCAGGCATTGGGGCCTTGTTCTTCTCAGCAGCAGATATGTTCCTGGTATTCCTCTTAGGTGCACTCTTGGGCTTCGAGGCAGCTTTGGGTGCTTCTTTGGGCTTTGATGATGCAGCCCCTGACCTTATAGCATCACCCATCAGCTTTTGTGCCTTAGGTGCTGGTGTGGCAACCTCTTCCTCTTCTTCTTCTTCTAAAGAAAGCTTCTCAAATTCAGCCATTGGATCAACCTTCTTGCACCATCTGCCCCTCTTTATTTCCTTCTTCTCTTTTGCAACAGCTTCTTTGGGTTGAGATTCCAAAGATGCTTGAGAAGAGGCTCTGGCTTTAGACATGGGCTGTCTTCCTGCTGTCCTTTTGATTTTCAGTCCTAGCTTTGTGGCTGCAGCTAAGCCATATTCCTTCTTGAGCACTTTCTTCTTTGAAGTGGCTTCCTCTTCCTCTGCAGCATAATCTTCATCTTCAGACTCTGAAGTCCTTTTCTTACTTGCTCTAGTGGCAGCCTTTGGCAAGTTGCTTGGGTTGCTTCTGCTACCCTCATCTGAGCTGCTAGAGGGACTAGTGCCCTCACTCAAGTGAACCTGCTCCTCTGACTTGTTCTGGCTGTCACTTTCGTCACACATGTTGCAAACACTGACTGTAGACCCTGTGAATAGATTGTAGATGAGATACAGTGGATGAGCATCACAAAATGCAGAGATTTTTGCAAAAGAATGAGTCAAAAACTTAGTTTTAGTTTTCCACAGAAAGCATTTCGGATCAACCGATTTGCAAACTCGGTGATACCGAAGCAGCTGTTGGAACCAAAACTAGTGAACTTGGTCAGACCGAGTCACAGTTCGGTGGCACCGAGACTGCTAGGGTTTCACAAAGTCCTGAACTTGGTCACACCGATTTGCAATTCTCGGTCAGACCGAGAACCACATGTGCAATGGCCTTGGCCGAATCGGTGGAACCGAGTTCTGCAACCCGGTGGGTCCGATATGGTTTCGGCGGAAACCTAACCCTAAATTTTCGATTCAACTCTAATCTACGGAGTGTTTTGACCGGATAGAGGCGTTTCAATCATGGCAAGAATCATAATGAACACAATGTGCTAGGAATCGGACGGGGATAGCACTGTGATCGAGTCCATACCCTAGTTCGGCGATGAACTCGCTACGACGGCAACGGCAAAGGAGAATTCTGTTGACGGTGGCGGAGACCAGCGACAGGAGGCGGCTGGCGATGAGGAGGACGATCCGGAGACCCAGGAGGCAGAGCGAGCTGTGCGCTGGCGAAGAGGTTTCGGAGAAATTTCCAAAATTTTGCCCGTGAGTATATATAGCCCGACCCTGTCGTGTGACTGAGTGGAACAACTCGGTGGCACCGAGATGCATAACTGTTGACAGTTACAGCAACTCGGTGTGACCGAAAAGTTCAAATCGGTTGCATCGAGATTGAAAACCAAGATCGACTTAGTGATATCGGTATGACCGAAATGGAGGAATCGGTCAGACCGAAACACACAAAGAAGTTTTGGAAGTTTAAGTCTATGACGAATCGGGGACTCCGAGTGCTCCTCACACAGAGTGGTTCGAATCTGACTTGATCAATTTTGTGATGTAGCATGAATAGAGTCTGAGACGAGAAAAGCATAGATAGCTAGAGAAGGTTCTTAGGCATTCTTGTCCATCCACTTGGCCAAAGAAAAAGAAACCAACCAATCAAAACAAGAAGTGGACATCCTCGAATGAGTAAAATATGCAATCAACATGCTCACACAATAAAATGGCAATAGAAGTATGCGGCAAAGCATGCACAACCAATTCTAGCATCTATCAAGCAATTTGCGATGACTAGGTCATCTATATATGAGTATATTGACTTAGGAGTCAAATGAGAACACTTGATCATAGGTCATACTCATCGTTTAAGCACAAGTGGGGTTACCACTTTTACATAAAAGCATTGTTGTGTTCACATCATTAGAGTTGCTTTAGCTCAATTCTTAGAGTAAAGCTCCCCCTAGATGTGAGATCCCCCTTACGAGGGATGAACTAACCTTGGGCTTTGTCGATGATGACTTCATGTAGATGTTGAAGATGTGGATGCTCAATGTTGATGTAGATCAATTGGAGCAATCCATTGGAGTGAGTTGCACTTTCAATACCTACACGGGTTAGTCCCACAAGGAACAAACAAAGATATCCATAGACATAGAGTGATGCACACACAAGATGATGTCTATGAAAGCTTTTAGGTTACCTTGTCCCTTGTCTTACCAACAAGAGGGTTTGTGACTCCTTGAACTGGTGCAAGATGTGGAAGTTGATTGCACTCGTTCTTGCCAAGATGATAAGAGTGAAATATGTTGGCGGAGTCACCCTCAAGAACTCTCTTGTTCTTCTTCTTCTGGATCCACACCATCTTGATGGGAATCCTCGAAGTTGTAGTTGTACTTGATGAAGTGGAATTTTAAGTAGTCCTGGGAACCCATTTGACCAAGGCCTTAGGAGCTTCTTCAAATGTATCAATTTCCTCTTGAAGCTTGTCCTTGCCCTTTTGCTTGTGGTCTTGTGGTGGAAGATCATCTTGAGCTTGTGTCCCTTTGAAAGAAGTAGGATCATACTTCTCTTGTTGAGGAACAAACTTTGTCTTGGGGTATTGATCTTCTTCCCACTCAACTCCATTGGCATTGAACTTTCGTTCAAAACCAACACCTTGATTCTTCCGGTGCCTTCCTTGCTTGCGTACAATTTCTTCGAATTGCTTACTTCCGGCAAGGCTCTTGTAAACAGCTTTCTCTATAATCCCCTTCAATAAGCTATTTTCTTGCTCAGCTAATAGAATCATTAGTGGAATCAAGAGAACTACTAGAAGCAACAATATTGGATTTAGCATGATTATTGTTACTACTAGAGGAAGAATCATTCTTGTTCTTGTTACTAGACTTTACTTGAGGCATGTAAGTGGATAAGAGTAAATGCTTGGCAATGTAAGAAGAGCTTTTCTTACGAAGATCATCATTGATTGCTTTTAAGAACTCATGCTCTTGCTCAAGGTTGAGCTTTTCAAAGCGTAATTTCTCATGAGCCCTTAATAGTTCTCGATGATCTCCTAAGATAGTTTCATGAGCTAACTTAAGAGTGTTTAGTTCTTTAGTTAGAGACTCAATCTTCTCCTTATCATTGTCATTCGTTTTATCTTGATTAGCATGATCAATAGACGTTTCATCATAGTATCCATCACTAGAATTGTCAACAAGTAAATCATCATCACCTAACAAGTCATCTTCATCACTATTGAAATCAACATACTTGGGGTGTGTTACCTTTGGGCCTTTAGCCATGAAGCATGTTCCAACTCCTTCATTTGGTGAGTCAAATATGTCGTAGGAGTTGGTTGTCACAAGTGCTAGACCGGCAACACCTTCATCTTGAGTATATTCAGAGTCGGAGTGATAGCTTCTCTCGGAGTGGTTGTCGGAGTCGGAGCCGGATACCCATTCACCAACATGAGCTTGATGTCTTCGTTTTGTGTATCTCCTTGATGACTTGTCCTTTCTTTCCGAATCCTTGCTTCTCCGTGAGGGTCTTCGTTCATAACGATCATCTCTACTCCTTCTTTCTCTAGATGGTGATTCTTCTCTTCTACTTCTTCTCTTAGGAGAATCTTCCCTTCTCTTGTAGGGGGCCGTACACTCATTGGAATAGTGTCCGGGCCTTCCACAATTGTAGCAGTTTTGCTCTCGACTAGAAGATCTTTTGTCATTGTAGGACCTTGACTTGGAGCTTTTCTCTTTGCTTCTACTCTTGTAGAACTTGTTGAAGTTCTTCACCATTAAGCTCAATTCTTCATTGAAGGTTTGTTTCTCACTTGATGATGTGGGGGTTTCACATGAGGCTTTGTAAGCACCACTTGATTTGTTGTGAAGTTCCTCTTTATCCTTGAGTGACATCTCATGAGCAACAATTCTTCCGATGACTTCCGTAGGCTTGAGATCTTTGTAATTGGGCATCATTTGGATCAATGTGCACACGGTATCATATCTTCCATCCAAGGCTCTTAGGATCTTCTTGATGATGAATCTATCGGTCATCTCTTCACTCCCTAAGCCGGCAATCTCATTTGTGATAAGAGCAAGCCTAGAGTACAATTCAGCGACACTTTCACCATCCTTGATTTTGAACTTGCCAAGTTGACTTTGAAGCACATCCAATTTGGATTCCTTGACGGAGTCGGTACCTTCATGCATATCAATCAAAGTATCCCAAATTTCCTTTGCATTCTCAAGACGACTAATTCTGTTGAATTCTTCGGGGCACAATCCGTTGAAGAGGATATCACAAGCTTGAGCGTTGTATTGCAGCATCTTCAACTCTTCCGCGGTAGCTTCACGGTTCGGTTCTTTCCCATCAAATAAGTCACCTTGCAAGCCAACACACACAATAGCCCAAACGGCGGGGTTATGTCCAAGAATATGCATTTTCATCTTATGCTTCCAACTAGCAAAATTAGTACCATCAAAGTAAGGACCTCTACGGTGATAATTTCCCTCGCTAGACGCAATACTCTCCTAGGTTGTGAAACCAAGGCTATGACCACCAAAAGCTATGGAAATCAAAGCAAATGGAGACCAAAGCTCTGATACCACTTGTAGGATCGAAAGTATGTCTAGAGGGGGGGTGATTAGACTACTTGACCAAATAAAAATCTAGCCCTTTCCCAATTTTAGTTTTTGGCAGATTTTGCTATCTTAGCACAAGTCAAGCAATCTCCACACAATTCAAGCAAGCATGCACAGGAGTATATGAGCAGCGGAAAGTAAAGCATGCAACTTGCAAGAATGTAAAGGGAAGGGTTTGGAGGATTCAAACGCAATTGGAGACACGGATGTTTTTGTCGTGGTTCCGATAGGTGGTGCTATCGTACATCCACGTAGATGGAGACTTCAACCCACGGAGGGTAACGGTTGCGCGAGTCCAGGGAAGGCTCCACCCACGAAGGGTCCACGAAGAAGCAACCTTGTCTATTCCATCACGGTCGTCGCCCATGAAGGACTTGCCTCACTAGCAGTAGATCTTCACGAAGTAGGCGATCTCCTTGCCCTTAAAAACTCCTTGGTTCAACTCCACAATCTTGTCGGAGGCTCCCAAGTGACACCTAGCCAATCTAGGAGACACCACTCTCCAAGAAGTAACAAATGGTGTGTTGATGATGAACTCCTTGCTCTTGTGCTTCAAATGATAGTCTCCCCAACACTCAACTCTCTCTCATAGGATTTGGATTTGGTGGAACGAAGATTTGAGTGGAAAGCAACTTGGGGAAGGCTAGAGATCAAGATTCATATGGTAGGAATGGAGTATCTTGACCTCAACACAAGTGTAGGTGGTTCTCTCTCAAAACATGTGTATTGGAAGTGTAGATGTGTTCTGATGGCTTTCTCCACGAATGAAGAGTGGGTGGATGGGTATATATAGCCTTCACACAAAATCTAACCGTTACACACAATTTGCCAAACTCGGTGGGACCGAATGGTTAAACTCGGTCGGACCGATTCAGCAAACCTAGTGACCGTTAGGATTTTGGTGAGACTGAGATGCAACTCGGTAGGACTGATATGGTTAGGGTTCGGGCATAACGTAATCTCGATGTGACTGATTACACAAACTCGGTGGGACCGATTTTGGTAATAAGTTAACCAGAGAGTTGGTCAGGTAAACTCGGTGGGACCGGTTCGCTCTTTTTGGTGAGACCGAAATGTTACGAAAGAGAAACAGAGAGGTTACATTGCAATCTCGGTGGGACCGATCGCTTACTTCGGTTAGACCGAAACGTTACAAACGGAAACAGAGAGATTACAATCCCATCTCGGTGAGACCGAGATCCCTATCGGTGAGACGGATTTGCCTAGGGTTTGTGGCAGTAGCTATGACATTTGAAACTCTGTGGATCCAGATAGAAAGAATCGGTGGGGCCGAGTTTGACTTGGTTTAGGTCATATGTGGAAGTGGGAAGGTAGTTGACGATTTTGGAGTATATCACTAAGCACATGAAGGAAGAGGCTCATTAAACAACACCTCATGCCTCCTTGATAGTATTGGATTGTCCTATGGACTCAATGTGATCTTGGATCACTAAAAATGTAAAATGTAGAGTCTTGAGGTTCAAGCTTGAGCCAAACTTTTTGTCCTTAGAATTTTGAGGGATCCACTTTCCTCATCCATGCCATGCCATTCATTGAGCTTTTCCTGAAATATTAATCTTGGAATAATGTTAGCTCAGTGAGCTATATGTTGTTAGAAATTACCAAAACCACCCAGGGATAGTTCCACTTTCAGATGTGCAATGAATCAAGAGTGACATGTATGAAAGAATTATGAACGTTGGCTTTGCCACAAATATGATGTCAACTACATGATCATGCAAAGCAATATGACAATGATGGAGCTTGTCATAATAAATGGAACGCTGGAAAGTTGCATGGCAATGTATCTCAGAATGGCTATGGAAATGCCATAATAGGTAGGTATGGTGGCTTTTTTGAGGAAGGTATATGGTGGGTTTATGGTACAGTCGAAAGTTGCGCGGCTCAAGAGAGGCAAGCAATGGTGGAAGGGTGAGAGTGTGTATAATCGATGGACTCAACATTAGTCATAAAGAACTCACATATAAAGAACTCACATAATTATTGCAGAAATCTATTAGTTATCGAAACGAAGTACTATGTGCATTCTCCTAGGGGGATAGATGGGTAGGAAAATACCATCGCTTGTCCCCGACCGCCACTCATAAGGAAGACAATCAATAAAGAAATCCTTCTCCGACTTCATCACATAACGGTTCACCATACGTGCATGCTACGGGAATCACAAACTTTAACACAAGTATTTCTCAAATTCACAATTACTTACTAGCATGACTCTAATATCACCATCTTCGTATCTCAAAACAATCATAAGGAATCAAACTTCTCATAGTATTCAATGCACTTTATATGAATGTTTTTATTATATCCCTCTTGGATGCCTATCATATTAGGACTAAATTTATAACCAAAGAAAATTACCATGCTGTTTAAAGACTCTCAAAATAATATAAGTGAAGCATGAGAGGTCATCAATTTCTATAAAATAAAACCACCGCCATGATCTAAAAAGATATAAGTGAAGCACTAGAGCAAAGTTTCCTAGCTCAAAAGATATAAGTGAAGATCATAGAGTATTCTAATAAATCACGATTCATGTGTGTCTCTCTCAAAAGGTGTGTACCTCAAGGATGATTGTGGCAAACTAAAAAGCAAAGACTCAAATCATACAAGACGCTCCAAGCAAAAAACATATCATGTGCTGAATAAAAATATAGCCTAAAGTAAAGTTACCGATGGACGAAGACAAAAGAGGGGATGACTTCTGGGGCATCCCCAAGATTAGGCTCTTGGTTGTCCTTGAATATTACCTTGGGTGCCTTGGGCATCCCCAAGCTTAGGCTCTTGCCACTCCTTATTCCATAGTCCATCAAATCCTTACCTAAAACTTGAAAACGTCACAACACAAAATTCAACAGAAAATCTCATAAGCTCCATTAGTATAAGAAAATAAATCACCACTTTCGATACTGTTGTGAACTCATTCCTTATTTATTATTGGTGTAATATCTACTGTATTCCAACTTATCCATGGCTCATACCCCCCGATACTACCCATAGAATCGTCAAAATAATAAAACAACATAAAGAGAACAGAATCTTTCAAAAACAGAACAGTCTGTAGCAATCTGGCAATTTAATTTTCTTTCTAGGAAACTGTTCCATGCCCTTCCATAACGGAAATTGAAATCGAATGTTTCCTTCTTTCATATCAGTAATTGCACCAATCATTCTAATGAATGGTCTACCAAGAATAATAGGACATGTAGGATTGCAATCTATATCAAGAACAATGAAATCTATGGGCACATAATTCCTATTTGCAACAATAAGAACATCATCAATCCTTCCCATAGGTTTCTTGATAGTGGAACACGCAAGATGCAAATTTAAAGAACAATCATCAAATTCACGAAAACCTAACACATCACATAAAGTTTTTGGAATCATGGAAACACTAGCACCCAAATCACACAAAGCACGGCACTCATAATCTTTAATCTTAATTTTAATAGTAGGTTCCCACTCATCATAAAGTTTTCTAGGGATATAAACTTCCAATTCAAGCTTTTCTCTAAAAGATTGATCATAGCATCAACGATATGTTTAGTAAACGCTTTATTTTGATTATAAGCATGAGTAGAATTCAACATGGATTGCAACAGGGAAATATAATCTATTAAAGAACAATTATCATAATTAAATTCCTAGTGGGTTCATTGCTACTTAAAGTTTTGACATTTCCAATCCCACTTTTATCAAGTTTTGCATCAAGATCTAAAAACTCCGAATCCTAAAGTTGACTCATCGCCAGTCCCATCTTTATCAAGATTTATATTGGAAAACAAAGATTCAATAGGAGTCACATCAATCACTTTAATATCCTTATCATTATTTTCACGGAAACTAGAAGAACACGTTTTTACAAACCAATCTTTTCTAGCACGCATCTTAGCGGTTCTTTATTTGCACTCATCAATGGAAATTCTCATAGCTTTGAGAGACTCATTATTGCTAAAAAATCAACATCAAGAGAAATTCTATCCACATTCATTCCTAGCCAAATCATCAATCTTAAGCAATTTTTCTTCAATCAAAGCATTGAAATTCTTTTGAGAACTCATAAATTATTACACTCTATTCTCAAAATCAGAGGGCATCTTATTATAATTTCCATAAGAATTATTGTAGGAATTACCATGATTATTAGAGGAATTATTAGGGAACATCCTAGGATTAAAATTACCTCTATACGCGTTGTTACCTAAATTGTTCCTACCAACAAAATTCACATCCATATATTCATTATTATTTTCAATCAAAGTAGACAAAGGCCTATCATTAGGATCAATAGAAGCACTCTTGCTAGAAAATAATTTCATAAGCTCACCCATCTTTCCACTCAAAACATTAATCTCTTTAATCACATGCACTTTTTTACTAGTGGAAGATCTTTCGGTATGCCATTGAGAATAATTAACCATAATATTATCTAAGAGTTTAGTAGCTTCTCCTAAAATAATTTCCATAAAAGTACCTCTCGCAGCCGGATCCAAAAGATTTCTAGAAGAAAAATTCAATCCGGCATAAAATTTTTGTATAACCATCCACAAATTCAAAACATGAGTGGGGTAATGTCGTATCATCAATTTTATCCTCTCCCAAGATTGTGCAACATGTTCATGATCAAGTTGCTTCAAATTCGTAATATCGTTCCTAAGGGAGATGATATTAGTGGGAGGAAAATACTTGGAAATAAAAGCATATTTACACTTATTCCATGAATCAATACTATTTTTAGGCAAAGATGAAAACCAAGTTTTAGCACGATCTCGAAGTGAGAACGGAAATAGCTCCAATTTAATGATATCATTACCCACATCTTATTTCTTTTGCATATCACACAAATCAACGAAATTGTGTGGATGGGATGCGGCATCTTCACTACGAAGGCCAGAAAATTTATCTTTCATAACAAGATTGAGCAAAGCGGCATTAATTTCACAAGATTTCGCATTAGTAGAGGGAGCAATCGGAGTACTAATAAAATCCTTATTATTGGTGTTGCAAAAGTCACACAATTTGGTATTATCTTGAGCCATCATGACAAAGCAAGCAATCCAACACACGAGCACAGAAAAAGCAAACGGAGGAGATGAACGAAAGAGGGGCGATAAAAAGGCAAATCTTTTTGAAAATAATTTTAGAAGTGGGGGAGAGGAAAACGAGAGGCGAATGGAAAATAATGTAATGCGAGATATGAGGGTTTATCATGGGTACTTGGTATGTCTTGACTTGGCGTAGATCTCCCCGCCAACGGCACCATAAATTCTTCCTGCTACTTCTTGAGCTTGCGTTGGTTTTTCCCTCAAAGAGGAAAGGATGATGCAGCAAAGTAGATATAAGTATTTCCCTCAGTTTGAGAACCAAGGTATCAATACAGTAGGACATAACGCACGAGTCACCGAATACCTGCACAAACACTCAAACAACTTGCACCCAACGCGATAAAGGGTTTGTCAATCCCTTCACGGTTACTTGCAAAAGTGAGATATGATAGAGATAGATAAACGATAAAGTAAATATTTTTGGTATTTTTGGTTTATAGATTGGAAAGTAAAAGATTGCAAAAAGTGTAAATTAGAAACTAGTAGTGTAGATCAGAAACTTATATGATGGAAAATAGACCCGGGGACCATAGGTTTCACTAGAGGCTTCTCTCATGATAGAAAATAATACGGTGGGTGAACAAATTACTGCCGAGCAATTGATAGAAAAGCGCAAAGTTATGACGATATCTAAGGCAATGATCATGAATATAGGAATCACTTCCATGTCAAGTAGACCGAAACAATTCTGAATCTACTACTATTACTCCACACATCGACAGCTATCCAGCATGCATCTAGAGTATTAAGTTCATAAAGAACAGAGTAATGCATTAAGTAAGATGACATGATGTAGAGGAATTAACTCAAGCAATATGATGAAAACCACATCTTTTTATCCTAGCTGGCAACAATACAATACATGCCTTGCTGCCCCTACTGTCACTGGCAAAGGACACCGTAAGATTGAACCCAAAGCTAAGCATTTCTCCCATTGCAATAAAACCCAATCTATCGCGGCCGCACGAAGAGTGAGGTCGCGCTCCACCGCCACCAATTCGGCACTCGCTTCTTGCCGAAATGTGGCCAACTGGGCTAGATCTAGCCCAGGATACCACGCCTTGGCGAACTCCAAGGCCCGCCGCGCTCCCGCTGGAGCTGCAGAGCCCTTCCACGCCTCAAGCCGGCCGGCGGCCACTTCCAACCAATCGGCAGTCCGACTGGGGGTACGTGGAGCTTGCCTGTCCGGCCAGAGGGTGGAGATCGCCTGAGCCTCGACACACTGCAGCCGACGGAGCATCCGGTGGACCGGCTGGAGACGAGCTTGAATGCTAAGGAGCTGCTCGCTAAGGGTGTAACGCCCCGGATTCGATGCGCCAGGTGTCTGCCAGTTATTCGCCGTCGTTGTCATGTCATTGGCTTGCATGTTTGCATTTTGCCATGTCATCATGTGCATCGCATTTGGATACGTGTTCGTCTCATGCATCCGAGCATTTTCCTCGTTGTCCGTTTTGCAATCCGGCACTCCTATGTCCCCCGGCGCCCCCTTTGGCCTCTTTTCTTGTGCGGGTGTTAAACGTTATCGGAATGGACTGAGGTTTGCCAAGCGGCCTTGGTATAGCACCGGTAGACCGCCTGTCAAGTTTCGGGTCATTTGGAGGTCGTTTGATACTCCAACGGTTAATCGGGTAGCCGCAAAGCCTTCTTTATGTTACAGCCCAACACCCCTCCAAAGTGGCCCAATAACCCATCCTAACCCTCTCCATCATCTCGGTCGTTCGATCACGATCGTGTGGGCGAAAACCGCACCTCATTTGGAACCTCCTACCTCCTTCTACCTATAAAAACACCCCCTCCGAAATTTCGGATCAAATCCACCCTAAACCTAGCATTCTTTCTCCTCGAGCCGCCGGACATGTCCACCCGCGCCGGACATGTCCGCCGGACACGTCCCCTCAGCTAATCGGGCACCGCCACATCATCAACCCCGTCGCCTGGACCAATTGCTGCGCGCCACGTGTCCACCCGCGCCCACTTCGTCGCCGGGCCCGTGAAGCCCAGATCGGACCTACCCTGGGCCGTGCCGGGCCCGAGGGAGCCCGCAACCTCGCCGCCCGCACCCGCCTTGCCGGATCTTCGCCGCCGCCTTCGCGTCATTGCCGGCAACTAACTCCGGCGACCGGAGCACGCCGCCGCCCGTCCTCCGCACCGCCTGCCTCGTCGTCCGCCGTCTGCACCAGGTCACCGGCCACCGCGCCCGTCCCCATCTCGCTCCTCCTCCTCTGGCCAGATCTCTCCCGTCCTCATCTCTCTGTCTCTCACCCGTTCGACAGGAACTGCACCGCCGACGCGATCCGCTTCCGCCGCCATTCGGAGTTCCATCAAGCACAGATCCGGACGCCCCATCCCTTGATCTACCCATTCCCGGCCTCCCCGATTCCTACCGGAGTCTCACGCCACCCCACCGTCACCGTTGACTTTCGCCGGAGGCGTCCAGTACGAAGAATGGAGCTGGCCCGATCTAGATCCCGTTTTCGCGCTGGTAGTTTTTCACCAAGTCCCAGTATTTTCATATCATGTGCACTTGTTTGACCTAGTGTAACTTCCTGCTCGTAACTTCGTTTTACATGTATGATAGGTCGAATTGTTCATCTGGTTCTTCTCTTCATTTTGTTCCATTGTGCCATGTCCATTAGAGTTCATCTTGATGCTTTAATCATCGTTGCAAGAGTGCTACATAATGTTGTCTGCTGTAGTTTATCAGAATATGCTCATTTGTCATTTTTGCATCTTTTTGTGTGATTTTCTTTTAAGCATGGAGTCTACATGTATTATGAGCTACAGCATGCCGTCTTTACTGTGGTGAAATCCATTATGCATGATATGCCATGTATTTATTGTTTAAAGCTTGCAAAGTAGCCTTCCTGATGTTGCTGTTTTCGGGGTCTTAGAATTTCACCAAGTCCTTGTTCTGCTGTTAATTTATGCCATGTATTCATGTTGCTACAGTGAGATCCATGCCTCTTTTGAGTATGTTCAGTAAGGATGTTTTGGACATATGGTTATGCTATATCCATCCATGCCCCTGGTTGCATTTATAGAGTGATCTAGAATGTCTTAATCTTGCTCTACTTTTGCTATAAAATGTTCCTGGCAGATTGTTTACATGTTATTCAAATTTGCCACGGTTGTTTCTAGTGATCCATGCATGATATGAACTTGCTCTTGCCATGGTTAGCTTCATAAACACGTCTTATTGCTGTAGATATACTTGTTTTGTCATTCAATGCTTTGTGGTGAGTGAATCAAGCTCACTAACATGCCTACTTATCGTTGTTCCTGCCATGTGCTGTTATTTTCACTAAGTATGAATCTGTAACGGAACTTGCTAAGTTTACATGGGTGCCATCATATTTTCTGTGCCTTTTTGGCTCATGGTCAGTAAGAGACATTTGTTATATACAATTAGTATATTCATTACATGCCTTTGGTTGCCATGATAAGTTCCTGTAGCATGTTGCTTCATAGCTCTAAACATGTTAACCTGATGTTATTTCTGCCATGTCCTGTGAATTCTGCAAAGTCTGTGAACCTGTTATTATTTGCAATCTTGCCATGTCCTTTTGAGCATGTTATATTAGTTTCTGGAGATAGGTCAGTGTTCATGTTTTGTCCTGCTTTACCTGTACATCATGCCCATGCCTTTTTTGCATGTTAAGGTGCTGTAGCTTATTGTTTTGATGCTTCCAATATGTCTAGTTGCTGTTTGGGACAGCTTGTCCTTTGAACGTGTATAGAGTGTATGTGTCGAACCGTTGCTCCGTTTTGAGCGTGCTCTATATGAAGCTTGCTTAGTTTTGTGTGTAGCGTCATGTTACCTTGTTGCAATCCATGCTTTGAGGTGTTTGCTTGATGTTTGAATGCATTTTGCATCAATGCCATGTTTAACTTGTTTTGCTCATATCTTCTAGGCCGTAGCTCCGAATCTAATGAACTTCATATGTAACTTGACTAGAATTTCGTATAGATCATCGTGGTGCACCTTAACTTGATGTTTAACAACTTGAACATAAGGTTTATTCAGATCTGGACCAATTTCGAAATTTGCATATGAGGACTTACCGGAATTGTTCTATGTTGTTTCCGGCCTCATTTAAACTTGCTTTGATGTGTTGTTCTTGTATGCATCATCTCTTGCCATCAGTAGCCTCATGTAGCCTTGTCATGCATCATACTTGGTTGAGCATCATGCCTTGTTCATGTGTGGTGTGTTTACCATGTTGTGTGCTTCTTCTCGATAGTTCCCGTTTCGTTGCGATCGTGAGGATCCGTTCGTCTACGCTTGGTTCGTCTTCGTGGCTTCATCTTCTTCATGGACTCGTTCTTCTTCCTTGCGGGATTTCAGTCAAGATGACCGTCACCTTGGATCTCATTACTATCATTGCTATGCTAGTTGCTTCGTTCTATAGCTATGCTGCGTTACCTACCACTTGCTTATCAAGCCTCCCAAATTGCCATGAACCTCTAACTTTTGTCTCCCTTCCTAGCAAACCATTGTTTGGCTATGTTACCGCTTTTGCTCAGCCCCTCTTATAGAGTTACTAGTTGCAGGTGAAGATGAAGATTTCTCCATGTTGGATTATGTTTATGTTGGGATATCACAATATCTCCTATATTATTAATGCATCTATATACTTGGTAAAGGGTGGAAGGCTCGGCCTTATGCCTGGTGTTTTGTTCCACTCTTGCTTCCCTAGTTTCCGTCATATCGGTATTATGTTCCCGGATTTTGCGTCCCTAACGGGGTTGGCTGATTTATGGGACCCCCTCGACAGTTCGCCTTGAATAAGACTCTTCCAGCAAGGCCCAACCTTGGTTTTACATTTGCCTCACCTATTCCCCTTTTCCCTTGGGTCGGCCAACCCGAGGGTCATCTTTATTTAGCCCCCCCAGGCCAGTGCTTCTCTAAGTGCTGGTTCGACCGAGCCGCCTGCGGGGCCACCACGGGGAAACTCGAGGCTTGGTTTTACTCGTAGCCTGTCTCATCCGGTCTTGCCCTGAGAACGAGATATGTGCAGCTCCTATCGGGATTGTCGGCGCATCGGGCGGTCTTGCTGGTCTTGTTTTACCATTGTTGAAATGTCTTGTAAAAGGGATTCCGAGACTGATCGGGTCTTCCCGGGAGAAGGAATATCCTTCGTTGATCGCGAGAGCTTATAATGGGCTAAGTTGGGACACCCCTGCAGGGTTTGAACTTTCGAAAGCCGTGCCCGCGGTTATGTGGCATATGGGAATTTGTTAATGTCCGGTTGTAGTAAACTTGAAGTAAACTCTTCTAAAATACACCAACCGTGTGCGTAACCGTGAGTGTCTCTTTTCGGGGTTGTTCGAAAGGAGAACACGGTCTTTGGGTTATGTTTGACGTAAGTAGGAGTTTAGGATCACTTCTTGATCATTACTAGTTGACGATCGCTTGCTAAGCTCCTCTCCTCGCTCTTGTTTTTCGTAAGTTAGCCACCATACATGCTTAGTCGCTGCTGCAACCTCACCACGTTACCCCTTCCTTACCCATTAAGCTTTGCTAGTCTTGTTACCCATGGTAATGGGATTGCTGAGTCCTCGTGGCTCACAGATTACTACACCAACAGTTGCAGGTACAGGTTAGGCGATGATCATGACGCGAGAGCGATGTTTACTTGTGTTGGAGTTCTTCTTCTTTGTCGTCGATCTTGGGTTAGGTTCCTGGTCGGCAGCCTGGGCTAGTAGGGTGGATGTCGTTTGAGTTTCTGTTTATGTTTCATCCGTAGACGGATGTTGATCTTATGTATGATGTATTGTTGTATTCATGTGATATTGTATGCCTTGGTTGTATCCCCATCTATTATGTAATGTTGATGTAATGATATCCACCTTGCAAAAGCGTCTTCAAGATGCGCTTCTATCCTTGGTGGGACCTTCGAGTTCCTTTAGGATAGGGTCACATCTTGGGCGTGACAAAGAGTCCGAGGGGCGTCGGCAGCGATATCCGCACCTTCCGCCCTTCATTCCTCACGGTGAGCCTCAATGGCCTGATTGGCGGCAACAAAGTTGCCGGGGAAGAAGTCTGTGCAAGCAAAGCAATAAGTCAGAAATCAGAAGCTAGAAGCCGGCTCGCTCGATAGCCGGCAGTTGAAAGAAGAGAAGGGAGCTCACCATCGACTATGTATTCAATCTCGCCATAGCCGGCAGTCAGCGCTGCCTTCGTCTCAGCTCAGCCGGAGCGCTCGGTCTCAAACTCAGCCAGGAGCCTGGCTTCGTTGTCTCCCGCCTGCTTCAGGGCCGCCTTGTGAAGTTCCGCCTGGTCCTTCTGTTCCATGGCCAGGCGGTCGCGCCCCTGGGCCGGCTTGCTGCACTTGTCCTCCTTGGCATGCAGCACGGTGTTAACTTCGCCCAGTTGCTGCTGCAAGGTGGCGTTGGCCTCTGGAGGAACAAGGAAGAAAAGATATCAGGAATCAAAGAGAAACAATTACCGGAAGATCCGACCCGACTGCTCAGCAGTCGGCTCGCATCTCGGGGACTACAGCCCGTGGGTGCGCTGACACCCCCCCCCCCCCCCGCGGATAAAAGAAGATGGAGTGCTTACACCGGCTTTTCGTCAAATCGGCGATCCATCGGTCCAGCTCCCGTTCGTTGGCGTTGAAGGTGGCCGTGCGGATGTTGTGGTAATCCTGCAATGCAGCAGAAAAAGAAGTGAGCTAGAAATCAGAACCCACTATGATGTTCCAGGCCGCCTGGTCAGCAGCCAGCCCAGAACTCGGGGACTACACCTAGTGGGTGCGCTGGTGATGTCTACTACACAACCTTCTTCTTGTAGGCATTATTGGGCCTCCAAATGCAGAGGTTTGTAGGACAGTAGCAAATTTCCCTCAAGTGGATGACCTAAGGTTTATCAATCCGTGGGAGGCGTAGGATGAAGACGGTCTCTCTCAAGCAACCCTGCAACCAAATAACAAAAAGTCTCTTGTGTCCCCAACACACCCAATACAATGGTAAATTGTATAGGTGCACTAGTTCGGCGAAGAGATGGTGATACAAGTGCAATATGGATGGTAGATATAGGTTTTTTTGTAAACTGAAAATATAAAAACAGCAAGGTAGCAAGCGGTAAAAGTGAGCGTAAACGGTATTGCAATGATAGGAAACAAGGCCTAGGGTTCATACTTTCACTAGTGCAAGTTCTCTCGACAATAATAACATAGTTGGATCATATAACTATCCCTCACCATGCAACAAGAGTCACTCCAAAGTCACTAATAGCGGAGAACAAATGAAGAGATTATGGTAGGGTACGAAACCACCTCAAAGTTATTCTTTCCAATCAATACATTGGGCTATTCCTATAAGTGTCACAAACAAGCCTAGAGTTCGTACTAGAATAACACCTTAAGATACAAATCAACCAAAACCCTAATGTCACCTAGATACTCCAATGTCACCTCAAGTATCCGTGGGTATGATTATACGATATGCATCACACAATCTCAATTCATCTACTCAAACCAACACATAGAACCTCTAAGAGTACCCAAAGTTTCTATCGAAGAATCACGACGAAAACGTGTGCCAACCCCTACGCATAGGTTCATGGGCGGAACCCGCAAATTGATCACCAAAACATACATCAAGTTTTCTCAAGTCTTTAAAGACTCAATCCGATAAGATTACTTCAAGGGGAAAACTCAATCCATTACAAGAGAGAAGAGGGGGGAGAAGAAACATAAGATCCAACTATAATAGCGAAGCTCGCGATACATTAAGATCGTGCCAAATCAAGAACACGAGAGAGAGAGAGAGAGAGAGAGAGAGAGATCAAACACATAGCTACTAGTACATACCCTCAGCCCCGAGGGTGAACTACTCCCTCCTCATCATGGAGAGCGCCGGGATGATGAAGATGGCCACCGGTGAGGGTTCCCCCCTCCGGCAGGGTGCCGGAACAGGGTCCCGAGAGGTTTTTGGTGGCTACAGAGGCTTGCGACGGCGGAACTCCAGATCTATTCTCTGTTCTATAAGTTTTTAGGGTATATGGAGTTATATAGGCAGAAGAAGCTCGTCAGGGGAGCCACGGGGGCCCCACGAGGCAGGGGGCGCGCCCCAGGGGGGTGGGCGCGCCCCCACCCTCGTGGGCAGCTCCCGTATCTTCTGACGTGGGGTCAAAGTCTATCAGGTGTGTTTCCTTCCAAAAATAACTTCTCTAGTTGATTTCGTTCCGTTTCGACTCCGTCTGATATTCCTTTTCTTCGAAACACTAAAATAGGCATAAAACAACAAATCTGGGCTGGGCCTCCGGTTAATAGGGTAGTCCCAAAAATAATGTAAAAGTGGATAATAATGCCCAATATTGCCTGAAACAGTAGATAATATAGCATGGAGCAATTAAAAATTATAGATATGTTGGAGACGTATCAAGCATCCCCAAGCTTAATTCCTGCTCGTCCTCGAGTAGGTAAATGATAAAAAACATAATTTTTGATGTGGAATGCTAGTTGGCATAATTTCAATGTAATTCTTCTCAATTGTGATATGAATATTCAGATCCGTATAGTTTAGTCATGCTCCATTTTCGTCACACAAGAATGCTATCATCATGCACAACCCCAATGACAAGCCAAGCAATTGTTTCATACTTTAATAATCTCAAACTCATAAACCTTCACGCAGTACATGAGTGCGAGCCATGGATATAGCACTATGGGTGGAATAGAATATAATGATGGGGGTTATGTGGAGAAGACAAAAAAGGAGAAAGTCTCACATCAACGAGGCTAATCAATGGGCTATGGAGATGCCCATCGATTGATATTAATGCAAGGAGTAGGGATTGCCATGCAACAAATGCACTCGAGCTATAAATGTATGAAAGCTCAATAAAAGAAACTAAGTGGGTAGGCATCCAACTTGCTTGCTCACGAAGACCTAGGGCAGTTGAGGAGGCCCATCGTTGGAATATACAAGCCAAGTTCTATAATGAAAAATTCCCACTAGTATATGAAAGTGACAACACATGAGACTTTCTATATGAAGAACATGGTGCTACTTTGAAGCACAATATATGATACTCGCTATATCATGGTGCTACTTTGAAGCACAAGTGTGGAAAAAGGATAGTAGCATTGCCCCTTTTTATTTTCTCTTTTTTTGGGCCTTCCTTTTTTTGGCCTTTCTCTTTTTTTGGGACAATACTCTATTGAATGATGATCATCACACTTCTATTTATTTACAACTCAATGATTACAACTCGATACTAGAACAAAGTATGACTCTATATGAATGCCCCCGGCGGTGTACCGGGATATGCAATGAATCAAGAGTGACATGTATGAAAGAATTATGAACGGTGGCTTTGCCACAAATACTATGTCAACTACATGATCATGCTAAGCAATATGACAATGATGAATGTGTCATGATAAACTGGATGGTGGAAAGTTGCATGGCAATATATCTCGGAATGGCTATGGAAATACCATAATAGGTAGGTATGGTTGCTGTTTTGAGGAAGATATAAGGAGGTTTATGTGTGAAAGAGCGTATCATATCACTTGAAGGGTCAATGCATGGTACCGAAGAGGCTAGCAGTGATGGAAGGGTGAGAGTGCGTATAACACGAGGCAGGGGGCGCGCCCCAGGGGGGTGGGCGCGCCCCCACCCTCGTGGGTAACTCCCGTATCTTCTGACATGGGGTCCAAGTCTATCAGGTGTGTTTATGAAAGTGCAACTATCCCTAGGTGGTTTTGGTAATTCATAACAAGATATAGCTCATTGAGCTAATGCTATTCCAAGACAATTATTTCAGGAAAGCTCAATGATTGGCATGGCATGGTTGGTGAAAGTGGAACCCTCAAAATGCTAAGGACAAAGGATTGGCTCAAGCTCAAAAGCTCAAGACTCTTTATTTTACATTTTAGTGATACAAGATCACATTGAGTCCATAGGAAAAGCCAATACTATCAAGGAGGGATGAGGTGTTGCTTAATGAGCTTTTTGCTTCATGTGCTTAATGATATGCTCCAAAATCCTCAGCTACTTTCCCATATACACATATGACCTAAACCCAAAGTCAAACTCGGACCTACCGATTCTTTCTGTCCGGCGCCACCGAGTTTCACATGTCATAAGCTACAGCCAAAACCCTAGCAAATCGGTTCTACCGATAGGGATCTCGGTCTCACCGAGATGGGATTGCAATTTCTCTGTTTCCTTTTCGTAACTTTTCGATCTCACCGAAAGAGCGGATCGGTCCCACCGAAATTGCAATGTCAACTCTCTGTTTCCCATTTGTAACTTTCCGGTCTCACCGAAAGAGCAAATCGGTCCCACCGAGTTTACCTGACCAACTCTCTGGTTAGCTTATTACCAAATCGGTCTCACCGAGTTTGTGTAATCGGTCTCACCGAGATTACGTTATGCCATAACCCTAACCGTATCGGTCCTACCGAGTTGCATGTTAGTCCCACCGAAAATCTCTAACGGTCACTAGGTTTCCTATTTCGGTCCGACCGAGTTTGTTGATTCGGTCCCACCGAGATTGGTAAATTTCGTGTAACGGTTGGATTTTGTGTGGAGGCTATATATACCCCTCCACCTCCTCTTCACTCGTGGAGAGAGCCATCAGAACACATCTACACTTCCAACTCATATGTTCTGAGAGAGAACCACCTACTCATGTGTTGAGACCAAGATATTCCATTCCTACCATATGAATCTTGATCTCTAGCCTTCCCCAAGTTGCTTTCCACTCAAATCTTCTTTCTACCAAATCCAAATCCTGTGAGAGAGAGTTGAGTGTTGCGGAGACTATCATTTGAAGCACAAGAGCAAGGAGTTCATCATCAACACACCATTTGTTACTTCTTGGAGAGTGGTGTCTCCTAGATTGGCTAGGTGTCACTTGGGAGCCTCCGACAAGATGGTGGAGTTGAACCAAGGAGTTTGTAAGGGCAAGGAGATCGCCTACTTCGTGAAGATCTACCGCTAGTGAGGCAAGTCCTTCATGGGCGATGGCCATGGTGGGATAGACAAGGTTGCTTCTTCGTGGACCCTTCGTGGGTGGAGCCCTTCGTGGACTCGCGCAACCGTTATCCTTCGTGGGTTGAAGTCTCCATCAACGTGGATGTAGGCTAGCACTACCTATCCGAACCACGGGAAAAACATATGTGTCTCCAATAGCGTTTGAATTCTCCAAACCCTTCCCTTTACATTCTTGCAAGTTGCATGCTTTACTTTCCGCTGCCTATACACTCTTTGCATGCTTGCTTGAAATGTGTGATGATTGCTTGACTTGTCCTAAAATTGCTAAAATCTGCCAAGAACTAAAATTGGGAAAAGGTTAAGTTTTTATTTGGTCAAGTAGTCTAATCACCCCCCCTCTAGACATACTTCCGATCCTACAAGTGGTATCAGAGCCTTGGTCTCCATTTGCTTTGATTTCCATAGCTTTTGGTGGTCATAGCCTTGGTTTCACAACCTAGGAGAGTATGGCGTCTAGCGAGGGAAATTATCACCGTAGAGGTCCTTACTTTGATGGTACTAATTTTGCTAGTTGGAAGCATAAAATGAAAATGCATATTCTTGGTCATAACCCCGCCGTTTGGGCTATTGTGTGTGTTGGTTTGCAAGGTGACTTCTTCGATGTGAAAGAACCAAACCGTGAAGCTACTGCGGATGAGTTGAAGATACTGCAATACAATGCTCAAGCTTGTGATATTCTCGTCAACGGATTGTGCCCCGAAGAATTCAACAAAATCAGCCGTCTTGAGAATGCAAAGGAAATTTGGGATACTTTGATTGATATGCACGAAGGTACCGACTCCGTGAAGGAATCCAAATTGGATGTGCTTCAAAGTCAACTTGACAAGTTCAAAATGAAGGATGGTGAAGGTGTCGCTGAAATGTACTCTAGGCTTGCTCTCATCACAAATGAGATTGCCGGCTTAGGGAGTGAAGAGATGATCAATAGATTCATCATCAAGAAGATCCTAAGAGCCTTGGTTGGAAAATATGATACCGTGTGCACATTGATCCAAATGATGCCAAATTACAAAGATCTCAAGCCAACTGAGGTCACTGGAAGAATTGTTGCTCATGAGATGTCACTTAAGGATAAAGAGGAACTTCACAACAAATCAGGTGGTGCTTACAAAGCCACATGTGAAGCCCCCACATCATCAAGTGAGAAACAAAACTTCAACGAAGAATTGAGCTTAATGGTGAAGAACTTCAACAAGTTCTACAAGAGTGGAAGCAAAGATAGAAGCTCCAAGTCAAGGTCCTACAATGACAAAAGATCTTCTAGTCGAGAGCAAAACTGCTACAATTGTGGAAGACCCGGACACTATTCCAATGAGTGTACGGCTCCCTACAAAAGAAGAGAAGATTCTCCAAAAATAAGAAGCAAAGAGAAGAATCTCCATCAAGAGAGAGAAGGAGTAGAGATGATCGTTATGAATGAAGATACTCATGGAGAAACAAGGATTCGGAAAGAAAGGAAAAGTCATCAAGGAGCTACACAAAACGAAGACATCAAGCTCATGTTGGTTAATGGGTATCCGGCTCCGACTCCGACAACCACTCCGAGAGAAGTTATCACTCCGACTCTGAATATACTCAAGATGAAGGTGTTGCCGGTCTAGCACTTGTGTCAACCAACTCCTACGACATATTTGACTCACCAAATGAAGGAATTGGAAGATGCTTCATGGCCAAAGGTCCTAAGGTAACACACCCTGAGTATGTTGATTTTAATAGCGATGAAGATGACTTGTTAGGTGATGATGATTTACTTGTTGACAACTCTAGTGATGAATACTATGATGAAACGTCAATTAATCATGCTAATCAAGATAAAATGAATGACAATGATAAGGAGAAAATTGAGGCTATAACTAAAGAACTAAGCACTCTTAAGTTAGCTCATGAAACTATCTTCGAAGATCATTGAGAACTTTTAAGAGCTCATGAGAAGTTACGCTTTGAAAAGCTCAATCTTGAGCAAGAGCATGAGTTTTTAAAGGCAATCAATGATGATCTCCACAAGAAAAGTTCTTCTTACATTGCCAAGTGTTTACTCTTATCCACTTACATGCCTCAAGTCAAGTCTAGTAACAAGAACAAGAAAGGTTCTTCCTCTAGTAGTAACAATGATCATGTTAAATCCAATATTGTTGCTTCTAGTAGTTCTCTTGATTCCACTGATGATTCTTTTAGCCAAGTTACACTTGAGCAAGAAAATAGCTTATTGAAGGGAATCATAGAGAAAGGAGTGTACAAAAGCCTTGCCGGGAGTAAGCAATTCGAGGAAATTATACGCAAGGAAGGAAGGCACCGGAAGAATCAAGGTGTTGGTTTTGAACGGAAGTTCAATGCCAATGGAGTTGAGTGGGAAGAAGATCAATACCCCAAGACAAAGTTTGTTCCACAACAAGAGAAGTATGATCCTACTTCTTTCAAGGGGACACAAACTCAAGATGATCTTCCACCACAAGACTACAAGCAAAAAGGCAAGGACAAGCTTCAAGAGGAAATTGATGCATTTGAAGAAGCTCCTAAGACCTTAGTCAAGTGGATTCCCAAGACTACTTCAAGTTCCACTTCATCAAGTACGACTGATCCAAAGGAACAAGAACTAGAGAGTTCTTGAGGGTGACTCCGCCAACATACTTCACTCTTATCATTTTGGCAAGAACAAGTGCAATCAACTTCCACATCTTGCACTAGTTCAAGGAGTCACAAACCCTCTTGTTAGTAAGTGAAGGGACAAGGTAACCTAAAAGTTTTCATGGACATCATCTGTGTGTGCATCACTCTATGTCTATGGATATCCTTGTTTGTTCCTTGTGGGACTAACCCATGTAGGTATTGAAAGTGCAATTCACTCAAAATGATAGCTTCAAGTGATCTACATCAACATTGAGCATCCACATCTTCAACATCTACATGAAGTCATCATCGACAAAACCCAAGGTTAGTTCATCCCTCTTAGGAGGGATATCACATCTAGGGGGAGCTTTACTCTAAGACTTGAGCTAAAGCAACTCTAATGATGTGAACACAACAATGCTTTATGTAAAAGTGGTAACCCCACTTGAGCTTAAACGATGAGTATGACCTATGATCAAGTGTTCTCCCTTGACTCCTAAGTCAATATACTCATATATAGATGACCTAGTCATCGCCAATTGCTTGATAGATGCTAGAATTGGTTGTGCATGCTTTGTCACATATTTCAATTGCCATTTTATTGTGTGAGCATGTTGGTTGCATATTTTACTCATTTGAGGACATCCACTTGTTGTTTTGATTGTTTGGCTTTATTTTTCTTTTGCCAAGTGGATGGACAAGAATGCCTAAGAACCTCCTCTAGCTATCTATGCTTTTCTCGTCTCAAACTCTATTCATGCTACATCACAAAATTGATCAAGTCAGATTCGAACCACTCTGTGTGAGGAGCACTCGGAGTCCCCGATTCATCATAGACTTAAACTTCCAAAACCTCTTTGTGATTCTCGGTCTGACCGATACCCCACTTTCGGTCTTACCGAGATCACTAAGTTAATCTATGTTTTCGATCTCGGTGCGACCGATTTGAACCATTCGGTCACACCGAGTTGCAATTACTGTATACAGTTTTGCATCTCGGTGCCACCGAGTTGTTCCACTCGGTCACACCGACAGGGTTGGGCTATATATAGACACGGGCAACAATTTGGAAATTTCTCCGAACCCCTTCGCTCGCGCGATAGCTCGCTCTGCCAACGTGGTCTCCGGATCGTCTCCTCGCCGCCAGCCGCCCCCAGTCGCTGGTCTCCGTCGCCGTCAACGGAATTCAACCCCGCCGTTGCCGCCGTAGCGAGTCTCCACCGAACTAGGGTATGGACTCGATATTTGTGTTATTCCCCAATCCGATCCCTAGCACATTGTGATCATATTGATTCTAGCCACGTTTGAAACACTCCAATCCAGTCAATGCGATTCGTAGAATAGGTTTGATTCGAAATTTTAGGGTTAGGTACCCGCCGAAACCATCTCGGACCCACCGAGTTGAAAAACTCGGTCCCACCAATTTGGCTCATGCCATTGCACAAGTGAGACTCGGCCTGACCGAGTATTGCTAATCGGTGTGACCGATTTTGGAACTTTGTGAAACCCTAGCAGTCTCGGTGCCACCTAACTGTGACTCGGTCTGATCGAGTTCACTAGTTTAGGTTCCAAAACTGCTTCGGTATCACCGAGTTTAAAAATCGGTAGATCCGAAATGATTTCTATGGGAAACTAAAACTAAGATTTTGAATCATTCTTTTGCAAAAATCTCTGCATTTTGTCATGATTATCCACTCTACCTCATCTATAAACTATTCACAGGGTCAGCAGTCAGCTTGTTCATCATGTCAGACCAGAGTGATAGCCAGAACATGTCAGAACAGCCAGTTCACATGAGTGAGGGCACTAGTCCCTCCAGTTCATCAGATGAAGGCAGCAGGAGCACTCCCAGTAATTTGCCAAAAGCTGCCACCAGACAAAGGAAGAAAAGAACCTCAGAATCAGAGGATGAAGACTATGTGGCAGAAGAAGAACTACTTCCAAGAGAGTTGTGCTTAAGAAGGAGTATGGCTCAGCTACAGCCATCAAGCCAGGAATGCACAAAAAGGCACCTGCTAGGAGAGTTCGTACCTCCAAGACTAGGAAGGTTGTCCCTGAGGAAACTATAAAATTCACTCTGGAATCTAAAGAGGAAGAAATTGGCCAGGACAAGAAAAAGAAGAGAGCCAGAACTACCACTGCAAGAGTAGTTGGCAAGCCTTCTATGAGGAAAGATTCTTCTGATGAGGAAGAAGAAGAAGAAGAAGAAGAGGTTGCTGCACCAGCACCTAAGGCACCCAAGTTAATGGGTGATGCAATCAAATCAGGGGCTACGGCATCCAAGCCCAAGGAAGCACCCAAGACTGCATCAAAGGCCAAGACAGCTCCAAGGAGGAATACAAGGAGCATCCCAACTGCTGAGAAGAACAACGCCCCAGTGCCTGACACTGCAGAAGAAGAGGAAGGCCAAGTTCTCAGAAAGTTGAAGCCCAAGATCCCAGACCACAATGATGCTCATCCTGTGGCTGAGGATATGAAGATCAGAAGAGACTCAGGGCTGAGAAAGTGGAGAGCAGAAGATCCTTATGCTACTAGGAGGAGAACTGCTGTTGACTACAGGTTCCACACTAAGAAACAACAAGACTTCTATGAGACAGTCTTATTGGATAAGAAGCCCATTGTTTGTGACATGAGATGGGTCGACTGGGAATACATCAAGGACAATGAAGAGCACTATCCTGGAGTGCAAGACAGCTTCAAGGCATGTGGAGTAGCTGACTTTGTTGGGCAGAAGCTCACAAAGTGGAATGAAGAGCTGATCATGCAGTTCTACTCCACAGCACACTTTTATCCAGATGGCAGAATTGTATGGATGTCTGAAGGTATAAGGTACCAATCAACTGTTGAGGAATGGGCACAGCTCATCAATGCCCCAGAGGAGCATGAGGATGACCTAGATGTTTATGCCAACAAGAAGATGGACCACAACTCTATGTCCAACATGTACAAGGAGATCCCAAACAAGGCACTTGACACTTTCAAGTTTGGATCAGTACATTATCTTCTGTCAGGATTGCCAACCATCAATTGGATACTGAGGCACACCTTGTTGCCCAAATCAAGTGATCACAAGATGATCAGAGGCCATGCAATCAACTTACTCCATATCTTTGATGTACCATAGAAATTCAAAGTCATGAGCCTCATGGTAGAAACAATCAAGAGGACTGCAGCAGACCAGAAGAGGAGTTGTGGATATGCCCCTCAGATCCAGGAGCTGATTAACTCCAAGATGGGCACAGGCATATACCTCTTGGACAAGGAACATTTTCCTATTCATCCAGATTTTGAAGATAATGAAGTTGTGATGAACAAGGATGAACCATCTTCAGCCCATGCACAAGCACAGAAGGAGAAGGCAAGGAAGGAGAATGCTGCAAAGATGCCAACTCAGGAGGACGCATCTGAATATTTCTTGAAAACCAAGCAAGAGCAGCTCAGTTACTTGATTGCATCCACCCTGAGGATAGAGAAAGGACTGGCCACCCTTACTCAGAATCAGGAGAGCTTAGAGAGGATCGTAGAACAAAAGTTCTATGACTTGGATGTCAAAGTGACAAAAATCCAGTCTGTAGTGGAGCAACTTCAAGATGACATGCAGGAGAGGAAAGGGAAGACTACCACTGATGCATTTGCCAGAGTGCCACGAGCCCAGAGGTCGTCTGCAGTGCCAGTTCCTAACACAAGAGCCACCACCTCAGCTCCAGCCACAGCACCAGCCCAACCAGCTCCAACATCTACTTCAGCTCCAGCTCCAACCACGTCTACAGAAGCCTTCGTCCTTGGAGTGATCCAGACTCCACCGCCACCAGAAGATCAAGCCTGAGTGTCGATCTAGCACTATGCATTTTCTACGAACTTTTTGGTAACTTGTTGCCAAAGGGGGAGAAAAATGTATAGATCATAGGCTTCGAGAGAGAGTGTGTTGCTTTTATTCTCTCTTGCTTTATTTGGTGGTTTTTCAAACTTTGTTTGCTTTTGGTCGAGATACTTTGATATGCTTGTGAGACATTGATGATCATGTGTTTGATCATAAGCTACACTTATGTATGCTTGATATATCTTATCTATCTTATGTGATCATTCACTTTTATTGGTGATGAGTGCATGTATTTCATTCTTATCATTTTGAACGCTCCACCAAGATGTATGTGACATGGAAGAGTAACCCATGATTCTAACTCTTTGTGCATTTGCAGTCCAAAGCAAATTTTAAATATGCACAAATTTAGGGGGAGCTCTTACTTATCACATACTTCTCAAAGCGACGATATAATTCATTCTTATTATCATTTGTCGAAGCTTTGATCTATATGTTGTCATCAATTACCAAAAAGGGGGAGATTGAAAGTGCAACTATCCCTAGGTGGTTTTGGTAATTCATAACAACATATAGCTCATTGAGCTAATGCTATTCCAAGACAATTATTTCAGGAAAGCTCAATGATTGGCATGGCATGGATGGTGAAAGTGGAACCCTCAAAATGCTAAGGACAAAGGATTGGCTCAAGCTCAAAAGCTCAAGACTCTTTATTTTACATTTTAGTGATCCAAGATCACATTGAGTCCATAGGAAAAGCCAATACTATCAAGGAGGGATGAGGTGTTGCTTAATGAGCTTTTTGCTTCATGTGCTTAATGATATGCTCCAAAATCCTCAGCTACTTTCCCATATCCACATATGACCTAAACCCAAAGTCAAACTCGGACCTACCGATTCTTTCTATCCGGCGCCACCGAGTTTCACATGTCATAAGCCACTGCCAAAACCCTAGCAAATCGGTTCTACCGATAGGGATCTCGGTCTCACCGAGATGGGATTGCAATTTCTTTGTTTCATTTTCGTAACTTTTTGGTCTCACCAAAAGAGCGGATCGGTCCCACCGAAATTGCAATGTAAACTCTCTGTTTCCCTTTTGTAACTTTTCGGTCTCACCGAAAG
Source organism: Aegilops umbellulata (assembly GCA_032464435.1). Classification (NCBI taxonomy): domain Eukaryota; kingdom Viridiplantae; phylum Streptophyta; class Magnoliopsida; order Poales; family Poaceae; genus Aegilops; species Aegilops umbellulata. The sequence goes on from CP136054.1 coordinate 381,591,910, forward strand.
AGCAAATCGGTCCCACCGAGTTTACCTGACCAACTCTCTGGTTAGCTTATTACCAAATCGGTCTCACCGAGTTTGTGTAATCGGTCTCAACGAGATTACGTTATGCCCTAACCCTAACCGCATCGGTCTTACCGAGTTGCATGTCAGTCCCACCGAAAATGTCTAACGGTCACTAGGTTTCCTATTCGGTCCGACCGAGTTTTTGATTCGGTCCCACCGAGATTGGTAAATTGTGTGTAACGGTTGGATTTTGTGTGGAGGCTATATATACCCCTCCACCTCCTCTTCACTCGTGGAGAGAGCCATCAGAACACATCTACACTTCCAACTCATATGTTCTGAGAGAGAACCACCTACTCATGTGTTGAGACCAAGATATTCCATTCGTACCATATGAATCTTGATCTCTAGCCTTCCCCAAGTTGCTTTCCACTCAAATCTTCTTTCTACCAAATCCAAATCCTGTGAGAGAGAGTTGAGTGTTGGGGAGACTATCATTTGAAGCACAAGATCAAGTAGTTCATCATCAACACACCATTTGTTACTTCTTGGAGAGTGGTGTCTCCTAGATTGGCTAGGTGTCACTTGGGAGCCTCCGACAAGATTGTGGAGTTGAACCAAGGAGTTTGTAAGGGCAAGGAGATCGCCTACTTCGTGAAGATCTACCGCTAGTGAGGCAAGTCCTTCATGGGCGATGGCCATGGTGGGATAGACAAGGTTGCTTCTTCGTGGACCCTTCGTGGGTGGAGCCCTCCGTGGACTCGCGCAACCGTTACCCTTCGTGGGTTGAAGTCTCCATCAACGTGGATGTAGGATAGCACCACCTATCCGAACCACGGGAAAAACAACCATGTCTCCAATAGCGTTTGAATTCTCCAAACCCTTCCCTTTTCATTCTTGCAAGTTGCATGCTTTACTTTCCACTGCCTATACACTCTTTGCATGCATGCTTGAATTCTGTGACGATTGCTTGACTTGTCCTAAAATTGCTAAAATCTGCCAAGAACTAAAATTGGGAAAAGGTTAAGTTTTTATTTGGTCAAGTAGTCTAATCACCCACCCCCCCTCTAGACATACTTCCGATCCTACAGTTTCCTTCCAAAAATAACTTCTCCAGTTGATTTCGTTCCATTTCGACTCCGTCTGATATTCCTTTTCTTCGAAACACTGAAATAGGCATAAAACAGCAAATCTGGGCTGGGCCTACGGTTAATAGGTTAGTCCCAAAAATAATATAAAAGTGGATAATAAAGCCCAATATTGCCTAAAACAGTAGATAATATAGCATGGAGCAATCAAAAATTATAGATATGTTGGAGACGTATCAGCTGGCGCACCCCCACCGAATATTACAGGAATCAAAAGCAAGAAGCAAGTCACGTACCTAGACGGTGGCCCGCGTTCTCACAAACGCCTTCATGCACTGCAAGAGGGCGGCGGCTTCGGCCTTGAAGTCAGCCTGAACATCTTGTGCCGCCTTGATCAAGGCGCTCGTCCCGCCCCCGTGCACCCATTCTGCCGGCGCGGCGCTGGTCGCATTGGCTTCAGGGGCCGACGAGCTGGCGCTCCCGATCTCCACCGGCCTCGGCGCCAATGTTGCTTTCTCCATCCCGCAGCGCACAGGAGTGCGGCCCGTGAGACCTGAGCCCATCACCAGTTCGCCTCCGGCTGGTGTCACCAATGGGGCGGCCGGCTGGCTGCCCTTCACATCCGCAGTCGGCGGTAGCGGAGGCACCTCCATTTCTGGCAAGACGGCTCACCGCCTTCCCTCTCCATGACCGGTTGCTCATCGCCGGCTCCCCCAGCCGGCGCTAAGAACTCTGGCGCTGGTGGCGCGGAGCACAGAGGGATGATGAGCTGCGGGATCTGCCGGCGGGCGGCATCCTCCGCCCTTTCCTTGGCCGCAGCGTCGGCTTGGGCCTTGGCCGCGGCGTCCGCTTCCGCATGCGCCGCCTTGCCAGCGGCCGCCTTGTTGGCCTCCGCCTTCTTGGCGTGGGCTTCTTTTTCCTCATGCACCTCCCGTGCATTCCGCTCTTGCGCCTCCTAGAGATCGGCGGCCGGGTCTATGCGGCGGTTGTTGGTGGTGCCCTCCGCTGCCCTGATGACGGAGGCGGAGGTTGACCACTCAAGAGAGAGCGGGGCCCTGCTCCAAAGAAAAAAATAGTAGAAAGAAGATTCAGAAGGAGTCGTCAAGACAAAAAATGAAAGGAGACACAAGAAAAGTTGAAGACTTACGCCAACACCATCGGAGGCTGTTTGGGGGCCTTCTAGAACTTGGCCGCCTTTGTGGCGGCCTCGCGTCGCTTGGTCACGGCGGACATGTTCTTGGCTGCGGCGGCCGAGTGCTTGGGTCTCTTGGGATGGCTGCCGAATAGCAGCACGCCTCGGCGCTTCGGCCCACCGCATGGTGCGGTTGGAGCAGCTGAGGAGCTTGCGCCCGCCCTGTCGGAAGGCGGTGTCGGCGCGGCGCCTCCTCCTCCTCTTCCTCCTTCACATCGTCATCCGACCAATCTTCCACGCCCCCTCCTGCGGAGCCGCCTGCTACACCGCCACCGCCTGTGGCGTCGTCCTCCAGGGCAGCCGCTCCCAAGTTGGGGTCCGACATGTCGCTCGCATCCCGGTCCGGCATGAAGTCGATGTTGGCCTGCAACTGGAGGGGGAGGAACTGCGTCATGGTCGAGCTGGTCAGTCGGCAAGAGAGGCTGGCAAGAGAGAAGCCGGCAAGAGAGAAGCCGGCAAGGGAGATCCCGACAAGAGAAAAGTAAAAGAACCAAGAGATTAACATAGGCGGCGGATCTGTGTGGGAGTACGACCGCTTGCCAAACTACCACCCCTCCGGCTCGAGCTTGAGGTTGACAATCTCGTTCACCAGATAGGTCACCTCGGCAGTCGGCATTTCCTTGGTGCACATCCGGCATGGGTCGCGATGCTCACTCATCTGGCTAATGATGTGGGGCCGGCCCTGGAGCGGGAGGACTCGACGCACCACGAAGGCGAGCAGCAAGTCGGCCGCCTTGAGGCCCTCCGACTCCTTCATCTCCTTGAGGAAGGCGATGACGGCGGAGGCGTCGGGCGACAGCGGCTTCGGCTTGAAGCCCCAATTGGTGTGGGGCTCAGCAGGTGGCCCGGCCACATATTCCGGCAAGTTGATGAAGTCGATTCTCGGGTTGACATTCTACACATAGAAATACGACTTCTGCCACAGCTTCACCGACTGTATCAGCTTGATTGCCGGGAAGGCGTTTCTAGCACCTGGACGCCGCACGACGATGAAAGCACCACACTGAGCCGCCTCCTCCCTCACGGAGGTGCCAAGTTTGGTGTAGAAGAATGCTCCCCAAAGCTCGAGGGTGGGGAGGATGCCGAGGTACCCCTCGCAAAGGGTGACGAAGGCCGACAGCAGCACCACCGTGTTCGGTGCGAGGTGGTACGGCTGCAGTCGGTAGAAGGTGAGGAACGAGCGGAGAAAGCCGCTCGCCGGCAGGCCAAAGCCACGGAGGAAGTGCGAGCAGAAGATGACGCACTCGCCTTCCTCTAGCGCCAGCAAGATCTCGTCGGCGGGCGGCACACGCGTCTTGACGTAGCCCATGCCGGGCAGCCGCCACGTGTCGCAGAGGAACGTGAGATGGTCTTCATGGGCGTTGGAGCCGTCCCAATCACCAGAACGCTCCATGACGGCCCGAGCTCGACGAAGAGGCCGACGGCAGTGACGAGTGTGCGAGCCCGCGGCGGAGCAGAGAGAGGGCTAGGAAAGGAGAAGCTCGAAGACGATGGCAAGCCACAGCAGCACTTTGATGGAGCTCGAGTGCGGCGGCGGCAAGGAAGAAGAAGAAGGGAGAGGGGGCGAAGGAAAAGAGAACGCGCGTGCCTTGGCCGCTCCCCTCCTCCCCCAATTTATAGCCCCTGGCTGTGAAGCCGAGGGGGCGGGGCGTGGGATTCACTGCGCCCACGTCCCACGGCCCCGCATTTGCCACGCGGTAAAAGCGCGTAGTGATGGCGCATGGGATCCCAACCGCCCCGACTCAGCTGCAGCGGATCCGCGCGCGTGCCGAGGCTTGGTAGCGGCGGGCGGCAGGCCTAGGGGCCTAGCTAGCGCACCACCTGGCTCCCACCTCGACGGTTCAAAATCCACCAAGCGGCCATTCACCTCACCCGCCTCCTAGCAGTCGGCCTACCAGAAGACGGACAAGATAAACAAACAAGACTACTCGGAGTAGGGAGCTGCTGGGGCACCCCGCCTTATCGACCGCGGCGACCCACCAGGTTTTTGGACTACTGTCGGAGTTATTGGCCATGGGTAGCCTCATTTGCCCCCCATGGCATTTCAAGACATCGGGGCCGACTGGACCCCTCAAGACTCAAAGCCTGGCCGCCGCCTTCTCATGGCCGACTGGTCCCATCGGCCGGCTGCCAGAAGGCGGAGAATACTGGGGGACGGCCATGAAGCGGGCCGCCTTCTAGCAGGCGGCCTCCAGAGAGGCCGGCTCCTAGAAGACGGTCCCAAGCGCCCTCAAAGTCTGCACCCCCATAAAGACGACAAGACGGGGCATGGCTATAGTGAAGCCTGCCACCCCCAAATCCAGGGCGAGTCATGGTTACACGCCGTACAAGCCGGAGATCTCCTGCATGGCGCGGCACTATAGCCACTCCGCCCGTGACATCACCCAAGCCAGAAGAACCATGCTCGCACGATGGGCTGTCGATACAGCCCGCAGGCGGCATGCCCTACTTGCCAGTGAGAAGCTAGAAGGCGGCTAGCTTGACCAGTCGACCTGAGGGGAGAGGCCGACACCCAGTAGGCGGCCCTCCCCCTCCATGGGAGTTTGTGCGCTGTTAACCAGAAGAGATGGGGAATGGCTATAGTGATCGCCCGCCAGGCGGTGGGACTGTAGCCATGCCCTCCCCGACAAAGCAAACGTCATTAGAAGCTAGGTTACAGTGATGAGCAGCCGGCAAGACCCGCCAGCGGCGGTCGCAGTCTGTCGATCGTGTACAGGACAGCCGGCGGGGCCCACCAGTCGGCGGGCCCCAGTAGCTAGTGGAGAAGCCGATTACCAGAGAAACTGACGGCCTGGGCCTACACCCGGCCAGTTGACCATTGTACCCCTGGGGGTAGGCCTATATAAACCCCTAGGGCACCCATGCAAAGGGTTCAGATCCTTAGACTACACCACCACACACGTAGAGAAAGGAGAGATCTAGCCTTGCCCTTCTTCCTCCTCTAGCGAACAGCTCAAGGAGCAACTTGTAGCTACTTGTTGAGATACTGACCATGCGGAGACCCAGCAGAGCAGGACTACGGGTGTTATCTCCTAGGAGAGCCCCGAACCTGGGTAAAGTTCGCCGGCGTACGTGTCTATGCCTCATCCCGCTTCCTGGCACCAGCGACGTCTTACTATCCCCCACTATGATAAGCCACCCGTTGGCATATGTCGCACCAAAATCCGACAATTACCCACCTGTACCCTAAATTAATTTTTTTCATACCCTTTCAATGATATGCGTAGCTAGCAAACTTATTGTGGACTCCCCTGGCTTCTCCTCATGAGTCACGCCACCGTGTTCTCCTATAGCTTCTCAATGGCCGATCTATAGAGCTTCCACCGCATGCAAACGAGGACCTCAGTTTAGAAACTTGCCTCATGCATATGTATCCGTACAACGTTGGGTTAGCTAGGTACATGCTGACATGAAGACTTGCCTTGACGTTCATATATATGCCGCCATTGTCGCCGCCGCGTACAACCCCATACAGCGAGGAGTACGTGATGACATGTATATTTGTGTTGCAGTTCTTGTGTACGCGGTACGCTGCTGTCGCCGTGGCATTCACTCGGTAGTTACGGCCATGCCAATCGATTGTCCAACAAATGCAGATGAGTGACCTCAAATTTCCAATTCTCTTCATGCATGCATCCATAAAACGAGAAGCCAGGTATCATGGGTATGCCTGCGGTAGCTACAAGATCGATCGTTGGAGATGCCCCATGCACACACAACTCAAACCTAGCTAGGTAAAGCTACATGACATCTATACTCGACATTCAAAAGTGTAGAATATGTGAATTGCACGATATATTGCTCTCGTGCATAGGCACATATATATGATGTACAAAGGTGGGCCACGGACCTCAACTATACAAGGAACTAGGAGGCGGGCCCAATACACAATATGCACATAGCACATATACTCAACACCCCCCTGCAGTCGAAGCGGCACCGCGGCTGAAGCAAAGACTGGAACGGAAGTCCTCAAATGACGCCGTAGGCAAGCCCTTGGTCATGATATCTGCAAATTGTTGGGAAGTAGGGACGTGTAAAACATGAATATGGCCAAGGGCCACCTGTTCCTGAACAAAATGAATATCCAACTCAATATGCTTGGTCTGTCGATGATGCACCGGGTTAGCAGAGAGGTAGACCGCCGAGACGTTGTCGCAGTAGACCACCGTGGAATGGTCAATGGGGCAAGAGAGCTCCTGAAGCAGTTGGCGAAGCCATGAACACTCAGCTACAGCGTTGTCCACCACATGATACTTAGCCTCAGCACAGAAACGAGAGACTGTAGGCTGCCGCTTGGACGACCACGAGATGAGTGAGGTTCCAAGGTAGACACAATAGCCCGAAGTGGAGCGACGAGTGTCAGTGCAGCCCGTCCAGTCTGCATCGGAGTAGGCGATGAGGGCGGTGTCGGCGGAGGCATGAAGCGTGACACCAAGATCCATAGTACCACAGATATAGCGGAGAATCCGCTTGACGGCAGCCCAATGAACGTCGCGAGGAGCATGCATATGAAGACACACATGCTGCACGGCATACTGGATCTCCGGTCGAGTCAGAGTGAGGTACTGTAGAGCACCAACGATAGACCGATAGAAAGCAGCATCCGAAGCAGGAGAACCATCCGTGGCATAAAGCTTGGCCTTCGTATCAACATGCGTAGCGGTGGGCTTGTAGTTAAGCATGCCGGCGCCCTCGAGCAACTCATGAGCGTACTTCCGCTGATGAAGGAAGAAGCCATCCGTACGGCGCACCACCTCGACACCGAGGAAGTAGTGCAAAGGACACAAGTCCTTGATGGCGAACTCGGTGCAAAGACGAGTCGTGAGCTGACTAAGGAGACCAGCCGTACATGCCGTCAGGATGATGTCGTCAACATAGAGCAACAAGTAGGCCATGTCAGAGCCCTGATGATAGATGAAGAGCGAGGCGTCCGAGCGGGTAGAGCGGAACCCAAGATGGTAGAGAAACGTCGCGATGTGCTGGTACCAAGCGCGCGGAGCCTGCTTGAGTCCGTACAAGGACCGCGAAAGCAGGCACACGTAGTCGGGAAGCGCCGGGTCAACAACCCCGGTGGGCGGCTCGCAGAAGACCTGCTCCTCGAGGTGACCATGAAGGAAGGCATCGGAGACGTCCATCTGGTGCACCGGCCAAGCACGGGAGACCACAAGGTGGAGAACCATGCGTATCGTGCCGGGTTTGACGACCAGAGCGAAGGTGTCTGTGAAGTCGATGCCAGCACGCTGTCGAAAGCCACGAACGACCCAGCGCGATTTGTAGCGATCAATGGTACCATCAGGATGGAGCTTGTGTTTAAAGACCTACTGCCCGGTAATCACGTTGGCGAGCCGGGTACGGGGAACAAGCTACCACGTCCGGTTGCGCAACAGGGCGTCAAACTACTCTTGCATCGCAACCATCCATAGCAGGTCACGAAGAGCGGCTCGAACGGAGGACGACAACGGCGACGGCTCAGAGGTGGACGTCGCATGGACGTAGTCATCTGAGGTGTAGCGCAAGCTCGGGTAAAAAACGCCCATACGGACGTGGGTGACCAGACCAGCCACAGGCGCCGAGGGGGCCAAGGGCGCCGGGGGAGCCGAGGGGGCCGCAGGCATCGGGGGCGCCAGGGGGCGCGGGGGCCGCGGGCACCGGAGGAGCCGCAGGGACCGCGGGCGCCAATGTCGGGGGCGCCGGTGGTGCCAGCGCCACGGCTGTAGGTGGCGCAGCATGCGGGGGGGCCTCAACGCCAGGGGGCGGGCAAAGTGAGGCACATGAGCGCCCTGGGAGAGGCATCGAGGAGCACACGTCACCAGTGGCGGGAGGAACAACTGGGGTACCTGGTGAAACGGAAACACATGCTCATCAAAGTAAACATGCCGGGAAGTGAACACATGGTGGGAGACGGGATCATAGCACCGATATCCTTTGGAGTTGGAGGGGTAGCCGATGAAGATGCAAGCGACAAATCGAGGTGCAAGCTTGTGAGAAGTAGTGTCGGCAGTGCTGGGATAGCAAAGGCACCCAAAAATATGCAAGCCATCATAAGATGGGGGCGTACAAAGAGAAGATGGTGAGGTGCGTAGTTCCACCGTGGGCGGCAGGGCCGAATGTTAAGGAGAAGTGATGCAATGGCGAGTGCATCCGTCCAGAAACGAGGCGGCACGTTAGCATGAAACTGGAGCGTGCGAACGCAGTCGTTCAGAGTGCAAAGGACGCGTTCGGCTCGACCGTTCTTCTGTGAAGTATACGAGCATGTGAGACGAAAAAATATGCCATGATGCGACAGAAAAGTGTGGAAAGCAAGGTTGTCGAACTCTTTTCATTGTCAGTCTGAAGAGCAAGGATGGGACGCCCAAACTGCGTGCTGACATAGGAGTAAAAAGCCGTCAAAGTGGAGAGTGCATCCGACTTTCTGCGCGAAGGAAAAGTCCGCACATAATGAGAATAATCATCAAGGATAACCAGATAATACAAATAGCCCGAATTACTAGGAACCGAAGAGGTCCACACATTGCTATGAATCAACTAAAAAGGAAAACGCGTTGGTGGTGGAGTTATTAAACGGAAGGCGAACATGTTTGCCGACACGACAGGCATGACAGTTGTGATCCTCTATCTTATGGCAACTGAAACTGAAACTCCTAAGAATATGATGAAGTGTGACGGGGTTGGGATGACCCAAACGAGTGTGACAGATATCGACGCCGGCGGAGAGAGCAACCGGTGCGGTGGTGGAGGTCGACGGCGAATGCACTGGATAGAGCTCATCGAGGCTGTCGCATCGGTGAAGTACCCTCCTGGTGCGAGCGTCCTTGACACAAAACCCAAGCTCGTCAAATTCAACAGTAACAGGATTTTCACGAGTTAAACGACGAACGGAAACAAGGTTCTTAATAAGATGAGGTGACACAAGTATGTTAGACAAAGTAATAGGCATGGAATTAGAAGGAAAAAAGTGTGCCTGACATGTGTGATAGGGAGTGTGGAACCGTCGCCGACAATGATGCGGCGGTCGGTGGTGACGGCAGTGAAGGAGGCAAGACTATCAGGATGAGCAAATATGTGAGCCGTAGCCCCGGTGTCCATGTACAAATCATCACCTCTGGTGTAGTTGTTCGGCGTAGGAGCGGCATGCAGTGCAGGAAGGAGCATCAGGTCCCAGGGCGCCGGTGGCAGGGCCGGCGAGGGGGACCGAGACGCCATGGGGAGGCCTTAGTCACCGCTCGGCAGCGGCGGTGGGTAATCTCCAGACGGAATGGGAAGCAGCCCTGCCTGCGACTGCAGTGCCGGGTAGGCCAGATGGCCCGTCGGAAAACCTACTGGCCCGCTGACAGATGCTGCAAGTACTGGGCGCCGTCTGGCTGCGGCCCAGCGGGCGAGTGCTGGCCTGCGGACGACCCCCGCCAGTACCCGGGAGCCCCGTACACGGGCGCGTCGAACGTGCCGCGCAACAGCAAGGGGTCGACGGGCAGAGTCGGCGCCGACGGCGGGGCGACGATGGACTGGCAGAAGAGCGCCAGCGGTAGGGCGGCGACGTACGCCAGCGGGGCAGCGGAGCCGAGCCTTGCGGCAAGTCGGGACGGGCTGGCGGGGCCGCCACGTAGGGCACCGGTGGCTGAACGGCCGAGGCGGCGACGGGCGGGCCAGTGGACGCCATCGCGGGCAGAGAGGAAACAGTGGTGTGGCGCTTGGCGCGATGCGGCTGGTAGCAGCGCGTGACGCGCAGGCAGAGAGGAACAGGCGTCGCGGCTGGGCAGGTGGAGGGCGCAGCGCTTGGCGACTCGGTCAGCGGGTGGTCGGGTGGCGACAGCGGGCGATGCAATGCGATGCAGCGCGGGTCGGGTAGCAGGCGGCGTTTGTAATGGAATATGACAACATGGACGTACACAAGCACGTACACAGGCTGATGGACCCTTACGGGAAGCTAGCTTCCATGTACTAGTCAACACCCACATATAACAACGCACGCGAAGCGAGCGGGCGGGCTAGGCGGTCGATGCTGGCGGGGCGGGGGATGCTAGCTGGGCGGGCGGGGCTAGCGGGCGAGAGGAGCAGCGCGGCGAGCGACTGGGCTAGAGGAGCAGCTCGGTGGGCGGCTGGGCGATGCGATCGGACGGGGCGGCCGGCGCGGTAGGGTGCGCGGGCGGCGGGGTGGTGGTGGTGCGGAGGAGACGCGCGGCGGCGGCGGCGGAAGCGAGAGATAAAATCTAGAAAACTAATATCATGTAGAATATGTGAATTGCATGATATATCGCTCTCGTGCATAGGCACGTATATATATGATGTATAAAGGTGGGCCACGAACCTCAACTATAAAAGGAACTAGGAGGCGGGCCCAATACACAATATGCACATAACATATATACTCAACAAGAAGGACCTCCGATTCACGGGAAAGAATATTGATTACTCTTACCCACATTGCCATACAATTTGGTATTTCCTAGCGAATATATGTTTTGTCTTTGATGGTATGAATGCCTCGCTATTTTTTTCTTGAAATATCTACTTTCATGTGTGTCCCCTATGTACATGTCTCATTGACTTTTATGATGAAAGTAGAAATACCAAATATTCGCATGATTGTGAAATGTAAAGTTAGTTAATATGATATTTATATGTTATTTGTGTTGACTCCAGAATATTTATTTGGTTTACGGCAGTAATTGTTTGCAAAATCATATTTTAACAAAGTTTCTTTAAAGTTCGCCACCCGAAGTATCTAGATATTTCAAACCATCCTTTGCAAATCTCATAGTAAATATATTTTATTTTAACATGGCAGATTTTATTTACATTTTATCCTAAATGACAATATATAGTTTTCTATTTATGTGTTTACAATATGTTCAGCTTCAGTATTGATTGATATTAATTCTTTTTAATTACCCTTCTTAACACTGTACAGACATCACATTTGCGGTGATAATACATTGTTTAGGCATTACAATTATGTTCAATGTAACTTTTGTTAATATAGATCTAAGTTCATGTCATGTCCTCGCACTTTTTTTTGTGACAATTATTCAACACTTCACTAGAAAATTCTTACGTTTGCATTCTTGACTTCGTAATTAAGTATTAATTTGGTAGTTGTTGTAGAATGCATGAGCTGGCAACAAATCTTACATCGTTACAGGTTAAAATAACCACATTAAATATTATAATGCTAACTCCACATACAAATCAAATCCGCTTATACTTGAAGTTGGATATTTATCTCCAATCGGTGTATACTCTTTTGTACAAACTTTGGACAACAACACCATGTGTCAAATCGCATGACTATGGTCCCTAAAAGAAGTGGTACCATAGATTTTTGTATTATGTATATCTAACACTATTCTATATTTAGGTTTATGCTTTACCAAAAAAATGAAAGGCAAGATCTGAATGGATATAATAAAGTTCTAAAAATAGTGAGTTTTCAAGATAAACTATCCACCTTTACTCCAATCTCATATCATACTATTAACCTTTTTTGGCACATTTCTGAAGTTAAACCGTAAATGACGAAAAATATGCTAGATGACTCTATATGTTGTTAACAACTACTGTCGGTGGGAAACGACATCTATGCGATCACAAGAATCCCTACTGCGGTTGCTGGGCGCGGGGTTGAGAGAAGAGCGGATCTAACAGAGAGCACGCGGTTCGTTTATCCAGGTTCGAGCCGCGAGGATGCGTAAAACCCTAGTCCTGCTTTGGTGGATGTATTCTGGGTTCTTGAACTAGCTACGGAGTGTAACGAGATCCAAAAAGCCGAATCCTTTTCTCGTGTGCCATGGGCCTCCTTTTATAGCCGAAAGGGACTGCCACAGTGGCACATAGGAGGTGGAAAGTGCTACAACGTCATGAGCTTATTGGTGGTATTACAGGACAAAGCGCATTTAATGCAAGGCTTAGGTGTCCCTTCACTTTGTCGGGGACGGGGGCGAGGCCCGTCCTGTCCGTCGCCGCTCCTCCAAGCTTCGACACGCACCCTGGCCAGCGATGCATGCGGTGCCATGTAGGCAGGCAGGCAGCTGAGATGGCGCGGTGGTGGAGCCTCCACGAAGGGCTGCATGTTGCCACGCAGGTGCCTGCCCAGCTGGTTGGGCTGGCAGCTGCATGCGAACGGCGGTGGAAACTTGGTTGGTGCGGGCCTGACGGTGGCCCTGCTAGTGCGCTTGGCGAGGGCCTTGCCTGGTGGCCCGGCAAGGGTCTTTCCGGGTGGCCCCACAAGGGTCTTGCCGTGGCGCGCAGGCGTCCCCGGCAAGGATCTTGCTGAGGGTCTTGTGGGTTTCTTCGGAGAGGATGGCTGCCTTCCTATCCTCATTTGATTTTGACTATTCTTTGTCTTCACAAAGAAATGCATGCCACCACAGAGGTGCCTCCCGAGCCCTGTCCCAATGCATTCGTCGAGCGTTGGTGGGCTCAAGGGTGGCTCACTCGACTGGCGTGGGCGAGCTGCACCGGCAAGGGTCTTGCCGGGGCTGCTGAGGCTGTCCCGGCAAGGGTCCTTGCCGGGGAAACCTGCTTCGTCCATCTGATCTTTGTGGCCTTGGTCCTTGTCGTTGCTTTGCTTCATCTTGGGCTTCGGTCTTACCTTGGCTCACCTGCCTCGCTCTGCTTGGTGTGGTCGCGGGCGCGGCTCCGACTGCCCGTGCACAGGTAAAGGGGTGCAAAAATGTGCCCTAGTTTTGTACATCGACAGGAGCCCCCGGGCCTAGGCCACACATAAGCGCGACAAGTTGTTGGGTCAGGCCCAGAACGATGCGCGGGCAAGGCGGGGCGGTTTCTACCGCGGTAAGATTTTTCGCGCGCGGCGCGGCGTGGAGGGGTGTGCGTGACGTGGGCGGCATGCGTGGGGCGGTTTCCACAAGCATGCATCACATCGCAGTAAATGGGCAGCGCGCCCCGCGGCTTCCCCATAAAAAGGGATACCCGCGGGCGCACTATTCCTTTTACCCTTCGCGCAACCCCAATCTCGGAGACCTCCGCCTGTCGCCCTCCTCTTCTCCAAGCTTCATCTCCGCTCGCCGCCGTTGTGCTTCTGCCGCCCTCCGCTCCTCCCTCCTCCTTCAACCACCATGGCACCAAAATCCACCAAGGGCAAAGGGGTGGCCAAGGATGCCGGGGATGTGGAGCCACCGGAGAGTGCGCTGTCGGGGTAACGGACGCAGTCCGCCTTCTTCTTCCCCTCAACGGTCGATGTGCTCGAGCTTCGGGACTCCTTCAGGCCCCTGTGGGGAGTGAAGACGGGGGGGGGGGGGGGGGGAGAATTCGGGGCACCCGACCACGCGCGTCATCCCCGCCACCTGCGCCGACCCTGCCCCAAATCGGTACCCCTTCTTTGTTGATTACTTTTCTTGCGGGCTCTGCCCTCCCTTCTCCGATTTCTTCAGTGACATCATGCACACCTTCGGCTTCCGTCTCTTGGATTTTACTCCGAATGCGGTGGCATGCATGGCCCTTTTCGGGCATCTCTGCGAGGGCTTCGCCGGGGTGCACCCCAACACGAAGCTCTTTCGCCATTACTTCTCCCCTCGGATCCAGCCGGGGGCGCCATCTCTGGTTGCATCACCTGGATCCCAAGATCCAAGGGGGTGTACCCGTACGGCGCCATGAAGGAGAGGTGGGAGGAGTGGCGGGGCCGGTGGTGCTGGATTGAAGAGAAGGACCCGCCGGCGTTCTGCAAAGTTCGTCGGGCGTCGCCGGTTCACGGCAGCGATTGCAGTGATGTTGATGCCGCCGACAGAAAGCTCACGGTTGCCACCACCAGGATTCTCCGGCTTACCCAGGCCGGGCTCACCCTCGAAATGATCGGGGCGAACTTCATCCGCCACCGGATTGCTCCGCTGCATAACAAGGGGAGGCCAACCTGGCTCTTCACGAACCCCGCTGACATCATGCGACTCCGCCCAGGCCTTGACTACAACTTCACGGTGATGGCGCACGCCCATTTCTACCAGCGGCTCTTCCAGCTTGACGTGGGCCGTGACGGCGAGGTCGAGCGGACTGGCAAGGTTGCGAGGGCCGCCGCGAAGGCCGGCAAGGTCCTCAAGGGGCCCTTGTTCAAGCTGCCAACGGGGGTGGTCCCGTGAAGCTGAGCCCGATTTCGGACTGCAACGCACATGGCCCCGATCCGATATCATTGCCCCGGTCCGATATCATTGCCATGATTTTGGACTGCAACGCACATGGCCCCGAACCGAGCTGGAAGGAGATGAAGGACGTCGAAGTGCAGCAGTTCTTTGACTCCCTGCACGAGGGGTATGTCAACGCCGACGCCGAGCGACTGCTTGTCATGGACACCACCCAGGCGGAGCTGGACTACATCGCCACCAGGGCGAGGGAGGCACAGTTCGCCAGGGAGGCCGGCAATGATGGCGGCGTGGAGGACAAGGCCGCGACAACCGCGGAGGAGGAGGAGCTTCCCCGGTGGGCGGCAGCCGCCGGGGGAGCCAGCAGCGCCGGCACTGAGGCTCCACTGGTTGAGGATGTGACCGGCGAGTCGTTGGAGGAGGAGGAGGACGAGACCGCAGACCGAGCGCCACCTGCGGGGAGGGGCGAGTCCTGCGGCGGGCCAGTTCCGGTGAGCCGGTTCGGCCCTGTAGGGCTGCGCAACCGCAGCTAACCTTGGAGGGGTCCCGGCCCCACGAGGGACGCGTCGGCGAACAAGCCGGCGTAGGTCGCAGTGAAGAAGAAGACAACCGCTCCTTCTTCATCCAAGCGTGCCCAGACGCCGCCTCCCTCCCCTCCTTCGGCGAACGTCAGCGTGGGGATCACCTTTGATTATGGATCCCTCAGTCCGAGGAGGAAGAGGAAGACCGCAGAGGAGGAGGAGGACGACGAGTAAGCATCCGGTTCCTCTCTGTTATCTCTGCCTCCCCAACCTGCGTTACTGATCATGACTTGTTTTCATCTTTGCAGGGACACGGAGACGCTGGCCCAAAGAGCAAAAAGGGCCAAGGTCTCGACGGGTGGCCAGCCCCCGGCTGGTACTTCGAGGGCGCCCTTGGTGGTATTGAGCAGCCCGGACAGCAGCCCCCGGCAAAGCCTCCAACGTAAGTTCATCATTCTTCTCTCTTCGACATGTGCCAGGGGCGCGAAACTTTGGTGCTGACCTTGCCAGGTGTGCGGGAGGGGAGCAACAGCAAGAGGAGCCATAGGGGGCTACTCCCAACACACCGCCCCCATCGACCACGCTGCCCCGAGGGACGTCCCCGGCAAGGGCACCAAGCACCGAGCCCACACATGTACATGGAGGTGGAGGAAGAGAACTTGTGCGCCCGTGGCTTTGCCTCGACGCCAAATGTTGGCGGGGATGATACTTACGTTTCCCAACCGGGTGCCGGCACTAGTAAGTCATTCGCCGTTCGTCCCTGCTTCTTCTTCTTTCCGGTTCTTGGTCTTGGCTTTGCCTCACCCCCGTTTTTGGCACCCAGATTCCTCCTTGATGGACCCAGAGGACCTGGACGCCGTCATCGAGGGCATCGCCAAGGCCGCTGGTGTCTACTACACAACCTTCTTCTTGTAGATGTTGTTGGGCCTCCAAGTGTAGAGGTTTGTAGGATAGTAGCAAATTTCCCTCAAGTGGATGACCTAAGGTTTATCAATCCATGGGAGGCGTAGGATGAAGATGGTCTCTCTCAAACAACCCTCCAACCAAATAGCAAAGAGTCTCTTGTGTCCCCAACACACCCAATCCAATGGTAAATTGTATAGGTGCACTATTTCGGCGAAGAGATGGTGATACAAGTGCAATATGGATGGTAGATATAGGTTTTTGTAATCTGAAAATATAAAAACAGCAAGGTAACAAGCGATAAAAGTGAGCGTAAACGGTATTGCAATGCTAGGAAACAAGGCCTAGGGTTCATACTTTCACTAGTGCAAGTTCTCTCAACAATAATAACATAATTGGATCATATAACTATCCCTCAACATGCAACAAAGAGTCACTCCAAAGTCACTAATAGCAGAGAACAAACAAAGAGATTATGGTAGGGTACGAAACCACCTCAAAGTTATTCTTTCCAATCAATCCATTGGGCTATTCTTATAAGTGTCAGAAACAGCCCTAGAGTTCGTACTAGAATAACACCTTAAGACAAAAATCAACCAAAACCCTAATGTCACCTAGATACTCCAATGTCACTTCAAGTATCCGTGGGTATGATTATACGATATGCATCACACAATCTCAGATTCATCTATTCAACCAACACAAAGTTCTTCAAAGAGTGCCCCAAAATTTCTACCGGAGAGTCAAGACGAAAACGTGTGCCAACCCCTATGCATAGGTTCATGGGCGGAACCCGCACGTTGATCACCAAAACATACATCAAGTGAATCGTGTGATATCCCATTGTCACCACACATACGCACGGTAAGACATACATCAAGTGTTCTCAAGTCATTAAAGACTCAATCCGATAAGATTACTTCAAATGGAAAACTCAATCCATTACAAGAGAGAAGAGGGGGAGAAGCACCATAAGATCCAACTATAATAGCAAAGCTCGCAATACATCAAGATCGTACCAAATCAAGAACACGAGAGAGATAGAGAGAGATCAAACACATAGCTACTGGTACATACCCTCAGCCCCGAGGGTGAACTACTCCCTCCTCGTCATGGAGAGCGCCGGGATGATGAAGATGGCCACCGGTGATGGTTCCCCCCTTCGGCAGGGTGCCAGAACAGGGTCCCGATTGAATTTTGGTGGCTACAGAGGCTTGCGGCGGCGGAACTCCAGATGTATTCTCGTCTGTGGAAGTTTTAGGGTATGTGGGTATATATATGGGTGAAAGAAGTATGTCGGTGGACCTCCGAGCTGTCCACGAGGCAGGGGGCGCGCCCCCACCCTCGTGGGCAGCCCAGGACTCCCCTGGCGTGCACTCCAAGCTTTACCGGTAGCTTTCCTTCCAAAAATAACTTCTCCAGTTGATTTCATTCTGTTTCGACTCTGTTTGATATTCCTTTTCTTCGAAACACTGAAATAGGCAAAAAAACAGCAATTCTGGGCTCGGCGTCTGGTTAATAGGTTAGTCCCAAAAATAATATAAAAGTGGATAATAAATCCCAATATTGTCCAAAACAGTAGATAATATAGCATGGAGCAATCAAAAATTATAGATACGTTGGAGACGTATCAAGCATCCCCAAGCTTAATTCCTGCTCACCCTCGAGTAGGTAAATGATAAAAAAGAATTTTTGATGCGGAGTGCTACTTGGCATAATTTCAATGTAACTCTTTTTAATTGTGGTATGAATATTCAGATCTGAAAGATTCAAGAAAAAAGTTCATATTGACATAAAAATAATAATACTTCAAGCATACTAACAAAGCAATCATGTCTTCTCAAAATAACATGGCCAAAGAAAGTTATCCCTACAAAATCATATAGTCTGGCTATGCTCTATCTTCACCACACAAAGTATTTAAATCATGCACAAGCCCGATGACAAGCCAAGCAATTGTTTCATACTTTTGACATTCTCGAAACTTTTTCTATCTTCACGCAATACATGAGCATGAGCCATGGATATAGCACTATATGTGGAATAGAATGGTGGTTGTGGAGAAGACAAAAAAGGAGAAGATAGTCTCACATCAACTAGGCGTATCAACGGTCCATGGAGATGCCCATCAATAGATATCAATGTGAGTGAGTAGGGATTGCCATGCGACGGATGCACTAGAGATATAAGTATATGAAAGCTCAACAAAAGAAACTAAGTGGGTGTGCATCCAACTCGCTTGCTCACGAAGACCTAGGGCATTTTTGAGGAAGCCCATCATTGGTATATACAAGCCAAGTTCTATAATGAAAGATTCCCACTAGTATATGAAAGTGACAACATAGGAGATTCTCTATTATGAAGATGATGGTGCTACTTTGAAGCACAAGTGTGGTAAAAGGATAGTAGCATTGTCCCTTCTCTCTTTTTCTCTCATTTTTTTATTTTTTTATTTTTTTATTTGGGCCTTTCTCCTTTTTTATGGCCTCTTTTTTTTCTCTATTTTTATTTTTCATCCGGAGTCTCATCCCGACTTGTGGGGGAATCATAGTCTCCATCATCCTTTCCTCACTGGGACAATGCTATAACAATGATGATCATCACACTTTTATTTACATACAACTCAAGAATTACAACTCAATACTTAGAACAAAATATGACTCTATATGAATGCCTCTAGCGATGTACCAGGATATGCAATGAATCAAGAGTGACATGTATGAAAGAATTATGAACGGTGGCTTTGCCACAAATACGATGTCAACTACATGATCATGCAAAGCAATATGACAATGATGGAGCGTGTCATAATAATCGGAACGGTGGAAAGTTGCATGGCAATATATCTCGGAATGGCTATGGAAATGCCATAATAGGTAGGTATGGTGGCTGTTTTGAGAAGATATATGGTGGGTGTATGATACCGGCGAAAGGTGCGCGATATTAGAGAGGCTAGCAATGGTGGAAGGAAGAAAGGTATGTATAATCCATGGACTCAACATTAGTCATGAAGAACTCATATACTTATTGCAAAAATCTACAAGTTATCAAAGCAAACTATGACGCGCATGCTCCTAGGGGGATAGATTGGTAGGAAAAGACCACCGCTTGTCCCCGACCGCCACTCATAAGGAAGACAATCAATAAATAAATCATGCTCCGACTTCATCACATAACGGTTCACCATACGTGCATGCTACGGGAATCACAAACTTTAGCACAAGTATCTCTTAAATTCACAACTACTCAACTAGCATGACTCTAATGTCACCATCTTCATATCTCAAAACAATCATAAGGAATCGAACTTCTCATAGTATTCAATGCACTCATAAGAAAGTTTTACAAATCTTGAATACCAAGCTTATTATTATTATTAAGCAAATTACCATGCTATTTAAGACTCTAAAAATAATCTAAGTGAAGCATGAGAGATCTATAGTTTCTATAAAACAAATCCACCACCATGCTCTAAAATATATAAGTGAAGCACTAGAGCAACAACAAACTACTCTGAAAGATATAAGTGAAGATCAATGAGTACTCGGATAATTATGCAACTATGTGAAGACTCTCTCTCATTTAAGAATTTCAGATCTTGGTGTTTTATTCAAACAGAAATCAAAACAAAAGAAAATAAAATGACGCTCCAAGAAAAACACATATCATGTGGTGAGTAAAAATATAGCTCCAAGCACTAGTAGAAAACAGAGCTTTAGCGCCGGTTCGTAAGGGCCTTTAGTGCCGGTTCCATAACCGGCACTAAAGGGTGGGCACTAAAGGCCCCCCCTTTAGTACCGGTTCGGCACGAACCGGCGCTAAAGTGCCACCACGTGGCGTGAGCTCGCGCCCTGGTATGGGGGACCTTTAGTACCGGTTGGTGTTACCAACCGGTACTAAAGGGTTTTTTTTGAAAATCTTGGAATTTTTTTTTGATTTTTTTATTTTAAATTTTTCTGAATTATTTGATGATTTAGTCTCTAATCACCTCTCTTATCTGCTCAAGTGTGGATCACTCATTCCAAATCATCTAACTTCCCGACCGGTCACCCATCCCTCTCACTACTCTAGCCCGAGCACGCTCAACTTTCGGATTCTATTCTCCTTCGTTTCCGAGTCTGCACTTGTTGTTTTCCTGACAATAGTAAGATGTCAATCCTATTAACCCTCAGGTGTTTAGCTTGAGCATGAAGTCACACATTTCACCGTTTGAGTTTGAAACTATTATTCTACAAAACAATAATTATTTAGTAACGCTAATATTTCTTGAATAAGTTTGACCACAGTTTGACCAGATTTGACCAAAATTCAAAAAATTGAAATAATTATTTAGTAACACTAATATTCTTGAATAATTATGTAGTAACATAAATACTTCTTGAATAAGTAGTTTGACCAGATTTAACCAATTTTTTTAAAAAAAACTGAAATTTGACCATATCTTTTTTTCCTTTTGGAATTTGAGGATTCTAAAAAATTCCAAACAGGTCGTAGGCGGTCTCCATCGGATGCGGATTTTCGTGCTGAATTTTTTGATATATTATACGTTTTTTCTGACATCGTATGCAAAAGTTATAGCCGTTTTACATTTTCCCTACACTTTTTGCAAAACATGTCCAAATTGTAGTTTTCAAATTTTCCTAACTAGTAGATGTAGTAATATAACTACCTCTCGAAGGATTTTATTTTTTGAAGTTTTTATCATTTTCTTTTGATTTTTTCAGAACTGAAATTGCGACACACGGGGGGGGGGGGGTAGAGTTTGAAAATTGCCCTATAGTGCCGGTTTGTGTCACAAACCGGTACTATAGGTCAGACCCCTTTAGTACCGGTTCGTGCCATGAACCGGTACTAAAGGTGATCGTGGGGCCCCGGCCTGACGCCAGCCTGCCACCCCCCCTTTAGTACCGGTTCGTGCCATGAACCGGTACTAAAGGTTCAACACGAACCGGCATTAATGCAATCCCGTTCGAACCGGCACTAATGGTACCATTAGTACCAGGCCAAAATCAAACCGACACTAATGTGCTTCACGTTTGACCCTTTTTCTACTAGTGAAGTAAAGTTACCGATGAACGAAGACGAAAGAGGGGATGCCATCCAGGGCATCCCCAAGCTTACACGCTTGGTTATCCTTGAATACTACCTTGGGGTGCCTTGGGCATCCCCAAGCTTAGGCTCTTTCCACTCCTTATTCCATATTCCATCGAATCTTTACCCAAAACTTCAAAACTTCACAACACAAAACTTAACAGAAAACTCGTGAGCTCCGTTAGTGAAAGAAAACAAAACACCACTTCAAGGTACTGTAATGAACTCATTCTTTATTTATATTGGTTTTAAACCTACTGAGCCTGCTACACTGGGACTTTGCGCCGGGCTTGGCCTTGGCCGACCAGGTGAGAAGGACATTTGGGTCTACAGTTCACTTCTCCCCTCCCGGGACATCAAAGAATTCTATTTGGTGGTCTCGTTCTCTTCGGCTTCGTTCCCTCTTTCGGTGGAATCTGTGGGTGTTGCCTTACATATTGGTGGGATTTCTTCTGGTTTCAATGTGTTACCGATCACTCAACGTTCATTTCGCTTCTCGGTGGCAAATAACAAAGTGGGTCACTTCATATATGGGCTAAAAGATCGTATTTGGCCTGACTTTGTATGTCACTTCCACTTGTTCAATGGTCGTTTTGCCAAAGCCCTTGCCATTGATAATCGCTGGCACGCGGACCAAGAGTTGCATGCCATTGCAGATAGACGTTCAGTTGCTATCAAACCTTTTTTGCAAATGTCATCTCACCACGAGGGCATTGATCATTCTTCTGTTAAGGAGCTTAGTAAATTTGGACTTATTCCTCTGAAAAATTGGAATTTTTCAAACAAGGATGCCCATGAAGCCTCCTCGTCCTCGAGTTCATTGCTGCATAATCAAGCTCCAGTTCAAATTGCACCAGTTACTCCTTGCGACAATTCAGGCGTGATCCCTGTTCCGGGTGCTACTCATATTGCATTAATGAATCATTATTTGACGCAAGCAAAGGTTGAGGAGAACCAAGAGAATAACTACCTTTTATTAGGTACGTTTAAATGTCCTCTTACCGTGCCTTACGCTCCGCTGCCTCTCTATTTTTTAAAACCTGCCTTCAGATATGCTCCTCCTCATGAGATTTGGCCCCCTACGCTTAAGGCCCAACACAAAGCAGACTTGGAGCAGGCCCAATATTCACAGTTGGAAATTGAGGATTTGACATCGAAATGGGCTGCCTTATGTTCTAAATGCCTACAATGGGGGCACAATCAGATTTCTTGCCAAGGTAGGATCATTTGCATTTATTTCTCCGGTCCTAATCACCATGCCATTGATTGCCCCAAGCGTGTTAGTAAATCACAAATTAGTAGGCAAGTACCTTCAATTGGTAGCACTAGGCTCAATTCCGCCGGATTTTTGGGACAATCCTCTTCTGCGCAGCGGCCCAGGTTCAAATCTAATCCGCCCATCCGTTGTGCTGTGTGTGGGTTCTATGGACACGTGGAACAATCGTGTCGCCGGCTGAAATTTGAAAGCAAGTGGAGGAGGGTTGTAAAAATCTGTCCAGCCCGTTCACCCCTCGCGCTCCGTCTTCCACCTCGAAAATGCAAAAGCCCCTGCTCAGCCCTGTCACATCGCCCCTGCAATCACTCCCTCTCGTGAGACGCTTGACCATGGCCAACTACCCCCTCAATCCAGTCCCCTTCCTCCCGCCGGGGTTCGCCGTTGAGCCCGTCCCGGCGGACAGACTGGTTCGTAGTTGCATGGTCGTTGGTCCCCTTGTGCCACTCAGTCATGAGTTCCTTCCAATTGCAGAGACCAGCCACTACGTTCCTCTTCATCGCCGCTCTGCCATCCGTGACCAGATCACTGCATTGCTCCATGAATCTCAGTTGTTCACCACAGAGGTCAGTGATCACCCGTTTGGTATTGGGATCTTTGGGTTTGTTGACTCCTTCATGAGAGATACGGCGGTTAACACCCCTATTGAGTTAGAGGAAGAAGATCTGCTGGTGACATTTGTTCCTCACAATGAGGCTCTCAATAGGCGCATCACTTATTTTGGGCCGGCAGTTTGGTTGATGTTTTTCGGGTTTCCGTATGATTATCAGACTGACTATTATATCAACAAGGCTCTGGGAGGATATGGCGCTCTTGTCTCCTGGTATAATCCGAGGCAGGATCGCCGTTTTGTGTTGCTTAAAACTAGAGTGATCCGTCTGAACTTAATACCCAAGAGCTTTGTAGTTTGGCAACTAGGTGGCGAGCGAAACTGTTGGACAGTTCAGGTGACCATTTTGCGCAGTAACGACTGGAACGGCCTTTTACCTGAAGTTCTGCCACCTGGGGAGGAACAGCCGCCGCCTGATGGAAATCCTCATCCCCTTTTTGGTCCAGATCTCACTGCTGAACAGCTGTACCAGCAACAGGTCCATAACTGGCTTGTTCAAAATGGAGCTCCGCCTGCGGCCAACAATGCAGGTCAGGCTGAAGGAATAGATGCTAACCAGGGGGTCCAAGGTCAAGGTGGCTGGGGTGCTTGGCTTCCTCCACAGCCTGTTCAACTCCCTGCAATGCCATCGCACCTCATCAATTATCAGGCTTGGCTTGCCTCACAGGGTCTGACGTTCCAGCATGGCATAGTTCCTGAAAACAACATCACTGACAGCGCTTTTCAGGCTTGGAATGACTCAATTACTGCGTCTGACAACTCTAGCTCCTCTATGGAGGAGGATGGGAGTCTACCTGATCTAAATGTGGCATTAGATGTGCTGTCTGCTCCATCTGTGGAAGTTCTTAGCAGGGATGCTTCATCTGAATCTTTGACTTTTTCTGTGGATTTACATGCTCAGGGTATTCGATCTGGTCTGTCTGCTCAAGGGGAGGATGTAACGCCCCGGATCTGATGCGCCAGGTGTCCGTCAGTTATTTGCCATCCTTGCCATGTCATGTGCTTGCGTGTTGCACTTTGCCATGTCATCATCTGCATTTCATATCATGTCATCATGTGCATCGCATTTGCATACGTGTTCGTCTCTTGCATCCGAGCCTTTTCCCCATTGTCTGTTTTGCAATCCAGCGCTCCTACGTCCTCCGGTGTCCCCTTTTACCTATTTTCGTGTGCGGGTGTTAAACGGTCTCGAAAAGGACCGAGGCTTGACATGTGGCCTTGGTTTACTACCGGTAGACCGCCTGTCAAGTTTCGTATCATTTGGAGTTCGTTTGGTACTCCAACGGTTAACCGGGTAACCGATAAGGCCTTTTTTGTGTGCAGCCCAACACCCCTCCAAAGTGGCCCAAAACCCACCTAAAGCCCTTCCATCTTCTCAGTCGTTCAATCACGATCGCGTGGCCAAAAACCGCACTCCATTTGGAGCTTCCTAGCCCCCTCTACCTATAAATATGTGTCTCTCCCCGAAATTCGCGGTGCAACCCTAGTCTTCCTCCTCCTCGCGCCGTCGGACTAAAATCCCACCGCGCCGGACATGTCCGCGCCGCCGCCCCGGGCCAATCCCTCGCCGCCACGTCACCGCCGCCGCCCTCTCTCTCCTCCAGCCCCGCCGCCGGCCCGCGTGGCCCGGAGCGGGCCCGCGGGGCCCGGATCCGCCGCCACCAGAGGCGCGCCTGCCCCGCCGCCCGGTTCCGCGCCCGCCGCCGCCGTTCTCCCGCGCGCCGCCGCCTGGTGCCGCGCGCCGCCCGCGACCGCCCGTCCCCGCGAGGCGCCGCCGTCGCCGCCTTCCTCGCCGGACCCCGCCGCCTCTCCGCCGCCCGTCCTCGCCTCTCCCCGCCGCCCAAGGCCGTCGGCACCGCCCAGCTCCCGCGCCGCCCCGGCCGTCGCCGCCCGCCCCGGCGCCGTCCCTCCTCGTCGTCCCCCTCCGCTCCGGCGCCCTGCTCCGGCGAGCCCGGCCCCACCTCGAGCCGATCCAGATCCAGATCCACCGAAGGTTGACCCCGTTTTCTGCACAAGTCCCTAACATTTTTAGCATTGTTCATCGCATCATAACTTTGCATCCATTGAGTATGGCTCCGTTTTATGCGTATGGCATATCAAATTATTCGCCTAGATGAGTACATCATTTCATCTCATTGCATCATTTTCATTTGAGCTCATCTTGATGCCCGAAATGCTGTTAGAAGAGGGATATGTGATGTTAGTTTCAGATCTGTTTCAGTATATGCACTTTTGTCATTTTTGCCATGATTGATGTGTGCATACTATGAAGTTGAGTCCTACATGTGTTTTGTTATATGCCATGCCATCTTTCCAGAGGTTTATGCCATGTATTTTTGTGATCTAGGTGGTGACTAGCACAAGCACGCAAACTAGGGATCATAATGTTGCTGATTTCAGGGACTTAGTATTTTGACCAAGTCATGTTCTGCTGTTATTTTTATGCCATGTGTTCATGTTGTTTCCGGGAGAACTATGCCACTTTTGAGCATGATCATTAAGGATATTTTGAACATATGGATTTGATCTATCAATCCATGCCTTTTTTTGTAATTATGGAGTGCCATAGCTTGAGTCAATCGAGATCTACTTTTGCTATAAAATGTTACTGGCAGATTGTTTACATGTTATTCGATATTGCCAAGCGTGTTGTAGTTGATCCGTGCATGCTATGTTGTTGTTCTTGCCATGTATAGCTTCTAAGCCATGTATTCTTGATGTATGTATTATTAGTTTTTCATGTAATGCTCTGTAGTGAGTGCATCGAGCTCGTAAACATGCCTACTTGTTATCTGTGTTTGACATGTCCAGTTTTCTGCTAAGTCTGAAATTTGTAACGAAACTTGCTTAATTGACATGGGTGCTATTAGATTTTATGGTCCTTTTTGGCTTATGGTCAGTAAAGGACTTTTGTTAAGTGCTTTGAGTAGATTCATACCATGCCTTTTTTTGCTATGTCCTGTTCCTGTAGCATGTTGCTTGCTTGCTCTAAACATGTCATCCTGATGTTAATTTCTGGCATGTTGTTATTTTCACTAAGTCTGTGAACCTGTTATCTTTTGCACTTTTGCCATGCTTGTTTGAACCTGTTATGGAGTGATTTAGCCGTGGCTCAGTGTTCATCTTTTGTCAAGCATCTTGAGTAGATCACTGTCATATGCTTTGTTGATATCTTTGGGTGCAGTAGCTTTATTTCTTTTGCTTGCTAAGTAGCATCATGCTGTTAATGGCAGAATCTTGTCATTCTTGTTTTGCTTGTCTTTTGCAAACCGTGCATCCGATTCCAGTGATCTTTATATCGATTTCAACCGAAATCACCTCACCTTTACAGTGGCATACTTGGTTTGCCAAGATTATGCCTGGTTCGTCTTTTTCCATCCGAAGCATGCATATGCATTGCATACCACATCTCGCATATCATGCCATGTTTATGTGGTGGTTGTTTACTATGTGGCTTGTTTCTTTCCGGGTTGCTCCTCTCGTTAGCTTCGGTTTCGTTCCGGAGTTGTGAGGATTCGTTCGACTACGTCCGTTTGTCTTCTTCATGGACTCGTTCTTCTTCCTTACGGGATCTCAGGCAAGATGACCATACCCTCGAAATCACTTCTATCTTTGCTTGCTAGATGCTCGCTCTGTTGCTATGTCTATGCTGCGATACCTACCACTTGCTTATCATGCCTCCCATATTGTTAAACCAAGCCTCTAACGCACCTTGTCCTAGCAAACCGTTGTTTGGCTATGTTACCGCTTTGCTCAGCCCCTCTTATAGCGTTGTTAGATGCAGGTGAAGATGAAGTTTGTTCCTTGTTGGAACATGAAGATGTTGTTCCTTGTTGGAACATGTTTACTTGTTGGGATATCACAATATATATTATTTAATTAATGCATCTATATACTTGGTAAAGGGTGGAAGGCTCGACCTTATGCCTGGTGTTTTGTTCCACTCTTGCCGCCCTAGTTTCCGTCATATCGGTATTATGTTCCCGGATTTTGCGTCCCTAACGCGGTCAGGTGATTTATGGGACCCCCTTGACAGTTCGCTTTGAATAAGACTCCTCCAGCAAGGCCCAACATTGGTTTTACCATTTGCCTCACCACCACCTACTTTTCCCTTGGGAGTAATTAACCCAAGGGTCATCTTATTTAGCCCCCCCGGGCCAATGCTTGTCTAAGTGTTGGTCCAAACCAGAGCACCGTGCGGGACCGTCCCTTGGCAACTTGGGTTATGTTGGTACCTGTACGCTTAGCTTATCCGGTGTTGCCATGAGAACGAGATATGTGCAGCTCCTATCAGGATGTCGGCGCATCGGGCGGTCTTGCTGGACTTGTTTTGTTGCTGTCGAAATGTCTTGTAGCCGGGATTCCGAGACTGATCGGGTCTTCCCAGGGAGAAGGAATATCCTTCGTTGATCGCGAGAGCTTATAATGGGCTAAGTTGGGACACCCCTGTAGGGTTTTGAACTTTCGAAAGCCGTGCCCGCGGTTATGTGGCAGATGGGAATTTGTTAATGTCCGGTTGTAGAAAACCCAAAGTTGATCTTAATTAAAATACACCAACCGCGTGTGTAACCATGATGGTCTCTTCTCGGCGGAGTCCGGGAAGTGAACACGGTGTTGGAGTTATGCTTGACGTAGGTTGTTCTAGCATCACTTCTTGATCATAGTTGTTCGACCGTGCTTTTGCCTTCTCTTCTCGCTCTCATTTGCGTATGTTAGCCACCATATATGATAGTCGCTTGCTGCAGCTCCACCTCACTACCCTGTCCTACCTTTAAGTTTAAATAGTCTTGATCTCGCGGGTGTGAGATTGCTGAGTCCCCGTGACTCACAGATACTTCCAAAACCAGTTTGCAGGTGCCGATGAAACAGTGCAGGTGACGCACCCGAGCTCAAGGAGGAGCTCGTTGAAGATCTTGTTCATTGTGTTGTTTCATTTCAGTTGATTAGTAGTGGAGCCCAGTTGGGGTCGATCGGGGATCTGTGTAGCTTTTGGGGTAGTCTTCTTTTATTTTGGTTCCATAGCCGGACCTTGATTGTATCTGTATGATGTAATGCTCTGCTCATGTATTGTGTCAAGTGGCGATTGTAAGCCAACTATGTATCTCTTTCCCTTATGTATTACATGGGTTGTGTGAAGATTAGACTTGCGACATTGCTTTGAATGCGGTTATGCCTCTAAGTCGTGCTTCGACATGTAGGAGATATAGCCGCATCGAGGGCGTGACAAGTTGGTATCAGAGCCTTCCCCGACCGTAGGAGCCCCCACTGATTGATCGTTTTTAGCAGCCGAGTTGTGTCTAGAAAAATGTTTTGAGTCATTTAGGAATTATGTATCGGAGAGTTCAGGAATTCTTTTTACTTCCCAGTCTCCTCATCGCTCTGGTAAGGCATCCTGACGTAGAGTTTTGACTCTTCTCTTCTCAAATTTCATTAAATTTTTTTTAGGATCACGCGGGTATCTTAGAATCGTTCCGATGGTTTTGTGATGACAACATTGTCTTGGTGCCTCCTGTCAGCAGGGGTTTAGTGGAGGTGTCCCGGGGAGTTGAGCTCTGAGGTGTTGTCATCATAATTTTATCGTTGCAGTTCTGGAATACCTGAGTTTAGTACGCCGACATCGAAAATCTCTTTTGTACAGTTGTTGGTGAGATAACCCTGATAGCCCAGTACTGAGGCGAGTGCGGGAGTATTGCCATTACTCGTATAACGGATGCTTTTCGAAGGTTGAGGTAGACGATTTCCGAAGGTTTCTTGGTTATGTGTTGAAGGATGGATACAGCTGGATCTAGGTATTGTTAGTTTGGGTGATATATTTTGTGTCCCCTATATCCCTAACACCTGATTGCATAACCAGAAAGTTTCGGGAGTTTATAGGTGGGAATTCAAGTAGCTCCTAGAATATCTTTCCGACAGATGCATGATATGGGATTGGGTAAATCTCTATCATATGTATTTGTTCCGGCTTATTCTGCGAGCCAATCCTTTGTTTTTGTTTTGTTTTGTGGTATTCGAGTTGCTTCATTGTCAAGTGTTGATCCATACCTTCCCTAAACGGTGTTCTCATATTGCTATGTGAATACTAATCCTTCTTGATCATCAAGGTTGTCTTTTCAATCCTTTCCAACCGGTGTGCTTTTCTCCAAGTAAATCCGATCATTTTCAACATCCGCAAGATCAACTCTAAGTATTCTTAATGGTGTTTGCTTCATCCGTTCCAAGTTGCCTTTGTTTTCCCGCCCTCCCACCCTCTTTCTTCAAGGACTCAGATTTCTCAATCAAGTATCCTTATTATTGATGGAAGTTTCTTCATTCTTCTCCTTCATGTTCTTATCCGGTGATTATCATGAATATGGTCAGGAGTTTCAAGTTCATCATTCGTCATTCTTTTCTTCTCCGGGGGATTCAATTCAAGCTTTCGTTGTTGATCATATTCCTTTTCTCATTTCAAGTGCTTTCTTATGCCGGTGTACCTCTTAATCATTCACCTCTTGCTATTCATGTCATCTGGAGTGCTGAGGATATCTCAGAGGATTCAAGTTTCCATTCTCAATTCACTCAAGTTCTTTTGAGGATGCTATCTCATTAAAGCCATTTAATTTAACCGGTACAATCTCTCTTTTCAAGCAATCATTCAACGGTGGTTCTTTTGAGTGGGCCCTAACCCACAGGTCTTTTCCCAGGATCTTACCTGACTCTTCTAATTTCCCCGGAGCTATTCTCAAATTCATTTAAAAGTTTGACGTAAGAATGGATTTTCATCAGTCAGCTGTTTTGCTCCAAGATCTTTCAAATTCTTTTCATCGTTGGTTCACCCTTTCCAATTTACATCCTGGAGCGCCTCAACAATTCATGGTGGTGTTCTCGTCATCATTCTCAACATTCGAAGACCAAAGAAGAGTTTCTCTTAAATCTTGCTCCATTCTCTTCAAGATTCATGGTTCTAGCTTGCTGCCATCCTCTCATAATTGTTTTCGATTGTGAGAATTCTTTTCACCCATCCGGAGCATTTCAGGAGTCTTTTCAGTTTGATTCTCCGAAGGCCATCATTTCAGAAGAATTATTCATTCTCAGCTTCGCCTATCGTTCTCCAAATCTTACCGGTGCATCTTTCAATATTCTCTAATCAGTTCATGATATCTTCGTTCTCATGTATCTAAATTCTGTCAAGTATCTTTATTCGTTTTTTATTTCTTCCCGATGAATTGTGCCTTCGCTTCTTTCATTTTCAGTTCTTACGGTGGTTCGTTCAAGAGTTCTCTTTCTTTGTTATCATATCAATCTATTCGTTGTTTCAATCCTATCGGTGGTTCGTTGAAGACATTCCCAAGTTTGTGCTATATCTCTCTTGATCCTTTCTACGAGAATAAGTAGTATGCCAAATCCGTTGCTTGTCATCAATTTAAATTGGTGAAGGATACGCATAACATAATTCTTGTTCTTGTTTCTTCCAGGTGATTAATTCCTTCTTTCGGAGTTTGTTCATGATGAATAAATTCTCGGTTTCAATTGTTTCATCTTTTCTTTTCCCGGAGTTCCAAGATCTCATCACCAAGAAGCTCCATCTAAATCATTGCAAGGCCTCACTTTGTGTTTTCAGCTTCTCTTTCTTTTTATCATCCTTTCATTATCGGAGTTCTTCATGGAGGCTCGACATGATGGTTCATCAAGGATTTAATTCATTCTCGAAGTGTTCTTCAAGATTCTTGTTGGAGGAGTTCAAGCATTTCTTCATTTTGCATTCCGAAGTGCAATTCTTTCTACCTTATCTTTTGATGTGGTGTTATGTCATTTTTGACAATTTCTCTTCATGCTTCATGATTTACATGTTGTCAAGAATGAGGTATTTTAAATCCATCAATCTCTTCATTGGAGTTATCTTGGGTTATATTTCACCTAAAGCCTTACCTAAGGTTTGTTGCTAGTATGGTGCTTATAAATGACCCAAGTTCTTCTTTTATCCTCCCGGTGATATAGCTTTCTCGTCTCCTTGTTCTTATCAATCCAATTCTTTTCCCGTGAGTGGCAGGTTGTCACCTCATAATTTGAGATGAATTCTTTTAGACCATATCAAGCTTACTCTTTTCGTTGTTGGTTTTTCCAACAACTCCGTTCTATCCTTCTTTTTAAGGGTGCTTTCCAAATTCAATTGCGGCTAAAATTGTCATTATCTTATCCGTTCTTTTCTTTCAACCATCTAACTTCCATCCTTTTGTTCCGGAGGCAGTGTGTTGTTGTTTTTGTCAAGTATCCCCTCATCTTGTCAAGTTCATGTTCTAATCCCTTCCATTTTCAGTCGGAGTGCTGCCCAAATCATGTCATTCTTATTCCTTCTCTATCTTGTTTAACCGGAGTGGTTTCAATATCTATCTTGTCACTTAAGCTCTTCTTTCTCGCCGTATTCCCTGTTCCTTGTCCAATGAAGTATTTCATTTCGTTCATCTCCATGGTATTCTTTCTCTCATTTTGCTCAACCTCTCAAGGTTCTTTGGTTTCACTCGCTTGCCAAAGAAGCAACTTAGTTTTACCTCTTCTCTTTCTCTTCCGTTTTCACCTCCGGTGCCATTCTAGATCTCGGGACGAGATCCTCTCGTAGTGGTGGAGTGTTGTAACGCCCCGGATCTGATGCGCCAGGTGTCCGTCAGTTATTTTCCGTCCTTGCCATGTCATGTGCTTGCGAGTTGCACTTTGCCATGTCATCATCTGCATTTCATATCATGTCATCATGTGCATCGCATTTGCATACGTGTTTGTCTCTTGCATCCGAACCTTTTCCCCGTTGTCCGTTTTGCAATCCGGCGCTTCTACGTCCTCTGGCGTCCCCTTTTACCTATTTTCGTGTGCGGGTATTAAACGGTCTCGGAAAGGACCGAGGCTTGACATGTGGCCTTGGTTTACTACCGGTAGACCGCCTGTCAAGTTTCGTATCATTTGGAGTTCGTTTGGTACTCCAACGGTTAACCGGGTAACCGATAAGGCCTTTTTTGTGTGCAGCCCAACACCCCTCCAAAGTGGACCAAAACCCACCTAAAGCCCTTCCATCTTCTCGGTCGTTCGATCACGATCGCGTGGCCGAAAACCGCACTCCATTTGGAGCTTCCTAGCCCCCCTACCTATAAATATGTGTCTCTCCCCGAAATTCGCGGTGCAACCCTAGTCTTCCTCCTCCTCGCGCCGCCGGACTAAAATCCCACCACGCCGGACATGTCCGCGTCGCCGCCTCGGGCCAATCCCTCGCCGCCACGTCACCGCCGCCGCCCTCTCTCTCCTCCAGCCCCGCCGCCGGCCCGCGTGGCCCGGAGCGGGCCCGCGGGGCCCGGATCCGCCGCCGCCAGAGGCGCGCCTGCCCCGCCGCCCAGTTCCGCGCCCGCCGCCGCTGTTATCCCGCGCGCCGCCGCCCGGTGCCGCGCGCCGCCCGCGACCGCCCGTCCCCGCGAGGCGCCGCCGCCGCCGCCTTCCTCGCCAGACCCCGCCGCCTCTCCGCCGCCCGTCCTCGCCTCTTCCCGCCGCCCAAGGCCGCCGGCGCCGCCCAGCTCCCGCGCCGCCCCGGCCGTCGCCGCCCGCCCCGGCGTCGTCCCTCCTCGTCGTCCCCCTCCGCTCCGGCGCCCTGCTCCGGCGAGCCCGGCCCCACCTAGAGCCGATCCAGATCCAGATCCACCGAAGGTTGACCCCGTTTTCTGCACAAGTCCCTAACATTTTTAGCATTGTTCATCGCATCATAACTTTGCATCCATGGCTCCGTTTTCTTCGTATAGCATATCAAATTGTTCGCCTCGATGGGTACATCATTTCGTCTCATTGAATCATTTTCATTTGAGCTCATCTTCATGCCTGAAATGCTGTTAGAATAGGGATATGTGATGTTAGTTTCAGATCTGTTTCAGTATATGCACTTTTGTCATTTTGCCATGATTGATGTGTGCATCCTATGAAGTTGAGTCCTACATATGTTTTGTTATATGCCATGCCATCTTTCCAGAGGTTTATGCCATGTATTTTTGTGATCTAGGTGGTGACTAGCACAAGCACGCAAACTAGGGATCATAATGTTGCTGATTTCAGGGACTTAGTATTTTCACTGTCATGTTCTGCTGTTATTTTTATGCCATGTGTTCATGTTGTTTCCGGGAGAACTATGCCTCTTTTGAGCATGATCAGTAAGGATGTATTGAACATATGGATTTTCTCTATCAATCTGTGCCTTTGTTTGTAATTATGGAGTGCCATAGCTTGAGTCAATCGAGATCTACTTTTGCTATAAAATGTTACTGGCAGATTGTTTACATGTTATTCGATATTGCCAAGCGTGTTGTAGTTGATCCGTGCATGCTATGTTGTTGTTCTTGCCATGTCTAGCTTCTATGCCATGTCTTCGTGATGTATGTATGCTTAGTTTTTCATGTAATGCTCTGTAGTGAGTGCATCGAGCTCATAAACATGCCTACTTGTTATCTGTGTTTGACATGTCCAGTTTTCTGCTAAGTCTGAAATCTGTAACGAAACTTGCTTAATTGACATGGGTGCTATTAGATTTTATGGTCCTTTTTGGCTTATGGTCAGTAAAGGACTTTTGTTAAGTGCTTTGAGTAGATTCATTCCATGCCTTGTTTTGCTATGTCCTGTTCCTGTAGCATGTTTGTTGCTTGCTCTAAGCATGTCATCCTGATGTTAATTTCTGGCATGTTATTTTCACAAAGTCTGTGAACCTGTTATCTTTTGCACTTTGGCCATGCTTGTTTGAACCTGTTATGGAGTGATTTAGCCATAGCTCAGTGTTCATCTTTTGTCAAGCATCTTGAGTAAATCACTGTCATATGCTTTGTTGATATCTTTGGGTGCAGTAGCTTAATTTCTGTTGCTTGCTAAGTAGCATCATGCTGTTAATGGCAGAATCTTGTCATTCTTGTTTTGCTTGTCTTTTGCAAACCGTGCATCCGATTCCGGTGATCTTTATATCGATTTCAACCGACATCACCTCACCTTTCCAGTGGCATACTTGGTTTGCCAAGATTATGCCTGGTTCATCTTTTTCCTTCCGAAGCATGCATATGCATTACATACCACATCTCGCATATCATGCCATGTTTATGTGGTGGTTGTTTACTATGTTGCTTGTTTCTTTCCGGGTTGCTCCTCTCGTTAGCTTCGGTTTCGTTCCGGAGTTGTGAGGATTCGTTCGACTACGTCCGTTTGTCTTCTTCATGGACTCGTTCTTCTTCCTTACGGGATCTCAGGCAAGATGACCATACCCTCGAAATCACTTCTATCTTTGCTTGCTAGATGCTCGCTCTGTTGCTATGTCTATGCTGCGATACCTACCACTTGCTTATCATGCCTCCCATATTGTTAAACCAAGCCTCTAACCCACCTTGTCCTAGCAAACCGTTGTTTGGCTATGTTACCGCTTTGCTCAGCCCCTCTTATAGCGTTGTTAGATGCAGGTGAAGATGAAGTTTGTTCCTTGTTGGAACATGAAGATGTTGTTCCTTGTTGGAACATGTTTACTTGTTGGGATATCACAATATATCTTATTTAATTAATGCATCTATATACTTGGTAAAGGGTGGAAGGCTCGACCTTATGCCTGGTGTTTTGTTCCACTCTTGCCGCCCTAGTTTCCGTCATATCGGTATTATGTTCCCAGATTTTGCGTCCCTAACGCGGTCGGGTGATTTATGGGACCCCCTTGACAGTTCGCTTTGAATAAGACTCCTCCAGCAAGGCCCAACATTGGTTTTACCATTTTCCTCACCACCACCTACTTTTCCCTTGGGAGTAATTAACCCAAGGGTCATCTTCTTTAGCCCCCCCGGGGCCAATGCTTGTCTAAGTGTTGGTCCAAACTAGAGCACTGTGCGGGGCCGTCCCTTGGAAACTTGGGTTATGTTGGTACCTGTACGCTTAGCTTATCCGGTGTTGCCCTGAGAACGAGATATGTGCAGCTCCTATCAGGATGTCGGCGCATCGGGCGGTCTTGCTGGACTTGTTTTGTTGCTGTCGAAATGTCTTGTAGCCGGGATTCCGAGACTGATCGGGTCTTCCCGGGGAGAAGGAATATCCTTCGTTGATCGCGAGAGCTTATAATGGGCTAAGTTGGGACACCCCTGCAGGGTTTTGAACTTTCGAAAGCCGTGCCCGCGGTTATGTGGCAGATGGGAATTTGTTAATGTCCGGTTGTAGAAAACCCGAAGTTGATCTTAATTAAAATACACCAACCACGTGTGTAACCGTGATGGTCTCTTCTCGGCGGAGTCCGGGAAGTGAACACGGTGTTGGAGTTATGCTTGATGTAGGTTGTTCTAGGATCACTTCTTGATCATAGTTGTTCGACCGTGCTTTTGCCTTCTCTTCTCGCTCTCATTTGCGTATGTTAGCCACCATATATGCTAGTCGCTTGCTGCAGCTCCACCTCACTACCCTGTCCTACCTTTAAGCTTAAATAGTCTTGATCTCGCGGGTGTGAGATTGCTGAGTCCCTGTGACTCACAGATACTTCCAAAACCAGTTTGCAGGTGCAGATGAAACCGTGCAGGTAACGCACCCGAGCTCAAGCAGGAGCTCGTTGAAGATCCTGTTCATTGTGTTGTTTCATTTCAGTTGATCAGTAGTGGAGCCCAGTTGGGGTCGATCGGGGATCTGTGTAGCTTTTGGGGTAGTCTTCTTTTATTTTGGTTCCATAGCCGGACCTTGATTGTATCTGTATGATGTAATGCTCTGCTCATGTATTGTGTGAAGTGGCGATTGTAAGCCAACTATGTATCTCTTTCCCTTATGTATTACATGGGTTGTGTGAAGATTACCTCACTTGCGACATTGCTTTCAATGCGGTTATGCCTCTAAGTCGTGCTTCGACACGTAGGAGATATAGCCGCATCGAGGGCGTTACAGAGGAACTACTGTCTGTTCTTATGAATGAGGCCATTCCTAGGCAACGCCTTAATACATTCATTTTTCAAGCCCTGCGACCAGCTCTTGCATCCATTGGACCTTGGCAACAGGGTTTTGGAATGAGGCAGGATTCTGCTTCGATCTCTGTCAGGGTTTCGGTTGACACCAAGGGTATCAACTTTGCTCAGGTTCAGACTTCCAATCCGGCAATCGCAACTGCTTCATCAGTGGTTATTGAAGAACTCCCTTCTGACAATGTGGTGCTAAGTTCCGATACTACCGAGCATCAACTTCAGTCTTCAGACATCTCACCTGATGTCTCTGAGAATCCCACACCTGAAGCTAACCACTCAGCTACTGATGTGCCACAACAGACCTCTACTGCTCTGATCCCTGTTCAGCCTGCTCTGCATGCTCGGGCCAAACGTCCTAGGATGACGGCACCGACATCTACCACGGCAGTTAGGCGCAGTCAGCGTTCCAACAAGTATGATGGATTCAAGACTCAAGCCGTCAAGGATATTCGCTCCAGTTCCTCCAAGGTAGAGCCACGTTTTGTGCCTTCTATTGGCTCCTCTAGCTCTACTGGTGAAATACTACCTCCTACCTCTGTCGCCACTTTGCAAGTTATCAGTGTCAACCGCTGTGCGATCCCGGAGAATGAGCTTTCTTCTGAAGCGCTGCTGGCTGCTCCCTCGACTACACCTATGCCTGAAGATATGCATGAGGAGGTGAATCCTTTTTCTTCTGAATAATCAGCTTCATCGTTATGCCTCCTCTGCGCTGCTGGAATGTGCTATCTTGGAATGTCCGAGGCTTAAACTCCGAAAAGAAACACTTAGCTCTCAATAATGCTATTATCTCTAGCGGTTGTGCGGTAGTCTGTTTGCAAGAGACCAAAATGCCTGATGTCTCTTTTGCGTTTATCAAAACCTGCTTTCCGAAACAATTTGATCGTTTTGCATTCGTCCCCTCATGTGGTGCCCCTGGAGGCCTCCTTACTGTTTGGAAAAGCGCTTTATTCACGGGTACCATCGTTTTTACGGATGTGTTTGCTCTTTCAGTTAGTTTTGTCAGCACGTAGTCTCCACAATCGTGGTCGCTTGTTAATAACTACGGCCCTTGTTAGGGGGGTAGATCGCGCGGCGTTTACCTCTTGGCTATATGATGTGCAAATCCCTAATGGTCAGGACTGGCTACTGCTAGGGGATTTCAACTATATGCGGGCACCTGATAATCCTAACAAGCCGGGTGGCAACTTAAATGATATGATTACATTCAATGATAACATCCGTAAGCAGCAACTAATTGAGATTCTAGTCCAAGGCAGAACTTACACATGGAGCAATATGCAACATGATCCCCTTCTCGAGCAGATAGATTGGTTTCTTACCTCTTTACACTGGACCAACACGTACCCTAAAACCCTGGTTAAACCTCTTGGCAAACCAGTGTCAGACCATAACCCTTGTGTGGTTAATATTGAGACTAAAATCCCTCGCAGCAAACTTTTCCGTTTTGAATCTTACTGGATTTTGCATCCCGGGTTCATGGATGTTGTCCAACAGGTTTGGAATAAGCTTGTCTTCAACAAAAATGTTGCGGGAACTCTGGCACACAAGTTCAAGGCTCTCAGACGGGCTCTCAAAGTTTGGAGTAAGCATATCTCAAAGCTTTCCATTGCGATCACTAACTGTAATCTGGTTCTGGCCGACTTAGATGAGTTAGAAAACAAGCGTTGCCTCACTATACCTGAATCCAACTTCAGGAATATCCTTAAATCTCATCTGCTCCGATTACTAAAATACCAGAAACTTTACTGGAAAAAATGCTGCACCATCCGTTGGATCAAGTTTGGGGACGAGAATACCAAATTCTTCCAAGCCGTTGCCACAGAAAGATTTCGTAAGAATAACATTGCTTCATTTCGTGCTGAAGATGGTAGTTTGGTTGAAGATCACCCTGCAAAAGAGGCCCTTCTTCATTCCACTTACAAATCCAGGTTAGGCATGACAGCTCCCTGCGATATGAAATTTGACTTGCCAGCAATCATTCCACGTGCATGTAATCTTGATCATCTCGCCGATCCGTTCACCATGGAGGAAATTGATAGTATTGCCAAGGAAATGCCTCCTGACCGCGCCCCGGGACCTGATGGTTTTAGTGCTGCCTTTCTCAAAGCATGCTGGCCCATTATCAGACACGACTTCTATGATCTTTGTGCCCAATTTCACCAAGGCACGCTGGATATCACTAGCATCAATGATGGCTTCATGACTTTGATACCCAAGGTCAATTCGCCTGAGACTGTCAATGATTACAGACTGATTAATCTTCTTAACTGTTGTCTAAAGCTGATAACTAAATTGCTAGCTAACCGTCTACAACGAGTTATCCTCCAATTGGTCCATCGCAATCAATACGGATTCCTTAAAGGGCGAACTATACAAGACTGTCTCGCATGGGCTTATCAATATATACACCAATGTCACACTTCGGGCAGAGAGATTGTGTACTTAAGCTAGACTTTGCCAAAGCGTTTGGCACGATTGCCCATGAGCCCATGATCAATATAATGAGGCATATGGGGTTTAACGATTGATGGATTAAGTGGATCAATTGCCTATTCACTTCTGGACGATCTTCAGTGCTTCTGAATGGAGTGTCTGGCCGTCAATTCCTATGTAAGTGTGGTGTCCGCCAAGGCGACCCACTTTCCCCACTCATATTTGTCCTCGCGGCAGAATTGCTCCAAGCTGCAGTAAATGATATGTTCAGACAGGGCCGAATCCAGCTCCCATTCCTCTGCAGAGGACAAACTGATTACCCTATCCTTCAATATGCAGACGACACACTCATTGTCCTCCCTGCATGCATTCAGCAAGCCACAATGATTAAGCAGCTCCTATCAGACTATGCCTCCTCCATTGGCCTAAAAATCAATTTTCATAAGTCCACTTTAATACCCATCAATCTAGACTTGGAGGCTACGAACAATCTGGCTCGAGTTTTTGGTTGTGCTATTGGATCTATTCCCTTCACCTACCTTGGACTCCCATTGGGTACGACGAAACCATCTGTCCAAGAGCTCATGCCGCTAGTTTGCAGATTAGAAAGGCAACTCACGTCCACAATTGCTATGATGTCATACGGTGGCAAGCTTACTTGGTTAAATGCCTCGATTACGTCGCTCCTTGTGTTCGCCATGTGCACACTCAAGTTCCCTCCTAAACTCATTGAGATCCTAGACAAGATCAGACGTCGATGCCTATGGACTAAGAAAACAGAACAAGGGGACAAGTGTAACTCTCTGGCTGCCTGGGACTTGGTCTGTCAACCCAAGAAAAAAGGAGGGCTTGGAGTGATCAACATAAAGATCCATAATGAGGCTCTGCTGCTAAAATTCTTGCACAAGTTCTTCAACAAGTTGGACATTCCATGGGTGCATCTCATTTGGGACAATCACTATGTAGATAAGATACCTCATGCAGTTGACGCAGTTGGATCGTTCTGGTGGAAAGACATCTTAAAACTCACACCAATTTTCCGAGGAATCACATCTGTTAAAGTGGTGGATGGTAAGACGACGCTTTTTTGGAAAGATCTGTGGAGGGAGGATATTCTGCAAACATCCCACCCACGTGCCTTTTCTTTCGCCATCCATGAAGACCTCTTTGTGGCGGAAGCAATGACTGGTTTTGATCTACATGCTACCTTTCACCTACCTGTCTCGCCACAAGCACTTGAAGAAATCCATGATTTGCACCCTCCCACTTATTGGGTTTCCCCCTCCACCTCAGAGCATGATGTGTGGCACTACTCATGGGGTTCGGCAGATTTTAGACCAAAAGACTACTATAACAACTACTTTAGGGACGGGGAAGCACATCAGGCCTTCCAACATCTTTGGAAATCGCGGTGTACCATGAAGATCAAGGTGTTTGGATGGCTTCTCTTGTTAGACAGACTAAACACTCGCAACATGCTCAAAAGGAGGCACTATAACATTGGTGATAACTTCGACTATATACTGTGTGGGCAACAACCGGAAGAAACAATTGACCATATGATCTTCACTTGCCCGTTCAGTCAAAGTTGTTGGGCCAAGCTGCACATCGTTTGGGCTCCTTTTGACAGCTGCCTTGATCTTCTCCAATCTACAAAAGATTCCTGGCCGAACCCTTTTTTCTTTGAGACATTCCTCACCTCAGCTTGGAGCATTTGGAAAGAGAGGAACAACAAGCACTTCAGGGGAGTGGCTCCTACTGTCGACACCTGGTTGACAAGATTCAAAGTGGACCTCCAGCTCCTTCAACATAGAGTTAAAGTAGCACGTAGAGCTGCCTTTGTCAATTTCTGTAACTCTATTGTTTAGCCTGCTACTCAATTTGCTTTGATAGGCCCCTAGCTGCACACTAGGTAAAAAGGTGCACCGTGTGAATTGGCTTCTTGTTATGTCTATGTAAACACCCCATTTATATAGATATATGAAAAAACAGTAGGGGCTTTTCCCTACTGTCAAGTTTCTCAAAAAAAACTTCTCTATGGTTTATAAACTATTTTACTATCCATAGATTCATCAAAATAAGCAAACGGCACACGAAAAATAGAATCTGTCAAAAACAGAACAGTCTGTAGCAATCTGTAACTAACGCAAACTTTTGGAACTCCAAAAATTCTAAAATAAATTGGCGGACCTGAGGAATTTGTCTAGTAATCATCTGCAAAAAGAATCAACTAAATATCACTCTCCAGTAAAATCTTGAAGCTGATTTCGTGAGCGCTAAAGTTTCTGTTTTTTACAGCATGATCATAAAGACTTCACCCAAGTCTTCCCAAAGGTTCTACTTGGCACAAACACTAATTAAAACTTAAAACCACATCTAAACAGAATCTATATGGATTATTTATTACTAAACATAACCAAAAAGCAATAAACTAAAATAAAATTGGGTTGCCTCCCAACAAGCGCTATCGTTTAACACCCCTACCTAGGCATGATGATTTCAATGATGCTCACATAAGACATAAGAATTGAAACATAAAGAGAGAATCATGAAGAATATGACTAGCACATTTAATTATAACCCACTTCCTATGCATAGGGATTTTGTGAGCAAACAACTTATGGGAACAATAATCAATTATCATAGGAAGACAAAACAAGCATAACCTCAAAACTTTTAGCACATAGAGAGGAGACTTGGTATTATTGCAATTCCTACAAGCATATATTCCTCCCTCATAATAATTTTTAGTAGCATCATGAATGAATTCAACAATATAACCAACACCTAAATCATTCTTTTCATGATCTACTTGCATAGAAATTTTACTACTCCCCACATAAGCAAATTTGTTCTCATGAATAGTAGTGGGAGCAAACTCAACAAAATAACTATCATGTGATTGAAAATTAAGATCAAGTTGACAAGTTTCATGGTTATCATTATTCTTTATAGCATAAATAACAATAATCATGATAGATAGGAGGTATGCTTTCATCATAGTAAATTTTCTCATCAAAGCTTGGGGGACAAAAAATATCATCTTCATCAAACATAGCTTCCCCAAGCTTGTGGCTTTGCATACCATTAGCATCATGGATATTCAAGGAATTCGTACTAACAACATTGCAATCATGCTCATCGTTCAAATATTTAGTGCCAAACATTTTAATGCATTCTTCCTCTAACACTTTGGCACAATTTTCTTTTCCATCATACTCACGAAAGATATTAAAAAGATGAAGCATATGAGACAAACTCAATTCCATTTTTTGTAGTTTTCTTTTATAAACTAAACTAGTGCTAAAACAAGAAACAAAAAGATTTGATTGCAAGATCTAAAGATATAACTTCAAGCACTCACCTCCCCAACAACGGCGCCAGAAAAGAGTTTGGTGTCTAGTACACAACCTTCTTCTTGTAGACGTTGTTGGGCCTCCAACTGCACAGGTTTGTAGGACAGTAGCAAATTTCCCTCAAGTGGATGACCTAAGGTTTATCAATCCGTGGGAGGCATAGGATGAAGATGGTATCTCTCAAACAACCCTGCAACCAAATAGCAAAGAGTCTCTTGTGTCCCCAACACACCCAATACAATGGTAAATTGTATAGGTGCACTAGTTCAGCGAAGAGATGGTGATACAAGTGCAATTTGGATGGTAGATATAGGTTTTTGTAATCTGAAAATATAAAAACAGCATGCTAACAAGCGATAAAAGTAAGTGTAAACGGTATTGCAATGCTAGGAAACAAGGCCTAGGGTTCATACTTTCACTAGTGCAAGTTCTCCCAACAATAATAACATAATTGGATCATATAACTATCCCTCAACATGCAACAAAGAGTCACTCCAAAGTCACTAATAGCGGAAAACAAACGAAGAGATTATGGTAGGGTACGAAACCACCTCAAAGTTATTCTTTCCAATCAATCCGTTGGTATATTCCTATAAGTGTCACAAACAGCCCTAGAGTTCGTACTAGAATAACACCTTAA
This sequence comes from Aegilops umbellulata, assembly GCA_032464435.1. Taxonomy (NCBI): domain Eukaryota; kingdom Viridiplantae; phylum Streptophyta; class Magnoliopsida; order Poales; family Poaceae; genus Aegilops; species Aegilops umbellulata. The sequence goes on from CP136054.1 coordinate 381,634,065, forward strand.
GACACAAATCAACCAAAACCCTAATGTCACCTAGATACTCCAATGTCACCTCAAATATCCGTGGGTATGATTATACGATATGCATTACACAATCTCAGATTCATATATTCAACCAACACAAAGTTCTTCAAAGAGTGCCCAAAGTTTCTACCGGAGAGTCAAGATGAAAACGTGTGCCAACCCCTATGCATAGGTTCATGGGCGGAACCCGCAAGTTGATCACCAAAACATACATCAAGTGAATCACATGATATTCCATTGTCACCAGAGATACGCACGACAAGACATACATCAAGTGATCTCAAGTCATTAAAGACTCAATCCGATAAGATAACTTCAAAGGGAAAACTCAATCCATTACAAGAGAGAAGAGGGGGGGAAGCACCATAAGATCCAACTATAATAGCAAAGCTCGCGATACATCAAGATCGTGCCAAATCAAGTACACGAGAGAGAGAGAGAGAGAGAGAGAGAGATCAAACACATAGCTACTGGTACATACCCTCAGCCCCGAGGGTGAACTACTCCCTCCTCGTCATGGAGAGCGTCGGGATGATGAAGATGGCCACCGGTGAGGGTCCCCCCCTTCGGCAGGGTGCCGGAAAAGGGTCCCGATTGACTTTTGGTGGCTACAAAGGCTTGCGGCGGCGGAACTCCAGATCTATTCTTCTCTCTGGAAGTTTTAGGGTATGTGGGTATATATGGGTGAAAGAAGTACGTCGGTGGACCTCCGGGCTGTCCACGAGGCAGGGGGGCGCGCCCTAGGGGGGTGGGCGCGCCCCCCACTCTCGTGGGCAACCCGGGACTCCCCTGGCTTGCACTCCAAGCTTTTCAGGTAGCTTTCCTTCCAAAAATAACTTCTCAAGTTGATTTCATTCCGTTTCAACTCTGTTTGATATTCCTTTTCTTCAAAACACTGAAATAGGCAAAACACAACAATTCTGGGCTAGGCCTCTGGTTAATAGGTTAGTCCCAAAAATAATATAAAAGTGGATAATAAAGCCCAATATTGTCCAAAACAGTAGATAATATAGCATGGAGCAATCAAAAATTATAGATACGTTGGAGACATATCAGCCGCCGAGGTGGATGCTGAGAAGGTCGCCCCCAAGGAGACCGCCAAGGACGCTGTCGAGGAGGCCGCCGAGGGGCCTACTGGGGAGGCCGAAAAGGCTGCCGCCGAGGAGGCCGGCAAGGGGCTTGCCGGGGAGACGGAGGAGGAGGCTGGTGACCGACCTTCCTCCTCTGCTGCTTCCGGCTCCGACAAGTACCTGAGGGTGAGCGACGACTTGTTCGTCCACCTTCCAGGCGCGTCGAGCACCAGGACACCCGTCGAGGGAGAGGTGTTTGACGACGAGGTGCTTGTCGCTGCCGGGCTTGAAGTCGTCGACGAGCCAATCGTTGGTGGCGAAGGCTCGCAGGAGGAGCGGCTCCTCCAGGCCATGGGCTAGCTTCCGGAAGCTCCAGGCGCTCCATCGCGCCCGCCTAGAGAAAGTTAAGTCCAAGACGGCGTTGGTGGAGAAGGCGGAGGTGGACCTCCAGGAGTCTTCAATCTTGTATCTTCATAGTCCAAGAGTCCGGCCAAAGGTTGTAGTCCGGCTGTCCGGATACCCCCTAATCCAGGACTCCCTCAATAGCCCCTGAACCAGGCTTGAATGACGATGAGTCCAGCGCGCAGATTGTCTTCGGCATTGCAAGGCGGGTTCCTCCTCTGAATACTTCATAGAAGATTTTGAACACAAGGATCGTGTCCGGCTCTACAAAACAAGTTCCACATACCACCGTAGAGAGAATAACATTTCCACAAATCTAATCTGCTAACGTATCCTATAATGTGACATCACACCACAGCCAAGCTCTTATGCGAACCGTTTTTACAGCCAACCTCAGCATGTCTTGCGAGGCGGTTTCCTCGGCACGTCTTGTCGAAGCAGATATCATGTCCCCTTATCGCGGGATTCTCATCAATACGGACGTGGGTAACTCAACCGTCCCATAAATTACGGCACTTGGGGGACGAGCGGGTTTTACCAGGCTGGTGGGGACGCATAGTTTCATCCGCCCATATAAAGGGACAAGGGTTCACCTTTTTCCATCCACGCCTTCTTCCTCCTTTGCTCATCCATTCTCGCACACTCGAGCTCCAGCGCCCAAGTCCACATTTTCTTCCTCAACCTTCTCCAACCATGTCCGGAGCGGGAGGCAAGTGGATGGTCTCCTCCGTCATGGAGGGACACATCAAGAAGCTGAGCGGAGCCGGATACTTGTCCGCGGACATCGCGCATCGGCTCCCAGATGCGGGGCAGTTCATCCCCACCCCCAGGCCCCACGAGAGGGTAGTGTTTCTCACCCATTTCCTCCGCGGACTAGGATTCCCCCTCCATTCATTCGTCCGGGGGCTCATGTTCTACTATGGCCTGGATTTCCACGATCTAGCCCCGAACTTCATCCTCAACATCTCGGCGTTTATCGTCATGTGTGAGGCCTTCCTCCGCATCAAGCCCCACTTCGGCCTATGGCTGAAGACTTTTAATGTCAAACCAAAAGTGGTGCGCGGCCAGCAGGCGGAGTGCGGAGGCGCCATGGTGGGCAAGATGCCCAACGCCACATGGCTCGAGGGCTCCTACGTGGAGACCATAAAGGGGTGGCAATCGGGGTGGTTCTACATCACCAAGCCGCGTGACCCCGAATGGGCAGCGGCCCCCGAGTTCCGATCCGGAATCCCCACGCGGCTCACCTCCTAGAAAGACAAGGGCCTACCCTGGGGTAGTCCGGCAGAGCTGACCGGACTCCAAACCTGTGTCCAAAACATGGTGAGCAAGAAGCTCAAGCTCGTCAATATAGTCCAGGTCATGCTCATCCGCCGGATCCTTCCTTGTCAACAACGGGCATTCAATTTGTGGGAGTTCGACCCAGCCCAGCACCAGACTCTGAGCGAGCTCTTCGACACAACACACGAGGATGCTTGGAAGGTGATTTTCAAGGGTGCCGAGGTTCCCCCTCCCCTTACCGAGGATCGTGGATTCAGCGCGAAACGCCAAGCCAGTGCGGTAAGCTGTTTTACCTCTTATAGGGTATTTATTCTTCATAGTTTAATCATACGCGGGGTCTAAGCTCCCATACCTTTGACAGGACTGGCAGGAGACGGCCGAACAGATCGACTGTCCGGCTCCTCTGCCCGAAGGCCCAGCAGACGCTCGCCTAGCGGAGCTGCTGGTTCCGACACCTTACGTGGTGCTGGAGAAGAAGGCCAAGAAGAAGGCCACGGGAACCCGAAAGAGTTCCCGGCGCCCGGTGGTGTCGGACTCATCGTCCGATGACTCCAAGGCGCACTCCTCCCACAAAGATGAGGAGGAGGAAAAGGAGGCTTCTTCCCCCCCCCCCAGCAGGGGGAGAAAAGAAAAGGAAGGCCGCCCCAACTGGGCAGGCCGGATGGTCCAAGAAGGGAAAGACTCTCCCTCCGGACTACTCCGCCACTGCCGCCGACAGTGAAGACGAGTGGCCACCCAGGGCCAAGCCCCCGGCGAGATCGTAAGTATTCGGACACCAGAGTAACTCGTGGCACCGTTGAATTGTGTAGCTTCTTCTAACGCCGGACACGGTTATGCAGTCCATCCCGAGCCCGTATCGACGTATCCTCGTCGAGCGGTTCTTTGGACCTGTCGGCCATGAGTAGCAGAGGATCGCTTCCGACCGCCTCCACCCCTCGCCCTACGGACAACGCCGAGGTGTTATCCCAAAGGGCACCAAGCCATGGGGAGTTAGTCCTGGAGGCGCCACAAGGAGACCTTCCAGACTGCAGGCGTAAAGGGAGCAAGGCTCCCAAGGGCTCCAAGTTCGGCCCTGGGCCGAACACCGCACCGGAACCTTCAGTGGTTCCGGAGTCTGGCAGGCGGCCCGCCACTAAGAAGGGCAAGCCTACCGCGCCGGTGACCTCCCGCCAACCGGAGGCACCGGATAATTTGCTGGAAGAGCTTAACAGCGCCTCCATCGACGAGGAGCACCGCACTATTATGAGTGCAGTGGTCCAGAAAGTTCAGTCCACCAAGAGCGGACTGACTGAAGCTTGTGCCAGCCTTCTAACAGGCTTTGAGGTATGTATATGAAAATATTACCGCATAGACAGTAGCCCCTGATGCGCTATTCAGTGTTCACAAAGAAAAGCCGAATACAGGATCTAATAATATTCACAGGAGTCTAACATAATTATGTCGATATGCGTATGCAGGCTTCGCTGCTGACCTCTGCCGCACTGACTGCGGAGGTTGATGCACTGAAGCAGAACCTCGAGCGGTCTGATAAAGAGCTCAGCCTTGCCAAGAAGAAGCTCGAGAAGAACCAAGGTACATAATGCCTTGTCTATGTGTGTATATATAAAAAAGTTGCAGTTGCGAAAATGATAGGATCATTATTGATGTGCTAGGGGCCACGACCAAGGTGGCGACCCTGAAGCAAGCACTGTCCGAGGCCGAAAACAAAGCGGCCATGGAGTGCCGCGAGCGGGGGAAGCAAGAGGCGCGGGTTGCTGAGGTGCAGCAAGAGCTCCAGGCTCTCATGAAAAAGCATAAGAGTTTGGAGCTTGACTCAAAGACGCGAGAGTCCGAGCTTGCCTCGGCCCTCGAGAGCGCCAAGCATGCTAATGCCGAAGCCCAGAAGGTAGGGATGGCAATGGGGACAATCCCCTATGGGGATACCTACAACATCCCCATCCCCATCTATTCCCTATCATCCCATCCCAATCCCGGTTTACATGAGTGGGGATGAAATTTCCCCATACCCATGCCCCACTGGGGAACGGGGCCCCATTAGGGTCCCCATCCCAATAAACAAATACTCATATACATAATATGAAACCCTATAATCAACATACATACATGGTGTTGTCCTTGTCCTGCTAATGCCTATCTAGGTCGTATTGACTTCTTGGTCATGGTGGTAGCTGAGGTGAGGATGTGAGATAGGTTTAAGGTTTTTTTAAGAGCTTTCTTTGTTTTCGCAAGTTTGTTTGTGAATATTTTAAGGTTGACCGCGGTATCACTGTTACTAACCAGGTCCCCGATGGGTATTGGGTATAGGGAATAGGACACTGTCCCCATCCCCGTTGTACCCTATCGGGAATAAAATAGTTTGGTAAAGATCCCCATGGGGATGTTTTTCTCCCATCCCCACCCCCTAATAGATGAAATCCCCACGGGTTTGGCAGGTATGGGGCCCCGTTGCCATCCCTACCAGAAGGCCCTCCAGGAGATTTAGGCGATGAAGAAGATTGTGGCGGGTAAGGCATTAATTATGCAAAGCAAGCATGTGAAAGTAAATTACTTATTACTTACCCGAGTCCAGAGCTCTCCAGGAGCATTCGCAGATTTGCCCCACAGTGTGTCGGACGCTGCAAAGCATTACCGAGCCGAGGAGGGGAGCTCGACGGAGAAGGTATTCTGGTCTCAGTATACTGAGGCCGAACACCCGGTACCCTTGAGCGACCAGCTGAAGCAATTGGTCGAGCTCCATAAGGTGGCCGAGCAGGCCATGAAGAGTCTCATAGTCCGGATGTGGCCTGGAGAGGCCATGCCGTGGAGCTACTTCGGGCTGGTGAAGCGGCTTATGGACGTCTGCCCTTGGTTTGAGGTCATCAAGCGCTCTGTCTGCATCGAGGGCGCCCGTAGGGCGCTTGCCCGTGTTAAAGTACAGTGGGGCAAGATGGACGCGGAGAAGCTGGTGAAGGATGGGCCACCGCGGGGCAAGGAGCATCGCCACCCTGAGATGTACTATGAGGGCGTCCTGAAGGGTGCCCGCCTTGTGGCGGATGAATGTTCCGAAGATGTAATATTTGAGTAAGCTCGCTCGTGTGATCCTGTACGCTGAAAACTTGTTCATATGCGCTATGCAACGCTTGTGTGAATTTAAAATATTACCTTCTGTGCGGCCGTTTATTAAATCTGAGAGATGGCGAGTCGTCGGCTTCTGCCCCCGTGCCACGAGTGCTGGGGTGTTCGGGATAAACCTAAGCACTCTTTTTCCCATTCTTGGGTCCTTCGAGGGAGGTGCTCAGCGCAACGAACAAGGCAATCGGACTATAGTGCTTTATCACTCTCACTTATCCAGAGAATTCTATAATTTTAAATTTTGGCCAAGCCCCTAGTGTTCGGAAGACCGTGTTCGGGGCACTATACATGCCTAGGCCAGACAAAGCTGACTCCTCGCCCTAAGCGGCATAAGTCTTTAGGGACTCGAAACCTCTCGAACAGCGACCAGCTCTCGCCCTATCATGACAGTCAGTTTTAGCTTTCTCTACTGAGGTGCTTAGCCGAGCTGAACCGGGGCACAATCGCAGTAGTTCTCCCAGTGCTACCTTAGCCGATATAGCGGAACATAAGGTACCAAAACATGGGAGCCGGCAAACCCAACTATTAACCAAAGACATGATTCGGAGCTGATGCATATAATGCTATAAGTTCGGAGTGCCGCACTTGTGAAAGGGTTCAGACTTCTCATGCCGTATTATGGGGTGCTTGAGACCCTGGCGTATTAGCCGTACCAAAGTTTACGGGTGCTAAATGTCATGAATGAACATATATACATAAAAAGGAAGGAATAGAAAATGCAATGATAGACTAAAGCTAAGCATTGTTTATTCGAAAAAGGTGCATTAGAAGCAGAACGATACAAATAGTGTGATAAGCAAGAGATGGACTATTTGACATGTCCCCTCCAGGGGCGAGCTGCGGAATGGTATTTAAAGCAGGTATTTTGCTTGTTATAGAGACCACCTGGGAGTTACACAGTGTGACGTAGCTTTCTGACTCCCTGGTTATTGTATCGTGTGTTCGGCAATTGTACTGCCGAACATGTCTTCCTGAGAGTAAAGTCCTGAAAGTAAGAAAAAAATGACAAAATCGTGAACCCCTAGTGCGGTTGAGCCGCATTTTGGGGCGTGCCGTGGTCGTGCCCCTCCCCCTGTGCCCATGGTATTTTCAGAGCGTAATTATGTACGTGTAGCACGGATTTCGTCGTTTCGTTGGGGCTGGGGTCGGGGCCGCATTGCTACGCTTGCTCGGCACGTGCCAGGCGGTCTTGTTGTAGATTACTCCGAGTGTGCTTGATGGTGTCCGGACGTTTTGTCGCCGGACTAGAGAATTGCCTTGAGAGGCTGCTTTGTACTTCCGCTGTGAGGGCCGCTGTGTGCTCCTACGTTCGGAGAGAGCGCTCGGTGTTTCCATTGACTATGATGACTCCTCGAGGTCCTAGCATCTTGAGCTTGAGGTATGCATAGTGCTGCACCGCATTGAACTTTGCAAATGCGGTTCGCCCGAGCAGTGCATGATAGCCATTGCGGAACGGTACTATATTGAAGATTAACTCCTCGCTTCGGAAATTATCCGGGGATCCCAAGACAACTTCTAGTGTGACTGAGCATGTGCAATGGGCCTCTACACCTGGTATGACGCCCTTAAAGGTCATTTTTGTGGGTTTAATCCTTGAGGGATCTATGCCCATTTTGCGCATTGTGCCCTGATAAAGCAGGTTCAGGCTGCTGCCACCGTCCATAAGGACTCGAGTGAGGTGAAATCCGTCAATGATTGGGTCTAGAACCAATGCGGCAAATCCGCCATAGCAGATACTAGTGGGGTGGTCACTGAGATCGAAAGTGATCGGACAGGAGTGTCGGGGGAAATGTGCCTCCACGAACACCTATGGGACCGAGCCCCTTTCTGGTTCGGCGGGGGGCGGAGGTCGCGCGAAGAGCGGATCGAGGCGATGCACACAAGGGGATTTACCCAGCTTCGGGCCGCACGGATGCGTAAAACCCTACTGCTGCTTTGTGGTTTGTATTGTGTTCTTGGGAGCGCTGAGTGCTACAGTACACTCAGGCAACTAATCAGACCGAGCGTGGGTGGTCTGCTTCCTCCTCCTCCCTCTCCTCTCCGTTGCGCATGGGGCCTCCTTTTATATGTGCAAGGGGTTACCCACAGGTGGCAACGTAGGCGGGGGTAAAAATGGAAAACGATGTGTTGGGTACAGCTGTTTGCACAGTGCTATAATACCTAACTCAGACGGCAGGGGACAAGGGCATTAAATGCCCGTCTGGGTCACCCAAACAGTGCAGAAAAGGGGCCGTCAGGGGCGCCACCGTTTGCCACGACGGCTACCCTGTCAGCGTCGCTTCGCCACCGCATGCCCCTGGCTGCGCAGCCTCTCGCCACGTACGCCTGGAATGGCCCCAGAGCGACGCGTGGGTGGATGAGCTGGAACGCAGGCGTGGGGTGGTGACTTGCCGCGGCAAGCGCCTTGCCGCGGTCGATGCCTTGTCGCGCCCGGGAGCTTGTTGCTCACCGGTCCTTGCCGGGACGCGTGGCATGTCGCAACCAGTCTCTTGTCGTGCCTTGGTCGGCCTTCCCAGCAAGCTCCTCTTGCCGGGGCCTTGTGCTTCGAGCGGCCGTCCCGGCAAGCTCCTCTTGCCGGGGCCTTGCTCTCTTCGGGTGGCCTTCCCGGCAAGCTCCTCCTGCCGGGGCCTTGGCTCAAATACTTTGTTCTTGGATGGCCCAAAAAAGGGGACCACGGAGAGTTTTGGCGATCGCCTGGCAAGCCTTGCCGCGGGGTGCTACGACTGCCCGTGAACAAGTTCGGGGTACTAAGGTACCCCTACTTTAGTACACCGACAGGAGCCCCCGGGCCTGGGCCATACACGGTGCCGAGCGCTGTTGGGCCAGGCCCAAAACAGTGCACGGGCACGCGCGGCCTAGGTCACGCTGCATCTTCTTCTGCATCCACCACGTCCTCCCCGAATGGCACGCGTTGAATGCAGCATCGTGGGGAGAGGCGTGCGTGACGTGGGCGGCGTGCGCGGGGCTGAGCCCCGCAGGCATGCGTCACGTTGCAATAAAGGGGGACGGTTCGCGCTATCTCCATAAGTGGAGGGAGGCATGGAGGCGCGGCTCGTTTGCTGGACGGGGCCGAGGCACGGTTTCCGAGGCGCCCGCTCCCCACGATCACGGGGCGAGGGGAGGTCGCCTCATCCGTCGCCTCGGTCTTGCACGCCAGCCACGCGGCTCCCATGCACCTGGGGTCGCGGACGGTGGAGGCAGGAAACCGGGCCGAGGCAGCAGGCTGGTCCCAGTCACCTGCTCTTCCTGCGTCTTGATTGGCCGAGCGGGGCGGTCGAGCCCACACCCTGCTCCTTTATAAAGAGGGAGAGGGGGGGGGCGACGAAAACCCACACTCCTGCATCTTTGCTTCTCTTCAGCTTCTGATCCCCTCTCTCCATTCGCCATGGAGAAAGGGAATCCTGGTCCTTCATCGGTGGTGGCGAGGGTCGCCGCAAGGCAACGCGCCCCTCCTCCCCTTGCACCCGCGGTGGCAGAGCCAACCGTAAGGGGAAGGGGGAGGGGGCGAGGTCGTGGGCGAGGCCGAGGCGCTCAGGGACGAGGCGGACGGGGCGACGCGCCGGCCTCGCCTCCGTCAGCAGCCCCTCTTCTCACGGCAGTCCACATCGGGGACGACCCCTGCGAGTTCTTCGTCAGGCTGCGCCGGGCGCCTCGTCGCCGCCTCCGCCTCCCGGCCCCCTTCGCAAGCGTGATGGAGGTGGAACAACCCGAGACGCTAAGACTGCGCATGAGGGGCTGCGGGATCAGCGGCACGCGGGTCCACGTTGAGTCCCCAGCCCCCGGCTTGATGTATCTTGGTCGAGGGTGGAAGACGTTCGCCCGTATCCACAACTTGATGGAGGGGTTCACCCTCCATTTTAAGTTGACGGAGGGCGATCTCCTCTCCGTCATGGTCTTCGGGTGCTTCGGGACCCAGGCCCGGTGCTGCGTGGATAGCTCCTCCGACAGCGAAAGCTCCTCCTCGAGCGAGAGTGACGAGGAGGGGAGCGACAACGACGACGAGGGCAGCGGTCGTCGGGACGACGGGTCCGACTAGGCGTCGGCCGCGGCTCCGCGTGGCACCGGCGACCCCATCATCCGTGTCGCCGGCTCCTTGAGCTTCCCGGGGTCGTCTTCTTGGGCAGCTGGAGTGGCGAGGCTGCGGAAGAGGAAGAGGGCTGGCGGCAAGGCCGTCAACTCGGAGTACGAGGGCCAGATGCCCTCGACAGCATGTTGACGTCCCGCTGCCTCATCTTCGAGCTCCAGTTCCGGCGCCGCCGTCACCATCCAGCCTCCGGAGCCCCCGGACGGCCCTCCGGGCGTTCTGTTGGTGTCTTCTGCCACCCGTAGCTCGCCTAGGCGCCCCTTTTGCCCTTTTCGCCTCCTTGTCCTACCTCCTGAGGAGAGAGACAAGAAAGGGATTACGGGCATCTTATCTTTTTTCAATCTGTAAGCCCTCGGGCCTTAGCTGTGTTTAAAACTTGTAATCCCATCTTTCATGTTTTTCATTCTCTCTGAACTGTACCTGAGCAGAATGTTTTTAGTGGAAAGGGGATGTTTGCCGGTCCATTTGTTTTGCGGGTAAAACCCACGCCAAGGAGCGAATCCTTTATATCGTTAAGATAGACACTTCTTTGCCCGGCAACAGGCCCTGCCGTCTTCCCGCGCCACTCGACCTTCCTCACACCTTTGGCGGAGGTAGGGATGAGGCGGGTTCGGGCTCCTCATTCCGTTCCTTAGCCGCCGCGGCTGCTACCAAAACTGGCCCCAGGAACGCGCTCCGGGGCTCGGAGTTAAGGGAGCACGGTAGCTTTTTAGGAGGAAACAAGGTTTTCGCATTCCTCAGTCCATAAGAGACTGCATGACAAGGGATGAAAAACTTATCTCGGATTGTAGCCCCCGACAACTTTGGCTTGCCGCGGGCGAATCCTCGTACTTGCGGCCCCCGGCAACATTGGTTTGCCGGGGACCAGATGCTGGTCCGCCCTTCTTCTCTTCTTCGTCCTTAAGCGGTCTGGCCAGGATATGCAAAACCCTGTGAACCAAAGGAAACGAAAGAACAGGAAAAAGGACGCAGACTCGACCTCTAAGCTAGGGGTTAGCAGCTGTTAGGCACTATCAACCCTAACCAAGGACGAGACTCGACTCAGCATGCATGCTAAAACTTAGGGCGCCAGTGCTTCATTTACTGCTGCTCAGGGTCTGCGCCTGGCTTTGTACAAAGGATTACATGCAACAGCGGCAAGACTTGTACAGAAGGTTGGTTGCCGGACGGGGCCCGACAACCGCGCCTTACGGGTAAAACTTACGAAGATGCTCAATATTCCAGGAATTGCTCACCGGAGTGCCATCTTCGGTCTCGAGGCGGACAGCGCCGGGCCTCGTGACTCGTCTCACCCGGTAAGGGCCTTCCCACTTCGGCGTCAACTTGTTATGATTCTTGGCGGACGGGGCGCGCCGAAGAACAAGGTCGCCTTCCTCGAAGCTTCTGGCTTTAACTTTGCGGCTATGGTAGCGACGCAAAGCTTGCTGGTAGCAAGAGGCTCGCACAGCAGCCTGAAGACGATCTTCCTCAAGGAGCAGCGCGTCATCTTCACGCAGCCGCTCTTGCTCAAGCTCATCATAAGCGAGCACTCGAGGTGACCCGTATACGAGTTCCGTGGGGGTAACTGCTTCTGCTCCGTAGACTAGAGCAAATGGTGTCTGGCCAGTGGCTCGATTTGGCGTCGTTCTGATCGACCAAAGAGCCACCGGCAGCTCCTCGATCCAGTTTCTCCCGCACTTGTGCAGCCTGTCGAAAGTTCTGGTCTTGAGCCCGCGCAGTACTTCAGCATTGGCCCTCTCCGCTTGACCGTTGCTCCTGGGATGAGCAACAGAAGCGAAGCAGACCTTGGCGCTGGGATCTTGGACGTATTGCATGAAGGCGCGGCTTGTGAATTGTGTACCGTTGTCGGTGATGATCCTATTGGGGATCTCGAAGCGGCAAACAATCGACCTGAAGAACTTGACTGCTGACTGTGCTATCACCTTTCTCACTGGTTCCACTTCCGGCCACTTTGTGAACTTGTCGATTGCGACGTACAAGTACTCAAAGCCCCCGACAGCTCGGGGGAAGGGGCCGAGGATGTCGAGCCCCCAGACCGAAAATGACCAGGATAAAGGGATCGTCTGGAGAGCTTGAGCTGGCTGGTGTATCTGCTTGGAATGGAACTGGCATGCTTCACACTTGGTTACTTGTGCATTTGCATCCTGGAGGGCTGTCGGCCAGAAGAAACCTTGCCGGAACGCTTTGCCGGCAAGTGCTCTTGCGCCAATGTGGTGACCACATATGCCTCCATGTATCTCTGCCAACAGCTTCTGTCCGTTTTCCCGGGAAATACACTTCAATTTCACACCGTTGCGCCCTCTTTTGTACAGTGTGTTGTCGACGAACTGGTACATACTCGAGCGCCGGGCTACTCTTTCCGCTTCTTCTTGCTCTTCGGGAAGTTCTTCGTTCTGGAGGAAATGGACAGTCTGCTGCGCCCATGCTGGAGCCTGTGGCTCGACAACAAGGACTGAAGGCACATCTGCTGCTGCGGGAACGTCCGCTTCTACGGCGAGGATCTGGGGCTCAGCCGGAGCTTGACGTTCCCTGGCAAGCTTGCCGGAGCAAAACTTGTCGGGAGCGCCTGCTTCTACGGAACAAACCCTGGGGTTTTCCGGAGCAGACGGCTCCTCAGCGCTCTTGGCATCGATGTTGGGGACCTTCTTGGCGGCGGCTCCGAGGAGCTCGGCCGGAAGATAGTCGCCGGAGACCAACTTCCTCTTCTTGCTCTGTCTGGTTGATGGCGTTACGGATGGCTGAGTCAGCTTGAGCACAAAGGTTCCTGGTTCCACAGGTAACTTAAATGCTGCGCACTTTGACAGGCCATCAGCGATGTCGTTCTCAGCAATTGGAACGTGTTCCATTTGCAGGCCGTCAAAGTGCTCTTCTAGCTTCCTCACTTCATCAACGTACGCTTCCATCAACGGACTCTGGTAATCCTTGTTCACTTGGCGGACGACAAGCTGCGAGTCACCCCTGAAAATGAGCTTCTTGATCCCAAGTTCTGCCGCGATCCTGAGACCGGCAAGCAAACCTTCATACTCTGCAGTATTGTTGGTTGCTTGTTCCTTGGGGAAGTGCATCTGGACTACGTACTTGAGGTGCTCTCCGGTGGGCGCGATAAGCAACGCGCCAGCACCGGCACCTTGCAGCGAGAAGGCACCATCAAAATACATCAGCCACTCTTTGCTTGCTTCTTTGGCGGGGATGCTCGTCTCTGGGATTTCTTCGTCTGGCGTCGGTGTCCACTCCGCTATGAACTCCGCCAAGGCTCTGCTTTGGATAGTCGAGGTGCTCTCGAACTTGAGACCGAAGCTCGACAGTTCCAGCGCCCACTCGACAATCCTGCCTGTTGTTTCTGGATTCTGCAGTATCCTCTTCAGCGGAAAGCGGGTGACAACTGTAATCTCATGTGCTTGGAAGTAATGGCGCAGCTTTCTCGAGGCCATGAGAAGGCCGAAAAGCAATTTCTGCACACCAGAGTACCTTGACCTAGCCCCCTGCAGAAGGGAGCAGACAAAGTAAACTGGGCGCTGCACCATTTTCTTCTTCTGCACCTTCACTTGCCCCTGCGCAGATTCATCCTTGTCGGGGCCAGAGCTTGTCGGGGAAGCCCCCTGTTTGTCGTTGGACGTGCTTGCCGCGGTTGCTGGCTCATCATCTGCCTCCCTCTCCGCTACTAACGCAGCACTAACCACTTGATTGGTTGCCGCCAGGTACAGCAGCAACTTCTCCTGTGGTTTAGGCGCGACAAGTATTGGAGCGGAGGATAGGTATTTCTTCAAGTCTCGCAGCGCCGCCTCCGCTTCCGGAGTCCATTTCACTGGACCCGCCTTTTTCAAAACTTTGAAAAATGGCAGGGCGCGTTCTGCAGACTTGGAAATAAACCTGCTAAGAGCCGCGACGCAGCCGGCAAGCCTTCGTACGTCCTTGACGCGTGTTGGTGCTTCGATCTGTTCGATGGCCTTGATTTTGTCTGGGTTGGCTTCAATTCCTCGCTGAGACACAAACAACCCGAGAAGCTTGCCGGAAGGGACTCCGAACACGCACTTCTCGGGGTTGAGCTTGAGGCTGATCTTGTGCAGTTTCGTGAAGGTCTCTTCTAAATCTTGAATCAGGGTTGCCCCGTTCCTGCTTTTGACCACTATGTCATCCATGTAGGCTTCCACATTTCTGTGGATCTGTGGCTCAAAAGCGGTATGGACAACCCTCGCAAACGTCGAACCAGCATTCTTCAAACCGAAAGGCATCCGTATGAAACAGTACGTGCCACATGGAGTGATGAATGCGGTCTTCTCCTCGTCTTCTTCAACCATGAAGATCTGATGGTATCCTGAGTATGCGTCAAGAAATGAAAGCAGGTCACATCCGGCCGTGGAGTCAACAATCTGGTCAATGCGCGGCAAGGGAAACGGATCTTTGGGACAAGCTTTGTTAACATCAGTAAAGTCGATGCAAAGCCTCCATTTCCCATTTGCTTGGCGCACGACAACATGATTGGCCAACCACGTCGGATGGAGCACACCTCTGACGAGGCCCGCCGCTTCCAACTTCTTGATTTCTTCTGCGATGAACTCTTGGCGCTCCACCGCTTGCTTCCTGACTCTCTGCTTGACGGGCCGCGCGTGAGGACAGACGGCGAGGTGGTGCTCAATCACTTTCCTGGAAACGCCGGGGATGTCAGATGGTTGCCAGGCAAACACATCGACATTCGCCCGCAGGAAAGCAACGAGCGCGCTTTCCTATTTGGGGTCGAGAGTGGCACTGATGGTGAAGGTACCACCAGTGCCGTCCTCCTTGGCGAACACCTTCTTGGTCATTGGCGGGGCTGCCATTAACTTCTTACTCTTGCCGGTGGAGCTCGATGGCGCGTCCTCGACGGCAGCGCAGCACTCCGAAGAGGTGCGCTTGCCGGAATGGGCACCAGAGCACTCGCCGGGCTTAGTCTTCTTCTTGCCGGCGGAGCTCGATGGCGCGTCCTCGACGGTAGCGCAGCACTCCGTAGAGGTGCGCTTGCCGGAGTGGGCACCAGAGCACTTGCCGGGCTTGGTCTTCTTCTTCCCTCCGGGAGCTTCAGCGGCAAGTGGCTTGTGATCCGCTGCGGCTGCTGCTTCCCGGTAGATCTTGTCGGCACATATAAGGGCATCCTTCTTGTCGCCAGGGACAGAGATGACGCTTATCGGGCCTGGCATCTTGAGCATGTTGTATGCGTAGTGAGAGGCCGCCATGAATTTGGCGAGCGCTGGACGGCCGAGAATTCCATTGTAGGGCAACGGAAAATCGGCAACGTCAAAAGTGATCCTCTCTGTCCTGAAGTTCAGCTCGTTGCCAATTGTTACTGGCAACGTTATCTTCCCCTTCGGCTTGCTCCTTCCCGGGTTGATTCCTTGGAACGTGCCGGTCTCTTCAAGCTCGCTATCGGGGACTTGGAGTTTCCGGAGCACAGCGAAGGAGATCAGGTTCAAGCCGGCCCCGCCGTCGACTAGCATCTTGGTGACCTTGAGGTTGCGGACTGTTGGCGAGACCAACATCGGCAAGCACCCGATCGCAGTTGTGCGTTCAGGGTGGTCCTCAATATCGAAGATGATAGGCGTGCTGGACCATTTCAGAGGCTTGCGCGACTCGACGGGTTGTTCCGCTGCATTGAACTCCCGCGCCCACTGCTTGAGCTGGCGGTGAGAAGTATGCAGGGAAGCACCGCCGTCTACGCACAAGACCTCTGTGGCTTTCTGAAACTCCTGCTCACTGGTCTCGACGTCATCCATGTCTTCGTCTTCGTCGTCGTCTTCGTTTTTGTCGCGGCTACGGGGAGGTCTGTCCGTTTGCTGCTGCTTGTCCTTGTCGCGGCGTCCTCCCTGGCCAGGGCGCTTCGTGCCCGATCCTCCGCCACCTTCCCGGGCTCTCTCCTTGTCGCGTCGCTCCTACTCGGCCTTTTGCAGCTCAACGAGCCGCTCGACCTGCTTGCAGCTCTGGAGGTCATGGCCCTTGGTGCGGTGGATCTTGCAGTACTGTTTGTTGGTGCCGTCCCGCTTGTCGGCGACCGCCACAGCCTGGCAGTTGGCGCATCCGGCAACCTCCTTGCCGGAGCTACCAGCCTGGGCCTTCTTGGCGGCGCCTTGATCGCCGGACTGCTCAACAACCAGTACCTCTTGGCTCTTCTTCTTCCTGTTGCTCTGCCGTCGATTCTTCCTTGCCGGGGCGGTATCCTCACTGTCAGACTCTCCTGCTCCAGTGTTCTCTCCGGGGAGTTTCCTCCCTTCCTCAGCACGTGCACACTTGTCGGCCAGGGCATATAGCTCGCTGACGTCTTTGATCTCGCACATCGCCATCTCCTCCCGCATCCTGTAGTTACGCACGTTCTGATGGAACGCGCTGATAACCGCGGCGGGGTGGACGTCTGGGATGTTGTAGTGTACGTGGCTGAATCTCTGGATGAACTTGCGCAAGGATTCCCCTTCCTTCTGGACGAGCAGATGACGGTCGCTCGCTTGGCCATGGGGTTTGTGGCCGCCTGTAAAGGCGCCAACAAACTGATGGCACAAGTCTGTCCAGGAGGTTATGGAGTTATCCGGCAAGTGCATGAGCCAGGATCTCACGTTGGATTTGAGTACCAGCGGGAAGTAGTTGGCAAGGATCTTGTCGTCCCGCCCCCAGCAGCCTGCACCGCAATGGTGTAGATGCTGAGGAACTCCGATGGATGCGACTTGTCGTCGTACTTCTCTGGTACGTCTGGCTTGAAATTCTTCGTGCTGGGCCACTGGACTTGCCGCAGCTCACGGGTGAACGCAGGGCAGCCTACCGCGTACGGCAGGTTGCCTGGTCCCCCGGGCGCATGCATGTCGACAGAGGGCCCAGCGCGCTGGTCTGATTGACGCCGTGCTTCTCTCCGACGCTCGATGCGCGTATGAGCGTCCTCTTGCTCTCGTTCGTGAAGAACGTGACGTTGATCGCGACGAGTTCGCGGATGTGACGACGCGGTGGATTCGTTATCGTGATGGCTCCGGCGAGTCGGCGATCTTGGCCTTTGGGGCGGAGAATGCACGGTGGTCGCACCCCCACTGGTCTTGGCGCCATCGGTTCTCGCCTGGCCGACCTGCCGCGGCTGCGACGCGCTGTGCTACCGCGGGGTGTCGCCGTTGGCGAAACCGATGAGGCTCTGTATCGTGGCCCTCCAGTCGTCGAGCTTGTCCGCCATTGGAGGGTAGTCTAGGAGCAGTTGAGCTCGTGCTAGAGCTTCTGCTGGAGTGGCGGGCAGGGGTGGCGAACGGCGCGTGGAGCGGGATGTGCTCGAACTTCTAACTACGTTAGAAGGAGCAACACCCGGACCAGGCAGTCGCGCCATGCTCGCGCCAACACGTTGGTGTGTGTGCTGGCCTTGAGCGCCCTGGGATCCGCCGGCTCGATCTGGGTCCAGCGAGCGTATGGTACCGTGAGTGCCAAGACGCTGTTGTTCCCGTGCCTCCTGAGAGGGGCGCGGTGCATGTTCGGACGCCGTGGCACCATGAGCTGGCTCGGTGGCGCCCGTTCCGCTGCCGGTGCCGTCCCCACCACCCGTTTGCTCCAGGGGCGGTGGGTTCGACGCGGACGGACCAGCCACCTCCGGAGCCTTCTTCTTCGGTGGCATGTCGATGAAGATGATGGAGATCTAGCCTGTGCAGACGCCGGATCAGGTTCGCACAACTTCGATGCCCCCTACCTGGCGCACCAAAGATGTCGGGGGAAATGTGCCTCCACGAACACCTATGGGGAGCGAGCCCCGTTCTGGTTCGACGGGGGGCGGAGGTCGCGCGAAGAGCGGATCGAGGCGATGCACACAAGGGGATTTACCCAGCTTCGGGCCGCACGGGTGCGTAAAACCCTACTGCTGCTTTGTGGTTTGTATTGTGTTCTTGGGAGCGCTGAGTGCTACAGTACACTCAGGCAACTAATCAGACCGAGCGTGGGTGGTCTGCTTCTTCCTCCTCCCTCTCCTCTCCGTTGCGCATGGGGCCTCCTTTTATATGTGCAAGGGGTTACCCACAGGTAGCAACGTAGGCGGGGGTAAAACTGGAAAACGTTGTGTTGGGTACTGCTGTTTGCACAGTGCTATCATACCTAACTCTGACGGCAGGGGACAAGGGCATTAAATGCCCGTCTGGGTCGCCCAAACAGTGCAGAAAAGGGGCCGTCAGGGGCGCCACCATTTGCCACGATGGCTACCCTATCAGCGTCGCTTCGCCACCGCATGCCCCTGGCTGCGTAGCCTCTCGCCACGTACGCCTGGAATGGCCCCAGAGCGACGCGTGGGTGGATGAGATGGAACGCAGGCGCGGGGTGGTGACTTGCCGTGGCAAGCGCCTTGCCGCGTTCGATGCCTTGTCGCGCCCGGGAGTTTGTTGCTCACCGGTCCTTGCCGGGACGCGTGGCGTGTCGCAGCAAGTCTCTTGTCGTGCCTTGGTCGGCCTTCCCAGCAAGCTCCTCTTGCCGGGGCCTTGTGCTTCGAGCGGCCGTCCCGGCAAGCTCCTCTTGCCGGGGCCTTGCTCTCTTCGGGTGGCCTTCCCGGCAAGCTCCTCCTGCCGGGGCCTTGTCTCAAATACTTTGTTCTTGGATGGCCCAAAAAAGGGGACCACGGAGAGTTTTGGCGATCGCCTGGCAAGCCTTGCCGCGGGGTGCTACGACTGCCTGTGCACAAGTTCGGGGTACTAAGGTACCCCTACTTTAGTACACCGACAAGGAGGACCATGGGTTGAACTTTGGGGCGACTGGCTCCAACGCGTATACGTCCCTTAACGCACGCTTCCTCTCCCTCTTGGGGATGTGGGTCGTGTATATCATGTTCACCGTCCGCACTTGTGGGGGGAAACCCTTCTGTCCTCTGTTGTTCTGCGGCCGGGGCTCCACCTCGTCGTCGCTATGTAGCCCCTTGTCTTTGTTTTCGGCATTTAACTTGCCGGCCTGCTTGAACACCCAACAATCCCTGTTGGTGTGGTTGGCTGGCTTGTCGGGGTGCCATGTATTTGACACAAGCGATCAAGTATACGGTCCAAACTGGACGGGCTCGGAGCGCTTCTTTTGAATGGCTTTTTCCGCTGTCCGGGCTTAGAGCCTCTGAATCCGGCATTAACTGCCGTATCCTCGGTATTGTCGCTGTTAATGCGGCGTTTGTGTTTGTTGCGACGTGACCTGCCATTGCTGTCCTTGGTATCCGAAGTACCAGGGTTCTTTGACATGTTATTGCTGCGAGCCAGCCAGCTATCTTCTCCCACGCAAAAGCGGGTCATGAGTGTCGTGAGGGCTGCCATAGATTTCGGCTTTTCCTGTCCAAGGTGCCGGGCAAGCCACTCGTCGCGGATGTTATGCTTGAAAGCTGCTAGAGCCTCTGCATCCGGACAGTCGACGATTTGATTTTTCTTGGTTAGGAACCATGTCCAGAATTGCATGGCCGATTCCTTTGGCTGTTGAATTATGTGGCTTAAGTCATCGGCATCTGGTGGTCGCACGTAAGTGCCCTGGAAGTTATCGAGGAATGCGGCTTCCAGGTCTTCCCAGCACCCAATGGATTATGTTGGCAAGCTGTTGAGCCAATGCTGAGCTGGCACTTTAAGCTTGAGTGGGAGGTATTTGATGGCGTGTAGATCATCGCCACGGGCCATGTGGATATGAAGGAGATAGTACTCAATCCATACCACGGGATCTGTCGTAGCATCATATGATTCGATATTCATGGGTTTCAAACCCTCTGGGATTTGATGATCCATTACTTCATCTGTGAAGAATAGCGGGTGTGCGGCGCCTCTGTACTGGGCTATATCACGACGCGGCTCGAATGAGTTTTGTCTGCTGTGTTCGGCCCGACTGGATTTACTTTTGCTGTATCCGGCGTGACGGTTATCGTCTCGAGTGGTGGGGCGCCCACGCGATCCGTAGATCAATATTGTTTTCTTTGCTTTGTCCTCCAATATGTCTTGCAGATCTAGCGCATTTCCCCGTGCCTTGGTATTTTTTGAGTGACGCCATGGTGCGGCTTGAGTTGTGGGCCGGGAGGCCTCTCTGTCGCGGCCACGAGGTGGCCGGTCAGCCGCGTCATACGCTGGAGATGTAGGTTTAGATGCTCCTCCTCTAATCGGGGTAGAAATCTGCGCTTTGGGTAGCTCTTGGAGGGGCGTTCGAGTTCATATTCCTCGGCCGCCAGCACTTCAGTCCATCTGTCAGCTAGCAAGTCTTGATTAGCTCTAAGCTGCTGCTGCTTTTTCTTAAGGCTAATCGTCGTGGCTATAAGCCGGCGCTTGAAGCGCTCTTGTTCGACGGGATCCTCAGGCATGACAAATTCGTCGTCATCGAGGCTTGCCTCGTCTTCGGAGGGAGGCATGTAATTATCATCCTCTTCCTCTCTATCTGTCACTCTCTCAGGGGGGCTGGCTTCTCCATCCTCCTACGCTGAATCTTGCTAGAGGGGGTTGTCTTCGGCACTATCCGGGGTGTTATTATCTCCTATGCCGGTATCGCTGTTTTTGCTTTGGCGAGATTTAGAGCGGCGCCACTGACGCCGGCGCTTGGGTTGCTTCTTGGAGGGGTCATCCTCCGTTGTTCCGTCGCCATTGCCTTCTTTGGGTGTGTCCACCATATATATATCATACGACGAGGTGGCCGTCCAGTGCCCTGTAGGCGCTGGTTCCTGTTCGTCTCCTGCATCGTCGTCCATACCGTCGATGTCTTCGGAGTCGAAGTCGAGCATGTCGGTCAAATCATCGACAGTGGCAATGAAGTGGGTGGTGGGTGGGCGTCAAATTTCTTCATCGTCCGCATCCCAATCCTGCCGGTCGTAATCCGGCCAGGACTCTCCTAACAAGGAGAGGGACCTTAGTGAATTCAGTATGTCGCCGAAGGGCGAGTGCTGAAAGATATCCGTGGCGGTTAACTCCATGATCGGCGCCCAATCGGATTCGATTGGCAGCGCGCGGATGGTTCAGAGTCCGGAGGAGAGTCCGGCAATGTGGAGTCACGGACCTCGCGAAGGGCGAGGCTGGTGTTCGGCTCGATCGCCGTTGAGGCCGCTGCCTCCGCGGCGGGGCCTAACCACCCGCCCTCAGATGGCGCAGTTGGCTCCGAATTAAAGGTCGGAGCGGTTGCAGGTGCGGTCTCCAGGATACTGTTCGGCCGCAGAGCTAAATCATGCCCATCGTGACAGTGCGGCGTACTTGGACGGGGCTCGAATCCGTCGAAGATCAAGTCTCCGCGGATGTCGGCGGTGTAGTTTAAGCTACCAAACCTGACCTGATGGCCAGGGGCATAACTCTTGTTCTGCTCCAGATGGCCAAGCGAGTTGGCCCGCAGTGCGAAGCCGCTGAGCACGAAGATCTGTCCAGGGAGAAAAGTCTCACCCTAGACTGCATCGCTGTTGATGATCGAAGGAGCCATCAAGCCTAAAGAAGACGACACAGAGGAACTCTCAATGAAAGCACCAATGTCGGTGTCAAAACCGGCGGATCTCGGGTAGGGGGTCCCGAACTGTGCGTCTAGGCAGATGGTAACAGGAGAAAAGGGACACGATGTTTTTAACCAGGTTCGGGCCCTCTCGATGGAGGTAAAACCCTACTCCTGCTTGATTAATATTGATGATATGGGTAGAACAAGAGTAAATCTACCATGAGATTAGAGAGGCTAAACCCTAGAAGCTAGCCTATGGTATGATTGTCGTTGTGTCCTACGGACTAAACCCTTCGGTTTATATAGACACCGGAGGAGGCTAGGGTTACATAGAGGCGGTTACAAGGAAGGAGATCTTTATATCCGTACTGCCAAGCTTGCCTTCCACGCCAAGGAAAGTCCCATCCGGACACGGGACGAAGTCTTCAATCTTGTATCTTCATTGTCCAATAGTCGGGCCAAAGGTTATAGTCCAGCTGTCCGGATACCCCCTAATCCAGGACTCCCTCAGTCGCGCTGCACTCCCAGAGGAGGACCTTGCTGCATGCAAAGAGAAGCTTGCCTC
The DNA here is from genome assembly GCA_032464435.1 of Aegilops umbellulata. Lineage (NCBI taxonomy): Eukaryota > Viridiplantae > Streptophyta > Magnoliopsida > Poales > Poaceae > Aegilops > Aegilops umbellulata. Next base: position 381,655,984 of record CP136054.1, read on the forward strand.
CACGCTTCGCGGCAAGGATGTAGAGGCGGAGAAGCTTGTCTTGCAGCGGACCGGTGAGCTGGAGCAGAGGCACAAGGAGGCACTCAATGCCCAGGCCCAGGTTCACGCCGTCGAGGTGGAGGAGCTAGAGGCAGAGCGCAACAGGCTGAAGGAGCAGGCCCTGAAGCTGTCCCGGGAAAAGGACACACTCAACAGTGCTCTGACAGAGGCGCATGGCTCGATCATCAGCAAGGCTGGGGAGCTCTCTGAGGCCAACAACTCCATCAAAGACCTCAAGCTGAAGCTGGAGGGTCTCGAGAAGGTGCTGTCGGAGGCTACAACCCGAGAGGAGACCCTGGCCAAGGAGCTGGAGGGCGAGAAGCTGTTGCAGAAGAACGAGGGCCTCAACTTTGCGGATCACGTGGAGGGCGAGAACCGTTGGCTCGATCGCCTCGCCACCGTCGCCAACCAGGCCGCTGAAGGAAATATGCCCTAGAGGCAATAATAAAGTTATTATTTATTTCCTTATATCATGATAAAGGTTTATTATTCATGCTAGAATTGTATTAACCGGAAACATAATGCATGTGTGAATACATAGACAAACAGAGTGTCACTAGTATGCCTCTACTAGACTAGCTCGTTAATCAAAGATGGTTATGTTTCCTAACCATAAACAAAGAGTTGTTATTTGATTAACGAGGTCACATCATTGGTTGAATGATCTGATTGACATGACCCATTATATTAGCTTAGCACCCGATCGTTTAGTATGTTGCTATTGCTTTATTCATGACTTATACATGTTCCTATGACTATGAGATTATGCAACTCCCGTTTGCCAGAGGAACACTTTGGGTACTACCAAACGTCACAACGTAACTGGGTGATTATAAAGGAGTATTACAGGTGTCTCCAATGGTAGATGTTGGGTTGGCGTATTTCGAGATTAGGATTTGTCACTCCGATTGTCGGAGAGGTATCTCTGGGCCCTCTCGGTAATGCACATCATTTAAGCCTTGCAAGCATTGCAACTAATGAGTTAGTTGCAGGATGATGTATTACGGAACGAGTAAAGAGACTTGCCGGTAACGAGATTGAACTAAGTATTGGATACTGACGATCGAATCTCGGACAAGTAACATACCGATGACAAAAGGAACAACGTATGTTGTTATGCGGTCTGACCGATAAAGATCTTCGTAGAATATGTAGGAGCCAATATGGGCATCCAGGTCCCGCTATTGGTTATTGACCGGACACGTGTCTCGGTCATGTCTACATTGTTCTCGAACCGTAGGGTCCGCACGCTTAACGTTACGATGACAGTTATTATGAGTTTATGCATTTTGATGTACCGAAGGAGTTCGGAGTCCCAGATGTGATCACGGACATGACGAGGAGTCTCGAAATGGTCGAGACATAAAGATTGATATATTGGAAACCTATGTTTGGACATCGGAAGTGTTCCAGGTGAAATCAGGATTTTACCGGAATACCGGGAGGGTTACCGGAACCCCCCGGGAGCCAGATGGGCCATAGTGGGCCTTAGTGGAAAGGAGAAAGGGGCTACCCTAGGTGGCCGCGCGCCTCCCCCTTCCCATAGTCCTATTAGGACTAGGAGAGGTGGCCGGCCCCCTCTCTCCCTCTCCCCCTTGAGGAATCCTATTCCAACTAGGATTGGGGGGGGGATCCTACTCCCGGAGGGAGTAGGACTCTCCTGGCGCGCCAAGGGCTTGGCCGGCCAGCCCCTCCCCCTGGATCCTTTATATATGGAGGCAGGGGGCACCCCATAGACACACAAGTTGATCTACGGATCGTTCCTTAGCCGTGTGCGGTGCCCCCTTCCACCAAATTCCACCTCGATCATATCGTTGCAGTGCTTAGGCGAAGCCCTGCGCCGGTAACACATCAAGATTGTCACCACGCCGTCGTGCTGACGGAACTCTTCCCCGACGCTTTGCTGGATCGGAGCCCGGGGATCGTCATCGAGCTGAACGTGTGCCAAGAACTCGGAGGTGCCGGAGTAACGGTGCTGTGATCGGTCGGATCGTGAGGAGAACGTACGACTACTTCCTCTACGTTGAGTCAACGCTTCCGCTTCAGTCTACAAGGGTATGTAGACGACACTCTCCCCTCTCGTTGCTATGCATCACCATGATCTTGCGTGTGCGTAGGAATTTTTTTGAAATTACTACGTTCCCCAACAGTGGCATCCAAGCCTAGGTTTTTATGGTTTGATGTTATTTGCACGAGTAGAACACAAGTAAGTTGTGAACAATACAAGTCATACTGCCTACCAGCATGTCATACTTTGGTTCAGCGGTATTGTTGGACGAGACGATCCGTACCAACCTTACGCGTACGCTTACGCGAAACCGGTTCCCTCGACGTGCTTTGCACATAGATGGCTTGCGGAAGACTGTCTCTCCAACTTTAGTTGAACCGAGTGTGGCTACGCCCGGTCCTTGAGAAGGTTAAAACGGAGTGTATTTGACAAACTATTGTTGTGGTTTTGATGCGTAGGTAAGATGAGTTCTTGCTTAAGCCCGTAGCAGCCACGTAAAACTTGCAACAACAAAGTAGAGGACGTCTAACTTGTTTTTGCAGGGCATGTTGTGATGTGATATGGTCAAGACATGATGCTAAATTTTATTGTATGAGATGATCATGTTTTGTAACCGAGTTATCGGCAACTGGCAGGAGCCATATGGTTGTCGCTTTATTGTATGCAATGCAATCGCGATGTAATGCTTTACTTTATTACTAAGCGGTAGTGATAGTCGTGGAAGCATAAGATTGGCGAGACGACAACAATGCTACGACGGAGATCAAGGTGTCGCGCCGGTGACGATGGTGATCATGACGGTGCTTCAGAGATGGAGATCACAAGCACAAGATGATGATGACCATATCATATCACTTATATTGATTGCATGTGATGTTTATCTTTTTATGCATCTTATCTTGCTTTGATTGACGGTAGCATTATAAGATGATCTCTCACTAAATTATCAAGAAGTGTTCTCCCTGAGTATGCACCGTTGCAAAAGTTCTTCGTGCTGAGACACCACGTGATGATCGGGTGTGATAGGCTCTACGTTCAAATACAACGGGTGCAAAACAGTTGCACACGCGGAATACTCAGGTTATACTTGACGAACTATGCATATAAGATATGACCTCGGAACACAGAGACCGAATGGTCGAGCGTGAATCATATAGTAGATATGATCAACATAAAGATGTTCACCATTGAAAACTACTCCATATCACGTGATGATCGGTTATGGTTTTAGTTGATTTGGATCACGTGATCACTTAGAGGATTAGAGGGATGTCTATCTAAGTGGGAGTTCTTAATTAATTTGATTAACTGAACTTAAACTTATGATGAACTTAGTATCTGATAGTATCTTGCTTGTTTATGTTGATTGTAGATAGATGGCTCGTGCTGTTGTTCCGTTAAATTTTAATGCGTTCCTTGAGAAAGCAAAGTTGAAAGATGATGGTAGCAATTACACGGACTGGGTCCGTAACTTGAGGATTATCCTCATCGCTGCACAGAAGAATTACGTCCTGGAAGCACCGCTAGGTGCCAGGCCTGCTGCTAGAGCAACACCAGAAGTTATGAACGTCTGGCAGAGCAAAGCTGATGACTACTCGATAGTTCAGTGTGCCATGCTTTACGGCTTTGAACCGGGACTTCAACGATGTTTTGAATGTCATGGAGCATATGAGATGTTCCAGGAGTTGAAGTTAATATTTCAAGCAAATGCCCGGATTGAGAGATATGAAGTCTCCAATAAGTTCTATAGCTGCAAAATGGAGGAGAACAGTTCTGTCAGTGAGCATATACTCAAAATGTCTGGGTATAATAATCACTTGATTCAATTGGGAGTTACTCTTCCAGATGATTGCGTCATTGACAGAATTCTCCAACCACTGCCACCAAGCTACAAGAGCTTCGTGATGAACTATAATATGCAAGGGATGACCAAGACTATTCCCGAGCTCTTCGCAATGCTAAAAGCTGCGGAGGTAGAAATCAAGAAGGAGCATCAAGTGTTGATGGTTAACAAAACCACTAGTTTCAAGAAGAAGGGCAAAGGGAAGAAAAAGGGGAACTTCAAGAAGAACGGCAAGCGAGTTGCTGCTCAAGAGAAGAAACCCAAGTCTGGACCTAAGCCTGAAACTGAGTGCTTCTACTGCAAGCAGACTGGTCACTGGAAGCGGAACTGCCCCAAGTATTTGGCGGATAAGAAGGATGGCAAGGTGAACAAAGGTATATGTGATATACATGTTATTGATGTGTACCTTACTAATGTTCGCAGTAGCACCTGGGTATTTGATACTGGTTCTGTTGCTAATATTTGCAACTCAAAACAGGGACTACAGAATAAGCGGACACTAGCAAAGGACGAGGTGACGATGCACGTGGGAAACGGTTCCAAAGTCGATGTGATCGCGGTCGACACGCTACCTCTACATCTACCTTCGGGATTAGTATTAGACCTAAATAATTGTTATTTGGTGCCAGCGTTGAGCATGAACATTATATCTGGATCTTGTTTGATGCGAGACGGTTATTCATTTAAATCAGAGAATAATGGTTGTTCTATTTATATGAGTAATATCTTTTATGGTCATGCACCCTTGAAGAGTGGTCTATTTTTGATGAATCTCGATAGTAGTGATACACATATTCATAATGTTAAAACCAAAAGATGCAGAGTTGATAATGATAGTGCAACTTATTTGTGGCACTGCCGTTTAGGTCATATCGGTATAAAGCGCATGAAGAAACTCCATACTGATGGACTTTTGGAGTCACTTGATTATGAATCACTTGGCACTTGCGAACCGTGCCTCATGGGCAAGATGACTAAAACACCGTTCTCCGGAATTATGGAGAGAGCAACAGATTTGTTGGAAATCATACATACGGATGTATGTGGTCCGATGAATGTTGAGGCTCGTGGCGGATATCGTTATTTTCTCACCTTCACAGATGATTTGAGCAGATATGGGTATATCTACTTAATGAAACACAAGTCTGAAACATTTGAAAAGTTCAAAGAATTTCAGAGTGAAGTTGAAAATCATCGTAACAAGAAAATAAAATTTTTACGATCAGATCGTGGAGGAGAATATTTGAGTTACGAGTTTGGTGTACATTTGAAAAATTGTGGGATAGTTTCGCAACTCACGCCACCCGGAACACCACAGCGTAATGGTGTGTCCGAACGTCGTAATCGTACTTTACTAGATATGGTGCGATCTATGATGTCTCTTACTGATTTACCGCTATCGTTCTGGGGATACGCTCTAGAGACGGCCGCATTCACGTTAAATAGGGCACCATCTAAATCCGTTGAGACGACGCCTTATGAACTATGGTTTTGCAAGAAAGCAAAGTTGTCGTTTCTTAAAGTTTGGGGCTGCGATGCTTATGTGAAAAAGCTTCAACCAGATAAGCTCGAACCCAAATCGGAGAAATGTGTCTTCATAGGATATCCAAAGGAAACTGTTGGATACACCTTCTATCACAGATCCGAAGGCAAGACTTTTGTTGCTAAGTTCGGAAACTTTCTAGAGAAGGAGTTTCTTTCGAAAGAAGTGAGTGGGAGGAAAGTAGAACTTGACGAGGTAACTGTACCTACTCCTTTATTGAGAAGTAGTACATCACAGAAAACTGTTTCTGCGACACCTACACCAATAAATGAGGAAACTAATGATGATGATCATGAAACTTTAGATCAAGATACTACTGAACCTTGTAGATCAACCAGAGTGAGATCCGCACCAGAGTGGTACGGTAATCCTATTCTGGAAGTCATGTTACTAGACCATGATGAACCTACGAACTATGAAGAAGCAATGGTGAGCCCAGATTCCGCAAAGTGGCTTGAAGCCACGAAATCTGAGATGGGATCCATGTATGAGAACAAAGTATGGACTTTGGTTGACTTGCCTGATGATCGGCAAGCAATTGAGAACAAATGGATCTTTAAGAAGAAGACTGACGCTGATGGTAATGTTACTGTCTACAAAGCTCGACTTGTCGCAAAAGGTTTTCGACAAGTTCAAGGGATTGACTACAATGAGACTTTCTCACCCGTAGCGATGCTTAAGTCTGTCCGAATCATGTTAGCAATTGCCGCATTTTATGATTATGAAATTTGGCAGATGGATGTCAAAACTGCGTTCCTGAATGGATTTCTGGAAGAAGAGTTGTATATGATGCAACCGGAAGGTTTTGTCGATCCAAAGGGAACTAACAAAGTGTGCAAGCTCCAGCGATCCATTTATGGACTGGTGCAAGCCTCTCGGAGTTGGAATAAACGCTTTGATAGTGTGATCAAAGCATTTGGTTTTATACAGACTTTCGGAGAAGCCTGTATTTACAAGAAAGTGAGTGGGAGCTCTATAGCATTTCTAATATTATATGTGGATGACATATTACTGATTGGAAATGATATAGAATTTCTGGATAGCATAAAGGGATACTTGAATAAAAGTTTTTCAATGAAAGACCTCGGAGAAGCTGCTTACATATTAGGCATAAAGATCTATAGAGATAGATCAAAACGCTTAATTGGACTTTCACAAAGCACATACCTTGACAAAATTTTGAAGAAGTTCAAAATGGATGAAGCAAAGAAAGGGTTCTTGCCTGTGTTACAAGGTGTGAGATTGAGTAAGACTCAAAGCCCGACCACTGCAGAAGATAGAGAGAAAATGAAAGATGTTCCCTATGCTTCAGCCATAGGCTCTATCATGTATGCAATGCTGTGTACCAGACCTGATGTGTGCCTTGCTATAAGTTTAGCAGGGACGTACCAAAGTGATCTAGGAGTGGATCACTGGACAGCGGTCAAGAACATCCTGAAATACCTGAAAAGGACTAAGGATATGTTTCTCATATATGGAGGTGACAAAGAGCTCACCGTAAGAGGTTACGTTGATGCAAGCTTTGACACTGATCCGGACGATTCTAAATCGCAAACCGGATACGTGTTTACATTAAACGGTGGAGCTGTCAGTTGGTGCAGTTCTAAACAAAGCGTCGTAGCGGGATCTACATGTGAAGCGGAGTACATAGCTGCTTCAGAAGCAGCAAATGAAGGAGTCTGGATGAAGGAGTTCATATCCGATCTAGGTGTCATACCTAGTGCATCGGGTCCAATGAAAATCTTTTGTGACAATACTGGTGCAATTGCCTTGGCAAAGGAATCCAGATTTCACAAAAGAACCAAACACATCAAGAGACGCTTCAACTCCATCCGGGATATAGTCCAGGTCGGAGACATAGAGATTTGCAAGATACATACGGATCTGAATGTTGCAGACCAGTTGACTAAGCCTCTTCCACGAGCAAAACATGATCAGCACCAAAACTCCATGGGTGTTAGGATCATTACAGTGTAATCTAGATTATTGACTCTAGTGCAAGTGGGAGACTGAAGGAAATATGCCCTAGAGGCAATAATAAAGTTATTATTTATTTCCTTATATCATGATAAAGGTTTATTATTCATGCTAGAATTGTATTAACCGGAAACATAATGCATGTGTGAATACATAGACAAACAGAGTGTCACTAGTATGCCTCTACTAGACTAGCTCGTTAATCAAAGATGGTTATGTTTCCTAACCATAAACAAAGAGCTGTTATTTGATTAACGAGGTCACATCATTGGTTGAATGATCTGATTGACATGACCCATTATATTAGCTTAGCACCCGATCGTTTAGTATGTTGCTATTGCTTTATTCATGACTTATACATGTTCCTATGACTATGAGATTATGCAACTCCCGTTTGCCAGAGGAACACTTTGGGTACTACCAAACGTCACAACGTAACTGGGTGATTATAAAGGAGTATTACAGGTGTCTCCAATGGTAGATGTTGGGTTGGCGTATTTCGAGATTAGGATTTGTCACTCCGATTGTCGGAGAGGTACCTCTGGGCCCTCTCGGTAATGCACATCATTTAAGCCTTGCAAGCATTGCAACTAATTAGTTAGTTGCAGGATGATGTATTACGGAACGAGTAAAGAGACTTGCCGGTAACGAGATTGAACTAAGTATTGGATACTGACGATCGAATCTCGGACAAGTAACATACCGATGACAAAAGGAACAACGTATGTTGTTATGCGGTCTGACCGATAAAGATCTTCGTAGAATATGTAGGAGCCAATATGGGCATCCAGGTCCCGCTATTGGTTATTGACCGGAGACGTGTCTCGGTCATGTCTACATTGTTCTCGAACCGTAGGGTCCGCACGCTTAATGTTACGATGACAGTTATTATGAGTTTATGCATTTTGATGTACCGAAGGAGTTCGGAGTCCCAGATGTGATCACGGACATGACGAGGAGTCTCGAAATGGTCGAGACATAAAGATTGATATATTGGAAACCTATGTTTGGACATCGGAAGTGTTCCAGGTGAAATCAGGATTTTACCGGAATACCGGGAGGGTTACCGGAACCCCCCGGGAGCCAGATGGGCCATAGTGGGCCTTAGTGGAAAGGACAAAGGGGCTGCCCTAGGTGGCCGCGCGCCTCCCCCCTTCCCATAGTCCTATTAGGACTAGGAGAGGTGGCCGGCCCCCTCTCTCCCTCTCCCCCTTGAGGAATCCTATTCCAACTAGGATTGGGGGGGGGGAATCCTACTCCCGGAGGGAGTAGGACTCTCCTGGCGCGCCAAGGGCTTGGCCGGCCAGCCCCTCCCCCTGGATCCTTTATATACGGAGGCAGGGGGCACCCCATAGACACACAAGTTGATCTACGGATCGTTCCTTAGCCGTGTGCGGTGCCCCCTTCCACCAAATTCCACCTCGGTCATATCGTTGCAGTAGTTAGGCGAAGCCCTGCGCCGGTAACACATCAAGATCGTCACCACGCCGTCGTGCTGACGGAACTCTTCCCCGACGCTTTGCTGGATCGGAGCCCGGGGATCATCATCGAGCTGAACGTGTGCCAAGAACTCGGAGGTGCCGGAGTAACGGTGCTGTGATCGGTCGGATCATGAGGAGAACGTACGACTACTTCCTCTACGTTGAGTCAACGCTTCCGCTTCAGTCTACAAGGGTATGTAGACGACACTCTCCCCTCTCGTTGCTATGCATCACCATGATCTTGCGTGTGCGTAGGAAATTTTTTGAAATTACTACGTTCCCCAACAGCCGCCGCGCAGCTGGCCATCATGGGGATGCCGGACGTGAGGTATGTCCCAGAGCGGAGCGTGAGCGCCAATTGCAGTCTGACCATGTTCTTTGAGAAGGTCGTCCGTGCTCTGGAGTGGCTCCACGACAACCGGGCGGCCTCACTGGCCGAGGAGTCCCGGATGCTTTGTCAGGGTGCCATGACCAAGGTTCTCACCAAGGTGGCGCACTGGTACCCCGACCTCGACTTCGACGCCGTGCTGGAGAGCTTGCCGGAGGGGACCGACCTTGCGCCGCTCAGGGAGCGCATTGAGCCCATCATCAGCCGAGTCGGCGTAATTCTGAGGGTGGAGGGCCAGCGTCGGGATTAGGCACCCCATTTTCTTATCGCCGCTGCAGGTTCACAACCAAGACAATTGCGATCTCTAGTTAGAACCGCAGCAACAATTTAATGTAACATAACTCTGCAACACTTTTTAGTACTATGCATGTTATTTCCCTGTTCAATTTGCCTTTGTAAACGCACCCTACGCCAACTGGGCAGGCTCGCCGGCACGGAAGCCCAAGGCGGCGTCTTGGGGACGGATCCCCATTGGCCTGTCGGGTATGCGTGCTGCCAGGCGAGCCATCTTGTCGTTCTTAACGCGGCCGCTCGAATTGTCGAGCTTGACTCGAGTCAGAATCAAGAGCGTTGTCAATCGCGGAAGGCTACCCTGCCGCTCTCAACGCATCCGCTTGAGCTATTGAGCGCACTCGAAACAGGGCAAGGGCGTTACCGACAGCGGGAGAGCCCCCTGGCGTGCAGGTTTTCCATACAAAGGCACGACATCCCCGAGGGAAATAACCTCATATAAAAAGGAAAAAAGTAGTCAGGGTTCGGTGTGACTTAGCTTCTGCTTGTAGTCGCACTGGCGTCGATCTTTCGAACCCCCCCCCCTTCTGCTTCTCTTAGAGCCATCGCAATGAAGAAACGCTCACTTAACTGCTAAAACCGATTCTCACAAACGCGCCCCCTACCTGGCGCGCCAAAGATGTTGGTGGGAAACGACACCTATGGGATCACAAGAATCCCTACTGCGGTTGCGGGGCGTGGGGTTGAGAGAAGAGCGGATCTAACAGAGAGCAGGCGGTTCGTTTATCCAGGTTCGGGCCGCGAGGATGTGTAAAATCCTAGTCCTGCTTTGGTGGATGTATTCTGGGTTCTTGAACTAGCTACGGAGTGTAACGAGCTCCAAAAAGCCGAATCCTTCTCTCATGTGCCATGGGCCTCCTTTTATAGGCGAAAGGGGCTTCCACAGTGGCACACAGGAGGTGGAAAGTGCTACAACGTCACGATCTTATCGCTGGTATTATAGGACAAAGTGCATGTAATGTGAGGCTTAGGTGTCCCTTCACTTTATCGGGGATGGGTGCGAGGCTCGTCCCGTCCGTCGCCGCTCCTCCAAGCTTCGACACGCGCCCTAGCCAGCAATGCATGCGGTGCCATGGAGGCAGGCAGGCAGCTGAGGTGGCACGGTGGTGGAGCCTCCATGAAGGGCTGCATGTTGCCACGCAGGTGCCTGCCCAGCTGGTTGGGCTCGCAGCTGCATGCGAACGGTGGTGGAAACTTGGTTGGTGCGGGCCTGATGGTGGCCCTGCTGGTGCGCTTGGCGAGGGCCTTGCCGGGTGGCCCGGCAAGGGTCTTGCCGTGGCGCGCAGGCGTCCCCGGCAAGGATCTTGTCAGGGGTCTTGTGGGTTTCTTCAGAGAGGATGGCTGCCTTCCTATCCTCATTTGATTTTGACTATTCTTTGTCTTCACAAAGATCTACATGCCACCACAGAGGTGCCTCCCGAGCCCTGTTCCAATGCATTTGTCGAGCGTTGGTGGTCTCGAGGGTGGCTCGCTCAGCTGGCGTGGGCGAGCTGCCCTGGCAAGGGTCTTGCCGGGGCCGCTGAGGCTGTCCTGGCAAGGGTCCTTGCCGGGGAAACCTGCTTCGTCCATCTGATCTTTGTGGCCTTGGTCCTTGTTGTTGCTTTGCTTCGTCTTGGGCTTCAGTCTTACCTTGGCTCACCTCCCTCGCTCTGCTTGGTGTGGTCACAGGCGCGGCTCCGACGGCCCGTGCACAGGTAAAGGAGTGCAAAAATGTGCCCCTAGTTTTGTACACCGACAACTACTCCCTCCGTTCCAAAATAAGTTACATGGTTTTTGTTCAAATTTCATAATGCATGACATTAATAATTAAAAATATTACACAAATCCCAGATCTCAACTCTATCAACTCATGTAGTGTCGCACACAAACTATCAGCCAGCTCTAGATCTAAACATTTATTCTATGTTCTAATATTATCATACAAAAATGAACGTGTAACCTATATTAATATTATTATTATCTATAAAATCACTAAATAATTCTAAAGCAATCAAACTATGCTAAAAATGCTGCCCTCTAGCTAAACTGAACACCCTAAGGAAGAACCCCTCACAAGGCAAACCTGTGGATTCGAGCACGTAGCACTAAAACGGTTCGGCAACACCATAGCCTCCAAATATTTCCCCTGAAACATTAAAGGGGTAACTCTTATATCCTTAAAATCACCACTTCACAACCATCCCAAAGAACTGGTAAATATGAACTTATTTCAATCTAACTATATTAAATACTAGCATGCGCCGAGAGCGGGCCACTTTGCTACTTTTTCATAAAAGAAAAATATTCATTTTCCTCTCTGAAATTCAATTCAGCAACTTGTGCTCCAAAGCAACCCTCATTTTTCCTGCCCACAAAAATCTAAGAAAATTCCCATTCTTTGAACCTTGGCACACCTCCCTGTGCAAAAATATTTCATACTTATTATGAATATTTTTGCTATAGAAAATCATTTCTGTTCTGGCCTAAAAATGCAGTTTCTACAGCAAGTATATTATTCCATGATCCAATGAGGCTGATTTTTCTTGAGCTACATTACCTTCCTAAGAAAACCTTAACCGCAGGAGATTAGCCCTACACTCCTTCTAGAACCTCTCCAAACACAGCGCCAAAGTTTCTGACCAAAAACTTGCTGCGTGGCTCATGTCAAATCTGGTCGGCCTGGCAGTGTGCCATCTCCTCACTTAGACCAAACATTGCACGGACAACATGTTGGACATGGTTTGGCATCATGTCGGAGTAATTGGCCACGGGTAGCCTCATCGTCCCCCCATGGCATTTCAAGACATCGGGGCCGGCTACGCCCCTCAAGAATCAAAGACCAAAGCACCGCCTTCTTGCGGCCGGCTGGCCCAAGCGGCCGGCTGCCAAAAGACGGCAAGGACCAGAAGACGGCCTCGAAGTGGGCCGGCTCCTAGCAGGCGGCCTCCAAAGAGGCTGGCTCCTAGCAGGTGGCCCCAAGCGCCCTCAAAGTTTGCACCTATATAAATATGATGAGACGGGGCGTGACTACAGTACGCCCTGCTACCCCCAAATCCAGGGCAAAGCGTGGCCACAGTGCGCCGTACTAGACGGAGATCTCCCGCCCGGCGTGGCACTGTTGCCACTCTGCCCATGACATCACCCACGATAGGGGGAGCCATGCCCCCACGGCGGGTTGTTGGCACGGCCCGCGTGCAGCGGGACCTACCTGTCCGTGAGGAGCCAGAAGGCGGCGAGCCCTGACCAGTCGGCTCATGGACAGGCCAGCCCCTGACTAGGCGGCCCTCCCCTCCTTGGAGTTTGTGCGCCATTAAACTAGAAGAGACGGGGAGTGGCTACAATGAACGCCCGCCAGGTGGCGCTACTGTAGCCACGCCTCCCCCGACAAAGCAATGCATCATTAGCAGCACGACTACAGTGCTGAGCAGCCGGCAAGACCCGAAAGCGGTGGGCGCGGCCTGTCGGCCAAGTACGAGACAGCCAGCAGGGACCACCAGGCGGCGGGCCCCGGCGGCCGGCAGAGAAGCCGGCGACCATAGACACTGACAGCTGGGTCCTACCCTCGGCCAGATTACCTTTGTACCCCTTGGGGCAGGCCTGTATAAACCCCCCAGGGCACCCATGCAAAGGGTTTAGACTTTAGTCCATCCACCCACACACATAAAGAGAGGAATTTAGGGCTAGCCTTGTTCTTCTTCCCTCTCTAGAGAAACAGCTCAAGGAGCAAGCTTGTAGCCACCATTTTTTCTTGAGTGATCATGCGGAGACCCCGCAGAGCAGGAGTAGGGGTGTTATCTCCTAGGAGAGCCCCGAACCTAGGTAAGATTCGTCGGCGTGCATGTTTGCACCTTATCCGGTTTCCTGGCACCGGCGACATATTATTAGCCCCCTCCATGATAAGTCATCCCTTGGCATATGTCGCACGACACCCCCGCCATTTGGCGCCCACCATGGGGCTAGGTGCACCGTCGTCTGGAGATCTATTCTGGATGGGAACCTTGTTCCTCCCTAGCGAGCGCAGCCAGCCCGACTCGCCTGATGGCGTCGACGCCAGCGCGCTGCAGGACGCTGACCTCGCATGCGCGGCGAGCTGCCTCGCTTACCTCATCGGCGATATCCGCCTCCCCGACGACCCCGCGCCTGACACGGGAGCAGCCAGCTCTGAGATCTTCCTTGTCGACCTCCTTGGCAAGCTCGACATCGCCAACGAGCCGGCCTCCGACCTCGAGTCGATCGGCTCCACTGACCCGATGCTTGTCGACTCTGACACGGCATCACTTGACGCCTTCCCCACCAACATGGTGGTCATCGATGACCCTCTCCCTCGCGCTGACAGCGGTGGAAGCACCGTCAGGGAAGTGCTCGTCATCAGCCATGATGGAGCCTTTGGTGGGGGTGCCGAAGACCCGCTGCAAGCGGCGGCGGGATCTGTCTGCGCCCATTGTAGAAGACGTCGACGCCGAGACATTGGACCGCATCTCGTTCGTCGAAAGCGCCAAGAAGTTAGCTACCATGATACGCCTCTCGGAGGCTTACCAGCGTGAGATCGACCGCGCTGTTGGTGGCACGCCGGCTGCTGGCGGGCCAGCCGCATTTGCACGGTCCGGTAGCGCGGCGCTGCCGTAGCCAGCATGTTCGAGGCAGACCGTCCTGTCTATGCCACGCCCTTGGAGAACCTACGAGCTACCCAGGCGGCAGCAGACGAGCTGGACCACCTCGAGGGCGACGAGCGTCGCTACATGATGGAGCGCGTTCTGCAGCTCATTGACGTGGCTGTCGCGTGATAACCCACAAGTATAGGGGATACAACAGTTTTCGAGGGTAGAGTATTCAACCCAAATTTATTGATTTGACACAAGGGGAGCCAAAGAATATTCTCAAGTGTTAGAAGTTGAGTTGTCAATTCAACCACACCTGGAAAACTTAATATCTGCAACAAATTATTTAGTAGGAAAGTAGTATGGAAGTAACTGTCAGGACCCCGATCCTAGGTCACACCGATCTAGCATGTAACACATCATATCACTTTGCGGCCTCACGCACGGTATTCCCACGGGTGCCACCTTACCTGGCCCGGGACCGTTTGCGCCTTTTGGCTCACGTATATGATAGTGTCGCTCGCATCCATATGACAGAGAACCCGGGCCGACATGGCTAGTCGTGAACCCAAAGCGGCGCTAACCCATGAGGACAGGCATACATGAATCACATCGAGCATGTCGGTCAACAGCGTATAAATCCGGGCTGTAGCACTGGGCTAACAGGACTCCGGTAACCCGGGCTGTAGCAGGCTAGGCAGGACTCCGGATAACACCGCGTGACATTTCCCCGAAGGGACAGACACAGGAACGAAGTGAATCACATGCCAGCCAGTCAAGTGTTCCGAGCAGTAGTGCTGGGCTAGCAGGACTCCGGTGATCCGGGCTGTAGCGGACTACTATCGCTCAGAAGCACTAGACTACATTTCCCCATATGATAGGCTGCCAAGGATAAACAACTAGATAGTTGGATCCCACTCATACCAAGCATTTCAATCATACACACAATATGCCCGATATGAGTAAATACAACATGGCATCATAACATAACTCTACGACTCAAAGTATTTATTCATTAGGCTCCGAGGAGCGAGATATTACAAACATGGGTCTCATGACCCAACATTCAGAGCATACAAGTCAAAGCACATGCGGAAGCTTAACATGTCTGAGTACAGACATCTACAAACGAAAAAGGCTGAGAAGCCTGCCTATCTACCAGATCCTGCCGAGGGCACAAGATCGTAGCTGAGGTATCAAGCTAAACGTCGAAGTCCACGCGGAACTACTAGCGAGACTGAAGTCTCTCTGCAAAACATAAAATAGGCAAACGTGAGTACAAATGTACTCAGCAAGACTTACATCAGAACTATCTACATATGCATCGGTATCAACAAAGGGGGTAGTGGGGTTTAACTGCAGCAAGCCGGCTTTGACTCGGTGGCTATCCTAAACTACAACTGCAAGTAACTCTTTTGAGGTGGCGCACACGAGTCCACATATTCACCATATCAATACACCACTATGGATCCGCTCCCGTCTTCCTACGGGGACGCCATCCATAGCACTCACGCTTATCTTGCGCATTTTAGAGTATCCACTTTCACTTGTCTATGAACTGTACAAGGGCTCCAAGTTTCCTTATCCGAGGAATCCGGCTATTCGAATAGATAATGATAACCCTGCAGGGGTGTACTTCTTCACACACGCTCTTGCCACTTATCGCCCTGTACACGTCATGTACCTCGGCAACCTTCAAGCGGAAGCCGGGCGAGGGAGTCGGCCACGACCTGACTAACCACACAAGTCTCTAGTCCAGGTTTATCGCCTATTCGGGTTCCATCCGCAAGGAGATCCGGCCGGGGTGTCGCTCACGGCCCCAAACGATGTGTGCAGGGTTCCCAAGCCCACCTCGACGGGTAGATCTACGCTTGGTACACCGTGCCATGGTGCCTAGTCTGTCCCAAGCCCACCTGTACAGGGTACCACTTGGTAGACTACTAACACTACCTACAACACCAGAAACTAGTTGCAACTCCTGGACAGAGATCAAGTGGATTAATAAGTCGAGAGGGGCACTTAAGCATTCCAATGTGTGGTAGTAACTGTTCATGGATCACAAACACAGAACTCAGTTCCTGAGGACGGCTGCAATGAGACAACCCACCATGTACTCCTACATGGCCTCTCACCGCTACCTTTACCAAATCGTGTTCACACGCTTAGCTCTCAACAGTAGGACATGTTCACCACATTCCAATTCATTCCCGATGAATCAGACCCGACTCAACTCTAGGCAGTAGCAGGCATGACAACAAGCATGAATGAGTAGGCACATCAGGGCTCAAACAACTCCTACTCATGCTAGTGGGTTTCATCTATTTACTGTGGCAATGACAGGTCATGCAGAGGATAAGGGGTTCAGCTACCGCAGCAAGTAACAGATGAATCGTTGTTGTCCTAATGCAGTAAAAGAGAGCAGGAGCGAGAGAGTGGGATTGTATCGGAATGAACAAGGGGGTTTGGCTTGCCTGGCACTTCTGAAGATAATATAGTTCTTCATCGGTGTCATCGAACTCGTCGTCGGAACCACGTCTATCGAGAGGGGACAAATACCGGCAAACAAAGAGGAACACAATCAATGCAATGCAACAATTATGATGCATGGTGATGACATGGCAATATGTTGTGGTTTGAGCTAACGCAACTAGCAACATGTTAAATGGAGTTGATTTGAACCCTAGGTTCAAATTCAAACTCCACATGTGGTTATTTAAATGCCATTCAATTGGTTTGAACTAAACAGTGAACAAAAGTTGTTCTAACATGCATGAAAATGATACAGATGGATAGATTGAATTTTTCTGATCATTTTTCATAATAAATTATTTCATTCTGAGCTAAGGTTGATTTTATATGAATTTTAGAAGTTTTAGGCATTTTCTGGATTTTCCTGAATAAAAATAAATCCAGAAAAGGCATTACTGCGTCAGCACTACGTCACTGTGACGTCAGTAGGGTCAACGGCGTGGTCCAGGTCAAACTGACCAGTGGGACCCACGTGCCAGTGTAATTAGTTTAACTAAATATTAATTAGCACTAATCATATTTACTCAGCAGGGCTGGGCCCTACCTGTCATTGACCCAGGGGTCAAACTGGGCCTACCCAGGTCAACACAGTCAACGGGGGGTCAAACCTGCCGGCGACATGACGCCGGCGAGGCCAGACGCGGCGGAGGGAGTGCAGTTTCGCGCTCCGGCGACCAAATCGACGGCGGAGCACGTCTACGTGACGCGGGAAGTGAGCCGCATCGAGTGGTGGTGGTGATTGGCCTCGGGGTCGCCGGAAACGTCGCCGGCGATGACCTTGGCGGCTGCCGGAGCTCGGTTGAGCTCGGGCTCATTGCTAGGAGGCGCGACGAGGCACGTGGAGAAGTGCATTGGGCTCCTGGGGGTGCGGTAGGGTTAGTGGACAAGGTGGCGCGGCCGTTAAGTGGCCGGAGTCTCGTCGGCGACGAGCTCTGCGGCGGCGTGTGCGGGTGAGCTACATGTAGTCACTACGGGGCTCGAGAGGGAGAACGGAGAGGATGGAGAGGTGGCCAGGCTCACGGTGGTTGCAGCGAGCGTCGAGGCGGGATCGGGGAAGGTCGGAGCTGAGCGGGGCGATGATGGCGATATCGGCGGCCGGAGTTGGGGAAGACGGGGTCGGGGGCGACTCCAGAGCGGGCGAGCGCTCGGGGCTCGGCCTTCCCGACGTAGTCGATGACGGCGGAGCGAATGGACACGGTGACGTGGCACGGGGACGACGACGGCCGCGGTTATCACGGTGGCGCGGGCGCGGCAGCGTCGGCCATGGTGCGGGGGAGCGAGGGAGAGGAGCTGCGGAGGAAGAGGCGTGTCTGGGGGCTCGGGGGAGGAGTGGGTGACCGACCCAGGGCATCAGAACGGCAAGGGGAGGAGGCAAGGCGCCGGGCAGCTGCGTGGCGCGCGCTGGTGCCGGCGTCGAGCACCTGCCTGCCTGCCTGGCCGAGCCAAGCAGCTCGCTGGAGCGGTGGCTGGGCTGGGCCGGTAGGTGGGCCTAGTAGGTGGCGCCAGGTAAGCCTTTGCTTTTATTTATGTTTTATTTTTATTTCTATAGGTTTGTTGCATTATTTAAAATGCTTAGGCATCTCCAAAATTCACCAAACTGCACATGCCCACTATTTGGAATATATCCAGCATGGAACATTTTAGTTTTGGAATATTTGAGCATTTGAAATATTTTACATAATTTAAATGCCCAAACTCAAATAACTAAAGATTTAATCCAGTGACCTTAGGATGACCTAGAAATTTGTGCATCACTTTTTGCAGTGGTTTAAGACCAAGGCAGAGGTGATGAACATTTTAGAAGGGCATTTCAGGT
This sequence comes from Aegilops umbellulata, assembly GCA_032464435.1. Classification (NCBI taxonomy): domain Eukaryota; kingdom Viridiplantae; phylum Streptophyta; class Magnoliopsida; order Poales; family Poaceae; genus Aegilops; species Aegilops umbellulata. The sequence goes on from CP136054.1 coordinate 381,674,476, forward strand.
TCATTGAGAATATTTTTATTTTGATCCTATTTGCATTTCATTTGGTGCTAGGGTTTGTCATCCCCATTTCAAATTTCTTTGGAATTTTAAACATGATGCATGGATGCAAACAAAGGTAGGCAAGGCCTAAACTGGGGCTGTGACAGCTCACCCCCACTAAACAAGAATCTCATCCCGAGATTCAAGTCGTGAGGTTAGAAGAAAGGAGGTCACAACTATCACGGTCTCCTCGATCCAACTGCCCTTCTCGAAGAAGTAGCTTCATTGCATCATATTGATCTTGACGTCCTTGCTTTTGAGATCTTCATCCAACACGATGGTGACAGAAAGAAACTCTATAGGAAACAATCTCCTCGAAGATCGAGCATTCAGGATTAACTCGTGGAATGAGATGTTGGAACATCTCGAGTTGAGGCACAAAACGCATCGTGAGGGACGGAGGAACAACAACGGGGTTTGATTTGATGGCAAAAATTCCACACTTAGAAAGATGGTGGAGGGTGTCACGGTAGCGAGGAAAATTGCCATGATTCCATAACGGGGCACCTCAGGGAAGGTGACTCGCAGAAATATTCCCTTAAGTGGCAAAAAGAATTACTTTTGATACTGAGATCATTGGAACTCTTTATTCCAGCCTAAGGCAATCACAAACGATCGTTTGAAGGAGCTCGGAAAGGTGACATACTCGGACTAGGTTGGATGATGTGGACTACCTTGTTGAAGACAACGCAATGAATGATTTTGCTTATCACCGGAAATGGATGGAACCCAAGGTAGAATGGCACAACAGCGGTGCAAGCTGGGAACAAAATGCAAATGTTGGGAATGATTCTGGTAACTGGGAGATAACTCAACAGTCGAGAGCAATTCCACTGTTTGAATGGTTATGGTATAATCGAGAAAACTGAGAGCACAAGGATCCCTAGGGAGCAACTTCTAGAATAAGCCGCACGAAATCCTCATGGAGAAGATGGTCAAATAGTTCAATCAAGATACTATAATGGTAGATCTTCCGGCTAGGTGTGTCGGCCAGACATCAACATTGTCGGGACCTACATCACAGATCTTGGAAAAGTTCCAACCATCATATCTGCCTGAGATTCAGATCTAGTTGGTAACAGGATAATCCAGACCCATCAAGTCTAGAAAGAAAAATGAAAGTTTGCAACACAAATCGACGAAATGACGTTGTAAGATTCTCAGGAAATGAACTACGATAGCAAGCTCCAAAACATGAGCTGGTTCTGCTAAACACATGTGAACACGCTGTCCTAGACAAGCATGACCACATGGTAGTCTTATAATAAAACACTACCGAGTTCTGGTTGGGAACCATCATCGAGGATATCAAAGTCCCTGCATAAGGCATGCTCTTAAGAAGGAACTTCTTCTCCTTGAACGATTCAATCAGTGGCTTGGTGTGCTAGGGATACATATGGAAGGAAGGTTGCGAGCCTATCAAACCATCGCATACTTCGCACATGCATGACTGACTTGGGATGGTACCAGAGGAAACAAAAACAAGCTTTCTCGAATCCACGGCGGCAACTTGCCTCAAATGCACATGAACTAGAGGAAGTCACTTCTTTCATCCAGGCATAAGCTTCATGAACGGAACACGAAGGCGTTGCTTACCAAATTTCCAATACTAGTGTAGCGTTCAACATGAATCATGGGGGAGACAAAATGCTGCTGATGGGCTCAACAACAGCTCATCGGAATTACCATATCACTGGACTTCCACCATCATGTGAACACTGTGATAGCATTGGTCAGACCAAAAGATGTAATGGTGTATGCTCGAGGGATCAACCACGAGTAAGACAACATTACGAACATTGTTGGTTCTGATTTGACTTGACGATAGTCCATACTCAAGTCAAAGTTTTGACAAGACAATACATCCAACAACTGATCACGAGGACCAATTGGTGAAGATATCATCTTTCTTCAACACACACCACAAAAGATATCCCTTAACATGAACTAAGTCAGACAAGCTTTATCTTCCAACTCTCCAAGTTGTTGTCTAGCTCAACCAACTAGCTCAGGGATATCTAACACAGATTCTTGGAGAAAGGGTGGTTCACAAGGAACCAACTTGATCACGAGCTCAACATAACAGTCTGGGGACAACCTGGTAATACTTCCGAGAAGATATTCGGAAAATCACGAACCACCGATATGTCTCTAGGCTTGAGATCAATCTTGCCTTTCAGAGCAAGATGATATGATCAAATAAGCAAGGGATTGAATAATCCTCACTCATTGATCGAAGAGTGCACCAGAATAAGGACTAGGTAGCACGTTCAATCTTAGGATGATGATTTAATAACCAACACGCTAAGAATGAGAATATTGTCCATTAACTACCAGGCAACACGGTTGCTAGGAGTATTGATTTCACACATCATGGTTCACTCGACGGCATTCCAGTTGTGACAACACGGGACCGAGGAAAGAAAAATGATGGCAAGAAGTATCACTGCGTCAAAAATTCATGAGAGATGGTGCAATTCTCATGACTCTCTTGACATAAAGATGGTAACACTCCAAGGTAGAGCAGAGCAGAAGCTGGATTGGCATTTCGATCTGCGGGATACAATTACTTTGACCCAATCCTAGAAATGGATGAGGCACTGGAGTTTGTTTCTCCTAGTCATTCTGGAATAGAATGGCTGGACGGACCATAAGAATAATAGGCATCGATAACACGAATGCTCAACTACTCTTGACCAACAATTGACAGACGAAGGTCAGAAACAACTAAGGAGAACAACTCAGAGGAACATATCACTTTCTGAGTTGTGGATGCATAGATTAGTATATCGAGCAAAGCTCAACATTTCTTCCGGATAACCCATGCAGAAGAGGAAGAATTGGCAGAGTCACAATATAGAATGAAGAACTCATCAAGAGCACTCTAGTTATGATTTTTGGTTCAACAATGAACTTCTGCCATAAGTAGTTCATGGTATTGGAAGAAGGATTTACCATGGACCTCGAGGACTAATGCAAAGGTTACTACTATCCTAATGGAACTAGCAAACACTATCAACAAGAAGTGAGTAGAGTGAATCTCGGGTTCGAGAACCCAGGAGAAGAATACCTACTACTAAATGGCATCACGGGATGCTTTCGAGAATGGTGGCCAGAATCATCACACCGAGAACACATAGCATTGCTAGATTACTAGATGAACCCCTAAGACACCTAGGGTCATAATAATAGTTCCAACATATATGTCAAGGCAATGGGGTACCTCAACAGACCGATTAGTGTGCTTATTCTGACCAAAAAGGACATCGGGAACGGAGAGAAAGGATTTGCAAATGCATCAGACTATTTAGAGACCTGGGATGACTCGGACAGCATAACGTCTGTAAATGCTCAATTTTTTTTGAGACATCCTGCAAAAATGGTGGCATAGCCACTCAACATCACAATATTAATGTTCTGAGATCAACTAAGAACACATGGAAGTAGTAGAAACAGAACTGGGGCTTGAATCCATCAATCCTATAAGTCTATGGATTAGTAACACGTCATCCTGATAGATAGATGAGAAGGCCTAGTTCTTAAACCCCGTAGAAGAGAAGAGGATGACTCAGATCAGAAGGCCATGAGGTATAAGGAGTAAAAAGAGCCTTACGTTCCCTTCCACAATCGATTCCCCTACATAACTAAAGCATTTCTAGACTCAACTTCGACCAGTTTGGCTTGGTAATCCTACAGGCAGTCAGGCTTTGATACCAACGCTGTCAGGACCCCGATCCTAGGTCACACCGATCTAGCATGTAACACATCATATCACTTTGCGGCCTCACGCACGGTATTCCCACGGGTGCCACCTTACCTGGCCCGGGACCGTTTGCGCCTTTTGGCTCACGTATATGATAGTGTCGCTCGCATCCATATGACAGAGAACCCGGGCCGACATGGCTAGTCGTGAACCCAAAGCGGCGCTAACCCATGAGGACAGGCATACATGAATCACATCGAGCATGTCGGTCAACAGCGTATAAATCCGGGCTGTAGCACTGGGCTAACAGGACTCCGGTAACCCGGGCTGTAGCAGGCTAGGCAGGACTCCGGATAACACCGCGTGACATTTCCCCGAAGGGACAGACACAGGAACGAAGTGAATCACATGCCGGCCAGTCAAGTGTTCCGAGCAGTAGTGCTGGGCTAGCAGGACTCCAGTGATCCGGGCTGTAGCGGACTACTATCGCTCAGAAGCACTAGACTACATTTCCCCATATGATAGGCTGCCAAGGATAAACAACTAGATAGTCGGATCCCACTCATACCAAGCATTTCAATCATACACACAATATGCCCGATATGAGTAAATACAACATGGCATCATAACATAACTCTACGACTCAAAGTATTTATTCATTAGGCTCCGAGGAGCGAGATATTACAAACATGGGTCTCATGACCCAACATTCAGAGCATACAAGTCAAAGCACATGCGGAAGCTTAACATGTCTGAGTACAGACATCTACAAACGAAAAAGGCTGAGAAGCCTGACTATCTACCAGATCCTGCCAAGGGCACAAGATCGTAGCTGAGGTATCAAGCTAAACGTCGAAGTCCACGCGGAACTACTAGCGAGACTGAAGTCTCTCTGCAAAACATAAAATAGGCAAACGTGAGTACAAATGTACTCAGCAAGACTTACATCAGAACTATCTACATATGCATCGGTATCAACAAAGGGGGTAGTGGGGTTTAACTGCAGCAAGCCGGCTTTGACTCGGTGGCTATCCTAAACTACAACTGCAAGTAACTCTTTTGAGGTGGCGCACACGAGTCCACATATTCACCATATCAATACACCACTATGGATCCGCTCCCGTCTTCCTACGGGGACGCCATCCATAGCACTCACGCTTATCTTGCGCATTTTAGAGTATCCACTTTCACTTGTCTATGAACTATACAAGGGGTCCAAGTTTCCTTATCCGAGGAATCCGGCTATTCGAATAGATAATGATAACCCTGCAGGGGTGTACTTCTTCACACACGCTCTCGCCACTTATCGCCCTGTACACGTCATGTACCTCGGCAACCTTCAAGCGCAAGCTGGGCGAGGGAGTCGGCCACGACCTGACTAACCACACAAGTCTCTAGTCCAGGTTTATCGCCTATTCGGGTTCCATCCGCAAGGAGATCCGGCCGGGGTGTCGCTCACGGCCCCAAACGATGTGTGCAGGGTTCCCAAGCCCACCTCGACGGGTAGATCTACGCTTGGTACACCGTGCCATGGTGCCTAGTCTGTCCCAAGCCCACCTGTACAGGGTACCACTTGGTAGACTACTAACACTACCTACAACACCAGAAACTAGTTGCAACTCCTGGACAGAGATCAAGTGGATTAATAAGTCGAGAGGGGAACTTAAGCATTCCAATGTGTGGTAGTAACTGTTCATGGATCACAAACACAGAACTCAGTTCCTGAGGACGGCTGCAATGAGACAACCCACCATGTACTCCTACATGGCCTCTCACCGCTACCTTTACCAAATCGTGTTCACACGCTTAGCTCTCAACAGTAGGACATGTTCACCACATTCCAATTCATTCCCGATGAATCAGACCCGACTCAACTCTAGGCAGTAGCAGGCATGACAACAAGCATGAATGAGTAGGCACATCAGGGCTCAAACAACTCCTACTCATGCTAGTGGGTTTCATCTATTTACTGTGGCAATGACAGGTCATGCAGAGGATAAGGGGTTCAGCTACCGCAGCAAGTAACAGATGAATCGTTGTTGTCCTAATGCAGTAAAAGAGAGCAGGAGCGAGAGAGTGGGATTGTATCAGAATGAACAAGGGGGTTTGGCTTGCCTGGCACTTCTGAAGATAATATAGTTCTTCATCGGTGTCATCGAACTCGTCGTCGGAACCACGTCTATCGAGAGGGGACAAATACCGGCAAACAAAGAGGAACACAATCAATGCAATGCAACAATTATGATGCATGGTCATGACATGGCAATATGTTGTGGTTTGAGCTAATGCAACTAGCAACATGTTAAATGGAGTTGATTTGAACCCTAGGTTCAAATTCAAACTCCACATGTGGTTATTTAAATGCCATTCAATTGGTTTGAACTAAACAGTGAACAAAAGTTGTTCTAACATGCATGAAAATGATACATATGGATAGATTGAATTTTTCTGATCATTTTTCATATATAAATTATTTCATTCTGAGCTACGGTTGATTTTATATGAATTTTAGAAGTTTTAGGCATTTTCTGGAATTTCCTGAATAAAAATAAATCCAGAAAAGGCATTAGTGCGTCAGCACTACGTCACTGTGACGTCAGCAGGGTCAACGGCGTGGTCCAGGTCAAACTGACCAGTGGGACCCACGTGCCAGTGTAATTAGTTTAACTAAATATTAATTAGCACTAATCCTAATTAGTCAGCAGGGCTGGGCCCTACCTGTCATTGACCCAGGGGTCAAACTGGGCCTACCCAGGTCAACACAGTCAACGGGGGGGTCAAACCTGCCGGCGACATGACGCCGGCGACGCCAGACGCGGCGGAGGGAGTGCAATTTCGCGCTCCGGCGACCAAATCGACGGCGGAGCACGTCTACGTGATGCGGGAAGTGAGCCGCATCGAGTGGTGGTGGTGATTGGCCTCGGGGTCGCCGGAAACGTCGCCAGCGACGACCTTGGCGGCTGCTGGAGCTCGGTTGAGCTCGGGCTCATTGCTAGGAGGCGCGACGAGGCACGTGGAGAAGTGCATTGGGCTCCTGGGGGTGCGGTAGGGTTAGTGGACAAGGTGGCACGGCCGTTAAGTGGCTGGAGTCTCGTCGGCGACGAGCTCCGCGGCGGCGTGTGCGGGTGAGCTACATGTAGTCACTACGGGGCTTGAGAGGGAGAACGGAGAGGATGGAGAGGTGGCCAGGCTCACGGTGGTTGTAGCGAGCGTCGAGGCGGGCTCGGGGAAGGTCGGAGCTGAGCGGGGCAATGATGGCGATCTCGGCGGCCGGAGTTGGGGAAGACGGGGTCGGGGGCGACTCCAGAGCGGGCGAGCGCTCGGGGCTCGGCCTTCCCGACGTAGTCGATGACGGCGGAGCGAATGGACATGGTGACGTGGCACGGGGACGACGGCGGCCGCGGTTATCACGGTGGCGCGGGCGCGGCAGCGTCGGCCATGGTGCGGGGGAGCGAGGGAGAGGAGCTGCGGAGGAAGAGGCGTGTCTGCGGGCTCGGGGGAGGAGTGGGTGACCGACCCATGGCAGCAAAACGGCAAGGGGAGGAGGCAAGGCGCCGGGCAGCTGCGTGGCGCGCGCTGGTGCCGGCGTCGAGCACCTGCCTGCCTGCCTGGCGGAGCCAAGCAGCTCGCTGGAGCGGTGGCTGGGCTGGGCCGGCAGGTGGGCCTGGTAGGTGGCGCCAGGTAAGCCTCTGCTTTTATTTATGTTTTATTTTTATTTCTGTAGGTTTGTTGCATTATTTAAAATGCTTAGGCATCTCCAAAATTCACCAAACTGCACATGCCCACTATTTGGAATATATCCAGCATGGAACATTTTAGTTTGGGAATATTTGAGCATTTGAAATATTTTACATAATTTAAATGCCCAAACTCAAATAACTAAAGATTTAATTCAGTGACCTTAGGATGACCTAGAAATTTGTGCATCACTTTTTGCAGTGGTTTAAGACCAAGGCAGAGGTGATGAACATTTTAGAAGGGCATTTCAGGTTCATTGAGAATATTTTTATTTTGATCCTATTTGCATTTCATTTGGTGCTAGGGTTTGTCATCCCCATTTCAAATTTCTTTGGAATTTTAAACATGATGCATGGATGCAAACAAAGGTAGGCAAGGCCTAAACTGGGGCTATGACAGTAAGGGTAACAGTGGAAAAAGTAACAGTAGTAGTTTTTTAGTAATTGTAACAGTGGCAACGACAAAGTAACTAAGCAAAGATCAATATGTTAAAAGCTCGTAGGCATTGGATTAGTGATGGATAATTATGTCGGATGCGATTCCTCATGCAACAGTTATAACCTAGGGTGACACAGAACTAGCTCCAGTTCATCAATGTAATGTAGGCATGTATTCCGAATATAGTCATACGTGCTTATGGAAAAGAACTTGCATGACACCTTTTGTCCTACCCTCCCATGGAAGCGGGGTCCTATTGGAAACTAAGGGATATTAAGGCCTCCTTTTAATAGAGTATCGGACCAAAGCATGAACACTTAGTGAATACATGAACTCCTCAAACTACGGTCATCACCGGGGTCCCGATTATTGTCACTTCGGGGTTGTCGGATCATTACACATAGTAGGTGACTATTGACCTGCATGATAGGATCAAGAATTCACATATATTCATGAAAACATAATAGGTTCAGATCTGAAATCTTGGCACTCGGGCCCTAGTGACAAGCATTAAGCATAGCAAAGTCATAGCAACATCAATCTCAGGACATAATGGATACTAGGGATCAAACCCTAACAAAACTAACTCGATTACATGGTAAATCTCATCCAACCCATCACCGTCCAGCAAGCCTACGATGGAATTACTCACGCACGGCGGTGAGCATCATGAAATTAGTGATGGAGGAAGGTTGATGATGACGACGGCGACGGGTTCCCCTCTCCGGATCCCCGAACGAACTCCAGATCAGCCCTCCCGAGAGGTTTTAGGGCTTAGCGGCGGCTCCGTATCGTAAAACGCGGAGCCCAGGGGGTAGGCGCGCCCCCACCCTCATGGACAGGGTGTGGGCCCCCTGGTCTTGATTCTTTCACCAGTATTTTTTATATATTCCAAAAATATTCTCCGTGAAGTTTTAGGTCATTCCGAGAACTTTTATTTCTACACAAAAATAACACCATGGCAATTCTGCTGAAAACAGCGTCGGTCCGGGTTAGTTCCATTCAAATCATGCAAGTTAGAGTCCAAAACAAGGGCAAAAGTGTTTGGAAAAGTAAATACGACGGAGACGTATCAACTCCCCCAAGCTTAAACCTTTGCTTGTCCTCAAGCAATTCAGTTGACAAACTAAAATTGATAAAGAAAAACTTTTACAAACTCGGTTTGCTCTTGTTGTTGTAAATATGTAAAGCCAGCATTCAAGTTTTGAGAAAATATTATGAATTAACCATATTCACAATAACACTTAGGCCTCATGTTTACTCTTATCAATGGCATAATCAACTAGCGATCAATAATAATAAATCTCGGATGACAACACTTTCTCAAAACAATCATAATATGATATAACAAGATGGTATCTCGCTATCCCTTTCTGAGAAAACAAAACTTAAATGCAGAGCACCTTTGAAGATCAAGGACTGACTAAACATTGTAATTCATGGTAAAAGAGATCCAGTCATAGTCATACTCAATGCAAACTAATAGTAGTGCATGTAAATGACAGCAGTGCTCTCCAACTGGTGCTTTTTAATAAGAGGATGATGACTCAACATAAAAGTAAATAGATAAGCCCTTCGCAGAGGGAAGCGGGGATTTGTAGAGGTGCCAGAGCTCGATTTTGAAATAGAGATAAATAATATTTTGAGCGGCATACTTTCATTGTCAACATAACAACCGAGAGATCTCCATATCTTCCATGCTACACACATTATAGGTGGTTCCCAAACAGAATGGTAAAGTTTATAGTCCTCCACCACCAACAAGCATCAATCCATGGCTTGCCCGAAACAACGGGTGCCTCCAACTAACAACAGTCTTGGGCGAGTTTTGTTTGCAATTAATTTGATTTGGTTTGAGCATGGGACTTGGCATCCCGGTGACCAGCCATTTTCTCGTGAGTGAGGAGCGGAGTCCACTCCTCTTGAGAATAACCCGCCTAGCATGGAAGATACAGACAACCCTAGTTGATACATGAGCTATTCGAGCATACAAAACATAATTTCATTTGAAGGTTTAGAGTTTGGCACATACAAATTTACTTGGAACGGCGGGTAGATACCGCATATAGGAAGGTATAGTGGACTCATATGGAATAAATTTGGGGTTTATGGAAGTGGATGCACAAGTAGAATTCCCGCTTAGTACAAGTGAAGGCTAGAAAAAGACTGGGAAGCGACCAACTAGAGAGCGACAACAGTCATGAACATGCATTAAAATTAATAAACATTGAGTGCAAGCATGAGTAGGATATAATCCACCATGAACATAAATATCATGGAGGCTATGTTGATTTTGTTTCAACTACATGCGTGAACATGTGCCAAGTCGAGCCACTTGAATCATTCAAAGGTGGATACCACCCTATCATACCACATCACAACCATTTTAATAGCATGTTGGCACGCAAGGTAAATCATTATAAACTCCTAGCTAATTAAGCATGGCATGAGCAACTATAATCTCTAATTGTCATTGCAAACATGTTTCATTCATAATAGGTTGAATCAAGAACGATGAACTAATCATATTTACAAACACAAGATAGGTTGAGTTCATACCAGCTTTTCTCATCTCAACCAGTCCATCATATATCGTCATTATTGCCTTTCACTTGCACGACCGAATGGTGCGGATAATAATAATAGTGCACGTGCATTGAACTAAGCTGGAATCAGCAAGCATTTAATACAAAGGAGAAGACAAGGTAACTTGGGCTCTTTGTTAAATCAACAATAATGCATATAAGAGCCACTTCAACATTTTCACTATGGTCTTCTCCTCTCGACCCCCAAAGAAAAGAAAAGAAATAAAACTATTTACATGGGAAAGCTCCTAGCAAGCAAAAGAAGAATGAGAAATCTTTTGGGGTTTTCTTTTAATTATTACTACTACAGGCATGGAAAGTAAACTAGCTAAAAGCTACAACAATTTTTTTTTCTTTTTCTTAAGGTTTTTCAAACACACAAGAAGAAAGCGAGAAAAAGGAAAATAAACTAGCATGGATGGTACAATGAAAAAGTATGAGCACCGACAACTGGAATGAGTGTGTGAACATGAATGTAATGTCGGTGAGAAATACGTACTCCCCCAAGCTTAGGCTTTTGGCCTAAGTTGGTCTATGCCCATGGATGGCATGGCGGATATCCGAAGTTGTAATTGGGGTCGTACTGAGATGCAGCTGCTACTGCCTCACGAGTTGCAGCTTGGAGGCGAGCAACATCCGCCCTCCTCTCGTACACGTTGCCTCCTCCCTGGTTATAACATATCTCCCTTTTTCCTGAAAGTCAAGGAAAGCAGGAGCAGGGAGAGCAACATGGACAGTGCGACACGTGTCAAAGATTAGTCGGTAATGGTGGGACTTCTCATTCCTCTCAACAAATTGATGGAGAACCATAGCATTAAAATCTAGATAAGCAGGAGGCAACTCCATATCATTTTCATGTATGGGTACCTCAAGAAAATTAGCTAAACAGGTTGCATAAATTCCACCGAACAAATCTCCACTAATATTGTTATGATGCATCCTACGTGCAACAGTGGCCCCCAAGTTATATTGTTTATCTCCTAATACAGCACTCTTGAGAACACTAAGATCCAGGAGACACATGTGACATGCCTCATCCTTGCCGTTAATGCATCTACCTATAAAGAGAGCAAAATAATGCATGGCAGGAAAATGGATGCTCCCTATGGTAGCTTGCGTGATTTCTCTAGATTCCCCCACAGTTATACTAGCAAGAAAGTCTTTATATTCAGATTTGCGAGGTTCACTAGCATTACCTCACTGCGGGAGTTTACAAGCAGTATTAAAATCTTCTAAGTCAATGGTATAAGATTTATCATAAAGATCAAATAGGACAGTGTGAGAATTGCGTGAAGATGTAAATTTGAACCTTCTCACAAAGGGATCAGTTAGGTAATAATATTGGGGGCACTTATCTGACACGAAGCCCTCAAGTTCAGCGTTACGCACATATGCGTCAAATTCCTCCTTAATTCCTGCTTGGACCATAAAATCTTCTGACGGCCATTCACAAGGCCACACTTGAGCTTCTCTTGGTAGTTCATAGTACGGATCACATATCGTGGGCCTGGGTCCTTGCTTCTTTGAGGAACCACCGTGGTACATTTTCCTAAACATATTTCTTCCTCTGAAAAATTTCTGAATTTTTTAGTGACTCAAGATAAAAGTGAACCAAACTCAATAAGATTGATAGCAACTAATCCCACAAGTGCCTAGAGACTATATCATGCATTAGAACTACTTGGGACCAACTAAATTTGACATGCAAGCTAAAAAACAGGGTCATCTAAGCAGCAAAAATTGCAATAAATAAAGCACTAGAACAAAAACTAATTGGACCATTGGATGAGTCACATACCGAAGAACAATCCCCCAAAGCAGCTTTGTGAGTGAAGCTTTGAGGAAGGAGATCGAAAATGGCAGCAAGATGAGCAAGAACTCGTGCTTGACCTGGTTGTAGGACCTTGAAGTATGTCTAGAGGGGGGTTGATTAGACTACTTGACCAAATAAAAACTTAACCTTTTCCCAATTTTAATGTTTGGCGGATTTTAGCTACTTTAGGACAAGTCAAGCAATCATCACACAATTCAAGCAAGCATGCAAAGAGTATATAGGCTGCAAAAAGTAAAGCATGCAACTTGCAAGAATGTAAAGGGGAAGGGTTTGGAGAATTCAAACGCAATTGGAGACACGGATGTTTTTGGCGTGGTTCGGATAGGTGGTGCTATCCTACATCCACGTTGATGGAGACTTCAAGCCACGAAGGGTAACGGTTGCGTGATTCCACGGAGGGCTCCACCCACGAAGGGTCCACGAAGAAGCAACCTTGTCTATCCCACCATGGCCGTCTCCCACGAAGGACTTGCCTCACTAGCGGTAGATCTTCACGAAGTAGGCGATCTCCTTGCCCTTACAAACTCCTTGGTTCAACTCCACAATCTTGTCGGAGGCTCCCAAGTGACACCTAGCCAATCTAGGAGACACCACTCTCCAATAAGTAACAAATGGTGTGTTGATGATGAACTCCTTGCTCTTGTGCTTCAAATGATAGTCTCCCCAACACTCAACTCTCTCTCACAGGATTTGGATTTTGTGGAAAGAAGATTTGAGTGGAAAGCAACTTGGGGAAGGCTAGAGATCAAGATTCATATGGTAGGAATGGAATATCTTGAGCTCAACACAAGGGTAGGTGAGGGAGTCCTGGATTAGGGGATGTTCGGATAGCCGGACTATACCTTCAGCCGGACTCCAGGACTATGAAGATACAAGATTGAAGACTTCGTCCCGTGTCCGGAAGGATCTTTTCTTGGCGTGGAAGGCAAGCTAGGCGTGCGGATATTCAAGATCTCCTACCATTGTAACCGACTCTGTGTAACCCTAACCCTATCCAGTGTCTATATAAACCGGAGGGTTGTAGTCCGTAGGACAACCATCATCATACACAATCATACCATAGGCTAGCTCCTAGGGTTTAGCCTCCTTGATCTCGTGGTAGATCTACTCTTGTACTACCCATATCATCAATATTAATCTAGCAGGAGTAGGGTTTTACCTCCATCAAGAGGGCCCGAACCTAGGTAAAATAAAGTGTCCCTTGTCTCCTGTTACCATCCGACCTTGACGCACAGTTCGGGACCCCCTACCCGAGATCCGCCGGTTTTAACACCGACATTGGTGCTTTAATTGAGGGTTCCTCTGTGTCGTCGCTTTTAGGCCCGATGGCTCCTTTGATCATCAACAACGATGAGGTTCAGGGTGAGACTTTCCTCCCCCGACAAATCTTCGTCTTCAGCGGCTTCGCTCTGCGGGCCAATTCGCTTGGTCGCCTGGAGCAGATCGAAAGCTACACCCATGGCCATCAAGTCAGGTTTGGAAGCTTAAACTACACGGCAGATATCCGCGGAGACTTGATCTTTGACGGGTTCGAGACACAACCAAGAGCGCCGCACTACCTCGAGGGGCATGATATAGCTCTGCCTCCAAATAGCCCTGGAGGCCGCACACGCACCGGCCCTGATCCTCGACTCGGAGCCCGCTGCGTTCTTTGAGGATGAACGGTTGGACATCACCTCAGGGGCTGCAATCTTGAAGCCGAACGCCAGCCCCGTACTCCGCACAGCCCATGACTCCAAGGAGTCGGATTCTTCTCCGAACTCCGGGCCTCCCGTGCCCCTGCCGATCGAATCCGATTGGGCGCCTATAATGGAGTTCACCGCCGCGGACATCTTTCAGCACTCACCTTTTGGTGATATCCTAAATTCTCTCAAGACTCTCTCTCTATCAGGAGAGCCCAGGCCGGACTATGGTCTATGTCGTGGATTTGTCACGGCAGATGTCCTTAGTGTCAGAACTTAATCGCGAGGCCAACGCATCCATGTGGTAGCTTGAGAGGGGTTGAGCGGGACGAGAGACGCAGGGCGGATCAACACGCAAGACAAGGGTTTAGACAGCTTCGGGCCCCGGGAAACATCATCCGGTAAACCCTACATGCTGTTTGAGGCTAGGTCTCATTATCATCCCGAGGGAGACGCCGTAAACCGGCTCTTTGTGTCTAGCCCTAGAGATTATTGATTGCTTGTAGCTTGTAGCTTCTAACCCGTCCCTCTTTGGGGAGCCCTGCCCCTCCTTATATATGTTGAAGGGGCGGTTTACATGTGGAGTCCTATTAGGATTAGGACTAGTCTATCTCTAATACAAACCGGATACAAGTCCTGGTCTTAACTCTTTGTAAGGTAAATATTCCTTTCCTCTTAAACCAACCCACAATAGTTGAACCGGCCTTCTAGGCCTTGGGTCTTGTCATCCGTCCGATCCACCCGCCGGTTTACCAGTGAGTCATAACGACCAAACGGATTGCTTGTAAACCACCAAGGTCAGGGTGGGTCTTCAGATAAACCGCCAAGTCCGGTCGGGTTAACTTCCGGCCGGTTTACACCGCGGGGTATATCCCCGACATTAGCCCCCAAGTTTAGCTTGGATTCATCCATGGTAAACTTATGCTGCAAAATAAACATAAGAACAAATTTGACAGGTTGCGCTCCGGGTTTAAGAATTCTTGTAAACCGGCACCTGATCATCCTTAAGTCCTTGTCATTCCTCCTTCTAGAAAATCCAGGTTAATAATCAGCTTCATACTCAAATTGCTGACATTGGTTTCTCATAGAAAAATATTGTAAAGAATAATCCACTTGAGTTGGCTTCCAAAGCGCCTGTTTAAGAAATATTGGTCTTGTAATACTCATCTGATATTCAGCCGGTTTGAAAATGTAGACTCGTCGGTTTATCATTGTCAAGATTGCCGGTTTATAAGAACTGAATTCCAAGTCATGACTATTTCCAATGCCGGTTCATGATTGTTGTAGACACCGGGTCATAATGATTGGCTCAAAACAGAAAATTGGAAGATATTTCTCCCTTATATCCATATTACCTGTAGCCCCCAAGTGTCGGGTTGTCATGCTTGCAGCAACCTGGGACTTGTAATTGACTGATGCCCATAAAATTTCAACCAATGTAGCCCCCAAGGGCCGGCTCATTATGTAATAATCAGCAGGGACTTTGTAAATATAATCTTTTAAACTTTGAACAACAGCATGTAGCCCCCAAGGGCCGACTCAGTAAGATAATATTGAGCTGGGACTTTGATATACACTTCCATGAAAATAACATCATATGATGTAACCCCCATCATGGGGCTTGAATCCACGTCCACAAGGTTAAGAGCCTTGTGCTTTACCAACTGAGCAGTGGACCCTTCAATATAATGGATAAAAAGCTTTGTACCTTGAATAGTTGACAGGAGCAATTGGTAGCCCCCAAGTGTCATGGTGCATGCTTGCAGCGACATGAGACTTGCATATTTGATATAATCTCAACTTTGAATAATGTAGCCCCCAAGTGCCGGGTTGTAAGCCTGCAGCAACTCGGGACTATTCCTTCAATCGTAGAAAATGATAACCATTGCGCTAAAGCGACTTTGAAAACCTTAATCATAATATTAATAACCATAATAAAAATCCAGCCATGTTGGCCATTCAAGATAATATAATCTCGTATGAAAACCTTTACTCATCCAATATCATAATGAAAATTCAGCCAAGTTTGGCTATTTGAATAATATAATCCAATAATTTATAAGCGCATGATTCCAATGGCGCAATCCAAATATATACTGGCGACTTATTGTCTTAAAGCCAGGCCGGTTTAACAAACACCGGATAATTTATAATCATGCTTTATTCAACCTGTTTCTGCATACAACAAGTTTAAAGTGTCCTGGCGGTTTACCGCCGAACGGGTCATAATGCTCAACATATAACCTGGGTTTATAACCAGGGCTGCACTTAAAAATATGAAATATATCATACCTGTGACATTGAATCACATCGTTGGTTTACGAACTTTTGTAGTAAGAGTGATAACCCCAATCTTGAGTAATGATAACTCCTTCCATATTGCGCCGATTTATGATAAAACCGTACCGGGTTGTGATAAACACCGGATTAACCATATAGATACTGGTGACTTGTAGTCAAACCAGACCGGGCTGATAATCTCCGGATTATAATTTGATCATGCACTCACAACTTGTAGTTGAAAGCCGAGCCGGGTTGATAAACACCGGTTTACTCCATAATAGGATGGTAACAGAAAATCAAACCGGGAAGATAATCTCCGGTCTAAAAAAGGACCGTGTTCCGCCAATTTAGCTGTTTGAACCGGTACAAAATACTGTCGGTTTAAAAAACGCAAATAAAATAGCAACTTCTCAAGAAAGGCTATTAAAGCAAAAGCAATGGCAACAATTTTTTGCAAAAGAAGAGCTCTACTGAGCTTGGTCAGATGGAATTACCATGGTCAGACGCAACCAAGCCCCCCGAAGGCGTAGCAATGGTGCCAGTCAGCCAGGACCCCAAAATGACGCGTGGCATTACGCCGGCCAAGTGGCATTGCATTGGTTCGGATTCGACCAAGCCCCCAAGTGACTCAGTGGCCTAGGGCCGATCAAGTGGCATTGCATTGGTTCGGACACGACCAAGCCCCCAAATGACTTATTGGCTGTTTAAAAGCCGATCAGAAGGCATTACCATCATCAAGACATGACCGAGCTCCCATAAGGTGTAACTACGGTTCAAGTCGATTAGGTCCCCAACTGACTTAGTGGCAAATGTGCCAGCCAGAAGGCATTACCGTCCTCAAGACATGACCAAGCTCCCAGGAGGTGTAGCTACGGTTCAAGTCGACTAGGTCCCCAACTGACTTTGTTGCTCTTCTGTGAAGCGACCTCAAGGGGTAAACCGGAGGTTGCCCTAAAGCGAATCCACTCCGTGTAACCACGCATGATATAAAGAATAGATACCCCGCTTTACAAAGCAGAGCCCCCATGTGATAAATAATATGCCAAGCCAATAAGGCCGGATACCCATGTTTGAACCGCGCATCATGGCAGCATGTCCTCTTCGGTAATTTTTAACTTTTTTGCAAGAGGTAAATTCTTCTTGAACCGGGATCTTGAACCGGATATTGAAAGCTTCAAAGCTGTGGGAGACATCTTCCCCTTGAACCAGATTTTAAACCGGAATCTTCATTTTCAGCCGGAAATTTTCTGACGGCCTTTAAACTCGAACTTGCGAGAAGTTAATTCCTTTTTGAACCGGACATTGTTAAACCGGATCTGAGCGCTTCAGAACTTTGTGGGAGAATAGTTTTCTCTTGAACCGGAATGTAAACCGGATATTTGAGAGCTTCAGTGATACTGACTTCCCTTCAGCCAGGTTTCAAACCGGAATCCTTTCTGATGATCCGAAACTTCTTCATTGAGTCGGGATTTTGTAACTTTCATATACTTTCTAAGCCGGAAATTTTCTGACGGCCTTTAAATTTTTATCAACATAACAGTAGCCTCCGGGATCGGGTTATCTTTCCCTCCATCGTCCTCGGGTTCTTAAATCGGCTGAAACTGGCAAGACTTGCTGCGTCATATCATCGTAGCCCCCAAGTCTCAAGGTGACTCGAGGAGTTGGCTTGAGATTCTCCATATTTGACCGTGATATAAACCGGTATAACTTGTATATCATTGGTGTTGATAACACGATGTGAATACACAGAAGGTTGAGGTGACTGCGGCGGCTTGTAAATGATCCCGTATGAACCGTGTCAGCAACTCGGCCAATGGTTCCTTCCAACTGGTGATTTGAAGTTTAACCAAACTGTAGCGGCGGTGACTTGTGCGCCTGCCCATTGATCCTTCCAGTGCAGACGGCGGTTGATGATAATTTGCCTCCAATTTGAAAGAAAACCGGGCTACCCAAGCTGTGACTTGTTCATACTCAATAAATGGCTCGCGCAGACAGGTGCGGCCCGGTATGTTGATGTAGACCGGACTGCGGGGGATGGCAGCCTGTGCATGCGCTATTGGGTAATTCGCATGGTTCTGACGAGTTGACTCGGATTGGATCGCGATATAAACCGGCATGGGTTATCCAATAGCTCAGTGGTATAATAATCCCTTTTTGCAATAGATAATTTGTCCTGCATTGGAAAGCTTGCAAGCCAGAGTATTTTCTCTTTTTAAAGAAAGCAATATATATTATGAAAATATAGTGGATGGATTTCACCTGATATGTTAGCCAGAAAATATCCACCACGGAGTTGACGATCACCGCAGTGAAACTGAAATCAATCATGGGCAAGTCAGCCATGCGAACAGACAGATGAACCGGCCGCGACGTTGTAAACCGGTGCGGATGAGCAAGTTGTTCTCCGCGCTGTAAACCGGCGCGGACGCATGAACCGCCGGCAAGGGCGGACGGGCGAGTCGTCTGTGGCGTTGTAAGGTGGTGTGGACAGGCGAGTCAGCCGGCGCTTTGATGTAAACCGGACTGCGATATGCGTGTCCGCGAAGCTGCGCGGCACAGCCAAACATGCTTCCACGGTATAATACCACCCCTTTTTCTTTTAATAGCCGTCCTGACGTGTTAGAACGACCGGGATATACGGAAACCCAGTAACAGCGTGGATGCGTGTACTATTACTTTGTGACAGTAGCCTCAAGACGACTTGCTTCCCATGAATTCATCTGGATGTTTTATACACAGATGAAAATACTGCCTTCACACGCTGTCCTTGATAAATGGGCATACTGTATCTGTGTGCATTAGCGGCCGACTTTACGCGCATAGAATCTGCCTTTTCTTTAAAAAATATTGTAATTCCCTGACGTGTCTCAAATCCCTTGCAAATATACGCGTAATCATCTCTCCATGAGCAACTTGCAAATCAACCACAAGACTGACATCTGCAACAAAACCCCCATCTGACCAGCTAGATCTGATGAAGAAGCAACCATATCCCCATGGAGGAAAGTTCTTGTTATCAGGCAGGGAGCTCTGATTGTCAGCATCATCTCCATGACTTGCTTTATTGGGATTATCCCCGTCAGAACCAAACATTTTCAGTTTCATTTTACGCTTATTCTCCTCAGCATCAGAGTAATACTATATTCAGAATCATATTTTCCGGCCACTTTCATCACCAAAACACGGGCATCTTTGTTTGACTTTTGAGCTGATGACATCTTCTCTGTAACCAAACACGTCTGCTACTTCTTCATTTTCACCGGCTGTTTGCCTGCTCTGAAAATCTCCTCGAGTAGGCTGGTTCAACGTGCCCCAGCGGATACAGCAAGAGCGGTTCAAAGAGTGGCAACAGGGGCGGCGGCTCTGTAGTTATAGGCCGGTTCACCCGCAAAGACGGAATCGCGGTGCAACAGCGAGGCCCGGCGGCGGTTTGGAGCGAGGCCAGGAGTGGTTTGGCATTGACCCGCCATAGAGGAGGCGGCTCGTCGGTGGTTTGTTTGCTGCAGGCAACTCGGTCAGGGCGGCTCGCAGCGCTCGGAGGCCGGCGGTTTGGGAGGTTCGGCGGCTCAAAGTGCAGCGGCAGCGACGGCAAGGCCCATGGCTCGGAGATGCGAGACCGCGGCAGAAGCGGGGACCGCAGTGGCAACACCCGCGTCGGTAGCGACCGGGTGTGAAGGACGGGGGCCGCTGGCCGGCGACTTGAAACAGGGCCGTTTTGCGGCAAAACTGCGGCGGTTTCAAGGCGGAGCCAAGGCAAGGATAGAGAACCGATGCGGGCGACTTGGCAGGCGAGCAGTCCGCTTTGAAGACGACCGGCAGAGACGGCGACGTTC
Organism: Aegilops umbellulata; assembly: GCA_032464435.1. Taxonomy (NCBI): domain Eukaryota; kingdom Viridiplantae; phylum Streptophyta; class Magnoliopsida; order Poales; family Poaceae; genus Aegilops; species Aegilops umbellulata. The sequence continues at coordinate 381,694,611 of CP136054.1, forward strand.
CGTGATTCACCAGGGTGACTTGGATGGCTGTAGCAGAAGCGGAGGCAAGCGGGTTCACGGGGGTAGCTCCAGCAATTCAGAGCAACGGCAGAGCGAGGCGGGTCACAGCGTGGCGACTCGGAAGATGAACCTCAGCAGTGAAAAAAGATTGCCACGATGACTTTGACTGAGTCTTCTCATCAGGAAACGGGGTAGCTAGAACTGATGGTGTAGCAGCAATCGTCACGACCGATCAATTGTCCTTGGGAGTTGTAGCAAATCCGGATACAGAAATCCATTGACGCGTCTAATTCGTTGGAACAGTCCACAGCGGTTCGTACATCCAACACTCGGATACGTCGAGGAATCTCCAAATTCGATCTCGGCGGCTTCCATCTTCTGTTGACCTTGGAGTAGAAAACACCGTAAATATATCGTCTCGGACTCGGCGTATCCAAACGTCGGCGGACAGATCACGTGCCAGAGCAACAGCACAACGTGTAACATGGTTGATGTGAAATTTTCCACGCTGGCGTTTTGTCCAACCGGAAAGTTGCAAATTCCTCAAACCCTAGAAAAGATCCCTTCAAGAACTCAACACCACCGTGCGCAGGCCCCACGGTGGGCGCCAACTGTCGTGGATTTGTCACGGCAGATGTCCTTAGTGTCAGAACTTAATCGCGAGGCCAACGCATCCATGTGGTAGCTTGAGAGGGGTTGAGCGGGACGAGAGACGCAGGGCGGATCAACACGCAAGACAAGGGTTTAGACAGCTTCGGGCCCCGGGAAACATCATCCGGTAAACCCTACATGCTGTTTGAGGCTAGGTCTCATTATCATCCCGAGGGAGACGCCGTAAACCGGCTCTTTGTGTCTAGCCCTAGAGATTATTGATTGCTTGTAGCTTGTAGCTTCTAACCCGTCCCTCTTTGGGGAGCCCTGCCCCTCCTTATATATGTTGAAGGGGCGGTTTACATGTGGAGTCCTATTAGGATTAGGACTAGTCTATCTCTAATACAAACCGGATACAAGTCCTGGTCTTAACTCTTTGTAAGGTAAATATTCCTTTCCTCTTAAACCGACCCACAATAGTTGAACCGGCCTTCTAGGCCTTGGGTCTTGTCATCCGTCCGATCCACCCGCCGGTTTACCAGTGAGTCATAACGACCAAACGGATTGCTTGTAAACCACCAAGGTCAGGGTGGGTCTTCAGATAAACCGCCAAGTCCGGCCGGGTTAACTTCCGGCCGGTTTACACCGCGGGGTATATCCCCGACAGTCTGCGAGGTTGGGATTCGGACGACGAAGAAATTCAAAGCCCACCCACCACCCACTTAATAGCCACTGTTGATGATTTAACCGACATACTTGACTTCGGCTCCGAAGACTTCGACGGTATGGACGACGAAGGAGGAGACGAACAAGAACCAGCACCTGTAGGGCGCTGGACCACCACCTCGTCATATGACATATATATGGTGGACGCTCCAAAGGATGGAGATGGCGATGGAACAGCGGAGGATGACACCTCGAAAAAATAGACAAAACGCCGGCGCCAACGGCGCCGCTCTAAATCGCGCCACAGTAGAAACGGTGATTCCGGCACGGGAGATAATACTACCCCGGATAGCACCGAAGAACACCAAATCCAGCAAGATTAGGCGCAGGAAGATGGAGAAGCCAGCCCTCATGAGAGAGCGGCAGAGCGAGAGGTTGAGGATGATAACTACATGCCTCCCTCCGAAGACGAGGCAAGCCTCGACGACGACGAATTCGTCGTACCATCAGACCCAGCCGAACAAGAGCGTTTTAAACGCAGGCTTCTAGCCACGGCGAATAGCCTCAAGAAAAAGCAGCAACAGCTTAGAGCTGATCAGGACTTGCTAGCTGACAGATGGACTAAAGTCCTTGCGGCCGAAGAGTATGAACTCGAGCGCCCCTCCAAAAATTATCCTAAGCGCAGGCCGCTACCCCAATCATAGGGGGAAACACCTACATTACCAATGCATGACATGGCAGACCGGCCACCTCGCGGCCGCGACAGAGAGGCCTGTCGAACCTCTAAACAAGCCATGCCCTGGTGCCGCTCAACTAAGGCACGGGAAAATGAGCCAGACATGCGAGACGTACTAGAGGATAAAGCAAGGCAAAGAAGATCGATCTATGGATCGCGCAGAGGCCCGACGACACATGATGATCTTCACTCCGGACACAATAAATCCGGTCGGGCCGAACACAACAGGCATAGCTCTTCCGAGCTGCGTCGTGACATAGCCCAGTACAGGGGCGCCACACACCCACTATGCTTCACAGATGAAGTAACGGATCATAAAATCCCAGAGGGTTTCAAACCAGTCAACATCGAGTCGTACGATCGTACGACAGATCCGGCAGTATGGATTGAGGATTATCTCCTTCACATCCACATGGCACGTGGCGACGATCTACACGCCATCAAATATCTCCCCCTTAAGCTCAAGGGACCAGCCCGGCACTGGCTTAACAGCCTACAAGCGGACTCAATCGGTTCTTGGGAAGACCTGGAAGCCGCATTCCTCGAAAACTTCCAGGGGACCTATATGCGGCCACCGGACGCCGACGACCTAAGCCACATAATTCAGCAGCCAGAAGAATCGGCCAGGCAATTCTGGACACGGTTCCTAACAAAGAAAAATCAGATAGTCAATTGTCCGGACGCAGAGACCCTATCAGCCTTCAAACATAACATCCGTGATGAGTGGCTTGCCCGGCACCTGGGACAGGAAAAGCCGAAATCTATGGCAGCCCTCACGACACTCATGACCCGCTTTTGCGTGGGCGAAGATAGCTGGCTAGCTCGCAGCAACAACTTATCGAAGAACCCTGGTAATTCGGATACCAAGGACAAAAGTGGCAGGACACGTCGAAATAAACAAAAGCGCCGCGTTAGCAGCGACAGCAATGAGGATACGGCAGTAAATGCCAGATTCAGAGGCTATAAATCCGGTCAGCCGAAAAAGCCATTTAAAAAGAATACCCAGGGCCCGTCTAGTTTGGACCGGATACTCGACCACTCGTGCCAGATTCATGGCACCCCCGAAAGGCCAGCTAATCACACCAACAGGGATTATTGGGTGTTCAAGCAGGCAGGCAGGTTAAGAGCCGAACACAAAGACAAGGGGCTGCATAGCGACGACGAGGAGGAGCCCAGGCCGCCGAACAACAATGGACAGAAGGGGTTTCCCCCACAAGTGCGGACGGTGAACATGATATACGCGACCCACATTCTCAAGAGGGAGCGGAAGCGTGCGCTACGGGACGTATACGCGATGGAGCCACTCGCCCCAAAGTTCAACCCATGGTCCTCCTGCCCGATCAATTTTGATCGAAGGGACCACCCCACTAGCATCTGTCACGGCGGTTTTTCCGCATTGGTTCTTGACCCAGTCATTGACGGATTTCATCTCACAAGAGTCCTCATGGACGGCGGCAGTAGCCTGAACCTACTTTATCAGGATACAGTGCGGAAAATGGGCATAGATCCATCAAGGATCAAGCCCACAAGGACGACCTTTAAAGGCGTCATACCAGGTGTAGAGGCCAATCGCACAGGCTCGGTAACACTTGATGTGGTCTTCGGATCTTCGGATAACTTCCAAAGCGAAGAGTTAATCTTCGATATAGTACCGTTCCGCAGTGGCTATCACGCCCTGCTCGGACGAACCGCATTCGCTAAATTCAATGCGGTGCCGCACTACGCATATCTCAAGCTCAAGATGCCAGGCCCTCGAGGAGTAATTACGGTCAACGGAAACACAGAACGCTCCATCCGTACGGAGGAGCACACGGCGGCCCTCACAGCGGAAGTACAAAGCAGCCTTTCAAGGCAACTCTCCAGTCCGGCCGTTAAAAAGCCGGACAATGCAAAGCGCGCCCGGAGTAACCTGCAACAAGACCACCTGGCAAGTTCGGAGCAAGCGTAGCAATAAGGCCCCAACCCCAGCCATCGCAACATAGCGGAGCTAGTACCTCGAGTACACAATTACGCCCTCGAAATTCCATGGGCACAGGGGGAGGGGCACATTAACGGCATGCTTACAATACGGCGTCAAACGTACTAGGGGCTGCCAGATTTTTTTTACTTTCAGGACTCCACACTCTGGATAACCTGCTCGGCTTTGCTGCCGCACAGATGATGCAAGACCCAGGAAAGCAGACAAAACTACGCCACATTACGGAACTCTCAGGTGGTCTCTATTTCGAGCGATATATCTGTTTCTAAATTCCGTGGCCTGCGCCTGGTCAGGACATGTTAAATAGTCTAATATCTTTTTTGCTTATCGCACTACTTGTATCGTTCGGCTTTGATAAATAGCCTCTCTATAAACAATGCATAGCTTTTCACCTATTTTTTGCGTTGTCCTCTTTTAATATATATGTTCATTAAAAAAACATGATCGCAACCGTACACCATGGTACGGCAAAACACGCCAGCGGCTTCATTACCCTTCTATCTGGTGTGAGAAGTCCGTACACTTTCACAAGTGTGGCACCGCGAACTTATAGCACTATATGCATCGGCTCCGAATCATGATTTTGGTCACATGTTGGGTTTGCCCGGCTCCTATGTTTTGGTGCGTTACGTTCCGCTATATCGGCTAAGGTAGCACTAGGAGAACCACTGCGATTGTGCCCCAGTTCAGCTGGGTTAAGCACCTCAGTGGAGAAAGCTAAAACAGACTGTCATGATAAGGTGTGAGACAGGTCGTTGTTCGAGAGGTTTTTCGAGTCCTTAAAGACTTATGCTGCTTCGAGCGAGGAGCTGGCTATGTCCGGCCAAAGGCGTGGATAGCGCCCCGAATTCAGCCTTCCGAACTAGGGGCTTCGCCGAAATTTAAAATTATAACGTTCTATGGCTAAGTGAGAGTGTTCAAGCATTATAGTCCGATTGCCTGGTTCGTTGTCCTGAGAGCCTCCCTCGAAGGACCCAACTATGGGAAAAAGAGCCCTCAGGTTTATCCCGAACACCCTTGCACTAGTGGCATGGGGGCAGAAGCCGACGATTGGCCATCTCTCAATTTTTGATAAACGGCCGCACAGAAAATAATATTTTAAATTCAATAAGCATTGCTTAGCGCATATGAACAAGTTTTCAGCGCATAGGATACAAACGAGCGAGTTCATTGAAATACTACATCTTTAGTACATCCATCCGTGACAAGGCGAGCTCCGGCAAGAACTTCCTTGTGGTAGTTCTCGGGCTTGCGATGCTCCTTCCCCGGCGGCGGCCCGTCCTTCACCAGCTTCTCTCCGTCCAGCTTACCCCAGTGTACCCTTACACGGGCAAGGGCCCTCCGGGCACCTTCAATGCAGGCGGAGCGCTTGATGACCTCAAGCCATGGACAGGCCTCCAGCAGCCGCCGCACTAGCCCGAAATAGCTCCCAGGCAGGGCCTCTCCAGGCCACAGCCAAACTAGTGAGCCCTTCATGGCCTGTTCGGCCGCCTTGTGGAGCTCGACCAGCTGTTTCAGCTGATCGCTCAAAGGCACAGGGTGTCCGGCCTCAGAATACTGAGACCAGAACACACTCTCTGTCGAGCTGCCCTCTTCAGCTCGGTAAAACACGGCGGCGGCGGATACGCTGCGGGGAAGATCGGCGAACGCCCCTGGAGAACTCTGGATTCGGGTAAGTAACAGGTAGTTTACTTTTATATTCCTACTTTGCATTAAGAATGCCTTACCCGTTGCTATCTTTTTCACCTCCTCCAACTCTTGGAGGGCCTTTTGGGCTTCGGCCTTGGCACTCTTGGCGGTCTCAAGGGCCGACGCGAGCTCGGATGCTTGCGCTTTTGACTCAAGCTCCAAACTCTCATGTTTTTTCATGAGAGCTTGCAGCTCTCGCTGCACCTCGCCGACCTGAACCCCAAGCCTTTCTCGCTCGGCGCGCTCCTTGGCCGTTTTCTTTCCGGCCTCAGCCAGCGCCTACTTCAGGGTTGCCACCTCGGTTGTGGCCCCTACAATAAGCAGTACAATCATGTTATTTCTTTCTGCAATCAAGCCTCTCTATAGGCACCGTTTTTCTTTTTTTAGGGTATTTCTTACCTTATTTCTCCTCGAGCTGCCGTTTGGCAAGGCCGAGCTCTTGCTCGGTCCGCCCGAGGTCCTTTTTGAGGACATCCACCTGCGCAGTCAGTGCGGCGGTAGACAGCAGCGAAGCCTGCATACGCATATTTGACGTTTTGTTGTTAGACTCCTGCAGAAATTACTAGATCCTCTATTCGGCTTTTCTTTCCGAACACCGAACAAAGCATCAGGGGCTACTGTCTATGCGGTAAATAATTTGACATATTTTTACTTACCTCGAAGCCTGTTAGAAGGCTAGCGCAAGCTTCAGTCAGTCCGCTCTTGGCGGACTGAACCCTTTGGATCACCGTACTCATAACAGTACGGTGCTCCTCGTCGATGGCGGCGCCCTCAAGCACCTCCAGCCGATTGTCCGGCGCCTCTGGTTGGACGGAGGTCGCCGGCTCAGACGTCTTACTCCTCTCGGAAGGAGTTCCCCCACCGCGGACCAGGACTGTCGAGTCCGGCGCGATGTCCGGCATAAAGCCGGACTTGGAGCCCTGGGGGGTTTCATCCCCTTTACTCCTGGGGTCCGGAGGATTGCCTTGCGGCTCCTCCAGGACTATCTCCTCCTGCCCTAGAGCTTGGCGGGACGCCACTTCGGCGGCGTCCACCCTGCAGGGGGAGACAGCGGGCGGAACAGAGTTCACGTCCGACGAATCCAGGGAGCCGCTCGACGAATCGTCGAGTTCGGCCCGGGGCGGGCTGCATAAATTACGAGAAATATTAGGGAAAGCCGCGCATTAAAAGAATATCATGAGTCACTCTGGTATATAAATACTTACGATTTCGCCGGACGCTTGGTTCTGTCCGGCCACTCCTCTCCACCCTCTTCGGCGTCGTGGGAGTAGTCCGGTGGAGGGGTCTTCCTTTTCCTCGACCCCTCGGCCTCTGCCGTTGGGGTGGCCTTCTTCTTCTTTTGTCCCCTCACTGGGGGGGGGGGAGAGCTTTCTTATTCCTCCTCCTTGTTTTCACGAGAGGAGAGCGTCGCGGACCCGTCAGATGACGAGTCCGACACAACCATGTTGCGGGAACTTTTTCGAGTCCCGGTGGTTATCTTCTTCTTGGCCTTGTTCTCCGGCACCACATAAGGTGCCGGAGCCAGCAGCTTCACCAAGAGAGCTGGGGTTGGGTCTTCGGGAAGGGGAGCCAGACAGTTAATTGGTCCGGATATAGCCCGCCAAGCCTGTCAAAGGTAAAGGGAGTTTAGATCCCGCATAGAGTTAATCTATGAAGAAGAGCTTAACAAACCTGTCAAAGGTATAGATAGCTCACCTCGCCGGCATGATGCTGCGAGCTGTATCCGCGGTCCTCGGAAGCGGATGTGGGGGACTCGGCGCCTTTGGTCAGCACCTTCCAGACGTCTTCATACATCATGTCGAAGAGCCTACTGAGGGTTTGCTGCTGCGCCGGGTCGAATTCCCACAAAGTAAAATCCCGTTGTTGGCACGAGAGGATCCGGCGAACGAGCATGACCTGGATCACATTGATCAGCCGGATTGGCCTGTTCACCAGGGACTGGTTGCACGTTTGCAACCCAGTCACTTCTTCCTCGTTGCCCCACGACAGGCCCGTCTCTTTCCAGGACATGAGCCGTGTGGGGGGTCCGGATCTGAACTCGGGGGCTGCGACCCATTTCGGATCGCGTGGCTCGGTGATGTAAAACCACTCGTCCTGCCACCCCTTTAGGGACTCCACATAGGTGCCATCGAACCAAAGGACGTTGGCCATCTTGCCGGCCATAGCGCCTCCGCACTCCGCCTGGGTGCCGGACACCACCTTGGGCTTGACGTTGAAGGTCTTGAGCCAGAGGCCGAAGTGGGGGCGGACGCGGAGAAAGGCCTCACACATGACAATAAACGCCGAGATGTTGAGGACAAAGTTCGGGGCCAGATCATGGCAATCCAGGCCGTAGTAGAACATGAGCCCCCGGACAAATGGGTGAAGTGGAAAGCCCAGTCCGCGGAGGAAGTGGGGAATAAAAACTACCCTCTCATGGGGCCCTGGGGTAGGAAGAAGCTGCCCCTTCTCAGGAAGCCGATGCGGGATGTTCTTGGGCAAGTATCCGGCTTTCCTTAGCTTTTTTTACTTGGGCCTCCGTAACGGAGGAGGCCATCCACTTGCCTCCCGCTCCGGACATTGTTGGAGAAGGTTGAGGAAGGAAGAGCGGACTTGGGCGCTGGAGCTTGTATGCGCGAGAGATGGATTGGCAAAGGAGGAAGAAGGCGTAGGTTAAAAAGGTGAATCCTTATCCCTTTATACAAGCGGGTGCGGTTAGGCATCCCCACCTACCTAATAAAACTCACTTGCCTCCCAAGCGCCGTGGTAAATGGCGCGGTTGGGTTACCCATGTCCGTATTGATGAGAATCCCGTTAAAAGGGGCACACGATCTCTGCTTTGACAAGACGTGCCAAGGAAACCGCCTCGCTAAACACGCTGAGGTGGAACAATGACAACAATTTATATAAAGAGCTTTGCCGCAGTGTTATGACGAACTGCGGAATACGTCAGCAGATTTGATTTGTGTTAATATTATTCTCAATATGGCAATATGTGGAAACTTATTTTGCAGAGCCGGACACTATTTTCGGTGTTTGTAATCTTCTTGAAGAACTTGGAGGGGGAACCCGCCTTGCAATGCCGAAGACAATCCGCGTGCCGGACTCGTCGTCACTGAAGCCTGGTTCAAGGGCTACTGAGGGAGTTCTGGATTAGGGGGTGTTCGGATAGCTGGACTATACCTTCAGTCGGACTCCAGGACTATGAAGATACAAGATTGAAGACTTCGTCCCGTGTCCGGAAGGATCTTTTCTTGGCGTGGAAGGCAAGCTAGGCGTGCGGATATTCAAGATCTCCTACCATTGTAACCGACTCTGTGTAACCCTAACCCTATCCGGTGTCTATATAAACCGGAGGGTTGTAGTCCATAGGACAACCATCATCATACACAATCATACCATAGGCTAGCTCCTAGGGTTTAGCCTCCTTGATCTCGTGGTAGATCTACTCTTGTACTACCCATATCATCAATTATTAATCTAGCAGGAGTAGGGTTTTACCTCCATCGAGAGGGCCCGAACCTGGGTAAAATAAAGTGTCCCTTGTCTCCTGTTACCATCCGACCTTGACGCACAGTTCGGGACCCCCTACCCGAGATCTACCGGTTTTGACACCGACAGTAGGTGGTTCTCTCTCACAACAGGTGGTGTCGAGGCCTTGGTACGAGCGGCCTCCGTCGGGGTTCCCGCTTCCCTTGTATGCCCACGCCGAGGGCCTTGAAGGGGAAGATGCCGATCCCCGCGGCCAGCGCCGTCGCCGGCGCCGACGGGTCACGAAGGTGTGGGTCGTTCCTCCTAGAGTCCACGCCGAGGGCTCCTCCCGCGAGCTCGTGCTCCACGCCGCCATGCCCCCTCGAACTTGGATTCGTTTTCCTCCCTTCTTCGCCTCTATCTTCCCGCAGGGAAGACTCCTGGAACTATGGCTGCAGCACGCCGACTGCAGCACTCTCGCGACCGAGGCAGAGGTCGCGGTCATTGCCTCCGGCGAGGTCTTCATGACTCGCGGCTGGGGCGAGATCGCTCGGGGTTGCAGAGCAAGGGGCGCCCTCACGATCCACCTGGAGTACGATGGCGCTTCGGTGATGTTCTTCAAGGTCTTTGACGCGAACGGGCGCCGACTGGAGTGCTGCCCCGGGGGAGGCGGCCAGAACCCTGCGACGGTGAGGGCTAGGCCCGCCGACCGCTCCCTGGACAGCTCCACAAGTGACGGAAGCGCCGGGGGATCCAGCGACCCCAGCAAGAACTTCGCGACTCCGGAGACGAGCGACGACAGCTATGAGCCCACGAGCCAGCGCTGCTCTCGGAGTAGAGCGGGCTCGCTTGGCCGTCGCCGACTCTGATCTGGATGGGGTTGGTGCCGGTGCTTGACGGCCCATTGTTGATGATGGCGTCTTTTGCAGGGGCACGCGTAGTTAGCATCCCTTAGGATCTGTTTCCTGCAAGGAATCATACTGCGCCCAATGTGGGCATGTAAGGTGTTTGTGATCCTTTTTGTTAGTATGTAACTCTTGCTATGGAACTGTGCGAGTCGTCAATTCCGTCATAGCTTAGTTCTCCCTTTCGAACCTCGCGAGGGCTTGGTGCTCTGCATCGACAGGTCCCAGTCCCAAGGCAGCGTCAACCGTCGCTGGTATGCCAGGTCGCGATGCCGTGGTCAAGGCCAGGAGGTGAGCGACCCGGGGTCCGGTAAGAGCCCCTGAGTCGCGATGGTCAGGAGGTCCCCTTTGGCGCCCAAGCAGCCGTCGCTCGATGAGAAAGGGGAGCGACGTCGCTAGTACGGAATTGCGTAAGGTGCGGAGGTAGTGCCATGGTAGCCGGTGTTTTTGGGCGGTGACTAATCTTGTTAATCAGGGGTTACTCCTGGTGTAACATCGGGTCCACGCGGCATCGGGAACGGAGTTGCTTGGCAAGGTCCTCGTGTGCGCCCCTTCTCCCTCGCCTTTGCTTCCCTTTCTGCTCTACGTCCTCGGGTCCCGGCCCTCGAGCTGGTCTCAGCCGTCGTTGGTATGCCAGGTCGCGATGCTGTGGTCAAGGCCAGAGGGTGAGGGCTTGAGAGCCAGTAAGATCCCTGAGTCGCGATGCTCCGGGACCCCCCCTTTAACGTGCAAGCGGTTCGCGCGGACGAGGGTGAAGGGAGCTCCGTGAGGGCCTCGGCCGACACAATTCCCTCAGGGGGTCCTGCAAGCTCATCATAGAAGGAAAAAAGGGTTGCCATGACAGCTATCAGTCGGTCGTTAGTTGCTCTGGTTGGCGCAGGTGAGGTGCACCTGGGCGCCCGTGAGCCAGCACGGGACTCACAGGGCCCTAACTATAGGCGGGTTGCGCCTGGCACTGGGCCATATCTTGAGATCTGTTCCTGCAAATTTGGTTAGATGCCGGCACTCTACGTCCTCGGGTCCCGGCCCTCGAGCTTGTCTCAGCCGTCGCTGGTATGCCAGGTCGCGATGCCGTGGACAAGGCCAGAGGGTGAGGGCTGGAGAGCCAGTAAGAGCCCTGAGTCGTGATGCTCAGGCACCCCCCTTTAACATGCAAGCGGTTCGCGCGGACGAGGGTGAAGGGAGCTCCGTGAGGGCCTCGGCCAACGCAATTCCCTCAGGGGGTCCTGCAAGCTCATCATAGAAGGAAATAAGGGTTGCCATGACAGCTATCAGTCGGTCGTTAGTTGTTCTGGTTGGCGCAGGTGAGGTGTACCTGGGCGCCCATGAGCCAGCGCGAGACTCACAGGGCCCTACCTCTAGGCGGGTTGCGCCTGGCACTGGGCCGTATCTTGAGATGTGTTCCTACAAATTTGGTTAGATGCCGGCACTCTAGGTCCTCGGGTCCCGGCCCTTGAGCTTGTCTCAGCCGTCGCTGGTATGCCAGGTCGCGATGCCGTGGACAAGGCCAGAGGGTGAGGGCTGGAGAGCCAGTAAGAGCCCTGAGTCATGATGCTCAGGTACCCCCCCCCTTTAACGTGCAAGTGGTCGACATGGAGAAGAAGAGGTGCCGTGGACGGGCATCAAGTAATCAAGCATGATAGGCGAATGCATAGCTGGAAATAGACGCAAGGGAGATACACGCCACCGGGCTTGGCCCGAGCGGCCTGAGGATGATGCAGCCCGAGGGGCGCCCCCAACAGACCAAGCTAATAACCAAAAATAAAAAGGGATACATGCCGCAGGGACGGACCCATGTGGCCTGGGAATGATGCAGCCCTGGGAGGGCGCTCCCAGCTAGAAATGAAGCTTGAAAGATGTCACCTGAAGGTGTCAAAGATGAAGTGGCGTTGGTGCAGCAGACTCGGTGGGCTGTGGAAGTCGATCCTCACGAGCCCCCAGGCCCAGGGGTCTCAGGAGGCTCCGGAGGCGCTGGTGGCTCCTCGCGAATCATCTCCATCTCTGCCAAGACTGCGGAGCGCCTGTCTTCCTGAGTCTCCGTGATGCCCCTCATGAGGCGCTGGTACGCAGCAGCCACGCTCGGCAAGCTGTAAGGCATGCGAACATAGCTGTGGGGTGGACCTCCGCAACACCCAACTTGCAAGGGCCAGAGGCGCTCCATCATGGCGGCCCGATTGAGCCCTGGTACGTCAATGCAGACGCGCAGCCCACCATCCTCGCCTGGATGGGGAGCCACAGCCGGTAGACGGCGGCAACCTCTCATGATTCTTGACTCCTGTAGTTCTTGAACGGCCTTGTTAACGAACTCCTGCTGGTCTGACCTTCCTTGCCTCGCTCCTTATTGAGGGAAACGTGCTTCGAGGCACGCCTCCACGTGGTGCCCCAGCGTCTCCCTCGTGACTCTGGCCAGGTCGGTGGCCCTCCCGGTGAGAGCCCCCGAGCCCTGCCTGAGGAGGGCGCCGGGCGCGCTTTCCTATGCGATGGAAGGAGGGTCCCCTTGGGCAGACGCGGGCCCTGAGGGGCCTGCCTCCTGAGGGGCTGAGCCTGACGATGTCTTCTTCTTCTTGGGGGTGATCTCGCGAAGCCTCCTGCTTCCGTGATCTGGGTCTTCTAGTGACGCGGCCTGAAAGGCTCGCTCCAGGGAACACACTACATCTTTCTCTTCACATGGCACCGTGATGACTCCGCCACTTCCTGGCATCTTGAGGACGTTGTAGCCATGATGAGTCACGGCCATGAACTTGGCCAGTGCTGGGTACTCGAGGATGGCGTTGTACGGCAGGCGGATGTGGGCGACGTCGAAGTCGATGAGCTCGGTGCGGTAGTTGCTGTGGGCCTCGAAGGTGACAGGGAGGCGGACCTGCCCATCGGGACCGTGGAACCGTCGGTGACTCCGGAGAAAGGCTTGGTTGGCTGAAGCTGGTCGTAGGGCACTTGGAGATTGTTGATTATTTCCACGGACAGGACGTTGAGCCCTGCTCCACCATCGATGAGGGTCCTGGTGACCAGTACGTTGCTGATGACAGGGGAGCAAAGCATCGGGAGGACTCCGGCTGTGGCCGCGCACTTGAGCTGATCTGCTGAGCTAAATGTGATGGCGCACGCCGACCACCTGAGAGGGCGTGTTGCTTCAAGCTTGGGGAGGACTGCATTCACTTCACGGGCAAACTGCTTGAAGATGCGTTGGGAGGCTGGGGCTTGAGCTCCGCCCAGGATGCAGGCGATTGCGCGCGGCTCATGGAAGCCCCCAGCTCCCTCGTCTTGATGGCGGTCCTCGTTCCTCCTTGGCTGAGGCGGCAGTGGAGGGAGGCCTGCGTTGCCCTGCAGGCGATCCTCACGAGGCTGATCCCGCCAATCCCCCTCGCGAGGCAGGTCTCGCCAGCGGTCCTCGCGAGGTTGATCACGCCATCCTTGGCGCGGGCCGCGGTCTTCCCAGCGTCCTGGGTTTCTTCCTCCTCCTCGGCCGTAGCCCCGGTCAGCGCGGTCGGGACGACGGCCGATCCTTCCTTCTCGCACGGCGCGGAGCTCTTGGCATTCATTGGTGTTGTGGGTGTGGAGGTCGTGGTACACACAGTACCGGTTGCCCTGGAGGATTCGGGCAGATCCTTGCCCCGCTTGGTGTCCGGTTCCGCCGCGAGCACGGCAGCCCCCTTGCGCTTCACATCCTTGGCCTTGGGCTTCTTCTCTTCTGGGTCTGCGGCAGGCAGCTCGAGGAGGGAGAGACGCCCCTCCTCAGCCCTGGCGCACTTGGTCGCCAAGTTGAACAGCTCCAGGGAGGTGCACAGGTCTTCATGCATCGCCAGCTCCTCCTTCATCTTGACGTCGCGCACACCATCGGAGAAGGCTGAGATGATGGCTTCCTCGGACACCTTGGGGATCTTGAGGTGCGCACTATTGAAGCGCTGGATGTACTTTTGCAGGGTCTCTCCGGGTTGTTGCTTGATGCGGCTCATGTCGCTCACGGCAGGCGGCCGGTCACGAGTACCTTGGAAGTTGGCGATGAAGCGGGTGCGCATCTGGTCCCAGGAAGAGATCGTGCCTGGGGCCAGGTTCAGGAGCCAGGTTTGAGCTCCTTCCTTGAGCGCCATGGGGAACCAGTTCGCCATGACCTTTTCGTCTCGACTGGCAGCTTCGATGCCCAGCTCATAGAGCTGGAGGAATTCTGCAGGGTCGGTCGTGTCGTCGTAGCGAGGAGGCAGGTCTGTCTTGAACTTGCCGGGCCACGCAACGCTGCGCAGCTCGGTGGTGTAGGCGCGGCAGCCAGCAGTGGTCACGGGAGGCTTTGGTTGGGGGAGAGCTTGGCCTTGCGGGTCCCCATGCGCCGTAGCTGAAAGCAGTGCGGGGTCTTGACGTGCCAGAGCTGGAGCGGGGTCGCGACGAGCCGGAGCAGGAAGCGCCCGGGCGGCCTCTTGCGGTCGAGGGACTTCCTGGCAGCTCCGTTCTTGCTGGGATGGCGCCTGACGGAGCGGGTTCTGCCCAGGGGCCACGCGCCTTGGAGCCATGGCGTCTTCTTGGAGAGGAGGCGGCCGGTACGCCCGCGGAGCTTCATTGCCCGCGCGGGGCGGGGTGCAGCGCAGCGGAGCGGACGACGCAGGAGAGCCCCCTGCGGCGCGGACGAGCTCGGCGACGCGGTCGAGCCACTCTTCATAGATGTCGTCGACGGGACGGTAGCGCAGGAGCTCGTTTGCCGCAATGAGCGCAGCTCGAGCCTCCAAGGGTGCGCGGAGCGCGCGGGACGAAGAGCCAGCTGGTGTGAGCGATGGAGTAGCGGTGCGGCCGTCTTGCCGCACGGACGGGTGCTGAGACGACGCTTGCTGCTCGTTCCCCGCCGGACCGGTGGCAGCATTAACGGCGGGCGACGAGGAACGACGAGGACGCCCACCGACGGGAGCCGTCTAGGCGACGCGGGAAGCGATGGCAGCCCGGTGCTCGGCACGGGCCCGACGAGCGTCAGACATGGACGCGACGGTCGGAGGAGAGCGGAGCGGTGGAAGAAAAATTCCGGCGCACCCCTACCTGGCGCGCCAAATGTCGGATTTCGGGTTCCAGCAGACCCTTAAGGTTCGAACTCTGGGGTGCACGCGGAGATTATGCCCTCTACCTCTCCGTCTCGCAAAGATCTAAACTACCAAAAGAACAACACAAGAGACATAGAGTTTATACTGGTTCGGGCCACCGATGCGGTGTAATACCCTACTCAAGTGTGGTGTGGTGGATTGCTTCTTGGGCTGGTGATGATGAACACTACAAGTTGGAACAGCCTCGCGAGGGTCTGTTCTTGGCCTGCGGAATGAACTGCTAGGAGGAGTTCAATCGCCCTTCTCTCTCTCTCTGATGCCTATCTAACTGATTGTCGGGTTGCTAGACATTCTGATCTTCCTAGATGCCTCTACCCTGGGGGTGTCTAGTCCTATTTATAGGCAAAGGCCCTGGGCCTCTTCCCAAATATTGAGCGGGAAGGGCGCCAACAATTGGCCAATTCGAAGGGGAACATCTGGTACACTTATCCTGAATAAAGTTGGTCCTCGCTTGCCAAAGGCCCTGTGGTGACGCCGTTCTGGGCTCCACGATGACCTCCTTCCCATCGTTGGACTGGTCTTGGTCTTGTTGCACCGAAATGGATGCCTTTGCTTGATCCTCTCGCCTGCGCTTGCCCCCTTTGCACCAAAGAGGAAAGGGAGACACTGTGCGGACTGGCGCCCGCCTGGCACCCTTGGTCGTCATGGCTTGCGTCATGGGCACCTCGCGAGGTACCCGGCCTTGATCTCTCCGCCTCCTCGTGAGCCGGCCTAACGAGGCCGTGCCTGAGGAAGCGCCGTGTCGTCCGCCCCGCGAGGCTTAGCCCCTCGCGAGGGTCTTGGACCTTGTGTTGATGAAGATGGGCCGTGATGGGGCCCCTTTCGAGCCACGCCGCAGGCCGCAGGCAGGCAAGTCTGCGGACCCCCGTTCCCAGGACGCCGACACCCCCAGACCACCCCTTTGCTCTATAAATACCACAATATTCCAGAAACCCTAGAGACGTTGACGAAATATTCGTCCAGCCACCGCAGAGTCTAGAACCACCAGATCCAATCTAGACACCATCACGGAGGGGTTCATCACTTCCATTGGTGCCTCTACGATGATGCGTGATTAGTTCTTTGTAGACCTTCGGGTCCTCGCTCTCTTGCTGAATTCTCAATACAATGGTCTCTTGGACATCCATATGATATAACTCTTTTGCCGTGTGTTTGTTGGGATCTGATGAACTTCGAGTTTATGATCAGTTATATCTTTTTATATCCATGAAAGTTATTTGCATTTCTTTGATCTCTTATATGCATGATCTCTTATAGCCTCGTATTTCTTCTCCGATATTTGGGTTTTGTTTGGTCAACTTGATCTATTTATTTTGCAATGGGAAGAGGTGCCCGGTAGTGGGTTCGATCTTACGGTGCTCGATCCCAGTGACAGAAAGGGAAACGACACATATGTATCATTGCTACTAAGGATAAAAAGATGGGATCTATATCTACCGCCATTGATAAACGGATCTTGTCTACATCATGTCATCGTTCTTATTGCATTACTCCGTTTTTCCATGAACTTAATACACTAGATGCATGCTGGATAGCGGTCGATGTGTGGAGTAATAGTAGTAGATGCAGGCAGGAGTCAGTCTACTAATCTTGGACGTGATGCCTATGTAATGATCATTGCCTGGATATCGTCATAATTATTTGAAGTTCTATCAATTGTCCAGCAGTAATTTGTTTACCCGCCGTTTGCTATTTTTCTCGAGAGAAGCCACTAGTGAAACCTACGACCCCGGGTCTTCTTTCTCATATATTTGCATGCGATCTACTTTTCCTTTGCATTTCTATTCAGATCTACTAGACCAAAAATACAAAAATACTTTGCTGCACATTATTTTATTTTCGATCTATTATTTTAATCTGATACAATTTTCTCCCGTACACGCACCAATTTCAGGCGTCGTACCCTGAAAGGGATTGACAATCCCTTTAACACGTCGGGTTGCGATTGGTTGTTATTTGTGTGCATGGGTTGTTTACGTTGTGTTGCTTGGTTCTCCTACTGGTTCGGTAACCTTGGTTTCATATCTGAGGGAAATACCTACCACCGCTATGCTGCATCATCCCTTCCTATTTGGGGAAATACCGACGTAGCTTCAAGCGACATCAAAAGGAATTTCTGGCGCCGTTGCCGGGGAGGATCTTCAACATATACCAGGTTCCTAATCACAAATCTCATCTCCTTGTAATTTACATTATTTTCCATTTGCCTCTCGTTTTCCTCTCGCCCACTTCACAAAAATTTTCCGTTTTTTCGCCTTCTTTTTCGTTCGTCGTTTTCTCCTCAGATCTCAGGTTTGCTTGTGTTGCCATGTGCCTTCCATATGCTTGTATGGATCCCCATCCACTTGCTAATCTTTTTAAAAGATCCAATCATGATGAACCAATTGCTAGTGAGTTGAGTGAAGTAGATTATCTTTATGAAGTTTTGCTTGAGACTCGTGAATCTGAAAATTGTGATGAAGAAATTTATGAAGTGATTCATGATAGCTCCTTGAATAAAAAGCATGATTGCAATAATTTTACTATAAATTCTATTCATGTCAATTGTGCTAATAATATGCAAAACCCCAAGCTTGGGTATGCTTGTTTGGTCATGTCCGCTACTTATTGCAATGATCATGATTGGGTTGATAATGTTTCTTATGATCTTGACAAATTATTTGAGCCTCATGATAAATATGTTTGTGATAATATTGAAAGTGGGTTTGGAAGAGTGTCAACTTTAGCTAAAAATAATCCCACATATTTGGAGAGTTTTCAATCTTATGAAATTTTTGATAAAAGTGGGCTTGGAGAGGTCATGACTTTATTTGATGATAATCCCACTATTTTGGAAGAGTGTCAACTTTGCATGCCTATGGATCATGAAGAGAATATTTTATGTGATAGTTATATTGTTAAATTTTATATGATCCTAGATGTAATTATTATGAGAGAGGAAAATATGGTTGTAGAAATTTACATGTTACTAAAATACCTCTTGTTATGTTGAGATCGTCAATGTTTCATTCCTCTTCTTTGCATATGTTAGATGTTTCTTGTCTTGATAATTTGCTTGCTTATAAAATTCCTATGCATGGGAAGTATGTTAAACTTAAATGCGAATGTCATATGGTTCATGATGCTCTCTTTGTGTTTCGATTCTTATCTTCTGTGTGAGCATCGTTGAAATATTATGCCTAGCTAAGGGCGTAAACTATAGCGCTTGTTGGAGGCAACCCAATGAATAAAATTTATTTTTGCTTTTTGCTTTCTGTTCTTGTGTGTTTACACAATTATGCTACTGGTATGATTGTGTTTTTGTGTTTTAATTAGTGTTTGTGCCAAGTAGAACCAATAGGATCTTCTTGGGTGATAGTTATTTGATCTTGCTGAAAAAGACAGAAACTTTGTGCTCACTAAAACAATTGTTAAAAATTACTAGAATGTGATAAAATGCCAATTCTTTTTGTAGAAGATCAATATAAAAATTATCCAGGTTATCACAGTTTTTCTGAATTTTTGGAGTTCCATAAGTATTCCAACAAATCATATTACTACAGACTGTTCTGTTTTGACAGATTCTATTTTCTTTGTGTTGTGTGCTTATTTTGATGGTTCTATGGTTTTCTTTGATGAGTTTTTGTCATAGAAAAGTTGGAATACAGTATATATAATACAAAAACAAAATATTAATTGGTTTGATACAACACTTATGGTAGTGATTCATTTTTATTATACTAACGGATCTCACGAAGGTTTTGTTAAGTTTTGTGTGATTGAAGTTTTCAAGTTTTGGTTATCTTACGATGGATAAAGGAAGGATGTAAGAGCCTAAGCTTGGGGATTCCCCGGCATCCCAAGCTATTATCCAAGAATGAGCAACCAACTAAGGTTGGGGATGCCCCCGAGTGGCATCCCCGCTTTCTTCCAACAACTATCGGTATTTTACTCGAGGCTATATTTTTATTCGTCACATGATATGTGTTTTGCTTGGAGCGTCTTGTATGATATGTGTCTTTGCTTGTTTTGTTTTGTGTTTTAAGTCATCAATCCTTGCTGGACACACCTATTTGAGAGAGCCAAAATTATATCATGACTTGTTAGAATTGCTCTCTATGCTTCACTTAAATCTTTTATAAGCTAGGACTTGCTCTAGTGCTTCACTTATATCTTTTTGAGCACGGTGTGCTTTGTTATTTTTGAATAAATGTTCTCTTGCTTCACTCAGATTTATTTGAGAGTTGGTAAAATTTTGAAGAAATTCTCTCTAGCTTCACTTAAATTATTTTGAGAGAAAGAAAATTTGTTATGCTCATGGTCTTCACTTATATTTGTTTGAGCTTATGAAAAGCAACACATGAAAATTAGTCCCATAGTGATAGATATCCAAGAAGGATAAAGTAAAAAATGTCATCAAGATCATTGTACAAAATAAACTTGATTCTTAGTAATAGTTTTGAGATATGATGATGTGATATGTGAGTTATGTTGATGAGTAATTGTGCTCGAGTAAGAATATTGGTGTTAAGGTTTGTGATTCCCTATGCATGCACGAAAGTCGATAATCATGCAATGAAAATTATATCCTACTTCTGGTGCATTATTAGGTGTTAATTATGCTTAATGCTTGCTTATGACATTATCCATTTCTTGGTTGGTCGCTTCTCAATCTCTTTGCTAGCCTTCATTTTGCACTAAGTTTGACCTCTACTTTTGCATCCAAAATCCTTTAAACCCGTTTTGCCACATGAGTCCACTATATCTACCTATATGAGGTATTCTTTCGCCGTTCTAAGTAAATTTGAATGTGCCTTCTCTAATTTTCAAAATAAACTTCTCTTTTGTGTGTTTGTTTCGCTCGCGGAACGGTAACGGGTGGATAATATTTTCCATGTTGGATGTGTTATTCTCACGATGAGTGTTTATTCACTTATCATTGCACGAGAATAAGGCAGATCTTTTAGGGATGCCTGGTCCCGAAATGCAAAAATGAATTTACTTTATGTTATCAAATAATAAATTCCTTGGAAAGTGGTTTTATGGAGGGCACCCGGGGATACGGTTAGCCATGGAAAGTGAAAGAATGGTGGAAAAGGAATAAACTTTATTTTCTGTTTGGGAACCGCCTATGGCATATCTAGCATGGAAAGTGTTGGGAACTCTAAGTGGTTTTCATTGGTGGGATGGATACACCTCCCAAAATATGTTTATCTCTAATTTTTTTGCTTTGAGCTCTGTCACCTCTACAAATCCCTACTTCCCTCTACGAAGGGCCTATCTTTTACTTTATGCAATTTTTATTTTCAATTTGAGTCTCCATCGTCTCTTATAAAAAGCACCAACTAGGAGGCAATATGATCGTGCTTAAGTATTGGGTATAGCTAATATTTGAGTGTGTTTCATGAATGGATCAATGTTTGAGCATGATGGGCTAGAGATAACTTGTTTTAGCATTGATATTTTGAAAGACATGGTTGCTTCTTGATATGCTTGAGTATCTAAATTATTATGTCAAAACTAGACTATTGATTTGAATCACATAAAAGTCCAAATGTCCGTGCCATAAAGAAAAGAATATGATAAGACTTGATGAACAGCACTCCACATCAAAAATTCTGTTTTTATCACTTACCTACTTGAGGACGAGTAGGAGTTAAGCTTGGGGATGTTGATACGTCTCCAACGTATCTAATTTTTAATTGTTCCTTGTTGTTTTATTATCAATCTTGGATATTTTATAATCATTTTATATGAGTTTTTGGGACTAACCTATTGACATAGTGCCAAGTGACACTTGCTATTTTTCTATGTTTTTTACATCATAGGAAATCAATATCAGACGAAGTCCAAATGCCACGAAACTCCATGATGATTTTTTATGGGCCAAAAGGAAGAAGTTGGGCCCTGGTTGCACCTGGGGGGAGTACCGAGGAGGGGATGACCCACTAGGGCGCGCTAGGAGGCCCTGGCGTGCCCTGGTGGGTTGTGCCCACCTCGGGTGCCCCCCGGACCGCCTCTTTGCTATATAAATACCACAATGTTCCAAAAACCCTAGAGACGTCGACGAAATATTCATCCAGCCGCCGCAGAGTCCAGAACCACCAGATCCAATCTAGACACCATCACGGAGGGGTTCACCACTTCCATTGGTGCCTCTTCGATGATGCGTGAGTAGTTCTTTGTAGACCTTCGGGTCCGTAGTTAGTAGCTAGATGGCTTCCTCTCTCGCTGAATTCTCAATACGATGGTCTCTTGGAGATCCATATGATGTAACTCTTTAGCGATGTGTTTGTTGGGATCTGATGAACTTCGAGTTTATGATCAGTTATATCTTTTTATATACATGAAAGTTATTTGAGTTTCTTTCATCTCTTATATGCATGATCTCTTATAGCCTCGTATTTCTTCTCCCATATTTGGGTTTTGTTTGGCCAAGTTGATTTATTTACCTTGCAATGGGAAGAGGCGCCCGGTAGTGGGTTCGATCTTATGGTGCTCGATCCCACTGACAGAAAGGAAAACAACATGTATGTATCGTTGCTACTAAAGATAAAAATATGGGATCTATATCTACCGCCATAGATAAAAGGATCTTGTCTACATCATGTCATCGTTCTTATTGCATTACTCCGTTTTCCCATGAACTTAATGCACTAGATGCATGCTGGATAGCGGTCGAGGTGTGGAGTAATAGTAGTCGACGCGGGAAGGAGTCGGTCTACTAATCTTGGACGTGATGCCTATGTAATGACCATTGCATGGATACCGTCATAATTATTTGAAGTTCTATCAATTGCCCAACAGTAATTTGTTTACCCCACCGTTTGCTATTTTTTTTGAGAGAAGCCACTAGTGAAACCTACGGCCCCCGGATCTTCTTTCTCATATGTTTGCTTGTGACCTACTTTTCCTTTGGATTTTTATTCAGATCTATGAAACCAAAAATACAAAAATACAAAAAAAACTTTGCTGCACTTTATTTTATTTGCGATCTATTATTTCAATCTATTACAATTTTCTCCCGTCCATGCACCAATTTGAGGCGTTGTACCCCGAAAGGGATTGACAACCCCTTTAACACGTCGGGTTGCGAGTGGTTGTTATTTGTGTGCAGGGGTTGTTTACGTTGTGTTGCTTGGTTCTCCTACTGGTTCGATAAGGTTTCATATCTAATGGAAATACCTACCGCCGCTATGTTGCATCATCCCTTCCTCTTTGGGGAAATACCGACGTAGCTTCAAGCGACATCAATGGTGGTGGTGATGAAGAAGAGGTATTGTCCTCATATTTCCATGGCAATGGTCCACCATCATAAGAGGAAGAGTTAGTCTCACGGGTCCTTCAACTAGCAGCCAAACTCATACCTTTAAACCTCTCCTCATATTCAAAGACTTGGTTCTGGAGGTCATAGATCTGGCTTTGGAGGAAGTTGATTTGCTCGTTGAAGGTGAAGATGATGTCCTTCATGGGCTTTCCATCCACCTTGAGATCACGGGAGAGATTCGTGATCATGAGGTGATTGGCATGGAGTCCACGCTCCACCATCCCCTTGGGCCGGAACACGTCTTGCTCCATAGCTTCAAGCCTAGCCTCCACAATTCCCGTCCCCTTGGGGCAGGGCACATCGCGAAGGTGAAACACCCCCTCATGCATCTCAATGA
This sequence comes from Aegilops umbellulata, assembly GCA_032464435.1. Lineage (NCBI taxonomy): Eukaryota > Viridiplantae > Streptophyta > Magnoliopsida > Poales > Poaceae > Aegilops > Aegilops umbellulata. The sequence goes on from CP136054.1 coordinate 381,717,347, forward strand.
CCTGAGGGTGCTGCACCACCTCCAGCAAATACGGGTTGATGACGTTCTTGAAGAACTTGTCCTTGGAGGAGCTTGAAGCAGCCATGGTAGATGGGATCTGACAGAAAACAGCAAGGGAAAAAAGAGAACAGAGGGTTTTCTCCACGATACGGTGGTTAACAGGTTCAGGAAGTATATATAGATTTTTTTTATCTTGGAGGACAAGTACATGGAAGAAAAACGGAGTACAGAAGGTGTCCCAGGTGAGCACAACCCACCTGGGCGTGCCAGGAAAGCCTGGCGCGCCCTGGTGTCTTGTGCCCACCAGGGGACGCTTCCTGGAAGTTTCTTTATTTGCAAAATTCTAAAATATTCTAAAACTAATCAAAAATATTTTTGCGGATTTTTCGGAGTCCGTTTACTTACTGTATCACGTACCTCTTTATTTTCACAATTATGGAGTGTTCCGGAAGGACTCTTTTATGTGTTCTTCCGGTGTCAAAGTTTGGATAATATTACTTTCAACATTAATGGGTGTACCTGAGATATAATGCTTTATTCATTGCCCATTGAAAATCTTCGGGTTAGTACCTTCGGAAATGTTTATTTTGATGGCACCAGACCGGTAAACCTCCCCGATGACATATGGGCCTTCCCATTTCGAGAGGAGCTTTCCTGCAAAAAATCTAAAACGAGAGTTGTACAAAAGAACATTCTCCAACTTTAAACTCACGCTTTTGGATTATTTTGTCATGCCATCTTTTAACTTTCTCTTTGAATAACTTTTCATTTTCATATGCTTGGGTTCTCCATACATCTAATGAGCTTATATCAAATAACCTGTTTTCACCAGCAAGTTTCAAATCATAGTTGAGCTCTTTGACTGCCTAAAATGCTTTATGTTCTAACTCAAGAGGCAAATGACAAGCTTTTCCATAAACCATTTTATAAGGAGACATACCCATAGGATTTTTATATGTTGTTCTATAAGCCCAAAGTGCATCATCTAATTTCTTAGACCAATTCTTCATGGACCTATTAACAGTATTTTGCAAAATTAATTTTATTTCTCTATTGCTCAGTTCACCTTGACCACTAGACTGAGGATGATAAGGTGATGCAATTCTATGGTTAACATCAAACTTGGCAAGCATTTTGCGGAAAGCACCATGAATAAAGTGTGAACCACCATCAGTCATTAAATATCTAGGGACTCCAAACCTTGAGAAAATAACTTCCTTAAGCATTTTGATAGAGGTGTTGTGATCAGCACTACTGGTTGGAATAGCTTCTACCCATTTAGTAACATAATCAACATCAACCAAAATATGTGTATAACCATTAGAGGAAGGAAAAGGTCCCATGTAATCAAATCCCCAAACATCAAATGGTTCAGCAGCAACTGAATAATTCATAGGCATTTCTTGACGCTTACCGATATTACCTATTCTTTGACATTCATTGCAAGATGAGACAAACTTACGGGCATCCTTTAAGTGAGTAGGCCAATAAAATCTAGACTGCAATACCTTGTGAGCAGTTCTATCTCCAACATGATGCCCTCCATAAGCTTCAGAGTGACATTTTCGTAGGATTTGTCCCTGTTCATGCTTAGGTACACAACGTCTAATAATACCATCTACTCCTTCTTTATAAAGATGTGGGTCATCCCAAAAGTAATGTCTTAAATAATAGAAGATTTTTTTATTTTGTTGGTATGTAAAGCTAGGTGGCAAATATTTAGCAACAATGTAATTAGCATAGTCAACATACCAAGGTGTACTATTAGCAACATTTATTGCAGCTAACTGCTCATCACGAAAACTATCATCAATAGGTAGTGGGTGATCAAGCACATTTTCAAGCCTAGACAAGTTATCAGCTATGGGGTTCTCAGCTCCTTTTCCATCAATGATATGTAAATCAAATTCTTGTAACAAGAGAACCCAACGAATAAGTCTAGGTTTAGCATCTTTCTTTTCCATAAGATATTTGGTAGCAGCATGGTCTATGTGAACAGTTACTTTGGAATCAACAATATAAGGTCTAAATTTATCACAAGCAAAAACCACTGCTAAGAATTCTTTTTCAGTAGTAGCATAATTTCTTTGAGCACTGTCTAGAGTTTTACTAGCATAATGAATAACATTCAAATTCTTATCAACTCTTTACCCTAGAACAACCCCAACAGCATAATCACTAGCATCACACATAATTTCAAAAGGCAAGTTCCAATCAGGTGGTTGAACAATAGGTGCAGAAATTAAGGCTTTCTTGAGTGTTTCAAAGGCTTCAAGACAATCATCATCAAAAACAAAAGGAATATCCTTTTGCAAAAGATTAGTAAGAGGCCTAGAAATTTTAGGAAATTCTTTGATAAATCTGCTATAGAAACCAGCATGACCTAGGAAACTACGAATACCTTTGATGTCCTTAGGACATGGCATTTTCACAATTGCATCAACCTTAGCTTGATCCACTTCGATACCTCTTTCAAAAAAACTATGACCCAAGACAATGCCTTCATTAACCATAAAGTGGTACTTCTCCCAATTCAAGACAAGATTTGTTTGTGCACATCTCTGCAAAACTCGGTCAAGATTGCTTAAATAATCATCAAAAGACTTCCCATAAACAGAGAAGTCATCCATGAAAACCTCAACAATCTTTTCACAAAAGTCAGAGAATATAGCCATCATACATCTTTGAAAGGTAGCAGGTGCATTACATAAACCAAAAGGCATACGTCTATAAGCATAGGTTCCAAAAGGACAAGTCAAAGTGGTATTTTCTTAATTAGGTTGAGAAACAGGTATTTGTGAAAAGCCAGAATATCCATCAAGGAAGCAAAAGTGTGTGTGCTAGCACTACAAAAAAAAAGACACATCCGTGACATTTTGGGCCGAACGAATTTTTTTTCTGTCATACATATGACACTTCTATGATGATAATTGTGACAAAACCCGGTATCATCATAGATGTGGTGGGCTCCTACTTCTATGACAAAAAATCATGACAGAAAATGGGCTTTTCGTCCTGGGCGGGCCGGAGACGCAGTTGCATGACATTCTTCGGGCCGTCCATGACGGAAAAACCCGTGGTAGAAGCGAGCGGGAGGAAAATTTCGGGGAGTTCCCGGTTACGGTGGGAGGTCGGGGGCCGAGCGACGCGCGCTTCTCTCGTACACGTACGCGCGTGTGTGCGAGGCGTTGGCTCTAACTGAACCCGAGCGAGGCGTTGGGCTCTAACTGAACCCGAGAGATTGCACTGCAGGCTACGCGTTACTGAACCCGAGCGATCGATCGATGGCTGTTAACTGAACCCGATTGAGCGATTCCTTCGCTACTGCTGCTTACTGAAGTCGATCGATGCTGCCTCTGGATGAACAGTGAGCGTTGCGGGGGGGTTTGGATGAACATTTCCCGGTGGGGGTGGATGAATAGGACACCGTGGTGTTGCCTCTGGATGAACAAGACCCCGATCGATCGAGCCGGTTGGGGCTGGATGAACAGGACCCCGTGGATGGCTGGATGAACAGGACCACCCCGTGGAGGGCAGGATGAACAGTAGACGGTGGAGGGCTGGATGAACAGTAGCCCGTGGAGGGGTGGTTGAACAGGAGCCCGTGGAGAGGGCTGGTTGAACAGTAGCCGGTGGAGTAGCACGCAGTGGAGGCTGGATGAACAGGAGCTCGTGGATGAACAGTCGCAGGTGGAGGCTGGAGGAGGTCGACGATGGATGAACAGTAGCTCGTGGAGGCTGGAGGAGGTCGACGGTGGAGATGAACAGTATCCCGTGGAGTCCCGTTTTGTGGTACGTCACACCCCTCCCATGAATAGGACCCCCATTTCGACCGTAGCGCTCCAACACAAGTCCGTTTCGTCCGTTTTGCGGGACGCCACACCCCTCCCGATCAACATGATCCCCGTTTCGACCGTAGGAGGTCTGTTTTCTCCGTTTTGCGGTATGCCAAACCCCTCCCGATGAACAGGATCCCGTTTCGAACGTGGCCGATCGAACACAAGGCCGTTTGCTCCGTTCGGCGGTACGCCAGGCCTCGTTTCCATCGCCTGTTCCGTCCAAGCCCTCCCGATGAACACGACGCATTCCGTTGCCTCCCCATGAACACGGTGCAGTCTGTTGCCTCCCCATGAACACGATGCACTCCGTTTCCTCCCCATGAACACAACGACGACCCTGTTTCTCTGTTCCGACCCGGCCATGTACACGAGCCCTGGTCGTACGTATGCGCGAGTAGGCGTTCGAGACCCCGCCCGTATGTACACATACGTGGCCGTATTTTTTTTCTTGCACCCTGGCCGCTGTACGTACGTGTACATGCTACGTGAGCGCCTCTACTACCACACGTGCGCGCCTCTACATCAACCAGTATATATCTACATACACGTTCGCGACCAGAATGATAATCCTACGTATGCTTCGACCAGGTGGGTCCCGACTGTCACGAACTTCCTTGCGTGCGAAGATGTAGCTGGTGGGTCCCAGCAGTCAGGGGTAAACGTTTTTTTTCACGAAATACGGTGGCCCGTCCTGTGGGTCCCTGCTGTCAGGTGGAGGAATAATTATTTTGCACGTAATAAGGAGGCACTTCCTTGCTGCGGCCGTGGACCCAGTTGTCAGCCTCTCCACGTACAGTCCACGTCCGATGGAAGCCATTCCTTGACCACGTTGACCACGCCACACCGAGAGCACCAGGGAGGTGGACGAAGGTGAGGCCTATGAAGGGGATGACGCGGAGCCGGGGAAGACAGGGCAGTGGATGCCCACGTGTAGAGGAGTACGAGGGTTCACTGGTTCGCTGCGGTGTGAGGCTGCCGTTGCCGCAGAATAACAGGGGGTGTGGGTGAGTAGAGGGATGGCCTGGCCAGCGGTGGGAGTAGTAGGGGGCGGTGAGGCCTCCACTGCATCGCAGCCGGCCACTGGAGGCAGGAGCAGGAGGCACGACCGGCGCTGGTTTAGGTGGCTGGAGCAAGAAGACCAGAGGTTGAAGAAGCACTACGGCCGTTGGATGGACATCGTACGGTTGGAGCTAGAATCATGCATATTCACTAAGTTGACAAAGCCCTCCGTCCCTGTCAACTTAGTAGGCCCACAAGTCAGCCTCCCACCAAGGTGGGTCCCAGCTAGTAGGGGCTATTCATTTTTTTGTGCGTAATAAGGAGGCACTTCCGGTGGGTCCAAGCTGACAGCAGGGGGAACGTTTTTTTCGCGAAATACGGTGGCCCGTCGGGTGTGTCCCAGCAGTCAGGGCAAACGTTTTTTCGCGATATACTGGTGGGCGTCCGGTGGGTCCCTGCTATCAGGTGGAGGAATAATTATTTTCCGCATGATAAGGAGGCACATCCTTGCGGCTGCCGTGGACCCAGCTATCAGCCTCTCCACGTACAGTATTCTTCCGATGGAATTCGGTCGTTGACCACATTGACCACGCCGCACCGACAGCACCATGGCGGTGGACGATGGCGAGGCCTAGGAAGGGGATGATGCGGAGCCGGGGAATACGCGGCAGTGGATGCCCACGCGGAGAGGAGTACGAGGGTTCACTGGTTCGGCTGCGCTGCCGTCGCCGCAGAATAACAGGGGGGTATGGGTGAGTGGAGTGGAGGGATGGCCTGGCCAGCGGTGGGAGTAGTACGGGGGTGGTGAGGCCTCCGCGGCAGCACAGCCGGCCATGGGAGGCAGGAGCAGGTGGCACGACCGGCGCTGCTTTGGGCGGCTGGAGCAAGAAGACCAGAGGTTGAAGAAGCACTACGGCCGTTGGATGGACATCGTACGGTCAGTCGAGCTAGAATCGTGCATATTGACTAAGTTGACAAAGCCCTTCATCCCCGTCAACTTAGTAGGCCCACTATACTGGGTCCCAGCTAGCAGGGGGAGTATTCATTTTTTTGTGCGTAATAAGGAGGCACTTCCTTGCATGCGAAGATATAGCTGGAGGGTCCGAGCTGTCAGCGGCGGTAACGTTTTTTCACGAAATATAGAGGCCGTTTCGATGGGTCCCAGATGTAAGGTGGAGGAAATCATTATTTTGCGCGTAATAAGGAGCCATTTCCTTGCGTGCGGCCGTGGACCCAGCTGTCAGCCTCTCCACGTACAGTCCACTTCAGATGCATGTCGGTCGTTGACCACGCTGACCAGGCCATGCCAAGAGCACCAGGGTGGTGGACGATGGCGGGGCCTAGGAAGGGAATGACACGGAGGCAGGGAAGACTCGGCCATTGTTTTTGTTTCCCACGCGGAGGGGAGTACAACTGTACGAGGGTGCCGTCGCCGGAGAATAACAGCAGGTGTGGGTGAGTAGAGGGATGGCTAGGCCAGCAATGGGAGTACGGTGGGGTGGTGAGGCCTGCGCGGCAGCACAGCCGGCCGCGGGGAGGAGGGAGCAGGCAATCCCGCCGGCGCTTGTTTGAGCGGCTGGAGCAGGAAGAGCAGAGATTGAAGAAGCACGACGGCCGTTGGATGGACATCCAACAGTATACAGGCCATCTGTGGAAAGCCACAAATCTGTGGAAAACAACATACAGCCCATCTGCCATTATTTCAAATAATTTACAGCCCATTTGCTAATTCTTACGGGTTTTTTTGGAGCCCATATTCTTTATGTTAGCATCACAACCCATATTGTGGCCATGGTTAAAAAATTATACGAAATTTTGCATATGTTGGTGTGGTCTAAACTGTTTTAATCCTGAAATTTTGAGTCACATTCAGACTGATTTTAAAAATAAATGTATATCAATATAAAATCCAATAAATTGTCCATGCATAAAAATCAACGCAATTTAAAATCTCGAAATGAAAAAAAGATATTTGAAAATAATTGCCGGTTTGATGTGTTTTAAAAATGTACAGCCCATTTCTCATTACTAATAGGCCATTTTCTCGGCCAGCCGAATGAAGCTCTCCTCGTCTTGAAAGATTTGCAGCCCAACAGGCCTGATAAAGAGACTTACTAGACAAATCACAAAAGAACTAGGCTAGCCATTTTCAGAAAGAAAAAAACTACTGGGCTGGTCTGTGGTAAACATAAAAGAAAAGGCTGTCTAGACAGGCCAGAGTGTCCCGCACAGCCCAGTTGACACCCTGCTTCCGTCTCAAATACAAATTAGATAAATGCCACTCCAATTATGGAGATTCATAAAAATGCCACTGCAATTTCCAAACTTTCAAAAATGCCACTGCAATTTTTGCAAACTTTGAAAAACGCCACTGCAGTTTGCAAACTTTGAAAAAGGCCACTCCAGACTTCGAAAAATGCCACTAGAAGTGGCATGAAATGGCATTTTTCCAAGTTTGGAAATTGCAGTGGCATTTCTCGGATACACCAAATTTGGAGTGGCATTTATCAAATTAACCCAAAACAAAAATAACTGGGCGAGTTGCTGGGTCCCTGGTGTCAGCCGCTCGTTGTGCAATTCTCTCGTTTATTGACTACGTTGACAATGGCATGAGACCCAGATGTCAGAAATCTGCTAGGAGGAGCCATTTTTTATTGGCTTGAAATAAGGAGCCACTTGCTTGCGTACTGCCATGACATTGGCGGGTCCCTGCTATCATCCTCTCCACGTATAATCATCTCCTGATTGTGTACGCGTCAACTTGCTAGGTCCACAAGTCAGCCTCTAAACCGTGGAGGACAAATACAACCCATTTAAAAAATAACAGCCCATTCCATATGTTCAAACGGAAAGTTCAACATTCAGAGCAAAGTAACAGGTCTGATCCACATATAGAGTACTGAACTTCCACGTTGACAACCATCATAGCCAAGTTAACTATCTACTCCCACTAACACTCTAGTAGCGTACAAGTACTAACTTACTCTTAGCTAACTAGACGATGCCGGCCGCCATCTGTTGTCCATGCTAAACGTCGGCACCGGCGTCCTCCGCCTCACCTCGGACTTGCTAGAGGTGCGATAGGGCGCGTTGCTCACGCGCGTTAGCCCTTTCCATGCCAGCGTGGTCCACCAAAGCTTCGGCTTCCAAGCGGGAAACCCACTTGACGAGCTGGTAGTAAAAATCGGCGTCGCGAACGCGTGCATGCCCGACAGCCTCCAGGGCTATTTGCCGTGCGCCCGCCTCCACATAGTCGGCCCATTTGCGGGCGCTCTGCTCGCGACTCAGAGTGTCGGTGCGCTGCTGCTCCATGTCCCACTGGTGGCGCAAATCGGCGATACGCTGCTCCTCCGCCAGGCGGTCACGCTCCAACAACTCCTGCTCCTCTGCCATGCGGTCACGCTCCAACAACTCCTCGATCTCCGCATTTCCATCTAAAGATAGATAGAATGCCTCCTCCCTCCGTCTGCCTTCCGGTGAAAACCCGAACACTAGTTCCGGCGGTGACCGCCTCCGGCGTCGCCTACCGCAGACGGGGGGGGGGGGGCATCGCGGACGTGGCGAGCGACGTCGGGCCGGTGGGGGCTTATGAGGATATAGCGAGTTGGGTCACAGTGGCACCTGAGAAGGCCGGGAAATAGTACTTATAGGCGGAAGGTAGCGCGACGGTCATCGGAATTCAATGCATAATGGCTTAGCGCGCCAGCTTGCCGTGGAAAACTAGAGAAACTGAAATTATGACTGTGCCGTCCCGTCCCGTCTGGGTCGCACGCCGGCATGGCGGTCAAACGAGTGCACTCGAATCATCTCCCTCCTTGTCAATAATGATTCCACAGATTTAAAGCATAACTTTTTTCGCATCAGTTAGCTGCCTTAATTACGGCCGGCTGCATGCAGGCACTCAGAATCACTCACAGGCAGTACGCGAAGCAGCATGCAGCCACTTCGCATTTTTATCCGTGTAGGATCGATAGTGTAGCTTGTCAGTTTCTTCATAGGTAGGCATTTTTATTCAAAAAACTGCCACTTCGCATCTTGCGTCGCAAATAAAACTGCAAGGAGCGCATTTGTAGGCTATCTAGTGATCGATCGGTAACTTGTAAACACTGAGCGAACAGAAATAAGTAATTGTTAATGCATCTCAATGATTCACAGATCATATACAAATATGTAGCTCCAAAAGCAAAGATCAGCCACTTCGGATCTTGCGTCGCAACTAAAACTAACTAGTACGGTTCCCATACATAAGATCAACATGTTAATGCATCTGAATGATTCACAGATCATATACAAATATGTAGCTCCAAAAGCAAAGATCTAGAAAAAAACATCTGTTCTTCCTACTAACATGGATGCTTCTCTTGGCCAACATTCAGTACAGACTGAAAGACAAATTTGTTTGTGAAGTCTACAATTCCTCTTGCAAACGTAAGTGGTTTCACCAATAGTTGGAACCATGAGAATGAACCACACATGATGGAGGAACATCCACTGCAATATGATTTGGTCTTCTCTCGATCACACGGCGAGACTATTTTCGGAATACAAACTTTAACTTAGGCAAAATGATGCCCATTGTATAATCAGACCAAAGCAATGAAACACCTAGTGTTGGCCAATAAATAGCACAGTACTACTTTTGTGCAGTCCATGAAGTGACTATCCAATCTTTCTGTGTCTATTTTCAAATGGCACTGCATGCAGTGACTATACTATTCTCTTGTGAAGTTCAACCAAAATTGCGGGCACTTTGTTTGTTTGCCAAATAGCAACGGGCAGACATCTATGTCTGCACAAATATCAAGCAGCTAGTAAACATATACCACACCTTGTATTTTCGGTTTAAACATGTCTCTTCCGCTTAGCATCTCTCATGTTCTGCACTTGACAATCTAATACAGTTATGTTTTGCCCTAGACAATTTCATACTGAATTGATTTGCTGGTTCAGAGCAGAAATATAGCGTCTATTCTTCATCAGACCAAGGATATCCATGTTCGCAGTGATGGAAGAGGTGAAATCGATACAACCGAAATTGAGCGTCCAATCATTGAATCCTGTCCTGCACCTCTAATGTAGGTCCACCCTGCCAATAAATTCACATGCAAACCACTAGTATTACTATCTAATGACAGTACAAAAAGAGTAGCAAGATAGTAGCAAACCATGTACCTTCGTAATGAACATCTCATAGTGCCACAAATTGGATATAAAGGTTTGGAAAAAAACATGCTCCTAATGTTGAACCAGTTGGAATTTTTGTTCAGTTCCACTAAAATCGAGCATCCCTGTTTGCATAGATATTGAAAGTGTGAATACTCTAAAAGTGGCACTAGTTGAAGCATAGACTCACAAATATAAGCATTCCAATTTCTTAATGGGAAAAGGTAGCAAGACTGTTTCTAACAACCTGTTTGAAGGAATAAAAAAAGCAACAACGGCTGATGTCAGGAAGGCATACATAGTTTTTTCTGGAAAAGTGAGCCATTCCTGACCTTTCCTCTTCTTTTAAGCAAATTTTGTGCAGTTCTACTAAAATAAAATGCCATCACCGCCTTGACAATTCAGTGACAATATACAAAAGGAAATGACTTAACATTACATCATGATGTCAGGTATGTAGTCGACAGGCATTAGAGACAAACATACAGACCTCCTCAAGAGAACAGCCGGAGGAGGAGGTGCTCACTCTTGACCTTTCCTCTTGTCTTCATAATTGTCTGTGCAGTTTAACCAAAATAAAATGACATCAGCGCCTTGGCATTTTGGTGACACTGTACAAAAAAATTAACTTATCTCATGAAAGTGAGGTATGTAATCTATAAGCATTAACAGTGCAAAAATCTGAAGGTAGTAACAAGTTTCATCGTTGGTATACTGGCTATGCAACAACATTAGATGCCTTAGCTTAAAAATCTTTAATACATCCACAATCAACAGCTAACCCTGAAATAATCCAGTGACATTAAATGGCATTGCTTAAATTTATGGGTGGCATTAGACTGAGAGCGGCATTAGTTAAATTTGGCATCATTTTAGCAGTAGCATTGCTTGACTTGACTGCTGGCATTATACTAACAGCAAAAAAAGTGGCAATAAGAGCATGGGAGGCCCATTCAGACAGTGGGTGCACCAGTACGATGTACCTCCATGGACGCAGAGTGGTGAGGGAGGTATGGTTGCCCGGAGCAACAAATATCTAGGCAGCATATGTGGATTACATCCCATTTTTGTTCTCTTTAGCCATCTTTTTCCTATGCGAGGACAACAAACCGATCAACCTGGTCATTCTCTATTGCGTTGTCATGCCTTTCTACCCTTCTTCAACCAAGAGACACGAGACTCGTTCCTTAGCTATTTATTTTTCCCCTTTTCAACCTAGATGCGGGTTCGATGCCTACTCTCTTGGACAGTACAGTCTCCCTTCCTTTCCTTATTCAACCCAGACATGGATTAGTCTGCATGAAGTAGGGTTTCCTTTAATAGTGCAAATTATGGTTTTTGTCTGCATGGCCAGCAGAGTAGAGGATAGCAAATTGGGAAGATGGTGGAGTGGAAAAAGATCCACATGCAACGACGTAGCAGATGGGGCAATAGAACAAGGTTATGGCTCTAAAAGAGGTAGCATACCTGAGGGTCGACGGGAAGTGGCTTCGCTCGTGGTCGTCGTCCTCCGCACACACTATGGCAGCGAACTTGGGGACGGAGGCCATCCCGCGCGGGCGCTAGGTCTGAGAAGACGGCCTTGTCGTCAGTGCATGACCTCGCTCGCCGATGACGAGTGCGTCAACGCTGCACGTCCTTTTCTTCCCCGGAGGATCTGTGACCATCGGTGAGGAGGGAGAGAGGGGCTGTCTTTTTTAGATCTCGAGAGAGGGTGGTAGTGTGAGAAGCAAGTGGGCAGCCCTTAGCAAGAAAGCGCTGAAGCTCCAGCCTATATATCTTTTTTATACTACTAGTACTGGAGGTGGGGTAGTGGTAGAGTAGTTTATATTTTCTCAGCGTACAGTACCAGTTAGCCATGCTTCAAAACTGATCGGCACACCATTAAAAAATAAAGGTCGATAACTAATGCGGCACCTCGGGCCAACGCGGACAGATTGCATTTTGCACGAGAAATTACACACCATGTTTCGTTGACATGTGGTCCCATTCCATCATATCAGTGAGACGGCGGCGAGTAGTAGGAGTATTTCCGAACGGAGGTGTAGGCCGGGGCGCCTCTTCGTGAACCGTGGCAAACTCGCAACCGTCCACCGACTCTTCGCCTTTCCCTCTCGATTTGGAACTGTTGTCGCACGCTCTTCCTCTCCCTCCTCCATTTTCCTTCAGCCCTTTCTTCTGCCATTGTTCGATCGTCTTCTCCATGGAGGGAACAGGCCGGAAACGACCCTGTTATTCTTGCCCCGATCTGAAAGATGACGTGGTGGAGGAACTCATTGATCGGTGCGACGTCATCACCTCGGCTAGCATGGCAGGTTCATTCAAGCCCATTCTCGAATCAACTAATAACATCATTGCAAGGAACCCAAGAGTCAAGGCGCGGTTTGATCTCCCCTTTCTTCTTCGCCGTGACCCTGATGACTGGCGCCGGCATGACGGAGGCCTCGCCCTGTGCAAATTGATGCCGCTTGATAATGATACATATGATGTTAACATGCCATCGCTTGAGGGCAAGGCTTGGGCGGGCGCGAATGGAGATTGGGTTGTTTACATTGGGTCCAACTGCAAGTGGGAACTTGTGAATGTGTACACTTGTCACCGGGTTCCACTTCCAAAAATCTCAGCACACTACCCAGAGGTTGAGCACACCGGTAATGTACGCACGTTCAAATACGATCATGGTGACTGTCTTCTACGGAAGATAGCAATTTGTCGAGTTCCCAACCTCTCTTGGAATTACAACAACTATGATATTGTTGCTATCTTCGACAAGCTTGTTGCCGTCCTTGATGGTTTGACTCGATGGATATTGCTCAAAAGTCAGTTTCTGTACACGGATGAGTACTGTGATGCAATTCAATATGAGGGCCTTGTGTCTGCTGCCACCACTCGTGGCACTGTTTTTTTTTTTGCATGGCATCCTAGTAGTTTCGGTACGTTTGTCTTCCACCGTAATTATAATTGTTTCATCGACATGCATGCGGGTTAGCAAGTTTCCCTTTACTAACTAACCTTCTTCTTGTGTTTCCAAGGTCCTGTGAACATCCCACCACCTATACCTGAAAAATTTTATAACCAAGGGGGAGATGCCGATGGTGATGATCACGAGCAGCGCCCATATACTCTGTGGCGCCTAGCAACTAATTCCGATGGATCACCTCTTCTTGTGTGTATACAGCCCACTGATGATGTTACTGCTAAGGAAGCAGGTGTCTCCCATGGTCGCACTCTCCGGACCTATTCCAACACCCATTGCATGGTATTCGGGATGGATACTAGTGTGCTAGTGCCAACTCCTTCCCCCTGGCAGAGAATTAATAGTGTTGGAGAAAACTCGCTCTGCCTTGGACAAAACTATCCGATGATTGTGAAAGGCGATCCAACTGTTGTTGACACATTTATGAGAAGAAACTGTGTCTATACCTCAGACATTTGGGTGGTTCCCTACCCTGGTACTGATATAGTAGGTCGCTTTAGCCTGGATGATCAGTCCTGCGTTGGTCTCCAGATCGACAATGGATGGCCCATCCCAGAGAATCACTTGTGGTTCAAAGCAAGCATCTCCAACGCCGCGGAATGGTTGAGTTGAAGTTCATTTCATGGCTTGTTATTTGTTGTGTGGTGAAAACTTTAGTATTTATAATGTATCCTCGTTGTCGATGTGGGTTGATGACCTGTTGTATGTAATAAAATGATATGCCTGTGATAAACTTACTAAATTTATGAATGGCTTTCGAGTCACTTCTCTGAGTGAGTGGTGCGATGAGGCAAAAAAAATTCCGAATACATAATTGTACGTGCATTGCAACAGGTTATCGGATGAGGCCAATCAACAATAGTAGTACACTATTTGTACTAGCTTCACATGTTTCGCGCGTCGGGCGGGTGTTTTTACTGTAGCCATATGTTAACGTGTTCGTTGTACGTAACCAGCACCTCGAATCCTCGATACTAGTATACTATATAGTAGGAGTAAGTAGTAGGAGTAGTAGGGTGGCATGGGCCAGAACAAGCATTCACGTCCAGGAGTACGACACACGCCACCACCACGACATCCATCTGACACCATATTATTTCTTGGAGTCCGTGCTAGAGCAATCTCTTCAACCTCGTCGTTTCTCTAACTTTAGCCATCGCGCGGCGGGCGAGGTGGGGGTTTGCCGATAGTTGGTTTCCTTAACTGTGGTCCCACTTCTAAGGCCAACTCCAACGCACGACCCCAAACGCACCTCCATTTTGCATGAACTCCAACGATAATTTGACTAGAAAAGAAAGACCAAAGAAAACAAGAACCACAAGAATACATTTTACTACTCCTGTAAGTTGGATTAGTGCCTTCTCGATGCATTCATTGTTGATCTGCGGAGGCTCGATCTTGCATCTGTGCTAGCTAAAAGTGATAGAACATCTACTAAATTGCGCTCTATCAATATATGGATGTACTCTTCTTCCCAATACAAAAACTTGCATCCATTCTACTCCCTCCGTTGCATAATACATGCCTTCTATTTGTCAAAATATATATGTATCTAGACATGTCTTAGTATATAGGTACATCCATTTTTGGACAAATGGAAGTAAAGTATTTTGGAACGGAGGGAGTACACAATAAAAATTTTAAGTTAGCACAACTAGTATAATCCGAGAGCAGAACCGAAGAATCGGTCGGGTTCTTCCTCCTTTTGCTGACACGTGGGACATCCAGTGTCCAAGTCGTGTCATGAAAGAAAATAGAGTGGTAGTTGAAGCCACGAGATGTGCATCTTCGGTTAAACTGTAAATAGAATATTACTACTCTTGAGTAACTCCAAAAGCGGCCACCGAAGATCTTTATTGGATTTGTTTTTCATCACTAGCACGTCGAGGTGAAAGATGTGCAGGCTCAGTGGGTCCTCTTGCATTTTCACTGACATGTGGGGCCCCATGTGAGCAAACACACGATGGGCTCCGCGCGTCCGTTGGCTGGCTGTGAAGAGAGATAGAGGAGGGCTGAGCATGGACTGCAGGAAATTTGTTCTACGTACCTTGATATAGGCTCGATATAGTGGGGTGGCATGGGCCATAACTAACATTCACGTCTAGCAGTACAGCACATGCCACCCACACGAGTCCCATCCGACACCAATTTTCTTGGAGTCCGTGCTACAGCCATCTCTTCTCCCTCCTGTTTTCTCAGCGTCGCGCGGTGGGCGGGGTGGGGGTTTGCCGATAGTCGGTTTGCTCAATTGCGGTCCCACTTGTAAGTGAAAATGCAACACCGCACGCATTCCCGCTTGAGCGGCGTGCCGGACCAACCGTGTGGGGGTGCGACGCGAACACGGCAGGCTTTTCCTTTTGAACTCGTAACCTGTAAAATTTGGTTCTGCTCCATGGCGCGACCAATAGATAGAAAATAACGATTTTGCCTAGAGTAATGAGAAGTTTGGTTCTGGCGCCGTTCATGCATGGAGTATGTACAAAAATTATGAAGTTGATGCGAAAGGTAAGATAATTACTATAGTATCATATACTACTACATGGATTTGACGAAAAGATAAAAATACATACGGATCCATCAACGTTCAACGACATCCTCACTCCCTAGTGCGCTGGGTCACCAACCGACGTGTGAGGAGCAGCGGCGTTGGCGGCGAGCTCAACGTGCTTCTGAACAATGCCGTCCAAGGTTGCCCTGCGCTGCAAGAAGGCCAGCATCCTATCGTCCTCCTCTTGCATGTAGTACTCCTTGTGGACGATTTGCGTGTAGACGTGGGTGATTATGTCGATGGTGTCTTGCTGCGCCAGGCGCTGCGCGGCGAGCGCGACCTCGAGGTGGACATTCTCCGGCACAACGGCAGGCAGTCATAGGGCCACCAGTGCATCGAATAGGTTGTTACCATAGTGGCCGTCGAGGGTGGCGGGCATCGCAGAGCCTGGGCGCGTCGGCTGGAGGCTTACGTCAAAGTCGTCCGCAAGCTTCTTGACGACGGTGAACTTGTCGAGGAAACCGACGAGGACCTCGTCGAATAAGGAGACGAAGCTATCGTCCAAGCGGCCCCTCGCCCTAGCGGCCTCAAGCAATACTACCTGGAGATGTTCCTCGGTGATGGGCCGCAGGCCGGCATCGTGGACCATCTGGCACAGCCGGCTGATGCTCGCGCTCATCACCTCCATGAGTCTAGCGTAGCTTCTAGTCAACTGATCTTGCGATTCGAGTGATCACTCAGCCCTTGGTTAGCGTGCGTAGGTGCTGTCGTGGAATTAACACGTTAGATGTCTTCATGGAAAAAGTTAGTCGTGGAGCCATCGCAACGGGTTAGCTCGAAGGGGTTAAACCGGACAAGGGGACACGGGAGTTTATACTAGTTCGGCCCCTTCGATGAAGGTAAAGTCCTACGTCTAGTTGTGATGGGATTGATTGGGTTTCGATGCGCAGGGAGCGAATTCGCTAACCTGAGCATCGAGTTGTTGTTGTCTGTCCCTAAACCGCCGCCGGGTCACCCCTTTATATACATAGGAGGACCCCGGCCGGTCTACAGAGTCCTAGGCTGACTTATACAAGTGCCAGTCTTGGTCTCTTCCTTTCTTTCTTATATTACAAGTTTATACAAGTATGGCGGTTTACCATCATGGGCCCTAAATCGCCCGTGGACTCTGGGCCACTACGCTTCATCCGTAAAGCGTCATCCTCCGGGTTGTCTTGGGCTTCGGTATAGCTAAAGGTGAACCGGCCCCTCTTGGTCGGTTTACCCCTAGAGGTTATATCCTCAACATTAGGCCCCAGATTGATTTGAACCTGTTCATGTCAATCTTCAATCCTTAGGAAAATTATTAAAATTGATATCCACCCTTGTAAACCGTCATATTGCCTTTCCCTGTGAACCTTAGTGAACCGCCGTGACGTCATCTTCTGTCACTGCAGTAAATTATGGTGATGTCATCCCTGCATACCAAGATTTATAAAGATTCCCTTCTCATTAATTAATTCCCGAAGATCGAGGCGACAACTGTATCCTTTTCGGTCGCCTCAGACCCCTCGATTTTTGCGCCTGCCATTTTATCCCCTTTCCTTTATAAATAAGATCGAGGCTCCTTTCATTTTCCCCCTTACCTCTTCGCCTCGTCTTCCTCCTCGCGACCCGAAGAACTCAAGCATCCCCGCCGTCATCGACCTTGAAGCTCTGCCTCCTCTCAGGCCGCTGCATCACCCTGTTTGTGCCAGAGTTTCTGCGACACTCCGCCGCCGCTGCTTAACTCTGGTAAATGCTCCCTTCTCTCACTTATCAGATCTGCCTTAGGGTTTCAAATTTCTTTGATGTTCATCGGTGTTCATCAGCATTCATCAGCATTTTACCTCACTGAACCTAGTTATGCCTGATAGTTTCTCTTTGCGGCTGGATCTATAGGCTTTACTGTACCGTACTACAGCATCTTTACTATTCCTGGATAAATCCTTGAACCTTCTTTGTTCTGCTTAACGCCATTGTAGGGCTTAGAAAATATTTCTTTACTGACCGACGGTAGATCCATAATTATATCACCCTCTTGTGAAACTTGTTTCTGCAGCACTTAGAAAATTTTTAGATCTCACCCTTGCACCGAAAGGCGGTTTAACCTGCGATAACTGATAATTCCTCATATGCCATTAGCCCTCACTTAAACCGCCGTATAACATAATAGTAATGATTGGTTCTCGTATGCACACCTTGATTAAATTTCTGGTTTAATATTATATGCCAACGTAACATTGAAGAATTCACTTGGATCAGCAATCGTGAACCGCCCATTTTTCTTGTACAGATCTTGTATGATGGCACCACAATTTGCTGCTTGTAACTGGGTCCCATCCCGGATTACCGAGACACAGATCAATAATTTTGTCATCACAGGCGCTTTAGCTCCACAAAACGTTCTTCAATGGCGAGTCCCTGGAC
Organism: Aegilops umbellulata; assembly: GCA_032464435.1. NCBI lineage: Eukaryota > Viridiplantae > Streptophyta > Magnoliopsida > Poales > Poaceae > Aegilops > Aegilops umbellulata. The sequence continues at coordinate 381,735,261 of CP136054.1, forward strand.
CTGAATGCCCTCCTGAACCCAAAGAGGGAGAGGTGATTGTGTTCTTGCAACATCTGGGCCGGGGCTTCAGTCCCCCCGGATCAAAAAATTTCCGGGATGTACTTGCCAGCTTCCAACTCCATCCTCAAGATATAGGACCAAACTTAGTGTCCAATATATGTGATTTCCAGGTTTTCTGCAAAGTTTATCTGCAGGAAGAACCAACTGTTGATTTATTCCGGGATCTCTTTCACTTAAACCGCCGGACCGAATTCGCTGACGGTGGAGTTTCCTCATGCCAAACTTCGTAGCCACCCAAAGAACTGGAACCAAACGTGGTTCTATTGTCAAAACACTGCTCCGACTAATGAAAATCCTCTGCCAGGTTACCGGCTTAGCAGTATCCACCCTTTACCTCCACGACTAACAGCAAAAGAACGTCAAGCCTATGCATCCCAACTTGTTAGACTCCAGGCTTTCATGGCCAACGGTTTAACCGGCGTCGATCTTGTCCGCTGCTGGCTTTCATGGTGTATTTTGCCCTTAAGCCACCGCTCCGGGTTAATGTGTGAATATACTGGCCAGACATATGACCCGCAACGGTTTAATCAAATAGAAATGACTGAGGATGAGGTCACTGAAAGTGTGAAGAAAATACTTGATGAAAGTCTCACTATGTGCACTCAGGTCGGTCTGCCTCCTTATTACGCCTCCAACAAACTACCAGCGGTAAGCATTTTAACTTTGTATCTTCCTGACTCTGCTGTGCTTATAGCTTTATTGTAATAATTCTTTGCACAACCTCCCAGGCAGACAGCTCCTTCTGGAAAAAGAAACCTCGGGACAAACCGGCCAAGGCTCCTCGGATTAAGAGCAAGGTCACCAAGAGAGCTGGCAAAAAGAAAGCCGCTGAGACTTCTGATCCGCCAGAAGATGTTCATGAATCAACTGACGAGGTAGAAATTGACTCCCTTGGCTTTTATTTCATATATCTTATTAACAATGATTGCTCGCAGGATGATGCAGAAGCCAGTCGTGCAGATCTCGTTGAGGTAATTTATCTTTCTGACTCAGAACTTGTGTCGGTTCAAAGGCTTCGCCGTGCAGTTCGGAAAGTTATTAGCGGCAAATCTTTATATTGACCCTGCTAATCTTTCATACAGCTTTCATTTTTCCCTTATCCTTATATTGACCCTGCTAATCTTTGTTTTGTTATTAGCGGCAAAGCTCGTCTGAGCAAGAAGGCTAAGACTAGTGCCCCTTCTGGCGAGGTTGAACCGGCAGAGATTCCTGTAGATGCCCGTGAGAACCTTGATAATCCCATGGACAATTTCGTCCCGCCAGAACCAATTGTAAATGCTGATCCGCCAGAAGCTGACCCGGCCACTCATGAGGGCACCTCTAGTCCGCATGCCACACCTACAAGTCCAACTGTTAATCCTCTGAACTCCACAGTCAATCCGCCAACTCCTCCTACCACTTCAATCCCAGAAAAGGATGATGAAGTTGTCGTCACCGACATTGGTTATACCGCTCCAGGCAATCCGGTCACTTTGGCAAAACATAATGTCAAAGAGGAATTTGCTCTCCCAGGCAAAGGGAAAGCGGAAATTGATTTGTCCAAATACGCTCATATTTCTGTCCAGGAGCTTCATTCCGGATTCTTGAACCGGCTTTATGCAAGCCGAGACTCTGAAGCTGATTTGGTGAACCTGATGAAAGAACGCTATGAGGTATTCCTTCTCATCTTAATCTTGTATCCCGTAGCCCCCAAGGGTCGGATTAAATTAGAAAGTTAAACCGGGACTTATAATCCCTTTTCATTTTGAGTGCTCCTTATTGATGTTCCTTTGAGCAAATGTACATTAGCCCCCAAGTGCCCGGATTAAAACTTGTATTGATCCTGGGTACTTTAAGCCAGCAGTAATAAAAAAAGCAATCCGCGTTAGCCCCCAAGTGCCCGGATTAAAACTTGTATTGATCCTGGGGACTTTGATGTTATATTGATATCCATCTGTGATTGACAGGCGGAGATAAACGGTCAACGCACTCAAATTGCGGACCTTCAAGAAAGCATCAAATCTCAGCAAGAAGAATCTTCCAAGTCCAAAGATGAACTAAAAGCCGCTTTAACTTCCCTGGAAAAACTTAAAGAAAGCTTCAAGACAGAGCGTGCCAAGTGGGAAATTGAAAAGGACACATTACGAAAACAAGCTGAAGACGCCGAATCAGCTCTTAAACCGGTGGAAGAAGGGCTTTCCGGATTAAAACGCCAAGTGAATGCTATGACCTTTGCAGTGTTTGGTAAGTATTCCCACTAATATATGACATTCCTTTTTGTAAGGCAGCAGTTGATAATCCTTTAAACCATTGCAGGAAGCCGTATTACTCATATGGGCTCGGATGCACGGGTGAAATTGAAGGCAGCATATACTTTGATTGAACAACTGTATGCTGGTGCCCAACGGGTTATTTGTGCAGCCTCTTATGACAACCCGGCCCCAATTCTGATCAAGGAAACGCTGGCGAGGCTTTCGATGGTACCAGCCCAGTTGGAAGAAGTGAAGCGATCTGCTGCCAGGGCAGGCGCGTTGTTGGCCCTTACCCGAGCCAAAGCGTGGATAGCTGACCTTGATCCGGCTGATCTTGCAAAAGGCTTTCCAAGCACACAAGAAGACGGGGCAGATTTTGACGATGCTGCCTTGAAAAAGGTGACAAGGGAAATGCGTCCTCTGGCGAGTCAGCTGGCAGAAGATGCTAACTTGACTGTTCATCGGTCTCGTTATGATGCAAATAACCAATGGGTTAATGCTGACTTGCCAGAAGTGCAAAATCTCATTCCGCCAACCCGTAAGCATACTTATGCCCCTGATGTTGATCCGTCAGAACTTATCAGTGAAGAAGCTGTCTTTCAGGCTTTAACCCGGATTGACTGGACAAGCACGGATTTCCAATCACAAGGTGAAGAAGAGGCTGAACCAGCGCCAAATGACCTGTCAACTTCGCAGCATTGTGGTAACGAAACTTAATCCGGCAGGCTAATGGATGCTTCGCAAACTTTGTTCAGGGGGAAAAACACCATATTTTGGGCCTTGAAATCGCCTTGTAATAGGCTAGACAAATATTGTGATCCGTTTGCCATCGTGCATTGGGATACTTTGTCTTGATCTGTCATGATAATTTCAGTACTGTCTTATGTATTTTCAATATTAGGCAATCCCTGTATCTGCATAAGAAAAAATCTGTCCAGGCGGTGTACCGCTGGACGGGTCAAAATACCCCACATAACTTGGCAAGCCACCATGGTTGCTAACAACATAGCAATAATAAATCATACCTGTGATATGAAACATTGTTGTTAGTCATTACCAATTGTGATATTAGAAAGGATGAAAATTCAACTTTCACCATGTTATTTTGGTATATGATATCAAACCGGGTTGCGATAAACACCGGATGATTGCTGGAGAGAAAGTGTCCATCCAGACCGGTTTAAAGGATGCCGGGTTACCTTTATGTGAATGCTTGAACAGAAAATCCGTAAGCCACACCGGGTTAATAAACACCGGGTTGATCATAAATATGATGAAAGAATAAAAACTTTAGCATGAGCAAAGAAAACATGGCAAGGCTTTTCAAGGGCTGCCAGGCCCAAATCGAGGCTTTTCATGGGCTGCCAGGCCGCTGAGTTAAACCATTTTAGCAAAGCCTTTTAATATGGGCCTCCAACTAACCAATCATCGTTTTAACTTTGACGAGTTCAGGGTCTCAAAGAGAGTAACTGTCAAACGTTCGACGGGTCGTGCCAGGATTACCTGGATAGGAGTGGCTTACTTGATGAAGGCAGGTTAACCCGGGGTTTTAGGTGAATACACCAGGCTTCCAAGCCGTGGGTCGATACCCGGCTACAAGGGTCCTTTCAAGCTCTTTGGTATTTGACACAAAGAGCCCCCAAGTAACTTTGTGAGCTGTGCTTAATGGGTGCCTATGTTTGAGTTGTGCTGTGAGCAATCAGACTCTCTTTGGCCCCTTGGGTGTGAAGCTCCCAAGCTAAATGGTGGCGTGATAGCCGGTTCAACAGGTAGTACTCCGCTTTTCTTAGCTGAAGCCCCCAAGTTAATAGATATTGGAAGAAAAACAACGGAGACCCTGCTTGATTTAGCAAGGGTGTCGGTTTACTTTATTGATCATAATATGTACATTGTCGAAATATATACATAAGAAAAGCCAGTGGCTTCAAGCATAATAAGGCCGTAGGAGAGCTATGTTCCATGGCCGCCGGGTCTCCTCCTCAGAGCTACGTGAGTCTTCTCGAACGTCAATGAGGTAGTATGATCCATTGTGCAGATTCTTGCTGACCACAAAGGGTCCTTCCCAAGGCGGGGAAAGCTTGTGCATATCAGTCTGGTCTTGAACGAGACGGAGCACCAGATCACCTTCTTGAAAGGTTCTTGTTTTAACCCGGCGGCTGTGATAACGCCGCAGGTCTTGTTGATAAACTGCTGACCGAGCCAAAGCCATGTCCCGTTTCTCATCTAACAGGTCCAGTGCCTCTTGGCGTGCTTGCTCATTGTCTGCTTCAACATAAGTTGCAACTCGGGGCGAGTCGTGACGGATATCGCTTGGAAGGACAGCCTCTGCCCCATAAACCATGAAAAAAGGTGTATAACCTGTAGACCGGTTTGGGGTGGTGTTTATACTCCATAGCACTGATGGTAATTCTTCCACCCAACAACCCGGGGTCCGCTTCAGAGGGACCATAAGCCGAGGCTTGATACCCTTCAGGATTTCTTGATTCGCCCTCTCCGCTTGACCATTAGACTGGGGGTGAGCCACAGATGCTAGATCAAGCCGGATGTGCTCTCGTTGGCAAAACTCCTCCATCTCTCCTTTAGAAAGGTTCGTACCATTATCTGTGATGATACTATGTGGAAAGCCAAAACGGAAAATGATCCTTTTGAGGAATTTAACCGCCGTGGCTGCGTCACACTTACTGATGGGCTCCGCTTCAACCCATTTAGTGAATTTGTCAACCGCCACCAACAGGTGGGTCTTCTTGTCCTTGGAACGCTTGAAGGGTCCCACCATATCGAGCCCCCAAGTAGCGAATGGCCAAGTAATGGGAATCATGCGTAATTCTTGAGCCGGAACATGAGCTCGACGTGAAAATTTCTGACAAGCATCACACCGCTTTACCAGATCCTCCGCATCAGAATGGGATGTTAACCAGTAAAACCCATGCCGGAATGCTTTAGCCACGAGGGATTTTGAACCGGCATGGTGACCACAATCCCCTTCATGGATTTCACGCAAAATCACCTGCCCTTATTCAGGAGAAACACAACGTTGGAACACGCCTGAAACGCTATAACAGTGTAGTTCACCATTATGCACAACCATAGACTTGGACCGCCGGATTATCTGTCCGGCGAAAAGCTCGTCATCTGGTAACTCGCCCCGGTTTAGGTATGCCAAATATGGGACAGTCCAATCCGGAGTGGCATGTAAAGCAGCTAAATCCTCCTCTGTAGGCAATTTCACAAACGGGTTATGCAAAATATCCAGAGAGTTATTAGGTGGTACCGGTTTACGTTGAGATCCCAGCCGGCTTAGAGCATCAGCTGCTTCGTTCTTGCGCCGGTCGATGTGCTCCACCTGATAACCTTTAAAGTGGCCTGCTACCATATCCACCTCTCGCCTATAAGCTGCCATGAGTGGATCCTTTGAATCCCAAGTGCCAGAAACTTGCTGGGCCACTAGATCCGAGTCTCCAAAGCACCGAACCCGGCTTAAGTTCATTTCCTTAGCCATACGGAGGACGTGGAGTAAGGCCTCGTACTCTGCTGCATTGTTAGTACAAGGAAACATTAAGCGGAGAACATAACAGATTTTATCACCTCGAGGGGAAGTAAGGACAACTCCAGCCCCCGAGCCTTCCAACTGCCTGGACCCGTCAAAGTGAATAGTCCAGTATGTGTTATCCGGTTTATCCTCTGGTGCCTGTAACTCGGTCCAGTCATTAATGAAGTCAACCAGCGCCTGAGATTTGACTGCTGTTCGGGGCATATACTTCAACCCATGGGGACCCAGCTCAATTGCCCATTTTGCAACCCGGCCAGTTGCCTCTCTATTCTGGATTATATCGCCCAAGGGAGCAGAGCTAACCACTGTGATGGGATGGCCTTGAAAGTATTGCTTGAGCTTTCTACTTGCCATAAAGACTCCATATACAAGCTTCTGCCAGTGCGGATATCGTTGCTTGGATTCGATCAGTACTTCACTGATATAATAAACTGGCCGTTGAACTGGATATTCCTTTCCAGCCTCCTTACGCTCAACCACAATCGCCACACTGACTGCACGGGCATTGGCAGCCACGTACAACAACAAGGGCTCCTTATCAACCGCAGCAGCAAGAAGGGGCGGTTCAGCCAGCTGCCGCTTCAAATCCTCGAATGCTGTGTTAGCGGCGTCACTCCAGATGAATTTATCTGTCTTCTTCAGCATCTGATATAAAGGAATTGCCTTTTCTCCCAAACGACTGATAAACCGGCTGAGGGCTGCAATCCGGCCTGCCAAACGCTGAACGTCATTGATACATGCCGGTTTAGCCAAAGATGTGATTGCTTTGATTTTTTCCGGATTGGCCTCAATGCCTCGGTTGGACACGAGAAAGCCCAGAAGCTTGCCTGCCGGAACACCAAAAACACACTTCTCTGGGTTAAGCATCATTTTATAAACCCGGAGATTGTCAAATGTCTCCTTGAGATCGTCTATCAAGGTTTCCTGCTTCCTGGATTTTACCACAATATCATCCACATAAGCATGAACATTGCACCCTATCTGCTTATGAAGACAATTCTGCACACAACGCTGATAGGTTGCTTGGGCACTCTTGAGCCCAAAAGTCATAGAAACATAGCAGAAGGCTCCAAAGGGGGTGATGAAGGTTGTCTTCTCCTGGTCCTTAACTGCCATTTTAATCTGATGATAACCCGAATAAGCATCCAGGAAACTTAGGCAATCACAACCCGCCGTCGCATCAATGATCTGATCAATCCGTTGGAGAGCAAAAGGATCGGCCGGGCATGCCTTGTTCAAATTTGTGTAGTCCACACACATACGCCAAGTGCCGTTTTTCTTAAGAACGAGCACCGGATTAGCCAACCACTCAGGATGAAATACTTCAATGATAAACCCTGCTGCCAGTAGCCGGGCTACTTCTTCACCAATGGCCTTGCGTCTCTCTTCGTTAAAGCGGCGAAGGAACTGCTTGACCGGTTTGAACTTGGGATCAATATTGAGATTGTGCTCAACGAGTCCTCTCGGTACACCTGGCAAGTCAGAAGGCTTCCATGCAAAAATGTACCGATTCTCACAGATGAACTCGATGAGCGCGCTTTCCTATTTCGGATCCAGATTGGCACTGATACTAAACTGTTTGGATGAATCACCAGGGACAAAATCAACGAGTTTAGTTTCATTAGCCGGTTTGAACGCCAGGGCCGGGTCATGTTCAGTTGTGGGCTTCTTCAAAGGGGTCATGTCTGCTGGATCAACATTGTCCTTATAGAACTTCAACTCCTCTGTAACACAAACCGACTCGGCATAGGCCGCCTCACCTTCCTCGCAATCCAAAGCAATCTTGCGGCTACCATGTACTGTGATCGTCCCTTTATAACCCGGCATTTTGAGCTGTAGGTAGACATAACAGGGTCTCACCATGAATTTCGCATAAACCGGCCGCCCGAACAGCGCGTGATAAGGGCTCTGGATTTTCACCACTTCAAATGTCAATGTCTCAGCTCTGGAATCATGCTCATCTCCAAACACGACTTCCAAACCAATCTTCCCAACAGGGTATGCCGATTTCCCTGGTACTACGCCGTGAAAAACTGTATTACACGGTTTAAGATTCTTATCTGTCAACCCCATGCGGCGGAAAGTCTCGTAGTACAGGATATTTATGCTGCTTCCTCCATCCATTAAAACTTTGGTGAACTTGTAACCTCCCACCTGAGGTGCTACGACCAAGGCTAACTGACCCGGATTGTCAACCCGGGGTGGGTGATCCTCTATGCTCCACACAATAGGCTGTTCCGACCATCGTAGATAACGTGGCACGGTCGGTTCAACAGCATTGACCGCCCTCTTGTGAAGCTTCTGATCTCGCTTGCACAGGCTAGTCGTGAACACCTGATATTGCCCGCTGTTCAACTGCTTGGGATGATTTTGGTAGCCTGACTGCTGCTGATTCCCCCGGTTGTTCTGCTGGTTATTGCCGTGGTTGTTCTGATGTCCTTGATTATTCTGAAACCCAGAGCTTGAACCGCCGCCCCCATTGAAACCAGGGCCTGAACCGCCGGGCGGACCCTGATCATACCGGTAGAGATCAGAGTTTTTGAACTCCCTCATTATGTGACAATCCTTCCAAAGGTGTGTGGAACGGGCCTCCTTGGTTCCATGCTTCGGACAGGGCTGGTTTAACAAGCGCTCCAGATTCATCCCGCCACCGCGCTGGGGCGGTTTACCCTTACGACGCTGCATATTCGTGTTAGCCACAAAATCTGAATTATCTTCCTTGCGCTTATCGTTATTCCCATGGCCTCCTTGGTTATGGTGCTGCTGCCCTTTCGCACCGTCGTTCTTCTTTCCCTTCTCCGATTTCTCCTCATTAGACTCGGGATCCTTGGTATTATCAGAATCGGCATATTTGACCAAGGCTGCCATAAGTGTTCCGATATCATTGCAATGGCGCTTGAGCCTCCCCAACTTCATCTTTAGTGACTTAAACCGGCAATTGCGCTCCAGCATTAAGATCGCTTGGCCAGCGCTGATCCGGTCCGAAGAATGCAAAACCTCCAAAACCCGACGCACCCAGTGAGTTGTTGACTCGCTCTCCCCTTGAACACAGGCATCCAGATCTACAATAGACATAGGTTGTTTGCACGTGTCTTTGAAATTGGCTATGAACTGAGCCTTTAACTGCCCCCATGACTCGATGGAATTGGCCGGTAAGTTTTTCAGCCAAGTACGGGTTGTCCCCTCTAACATCATTGTGAAATATTTTGCACACGCCGCTTCATCCACTTCCAGCATCTCCAGTGCCATCTCGTAACTCTCGACCGACGCCTCAGGCGGCTGATCAGCAGTGTAATTGGGTAACTTTCGCGGACCTTTAAAATCCTTGGGCAGTCGTATATTACGGAGGGCCGGAATAAGACACGGCACTCCCCAGGAACTGAAAGCGACCCCAGTGCCTCGGTCTACTGATGCCATTGGCTGAAGGGGGCGGTTTGATGGCGGCCAGCCTCCCTACGTGCCCTGCCATTATCTACCACATCTTGAGCATTTATCTCCCCATGGGTCACGTTACGTCGCCTAGCACTGCTAGATACTTCCGGTTCATCCATGTGTCTGCTGTAGCTTTTGCTTGGACGGGGGGTCGAATGAATTCTATCCCGGCTATAAGAATAGGCCTGCTGTTGCACCACGGCGGTTTGAAGAAGATCCCTGGCCCACCGTGTTTCGATCGCTACCAGTGAGTCGCCTTCGATCGGAATAGCCGCCAAACAGGACGCTGCAGCAATCATATTATCCAATGGGCTCGGAAAGTGCTCCGGTGGCGCAGCCACATGCGGCGGCGGATCGTCCGTTCGTCGAAGTGGTTCTGTCAGGCGTGGCTGATCCAGCGCTGTCCTAGGTGCTTATGTCCGGTTTACGGCTGCTGGATTGCTCGCCCCAGCCCCCGGTGTATTAAAGAGGTTCAAGCCTTCGAAGACCGGTGGCGGGCGCGATCGATATTTCCGCCACATTACCTCATTCGACGCGTTTTGATCCAACGCCAGCCGGTAATTCTATGCCTGTATCAATTGTGACTGCGCGTCCAAAGCGGCCCGTTCCTCAGCCATCTTAGCATCTGCAGCCGCTAGATCCTCCTTGGCCTGTGCTATCTGGTCTTTCAGTTTTGCAACATCCGCATTATGCTGGTCCTACGTCTCCGGGGTAACCACCACGGTCAGCAAGGTCGCCCAAGCATCCATCAGATCGGAGAGAACTTGAACCGGCCGGCGCCCCGGGCCTCCTGCCGCCGCGGCTGTTGAAGATTGCAACGTGGGCTGTGTTCCGGCCATGTAAACGGCAACCCGGCTCGGCGGTTCAGGGAGATCCGGAATACTACCGCCGTCGGAATATCCCCCGAACCCATCGTCATGGACTTGGTACAGGGACTCAGTTTCACCGATGGATGACTCGCTATCAGAGTAAACAGCTGTCTCACCTTCAGATACCGGTTTAGATCCAGCCCCATGGACGCATCCTACGAACGCCCGCTTCACGGTAGGCTTGACCTGGGTAGGGCTTGCATGTTGAGCTGTCTCGACGAGGTCGGTGCAGATGTCCAGCTCAGGACCCGGTTCGCCGATCTTGCCGATGAAGACATGGATTCCTCCAAAGGGGACCCGGTATCAGTACTCAATTGAGCCGGCCTCGGGGCACCACCCTTCGTTGTCGATGTAGAGCTTGTCGCGACGACTCTTGGTCATCCAGCCAACCGCGTACCCCTTGAGTCCTTCGAAGATGCCCTTCAAGAACTCGAAACCGTCGTGCGATAGCCCCACGGTGAGCGCCAACTGTCGTGGAATTAACACGTCAGATGTCTTCGTGCAAAGACTTAGTCATGGAGCCATCGCAACGGGTTAGCTCGAAGGGGTTAAACTGGACAAGGGGACACGGGAGTTTATACTAGTTCGGCCCCTTCGATGAAGGTAAAGGCCTACGTCTAGTTGTGATGGGATTGATTGGGTTTCGATGTGCAGAGAGCGAATTTGCTAACCTGAGCCTCGAGTTGTTGTTGTATGTCCCTAAACCGCCGCCGGGTCACCCCTTTATATACATAGGAGGACCCCGGCCGGTCTACAGAGTCCTAGGCTGACTTATACAAGTGCCAGCCTTGGTCTCTTCCTTCCTTTCTTATATTACAAGTTTATACAAGTATGGCGGTTTACCATCATGGGCCCTAAATCGCCCGTGGACTCTGGGCCACTACGCTTCATCCGTAAAGCGCCATCCTCCGGGTTGTCTTGGGCTTCGGTATAGCTAAAGGTGAACCGGCCCCTCTTGGTCGGTTTACCCCTAGCGGTTATATCCTCAACAGGTGCGTAGGATTTCGTACTACTCCTCGGCACTCTACTGCACCTGCCTTTGGCTGTATGATAGGTGGGCTAGCCACCCCCTGGGGCCACATGTCATTCACCCAAAGGCAGTTGCCGTAAGTCAATGAAGCTGCGTCCCCCTCCGTGCTGGTGCAGTATAGTCATCTCACCGGACCTCTAGTTGGGGCCAAACGAGAGAAGTTTGATGTTTACTGGTTTATTGGTCCCCTTTGCATTAAGAACCTCACATCTGTCATGGATTTCACTCAAACCCAAACCACGTCTACGAGCATAGCATAGCAATATAAGAAATACGTAGAAGTAACTCCCAAGGGTTTGAATATAATAGGGCAATAGGTTTTACCTCAGCAACTACTTCCCAACCCACAAGTTAATGACATACTAATCATGCAATATTTGAGGATTGGAACTAATGCATAAAAACAGGGTATGGAAAGAGTATGACCAATGTGTTACTTGCCTTGCTGACGATCCGCGAATCCTAGAGACTCGTAGTAACACGCTTCGCACTCCGGGAATTCTATCGCAAGCAAACAATAGCATACATAAGTAACAAGCAACGATGCACAAGCAAAACTCAAATAAGAGAGGTTGGCAAGAAAGTTCAACTTAAGAACTCTGGTTTGCAAAAATAATCAAATCGAATGGAGCAAAACGAAACTCAAACGGCGAACGAAAGAAGCTTCATTTACTAATCTGAACTTAGGTCAAATTTAAAGTAGCAAAAACTTGTTTGAGTTGATTAATCGGAGAGAGGGTTTCGAGACGAAACTCCAGGCGCTTGAATCGCCTGATTCCGATAAACGAGCGAAAAGATAAATAGAAATTAAGATCGGATCAGAAATCGCGATCAGAAAAATCGCGGAATAAATCCAAGAAAAAGAAAAACGACGAACAGATTAACGAACGGATGTTCGTTATCTGGATCTAAATGAAGAACACGTTCGTTAAAACAAACGAACGAGCGAACGCTAGCTAATTAAATAAACCAGAGAAAAACCGATCTATTTACAAAAAAAGAATAAACCGAACGGTTTTATTAAAAAAATCGGCGGTCCGATCCGGCGGCTACCTCCGGCGAGGGGCACCGGCGAGGCGGCTTGGGCGGCGGGGGCGGCAGCTCGCGGGGCGGCAGGGCTCGGCGGCAGGCGGCGGCGGTGGGAGGCGCGCCGCGGCTCGGGGCGGGGTACGGGAGGCGGCGGTGATGGTGGTGGCGGGGCTCGGACGGCGCGTATATAAGGGGGCGGGGCGAGGCGGCTTGGAGGAGGGGGCAAGGTGGCGGCGACGGAGTCCGGCTCGGACTCCTCGTCCGAGTCGGCAGCGGCGGCGGCTGGGCCGGCCTGGCTCGGCTGGGCCTTAGGCCCAGTCGGGCGCGGGATCTCTTTTTTTTAAATAAATTCCGCCGACCGAAATAAAATCCTAGAAAAATAAGTAAAAAACTAAAAATGCCAAAACAAATTTTCACCGTCTAAATAAAATATTTAGGACGAGGTGAACATTTTCTTGGCCCTAAAATGCAACTTTGAAAACGTGCAATTTTTCTAATGCAATTAAAATCCAAATAAAACCAAATAAAATCCAATAAATGATTTTAATATTTTTCCTCCAATATTTCAATTATTTTGGAGAAGTCATATTATCTCCACTCATTTGATTTAATGTGAAATATTTTTTGGAGAGAAAAATTATTAAAATCAAAATCCTCGTTTCATTATTTGATAAAAATCAAATATGAAAACCGGTAAATCCCCAACTCTCTCCGTGTGTCCTTGAGTTGCTTAGGATTTTGAGGATTTGCGGAACGGAAATGCAATGAATCATGATATGCATGGATGATCTATGTATAACATTCCAAATTGAAAATTTGGGATGTTACAAACGTACCCCCCTTAAGATGAATCTCTCCCTCGAGATTCGGGTTGGCTAGAAAATAGGTATGGGTGGTCCTTGCGAAGATCATCCTCTCGTTCCTAGGTGGCTTCATCCTCGGTATGGTGGCTCCACTGAACTTTGCAAAACTTGATAACCTTACTGTGGGTGACTCTGCTGGCAAACTCTAGAATCTTAACTGGCTTCTCCTCGTAAGTCAAATCACTGTCCAACTGAATCGCCTCCAAGGGTACTGTGTCTCTTAATGGTATATCAGCCATCTCAGCATGACACTTCTTCAGCTGTGAAACATGGAACACATCGTAAACTCCTGAAAATCCTTCGGGTAATTCCAACTTGTAGGCAACTTCTCCCATCTGTTCCAAAATGCGATACGGTCCTACAAATCTCGGGGCTAACTTTCCTTTAACTCCAAAACGTTTCACTCCTCGCAAGGGCGATACTCGCAGGTATGCTCTGTCTCCAATTTTTCGTAGGTTACCTCCTTGCATTTTGAGTCTGCATAACTCTTCTGTCTGGACTGAGCAATCTTTAGTCGGTCTCGGATCAGTTTTACCTTCTCCTCAGACTCTTTAATCAAGTCTAGTCCAAACAACTGTCGGTCTCCTACCTTATCCCACATCAACGGTGTTCTGCACCTGCGTCCATACAGGGCTTCAAACGGTGCCATCTTCAAACTGGCTTGGTAGCTATTGTTGTATGAGAACTCTACATACGGTAAATTGTCATCCCAACTAGATCCATAATCTAGCGCACAGGCTCTCGACATGTCCTGCAAAATTTGATTGACTCTCTCAGTCTGTCCATCTGTCTGCAGGTGAAACGCTGTACTGAACTCCAATCTCGTTCCCAAAGTCTGGTGTAACTGATGCCAAAACTTTGAAGTAAATTGTGTTCCTCGATCTGATATGATGGTCCTCGGAACTCCATGCAGACATACGATCCTGGACATATAGATCTTGGCCAACTTTGCACTTGTATAGGTGGTTTTCACTAGGATGAAGTGAGCTACTTTGGTCAAACGATCAACTACTACCCATATGGAATCATATCCTGCTTTAGTCCTGGGTAATCCGGTGATAAAGTCCATGCCAAGTTTATCCCACTTCCATTCGGGTATCGGCATAGGTTGTAACAGTCCTGCTGGCTTCTGATGTTCTGCCTTAACTCTCTGACATACATCACATACGGCTACATAATCGGCAATATCCTTCTTCATACCAGTCCACCAGAAACGTTCCTTGAAATCCAAATACATCTTGGTGTTTCCGGGGTGTATCGAGTATGGTGAGTCATGGGCCTCTTGAAGTATTAACTTCCTGATCTCCTGATTATTGGGCACGTAAATTCGGTCCTCAACCATATGGTATCGTGCTCACCCACACGAAAACCTTTGGCCTTTCCTTTGCCCATCTTCTCCTTTATCTCGGCAATCTCTTTGTCATCTTTCTGAGCTTCCCGAATCTTGTCCAGCAACGTCGACTGAACCTCCATTGTGGCAATGAACCCTCTAGGTACAATCTCTAATCGAAGTTCCATGATGTCCTCTACTAAATCCTTCGGCAGTCCTTTACTTTCGAGGATATTAGCATAACTTTTCCGACTCAAGGCGTCTGCTACGACATTGGCCTTTCCTGGATGATAGTGTAGCTTCATGTCATAATCCTTTATAAGCTCCAACCATCTCCTCTGCCTAAGGTTCAGCTCCTTCTGGGTGACGATGTAATTCAAACTCCTGTGATCCGTGTACACATCACAGCGGTTTCCAATAACGTAGTGTCTCCAAGTCTTCAATGCATGCACTACGGCTGCTAGCTCCAAACCATGCGTGGCATAATTCAACTAATGAGGTTTTAGTTGTCGTGAGGCATACGACACAACTCTTCCATCCTGCATAAGCACACATCCAAGTCCTAAGCGAGAGGCGTCGCAATACACTTGGAACTCCGTATGTATATCTGGCAGTACTAGCACTGGGGCTGTAGTCAAACGTTTCTTTAACTCCTGGAAACTTGCTTCACAATCTTCTGTCCATTTAAAATTATTATCTTTCTTCAATAGTTCAATCATTGGCTTTGCAATCTTGGAAAATTTCTTAATGAATCTCTGGTAGTATCCTGTGAGTCCAAGAAAACTGCGGATCTCGCTAACTAAGGTGGGTGCCAACCATTGAGTGACTGGCTGAACCTTGCTGGGGTCTACAGCTATACCTTCTCCTAATATAACATGTCCAAGGAATCCGACTTCCTTTAGCCAAAACTCGCATTTGCTAAACTTAGCATACAACTGGTGTTCCCTGAGCTTCTCGAGAACTAAACGCAAATGCTCTTTGTGCTCCTCCTCGTTCTTCGAGTATACCATGATATCATCAATAAACCCACAACAAACTTGTCCAAATACTCCATGAACACCTTGTTCATCATGCTCATGAAATATGCAGGGGCGTTAGTCAGTCCAAACGACATGACCGTATACTCGTATAATCCATACCGCGTTGTGAACACCGTCTTTGGTATGTCCTTCTCTTGTATCTTTAACTGATGATACCCCGATCGTAAATCGGTCTTTGAAAACACTTTCGCTCCTTGCAACTGATCAAACTGATCGTTGATCATCGGATGTGGGTACTTTTTCTTTATCGTCACTTCATTCAAGGCTCGATAATTAACAACCATCCTTAGGGATTTATCCTTCTTCTCAACCAAAAGTACTGGGGCTCCCCAAGGTGATGAACTCCTTCGGATGTATCCTTTCTCTAATAACTCCTTGATCTGTTTCTTAATTTCTTCCAGGTCATTTGCGGGCATCCGATAGGGTCTCTTGGATATTGGTCATGTTCCTAGCAACAGTTCTTTCAAAAACTCAATATCTCTATCCGGTGGCATGCCTGGTAACTCCTCTGGGAAAACATCCGGGTAATCCTTTACTACTGGCACTTCCTCCTTAACAACTCCTGTAAGGGCATTCACTTGGCTCCTCCTAGGCACATGCCTAGACACATACTTAATCCTTTTTCCCTCCGGGGTGGTGAGATAAATCGACTTACTAGCACAGTCAATGCTTCCTCCATACTTTGACATCCAGTCCATACCCAATATCACATCCAATCCTTGCGACTCCAAGATAATTAGGTCGGACGGAAACACATGTGTGCCAATGGTTAAGGGTATCTGGTCACACCATCGGCTAGCCATATACTCTGCTCTGGGTGAACTCACTAAAAGAGGGGTCCTAAGGGTTTGGGTTGGTAGTTTAAACTTATCCGCGAATCCCCTTGATATGTATGAATGTGATGCACCAGTATCGAAAATAACAAGAGCGGTAAATGACTTAACCAAAAACTTACCTATTACCACGTCCGGCTGCTCTTCAACCTCCTCCACGTTAACGTGGTTCACTTGTCCTTTGTTGAATGGATTGGGCTTCTTCCCAGCGCTTCCATTTCCGTTTCCATTCCTTCCTTCAGGGCAATCATTGGCATAGTGCCCTGTCTTCCCGCACTTAAAACAGGTAACCTGACTTAGGTCTCTTTTGGCGGGTGTGGACGGGTTGGAGCGGTTCTGATTGTTATTGGCTCCGTTCCCATTCCCATTCTTAGAACCATTGTGGTTATGTGATCCTCCTCCAGTGTGATTGTGACCTCCATGGTTATGACAAGTCCTCTCGAGTTCGAGGTTAGGCGAGGCTTCTGCTGAGCTCCTGATTTATACTTCCCTTGTCCATACTTCCTCTTGCAGCTCTCAATCTGCTGCTGCTTCCCTTCAATCATAACAGCCTTATCTACCAACTCCTGGTAGTTGTTGAAGTTGCTACCATCAACTGCATACTCATCTCATCATTCAGCCCTTCCATAAACTTCTCCTGCTTCGCGGCATCTGTGGCCACATCATCAGGGGCATAGCGTGATAACTTGCTAAACTCATCCACGTACTGAGCCACAGTACGGTTCCCCTGGCGTAGGTTGCGGAACTCCTGCTTCTTCATCTACATAGCTCCAGTTGAGACATGGGCGGTGCGGAAAGCTTGCTGAAACTAGTCCCAAGTGACATTGGCTACAGGAAAAGTGGATGTGTAATTCTCCCACCATGAGGCTGCTGGTCCATCCAATTGATGTGCGGCACAGCGCACCCTCTCAGCATCTGTGCAACCTGCGGTGGTCAACTCCCTTCCAATACGGTGTAGCCAATCATCAGCAACTATAGGCTTGGTGCTACTCGAAAACACCGGCGGTTGTAACCTTAGAAAACGGGCTAGGTTGTCCACTGGCGGTGGGTTGTTGTTGCTACTGTTGTTGTTATTGTTGTTGCCCTGGTTCTGAACTAGCAATTTCATCAAGGCATTCTGCTGCTGGATCAACTGGGTGAGTTCCGGTGGGAAAGCGAAACCGGTGTCATGTCTCGGAGGCATCTGATGGGTTTAGATGGAAGAGATTAGAATAGAAAAGGGGTCTAATGAGAAAGCACTACCCATATGCACATGAGACAAACACAATCATTTTACTCAATCAATCAAGCAAGGGCATACAAACGGTCTACAACTATCGCAAAAGTGCTCAACTACTACTATTTACATGGGGAAAATACTACTAATAGTTGGTGGTCATCTAGAAATTTTGATCGGTGGAAGACTCCATGATGTCTGCTCCAGCTTCGTCTTCAAAGTCATCATCACTAGGGTCGGAGTCGGTGCCGTCGATGATGATGTAGTTGTCCGGGCAAGTGGAATCGTCGTCCTCTACTCCCGGTGCTGGTCCTCCCATGAATACTCCAATCTTCTTGACTAGGTCGTCATTCTTCTCCAGTAGTGTCTTGATTTCCTCCTCATATCCATCACGTGTAAACTTGAGTTCTTTCTCCAGCTCGATGATCCTAGTCTTCGCCTTGTTCAGGTCCATCATGTCCGCGCACATCTGGTTCTCCTGGCGTCGAATGTGCTAGTTTAACTCCTGGATGAATGCTGCAATGGATCTATCCTTTCTGGTGCTGATTACTTCCCATTGCTCGTCTCGGCGCCCACATATTTGGTAGATAGTGTCCTTAAGCTCCCTGTTGTAAACTTCTCCAATGCGTCCCATTGTAATGTGGGTTTCCATGCTCTTGCCTAGACTCCAGGTAGGTGCTTCGAAAGAAAACTCTATGGGTTTATAAGTTGGCGAGAACGTCTTTCCTGGAACTTGTACTTGAATCATCCAGCGCTCCTCTTCAGGTAGAGTGGCGTTGTACGTCCCGGTGAATCTTGGTATTCCAATGTTCAAGTACCTAGTGACTTCCTTCAGGTGACGTCCAAAAGGTGTGTCTTCATCCGGTTGTGCAAACTTGTTCTTCATCTCCGCCATCCTAAAGAGTAGAAAATGGAGAGGAGTCAGAAATGAGTAGACAAGTGTGACCTAGGGTTTATCTTAGTGGTCGTGTCCTACACTTAGCGTGTGCTCTGATACCATCTTGTAGCGACCCGACCTCAGATGGTCAAGTCTCTATGTTTCAGTGTCATCCCTGGATCGGTAATGCTGACACACACAGTACTCGAAGGCATTATAACAGAGTAGCAATCACACACTTATTACATCGAATGTCTCAAAAGAGAACTTATTACAATAATATGGCTTAAGGCCATCTAATACGATAACAGCGGAAGGCTTGGAAGATAAAGTGAGTCCATCAACTCCAACGACATAGCTGAGCTAGACGGCAACGACCTAACGGACCTTACTCCTCATCTGAAAACTCTGCAACATAATACGTTGCAGCCCGAAAACGGGTCAGCACATGGAATATGCTGGCAAAATAACACAGTAGAGCAAGGATAGAATAATGTTATCACTACATGGATATATGGCTGGTGGAAAGCTGTATGGTTATAGTTTTGCAAAAAGCTAATTTTTTCCTACAATAAAGGAATAGATTTTAATTTAACTATCATGGTGGTTGAAACATTATTGAGAAGGTAACCCCAACTCAATCCCAATTAAAGTGATTAACAACCCAACAATATTAATTAAACATGGTGAGATACATGTGATAACCCAAGTACTAGATACTCAAGATTTGTCCATAACCGGGGACACGGCTAACCATGATTAGATTCTACACTATGCAGAGGTTTGCGCACTTTTCCGCACAAGACCCGATCGCCTCCGTTGGATTTCTCGCTCTACATGGTGTTTGAGAAACGGATGACCGAGACACAGTCTTTCAGAAACATTAACTCTCTACTCCGGGTAGACCATACCAAACCTACAAAACCCACTACCTGTTGATCTACCTCTTCAAGAGCTTCATGTAACTTACTCAACTATGCTAGAGCCCATAATAGCTTGTGGCTGCACATGGAAGTTTCTAGCATGAATCATCTCAGTTCCCTTTGAGCCTGGGTGGCGGTCCATAGGAAGATCACACGGGTACCCCAGGATTTCCAAAAATAAAACAGACAACACTGGGTTCCCCAGGTGCCTCAATCCACCCAGATGTTAATTTAAGTTGCCACCTTAAGTTGAACCATTAATTAAGAACCTCACATTTGTCATGGATTTCACTCAAACCCAGACCACGTCTACGAGCATAGCATAGCAATATAAGCCCTCTAGCCTCCCTCGCGAGGCTGGTCTTGCCAACGATCCTCGCGAGGTTGGTCACGCCACCCTTGGCATGGGCCACGGTCTTCCCATCGTCGTCCCCCTCTTCCTCCTCCTCGGCCATAGCCCCTGTCGTTGCGCTCGGGGCGTCGGCCGATTCGCCCATCTCGCACGGCCCTGAGCTCTTGACATTCGTTGGTGTTGTGGGTGTGGAGGTCGTGGTACACGCAGTATCGGCTGCCCTTGGATGACTCAGGCTGATCCCTGCCTCGCTTGGTGTCTGGTTCCGCTGCAAGCACGGCAGCCCCCTTGCGCTTCACGTCCTTGGCCTTGAGCTTTTTCTCTTCTGGGTCGGCTGCCAGGACCTCGAGGAGGGAGAGGCATCCTTCCTCAGCCCTGGCGCACATGGTCGCCAAGTTGAACAGCTCCAGGGATGTGCACAGGTCCTCATGGATTGCTAGCTCCTCCTTCATCTTGACGTCGTGCATGCCATCGGAGAAGGCTGAGATGATGGCTTCTTCAGTCACCCTGGGGATCTTGAGGCGAGCGTTGTTGAAGCGCTAGATGTATTTCTGCAGGGTTTCCACTTGCTGTTGTTTGATGCGGCGAAGGTCGCTCACGGCCGGGGGGCGGTCGCGAGTGCCCTAGAAGTTGGCGATGAAGCGGGTGTGGATCTCGTCCCAGGAGGAGATCGTGCCAGGAGCCAGATTCAGGAGCCAGATGCGTGCGCCGTCTTTGAGCGCCATGGGAAACCAGTTCGCCATGACTTTTTCGTCTCCATTGGCGGCTTTGATGCCCATCTCGTAGAGCTGTAGGAATTCCGCGGGGTCCGCCGTGCCATCGTAGCGAGGGGGAAGGTCAGGCTTGAACTTGCTTGGCCATGTGTCGCCGCATAGCTCAGGGGTGAAGGCGCGATAGCCTGCTGTGGCCACGGGAGCCCTTTGCTGGTGCTGGGCCTGCTCCTGGGGATTACCACGCGCCGCCGCTTGGAGCAAGGTGAGGTCTTGGCGTGGAGGCACAGGGACGCGATCTTGGTGTGCCGGCGCTGGGAGCGCGCAAGCACCTTCTTGGGGACGAGGGATCTCCTGGCAGCTTCCTTCTTGCTGCGCTGGCGCCGGACGTGGAGGGTCTCGCCCTGGGGCTACGCGCCTTGGAGTCGGGGCGTCTTCTTGGGGAGGAGGTGGTGGAGGCGCCTCCTGATCCTTGTCCCCTACGCGGAACGGAGGGCGCAGCAGCAAGAGGGACGGCAAGGGGGAGCCCCCTGTGGCGCTGACGAGCTCGGTGATGCGGGCGAGCCAATCCTCGTAGAGGTCGTCGACGGGGCGGTAGTGCAGGAGCTCTCTTGCCAAGAGTAGCACGGCGTGCGCGTCCATGGGGGGGCGACGGGCGTGAGACGACGAACCAGCTGGAGCCAGCGACAGGGTGGCGGTGCGGCCATCCCGCCGCACCGAAGGATGCTTGGACGAGGCATGCTGCTCGTTCCCCGCCGGGCCGGTGGTGGCGTTGGCGGCCGGCGACGGGGAACGACGGGGGCGCCCGCCGACGGGCGCCGTCTGGGCGACGCGGGTGGCGAGAGCAGCCCGGCGCTCGGCGCAAGCCCGACGAGCATCAACCATGGACACGACGGAAGATCACACGCGAACAGTGGAAGAAAGATTCCGGCGCACCCCTACCTGGCGCACAAAATGTCGGATTTCGGGTTCCGGTAGACCCTTAAGGTTCGAACTCTGGGGTGCGCGCGGAGATCTCTCCCATACCGACCTACGTCCGATCTCCTCATGTGATCTAAGCTGGAAACGATGAATGACACAAGGGACACAAGATTTATACTAGTTCGGGCCACCGTTGTGGTGTAATACCCTACTACAGTGTGTGGTGTGGTGGATTGCCTCAGGGGCTGATGATGAACAGTACAGGGTAAGGACAGCCTCGCGAGAGGTGTCCTTGAGCTGGTGCAACAAACTATTGGGTGAGTTCGATCGCCTCTCTCACTCTCTCTGCTAGGGCTCTCTCCAATCTCCCTCTGTCCCTACTCGGTGGTGGCTAGCTCTATCTATAGAGGCCCTGGGCCTCTCCCCCAAATAATGAGCGGGAAGGGCGCCAACAATTGGCCATTTTGAAGGGGAACATCTAGTACTAGTTATCCTGACCAAAGGTGGTCTTCGGCTGCCAAAAGCACTAGTGATGACGCCGTCTTGGGCTCCACGGTGACCCCCGTCCTGCCGCTCTGCTGGTCTTGGTCTCGTTGCACCGGAATGGTAACCTTTGCCCGGTGCCTTGGCCTGTGCTTTCCCCCTTTGCACCAAAGGGGAAACAAGGACACTTCGCAGGCTGGCGCCCGCCTGGCGCCCGCCTGGTCTCGATCGTCATTGCTTGCGTCACGGGCTCCTCGCGAGGTACCCCTGCCTTGATCTCACCGCCTCTTCGCGAGCCTGCCTGATGAGGCCGCCCCATGAGGAAGCTTCCTGTCGTCTGCCCCACGAGGCTTGGCCCCTCACGAGGGTCTTGAGCTTGAGCTGATGAAGATGGGTCGCGCTGGGCCCCCACTCGAGCCACGCCGCAGGTCACAGGCAGGCAAGTCTGGGGACCCTCGTTTCCAGAACGCCGACACACACATGAACTGATATATGCGTATATCAAACAAGTTCATTAATTTGACTTTCAACATGTTCATGGAGTACTATAATACTGTACAACATGCTACTCGATTGAGGTGTTCAATTTTGGATTTAGTTCACTATTTTGACCTACTGAACCAGCTATTTCATTGAATCGAGATATTTCATTTTGGGTTTGGTTCACGTTTTTGAGTGGCTCAACTATTTGTCATATAGTAAATCGCTAGCAATGAGCATGTAAAAACACATTACTCCCGAGCATCATCTCTCCATCTAAAAAAGAAGTGGCAAGCTAATATTTCAAAATTTGATCCAAATCGACTTGGTAAGGTAGACGTGGATGCTCATTCTCCCAAAATTTGAACGAACCGTTAAACATCCTCTCTACTCGGTGGAATTCGCCCGAGCAAATAAATGGGAGACGCAAATTACCGTCCTATGTGGGACACAAATCAATTGGCCTGTTGTACTTCGAGGGTAGGTTCGTAACTTCATCCGAGAGCGCCTTCTCCTCAGCCGAAATGACATGTGCTGAATAATTCATAAACCATGGTTGGCAAAACACGCTCTCCTCGCCCGAAATAGCTCGCGCCCACTATTTCAAAACACGCTCTCCCCGCCCGAAATCGCTCACGCCCACTATAGTTCAAAACACGCCCTCCTCGCCCGAAATCGATCCCGCCCAGAGAAGCAAAGTTACTCTACTATCCCCGACCCTCAGTACACAGACCCAAGCCGAGAAGCCTATAGGCAAGGGTAGAACTGTAACTCCCCCTCACATTTCAGAGAAATGCGTCCGTAAGACATGGTTCCACTCCCCTCCCAATCCCCCCCCCCCCCCCCCGCCCGCGCCCATTCATACCTCGTGGGCGCCAAATAACCTTCTCCCCGGGAAGCTCCCTTCTCCCGAGCCGGGAAACCTCAGCCCCACCTCCATGGTGCCCCCCACCGAACCAATTTCACAGCTGCCCTCCTCCCTAATGCCGGAGACGCTGTCCACTTGCCGTCGTGCACTGGGTCGTGTGCCTCTTACTCTGTGCTGTTGGTGCTGCCTCGACGACGGCCGCGTGAACCGTACCAAAGCCGATTCACCCCCGCCATTGTTCACGGCGTCGGAGCGGCTCCAACTTCGGATCCGTCCAGAGTCCTGGCACTGCTTCGGCGTAGCCGTCGACCGTCGCGACATCGCTCTTTCCCTGCCGCCGGTCGCCACCGCAACCGCGTTGGCCTCACCGACTCGACAGCTGGACCTGCCTACTTCACCATGCCGCCAGATAGGTCGCACCCTCATATCAAATCACTTTATTTAGGCGTCAGTTGTCTGAATTTTTATTCTAGGCCAATCAATTTGCAATGGGAAGCAGCACCCCTCGAGGCGGCGGAGCTCCTAGGCTGCTGTTTGGCTGGTGTCTAACGTAAGGGTGCGGGGCCGCAAGTTCGCCACGGAAGCAGCGCTTAGATGGCTATCTTTTAGAGTTGCATGGGTTGAAGGTACTGCCGCCGCCAGATCTGGATGACGGGGAGTCTTTGTGGATTGGCCCGGGGGCAGCGCAACCACGGCAGTGCGGTGGGGCGGGGAGCGGGGTTTTGGCCGGGGCCACGGACGGCGGAGGCAGGCTGCTCTGCCATTGGTCGCTGGCTCTTCGGGGAAGATTCCGAACAGTTTCAGCCGGGAGGCACAAGATGGCCAGCCAGCCAGTGTAGATCGGGCAGTACCAAAATAAAATAAAATTGTGTGACCCCAATTTAGTCTTCAGTCAACAGACGTGTGACCACTCTCGTACCTTGCTTTTGATCTCTTAGTGTATTTCTTTAGATCAAAGAGATATGTCGTTCTTAACATTATGCGTTATCTGCATCTTCAGACACACCATCTTCCGACTCACCGCAACTGCTCCAACAAGAGAAGCATACACCAGAAGAGAGCTATAGTCCCCACTCAACAGTTCCCTGCATCGAATGCGCGTGCCCGACATGCAGAGCCACAACAACTGCAGGGTCATCGACAAGTCAGCACATGATGCTCACTCCTATGGATGGCAGCCAGATAGGTTGTACCCTCATCTTACTTGTGTGCAACATTTATGGCTTTGTTATTCATCTAAGCATGGAAAAATAGATCATCACATTTCACTATATATTCATGTTGATCTCTTACGGGTCTTGTTCAGGAGTTAACGATGTTCCATAGTTCAGCTAAGATACTTGTTCTTTAGGTAACACTGTTCCATATTTATCATCCATCAGCCAATGCTATCCCACAGGCTGGTGATTATAGTATTATACCACTTCTAGTATTTCCTATGTTGTTCTTTAATACTTTTGTGTGCCATCTAGTTAATCTCGAGTACAAACAATACATATTCTGTAGCTTTCATCTGTGTTCTCCCTTTAGTTTATGAGACCTGTTGCTACTAGTTAACCCCAGTCCTACTATTTATGTCATCTCCTACAGGCACTCATTACATAGATCTAACTACTACTTGTCTTCCATGCATGTCAGATATAATTGCACACACTGATATATCCACAAGAACCTCACGGAGCAATGTAAAGGCCAATAAACATGATGTAAATGATACCCAATATGATGGAACATGTAAAGGCAGTTCTTCAAAAGACTTGAAGAAAGATGATGAATCCTCTTCACCCCACAAGGTCCTTGCTCTAACTTGGCCTGTGATATGGGTACAACATGCATATAATTGAAGGAAATATGCCCTAGAGGTAATAATAAAGTTATTATTTATTTCCTTATTTCATGATAAATGTTTATTATTCATGCTAGAATTGTTTTAACCGGAAACATAATACATGTGTGAATACATAGACAAACATAGTGTCACTAGTATGCCTCTACTTGACTAGCTCGTTGATCAAAGATGGTTATGTTTCCTAACCATAGACATGAGTTGTCATTTGATTAACGGGATCACATCATTAGGAGAATGATGTGATTGACTTGACCCATTCCGTTAGCTTAGCACCCGATCGTTTAGTATGTTGCTATTGCTTTCTTCATGACTTATACATGTTCCTATGACTATGAGATTATGCAACTCCCGTTTGCCGGAGGAACACTTTGTGTGCTACCAAACGTCACAACGTAAATGGGTGATTATAAAGGAGCTCTACATGTGTCTCCAAAGGTACATGTTGGGTTGGCGTATTTTGAGATTAGGATTTGTCACTCTGATTGTTGGAGAGGTATCTCTGGGCCCTCTCGGTAATGCACATCACTTAAGCCTTGCAAGCATTGCAACTAATGAGTTAGTTGTGTGATGATGTATTACGGAACGAGTACAGAGACTTGCCAGTAACGAGATTGAACTAGGTATTGAGATACCGACGATCGAATCTCGGGCAAGTAACATACCGATGACAAAGGGAACAACGTATGTTGTTATGTGGTCTGACCGATAAAGATCTTCGTAGAATATGTGGGAGCCAATATGAGCATCCAGGTTCCGCTATTGGTTATTGACCGGGGACGTGTCTCGGTCATGTCTACATTGTTCTCGAACCCGTAGGGTCCGCACGCTTAAAGTTCGATGACGATTATATTATGAGTTTTTGTGTTTTGATCTACCGAAGGAGTTCGGCGTTCCGGATGAGATCAGGGACATGACGAGGAGTCTCAAAATGGTCGAGACGTAAAGATCGATATATTGGACGACTATATTCGGATATCGGAAAGGTTCCGAGTGATTCGGGTATTTTCGGGAGTACCGGGGAGTTACGGGAATTCGTATTGGGCCTTAATGGGCCATGCAGGAAAGGAGAGAAAGGCCTCAAAGGGTGGCTGCACCCCTCCCCATGGGCTAGTCCGAATTGGACTAGGGAGGGGGGCGCCCCTTCCTTCCTTCTCGTTTTCCCTTCCCTTTCCTTCCCTCCTACTCCTACTACTTGGAAGGGCTCCTAGTTCTACTAGGAAAGGGGGGAATCCTACTCCCGGTTGGAGTAGGACTCCCCTAGGGCGCGCCATAGAGAGTGCTGGCCCTCACCCTCCTCCACTCCTTTATATACGGGGGCAGGGGGCTCCCCATAGACACAACAATTGATCATTGATCTCTTAGCCATGTGCGGTGCCCCCTCCACCATAATCCACCTCGATAATACTGTAGCGGTGCTTAGCGAAGCCCTGCGTCGGTAGAACATCAACATCGTCATCACACCGTCATGCTGACGAAACTATCCCTCAACACTCGGCTGGATCGGAGTTCGAGGGACGTCATCGGGCTGAACGTGTGCTGAACTCGGAGGTGTCGTGCGTTCGGTACTTGATCGGTCGGATCGTGAAGACATACGACTACACCAACCGCGTTGTGCTAACGCTTACGCTTTTGGTCTACGAGGGTACGTGAACAACACTCTCCCCTCTCGTTGCTATGCATCACCATGACCTTGCTTGTGCGTAGGAATTTTTTTGAAATTACTACGTTCCCCAACAGTGGCACCGAACCAGGTTTTATGCATAGATGTCATATGCACGAGTAGAACACAAGTATGTTTTAGGCGATACAAGTCATACTGCTTACCAGCATGTCATACATTGGTTCGGCGGTATTTTTGGATGAAGCGGCCCGGACCAACATTATGCGTACGCTTACGCGAGACTGGTTTTACCGCCGTGCTATGCACACAAGTGACTAGCGGGTGTCTGTTTCTCCAACTTTAGTTGAACCGAGTGTGGCTACGCCTGGTCCTTGCGAAGGTTAAAACAGCACCAACTTGACAAAATATCGTTGTGGTTTTGATGCGTAGGTAAGAACGGTTCATGCTCAGCCCATAGCAGCCACGTAAAACTTGCAACAACAAAGTAGAGGACGTCTAACTTGTTTTTGCAGGGCATGTTCTAATGTGATATGGTCAAGACGTGATGAGATATAAGTTGTTGTATGAGATGATCATGTTTTGTTGAAGTTATCGGCAACTGGCAAAAGCCTTGTGGTTGTCTCTCTATTGCATAAGATGCAAGCGCCAAATAATTGCTTTACTTTATCACTATGCGATAGCAATAGTTGCAAGAGCAATTGTTGGCGAGACGACCATGTGACGACATGTTGATATAGATCAAGATGATGGAGATCATGGTGGCATGCCGGTGATGATGGAGATCATGACGATGCTTTGGAGATGGAGATCAAAGGCACAAGATGATGATGGCCATATCATGTCACATATTATGATTGCATGTGATGTTTTTCTTTTATACATCTTATTTTGCTTAGTTCGGCGGTAGCTTTAAAAGATGATGTCTCACTAAATTATCAAGGTATAAGTGTTCTCCCTGAGTATGCAACGTTGCGAAAGTTCTTCGTGCTGAGACACCACGTGATGATCGGGTGTGATAGGCTCTACGTTCAAATACAACGGGTACAAAACAGTTGCACTCGCGGAATACTCAGGTTAAACTTGACGAGCCTAGCATATAACAGATATGGCCTCGGAACACGGAGACCGAAAGGTCGAGCGTGAATCATATAGTAGATATGATCAATAGTGATGTTCACCATTGAAATTACTCCATCTCACGTGATGATCGGACATGGTTTAGTTGATTTGCATCACGTGATCACTTAGAGGATTAGAGGGATGTCTATCTAAGTGGGAGTTCTTAAGTAATATGATTAAATTGAACTTAAATTTATCATGAACTTAGTCCTGATAGTATTTTGCAAATTGTGTTGTAGATCAATAGCTCACGTTGTTGCTTCCCTATGTTTATTTTGATATGTTCCTAGAGAAGAACTATGTTGAAACATGTTAATAGCAATGATGCGGATTGGATCCGTGATCTGAGGATTATCCTCATTGTTGCACAGAAGCATTATGTCCTTGATGCACCGCTAGGTGACAGACCTATTGCAGGAGCAAATTCAGACGTTATGAACGTTTGGCTAGCTCAATATGATGACTACTTGATAGTTTAGTGCATCATGATTAACGGCTTAGAATCGGGACTTCAAAGACGTTTTGAACGTCATGGACCATATGAGATGTTCCAGGAGTTGAAGTTAATATTTCAAGAAAATACCCGAGTTGAGAGATATGAAGTCTCCAACAACTTCTATATCTACAAGATGGAGGAGAATAGCTCAACCAGTGAGCATGTGCTCAGATTGTCTGGGTACTACAATTGCTTGAATCAAGTGGGAGTTAATCTTCCAGATAAGATAGTAATTGACAGAATTCTCTAGTCACCATCACCAAGTTAGTAGAACTTCGTGATAAACTATAGTATGCAAGGGATGACGCAATTCCCAAGCTCTTCGCAATGCTAAAATCGGCGAAGGTAGAAATCAAGAAAAACATCAAGTGTTGATGGTTGACAAGACCACTAGTTTCAAGAAAAGGGGCAAAGAGAAGAAGGGGAACTTCAAGAAGAACAGCAAGCAAGTTGCTGCTCAAGTGAAGAAGCCCAAGTCTGGACCTAAGCCTGAGACTAAGTGCTTTTTCTACAAAGGAACTGGTCACTAGAAGCGGAACTACCCCAAGTATTTGGCGGATAAGAAGGATGGCAAAGTGAACAAAGGTATATTTGATATATAGATTATTGATGTGTATTTTACTAGTGTTCGTAGCAACCCCTCGGTATTTGATACTGGTTCAGTTGCTAAGAGTAGTAACTCGAAACGGAAGTTGCAGAATGAACAAAAACTAGTTAAGGGTGAAGTGACGATGTGTGTTGGAAGTAGTTCCAAGATTGATATGATCATCATCGCACACTCCCTGTACTTTTGGGATTAGTGTTGAACCTAAATAAAGTGTTATTTGGTGTTTGCGCTGAGCATCAATATGATTTGATCATGTTTATTGCAATACGGTTATTCATTGAAGTTAGAGAATAATTGTTGTTCTGTTTACATGAATAAAACCTTATATGGTTACACACCCAATGAAAATGGTTCGTTAGATCTCGATTATAGTGATACACATATTCATAATATTGAAGCCAAAAGTTGCAAAGTTAATAATGACAGTGCAACTTATTTGTGGAACTACCGTTTATGTCATATTGGTGTAAAGCGCATGAACAAACTCCATGCTGATGGGCTTTTGGAATCACGTGATTATGAATCACTTGATGCTTGTGAACCATGCCTCATGGGAAAGATGACTAAAACTCCATTCTCCGGAACAATGGAGCGAGCAACTGACTTATTGGATATAATACATACTGATGTATGCGGTCCGATGAGTGTTGAGGCTCGCGGCGGGTATCCTTACTTTCTCACCTTCACAAATGATTTAAGCATATATTAGTATATCTACTTGATGAAACACAAGTCTGAAACATTTGAAAAGGTTCAAAGAATTTTAGAGTGAAGTGGAGAATCATCGTAACAAGAAAATAAAAGTTTCTACGATATGATCATGGAGAAGAATATTTGAGTTACAAGTTTGGTCTTCAATTAAAACAATGTGGAATAGTTTCACAAACTCATGCCACCTGGAACACCACAGCATAATGGTGTGTCCGAACGTCATAGCCGTACTTTATTGGATATAGTGCAATCTATGATGTCTCTTACCGATTTACCACTATCATTTTGGGGTTATGCATTAGAGACAGCTGCATTCACGTTAATAGGGCACCGTCTAATCCGTTGAGACGACACCGTTTGAACTATGGTTTAGCAAGAAACGTAAGCTATCATTTCTTAAAGTTTGGGACTGCGATGCTCATGTGAAAAAGTTTCAACATGATAAGCTCGAACCCAAATCGGAGAAGTAAGTCTTCATAGGATACCCAAAGGAGACAGTTGAGTACACCTTCTATCACAGATCCGAAGGCAAGACATTCGATGCTAAGAATGGATCCTTTCTAGAGAAGGAGTTTCTCTCAAAATAAGTGAGTGGGAGGAAAGTAGAACTTCATGAGGTAACTGTACCTGCTCCCTTATACGAAAGTAGTTCATCACAGAAATCTGTTCATGTGACTCCTACACCAATTAGTGAGGAAGCTAATGATGATGATCATGTAACTTCAGATCAAGTTACTACCGAACCTCGTAGGTCAACCAGAGTGAGATCCGCACTAGAGTGGTATGGTAATCCTGTTCTGGAGGTCATGTTAATTGACCATGATGAACCTACGAACTATGAGGAAGCGATGATGAGCCCAGTTTCCGCAAAATGGTTTGAGGCCATGAAATCTGAGATAGGATCCATGTATGAGAACAAAGTATGGACTTTGGTTGACTTGCCCGATGATCAACAAGCCATAGAAAATAAATGGATCTTCAAGAGGAAGACATACGTTGATAGTAGTGTTACTATCTACAAAGCTAGAATTGTCGCAAAAGGTTTTCGAAAAGTTCAAGGTGTTGACTACGATGAGAATTTCTCACTCGTATCTATGCTTAAGTCTGTCCGAATCATGTTAGCAATTGCCGCATTTTATGAAATCTGGCAAATGGATAAACAAAACTGCATTCCTTAATGGATTTATTAAAGAAGAGTTGTAATATGATGCAACCAGAAAGTTTTTGTCGATCCTAAAGGTGTTAGCAAAATATGAAAGCTCCAGCGATCCATCTATGGACTGGTGCAAGCATCTCGGAGTTGGAATATACGCTTTGATGAGTTGATCAAAGCATATAGTTTTATACAGACTTGCGGTGAAGCCTGTATTTAAAAGAAAGTGAGTGGGAGCACTACAACATTTCTGATAAGTATATGTGAGTGACATATTGTTGATCGGAAATAATGTAGAATTATTCTGCAAAGCATAAAGGAGTATTTGAAAGGAGTTTTTCAAAGAAAGACCTCGGTGAAGCTGCTTACATATTGAGCATCAAGATCTATAGAGATAGATCAAAACGCTTGATAAGTTTTTTTTTCAATGAGTACATACCTTGACAAGATTTTGAAGTAGTTCAAAATGGAACAGTCAAATAAAGAGTTCTTGCATGTGTAACAAGGTGTGAAATTGGGTAAGACTCAAGGCCCGACCACGGCAGAAGATAGAAAGAGAACGAAAGTCATTCCCTATGCCTCAGCCATAGGTTCTACAAAGTATGACATGTTGTGTACCAGATCTATTGTATACCCTACCACTGAGTTTGGCAAGGGAGTACAATAGTGATCTAGGAGTAGATCACTGGACAACGGTCAAAATTATCCTTAGTGGAATAAGGATATGTTTCTCGATTATGAGGTGACAAAAGGTTCATCGTAAAGGGTTACGTCGATGCAAGTTTTTGACACTGATCCAGATGACTCTAAGAATCAATCTGGATACATATTGAAAGTGGGAGCTATTAGCTAGAGTAGCTCCGTGCAGAGCATTGTTGACATAGAAATTTGCAAAATACATACGGATCTGAATGGCAGACCCGTTGACTAAACTTCTCTCACAAGCAAAACATGATCACACCTTAGTACTCTTTGGGTGTTAGTCACATAGCGATGTGAACTAGATTATTGACTCTAGTAAACCCTTTGGGTGTTGGTCACATGACGATGTGAACTTTGGGTGTTAATCACATGGTGATGTGAACTATTGGTGTTAAATCACATGGCGATGTGAACTAAATTATTGACTCTAGTGCAAGTGGGAGACTGAAGGAAATATGCCCTAGAGGCAATAATAAAGTTATTATTTATTTCCTTATTTCATGATAAATGTTTATTATTCATGCTAGAATTGTATTAACCGGAAACATAATACATGTGTGAATACATAGACAAACATAGTGTCACTAGTATGCCTCTACTTGACTAGCTCGTTGATCAAAGATGGTTATGTTTCCTAGCCATAGACATGAGTTGTCATTTGATTACCGGGATCACATCATTAGGAGAATGATGTGATTGACATGACCCATTCCGTTAGCTTAGCACCCGATTGTTTAGTATGTTGTTATTGCTTTCTTCATGACTTATACATGTTCCCATGACTATGAGATTATGCAACTCCCGTTTGCCAGAGGAACACTTTGTGTACTACCAAATGTCACAACGTAACTGGGTGATTATAAAGAGCTCTACAGGTGTCTCCAAAGGTACATGTTGGGTTGGCGTATTTCGAGATTAGGATTTGTCACTCTGATTGTCGGAGAGGTATCTCTGGGCCCTCTCGGTAATGCACATCACTTAAGCCTTGCAAGCATTGCAACTAATGAGTTAATTGTGTGATGATGTATTACGGGACGAGTAAAGAGACTTGCCGGTAACGAGATTGAACTAGGTATTGAGATACCGACGATCGAATCTCGGGCAAGTAACATACCGATGACAAAGGGAGCAACGTATGTTGTTATGCGGTCTGACCGATAAAGATCTTCGTAGAATATGTGGGAGCCAATATAAGCATCCAGGTTCCGCTATTGGTTATTGATCGGAGACGTGTCTCGGTCATGTCTACATTGTTCTCGAACCCGTAGGGTCCGCACACTTAAAGTTCGATGACGGTTATATTATGAGTTTATGTGTTTTGATGTACCGAAGGAGTTCATAGTCCCGGATGAGATCCGGGACATGACGAGGAGTCTCGAAATGGTCGAGACGTAAAGATCGATATATTGGACGATTATATTCGGATATCGGAAAGGTTACGAGTGATTCGGGTATTTTAGGGAGTACCGGGGAGTTACGAGAATTCGTATTGGGCCTTAATGGGCCATACGGGAAAGGAGAGAAAGGCCTCAAAGGGTGGCCGCACCCCTCCCCTTGGGCTAGTCCGAATTGGACTAGGGAGGGGGCGCCCCCTTCCTTCCTTCTCCTTTTCCCTTCCCTTTCCTTCCCTCCTACTCCTACTACAAGGAAGGACTCGTAGTTCTACTAGGGAAGGGGGGAATCCTACTCCCGGTGGGAGTAGGAATCCCCTAGGGCGTGCCATAGAGAGGGCTGGCCCTCCCCCTCCTCCACTCCTTTATATACGGGGGCAGGGGGCACCCCATATGCACAACAATTGATCATTGATCACTTAGCCCTGTGCGGTGCTCCCCTCCACCATAATCCACCTCGATAATACTGTAGCTGTGCTTAGGCGAAGCCCTGCGTCGGTAGAACATCAACATCATCACCACACCGTCGTGCTGATGAAACTCTCCCTCAACACTCGGCTGGATCGGAGTTCGAGGGACGTCATCGGGCTGAACGTGTGCTGAACTCGGAGGTGCCGTGCGTTTGGTACTTGATTGGTCGGATCGTGAAGACATACGACTAAATCAACCGTGTTGTGCTAACGCTTCCGCTTTCAGTCTACGAGGGTACGCGAACAACACTCTCCCCTCTCGTTGCTATGCATCACCATGATCTTGCGTGTGCGTAGGATATTTTTTGAAATTACTACGTTCCCCAACAATAATGTCCTAGAGTGTACCTACTCTGTTGCAATGCCATGTGCTTAGCATGCTGATCATGCATGTAAATATGTCATGCCTTCCTGTTTTTCAGTACCTATTCCATTCATGATAACATGTTTTCAAATCCAAGTACTGCCATTCTACTCTATCGCAATGCCATCTGCTTAATTTGGACATCATGCTTCTGAATATCTTATGCATTGTTATTCATCAGTATGTACTTCATCTGTCTACCATACCATGTTTTTTTACATTGAAGTGTTGTTCTAGTGCTCTGTTGCAATGCCATCTTATTTTCCCAATCATACACCTGTATGTTGCCTTAGTTATTTCTGTACTTATTCCGCTAGCATACAGTTTTACATTCAACTAGTGTTTTTTTGCTGTGTTGTCCTGCCGTATCCCTAGCTCTTACACCATACTCCCTCCGTCCGGATTACATGTTGTCGAAATGGATAAAAAAGGATGTATCTAGAACTGGAATACATGTCAATATGTCATGCCTTTCTGTTCTTCAGTACCTATTCCATCTCTCTGTTGCCGCACGTTTAATAATTAAAGAACCATTCTTCTATACAAGGCATGCAAGGGGAAGACGACTATGTTAGAATCTGAAGGATTACAAACAAGGCCTTTGCAAAAGATCCAAACGCCAAGAGATAATAAACCAACTTCATTTTTTATAGATACTGCTCCAGCACAGAGAAACCCAACTCCTACTGATAGTAAGCGGATTCCAGTGGCCAAAGAACTATTCCGCTCCAGTCCATCAAAAATATGTCAACTCAATTCTAAGAAGCGTGTGCGTATCCTCGCATCATGAAATTTTATAGCATGCTGATCATATTTTCTACATGTTTCTTACCCATCTCTATTTTAGAAAATAAGCTTAACAGATAGAAGATTTTCTGCAATGGTATCGTTTATGAGGAAAGATTCTTGCAAGAATTCTCTGTGCTCCAATGTAGATGTAAGTACCTGTTGTATATCACTATATTTTTACATCAGCATGTATTTTGTTAATCGGCGTGAATCCAACCTTTATCTGATCTAAATTTAGTTGTAGCAAAATGTATGATTAAAGGCCACAATGTTGATTTTTGCAAGGAAAACTGCCTAGTAGATTTGCATCCTGAGCTGCATGAGTGTACTATCGCATATCAGTGGGTTTGAATACTTTGGTTCTGCAGTGGGTTTTTTAGTGTTTTTTAACTGTGTTGTCCTGTCGTATCCCTAGCTCTTACATCATACTCCCTCCGTCCGGATTAAATGTCGCGGAAATGGATAAAACTGGATGTATCTAGAACTGAAATACGCCTAGACCCATCCATTTATTTCCGGATGGAGTGAATACATGTCAATATGTCATGCCTTTCTATTCTTCAGTACCTATTCCATCTGTGTAGCATGTTTTATAACTAAATCACCATTCTTCTATATAAGGCACGCAAGGGGAAGACGGCTATGTTAGAATCTTAAGGGTTACAAACCACGTCTTTGCAAAAGATCCAAACGCCAGGAGATAATAAACCAACTCCATTTTTCATAGATACTGCTCCAGCACAGAGAAACCCAACTCCCACTGATAATAAGAAGATCTAGTGGCCAAAAAACTAGTCCGCTCCAGTCCAGCAAAAGAATGTCAACTCCATTCTAAGAAGCGTGTGCGTATCCTCGCATCATGAAATTTTATAGCATTCTGGTCATATTTTCTACATGTTTCTTACCCGTCTCTCTTTTAGAAAATAAGGTTAAACGATACAAGACTTCCTCCATTGGGATCGTATTCGAGGAAAATATCTTGGGGGAATTCTCTGTGCTCCAGTGCTGATGTAAGTACCTGTTGCATATCACTATATTTTTACATCAGCATGTATTTTGTTAATCGGCATGAATCTAACATTTATCTGATCTAAAATTAGTTGTAGCAAAATGTTAAAGGCGCCAATGTTGATTTTTGTAAGGAAAACTGCTTGGTAGTTTCGCGTACTGAGCTGCATGAATGTGCTATCTCATATCACGCACATTACTGAATTGTAGTGCTTCTCTGGTTGCCCATTCATTCATTGTGTTAATGTTGCTTTCGTATTACCTTACCTGGCTGATGATAGCTGTGCCATATTGTGTTAATTTGGTGTAGGCCAGTTGCCCAAATGTTCGTTGTGTCAATGTTGCTTTCCTATTATCTGACTTGGCCAAATGTCGGATCACGGGCTCCGGCAGACCCTTAAGGTTCGAACTCTGGGGTGCGCCCGGAGATCGTGCCCTCTACCTCTCCGTCTCGTAAGGATCTAACTACTAGAAGAACAACACAAGAGACACAGGGTTTATACTAGTTCGGGCCACCATTGTGGTGTAATACCCTACTCTAGTTTGTGGTGGGTGAATTGCCTCTTGGGCTGATGAGGAAGAACAGTACAAGGAAGAACAGCCTCATGAGGGTCTGTTCTTGGCTAGGGGATGAACTGCTAGGGGAGTTCGATCGCCCTTCTCTCTCTCTCTCTAGATGCCGGATTCCATGCCTCTACCCTGGGAGTTACTAGTCCTATTTATTGGCAAAGGCCCTGGGCCTCTTCCCAAATATTGAGCGGGAAGGGCGCCAACAATTGGCCAATTTGAAGGGGAACATCTGGTACACTTATCCTGACTAAAGTTGGTCTTCGCCTGCCAAAGGCCCTGTGGTGACACCGTCCTGGGCTCCATGGTGACCTCCTTCCCACCGTTGGACTGGTCTTGGTCTCGTTGCACCGAAATGGGTGCCTTTGCTTGATCCTCTCGCCTGCGCTTGCCCCCTTTGCACCAAAGAGGAAAGGGAGACGCTGCGCGGGCTGGCGCCCGCCTGGCACCCTTGGTCGTCATGGCTTGCGTCATGGGCACCTCGTGAGGTACCCGCCTTGATCTCTCCGCCTCTTCGCGAGCCAGCCTAAGGAGGCCGTGCTTGAGGAAGCGTCGTGTCGTCCGCCTCGCGAGGCTTGGCCCCTCGCGAGGGTCTTGAGCCTTGTGCTGATGAAGATGGGCCATGCTGGGCCCCCATTTGAGCCACGCCGCAGGCCGCAGGCAGGCAAGTCTGGGGACCCCCGTTCCCAGAACGCCGACAGCCAATGATAGCAATGCTAGTGTATTAATTTTGTGCAGGCTGCTGAAGATAAGAAGACAAAACTCTGAAAACAGCAAGGCAACCCCATTGTTTCTTTCCAGTAAATCTAGGCCAGGTAATATGGCAATATCTCATGATTAATTTGTTTGGTTCCCGTCCTAATTTATGTTATGATGCAGTGGTCAAGACACTCTCCACTATCAATAATACAAGCCTGCCAAAATCGCCATCTGAATCTGTTCAGTATCCTCTGTCTCGAATGCAATGGAATAAATGTATGTTTGTGAACCAATTAATGGCTGAAGCAATGATGGAAATGGTGGGTGAATCAGAGGTGCAGAGTCGTGCGACACAACAACTGATCAATGTTTTCAGAGACAGTGTGGCAAAGCAGCAAGAACTTGCCCAGATGCTTATGGGCCTCATCTATGCTGAGGTTGCAGATTGTGACGTTGTAGATGGTTAGGTTCTGCTCATTTATTTGCACTGGCATCAATCTTTGATTGCCCAGTGGATGTAATTTCCTGTAATATATTCTGGATGTGCAACGTTATTCCCTGTATGCCATACCTTTGCTCATCATAATGGGCTCAAATTATCTAATTTGTCCTAAAGACCTGAACGAACTTTAGTGGGCCCATTAAGTTAATGGGCCGTTACTAGGCCGAAACTTAATGGTCGGCCCTCTTACCTCCCGGGTCGTTAACAGGCCGACATCGAAGCGGGCAACAGGTGGCCCCAATTTATTTCACGGGCCGCTAACAGGTCGTTACTAAGTTTGGGCTACATATGGCCCAACTATACTGTAGGCCTTTAGCAGGCCGAAAGAGACAGCGGGCTTGTATTGGACCATGCAGAGCATGAGCCGCTAAGAGGCCGAAAGTCAGGTCGTATTGTAAACGGCCCAACTGTGTTGTGGGCCTTTAGCAAGCCGAAAGAGAAAACGGGCTGGTATTGGACCATGAAGGGCATGGGCCGTTAAGAGGCCAAAACTAAGGTCCGACTACAAATGGCCCAACTCATTTATGGTCTGTTAACAGGCCGAAAGGCACACAGGGCCGGGAATTGGCCCAACACTTAAATGGGTCGCTAAAAGGCCAAAACTCAGGTCCGACTAAAATTGGCCCAACTAATTTATGGGCCATCAACGGGCTGAAAGAAATTGGCCCAACACTTAAATGGGCCGCTAAAAGGCCGAAACTCACGTTTGGCTACAAATGGCCCATCAGATTTATGGGCCGTCAACAGGCTGAAAGACACACCGGGCCAGAAATTAGCCCAACATTTAAATGGGTCGCTAAAAGGCCGAAAGATGTACATCCTGAAAATTGGCCCATCCATTAAATGGGCCGTTAACAGGACGAAATCTCATCGGGCCGATATTGAGCCTAAATACACAGCGGGCTGTTAACGGGCTCGAACTGACGATGGGCTGCAATGGTGTCAAATCTTTAACGGGCCGAATTGGCACATCTCGTATGGGTCGTGGACTTAAATGGACCTGACACAAGTAGGCCTTATATGGGTCGGCCTGCTAATTTTTACTGGGCCGGCCTTTTTCACCGGAATGGGCCACTGTTGGGCCGTGCCACGTGTCGACCTATCATAGGCGCCTCCTGTCCAA
Source organism: Aegilops umbellulata (assembly GCA_032464435.1). Classification (NCBI taxonomy): domain Eukaryota; kingdom Viridiplantae; phylum Streptophyta; class Magnoliopsida; order Poales; family Poaceae; genus Aegilops; species Aegilops umbellulata. The sequence goes on from CP136054.1 coordinate 381,773,529, forward strand.
TGAGTGGATGACATATGTCCCAACGATGAGCCGGCACGTGTTCCCTCTGGCCAATGATGATTTTACACGTGGAAAATCCCCATTGGTCGGGGCTGTTAACGGGTTATCGGATCCAAAACCCGACCCGATAGCTTAACGGTGTTCCGTTATGGTGGATGCCACGTGTCGGTCACCCTTGACGAAAGCACTTCTGTGACGCGCGATTTATCGTCATGGAAGTGGACACTTCCATGATGATAATTTTGGTAATGTCATGGAACACTTCTACGACAGCACAGGTATGACTATCTTGATTCTGTCATAAATTTGTCATGGATGTACATGCATGACAAAAAACGCGACCTACTGTGACAAACACGTATCATCACGGAAGTGTATTTTTTTTGTAGTGTAGATAATCTTTCAAGCATTTGATCAATAAAAGGCAAAGGGTAATGATCTTTTCTAGTTGCTTTGTTTAATTTTCTAAAATTAATTACCATTTTATAGCCTGTAACAATTCTTTGTGGAATAAGTTCATTCTTATCATTAGGAACAACAGTTATACATCCTTTCTTAGGGACACAATGAACAACACTTACCCATCTACTAACAGTTATAGGATAAATTATACCTGCTTCCTGAAGTTTTAATATTTCCGTTCTTACCACCTCTTTCATCTTCGGATTTCATCGATGTTGGTGATCAACAACGGGTTTAGCATCAGGTTCCATATTAATTTTGTGCTGACATAGAGTGGGACTAATGCCCTTTAAATCATCAAGAGTATATCCAATAGCAGCCCGGTGCTTCCTTAGAACTTTCAATAATCTTTCTTCTTCATGTTCTGAAAGGTTAGCACTGATAATAATAGGATATATCTTCTTTTCATCAAGATAAGCATATTTCAAAGTGTCTGGCAATTGTTTTAATTCAAACACGGGATCACCTTTGGGTGCAGGAGGACCTCCTAGAGTTTCAATAGAAAAATTGTGTTTAAGTAGAGGACGTTGTTCAAAGAAAATCTTATCTATTTCATTTCTTTCATGCATATGTAGATCATTTTCATGGTCTAGCAAATATTGTTCTAAAGGATCAGTAGGAGGCACAGCAATAGAAGCAAGACCAATTAATTCATCCTTACTAGACAATTCTTTTTCATTAATATTTCTCCTAAACTTGGAAAAATTAAACTCATGAGACTCATCACCAAAGGTAACACCGACAGTTTGTTTCTTACAATCTATCTTAGCATTAACTGTGTTCAAGAAAGGTCTACCAAAGATAGTGGGACAAAAGTCATCATGTGGGGAACCAGGAACAAGAAAATTAGTAGGGTATTTTATTTTCCCACACAAGACTTCAACATCTCTAACAATCCCAATTGGTGATATAGTGTCTCTATTGGCAAGTTTAATAGTAACATCTATTTCTTCTATCTCAGCAGGGGCTATGCCTTTCATAATTTCTTGATACAAAGTGTAAGGAATAGCACTCACACTAGCACCCATGTCACATAAACCATGATAATAGTGATCTCCTATTTTAACTGAAATGGCAGGCATGCCAACAACAGGTCTATGTTTATCTTTTCCATCAGGTTTAGCAATTCTAGCAGCTTCTTCACAGAAGTCAATAACATGCCCATCAATATCTTCTTCCAAGAGATCTTTAACCATAGCAATGCTAGGTTCTACTTTAATTTGTTCATCAGTTTTAGGTGTTCTAATATAACTTTTGTTAATCACAGTTGAAACTTTAGCATGTTCCTTTATCCTAACAGGGAAAGGTGATTTCTCAATATAAGCAGAAGGAACAACTGGATCAACATTATAAAGTATAGTTTCTTCTTTAACCGGTACCAGTTCTTTAATTTCTTCTATAATAGGTGGGTGATATTTAAACCACTTCTCTTTAGGCAGTTCAACATGAGTAGCAAATGATTCACAAAAGGAGGCGACTATCTCAGAGTCAAGTCCCTATTTAGTGCTAAACTTTTGAAAAGCATCGGTATTCATAAAATATTTAACACAATCATACTTAAGTTTAACACCCGACACTTTACCTTCGTCGAGTTCCCAATCTTCAGAGTTGCGTTTAACTCTTTCCAAAAGATCCCACCGGAATTCAATAGTCTTCTTCATAAAAGAACCAACACAAGAAGTATCAAGCATGGTTTGATCATTACGAGAAAGCAGAGCATAAAAATTCTGGATAATAATTTCTCTTGAGAGCTCATGATTGGAGCATGAATATAACATTGACTTAAGCCTACCCCAAGCTAGAGCGATACTTTCTCCTTCAGGAGGCCAAAAATTATATATATAATTTCGATCACGATGAACTAGATGCATAGGATAAAATTTTTGGTGGAACTCCAATTTCAAAGGATTCCAATTCCATGATCCAATATCATCGCATAGCCTATACCATGCCAATGATTTTCCCTTCAAAGATAAAGGGAAAACCTTTTTCATCACCTCATCTCCGGGTAAACCTGCAAGCTTAAACAATTCACAAATTTGTTCTACATATATCAAGTGCATATCAGGATGTTCAGTTCCGTCTCCTGCATAAGGATTAGCTAGCAGTTGTTCTATCATACCCGAAGGAATCATATTCAATATTTTCAGTAGGTGTGGTTGGTTGAGGGGTAGCTAATTGTGGTTCCGGACAAGGTGAAGATACCCCTAACAAACCCCTCAAAGGATTGTTTTCCATAGTAACAAGTGACAATAAATTTTAGCACACTATATAAATGTTTCCTTACCAAATTCCACTTACCAAAGGCGCTTCACTCCCCGGCAACAGCGCCAGAAAATAGCCTTGATGACCCACAAGTATAGGGGATCAATTGTGGCTCTTTTCGATAAGTAAGAGTGTCAAACCCAACGAGGAGCAGAAGGAAATGACAAGTAGTTTTCAGTAAGGTAATATCTGCAAGTGCTGAAATTGTAAGTAGCGGGTAGTTTGATAGCAAGATAATTTGTAATGAGCAAGTAATGATAATAGTAAGAAGTATGCAGAAAGGTAGCCCGATCCTTTTGAGGAAAAGGATAGGCCAAAACGGTCTCTAATGATAAGCAAAGCGTTCTTGAGGGTACACGGGAATTCATCTAGTCACTTTCATCATGTTGGTTTGATTTGTATTCGCTACTTTGATAATTTGACATATGGGTGGAACGGTGCTTAGGTATTGTTCTTACTTGAACAAACCTCCTACTTATTATTAACCCTCCCGCAAGCATCCGCAACTACGAGAAAAGTATTAAGAATAAATTCTAACCGTGGCATTAAACTCATGGATCCAATCGGTCCCTTACGGAATAGCGCATAAACTGGGGTTTAAGCTTCTGTCACTCTCGCAACCCATCATCTAATTTCTACTCCACAATGCATTCCCTTAGTCCCAAATATGGTGAAGTGTCATGTAGTCGACGTTTGTTGGGGATCGTTGCAGAAATTAAAATTTTCTACGCATCACCAAGATCAATCTATGGAGAAACTAGCAACGAGAGAGAGGGGAGTGCATCTTCATACCCTTGAAGATTGTGATGCGGAAGCGTTGCAATAACGTGGTTGGAGGAGTCGTACACGTAGCGATTCAGATCGCGGTCGATTGTGATCTAAGCGCCAAACAATGGCGCCTCCGCGTTCAACACACGTGCAGCCCGGTGACGTCTCCCGTGCCTTGATCCAGCAAGGAGGAGGGAGAGGTTGGGGAAGACAACTCCATCAGCAGCACGACGGTGTGGTGGTGGAGCTGCGTGGTTTCCAGCAGGGCTTCACCAATCACTACGGAGAACGAGGATGTGGAGAGGTAGGGTGAGGGAGTCCTGGATTAGGGGGTGTTCGGATAGCCGGACTATACCTTCAGCCGGACTCCAGGACTATGAAGATATAAGATTGAAGACTTCATCCCGTGTCCGGAAGGATCTTTTCTTGGCGTGGAAGGCAAGCTAGGCGTGCGGATATTCTAAGATCTCCTACCATTGTAACCGACTCTATGTAACCCTAACCCTATCCGGTGTCTATATAAACCGGAGGGTTGTAGTCCGTAGGACAACCATCATCATACACAATCATACCATAGGCTAGCTTCTAGGGTTTAGCCTCCTTGATCTCGTGGTAGATCTACTCTTGTACTACCCATATCATCAATATTAATCTAGCAGGAGTAGGGTTTTACCTCCATCGAGAGGGCCTGAACCTGGGTAAAATAAAGTGTCCCTTGTCTCCTGTTACCATCCGACCTTGACGCACAGTTCGGGACCCCCTACCCGAGATCCGCCGGTTTTGACACCGACATTGGTGCTTTCATTGAGAGTTCCTCTGTGTCGTCGCTTTTAGGCCCGATGGCTCCTTTGATCATCAACAATGATGAGGTCCAGGGTGAGACTTTCCTCCCCGGACAAATCTTCGTCTTCGGCGGCTTTGCTCTGCGGGCCAATTCGCTTGGTCGTCTGGAGCAGATCGAAACCTACACCCCTGGCCATCAAGTCAGGTTTGGAAGCTTAAACTACACGGCAGATATCCACGGAGACTTGATCTTCGACGGGTTCGAGCCACAGCCAAGCGTGCCGCACTACCTCGAGGGGCAGGATATAGCTCTGGCTCCAAATAGTGCCCTGGAGGCCGCACACGCACCGGCCCCGATCCTCGACTCGGAGCCCGCTGCGTTCTTTGAGGATGAACGGTTGGACGTCACCTCGGGGGCTGCGATCTTGAAGGCGATCGAGCCGAACGCCAGCCCCGCACTCCGCACGGCCCATGACTCCAAGGAGTCGAATTCTTCTCTGAACTCCGGGCCTCCCATGCCCCTGCCGATCGAATCCGATTGGGCGCCTATAATGGAGTTCACCGCCGCGGACATATTTCAGTACTCACCTTTAGGTGATATCCTGAATTCTCTCAAGTCTCTCTCTCTATCAGGAGAGCCCAGGCCGGACTATGGTCTGCGAGGTTGGGATTCGGACAACGAAGAAATTCAAAGCCCACCCACCACCCACTTAATAGCCACTGTCGATGATTTAACCGACATACTTGACTTCGGATCCGAAGACTTCGACGGTATGGACGACGAAGATGGAGACGAACAGGAACCAACACCTATAGGGCGCTGGACTGCCACCCCACCAAACGATGTGTTCATGGTGGATACCCCTAAAGGAAACGACAACAAGGAAAAAAGGGGACGAAAAAAGGGATAAAGCCTTCGAAAAGCAATCAAAGCGGCGACGAAAACGCCGAGCCAAGCCCCGCCTCGATCAAGACCCAGCCATAGAGCAGGATGAGCCGGTAGACGACGAGCATGCCTTAGAGCAACCGTCCGAACAGGGCAACGCGGATAGAGAGGACAGACAGCCCTCCCCCGGCCATAACAGAACTCCGGACGATCTCACGCCGGATAAAACCACGGAGCAGAAGAATCTCCATGAAAGGCTCGTTGCCACAGCACGCAGCCTGAAAAAGCAGAAGCGGAAGCTAAAGACGGCGGAAGATGCACTCAAAATAAGATGGAGCAAGGTAATCAAGACCGCAGACAAATACGGCGGCAGCCGCCGCACTAAAAGCTATCCGAAGAGAAAACTACTGCCCGAATTCGACCAAGAGGCCCTAGAGCCCTCGCATTCAAAAAATAAAAAAGCCACACGGTCGGATAGACGACCCCACGGCCACCATAAAACGGCAAGCGGCGCCGCACTCAATGCGGCATGCGGCCCAATTAAATACTCGCATCATGGCCCAGCCAGGTCCATTTACGGGCCAAGAAAGCAAGCTCTCACAAGCAATGCAAAAAAGCCATCATCAGAATCCGGCACACCCAAATACAGGGGCGCCGCACACCCCCTATGTTTCACCGATGAGGTCCTGGAATATGAATTTCCAGAGGGATTCAAACCCGTCAACACAGAGGCGTACGATGGAACAACAGACCCCGGAGTCTGGATCGAGGATTATATCCTCCACATACATATGGCTAGAGGAGATGATCTCCACGCCATCAAATATTTACCCCTTAAGCTTAAAGGGCCAGCCCGGCACTGGCTTAAAAGCCTTCCCGAAAACACAATTGGAAGTTGGGAAGAGCTCGAGGATGCTTTCCGAGTAAATTTTCAAGGGACCTCCCCCCCCCCCCCCGGACGCAGACGATCTCAGTCACATAACTCAACAGCCCGGAGAATCAGCTCGGCAGTTCTGGAACAGATTCCTTACTAAAAAGAATCAGATAGTGGATTGTCCGGACGCCGAAGCCTTAGCAGCTTTCAGGCATAATGTCCGAGACGAATGGCTCGCCAGACACCTCGGCCAGGAAAAGCCAAGAACAATGGCCGCACTCACAAGCCTCATGACCCGCTTTTACGCAGGAGAGGACAGCTGGTTGGCACGATGCAGCCCCAGCGACCCAAGTACATCCGAAATCAGGGATGGAAACGGAAAACCACGACGAAATAAGGACCGTCGCCGAACCAAAGAAAAAAGTCTGAAGAGCACGGCAGTCAATGCCGGATTCAAAAGCTCACGGCAAAATCAGACAAAACCACCCCTTCAGGATAATAGGGACGATCCGTCCAGCTTAAACAGAATCCTGGACAGAATATGTCAGATACACGGTACTCCTGGGAAGCCTGCCAATCACACCCACAGAGACTATTGGGTTTTTAAACAATCCGGAAGGCTTAACGCCGAACACAAGGGGCTCGATACACCAAGCGAAGACGAGGACGAACCCCAGAAGCAGAACACCAGGAAACAAAAGAACTTCCCACAAGAAGTTAAAACAGTGAACTCACTTCACATAACAAAACGTGTGGCACCCATAAAGGTACGCACAATAAAACCTATCCCTCAGGGGTCCCGCCACTGGTTATTAAAACCAATCATTTTTTATCAGCTAGATTATTCTAGAAATATCAAAAACGCAGGCCGGACTGCCCTGATACTCGATCCAATAATTGACGGATTCCAGTTTACCAATGTCCTTATGGATGGCGGCAGTGGACTCAACCTGATATATCAGGATACAATCCACCGCATGGGCATAAACCTAGCAAGAATCCGCCACAGCAAAACCTCCTTTCAAGGGGTAGCACCGGGCCCGGACACCCATTGTATGGGTTTTCTCCAGCTTGCAGTCATATTTGGCTCTGCCAATAACTTCCGTCGCGAAAGGCTGACCTTCCATGTCGTCCCGTTTTCAAGTCGCTATCAAGCACTAATGGGACGCGGAGCTTTCGCTCGCTTTAACGCAATACCGCACTATGCATCTCTCACGCTTAAGATGCCTGGTCCACGAGGCATCATCTCTTCAAAGGGAGCGCACTAAAATACGCCTCCTCCAAACGGACGATTGCGCGGCCGCTTAAACAGCCTCACAATAAAGTGGCCTCGCCAGCCAAAAGACTTTTTCGATATAAGTCATTAAAGGCCACGGACCCGGACTAAATGAGTTCGGCACAAGTCCATCATCAACGCAGGCTTAAAATGCCATATACCCCCATACCGGGGGCTATACGCAGAGACAATAAAGCTCAACTTTATATATTTTTTACTTTATATTTTGTTTATTATCTTTTTGTTCCGCACGACCCATTTTCAATTCAGTTCCTCTCTTTTACAGATGAACGTCGTGCGGCGCCCGTCCAGGACACGGCACAGCGGAGACACAGGCGCAGACGTGCAGTAGGGACCCGTCCTAAGGAATCTTTTAGATTAAGACCCTGCGTAAACCTTTTTTACTGTCTCTTGCTGCTATACATCCCCTGGTTTTTTCTACTATAACCAAGGAGGAGGCTGGCGTTTTGGCATGTGGCCATGCCAGAATTTTTGCTCATACCTGGAAACTAGGGGCTCTTTTTTTTAAGGGTGTTGTTTCACCCGCACTCATAAAGACCGAACACCTTAGGGAGTGTTCGGCGTCGCGAGTTTTGGCACTATATGCATCAGCTCCAAATCATGTCTTTGGTCAAATGTTGGGTTGCCCGGCTCCTGAGTTCAGCTACCTTACGTTCCGCTCTATCGGCTAAGGTAGCACCAGGAAAACTACTACGATTGTGCCCCGGTTCGGCCGGGTGAGCACCTCAGTAGAGAAAGCCGAAAACCGACTGTCATGATGTAGCGCGAGACTGGTCGCCACTCGATGACTTATAGGAATTTATTGGATTCCTCCGCTTTGACGAAGGGCCGTTTCCCGGTCAGGCACGTATGCGCCCCAAATTCGGGCAAGCGCAGTCGCCACTAAGGGGCTACCTAAAGAGTCCCACTGTCAAGCTCCTATGGCTAAGTGAAAGTGTTAAAGCATTATAGTCCGGTTGCCTAGCCCGCTGCGCTATCACCTCCTTTGTAGGACCAAGACGTTGGGTTAAGTGTGAAAATGCGTCTTCTGCACGCACCCCCGCACTATGTGCGTGGGGGCTGAAGCCAACGACTGCAATCTTTCAGAATTTATATATTAAAACGGCCGCACAGGAGGTGTTCTTAATACTTGAAGGCACAAGTCTAAAAAATGCCACTACAATTTATCAAAATATTGTTTTATGATTACATAAGCTATCATAATATAGCATCCTTCGAGCACTGCGTCTCTATTACGCGAGCGCCTTCAAGGACTTCCTTAAAATAGTGCTCGAAAGGTATTAGGCTTTTATCCGAATCCCGGGACGCAACAATGGTGGGCTCCATATCTGCCCAGTATGTCTTGACACGGGCAAGAGCCAGCCGAGCGCCCTTTATGCACGCTGACCTCTTCATAGCATCAACACGTGGCACCACGTCTAGAAATTGCTGCACCAAGCTGAAATAACTCTTCGGCTTCGATTTCCTCGGACATAGATGATCCATGATGTACTTCATGGCGAGTCTGGACAACCTATTCAGTTCGGCCCATTGGGCCAGGCGATCGTCCACTGCCAGTGGACGCTCTGGATTGATGAATTGCGACCAAAAGAGCTTCTCCACTTCATGATCCTTTTTATCTCGAAAGTGTTCGGTCGCATCAGCAGCACTAGCCGCCAAATCCAGATAGGTGTCCTCTACACTCCACATTCGGTCTAACGGGGCAAACTTCGGATCAAAAAAATTTCTCCGCAGTGAGAAGGGCTTTCCATCCGCAATTTGTCCGGCTTGACGCATCTCTTCCCTTGCCGCTCTCATTATAGAGCGGGCGTCCTTGGCGTCAGCAACAGCCTTCTCTAACCTCGTTTGCCTCACCCGACCCTCTTCTTCAAGAAGCTTGCATCGGTCAGCAGCACTCTTTAACTTTACGGCCATATCAGCCATCTCCTCCTTGCTTCGGCAATGGGCAGCCTGTTCGGCTTTCAGCTCTTCAAGGGCTTTCACGGCAGCCGCATCGCTTTTCTTGGCTTGTTCCTTCGCTCAGGCGAGTTCGTCCCTAAGACCCTCCACGGCGGCCGCACCATCTGCGTCAAGCATACACACGGTAAGATATTGACATAAAGCTCCTCTTACTAACCATCGCCCGATGATTTCAATACCTTGAGCATCATCAAGCCGCTTGTTAACAAGCGCGATGTCGGCTTCTGCCTCATCAAGTTGTCGCTTCAGTTCGGCAAATTCACGAGTCCGGCTTGACTCCAGACAATCCGCCACCTACATATAAAGGTGCCACTTAAAGGACCTGGGATTAAGATCCTCTGCGCGCCGTCAATTTTAACGACGCACAGAGTCTCAGGGGCTACTATCTACACAGGGCGCACTTTATTTATGCGCAATTAACACAAGTATACATTATTTAAAACATACCTCAAGGCCTGCCAGTAAACTTTTGACGGCCTCGTGCAATCCGCTTTCTGCGGATGAAATCTTTTCAAACACCGTGTTCATCAACGCACGATGCTCCTCTGAGACAGAGGCTTGCCCCAGCAGAATCTTTAGCTCCTCCGGCTGAACACCAGATGGTGCCAGATTCGTCCCATGGCCTCCCTCAAAGGCCGGGCGCGGAGAACCTCGGGGGGCCACATGGCCACCTTCCGCCCCTGTCGGATCCGGAGAAATCCTCCGCGACGACACTTCAGCGTCGCCCGCCTTGCTAGGCGATATAGAAGGAGGAGGCATTCCGCTCTCCATCATCTCCGGAAGAAGATCCCCCGAGGACGAGTTCTGCTAAGAAGGGCTGAGGTCCGAACTACAAAGTAAGGTTTCGGTTAAAACTTCTCAGATATAAATCAAGGATTTCTCTTAAAAGAAAAACTCTTATTCTACTTACGGCTCGCTAGAGAGCTGGTCCCTTCGAGGGTTTAGTTCGGCCGAGGGGCTCCCCGGTGTCGGGCCCTCTGACAAGGATTCTTTCCCCCGCTTCGAGGCTACGGTCTCCAGGTCGTCAGAGGCGGCCCTTTTCTTTCCCTTAGGAGAGCAATTATCGATTCCCCCCTTCGGAATGGCCTCTTTCGAGGAGGCCATGGTTTCCTTGTCCTCCCCCTTATTTCCCTCCAAAGGCACTACCTCCAGCATCCTAACTAGCGCGGGATCCAGCCTGGTTTCGGGAAGGGGAGCCGGACACCTGATCAGCTTCGCCTTCGCTATCCACTCCTGCTTAAAAGGAGAGGCGTTGTTAAGAGCAAGTCAATTATGCGGATAGAAGGTCCGGGCACAAGGTCACGTACTTGAGTATCCGGGCGATTGTGGCTTAAACCCACATCCTCGGTCAAATCCGGACTCACTTCTTGTGATCCGAAGAACAGTTTATACATCTCCGCGGGCGTCACGCCCATAAAATCCCGGAGAACTCGCGGTCCCTCTGGATTGAACTCCCACAGGCAAAGGGGGCGACGTTGGCCGGGCAGTGTCCGGCGAATCAGCATGACTTGTGTCACCTTGACCAGGTTGAGGTCTCCTTCCAAGAGATCCTTAATGCGGCCCTGCAGCAGAGGTACGTCTTTGGGCAAGCCCCGATCTAACCCTGTGTTGATCCACGACGCTAACCGCGGTGGGGGACCCGACCGAAAGGCAGGAGGCGCCACCCATGCGGTGCCCTGAGGAGCGGTGATATAGAACCACTCCTGTTGCCATAAGCCAAGCTCCTCTTGAAAAGCGCCCTCGGGCCATGGAGCATCGGCATTCCTTTTTACAGCAGCGCCTCCGCACTCTGCGTGGCGCCCCTGGATCATCTTCGGTTCTACTTTGAAGGTCTTGAGCCATAATCCGAAGTGAGGGGTAACACGAAGGAACACTTCGCACTCAACAACGAACGAGGAGATATGGAGGATGGACTCCGGAGCTAAGTCATGGAATTCTAGCCCATAATAAAACATCAGCCCCCTTAAAAGGGATCCATTGGGAAGCCTAATCCCCGAAGGAAGTGGGATATGAATACCACACTCTCACCGGGCTGAGGGCTAGGGATCACCTGTGTCGGGGAAACTGATCCACGAGCACCTATGGGGACGGAGCCCCTTTCAGTTCGGCGGGGGGCGGAGGTCGCACGAAGAGCAGATCGAGGCGGAGCACGCGAGCAGTTTACCCAGCTTCGGAGCTCTCCGGAGAGATAATACTCCTACTGCTGCTTTGTGGTTTGTATTGAGTTCTTGCTCGGGAGCGCTGAGTGCTACAGTACGCACCAGCAGCTAACGAGACCGAGCGTGAGTGTTCTACTGTCCTCCCCCTTTCTACGTTGTGCATGGGCCTCCTTTTATATGCTCAAGGGGTCTCCAACAGGTGGCAACGTAGACAAGGGTAAAAATGGAAAGGTGTTGCGGTTGGTACAGCTACCTGTACAGTGTATCATACCTAACCCTGATGGCAGGGGACAAGGGCATTAAATGCCTATCTACGTCGCCCAAACAGTGCAGAAAAGGGACCGTCAAGGACGCCACCGCTCGCCACGATGGCGACCTTGTCCGCGCCGCTTGCCACAGTGCACCCCTGGCTGCACAGCCTCCGATCACGTACGCCTGGAAGGGTCCCAGAGCGACACATTGGTGGGTGTGCTGGAGCGCGGGTACAGAGTGGTTGCTAGCCTGCCGCGGCAAAGTGCCTTACCGCGGTCGTTGTCTTGTCGCGTCGGGAAGCTTTCCGCTCGCCGGGCCTTGCCGGGACGCGTGGTGCGTCGCGGTAAGTACCTTGAGATGCCTTGGTTGGCCTTCCCGGCAAGCTCCTCTTGCCGAGGTCTCAAGCCTTGAGTGGCCTTCCCGGCAAGCTCCTCTTGTCGGGGCCTTGTCTTCTTGGCTTGAATACTTTGTTCTTGAATGGCTCCAAAGGAACCAAGGGGGTCATTTGCGGTCACCCGGCAAGCCTTGCCGCGGGGCGCTGCGACTGCCCGTGCACAAGTTCGGGATACTAGGGTACCCCTACTCTAGTACACCGACAGGAGCCCCCGGGCCTGGGCCACACACGGTGCCGAGCGCTGTTGGGCCAGGCCCAAAACAGGGCACGGGCACGCGCGGCCTGGGTCACGCCGCATCTGACTCCGCATCCACCGCGCCCTCCCCGAACAGCACGCGTCAATTGCGGCGTCGTGGGAGAAATCGTGGGTGGTTTCTTTATTCGGAAGGGCGAAACGTCCGCCCCCTCCCTCCTTATAAGCAGGGGAAACAGGGGCAGTTCGCGCCTTCCCCATAAACAGAGGGAGGCGTGGAGGCGTGGTTTTCGAGGCGTCCACTCCCCACGATCGCGGGGTGGGGAGAGGTCGCCTCATCCGTCGCCTCGGTTCTGTACGCCTGCCACGCGGCTTCCATGCGCTTGGGGTGGCGAACGGTGGAGGCGGGAAACCGGGCCGTCGTGGGTCGAGGCAGCGGGTCGGTCCCAGTTCCCTGCTCCTTCTGTGTCTTGATTAGCTGAGCGGGGCGGCCAAGCCCCCACCCTATTCCTTTATAAGGAGCGGGAGGGGGGACGGAGGCCCGTATTCTTTCATCTCCTCTTTCCTTCAGCTTTTTCTCCCCTCTCTCTCATTTGCCATGGAGAAAGGGAACCCTAGTCCTTCAACTGTGGCAGCGAGGGTCGCCGCTAGACAATGCGTCCCTCCTTCTCCCGCACCCATGGTGGCAGAGCCAGCCGTAAGGGGAAGAGGGAGGGGCGAGGCCGCGGGCGAGGTCGAGGGCGAGGTCGAGGCGCTCGGGGAAGAGGTGGACGGGGTGGCTCGCCGGCCTCGCCTCCGCCAGCGGTTCCTCTTCCCATGGCGGTCCATATTGGGGATGACCCTTGCGAGTTCTTTGTCAGGCTGCGTCGGCCGCCTCGTCGTCGCCTTCGTCTCCCGACTCCATTTGCGAGCGAGATGGAGTTGGATCCGCCCGAGACACTGAGGCTGCACATGAGGGGCTGTGGAATCAGCGGTACGCGAGTCCGCGTTGACTTCCCGGCCCCTAATGTGATGTATCTTGGTCGAGGGTGGAAGACGTTCGCCCGTATCCACCGCCTGACGGAGGGGCTCACCCTCCATTTTAAGCTGATGGAGGGCGGTCTCCTCTCCGTCAAGGTCTTCGGGTGCTTCGGAACTCGGGCAAGGTGCTGCGTGGAGAGCTCCTCTGATAGCAAAGACTCCTCCTCGAGCGAAAGTGACGAGGGGGACAGCGGCAGCGACGATGGGGGTAGCGGGCGGCAGGATGACGGGTCTGACTAGGTGTCGGGCGTCGCTCCGTGCGGCACCGGCGACCCCATCATCCGTGTCGCCGGCTCCTTGAACTTCTCGGGGTCGTCTCCTTGGGCGGCTGGCGTAGGGAGGCTGCGGAAGAGGAAGAGGGCAGGCGGCAAGGCCGTCAAGTCGGAGTACGTGGGCGTGACGCCCTCGACAGCGTGCTGACGTCCTGCCGCCTCGTCTTCGAGCCCTGCTTCCGGCGCCGCCATCACCATCCAGCCTTTGGACAGCCACCGAGATGTTCTCTTGTTGTCTTCTGCTACCCGTAGCTCGCCTAGGCGCCCCTTTTGCCCTTTTCGCCACCTTGACCTACCTCCTGAAGAGAGGGACAAGAAAGGGATTACGGGCACCTTATCTCCTTTTAATTTGTAAGCCCTCGGGCCTTAGCTGCATTTAAAACTTGTAATCCCATCATTCATGTTTTTCATTCTCTATGAACTGTACCTGAGTGGAATGTTTTTTGTGAAAAGGGGATGCTTGCCGGGTCACTTGTCTTGTGGGTGGAACCCACGTCAAGGAGCAAATCCTTAATATCTTTAAGATAGACACTTCTTTTCCCGGCAGCAGGCCCTGTCGTCTTCCCACGTCGCTCGACCTTTCTCACGCTTTTGGCAGAGGCAGGGATGAGGCGGGTTCAGGCTCCTCGTTTCGTCCCTTTGCTGCCGCGACTACGACCAAACCTGGCCCCAGGAACGAGCCCTAGGGCCTAGAGTCAGGGGAGCACGGTAGCTTTTAGGAAGAAACGAGGTTTCGCATACCTCAGTCCATAAGAGAATGCATGATAAGGGATGACAAACTTATCTGAGATTGCAGCCCCCGGCAACTCTGGTTCGCCGTGGGTGAGTCTTTGTACTTGCAGCCCCCGGCAACACTGGATTGCCGGGGTCCAGATGCTGGTCCGTCCTCCTTCTCTTTTTCGTCCTCAAGTGGTCCGGCCAGGATATGCGAGCCCTGCGAACCAAGGGAAACGAAAGAACGGCGAAGGGACGTACACCCGACCTCTAAGCTAGGGGTTAGCCGCTACTAAGCACTATCAACCCTAACCAAGGACGAGACTCGATCTAGCATGCATGCTATAACTTAGGGCGCCAGCGCTTCATCTATGCTCAGGGTCTGCGCCTGGCTTTGTACAAAGGATTACATGCAACAGCGGCAAGACTTGTACAAAAGGTGGTCGCCGGAACAGGGTCCGGCAACCGCGCCTTACGGGTAAAAATTACGAAGATGCTCGATGTTCCAGGAGTTGCTCAGCAGAATGCCATCTTCGGTCTCAAGGCGGACAGCGCCAGGCCTAGTGACTCGTTTCACCCGATAAGGGCCTTCCCACTTCGGCGTCAACTTGTTGGAATTCTTGGCGGAATGAACGCGCCGAAGAACAAGGTCGCCTTCCTCGAGACTTCTGGCGTTAACTTTGCGGCTATGGTAGCGGCGCAAAGCTTGCTGGTAGCGAGCAGCTCGTACAGCAGCCTGAAGACGGTCCTCCTCAAGGAGCAGCGCGTCATCTTGTCGCGGCTGCTCTTGCTCAAGCTCATCATAAGCAAGCACTCGAGGCGACCCGTATACAAGTTCCGTGGGGAGAACTGCCTCTGCTCCATAGACTAGAGCGAAAGGTGTCTGGCCAGTGGCTCGATTTGGCGTCGTCCTGATCGACCAAAGAACCACCGGCAGCTCCTCAATCTAGTTTCTTCCGCACCCGTGCAGCCTGTCGAAAGTCCTGGTTTTGAGTCCACGCAGCACTTCAGCATTTGCCCTCTCCGCTTGACCGTTGCTCCTGGGGTGAGCAACAGAAGCGAAGCAGACCTTGGCGCCAAGATCTTGGACGTACTGCATGAAGGTGCGGCTCGTGAATTGCGTACCGTTGTTGGTGATGATCCTGTTAGGGATCCCGAAGCGGCAAACAAT
Organism: Aegilops umbellulata; assembly: GCA_032464435.1. Lineage (NCBI taxonomy): Eukaryota > Viridiplantae > Streptophyta > Magnoliopsida > Poales > Poaceae > Aegilops > Aegilops umbellulata. The sequence continues at coordinate 381,788,998 of CP136054.1, forward strand.
CGTCCTGAAGAACTTGACTGCTGACTGTGATGTCACCTTCCTCACTGCTTCCACTTCCGGCCACTTTGTGAACTTGTCGATTGCAACGTACAAGTACTCAAAGCCCCCGACTGCTCGGGGGAAGGGGCCGAGGATGTCGAGCCCCCAGACCGAAAATGATCAGGATAAAGGGATCATCTGGAGAGCTTGAGCTGGCTGGCGTATCTGCTTGGAATGAAACTGGCACGCTTCACACTTGGTTACTTGTGCAGTTGCATCCTGGAGGGATGTCGGCCAAATGAAACCTTGCCGGAATGCTTTGCCGGCAAGTGCTCTTGCGCCAATGTGGTGACCACAAATGCCTCCATGTATCTCAGCCAACAGCTTCTGTCCATCTTCCGGGTGAATACACTTCAATTTCACACCGTTGAGTCTTCTTCTGTACAGTGCGTTGTCGACAAACTGGTACATACTTGACTGTCGGGCTACTCTTTCCGCTTCTTCTTGCTCTTCGGGAAGTTCTCCTGTCTGAAGGAAACGGACGATCCGCGGTGCCCATGCTGGAGCTTGCGGCTCGACAACAAGGACTAAAGGCATATTTGCTGCTGCGGGAACATCCGCTTCTACGGCGAGAACCTGCGGCTCAGCCGGAGCTTGACGTTCCCCGGCAAGCTTGCCGGAGCTTGACGTTCCCCGGCAAGCTTGCCGGAGCAAAACTTGACAGGAGCGTCTGCTTCAACGAAGCAAACCCTGGGGCTTGTCGGAGCAAACTACTCCTCAGCACTCTTGGCGTTGATCTTGGGGACCTTCTTGGCGGCGGCTTCGGGAAGCTCTGCCGGAAAATAGTCACCAGAAATCAACTTCCTCTTCTTGCTCTGTCCAGTTGATGGCGTAACAGAAGGTTGAGTCAGCTTGAGCACAAAGATCCCTGGTTCCACAGGTAACTTAAGTGTTGCGCACTTTGACAGGCCATCGGCAATGTCGTTCTGAGCTCTTGGAACATGTTCCATCTGTAGGCCGACAAAGTGCTCTTCTAGCTTCCTCACTTCATCAACGTAAGCTTCCATCAACGGACTCTGATAATTCTTGTTCACTTGGCGGACGACAAGCTGCGAGTCACCCCTGACAATGAGCTTCTTGATCCCAAGGTCTGCCGCGATCCTGAGACCGGCAAGCAAACCTTCATACTATGCAGTATTGTTTGTTGATTCCTCCTTGGGAAAGTGCATCTGGACTACGTACTTGAGGTGCTCTCCGGTGGGTGCGACAAGTAGCACACCAGCACCGGCGCCTTGCAGCGAAAAGGCACCATCAAAGTACATCAGCCACTCTTTGCTTGCCTCCTTGACGGGGATGCTCGTCTCTGGAATTTCTTCATCTGGTGTTGGCGTCCACTCTGCTATGAATTCTGCGAATGCTCTGCTTTGGATAGTTGAAGTGCTCTCGAACTTGAGGCCAAAGCTTGACAGTTCCAGTGCCCACTCAACAATCCTGCCTGTTGCTTCTGGATTCTGCAGTATCCTCTTCAGCGGAAAGCGAGTGACAACTGTGATCTCATGTGCTTGGAAGTAATGGCGCAGATTTCTCGAGGCCATAAGAAGGCCGAAAAGCAATTTCTGCACACTAGAGTACCTTGACCTAGCCCCCTGCAGAAGGGAACTGACAAAGTAGACTGGGCGCTGCACCATTTTCTTCTGTATCTCCTCGGGTGCCTGCGCAGATCCATCTTTGCCGGGACTAGAGCTTGTCGGGGAAGCCCCCTGCTTGTCACTGGATGCGCTCGCCGTGGTTGCTGGCTCATCATCTGCCTCCCTCTCCGCTACTAACGTAGCACTAACCACTTGATTGGTTGCCGCCAGATACAGCAGCAACTTCTCTTGTGGCTTAGGTGCGACAAGTATTGGAGTGGAGGACAGGTATCTCTTCAAGTCCTGCAGCGCAGCCTCCGCTTCCGGAGTCCATTTCATTGGACCTGCCTTTTTCAAAATTTTGAAAAACGGCAGGGCGCGCTCAGCAGACTTAGAGATAAACCTGCTGAGAGCCGCCACACAGCCGGCAAGTCTTCGTACATCCTTGACGCGCTTCGGTGCTTCAATCTGCTCAATGGCCTTGATCTTGTCGGGATTGGCTTCAATTCCCCGCTGAGACACGAAGAACCCGAGAAGCTTGCCGGAAGGGACTCCAAACACGCACTTCTCGGGGTTAAGCTTGAGGCTGATCTTGCGCAGATTTGCAAAAGTCTCTTCTAGATCTTAAATCAAAGTTGACTTGTCCCTGCTCTTGACCACTATATCATCCATGTAGGCTTCCACATTTCTGTGTATTTGCGGTTCAAAAGCAGTATGGACTACCCTCGCAAATGTTGAACCAGCATTCTTTAAACCGAAAGGCATCCGTATGACACAGTACGTGCCACAGGGAGTGATGAATGCGGTTTTCTCCTCATCCTCTTCTGCCATGAAGATCTGATGATATCCTGAGTATGCGTCAAGAAATGAAAGCAAATCACATCCGGCCGTGGAGTCAACAATCTGGTCAATGCGCGGCAAGGGAAATGGGTCTTTGGGACAAGCTTTATTAACATCGGTAAAGTCGATACAAAGCCTCCATTTCCCGTTTGCCTTGCGCACGACTACAGGATTGGCCAACCATGTAGGATGGAGCACTCCTCTGACAAGGCCTGCTGCTTCCAACTTCTTGATCTCTTCTGCGATGAATTCTTGGCGCTCCACTGCTTGCTTCCTGACTTTCTACTTGACGGGCCACGCATGAGGACAGACGGCAAGGTGGTGCTCAATTACTTTCCTGGGAACACCGGGGATGTCAGACGGTTGCCACGCAAACACATCGACATTCGCCCGCAGGAAAGCAATGAGCGCGCTTTCCTATTTAGGGTCAAGAGTGGCACTGATGGTGAAAGTACCACCAGTGCCGTCCTCCTAGGCGGACACCTTCTTGGTTGCTGGCGGAGCTGCCATTGTCTTCTTACACTTGCCGGTGGAGCTCGATGGTGCGTCCTCGATGGTAGCGCAGCACTCCGAAGAGGTGCGCTTGCCGGAGTGGGCATCAGAACTCTTGCCGGACTTGGTCTTCTTCTTCCCCCCGGGAGCTTCAGCGGCAAGTGTCTCGCGATCCGTTGCGGCTGCTGCTTCCCGGTAGATCTTGTCGGCACAAATAAGAGCATCTTTCTTATCGCCAGGGATAGAGATGACACTTATCGGGCCTGGCATCTTCAGCATGTTGTACGCGTAGTGAGAGGCCGCCATGAACTTGGCGAGCGTTGGACGGCCGAGAATCCCATTGTAAGGCAATGGAAAATCGGCAACGTCGAAAGTGACCCTCTCAGTTCTGAAGTTCAGCTCGCTGCCAAATGTCACCGGCAACGTGATCTTCCCCTTCGGCTTGCTCCTTCCCGGGTTGATCCCTTGGAATGTGCCGGTCCCTTCGAGCTCGCTGTCAGGGACTTGGAGTTTCCGGAGCACAGCGGAGGAGATCAGGTTCAAGCCGGCCCCACCATCAACTAGCATCTTAGTGACCTTGAGGTTGCGTATAGTTGGTGAGACCAACATCGGCAAGCACCCGACAGCAGTTATGCGATCAAGGTGGTCCTCAATATCAAAGATGATAGGCGTGCTGGACCATTTCATAAGCTTGCGTGACTCAACGGGTGGTTCTGCCGCATTGACTTCCCGCACCCACTGCTTTAGTTGGCGGTGTGAAGTATGCAGAGAAGCACCGCCGTCAACGCACAAGACCTCTGTGGCTTTCTGGAACTCCTGCTCACTGGTCTCGTCATCATCCATGTCTTCGTCGTCGTCGTCATCTTCATCCTTGTCGCGACCGCGGGGAGGTCTGTCTCCTTACCGCTGCTTGGCCTTGCCGCGGCGTCCTCCCCGGCCGGTGCGCTTCGTACCGGATCCTCCAGCACCTCCTTGGGCTTTCTCCTTGTCGTGTCGCTCGTACTCGGCCTTTTGCAGCTCGACAAGCTGCTCGACCTTCTTGCATCTCTGGAGGTCATGGCCCTTGGTGCGGTGGATCTTGCAGTACTGTTTGTTGGTGCCGTCCTGCTTGTCGGCGGCCGCCATAGCCTGGCAGTTGGCGCATGCGGCAACCTCCTTGCCGGAGCTACCAGCCTTGGCTTTCTTGGCGCCACCTCCGTTGCCGGACTGCTCAACAACTAGCACATCTTTGCCTTTCCTCTTCCTGTTGTTCCGCCGCCGGTTTTTCTTTGCCGGGGCAGCATCATCGCTGTCAGATCCTCCTGTTCCTGTATTCTCTCCGGGGAGTTTCCTCCCTTCCTCAGAACGTGCACACCTGTCGGCCAGGGCATACAGCTCACTGACGTCTCTGATCTTGCACATCCCCATCTCCTCCCGCATCATGCGGTTACGCACGTTCTGATGGAACGCGCTGATGACTGCGGCAGGGTGGACATCTGGGATGTTGCGTTGTACTTGGCTGAATCTCTGGATGTACTTGCGCAGGGGCTCTCCTTCTTTCTGGGCAAGCAGATGAAGATCACTCTCCTGGCCATGAGGTTTGTGGCCGCCTGTAAAGGCGCCGACAAACTGATGGCATAGGTCTGCCCAGGAAGATATGGAGTTGTCCGGCAAGTGCACGAGCCAGGACCTGACGTTGGGCTTGAGCACCAGCGGGAAGTAGTTGGCAAGGATCTTGTCGTCGCGCCCCCCAGCAGCTTGCACCGCGATGGTGTAGATGCTGGGGAACTCCGACGTATGCAACTTGCCGTCGTACTTCTCCAGTACGTCTGGCTTGAAATTCTTCGTGCTGGGCCACTGGACCTGCCGCAGCTCACGGGTAAACGCAGGGCAACCTACCGCGTACGGCAGGTCGCCTGGTTCCCCTGGCACATGCATGTCGACAGTGGGCCCAGCGCACTGATCTGACTGACGTCGTGCTTCTCTTCGGCGCTCGATGCGAGTACGAGCGTCTTCTTGCTGTCGTTCGTGAAGAACTTGGCGTTGATCGCGACGAGCTCGTGGATCCGATGAAGCAGTGGAGTCGCTGTCGCGGTGGACCCGGCGAGTCGGCGATCTTGGCCTTCGGGGTGGAGAGTGCACGGTGGTTGCACCCCCACCGGTCTTGTCGCCATCGGGTCTGGCTGACTTGCCGCGGCTGCGACGTAGTCGGTTGCCGTGGAGTGTCGCCGTTGGCGAAGCCGATGAGACTGTGAATGGTGGCCCTCCAGTCGTCGATCTTGTCTGGCGTTGGAGGGAAGTCTAGGAGCAGTTGAGCTCGCGCCAAAGCTTCTGCTGGAGTGGCGGGTAGCGGTGGCGAACGGTGCGAGGAGCGGGATATGCTAGGACTTCTAACTGCGTTAGAAGGAGCAATATCCCGTCCAGGCGACCGTGCCTCGCTCGCGCCAGCACGTTGGCATGCATGCTGGCCTGGAGCATCCCGAGATCCGCCAGCTCGATCTGGGTCCAGCGAGCGTATGGTACCATGAGTACCACGACGCTGCCGGTCCTGCGCCTCCTGAGATGGGCGCCGTGCATCTACGGATGCTCGGTCGTCGTGGGAGCCGGCTACACCGCCGATGGGCAGCGCAGCCTTGTCCTTGGACCTGGCGGCACCGTGGGCTCCCTCGTCGACGCCCGTTCTTCCGCCGGCGTCTTCCCCACCAGCTGTTTGCTCCGGCGGCGGTGGGTTTGTTGCGGACGGAGCAGCCGCCTCCGAAGCCTTCTTCTTCGGCGGCATGTCGATGAAAATGATGAAGATCTAGCTCGTGTGAATGCCGGATCAGGTTCACACAACCTCGACGCCCCCTACCTGGCGCGCCAAAGATGTCGGGGAAACTGATCCACGAGCACCTATGGGGACGGAGCCCCTTTCGGTTCGGCAGGGGCGGAGGTCGCACGAAGAGCAGATCGAGGCGGAGCACGCGAGCAGTTTACCCAGCTTCGGAGCTCTCCGGAGAGATAATACTCCTACTGCTGCTTTGTGGTTTGTATTGAGTTCTTGCTCGGGAGCGCTGAGTGCTACAGTACGTACCAGCAGCTAACAAGACCGAGCGTGAGTGTTCTACTGTCCTCCCCCTTTCTACGTTGTGCATGGGCCTCCTTTTATATGCTCAAGGGGTCTCCAACAGGTGGCAACATAGACAAGGGTAAAAATGGAAAGGTGTTGCGGTTGGTACAGCTACCTGTACAGTGTATCATACCTAACCCTGACGGCAGGGGACAAGGGCATTAAATGCCTATCTACGTCGCCCAAACAGTGCAGAAAAGGGACCGTCAGGGACGCCACCGCTCGCCATGATGGCGACCTTGTCAGCGCCGCTTGCCACAGTGCACCCCTGGCTGCACAGCCTCCCGCCACGTATGCCTGGAAGGGTCCCAAAGCGACACGTTGGTGGGTGTGCTGGAGCGCGGGTACAGAGTGGTTGTTAGCCTGCCGCGGCAAAGTGCCTTGTCGCGGTCGTTGTCTTGTCGCATCCGGAAGCTTCCCGCTCGCCGGGCCTTGCCGAGACGCATGGTGCGTCGCGGTAAGTACCTTGAGATGCCTTGGTTGGCCTTCCCGGCAAGATCCTCTTGCCGGGGTCTCGTGCCTTGAGTGGCCTTCCCGGCAAGCTCCTCTTGCCGGGGCCTTGTCTTCTTGGCTTGAATACTTTGTTCTTGAATGGCTCCAAAGGAACCACGGGGGTCCTTGGCGGTCAACCGGCAAGCCTTGCCGCGGGGCGCTGCGACTACCCGTGCACAAGTTCGGGATACTAGGGTACCCCTACTCTAGTACACCGACAACCTGTCCTTGAATAGGCAACATGTGCAAAATCTCGCCGGTCAGGAATTTAGCTTCCCTCAACATTAATACGTCCTCCTCCGTAACGGAGGAGGGCATCCATCGGCCTTGGAGGTTGGAGCCGGACATTGTCGAAGGTCCGGTGCACCTGGAATCTGGAAGCCTAGGGTGTTGGAACTCGAGGCGACGGGCGAGCTCGTTTTGAGAATAGAAGAGGGGGATAGGGTCTTGGTCTCTTTATAAAAGGCAGAATACCAAGAGCCCTCCCCGTAACGGTCTTGGACTAGCCTTTAATTAAGGCAAAACGTGCTAACGGGCACGACTGGGTTACCCACGTCCATATTAATGAGAATCCCATTAAAAGGGGCACACGATCTCTGCTTTGACAAGACGTGCCAAGGAAACCGCCTCGCTAAACATGCTGAGGTGGAACAATGACAAGAATTTATATAAAGAGCTTGGCCGCAGTGTTATGATGCACTGCGGAATACGTCAGCAGATTTGATTTGTGTTAATATTATTCTCTATATGGCAATATGTGGAAACTTATTTTGCAGAGCCGGACACTATTTTTGGTGTTTGTAATCTTCTTGAAGAACTTGGAGGAGGAACCTGCCTTGCAATGCCGAAAACAATCTGCGCGCCGGACTCGTTGTCATTGAAGCCTGGTTCAGGGGCTACTGAGGGAGTCCTGGATTAGGGGGTGTTCGGATAGCCGGACTATACCTTTAGCCGGACTCCAGGACTATGAAGATACAAGATTGAAGACTTCGTCCCATGTCCGGAAGGATCTTTTCTTGGCGTGGAAGGCAAGCTAGGCGTGCGGATATTCTAAGATCTCCTACCATTGTAACCGACTCTGTGTAACCCTAACCCTATCCGGTGTCTATATAAACCAGAGGGTTGTAGTCCGTAGGACAACCATCATCATACACAATCATACCATAGGCTAGCTTCTAGGGTTTAGCCTCCTTGATCTCGTGGTAGATCTACTCTTGTACTACCCATATCATCAATATTAATCTAGCAGGAGTAGGGTTTTACCTCCATCGAGAGGGCCCGAACCTGGGTAAAATAAAGTGTCCCTTGTCTCCTGTTACCATCTGACCTGGACGCATAGTTCGGGACCCCCTACCCGAGATCCGCCGGTTTTGACACCGACATAGGGTTGCGCCAAGAGAGAGAGAGAGAGAGAGAGAGAGAGAGAGAGAGAGAGACTCGTGTCTTTGGCAGCCCCAAAAAACCCCACTATTTATAGGAGGAGGGGAGGAGGGTGCGCCCCCTCTAGGGTTCCCACCCCTAGGGGGGGCGGCAGCCCCATATGGGATAGAGGGGGCGGCCAAGAGGGGGAGAGTGGGGGCGCGCCCTAGGGTGGGCCTTAGGCCCACATGCGCCTAGGGTTTCCCCCTTCCCCTCCTAGCTGCACCTTGGGCCCTGGTGGGAGGCCCACCAGCCCACTCAGGGGTTGGTCCCTTCCCACTCTTGGCCCATGCAAGCCTCCGGGGCTGGTGGCCCCTCCCGGTGGACCCCCGGAACCCTCCGGTGGTCCCGGTACATTACCGGTGACGCCCGAAACACTTCCGATGAACAAAACCTCGGTTCCTATATATTATTCTTTACCTCCGGACCATTTTGGAACTCCTCGTGACATCCGGGATCTCATCCGGGACTCTGAACAACATTTGGTAACCACGAAAAAAAATTCCCTATGACCCTAGCATCATCAAAGCTTAAGTGTGTAGACCCTACGGGTTCGGGAGGCATGCAGACATGACCGAGACATCTCTCTGTTTAATAACCAACAACGGGATCTGGATACCCATGTTGGCTCCTACATGTTCCACGATGATCCTATTGGATGAACCACGATGTCGAGGATTCAATCAATCCCGTATACAATTCCCTTTGTCTACCGGTATGATACTTGCCCGAGATTCGATCGTCGGTATTCCTGTACCTTGTTCAATCTCGTTACCGGCAAGTCTCTTTTACTCGATCCGTGACACATCATCCCGTGATCAACTCCTTGATCACATTGAGCTCATTATGATGATGTCCTGCCGAGTGGGCCTAGAGATACCTCTCCGCCACACGGAGTGACAAATCCCAGTCTCGATTCGTACCAACCCAACAGAGACTTTCAGAGATACTCATAGTGCACCTTTATAGCCACCCAGTTACGTTGTGACGTTTGGCACACCCAAAGCATCCCTACGGTATCCGGGAGTTGCACACAATCTCATGGTCTAAGGAAATGATACTTGACATTAGAAAAGCTTTAGCAGACGAACTACACGATCTTGTTCTATGCTTAGGATTGGGTCTTGTCTATCACATCATTCTGCTAAGATGTGATCCTGTTATCAACGACATCCAATGTCCATGGTCAGGAAACCGTAACCATCTATTGATCAACGAGATAGTCAACTAGAGGCTCGCTAGGGACATGTTGTGGTCTATGTATTCACACATGTATTGCGATTTCCAGATAACACAATTATAGCATGAACAATAGACAATTAGCATGAACAAGGAAATATAATAATAACCATTTTATTATTTCCTCTAGGGCATATTTCCAACAGTCTCCCACTTGCACTATAGAGTCAATAATCTAGTTACATTGTGATGAATCGAACACCCATAGAGTTCTGGTGTTGATCATGTTATGCTCGTGGAAGAGGTTTAATCAACGGATCTGCGACATTCGGGTCCGTATGCACTTTACAAATATCTATGTCTCCATCTTGAACATTTTCATGAATGAGTTGAAGCGACGCTTGATATGCCTGGTCTTCTTGTGAAACCTGGGCTCCTTGGCAAGGGCAATAGCTCCAGTGTTGTCACAGAAGAGAGTCATTGAGCCCGACGCATTGGGAATAACTCCTGGGTCGGTAATGAACTCCTTCATCCAGACAGCTTCATGTGATGCCTTCGAGGCTGCCATGTACTCCGCTTCACATATAGATCCCGCCACGACGCTTTGCTTGCAACTGCACCAGCTGACTGTCCCACCATTCAAAATATACACGTATCCGGTTGTGACTTGGAGTCATCCAGATCTGTGTCGAAGCTAACATCGACGTAACCCTTTACGACGAGCTCTTCGACACCTCCATAAACGAGAAACATATCCTTAGTACTTTTCAGGTACTTCAAGATGTTCTTGACCGCTGTCCAGTGTTCCATGTCGGGATTACTTTGGTACCTTCCTACCAAACTTACAGCGAGGTTCACATCAGGTCTGGTACACAGCATGGCATACATAATAGACCCTATGGCCGAGGCATAGGGGATGACACTCATATTTTCTCTATCTTCTGCCGTGGTCGGGCATCGAGCCGTGCTCAATCTCACACCTTGCAATACAGGCAAGAACCCCTTGTTGGACAGATCCATATTGAACTTCTTCAATATCTTGTCAAGGTACATGCTTTGTGAAAGACCAATGAGGCATCTCGATCTATCTCTATAGATCTTGATGCCTAATATGTAAGCAGCTTCTCCAAGGCCCTTCATTGAAAAACACTTATTCAAGTAGGCCTTTATGCTTTCCAAGAATTCTATATCATTTCCCATCAATAGTATGTCATCCACATATAATATGAGAAATGCTATAGAGCTCCCACTCACTTTCTTGTAAACATAGGCTTCTCCATAAGTCTGCGTAAGCCCAAATGCTTTGATCATTTCATCAAAGCGGATGTTCCAACTCCGAGATGCTTGCACCAGCCCATAGATTGAGCGTTGGAGCTTGCATACCTTGTCAGCATTCTTAGGATCGACAAAACCTTCCGGCTGCATCATATACAGTTCTTCCTTAAGGAAACCATTAAGGAATGTCGTTTTGACGTCCATTTGCCATATCTCATAATCATAGAAGGCGGCAATTGCTAACATGATTCGGACGGACTTTAGCTTGACTACGGTTGAGAAGGTCTCATCGTAGTCAACCCCTTGAACTTGTCGATAACCCTTAGCAACAAGCCGAGACTTATAGATGGTCACATTACCATCCGTGTATGTCTTCATCTTAAAGATCCATTTATTCTCTATGGCTCGCCGATCATCGGGCAAGTCTGTCAAAGTCGATACTTTGTTTTCATACATGGATCCTATCTCGGATTTCATGGCTTCAAGCCATTTGTTGGAATCTGGGCCCGCCATCGCTTCTTCATAGTTTGAACGTTCACTTTGTCTAACAACATTATTTCGAGGACAGGGTTGCCATACCATTCTGGTGTGGAACGTGTCCTTGTGGACCTACGAAGTTTAGTAGTAACTTGATCTGAAGTTCCTTGATCATCATCATTAACTTCCTCTCTAGTCGGTGCAGGCACCACAGAAACATTTTCTTGAGCTGCGCTACTTTCCGGTTCAAGAGGCAGTGCTTCATCAAGTTCCACTTTCCTCCCACTTACTTCTTTTGAGAGAAACTCTTTCTCTAGAAAGGATCCATTCTTGGCAACAAAGATCTTGCCTTCGGATCTGAGGTAGAAGGTGTACCCAATAGTTTCCTTAGGGTATCCTATGAAGACGCATTTTTCTGACTTGGGTTCGAGCTTTTTAGGTTGAAGTTTCTTGACATAAGCATCACATCCCCAAACTTTCAGAAATGACAGCTTAGGTTTCTTCCCAAACCATAATTCATACGGTGTCGTCTCAACGGATTTCGACGAAGCCCTATTTAAAGTGAATGCGGCAGTCTCTAAAGCATAACCCCAAAATGATAGCGGTAGATCGGTAAGAGACATCATAGATCGCACCATATCTAATAGAGTGCGATTACGACGTTTGGACACACCATTACGCTGAGGTGTTCCAGGCGTCATGAGTTGTGAAACAATTCCACATTTCCTTAAGTGCGTGCCAAATTCGTGACTCAAATATTCCCCTCCATGATCTGATCGTAAGAACTTTATTTTCCTGTCACGTTGATTCTCAAACTCACTATGAAATTCCTTGAACTTTTCAAAGGTCTCAGACTTGTGTTTCATTAAGTAGACATACCCATATCTACTCAAGTCATCAGTGAGGGTGAGAACATAATGATAACCACCACGAGCCTCAATGCTCATTGGACCGCACACATCAGTATGTATGATTTCCAATAAGTTGGTTGCTCAATCCATTATTCCGGAGAATGGAGTCTTGGTCATTTTGCCCATCAGGCATGGTTTGCACGTGTCAAATGATTCATAATCAAGAGACTCCAAAAGTCCATTTGCATGGAGTTTCTTCATGCGTTTGACACCAATGTGACAAAGGCGGCAGTGCCACAAGTATGTGGGACTATCATTATCAACCTTACATCTTTTGGCATTCACACTATGAATATGTGTAACATCACATTCGAGATTAAATAAGAATAAATCATTGACCAGCGGGGCATGACCATAAAACATGTCTCTCATATAAATAGAACAACCATTATTCTCAGATTTAATTGAGTAGCCATATCGCATTAAACGAGATCTAGATACAATGTTCATGCTCAAAGTTGGCACTAAATAACAATTATTGAGGTTTAAAACTAATCCCGTAGGTAAATGTAGAGGTAGTGTGCCGACGGCGATCACATCGACCTTGGAACCATTCCCGACGAGCATCGTCACCTCGTCCTTCGCCAGTCTCCGCTTATTCTGCAGCTCCTGTTTTGAGTTACAAATATGAGCAACCGCACCGGTATCAAATACCCAGGAGCTACTACGAGCGCTGGTTAGGTACACATCAATAACATGTATATCACATATACCTTTGGTATTGTCGGCCTTCTTATCCTCTAAGTACTTGGGGCAGTTGCGCTTCCAGTGACCGTTTCCCTTGCAATAAAAGCACTCAGTCTCGGGCTTGGGTCCATTCTTTGGCTTCTTCCCGGCAGCTTGCTTACCGGGCGCGGCAACCCCCTTGCTGTCCTTCTTGAAGTTCTTTTTACCCTTGCCTTTCTTGAACTTAGTGGTTTTATTCACCATTAACACTTGATGTTCCTTTTTGATCTCCACCTCCGCTGATTTCAACATTGAATATACCTCAGGAATGGTCTTTTCCATCCCCTGCATATTGAAGTTCATCACAAAAGCTCTTGTAGCTAGGTGGAAGCGACTGAAGGATTCTGTCAACGACCGCATCATCCGGGAGATTAACTCCCAGCTGAGACAAGTGGTTGTGAAACCCAGACATTTTGAGTATGTGCTCGCTGACAGAACTGTTCTCCTCCATCTTACAACTGTAGAACTTGTCGGAGACTTCATATCTCTCGACTCGGGCATGAGCTTGGAAAACCATTTTCAGCTCTTCGAACATCTCATATGCTCCGTGTTGCTCAAAATGCGTTTGGAGCCCTGGTTCTAAGTTGTAAAGCATGCCGCACTGAACCAGGGAGTAATCATCACTACGCGACTGCCAGGCATTCATAACGTCTTGAGTTGCTGGGAAAACAAGTGCGTCACCTAGCGGTGCTTCAAGGACATATGCTTTCTTGGCAGCTATGAGGATAATCCTCAGGTTACAGACCCAGTCCGTGTAGTTGCTGCCATCGTCTTTAGGCTTGGTTTTCTCTAGGAACGCGTTGAACTTGAGGGCAACATTAGTGTGGGCCATTCGATCTACAAGACATATTGTAAATATTTTAGACTAAGTTCATGATAATTAAGTTCATCTAATCAAATTATTCAATGAACTCCCACTCAGATAGACATCCCTCGAGTCATCTAAGTGATACATGATCCAAGTCAACTAGGCCGTGTCCGATCATCATGTGAGACGGACTAGTCATAATTGGTGAACATCTTCATGTTGATCGTATCTTCTGTATGACTCATGCTCGACCTTTCGGTCTTCCGTGTTCCGAGGCCATGTCTGTACATGCTAGGCTCGTCAAGTCAACCTAAGTGTATTGCGTGTGTAAATATAACTTACACCCGTTGTATGCGAACGTTAGAACCTATCACACCCGATCATCACGTGGTGCTTCGGAACAACGGACCTTAGCAACGGTGCACAGTTAGGGGGAACACAATTCTTGAAATTTGAGTGAGAGATCATCTTATTTAAGCTACCGTCGTTCTAAGCAAATAAGATGTAAAACATGATAAACATCACATGCAATCAAATAGTGACATGATATGGCCAATATCATTTTGCTCCTTTTGATCTCCATCTTCGGGGCGCCATGATCATCATCGTCACCGGCATGACACCATGATCTCCATCATCATTATCTCCATCATCGTGTCTTCATGAAGTTGTCTCGCCAACTATTACTTCTACTACTATGGCTAACGGTTAGCAATGAAGTAAAGTAATTACATGGCGTTTATGTTGACTCATAGTTCATAAATAAATTAAGACAACTCTTATGGCTCCTGTTGGTTATCATGCTCATCGACATGCAAGTTGTGGTTCCTATTATAAGAACATGATCAATCTCATACATCAGATATATCATTCATCACATTCTTTTGGCCATATCACATCACATAGCATACCCTGCAAAAACAAGTTAGACGTCCTCTAATTGTTGTTGCATGTTTTTACGTGGCTGCTATGGGTTTCTAGCAAGAACGTTTCTTACCTACGCAAAAACCACAATGTGATATGCCAATTTATATTTACACTTCATAAGGACCCTTTTCATATAATCCGATCCACAAGTGGGAGAGACAGACACCCGCTAGCCACCTTATGCAACTAGTGCATGTCAGTCGGTGGAACCTGTCTCACGTAAGCGTACGTGTAAGGTCGGTCCGGGCCGCTTCATCCCGCGATGCCGCCGAATCAAGATAAGACTAGTAACAGCAAGTAAATTGACAAAATCGATGCCCACAACAACTTGTGTTCTACTCGTGCATAGAAACTACGCATAGACCTAGCTCATGATGCCACTGTTGGGGATTGTTTCAAAAATTAAAATTTTCTACGCATCACCAAGATCAATCTATGGAGAAACTAGCAACGAGAGAGAGGGGAGTGCATCTTCATACCCTTGAAGATCGCGATGCGGAAGCGTTGCAAGAACGCGGTTGGAGGATTCGTACACGCAGCGATTCAGATCGCGGTCGATTCCGATCTAAGCGCCGAACAATGGTGCCTCCACGTTCAACACACGTGCAGCCCAATGACGTCTCCCGCGCCTTGATCCAGCAAGGGGGAGGGAGAGGTTGGAGAAGACAACTCCAGCAGCAGCACGACAGCGTGGTGGTGGTGGAGCTGCGTGGTTTCCAGCAGGGCTTCGCCAAGCACTATGGAGAACGAGGATGTGGAGAGGTAGGGCTGCGCCGAGAGAGAGAGACTCGTGTCTTTGGCAGCCCCAAAACCCCCACTATTTATAGGAGGAGGGGAGGAGGGTGCGCCCCCTCTAGGGTTCCCACCCCTAGGGGGCGGCAGCCCTAGATGGGATGGAGGGGGCGGCCAAGAGGGGGAGAGAGGGGGGGCGCCCTAGGGAGGGCCTTAGGCCCATCTGCGCCTAGGGTTTCCCCCCTTCCCCTCCTAGCTGCGCCTTGGGCCCTGGTGGGAAGCGCACTAGCCCACTCAGGTGCTGGTCCCTTCCCACTCTTGGCCCATGCAAGCCTCCGGGGCTGGTGGCCCCTCCTGGTGGATCCCCGGAACCCTCCGGTGGTCCCGGTACATTACCGATGACGCCCGAAACACTTCCGGTGGCCAAAACCTCACTTCCTATATATTATTCTTTACCTCCGGGTCATTTTGAAACTCCTTGTGACGTCCGGGATCTCATCTGGGACTCTGAACAACATTCGGTAACCATGTACAAACTTTCCCTATAAATCTAGCATCATCGAACCTTAAGTGTGTAGAGCCTACGGGTACGGGAGGCATGCAAACATGACCGAGACATCTCTATGGTCAATAAACAACAGCGGGATCTGGATACCCATGTTGGCTCCTACATGTTCCATGATGATCTTATCGAATGAACCACGATGTTGAGGATTCAATCAATCCCGTATACAATTCCCTTTGTCTACCGGTATGATACTTGCCCGAGATTCGATCGTCAGTATTCCTATACCTTGTTCAATCTCGTTACCGGCAAGTCTCTTTTACTTGATCCGTAACACATCATCCCGTGATCAACTCCTTGATCACATTGAGCTCATTATGATGATGTCCTACCGAGTGGGCCCAGAGATACCTCTCCGTCACACGGAGCGACAAATCCCAGTCTCGATTCGTACCAACCCAACAGACACTTTCGGAGATACCCGTAGTGCACCTTTATAGCCACCCAGTTACGTTGTGACGTTTGGCACACCCAAAGAATTCCTACGGCATCCAGGAGTTGCATAATCTCATGGTTTAAGGAAATGATACTTGACATTAGAAAAGCTTTAGCAGATGAAGTACACGATCTTGTGCTATGCTTAGGATTGGGTCTTGTCCATCACATCATTCTCCTAATGATGTGATCCCGTTATCTACGACATCCAATGTCCATGGTCAGGAAACCGTAACCATCTATTGATCAACGAGCTAGTCAACTAGAGGCTCACTAGGGACATGTTGTGGTCTGTGTATTCACACATGTATTACGATTTCCGGATAACACAATTATAGCATGAAAAATAGACAATTATCATGAACAAGGAAATATAATAATAACCATTTTATTATTGCCTCTAGGGCATATTTCCAACAACGTTCACATGACACCACTACAACATACATAGTATCAAAATATCGAACACATATCAAATTCACATGATTACTTGCAACATGATTTCTCCCGTGACCTCAAGAACAAAAGTAACTACTCACAAATGATAAACATGTTCATGATCAGACGGGTATTAAATAGCATAATGGATCTGAACATATAATCTTCCACCAAATAAACCATATAGTAATCAACTACAAGATGTAATCAACACTACTAGTCACCCACAAGCACCAATCTATAGTTCCGGTAACAAGATTGAACACAAGAGATGAACTAGGGTTTTAGATGAGATGGTGATATTGAAGATGTTGATGGAGATTGCCCTCCCCAAGATGGGAGAGTTGTTGGTGATGATGATGACGATGATTTCCCCCTCCGGGAGGGAAGTTCCCCCGGCGGCGCTCCTGCCAAAGTTTCGCCTCGAGACGGCGGCGCTCCGTCCCGAAAGGCTTCTCCTTATTTTTTCTAGGTAAAAATGACTTATATACCAGAAGATGGGCACCGGAGGTGGGCCGAGGAGGGCACAACCAACCAGAGTGCGCCTGGGCTCCCTGGCACGCCCAGGTGGGTTGTGCCCACCTGGTGGGCCCCCTTAATACGTCCATTTTGCATCATGTTTTCTTACTGTTATTTACAATGTTTTTATCCATAAGACTGGGAACTCGACGAAGGTAAAGATTCAGGTATAAAGCTTAAGTATGATTGTGTTAAATCTTTTATGGATATCGATGCTTTTCAAAAGTTTAGCACTAAATATGGACTTGACTTTGAGATAGTAGCCGCCTTTTGTGAATCATTTGCTCTCGTGTCGAACTCCCTAAAGAGAAGTGGCTTAGATATCACCCACCTATTAAAGATGAAATTAAAGAACCGGTACCACTTAAAGAAGAAACTATACTTTATAATGTTGATCCAGTTGTTCCTACTGCTTATATTGAGAAACCTCCTTTTCCTGTTAGGATAAAGGAACATGCTAAAGTTTCAACTGTGGTCTACAAAAGCTTTGTTAGAACACCTAAACCAGATGAATAAATTAGAGTTGAACCTAATATTTCCATGGTTAAATATCTCTTAGAATAAGATGTGGATGGGCATGTTATCTACTTCTGTGCAGAAGCTGCTAGAATTACCAAACCTGAAAAAAGGGATAAAAATAGACCAGTTGTTGGCCTGCCTTTCATTCCAGTTAAAATAGGAGATCACTGTTATTAGGGTTTAAGTGATATGGGTGCTAGTGTGAGTGATATTCCTCACAAGTTATATCAAGAAATTAAGGAGGACATAGCACCTGTTGAGATAGAAGACATAGATGTTACTATTAAACTTGCAAATAGAGACATTATATCACCAGTTCGGATTGTTAGAGATGTTGAAGTCTTGTGTGGGAAAACAAAATATCCTACCGATTTTTTTGTTCTTGGTACCCCACCTGATGACTTCTGTCCCATTAACTTTGGTAGACCTTTTTGAACATAGATAATGCGAGGATAGATTACATGAAACAAACTGTGGGTGTTAGCTTTAGTGATGAGTCTCATGAGTTTAATTTTTCCAAGTTAGTAGAAACCATCATGAAAAAGAATTTCCTAGTAAGGATGAATTCATTGGTCTTGCTTCTATTGATGTGCCACCAACTAATCCTTTAGAGCAATACTTGCTAGACCATGAGAATGATTTACATATGCATGAAAGAAATGAAATAGATAATATTTTCTTTGAACAACGTCCTCTGCTTAAACACAATTTTCCTATTGAAACTCTTGGAGGTCCGCCTCCACCTAAAGGTGATCCTGTGTTTGAATTAAAACAATTGCCAGACACTTTGAAATATGCTTATCTTGATGAAAAGAAGTTATATCTTGTTATTATCAGTGCTAACCTTTCAGAACATGAAGAAGAAAGATTATTGAAAGTTCTAAGGAAGCACCGAGCTGTCATTGGATATACTCTTGATGATTTAAAGGGCATTAGTCCCACTCTATGTCAGCACAAAATTAATATGGAACCTGATGCTGAACCAGTTGTTGATCACCAATGTCGGTTAAATCCAAAGATGAAAGATGTGGTAAGAATGGAAATATTAAAACTTCTCGAAGCAGGTATAATCTATCCTATAGCTAATAGTTGATGGGTAAGTCCTGTTCATTGTGTCCCTAAGAAAGGATGTATAACTGTTGTTCCTAATGATAAGAATGAACTTATTCCACAAAGAATTGTTACAGGCTATAGAATGGTAATTGATTTCAGAAAATTAAATAAAGCTACTATACCCTTTGCCTTTTATTGACCAAATGCTTGAAAGATTATCTAAGCGCACACATTTTTGCTTCCTTGATGGATATTTTGGCTTCTCGCAAATACCTGTTTCTCAACCTGATCAAGAAAAGACCACTTTTACTTGTCCTTTTGGAACCCATGCTTATAGGCGTATGCCTTTTGGTTTATGTAATGCTCCTGCTACCTTCCAAAGATGTATGATGGCTATGTTCTCTAACTTTTGTGAAAAGATTGTTGAGGTTTTCATGGATGACTTTACTGTTTATGGGAAGTCTTTTGACAATTGTTTAAGCAATCTTGATCGATTTCTGCAGAGATGTGAACAAACAAATCTTGTCTTGAATTGGGAGAAGTGCCACTTTATGGTGAATGAAGGCATTGTCTTGGGTCATAAAATTTCTGAAAAAGGTATTGAAGTGGACCAAGCTGAGGTTGATGCAATTGAGAAAATGCCATGTCCTAAGGTCATAAAAGGTATTCGTAGTTTCCTAGGCCATGCTGGTTTCTATAGGAGGTTTATTAAAGACTTCTCAAAAATTTCTAGGCCTGTCACTAATCTTTTGCAAAAGGATATTCCTTTTGTTTTTGATGATGATTGTTTAGAAGCCTTTGAAACACTCAAGAAAGCCTTAATTACTGTACCTATTGTTCAACCACCTGATTGGAATTTGCCTTCTAAAATTATGTGTGATGCTAGTGATTATGCTGTTGGTGTTGTTCTAGAACAAAGAGTTGATAAGAAATTGAATGTTATTCACTATGCTAGTAAAACTCTAGACAGTGCTCAAAGAAATTATGCTACAACTGAAAAATAATTCTTAGCAGTGGTGTTTGCTTGTGATAAATTTAGACATTATATTGTTGATTCCAAAGTAACTGTTCACACAGACCATGCTGCTATTAAATATCTTATGGAAAATAAAGATGCTAAACCTAGACTTATTCGTTGGGTTCTCTTGTTACAAGAATTTGATTTGCATATTATTGATAGAAAAGGAACTGAGAATCCCGTAGCTGATAACTTGTCTAGGCTTGAAAATGTGCTTGATGACCCACTTCCTATTGATGATAGGTTTCCTGATGAGCAGCTAGCTGCAATAAATGTTGCTAATAGTACTCCTTGGTATGCTGACTATGCTAATATATTGTTGCTAAATATTTACCACCTATATTTACATATCAACAAAAGAAAAAAATTCTTCTATGATTTAAGACATTACTTTTGGGATGACCCACATCTTTATAAAGGAGTAGATGGTATTATTAGATGTTGTGTACCTGAGCATGAACAAAGATAAATCCTATGGAAATGTCACTCCAAACCGTATGGAGGGCATCATGCTGGAGATAGAACTGCTCACAAGGTATTGCGATCTGGATTTATTGGCCTACTCTCTTCAAGGATGCCCGTAAGTTTGTGTCATCTTGTGATGAATGCCAAAGAATAGGTAATATTAGTAAGCGTCAGGAGATGCCTATGAACTATTCACTTGCTGTTGAACCTTTTGATGTTTGGGGATTTGATTACATGGGACCTTTTCCTTCCTCTAATGGGTATACACATATTTTGGTTGTTGTTGATTATGTTACTAAAAGGGTAGAAGCTATTTCAACCAGTAGTGTTGATCACGACACCTCTATTAAAATGCTTAAGGAAGTTATTTTCCCAAGGTTTGGAGTCCCTAGATATTTAATGAATGATGGTGGTTCACACTTTATTCATGGTGCTTTCCGTAAAATGCTTGCTAAGTATGATGTTAACCATAGAATTGCATCACCTTATCATCCTCAGTCTAGTGGTCAAGTTGAGCTTAGCAACAGAGAAATAAAATTAATTTTGCAAAAAACTGTTAATAGGTCCAAGAAGAATTGGTCTAAGAAATTAGATGATGCACTTTGGGCTTATAGAACAGCATATAAAAATCCTATGGGTATGTCTCCTTATAAAATGGTTTATGGAAAAGCTTGCATTTGCCTCTTGAGTTAGAACATAAAGCATACTAGGTAGTTAAAGAACTCAATTATGATTTCAAACTTGCTGGTGAAAAGAGGATATTTGATGTAAGCTCATTAGACGAATGTAGAACCCAAGCTTATGAAAATGCAAAGTTACTCAAAGAAAAAGTTAAAAGGTGGCATGACAAAAGAATTCAAAAATGTGAGTTTAAACTTGGAGAATATGTTCTTTTGTACAACTCTCGTTTTAGATTCTTTATAGGAAAACTCCACTCTAAATGGGAAGGCCCTTATGTCATTGAGGAAGTTTACCGGTCGAGGGCAATCAAAATAAATAATTCTGAAGGTACTAACCAGAAGGTTGTCAATGGACAATGAATAAAGCATTATATCTCACGTACGCCTATTAATGTTGAAAGCAATATTATCCAAACTTTAACACTGGAAGAGTACATAAAAGAGTCCTTGCGGAACACTCCAGAATCGTCAAAATAAGGAGGTACATGATACGGTAAGTAAACGGACTCCGAAAAATCTGCAAAAATATTTTTTGTCAGTTTTGGAATAATTTAGAATTTTAGAAATAAAGAAACTTCCAGGTTGCGTCCTCTGGTGGGCACCTGGCGCGCCCAGGTGGGTTGTGCCCACCTGGGACACCTCCCATACTCTGTTTTTTTCTGTATGCTTGCCTTGCAAGATAAAAAATCTATATATACTTCCCTAACCTATTAACCACCGTGTCACGGAGAAAATCCTTTGTTCTCTCTTTTCTTGCTATTTCTGGTCAGATTTATCAAGCTAGGCATCATGTCTTCCTGCTCCTTCAACCACATGGAAGAAGATGCTTGGGTTATGAAGATCGAGACGAAGAGGGAGGAGCCTATGGACACCACCAGGAGAACTGAGTATCCGGTATGGGCACTCCCCTTGGCTTCCGCCAAGCTTGGGGGAGGTGCCTCGGTATCATATCATCCCACTATCTTTTTATTGTTACTTACCTTAGTTCAATCTTTTGCTTAGATGAATAAAGTTTAGTTCGATCTTTTCTTCTTTGAGAGTTTGCTTAGTGATCTATAATTATTTTCGTGTGCAAGTTATATAATAAAGTTAGTTTGAGTTTTTACTTTCTTTACTTCCTTGTTGCAAATAAAGAAAAGAAATAAGAAAGAAAAGAAAAAAATAGAAAGAAAGCGAATAAAAGAAAGGAAATAAATCAATAAGATCATATACTAATCCTAAGGTAGGTGATAGCACCACATAAGGAAAAGTATAAGTAAGAAAAATTTATTAGAGATTGACAAACATAGCATTGGTCAGTGATGCACCTCATGAAAGAATTAATAAGGGAAGGGAAGATTCGCATATAAATATACTATCCTAGAAATCTTTTGTGATTGTGAGCCCTCATCAAAATATTATATGCCAAAATTGTTGACGTTGGACAAGGAAAACAACGTAATGGTCTATGTATGTTTATATTCACATAGAAGTCATATTGTCATAGATCCTTCAACATGTGATGCTTGCCCCCTATCTTTGCTAGCCAAAAATTCTGCACTAAGTAGAGATACTACTTGTGCATCCAAAAACCCTTAAACCCAAATCTTTTTCAAGTGTCCACCATACCTACCTAGGGATTGAACAAGATCCCTCAAGTAAGTTGTCATCGGTGCAAAAAGGCAATAAAATTGCTTCTAAATATGTGAGATCTTTTAGTGTAAGAGAAAATTGAGCGTTGCACGAACTTGGATGACAACGAATAAAAGCGACAGACTGCACAATAAAGGTTGTCATCTTAAGGGGCAATGTAACGTGACGTTCTTTTGCACTAAGGGGTTGAGCATGCAAACAAATAAGCGCATGGCAACCTCTGCTTCCCTCTGTGAAGGGCCTATCTTTTACTTTTATGTATTTAATTTTATGCAAAGAGTCAAAGTTTTCCTTCTAATCCTTTTATTTTTCTCTTTTGGCAAGCATCATGTGGTGAGGAAAGATCTAGGCACATATGTCCAGTTGAATATAGATAGCATGAGTTATTATGGTTGACATCACCCTTGAGGTGAGTATGTTGGGAGGCAAAACTATAAGCCCCTATCTTTCTATGTGTCCGGTTGAAACGTTTTGCTCATGTGTACAAGGTGAGTGTTAGCAATCATAGAAGACTATATGATGGTTGAGTATGTGGACTTGCCTAAAGGCTCCTACATGTGACCCTTCCAGAAAAGATGATGAATTGTAGTTGCAAAGTTGACTGAGAACATAGTTTGTTGGTTTCTAATAAAGTTTTTGCTTTATACTTCGATTGTGCGATGAACTGTTACTTATTCATGGGAAGTGTATGATAAAAGTTCTATGATAAAAAGTCCTATGTTTAATTTTGTTGCTGCTATAATAATCAACATGATGCTTCTATGTCCGTATTTTGTTTTTATCGACACCTCTCTCTCAAAGCATGTGGACATGTTTTTTGATTTCGGTTTTCGCTTGAGGACAAGCGAGGTCTAAGCTTGGGGGAGCTGACACGTCCATTTTGCATCATGTTTTCTTACTGTTATTTACAATGTTTTTATCCATAATAATGCTTTTTGGAGTAATTCTAATGCCTTTTCTCTCATAATTTGCAAGGTACACACAAAGAGGGAGAATTCCGGTAGCTGGAAATCTGGACCTGAAAAAGCTACGTCTGGCCACCTATTCTGCACAACTCCAAATGAGCTGAAACTTCACGAAGATTTTTTATGGAATATATAAGAAATATTGGAGCCAATAAGTACCAGAGGGGGCCACCAGGTGGGCACAACCCACCTGGGCGCGGCAGGCCCCCCTAGCGCGCCCTGGTGGGTTGTCGCCTCCTCGGCCCACCTCTGGTGCCCATCTTCTGGTATATAAGTAGTTTTGACCTAGAAAAAAGAAGGATAATACTTTTGGGACGGAGTGCCGCCGTCTCGAGGTGGAACTTGGGCAGGAGCACTTTTGCCCTCCGGCGGAGCGATTCTGCCGGGGGAACTTCCCTCCCGGAGTGGGAAATAATCGCCATCGTCATCACCAACAACTCTCCCATCTTGGGGAGGCCAATCTCCATCAACATCTTCACCAGCACCATCTCATCTCAAACCCTAGTTCATCTATTGTATTCAATCTTGTTACCGGAACTATAGATTGTTGCTAAGGGTGACTAGTACTGTTGATTACACCTTGTAGTTGATTACTATATGGTTTATTTGGTGGAAGATTATATGTTCAGATCCATTATGCATATTAATACCCCTCTGATCATGAGCATGTTTGTTGTTTGTGAGTAGTTACTTTTGTTCTTGAGGTCACGGGAGAAATCATGTTACAAGTAATCATGTGAACTTGATATGTGTTCGATATTTTGATAGTATGTATGTTGTGATTCCCTTAGTGGTGTCATGTGAACAACGACTACATGACACTTCACCATATTTGGGCCTAAGGGAATGCATTGTGGAGTAGTAAATAGATGGTGGGGTTGCGAGAGTGACAGAAACTTAAACCCCAGTTTATGCACTATTCCGTAAGGGACCGATTGGATCCAAGAGTTTAATGTTATGGTTAGGATTTATCCTTAATACTTTTCTTGTAGTTGTGGATGCTTGCGGGAGGGTTAATCATAAGTAGGAGGTTTGTTCAAGTAAGAACAGCACCTAAGCACCGGTCCAGCCACATATCAAATTATCAAAGTAGCGAACACAAATCAAACCAACATGATGAAAGTGACTAGATGAAATTCCCGTGTACTCTCGAGAATGCTTTGCTTATCATAAGAGACCGTTTTGGCATGTCCTTTGCCTCAAAAGGATTGGGCTACCTTTCTGCATACTTGTTACAATTATCGTTACTTGCTCGTTACAAATTATCTTGCTATCAAACTACTCGCTACTTACAGTTTCAACACTTGCAGACTGATACGTCTCTGTCGAATCTATAATTTTTTATTGTTCCATGCCAATATTATTCAACTTTCTTATACTTTTTGGCAACTTTTTATACTATTTTTTAGGACTAAGATATTGATCCAGTGCCCAGTGCCAGTTCCTGTCTGTTGCATGTTTTATGTTTCGCTGAAACCCCATATCAAACGGAGTCCAAACGGGATAAAAATGGACGAAGAATTATTTTGGAATATTTGTGATTTTTGGGAAGTAAAATCAACGCGAGACGGTGCCCGAGGTGGCCACGAGGGTGGGGCCCACACCCGCTCCAGGAGGGCACGCCCCCCACCCTCGTGGGCCCCTCGTAAGGCGGTTGATGCTCTACTTTTGCCGCAAGAAAGCTAATTTTGGAAAAAGATCTGGGCGAAGGTTTCAATCCAATCGGAGTTACGGATCTCCAGATATAAAAGAAACGGTGCCAGGGCAGAATCCCAGAACGCAGAAACAGAGAGAGATAGAGAGATAGATCCAATCTCGGAGGGGATCTCGCCCCTCCCATGCCATGGAGGCCAAGGACCAAAGGGGAAACTCTTCTCCCATCTAGGGAGGAGGTCAAGGAAGAAGAGGAAGAAGGGGGGCCCTCTCCCCCTCTCCTCCGGTGGCGCCGGAACGCTGCCATGGCCATCATCATCATCACCGCGATCTTCACCAACACCTCCGCCATCTTCACCAACATCTCCATCACCTTCCCCCCTCTATCTACAGCGGTCCACTCTCCCGCAACCCATTGTACCATCTACTTGAACATGGTGCTTTACGCTTCATATTATTATCCAATGATGTGTTGCCATCCTATGATGTCTGAGTAGATTTTCGTTGTCCTATCGGTGGTTGATGAATTGCTATGATTGATCTAATTTGCTTGTGGTTATGTTGCTGTCCTTTGGTGCCCATCATATGAGCGTGCGCGTGGATCACACCATAGGGTTAGTTGTATGTTGATAGGACTATGTATTGGAGGGCAAGAGTGACAGAAGCTTCAACCTAGCATACGGGATTGAAGGGGGACCAATTTATCTTAATGTTATGGTTGGGTTTTACCTTAATGAACGTTAGTAGTTGCGGATGCTTGCTAATAGTTCCAATCATAACTACATAGTATTCCAAGTAAGGGATGACATGCTAGCAGTGGCCTCTCCCACATAAAACTTGCTATCGGTCTAGTAAACTAGTCAATTTCTTAGGGACAATTTTGCAACTCCTACCACCACTTTTCCACACTCGCTATATTTACTTTTTTGCTTCTTTACTTACAACAGCCCCTAGCTTTTATTTACGCTCTCTTTATATTCTTGCAAACCTATCCAACAACACCTACAAAGTACTTCTAGTTTCATACTTGTTCTAGGTAAAGTGAACGTCAAGCGTGCGTAGAGTTGTATCGGTGGTCGATAGAACTTGAGTGAATATTTATTCTACCTTTAGCTCCTCGTTGGGTTCGACACTTTTACTTATCTAAAACTGTTGTGATCCCCTATACGTGTGGGTTATCACAACCTTTTTCTAGCGCCGTTGCCGGGGAGCAATAGCGTGGGGTGAATATTCTCGTGTGTGCTTGTTTGCTTTATCACTAAGTAATTTTTATTTGTTGTTCTTAGTTGTTCTCTATCTTTAGTTGTGGATATGGAGCACGAAATACCAAAAAAGTTAGGTGTACTTGCTGCTCATGGAGATGTTGAACCTCCTAAAACCCTCGATGCTCAATATGCGAAAAATATTATGTACCACTTTGATAATCCTGAGAAAACCTCATTTAATTTGGTAATAGGATTATCGTTGGATCAACGTGAATACTTTAGGGATTATTGCTTGACACAAAAAGGGAAACTATTATGGGATCAAATTTATATATGAAGTGGTATGCTCGGCAAGTATGCTTGAGTTATGATTATACTTGTTGCTCTAGGATGAAGGCTCCACACCTCCCCTTTCTATGCAAATTTAATGATAATAAAACCTTAGCTTCTTATGCTAATGGTATATATGATTACTATCATGTGGAACAAATAGAAGAATTTGTTGCTTTTATGGGTGCTTATGAAATTGAATCTATGTTTAAAGAGTTTGAAGATTTTGATGATGCTGTTTATAGACCTGAAAATTTAGCTATCCTGAAATATTGTTATGAGAATTATGAATACAATTACGAAATTAATGCACTTATTGAGAAAGTGTCCGCTGTCCAAGAAGAGACTAATATTTTGCAGGAATCTATGGAAGAAGAAGTTGATGAAATTGTGAGCTCATTGGATGAAAAAGATGAGGAGGAGAGCGAAGAACAAAAGGAGGAAGAGCAGATTGATCACTCGTGCCCACCTTCTAATGAGAGTAACTCTTCAACTCATACATTGTTTAATTTCCCATCATGCTTACCGAAGGATGAATGCTATGATAATTGCTATGGTCCCGTTGATTCTTTTGAAATATCCCTTTTTGATGATGCTTGCTATGCTTGTGGCCAAGATGTCAATATGAATGATGCTTATGGAGATGAAATTGCTATAGTTCCTTATGTTAAACATGAAACTGTTGCTGTTGCACCCACGCATGATAGTCCTATTATCTTTTTGAAATCTCCCGACTAAAATATATTGGAGAAGTTTGTGCTTATTAAGGATTATATTGATGGGTTGCCTTTTACTACTACACATGATGATTTTGATAGATATAGTATGCATGTGCTTGCTACTCCTACTTGCAGTTATTATGAGAGAGGAACTATATATCTCCACCTCTCTATGTTTCCAACATGATAAAATTGCAAGAAACTACTTATACTATGCATTGGCCTTTACTATGTGTGCATGAATTGTTCTTTTATGACATGCCGATGCATAGAAAGAGAGTTAGACTTCGTCATTACATGATATATGTTACTTTGTGCTCACTACTAAATTGCAAATCATTGCTAATTAAAATTGGCTTTGATATACCTTGGGATCCGGGTGGATTCACTACTTGAGCACTATCTGCCTAGCTTAATGGCTTTAAAGAAAGCGCTGCCAGGGAGACAACCCGGAAGTTTTAGAGAGTCATTTATTTCTGTTGAGTGCTTTCATATAGTTTAAAAACAACAAAAATAAAGAGGGGAACCCAAAACTTTTCAAAAAGAAAAGCGAAAGTGAGAAAGACAAGCATTGTTGAAGTGGGAGAGCTCCTTGAACTTTGTTCGTGCTCACAGAAACTTTGTGAATCTTGATTACAGAAACTTTTCAACAAAAATAATTATCCCCTTGTACAATTCCATTGTATTATTAAAATAATGTGCTAAGGTTTGCCTTTAGGATGTTTACAATGCTTGTTGGTTTGTTCGGTGCAGGACAGAAACTTTGTCTGTAGTGCGTGAATTTTAATTTTTTACTGGAACGTCAAATGGCTCTGATTATTTTTGCACTGTCTTTATGTACAAATTTTTTATTTTTCCTAATTTTGGCAGAATTTTTCAAGAATCAGAAGTATGGTCAATGTTCAGATTCTTACAGACTGTTCTGTTTTTGACAGATTCTGTTTTTGATGCATAGTTTGCTTGTTTTGATGAAACTATCAATTTATATCAGTGTATTAAGCCATGAAAAAGTTATATTACAGTATACACAATGAAAAAATAAAATATGAATTGGTTTGCAACAGTACTTAGAGTGGTGATTTGCTTTATTATACTAACGGATCTTACCGAGTTTTCTGTTGAAGTTTTGTGTGGATGAAGTGTTCGATGATCAAGAAGGTTTCGATGTGAGAAGAAGGAAGAGAGGCAAGAGCTCAAGCTTGGGGATGTCCGAGGCACCCCAAGTAAATATTAAAAGAGACTCAAGCGTCTAAGCTTGGGGATGCCCTGGAAGGCATCCCCTCTTTCTTCAACAAGTATCGGTATGTTTTCGGATTCGTTTCGTTCATGCGATATGTGCAAATCTTGGAGCGTCTTTTGCATTTAGTTTTCTTTTTTCTTTTATGCACCATGCTGGTACGAGATAGTCCTTGGTTGATTTATAGAATGCTCTTTGCACTTCACTTATATCTTTTGAGTATGGCTTTATAGAATGCTTCATGTGCTTCACTTATATCATTTGAAGTTTGGACTGCCTGTTTCTCTTCACTTAGACAACTGCCATTTGTAGAATGCGCTTTTGCTTCACTTATATTTGTTAGAGAATGGGCATATCTTTTGTAGAAAGAATTAAACTCTCGTGCTTCACTTATATATATTTAGAGAGATGACAGGAACTGGTCATTCACATGGTTAGTCATAAAATCCTACATAAAACTTGTAGATCACTGAATATGATATGTTTGATTCCTTGCAATAGTTTTGCGATATAAAGATGTTGATATTAGAGTCATGCTAGTGGGTAGTTGTGGATTAGTAGAAATACATGTGTTGAAGTTTGTGATTCTCGTAGCATGCACGTATGGTGAACCGTTATGTGATGAAGTCGGAGCATGATTTATTTATTGATTGTCTTCCTTATGAGTGGCGGTCGGGGACGAGCGATGGTCTTTTCCTACCAATCTATCCCCCTAGGAGCATGCGCGTAGTACTTTGTTTCGATGACTAATAGATTTTCGCAATAAGTATGTGAGTTCTTTATGACTAATGTTGAGTCCATGGATTATACGCACTCTCACCCTTCCATCATTGCTAGCCTCTTTGGTACCGTGCATTGCCCTTTCTCACCTCGAGAGTTGGTGCAAACTTCGCCGGTGCATCCAAACCCCGTTATGATACGCTCTGTCACACATAAGCCTTATTATATCTTCCTCAAAACAGCCACCATACCTACCTATTATGGCATTTCCATAGCCATTCCGAGATATATTGCCATGCAACTTCCATCATCATCATATACATGACTTGAGCATTTATTGTCATATTGCTTTGCATGATCGTAAGATAGCTAGCATGATGTTTTCATGGCTTTTCCATTTTTTTATGTCATTGCTACGCTAGATCATTGCACATCCCGGTACACCTCCGGAGGCATTCATATAGAGTCATATCTTTGTTCTAGATATCGAGTTGTAATATTGAGTTGTAAGTAAATAAAAATGTGATGATCATCATTATTTGAGCATTGCCCCAGTGAGGAAAGGATGATTGAGACTATGATTCCCCCACAAGTCGGGATGAGACTCCGGACTTTACAAAAAAATGAAAGAGGCCAAAGAAGCCCAAATAAAAAAAGAGGCCAAAGAAGCCCACCAAAAAATAAAAAAATAATAGAAAAAGAGAGAAGGGGCAATGTTACTATCCTTTTACCACACTTGTGCTTCAGAGTAGCACCATGATCCTTCATATAGAGAGTCTCTTGAGTTATCACTTTCATATACTAGTGGGGATTTTCATTATAGAACTTGGCTTGTATATTCTGATAATGGGCTTCCTCAAATGCCCGAGGTCTTCATGAGCAAGCAAGTTGGATGCACACCCACTTAGTTTCCAGTTTGAGATTTCATACACTTATAGCTCTTAGTGCATCTGTTGCATGGCAATCCCTACTCACTCACATTGATATCTATTAATGGGCATCTCCATAGCCCGTTGATACGCCTAGTTGATGTGAGACTTTCTCCTTTTTTGTCTTCTCCACACAACCTCCACCATCATATTCTATTCCACCTATAGTGCTCTGTCCATGGCTCACGCTCATGTATTGTGTGAAAGTTGAAAAGGTTTGAGAACGTCAAAATTATGAAAATTGCTTGGCTTGTCATCGGGGTTGTGCATGATCTGGATATTTTGTGTGGTGAAGATGGAGCATAGCCAGACTATATGATTTTGTAGGGATAACTTTCTTTGGCCATGTCATTTTGAAAAGACATGATTGCTTTATTAGTAGGCTTGAAGTATTATTGTTTTTATGTCAAAGGATAGACTATTGCTTTGAATCACTTGTGTCTTAATATTCATGCCATGATTAGACATATGATCAAGATTATGCTAGGTAGCATTCCACATCAAAAACTATCTTTTTTATCATTTACCTACTCGAGGACGAGCAGGAATTACGCTTGGGGATGCTGATACGTCTGCGTCGTATCTATAATTTTTGATTGTTCCATGCCAATATTATTCAACTTTCTTATACTTTTTGGCAACCTTTTATACTATTTTTTGGGACTAACATATTGATCCAGTGCCCAGTGCCAGTTCCTGTTTGTTGCATGTTTTATGTTACGCAGAAACCCCATATCAAACGGAGTCCAAACGGGT
The DNA here is from genome assembly GCA_032464435.1 of Aegilops umbellulata. Taxonomy (NCBI): domain Eukaryota; kingdom Viridiplantae; phylum Streptophyta; class Magnoliopsida; order Poales; family Poaceae; genus Aegilops; species Aegilops umbellulata. The sequence continues at coordinate 381,819,809 of CP136054.1, forward strand.
TAAAAAAGGACGGAGAATTATTTTGGAATATTTGTGATTTTTGGGAAGTAAAATCAACGCGAGACGATGCCCGAGGTGGCCACGAGGGTGGGGCCCATGCCCTCTCCAGGAGGGCGTGCCCCCACCCTCGTGGGCCCCTCGTAAGGCGGTTGATACTCTACTTTGCCGCAATAAAGCTATTTTTTGTAAAAAGATCTGAGCGAAGGTTTCAATCCAATCGGAGTTACGGATCTCCAGATATAAAAGAAACGGTGCCAGGGCAGAATCCCAGAACGCAGAAACAGAGAGAGACAGAGAGATAGATCCAATCTCGGAGGGGCTCTCGCCCCTACCATGCCATGGAGGCCAAGGACCAGAGGGGAAACCCTTCTCCCATCTAGGGAGGAGGTCAAGGAAGAAGAGGAAGAAGGGGGGCCCTCTCCCCCTCTCCTCCGGTGGCGCCGGAACGCTGCCGTGACCATCATCATCATCACCGCGATCTTCACCAACACCTCTGCCATCTTCACCAACATCTCTATCACCTTCCCCCCTCTATCTACAGCGGTCCACTCTCCCGCAACCCGCTGTACCCTCTACATGAACATGGTGCTTTACGCTTCATATTATTATCCAATGATGTGTTGCCATCCTATGATGTATGAGTAGAATTTCGTTGTCCTATCGATGGTTGATGAATTGCTATGATTGATTTAATTTGCTTGTGGTTATGTTGCTGTCCTTTGGTGCCCATAATATGAGCGCGCGCGTGGATCACACCATAGGGTTAGTTGTATGTTGATAGGACTATGTATTGGAGGGCAAGAGTGACAGAAGCTTCAACCTAGCATAGAAATTGATGCATACGGGATTGAAGGGGGACCAATTTATCTTAATGCTATGGTTGGGTTTTACCTTAATGAACGTTAGTAGTTGCGGATGCTTGCTAATAGTTCCAATAATAAGTGCATAGAATTCCAAGTAAGGGATGACATGCTAGCAGTGGCCTCTCCCACATAAAACTTGCTATCTGTCTAGTAAACTAGTCAATTGCTTAGGGACAATTTCGCAACTCCTACCACCACTTTTCCACACTCGCTATATTTACTTTATTGCTTATTTACTTACAACAGCCCCTAGCTTTTATTTACGCTCTCTTTGTATTCTTGCAAACCTATCCAACTACAAAGTACTTCTAGTTTCATACTTGTTCTAGGTAAAGCGAACGTCAAGCGTGCGTAGAGTTGTATCGATGGTCGATAGAACTTGAGGGAATATTTATTCTACCTTTAGCTCCTCGTTTGGTTCGACACTTTTACTTATCGAAAACTGTTGTGATCCCCTATACTTGTGGGTTATCACAGACATTACCTTACTGAAAACTACTTGCCATTTCCTTATGCTCCTCGTTGGGTTCGACACTCTTACTTATCGAAAAGAGCTACAATTGATCCCCTATACTTGTGGGTCATCACCCCTCTGGTAGTTATTTGCTCCAATATTTCTTAAATAATCCATAAAAATTCCTCGTCCAGTTTCAGCTTGTTTGGAGTTGTGCAGAATAGGTGGCCTGACGTAGTTTTTCCAGGTCTAGATTTTCAGCTGCCGGAATTCTCCCTCTTTGTGTGTACCTTGTAAATTATGAGAGAAAAGGCATTAGAATTACTCCAAAAAACATTATTATGGATAAAAACATTATAAATAACAGTAAGAAAACATGATGCAAAATGGACGTATCAGTAACGAGTAACAAAAGTGAGCACAAATGGTATTGCAATGCTTGAAAACAAGGCCTAGGGTCCGTACTTTCGCTAGTGCAATCTCTCAACAATGCTAATCTAATTAGATCATATGACCATCCCTCAACGTGCGATGAAGAATCACTCCAAAGTTCTTATCGAGCGGAGAACATAAGAAGAAATTATTTGTAGGGTATGAAACCACCTTAAAGTTACTCTTTTCGTTCAATATATTCAAGAGTTCATACTAAAATAACACAAAGTTATTCTTTCCGTTCGATCTATCCAAGAGTTCATACTAAAATAACACCAAAGGATATGCATCAACCAACTCTAATGTCACCTAGATACTCCAATGTCACCACAAGTATCCATGAGTAAATTATATGATACACATCAAACTATTTCAGATTCATAATACTCAATCCAACACAAAGAACCTCAAATAGTGCCCCAAGATTTCTACGAGAGAAAGTAAGATGAAAACGTGCATCAACCCCTATGCATAGATTACCCCAATGTCACCTCGGGAATCCGCAAGTTGAGTGCCAAAACATATATCAAGTGAATCAATATAATACCCCATTGTCATCACGGGTATTCATATGCAAGACATATATTAAGTGCTCTCAAATCCATAAAATTGTTCAATTCGATAATAACGAAATCTCAAAGGGAAAACTCAATTCATTACAACAAGGTAGAGAGGGGAAAACACCATATGATCCAACTATATTAACAAAGCCCGCTATACATCAAGATCGTGCCAAATAAAGAACACGAGAGAGAGAGAGAGATTAAACACATAGCTACTGGTACAAACCCTCAGGCCCGAGGGTGGACTACTCCCTCATCATGGAGATCATAGGGATGATGAAGATGGCCTCTAGCGATGATTTCCCCCTCTAGCAGGGTACCGGAACGGGCTCCCGATTGGTTTTTCGTTCCTACGGAGGCTTGCAGGGGCGGAACTTCTGATCTAGGGTTATTTCTGATGGTTTCTCTATTTATAGCATTTTTCAGCATTGGAATCATGCGAAGATGGGCCTCGAGGTGAGCACAACCCATCTGGGCTCGCTCTGGTGGGTTGTGCCCACCTCGTGGGTTTTTTGGCCCTCCCACAAAGCTTCTAGTGCCTCTTTTGTTCCAAAAAAAATGCCAAAAAGTTTCATTGCATTTGGAGAACCTTTATTTCTGCACAAAAAACAACACCACGGTAGTTCTGCTGAAAACAACGTTAGTCCGGATTAGTTCCATGCAAATTATACCAAAACCATATAATATTGTTTTAAACATGGCATGGATACTTCATAAATTATAGATATGTTGGAGACGTATCACGGAGCAGGTGATGACCCCAGCGGTCGACGGTGGGTTGGCGGCCACGGCGGCCGACGGTGGAGTGGCAGCCATGACCGCCACCTCCCACCTTCGGGCCGTGGTGGCAGAGCGAGTGATGGCCACAATGGCCGACGGTGGGGTGGCGGCCACGACGGCCATCTCCCACCTTCGGGCCGCGGCGGCGGAGCGAGCGATTTCCCTGGCTTCTGATGGTGGTGTGGCGGCCACAGCGGCAGACGGTGGGGTGGCGGCAACGGCGGCCGGCAACAATTGCCGACGGGCAGCAGCGGTGGAGCATGTGGTGGGTGTTGCACGCACACCCAACAGGGATGCCACATGCACTAGACTACGCCCAGGACTGCGCTGCCGCCGTGGCGTAGCCTCCTAGCTGGAGTTGTCCTCTAATGACGGCGGAGTGGCTGAGCGACGATGACGGACTGGTGCCATTGGCGATTGTGGGACAGGTAAACGAGATAAGCTACAGGGAGGGAGGGGAAAATGCGACGCGGGACTCGCCGGCCGTGAGGGTTTATATAGCAGGTCGGTAAGCATTGGGATTTTGGGAGATTTCGCCGAGTCAGGCGGGAAGCTTGCGCGGCTATGCGCAGGAACCTGCGCAGGAACGAGCTCACCGATGATTCATTGGCGCCACTCTGAGCCACCGTTTGGCCAAAAGAACCCCCCCCCCTCCCCGTGCGCGCTGCTCAAGTTTGCGCTTGAAGCCATCTGCGGCAGCGGGGTGACAAGACGTGCAAGAGGAGGATGAAACGACACGTACACATACGGTTAATAAAAAAATGTTTGCGATTTATTTACCTACTACAATGTCCTAGTTTATAAGTCCTCTTTATATTTTTATGCCAGATTTTGACTAGAGATTTAATTAATAAAATACGAATGCATGTCGCCAAAGATTATATTGTTGGATTCGTATTTGAACATAGTTTCCAATTATATAATTTTTTAACATGCATTAACATTTTGTTAGTTAAATTTAGGGCCATTTGCATTTCTGTCCCTAACTCGAACCACCTAATCAGATATACCCCTAATTCGAAAGCTGCTCAAATTTGCCCCTCTACCGTTAGGTGCCCTTACAGAAAAGCCCTTCTGCGCCGTTACTGTCCGGTCAAACAACTTTGACCGTCCTGGCAAAAATAGCAAAAAAAATTAAAAAAATCTAAAGTTTTGTGAGATCGAAGATACTCATGTGCGCAAGGTGCGTGCAAATTTTCGTGCTATTTGGACATTCCAGGAGCTCGTGGCGAGGAAAAACAGTTAATATGCACGCTTGTGAACAGTAAATTTGAAATAAAATAGCAAGGAAATTCAAAAAAAATATGAATTTTTTGGCATCAAAGAGGCTTGGGTGCACAAGGTGCTTGCAAGTTTTTGTGATCAAATGACATGCGAGGAGCTCTAGCAAGAAAAAACAAAATAGTCATTTTTTCCCAAGCCAAATTTTATTTTTTTTCCACAAGCCCCTCCAATGTCCAAACACAACAAAAATTTGCACGCAGCTTGTAGACCATAGCCTCTTTGATGCCCAAAAATTTCATATTTTTTTGAATTTTCTTGCTATTTTTTTGAATTTATTGTTCATAGGCTTACATATTTATTGTTTTTCCTTTGACACGAGCTCCTGGAATGCCCAAACAGCACGAAAATTTGCACGCACCTTGCGAACCTGAGTATCTTTGATCTCTCAAATTTTCAGATTTTTTTGCTATTTTTTTGAGGACGGTCAATGCCCTTTGACCGGCTTTGACCTGCTTTGACCGGACGGTAACGGCACAAAAGGGCATTTCTGTAAGTGCACCTAAAGGCGGAGGGGCAAATTTGAGCAGGCTTTGAAATTAGGGGTAAATCTGAGAGTGGGCGCAAATTAGGGGCATAGATGTAAATGTCCCTTAAATTTAAGGTCAAAATATGGCATAGAATATAAAGGGGACTAATAGACCAAGACGGAGGTAGTAGCACATGGCCACTCTCTATGCAGCATCGCAACTGTCGGTCGGCTTGTAGATGACCATTCCCTGTTTGTTCAACTCCTCTATGCATGTGGTTGCTCGTGGTTGAGGCGGTTGCGGCGCGCTCTACTCGCATCCCGCCGCGCGTGCTCTACACTTGCGTCCCTCCGCCCGCTCTGCCTGCGTCCCTCCACGTGCGCTGCCAGTGTTTGGGGCCGGCACATGATCATGCACGTTCGTGCTGCCACTATGCATGCGGTTGTGCCGGAGGCGGCGCCACGATGCAGTTACCCGCTGCAAAAGCTGCCATGCGAACGTGCCGAGAATCCAGGTCGTCCGGCCACCATTTATTCCCGCGGTCATTTACCTTCATCTATCATGCCACACGACACAATAAGCACATCCATGATGACACATATAGAGAGGACCTCCAGCGGTTCCAATGGCGCTCCCAGCGGCCAACGACGACAACGGGGGCAGTTCACCACGCATCACGTAGTGGACACCCACGTGAAGGGAGAGGACCTCTCGGTGGTGTACACAAATGAGCCGGTCTCGGTGAAGAGCTCCATCAAAACTATGGAGCAGTTGCTTGCTGAGGACAAGTACCAAGTGGTCGGCTTCGACCTCGAGTTCACTAGATATCGTGCCGGGCAAGATCAAAAGGTTGTCGTCGCCCAGTTGTGCGTGCGACATGACGTCCTCGTCTACCACTACCACCTGGCCACAAGGCCTTGCGAGCGTTTCTCCAGGTTTATCAACAGTTTGGACTACAGTTTCGCTACGGTGGACACCACCAACGATCTAAAAGCGCTCAAGGTTTTGGGCTTGACCTGCCAGAATCTTGTCAACGTCCATGACCACTACAAGGTCTGGGGCAGCACCAACAACAAACAGAACTCCCTGGTTGACCTCGCTTCGTTCATCATTGACCCCTACTACATGAAGATGAAGGATGAGAGCAAGAAGGACAAGAACGCCTGGCACAGTGTCTCGCATCAGAGACTGGATGAAGAACACGTCAAGTACGCGGCCAAGGTCACGTACACAAGCTACAAGATGTACAGGCAGATCGTTGAAATTAGGAAGTGTCTTCTCCTGCCCCAGACGAGGGATCAAGCCACAGAGAAATGGTGGGAGCGTGACAAGAAGTAGATGACTATACGATCATTTCTCCTAGTTTAGAATGCATGCAATTGTTTATTGAGGTGTGTGCAAATGATATGTATAGTCACTTATGTAACTGGATGTTTATTTCAGTTATATATATGTTGTTCTTCTGTAGACAGAGCAAATCACACGGCTTATTAGCAGCAATCGTGTGTTATTATTGGTCTTCGCACACATTTCTGATTACGGACATGTTTGCCGCGTATCACACACATCTTGTTCAGTTGAACTGTTTCCGTTGTCTTCGCTCATCGCAAACAGTTCATCCGAGTGATCTATATGCCCTCCATCGCACACACCTTGATCTGGCTGACCGTTTCTATTGTGTTGCCTAATCACACACAGTTCATCCTGGTGAACTATATGTTATATATCGCACACACCCTCATTTGGCTGACCGTTTCTGTTGTTCTGGATCATCACAAACAGTTTGTATGGATTAACCATATGCCACGCATCACACACGCAGCTCTGATCTGAATATTGTTTGATGTATGCGCCATCGCAAATAGTTCGTCTCATTTTTTACTGTTTTCTTACACCATTGTTTGCGATTAATGCATCGCACATAGTTCCGTCGAAGGGTCTCTGATTGGACTGTCGCGTTTGGACCATCCTACAATAGTGCAAATACATGTTCCAAGAAGGAACGTTGCTGATGGGACGAGGACGTTGGTTCGTTTGAGTCAGGGTTATTGATCTATTCGAATAGTCGCGTCCGCGGATATGGAGTACTTGAAAGCTTACATTGTTCATAGATAACTTTAACTGGATACTCTAAAATGCGCAAGATAAGTTTTAGTGTTATGGATGGCCTTCTCACAGGGAGACGGGAGATGATCCATAGTGGTGTATTGTTGTGGTGACTATGTGGGTTCGTTTTTGCTCTCTAACCCCAAAGAAATTATGGTAGACGTAATTCAGGATAACCACTGAGTTAAATCTGGCTTGTTGTAGTTAAACTCCACAACCCCACTGTTGATACTGATGCATATGTAGATAGTTCTGATGTAAGTCTTGTTGAGTACCTTTATACTCATGGTTACTTAATTTATGTTTTTGCATAGGAGACTTTAGTCTCACTTTGATTTCTATGATGAGTTCGACATTGACCGATTAGCTTGGGAATCCCAGACAGAGAGGTCTAATTCCTATGGAGGGTCTTGTAGATAGTCAGCCTTTTTCTTTCTAGTTGTTTGTACCTAGACAAGTTAAGCTTCCGCATATGCTTGTATGCTTGTATTGTTGGGGAACGTAGTAATTTCAAAAAAAAATCCTACGCACACGCAAGATCATGGTGATGCATAGCAACGAGAGGGGAGAGTATTGTCCACGTACCCTCGTAGACCGAAAGCGGAAGCATTATAACAACGCGGTTGATGTAGTCGTACGTCTTCACGGCCCGACCGATCAAGCCCCGAAACTACGGCACCTCCGAGTTCTAGCACACGTTCAGCTCGATGACGATCCCCGGACTCCGATCCAGCAAAATGTCGGGGAAGAGTTTCGTCAGCACGACGGTGTGGTGACGATCTTGATGTTCTACCGTCGTAGGGCTTCGCCTAAGCACCGCTACAATATTATCGAGGATTATGGTGGAGGGGGGCACCGCACACGCCTAAGAGATCAATGATCAATTGTTGTGTCTATGGGGTGCCCCCTGCCCCCGTATATAAAGGATCAAGGGGGGTAGGTGCGGCCAGGCTTGGGGCGCGCCAGGAGGAGTCCTACTCCTACCGGGAGTAGGACTCCCCCCTTTTCCATGTAGGACTAGGACTTGGGGGGAAAGAGAGAGAGAGGGAAAAGGAAAGGGGGGCGCCGCCCCCCCTCCTTGTCCAATTCGAACTTGGGGGGAGGGGCACGCGGCTGCCCCTTGGCCTCCTCTCCTCTTCCTCCGCTAGGCCCATTAAGGCCCATTAAGTTACCGGGGGGTTCCGGTAACCTCTCGGTACTCCGGTAAAATGCCGATTTCACCTGGAACACTTCCGATGTCCAAACATAGGCTTCCAATATATCAATCTTCATGTCTCGACCATTTCGAGACTCCTCGTCATGTCCGTGATCACATCCGGGACTCCGAACAACCTTCGGTACATCAAAACATATAAACTCATAATGAAATTGTCATCATAACGTTAAGCGTGCGGACCCTATGGGTTTGAGAACAATGTAGACATGACCGAGACACGTCTCCGGTCAATAACCAATAGCGGAACCTGGATGCTCATATTGGCTCCTACATATTCTACGAAGATCTTTATCGGTCAGACCACATAACAACATACGTTGTTCCCTTTGTCATCGGTATGTTACTTGCCCGAGATTCGATCGTCGGTATCTTAATACCTAGTTCAATCTCGTTATCGGCAAGTATCTTTACTCGTTCCGTAATACATCATCCCGCAACTAAATCATCAGTTGCAATGCTTGCAAGACTTAAGTGATGTGTATTACCGAGAGGGCCCAGAGATACCTCTCCGACAATTGGAGTGACAAATCCTAATCTCGAAATACGCCAACCCGACAAGTACCTTCGGAGACACCTATAGAGCACCTTTATAATCACCCAGTTACGTTGTGACGTTTGGTAGCACACAAAGTGTTCCTCCGGTAAACGGGAGTTGCATAATCTCATAGTCATAGGAACATGTATAAGTCATGAAGAAAGCAATAGCAACATACTAAACGATCAAGTGCTAAGCTAACGGAATGGGTCAAGTCAATCACATCATTCTCCTAATGATGTGATCCCGTTAATCAAATGACAACTCATGTCTATGGTTAGGAAACATAACCATCTTTGATCAACGAGCTAGTCAAGTAGAGGCATACTAGTGACACTCTATTTGTCTATGTATTCACACATGTATTATGTTTCCGGTTAATACAATTCTAGCATGAATAATAAACATTTATCATGATATAAGGAAATAAATAATAACTTTATTATTGCCTCTAGTGCATATTTCCTTCATGTATGACTTTGAGTGTTGGGTCATGTTACCCCTACCTATATGGATATGTTATGTATGGCTCTTCGGAGCCTCTTAAACAAATACTTTGAGTCATAGAGTTATTGTGATGACATGTTGTATCTACACATATCGTGCATATTGTGTGTGTGTTTGAAATGCATTGGTATGTGTGGGAATCGACACCTAGTAATCTGCTTTGGTAGCCTTCCTTACAGGGAAATGCCTCCTGGCGCTTCCACTAAGCCATGGTAGTTTGCTACTGCTGCGAAACACATGGATTGACCGACATGTATCCTTCTTTGCTCTTGTGTCTACCCCTACGGGGAAATGTCACGCGGTGTTTACTATAGTCCTTGTGGCTTTGCTACAACTTGGTTACACTCCCTGCTAACTGACATGTGCAATGTTGGGTTATGTATGCCTATCCCTATACGTTTGTACCACCTTGGTTTATGACTAGTCATGTCGACCTGGGTTCTCTATCATATGGATGCTAGCTACACAATCATATACGTGAGCCAAAAGACGCAAATATGAGTTTGGTTCCATATAGCACATGAACTTTTTTTCTTCTATGGAGAGTAACCCAAGATTATCTTGATTGAAAACATGTATTTTTATTTGGACCATGCTCACATGTTCATGTTTGATAAATTTCCCCCATACCCACACCAAATTGCTTACTCATATTTTCGCGGCAGCGCGCGGGGCGTCGTCTAGTTTGTACAGTTTATGTTGCAAACATCACCTCATGCTCAAATTGCACATCATATGTGAACATTATAATAGTATCACTTCAAGGAAAGCACGACAAGGAAAAAGATCTTCGGATGTACATTACCTTAGCCTTGATCTTATCTGCTACCACTTCTCCGTCTACGCCTGCAAAATGATGATAGTGAAAACAAGACCAGATTGTGTGCAGGCAAGAAGAGCGGTATGAGTGATTGCTCAACTTGTAGGTTTTCATGAGGGGTGGAGAGCAGTCATGGGAGGGGTGGGAGCAGCAATTGGAAGGGGTAGGCGCAACCATGAGAAGAGACAGATGAACAACGGGAGAGGGGAATTGAGAAGCTTCTGCTCGAGGAAGTGTACTGGGTGAAGATGAGAGGATGAAGAGAGCTTGAGGGACTGAAAGAAAACTCACCCGCCTCATCGTTGCCGATGCAAAGGGTTCACACCCTTGCTGTGGAAATTGACGGTGTTGCACGTCCTCATCCGTCGGGGGGGAGGGGTCAAGAAGGAGTCCCGCTACAAAATCGATTGGGAGGGATTCCATCAGGGTTTGGGGAAAGGTAGGGAGCATCCCACATCGATGTTGCCTCCTCCTCATTCTTTCTGTGTTCTCTTTGCTGCGGAGATGTGAAGACGGAGACAAGGTCCAAGAGGGCCGAGGCACGGGCATACTCGGTGGAGACCATGGATAGTGGACTGTGATCCAATCCACGACGACAAAACAATTGGGACCGGGTTGTTCTAGTGGAGAGAGGTGGAAGGAGATTTGGAGAGAAAGTGGAAGCAGAATCGAAGGGTGTTTTCTAGAGAAAGCAGCACGTGTAACGCAAGGTGGTGCCACCAGAAATTGTTCGCCTCAGCCGGACCGTATAAAAAAATTGTAAACCAATCTATCTATGTAAACACGTGCCGCCACAATAGCTAAACTACCAAGAGCCTCGAACCGGAACACCGAGAGTTTAGCCACCTTGAATCTTGTATGTTGTTGGCTAAATTGCAGCTTAATTTGTTGGTTGCTCGTGTTTACTTTCTGTTGTTCAATTTTACAAAGTAGCGTGAGAAGATTATATACTACGGAAACAAATAGAATTACTCAGTGTAGTAAGAAATGAGAGCTGAAGGCTTTGAATATACAGAAGATAATTTGAGTTTTTTTAGGTCGTGGTGATGTGAATCTTGTCCCTATTTTATGTTCATGCGACTAATCTGTAGAGGTAAGAACATTGCAATTGGATGTAGTCTCTACAATACTTAATGTATTTACATATTGCAGTATTTAACAAACAAGAAATATATGAACTGACTACAAAAAGGCAAAAAAATGTGAGGTACTTAGTAAGCCTATAATAGGAATTGAAAGGAAATTGAATTGTAGACAACAATGTCCATGCGATCACTGTATGTACCAATTTAGCTATGAGTATAATTTTAGTGTGCATGGCCAATCTAAATTTTTACTGCAAGCTCTGAATTTACGAAGTAAGACTTTACACAACAACCAAAAAAAGAAGCAATTTTCTTTCCAACCTCGTCGAGTGGCGTCTCGGCGCAAAAAATTGCACAAATCTAGAAGGGTTTCTCATCTTTGACATAATATTTTGTTTCAATTTTTTTGATAAATTTATGTAAAAAAACGCAAGTATTGTTCATAGGAAAAATACTGTTCATTTCGGGGGATTGTCCATTACAAACACATGTCGGCCAAGGGTCACGTCTCGGCGCAAAATTTTGCACAAATTTGAAAGGGTTTCTCATCTTTGATGTAATATTTTGTTTAAGTTTTTCTATTATTGTATCTGAAAGAGATAAAAAAAGTGAAAATAATGTTCACATGGAAATACTGTTCACTATGGTCACTGTTCATTCCAAGGTACTTTGTTTCTCATCTTTGATGTAATATTTTGTTTCAATTTTTTATTATTGTATCTGAAAGAGATAAAAAAAGTGAAAATAATGTTCACATGGAAATATTGTTCACTATGGTCACTGTTCATTCCAAGGTACTTTTCACTTTGGCCACAACGGCGGACGCACGGGAGGAGCTCCTCCTTAGCAGCTTTGATTATCTTATATATTTCTATGCTAAGTATAGGCACAATGTATGAGAGCATGTATAGTTATTGTGGTCTACAGTAACATTTTGCTAATTGGACACAACACATGTGCTCAGGATAGAACAAACTAATAGGCACAAAAGCCTTTGGTTTTTCACAATTTAAACAATAGTTAACTTAGAGCATGGAAATGGTCTACTAGAGATGATAGCTGATGCAAATGTCTTTATATGGTTGCTGATGGTGTAACTTGCACAAATAACTCCACAATGATAATGCCTGCTTCACGCCTTCGCCATCGGCTTCATGTCCCCACAGAGCTGCCCGACCTAGGGAAGCACAAAGCATGAGAAAGAGAGTAAACTTAATCAAACACGAATTGGTTACAAATCCAGGGATCAATGCACAGTATCTATACAACCCAAACGTGCTAATTGGTTTGTGAATGCAACATTCACTTGATTTTCTGTGACAAAAAGGAGTGCACTTGCCTCATTGATGGTGGATTAAGTGTGAAGGAGGCATTGTAAATACAAACGCCCATGATGATGCCTTCATAACATAAAACATTCGGCAAGGCTACATAACTGGTGCATATCCAGCCAGCCTGGTAATACACAATTTATATTTTAGAGGTGCGAGATGGCAGACAGATAAAACGAAATATAGACAATTGATTCATCATCTGAATTCATCAAATAAAGACACTGGGTTCATTTCATTACATCCTTTTAAGCATGTCACAGAATTGATAATATGAATTACATGATATACCAAAAGAAAGTGCTAACAGTTGTCAGGAAAAACGACATATATGGTTCTTCCACAGCATATGAGATAATAGTGTTTGATTTAACTTTGAACATCTCGCCTGCTCAGCTGTTGTGACGAAGGACCTGATGACGGTCATCACTTGTTCACCTCGTCTCAACTGAGGCGATACAGTACAGTAAGTAAATAACCAAGGGGAAAAATGTAAGACCATTTTTCAGGAATACTGCAAAGATACATTTGATTTTATGCTAAAAACAACGATTTGGTCTGGACTAAGTACAGGTGCCCCTCTCATACATTAGAAATCAGCCATTGAAAAGCATGAATACATCTTATCAGAACCTTCCCACTGAATGCATCATTACCTTTTCTTTTATATTAACACTTCTCAATTTACAATCAGGAGCCAGTCATGTGCAGGACAACACGAACTATCAACGTTGTACAATCAATATCGTGCATGAAGGGATTCATATATAGAATTTTACATACCACAGTAATTTGCTATAGAGAATTTCTAATTTCTATTAAATAAAAATAAGATAATATAAGATATTATTGCTGGAGAAAATTGTTATTTGATTTGATACATTGTGATCCTTAACGTTGATGAATTAAGAAAAACAGAAAGAGAGGGATTCGAACCCTGGTAAATAAAAGTCTACATAGCAGTTCCAATGCTACGCCTTGAACCGCTCGGCTATCTCTCCTACATAACTTATTATGGAAAATAAACCGAGTGAATAGTGAGTTTTCTTATTCCTGCAGTACAGGTACAACCGCAACCGCTCAGGGGTTCCATAGTTCTATTGGAAAAATTCCTTTTGATCTAAGTGGAAGGATAATCAACCATTGAAGCCATTCATTTTCCAGGGCTAATAAACAGGCAATCATACAATTCAAAGCAGAGAATCAAACATGTATAAGCCAATCTAATAAGCAGTCAGGCGTAAAGTTCAAAGAAGATAATCAAACACGTATAAACCAATCATCCATTTCGAAGGAAACAACACAACAGGACTGCTAAAAAACCAAAGATAGCTAACTGCAGGGCATGTATTCCACTAGTATACATATACATATGGTTCCGTACAAAGCATCAAGATTCAGTACAGAGCAGAATATATATAGGTGCGGTTCTTTACAAATGATGATTGGGTGAGCATGTGTATTTTTTGTGGTTTGTGATTGGCGCAATGCTAACTAAAATGATAAAACATGCTGCTTTAGATAATAAAACGAATTATGAAACCTTAGGACACCTAAAAATTGAAGTAGCATATTCTGTTGTGAAGCATTTGACTGTATTGATGAAGTGCCTTTGAATAGAATGTGAATTTCCCAAATGCATCGCCTACCCTAATTTGCAATGTTCTAAAGCCAATAATATAGGGTATTATGTATGAACTTTAATACTGATGATATAGAGAGAAAATGAAAAACGTGCAAGGTTACTGAATAACAAGTCAAGAATTGATATTTGCACGAAAGTATGGATTGAGAAATCTAAAACCTGTGCAAGAAGGTCCATGCTTTATCATGTCAAATAAATAAGAAGAGAGCACCTCGAGAAACATACAACTTGTTCTTCCGCTGTTATATCCTCTGATTTAAGCCTATGCATTCAGTTATAGAATCAACCTGTGCCAAAGTAAAAACATATGCTTGAGATAACTTGGCAGAGTATAAACAGAGAAGAACTGAAATGTACATCATGGGTCTCTCTCACGAAAGATGGGTGCTTGCATCCAAATGTTCTCACGACTTATTTATGCAACCAGAAAACTCTTTGACAAAAACATGAGGCCATTATGATTTAATATGATTTAGACTCATGTGCAATTTAGCCATTTTATTGATACTATTAAAAATGCAAGAAAATGTTTTTAAACACCACTAACAGCATATTCACATTTTGTTCTCTTATTAGCATTTCCTCAAACATCTTGCATTTTGCTTAAAAGCATCATAGATGTGCAGCAACCAAGAGATATGTTCTTTCGTAGCAACCACACAGAAAAGAATGAATCTGAATTAGTGGAGAAGATGATTACTGACATGGAGAATAAAAATTGGCAGCTACCACAAATTAATGAAATAAGATGGAGGCAAGAAAAATATGAATCCCGCTGAACTGAATATTTGTTCATTCTCGAAGCACCTGGTTATAAGATTTGCCTGCAACCTCGAGAGAATGATTTGCAGAGAAGGGGGGTGAATAAGCACTCTACTACTTTAGCCTAAACAAGTAAACAGAACATGAGAGGCTATTGTATCCTACATCGTCTACCAAGACATACATAGGACCACCATTAGCAACTTTGAGAGAGAGACCTGAGATCATGTAATTAACCGCGAGAATGACAGTGAAAGTAACAGGCGGCATTTCTTTCTTCTGCTGTCAGACTTGAGATCATGTAACCACCATTAGCAAATAAGACATGAGATCATGTCAAACATTCAGTCATAAATATTTTCTGTATCAGGTTTTGAGCATCATAATAGGCTAATAATCACGACATAATTGCAAGGTACTACATGACTTTCTTTTGCTTCATATGAACAGAATTTCTCTGTGAAACACTCACAGTTCATATCAGTCTCCTACCTTCAAAGTGAAAGGTTTAAGTTCTAGGATTTTTAATGAAGGAACTGCTTATAAACAATGAAGACAATGTCTCTAAAGGGAAAGTATCCGATGCCCCCAGCCATGGGGTACTCCCGGTACTCCAATGTCAAAAAACATTTTTTTAATGTTTCAAAAAATTCGGAAAGAAATGGTAAATGTTCACAATGAATGTGACTACAAGCCCTAAAATTTCAGATCCAGACTCGAAACACACATTGAGAAATAAAAATGTGAAATCTAGCATGAATAGTGTAAAGAAGAGACAAAAGCAACATTGACACTATTCAGCTCTGGATTTCTCTTTTTTGTTTCTCAATGTACATTTCAATTTTGGACCTGAAACTTTTAGGGTATGTAGTGACATTCCTTGTGAACATTCTCATTTTTTCTAGAATTTTTTAGATATTTATGAATGTTTTTTGACATTGGAGCACTGGGAGTACCCCAAGGATGGGAGCACTGGATGCTTTCCCTGTCTCTAAATACATGAAGTGCAGCTCTAGAATTTGTAAAAAGCACCAAAAGAGAGAAAGGCAAACAGTGAAATTTATGAAGCAGCAGGGTAAATGACTAAGTAAATAAAAGTTCAAGAAAATAGAGGAATAATATTGTGTCTGCATTAACCATTCATTGGTGCTATTTTGAATGCATGACAACACCAATGACTATTAAATATAAATAGAAGATAAAGTTCAGATCACTTCTTCAGCTCCATTCAAGGTCTGAGCGATCTATAATTTTACACTGTACACATCCCCAAAATCATGATAATCTATAATTAAGCTCGTGAAAATCTAGTATGATACATTAGATCTTAAGTACAAGTGTAAATAATTTGATATCTGGTATCACAGATGCTTTAATTAACCAAGCTCGAAGGACCAAGACTCTAGTCAGATGATTCTAAAATAAGATCAAGATGTGTTAGAAATACCTCGCATAATATATACCGTACAGAAAAATATACACCTACAATAAAATCTTTTTAATTGGCTAACAATACAATAAAAGAGGAATAATCATTATGGTTCAGAAAGATTAATCAACCAAAAGTGCGACTCTAGATTTTGAATTACGACATAAAGCACAATAGCATCATCTTTCTCCCTATTATGCAGAAAGATTAATCAACCAAAAGATGGAGTATCACAGTTGGATTGTGAGACTGCAAAATAGGCATCTGCATACAACAAAGTGGAACGATGCAAAATAATTACACAGAAACAGAACAATGGTGCAAGAAGACAAAGCGAGACGAAATTATGTTACCTTCCCATAGGTGTTGAATAAGACTTGACCCGTAAAACACAGGGAAGAGATAGCTCGCTGCTGCAATTCCATAACCAAAAACAATAGGCTAATCACCACAGGAACAAACAGAGCTGCACAGTCCAAGTACTTTGGTTCCCAGTAAACGATACATGCAGTAGGCAATATAGCCAGGTCCATCGTGTAGATAAACATCAGTTTCCCTATCAAATCAACGATGAAATTGCATTAAGCAGCACGATAAAAGAACCTACGCCAGCAACCAGGGCAATACCACAATGGGAAGTGCAAACCTGAAGTATCATCCGACCATGGCGACTAACGGAGCACCAAATTAATTAATTGAGGCATTTTTCTGCACACAAGAGGTAGCCATGAGATAAGAGAAAGCAACACAAGAACAGGCAGAGGCTAGAAGAGCATGTAAAGCATGCATCCATGAATAAGCTGCATTCAAATAATAGCTGGAGCCTGAGTGCAAGTAAAGGAAATATTAGGATGCAAGGAGGCATGAATACTAGAAAGTAACCCATGTGCAAATCAAGGCAAAAAAGAGGTATACCTAACGAAGGCCAAATATAAGCAGAGAAACCTGAGCACATAAATAGCAGTGGCACCGCTTTCCATTGCTTCTCGTCTCTATCGGAAGACCCAGACAACACAATCTCAGTTGGATAACACTACCTCTTTAGCTGTAACAAATGACAGTTACCATGTTGCAGGATACTGATGCATATGCCTAGACAGAACTCTGACTACAGAAGAAAATAAGAGGTACAAACCTAATAATCTAGGGATATAACATATTTTGAAGAGTCTGCTTCCACTTGGGCTTAGTTCTTTAGCTCCATCATATATTATCTGTCGACATTTAACACATAGACGTGTAAACAAAACTAACTCATCTATACTTACTAATAAAAGAAGGGTCGCACTAACTGCCACACGTGTGGCAGGAAGGGAGACGCACCACATGTCTTTAATGTAAACAGATTGTCACGTCATCGCATGCATGCATGTAGGAATCTTTTTGGATTTTCAGTTTTTAAAATGTTTTATCTCTTAAACGAAAAATCCGATTGAAAATCCGTTTTCACCATTAAATCCCTCGCGATGAGATCTTCGAAACTATATCTCATGTTGATATGTTTTGATGATTTTTTTTTGGATTAAAAGTTGCCATGTCTATTGCATATGAATTGCCATGATATTTACACTGAAGTTGTCATGATATGTTTCAGCTATTTTCTTCTACATTTAAAAGTAAATTTTGACATTTATAAAACGGGGAATTAAGAAACTAGACTTGCCATGAACCATAAACTAAAATTGCCATGATACATGCACGTAAAATTGCCCTGGTTCATACAAAAAATAATTTTCATGGTCAAAGTACTGGAGTTGCCATCATCAAAATACTAAAATTGCCATGATCTATAAACTAAAATTGCCACATGGCAACTTTAGTTTAAGCCCTATGGTAACTGCAGTGTAAACATCATGGCAACTTCTGACAAAAAAAAATTCGTCGAAACATATCAACATGGGGTCTAGTTTTGGAGATCTCGTCGAGACGGATTTAATGGTGAAAACGGATTTTTAGTTCGCTTTTTTATTTAGGAGATACAACATTTTTAAGCCGAAAACCAAAAAAAAATCTGCTAATGTCATTTATTCATACGTGGCAAAATGAGTGGTGATGGAGGCGTGTGGGCGATGTGCAAACGCACACACTTATGGGCGTTAATATTTCCGTAAAAGAAATAGGTATTCTTAGTCCGTCATCGCTATTTTATAGAAAACCCCCTAATGTTTTTTACATTAAACCCGCAGTACATATCAAATGTTTTTTAAAGGAAAAAGTCCAAAATAAACCTTGAAGTTATAGACGAAAGCTAAATCAAACCTCGAACTTTGAATCCCGGAAATTGGCACTCTAAACTTGCAATCCCGGTCTATTTTGGACCCTAGACCTGTTTGGCAAACTGGGAATAGTACAATCCCGGCTGGGATAACCAGCTACTCTCATGCACATGAATTTGGGCCGGCCCACTACAACACAACAAGAATTCGTGAAGTTTCAAAAATGTTTGCACATTTTTAAAATTGTTCAGAAGTTAAAAAATGTTCATGTTTTTTATTTTCGGCATTTTAAAATTCGATTCGCATTTTCAAAAACTGTTTGTGGTTTCAAAAGAAAAACACATTTGTCAAAAATGTTCATAATACCAACAGTTTTTCAGATGCTATGATTTTTTTTAGATTTTCAAATTGTGTCCCATTTTTAAAATATGTTTTTCGAAATTCATAAACTATTTCGTAAATAATGTTTTAAAAAAAGTTTTCGATTGTCGGCTGCGGAATCGATTGGGCTGGCACCAGACATGATGCGAGTTTTTTTTTTTTTTGCTTCACACAAGACATAAAAATTCATTCATTCTTTTTCTTAAAGTGCGACGTAACAATTCCAAAACAAAAAAACATGCCGTGGAGTCAAACTTGGGACCTAGCATGGTTGACCTGATTTTGCTAGCCACTACACCAGACAACTATGACTAACAGAACAAGAGGCCGAAAGTATTTAAGCAGAAACCAAAGCGTCGAACTTTGAAAACTTTTATTAGGGGCAAACAAGTATTGTAAACGTATTTATTTCTGAAATCTTCGAACATTTCATAAAGTGCGAGAACTTTTTGAAATTTTCGAATAATTAAAAAACCAACAACTTTGAAAAAGCCAAAACCTTTTGAAACACAAACATTTTTTGAAACTTGAACAAAAATTTAAAGTGCAAACATTTTTTGAAACATAAAAAAATTCTGAAACCTGAACAAAATTTTAAAGTGCGAACACTTTTTGATACATAAACATTTTCTGAGTTTCAAGAATGTTCACAAGTTTCAGAAAATGTGTTTGTGGCATTTAATATGTATGTACAATGTACCGAAAATGTTTGCGTGTTGTACAAAAATGTGTCATAACCTTAACAGAATATACGTGACATGTAATAGAAAAAAGTTATGCAAATTTAAAAATGTTGAACCATGTAAAAGAGTGGTTGTGTAGTTTTGTAAAATGTGTATTGTCATTAAGAAAATGTAAAACATGTATTTCGAAAAATATTACCATGTATTAAAGAAGTTTTGAAAACATTTAATTTCAAAATGTCCATAACGTATTTGAAAATATCAAAAAAAAATCAAAAAATATTTAATATCTGCGTTCAAAATGTACACTGGTTACTGAGAAAAATAAGACATGTGTAAAAATGAAAAAACGTAAAAGAAAAAAAAAGACTAGTGAGCGCGCACGAGCGACTGAGGTTCTGGGCCGGCCCAATTCAGCAAATACCGGCCCACTCCTCTCAAGGTTTAAAATAGACCGGGATTATAGAGTTCAGTGTGCTGATTTTAGGGATTGAGAGTTCGGGGTTTGATTTAGCTTTTGCCTACAAATTTAAGGTTTGTTTTGGACTTTTTCCTTTTTTAAAATACTCATATCTTCTAAACCGTAACTTCAAATTTAACATGTTATATATGAAATTTGATTAGAAAAATATATAGAATCTGAATATGATGTTATTTTACCTTTTAACCATTTAAAAAAGTACTATCTAGGATGCAATCTTAATCAACAGTGTATTATTTGTCTTTCTTTCATATCGGTACTGATCCGGATCGTGGATGAACATCTCAGCAAAATCAGTATTGAAGACGAAATTGAAGATCACTTGCTCGTTTCTTTGTACGTATTAAATCTACATTCAAGCCGTGTTTAAATAGAAGACATATGGAATCTTGAACTTGCGCTTTTGTAGGCAAAGACCATCTTTGTTTGGACCATAGCTACAAATACTCAGATATAGACCATTTTTTGTAAATTAAGAGCGTGTGGTATTCTTTTCTCCCGTTGCAACACACGGGCCTTTTGCTAGTAAGATTAATATGCCCATATATAAGAAGCCCCTATACAGAGAAGCATATCAAGCAGTGGAGATCCCATCAAAGCTACCGCAAGCTATGCTGTGGGGGCAGCGGTTAGAGAGGAGAACCTGGAGCAGCATGGCCTGCGACACCTCTGCCCCCTCCACAACGGTGTCGAGCAATCGGGTTTCGTCCTCAGCTTCCATGTGTTCGTCTACCTACTTTTGAAATGTTCTACACTGAACTCAAAATAGATTTAGGCAGTTCAATTTTTGTTTACTTTCGAAATGTTCTACACTGAAGCTGGACGCCGGCGAGCACCATGTCTTTCATCAGGGACGGCTAAGCTGATGCTAATTTGAGGTTTCGTGAGCAGCAAACTCAGGCAAATCACAACACATCACCGCTCAGTTGCCGCTGTAGACGAACCGCTTGATCACCAGCGGCAACTCACTGGCTGCCTCTCTGAACGGCCCGCGGACAGAGAATCCATGTTGCTCCCCCTCAAACTGGACAACCTCACAGCTTTTGGGATGCACTAATTAGCCTTTGGGATGCTTTATAGTCTAGCCATATAATCTTGGACTGATGAGAGGTAGGGACTGGTCTCGCTGCTAAGGGAGAACGAGAGCTGCTTTTGTTTATTCCTCCAACACTGTGAAGTGACACTATTTAATTAACGTGAATGGTTTGTTTACAAATCCATTCTTTTTTAGGCATACTATCTTGCCTCGAGAAAGGAGCTCATGACTAAATGAGAGCTTTTTGCTAGCCCGTTCACTTGACTGAAAGAAAATATGTAAAAGAAACCATCTTCTCTAAAAGAATGACCAGAGCTTTACAAGAAAAAAAGAAGTCTGCTTCGTCGAACCCAGCAAGCACAAAGAGCAAGCCTGGCATCCCTAGAATCATCTGGCTAATCACTCACTAATCCTCTTAAGCCATCATTAGGAAACCAAAACAAGTTTAAGACATCACAGTTAGCACTTTTTCAAAGAAAAAATATCCCAGTTAGCATCAGGCCAACCTTGTAAGCCAACCAATCTTAGTCGCGTGGCAACCACACATTGGTCCACAAAAAAAGAGGGAGACAGTTTAAATCTTCCCCAAATAGTTACCACAATAGTGAAATCTGAAATGCATCACCGGCACTTCTTGGACTTCTTGATGAATCTGGTAAGGTCAGATCATCTTATTGAATAGATATCTGAAAGAAAGGAAAGGAATGAATCGTCTTTGTAAACATACAAGGGGCTCGAATAGTGTAAGCATAGTAGCTCAACCAATGAATGAAAGGATCATCTAGACCAAGGTATGGCATAACTTGCTTCAATCGATACCGGGGGCTTTTACCTTCTTTTCGGGAAAGAAAAAAAATGGTATACTTGCTCGAGGAGGAGGGATAAGAATAGAAGAAGATATAACAGGGACAATGGGGTTCAAAGTTATTCACCTGGCCATAGTTCCCCCCTTCCCACTGTCTCCACTTCTCTTTCCCAATAAAAAAAACAAGAACCAAAGGAGGTGGTAACCTGAGAGACCACCAATGCTGGCTGTCGTGGAGGGGGAGGAGCTGAGAAGGCAATTGCATCCAGAGTGGAGACAAAGCCAGCAAGCAAGAACAAAAAGGAGCAATTGCATCAAAGAAAGGTGTTTTTCTTCATGTCATCATTTTTTTTTCTCACGTACAAGCACAAATCCCATGTCACCACAACTATTTCATTAACGGAAAAAGCTGGCAACATGAAGAAAATAGTGAAATGGTTTAAGGCAAGTAAAATACTTAGGACTTAATGACACCATCACCTCAGTTTTATAGCAGAAACCATTGAGGTGGGAATTTGAGTTACATCAGTATAAATTATGGATTTAGGCCTAATATAAATGCTGGGATTAAAGGCGAGAGTTGGGGATTTTGTCTAAGCACACAAGAGCATTTTAGGTCCCAGAAATCACTGTCCTTTGAATTAGAGGATCAATTTGGGGATTTTGTCTCAGCACACAAGAGCATTTTAGGTCCCAGAAATCTCTAGATCAAGTAGAGGAGAGTTCAAGGTGTTCAGGAGTGATAGAGAACATCAACCTACAGTGATGTCGGAGCAGCTCTGTCGTGACTGCATACTCGAGCTCCAGTGTGCGCCGTCCAGCGGCAACGCTGCGGCCACTATCTGCAATTCAAAAACCAGAGACCAAAATCAGGGAGATTAGAGTGTCAAGTGATGGGAAAAAATAGGGGAATAGCATCAGCAAAGATGAAGGATTTCGGATCCAGTAGCAAATATAAATCTTCACTCATGTAGCACTACTGAGGAGAGCGACCTGGACCTGGAGGCAGAAAGCAGAGGAGTTGAGGAAGAAGAGATCATGTGTTGGCAAGGTCTAACTCGGTGCCTGGCTCCGGGGTGAGACAGGGGAATGAGCTAACATACACAACTAATAGTACAAGCTCTAAACTGACTCACTAATACATGTGCTTACAACACGAACTAATAGGTTTAAACAGTACAATTACTGCAACGAGGTATTTTTCTTCTTAAAAGTCAAGACTCAATTTAGCTTCGGAACATATATACACCAACCAAGGACCAGAAAAGAAACACAGGGAGAAAAACCAATTTAGCTACGAGTATTCAGGCAAACCTCTCCTTTGTTCATGTAGATTGATGATGACCTTAATATCATCAAAATCTAATTTCAAAGCACCCGAAATAGTCATTAGTGCCCAACTGAACCTAAGCATTGAAAGGAACTAATGTAGAGGAAACGAAAAGAGAGCAAGTTTATCATCAATAGCTCATATCGGCAGAAAGTATATCATCAATAGCGCGGATAAAAAATCTGGAGGCAGCAATGGCATATACCCATATGAGGGAAAGGGTAGGTTTAGGCACCTGGATGGATTTTACACCTTAGAAGCAGCACCTCTCAATGGTGATCTACTACCTGCAGCAAACACTGTTGATAAGTTGGGAAAAGGAAAAAGTAATTCAGAAAAGAATTGTGACAGCAATGGATGCTAAACGTCCAAACATCAATTATTTTACAGGCATGGATACACTTCTAATTAAAAGACAGTCATTTCCCTAATTACAATATTACATTTGCGATTCTCCCACATCATATGTCACACATGCTTTTCCTGATTACAACAGAGGAGAAGCCACGATCGGACTACGCACAACATGTTTTTTTGACACCCAGCTCAATCTTCCCTGCAAGGCCTTAGACCCGACATTGCGATGCCTGCTCACCGTAATGCTGAATGTTGTCTTTTGTCCAACCTTGGAGAACACCAGCGTCTCTGGGTAGACTCGCACTGTGAGAGACTTGGGAACCTCCATCTTCAGTGTGTATACTGAATTTATTGGCCCCACATTTGTCACGGTTCTGTTCACCGTGAATGGCCTTGTTCTGAGTGGCACTGTTATGGATGGGTAGTTCAACTGTGCCTCTGGTATCTTGGGAAGCATTTTGCAGGACAACGTCGGGTCACGCGCAATGGTTGCCAAGCCTTGATCACCGAGGAGAGCACATATGTAGCCAGCATATTCAGTGATGCTAAGGTCATACACAAGGCCCGGATCAATAGCTTTTATAGGATTGGCATGGCCAGCACCCATGGCATACACGGTTGCCCTCTGATGCTGCTCGTCCAAGATCAGGCCACCAGCGCTGTCTGTGATGTCAGCTGTGGTTAGGATGGCTGACTTGATAGCAGCAGCAGACCAATCAGGATGGGAGCTCTTGACAAGCGCAGCGATTCCACTGACATGTGGAGTCGACATGGATGTCCCTGATCTAATGTTGAATGGCCCAGATCCAAGAATCGTGAGTGGTGGCCATGCAGCAATGATGTTGAGCCCGGGTGCTAATATATCTGGCTTTAGCACACCGGGGCTGAACGTGCTGGGACCGCGGGATGAGAATGCCGCGACAGTGGGAGATGGACGGACACCAAGCACAGTGTTCTTGCATATGACTTTGGCACTGGCTTTGCTTGTTGCCCTTGCATACTCTATGATATTGTTGCCATCAGCCACGGTCACCTGCACAACATTACTGCCATAGTCCTTCAGATGGGTTGTGAAGCCAGCATCTTTCCTGTTGATCAGGACTATGCCAGCCGCCCCGGCACTCATGATGCCACTGATGTCAGACTGGTTGATTGCTGACCCTGTGTCATTCATTGGTCCTGTGTTATGGCAAATCACAATTTTGCCAGCCACATTTCTTCCAGCCAATGATGACTTGCAGTGTTTGTTCCAATACAGAGGAACAGACTTGGAGCTTGAGTTCGCAGTCTGATTGAAAGCTTCTCCACTGATGTGCTTGCCGTTGCCAAGCTGCACAACGGTCTGGAAGCTACGGTCCACCGAGCCAGCTGCAACTGTGAGCAACCATGGTGCAGAGTTGGCAATAAAGGACCTTGGCCCGTTGTTACCAGCTGCAGCCACGACAACAACGCCCTTTGCTACCGCGCTGAGTGAGCCAATGGCAACTGGGTCATCAGTGAAGCTGACATCATAAAAGGGGCCGAGGGAGAGTGAGAGCACATCAACACCATCCTTGACAGCCTCATCTAACCCAGCTACTATGTCCGAGGCTGCACACCCAAGAATTGTGCACACCCTGTACATGGCCAAGTGTGCATGTGGAGCAATCCCGGCGGCTGTGCCCCTGCCGAGGCCGTGGGCCGAGGCATCACTGACGAAGTTCCCAGCTGCGGTGGACGAGGTATGTGTTCCATGCCCCGTGTCATCTCCGGAATCATTTGCATTGAAATTATGGAACTTGGCACCTACCAACTTATTGTTGCAGCGTGCAGCGCCATGGCATGAGCCCTTCCACTTTGATGGGGGTGGCGGGATGCCACTGTCATCAAAGGAAGGGTGCTCTGCGTATATGCCGGTGTCCAGGACCCCGATTATGACTCCTTGGCCATAGTTGGTGTCCCTCCACAGCCCGGTATCTTTCTCCAGTCCGAGGAACTTCGGAGTGTGAGTGGTGCTGGGGCGCCAGAGATGGTCTGGAAACGCCCGCACAAACTCGTTCCTCTGGGACACCATGGCGAGGTCGTCTTCGGTGAGCCTCACAGCAAACCCCGTGAAGACCTCAGTGTAGCTATGGATGAGGCGTGGCTCATCGGAGCCGGCGAGAGGCGTTGGCAGGAAGGAATCCTGCCACCAGCGGTGGTCGTCCTCGCTGCCCGCTTCGACGGGTGGCCTCAGCATCACAATGTATGTGCGATGGCTTGGAGAGAGGCCTGCACCTTGGTCGTCGCATACCGCAGGTGCAGGAGCATGCAGGAGCATGAGGGTGAGCGAGAAAAGTGAGATCATGAGGTTGGCCAAGGATGCCATGGCTTGAGCTGCGATTCCGAAAGGAAGCTGGGGGGCGTGGCCAATATGGGTGAGGTTGGTGTGTGAGGGGAGGTGGTGGTGATGGAAGGAGCCGAGAGGACGACGGGGCTGCTGGTGGTGGAAGCACGGAGCAGAGGAGCAAATGCTTCTTCCTCTTTCTCTTGGTGGTGGTGGTGGTGGTGGCACGGCGGAGAGCAGCAAATGCTTCTTCCTCTTTCCCTCACTCTGCCTCGGTTGGTTTGGGGAGAGAAAGAAAGAGGGGCAGAGCACAAGCACAGCAATGGCTTCGGGCCTCAACGTTAAATGCTGCGTGCTGAACCTTGCACGCATGCCTAGATGCTCCTGTGCCTATATGTGAGTCAAATCACAATGTTCTGTGCGGTTCCTCCTGGCAGGGAGACACACAAGTGATGCCCTGACACCCCTAAATGGCGTAGGGAGACGCTCGTGTCGAGCTTGCGCTGGTCGACAGAAAGCCTCCGCAAGAGAGAAAAGTTGAGCTTCCATCTATGGAAAGGGAGGAAACTCCGCTGCTGGTGGGTGGTGCTGGAAGGAAGTGACCGAGAGGAGGACGCTACGTGTCGAGTGTTGCGCTAGCGTGGTTTCAGTTTCAGCTAAATTAAAATCAAAATAGCGGGGCGGGACAAGATGTTTAGCGGAGCTAAAACCCATATTTAGTGTTTTTGATTTGATTTGATGGAAAAATCAGTAGCAAATCGAAGCATTAGGATTAGGATTTGGACACTAGTCCCTGCAAAGCACACAAGGGCAAGGCTATCCTTCATAGACACTGGTGTGTGTCGAGCTTGCGCTGGTGGAGAGAAAGCCTCCAAACAAAGAAAGGTTCGACCGCGTCAGCACGCAGCTTGCAGAGCTGATGGGGAAAATGGTGGAGGAGGGAACAGAGAAGTGACCCAAAGGGAGAGAGGACAGTGGCGGTGGTGGACTGGTGGTGGGTGCACTGCAAGAGAGAGAGGTTGAGCTTCCATGATTCCATCTATGGAAAAAAGACGAAGCTGCTGCTGGTGGGTGGTGGTGAAAGTGGCCGAGAGGACCACGCTGCGTGTCGAGTGTTGCGCTAGCTTGCTTAAGTTTCAGTTGAATTAAAATCAAAATAGCGGGGCGGGACAAGATGTTCATAGCGGAGTTAAACCATAATTAGCGCTTCCTGATGAAAAAATCAGTAGCAAATCAAAGCATCAGGTTTTGGAAAAGAGAGGAGGGAGGAGCTCGGCTTGCCTGGCGAATTGGCGATGGATGATCTGGACGAGGCCGGAACTCCTGCATCGTCGCCTTCGTGGCGCGGAAGCGGAAGCAGACAGCGCCTCCTCGCCGCTGCATAATCCTTACTCCAGCAACTCGCCGGCGCTGCGCCTGCCGACCCCGTGCACTCCGCCTCGGGCCCTCGGCGACGAACTCCTGCCGCGACCTCTCCGGGCCGGGGCGGCGCTCTGCGTCTCCCGCCCGCGGCTGCCTCGCACTTGCCGCCTCGGGCCCTCGGCGACGAACTCCTGCCGCGACCTTCGGGCCGGGGCGCCGCTCTGCGTCTCCCGGCCGCGGCTGCCTCGTACTTGCCGCCCACGCCTCCGACCCGCAACCCCCCTTCCGCCGCCTGCGGCGTTGAAGCCGCCGTCTCCGCCCATGGCCCGGGCCTGGGTGGCTGGAGATCCACCGGACCGGAGGGAGAAAGAAGGGGGAAAGTGGATAGAGGGGTACTACTAATTGGCTAGAGAACCCAAGAAATGCCCGCTTACAGTCATGTTAATCCGTTGGAGACGTTCAGTGGCGTAGGGGCAGCTGGGTGTGTGTGTTCCCTACTTCCCTGCAATCGCGTTGCTTTCCTGTTAGCAGTAACGTACTTTTGCCTGGGCGCTTTCTCATGTCCTGTGCCACATTCCAGCTCTGTTTTCTTTTTTTCTTTTCTTTTTTTGATTTGAGTTGTCTAGGTCTGTTTTCTGTGGAGCTGACCTCTCCCCTAAGGCCCTAATAAAGTTCTGCCTCAGCTCAGGCCATTCAAACAAATGATGGGTTGCCGTTTTCTCAAAACTAAAATAAATATTGCAATTACCCTGCCAAAATTAAAATATTGCAATTTTTTTTCTTAACTCTCAAGCAAGCAAACCATACACTGTGTTTCACGCTCACTTTCATGTTAGTCAATTACGAGAGATGCACGACTATTTTCATATTGTACTTCTGATCATTCTTATTCTTATGTCAGCCAGTTTTCACAAAGATACGATACTAAATATGATTTTATCCTAAGACACTGGTGAGTCCAATCATAATGCTCTCATCTTCATCTCGGATATTGAGGAGCTAGTGGGTGTGTCGCTTTGAGCTCAAACACACCCAAAGTTTCCAGATAACTTGTAGGTTCAGGTCAACTCATTTAAAGGCAGGGAGGCTATATATTTTTTTGAGAGAGAGATATCAAGAAATCTGATGGCTTTCGTATATTAAGCAGGGGAGAAGCGGACAAAAGGTGTACAATCAAGTGATCACGGCAACGTGGGAGTTAGCCGATTTAAAACGAAAATACTGACTCAAGAAATAAGGCCAGAACAATGCTAATATGTCATCCTGGATCACCCAGGTGGGTCTCCAGGCATTGCATCCCTGCGAGAAGCCAATGATCTCTGTCGCGTTCAATTCTGATCATGGTCGAGCTGGCCGTGGATCACTTATCGTGGAAGCATCTCTCGCTGCGCTCACTCAACAAGTGTGAGGCTGCCAGCATTAGCATAGTATTTAATCTTTTCATTTCTTGGGGGCTGGGGGCAGCAGAGTTGATCACTACTGTTGCTTGATGGACATAATTAGCAGTAGGAGGCCAATTTGTAGGGTTGGGTGCTTCAACCAGGCCAGAGAGAAACATTGTGCCATACCTCTCTTGCGATCAGGCATTCACAGAACAGATGGAAAGAGCTTTCCAAATTGCACATGCATAGGGGGCAGAAGTGACCGTTGATCCATCCTCTTCTCTTGAGCCTGTTGTTGCACCAAAGTCTGTTTTGCATGAGCAGTCGGGAGGTTTAGTTTTCCCTGGTGCCCCAGCAGACCAGAACAAGCTCGTGAGGTTCGAGAACGTAGGCCCCTAGAACTGCATCAAGTAGGCGGATCTCGTTGTATATTCTCCAGAGGCATTTAAACTCCAACTGGTCTTGTCAGGTGTGGTCTCACTTAGGCTAGAGTAGATGTCACGGGTGAGCCTCCATAGCAACTCATCAACCAAGTCCATATAGTTACCTCCCCTGATATCACTCACCTAGTTGTCTTGGCGAAGGGCATCCTAGACCTTTTGTTGGGGAACGTAGCATGCAATTTCAAAAAACTTCCTACGATCACGCAAGATCTATCTAGGAGATGCATAGCAACGAGAGGGGGAGAGTGTGTCCACGTACCCTCGTAGACCGAAAGCGGAAGCGTTAGCTTAACGCGGTTGATGTAGTTGAACGTCTTCTCGATTCAACTGATCAAGCACCGAACGTACGGCACCTCCGAGTTCTGCACACGTTCATCTCGATGAGGTCCCTCAAACTCTTGATCCAGCAAAGTGTCGAGGGAGAGTTTTGTCAGCACGACGGCATGGTGACGATGATGGTGATGTGATCCGCGCAAGGCTTCGCCTAAGCACTACGACGCTATGACCAGAGGAGTAAACTGTGGAGGGGGGCATGATGTCGGCTAGGACTACGTTGGTATTTTCCCAAAGAGGAAGGGATGATGCCGCACAGCGACGGTAGGTATTTCCCTCAGTGAAGGAACCAAGGTTATCGAACAAGTAGGAGAACCAAGAAACACAACGTAAACAACCCCTGCACACAGATAACAAATCCTCGCAACCCGACGTGTAAAAGGGGTTGTCAATCCCTTTCGGATAGCGGCGCCCCAAGATGGGCAAACGGACATGAGAAAATTGTAGTAGATTGATAGATCGAATGCCAAATAAAATAAATAAGAATAAAACGCAGCAAGGTATTTTTGTATTTTTGGTTTAATATATTTGAAAAAAATGCAAAGGAAAAGTAGATCGCAAAGGCAAATATATGAGAAAGAGACCCGGGGGCCGTAGGTTTCACTAGTGGCTTCTCTCGAGAAAAATAGCAAACGGGGGGTGAACAGATTACTGTTGGGCAATTGATAGAACTTCAAATAATCATGACGATATCCAAGCAATGATCATTATATATGCATCACGTCCAAGATTAGTAGACCGACTCCTGCCTGCATCTACTACTATTACTCCACACATCGACCGCTATCCAGTATGCATCTAGTGTATTAAGTTCATGGAAAAACGGAGTAATGCAATAAGAACGATGACATGATGTATACAAGATCTATCTATGTAGAGATAGACCCCATCATTTTATCCTTAGTAGCAATGATACATACGTGTCGGTTCCCCTTCTGTCACTAGGATCAAGCACCGTAAGATCGAACCCACTACAAAGCACCTCTCCCCATTGCAAGATAAATAGATCAAGTTGGCCAAACAAAACCCAAATATCGGAGAAGAAATATGAGGCTATAAGCAATCATGCATAAAAGAGATCAAAGAAACTCAAATACTTTCATGGATATAAAAAGATATAACTGATCATAAACTCAAAGTTCATCAGATCCCAACAAACACACCGCAAAAGAGTTACATCGTATGGATCTCCAAGAGACCATTGTATTGAGAATTCAGTGAGAGAGAGGAAGCCATCTAGCTACTAACTACGGACCCGAAGGTCTACAAAGAACTACTCACGCATCATCGAAGAGGCACCAATGGAGGTGGTGAACCCCATCCGAGATGGTGTCTAGATTGGATCTGGTGGTTGTAGACTCTACGGCGGCTGGATCAATAATTCGTTGACTCCCCTAGGGTTTCTGGAATATTGGGATATTTATAGAGCAAAGAGGCGGTCCAGGGGGCACCCGAGGTGGGCACAACCCACCAGGGCGCGCCTGGGCCTCCTGGCGTGCCCTGGTGGGTTGTCCTCTCCTCGGAGCAACCCCAGACGCAACCAGGGCCCATTACGTGTCTTCTGGTCCATGAAAAATCTCCGTAAAGTTTCGTGGCATTTGGACTCCATCTGATATTGATTTCCTGCGATGTAAAAAACATGCAGAAAACAACAACTGGCACTTGGCACTATGTCAACAGGTTAGTACCATAAAATAATATAAAATGATTATAAAACCTCCTAGATTGATAATATAACAGCATGGAACGATCAAAAGTTATAGATACGTTGGAGACGTATCAGCATCCCCAAGCTTAACTCCTACTCGTCCTCGAGTAGGTAAGTGATAAAGCATAATTTTTGATGTGGAATGTTGCCTAACATGTCATATCATATTCTTTTCTTTATAGCATGGACATTTGGACTTTTATGTGATTCAAAGCAATAGTTTAGTTTTGACATGATAATTTAAATACTCAAGCATATCAACAAGCAACCATATCTTTCAAAATATCAACGCTAAAATAAGTTATCCCTAGCCCATCATGCTCAATCATTGATCCATTCATGAAACACACTCACAAATTTAGCTACACCCAATACTTAAGTACGATCATATTGCCTCCTAGTTGGTGTTTTTATAAGAGAAGATGGAGACTCAAATTCAAAATAGAAATAGCATAAAGTAAAAATAAGGCCCTTCATAGAGGAAAGTAGGGATTTGTAGAGGTGCCAGAGCTCACAGCGAAAAACTTAGAGATAAAAAGATTTTGGGAGGAATATCCATCCCACCAACGAAAAGGACTTAGAGTTCCCAACACTTTCCATGCTAGATATATCATAGGCGGTTCCCAAACAGAAAATAAAGTTTATTCCTTTTCCACCATACTTTCACTTTCCATGGCTAGCCGTATCCACGGTTGCCCTCCATACCAACACTTTCCAAGGAATTTATTATTTGACAACATAAAGTAAATTCATTTTTTTTCATTTTGGGACTGGGCATCCCTAAAACCGTTGCCTTACTCTCATGCAATGACAAGTGAATAAACACTCATCGTGAGAATAACACATCCAGCATGGAAAATATTAGCCACCCCTCACCGCTCCGCGAGCGAAACGAACACACAAAAGAGAAGTTTATTTTGAAAATTAGAGATGGCACATGCAAATTTGCTTAGAACGGCAAAAGAATACCGCATATAGGTAGATATAGTGGACTCATGTGGCAAAACTGGTTTAAAGGATTTTGGATGCACAAGTAGAGATTATACTTACTGCAAAATAAAGGCTAGCAAAAGGTTGAGAAGAGACCGACCAAGAAACGAATAATCTCATAAGCAAGCATTAAGCATAATTAACACCGAATAATGCACCACAAGTAGGATATAATTTCATTGCATGACTATTGGCTTTCGTGCTTGCATAGGGAATCACAAACCTTAACACCAATATTCTTACAAAAGCATAATTACTCATCAACATAACTCACATATCACATCATCATATCTCAAAACTATTAGTAAGAATCAAGTTTATTTTGTCCAATGATCTTCATGAAAGTTTTTATTATATCCTTCTTGGATATCCATCACTTTGGGACTAATTTTCATGTGTTGCTTTTCATAAGCTCAAACAAATATAAGTAAAGACCGTGAGCATAATTTTTTTTCTTTCTCTCAAAATAATTTAAGTGAAGCAAGAGAGAATTTCTTGAAAATTTTACTAACTCTCAAATAAATCTAAGTGAAGCAAGAGAGCATTTTTTAAAAATACTAAAGCACACCGTGCTCGAAAAAGATATAAGTGAAGCACTAGAGCAAGTTCATAGCTCATAAAAATTTAAGTGAAGCATAGAGAGCAATTCTAACAAGTCATGACACAATTTTGACTCTCTCAAATAGGTGTGTCCAGCAAGGGATCAAGACTTAAAACACAAAATAAAACAAGCAAAGACTTGTTGGAAATATGCCCTAGAGGCAATAATAAAAGCATTATTATTATATTTCCTTATTTATGATAATTGTCTTTATTCGTGCTATAATTGTGTTATCCGGAAATCGTAATACATGTGTGAATAACAGACAACAACGTGTCCCTAGTAAGCCTCTAGTTGACTAGCTCGTTGATCAACAGATAGTCATGGTTTCCTCACTATGGGCATTGGATGTCAATGATAACGAGATCACATCATTAGGAGAATGATGTGATGGACGAGACCCAATCCTAAACATAGCATAAGATCGCATAGTTCGTTTGCTAGAGTTTTCCAATGTCAAATATCCTTTCCTTAGACCATGAGATCGTGTAACTCCCGGATACCGTAGGAGTGCTTTGGGTGTGCCAAACGTCACAACGTAACTGGGTGACTATAAAGGTATACTACGGGTATCTCCTGAAAGTGTCTGTTGGGTTGACACGGATCGAGACTGGGATTTGTCACTCCGCTTGACGGAGAGGTATCACCGGGCCCTCTCGGTAATGCATCATCATAATGAGCTCAATGTGATCAAAGTGTTTGATCACGGGATCATGCATTACGGTACGAGTAAAGTGACTTGCCGGTAACGAGATTGAACGAGGTATTGGGATACCGACGATCGAATCTCGGGCAAGTAAAATACCGATTGACAAAGGGAATCGCATACGGGATTAATTGAATCCTCGACATCGTGGTTCATCCGATGAGATCATCGTGGAGCATGTGGGAGCCAACATGGGTATCCAGATCCCGCTGTTGGTTATTGCCCGAGAGCCGTCTCGGTCATGTCTGCATGTCTCCCGAACCCGTAGGGTCTACACACTTAAGGTTCGGTGACGCTAGGGTTGTGAAGATATGTATATGCAGTAACCCAAATGTTGTTCGGAGTCCCGGATGAGATCCCGGACGTCACGAGGAGTTTCGGAATGGTCCGAAGGTAAAGAATTATATATAGGAAGTGCTGTTTTGGCCATCGGGACAAGTTTCGGGGTTATCGGTATTGTACGGGGACCACCGGAGGGTCCCGGGGGGTCCACCGGATGGGGCCACCTGCCTCGGGGGGCCACATGGGCTCTAGGGGGTGCGCCTTGGCCTACATGGGCCAAGGGGAACCAGCCCCAAAGAGGCCCATGCGCCTAGGGTGGGGAAACCCTAAAGGGGGGGCGCCCCCTTGCTTGGGGGGCAAGCCCCACCCCTTGGCCGCCGCCCCCCTAGGAGATTGCGTCTCCTAGGGCCGACGCCCCCCCCTATGGGCTATATAAAGGGGGGAGAGGAGGGGGGCAGCCGCACCCTGGTCCTTGGCGCCTCCCTCTCCCTCTCCAACACCTCCTCCTCCTCCGTAGAGCTCGGCGAAGCCCTGTCGGAGTACTGCAGCTCCACCATCACCACGCCGTCGTGCTGCTGCTGGAGCCATCTTCCCCAACCTCTCCTTTGCCGTGCTGGATCAAGAAGAAGGAGACGTTACGCTGACTGTACGTGTGTTGAACGCGGAGGTGCCGTCCGTTCGGTGCTAGGATCTCCGGTGATTTGGATCACGTCGTGTACGACTACCTCATCCTCGTTCGTTGAATGCTTCCGCTCGCGATCTACAAAGTGGTATGTAGATGCAATCTCTCTCCCATGACTCGTTGCTTAGATGAACTCATAGATGGATCTTGGTGAAACCGTAGGAAAAATTTTAATTTTCTGCAACGTTCTCCAACAGTGGCATCATGAGCTAGGTCTATGCGTAGTTCTCTATTGCACGAGTAGAACACAATTTGTTGTGGGCGTAGATGTTGTCCACTTTCTTGCCGCTACTAGTCTTATCTTGCTTCAGCGGTATTGTGGGATGAAGTGGCCCGGACCAACCTTACACGTACGCTTACGTGAGACCGGTTCCACCGACTAACATGCACTAGTTGCATAAGGTGGCTGGCGGGTGTCTGTCTCTCCCACTTTAGTTGGAGCGAATTCGATGAAAAGGGTCCTTATGAAGGGTAAATAGAAGTTGACAAATCACGTTGTGGCTTTCACGTAGGTAAGAAAACGTTCTTGCTAGAACCCTAATTCAGCCACGTAAAACTTGCAACAACAATTAGAGGACGTCTAACTTGTTTTTGCAGCAAGTGCTTTGTGATATGATATGGCCAAAGTTGTGATGAATGATGAATGATCTATATGTGATGTATGAGATGTTCATGCTATTGTAATAGGAATCACGACTTGCATGTCGATGAGTATGAAAACCGGCATGAGCCATAGGAGTTGTCTTTATTTTTGTATGACCTGCGTGTCATTGAGAAACGCCATGTAAATTACTTTACTTTATTGCTAAACGCGTTAGCCATAGTAGTAGAAGTAATAGTTGGCGAGCAACTTCATGGAGACACGATGATGGAGACCATGATGATGGAGATCATGGTGTCAAGCCGGTGACAAGATGATCATGGAGCTCCAAGATGGAGATCAAAGGAGCTATGTGATATTGGCCATATCATGTCACGTTTATTATTTGATTGCATGTGATGTTTATCATGTTTTGCATCTTGTTTACTTAGAATGACGGTAGTAAATAAGATGATCCCTCATAATAATTTCAAGAAGTGTTCTCCCTAACTGTGCACCATTGCGACAGTTCGTTGTTTCGAAGCACCACGTGATGATCGGGTGTGATAGATTCTAACGTTCACATACAACGGGTGTAAGACAGATTTAGACATGCAAACACTTAGGTTGACTTGACGAGCCTAGCATGTACAGACATGGCCTCGGAACACAGAAGACCGAAAGGTCGAGCATGAGTCGTATAGAAGATACGATCAACATGAAGATGTTCACCAATGTTGACTAGTCCGTCTCACGTGATGATCGGACACGGCCTAGTTGACTTGGATCATGTAATACTTAGATGACTAGAAGAGGGATGTCTATCTAAGTGGGAGTTCATTAAGATGAACTTTATTATCATGAACTTAGTCTAAAATATTTACAATATGTCTTGTAGATCAAATGGCCAATGTAGTCCTCAACTTCAACGCATTCCTAGAGAAAACCAAGCTAAAAGACGATGGCAGCAACTATACGGACTGGGTCCGGAACCTGAGGATCATCCTCATAGCTGCCAAGAAAGATTATGTTCTACGAGCACCGCTAGGTGACGCACCTGTCCTCCCTGCAGAACAAGACGTTATGAATGCTTGGCAGTCACGTTCCGATGATTACTCCCTCGTTTAGTGCGGCATGCTTTACAGCTTAGAGCCGGGGCTCCAAAAGCGTTTTGAGAGACATGGAGCATATGAGATGTTCGAAGAGCTGAAAATGGTTTTCCAAGCTCATGCCCGGGTCGAGAGATATGAAGTCTCCGATAAATTCTTTAGCTGTAAGATGGAGGAAAATAGCTCTGTCAGTGAACACATACTCAAGATGTCTGGGTTGCACAACCGCTTGACTCAACTGGAAGTTAATCTCCCGGATGAAGCGGTCATTGACAGAATCCTCCAGTCGCTTCCACCTAGCTACAAGAGCTTTGTGATGAACTACAACATGCAGGGGATGGTAAAGATCATTCCTGAGGTATATGCTATGCTGAAATCAGCGGAGGTAGAAATCAAGAAGGAGCATCAAGTGTTGATGGTGAATAAAACCACTAAGTTCAAGAAGGGCAAGGGTAAAAAGAACTTCAAGAAGGACAGCAAGGAAGTTGCCGCGCCCGGTAAGCAAGTTGCCGGGAAGAAGCCAAAGAATGGACCCAAGCCCGAGACTGAGTGCTTTTATTGCAAGGGAAGTGGTCACTGGAAGCGGAATTGCCCCAAATACTTAGCGGACAAGAAGGCCGGCAAAACAAAAGGTATATGTGATATACATGTAATTGATGTGTACCTTACCAGTACTCATAGTAGCTCTTGGGTATTTGATACCAGTGCAGTTGCTCACATTTGTAACTCAAAGCAGGAGCTGCGGAATAAACGGAGACTGGCGAAGGACGAGGTGACGATGCGCGTCGAGAATGGTTCCAAGGTCGATGTGATCGCCATCGGCACGCTACCTCTACATTTACCTACGGGATTAGTTTTAAACCTCAATAATTGTTATTTAGTGCCAAGTTTGAGTATGAACATTGTGTCTGGATCTCGTTTAATTCGAGATGGCTACTCATTTAAATCCGAGAATAATGGTTGTTCTATTTATATGAGAGATATGTTTTATGGTCATGCTCCGATGGTTAATAGTTTATTCTTAATGAATCTCGTACGTGATGATACACATATTCATAGTGTGAATACCAAAAGAGTTAAAGTTGGTAACAATAGTCTCACATATTTGTGGCACTGCCGCCTTGGTCACATAGGTGTCAAACGCATGAAGAAGCTCCATGCAGATGGACTTTTAGAGTCTCTTGATTATGAATCATTTGACAGGTGCGAACCATGCCTCATGGGTAAAATGACCAAGACTCCGTTCTCAGGAACAATGGAGCGAGCAACCAACTTATTGGAAATCATACATACCGATGTGTGCGGTCCAGTGAGTGTTGAGGCTCGCGGTGGCTATCGTTATGTTCTCACCCTCACGGATGACTTGAGTAGATATGGGTATATCTACTTAATGAAACACAAGTCTGAGACCTTTGAAAAGTTCAAGGAATTTCAGAGTAAGGTTGAAAATCAACGTGATAGAAAGATCAAGTTTCTACGATCAGATCGTGGAGGAGAATACTTGAGTCACGAATTTGGCACACACTTAAGAAAATGTGGAATAGTTTCACAACTCACGCCGCCTGGAACACCTCAGCGTAATGGTGTGTCCGAACGTCGTAATCGCACTCTATTAGATATGGTGCGATCTATGATGTCTCTTACCGATCTACCGCTATCTTTTTGGGGCTATGCTTTAGAGACTGCCGCATTCACTTTAAATAGGGCTCCGTCGAAATCCGTTGAGATGACACCGTATGAATTATGGTTTGGGAAGAAACCTAAGCTGTCGTTTCTAAAAGTTTGGGGATGTGATGCTTATGTGAAGAAAATTCAACCTGAAAAGCTCGAACCCAAGTCGAAAAAATGCGTCTTCATAGGATACCCTAAAGAAACTATTGGGTATACCTTCTACCTCAGATCCGAAGGCAAGATCTTTGTTGCCAAGAATGGATCCTTTCTAGAGAAAGAGTTTCCCTCAAAAGAAGTAAGTGGGAGGAAAGTAGAACTTGATGAAGTGTTACCTCTTGAACCGGAAAATGGCGAAACTCAAGATAACGTTCCTGAGGTGCCTGCACCGACTAGAGAGGAAATTAATGATGATGATCAAGATACTTCTAATCAAGCTCCTACTGAAATTCGAAGGTCCACAAGGGCACGTTTCGCAACAGAGTGGTACGGCAACCCTGTCTTGGAAATCATGTTGTTAGACAACGGTGAGCCTTCGAACTATGAGGAAGCAATGGCGGGCCCGGATTCCGACAAATGGCTAGAAGCCATGAAATCCGAGATAGGATCCATGTATGAAAACGAAGTATGGACTTTGACTGACTTGCCCGTAGAGCGGCGAGCCATAGAAAATAAATGGATCTTTAAGAAGAAGACAGACGCGGATGATAATGTGACCATCTATAAAGCTCGGCTTGTCGCTAAGGGTTATCGACAAGTTCAAGGAATTGACTACGATGAGACTTTCTCACCGGTAGCGAAGCTAAAGTCCGTCCGAATCATGTTAGTAATTGCCGCATTCTATGATTATGAGATATGGCAAATGGACGTCAAAACGGCATTCCTTAATGGTTTCCTTAAGGAAGAATTGTATATGATGCAGCCGGAAGGTTTTGTCGATCCTAAGAATGCTGACAAAGTGTGCAAGCTCCAACGCTCGATTTATGGGCTGGTGCAAGCATCTCGGAGTTGGAACATTCGCTTTGATGAGATGATCAAAGCGTTTGGGTTTATGCAGACTTATGGAGAAGCCTGCGTTTACAAGAAAGTGAGTGGGAGCTCTGTAGCGTTTCTCATACTATATGTAGATGACATACTTTTGATGGGAAATGATATAGAACTCTTGGACAACATTAAGGCCTACTTGAATAAGAGTTTTTCAATGAAGGACCTTGGAGAAGTTGCTTATATATTAGGCATCAAGATCTATAGAGATAGATTGAGACGCCTCATAGGTCTTTCACAAAGCACATACCTTGATAAGATATTGAAGAAGTTCAATATGGATCAATCTAAGAAGGGGTTCTTACCTGTGTTACAAGGTGTGAAATTGAGCTCAGCTCAATGTCCGACCACGGCAGAAGATATAGAAGAGATGAGTGTCATCCCCTATGCCTCAGCCATAGGTTCTATTATGTATGCCATGTTGTGTACCATACCTGATGTAAACCTTGCCGTAAGTTTGGTAGGAAGGTACCAAAGTAATCCCGGCAAGGAACACTGGACAGCGGTCAAGAATATCCTGAAGTACCTGAAAAGGACTAAGGAAATGTTTCTCGTTTATGGAGGTGACGAAGAGCTCGTCGTAAAGGGTTACGTCGATGCTAGCTTCGACACAGATCTGGATGACTCTAAGTCACAAACCGGATACGTGTATATTTTGAATGGTGGGGCAGTAAGCTGGTGCAGTTGCAAGCAAAGCGTCGTGGCGGGATCTACATGTGAAGCGGAGTACATGGCAGCCTCGGAGGCAGCACATGAAGCAATTTGGGTGAAGGAGTTCATCACCGACCTCGGAGTCATACCCAATGCGTCGGGGCCAATCAAACTCTTCTGTGACAACACTGGAGCTATTGCACTTGCCAAGGAGCCCAGGTTTCACAAGAAGACCAGGCACATCAAACGTCGCTTCAACTCCATTCGTGAAAATGTTCAAGATGGAGACATAGAAATTTGTAAAGTGCACACGGATCTGAATGTCGCAGATCCGTTGACTAAACCTCTCCCTAAGGCAAAACATGATCAGCACCAGAACTCTATGGGTGTTCGATTCATCACAATGTAACTAGATTATTGACTCTAGTGCAAGTGGGAGACTGTTAGAAATATGCCCTAGAGGCAATAATAAAAGCATTATTATTATATTTCCTTATTTATGATAATTGTCTTTATTCGTGCTATAATTGTGTTATCCGGAAATCGTAATACATGTGTGAATAACAGACAACAACGTGTCCCTAGTAAGCCTCTAGTTGACTAGCTCGTTGATCAACAGATAGTCATGGTTTCCTCACTATGGGCATTGGATGTCAATGATAACGAGATCACATCATTAGGAGAATGATGTGATGGACGAGACCCAATCCTAAACATAGCATAAGATCGCATAGTTCGTTTGCTAGAGTTTTCCAATGTCAAATATCCTTTCCTTAGACCATGAGATCGTGTAACTCCCGGATACCATAGGAGTGCTTTGGGTGTGCCAAACGTCACAACGTAACTGGGTGACTATAAAGGTATACTACGGGTATCTCTGAAAGTGTCTGTTGGGTTGACACGGATCGAGACTGGGATTTGTCACTCCGCTTGACGGAGAGGTATCACCGGGCCCTCTCGGTAATGCATCATCATAATGAGCTCAATGTGATCAAAGTGTTTGATCACGGGATCATGCATTACGGTACGCATAAAGTGACTTGCCGGTAACGAGATTGAACGAGGTATTGGGATACCGACGATCGAATCTCGGGCAAGTAAAATACCGATTGACAAAGGGAATCATATACGGGATTAATTGAATCCTCGACATCGTGGTTCATCCGATGAGATCATCGTGGAGCATGTGGGAGCCAACATGGGTATCCAGATCCCGCTGTTGGTTATTGCCCGAGAGCCGTCTCGGTCATGTCTGCATGTCTCCCGAACCCGTAGGGTCTACACACTTAAGGTTCGGTGACGCTAGGGTTGTGAAGATATGTATATGCAGTAACCCGAATGTTGTTCAGAGTCCCAGATGATATCCCGGACGTCACGAGGAGTTTCGGAATGGTCCGGAGGTAAAGAATTATATATAGGAAGTGCTGTTTTGGCCATCGGGACAAGGTTCAGGGTTATCGGTATTGTACCGGGACCACCGGAGGGTCCCGGGGGGTCCACCAGATGGGGCCACCTGCCTCGGCGGGCCACATGGGCTCTAGGGGGTGCGCCTTGGCCTACATGGGCCAAGGGGAACCAGCCCCAAAGAGGCCCATGCGCCTAGGGTGGGGAAACCCTAAAGGGGGGGGGGGCGCCCCCTTGCTTGGGGGGCAAGCCCCACCCCTTGGCCGCCCCCCCTAGGAGATTGCGTCTCCTAGGGCCGGCGACCCCCCTAGGGGCTATATAAAGGGGGGAGGGGAGGAGGGCAGCCGCACCCTGGTCCTTGGCGCCTCCCTCTCCCTCTCCAACACCTCCTCCTCCTCCGTAGAGCTCGGCGAAGCCCCGTCGGAGTACTGCAGCTCCACCATCACCACGCCGTCGTGCTGCTGCTGGAGCCATCTTCCCCAACCTCTCCTTTGCCGTGCTGGATCAAGAAGAAGGAGACGTTACGCTGACCGTACGTGTGTTGAACGCGGAGGTGCCGTCCGTTCGGTGCTAGGATCTCCGGTGATTTGGATCACGTCGTGTACGACTACCTCATCCTTGTTCGTTGAACGCTTCCGCTCGCGATCTACAAAGTGGTATGTAGATGCAATCTCTCTCCCATGACTCGTTGCTTAGATGAACTCATAGATGGATCTTGGTGAAACCGTAGGAAAAATTTTAATTTTCTGCAACGTTCTCCAACAAGACTCATATCATACAAGACGCTCCAAGCAAAACTCATAATATGTGACGAATAAAAATATTGTTTCGAGTAAAATACCGATGGTCGTTAGAAGAAAGAGAGGATGCCACTCGTTGGCATCCCCAAGCTTAGTTGGTTGCTCATTTTTGGATAATAGCTTGGGATGCCGGGGCATCCCCAAGCTTAGGCTCTTCTATCCTTCCTTCATCCATTGTAAAATAACCCAAAACTTTAAAACTTCAATCACACAAAATTCAACAAAACCTTCGTGAGATCCGTTAGTATAAGAAAGCAAACCACTACTATAAGTACTGTATCAAACCAATTCATATTTTATTTTTGCATTATATCTACTGTATTCCAACTTTTCTATGGCAAAAACTCATCAAAGAAAACCATATAGCCATCAAAACAAGCACACAACACAAAGAAAACAGAATCTGTCAAAACAGAACACTCTGTAGCAATCTGACTATTTCGAATACTTCTGTAACTCCAAAAATTCTGAAAAGTTAGGACGACCGAGGTAATTTGTATATTAATCTTATGCAAAAAGAATAAGGGCAAAAGCACTTTTCTGTGATTTATGAAAGTTATTTTCGTGAGTTCTTAAGTTTCTGTTTTTCAGCAAGATCAAACAACTATCACCCAAGAAGATCCTAAAGGCTTTACTTGGCACAAACACTAATTAAAACACAAAAAACACAATCATAACAGTAGCATAATTTTTCAAACACTTAAGAACAGAAATCAAAAAGCAAAAACTAATTTTATTCATTGGGTTGCCTCCCAACAAGCGCTATAGTTTTACGCCCTTAGCTAGGCGTAAACCAAGGATCTAAGTTTTGTCATCTTTGT
Organism: Aegilops umbellulata; assembly: GCA_032464435.1. Classification (NCBI taxonomy): domain Eukaryota; kingdom Viridiplantae; phylum Streptophyta; class Magnoliopsida; order Poales; family Poaceae; genus Aegilops; species Aegilops umbellulata. The sequence goes on from CP136054.1 coordinate 381,862,248, forward strand.
CCAACTCTTCAATCAAACACTTAGAATTCTTCAAAGATTTAGCATAAAGATTTTCAATAACGACACTTCTAGGGATAAATTTAAAGAATTCATTCTTTCCAAAGGGATCTCTTAAAACTTCAGCAAAAACCAGGTGAATATTAATCATCTTAAGATCCTCTTTATTGCTATTACTAGAAGGTGCACCCTTGTTCTTGGTAACTTGAGTAACCTTGCCAATCTTTACGGGAGTTTTTTCGATAGTTTTAGCGCAGGCAAGAGTTGTGCTTAGATTACTAAAGATTTCTTCTAGTTTATCAATCCGAGATGGGATTTCTTCTATTCTTTCATGGATTACGGTACCCTTTTCTTTTAACAACTTAAAATTTTCTCTCGCTTTTGACCCAATCTTGGAGGCAAATTTATGCATCCTTTTATCTATAATTTCCATATGATCTTCAATGAGCATTTTCTTTTCAATAGCATCTAGTCTTTCCATAACATGCTCAAGAGTCAAGGTTGTTTCATTAACTATGAGAGGTGGTGAGCCCACTAAATTTCCCATAGCATTAAAAGCATCAAGAGAAGGACACATCAAGAAATTTCCACCGGTAATCGTATCAAGGACGAATCTATACCAAGTGGTGATGCCAACATAAAAACAGCGAAGAAGAACAATGGTAGATTGCTTACGGATAGATCTATTATGAGCATTGCAAATTCTGTACCAAGCATCCTTTAAATTTTCTCCTCCCCTTTGTTTAATGTTGAGAACCTCGTTCTCAGGAGTACAAGCAATAGAGGAAGTGTTGGGGAACGTAGTAATTTAAAAAAAATTCCTACGCACACGCAAGATCATGGTGATGCATAGCAACAAGAGGGGAGAGTGTCGCCCACGTACCCTCATAGACCGTAAGCGGAAGCGTAATGACAACACGGTTGATGTAGTCGTACGTCTTCAAGATCCGACCGATCCAAGTACCGAACGCACGACACCTCCGAGTTCAGCACACGTTCAGCTCGATGACGTCCCACGAACTCATGATCCAGCAGAGCTTCGCGGGAGAGTTTCGTCAGCATGACAGCGTGATAACGGTGATGATGTTGCTACCAACGCAGGGCTTCGCCTAAGCACCACTACGATATGACCGAGGTGGATTATGGTGGAGGGGGCACCGCACACGGCTTGGAACAATCAACTTGTGTGTTCTAGGGTGCCCCCTGCCCCCGTATATAAAGGAGCAAGGGGGAGGCCGGCCTGGCCTTAGGGCGCGCCAAGGAGTGGGGGAGTGCTCCTCCTAGTGTAAGTAGGACTCCCCTTTCCTAGTCCAACTAGGAAGGAGGAAGGGGGAGGAAGGAGAGGGAGAGAGGGAGGGAAGAGGGGGCACCGCCCCCTCCTTGTCCAATTCGGACTCCCAAGGGGGGGGGGCGCACGGCCAGTGATACGTCCATTTTGCATCATTCTTTTATATCGATATTTATTGCATTATGGGTTGTTATTACACATTATATCACAATACTTATGCCTATTCTCTCTTATTTTACAAGGTTTACATAAGGAGGGAGAATGCCGGCAGCTGGAATTCTAGGCTGGAAAAGGAGCAAATATTAGAGAACTATTTTGCACAACTCCAAAAGTCCTGAAACTCCACGGAAGTTATTTTTGGGAATAATAAAAATATTGAGCGGAAGAAATACTAGAGGGGCCCCACACCCTGGCCACGAGGGTGGGGGGCGCGCCCTACCCCCTGGGCGTGCCCCCTGCCTCGTGGGCCCCCTGGTGGCCCTCCGGTGTCCATCTTCTGCTATATGAAGTCTTTCGTCCGGAGAAAATCAAAAGCAAGCTTTCGGGACGAGACTCCGCCGCCACGAGGCGGAACCTTGGCGGAACCAATCTAGGGCTCTGGTAGAGCTGTTCTGCCGGGGACACTTCCCTCCGGGAGGGGGAAATCATCGCCATCGTCATCACCAACGCTCCTCTCATCGGGAGAGGGCCAATCTCCATCAACATCTTCGCCAGCACCATCTCCTCTCAGACCCTAGTTCATCTCTTGTATCCAATTCTTGTCTCTAAGTCTGGGATTGGTACCTGTAGGTTGCTAGTAGTGTTGATTACTCCTTGTAGTTGATGCTACTTGGTTTATTCGGTGGAAGATCATATGTTCAGATCCTTTATGCATATTAATACCCCTCTGATTATGAACATGAATATGCTTTGTGAGTAGTTATGTTTGTTCCTGAGGACATGGGAGAAGTCTTGCTATTAGTAGTCATGTAAATTTGGTATTCGTTCGATATTTTGATGAGATGTATGTTGTATCTCCTCTAGTGGTGTTATGTGAACGTCGAATACATAACACTTCACCATTGTTTGGGCCTAGAGGAAGGGATTGGGAAGTAATAAGTAGATGATGGGTTTCTAGAGTGACAGAAGCTTAAACCCTAGTTTATGCATTGCTTCGTAAGGGGCTGATTTGGATCCACTTGTTTCATGCTATGGTTAGGTTTACCTTAATACTTCTTTTGCAGTTGCGGATGCTTGCAATATGGGTTAATCATAAGTGGGATGCTTGTTCAAGTAAGAACAACACACAAGCACCGGTCCACCCACATATCAAATTATCAAAGTACCGAACGCGAATCATATGAACTTAGCTTGACGATAATTCCCATGTGTCCTCGGGAGCGCTTTTCTCTATATAAGAGTTTGTCCAGGCTTGTACTTTTCTACAAAAAGGATTGAGCCACCTTGCTGCACTTTATTTACTTTTGTTACTTGTTGCTCGTTACAAATTATCTTATCACAAAACTATCTGTTACGTATAATTTCAGTGCTTGCAGAGAATACCTTGCTGAAAACCGCTTATCATTTCCTTCTGCTCCTCGTTGGGTTCGACACTCTTACTTATCGAAAGGACTACGATAGATCCCCTATACTTGTGGGTCATTAAGACTCTTTTCTAGCGCCATTGCCGGGGAGTGAAGCGCCTTTGGTAGGTGGAATTTGGTAAGGAAAAACTTATATAGTGTGCTGAAATTTACTGTCACTTGTTACTATGGAAAGTAATCCTCTGAGGGGCTTGTTCGGGGTATCTTCACCCCGACCAGTAGAGCAAAGAGTTGCTCCTCAACCTACTGAACCTACTGAAAATGAAAATGTCTACTTTGAGATTCCTTCGGGTATGATAAAAAATTGCTAGCTAATCCTTTTGCAGGAGACGGAATAATGCATCCTCATGAGCACCTAATATATGTGGATGAAGTTTGTGGATTATTTAGTCTTGCATGTGTGCCCGATGATGTTATTAAGAAGAAGGTTTTCCCTTTATCTTTGAAGGGAGATGCATTGACATGGTATAGGCTATGTGATGACATGGGATCATGGAACTACAAACGATTGAAATTGGAATTTCATCAGAAGTTTTATCCTATGCATCTTGTTCATCGTGATCGCAATTATATATATAATTTTTGGCCTCGCGAAGGAGAAAGCATCGCTCAAGCTTGGGGGAGGCTTAAATCAATGTTATATTCATGCCCCAATCATGAGCTCCCTAGAGAAATAATTATTCAAAAAATTTATGCTCGGCTTTCTGATAACAATCGCACCATGCTCGATACTTCTTGTGCTAGCTCTTTTATTATGAAGACTATTGAATTCAAATGGGATTTATTGGATATAATTAAATGCAACTCTGCAGATTGGGATCTCGACGAAGGTAAGGAGTCAGGTATGACACCTAAGTTTGATTGTGTTAAATCTTTTACGGATACCGATGTTTTCCGTAAATTTAGCACTAAATATGGACTTGACTCTGAGATAGTAGCTTCTTTCTGTGAATCTTTTGCTACTCATGTTGATCTCCCTAAGGAGAAGTGATTTAAATATCATCCTCCCATAGAAGTAAAGGTAGCTGCACCTATTAAAGTTGAAGAAAAGACTATCACTTATAATGATCCTATTGTTCCTACTTATGTTGAGAAACCACCTTTTCTTGTTAGGATAAAAAATCATGCTAAAGCTTCAACTATGGTTCGTAAAAGCAATATTAGAACCTATACACCTCCTGAGCAAGTTAAAGTGGAACCTAATATTGCTATTGTTAAAGATCTCTTGTCTGATAATATTGATGGGCATGTCATTTATTTTTGCGGTGAGACTGCTAGAATTGCCAAACCTTGTGCTAAAGATAAACATAGACCTGTGGTAGGCATGCCTGTTATTTTTGTTAAAATAGGAGATCATTGTTATCATGGCTTATGTGATATTGGTGCCGGTGCTAGTCCTATACCTCATGACTTATACAAAGAAATTATGCATGATATTGCACCTGCTGAGATAGAAGATATTGATGTTACCATTAAGCTTGCCAATAGAGATACCATATCACCCATTGGAATTGTTAGAGATCTTGAAGTCTTGTGTGGGAAAACTAAATATCCTGCTGATTTTCTTGTTCTTGGTTCCCCACAAGATAGCTTTTGTCCCATTATTTTTGGTAGACCCTTCTTGAACACAGTTAATGCTAAGATATACCACGAAAAGGATGTTGTTACTATTGGTCTAGGTGATATGTCTCATGAGTTCAACTTTTCTAAATTTCGTAGACAACACCGTGAAGAGGAATTGCCTAGTAAAGATGAAATTATTGGTCTTGCTTCTATTGTCGTGCCTCCTAGTGATCCTTTAGAACAATATTTGCTAGACCATGAAAATGATATGTTTATGAATGAAAGAAGGGAGATAGATGAAGTATTCTTTAAACAGGAACCCATCCTGAAACACAATTTGCCTGTTGAAATCCTAGGGGATCCTCCTCCACCCAAGGGTGATCCCGTGTTTGAGCTCAAACCGTTACCTGATACTCTTAAATATGCTTATCTTGATGAGAAAAAGATATATCTTGTTATTATTAGTGCTAACCTTTCAGAGCATGAAGAAGAGAGATTATTGAAAACTCTGAAGAAGCACCGCGCTGCTATTGGATATACTCTTGATGATATTAAGGGAATTAGCCCCACTCTATGCCAACACAAAATAAATTTGGAGAAAGATGCAAAACCAGTTCGTGATCACCAACGACGGCTGAATCCTAAGATGAAAGAAGTAGTAAGAAAGGAAATACTAAAGCTTCTCGAGGTAGGTATTATTTATCCCTTTGCTGATAGTCAGTGGGTAAGTCCTGCCCATTGTGTCCCTAAAAAGGGAGGTATTACTGTCGTTCCTAATGATAAAGATGAATTGATATCGCAAAGAATTATTACAGGTTATAGGATGGTAATTGATTTCCGCAAATTGAATAAGGCTACTAAAAAAGATCATTACCCCTTACCTTTTATTGATCAAATGCTAGAAAGATTATCCAAACATACACATTTTTGCTTTCTAGATGGTTACTCTAGTTTCTCTCAAATACCCGTGTCAGCCGATGATCAATAAAAGACCACTTTTACTTGCCCTTTCGGTACTTTTGCTTATAGACATATGCCTTTTGGTTTATGTAATGCACTTGTGATACCTCTCCAACGTATCTATAATTTTTGATTGCTCCATGCTATATTATCTACTGTTTTGGACAATATGGGGCTTTTTTCCACTTTTATATTATTTTTGGGACTAACCTATTAACCGGAGGCCCAGCCCAAAATTGCTGTTTTTTGCCTATTTCAGAGTTTTGCAGAAACGGAATATCAAACGGAGTCCAAACGGAATGAAACCTTTGGGAACGTGATTTTCTCACCGAACATGATCCAGGAGACTTGAACCCTAAGTCAAGGAAGCTTCGAGGAGGGCACGGGGTAGGGGGGCGCGCCCACCCCCAGGGCGCGCCCTCCACCCTCGTGGGCCCCACGTTGCTCCACCGACGTACTTCTTCCTCCTATATATGCGTAGGTACCCCCAAACGATCAGAAACGGAGCCAAAAACCTAATTCCACCGCCGCAACCTTCTGTACCCATGAGATCCCATCTTGGGGCCTGTTCCGGAGCTCCGTCGGAGGGGGCATCCACCATGGAGGGCTTCTACATCAACACCATAGCCCCTCCGATGAAGTGTGAGTAGTTTACCTCAGACCTTCGGGTCCATAGTTAGTAGCTAGATGGCTTCTTCTCTCTTTTTTGGATCTCAATACAATGTTCTCCCCCTCTCTCGTGGAGATCTATTCGATGTAATCTTCTTTTTGCGGTGTGTTTGTTGAGGCCGATGAATTGTGGGTTTATGATCAAGATTATCTATGAACAATATTTGAATCTTCTCTGAATTCTTTTATGTATGATTGGTTATCTTTGCAAGTCTCTTCGAATTATCAGTTTGGTTTGGCCTACTAGATTGGTTTTTTGCAATAGGAGAAGTGCTTAGCTTTGGGTTCAATCTTGTGGTGTCCTTTCCCAATGACAGTAGGGTAAGCAAGGCACGTATTGAATTGTTGCCATCGAGGATAACAAGATGGGGTTTTTATCATATTGCATGAATTTATCCCTCTACATCATGTCATCTTGCTTAAGGCGTTACTCTATTTTCTTGAACTTAATACTCTACATGCATGTTGGATAACGGTCGATGAGTGGATTAATAGTAGTAGATGCAGGCAGGAGTCGGTCTACTTGTCTCGGACGTGATGCCTATATACATGATCATACCTAGATATTCTCATAACTATGCTCAATTCTGTCAATTGCTCAACAGTAATTTGTTCACCCACCGTAAAATACTTATGCTCTTGAGAGAAGCCACTAGTGAAACCTATGGCCCCCGGGTCTATTTTCATCATATTAATCTTCCATCACTTTATTATTGCCTTTGCTTTTTTACTTTTCTTTTTATTTTACTTTGCATCTTTATCACAAAAATACCAAAAATATTATCTATCATCTCTATCAGATCTCACTCTCGTAAGTGACCGTGAAGGGATTGGCAACCCCTTATCGCATTGGTTGCGAGGAGTTATTTGTTTTGTTTAGGTACGATGGACTCGCGCGTAGCCTCGTATTGGATTGATACCTTGGTTCTCAAAAACTGAGGGAAATACTTACGCTACTTTGCTGCATCATCCTTTCCTCTTCAAGGAAATCCAACGCAGTGCTCAAGAGGTAGCAACCTGCTACCTTTCAAAGATACATGATGGCTATATTCTCTGACTTTTGTGAAAAGATATGTGAGGTTTTCATGGATGATTTCTCCATTTATGGATCCTCTTTTGATGATTGCTTGAGCAACCTTGATCGAGTTTTGCAGAGATGTGAAGAAACTAACCTTGTCTTGAATTGGGAGAAGTGCCACTTTATGGTTAATGAAGGCATTGTCTTGGGGCATAAAATTTCTGAAAGAGGTATTGAAGTTGATAAAGCTAAATTTGATGCTGTTGAAAAGATGTCATGTCCCAAGGACATCAAAGGTATAAGAAGTATCCTTGGTCATGCCGGTTTTTATAGGAGGTTCATTAAGGACTTCTCAAAAATTTCTCGGCCTCTGACTAATTTATCACAAAAGGATATACCATTTGTCTTTGATGATGATTGTGTAGAAGCATTTGAAATACTTAAGAAAGCATTGATCTCTGCACCTATTGTTCAGCCACCTGATTGGAACTTACCTTTTGAAATTATGTGTGATGCTAGTGATTATGTGATGACCGACAAGTATAGGGGATCTATCGTAGTCCTTTCGATAAGTAAGAGTGTTGAACCCAACAAGGAGCAGAAGGAAATGATCAGCGGTTTTTAGCAAGGTATTCTCTGCAAGTACTGAAATAAGTGGTAAAAGATGGTTTTGTGATAGGATAATTTGTAACGAGCAACAAGTAACAAAAGTAAATAAAGTGCGGCAAGGTGGCGCAATACTTTTTGTAGCAAAGGACAACCCTAGACAAACTCTTATATAAGGAGAAGCGCTCCCGAGGACACATGGGAATATCGTCAAGCTATTATTCATCACGTTCATATGATTCGCGTTCGGTACTGTGATAATTTGATATGTGGGTGGACCGGTGCTTGGGTGTTGTTCTTACTTGAACAAGCATCCCACTTATGATTAACCTCTATTGCAAGCATCCGCAACTACAACAAAAGTATTAAGGTAAACCTAACCATAGCATGAAACATATAAATCCAAATCAGCCCCTTACGAAGCAACACATTAACTAGGGTTTAAGCTTCTGTCACTCTAGCAACCCATCATCTACTTATTACTTACCAATGCCTTCCTCTAGGCCCAAATAATGGTGCAGTGTTATGTAGTCGACGTTGACATAACACCACTAGAGGCTAGACAACATACATCTCATCAAAATATCGAACGAATACCAAATTTACATGACTACTAATAGCAAGACTTCTCCCATGTCCTCAGGAACAAACGTAACTACTCACAAAGCATATTCATGTTCATAATCAGAGGGGTATTAATATGCATAAAGGATCTGAACATATGATCTTCCACCAAATAAACCAACTAGCATCAACTACAAGGAGTAATCAACACTACCAGCAACCTACTAGTACCAATCCCGGACTTGGAGACAAGAACTGGATACAAGAGATGAACTAGGGTTTTGAGAGGAGATGGTGCTGGTGAAGATGTTGATGGAGATTGCCCTCTCCCGATGAGAGGAGCGTTGGTGATGACGATGGTGACGATTCCCCCCTCCCGGAGGGAAGTATCCCCGGCAGAACAGCTCTGTCGGAGCCCTATATTGGTTTCGCCAAGGTTCTGCCTTGTGGCGGCGGAGTTTTGTCCCGAAAGGTTGCTTATGATTTTTTTCCTCGACGAAAGACCTCATATAGCAGAAGATGGCCATCGGAGAGCCAACAGGGGGCCCACGAGGCAGGGGGCGCGCCCTGGGGGGTAGGGCGCACCCCCACCCTCGTGGCCAGGTGGGGCCCCCTCTGGTGAACTTCTTCCGCTCAATATTTTTTATTATTTCCAAAAATGACTTTCGTGGAGTTTCAGGACTTTTGGAGTTGTGCAGAATAGGTCTCTAGTATTTGCTCCTTTTCCAGCCCAGAATTACAGTTGCCGGCATTCTCCCTCCTTATGTAAACCTTGTAAAATAAGAGAGAATAGGCATAAGTATTGTGACATAATGTGTAGTAACAACCCATAATGCAATAAATATCGATATAAAAGCATGATGCAAAATGGACGTATCAACTCCCCCAAGCTTAGACCTCGCTTGTCCTCAAGCGAAAGCCGATAACGATAAATATGTCCCCATGTTTAGAGGTAGAGGTATAGATAAAAATAAAATACGGACATGAAGGCATCATGATTATTCTCATAACAACAACATATATAGATATTGTCATATGATTTCTTATGCTCAAGTAATAATCTATTCACAATGCAAAGTACGAATCATAAACTTTATTGAGAACTAACAAACTATAATCTCAGTCATTGAAGCAATTGCAATTTATCATAACATCAGAAAGAGCCTATGTGAGAGCTTAATAGCAAGTCCACATACTCAACTATCATTTAGTCTTTCATAATTGCTAACACTCACGCAATACTTGTGGTTACGGAGTTTCAATCGGACACAGAGAAAGATAGGGGCTTATAGTTTCGCCTCCCAACCTTTTACCTCAAGGGTAATGTCAACAATAATAACCCATGATCCCCTACATCCAATTAGATATATCTATGAGGATATTACGAACACATTGTGCTTGCCAAAGGATAAAATGTAAAAAGGAAAGGTGAAGATCACCATGACTCTTGCATAAGGTAGAAGATAATAGTAACAGATAGGCCCTTCGGAGAGGGAAGCAGAGGTTGCCATGGCTTTTATGGTTGGATGCACAAAATCTTAATGCGAAAGAACATCACTTTATATTGCCCCTTGTGATATGAACCTTTATTATGCAGTCCGTCGCTTTTATTTCTTCCACATCACAAGATCGTATAAAGCTTATTTTCTCCCACACTAATAAGTCATACATATTTAGAGAGCAATTTTTATTGCTTTGCACCGATGACAACTTACTTGAAGGATCTTACTCAATCCATAGGTAGGTATAGTGGACTCTCATGGCAAAACTGGTTTAAGGGTTTTTGGAAGCACAAGTAGTATCTCTACTTGGTGCTAAGAATTTGGCTAGCATGAGGGGGAAAGGCAAGATCAACATGTTGGATGATCCATGACAACATACTTTATCTCAGATATAAGAAAACATAACCCATTACATTGTCTTCCTTGTCCAACATCAACTCTTTAGCATGTCATATTTTAATGAGTGCTCCCAATCATAAAAGATGTCAATCATATTATATTTATATGTGAAACCTCTCTTTCCTTATTACTTCCTATTAATTGCAACGATGACCAAAGCTATGTCTGCCAACTCCCAACAACTTTTAATCATCATACTCTTTCTATGTGAAGTCATTACTCTCAATAAGATCAATATGAAATCTTTGTTTCTTTTTATTCTTTTTTCTTCTTTCTTTAATTCACTCAAAAATCATGGCAAAATAACCAAGCCCTTAACTCAACACTAATCTTTATTATATATAGCTCACAGACTCGATTACATAGAGAGATCATAAAGCAAACCTCAAAACTAGATCATGCCATAAACTTTATTCTACTAGATCAAGATACTACTAATATGATCGAACTAAGAAAACGGTAAAGATAGGAGTGTGATGGTGATACGATACCGGGGCACCTCCCCCAAGCTTGGCAGTTGCCAAGGGGAGTGCCCTGTACCCATGTGATTATATCTCCTTCTTTGTCGTTGTTGAAATATTCTTGGTGATGATGCCCCTCAGGATACGATTCTCCTCCTCGAGCTTATTGACTTGCTGCTTGAGGTCCATTATTTCCTTACGAAGCTTTCCTATAACTGCTAAGGCTCCTTGCACCCAAGGGTGTTGCATAGCTGCGGGAGAACAAGTGACACTCCTCTTCATATTTTCATAAGAAATAAATCTAACACTGGAAGGGATAACCGAGTTTGGAATAGCTGAGCTCTGTAGTTCCCCCATCGTGAACCCAGCAAGGAAGCGAGAAGTGACTTCTTGATCCTCCATGGCATCTACCCTCATCAAGTCAGCCTCCATCTCTTCTCCGTTGCTGGCCCAAAGTGGTCAGCGTCGCTGTTTGCTCTTGGTTCCGATGCCGGATGAGACACCCGGCTCTCCCCGACTGACTCTTGAGAAGACATCTTGCTCTAATCTGCAGCAGCAACAACTTGAAACAAAAACAGAGGATAATTGCGTGATACCAGAGTCAAAGCCTTCGGGAGAATATATAATGATTTTTTACCAACCAAAATACGTATCGTGCAAGAAAACGGAGTCCGGAGGGCACATGAGGTGCCCACGAGGTAGGGGGCGTGCCCAGGGGGTAGGGCGCGTCCTCCACCCTCGTGGAGCCCTCGCGTCCTTCCCGGACTGCCTCTTATTTTTTCATTTTTCTAAATATTCCAAAACGGAGAAATATTGCCTTAAAAACTGTTTTAGAGTCGGTTTACTTACCGTACCACATACCTATTCCTTTTCGGAGTCTGAAACGTTCTGGAAAGTGTCCCTAATGTATTCCTCCGGGGTTACGGTTTCAATAACATTGGCTTCAACATTTATAGGATTACCTGAATATAATGTTTGATTCTTTGACCATTCACCACCTTCGGATTTGTGCCTTCGAAGTTGTTGATTTTTATGGCACCAGAACGATAGACCTCCTCGATAACATAAGGTCCTTCCCATTTAGAGACAAGTTTTCCTGCAAAAAATCTTAAACGAGAGTTGTACAGCAATACATAATCACCTATGTTAAACTCATGCTTTTGTACCCTTTTGTCATGCCATCTTTTAACTTTTTCTTTAAACAACTTGGCATTTTCATAAGCTTGGGTTCTCCATTCATCAAGTGAGCTAATATCAAATAACCTCTTCTCACCGACAAGTTTGAAATCATAGTTGAGCTCTTTAACAGCCCAATATGCCTTATGCTCTAGTTCGAGAGGTAAGTGATCTGCTTTTCCATAAACCATTTTATATGGAGACATACCCATAGGATTTTTATAAGCAGTTCTATAGGCCCATAATGCATCATCAAGTTCCTTGGACCAATTCTTTCTAGATCTATTGACAGTCTTTTGCAAAATTAATTTGAGTTCTCTATTACTCAATTCTACTTGACCACTAGACTGTGGGTGATAAGGAGATGCAATTCTATGATTAACATCATACTTAGCAAGCATTTTACGGAAAGCACCATGAATAAAATGTGAACCACCATCAGTCATTAAATATCTAGGGACTCCAAACCTCGGGAAAATAACTTCTTTAAGCATTTTAATAGAAGTGTTATGATCAGCACTACTAGTTGGAATAGCTTCTACCCACTTAGTAACGTAATCAACAGCAACTAAAATATGTGTATAACCATTAGAGGCAGGAAAAGGTCCCATATAATCAAAGCCCCAAACATCAAATGGTTCAATAACAAGTGAATAATTCATAAGCATTTCTTGACGTCTACTAATATTACCAATTCTTTGACATTCATCACAAGATGGGACAAACTTATGGGCATCCTTGAAGAGAGTAGGCCAATAAAAACCGGATTGCAATACCTTATGTGCAGTTCTATCTCCAGTGCTGTGTCCTCCATAAGCTTCAGAGTGGCACTTGCGTAGGATCTGTTCCTGTTCATGCTCAGGTACACAACGTCTAATAACACCATCTACTCCTTCTTTATAAAGATGTGGGTCATCCCAAAAGTAATGTCTCAAATAATAGAAAAACTTTTTCTTTTGCTGATATGTGAAACTAGGTGGTATGAATTTAGCAACAATATAATTAGCATAATCAGCATACCATGGAGTACTAAGAGAAGTATTTATGACATTTAATTGTTCATCAGGAAAGCTATCATCAATAGGTAGTGGGTCATCAAGAACATTTTCTAACCTAGACAAGTTATCTGCGGTTCTCAGCTCCCTTTCTATCAACAATATGCAAATCAAATACTTGTAACAAGAGAACCCATCTAATAAGTCTAGGTTTAGCATCTTTCTTTTCCATAAGATATTTAATAGCAGCATTATCAGCGTGAATAGTTACTTTAGAATCAACAATATAAGGTCTGAACTTATCGCAAGCAAATACAACTACTAAGAATTCTTTTTCAGTAGTAGCATAATCTCTTTGAGCATTGTCTAGAGTTTTACTAGCATAATGGATAACATTTAATTTCTTATCAACTCTTTGCCCTAGAACAGCACCTACAGCATAGTCACTAGCATCAAACATAATTTCAAAGGGTAAATTCCAATCAGGTGGCTGAACAATAGGTGCAGAGATCAATGCTTCCTTAAGTATTTCAAATGCTTCTACACAATCATCATCAAAGACAAATGGTATATCTTTATGTAATAAATTATTCAGTGGCCGAGAAATTTGTGAGAAGTCCTTAATGAACCTCCTATAAAATCCGGCGTGACCAAGGAAACTTCTTATAGCTTTGATGTCCTTGGGACATGGCATCTTCTCAATAGCGTCAACCTTGGCCTTATCAACTTCAATACCTCTTTCAGAAACTTTATGCCCCAAGACAATACCTTCATTAACCATAAAGTGGCACTTTTCCCAATTCAAGACAAGATTAGTTTCTTCACATATCTGCAAAACTCGATCTAGGTTGCTCAAGCAATCATCAAAAGAGGATCCATAGACGGAAAAGTCGTCCATGAAAACTTCACAAACCTTTTCACGAAAGTCAGAGAATATAGCCATCATGCATCTTTGAAAGGTAGCAGGTGCATTACATAAACCAAAAGGCATACGTCTATAAGCAAAAGTACTAAAAGCGCAGGTAAAAGTAGTCTTTGATTGATCATTATTAGCTAACATAGGTATTTGAGAGAAACCAAAATAACCATCTAGAAAGCAATAATGTGTATGTTTGCATAATCTTTCTAGCATTTGATCGATAAAAAGTAAGGGGTAATGATCTTTTTTAGTAGACTTATTTAATTTGTGGAAATCAATTACCATCCTATAACCTGTAATAATTCTTTGCGGAATCAATTCATCTTTATCATTAGGGACAACAATAATACCTCCCTTCTTAGGGACACAATGGACAGGACTTACCCACTGACTATCAGCAATGGGATAGATTATACCTGCCTCAAGGAGCTTTAGTATTTCCTTTCTTACCACTTCTTTCATTTTAGGATTCAGCCGTCGTTGATGATCACGGACTAGTTTGGCATCTTCTTCCAAATTTATTTTATGTTGACATTGAGTGGGACTAATGCCCTTAAGATCATCAAGAGTATATCCAATAGCAGCACGGTGCTTCTTCAGAGTTTTCAATAATCTTTCTTCTTCATGCTCTGAAAGGTTAGCACTAATAATAACAGGATATATCTTCTTTTCATCAAGATAAGCATATTTAAGAGTATCAGGCAACGATTTAAGCTCAAACACGGGATCAGCCTTGGGTGGAGGGGGATCCCCTAGGATTTCAAGAGGCAAATTGTGTTTCAGAATAGGTTCCTGCTTAAAGAATACTTCATCTATTTCCCTTCTTTCATTCATAAACATATCATTTTCATGGTCTAGCAAATATTGTTCTAAAGGATCGTTAGGAGGTACGGCAATAGAAGCAAGACCAATAATATCATCCTTACTAGGCAATTCTTCTTCACGGTGTTGTCTACTAAATTTAGAGAAATTAAACTCATGAACCATATCACCCAAACCAATAGTAACAACATTCTTTTCGCAGTCTATCTTAGCATTAACGGTGTTCAAGAAGGGTCTACCAAAAATAATGGGATAAAAGCTATCTTGTGGGGAACCAACAACAAGAAAATCAGCAGGGTATTTAGTTTTCCCACACAAGACTTCAACATCTCTAACAATTCCCATTGGTGAAATAGTATCTCTATTGGCAAGCTTTATTGTGACATCAATATCTTCTATCTCAGCGGGTGCAATATCATGCATAATTTCTTTGTATAAGTCATAAGGTATTGCACTAACACTAGCACCCATATCACATAAGCCACGATAACAATGATCTCCTATTTTAACAGAAATAACAGGCACGCCTACCACAGGTCTATGTTTATCTTTAGCACAAGGTTTGACAGTTCTAGCAGTCTCACCGCAGAAATAAATGACATGCCCATCAATATTATCAGACAAGAGATGTTTAACAATAGCAATATTAGGTTCAACTTTGACTTGCTCAGGAGGTGTATAAGTTCTAATATTGCTTTTACGAACCATAGTTGAAGCTTTAGCATGATCCTTTATCCTAACAGGGAAAGGTGGTTTCTCAACATAAGAAGTAGGAACAATAGGATCATTATAAGTGACAGTCTTTTCTTCAACTTTAGTAGGTGCAGCTACTTTTACTTCTATGGGAGGATGATATTTAAACCACTTCTCCTTGGGGAGATCAACATAAGTAGCAAAAGATTCACATAGAGAAGCTACTATCTCAGAGTCAAGTCCATATTTAGTGCTAAATTTACGGAAAACATCGATATCCATAAAAGATTTAACACAATCAAACTTAGGTGCCATACCTGACTCCTTACCTTCGTCGAGATCCCAATCTTCAGAGTTGCGTTTAATTCTATCCAATAAATTCCGTTTGAATTCAATAGTCTTCATCATAAAAGAGCCATCATAAGAAGTATCGAGCATGGATTGATTATTATGAGAAAGCCGAGCATAAATTTTTTGAAGAATTATTTCTCTTGATAGCTCATGATTGGGGCATGAATATAACATTGATTTAAGCCTCCCCCAAGCTTGAGCGATGCTTTCTCCTTCGTGAGGCCAAAAATTATATATATAATTGCGATCACGATGAACAAGATGCATAGGATAATACTTTTGATGAAATTCCAATTTCATTCGTTTATAGTTCCATGATCCCGTGTCATCACATAGCCTATACCATGTCGATGCATCTCCCTTCAAAGATAAAGGGAAGACCTTCTTCTTAACAACATCATCGGGTATACCTGCAAGCTTAAATAATCCATAAACTTCATCCACATAGAGTAGATTTTCATCAGGATGCTTTGTTCCATCTCCTGTAAAAGGATTATCTAGCAGTTTTTCTAACATACCGAAGGAACTTCAAAGGGAACATTTTCATTTTCAGTAGGTTCAGTAGGTTGAGGAGCAATTCTTTGCTCTACTGGTCGGGGTGAAGATACCCCGAACAAGCCCCTCAGAGGATTACTTTCCATAGTAACAAGTGACAGTAAATTTCAGCACACTGTATAAATTTTTCCTTACCAAATTCCACCTACCAAAGGCGCTTCACTCCCCGGCAAAGGCGCCAGAAAAGAGTCTTGATGACCCACAAGTATAGGGGATCTATCGTAGTCCTTTTGATAAGTAAGTGTCGAACCCAACGAGGAGCAGAAGGAAATGATAAGCGGTTTTCAGCAAGGTATTCTCTGCAAGTACTGAAATAAGTCGTAACAGATAGTTTTGTGATAGGATAATTTGTAACGAGCAACAAGTAACAAAAGTAAATAAAGTGCAGCAAGGTGGCCCAATCCTTTTTGTAGCAAAGGACAAGCCTGGACAAACTCTTATATAAGGAAAAGCTCTCCTGAGGACACATGGGAATATCGTCAAGCTAGTTTTCATCACGTTCATATGATTCGCGTTCGGTACTTTGATAATTTGATATGTGGGTGGGCCGGTGCTTGGGTGCTGTTCTTACTTGAACAAGCATCCCACTTATAATTAACCTCTATTGCAAGCATCCGCAACTACAACAAAAGTATTAAGGTAAACCTAACCATAGCATGAAACATATGGATCCTAATCAGCCCCTTACGAAGCAACACATAAACTAGGGTTTAAGCTTCTGCCACTCTAGCAACCCATCATCTACTTATTACTTACCAATGCCTTCCTCTAGGCCCAAATAATGGTGAAGTGTTATGTAGTCGATGTTCACCTAACACCACTAGAGGCTAGACAACATACATCTCATCAAAATATCGAACGAATACCAAATTCACATGACTACTAATAGCAAGACTTCTCCCATGTCCTCGGGAACAAACGTAACTACTCACAAAGCATATCATGTTCATAATCAGAGGGGTATTAATATTCATAAAGGATCTAAACATATGATCTTCCACCAAATAAACCAACTAGCATCAACTACAAGGAGTAATCAACACTACTAGCAACCTACTAGTACCAGTCCCGGACTTGGAGACAAGAACTGGATACAAGAGATGAACTAGGGTTTTGAGAGGAGATGGTGCTGGTGAAGATGTTGATGGAGATTGCCCTCTCCCGATGAGAGGAGCGTTGGTGATGACGATGGTGATGATTTCCCCCTCCCGGAGGGAAGTATCCCCGGTAGAACAGCTCTGCCGGAGCCCTAGATTGGTTCCACCAAGGTCCCGCCTCGTGGCGGTGGAGTTTCATCACGAGATCAATTTTTCCTCAATGAAAGACCTCATATAGCAGAAGATGGCCATCGGAGAGCCAACAGGGGGCCCACGAGGCAGGGAGCGCGCCCTGGGGGGTAGGGCGCACCCCCACCCTCGTGGCTAGGTGGGCCCCCCTCTGTTGAACTTCTTCCGCTCAATATTTTTTTATTATTTCCAAAAATGACTTCCGTGGAGTTTCACGACTTTTGGAGTTGTGCATAATAGGTTTCTAATATTTGCTCCTTTTCTAGCCCAGAATTCCAACTGCCGGCATTCTCCCTCCTTATGTAAACCTTCTAAAATAAGAGAGAATAGGCATAAGTATTGTGACATAATGTGTAGTAACAGCCTATAATGCAATAAATATCGATATAAAAACATGATGCAAAATGGACGAATCATTATGCTGTTGGTGTTGTTCCAGGGCAAAGAGTTGATAAGAAATTAAATGTTATTCAATATGCTAGTAAAACTCTAGACAATGCCTAGAGAAATTATGCTACTACTGAAAAAGAATTCTTAGCAGTTGTATTTGCTTGTGATAAGTTCAGACCTTATATTGTTGATTCTAAAGTAACTATTCACACTGATCATGCTGCTATTAAATACCTTATGGAAAAGAAAGATGCTAAACCTAGACTTATTAGATGGGTTCTCTTGCTGCAAGAATTTGATTTGCATATTATTGATAGAAAGGGAGCTGAGAACCCCGTTGCAGACAACTTGTCTAGGTTAGAAAATGTTCTTGATGACCCACTACCTATTGATGATAGATTTCCTGATGAACAATTAAATGTCATAAATGCTTCTTGTACTACTCCATGGTATGCTGATTATGCTAATTACATTGTTGCTAAATTTATACCACCTAGTTTCACATACCAGCAAAAGAAAAAGTTTTTCTATGATTTGCCACATTACTTCTGGGATGACCCAATCTTTATAAAGAAGGAGTAGATGGTGTTATTAGACATTGTGTACCTGAGAATGAACAGGAACAGATCCTACGCAAGTGTCATTCTGAGGCTTATGGAGGGCACCACGCTGGAGATAGAACCGCACATAAGGTATTGCAATCCGGTTTTTATTGGCCTACTCTCTTCAAGGATGCCCGTAAGTTTGTCTCATCTTGTGATGAATGTCAAAGAATTGGTAATATTAGTAGACGTCATGAAATGCCTATGAATTATTCACTTGTTATTGAACCATTTGATGTTTGGGGCTTTGATTTTATGGGACTGTTTCCTGCCTCTAATGGGTATACACATATTCTAGTTGATGTTGATTATGTTACTAAGTGGGTAGAAGCTATTCCAACTAGTAGTGCTGATCATAACACATCTATTAAAATGCTTAAAGAAGTTATTTTTTCGAGGTTTGGAGTCCCTAGATACTTAATGACTGATGGTGGTTCACATTTTATTCATGGCGCTTTTCGTAAAATGCTTGCTAAATATGATGTTAATCATAGAATTGCATCTCCATATCACCCTCAGTCTAGTGGTCAAGTAGAATTGAGTAACAAAGAGATCAAATTAATTTTGCAAAAGACTGTTAATAGATCTAGAAAGAATTGGTCCAAGAAACTTGATGATGCATTATGGGCCTATAGAATTGCATATAAAAATCCTATGGGTATGTCTCCGTATAAAATGGTTTATGGAAAAGCATGTCACTTACCTCTCGAACTTGAACATAAGGCATATTGGGCCATTAAAGAGCTCAACTATGATTTCAAACTTGCCGGTGAGAAGAGGTTATTGGACATTAGCTCACTTGATGAATGGAGAACCCAAGCCTATGAAAATGCCAAGTTGTTTAAAGAAAAAGTCAAAAGATGGCATGACAAAAGGATACAAAAGCGTGAGTTTAATGTAGGTGATTGTGTATTGCTATACAACTCTCATTTAAGATTTTTTGCAGGAAAACTTCTCTCTAAATGGGAAGGTCCTTACGTTATCGAGGAGTTCTATCATTCTGGTGCCATAAAAATCAACAACTTCGAAGGCACAAATCCGAAGGTGGTGAATGGTCAAAGAATTAAACATTATATCTCAGGTAATCCTATAAATGTTGAAACAAATGTTATTGAAACGGTGACCCCGAAGGAGTACATAAGAGACACTTTCCAGAACATTTCAGTCTCCGAAAAGGAATAGGTATGTGGTACGGTAAGTAAACCGACTCCAAAACAGTTCTAATGGCAATTTTTCTCCATTTTGGAATATATAGGAAAATAGAAAAATAAGAAGCAGTCCGGGAAGGACACGAGGGCTCCACGAGGGTGGAGGGTGCGCCCTACCCCCTGGGTGCGCCCCCTGCCTCGTGGGCACCTCGTGCGCTCTCCGGACTCCGTTTTCTTGCAAGTTACGTATTTTGGTCGGTAAAAATTCATTATATAATCTCCCGAAGGTTTTGACTCCTGTATCACGCAATTGTCCTCTATTTTTGTTTTGAGCTGTCTCTGTAGCAGATTTGGATCAAGATGCCATCTCAGGATTCTGACGGAGAGAGATATGTCTCACACCTCGTTGCTGACCCAAAGACCTATGGGGATCTATCTCCTTGTGGTCAAACTACGGATGAGGAAGAGGATGCTCATTTGATGAGGATCAATGATTCAAGTTCGGAGGAGGAGGATGTCCCTCTACCTCAACCTGGGGATATGCACGTGAAGTTCAAGAAATCTAGTCTCCCTAAGAGGGCTAAACTATCTAACAACTGATCTATTCCTTCTCGTTTTCGGCAGAAAAGCAAAGGAGATTTATGTGACAAGATCTTGAAGCTTGAATCGGAAGTCGATGATTTAAAGGAGGAAATTGCTCTTCTCAATTATAGTGTAACATCCCAAATTTTCAATTTGGAATGTTATACATTAGATCATCATGCATATCATATTTTCTTGCATTTTGGTCGATCCTAGAAATTTCACGCAACTCAAGGACCCTCGGAGAGAGTTGGAGATTTCGTTATTTTCATATTTGAGTTTTCTCAAATTTTGAAAGAAAGGGATCATTGGTTTTGTCGGAGTTTGTTTGACTTTTATTTGGATAGGGAAAAATGCGTATTTTTCAAAATTGCATTTTAGGCCCGAAGAAAAGTTCATTTTGTTCGACTCATTTTTAGGAGTCGGGGAAAATTTACTTTATTAGTTTTGGAGTTCGTTTAGTTCTCTTTTCTTTTGTTTTTCTGCTCGCGATTTTTTTTTAAAAAAAATCCCGCGCGCGCCCTGGGCCAAAGGCCCAGCCGGCCGGCCAGGAGGCCAAGCCCCGCGCGCCGCGCGCCAAGCGCAGGAGGCCGCCGCCGCTGCTTCTTTTTGGAAGTCCTAGTAGGAATTTTGTCCTACTTCCGTTTATTCCGTTTTTGTTTCTAGATCTTTCCTACTCCTATTCTTATTCCTTGATCCCTCCTCCAAGTAAACCCCCCTCCCCAATATAAATACCCCACACCCCCCTCTAAATCATCAAACCCAAAGCCCCCAAGCCTCCATCGCGCCTCACACCCGCGCCCTCACCCGCCGCCGCCGCCCTCACCCGCCGCCGCCGCCCTACACCGCCGCCGCCGCCGCCCAACGCCGCCGTTCGCCGGAACCTCGCCGAGGTAGCCGCGCCACGTCTCTTTTTCTTCCCTCGGTTCGGTTTTTCTTATAAACCGTTCCGATTCTTTTCTTCTCTTCCGATTCGTTTTCTTTCCGGATCTTTTCTAAACCGTTCCGGTTTTCTAGATCTGTTTTTCGTTCGGTTTTCTTTTCCGAAACCCTAGATCGGATTCGTTTTCTTTTCTGATTTAGTTGCCTCGAGACCGTTTGCCGGACCGTTCGTTCTAACGAACGTGATCACCGGATTCTTCTAGGTTAACGAATGTCCGTTCGTTCAACCGTTCTTCTTTTCTTCTCGTCGGATTTATTCCGTGATCGCGATCTCAGATCCAGTCTTCGTTCTAGTTTATCTTCTCGCTCGTTTATCGGAATCAGGTGATTCAAGCGCCTGGAGTTTCATTTCGAAACCGCCGTTCCGAATAATCAACTTAAACAAAGTTTTGCTATGGTAAAATTTGACCTAGTTTCACTTTGCTAGCACCGAGTTGCTTTCTTCCGCCTTTTGTTTTCCGTTGCTTTGTTCGACTCGTTTCTCTTTGCAACCGGAGTTCTTAAGTTGAACTTTCTGGTTAGATCTTTTATTCGAGTTTTACCTGTGCATTAGATGAGTACTTATTGTATGCTTGTTGTTTGTCTGCGATAGATCACCCGGAGTGCGCCGCCTGTTATTTCGAAGCTCTAGGTTTCGCGGATCCTCAGCAAGGCAAGTAACACTTTGGTCATACCGTCTCATTGCCCAGTTTTTATTGCATTAGACCAATCCTCACACATTGCATGATTAGGGTCTGTTTAAAACCGTGGGATGGGAAGTAGTTGAGGTAGTACCTATTACCTGTTTTACTTATGAAACCTTTGGGAGTTACTTCTACGTTTGCTTATTATGCCATGCTATGCTAGTAGACGTGGATTGGGTGAGTGATATCCATGACAGATGTGAGTATTGTTAATTAATGGTTTTATCTAAGGTGGCAACTTAAATACACATCTGGGTGGATTGAGGCACCTGGTTTCTATCAGGACTTGCCTGTTTTTCTTCGGACCGCCACCCAGGCTCAAAGGGATCATAAGATCATTCATACTAGTAACTTCCGTGTGTAGCCACAAGCCATTATGGGCTCTGGCATAGCTGACTAAGTCGTGCGAACTCTTACAGTGGTAGACTAGCAGATGTAGGGGATGTAGGTTGGTACGGTCTATCACAACGTAAGGTGTGAGCGCTTCTGAAAGACTATGTCTCGGTCATCCGTCTCTCAAACATCATGTAGTGCGAGAAACCAAACGGAGGCGATCGAGTCTTGTGGGGAAAAGTGCGCAAACCTCTGCAGAGTGTACAAACTAATCATGATTAGCCGTGTCCCCGGTTATGGACAACTTGAGTATCTAGTTCTTGAATATCATGTGAATCTCATCATGTTACTTTAATTAATATTGTTGGGTTTATAATTGTTCACTTAATTGGGATCGGAATGATGTCAACCATTCTCGATGTTTCAACCACCATGATAGTTAAATAAATTTATTCCTTTGCAGTAGGGGAAAACTGGCTTTACGCAAAACTGTAACCATAGAGCTTTTCCACCAGCCATATATGCATGTAGTATAGGCTTATTCATTCATTATTCTCTATGTGTTATATTGCCAGCATATTCCATGTGCTGACCCGTTTTCGGGCTGCAACTTTCATGTTGCAGACTTTTCAGACGACGAGTAAGGTGCTTTTAGGTCGTGGTTCTATACTCAGTGATGCCGTTGGAGTTGATGGACTCACTTATCTTCCAAGTCTTCCGCTGTTATCGTTATTAGATGGCCTTAAGCCATATTTATTGTAATAAGTTCTCTTTGAGACATCGATGTAATAAGTGTGTGATTGCTACTCTGTTATAAATCCTTCGAAGTACTGTGTGGTGTCAGCATTACTGATCCAGGGATGACACCGGAGCACAGAGACTTGACCATCTGAGGTCGGGTCGCTACAGAGATGGTATCAGAGCACACGCTGACTGTAGGACACGACCACTAAGTTAAAGCCATAGATCACTATTCTCCTCTCATTTTCTAACTCCTCATCTTTTCTACTCTTTTAGGATGACGGACGCGAAGATCAAGTACGCTCAACCGGATGAAGGCACAACTTTTGGATTTCACTTGAAGGAAGTCACCAAGTACCTAAACATTGGACTACCAAGCTTCGCCGGGACCTTCAACGCCACTCTGCCTGAAGAGGAGCGCTGGAAGATTCAAGCTCATGTTCCGGGAAGGACATTTGCACCAATCACGAAGCCCATAGATAGTGTTTTCAGTGGACCAACCTGGAGTCTGGGAAAGAGCATGGCAGCTCACATCACCATGGGACGCATTGGAGAAGTTTATCAAGAAGACCTCAAGGACACTATCTACCAGATTTGCGGACGTCGAGATGAACAATGGGAGATAGTCTGCACTAAGAAGGATTGGTCCATTGCAGCTTTCATCCAGGAGTTAAATCAGCACATTCGACGCCAAGAGAACCAGATGTGCAATGATATGATAGAGTTGAAGAATGCGAAGGCAAGGATCATTGAGCTAGAAGGAGAACTGAAGGGTACACGCAAGGACTACACGGATGAGATCGTAGCTCTAGCAAGACACAATCGCGATCTTAAGCATGAGATTGACGAACTCAAGGGGAGATTAGCATTCAAGAATGAAGACAAGTACGTCGCATGCCCGAGCAACTATATCATCATCGACGACACCGATTCGGACCCCAGTGAACCAGACTTTGAAGGCGAAGCTGGAGCGGACATCATGGAGTCTTCCACCGATTCAAATTAGTAGATGACCACCATATATTAGTAGCATTATTTCCTCCATGTAAACATTTTAGTCCACACACTTTTGCGATAGTTCTAGACCGTTTGTAAGCCCTTGTTTGAATTGAATGAAGTGATTTTGTGTGAATTTGTCTCATGTGCATTTGGGTAGTGTTTTCTCTTAGACCTCGTTCTATTCTTAATTCGCATCTTTTCTAAAAAAAACTCAGATGCCTCCGAGACGTGACAATGGATTCCCACCGGAGCTCACTCAGTTGATCCAGCAGCAGAACCAATTGATGCAGTTGTTAGTCCAGAATCAGCAAAACAACAACAACAACAACAACAACAACAACAACAACAACAACAACAACAACAACAACAACAACAACAACAACAACAACAACAACAACAACAACAACAACAACAACAACAACAACAACAACAACAACAACAACAACAACAACAACAACAACAACAACAACAACAACAACAACAACCCTCCGCCGCCGCCACCTGTTGATCACCTAGCCCGTTTCCTTAGGCTGAATCCACCGGTGTTTTCTAGTAGCACCGAGCCGATAGTAGCAGACGATTGGCTCCGCAAGATAGGAATGGAGTTGACCACTGCAGGATGCACAGATGTTGAGAAGGTGAAGTTTGCCGCACATCAGCTTGACGGACCCGCGGCAGCATGGTGGGAGAATTTCACAGCCACTTACCCAGTTGACACTGTCACATGGGATCAGTTTCAGCAAGTTTTCCGCACTGCCCATGTTTCAACAGGAGCTATGGCCATGAAGAAGCGTGAGTTTCACAACTTACGCCAAGGAGGAAGGACAGTTGGCCAATACGTTGACGACTTCAGCAAGTTAGCATGTTATGCCCCAGATGACGTTGCTACGGATGCAGCTAAGCAGGAGAAGTTTCTAGAAGGTCTGAATGATGAGCTAAGCATGCAGTTGATGGTAGCAAGTTTCAACAACTACCATGAGTTGGTAGATCGTTCCATCATGATTGAAGGTAAGCAACAGCAGATTGAGAACCGCAAGAGGAAGTATGGACAGGGGAAGTATAACTCTGGAGCCCAGCAGAAGCCCCGTTTTACCCCTAAACCGGGAATTCAGTTTCAACATACCCATGGAGGAGGTAGCTCGCACAACCATAATGGCCACAAGAATGGTAATGGGAATGGAGGAAGCAACGGCCAGAACCGTACCACCCCATCAACCCCAGCCAAGAGAGATCTGAGTCAAGTCACCTGTTTCAAGTGTTCCAAGACCGGACATTACGCCAATGAATGTCCTGAAGGCCAGAATGGCAATGGAAGCTCTGGGAAGAAACCAAACCCTTTCAACAGGGGACAAGTGAACCACGTTAGCGTGGAGGAGGTTGAAGCTCAGCCTGATGCAGTAATCGGTAAGTTTTTGGTTAAGTCATTTACTGCACTCGTTCTTTTTGATACTGGTGCATCACATTCATACATATCAAGGGGATTTGTGGACAAGTATAACCTGCCAACCCAAGCCCTTAGGTCACCCATGTTAGTAACCTCGCCTGGAGCAGAATATATGGCTAGTCGATGGTGTGATCGGTTACCATTAAGGATTGGTAACTATGTGTTTCCCTCAGACCTAATAGTATTGGAATCTCAAGGATTGGATGTGATATTAGGCATGGATTGGTTGTCAAAGTATGAAGGGAACATTGAATGTGCCAGTAAGACAATTTTACTCATGACGCCCGAAGGAAGAAGAATCAAGTATGTATCTCGACATGCGCCCAACAGGACACAATTAAATTCCTTATCAGGAGTTGTACAGGAGGAAGTACCAGTGGTAAAGGATTTTCCTGATGTGTTTCCTGAAGAATTGCCAGGCATGCCACCGGATAGAGACATTGAGTTTTTGATTGAGCTTTTGCCAGGCACTGGCCCAATATCAAAGAGACCATACAGGATGCCAGCACAAGATTTGGTGGAAATTAAGAAGCAGATCAAGGAGTTACTGGATAAAGGTTACATTCACCCAAGTTCTTCGCCTTGGGGATCACCCGTACTTCTAGTGGAGAAGAAGGATGGATCGTTAAGGATGGTTGTTGATTACCGTGGATTGAATGCAGTAACCATCAAGAACAAGTACCCACTGCCAATGATAAATGATCTGTTTGACCGTTTGCAAGGAGCTAAGGTGTTTTCCAAGATCGATTTGCGATCAGGGTACCATCAGTTGAAGATTCGAGAGCAGGACATACCCAAGACAACTTTTACCACGAGATACGGATTGTATGAGTATACCGTTATGTCATTTGGACTGAC
The DNA here is from genome assembly GCA_032464435.1 of Aegilops umbellulata. Lineage (NCBI taxonomy): Eukaryota > Viridiplantae > Streptophyta > Magnoliopsida > Poales > Poaceae > Aegilops > Aegilops umbellulata. The sequence goes on from CP136054.1 coordinate 381,888,377, forward strand.
TAACACACCTGCCTATTTCATGAACCTGATGAACAAAGTATTTATGGAATTTTTGGATAAGTTCGTCGTAGTGTTCATTGATGACATTCTGATTTTCTCGAAGAATGAAGAAGAGCATAAGGAACATTTGCGTTTGGTTTTGGAGAAACTAAGGGAACATCAGTTATATGCCAAATTCAGCAAATGTGAGTTTTGGTTGAAGGAAGTTGGATTTCTTGGACATGTTATATCCGAAGAGGGTATAGCAGTTGACCCCACAAAGGTTGAGACCGTAACCGAATGGGAAGCACCAACGACAGTTGGAGAGATCCGGAGTTTTCTTGGACTCCCAGGATACTACCAGAGATTCATTGAGAATTTCTCAAAGATTGCAAAGCCTATGACTGAATTGTTAAAGAAGGATACCAAGTTCATTTGGACTGAGGAATGTGAGGCCAGTTTTCAGGAGTTGAAGAAGCGATTGGTTTCCTCACCAGTGTTGATTCTGCCAGATCAGACCAAGGATTATGATGTGTATTGCGACGCTTCACGTCGAGGACTTGGAGCAGTGCTTATGCAGGAAGGAAGAGTTGTTTCGTATGCCTCACGACAACTGAAACCTCATGAATTAAATTATGCTACGCATGATTTGGAGTTAGCAGCCGTAGTGCATGCATTGAAGACATGGAGACATTTCCTCATTGGAAATCATTGTGAAGTATATACGGATCACAAGAGTTTGAAGTACATTTTCACGCAGAAGGAGTTGAACCTCAGACAAAGGAGATGGTTGGAACTCATCAAGGATTATGATATGAGATTGCATTACCATCCAGGAAAGGCTAATGTTGTAGCTGACGCATTGAGCCATAAGAGCCATGTCAATACATTGATGCCGTTGGAGTTGATGGACTCACTTATCTTCCAAGTCTTCCGCTGTTATCATTATTAGATGGCCTTAAGCCATATTTATTGTAATAAGTTCTCTCTGAGACAACGATGTAATAAGTGTGTGATTGCTACTCTGCTATAAATCCTTCGAAGTACTGTGTGGTGTCAGCATTACTGATCCAGGGATGACACCGGAGCACAGAGACTTGACCATCTGAGGTCGGGTCGCTACAGAGATGGTATCAGAGATGACAGGAGAAATACCAAGGGAGTTAGCAGAAGATCTTCGTGAGCTATGTTTGGAAATAGTTTCGAGAGGCTATGTAGCAGCATTTGAGATTCAATCTACATTGATGGAAAAAATAAGAGAAGCTCAGAAATCTGACAAGAAGATTGCAGATATAAAGAAGAAAATGAGTGAAGGAAAAGCAAAGGGATTTCGTGAGGATGAGCATGATACCCTATGGTTTGAGGACCGTGTTTATGTGCCCAATAACCCGGAGATCAGGAAGTTGATTCTGCAAGAGGCACATGATTCACCCTATTCGATTCACCCAGGAAATACCAAGATGTATTTGGATTTAAAGGAAACATTCTGGTGGACCGGAATGAAGAAGGATATTGCAGCATACGTAGCAGTTTGTAATGTGTGTCACAGAGTGAAGGCCGAACATCGGAAGCCAGCCGGATTGTTACAACCATTGCCGATACCCGAATGGAAGTGGGATAAGATAGGCATGGATTTTATCACAGGAATACCCAGGACGAAGGCAGGCTATGACTCAATATGGGTAGTAGTTGATCGTTTGACGAAGGTAGCACATTTCATCCCAGTTAAGACCACTTACACCAGTGCTAAGTTGGCAAAGATATACATGACCAGGATCATTTGTTTGCATGGAGTTCCGAGGAGTATCGTATCAGATAGAGGAACCCAATTTACCTCGAAGTTTTGGAATTAGTTGCATGAAACTTTGGGAACTAGACTAGAATTCAGCACAGCTTTTCACCCACAGACGGATGGACAGACTGAGAGAGTCAATCAGATTTTGGAAGATATGCTGAGAGCCTGTGCACTAGATTATGGATCTAGTTGGGACGATAATTTGCCATATGCGGAGTTTTCTTATAACAACAGTTACCAAACCAGTTTGAAGATGGCACCTTTCGAAGCTTTATACGGAAGGAGGTGCAGGACACCATTGTCATGGGACGAAGTTGGAGACCGTCAGTTCTTTGGACCCGATCTGATCAAGGAGTCTGAACGGAAAGTTAAGTTGATTCGCGATAGGCTCAAGGTAGCCCAATCCAGGCAGAAGAGCTACGCAGATTCTAAGCGCAAGGAGACAGTTTACGAAACTGGAGACAGAGTTTATCTTCGAGTATCCCCACTTCGAGGAGTTAAGCGCTTTGTAGTTAAGGGAAAGTTAGCACCGCGTTTCGTTGGACCGTATAAGATTTTGCAACGCATGGGAGAAGTCGCTTATAAGTTGGAATTACCAGAAGGACTGTCAGGAGTTCATGATGTATTCCATGTTTCTCAGCTGAAGAAATGTCACGCCAAAATGGCGGAGGTACCGCTAAGAGATACAGTGCCACTTGAAGCGATTCAGTTAAAGGATGACTTAACGTATGTAGAGAAGCCAGTCAAGATTCTCGAGTATGCCAGCAGAGTTACCTGCAGCAAGGTTATCAAGTTTTGCAAAGTTCAGTGGAACCACCACTCAGAGGATGAAGCCACCTGGGAGAGAGAAGAAGATTTGCTCAAGGACCATCCTCACCTATTTTCTAGCCAACCCGAATCTCGAGGACGAGATTCATCTTAAGGGGGGTAGGTTTGTAACATCCCAAATTTTCAATTTGGAATGTTATACATTAGATCATCATGCATATCATATTTTCTTGCATTTTGGTCGATCCTAGAAATTTCACGCAACTCAAGGACCCTCGGAGAGAGTTGGAGATTTCGTTATTTTCATATTTGAGTTTTCTCAAATTTTGAAAGAAAGGGATCATTGGTTTTGTCGGAGTTTGTTTGCCTTTTATTTGGATAGGGAAAAATGTGTATTTTTCAAAATTGCATTTTAGGCCCGGAGAAAAGTTCATTTTGTTCGACTCATTTTTAGGAGTCGGGGAAAATTTACTTTATTAGTTATGGAGTTCGTTTAGTTCTCTTTTCTTTTGTTTTTCTGCTCGCGAATTTTTTTTAAAAAAAATCCCGCGCGCGCCCTGGGCCAAAGGCCCAGCCGGCCGGCCAGGAGGCCAAGCCCCGTGCGCCGCGCGCCAGGCGCAGGAGGCCGCCGCCGCTGCTTCTTTTTGGAAGTCCTAGTAGGACTTTTGTCCTACTTCCGTTTATTCCGTTTTTGTTTCTAGATCTTTCCTACTCCTATTCTTATTCCTTGATCCCTCCTCCAAGTAAACCCCCCTCCCCAATATAAATACCCCACACCCCCCCTCTAAATCATCAAACCCAAAGCCCCCAAGCCTCCACTGCGCCTCACACCCGCGCCCTCACCCGCCGCCGCCGCCCTAGTGCCGCGCCGCCGCCGCCCTCACCCGCCGCCGCCGCCCTCACCCGCCGCCGCCGCCCTACACCGCCGCCGCCCAACGCCGCCGTTTGCCGGAACCTCGCCGAGGTAGCCGCGCCGCATCTCTTTTTCTTCCCTCGGTTCGGTTTTTCTTATAAACCGTTCCGATTCTTTTCTTCTCTTCCGATTCGTTTTCTTTCCGGTTCTTTTCTAAACCGTTCCGGTTTTCTAGATCGGTGTTTCGTTCGGTTTTCTTTTCCGAAACTCTAGATCGGATTCGTTTTCTTTTCCGATTTAGTTGCATCGAGACCGTTCGCCGGACCGTTCGTTCTAACGAATGTGATCACCGGATTCTTCTAGGTTAACGAACGTCCGTTCGTTCAACCGTTCTTCTTTTCTTCTCGTCGGATTTATTCCGCGATCGCGATCTCAGATCCGATCTTCGTTCTAGTTTATCTTCTTGCTCGTTTATCGGAATTAGGTGATTCAAGCGCCTGGAGTTTCGTTTCGAAACCGCCGTTCCGAATAATCAACTTAAACAAAGTTTTGCTATGGTAAAATTTGACCTAGTTTCACTTTGCTAGTACCAAGTTGCTTTCTTCCGCCTTTTGTTTTCCGTTGCTTTGTTCGATTCGTTTCTCTTTGCAACCGGAGTTCTTAAGGTGAACTTTCTGGTTAGATCTTTTATTCGAGTTTTACCTGTGCATTAGATGAGTACTTATTGTATGCTTGTTGTTTGTCTGTGATAGATCACCCGGAGTGCGCCGCCTGTTATTTCGAAGCTCTAGGTTTCGCGGATCCTCAGCAAGGCAAGTAACGCTTTGATCATACCTTCTCATTGCCCAGTTTTTATTGCATTAGACCAATCCTCACACATTGCATGATTAGGGTCTGTTTAAAACTATGGGATGGGAAGTAGTTGAGGTAGTACCTATTACCTGTTTTACTTATGAAACCTTTGGGAGTTACTTCTACGTTTGCTTATTATGCCATGCTATGCTAGTAGACGTGGATTGGGTGAGTGATATCCATGACAGATGTGAGTATTGTTAATTAATGGTTTTATCTAAGGTGGCAACTTAAATACACATCTGGGTGGATTGAGGCACCTGGTTTCTATCAGGACTTGCCTGTTTTTCTTCGGACCGCCACCCAGGCTCAAAGAGATCATAAGATCATTCATACTAGTAACTTCCGTGTGCAGCCACAAGCCATTATGGGCTCTGGCATAGCTGACTAAGTCGTGCGAACTCTTACAGTGGTAGACTAGCAGATGTAGGGGATGTAGGTTGGTACGGTCTATCACAACGTAAGGTGTGAGCGCTTCTGAAAGACTGTGTCTCGGTCATCCATCTCTCAAACATCATGTAGTGCGAGAAACCAAACGGAGGCGATCGAGTCTTGTGGGGAAAAGTGCGCAAACCTCTGCAGAGTGTACAAACTAATCATGATTAGCTGTGTCCCCGGTTATGGACAACTTGAGTATCTAGTTATTGAATATCATGTGAATCTCATCATGTTACTTTAATTAATATTGTTGGGTTTATAATTGTTCACTTAATTGGGATCGGAATGCTGTCAACCATTCTCGATGTTTCAACCACCATGATAGTTAAATAAATTTATTCCTTTGCAGTAGGGGAAAACTGGCTTTACGCAAAACTGTAACCATAGAGCTTTTCCACCAGCCATATATGCATGTAGTATAGGCTTATTCATTCATTATTCTCTATGTGTTATATTGCCAGCATATTCCATGTGCTGACCCGTTTTCGGGCTGCAACTTTCATGTTGCAGACTTTTCAGACGACGAGTAAGGTGCTTTTAGGTCGTGGTTCTATACTCAGTGATGCCATTGGAGTTGATGGACTCACTTATCTTCCAAGTCTTCCGCTGTTATCGTTATTAGATGGCCTTAAGCCATATTTATTGTAATAAGTTCTCTTTGAGACCTCGATGTAATAAGTGTGTGATTGCTACTCTGTTATAAATCCTTCGAAGTACTGTGTGGTGTCAGCATTACTGATCCAGGGATGACACCGGAGCACAGAGACTTGACCATCTGAGGTCGGATCGCTACATATAGTATGAAGAAGCTAAAGACACAAGTGTCATCATCAACAACTCCATCATCACCTCCTCCAAAAAAGGAAAACAAAGTATCTGGTATGGGCACTCCCATTGGCAATCACCAAGCTTGGGGGAGGTGCCCCGGTATCGTATCACCATCACATCCTATCTTTACCGTTTTTCTTAGTTTGATCTTTTTAGTAGTATCTTGATCTAGTAGAATAAAGTTTTGGTATGATCTAGTTTTGAGTTTTGCTTTATGATCCCTCTATGTAATTGAGTCCGTGAGTTATATAATAAAGATTAGTGTTGAGTCAAGCGCTTGATTACTTTGCCATGATCTTGAGTGAATAAAAGAAAAGATAAAAAGAATAAAAAGAAACAAAGAGATCATATTGATCTTATGGAGAGTAATGACTTCACATATAAGGAGTATGCTGATTAAAAATTGTTGAGAGTTGACAAGCATAGTTTTGGTCATCGTTGCAATTAATAGCAAGTAATAAAGAAAGAGAGGTTTCACATATAAATATACTATCTTGGACATCTTTTATGATTGGGAGCACTCATTAAAATATGACATGCTAAAGAGTTGATGTTGGACAAGGAAGACAACATAATTGGTTATGTTTTCTTATATATGAGATAAGGTATATTGTCATGGATCATCCAACATGTTGAGGTTGCCTTTCCCCCTCATGCTAGCCAAATTCTTTGCACCAAGTAGAGATACTACTTGTGCTTCCGAATTCCCTGAAACCCAGTTTTGCCATGAGAGTCCACCATATCTACCTATGGATTGAGTAAGATCCTTCAAGTAAGTTGTCATCGGTGCAAGCAATAAAAATTGCCCTCTCTAAATATGTATGATTGATTAGTGTGGAGGAAATAAGCTTTATACGATCTTGTGATGTGGAAGAAATAAAAGTGACAGACTGCATAATAAAGGTTCATATCACAAGTGGCAATATAAAGTGACGTTCTTTCACATTGAGATTTTGTGCACCCAACCATAAAAGCGCATGGCAACCTCTGCTTCCCTCTGCGAAGGGCCTATCTTTTACTTTTATCTTCTACCTTATGCAAGAGTCATGGTGATCTTCACCTTTTCTTTTTACATTTTATCCTTTGGCAAGCACAGTGTGGTGGAAAGATCCTGATAGATATATCTAATTGGATGTAAGTTAGCATGAGCTATTATTGTTGACATTACCCTTGAGGTAAAAGGTTGGGAGGCGAAGCTATAAGCCCCTATCTTTCTCTATGTCCGATTAAAACTCCGTAACCACAAGTATTGCATGAGTGTTAGAAATTATGAAAAACTAAATGATAGTTGAGTATGTGAACCTGCTGAAAAGCTCTGACATAGACTCTTTCTGATGTTATGATAAATGGCAATTGCTTCAGTGACTGAGATTATAGTTTGTTAGTTCCCAATAAAGTTTCTAATTCATACTTTGCATTGTGGATAGATTATTACTTGAGCATAAGAAATCATATGACATTATCCATATATGTTGTTGTTATAAGAATGATCATGATGCCCTCATTTCCATATTTTATTTTATCAACACCTCTACCTCTAAACATGTGGACATATTTATTGTTATCGGCTTCCGCTTGAGGACAAGCGAGGTCTAAGCTTGAGGGAGTTGATACGTCCATTTTGCATCATGCTTTTATATCGATATTTATTGCACTATGGGATCTTATTACACATCATGTCACAATATTTATGCCTATTCTCTCTTATTTTACAAGGTTTAGATAAGGAGGGAGAATGCCGGCAACTGGAATTCTGGGCTGGAAAAGGAGCAAATATTAGAGACCTATTCTGCACAACTCCAAAAGTCCTGAAACTCCACGAAAGTTATTTTTGGGCATAATAAAAAATACTGAGCGGAAGAAATACCAGAGGGGGCCCACACCCTGGCTACGAGGGTGGGGGGCGCGCCCTACCCCTGGGAGCGCCCCCTGCCTCGTGGGCCCCCTGGTGGTCCTCCGGTGTCCATCTTCTGCTATATGAAGCCTTTCGTCTGAAGAAAAATCAAAAGCAAGCTTTCGAGACGAGACTCCGCCGCCACGAGGCGGAACCTTGGCGGAACAAATCTAGGGCTCTAGCAGAGCTGTTCTACCGGGGACACTTCCCTCCGGGAGGGGGAAATCATCGCCATCGTCATCACCAACGCTCCTCTCATCGGGAGAGGGCCAATCTCCATCAACATCTTCACCAGCACCATCTCCTCTCAAACTCTAGTTCATCTCTTGTATCCAATTCTTGTCTCTGAGTCTTGTATTGGTACCTGTAGGTTGCTAGTAGTGTTGATTACTCCTTGTAGTTGATGCTAGTTGGTTTATTCGGTGGAAGATCATATGTTCATATCGTTTATGCATATTAATACCCCTCTGATTATGAACATGAATATGCTTTGTGAGTAGTTACGTTTGTTCCTTAGGACATGGGAGAAGTCTTGCTATTAGTAGTCATGTAAATTTGGTATTCGTTCGATATTTTGATGAGATGTATGTTGTCTCTCCTCTAGTGGTGTTATGTGAACGTCGACTACATGACACTTCACCATTGTTTGGGCCTAGGGGAAGGCATTGGGAAGTAATAAGTAGATGATGGGCTGCTAGAGTGACAAGCTTAAACCCTAGTTTATGCGTTGCTTCGTAAGGGGCTGATTTGGATCCACTTGTTTCATGCTATGGTTAGGTTTACTACTCCTTTTGTAGTTGCGGATGCTTGCAATAGGGGTTAATCATAAGTGGGATGCTTGTTCAAGTAAGAACAGCACCCAAGCACTGGTCCACCCACATATCAAATCATCAAAGTACCGAACGCGAATCATATGAACCTGATGAAAACTAGCTTGACGATAATTCCCATGTGTCCTCGGGAGTGCTTTTCTCTATATAAGAGTTTGTCCAGGCTTGTCCTTTGGTACAAAAAGGATTGGGCCACCTTGCTGCACTTTATTTACTTTTGTTACTTCTTGCTCGTTACAAATTATCTTATCACAAAACTATTTGTTACCTATAATTTCAGTGCTTGCAGAGAATACCTTGCTGAAAACCGCTTATATTTCCTTCTGCTCCTCGTTGGGTTCGACACTCTTACTTATCGAAAGGACTACGATAGATCCCCTATACTTGTGGGTCATCAGCCAGCCCTAGTCCCTCTCCTCTCTCTCTCTCCCACAAGGCCCATGTTGGCCCAATTGATCCCCCGGGGGTTCCGATAACCCCCCGACACTTCGATAAATATCCTGTGACCTCCGGAACTCATCCGGTGTCCGAATATAGGCATCTAATATATTGATCTTTATGTCTCGACCATTTTGAGACTCCTCGTCATGTCCGTGATCATATCCGGGACTTTGAACTTCCTTCGGTACATCAAAACACATACACTCATAATACCGATCGTCACTGAACGTTAAGCGTGCGGACCCTACGGGTTCGAGAAGTATGTAGACATGACTGAGACACGTCTCCGGTCAATAACCAATAGCGGAACCTGGATGCTCATATTGGCTCCTACATATTCTACGAAGATCTTTTATCGGTCAAAACGCATAACAACATACGTTGTTCGCTTTGTCATCAGTATGTTACCTGCACGAGATTCGATCGTCGGTATCTCAATACCTAGCTCAATTTTGTTACCGGCAAGTCTCTTTACTCGTTTCGTAATACATCATCCCGCAACTAACTCATCAGTTGCATTGCTTGCAAGGCTTATAGTGATGTGCATTACCGAGAGGGCCCAGAGATACCTCTCCGACAATCGGAGTGACAAATCATAATCTCGATTTATGACAACTCAACAAGTACCATTGGATACACCTGTAGAGCACCTTTATAATCACCCAGTTACGTTGTGACGTTTGGTAGCACACAAAGTCCGGTATTCAGGAGTTGCATAATCTCATAGTCATAGGAACATGTATAAGTCATGAAGAAAGCAATAGCAATATACTAAACGATCGAATGCTAAGCTAACGGAATGGGTCAAGTCAATCACATCATTCCCTAATGATGTGATCCCGTTAATCAAATGACAACTGATGTCTATGGCTAGGAAACTTAACCATCTTTGATTCAACGAGCTAGTCAAGTAGAGGCATACTAGTGACACTTTGTTTGTCTATGTATTCACACATGTACTAAGTTTCCGTTTAATACAATTCTAGCATGAATAATAAACATTTATCATGATATAAGGAAATATAAATAACAACTTTATTATTGCCTCTAGGGCATATTTCCTTCAATCTCCCACTTTCACTAGAGTCAATAATCTAGATTACACAGTAATGATTCTAACACCCATGGAGTCTTGGTGTTGATCATGTTTTGCTCGTGACAGAGGCTTAGTCAACGGGTCTGCAACATTCAGATCCGTATGTATCTTGCAAATCTCTATGTCTCCCACCTTGACTTGGTCGCGGATGGAATTGAGGTGTCTCTTGATGTGCTTGGTTCTCTTGTGAGATATGGATTCCTTTGTCAAGGCAATTGCACCAGTATTATCACAAAAGATTTTCATTGGACCCGATGCACTAGGTATGACACCTAGATCAGATATGAACTCCTTCATCTAGACTCCTTCATTTGCTGCTTTCGAAGCAACTATGTACTCCGCTTCGCACATAGATCCCTCCACGATGCTTTGTTTAGAACTGCACCAACTGATAGCTCCACCGTTCAATATAAATACGTATCCGGTTTGTGACTTGGAGTCATCCGGATCAGTGTTAAAGCTTGCATCAATGTAACCATTTACGACGAGCTCTTTGTCACCTCCAAAAACGAGAAACATATCCTTAGTCCTTTTCAGGTATTTCAGGATGTTCTTGACCGCTATCCAGTGATCCACTCTTGGATTACTTTGGTACCTCCCTGCTAAGCTAATAGCAAGGCACACATCAGGTCTGGTACACAGCATTGCATACATGATAGAGCCTATGGCTGAAGCATAGGGAACATCTTTCATTTTCTCTCTATCTTCTGCAGTGGTCGGGCATTGAGTCTGACTCAATTTCACACCTTGTAACACAGGCAAGAACCCTTTCTTTGCTTGATCCATTTTGAACTTCTTCAAAACTTTATCAAGGTATGTGCTTTGTGAAAGTCCAATTAAGCGTCTTGATCTATCTCTATAGATCTTGATGCCCAATATATAAGCAGCTTCAGCGAGGTGTTTCATTGAAAAACTCTTATTCAAGTATCCTTTTATGCTATCCAGAAATTCTATATCATTTCCAATCAACAATATGTCATCTACATATAATATTAGAAATGCTATAGATCTCCCACTCACTTTCTTGTAAATACAGGCTTCTCCAAAAGTCTGTATAAAACCATATGCTTTGATCACACTATCAAAACGTTTATTCCAACTCCGAGATGCTTGCACCAGTCCATAGATGGATCACTGGAGCTTGCACACTTTGTTAGTATCCTTTGGATCGATAAAATCTTCAGGTTGCATCATATACAACTCCTCTTCCAAAAATCCATTCAGGAATGCAGTCTTTACATCCATTTGCCATATTTCACAATCATAAAATGCGGCAATTGCTAACATGATTCGGATGGACTTAAGCATCGCTACGAGTGAGAAGGTCTCATCGTAGTCAACTCCTTGAAATTGTCGAAAACCTTTTACAACAAGTCGAGCTTTGTAGATAGTAACATTACCATCAGCGTCAGTCTTCTTCTTGAAGATCCATTTATTCCCGATGGCTTGCCGATCATCGGGCAAGACAACCAAAGTCCACACTTTGTTCTCATACAAGGATCCCATCTCAGATTTCATGGCCTCAAGCCATTTTGCGGAATCTGGGCTCATCATCGCTTCCTCATAGTTCGTAGGTTCGTCATGGTCTAGTAACATGATCTCTAGAACAGGATTACCGTACCACTCTGGTGCGGATCTTACTCTGGTTGACCTACGAGGTTCGGTAGTAACTTGATCTAAAGTTACATGATGATTTAGCTTCCTCACTAATTGGTGTAGGAATCACAAGAACAGTTTTCTGTGATGAACTACTTTCCAATAAGGGAGCAGGTACAGTTACCTCATCAAGTTCTACTTTCCTCCCACTCACTTCTTTCGAGAGAAACTCCTTCTCTAGAAAGGATCCATTCTTGGCAAAGAATGTCTTGCATTCGGATCTGTGATAGAAGGTGTACCCAACAGTCTCCTTTGGTATCCTATGAAGACAAATTTCTCCGATTTGGGTTCGAGCTTATCAGGTTGAAGCTTTTTCACATAAGCATAGCAGCCCAAACTTTAAGAAACGACAACTTTGGTTTCTTGCCAAACCATAGTTCATAAGGCGTCGTCTCAAGGGATTTAGATGGTGCCCTATTTAACGTGAATGCAGCCGTCTCTAAAGCATAACCCCAAAACGATAGCGGTAAATCAGTAAGAGACATCATAGATCGCACCATATCTAGTAAAGTAGGATTACGATGTTCGGACACACCATTACACTGTGGTTTTCTGGGTGGCGTGAGTTGCGAAAATATTCCGCATTGTTTCAAATGAAGACCAAACTTGTAACTCAAATATTATCCACCACGATCAGATCGCAGAAACTTTATTTTCTTGTTACGATGATTTTCCACTTCATTCTGAAATTCTTTAAACTTTTCAAATGTTTCAGACTTTGTTTCATCAAGTAGATATATCCATATCTGCTCAAATCATCTGTGAAGGAGAGAAAATAACGATACCCGCCGCGAGCCTCAACATTCATCGGACCACATACATCAGTATGTATGATTTCCAATAAATCTGTTGCTCGCTCCATTGTTCCGGAGAACGGCGTTTTAGTCATCTTGCCCATGAGGCATGGTTCGCCAGTACCAAGTGATTCATAATCAAGTGATTCCAAAAGTCCATCAGTATGGAGTTTCTTCATGCGCTTTACACCAATATGACCTAAAAGGCAGTGCCACAAATAAGTTGCACTATCATTATCAACTCTGCATCTTTTGGCTTCAATATTATGAATATGTGTATCACTACTATCGAGATTCAATATGAATAGACCACTCTTCAAGGGTGCATGACCATAAAACATATTACTCATATAAATAGAACAACCATTATTCTCTGATTTAAATGAATAACCGTCTCGCATCAAACAAGATCCAGATATAATGTTCATGCACAACGCTGGCACCAAATAACAATTATTCAGGTCTAAAAACTAATCCCGAAGGTCGATGTAGAGGTAGCGTGCCGACCGCGATCACATTGACTTTGGAACCATTTCCCACGCGCATCGTCACCTCGTCCTTAGCCAATCTTCGCTTAATCCGTAGTCCTTGTTTCAAGTTGCAAATATTAGCAACAGAACCAGTATCAAATACCCAGGTGCTACTGCGAGCATTAGTAAGGTACACATCAATAACACGTATATCACATATACCTTTGTTCACCTTGCCATCCTTCTTATCCGCCAAATACTTGGGGCAGTTCCGCTTCCAGTGACCAGTCCCTTTGCAGTAGAAGCACTCAGTCTCAGGCTTAGGTCCAGACTTAGGCTTCTTCACTTGAGCAGCAACTTGCTTGCCGTTCTTCTTGAAGTCCCCCTTCTTCCCTTTACCCTTTTTCTTGAAACTGGTGGTCTTGTTGACCATCAACACTTGATGCTCCTTCTTGATTTCTACCTCTGCAGCCTTTAGCATTGCGAAGAGCTCGGGAATTTTCTTATCCATCCCTTGCATATTATAGTTCATCACGAAGCTCTTGTAGCTTGGTGGCAGTGATTGAAGAATTCTTTCAATGACACTATCATCCGGAAGATTAACTCCCAGTTGAATCAATTGATTGTTATACCCAGACATTTTGAGTATATGCTCACTGACAGAACTATTCTCCTCCATCTTGCAGCTGTAGAACTTATTGGAGACTTCATATCTCTCAATCCGGGCATTTGCTTGAAATATTAACTTCAACTCCTGAAACATCTCATATGCTCCATGACGTTCAAAGCGTCGTTGAAGTCCCGGTTCTAAGTCGTAAAGCATGGCACACTGAACTATCAAGTAATCATCAGCTTTGCTCTGCCAGACGTTCTTAACATCATCAATAGCATCTGCAGCAGGCCTGGCATCCAGCGGTGCTTCTAGGACGTAATCCTTTTGTGCAGCAATGAGGATAATCCTCAAGTTACGGACCCAGTCAGTGTAATTGCTACCATCATCTTTCAACTTTGCTTTCTCAAGGAACGCATTAAAATTCAATGGAACAACAGCACGGGCCATCTATCTACAACAACATAGACATGCAAAATACTATCAGGTACTAAGTTCATGATAAATTAAAGTTCAATTAATCAGATTACTTAAGAATTCCCACTTAGATAGACATCCCTCTAATCATCTAAGTGATCACGTGATCCATATCAACTAAACCATGTCCGATCACCATGTGAGATGGAGTAGTTTTCAATCGTGAACATCACTATGTTGATCATATCTACAATATGATTCACCCTCGACCTTTCGGTCTTAGTGTTCCGAGGCCATATCTGCATATGCTAGGCTCGTCAAGTTTAACCCGAGTATTCTGCGTGTGCAAAGCTTATGTGTAACACCCCGGATGTAACTTGCCATATTTGTAATCCAACTTTTGCCATTTTCGGCATTGTGATATGATATTCCCTCCGTGGGTTGAGTTTCCCTTCGTTTGCATTTTGTTCATGTCATGCATTTCATATCATGTCATCATGTGCATCGCATTCGCATACGTGTTCGTCTCATAAATCCGAGCATTTTCCCCGTTGTCCGTTTTGCAATCCGGCGCTCCTATGTTCCCCGGCGTCCCCTTTTACCTTTTGTCTTGAGCGGGTATTAAACCTTCTCGGAATGGACCGAGGTTTGTCAGGCGGCCTTGGTATAGCACCGGTAGACCGCCTGTCAAGTTTCGGGTCAATCGGAGGTCGTTTGATACTCCAACGGTTAACCGGGTAACCGTGAAGGCCTCGTGTGTGTTGCAGCCCAAAACCCCTCCAAAACAGCCCAATAACCCATCTAAGTCACTCCCATGTCCACCGCCTTTCGATCACGATCGCGTGGCCGACCGCACTCCATTTGGAGCTTCCTAGCCCCTCTACCTATAAATATACCTCCCCTCCGAAATCCCGGGTCCAAACCACCCTAACCCTAGCAGTTTTTCCCTCCGCCGCCACCGGACGTGTCCGGGCCGCGCCAGACGCGTCCGCGCCGCCGCCCCGGGCCAACCAGGGCGCGACACGTCAGCGTCCCCGCGCCCACCTCGCCGCCGGCCCGCCCGAGCCCGGGTCGGGCCCCCCGGAGCCCGTTCGCCGCCCCCGCGCCTCCCACTCCTGCTCCAGCCGTGCGCCGCCTCGCCCGCCTCGCCGGGCGGCGCCGCCCCTGACCGCGGACGGCGCCGCCCGCGCCGCCCCGCGCCACCAACCGCGCCTCCGCCCTCCACCGCCGTCGCCGGCGCCGGATCCGGCCGGATCCGGCCCGGATCCGCCTCGCGCCGCCTCCCCAAGCCTTCTCCGTCCGAACTCCGGCGAGTCCTCTCCGTCCATCCTCGATCTACGCGACGGTTGACTTCTTCCCCCTCTAAATTCCACCAAGTCCCGGAGATATTTGCATAAACGTCGCACGTTCATCGCATCATAACTTGCTGTGTATTGCTCCGTTTCGTGCGTATAATATGTCAAATTGTTCGCCCCGAAGAGTACATCATTTCATTCCATTGCATAATCTTCATTAGAGGTCATCTTGGTGCCCGAAATGCTGTTGGAAGAGGGCTATGTGATGTTAGTTTCTGATTCTTATCAGAACATGCACTTCTGTCATTTTTGCCATGATTGATGTGTGCACCCTATGAAGTTGAGCCCTACATGTGTTCTGTAATATGCCATGTTATCTTTACAGAGAATTATGCCATGTATTTTTTTGATCTTTGTGGTGACTAGCACAAGCATGCAAACTAGGGTACTTAATGTTGCTGATTTCAGAGACTTTGTAATTTCACTAAGTCCCTGCCTGCTGTTATTTTTATGCCATGTGTTCATGTTGTTTCAGATAGATCTATGCCTCTTTTGAGCATGATCAGTAAGAGTGTTTTGAGCATATGGATTTTCTCTATCCATCCATGGCTTTGTTTATAATTATGGAGTGCCATAGCTTGAGTCAATCGAGCTCTACTTTTGCTATAAAATGTTGCTGGCAGATTGTCTACATGTTATTCGATTTTGCCAAGCTTGGTGTAGTTGATCCTTGCATGCTATAATGTAGTTCTTGCCATGTATAGTTTCTATGCCATGTCTTCTTGATGTATGTATGCTTAGTTTATCATGTAATGCTCTGTAGTGAGTGCATCGAGCTCACGAACATGCCTACTTGTTATCTGTTTTTGACATGTCTAGTTTTCTGCTAAGTCTGAAACCTGTAACGAAAACTTGCTTAATTGACATGGGTGTAATCATATTTTCTGATCCTTTTTGGCTTATGGTCAGTAAGGGACTTTTGTCAAGTGCCTTGAGTAGATTCATACCGTGCCTTACTTTGCTATGACCTGATCCTTTAGCATGTTGTTTGATTGCTCTAAACATGTCATCCGGATGTTAGTTTCTGCTATGTTGTTATTTTCACTAAGTCTGTGAACCTGGTATCTTTTGCACTTTTGCCATGCTTGTTTGAACCTGTTGTGGTGTGAATTAGCCGTAGCTCAGTGTTCATCTTTTGTCAAGCATCTTGAGTAGATTACTTTCATATGCTTTGTTGATATGTTTGGGTGTAGTAGCTTAATTTCTTGTTGCTTGCTAAGTAGCATCATGCTGTTAATGGCAGAATATTGTCATCCTTGTTTTGCTTGTCATTTGCAAACCGTGCATCCGATTCCGGTGATCTTTATATCGATTTCAACCGAAATCACCTCACCTTTCCAGTGGCATAATTGGTTTGCCAATATTATGCCTTGTTCATCCTTGTCCTTCCGGAGCATGCATATGCATTGCATATCACATCTCGCATATCATGCCATGTTTTGCATCATATTGTTTGTGCATTGCATCGTGGTTGATAGTTGTTCCTTTTGCTTGTGTTCTTGTATTGGGTAGAGCCGGGAGACGAGTACATGAACGAGGAACCTGTTGAGAACGCTTTCGAGGACCAAGCTTTCGACAACTCTGAGAACCTTGCAGGCAAGATGACCATACCCTCGAAATCACTTCTATCTTTGCTTGCTAGATGCTCGCTCTTTTGCTATGCCTATGTTGTGATACCTACCACTTGCTATATCTTGCCACCCATATTGCCATGTCAGCCCCTAACCATCCATGTCCTAGCAAACCGTTGATTGGCTATGTTACCGCTTTGCTCAGCCCCTCTTATAGCGTTGTTAGTTGCAGGTGAAGATGAAGTTTGTTCCTTGTTGGAACATGGACTTGTTGTTCCTTGTTGGAACATGTTTACTTGTTGGGATATCACAATACCTCTTATTTTAATTAATGCATCTATATACTTGGTAAAGGGTGGAAGGCTCGGCCTTATGCCTGGTGTTTTGTTCCACTCTTGCCACCCTAGTTTCCGTCATACCGGTGTTATGTTCCTTGATTTTGCGTTCCTTACACGGTTGGGTGATTTATGGGACCCCCTTGACAGTTCGCTTTGAATAAGACTCCTCCAGCAAGGCCCAACATTGGTTTTACCATTTGCCACCTAAGCCTTTTTCCCTTGGGTTCTGCAGACTCAAGGGTCATCTTTATTTTAAACCCCCGGGCCAGTTCTCCTTTGATTGCTGGTCCAAACCGAGCGATGTCCGGCGCCCCTTGGGCAACCAGGGTCTATGCCAACCCGACGTCTGGCTCATCCGGTGTGCCCTGAGAACGAGATATGTGCAGCTCCTATCGGGATTTGTCGGCACATCTGGGAGGTTTTGCTAGATTAGTTTTATTACTGTCGAAAGGTCTTGTAGTCTGGGATTCCGAGACTGATCGGGTCTTCCCGGTAGAAGGAATATCCTTCGTTGACCGTGAGAGCTTATAATGGGCTAAGTTGGGACACCCCTGCAGGGTATTATCTTTCGAAAGCCGTGCCCGCGGTTATGAGGCAGATGGGAATTTGTTGATGTCCGGTTGTAGAAAACCCGAAGTTGACCTTAACTAAAATACATCAACCGCGTGTGTAACCATGATGGTCTCTTCTCGGCGGGGTCCGGGAAGTGAACACGGTGTTGGAGTTATGTTTGACATAGGTTGTTCTAGGATCACTTCTTGATCACGTCTAGCTTCACGACCGTGCTTTGCTTCTCTTCTCGCTCTCTTTTGCGTTGTAGCCACCATATATGCTAGTCGCTTGCTGCAGCTCCACCTCACAATCCTTTCCTACCTATAAGCTTAAATAGTCTTGATCTCGCGGGTGTGAGATTGCTGAGTCCCCGTGACTCACAGATTCTATCAATACAGTTGTAGGTACCAACGATGCCAGTGCAGATGACGCGACCGAGCTCTCTTGGGAGTTCGACGAGGAACGTGGCCGTTACTATGTGTCTTTTCCAGATGATCAGTAGTGGAGCCCAGTTGGGGAGACCCGGGGATCTGTGTAGCATTTGGGGTAGTCTTCTTTCATTTTGGTACCGTAGTCGGACCTTGAGTGTAACTTGAATGATGAATGTTTATTTATGTATTGTGTGAAGTGGCGACTGTAAGCCTACTATGTATCTCTTTCTCTTATATATTACATGGGTTGTGTGAAGATTACCTCACTTGCGACATTGCTTTCAATGCGGTTATGCCTCTAAGTCGTGCCTCGACACGTGGGAGATATAGCCGCATCGAGGGCGTTACAAGTTGGTAATCAGAGCCTTCCCCGACCTTAGGAGCCCCCACTGATTGATCGTTTTTAGCGGCCGAGTTGTGTCTAGAAAAATGTTTTGAGTCATTTAGGAATTATATATCGGAGAGTTTAGGAATTCTTTTTACTTCCCAGTCTCCTCATCGCTCTGGTAAGGCATCCTGACGTAGAGTTTTAACTATTCTCTTCTCAAAATTCACTAAAAAAAATTTAGGATCACGCGGGTATATTAGAATCGTTCCGATGGTTTTATGATGACAACATTGTCTTGGTTGCCTCCCGTCAGCAGGGGTTTTAGAGGAGGTGTCCCGGGGAGTTGAGCTCCGAGGTGTTGTCATCATAATTTTATCGTTGCAGTTCTGGAATACCTGAGTTTAGTACGCCGACATCGAAAATCTCTTTTGTACAGTTGTTGGTGAGATAACCCTGTTAGCCCAGTACTGAGGCGAGTGCGGGAGTATTGCCATGACTTGTATAACTGATGCTTTTCGAAGGTTGAGGTAGACGATTTCCGAGGATTTGTTGGTTATGTGTTGAAGGATGGATACAGCTGGATCTAGGTATTGTTAGTTTGGGTGATATATTTTGTGTTCCCTGTATCCCCAACACCTAATTGCATAACCAGAAAGTTTTGGGAGTTTATAAGTGGGAATTCATGTAGCTCTAGTATTTCTTCCGCAGATATTTGGTTCGTGATTGGGTAATCCTTACCAAGTATTTGTTCACATCCGTACCTTGTTGATTTTATTCCATACCTTTTTTCTAAGTGGCTTCTCAACTTATGGAAGTGTGATGCTTTACTTTGGAATTCATTCGTTCATTCTCGTTCGGATGTTTATTGTGAAGACTATATGTTGCAATTTCGATCCTTTGATTCAGCTTGAATATATTTTTTCAAGATGCTAATGGATGTCACCCTCTTCAGGATGGCTCCGCCAACGCGTCAGAATCCGGAACGCAATGAAGGAAGTCAGGTTAACCCTCCGCCACCACCTCCGCCTCCGGAGGCATGGCAAGCCCTGATGACTGCCACAAATGCCAACGCTCAGATTCCGATTCAGCTCTTGCAAGATCGCAACCAAGGGCAAGGTAATCAAGGGAATCAAGGCCAAGGCAACAATCAGCCGTACTTCGCTTCACTCAACCAGTTCCTTGCTAATCAGCCAAAGACCTTCAGCTACTGTGTCGAGGCCACAGACGCCGATGATTGGCTCGTGGGCATCAGCAAGCATTTCGAGTGCAGCAATGTCAGACCTGAGGACTTTGTCAAGTTTGCCTCTTTCCAACTCAAAGATCAAGCTGCTGAGTGGTTCCAGCAATACAAAGATTCCAGAGGAGGTCGTGTGATTACCTGGGATGATTTCCGCCGTGACTTCAAAGCTCACCACATTCCAGAAAGTGTTGTTGAGAGTAAGCGTGAGGAATTCCGCAATCTCAAGAAAGGCAACATGTCTGTCTATCAATACAACACTCAGTTCCAGAAGCTCTCTCGTTTTGCGAGGCAAGACATCCCTGATGAGAAGGGTATGATCTACCAATTCAGGCGTGGTCTCAGAGAAGATCTGCAACTTGCTCTCGTGCTTTTCGAGCCATTAAAGTATGATGAATTCTACAACATGGCGCTGAAACAAGAAGCTGCTCAGCTCAAGTGTGAGGCATCTAAGAAGAGAGTCACAGACGCAGTTCAGTCTTCTTCCTCACTTGTGGCAGCTAAGCAACAGAAGTTCTGGTTGCCTCCTCCTCCTCCGTTCCGTCAGCCTTATCAGCAGAAGAACTCAGGTGGTCGTGGATATTCCCACCCACCCAACCCTGGCTATCAGAACAAGTCTCAGAATCAAGCTCCAAGGCCAAATGCTCCTTATCACCGTCCGCTCTCTGAGGTGACTTGCAACAAATGTCAGCAAAAGGGTCACTATGCGAACAAGTGCTTCAACCAAAGGCGCCTTCCGCCTCCTCCTCCTGTGAGATCTTCCAGCAATGCAGTGGTCAAGCATAATCCTAAGTCTGCAAAGGTGAACATGATGAATGCAGCTCAAGCGGAGGATTCTTCTGACGTGATCATGGGTAATCTTCCTGTTAATGATATTCCTGCAAAAGTCTTATTTGATACGGGAGCATCGCATTCTTTCATTTCAATACCTTTTGCATCAAAGCATGAGTTGTCTTTCCAAGATTTGGCTAGACCGTTATCAGTTGTATCTCCGGGAAAATTCATGAACGCAAGCTCCTTTGTTCCGGATGTTTCTATCAAGATGGGCGACTATAGATTTCTGGCGGAACCAATTGTTCTTGGCGACTCTGATATTGATCTTATTCTCGGGATGGACTGGCTTTCTAAGAACAAGGCTCAGCTTGATTGTGCTGCCAGGGAAATTCAATTGACTCACTCTTCTGACGATGTGATCATCTATGCCGCTCGTGATGATACCATTCGGTTATTTTCTCTCAATGAGAATGGTGAATTGGATGCTATCTCTCAGATTCCAGTCGTTTGTGAGTACCAAGATGTCTTTCCAGAAGAGCTTCCGGGTATGCCTCCCCGCCGGCCAGTTGAATCCGTTATTGATCTTGAGCCTGGCACGGAACCCGTTTGCAAGCGTCCTTACAAGCTTGGACCAGATGAGTTGAAGGAATTGAAGAAACAACTCGATGAACAAGAGCGTCTGGGTCTGATCAGACCGAGTTCTTCTCCTTGGGGTTGTGGTGTTCTTTTTGTCAAGAAGAAGGATGGCACGGACCGACTTTGCGTCGATTACCGTCCATTGAACAAGAAGACTATCAAGAACAAGTATCCACTTCCCAACATCAATGAGCTATTCGAGCAACTTAAAGGTGCTAAAGTGTTCTCCAAGCTTGACCTTCGTATGGGTTATCATCAGATCCGTATTCGTGAAGAAGATATTCCCAAGACATCATTCAGAACAAGCTTTGGTTCTTATGAATACACTGTCATGTCTTTTGGCCTTGTCAATGCTCCTCCAGCATTCACTCGCTTGATGAATTTCATCTTCAACCCCTACATCAACGAATTTGTCTTGGTCTATCTCGATGATATTTTGGTCTTCTCCAAGAATAAGGAGGATCATGCCAAACATTTGCGATTGGTGCTCGACAAGCTCAGAGAGTATCAATTATATGCGAAGTTCTCCAAATGTGAATTCTGGCTTGATGAAGTTCTTTATCTTGGCCATATCATCTCTGCCAAGGGCATCGCTGTTAATCCTGAGAAGGTGTCTGCAGTTGTGAATTGGGAACCTCCTCAGAATGTCAAGCAGCTTCGCAGTTTTCTTGGACTTGCAAGCTATTGCCGAAGATTCGTTGAGAATTTCTCAAAGATTGCAAAGCCTCTTTCCAACCTCCTCCAGAAGCATGTGAAGTATGTCTGGTCTCCTGAGTGTGACATTGCTTTCAACACTCTTAAAGAGAAACTTGTCACTGCTCCAGTGTTGACTCCTCCTGACGATTCCAAGCCTTATGAAGTTTTCTGTGATGCTTCTCTTCAGGGCCTCGGTGCCGTGTTAATGCAAGAGAAGAAGGTTGTGGCCTATACCTCTCGTCAGTTGAAGCCCAACGAAAGGAACTACCCCACTCACGATCTTGAGTTGGCGGCAGTGGTCCACGCTCTAATAACATGGAGACATCTCCTGTTGGGAAGGAAGGTGGACATATTCACCGATCACAAGAGTCTCAAGTACATCTTCACTCAGCCCCACCTGAACCTCAGGCAAACTCGATGGGTCGAAATGATTCAAGAGTATAATCCGAGTATTGAATATACTCCAGGCAAGGCTAATGTGATTGCAGACGCATTGAGCAGGAAGGATTATTGTAACAGCTTAATCCTCAAGCCCTTTCAACCGGATCTTTGTGAGGCTTTCCGCAAGTTGAATCTCCAAGTTGTCCCTCAAGGTTTTCTTGCCAACCTCATCGTCTCTCCTACTTTGGAAGATCAGATTCGTGAGGCACAACTGTTGGATACCATGGTGAAGAAGGTGAAACGTGGTATTGACAAGGGCATTTCCAAATACAAGTGCTATCGAGTTGATGACAGAGATACTCTTTTCTTCGAGGACCGGATTGTGGTTCCAAAGGGTGATCTTTGAAAAGTCATTATGAACGAAGCGCACAACTCTCTTCTGTCAATTCATCTTGGAAGTACGAAGATGTACCATGATCTCAAGCAGTCGTATTGGTGGACTCGAATGAAGCGAGAGATTGCTCAATTCGTGAATGAATGTGATGTCTGCAGAAGGGTGAAAGCAGAACACCAACGACCAGCTGGTCTTATCCAACCTCTTGCTATTCCAGAATGGAAGTTTGATCATATCGAAATGGACTTCGTGACTGGTTTTCCTAAGTCCAAGCGTGGAAATGATGCTATCTTCGTCGTCATCGACAAGCTCACTAAAGTAGCTCATTTTCTTCCTATCAAAGAGTCTATCACAGCAGCGCAGCTGGCAGAGCTCTACACCTCCAGAATTGTCTCCTTGCATGGCATTCCACAATTGATCTCTTCAGACCGTGGCAGCATCTTTACCTCCAAGTTTTGGGATTCTTTTCAGAAGGCCATGGGCACCAACATTCGCTTCAGCACAGCTTTCCACCCTCAAACTAGTGGACAAGTCGAGCGTGTCAACCAAATTCTTGAAGATATGCTCAGAGCTTGTGTTATCTCTTTCAGCATGAAGTGGGAGGATTGCCTTCCTTATGCTGAGTTCTCTTACAACAACAGTTTTCAAGCCAGCTCGGGCGAAGCCCCATTCGAGATTCTCTATGGCAGAAAGTGTCGTACTCCTCTCAACTGGTCTGAAACTGGTGAACGCCAACTGCTTGGCAATGATTTGATCTCAGAGGCTGAGGCAATGTGCAAGGTCATTTGTGAGAACCTCAAAGCCACGCAATCGCGCCAGAAGAGCTATTACGATAGCAAACATCGTGTTTTGGCTTTCGAGATCGGAGACCATGTCTACCTCCGCGTCTCTCCAATGAAAGGAACTCGTCGCTTCGGTATCAAGGGGAAACTTGCCCCTAGATACGTCGGTCCTTTCAAGATCATCGGTAAACGAGGCGATCTCGCCTATCAACTTGAGCTTCCCTCCAACTTTGCAAATGTGCACGAGGTCTTCCACGTGTCACAGCTTCGCAAGTGCTTCAAGACGCCTGAGCGCACCATCAACTTCGAAGAGATTGATCTTCAAGAAGATTTGTCCTATCATGAGCACCCCATTGCTATTCTTGAAGAAACTGAGCGCAAGACTCGCAACAAGTCAATCAAATTCCTGAAAGTGAAATGGTCACACCATTCAGACCGAGAAGCCACCTGGGAGCACGAGGATCACCTGCGTTCCGAGTTTCCGGAGTTCTTTCAGTCCTAGATCTCGGGACGAGATCCTCTCGTAGTGGTGGAGTGTTGTAACACCCCGGATGTAACTTGCCATATTTGTAATCCAACTTTTGCCATTTTCGGCATTGTGATATGATATTCCCTCCGTGGGTTGAGTTTCCCTTCATTTGCATTTTGTTCATGTCATGCATTTCATATCATGTCATCATGTGCATCGCATTCGCATACGTGTTCGTCTCATAAATCCGAGCATTTTCCCCGTTGTCCGTTTTGCAATCCGGCGCTCCTATGTTCCCCGGCGTCCCCTTTTACCTTTTTGTCTTGAGCGGGTATTAAACCTTCTCGGAATGGACCGAGGTTTGTCAGGCGGCCTTGGTATAGCACCGGTAGACCGCCTGTCAAGTTTCGGGTCAATCGGAGGTCGTTTGATACTCCAACGGTTAACCGGGTAACCGTGAAGGCCTCGTGTGTGTTGCAGCCCAAAACCCCTCCAAAACAGCCCAATAACCCATCTAAGTCACTCCCATGTCCACCGCCGTTCGATCACGATCGCGTGGCCGAAAACCGCACTCCATTTGGAGCTTCCTAGCCCCCTCTACCTATAAATATACCTCTCCCTCCGAAATCCCGGGTCCAAACCACCCTAACCCTAGCAGTTTTCCCCTCCGCCGCCACCGGACGTGTCCGGCCCGCGCCGGACGCGTTCGCGCCGCCACCCCGGGCCAACCAGGGCGCGACACATCAGCGTCCCCGCGCCCACCTCGCCGCCGGCCCGCCCGAGCCCGGGTCGGGCCCCCCCGAGCCCGTTCACCGCCCCCGCGCCTCCCGCTCCCGCTCCAGCCGCGCGCCGCCTCGCCCGCCTCGCCGGCCGGCGCCGCCCGCCCGCGCCGCCGCCGACCGCGGCCGGCGCCGCCCGCGCCGCCCCGCGCCACCAACCGCGCCTCCACCCTCCACCGCCGTCGCCGGCGCCGGATCCGCCTCGCGCCGCCTCCCCGAGCCTTCTCCGGCCGAACTCCGGCGAGTCCTCTCCGGCCATCCTCGATCTACGCGACGGTTGACTTCTTTCCCCTCTAAATTCCACCAAGTCCCGGAGATATTTGCATAAACGTCGCACGTTCATCGCATCATAACTTGCTGTGTATTGCTCCGTTTCGTGCGTATAATATGTCAAATTGTTCGCCCCGAAGAGTACATCATTTCATTCCATTGCATAATCTTCATTAGAGGTCATCTTGGTGCCCGAAATGCTGTTGGAAGAGGGCTATGTGATGTTAGTTTCTGATTCTTATCAGAACATGCACTTCTGTCATTTTTGCCATGATTGATGTGTGCACCCTATGAAGTTGAGCCCTACATGTGTTCTGTAATATGCCATGTTATCTTTACAGAGAATTATGCCATGTATTTTTTTGATCTTTGTGGTGACTAGCACAAGCATGCAAACTAGGGTACTTAATGTTGCTGATTTCAGAGACTTTGTAATTTCACTAAGTCCCTGCCTGCTGTTATTTTTATGCCATGTGTTCATGTTGTTTCAGATAGATCTATGCCTCTTTTGAGCATGATCAGTAAGAGTGTTTTGAGCATATGGATTTTCTCTATCCATCCATGGCTTTGTTTATAATTATGGAGTGCCATAGCTTGAGTCAATCGAGCTCTACTTTTGCTATAAAATGTTGCTGGCAGATTGTCTACATGTTATTCGATTTTGCCAAGCTTGGTGTAGTTGATCCTTGCATGCTATGATGTAGTTCTTGCCATGTATAGTTTCTATGCCATGTCTTCTTGATGTATGTATGCTTAGTTTATCATGTAATGCTCTGTAGTGAGTGCATCGAGCTCACGAACATGCCTACTTGTTATCTGTTTTTGACATGTCTAGTTTTCTGCTAAGTCTGAAACCTGTAACGAAAACTTGCTTAATTGACATGGGTGTAATCATATTTTCTGATCCTTTTTGGCTTATGGTCAGTAAGGGACTTTTGTCAAGTGCCTTGAGTAGATTCATACCGTGCCTTACTTTGCTATGACCTGATCCTTTAGCATGTTGTTTGATTGCTCTAAACATGTCATCCTGATGTTAGTTTCTGCTATGTTGTTATTTTCACTAAGTCTGTGAACCTGGTATCTTTTGCACTTTTGCCATGCTTGTTTGAACCTGTTGTGGTGTGAATTAGCCGTAGCTCAGTGTGCATCTTTTGTCAAGCATCTTGAGTAGATTACATTCATATGCTTTGTTGATATGTTTGGGTGTATTAGCTTAATTTCTTGTTGCTTGCTAAGTAGCATCATGCTGTTAATGGCAGAATATTGTCATCCTTGTTTTGCTTGTCATTTGCAAACCGTGCATCCGATTCCGGTGATCTTTATATCGATTTCAACCGAAATCACCTCACCTTTCCAGTGGCATAATTGGTTTGCCAAGATTATGCCTTGTTCATCCTTGTCCTTCCGGAGCATGCATATGCATTGCATATCACATCTCGCATATCGTGCCATGTTTTGCATCATATTGTTTGTGCATTGCATCGTGGTTGATAGTTGTTCCTTTTGCTTGTGTTCTTGTCTTGGGTAGAGCCGGGAGACGAGTACATGAACGAGGAACCTGTTGAGAACGCTTTCGAGGACCAAGCTTTCGACAACTCTGAGAACCTTGCAGGCAAGATGACCATACCCTCGAAATCACTTCTATCTTTGCTTGCTAGATGCTCGCTCTTTTGCTATGCCTATGCTGCGATACCTACCACTTGCTATATCTTGCCACCCATATTGCCATGTCAGCCCCTAACCATCCATGTCCTAGCAAACCGTTGATTGGCTATGTTACCGCTTTGCTCAGCCCCTCTTATAGCGTTGTTAGTTGCAGGTGAAGATGAAGTTTGTTCCTTGTTGGAACATGGACTTGTTGTTCCTTGTTGGAACATGTTTACTTGTTGGGATATCACAATACCTCTTATTTTAATTAATGCATCTATATACTTGGTAAAGGGTGGAAGGCTCGGCCTTATGCCTGGTGTTTTGTTCCACTCTTGCCACCCTAGTTTCCGTCATACCGGTGTTATGTTCCTTGATTTTGCGTTCCTTACACGGTTGGGTGATTTATGGGACCCCCTTGACAGTTTGCTTTGAATAAGACTCCTCCAGCAAAGCCCAACATTGGTTTTACCATTTGCCACCTAAGCCTTTTTCCCTTGGGTTCTGCAGACTCAAGGGTCATCTTTATTTTAAACCCCCGGGCCAGTTCTCCTTTGATTGCTGGTCCAAACCGAGCGATGTCCGGCGCCCCTTGGGCAACCAGGGTCTATGCCAACCCGACGTCTGGCTCATCCGGTGTGCCCTGAGAACGAGATATGTGCAGCTCCTATCGGGATTTGTCGGCACATCTGGGAGGTTTTGCTGGATTAGTTTTATTACTGTCGAAAGGTCTTGTAGTCTGGGATTCCGAGACTGATCGGGTCTTCCCGGTAGAAGGAATATCCTTCGTTGACCGTGAGAGCTTATAATGGGCTAAGTTGGGACACCCCTGCAGGGTATTATCTTTCGAAAGCCGTGCCCGCGGTTATGAGGCAGATGGGAATTTGTTGATGTCCGGTTGTAGAAAACCCGAAGTTGACCTTAACTAAAATACATCAACCGCGTGTGTAACCGTGATGGTCTCTTCTCGGCGGGGTCCGGGAAGTGAACACGGTGTTGGAGTTATGTTTGACGTAGGTTGTTCTAGGATCACTTCTTGATCACGTCTAGCTTCACGACCGTGCTTTGCTTCTCTTCTCGCTCTCTTTTGCGTTGTAGCCACCATATATGCTAGTCGCTTGCTGCAGCTCCACCTCACAATCCTTTCCTACCTATAAGCTTAAATAGTCTTGATCTCGCGGGTGTGAGATTGCTGAGTCCCTGTGACTCACAGATTCTATCAATACAGTTGTAGGTACCAACGATGCCAGTGCAGATGACGCGACCGAGCTCTCTTGGGAGTTCGACGAGGAACGTGGCCGTTACTATGTGTCTTTTCCAGATGATCAGTAGTGGAGCCCAGTTGGGGAGACCCAGGGATCTGTGTAGCATTTGGGGTAGTCTTCTTTCATTTTGGTACCGTAGTCGGACCTTGAGTGTAACTTGAATGATGAATGTTTATTTATGTATTGTGTGAAGTGGCGACTGTAAGCCTACTATGTATCTCTTTCTCTTATATATTACATGGGTTGTGTGAAGATTACCTCACTTGCGACATTGCTTTCAATGCGGTTATGCCTCTAAGTCGTGCCTCGACACGTGGGAGATATAGCCGCATCGAGGGCGTTACATTATCACACCCGATCATCACGTGGTGTCTCGGCACGACGAAATGTCGCAACGGTGCATACTCAGGGAGAACACTTATACCTTGAAATTTAGTGAGAGATCATCTTATAATGCTACCGTCGATCTAAGAAAAATAAGATGCATAAAGGATAAACATCACATGAAATCAATATAAGTGGTTTGATATGGCCATCGTCATCTTGTGCCTTTGATCTCCATCTCCGAAGCACCATCATGATCACCATCATCACCGGCGCGACACCTTGATCTCCATCGTAGCATCGTTGTCGTCTCGCCAACTATTGCTTCTACGACTATCGCTACCGCTTAGTGATAAAGTAAATCAATTACATGGCGGTTACATTCCATACAATAAAGCGACAACCATATGGCTCCTGCCAGTTGCCGATAACTCGGTTACAAAACATGATCATCTCAAACAATAAAATTTAGCATCATGTCTTGACCATATCACATCACAACATGCCCTGCAAAATCAAGTTAGACATCCTCTACTTTGTCGTTGCAAGTTTTACGTGGCTGCTACGGGCTGAGCAAGAACCGTTCTTACCTACGCATCAAAACCACAACGATATTTCATCAAGTATGTGCTATTTTAACCTTCACAAGGACCGGGCATAGCCACACTCGATTCAACTAAAGTTGGAGAAACTGACACCCCGCCAGCCACCTGTGTGCTAAGCATGTCGGTAGAACCAGTCTCGCGTAAGCGTACGCGTAATATCGGTCCGGGCTGCTTCATCCAACAATACCGCCGAATCAAAGTATGACATGCTGGTAAGCAGTATGACTTGTATCGCCCACAACTCACTTGTGTTCTACTCGTGCATATAACATCTACGCATAAACCTGGCTCAGATGTCACTGTTGGGGAACATAGTAATTACAAAAAAATTCCTACGCAAACGCAAGATCATGGTGATGCATAACAACGAGAGGGGAGAGTGGCGTCCATGTACCCTCGTAGACCGTAAGCGGAAGCGTTATGACAACGCGGTTGATGTAGTCGTACGTCTTCACGATCCAACCGATCCAAGTACCGAAAGCACGGCACCTCCGAGTTCAACACACGTTCAGCTCGATGATGTCCTACGAACTCACGATCCAGCAGAGCTTCACGGGAGAGTTTCATCAGCACGACGGCATGATGATGGTGATGATGTTGCTACCGACGCAGGGCTTCGCCTAATAAGCACCGCTACGATATGACCTAGGTGGATTATGGTGGAGGGGGGCACCGCACATGGCTTGGAACAATCAACTTGTGTGTTCTAGGGTGCCCCTGCCCCCCGTATATAAAGGAGCAAGGGGGGAGGTCGGCCTGGCCTTGGGGCGCGCCAAGGAGAGGGGGAGCCCTCCTCCTAGTGGGAGTAGGACTCCCCTTTCCTAGTCCAACTAGGAAGGTGGAAGGGGAAAGGAAGGAGAGGGAGAGAGGGAGGAAAGAGGGGGCGCCCCCTCCTTGTCCAATTCGGACTCCCAAGGGGGGGGCCCGGCCAGCCCTAGGCCCTCTCCTCTCTCTCCCACAAGGCCCATGTTGGTCCAATAGATCCCCCAGGGGTTCCGATAACCCCCAGCACTCCGATAAATATCCGGTGACCTCCGGAACTCATCCGGTGTCCGAATATAGTCGTCCAATATATCGATCTTTATGTCTCGACCATTTCGAGACTCCTCGTCATGTCCGTAATCATATCCGGGACTCCGAACTACCTTATGTACATAAAAACACATAAACTCATAATAACGATCGTCACCGAACGTTAAGCGTGTGGACCCTACGGGTTCGAGAACTATGTAGACATGACTGAGACATGTCTCCGGTCAATAACCAATAGCGGAACTTGGATGCTCATATTGTCTCCTACATATTCTATGAAGATCTTTATCGGTCAAACCGCATGACAACATACGTTGTTCCCTTTGTCATCGGTATGTTACTTGCCCGAGATTCGATCGTCGGTATCTCAATACCTAGTTCAATCTCGTTTTTTTTGAAAGTGAACGATAGTGGGAGAGGCTCCCACTGACTTTTGTATTACTCACAAAGAGACAATTACATAGGTGTTACAAGGGGGTATTAGACGGGCCCCCAGCCGTATGAGCTAAATATATATCTAACAACACTAGTGTCCCAAATTTACAATGTAGCTGGATAGGAAAGGACGAAGCTCCTCCCTGCAGTTATGGACCAGCAACTCTAGGAGATATTTGAACCTGGCCAGCCAAGCCCCAAAAGAGTGTTGGACCCCTCTGAAGTGTTGATTGTTTCGTTCCATCCACAGGCTCCAAGCAGCCATCAGAAAAATGTCCATGAAGAGGGGTTGTCTCCAAGTATCTCTCCCCCCGTGCAGCAGGTCCAGTCTATTGCCACCGACTGGCCAGGTCACCCTAACTTTACCCCAGCACTGTTGACTAAAGGGGGATAAGAAGAGCAAGTGCTCAACGGTTTCTTGGGGGGGGGGGGGGGTTGACAGAGCATGCATGCATAGGTGTTTCCGGTGACAGCGAAGTGTCTGCGTTTAAGCATATTCCTGGTGTTCAGACGATCCACCAGAAGCAACCACCCAAACATTTTGAACTTGATGGGGCTCTTGGCCTTCCAGAGCCAGCTAAAGGCCTCATCCGCCGCGACCTCCTTGAAACAATGATCATAAAACCTCTTCGAAGAATAACGCCCGAGCGTGCAGTTCCAGGCATCATGGCTGCCGACGATCACACCCACATGTATCGAGGCAAGCTGAATTTGCCTGACCTCTTCTAGGGGCAGGCTAAATATCGAGGCCGGATCTGTGGCAGTGAGGATTTTAGCAATAGAGTCATCCTCGTTTAGGCAGAAGGAAAAAGCCCGCGGGTACCTCTCCATGATTGTAACATCATCGTCGCCTTCAAGCCAGACATCCTTCCAAAACAGAGAACTAGAACCATCACCTGGCACTACCCTGGTGATTCCACGAAAAATCCCATTGAGCTGCATTACATCTTTCCACCAGAAAGATCCCACGGTGTCAACAACATGAGGGACTTTGTTAGAATAGTATGTGTTCCAAATCAGCTCCACCCAGGGTACATCTGCATGATTGAAGAATTTGAACAGGTGTTTTAGGAGCAGGGCTACATTCTGTGTCTTGATGTCAATAACACCAAGTCCACCACACCGTTTTGGACGGCAAACGAGCTCCCAGGCTGCAAGTGAGTTATTTTTTACCCCATCATCAGATTTTTTCGCCCAGAGACAGTAACGGCGTAATTTATCCAAATGTTCAACCACCTTCGGGTGCAGTTCGATTGTGCACATTGCATAGATCAGCATTGACGTCACTATCGAATTTACCAATGTCAGTTTTGCTCCTGACGACATCAGAGAGAGTGAAGTGGATGTCTTCCTCTCAACAGCGTGCACCATCGGCATAAGATCCAAAATGTTGGGCCTCGTCGTCCCCATGGGAAGGCCAAGGTAGGTGAAGGGTAAGGAGCCAACAGAACATCCAAAAACACCGGCCAATTCGCTAGCACGCCGAGGATCAATGTTAATGGGGATAAGAGTTGATTTGTGAAAATTTATTTTCAATCCTACGGACGCAGCATAATCTTCCAGAATGCCTTTCATACGGGCAGCTTGATCAGTACACGCCCACATCACCAGAATCGTGTCGTCGGCATATTGCACAACCGGGAAATCAACAGCATTGTCCCGGGGGAGGGGAAGCTCAATAAGACCACTAGCAAACGCATCATTAATTGCAGCTTGAAGGAGGTCAGCAGCTAGAACAAAAATGAGCGGTGAGAGAGGATCACCCTGTCGCACGCCACATTTGCACTGAAATTTTCGACCAGGGACTCCATTAAGGAGAACCGACGAGACCCCAGACCCAAAGACTGATTCCATCCAGCGTAGCCATTTATCATCGAAACCCATATGCTTCATAATCTCAAGCATGGGCGCATGTTCGATCGTGTCAAAAGCCTTGGCAAAGTCAAGCTTGAGGAGGATTATCTCCCTTCCTAAGGCCTGACATTGGTGGATATATTCAAAGCTCCACGCCAAACAATCTTGGATCGTCCTCCCCTTAATGAAACCGTACTGGTTCTTGTGGATGATCCTAAGAATGACTTTCTGCAGCCGATTAGCCAGGATTTTCGTGATGATTTTCAGACAGCAGTTAAGCAGAGTGATTGGTCGGTAATCATTCGCAGTTTCTGGAGAGGAGATCTTGGGGATCAGAGTAATGTAGCCCTTACTAATGCTGGTGATATCAAGAGTTCCCGCATGGAAATCATGGCACATTTTATAGAAATCTTCTTTAATGATCTGCCAACAACTCTTTAGAAAGCATCCATTAAAACCATCGGGGCCAGGGGCCCTGTCACCAGGCATATCCTTAATAACGGCGTCAATCTCCTCGTTAGTGAAAGGTGCCGACAGTTGTTCCAGCCCCTCAATCCTCCGGATAATTCTGGAGAGGTCAAAGCGCATATTAGTGGGTTTACAAGAACCTAATCGCTCCTTGTAGGTGTTATACAGCACACCCTCTTTGCCAGCATGGTCTGTGATTTCCACGTTATCCTGACGAAGTGAGGCAATAGAATTATGCCTGTACCTCTTAGTGGCTAGGGACTGGAAGAGCTTTGTGTTCTCATCTGCAAACCTAAAGAACCTGATGGTACATCTTTTCCTCCAATACTCATTCTGGTATTTGAGCAGTGTCTGCAAATGGAGCTTTAGAATATGCCTGAAGTTTGACTCTTGGATAAATAGAGGTCTTTGGTCCTCAAGTGTGTCCATCATGGACAACGCTTCATTGCTATTCTGTATCATAACTTTCAGCTTCGAGATACCTCTGCTCCATCTCTTGAGATCATATCTCAAGGTTTTTAGTTTTTTACAGATTCTAGCAGCAGAGTTTTGAGCGTGGCAAGGCTTGGACCAGGAAGCAGCAACCACTTCAGAGAAACCCCCATGGTTAATCAAAAAATTCTCAAAACGAAAAAGCTTTGACTTGGGGATTTTGGATTCAATTGCTACCACACATGGGATATGATCAGAGACAGGTTTCCCCAACGGCAGGATCATCGTGTTTGGAAAGGAGGTGGTCCAGCAAGCGGATGAGAAGAACCAATCCAACTGTTCGAGAAGGGGATCATCTTGCATATTGCTCCAGGTATAAGTTCTTCCCTTGACCGGGAGTTCCATTAAGGACTGCGCCCGAATGATTTCATTAAAAAGCAACATATCCGCAGCATCTCCACCTAGTTTGTTTCTATTACTGGTCGAACGAATGAAATTGAAGTCCCCCAGGATCAGCCAGTTCTCATCATTAGGGATATTTAGGTCAAACAGCCAATTAGTAAAATCCAGCCTACGTTGACCCGTGCACGGCCCATAGACATTGACTAGCCTCCACGATTCACTGGATTGGGTGGCAACAAAAGAAACACCGACCGCAAATGAATCAACAAACCAAGGAGTGCCCACAAACCCAGAACTATTCCAGATAGTAATAATCCCGCCCGAAGCACCAACTGAAGGCGTAAACACAAACTTATCAAAGCGTTTAGGACAAAAAGTTTTAATAAATGCTAGATCAAAAGCTTCACGCTTAGTTTCCAGGATACATATCACAGCACAGCCGCTAGTATCAATCGCATTCCTAAGAGCCAAAAGTTTTTTATCAGAGTTGATGCCTCTGATATTCCATGACAGGATATTCCAAGACTTATTCATTGACAGCAGGGGAGAGGCTAGTCGCTGGCTCCAGAGGATGAGCGCTGGCGATCCAGCAGCTTCTCAGGAGATAGGGCTTCCTGCGCAATCCCGCAGCGGCTACCCATCTGTTGCAGTTCTTCTACTAGAGTAGGCGGCGGGCATGCACCAGCACCAACCTGCACAGGAGTAGCAGCCAAAGAAACTGCAGATATAAATGGAGTTCCACGAGGTTTCACCCTTGACTTGGAGCGCTTGTTGTCAGTGACATGACTGACCTTAAAGCCATCATATTTGTTGGATCTAGTGCTCCTTCTGACCGCCGTGGTGTCGAGAGGCACCAGGGCATTACGGGACTGCGGTGCATTCTATAGGGAGGAGGAGGCGATCACCTGAAGAGCAGTACCTGTCTGAAACTCAGCCCCACCAGAGACCAGTTGAGGAAT
Organism: Aegilops umbellulata; assembly: GCA_032464435.1. Classification (NCBI taxonomy): domain Eukaryota; kingdom Viridiplantae; phylum Streptophyta; class Magnoliopsida; order Poales; family Poaceae; genus Aegilops; species Aegilops umbellulata. The sequence goes on from CP136054.1 coordinate 381,922,514, forward strand.
GGCTTTAAGGCCAGGGGATCGGGCATCCATCTCCCAATCAACATCAAGCAAAACGGATCTGCCAGCATAGGGTTCCTGCAGCATAACTCAAGGCACAACAGCAGCACCCAACTGAAATTTTGAACAGAAAATAGCTGACAGAATATCGGGCTCTGGAGCAGCACAGTCAAGCCAGGCTGCAGCCAGTGCATTCAATTGACGCTGGAGGACCTTAAAAGGATTCAGAGGCAGCAAAGCGGGAAAGGGTTGGCCAAAAGTGAGTGCAGGATTGTAAATCTGTTTGAGCATCCCCCCAATCCAAAGCAGAAACTCGTGATCGGCAGCCACAAAGAAGTTGGCAGAATCTCCACCTGCTCTGACGAATGCAAGACGAGCAACAGGGTTCCCAAGAACGAAACCATCTGCCAATGCTTCCACCGCTTGAAATTCAGAATCAGAAGACCAAACATCTGACAGATTATCCTGAACATTGTGCTCTGGGTCTACACCGTCCATCAGAGATGGCCCATCGTATTGGAAGAAATTTCTGAAGCTGAAACCAGTGTACGGTGGAGGAACCACAAGCCACATGCGCCACCCATTCTCCTGGAGTTGTTCATGTTCAGGTTCCTGAGCATTCCAGGTCGCTGCATTCAGAGCCTCTTGCGCATTCATCTCATCAATTCTTGCCTGCTGCATGAGTGTATAATACGGAAGCTCATATGGGTGTGGTGAGGCATTCAGGAGGGGGGAGCATCTTCATTGCCAATGAGATTGGGTATTGTGTTCCTGCCATTTAGCACATACACAGGGACTGACCACGAACGAGCAAGACCTGGCAGTAATCCAACTCTTGTGACCAAGAGACTATGGGGCACCTCAGCAACATCCTTAATATGACACTTAACCAGAACTTTGGCTTTGTTATGACCCGGGTGCGGCTAGACAAGAAGTTTCCCAAAATTAGAAACAGCTTTGTGAATGTAGTGCTCCGTCTGATAATCCATTGGGAAAGCAAGAAACATGACCCAAACTTCATATTCAAAAGCAGGCATGCGCATATTTATACTTTCATCATGAGGGACTAAGGAGAAATTGGAATCATCAGTGAGGGCGTGAGGCCCCTCTCTAATCGCAGCATCTCTACTCTCCATGTCCGCAAAAACCACACAGCCAATGCCCAGCGGGTAAATGAAATCATCTACCAAATCATACACTAAATCCACAGTAATAATGCGGCAGACCTCAGCAAGCCAGAACTCCTTTTGATGATCAGGAACTGGAGGATCGACGGAGACAATGGCATACCTATCGTGATTGAGGGGAGGATCGTCTACCACCATGACATGGCGCTGAACTCGATGAGCAGGGCCCCGATCAAAGGTCGAGTCGTCCGGGGCGAAAGCGAATGGGCGCACCGGAAAGGTCGCCATCGCTGGAGACGCCGGAGGGTGAGCAGCCGCCGGGAGGGAGGGCGCCGGTGGAAGGCAGAGCGATAGCCTGTGCGGTTGTGTAGATGGCGATGGAAGTGGAGGTGGCAAGCTCGAGGAAGACGTCTGCTCACCCGATTGGGGTTTTTGGCAGGTGGAATTGACTACACCCTGACCAGGGAGGCGTATCATCAAGCAATGGGGGTTGGCCACGTACGGAGAGCATGGGATCTTCTGTTTCTTTCGCCAAACCCAGCCAAGACGCGTATCCCGAATAGCGCAGGCCATACCAACCACCACAGAGTTACCAACTACAGACTTATCCGATTCAGCCCTAGCAAAGATCTTCTCAGATTGTGTTACCGACAAGTCTCTTTACTCATTCCGTAATACATCATCCCGCAACTAACTCATTAGTTGCATTGCTTGGAAGGCTTATAGTGATGTGCATTACCGAGAGGGCCCTGTAATGCCCCAAGACCGACGCTCCAGATGCCTTCCATGTTTTGTGTGTCAGTTGTGTTATTTATTTGCTTGTTGCATTCAGCATCGCATCATTCGCATTGCATGGCACTCTGTTGCCGGCATCGTTTTCAAATTTGCATCCCCTCGTAGTTGTCGCGTCCCCCCTTGTTTTCGTTGACCGTTCCAAGACTAACATTGTTCTTCATTTTCCCTCTTGCCTAAACCGGAGTCTCTTTGCACAGTGCATCGGCCCCTTGCCCGTGTCCGAAACCTTGCCCGAACCTGACCAGGGCAGTCGTGACCAGTGGGTCCGGATCATCACCTAACATCTATAAAACATCTCCTTTTTCTTAATTGGACTCGCTAACCTATTTATTCTTGACCGTCCGATTTTGATCGGAGGGTCCATTTTATCTTAAGCTAACCAGCCTACCTATATAAACTAGTCCAACCATAGATCCTAGGCGCCTTGTCCCATCAGTTCAATCCCGCCGCCGCCACCGGTCTCGATCCACCTCGGGATCCCCTTCTCCTTGTTTTCCTCCACCCACCAACAGGAGCCCGAGCTCCTCCCCAACCACTCGTCGCCTGCCCGATCCAACCAGCGCACTCCCCTGCCTCCACCTTCCCGATCCACCACAACAGCACCTCCCCTCCCCGCAGTCTCTGCCTCCCTCGACCTCGCCGACCAGAGCACCAGGTCATGTTGCAGCTCCCCGTCGCCTCCCTCTCCTTCCTTTCCCTCTCTCAGCTCTCTCCTTCTCTTATTCACAGGAATAGGGGACGCCATGAACGAGACCGCCTGCTCGATCTCGTGCTCCTTGTTGACCGCCTCCGGCCACCTCTGCGTTGGATCGGCGCCGGCCCCGTCGAACCTCGCCGCTACCTCATCCAGAACGACCACGAGCGTCACCAGCAGCAGGTTCAGGCCATCACCCCGGCCGTCCTCGACCTCCTCCTCATGCTGGACCTCCTCCGGAGCCATGGCGCCTCCTAGCCGGCCCCGACCTTGCCTCGTTGCTCCGGCGAATCCCCGATGAGCAGATGAGTGCCCCGCACTGCTTTTGTTCCTTTCTCTCTCCCTAGCGCCCTCCCTGTCTGTTCTCTAACCTTTCCTCTCTCTCTCTGTTCGGGTACAGGAGAGATGGAGCACCCAGCCGCATGGAGCTTCTCATACAGCGCCGCTCCACCGCCGCGCCAAGTTCCGCCGCCCCGTCCTCGCCTTGCCGGAGATGCCCCGCCTTCGCCAAGTCCCGCTGTCGCCGACCCTCTGCATCGCGCCGCTGCCTCCCCTGCTTCTGTTTCGAGCAGGAGAAAACGCTCGCAGCACCGACGCCCGCCGACTGGATCCGCCCCGTTCCGGCCGGTTCCTGCTGATCCCGTCGCTAGAACATCGTGTATCGCCATCTTCTGCTTCGCCGTCAGCCTGCTGCTACCTCTGTTCTTGAGTAACGAGCAGCTCGCTCGCCCCGCGTTGACCGAGCGCCCCTCTCGTGGACCAGTTCGAGCGAGAGGGCTCCGATCGCCTGCTTGTGGGCCGGCCGCGCTGCTTCCCCGCGGCCTGCTGCTTCACCGACCTGGCCGAAGCCCATGGGTGAGCAGCCCCTCCAGCCCCTCTGCTCTGTTGTGGCCCAGCCAGTTTCGGCCCGTTCATTGGTTTTTTTCCTGCCTGCGAATTTAGCTATTATCCCAGGATTTACTGTTTTGCAAGAAAAACCCTCTTTGTCATGCATATAATAACTTATGAACCCTGCATCATATGTAAAAACTTCATATATGAAAAATGCTTAGAATTCTGTCTAGTTTCATAATATGCCACTTTTATCCATGTAAAAAATGTTCAAAATGTTGTTTGATTAAATTTGCTCAATGCCATGTTAAAATGATTTATTTCGTAACTAATTAACCGTAGCTTGGTTTTAAACAAACTTTATATGTAAATGGGGTAGAAAAATGCCTAGTTTAACATGGTAGCATTACTTTGCATGTTTAACAATTCTAAAATATGCATTAGGACAGAACAGTATCAAATCTAAAATATGGACATGAGGATTTTCCGGAATTGTTGTTTGTTCCGGCCTCATTTAAACTTGCCTAGGTAGGTAGTTTTGTTGTGCTTCACCTCTTGCCATGCTAACCAACATTTAATTTTGTTGAGTACCTAACCGGAAGTGAACTAAATAAGTCACGTGGTGTTTCGTCAATATGCAACGCAGTTACATATTGAGCTCCACTTAATTTGTAGTGTCGTTTGTTGCACTTTGCCATGCCATGCATCATTAAAACGGACATGCATCATTCTTGTTTGTGCATCGTGCCATGTGTATGTGGTGGTTGTTTACTATGTTGTTTGTTTGTTTCCGGGTTGCTTCTCTCGTTAGCTTCGGTTTCGTTCCGGAGTTGTGAGGATTCGTTCGACTTCGTCCGTTTGTCTCCTTCATGGACTCGTTCTTCTTCCTTGCGGGATTTCAGGCAAGATGACCATACCCTCGAAATCACTTCTATCTTTGCTTGCTAGTTGCTCGCTCTTTTGCTATGCCTATGCTGCGATACCTACCACTTGCTTATCATGCCTCCCATATTGTTAAACCTAGCCTCTAACCCACCTTGTCCTAGCAAACCATTGTTTGGCTATGTTACCGCTTTGCTCAGCCCCTCTTATAGCGTTGTTAGTTGCAGGTGAAGATGAAGTTTGTTCCTTGTTGGAACATGGAGATGTTGTTCCTTGATTGGAACATGTTTACTTGTTGGGATATCACAATATCTCTTATATTATTAATGCATCTATATACTTGGTAAAGGGTGGAAGGCTCGGCCTTATGCCTGGTGTTTTGTTCCACTCTTGCCGCCCTAGTTTCCGTCATATCGGTATTATGTTCCCAGATTTTGCGTCCCTAACGCAGTTGGGTGATTTATGGGACCCCCTTGACAGTTCGCTTTGAATAAGACTCCTCCAGCAAGGCCCAATCTTGGTTTTACCATTTGCCTCACCACCACCTACTTTTCCCTTCGGAGTCGCTCTCTCGAGGGTCATCTTTGTTTAGCCCCCCCCCCCCCGGCCAATGCTTGTCTAAGTGTTGGTCCAAACTAGAGCACCGTGCGGGACCGTCCCTTGGCAACTTGGGTTATGTTGGTACCTGTACGCTTCACTTATCCGGTGTTGCCCTGAGAACGAGATATGTGCAGCTCCTATCGGGATTGTCGGCGCATCGGGCGGTCTTGCTGGTCTTGTTTTATTATTGTCGAAATGTCTTGTAGCCGGGATTCCGAGACTGATCGGGTATTCCCGGGGAGAAGGAATATGCTTCGTTGATCGCGAGAGCTTATAATGGGCTAAGTTGGGACACCCCTGCAGGGTTTGAACTTTCGAAAGCCGTGCCCGCGGTTATGTGGCAGATGGGAATTTGTTAATGTCCGGTTGTAGAAAACTTGAAGTAAACTCTTCTAAAATACACCAACCGTGAGTGTCTCTTTTCGGGGTTGATCGAGAGGAGAACACGGTTTCTGGGTTATGTTTGGCGTACGTAGGAGTTCAGGATCACTTCTTGATCATTACTAGTTGACGACCGCTTGCTTTGCTTCTCTTCTCGCTCTTATTTGCGTAAGTTAGCCACCATACATGCTTAGTCGCTGCTGCAACCTCACCACTTTACCCCTTCCCTTCCCATTAAGCTTTGCTAGTCTTGATACCCATGGTAATGGGATTGCTGAGTCCTCGTGGCTCACAGATTACTACACCACCAGTTGCAGGTACAGGTTACGCGATGATCATGACGTGAGAGCGATGTTTATTTGTGTTGGAGTTCTTCTTCTGCTTCTTCTTCGTTTGAGGGATAGGTTCCTGGTCGGCAGCCTGGGCTAGCAGGGTGGATATTGTTTGAGTTTCTGTTTATGTTTCATTCATAGTCGGATGTTGATCCTGTATATGATGTATTGTTGTATTCATGTGTCATTGTATGTCTTGGTTGTATCCCCACTATTATGTAATGTTGATGTAATGATATCCACCTTGCAAAAGCGTCTTCAAGATGCGCTTCTATCCTTGGTGGGACCTTCGAGTTCCTTTAGGATAGGGTCGCATCTTGGGCGTGACAAGTTGGTATCAGAGCCTCGACCGACCCTAGGAGCCCCCTTGATTGATCGTGTAGTTTTGGCCGATGTCGAGTCTATAAGAAAACTTTTTCGGAGTCTAGTTATATCGGAGAGTAGGATTTCTTTTTACTCCTCTGCCCCTTCGTCGCTATGGTGAGAAATCTTGACGTAGGTGTTTTGAACTACTCCTCTTCCCGTTCAAATTTTTCTTTAGGATCACGCGGTTAGTTTTCATTCGTTGTCCTTCCTCTTTTATCCGGTGCATCTCTCGTCAAGTCGACTCAAACCTCTTTGTCTTTGGGAGATCAATCCTCAGTCCTTTTCAATCGATGTTGTTTTCCAGTCCGAAGTTGTCTTTGTTTTTTCCCACCCGCCCACCCTTCTTCTTCTCGGAACCAGAGTTCGTAATCGAGTATCCATACTACTCGTGCGAAACATTTGCATTCTCTCCTCAATTATTTCAACCGGTGCCTCTCTCTTCAAGTTATTCGTCAATTCCCCGTTCCAAGTTGTCTTTGTTTTTTCCCGCCCTCCCACCTCTTTTATTCAGGAGTCTGAGCCTCTATTCAAGCAATCTATTTCATTCGTGCGGAGTATCTTCAGTCTTTCATCAATTGTCTCAACCGGTGAATTCTCGTCTAGTTAATCATTGTTCGTCGCATTTTCTTTCCGGTGGATTTCAAATCAATTTTCTCAGTTCGATCATTTTCTTTCCCTCAGCTCAAATATTTCCCTTTGCTCGTTCGCCTCTCGCCATTTTATCCTTCCGGAGTGTTGAAGACATCTCACAAGATTCGTGTTTGTATTCTACTAGTTCGAGGTTGTCACCTCATTCAAATCTTTCAATCGTTCCGGTGCATCATTTCTCAGTCGACAATCCTTCCCAACGGTGTTTATTTTTAGTGGGCCCTAACCCACAGGTCTTTTCCCAGGATCTTACCTGACTCTTCTGATTTTTCCGGAGCTATTCTCAAACTCTCTTGAAGCTTGTCGTAAGTATGAATTTCATCAGTCAGAGGCGTTTCCAAGATCGATTTCAAATCATTTTCATTGTTGGCTCAACCTCTTTGTTTTTCATTCTCCCGGAGTATTTCAACAATTCTTGATGGTGTTTCTCGTCGTCATTCTCAATATTTGAAGACCGAAGAAGAGTTTCCCTTAAATCTTGTCCATTCTCTTGAAGATTCATGGTTCTAGCTTGATGCCATCCTCTCATAATTGTTTTCGATGGCGAGAATTATTTTCACCCATCCGGAGAAATTCAGGAGACTTTTCAGTTTTATTCTCCGGAGCCATCATCTCAGAATTATTCATTCCAGCTTTCAGCTCTCGTTCTCCAAGTCTTACCGGGGTATCATTCAAGTATTATCTAATCAGCTCGGGATCTCTTCATTTTCTTGTATCTAAATTTTGTCAAGTATCTTTATTTTGTTTTCAAATTCTTCTCGGTGAATTGTGCCTTTGCTACTTTCATTTCAATTCTTACGGTGGTTCGTTCAAGAGTTCTCTTCCTTGATTATCATATCAATTCATCCGTTCTTTCCAAATCCTACCGGTGGTTCGTTGAAGTCCTTCTCAAGTTCATGCTATATCTCTCTTAATCCTTTCTACGAGAATAAGTAGTATGCCAAATCCATTGGTTATCATCAATTTAATTGGTAAAGCATGAGCATAATGTAATTCTTATTCTTGTTTCATCGAGTAAATTCAATTCCTTATTCCGGAGGTTCATCAAAATTCTTGATTTCATTTATTCATCTTTCTTTCCGGAGTTCCAAGTTTTCTCGGTTATATCATTTCAAAACTTCATCTTATCACTTCAAGGATTCAACCTTATTCTTTTCATCCTTCATTTCATTTGATCATCCTTTTATTTACCGGAGTTCTTCATGGAGGCTCTACATGGTGGTTCGTCAAGGATTCTTTTCATTCTTCGATTGTCCTCAAGATTTCTCTCGGAGTTAAGACCCGCCAAGCTATACTCTAAAATATACATGGTGTTCAACACATGTCTTGTTTTGAGGATTCAATCATTCATCATCTTGCATTTCAAAGTGTAACTCGCTCTACCTTATCATTTGAGGTGGTGTTATGTCTTTCTTGATAATTTGAGTTCATGTTGCATGACTCACATGTTGTTAAGAATGAGGTATTTTAAACCCACCGACCTCTTCGTTGGAGTTATCTTGTGTCATGTTTCACCTAAAGCATTTCCTAAGGATTGTTGCTATTTAGGGTGCTCATAAATGACCCAAGTTCTTCTTTTATCCTCCCGGTGAAATAGTTTCTCGTCTCCTTGTTTATATCAATACAATCTTTTGCTTCCGGTTAGTGGCAGAAGCTCACCTCATAATTTTGAGATGTTTCCATAAGCCCACTACAAGCTTATTCGTCTCGTTGTTGATTTTCCAACAACTCCGTTATAACCTTCTTGGAAGGGTGCTTTCCAAGCTCATTTGTGGTAGAAGTTGTCATTTTCCTCTCCATTCCATTATTCCAATGATTTATCTTCTATTTCTTCTTCCGGAGGCATTGTGATGTTGCTCCCTTCACTCTTGTTCTCGAATGGTGAGGATCATGTTCTTTGCTTTTGCTTATCTATTCAACCGGAGTGTCGTGTCCTTCATTCAAGTTCTATCATCTTGTCAAGTTTATCCTCTCTTCTCAACTGGAGTGCTGTTTGGAATCATTCTTACCCCTTGTGTCATTCTTATAATTGTTTTCGAGGCAGTGTGTTGTTGATTTCGTCAAGTATCATCCCATCTTCTCAAGTTCATGTTAATTCCTTCCATTTTCTACCGGTGTGCTTTCATATTAATTTTGATCCGTTAAGCTCTTGTTTCATGTCCTTCAACCTCCAAGGTTCTCGCAATGTTCCTTGTTCCTCTTGCTGAATGGAGTGTTTTAGATTTTGTTCACCTCCGTCGTGTCTTTTCTTCAAGCTTTGCGACCTCTCAAGGTTCTTTGGTTTCACTCGTTTGTCAAAGAAGCAACTTAGTTTTACCTCTCCTCTTTATCTTCCGTTTTCCCTCCGGTGCCATTCTAGATCTCGGGACGAGATCCTCTCGTAGTGGTGGAGTGTTGTAACGCCCCAAGACCGACGCTTCAGATGCCTTCCATGTTTTGCGTGTCAGTTGTGTTATTTATTTGCTTGTTGCATTCAGCATCGCATCATTCGCATTGCATCGGCACTCTGTTGCCGGCATTGTTTTCAAATTTGCATCCCCTCGTAGTTGTCGCGTCCCCCCTTGTTTTCATTGACCGTTCCAAGACTAACATTGTTCTTCATTTTCCCTCTTGCCTAAACCGGAGTCTCTTTGCACAGTGCATCGGCCCCTTGCCCGTGTCCGAAACCTTGCCCGAACCTGACCAGGGCAGTCGTGACCAGTGGGTCCGGATCATCACCTAACAACTATAAAACATCTCCTTTTTCTTAATTGGACTCGCTAACCTATTTATTCTTGACCGTCCGATTTTGATCGGAGGGTCCGTTTTATCTTAAGCTAACCAGCCTACCTATATAAACTAGTCCAACCCTAGATCCTAGGCGCCTTGTCCCATCAGTTCAATCCGGCCGCCGCCACCGATCTCGATCCACCTCGGGATCCCCTTCTCCTTGTTTTCCTCCACCCACCAACAGGAGCCCGAGCTCCTCCTCCACCACTCGTCGCCTGCCCGATCCAACCAGCGCACTCCCCTGCCTCCACCTTCCCGATCCACCACAACAGCACCTCCCCTCCCCGCAGTCTCTGCCTCCCTCGACCTCTCCGACCAGAGCACCAGGTCATGCTGCAGCTCCCCGTCGCCTCCCTCTCCTTCCTTTCCCTCTCCCTGTTCCCTCTCTCAGCTCTCTCCTTCTCTTATTCACAGGAATAGGGGACGCCATGAACGAGACCGCCTGCTCGATTATGTGCTCCTTGTTGACAGCCTCCGGCCACCTCTACGCTGGACCGGCGCCGGCCCCGTCGAACCTCGCCGCTACCTCATCCAGAACGACCATGAGCGTCACCAGCAGCATGTTCAGGCCATCACCCCAGCCGTCCTCGACCTCCTCCTCATGCTGGACCTCCTCCGGAACCACGGCGCCTCCTAGCCGGCCTCGACCTTGCCTCGCTGCTCCGGCGAATCCCCGACGAGCAGATGAGTGCCCCGCACTGCTTTTGTTCCTTTCTCTCTCCCTGACGCCCTCCCTATCTCTTCTCTAACCTTTCCTCTCTCTCTCTGTTCGGGTACAGGAGAGATGGAGCACCCAGCCGCATGGAGCTTCTCATACAGCGCCGCTCCACCGCCGCGCCAAGTTCCACCGCCCCGTCCTCGCCTTGCCGGAGATGCCCCGCCTTCGCCAAGTCCCGCTGCCGCCGACCCTCTGCATCGCGCCGCTGCCTCCCCTGCTTCTGTTTCGAGCAGGAGAAAACGCTCGCAGCACCGACGCCCGCCGACTGGATCCGCCCCGTTCCGGCCGGTTCCTGCTAATCCCGTCGCTAGAACCTCATGTATCGCCGTCTTCTGCTTCGCCGTCAGCCCGCTGCTGCCTCTGTTCTTCAGTAACTAGCAGCTCGCTCGCCCCGCGTTGACCGAGCGCCCCTCTCGTGGACCAGTTCGAGCGAGAGGGCTCCGATCGCCTGCTTGTGGGCCGGCCGCGCTGCTTCCCCGCGGCCTGCTGTTTCACCGACCTAGCCAAAGCCCATGGGTGAGCAGCCCCTCTAGCCCCTCTGCTCTGTTGTGGCCCAGCCAGTTTCGGCCCGTTCATTGGTTTTTTTCCTGCCTGCGAATTTAGCTATTATCCCAGGATTTACTGTTTTGCAAGAAAAACCCTCTTTGTCATGCATATAATAACTTATGAACCCTGCATCATATGTAAAAACTTCATATATGAAAAATGCTTAGAATTCTGTCTAGTTTCATAATATGCCACTTTTATCCATGTTAAAAATGTTCAAAATGTTGTTTGATTAAATTTGCTCAATGCCATGTTAAAATGATTTATTTCATAACTAATTAACCGTAGCTCGGTTTTAAACAAACTTTATATGTAAATGGGGTAGAAAAATGCCTAGTTTAACATGGTAGCATTACTTTGCATGTTTAGCAATTCTAAAATATGCTTTAGGACAGAACAGTATCAAATCTAAAATATGGACATGAGGATTTTCCGGAATTGTTGTTTGTTGTTCCGGCCTCATTTAAACTTGCCTAGGTAGGTAGTTTTGTTGTGCTTCACCTCTTGCCATGCTAACCAACATTTAATTTTGTTGAGTACCTAACCGGAAGTGAACTAAATAAGTCACATGGTGTTTCGTCAATATGCAACGCAATTACATATTGAGCTCCACTTAATTTGTAGTGTCGTTTGTTGCACTTTGCCATGCCATGCATCATTAAAACGGACATGCATCATTCTTGTTTGTGCATCGTGCCATGTGTATGTGGTGGTTGTTTACTATGTTGTTTGTTTGTTTCCGGGTTGCTTCTCTCGTTAGCTTCGGTTTCGTTTCGGAGTTGTGAGGATTCGTTCGACTTTGTCCGTTTGTCTCCTTCATGGACTCGTTCTTCTTCCTTGCGGGTTTTCAGGCAAGATGACCATACCCTGGAAATCACTTCTATCTTTGCTTGCTAGTTGCTCGCTCTTTTGCTATGCCTATGCTGCGATACCTACCACTTGCTTATCATGCCTCCCATATTGTTAAACCTAGCCTCTAACCCACCTTGTCCTAGCAAACCATTGTTTGGCTATGTTACCGCTTTGCTCAGCCCCTCTTATAGCGTTGTTAGTTGCAGGTGAAGATGAAGTTTGTTCCTTGTTGGAACATGGAGATGTTGTTCCTTGATTGGAACATGTTTACTTGTTGGGATATCACAATATCTCTTATATTATTAATGCATCTATATACTTGGTAAAGGGTGGAAGGCTCGGCCTTATGCCTGGTGTTTTGTTCCACTCTTGCCGCCCTAGTTTCCGTCATATCGGTATTATGTTCCCGGATTTTGCGTCCCTAAGGCGGTTGGGTGATTTATGGGACCCCCTTGACAGTTCGCTTTGAATAAGACTCCTCCAGCAAGGCCCAACCTTGGTTTTACCATTTGCCTCACCACCACCTACTTTTCCCTTGGGAGTCGCTCTCTCGACGGTCATCTTTATTTAGGCCCCCCCCGGGCCAATGCTTGTCTAAGTGTTGGTCCAAACTAGAGCACCGTGCGGGACCGTCCCTTGGCAACTTGGGTTATGTTGGTACCTGTACGCTTCGCTTATCCGGTGTTGCCCTGAGAACGAGATATGTGCAGCTCCTATCGGGATTGTCGGCGCATCGGGCGGTCTTGCTGGTCTTGTTTTATTATTGTCGAAATGTCTTGTAGCCGGGATTCCGAGACTGATCGGGTTTTCCCCGGGAGAAGGGATATCCTTCGTTGATCGTGAGAGCTTATAATGGGCTAAGCTGGGACACCCCTGCAGGGTTTGAACTTTCGAAAGCCGTGCCCGCGGTTATGTGGCAGATGGGAATTTGTTAATGTCCGGTTGTAGAAAACTTGAAGTAAACTCTTCTAAAATACACCAACCGTGAGTGTCTCTTTTCGGGGTTGATCGAGAGGAGAACACGGTTTCTGGGTTATGTTTGGCGTACGTAGGAGTTCAGGATCACTTCTTGATCATTACTAGTTGACGACCGCTTGCTTTGCTTCTCTTCTCGCTCTTATTTGCATAAGTTAGCCACCATACATGCTTAGTCGCTGCTGCAACCTCACCACTTTACCCCTTCCCTTCCCATTAAGCTTTGCTAGTCTTGATACCCATGGTAATGGGATTGCTGAGTCCTCGTGGCTCACAGATTACTACACCACCAGTTGCAGGTACAGGTTACGCGATGATCATGACGTGAGAGCGATGTTTATTTGTGTTGGAGTTCTTCTTCTGCTTCTTCTTCGTTTGAGGGATAGGTTCCTGGTCGGCAGCCTGGGCTAGCAGGGTGGATATTGTTTGAGTTTCTGTTTATGTTTCATCCATAGTCGGATGTTGATCTTGTATATGATGTATTGTTGTATTCATGTGTCATTGTATGTCTTTGTTGTATCCCCACTATTATATAATGTTGATGTAATGATATCCACCTTGCAAAAGCGTCTTCAAGATGCGCTTCTGTCCTTGGTGGGACCTTCGAGTTCCTTTAGGATAGGGTCGCATCTTGGGCGTGACAGGCCCAGAGATACATCTCCGGCAATCGGAGTGACAAATCCTAATCTCAATTTATGCCAACTCAACAAGTACCATCGGAGACACCTGTAGAGCAGCTTTATAATCACCCAGTTACGTTCTGACATTTGGTAGCACACAAAGTCCGGTATTCGGGAGTTGCATAATCTCATAGTCATAGGAACATGTATAAGTCATGAAGAAAGCAATAGCAATATACTAAACGAATGAATGCTAAGCTAACGGAATGGGTCAAATCAATCACATCATTCTCTAATGATGTGATCCCGTTAATCAAATGACAACTCATGTCTATGGCTAGGAAACTTAACCATCTTTGATTCAACGAGCTAGTCAAGTAGAGGCATACTAGTGACACTTTGTTTGTCTATGTATTCACACATGTACTAAGTTTCCGTATAATACAATTCTAGCATGAATAATAAACATTTATCATGATATAAGGAAATATAAATAACAACTTTATTATTGCCTCTAGGGCATATTTCCTTCAGGAAGAACTATCCATAACGATAATAAGGGTAAACAGGATTGCACACAAAAATAGATCCGACAAGAAAACGATGAACGGAAAAAGAGAGGCGAATAAAACGGCAAATTTTGTGAAGTGGGGGAGAGGAAAACGAGAGGCAAATGGCAAATAATGTAAGTTGCGAGGAGATGAGATTTGTGATTAGGAACCTGGTATATGTTGAAGAACCTCCCCGGCAACGGCGCCAGAAATTCCTTTTGAAGTCGGCTAGGACTACGTCGGTATTTCCCCAAAGAGGAAGGGATGATGCAGCACAGCGACGGTAGAATTTCCCTCACTGAAGAAACCAAGGTTATCAAACAGTAGGAGAACCAAGCAACACAATGTAAACAACCCCTGCACATAGATAAAATATCCTCACAACCCGGCGTGTAAAAGGGGTTGTCAATCCCTTTTGGGTAGCGGCGCCCCAAGATGGGCAAACGGACGTGAGGAAATTGTAGTAGATTGATATATCGGATGACAAATAAAATAAATAAGAATAAAACACGTCAAGGTATTTTTGTATTTTTGGTTTAATAGATCTGAAAATAAATGCAAAGGAAAAGTAGATCACAAAGGAAAATATATGAGAAAGAGACCCGGGGGCCGTAGGTTTCACTAGTGGCTTCTCTCGAGAAAAATAGCAAACGGTGGGTGAACTAATTGCTGTTGGGCAATTGATAGAACTTCAAATAATCATGATGATATCCAGGCAATTATCATTATATAGGCATCACGTCCAAGATTAGTAGACCAACTCCTGTCTGCATCTACTACTATTACTCCACACATCGACCGCTATCCAGCATGCATCTAGTGTACTAAGTTCATGGAAAAATAGAATAATGCAATAAGAACGGTGACATGATGTAGACAAGATCTATCTATGTAGATAGACCCCGTTGTTTTATCCTTAGTAGCAACGATACATATATGTCGGTTCCCCTTCTGTCACTGGGATCAAGCATCGTAAGATCGAACCCACTACAAAGCACCTCTTTCCATTGCAAGATAAATAGATCAAGTTGGCCAAACAAAACCCAAATATCGGAGAAGAAATATGAGGCTATAAGCAATCATGCATAAAAGAGATCAAAGAAACTCAAATACTTTCATGGAAATAAAAAGATATAACTGACCATAAACTCAAAGTTCATCAGATCCCAACAAACACACCGCAAAAGAGTTACATCATATGGATCTCCAAGAGACCGCTGTATTGAGAATTTAGCGAGAGAGAGGAAGCCATCTAGCTACTAACTACGGACCCGAAGGTCTACAAAGAACTACTCACGCATCATCGGAGAGGCACCAATGGAGGTGGTGAACCCCATCTGAGATGGTGTCTAGATTGGATCTGGTGGTTCTGGACTCTGCGGCGGCCGGATCAATATTTCGTCGACTCCCCTAGGGTTTCTGGAATATTGGGATATTTATAGAGCAAAGAGGCTGTCCGGGGGGCACCCGAGGTGTGCACAACCCACCAAGGCGCGCATGGGCCTCATGGCGCGCCCTGGTGGGTTGTGCTCTCCTCGGAGCACCCCCAGGCGCAGCCAGGGCCCATTACTTGTCTTCTGGTCCATAAAAAATCTCCGTAAAGTTTCGTGGCATTTGGACTCCGTCTGATATTGATTTCCTGCGATGTAAAAAACATGCAGAAAACAACAACTGACACTTGGCACTATGTCAATAGGCTAGTACCAAAAAATGATATAAAATGATTATAAAACATCCAAGATTGATAATATAACAACATGGAACAATAAAAAGTTATAGATATGTTGGAGACGTATCAGGGCACCGCACAAGGCTAAGAGAACAATTGATGTGTTTTGGTGTGCCCCCCTGCCCCCATATATAAAGGAGGAGAGGAGGAGGCCGCCGGCCTTAGGGGGCGCGCCATGGGGGGAAACTGAATAGGACTCCAAGTCCTATTCGCCCCCTTCCCTTTCTTACGGAGGGGAAAGGGGAAGGAGAGAGAGGGGAAGAGGGAAAGGGGGCCGCTGCTATACTCCTTGTCCACTTCAGACTCCCTTGGAGGGGGGCGCGTCCCACCCCTTGTGGGCTCCCCTCTCTCTCCCCTATGGACCATGTAGGCCCAATACTTCCCCGGGGGGGTCCGGTAACCTCCCGCTACTCCGAAAAATACCCGAAATGATCTGAAACCATTCCGGTGTCCGAATATCATCGTCCAATATATCAATCTTTACCTCCCGACCAGTTTGAGACTCCTCGTCATGTCTGTGATCTCATCTGGGGCTCCAAACAAACTCCGGTCACCAAAACACATAACTCATAATACAAATCGTCATCGAACGTTAAGTGTGCGGACCCTACGGGTTCGAGAACTATGTAGACATGACCGAGACACCTCTCCGGACAATAACCAATAACGGTACCTGGATGCTCATATTGGCTCCCACATATTCTACGAAGATCTTTATCGGTCAAACCGTAATGACAACATACGTTATTCCCTTTGTCATCGGTATGTTACTTGCCCGACATTCGATCGTGGGTATCCTCATACCTAGTTCAATCACGTTACCGGCAAGACTCTTTACTCGTTCCATAATGCATCATCCCGTAACTAACTCATTAGTCACATTGCTTGCAAGGCTTATTATGATGTGCATTACCGAGAGGGCCCAGAGATACCTCTCTGATACTCGGAGGGACAAATCCTAATCTCGATCTATGCCATCCCAACAAAACACCTTCGGAGATACTTGTAGAGCATCTTTATAATCACCCATTTACATTGTGACGTTTGATAGCACACAAGGTATTCCTCCAGTATTCGGGAGTTGCATAATCTCATAGTCAAAGGAATATGTATAAGTCATGAAGAAAGCAGTAGCAATAAAACTTAACGATCATTATGCTAAGCTAACAGATGGGTCTTGTCCATCACATCATTCTCCTAATGATGTGATCCCATTCATCAAATGACAACACATGTCTATGGTCAGGAAACTTAACCATCTTTGATTAACGAGCTAGTCTAGTAGAGGCATACTAGGGACACTATGTTTTGTCTATATATTCACACATGCATCAAGTTTCCGGTTAATAAAATTCTAGCATGAATAATAGATATTTGTCATGACATAAGGAAATATAAATAACAACTTTATTATTGCCTCTAGGGCATATTTCCTTCACCTTTATGTTCTTCTTTCTGCATCTCTTGTGTGTCTTTGGGAAAAGAGTAGCCAACGTCTCCATGCTGATCCAGCAGCAAGGCCAGAAGCCTGATGTCCTGTCGTTTCCAACTTCAATCTTGGTCACTTACGTGAACATGGCGAGGTCAGATGCATCACCGGGCAGCTTAGAGCCGACACAAGGTCTTTCCGGGCTCTTCCAAGCCATCCATAACCAACACAAGCATAGTGTAAGGGCATATTTATCCCTAAGGTGTTTTGTTAATTGATGACAATGCTTTTGCGGACTAATTGTGTGCCTTGAGTTTCTTAGACGTTTCATCGCTAGGCACAAGACGGTTTGGTGCCCCTCGAAGACTATTGAAGACGGCGTTTTTCTACGTTTCTTTTTGGTGGACTTGAGTCGTAGGAAAGCCGTACTATTAAGAGGGGGTCCGCGTCGGAAAGGTTCGGGTGGAATCATCACGTACACGTTTTCTTCCTTGTCTCCACCTTTCCCCTGCACTTTGGAGCATCCTCCGTTTATCCTCTATGATTAGTCCTGGTTGCTGATGTTGGGCTTGCGGTGGTACTGCTCCCTGGAGCGGTAGTACCGCAGGCACCTGCGGTAGTACCGTACTTCGGCGCGGTAGTACCGCAGGAGCCCACGGTAGTACCGCTCCTCCGGAGCCGTAGTACCGTGGCCCCCAGGCCAAGTGCCACTCCATCGCGGTAGTAGGGGTGGATGTAATTTTTTACATCCGCGCCTCCGCGGTAGTACCGCACCTCGTGCGCGGTAGTATCGCGTGCAGCCTGGCTCAGCTGTCGTGCGGTAGTACCGCTTCTCAGCGGTAGTACTGTGTCGGATTTTTGCATTGTCTATTTTCCAGCGGAAGTAGGCACGGATGTATTTTTATTCATCCGCGCCCTTCTCAGGCTAGGACTTTCCCTGCCTTGCGGTAGTACCGCAAGGGGGAGCTGTAGTACCGCGCCTGCGGCAGTACCGCCCTCAGCCCGTGTGCTACAAGTCTGTCCTAGCTCCTGTCGCTGCTGCGGTAGTACCGCGGTTCTTCACGGTAGTACCGCATGGCCTTGCGGTAGTACCGCTTGTGAGGAGCGGTAGTACCGCAAGTCGCGGGCTGGTTAGGTGGATAACGGTTGGATTTTATCCACGGCTATAAAAGGGGTGTCTTCTTCCTCTAGTTGACTACCTCTTCTAACCCTAAGCTCCATTGTTCCTCCAAGCTCCATTTTCGCCCAATCTCACTCCCTAGCCAATCAAACTTGTTGATTTGCTCAGGAGTGGTTGAGAAGGCCCCGATCTACACTTCCACCAAGAGAAATTTGATTTCCCCCACTAATCCCTTGCAGATCTTGTTACTCTTGGGTGTTTGAGCACCCTAGACGGTTGAGGTCACCGCGGAGCCATAGTCCATTGTGGTGAAGCTTCGTGGTGTTGTTGGGAGCCTCCAATTAAGTTGTGGAGATTGCCCCAACCTTGTTTGTAAAGGTTCGGTCGCTGCCTCCAAGGGCACCAATAGTGGAATCACGGCATCTCGCATTGTGTTAGGGTGTGAGGAGAATACGGTGGCCCTAGTGTCTTCTTGGGGAGCATTGTGCCTCCACACCGCTCCAACGGAGACGTACTTCCCCTCAAAGGGAAGGAACTTCGGTAACACATCCTCGTCTCCACCGGCTCCACTCTTGGTTATCTCGTGCCTTTACTTGTGCAAGCTTTTTTGTGCTATATCTCTTGCTTGCTTGTGTGCTTATCGTTGTTGCATCATATAGGTTGCTCACTTAGTTGCATATCTAGACAACCTACTTTGATGCAAAGTTTAAATTGTTAAAGAAAAGCTAAAAATTGTTAGTTGCCTATTCACCGCCCCCCTCTAGTCAACTATATTGATCCTTTCAATTGGTATCAGAGCCTCGTCTCTTTTTAAGGACTTTACCGTCCGAAGAGTATGGTTGATGTCGAAGACGATGTGGAGGAGCAATCTGGTGTGAATCTGATACCGTCTACGGGAGATGGGGGTACCTCGATCTCACGTGAGGAATTCAATGTGGCGTTGGACACATTGAAAACCTCCATGACGACCGAGGTCGAAACCATGTTTAATAAATTCATAGAAGGGCTTAAACTTTCTACCGCACCTTTGAAAGTGGGTGATCCCGCCAAGAAGGTGACGGATGCTAACCCCGACAAGGGGGAAGCTACTAGTGAGAAAGCCCCTTTGTCTAGTGGTAAGAATGGCACCGGCATCTTTGCTCATGTGGAACCTCCACCGGTTTATGGTGGACCGATTCCTTCTACTCACTTGAATCATGCCGGTCCTTCCCCCAAGATTGATAAAAAGGAGGATTTTGATTCTTGGGTTTATCGTTTTAAGCATCATTTAAATCATGTGAACACTAACCTTTGGAGAATCATTGAAGAAGGTTTTTATCCGCATGACCGGAGCAACTTCACTCCTGGAGAAGCCGTGGATGATCAATTCAATGAGAATGCTCTCTTCATCATCCAAGAAGCAATCCCTCCCGAAGACCTTCCTCATCTCTGACCCTACTCCTTGGCCAAAGATGCTTGGCGCCAAGTGGTTTCCCTCTATCGGGGAAGCACAAGCATTCAACGTTCCAACTATGAAGTGGTTGTCGGGGAACGTAGTAATTTCAAAAAAAACTTCCTACGCACACGCAAGATCATGGTGATGCATAGCAACAAGAGGGGAGAGTGTTGTCTACGTACCCTCGTAGACCAAAGTGGAAGCGTTGACACAACGTAGAGGAAGTAGTTGTACGTCCTCCCGATCCAACCGATCCAAGCACCGTTACTCCGGCACCTCCGAGTTCTTGGCACACGTTCAGCTTGATGACGATCCCCGGGCTCCGATCCAGCAAAGCTTCGGGGAGGAGTTCCGTCAGCACGACGACGTGGTGACGATCTTGATGTTCTACTGTCGCAGGGCTTCGCCTAAGCACCGCTACAATATGACCGAGGTGGAATATGGTGGAGGGGGTACCGCACACGGCTAAGGAACGATCACGAAGATCAACTTGTGTGTCTAGAGGTGCCCCCTACCTCCGTATATAAAGGAGCAAGGGGGAGGGGCGGCCGGCCAGGAGGGGCGCGCCAGGGAGGAGTCCTACTCCTACCGGGAGTAGGACTCCCTCCTTTTTCCTTGTCCAAGTAGGAGAGGGGGAAGGAAGGGAGAGAGGAGAGGAAGGAAAGGGGGGCGCCGCCCCCCCCCCCCCCTCCTTGTCCAATTCGGACTAGAGGGGGAGGGGGCACGCAGCCTGCCCTGGCCGCCCCTCCTCTTCTCCACTTCAGGCCCATAAGGCCCATTAACCCCCGGGGGGTTCCGGTAACCCTCCGGTACTCCGGTTTTCTCCGAAATCACTCGGAACACTTCGGGTGTCCGAATATAGCCGTCCAATATATTGATCTTTATATCTCGACCATTTCGAGACTCCTCGTCATGTCCGTGATCACATCCGGGACTCCGAACAAACTTCAGTACATCAAAATACATAAACTCATAATGAAACTGTCATCGTAACGTTAAGCGTGCGGACCCTACGGTTCGAGAACAATGTAGACATGACCGAGACATGTCTCCGGTCAATAACCAATAGCGGAACCTGGATGCTCATATTGGCTCCTACATATTCTACGAAGATCTTTATCGGTCAGACCGCATAACAACATACGTTGTTCCCTTTGTCATCGGTACGTTACTTGCCCGAGACTCGATCATCGGTATCTCAATACCTAGTTCAATCTCGTTACCGGCAAGTCTCTTTACTCGTTCTATAATACATCATCTCGCAACTAACTCATTATTTGCAATGCTTGCAAGGCTTATGTGATGTGCATTACCGAGAGGGCCCAGAGATACCTCTCCGACAATCAGAGTGACAAATCCTAATCTTGAAATACGCCAACCCAACATGTACCTTTGGAGACACCTGTAGAGCACCTTTATAATCACCCAGTTACGTTGTGACGTTTGGTAGCACACAAAGTGTTCCTCCGGTAAATGGGAGTTGCATAATCTCATAGTCATAGGAACATGTATAAGTCATGAAGAAAGCAATAGCAACATACTAAACGATCGGGTGCTAAGCTAATGGAATGGGTCATGTCAATCACATCATTCTCCTAATGATGTGATCCTGTTAATCAAATGACAACATATGTCTATGGTTAGGAAACATAACCATCTTCGATTAACGAGCTAGTCAAGTAGAGGCATACAAGTGATGTTTAGTTTGTCTATGTATTCACACAAGTATTATGTTTCCGGTTAATACAATTCTAGCATGAATAATAAACATTTATCATGATATAAGGAAATAAATAATAACTTTATTATTACCTCTAGGGCATATTTCCTTCAGTCTCCCACTTGCACTAGAGTCAATAATCTAGATTACACAGTAATGATTCTAACACCCATGGAGCCTTGGAGCTGATCATGTTTTGCTCGTGGAAGAGGCTTAGTCAACGGGTCTGCTACATTCAGATCCGTATGTATCTTGCAAATCTCTATGTCTCCCACCTGGACTAGATCTCGAATGGAATTGAAGCGTCTCTTGATGTGCTTGGTTCTCTTGTGAAATCTGGATTCCTTTGCCAAGGCAATTGCACCAGTATTGTCACAAAAGATTTTCATTGGACCCGATGCACTAGGTATGACACCTAGATCGGATATGAACTCCTTCATCCAGACTCCTTCGTTTGCTGCTTCCGAAGCAGCTATGTACTCCGCTTCACATGTAGATTCCGCCACAACGCTTTGTTTAGAACTGCACCAACTGACAGCTCCACCATTTAATGTAAACACGTATCCGGTTTGCGATTTAGAATCGTCCGGATCAGTGTCAAAGCTTGCATCAACATAACCATTTACGATGAGCTCTTTGTCACCTCCATATACGAGAAACATATCCTTAGTCCTTTTCGGGTATTTCAGGATGTTCTTGACTGCTGTCCAGTGATCCACTCCTGGATTACTTTGGTACCTCCCTGCTAGACTTATAGCAAGACACACATCAGGTCTGGTACACAGCATTGCATACATGATAGAGCCTATGGCTGAAGCATAGGGAACATCTTTCATTTTCTCTCTATCTTCTGCAGTGGTCAGGCATTGAGTCTTACTCAATTTCACACCTTGTAACACAGGCAAGAATCCTTTCTTAGCCTGATCCATTTTGAACTTCTTCAAAACTTTGTCAAGGTATGTGCTTTGTGAAAGTCCAATCAAGCGTCTTGACCTATCTCTATAGATCTTAATGCCCAATATGTAAGCAGATTCACCGAGGTCTTTCATTGAAAAACTCTTATTCAAGTATCCCTTTATGCTATCCAGAAATTCTATATCATTTCTGATTAGTAATATGTCATCCACATATAATATCAGAAATACTACAGAGCTCCCACTCACTTTCTTGTAAATACAGGCTTCTCCAAAAGTCTGTACAAACCCAAATGCTTTGATCACACTATCAAAGCGTTTATTCCAACTCCGAGAGGCTTGCACCAGTCCATAAATGGATCGCTGGAGCTTGCACACTTTGTTAGCTTCTTTTGGATCGACAAAACCTTCTGGTTGCATCATATACAACTCTTCTTCCAGAAATCCATTCAGGAATGCAGTTTTGACATCCATCTGCCAAATTTCATAATCATAAAATGCGGCAATTGCTAACATGATTCGGACAGACTTAAGCATCGCTACGGGTGAGAAGGTCTCATCGTAGTCAATCCCTTGAACTTGTCGAAAACCTTTTGCGACAAGTCGAGCTTTGTAGACAGTAACATTACCGTCAGCGTCAGTCTTCTTCTTAAAGATCCATTTATTCTCAATTGATTGCCGATCATTGGGCAAGTCAACCAAAGTCCAAACTTTGTTCTCATACATGGATCCCATCTCAGATTTCATGGCTTCAAGCCATTTTGCGGAATCTGGGCTCACCGTCGCTTCTTCATAGTTCGTAGGTTCATCATGATCTAGTAGCATGACTTCCAGAACAGGATTACCGTACCACTCTGATGCGGATCTTGCTCTGGTTGATCTACGAGGTTCAGTAGTAACTTGTTCTGAAGCTTCATGATCATTATCATTAGCTCCCTCACTAATTGGTGTAGGTGTCACAGAAACCGGTTTCTGTGATGTACTACTTTCCAATAAGGGAGCAGGTACAGTTACCTCATCAAGTTCTACTTTCCTCCCACTCACTTCTTTCGAGAGAAACTCCTTTTCTAGAAAGGATCCATTCTTGGCGACAAATGCCTTGCCTTCGGATCTGTGATAGAAGGTGTACCCAACAGTTTCCTTTGGGTATCCTATGAAGACACATTTCTCCGATTTGGGTTCGAGCTTATCAGGTTGAAGTTTTTTCACATAAGCATAGCAGCCCCAAACTTTCAGAAACGACAACTTTGGTTTCTTGCCAAACCACAGTTCATAAGGCGTCGTCTCAACGGATTTTGATGGTGCCCTATTTAACGTGAATGCGACCGTCTCTAAAGCATAACCCCAAAACGATAGCGGTAAATCTGTAAGAGACATCATAGATTGCACCATATCAAGTAAAGTACGATTACGACGTTCGGACACACCATTACGTTGTGGTGTTCCAGGTGGCGTGAGTTGCGAAACTATTCCGCATTGTTTCAAATGTAGACCAAACTCGTAAATCAAATATTCTCCTCCACGATCAGATCGTAGAAACTTTATTTTCTTGTTACGATGATTTTCAACTTCACTCTGAAATTCTTTGAACTTTTCAAATGTTTCAGACTTATGCTTCATTAAGTAGATATACCCATATCTGCTCAAATCATGTGTGAAGGTGAGAAAATAACGATATCCGCCACGAGCCTCAACATTCATCGGACCACATACATCTGTATGTATGATTTCCAACAAATTTGTTGCTCTTTCCATAGTACCGTAGAACGGCGTTTTAGTCATCTTGCCCATGAGGCACGGTTCGCAAGTACCAAGTGATTCATAATCAAGTGGTTCCAAAATTCCATCAGTATGGAGTTTCTTCATGCGTTTTACACCGATATGACCTAAACGGCAGTGCCACAAATAAGTTTCACTATCATTATCAACTCTGCATCTCTTGGCTTCAACATTATGAATATGTGTATCACTACTATCGAGATTCATTAAAAATAGACCACTCTTCAAGGGTGCATGACCATAAAAGATATTACTCATATAAATAGAACAACCATTATTCTCTGATTTAAATGAATAACCGTCTCGCATCAAACAAGATCCAGATATAATGTTCATGCTTAACGCTGGCACCAAATAACAATTATTTAGGTCTAATACTAATCCCAATGGTAGATGTAGAGGTAGCGTGCCGACCGCGATCACATCGACTTTGGAACCATTTCCCACGCGCATCGTCACCTCGTCCTTCGCCAGTGTTCGCTTAATCCGTAGTCCCTGTTTCGAGTTGCAAATATTAGCAACAGAACCAGTATCAAATACCCAGGTGCTACTACGAGCTCTAGTAAGGTACACATCAATAACATGTATATCACATATACCTTTGTTCACCTTGCCATCCTTCTTATCCGCCAAATACTTGGGGCAGTTCCGTTTCGAGTGTCCAGTCTGCTTGCAGTAGAAGCACTCGGTTTCAGGCTTAGGTCCAGACTTGGGTTTCTTCTCTTGAGCAGCAACTTGCTTGCTGTTCTTCTTGAAGTTCCCTTTCTTATTCCCTTTGCCCCTCTTCTTGAAACCAGTGGTCTTGTTGACCATCAACACTTGATGCTCCTTCTTGATTTCTACCTCCGCAGCTTTTAGCATTGCGAAGAACTCGGGAATTGTCTTATCCATCCCTTGCATATTATAGTTCATCACGAAGCTCTTGTAGCTAGGTGGAAGTGATTGGAGAATTCTGGCAATGACGCAATCATCCGGGAGATTAACTCCTAGTTGAATCAAGTGATTATTATACCCAAACATTTTGAGTATATGCTCACTGACAGAACTGTTCTCCTCCATCTTGTAGCTATAGAACTTATTGGAGACTTCTTATCTCTCAATTCGGGCATTTGCTTGAAATATTAACTTCAACTCCTGAAACATCTCATATGCTCCATGACATTCAAAACGTCATTGAAGACCCGATTCTAAGCCGTAAAGCATGGTACATTGAACTATCGAGTAGTCATCAGCTTTGCTCTGCCAGACGTTCTTAACGTCGTCAGTTGCATCAGCAGCAGGCCTGGCACCTAACGGTGCTTCCAGGACGTAACTCTTCTGTGCAGCAATGAGGATAATCCTCAAGTTACGGACCCAGTCTGTGTAATTGCTACCATCATCTTTCAACTTTGCTTTCTCAAGGAACGCATTAAAATTCAACGGAACAACAGCACGGGCCATCTATCTACAATCAAACATAAACAAGCAAGATACTATCAGGTACTAAGTTCATGATAAATTTAAGTTCAATTAATCATGTTATTTAAGAACTCCCACTTAGAAAGACATCCCTCTAATCTTCTAAGTGATCACGTGATCCAAATCAACTAAACCATAACCGATCATCATGTGAAATGGAGTAGTTTTCAATGGTGAACATCGCTATGTTGATCATATCTACTATATGATTCACGCTCGACCTTTCGGTCTCAGTGTTCCGAGGCCATATCTGCATATGCTAGGCTCGTCAAGTTTAACCTGAGTATTCTGCGTGTGCAAAACTGGCTTGCACCCGTTGTAGATGGACGTAGAGCTTATCACACCCGATCATCACATGGTGTCTGGGCACGACGAACTTTGGCAACGGTGCATACTCAGGGAGAACACTTTTTTCTTGAAATTTAGTGAGAGATCATCTTATAATGCTACCGTCAATCAAAGCAAGATAAGATGCATAAAAGATAAACATCACATGCAATCAATATAAGTGATATGATATGGCCATCATCATCTTGTGCTTGTGATCTCCATCTCCGAAGCATCGTCATGATCACCATCGTCACCGGCGCGACACCTTGATCTCCATCGTAGCATCGTTGTCGTCTCGCCAATCTTATGCTTCTACGACTATCGTTACCGCTTAGTGATAAAGTAAAGCATTACAGGGCGATTGCATTGCATACAATAAAGAGACAACCATATGGCTCATGCCAGTTGCCGATAACTCGGTTACAAAACATGATCATCTCATACAATAAAATTTAGCATGATGCCTTGACCATATCACATCACAACATGCCCTGCAAAAACAAGTTAGACGTCCTCTACTTTGTTTGTTGCAAGTTTTACGTGGTTGCTACGGGCTTAAGCAAGAACCAATCTCACCTACGCATCAAAACCACAACGATAGTTTGTCAAGTTGGTGCTGTTTTAACCTTCGCAAGGACCGGGCATAGCCACACTCGGTTCAACTAAAGTTGGAGAAACTGACACCCGCCGGCCACCTGTGTGCAAAGCACGGCGGTAGAACCAGTCTCGCGTAAGCGTACGCGTAATGTCGGTCCGGGCCGCTTCATCCAACAATACCGCCGAACCAAAGTATGACATGCTGGTAAGCAATATGACTTATATCGCCCACAACTCACTTGTGTTCTACTCGTGCATATAACATCAACACATAAAACCTGGGCTCGGATGCCACTGTTGGGGAACGTCGTAATTTCAAAAAAAAATCCTAAGCACACGCAATATCATGGTGATGCATAGCAACGAGAGGGGAGAGTGTTGTCTAGGTACCCTCGTAGACCAAAGCGGAAGCGTTGACACAACGTAGAGGAAGTAGTCGTACGTCTTCCCGATCCAACCGATCCAAGCACCGTTACTCCGGCACCTCCGAGTTCTTGGCACACGTTCAGCTCGATGACGATCCCCGGGCTCCGATCCAGCAAAGCTTCGGGGAGGAGTTCCGTCAGCACGACGGCGTGGTGACGATCTTGATGTTCTACTGTCGCAGGGCTTCACCTAAGCACCGCTACAATATGACCGAGGTGGAATATGGTGGAGGGGGGCACCGCACACGGCTAAGGAACGATCACGAAGATCAACTTGTGTGTCTAGAGGTGGCCCCTGCCTCCGTATATAAAGGATCAAGGGGGAGGGGGCGGCCGTCCAGGAGGGGCACGCCAGGGAGGAGTCCTACTCCTACCGGGAGTAGGACTCCCTCCTTTTTCCTTGTCCGAGTAGGAGAGGGGGAAGGAAGGGAGAGAGGAGAGGAAGGAAAGGGGGGCGCCGCCCCCCCCCCCTCCTTGTCCAATTCGGACTAGAGGGGTAGGGGGCGCGCGGCCTGCCCTGGCCGCCCCTCCTCTTCTCCACTTCAGGCCCATAAGGCCCATTAACCCCCTGGGGGGTTCCGGTAACCCTCCGGTACTCCGGTTTTCTCCGAAATCACTCGGAACACTTCCGGTGTCCGAATATATCCGTCCAATATATCGATCTTTATATCTTGACCATTTCGAGACTCCTCGTCATGTCCGTGATCACATCCGGGACTCCGAACAAACTTCGGTACATCAAAATACATAAACTCATAATGAAACTGTCATCGTAACGTTAAGCGTGCGGACCCTATGGTTCGAGAACAATGTAGACATGACCGAGACATGTCTCCGGTCAATAACCAATAGCGGAACCTGGATGCTCATATTGGCTCCTACATATTCTACGAAGATCTTTATCAGTCAGACCGCATAACAACATACGTTGTTCCCTTTGTCATCGGTACGTTACTTGCCCGAGATTCGATCGCCGATATCTCAATACCTAGTTCAACCTCGTTACCTGCAAGTCTCTTTACTTGTTCTGTAATACATCATCTCGCAACTAACTCATTAGTTGCAATGCTTGCAAGGCTTATGTGATGTGCATTACGGAGAAGGCCCAGAGATACCTCTCCGACAATCGGAGTGACAAATCCTAATCTCGAAATACGCCAACCCAACATGTACCTTTGGAGACACCTGTAGAGCACCTTTATAATCACCCAGTTATGTTGTGACGTTTGGTATCACACAAAGTGTTCCTCCGATAAACGGGAGTTGCATAATCTTATAGTCATAGGAACATGTATAAGTCATGAAGAAAGCAATAGGAACATACTAAACGATCGGGTGCTAAGCTAATGGAATGGGTCATGTCAATC
Organism: Aegilops umbellulata; assembly: GCA_032464435.1. Classification (NCBI taxonomy): domain Eukaryota; kingdom Viridiplantae; phylum Streptophyta; class Magnoliopsida; order Poales; family Poaceae; genus Aegilops; species Aegilops umbellulata. The sequence goes on from CP136054.1 coordinate 381,950,501, forward strand.
ACATCGTTCTCCTAATGATGTGATCCCGTTAATCAAATGACAACACATGTCTATGGTTAGGAAACATAACCATCTTCGATTAACGAGCTAGTCAAGTAGAGGCATACTAGTGACGTTTAGTTTGTCTATGTATTCACACAAGTATTATGTTTCCAGTTAATACAATTCTAGCATGAATAATAAACATTTATCATGATATAAGGAAATAAATAATAACTTTATTATTGCCTCTAGGGCATATTTCCTTCAGCGGTACAAGATGAAGCTGATGAGTTTGCAATGAAAGAAGATGAAGAACCTCGTGAGCTTTATCGGAGAGTAGCCAAGCTCGTGATCTCTCTCCGAGATCATGGAAGTAAGGACACGTATGACAATTGGATCAAGCGCAAATTCCTCAAGGCAATGATGCCCTACCACAAAGCCATGTCCTCCGTCATTCGTCAAAGGCCGGACTTCCACACCTTGTCCTCAAGTGAGGTGTTAGATGAGTTTGTGGCTATGAGCATATTGGACAAGACCGCCGACAATGCGGTACTTCGCTCTCAAAGAGCAAAAAGGCCCAACCTTGCATTGAAGGCCAAGGTCTATGTCAAAGAAGAGGAAGAGGAGGAAGAAGAGGAGAGCAACCTCGAAGATACGAAGTATGCCTATCATGAACACATGGCACTTGCTTCAAGGCAATTTTGGAGCAAGAAGAACTCAAGGCCCTACTTCAACAAGAACAGTTCAAGTGGCGCAAAGGGAAAGCAACGAGTGAGGACTTGCTTCAATTGTGGCAATGTGAGCCACTTTGTTGCGGAGTGCCCTTATGAGAAGAGGGAAGACAACGGTGGCAAGCTCATCCGTAAGGACAAGGCCAAGTCGTTCCCCAACAAGAGCAACTTCACCAAGAAGACTCCTCCCAAGGCATTGGTGGTACAAGAAGAGTACAATGAGGATGATGACGATGATGAAGATGGTGAGTCGCTTGCCATGGCCTCCGCTGCCATTACAACGACTCCACGAGTGTCTCTCTTCGACTCACCCAATGAGAGTATCACCGCCAAGTGCCTCATGGCTGAAGCCACCAACAAGGTAACCCCCAACATCAAAACTACCATCATCAATCATACTTCTTCGACGGATAGCATTGATGAACATGAAGGAACTAATGTGGAGGAGAATGAGTTTGAGGCCTTTATGGGTAAACTCAAGGGTAAATCCAAGAAGCACTTCGTTGCTCTCTTGGAACAACTTGGTGAAGCCAATGACATGATCGAGGCTCACGAAGATACCATCTCTAAGATGGAGGGGCATAGTCGTGACTATGCCGATGAGATTTTGGATCTTTCCAATGCTCTTGAGGAAGAGTGTGGTCTTCGTTTGGCTCGTGAGGAGTCACACAACGATGATCATGCTAAATTAAAGAAAGATCTTGATCATGCTCTTGTTGTATCTCGTGTGCTAAACTCTGAGAAGGCAAAGCTTGGGGTTGATCTTGCTAGACTCAAAGAGGAGTTTGACATTCTCGACAAGGCTCACAAAGTCTTGAAGGGTGTTCATGCTAGCCCCAAGTAAAGCTAACCAAGGAGAAAGCCACTTTTCCTCATATGGTGTTGATTGATAATGCAAATGGTACTAACCCTTGTTGTGAGCATGTGCATCTTGTTGAGGAGAATGCTAAGTTGAAGGAGCAACTTGAGAAAGGCCTTGTGTCATGCATACAAGGTGAGAAGAACCTCAACGACCTTTTGAGCAATCAAAAGGAAGTTGTGGCCAAGGAGGGGATTGGGTTCGCACCCAAGCTCAAGAATAAGAAGAAGAATGACAAGACCAAACGACCTCCTCCTCTCAAGCAAACTTTTGTGAAGGAGGGAGAGGGTGCTTCCAAGGAGAAGAAGATCAATGCAAAGGGTGGCGGTGTCAAGAAGGGCAATGCCACCCCTCCCAACAAAGCCGAGGACTTTAATCCTTCTTATGTGTTATGCCGTGCTAGTGATGGGCATGTTTATGCCAAATTTGTTGGTTCTCCTCATGAATATATTGAATGGTCTATTTGGGTTCCTAAGACCCTTGTCACTAACATCAAAGGACCCATTACAAAATGGGTACCTAAAACCAAGCATTGATATCTTGTAGGTATTTGCTCCCGGTGGGGGATCATGGTTGCTCGATAGTGGAGCTACAAATCATATGACCGGAAGCAAGGACTTGGTGGTGGACGTGCACAAGATTCCATCTATGCCCACCAATGTCGAGTGGGTGATGCCTCGCCTTCTAAGGTATTGGGACTCGGCAAGGTTGTCATTTCTCATGATCTCACGATCGAGAAGGTCATTCTTGTAGAGTCCCTTGCATACAATTTACTTTCCGTTCGTCAACTTGCAATCATGGGCTTTGCCACTTTCTTTGATATTAATACCGTGGCCCTCTTGTGGAGCAAGACTCTTAAAGTAGCCTTTGTTGGGCATGTCGAGAACGGTCTATATGTGATTAACTTTTCGAAGCGACCCACTAAGACCGCAACATGCCTAATGGCTAAAGTTGACGTGGGATGGCTTTGGCATCTCCGTTTAGCCCACGTCAATATGAGATCTTTGCAAAGTCTTCTCAAGGGGGACCATGTCCGTGGACTAACGAATGTTAGTTTTCCTAAAGATCATGCTTGCAGTGCTTGTATCGAAGGAAAGCTTCATGAGAAGGCTCACCCTCCCACGACTATCATTTACTCGAAGAGGCCTTTGGAGCTCCTTCACTTGGATCTCTTTGGGCCTCCATCCTTTGATAGTCTTGGGGGTAGGAAGTATTGCTTGGTGATTGTGGATGATTATTCAAGATATACTTGGGTGTATTTCTTCAGGAGGAAGAGCGAGACCCAACAAACCGTCATTGACTTTGCAAATGAAGCACAACGTCAACACAATGCAAAGATCTTGATAATAAGAAGTGACAATGGCACCGAGTTCAAGAACTGCACCTTGGATGAGTTTCTTAGTGATGAGGGGATCAAGCATCAATATTCCGCACCCTACACCCCTCAACAAAATGGTGTTGCAGAGAGGAAGAACCGGACGTTGATGGATGCTGCAAGGACCATGATGGCGGAGTTCAAGTCTCCATACAAATTTTGGGCCGAAGCCATCAACACCGCATGTCATGCATCCAATCGGCTCTACCTCCGCAAGGGCTTGAACAAGACTCCATATGAGATACTCACCGGTAACAAGCCCAACCTCAAGTACTTTCGGGTGTTCGGGTGTAAGTGTTTCATTCTCAAGAAAGGTGTTCGGTTGTCTAAATTTGAGGGTAGAGCTTATGAGGGCATATTTGTTGGTTATGCTACAAACTCTCATGCTTACCGCGTCCTCAATAAATCCACGGGACTTATTGAGGAGACGTGTAACATGGAGTTTGATGAGAATAACGGCTCCTAAGTGGAGCAAAGTGGCACTTGTGATGTAGGTGATGAAATTCCTCCTCAAGCCATAAGAAGAATGGGTGTTGGTTTTATCCTACCCATTGAGGAACCCCTTGTGGCCGAAGGAGAAGGACAATGCTTCACTCAAGTGGAGCCATCACCAACCCAAGGCCCACCCGCTTCTGATGAACAAACTGAAGGCCCACATCCTCATGAACAAGACCAAGGGCAAGATCATGCTCAAGACGGTGTTGACACACCAAGTGATGCCCAAGGTCAAGTTCTCTCCTCTGAGCAAGTTCAAGATCAAGAACAAGCTCAAGATGTCGCTCAAGATGATCAAGTGACCGCTCCTCAACTCACCACCGAGGAGGAGTTAGAGCGTCGTGCCGCCAAGATTGCTTCCAAGCTCTCCACCAAGGGTCATCTCATGAAGAATGTACTTGGAAGCATTCAAAAGGGGGTAAGCACTCGTAGACAATTGGCAAACTATTGTGAACATCACACGTTTGTCTCTTGTGTTGAACCCCAAAGGTATATGAAGCACTCGAAGATCCGGATTGGCTTAATGCCATGCATGAAGAACTCAACAACTTCGAGTACAACAAGGTGTGGAGATTGGTGCCAAGGCCAACGGGGAACCACAATGGCATTGGAACCAAGTGGATATTTAAGAACAAGCAAGATGCTCATGGGACCATCATCCGCAACAAGGCAGGATTGGTGGCACAAGGCTACTCCCAAGTCAAGGGTATCGACGACGGTGAAACCTTTGCTCCCGTTGCTTGCCTTGAATCCATTCGTTTGTTGATTGCTTATGCTTCTCATCACAGATTTAAGTTGCAACAAATGGATGTGAAGAGTGCTTTTCTTAATGGTCCTATTAATGAGTTGGTATATGTCAAGCAACCCCCCGGGTTCGAGGATCCCTACTTTCCCGATCATGTGTATCAACTCGATAAGGCACTCTATGGGCTTAAACAAGCCCCACGTGTGTGGTATGACCACCTTACCGAGTTGTTACAAGATCGTGGGTTTGAAGTTGGGCTAATCGACCCCACTCTTTTTACTAAGAAGGTCCAAGGGGAGTTGTTTGTATGCCAACTATATGTTGATGACATTATCTTTGGTTCCCCTAACAAAGCTTTCAATGAGGAATTCGCCGCTCTCATGACCTCAAAGTTCAAGATGTCTTCCATGGGAGAGTTGAAGTTATTTCTAGGGTTCGAAGTGAAGCAAAGAAGAGAAGGAACCTTCATCAACCAAGCCAAATACACTCAAGACATGCTCAAGAGATTCAAGCTAAGTGATGTCAAGCCGGCTTCCACTCCAATGCCCACCAAGTGCCAACTTGACATCGATCCCAATGGTAAAGCGGTGGATCAAAAGGTATATCGCTCCATGATTGGATCCTTGCTTTACCTTTGTGCATCTAGACCGGATATCATGTTGAGTGTGGGAATTTGTCCATGGTTTCAAGCCTCACCTAAGGAAAGCCACTTTGTGGCCGTCAAGCGAATCTTTCGATATTTGGCTCATACCCCAAACTTTGGCTTATGGTACCCAAGAGGAGCAAACTTCAAGCTTCTAGGATATTCATATTCCGATTGGGCGGGAGACAAAGTGGATAGGAAGTCCACTTCCGGAGGGTGCCAATTCCTTGGTTGCTCTTTGGTAAGTTGGTCTTCTAAAAAGCAAAGTTGTGTGTCTCTCTCGTCCACCGAAGCGGAGTATGTGGCGGCCGGTAGTTGTTGTGCACAACTCTTATGGATGAGGAAAACTTTAAAGGATTACAGTGTCATTTGTGACAAAGTGCCTCTTTGGTGTGACAATGAAAGTGCCATCAAGATTTCTCTCAACCCGGTGCAACACTTCAAGACGAAGCATATTGAGATTCGGTATCACTTCATCCGGGATCACATTAGGCGAGGGGAAATAGAGCTCAACTATGTCAACACTCATGATAACCTTGCAGATATCTTCACGAAGCCTTTGGATGAAGCAAGATTTCGTGAGTTAAGGCATGAGCTAAATATCATTGATTCGAGCAATGTTGCTTGAACCCTTGCACACCCCACCATACTCAACTTGTTGTCTTGTTTAGGTGTAGGCATGGACATAGGGGGAGTGTTGTTCTCTCAATGAACTCTCCCTCCCCCCATTATGCACAAATTGATCAACTCTTTCACATTAGCCATTTTTTATGGTACTTGTGGTTCAAAGATGAGTTTTGGTCATGGCCCAAGGATAATTCTTCGCGGTGCCATACCAATTGACTCAAACATAGGTGGCTCCGCCCACCGCCCTCTCTTTGGAGAGGTGGTATCTCGTGGTTGTCTCTTGTTGTCATTTTGAGAGTGGTTTGTGGTGTCTTGTTGGCTTGAAGATTCGATGCGAAGACCTCTTTTTCTTGTTTGAAACGTGCAACTTCTTGAGCCCATGGTACTACCGCGTATGGAGGGCACGGTAATACCGCACCTAGCGCGGCAGTAATTTTTTTACTGCCGCCTAGGAGAGCGGTACTACCGCTCAGGTGCGGTACTTCCGCCGAGCGGTACTACCGCGATGAAGTGCGGTACTACTGCGCTGACGAGTGCGCGTGGGGGGTTATGACTCGGGCAGGGGAGTTCCAACTCCCCATACCCATTCACTTGTTTCTCTCCCCACCGTCTCTCGCTCTCGCTCAAGAACGGCGCCGGAGGTCCTCGCCGGATCTCCGTCTCTGACCACTCTCCTCGGATTCCAACCGGTGGGATCGTTCCCCACCACTTCCTCTTGCCATGGAACAAGGTTTCTCCCCAAATCCCTCTCTTTCTTGGTTGTTCTTTCGCTTCTAGGTTTTTGGGGAGATGCATGTTATTATTGAGATTTTAGGCCAAATCTTTGCAAGGGTAGGATGTAGGAGAGTCGTGTTGCATAGAAATTATACTTGATATGTTGTCCCGTGGTAGATTTGATCAACCGTAGTACCGCCGTGGTTTCACGGTTCTTCTCAGATTCAAAAGTGGTTCGGATCTGACGCGGTGCGGTACTACCGCGCCTCTTGTGCGGTACTACCGCTCGTCCGGTACTACCGCCCGTCCGGTGCGATACTACCGCACAAGATGTGGCACTAAGATCTTACTACCGCTCCCAGCCCCGATACTACCGTGACATCACACGGTACTACCGTGACTAGGCGTGGTACCGCACGACCTGGCAGTACTACCGTTGGGGTCCAATCTTTCTCGTGGCAATTATCACGTATACTTTCTACTTGTTTCTCTTGTTTTGCTAAGGTCTTTGCATTGATTCCTCTCGCTCTGTGTGTGTGCTTTCTCTTGTTTCTTAGGTGGTGGCTCTTGCCGTTCCAATCCCAGTCGTGACACTGGCTCCAAGCGACTGCGCAATCAAGATGAAGCACCAGAGGGCTCCAGTGCCCCCAAGCGCAATGTCAAGGCCACCGCTAGCAAGAACAAGGAACCCGCTAAGGGCATGGACGAGATTCCCCTCGCTGAGTTCATCCATCGCCGGCAGATCAACCCTTATGTGAATGCTCGTGCTATCATCAGAGGCAGTGAATTGTTTTGGATCAAGCAACAGACACTCATTTACTTGGATGTCATCAAGAACAAGCAAAATACCTACGTGGATGTCAAGTGGATAGACATGAATCACCTGAGGAAGGACAAGTTTCGTGAGTACTTTGGAGAAGCTCTGGATTTGGTGGAGTAGTATGGTATTGAACATGTGATATCTTTCCACCTTGACTATGACCCTGAGCTTATCTGTCGGTTCTTTGCCTCAGTTTTCTTTCACCCTGGGAGGAGTGGAGGATGACCTGGATGACCAATGGCCGTTAGTTGACTGCTACCTGGAAGGAATTCATGGATCTGCTCCAGGTTCCTGATGACGGTCTCAACACACCCGTGGGTGTTCGCCCCCATGCCAATCCTGAGTCTGATAGCAAGAACAAGTTACATCCGTACTATGTTGAGAAGGTGCTTCCCAATTGCAAGTCGACGTGGGTGCTGAACTCCTTTCTGGATATCATGTATCGCATCTTCCGCAACTCTCTGTTCCCTCGCATTGGCGAAAAGTACAAGGTTCATGCCTATATGGTGGATATGATGCTCCTATGCGAGGAGGCACGTGTGTCTCAGACTTAGCCACTTGATGTCTCACACATCATGTGGTGTGAGCTTCGGTTTGCGGTGTTCAACCGCAAGGTGCCTATCTATGGACCATACATGTTTCTGTTGATCTCCAAGACTTGGGAAAAGTAGTACCCTGGTGATGAGTTCCTTGCTCTAGACTGGATTAGGCATGAGCCCATCAGTCTCCGTGTCAAGCCCAACTGGGCCAACACTACTACTCGTGCTGAGGCGTCTGCTGCTAGGAGGGCTATTGATGAGGAGGAGGGTGGAGCAAAGGATGTTGCTGAGGACCGTGCTGCTAGGTCTTCCCATCGTTCCTCTGAGCCCTCGTGGGCCAAGAAGCTAAAGGACAAGATGAAGACTATTTTCTGCATGCAAGCAAAGGGGCAGTACAGGACTCACGTGGCATCCAAGGAGAGTCGCCGCCGCGACAAGAAGATTATGAAGGTCTTTGGAGAGGACGTCTCTGGCGGTTCTGAGGAGGTCATCACCCCGGAGGCCGAATGGATGGCGAAGCAAGGCTTCAAGTGGTCTGATTCTGAGGAGGACATCGAGGAGGACGTCCCTGCCGCCGAGTCTGACGGGGAGCGTTGGGATGATTTCTCTGCTTGAGCCACCCCTTGTGTGTAGGTGTCCTCTCTGCCTTTTTGGCTTCTCGATGCCAAAGGGGGAGAGAGTGTAAGGGATTTGCGTGCTTGCGAGTCGTGTGTCGTGTTCGGTGTGTTTGCTTTCTCGTTTGAACCTCGTTTGCTTTGGTTTGGTTTGAGACTTATCCTTTATATGGTGTAAGACATATGCACTCTATCTTATCTTAGTGAGCTTGACATATTGTGCTACTTATGTTTTATGCTCTTGTTTAATGTTAGCCTTACTATTGCAAGATATGCCTTTGTCTCTAAAATATAGGGGGAGTGTTTATCCTAGTTTGTGTGCTGTGCAGTCCAAAGCATCCATCTAGATTGCACACATCCAGGGGGAGCTCGTCAATATTTTAGAGAGGAGGGGTTTGCATTTTCTCAATATTATTTCACTTTGTGCAAATCCCGTATTGTCATCAATCCACCAAAAAGGGGGAGATTGTAAGGGCATATTTATCCCTAAGGTGTTTTGGTGATTGATGACAATGCTTTTGCGGACTAATCGTGTGCCTTGAGTTTCTCAGACGTTTCATCGCTAGGCACAAGACGGTTTGGTGCCCCTCGAAGAATATTGAAGACGACATTTTTCTACGTTTCTTTTTGGTGGACTTGAGTCGTAGGAAAGCCATACTATTAAGAGGGGGTCCGCGTCGGAAAGGTTCGGGTGGAATCATCACGTACACGTTTTCTTCCTTGTCTCCACCTTTCCCCTGCACTTTGGAGCATCCTTTGTTTATCCTCTATGCTTTGTCCTGGTTGCTGATGTTGGGCTTGCGGTAGTACTGCTCCCTGGAGTGGTAGTACCGCAGGCACCTGCGGTAGTACCGTACTTCGGCGTGGTAGTACCGCAGGAGCCCACGGTAGTACCGCTCCTCCGGAGCCGTAGTACCATGGCCCCAAGGTCAAGTGCCGCTCCATCGCGGTAGTAGGGGCGGATGTAATTTTTTACATCCGCGCCTCCGCGGTAGTACCGCACCTCGTGTGCGGTAGTACCGCGTGCGGCCTGGCTCAGCTGCCGTGCGGTAGTACCGCTTCTCAGCGGTAGTACTGTGTCGGATTTTTGCATCGTCTGTTTTCCAGCGGGAGTAAGCACGGATGTATTTTTATTCATCCGCGCCCTTCTCAGGCTAGGACTTTCCCTGCCTTGCGGTACTACCGCAAGGGGGTGGTAGTACCGCGCCTGCGGCAGTACCGCCCTCAGCCCCTGTGCTACAGGTCTGTCCTAGCTCCTGCAGCTGCTGCGGTAGTACCGCGGTTCTTCACGGTAGTACCGCATGGCCTTGCGGTAGTACCGCTTGTGAGGAGCGGTAGCACCGCAAGTCGCGGGCTGGTTAGGTGGATAACGGTTGGATTTTGTCCACAGCTATAAAAGGGGTGTCTTCTTCCTCTAGTTGACTACCTCTTCTAACCCTAAGCTCCATTGTTGCTCCAAGCTCCATTTTTGCCCGATCTCATTCCCTAGCCAATCATACTTGTTGATTTGCTCGGGAGTGGTTGAGAAGGCCCTGATCTACACTTCCACCAAGAGAAATTTGATTCCCCCCACTAATCCCTTGCGGATCTTGTTACTCTTGGGTGTTTGAGCACCCTAGACGGTTGAGGTCACCGCGGAGCCATAGTCCATTGTGGTGAAGCTTCGTGGTATTGTTGGGAGCCTCCAATTAAGTTGTGGAGATTGCCCCAACCTTGTTTGTAAAGGTTCGGTCGCCGCCTCCAAGGGCACCAATAGTGGAATCACGGCATCTCGCATTGTGTGAGGGCGTGAGGAGAATACGGTGGCCCTAGTGGCTTCTTGGGGAGCATTGTGCCTCCACACCGCTCCAACGGAGACGTACTTCCCCTCAAAGGGAAGGAACTTCGGTAACACATCTTCGTCTCCACCGGCTCCACTCTTGGTTATCTCGTGCCTTTACTTGTGCAAGCTTTTTTGTGCTATATCTCTTGCTTGCTTGTGTGCTTATCATTGTTGCATCATATAGGTTTCTCACTTAGTTGCATATCTAGACAACCTACTTTGATGCAAAGTTTAAATTGTTAAAGAAAAGCTAAAAATTGTTAGTTGCCTATTCACCCCCCCCCCCTCTAGTCAACTATATCGATCCTTTCACATAGGCTCTTCCAAATTTCTCTAGAGCTCCACAAACGTTATTTCATCACAATATTTTGCACGCGCGAAGATAATTCAACAATGTTTGTTGCCATTTTTTTTGAATTTGTTTACTATTGCATTTGATTTCATTTTTCAGAAGAATGCATTTGAGCTTGAGTTTAGAAACTCCATGTTCAAAAAGGGCATGTTAGTGTCAAGCCCAAGAGGAACTGCCTGCACCGAAAGAAATAGTCATAGTGTGCATCAAGCTTTAAAAAAATTGTGCAACCAAGTCTTTCTAGAGCATCGATTTTGTTATTTTTGCCCAAAGCTCCATGAACGTTATTTCATCATGAAACTCTACACGCACAAAGATAGTTCAACAATGTTTGTTGCCAAAAAACTGTTTTTTTCTTTCAACTTTTTACAATTTTTTATTTATTCTTCACAAGGATGCATTTGACCTCGATGTAGTTAACCCCATGTCCAAAAAGTACATGTTAGTGTCAAGTCCAATAGAAACTTCCTGTGCTGAAAGAAACGGTAATAGTAGCGCATCAAGCTTCACTCCCTGCCCCCTCCCAAAAAAAAGAAATAGTTGTGCAACCAAGCCTTTTTGGAGCATTACTTTCGTTGTTTTTTCTCGGAGCTCCACGGACGTTATTTCATCATGATATTTTCAAAGCATGAAGATAAGTCAACAATGTTTGTTGCCAAAAACAGAACTTTTTTAATTTGTTTACTATTATTTTCGACTTCATTCTTCACAAGGATGCATTTTAGCTCGAGTGTAGAAACTCCATCTTCAAAAAGGACATGTTAGTGTCAAGCCCAATAGAAAATGCTTGTACTGAAAGAAACAATCATAGTGCGCATCAAGCTTTCAAAAAAGGTTGTGCAACGAAGTCGAGCATCGATTTTGTTATTTTTTCCCGGAGCTCCACGAACGTTATTTCATCTTGAAATTCTGCACGCACGAAGATAATTCAACAAAGTTTGTTGCCAAAATAAACAAGTTTTTTGAATTTGATTACTGTTATTTTTATTTTATTCTTCTCAAGGATGCAATTGACCTCGAGCTTAGAAACTCCATGTCCAAAAAGGATATGTTAGTATCAAGCCCAATAGAAACTGCTTATACACAAAGAAAAAGTAAAATTAGCGCATCAAACTTCTAAAAAGAAAAGTTGCACATCCAGGGAATTGAACCTGGATACTTAAAAAAACTTCTCCAGAAAAGTAGCTCAGATGCTCATGTGTGAACAATAAAATCTGAAGAAAAAGATTTATAAAATAACTAATTTTTATTACAAGAAACATTGCTTAGTTTTCTTCCTGGGTGTAAATTTTCGTGATGAAATAACATCTGTGGATGTCTGCGAAAAAATAACAAAATAAATAGTCAAGAAATGCTTTAAAAATAGTCTTTTTGGATAATCAATTTTATTATTTTTGCCCAGAGCTCCACAGACGTCATTTCATCATGAAATTTTGCACGCACGAAGATAATTCAACAATATTTTTTGCCAAAAAATAAAAAAAATGTATTTGTTTACTATTTTTTTATTGTTCACAAGGATGCATTTGAGCTCTGTTTCAAAAAATGATGCATTTGAGCTCGAGTGTAGAAACTTCGTGGCCAAAACACATGTTAGTGTCAAGCCCAAAAAAACCTGTTTGTGCTAAAAGAAACAGTCATAGTAGCGCATCAACACCCCCCCCCCCCCAAAAAAGTTGTGCAACCAAGTCTTTCCGGAGCATTGGTTTTGTTATTTTCTCCCGGAGCTCCACGAACATTATTTCATCACGATATTTTGCATGCACGAAGATAATTCAACAATGCTTGTTGCCAAATAATCATTTTTTAATTTGCTTACTATCATTTTTTATTTCATTCTTCACAAGGATGCATTTGAGCTCGAGTGTAGAAACTCCATGTTTAAAAAGGACATGTTATTGTCAAGCCCAATAGAAACTGAAACTGCAGCACTGAAAGAAACAACCATAGTGTGCATCAAGTTTTAAAAAAATAGTTGTGCAACCAAGTCTTCCTGGAGCATCGATTTTGTTATTTTTGCCCTAAGCTCCACGAACGTTATTTCATCATGAAATTCTACACGCAGAAACTCCATGTCCAAAAAGGACATGTTAGTGTCAAGCCTAATAAAAACTTCCTACACAAAGAAAAAAATAAAGTTTGTGCAACCAAGTCTTTCCGGAGCATTGGTTTTGTTATTTTCTCCCGGAGCTCCACGAACGTTATTTCATCACGATATTTTGCATTCACGAAGATAATTCAACAATGCTTGTTGCCAAATAATCATTTTTTAATTTGCTTACTATCATTTTTTATTTCATTCTTTCACAAGGATGCATTTGAGCTCGAGTGTAGAAACTCCATGTTTAAAAAGGACATGTTATTGTCAAGCCCAATAGAAACTGAAACTGCAGCACTGAAAGAAACAGCCATAGTGTGCATCAAGCTTTAAAAAAATAGTTGTGCAACCAAGTTTTCCTGGAGCATCGATTTTGTTATTTTTGCCCTAAGCACCACGAACGTTATTTCATCATGAAATTCTACACGCAGAAACTCCATGTCCAAAAAGGACATGTTAGTGTCAAGCCTAATAAAAACTGAAACTGCAGCACTGAAAGAAACGGCTATAGTGTGCATCAAGTTTTAAAAAAATAGTTGTGCAACCAAGTCTTCCTGGAGCATCGATTTTGTTATTTTTGCCCTGAGCTCCACGAACGTTATTTCATCATGAAATTCTACACGCAGAAACTCCATGTCCAAAAAGGACATGTTAGTGTCAAGCCTAATAAAAACTTCCTACACAAAGAAAAAAATAAAGTTTGTGCAACCGAGTCTTTCCAGAGCATTGGTTTTGTTATTTTCTCCCGGAGCTCCACGAACGTTATTTCATCACGATATTTTGCATTCACGAAGATAATTCAACAATTCTTGTTGCCAAATAATCATTTTTTAATTTGCTTACTATCATTTTTTATTTCATTCTTTCACAAGGATGCATTTGAGCTCGAGTGTAGAAACTCCATGTTTAAAAAGGACATGTTATTGTCAAACCCAATAGAAACTGAAACTGCAGCACTGAAAGAAACAACCATAGTGTGCATCAAGCTTTAAAAAAATAGTTGTGCAACCAAGTTTTCCTGGAGCATCGATTTTGTTATTTTTGCCCTAAGCTCCACGAACGTTATTTCATCATGAAATTCTACACGCAGAAACTCCATGTCCAAAAAGGACATGTTATTGTCAAACCCAATAGAAACTGAAACTGCAGCACTGAAAGAAACAACCATAGTGTGCATCAAGCTTTAAAAAAATAGTTGTGCAACCAAGTTTTCCTGGAGCATCGATTTTGTTATTTTTGCCCTAAGCTCCACGAACGTTATTTCATCATGAAATTCTACACGCAGAAACTCCATGTCCAAAAAGGACATGTTAGTGTCAAGCCTAATAAAAACTTCCTACACAAAGGAAAAAAAATAAAGTTGCGCATCCAGGGAATCGAACCCTGGTCAGTACCGTGGGAGGGTACTATGATACCACTACACCAGATGCGCTATACACTTGCTTGTTACAGTTGTTGAATTTAAATCATAAAATCTTCAACCCCCCGAGCAATGGAAGAGGCAGCATTTTGGCTCAGTGCTCTAAAAAGGCAATTTTCGAGGCATCATTTTCCCCACACAAGCCACACAGTTTATCCTTTTTTCCATGAAAATTTACATGTACATGTGTAATATAATTCAGATTTTAACATATAAGAAACGTCAAAAGCACAGTATCCCCATCTCCACTCTATTAGGGAACACACCCTGGCAATAAAATAGATAAAAACTCTCAAACTTAGCATTCAAATAAAATGACACTTTTATGTTAGAACACAATGTTGATCCGCACAGGCTGACTAGTTGACGAGTACTTCCCCTATAAACAAATATAAGAGCATTTAGATCACTAAAATAGTGATCTAAACGCTCTTATATTTCTTTACAGAGGGAGTACTTCACTGCTTTTATGTTAGAACATAATGTTGCTCTGCACTACTTCTGTCGGAAGTTTATATGGGTTCGTGTTCCAGTTCAAGTTTGACAATCAATTCGACCAATAAAACATGAGTTATGTACCACAAAAAAGCCTAATGGAAACATTTTTATAACACATGACATTCATAGTTCGGTCAAAATGGTCAATTAAAAATCATGAAATACGAAAATGACATGTAAATTGGAATGGCTGGAGTACCACTCAAAATAAAATAAAAATTCAAAAATAAGACGGGACATGACAAAGGGGGTTGCTGTTATTCTTTTCGCCACCTTCAACATGAGCAAAGCAGCCATGCAGGAAGCACGATTAGGCATCAGTCCTCATTTTTGGCAGGTGATGATATTTCACTCATGCAATCGAAGCTTGCAAGAGCTCGACCCAAACCAAAAGAGTAGCGACCGCATCAAACCGTCACGAAAGAGCAATCTGCCTTCAGAAGGCTTCACACCCTGTTGCAATTTTCTAGAGTTCAAATTATATATTCCCTTCTATGATGTGATCAATTGCCTTCTACAACGGTTATGATTTTCTGAAGAATGGTGCAATATAAGCAGAGCTGGTACAGTGCTGTGGCATTTGCCAACAAAGCTATAGCAACACTCAAATCCACCACCAAAACACCAGTCACCACAAGTTTCAGTGCTAAGATAGGAACTTTGTCGCAAGTACTGACGGTGATGAACTGTGACAAGGATCAAAAGCCCAAATCATGGGTGCGGATAGCCAGGGGGGTCCCATGGTCCAGCACCGTAGCGGTTCTCTCTGTAAGGATAGCCGCTGTCGTAGATGTCTTGCAAGCCCATCCCAGGAGTTGTCATAGGTGGTCCGTAAGCTCCATGGCCGATGAAACCTAAAATTAATAAGTATGATATAGGTTAACTACAACAGATTTCGATGACTTGGATGCAAGTGAGGAAACAAAACCTACTAGGTGGCCTTCTCTTCTCAATCTCAGCCCTAAGCTTCTCAGACTCCTGAGCCATAGTTACAAGATCCTTCTCCACTGCCTGCACCTGTGCCATCAGCTCTGCCTTTGCATTCTTTTCATAATCAAGAGCGGCCCTGCAGTGATATTAATAATTAGCTACTCTTACACTAAAATTAAAAATAAAAAGGGGGGGGGGATCAAATTACAAAATTAAATTCCAGAAACGCCAATCAGAATGGTTCAATACCTGGTACGAATTAGTTCCTGTCGCAGACCATCTCGTTCAGCTACCATGGCAGATATGCGCTGCTTTTCAGAGTTCTGATGCTCAACCTCCTTTGTTAGACCCTGCACCTTTTCAGTCAACTCTTGCCTCAAAGACTGCAGCGTGCCTGCTTCAGATCGTAGCTGCAAGGCATCTTGCCTATGGGGTTCTAAGGAGCGTAGCTCAGCTTCCAGCTTCAGATTCCTCTGAGTCAGCTCCCTCGATTCAAGTTCTTTCTCTGCGCGGAGCTTAGGTATAGCCTCACTCGAGGAATAGAGATCTTCTTTCAAATGAGACATTGCTTGCCTGAGTCCAACAATTTCATCCACCAGATGTTGGTTGTCATCACGGATTCTGCGTATCTCATCACGGCGGCTAGACAGCTCTCCCTCGAAGCGACGTGGTGAGATAGACCTTTCTCGTGCAAGTCGAGGAGGAGGACCATCACGAAATCCTCGTGGTTCCTCATAGTACTGGCGACTTATGCGGTGCTTCCCTGCCATTTATAGCCCTGTAAAGAATTACCAGAATGTTAAGACAACAGAATAAGAAACTCACGTATCAGAAATGACTTTTAGAACCACATAAGTGGTTGGTATCCTCATTGTTTTGTTTGGTGATTGTTGAAACATTACGTGTACCACTATGTATTTGTCCTATATTTGTTTCCTGATTTATTTATTTTTCCAAAAACAACATGGGACACACAAGTGCGTTGCCATAAATGAAACAACTGACACACACAGTCGCTCAGTCAGCGCCTGTCTCAGTTTCAAATTGTGAATCGTTGTCAACTTGGTAGTAAGATTGCCATTAACTTCATTGATATTTTAGCATCTGTGTACAAGACAGTTAGCCTTTGCCTATGAAGAATGCATCATTAGCAAACATTTAAGGAAACATAACCTTCATTGCACACAACCTCAGAAGTCAGCATTGATTACTTCTTTTGAGCTTAAGCATCTCCAGAAACAGGCTTATGGATTGCGGTGGAAATAAGCTCCAGTAGGGGGAAGCTCTGAAAAACTGTTTTTCACTTTCTTTTCGGCTTATAGAATTCAGGCTACTTTTCTGTGTTAACTAATGTAAAGTCTACAATGTCCCTTAACTTTAATCACATCCTTTTGTTAGATAATTTCGTTTTTTCCATTATTTAACCGCAGAAGCAAAAAAATTAAAAAATCAGCGTAACAGAATTTCAGTTGTGTCCTATTTTGACGTAAGCAATAAGTTGCACGCATCACGCATGCTTTTTGATTGCACAGTAGGGCTGCATTAATATACATGCATTAACAGTCATATGCGAATCAGATACATCACATGGCAGCGATGGCACATCCCCCAAATTCAAATTCAGATGACTTCAAACTATAATTAAATGAACGAATGCGAAAAGAAAGTACATGACAGCCATTCTTGTAAGTTCTAACAAAAATAGCTTAACTTGAGCATGAGTATGATTCCCAGGTACAAAAACAATCATGTAATGCTATACAGGAGAAGACATGCCCTCGACCAACTTTTTCCTGCCGTCGAGCTGGTCGGCAGTGAGCTGGAGGCCGAGGTCGAGCTAAGCAGCACCTAACTGGAGGTGGAGGACGAGCTGGAAAGCGGCAACACATGGGTCGAGCTAGCCTGTAGCGAGACGAGGTGGATGCATTTGGCAGCGTCGATCTCCTAGCGTAGGAGACCCGTGATGTTGTGAGAGAACAACGAGATAACCATGCAGGGCTGGGTTTGGGAACAGGGAGGCACGAGGTGGCACACAGAGCCACGGAGGTATTTTCCTTGTAACTCGGAGGGCATTTCTGAAATTGATGAGGCGAGAAGCTCGGAAGACTGGGTCCGAGCAGTTTCCTGGTTTCAACAATTTTCTGGGTGGTGGGAAAAATATTCTCTAATGATAAGAGGCTCTAAATTTTTGGGGGGTTTAGCTCTCTTGGCAAAGCCTCAAAACAAGTGACCCTAATACATAATTATCACAGCATCGCAAGAGCAGATTGCTAAAGAACATCAACCAATTATCACAACAAAGCAATACACATGATTAGCATTGGGTATCAGTTTATCACCAAACCACTATGATTCTCTAAAGATATCGAAAACCACATGGAGTTCTCTTATCACAACAAAAACAGGCTTTTCCTTGCATGCTGGCATATTTGGCTAATCCACAATGCCAAGATCTACAAACATATTCAGGCGTATTTCGCAACCTCGCACTGCAATTTTGTCCATGACATATCTCTCGTGGGGCATAGGGCCAAGCCTAGGTTCATAGACAGGTTGCTCAGGTGGATTGCTTTTCTCCCACCTTAGATTAGTCTATGATCCTTGTTTGTTCTGGCCTTTTTTATCTCTGTACATGTTATCTCTATAACATAAAGCTGAGGTTCTGGACTGCAACAGCCTGACCGCTACAAGATATCAAACATACCAAGACTAGAGTACACAATTTTTTTTTTTGCAGAATTTTAATTATCGCTGAAGAAAAACTACTTGTACTATTTACCATCAACCAAATTGATACAGAGCGTAGCACTGCATCATCACAAAACAGCAACTTACGGGAAACAACTTACGCTATATCTGCCGTAGGGAGAGCAGTATGGCCACCAGCAGAACCCGAGCTTAATCGATCTCCTGGAGCGAGACGCCGGTGGCAGCGGCACCCCCAGCGGCAACGTCACCAGCGGCAGTCGGTGGAGGATCAGAGGGGAGGAGCAGTCGGGGAGCGGTGGCTAGCAGGGGAAGTCGCATCCGCCCTGCGATGGAGCGGCGGAGGACCGCGAAGTGGCAGAAACGGCGGCGGACGGAAGCCGCGCAAGGGCGGGCGCGGCGGCGGGGGTCGGGATAGGGACGGGCGCAGAGTATGAGAGAGAGAGAAACGCGTCGGGGGCTGCACTCGGCTTGTTTTGTGGCTAGGCATGTGAGCTGGCCGAGCCGAGCACGAGCTCAGAGCGACCCGAGCCCAAGGCTCGCTTTCCTTTCCGTTCTCGTTTTCTTTAAAGTTGAGTCAGGCTCGGCTCGATTTTGAGGAGCGGGGCCGAACAGAGCCACCAGCCCGTTCAGCTCGGCTCGATTATAAAGCCAACTCCAACAGGATCACCCAAATCGATTTGTCTTAAATGTTCGGGGTGGTAAGAACACTCTTAGCTCCTTTCAAAAAAAAAAAGGAAAAATGTATTTGGCAACCGTGTGACAGATTGCAAAACTGCCACACGGTTCCATCAATGTCCGCAGACACGATCCCGCCGCCCGATCGACCCGCACCGTTTCGCTTCTCCCGCGCACGATCTTCTCACGATCCCGCCTAGGAGCTCCGCTTCTCCCGCGTGGTCTTTTTTTCCTCTTTGCACAAAAAAATTAGTGCTACGTGGGGTTCGATCCCTCGACCAATAGGTTGGCATGTAGGCTGAGTACCACTGGGATAATTTCATTGGCATGTGCATAAGTGGATTAGCTAAGTATTCAGGCTGTCAGGGTTCAGATGGATCCAAACCAAGATTTGATCCATCTCGTGCTCGCGTAAATAGAAAAGCTTGGGCACTCGCTAACAACTGACTAATGTTCAAAATTTGCTGCTACTATATATATCGGCATCTCAATTTCCGTACATCTCAACTTCCGTAATTCTATATTTGTTTTAGCTGACGATGGTAACTTTGGCCCGAATGAAAAAATTGTTGAAACATTTCCCTGATAACCTCTGTGTAAACAACATGTTAATTTATGCACCGCAAACCTGATAACATATGAACACACACGATGGTAACTTTGACTGGGAAAAAAGTTGTTGAATTTTACCACGGTAACTTCTATGTCCATAACATGAAAACTTAAGATCTGCAGATATGATAACTCACATACAAACATAGTGGAATCTTTTTGACCCAAGGATGAAAAAGCTGTTCGGCGAGAACTTTTGTGAAGATAGCATGCTAATATACGAACCGTTCACCTGATAACTTGCGTATAAACAACGCGGTAAATTTGACAAAGGGGGAACAGTTGTTGAAAAATATACCCTGGTAATTTTTATGTAAATAGCATGGTCA
This sequence comes from Aegilops umbellulata, assembly GCA_032464435.1. NCBI lineage: Eukaryota > Viridiplantae > Streptophyta > Magnoliopsida > Poales > Poaceae > Aegilops > Aegilops umbellulata. The sequence continues at coordinate 381,970,090 of CP136054.1, forward strand.
TATAAGAATTCAATATTGATAACTTAAGTACAAACACCGCCGTGACATATTTGACCATGGAGGAAAAAGTTGCTGAAAAATATAGCACGGTAAGTTCTATGTAAATACCATGGTAATATAAGAATTTCATACCTGATAACTTAAGTACAAACACCGCGGTAACATTTTTTTACTAACGAGGAAAAAGTTGCTGAAAAGTATAGCACGGTAATTTTTATGTAAATTGCATGGTAATATAACAATTTCATACTTGATAACTTAAGTACAAACACCGCGGTAACATTTTTGACCAAGGAGGAAAAAGTTACTAAAAATATAACACGTTAGCTTAAGTACAAACAGCACGGTAACATTTTTGAACAAGGAGAAAAAAGTTCCGAAGAAATATAGCACGGTAATTTCTATGTAAATAGCATGGTATTATACGAACCTCATACCTGATAAATTTAGTCCAAACACTGCGGTAACATTTGACCAAGAGGGGGAAAATTGTTGAAATACTGTGGTGATTTGCATCTGAAAAAGGAGGGAAGGGGACGCCTGAGTTTGTGAACCATCTGAACCGGTGCAAAACGTCCATAAAAAAGTTCCAAATCCTAGACAAGTGAGTCTGTCTGTTTGAATTTTCAGTTTCATTCAATCTCATTTCAGGAAGGTACAAGTTTCGTGTAAGTTGAAAGAAACCAATAAGATGGTGTAGCCCAGTTGGTTGTTGTTGCTAAATTAGTTGTGGTAGGTTGTGGGTTCGATCCCCCCTCCCAGTGCATTTTTTCGCTTTTTTCAAGTTGCAAATGTGCATGCGCAGAATCGGGACAGGCCCGCCCCCAGCGGAGGGATTCGGGTGGCCCAGAAAATCGGGCGAAGGGAGAGGTTCGTGCGGGTGGAACGGGATGGCCCAGAAAATCGGGAGAAGAAGGGATGGGTTTTCGGAGGGGGTGTGGTGGTTTTCGCAATCTGGCACACGGTTGCCAGTTATCACAGTCCAAAAAAAACACTTTTAGCTACCTACAGTCGGATTCGGCAAATCAAAATCCCTTAAATGCCCGCGGATGCGCCCAATAGTAACCGGTCACGTCTCAATTTCCTTCTCTGCACCTGAGTCTCTCATATTTCATCCCCTAGATCCATACAAAATCAACAAAAAATGACAAGGTGATGATGAACATTATCCACAATAAAGGCGAGAACGAAGATGGTCAAGTGCATGACTCACAACCAAAGCAAGAGTCGCAACTGGGCACCCAGTTGTCGAACACTCGGCAGGTGTACACTAAGCAGTCATACTTTAAGTCGGACAACGACTGGCCGCCGCGTGTCGGTCTAAAGAATAAGAGAGGAACGCCTATTCGAACAAGGAAGATGAATTGATCTGTGAAGCATGGTCCGTCACTAGTATGGATCTGTTTCATGGCGCGGAGGGAAAGGGTGCGCCATTTTGACAAAGTGTGCATGATTGGTTTCATGACCAAAAGTGCTACGATCCCTACCGCGCGGAAGTGATCCATGATCGCAATCTGAAGTTGCTAGTCCTCTATATGTATATTGTCATCAACATCAAAATATAATTAAGGGCATAATTGCATTTTTTCACTTCAACAAAATACATACCCCATCTGTCTCAAAATAAGTGTTGCTGATGTAGTATAATTTTAGTACAAAGTTGTACTAAATCACCAACACTTATTTTGGGATGAGGGAGCATGTAACAGTTCACAAACTCATGACATGGTAATATTTGTCCCACCAACCACTCATCCTAAGAAAACATATCACATAATGCTCTCCTAAGGCCCATAAGGGTGACTTGACATGCGATAGATGTTTGCACATCACCAATAAAGAATTACACCACAACATAATACCATAACATTGAACTTTACTCAATTTTATATGTTACAAGCAACAAAGTTTCTCCCAAGTCCTCAAGAATGCCACGGACAACTCAACAACACATTATATTGATCATGATCAGTGGGGTAATGATACGAATAACAATATAAACATGCAAAATTTTCACCAATAAATCACTAAGCATCAACAACAAAACATCAAATAACACAAGGAAGTGATCTCAAAAACAAATCTGAGGTAATAGCCTTATAGATTGGAAAGTAGGGGTGTATGGAGGCGATGATGGAGATGGTGTTCGGCGATGATGTTCCCCATGAACGGAGTGCTAGTGATATCGATGGCTTTGATTTCCCCCACCCGGAGGGGAAGGATCCCGATAGATTAGCCCTACGAGAGTGAAAAGTATCCCTCTTTGTTTCTTCCTCGAAGATGGCAGCGAAAAATCAATTATTTTTAAAAGTTTTAGGGTAATATAGGACCAAGAGTGCTAGAGAGAGGCGGAGACATGCCCTATGGGCCCGCGCGGCCACTTGGAGGGACAGATTCGTAGAAAGAATAGTTCTATGACTCTTTTGTCGCAAAAAAACACAATGTTTATGATAAGTTTTTTTTCATAAACCACTAACCGACGAATTAGAGCACTTTGAACACTTTGAAAGGTGGGTCCCACTTGTCAAGAGCTGACTTGGCAAAAAATGCCATGTGTGTGTGCTCCTCTGTTATGCATTAATGCATTACATACAATTTTGTGTGCGTTGGGAGGGGCAGTTGGGGGCGGCGGCCTTCGCCAGAGTTCGGCGGTGTTCCTTATGGAGCCGCCCCGAGCACCTATATCTTCTTCTTAGACTAACACGGCATGCACGCGAGCGCGTCCTCCTCGCCACATTCCGTCGACAGAAGCTTGCCGCTGGAGGTCGACAGACAGGGAGACGTTGAAGTTCCGCCGCTAGCGCGAGCTTCAATGGCGAGTTGAGGCGAGGCTCCCGCGCTTCATCTTGTCCTCCAGGGGTGTATCAGCTCCCATCGGGCCCGACCACACTTTTGGTTCCGTGCCGAGCCGCACAGCTGGCTCCTGTCACCATGTCACCGAGCTACCACAGACGAGCAGCTTGTCGCCTCCCCATACCCATCACAACATGCACCCCAAAAGCACGAACAGAGCACAGGAAGGCAGCGCGCACACAAGCACACGTCACGCACGCACGCCGGCAGGAGCTCACCACGGTGTCCAGAGCAGCGATTCCTCCGCCGCACACGAGCCCCTCGCGACTCCGCCCTAGCCTTCCTTGGCTTGCCCACTACCGTAGCTCCTGCACGCGTCGCAGGATTTGTGGTCGAAGCCTTGCACATGGATTGGTACCGGTTGCCGCAAAGATGTGTGATCGAAGCCGTCAAGTAAGAGGCGGCCGAAAAGTAGCGATGTGCGGGGAACCGGATCCTCTAGCATTCACAAGGAATGTTAGAGAAGTTACAGTACCCTAACTTTCCTTCTTTCTATCCATATGATTAAGCCAAAATTACTAAAATTAATTTATAAATTGATGATCTACTATGTACATTTATAATAACTACATACAAACATCTACAATAAGTATCAACAGTAAACAACCTGCTAACAGCTCCTAACTTTTTTTCTTGAATTTACTTTTTTTTCGAGGGTACGCCAATGGCGTACCTTAGCTTTATAAAAGAGAGAAAAATATGTACAAGCGCTTACAATTTTTCTAGTTAGGAGTGTTGGGGAACGTTTCAGAAAACAAAAATTTTCCTACGGTTTCACCAAGATCCATCTATGAGTTCATCTAGCAACGAGTGATCGGATGCATCTACATACCTTTGTAGATCGCGAGCGGAAGCGTTCAAAAAAACGGGGATGAAGTAGTCGTACACGACGTGATCCAAATCACCGGAGATCCTAGCACCGAACGGACGGCACCTCCGCGTTCAACACACGTACGGTCAGCGTAACGTCTCCTCCTTCTTGATCCAGCAAGGGGAGAGGATAGGTTGAGGAAGATGGCTCCAGCAGCAGCACGACGGCATGGTGGTGATGGAGCTGCAGTACTCCGACAGGGCTTCGCCAAGCTCTATGGAGGAGGAGGAGGTATTGGAGAGGGAGAGGGAGGCGCCAAGGCAAGGGGTGTTGCTGCCCCCCTTCCCCCCCCCTTTATATAGGCCCCTGGGGGGGTGCCGGCCCTGGGAGATTGAATCTCCCAAGGGGGGCGGCGGCCAAGGGGGGTGGAGTGCCCCCCAAGGCAAGTGGGCGCCCCCCACCCTAGGGTTCCAACCCTAGGCGCAGGGGGTGGGCCTTGGGGGGCGCACCAGCCCACTAAGGGCTGGTTCCCCCTCCCACTTCAGCCCATGGGGCCCTCCGGGATGGGTGGCCCCACCCGGTGGACCCCCGGGACCCTTCTGGTGGTCCCGGTACAATACCGGTGACCCCCAGATCACTCCCGATGGCCGAAACTGCACTTCCTATATATAATTCTTCACCTCCGGACCATTCCGAAACTCCTCATGACGTCCGGGATCTCATCCGGGACTCCGAACAACATTCGGGTTACTGCATATACATATCCCTACAACCCTAGCGTCACCGAACCTTAGGTGTGTAGACCCTACGGGTTCGGGAGACATGCAGACATGACCGAGACGGCTCTCGTGCAATAACCAACAGCGGGATCTGGATACCCATGTTGGCTCCCACATGCTCCACGATGATCTCATCGGATGAACCACGATGTCGAGGATTCAATTAATCCCGTATACGATTCCCTTTGTCAATCGGTATTTTACTTGCCCGAGATTCGATCGTCGGTATCCCAATACCTCGTTCAATCTCGTTACCGGCAAGTCACTTTACTCGTACCGTAATGCATGATCCCGTAATCAAAACACTTTGATCACATTGAGCTCATTATGATGATGCATTACTGAGTGGCCCCGGTGATACCTCTCCGTCAAGCGGAGTGAGAAATCCCAGTCTCGATCCGTGTCAACCCAACAGACACTTTCGGAGATACCCGTAGTATACCTTTATAGTCACCCAGTTACGTTGTGACGTTTGGCACACCCAAAGCACTCCTACGGTATCCGGGAGTTACACGATCTCATGGTCTAAGGAAAGGATACTTGACATTGGAAAACTCTAGCAAACGAACTATGCGATCTTATGCTATGTTTAGGATTGGGTCTCGTCCATCACATCATTCTCCTAATGATGTGATCTCGTTATCATTGACATCCAATGCCCATAGTCAGGAAACCATGACTATCTATTGATCAACGAGCTAGTCAACTAGAGGCTTACTAGGGACATGTTGTTGTCTGTTATTCACACATGTATTACGATTTCCGGATAACACAATTATAGCACGAATAAAGACAATTATCATGAACAAGGAAATATAATAATAATGCTTTTATTATTGCCTCTAGGGCATATTTCCAACAGTCTCCCACTTGCACTAGAGTCAATAATCTAGTTACATTGTGATGAATCGAACACCCATAGAGTTCTGGTGTTGATCATGTTTTGCCTTAGGGAGAGGTTTAGTCAACGGATCTGCGACATTCAGATCCATGTGCACTTTACAAATATCTATGTCTCCATCTTGAACATTTTCACGAATGGAGTTGAAGCGACGCTTGATGTGCCTCGTCTTCTTGTGAAACCTGGGCTCCTTTGCAAGTGCAATAGCTCCAGTGTTGTCACAGAAGAGTTTGATTGGCCCCGACGCATTGGGTATGACTCCGAGGTCGGTGATGAACTCCTTCACCCAAATTGCTTCATGTGCTGCCTCTGAGGCTGCCATGTACTCCGCTTCACATGTAGATCCCGCCACGACGCTCTGCTTGCAACTGCACCAGCTTACTGCCCCACCATTCAAAATATACACGTATCCGGTTTGTGACTTGGAGTCATCCAGATCTGTGTCGAAGCTAGCGTCGACGTAACCCTTTACGACGAGCTCTTCGTCACCTCCATAAACGAGAAACATTTCCTTAGTCCTTTTCAGGTACTTCAGGATATTCTTGACCGCTGTCTAGTGTTCCTTGCCGGGATTACTTTGGTACCTTCCTACCAAACTTACGGCAAGGTTTACATCAGGTCTGGTACACAGCATGGCATACATAATAGAACCTATGGCTGAGGCATAGGGGATGACACTCATCTCTTCTATATCTTCTGTCGTGGTCGGACATTGACCTGAGCTCAATTTCACACCTTGTAACACAGGTAAGAACCCCTTCTTAGATTGATCCATATTGAACTTCTTCAATATCTTATCAAGGTATGTGCTTTGTGAAAGACCTATGAGGCGTCTTGATCTATCTCTATAGATCTTGATGCCTAATATATAAGCAGCTTCTCCAAGGTCCTTCATTGAAAAACTCTTATTCAAGTAGGCCTTAATGCTGTCCAAGAGTTCTATATCATTTCCCATCAAAAGTATGTCATCTACATATAGTATGAGAAATGCTACAGAGCTCCCACTCACTTTCTTGTAAACGCAGGCTTCTCCATAAGTCTGCGTAAATCCAAACGCTTTGGTCATCTCATCAAAGCGAATGTTCCAACTCCGAGATGCTTGCACCAGCCCATAAATCGAGCGTTGGAGCTTGCACACCTTGTCAGCATTCTTAGGATCGACAAAACCTTCCGGCTGCATCATATACAATTCTTCCTTAAGGAAACCATTAAGGAATGCCGTTTTGACGTCTATTTGCCATATTTCATAATCGTAGAATGCGGCAATTGCTAACATGATTCGGACGGACTTCAGCTTCGCTACCGGTGAGAAAGTCTCATCGTAGTCAACCCCTTGAACTTGTCGATAACCCTTAGCGACAAGTCGAGCTTTATAGATGGTCACATTACCATCTGCGTCTGTCTTCTTCTTAAAGATCCATTTATTTTCTATGGCTCGCCGTTCAACGGGCAAGTCAGTCAAAGTCCATACTTCGTTTTCATACATGGATCCTATCTCGGATTTCATGGCTTCTAGCCATTTGTCGGAATCCGGGCCCGCCATCGCTTCTTCATAGTTCGAAGGTTCACCGTTCTCTAACAACATGATTTCCAAGACAGGGTTGCCGTACCACTCTGGTGCGGAACGTGTCCTTGTGGACCTACGAATTTCAGTAGGAGCTTGATCAGAAGCATCTTGATCATCATCATTAATTTCCTCTCTAGTCGGTGCAGGCACCTCAGAAACGTTTTCTTGAGTTGCGCCATTTTCCGGTTCAAGAGGTAACACTTCATCAAGTTCTACTTTCCTCCCACTTACTTCTTTCGAGAGAAACTCCTTCTCTAGAAAGGATCCATTCTTGGCAACAAAGATCTTGCCTTCGGATCTGAGGTAGAAGGTATACCCAATAGTTTCTTTAGGGTATCCTATGAAGACGCATTTTTCCGACTTGGGTTCGAGCTTTTCAGGTTGAAGTTTCTTGACATAAGCATCGCATCCCCAAACTTTTAGAAACGACAGCTTAGGTTTCTTCCCAAACCATAATTCATAATACGGTGTCGTCTCAACAGATTTCGACGGAGCCCTATTTAAAGTGAATGCGGCAGTCTCTAAAGCATAGCCCCAAAAAGATAGCGGTAAATCGGTAAGAGACATCATAGATCGCACCATATCTAATAGAGTGCGATTACGACGTTCGGACACACTATTACGCTGAGGTGTTCCAGGCGGCGTGAGTTGTGCAACTATTCCACATTTTCTTAAGTGTGTGCCAAATTCGTGACTCAAGTATTCTCCTCCACGATCTGATCGTAGAAACTTGATTTTTCTGTCACGTTGATTTTCAACCTCACTCTGAAATTCCTTGAACTTTTCAAAGGTCTCAGACTTGTGTTTCATTAAGTAGATATACCCATATCTACTCAGGTCATCAGTGAGGGTGAGAACATAACGATAGCCACCGCGAGCCTCAACACTCATTGGACCGCACACATCGGTATGTATGATTTCCAATAAGTTGGTTGCTCGCTCCATTGTTCCTGAGAACGGAGTCTTGGTCATTTTACCCATGAGGCATGGTTCGCACGTGTCAAATGATTCATAATCAAGAGACTCTAAAAGTCCATCTGCATGGAGCTTCTTCATGCGTTTGACACATATGTGACCAAGGCGGCAGTGCCACAAATATGTGGGACTATTGTTATCAACTTTAACTCTTTTGGTATTCACACTATGAATATGTGTATCATCACGCACGAGATTCATTAAGAATAGACCATTAACCATCGAAGCATGACCATAAAACATATCTCTCATATAAATAGAACAACCATTATTCTCGGATTTAAATGAGTAGCCATCTCGAATTAAACGAGATCCAGACACAATGTTCATGCTCAAACTTGGCACTAAATAACAATTATTGAGGTTTAAAACTAATCCCGTAGGTAAATGTAGAGGTAGCGTGCTGACGGCGATCACATCGACCTTGGAACCATTCCCGACGTGCATCGTCACCTCGTCCTTCGCTAGTCTCCGTTTATTCCGCAGCTCCTGCTTTGAGTTACAAATGTGAGCAACTGCACCGGTATCAAATACCCAAGAGCTACTACGAGTACTGGTAAGGTACACATCAATTACATGTATATCACATATACCTTTTGTTTTGCCAGCCTTCTTGTCCGCTAAGTATTTGGGGCAGTTCCGCTTCCAGTGACCACTTCCCTTGCAATAAAAACATTCAGTCTCGGGCTTGGGTCCATTCTTTGGCTTCTTCCCGGCAACTTGCTTACCGGGCGCGGCAACTTCCTTGCCGTCCTTCTTGAAGTTTTTTTACCCTTGCCCTTCTTGAACTTAGTGGTTTTATTCACCATCAACACTTGATGTTCCTTCTTGATTTCTACCTCTACTGATTTCAGCATAGCATATACCTCAGGAATGGTCTTTACCATCCCTTGCATATTGTAGTTCATCACAAAGCTCTTGTAGCTAGGTGGAAGCGACTGGAGGATTCTGTCAATGACCGCTTCATCCGGGAGATTAACTTCCAGTTGAGTCAAGCGGTTGTGCAACCCAGACATCTTGAGTATGTGTTCATTGACAGAGCTATTTTCCTCCATCTTACAGCTAAAGAATTTGTCGGAGACTTCATATCTCTCGACCCGGGCATGAGCTTGGAAAACCATTTTCAGCTCTTCGAACATCTCATATGCTCCATGTCTCTCAAAACACTTTTGGAGCCCCGGCTCTAAGCTGTAAAGCATGCCGCACTGAACGAGGGAGTAATCATCGGAACGTGACTGTCAAGCGTTCATAACGTCTTGTTCTGTAGGGAGAACATGTGCGTCACCCAGCGGTGCTCGTAGGACATAATCTTTCTTGGCAGCTATGAGGATGATCCTCAGGTTCCGGACCCAGTCCGTATAGTTGCTGCCATCGTCTTTCAGCTTGGTTTTCTCTAGGAACGCGTTGAAGTTGAGGACTACGTTGGCCATTTGATCTACACGACATATTGTAAATATTTTAGACTAAGTTCATGATAATAAAGTTCATCTAATCAAATTATTTAATGAACTCCCACTTAGATAGACATCCCTCTTCTAGTCATCTAAGTATAACATGATCCGAGTCAACTAGGCCGTGTCCGATCATCACGTGAGACGGACTAGTCAACATCGGTGAACATCTTCATGTTGATCGTATCTTCTATACGACTCATGCTCGACCTTTCGGTCTTCTGTGTTCCGAGGCCATGTCTGTACATGCTAGACTCATCAAGTCAACCTAAGTGTTTGCATTGTTGGGGAACGTAGTAATTTCAAAAAAATTCCTACGCACACGCAAGATCATGGTGATGCATAGCAACGAGAGGGGAGAGTGTTGTCTACGTACCCTCGTAGACCGAAGCGGAAGCGTTGACACAACGTAGAGGAAGTAGTCGTACGTTCTCCTCGCGATCCAACCGATCACAGCACCGTTACTCCGGCACCTCCGAGTTCTTGGCACACGTTCAGCTCGATGACGATCCCCGGGCTCCGATCCAGCAAAGCGTCGAGGAAGAGTTCCGTCAGCACGACGGCGTGGTGACGATCTTGATGTGTTACCGGCGCAGGGCTTCGCCTAAGCACTGCAACGATATGACCGAGGTGGAATTTGGTGGAAGGGGGCACCGCACACGGCTAAGGAACGATCCGTAGATCAACTTGTGTGTCTTTGGGGTGCCCCCTGCCCCCGTATATAAAGGAGCCAAGGGGGAGGGGCTGGCCGGCCAAGCTAGGCGCGCCAGGAGAGTCCTACTCCCTCTGGGAGTAGGATTCCCCCCCCCAATCCTAGTTGGACTAGGATTCTCCAAGGGAGAGAGAGAGAGAGAGAGAGAGAGAGGGGGGGCGCCCACCTCTCCTAGTCCTAATAGGACTAGGGGAAGGGGGGGAGGTGCGCAGCCCATGAGGGCATCCCTCTCACCTCTCCTCCAAGGCCCATGTTGGCCCATTATGCTCCCGGGGGGTTCCGGTAACCCTCCCGGTATTCCGGTAAAGTCCTGATTTTACCTGGAATGCATCCGATGTCCAAACATAGGCTTCCAATATATCATTCTTTACGTCTCGACCATTTCGAGACTCCTCGTCATGTCCGTGATCACATCCGGGACTCCGAACTCCTTCGGTACATCAAAATGCATAAACTCATAATAACTGTCATCGTAACGTTAAGCGTGCGGACCCTACGGTTCGAGAACAATGTAGACATGACCGAGACACGTTTCCGGTCAATAACCAATAGCGGGACCTGGATGCCCATATTGGCTCCTACATATTCTACGAAGATCTTTATCGGTCAGACCGCATAACAACATACGTTGTTCCCTTTGTCATCGGTATGTTACTTGCCCGAGATTCGATCGTCGGTATCCAATACCTAGTTCAATCTCGTTACCGGCAAGTCTCTTTACTCGTTCCGTAATACATCATCTCGCAACTAACTCATTGGTTGCAATGCTTGCAAGGCTTTATGTGATGTGCATTACCGAGAAGGCCCTGAGATACCTCTCCGACAATCGGAGTGACAAATCCTAATCTCGAAATACGCCAACCCAATATGTACCTTCGGAGACACCTGTAGAGCACCTTTATAATCACCCAGTTACGTTGTGACGTTTGGTAGCACACAAAGTGTTCCTACGGTAAATGGGAGTTGCATAATCTCATAGTTAAAGGAACATGTATAAGTCATGGATAAAAGCAATAGCAACATACTAAACGATCGGGAGCTATGCTAATGGAATGGGTCATGTCAATCAGATCATTCAACTAATGATGTGATCTCGTTAATCAAATAACAACTCTTTGTTCATGGCTAGGAAACATAACCATCTTTGATTAATGAGCTAGTCAAGTAGAGGCATACTAGTGACACTCTGTTTGTCTATGTATTCACACATGTATTATGTTTCCAGTTAATACAATTCTAGCATGAATAATAAACATTTATCATGATATAAGGAAATAAATAATAACTTTATTATTGCCTCTAGGGCATATTTCCTTCAGTCTCCCACTTGCACTAGAGTCAATAATCTAGATTACAAAGTAATGATTCTAACACCCATGGAGTTTTGGTGCTGATCATGTTTTGCTCGTGGAAGAGGCTTAGTCAATGGGTCTGCAACATTCAGATCCGTATGTATCTTGCATATCTCTATGTCTCCCACCTGGACCAAATCCCGGATGGAGTTGAAGCGTCTTTTGATGTGTTTGGTTCTTTTGTGAAATCTGGATTCCTTTGCCAAGGCAATTGCACCAGTATTGTCACAAAAGATTTTCATTGGACCCGATACGCTAGGTACAACACCTAGATCGGATATGAACTCCTTCATCCAGACTCCTTCATTAGCTGCTTCCGAAGCGGCTATGTACTCAGCTTCACATGTAGATCCCGCCACGACGCTTTGTTTAGAACTGCACCAACTGACAGCTCCACCGTTTAATGTAAATACGTATCCGGTTTGCGATTTGGAATCGTCCGAATCAGTGTCAAAGCTTGCATCGACGTAACCGTTTACGACGAGCTCTTTGTCACCTCCATAAATGAGAAACATATCCTTAGTCCTTCTCAAGTACTTAAGGATGTTCTTGACCGCTGTCTAGTGATCCACTCCTGGATTACTTTGGTACCTGCCTGCTAAACTTACAGCAAGGCACACATCAGGTCTGGTACACAGCATTGCATACATGATAGAGCCTATGGCTGAAGCATAGGGAACATTTTTCATTTTCTCTCTATCTTCTGCAGTGGTCGGGCATTGAGTCTTACTCAACTTCACACCTTGTGCCACAGGCAAGAACCCTTTCTTTGCCTGATCCATTTTGAACTTTTTCAAAACTTTGTCAAGGTATGTGCTTTGTGAAAGTCCTATTAAGCGTCTTGATCTATCTCTATAGATCTTAATGCCCAATATGTAAGCAGCTTCACCGAGGTCTTTCATTGAAAAACTCTTATTCAAGTATCCCTTTATGCTATCCAGAAATTCTATATTATTTCCGATCAGTAATATGTCATCCACATATAATATCAGAAATGCTACAGAGCTCCCACTCACTTTCTTGTAAATACAGGCTTCTCCAAAAGTCTGTATAAAACCAAATGCTTTGATCACACTATCAAAGCGTTTATTCCAACTCCGAGAGGCTTGCACCAGTCCATAAATGGATCGCTGGAGCTTGCACACTTTGTTAGCTCCCTTCGGATCGACAAAACCTTCTGGTTGCATCATATACAACTCTTCTTCCAGAAATCCATTCAGGAATGCAGTTTTGACATCCATTTGCCAAATTTCATAATCATAAAATGCGGCAACTGCTAACATGATTCGGACAGACTTAAGCATCGCCACGGGTGAGAAAGTCTCATCGTAGTCAATCCCTTGAACTTGTCGAAAACCTTTTGCAACAAGTCGAGCTTTATAGACAGTAAAATTACCATCAGCGTCAGTCTTCTTCTTAAAAATCCATTTATTCTCAATTGCTTGCCGATCATCGGGCAAGTCAACCAAAGTCCACACTTTGTTTTCATACATGGATCCCATCTCAGATTTCATGGCCTCAAGCCACTTTGCGGAATCTGGGCTCACCATCGCTTCTTCATAGTTCGTAGGTTCATCATGGTCTAGTAACATGACTTCCAAAATAGGATTACCGTACCACTCTGGTGCGGATCTTACTCTGGTTGATCTACGAAGTTCAGTAGAAACTTGATCTGAAGTATCATGATCATTATCATTAGCTTCCTCCCTATTTGATGTAGGTGTCACAGAAACAGATTTCTGTGATGTGCTACTTCTCAATAAGGGAGTAGATACTGTTATCTCATCAAGTTCTACTTTCCTCCCACTCACTTCTTTCGAGAGAAACTCCTTCTCTAGAAAGTTTCCGACTTTAGCAACAAAAATTTTGCCTTCGGATCTGTGATAGAAGGTATACCCAATAGTCTCCTTTGGGTATCCTATGAAGACACATTTTTCCGATTTGGGTTCGAGCTTATCAGGTTGAAGCTTTTTCACATAAGCATCGCAGCCCAAACTTTAAGAAACGACAACTTTGGTTTCTTGCCAAACCACAGTTCATAAGGCGTCGTCTCAACGGATTTTGATGGTGCCCTATTTAACGTGAATGCGGCCGTCTCTAGAGCATAACCCCAAAAAGATAGCGGTAAATCGGTAAGAGACATCATAGATCGCACCATATCCAGTAAAGTACGATTACGACGTTCGGACACACCATTACGTTGTGGTGTTCCGGGTGGCGTGAGTTGCGAAACTATTCCGCATTGTTTCAAATGTAGACCAAACTCGTAACTCAAATATTCTCCTCCACGATCAGATCGTAGAAACTTTATTTTCTTGTTACGATGATTTTCCACTTCACTCTGATATTCTTTGAATTTTTCAAATGTTTCAGACTTGTGTTTCATTAAGTAGATATACCCATATCTGCTTAAATCATCAGTGAAGGTGAGAAAATAACGATATCCGCCACGAGCCTCAACATTCATTGGACCACATACATCAGTATGTATGATTTCCAATAAATCTGTTGCTCTCTCCACAGTACCGGAGAACGGTGTTTTAGTCATCTTTGCCCATAAGGCACGGTTCGCAAGTGCCAAGTGATTCATAATCAAGTGACTCCAAAAGTCCATCAGTATGGAGTTTCTTCATGCGTTTTACACCGATATGACCTAAACGGCAGTGCCACAAATAAGTTGCACTATCATTATCAACTCTGCATCTTTTGGCTTCAACATTATGAATATGTGTATTACTACTATCGAGATTAAGTAAGAACAAACCATTCTTTAATGGCGCATGACCATAAAAGATATTACTCATATAAATAGAACAACCATTATTCTCTGATTTAAATGAATAACCGTCTCGCATCAAACAAGATCCAGATATAATGTTCATGCTCAACGCTGGTACTAAATAACAATTATTTAGATCTAATATTAATCCCGAAGGTAGATGTAGAGGTAGCGTGCCGACCGCGATCACATCGACTTTGGAACCATTTCCCACGCGCATCGTCACCTCGTCCTTAGCCAATCTTCGCTTAATCCGTAGCCCCTGTTTTGAGTTGCAAATATTAGCAACAGAACCAGTATCAAATACCCAGGTGCTACTGCGAGAATTAGTAAGGTACACATCAATAACATGTATATCATATATACCTTTGTTAACCTTGCCATCCTTCTTATCCGCCAAATACTTGGGGCAGTTCCGCTTCCAGTGACCAGTCTGCTTGCAATAGAAGCACTCAGTTTCAGGCTTAGGTCCAGACTTGGGTTTCTTCTCTTGAGTAGCAACTTGCTTGCTGTTCTTTTTGAAGTTCCCCTTTTTCTTCCTTTTGCCCTTTTTCTTGAAACTAGTGGTTTTGTTAACCATCAACACTTGATGCTCCTTTTTGATTTCTACCTCCGCGGCTTTTAGCATCGCGAAGAGCTCGGGCATAGTTTTGGTCATCCCTTGCATATTATAGTTCATCACGAAGCTCTTGTAGCTTGGTGGTAGTGATTGGAGAATTCTGTCAATGACGCAATCATCCGGAAGATTAACTCCCAGTTGAATCAAGTGATTGTTATACCCAGACATTCTGAGTATATGCTCACTGACAGAACCGTTCTCCTCCATTTTACAGCTATAGAACTTATTGGAGACTTCATATCTCTCAATCCGGGCATTTGCTTGAAATATTAACTTCAACTCCTGGAACATCTCATATGCTCCATGGTGTTCAAAACGTCGTTGAAGTCCCGGTTCTAAGCCGTAAAGCATGGCACACTGAACTATAGAGTAGTCATCAGCTTTGCTTTGCCAGACGTTCACAACATCTGGCGTAGCTCTTGCACCAGGCCTGGCACCCAGCGGTGCTTCCAGGACGTAATTCTTCTGTGCAGCAATGAGGATAATCCTCAAGTTACGGACCCAGTCCGTGTAATTGCTACCATCATCTTTCAACTTTGCTTTCTCAAGGAACGCATTAAAATTCAACGGAACAACAGCACGAGCCATCTATCTACACAACATAGACAAGCAAGATACTATCAGGTACTAAGTTCATGATAAATTTAAGTTCAATTAATCATATTACTTAAGAACTCCCACTTAGATAGACATCCCTCTAATCCTCTAAGTGATCACGTGATCCAAATCAACTAAACCATGTCCGATCATCACGTGAGATGGAGTAGTTTCAATGGTGAACATCACTATGTTGATCATATCTACTATATGATTCACGCTCGACCTTTCGGTCTCCGTGTTCCGAGGCCATATCTGTTATATGCTAGGCTCGTCAAGTTAAACCTGAGTATTCCGCGTGTACAACTGTTTTGCACCCGTTGTATTTGAACGTAGAGCCTATCACACCCGATCATCACGTGGTGTCTCAGCACGAAGAACTTTCGCAACGGTGCATACTCAGGGAGAACACTTCTTGATAATTTAGTGAGAGATCATCTTATAATGCTACCGTCAATCAAAGCAAGATAAGATGCATAAAAGGATAAACATCACATGCAATCAATATAAGTGATATGATATGGCCATCATCATCTTGTGCTTGTGATCTCCATCTTCGAAGCACCGTCATGATCACCATCGTCACCGGCGCGACACCTTGATCTTCATCGCAGCATCGTTGTCGTCTCGCCAATCTTATGCTTCTACGACTATCACTACCGCTTAGTAATAAAGTAAAGCATTACATCGCGATTGCATTGCATACAATAAAGCGACAACCATATGGCTCCTGCCAGTTGCCGATAACTCGGTTACAAAACATGATCATCTCATACAATAAAATTTAGCATCACGTCTTGACCATATCACATCACAACATGCCCTGCGAAAACAAGTTAGACGTCCTCTACTTTGTTGTTGCAAGTTTTACGTGGCTGCTACGGGCTTTAAGCAAGAACTCATCTTACCTACGCATCAAAACCACAATGATAGTTTGTCAAATAGACTCCGTTTTAACCTTCTCAAGGACCGGGCGTAGCCACACTCGGTTCAACTAAAGTTGGAGAGACAGTCTTCCGCAAGCCATCTATGTGCAAAGCACGTCGAGGGAACCGGTCTCGCGTAAGCGTACGCGTAAGGTTGGTCCGGATCGTCTCGTCCAACAATACCGCTGAACCAAAGTATGACATGCTGGTAGGCAGTATGACTTGTATCGTCCACAACTCACTTGTGTTCTACTCGTGCAAATAACATCAAACCATAAAACCTAGGCTAGGATGCCACTGTTGGGGAACGTAGTAATTTCAAAAAATTTCCTACGCACACGCAAGATCATGGTGATGCATAGCAACGAGAGGGGAGAGTGTTGTCTACGTACCCTCGTAGACCTAAGCGGAAGCGTTGACACAACATAGAGGAAGTAGTCGTACGTTCTCCTCGCGATCCAACCGATCACAGCACCGTTACTCCGGCACCTCCGAGTTCTTGGCACACGTTCAGCTCGATGACGATCCCCGGGCTCCGATCCAGCAAAGCGTCGAGGAAGAGTTCCGTCAGCACGACGGCGTGGTGACGATCTTGATGTGTTACCGGCGCAGGGCTTCGCCTAAGCACTGCAACGATATGACCGAGGTGGAATTTGGTGGAAGGGGGCACCGCACACGGCTAAGGAACGATCCGTAGATCAACTTGTGTGTCTTTGGGGTGCCCCCTGCCCCCGTATATAAAGGAGCCAAGGGGGAGGGGCTGGCCGGCCAAGCTAGGCGCGCCAGGAGAGTCCTACTCCCTCTGGGAGTAGGATTCCCCCCCCCCCCAATCCTAGTTGGACTAGGATTCTCCAAGGGGGAGAGAGAGAGAGAGGGGGCGCCCACCTCTCCTAGTCCTAATAGGACTAGGGGAAGGGGGGAGGCGCGCAGACCATGAGGGCATCCCTCTCACCTCTCCTCCAAGGCCCATGTTGGCCCATTATGCTCCCGGGGGGTTCCGGTAACCCTCCCGGTATTCCGGTAAAGTCCTGATTTTACCTGGAATGCATCCGATGTCCAAACATAGGCTTCCAATATATCATTCTTTACGTCTCGACCATTTCGAGACTCCTCGTCATGTCCGTGATCACATCCGGGACTCCGAACTCCTTCGGTACATCAAAATGCATAAACTCATAATAACTGTCATCGTAACGTTAGGCGTGCGGACCCTACGGTTCGAGAACAATGTAGACATGACCGAGACACGTTTCCGGTCAATAACCAATAGCGGGACCTGGATGCCCATATTGGCTCCTACATATTCTACGAAGATCTTTATCGGTCAGACCGCATAACAACATACGTTGTTCCCTTTGTCATCGGTATGTTACTTGCCCGAGATTCGATCGTCGGTATCCAATACCTAGTTCAATCTCGTTACCGGCAAGTCTCTTTACTCGTTCCGTAATACATCATCTCGCAACTAACTCATTGGTTGCAATGCTTGCAAGGCTTTATGTGATGTGCATTACCGAGAAGGCCCTGAGATACCTCTCCGATAATCGGAGTGACAAATCCTAATCTCGAAATACGCCAACCCAATATGTACCTTCGGAGACACCTGTAGAGCACCTTTATAATCACCCAGTTACGTTGTGACGTTTGGTAGCACACAAAGTGTTCCTACGGTAAATGGGAGTTGCATAATCTCATAGTTAAAGGAACATGTATAAGTCATGGATAAAAGCAATAGCAACATACTAAACGATCGGGAGCTATGCTAATGGAATGGGTCATGTCAATCAGATCATTCAACTAATGATGTGATCTCGTTAATCAAATAACAACTCTTTGTTCATGGCTAGGAAACATAACCATCTTTGATTAATGAGCTAGTCAAGTAGAGGCATACTAGTGACACTCTGTTTGTCTATGTATTCACACATGTATTATGTTTCCAGTTAATACAATTCTAGCATGAATAATAAACATTTATCATGATATAAGGAAATAAATAATAACTTTATTATTGCCTCTAGGGCATATTTCCTTCATGCATGTGTAAATCTGTCTTACACCCGTTGTATGTGAACGTTAGAATCTATCACACCCGATCATCACGTGGTGCTTCGAAACAACGAACTGTCGCAACGGTGCACAGTTAGGGGGAACACTTCTTGAAATTATTATGAGGGATCATCTTATTTACTACCGTCGTTCTAAGTAAACAAGATGCAAAACATGATAAACATCACATGCAATCAAATAATAAACGTGACATGATATGGCCAATATCACATAGCTCCTTTTGATCTCCATCTTGGGGCTCCATGATCATCTTGTCACCGGCTTGACACCATGATCTCCATCATCATGATCTCCATCATCGTGTCTCCATGAAGTTGCTCGCCAACTATTACTTCTACTACTATGGCTAACGCGTTTAGCAATAAAGTAAAGTAATTTACATGGCATTTCTCAATGACACGCAGGTCATACAAAAATAAAGACAACTCCTATGGCTCCTGCCGGTTGTCATACTCATCGACATGCAAGTCGTGATTCCTATTACAATAGCATGAACATCTCATACATCACATATAGATCATTCATCATTCATCACAACTTTGGCCATATCATATCACAAAGCACTTGCTGCAAAAACAAGTTAGACGTCCTCTAATTGTTGTTGCAAGTTTTACGTGGCTGAATTAGGGTTCTAGCAAGAACGTTTTCTTACCTACGTAAAAGCCACAACGTGATTTGTCAACTTCTATTTACCCTTCATAAGGACCCTTTGCATCGAATCCGCTCCAACTAAAGTGGGAGAGACAGACACCCGCCAGCCACCTTATGCAACTAGTGCATGTTAGTCGGTGGAACCGGTCTCACGTAAGCGTACGTGTAAGGTTGGTCCGGGCCGCTTCATCCCACAATACCGCTGAAGCAAGATAAGACTAGTAGCGGAAAGAAAGTTGACAACATCTACGCCCACAACAAATTGTGTTCTACTCGTGCAATAGAGAACTACGCATAGACCTAGCTCATGATGCCACTGTTGGGGAACGTTGCAGAAAACAAAAAATTTCCTACGGTTTCACCAAGATCCATCTATGAGTTCATCTAGCAACGAGTGATCAGATGCATCTACATACCTTTGTAGATCGCGAGCGGAAGCGTTCAAAAGAACGGGGATGAAGTAGTCGTACACGACGTGATCCAAATCACCGGAGATCCTAGCACCGAACGGACGGCACCTCCGCGTTCAACACACGTACGGTCAGCGTAACGTCTCCTCCTTCTTGATCCAGAAAGGGGAGAGGAGAGGTTGAGGAAGATGGCTCCAGCAGCAGCACGACGGCGTGGTGGTGATGGAGCTGCAGTACTCCGGCAGGGCTTCGCCGAGCTCTATGGAGGAGGAGGAGGTATTGGAGAGGGAGAGGGAGGCGCCAAGGCAAGGGGTGTTGCTGCCCCCCTTCCCCCCCCTTTATATAGGCCCCTGGGGGGGCGCCGGCCCTGGGAGATTGAATCTCCCAAGGGGGGCGGCGGCCAAGGGGGGTGGAGTGCCCCCCAAGGCAAGTGGGCGCCCCCCCACCCTAGGGTTCCAACCCTAGGCGCAGGGGGTGGGCCTTGGGGGGCGCACCAGCCCACTAAGGTCTGGTCCCCCCTCCCACTTCAGCCCATGGGGCCCTCCGGGATGGGTGGCTCCACCCGGTGGACCCCCGGGACCCTTCTGGTGGTCCCGGTACAATACCGGTGACCCCCAGATCACTCCCGATGGCCGAAACTGCACTTCCTATATATAATTCTTCACCTCCGGACCATTCCGAAACTCCTTGTGACGTCTGGGATCTCATCCGGGACTCCGAACAACATTCAGGTTACTGCATATACATATCCCTACAACCCTAGCGTCACCGAACTTTAAGTGTGTAGACCCTACGGGTTCGGGAGACATGCAGACATGACCGAGACGACTCTCGTGCAATAACCAACAGCGGGATCTGGATACCCATGTTGGCTCCCACATGCTCCACGATGATCTCATCGGATGAACCACGATGTCGAGGATTCAATTAATCCCGTATACGATTCCCTTTGTCAATCGATATTTTACTTGCCCGAGATTCGATCGTCGGTATCCCAATACCTCGTTCAATCTCGTTACCGGCAAGTCACTTTACTCGTACCGTAATGCGTGATCCCGTGATCAAAACACTTTGATCACATTGAGCTCATTATGATGATGCATTACTGAGTGGGCCCGGTGATACCTCTCCGTCAAGCGGAGTGACAAATCCCAGTCTCGATCCGTGTCAACCCAACAGACACTTTCGGAGATACCCGTAGTATACCTTTATAGTCACCCAGTTACGTTGTGACGTTTGGCACACCCAAAGCACTCCTACGGTATCCGGGAGTTACACGATCTCATGGTCTAAGGAAAGGATACTTGACATTGGAAAACTCTAGCAAACGAACTATGCGATCTTATGCTATGTTTAGGATTGGGTCTCGTCCATCACATCATTCTCCTAATGATGTGATCTCGTTATCATTGACATCCAATGCCCATAGTCAGGAAACCATGACTATCTATTGATCAACGAGCTAGTCAACTAGAGGCTTACTAGGGACATGTTGTTGTCTGTTATTCACACATGTATTACGATTTCCGGATAACACAATTATGGCACGAATAAAGCCAATTACCATGAACAAGGAAATATAATAATAATGCTTTTATTATTGCCTCTAGGGCATATTTCCAACAAGGAGTCACAAGCCGACCCTAACCGAGCCTCCACCCCACTCCCACACTCTACTCGACTACTCGGATACTAGTTGTCCTCCAAACGCTCCTGCCATGGCCCAAGTCCTCAAATCATCGAAGATCGAGTCCATCGTATCGCCTTCGTTCTTGGTCTTGCCAGATCCAAAGACCCTCACGTTCCTCTGTTTCCAAAGTGTCCAGCATATTAGCATTACGAACGTGTCGAACCCTTTCCGAGTTTGCTTGTGAATTTGTTTCCTAGCTTCCGTCCACCATTGCACCAGCCTAGAGTCATTAGCAGGGCAAAGCTCGATCCTCAAACCCATTCTGGCAATGCAACGAAACCACACTTGTCGCGAGAACACGCACTGCTGCAAAATATGGTCCACCGTGTCCTCCTCCTGGTCGCATAAGTAGCATCTAGATGTTTGGTCTTGCAACCCATGTCTCGTCCTTCTGTCCGACGTCCATAATCGGTATTGTACTGCCAACCACATGAAGATCTTACACGCAAGTGGAGCCCAATATTTCCAGATTCCTCCGAATGAGTGAAATCTCACTCCTCCCTCACAGACCATCTTGTATGCTGATGATGCCGTGTAGACTCCTGATTCGTTCCAAGCCCAAATGGGTCGGTCTTCCAACTGTTCATCTAATTGAACCTCGAAGATGACATTGTAGCATGGTGACTTTCCTTGTGAATGTTAGAGGATCCGGTTCCGATGAGCGGTGCACGAGTCGCAGTGCTCGCTCTGGTGCGGCTTGCTGGTCGGCCGGCCGCAAGGGCTTGCGGTGCGTGCCTAGCTCGAGGCCGGATCCCTATAGAGTGGGGCAAGGCGGATGGGGTGCTAGCGAGCGGCGGGCCGTGCGGGACATGGCAGCAGGGCGCCATGACGGAGACGATGCCATGATGGGAGTCGAGGAGGAGGGAGCGTGGTGGGGATGGCTGCCCGAGGGGAGGGATGGTGGTGATGGCGGAGGACTAGTCAACGCACAACGAGCGGGCCCCACCTGTCATATGTGATGGTTCTTCCGTCCTTGCATACTCCATCTGCAAGTGACCAAACACGGCCGATATATCTCCCGAACCCAACCACAGCAGAGGCAGCATCAATCAAACCCTCCTCAAGGCACTCCCAACAGTCCGGCGTCACTTCCCCTTTCTCCCTCTTCCCCTCCACCTTCCTTCGTTCCTCCTCATGGCAACAGAACCTCTGCAGTGCAAGGTACCTCCCCCAAACCCAGCACTGTCGCTCTCGCTCGCCGTGTTATTATTACTCGAGCCTCACCCTCCAGGCCTCCTTGATTTCTTGGCGTGCAGACTCTGGTGCTCCGGGTGTCCATCCACTGCGAGGGATGCAAGAAGAAGGTGAAGAAAGTGCTGCAGGGCGTCGATGGTGTGTCGTCGGCTCTCCAACATTTTCACTCTGCTGTCTTCACTTGTCCATCTATTTCGCTTGCTCCTGTGAAAGGGATTTTCCTCTCATTCCATAGATTCGCCTTTTTCTGAAGGCGTGTACAGATGCGACATCGACGCCCGGAGCAACAAGGTGACGGTCGCCGTCACCGGCAACGTCAGCGCCGACGCCCTGCTGAAGAGGCTCCGCAGGTCGGGCAAGAACGCCCAGCTGTGGCCGGGGCGGCAGCAGCAGCAGCAGCAGCAACTGGCCGTAGGAACCCAGAGACCCGGAGAAACCAAGAACGACGCCATCCAGCCAGACAAGCCCGGTGGCACTGGCACCGCCCACAAGCCGGCGTCCGGCGACGAGGGGACAAACGCCGCAGACAAGAGCAACTCCAAGGCCACCCATGAAGAAGATCCCAACAAAGTCGTCCGCGAGACCGCGAAGCCGGCTCAAGACGACCCGGCGAGCACCAATGCGGACGCCGACGGCAACGACGCTGTCAGCCATCGCAGCAAGGAGCCCACGGCGGATCAATCCAACGGCCCCGAGAGGAAGCGGAAGCTGCGGCAGGAGGAGAAACCGGTAGATGCCATCGCCACGGTGGTGGTGGCGGCAGCATCGGACCAAGGCAGCCACACTTGCCACTCACCACCACACCTGCAGCAGCAGCAGCCGCCGCCGCCGGTGCACGTCCTGAGCTACAGCATGGCGCGGCCGAGCGCGAGCGCGGCTTACTACGCCGCCGCGCCGGCGACGGCAGCGCCAGGCGCGAGGTCCCTGCCGCCGCAGGAGCTCCCGTACGCGTACCCACCGTGCTGCCACTACTCGCGGCCGTCGCCTTGGGCGCCGCAGATAGGCGCGGCTTCGCCGGCGCACTACTCCTACGCCGATCTTTTCAGCGACGACAATGCCAACTCCTGCAGCGTGATGTGAGGGAGTTGTAAGAATCGGCTTAACCTTAATTTACCGTCAAGTTAATTGCAGTTAG
Source organism: Aegilops umbellulata (assembly GCA_032464435.1). Lineage (NCBI taxonomy): Eukaryota > Viridiplantae > Streptophyta > Magnoliopsida > Poales > Poaceae > Aegilops > Aegilops umbellulata. The sequence continues at coordinate 381,993,562 of CP136054.1, forward strand.
TTGAGTCTATCTAAGGATAGTTAGTAGATTGTGCTACTAGTAGAAACATCACGAGGTTCTGATGCTCATCACACGTCCAGGCTCGAAGCAGTTTGTAAGGTGACATTTCTTGTGCTTGTGATGACCCAACTTTGTAAAATTATCAAGGCAACCTGGCCATCAGTGCCTTTAATTAATCAGGTTTCTCTTTTCCTCTTCTCATTTTCTTGTTGCATCTAGATGTAAATTATTTGCCAATTGTAGTGAGATGACTGCCTTGGCATGAAGCCTGAATTTCTCCCAAACTTGCCAAAAAATTAAATACTGCCAACAAGTCCGTTCAAGGAAGGGTAGTTTGTCATGAGCTCGTGATTCTATTGCATGAGAGTTCGTTGGAATGTGATGATTTGGCAATCACAGTTTTGGTCAACATGTTCATGTCAAGACTGACTTAACTGCCGACTCCAAAAAAAGAAAAGACTGGCTTAACTGAATCAGTGTTTTATGTCACGCAAGAAACCTGCATGATGTGGATTGACAGGACTGCAAAGACCGAAGTGAACATGTTGCTTCTGATTGCCACCGAATCGAGACAACACTTTCCATGCATTAACCTGATCATGATCATAAAATTTCACAATTTGTGATTTACCCTGACTTGTCCCCTCTTAATTCATTTTTCGCGCCTTCAGAAAAGGGAAACAAGAGAAGGCTCGAGTTGACACTGTCCTCTTCCTCATTGAATGGCCTGACCAGAGCAACCACCCAGCAAAAGCAACACTAGATTCACCTTTTGACACGGCAGGATATGCTGAAGCCAACATGGCAAAGTGCATTTATAATGCTGCAGAGGGCAGTGCATGGCAAGACCAGCTTTGGCCTGGGGCATGGTGCAGCACGACGACCATGGCCACCAGAGCTCAAAGGCCACCATGCTCAAGCAGAGATTTTGCATCCACAGCTCAAGACATCTACTGCTGCTAGTACAGCTTGTTAGGATAGAGGCAACAAATGTGAGAAATCCATGTTCGAGCAAAATGCAACAAGCAGCTTGAGCAGCCGAGCATGAGCCTTGTCTCTTGTGGTAACAAACAGGCAGTAGAACTAGCGGACAAAATTATTGTTCTGACCCATTGTGCAAAGAAAATCCTGATTTGGCCTCGTTCCAAAAAAAAAAAAAAAACGTTTCTGATCTTTTTTTGTGACGCCAAGATCCCTGGCGTCTGGGTTACAAAGCAGACGTCAGGGGCCCTGGCGTCTGGCCCCTGGCCCGCACTGCCCGCCTGCTCGTTGACCTGCTGACGTGGCAAAGGGGCCAGACGCCAGGGACCCTGGCGTCTGGCCCTGGTAACAGAATAACCCTTGGAGAAAGTGTGTGAGACCCACCACACACACTTTCCCCAATCCACAACCCGAGCTTGAAGAAGACTTGGAGCTCCCACACTCTCTCCTACCCCTCAAGCTCCCCCTCAAATTCTCTCCAAAAGGTACATCCCTTAGGTGGATCTTTCCATCACTTTGTTGCTCTTGTTAATCTTCCCCAAATCATCCAATTATTTTTTGTCAAATCTTTTTATTTTGATTGCATTTTATACATGTTGGTGGAACCCTAGTTCATGTTTTCTCCCTTATGTTAGTGTGAATGGTTTGGTTAACTTTGATAATATAATGCTATGCATGGTGTGTAGTAGGAATATATGCTTGTTGAGTAGAAAGATTGGGGGTTAGGGTTAGTTAGTGATTAGGGTTAACTTTGCTTAGTGTGTGTTAATTAGTGATACTTTTGTGGACATCACCAATAATTTAGTCTTGATATGATTTGGATATAATTAGATGTATTTGGATAAACACACCAATTCTCATTGAAGTCTTAAATGCATTCATGTTATTTTTAGATGGAGAGACTTGTTAATGTTCATTACATGGACAAGGAGGCATTCTTGAGTAACAATGCCGACACGGGTGAGGAACCATTGGTTTTTGATACAAGCCCCAGCTATGAGGATGTTGTTGCAAAAGTGAGACAAGTCTTAGAGTGGATGGACACCAATGTTGATGTTAAGTTAATAGGAAGGTATGATGTTGGAGTTGGAGCCAAATCTCGCTTGAAAAGTATGCCTATCACCTCGGATTTGCATTGGGATGTATACAAGGAAAAAGTATCCCAATCGGAAGACAAGTCACTTGAATTGTTTGCCACCAAGGTTGAATCTCCTCGGTTTACCATTGATTTGAACCGGCATGTCTCTTCCCCAATGGATGACATGAGCGAGAGGACAATGGTGCCACTTGTTGAGCATAGGGTTGTGGTTGATGCCCCCAATGTTTATCCCCCACCACGTCCCCGTGTACCATCTATCAAAGCAAATGAGGTTGAGTTGTATGCCCCCAATGCTTCTAGCCAACCACCAACTAGCCAAGCAAATGAAGTTGAGGTGATTGCTAGTGACGAAGTAATTCAAGAGGATGAAGATGCTTATGATGACGACGAAGAGCAAGAGGAAGGGTTTCATGGTAATGATGTTGGTGACTTGGATGCGTACATAGCGCAAAAGGACATGGATCGTGACTTGCCTTTTAGGCGTCAATATGCGTATGACTCGGATGACGAGGGTCCAGTTGAATAGTTGGACGAAGATGGATTCACAAAGGAGGAGAACCAAATCCACTTTGAGCTGACGGGCTTACAAAAAAGAACTCACTTGTTTAAATATCTCAGCCTTGCCCATAAAGCTGTTGTTGACGGTGGAATGAGAATGACGGGCGTATTGCTGCATAACCATGTCATTGGCATCCTGAGGGCACGGATTGGTGTTTTCTCTGACCATTTTTAGCCAAGAATGCCTCACTTTCGCGGTATCGGCCTTGCCTTCCTGAGGGCCCTCGGGCTGAACACCAATTAAATCGGCAGTCCGTTCTCGCCAATTACCCACGCTGACACGACCGGTAACAGCTTGTCCGTTGATAGGAAGGCCGCTTATCATAGCCATGTCCTGTAGGGTCATCGTCATCTCCCCACATGGAAGGTTGTAACACCCCAGATGTAACTTGCCATAATTGTAACCTCAACTCTTGCCATTTTCGGCTATGTGATATGATATTCCCTCCATGGTTGGGTTTTCCTTTTTTTTTTCATTTTGTTCATGTCATGCATTTCATATCATGTCATCATGTGCATCGCATTTGCATACGTGTTCGTCTCAAGAATCCGAGCTTTTTCCCCGTTGTCCGTTTTGCAATCCGGCGCTCCTATGTCCCCCGGCGTCCCCTTTTACCTTTTTCCGTGAGCGGGTATTAAACCTTCTCGGAATGGACCGAGGTTTGTCAAGCGGCCTTCGTATAGCACCGGTAGACCGCCTGTCAAGTTTCGGGTCATTCGGAGGTCGTTTGATACCCCAACGGTTAACCGGGTAACCGTGAAGGCCTCGTGTGTGTTGCAGCCCAAAACCCCTCCAAAACAGCCCAATAACCCATCTAAGACACTCCCATGTCCATCGCCGTTCGATCACGATCGCGTGGCCGAAAACCGCTCTCCATTTGGAGCTCCCTAGCTCCCTCTACCTATAAATATGTGCTCCCCGTCCAAATCTCGCAGTCCAAACCCTAGCCCCGCTCCTCCGCGCCGCCGGACGTGTCCGCCCGCGCCGGACGCGTCCGCCCACCGCGTCACCCCGATGAATCAGGGCGCGCCACGTCGCCTCGCCGCCGCCGCTAGCCAATCCGCGGCCGCCACGTCACCCGCAGCTCGCCCCACTTCGCCGGGGCCCGAGGGAGCCCAGATCCGGCCCTCCCCGGGCCCGAGTTGGGCCGCCGCCCCGCCCGTCGCTGTCCCGCGGCGCGCCGCCTGCCGTCCGCCGCCCGCTCGCCGTGCCGCGCGCCACCCCGCTAACTCCGGCGCGCCGCCGCCGCCCTCCATCGCCGGCGCCGCTCGCCGCCGCCGCGCCGCGCCTCCCCGGCAGCTCCCCGCGCCTCGCGGCAGCTCCTCCGCGCCCCACGCCGAGCGCCGCCGCCCCGCAGCTCCCCGCCGGCGCCGTCCTCGCCGTCCCACGGCCGGATCCGCGGAGCTCCGGCCATCTCCTCCGGCGAATCCCCCGGATCCAGATCTAGACTCAAGGGTTGACTTCTCCTCCCCCCGATATTCGTCTAAGTCATTTTCTGTTGCATTTTTATGTCATATTTATCGCGTGAAATCTCTGCACTCGTGGCTCCGTTTTGGGCGTATAGCATATCAAATTGTTCGCCTCGATGAGTACATCATTTCTTATCATTGCGTCATTTTCATTTGAGCTCACCTTGATGCCCGAAATGCTGTTAGAAGTGGGCTATGTGATGTTAGTTTCAGATCTGTTATCAGAACATGCACTTTTGTTATTTTTGCCATGATTGATGTGTGCACCCTATGAAGTTGAGTCCTACATGTGTTTTGAAATATGCCATACTATCTTTCCAGGGGTGTATGCCATGTATTTTCGTGATCTTTGTGGTGACTAGCACAAGCATGCAAACTAGGGTACATAATGTTGCTGATTTCAGAGACTTAGTAATTTTGCTGTCATGACTTGCTGTTATTTTTATGCCATGTGTTCATGTTGTTTCAGAGAGATCCATGCCTCTTTTGAGCATGATCAGTAAGAGTGTTTTGAGCATATGGATTTGTTCTATCCATGCAAGCCTTTTTTCTAATTATGGAGTGCCATAGCTTGGGTCAATCAAGCTCTACTTTTGCTATAAAATATTACTGGCAGATTGTTTACATGTTATTCGATATTGCCAAGCTTGTTGTAGTTGATCCTTGCATGCTATGATGTTATTCTTGCCATGTCTAGCTTCTATGCCATGTCTTCTTGATGTATGTATGCTTAGTTTATCATGTAATGCTCTGTAGTGAGTGCATCGAGCTCGTAAACATGCCTACTTGTTATCTGTTTTTGACATGTCCAGTTTTCTGCTAAGTCTGAAACCTGTAACGAAACTTGCTTATTTGACATGGTTGTTATTATATTTTCTGGTCCTTTTTGGCTCATGGTCAGTAAGGGACTTTTGTTAAGTGCTTTGAGTAGATTCATGCCATGCCTTATGTTGCTATATACTATTCCTGTAGCATGTTGTTTGCTTGCTCTAACATGTCATTCTGATGTTAATTTCTGGCATGTTATTTTCACAAAGTCTGTGAACCTGTTATCTTTTGCACTTTTGCCATGCTTGTTTGCACCTGTTGTGGTGTGATTTAGCCGTAGCTCAGTGTTCATCTTTTGTCAAGCATCTTGAGTAGATTACTGTCATATGCTTTGCTGGTACGTTTGGGTGCAGTGGCTTAATTTCTTGTTGCTTGCTAAGTAGCATCATGCTGTTAATGGCAGAATCTTGTCATTCTTGTTTTGCTTGCCATTTGCAAACCGTGCATCCGATTCCGGTGATCTTTATATCGATTTCAACCAAAATCACCTAACCTTTCCAGTGGCATACTTCGTTTGCCAAGATTATGCCTTGTTCATCCTTGTCCTTCCGGAGCACGCATATGCATTACATATCACATCTCGCATATCATGCCATGTTTTGCATCATGTTGCTTGCGCATTGCATCGTGATTGATGTTTGTCCCCTTTGCTTGTGTTCTTGCTTTGGATAGAGCCGGGAGACGAGTACGTGAACGAGGAACCTGTTGAGAACGCTTACGAGGACCAAGCTTTCGACAACTCTGAGAACCTTGCAGGCAAGATGACCATACCCTCGAAATCACTTCTATCTTTACTTGCTAGATGCTCGCTCTTTTGCTATGCCTATGCTGAGACACCTACCACTTGCTATATCATGCCACCCATATTGCCATGTCAGCCTCTAACCATCCATGTCCTAGCAAACCGTTGATCGGCTATGTTACCGCTTTGCTCAGCCCCTCTTATAGCGTTGCTAGTTGCAGGTGAAGATGAAGTTTGTTCCTTGTTGGAACATGGAGATGTTGTTCCTTGTTGGAACATGTTTACTTGTTGGGATATCACAATATCTCTTATTTTAATTAATGCATCTATATACTTGGTAAAGAGTTGAAGGCTCGGCCTTATGCCTGGTGTTTTGTTCCACTCTTGCCGCCCTAGTTTCCGTCATACCGATGTTATGTTCCTTGATTTTTGCGTTCCTTACATAGTTGGGTGATTTATGGGACCCCCTTGACAGTTCGCTTTGAATAAGGCTCCTCCAGCAAGGCCCAACATTGGTTTTACCATTTGCCACCTAAGCCTTTTTCCCTTGGGTTATGCAGACTCAAGGGTCATCTTTATTTTTAACCCCCCCCCCCCCGGGCCAGTTCTCCTTCGATTGCTGGTCCAAACTAGAGCCCTTTGCAGCGCCACCTCGGGGCAACTCGAGACTTGGTTTTAGTTGTACGGACTGCTCATCCGGATGTGCCCTGAGGCCGAGGTATGTGCAGCTCCTATCAGGATTTGTCGGCACAATCGGGCGGCTTTGCTGGATTTGTTTTATTACTGTCGAAATGTCTTGTAGTCCGGGATTCCGAGACTGATCGGGTCTTCCTGGTAGAAGGAATATCCTTCGTTGACCGTGAGAGCTTATAATGGGCTAAGTTGGGACACCCCTGCAGGGTATTATCTTTCGAAAGCCGTGCCCGCGGTTATGCGGCAGATGAGAATTTGTTAATGTCCGGTTGTAGAAAACCCAAAGTTGATCTTAACTAAAACACATCAACCGCGTGTGTAACCGTGATGGTCTCTTCTCGGCGGGGTCCGGGAAGTGAACACGGAGTTAGAGTTATGTTTGACGTAGGTTGTTCTAGGATCACTTCTTGATCACTTCTAGCTTCACGACCGTGCTTTGCTTCTCTTCTCGCTCTCTTTTGCGTTGTTAGCCACCATATATGCTAGTCGCTTGCTGCAGCTCCACCTCACAACCCTATCCTGCCCATAAGCTTAAATAGTCTTGATCTCGCGGGTGTGAGATTGCTGAGTCCCCGTGACTCACAGATTCTACATAAACAGTTGCAGGTACCAACGATGCCAGTGCAGATGACGCAATCGAGCTCACGTGGGAGTTCGACGAGGAACGTGGCCGTTACTATGTGTCTTTTCCTGATGATCGGTAGTGGAGCCCAGTTGGGGTGATTCGGGGATCTGTGTAGCATTTGGGGTAGTCTTCTTTCATTTTGGTTCCGTAGCCGGACCTTGAGTGTATTTTGGATGATGTATGTTTATTTATGTATTGTGTGAAGTGGCGACTGTAAGCCAACTATGTATCTCTTTCCCTTATGTATTCCATGGGTTGTGTGATGATTACCTCACTTGCGACATTGCTTTCAATGCGGTTATGCCTCTAAGTCGTGCTTCGACACGTGGGAGATATAGCCGCATCGAGGGCGTTACAAGTTGGTATCAGAGCCTTCCCCGACCTTAGGAGCCCCCACTGATTGATTGTTTTTAGCGGCCGAGTTGTGTCTAGAAAAATGTTTTGAGTCATTTAGGAATTATATATCGGAGATTTTAGGAATTCTTTTTACTTCCCAGTCTCCTCATCGCTCTGGTAAGGCATCCTGACGTAGAGTTTCAACTCTTCTCTTCTCAAATTTCACTGAAAAAAATTCTAGGATCACGCGGGTATCTTAGAATCGTTCCGATGGTTTTATGATGACAACATTGTCTTGGTGCCTCCTGTCAGCAGGGGTTTAGTGGAGGTGTCCCGTGGAGTTGAGCTCCGAGGTGTTGTCGTCATAATTTTATCGTTGCAGTTCTAGAATACCTGAGTTTAGTACGCCGACATCGAAAATCTCTTTTGTACAATTGTTGGTGAGATAACCCTGATAGCCCAGTGCTGAGGCGAGTGCGGGAGTATTGCCATGACTCGTATAACGGATGCTTTTCGAAGGTTGAGGTAGACGATTTCTGAAGGTTTCTTGGTTATGTGTTGAAGGATGGATACAGCTGGATCTAGGTATTGTTAATTTGGGTGATATATTTTGTGTCCCCTGTATCCCCAACACCTGATTTCATAACCAGAAAGTTTCGGGAGTTTATAAGTGGGAATTCATGTAGCTCTAGTATTTCTTCCCGCAGATATTTGGTTCGTGATTGGGTAATCCTTACCAAGTATTTGTTCACATCCGTACCTTGTTGATTTTATTCCATACCTTTTGTCTAAGTGGCTTCTCAACTTATGGAAGTGTGATGATTTACTTTGGAATTCATTCGTTCATTCTCGTTCGGATGTTTATTGTGAAGACTATATGTTGCAATTTCGATCCTTTGATTCAGCTTGAATATATGTCTTTCAAGATGCTAATGGATGTCACCCTCTTCAGGATGGCTCCGCCAACGCGTCAGAATCCGGAACGCAATGAAGGAAGTCAGGCTAACCCTCCGCCTCCACCTCCGCCTCCGGAGGCATGGCAAGCCTTGATGACTGCCACAAATGCCAACGCTCATATTCTGATTCAGCTCTTGCAAGATCGCAACCAAGGGCAAGGTAATCAGGGAAATCAAGGCCAAGGCAACAATCAGTCGCGTTTTGCTACCCTCAATCAGTTCCTTGCAAATTGGCCAAAGTCTTTCAGCTACTGTGTCGAGGCCACAGACGCCGATGATTGGCTCGTGGACATCTACAAGCACTTCGAATGTAGCAATGTCAGACCTGAGGACTTTGTCAAGTTTGCCTCGTTTCAACTCAAAGATCAAGCTGCTGAGTGGTTCCAACAATACAAAGATTCCAGAGGAGGTCATGAGATTACCTGGGAGGATTTCCGCCGTGACTTCAAAGCTCATCACATTCCAGAAAGTGTTGTTGAGAGTAAGCGTGAGGAGTTCCGCAATCTCAAGCAAGGCAACATGTCTGTGTATCAATACAACACTCAGTTCCAGAAGCTCTCTCGTTTTGCGAGGCAAGACATCCCTGATGAGAAGAGCATGATTTACCAATTCAGGCGTGGTCTCAGAGAAGATTTGCAACTAGCTCTCGTGCTTTTTGAGCCGTTAAAGTATGATGAATTCTACAACATGGCACTGAAACAAGAAGCTGCTCAGCTCAAGTGTGAGGCCTCTAAGAAGAGAGTCAGAGACGCAGTTCAGTCTTCTTCTTCCTCACTTGTGGCAGCTAAGCAACAGAAGTTCTGGTTGCCTCCTCCTCCTCCGTTCCGTCAGCCTTATCAGCAGAAGAACTCAGGTGGTCGTGGATCTTCCCACCCACCCAACCCTGGCTATCAGAACAAGTCTCAGAACCAAGCTCCAAGACCAAATGCTCCTTATCATCGTCCGCTCTCAGAAGTGACTTGCAAGAAATGTCAGCAAAAGGGTCACTATGCGGACAAGTGCTTCAACCAAAGGCGCCTTCCGCCTCCTCCTCCTGTGAAATCGTCAAGCAATGCAGTGGTCAAGCATAATTCCCAGTCTGCAAAGGTGAACATGATGAACGCGGTTCAGGCAGAGGATTCTTCTGAAGTGATCATGGGTAATCTCTCAGTTAATGATATTCCTGCAAAAGTCTTATTTGATACTGGAGCATCGCATTCTTTCATTTCAAGACCTTTTGTGGCTATGCATGATTTGGCTACTCAAGTTTTGCCGAGACCTTTGTCTATTGTCTCTCCGGCGCGACAGTTGTCTTCTCGAGCTTATGTCCCGGATGTCTCTATCAAGATGGGTGACTATAGATTTCTGGCCAAACCAATTGTTCTTGGTGACTCTGATATTGATCTTATTCTCGGGATGGACTGGCTTTCTAAGCACAAGGCTCAGCTTGATTGTGCTGCCAGGGAAATTCAATTGACTCACTCTTCTGACGATGTGATCATTTATGCCGCTCGTGATGATACCATTCGGTTGTTTTCTCTCAATGAGAAGGGCGAATCGGATCCTATCTCTCAAATTCCAGTCGTTTGTGAGTACCAAGATGTCTTTCCAGATGAGCTTCCGGGTATGCCTCCTCACCGGCCAGTTGAATTCGTTATTGATCTTGAGCCTGGCACGGAACCCGTTTGCAAGCGCCCTTACAAGCTTGGGCCAAAAGAGTTGAAGGAATTGAAGAAACAACTCGATGAACAAGAGCGTCTGGGTCTGATCAGACCGAGTTCTTCTCCTTGGGGTTGTGGTGTTCTTTTTGTCCAGAAGAAGGATGGCACGGACCGACTTTGTGTCGATTACCGTCCATTGAACAAGAAGACAATCAAGAACAAGTACCCACTTCCCAACATCAATGAGCTATTCGAGCAACTCAAAGGTTCTAAAGTGTTCTCCAAGCTTGACCTTCGTATGGGTTATCATCAAATTCGCATTCATGAAGAAGATATTCCCAAGACAGCATTCAGAACAAGTTTTGGTTCTTATGAATATACTGTCATGTCATTCGGCCTTGTCAATGCTCCTCCAACATTCACTCACTTGATGAATTTCATCTTCAACCCCTACACCAATGAATTTGTCTTGGTCTATCTCGATGATATTTTGGTCTTCTCCAAGAATAAGAAGGATCATGCCATACATTTGCGATTGGTGCTCGACAAGCTCAGAGAGTATCAATTATATGCGAAGTTCTCCAAATGTGAATTTTGGCTTGATGAAGTTCTTTACCTTGGGCATATCATCTCTGCCAAGGGCATTGCTGTTAATCCTGAGAAGGTGTCTGCAGTCGTGAATTGGGAACCTCCTCAGAATGTCAAGCAGCTTCGCAGTTTTCTTGGACTTGCAAGCTATTGCCGAAGATTCGTTGAGAATTTCTCAAAGATTGCAAAGCCTCTTTCCAACCTCCTCCAGAAGCATGTGAAGTATGTCTGGTCTCCTGAGTGTGATGTTGCTTTCAACACTCTCAAAGAGAAACTTGTCACTGCTCCAGTGTTGACTCCTCCTGACGATTCCAAGCCTTATGAAGTTTTCTGTGATGCTGCTCTTCAAGGTCTTGGTGCTGTCTTAATGCAAGAGAAGAAGGTTGTGGCCTATACCTCTCGTCAATTGAAGCCCAACGAGAAGAACTACCCCACTCACGATCTTGAGTTGGCGGCAGTTGTCCACGCTCTAATAACATGGAGACATCTCCTGTTGGGAAGGAAAGTGGACATATTCACCGACCACAAGAGCCTCAAGTACATCTTCACTCAGCCCAACCTCAACCTCAGGCAGACTCGATGGGTCGAAATGATTCAAGAGTATAATCCGAGTATTGAATATACTCCAGGCAAGGCTAATGTGATTGCAGACGCTTTGAGCAGGAAGGCTTATTGCAACAGCTTAATCCTCAAGCCCTTTCAACCGGATCTTTGTGAAGCTTTCCGCAAGTTGAATCTCCAAGTTGTTCCTCAAGGTTTCCTTGCCAACCTCATCGTCTCTCCTACTTTGGAAGATCAAATTCGTGAGGCACAACTGATGGATACCATGGTGAAGAAGGTGAAACGTGGTATTGACAAGGGCATTTCCAAATACAAGTGCTATCGAGTTGATGATAGAGATACTCTTTTCTTCGAGGACCGGATCGTGGTTCCAAAGGGTGATCTTCGTAAAGTCATTATGAACGAGGCGCACAACTCTCTTCTGTCAATTCATCCCGGAAGTACGAAGATGTACCATGACCTCAAGCAGTCGTATTGGTGGACTCGAATGAAGCGAGAAATTGCTCAATTCATGAATGAATGTGATGTCTGCAGAAGGGTGAAAGCAGAACACCAACGACCAGCTGGTCTACTCCAACCCCTTGCTATTCCAGAATGGAAGTTTGATCATATCGAAATGGACTTCGTGACTGGTTTTCCAAAGTCCAAGCGTGGAAATGATGCCATCTTCGTCGTCATCGACAAGCTCACCAAAGTGGCTCATTTTCTTCCTATCAAAGAGTCTATCATAGCAGTGCAGCTGGCAGAGCTCTACACATCCAGAATTGTCTCCTTGCATGGCATTCCACAATTGATTTCTTCAGACCGTGGCAGCATCTTTACCTCCAAGTTTTGGGATTCTTTCCAGAAGGCCATGGGCACAAATATTCGCTTCAGCACAGCTTTCCACCCTCAAACTAGTGGACAAGTCGAGCGTGTCAACCAAATTCTTGAGGATATGCTTAGGGCTTGTGTTATCTCTTTCGGCATGAAGTGGGAGGATTGTCTTCCATATGCTGAGTTCTCTTACAACAACAGCTTTCAAGCTAGCTCGGGCAAAGCCCCATTCGAGATTCTCTACGGTAGAAAGTGTCGTACTCCTCTCAATTGGTCTAAGACGGGCGAACGCCAACTTCTTGGCAACGATTTGATCTCAGAGGCTGAGGCAATGTGCAAGGTCATTCGTGAGAATCTCAAAGCCGCGCAATCGCGCCAGAAGAGCTATTACGATAGCAAACATCGTGATTTGGCATTCGAGATCGGAGATCATGTCTACCTCCACGTCTCTCCAATGAAAGGAACTCGTCGCTTCGGTATCAAGGGGAAACTTGCCCCTAGATACGTGGGCCCTTTCAAGATCATCGGCAAACGAGGCGATCTCGCCTATCAACTTGAGCTTCCCTCCAACTTTGCAAATGTGCACGATGTATTCCACGTGTCACAGCTTCGCAAGTGCTTCAAGACGCCTGAGCGCACCATCAACTTCGAAGAGATTGATCTTCAAGAAGATTTGTCCTATCATGAGCATCCTGTTGCTATTCTTGAAGAAACTGAGCGCAAGACTCGCAACAAGTCCATCAAATTCCTGAAAGTGAAGTGGTCACACCATTCAGACCGAGAAGCCACCTAGGAGCGCGAGGACCACCTCCGTTCCGAATATCCGGAGTTCTTTCAGTCCTAGATCTCGGGACGAGATCGTCTCGTAGTGGTGGAGTGTTGTAACACCCCGGATGTAACTTGCCATAATTGTAACCTCAACTCTTGCCATTTTCGGCTATGTGATATGATATTCCCTCCGTGGTTGGGTTTTCCTTCTTTTTGCATTTTGTTCATGTCATGCATTTCATATCATGTCATCATGTGCATCGCATTTGCATACGTGTTCGTCTCATGAATCCGAGCTTTTTCCCCGTTGTCCGCTTTGCAATCCGGCGCTCCTATGTCCCCCGGCGTCCCCTTTTACCTTTTTCCATGAGCGGGTATTAAACCTTCTCGGAATTGACCGAGGTTTGTCAAGCGGCCTTGGTATAGCACCGGTAGACCACTTGTCAAGTTTCGGGTCATTCGGAGGTCGTTTGATACCCCAACGGTTAACCGGGTAACCGTGGAGGCCTCGTGTGTGTTGCAGCCCAAAACCCCTCCAAAACAGCCCAATAACCCATCTAAGACACTCCCATGTCCATCGCCGTTCGATCACGATCGCGTGGCCGAAAACCGCTCTCCATTTGGAGCTCCCTAGCTCCCTCTACCTATAAATATGTGCTCCCCGTCCAAATCTCGCAGTCCAAACCCTAGCCCCGCTCCTCCGCGCCGCCGGACGTGTCCGCCCGTGCCGGACGCGTCCGCCCACCGCGTCACCCCGACGAATCAGGGCGCGCCACGTCGCCCCGCCGCCGCCGCTAGCCAATCCACGGCCGCCACGTCACCCGCAGCTCGCCCCACTTCGCCGGGGCCCGAGGGAGCCCAGATCCGCCCCCCCCGGGCCCGAGTTGGGCCGCCGCCCCGCCCGTCGCTGTCCCGCGGCGCGCCGCCTGCCGTCCGCCGCCCGCTCGCCGCGCCGCGCGCCTCCCCGCGAACTCCGGCGCGCCGCCGCCGCCCTCCATCGCCGGCGTCGCTCGCCGCCGCCGCGCCGCGCCTCCCCGGCAGCTCCTCCGCGCCCCACGCCGAGCGCCGCCGCCCCGCAGCTCCCCGCCGGCGCCGTCCTCGCCGTCCCACGGCCGGATCCGCGGAGCTCCGGCCATCTCCTCCGGCGAATCCCCCGGATCCAGATCTAGACTCAAGGGTTGACTTCTCCTCCCCCCCCCCCATATTCGTCTAAGTCATTTTCTGTTGCATTTTTATGTCATGTTTATCGCGTGATATCTCTGCACCCATGGCTCCGTTTTGGGCGTATAGCATATCAAATTGTTCGCCTCGATGAGTACATCATTTCTTATCATTGCGTCATTTTCATTTGAGCTCACCTTGATGCCCGAAATGCTGTTAGAAGTGGGCTATGTGATGTTAGTTTCAGATCTGTTATCAGAACATGCACTTTTGTCATTTTTGCCATGATTGATGTGTGCACCCTATGAAGTTGAGTCCTACATGTGTTTTGAAATATGCCATGCTATCTTTCCAGGGGTGTATGCCATGTATTTTCGTGATCTTTGTGGTGACTAGCATAAGCATGCAAACTAGGGTACATAATGTTGCTGATTTCAGAGACTTAGTAATTTTCTGTATGACATGGTTGTTATTATATTTTCTGGTCCTTTTTGGCTCACGGTCAGTAAGGGACTTTTGTTAAGTGCTTTGAGTAGATTCATGCCATGCCTTATGTTGCTATATACTGTTCCTGTAGCATGTTGTTTGCTTGCTCTAACATGTCATCCTGATGTTAATTTCTGGCATGTTATTTTCACAGTGTCTGTGAACCTGTTATCTTTTGCACTTTTGCCATGCTTGTTTGAACCTGTTGTGGTGTGATTTAGCCGTAGCTCAGTGTTCATCTTTTGTCAAGCATCTTGAGTAGATTACTGTCATATGCTTTGCTGGTACGTTTGGGTGCAGTAGCTTAATTTCTTGTTGCTTGCTAACTAGCATCATGCTGTTAATGGCAGAATCTTGTCATTCTTGTTTTGCTTGCCATTTGCAAACCGTGCATCCGATTCCGGTGATCTTTATATCGCTTTCAACCGAAATCACCTAAACTTTCCAGTGGCATACTTGGTTTGCCAAGATTATGCCTTGTTCATCCTTGTCCTTCCGGAGCACGCATAAGCATTACATATCACATCTCGCATATCATGCCATGTTTTGCATCATGTTGCTTGCGCATTGCATCGTGATTGATGTTTGTCCCCTTTGCTTGTGTTCTTGCTTTGGATAGAGCCGGGAGACGAGTACGTGAACGAGGAACCTATTGAGAACACTTACGAGGACCAAGCTTTCGACAACTCTGAGAACCTTGTAAGCAAGATGATCATACCCTCGAAATCACTTCTATCTTTACTTGCTAGATGCTCGCTCTTTTGCTATGCCTATGCTGCGATACCTACCACTTGCTATATCATGCCACCCATATTGCCATGTCAGCCTCTAACCATCCATGTCCTAGCAAACCGTTGATCGGCTATGTTACCGCTTTGCTCAGCCCCTCTTATAGCGTTGCTAGTTGCAGGTGAAGATGAAGTTTGTTCCTTGTTGGAACATGGAGATGTTGTTCCTTGTTGGAACATGTTTACTTGTTGGGATATAACAATATCTCTTATTTTAATTAATGCGTCTATATACTTGGTAAAGAGTGGAAGGCTCGGCCTTATGCCTGGTGTTTTGTTCCACTCTTGCCGCCCTAGTTTCCGTCATACCGGTGTTATGTTCCTTGATTTTTTCGTTCCTTACATGGTTGGGTGATTTATGGGACCCCCTTGACAGTTTGCTTTGAATAAGGCTCCTCCAGCAAGGCCCAACATTGGTTTTACCATTTGCCACCTAAGCCTTTTTCCCTTGGGTTCTGCAGACTCAAGGGTCATCTTTATTTTTAAACCCCCCCGGGCCAGTTCTCCTTCGATTGCTGGTCCAAACTAGAGCCTTTTGCAGCGCCACCTCGGGGCAACTCGAGACTTGGTTTTAGTTGTACGGACTGCTCATCCGGATGTGCCCTGAGGCCGAGATATGTGCAGCTCCTATCAGGATTTGTCGGCACAATCGGGCGGCTTTGCTGGATTTGTTTTATTACTGTCGAAATGTCTTGTAGTCCGGGATTCCGAGACTGATCGGGTCTTCCTGGTAGAAGGAATATCCTTCGTTGACCGTGAGAGCTTATAATGGGCTAAGTTGGGACACCCCTGCAGGGTATTATCTTTCGAAAGCCGTGCCCGCGGTTATGCGGCAGATGGGAATTTGTTAATGTCCAGTTGTAGAAAACCCGAAGTTGATCTTAACTAAAACACATCAACCGCGTGTGTAACCGTGATGGTCTCTTCTCGGCAGGGTCCGGGAAGTGAACACGGTGTTGGAGTTATGTTTGACGTAGGTTGTTCTAGGATCACTTCTTGATCACTTCTAGCTTCACGACCGTGCTTTGCTTCTCTTCTCGCTCTCTTTTGCGTTGTTAGCCACCATATATGCTAGTCGCTTGCTGCAGCTCCACCTCACAACCCTATCCTACCCATAAGCTTAAATAGTCTTGATCTCGCGGGTGTGAGATTGCTGAGTCCCCGTGACTCACAGATTCTACATAAACAGTTGCAGGTACCAACGATGCCAGTGCAGATGACGCAATCGAGCTCACGTGGGAGTTCGACGAGGAACGTGGCCGTTACTATGTGTCTTTTCCTGATGATCGGTAGTGGAGCCCAGTTGGGGTGATTCGGGGATCTGTGTAGCATTTGGGGTAGTCTTCTTTCATTTTGGTTCCGTAGCCGGACCTTGAGTGTATTTTGGATGATGTATGTTTATTTATGTATTGTGTGAAGTGGCGACTGTAAGCCAACTATGTATCTCTTTCCCTTATGTATTCCATGGGTTGTGTGATGATTACCTCACTTGCGACATTGCTTTCAATGCGGTTATGCCTCTAAGTCGTGCTTCGACACGTGGGAGATATAGCCGCATCGAGGGCGTTACAAAGGTGGAACGAGTGAGTCTCCGGCCTCCAACGATCCACAAGTGCGGTCAGCGCCGCGTGGTTCACCGGCGGAGCGCGTCGCTTAAACTGCAACACGAATGGGAGAAGACCCAATCTTCGAATGTAAGGCTCATACCGCGGGTCGTAATCAAAGTCATCAGCGGAATGACCCCTCATGCGCATAGCAACTACAACCTGCAAATAAAGTGATGTTTTAATAATCAATACAAGAACACAAATAAGAAACAACGAAAATTGACCCAGTCTTGGTTCTTACATGTCCATTCTCAATGGCACGAGCACGATGCTCCTTATCCCACTCATCGATTAATCCGTCATACCAAGGTCCATCACCATCCGCCATCCTACAAAACAAATCACAAACATTTATGAATACATGAACAATATCAAACAATACAATTTTCTTCTCCAAGTCATGCATTCTTTTTTCCATATGACCACATCATTCTTCTCAAATATATGCATATCATCTTTCAATCAAATAAAATTCTCAAACAATATGGTGTCACATAACCATATGCACAATTTCATCATATGCAACATCTCTCTCTCCCTTAAAACACTCATATTCAAAACATATGCAAATACATAACATCTAATTTATACAACCCAATCTGTGGAACAAATCATGTCACATACAACCATCAATTTCATCATCTCTTTTGCAAAAAAAAAGCAAATAGGATAATCTACATATATATGAACCAAAAAATTTCTAATTGCATACATATTCAACAACACATCTTCTACTATCTACAAATCAACTATACCATCTAACAACTACAGAAAATTTACTAAAACAAAAACAACAAGTACTCATCTAACATCTCCCAATGATGAATAATGCAACCAAAAAGAGATGTTCTAATAAAAAAAATTGGAGGGAATGGGGGAGAATACCTCAAGGATGCTTGGGGGCCTCAGATCCACAAATTTGGGTGAAGGATTGAGCAGATCAAGGGGGGATTTGATGTGAGGGAGAAGAGGGGCGAGAGCCTCTGTTCTTGCGTTCGGCCGCCGCCAGGGAGAGGTTGGGGATGGGGGGATGGGTGGGCTGGGCCCGCGCGTGGTGTAAACCTACCGGGGCCAGACGCCAGGTACCGTCTGGCCCCTTTGCCACGTCAGCAGGTCAACAGGCAGGCGGACAGTGCGGGCCAGGGGCCAGACGCCAGGGCCCCTGTCGTTTGCTTCGTAACCCAGACGCCAGGGATCTTGGCGTCACAAAAAAAGTCAAATTCATTTTTTTTTACAGCCGAGGTGAGTTCAAGAATTTATTAGCATAAAAGGTCAGAAGAGTAATTTTGTCCAGAACTAGCAGCATGGTATGGGCTGCACACTCTGACAGTTATAATGGTGGCGTCTCAAGGACACGGGGGATCCGAGGCTGTGGTGAGACGGCAGTGAGTTTAATGGTGGGTCCACATGAACAGAACTGGGAAGCGAGTAAATGGAGTAGGACTGTAGAGCTCAGAAATTCAGCCTTTGCTTTCTCGAAAGAAATGTTAGATCAAAACTAGGAGTTGTCATAGTCTGAATGCCTAATCCTGGACATAGCAGGGGCATGCCTGTTTCACTGAGCTCCTATAAGATCAGGCAACAGGTCTCTTTGCTACTCCTTTTTCCTCTAGAGCCTTGGAGTTAGAGGGATCGTAAGGAAGACTGGGAAATGGTGTTAGCTTCAACAAGCGACTGTCTGTCACAACCTGAATTAAGCCTCACCAGATCGTGATTTCAGCGGATAATCACTCCCGTGATTTCATTTCACCCTCCTGGAATCGATACATCACCTACGATCGTGTAGCACGGTAGGGCCGGCCATAGCACACAGGCCACACGGGAGGGAGAGACATCGCTCCTCCAATCGCGCGAGCAAGTGCAGCTATGGCGGGCTGCTTAGCTTACAGGAGTCTTGTCACGTCAAGCCGATGGCAGGCCAGGCTATCAGCCGCTCACCAGCGGCATGGCATTGCTACAGCGGGCTAACCGGAAGAGGAATCAGGGCCGGCAGCGGCGCAGGTCAGCGCATGTATGGTCACCGATGGACAACAGGTAGCCGTAGCTAGGCTCTCTCGGCAGGAAGCGGCCGAATTCACTGTTTTGACCCTTTCTGAAAACTTTAGCACGATCTGACCCTAGTTTAAAATTTTTTCGTGATCTGACCCTCTTCCTATCGCCATCATCCTTGGCGGTAGGGTAACACGGCCTACCGCCGGAGGCGGCGGCGGTAAGACTTGACAGTGCCGCCGTCACGGCCATTCGTGGTTGAAAGTACCTTACCGCCATAGACTATGGCGGTAGGGCATCGAAGGTATAAATTACGTGTGACGCCCATTACTATTGAACCTTTGTGATGGAAAGTTGGCTAGCGCATGTGAGTTTTGTTTGGCAGGAACTTGAGTTCGAATCTTCATAGGGCCATATTTTTTGTTTATTTTTATTTTGTCCAATAAAAAGTAAAAAAATTGTCCAATTAATCTGAGGATATGGATTATTGGTAAAAACTTTTTTAAAATTATTTGTAACTGCTTTATAAAATTCCCGCAAATATATAAACAAATATGATAATATCAGTGAACTTTGGTAATGTCGTGCTGATCATGCATGTTAGTGGAGCTGTAGATTGTGTGGCCTTGGAGTGGAGGCTGCTATATGGACGGATATTCAAGACAGTTATCATTCTTGCCGAGCAGAGCAATGCATATCTTGCTGTTGACTGCTGCACTCTGTCACACACATACAAGTGAGTGCTTATTACCCCCAAATAACTCTTCTTTGACTTGCATTTATAGATATTCTCCAAAACATGGTCACCACTTGATATGAAAATCAAACTGCATAATGGTTAATATAAGATGAAATTGTATCTTCAGTCAAATCCAATGCCACCAGAAGTTCTGAACCATTTAATCTAAAACAGCTCCTAACTAGATTACAGTGTTGAACCTAGTGCCAATTAAAATGAATGATTTGTAATAGATGATGTTCCTATATTAAGTTATTATCTCAGGTTCTTCGCAAATACACACATTTTTTGCCCAGTTAACTATGGTATGCTATTACACTCCCCTCAACCAAAGAGTTGCATGATGAACGAGGTTTGTATTTGCTTTAATTATCAGAATTATTGACAGCCATAGATGGTGCCATCCATAACATCATATTTCTTTTTCCATTTCTTGGCATCTGTTAGCTTATTGATACCTATGATGTGACTAAAGCTAGGTCTGGTTACTAAAGCAAATCAAATGCAACAGAAAAATGATCATCCCCAATTTCTGTTTGCAAGTTCAACTATTGGGCATAAAAGATAATCTTACCGATGAGCTTTATATCATCGTGCTATTTTCATCATTATAACTAGTCGGGAGATATGACATTATATTGACTTCACTTTCCTTCTAGACGCTCTTTTAGTTCTATCTTGATATATGTACAGTATCATCTTACGCGAATTATGCTAATCATATGAACGTCATTTTGCAATTTGTCATTAGGTATCTGGCCAAGGTGTTCGGAAGATATGGTGGTGCAGATGGATTTCTCTTCCTGCAATACCACATGATTCTTAACTACTGGAACCTTCCGCAAGCCGACAAGGAAAAACTCTGGATAAATAAAAATATATTTTTTACCAATAATGCAGTTACGAATAAGTAAAAAAATGTTTTTACCAAAAATACATATCCTAAGATTAATTGGAAAAATTATTTATTTATTACTAGGTAAAATAAAAATAAACAAAAAATATGGCCTTATGAAGGCTCGAACCCAAGACTGATCATAGCTACCACACACACGCTAGCCACCTTTCCAGCAGAGAGATTGAGTTACAAAAGGCGTCGCGCATTATTTATACCCTCGCTACCCTACCGCCATAGACTATGGCGGTAGGGTATTATCAACATTGGACGACCATGACGGCACCGTTAAGTGCTACCGCCGTAGTACTTGGCGGTAGGCTGTGTTACCCTACCGCCAAAAACGATGGCGGTAGAAAAAGGGTCAGATCACGAATTTTTTTCAAAG
This sequence comes from Aegilops umbellulata, assembly GCA_032464435.1. Classification (NCBI taxonomy): domain Eukaryota; kingdom Viridiplantae; phylum Streptophyta; class Magnoliopsida; order Poales; family Poaceae; genus Aegilops; species Aegilops umbellulata. The sequence goes on from CP136054.1 coordinate 382,014,276, forward strand.
TAGGATCAAATTGTGTTAAAGTTTTCAAAAAGGGTCAAAACAGTGAATTCGGCCGCAGGAAGCCAAGCCTCCTAGCGAGTAGTAGAAGCTACTATGCATTTATGCTGAGCCCACGAGAAGACGTGTCCAAAGCAGAAAATAGAGTGGACCTAGCCAGCATAGGAAAAAATATCAAGTGCTTCGGCAGCTTATACTACCTTCATCCTGATTTATTAGTCCCCATTGTAATTTGTGCTAAATTTTAATCAAAAGTTTAACTAAAAAATGGTAGTGCATGTCAACAAAAATTATATCGTTGGATTTGTATTTGAACATAGTTTTTGATGATATATTTTTTGGTGACATGCATGAACATTTTGTGAGTTAAATTTATGGTCAAAATTAGGCATAAATTAAAATGGGGACTAATAATCCAGGACGGAGGTAGTATTCTAGAAGCACCTGGAGATCCAACGGTCATTTGAGGAGATTAGGATGTACATGTAATTGGGTGACTCTGGGAGGTTTTCTTTTCTTGGTTTCAATAATGAATACATGTAGCAACAACTCACCCACATAAAAATAGATAGAAAGGGGTTACATTGGCTTATGCATTTGTTTGCCATATAGGAAATTTAGAGCCTTTTTTGGTTCAAAGAAATTTCATATAGGAATTGCGTTAACCTACGGTGCAACCATTTTTTATAGTTTCATGTATTTTTTTTAGTTATTATAGGATTCGATATGTCATGACAAACTAATCCTACATTTTTCATACTAGTTGAGGTGGTTTTGGAATATTGTGAACAAAAGAGGACTTTACAAATGGAAAAGAAAATGCGTGTGCAAAGTGGATTGTTGAATCTATGGTCTATATAGTTGTGAGAAAAATCTCAAAACAAATAACAGTTCATACAAATCACGCAAAAAATAGGATCAAATATGTCATGTGAAAGAGTTAAGCTGAATATTTTCACTTCTTTTCCAGATACATCTGACCCCTTTTCATATTTTTTGCATGGTGTTTAGAAGTTGCACAACATCACATGTTATAACATTGCTATAAATTTTTAGATGTTGTAAAGGTGCACAAGTACCTAAACTCAAGCACAAAACATTACATATATGCATATATGTAATTCATAATCACTTCCAAATATTCTATCAATAAGATAAACGTGTATTGGCTAAAATAAGATTCCCGCCTCAAAGTCCACATGTGAATGGAATGGTATAGCAAATGTTCTAAATAACATGAATCAACAAACATTGGTAGATAGCTTAGATTTTATGCGGGAGAACTACATAAGGTATGTGAAACCTCCACATAATGAATGTTGCGTCTTTTCAATACTTAACATCTTTTTCTTTTTTTCCGAAAAGGAGTATAACCCTGGCCTATGCATCAAAAGATGCACACGACCATATATTATTTAAGAAATAGATTTCAGTAGCCGAACAAATTCGACCTGAAAAAGAAAACCCATGTGCCTCACGTTTGTAGCTTCACCAAGGAACTACGAAAAGACATAAATAAACGGAAAGTACACAACCCCTAAACTAAGCCTTCAAGAAGAAAATGTCGCACGTGCGCCGGTGGTGACGAGTCCAACCATAGGCCGGTCTCGGGATTTTCATTCCCAAAATCGAGTTTTTATCCCCTAAAAAAATGAGTTTTGATCCACCACCTTCAGCCCTACAGGAAGCAAACGCCGTCGACATAGACTGATGAGAGATTTCCACTCAAGTGTGCATACTCGTCGTTGAAATTGTATCTATCATCATTCCTTGTATAGCTATCGACGCTCGGTAGCCGAATACTGCTTAAGGAGATACCAAAAGACAAACTGCATCACCTCGGTCACTGTAGCACCACCTTTGATCCAACAACAACAAGCATGTCAAGCATGTCTTGTCGCCTCTATAGGACTATGTGCAACAAAAAATAAGTACCACCTCCAAGTCCGCATGCAAATGGGATGGTACAGCAAATGTTCTTATAATGTAAGTAGATAAAAAAAACATTGCAAGGTAGCTTGGATTTCCTGCGCGAGAACTAACTAAAACATAACCTCTCATTTGCTAAAAGATCGGCAAAACGATTTATTTTTATCAATTACTTTCAGTGCTCAAAGTAACGCAACAACTAGAACAGTTACGAATGTCAAACGCAGAAAATGCTCAAAACAAATGTCAAACGCAGAACTAAAACATGGCTCGTCTCCAATAGGCACATCTAACATTCTAAATGACTCCTCACAAGCCAGAACTAATCCATTTATTTATTCCAGGAGGGTTCTGAAATCAAGCCGCAGCAATGCGCTTCCTTGCCTCTTCAACGATGGTGAGCTTGATGCCCTTGCCCTTGGGAAGAGAGATCCACGCCTTCGTGTCCTTGCCAATGGTGAAGACGTTGGCCAGGCGGGTGGCGAACTGATGGCCGAGGGCGTCCTCGACGTGGATGGTCTCGAAGCTGCCCTCGTGCTTCTCCCTGATCTTGATCACCCCGATGCGCCCGGTGTTCCTACCTCCGGTCACCATCACAAAATTCCCGACCTCAAACTTGATGAAATCGACAATCTTGTTGGTCTCCAGGTCAATCTTGATAGTGTCGTTGGGTTTGATGGCAGGGTCAGGGTAGCGGATGGTGCGGCCGTCGTAGGTGTTGAGGGAAGGGACACCCTTCTGCCCACATTGCACGGTCCTAACCTTGCAGAGCTTGAACTGCAGAACATATTACAAACTCAATAACAGAAACAAGGATCCGGAAAAAAGTGATACAATTCTCAAGCCACAAGATAATCATCAGTAGAAATATGTTCTTTTCACCATTTACTGAGTTTAGTTTTTGAAAAGCAAAACAGAAAACAACCTGAGCAAAGTATACAGATGTAACCACATCGGGAACTTTGGATAGAAAATAGTACGAACAAGTAACTAGAAAAATCAAAACGACAGTAGGCTTTAGAGAAGCAACTTAATCGATATATAAGTCTTGTATGATTTTTTTAATGAATTGGCCTTCTAACAGTCACACGGAACATGGAAAATTACGGTGGTGAATTTAGCATATCACACAAGCATACCAATTGATGTAAAAATATCATACTATCACAGAGAAGCATACAAAGCAAGAACAGCTCGTATTCTGGACAATTGTACAGATGCTTTTACCTTAGCCTCCTCATCCTTGATGCTGTGGAGACGGAAGCGACCCTTGGTGTCGTAAAGAAGGCGGAAGTTCTCCCCTGTCTTCGGGATCGACACAACATCTGCAGAACAGAGTGAATTAATAACAGAGTCTGCAACATCTCATAAACAATAAATGAATTACTAGTGCGTATTGAAGATCTGGATCAATCACAAGCAAGAAAGAAAAATTACCCATGAATCCAGCAGGATATGTCTTGTCAGTCCTAACCTTCCCATCAACCATAATATGTCGCTGCATCATGATCGAAACAACTTCACGATAGGTCAGAGCATACTTCAGCCTGTTCCTGAGCATAAGGATCAATGGCAAGCACTCCCTAGCTTTGTGGGGACCCGAAGACGGCTTGGGTGCCTGCTCAACAGAAATTATCATAAGTACTGAGCAAATATAACACATGCGTATCCCGTCATTCTTTAAAATTTGAACATCATATTTAGAGTTATCAAATATACTTACAAATGCTCCACCAAGCTTTTCAACCATCCAATGCTTAGGGGCATTGAGCCTCTTCACATGCTTCTTCAGACCTCTCGCCTGTCGACAGAAAGAAAAGAAAAATGTATACCCGGTGATTTCTTCACAAAATAAGCCTTACTTCCTTGTGCTTCTATCTATCTGTGGACTAATCATTTAATTATGTGATTCAGTGGCATAGAAAACCATCAGCACAAGTAGAGCAATCTAGAAAATAACGTTTTTGCTTTACTGAAAAAAAAACTTAATACCATTGTCTACTTCTGCAGACCATACCAGAGATTGAACAACATAATGGGTGGTAACTTCACAAATGATGTAAGCTTTACCTCTAGAGCAGTGGTGTATTATTCCCGATAGCATGGAAGCGTCACATAAATAATACAGAAAACCATCCCAACATCCTAATTGGGTAAACTCCTTTAGCAATTTACTAGAGCAATCAAAATTTCAGAAGAAGAAAAACAGCGCCCATTGGCATGGACAACCAGAAAAAAAAAATCTCATACTCATCCAACTTGCATCCGAAATCGACAAACAGGGTATTTAGAACTGCATAACAGGCAATGCAGTCGCCACTATGCGGTAATGCGCTATTTCTAGAGCTACATTAAGATAGCTCCCTAGGAAAACAGAAATCTGACTAGTCTCTTTTTGGAGGAAGATTCAGTGACTAGTCTTGTATATCACACAATCAACGTTTTGAATTTAAAATGGCTATGATGGTGCGAGAACACATAAAAAACATCTCATCACAAGAATCATGCGTATAAAATGCACTACACCAAGCGGTCGCCGATCGATTCATCGTATTGACAGGAATGACCGCACTTCACTCTACATGCAAATCAAAATGACAGGAAGATTTGTCTCAAGGAGAATGCCACCTTAGTTAAAAGCGAACGCGTGCTCTAAAGCCTCAAACAAGAAATAAGCAACCGATCGGACCAAGACACGGGCAATGCAAAGTACTTATTGCAGGTCAACTAGGCTAATCGAACAAAAGTAGGCCATGCAGAGCAAAGCACCAAAGACAAATGTCCACTACAAATTGGAGAGCAGAGCACAGAGATGAACACGTGTTAGAGTCTGACCATTTTGCTCGGTTCCTGTGGCTTCTCGCACGCTCACGTGAGAAGACGACGGAGCGCCGAGGTGGCGGAGGAGCGATCGAGGCGGAGATAAACCCTAGAAAATGCGATGGCGGCAGCCGAACTGGCCAGGGGGTTTTATGGCCTCGCTCGGACGTGGCTGTCGTCGGATGCGTTGCTAGTGGGGCGACTGCAAATTCGGATCCGGAGCTTTTGGGCTGTTGGTTGGGGCGCGGTCCAATGAAACTGAACAGTTTTTTTTCTCTAAGATTCCTGAAACTGAACAGTTAGATTTCACTGTATGATACACACGTGTGGCGCGAAGCAATTCCGCCCTGACATTTTTTATGGCAAGCTTAGTTGCCTGAGGATGGCAAATTTAGTTGTGAAACATGACAACTTTCTGTTTGGATGACAAGTTATTTTTTATTTTTTTCGAATAACAACTTTAGTGTAAAAAAGTTAAGGTGGTGTTACTTTATGCCACACGTGTATCACTTATCGTTTGAGCAGATCTTTCAATCAGGTTGTCCGCTCTCTCTTTTTTCTTTTTTTTGAGATTTGAGAAACTGGTTGCCTACTTGGTAAGCTACCAAGAAAAAATTGTGATCAATGAATGGACTTTTTAACCTTTCCCCCAATGTATAATGAATGAGTTGTATACATAGTTTGAATGGTTTTAAAAATTTGTGATAAATATTTGCTTGATCTGGATATAATAAAACATTTATTTATGATGGAAAATGCACTGAAGATGATAGTATCTACTATTAAAGGGAGTTTGTTGGTTTCGCTTCCATCATCCCCACAACTCCCATTGATACATGCCTCCTCCCACAGTTTTTTTTAAACAACGTTATAAACCCATTAACTTACTTTTTTTAAAACCGACCACACACCACCTTGTTTGTGGGGAAAGAAATCCCTTGCAAAGATATCAACATAAATTCAATAAATCATCAATAGCAAGAAATCCCTTGCAATTAACAATAAAGTCAACTCACATAGTTGTGCATACATAGTCTCAATCACACCATACTCCTTTTCCTATGGATTCCCTCGCACAACATATCTCAATCTCAACCGAATAAAAATCCCCGCAAAAAAAAAAGAAACAAAATTCTCTTACTCCCTCCATTTACTTATACAAGGCCACTATGCGATATACGTTTTGCATCTATACAAGGCCACAAACAGTAATCGAGGAAAGAATTAATGGTATTTTCTCGTATTAGCAACCTGTTTAATACTTGTGTGCATGCCATCATAATGACACTAGCTAGTCCCTCCACTCAGTTTTCTTGCATGCATGTTGTGTATTAATGATTCCAATAAATGAAAAAAAGATTGACTTCCAAAGTATGCATTAAATTTTACCTTGGTACCTGTAAAATGAGTTTGTGGCCTTGTATATAAAAATGGAGGGCGTATAGTGAATCACTAGAATAAAGTTGACTCAATTGCAACACATGGGCATTTTGCTAGTAAAGAGTAGTGTTAAAGCTCATCACAAGTGCTTGATCTAATACATTTATTTCAATAGTATGTAATATTGTCCTCGAAGGCTGTTTAACTCAGTGCGTATATTTCATAAGTAGGGAGTGAATTATGGCCCACACAACTGTTTCCTCGGTTTTTTTGAAGAATTCACCAAGGTTGATGGCATGAGGAAAGGGCTAAAAGGTGCATCTTTGGATTGGAAATTCGCAGGGGCACGCACCTACCCAGCCCTCTCCGGCCATATGATTGCTTAGTGATCCACAAAATTGTCGGATTCCGCACGAGGGCACACCAAGTTTTGAGTTTTAGTTTCCGAAACTTGTGATTTTATCTTTGTTTAAATAGGCATGTATTATTTCAAAGAGGCTAGAGGTTTGTTCTCTTGACCCAGCATGGTCATATGGGGACCGGCGACGGTCCAAGGCCTGGCCAGACCGGTTGTGCCTATGGCCTAAGGTTGGGTTGTCCCTCCATCAGGTTTGGGCATCTCTTGCAATGATCGTGGGTCGGCAGTTGGCGGTGGCGAGCAAGTTGGCGTCCTGGATGTCAGGGTGGCGCCTAGTAGGGCTCGGTGACCTAGGTGCTTCGCATTGGCACGGGAAAGTTATAGAGCCAAAGCTCTTCACTTTGGCGGTGACGGCCGCGTGTGTTGTCGTCCTCTTAAGGATGTCGTCGCGATTCTCCTCCCCATGCCAAGGCTCCGGGTGAAAACCGATGTTCGTCCACTCGGACTTGGCGGCAGTGGCACTTTGTGTCATTACCCTCATGGGTCGTCGTCGTGGACCCAAGTCCCTTAGGACGTGGCGTGACGCCATCCTCATGCTCCTTTGTGCTTATGCTTGGCAGCTATCCGCAACGCTCCGAGCTAGCTGCCAGCGCCCCCACCGTCGAACCACGACATCCCGACCGGATGCTGCATCTAGAGGAGTTGTCGTCCCTGCAGCGTCGCTAGCCAGGCACCAAGCAACGCTTAACCCACCGTCTGGAAGGAGGAGCCACTATCCCCACCGAAGTCGCGCACCCGCCTCGAGTACTACATTGGTTGCGGCTGGTCACGCGACACATCCCTCTCATTGTCCGGGGGCTCCAAGGCCCTCACTCCAACGGAGCAGCGCCTACCGTGCGCTCGACCTCCTTCGCCAAGACCCGATGGCCCCACCCCTGAGTTCTCTCTGATGAGGAGCTCGTGGTGGCGTGGGCCTTGGATCGGTCCAAGACCGCCAAGGAGACCAATGCACGCAACCGCGGATCAGCGGACGCGTCCTCCTCCTCGGCGGCGTCTAGTCAGAGCGTGAGCTCCGAAGGAGCAGGGGCTGCGCAAGGCGGCGGTGGACACGAGAAGCAACACAGAGGCTGGAGCCTGACGTGTGAGCGCGTACCAGTGGCATCTTGGGCGTCAACAGCAACAATGACAACGACGGCGGCGCTGACGGTCCATGTGGCCTCGGATGCCGTGCCTAATAGGTCACTGCCCGCTACTTAGTTTCAAATTAGTTTAGTTTAGTTTAATTTTGTATAGTTTGCATGTAATATATATCAAACTCATTAATTTTGTTAGTTTGCATGTAATGTAATCTATCATACTTAGCTTAAATTTCATCCACAATTTGTGTTTTCATCATTTGAAAGTAGGAAAGTTTTAAAACACGGTTGGATGGCCTTCGCTTGGCTAGATGTCCGTGGACGTTTGGGGCGTGTTTGGTTGCCGTGCGCTACAGTACCCGCATTGCATACACTTCTCCACCCAACCTGGCTATGCAAATGCGGCCTCAAATGCACCATCTGCATGTTGTTTGGTTGCCTGCATGGCCTCTTGCGTGCATGGGCAGAGCCACACCACCTGGTGTTTGGTTGCATGCTTGTTAGTGGACAAACCCAAGGCATGGTGTTTGGTTGTATGCAATGCCTGGTGTGTGGTAACCTCTTTGGCTAATTGGTGAGGTTACCACCACACTTCGGCAGCACACATCATAAGCACAACAGAGTATAAACAGAGCATCAACTAGCATAATTCAGATATAAGCAGTACCACACTCCATAACAGTTCAACGCATAAACCATAAGAATGTTCAAAGCAGACTCGATAGTACGCTGGAAAGAGGTGGCCCGACCCTACTCCTTGGCGGTGAAGGCTCGTTCTTCCCGCACTTGTTGACGACCTCAATGCCATCGTCGTTGAAGATGATGACCTTGAGGGTGTCGGAAGTGAGGAGCTTGAACGTCACCATGTAGCCGATCTTGATCTGATGAACGGCTGCGTAGGTGGCCCAACCCTGATCCAGGGTCACCCTGCCGTTCATCAGCTTGACCGTCACCTTCTAGGAGCAGTCTGTGTTGTTCCTGAGCTTGAAGTCTGTCGGCACCGCGACGAAGTGCTTGGTGAAGTCCAGGGGCATGGGGGATGCACTCAAGCTTTGGTGTAAGGATGACCTTGCAGAAGTGAGTTGGGCCATCCTCCTGATGGTAGTGGTCGTAGTTGCGGCGCTTGTTGCTGGGGGGCTCCTCCATGCCCTCGTCGTCGCCACCCTCAGGCGTCTTCGAGTCGTCCTCTATGGTGGACGACAGCACAACCTCGTCGGGCATCGGGTGAAGGGGCTGCTTGCCCTTGTTGTTAACCTCCGTGCCCATCTCATTGCTCTCCTCGATCTGCACACAATTCATGAAGTCACGCACAGCACAGAGTTCATGGCTAATGGAAGAGCTTGTAGTTAAAACGGCATGACTGTCACTCTTCTCCTCCTCTCCATCCCCCCTATATTTACTCACCCTGCCCAACACTACTTACCCACCCCCTCTCTTCTCTCACTGTCAACCTTCCTCCTCCCCATCGCCATGAGCTCTAGCTCCAGCTCCAACGCCAACCCCTTCCCTTGGGGTATTGGCTGGAGGGCCTTCTTCCTCGGGTGGACGGCTGGTGACCGGACCAAGTTCGAGAACACCATGGAGGTGTGCTCGAACTTCGCCTCCATGCCGGACATGCAGAAGGAATCTAATGCACTGCTCCGCGAGTAAAGAAGAGCTGAAGACGCAGATTCCTGACCCAGCGAAGGGCGCGATGGTAGTTGACATCATTCGTTAGGCCATGAATCAGGCCGTCTCTGTCGACGCTAAACAGAGGAAGAAGTGGTGCAAGTATAAGACCTACTGGGCTCCTAATGACCGTCGTGCCGCAGTGTACTAGGAGACGACTACCGCGTCGCCGGTAGTCATTGGCGTAGAGCCTAAGGAGGAGGAAGAAGAAGCGGTGCAGATGCCAGCCGGAGCCAGGGCGTCGTTCCTGGCAGATCGACCTCGACTCCGCCCAGGACGACGACGACGACCCGCTGGCCCGCACGGCGATGAAGAAGAAGAAGATGAAGGCCAACGGCTCGACCAACCGCTCCGCACGCCGGTGACGGCCGCCGCGGTCAGCCGGTGTCCGTTGTCCACCCCCTATCCCCCAATCCCCCTTCTGCATTCCGATCTTGCATGTATGAACTCGTATGAACTGCTATGAACTACCCCTATGCTTATCTACATATTCCCCATTCCCCTCCATCGTGGATCGAATCTATCACCGTGGATCGAATCTAGCGTGCATGTCGAAGAGAGAGAAGTGCTTACTGAAAGAATCCTAGATTAGGGGGTATCCGGACAGCCGGACTATATCCTTTGGCCGGACTGTTGGACTATGAAGATACAAGATTGAAGACTTCATCTCGTGTCCGGATGGGACTCTCCTTGGCGTGGAAGGCAAGCTTGGCAATACAGATATGTAGATCTCCTCCCTTGTAACCGACTCTGTGTAATCCTAGCCCCCTCCGGTGTCTATATAAACCGGAGGGTTTAGTCCGTAGGACAACAACAATCATACTATAGGCTAGCTTCTAGGGTTTAGCCTCTACGATCTTGTGGTAGATCAACTCTTGTAATACTCATATCATCAAGATCAATCAAGCAGGAAGTAGGGTATTACCTCCATCAAGAGGGCCCAAACCTAGGTAAACATCGTGTCCCCCGCCTCCTGTTACCATCCGCCTTAGATGCACAATTCCGGACCCCCTACCCGAGATCCGCCGGTTTTGACACCGACATTGGTGCTTTCATTGAGAGTTCCACTGTGCCGTCACCGTAAGGCTTGATGGCCCCTTTGATCATCGGTAACGATGCGGTCCTAGGTGAGGTCTTCCTCCCCAGACAGATCTTTGTATTTGGCGGCTTCGCACTGTGGGCCAACTCGCTTGGCCATCTGGAGCAGATCGAGAGCTACGCCCCTGGCCACCAGGTCAGGTTCGGAAACTTTAACTACACCCCCAACATCCGTGGAGACTTGATCTTCAACGGATTCGAACCCATGCCGGGTGTGCCGCACGATCACGACGAGCATGATTTAGCTCTGCCGTCGGACAGTGTTCGGGAGATCACACATGCAACTACTCCGGCCCTCGATCTGGAGCAAATTGTGCCATCCGAGGACGGGTGGATAGACCCCGCCTTGGAGGCCGCACTCTCAGTGGCGATAGAGCTGAAGATTGACTTCACCCCTCGCGAGAGTCGTGCTGCCGAACCATCGGATTCGTCCCCGGCCAGGGGCTCCGAACCGCCTGCGTCCGTGCCTATCAAATCCGATTGGGCACCGATCATGGAGTTTACCTCCGCAGATATCTTTCATCACTCACCCTTCGGCGATGTGCTAAACTCGTTAAGGTCCCTCTCCTTGTTAGAAGAACCTTGGCCGAACTATGTCCGGCTAGTATGGGATGCGGACGACGAAGAAATTCGCTCCCCACCCACCACCCACTTAGTAGCTACTGTCGACGATTTAACCGACATGCTCGACTTCGACTCCGAAGACATCAATGGTATGGATGATGATGCAGGAGACGAACAGGAATCACTGCCCACAGGGCACTGGACCGCCACCTCATCATATGATATATACATGGTGGATACACCCAAAGAAGGCAACGACGATAAGACAGCGGAGGATGACCCCTCCAAGAAGCAACCCAAGCGCCGACGTCAGCGGCGCCGCTCTAAGTATCGCCATAGCAAAAGTAGTGATACCGACACAAGAGAAAATAACACTCCAGACAGTGCCAAAGACGACGACAATCCCCTCCAGCAAGATTTAAAGTGGGAGGATGAACAAGCCAGCCCTCCTAAGCGGGCAGTAGACGAAGAAGCGGAGGATGACAATTACATGCCTCCCTCCGAAGACGAGGTGAGCCTCGGCGACGAAGAATTTATCGTGCTTGAGGATCTCGTCGAGCAGGAGCGCTTTAAGCGTCGGCTTATAGCCACAACAAATAGCCTGAAGAAAAAGCAACAACAACTTCGAGCTGATCAAGATTTGCTAGCAGACATATGGACTGAAGTCCTTGCGGCCGAGGAATATGAACTCGAACGCCCCTCCAAGGGTTACCCAAAGCGCAGGTTGCTACCCCGACTCGAGGAGGAAGCATTGAAACCTACATTACCAGCCACCTCGTGGCTGAGACAGAGAGGCATTTCAGCCTGAAGCTCAGCCTGCACCCCGCCGCCACTCAAACAAAAATACCAAGGCCAGGGGAAACACGCGGGACCTGCGAGACGTATTGGAAAACAAGGCAAAACACGCAAGATCGATCTACGGATCACGGGGGCGTGCACCTATGCGAGACGATGACCGTCACGCCGGATACGGTAAAAGTAAATCCGGCCGGGCCGAACACAGCAGACAAGACTCATATGAACTGCGTCGTGATATAGCCCAGCACAGAGGCGCCGCACACCCCCTATGCTTCACTGACGAAGTAATGGATCATGAATTCCCAGAAAGTTTCAAACCCGTAAATATCGAATCATATGATGGTACAACAGATCCCGCGGTATGGATTGAGGATTTCCTCCTCCACATCCACATGGCCCGTGGTGATGATCTACATGCCATCAAGTACCTCCCACTAAAACTCGAAGGACCAGCTCAGCATTGGCTGAATAGCTTGCCAGCAGACTCCGTTGGCTGTTGGGAGGATCTGGAAGACGCATTTCTTGACAACTTCCAAGGCACTTATGTGCGACCACTGGATGCCGATGACTTGAGCCATATAACTCAGCAGCCAGGGGAATCGGCCCGGCAATTCTGGACATGGTTCCTAACCAAGAAAAATCAAATTGTCGATTGTCCGGATGCAGAGACCTTAGCGGCATTTAAGCATAACATCCGTGATGAGTGGCTTGCCCGGCACCTCGGCCAGGAGAAGCTGAAGTCCATGGCAGCCCTCACGACACTCATGACCCGCTTTTGCGCGGGAGAGGATAGCTGGCTGGCTCGCAGCAACAACATATCACGGAATCTTGGCACTTCAAATACCAAGGATAGTAACAGCAGACTACGTCGTAGCAGACACAAGCGCCTCAACAACAGCGATAACGCCGAAGATACGACAGTCAATGTCGGATTCAGTGGCTCTAAATCCGATCAACGGAAAAAGCCATTCAAAAGAAGTACTCCGGGCCCGTCCAGTTTGGACCGCATACTCGATCGCTCGTGTCAAATCCACGGCACCCCCGATAAGCCAGCCAATCACACCAACAGAGAATGCTGGGTGTTCAAGCAGGCCGGCAAGTTAAATGCCGAAAACAAGGACAAGGGGCTGCATAGTGACGACGAGGAGGAGCCCTGACCGCCGAACACGGGAGGACAGAAGAGGTTCCCCCCACAAGTGAGGACGGTGAACATGATATACGCAACCCACATCCCCAAGAGGGAACGGAAGCGTGCACTAAGGGACGTCTATGCGATGGAGCCCGTCGCCCCAAAGTTCAACCCATGGTCCTCTTGTCCGATCACCTTCGATCGCAGGGACCACCCCACTAGTATCCATCATGGCGGATCTGCCGCATTAGTGTTAGACCCCATCATTGACGAATTTCACCTCACTCGAGTCCTTATGGACGGCGGCAGCAGCCTGAACCTGCTCTATCAGGATACAATGCGCAAAATGGATATAGACCCCTCGAGGATCAAACCCGCAAAAACAACCTTTAAAGGCGTCATCCCAGGTGTAGAGGCCCATTGCACGGGCTCAATCACACTGGAAGTGGTCTTCGGATCTCCGGACAACTTCCGAGGCGAGGAGTTAATCTTCGATATCGTCCCGTTCCGCAGCGGCTATCACGCACTGCTCGGGCGAACCGCATTTGCAAGATTCAATGCGGTACCGCACTACGCATACGTCAAGCTCAAGATGCCAGGACCTAGGGGGGGTCATAACAGTCAATGGAAACACAGAGCGCTCGCTCCGCACGGAGGAGCACACTGCAGCCCTCACAGCAGAAGCGCAAAGCAGCCTCTTAAGGCAATCCACCATTTCGGTAATAAAGCCCCCGGATACCGTCAAGCGAGTCCGGAGTAACCTGCAACAGGATCGCCTGGCACGCTCAGAGCTCGCCTAGCAATTCGGCCCCCATCCTAGTCCCAGTCAAGCGGCGAAATCCGTGTCGCGCGTACATATTTACGCACTGAAAATACCATGGGCATAGGCGGGGGCACGATCAGGGCACGCCCCACAATGCGGCTCAACCGCCCTAGGGGACGCCTACTTCATTATTTTTTCTCTTTCAGGACCTTACTCTCCGGAAGCCCTACCCGACAGTGCGATTGCCGGACACATAATACAACAACCAAGGAGGCAGGAAACTACGTCGTACAATGGATCCCCAGGTGGTCTCTGATAACGAGCGAAATACCTGCTTTAAATACCAGTCCGCAGCTTGCCCTTGGATAGGACATGTCAAATAGTCCTATTTTTTTGCTTATTACACTACTTGTATCAGTACGCTTCGACGTATTCTTTAAATAACAATGCACAGCATTAGTCTATTATTGCATTATCTATTCTTTTTTACATGTTTATTTACAACAATCAACACCCGTACATTCTGGTACGGCCAGTATGCCAGGGGCTTTCGTATACCCCATAATACGGCGTGAGAAGTCCGAACACTTTCGACAGTGCGGCATCCCGAACTTATAGCATTATATGCATCAGCTCCGAATCATGTCTTGGGTCAATAGTTGGGTTTGCCCGGCTCCCATGTTTTGGTACCTTACGTTCCGCTGTATCGGCTAAGGTAGCACTGGGAGAACTACTGCGATTGTGTCCCGGTTCTTCTGGACGAGCACCTCAGTAGAGAAAGCCAAAACTGACTGTCATGATGAGGCGAGAGCTGGTCGCTGTTCGAGAGGTCTCAAGTCCTTAAAGACTTTTTCCGCTTTGGGCGAGGAGTCGGCCTTGTCCGACTTAGGCGTATATAGCGCCCCATATTCGGCCTTCCGTATGCTAGGGGCTTCGCCAAAAAATTAAAATTGTAGACTTCTATGGCTAAGTGAGAGTGATAAAGCATTATAGTCCGATTTCCTGGTTCCTTGCGCTGAGCACCTCCCTCGGAGGACCCAAAAATGGGAAAAAGAGTGCTCAGATTTATCCCGAACACCCCAGTACTAGCTGCATGGGGGCAGAAGCCGACGACTGGCCAACTCCCAGATTTGATAAACGGCCGCACAGAAGGTAATATTTTAAATTCACAAAGCGTTACATAGTGCAAATGAACTAGTTTTCATATTACAGGATCACATGAGCACATTCATTCAAAAATTACATCTTTGGTACACTCCTCCGTCACAAGGCAGGAACCCTTCAGGACACTGTCGTAATACATTTTGGGGCGGCGATGCTCCTTGCCCTCCGGCGGCCCCTCCTTCACCAGCTTCACGGCGTCCAGCTTCGCCCAGTGTACCTTTGCTCGAGCAAAGGCCATGCGCACACCCTCGATGCAAACGGATCGCTTTATGACTTCCAGCCGTGGGCAGGCATCCACAAGCCGCCTCACCAGGCTGAAGTAGTTGTTCGGCAGGGGCTCGTCAGGCCACAGCCGGACTATGAGACCCTTCATGGCCTGTTCGGCGGCCTTGTGAAGCTCGACCAATTGCTTCAGCTGGTCGCTCAAGGGTATCGGGTGTTCGGTCCAAGTATACTGAGACCAGAACAACTTCTCCGTCGAGCTCCCCTCCTCAGCTCGGTAAAACTCCGCGGCATCCAGCACACTGCGGGGAAGATCTGCGAACGCTCCTGGAGAGCTCCGAACTCGGTTAAGTAAAAGGAAAGTTTCCTTCACATGCTTGCTTTGCATATTGAATGCCTTACCCACTGCTATCTTCTTCACCACATCAACCTCCTGAAGGGCCTTATGGGCTTCAGCCTTGGCGTGTTGTGCCCTTTCGAGCGCCTTTGCAAGCTCGGACTCTCGTGTCTTAGAGTCAAGCTCCAAGGACTCGTGTTTCTTGGCGATAGTCTCGAGCTCTTCCTGCACCTCGCCTACCCGAGCTTCTTGCTTTCCTCGCTGAATGCGCTCCTTGGCCGCTTTGTCTTCGGCCTCAGACAACGCCTTCTTCAGGGTTGCCACTTCGTTCGTGGCCCCTGGCAAATTCATGATGATCCTATTACTCTACAACCACATTTCTTTCTAATAAATAGACAAGGTATTGCTTACCTTTGTTCTCTTCGAGCTGCTTCTTGATAAGGCCGAGCTCTTCCTTGGACCGCTCAAGGTCCTGCTTCAGTGCAGCGACCTCCACAGTACGTGCGGCAGCGGCCAACAGTGAAGCCTGCATATGCACATAGACATATTCTGATTAGACTCCTGAGTGTTTATTTGATCCTCTATTCGGCCTTTCTTCGCGAATCCCAGACAGAGCATCAGGGGCTATTGTCTATGCGGTAATATTTTCCTATAATTTAATTATTTACCTGAAAGCCTGTTAGGAGGCTGGCACAAGCTTTAGTTAGTCCGCTTTTGGCGGACTGAACCTTCTCGATCACCGCACTCATGATAGTGCGGTGCTCTTCATCGATGGAAGCGCTGCGAAGCGCTTCCAGCAAGTTGTCCGGTGCCTCTGGGTGGACAGAGGCCACCGGCACGGGCAGCTTGCCCCTTTTAACGGAGGGTCGCCCGCCGGAGTCCGGAACCACCAGAGGTTCCGGCGCAGTGTTCGGCTGGGGTCTGAACTTGGAGCCCGTGGGAGTCTTGCTCCCTTTGTGCCCAGGGCCCGGAAGGTCACCTTGAGGCGCCTCCAGGACCACCTCCCCTCGGCCCGGTGCCTTTCAAGACAACACCTCAATGTTGTCCGTAGGGCGAGGGATGGAGGCGGTCAGAGGTGAATCGCTATTCATATCCGACGAGTCCAAAGAACCGTCCGACGAGGATACGTCGATACGCGCTCGGGACGGACTGCATAATCATGTTCAACGTAAGGTGAAGCAGTGCAATAGAAACATATCGTGAATTACTACGGTATCTGGATACTTACGACTTCGCCAGGGGCTTGTCCCTAGGCAACCACTCGTCATCGCTATAGGCGGCGGTTATGGAGCAGTCAGGAAGGGGGGTCCTTCTCTTCTTGGACCCTTCGGCCTCCCCGATTGGGGCGACCTTCCTTTTCTTGTCTCTCCCGGTTGGGGGGAAAACTTTCCTCCTCCTCCTCGTTTTCGTGGGAGGAGTGCGCCTCGGAGTGTTCGGACAATGAGTCCGACACCACCGAGCGCCGGAGACCCTTTCGGGTCCCCGTGGCCTTCTTCTTGGCCTTCTTCGCCGGCACCTCGTAAGGCGCCGGAACCAGCATCGCCGTCAGGAGAGCATCGGCAGGATCCTCGGGCAGGGGGGCTGGGCAATCGACCAGCTCCGCCGTCTCTACCCAGTCCTGTTAATGGCTTGGAGACTTAGATCTCGCACATGATTAATCTGGGGAAAGTAAACACCCTATGAGATATAAAAAGCTTACCGGGTTGGCATGGCGCTTTGCGCTGAGTCCGCGGTCCTCAGTAAGGGGAGGAGGCACCTCGGCGCCCTTGAACAGCACCTTCTAGACGTCCTTGTGCGTCGTGTCGTAGAGCTCGCGCAGCGTATGGTGCTCGGCCGGGTCGAACTCCCACAGATTGAATGCCCGTCGTTAACACGGGAGGATCCGGCGAAAGAGCGTAACCTGGACCACGTTGACAAGCTTGATTTTCTTGCTCATCATGTTCCTGATGCATTTCTGGAGTCCGGTCAGCTCCACCGATGAACCCCAGGACAAGCCCTTCTCTTTCCAGGAGGTGAGCCGCGTGGGGATTCCGGATCGGAATTCGGAGGCCGCCACCCAGTTGGTGTCGCACGGCTCGGTGATGTAGAACCACCCCGATTGCCACCCCTTTATGGTCTCCACATAGGAGCCTTCGAGCCAGGTGACATTAGGCATTTTTCCCACCATGGTGCCGCCGCACTCCGCTTGCTGACCGACCACCACCTTCGGTTTGACATTGAAGGTCTTCAGCCATAGGTCGAAATGGGGCCTGATGCGGAGGAATGCCTCGCACACGACGATAAACACCGAGATGTTGAGGATGAAATTGGGGGCCAGATCGTGAAAATCCAGCCCGTAGTAGAACATGAGCCCGTGGACAAACGGATGGAGGGGAAACCCTAGTCCGCGGAAAAAGTGGGTAAGGAAGACTACCCTCTCATGGGATTCGGGCGTAGGGATGATCTGCCACGCATCCCGTAGCCGGTGCGCGATGTCCGCGGCCAGATATCCGGCTTCTCGTAGCTTGGTGATGTTCTCCTCCGTAACGGAGGAAACCATCCACTTGCCTCCCGCTCCAGACATGCTTGGAGTGGTTTGAGGAGAAATACGCGAACTTGGATGCTGGATCTCGAGTGCGCAATAATGGATGAGCAAGCAGGAAGAGGGCGTGGGTAAAAAGAGGAATCCTTGTCTCTTTATAAGGGCATACGCCTTCCCACCTGCCTAGTAAAACTCGCTTATTCCCCAAGCATCGTAATTGATGGCGCGGTTGGGTTACCCACATCCGTATTGATGAGAATCCCGTAATAAGGGGACACGATCTCTGCTTCGACAAGACGTGCCAAGAAAACTGCCTTGCAATACATGTTGTGGCTGGTTGAGAAAAACGGTTCGAATAATGACCGGGCCGTAGGGTGATGTCATACCGCCAAACATGTCAGCAGATTAGATTTGTGGAAATATTATTCTCTCTATGATGGTATGTGGAACTTGTTTTGCAGAGCCGGACACTATCCTTGTGTTCAAAATCTTCTATGGAGTATTCGGAGGAGGAACCCGCCTTGCAATGACGAAGACAAACTGCGTGCCGGACTCATCGTCATTGAAGTCTGGTTTAGGGGCTACTGAGGGAATCCTGGATTAGGGGGTATCCGGACAGCCGGACTATATCCTTTGGCCGGACTGTTGGACTATGAAGATACAAGATTGAAGACTTCGTGTCGTGTCCGGATGGAACTCTCCTTGGCGTGGAAGGCAAGCTTGGCAATACAGATATGTAGATCTCCTCCCTTGTAATCGACTCTGTGTAACCCTAGCCCCCTCCGATGTCTATTTAAACCGGAGGGTTTAGTCCGTAGGACAACAACAATCATACCATAGGCTAACTTCTAGGGTTTAGCCTCTACAATCTCGTGGTAGATCAACTCTTGTAATACTCATATCATCAAGATCAATCAAGCAGGAAGTAGGGTATTACCTTCATCGAGAGAGCCCGAACCTGGGTAAACATCGTGTCCCCCGCGTCCTGTTACCATCCGCCTTAGACGCACAATTCGGGACCCCCTACCTGAGATCCGCCGGTTTTGACACCGACAGTTACCGCCATTGATGGAGTTCGGTGGTCTTCTTCCTCTGCTCCGGTCCGCCGCCGCCGGTGATGGAGTCCGGTGGTCTTCTTCCTCTGCTCCGATCCGCCGCCGCCGGTTAGAGTTGGGAGAGTGGGGAAGAGTGGGGAGAGGGAGCGGTGAGGGGCGGTGAGGCTAATAACTGCCGGCGCTTCGGGAAGCAAAACGGCTTCTCGAGCGTGGCCGCGCGCGTGCAGCCGCCGTTGACCACGTGCACCGCTCGGGCCTGGCCCTGGAGAAACTGCCGATTCGTGCGTTTCCAGTGAGTCAGACCCAGAGGTGCTTTAAGAAGCGTGAGATGCAGGCCCAATAGTGTATGCGGGCTACCAAACAGGCTGATCACTTCCCGCGCGGGCCTGGTCGAGGTCTATGCAGGCAACCAAACACGCCCTTGGTGATTGCGTTTGAAGATGTTGTACCAAGCGGTGTCACTTGCGATGATCCGTTACTTCCCGCACCGTAGATGATACGGTCATATGACCTCCTGGATCTTAGATCCAACGGCTTCCAAAATGTCTGATTTTTTTATAGAAAAGCCTTTAGGGAGTTTAGAAATTGTGCAGAAGTACAAAAATTGCTCAGATGCCATAGGATCAGAGATCCAACCGTCCAAAAGTTCGTATCATCATAGCATCTAACTCGCCGAAGCCATGATATTCATACGATTGGTCAGGTACACGAAAACGAATTACACTCTGATCCCGTGGAGAAAGACCGCATATATGACCTCTAGCGGCATTGCCCTGCAGTGGCATCGGATTCCTTAGCGTGGGTACATCTTTTCTGCGTGCAGTATAAAGATTTTAGCTTTGCTGATGAACCAGGGCAAGTTTTATTCCGGGAAGAAACGCACATGCGTCCATGTACCCGTGGGCTTGAACATTTATAGAATTATTTTCAACAGCAGGTAAGACGCTTAAAATGTGTCGCTGGACATGGCATAAGCGCAAGCATATGGAGCTTTCCTCCGTGACCCACCGACGCGCCCACGGAGAACACGTGACCACACGTGTTTCGCGCGCAGCCAGTATCAGCGACAAGGCGACAGAGAGTCAAACTTTCCTCTCTGGGGACGGCGTGACGACTCCACGGCCATTCCGTGCCACGTCGTCCTCCTTCCCGCCATCCTCGTCCTTGGTCTCCTTGCCCGGGCGCCGATGGCTGGCGGCACCGTCGTCCTTCATGTCCTTCTTGGACGCGCTGGCGTCCTCGAAGTCCTCCATCCTGAACGCCGGCCTCCAAGGCGGCTCTGCCCAGCGCGCGCGCTTCCTCCCGCCGCCGCAGACCTCGCTGGCACCCTCCGTGCTCGCGCCGGCATCGTCGCTCCCGCTCTCGTTCATGCCCCTCATGGCCCGGATGTTGGCCAGCAGCGCGTAGAACCTCTCCACCTGCTCGTCCTCCACGCCGCTCTCCGCGACAGTAGCGCTCGTCGTTGCCGTCGCAGGCGCCGGGTCGGCCGCGTCTCCTGGCAGCGGCTCCTCCTGCCGAGGCACCGGCTTCGGCGCCGCCGTCCGCCGGGTCGACGGAGCGGCGTCTGCGGCGCCGTTGCCTGCCGCCACAGCCTTGGCTGCTGTCTTTGTGGCGTCCATGCCAATGCTGCAGACTGTAGGATGGCCTTCTAGCTGGATTGCAACCTCAATGTCACTCTGTGGTCGACGGGAAAGAAACAGAGGAGTGAGATGAGAGAGACGAGGTATGGCTAGCTGCTTGATGCTGCGGAGTAACGTCTGAGGCATGGCGAGTGAATTTATAGGGGTTGCCGTGATTCGTGCTAAAAATTGTCAATACTCCATATTTATACAAGGTTTTTGATTATGTCTAAATGCCGGTATTTACCTCATGTAAACGGAATTTTGGAGCGCAAGCGTTCAGATTCTGAACACATGGTCGTAATCATTCAAAGTTTTTCTTTTTCTTTTTGCGGGGCACAATCATATTTTTTTTGCGAGATGGGAGGCATAATCATTCAAAATTATGTATTCTGTTTGCTTCGTCCGTGAGCTCGTCAGACAATTCGGGATGACACAGATATACTGTACTGTAGTAGTACGTGCTAAAATGTGCACATTTTAACTCGAGAAAAAAAATGTGCACATTTTATGCTGCATTTTAGGCAACACCACAGCGGTTTATAGAATTTCAGATTACTCAGAATTATCCAACTGAGTAACGAAACCTTGTGTTAGATTGCGTGGCATTTATGTTAGATTGCGATCATTGCTTCTGTCTTCAATACTACGCGTGGCATTTATGTTAGATTGCGATCTTAAAACTGAAACCTGGTGGCAATGATGCACTTCGACCTTTTGTGATTCATTGCACTGCCACAACGCATACGTAAAGCATCAGCAACGTCCTCACAAATCATGGACGAAGAGAAAACGCATCATCGGAATAAACAAAACAGGAATAGAGCAGAGCCGCAGAGCGCAAGTTTTGTACTCTAGTCTCTAGGCAATGAAAAATTCGATCCACTGTGGTGTCTGACAGGTTTATGGATACCGAGTAACCGTGGTCAAAGTGTAACACTGTTAAAACTTTATGTGTTTGGGCCCTGACCAGGTAGCCTGGGTCTTCCTGAAATAATGGAGGGACGAGGACGTGCGCCCTGCCAGCACTAGCTGCAGCACCGTCCTATACTATTATTCAAAAAATTAAAATAATGGCCGTGCCACTAGTACTTTTTTTTTTCTCCTCGAGTTCTCTAATGTAATCTACTAGTGGATTAATTATGGCCAAGGGCATCGCACGTCATCAAATGCTCTCTGCTTAAGAACCAGACACCGCGGCGACTCATTGAGATTGAGGTCCTCTTCTAATCTTGTTTTCTTTAGAGCATCTCCAACAGCCGCGCTAAACTAGCGCCGCGCCGTAAATTAGGCCGTTTTAGCGCGCGCGCAACGCGGCGGGTCGCTCCAGCGTGCGCGCAAAAACGGCGCGCGCGCTATAACGGATTGGACGCCCAGATGAAAACAATTACCCGCGCGGCGTATTTCGGGCGCCAGTTACAGCGCGCGGCACACTCGAGCGCTCGCGTCGCGCCACCCACCCATGACGCGCACACCGGCGCCCCGCTCACCCCGCTGTACAGCCGCGACCCCCCCGCCGCCGCCGCAGCCGCCGCCGCCGCCGCCGGAAACCCTAGCGCGGGAAGTGCTGGCGTCGCCACCGCCGGAGCTCCGCCGAGCGTCGGCCTCGCGCGCAGCCTCTTCTTGCCGCCGCGGATGACCACGACGCCGGGTGGCGTCGCGCCGCCGCCGTCCCATGCCGCCGCCGCACCGTCGAAGAAGGTCCTTAATGCGGCGCGGACGAAGAAGGGCAAAACATCCGCGAAGAAAAACATGGCGGCGGACGGCTCCGGCACCACGAAGGCGAGGGGAAAAAAGCTTACATTTGTACTTTAGTGTCTTTCATGTCTTGAACTTTAGTTTGCATTTGAACTTGGTTGGATGAACTTGTGGGCATGATTTTGAACTTATGGGCATGAACTTTTATTCATCAACCTGTTTGTGTCAAATTTCACATGTTCATTTTTGTCCAAAATATCATATATGCAAAATGCCCGGCGAGTCGCGCGCGCTGTATTTTTACGCTCTGCTGGAACGGCGCGCGCGCTGCATTATAGTGCGGCTGCTGGAGCCAGCGCAGGCGGGCGCGTAAAACCAGCCGCAGCGCGCGCGGTAAACAGGCTTTTTACGCGCGGCGCTTAGCGCGGCTGTTGAAGATGCTCTTAGTTATTAGTGATCGCCGTCACCTTACAAAGTACCCCTGGTCACACAGTGCAAAGGCAGCGCCGGTCGGTGGTGGGGCAAAGCGGGGATCGCTCCAAAGGTCCGACGAGCTCATCGTGCGCCATCATCCATGACGTAGTTGCAGACGACGCAAGATGACGCAGCTCCTCTCCGGCCTGTCTCCGTCGCGACCCGATGGAGCGGGCGAGACGAATATTGGAACAATTATATTACTTCCAGTGCTAACGAATAATGCTCCTGCTGACGGTTTGGCAATGATGTCAGCACCGCAAGAGCAGATGACGACTTGCAAGCGAGAAGTGGAGTTGTTTGCTCGGTTTTGTAGGGTAGTGACACGTACACTTGTGACTTTGTGAGTGCGTGGGTAGGTAGTGGGTACCATGCCTTGCCGGCGTGCATCACACAGCAATGGCGAGGCGCCACTTGAGGGTCTGGGGCAGGCAGGTCGCCAGCTTCTTCGGTGGGTTTGGACCGTTTGTTTACCTGGTCTGGCCACTGGCGCCAACAGCTCCAATAGTGCTCGCGGAAGATATTTCTCCATTCTTGGCAGATGCTAGCGTGAATCACATTTGTAGCTAAGCTAGAGCATTTGGTTGTGTGAATCTTAGTTATGCAGAGACCGGATCTTCATGAGGACACAACAAGTTTTAAGTTTTAATTTCTGAAACTTACGATTTTGTCCATCACTTGTACCAAATTTCAGAGTCAAAACTTAAAACTTACTCGTACGGCCCTACCAAGTTTTAGAAGTTGAAACTTCACGGAATTTTAAAAATTGTCAAAACATATGCAATATGGATCTCATTGAAAGCCCTCGTAACCAGAAACACTAATATGAAAACGAAACTTAATTTAAACTTTTGGTTCAAAATATATGAAATATCGAAAATTGAAAGCCAAAAGAAAAGAACTCTAGCTGGCGAACGCTCACTGAGGAGGATGTCATTTGTGAACGATTTTCATGGCAAATTTACTCGTAGGGGACTGGCAATTTCTAGACTAGCATGGCAAGTTCGCGTACAGAAGGCTTTTAAAAAAATTCATCATCTGATCTCGATCATATGGTTTCTAGTATGTCCGTTGGGAGTTCCTTCCCAGCGAACGGTCACCAGTTACCATTACCGAACAAAATGAGGGGTTTCGTGCCTCCCACTTGCATGTTACAAATCCTCTCACTGACTCCTTCAGTAACCTAGCACAGTTGCAATTTACCTTTAAGAAAATATTATATTAAATACTGTTTGTGGGCCTAGTAAAGAGAGATGATTGGTATTTTTTCCAGAAAGAGTAAAAACATACTTATTACTTGGTTTATTTGAATCATCTAATCAAACAAGGTGGTGGTTCTCCGTTCCCTTATTTCAGAAGTATTTACGATGACATCAACAAAAAGGATTTCGTGAACCCTACTGAAAGGATCGATATGGTCAACTAGAGAAGGGTGATTATGCGACTAACAAAGCTTTATCCTCTTTTCCAAATTTAGGGTCAACAATAATGGTTGTCTAGATATGAAACTAGGTGGACGACCTATATAACAAGCAACACAAGTAACGAGTGCAAGTAAGGGTAAATAGGAGATATAAACTTGCACAAAGTAAACGACCGAAATAATCTCAACAGGAGCCGATGGAGACGAGGATATGTTTCTGAAGTTCCTCCTTTGGAGGGGTTTGAAGGTACGATGCTCCTCAAGTGTCCCAATGCCTCACCCTATTCTTCTCACACCCTCGCACAACGCAAGGTGTCGTGAATCCACTAGCGTTGCCCTTGAAGGGGTAAACGGAACCTTTACAAACAAGGTTGGGGCTCTCTCCACAACTAAATTGGAGGCTCCCGACACCACCACAGAGCTTCACCAAATGAAATATGACCCTGAGGTGACATTTTCCTTCTAGAGTGCCCAAACACCTAAGAGTAACAAGATCCACAAGTGGAAGTATGGGGAATCAAATTTCCTTTAGTGAAGTGTACACCAAGGTCTCCTCCCTAAATCTCTAGAAAATAAACAAGTTTGATTGGCTAGAGACACTACAAAATTTGCTCTTTCAGTGATAAAATCTTAGTGACAAACATGAAACGTCGCCTAAAATCATTTTCTGTGATGACCCATCGTCACCAGGTGTTTTCCTCCCGGGGTAGTGCCCTCGGAAATTTTGGTGACGTTCGTGCGGATTTTTAGCGACGTATTCGGCCGTCATTAGGCATGTCCATTTTCTGCGACGAGTCTCAGTGTCATAGTAAATGTTGGTGGGCCCTTTTTTAAATGCTAATAGAAAAATGACAAGTAATTGTTTTTCAGATGAATCATTTAGCGGGTTACCTTTTCATAATAGCGGGGATTTGTAATCGGGATCGTCCAGTTCCCTCCTAACAAACGGAATTGGGATCATCGGCTTAGGGCCCTCCTCTCATACCATGCCCTCGATGAGTTGAGAGGCAGGCACAGCGAGGTAAACGCGGCTGTGATGACATGGAGAAGCCACGCGCCTGTACGTCTCCAACGTATCTATAATTTTTTATTGTTCTATGCTGCCCGGAAAAGGCAACTTGCAAACCTCACAAAATTCACGAAGGGTCATCTCCTTATACTCATCATATAAATAAAATACACCGAAGGTGGTGACCTCCTAGAATGGAAATGAAAATTTTGCACAAAGATATTAGTGAGTAAGAGGTACTGTTCGCATTTGTCGCGGAGGAAGTCGGTGAGGCCTGCATTCTCAGCCAATTCATAAAAATCATCATAAATCCCGGCTGCTCTCAAGAAATCATCACAAGGCCATTCACACGACCGAACTTTCGCGATGCGAGGGAGATTATACTTGGGCCTCTCTTCTTCTTCACTTTGCTTATCCTTCGAGCTTCGACTCGATGAGCCCCTCAAAAATCTCTTCATTATTTTCGGAAATTTTCTGAATTTTTTAGTAACTTCAAAATAAAAGTGAACCAAACTCAACAAAATTGATAGCAACTACTCCTACAAGTGCCTAGAAACTATATCATGGATTAGAACTACTTGGAACCATATAAATTTGACATGCAAGCTCAAGAACATGGTCACCTAGGCAGCAAAAATCTGCAATGAATAAAGCACTAGAACAAAAACTAATTGGACAATTGGAGGAGTCACATACCAAGGAACAATCCCCCATAGCAGTTTTGTGAGAGGTGCTTTGAGCTAGGAGATCGAAAATCGCAGCAAAATGAGCTAGAACTCATGCTTGAGCTGGTTGGTGATTTTTTGGGAGGAAGAAGGAGTGTGTGGTGGCTGGAATAAGTGGAGGGGAGCCACCATGGGCCCACGAGGCACGGGGGCGCGCCCAGGGGGTGGGCACGCCATGGACACTCGTGGCCAGGTGCCAGCTCCCCCTGCTGTGTTCTCAGTGCCAGATATTCTCAAATATTCTAGAAAAAATCATATTTCAATTTCGGGACATTTGGAGAACTTTTATCTTCGGGTTATTTTTTATTGCACGGATAATTCAAAAAACAGACAGAAAATACTATTTTTACTTTATTAATCTAAATAACAGAAAGTAAAAGGAGGGACAGAAGGTTGTGCCTTCTAACTTCATCCATCTCATACTCATCAAAAGGAATCCACTAATAAGGTTGATCAGGTCTTGTTAACAAACTCATTTCGAATAACATGAAACTGGAGAAATTTCGAACAACACTATGTTACCTCAACAGGGATATGCACGTCCCCAGTAATATGAATATCATATCTCTTTTTGACAGTAGGAAGAGGAAATTCAAACCCTCCAATAATAATCGATGGAATTTTTCCAATAGAATTGATACTGTGGACTTGAGGTTGTTTCCTTGGAAAGTGTACCGTATGCTCATTGCCATTAACATGAAAAGTGACATTGCCTTTGTTGCTATCAATAACAGCCCCTGCAGTATTCAAAAAGGGTCCTCCAAGAATAATAGACATACTATCGTCCTCGGGAATATCAAGAATAACAAAGTCCGTTAAAATAGTAACGTTTGCAACCACAACAGGCACATCCTCACAAATACCGACATGTATAGCAGTTGATTTATCAGCCATTTGCAAAGATATTTCAGTAGGTGTCAACTTATTCAAATCAAGTCTACGATATAAAGAGAGAGGCATAACACTAACACCGTCTCCAAGATCACATAAAGCAGTTTTAACATAGTTTCTTTTAATGGAGCATGGTATAGTGGGTGCTCATGGATCTCCAAGTTTCTTAGGTATTCCACCCTTAAAAGTATAATTAGCAAGCATGGTGGAAATTTCAGCTTCCGGTATCTTTCTCTTATTAGTGACAATATCCTTCATATACTTAGCATAAGGATTCATTTTAAACATATCAGTAAAACGCATACGCAAAGAGATAGGTCTAATCATTTCAGCAAAGCGCTCAAAATCCTCATCATCCTTTTTCTTGGATGGTTTGGGAGGAAAAGGCATGGGTTTCCGAACCCACGGTTCTCTTTCTTTACCATGCTTCCTAGCAACAAAGTCTCTCTTATCATAACGTTGATTCTTTGATTGTGGGTTATCAAGATCAACTTCAGGTTCAATCTCTACATCATTATCATTACTAGGTTGAGAATCAACATGAACATCATCATTAACATTATCATTAGGTTCATGTTCATTACCAGATTGTGTTTCAGCATCAGAAATAGAAATATCATTGGGATTCTCAGGTGTGTCTATAACAGGTTCAGTAGAAGCATGCAAAGTCCTATCATTTTTCTTTTTCTTCTTCTTAGAAGGACTAGGTGCATCTAAATTATTTCTTTGAGAATCCTGCTCAATTCTCTTAGGGTGGCCCTCAGGATACAAAGGTTCTTGAGTCATTTTACCCCCTCTAGTCACAACTCTAACAACATTATCATTCTTCTTATTATTCAATTCATCGAGCAAATCATTCTGAGCTTTAAGTACTTGTTCTACTTGAGTGGTAACCAAAGAAGCATGTTTACTAATGAGTTTAAGTTCACCTTTAACTCTAGACATATAATCACTCAAGTGTTCAATAATATAAGCATTTTGTTTTAATTGTCTACCAAAATAAGCATTGAAGTTTTCTTGCTTAACCATAAACTTATCAAGCTCGTCTAAGCATTGGCTAACAAACTTAGTAGGAGGGATTTCAGCTTTATCATATCTATAGAGAGAATTTACCTTCACTACCTGTATTGGGTTATCAAGACCATGTGTTTCTTCAATAGGTGATGAATTAATACCATATATTTCTTCAACAAGCGGTAAATTAAGACCATGTATTTCTTCAATAGGAGGTAAATTCTTAACATCTTCAGCTTTAATACCTTTTTATTTCATAGATTTCTTTGCCTCTTGCATATCTTCAGGACTGAGAAATAGAACGCCCCTTTTCTTTGGAGTTGTCTTAGGAGTTGGTTTAGGAAATGTCCAATTATTTTCATTGGTCAACATGTTATTCAATAGAATTTCAGCTTGATCAGCAGTTCTTTCCCTGAAAACACAATCAACACAACTATCCAGGTGGCCTCTGGAAGCATCGGTTAGTCCATTATAAAAGATATCAAGTATTTCATTTTTCTTAAGAGGATGATCAGGCAAAGCATTAAGTAATTGGAGAAGCCTCCCCCAAGCTTGTGGGAGACTCTCTTCTTCAATTTGCACAAAATTATATATATCCCTTAAAGCAGCTTGTTTCTTATGAGCAGGAAAATATTTAGCAGAGAAGTAATAAATCATATCCTGGAGACTACGCACACAACCAGGATCAAGAGAATTAAACCATTCATAGCATCACCCTTTAATGAGAACGAAAATATCTGAAGGATATAATAGTAGCGAGTTTTCTCATCATTAGTGAACAGGGTGGCTACATCATTTAATTTAGTAAGATGTGCCACAACAGTTTCAGATTCATAGCCATAAAAAGGATCAGATTCAACCAAAGTAATTATATCAGGATCAACACAGAATTCATAATCCTCATTATTGGGGATCGTAGCAGAAATTAAAATTTTCCTACGCATCACCAAGATCTATCCATGGAGTATTCTAGCAACGAGGGGATAGGAGAGCATCTACATACCACTTGTAGATCGCAACGGAAGCGTTCAAGAAGAACGTGGATGATGGAGTCGTACTCGTCGTGATCCAAATCACCGATGACCAGCGCCGAACGGACGGCACCTCCGCGTTCAACACACGTACAGTCGGGATGCCGTCTCCTCCTTCTTGATCCAGCAAGGGGGAAGGAGAGGTTGATGAAGATCCAGCAGCACAACGGCGTGGTGATGGATGCAGCAGAATTCCAGCAGGGCTTCGCCAAGCGTCTACGGAGAGAGGGAGAGGTGTAACAGGGGAGAGGGAGGCGCCAAGGCTGCAGGGTGCGGCTGCCCTCCCTTCCCCCCTTTATATAGGCCCCCTGGGGGGGCGCCGGCCCTGGAGATCCATCTCCAGGGGGGGCGGCGGCCAGGGGGAGGCTTGCCCCCCAAGGCATGTGGGGCGCCCCCTGCCCTAGGGTTTCCAATCCTAGGCGCAGGGGGGAAGTCCATGGGGGGCGCGCTAGCCCACTATGGGCTGGTTCCCTCCCCACTTCAGCCCACAGGGCCCTCCGAGATGGGTGGCCCCACCCGGTGGACCCCCGGGACCTATCTGGTGGACCCAGTACAATACCGGTGACCCCCAGATCACTCCCGATGGCCGAAACGACACTTCCTAAATATAATTCTTTACCTCCGGACCATTCTGAAACCTCTCATGACGTCCGGGATCTCATCCGGGACTCTGAACCTCCTTCGGTTTTCTGCATACTAATATCTTTACAACCCTAGCGTCACCGAACCTTAAGTGTGTAGACCCTACGGGTTCGGGAGACATGCAGACATGACCGAGACGATCTCCGGTCAATAACCAACAGCGGGATCTGGATACCCATGTTGGCTCCCACATGCTCCTCGATGATCTCATCGGATGAACCACGATGTCGAGGACTTAATCAATCCCGTACTCAATTCCCTTCGTCTATCGGTACGATACTTGCCCGAGATTCGATCGTCGGTATACCGATACCTTGTTCAATCTCGTTACCGGCAAGTCTCTTTACTCATTCCCGCAACACATCATCCCGTGAACAACACCTTGATCACATTGAGCTCATTATGATGATGTCTTAGCGAGTGGGCCCAGAGATACCTCTCCGTCATACGGAGTGACAAATCCCAGTCTCGATTCATGCCAACCCAACAAACACTTTCGGAAATACCTGTAGTGCACCTTTATAGTCACCCAGTTACGTTGTGACATTTGATACACCCAAAGCACTCCTACGGCATCCGGGAGTTGCATAATCTCATGGTCTAAGGAATGATACTTGACATTCAGAAAAGCTCTAGCAAACGAACTACATGATATTTGTGCTATGCTTAGGTTTGGGTCTTGTCCATCACATCATTCTCCTAATGACGTGATCCCGTTATCAATGACATCCCTATGTCCATAGTCAGGAAACCATGACTATCTATTGATCAACGAGCTAGTCAACTAGAGGCTTACTAGGGACACATTGTGGTCTATGTATTCACACATGTATTATGATTTCCGGACAATACGATTATAGCATGAAAAATAGACGATTATCATGAACAAGGAAATATAATAATCCTTTTATTATTGCCTCTAGGGCATATTTCCAATAGTCTCCCACTTGCACTAGAGACAATAGTCTAGTTACATTGTGATTAATCGCACACCCATGGAATTTTGGTGTTGATCATGTTTTGCTCTAGGGAGAGGTTTAGTCAACGGATCTGCCACATTCAGGTCCGTATGTACTTTACAAATCTCTATGTCTCCATTTTGAACACTTTCACGAATGGAGTGGAAGCGACGCTTGATATGCCTGGTCTTCCTGTGAAACGTGGGCTCCTTCGCAAGGGCAATTGCTCCAGTGTTGTCACAGAAGAGAGTCATCGGGTTCGACGCATTGGGTATGACTCCTAGGTCGGTAATGAACTCCTTCACCCAGACTGCTTCTTGTGTTGCCTCCGAGGCTGCCATATACTCTGCTTCACATGTAGATCCCGCCACGACGCTTTGCTTGCAACTGCACCAGCTTACTGCCCCTCCATTCAAAATATACACGTATCCGGTTTGTGACTTGGAGTCATCCAGATCTGTGTCGAAGCTGGCGTCGACGTAACCCTTTACGACGAGCTCTTCGGCACCTGCATAAATGAGAAACATATCCTTAGTCCTTTTCAGGTACTTCAGGATGTTTTTGACCGCTGTCCAGTGTTCCTTGCCGGGATTACTTTGGTACCTACCTACCAAACTTACGGCAAGTTTTACATCGGGTCTGGTACACAGCATGGCATACATAATAGACCCTATGGCTGAGGCATAGGGGATGACAGTCATCTCTTCTATATCTTTTGCCGTGGTCGGGCATTGAGCCGTGCTCAATCGCACACCTTGCAATACAGGCAAGAACCCCTTCTTGGACTGATCCATTTTGAACTTCTTCAAAATCTTGTCAAGGTACGTACTTTGTGAAAGACCGATGAGGCGTCTCGATCTATCTCTATAGATCTTGATGCCTAATATATATGCAGCTTCTCCAAGGTCCTTCATTGAAAAACACTTGTTAAAATAGGCCTTTATGCTTTCCAAGAATTCTATATCATTTCCCATCAATAGTATGTCATCCACATATAATATGAGAAATGCTACGGAGCTCCCACTCACTTTCTTGTAAACGCAGGCTTCTCCATAAGTCTGCATAAACCCAAACGCTTTGATCATCTCGTCAAAGCGAATGTTCCAACTCCGAGATGCTTGCACCAGCCCATAGATAGAGCGCTGGAGCTTGCATACTTTGTTAGCATTCTTAGGATCGACAAAACCTTCCGGCTGCATCATATACAGTTCTTCCTTAAGAAAGCCGTTAAGGAATGCCGTTTTAACGTCCATTTGCCATATCTCATAATCATAGTATGCGGCAATTGCTAACATGATTCGGACGGACTTCAGCTTCGCTACGGGAGAGAAAGTCTCATCGTAGTCAACCCCTTGAACTTGCCGATAACCCTTAGCGACAAGTCGAGCTTTATAGATGGTCACATTACCATCCGCGTCTGTCTTCTTCTTAAAGATCCATTTATTTTCTATGGCTCGCCGATCATCGGGGAAGTCATTCAAAGTCCATACTTTGTTTTCATACATGGATTCTATCTCGGATTTCATGGCTTCTAGCCATTTGTCGGAATCTGGGCCCGCCATCGCTTCTTCATAGTTCGAAGGTTCACCGTTGTCCAACAACATGATTTCCAGGACAGGGTTGCCGTGCCACTCTGGTGCGGAACGTGTCCTTGTGGACCTACGAAGTTCAGTAGGAGCTTGATCAGAAGTATCTTGATCATCATCATTAACCTTCTCTCTAATCGGTGCAGGCACCACAGGAACATTTTCCTGAGCTGCGCTACTCTGATTTTCAAGAGGTAGTACTTCATCAAGCTCTACTTTCCTCCCACTTACTTCTTTCGCGAGAAACTCTTTCTCTAGAAAGGACCCGTTCTTGGCAACAAAGATCTTGCCTTCGGATCTGAGGTAGAAGGTATACCCAACAGTTTCTTTGGGATATCCTATGAAGACGCATTTTTCCGATTTGGGTTCGAGCTTTTCAGGTTGAAGTTTCTTGACATAAGCATCGCAACCCCAAACTTTCAGGAACGACAGCTTAGGTTTCTTTCCAAACCATAATTCATACGGTGTCGTCTCAACGGATTTAGACGGTGCCCTATTTAAAGTGAATGCGGCTGTCTCTAGAGCGTATCCCCAAAATGAGAGCGGTAGATCGGTAAGAGACATCATAGATAACACCATATCCAATAGGGTGCGATTACGACATTCGGACACACCGTTACGCTGAGGTGTTCCAGGCGGCGTGAGTTGTGAAACGATTCCACATTTTCTTAAGTGTGTGCCAAATTCGTGACTTAAATATTCTCCCCCATGATCTGATCGTAAGAACTTTATTTTTCTGTCACGTTGATTCTCAACCTCACTCTGAAACTCCTTGGACTTTTCAAAGGTCTCAGACTTGTGTTTCATTAAGTATACATACCCATATCTACTCAAATCATCAGTGAGAGTGAGAACATAACGATAGCCTCCGCGAGCCTCAACGCTCATTGGACCACACACATCTGTATGTATGATTTCCAACAAGTTGGTTGCTCGCTCCATTGTCCCTGAGAATGGAGTCTTGGTCATTTTGCCCATGAGGCATGGTTCGCACGTGTCAAATGATTCATAATCGAGAGACTCTAAAAGTCCATCAGCATGGAGCTTCTTCATGCGCTTGACACCAATGTGACCAAGGCGGCAGTGCCACAAGTATGTGGGACTATCGTTATCAAATTTACACCTTTTGGTATTCACACTATGAATATGTGTATTATCACGCACGAGATTCATTAAGAATAAACCATTGACCATCGGAGCATGACCATAAAACATATCACTCATATAAATAGAAAAACCATTATTCTCGGATTTAAATGAGTAGCCATCTCGCATTAAACGAGATCCAGATACAATGTTCATGCTCAAACTTGGTACTAAATAACAATTATGGAGGTTTAAAACTAATCCCGTAGGTAAATGTAGAGGTAGCGTGCCGACGGCGATCACATCGACCCTGGAACCATTCCCGACGCGCATCGTCACCTCGTCCTTCGCCAGTCTTCGTTTATTCCGCAGCTCCTATTTTGAGTTACAAATATGAGCAACGGCACCGGTATCAAATACCCAGGAGCTACTACGAGCACTGGTAAGGTACACATCAATTACATGTATATCACATATACCTTTAGTGTTGCCGGCCTTCTTATCCGCTAAGTACTTGGGGCAATTCCGCTTCTAGTGACCATTTCCCTTGCAATAAAAGCACTCAGTTTCAGGTTTGGGTCCATTCTTTGACTTCTTCCTGGCAACTGATTTACCAGGCGCGGCAACCTCCTTGCCGTCCTTCTTGAAGTTCTTCTTACCCTTGCCTTTCTTGAACTTAGTGGTTTTATTCACCATCAACACTTGATGCTCCTTTTTGATCTCCACCTCTGCAGATTTCAGCATTGAATACAACTTGGGAATGGTCTTTTCCATCCCCTGCATATTGTGGTTCATCACGAAGCTCTTGTAGCTAGGTGGGAGCGACTGAAGGATTCTGTCAATGACCGCCTCATCTGGGAGATTAACTTCCAGCTGAGTCAAGCGGTTGTGCAACCCAGACATCTTGAGTATGTGTTCACTGACAGAGCTATTTTCCTCCATCTTACAGCTAAAGAACTTGTCGGAGACATCATATCTCTCGACCCGGGCATGAGCTTGGAAAATCAATTTCAACTCCTCGAACATCTCATATGCTCCGTGTTGCTCAAAACACTTTTGGAGCCCCGGTTCTAAGCTGTAAAGCATGCCGCACTGAACGAGGGAGTAATCATCAGTACGTGACTGATGGGCATTCATAACGTCCTGGTTTTTTGGGAATGGTGGTTCACCTAGCGGTGCTTCTAGGACATAATCTTTCTTGGCTGCTATGAGGATGATCCTCAGGTTCCGGACCCAGTCCGAATAGTTGCTGCCATCATCTTTCAGCTTGGTTTTCTCTAGGAACGCGTTGAAGTTGAGGGTGACATTAGCGTGGGCCATTTGATCTACAAGACATATTGTAAAGATTTAGACAAAGTTCATGTGACGCCCGGATATTTAAGCTACAGTAAACCTCTGCTAATGATGCCATGCCACCGCGATTACTGTTGCTAATCTCGCGTTAATTCGAAACCGTTTCAAAATTCAAATTCAAATTAATGTAAACAATAAAAGTTTTCAAATATTAAAACTAAAATAATCGGAGTGAACCAAATACTGCATAGGTAATTGTGGTGTATAAGCAACATTTTTATAAAGTGTTTAAATGCTCTAATATAAATAAAATAGTAGCAAACATAATTAGTTAAATGCTTTTACTAATTAATAAAATATCTAACTAAATCATTTGGGGACTAGACTTCTGGTGGCAGTCCAGCTTGTTGCATAAATATTAATGTGTTAAGGCTCCACTTTTACAAAAGTCATTTGGATCAAGTTTTAAATGGAAAACAACACCTAATTAAAATAAAGCAAAAAAAAGCAAGAAAAGAAAACAACTCCCACCCGACCGGGCCGTGGCCCAGTTGGCCGTGTGGCCGAGCGGCATGTCGGCCCAGCCCACCCCGCTGGCCTATATGGCCTCGCACCCAAAACCCTAACCCACCGACACGCCCCCACTCGCCCCCCACGTCTCCCTCGCTTCCCCCCCACTCGCTCGCTTCTTCCCCCCGATCTGGATCGAGATCGGGGCAGGGAACCGAATCCACCGCGCCGACCACGCCGCTCGTTCCTTCCCCGCGATCCGCCGCCGCCGCACACCATCACCTCCTCATCCCCGCCGACTAGCTCCGTGGCTGGATCGACCAAGGCTGCCCCGACCCCGTCGCCGCTCGTCACCGGCCGCCGCCTGACGCTACCTCGCCGCTTCCCCGCCGGACCGCCCCGTCTCCCCCCGCCTCTGTTTCGCCCAGCATCGCCGGACGTCCTCCCCGACCTCCTCCCCGCGGGTCTCCACCACGCCTCGTCGTGCCCGCTCCCCGTCAACGGCCATGAGCTGCCGTTCCCCTCCTCCTCTCCCCCCCGCGATCACCGAGATCCACCCGCGGTCGTCGCGCATTGGCCCCGTCCCGGTGCTCCTGCGTCCTCTGGCCTGTGCCTCTCCCTAGGTCGCACCCACGCGCCACCCTTGCTTGTGTCCGCCGTCGCAGCCTTCAGTCTCCCTCCGCGCCGTTCCGCCATGCCCAGCGTCCCATGCCCCGTGGGGACCGGCTGGGCCGGCGTCGCCCGTGCTCCGCCCCCCCAGGTCAAGCTCGACTGCCGCAGCCACCCGCCTCCTACAGCCGCACCGTAGCTCGCCCTCCCCTAGCCGACGCCGTGCCCACCGGCGCCTCGCCGTGGCCTCGGGTGCTCGCCGGGCGCCGGCCCCGTTCGCTGTGCCTGCCCCAGGCTCCAACCGGGCTGCGCCCGATGCCCACCTCGCTATGGCCCTCTGGCCCATGACACGAGGGGAGGGGCCCACGCCCCTGAAACAAAAGGAATGGAAATAATAATAATAATAAGTTTAATTAATTAATTAAAATAATCATCTTAACCTGATTAATTTAACCTAATTAATCTGTTAATTAAACCAATTAACTAGGTTAATTAGTTGTCAGTCAATGACATGTGGGCCACCTGTCCAGTTTGACTAGTCAAACTGTTGACTTGGTTGACCCAGTCCATGACAGGTGGGCCCTGTTTGACCCAGTTGACCAGTCAACAGTTGACTAGTCAAATGCCGACTGGACCGCCCTTGACCCCACCTGCCAGCCACGCATACATTTTGTTGGGTACAATTTTGTGTACCCATAGCAATTTAATATTTAATTTTCAAAATAAAATAAATTAGAAAATGGTATAAGTCTTTTAAAGTTAATAGAAACTAAACCGTAGCTCGGATCGAAAAACTTTCTACATGAAAGTTGCTCAGAACGACGAGATGAACCCGGATACGCAGCCCGTTCGTCCGCCACACATTACTAACATAACAAACTCGCAACTTTCCCCCTCCGGTTCCTCTGCCCGAAAACGCGAAACACCGGGGATACTTTCCCGGATGTTATTCCTCTTCGTCTATATCACCGAGCACTGCGTTAGGGCACACTTAGCACCGCGCTTTGTCTTTTCATGCACCGGCATGCTTTGTTTGCTCTGTATTCATTGTTTCTTCCCCCTCTTCTCTCCGCTAGACACCGAGACCGACGTCGCTGATACCCGGTACGACTACGGAGTTGACGACCCCTCTCTCTTGCCAGAGCAACCAGGCAAGCCCCCCCTTGATCACCAGATATCACCTACTCTCCTCTATACTGCTTGCATTAGAGTAGTGTAGCATGTTACTGCTTTCGTTAATCCTATCCTGATGCATACCCTGTCTTTGATACTACTGTTGATACCTTTACCTGCAATCCTACTTGCTTAGTATAGGATGCTAGTGTTCCATCAGTGGCCCTACACTCTTGTCCATCTGCCATGCTATACTACTGGGTCGTGATCACTTAGGGAGGTGATCACGGGCATATACTATATACTTTACACTATTACATTACCTGTGATACTGTTCGGAGATGGGGGCTGAATGGGCAGGTGGCTCCATCCCGGTAGAGGTGGGCCTGGGTTCCCGACGGGCCCCGACTGTTACTTTGTGGCGGAGCGACAGGGCAGGTTCAGACCACCTAGGAGAGAGGTGGCCTGGCCCTGGTCGGCGTTCGCGATACTTAACACGCTTAACGAGATCTGGGTATTTGATCTGAGTCTGGCCATTTGGTCTATACGCACTAACCACCTACGCGGGAGTAGTTATGGGTATCCCGACGTCGTGGTATCAGCCGAAGCACTTCGCGACGTCAGCGACTGAGCGGCGCGCGCCGGGTTGGACCGCGTAACGTGACTTCCGTTGAAATGGAGGTTGCTAGGTCTGCTCTCCGGCCGCGTACGCAACGTGCAGGTGTGCTCAGGGTGATGGGCCCAGACCCCTGCACGCTTAGGTTTAGACCGGCGTGCTGACCTCTCTGTTGTGCCTAGGTGGGGCTGCGACGTGTTGATCTTCCGAGGCCGGGCATGACCCAGAAAAGTGTGTCCGGCCAAATGGGATCAAGCGTGTTGGGCTATGTGGTGCACCCCTGCAGGGAAGTTTAGCTATTCGAATAGTCGTGTCCCTCGGTAAAAGGACGACCCGGAGTTGTACCTCGACCTTATGACAACTAGAACCGGATACTTAATAAAACACACCCTTCCAAGTGCCAGATACAACCCGGTGATCGCTCTCTACCAGGGCATCGAGGAGGGGATCGCCGGGTAGGATTATGCTATGCGATGCTACTTGGAGGACTTCAGTCTACTCTCTTCTATATGCTGCAAGACGGAGGCGACCAGAAGCGTAGTCTTCAATAAGACTAGCTATCCCCCTCTTATTCTAGCATTCTGCAGTTCAGTCCACTTATATGGCCCTTTACATATATATCCATGCATATGTAGTGTAGCTCCTTGCTTGCGAGTACTTTGGATGAGTACTCACGGTTGCTTTCTTCCCCCTTTTCCCCCTTTCCTTTCTTCTGGTTGTCGCAACCAGATGCTGGAGCCCAGGATCCAGACGCCACCTTCGACGACGACTCCTGCTACTCTGGAGGTGCCTACTACTACGTGCAGCCCGCTGACGACGACCAGGAGTAGCTAGGAGGATCCCAGGCAGGAGGCCTGCGCCTCGTTCGATCTGTATCCCAGTTTGTGCTAGCCTTCTTAAGGCAACCTTGTTTAACTTATGTCTGTACTCAGATATTGTTGCTTCCGCTGACTCGTCTATGATCGAGCACTTGTATTCGAGCCCTCGAGGCCCCTGGCTTGTATTATGATGCTTGTATGACTTATTTTATTTGTAGAGTTTTGTTGTGATATCTTCCCGTGAGTCCCTGATCTTGATCATACACATTTGCGTGCATGATTAGTGTACGATTGAATCGGGGGCGTCACAAGTTGGTATCAGAGCCAACTGCCTGTAGGAATCCCCCTTTCCAACTCCTTGGCCGAAGTCGAGTCTAGACATTGCAAAACTTTTACTAACATGGCTGTGTGTCTTACGGGCACACGTCGCCATCGGGTGGTAGTAGGATCTTTTACTCCTCGACCTTACTCTGGGACTCTGATCTCTCTTCTATTCGGGTTAAAATAAATTTTGCTAAATCTAACATTAGGATCTCGTAACCACTTCCTGCCGGAGAGCCCCTTCATTACAGATGATCAACTGCTTCACCAGAAGATTCCGAAGATAATCGCCGATGTTCTCTCGAGACACTTGTGCCCACCGCCTTTGCAAATCCCCTACCACTGCTATATTATTATGGGTAACTACAAACAGTTGTCCTTTCAATCCCATTGATCTTGTTATTACAAGATACCCTGAAAAGTTCTCTTTATTGTTCCGAGAATACTTTGTGCCTACTGCCTTGCAGTTCCTTGCCACCTGAATACCCCTACGGATAATTTCTCGCACTTATCGGGTATTCGCTCATTCCCAGTTGTTCAGGTGTTCCGCCAAAGACTTCAAAATATCATTCGATCTTCCGAAAATCCCGGGCACCCTGTTGCTCTTGAAATTCTTGCTTGCTT
Source organism: Aegilops umbellulata (assembly GCA_032464435.1). Classification (NCBI taxonomy): domain Eukaryota; kingdom Viridiplantae; phylum Streptophyta; class Magnoliopsida; order Poales; family Poaceae; genus Aegilops; species Aegilops umbellulata. The sequence goes on from CP136054.1 coordinate 382,053,276, forward strand.
GCATTATGGTTAATCCCATAAGTTTCGTAACCCCTTGTCTTTATCATTTTAAGTTCTTTGATTCAATATGTTGAGGATGCTCGCATTCCTCCGTCGAATCCTAGGATTCATCCTTCGGGCTCAGACGTCATTTGGGTATGAGCTGGTTCTTGACCAATCAATGCCTTGATCGTTTGTGCTTCCAAGTCTATTGAACTCATTTTCGATCAGAGCAATTGCTCCTGATCCCTTGATTTGGAGATCATAAAATTTCTTTGCATTAAGCTTTGAATTAGTCAGTTGTTTCTATAACCCGATGCCATGGCATTCCTTCTTCCTTTGATTGAGTACCGATACTCACATCAGCCCCGTTGTGGGCCGCCATACCCGTTGCCGGGTTATTATCCGACAATGTCCTTCACAACCAAAATTCTTGTGAGTTCTTTACCTCATACATAATGCCCTTGGTAAATTGTATCATCTGCTTGGCCAACCATGCCTTGTTTTCGAGCTGGTCGTATTTACTATTGAAGCTTGTGGTATATGTTTCCACGATACCCTGACGGGTTGAACCTATGCCTTCCTCTAAAACCGTGTGAACCCGAAAGTTTTCACGAGTCATACTCTTCTGGTGCTTCGCCAGATAAAATTTCTACACTGCAACTTCTTCGAAGGCGAGATGTGAATGAAGGTTATGCATTGAGGAAGTGGGAGTCGACCTTGAACCTTGCGTTCATGCCCATGGACACGATGTAGATCTTATCATTAGAGCTTTTCTTTAATTAATTATTCCTTTGGTATAAGTTCATCTTATATCTGGGATCTGGCCTAATCGTAGCTCCGACCATGTTCTCCTTTAAATAACATTTCTCGTGCAAGTTTAAGCACTTGTCTTCTGCGGAGTAATACCCCAGTCCAACCTCTACTTTGATTTGTCATCGAGTATTACCCCCTAGTATCTCGAGATTATCATGGAACTGCATGGCTTCTTATGAGTTCTTCAAGTATTATTTCTCACTGATTCCAAATTTTTCCCCGGGTTCTGAGTAGTTAGACACTCAAGGACACCGACAGTGAATCGAGTCTGTGCTCTGGCTCAATAACTATAAGTAATTTTCATTGCTTATGAGCTTAATAATCCTTCAAGTCATTCCTAGCCCGGTTGGCTATATCATTATCGTGTTACATTTTAACGGTGCTACCTGGTCCTTCTCGGAGCAAAATTTACGGAGATGAACTAAGCTTTTGTCAATTTCCTCACCATATCATTTCTCCTTGAACAACAAACTTGATTTCGAGTTTGTGTCGTACCCTTGGTTTCATTAACGTTTCGCTTCATCATTCCTTTGACTTGGTGTCATCACCGATTTATTACATCTTCGTGGAGCCTCTCGACAAAATTTGTCTTGATCATCACATTTTGACTCCTTCCAGAATATCAATCAAATTCATGATGACAAGTACCATCCTTGTCCGTCGATGAGTTGTGTTATCATCGACCACTTTATTGCCTTCCGTTCAACACAAAACTTGTTCATGTTTTGTGTTATACCTTGAGTTCCCTACTATCCAGCATTTGTTCTTCTTTACCTTGGAGTATTACCATCTTTTAATATCATGGAGGTTGTGAGGATTGCTCCACCTGTTGAGAATTCTTGGTATTGTGATACTTATCACCATCACCATTCTTTCTTGGTCCCTGTGTTGATTCCAACAAGTGAACGGTGCTGTTTGGATTCTGCCCTTCTAGCAACCCTATTGCTCTGAAGATAAGGGCCGGCCGTTCATTCTTATACTATTGATTATTGAATCACCATTCTAACATTGCTCATGCTACTATAAGCCCATATTTCGGGTGCACTTTTCAACCAATTTTTTTTTAACTGTGTATGTTTTCCTCGAGCATACATCGTTATATCTTTTGATCCGATAAATGTTATCTCCTTATCCACATAATTGTGGAGATCCATCTTTTTGGATACCTAGTTGAATTATCGCTGAGTCCATCAGCCACCTCCTCGCCCTCTCCTTGTTTTAATGATGGACTCTTGTTTCGGAACTTGCTTCCATAGTCCATTTCCCGAGAATCTTACAATGTCATCTCGTCAATTGTGTTGCACCTTTTCTTTTCAGGAATCCCGTGTCTGAGTTATCTTAATACCAATCAGATCTGAATCTCGGTCAGATATGATGGTTGGAACATATTTTCAAGAGTTATAACATTGATCCTCATATGACCCGGTAAGGTGATGTCATGCACACCTGACCGGAGGACCAAGTGTTATAGATTCCTTTTTAACAAGGTTAACCATTTTAACATGAGGAAATGTAATGCCTTGTTTAATAAGTGTATCCCGATGGATCCTTTGTGCATCCAAATTCTGAACCTTACTTGATGACCATGTCAATGCTATCTCGAAGCATGTCTGTGATACTCCGATCTTCGTTAAGAACATTTGAAACAAAATGTTATGTTTTCTTTATCAATTACCCAAAACACCGTTGTGTGGGTAATGTCATGAAAATTCTCTCCCATACCTAAGGAGTTTTCTACATTATATCCTGTCGTGGATATCATGCTCTGTTCGTCCTTGGGAAGGGTATACCCCTGAAATATCTGATAATCCCATTTCCCTTTCCATTATTTGGTTGAACCTTCCTGGTGATTATTATGGTCTAAGCAGTATTAATTCCCTGTTTATGTAAACCCCTCGGTGTACAATTCTGTCAGTAAGACCCTGTTACTCTTGTTGATGACATTCCGGTAACCACCGATGGACGAGAACTTTGCCTATTGGTCCGCCTCGTAGCAACGAGTAGGAAAATGGTTCTCTTCGTCCCTCGCCTTTGGTACCAACATTGTTGCCGACATAACCGACAGGCTACCCTCTGACATGCCTATCATGACCATGCAAGATGTCACCACTCCTCCTACTTTTATCCGACATGGTGGGCCCATAACCCACAGTTCTACAGGATCGAAACCTGACTCTCCTGTACACCACCTGTTCCCAAGGTTGTTCCTTGCGCTTGACTTCGTAATTCACGGACCACCTGTCTAGTGATCTATTCTGGTATGAGATGCAATACCTATTCTCGTTGCCCTGTAACCCTTTCACCTTCTGATTAGGCATCGAACGATTGCCCATTCGTTTGAAACTTCTTATGGTACCTTCTTAATTTGCTCTCGATATCTTCTTAAGTTTCAATTCGAGAGATACTTATGCTTCTTCCCCTGAGTTAACCGTCCGACGCTCAAGTTGATTTGGATCCGTCCTTATAGAGTTTTTCCCCTCTTATCTTTTCGTAAGTACGGTGAAATTCCCGAAGGAAGGACGACAACTTCATCATGATGACCTGAATCAGAGGAATGAAGACGTCAGCGCTATGGATCGACCACCTCGAGAAGAGCAACCAAGACCGAGAAGATTCGTTAGGATTTCGTAACCAGACCTTTCCCCCTTATTCCACCTCTTAAATCTCGGGACGAGATTTCTTGTAGTGGAGGAGAATTGTGACGCCCGGATATTTAAGCTACAGTAAACCTCTGCTAATGATGCCACGCCACCGCGATTACTGTTGCTAATCTCTCGTTAATTCGAAACCGTTTCAAAATTCAAATTCAAATTAATGTAAACAATAAAAGTTTTCAAATATTAAAACTAAAATAATCGGAGTGAACCAAATACTGCATAGGTAATTGTGGTGTATAAGCAACATTTTTATAAAGTGTTTAAATGCTCTAATATAAATAAAATAGTAGCAAACATAATTAGTTAAATGCTTTTACTAATTAATAAAATATCTAACTAAATCATTTGGGGACTAGACTTCTGGTGGCAGTCCAGCTTATTGCATAAATATTTATGTGTTAAGGCTCCACTTTTACAAAAGTCATTTGGATCAAGTTTTAAATGGAAAACAACAGCTAATTAAAATAAAACAAAAAAAAGGCAAGAAAAGAAAACAACTCCCACCCGACCGGGCCGTGGCCCAGTTGGCCGTGTGGCCGAGCGGCATGTCGGCCCAGCCCACCCCGCTGGCCTATATGGCCTCGCACCCAAAACCCTAACCCACCGACACGCCCCCACTCGCCCCCCACGTCTCCCTCGCTTCCCCCCCCCCACTCGCTCGCTTCTTCCCCCCCGATCTGGATCGAGATCGGGGCAGGGAACCGAATCCACCGCGCCGACCACGCCGCTCGTTCCTTCCCCGCGATCCGCCGCCGCCGCACACCATCACCTCCTCATCCCCGCCGACTAGCTCCGTGGCTAGATCGACCAAGGCTGCCCCGACCCCGTCGCCGCTCGTCACCGGCCGCCGCCTGACGCTACCTCACCGCTTCCCCGCCGGACCGCCCCGTCTCCCCCCGCCTCTGTTTCGCCCAGCACCGCCGGACGTCCTCCCCGACCTCCTCCCCGCGGGTCTCCACCACAGCTCATCGCGCCCGCTCCCCATCAACGGACGTGAGCTGCCGTTCCCCTCCTCCTCTCCCCCCCCCCCGCGATCACCGAGATCCACCCGCGGTCGTCGCGCATTGGCCCCGTCCCGGTGCTCCTGCGTCCGCTGGCCTGTGCCTCTCCCTAGGTCGCACCCACGCGCCACCCTTGCTTGTGTCCGCCGTCGCAGCCGTCAGTCTCCCTCCGCGCCGTTCCGCCATGCCCAGCGTCCCGTGCCCCGTTGGGACCGGCCGGGCCGGCGTCGCCCGCGCTCCGTCCCCCCAGGTCAAGCTCGACCGCCGCAGCCACCCGCCTCCTACAGCCGCACCGTAGCTCGCCCTCCCCTAGCCGACGCCGTGCCCACCGGCGCCTCGCCGTGGCCTCGGGTGCTCGCCGGGCGCCGGCCCCGTTCGCTGCGCCCGCCCCAGGCTCCAATCGGGCTGCGCCCGATGCCCACCTCGCTATGGCCCTCTGGCCCATGACACGAGGGGAGGGGCCCACGCCCCTGAAACAAAAGGAATGGAAATAATAATAATAATAAGTTTAATTAATTAATTAAAATAATCATCTTAACCTGATTAATTTAACCTAATTAATCTGTTAATTAAACCAATTAACTAGGTTAATTAGTTGTCAGTCAATGACATGTGGGCCACCTGTCCAGTTTGACTAGTCAAACTGTTGACTTGGTTGACCCAGTCCATGACAGGTGGGCCCTGTTTGACCCAGTTGACCAGTCAACAGTTGACTAGTCAAATGCCGACTGGACCGCCCTTGACCCCACCTGCCAGCCACGCATACATTTTGTTGGGTACAATTTTGTGTACCCATAGCAATTTAATATTTAATTTTCAAAATAAAATAAATTAGAAAATGGTATAAGTCTTTTAAAGTTAATAGAAACTAAACCGTAGCTCGGATCGAAAAACTTTCTACATGAAAGTTGCTCAGAACGACGAGATGAACCCGGATACGCAGCCCGTTCGTCCGCCACACATTACTAACATAACAAACTCGCAACTTTCCCCCTCCGGTTCCTCTGCCCGAAAACGCGAAACACCGGGGATACTTTCCCGGATGTTATTCCTCTTCGTCTATATCACCGAGCACTGCGTTAGGGCACACTTAGCACCGCGCTTTGTCTTTTCATGCACCGTCATGCTTTGTTTGCTCTGTATTCATTGTTTCTTCTCCCTCTTCTCTCCGCTAGACACCGAGACCGACGCCGCTGATACCCGGTACGATTACGGAGTTGACGACCCCTCTCTCTTGCCAGAGCAACCAGGCAAACCCCCCCCCTTGATCACCAGATATCGCCTACTCTCCTCTATACTGCTTGCATTAGAGTAGTGTAGCATGTTACTGCTTTCGTTAATCCTATCCTGATGCATACCCTGTCTTTGATACTACTGTTGATACCTTTACCTGCAATCCTACTTGCTTAGTATAGGATGCTAGTGTTCCATCAGTGGCCCTACACTCTTGTCCGTCTGCCATGCTATACTACTGGGTCGTGATCACTTAGGGAGGTGATCACGGGCATATACTATATACTTTACACTATTACATTACCTGTGATACTGTTCGGAGATGGGGGCTGAAGGGGCAGGTGGCTCCATCCCGGTAGAGGTGGGCCTGGGTTCCCGACGGCCCCCGACTGTTACTTTGTGGCGGAGCGACAGGGCAGGTTCAGACCACCTAGGAGAGAGGTGGCCTGGTCCTGGTTGGCGTTCGCGATACTTAACACGCTTAACGAGATCTGGGTATTTGATCTGAGTCTGGCCATTTGGTCTATACGCACTAACCACCTAATCGGGAGTAGTTATGGGTATCCCGACGTCGTGGTATCAGCCGAAGCACTTCGTGACGTCAGCGACTGAGCGGCGCGCGCCGGGTTGGACCGCGTAACGTGACTTCCTTTGAAATGGAGGTTGCTAGGTCTGCTCTCCGGCCACGTATGCAACGTGCAGGTGTGCTCAGGGTGATGGGCCCAGACCCTTGCGCGCTTAGGTCTAGACCGGCGTGCTGACCTCTCTGTTGTGCCTAGGTGGGGCTGCGACGTGTTGATCTTCCGAGGCCGGGCATGACCCAGAAAAGTGTGTCCGGCCAAATGGGATCAAGCGTGTTGGGCTATGTGGTGCACCCCTGCAGGGAAGTTTAGCTATTCGAATAGTCGTGTCCCTCGGTAAAAGGACGACCCGGAGTTGTACCTCGACCTTATGACAACTAGAACCGGATACTTAATAAAACACACCCTTCCAAGTGCCAGATACAACCCGGTGATCGCTCTCTACCAGGGCATCGAGGAGGGGATCGCCGGGTAGGATTATGCTATGCGATGCTACTTGGAGGACTTCAGTCTACTCTCTTCTATATGCTGCAAGACGGAGGCGACCAGAAGCGTAGTCTTCAATAAGACTAGCTATCCCCCTCTTATTCTAGCATTCTGCAGTTCAGTCCACTTATATGGCCCTTTACATATATATCCATGCATATGTAGTGTAGCTCCTTGCTTGCGAGTACTTTGGATGAGTACTCACGGTTGCTTTCTTCCCCCTTTTCCCCCTTTCCTTTCTTCTGGTTGTCGCAACCAGATGCTGGAGCCCAGGATCCAGACGCCACCTTCGACGACGACTCCTGTTACTCTGGAGGTGCCTACTACTACGTGCAGCCCGCTGACGACGACCAGGAGTAGCTAGGAGGATCCCAGGCAGGAGGCCTGCGCCTCGTTCGATCTGTATCCCAGTTTGTGCTAGCCTTCTTAAGGCAACCTTGTTTAACTTATGTCTGTACTCAGATATTGTTGCTTCCGCTGACTCGTCTATGATCGAGCACTTGTATTCGAGCCCTCGAGGCCCCTGGCTTGTATTATGATGCTTGTATGACTTATTTTATTTGTAGAGTTGTGTTGTGATATCTTCCCATGAGTCCCTGATCTTGATCGTACACATTTGCGTGCATGATTAGTGTACGATTGAATCGGGGGCGTCACAGTTCATGATAATTAAGTTCATCTAATCAAATTAATGAATGAACTCCCACTCAGATTTGACATCCCTCTAGTCATCTAAGTGATACATGATCCGAGTCAACTAGTCCGTGTCCGATCATCACGTGAGACGGACTAGTTATCATCGGTGAACATCTCTATGTTGATCGTATCTTCTATACGACTCATGTTCGACCTTTCGGTCCTCCGTGTTACGAGGCCATGTCTGTACATGCTAGGCTCGTCAATCCAACCTAAGTGTATTGCGTGTGTAAATCTGGCTTACACCCGTTGTATGCGAACGTAAGAACCTATCACACCCGATCATCACGTGGTGCTTCGGAACGACGAACCTTAGCAACGGTGCACAGTTAGGGAGAACACATTTTTGATATTTTAATGAGGGATCATCTTATTTATGCTACCGTCGTTCTAAGCAAATAAGATGTAAAAAACATGATAAACATCACATGCAATCAAATAGTGACATGATATGGCCAACATCATTTCGCTCCTTTGATCTCCATCTTCGGGGCGCCATGTTCATCGTCGTCACCGGCATGACACCATGATCTCCATCATCATGATCTCCATCATCGTGTCTTCGTGAAGTTGTCACATCAACTATTACTTCTACTACTATGGCTAACGCTTTAGCAATAAAGTAAAGTAATTACATGACGATTTAAGTTGACACGCAGGTCATAAATAAATAAAGACAACTCCTATGGCTCCTGCCGGTTGTCATACTCATCGACATGCAAGTCGTGATTCCTATTACAATAACAAGATCATCTCATACATCACATACATGATTCATCACAACTTCTGGCCATATCACATCACAAAGCACTTGCTGCAAAAACAAGTTAGACGTCCTCTAATTGTTGTTGCAAGTTTTTACGTGGCTGTTATAGGTTGCTAGCCAGAACGTTTCTTACCTACGTTAAATCCACAACGTGAATTGTCAATCTCTATTTACCCTTCATATGGACCCTGTTCATCGAATCTGATCCAACTAAAGTGGGAGAGACATACACCCGCCAGCCACCTTATGCAACTAGTGCATGTCAGTCGGTGGAACCGGTCTCACGTAAGCGTACGTGTAAGGTTGGTCCGGGCCGCTTCATCCCAAAATACCGCTGAACCAAGATAGGACTAGTAACGGCAAGAAGAATTGACAATTCGACGCCCACAACTACTTTGTGTTCTACTCATGCATAGCAACTACGCATAGACCTAGCTCATGATGCCACTATTGGGGATCGTAGCAGAAATTAAAATTTTCCTACGCATCACCAAGATCTATCCATGGAGTATTCTAGCAACGAGGGGATAGGAGAGCATCTACATACCACTTGTAGATCGCAACGGAAGCATTCAAGAAGAACGTGGATGATGGAGTCGTACTCGTCGTGATCCAAATCACCGATGACCAGCGCCGAACGGACGGCACCTCCACGTTCAACACACGTACGGTTGGGATGACGTCTCCTCCTTCTTGATCCAGCAAGGGGGAAGGAGAGGTTGATGAAGATCCAGCAGCATGACGGCGTGGTGATGGATGCAGCAGAATTCCAGCAGGGCTTCGCCAAGCGTCTACGGAGAGAGGGAGAGGTGTAACAGGGGAGAGGGAGGCGCCAAGGCTGCAGGGTGCGGCTGCCCTCCCTCCCCCTTTATATAGGCCCCCTGGGGGGGCACTGGCCCTGGAGATCCATCTCCAAGGGGCGGCGGCCAGGGGGGAGGCTTGCCCCCCAAGGCATGTGGGGCGCCCCCTGCCCTAGGGTTTCCAACCCTAGGCGTAGGGAGGAAGCCCATGGGGGGGCGCACCAGCCCACTATGGGCTGGTTCCCTCCCCACTTCAGCCCACAGATCACTCCCGATGGCCGAAACGACACTTCCTATATATAATTCTTTACCTCCGGACCATTCTGGAACCTCTCGTGATGTCCGGGATCTCATCCTGGACTCCGAACCTCCTTTGGTTTGCTGCATACTAATATCTTTACAACCCTAGCGTCACCGAACCTTAAGTGTGTAGACCCTACGGGTTCGGGAGACATGCAGACATGACCGAGACGATCTCCGATCAATAACCAATAGCGGGATCTGGATACCCATGTTGGCTCCCACATGCTCCTCGATGATCTCATCAGATGAACCACGATGTCGAGGACTTAATCAATCCCGTACTCAATTCCCTTCGTCTATCGGTACGATACTTGCCCGAGATTCGATCGTCGGTATACTGATACCTTGTTCAATCTCGTTACCGGCAAATCTCTTTACTCGTTCTCGCAACACATCATCCCGTGAACAACACCTTGATCACATTGAGCTCATTATGATGATGTCTTACCGAGTGGGCCCAGAGATACCTCTCCGTCATACGGAGTGACAAATCCCAGTCTCGATTCATGCCAACCCAACAAACACTTTCGGAAATACCTGTAGTGCACCTTTATAGTCACCCAGTTACGTTGTGACGTTTGATACACCCAAAGCACTCCTACGGCATCCGGGAGTTGCATAATCTCATGGTCTAAGGAATGATACTTGACATTCAGAAAAGCTCTAACAAACGAACTACACGATCTTTGTGCTATGCTTAGGTTTGGGTCTTGTCCATCACATCATTCTCCTAATGACGTGATCCCGTTATCAATGACATCCCTATGTCCATAGTCAGGAAACCATGACTATCTATTGATCAACGAGCTAGTCAACTAGAGGCTTACTAGGGACACATTGTGGTCTATGTATTCACACATGTATTATGATTTCCGGACAATACGATTATAGCATGAACAATAGACGATTATCATGAACAAGGAAATATAATAATCCTTTTATTATTGCCTCTAGGGCATATTTCCAACACTTATTAGTAACAAAGATAGGTGAAGTAGCATAAGCAAGATCATATTTCATTCTAGCATTCAGAGTTTTTTCTTTAAGCTTAGCTAATAATTTCTTAAGATCACTTCTATCATTGCAAGCAAGAAAGTCTCTAGCAGTTTCTTCATCCATAACATAGCCCTCAGGCGCAACAGGCAATTCATATTTAGGGGGAGAATCTTCATCATCACTTTCATCAATATTATGAGTTTCAATAATTTCATTCTCTCTAGCCCTAGCAAGTTGTTCATCAAGAATTTCACCAAGTGCCACAGTAGTATGAAGCATAGAAGTAGTTTCATCATAAGTATCATGCATAGCAGAAGCGACATCATCAATAACATGAGACATATCCGAATTAATAGCAGAAGCAGGTTTATGTGTCGCAAGCTTCTCAAAACAGAAGGTGAATCAAGTGCAGAGCTAGATGGCAGTTCCTTACCTCCCCTCGTAGTTGAGGGATAATTTTTTGTTTTTTCATCTTTCAAATTCTTCATAGTGACCAGCAGATATAAATCCCAAGTGACTCAAAGAATAGAGCTATGTTCCCCGGCAATGGCGCCAGTAAATAGTCTTGATAAGTCACAAGTATAGGGGATCGCAACAGTTTTTGAGGGTAGAGTATTCAACCTAAATTTATTGATTCGACACAAGGGGAGCCAAAGAATATTCTCAAGTATTAGCAGTTGAGTTGTCAATTCAACAACACCTGGATAACTTAGTATCTGCAGCAAAGTATTTAGTAGCAAAGTAATATGGAAGTAACGGTAACGATAGCAAAACTAATATTTTTGGGTTTTGTAGTGATTGTAACAGTAGCAACGGAAAAGTAAATAAGCAAAGAACAATATGTGAAAAGCTCGTAGGCATTGGATCGGTGATGGAGAATTATGCCAGATGCGGTTCATCATGTAACAGTCATAACATAGGGTGACACAGAACTAGCTCCATTTCATCAATGTAATGTAGGCATGTATTCCGAATATAGTCATACGTGCTTATGGAAAAGAACTTGCATGACATCGTTTGTCCTACCCTCCCATGGCAGCGGGGTCCTAATGGAAACTAAGGGATATTAAGGCCTCCTTTCAATAGAGTACCGGACCAAAGCATTAACACATAGTGAATACATGAACTCCTCAAACTATGGTCATCACCGTGAGTGGTCCCGATTGTTGTCACTTCGGGGTTGTCGGATCATAACACATAGTAGGTGACTATAGACTTGCAAGATAGGATCAAGAACTCACATATATTCATGAAAACATAATAAGTTCAGATCTGAAATCATGGCACTCGGGACCTAGTGACAAGAATTAAGCACAACAAAGTCATAATAACATCAATCTCAGAACATAGTGGATACTAGGGATCAAACCCTAACAAATCTAACTCGATTGCATGATAAATCTCATCCAACCCATCACCGTCCAGCAAGCCTACGATGGAATTACTCACGCACGGCGGTGAGCATCATGAAATTGGTGATGGAGGATGGTTGATGATGACGATGGCGACGGATTCCCCTTTCCGGAGCCCCGAACGGACTCCAGATCAGCCCTCCCGAGAGAGTTTAGGGCTTGGCGGCGGCTCCGTTTCGTAAAACGCGATGAATCCTTCTCTCTAATTTTTTTCTCCCCGAACACGAATATATAGAGTTGGAGTTGAGGTCGGTGGAGCACCAGGGGGCCCACGAGGCAGGGGGCGCACCCAGGGGGGCAGGCGCGCCCCCCACCCTCGTGGAAAGGGTGTGGTCCCCCTGGCCTTGTATTCTTTCGCCAGTATTTTTTATTATTTCCAAAAATAATCTCCGTGAAGTTTCAGGTCATTTCGAGAACTTTTGTTTCTGCACATAAATAACATCATGGCAATTCTGCTGAAAACAGCGTCCGTCCGGGTTAGTTCCATTCAAATCATGCAAGTTAGAGTCCAAAACAAGGGCAAAAGTTTTTGGAAAAGTAGAGACGACAGAGACGTATCACCTTACAAACTCCTTGGTTCAAATCCACAATCTTGACGGAGGCTCCCAAGTGACACCTAGCCAATCTAGGAGACACCACTCTCCAAGAAGTAACAAATGGTGTGTTGATGATTAACTCCTTGTTTTTGTGCTTCAAATGATAGTCTCCCCAACACTCAACTCTCTCTCATAGGACTGGATTTGGTGGAAAGATGATTTGAGTGGAAAGCAACTTGGGGAAGGCTAGAGATCAAGATTTATGTGGTTGGAATGGAATATCTTGACCTCAACACAAGTGTAGGTGGTTCTCTCTTAGAAAATGTATGTTGGAAGTGTAGGCATGTACGTTCTGATGGCTCTCTCCTCGAATGAAGAGTGGGTGGAGGGGTATATATAGCCTCCACACAAAATCTAACTGTTACACACAATTTACCAAACTCGGTGGGACCGAATCGTGACACTTGGTCAGACTGATTTAGTTCATAATGTGACCATTAGGATTTTCTATGGGATCAACTCGTCAACTCGGTGACACCGATTTCATTAGGTTTAGGACATAACATAATCTCGGTGAGACCGATTACACAAACTCAGTGAGACCGATTTTGGAAATAGACAAACAGAGAGTTGGTCAGGCAAACTCGGTGGGACCGATTCGCTCATCTTGGTTGGACCGAAACGTTACGAAAGGGAAACAGAGAGTTTCCATTGCAATCTCGGTGGGACCGATCGCTCATCTCGGTTTGACCGAAACGTTTCGAAGGGAAACAGAGAGATTACAATCCCATCTCGGTGAGACCGAGACCCCTATCGGTGAGACCGAAAAGGCTAGGGTTTCTGGCAGTGGCTATGTCAAGAGAACTCGGTGGCGCCGGATAGAAAGTTTCGGTGGGGCCGAGTTTGACTTTTGGTTTGGGACATATGTGGATGTGAGAAAGTAGTTGAGGGCTTTTGAGCATATCACTAAGCACTTTGAGCAAGCAAGCCATTAAGCAACACCTCATCCCCTCTTGATAGTATTGGCTTTTCCTATGGACTCAATGTGATCTTGGATCACTTAAAATAAAAAAATGTAGAGTCATAAGCTTTAAGCTTGAGCCAATCCTTTGTCCTTAGCATTTTGAGGGGTCCACTTTTCTCATCCATGTCATGCCAATCACTGAGCTTTCCTGAAATGTTTATCTTGAAGTAGCATTAGCTCAATGAGCTATATGTTGTTAGGAATTACCAAAACAACCCAGGGACAGTTGCACTTTCAATCTCCCCCTTTTTGGTAATTGATGACAACATATATATCAAAGCTTCGACAATTGATAATAAGATTGAAAGACATCGTTGCTTTGAGAAGTATGTGATAAGCAAGAGCTCCCCTTAAATTTGTGCATTATTTTAAATTTGCTTTTGAATGCAAATGCACAATCGATTAGGATCATGGGTTACTCTTACGTGTCACATACATCTTGGTGGAGCGCTCAAAATGATAGAAGTTAAAAGCATGCACTCATCACCAAGCAAGTGAATGATCATATAAGGATACAAGAGATAATATCATCCAACAAGCATTAAGGGTAGCATATGATCAAACACATGATCAAACAAGTATCTCACAAGGACATAAAGTATCTCACACAAGCACGCAATAAAGTAGTTCAAACAAAATAGCAAGAGAGATAAAAAGCAACACTCTCTCTCGAAGCCTATGATCTATACATTTTTCTCCCCCTTTGGCAAAAAGTTACCAAAAAGTACAAAAATGCATAGTGCTAAACGACTCTTAGGCTTGATCTTCGGTAGGAGGTGTTGAGATGACTCCAAGGACGAAAGCTTTTGTTGATGTAGCTGGAGCTGGTGGAGTGGCTGCTGGAGCTGGTGGCACTGAGGCTGTAGCTGTTGTAGCTGATGCTGTAGCTCGAGTATCTTTGACTGGCACCACAGCAGACCTCTGGCTTTTGGGTGATGTCTACTACACAACCTTCTTCTTGTAGGCGTTGTTGGGCCTGCAAGTGCACAGGTTTGTAGGACAGTAGCAAATTTCCCTCAAGTGGATGACCTAAGGTTTATCAATCCGTGGGAGGCGTAGGATGAAGATGGTCTCTCTCAAGCAACCCTGCAACCAAATAACAAAGAGTATCTTGTGTCCCCAACACACCCAATACAATGGTAAATTGTATAGGTGCACTAGTTCGGCGAAGACATGGTGATACAGGTGCAATATGGATGGTCGATATAGGTTTTTGTAAACTGAAAATATAAAAACAACAAGGTAGCTAGCGGTGAAAGTGAGCGTAAACGGTATTGCAATGATAGGAAACAAGGCATAGGGTTCATACTTTCACTAGTGCAAGTTCTCTCAACAATGATAACATAATTGGATCACATAACTATCCCTCAACATGCAACAAAGAGTCACTCCAAAGTAACTAATAGCGGAGAACAAACGAAGAGATTATGGTAGGGTACAAAACCACCTCAGAGTTATTCTTTCCAATCAATCCGTTGGGCTATTCCTATAAGTGTCACAAACAGCCCTAGAGTTCGTACTGGAATAACACCTTAAGACACAAATCAACCAAAACCCTAATGTCACCTAGATACTTGAATGTCACATCAAGTATCCGTGGGTATGATTATACGATATGCATCACACAATCTCAATTTATGTACACAATCCAACACATAGAACCTCAAAGAGTGCCCAAAGTTTCTACCGGAGAATCATGACGAAAACGTGTGCCAACCCCTATGCATAGGTTCATGGGCGGAACCCGCAAGTTGATCACCAAAACATACATCAAGTGGCATGTGATATTCCATTTTCACCACAGATACGCACAACAAGACATACATCAAGTGTTCTCAAATCTTTAAAGACTCAATCCGATAAAATAACTTCAAAGGGAAAACTCAATCCATTACAAGAGAGAAGAGGGGGAGAAGAAACATAAGATCCAACTATAATAGCAAAGCTCGCGATACATCAAGATCGTGCCAAATCAAGAACACGAGAGAGAGAGAGAGAGAGAGAGATCAAACACATATCTACTAGTACATACCCTCAGCCCCGACGGTGAACTACTCCCTCCTCGTCATGGAGAGCGCCGGGATGATGAAGATGGCCACCGGTGAGGGTTCCCCCTCCGGCAGGGTGCCAGAATAGGGTCCCGAGAGGTTTTTGGTGGCTACAGAGGCTTGCGGCGGTGGAACTCCCGATCTATTGTGTGTTCTGGAAAGTTTTACGATACATAGGTATATATGGGTGCAAGGGGTACGTCGGTGGAGCTGCAGGGGCCCCACGAGGCAGGGGGCGCGCCCCAGGGGGGTGGGCGCGCCCCTACCCTCGTGGCCAGCTCCCGTATCTTCTGACGTAGAGTCCAAGTCTATCCGGTGGCTTTCCTTCCAAAAATAACTTCTCCAGTTGATTTCATTCTGTTCTGACTCCGTCTGATATTCCTTTTCCTCAAAACACTGAAATAGGCATAAAACAACAAGTCCAGGCTGGGCCTCCGGTTAATAGGTTAGTCCCAAAAATAATATAAAAGTGGATAATAAAGCCCAATATTGCCTAAAGCAATAGATAATATAGCATGGAGCAATCAAAAATTATAGATACGTTGGAGACGTATCAATCATCCCCAAGTTTAATTCCTGCTCGTCCTCGAGTAGGTAAATGATCAAAAAGATAATTTTTGATGTGGAATGCTAGTTGGCATAATTTCATTGTAATTCTTCTCAATTGTGATATGAACATTCAGATCTGAAAGATTCAAGACAAAAGTTCATATTGACATAAAAATAATAATACTTCAACCATACTAATAAAGCAATTATGTCTTCTCAAAATAACATGGCCAAAGAAAGTTATCCCTACAAAATCATATAGTCTGGCTATGCTCCATCTTCACCACACAAAGTATTTAAATCATGCACAACCCCGATGACAAGCCAAGCAATTGTTTCATACTTTAACATTTTCAAAACTTTTTCAACCTTCACGCAATACATGAGCGTGAGCCATGGATATAGCACTATATGTGGAATAGAACGGTGGTTGTGGAGAAGACAAAAAAGAGGGGAAGATAGTCTCACATCAACTAGGCGTATTAACGGGCTATGGAGATGCCCATTAATAGATATCTATGTGAGTGAGTAGGGATTGCCATGCAAAGGATGCACTAGAGCTATAAGTATATGAAAGCTCAACAAAAGAAACTAAGTGGGTGTGCATCCAACTCGCTTGCTCACGAAGACCTAGGGCATTTTGAGGAAGCCCATCATCAGAATATACAAGCCAAGTTCTATAATGTAAAATTCCCACTAGTATATGAAAGTGACAACATAGGGGACACTCTATCATGAAGATCATGGTGCTACTTTGAAGCACAAGTGTGGTAAAAGGATAGTAGCATTGACCCTTCTCTCTTTTTCTCTCATTTTTTTTTGTTTGGGCCTTTTCTCTTTTTTTATGGCCTCTTTTTTTTCTTTTTTTATTTTTTGTCCGGAGTCTCATCCCGATTTGTGGGGGAATCATAGTCTCCATCATTCTTTCCTCACTTGGGACAATGCTCTAAAAATGATGATCATCACACTTTTATTTTTATTACAACTCGATACTTAGAACAAGATATGACTCTATATGAATGCCTCCGGCGGGGTACCGGGATATGCAATGAATCAAGAGTGACATGTATGAAAGAATTATGGATGGTGGCTTTGCCACAAATACGATGTCAACTACATGATCATGCTAGCAATATGACAATGATGGAGCGTGTAATAATAAACGGAACGGTGAAAAGTTGCATGATAGGTAGGTATGGTGGCTGTTTTGAGGAAGATATATGGTGGTGTATGATACCGGCGAAAAGTGCGCGGCATTAGAGAGGCTAGCAATGGTGGAAGGATGGGAAAAGGTGCGTATAATCGATGGACTCAACATTAGTCATAAAGAACTCATATACTTATTGCAAAAATCTAGAAGTTATCAAAGCAAAGTATTACGGGCATGCTCCTAGGGGGATAGATTGGTAGGAAAAGACCATCGCTCGTCCCCGACCGCCACTCATAAGGAGGACAATCAATAAACACCTTATGCTTCGACTTCGTTACATAACGGTTCACCATACGTGCATGCTACGGGAATCACAAACTTCAACGCAAGTATTCTTTAAATTCACAACTACTCAACTAGCATGACTCTAATATTATCACCTCCATATCTCAAAACAATTATCATGCTTCAATCTTTTCTTAGTATTCAACACACCCAAAAGAAAGTTTCACAAATCTTGAATGCTTAGCATATTAATATTTTAAGAAAATTACCATGCTATTTAAGACTCTCAAAATAATGTAAGTGAAGCATGAGAGTTCATCTATTTCTTCAAAATAAAACTACCACCGTGCTCTAAAAGATATAAGTGAAGCACTAGAGCAAACAACAAACTACTCTGAAAGATATAAGTGAAGATCAATGAGTAGTCGAATAATTATGCAACTATGTGAAGACTCTCTAACATTTAAGAATTTAAGATCTTGGAACTTTATTCAAACAGCAAGCAAAGCTAAAGAAAATGAAATGACGCTCCAAGCAAAACACATATCATGTGGTGAATAAAAATATAGCTCCAAGTAAAGTTACCGATGAACGAACACGAAAGAGGGGATGCCTTCCGGGGCATCCCCAAGCTTAGACGCTTGATTATCCTTTAATATTACCTTGGGGTGCCTTGGGCATCCCCAAGCTTAGGCTCTTGCCACTCCTTATTCTATAGTCCATCGAATCTTTACCCAAAACTTGAAAACTTCACAACACAAAACTTAACAGAAAACTCGTGAGCTCCGTTAGCAAAAGAAAACAAAACATCACTTCATGGTACTGTAATGAACTCATTCTTTATTTATATTGGTGTTAAAATTACTGTATTCCAACTTCTCTATGGTTTATAAATTATTTTACTAGCCATAGATTCATCAAAATAAGCAAACAACACACGAAAAACAGAATATGTCAAAAACAGAACAGTCTGTAGTAATCTGTAACTAACGCAAATTTCTGAAACTCCAAAAGTTCTAAAATAAATTGGTGGACCTGAGGAATTTTTCTAGTAATCATCTTCAAAAAGAATCAACTAAATATCACTCTCCAGTAAAAAGTTTTAGCTAATCTCGTGAGCGCTAAAGTTTCTGTTTTTTACAGCATGATCATAAAGACTTCACCCAACTCTTTCCAAAGGTTCTACTTGGCACAAACACTAATTAAAACATAAAACCACATCTAAACAAAGGCTAGAAGGATTATTTATTCCTAAACAGAACCAAAAATCAAGAAACTAAAATAAAATTGGGTTGCCTCCCAACAAGCGCTAACGTTTAATGCCCCTAGCTAGGCATGATGATTTCAATGATGCTCACATAAAAGATAAGAATTGAAACATAAAGAGAGCATCATGAAGAATATGATTAGCATATTTAAGTATAACCCACTTCCTATGCATAGGTATTTTGTGAGCAAACAACTTATGGGAACAATAATCAACTAGCATAGGAAGGCAAAACAAGCATAACTTCAAAACTTTAAGCACATCGAGAGGAAACTTGATATTATTGCAATTCCTACAAGCATATATTCCTCCCTCTTAATAATTTTCAGTAGCATCATGAATGAATTCAACAATATAACCAGCACCTAAAGCATTCTTTTCATGATCTACAAGCATAGAAATTTTATTACTCTCCACATAAGCAAAATTCTTCTCTTCAATAGTAGTGGGAGCAAACTCAACAAAATAACTATCATATGATTGAAAATTAAGATCAAGATGACAAGTTTCATGGTTATCATTATTCTTTAAAGCATACGTGTCATCACAATAATCATCATAGATAGGAGGCATGCTTTCATCATAGTAGGTTTTCTCATCAAAGCTTGGGGTACAAAAAATATCATCTTCATCAAACATAGCTTCCCCAAGCTTGTGGCTTTGCATATCATTAGCATCATGGATATTCAAGGAATTCATACTAAATACATTGCAATCATGCTCATTATTCAAAGATTTAGTGCCAAACATTTTAATGCATTCTTCTTCTAACACTTTGGCACAATTTTCCTTTCCATCATACTCACGAAAGATATTAAAGAGGTGAAGCGTATGAGACAAACTCAATTCCATTTTTTTGTAGTTTTCTTTTATAAACTAGACTAGTGCTAAAACAAGAAACAAAAAGATTCAATTGCAAGATCTAAAGATATACCTTCACTTACCTAGCCTCCCCGGCAACGGCGCCAGAAAAGAGCTTGATGTCTACTACACAACCTTCTTCTTGTAGACGTTTTTGGGCCTGCAAGTGCACAGGTTTGCAGGACAGTAGCAAATTTCCCTCAAGTGGATGACCTAAGGTTTATCAATCCGCGGGAGGCGTAGGATGAAGATGGTCTCTCTGAAGCAACCCTGCAACCAAATAACAAAGAGTCTCTTGTGTCCCCAACACACCCAATACAATGGTAAATTGTATAGGTGCACTAGTTCGGCGAGAGATGGTGATACAGGTGCAATATGGATGGTAGATATAGGTTTTTGTAAACTGAAAATATAAAAACACCAAGGTAGCTAGCGGTGAAAGTGAGCGTAAACGGTATTGCAATGATAGGAAACAAGGCCTAGGGTTCATACTTTCACTAGTGCAAGTTCTCTCAACAATGATAACATAATTGGATCACATAACTATCCCTCAACATGCAACAAAGAGTCACTCCAAAGTAACTAATAGCGGAGAACAAACGAAGAGATTATGGTAGGGTACGAAACCACCTCAAAGTTATTCTTTCCAATCAATCCGCTGGGCTATTCCTATAAGTGTCACAAACAGCCCTAGAGTTCGTACTAGAATAACACCTTAAGACACAAATCAACCAAAACCTTAATGTCACCTAGATACTTGAATGTCACATCAAGTATCCGTGGGTATGATTATACGATATGCATCACACAATCTCAATTTATCTACTCAATCCAACACATAGAACCTCAAAGAGTGCCCAAAGTTTCTACTGGAGAATTACGACGAAAACATGTGCCAACCCCTATGCATAGGTTCATGGGCGGAACCCGAAAGTTGATCACCAAAACATACATCAAGTGGCACGTGATATCCCATTGTCACCACAGATACGCACGGCAATACATACATCAAGTGTTCTCAAATCTTTAAAGACTCAATCCGATAAAATAACTTCAATGGGAAAACTGAATCCACTACAAGAGAGAAGAGGGGGAGAAGAAACATAAGATCCAACTATAATAGCAAAGATCGCGATACATCAAGATCGTGCCAAATCAAGAACACGAGAGAGAGAGAGAGAGAGAGAGAGAGAGAGAGAGAGAGAGAGAGAGAGAGATCAAACACATAGCTACTGGTACATACCCTCAGCCCCGAGGGTGAACTACTCCCTCCTCGTCATGGAGAGCGCCGGGATGATGAAGATGGCCACCAGTGAGGGTTCCCCCCTCCGACAGGGTGCCGGAACAGGGTCCCGAGAGGTTTCAGGTGGCTACAGAGGCTTGCGGCAGCGGAACTCCCGATCTATTGTGTGTTCTGGAAGTTTTACGATACGTAGGTATATATGGGTGCAAGGGGTACGTCGGTGGAGCTGCAGGGGCCCCACGAGGCAGGGGGTGGGCGCACCCCTACCCTCGTGGCCAGCTCCCGTATCTTCTTACGTAGAGTCCAAGTCTATCCAGTGGCTTTCCTTCCAAAAATAACTTCTCCAGTTGATTTCGTTCCGTTTTGACTCCGTCTGATATTCCTTTTCCTCGAAACACTGAAATAGGCATAAAACAACAAATCTGGGCTGGGCCTCCGGTTAATAGGTTAGTCCCAAAAATAATATAAAAGTGGATAATAAAGCCCAATATTGCCTAAAACAGTAGATAATATAGCATGGAGCAATAAAAAATTATAGATACGTTGGAGACGTATCACTGGGCACTCTAGCAAAAGCATCTGTAGTAGACTTGCCCTTCTTCTCCTCTGCTTCCTCCTGTAGCTGCTCAACTGCAGTTTGGATCTCAGTTACCTTGACATCAAGATCATTGACTTTTGTCTCAACGATCCTCTCAAAACTCTCCTGGTTTTTAGTCAGGGTGGCCAAGCCCTTCTCAATCCTCAAAGTGGATTGGATCATATATCCAAGCTGATCTTGCTTGGTCTTCTAGAACACTTGAGATGCCTCTTCAATAGTTGGCATCTTTGCAGCTTTCTCTGTCATTGCCTTCTCTCTCTTCTCATGTGCTTGAGCTGATGATGGTTCATTTTCATTCATGACAACAGTGTTGTCTTCAAATTCATGGTAGATGGGCATGTGCTCCTTATCCAATAGGTATTTGCCTGTGCCCATCTTGGAGTTGATGAGCTCCTGAATTTCTGGGGCATACCCACAACTTCTCTTCTGATCAGTTATTGTCCTTTTGACTGTCTCCGCAATCAGACTCATGACTTTGAACTTTTGAGGCACATCAAACAAATGGAGCAAATTGATAGCATGTCCTCTGATCATCTTGTGATCACCTGACTTGGGTACCAAAGTGTGCCTTAGGATCCAATTGATGGTACGCAGACCAGACAACAAGAAGTGGACAGATCCAAACTTATGAGTATCCAAAGCATCATCTGGGATCTCTCTGTACATGTTGGCCATATTGTTATGGTCTTTCTTCTTTTCAGCATAAACATCCAAGTCATCCTCACTTTCTTCTGGGGCATTGATCAACGGGGCCCATTCTTCAATAGTAGATTGGTGTCGTGGTTCTAAGTCTGACAGTGAGAATAGGGGGTAAGTATGGAGAGGCAAGATCCTAGCTATGGAGTAGTTGTATGCGCAAGGAGTTTTACGAGTTCGGGCCCTTCTCTGAGGAAGTAACAGCCCTACGTCTCGGAGCCCGGAGGCGGTCGACTGGATTATGTGTGTGTGTGTGTTACAAAGTTCCGAACCCCTGTCCTAGTGGAGGGGGGTGGCTTATATAGAGTTCGCCAGGACCCCAGCCAGCCCACGTTACAAGGAGTTTAATGTACATAAAGAGAGGGGGTTACTGGTAACGCCTGTAATAAAGGACCATGAAGGCCATAAAAGCTACTTATGAGATGACCGATTGTGGGCAGTGCCTTTAGGTCTTCTTATAGTCGAGTGGCTGTCTTCATGGTCGACTGCTTGTGCTTCTGGTCGAGTGCGCTCGTGTCCGTCGACTGGGCTGACCAGGTCGACTGAAAACGTTGATACTTCTTAGAATGTCTTTCATTGTAGGAGCCATGTCCTTGATTGGGTACCTCAGGCATGATAAGTTACCCTACCCTAGGTACGTATCCTCGTCATTAGCCCCCGAATGGGTCAGGGGTTAAGTGAGAATGGGGCCGAGCCTATGCTTCCGACTCAACCCCCATGCTTCGGTTGCATCTGTCTTTGGATAAATGGAAGTTACGGTGGGAACCCATTCTTCAGTTGCCTTGATCCATTCAGATGTCCGTCGAGTGGTTTCATATTACCGTCGGGTGTGTTTACGTGACGAGTCTCTTGGGAGACTTAAGGAAACGGATCTTTTCGTCTGACAACCCGTCTTGTCGATCGCGGATCTTGCGGGATTTGAAAATTGGGGAGCGCACCGGACGGAGAAAATCGCGCGAATCGGCTGGATAAGGCAAGGGCGCCTCGATCTCCGCGCCACCTTTTTCGCCACGTACTGCGCGCGCGCCTGTTGCGGGATCTGACTGGGAGGCGCAGGCCCACTGATCAGCCACTCGGGTGTGGCCTTATATAAGGCAATGATTCTGATTTTTTTTTACTGTGCGCCCTTGTTCTTCTTCTCCCCTCCTCCGTAAGCTTCCGCCTCGCTCTCCGCCGCAATCTCGACACCGCCGCTCGGCCAAGACCTCGTTCGAGACGATGGGGACGGACAAGACGGCGGCGGCGGAACGCGCGAAGAAGGCCGCAACAAAGGGCAAGGGGAAGAAATCTGGCCGAGGCGGGTCGTCCTCGCGGGCCGCTCTGCCGTCCGGCTGGTTGCAGGGGGATTGGATGCCCTCCATCCTTACTCAAGCGGATATCGACGACATGGTGGAGGGGGGACTCATTCCCCACAAGGCTGCTCGCCTTCCTGGGAAGGAGACGGAGCCGAAACCTCGCGAGGGTGAGCGCGTCCTGATAGCCACCCATGTCGACCGGGGGTTTTCCCTGCCCCCGAGTCCTTTTTTAGGGCCTTTTTGAACTTCTTCGGAGCGCAGCTCCACCATTTCACGCCCAACTCCATAGTCTATCTTGCTGCGTTCGTGTCTCTGTGCGAGTGTTTCTTAGGCTGTCGACCTCACTGGGGCCTCTTCAAGCATATCTTCACTTGCCGATCCCAGTCGGTTAAAAGGCTTAACCCGGACGGGGAAAGGACGCAGGTGATCCAGATGTGCGGGGGCCTCGGGATCCAGACGAGGGGTAAGAGTTGTTTTCCTCCCATGACACTTCCCGATTCCGTGCGCGGGTGGCAGTCGACTTGGTTCTACTGCAAGGACCAGCCGACCCCTGGCCACTCGACCGGCCTTCCTCCTTTTACCTTGGACCGAGTGCAGAAACCCGCTTCTTTGAAAGTGGTTCCAGAGGAGAAGGCTCAGGTGAAGGTATTGGTCAGTCGAGTGGTTGAGTTGGTTCGGGAAGGCGTGACCGGCATGGACTTGCTCGAAGTCTTCCTCCAGCGACGAATCCAACCTCTCCAGGCTCGGGATCACTCGATGTGGTTGTATTCCGGGCCCGACGACTCCACTCGGATCCACCCGGAGGCGGTCGAGGATTCTGTACTGGAGAGCTGGCTGACCAGTATGACCGGGAACAAGGACAACCCCAGGGGTTCTAGGAGGATTGCTCCGCTTGATGGGATGATGGAGACAGACACGGTACGCTTTACTTCTTCCGACTGAAATTCTCACTCCGTCTAGTAACTGGCTTGCGATAAGTCGACTGATCCTTGCTCTGCCCGTTGTCTTGCAGGAGATCAACGACATGTATTCGATGCCGAATGGGAACCAGGAGCAAGTATCTGAAGGAGGAGGGAGTGGAGGCGAAGGAAGTGAGAATGAAGTTGAAGTCGAGGGTGAAGTCGAGGAGTGGGAATCTGATGATGACGTAGAGGAGGAGGCCAGCGATGACTCGGGTGATGAGGATGAGGAGGTGGAGGTCGATCCTCCTCGACGCGAGAGACGCTCCAAGAACGCTCAGGATCTCGCCGTGGGGCGCAGTCAGTCGAGTGCTCTGGTGGGCCAGTCATCCAAGCGCCCTCGGACCGCGTCGCCGGCCCCAACTGAGAAGGCACCCAAGCAGCCCAGAGCCGTCCCGACCAAGCCACCCAAGGCCTTGCCTAAGATCAGGGTCGCCATCCCTGTCATCTCCGGGTAAGCGACTGTTTTTATCTTTCTTGAGTCGACTAGAACGGATTCTTAGTCGATTCGCTTTCAAATTATTTGCTTGGAATCGTGCAGCGCCGCTACTTCCGAGACTTCCATCCAGAATGTCGATGAGACGATGGAGGACGCCGTCACTTCCAACTTAGGTATAATCTTTGACATGATCCGACTGTTTAACTGCTGAGTCGGTTGGATATTCATTTCTGGACTTTTGTAGCTCCGACCAACATTATTGACCTTCTGGATGATGAGGAGGAGGCGGAAGTGCCGCTCAGGCCTTTTGGGAGGAGAGGCCGGAGGACCCCGGTCGACAAGGCTCCTCATACCGCGTCGACTGCCGAGGCGGTGGTCCAAGGGGGTGACAACACCGCCCGGACTACTGTGACTTTTGCTGAACCAGTGACGACTGCCCGGCCTTCGTCGTCGACTGCTCCACCACTGGTCGACCCGCCCTCGTTCTTCGCCGCCTACCAGACCCCGAATGATCAAGTGAGTGCTGCTAAGGTGGCCATACGTCAGGCGGGGCTTGTGATGGAGCAGACCAAAGCGGCTCGGGATGCCAGTCAAGCGGCCTATGACATCAGCTCGGCGTTGCAGCAGAACGTCCAGGTTAGTTGGTCTTCACTTGCGTTGTACACCCACTGGGTGCTGTTGATCCGAAATTTCTCATTGGTGGGGGCACGCTGAGTGCACCCACTGGGTGTAGTCCCCAAGGCCACGGTCGACTGCTGGCAGTCGACTGCGGTCTTTATACTGTCTTTCTGTAGTTGTACTTCTTCACTCGGTAGGGTTTTCTGAGAACGGTTTGGTCAGGCCATGTCGAATGAAACTGTATCCGGTCGACTGCGGGCAGTCGACTTTTTTTTTGAAAACCAGTGGGGGCACGCTGAGTGCACCCACTGGGTGTAGTCCCCGAGGCTACTGTCGAATGTTTTGATTCGGCTGTAGTCTTAGAAGTGTTGTGCTCTTTCTTTCAGTCACTCGGGAGTAACTTATCTTTGATACCCTTTGTCGATTGACTCTTTGCAGAAGTCTTGTGAGCTTGTTGCTCAGCTCGCCGATCTGAAGAATAAGCAGATCCAGCTTAATCTTGATTTACAGTTTGCTCAGGAAAACATGCAGAAGGCGAAGGATGAAGCAAAAGGTATGGCTGGTGAGGACTCGATGGCTGTCTCTGTTCTCCTGCCTGTTCTCAACTCTGTGCTCATTGTTGCTTTGCAGAAGAACTGGAGAAGGCCCTGAAGAAGAAAGATCTTGACCTTGCGGAGGCACAAAAGGCGGCTGCGGAGAAGCTGAAGCTTGCTGAAGAGAAACTTGCTTCAGTCGATCAACTTGAGAGCGAGAACGCTAGGCTGAAGTCTGCTCTTGACTCGGCCAACAAGGAAGCGAGTCGACTGAAGACTGACAAGAGTACTCTGAACGACAAGCTCGGCCAGCTGGCGGGGAAGCACAAGGACTTGGAGGATTATCTTGGGGGTCTTGCCAAGAAGCTATACCTCATGCTTGAAGGTAACCCTCTTTGTGCGATTAATCTTGTTGTTGTCGACTTACCATTTGGTTACAGTTTTGATCTGTCGAAACTTCTTTCAGAATTCTGCCGAAACTTTGAGGAAGAGACCAGTCGAGTGGAGACCCGCCTGGACCCTATCAACTCTCCTGTGAAGGACGAAGTGGCCATGAATGTCTTCCGGTTGGAATCCCGTGTCACTGGTGTGGTGGACTACCTGGCTCGACTGAAAGCTCCAGTGTCACGGATCGACTCCGCACTCTGGCCCAAGGAGACGCTTCAGAACGACCTTGAATCCTTGGTCACTCGACTAAGTGAGGTTCCAGGTCGAGTGCAAGAATGGAAGAAGTCTTCTGCTAGGTGCGGTGCTGATGTGGCTCTGTCACTGGTTCGTGTCCACTGCAAGGAGGCGCGAGAGGAGAAGCTGGCCGCTCTCCAGGTTGCCAATACCAGGAAGCATAACTTTCAGGATTTCATGGAGACCTTCATCGCTGCTGCCACTCGGATCTCTGATGGGATCGACTTGGACGAATTTGTTGCACCATCCAGTCCTCCACCGGAGGAGTAAAAAACGATGTTCCTTGCCTTAAATTTGCCTCGGAATGCCAAGTGGTTTATGTAACCGATAAACTCCGTCGAGCTTATAGCTCGAGTACTTTTATTTGCGATCTAGGATCTTTTGATTTTATCCGAACTTGGCTCGACGTTGAATGTCTTCGTGACTTGATCCGCCGATCTACTGTTCGTTGTTCCCTCAGAGGCTGCCTGGTTTGCAAGATGCTTATCGCGCCGCGATGGTGTCTGTCAACATGGCTTAGGCGAGCACTGGGCTGCAGCTAAGTCCCCGAGTGGGAGGTTTGCTCTCCACTCGGTAGGATTCCAATTACTTAGGCGAGTACTTGGACTGCAGCTAAGCCCCCGAGTGGGAGGTTTGCTCTCCACTCGGTAGGATTTCAATTACTTAGGCGAGTGCTTGGACTGCAGCTAAGCCTCCGAGTGGGAGGTTTGCTCTCCACTCGGTAGGATTTTGAATACTTAGGCGAGTGCTTGGACTGCAGCTAAGCCTCCGAGTGGGAGGTTTGCTCTCCACTCGGTAGGATTTTGAATACTTAGGCGAGTACTTGGACTGCAGCTAAGCCCCCGAGTGGGAGGTTTGCTCTCCACTCGATAGGATTTCAATTACTTAGGCGAGTACTTGGACTGCAGCTAAGCCCCCGAGTGGGAGGTTTGCTCTCCACTCGGTAGGATTTTTTCAATCTTAGGCGAGTACTTGGACTGCAGCTAAGCCCCCGGGTGGGAGGTTTGCTCTCCACTCGGTAGGATTTCGATTACTTAGGCGAGTGCTTGGACTGCAGCTAAGCCCCCGAGTGGGAGGTTTGCTCTCCACTCGGTAGGATTTCAATTACTTAGGCGAGTGCTTGGACTGCAGCTAAGCCCCCGAGTGGGAGGTTTGCTCTCCACTCGGTAGGATTTTTTCAATCTTAGGCGAGTACTTGGACTGCAGCTAAGCCCCCGGGTGGGAGGTTTGCTCTCCACTCGGTAGGATTTCGATTACTTAGGCGAGTGCTTGGACTGCAGCTAAGCCCCCGAGTGGGAGGTTTGCTCTCCACTCGGTAGGATTTTTTCAATCTTAGGTGAGTACTTGGACTGCAGCTAAGCCCCCGAATGGGAGGTTTGCTCTCCACTCGGTAGGATTTCAATTACTTAGGCGAGTACTTGGACTGCAGCTAAGCCCCTGAGTGGGAGGTTTGCTCTCCACTCGGTAGGATTTTAATTTCTTAGGCGAAACGGATTCGCAGCTAAGCCCCCGAGTGGGAGACTTGCTCTCCACTCGGTAGGGTTTTCTGAAAACTTAGGCGAAGCGGATTCGCAGCTAAGTCACCCACTGGGGGAAATTTGGACAAACAGAAAAAGAAATTCTTGCTTGAAACAAAAGAACTACAGAGGTACTTTTATTACATCTCAGTCAAGTGAGTTTTTAAGTGTAAAAAGGACGGAGCAGGTCTGCGTTCCATGCTCGAGGCTCGTCGATCCGTCGATCGATGTTGTAGAGGTGATACGCTCCGTTGTGCAGGACTTTGGTGATGATGAAGGGGCCTTCCCAGGTCGGGGCAAGTTTGTGAGGTTTTTGCTGATCCACGCGGAGGACCAAATCTCCTTCCTGAAAGGCTCGACCCTTCACATTTCTGGCGTAGAACCGACGCAACTCTTGCTGGTAGATGGTCGAGCGGATTAGAGCCATCTCTCTTTCCTCCTCTAAGAGGTCGACTGCATCTTGCCGGGCCTGTTCTGCTTCTGCTTCGGAATATAACTCGACTCGAGGCGCGTTGTGGAGCAGGTCGCTCGGCAAAACCGCTTCGGCTCCATAGACCAGAAAGAATGGTGTTCTCCCAGTCGACCGGTTAGGGGTGGTCCTCAACCCCCATAGGACTGACGGAAGTTCGTCGACCCAGGCGCCTGCTGCGTGTTTGAGATCACGCACCAGTCGGGGTTTTAGTCCTTTGAGGATGAGGCCATTCGCGCGTTCGGCCTGTCCATTCGACTGAGGATGAGCAACTGAAGCGTAGTCGACTCGAGTGCCCTGAGAGGCGCAGAAGGCTTTGAATCTGTCATTATCAAAGTTTGATCCGTTATCCGTGATGATGCTGTGCGGAACTCCATATCTGAATATCAATCCCCTGATAAAACTGATGGCAGTGCTTGCGTCGAGGTCCTTTATGGGTTTGGCTTCTATCCACTTCGTGAACTTGTCGACTGCAACCAACAAGTGGGTGAAGCCACTCCTACCAGTTCTCAGTGGTTCGATCATGTCTAGACCCCAGACAGCGAAAGGCCAGACGAGTGGAATGGTCTTCAAGGCGGAGGCGGGCTTGTGAGACATGTTGGAATAAAACTGGCACCCCTCGCACTTGTCGACTATATCCTTTGCCATTTCGTTCGCCTTTGGCCAGTAAAAACCCGCTCGGTATGCTTTGGCCACGATGGTCCGAGAGGACGCATGATGGCCACAGGTCCCCGAGTGGATGTCCTCGAGAATTATCTGTCCTTCTTCAGGTGTGATGCACTTCTGACCAACTCCAGTCGCGCTTTCTCTGTATAGCTGCCCTTTGATTACTGTAAAGGCTTTGGATCGACGGACGATCTGTCGAGCCTCTTCTTCATCTTCTGGGAGCTCTTTTCTCATGATATACGCAATGTACGGCACTGTCCAATCAGGAGTGGTGGTCATAACTTCCATAATCAGGTCGACCACAGCTGGAATCTCCACTTCGGTCGAGTCAGAGGCGCTTTTTGGTTGTGGAGGCTCTTCTGTGAAAGGATCTTCTTGCACTGATGGTGTGTGAATGTGCTCCAAACACACATCTTTAGGGACGACCTCCCTTTTGGACCCTATCTTCGCCAGATCATCTGCAGCTTGATTTTTCAGTCGGGGTATATGATGGAGCTCCAACCCCTCGAATCGTTTCTCCAGCTTTCTCACTGCGCTGCAATACGCCGTCATGGATGGGCTTCGGACGTCCCACTCCTTCATCACTTGATTAACAACCAGATCTGAGTCGCCGTAGACCATGAGGCGACGGACGCCGAGTGAAATAGCCATATGTAATCCGTATAGAAGCGCTTCATACTCTGCCTCATTGTTGGAGGAATCAAAGTGAATCTGGAGGACATACTTGAGCTTATCTCCTTGGGGGGAAACCAGTACAACCCCTGCACCGGATCCGTTCAGCATCTTGGAGCCATCGAAAAACATAGTCCAGTGCTCCGAGTGAACTTGAGTCGGGAGCTCCTGCTCGGTCCACTCGGCGAGGAAATCAGCTATTGCCTGGGACTTAATAGCTTTCTTTGCCTCGAACTTGATATCAAGGGGAAGAAGTTCAATTGCCCATTTCGCCACTCGACCGGTTGCATCTCTGTTATGAAGAATCTCTGATAATGGAGCGTCGCTGACGACTGTGATAGAGTGATCAGAGAAATAATGAGCAACCTTCTTCGTGGTCATGTAAATCCCGTAAACAAGCTTCTGATAGTGGGGATATCTTTGCTTCGACGGGGTCAAAACTTCAGAGAGATAATAAACTGGACGTTGAACTTTGAAGGTCTTTCCTTCCTCTTCCCGCTCGACCGTAAGAACGGTACTGACGACTTGTCCCGTGGCTGCTATGTAAAGCAACAATGACTCTTTGCTGACAGGAGCAGCAAGCACCGGCTGGGTGGAGAGCAGAGCTTTTAGCTCTGCAAATGCTGCATCAGCTTCTGGAGTCCATTCGAACGTGTCTGACTTCTTCATCAGTCGGTAAAGAGGCAGCGCCTTTTCACCGAGCCTGGAGATGAATCGACTTAGGGCGGCCAAGCATCCAGTAAGTTTCTGGACATCGTGCACACGCACGAGGCGTTTCATCCGGAGTATGGTGCCAACTTTTTCGGGGTTAGCGTCGATTCCTCGTTCGGAAACAAGAAAACCGAGTAACTTTCCTCCAGGGACTCCAAATGTGCACTTCGACGGATTGAGCTTGATATCATAACTCCTGAGATTGGCAAAAGTTTCAGCTAGGTCAGTCAGCAGGTCGGAACCTTTTCGTGACTTGACCACTATGTCATCCATGTATGCTTCTACATTCCGACTGATTTGAGTGATCAGGCACTTCTGAATCATTCTCATGAATGTAGCTCCGGCGTTCTTGAGACCGAAAGGCATGGTAACATAGCAGAAACACCCAAATGGGGTGATGAAGGCTGTTTTTATTTCATCGGGTCCATACAGACGGATCTGATGGTATCCAGAGTAGGCATCTAAAAAAGATAACCTCTCGCATCCTGCAGTCGAGTCGACTATTTGGTCGATGCGAGGAAGAGGAAAATGATCTTTCGGGCAGGCCCGATTGATATGCTTAAAGTCGATGCACATGCGCAACGATTTGTCCTTCTTAGGGACCATCACAACATTGGCGAGCCACTCGGAGTGGAAGATCTCGCGAATGAATTCTGCTGCTAGGAGTCGGGCCACTTCTTCGCCAATGGCCTTTCTCTTCTGAACGGCGGACCGTCGGAGATGCTCCTTGATTGGTTTGACCTTTGGGTCGACTCGAAGGCGGTGCTCGGCCAGTCCCCTGGGCACACCTGGCATGTCAGCAGGCTTCCATGCAAAGATGTCCCAGTTCTCACGGAGGAACTGGACGAGCGCTTCTTCCTATTTGGAGTCGAGTGTAGTGGAGATGTTGGTTAGAGCCGCATTTGGATCGGTCGGGTGGATGTGGACTTGCTTGGTCTCACCAGTCGACTGAAATGCTGACTCCGTGGCGGGCTTCTTGGCTCGTAACAACTCACTCGGATCCGCAGTCTTCTGGTACTCTTGTATCTCTATCTTGGCCATCTGAGCATCAACAATTTTGGCGCCTTTCTGGAAGCACTCCTCTGCCTTCTTCCGATTGCCAACGATGGTAATTACACCTTTGGGGCCAGGCATCTTCAGCTTGAGGTATACGTAGCATGGTCGAGCCATGAAACGAGCATAGGCTGGCCTCCCAAGAATGGCGTGGTACGCACTCTGAAAATCCACGACCTCAAAGGTTAACTTTTCTTTCCGGAAATTCTTCGAGTCACCAAAGACGACGTCGAGAGCGATTTGACCGAGTGACTCAGCTCTCTTCCCAGGAATGACTCCGTCGAAGCTCATGTTGCTGGGGCTAAGTCGGGACATCGGAATGCCCATCCCCTTCAACGTCTCTACATACAACAAGTTTAGCCCACTGCCGCCGTCCATCAAAACCTTGGTCAGTCGAGTGCCTTCAATAACTGGGTCGACCACCAATGCTTGCCTCCCTGGGGTGGCAATATGAGTCGGATGATCGGACTGGTCGAAGGTGATGGCGGTTTGGGACCACTTCAGGTAATGGGGTGTCACCGGAGCGACCATGTTTACTTCGCGATTGATGACCTTCAGTCGACTCTTACTTTCGACATCAGCGAAAATCATCAGAGTGGAATTGATTTGGGGGTATTCTTCACCGCTGTCCTCCCTGTCTTCCACTTTGTCTGACTCTTTCTCTTTGTCCTTGGCCTGCTTCCCTTGGAACTGTTGCATCAGGAGTCGACATTGTCGAGTGGTATGCTTGGGGTAAATGAGATTTCCCTCTTCATCTTTCTTCGTGTGAATATGGCATGGTAAGTCCATCACATCGTTCCCGTCCTGGTCTTTCACTTTCTTGGGGTTCCAAGGACCCTTGGGTTTCCCCTTAAACTTCCCTGGGGTCACAGCTAAGGCTTCCCCGGGGGCGACTGGCTCGGCCTTGCGCTTCTGCTTCCGACTGGAGTGTCCTCCGCCGGCCTCATTAGCGGCTGCCTTATACTTGCCACTCCGGAGTCTATCTTCCTCTTCTCCGTTCGCGTACTTGGTGGCGATTTCCATCATCCGACTCAGGGTCATATCCCCGGTTCGACCGAACTTCAAAGTTAATTCCCTGTTTCTGACGCCTTCCTTGAAGGCGCAAACTGCCTGATGATCGGACACATCCTCGACCGTGTGATTCAGAGTGATCCACCTTTGGATATAATCCCTCAGGGTTTCACTCGACTTCTGAACACATGACTGCAATTCTGTCAACCCTGCCGGTCGCTTGCAAGTCCCTTCGAATGTCTTGACAAACACCTGGGCTAGATCTTCCCACGTATAAATACTGCTGGGAGCCAGCTGATTCAACCACGCTCTGGCTGATCCTTCCAACATGAGGGGCAAATGCTTCATGGCCACCTCATCATTGCCGCCTCCGATCTGAACAGCCACTCGGTAATCCTCGAGCCATGTGTCCGACTTGGACTCTCCGGTGAACTTGCTGACTCCAGTCGCCAACCTGAAATTGGGAGGAATCACTGCGGCTCTGATTGCTCTGCTGAAACACTCGGGACCTGAGACGTGAACTCTGCTGCCGGACGGGGCGCCTCTGTCACGGTCTTCTGGGTGAGCTCTATTTCGGTCGACCAGACCTTGAACGATGATGGATCTCGCATCAAAGCCTGGTTCCCTGGGGTCGACTGGGACCCTTCGCCCAGTACTGAACTGGCGTCTGTCCTCTTGCCGTCGAGGAACGTACGACCCGGCTCTTGGGGGAGGAGAAGGCACTCGACGTTGATCGTTGCGATCGAATCGGTGCTCATATCGCTCGTGCCCTTGGTATTGATCCTCGTGCCGGCCTCTGTGTCCTTCACGCCTCGGGGGCGACCTTGGACTATGAGCCGACTGAACGGAATTCGCAGTGACGGATCGACTGTGAATCCTGTTGCGCGACTGAGATACGGCTGAATTCTGGTCACCCGCTGCACGGAGCAAATCTCTGATCTGCAACAGACCTCTCCCTGCCTCTGACTGTGAAGGCTGGATCGACTCCGCTATGCGAGCCGCAGCTGCCAAATTCTGAATCGGGGTACGGTATACCTGGGTCGGCGGCTGGAAGACGCGACGACGACTGGACTCGGGAGCGGGCGGTCGTGCGCGCTCGTCGAGTGCTCTCTGGAGATTCTCCAGTCGAGTACGTTCAGCCAAGTTGGCCAAGCGCGCCTCCTCCAGGGCTCGCGCCTCAGGGGTTTCTCCAACGATAGGAGTGTGAAGGGCGTCCATGCTCCGGCGACGGAGTTCCTCCCTCTGCACTGAGGTAAGGGGCTCGGGCCTGTACTCTTCGTGGCCCCGCGCCGGAATCCCCCCTGCGGCAACCTCTTCGGTGTGGGGGAATCCGGGGGGACTACGTGGTCCATCGACCATTAGTACTTCCGCCGCTGGATCGCTGCTGTCGCACTCGGACGCAGTCTCTACGGAGCCAGTCGAACAGGCCGTAGAGTGACTCGTCGGGCTCGATTGCCGCGACTTGGGGGGTGGCCGACTGGCGGGCCAGTGCGTGCTTCACCCACCGCTGGAGTCTCGACCGACCGGTGCGCTTGCGCCGGTGGGAAACTGATGACGACGATGGCGAAACGAATGCCGACCCGTACAGGGTCGACGGTTGCCGCAGGAGGACGCCGCGGACGCATGCGCGAAAATGCGTGGCTCCGCGGGCGGGAAGCGCGTCCACGTCGAGTGGAGCCTCTTGCAGCCAAGCAGAGTTGTCGACGATGAAGGAGAGAGCGCCGAGACGGATCTCGCGGCTCCCGACCATGACTCCGCTCGAAAACATGACGTGGGTTGAAAGAATCCCAACTCCTCCAACAAATCGCTAGAACACCTGCCCCACGGTGGGCGCCAACTGTCGTGGTTCTAAGTCTGACAGTGAGAATAGGGGGTAAGTATGGAGAGGCAAGATCCTAGCTATGGAGTAGTTGTATGCGCAAGGAGTTTTACGAGTTCGGGCCCTTCTTTGAGGAAGTAACAGCCCTACGTCTCGGAGCCCGGAGGCAGTCGACTGGATTATGTGTGTGTGTGTTACAAAGTTCCGAACCCCTGTCCTAGTGGAGGGGGGTGGCTTATATAGAGTTCGCCAGGACCCCAGCCAGCCCACGTTACAAGGAGTTTAATGTACATAAAGAGAGGGGGTTACTGGTAACACCTGTAATAAAGGACCATGAAGGCCATAAAAGCTACTTATGAGATGATCGTTTGTGGGCAGTGCCTTTAGGTCTTCTTATAGTCGAGTGGCTGTCTTCATGGTCGACTGCTTGTGCTTCTGGTCGAGTGCGCTCGTGTCCGTCGACTGGGCTGACCAGGTCGACTGAAAACGTTGATACTTCTTAGAATGTCTTTCATTGTAGGAGCCATGTCCTTGATTGGGTACCTCAGGCATGATAAGTTACCCTACCCTAGGTACGTATCCTCGTCAATTGGTACCTTGTACCTTCAGACATCCAAATGATCTTCCCATCTGGGTAGAAGTGGGCAGTGGAGTAAAACTGCATGATCAGCTCATCATTCCACTTGGTGAGCTTCTGGGCAACAAATGTATCAACTCCACATGCTTTGAAGCTGTCATATACACCTGGATAGTGATCTTAATTCTCCCTGATGTACTCCCAGTCAACCCATCTCATGTCACACACTGTGGGCTTCTTGTCAAGCAAAATTGTCTCATAAAAGTCTTGTTGTTCCTTAGTGTGAAACCTGTAATCTACAGCAGTTCTCCTCCTGACAGCATATGGATCAGACTGTCTCCATAATCTCATTCCTGAATCCTTCCTGATTTTCATGCTTTCTGCTACAGGATATGCATCATTGTGGTCAGGGATCTTGGGCTTTAGCTTTCTCAAAACAAGTGAGTCTTCTTCCTCTTCTTCAGCTACTTCAGGCACTGGGGCCTTGTTCTTCTCCTCAGCAGGAATACTTCTGGTGTTTCTCTTGGGTTTTGGCTTCTGAGCTGGAGCAGCAGCCTTGGGAGCAGCTTTGGGCTTAGATGGAGCAGCCCCTGATCTGATTTCATCCCCCATGAGCTTCCGAGTTTTGGGTGCTGGTGCAGCATCCTCTTGTTCTTCTTCTTCTCCTTCAGAGTTTCTCTTCATTGAGGGCTTGCCAAGAACTCTGGCAGTAGTGGTTCTTGCCCTCTTCTTTTTACCATCACCTGCTGCTTTACCATCATCTGATTCAATGGTGAACTTCATTGTTTCACCTGTGGCAACTTTCTTTGGCTTGGAAGCTTCAGCAGTTGAGGCTCTGGCTTTTGATATTGGAACTCTTCTTGCTGGAGCCTTTGTTTTCATTCCAGGCTTTGTTGCAGCAGTAGTGCTATATTCCTTCTTCAGCACTTTCTTTCTTGAAGTGGCCTCATCCTCAACAGCCACATAATATTCATCTTCAGAATTTGAGGTTTTCTTCTTCCTAGACGTGGTAGCTGCCTTTGGCAAGTTGCTTGGAGTGCTCCTACTTCCATCATCAGAAGTTCTGGAGGGATCTGAGCCCTCACTCATCTGCACCTGTTCCTCAGACTTGTTCTGGCTGTCACTTTGATCAAACATCTTGCAGGCAAACTGTTAGTAGACCCTGTGAATAGGTTGTAGATGAGGTAGAGTAGATGGGCATCACAAAGTACAGAGGTTTTGCAAAATAATTGAGTCAAAAAGCTTAGTTTTAGTTCTCTACATAAGTGATCTCGGAGCTACCGAATTGACAAACTCGGTGATACCGAAGCAACACTTGGAACCTAAACTAGTGAACTCGGTAGGGCCGAGTCACCGTTCGATGGCACCGAGATTGCTAGGGTTTCACAGAATCTTGAACTCGATCACACCGATTTGCAGGTTTCGGCCAGACCGAAAAGCGCATGTGCAATGGCCAAGGCCGAATCGGTGAGACCGATTTCTACAGTTCGGTCGGTCTTAGATGAGTTCTGCGGAGAGCTAACCCTAAAATTTTCGAATCAATCTAGACCTAAGGAAGTTTTAGCTGGATGGATCAATCTCAATCGTGGCAAGAAACATGTCATTGTCCTTGTGCTAGGAATCGGAGTGAAAAAGACAGCACAAGGGGTCGAACACTTACCCTAGAGCGGCGAGTGTTCGCTACGGCGGCAACGACGGAGCAGATTGCTTTTGACGACAGCAGAGACCAGCGGCGGGAGGTTGCTGGCGGCGAGAAGATGATCCAGAGACCGAAGAGGCAGAGCAGGTTACGCGCGGGTGAAGGGTTTCGGAAAATTTTCCAAAACTTGACCCATCAGTATATATAACCTGACCCTGTCGGTGTGACCGAGTGGAACAACTCGGTGGCACCGAGATGCAAAATTGCAGGCAGTTACTGCAACTCGGTGTGACCGAAATGTTCTAATCGGTTGCACTGAGATTGAAAAACCTAGATCAACTAAGTGATCTCGGTAGGACTGAAAAGGATGAATCGGTCAGACCGAAATGCACAAAGAGGTTTTGGAAGTTTAAGTCTATGACAAATCGGGGACTCCGAGTGCTCCTCACACAGAGTGGTTCGAATCTGACTTGATCAAACTTTGTGATGTAGCATGAATAGAGTTTGAGACGAGGAAAGCATAGATAGCTAGAGGGAGTTCTTAGGCATTCTTGTCCATCCATTTGGCAAAAGAGAAAAGTCCAAACAATCAAAGCAACAAATGGATGTCCTTGAATGAGAAAAATATGCATTCAACATGCTCACACAATTAAAATGGCAAATGAAATATGTGACAAAGCATGCACAAACACTCTAGCATCTATCAAGCAATTGGTGATGACTAGGTCAT
Source organism: Aegilops umbellulata (assembly GCA_032464435.1). Lineage (NCBI taxonomy): Eukaryota > Viridiplantae > Streptophyta > Magnoliopsida > Poales > Poaceae > Aegilops > Aegilops umbellulata. The sequence continues at coordinate 382,090,648 of CP136054.1, forward strand.
CTATATATGAGTATATTGACTTAGGAGTCAAATGAGAACATTTGATCATAGGTCACACTCATCGTTTAAGCACGAGTGGGGTTACCACTTTTACAGAAAGCATTGTTGTGCTCACATCATTAGAGTTGCTTTAGCTCAATTCTTAGAGTAAAGCTCCCCTAGATGTGTATCCCCCCTAAGAGGGATGAACTAACCTTGGGTTTTGTCGATGATGACTTCATGTAGGTGTTGAAGATGTGGATTCTCAATGTTGAAGTAGATCATTCGGAGCAATCCATTGGAGTGAGTTGCACTTTCAATACCTACACGGGTTAGTCCCATAAGGAACAAGCAAGGATATCCATAGACATAGAGTGATGTATACACAAAATGTTGTCCATGAAAGCATTATGTTACCTTGTCCCTTGTCTTACCAACAAGAGGGTTTGTGACTCCTTGAACTAGTGCAAGATATGGAAGTTGTTTGCACTTGTCCTTGCCAAAATGATAAGAGTGAAGTATGTTGGCGGAGTCACCCTCAAGAACTCTCTAGTTCTTCTTCTTCGGGATCCACACCATCTTGATGGGAATCCTTGCAGTTGTAGTCGTACTTGATGAAGTAGAACTTGATGTAGTCTTGGGAACCCACTTGACCAAGGCCTTAGGTGCTTTTTCGAATGCATCAATCTCCTCTTGAAGCTTGCCCTTGCCTATTTGCTTGTGGTCTTGTGGTGGAAGATCATCTTGAGCTTGTGTTCCTTGGAAAGAAGTAGGATCATACTTCTCTTGTTGAGGAACAAACTTTGTCTTGGGGTACTGATCTTCTTCCCACTCAACTTCATTGGCATTGAATTTTCGTTCAAAACCAACACCTTGATTCTTCCGGCACCTTCCTTGCTTGTGTACAATTTCCTCAAATTGCTTACTTCCGGCAAGGCTCTTGTAAACACCCTTCTCTATGATTCCCTTCAATAAGCTATTTTCTTGCTCAAGTGTAACTTGGCTAAGAGAATCATTAGTAGAATCAAGAGAACTACTAGAAGCAACAACATTGGATTTAGCATGATTGTTTGTTACCACTAGATGAAGAATCTTTCTTGTTTTTGTTGCTAGGTTTAACTAGTGGCATGTAAGTAGACAAGTGTAAACGCTTGGCAATGTAATAAGAACTTTTCTTGCGAAGATCATCATTGATTGCCTTTAAAAACTCATGCTCTTGCTCAAGGTTGAGCTTTTCAAAGCGTAGCTTCTCATGAGTCTTTAAAAGTTCTCGATGATCTTCCAAGGTAGTTTCATGAGCTAACTTAAGAGTGTTTAGTTCTTTAGTTAGGCGCTCAATCTCCTCCTTATCATTGTCATTCGTCTAGAGATAACTAGAGTTGTCAACAAGTAAATCATCATCTCCTAGCAAATCATCTTCATCACTATTGAAATCAACATACTTGGGGTGTGTTACCTTTGGACCTTTAGCCATGAAGCATCTCCCAATTCCTTCATTTGGTGATTCAAATATGTCGTAGGAGTTGGTTGTCACAAGTGCTAGTCTGGCAACACCTTCATCTTGAGTATATTTGGAGTCGGAGTGATAACTTCTTTCAGAGTGATTGTCGGAGTCGGAGCCGGATACCCATTCACCAACATGAGCTTGATGTCTTATTTTTATGTAGCTCCTTGATGACTTATCCTTCCTTTCCGAATCCTTACTTCTCCAAGAGGGTCTTCGTTCGTAACAATCATCTCTACTCCTTCTTTCTCTTGGTGGTGATTCTTCTCTTCTTTTGTAGGGAGCCGTACACTCATTGGAATAGTGTCCGGGTCTTCCACAATTGTAGCAATTACGCTCATGACTAGAAGATCTTTTGTCATTATAGGACCTTGACTTGGAGCTTCTTTCTTTACTTCTACTCTTGTAGAATTTGTTGAAGTTCTTCACCATTAGGCTCAATTCTTCATTGAAGGTTTGTTTATCACTTGATGATGTGGGAGCTTCACAAGAATCTTTGTAAGCACCGCTTGACTTGTTGTGGAGCTCTTCCTTATCCTTGAGTGACATCTCATAAGCAACAATTCTTCCAATGACTTCTGTTGGCTTGAGATCTTTGTAATTGGGCATCATTTGGATCAATGTGCACACGGTATCATATTTTCCATCCAAGGCTCTTAGGATCTTCTTGATGATGAATTTATCGGTCATCTCTTCACTTCCTAAGCTGGCAATCTCATTTGTGATGAGAGCAAGCCTAGAGTACATTTCAGCGACGCCTTCACCATCCTTCATTTTGAACTTGTCAAGTTGAATTTGAAGCACATCCAATTTGGATTCCTTGACGGAGTTGGTACCTTCGTGCATATCAATCAAAGTATCCCAAATTTCCTTTGCATTCTCAAGACGGCTGATTTTGTTGAATTCTTCAGGGCACAATCCGTTGAAGAGAATATCACAAGCTTGAGAATTGTATTGCAGCATCTTCAACTCTTCCGCGGTAGCTTCACGGTTTGGTTTTCTCCCATCAAAGAATTCACCTTGCAAGCCAATACACACAATAGCCCAAACGGCCGGGTTATGTCCAAGAATATGCATTTTCATCTTATGCTTCCAACTAACAAAATTTGTGCCATCAAAATAAGGATCTCTACGGTGGTAAGTTCCCTCGCTAGACGCCATACTCTCCTAGGTTGTGAAACCAAGGCTATGACCACCAAAAGCTATGGAAATCAAAGCAAATGGAGACCAAAACTCTGATACCACTTGTAGGATCGAAAGTATGTCTAGAGGGGGGTGATTAGACTACTTGACCAAATAAAAATCTAGCCTTTTCCCAATTTTTGTTCTTGGCAGATTTTAGCAACTTAGCACAAGTCAAGCAATCAACCTACAGATGCAATTCTAAGAGTATAGCAGCGGAATGTAACACAATTGCATATGAAGGTAAAGGGAGGAGTTTGAGGGAGCAAACGCAATGTTGACACGGAGATTTTTTATCCGTGGTTCCGATAGGTGGTGATATCGTACATCCACGTTGATGGAGACTTCAACCCACGAAGGGTAACGGTTGTGCGAGTCCACAGAGGGCTCCACCCACGAAGGGTCCATGAAGAAGCAACCTTGTCTATCCCACCATGACCGTCGCCCATGAAGGACTTGCCTCACTCGGGTAGATCTTCACGAAGTAGGCGATCTCCTTGCCCTTACAAACTCCTTGGTTCAACTCCACAATCTTGACGGAGGCTCCCAAGTGATACCTGGCCAATCTAGGAGACACCACTCTCCAAGAAGTAACAAATGGCGTGTTGATGATGAACTCCTTGTTCTTGTGCTTCAAATGATAGTCTCCCCAACACTCAACTCTCTCTCATAGGATTGGATTTGGTGGAAAGATGATTTGAGTGGAAAGCAACTTGGGGAAGGCTTGAGATCAAGATTTATGTGATTGTAATGGAATATCTTGACCTCAACACAAGTGTAGGTGGTTCTCTCTCAGAAAATGTATGTTGGAAGTGTCGGCTTGTTCTGATGGCTCTCTCCACGAATGAAGAGTGGGTGGAGGGGTATATATAGCCTCCACACAAAATCTAACCGTTACACACAATTTACCAAACTCGGTGGGACCGAATCATGAAACTCGGTCAGACTGATTTAGTCCATAATGTGACCGTTAGGATTTTTGGTGGGACCGACACGTCAACTCGGTGAGACCAATTTCACTAGGGTTAGGGCATAACATAATCTTGGTGAGACCGGTTACACAAACTCAGTAAGACCGATTTTGGTAATATACAAACAGAGAGTTGGTCAGGCAAACTCGGTGGGACCGATTCGCTCATCTCGGTTGGACTGAAACGTTACGAAAGGAAAATAGAGAGTTTGCATTGCAATGTCAGTGGGATCGATCGCTCATCTCGGTTTGACCGAAACGTTACGAAGGGAAACAGAGAGATTACAATCCCATTTCGGTGATACCGAGATCCCTATCGGTGAGACCGAAAAGACTAGGGTTTCTGGCAGTGGCTATGTCAAGAGAACTCGGTGGCGCCGGATAGACAGTTTCGGTGGGGCCGAGTTTGACTTTTGGTTTGGGACATATGTGGATGTTTGAAAGTAGTTGAGGGCTTTGGAGCATATCACTAAGCACTTTGAGCAAGCAAGCCATTAAGCAACACCTCACCCCCTCTTGATAGTATTGGCTTTTCCTATGGACTCAATGTGATCTTGGATCACTTAAAATTAAAAATGTAGAGTCCTGAGCTTTGAGCTTGAGCCAATTCTTTGTCCTTAGCATTTTGAGGGGTCCACTTTTCTCATCCATGTCATGCCAATCATTGAGCTTTCCTGAAATGTTTATCTTGAAGTAGCATTATCTCAATGAGCTATATGTTGTTAGCAATTACCAAGACCACCCAGGGATAGTTGCACTTTCAGTCTCCAACGTATCTATATTTTTTTATTGTTCCATGCTATTATATTATCTGTTTTGGATGTTTTACATGCATTAATGTTTTATATTATTTTTGGGACTAACTTATTAACCTAAAGCCCAGTGCCATTTTCTGTTTTTTCTTGTTTTTGAGTTTCGTAGAAAAGGAATACCAAATGGAATAAAACTTCACGATGATTTTTCTTGGACCAGAAGACACCCAGGAGACTTGGGTTCCAAGTCAGAAGAGCCACGAGGCAGAAACAAGGGTGGAGGGCGCCCCGAGGGGGGTAGGGCGCGCTGAGGGGGTAGGGCGCGCCCCTACCTTGCGGGCCCCTCGATGACCCCCTAACCTAGATCTTCCTCCTATATATTCACGTATATTCCCAAACCAACAAAAGCATCCACTAGAACCGCCATCACAACCTTCTGTTCCCGTGAGATCCTATCTTGGGTTCTTTTCCGGCATCCTGCCGGAGGGGGATTCGATCATGGAGGGCATCTACATCAACCCTATTGCCCTTCCGATGAAGCGTGAGTAGTTTACCTCAGACCTACGGGTCCATAGTTAGTAGCTAGATGGGTTCTTCTCTCTCTTTGGTTTTCAGTACCATGTTCTCCTCGATGTTCTTGGAGATCTATCCGATGTAGTCTTCTTTTGCGGTGTGTTTGTCAAGATCCGATGAATTATGGATTTATGATCAGCTTATCTATGAATATTTTTTGAATCTGCTTTGAATTCTTATATGCATGATTTGGTATCTTTGTATTTCTCTTCAAATTATCGGTTTAGTTTGGCCAATTAGATTGGGTTTTCTTGCAATGGGAGAGGTGCTTCACTTTGGGTTCAATCTTGCGGTGTCCTCACCCAGTGACAAAGTAGGGGTAGTGAGGCACGTATTGTATTGTTGCCATCGAGGATAAAAAGATGGAGTTTATATCATATTGCATTAGTTTATTGAAGGAAATATGCCCTAGAGGCAATAATAAAGTTATTATTTATTTCCTTATATCATGATAAATGTTTATTATTCATGCTAGAATTGTATTAACCGGAAACATAATACTTGTGTGAATGCACAGACAAACAGAGTGTCACTAGTATGCCTCTACTTGACTAGCTCGTTAATCAAAGAGGGTTATGTTTCCTAACCATTGACATGAGTTGTCATTTGATTAATGGGATCACATCATTAGAAGAATGATGTGATTGACTTGACCCATTCCGTTAGCTTAGCACTCGATCGTTTTGTATTCTGCTATTGCTTTCTTCATGACTTATACATGTTCCTATGACTATGAGATTATGCAACTCCCGTTTACCGGAGGAACACTTTGTGTGCTACCAAACGTCTCAACGTAACTGGGTGATTATAAAGGTACTCTACAGGTGTCTCTGAAGGTACTTTTGGGTTGGCGTATTTTGAGATTAGGATTTGTCACTCCGATTATCGGAGAGGTATCTCTGGGCCCACTCAGTAATGCACATCACTATAAGCCTTGCAAGCATTGCAGCTAATAAGTTAGTTGCGGGATGATGTATTACGGAACGAGTAAGGAGACTTGCCGGTAACGAGATTGAACTAGGTATTGAGATACTGACGATCGAATCTCGGGCAAGTAACATACTGATGACAAAGGGAACAACGTATGTTGTTATGCAGTTTGACCGATAAAAATCTTCGTAGAATATGTGGGAGCCAATATGAGCATCCAGGTTCCGCTATTGGTTATTGACCGGAGACGTGTCTCGGTCATGTCTACATAGTTTTCAAACCCGTAGGGTCCGCACGCTTAAAGTTAGATGACGGTTATATTATGAGTTTATGTACTTTGATGTACAAAAGATAGTTCGGAGTCCCGGATGTGATCACGGACATGACGAGGAGTCTCGACATGGTCAAGACATAAATATTGATATATTGGAAGCCTATATTTGGATATCAGAAGTGTTCCAGGTGAAATCGGGATTTTACCGGACTACCGGGAGTTACCGGAACCCCCCCGGGGGTTTAATGGGCCTACATGGGCCTTAGTGGAGAAGAGGAGGGGCGGCCAGGGCAGGCCGCGCGCCCCTCCCCCTCTAGTCCGAATTGGACAAGGAGGGGGGGCGCCCCCCTTTCCTTCCTCTCTCCCTCCTCCTTCCCCCTTCTCCTACTCCAACTAGGAAGAGAGGGAGTCCTACTCCCGATGGGAGTAGGACTCCTCCTGGCGTGCCTCCTCCTGGCCGGCCGCCTCTCCCCCCTTGCTCCTTTATATATGGGATGCAGGGGAACCTCATGGATACAACAATTGATCATTGATCTTTTAGCCGTGTGCGGTGCCCCCTTCCATCATAGTCCACCTTGATAATATCGTAGCGGTGCTTAGGCGAAGCCCTGCGTCGGTAGAACATCATCATCGTCACCATGCCGTCATGCTGACGGAACTCTCCCTCAAAGCTCGGCTGGATCGGAGTTCGAGGGAAGTCATCGAGCTGAACGTGTGCTGAACTCGGAGGTGCCGTACGTTCAGTACTTGGATCGGTCGGATCGTGAAGACGTACGACTACATCAACCGCGTTGTGCTAACGCTTCCGCTTTCGGTCTATGAGGGTACGTGGACACACTCTCCCCTCTCGTTGCTATGCATCACCATGATCCTGTGTGTGCGTAGGAATTTTTTTTGAAATTACTACGTTCCCCAACATTTATTCCTCTACATCATGTCATCTTACTTAAGGCGTTACTCCGTTCTTTATGAACTTAATACTCTAGATGCATGATGGATATCGGTCGATGTGTGAAGTAATAGTAGTAGATGCAGGTGGGAGTCGGTCTACTTGACACGGATCACTTTGAAGATGCATAACGGGTTGGGATCACGATTGTTACCGTCACCGAGCTGCAGCAGAAGAAGAACGTGTTGATGTAGATTGTACTTGGAGTCCCTCTAACCATCACTGGATGATCCCTCGTACCGCCCACGAACAGTCACTCGAACCGAAGACCAAAAGCACGACCTCTCTACTTGGTTGCAAGCGTGCAACCTTCACGATTCAGCAGCGCTTCGTCGTCCAGAGCTAATCGTCACCGGAGAATTAGAGGGGGATATTAGAACCACACTCAGCTTCTAATTATGAAGACAAGAGGATTAGCCTAGCTCTAATTAGTCAACTAGGACCAACTAGAACTAGAACTATAAGAACTAGAGGAGGCTCCAAAACTTGTATGGAGCTGCAGTCGTCGTAGTTGACCCTTGAATAGAGGTGAAGCAACTGACACAACATCTTGTGATCATGCATGCACGATAAGAACCCTAACCACACCACCTCAATGAGACGGCAGTAATCTATGCATTCCCTTGACTATGTCAAGATGTACAAACTCGAGTAGGATCAAATCTAGAAGACAAACTCGAAGAATAAGTGCCATCATCTGCCCAAAGTGCCACACCTGTGAGGATTAGAAAGCCCTAACCTAAGCTACTAGCTGGAGTGAAGGCACTGTGACTCTCCTCCCTGCCACCAGCAGACAAAGAGGAATCGATCTATGGGCTCACCGATGAAACCTTGGGGAGAATTTGTCCTCGCAGCCCACGGGAAGAGAGATGGGTGACGGAGGAATCGTACCATTCAAGCCTTTTTTTCATGCATTTCCCGACGGTTTAGCCTTTTTTTTTTCATGCATTTCCCGATGGTCTGGAAAACGCCCGGAGAGAAAGTCACGAATAGACATTTCTTAGACATATTGATATATCTGATCATCTCATTCATTTTGCCCTTTCATGAATCATATGTCTAGATTTGTTGTTTGGTAGCTTGTTAGCACTTAGCAGTGAATTCGGCATAATTATTTATCGGTCGCATATATAACAAAGAAAATATAGCAAAACTACTTAAAATTCTACTATGTCTTTTTAGGGAACTTAAAATTCTATGTCAGTACGTGTAAATGGATATAAAAAAGGAAAGATACATGGCAGATGGCAAATCTTAAACGGCTCGTCGGCACACATTAGAAGTTGTAGTAACATCGTCCAGACAATTTGTTGGATTCAGAATACTGGTTAGCTAGGCTGGCTGCTCGGCAGTCAGCACACACGTGGTCTGCGACGCGGAGACCCGATCATTCTCTTCCACGACCTCGCCGTCCTCCCCGTCGGCCTCCGCCGCGTCGCTGTTCTCCAGCCGCTGCCGCTCGACGCGATCGCTCCTCCCCTTCTTCGCGGGCACCGCGTCGTCCGCCTCCCGGAAGTCCTCTATCCTGAACTTTGGCTTCCACAACGGCGGCTCCGCCCCCCTGGCCCGCTTCCTCGACGACCCGCCGGCGCCGTAAACGTCCCTCAGTGCCCGGATGTTGGCGAGCAGCGCGTAGAACCTCTCCACCTGCTCGTCCTCCGCGCCGCCGCTCTCCTCGGGCGTGCCGCTGCCGCCGGGGACAACCAAGTCGGACAATGGCGCTCGCGGCACCTCCGGCACGGACGTCGTGGACTCGCCGTCTCTTGCCACTGGTGAAGCCTCCTGCCTGTCCGCCGCGGTGGCATCCATCGCCTCCGAGGTCCGGCCGATCGTCGTGGTCCGGTGGATTGCACGAGAGAGAGAGAGGGAGGAAGAGAGGGAGGAGACAAGACAAAGAGAGGACGAGTCGGTGAGGCTGTCGAATAATACGTCGGGCTAATTTATAGGCCGTGCCGGCCGCCGTGGGTGCTGGCGTCGACTGTTCATATTGACGTGCTCCTCGCGATGAAAACACCGAAGACTTTGGGCACTCCGTGAGCATAATTGAATACCACTAGTACTGTGCGAGTACTTTTTGTTGTTGTTGCGGGAATAGTACGAGTACTAGTACGCAGGGAGTGAAAATTCACCGTGTATTTTCTTTCCCCGTTTAAAAAAACGTGTATTTTCTTCAAGAAGAAACGACCTACTTTTTTTTAGCATCAGTACAGACACAAACGCCTATATACACGCGCATACACTCATCCCTATGAACGCACACACGCACACCCTACCACTATGAGCACCTCCGAGAGACTGAGCCGGCATATCATCTTGATGCCGGCACACTGAAAGCGCATCGCCGAAAATCCTGAAATAAATCCAGAAATAATGCGAGCATCAGGATTTGAATCCTGATGGATTGAGGATAACACTGTCCACTTAACCAACTCAACGACAGGTTGATTCGCAAGAAACGACCTACTAGTGCAAATACAATTCAAAGTCCTCGCACCACAAATAAGAATACAATTTCGAGTTGACACTGGCGCTGAATAAACCTGGCTAGTCTCCCCGCAAAAATCAGAAGAATGGACCTGGCTAGTCAAGACAGGTTAGGGAGATTAATGGTTTGATCGATCGTGTGCCTTGCTTAAACCATGACCCGGACCCGGTCTTCCATAAAGAAACCGGACGGCGCTGGCTGTGACAACGAACGGGCTCTCGCTCCGGTCCCGTCAGAGAAAGGGCAAAGGGAAGAGCACCTCGTGCTCCCTACAGAAAGGGAGAGACCGTCACGAGGAAGACGGGTGAAGACGTCACGAGGCATGACGTAAGCGCGGTTGGTCATAGCCCGTGAGTCAGCGTGCATACTCGATCTATCGGGTCGTGGTGGGGTCGTACGGCAGGAGTTGTATATTTGCTGGCTGCGTCGCGCCGGTGGGTGGAAGCGACGCGTGCGATGCGCCGCTTGATCCAACTGGTCACCGACTGGTCATAGAAAAAGCCACCAAACCCGTCGATAGTGTGGTACGGCCCTGCGCAATTCATGTGGAATTTTGGATCATTGATAGTTTGACAAGTACGAAAATATACCATCTCCTGTACGTCGAGCACGCGGTGATTTCGCATACCCTGATTTTCCCAGACCCGTCTCAAATGTTTGGGGACAGACGGCCTGGTCACCGACTGGTCATAGAAAAAGCCACCAAGACAAAACATGAGACTCAAACGTCCGGGCTGAGCGACACTCTCATATCTAGATTAAATCTGGAGCGGATATGATGCACTCGGGCGTGTCCGGCCGCTCCTCACGTTGGACCCGGGAGTCCTACCCCATCATAAATTGCATCAAATCCTTCCTACTTCTCCCGCCTCCCTCCAACCTTTCCCGAGTCCCTCGTCGTCCGTCACCCTTGCTCTCCATCCTCATCGCTGGTCCCAATCCGCCACCCTAGATGCCACCCAGCCCGTCCCCGACTGCCGCGACAGAGGCTGCGTCCGCCTCGTCCGTCGACGTCCCGTCCTCGGCTTTGTCGTGCAAGCCGAAGAACATTGCCCGGAGGAATTGGTGATGCCTGCAACAAGAGAGGGAAGCGGCAGCGGCGCAGGGAGCAGATGCATACTTGGACGAGCAGCTCCCCGCCCTTTCCCCCGCCGCGCTCGAAACCCTGCACCCCATCCATCCGACCGCTAACAAGGATTGCGTCGTCGGCTCAAGTTGGGACAAAGGAGGATCTGACGGCTGGTTGGGGCAAAAGCACGTGAATCGGGATTGACAGGGTTGTGCACGATCTGTTCGACGGAATGACACGACAAGAATCGATATGTTGTTGTTGCTCCTATCTGATCAACTTTGCATATGGCATGTTCAATATTTTGTATAGATCATAAGTTCATTTCGAACATGATGAATGCCTACAAACCATGATCATTCAGGAGGTGTTCCTGTTAGACATGATCAATGATAATCAAGGCCTGACCAAAATGGACTACGAATTGGGGGGGGGGGGGGGGGTCCAACTTGCCCTTCATTTCAAATTGGGACAACATCAAATCCCAATCCGAGTAAGAAGAAGAAGAAGAAGGCAAAGACGACAAAGGCAAGAGGTCCCGCATTCTCAACTTTCGAGGATATTTTGTTGGTCAAGCTTTGTTGGCAACAAAAATGGATCAAATATGCAGCACCGAGCAAAAGGGAACATGTATTAGGAGAAGATTTGGAAGGAATATATGTCATGAACAAAAGGAATATGTGGAGCCGCATCCTATCGTCAACAACGGTAACGTTGCATCTCTTCAACATTGATGGGGAATCGTTCAAGGGGAAGTGAACAAGTACGTCGACTACTACTCACAAGTGACCGGCCACCCTCAAAGTGGGATGGGAGTGGCAACTCATGTAAGCTCAATTGCTTCATCTTGTCATCATTTGCTAATGCTTCTTGTGTTTGCATTCTCATGCTCATACATATTTTGTTTGCTAGATGGCAGTGGCGGCCATTATATATCACGAACGGAGAACAAGCCATTTGCTTTTAGCCATTGTTGGATCATATTGAATGGCGGACTAAAGTGGACACAACTTGTGGCCGATCTCAAGGCCGGTAAGAAGAACAATGATGGCTCAAGCTCCCATCAATCAATTGGGTTGGACGATGAAGAGGAAGATATTGTCGTGGTGAATATAAGAGCCACCGTGCCAAAGGATAACCGAAAAGTCATGGGAAACAAGTGGAGAAGGCAAGAGCCTCCCGTGACGCCGTGGCTACAAAAATGTCCTCCACATGGAGGGGCATTTTTTAGTGAGGGAGAACAAGAAAGAGGAGAGGTACAAGCTCATATTCGATGCACAAACAGAAAGGATGGATTGGGACTGGAAGAGGGCGGAGAAGAAGCTAGAAATTGAGACGGAGAAGATCGAGTTGGAGAAGCAAGAGGGGGTGACCAAATGGGAGCTCGAGAAGGCCAAGACATTGAGAGAGATTGATCTTGAGAAGGAGAGGTTGCAACTCGCACGGGACGTGAATGATGCGAAGATCATGTTGGCGGACGAAACCCTCTTGGATGAGCATGCAAAGAAGTGTCTTGAGGACAAGAAGAAGGAGATCAACAACCATAGGGAGTACGAGGTGGTGAGTGTGGCTAAGGCGGGAGCTGAGCACGCAACAAGGATGTAGGCGGAGCATGCGGCTCGGATGCAGGTGGAATAAGATACAAGGATAGCCTCGGAGCAGTCAGTTTGGATGGCATCCCATGAGTGATACGCTCAGCCAGCGAGGGACCCATCAGGATCGGACATTGATTTCATTTTGGCATGTCCAGATTGTTGAACTATGATTTGTTCTGCTTTGTTTTGAACTGTTGAATTGCGATAACTTGTATCGTATGATCGACGTGCATGGATTGCATGGATTTGAGGCTCCGCATTTGAGGTGTTTGAATGTGCGGCAATCCATATGAGGGGCCGCCCAACACTCTCCATGGACTCCCCCAGACGCGCCCGCGGGCGTATATAGGGGGGGGGGGTGGATTTGCCAAGTCTAGATATAGATGCTCTAATGGGAACCTTTCGAGACTTTGGGAATGCCACTTGCCTACGCATTAACCCCTCAAAGTCTTCGGTCGGACCCATACGCTGCAAGGAGATTGATCTTACGGAGGTGCTCCAAAGTTTTGGTGGATCCACGACTAATTTCCCCCATCAAATACCTAGGGATGCCTATTACAACTTCTTAGTTACGGCCTGTACACCTCCAATTCATCCTCGACCGAATAAAAACTAGGTTGGCGGGTGTCGATGTCAAAACTGGCGGATCTCAGGTAGGGGGTCCCGAACTGTGCGTCTGAGGTCGATGGTAACAGGAGACGGGGGACACAATGTTTACCCAGGTTCGGGCCCTCTTGATGGAGGTAATACCCTACTTCCTGCTTGATTGATCTTGATGAATACGAGGATTAAAAGAGTTGATCTACCACGAGATCATAATGGCTAAACCCTAGATGTCTAGCCTGTATGATTGTGATTGCCTCTACGGACCAAACCTTCCGGTTTATAAAGACACCGGAGGGGCCTCGGGTTGTACAGTCGGTTTACAAAGGAAGGAATCTACATAACCGAACACCAAGCTTGCCATCCACGCAAAGGAGAGTCCCATCCGGACACGGGAAGAAGTCTTCTATCTTGTATCTTCATAGCCCATTAGTCCGGCACATGTTACATAGTCCGGACGCCCGAGGACCCCTTAATCCAGGACTCCCTCAGTAGCCCCTGAACCAGGTTTCAATGACGATGTGTCCGGCGCGCAGATTGTCTTCGACATTGCAAGGCGGGTTCCTCCTCCGAATACTCCAAAACAGCCTTCGAACACAGAGAATGTGTCTCGCTCTGCAAAAACAAGTACCACACACACCCGCAGAGAGCATAATATTTCACGAGTCCAACCTACTGACATCTTTTGTAGAGTGACATCACATTGCTGCCCGGTCATTATTTCGAACCGTTTTTAGCCTCCCGCTCCATGTTTTGAGACGCGGTTTTATCGGCACGTCTTGTCAAAGCAGAGATCCTGTCCCCTTATTGCGGGACTCTCATCAATACGGGGGTGGGTAATCCAACCACCCCGTTGGCACGATTCCTTGGGAATAGGCAAGTTTTAAGGCCCATGAGGAGGCGTTCGATATTCATCGCCTTTATAAAGGGGAACAGACCCGTCTTTCCCCTCTATGCCTACCTCTTCCTCAACTTTTCAAACCTCGAGCTCCAGCACCCAGATTTCAACTTAATCGCTCCAAGCCTCTCAGTCATGTCCGGACCCAGTCTTCAAGGCCGGTGGGTGGCCTCCTTTGTCACAGAGGAGGATATCGCGAAGCTCCGGGCGGCAAGGTACCTGATCGCGGAAATCCTTCACAGGCTCCCTGCTAAGGGGTAGGTTATTCCTACACTCAGATCCGGCGAGAGGGTCGTATTCATCTCCAGGGGCTAGGGTTCGCTCTCCACCCCTTTGTTCGTGGCCTCATGTTCCACTACGGGCTAGATTTTCACGATCTAGCTCCGGACTCCTTTCTTCACATCTCGGCGTTCATTGTCATGTGCGAGGCCTTTCTCCGCATTCCCCCACACTTCGGCTTATGGCTCAAGACCTTTAATGTGAAGCCGAAGGTAGTCGACGAGGAGCGAGCGGAGTGTGGCGGTGCTATGGTGAGCAAGCTCGCCAATACTCTTTGGCCAAAGGGCTCCTTCACGGAAACTTCCAACCTATGGCAGCGGGAGTGGTTTTACATCACTGACCCCCGCGGTACCAAGTGGGCAGCTCCACCTGCGTTCTGATCTGGCCCTCCATTATGACTCACATCATGGATTAATAAGGGGCTAGACTGGGGATCAATTGATGAAGTGCAGACGCTACAAAGCCGTATCTGGAGCCTCCTTGAAAAGGACACCAACCTCATCAACGTGATCCAGGTAATGCTAGTCCGCAGGGTCCTGCCGTGCCGGCGACGGCCTCTCCGCATGCGGGAGTTCAATCCGGAAGGACCACGGACCCTTCAGCACTTCTTCGGCACAACTCACAGAGGGATGTGGAAGTTATTCTTCGGGACCCAAAAACATCGGCCTCGACTGCAACCATCCGGATACCTCGGTAAGCACTCGACTCCTGAACACAGCTTAGTTGATTATCCCGTATCAATATACTGAGAAACCTGTCGACCAGGGCTGGATAAAGAAGGCGGAATGAATTATGTGTTCGACTCCACTTCCCGAAGACTCAGCTGATCCTATGTTGACAAGGATGCTGGCCCCGGCGCCGTATCAAGTGTGGGTGAAAGAGATCAAGGAGGAGAACAAAAAGGCCAAAGGTGGCCTCCACTCTAAAGGTACACCGGACGCTATGTCCGGGGAGACCGGAACTCCCTCTTCTGAAGACGAAGGAGAAGAAGAAGCTGATATCCCTTCTCCCCATGGGAAGAAAAGGACCACCTCCAAAGATTTGGAGGTGGAGGCTCCAAAGAGAGGGAAGATGTCCCTGTCAGACGGTTCGGGTTCGAAAGACGACGTTGCCGCACAGCTCCTCCGTAAGGACAAGCCTTTCTGATGCGGAGCATCCCACGATCATCCCCATGGACCTACAACCGTCTCATCAAGAGCCAAGAGGACCCATGACACGAGCACGAGCTAGAGCTCTCGAGAACGAGGTGACTTCTTTCCTTAGTGATATCACATATGATCCACTCGAGACATGGCTGCTACCTAAGTCCGATATGCTATGCGTGATCAGGTGTCAAGAGGAGCATCCCGAAGATGTACGTGAAGACGGACAAGCCGCCAAGTCCACGGATGAAGAAGACCACCGGAAGGAGGTGAAGACGGCTACAGGGCCCGGACATCCGACCCCCAAGCCCGGACATCCGGCTCCTCAGGAACCCCCGGACATCCGGCCCCCCTAGCCCGGATATCCGGTCCCGACGACCAGCGACACCCGTGGGTTGGCCACTTTGGCCCGGACAACCGGCCGCCAGCCCGGACATCCGGCCTCCCGCGATGCCCCGGACATCCGGCCCCCAGCCCGGAAATCCGGACTCCACTATCGAGAGAGCCCCGAAACCTGCCACACCAGCCCGGACATCTGACCTCCCGCGAACGCCCGGACATCCGGCCCCCAGCCCGGACATCCGGTGCCTGTCTGCGCACAGTGAACGGGCCAAGGGCCCATGTACCCCTCCAACTCGTCCCAACTTGTACTAGCATTATAAATACTCCTCCCCCTCCTCCTAGTTAGGGTTAGCGTTGGTTTAGCTCATATGTGAGATAGAGCTTCGCTCATCCATACCGGACCGTCTCTTCGAGAGTGACCGCGGCCCCTCTATGGAGAAGATCCTCGTGGATTCAAGACCTCCTCACGGATAAGACCCCATCAAGACCTCCTATCGGTGAAGAACCGGTTACTTTGTATCGTCCTTGATTGACCTTGGATCATCGTGTATCTCTTTGTGTTCATTGATCTAGCATATGTGTGATCTATTTCTTGTTGGTTGAGAGTATCTCTCGTGTTTCCCCTCGTTTTCCCCTTGTGTTCTTTGTGTTCATCGTAGGGATCCGCTCCTTTCGTGAAAGATCGGCCATCTCGGGTTTCACCCCGTATCATCTTGGTATCAAGAGCCACGTTGATCATGATTTCGGAGCCCCCTCTCGTTGTTGTCTAGCTTGATTTTGTTGTTTTTTGTCCTAATCCGAAAATTGCCCCACAAAAATAGCCCCATTTTTTTTGTGATTTGTTGGTGTGATGAAGTTTTGTTGGATTTGATCCATGGATTTCGTGTGTTGCAGGTAGATCTAGCATTCCCCCACCTTTTTCTCCAATTTCCATCCACAAAATCGTCCCAATTTTGCCCGAATTTGACCTCTCCACGCGGTGTTCTTCGAAAAAGTCCTCGGATCACGAGCCCGGACATCCGGCCCGAACAGCCCGGACATCCGGCAGCCCGGACATCCGGCCATCACCCCGGACATCCGGCCCCTGGCAGCAAAACCACCAATCCACCATCCTTTTCCCGACCAACTCTCGCCAAAATTTGTCCCGGTGCCACATACACTTCTGCATAACTTCACCACTTCCGCATAACACCACTATAGCATTTCCCACTACCAACTCCGACAATTTTGCCCAATTTTGCTTTGAGAATTCGAGTTGTGGTTTCCGTGTCCTTTTGTGTTTCGGCTATCTAGTTACGGTTCAACATCAACATCACCACCGCTCATCTTCGTCAAGGACTACTACGAACGGCTACGTCAACATCACTTGGGTATCACCTTCACCTTGGATATCAACTTGGTACCGTGATATCATCATACTCTTTTGCAATTGCATTGATAACCCCATGGCCTTACTTTTGCGTCACTTACCCATCGAGACTAGCCCTTGAGTATTGCCGGCAACGTGACTTGTGCATACTAGTGTTCATACTTCCCATAGCATACATACTATCATCGTGTTACATATCTCGGTATCATCACTTGTGTCACAAAGTTGTTGTCGCATACACAATTGCTATCTTGGTTCGTGAAACATTGCATGAGAAAAGAGCTCAAACATCAAAGAGCCAAACAAGCTTTTAAGCAAAAGAGGAAAGATAAGCAAAGATCTTATAAGCAAGAACCATAGCATCATACAACATTAAGATTGTCATACTCGATCATCTTGGATCAACGCATAGGAACATCATACATATAGCATACGTGGGATAGAAGTCGTTGCATTTTTGCTTAGTAGGTTGTGCACAAGTTCATATCCGCCTATTGTGCAATCGTGCTAGCGTCTCTCTAGTGTTGTGCAACAAGAGCATCTTGGTGAATTCCACATTTTGGCTCATCCTTGGTTGCATAACCCCATCTTATCTATTTGCGTGTGTGTTTCCGTGTACCATATCTTGCTATTGGTCTACTTGTTGCATTTGCAAATTTGTGAATCTTTTCCAACATTATTGAGTCTCACTTATAATTGCATCAAATTTTGTGCCACCATCCTAAGCGAGCTCCACCATAAGATTTTACTTGTGTAGGTGTGAGAACCGACAAGAATTGGTACCAATTGTGCTATTTCCTTGCTACACATTGGAGTCATCTTTGATCCATTGTCAACATCGGTCAAGGTACATTGAATATTGGTTCTTTCGTTTCTCCCACTTACATATCTTTGTTTGGAATGATGGATAGGCCAAGTACTTCTACCAACACCCTCTTATTGGAGCAAGACGACGACATGTCTTCTTTCGTCACCAAGAATCAACTATTTGGTGCACAACGGGCTTTGCATCAAGAACAACTTGCTTTGGGCGACCGCATCGACAATCTCGCCACTGACCTCCGACAATCCGAGAACCGTACAAGGGATTACTTTGACAACAAGCTCGACGAGCACAAGCACGAGAATGACGCAAGAATGGACGAGATTCGAGCTTTGTTGCTTCGTTCGTCTCCTTCGACTTTGTCAAGAAGGAGCCGCTCAAGTCGACACTCCGACGACACCATCTCCGGGTCAAGTACACTGACATCAAACACTCTTCATCGTGCCGCGCGTCAAGATCGTCAAGCAAATCACAATCCTCTACACGACCACGACTCTCAAGAGCATCGACATCGCCAAAACCAAGCCGCTTTCGCACAAGAACAAGAACGGCAACGTCAACGACAACAAGAACAAGAGGAGCGAGCGCGACAACATCAAGATGCACAAGACGCCGAGGCAGAACGCGAACAACAACGACTCCGTGAAGCTCAAGCACTTGAGGCGCAACATGCACTTCGTGATTCAAGTCGTGTCGTAGCCGATCGAGGCCGACAAGCTCGTCTCCAACAAGAAGCACTTCGCGATGAAGCTCAAGAACGGATTTACCAAGACCGCGTGCATCGACAAGCTCCTCGTCAAGATAGAAAAGCTCCTCCTCAAGCGAGACAAGAACGTCAAGTCCATCAAGATCAAGAAGACAATGGACACAATCATCGCCAAGAGCAACATGAGGTCGACAATCCTCCTCGCCAAGAGCAACATGAGGTCGACAATCCTCCTCGTCAAGAGCGACTTGACAATGTCAATCCTAGACGGCTTGAACGTCATCATCCCCGACCCCAACACAATGAAGAGCAACGATATGGCAAGCTAAAGTTCACCATGCCCAAGTTCAACAGAAGCAATGACCCCGAAGAATACATCTCATGGGCATTGAAGGTTGACAAAATCTTCTGCTTGCACAACTACGAAGAAGTGAAGAAGATCGCAATGGCATCCCTTGAATTCCAAGACTACGTCCTCCTTTGGTGGGAACAAATCATTGAGCGCCGAGCGGCAAGAGGTGAACCACCCATCACCACTTGGAGACAAATGAAGGATGTCATGAGAGCACGATTCGTGCCAAGCTACTATAACCGCGACCTCTTCAAGAAACTTCAACAACTCAAACAAGGAACCAAGAGCGTTGAAGAGTACTATAAGGAAATGGAGATTGCCATGATACAAGACAACGTCAAGGAAGATGATGAGCAAACTATGGCAAGGTTCTTGAATGGACTCAATCATCCTATCAAGAAGATCGCCGATTTCCAACCATACTCGAACCTCATCGAGTTAGTGCACCAAGCCACCAAAGCGGAACGGCAAGTGCAAGACGACTTCAAGTACGCCAAGTTCTCATCCAAGTCCTATGGCCTCTCCAACAATCAAGCTTCAACGACTCCAACACCTTCTACCTCAACAAAGCCTTCTACAAGCAACGACGACAAGTCAAGTTACAAGAAAGCTTCGACAAGCTCAAGTCGTCCTCCTACTACAAGCAACTTCAAGAAAGCTTCATCATCATCTACTCCACCCGATGAGACCGTCAAGACGAGTTCTATCAAATGCTTCACATGCGGAGGCCGAGGCCATAAGTCCTTCAAGTGCACAAACAAGCGCACCATGATCCTCAATGACAACGGAACCTATGACTCCATGAGCGAAGGAGAAATGGAAGCTCTTGAGCAAGTGGCCATGCACCAACAAGTGAACAATGAAGATGAAGATGACCAAGTCTTTTGCGATGAAGATTCAAGTCCCGCACTTGTTGTCTCCAAGGTTTTGACTCTTCAACATCAACAAGACGAAGATCAAAGATGCCATATCTTCCACACAAAGGCCGGCATCAATGGACGTTCCGTCAAGGTCATCATCGATGGAGGTGGTTGCCACAACTTAGAAAGTGAAGAACTTTGCTCCAAGCTCCAATTGGTCAAGATGAAGCACCCTCACCCCTACAAGGTTCAATGGATAAGCGACACCGGCACCATACAAGTCGAACATAGAGTACAAGTCTCTTTCAAGATCGGCGCCTACGAAGACACTTTGGAGTGTGATGTCCTTCCGATGACCGTGTGCCACCTCCTCCTTGGACGGCCATGGCAATTTGACCGAGGTGTCATTCACAATGGGCGTACAAATCACTATAGCTTCAAGATGAAAGGGAAAGAGTTCATGCTACGTCCTATGTCTCTAAGCCAAGTACTCGCCGACAAGCAAGCCACCAATCGTGGAGAGAATAGTGAGAGAGCGAACCACCAAAAAGAGAGTGAGCGCCACAAGCCCAAATTGAGTGCCTCCACGATGAGCGACAAGAAAAACTTAGTTCTCTTTGCCACCAAACGTGAGATGAGAGAAGTGTGTGAGAACCCATCAAGTGTCCTACACTATGTCCTACTGTGCAAGGACGAGGTCACAAAAACTAACAAATCTCACGATCTACCTTTGGTGTTATCTTCTCTATTGCAGGAATTCCAAGATGTTTTCCCCGATGAGTTACCTCCGGGTCTACCTCCACTACGAGGCATTGAGCACCGAATTGATCTCATCCCCGGAGCGCCGCTTCCCAACAAAGCTCCATACCGCGTCAACCCCGAAGAAATCAAAGAAATACAAAGGCAAGTAAAGCATCTCATAGACCATGGACATGTGCGCGAAAGTTTGAGTCCTTGTGCCGTACCGGTCATTCTTGTACCAAAACGTGACGGTAGCTTTCGCATGTGCTCCGATTGTAGACCTATCAATGCTATCACCGTTAGATATAGGTACCCCATTCCACGCCTTGATGATATGCTTGATGAACTTAGCGGTGCCACTATCTTTTCCAAAATTGATCTTAAAAGTGGTTACTATCAAATCCGCATTCAAGAGGGTGATGAATGGAAAACCGCTTTCAAAACAAAGTTTGGTCTCTATGAATGGTTATTCATGCCTATGGGTTTATCGGAAGCACCCGGTACTTTCATGCGTCTTACGCATTACGTCTTTCGCCCTTACATTGGTGAATTTGTTGTTGTCTACTTCGATGATATCCTTGTGTTTAGCAAATCTCTCAAAGAGCATGTCACCCACCTTCGCACCGTGCTACAAACTCTTCGAAAAGAGCAACTTTATGATAATATGGAAAAATGCCTATTTGGTGTTGATAAGCTTGTTTTCTTGGGTTTCGTAGTTTCTTCTAAGGGTGTTCATGTTGATGAAACTAAGATCAATGCTATTAAAACTTGGCCCCAACCAACCAATTTGCAACAAGTGCGTAGTTTTCTTGGTTTAGCCGGTTTCTGCCGTATATTTGTGAAGGATTTTAGCACCATTGCTTCACCTTTGCATGCTTTGAGTAAGAAAAATGCACCGTTTGTTTGGGGAACATCGCAAGATATTGATTTCAATGAGCTTAAGAATTTGCTTACTCATGCCCCCGTGCTTGCATTACCCAATTTTGACAAACCTTTCGAAATTCATTGCGATGCTAGTGGTAATGGCATAGGAGGTGTGTTAACGCAAGAGAAGCGCCCCATTGCATATTTTAGTGAGAAACTATCCGGAGCGCAACTCAATTACCCCATCTATGACAAAGAGCTATATGCTTTAGTGCGAGTTTTGCATGAATGGGAACATTACCTTCGCCCTCATGAGTTCATCATCCATACCGACCATGAAACACTTAAATACCTTAAGGGTCAAACTAAGTTGAACAAGCGTCATGCTAAATGGAGTGAATTTATTGAATCATTTCCTTATGTCATCAAGTACATTAAGGGTAAAGAAAATGTTGTGGCGGATGCGCTTTCCCATATATGCATGCTTGTCACTACACTTGAGTTGAATGTCATTGGTTTTGAGCATATCAAAGAATTGTATGAACATGATCCTACATTTGCAATACCATATGCCAAGTGTTTGATGCATACTTCTTGGGATCGATACTACATCAAAGATGGATATCTTATGAGAGCTAACAAACTTTGCATCCCCGAGTCCTCTTTACGTTTTCTGCTTTTGCAGGAATCTCATGGCGGTGGACTCATGGGACACTTCGGATGCGAAAAGACATTTGCTACACTCTCCAAGAATTACTTTTGGCCCAAGATGCATCGCGACGTCAATTGCCTCACCAACCGGTGTTCTACATGTCGCAAAGCTAAGTCCAAAGCACAATCTCATGGCCTCTATATGCCACTTCCAGTTCCATATCAACCATGGGAAGATATTAGTATGGACTTTGTGCTTGGTTTGCCTAGAACGCGAAATGGCAAAGATTCCGTTTTTGTTGTTGTGGACCGTTTCTCCAAAATGGATCATTTCATTCCTTGCAACAAGATATACGATGCTTCACATATTGCAAATTTGTTTTGTAGGGAAATCTTGCGCCTTCATGGAGTGCCAAAGACGATTGTCTCGGACCGCGACGCCAAGTTCTTGAGTTACTTTTGGAAGACCTTGTGCGCCAAGCTCGAAATCAAGCTTCTATTCTCTTCGGCATACCACCCACAAACCGACGGCCAAATGGAGGTGACCAACCGTACGCTCTCCAGCCTACTACGCGTGTTGATAAAGAAGAACATCAAGGAGTGGGAAGAGTGCCTACCCATCGCCGAGTACGCCTACAACCGAGCAAGACATTCCACTACCGGCAAGTCCCCCTTCGAGGTCGTCTATGGTTTCAACCCATTGTCCCCATTGGACATTCTACCTCTTCCGCTTCAAGAGCGCATAAACTTGGACGCGAGTGACCGAGCCAACTTCCTCAAGAAGATGCATGAAGATACAAGGAACACCATCGAGCGCCAAGTACAACGACTCGCAACCAAGCTCAATGTCAACAAGCAACCCATGATGTTCCATGTTGGAGATCTTGTGTGGCTACACCTTTGCAAGGATCGCTTCTCCAATGAACGCAAGTCCAAGCTACTACCCCGAGCAGATGGACCCTTCAAGGTGCTTGCACGCTACAACAACAATGCATACAAGATCGACATACCACGCGACAAGTACTCCATGAGCGACATCTTCAACATCAAGGATCTCTCCCCGTACCATGGTGATGAGGATTTCGATCCGATGTCGGATCTTTCCCAAGGGAGGGGAGATGATGCAGAGCATCCACGATCATCCCCATGGACCTACAACCGTCTCATCAAGAGCCAAGAGGACCCATGACACGAGCACGAGCTAGAGCTCTCGAGAACGAGGTGACTTCTTTCCTTAGTGATATCACATATGATCCACTCGAGACATGCTTGCTACCTAAGTCCGATATGCTATGCGTGATCAGGTGTCAAGAGGAGCATCCCGAAGATGTACGTGAAGACGGACAAGCCGCCAAGTCCACGCATGAAGAAGACCACCGGAAGGAGGTGAAGACGGCTACAGGGCCCGGACATCCGGCCCCCAAGCCCGGGCATCCGGCTCCTCAGGAACCCCCGGACATCCGGCTCCCCAGCCCGGATATCCGGCCCCGACGACCAGGGACACCCATGGGTTGGCCACTTTGGCCCGGACATCCGGCCGCCAGCCCGGACATCCGGCCTCCCGCGACGCCCCGGACATCCGGCCCCCAGCCCGGAAATACGGACTCCACTATCCAGAGAGCCCCGAAACCTGCCACACCAGCCCAGACATTCGGCCTCCCGCGAACGCCCGGACATCCGGCCCCCAGCCCGGACATCCGGCGCCTGTCTGCGCACAGTGAACGGGCCAAGGGCCCATGTACCCCTCCAAGTCGTCCCAACTTGTACTAGCACTATAAATACTCCTCCCCCTCCTCCTAGTTAGGGTTAGCATTGGTTTAGCTCATATGTGAGATAGAGCTTCGCTCATCCATACCGGTTCGTCTCTTCGAGAGTGGCCGCGGCCCCTCTACGGAGAAGATCCTCGTGGATTCAAGACCTCCTCACAGAGAAGACCCCATCAAGACCTCCTATCGGAGAAGAACCGGTTACTTTGTATCGTCCTTTGTTGACCTTGGATCATCGTGTATCTCTTTGTGTTCATCGATCTAGCATATGTGTGATCTATTTCTTGTTGGTTGAGAGTATCTCTCGTGTTTCCCCTCGATTTCCCCTTGTGTTCTTCGTGTTCATCGTAGGGATCCGCTCCTTTCGTGAAAGATCGGCCATCTCGGGTTTCACCCCGTATCACTTTCGCTGAATCGTAAGTGAATAAGGGTATTCTAGACATATCCCGTTCTTTTCAGGTTACAAGAGTAATATCTTAAATATATGTTTGCATTCCATCCTGCAGTCTTCCTCAATAGTCCTCCTCCTCGTGTGAGCTACTTCCGGAGATGATGGAAAGTGAGACGCCTCCACCGGCTTCCTCGCCCCTTAGGGCGGATGACTTTGAGGTGTCGTCCCGGAGGGTCTTCCCCGATCATCAAGTGGTGGAGGGGGCAATGAAGACAGCGCCTGAAGGTGATACTTCGGTCGTTAAGGGTCCGGGGTGTGCAGCCCCTACAGGGACCAACAATAAAGGCCCCGGACAATCTGGTTTACAGCCGAAGATGATTCTAGGGTCGAGTAAACATATCCCTCCGAAGGGAGTTCGTACCGCAACCTCTTCTAGGAATCCGGAGGCGCCGGATACGTTGATGGACATGTTGCAAAATGCGTCCCTCTCGGAGGAACATCGTACCTTAATGGGTATGGTGGTTGAGAGGATTCTGTACGCAAGAAGCGGATTGAATGAAGCCTTCACGGGCCTACTAAGAGGCTTCGAGGTATGTAATGCAATATCTTAACCACGCTTTACATGCAGAATGCGCCTGTGTATAGATAGTAGCCCCTGAGACTCTGGTCGGCTTCTACAGGGAGGCGATCAGAGGATCAAAAAGATATGCTCAGGAAATGACATGATTAATTTGAAAACAGGGTGTTATGTCAATGGCGACTGCCCACGCTGCAGAAGTTGCAGATTTAAAGCAGAAACTTGAGTCAGCGGATGAGGACATTACTCTTGTTAACAGGCGGCTCGACGAGGCACAAGGTTTGTTTTGGGGCAGTTAGCTTATGCATGTATAATAATATGAGAACGAAGATGAGAATTATATACTGGGACATGCATAATTGCAGATGGTCCTGCTATGGTTGACACCCTTCGGGCTGAACTTGCCTGGGCCAAGGAGCAGGCCAGAGTGAGCAATGCGGCTGTCAAGAAGGCAGCTGCTGAGTTAAAGGCCGAACAAGCCGCTCGGCGCTAGTGCGAGGAGAGAATATCTACCATGGCGCGAGAGCTGAAGGATGCCACTAGCCAATGCGAATCACTCGAGCAGGATAACAAAGCCAAGGCAGCCGAAATCAACAAGGCTTTACAAGAGGCGTGAGAGGCACGGTCCGAGTCTAGAGCGGCTCGAGAGGAGATCCGGCAAGCTGGGGAGATAGCGGCTGGTAATCCCTTTCTGTTATAGACTAAATTCGGCGACCCGAAGTATGCCCTGCTTAATCAATTGTGGAGTTCTCCAGACTCATTCTTGGACCTGCCGAAGAGTGTCGCCGATGCGGCGCAGTTTTACCAAGCGCAAGATGGACGTGTAGCGGAGAAGCTTTTCTGGTCATAGTTCAACGTGCGAAAGCGTTTGTCGTTGCTGAACGAACAAATGGCCTGTGGGCCGAGCTCTACAAGGTGTCCAGAGCTACCATGAAGGAAGTCGTGGTATGGCTGTGGCCAACTGAGCCAATTCTGAGCAGTTATTTAGGTTTGGTGCAGCGACTTGTTGATGCGGTGCCGCGTATCGATGCCGTTAAGCGGTCGACGTGCATTGAAGGTGCACGGATGGCCTTTGTCCGCGTCAAGACGTACTGGGCAAAAATGAAGGCCACCGATGTTGCAGCAAACAGTCCACCCGAGGGCAAGGACCATCGCATGCCGGAGCATTACTTTGAGGATGTCCTAGAGGGCGCTCGCTTGATAGAGGGTGAGTGCTCAAAGGATATTATGTTCGAGTGAATGTATCGGAATTGTGATAACAATATAATGATATATTAAGGTTGTGTTATATTTATGCCTGTTGCCTGAAAGGCATTTCCTCCTGTGCGGCCGTTTTTTATAATCTGAAGGTTTTCCAGTCATCGGCTTCAGCCCCCTCGCATATAATGCGGGGGTGTTCGTAATAGCAACTGACTAAACTTGACCCAACGTCTGTGTCCGTGAAGGAGGTGTCAGTGCGGCGAACTAGGCAATCGGACTATAGGGTTTTGACACCTTCACTTAGCCACATGAGTTTGATGGTGGGTCTACAATATAGCCCCTTGTATGTACGCGGTTATCCGAATACTGCTGCGCTACATAGGTGACCGGAAAATGGTCCTTGGTGTTATATGGAAGAAATCGCAAAAGATTTTAATAAGTTGCCGAGTGGTTGACCAGCTCTTGCCGTATCATGACAATCAGGTTTTGGATTTCTTTAATGAGGTGTTTAACCAGGTGAACCGGAAACACAATCGCAGTAGTTCTCCCTTTACTACCCTAGCCGATAGAACGAAATGTAAGGTAGTAAGCACAGGAGCCGGGCAACCCAACTATTGACCAAAGACATGATTCGGAGCTGATGCATATAATGCCAAACTCATGACGCCGAAGTATGTTGTAGAGCTGTTCGGACTTGTTGGCAGCTAATATGTTGCCGTATCGAGCCCCTCGCGATTAGTGCCGAGGTGTGTATGTGAAACCACCGAAGAGGTAAAGTACAGTTCTATGAGGAAAAGTAAGTACTGAAGGCAGATTATGTTCACTGGAATCTGATTGATACGTCGAACGCAATCTTACAGATTATACCACCCCTTCCCATGTCATTTTACATGCCAGGGGTCAAAGGCTAAGGAAAAAGGCTATATACAGGTTTTAAATAGTGTTTGGTCTACAAAAAATCTTTTGGACCTCCTGTCGCACATCTGCGCTGCCTTTGCCTTAGCGAAGAGGATTCCTTAAAAGGAGCAATCTTTGGTTGCCTGGACGAAACTGGGCTCTGAAAGAGTCCTTGCAGGTCCATAGGACGAACAGGTTTTGATTCATCTATGACAAAAGATAAGAAATAGTTAAAAGGAAAGGAGAGAAGCTGTAGGAGGACAAACCGTGTTGTAGGCCTGTCCGCATTGTGCCTCCGTCGACGACCAAGGTATTTTAAGTGCATAATTATGCATGCACGAGGTGAACTTCGCGGGCATATGCGGCAAAAGACGGAGGTGGAACTGCTAATCCAGCTCTAAAATTGACCAGTCTTGTGTAGTAGAGGCCGATGGCTTAATGGCCGATGAGGTACGCGGTTTAACGAGGCCGCTTTGTACTTCGACTGTGATGGTCGTGGTACACTCTTTGGAACGGAGTGGGCCTTCCGTGTTTCCATTGATCGTTATGACGCCGCGTGGACCAGGCATCTTAAGCTTCAGATAGGCGTAGTGTGGGACCGCATTGAAACGAGCAAAAGCGGTCCGCCCAAGCAGTGCATGATATCCACGGCAGAACGAAACAATATCGAAGGTCAAGGCTTCGGTTTGGAAGTTGTCCGGCGAACCGAAGACAACTTCCAGTGTGATTGAGCCCGTACAGTGAGCTTCTTCGCCGGGTATTACCCCTTTGAAGGTTGTTGTAGTGGGCTTGATCCTTGAGGGATCAATGCCCATTTTGTGAACAATGTCTTGATAGAGCAAATTAAGGCTACTGCCACCGTCCAGAAGGACTCGTGTGAGATGCAATCCATCAATCATTGGGTCGAGGACCGGAGTTGCCAAACCTTTGTGACGGAAACCTGTTGGGTGGTCATTGCGATCAAAAGTGATCGAACAGGTTGCCCATGGGTTAAATTTTGATACAACCGGCTTTATGGCATAGTCGTCTCGTGGTACGCGCTTGCGCTCCCTCATAGGAATATGCGTCACAGATATCATGTTTACTGTTTTTACTTTGGGGGGAAATTGCTTTTGTCCCCCGGTGTTTGGCTGGCGAGTCTCCTCGTCTTCCCTGTCACTAGGCGGCCCCTTCCCTTTGTGTTCGCATTGAGCTTGCCTGCTTGTTTTAAAACCCAACAATTTCTGTTGGCATGGTTGGCGGGTTTGTCAGGTCTGCCATGAATTTGACAGGGCCGATCCAGTATCTTGTCTAAACTGGATGGACCATCTTTGTTAGCCTTTAATGGCTTCTTCTGTTGATCAGATTTGTCCACTGAATCCGGCGTTGACTGCCGTGTCTTAGGTTCCTACATTGTTGTTTAGACGCTTGTTTTTATTGCGTCGAGGCTTCCCATTGCCGTCCCTGACCTCAGAGGTGCCAGGATTGCTGGTGCTATTGTTTCGTCGAGCCAACCAGCTATCTTATCCCGCACAAAAGCGGGTCATCAGTGCGGTAAGAGCTGCCATAGACTTTGGTTTTTCTTGGCCGAGGTGGCGGGCCAGCCACTCATCTCGGACGCTATATTTAAAGGCCTCCAGGGCTTTGGCGTCCGGCCAGTTGACGATTTGGTTCTTTTTAATTAAGAACCTAGTCTAGAGCTTCCTGGCTGACTCTCCGGGCTGCTGGATGATGTGACGGAGGTCGTTGGCGTCCGGAGGCCGAACATATGTATCTTGGAAGTTATCGCGAAAGGCGTATTCCAAGTCTTCCCAGTTGCCAATGGAGTTTTCTGGGAGGCTCTTGAGCCAGTGCCGGGATGGTCCCTTTAATTTTAGTGGGATGTATTTGATGTCACGTAGATCATCGCCACAGACCATGTGGATATGGAGAAGGAAGTCTTCAATCCATACTGCGGGGTCGGTTGTTCCATCATATGATTCGGTATTCATAGGTTTGAACCCTTGTGGGAACTCATGCTCCATTACTTCATCAGTCAAGCAGAGGGGGTTTGCGGCGCCTCTATATCAGGCCAAGTCGCAACGTAGCTCGGATGGAGTCCATCTGCGGTTTTCGGCCCAGACGTGATTATGCTTGTCCCGTCCGGCCAGATAGCCGTCGTCGCGCGTTCGGGCATGCCCGGGTGATCCGTAGACCTATCTGTACTGACCTGCTCTACTGTCCAGGTTCTGCCACAGGTCATATGTATATCGCCGAGCTGTTAAATCTCTACCTTTATGGCGAGGTAGTATGGGCTGGTATTCAGCTTGAGTTGCCGTTTTATCCCGGACACGTGGTGGTCGGTTAGCCGCATTACGTGCTGATGGTATGGGCTTGAGGGCCTCGTCATCAAATTGGGGTAGCAGTTTACGCTTCGGGTAACTTTTGGTTGGGCGCTCGAGGCCGTATTCCTCGGCTGCCAGGACATCACCTATCGTTGAGCAGATCTTGGTCAGCTTGAAGCTATTGCTGCTTCTTTTTCAGGCTCCTTGCAGTGGCAATTAGCCGGCGCTTAAAGCACTCCTACTCGAGAGGTTCCTCAGGTACGATAAAGTATTCGTCACCGAGGCTCACTGAGGGAGTCCTGGATTAGGGGGTGTCTGGACAGCCGGACTATAACCTTTGGCCGGACTGTTGGACTATGAAGATACAAGATTAAAGACTTCGTCCCGTGTCCGGATGGGACTTTCCTTGGCATGGAAGGCAAGCTTGGCAATACGGATATGTAGATCTCCTCCCATTGTAACCGACTCTGTGTAACCCTAGCCCCCTCCGGTGTCTATATAAATCGGAGGGTTTAGTCCGTAGGACAGAACAACAACAACAACAACCATACCATAGGCTAGCTTCTAGGGTTTAGCCTCTCTGATCTCGTGGTAGATCTACTCTTGTACTACCCATATCATCAATATTAATCAAGCAGGAGTAGGGTTTTACCTCCATCGAGAGGGCCCGAACCTGGGTAAAAACATCGTGTCCCTTGTCTCCTGTTACCATCCGCCTAGACGCACAGTTTGGGACCCCCTACCCGAGATCCGCCGGTTTTGACACCGACATTGGTGCTTTCATTGAGAGTTCCTCTGTGTCGTCATCGTCAGGCTTGATGCCTCCTTCGATCATCGTTAGCGATGCAGTCCAGGGTGAGACTTTTCTCCCCGGACAGATTTTTGTATTCGGCGGCTTTGCACTGCGGGCCAATTCGCTTGGCCATCTGGATCAGATTGAAAGCTACGCCCCTGGCCATCAGGTCAGGTTCGGAAGCTTAAACTACACGGCCGATATCCGCGGAGACTTGATCTTCGACGGGTTCGAGCCCCTGCCAAGTGCGTCGCACTGTCACGATGGGCATGATTTAGCTCTGCCGCCGAACAGTGCCCTAGAGACCGCACCCGCATTCGCTCCGACCTATAATTCGGAGCCAACTGCGCCGATCGAGGGTGGGTGGCTAGACCCCGCCGCGGAGGCTGTAGCCTCAACGACGATCGAGCTGAACACCAACCTTATCCTTCACGAGGCCCGTGAATCCACATTGCCGGACTCTCCTCCGGACTCTGAACCCTCCGCGCCCCTGCCAATTGAATCTGCTTGGGCGTCGATCATGGAGTTCACTGCCGCGGATATCTTTCAGCACTCACCCTTCGGCGACATACTGAATTCACTAAGATCTCTCTCTCTCTCTTTGTCAGGAGAGTCCTGGTCGGATTATGACCGGCAGGATTGGGATGCGGACGACGAAGAAATTCGACGCCCACCCACCACTCACTTCATAGCCATTGTCGATGACTTGACCGACATGCTCGACTTCGACTCCGAAGACATCGATGGTATGGACGAGGATACAGGAGACGAACAGGAACCAATGCTTATAGGGCACTAGACATCCACCTCATCCTACGATGTATACATGGTGGACACACCCAAAGGAAACGACGACGAGGAACGGGAGGACGCAACGAAGGATCGTTCCTTCGAAAAGCAGTCAAAGCGGCGGCGTAAGCGCCATTTCCAAACCCCGCCTCGATAGAGACAACGGTCATACAGACCCAGCCACAGAGCAGGGCGAGCCGGCGGACGATGAACACGGCATTGAGCAACCGTCCGAACAAGGCAACTTGGATAACCATACCGAACAACCCGTCCCCGGCGAAGATAACAGTCCGGATGACCTCACGCCGGACAAGTTCGTGGAGCCGAAGAATCTCCATAAAAGGCTCGTCGCCACTGCGCGTAGCCTGAAAAAGCAGAAGCGGAAGCTCAAGACCGCGGAAGACGCACTCAGAATCAGATGGAGCAAAGTACTCAACACCGCAGACAAATATGGCGGCAGTCGCCACACAAAGAGCTACGCGAAGCGAAAGCTACTACCCGAATTTGACGAAGGGGCCTTAGAGCCCCCGCAATCAAAAAACAAAGCAACCATACGGTCGGATAAACGACCTCATGGCCAACACAGAGCGGCAAACGATGCCGCACACAAGCCAGCACGCGATCCACACGAGGATTCACATAAAAAAGATGGCCCAGCCAGATCTATCTACGGGCCAAGAAAGAAAGCTCTAGCAAGCAATGCAACACAACAAATATCCGAACACCACGGCACACCCAAATACAGGGGTGCCGCACACCCCCTATGTTTCACCGATGAGGTGCTGGACCATGAATTCCCAGCGGGATTCAAACCCGTAAACATAGAGGCATATGACGGAACTACAGACCCGGGGGTCTGGATTGAGGATTATATCCTCCACATCCACATGGCTCGAGGAGATGACCTCCACGCCATCAAATACTTACCCCTCAAGCTCAAAGGGCCAGCCCGGCATTGGCTCAAAGGCCTTCCCGAAAAAACCATTGGAAGTTGGTAAGAGCTCGAGGACGCTTTTCGGGCAAATTTTCAAGGGACCTATGTCCGACCACCGGATGCAGACGATTTAAGTCATATAACTCAACAACCCGGAGAGTCAGCCCGGAAGCTCTGGAACAGATTTCTTACTAAAAAGAACCAAATAGTCGACTGTCCATACGCTGAAGCCTTAGCAACTTTCAAACATAGCGTTCAAGACGAATGGCTCGCCATACACCTCGGCCAAGAAAAGCCAAGAACAATGGCCGCATTAACAAGCCTCATGACCCGCTTTTGCATGGGCGAGGACAGCTGGTTGGCAAGATGCAGCACCAGCGACCCAAATACATCCGAAGTCAGGGATGGAAACGGGAAGCCACGACGCAGCAAAGACCAGCGCCGGAATAAGGGAAACAACCCGAAGAGCACGACAGTTAACGCCGGATTCAAAAGCCCTCGGCAGGGTCAGCAAAAGCTGCCCCTCAAAGATAACGGGGACGAACTGTCCAACCTAAACAAAATCCTGGACAAGATATGTCAAATCCACAGCACCCCTGGGAAACCTGCATATCATACCCATAGAGAATGTTGGGTCTTCAAGCAATCCGGCAAACTCAACGCCGAACACAAGGGGCTGGATATACTAAGTGAAGACGATGATGAACCCCACAAACAAAGCACTGGGGAACAAAAGAAATTCCCACAAGAAGTCAAAACAGTAAACGTACTACACGTGACAAAAGGGAGAAACGAAGTGGCGCTCACAGAGATACGTGCCATGCGGCCTATCACAAAGGAGTTTCGCCACTGGTTGTCAAAACCGATCACCTTCGACCATCGGGACTACTCCAGAAGTATCCGGCATGCAGGCTGGGCTGCCTTGGTATTAGAACCGATAATCGACGGATACCACTTTATGCGAGTCCTGATGGACGGTGGCAGCAGTTTAAACCTGATATATCAGGACACTGTCCGCAAAATGGGGATGGACCCAACAAAAATCAGCCATAGCAGTACTTCCTTTAAAGGAGTAACGCCAGGCCCAGAAGCCCATTGCACGGGCTCCCTCCTACTAGAAGTTATGTTCGGCTCCCCCGATAACTTCCGTAGTGAAAAGCTAACCTTCCACATCGCTCCGTTTAAAGGTGGTTATCAAGCACTACTAGGACGCGAAGCTTTCGCCCGCTTTAATTCAATACCGCATTATGCGTCTCTCACGCCTAAGATGCCCGGCCCACGAGGCATCATTACATTAAAGGGAAACATTGAGCGCTCCTCCCGCGCGGAAGACTGTGCGGTTGCCTTGGCAGCCACACACTAAAATGGCCTCACCCGCCAAAGCATCTAACAGGTCGTCAAGACCACGGACACGGCTAGACGAGTCCGGCGTAAACATATAATTGATAAAGGTTTAATAGCCGTATACCCCTCTACAAGGGGCTCCGTGCATGTACAAACAATCTACAATCAGGCTCAATTTTACCCGTCTTAAATTATACTTTGTTTATATATAACATACATTTTGCACGACTACTTTTTCAACTAAGTTCCTCTTTTTTACAGATGAACATCGTGCTACACCCGTCCAGGACACGATACAACGGAGACACAAGCGCAGACGTGCAATAGGGACCCGTTCCAAGGATTCTTTTTAGATTAAGACCCTGCGTAAACCTTTTTTACTGTCTCTTGTTGATACATATCCCCCGGATTCTCCGTACAACCGACAACGGGGCTGACGTCTTGGCATGTGGCCACGTCAGAATATTGCACGTACCTGGACACTATGGGCCTATTACAAAGGGCACTGTTCAGCCCGTTTACAATCATAAAGACCGAATACCTTAGGGAGTGTTCGGCGTCGCGAGTTTGGCATTATATGCATCAGCTCTGAATCATGTCTTTGGTCAAATGTTGGGTTTGCCCGGCTCCTGTGTTTTGCTACCTTACGTTTTGTTCTATCGGCTAAGGCGGCACCAAGAGAACTACTGCGATTGTGCCCCGGTTCAGCCAGGCGATCACCCCAGTAGAGAAAGCCGAAAACTGACTGTCATGATATAGCGTGAGACTGGTCAACCACTCGATGACCTATCGGAATCTTCGGGATTCCTCCGCATTGACGAAGGGCCGTTTCCCGGCCAGGCATACACACGCCCCGAATTCGGGCGAGCGCGGCGCCACCAGGGGCTATATAGTAGCCCCACTGTCAAACTCTTATGGCTAAGTGAAAGTGATAAAGCATTATAGTCTGGTTGCCTAGTTCGCTGCGCTACCACCTCCTTAATGGACCAAGACGTTGGATCAAGTGTGATGATGCGCCTTCTGCGAACACCCCGGCATTATATGCATGGGGGCTGAAGCCGACGACTGCCATCTTTCAGGTTATATATACATATACGTAAACGGCCGCACAGGAGGTGTTATAATTCTTGCAGGCACAAGTATAAAAAGCTTCTACATTTCAGCAAAATATTGTTTTCAATAAGAATACAGGTTATTCGAACATAATATCCTTTGAGCACTGTGTCTCTATTGAACGAGCGCCCTCTAGGACTTCTTGAAAGTAGTGTTCGGCAGGTACTCGGCTTTCGTCCGAATCTTGGGCTACAACGACGGTGGCCTCCATCTCCGCCCAGTATGTCTTGACACGGGCAAGGGCCATCCGCGCACCCTCCACGCATGTTGACCTCTTCATCGCGTTGATATACGGCACCGCACCAAGGGACTGCTGCACCAAGCTAAAATAACTGCTCGATTTCGGCCTTTCCGGCCACAGATGATCCACGACATACCTCATGGCAAGTCCGGACAACCTATTCAGATTGGCCCATTCGGCCAACCGATCGGTCAATGGAAGCGGACGCTCTGGACTGTTGAATTGTGACCAGAATAGCTTTTCCACTTCGCGATTCTTCTGATCTCGGAAGTGTTTGGCTGCATCAGCAGCACTCACCGCTAAATCCAGATATGCGTCCGACAAACTCCACATCCGATCTAACGGGGCGTTTTTAGGATGTCCAAACTTCATTCGCAGCATAAAGGGCTTCCCAGCCGCGATATCTCTGGCTTAACGCAGCTCCTCCTTCATCGCTCTCATCGCAGAACGAGTATCCTTGGCCGTCGTCATGGCCTTCTCCAGGTCCGTCTGCTCCGCACGGTCTTCCTTTTCAAGAAGCTTGCAGCGGCCAGCAGCGTTCTTCAACTCCACAGCCATATCGGCCATTTCTTCCTTGCTTCGGCAGTGAGCAGCCTGTTCGGCTTTTAGCTCCTGAACCGCCTTCAAGGCAGTCGCGTCACTTTTCCTGGCTTATTCTTTAGCTCGGGCAAGCTCTGCCCGATGGTTCTCCACGGCGGCATCCCCATTTGCGTTAAGCACACACGTTATAAGATACTGGCATTAAGCTCCTCTTACGAGGTGTCTCCGAAGAAATCACATACCTTGTGACTCGTCAAGCCGCTTGTTAACAAGCACGATGTCGGCTTCTGCCACGTCAAGTTGTCACTTTAGCTCGGCAAATTCATCAGTCCGGCTGGCCACCGGACACTTCGCCACTTGCATACCAAGGCAGCAAAATTAAACGTGGGACTATGATCCTCTGCGCGCCGTCGTCTGCGACGACACCCAGAGTCTCAGGGGCTACTATCTACACAGGGCGCATCGTAAAGTATGCAGTACTGTCAAAAAGGTGCATCATTTCACGTACCTCAAAGCCCGTCAGTAGACTCATGACAGCTTCATGCAACCCGCTTTCCGCGGACGAAATCTTTTCAATTACCGCACCCATCAATGCACGGTGCTCTTCTGAGATAGATGCCCGCCCTAGCAAATCCTTCAGTACCTCCGACCGTGCACCAGGCCGCGCCGGACTCATTCGATTGCCTCTCCCAGAAGCCGGACACGGAGGGCTTCGGGTGTCCATATTACTACCTTCCGGCCTTACCAGATCAGGAGAAACCCTCCGCGACGACACCTTGGGGTCGCCCGCCTCATAAGGCGATATGGCAGGGGGAGGCGTTCCGCTGTCCATCATCTCCGGAAGAAGATCCCCCGAAGATGAGCTCTGCTGAGAAGGGCTAAGATCCGAACTACAAGGTAAATTTTCAGTTATTTTCCTCAAAAGTGAAGCACGGATTTCTCTCATTATTAAACATCCTTTTTACTTACGGCTCGGTGGAGTGCTGATCCCCTTGAGAGCACAGTACGACCGGTGTTGGGGATATTGCTATTTGGGGTAAACCGGCATACAGGGCCCGGGGTAGCTCCGTCAATGGACCCAAGATGTTAAAGCCCAAGGAGAAATAGAAGGGCCCAAGGCCTATAATCGGTTTAAAGGTTTATGGCCGTAAACCGGCCTGAGGTAAACTTGCATTGTAAGTTAGGAATAGAGAGACCAACCCGGGCACGTTTATGAACCGGAGGTTGGGATTTTGTAAACCGACGGGCGTCACCCGTGTATATAAGGGGATGACCCGACGACGGTTTAGGGGACAACAATTCGAGGTTTAGGCGAAGCGTATTGCTCCCTAGCCCTCGAAACACATCAATTCCATCACAACTAGACGTAGGCTTTTACCTTCATCGAAGGGGCCGAACTAGTATAACACTCTGTGTCCTTGCGTCCGCTTTAACCCCTTCGAGTTAACCCGTTGCGATGGCTCCACGACTAAGTCCCTTCACTAGGACATCTGCCGTGACAAACCCACGACAGTTGGCGCCCACCGTGGGGCTATCGCGAGATGGTTTCAAGTTCTTGGAGGGTCGCTTTGAAGGACTCGAGTGTTACGCTGTGGGCCGGATGACCAAAAGCCGTCGCGGAAAACTCTACATCGACAGCACAGGCTGGGGCCCCGACGCCGGCTCGATCGAGTACGGGTTCCGGGTCCCCTTTGGCGGCATCCATGTTTTCATCGGCAAGATCGGTGAACCGGGCCCTGAGCTGGGCGTCTGCACCGACCTCGTCGAGACAGCTCAGCGCACGAGATCGACCCTGGTTAAACCGACCAGGAAGCGCGCCTTCGTGGGAGTCATCCACGGAGGAAGCTACGAGGAAGGATCCGAGTCCGGTGGCGAAACCGCCATCTACTCCGGCGATGAAACGTCAACCGGGGAAACCGAGTCTCTATACCAGCTGCAAGATGATCGGATTGGGGGCAGCTCCGATGGCGACAGTATTCCGGAGCCCTCTGGTCTGCCCAATCGAGTTGGGATCTTCATGGCTGGAACACAGGCGGCGCCACATTCATCAACTGCGGCAGCAGTGATCTCCGGATCGGCAGCGGCAACGGCTGCGCGAGCAGGGGGCCCTGCGGACTCACCAGCCCAAGTATTGTCAGATCTGTTTGACGCACTGGCAGTGCTTATGGCGGAGGCCAACCCGGTGGATCAGGAGGTTCACAACGCCGAGATTGCCAAAGTGAGAGAACAGATCACTCAAGCTAAAGCAGGGCTGGCAGCAGAAGAGGCCAGGATGACGGCAGAGCGCGCCGCTTTAGATGCACAGGCTTACAGGCTCATGATGGACCAGAATGCATCTCAGGAAGTCCTGAAAGGAAATTCCGATCTCGATTGCCCGCAGCCCTCGATGCTAGAAATCTCTTCAACACCCCTGGAGCGGGGGCCAATATCCGCCGGGGGTAAACCGTGCAGAAGCAACAATTGGCGCCCCGGTTCAGCACCGTATAATAAACCTGGCTCGTCACAACACTGGTACACCGTGGGCCGTGCCAACACCGTCAGGCCATTATTCCAACCCGATGGATAACCTCGTTGCGGCGGCAGCTCGGTTGGAAGCCATTCCGATCGAAGGCGATTCACCGCAGGATGTAGAGACACGCCGAGTCAAGGAGCTCCTTAGGACCGCTTTGGCCCAACAAGAAGCATATTCGCAAAGCCGTGATCGGATTCACTCCACCCCTCGCCCCAGCAGGAGCTATAGCAGGCGCATGGAGGAGCCGGCTGTTTCAAGTAATGCCAGGCGTGAAGCGCTCCGCGGCAACAATCCGGCTGGCGTCGACAATGCTCAGGAGATGGTGGATCGCGCCCGTGCGTAGGAGGCCGGATTAGCAGCGCAGCATCAGGCTCGTCAGCTTACACCTATCTTCCCAACTGCTACGATTGAACCGGGGGTGGCTTCTAGTTCCTTGGGAGTACCGTGCCTCGTTCCCGCTTTGCGCAACGTACGCCTGCCTAAGGACTTCAAAGGCCCCCGCAAGGTACTAAACTACACGGCGGATCAGCCTCCGGAGACATGGGTGGAGAGCTATGAGATGGCTATGGAGATGCTGGATGTGGATGACATGGCGTGTGCGAAGTATTTTACCATGATGTTAGAAGGGACGGCCCGGACTTGGCTAAAGAGCCTACCGCCTAATTCCATTAATTCGTGGGCCTAGTTGCGAGCCCGGTTTATCAAGAATTTCAAGGACACGTGCAAACAACCAACGTCGATCGTTGACCTAGCAGCTTGCGTTCAGCAAGAAGGGGAGTCAACTACCCATTGGGTACGCCGGGTATCAGAAGTTTTGCACTCATCAGATCGCATCAACGCAGACACCGCCGTGGTGCTGTTGGAAGGCAACTGTCGGTTTGGCCCTTTGAAGCTAAAGTTAGGTCGGATGAAGCGTGATTGCACGGATATGGGAACGCTCATGACCGCTTTAGTGAAGTATGCGAATTCTGACAGTACCAAGGATCCTGACTCTGGTGACGACAAAGCAGGGAAGGGAAAGAAGAATAGCAATACCAAAGGCCAGCAGCATCAACCAACAGGCAATGGAGGCGGAGGTAAGCGTAAACCGGATGGGAGCGTGGATTTTGTGGCCAACACCAATGTACAGAATAAGGGCCAGCGACGTAAGGGGAAACAGCCAGGTTTTCACGGAAATCCCGGTCCTAATCCGGAGCGTTTGAACTTTTTCTTAAACCAGCCCTGTCCGAAGCACGGAACAAAGGAGGAGCCAGCAACCCACCTTTGGAAGGATTGTTACATCATGAAGGAATTCAAAAGCTCAAACATTTTCCAATATGATCACGGCTCTGGCGGCGGTTCAGGTTCCGGATCAGGGTACGGCGGCGGAAATTCCGGTCCAGGGTTCAATGGTAATCCGGGCGGACAGAACAGCCAAAATAATCAAGGTAATCAAAGTGGTTACAGCCAGCAGCAACAGCAGCAATCAGGTTATCAGAGCAACCCGAAACAGTTGAGTAGTGGACAGTATCATGTTTTTACTACAAGCTTGGATAAACGGGATAGAAAGCTTCAGAGGCGGGCAGGTAGTGCTGTTGAACCGGCCGCGCCTCACTATCTGCGCTGGTCGGAACAACCAATCATATGGAGTCTAGAAGATCATCCTCCCAGGGTTTATAATCCGGGTCAGTTAGCATTGGTGGTGGCGCCTCAGGTGGGAGGTTACAAGCTCACCAAGGTACTCATGGACGGAGGAAGCAGCATTAACATCTTGTATTATGAGACCTTCCGTCGCATGGGACTGGTGGATAAGGATCTCAAACCGACCAATACGGTGTTCCACGGGGTGGTGCCTGGCAAGTCTGCGTACCCTGTTGGTAAGATAGCCCTAGAAGTGGTCTTCGGCGATAGTCATGATTCCAGATCAGAGACGCTGACGTTTGAAGTGGTTAAAATCCAAAGTCCATACCACGCTTTGTTCGGACGACCGGCCTATGCAAAATTTATGGCACGGCCCTGCTATGTATATCTGCAACTCAAGATGCCGGGTTACAAGGGCACTATAACGGTTCATGGGAGCCGTTGAATCGCTTTGGAATGCGAGGAAGGAGATGCAACTTATGCAGAATCGGTTTGTGTTACGGAGGAGCTAAAGCAGTACAAAGACAATGTTGATCCGGAGGACATGACTTCATTAAAGAAGCCAACTACGGACCACGATCCGGCCTTGAAGTTCAAATCAGCTGCCGAAACTAAACTTGTTGACTTCGTACCTGGCGATTCGTCCAAGCAGTTCAGCATCAGTGCAAACTTGGATCCAAAATAGGAAAGCGCGCTCATCGAGTTCATCCGTGAGAATCGGGACATCTTTGCATGGAAGCCATCTGACATGCCTGGTGTACCGAGGCGACTCGCTGAGCACACTCTTAATGCGGATCCTAAGTATAAACCGGTAAAACAATTCCTACGCCGGTTTAACGAAGAAAGACGTAAAGCGATTGGTGAGGAAGTAGCCAGGCTCCTGGCAGCTGGTTTTATTATTGAGGTTTTTCATCCCGAGTGGCTTGCTAATCCGGTGCTGGTTCTTAAGAAAAACGGCACCTGGCGCATGTGTGTGGATTACACAGACTTGAATAAAGCTTGTCCAGCGGATCCTTTTGCTCTCCCCCGTATTGATCAAATCATTGATGCTACGGCAGGTTGCGAGCGTTTGAGTTTTTTGGATGCCTATTCGGGTTATCATCAGATCAAGATGGCAGTTAAGGACTAGGAGAAGACAGTGTTCATTACTCCCTTTGGAGCCTTCTGCTATGTTTCTATGCCCTTCGGGCTCAAGAGTGCGCAGGCTACTTATCAACGGTGTGTGCAAAATTGCCTCCATGAACAGATTGGTCGTAATGTACATGCCTATGTGGATGACATTGTGGTTAAGTCACGAAAGAAGGAGACCCTGGTTGACGATTTGAAGGAAACCTTCGATAACTTGAGGGTGTACCAAATGATGCTCAACCCAGCTAAATGTGTTTTCGGTGTACCTGCAGGCAAATTGTTGGGATTCTTAGTGTCCCATAGAGGAATTGAGGCCAATCCGGAAAAGATCACAGCCATCACCTCCCTAGCCAAACCGAAATGCGTCAATGATGTTCAGCGCGTGGCCGGGCGGATTGCTGCGTTAAGCCGGTTTATCAGCCGCCTCGGTGAAAAGGCGATCCCCTTGTATCAGATGCTCAAGAAGACAGATCAATTTGTCTGGGGTCCGGAGGCTGATAAAGCGTTTGAGGACTTGAAGCGACAGTTAGTCAATCCGCCAGTGTTGGCAGCCCCCGTTGATAAAGAGCCACTCCTGTTATACGTTGCTGCGAACGCCAGAGCGGTCAGCGTGGCGATTGTGGTAGAACGCAAGGAGGCTGGGAAGGAGCATCCGGTTCAGCGTCCGGTTTACTATATCAGCGAAGTGCTTATCGAGTCCAAGCAAAGGTATCCGCATTGGCAGAAGCTGGTATATGGTGTTTTTATGGCAAGCCGGAAGCTGAAGCAATATTTTCAAGGGCACCCCATCACGGTGGTCAGTTCTGCTCCTTTGGGTGACATCATACAGAACCGGGAGGCGACCGGTCGGATTGCCAAGTGGGCTATCGAGCTTGGGCCGCACGGTTTAAGATACGTACCCCGGACGGCCATAAAGTCACAAGCACTTGTCGACTTCATAAACGATTGGACAGAGTTACAAGCACCTGAGGAGAAGCCAGATAATACATATTGGACTATTCATTTTGACGGATCCAGACAATTGGAAGGCTCGGGGGCTGGAGTCGTTTTAACTTCCCCACGAGGAGACAAGTTTTGTTATGTCCTCCGTTTAATGTTCCCCTGTATAAACAATGCGGCTGAGTATGAAGCTTTGCTTCATGGTCTTCGGATGGCTAAAGAGATGAATCTGAGCCGCGTTAGGTGCTTTGGTGATTCGGATCTAGTGGCTCAGCAAGTATCTGGCACCTGGGATTCTAAGGACCCGCTCATGGCTGCATACCGTCGTGAAGTAGATATGGTGGCAGGGCATTTCAAAGGCTATCAAGTGGACCATGTGGACCGCAGAAAGAATGAGGCAGCGGACGCTTTAAGCCGCTTGGGCTCTCAGCGTAAACCGGTCCCACCCAATGTTTTCTTGGATGTATTGTATCACCCATCGGTACAGCTCCCCGGTGAATTGGAGTTGGCTATTCCTGATCCGAAGGCTCAATTAGTGGCGGCACTTCACGTCATCCCGGATTGGACGCATCCTTATCTGGCATATATGAACCGGGGTGAGTTGCCAGAAGACGAAATCTTGGCTCGGCAGATAGTACGGCGGTCCAAGTCTATGACCATTCTCAAAGGGGAGCTACATCATCGCAGCGTGTCAGGAGCGCTGCAACGGTGCGTATCCCCTGAGGAGGGGTGCGAAATATTACGTGAAATACATGAAGGGGATTGCGGCCACCACGCCGGTTCAAAATCATTGGTGGCTAAAGCGTTCCGCCACGGTTTCTACTGGTTAACTGCTCATGCTGATGCAGAAGACCTGGTCAGGCTATGTGATGGTTGCCAGAAATTTTCTAGACGAGCGCACATACCGGCTCAAGAATTAAGGATGATTCCAATTACTTGGCCGTTTGCGACTTGGGGGCTCGATATGGTTGGGCCTTTTAAACGTTCCAAAGATAAGAAGACCCACCTATTGGTGGCGGTTGACAAATTTACAAAGTGGGTGGAGGCAGAACCTGTCAGTAAATGTGATGCGGCCACGGCGGTTCGGTTTATAAAGAAGGTGATCTTCCGGTTTGGTTTTCCACACAGCATCATCACAGATAATGGTACCAATCTATCCAAAGGTGCCATGAAAGAGTTCTGCGCACGTGAGCATATACGGCTTGATGTTTCTTCTGTAGCTCACCCACAATCTAATGGTCAAGCAGAACGAGCGAATCAAGAGATCTTGAGAGGTATCAAACCCCGGCTTCTGGTCCCTTTGCAGAGGACGCCGGGTTGTTGGGTTGAGGAGCTACCGTCTGTATTATGGAGTATCAACACCACGCCTAAAAAATCCACGGGGTTTACGCCGTTTTTTATGGTCTATGGAGCAGAGGCGGTTCTCCCAAGTGATATACGACATGATTCACCTCGTGTGGCAGCTTATGTTGAAGCGGACAACGAGCTGGCACGGCAGAACGCTCTTGATTTATTGGATGAAGAACGTGACTTAGCAGCTGCCCGTTCAGCGATTTACCAACAAGATCTTCGCCGTTACCACAGCCGTCGGGTTAGAACCAGAACCTTTCAAGAGGGGGATTTGGTGCTCCGGCTCATCCAGGATCAGTCTGATATGCATAAATTATCCCCGCCTTGGGAAGGACCTTTTGTGGTCAGCAAGAATCTGAATAATGGGTCATACTACCTGATTGATATTCGAGAGCGCAAAGATTCACGCACATCAGAGGAGGAGACCAGCAGGCCGTGGAACATAGCTCATCTTCGGCCTTACTATACATGAGCCTTGGGCTCTGCTTATGTACATATCATGACCATGTATATATTATGATCAATATAATTAACCGGAGCCTCGAGTAAAGCGGGGTCTCTGTTTTTCTTCACATCATGCGTGGTTACACGGAGTTGATTCGCTTTAGGGCAACCTCCGGTTTACACCTTGAGGTCGCTTCACAGAAGATCAACAAAGTCAGTTGGGGACCTAGTCGACCTGAACCGTAGCTACACCTCCGGGGAGCTTGGTCATGTCTTGACGACGGTAATGCCTTCTGGCTGGCACATTTGCCACTAAGTCAGTTGGGGACCTAATCGACTTGAACCGTAGTTACACCTTATGGGAGCTCGGTCATGTCTTGATGATGGTAATGCCTTCTGATCGGCTTTTAAACAACCAATAAGTCATTTGGGGGCTTGGTCGTGTCCGAACCAATGCAATGCCACTTGATTGGCCCTAGGCCACTGAGTCACTTGGGGGCTTGGTCGAATCCGAACCAATGCAATGCCATTTGACCGGCATATTTGCCACGATTCAGTTAGGAACCTAGTCGACTTAAACCGTAGCTACACCCCTTGGGGGCTTGGTTTTTTTTGTCTTGACGATGGTAATGCCTTCTGAACGGTTCATAGCAACCATCATTTGCACGTGTTTTACTATTGCGTTTCCTCTCGTATTTGGTTGTTTGTTATCTTCCTTCTCGTGGTGTCTTTGTTCTTTGGAACGACAAATACTTTTAAACCGATTCAGCTGACACAGCCTGGTTCGTTTTTTAACCCGGAGGCAAGTTGCCCGGTTTGGCAAAGGCGTAGCACGGTTCGTATGGTCGAAAGACCGTCCTTT
This sequence comes from Aegilops umbellulata, assembly GCA_032464435.1. Classification (NCBI taxonomy): domain Eukaryota; kingdom Viridiplantae; phylum Streptophyta; class Magnoliopsida; order Poales; family Poaceae; genus Aegilops; species Aegilops umbellulata. The sequence continues at coordinate 382,134,283 of CP136054.1, forward strand.
GTACCCAGTAAAGACAGGAAACACAAGTTGGAAAAAGTCATGGCAAGGGCATCAGTACCCGTGCACAAAAGGCGCATTCAAAGGCAGAGGTATTAACTATCTTATTACAAGGCAGTGTAGTGCCTGAATATATTGTTTTTTGACGGGTTAACGTCACCAATTAAGGTGAACCGGAGCTTTGATTACGCCTGTTCGCCGCCTCGGTTCGAAGGTTGTGGATCATCCTGCGCCGCTCCAGCCTCCTCATGGCTACCCATTTGCTGGAAATCAGCAGTGGTCCAGTCGATTCCCATTAACGCTTGAAAGACAGCTTCTTCATGAATCAGCAAAGACGGTTCAATGTCAGGGGCGTAGGTATGCTTACGGATTGGAGGAATAAGGTTTTCCGCTTCAGGGATCGGGGCAGCTACTCGCTTGTTCTGGTTATCATATTGGGCCTGATAATGTGTCAGATCTGCTTCTTCAGCCAATTGACAAGCTAGGGGCCGCACCGCCCGGTTTATCGCCCTCAAGTCATTTTCACCGAAATCTGAACCGTCTTCTTTCAAGCTGGGGTATCCTTGTGCCGCTTCGACAGGATCAAAGTCTGGTACCCACGCTTTGGCCCGGATCAAGGCAGTGATGGCTCCGGTTCGAGCAGCTGATCTTTTTAACTCTTCAATCCGGGCAGGAAGCATGGATAACCTTTTTAACGTGTCTTGAATCAGAGACGGTGCGGGGTTGTTATGCGATGCAGTGGTGATAACTCTCTGTGCTCCGGTATACAACTGTTCAATCAAAGTATAAGCAGCTTTGAGTTTCATCCGCACATCAGAACCCAAGTGTCCAATACGTGTGCCTGCAGTGTTTCAAGATGGATTACAAACCGGACATAGGATATAGCAGACAAAGTGCAAATTGGAGGAAGGGCATCAAAAGAAATTTACCAAAGACGGCAGAGGTCATGGAGTGTATTTTTCGCTTTACGGTGGATAATTCATCAACCACCGGTTTGAGAGCAGCTTCGGCATTTTCAGCCCTTTTAATCAAAAGAGCCTTTTCGGTAGCCCAATCAGCTTGTTCCTTCTTGCGGCTTTCTTTCAGCTGTTCCATGACGTTTAAGGCATTGGTCAATTCTTCCTTCGCTTTTGCAGTTTCAGCCTGCTGGGTTTTTAGGATTTCCTGAAGGTCCGAGACTTGTTTCTCTTTGGTTTTCAGGTCCGCCTGCAGTAGGTCATCAGCAGTGTTCAGAAAATATTGCACGGTTTGGAAGTATCAACCACACAAGCAAGTTATGTGCTCGATACTTGGGGGCTAATGCGTACTTGATCTTAACGCATGTTTTACATTACAAAAGTCCCAAGATTAATACAAGTATTTAAACTTGGCACTTGGGGGCTAATGGTTATTTGATGATGTTTTCTGGTTACGACCTATGTTGAAGCCCTGTTTTTATCAAACCGGACCTTGGTTGTCAAGGCAGCAGGATTTGGGTTACCATCTCGGGTTGGAAGAAATTGAGAAGCTAAGTTGCAATAGAATGAAGCACAAGAGAGTTACCTCAAGTTTTTCTTTCATCATCCTGATCATGCCAGCTTCATAATCGGGACTGGTATACAGTCGGTTCAGATACCCAGAATAAAGATCTTGGGCGCTTAAAGCGGCATACGTTGAGGAATCAACGTCCCATTTGCCCTTTATGGCCGAGATTTCTTCCTTAGCAGTATGCTTGGCTAAGGTAGCAGAGTTCCCCGGTTCAGAGCGACCAATGCCGGTAATCACAACATCATCATCTTTGGAATCGCTGCTCTACATTGGCACTGTCGGTTTGTCAACAGTTCCAGAAGGGTGGATGGATTCCTCAACCCGAACAGGACTGGCAGGCTGATCGGTATGGCTGGCAGGATTGGTAGGCCTTTCTTCAGCATAGGCGTCATCTTGTGGAGATGGATAATTCTGAATGTCTTCACGAACTAGAGCATCAGCACCAGGAGTTTTCTCCGGTTCAGGAGCGGCAGTTCCTTCGGCCGGATTATCCAGATGAGCCTTCTTGCTCGGTCTAGGTTTAGCCCTGGGAGAAACCCAAAGATTGAAGAACGGTGTAAGATGGATTAAGAAACCCATATGGAAATATGTTGTGATCGGTCCAACTTACCCAATAACTGTCTTTAGCGGTGGCAGTTGAGTGGCTGAAGATTCACCAGAAGATGAATGGGAAGTGACCTGATAATCGGAGTCAGATGGATTAAGAGGCTGACGAATTAAACCTGCTTTAGGAGGAAAGCTAGCGCATAAATCAGAGACCTCTGAGCGGCGTTTCCGAACCGGGCTATTCGGTAAACCGGCGGAGGTAACTACCTGGCCACTATGCCGGGTGGTGCGACGAGCTTTATGTTGCTGGTCTTCACAAGAAATTTGGGATCCAAGTAAGCAAGGGGATGAGAAAATTTAACTTTCCGGTTTTCTTGGCGAGGTTTTTTCAAAGGCAAAGGGACTGGATCAGAAGAAAGAATAGTTACCTCTGGGCCTTCAGCATTACTCGCTTCAGCGTCGTCCTGACAAATATCATCATCAATAAGGCGTATAAAAAGTAAGCCAACTGAATCAAGGTCTACCTCAAGGTCCGGATTACCCACATCATCCTCATCTAATTCCGGGGTAGAGGAAGCGGTGTTCCTTTTCTTCTGAGCAGGCTTCTTCACCCTTGTTTTGGGTCGGGTTACCTTTTCTGTTGGCTCTTGAAGAAGCTTCTTGCTCCAAAACGGATCATCTCCCTGTTTCAGAAAGGATTGGAGTTAACAGTATACATATAAGGAGATCATAAATTCTATAACAAACAGAGGTGAGATGCTTACAGCAGGTGGTTTATTTGTAGCACAAAAGGGAAGCAGGCCGGTTCGGGCGCAAACATATTCCGGTTCATTCAGCATCTTTTTCACAGCTTCAGTAACTTCGTCTTCCGTCAGCTGAATGTTGCAGTGCCTCAAAGGATCGTTAACCCGGCCCGTGTATTTGCACATTAAACCGGAGCGGATACTAAGGGGCAGGATACTCCATGAAATCCAGCAACGGGAAATATCCACTCCTGTTAAACCGTTAGCCATGAAGGCTCTGAGCTTGGACAGTTGAGGGGCATACTTACTCCTCTCTTTGGCGGTTAGCCTTGGGGGGAAGGTGTGTGTATTGCTAAGTCTCTCTGGAAGCCAGGCAGAGGATTTTCTTCAGCAGGGGAAGTATCCTTGCAATAGAACCAAGTGTGATTCCATTCTTGCGGATGACTATGCAGCTTGGCGTGAGGATAAGTCACTTCTTTCCTCTTTTGAATCGCCATACCACCCAGTTCCATATTAGGGCCATCGGTGAATTCAGTACGTCGGTTCAAATGAAAACAGTCTCGGAACAACTCTACAGTAGGTTCCTCCTGGAAGTACACCTCACAAAGCACTTGAAAATGGCAGATATTCGTGACTGAGTTTGGACCAACATCTTGTGGGCGCAACTTAAAATTAGCCAGGACGTCCCGGTAAAATTTTGAACCGGGTGGATTAAAGCCCCGGGCCAGGTGATCCGCAAACACAACAACTTCTCCTTCCTGTGGGGTAGGAGGACATTCATTTCCTGGAACCCTCCAATGGATGGCATTTTTGCTACTCAAGGCGCCAGTCAGAACTAAGTTGTTTAATTGGGTCTCGGTGATGCGAGAGGGAACCCAGTTGCATTCGTATATCTGTTTTGCCATGAGGAAATCTACAAGACAAAGGTATTCCGGTTTGAGAACAGGCGTGATTGTAAACCGAAGATGCTCTTATATAGACCGGAGTTATCTAGAATGATATCATCTGGCGGTTCGTCAAGGGGACTAATGGATATATAGTTTGGGTTGTTCGCTCTGCTAAAAGTTAAACCAACCAGATCTAACAGTTATGAATAAGAAAGCAGAAACAGATCCCGTACTGATTCTTTCAAAACAATGGATCTACAGCTAGGGCAAAAAAGAAGTAAAAATATGAGGTTTGGCTCGCAGCAGAACAGCACAAGTTCGACAAGCAGGGAAATGAGTGAGATCTAAGGAGATGAGTACAGATTTATGGCGAATACTGAGAGTGACTACAAATCACAATATAAGTATCATAATCTGTTCACAAAAACTTGCTATGGAGATGAACAATGAACAGTGGCAGGGTAGGGATGACGAACCCTAGAACAGATCTAAAGCAAGAAGAACAGGAGCCTTACCTGGATCCAAACGGATGCGGAGGGTCGCCGCGGTACTCTGGTCCGGTCAGGTAGATGCAGCGGCCTGAGTTGATGCAGTAGTTGACGGCGGCTGCGGAGCTCCGAAGTCTGAGTCGCGAGGAAGACGAAGAAGAAGGGGACGAAAGGGAGGAAAGGAAGATGGCCTTCTAGTCCTATTTATAAGGCGCGGTGAGCGTGCCAGGCGCGCGAATCCAGGAGCCGGTGATTTCGGGAGCCCAGCTGTCGCCTTGATTATTGCGGGTTTAGCAAAAAGAAACGGTAACTTTGTGCTGACGTCATATCGGTTTACAGCAGCAAGAGGAGATGATGGAACGGCGGTTTAACAGTTACTGGAAGACATTTGATGACAGAAATTTTTATTAAGGATTGACATGAACCTGTTCAAATCAATCTGGGGCCTAATGTTGGGGATATTGCTATTTGGGGTAAACCGGCCTACAGGGCCCGGGGTAGCTCCGTCAATGGACCCAAGATGTTAAAGCCCAAGGAGAAATAGAAGGGCCCAAGGCCTATAATCGGTTTAAAGGTTTATGGCCGTAAACCGGCCTGAGGTAAACTTGCATTGTAAGTTAGGAATAGAGAGACCAACCCGGGCACGTTTATGAACCGGAGGTTGGGATTTTTTAAACCGACGGGCGTCACCCGTGTATATAAGGGGATGACCCGACGACGGTTTAGGGGACAACAATTCGAGGTTTAGGCGAAGCGTATTGCTCCCTAGCCCTCGAAACACATCAATTCCATCACAACTAGATGTAGGCTTTTACCTTCATCGAAGGGGCCGAACTAGTATAACACTCTGTGTCCTTGCGTCCGCTTTAACCCCTTCGAGTTAACCCGTTGCGATGGCTCCACGACTAAGTCCCTTCACTAGGACATCTGCTGTGACAAACCCACGACAGCCGGGGTATCCCCCGGCACAGGACCCTCTGGCGAAGACTTCTTCCCCCGCTTTGAGATCATTGTCTCCGGGTCTTCAGAGGCGGTCCTCTTCTTCCCCTGAGGAGAGGAATTTTCGATTCCTCCCTTCCGGACAACCTCCTCCGCGGAGGCAGTAGCTTCCTTGTTCCCCCCTTCGTTTTCTTCTGAAGGCACGACCTCCAGCATCCTGGCTAACACGGGATCTGGCGAGGTCTCAGGAAGGGGGGATGGACACCTGATCAACTTTGCCTTCGCTATCCACTCCTGGTACAAGAACAACTCCTTTTTAAGGGTGATGTTGCGATAAATGAACAGATGGCGTGCCCGGGCACAGGGCTACTTACTTGGGTATCCGGACAATTGCAGCTCAGACATGCGTCCTCAGTCAAGTCCGGACACACTACTTGTGGTCCGAAGAACAATTTGTACATCTCCACGAGCGTCATGCCGAGAAAATGTTGGAGAGCTCGTGGTCCCTCCGGATTGAACTCCCACAGATGGAGGGGGCGGCGTTTACAGGGCAGGACTCGGTGAATCAACATGACCTGCGTCACCATGACCAGACTGACATCTCTCTCCAGGAGACCGCGGATGCGGATCTGCAATAGGGGCACATCCTTTGCTGGCCCCCAGTCCAGCCCCTTATTGACTCATGACGTTAGTTAGGGCGGGGGACCCGAGCGAAAAGCAGGCGGCGCCACCCACTTGGTACCCCTGGGAGCTGTGATATAAAACCACTCTTGTTGCCATAAGTTGAACTCCTCTTGAAAAGAGCCCTCGGGAGTGGGACACGAACACAACGCTCTCACCAGGCTTGGGAGTGGGAATAACCTGCCCTTGAGCAGGCAGCCTATGCGGGATTTCGCCGGTCAAATACCTGGCCTCCCTCAGCTTTAGTATGTCTTCCTCCGTGACGGAGGAAGGCATCCATCAGCCTCGAAGGTCGGAGCCGGACATCATCGAAGGTCCGAAGCGCCTAAATCTGGAGCCTTGGGTGCTGGAACTCGAGGCGGGAGGCGGATTTGATTGAGATCGAAAGAAAGGAGTAAAGCCTTGGTCTCTTTATAAGAGGTTGAATACCAAGAGCCCTCCCTGTGACAGTTTGGGACTTACCTTTGATCGAGGGGATATAGCAACAGACACGACTGGGTTACCCATGTCCATAATGATGAGGATCCCGTAAATAAAGGGGACACGATCTCTGCTTCGACAAGACGTGCCAAGGAAACCGCCTCGCAAAATGCGCTGAGGTGGGAAGTAAGAAATAATGAATAAAGGCTTGGCTGTGGTGCGACGTCACGCTACAGAATACGTCAACAGATTAGATTTGTGAAAGTGTTACTCTCTCTCTACGATGGTATGTGGAACTTGTTTTGCAGAGCCGGACATGATCCTCGTGTTCAAAATCTTCTATGAAGTATTCGGAGGAGGAACCCGCCTTGCAATGCCGAAGACAATCTGCGCGCCGGACTTGTCGTCATTGAAGCCTGGTTCAGGGGCTACTGAGGGAGTCCTGGATTAGGTGGTGTCCGGACAGCCAGACTATAACCTTTGGCCGGACTGTTGGACTATGAAGATACAAGATTGAAGACTTCGTCCCGTGTCTGGATGGGACTTTCCTTGGCGTGGAAGGCAAGCTTGGCAATACATATATGTAGATCTCCTCCCATTGTAACCGACTCTGTGTAACCCTAGCCCCCTCCGGTGTCTATATAAACCAGAGGGTTTAGTCCATAGGACAGAACAACAACAACAATCATACCATAGGCTAGCTTCTAGGGTTTAGCCTCTCTGATCTCGTGGTAGATCTACTGTTGTACTACCCATATCATCAATATTAATCAAGCAGGAGTATGGTTTTACCTTCATCGAGAGGGCCCGAACCTGGGTAAAAACATCGTGTCCCTTGTCTCCTGTTACCATCCGCCTAGACGCACAGTTCGGGACCCCCTTCCCGAGATTCGCCGGTTTTGACACCGACACCCACCTCGTCCTTGGAGAGTGGGAGATAATTACTGTCCTCCGAGTCTTCGTTTACGGCATGTTTGTCAGGGCTAACTTGCCCATCTTCCCGATCGTCCTGTTCGAAAGTTGGCTCGATGGGGTCTTCTTTGTCTTCGACATCGTCCAGAGTGTTGCTTTCTCTTGTGTCGGTATTGTTGTCTTTTCCACGACGTGACTTAGAGCGGTGCCGCTGACGTCGGCGCTTTGGTTGTGTCTTAGGAGGTTTATCCTTGACTGGATCTTCTTTATCATCGCCGTTACCCTCTTTGGGCGTGTCCACCATGTACATGTCATACGAAGAGGTGGCCATCCAGCGTCCAGTAAACGGCGGGTTTTTGGCCAGCTCCTCTCCGGCATCGTCGTCCATACCGTGGATGTCTTCGGAGCCGTAGTCGAGCATGTCAGTTAAGTCCTCGACAGTGGCTATGAAGTGGGTGGTGGGTGGGACGTAAAATTCCCCGCTCTTAGGACCTAGTCTGGGCTGGGCGTAGTTCGGACATTGCTCCTCTGTAATGACGAGGGATCACATCAAGTCCAGAGCATCTCTTAAAGGCGAGGTTTGGCCAGGGAGAAGAAAATCTATGGAGTACGGCGGGAAGGAAACTCCTTGGCAGAGCTCACACGATGCTGACTCTGAGGGTTAGGAGCCGGTGTCCGAAGAAGAGTCCGGCTTCATGACGGTTTCCAGCGACAATACTTCCTCCGGCTCTCCTGTACTGGGCTTAGTGGCCGCAGATAGTCCAGCGGGCTTAGTAATCCCATCTTCGGACCTGGCGATGCGCTCTGGATCTAAGGCCAGAGCGGAGGTTGGGGTCGCGAACCCTTGAAAGATCACGTCTCCTCGGATATCAGTGACATAGTCCAGATTTCTAAAACTAATCTGGTGACCTGGGGCGTAGCTGTTGATCTGCTCTAGATGGCCAAGCGAGTTGGCCCGTGGTGCGAAGACGCTGAACACAAAGATCTGGCCGGGGGGAACCTCCCCCAGGGCAGCATCATTGTAGATGACCGATGGAGCCATCGAACCTTCTGATGACATCACAGTGGAACTCTCAATGAAATCACCAATGTTGGTGTCAAAACCGGCGGATCTCGGGTAGGGGGTCCCGAACTATGCGTTTGAGCTCGATGGTAACAGGAGACGGGGGACATGATGTTTACCCAGGTTCGGGCCCTCTTGATGGAGGTAATACCCTACTTCCTGCTTGATTGATCTTGATGAATATGAGGATTACAAGAGTTGATCTACCACGAGATCGTAATGGCTAAACCCTAGATGTCTAGCCTGTATGATATTGATTGCCTCTACGGACCAAACCCTCCAGTTTATATAGACACTGGAGGGGCCTAGGGTTGTACAGAGTCGGTTTACAAAGGAAGGAATCTACATATCTGAACGCCAAGCTTGCCATCCACGCAAAGGAGAGTCCCATCCGGACATCGGAAGAAGTCTTCTGTCTTGTATCTTCGTAGCCCATTAGTTCGGCCCATGTTGCCTAGTCCGGACGCCCGAGGACCCCTTAGTCTAGGACTCCCTCAGCAGGTTGGAAGGGAAGGCCGATGCCGATCGCCGGTACACACGTGCTGGTTTGATGTGTGCTTAATTATTTATATGCCAACATAGGTTCTCACCGTGGTACGAGCGCCAAAGAAGCTATTCAAATACATAGACAAATGTAGAAGGTGTTTTCTCTGGAAGCTAGATGAGGAGATCACTGCAGAGCTGCAAAGTGAACTTGTTGGCCGTATGCACCCCAACAACCTATGGGGGACTAGGTATTCATGACCTCCAACGCTTCAGTCACGTCATGTGGATACAGTGGATGTGGATTGTCTGGCAACAAACTGAGCGACCCTGGGTGGGCCTGGAACCCACTACGTCAAGGATGATAGGGAACTGTTTGCAGCGTTGAGAACGGTGATGATCGGTAATGGGGCAACGACATTGTTCTGGCACTCCCTATCGCTGGGTGCCGAAACGCTCGCCGAAAGATTCCCCATGCTCTAAAAGCACTCAAGGAGGAAAAACAGGGTGGCTCGATGTTGGAAGTATGCCCTAGAGGCAATACTCTTGTATTATTGTATTTATGTGTTCGTAATTTAAGAGTTTATAGTCTACGTATAACTTATATATGATCCTAGAATATGTGATTCCGTGGAAAACTCATATGCATGTGTAGAACGATAAATGGTAAAATAAGATTCCTAGTCTCGCCTCTAAGACTAGCTCAAGTGTTGTTCGTGATCACATTTTCTAGATCTTGAGATATCATTAAGAGTAACGATAATCTCAAAGAATCTTTGAGAATATGACGTTAGAAGAACGATTGTATTGAATCGACCCAAACTTGTTTGTTATACTTTGAGATAATATCGTCATAAGTCAATTGTTATAACACATTGTGTTAACATGTGTTTTTGTTCCTTAGACCATGATAGTATCGTAGCTACATCTTACCGTATGATGCACTTTGGGTTTGCTCAAACGTCATCTGTAACACGGTGATCATAACGACAACTTACAAGTGCATCAGAAAGTCTGACAAGGGACATGATAGCTCGAGAGTGGAATTTGCTCCTCCAACGATGGAGAGATATTATTAGGGCCCTCTCGGCGTGACGACATCCATCATCGTCTAGCCAGACATAGGTAACAATGTCACGGGGATGCCACAACATGTTAACGAGAAAGAAGAACGAAATCGGCAACGAGGAGACCGGTAGAGCGAGCATGTGTATGACTCAAGAGGATATCAATATATCTCATCTCGGGTTTTGTGAAGTATCACGAAGCAAAGGGACATCACATGATAATCAAATTAAGGTTCACTCAAATGTCGTTTGTGTAATCATTGTTGAAGATATGGCCTAGAGGCAATCATGTGATGATGATATCTCCCTATGTATTCATGAGTCTTTTGTATTGTCCTTGAACATCATCAATGATATGTATCCATAAATATGTGACTTGTTTGTGGAACTATATATTATATGATGATCGTTCTAATGGTCCCTAGTTGATAAGGTTATGCGGACATATCCTTGACTAGTATATGATACGTCTCCAATGTATCTATAATTTTTTATTGCTCCATGCTATATTATCTTCTGTTTTGGACATTATTGGGCTTTATTATTCACTTTTACATTATTTTTGGGACTAACCTATTAACCAGAGGTCCAGCCCAGAATTGCTGTCTTTTGCCTATTTCAGAGCTTCGCAGAAAAAGAATATCAAATAGAGTCCAAACGGAATGAAACCTTCGGGAACGTGATTTTTGGAACGAACATGATCCAGGAGACTTGGACCCTAAGTCAAGGAAGCTTCGAGGAGGCCACAAGGTAGGGGGCGCGCCTACCTCCCCCCTAGGTGCGCCCTCCACCCTCGTGGGCCCTCTATTGCTCCACCGACGTACTCCTTCCTCATATATATACCTATGTACCCCCAAACGATCAGATACGGAGCCAAAAACCTAATTCCATCGACGCAACCTTCTGTACCCACGAGATCCCATCTTGGGGCCTGTTCCGGAGCTCCGCCGGAGGGGGCATCGATCATGGATGGCTTCTACATCAACACCATAGCCTCTCCGATGATGTGTGAGTAGTTTACCTTAGACCTTCGGGTCCATAGTTATTAGCTAGATGGCTTCTTCTCTCTTTTTGGATCTCAATACAATGTTCTCCCCCTCTCTCGTGGAGATCTATTCGATGTAATCTTCTTTTGCGGTGTGTTTGTTGAGACCGATGAATTGTGGGTTTATGATCAAGTTTATCTATGAACAATATTTGAATCTTCTAAATTCTTTTTTTATGATTGGTTATCTTTGCAAGTCTCTTCGAATTATCAGTTTGGTTTGGCCTACTAGATTGATCTTTCTTGCAATGGGAGAAGTGCTTAGCTTTGGGTTCAATCTTGCGGTGTCCTTTCCCAGTGACAGTAGGGGAAGCAAGGCACTATTGTATTGTTGCCATCGAGGATAACAAGATGGGGTTTTTATCATATTGCATGAATTTATCCCTCTACATCATGTCATCTTGCTTAAGGCGTTACTCTGTTGTTATGAACTTAATACTCTAGATGCATGCTGGATAGCGGTCGATGAGTGGAGTAATAGTAGTAGATGCAGGCAGGAGTCGGTCTACTTTCTCGGACGTGATGCCTATATAAATGATTATACCTAGATATTCTCATAACTATGCTCAATTCTTTCAATTGCTCAACAGTAATTTGTTCACCCACCGTAAAATACTTATGCTCTTGAGAGAAGCCACTAGTGAAACCTATGGCCCCGGGTCTATTTTCCATCATATTAATCTTCCAACACTTAGTTATTTCTGTTGCTTTTTTACTTTGCTTTTATTTTACTTTGCATCTTTATCATAAAAGTACCAAAAATATTATCTTATCATATCTATCAGATCTCACTCTCATAAGTGACTGTGTAGGGATTGACAACCCCTTATCGCGTTGGTTGCGAGGATTTATTTGCTTTGTGTAGGTGCGAGGGACTCGCACGTAGCCTCCTACTGGATTGATACCTTGGTTCTCAAAAACTGAGGGAAATACTTATGCTACTTTGCTGCATCACCCTTTTCTCTTCAAGGGAAAACCAACGCAGTGCTCAAGAGGTAGCAAGAAGGATTTCTGGCACCGTTGCCGGGAATGTCTACGCAAAAGTCAACATACCAAGTACCCATCACAAACCCTTATCTCCCGCATTACCTTATTTGCCATTTGCCTCTCGTTTTCCTCTCCCCCACTTCACCCTTGCCATTTTATTTGCCCTCTCCTTTTCGTTCGCCTCTTTTTCGCTTGCTTTTTGTTTGCTCATGTGTTGGATTGCTTGTTTGTCATGATGGTTCAAGAAAATACCAAATTATGTGACTTTACCAATACCAAAAATAATGATTTCCTTAGCACTCCGATTGCTCCTCTTACCGATACCGAATCTTGTGAAATCAATGCTGCTTTGTTGAATCTTGTCATGAAAGATCAATTCGCCGGCCTTCCTAGTGAAGATGCCGCTACTCATCTAAATAGCTTCGTTGATTAGTGTGATATGCAAAAGAAGAAAGATGTTTACAATGATATTGTTAAGTTGAAGCTATTTCCTTTTTTGCTTAGAGATCGTGCTAAAGCTTGGTTTTCGTCTTTGCCTAAAAATAGTATTGATTCTTGGAATAAGTGCAAAGATGCTTTTATCTCTAAGTATTTTCCTCCCGCTAAGATTATCTCTCCTAGAAACGATATTATGAATTTTAAGCAACTTGATCATGAACATGTGCACAAGCTTGGGAGAGGATGAAATTAATGATACATAATTGCCCTACTCATGGTTTGAATTTGTGGATGATTATACAAAAATTTTATGCCGGATTGAATTTTTCTTCTAGACACTACAAAAAAAAGACACATCCGTGACATTTTGGGTCGAATGAATTTTTTTCCTGTCATACATATGACACTTCTATGACGATAATTGTGACAAAACCCGGTATCATCATAGATGTGGTGGGCTCCTACTTCTATGACAAAAAATCATGACAGAAAATGGGTTTTTCGTCCTGGGCGGGCCGGAGACGCAGCTGCATGACATTCTTTGGGCCGTCCATGACGGAAAAAACCATGGTAGAAGCAAGGGGAGGAAAATTTCGGGGAGTTTCCGATTACGGTGGGAGGTTGGGGGCCGAGCGATGCGCGTTTCTCTCGTACACGTACGCGCGTTTGTGTGAGGCGTTGGCTCTACCTGAACCCGAGCGAGGCGTTGGGCTCTAACTGAACCCGAGCGATTGCACTGCAGGCTACGCATTACTGAACCCGAGCGATCGATCGATGGCTGTTAACTGAACCCGATCGAGCGATTCCTTCGCTACTGCTGCTAACTGAAGCCGATCGATGCTGCCTCTGGGATGAACAGTGAGTGTTGCCGGGGGGGGGGGGGGTTGGATGAACAGTGAGCGGTGGCATTGCCTCTGGATGAACAGGACCCCCGTGCTGTGGTGAAGGGCTGGATGAACAGTAGACGGTGGAGGGGTGCCCGTGGAGGGGTGGTTGAACATGAGCCCGTGGTGTGGAGGGCTGGATGAACAGTAGACGGTGGAGGGGTGATTGAACAGGACCCCGTGGTGTGGAGGGCTGGATGAACAGTAGATAGGGGTGGTTGAACAGTAGCCGGTGGAGTAGCGCGTGGTGGAGGCTGGATGAACAGGTGCCCGTGGAGGCTGGAGGAGGTCGACGGTAGCCCGTGGAGGCTGCAGGAGGTCGATGGTGGAGATGAACAGTATCCCGTGGAGTCCCGTTTTGCGGTACACCACACCCCTCCCGATGAACAGGACCCCCGTTTCGACAGTAGCGCTCCAACACAAGTCCGTTTCGTCCGTTTTGCGGTACGCCACACCCCTCCCGATCAACAGGACCACCGTTTCGACCTTAGGAGGTCCGTTTCATCTGTTTTGCGGTACGCCAGACCCCTCTCGATGAACAGGATCCCGTTTCGAACAAGGACGGTCAAACACAAGGCCGTTTCCTCCATTCTACGGTACGCCAGGCCTCGTTTCCATCACCTGTTCCGTCTAAGCCCTCCCGATGAACACGACCACGCATTCCGTTCCGACCCAGCCGGTTGGCTCCCATGCGTTCCATTGCCTCCCGATGAACACGACGCATTCCGTTGCCTCCCCATGAACACGACGCATTCCGTTGCCTCCCCATGAACACGACGTATTCCGTTGCCTCCCCATGAACACGACGATGACGCTGCTTCTCCGTTCCGACCCAACCATGTACACGAGCCCTGGCCGTACGTATGCACGAGTAGGCGTTCGAGACCCCGCCCGTATGTACACATACGTGGCCATATTTTCTTTCTTGCACCCTAGCCGTTGTACGTACGTGTACAAGCTACGTGCGCGCCTCTACTACGACACGTACGCGCCTCTACTACGACACGTGCGCGCCTCTACATCCACCAGTATATATGTACGTACACGTTCTCGACCAGAATGACAACGCTATGTACGCTTCGACCAGGTGGGTCCCGACTATCAAGCACTTCCTTGCGTGCGAAGATATAGCTGGTGGGTCCCAGCAGTCAGGGGGCGAATCGTTTTTTTACCCGGACGCACCTCCTTGCGTGCGAAGATGTAGCTGGTGGGTCCCAGCAGTCAGGGGCAAATGTTTTTTTGCGAAATACGGTGGCCCGTCTGGTGGGTCCCCGCTGTTAGGTGGAGGAATAATTATTTTGCACGTAATAAGGAGGCACTTTCTTGGTGCGGCCGTGGACCCAGTTGTCAGCCTCTCCACGTACAGTCCACGTCCGATGGAAGCCGTTCCTTGACCACGTTGACCACGCCGCGCCGAGAGCACCAGGGCGGTGGACGATGGCGAGGCCTAGGAAGGGGACGACGCGGAGCCGGGGAAGACGCGGCAGTGGATGCTCACGCGTAGAGGAGTAAGAGGGTTCACTGGTTCGCTGCGGTGTGAGGCTGTCGTTGCCGCAGAATAACAGGGGGTGTGGGTGAGTAGAGGTATGGCCTGGCCAGCGGTGCGAGTAGCAGGGGGCGGTGAGGCCTCCGCCATCACAGCCGGCCACGGGAGGCAGGAGCACGAGGCACGACCGACACTGGTTTGGGCGGCTGGAGCAAGAAGACCAGAGGTTGAAGAAGCACTACGGCCGTTGGATGGACATCGTAGGGTCTTTGGAGCTACAATCGTGCATACTGACTAAGTTGACAAAGCCCTCCGTCCCCGTCAACTTAGTAGGCCCACAAGTTAGCCTACCACTATACTGGGTCCTAGCTAACAGGGGGAGTATTCATTTTTTTGTGCGTAATAAGGAGGCACTTCCTTGCGTGCGAAGATATAGCTGGTGGGTCCGAGCTGTCAGCGGCGGTAACGTTTTTTCGCGAAAGACAGAGGCCCTTTCGATGGGTCCCTGATGTCAGGTGGAGGAATTATTATTTTGCGCGTAATAAGGAGGCATTTCCTTGCGTGCGGCCATGGACCCAGCTGTCGGCCTCTCCACGTACAGTCCACTTCAGATGCATGTCGGTCGTTGACCACGTTGACCAGGCCGCGCCAAGAGCACCAGGGCGGTGGACGACGGCGAGGCCTAGGAAGGGAACGACGCAGAGGCAGGGAAGACTCGACAGTTGTTTCCCACGCAGAGGGGAGTACGACTGTAAGAGGGTTTACTGGTTCGTCTGCCGTCGCCGGAGAATAACAGCAGGTGTGGGTGAGTAGAGGGATGGCTAGGCAAGTGATGGGAGTGCGGTGGGGCGGTGAGGCCTGCGCGGTAGCACAGCCGGCCGCGGGGAGGAGGGAGCAGGCAGTTCCGCGGGCGCTTGTTTGAGCGGCTGGAGCAGGAAGAGCAGAGATTGAAGAAGCACGACCGCCGTTCGATGGACTCCAACAGTCACTGCTTGTGCATCAACCTTTTTTTAGGAAAGCCTCAAATCTATGAAAAGCAGCATACAACCCATCTGTCATTATTTCTAATAATTTACATCCCATTTACTAATTCTTAAGGTTTTTTTTGGAGCCCATATTCTTTTTGTTAGTATTACAGCCCATATTGTGGCCACGGTTAAAAAATTATACGAAATTTTGCATATTTCGGTGCGGTCCGAACTGTTTTTAATCCCGAAATTTTGACTCACATTCAAACTGATTTAAAAAATAAATGTATATCAATATAAAATCCAACAAATTCTCCACGCATAAAAATTAATGTAATTTAAAATCTCGAAGTGAAAAAAATATATATTTGAAACTAATTGCCGGTTTGATGTGTTTTAAAAATGTACAACCCATTTCTCATTACTGATAGGCCATTTTCTCGGCCAGCCGAATGAAGCTCTCCTCGTCTTGAAAGATTTGCAGCCCAACAGGCCTGACAAAGTGACTTACTTGGCAAATCACAAAAAACTGGGCTGTGGCCGTGGACCCAGCTATCAGCCTCTCCACGTACAGTACTCTTTCGATGGAAGTCGGTCGTTGACCACATTGACCACGCCGCGCCGAGAGCACCACGGTGGTGGACGATGGCGAGGCCTAGGAAGGGGACGACACGGAGCCGGGGAAGACGTGGCAGTGGATGCCCACGCGGATAGGAGTACGAGGGTTCACTGGTTCGGCTGCGGTGTGAGGCTGTCGTCGCCGCAGAATAACAGGGGGAGTGGGTGAGTGGAGGGATGGCTTGGCTAGCGGCGGGACTAGTATGGGGACGGTGAGGCCTCCGCAGCAGCACAGCCGACCACGGGAGGCAGGAGTATGCGGCACGACCGGCGCTGCTTTGGGCAGCTGGGGCAAGAAGACCAGAGGTTGAAGAAGCACTACGGCCATTGGATGGACATCGTTTACCATGCCGCGCCGAGAGTACCAAGGCGGTGGACGATGGCGAGGCCTACGAAGGGAACAACACGGAGCCGGGGAAGACACGGCAGTGGCTGCCCACGCGGTGGAGAGTACGAGGGTTGACTGGTTCGGCTGCCGCCGCTGGAAAATAACAGGAGGTGTGGGTGAGTAGAGGGATAGACAGGCCAGGGATTCGAGTAAGATTGGGCCGTGAGGCCTGCCCGGCAGCACTGCCGGCCACGGGAGGTGGGAGCAGGCGGTTCTGACGGCGCTGGTTTGGGCGGCTGGGGCAGGAAGATCAGAGACTGAAGAAGCACGATTGCTGTTAGATTGACATCTAACGGTCTAACGCTGGTAGAGTCGATTGTTGACTAAGTTTCTTTTTTGAGAAACCTTGTGTACGCATGAACTTAGTAGGCCCACAAGTCAGCATCCAAATCTGTGGCAGACAACATAAAGCCCATTTGCTATTTTTTATAATTTGCAGCCCATTTGCTAATTCTTAAGTAATTTATTACAGCCCATTTTCTGCCCAGGACCACGGTCAAAAAGTGCAACCTTATTTTGCATATTTTGGTGGAGTCCGAACTGTTGTAATCCCAATATGATAAACATTTTTTTAAGAACTTATTGATTTGCCAAAAAAATCGTTTTGTTTTTGTAAGCAAATAAGATGCGGGACAATTGAGTTGGTTTAAGGGAAAACCAGTGGTAAAAAAATCAGCGCTGGGTGGGAAAAAACAACAAAATAAGGATGTAAATATGAAAAGGGAATTTTATGTGTTGTCAATGTAATGATACGTGTATATGAACTAGTAAACCTATAGGTAGAGATTAGAAAACGGATGTAGGACATGCGTTTCAAGAGAAAAATAGAACTGGGTTGTGTGTTTGATTCAGTAAAAAAAACTGCTTGCGGATGTTGTAAGATAAAATATAACTAGCGCTGGCGGGCCAGAGGCCAGTAGATACCTGCTGGATCTTTGTGCCCCGTTGTCGTCATGGGCTGGGCCTGTTGAAAACAAAACCAACCCTGGGAAGTCTACAACCCAGTTGAAACTTGCTCGACCTGAAAAAACAATATACGTGCTCAATAAACGAGAGAATTCTGCAAGTACAGACTGATAACTGGGATGCAGCACGGATATTGTTTTTTTATCGTGATAATAAGTGCATGCACTTGTTTCGAAAAAATTGGAGAACTGGGAATTCGAACGGTGGGTGCTTATGCTACCCATCAAACAAAAATCAGGTGCCTGAAAATTCGTTTCAAAACAAATGATTCAGCACTATATCCACGTCGACCCTCGGCATGATGGTTGGAAGCAAATGCAAGTTCATACCAAAAGATCGTTACAACAATACCAATTTGCGGACGACAAGGTAGTACAACAACCAATACCAAACTAACTTATAATCTTTTTACTCCTGGCCCTAGTGTTCGTCTGGTAGAAAATCTTGCAGAGGACCAGCTCCCGCTCCTTCTCTTGCTCTAGGTCCCTGAGGTGGTACAGGTGCATCACCCAGTTGGTCCTCTGCTGGTCGAAGTTCTTGTTGGTGTGCAGCACCAGAACCTTTTTTGCTGCCCGTCTGTCGGCCGGTTACCATCACCGGCAAGGTATTGCCGGTCTTGTGCCACATCGCGTGCATGCCGCACTCCAACTGTATCTTGCGACGCGTCCACGTGCCCCTTTTGAACGCCCTGGAATTGCGCTGGAAGAAATGCTTCCTTAGGCCACTCAGTGTGATACCTGCAGTATTATGGAATACAAGTTTTAGTGTACCTAGTTGGCATTTTCATAACATCTTTGGCATGTTGCAGTCACTTGTGTCACTTTTTATTAACTGTCAAATTGTATTTGCTTCACCAGGTCTGCGTATAAAAAGAAAAATAGAGCTATAAACATAGGAATATGTTTGTGCAAGTAGACGGCCGACCGGTGTCTTACCTGGAAGTTTCTCATGTTGGGTGTAGCGATGGTTGGTATGAACAAATCGATGAGAGACTGAAATCTCGCACTGTCAGCACTCACTTTGGCCTCAAGGTGCTCGATCAGCTCCTGATCCGTGGGATCGAACTTGACGCCAGCCGGCAGCACCGGCCAATCCTTCTTGGACTTGCATCGGTAATTCCAGTTATATGGTACTCAATGTATGATCAATCGACTGTTTTAAGTGAATGATGAAAGATTTCGACAGATAAGTGGTACTCCAAATCTAAAGTCCAGAATACCCAAACACGCTGCCGGGATTCTTGCGTCAGCTCACGCGCAGCATGTTGTCACGTCAATTCAATGTGTGGACATGATGAATAATTTGACCGACGTATACTAGTACTGCTACTATACTACTTACTAGTCGTATTTAGTGTCACAATTTATACATAGGTTTAACTAACAAGTACACACTTGAAGCCTAACTGATATATATATATATATATATATATATATATATATATATATATATATATATATATATATATATATATATATATATATATATGGCTTCTGCACAGCATCTCCATCATCATTATCAGTACATCCTACGCAGGTGAGTTAGGATGCACTTGATCCCAGGAAGGTATCTATCCTTCAAACCAGAGGAGTGCTTCAAATTAACAACAATACATAATATCCAACAAAAGAGGGTCGTGCTACAGCAGCAGAATACATGGCTCAGTCTAGATATCAGCACGAATCAAGTTGTGCTTATTTGCTGTTGGCATGAACCACATCGCCGCATGTCGGGTTTGCAAAAGCCATCCATCGCATGGAAGCTTGATGCCTTTCACACACTGAAGATTATCTGGCAACAAGCTGTGTCGACGAATCTCTGGATATGCTGATTCATGAAACCCATGGTATGATGTGTAAACACAGCCCCCTCGCGAATGGAAGTTGCAAAGCACAGTAATCGTCGCCGGTGATATGATCGATGATTGGTTGGATTATCGGATAATTGAGCCCGAGGAACAAGGAGTGGTTACCGAGGCTGTAAACCCGCCTCCAGTTGAATACGCCTGGCCCAATGGAGCTAGGATCTTTCTCGAACACGAAGCAGCCATAGCCATCAATGTCACAAACGCCCCACACATTGTACTGCATGTGGTTTGGTGTAATGGTTTGGTCAATTTGGTACGTGCGAATGAGCATCAAATGACCGCCGTCAGCTGAGCGAGCGATAAACCACCACCCATCGGCTGGTATGATTCCAGGTCCTGGAATCAGGAAGGCCAGCGCATTTGCGTCTGCTGCAACAATTCAAATTGGAGACCAAAAGGACAAAAATAAACAATCATGTTCAGAGTATGTGTGGAATTAAGATTATTATAACAGTGACACATATCATAGATAGAGAATTGCAATGCCGTGGTCATAATCATACCCCAAGTTAAAAAATAAGCCAATGGCTTTCATATTCTAGCAATATGTCATGGTTCAAACATCATGTAGAGGAAAACAGCTATGACAACGCCTACTCATATTCTAGCATAGCACTTACTACTACTGTTCTCATATCAACTGTAAGCAATAACATGCGTTGTTATAAAAATCTTGTAAACGAGAGTAACATATAGCAATCATGATGTTATGCTCATAATATGTATTCTAACAATCATTAGATGCCAATTGTTCTCATATCAACTCTAACAATAACATGTGTGGTCATAAAAATCTAGGAAATGAGGGGAACATATAGCAATGATGTGGTTATAGACATGCTATGCATTCTAAATTTGTAACAAATGAACAGGCAGTCGTATTCATAAGGTAAAGATGAGATGAGATAGAACAATTACACGACGATAGATTCCACCAGTATAGGCAGCCAATCTGTGCGTCGACCGCGTAAACGATGCCATCATGCACTATAGCATCAGACAGAAATGTTGCCTCAACAGGATTGATGATGATCCATAACCATGTATGGCGACCGGATTCCAGATAGACTAATCCCATGTTGAACAAGGCAATGAGCTTGTAATCCATGTAGTCTTCTGATGGTGTGGGCACTTCGCAGATTACAACTTTCTGCAAACAGAGGTCGAGCCAAAAGCTTCACGCGTCTCGTGCGTAGTAGGCAGGAGTGTCCGGCAGGCCGCGAGGCTCGATGGCGGCGGTATCCAATGATGGAAGGGTGATCTTTCGCTGGGTGTAGATATCCACGAGACGCCACGAGCTACCAGTGTGGTGTATGAGGACGATCCAGTTGGCCTTCATGCCCGCCCAGTAGTGGCCGTGCATGAAGGACAGGTGGACGGGTAGTGGTAGCATGTCGAGGGGCTCCACGGCAACCTCCGTAGGATCGTCAAGTCGGTGTCTGGGCCACCTGCGAGGATCGGGCATCAGCAAGCAGGGAGTCTTGAAAAGAGTCGGCCGGTTGCAGACGAGTAGAAGGTACAAAGACACCGAGCATGCGGCCAGACGGACGGTGCTGAGTAGGTCCATACGACTACAGATCTGCTCCAAGAGAACATCGGGGATGGAATTCCAATCGCGACTCTGCGTGTCAGTCAGTTCTGCCATTGGGGTTTTTGGTGCCTGCGAGCCAGCGGGGAAGTGGATTCGGGCGGGCGAGCGAAGAAGCTTCTCCTCGTGTGGCCGAGCAGTGAGCGGGGGGATATGGTATGCGCGAGCTACCAAGGAAGATGGCGCGGGCGGGCGAGCAGTGAGCGGGGGTAAATGGTGTGCGGCCGGTGATGGGGAAGAGAGGAGGAAGAAGAGTGGAAGACGAGGAAGAAAGTGCATTCAATCTCAATTCTACTAGTACCACTACCAGGATATACCGTCCTTCAGAGTGTAAATAGTTACACCGATGACATGTGGGTCTACCACAGCAGGGCCCATATGTCAGTTAATGGAGGACAGAGGTGCGTAGGCGTATTTGCGAAAGCGTGCTCTACTGGCAAACATAATGGCAGTACTGGGTAAGGCTGATTTAGTAACACCAACACGCTGGTTCAGCATATTAATTACGTGTCCCATCTCCTATAGCGTGTATTGTCACTTCACTGCGAAGACTAGTTGAATAGTTCTATCTGACCAAGATGGGGAATAATGGATTGCGAGGACTTCCTTTCTACAGTATACCTATGCCTCCACGCTCACTTCACTCATTTTGCTCCGTACGTAGTCACTTGTTGAAATTTGTAGAAAGACAAATACTCCGTATTTGGGAACAGAGGGAGGCTTTTACTTCGTACTATTTGGGAACAAAGGGAGTATCACCATATGGAGGGAACAGAGGAAGCTTGAAATATGAACATGTCAATGGGAGGGAGTAAGCCCCATGCATGCATGCATGCATGCAACATGCAACACTCACACGTACACATGGACGCACGCAACACTCACGCACCCATGCGGCACACATCACACGATGCAACACACACGCTCACGCTCAAGTGCTCAACCTACTCCCTACGTCCGTGAAATACTGTACATTTAGAGATTTACACGTTGACCAGGGCATAATTAACGCCCAAAAGTAGCAAACTTATGTGTGAATGCGACCATTGAGATAAGAAGATTAAATGAAGGCCGTTGCATGCTGTAATTAAGGATAGACATGTAGCCTATACCTACAGCACAAGTTGGTGCATTAGTCAATCAATATCGATTTAGATTAAAGGCTAAATGCATTGGAAGTGTAGATGTACGTCATGTACCACACTCTTTGTTTTATAGCCGATGTACACTCTTTGTTGGAAGACCGAGGGAGGACACGTGCATGCACTCACATACACCGCCTGGTGAATCCATGGGACCAACGACGAACTACCTTCTCTTCGGGGGGAGGGGAACTGGCGAGGAGGAGATAACAGCGTAGTAACTGCAGGGCCTCGTCCCTTCCAACTGTAGATCATTCCTCAGCAAAGGGGTGAGGCTATTATTTACTACTAGTACTAGCATTATGGAACGTTATGGGATTGCATTATACTGTAAATAATAGCACTAGTAAGAAATTTTTGGCACTAGGTAGTAGTTTTTGGCGTGGATTAAGAAAATTTGGGTATGTTTTTGCCATTTTTTGTACACGCCAACTAGTGTCAAAAAACGTCTTACATTATGTGACGGAGGAGTACGTACTCGTACTGTAGCAGTACTAATACTACTTTTCTCAACTAGTAATGTGATGTACTGTACTTCTAGTCTAGTTTAGTATAGTGCACCAGTTTTGAACTCTTGAATCTCAGGGCCAAGGAGCTACAGTTGGAAGTGGAGGGTACTACTATTCTCTAGAACCATCGCTGTACCATCAATGCAGGGGAAGTACACCTGCGCAGTGGCCTAGTGGGTACTCTCGATGCTCGCCTAGTGGGTACTCTCGATGCTCTATTCAGCCGCTCCTCTCACGTAGCTGGCCTACTCAGCCGCTCCTCGCACGCACACACTAGCAGCCTGTTTATCAGCGACGGTTACTGCGGGGGCAGAACATTTGAGTTATTTGATACAGCGAGACTAGGCTTTTCGCTTCCATTTGTGGAGGTGTAATGGATCTCATCGAACTTTGTTAGTAGTTCCTTTTTTATGAATGAGATGAAGCAAAGCTTTTGCCTCCGTTTTAAAAAAACACGTCAAGAGGAATTTCTTTTATAGTAGAGCCGATAATGGAGTGAAGTCCATGCGTGCAACGCCACAAGCTACAGAGTAGTAGTAGAGCACTTTACGTACATAGCCATATTGCATGATTCCCAATGCCCCGCCAGGCTTTTCCGGCTCCTTGGGCTTAATTGGGAGGCGCTAGTTTAAATATGCTACTAGCTGATGAGGAAGCTGCAAGCGAGGTGCGGTTAGGGCGAGCACGCGAGCCACGGGATGTTGGAAAGGAAAACCCGTTCATGTGGCTAGGCTGTCCAGTGCACCCAGATTGTGGGGCCGCACGTCCGTTCGACTTCAAAACTCAAACTACCCGTGTAAAATATTGGCTCACAGCGAAGTGTAGTAGTACTATTTTAAAAAAAAGGCCGCCGTGCGTTCGGCCGGGATCGAACCCACAAAACGAGGTATACACTCCCGCGACCACTAGTAGTACTCGTTGGAGTACAACGCAACCTAGAATCGCCTTTTGTCGCTAGTAGTACGTACATTTTTCCTTACAAGAAACCACTAAAATGCCAAGAAACTACTACCACTTGCATACGTGGCAGACTTAAGATAAGACTACCTTATCAACCATTGTACATGCTCTTACCAACAAAAATCGTCGAGTGACCTCCTACCTCCGGCCCGTCCACCTAGTCATCCTCGGCCATGGGATGTAGCTACCGCCGCCGGCAGAAGGCAAGGTCAAAACCGCCGGTGGTGCGGAGCCCATGTTGCGGCAGCCCAGATGCCAGCTCCGTCCGGGGCTCACGGCCGCTAGCTAGCCAAGATAGCTCCATCCAGCTGCTTGTCTACAAGGTTTGCTAACTAGATTGGCACGGCAGCGCGCCGGCTTGCTCGTGCGCACTGCGCTAAGGCCAGCCATCTGGCTCGAGAGAAGGCCAGCGCGGCGGCTTGCTCGCTCGTGAGTCACGCTCGGGCCAGCCTGCCAACCCGTGCGGAGGCCAGCGCGGGGTCCGGCCCGTCCGACGGAGCGACGGCAGCTCGCTCATCACCGGCGCCACCGATGAATACGCATCAGTACTGTTTAAAGTAATGTTCAGGAAAAATAATGATTTGAGGGGGAATAACAGGATAGAAGGTCAGATGTGGGTCCCTCATGTCAACGGTCAAACAAAATGTGTTGATTTAAGCTGCCTCGTTAGCACAGACGTGTGGGCCAACCCTGTCATAAATGGGTTTAAACGAACCTAATCGGTAGGAGTACTAGGTAGTAGTTTTTGGCGTGGATTAATAAATTTTGGTTATGTTTTTGCTATTTTTTGTACAATAGATTCTTCCTAGGGCTGGTTGAAAGTGGTAGTTTTTTGTTAAATACTCTACATATTGTAAGTAGGAGTGAAAGTTAAGCTTTGGAAGCCAATAAGCAAGGCTAGTTACATAGTGTATATGTGTACATGATTGAAAGTAAATATCAACCATGAGTGACTAATATCTTGATGGAAAACTCGAAACTATGGAATACTAGGGAAAAAATGCATGGTTGGAAATACTAGCAATGTTCATGTCCGTTGCAACGAATCATAACTAGGATAATACTTATTCACAAACTTGGTACAAAACACTCTAATTTTGATATACATATGTCACTAGAGATATATTTTGTTTCAATTAGAATATATTCCTTGGGCTGTTTGGTGAGGTCAGGGAGGGATGTGGTTGGTTTTAAGATACTAATGATGGGTTTTTCTGCAAATTGGTAGACAAGTGGGATGTTGGTGAGAAAAGGCAACAACTTACCTCACAATCGTTAGATGTAGATCTAATGGTTAGAAACGACGGATGGCAGACACACCAGCATCACCAACTTAGTCTTGTGTAGGAGTACTAGCAAGATCCGTGCATTGCACGGAACATCAAGATGCTTTTTTTATAAAACACTTGTTGTGATTGACCCTTGCGGGAGTAATCCCATGTGTAAAAACTAATGATATCTCGAGAAATATGAGATCAGGTGAAGAGGAGTGGGGTGTGGTGGTGGTTGGTGGTCGGACTGAGCAGAGGCATCGGGATTGACGACGCCGGCAGCGGCCACCAGGTCAGTTTGTTCCAGAGGCTTCCTTTCTTAATTGCTCAACAATGAGGTTTGCTGGAGATAAGGATGAACGAGGGAAGGCCTTGTCTGCAAATGTGGATAGTGGTGCGGGTATCTTTTAGTTTAATTTCCATCCGCCAGATATAGATCGGACGATCTATATTGCAAGATGGCACACGTACCATCATCACCAACTTGTTTTTTTATAAGAGAAGAAATATAAGTATGGAGATACAAACGTATTATCTATACTTCCTTCCGTAAACTAGCATCTACATTCTATTCAACGCCTCGGCATGTGCGGCCTTAGCACAATGACTTCTCGACTATGTAAAACAAATATTTTCCCGTCGCCGACAAGGAGGGGGTGACGGCGGCGCGCTTTTTGGCTTGCTCTAGTCCTAGTAGTCATATTAGGTGGTCTAAGCACGTGTAGATTTATTCTTTTTCACGTCTCGTGTTCGCCGTACTGCCACGACTGTTGATGAATAGATGGTAATTTATTCACGGGGAAACCCTTGTTGAGCGTGTTTGTGTGAGAGAGAGAGAGATAGTGTGCATGTGTGATATGTTAGAGACTGAGGCAATGATAACAGATTCTTTGTGTCTATGTGTGTGGAGGATAGAGAGAGACATGTAAATGGGGCTTTGAGTTGTGTAACGTGGAGACACATATACATAATTAGAGAGTGAGTGTGTGAGATACGCATGCGGACATGAGGAGAGATGAGGATCCAGATAAATGGGTCTTTGTGCGTGTCTGTGTGTGTTTGTGCACACGTTTGTGTGTGATAGGGAGAGATTGTATGTGGAGTAGAGAGACCACTGAATATGTAAACCTAGTATAAGGGAAGGGGGAATGGTGTGACATGTGTAGTAGCGAGATAGCACGGGTGCGGGCGGGGGGAGCAGACTATTTGGAAGAGACATCGAGTGTGTGTGTGGGAGAGGGGTGTGAGAGTGAGAGAAAGAGAGAGCTAGCGACGGAGAGAGAGAGAGAGAGAGAGAGAGAGAGAGAGAGAGAGAGAGAGAGAGAGAGAGAGAGAGAGAGAGAGAGAGAGATAGGAAGAGAGGGGGCGAGAGGGGTCGTTTGTGTCTATAAATGGCGTATAGATAGGGATACAATGTTGATGTTGTCCGAAATTGGCCTATGAACGGATATGCAAGGGAAGCGAGTCATCGTGTGTGTGATAGGGACTTCATGAGAGATCTAGAATAGATGGTGTAGAGAACAATGTGCGAAATCGATAACGATTATACATTAGGGAGCTATGCAAAGAGTCACGACATATATGTATATAGGGAAGGAGCTGGGGCGGGTCCGCATGTGGGAGAGATAGAAAGAGGAGAGTGGTGCACAAGGAGACAAAGTGTGCTTGTTTGTAGTGGGGGTGGTGTGTGAGGTGAGTGTGCGAGAACCACATAACTAGGGAGATAGACGTTTAGGGGCGACATTTTGTGTGTATGGGAAATATACACTCTACATAGTGCGTGTGCTTGGGTAAGAGAAATAGCGGGAGACCTAGAGAGTGAGGGAAGAGATGTGTGCATGCCCGAGAGACAAAGTGATAGAGACCTATGTTGGGGTCCGGACTTTACAAGAGAGAGGGGTGTTAATGTGCTCGTGTGTTGGTGTTTGGGGGAGAGAACGACTTCTCTATGTGTGTATGTGTGGTGGTGGTGGTGGGGGGGGGGTTGATTTCATATAAAGAGTGAGGTGTCTATATTTGAGGGACTTTAGCGTAATTGAGATATTGTGCACTCATGGTTGATCAATTTTTTTTCATAGTTTGTACTTTGAGATAACGATACTTTTGAACATGCGTGATATACCTTGATGTACCAGAATTACAAACCTAAGATTGGAATTTTGGTATTCGACTCCATCATTAGCTTTTGTAATTCATTTAAATGGAGGTACATTTTTTAAGCCTGGATTTCGTGATTTCAGATTCATATATCAAACCTAGAGATATACACATACAGGCATGTTCAAACTTTATAATCATCCACTTTATTCATACACATACACATTTTTGCTTTTGTCATCATATTTAGGATAAACACATTTGGAATTTCAATCGAATTGGACCGTATGATGGTATTTGCTTGTAGTAGCTCAATGATCCATATTTGAATTGAACGGACAATTAAGTTTCGAGTTGGAGACATTGATTTTCAAAACTTGCACATTTTTTTGTGTGCAAAACAAACAAATTGTCGGCCATGATATCATAGTCGGTCGTACGAGAGCAGAATACTTATAATTTTAGGCGCCAAAAGCTTTCAAACTTCCTGCTCACATCGAAATATCACGCGCCCGAAAGTTTAGCCCTGCGATATTCCTGTTTTACCCCTTCCACATGAACGGAAAAGGGCTGCTTTGGTAACTCCATAATTTTCCCCTCTTTGCCCCCAACATTCTTCCCCAGAGCCCCTCCCCTTCCCCTCCCCGACCCCCCAACCACGGCAAGCCACCGAATCTAGTCCTCCGCCGCAGCGGTGGACCTCACACCCCGCCAGAACTACCTTCCGCACCTTGGAACCCCCAACTTCCGACTCACCACTTCACCAAAGCCGCTTTAGCGACTGGCTTGTCCACCGCTCCAGATCTCCTTGACCGCCATCATGGTCCACCGCACCGGATTTGCTTAACCGGTGCCCTCGTCCACCACAGCGTAGGCCCTGCACTGACTCCCTCGTCCGCCCCTTCGCTGGCCCTTCATACAAGCCCTCGTCCGCCGCAACAGATCCGCCTCACCGAAAGCACTGTACAACGCGCTCGCCGAAGCCTTCGTCCACTACACCGGACCCGCTCCACGGACGCCATATTCAACTCCACCGGCCCTGCTTTACCGACGCCGCAGCCTCATCAGGTTATTTCGATTTGTACTCCTTCAGTTTTTCTCTTTATCGTGCAACTGTTCACTTACCACAGATGAGCTTTATTGTATGTCGATAGGCGCCGCAACCGTAGCACCGGAGCCGCTTCAGCGACGGCGATAGCCGGCCCAAACTCAACCGCAACACGAGAACCGTCGATGATCATTAGCTATCAAGTATGACAATGATACCCATACGCCATCGAGAATTAGGTACTATTATCCAATGGCCGGCGCCTACGTTCACTTTCCTAGCATAAGCACCGCACCTTTGAATTTCTTCAGGGCATCATTCAGTTTTTCATGAGACGCGTTATTCTGCTTGCACCAATAGGGCCATACTTCTGGCAGTGAACATGCTACATGTGCTAAATTACATACCAGTGCACATATAGTTAATATGCTTCAGTTTTGTTCTGATGCCACTTGTTGGTTCCATCAGATTGCTTAATGTTCTCTATGCTTAATTACACATCAGCAAACTGGCATGTGGTTCCGCTGCTTTTCGTTCGTTTTACCCTACATTTTCTGATGCTAGCTATTACATCACTGCTCCGAGCCTCTGTTCATTACTTGTTTGTGTGTTCTTGATCTTCCCAAGTTGCATGACTAATTTGATGCTTCTATTAATTATGGAGCTGCCAACCCCATCAAGCAAAATATTTGTTCTTTTGGGGCTGGCACCTCAAACAAGCATAAAAATAGAGGGAAGCAGATATATTGTCGCGTATGCACACACCCTTCTTTCATTAGTTTAGATGAACCATTGATGATCGATGCGGAACAGTGCATGCGATTAAAATTAATTTTACGTAAATAGATGGTGCAGAATAAACTACAACAACTAGATTTGCAACCACGGGATGCTGTCGATATCTTCAAAGAACATTGCAACAGCAGCTAGGCTTCACAACAACATATGGTAAGCCAGTGTGTTCTAGTACATGTGAAATGTAATGCGAGTGGGCTGCTTTCTTGGCTTGTGCCCTCAATGTCTAATCCTACCGAATTACAAAAGTTCAGTTGTCTGCTTTGCTGTATTGCTTGATTCGAATGCTTATTTGTTGTTACGCTATACCCGAGTTGGCCAATATGTCAGTAGTGCCTACTGTACTATCGTAAAGAAATGCATGCCTATTTAATTTGAGTCCTTAACTTTTCCTCTCAACTTCATCACAAGACTGTCTTCGTAGTTTATATGAGGCCACACTGTTAAGTGCTTTCTCAGATTATTTCAACTGCTTAGATGCCTTGGCAACTTAAATATAGCAGTTGTACACTCCCTTTCTACTAGGGATGTCAACTGGGTGCCGTTTAATCCTGATTAAAGTCCACTAGTGGTCTGATAGTTCAAAAGAGTTTTTGTTTTTTGAGGAAAATGAACTAGGGAGGTAGCAAAAACTAACTAGATGGGACTGGCGGATGTCATTTGTTTGCCACTCACATCCCTAGATTCATCTTACCATTTTAATTTCTTTTCGCCTGATGCTGCTTTGAACCATTTAAATATAGTTTGCCATGCTCGGCAATAATTCGTCCATCGTTTACCATGTAAGCTTAGTGCCAGGATCATACGATAATTATCTCTTACTTATGTCCAGCGGAAACCTTTCAGGATGCCGTTCACACTAGGACATAATGTACAACCCCAGAATCTCTTTGTGGAAGCAGTGCGCCATCCATGTTACCAGATGGTAGCAGTTCAGAGGCAACGCCGTCGGAGAGTAGTCTGAGCACAGATATTATAGTGCTTGAGGCTCTACTAGAGGCAGAAAGAGATGGTGTGGCTGCCATGAATGAGGTAATCTTTATCTTGAGGCTGGAAATTACGGAATTAGCGGCACGCATCACTACAAAAAAAAGACACATCCGTGACATTTTGGGCCGAACGAATTTTTTTTCTGTCATACATATGACACTTCTATGACGATAATTGTGACAAAACCCGGTATCATCATAGATGTGGTGGGCTCCTACTTCTATGACAAAAAATCATGATAGAAAATGGACTTTTCGTCCTGGGCGGGCCGGAGACGCAGCTGCATGACATTCTTTGGGCCGTCCATGATGGAAAAAACCGTGGTAGAAGCGAGGGGGAGGAAAATTTCGAGGAGTTCCCGGTTACGGTGGGAGGTCGGGGGCCGAGCGATGCGCGTTTCTCTCGTACACGTACGCGCGTGTGTGCGAGGCGTTGGCTCTAACTAAACCCGAGCGAGGCGTTGGGCTCTAACTGAACCCAAGCGATTGCACTGCAGGCCACGCGTTACTGAACCCGAGCGATCGATCGATGGCTGTTAACTGAACCCGATCGAGCGATTCCTTGGCTACTGCTGCTAACTGAAGCCGATCGAGGGGATGAATAGTGAGCATTGTGGGGGGGGGGGGTTGGATGAACAGTGAGCGGTGGCGTTGCCTCTGAATGAACAGGACCCCGTGGTGTGGTGGAGGGATGGATGAACAGTAGACGGTGGAGGGGTGCCCGTGGAGGGGTGGATGAACAAGACCCCGTGGTGTGGAGGGCAAGATGAACAGTAGACGGTGGGGGGGTGCCCGTGGAGGGGTGGTTGAACAGGACCCCGTGGTGTGGAGGGCTGGATGAACAGTAGACGGTGGAGGGGTGGTGGAACAGTAGCCGGTGGAGTAGCGCGCGGTGGAGGCTAGATGAACAGGAGCCCGTGGAGGCTGGAGGAGGTCGACGGTGGATGAACAGTAGCTCGTGGAGGCTGGAGGGGGTCGACGGTGGAGATGAAGAGTATCCCGTGGAGTCCCGTTCTGCGGTACACCACACCCCTCCCGATGAACAGGACCCCGTTTCGACCGTAGCGCTCCAACACAAGTCCGTTTCCTCTATTTTGCGGTACGCCACACCCCTCCCGATCAACAGGACCCCCGTTTCGACCGTAGGAGGTCTGTTTCCTCCGTTTTGCGGTACGCCACACCCCTCCCGATCAACCTGACCCCCTTTTCGACCGTAGGAGGTCTGTTTCCTCCGTTTTGCGGTACGCCACACCCCCGTTTCGACCGTATGAGGTCTGTTTCCTCCGTTGTGCGGTACGCCATGCCTCGTTTCCATCACCTCTTTCGTCCAAGCCCTCCCGATGAACACGACCACGCATACCGTTCCGACCCAGCCGCGTTGCCTCCCGATGAACACGACGCATTCCGTTGCCTCCCCATGAACACAACGACGACGCTATTTCTCCGTTCCGACCCAGCCATGTACACGAGCCCTCGCCGTACGTATGCACGAGTAGGCGTTCGAGACCCCGCCCATATGTACACATACGTGGCCGTATTTTCTCTCTTGCACCCTTGCCGCCTCTACTACGACACGTGCGCGCCTCTACATCCACCAGTATATATGTATGTACACGTTCGCTACCAGAATGACAACGCTATGTACGCTTCGACTAGGTGGGTCCCGACTATCAGGAACTTCCTTGCCTGCAAAGATGTAGCTGGTGGGTCTCAGCAGTCAGGGGGCGAATCGTTTTTTTGCCCGAACGCACTTCCTTGCGTGCGAAGATGTAGCTGGTGGGTCCCAGCAGTCGGGGGGCCGGTGGGTCCCAGCAGTCAGGGGGGCGAATCGTTTTGGTTCTCTATTTTTGCCTGGACGCACTTCCATGCGTGCGAAGATGTAGCTGGTGGGTCCCAACAGTCAGGGGGCGAATCGTTTTTTTTGCCCGGTCGCACTTCCTTGCGTGCGAAGGTGTAGCTGGTGGGTCCCAGCAGTCAGGGGGGAAACGTTTTTTTCGCGAAATACGGTGGCCCATCCGGTGGGTCCCTGCTGTCAGGTGGAGGAATCATTATTTTCCGTGTAATAAGGAGGCACTTCCTTGCTGCCGCCGTGGACCCAGCTGTCAGCCTCTCCATGTACACTCCACGTCCGAAGGAAGTCGTTCCTTGACCACGTTGACCACGCCGCGCCGAGAGCACCAGGGCGGTGGACGACGACGAGACCTAGGAATGGGACGACGCGGAGCCGGTGAAGACGCGGCAGTGGATGCCCACGCGGAGAGGAGTATGAAGGTTCTCTCGTTCGGCTGCGGTGTGAGGCTGCCGTCGCCGCAGGGCCTGGCCAGCGGTGGGAATAGTAGGGGCGGTGAGGCCTCCGCGGCAGCACAGCCGGCCACGGGAGGCAGGAGCAGGCGGCACGACCGGCGCTGCTTTGGGCGGCTGGATCAAGAAGACCAGAGGTTGAATAAGCACTACGGCCGTTGGATGGACATCGTATGATCACTGTAGCTAGAATCATTTATATTGACTAAGTTGACAAAGCCCTTGGTACGTCAACTTAGTAGGCCCATAGGTCAGCTTCCGAAATGGTGCGCCCCAGATGTCAGGGGGAGGAATCATTTTTTGGGCCGGTGAAGCTATAATCTCCGAGATTGAAGAAGAAGCACGGCATCTGTTGGATGGACATCCAACGGCCACTGCTGCTAGAACCGTGTGTTGACAATAAGTTGACAAAGCCTTGCATACGCGTCAACTCTGTTTTTTAGGGGACGCGTCAACTTAGTAAGGCCAGAAGTGTGTGGCAGAGAACTTATAGCACATTTGAGATTTGTAAGAATGTGTAGCCCATTTTTGAAT
Source organism: Aegilops umbellulata (assembly GCA_032464435.1). Classification (NCBI taxonomy): domain Eukaryota; kingdom Viridiplantae; phylum Streptophyta; class Magnoliopsida; order Poales; family Poaceae; genus Aegilops; species Aegilops umbellulata. The sequence continues at coordinate 382,166,917 of CP136054.1, forward strand.
TCCAATGGAATTTACTACAACCCATTTACAGTTTGTTAAAAGTACAGCCCATTTCAACCAACTGTTCAAAACCGAATTCAATAAAATGTCCCACATTTTGATGGGATCCGAAATATTTTTATCCCGAAATTTCTAGTCAGATTAAATAAATTTAGATTACGCAAAAATCCAACGAAACATTGCGCTTGCAACAATTAATGAAATTAAAATTTTCAATATCCAAAAATAATATTTTATAAAGTAATCACGTGTTTGGTGCATTTTTTTATAGTTACTGCCCAGTTTTTATAATTACATCCCATTTATTATTTCTTAAAGCCCATTTTCTTGTTAAGCCTAATGCATCCCTCCTAGGAAAGATTTGCAGCCCAGCGGGGCGGAGAATAACAACTTGACCTTGCTTGGGTATTCCTAAAAAAAGTATAGCTGGGCTAGCCATTTTCAGCTTGAAAAAAATTAATATCTGGGCTGGATATCTAGCCTGGGCTAGACGGGCCACAGCCCGCCCAGTTAATACCTGCAGTGATGTTTTCGTTGTTGTTCAGAGGAGAAAAATTAATATCTGGGTTAAACATCGAAAAACTCTACCGTTCCCTTTCTCCTGTCCACACCACTACTGTCCACCATGGCTTCCTCGCGCTCCAGGCTCTTCGGGACGGGCGGACGATGGACCACAAGGATATGGCAGCCATTGCTGCCGACCGGCTGGCCGGCAGGCAGCCGGAGGACGACGACGTCCCAATGGATAACATGGTAGTCGACGATCCGGCGCCAACCCCCTCCTCCGCGCCATCCCCGCCGGTGCATTGCACCATGACCATCGGCGAGGCCCGTGCCCAATATATGGACAGTGTGAGGCAGATGCGTCAGGAGCAGTTCCGAGAGGCACAAGCCGACGCCGCCTACAACCACCATCTCCTGCAGTAGCACCTGCAGGCGGAGGAGCAAATCGCTGCGGAGCGGACGGAGCAGGAGGCACTGCTCGACTCGTACCGCTCCACACGCAAGGGCCGCCTCGAGCGCTGGCGGTACCGCATGCGGGTGGCGGAGGCTGCGGCCGCCTACAAAGAGGCTAGCAAAGAAGGCGATGAAGCGGGCGAGGCAGAGGACAATGCCAGCTCCGATGAGTCCCCGCTCCGCTGGCGTCGACGAGGCCCTGCTCCGCCGAGGCCCCGCGGCGCCAACAACGAGGCAGAGGACACCGCCGGCTCCGCCGAGGCCCCACCCCGCCAACAACGAGGCAGAGGACATCACCGGCTCAACCGAGGCCCCACCCTGCCAGCAACGCGGGGGAGGATTTCCACTGCTCCACTAAGGCGCCGCCCGCCGGCAACGAGACAGAGGACATCGCCGGCTCCGCCGAGGCCCCGCCCCACTGCCAACGAGGCCGCGCCGCATAGAAAACGAGGAAGAGTAGAACACGGTAGGTCGCTGCCGCTCGGGTCCAAGTAAGGCCACCGCTGCTACCCTGCTGTTGAAGCCAAGCTAGGCGGGTTGACCATTGACGGTCGGTTAGCTTCTTGGCGGCGGTGACGTGGAGTCGGGGAGTTGTGCTGGAGAATAACATTGCTGATCAGTGGGCTCCTAGTTGCCCTAATCACTATGACAAGCTAGGCCGGTTAGTTAATTATACATCCAACACAACCCTTTATAGTTGAAATGTAATGAAATCCGACATGTTTATATGAAATCCGACCGTGTATGAATGAATTTATTTCGATTAGTTCGAATTCCTTTATCACTGGCATTGGATGAACATGCAAAACAATACATACTAGCATTATTCCCAGGGTGATCACCTCGTTTGCAGCAGTTTCACATGTACTCTCTTCGGTCCTTTCTAGTCTGCATACAAGTTTTGTCTGCAGTGAAAGTATCTCTACTTTGACCAATCTTATACAAAAAACTATGCACTTACACAATGTGCGAAGTAAAAAGGAACAGAAGGATTACAAAGAGTTTGAGCAGCTTTTTAGCGTTTCTGTACATTGCAATCAAACACACAGGCCTGACAATCCATAAAGAACATTCAAAACAATCGATGATTATGAATCTCAGCGACTCACATGTCAGAGGCAATATTTACTTCACAACTAAAGAATAAAGAAAAAATTGATCGACGCTGCTGACAGCAAAGGGCGTCCCATTCGAAAATATCAAATGCATGTCTTGCTAAAATCAATGAGCAAAATTTCACAAGGTTGTCCCATTCCAAAATATCAAATGCATGCGATTGTGGAATGGGCAGGGTTTGCCATCAGTTCGGACATTGACATGGCACCTCGTGTTAAATAAACCAGTTGTTCTTTTTGTGAAGTTCCACCAAAATCAACCAAATTCGCGCATAGCTTGATTTCGCCCTTATATGTTGCAACGCCTTGAACTTATCGGCACCTCCTTTCTTGTGGTGGAAATGAATGATTCAATGTATTCATGAAAATTTTGTGCAGTTCCCATTGAAATCAAGCTGAGCACCCTTGTTTGCACAAATACAAAACAGTGATTAGTATAGAGCAAACTGTACTATGAATTGACAGTTTCAACAGGCACATACATGGTCCATGTAGAGCACACTTTTAGAAAAATGGAACTCACCAGAAAGAATCCTAGAACAACAGCAAAAAAATGGAGATTTTGTCAGTCCTTCTGAGCTGAAGTTAGTTTGGTCTTGCGGGGAGTAATATAACCATCCTTCAACTGCTCCTTCTGATGATAAGATAGACATGGCTTCTTCATCCTGGCATAATCGGAACTAGTCACTTCACTTACTCCATATTCTTCTTCAAAGGAAGATGATCCTGTTGTGCAACGACAAGAGGACTACTAAATGCTAGCATCACTGTTTGCTCGGAAAAAAAGGAAAGGAAATATTTAAAACAACACATATGAAGCACTTCTCAAGGACAATACCACTTTTTCATGACAGTATCTAAACAGTAGCACAACACCAATAGAGATGACAAAGCTCAATCATATGGATGAAATCAGTGGGCGAGTACCAACCTTTGTTAGGAGGCTTATTGTGTAGAGTATACAGATGAAGCATTTCTCCGGAACCATCTGTTGCTATCTACGGTGGTGGCCAAGCTTACTATATACTCCTCGATTAGTTTAATGTTCCCAACATCTTCTTGTGCAGTTCCACTAAAATATATGGTATCTTCAAAGAAGATCCCTGTTTGCACAAGTATAGATAATTACATATTACATTAAGAGTGGCATCAAATCAGTGGCAAAACAATTGCTTGTTCCAGCCATAGCAATAAATTAAGATGCAAAACTATATCATTACTTGTGCCATCACAGTTCCAGTGCTTCATTACAGCACCAGGAGTTTATTTTTGTTTTTCTTCCCCTTGTTCTTCCCCTTCATCACTTGGTTCAATAACAAACAAGCTTCGCCTTCAATTTAAGATTTGGCATGTCAATTAGGGAGCACAAGTATAGTTCTAAACTTAATTTTCTGATGAAAGTGGCAAAATACATGCCAACAGTTGTGAAATATCCTTATCTTACCTCAAATGGATATTACGGTGCACATACAGATTGGAAGTCTTGTCTCCATTTGTGCAGTTCACTAAAATCAAGCAACATTATTGTACAAGTAGCACAATATATGAATGCACACTGCAGAATCATGTGAAAGAAGGCTAGTACTGACCTCTCATGATGCGGAATTCAAACAACTCACAAGAAGAAGACCTGAACCAAATTCGCCTTAACGGATAGGAAGTAAGATCTCCTCTTGTGCAGTTCCACTAAGATCAAGCACTCAAGCAACGTTGTCGGTGTGACATTTTGGTTGAACTGCACAAAACACTCTTAAAACAAAAGTGTTTTGTGCAGTGCAACAAAAGGTCACAATGGCAACGAGGTGAAGCAGATAACCCTGTTTACACAGAGGTGCAAAGGAAACAATTAGTGGTCAATAACGGTGGATGACACAGAAGCCAACAAAAAGAAGCATCTACCTTATCTAAATGGGAAAGAAAGCAAGACAATAGCATTTCTCAAATGGTGGCATTGATTAATATTAACATAGAGATTATATTAACAATAAAATTCGTTAAACATGTAATTTGCTTTTAACTGTGGCATTGCATCAATTTTGCAGCGGCATTATTAGAGGGTGTTTGTTTACTGGGACATTTTGGTGTGGGGACTAAAAAAACTCCGTGTCAGTCCGTGTTGGTCCCAGTTTTGTTATCAGACGCCTTTCCCTATGTGAGCGCAGCAAATCTAGTCCTGCTCGAACTCTACAGCCTTGTCCCTTCCTTTCCTTTTTGAACTAGTACTTTCGCCCCTTCCTTTCCTTTTTGAAACACGTCCTAGATTTATGCGATACAACTTTCCCCGCTACTTTCCCCCATTCCTTTCCTCTTTGAACCACATCCTAGATTAATACTGTACAACTTTCCCCCTTCATTTCCTCTTTGAACCATGTCCGAGATTCATGCTATATACAACTTTTCCCACTCCTTTCCTCTTTGAACCGCGTCCTAGATTCATGGTATACATGCAGCTAGAGCAATGCATGTGGAGTAAGTAAATTATACCTTAAGGTTCTTGGGGCGTGGTTCAGCGGGCGACGGGACGACGACGAAGAAGAAGGGGTCGTAGGACCTCCCGCGCCGCTGCTGGGTGGAAAGTGAACAGCTGCGCCGGTAGTCCCTCGCCGACGGCGACAGCGTTAAGCCTCCTTCCCTTCCCGGCGGACGGATCCTGCCGGCTCTTTGAGCAGCAGTGAGGGGAGAGAGAGGCCAACAAAGTCTTGTTTAGATCTGGAGAGGGCGAGAGAGTGTGAAGAGAGCAACTACAAGCGCTGAGGCTCCAGCGTGTATATATATACTGGAGAGAGTGTGTGAAGCGTGCAAACCCTAGAAGACATTTTGACCAGTCAAAGAATCCTCCTGGCACAAATTATGCTCAAGTGTAGTTATCGAACCCGAGACCTCAAGTTTGATGAGCGAACAGGCTAACCAGCTACACAAACCTCCCGTTAAGTTCAACGGGAGGGAAATAACCTTTTATACATTCCTGAATCCTTATTATAACATGCACACAAATTTTGGGCACTTGTATTCGACTTAAGTCAGTGTGCCACCGTATATCGTATACTTACTACTCCCTCCGTCTAGGTGTAATAAGTCACGTTAGAAGGTGCAACGGGACCAAGGTGCGTGCGTGCGTGCGCGCGTGTGTGTGTGTGTGTGTGTGTGTGTGTGTGTGTGTGTGTTTAACAGCATGTGTGTGTTAGAGAGAGCGACAGATCGACCTACTCCTATAGAGAGATGTTGTGTAGTGTATGATTTTAGCCTCGAGAGTCGGTGCATCCTCTCGTTTCTGGGCGTGTCCGGTAGGGACATGCGGACAGGTGCCACGGCCGCTCCTGATTAGCGTGGCTCACCCAAAGCCCCTCCATCGCCCATGCGCGCTTCCCGCCCAAAACGGCCAGCGCCACTCCAAAGAATCGGTGCCGCATTCATGCCTGGGCAGAGCGGACGCGACCTCTCACTGGCGCAAGAGTGATGGTTGCTTCGTCCGTCCAACTTACTGCTGGGTCTATGTGATTTGACGGCTCATTGGTCTTTATTACTGAGGTAGTAGGACTGCCGGATGTCCCACGCTTTTTGCGAAAGGAGGTATACCTACTAGATTACAATTTTCTCCATTCTTACAGCGGAGGCGTGCAAGAGAAGTGAAAACACGCAGGCTCAGTGATCTGCATGTGGTTCATGGTGAAATCTCTACAAAGACTTATATTTAGGAACGGAGGAAGTACTAGTATAGTACGCACTGTAATTTATCAGCGAGATAAATTTTTACAATGCTATGAAGCTTCCAGCTTCTGTTACATGTATCTTGCGTCCAAGGTTGCCCATTGCAACATCTCATCAAATACAAAGGAGACTAACATGCATGCTATTGCATCTCAATGATTGACAGATCATAGCAAATATGTACTCTCTCCGTTCCAAAATAAGTTTCTCAACTTTGTGCAAACTTTGGTACAAAGTTGTACTACTACTAAAGTTGACACTTATTTTGGAACAGAGGCAACTAAAGAAAAAAATGAGCCATGCAGTCCCTAGCCCTTGAACCGTGAACCCTGACTAGGCTTCAATTTGCTGGCATCGTTCGAGCTTCCTAATAAATGAAGTTTGCAACCTTTTGACTATCGGATCCTTTTGTGCAGTTTCACCAAAATCGAGATGAGCATCCCTGTGGCAAAGAAATTAAACAAGCATGATTAGAATAAGATTACTGGGACTAGTTGATGAGACATAAACTCATCACAAATACAGTACGTAGAAGCCAGTAGAGGTAAGTGCGGGGCAAAGAAGTAGAGAAATATCCACAGGGAGTGATGTGGGCAGCTGGAGCAGTGGTGCAAGCCGGCTGTAAAGGGAGTTGTACCTGAGGGACGTAGCTCAACCTTGAGGAGGGCGGCGGGAGGCGGCAACTGCCCATGTCGCGGCAGTGAGCAAGGGACGAAGGCAACCTCACCGGCTTTGTGAGAGAGAACGGCGGGGACCCCTGATTGGGACGTGCCGACAGTGGTCTTTCGCCGTCGGCGACGGCCACCGCATCTACACTAAGCATCCACCCCTTCCCCAAGCGGACGTGATCCGCCGGGATGTTAGAGATGTGGCCACAGTCGTTTTGTGCGAGAGAGTGTGAAGAGAGCAACCGCAGCAAGCAACCGTGTAGGCTGGCCCGTCCTGACTATGTATATAGTGGAGCGGTTTCCTTTTCTCTTCATATGAACCTATCATATTGCGTACGTGCCACTGAAGAAAAAAACTTTATTTATAAATGACGCGACCCCTACTACTCGTTCTCCTATAACCTTGCGCTTGGCATCTCCAAGATATTAACCTTGCGATTGGCTCTTCGCCTCTTCGGGAAGTCGAGCAATAATGGTAGTGTAGTATATATCGTTCTGGCTATATGAGACCGAATGAATTGCTGCATGTCCACCACGTGGGCGAGGGTCGAGGGGTGAGGGAGAGTGCTACATACGGAGCAAAATGAGTGAATCTACACTATTAAATATGTCTATATACATCAGTGTTTGGAGTATGTACTAGTAGTTCATATTGAAATCTACTAAAGTACATATATATTCCAAACAATATGATAGTATAATCTCTATAACCAAGGTAGTAGGGACGAGGAGTAAACGGAGGGAGTAGTAAAAATTTCTCCTCGGGCTGCGAGCCACCGCGCGCTTGGGCGAGGGAGCGGGCGTAAGGCGTGGTAAGCAAGCTTCACCTCATCCTACGAGCTACCGTGCCCGTGGGCGGGGGAGACAGTGTACTAAGCAAGCTTCTCCTCATTCTGTGAGTTGACGGGACACATCAAAAGTACTCCAGTGTATAGAGCCTTGCCTCTAAGGTAGGCCCCGCATGGTTTGCCTCTTTTTTAATTTAACATAACGCGTCAAGTCGCAATTTGTTTGTTCACCCGTGGTAGATGATCCTCCCTCCACCAAGTGGACAACCAGTACACGTGCCAAATTACCACGTGGGCTGTCTTTTTCGTACAGAAATGAGCTCCACCGTGTACCCGCGCGGGTGTGGCTGGGAAAGAGACGGGAGTACGTGCGCCGTGCATGCACCTCTTCTCTTCGTGCACGTCCCCCACCCACATGGGGTGTGTGTGAGAGATACAAACCGCGTTCGTGAGTGTTTTTTGTTTTGGGGTGGGGGGTTGATTTCGTGAATTATTTGTGGGAATGTGTGTCGATGACATCTCAAACAAAATTTTGCATGCAATGTGTGTGAAATGGAGGCCTATCCATATCATACATAGAGGGTCGGGCTATCCACGGAAGAGAGGGAGGGGTCATAGCTATCGATAGAGTCAAAGAGAGGATCAAGTGGGTGGGTGCGAGATCGATGAAGAGAGCCATCAAAATTGTTTGTGTGTACAAGTCATAGATATAGGGCGACTAGCCTACTGGAACGTTATAAGGCACACGTCAAGTCTATGTGTGGCAGGGAGACATGACTAGAGCGCTCGATGTATCGGTGTGTGTGGGGGGGGGGGGGGAGGGGGTGGTGGGAGGGGTAGGCAGAGGCCTAACTATAGAGGTAGAACGACTTGTATATGTGTTGAGAAGGAGAGACCCAACTATGTCTTGAGGGAGATAGGTCGACATCCGTACATAACTGAAGGACGGGAAATATGATGGGACAGAGAGAGAGAGAGAGGAGGGAGAGAGGGAGGGAGAGGGAGGGAGAGGGGTAGAGTACTGGATGGGTGATGGACTTGCTTCTCGAAGATGGTGGGAGAGGCCTACTAGACAAACCGAGGGTGGAACTGCAATGTTATCAATAAGAGTGGGGATGTGTTTTTGTGTGTGCCTGTGCGTGACAGATCTGTCGGGACGCATCCATAGATGATGAAGGGGAACCATGTCTTTGGTAAGCAAATCTAACTAGATCGGTAGATCAATTGTTGTTTGTTGGAGGAAGGGAGAGACACAACTAATGAGGTAGATTGATTGACGTGTGGGTAAAAACGAGTTATAAGGACCTAGCTAGCTATATGTATAGCGAGATATCGGTCGGTGTATGTCCATTTGTTAGAGGCAAATAAGGCCCAGCGAGACGGATAGACAGAGAGAATGGAGCTAGGAGGTGGTGCGAGAGGCCCAACTACTAGCTAGATAGGGGGAGGAGTGTGCGGTTGTGAGAGCGATGAAAAGAGGGGCGAGAGTTTACACGTGTGTCTGACCGTATGAGAGACTCGAGGCACGGACACATAAAGGAGGAGATTGAAGGTGTGTTTGTATGTTGTAGGCAGGCACCGCTGGAGAGGTTTATCAATCGGTGTGTGTTGGAAAGGAGTTGTGGAGACTCTGGGAGAACGACCTAAAGAAAAAATGAATGTGCCAAGTGGATAGAATGCCAAGGGAGGGGGAGGGCGAGGAGGGCATGTGCATGCACGAGAGAAAGTTAGTGGTAGCTACAAAGGTTAGAGGATTGTGTGGGTGTAAGAGACTAACAAAGATCATAATTTGATATGAAAGCGGATTCATATATTTGAATAGGAGATCATAGTGTTTTAAACATTGCATGTGTGAATATAGCGGTGATACACGTGCTGTGCACATGTTATACCATAATGTGATAATGCATGGCTTTTGCAACTCACAGCTAAATGCCGAACAATCTAAACCATACTATACATCAAACAATCTCACATTTTATTTGAATTTGTGATAATGTGTGGCGTGCGTAGCTTACAACTAAATATCAAACAATCTAAACAATACTATATATCGAACATTCTCACATTTTATCTGAATTTGTGGTAATGTGTGGTGTTTGCAACTCACATCTAAATACTTGTAGGCGTAGGGGGTGGGGCACCATGCATAATGTGATAAACACATTATACATATGAGACATGGTTTTGATTATGAAGATCTAGCTAGAGCTAGAAATGTAATGTGATTTGAAATCAAAATAAAGTGGATTCAAAAAATCTAGTTGGAGTTCATATAGGAGTACACATAGTTCACATGTAACTCGAGACTAATCATGTGGTGTGCTGTGAAGATAATACACAAACGATGGTTTAACTTGACAATAATGATGATTGTAGATCTTACTAAAACAGAGAAACGAATTCAAATGCTTTGACTTCACAACAATCATTACGGTAGATCTTATTCAAATAGAGAAACGAATTCAAATTTAGTTCATATTGAAGCGGTAGTATATACGTTTGGAATGCACTAAAATGTTCATTTGAGTAGTAGGTTGCATGCATTATACACGTAGCGAAATATTTTAATTGAACATAACATGAATTCAAAGTTTTGAATGACATTTGTAGGGCGCATTGATTTGGGACAGTACATGTTAGGCTTGTCCGGAAATTTCAACCCGCGCCTTGTTAGCCTGAAATATTTAAGATATATCTTTGTCTCGTTGTGCTCCGATAACTCCCTCCATGTTAACCCGCGCCTTGCTATTCTGAAATTACAACGAGTGTGAAAACTCCCATCTCCTGTGAAATCCAGACACCCGAAATGCCCATGGTACCCTTGAACCGAAAGAACGGCCTCAAATCATTGGGGGTACTTTCATAACTCACCCCACATTTTGGACAAGCGCGTCTGTAAGCCATGGTTCCCCACTGCCATCCCATCCGCCCACCCATTCGTACACCGAGGCCGCGAAAACCTGCGACGAAACCCCACACCCTGCTCCGTCCGCCACCCAGCCGGAGCCTCTTCCCCGACGACGTCGTCCACAGCAACACCTCGACGTCCCTCATCCACCGTACCGGATGAGGATCCGTCGTCGATCTCATCGTCCCGCCGGTTTAGCCACCCCGTCCTCCACCTCCAAGGACCTGCCCCGACGTTCCCCTCGTCTTTCGAGCCACCTCCATTCCCACACCGCCGTCTTCACCTGCACCACCGGAAGAGCATCATCATCACCGTTTCCTCGGATGAAGCTGCGGCCTAATCGGCGCCACCAAAGAGGTTGTACACTAATCGCCGCATTTTCTTCTTGATTCGATCTCACGGTGCTGCCGACGCTCGGTCCCGAGCCGACACGGCGCAGCTCCATCCACGGCGGTGTCGCCGGCCACTTCCTCCACGGCGTCGCTCCCTCGGCGGCGACGTCCACATCAGTAGGACCTGTTGCTACTTTAGCTCTCGCTTGCGCTGCTGCTCTGCTCTTGCTCTCGGTCCCCTGCTTGGTCTGCTCTCGCTCTTGCTCTTGCTTGCGATGCTGCTCCGATGTAGCTACACTTCAGTCGACTGAATCGGCTTTTGGATCAGTCGATTTTCAGGTGGTGGGGGCAGGGGGGATCGCCGGGGTGAAGGAAGAACCAGCCGCAGCGGGGAGGGGGGCTCACTGCAGAGATACCCCACTATCTATCTTAGGGTTCAGGATGGGGGCGGTGGTCGCCGGCGGTGGCGGGGCGTTGGCGGGATGGTGGCATGGGGATCGCCGGAGAAAAAGCTCGGCACGGGGTGGCCTAGAGGGATGGACGGTGCGGCGGCGTACCGGCGGTGGGGAGTGTTTTCGGGGTGGGCGGGGCAGCGCACCGCCGGCCGCGGGCGGCGGGGGGCTGCTGTTTGGCCGGTTCAGGGGGTGGAGGTTGAAGATGAACCGCAGGCCCTTGATTTCGTATCCAACGGCTGCAAAATCGACTGACCAAAGATGAAAAATTCAGTCGACCGACGTGTAGCCTCACCTTGCTAGTGCGTTCAGTTTCGACAGCAAAATTCAGTTTTGACAGTTAAGTTCAGTTTCGACAGTTAAGTTCAGTTTCGATAGTTAAGTTCAGTTTCGATAGTTAAGTTCAGAGATGAGCGGATGATGTATTTTACATCTAGCACTTTGTGGTTATGTATTTTACGTCATGTATTGGAGATGCTATTAGAATTCCACTCAGGTTAATGTTGTTCGTTGTCTCTCTTGTCCTGCTTCAGCCTCGGCGTCGTACAACTCACCAGAGCTGCTCCAATGACGAAACCCTCCATCACAGCGGAGCAGTACCTCGGGTTCCATCTCCATACGCCTAAGAACTTCTTCCCCTCCTCCGACAGCCAAGTTAGCCGGAGCATCCTCACCGGCCAACCCAATCACGCTGAGATCGACATGGCTTCGCCAAAGAGGTTCTACACTTGTTGCATCTCTTTTTTACTTTACATGTTATATATATTGTCCACTGAGCACACGGATTTGTTCCTTTAGTGTCTCCTTGAAAGAAAAAACATAGGAATTTTAATTTTCACTTGTCCTCCTTTTCAAATTCCTATTCATGAAGCACAAGACTAAGAGATAGTAGCATAATAGCATTATAACTGTACATTTTCTTGTGGTTTGACTTAATGTCACCATGCTTCTTTGCATCCTGTGATCTTCCAATTGTTGTGAATCAAACACCCAGATTGGCAGAAATCCTGTGTTTTTAAATTCTCTGTTTTGCATGTGCATTCCTATCCTATTCCTGTCTGTTTCCTATCCCTGCATTGTTGGAATCCTCCCATTCAAACAAGCCCTTACAGAATTACTTCTCTTATAGATAGTTGTCAAAGAAAACCTTGCGTGGTTTCTCCCGCTCGTGTTGCGCCGTCGTCCACCCCAGCTCAGCTGCTCCAACGATAGAAGGGTCTAGCACAGCAGGGATCCGGCCTCCAGGCTGTCTTTCGCTGCCTCAGATCTTCTTCCCCGCCGCTGGCAGCCATGAAAACTGCACTACCATCATCAACTGAGCAGATGACCTCGAGGACTACACGGGTCCGCAAGAGAGGTCTCACTCTTTCGTGTCTGCTTACGTTATGCATCGCTTAATATTACATGCTACTTTATCGTCCTGTTCACCGATTAGACTCTAAGTCAGCTCCAAACTAATGGTCAAACTTGAGTTTTTAAATGGTTGCGGGGTACATATCGGGGCCGCTATCAATAGTATCTATCTACTATCTGGTTAATCTCCGGTGTCTACTATGAGTTTCATGTTGGGTGGGAAACAAACAGTAAAGAAGCCATTATCTGTATTTTTTAACTGAAGCCATTATCTGCCTGCTATTATTGGTTTTGGGTTTATCCGCAGGTTGCTACCATCACTCTGGATTTCTGCATGCACTTCTTACATAATCTCACTATGTTTTATTCCTATGCATGACAGTTATTGTAAACAATGGAACTGAACATGTAGAGCAAAAGAGACGAGCCTTGCGTGGCAATAAAATTTCATGCAGACGTCGCTCCATGGTAGGCACAAAGGCAGCCCCCCTCCACGCATTTCGGATTGTAATCAAGAGGAAGATATCTATTCTGAGGGGGATTCAGAAGGAGAAGATAACTCCTATTTACCCCTTGAGGTCTTCGCTCTAACCTGGCATGCTGATGTTGGTTATATCATGCATATGGTGTCTTTCATTGCTTACTTTATACATCAAATATGTCATCTGCTTAGTTTAGACATCCTTTATGCGAATGCCATCTGTTTAGTTTATTCATCGTTTATGTGAATTATGCAACGCCATCTTGTTTAGCCAGGCATCATATATGTGAATTTTGCAATGCCATCCTGCTTAGCCAGTCATCTTATATGTAAATTATATCAGGCCATCCTTTTTTTGGTTACATATTACATTTGTCAAAAATGTTATTACATTCAACTGCTCTTCGTGTGCATCAGCCATTTGACACGGTGATGGCAAATTCTGGAGTGAAAACAAGGTCTTCAGAGTAGACTATGCTATTTGACGAAGCGCATATCTCGCTGGTTACGGATAGCTCCTCAGAGGAGGATTCAGAGACAGATGACCAGTCCTATCCCCCCCGAGGTGTATGCTCTAACTTGGCAGGGTTATGTTGCTCATATCGTGCGTATGGTGTCTCGCATTGCTATGCCATTTGATTAGTTTAGACATGCTTTGTGTGAATGCCACCTGTTCAGTGTCTATTTACCATATATGTGAATTATGCATTGCCATCTTGTTGCAAGACATTATATATGTGAATTATACAATGCTATCTTGTTGCAAAGGAATTATATATGTGAATTATGTAATGCCATGTTGTTTAGCCAATCATCATGTATGTGAATTATATCATGCTATCATTTTTTTGTATTACGTGTTCCATTTGTCGACAACGTTTGTATATTCAACTACTCTTCCTGTGCATCAGCCATTTGAGGCGGTGATGGAAGTATCTGGAGTGAAAACAAGGTATTCAGAGCAGACAATGCTACCTGCTGAAGCAGACATCTTGCTGGTTATAGAGAGCTCCTCAAAGGAGGATTCAGAGACTGATGACCAGTCCTATTTTCCCCCTGAGGTCTATGCTCAAACTTGGCAGGGTTATATTACCCATGTCATGCATGTTGTCTTGCATTGCTTAGTTTTTACATCATATATGGATTGCCATCTGCTTACTTGCTTACTATATAAATCATATATTTGAATTATATCATGCCATCATGTTTACATAGTACATACACATCATCTATCTGAATTATGGCATGACAACCCTTTTGATAAAGACATCATATAGTTATATCATCTCATCCTGTTTAGTGTTTACAGTCATCATTTTTGAATTATGGCATTCTATCCGTGAATGTATGTGAAATATGGCATGCCAACCTATTTAATAAACACATTATATAGTTATGTCATGTCATCCTGTTTACATAGTCTCATATTTTGAACCATGTCTTTCCATCTTTTTTAGTTAGCCATCATAATGTGAAATTGTGTCATGCTATCCTGTTTAGTTAGCCATCATATATGTGAAATTGTGTCATGTTGTCCTGTTTGGTTAGACAACATAAATATGAATTATTTCATGCCCTCTTTTATTCTCCACTATCCATTGCACCTGTCTATCATACAATGTCTATACTTTCAATTACTTTTCTTGTTTATCAGCCATTTGAATTGGAGAGCGTGATGGCAGTATCTAAGGGAGTAACAACATGGTCTTCAGGAAAGATAGTGCTACCAGTTGATGCAGATAGAACCATGGTTGTACTTGCCCAAGGACCAGATCCACCGCACATAACCTAGACTCTCGCAGATTGTACCCCTACCCAGTTGGACAGAGAACCAGCTACACCCCTTCTAACCCCAACCCAGCAGATAGTAACCCAGTTCCAGTTGACACAACACTGTCTCCACCACAGAGCACCCAAACACGAGCAGTTAGTAAGGGAACTGCAGTGCCCAAAGCACGAGGACCACCACTCCGAATCCCAACTCAACGCTTAAAGGAGAAGAAGATTTGTTCTTAGGTCAGGTTCTATAGCTATGGTTCATACTCCTTTGCTCTTGCATGACTGTATTTACTCATACCAACTATTTTCAAATTTGAAGGATGGAATTGAAACTCCAATGGCGCAACAGGTATGTTTTGAACCTGTTTCTTTAACTGGTTTGCTGTTGTAACCTACTCTATCTTGATTTCAGTTTCAATTGAATAAACAGTTATGTTCTCATGTCGTGCACATTACAAGTGTTGTTATTGCTCTATAGTTACCCACACTTATATTCTGTCTATTCTGCTTTGTCTTGAACAAATATTATTTGAACTGTGTCTCTATCTTTATTTGGCAACAAAAACTAGAATGATATAGACCATAAAGTGACCATGGTACATAGATATATGTTTGTTTCATGCTGTTATCCTGTCCACTTTAGTACTGAACTCATTTACCAAAATGAGTTTCATATACAACATGGTAAACATGTGATGTGTCTGCTTGTTTCTCTTTTAGAATGCAGACAAAATATTGGAGAACAGTACCCCGTTATGCAATGGTAAAGGAAGTAATGCAGATAAGGTTCAAGATAGTGAGGCATCCCTGTTGGTCTCCAAGAAAGCTGAAAAAAACTATCTTGACGACAGTGAGGGAACCCAAAAGTCCTGTCTTGATGTAGTGTTCGAGTTACTGGCCACTACTGCTGGCACAAGCTCTTCGAACTCGCTGCCTGAATCAGTTCATCTTCTTGAGTCTCAACTTCAAGTTGAAAGACATTGATCATATGTGCTGCGAGAGGAAGCTGAAGGATTGAGGAAGTCCCTGCAGAATTCAGATGCATATTTTCTGGTGCAACAGCAAGCGCTGGAGGATTTAAGCGCCAAACAAGAGAAAGTTAATAAGCTTGCTAAGCATCTTGCCAGCATTAGGGGTACCCAGGATATTGTTTCTTGAGATCTTCTGAAGTGGTTTCAGTTCTGGATTTGTTTTGTTGCGGCGTTTATTTGCGCTGGTCGCCAACTTTGACAACCAGTGTATATGATATGCTGCTTTGTTCCCTATATTTGCACTGGTGGCAAACTTTGATGCCCAGTGGATGTAATATGTGTGATAGCCGTGATAGCCTAGCGTTAGTTGCTTGCGTATTTATTTCCTTATTGTCTTGTTTAATTGTTTGCTTGTAGTCATTGCAGTTCTTTTTCCGCGGTTAGCTAGTGGCTGCAATAACCTATTTTTTAAAACTAGGCCACAATAACCATGGGCTAATATTTACTGTAGTGACACTGGGCCTCCTACTGGCCGTAGAAACAGTGGGCATTCTACGGGCCGTAAAACAATGGGCCTTCTACGGGCCGTAGAAACAATGGGCCTTCTGCGGGCCGTATTATCAATGGGCCTTATATGGGCCGTATAATCGATTGGCCAAACATGGGCCAAACAAACCGCATTATGGCCGTAAACGGGCTAGAGTTGGAATCGTCCGTTCATGGGCCGACCATATCGGGCCATCGTTAATAGGCCGTATTTGATGACGCTATGAAATCGGCCCAACGTATTAACGGACCACAAACGGGCCGACTGTAACCACGGGCTGAATTTGGCCCACAAGCAGAAAATGACAGTAACGGGCCGTAATTAAAGGGATGCTGGAAATGATCCCAAGAATAAATGGGCTCTGAGAAGGCCGAAAGATAACATGGGCTGGAAACGGCCCAACGGAATAACGGGCCGTTAATGGGTATAAAGTGATACACTGTTCATTACGGGCCAGTTTCACCACGGGCCGTTAATGGGTGTAAAGTGATACACTGTTCATTATGGGCCAGTTTCACCACGGGCCGTTAGTAGGCCAAGAGTTACATAGGGCCTTAGATGGGCCGAAAGACGTCATGGGCCATACATGGGCCAGAAGTGAAAACGGGTTGGAATCATATTGGATGGCCCAGATGACGCTACTGGGCCTAATTCGGATAGGGCATAACGGGCCTTGGGTTAACGGGCTATAAATGGGCTATATTCGAACAACCCATTAACAGGCTTTCCATGGGCCGGCCCACCAGCTTTTGACCAAGTCAAACGGGCCAGCCTTTTCACAGGAATGGGCCTCTGTTGGGCCGTGCCACGTGTCGACGTATCATAGGCGCCTATCTGACCCACTGACGAGCTGACACGTGTTTCGTCCGGCCAATAAGAATTTTACACGTGGAAATTTCCCATTGGTCGGGCTGTTAGCGGGTTATCGGATCCAAAACCCGACCCGATAGCTTAACGACGTTCCGTTACGGTGGATGCCACGTGTCGGTCACCCTTGACGAAAGCACTTCTGTGACGCGCGATTTATCGTCATGGAAGTGAACACTTCCGTGATGATAATTTTGGTAATGTCATGGAACACTTCTACAACAGCACAGGTATGACTATCTTGATTCTATCATAAATTTCTCATGGATGTACATGCATGACAAAAAAAGAGACCTACTATGACAAACACGTAACATCACGGAAGTGTATTTTTTTGTAGTGCATTATGCAAGCAACCCAAGAATTGGAGGAAGTAAGAATGTTGCATTTGAAGACAGAGGAGGTCCTGCTGTTTCTGCTATCTGAAGCCCAAGGTAATCCCGGTTCTTCTTTAGATACCAGTTGAAATTGTCATTAGATTATTGTACTTGCATGTTGTGTCATGTCTCTGAATGGATTATGTTGCAAGAGACCCCCTATGTTGTCCATGTGTTGTAATGATCCGAATTTTTTAGGCGAGGTAATCCTCAGTACTTGTATGATTGACATAAGGTGAACTGTTTTTCGTGTGAGCATATTGTATTGGATGAAATAACTGTTTGACTCAGAGTGTATCCAACCTACTGAATTCGAAGATCACGGCATTTCTAAATCATAATCGTATATAAAGGTGGAATAAATCTTTGTTGTGGTTTTGAAGAAATAAATAACAAAACATATAATTATCTGTGGATATTCGTAATCGAATACAAATTAGATTTGAATTTAGTTAGCTAGGTCCCAGGGCAAACGTGAATGCTAATTCTCCCAAGTTTTGAACGAAGCGGCTAAACACCCACTATAATTTGTGGGCTGCCCGAAGCAAGTGTTTGTGAGATGGAAATTACTGTCTACCCTTGATACTTGACATCCTTATCGACCGGATTTACACTGCTGTCAATAGGGGTAGACTAGTAACTTCAATCAGACGTGACACGACGGCCTCTGAGCCCATTCAGACACGGTGGGCGCCAAACGTGGGCGGCAAAACACATTTGATTCAAGCTCGTCCGAAAGACATGTGTCTCTTCCTCCATTTCCCCATTCATACACGGTGGGCGGCAAAACAAACTCTCCTCGTTCGAAATCGATGTAGGCTAATATTTTAAATAGGGTTCAGATGTGTAACTTCCATCAGACGTGACACACCCGCCCTACCTATCAGCCCCGTTCATACACCGTGGGCGCCAACCGTGGGCGGAAAAACACCCTCTCCTCGCCCGAAATAGTTACCGGCAAATATTTGGGAGATGCAAGAT
Source organism: Aegilops umbellulata (assembly GCA_032464435.1). Classification (NCBI taxonomy): domain Eukaryota; kingdom Viridiplantae; phylum Streptophyta; class Magnoliopsida; order Poales; family Poaceae; genus Aegilops; species Aegilops umbellulata. Next base: position 382,185,204 of record CP136054.1, read on the forward strand.
TACCGTCCTATCCCCAACCGACACGATGTCCGAAATTTTAAACGGGGGATAAGTTCGTAACTTTCCCCCATTTCAGAGAAGCGTGTCCCAAAGTTTGAGATCCCCCTCCCCTCCATTTCCCCATTCATACACCGTCGGCGGCACGACAACCTCCGCACTGTGGCCAGCCTCCTCCGTCCGCCACCCCATCCTCCACCTTGTCGGAGCCGCTACCCCTCCCCGTCGTCCACTTCAAGAGATGGACGTCTCTCATCCATGGCGCTGGACCAGGATCTGTTCATCACCACCTCTCGCTTCATCGGCGTCGTCGTCCACCTTGCCGTTGCCGCTCCTACGACCACCTCATCCACGGCAACAGGATATATCCCCCGACCCGGCCGTCTGCCGTCTAAAGTCTTCTTCCCCACCGCCGATAGCCATCGCACCCGCAACACCCTCAACGTATAAGCATAGGCCTACACGGCGTCACAAGAGAGGTGGTACTCTTCCATATGTGCTTAAGTTATTGATCTCACCCGAAAAATAGATCGTAATTTGTTTACTCTACTTTTCTTGTCCGTACCAAATCGTAGTGGCTAGTTGAAAGCAAACATTGGTTGTGAAGTAGCTTTGTCCGGTTTGCACCTTCAGATCCGCCATGGCACAGGCCTATACTCGTAAAGCTTATGGTTTCCCCCTTTATATTCACTAGCATCATTGTAGGTGCTTCGTGTCGTGCTAGCACTGCTCCTCAAGACCTCAACCCAAAGCTTACGTGTTGAAACACGCATCGGATATGATGCTCATATCACTAAAACAGAGAACATTTAATTGGTCACCTAATGTTCCTATATTCGTTTCGAAAAGCATGTGCGCCACCCACTAGTCCAGCTAGTTCCACTTTCCTGATTTTTCTCTTGATGCTTAGGGTTTTCCCCTTTTATCTACTCTACTACGATCTGTGTAGGTGCTTTCTGTCGTACTAGCATTACTCCACCCTTCAAGCTAAACAACACAACACTCAGAATTCGAAAGCTTAGTTGTTCAAATATGATTGTGATATGATACTGATATTTGTTAACCGACACATTTAATTGGTTAGCTAAAGGTCCCACTTGAGTTTCCAAATGCATGTCGCGACATATAGAGAGACAGCATAATTGCATTTCTTTGTCACTTGCTGACCGTACTTTCTTGTCCATACCAAATCTTAGTTGTTATTTCAAAGCAAACATCGGTTGCTAACTACCCTTTGCGCGGTTTGCAGCTTCAGATCTGCCATCCCACTACCACGGTCAACACTGTACTCATCATGCTTATGTTTTCCCCATTTTATGATGACCACAATCAGCCTACGCGGTTCGTGTCATAATAGCACTGCTCCACCCATCGAGCTAAACAAGCTTAGTTGTACAAATTCATATCTGATATTATTGCTGATATTAGTAAAACTAAGAGATGTTTAATTGGTTAGCTAAATGTTCCTACTTTAGTTTCGAAATTCATGTGAGCCACATATGGAGAGACCGGAAAGGATAGTATTTCTCTGTGCGCTCTGGTTCATCATGGGTGGCCAACCGACATTGTATTGAAAGACTTGTAATATCTTCCATCTGCTTGCTCTTCTGCTCTTCTTTAAGATAATACTCTTCTCTTGCGGTCGACTGGTCAGGTCGAGTTGTTCTCCCTTAGTATGTTTTGAATCTGTCAGGTCAGGTCGACTTGTTCTTCTTTACTATATGTTGAAGCTATCATTTGCGAAGTGTCATCACTTCTGGAGCTCTCATATTTTGAGTAGTAGGCCACATTATTTTTAATGCACACAACAAATTACAGCATGCATGGCATCTTTTAAAATAATTGCAGAGATAGCACAAAGGGGTTTACATGGAGGTAGTATTGGACTAGAATCACTTCTGCATTACAAAGAGAATCTCACTTGTTTTTATGTTTTCATGCATGTCAGATATTGAACATTATCGAAATGAATATGAGAATGGGCGCACGAGAGGAATATTGCGGAACAATCCACTGGCTAACAAACATGGCATGGTGTAGGATGGCCTATCTTATTCACCCATCAAGGTGCTTGCTCTAACTTTGCAAAGTTGTATTGGTCGGACATATTTTCCATCTGACCTCTTGCATTACTTCTACTTTGTTACACCATCTGCTTAGTTTAAGCATCATATATGAGTATATGCCATACCTATCCATTTTCTGTACCTATTCCATGTGTCGTCACACTATGTTTTTCCAGTCAAATGTTGTTCTTTCGTAATAGATGTCCGAAAGGAAGAGGGTGAGTGCAGATCCTCAAGGAGTACAAACTAGGTATTTGGAAAAGGTACGGATACCTGTTAAATCAGATAGATCAGCAGCCACAGAAAACACAGGCCCAACTGTACCACACTTTACCCCTACTCCAGTGGCCAAACCCCTATTAGAACTGCTGGGAGCCCAGCGTCAGGTACTGTCTATGATATCAATTCAAAATTTGAACTCCTAAATTTCTGCTTGTGCCTTACCTTCTCTCTTGTTTGAAAACTAATTTCAGATGAATCTCCTTGCTCAAAGGATCATACGATCTCAAAACAATAATGGGCTCTGCATTGCTCTTGTCAGTACCTCTCTCCCTTTTGCCTTGTAACGCTGTACTTAATTAATTGCTATTTGATTATGTATCATCAGTCTGCACCTGAGCTTCATTATCCTCTGTTTCTTCCAATATTATTTGATCTATATTTACTCTTTGCAAAATGTAGAATAATAGCAACACTTATGAAGAATTTTCTTTGGGGGATTTATTGAATTATCCTTCCATCAACATGGAGAAGGGCTTTGTCCAGCCCTTGTTAACATGTAATGTAAGTTCATCCTTCTCAAGCCTTCAAACTTTGTTCTAGTATAGATTTTGATAGGCATCATTTCCTGCACTGTTGTTTGTTTTGCTGTTTACATCTGATTGGATGTTTGCAACAACTACCAGTTTCAAATTGTAGTTGTAAAAACATGTTCCTTATGCAGAACAGATCCATTTATTTGCTTATATAATTGTGAAACCTGCTACGTGTCTCCTTGTTTCTCTTTCAGACTCGTATCTCTTACGCCAGGCAGAACTTTAGGGAAGATAGTGAGCCAAACCATCTTGAGGATAATTACAGCCGGACTATATCCTTTGGCCGGACTGTTGGACTATGAGGATACAAGATTGAAGACTTCGTCTCGTGTCCGGATGGGACTCTCCTTGGCGTGGAAGGCAAGCTTGGCGATACGGATATGTAGATCTCCTCCCATTGTAACCGACTCTGTGTAACCCTAGCCCCCTCCGGTGTCTATATAAACCGGAGGGTTTAGTCCGTAGGACAAGAACAACAATCATACCATAGGCTATCTTCAAGGGTTTAGCCTCTATGATCTCGTGGTAGATCAACTCTTGGACTACTCATATCATCAAGATCAATCAAGCAGGAAGTAGGGTATTACCTCCATCGTGAGGGCCCGAACCTGGGTAAACATTGTATCCCTTACCTCCTGTTACCATCCGCCTTAGACGCACAGTTCGGGACCCCCTACCCGAGATCCGCCGGTTTTGACACTGACATTGGTGCTTTCATTGAGAGTTCCACTTTGTCGTCATCGTAAGGCTCGATGGCCCCTTCGATCATCGACAATGATGCGGTCCTGGGTGAGGTCTTCCTCCCCGGACAGATCTTCGTATTCGGCAGCTTCGCACTACGGGCCAACTCGTTTGGCCATCTGGAGCAGATCGAGAGCTACGCCCCTGGCCAGCAGGTTTGGAAACTTGAATTACACTGCCGATATCCGCGGAGACTTGATCTTCGACGGATTTAGGCCCATGGCAGGTGTGCCGCACGATCGCGACAAGCACGATATAGCTCTATCGTCGGACAGAGTACGGGAGATCACGCCAGCAACCACTCCGGCCTTCAGCCCGGAACAGATTGCGCCATCCGAGGACGGGCGGATAGACCCCGCCTTGGAGGATGCATCCTTAGTGGCGATAGAGCCGGATACTGGCCTTACCCCTCACAAGAGTCGTTACGCCGGACTACTGGACTCATCTCCGACCACGGACTCAGAACCGCTCGCACCCATACCTATCGTATCCAATTGGGCGTCGATCATGGAGTTCACCTCCGCGGATATCTTTCAGCACTCGCTCTTCGGCGACATACTGAACTCGTTAAAATCTCTCTCCCTGTCCGGAGAACCTTGGGTGAACTATGCCCGGCTAGAGTGGGATGCGGATGGCGAAGAAATTCACTCCCCACCCACCACCCAATTAGTAGCCACTGTCGACGACTTAACCGACATGCTCGACTTCGACTCCGAAGACATCGATGGCATGGACAACTTTGAAGGAGACGAACAAGAACCACTGCCCACGGGGCATTGGACGGCCACCTCATGATATGATATATATATGGTGGACACACCCAAAGAAGGCAATGGCAAAAAGACAACTGAGGATGACCCCTCCAAAAAGCAATCCCAGCGCCGACGTCAGCGGCACCGCTCTAAGTCTCGCCATAGCAAAAGCGGTGATACCGACACGGGAGATAAAAGTACCCCGGACAGTGCCGAAGATGGTGACAATCCCCTCTAGCACGATCTAGAGCCGGAGGATGAACAAGCCAGCCCTCCTAAGAGAGCGCTAGAGGGAGAAACGGAGGACGACAACTATATGCCTCTCTCCGAAGACGAAGCGAGCCTCGACGACGAAGAATTTGTCGTGCCTGAGGATCCCGTCGAGCAGGAGCGCTTTAAGCGCCGGCTTATAGCCACAGCAAATAGCCTGAAGAAAAAGCAGCAACAACTTCGAGCTGATCAGGATATGCTAGCAGATAGATGGACTGAAGTCCTTGCGGCCGAGGAATATGAACTCGAATGCCCTTCCAAGGGTTACCCAAAGCGCAGGCTGCTACCCCGACTTGAGGAGGAAGCATGGAAACCTACATCACCAGCGTACGATGCGGCTGATCGCCCACCTCGTGGCCGAGATAGAGAGGCAATCCGGCCTGAAAATCAGCCTGCACCCCGCCGCCATTCAAACAAAAATACCAAGGCACCGTGAAACACGCGAGACATGTGAGACGTATTGGAAGACAGGGCAAAACACGCAAGATCAGTCTACGGATCACGAGGCCATGCCCCTACAAGGGACGGTGACCGCCCCGCCGGATACAGTAAAATCAAGTCCGAACGGGTCGAATACAGCAGGCAGGACTCATACGAGCTACGTCGCGACATAGCCCAGCACAGAGGCGCGGCACACCCCCTATGCTTCACTGATGAAGTAATGGAGCATGAATTCCTAGAAGGTTTTAAACCTGTAAATATCGAATCATATGATGGTACAACGGATCCCGTGGTATGGATCGAGGACTTCCTCCTCCACATTCACATGGCCCGCGGTGATGATCTACATGCCATCAAGTACCTCCCGTTAAAACTTAAAGGACCAGCTCAGCATTGGCTGAACAGCTTGCCAGCAGACTCCGTTGGCTGTTGGGAGGATCTGGAAGACGCATTCCTCGACAACTTCCAGGGCACTTATGTGCGACCACCAGATGCCGATGACTTGAGCCACATAATTCAGCAGCAAGGGGAATCGGCCAGGCAATTCTTAGCGGCATTTAAATTGTCGACTGTCCGTATGCAGAAGCCTTAGCGGCATTTAAGCACAACATCCGTGATGAGTGGCTTGCCCGGCACCTCGGCCAGGAAAAGCCAAAGTCTATGGCAGCACTCACGACACTCATGACCCGCTTCTGCGCGGGAGAGGATAGCTGGCTGGCTCGTAGCAATAACATATCAAGGAACCTTGGCACTTTAGATACCAAGAACAGTAACGGCAGGCCACGTCGCAGCAAACACAAGCGCCGCAGCAACAGCGATAACGCCGAAGATATGACAGTCAATGCCGGATTCAGAGGCTTTAAATCCGGTCAGCGGAAAAAGCCATTCAAAAGAAGCACTCCAGGCTCGTCCATTTTGGACCGCATACTCGATCGCTCATGTCAAATCCACGGCACCCCCGGTAAGCCAGCCAATCACACCAACAGAGAATGTTGGGTGTTCAAGCAGCCTGGCAAGTTAAACGCCGAAAATAACAAGGGGCTGCGCAGCAATGACGAGGAGGAGCCACGGCCACCGAACACGGGAGGACAGAAGAGGTTCCCCCCGCAAGTGAGGACGGTGAACATGATATGCGCAACCCACATCCCCAAGAGGGTACGGAAGCGTGCACTAAGGGATGTATATGCGATGGAGCCCGTCGCCCCAAAGTTCAACCCATGGTCCTCTGGTCCGATCACCTTCGATCACAGGGACCACCCCACTAGTATCCGTCAGGGCGGATCTGTTGCCTTGGTCCTAGACCCCATCATTGATGGATTTCACCTCACTCGAGTCCTTATGGACGGCGGCAGCAGCCTGAACCGGCTCTAACAGGATACAGTGCGCAAAATGGGTATAGACCTCTCGAGGATCAAGCCCACAAAAACGACCTTTAAAGGCGTCATCCCAGGTGTAGAGGCCCACTGTACGGGTTCAATCACGCTGGAAGTGGTCTTCGGATCTCCGGACAACTTCTAAAGCGAGGAGTTAATCTTCGATATCGTCTCGTTCCGCAGCGGCTATCACGCACTGCTGGGGCGAACCGCTTTTGCAAAATTCAATGCGGTATCACATTATGCATACCTCAAGCTCAAGGTGCCAGGACCTAGGGGGGCCATCACAGTCAATGGAAACACAAAGCGCTCACTCCGTATGGAGGAGCACACTGCGGCCCTCGCAGCGGAGGCACAAAGCAGCCTTTTAAGGCAGTCCACCAGTTTGGCGATAAAGCCCCCGGACACCGTCTAGCACGTCCGGAGTAACCTACAACAGGATTGCCTGGTCCGTTCAGAGCTCGCCTAGCAATTTTGCCCCTGCCCAAGTCTCCGCCGAACGGCGAAATTTATGCAACGCGTACATAATTACACATTGAAAATACCATGGGTATAGGCAGGGGCACGATCATGGCGCGTCCCATAATGCGGATCAACCACGCTAGGGGCTTACTACCTTCATCACTCTCTCTCTCTTTCAGGACTCTACTCTCTGGAAGGCCTATCCGGCAGCACGATTGCCGGACACATGATACAACACCCATGGGGGCAGGCAGCCACGTGGTACAACGGAATCCCCAGGTGGTCTCTGATAACAAAATACCTGCTTTAAGATACCAGTCCGCAGCTTGCCCTCGGATGGTACATGTCAAATAGTCCTAATTTTTGCTTACCGCACTACTTGTATCAGTATGCTTCGACGCATTTTTCGAATAAACAATGCATAGCACAAGTCTATTATCGCATTCTATATACTTTTATATATATATGTTTATTTATGACAGTTAGCACCCGTACACTCTATAGTACGGCCAACACGCCAGGGGCTTCTATATACCCCATAATACGGCGTGAAAAGTATGAACACTTTCGACAGTGCGGCACCCCGAACTTATAGCATTATATGCATCAGCTCCGAATCATGTCTTGGGTCAATAGTTGGGTTTGCCCAGTTCCCACGTTTTGGTACCTTACGTTCCGCTATATCGGCTAAGGTAGCACTCGGAGAACTACTGCGATTGTGTCCCGGTTCTTCGGGACGAGCACCTCAGTAGAGAAAGCTAAAACAGACTGTCATGATAAGGCGAGAGCTGGTCGCTATTCGAGAGGTCTCAAGTCCCTAAAGACTTTTTCCGCTTCGGGCGAGGAGTCGGCCTTGTATGACTTAGGCGTGTATAGCGCCCCAACTTCGGACTTCCGAATACTAGGGGCTTCGCCAAAATTTGAAATTGTAGACTTCTATGGCTAAGTGAGAGTGATAAAGCATTATTGTCTGATTGCCTGGTTCGCTGCGCTGAGCACCTCCCTCGAAGGACCCAAATATGGAAAAAGATTGCTCAGATTTATCCCGAACACCCCAGCACTAGTTGCATGGGGGCAGAAGCCGACGACTGGCCAACTCTTAGATTTTATAAACGGCCGCACAGAAGGTAATATTTTAAATACAAAAGCGTTGCATAGCGCACATGAACTAGTTTTCATAATTCGCGATCACATGAGCAAGTTCATTCAAAGATTACATCTTTGGTACACTCGTCCGCCATGAGACGGGCACCCTTCAGGACACCTTCATAATACATTTCGGGGTGGCGATGCTCCTTGCCCTGCGGCGGCCCCTCCTTCACCAGCTTCTCGACGCCCATCTTGGCCCAGTGCACCTTCGCACGGGCAAAAGCCCTGCATGCACCTTCAATGCAGATGGACCGCTTTACGACTTCCAGCCGTGGGCAGGCATCTACAAGCCGCCTCACCAGGCCGAAGTAGCTGTTGGGAAGGGCATCGTCAGGCCACATCCGGACTATAAGGCCCTTCATGGCCTGTTCGGCCGCCTTGTGGAGCTCGACCAGTTGCTTCAGCTGGTCGATCATGGGCATAGGGTGTTCGGTCCCAGAATACTGAGACCAGAACACCCCCTCCGTCGAGATCCCCTCCTCGGCCCGGTAGAACTCCGCGGCATCGGACGCACTGCGGGGCAGATCTGCGAACGCCCCTGGAGAGCTCCGAACTCGGGTAAGTAAGTAGAAATTTTCTTTCACATGCTTGCTTTGCATAATGAATGCCTTACCCACCGCTATCTTCTTCACCGCCTCAATCTCCTGGAGGGCCTTTTGGGCTTCGGCCTTGGCATGTTTTGCGCTTTCGAGGGCCTGGGCAAGCTCGGACTCTCATGTCTTCGAGTGAAGCTCCAAGGACTCGTGCTTCTTCACGAGCGCCTAGAGCTCTTGCTGCACCTTGCCTACTCGGGCTTCTTGTTTTTCTCGCTCGAGGCGCTCCATGGCCGCATTGTTTTCCACCTCGGACAGTGCCTGCTTCAGGGTCGCCACTTCGGTCGTGGTCCCTGGCACATTCATGATGATCCTATTATCCTGCAACCAAATTTTTCCTTCTTCTTTATAAACAAGGTATTGCTTACCTTCGTTCTCCTCGAGCTGCTTCTTGGCACGGCTCAGTTCCTCCTTGGACCGCTCGAGGTTCTGCTTCAGTGCGGCGACCTCCGCAGTACGTGCGGCAGCGGCCAGCAGTAAAGCCTGTATACGCATATAGACATATTCGGATTAGACTCCTGCAGTTATTATTCGATCCTCTATTCGGCTTTTCTTTCCGAACGCCGAACAGAGCATCAGGGGCTACTATCTATACGGCAATATTTTCCTACATTTCGATTACTCACCTCAAAGCCTGTTAGGAGGCTGGCACATGCTTCAATCAGTCCGCTCTTGGCACACTAAACCTTTTTGATCACCACACTCATGATAGTGCGGTGCTCCTTGTCGATGGAAGCGCTGCGAAGCACTTCCAGATGTTGTCCGGTGCCTCTGGGTGGATAGAGGTCACCGGCACAGGCAGCTTGCCCCTCTTAGCAGGGGGTCGCCTGCAAGAGTCCGGGACCACTGGTGGGTCCGGCGCGGTGTTCGGCTGAGGGCCAAACTTGGAGCCCGTGGGAGTCTTGCTCCCTTTACGCCCAGGGTCCGGAAGGTTGCCTTGAGGAACCTTCAGGACTACCTCCCCTCGGCTTGGTCCCCTTTGAGACAACACCTCGACGTTGTCCGTAGGGCGAGGGGTGCAAGCGATCGGAAGTGATCCGCTACTCATAGCCGACGGGTCCAAAGAACCGTCCGACGAAGATACGTCGATGCGGGCTCGGGGCGGACTGCATAATTATATTCAGCGTAAGGAGAAGCAGTGCAATAAAAGCGTACCATGAATTACTCTGGTATCCAAATACTTACGACTTCGCCAGGGGCTTGTCCCTGGTCAACCACTCATCTTCGCTATGAGCGGCGGTCGTGGAGCAGTCCGGAAGGAGAGTCCTTCCCTTCTTGGACCCTCCGGCCTCCCCGATTGGGGCGGACTTCCTCTTCTTGCCTCCCTCGACTGGAGGGGGAGAATCTTCATCTTCCTCCTCCTCGTCTTCACGAGAGGAGTGCGTCTTGGAGTTATCGGATGATGAGTCTGATACCACCTGACGGCGGGAACTTTTTTGAGTCCCCGCGGCCTTCTTCTTGGCCTTCTTCTCCGGCACCTCGTAGGGTGCCGTAGTCGGCATCTCCATTAGGAGAGCGTCTGCTGGATCTTTGGGCAGGGGCGCCTGGCAGTTGATCTGCTCCGCTGTGTCCTCCTAGTCTTGTCAAAGGCATAGAAGCTCAGATCCCGCACACGATTAAGCTGGGGAAAGTAAACATCCTACAAGGTTTAGGAACCTTACCGGATTCGCAGGGCGCTTCGCGCTAAGCTCGCGGTCCTCGGTAAGGGAAGGAGGGGCCTCGGCGCCCTTGAACAGCACCCTCCAGACATCCTTGTGTGTCGTGTCAAAAAGATCACGCAGAGTCAGGTGCTGGGCCGGGTCAAACTCCCATAAATTGAACGCCCGTTGTTGACACGGGAGGATCCGTCGGAAGAGCATGACCTGGACTACGTTGACAAGCTTAAGCTTCTTGCTTATCATGTTCCGGATACATTTCTGGAGTCCGACCAGCTCCACTGATGGACCCCAGGACATGCCCTTCTCTATCCAGGAGGTGATCCGCGTGGGGATTCCGGATCGAAACTCGGGGGCCGCCACCCAGTTGGTGTCACGCGGCTCGGTGATGTAGAACCACCCCGATTTCCACCCCTTTATGGTCTCCACATAGGTGCCCTCGAGCCATGTAACATTGGGCATTTTGCCCACCATGGCGCCTCCGCATTCCGCTTGCTGGCCGCCTACAACCTTCAGCTTGACATTGAAGGTCTTTAGCCACAGGTCAAAGTGGGGCTAGATGCGGAGGAAGGCCTCGCACATGACGATAAACGCCGAGATGTTGAGGATGAAGTGCGGGGCCAGATCATGGAAGTCCAACCCATAGTAGAACATGAGGCCGTGGACAAACGAGTGAAGGGGGAATCCCAGTCCACGGACAAAGTGGGTGAGGAAAAGTACCCTCTCGTAAGATTCCGGGGTAGGGACAATCTGCCCTTTGTCGGGCAGCCGGTGCACGATATGCGCGGCCAAGTATCCGCCCCCCCCCCCCCCCGCAGCTTGCTGATGTCCTCCTCCGTGATGGTGGATTTCATCAACTTGCTTCCCGCTTCGAACATGGTTGGAGTGGTGTGAGGAGAAAGGTGCGAACTTGGGTGTTGGAGCTCGAGTGCGCGGGAATGGATGAGCAAGGAGGAAGAAGGCGTGGGTGAGAAAGGGTGAACTCTTATCCCTTTATAAAGGCAGACGATACTATACGCCCCTCCTAGCCTGGTAAACCCGCTTATACCCCAAGCGCCGCGATTGATGGCGTGGTTGGGTTACCCACGCCTGTATTGATGAGAATCCCGTGATAAGGGGACACGATCTCTTCTTCGACAAGACGTGCCAAAGAAACTGCCTCGCGATATGCGCCAAGGCTGGTTGAGAAAAACGGTTCGAATAATGACCGGGCCGTGGTATGATATCGAGTGCGTCAGCGGATTAGATTGGTGGAAATATTATTCTCCCTACGGTGGTATGTGGAACTTGTTTTGCAGGGCCGGACACTATTCTTGTGTTCAAGATCTTCTATGGAGTATTCGGAGCAGGAACCCGCCTTGCAATGCCGAAGACAATCTACGCGCCGGACTCATCGTCATTGAAGCCTGTTTCAGGGGCTACTGAGGGAGTCCGGAATTAGGGGGTATCCGGACAGCCGGACTATATCCTTTGGCCGGACTGTTGGACTATGAAGATACAAGATTGAAGACTTCATCTCGTGTCTGGATGGGACTCTCCTTGGCGTGGAAGGCAAGCTTGGCGATACGGATATGTAGATCTCCTCCCATTGTAACCGACTCTGTGGAACCCTAGCCCCCTCCGGTGTCTATATAAACCGGAGGGTTTAGTCCGTAGGACAAGAACAACAATCATACCATAGGCTAGCTTCAAGGGTTTAGCCTCTACGATCTCGTGGTAGATCAACTCTTGTACTAATCATATCATCAAGATCAATCAAGCAGGAAGTAGGGTATTACCTCCATCGTGAGGGCCCGAACCTGGGTAAACATTGTGTCCCTTGCCTCCTGTTACCATCCGCCTTAGACGCCCAGTTCGGGACCCCCTACCCGAGATCCGTCGGTTTTGACACCGACAAGTGGAAAGTTGGATGAACTTATGAAATTATTTGCTACTAAGAGTGTTACTTTTTATCCTAATGATATGCCTTTGTCTACTTTGATTGAGAATAATAATGAATCTATGGATGTGAATTTTGTTGGTAGTAATAATTTTGGTAACAACGCGTATAGAGGAAACTTTAATCCTAGGCCTTATCCTAGTAATTCCTCTAATAACTATGGTAATTCCTACAACAACTCTTATGGAAATTTTAATAAGACGCCCTCTGAATTTTAGACTAGTGTTAAAGAGTTTACGACTTTGCAAAAGAATTTCAATGCTTTGCTTGAAGAGAAATTGCTTAAAGTTGATGATTTGGCTAGGCACATTGATATAATTTCTCTTGATGTTGATTCTTTAAAACCTAGATCTATTCGTCCTAAGCATGATATCAATGAGTCTCTCAAAGCCATGAGAATTTCCATTGATGAGTGCAAAGGAAGAACCGCTAGGATGCGTGCTAAGAAAGATTCATTTATAAGAGTGTGTTCCTCTAGTTCCTTTGAAAATAAAGATGAAGATCTAGAAGTTATTGATGTGTCCCCTAATAAATCTTTGTTTTGCAATATGAATCTTGATAATGATGGGACTGAATATGATCCTCCTTTACCTAGGAGACATTCCAAAAATTCGGAGTTTTTTGATCTTGGCTAAAATTGTTAAAAGTGGGATTGAAGAGATCCAAACTCTAGATGTTAATGAACCCACTATTTGGATTTAAAGGAAATTAATTATGATAATCGCTCGTTGATAGATTGTATTTCCTTGTTGCAATCCGTGCTAAATTCTCCTCATGCTTATAGTCAAAATAAAGCTTTTACCAAACATATCGTTGATGCTCTGATGCAATCTTATGAAGAAAAACTTGAGTTGGAAGTTTCTATCCCTAGAAAACTTTATGATGAGTGGTAAATTAAAATTAAAGATCATGAATGCTATGCTTTGTGTGATTTGGGTGCTAGTGTTTCCACGATTCCAAAGACTTTATGTGACTTGCTAGGTTTCCGTGATTTTGATGATTGCTCTCTAAACTTGCACCTTGCGGATTCCACTATTAAAAAACCTATGGGAAGAATTAAGGATGTTCTTATTGTTGCAAATAGGAATTATGTTCCCCTAGATTTTATTGTTCTTGATATAGATTGCAATTCTTCATGTCCTATTATTCTTGGTAGACCTTTCCTTAGAACGATTGGTGCAATTATTGATATGAAGGAAGAGAATATTAGATTCCAATTTCCATTAAAGAAAGCATGGAACACTTCCCTAGGAAGAAAATAAAATTACCATATTAATCTATTATGAGAACCACTTATGGATTGCCTACCAAAGATGGCAATACCTAGAACTATCCTTGTTTTTATGCCTAGCTAGGGGCGTTAAACGATAGCGCTTGTTGGGAGGCAACCCGATTTTATTTTTAGTTTTTTTTACTTTTTGCTTCTGTTTAGGAATAAATATTTGTTCTAGCCTCTGGTTAGATGTGCTTTTATGTTTTAGTTAGTGTTTATGCCAAGTTAAACTTATAGGATCTTCTTGGATGATAGTTATTTGATCTTGCTGTAATTTCCGGAAACTTTCTGTTCACGAAAGTAATTGTTAAAAATCACCAGAACGTGATAAAATATTGATTCCAAATGCTATTGATCAATAAAAAAATTGTCTAGGCCGTCCTATTTTGGTAGATGTTTTGGAGTTCCATAAGTTTGCATTAGTTACAGATTACTACAGACTGTTCTGTTTTTCACAAATTCTGTTTTTCATGTGTTGTTTGCTTATTTTGATGAATCTATGGCTAGTAAAAGAGTTTATAAACCATAGAGAAGTTGGAATACAATAGGTTTAACACCAATATAAATAAATAATGAGTTCATTACAGTACCTTGAAGTGGTCTTTTGTTTTCTTTCACTAACGGAGCTCACGAGATTTTCTGCTAAGTTTTGTGTTGTGAAGTTTTTAAGTTTTGGGTAAAAGATTCGACGGATTATGGAACAAGGAGTGGAAAGAGCCTAATCTTGGGGATGCCCATGGCATTCCCAATATAATCTAAGTACACCATAAAGCCAAAGCTTGGGGATGCCCCGGAAGGCATCCCCTCTTTCGTCTACTTCCATCGGTAGCTTTACTTGGAGCTATATTTTTATTCACCAAATAATATGTGTTTTGCTTGGAGCGTCTTGTATTATTTGAGTCTTTATTTGTTAGTTTACCACAATCATCTTTGCTGTACACACCTTTTGAGAGAGACACACATGATTCGGAAACTATTAGAATACTCTATGTGCTTCACTTATATCTTTTGAGTTATATAGTTTTGCTCTAGTACTTCACTTATATCTTTTAGAGCACGGTGGTGGATTTGTTTTATAGAAAATATTGATCTATCATGCTTCACTTATATTAATTTGAGAGTCTTAAAATAGCATGGCAAGTTGCTTTAATTAATATCATGAGAAAATTGATGCTTGATAATTGTTTTGAGATATAAAGGTGGTAATATCATAGTTGTGCTAGTTGAGTAATTGTGGAATTGAAAAATACATGTGTTGGAGTTTGTGATTCCCGTAGCATGCACATATGGTGAACCGTTATGTAACGAAGTCGGAGCATGAAGTATTTGTTGATTGTCTTCCTTTGTGTGGCGGTCGGGATCGAGCAATGGTTAACTCCTACCAACCCTTCCCCTAGGAGCATGCGTAGTAGTACTTTGCTTCGAGGGCTAATAAATTTTTGCAATAAGTATATGAGTTATTTATGACTAATGTGAGTCCATGGATTATATGCACACTTACCTTTCCGCAATTTTCTAGCCTCTTCGGTACCGCGCATTGCCCTTTCTCACCTTGAGAGTTGGTGCAAACTTCGCCGGTGCATCCAAACCCCGTGATATGATACGCTCTATCACACATAAACCTCCTTATATCTTCCTAAAAACAGCCACCATACCTACCTATCATGGCATTTCCATAGCCATTCCGAGATATATTGCCATGCAACTTTCCATCGTTTCATTTATCATGACATGCTCCATCATTGTCATATTGCTTTGCATGATCATGTAATTGACATTGTATTTGTGGCAAAGCCACCGTTCATAATTCTTTCATACATGTCGCTCTTGATTTATTGCATATCCCGGTACACCACCGGAGGCATTCACATAGAGTCATATTTTGTTCCAAGTATTGAGTTGTAATTCATGAGTTGTAAGTAAATGAAGTGTGATGATCATCATTATTAGAGCATTGTCCAAAGTGAGGAAAGGATGGTGGAGACTATGATTCCCCCACAAGTCGGGATGAGAGTCCGGACTAAAAAAAAGAGGCCATAAAAAAAGAGAAAAGGCCCAAATAAAAAAATGTGAGAGAAAAAGAGAGAAGGGACAATGTTACTATCCTTTTACCACACTTGTGATTCAAAGTAGCACCATGATCTTCATAATAGAGAGTCTCTCATTTTTTTTCACTTTCATATACTAGTGGGAAATTTCATTATATAACTTGGCTTGTATATTCCAATGATGGGCTTCCTCAAATGACCGAGGTCTTCGTGAGCAAGCAAGTTGTATGCACACCCACTTAGCATGGCAATCCCTACTCCTCGCATTAACATCAATTGATGGGCATCTCCATAGCTCGTTGATGTGAGACTTTCTCCTTTTTCGTCTTCCCATATAACCCCTACCATTATACCTTATTCCACCATAGTGCTATATCCATGGCTTGTGCTCATGTATTGCGTAAGAGTTGAAAAGGCTGAAGCGCGTTAAAAGTATGAACCAATTGCTTGGCTAAAACCAGGATCGTACATGATATGAATATTTTGTGTGGAGAAGATGGAGCATAGCCAGACTATATGATTTTGTAGGGATAACTTGCTTGGGCTATGTTATTTTGATAAGACATAACTAGCGGTGCGACCCGCGCATTTGCGCGGCTAGATATATTTCATGTACTCATAGTTGGTATCATTTTGTTTGCAATTACCTATTATTAATTGTTGTTTAGTTTGGCCTTTATATGGGAATAATCATGGAGGTTATGGTGCATCCAAAGATATGTTTGTCTTAAACATGATATATATACTTTCTTGTCTTTTATCTTCAACTCCTTCTCATCAGACAATGTCTATTCTTACTAATATTTTGCTAACAACTTACACCTTTATAACCTTACCTTGGCACCTCTATCAACTCCCCATGTTGTTAGTGGCAATGGCAGAATAGACATGCTCATCATTCTCAATACCACCCTTAACTAAATATATTAGATTCTAACATCATATGTATTCAAAGCATTTCTCTCACTTGTCTTATAGGATTATGAGTACTGAAATTGACCTACATGGCCATGCATGATACTATGTTACCAAGGTATTTTAGCTCCAAACGGTATTTTACCATCTCCTAATAAAGTGTTCTACTTCTCCGAATATGACTATCACTCGCGTTGTTACATCTCACAACTATTACCAGTATATGTGTGGAAAATATTATTTGCAGCCCGATTCTTTTCTACTCACTGAATCACGACTAACGTAATGACTTCTAAAATAGATTGGTAATGTCCTTGTCCACATAATAAGACTTGTAATAACTATTTATTTATGTAATCAACAACTTTAGCTACATTGCTATAATATTTACTCAGAATATGATCTGAGATGGGGATATTTATCAAAATAATTATTGTTATTTAATATTTGAGGTATTTAAGATAGGCAAGTATTCAGTGATGGTATATCAACAAAACTAACCTCCCACAAAACAAACTAATTACTTTATATATATAGACACACACACACACACAAATTGATTATTGTTGTATGGTAAAGAGTTCCATGTCGATATATGATTGAAAGTATATCATAGTTTTTTCTGTGGTTGAACGTATGTCATAGTTAATTAGGAGCTCATATACCAATTTGTGGTGTGGATCGAAATAGTTGAAATATAAGACCTCCACATTCATATTCGCTTTTCTTTTTTTAGTTATATTGGCTTTTCCATTTTTTGAGGTATATTAATGCTACTCAGGCAGGTATGCAACCTTAAGGCAAAGACATGTACATATATGTATTGGTTCGTTTGCAGCCCCATTGTCCATTGCCCATGATCCCTATTGGATTCCTTAAGTTGTTTCGTCCTTATTGCTTCCTTCGTTTTTAAATATAAGTCTTTTTAAAGATTTTAATGCGGACTACATACGGAGTAAAATGAGTGAATCTATCTAAAATTTGTTTATATACATCCATATGTAGTCTTCATTGAAATCTTTCGAAAGACTTATATTTAGAAACTGACAGAGTAGGCTATATGCAATGTTCTAGCAATACTGTTTAGAACTGGTGGTACATAAGGAAGATGTGAGTTATGTTGTAAAAGTAAGGAAGCTATCAAGAGTAAGCAGGAAGTATCAAAATTTGTTGCCTTCGGTGTCATCTGTCGGGCCTTCCATCGATCCATTGCTTCATCACCCTTCTTTGGGTATCCGGGCGTCGTGGGTACCCAATATGCCCTGTGGTTTGCCTGCTTCGGCCTACGGACCATTATGGCGTAGCTGTCCATGCTCCCGCCCGGTCGTTCGTACTTGAGGACATTTGTGCCTGCTTTGATATACCGAGCATCATGGTTGCTGTCATGGTCCCGTTGGGTGTCGAGTGTACTGGAGGGCGTTCATGTCTACTTCGACCTGTTGAGCATCATGGTCGCTATCGTGCTCCCACTGGGCATCCGAGTGTGTACTGGAGAACGTTTCGTAATAGTTCGTGTAGAGAATATACAGGTATGTGCCCGTGTGCCTCTACTTGCGCATACACGTTCTTGCCAAGTATCATCAATCCATCTATGCCTGTATAGTCTCTTTGGATTGTATATTACGTCCCTTTACAGCCACGTTGACTAACTTCAAGGATCCTGATTGTATTTTGAGGCAACATGAAGAATCAATTAGCGTACTCATGTTGGCGAGTGATCGCACCTGCTCACATGCACATGCATGCATGCATACGAACGTGTGTTTGTGTTGGTGTTGTGTCTGCGAAAACCTTTCATTGCGTTCACTCCTCGAGTCGAATTGATGGTGCTGCCACAGCCCACAACCGCAAGTCAGCGACCACTTGCCACGCTATTGCGGTCCCGTCCCACGGCAGGCTCCTTTGCCGTTGTTGTCGTCGTCGTCGTCGCCGTCGTCGTCGCCCACACACCAGTAGGATCAGAAAATCGATCTAGTGAGTAGGTCAATACATCACGCCACTCTAAACTATAGATTACCGCTTGCATGGCAAGCTGCTTCAGCACCCGCACCGTTGTGCCGGCGAGAACTTGCGGAGCTTGCCATAGTCATGGGGCGTGGCTTCTTGCTTTTAGAAGCTTAAATCTTAGGTATGCATTAGAGAATCGTTGAGCATTCATCCTTGTACAACACATAATACGTTTTTACTTTCGTATGCACGTACGCGGACTGTTCATTATTTGGTGTGGCCGGAGTCTTCCTAGTTGGCAGCCGTAACATGCAATGGTTACGTGTGCTTGTTTTTTTTCTGTTCACGTGTGATTGTTCTGGACAACCCTTTTTAATAGAAAAGCCGTGTGAGACTTGGATATAGGTACGTGACATGCCAAACTGATTCATATGACTTTATTTGTATGTAAACGTTACATCTTTTTAATAGATCCATAAAAAAAGCCTTACATCTTTTTAATCTTCATCGTTAATATCTAAAATTGACATACGTGACATGCCAAACTGTTTCACATAACTTTATTTGTATGTAACGTTACATCTTTTAAATCTTAACCGTTAATATTTGAAATTGACGACCGAGATAATTTATTCTATGTGGACAACCGTAATCGCTAGTTTGCCTCTTGTCTTAATTATATAATAGATAGATGCCCCGCTACTAATTGTCCATAGGCTAGTCAAATTGATTGATGGTCGTGAAACTGGGCTAAACAGGTGCAGGTTCCTTTGTGTAGCGTGGCTAGCTTTGTAGAGTCCAACCTCGCTAAGGAAAAGAATCCAATCACAATAGATTTCGTGACCCTGTTGGACTCCTTTTGACTCATACCAATCTGAGTCCTCCTATACGGATTCATGTTGCACTTTTCCATCATAGGTTTGCTCCAAAAAAAAAATCCTTTTCCATAGATAATTGTACGTGACAGTTTTTTTATGTGCCAAACAGTGCATGTAATAAATATTTGTATGTAACGTATACATCTTAAAATCTGAGCCATTTATTTAGAAATCTAATGGCTATGATAATTTAATCTGTGTGGATGAACGCGATGGCTTGTTTTACTTATGTTTTAATTATATAATAGATTGCTTAGTTAGTATGCTTGAAATATTATTGTTTTTATGTCAACATTAAACTTTTATCTTGAATCATATCAAATCTGAACATTCATGCCACAATAAGAAGAATTACATTGAAATTATGCCAAGTAGCATTCCGCATAAAAAATTCTGTCTTTATCATTTACCTACTCGAGGACGAGCAGGAATTAAGCTTGGGGATGCTTGATACGCCTCCAACGTATCTATAATTTTTTATTGCTCCATGCTATATTATCTTCTGTTTTGGACATTATTGGGCTTTATTATTCACTTTTATATTATTTTTGGGACTAACCTATTAACCGGAGGCCCAGCCAGGAATTGTTGTTTTTTGCCTATTTTTGAGTTTCGCAGAAAAAGAATATCAAACGGAGTCGAAACGGAATGAAACCTTCCGGAACGTGATTTTTGGAATGAACATGATCTAGGAGACTTGGACCCTAAGTCAAGGAAGCTTCGAGGAGGCCACGAGGTAGGGGGCGCGCCTACCCCCCCCCCCCTCAGGCGCGCCCTACACCCTCGTGGGCCCCTGTTGCTACACCGACGTACTCCTTCCTCCTATATATACCTACGTACCCCCAAACAATCAGAATACGGAGCCAAAAACCTAATTCCACCGCCGCAACCTTCTATGCCCACGAGATCCCATCTCGGGGCCTGTTCCGGAGCTCCGCCGGAGGGGGCATCGATCACGGAGGGCTTCTACATCAACACCATAGCCTCTCCGATGATGTGTGAGTAGTTTACCTCAGACCTGCTTCGGGTCCATAGTTATTAGCTAGATGGCTTCTTCTCTGTTTTTGGATCTCAATACAATGTTGTCCCCCTCTCTCGTGGATATCTATTCGATATAATCTTCTTTTGCGGTGTGTTTGTTGAGACCGATGAATTGTGGGTTTATGATCAAGTTTATCTATGAACAATATTTGAATCTTCTGAATTCTTTTATGTATGATTGGTTATCTTTGCAAGTCTCTTCGAATTATCAGTTTGGTTTGGCCTACTAGATTGATCTTTCTTGCAATGGGAGAAGTGCTTAGCTTTGGGTTCAATCTTGCGGTGTCCTTTCCCAGTGACAGTAGGGGCAGCAAGGCACGTATTGTATTGTTGCCATCGAGGATAACAAGATGGGGTTTTTATCATATTGCATGAATTTATCCCTCTACATCATGTCATCTTCCTTAAGGTGTTCCGGAGCAGTAGCAAGCTACCATGGCTCAGTGGAAGCACTAGGAGACATTTCCCGGTAAGACAGGCTACCAAGAATAAACAACTAGGTTGTCGGATCCCACACATACTAAACATTTCAAATCAAACACACAATATGCTCGATATGTTCCTATACAACATGGCATCACAACAAAACTCTACAACTCAAAGTACTTTATTTAAAATACTCTGGAGAGCCATACATAACACATACATACAGGTAGGGGTCACACGACCCGACACTCAGGTCATACAAACATACAAGCACATGCGGAAGAAAACTTGTCTGAGTACAGACAACTAGCAATAAAGAAGGCTTGACGAAGCTTGTCTATCTACAAAGGCCCTTCACAGGCCCAGGGTCACCACCTGGGTGGCAAGTTACTCATCAACATCGAGATCTACATAATACCCATCGGAGGGGGCAGTGTTCTCCTCTGCAACAGTGTATTAAGCAAAGATGAGTACAAATGTACTTAGCAAGGCTTACATCAGATCCTACATAAATACAACATTATCAACAAGGGTAGTGGAGTTTATTGCAGCAAGCCAGCTTTGACTCTTGGCTATTCTACCCTACGATTGACAGTATCTTGTAAATGATTTTTCGCACATGAGTCCACTAATCACCACAACAATACTCTACCACGGAGCCTCTCCCGTCTTCCAACAAGAGGGCCATCCACGGCACTCACACTTGTATTGAGGCTTTTATGAGTATCTATTAACTTGTCTATGAACTGTATAGGCAACCAAGTAGTCCTTTACCGCGAACGTGACTATTCGAATAGACGGTGTTAACCCTGCAGGGGTGTACTTCTTCACACACGCTTCCACCACTGATCACCGTTTAAACGACATGTACTCGGCAACCTTCAAGCGGAAGCCCAACGAGGGTGTCGGCCACGACCTGACTAAACACTGACGGCAACACTAAGGGAATAGTGCATAAACTAGGGTTTAAGTTTCTGTCACTCTCGCAACCCACCATCTATTTACTACTCCACAATGCATTCCCTTAGGCCAAAATATGGTGAAGTGTCGTGTAGTCGATGTTCACATGACACCACTAAGGGAATCACAACATGCATACTATCAAAATATCAAACACATATCAAGTTCACATGATTACTTGCAACATGACTTCTCCCGTGACCTCAAGAACAAAAGTAACTACTCACAAACAACAAACATGCTCATGATCAGAGGGGTATTAATATAAATAATGGATCTGAGCATATAATCTTCCACCAAATAAACCATATAGTAATCAACTACAAGATGTAATCAACACTACTAGTCACCCCCTAGCACCAATCTATAGTTCCGGTAACAAGATTGAATACAAGAGATGAACTAGGGTTTGAGATGAGATGGTGCAGGTGAAGATGTTGATGGAGATTGCCCTCCCCAAGATGGGAGAGTTGTTGGTGATGATGATGAAGATGATTTCCCCCTCCCGGAAGGAAGTTCCCCCGGCGGAATCGCTCCGCCAGAGGGCAAAAGTGCTCTTGCCTAAGTTCCGCCTCGAGACGACGGCGCTCCGTCCCGAAAGTATTACTCTTATTTTTTCTAGGTCAAAACCAGTGATATACCAGAAGATGGGCACCGGAGGTGGGCCGAGGAGGCCACAACCCACCATGGCGCGCCAGGGGGGCCTGGCGCGCCCAGGTGGTTTATGCCCACCTGGTGGCTCCCTCTGGTACTTATTGGCTCCAATATTTCTTATATAGTCCATAATTTCTTTGAAAGTGCAACTATCCCTGGGTGGTTTTGGTAATTACTAACAACATATAGCTTGTTGAACTAATACTATTTCAAGATGATCATTTCAGAAAGTTCAATGATTGGCATGGCATGGATTAGGAATGTGGACCCCCAAAATGCTAAGGACACGCATTGGCTCAAGCTCAAGCCTCTACATTTTCATTTTAGTGATCCAAGATCACATTGAGTCCATGGGAAAAGCCAATACTATTAAAAGGGAATGAGGTGTTGCTTAATGGCTTGCTTGCTCAAAATGCTTAGTGATATGCTCCACAAACCCTCAACCACTTTCTCATATCCACATATGTCCCAAACCAAAAGTCAAACTCGGCCCCACCGAAATGTTCTATCCGGCGCCACCGAGTTCACTTGACATAGCCACCGCCAGAAACCCTAGTCAGTTCGTTCTCACCAATAGGGTTCTCGGTCTCGCCGAGATGGGATTGGAAACTCTCTGTTTGCCTTCGTAACATTTCGGTCCAACCGAGATGAGCGATCGGTCCCAACGAGTTAGCAATGCAAACTCTCTGTTTCCCCTTCGTAACGTTGCGGTCTCACCGAGATGAGCGAATTGGTCCTACCGAGTTTGCCTGACCAACTCTCTGGTTAGCCTATTACCAAAGTAGGTCCTACCGAGTTTGTGTAATCGGTGTCACCGAGATTACGTTATGCCCTAACCCTAATGAATTCGGTCCCACCGAGTTGACATGTCGGTCCCACCGAAAAGCCTAACGTTCACATTTTGAACTGAATCGGTCTGACCGAGTTATCTGATTCGGTCCCACCGAGTTTGGTGAATTGTGTGTAATGGTTAGATTTTGTGTGGAGCCTATATATACCCCTCCACCCTTCCTTCATTCGTGAGGAGAGCCATCAAAACATGCCTACACTTCCAACATACATTTTCTGAGTAAGAACCACCTACTCATGTGTTGAGACCAAGATATTCCATTCCAACCACAAGAATCTTGATCTCTAGCCTTCCCCAAGTTACTTTCCACTCAAATCATCTTCCCACCAAATCCAAATCTGTGAGAGAGAGTGAAGTGTTGGAGCGACTATCATTTGAAGCACAAGAGCAAGGAGTTCATCATCAACACACCATCTATTACCTTTTGGAGAGTGGTGTCTCCTAGATTGGTTAGGTGTCACTTGGAAGCCTCCGTCAAGATTGTGGAGTTGAACCAAGGAGTTTGTACGGGCAAGGAGATCGCCTACTTCGTGAAGATCTATCCTAGTGAGGCAAGTCCTTCGTGGGCGATGGCCATGGTGGGATAGACAAGGTTGCTCCTTCGTGGATCCTTCTTGGGTGTAGCCCTCCGTGGACTCGCGCAACTGTTACCCTTCATGGGTTGAAGTCTCCATCAACTTGGATGTACGATAGAACCACCTATCAGAACCATGGAAAAAAATCTCAGCGTCTACATTGCGTTTGCTCCCTCCAAACTCCTCCCTTTACCTTCATATGCAAGTGTTTTACATTCTGCTGCTATACTCTTAGACTTGCATGTGTAGGTTGATTGTTTGACTTGTTCTAAAGTTATTTGGTCAAGTAGTCTAATCACCCCTCCTCTAGACATACTTCCGATCCTACAAGTGGTATCAGAGCTTTGGTCTCCATGTTCCTTGATTTCCATAGCTTTTGGTGACCATAGCATTGGTTTCACAACCTAGGAGAGTATGGCGTCTAGCGAGGGAAATTACCACCATAGAGGTCCTTACTTTGATGGTACTAATTTTGCTAGTTGGAAGCATAAGATGAAAATGCATATTCTTGGACATAACCCCGCCGTTTGGGCTATTCTATGTATTGGCTTGCAAGGTGAATTTTTGATGGGAGAGAACCGAACCGTGAAGCTACCGCGGAAGAGTTGAAGATGCTGAAATACAATGCTCAAGCTTGCGATATCCTCTTCAACGGATTGTGCCCCGAAGAATTCAACAAAATCAGCCGTCTTGAGAATGCAAAGGAAATTTGGGATACTTTGATTGATATGCACGAAGCTACCGACTCCGTCAAGGAATCCAAATTGGATGTGCTTCAACGTCAACTTGACAAGTTCGAAATGAAGGATGGTGAAGGTGTCGCTGAAATGTACTCTAGGATTGCTCTCATCACAAATGGGATTGCCGGCTTAGGAAGTGAAGAGATGACCGATAGAGTCATCATCAAGAAGATCCTAAGAGCCTAGGATGGAAAATATGATACTGTGTGCACATTGATCCAAATGATGCCCAATTACAAGGATCTCAAGCCTATGGAAGTCATTGGAAGAATTGTTGCTCATGAGATGTCACTCAAGGATAAGGATGAGCTTCATAACCAGTCAAGTGGTGCTTACAAAGCCTCATGTGATGCTCCTACATCATCAAGTGAGAAACAAACCTTCAATGAGGAATTGAGTCTAATGGTGAAGAACTTCAACAAGTTCTACAAGAGTAGAAGCAATGAAAGAAGTTCCAAGTCAAGGTCCTACAATGAAAAAAGATGTTCGAGTCATGAGCATAATTTCTACAATTGTGGAAGACCCGGACACTACTCCAAATGAGTGTACGACCCCCTACAAAAGAAGAGAAGATTCACCCAAAAGGAGAAGTACAAGAGAAGAATCTCCACCTAGAGAGAGGAGGAGTAGAGATGATCGTTATGAACGAAGAACCTCTCAGAGAAGCAAGGATTTGGAAGGGAAGGACAAGTCATCAAGTAGCTACACAAAACAAAGACATCAAGCTCATGTTGGTGAATGGGTATACGGCTCCGACTCCGACCATCACTCTGAAAGAAGTTATCACTCCGACTCCGAATATACTCAAGATGAAGGTGTTGCCGGTCTAGAACTTGTGTCAACCAACTCCTGCGACATATTTGACTCACCAAATGAGGGAATTGGGAGATGCTTCATGGCTAAAGGACCAAAGGTATCACACCCCGAGTATGTTGAGTTCAATAGTGATGAAGATGATTTGCTAGGTGATGATGATTTACTTGTTGACAACTCTAGTAATGAAAACTATGATGAATTTGCCGTTAATCATGCTAATCAAGATAAAACGAATGATGATGATAAGAAGGAGATTGAGTGTCTAACTAAAGAACTAAACACTCTTAAGTTAGCTCATGAAACTACCTTGGAAGATCATCGAGAACGTTTAAAGACTCATGATAAGCTACACTTTGAAAAGCTCAATCTTGAGCAAGAGCATGGGTTCTTAAAAGCGATCAATGATGATCTTCGCAAGAAAAGTTCTTCTTACATTGCCAAGCGTTTACTCTTGTCTACTTACATGCCACAAGTTAAATCTAGCAACAAGAGTAAGAAAGATTCTTCTTCTAGTAGTAACAACAATCATGATAAATCCAATATCGTTTCTTCTAGTAGTTCTCTTGATTCCACTAGAAATTATCTTAGCAAAGTTACACTTGAGCAAGAAAATAGCTTATTGAAGGGAATTAGAGAGAAAGGTGTTTACAAGAGCCTTACCGGGAGTAAGCAATTTGAGGAAATTATACGCAAGCAAGGAAGGCACCGGATGAACTAAGGTGTTGGTTTTGAATGAAAGTTCAATGCCAATGGAGTTGAGTGGGAAGAAGATCAATACCCCAAGACGAAGTTTGTTCCTCAACAAGAGAAGTATGATCCTACTTCTTTCCAAGGGACACAAGCTCAAGATGATCTTCCACCACAAGACCACAAGCAAAAAGGCAAGGACAAGCTTCAAGAAGAGATTGATGCATTTGAAGAAGCTCCTAAGGCCTTGTTCAAGTGGGCTCCCAAGACTACATCAAGTTCTACTTCATCAAGTACGACTACAACTCCAAGGATTCCCATCAAGATGATATGGATCCCTAAGAAGAAGAACTATAGAGTTCTTGAGGGTGACTACGCCAATATACTTCACTCACATCATCTTGGCAAGGACAAGTGCAAACAACTTCCACATCTTGCACTAGTTCAAGGAGTCACAAACCCTCTTGTTGGTAAGACAAGGGACAAGGTAACCTAATGCTTTCGTGGAAATCATCTATGTGTACATCACTCTATGTCTATGAATATCCTTGTTTGTTCCTTGTGGGACTAACCCATGTAGGTATTGAAAGTGCAACTCACTCCAATGGATTGCTCCAAATGATCTACATCAACATTGAGCATCCACATCTTCAACATCTACATGAAGTCATCATCGACAAAACTCAAGAATTTGAATATAACACAGTTGTGATGAATGAGGATGATCCCACCTCAGAGCAAGCACAAGAGAAGAGAGCAAAGGCAAAGGCAGAACAAGATGCAAAGATGCCAAGTGTTGAGGAGGCATCTCAAGTATTCTTGAAGAGCAAACAAGATCAGCTAGCTTATCAAATTCAAGCAACTTTGAGGATTGAGAGGGCTTGGCCACCCTGACTCAGAATCAGGAAAGCTTGGAAAGGATCATTGAGACCAAGTTTTATGATCTTGATCTGAAAGTTACTAAGATACAGACTACAATTGAGCATCTCCAGGAGGAAGCAGAGGAGAAGAAAGGGAAGGCAACTACAGATGCTTTTCAGATAGTGCCAAGAGGTTAGAGGTCAGCTGCAGTGCCAGTGCCAGATAAAAGAGCTACTTCATCTGCACCAGCAGCAACAGCTTCAGTGCCACCTCCAGCAGCCACTCCACCAGCTCTAACAACGTCTACTGATGCCTTCGTCCTTAGAGTCCTCTCTACACCACCTCCTGAATACCAAGCCTATAGAGACGCATAGCACTATGCATTTTCAAACTTTTTGGTAACTTGTTGCCAAAGGGGGAGATATGTATAGATCATAGGCTTCGAGGGAGAGTGTTTTGCTTCTTTGTCTCTCTTGCTATTTGGTTGAAGCTTTTGTGTGTGCTCGTTTGATACTTTATGTCTATGTGTGAGATACTTGTATGATCATGTGTTTGATCATATCGTACTTTAATGCTTGCTTGGATGATGCTATCTTCTATATCCCTATATGATCATTCACTTTGCTTGGTGATGAGTGCATTGTTTAATTCCTATCATTTTGAGTGCTCCACCAAGATGTATGTGACAAGTAAGAGTAACCCATGATCCTAATTGATTGTGCATTTGCATTCAAAAGCAAATTTTAAATAATGCACAAATTTAGGGGGAGCTCTTGCTTATCACTTACTTCTCAAAGCGATGATTTATTTTAATCTTATTATCATTTGTCGAAGCTTTGATCTATATCTTGTCATCAATTACCAAAAAGGGGGATATTGAAAGTGCCACTATCCCTAGGTGGTTTTGGTAATTACTAACACCATATAGCTCATTGAACTAATACTATTTCGAGATGATCATTTCAGAAAGTTCAATGATTGGCATTGATTAGGAATGTGGACCCCTCAAAATGCTAAGGATACACATTGGCTCAAGCTCAATACTCTACATTTTCATTTTAGTGATCCAAGATCACATTGAGTCCATAGGAAAAGCCAATACTATTAAAAGGGGATGAGGTGTTGCTTAATGGCTTCTTTGCTCAAAATGCTTAGTGATATGCTCCACAAACCCTCAACCACTTTCTCATATCCACATATGTCCCAAACCAAAAGTCAAACTCGGCCCCACCGAAATGTTCTATCTGGCGCCACCGAGTTCACTTGACATAGCCACTGCTAGAAACCCTAGTCACTTCGGTCTCACCGATAGGGATCTCAGTCTCACCGAGATGGGATTGAAAACTCTCTATTTCCCTTCGTAACATTTCGGTCCAACCGAGATGAGCGTTGGTCCCACCGAGTTCGCAATGCAAACTCTCTGTTTCCCCTTCATAGTGTTTTGGTCTCACCGAGATGAGCAAATCGGTCCCACCGAGTTTATCTGACCAACTCTCTGGTTAGCTTATTACCAAAGTCGTTGTTACCCAGTTTGTGTAATCGGTCTCACCGAGATTACGTTATGCCCTAACCCTAATGAAATCAGTCCCACCAAGTTGACATGTCGGTCCCACCGAAAAGCCTAACGTTCACATTTTGAACTGAATTGGTCTGACCGAGTTTTCTGATTCGGTCCCATAGAGTTTGGTGAATTGTGTGTAACGGTTAGATTTTGTGTGGAGGCTATATATACCCCTCCACCCTTCCTTCATTCGTGAGGAGAGCCATCAAAACGTGTTTACACTTTCAACATACATTTTCTGAGTGAGAACCACCTACTCATGTGTTGAGACCAAGATATTCCATTCCAACCACAAGAATCTTGATCTCTGGCCATCCCCAAGTTGCTTTCCACTCAAGTAATCCTTCCACCAAATCCAAATCTATGAGAGAGAGTTGAGTGTTGGGGTGACTATCATTTGAAGCACAAGAGCAAGGAGTTCATCATCAACACACCATCTATTACCTTTTGGAGAGTGGTGTCTCCTAGATTGGTTAGGTGTCACTTGGGAGCCTCCGTCTAGATTGTGGAGTTGAACCAAGGAGTTTGTACGGGCAAGGAGATCGCCTACTTCATGAAGATCTACCCTAGTGAGGCAAGTCCTTCGTGGGCGATGGCCATGGTGGGATAGACAAGGTTGCTTCTTCGTGGACCCTTCGTGGGTGGAGCCCTCCGTGGACTCGCGCAACCATTACCCCCGTGGGTTGAAGTCTCCATCAACGTGGATTTACGATAGCACCACCTATCGGAACCACGGGAAAAAATCTCCGCGTATACATTGCGTTTGCTCCCTCCAAACTCCTCCCTTTACCTTCATATGCAAGTGTTTTACATTCTGCTGCTATACTATTAGACTTGCATGTGTAGGTTGACTGCTTGACTTGTTCTAAAGTTGTTAAAATCTGCCAAGACTTAAAATTGGGAAAAGGCTAGATTTTTATTTGGTCAAGTAGCCTAATTGTAACATCCCAATTTTTCAATTTGGAATGTTATACATAGGTCATCATATGCATATCATATTTTATTTGCATCCCATTTGTGATTCTAGAAATCCTAAGCAACTCAAGGACCCACTCAGAGAGTTGGGGATTTCACTATTTTCATATTTGAAATTTTTCTCAAATTTGAAAAGAGGATCACTTTGGTTTTATATTTTACTCTCCAAAATATTTACAATATAAAAATAAAAGACAGGAGATAAAAGGACTTCTCCAAAATAAAAGAAATATTGGAGGAAAAATGTTAAAATCCAATAAATATTTTATTTGGATTTTATCGCTATTTAATTTGAATTAGAAAAAAATATGCGTTTTTCAAAATTGCATTTTTAGGCTAGAAAAATGTTCACTTTGTTCTAAATATTTTATTTAGACAGTGAAAATTGTTTGTGGCATTTTTCAGATTTTTCTATTTATTTATGATTTTCTTCGGTGGAATAAAAAAAAGTTTCGCCCGATTGGGCCAACGACCCAACCGAGCGGGCTGAAGCCCAGCGCCGCCAACCACCTCCGTCGCCGTGGTCAGCACGAACTCCGAGGAGTCCGGCGCGCCGCCGCCGCCGCCCTACTTCGGCCCCAAGTCGGAGCCCCCCCGAGGCTATTTATGCCCCCCCGCCGCCTCTCATCACCACCACCGCCGCCGCCCACCGTAGCAGCGCCGCAGCAGCCGCGCCGCAGCCCCACCGTCACGCGCTGCCACCCATGCCGCCTTGCCTCTCCCTGCGCCGCCTTGCCTCCATTCAGCCGGCGCTCACCGCCATCGACCGTTGCCGCGTTTCGGTAAAGAAAACCGCCGCCGTTTTTTTCCGGTTTAGATCTAGTTCGTATTTTTAGTATTACGGTTTTCTCCGGTTTTGTTAGTTAGCGGACGTTCGCCCGAACATCCCTGTTCGTGATCATGTTCGTTCTTTCGTCTATGCTAACGAACGTTCGTTCGTTAGACTTCTCATTTTTTTTGCCAGGGACCTATCCACGATTACTTTTATCGCAGATTAGCCCCTAATCTTCAAACCCTCGCAACTTTTCAACCATTCATCCAAATCCAGCAAAACCAACGCCAAAATCTTTGTCTCAAACCCCTCTTTCCAGTTAATAAACTTGAGCATGATTTTGACAATTTAAAATTTGGTTTCATGCATATTTGAATTTGAAGTTCTTTTGATCGTAGTTTCAGTTTCATAGCTCCGATTCGATTGATTATTTTTGCAAATTGAAGCTCTTCAGTTGAACTTTCAATTTGGACTTTCTTATTTGAGTTTTACCCTTGCATCTATGCTAGAGTGCTTATGTATGCTATTGTTTGTTTGTGATAGAATTTCAGGAGTGCGAAGCGTGCTACTACGAGTCTCTAGGGTTTGCAGATCGTTAGCAAGGCAAGTAAGACTTTGATCATACCCCTTTATTACCCAGTTTTTATGCGTTAGTTACAACCCTGAAACATTGCATGAGTAGGATCTCTTAACATGTGGGTTTGTGAAGTAGATGATGAGGTAGAACCTATTGCCCTATTATTATCAAACCCTCGGGAGTTACTTCTACGTTATGCTTGTACTGTTATGCTATGCTCGTAGACGTGGTTTGGTTTGAGTGATCCATGACAGATGTGAGATTGTTAATTAATGGTTAACTTAAGCTGGCTACTTAAATAGACATCTGGGTGGATTGGTTGCGGGCACCTGAAGAATCCAGTGTTGTCTAAGGATGGCAATGGGTCGGGTTTGGATCAGGTTGAACAATATCAAATCCATATCCATATCCATGAAGACAGTCGTTGCCCGCCCATGAAAAAATCCATGGGTGAAAAATTGTGTCCATGTCCAAATCCGATGGATATCCATATCCATTGGATATCCATTGGGTCCTCTCGAGACATATAAATAAGACTTAACACAATCTTAACATAAACTCTTCCATTCTTCACCTCGTGGCAGGCTAGGCTTCACTTATGGTAAATCAACATCCAGTAACAACCTAAGATCATTTAGTATTTTTCTAACAGATGAGAATGACGAGTCATTTAAGAAGGAGATAAAAATAAGGGAAGGGGTGTTGGAGTATGTTACGGAGGGGATTGACTGTCAGCTTATAAAAGCTACAATGGGGATTGTGTAATTTCTTATGCATGTTTTAGATAAAAAAAAGTGTAAAATTGCCGTGGGACATGTGAACGTGGGGCAGGGATAGCATATTTTTTACCATTAAGGCATACTATCGGGTCGGGTTTGGGTATATCCATGGGTACAAGATTATATCCATGCCCTACCCACGAACAATCGGGTCGGGTTTGGGCGCCGCCCATGGACACAAAAGCATATCCAAACCCTATCCATTCGGGTCGGATATCCATGGATATCCATGTCCATGGATAAAATTTCCATCCTTAGTGTTGTCCTAGGATATCCCGGAGTACCCGTGTGATCATCCTATGGTTCGCCACCCAGACTCAAAGGGATCATAAGATTATTCATGCTGGAAACTTCCATGTGCAGCCACAAGACATTATGGGCTCTGGCATAGTTGAGTATGTTGTGTGACCTCTTTCAGTGGTAGGCTAGTAGATGTAGGGGATATAGGTGGTACCGTCCACCTAGAGTAAAGAGTTAATTCTTCTGAAAGACTGTGTCTCGATCATCCGTTTCTCAAACATCTTGTGCGAGAAATTCAACGGAGGAGATCGAGTCTTGTGGAAAAAGTGCGCAAACCTCTGCAGAGTGTACAGACTAATCGTGGATAGTCATGTCCCCGGTTGTGGACATCTTGAGTATCTGGTTCTTGAATTGTCATGTTGATCTCATCACTCTAAATTAATTTGTTGGGTTATTAATACTTCTTAATTGGGATTGAGTTGGAGGAACCTTCTCAATGTTTCAACTATGTTGATAGTTAAAAAAATATTCCTTTGTTGTAGGAAAAAATTGGCTTTTCACAAAAATATGATAACCATAGAGCCTCCACCAGTCATATATGCATGTAGTGTTAGCATTTACCTGTTCATTGCTCTACTGTGTTATTTTGCCAGCATATTCCATGAGCTGGCCTGTTTCGGGCTGCAACGTATTATGTTGCAGACTTGTCTAACGAAGAGTAAGGTGTGCTAGGTCGTTGTCGTGCACTCAACTATGCCGTTGGAGTTGATGGACTCATTTACCTTTGATGCTTAATTAGATGGCCTTAAGCCATATTATTGTAATAAGTTCTCTTTTGAGACATTCGATGTAATAATTGTGTGATGCACTTTGTTATAAATACTTCAAGTACTGTGTGTGTCAGCATTACCGATCCAGGGATGACACTTATTGTCGGGGAAACTGATCCACGAGCACCTATGGGGACCGAGCCCCTTTCGGTTCGGCGGGGGGCGGAGGTCGCATGAAGAGCAGATCGAGGCGGAGCACACGAGCAGTTTACCCAGCTTTGGAGCTCTCCGAAGAGATAATACTCCTACTGCTGCTTTGTGGTTTGTATTGAGTTCTTGCTCGGGAGCGCTGAGTGCTACAGTACGCACCAGCATCTAACGAGACCGAGCGTGAGTGGTCTACTGTCCCCCCCCCCTCTACATTGTGCATGGGCCTCCTTTTATATGCTCAAGGGGTCTCCAACAGGTGGCAACATAGACAAGGGTAAAAATGGAAAGGTGCTGCGGTTGGTACAGCTACCTGTACAGTGTATCCTACCTAACCCTGATGGCAGGGGACAAGGGCATTAAATGCCCGTCTACATCGTCCAAACAGTGCAGATAGGGACCGTCAGGGACGCCATCGTTCGCCACGATGGCGATCTTGTCAGCACCGTTTGCCACCGCGTACCCCTGGCTGCATAGCCTCTCACCACGTACGCTTGGGATAGTCCCTGAGCGACACGTTGGTGGATGTGCTGGAGCGTGGGTACGGAGTGGTAGCCTGCCGCGGCAAAGTGCCTTGCCGCGGTCGTTGTCTTGTCGCATCCGGAAGCTTGCCGCTCGCCGGGCCTTGCTGGGACGCGTGGTGCGTCGCGGTAAGTACCTTGAGATGCCTTGGTTGGCCTTCCCAGCAAGCTCCTCTTGCCGGGGTCTTGTGCCTTGAGTGGCCTTCCCGGCAAGCTCCTCTTGCCGGGGCCTTGTCTTCTTGGCTTGAATACTTTGTTCTTGAATGGCTCAAAAGGAGCCACAGAGGGCCTTGGCGGTCGCCCGACAAGCCTTGCCGCGGGGTGCTGCGACTGCCCGTGCACAAGTTCGGGGTACTAGGGTACCCCTACTCTAGTACACCGACAGGAGCCCCCGGGCCTGGGCCATAGACGGTGCCAAGCACTGTTGGGCCAGGCCAAAAACAGGGCACGGGCACACGCGGCCTGGGTCACGGCGTATCTTATTCCGTATCCACCGCGCCCTCCTTGAGCGGCACGCGTAGATTGTGGCATCGTGGGAGAGATCGTGGGTGGCTTCTTTATTCGGGAAAACGGAACGTCTGCCCCCTCCCCCCTTATAAGCAGGGGAAACAGGGGTAGTTCGTCCATCCGTCCGTTGCTATTCCGTCCTTGAAAATCTTCGCCACTCCCCTTCTTCCCAAAGCCGAAAGAGAGCAGCGCTCCGCCCCCTATCGCCACCAATACCACCAACGCCGTCGACCTCCCTCACTACTTCCGCCATGGCTCCGAAAGACGATAAGGGGAAGGTCGTGAAGTCAGCCGAAGCGCAGCGGCTCGCGGCGCTGCGAAAGGAGCGGGCCGTCTTCCCCCCCCCCCCCAAGCTCGTTGCGGGGGTTCTGAGGGAGTACTACTACCTCTTCTGGTCGACGGAGACACGGGCGCACCCGCGCACGAAGGTACTCCCAGCCGCCGCTTGGGAAAAAGCTCCCACTGGGTACCCTTTCTTCACCTTGTTCTCCTACTGCGGGCTCTGCCCGCCCTTTTCTGAATTCTTCTGTGACGCCATGAACACCTACGGGCTCTGCCTCCTTGACTTCACCCCCAATGTTGTCCTGACCATGGCAGTTTTTGCACATCTCTGCGAAAACTTTGTCGGAATCCATCCAAACGTAGCCCTTTTCCGCCACTTCTTTTCGCCTCGAGTTGAGAAAGGAGAACCTTTATCCGGCGGAATCGCCTGGATCTCAAAAGACGGCAAGAAGGATGCTTATCTAGATGCAGAGTTCCACAACAAGTGGGAGGAGTGGAGGGCGGACTGGTGCCTGGTTGTCGAGGAGAACCCGCAGCCGTTTACCGCCCAGCGCCAAACTCCAGTAGTGCCCGGCAGTGATTGGAGTAGCTTGGCCCCGGAAGACGACAGACTGAAGATTGCCGTTGCCCGGATCCAACGCCTCAGGCTTGCCGGGCTTACAGTGGGAGCGGTTGGCGCAGATTTCCTTTGCCGCCGCATTGCCCCCTGCAGGAGAGGTGGAGACCCACCTGGGAGTTCCAGAACGCGGCGGATATCATGAGGCTGCGGCCGGGCCTCAACTTCAACTTCACTGTCCTGGAGCTCAACGCGATGCTCCAGGAGCTGTTCAAGTACGACCCTCAGCATCCCAAAGTGTTCAGGTTGCCGAGGGGCGTCGTTCCGCTGTGCAAGAACTCCTCGCTCGACCGCATCCGTGCAATGATGCCGCTGTGCGACTCGCATGGAATTGACCCAGCCTGGATAGAGCCTGCAGATGATGTCGTGCAGGTGTTCTTCGATGGCTTGGTAGAAGTGCCGATCGACGCCGATGAGCAGAGGGGCCTCACCCGGGACACCACCGACGAGGAGATCAAGCGCATCGCCACCAGGATGGAAGAGGCGGCGGCAGCTGCAGCCGCGGGCGAGTTTGGATTCACCATGGAGGAGGCAGAGGCAGCAGCGGCGGCAAGCCTTGCCGAGCGAGAGGGGCTTGCCGGTGAGGAAGAGCCTGCCGGGCATGACGCCAAGCCGAGCGGGCCCGCCGAGGATACGAGCGGCTCATTGGAGATCGGCTCCTCTTCCTCTTCATCTTCGGGCAGCTTGCCGCAAGCAGAGCCCCCGGATCCACAAGCAGAGCCCCCGACTCCACCAAGAAGGCGTCTTCGCAAGGCCGGGGACGTAGTGGAGCGGCGGACGAGTCAACCCCCGCCGCGCCGCACGACACGCTCCACCGCGGCAAGTTCTGTTGCCGCGGAAGCACCTCATGCTGCAGCGGCAACTGGAGTGGGGTCCTCCCGGTCCGTCGCTCCAGCTCCCGCCAAGCGGCCAAGGGATCCTACTCCTCCGCCTCCTCGCGCCGGAGGTGGGCCAGGCTTTGACTTCTCCGCGCTAAGCTCCGACGAGGAAGAAGAAGAGTAAGATTCTTGTTGTACTTGTATGTCTTCAATACTTGCTATCTTGTCTTGTATCTCATTTGCTTTACTCTGAACTTATTCCTTTTTAGGACTCTGGCCCAGAGAGCGGCAAAGAGAGCCAAGGTCCTGGTGATTGTCATCGAGGACGATCCCACCGTGTCAGCAGGGGGTGCGCCTGAGACAAACTTACCGGACCCGGCAGCTGTTCTTCAGAGCAGCCCCCAGCGCAGCCCCCAGCGTAAGTATATGGTTTGTTTCCCGCTGTTGGGCGCGCATGGATACTCTTTGTTTGCTGATATCTGACTGTTGGCTTGTGTAGGAGAAGAGCGGCCCCACCAGGAGCGTCCGGATGCCGCCCCTGACATGCCATCTGCTTCGACTACGTCGCCAAGGGAGAGTTCTCCGGCAAGGGAGAGTCCTCCGACAAGGGAGAGCTCTCCGGCAAGGGAGAAGTCTCCGGCAAGGGACAGTACCAGCGACCCCCTGGCAGCAGAGATCCCAACTGCCGAGCCTGGTACAGGTACTTCTTGCTTCTAAACTTTCCTTGGGTTCTTCTTCGTTTGATCTTCTTTTTGGATATCTGATTGACTTTTCTTCCTTTTTCGGTCGTCAGATCCATCTACCGCGGAGCCGATGGAGACCGAGGTTGCTGTTGATGATGCCGCCGCCACCGAAGAAGCGGCCGGCGCTGATGATCCCGCCGGCGAAGAGGCCGCCAAGGCTGCCGCCACAGCAGCTGACGAGGGGTCTGGCGATCGCACTGACGGCCCTGAGGCCGCAGGAGCGTCAGGCTCTACGCCGACCGCCGACCCTTCCGCCGCTGCCGCAACGTTGGGCTCCGAAGGGCCCCAGCCGGGCGTCTACTTGAAGGCCGGCGATGGCATCTTCATCAACCTCCCCTGTGCGTCAACGTCCAGGGCGTCGGTCGAAGGAGAAAGCTTTGACGTGGAGGTGCTCGCCTCCGCTGGGCTGACGCTGGTCGACGTGCCAAGCAGCAGCAGCGACGAGCCTGAGGAGGAGCGACTACTGCGGAAGCTGTTGTCGCTCTACCGCGCTCGGCAAGCCAAGCTGGAATCCCGCGAAGTGCTTGCCGCGAAGGCGCGAGCCGACATTGAGAAGCGCGCGGCGGAGCTCCGCGGCATCAACCAGGCAGCTCTCCGGTCCTTGGCGGAAGAGCGGGAGCAGCTCGAGGAGGCGCAGAAGGCCTTCCTCCTCGAGAAGGCTGACGTCGAGGAGCAACAGCGGCTTGCCGCTGAGAAGCTGTCGGCGCAGGAGGGTGAACTGGCGCAGCGGAAGGTCAACCTCGATAGCCACGAGGAGGAGCTTGCCGCGCGCGAGCGAACACTTGGCGGAGCTATCAAGCAAGCGGAGGATGCTGCCACAGCCGCCGAGGCCGCCAAGAAGGAGCTGGAGATGAAGGTGGCGCAGCTGGAGGCCGACCTCAAGGCGAGCGGCGAGGAGCTCGTCGCGCTCAAGCGGGAGCGGGAGAAAGACGTCTACAGCTTCGCAGAGCTGCAGGTCCGTCTCTCCGAGAAGGTCAAGGAACTCAGCGCCGCCAAGGACTCCAACGCAGATCTTGAGTTGAAGCTGACCACTTTGACTAAGACGGTGGACGGCGCCAGGGAGCAGGAGGCGGCCTTGAAGAAGGAGATCCAGGCCGACAAGGCGCTGCTGGAGGGTGTTGCCGCCACCCAGAACGCTTTTAGAGAAATCGTGGAGCAGTGGACGGAAGGTCTTGTGAATGCTGCCGCCGACATTGACAGGGAGCTGGCGCAGCTGGGGATGGAGGATCTCGGGTATCCCTCCGACGAGAACCTCCAATCTAGAGCCAAGCTCACCTTGTTCTTCAAAGGCGTGGCGACGGCCCTTCAGCGACTCCGGGTGAGGATCCCAAAGCAGCTGGCCGCCGAGTCACGCAAGATCTGTGCGGGAGCTCTTCAAAAAGTGTTGGTGAAGGTAGCCTTCCGCAACCCGGGCCTCAACCTCACCAACGTCCTCAGATCCCTGCCGGCGGAAGCTGATCTGGAGGTGCTCAAGGACCATGTCGCACCCATTGTGGACAAGGTGAGCGGGATCAAGAGGGTTGAGGGCGATCGCGTGGACTAGGCCGCCCGTTTCCTTCTTTTCTTGTCGCTGCTGATCATGTTATGAAACAGTCTATTAGAGCCGCGACAAGCTATTTTGTAATATAACTCTTATTTTGGGTAGTGATTGCAATGTTGTTTCCTTTACTTGATTCCTTCCTTTGTATGTTTTTGCCCTACGCTTTTAGGGAACTTGCCGGCGCAGGCACCCTTGCTGCGAGCGCTGAGTGCGGGACGTCAGCAGCCTGCTGGCAGTGCCGTTGCCGACAAGAAACCTTGTCGCAACTAGTCGCAGCTCGCTTAAGTTGTTGAGCGAACTCGTAACAAAGTAAGGGCGCGACTCTAGTCGCAGCACACTTAAACCATTGAGCGAACTCGAAACAAAGTAAGGGCGCAACTAGCCACGAGCCGGTTCCTTCGCGCACAGGTTTTCCATACAAAGCATGGTCGTTTAAGGAAGATAACTTAAAAATTTAAAAACATCTGATTGCTCAAACTTTGGCAACTTAGCTTTTCTGTCTTTTGCTTCCCGGCAAGGCGAAACTTTCTTGAACGACGCCTGGTCCATACCATTATCTTCCCCTCCCCCCCCCCCCCGGCAAACTTGTGGGCGAAGGAACCTTCATTTCCTTGAGAAAAAGGAAGTAGAGAAAATAATGATATGGAGCCTTATGGCTCGTTATTGCTTACCGGCGGTGTTCGCTGCACAAAGTGTCAGATAACGCATGCAAAAAATGAAAAGCATGAAATTGACATGATGTGCGGAGCACATGAGCTTTATTTATGCACAGGGTCTGCGTCTGGCTTTGTACAAAGGATTACATGCAACATCGGCAAGACTTGTACAAAAGATGGTTGCCGGAGCAGGGTCCGGCAACCGCGCCTTACGGGTAAAACTTACGAAGATGCTCAATGTTCCAGGAGTTGCTCACCGGAACGCCATCTTCGGTCTCAAGGCGGACAGCGCCAGCCCTAGTGACTCGTTTCACCCGGTAAGGGCCTTCCCACTTCGGCGTCAACTTGTTGAAATTCTTGGCGGACCGAACGCGCCGAAGAACAAGGTCGCCTTCCTCGAGACTTCTGGATTTAACTTTGCGGCTATGGTAGCGGCGCAAAGCTTGCTGGTAGCGAGCAGCTTGTACAGCAGCCTGAAGACGGTCTTCCTCAAGGAGCAGCGCGTCATCTTGTCGCAGCTGCTCTTGCTCAAGCTCATCATAAGCGAGCACTCGAGGCGACCCGTATACGAGTTCCGTGGGGAGAACTGCCTCTGCTCCATAGACTAGAGCGAAAGGTGTCTGGCCAGTGGCTCGATTTGGCGTCGTCCTGATCGACCAAAGAACCACCGGCAGCTCCTCAATCCAGTTTCTTCCGCACCCGCGCAGCCTGTCGAAAGTCCTGGTCTTGAGTCCACGCAACACTTCAGCATTTGCCCTCTCCGCTTGACCGTTGCTCCTGGGGTGAGCAATAGAAGCGAAGCAGACCTTGGCGCCAAGATCTTGGACGTACTACATGAAAGTGCGGCTTGTGAATTGCGTACCGTTGTCGGTGATGATCCTGTTAGGGATCCCGAAGCGGCAAACAATCGACCTGAAGAACTTGACTGCTGACTGTGCTGTCACCTTCCTCACTGCTTCCACTTCCGGCCACTTTGTGAACTTGTCAATTGCGACGTACAAGTACTCAAAGCCCCCGACTACTCAGGGGAAGGGGCCGAGGATGTCGAGCCCCCAGACCGAATATTGCCAGGATAAAGGGATCGTCTAGAGAGCTTGAGCTGGCTGGTGTATCTGCTTGGAATGAAACTGGCACGCTTCACACTTGGTTACTTGTGCAGTCGCATCCTGGAGGGCTGTCGGCCAAAATAAACCTTGCCGGAAAGCTTTGCCGGCAAGCGCTCTTGCACCAATGTGGTGACCACATATGCCTCCATGTATCTCTGCCAACAGCTTTTGTCCATCTTCCCGGTGAATACACTTCAATTTCACCCCGTTGAGTCTTCTTATGTACAGTGCGTTGTCGACAAACTGGTACATACTTGACTGCCGGGCTACTCTTTCCGCTTCTTCTTGCTCTTCGGGAAGTTCTCCTGTCTGAAGGAAACGGACGATCTCCTGTGCCCATGCTGGAGCTTGTGGCTCGACAACAAGGACTAAAGGCACATCTGCTGCTATGGGAACATCCGCTTCTATGGCGAGAAACTGCGGCTCAGCCGGAGCTTGACGTTCCCCGGCAAGCTTGCCGGAGCAAAACTTGTCGGGAGCGTCTGCTTCAACGGAACAAACCCTGGGGTTTGCCGGAGCAGACTGCTCCCCAGCACTCTTGGTGTTGATCTTGGGGACCTTCTTGGCGGCGGCTTCGGGAAGCTCTGCCGGAAAATAGTCACCAGAAATTAACTTACTCTTCTTGCTCTGTCCAATTGATGGCATCACAGACGGTTGAGTCAGCTTGAGCACAAAGATCCCTGGTTCCACAGGTGACTTAAGTGTTGCGCACTTTGACAGGCCATCGGCAATGTCGTTCTAAGATCTTGGAACATGTTCCATCTGTAGGCCGACAAAGTAATCTTCTAGCTTCCTCACTTCATCAACGTAAGCTTCCATCAACGGACTCTGATAACTCTTATTCACTTGGCGGACGACAAGCTGCGAGTCACCCCTGACAATGAGCTTCTTGATCCCAAGGTCTGCCGCGATCCTGAGACTGGCAAGCAATCCTTCATACTCTGCAGTATTGTTTGTTGCTTGCTCCTTGGGAAAGTGCACCTGGACTACGTACTTAAGGTGCTCTCCGGTGGGTGCGACAAGCAGTACGCCAGCACCGGCGCCTTGCAGCGAGAAAGCACCATCAAAGTACATCAGCCACTCTTTGCTTGCTTCCTTGACGGGGATGCTCATTTCTGGAATTTCTTCATCTGGTGTTGGCGTCCACTCTGCTATGAATTCTGCCAATGCTCTGCTTTGGATAGTTGAAGTGCTCTCAAACTTGAGGCCAAAGCTTGACAGTTCCAGTGCCCACTCAACAATCCTGCCTGTTGCTTCTGGATTCTGCAGTATCCTCTTCAGCGGAAAACGAGTGACAGCTATTATCTCATGTGCTTGGAAGTAATGGCGCAGCTTTCTCGAGGCCATGAGAAGGCCGAAAAGCAATTTCTGCACACCAGAGTACGTTGACCTAGTCCCCTGCAGAAGGGAACTGACAAAGTAGACTGGGCGCTGCACCATTTTCTTCTGTATCTCCTCGGGCGCCTGCGCAGATCCATCTTTGCCGGGACCAGAGCTTGTCGGGGAAGCCCCCTGCTTGTCGCTAGATGCGCTCGCCGTGGTTGCTGGCTCATCATCTGCCTCCCTCTCCGCTACTAACGCAGCACTAACCACTTGATTGGTTGCCGCCAGATACAGCAACAACTTCTCTTGTGGCTTAGGTGCGACAAGTATTGGAGTGGAGGACAGGTATCTCTTCAAGTCCTGCAGCGCAGCCTCCGCTTCCGGAGTCCATTTCATTGGACCTGCCTTTTTCAAAATTTTGAAAAACGGCAGGGCGCGCTCAGCAGACTTAAAGATAAACCTGCCGAGAGCCGCCACGCAGCCGGCAAGTCTCCGCACATCCTTGACGCGCTTTGGTGCTTCAATCTTCTCAATGGCCTTGATCTTGTCGGGATTGGCTTCAATTCCCCGCTGAGACACGAAGAACCCGAGAAGCTTGCCGGAAGGGACTCCAAACATGCACTTCTCGGGGTTGAGCTTGAGGCTGATCTTGCGCAGATTTGCGAAAGTCTCGTCTAAATCTTGAATCAGAGTTGCCTTATCCTTGCTCTTGACCACTATGTCGTCCATGTAGGCTTCCACATTTCTGTGTATTTGCGGTTCAAAAGCGGTATGGACTACCCTTGCAAATGTTGAACCAGCATTCTTTAAACCGAAAGGCATCCGTATGAAACAGTACGTATCACAGGGAGTGATGAATGCGGTTTTCTCCTCATCCTCTTCTGCCATGAAGATCTGATGGTATCCTGAGTATGTGTCAAGAAACGAAAGCAAGTCACATCCGGCCGTGGAGTCAACAATCTGGTCGATGCGCGGCAAGGGAAATGGGTCTTTGGGACAAGCTTTATTGACATCGGTAAAGTCGATACAAAGCCTCCATTTCCCGTTTGCCTTGCGCATGACTACAGGATTGGCCAACCACGTAGGATGGAACACTCCTCTGGCAAGGCCTGCTGCTTCCAACTTCTTGATCTCTTCTGTGATGAATTCTTGGCGCTCCACTGCTTGCTTTCTGACTTTCTGCTTGACGGGCCGCGCATGAGGACAGACGGCAAGGTGGTGCTCAATTACTTTCCTGGGAACACTGGGGATGTCAGACGGTTGCCACTTAAACACATCGACATTCGCCCGCAGGAAAGCAATGAGCTCGCTTTCCTATTTAGGGTCAAGAGTGGCACTGATGGTGAAAGTACCACCAGTGCCGTCCTCCTTGGCGGACACCTTCTTGGTCGCTGGCGGAGCTGCCATTGTCTTCTTACACTTGCCGGTGGAGCTCGATGGTGCGTCCTCGACGGTAGCGCAGCACTCCGAAGAGGTGCGCTTGCCGGAGTGAGCATCAGAACTCTTGCCGAACATGGTCTTCTTCTCCCCTCCGGGAGCTTCGGCGGCAAGTGGCTTGCGATCTGTTGCGGCTGCTGCTTCCCGGTAGATTTTGTCGGCGCAGATAAGAGCATCCTTCTTGCCGCCAGGGACAGAGATGACACTTATCGGGCCTGGCATCTTCAGCATGTTATACGCATAGTGAGAGGCCGCCATGAACTTGGCGAGCGCCGGACGGCCAAGAATCCCATTGTAAGGCAATGGAAAATCGGCAACGTCAAAAGTGACCCTCTCAGTTCTGAAATTCAACTCGCTGCCAAATGTCACCGGCAACGTGATCTTTCCCTTCGGCTTGCTCCTTCCCGGGTTGATTCCTTGGAATGTGTCGGTCTCTTCGAGCTCGCTGTCAGGGACCTGGAGTTTCCTGAGCACAGCGGAGGAGATCAGGTTCAAGCCGGCCCCGCCGTCAACTAGCATCTTAGTGACCTTGAGGTTGCGGATAGTTGGTGAAACCAACATCGGCAAGCACCCGACAGCAGTTGTGCGATCAGGGTGGTCCTCAATATCAAAGATGATAGGCATGCTGGACCATTTCAGAAGCTTGCGTGACTCAACGGGTGGTTCTGCCGCATTGACTTCCCGCACCTACTGCTTGAGTTGGTGGTGTGAAGTATGAAGAGAGGCACCGCCGTCAACGCACAAGACCTCTGTGGCTTTCTGGAACTCCTGCTCACTGGTTTCATCATCATCCATGTCTTCGTCATCGTCGTCATCTTCATCCTTGTCGCGGCCGCGGGGAGGTCTGTCTCCTTGCCGCTGCTTGGCCTTGCCGCGGCGTCCTCCCCGGCCGGGGCGCTTCGTACCGGATCCTCCAGCACCTCCTTGGGCTT
Source organism: Aegilops umbellulata (assembly GCA_032464435.1). Classification (NCBI taxonomy): domain Eukaryota; kingdom Viridiplantae; phylum Streptophyta; class Magnoliopsida; order Poales; family Poaceae; genus Aegilops; species Aegilops umbellulata. The sequence goes on from CP136054.1 coordinate 382,228,490, forward strand.
TCTCCTTGTCGCGTCGCTCGTACTCGGCCTTTTGCAGCTGGACAAGCTGCTCGACCTTCTTGCAGCTCTGGAGGTCATGGCCCTTGGTGCGGTGGATCTTGCAGTGCTGTTTGTTGGTGCTGTCCTGCTTGTCGGCGATCGCCACAGCCTGGCAGTTGGCGCATGCGGCAACCTCCTTGCCGGAGCTACCAGCTTTGGTTTTCTTGGCGCCACCTTCGTTGCCGGACTGCTCAACAACTAGCACATCTTTGCCTTTCCTCTTCCTGTTGTTCTACCGCCGGTTTTTCTTTGCCGGGGCTGCATCCTCGCTGTCAGATCCTCCTGTTCCTGTATTCTCTCCGGGGAGTTTCCTCCCTTCCTCAGCACATGCACACCTGTCGGCCAGGGCATACAGCTCACTGACGTCTCTGATCTTGCACATTGCCATCTCCTCCCGCATCCTGCGGTTACGCATATTCTGATGGAACGCGCTGATGACTGCGGCAGGGTGGACATCTGGGATGTTGCGTTGCACATGGCTGAATCTCTGGATGTACTTGCGCAGGGGCTCTCCTTCCTTCTGGGCAAGCATATGAAGATCACTCTCCTGGCCATGAGGTTTGTGGCCGCCTGTAAAGGCGCCGACAAATTGATGGCATAGGACTGCCCAGGAAGATATGGAGTTGTCCGGCAAGTGCATGAGCCAGGACCTGACGTTGGGCTTGAGCACCAGCGGGAAGTAGTTGGCAAGGATCTTGTCGTCCCGCCCCCCAGCAGCTTGCACCGTGATGGTGTAGATGCTGAGGAACTCCGACGGATGCAACTTGCCGTCGTACTTCTTGGGTACGTCTGGCTTGAAATTCTGCGTGCTGGGCCACTGGACTTGCCGCAGCTCACGGGTAAACGCAGGGCAACCTACCGCGTACGGCAGGTCACCTGGTTCCCCTGGCGCACGCATGTCGACAATGGGCCCAGCGCGCTGGTCTGACTGACGCCGCGCTTCTCTTCGGCGCTCGATGCGAGTACGAGCATCTTCTTGCTGTCGTTCGTGAAGAACTTGGCGTTGATCGCGATGAGCTCGTGGATCTGATGAAGCAGTGGAGTCGCTGTCGCGGTGGACCCGACGAGTCGGCGATCTTGGCCTTCGGGGCGGAGAGTGCACGGTGGTTGCACCCCCACCGGTCTTGTCGCCATCAGGTCGCGCCTGGCTAACTTGCCGCGGCTGCGACGTAGTCGGCTGCCGTGGAGTGTCGCCGTTGGCGAAGCCGATGAGACTCTGAATGGTGGCTCTCCAGTCGTCGATCTTGTCTGGCGTTGGAGGGAAGTCTAGGAGTAGTTGAGCTCGTGCCAAAGCTTCTGCTGGAGTGGCGGGTAGCGGTGGCGAACGGTGCGAGGAGCGGGATATGCTCGGACTTCTAACTGCGTTAGAAGGAGCAATATCCCGTCCAGGAGACCGTGCTTTGCTCGCGCCAGCACGTTGGCGCGCATGCTGGCCTAGAGCATCCCGAGATCCGCCAGCTCGATCTGGGTCCAGCAAGCATATGGTACCGTGAGTACCACGACGCTGCTGGTCCTGCGCCTCGGGAGATGGGCGCGGTGCATCTACGTACGCTCGGTCGTCGTGGGAGCCGGCTACACCGCCGATGGGCAGCGCAGCCTTGTCCTTGGACCTGGCGGCACAGTGGGCTACCTCGTCGATGCCCGTTCTTCCGCCGGCGTCTTCCCCACCAGCCGTTTGCTCCGGCGGCGGTGGGTCTGTTGCGGACGGAGCAGCCGCCTCCGAAGCCTTCTTCTTCGACGGCATGTCGAAGAAGATGATGAAGATCTAGCTCGTGTGAACGTCGAATCAGGTTCACACAACCTCGACGTCCCCTACCTGGCGCACCAAAGATGTCGGGGAAACTGATCCATGAGCACCTATGGGGATCGAGCCCCTTTCGGTTCGGCGGGGGGCGGAGGTCGCATGAAGAGCAGATCGAAGCGGAGCACACGAGCAGTTTACCCAGCTTCGGAGCTCTCCGGAGAGATAATACTGCTACTGCTGCTTTGTGGTTTGTATTGAGTTCTTCCTCGGGAGCGCTGAGTGCTACAGTACGCACCAGCAGCTAACAAGACCGAGCGTGAGTGTTCTATTGTCCCCCCCTCTACGTTGTGCATGGGCCTCCTTTTATATGCTCAAGGGGTCTCCAACAGGTGGCAACGTAGACAAGGGTAAAAATGGAAAGGTGCTGTGGTTGGTACAGCTACTTGTACAGTGTATCCTACCTAACCCTGACGGCAGGGGACAAGGGCATTAAATGCCCGTCTGCGTCGTCCAAACAGTGCAGAAAGGGACTGTCAGGGACGCCACCGTTCGCCACGATGGCGATCTTGTCAGCGCCGTTTGCCACCGCGTACCCCTGGCTGCACAACCTCTCACCACGTACGCTTGGGATAGTCCCTGAGCGACACGTTGGTGGATGTGCTGGAGCGTGGGTACGGAGTGGTAGCCTGCCGCGGCAAAGTGCCTTGCCGCGGTCGTTGTCTTGTCGCGTCCGGAAGCTTGCCGCTCGCCGGGCCTTGCCGGGACGCGTGGTGCATCGCGGTAAGTACCTTGAGATGCCTTGGTTGGCCTTCCCGGCAAGCTCCTCTTGCCGGGGTCTTGTGCCTTGAGTGGCCTTCCCGGCAAGCTCCTCTTGCCGGGGCCTTGTCTTCTTGGCTTGAATACTTTGTTCTTGAATGGCTCAAAAGGAGCCACAGAGGGCCTTGGCGGTCGCCCGGCAAGCCTTGCCGCGGGGTGCTGCGACTGCGCGTGCACAAGTTCGGGGTACTAGGGTACCCCTACTCTAGTACACCGACACTTATGCACAGAGATTTGACCGTTTGAGGTTGGATCGCTACAAGATGGTATCAGAGCACATGCTGATTGTAGGATACGACCACTAAGATAAGCCATAGGTCACTCTTCTCTACTCATTTCTGACTCCTCTCCATTTTCCACTCTATAGATGGTGGACCCAAGGAACAAGTTTGCACAACCGGATGAAGACTCACCTTTTGGATGACACTTAAAGGAAGTCACTAGGTACCTGAACATCGGAATACCAAGCTTCACCGGGACCTACACCGCCACTTTACCAGAAGAGGAGCGTTGGATGATTTGAGTTCAAGTTCCAGGAAGGCGATTCACGCCAGTCACTGAGCCCATAGAGTTTTCGTTTGATGCACCAACCTGGAGTCTAGGAAAGAACATGGCAGCCCACATCTCCATGGGACGCATCAGCGAAGTTTATCACAAGGATCTTAAGGACACTATCTACCGGATATGTGGGCGCCGAGATGAGCAATGGGAGATGATCAGCACCAGGAGGGACATGTCCATTGCAGCTTTCATGCAAGAGTTAAACCAACACATTTGTCGCCAGGAGAACCAAATGTGCGCAAGCATGATAGATCTGAAGAAGGTGATGACCAGGAACTTGGAGCTTGAAGAAGAACTCAAGTATACACGCGACAGATATGAGGAGGAAATCGCAATACTAGTAGAAAAGAATGACGACTTGGCAAGGAAGCTAGGAGTATTCATGGGAGACCCCGCGTCAGGAGGAGATGACGACCATCCCAAGGACTACATCATCATCGACGACACCGACTCCGACCCCGACAGTAGTGATGGATTACAAAGACGAAGCTGGAGCGGATATGATGGAGTCTTCCACCGATCAAAATTTCTAGATGACCACCAAATCAGTAGTAGTATTCCCCCATGTATATAGTAGTAGTCTGAGTAGTTTGTAATGGTAGCTAGATCGTTTGTATGCCCTTGTGTGAATTGAGTGGTGTGATATGAATGTGTTTGTCTCATGTGCATATGGGTAGTGTTCTCTCTTTAGACCTCATTCTATTCTAATCTCTCTCCTCTAAACCCATCAGATGCCTCCGAGACATGACCCCGGATTTGTCTTCCCACCGTAGCTCACTCAGTTGATCCAACAGCAGAATGCCTTGATGCAGCTACTACTCCAGAACCAAGGCAACAACAACAACAACAACAAGAACAACAACAACAACAACAACAACAACAACAACAACAACAACAACAACAACAACAACAACAACAACAACAACAACAACAACAACAACAACAACAACAACAACAACAACAACAACAACAACAACAACAACAACAACAACAACAACAACAACAACAACAATAACAACAACAACAACAACAACAACAACAACAACAACAACGACCCACCGCCACCACCTCCATTTGATAACCTAGCCCATTTTCTGAGGTTGAATTCGCCGGTGTTTTCTAGTAGCACCGAGCCGATTGTTGCTGATGACTGGCTACACAGGATTGGAAGGGAGTTGACCACCACAAGTTGCACAGATGCGGAGAAGGTGCATTTTGCCGCACATCAATTGGATGGACCCGCAGCCTCATGGTGGGAGAAATACACAACCACTTTCCCTATAGCCAATGTCACTTGGGATCAATTTCTGCAAGCATTCCGCACTGCACACGTCTCTACTGGAGCTATGAGCATGAAGAAGCGTGAGTTTCGCAACTTACGCCAGGGAAATCGTACTGTGGGGCAGTACTTGGATGAGTTCAGTAAGTTAGCTCGCTATGCCCCAGATGATGTGGCCACAAATGTTGCGAAGCAGGAGAAGTTTATGGAAGGATTGAATGATGAGATTAGTATGCAGTTGATGGTAGCTACATTTGGTAACTACCAGGAGTTGGTAGACAGGGCTCTTATGGATGAAGGGAAGCAGCAGCAGATAGAGAGCCACAAAAGGAAGTATGGACAAGGGAGGTATAATTCTGGAGCAGCGCAGAAGCCTCATTTTACCCCGAACTTGGGAGGATATACCCATAACCATGGAGGCCACACTCATAATGGAGGAAGTTCGCATAACCACAATGGCCCCAAGAATGGAAACGGGAATGGAGGAAGCAGCAGCCAGAACCGTTCCAACCCCTCTACACCCGCCAAGAAGGACCTAAGTCACATTACTTGTTTCAAGTGCGGGAAGACTACACTACGCCACCGAGTGTTCTGAAGCCAAGAATGGAAATGGCAATGGAAGTTCAGGGAAGAAGCCCAATCCTTTCACCAGAGGTCAGGTGAACCAGATCAACGTGGAAGAGGTTGAAGATCAGCCTGACGTTGTGATTGGTAAGTTTTTGGTTAAGTCATTTACCGTTCTTGTTCTTTTTTTATACTGGTGCATCACATTCATACATATCAAGGGGATTTGTGGACAATTTTAAGGTACCCACCTTAGCCCTTAGGTCACCCATGCTAGTAAGCTCGCCGGGAGCAGAGTATATGGCCAACCGATGGTGCGATCGGTTATCCTTAACCATTGGTAGCCATGTTTCCCCCTCAGACCTAATAATATTGGAGTCACAAGGATTGGATATAATTCTAGGCATGATTGGCTATCGAAGTATGGAGGGAACATTGACTGTGCTAGTAAGTCAATTCTGCTCACCACTCCGGAGGGAAAGAGGATCAAGTATGTATCCAGACATGCGCCCAGGAGGACTCAAGTAAACTCTCTCTTGGGTTTGTTCAAGAGGAAGTGCCTGTTGTGAAGGATTACCCGGATGTATTTCTAGAGGAACTACCAGGCATGCCGCCGGATTGAGACATTGAGTTTTGATAGAGCTATTGCCAGGCACGGGACCAATACTGAAGAGACCATACCGAATGCCCGCAAATGATCTGGAGGAGATTAAGAAGAAGATTAAGGAGTTACTGGAGAAAGGTTACATTCCATGAAGTTCGTCACCATGGGGAGCCCCAGTGCTCTTGGTTGAGAAGAAGGATGGATCTTTGAGAATGGTTGTTGATTATCGTGCATTGAATGAAGTGACGATCAAGAACAAGTACCCACTACCGATGATCAATGATTTGTTTGACCAGTTGCAAGGAGCTAAAGTATTCTCCAAGATCGATCTGCAATCAGGATACCACCAGTTGATGATCCGAGAACAGGATATACCTAAGACAGCCTTCACCATAGGGTACGGGCTATATGAGTACACGGTTATGTCATTTGGGTTGACCAATGCCCCTGCGTATTTCATGAGTATGATGAACAAGGTGTTCATGGAGTTATTGGACAAGTTTTTCGTGGTGTTCATTGATGATATTTTGGTATACTCGAAGAATGAAGAGGAACACAAGGATCATTTGCGTTTAGTTGTCGAGAAGCTCAGAGAACATCAGTTGTACGCCAAATTCAGCAAATGTGAGTTTTGGTTGAAGTAAGTTGGATTCCTTGGACATGTTGTATCAGAAGAAGATATAGCAATAGACCCCATGAAGGTCCAGTCAGTCACTGATTGGCTAGCACCCACCTAAGTTGGAGAAATCCGCAGTTTTCTAGGACTCGAGGGATATTATCGGAGATTCATTGAAAATTTCTCCAAGATTGCAAAACCTATGACGGAGTTGTTGAAGAAGGACACTAAGTTCAAATGGACAGATGAATGTGAGGAGAGTTTTCAGGAGCTAAAGAAATGTTTGGTTATAGCCCTAGTGTTGATTCTGTCGGATATACGCAAGGATTTCCAAGTGTATTGCGATGCTTCTCGCTTAGGACTTGGAGGTGTACTTATGCAGGATGGAGAGTTGTTTCATATGCCTCACGACAGCTTCGACCGCATGAGTGGAATTATGACACGCATGATTTGGAGTTAGCAGCTGTAGTGCATGCGCTAAAGACCTGGAGACATTTTCTTATTGCACTACAAGAAATACGCTCAATTGTGACCTTCTGGAAGTGACCGTGGAAGAAATCGTCATAAATCTATGACCATTTCGATCCAATTGGTCGTGACCTGTTTAGGAGAGTCGAATCCATAAACCATAGTGACTATTTTGGTCAAAAAGGTCGTAATTGCCTTACACAAAATGGTCATAAGTAGACAACAGTGGTCGACAGCCTTATTTCTAGCTGATTATGAGCAATCCAGATGGTCATGATGTTGTAACATGGATGACTGGACGTCCACATCATCAATTTTACATATGTGTCTTGTCATTTTGGCTTATGTGTCGGTTGTAGCGCCAGTCCGTCCATAGATTGACTTGTTGACCAAACTGGGTCTACATTTACAGACGGGGCCAATTAACACAGTACAAATGACATGTGGGACCTGTCCCACAAAGGTGAATAAAGCAGAAAAAGGCGAAAATTCACTTTGGCTCATAGGTATGCACCCATTGTCTAAATACATATTTTAAAAAGTTAAAAAAATCGAGAAAAAAATCCCGCGTGTAAATCCGGACACTATATGTGTGTGCACCAAGTTTCGACGAAGAATGACGTTTTTGTGGCTTGTGTAAAAAAGACAATTTTCGATGCTTTATTACAGCTATTCACAAGCCATTTTTAATCTTTTTTACACATGCAACAAAAAGTTCTAACCAAGCACTTGAAATTGTTAATTATGTCTAAAAAATTGTGTCTCATGTATACGAAAAATGTATACAGAAAATATACAATGTGTGTGAACAAAGTCAATCTTGTATTTAGAAAATATTTAAGCAAGCATTTGAAAAAAATGTTAAACAAGTATTTAAAAGATACTAAAAATGCATTTAAAATGTTCTTTTTTTTGCGAAGTCATTAAAAATGTTCTTGACGTATATGAAAAATGTAGAATGGAAACCAACAGAAAAAAAGAAAAATGTTCTCGGTGTATACGGAAAATATGGGATGAAAACTAGGTCACATATAATGACACAATGCAAATATTTTACATATTTCTGTTTTTTATTTTCTTATGCCAATTTCAAACATCGAGTCTACACGCTTTGGAGTTGGGGCCCTGAGCCACCATCCAAACATCGATGTATCACCACCAAACCATGTATTTCTAATTAAATAGATACTTATGTAACTATAAATGATTTTTGGAAAAAATAAAGAGCGAACTATAAGGCAGCTGCAGTTCAAATTTGACCCGCTTCCTACTGAATCGGCAGAAATTCGTCTTTTTCACGAGAGGTGGACCAAAACTTTTGAAACCCGACCATTTTTCAATTGTGCATTAAATATGTCCTAGTATTTTATAAAATTTATTTGGTCCAAATTTGCAACAATTATATGATAGGTCCTTAAAAAAAACTCATTTTGGGCAATCGAAAAATGGAAAATTAATTTTTCGTCCAAAGAAAATGAAAACTCCCTTAGGCAACATTGTTTGCCATTCCAATACTCACCCTTGTGCACAATATGAGATCATTTGAACAAACTATGCCATGAATGTGGCCATAAGATTGATCATTTGACTTGAAAGCCATGAATCTTCACACATGATAACTCATTTCTGAGAACACCTTTTGAAAATAATTGCCGTATTACTAGTTCATTATTTTTTCTGGTAACTTGGTCACATATAATGAAACAATGCGAAGGTTTTCCAATTTTTTGATTTTTTTTGAATTTTTTAAGCCTGTTTCAAAATGCGGTCAAAACGACGGGAATGACCGTTCCTAGCTAGTGGTTGAGTATTGGATTTTTAGGTGTTTTTCTGATTAAATATATACTTTTATACCTAGAAATGATTTTTGGAAAAAATAAATAGAAAACTATGAGGCAGCCGCAGTTCAAATTTGACCCGCTTCCAGCTTGAACAACGGAAATTTGTCTTTTTCACCAAAGGTGGATCAAAGACTTTTTACACCCAACCATTTTGTCAATTGTGCATTAAATATGGCCTAGTATTTTATAAAAATGATTTGGACCAATTTTGCAACAATTATTTGGTAGGTTCTTCACGAAAAAACCTCACTTGGAGCACTCAAAAAATGGAAAATGATTTTTTCGTCCAAAGAAAATGAAAATTTCCTTAGGCAACATTGTTTGCCATTCCAATATGCACCCTTGTGCACAATATGAGATCATTTCAACAAACTATGCCATGAGTGTGACAATAAGATTCACCATCCCGCTTGAAAGCCATAAATCTTCACACATGATAGCTAATTTCTGAGAACACTTTTTTAAAAGAATTGCCGTTTTAGAATTTTATTGTTTTTCCTGGTAACTTGGTCACATATAATGCGGTCAAAACGGCGGGAATGACCGTTCCTAGCTAGTGGTTGAATCATGGAATTATTTTGGTGTTTCTTTGATTAAATATATATTTATGTACCTAAAAATAATTTTTGAAAAAAAAAGCAAACTATGAGGCAGCTGCAGTTCAAATTTGACCCGCTTCCTATTGGATCGGCGGAAATTTGTCTTTTTCACGAGAGGTGGATCAAAACTTGTGACACCCAACCATTTGATCAATTGTGCATTAAATATGGCCTAATAGTTTATAAAAATAATTTGGTACAATTTTGCAACAAATATATGGTAGGTCCTTCACAAAAAACTTGTTTTGGGCACTCGAAAAATGGAAAATAATATTTCCGTGCAAAGAAAATGAAAACTTTGTTAAGAAACATTGTTTGCCATTCCAAGATGCTCCCTTGTGCACAATATGAGATCATTTCAACAAACTATGCCATGAATGTTGCCATAACATTAGCCATTTTAGGCTCTTCTCCACATTGAACGTCTTCCCCCTTGGGGGGGGGGTCGTGAGCATCTGATACTTTCGTCGTTGTCAGCGGCGGCGTGTATAATAAATTATTGTGATTTTCTAATCCATCAATAAACGGTTAGATGCTTCTTATTTTTCTGAGATTTTCTAGCTTAATTGTAAACGGTTGTGATCTTGACATTTTAGTTAATTGTAAATAAGTTGTGGACTAATATTTTTCAAAAATTATGTGGTCCATTTTATAAGACATATTTGTAGTTTTTTTCTTAAAAAGTAGAATATTTGGGTCCAAATTTTGAAGATTTCAGCGCGAGACAACCGGCCAATGAGAAGCAAGGAACCACTATCACGCGGATCACCCAGTCGAAAGCGATGTGAGCCATTCATCAAACACCCATCAACAGTGGAGCTTCACCCGAGAAACCCAAACCCTAACCCACCCACCCACCCTTCCTCTCCCACGTCTTATCTCCCTCCGACGATTCCCACCGCCGCCACCCCCACCCACCACCGCCGACCTCGTCTCCGCCATGCATCCTCTCCCCTCGCCTTCCTCCGCGGCTCCAAAGCTCGGTGCTCGGCGAGGGGGAAGCGGTGAGGCCGAGGTGGAGGACGGGGATGGGGTGCATGTTCGACTGCTTCCATGCGGCCGGTGGCTCGCAGCGCGCTGGGCTCGCCACGCGCCGGGCGCGCCCGCGTCCCGCGCCCGCGTCCCGCGCCCCTCGAATCTAGGCTCGGCGGAGCGGAGATGAAGGTTACCACGCTCGTCGTGCTGAAGCCGTCGACCGGAGGTGCCGGGGGCTCCTCCTCCAGCGGCGGGCAGGGCTCCGAGGCGCTCGTGATAGCCAATGCCACGGACGTCAGCCACTTCGGCTTCTTCCGGCGCGGCGCCGCACATGAGTTCATTGTCTTCGTCGCCCGCACCGTCGCCCAGCGCACCCGGCCTGGCCAGCGCTAGTCCGTCTAGCACGAAGGTAACCACCCATCTCATATCTGCTTGCCGCTACCTGGTATAGTTTACTTTGTGATACTAGAGCAAGGGCGACATGGGTGATTATGGCGATCTATGCAAAGTAGCTTGTAGCCCTACCTGGTAGTTCATGTGATGCGTTGTAGGATTCGCAGTTGCAAAGTGATATTGTTGCTGAAGTAGCGCTATAGGCTTGTGCTTCTGTCCATAATGATTCCCTCTGTTCGAGGGTGTCCCGGCTGTAGAGGTGGTAAGTGGGGTGCCTCCCTCTGTTCACAGTTCACATAGTACTACTTTGGGTTGCATTCAGATGGTTTATTTGTCCGATTAACTTCAGTATTTCAGGTTTTAAGTGTCCTATGTGTCTGTCTCCAAATGATTTTGTTGCATATACCATGTTCACATAGTTCTATTATCTGAACTTTTTGGACGAATCATGGAAGAATTTTGAAATCCCTATTATGACAAATACTAAAATATTAGTACTGCTCCTAGATGTTTCTCAAAAATTAATGATATTCGTTTGACTTTTACTGGGCTATACAGCCAAGTATATGCACACTATGGCAATATGCAGCCTTGAGATAAATATAAATATTTTCCAAGGGTGTATTAACATGTGCCGCTAACTTCAAATTAAAAGGATGTGGGTGGATCATTTAAAATGCATAACACTTTTCAACTTCAGTGATTAATCTGCACCTATGGTGCCGTTACCTCTTTTGTTATTTTTGATACTCTTCTTGTCTGCAGGACAATGGAAGTCCTTTGTTCGGAGAGAGAAACCAAGTTTAAGTGAGTGGAAAATACTTTGGTGCATCCTGGAGTCAGCTACTATTCTTAAAGTGATTGGTGCTTCACATTTTCTAGTACAGTACATGCATACTGAAAATGATGGGTACACGAAGTTTTTTGAAATAGAAACTTGTTCATGGCCCTACTTGTGTCGGAAAGTGCCAAACTTGAAACGGAAACTTGTAGTAGCGGGCCTGGAGCTTAGTTCTTCAAGCATAACCTTTTAAAGCAGAAATCAATGCACCTCATTGTTATATTTTTTTGCCCTACTCCTTTAAGCAATGTTGGTACAACATGAACTGGACTTCTTGGGGGTGACTGGATTTTGGGCAAACCTTGTTGCTGATATTGGCCAAATTATGTGTGCATACTCCATCTAATCTAATATATAAATCTGAGATCTTGAAGCTTCATTCCTTTGGTCACCCAAGATATGTTAATGAAATGCTTTTGTGACTCCATTTGTTTGTGAATTTGCATACCTGTTCTCATGTGACTCAGTGAGCATGCATTCAAGTTTTTCTGTAGGTCTATTTAGCATGACCCAGTGCTATGTGTTTTTAGCTACTTTAGCATACCTGAACTCCTAGCTAGCACTTGACAACTTATTCTCTGGTTTCCTGTTAATTAAATGGTACTCCCTCAGTTCCAAATTACTCGTCGTGGTTTTAGTTTTGAACTAAAACCACGACGAGTAATTTGGAACGGAGGGAGTACATGCAATGAAGATATCTCGTTTCCTGCCTCTTTGATTTGTTCGAGTATTATCTGCACCTTAGTTCTTTCATTGAGTAGTGTGTATTTTCTGCTCATCTAGGTTTGACAACTAGTTCCTTGCTCTGCTCTGCTTCTGCTAGGTGCTTGCGGATGAGGCCCAGGCGCAGTAAGACAAGGCCGTCTTCAAGGTGCTAGATCTGGTACGATCTTTTAACCTCGGAAGGTTGAACCTCTCACCGACGACGACCGTCGTCGGTGAGCTGCTGGTTGCCTCGGCCTCCCACAGCATCTCCGACCGCCCCTACTCTTCTGACGAGCACATGTTGCAGCTCCTAGAGAGGTATGCACCTCCGTCCTTCCCCTTCCCCTACTGATGATGCTCAGATTCCCCGGTCTTACTCATCTTGTCTCTTGTGTAGGGTGCACGCATGCCACTTCTTCCACCAGCGACCCTCCCCTTTGCGCCCAGCCCGTGGAACACTTCGAATCTTTGGAGTCGGCAATGTCTTCCTGCAGGTAGCACCCCCTGTCCCTCTCCATCCTCCATTCCCCTGCAGTTCCATTTTTTCTTGAAGTCATCGTACATACCTGCATAATTAGGCACATATGCTAAAGTGAAACTAGTGCTATATTTCATCAGATGGTTATTTCTGGATATGGTACCAGTTTTGGCCTGGCCTGTGCTTCATACCTTGCTTTGGTTTTCAGTAGCAAGTAGTGCATTAGTACCTTTTCTATCATCTGGTGTCCATGGATCAAAATTTTGGCTGTTATGTATTTATTGTAGTATCGAGAATGGCTCAAACCAGAAGTTCTTAGGCTGTACATATGGCTATGCTCCATTCTTTTTTGCATTTATATTCAGTGTTGGTGTTGATTTGATGCCCATGTTTAGAAACAAATTACGGTAGGATAAATAGATTGATCTTCTTGGTTTGTTTGCGTGCAGATGACTGATGAGCTGATCTTCTTCCACCAGTGGTGGCGGGAGGTGATGCTGGAGCAGTACATCGATCAACAGATCATCCTGCCATTTGGGCAGGGAGAAGTTGGGACAACCCTAATGCAGTAACATCACCATGTGGCAAATCCAGTAGACTGACACAACATTTGTGCTTCGGTGACTTGACAAAGTATGTCTTACTAGTGATGGTACACGATATTCGTGCTTCTCATTGATGTTATGTGTGATCAGCTAAAATTTGTGCTTTTCGTCCAATCTATGTTGATGTGCGCTTGTGCACTTGTTGGGCCTTGAACCTTGCTGTGTAGAGGAGTCGATTGATGATGTATTGTATTTCATGTGATGTGTTACTGAAATGAAATATATGAAATATTGTATTATGTTGTATTTGTTTTCTAATGGGCCTATCCTTAAATGTGCATGCTTTTGACAAAATAATGCATCGACCCAAATAAATCAAACCAATTCAATTAAGAAAATAGGTATTGGGCTGGGCCCATGTCAGCTAGATTGGTGGATTGGGCTGTGAAATTTACGATGATTGGGCCAGGCCCATGTAGGCTAGATTGGTGGACTGGGCTATGAAATTTATGATGATTCCATTTGGTCACTAACAATGCCACGTTAGATCCTACGTGGCTCATGCAAATGGGTAGTGACCTATCTGAAATTTTGGTCTTTAGTCTAGCTATGACCAAAATTCCAAAAAGGTCAAGTTTGTTCGTTCTTGACGGCCAACTGTTGACCTTCTGAATTTGGTCAAAAAAAGGTCAATAAACAATAAATATGACGAATCAACGACCAAAATGGGGAGTCATAATTGACCGTATTTCTTGTAGTGTTGGAAACGTTGTGATGTGTACATGGATCACAAGAGCTTGAAGTACATTTTCACTCAGAAGGAACTGAATCTCACGCAAAGAAGATGGTTGGAGCTTATAAAAGATTATGATATGAAGTTGCACTATCATCCAGGAAAGGCCAACGTTGTAGCAGACGCTTTGAGCCAGAAGAGTTATGTCAGTACCCGCGTAAGCGGAGGATTGCCAAAGGAGTTAGCTGAAGATCTCAGGGAGCTTCGTTTGGAGATGGTCCCTAGAGATTTTGTTGCAGCAATGGAGGTTCAGTCAACATTATTGGGAAAGATTCGAGAAGCTCAGAAGGATGACAAGGAAATTGTTGAGATAAAGGAGAAAATGAGCAAAGGAAAAGCCAAAGGTTTTCGTGAGGATGAGCACGACACTTTATGGTTTGAGGACCGCGTTTATGTACCCAATAATCCAGAGATCGGGAAGTTAATACTTCAGGAGGCCCATGACTCGCCATACTCGATACACCCCGGAAACACCAAGATGTATTTGGATTTAAAGGAGCGTTTCTGGTGGACTGGTATGAAGAAGGATATTGCCGAGTATGTAGCTGTATGTGATGTATGTCAGTGAGTAAAGGCAGAACATCAGAAGCCAGCAGGATTACTGCAGCCTATGCCGATACCCGAATGGAAGTGGGACAAACTTGACATGGATTCTGTTACCGAATTACCCAGGACCCGATCGGGATATGATTCTATCTGGGTAGTAGTGGATCGTTTGACCAAAGTGGCTCACTTTATCCCAGTGAAGACCACCTATACGAGTGCAAAGTTGGCCAAGATATATGTGACCAGGATCGTATGTCTGCATGGATTTTCGAGGACCATCGTATCAGATAGAGGAACACAATTCACCTCGAAGTTTTAGAATCAGCTGCACCAGACTTTGGGTACTAGGCTAGAGTTCAGTACAACTTTTCATCCGTAAATGGATGGATAGACTGAGGGAGTCAACCGGATTTTGGATGACATGTTGAGAGCCTGTGCAATTATGGATCCAATTGGGATGATAATTTGCCGTACGCGGAGTCCTCGTACAACAACAGTTATCAATCTAGTATGAAGATGGCCCCTTTCAAAGCCTTGTACGGAAGGATGTGAAGGACACCGCTAATGTGGGATGAAGTTGGAGACCGTCAGTTGTTTAGACCAGATCTGATCAAAGAGTCTGAAGAGAAGGTTAAGTTGATTCACGACAGACTAAAGGTAGCTCAGTCCAGGCAGTAGAGTTATGCCGATACAAAGTGCAAGGAGGTAGTCTATGAAATCGGAGATAGACGTATCTTCGTGTGTCACCTCTGCTAGGAGTTAAACGATTTGGAGTTAAGGGAAAGTTAGCCCCGAGATTTGTAGGACCATACCGAGTTTTGGAACGTATGGGAGAAGTGGCCAACAAGTTGGAGTTACCCAACGGACTGTCAGGAGTTCATGATATGTTTCATGTTTCCCAGTTGAAGAAGTGCCATGCTGAGATGGCCGATATTCCTCTGAGAGATACAGTGCCCCTGGAAGCAATTCAGTTAGATAGTGATTTGACCTACGAGGAGAAACCCGTCAAGATTCTCGAGTTTGCAAGCGGGGTTATGCGCAGCAAGGTTATCAAGTTTTGCAAAGTTCAATGGAGCCACCATACCGAGGATGAAGCCACCTGGGAACGGGAGGAAGACCTACGAAAAGACCACCTGTCAGTGTCAAAACCGGCGGATCTCGGGTAGGGGGTCCCGAACTGTGCGTCTAGGTGGATGGTAATAGGAGACAAGGGACACGATGTTTTTACCCAGGTTCGGGCCCTCTCGATGGAGGTAAAACCCTACTCCTGCTTGCTTAATATTAATGATATGGGTAGTACAAGAGTAGATCTACCACGAGATCAGAGAGGCTAAACCCTAGAAGCTAGACTATGGTATGATTGTTGTTGTGTCCTACGGACTAAACCCTCCGGTTTATATAGACACTGGAGGGGGCTAGGGTTACACAGAGTCGTTTACGATGAGAGGAGATCTAAATATTCGTATTGCCAAGCTTGCCTTCCACGCCAAGGAAAGTCCCGTTCGGATACGCGACGAAGTCTTTAATCTTGTATCTTCATAGTCAAATAGTCCGGCCAAAGGATATAGTCCGGCTGTCCGGACACCCCCTAATCCAGGACTCCCTCAGTATCCCCTGAACCATGCTTCAATGACGACGAGTCCGGCGCGCAGATTGTCTTCGGCATTGCAAGGCGGGTTCCTCCTCCGAATACTTCATAGAAGATTTTGAACACAAGGATCATGTCCGGCTCTGCAAACAAGTTCCACATACCACTGTAGAGAGGGAGAGAGTAACATTTTCACAAATCTAATCTGCTGACGTATTCTGTAGCGTGACATCACACTACAGCCAAGTTTTTATTCGAATCGTTTTTTACTGTCCCACCTCAGCGCGTTTTGCGAGGCGGTTTCCTTGGCACGTCTTGTTGAAGCAGAGATCGTGTCCCCTTATCACGGGATTCTCATCAATACGGGCCTGGGTAACCCAACCGTGCCATTGATTATGGCGCTTGGGGGATAAGCGAGTTTTACCAGGCTGGTGGGGATGCATAGTTTCGTCCGCCCATATAAAGGGATAAGGATTCACCTTTTCATCCATGCCTTCTTCCTCCTTTGATCATCCGTTTTCACACACTCGAGCTCCAGCGCCCAAGTCCGCATTTCCCACCTCAACCTTCTCCAACCCTGTCCGGAGCGGGAGGCAGGTGGATGGTCTCCTCCGTTACGGAGGGAAACATCAAAAAGCGGAGAGTTGGATACCCGCCTGACGACATCGCGCACCGGCTCCCAGATGAGGGGAAACTCAACCCCACCCCTAGGTCCCATGAGAGGGTGGTGTTCCTCACCCATTTCCTCCGTGGACTGGGCTTCCCTGTCCACCCATTCGTCCCGGGGCTCATGTTCTACTACGGCCTGGACTTCCACGATCTGGCCCCGAACTTCATCCTCAACATCTCAGCGTTTATCGTCGTGTGCGAGGCCTTCCTCCACATCAAGCCCCACTTCGGCTTATAGCTAAAGACCTTCAATGTCAAGCCGAAGGTAGTGAGCGGCCGCCAGGCTGAGTGCGGAGGCGCCATGGTGGGCAAGATGCCCAACGTCATAAGGCTCGAGGGCTCCTTCGTGGAGACCATAAAGGGGTGGCAATCGGGGTGGTTCTACATCACCGAGCTGCGTGACCCTGCATGGGCAGCGGCCCCCGAGTTCCGATCTGGCATCCCCACACAGCTCACCTCCTAGCAAGAGAAGGGCCTGTCATGGGGTAATTCGGGAGAGCGGACCGGACTCCAAACATGCGTCCAAAGCCTGGTGGACAAGAAGCTCAAACTTGTCAACATAGTCCAGGTCATGATCATCCGCCAGATCCTCTCGTGTCAACAACGGGCTTTCAACTTGTGGGAATTCGACCCGGCCCAACACCAAACTCTGACCAGGCTCTTCGATACAACACACGAGGATGCCTGGAAGGTGCTATTCAAGGGCGCCGAGGTTCCCCCTCCCACCACCGAGGATTGCGGATTCTGCGCGAAGCGCCAAGCCAGTGTAGTAAGCTGTTTTACCTTTTATAGGATACTCGTTTTTCATAGTTTGACTCCATGCGGAATCTAAGAGCTCCCGTACCTTTGATAGGACTGGCAGGAGAAGGCCGGACAGATCGACTGTCCAGCTCCTTTGCCCGAAGGCCCAGTAGACGCACGTTTTGCGAAGCTGTTGGTTCCGGCACCTTATGTGGTGCCGGAGAAGAAGGCCAAGAAGAAGGCCACGGGAACCCGGAAGAGTTCCCGGTGCCCGGTGGTGTTGGACTCATCGGCCGACGACTCCAAGGCGCACTCCTCCCACGAAGACGAGGAGGACGAAAAAGAGGCTACTTCCCCTCCAGCAGGGGGAGAGAAGAAAAGGAAGGCCGCCCCAACTGGAGAGGCCGGAGGGTCCAAGAAGGGAAGGACCCTTCCTCTGGACTACTCCACCAACGCCGCCGACAGCAAGGAGGAGTGGCCGCCCAGGGCCAAGCCCCTGGCGAAGTCGTAAGTATTCGGACACCAGAGTGATTCGTAGTGTTCCTTTATTGCACAGCTTTTCCTAACGCCGAATATAATATGCAGTCCGCCCCGATCCCGGATCAACGTGTCGTCGAGCGGCTCCTTGGGTTTGTCGGATGTGAATAGCCTTTCACTTCCGGCCGCCTCCTCCCCTCGCCCTATGGACAATGCCGAGGTATTGTCCCAAGAGGTTCCAAACCGAGGGGAGGCAGTCCTGGGGGCACCTCAAGGCGACGTCCCAGACTCCAGGCGCAAGGAGGGCAAGACCCCCAGGGGCTCCAAGTCTGGCCCTGGGCCGAACACCGCACGGGAACCTTCATCGGTTCCGGAGTCCGGCGGGCGGCCCCCTGCTACGAAGGGCAAGCCTACCGCGCCGGTGACCTCCGTCCAACCGGAGGCACCGGATAACTTGCTGGAGGTGCTTAACGGCGCCTCCATCGACGAGGAGCACCGCAATATTATGAGTGTGGTGATCCAGAAAGTTCAGTCCACCAAAAGTGGGCTGACTGAAGCTTGTGCTAGCCTTCTGACGGGCTTTGAGGTATGTAAAAAATAGTTGGAAATATTACCGCATAGACAGTAGCCCCTGATGCTCTGTTCGGTGTTCACAAAGAAAAGCCGGATAGAGGATCTAATAATATTTGCAGGAGTCTAACATAATTATGTCGATATGCGTGCGCAGGCTTCGCTGCTAACCTCTGCCGCACTGACTGCGGAGGTTGATGCGCTGAAGCAGAACCTCGAGCGGTCCGAGAAAGAGCTCGGCCCCCAAGAAGCAGCTCGAGGAGAACCAAGGTACGTAATGCCTTGTCTGTGTGTGTATATAAAAAATATGCAGTTGCAAAAAATTATAGGATCATTATTGATGTGCTAGGGGCCACGACCGAGGTGGCGACCCTGAAGCAAGCACTATCCGAGGTCGAAGGTAAAGCGGCCACGGAGTGCAGCGAGCGGGGGAAGCAAGAGGCTCGGTTTGCCGAGGTGCAGCAAGAGCTCCAGGCTCTCGTGAAAAAGCATGAGAGTTTGGAGCTTGAGTCGAAGACTCGCGAGTCCGAACTCGCTGCGGCCCTCGAGAGCGCCAAGTCTGCCAAGGCTGAATCCCAAAAGGCGATAAAGAAGATAGCAGCGGGTAAGGCCTTCAATATGCAAAGCAAGCATGTGAAAGTGAATTACTTGTTACTTACCCGAGTCCAGAGCTCTCCAGGAGCATTCGCAGATTTACCCCGTAGCGTGTCCGATGCCGCCACCTACTACCGGGCCGAGGAAGGGAGCTCCACGGAGAAGGTGTTCTGGTCTCAGTATGCTGAGACCGGACACCCGGTGCCCTTGAGCGACCAGCTGAAGCAACTGGTCGAGCTCCATAAGGTGGCCAAACAGGCCATGAAGGGTCTCATAGTCCGGCTGTGGCCTGGAGTGGCCATGCCTGGGAGCTACTTCGGGCTGGTGAGGCGGCTGGCGGATGCATGTCCGTGGCTTGAGGTTATCAAGCGCTCCGTCTGCATCGGGGGCGCCCGCAGGGCCCTTGCCCGTGTGAAGGTACACTGGGGCAAAATGGACGCGGAGCGGCTGGTGAAGGATGGGCCACTGCAGGGCAAGGAGCATCGCGACCCTGAGATGTACTATAAAGGCGTCCTGGAGGGTGCCCGCCTTGTGGCAGATGAATGTTCAAAAGATGTAACATTTGAGTAAACCCGCTCGTGTGATCTTGTATGCTGAAAACTTGTTCGTGTGCGCTATGCAATGCTTGTTTGAATTTAAAATATTACCTTCTATGTGGCCGTTTATTAAATCTGAGAGATGGCGAGTCGTCGGCTTCTGCCCCCATGCCACGAGTGCTGGGGTGTTTAGGATTAAACCTGAGCACTCCTTTTCCCATTCTTGGGTCCTTCTAGGGAGGTGCTCAGCACAACGAACAAGGCAATCGGACTATAATACATTATCACTTTCACTTAGCCAGAGAATTCTATAATTTTAAATTTCGGCGAATAGGTGGCTTGACGTAGCTTTTTCACGTCCAGATTTCCAGCTGCCGGAATTCTCCCAGTTGGTGTGTACTTTGCAAATTATGAGATAAAAGGCATTAGAATTACTCCAAAAAGCATTATTATGGATTAAAAAATTATAAATAACAGTAAGAAAACATGATGCAAAATGAACGTATCAACTCCCCCAAGCTTAGACCTCGCTTGTCCTCAAGCGAAAACCAAAATAGAGAAACATGTCCACATGCTTTGAGAAAGAGGTGTCGATAAAAAAAATACGGACATAGAAGCATCATGTTGATTATTATAACAGCCACAAATTTAAACATAGGACTTTTATCATAGAACTTGCATCATATGCTTCCCATGAATAAGTAATAGTTCATCACACAATCGAAGTATAAAGCAAAAACTCTATTAGAAACCAACAGACTATGTTCTCAGTCAACTTTGCAACTACATTTCATCATCTTTTCAGGAAGGGTCACGTATCTGAACAAACCTCCTACTTATGATTAACCCTCCCGCAAGCATCCACAACTACAAGAAAAGTATTAAGGATAAATCCTAACCATAGCATTAAACTCTTGGATCCAATCGGTCCCTTACGGAATAGTGCATAAACTGGGGTTTATGTTTCTGTCACTCTCGCAACCCCACCATCTATTTACTACTCCACAATGCATTCCCTTAGGCCCAAATATGGTGAAGTGTCATGTAGTCGTTGTTCACATGACACCACTAAGGGAATCACAACATACATACTATCAAAATATCGAACACATATCAAGTTCACATGATTACTTGTAACATGATTTCTCCCGTGACCTCAAGAACAAAAGTAACTACTCACAAAAAACAAACACGCTCATGATCTGAGGGGTATTAATATGCATAATGGATCTGAACATATAATCTTCCACCAAATAAACCATATAGTAATCAACTACAAGGTGTAATCAACACTACTAGTCGCCCTTAGCAACAATCTATAGTTCCGGTAACAAGATTGAATACAATAGATGAACTAGGTTTTGAGATGAGATGGTGCTGGTGAAGATGTTGATGGAGATTGCCCTCCCCAAGATGGGAGAGTTGTTGGTGATGATGATGGCGATTATTTCCCCCTCCGGGAGGGAAGTTCCCCCGCCAGAATCGCTCCGCCGGAGGGCAAAAGTGCTCCTGCCCAAGTTCCACCTCGAGACGGCGGCACTCCGTCCCAAAAGTATTATCCTTCTTTTTTCTAGGTCAAAACCACTTATATACCAGAAGATGGGCACCAGAGGTGGGCCGAGGAGGCGACAACCCACCAGGGCACGCCAGGGGGGCCTGGCGCGCCCAGGTGGGTTGTGCCCACCTGGTGGCCCCCTCTAGTACTTATTGGCTCCAATATTTCTTATATATTCCATAAAAAATCTTTGTGAAGTTTCAGCTCATTTGGAGTTGTGCAGAATAGGTGGCCTGACATAGCTTTTTCAGGTCCAGATTTCCAGCTACCGGAATTCTCCCTCTTTGTGTGTACCTTGCAAATTATGAGAGAAAAGGCATTAGAATTACTCCAAAAAGCATTATTGTGGATAAAAACATTGTAAATAACAGTAAGAAAACATGATGCAAAATGGACGTGTCAGCTCCCCCAAGCTTAGACCTCGCTTGTCCTCAAGCGAAAACCGAAATCAAAAAACATGTCCACATGCTTTGAGAGAGAGGTGTCGATAAAAACAAAATACGGACATAGAAGCATCATGTTGATTATTATAGCAGCAACAAAATTAAACATAGGACTTTTTATCATAGAACTTTTATCATACATTTCCCATGAATAAGTAACAGTTCATCACACAATCGAAGTATAAAGCAAAAACTTTATTAGAAACCAACAAACTATGTTCTTAGTCAACTTTGCAACTACAATTCATCATCTTTTCCGGAAGGGTCACATGTAGGAGCCTTTAGGCAAGTCCACATACTCAACCATCATATAGTCTTCTATGATTGCTAACACTCACCTTGTACCCATGAGCAAAACGTTTCAACTGGACACATAGAAAGATAGATGCTTATAGTTTCGCCTCCCAACTTACTCATGTCAAGAGTGATGTCTACAATAATAACTCATGCTATCTATATTCAACTAGACATATGTGCCTAGATCTTTCCTCACCACATGATGCTTGCCAAAAGAATAAATAAAAAGGAATAGAAGGAAAACTTTGACTCTTTGCATAAAAGTAAATACATAAAAGTAAAAGACAGGCCCTTCGCAGAGGGAAGCATAGGTTGCCATGCGCTTATTTGTTTGCATGCTCAATCCCTTAGTGCAAAAGAATGTCACATTGTATTGCCCCTTAAGATGACAACCTTTATTTGTAGTTTGTCGCTTTTATTCTTTGTCATCTAAGTTCGTACAACGCTCAATTTTCTCTTACACTAAATGATCTTACATATTTAGAAGCAATTTTTATTGTCTTTTTGCACCGATGGCAGCTTACTTGATGGATCTTGTTCAATCCGTGGGTAGGTATGGTGGAAACTTGAAAAAGGTTTGGGTTTAAGGGTTTTTGGATGCACAAGTAGTATCTCTACTTAGTTTGGAGTTTTTGGCTAGCAAAGATAGGGGCAAGCATCACATGTTAAAGGATCTATGATAATATGACTTCTATGTGAATATAAACATACATAAACCATTACGTTGTCTTCCTTGTCCAACGTCAACAATTTTGGCATATAATATTCTGATGAGGACTCACAATCACAAAAGATTTATAGGATAGTATATTTATATATCATGAGTTGCATCTGACTAATGCTATGTTTGTCAATCTCTAATAAAATTTTCTTACTTATACTTTTTCCTTATGTAGTGCTATCACCTACCCTAGGATTAGTATATAATCTCATTGATTTACTTCCTTTCTTTTATTTGCTTCCTTTCTCTTTTTCTTTCTTTCTTATTTATTTTCTTTATTTGCAACATGAAAGTAAAGAAAGTAAAAACTCAAACTAACTTTATTATATAACTTGCACATGATTATAATGATAGATCACTAAGCAAACTCTCAAAGAAGGAAAGGGTTGAACTAAACTTTATTTCTTCTAGTCAAAAGATTGAACTGAGATAAGTTAAAGCACAAGATAGTGGGGTGATACGATACTGGGGCACCTCCCCCAAGCTTGGCGGATGCCAAGGGGAGTGCCCATACCCGACACTCAGTTCTCCTTTGGTGGTGAAGAAGATGGTGGTGGTGATGAAGAAGGTAATTTGCCCTTTGCTTCCTTCAGCTTGGTTTCAATCTTCATCAGCTAAGCATCTTCTTCCATGTGGTTGGAGGAGCAAGAAGACATGATTCTTAGCTTGATAAATCTGACTCAAACAGCAGGAAAAGAGAACAGAGGATTTTCTCTGCGATATGGTGATTAACAAGTTTAGGAAGTATATATATAATTTTTATTTTGCAGGACAAGCATATGGAAGAAAAACGGAGTACGGGAGGTGTCCCACGTGGGTACAACCCACCTGGGCACGCCAGGCAAGCCTGGCGCACCCTGGTGTATTGTGCCCACCAGGAGACGCTTCCTCGGAGTTTCTTTATTTCCAAATTTTCAAAATATTCCAAAACTAATAAAAAAATATTTTTGCAGATTTTTCGGAGTCCGTTTACTTACCGTATCATGTACCTCCTTATTTTGACGATTCTGGAGTGTTCCTGAAGGTCTCTTTTATGTGTTCTTCCGGTATCAAAGTTTGGATAATATTACTTTCAAAATTAATAAGCGTACCTGAGATATAATGATTTATTCGTTGCCCGTTGACAACCTTCGGGTTAGTGCCTTCGAAATTATTTATTTTGATGGCACCACACTGGTAAACCTCCTCGATGATATAGGGGCCTTCCCATTTCGAGAGGAGCTTCCCTGCAAAGAATCTAAAACGAGAGTTGTACAAAAGAACATATTCTCCAACTTTAAACTCACATTTTTTAATTCTTTTGTCATGCCATCTTTTAACTTTTTCTTTGAATAACTTTGTATTTTCATAAGCTTGGGTTCTCCATTCATCTAATAAGCATATATCAAATAACCTCTTTTCACCAGCAAGTTTGAAGTCATAGTTGAGTTCTTTAACTGCCCTATATGCTTTATGTTCTAACTCAAGAGGTAAATGACAAGCTTTTCCATAAACCATTTTATAAGGAGACATACCATAGGATTTTTATATGCGGTTCTATAAGCCCAAATTGCATCATCTAATTTCTTAGACCAATTCTTCCTGGACCTATTGACAGTCTTTTGCAAAATTAATTTTATTTTTCTATTGCTAAGTTCAACTTGACCACTAGACTGAGGATGATAGGGTGATGCAATTCTATGGTTAACATCATACTTAGCAAGCATCTTACGGAAAGCACCATGAATAAAGTGTGAACCACCATCAGTCATTAAATATCTAGGGACTCCAAACCTTGGGAAAATAACTTCCTTAAGCATTTTAATAGAGGTGTTGTGATCAGCACTACTAGTTGGAATAGCTTCTATCCATTTAGTAACATAATCAACAACAACCAAAATATGTGTATACCCATTAGAGGAAGAGAAAGGTCCCATGTAATCAAATCCCCAAATATCAAATGGTTCAACAGTAAGAGAATAGTTCATAGCCATTTCTTGACGCTTACCAATATTACCTATTCTTTGGCATTCATCACAAGATGAGACATACTTACGAGCATCCTTGGAGAGAGTAGGACAATAAAATCAAGAGTGCAATACCTTGTGAGCAGTTCTATCTCCAGCATGATGCCCTCCATAAGCTTCGGAGTGACATTTCCATAGGATTTGTCCCTGTTAATGCTCAGGTACACAACGTCTAATAATACCATCTACCCCTTCTTTATAAAGATGTGGGTCGTCCCAAAAGTAATGTCTTAAATCATAGAAGGATTTTTTTATTTTGTTGGTAAGTAAATCTAGGTGGTAAATATTTAGCAACAATGTAATTAGCATAGTCAGCATACGGAGGAGTCCCATTAGCAACATTTATTGCAGATAACTGCTTATCAGGAAAACTATCATAATAGGAAGTGGGTCATCAAGCACATTTTCAAGCCTAGACAAGTTATCAGCTATGGGGTTTTCAGCTCCTTTTCTATCAATAATATGCAAATCAAATTCTTGTAACAGGAGAACCCAACGAATAAGTCTAGGTTTAGCATCTTTCTTTTCCATAAGATATTTAATAGCAGCATGGTATGTGTGAACACTTACTTTGGAATCAACAATATAACATCTGAACTTATCACAAGCAAACACCACTGCTAAGAATTCTTTTTCAGTAGTAGAATAATTTCTTTGAGCACTGTCTAGAGTTTTACTAGCATAATGAATAACATTCAATTTCCTATCAACTCTTTGTCCTAGAACAACACAAACAGCATAATCACTAGCATCACACATAATTTGAAAAGGCAAGTTCCAATCAGGTGGTTGAACTATGGGTGCAGTGATTAAAGCTTTCTTGAGTGTTTCAAAGGCTTCAAGACAATCATCATCAAAGACAAAAGGAATATCCTTTTGCAAAAGATTAGTAATAGGCCTAGAAATTTTAGAAAAGTCTTCGATAAATATCCTATAGAAACCAGCATGACCTAGGAAACTACGAATAACTTTGATGTCCTTAGGACATGGCATTTTCTCAATTGCATCAACCTTAGCTTGGTCCACTTCAATACCTTTTTCAGAAATTTTATGACCCAAGACAATGCCTTCATTAACCATAAAGTGGCACTTGTCCCAATTCAAGACAAGATTTGTTTGTTCACATCTCTGCAAAACTCGATCAAGACTGCTTAAACAATCATCAAAAGACTTCCCATAAACAGAGAAGCCATCCATGAAAACCTCAACAATCTATTCACAGAAGTCAGAGAATATAGCCATCATGCATCTTTGAAAGGTAGCAGGTGCATTACATAAACCAAAAGGCATACGTCTATAAGCATAGGTTCCAAAAGGACAAGTAAAAGTAGTATTTTCTTGATCAGGTTGAGAAACAGGTATTTGTGAAAAGCCATAGTATCCATCAAGGAAGCAAAAGTGTGTGTGCTTAGATAATCTTTCAAGCATTTGATCAATAAAAGGCAAAGGGTAATGATCTTTTCTAGTAGCTTTATTTAATTTTCTAAAATCAATTACCATTCTATAGCCTATAACAATTCTCTGTGGAATAAGTTCATAATCAATTACCATTCTATAGGCTGTAACAATTCTCTATTGAATAAGTTCATTCTTATCATTAGGAACAACAGTAATACCTCCTTTCTTTTGGACACAATGAACATGACTTACCCATCTACTATCCGCTATAGGATAGATTATACCTGCTTCCAGAAGTTTTAATATTTCCGCTCTTACCACCTCTTTCATCTTCGGATTTAACCGACGTTGGTGATCAACAACGGGTTTAGCATCAGGTTCCATAGTAATTTTATGCTGACATAGAGTGGGACTAATGCCCTTTAAATCATCAAGAGTATATCCAATAGCAGCTCGGTGCTTCCTTAGAACCTTCAATAATCTTTCTTCTTCATGTTCTGAAAGGTTAGCACTAATAATAACATGATATATCTTTGAGGGAGTCCTGGATTAGGGGGTGTCCGGACAACCGGACTATAACCTTTGGCCGGACTGTTGGACTATGAAGATACAAGATTGAAGACTTTTTCCCGTGTCCGGATGGGACTTTCCTTGGCGTGGAAGGCAAGCTTGGCAATACGGATATGTAGATCTCCTCCCATTGTAACCGACTCTGTGTAACCCTAGCCCCCTCCGGTGTCTATATAAACCGGAGGGTTGAGTCCGTAGGACAGAACAACAATCATACCATAGGCTAGCTTCTAGGGTTTAGCCTCTCTGATATCGTGGTAGATCTACTCTTGTACTACCCATATCATCAATATTAATCAAGCAAGAGTAGGGTTTTACCTCCATCGAGAGGGCCCGAACCTGGGTAAAAACATCGTGTCCCTTGTCTCTTGTTACCATCCGCCTAGACGCATAGTTCGGGACCCCCTACCCGAGATCCGCCGGTTTTGACACCGACATTGGTGCTTTCATTGAGAGTTCCTCTATGTCGTCATCATCAGGCTTGATGGCTCCTTCGATCATCGTTAGCGATGCAGTCCAGGGTGAGACTTTTCTCCCCGGACAGATTTTTGTATTCGGCGGCTTTGCACTGCAGGCCAATTCGCTTGGCCATCTGGAGCAGATTGAAAGCCACGCCCCTGGCCATCAGGTCAGGTTTGGAAGCTTAAACTACACGGCCGGTATCCGCGAAGACTTGATCTTCGACGGATTCGAGCCCCTGCCGAGTGCGTCGCACTGTCACGATGGGCATGATTTAGCTCTGCCGCTGAACAGTGTCCTGGAGGCGGCACCCGCATCAGCTCTGACCTTTAATTCGGAACCAACTGCGCCGACCGAGGGCGGGTGGTTAGACCCCGCCGAGGAGGCTGCAGCCTCGACGGTGATCTAGCCGAACACCAACCTTATCCTTCGCGAGGCCCGTGACTCCACATTGCCGGACTCTCCTCCGAACTCTGAACCATCCGCGCCCTGCCAATCCAATCTGATTGGGCGCCGATCATGTAGTTCACTGCCGCGGATATCTTTCAGCACTCACCCTTCGGCGACATACTGAATTCACTAAGATCTCTCTCTTTGTCAGGAGAGTCCTGGCTGGATTATGACCGGCAGGATTGGGATGCAGACGACGAAGAAATTCGACGCCCACCCACCACCCACTTCATAGCCACTGTCGATGACTTGACCGACATGCTCGACTTCGACTCCGAAGACATCAAAGGTATGGGCGACGATATAGGAGACGAACAGGAACCAGCACCTATAGGGCACTAGACAGCCACCTCATCCTACGATGTATACATGGTGGACACACCCAAAGGAAACGACGACGAGGAACGGGAGGACACAACGAAGGATCGTTCCTTCAAAAAGCAGTCAAAGCGGCGGCGTAAGCGCCGCTCCAAACCCCGCCTCGACAGAGACAGCGGTCATACAGACCCAGCCACAGAGCAGGGCGAGCCGGCAGACGATGAACATGGCATTGAGCAACCGTCCGAACAAGGCAACTTGGATAACCAAACCGAACAACCCGTCCCCGGCGAAGATAACAGTCCGGATGACCTCACGCCGGACAAGTTCCTGGAGCAGAAGATGTAAGTGCATCTAGTGCCCCTTAGTGATTTTGGTGTATTAAAGACTTATAGGTTAAGTATCTAATGCGTTTATGAGTGTACACAGGTCTATAAGTCTATGAGGAGTTTGTTATTTACAGAGAAAGTCGACCCCTAAAAATGAAGTTCTTCGACTGAAGACTTTGATATACTGAAGACTTTCTGAAGACTTTGAAAGTGAAGAAATTGGTGTGACCTTGAAGACTTGATAATCATTCGAGGAACATGAGGCGTGAAGACTTTTGTTTTCGTAGTTTCATTTTCTCTTTCTTGAGTCATAGGAAACACCGTACTGTTAAAGGGGGTCGAGGAAATACTAAGGAGAAAATTTCCAAGTGATGCTCAACTCAAATCCTACACCTACCAATCCCTTCGAGTGAAGCCATTGGAAATCTCATACAGTCCAGTCAATTTCTTCAGTGACAGAGATGCAGTTCTTCTGGTCACTGAGGACTTTGCTCTGACTGAGGAGTTAGGAATTCGCCAGTGCGAATTGCCTACACAGTGAGGAACATGATAGCCCTGAGGAATTTGGACCTCAAATTTCCGACCGTTGCTGTGCTACGCGCTAGCTGTCCTAAAATATCTTGTCCACCTAACGATCATATCATTGAAGGGCATTTATGTCTTATCATGTCGGGCTGCTCCCTAGGCTATAAATAGCCGCCCCCTACAACCACTAGCTGGTTGGCTGCTCCGCGAGAACTTGACACTTGTCATTTGAGAGCAACCCATCCTCTGAGGACTTTGAGCGAAAATCATCAAGTGAGGAAAATCCAAACCCAAACCCAAAACACCTACAAACCCAAAGCGATTGAGCATCACTGAAGAGATTGATCCTGCGTGGATCCGACGCTTGTTACCTTTGAAGACTATGCTTCTTCCAGACGGTTAGGCGTCAAGGTCTAGAGCATCCAAGAGGAATTGTGGATCGCCGAGTGACCAAGTCTGTGAAGGTTTGGAAGTCACCTGAAGACTTACCACGAGTGATTGGGCGAGGACTGTGTGTCCTTAGCTCAAGGAGAATACGGTGAGGACTGTGTGTCCGGGACTAGGTGTCCTCGAGTTTAAATACTCAGCCGCTCCAACCAGATGTACAACTGAGACAGCAGTTGGAACTGGTCTACCAAATCATTGTCTTCACCAAGCTTACTGGTTCTATTTCCTCAACACTTTCATTTCCTCATCACTGTGTTGTGTGTGTGTTCATATCTGTGTTTCAAGACTTTGACTGAAGACTTTATCAATTTCCTCAGTTCAATGTCTTCAGTCTGTTTGTCTTCATCTTGTGATATCCTGTGTTTACGCTTTCTGTACTCTGTGTTTGTCTTCATTTCATCATGATGACCATGCATGTATTCTGCTATGTTTACCTCTGAGTACTTATTCTGCTGCTAGTAGTTCTTCACTAAGGAATTTCCTCACGAGAAAATTCCTCAGTGAAGAATTTCATAAAAATCGCCTATTCACCCCCCCCCCTCTAGTCGATATAACACACTTTCAATTGGTATCAGAGCGAGGTACTCCCTTGTTCTGTGTGATTTTGGTTTAACCGCCTGGAGTTTTAGTTATGTCGACCGAAGGTATGATCAAGGTCTCTGCTTGGTGTCCTACCTTCGATGGGACGGACTACCCCTACTGAAAGAATAAGATGCGAATGCATCTTGAGGCAATTGATAACGATCTCTGGTATGTTGTGAAAAATGGTGTTCCCTCCGTCTCACCCTCACTGAATGCTACCGATGTGAAGAGATTCAAGCAACTCGACTCTCAAGCGAAGAATATCATATGTGGCCATCTGAGTAAAGGACAGTATGGTAGAGTGAGTGCTTTGGAAACTGCTAAGCTTATCTGGGATAGGCTGCCCAAAGTCAATGAAGGAGTTTCAACTCAGCTTGACTCTCGAGTTGATGTTCTTCACAATCTCTTCAACCGCTTCAAAAGACTCGACAATGAAAATGTTCAGCAAACCTTCGATCGCCTCACTGACATTTCAAATGAGCTTCAAGCACTTGGTGCCACTGACATGACCGACCATGAGGTGGTGAAGAAATTGCTGAGATCGCTTTATTCCTCATTTGACAGTCTGGCACTGATGATACAAGAGCGTGCTGATTACAAGTCACTTGACCCCGCTGATATCCTCGAGAGGCTAAACACTCATGAGTTCTAGCTTGCTGAGAAGAGAGATCTCTACGGTTCGAGCTATGGCAGATCACGTGCATTGAAGGCCAAGGTAGTATCTGAGTCTGAAGATGAAGACTCTGGTAGCAGCCTTGGTGATCCTGAAGAACTGAGTCATGATCTAGCACTGCTTGTGAAGAAATTCCAGAAGTTCTCAAGACGTGGTCGCTTTGGAAAACCCTCAAGGAGCAATGATTCCTCATCCAGTGACTATAAGAAGAGGCTTTGTCACAAGTGCAAGAAACCAGGACATTACATTCAAGATTGTCCTTAGTGGGAAAAGGAATCAAAGAAGAAGAAATACAAGGATTACTGTTCTGATGATGCGAAGAAAAAGAAGAAGTCATCAAAATCTTCATCATCAAAATCCTCAAAGTCTTCGTCACACAAGAAGAGCAGCTCTAAGAAGGCTCGGGCATTCATTGGCAAGGAAATGGACTCTGAGGCTGAATCTGAAGAGAATGAAGCAGAATAGGAATCTGATGACTCTGAGTCTGGTGTGGCGAGCCTACCCCTCGCTACTTCATTCGTCAGCAAATCCATCTTCAACGCTGAAGAAAGTGATCTCAGCAACAAGGCTGATGAAGGCAGTGATGACTACGCTCCCACCTATTGCTTCATGGCAAAGGGTGCTAAGGTACTCTGAATCTAGTGAGGATGAATCTGATGAATATCTTAAGCCTAGCTACTCTAAACTTGCTAAGATTGTTGTGCAACAACAAAAGGCTTTTGAAAAGGTTCAAAACATGCTAGACAAAAGTGATGATATGTTGGGTGAAGAATTGGATCGCACTAAGGCCTTAACTGAAAATCTTTAGAGACTTCAGACCAGGTTTGACAACCTTCAAAGTCATCATAACACTCTCTTATCTGATCATGAGAAGCTTTCTTATGAATATCTTCAAAAAAAGCAAGATCTTGAGAAGCTAAGAGTGAGTTATGAAGATCTTCAGAAGGAGTGTGATTCATTACTTGCTCAACAAATCAACGCTGCTCAGGAAGAATTTATTCCTCCATGTTTAAAATGCATTGAACGAGAATCTGCGAATTCTTCACCTGAATGTTCAAATGCTTCAAATGTTACAAATTCTTCACCTGCCTCTGCTATCACTAATTCCTCATCTAAGGACACTGGTAGTATCACTGACGATGCAGGACTGAAGGAATTGTACATGATAGGCATGTACAAAAGCCTCAAAGGGCATCAGACTCTATGTGATGTGCTTAAAAAGCAGATCCTCAACAGGAACCCTAGGAAAGAGAGTATTGCCTTTGAGAGGAAACTCAATGCTGATGATACATATTGGAAGCCTGAGCAGTACCCCAAAACATCATGGGTTGCTGCAAAGGGACCTCCAGTTGATCCATCTAATTTATCTGGCTATACATGTGAATCTTCTCATTCTTCTAATGAGTCATTTGATTCCAACTATAAACTATTCAAAAATCAGAATGGTGAAGTATTTGCTAGATATGTTGGCACTAACTGCAGGAACGTTTCCCCTATGAAGAAAATCTGGGTTCCCAAAAGGTGCCTTGAAAGTCTTCAGGTGAATGTCCTCATGACACCACCTATGAAGAAAAGGAACCCCAGATCAAATTCTTCATATGGACCAAATTCTTCATATGGATCCAAGTCCTCATACGGACCAAATTTCTCAAGGGGATCAAATTCCTCACATGGATCAAAGTCCTCATATGAACATCATCGTGCTAATAACTCTGTTTCGCAGGAAAGAGCCAAGGGCTGTGAATATGAGCATTATTCTTCTAATCATTATGTTCATAAGTCCTCGAAGAATTTCTCTGCTTATGCATATGCTTACCCTAACCCCTCTTATGTGAAACAAAATGGTTTGGCTGCTTTGCCACCATTCTCATATGGAGCTCGCAGAGTGATGAACTCTTTGCCACCCCTTCAGATGTGGGTGGTGAAGAAAAAGAACTAATCTCTTATGCAGGGTCAGGTCTCCAGACGTACTGTAACGTCTGAAGAATTTGCTGGGGACCCGACAAATTGCCTGAAAGGACGCAGGCTAACCATGATGAAATGAACCTTCATTTCACACGTCCTCCCTCTATTTTATCTGTACTACCGCTTGATGAACTTGATCTGATGAATTGTGATATCATATTCTTCACTGCTGAAGTATATGAGGTCGTAAGTTGCACTAATTCATCTGCAGGATGATCAACCCAAAGCCACTGAATGGGTACTTGATAGTGGATGTACAAATCACATGACCGGTGACAGGAATCTGTTGATGGATGCTCCCTTATCAGCGTCACACATGAAGCATATCATCTTCGCTGATAAAAGCAAATGTCAGGTATTGGGTCTAGGTAAGGTTGCTATCACAAAGGATCGACACATGGACAAAGTCATGCTTGTTGAGTCCTTAGGATACAATCTTATGTCTGTCTCAATGCTTTGTGATCTTGATATGGTTGTTGTCTTTGGCAAGTATCGTTGTGTTGTTATTATGGAAGCTGACAAATCCAAGGTCTTCGAAGGCTTTAGGAGATGAGACTTGTATATTGTTGATTTCTCTGCAGATTCACAACCAGCCGTGTGCCTACTTGCAAAAGCTTCAGAAGGGTGGCTATGGCATCGACGACTTGGTCATGTAGGCATGAGGAATTTGAACACGCTTGCGAAGAAGAAGCATGTCATTGGCATTGAGAATGTCAAATTCCTCAAGGATCACCTGTGCAGTGCCTATGAAGCTGGAAAGATGACAAAGGCCAAGCATCCAGCGAAGACTATCATGACCACTACTCGTCCATTCGAATTGCTTCACATGGATCTCTTCGGTCCTAACCATTATTCCTCTGTTTCGAATGAAGCATCTCAATATGGCTTTGTTATTGTTGATGATTACTCTCGTTACACATGGGTACACCTTGTCTCTTACAAAACTGAAGTGCAGGAAGTCTTCAAACGATTTTCCTTGAGGGCTTCAACCAACTTTGGTGTGAATATCAAGCACATCAGAAGTGACAATGGCACTGAGTTCAAGAATTCGGGTCTTGATGACTATCTTGATGAACTTGGTATTACTCATGAGTTGTCTGCTCCTTATACTCCACAACAAAATGGGGTCGTGGAGCGCAAGAACAGGACTCTTGCTGAGATGGCTCGATGAGTACAAAACCCCTCGTCGTTTCTGGGTTGATGCAATTGATACTGCGTGCCATATAATCAACAGAGTATATCTTCACAAATTCTTCAAGAAGACTGCCTATGAACTCCTCATTGACAAGAAACCCAATGTGAGTTATTTCAAAGTCTTCGGTACTAAATGCTCGATTAGAGATCCTCTTCACAACTCTAAATTTGCACCGAAAGCACATGAAGGTTTTATGCTTGGTTACGGAAAGGACTCGCACACCTACAGAGTCTTCAACAATGTTCTTCACAAGATTGTTGAAACTGTAGATGTGCGGTTTGATGAAACTAATGGCTCGCAAAGAGAGCACCTACCTTCTGTGTTAGATGAACCAACACATGAGGATTCTATCAAACACAAGGCTACTAAAGATGTCATTCCTATTGAAGAATCTGCTGAAGAATTCATTCCAGAACGTGAAGAACATCGAGCTGATGCACCTGAAGAAAATGCTGAGGAAATTGATGCTGAAGAAAATGCTGATCAAATTCCTCAA
The DNA here is from genome assembly GCA_032464435.1 of Aegilops umbellulata. Lineage (NCBI taxonomy): Eukaryota > Viridiplantae > Streptophyta > Magnoliopsida > Poales > Poaceae > Aegilops > Aegilops umbellulata. Next base: position 382,262,501 of record CP136054.1, read on the forward strand.
CGACAACCAGCTCACCCTCGCGTTGCAAAAGAAGTGCAAGTGGAGAAGATCATCGATGCCATTAGAGCACTAGGTCCTCTCACACGCTCAAAAGCTTCACATCTATCTAACTTTTGTGGGAATTTTGCTTTTGTCTCTATCATAGAGCCCACTAAGGTAGATGAAGCATTTCTGGAGCCTGAGTGGATTCAGGCCATGCAAGAAGAATTACATCAGTTCAAGCTCAACAATGTCTGGGAACTAGTCAATCGTCCCGATCCTCGCAAGCATAACTTCATTGGTACAAAGTGGATCTACCGCAACAAGCAAGATGAAAATGGTGTTGTGGTGAGGAATAAGGCACATATTGCTTGCTTATGCTAACCATCATGATATCATCTTATGCCAAATGGATGTGAAAAGTGCATTCCTCAATGGTAAGCTTGAGGAAGAGGTATATGTTGCTCAACCCCCAGGTTTTGATGATCCAAAACATCCTGACAAAGTCTTCATACTTAACAAGGCCCTCTATGGTCTCAAGCAGGCCCCACGGGCATGGTATGATACATTGAAGGAATTCTTCATGAAGAAAGGCTTCACACCCGGTTCACTCGATCCCACTCTCTTTACTAAATCTTATGATGGTGAACTGTTTGTGTGCCAAATATATGTTGATGATATCATCTTTGGCTGTATTGACCAACGTTATAGTGATGAATTTGCCTATATGATGAGTGAAGAATATCAAATGTCTATGATGGGAGAGTTGAAATTCTTCTTAGGTCTTCAAATTCGTCAACAACGCAATGGCATATTCATATCTCAGGAGAAATACCTCAAGGATGTCCTGAAGAAATTCGGCATGCAAGACTGCAAAGGCATCAAAATTCCTATGCCCACAAATGGTCATCTATGCACTGATGAAAAAGGTACTGACTTTGATCATAAGGTATACCGCTCCATGATTGGCTCTTTATTGTACTTATGTGAATCTAGGCCAGATATAATGCTTAGTGTTTGCATGTGTGCACGATTTCAAGCTGCACCGAAGGAATCACATCATAAGGCTGTGAAGCATATTCTTCGATATCTAGCTCACACACCAACACTAGGATTATGGTATCCCAAGGGCTCGGATTTTGATCTCATTGGATATTCAAACTCTGACTATGCTGGTGACCGTGTGGACCGCAAGTCAACATCTGGTACTTGTCATTTCCTCGGACGATCCTTGGTCTGTTGGTCCTCGAAGAAACAGAACTGCGTATCACTGTCTACTGCTGAAGCTGAGTACATTGCTGCTGGTTCTTGCTGTGCTCAATTACTATGGATGAAGCAAATGCTCAAGGACTATGGCATCAACGTGAAGAATGTGCCTCTCCTCTGTGACAATGAGAGTGCCATCAAGATTGCTCACAACCCAGTTCAGCACTCGAAGACAAAGCACATTCAGATTCGTAATCATTTTCTTCATGATCATGTGTTGAAGGGCGACATTTCTATTGAGCATGTGAAGACTGAAGAACAGCTAGCCGATATCTTCACTAAGCCCTTGGATGAGGAGAGATTTAGCAAGTTGCGGTGTGAGCTAAATATCTTAGAATATTTGAATGTACTTTGAAAAGGCACTCATCCTAACACTTATGCAAAATTGATGACTTAGATGTGCAACACATGAAGAAACGTTTTTCTTCAATCAATGAAGAATAACACTCTAAGTGTGAAGAAATTAATGAAGAATTTGATTCTCAGAACCCTACGACAATTGTACGCGGTGTCTGAAATCATCATTCTTACACGGTGGGTCACGCCACCACAAAAGTTGAAAATCTTCAATTTGAGTTTTTTCTCAACTTTTGAAATTCCTCAGTTTTTCAAATTCTTCAACTTTGCAAAATCTTCACTTGTGCCATCGTTTTTCTTCATTGGCTATATATAGATATATGAGTTTATGTCCTCTACAGCATTCACTTATAGCTATTTCTTCAAGTTGGTCTTTCTGCTAAGTGAATGTGATCGGACCCTTCCCCTCTATGCTATACTCAATCCAATCTGTTCACAAATTCTTCATGTGCGTTCTATTTGAAACTCGTTCAAATTCTTCACTGAGACCTTCTTAGCTGAAGAAATTGCGAACGGAACGTTAAAACTAATCTTATCCAAACTTTCGGTTTTGCCTCTCAAACCGTTCCGCATCCCACAATGCATTATTTTATCCACCCACGATCTTACACGATCTCCACTACACAGTACGTGGGTGACACATGTCGCGAGAAGGAGAACGGCCAGGGGCACGTTCGTCCTAAATCTTTGGACGAGAAGTTTTTCACCGTGGCTATAAATACCCCTGTCGCCGTCCTCACTTCTTTTACCCCGCTTGATCTCACTCTCCCGCTCGAGCTTCCAAACCCTAGCGTCGTCGCTACTCCATCGTCGTCGGTGAGGAAGAGCTTCACTGCCTCGACCTCGTCGCCGTCGTACTCGCGCCGACTGCGGAAATCTTCACCTCCGCCGCCGCCGTAGATGTCTTCCTCCGCCAAGTTAGGGCGTGGAAGATCTACATCGACGAACTTCACTGTTTCAACTCACAATTCGTCGTGTTCTTCGTTCAGGGTAATTAAAAGCTAATTTTACTGCCCTCTTTGATTCAAAACTTTTCTACAAAATCTTCAAAGGTGTTTTATTCTTTAAATCCTCACACACAAAACATCTCACATGTTATCTGTTCTTGATTAATTTCCCTAAGCCTCATTTTCTTCAAGATTCCTCAATTGTGTGGATCTTCGATCTATACAACTCTGGAACCTAAGATATAAAGCGCTTAGTGAAATTCCTCAAGATGAATTTGGTCAAATTCCTCAAACTTGTTCTTTATGAAAAACCCTCTGAGAACGCATATGACCTCTCCAAATTCCTCGCAACTATACTCTGTTCACAGGTACACATGTCCGCTGCTGAATCATTAGGTTCTCATCAACTTAACTCATTTGCAGCGTTCCTCGAAGAAAAGTCGCATACTTCTTTAGAGAATTCAATTGTTCAAATTCCTCATCTGAAGAAAATGGCTGAAGGTAAAAGGCCACAGAAAGGAGGAAAGAAGCCTGAGGTCATGACTTCTTTTGAAATCCCTGAGGATATTTATAAAGAGTACTGCACGCCTGATGAAGCCAAGTTTGGCAAAGAAGATAAAAATCAGCGCAAGGTGCGAATTCAGAGGATTGAACGGAGATGGGCACGTGAATGGAGGGAGTACAGATACGTCACTCCTAAGTATATGAAGAAATCCGCACTGAATCCTCCATTCCCAAGAGCTCCATTGGCACCTGGCCAAGAAGCTGATCCCACTAGCCTCAAGCGCGGTGAGGATTTTCCTAAGGAATGGGCCAAGCGCCAAGCTAAACTGGCAAGGCAAGCCAGAGAAGCAGTGAAGAAATTTAATGAAGACTCTGTTGCTGCTGCTGCTACTGAGGCTTCTGCCAAGCCGAGGAAAGCGATGCTCAAGAAGCCCGCTCGCAAGCCAAGTTCCTCTGCAATGTCCTCACGGTCAGACACCTCAAAATCTTCAAAGCAAATTCCTCATGCTGCTCCTGCTCCACCAAAGTCCTCTGCACCACCTCCATAGTCCTCAGCTGTCCTGACAAAGTCCTCAGCACCTGTGCATCTGGCCTCGTGCCAAAGGACTACTGGCACCTCAATTGCCTCTGGTGTCTCAACTAGTTCCTCAGCTGCACCAAATTCCTCAGCTGGATCCTCTCTGCTGAAGAAAAAGGCTACTACTGGATGCGACACTCGCCCAAGTCCTAAGAAGAAGCAGGTAGTCTTCACTGTACCATTTGATGATGATGAAGCTGATGAAAAAGAACTTGCTGAAATCATCAGGGACCGCCAAGAAAGGGCTGCTAAAGCCAAAGGCACACCTGTGCCCCTGTTATTGGATCCAAGGGCGACCCTAGATTATATTGATCTCTGGCACAAGGACCCCAACACACCTATGCCTGATTTCAAGCTGACACCTGGCCAAAGTCACATGCTGACTCACTTCATCCAAGAGGAGAAGTGGAAATATGACAGGGCCAGAGAGATCAAGAAATCACAGTATCGCAAAGAGAAGCTGCTGAAGAAAAATGTTGTCAAGATGACACCTGAGGAACTCGTCAAGATGCAGGCTGAGATCAAAGCCCCCAGCGACAACTTTGACTTGTACTATGCTGATTGGCAAGGAGCCAAGGTCAGATTTGTGAGGCTGACTGATACTTTCACCAAGGGTGCAGCCTCAACACAACAAGAAGTTCCTCAAGCTGAAGCATCTGTTCAGCCCACTGAAGAACATGCCAGCACCGCTGATGAAGTTCAGGCTGCTGAAGAAAATGCCAGTTCCAGGGCTGATGACACTGCTCCAGCCACTGAAGAAATTGACAGGGCAACCACTAGTGGTGTGCCTGAAGAAACTGAAGAAACCAGGGCAACTGCATCAGTTGCGCCTAAAGAAAATCAACCAGATTCCTCAGCTCCACCTGCACCTACTCCAACTCCTATTCTTCCATCTGCGTTAGATGTGAAGAAAACCAAGGCTGCAGAGCGAGCTGCAGTGAAGAAAAGGAAGGCATCAAATGCTTCAGAATCTTCCGCTCCCAAGAAGATGAAGCCTATGACTAGCTCGTTTGCAAATCCCATTGATGCCGTTCCTATCTCATCCATGCCATCAAAGGACCTTGTTCCTTTTGGTGAAGATTATGTGATCCCAAGTGGATCAGATGAAGAAACTCAATCTATTACTTCCTCAGAGCAGATTGATGAATAAATTGAAGTGGATGCAATCCCTTCAACCCCACTGGTCTCATCACCAATGCCTCAGTTTGATGCTGAAGAGGCTGGTATTGAAGAAATTGATGATGAAGATGTGGATATTGGAAGCACAACTCCGTTGATGAATGACGACTTTTGGGAAAGTTAGCACCCCAATTCCCCACTCTTCACCCCACTGCAGCAAATTCCTCACTCCCCTGCACCAACTGTTCCGATGGGCTCTGAAGAAACTCATCCCACTACATCCGTGAATGAAGAAATTCTAGCCACTAGTGCTAAAGAAATTGCTGCTGAAACTGAAAAGGTGACTGCACCTGAGGAATATCCTGAAATTCCTCAGCCTGAAGAACCTGAGATTGTGATTCCTGAGGTAGTGATGCAACTCACTGACACTCCTCTGCCAAGGCCAAAGGATCCGTTCTCAAGGAAACAGAAATTCAAGGCTGATGACTTCTATGGCGAGCACGTGTTCTTCACTGAATATAATCCATATGACTCTTCTCGCATAAGGAAGAGGCATTTCTGGACAGCCAGCCAAGCCAATTTCTATTCCTCAGTGCTTTACAACAAAGACAAAGTCTTCGACCATGCACATATTCCTCACGTGGATATGGAGTCTTTGCCGTGCTTCACGCCAATCCTCAGTGTTCTTCACGATGCTGGGCTGCTCAATTTCTGCACAGACATATGCGATTGGAATGAAGAACTCATTCTTCAGTTCTATGCAACATTGCACATCACCGGCAACTCTGAAGATTTGAATTCATGGGTTTTGGACTGGATGACTGAGAACACACATCATAAGGCCCCAGCATCTGAATTGCTTCGTGCCCTTCCACTGAGTCCACCCACTGAAGATGCACGTTGTGTGTACAACGAACCTGAGCTTTCAAATCACTATATGCAAGTGCTCATGAAGCCTTTGAAGCCAGGGCAGGCTCCTAGAACCAAATTCCTCGTCAAGGAATTGCTGTATGTGCCAAGGACTGTCTATCGCATTCTGACGAAGACAATGAGTCCCATCAAAGGCCATGACTCAACTGATGAAGAAGTCGCTGGCATCATGAAGAACATGCTTTTCAATATCTCTCATGGCGTTCCCGTCAACTTCCATGATTTCTTCGTGAGGACTCTGGCCAACATTGCTATGTCACCATTTGAGCTGAAGCCTTATGCACCTTGGATAATGAGGTTCATCAGGACAAGGTCTTCACTCAACTACAAAGCTGAAACTCTCAACCACTGCAGCTACTTGCCCCCCATTGAAGTCCTCAAACGGACATTTTCCTCAGCTAAAGAAAAAGGCAAGGCCACTGCTGTGATAGATGAAGGCATTCGTCCATTGGATGGTCAATTTCGCAAGGCTGCTTCTTATTCCACCAATGATGACTCTGCCAAACATGACTCTGCTGCCAACACTGCCAAGCCAAATCCTCAAGCCACAGCACCCAGGGTGATGACTGATCGTGAGTTACTCCTCAGTCTTCATCAAAAGGTTGATCGCAATCACAAATGGGTCAAGCGTCAGTTTGGTTCAATTCTTCACAACATGACTTCCACACACAATGCAGTGAAGAAAAACCACTACTACCTTCATGAAACCCTCAACCGCACCTGGGTTGTTCTGTCTAAAGTTTACAGTGCTGATGATTTGAAGAAAATGGGTCTCAAAGAAGATTTTGACTGGTTTGCACCTCCTCCGAAGAAATACAAGAAGGTCCGGGTTCCTTCTTTGGTGGCCAGCTCATATTCTTCATCGCGTGAGACTGATGAACATGAAGACTTGGACGACACTGCAGCAGGCCCTACTCCAACGACCGACCCCAACAACGCTGGCGCTCCTTCATCAACTTGAATATCTTCAGGGGCGTTAGTCCTCAGTTTCGATCCTTTTGGTCATTTGATGACAAAGGGGGAGAAATCTGAGTTAGTCTTCAAGCGGGTCTATAATAAGGGCATATTTGTTTTTGCTAAGTTACAACTCTCGTTCTTCCGAAACTTTTATTAGATCGAGTTGTAATCTTAAACCCGATGGTGTGCTGATACTTTTGTTTCACTATGCTTTGATACTTTGATGCGCTATTCTGCATGCTTACTCCTCGTTAATATTATTGCACGCATGCTGAATTACATCAGGCACCATATTTCATCATGCATTTCAAATTCTTCATATTATATATCAAATGCGTGTATGAATTACAAGATATAGGGGGAGATCTCCATGATTCAACTCTTCAAGTGTGCATTGCTTCAAAAGCAAATTCCTCACTATGCACATCTTCAGGGGGAGATCTTCTATATCTTGTAATCAAATTCCTCAATATCAGTAATTACACTTCATATATTTATCCCCGTTGAAAACTTAACCTATGTTGTCATCAATCACCAAAAAGGGGGAGATTGTAAGTGCATCTAGTGCCCCTTAGTGATTTTGGTGTATTGAAGACTTATTGGTTAATTATCTAATGCGTTTATGAGTGTACACAGGTGTCGGTGTCAAAACCGGCGGATCTCGGGTAGGGAGTCCCGATCTGTGCGTCAAGGTCGGATGGTAACAGGAGACAAGGGACACTTTATTTTACCCAGGTTCGGGCCCTCTCGATGGAGGTAAAACCCTACTCCTGCTAGATTAATATTGATGATATGGGTAGTACAAGAGTAGATCTACCACGAGATCAAGGAGGCTAAACCCTAGAAGCTAGCCTATGGGTATGATGATGGTTATGATGTGTTCGTCCTACGGACTACAACCCTCCGGTTTATATAGGCACCGGATAGGGTTAGGGTTACATAGAGTCGGTTACATTGGTAGGAGATCTTGAATATCCGCACGCCTAGCTTGCCTTCCACGCCAAGGAAAGAACTTTCCGGACACGGGACGAAGTCTTCAATCTTGTATCTTCATAGTCCTGGAGTCCGGCTGAAGATATAGTTCGGCTATCCGAACACCCCCTAATCCAGGATTCCCCCGGTAGCCCCTGAACCAGGCTTCAATGACGACGAGTCCGGCACGCAAATTGTCTTCGGCATTGCAAGGTGGGTTCCTCCTCCAAATTCTTCAAGAAGATAATAAACACCAAAAAACAGTGTCCGGCTCTGCAAAACAAGTTTCCATGTATTGCCATATAGAGAATAATACAAACACAAATCAAATCTGTCGACGTATTCCGCAGTGCGTCATAACACTGCGACCAAGCCTTCTGTATGGATTATTTTTTGTTGTTCCACCGCAGCATGTTCAACGAGGCAGTTTCCTTGGCACGTCTTGTCGAAGCAGAGATCGTGTGCCCCTTTTAACGGGATTCTCATTAATGCGGACGTGGGTAACCCAACCGCGCCATTTACCATGGCGTGTGAGTGGCAACCAAGTTTTATTAGGTAGGTGGGGACGCATAACGGCATCAGCCTATATAAGGGGATAAAGATCCACCTCTTTCACCTACGCGTTCTTCCTCCTTTGCCCATCCATATCCTGCGCACTCAAGCTCCAACGCCCAAGTTCGCTCTTTCTTGCCCAACCTGCTCCAGCGATGTCCGGAGCGGGTGGCAAGTGGATGGCTTCCTCCGTTACGGAGGGTCAAATCAAAAAGCTTAGGAAGGCCGGATATCTGTCCAAGGACATCCCGCACCGGCTTCCCGAGGCGGGGCAGCTTCTTCCCACCCCAGGGCCCCATGAGAGGGTAGTTTTTCTCCCCCATTTCCTCCGCGGACTGGGTTTTCCACTTCACCCTTTTGTCCGGGGCTCATGTTCTACTACGGCCTGGACTTCCACGATCTGGCCCCGAACTTCATCCTCAATATCTCGGCATTTATCATCGTGTGTGAGGCCTTTCTCCGCATCCGCCCCCACTTCGGCCTCTGGCTCCAGACCTTCAACGTCAAGCCCAAGGTGGTGTCCGGCACCCAGGCGGAGTGCGGAGGTGCTATGGCCGGCAAAATGGCCAACGCACTCTGGTTCGATGGCTCCTTTGTGGAGTCCTTAAAGGGGTGGCAGGCAGGGTGGTTTTACATCACCGAGCCACGCGACTCGAAATGGGTCGCGGCCCCTGAGTTCCGATCCGGACCCCCCACGCGGCTCATGTCCTGGAAAGAGACGGGCCTATCATGGGGCAACAAAGAAGAAGTGACCGGACTGCAAACTTGCATCCGGTCCATGATGAACAAGCCCATCCGGCATGTCAACATCATCCAGGTCATGTTCATTCGCCGGATCCTCCCGTGCCAAGAACGGGAGTTCACTTTGTGGGAATTCGACCCGGCGCAGCACCAAACCCTCAATAGGCTCTTCGACACGACGTATGAAGACGTCTGGAAGGTGCTAACCAAAGGCGCCGAGTGCCCCACATCCGCTTCCGAGGACCGCGGATACAGCTCGCAGTGCAACGCTGGCGAGGTAGGCTATTTATACCTTTTACAGGTTCGTTAAGCTTTTCTACATAGATTAACTCTATGTGGGATCTAAAAACTCCCTTTGCCTTTGACAGGCGTGGCTGAAGATAGCCGGACTAATCAACTGTCCGGCTCCTCTGCCCGAAGACCCAGCCCCAGCTCTCTTAGAGAAGCTGCTGGCTCCGGCGCCCTATGTGGTGCCAGAGAAAAAGGTCAAGAAGAAGAAGACCACCGGGACTCGAAAGAGTGCCCGCAATGTGGTGGTGTCGAGCTCGTCATCTGGCGAGTCTGCGACGCCCTCCTCTCGTGAAAACGAGGAGGAGGAACAAGGAAGCTCTCCCCCTCCATCGAGGGGAGCGAAAAAGAAGAAGACCGCCCCAACAGGGGAGTCCGAGGGGTCGAGGAAAAGGAAGACCCCTCCGCCGGACTACTCCCCCAACGCCGAAGAGGGCGGAAAGGAGTGGCCGGACAGAACCAAGCGTCCGGCGACATCGTAAGTATTCACATACCATAATGACTCATAGTATTTTCAAGTGTGCAGCTTACACTAATGTCGAATGCTATTTGCGCAGCTCGCGCCGAGCTGCACTCGATGATTCATCGAGCGGCTCCCTGGATTCGTCGGACATGAACTCTGTCCCGCCCGCAGTCTCCCCCAGCGGGGCGGACGACGCCGAAGCGGCGTCCCGCCGAACAGGGCAGGAGGAGGTGGTCCTGGAGGAGCCGCAAGGCAATCCTCAGGACCCCAGGAGTAAAGGGGATGAAACCCCCCAGGGCTCCCAATCCGGCTTTGTGCCGGACACCGCGCCGGACTCAACCGTCCTGGCTCGCGGTGGGCGAACTCCTTCCAAGAGGAGTAAGCTGTCTGAGCCGGCGACCTCTGTCCAACCAGAGGCGCCGGATAGTCTGTTGGAGGCGCTTGAAGGCGCCACCATCGACGAGGAGCACCATACTGTTATGAGTGCGGTGGTCCAAAGGGTTCAGTCCGCCAAGAGCGGACTGAATGAAGCTTGCGCTAGCCTTCTAACAGGCTTCCAGGTAAGCAAAAAAAATATGCTAAATTCATTACCGCATAGACAGTAGCCCATGATGCTCTGTTCGGTGTTTGGAAAGAAAAGCCGAATAGAGGATCCAACAATTTTCGCATGAGTCTAATAAAAAGTCTAATATGCGTATGCAGGCTTCCCTGCTGTCCACCGCCGCACTGACTGTGCAGGTGGAAGTCCTGAAAAAGGACCTCGAGCGGTCCGAGCAAGAGCTCGGCCATGCCAAAAGGCAGCTCGTGGAAAAGGAAGGTAAGAAATACCCCTTAGAAAAAAGAAAGAAAAAAAAGTGGTGCCTATAGAGAGGCTTGATTGCAAAAAGAAATAACAGGATTGTACTGCTTATTGTAGGGGCCACGACCGAGGTGGCAACCCTGAAGCAGGCGCTGACTGAGGCCGAGAAGAAAGCGGCCGAGGAGCGCGCCGAGCGAGAAAAGCTTGGGGTCCAAGTCGGCGAGGTGCAGCAAGAGCTGCAAGCTCTCATGAAGAAACATGAGGGTTTGGAGCTTGAGGCAAAAACGCAAGCATCCGAGCTCGCGTCGGCTGTTGAGACCACCAAGAGTGCCAAGGCCGAAGCCCAAAAGGCCCTCCAAGAGTTGGAGGATGTGAAAAAGATAGCAGCGGGTAAGGCATTCTCAATGCAAAGTAGGAATATAAAGGTGAAATACCTATTACTTACCCGAATCCGGAGTTCTCCAGGGGCGTTCTTCGATCTTCCCCGCAGCGCATCCGCCGCCGCCGCATTCTACCGAGCTGAAGAGGACAGCTCGACGGAGAGTGTGTTCTGGTCTCAGTATTCTGAGGCTGGACACCCTTTGCCCTTAAGCGACCAGCTGAAGCAGCTGGCCGAGATCCATAAGGCGGCCGAACAGGCCATGAAGGGCTTACTAGTTCGGTTGTGGCCTGGAGAGGCCCTGCCTGGGAGCTACTTCGGGCTGGTGCGGCGGCTGGTGGAGGCCTGTCCACGGCTTGAGGTCATCAAGCGCTCCGTCTGCATAGAAGGTGTCCGGAGGGCCCTTGCCCGTGTAAGGGTACACTGGGGCAAGCTGGACGGAGAGAAGCTGGTGAAGGACGGGCCGCCGCAGGGGAAGGAGCATCGCAAGCCCGAGAACAACTACAAGGAAGTTCTCGCTGGAGCTCGCCTTGTCGCGGATGAGTGTGCCAAAGATGTAATATTTCAATGAACTCGCTCGTTTGTATCCTGTGCACTGAAAACTTGTTCATATGCGCTTAAGCAATGCTTTCTGAATTTCAAATATTATTTTCTGTGCGGCCGTTTATCAATAACTGAGAGATGGCGAGTCGTCGGCTTCTGCCCCCATGCAACTAGTGCTGGGGTGTTCGGGATAAACCTGAGGGCTCTTGTTCCCATAGTTGGGTCCTTCGAGGGAGGCGCTCAGCACAGCGAACCAGGCAATCGGACTATAATGCTTGAACACTCTCACTTAGCCATAGAACCTTATAATTTTAAATTTTGGCGAAGCCCCTAGTTCGGAAGGCCGAATTCGGGGCACTATCCACGCCTTTAGCCGGACTTAACCAGCTCTCCGCTCGAAGCGGCATAAGCCTTTAGGGACTCGAAAAACCTCTCGAACAGCGACCGGTCTCGCGCCTTATCATGACAGTCTATTTTAGCTTTCTCCACTGAGGTGCTCACCCACCTGATCTGGGGCACAATCGCAGTGGTTCTCCTAGTGCTACCTTAGCCGATAGAGCGGAACGTAAGGCACCAAAACATAGGAGCCGGGCAAACCCAACATATGACCAAAATCATGACTCGGAGCCGATGCATATAATGCTATAAGTTCGGGGTGCCGCACTTGTGAAAGTGGACGGACTTCTCACACCAGATAGAAGGGTAATAAAGCCCCTGGCATGGTTTGCCGTACCATGGTGTACGGGTGCGATCATGTTATTTGAGTAAACATATGTATATTAAAAGAAGATAATGCAAAAAATAGACGAAAAGCTATGCATCATTTATGAGGAGGCTGTTTATTCAAGCCGAACGATACAAGTAGTGCGAAAAAAAATTAGACTATTTAACATGTCCTGACCAGGCGCAGGCCGCGGAATTTAGAAACACATATATCGCTCGAAATAGAGACCACCTGAGAGTTCCATGATGCGGCGTTGTTTTGTTTGCTTTCCTGGGTCCTGTATCATCTGTGCGGCAGCGAGGCCGAACACTGTATCCAGAGTATGGAGTCCTGAAAGAAAAGAAGAACCCGGCAGCCCCTAGTACGTTTGACGCCGTATTGCTGGCATGCCGTTTTATCTGCCCCTTCCCCTATGCCCATGGAATTGTAAGGGCGTAATTGTGTACTCGAGGTACTAGCTCCGCTATGTAGCGATGGCTGGGGTTGGGGCCGTATTGCTACGCGTGCTCTGAACGCGCCAGTCAGTCTTGCTGCGGGTTACTCCGGGCGCGTTTTGCTTTGTCCTGCTTTGTAGCGGCCGGACTCGAGAGTTGCCTTAATAGGCTGCTTTGTACCTCTGCTGCGAGGGCCGCCGTGTGTTCCTCCGTACGGATGGAGCGTTCGGTGTTTCCGCTGACCGTGATTACACCTCGAGGGCCTAGCATCTTGAGCTTGAGATATGCGTAGTGCGGCACCGCATTGAATTTAGCGAATGCAGTTCGTCCAAGCAGAGCATGATAGCCACTGCGGAACGGAACTATGTCGAAGATTAACTCTTCGCTTCGGAAGTTGTCCGAAGATCCGAACACCACATCAAGTGTTATGGAGCCTATGCAATTGGCCTCTACACCTGGGATGACGCCTTTAAAGGCCGTCCTTGTGGGCTTGATCCTTGATGGATCTATGCCCATTTTCCGCATTGTATCCTGGTAGAGCAGGTTCAGGCTACTGCCGCCGTCCATGAGGACTCTTGTAAGGTGAAATCCGTCAACGATTGGGTCAAGAACCCATGCGGCGAAACCGCCGTGACGGATGCTAGTGGGGTGGTCCCTTCGATCGAAGGTGATCGGGCAAGAGGACCATGGGTTGAACTTTGGGGCGACTGGCTCCATCGCGTATACGTCCTGTAGTGCACGCTTCCTCTCCCGCTTGGGAATGTGAGTCGCGTATATCATGTTCACCATCCGCACTTGTGGGGGAAACCCCTTCTGTCGGTTGTTGTTCGGCGGCCTGGGCTCCTCTTCGTCATCGCTGTTTAGCCCCTTGTTTTTGTGTTCGGCTCTTAACTTGCCTGCCTGCTTGAACACCCAACAATCCCTGTTGGTGTGATTGGCTGGCCTTTCGGGGGTGCCGTGAATCTGGCACGAGCGGTCGAGTATTCGGTCCAAACTGGACGGGCCCTGGGTATTCTTTTTGAATGTCTTTTTCCGCTGACCGGATTTATGGCCTCTGAATCCGGCGTTTACTGCCGTATCTTCATTGCTGTCGCTGCTGACGCGGCGTTTCTGTTTATTCCATCGCGACCTGCCACTTTTGTCCTTGGTATCTGAATTACCTTGCTTCTTCGATAAGTTGTTGCTGCGAGCTAGCCAGCTATCTTCGCCCGCGCAAAAGCGGGTCATGAGTGTCGTGAGGGCTGCCATGGATTTCGGTTTTTCCTGTCCCAGGTGCCGGGCAAGCCACTCGTCACGGATGTTATGCTTGAAGGCTGCTAAGGCCTCTACATCAGGACAATCGACTATCTGATTTTTCTTTGCTACGAACCGTGTCCAGAATTTCCTGGCCGATTCTTCTGGCTGCTGGATTATGTGGCTTAGGTCGTCAGCGTCCGGTGGCCGTACGTAGGTCCCCTGGAAGTTGTCGAGGAATGCGGCCTCCAGGTCCTCCCAAGAGCCGATCGAATCTGCGGGGAGGCTGTTAAGCCAATGCCGGGCTGGTCCCTTAAGCTTAAGGGGTAAATATTTGATGGCGTGCAAATCATCGCCACGTGCCATGTGGATGTGGAGGAGATAGTCCTCAATCCATACTGCCGGATCTGTCGTACCATGGTACGACTCGATGTTGACGGGTTTAAAACCCTCTGGGATTCTATGATCCATTACTTCGTCTGTGAAGCATAGTGGGTGTGCGGCGCCCCTGTACTGGGCTATGTCTCGACGCAGTTCGGAGGAGCTGTGCCTGTTGTGTTCGGCCCGTCCGGATTTATTGTGTCCGGAGTGAAAACTATCACGTGCCGTCGGGCGTCCGCGCGATCCATAGATCGATCTTGTTTCCCTTGCTTTGTCCTCCAGGACGTCTCGCAGGTCTGGTTCGTGTTCCCGTGCCTTGGTAAAGCGGCTGCGGGGCATGGCTTGTTTGGATGTTCGACAGGCTTCTCTGTCGCGGCCGCGAGGTGGCCGATCTACCATGTCTTGGGCTTCCTCCTCTGATTGGGGTAGCGGCCTGCGCTTAGGATAGTTTTTGGAGGGGCGTCCGAGCTCGTGCTCTTCGGTCGCAAGGACTTCAGTCCATCTGTCAGCTAGCAAATCTTGATCAGCTCTAAGCTATTGCTGCTTTTTCTTTAGGCCGTTCGCCGTGGCTAAAAGCCTGCGTTGAAAGTGCTCTTGTTCGGCGGGGTCTGATGGTACGATGAATTCATCGTCGCCGAGGCTTGCCTCGTCTTCGGAGGGAGGCATGTAGTTATCGTCCTCGACCTCTCGCTCTGCCGCTCTCTCATGAGGGCGGTCTTCTCCATCTTCCTGTGCCGAATCCTGCTGGTTTTGGTGTTCTTCGGCGCTGTCCGGGGTAGTATTATCTCCCGTGCCAGAATCACCGTTTCTGCTGTGGCGGGATTTGGAGCGGTGCCGCTGACGTCGGCGTTTTGGAGGCTTTTTCGAAGTGCCATCCTCCGCTGTTCCATCGCCATCTCCATCTTTTAGAGCATCCACCATGTATATGTCGTATGACGAGGTGGCGGTCCAGCACCCTACAGGTGCTGGTTCTTGCTCGTCTCCTCCTTCGTCGTCCATACCGTCGAAGTCTTCGAAGCCAAAGTCGAGCATGTCGGATATATCATCGACAGTGCTTATTAAGTGGGCGGTGGGTGGGCTTTGAATTTCTTCGTCGTCCGAATCCCAACCTCGCAGGCCATAGTTCGGCCCGGGCTCTCCTGGCAAAGAGAGAGACTTGAGAGAATTCAGAATATCACCAAAAGGTGAATACTGAAAGATGTCCGCGGCGGTGAACTCCATTACAGGCGCCCAATCTGATTCAATCGGCGGGGGCACGGACGATCCGAAGTTCGGAGAAGAGTCCGGCTCCTTGGAGTCACAGGCCATGCGGAGCGCGGGGCTCGCGTTCAGCTCAATGGCCTTTAAGATCGCAGCCCCCAAGGTGACGTCCAACCGTTCATCTTCGAAGAACGCTGGAGTGTATGCGGCCTCCAGGACACTGTTCGGAGGCAGAGCTATATGATGCCCCTCGAGATAGTGCGGCGCGCTTGGCTGTGGATCGAATCCGTCGAAGATCAAGTCTCCGTGGATATCTGCCGTGTAGTTTAGGCTTCCAAACCTGACTTGATGGCCAGGGGCGTAGCTCTCGATCTACTCCAGATGACCAAGCGAGTTGGCCCACAGAGCGAAGCCGCCGAAGACGAAGATCTGTCCGGGGAGAAAAGTCTCACCCTGGACCTCATCGTTGTTGATGATCAAAGGAGCCATCGGGCCTAAAGGCGACGACACGGAGGAACTCTCAATGAAAGCACCAATGTCGGTGTCAAACCCGGCGGATCTCAGGTAGGGGGTCCCGATCTGTGCGTCAAGGTCGGATGGTAACAGGAGACAAGGGACACTTTATTTTACCCAGGTTCGGGCCCTCTCGATGGAGGTAAAACCCTACTCCTGCTAGATTAATATTGATGATATGGGTAGTACAAGACTAGATCTACCACGAGATCAAGGAGGCTAAACCCTAGAAGCTATCCTATGGGTATGATGATGGTTATGATGTGTTCGTCCTACGGACTACGACCCTCCGATTTATATAGGCACCGGATAGGGTTAGGGTTACACAGAGTCGGTTACATTGGTAGGAGATCTTGAATATCCGCACGCCTACCTTGCCTTCCACGCCAAGGAAAGAACCTTCTGGACACGGGACGAAGTCTTCAATCTTGTATCTTCATAGTCCTGGAGTCCGGCTGAAGATATAGTTCGGCTATCCGAACACCCCATAATCCAGGACTCCCTCAACAGGTCTATAAGTCTATGAGGAGTTTGTTATTTACAGAGAAAGTCAAACCCTAAAAATGAAGTTCTTCGACTGAAGACTTTGATATACTGAAGACTTTATGAAGACTTTGAAAGTGAAGAAAATGGTGTGACCTTGAAGACTTGATAATCATTCGAGGAACATGAAGCGTGAAGACTTTTGTTTTCGTAGTTTCATTTTCTCTTTATTGAGTCATAGGAAACACCGTACTGTTAAAGGGGGTCGAGGAAGTACTAAGGAGAAAATTTCCAAGTGATGCTCAACTCAAATCCTACACCTACCAATCCCTTTGAGTGAAGCCATTGGAAATCTCATATAGTTCAGTCAATTTCTTCAGTGACAGAGACGAAGTTCTTCTGGTCAATGAGGACTTTGCTCTGACTAAGGAGTTAGGAATTCGCCAGTGCGAATTGCCTACACAGTGAGGAACATGATAGCCCTGAGGAATTTAAACCTCAAATTTCCGACCGTTGTTGTGCTACGCGCCAGCTGTCCTAAAATATATTGTCCACCTAACAGTCATATCAATGAAGGGCATTTATGTCTTATCATGTCGGGCTGCTCCCTAGGCTATAAATAGCCGCCCCCTACAACCACTAACTGGTTGGCTGCTCCGCGAGAACTTGACACTTGTCATTTGAGAGCAACCCATCCTTCGAGGACTTTGAGCGAAAATCATCAAGTGAGGAAAATCCAAACCCAAACCCAAAACACCTACAAACCCAAAGTGATTGAGCATCACTGAAGAGATTGATCCTGCATGGATCCGACGCTTGTTACCTTTTGTCGGTGTCAAAACCGGCGGAACTCGGGTAGGGGGTCCCGATCTGTGCGTCAAGGTCGGATGGTAACAGGAGACAAGGGACACTTTATTTTACCCAGGTTCGGGCCCTCTCGATGGAGGTAAAAACCCTACTCCTGCTAGATTAATATTGATGATATGGGTAGTACAAGACTAGATCTACCACGAGATCAAGGAGGCTAAACCCTAGAAGCTAGCCTATGGGTATGATGATGGTTATGATGTGTTCGTCCTACGGACTACGATCCTCCGATTTATATAGGCACCGGATAGGGTTAGGGTTACACAGAGTCGGTTACATTGGTAGGAGATCTTGAATATCCGCACGCCTACCTTGCCTTCCACGCCAAGGAAAGAACCTTCCGGACACGGGACGAAGTCTTCAATCTTGTATCTTCATAGTCCTGGAGTCCGGCTGAAGATATAGTTCGGCTATCCGAACACCCCCTAATCCAGGACTCCCTCAGTAGCCCCCGAACCAGGCTTCAATGACGTCGAGTCCAGCGCGCAAATTTGTCTTCGGCATTGCAAGGCGGGTTCCCCCTCCGAATCTTGTGTACCTGTATGAATAATGTCCGTAGCGCTCCTCGGTCTCGGTGCCCAATAATTGCCGTCTTCCACGTGTTGAACGAATGCGAAAAGCCCGGGGGTGTTTTTATATTCACACCCTTGGTCATATAAACGAGCCGCCTATTTAACGGGATGGGGATCTAGACCCAAACCACATCTTCTTCTCCCCGCGAGTTATCATCAGAGCGATTGCAGCAAAGGTCCATTCCAACATGGCCAGCCGTCGTAGCTCCTCCCCTCGCCCCTTCAGCCCCAAATCCGGAGACTGGGAGAGTTGCACCATCCCACACAGCGAGCTAGTGTCACTGCAGGCCAAGGGATTTCTTCCCCAATCATATATGGTCCCGGTCCGAGCCGGACTCGCCACCTACAACGGCGGCAAGCAAGCGGAGAGCACCCCCAATCCTTCTAAAGGAGAGCGGGTGTGCCTCGTCCCTTATTTATTAAGGGGTCTGGGATTTCAAGTTCATCCATTCCTCCGCGGGCTTCTGGAGTTCTACGGCCTCTAGCTGCACAACCTCACGCCTAGCTCCGTGCTACATATTGCAGGCTTCGTTGCCCTTTGCGAGCTATTTTTAGGCGTCGGGGCTCATTTTGCGCTGTGGAAGAGGTTGTTCTGCTTGGTGCCCCGTTCTCAGGAGGGGTCTATATACCAAGTGGGCGGAGCCGAAATATGGCGCATCGCTAGGACCGGATACCTATCCGGAACCCCAAAGAAGGCGTCCGAGGACTGGCCTTCAGAATGGTTCTACATAGACGACGTCCCGCTGCCGGACCCTGTCCGGGTCGGCCTCCCTGAGTTCAGCATGGCTCCCTTAAAGAAACGCTTAAGTTGGCGTCCGCGGAGCTCTCAGAGAGAAAGCAACAGAGACGTTCTTTACCTGATGGGCCGGATAAGACTGTTGGCTCATTCCGGACTAACCATGATTGGAGTCATGGCCGCATGTATTATGCGGGGGGTGCAGCCGCTTCAATATAGGAGCCACCCCATGTGGGATTTCAACGGGGAGGATGACGCCACCCGTTACGGCCGCAAGGGGCCAGACACAGCTGCCGCTCTAGTAAAGATTCTAACATCTTTGTACAAGGAAGGAAAGGAGGACTTCCTCCGCGTCAACCCGCGGGCCGGATTCACTATGTATGAACCTCCAAGTTGGGTAAGTGAAGAATTGCACTTGCCCGCTTATTTAATGCTCCCATGACTAGATACGTAATCTGGTGATTTCAATGCAGGAGCTTCGACAGGAGGTAAAGGATATCAACAGCTGCCCTCCACAGCCTGAGGACCCAGAACGGTCCCTCGATCCGGACTCCGAAGAGGATCCGGACATATCGGTGGATCTCATCGACGGGGTGTTCCACCAGTTAAGCAAGGATAATACCTTGGTGGCCATTACGGCTGATTATCCCGGGTTAATCTCAGCCTCCCAGGTAACAGAAACCGGAGTGTTTATTCCCGCAAGAGAGATTCCGTCCTTATATATTCCGTTGTTTCTGACGACAACCGTATTTTACAGGGGAGATTTCCGAGGAGGGAGGCCGAACCTGCGGCGACTAGCCAACGAGGAGCCGCCGGGCCCCGTGGGGTAAAAAGGGATGAAGTCCGGACTGAGAGTTCGGCACAGAGGTATAACGCGCCCTCTGTCTTCCTGGCGTTATTCTGTCAGGTCATGTTAACATCCGTACTGTTTCCAGGACGAAGAGGCCTCGCCGGACTATATCCGGAGGGACCGCCAACCGCGCCTCTACCAGCCAGGCTCCAACGTCTGGTCCGGAGGCGGGGACGAACACCAGGCTTGCGCTGGACGCTCCTCCAACAGATGATGCGGACCGGCTATCTGCCACAAATTCATAAGTGGAGAGCGCCATGAACCATAGGCGTCGCCGGACAGTTCTACGCGACGCTTGTTTCTCCCGAGAGGCCTTAGACGCCTTCAATTCGGGAGATGCGTACCTTCGTGCTGCTCAAGATGGTTTAACCAGAGCCACGGAGCAGTATGTGAAAGACATACGGGTAAGAAAATTTAGGTATATATATACCAGTAGCCCCCGAGACTTGAAACTAACTGATTTAAGGATCATATAACATGTAGGTTCTTACTGAGAAGAACACTGTGCTGTCCCAGGAGCTGGAAAAGTGCAAGGCCCAACTAGAGGCCGCACTAGCCACAACAGGGGCGCCTGAAGGGACCCCCTCAGGTACGATATACGTTGAGAGATTGGTATTGTGCGGCTTATGTGCGAATCTGACAATTAATGTTGCAGATGGTGCCGGACTAGATCCGGAGAGGCAACAACTCTTACGCCAGTTAAAGGCTGGCGAGAGTACGTTGACAAGGGTGAGGCGAGAGAAGAATGATCTTCAGGATGCCAACACCAAGCTGGATGTTGAACTGAAAGACGTACGTGGCCAGCTATATGACTCCATGAAGGAGAATCAGCGTCTTCGACGCGGCATATTTAGTAAGTGCTTGAGCGAACTCTTGAAAAAAGGAGTTCGGCGAGGAAGACGAATAAAAGAATTATGTCTGTAGGTACGCTCACAGGTCATCCTGCAGAGGAGATGCCCAGTTCTACGGGTGACCTTCTCCCCGAACTCCTGCAACTGCACGAACGAACTCGGCGGGCAATGCAAGGGGTTGCCCGGGCCTTATGGCCTGCCCACTCCACGCCCGAGGGCCTTGGAGAGCTTGCAGAGAAGCTGACGGGAGCTCGGCGGCGCATCCGGTTGTGGAAGATATCAGCCTGCCGACAAGGCGCGAGGGAGGCCTCGGCCATGGTGAAGACCCGCTTTACGAAGTCTGACCCTAATCACATGGCCGAGGTCGGACCAGTGGGGCCTGATGGGAAGGAGATCCCTGTGAGCTTGGTGTATGGCCAGGTAGAGCTGGCCGCAAAGTATTCCCAGCAGGACTGTAAATTAGACAGCCTGTTAGATGGTATAGAGGAGGAATACGATCAGTCAAGATGACTATGTAATTTATAATTGACATGTGTAATGCCTTCTAGCCGGATTGTAGATCGTTTGTCGTTGCCGACCTTTTCGCTTCGACCTCGGGACCTGACGGTCCGGAGTGTGTCCGAATACCATAACGGCTATATAAAAGCCGGGGTATGCGTGGAGACCAGGCGTAGGGGTCATTAGTGCTTTATCAGATAAGTGCCCAACTAGTTATGTTATATTACATGGTTAGTAAGAAACATCTTCCAGAGAGAATAGTTCCGTTAAGGGTTCCTTTCGCTGGGGTGGCGTGCCCTGAAGTGCACATCCGAACTGCAAATGCAGAAGATCATCTGGGGGCATGTATAAAATAAAAAGGTTCATCTTTAGTTCACCGACCGAATATTCCCTTAAGAACGCTAGCTTTCGGCTTCAACCAGTCTGAGGTACACATCCGGCTTATCCGGCAGTAACAATCGCAGAGGTGCTCCCTTTACCGCCTAGCCGAACAATCGGGAACGTAGGGGTAAGCACAGGAGCCAGGCAACCCAGCTTGGCCAAAACCTAAGTCATATCGATGCATATAATGGCGAAGAAAAGGTGCATGCGGAAGTCTGACGCATGCGTTGGGTGTGAAACCCATATAGACAAGCTTCTGTTAAAGAAGCCCCCAGGTTTAAGGAGCGCGGATAGCGCGTCACATAATGAGCCTTTTAAGGGCTAGAAAAGAAAAGAGTAGGACATAAAGTAAAAAAAGGTATAAATTTAAATAATGGACAGAGGAAGGAGACAAACACAGAGTCCGGCGCTAGGCATAGAATCTTCGGAGACGTGTGGCGTTCCATGGGTTCGGCTCGAGTCAGTTATCCGACGCATCTCGCAGGCGGTACGCTCCACCAGTTAGGACTTGGTCGATTATGAATGGACCTTCCCATTTGGGCTTGAGTTTGTTCTTTTGCTTATCCGGCAGGCGCAGAACTAGTTCACCAACGTTGTAATTTTTGGCCCGTACTTCTCTGCTTTGATATCTTCGAGCTTGCTGTTGATAGAATGCGGAACGGGCCTTAGCCATGTCACGCTCTTCCTCTAAGGCGTCCAGGTTGTCCTGCCGATCAAGCTTGGCTTCTCTTTCTTCATACATGCGCACTCGAGGTGAGTCATGAATTATGTCGCAGGGCAGAATCGCCTCAGCGCCGTACACCATAAAGAATGGCGTGAATCCGGTGGTACGATTTGGCGTGGTTCGCAGCCCCCAGAGTACGGAGTCGAGCTCCTCTACCCAGTGCATATCAGATTCCTTGAGGGACCGCACTAGTCTGGGTTTGATGCCGCTCATGATGAGACCATTTGCACGTTCGACCTGCCCGTTAGTTTGCGGGTGATAGACAGAAGCGTAGTCGAGCTTAATGCCCATGTTTTTGCACCACAGCTTTACTTCATCAGAGGTGAAGTTTGTGCCGTTATCGGTGATAATGCTGTGGGGGACACCATAACGATGTACGACCCCGGATACGAAGTCTATCACGGGTCCGGATTCAGCCGTCTTGACGGGCTTGGCTTCTATCCATTTGGTGAATTTATCCACCATGACCAATAAGTATTTTTTCTTGTGGGTTCCGCCTTTAAGGGGTCCCACCATATCGAGCCCCCAGCCGCGAAAGGCCAAGTGATGGGGATAGTTCGGAGGGCGTTGGGTGGCATATGGCTTTGGTTGGCAAAGAGCTGGCAACCGACGCACCGTTTGACTAGGTCCTGAGCGTCTGCTCTAGCCGTCGGCCAATAGAAGCCAGTACGGAAAGCCTTGCTTACATGGGACCGAGCCGCGGCGTGATGGCCACCGAGTCCGGCATGAATTTTAGCCAATAGACTCCGCCCTTCCTCTTCGGAGATACACCTTTGAAGGACTCCTGTAGTGCTTTTCTTATATAGCTCTCCCTCGTGGACTTTATAGGCTTTAGATCGCCGCACTATGCAGCGTGGCTCGTTTTGGTCCTCGGGGAGTTCCTGCCTAGTAAGGTAGGCTAGGAATGGTTCCGTCCACGGGGCGATGACCGCCATTATTGCGTGGGCTGAGGGTGTAATTTCGGTGGCGGGGCCGCCGATTATGTCTGATTGTTCGGCATTGGGTTGTGCGGTTATGCCCGGGCTATTATCCGAGGGTTCCCCCTCCCATGTTACGGATGGTTTGAATAATCTTTCTAAGAAGATGTTGGGGGGACTGCATCTCGTTTTGCTCCAATGCGTGCCAGGACGTCCGCTGCCTGATTATTTTCTCGGGATATGTGATGGAACTCCAGTCCCTCGAACCGAGCTGACATTTTTAGTACGGCATTGTGATAAGCTGCCATATTTGGGTCTTTGGCGTCGAAGTCGCCATTTATTTGGGATATCGCGAGGTTTGAGTCCCCGCGTACTTCCAGGCATTGAATGCCCATGGATACCGCCATCCGGAGGCCATGTAGAAGGGCCTTGTATTCGGCTGCATTGTTGGAGTCCGTGTACATAATTTGGAGTACATATTGGACTGTATCTCCTGTAGGGGACGTCAAAACAACGCCAGCCCCCAGTCCGGCCAGCATTTTGGAGCCGTCGAAATGCATGATCCAGTTTGAGTACGTGTCGTACTCTTTAGGGAGTTCGGCCTCTGTCCATTCGGCGACGAAGTCGGCTAGGACTTGCGATTTAATTGCTCGCCGTGGCTTGTAGGTTATATCGAACGGGAGGAGCTCTATGGCCCATTTTGCTATCCGGCCTGTTGCATCGCGGTTGTTGATAATATCGTTGAGTGGTACTTCCGAGGCTACTGTAATAGAACACTCTTGAAAGTAGTGTCGTAGCTTCCGGGATGCCATGAATACCGCGTATGCGATTTTTTGATAGTGCGGGTACCGTGATTTGCATGGTGTGAGGATAGTGGACACGTAGTAAACCGGCCTTTGAAGGGGTAATTTATGTCCGTCCGTTATTCGTTCGATGACAAGTACTGCGCTAACAACTTGATGGGTTGCGGCAATGTACAATAGCATGGGTTCGCCGGTATTCGGCGCGGCCAGGACGGGGTTTGTTGCCAAGATGGCCTTTATTTCCTCGAGTCCGGCCGTGGCAGCGTCCGTCCACTCGAAGTGTTCGGTGCGCCTAAGGAGGCGGTAAAGGGGTAGTGCCTTTTCTCCCAAGCGGGAGATGAAGCGGCTTAAGGCCGCCACGCATCCGGTGAGTTTCTGAATTTGCTTGAGATCTTTTGGGACATCCAATTGTGACAGAGCTCGGATTTTAGCTGGATTTGCTTCAATTCCTCTACCGGATACAATGAAGCCCAGGAGCTTTCCGGCTGGGACGCCGAAAACACATTTTTCCGGATTGAGCTTGATGTCATATTTTCGCAGGTTGTCGAATGTAAGTCTCAAGTCGTCTACTAGCGATTCGACGTGTCTTGATTTAACGACCACATCATCTACGTACGCCTCCACTGTTTTGCCGATCTGGTTTGCCAAACATGTTTGAATCATGCGCTGATATGTCGCGCCGGCGTTTTTGAGCCAGAAGGGCATTGTGTTGAAGCAGAATGGGCCGTATGGCGTGATGAATGCTGTTGCAGCTTGGTCGGATTCTGCCATCTTTATTTGATGGTAACCGGAGTATGCGTCGAGGAAACACAGGGAATCGTGTCCTGCGGTGGCATCGATGATTTGATCAATTCAAGGGAGGGGAAAGGGATTCTTTGGGCAGGCCTTATTAAGGTCTTTGAAGTCGACCCACAGGCGCCAAGATTTTTCCTTCTTTGGTACCATTACCAGGTTTGCTAGCCAGTCCGGGTGTTTGATATCTCTAATGAATCCGGCCTCCAATAATTTGGCTAGCTCCTCTCCCATGGCCTGTCTCTTTGGTTCGGAGAAACGCCGAAGGGTTTGTTTGACAGGTTTGAATCCTTTCTGGATATTTAAGCTGTGCTCGGCCAGCCTGCGTGGGATTCCTGGCATATCTGAGGGGTGCCAAGCGAAAATATCCCAGTTCTCTCGTAGGAACTCGCGCAGTGCGGCGTTTACATCAGGGCTCAATTGTGCCCCGATGGAGGCTGTTTTATTCGGGTCCGTTGGGTGGACTTGGAATTTGACTATTTCGTCCGCTGGTTTGAAGGATGTGGATTTGGATCTCTTATCGAGTATCACATCATCCCTGCTAACCGTGGATCGCAGCGCCGTCAGCTCTTCGGCCGCTAAGGCTTCAGATAGTGCCTCGAGGGCCAATGCGGCTGTCTTGTTTTCGGCGTGGAGTGCTATGTCCGGATCACTAGCGAGAGTGATAATTCTGTTTGGCCCATGCATCTTAAGCTTCATGTACCCGTAATGGGGTATGGCTTGGAAAACTGTGAATGCCTCTCGTCCTAATATAGCGTGATATCCGCTTCTGAACGGGGCCACCTGGAACTTGATTTGTTCGGACCTGTAATTATCCGGCGTGCTGAATACCACACCTAGTGTGATCTTTCCGGTGCAGCGCGCTTCCTGACTGGGGATTATTCCTCTAAAGGTTGTGCTGCTTCGCTCAATGCGGTTCCAGTCTATTTCCATCTTTTGGAGGGTTTCCTCGTAGATGAGGTTCAATCCGCTGCCTCCGTCCATAAGTACCTTTGCGAGGCGACAGCCGTCCACTATGGGACTGAGAACCAATGCGGCTGGCGCTCTGGCTGTTCGGAATTTAGGTTCGTCGCTCGCATTGAAGGTGATGGCAGTATTGCTCCATGGATTTATGGTCGCTACTTGGTAGACTTCGGCGAGGCTGCGAAGTGTTCTTTTTTCGCATGTTATTTGATGCGAAAGTCTCGGAGATTGTGAGAACGGTACTGAAATTCTCGGGCTGGTTTCCTTCGACCTATGGATTTTGGAGGTCCTCGCCAATTTTGGCCACCTGCCGGAGTATCCAACTTGCCCTGAGGCTGTGAGTTGGGGTGGCATCCTCTGTACTATGAATCTTGCAGGGTCCATCGAGCCACCTTTCTAGCACGGTTCCGTGCCCCCTAGAGGGTTTTGATTTTTTATTTAATCCGGGCGCTTTGCTGTAGTGCGCCCTTTTGATTCGGACGGGATTGCTATTCAAGGCCGGATTATCCCAAAATTTAATTTCGGTTTTCCGAGCACTTTCCATCGCACAGTATTTTTGTACTATGGACGCCAAGTCAGCAAAGCGCGTAATATTACGACGACTTATGGCGTTGAGTATCCCCTTGTCCGTGCAGTTACTGCAGAAGATTGAAATCGCGTCTCCCTCGTGGCAGTCCTTTATCCTGTTCATAAGCAGGAGGAATCTGGCCCAGTAATGATGTACTGTTTCTTCGGGCATCTGCTTGATTTGGGAGAGATCGCTTAAGATCGGACGGGAGGAATTCATTAGATCTGACACTTCGCCCGGTTTGCTGTTCGGAGGCCGAACGACCTCCGGATTCCGAGATCCGGAGTCCTGTATGTTTTTCGGTTTGCCTGGTTCCAAGCCCAGGTCTTGGCTTGTTTCCTCCCCTCCGTGGATATCCGGCATGGAGGGTTCCGGAATTCGGACGTAGCTGGTCCTTAAGATTGATGAAGGGTCACCGCATTGTTTTTCCACCACAGCAACATGAGGGGTGGCTTGGGGAGAGTTGATTTCCCTTAGATTGGGTTTAGGCCCAACCTGGTCGTAGTTTGTAGCGACCCCCAAGGCGGCGATGCGATCCAGGAGCTCGTTTATGGAGGAGAGCTCCACCGGATCTAGCTGCTCGGCCAATTCCGAGCTCACGCGGAGATTGTTTTCGATGACCCGAGAGGTCACCGTCGGCGTAATGGCCGAACGGGCGGTCATGAGAAAACCACCCAGCCGGAGGGGTTAGCCGATAGCCAAAGCTCCCTCAGTGACGGCGCCGTCTTTAAAGACGGGAAAAGGCATCCTTCCTGATCGCGACGGCACAGAGGAACTCTCAATGAAAGCACCAATGTCGGTGTCAAAACCGGCGGATCTCGGGTAGGGGGTCCCGATCTGTGCGTCAAGGTCGGATGGTAACAGGAGACAAGGGACACTTTATTTTACCCAGGTTCGGGCCCTCTCGATGGAGGTAAAACCCTACTCCTGCTAGATTAATATTGATGATATGGGTAGTACAAGAGTAGATCTACCACGAGATCAAGGAGGCTAAACCCTAGAAGCTAGCCTATGGGTATGATGATGGTTATGATGTGTTCGTCCTACGGACTACGACCCTCTGGTTTATATAGGCACCGGATAGGGTTAGGGTTACACAGAGTCGGTTACATTGGTAGGAGATCTTGAATATCCGCACGCCTACCTTGCCTTCCACGCCAAGGAAAGAACCTTCCGGACACGGGACGAAGTCTTCAATCTTGTATCTTCATAGTCCTGGAGTCCGGCTGAAGATATAGTTCAGCTATCCGAACACCCCCTAATCCAGGACTCCCTCACCTTTGAAGACTGTGCTTCTTCCAGACGGTTAGGCGTCAAGGTCTAGAGCATCCAAGAGGAATTGTGGATCGCTGAGTGACCAAGTCTGTGAAGGTTTGGAAGTCACCTGAAGACTTACCACGAGTGATTGGGCGAGGACTGTGTGTCCTTAGCTCAAGGAGAATACGGTGAGGACTGTGTGTCCGGGACTAGGTGTCCTCGAGTTTAAATACTCAGCCGCTCCAACCAGATGTACAACTGAGACAGCAGTTGGAACTGGTCTACCAAATCATTGTCTTCACCAAGCTTACTGGTTCTATTTCCTCAACACTTTCATTTCCTCATCACTGTGTTGTGTGTGTGTTCATATCTGTGTTTGAAGACTTTGACTGAAGACTTTCTCAATTTCCTCAGTTCAATTTCTTCAGTCTGTTTGTCTTCATCTTGTGCTATCCTGTGTTTACGCTTTCTGTACTCTGTGTTTGTCTTCATTTCATCATGATGACCATGCATGTATTCTGCTATGTTTACCTCTGAGTACTTATTCCGCTGCTAGTAGTTCTTCGCTAAGGAATTTCCTCACGAGCAAATTCCTCAGTGAAGAATTTCATAAAAATCGCCTATTCACCCCCCCCCCTCTATTCGATATAACGCACTTTCAGAAGAACCTCCATAAAAGGCTCGTCGCCACTGCGCGTAGCCTGAAAAAGCAGAAGCGGAAGCTCAAGACTGCGGAAGACGCACTCAGAATCAGATGAAGCAAAGTACTCAACACCGCACACAAAGAGCTACCCGAAGCGAAAGCTACTGCCCAAATTTGACGAAGAGGTCTAAGAGCCCCCGTAATCAAAAAACAAAGCAACCATTGGGTCGGATAGATGGCCTCATGGCCAACACAAAGCGGCAATCGATGCCGCACACAAGCCAGCATGCGATCCACACGAGGATTCGCATGAAAAAGATGGCCCAGCCAAATCTATCTACGGGCCAAGAAAGAAAGCTCTAGCAAGCAATGCAACACAACAAATATCCGAACACCACGGCACACCCAAATACAGGGGTGCCGCACACCCCCTATGTTTCACCGATAAGGTGTTGGACCATGAATTCCCAGTGGGATTGAAACCCGTAAACATATAGGCATATGACGGATCTACAGACCCGGGGGTCTGGATTGAGGATTATATCCTCCACATCCACATGGCTCGAGGAGATGACCTCCACGCCATCAAATACTTACCCCTCAAGCTCAAAGGGCCAGCCCGGCATTGGCTCAAAGGCCTTCCTGAAAACACCATTGGAAGTTGGGAAGAGCTCGAGGACGCTTTTCGAGCAAATTTTCAAGGGACCTATGTCCGACAACCTGATGCAGACGATTTAAGTCATATAACTCAACAACCCGGAGAGTCAGTCCGGAAGCTCTGGAACAGATTTCTTACTAAAAAGAACCAAATAGTTGACTGTCCGGACGCTGAAGCCTTAGCAGCTTTCAAACATAGCGTTCGAGACGAATGGCTCGCCAGACACCTCAAAGCCAAGAACAATGGCTGCATTAACAAGCCTCATGACCCGCTTTTGCGCGGGCGAGGACAGCTGGTTGGCAAGATGCAGCACCAGCGACCCAAATACATCCGAAGCCAGGGATGGAAATGGGAAGCCACGACGCAGCAAAGACCAGCGCCGGAATAAGGGAAATAGCCCGAAGAGCACGGTAGTTAACACCGGATTCCAAAGCTCTCGGCAGGGTCAACAAAAGCTGCCCCTCAAAGATAACAGCGACGAACTGTCCAACCTAAAAAAAATCCTGGACAAGATATGTCAAATCCATAGCACCCCTGGGAAGCCTGCAAATCATACCCACAGAGAATGTTGGGTCTTCAAGCAATCCGGCAAACTCAACGCCGAACACAAGGGGCTGGATATACTAAGTGAAGACGACGATGAACCCCACAAACAAAGCACTGGGGAACAAAAGAAATTCCCACAATAAGTCAAAACAGTAAACGTACTACACGTGACAAAATGGAGAAACGAACTGGCGCTCACAGAGATACGTGCCATGCGGCCTATCACAAAGGAGTTTCGCCACTGTTGTCAAAACCGATCACCTTCGACCATCGGGACTACTCCGAAAGTATCCGGCATGCAGGCTCAGCTGCCTTAGTATTAGACCCGATAATAGACGGATACCACTTCACGCGAGTCCTGATGGACGGTGGCAGCAGTTTAAACCTGATATATCAGGACACAGTCCGCAAAATGGGGATGGACCCAACAAAAATCAGCCATAGCAATACTTCCTTTAAAGGAGTAACGCCAGGCCCAGAAGCCCATTGCACGGGCTCCCTCCTACTAGAAGTTATGTTCGGCTCCCCCGATAACTTCCGTAGCAAAAAGCTAACCTTCCACATCGCTCCGTTTAAAGGTGGTTATCAAGCACTACTAGGACGCGAAGCTTTCGCCCGCTTTATGCGTCTCTCATGCTTAAGAAGCCCGGCCCATGAGGCATCATTACATTAAAGGGAAATATTGAGCGCTCCTCGCGCGCGAAGGACTGTGTGGTTGCCTTGGCAGCCACACACTAAAACGGCCTCACCCGCCAAAGCATCTAACAGGTCGTCAAGACCACGGACACGGCTAGACGAGTCCGGCGTAAACATATAATTGATAAAGGTTTAATAGCCGTATACCCCTCTACAAGGGGCTTCGCGCATGTACAAACAATCTACAATCAGGCTCAATTTTACCCGTCTTAAATTATACTTTATTTATATATAACATACATTTTGCACGACTACTTTTTCAAATAAGTTCCTCTTTTTACAGATGAACATCATGCTACACCCGTCCAGGACACGGCACAACGGAGACACAGGCGCAGACGTGCAGTGGGGACCCGTTCCAAGGATTCTTTTTAGATTAAGACCCTGCATAAACCTTTTTTACTGTCTCTTGTTGATACATATCCCCCGGATTCTCCGTACAACCGAGAAGGGGGCTGACGTCTTGGCATGTGGCCACGTCAGAATATTGCACGTACCTGGACACTATGGGCCTATTACAAAGGGCATTGTTCAGCCCGTTTACAATCATAAAGACCGAATACCTTAGGGAGTGTTCGGCGTCGCGAGTTTGGCCTTATATGCATCAGCTCGAATCATGTCTTT
Source organism: Aegilops umbellulata (assembly GCA_032464435.1). NCBI lineage: Eukaryota > Viridiplantae > Streptophyta > Magnoliopsida > Poales > Poaceae > Aegilops > Aegilops umbellulata. Next base: position 382,292,788 of record CP136054.1, read on the forward strand.
GGTCAAATGTTGGGTTTGCCCGGCTCCTGTGTTTTGCTGCCTTACGTTCCGTTCTATCGGCTAAGGCGGAACCAGGAGAACTACTGCGATTGTGCCCCGGTTCAGCCAAGCGAGCACCTTAGTAGAGAAAGCCGAAAACTGACTGTCATGATATAGCGTGAGACTGGTCAACCACTCGATGACCTATCGGAATCTTCGGGATTCCTCCGCATTGACGAAGGGCCGTTTCCCGGCCAGGCACACACGCGCCCCGAATTCGGGCGAGCGCGGTGCCACCAGGGGCTATATAGTAGCCCCACTGTCAAACTCCTATGGCTAAGTGAAAGTGATAAAGCATTATAGTCTGGTTGCCTAGTTCGCTGCGCTACCACCTCCTTAATGGACCAAGACGTTGGATCAAGTGTGATGATGTGCCTTCTGCGAACACCCCCGCATTATATGCGTGGGGGCTGAAGTCGACAACTGCCATCTTTCAGGTTATATATACATATACGTAAACGGCCGCACAGGAGGTGTTATAATTCTTGCAGGCACAAGTATAAAAAGCTTCTACATTTCAGCAAAATATTGTTTTCAATAAGAATACATGTTATTCGAACATAATATCCTTCGAGCACTGTGTCTCTATTGAACGAGCGCCCTCCAGGACTTCTTGAAAGTAGTGCTCGGCAAGTACTCGGCTTTCGTCCGAATCTTGGGCTGCAACGGCGGTGGCCTCCATCTCCGCCCAGTATGTCTTGACACGGGCAAGGGCCATCCGCGCACCCTCCACGCATGCTGACCTCTTCATCGCGTTGATATACGACACCGCACCAAGGAACTATTGCACCAAGCTAAAATAACTGCTCGGTTTCGGCCTTTCCGGCCACAGATGATCCACGACATACCTCATGGCAAGTCCGGACAACCTATTCAGCTCGGCCCATTCGGCCAACCGATCGATCAATGGAAGCGGATGCTCTAGATTGTTGAATTGTGACCAGAATAGGTTTTCCACTTCGCGATCCTTCTGATCTCGGAAATGTTCGGCCGCATCAGCAGCACTCGCCGCTAAATCCAGATATGCGTCCGACGAACTCCACATCCGATCCAACGGGGCGTATTTAGGATCTCCAAACTTCATCCTCAGCATAAAGGGCTTCCCAGCCACGATATCTCCGGCTTGACACAGCTCCTCCTTCATTGCTCTCATTGCAGAACGAGTATCCTTGGCCGTCGTCATGGCCTTCTCCAGGTCTGTTCGCTCCGCCCGGTCTTCCTTTTCAAGAAGCTTGCAGCAGTCAGCAGCGTTCTTCAACTCCACAGCCATATCGGCCATTTCTTCCTTGCTTCGGCAATGAGCAGCCTGTTCGGCTTTTAGCTCCTCAACCGCCTTTATGGCAGCCGCATCGCTTTTCCTGGCTTGTTCTTTAGCTTGGGCAAGCTCTGCCCGAAGGTTCTCCACGACGGCAGCCCCGTCTGCGTTAAGCACACGCGTTATTAGATACTAGCATTCAGCTCCTCTTACGAGGTGTCTCCAGAGAAATCACATACCTTGTGACTCGTCAAGCCGCTTGTTAACAAGCACGATGTCGGCATCTGCCAGGTCAAGTTGCCGCTTTAGCTCGGCAAATTCATCAGTCCGGCTGGCCACCGGACACTTCGCAACCTGCATATCAAGGCGGCAAAATTAAACATGGGACTACGATCCTCTGCGCGCCGTCGTCTGCGACGTCACCCAGAGTCTCAGGGGCTACTATCTACATAGGGTGCATCCTAAAGTATGCGGTACTGTCAAAAAGGTGCATCATTTCACGTACCTCAAAGCCCGTCAGTAGACTCATGACAGCTTCATGCAACCCGCTTTCCGCGGACGAAATCCTTTCAGTTACCGCACCCATCAGCGCACGGTGCTCTTCTGAGATAGACGCCTGCCCTAGCAGATCCTTCAGTACCTCTGACCGTGCACCAGGCGGCGCCGGACTCATTCAATTGCCTCTCCCAGAAGCCGGACACGGAGGGCTTCGGGTGGCCATATTACTACCTTCCGGCCTTACCGGATCAGGAGAAACCCTCCGCAACGACACCTCGGAGTCGCCCGCCTCATAAGGCGGTATGGCAGGGGGAGGCGTTCCGCTCTCCATCTTCTTCGGAAGAAGATCCCCCGAAGACGAGCTCTGCTCAGAAGGGCTAAGATCCGAACTACAAGGTAAATTTTCGATAATTTTCCTCAGAAGTGAAGCAAGGATTTCTCTCATTATTTAACACCCTTTTTACTTACGGCTCGATGGAGGGTTGATCCCCTTGAGGGCACAGTACGGACGGGGTATCCCCGGCACAGGACCCTCTGGCGAAGACTTCTTCGCCCACTTTGAGATCATTGTCTCCGGGTCTTCAGAGGCGGTCCTCTTCTTCCCCTGAGGAGAGGAATTTTCGATTCCTCCCTTCCGGACAACCTCCTCCGCGGAGGCAGTAGCTTCCTTGTTCCCCCCTTCGCTTTCTTCCGATGGCACGACCTCCAGCATCCTGGTTAACAGGGGATCTGGCGAGGTCTTAGGAAGGGGGGCCGGACACCTGATCAACTTCGCCTTCGCTATCCACTCCTGGTACAAGAACAACTCCTTTTTAAGGGTGATGTTGTGATAAATGAACAGATGGCGTGTCCAGGCACAGGGCTACTTACTTGGGTATCCGGACGATTGCAGCTTAGACCTGCGTCCTCAGTCGAGTCCGGGCCAACTACTTGTGGTCCGAAGAACAACTTGTACATCTCCACGGGCGTCATGCCGAGAAAATGTTGGAGAGCTCGTGGTCCCTCCGGATTGAACTCCCACAAATGGAGGGGCGATGTTTGCAGGGCATGACTCGGCGAATCAACATGACCTGCTTCACCACGACCAGACTGACATCTCTCTCCAGGAGATCGCGGATGCGGCTCTGCAATAGGGGCACATCCTTTGTTGGCCCCCAGTCTAGCCCCTTATTGACCCATGACGTTAGTCGGGGCGGGGGACCCAAGTGAAAAGCAGGCGGCGCCACCCACTTGGTACCCCTGAGAGCTGTGATATAAAACCACTCTTGTTGCCATAACCTGAACTCCTCTTGAAAAGAGCCCTCGGGCCAAGGAGCGTTAGCATCCTTGCTTATTACAGCGCCTCCGCACTCTGCGCGCTCTCCCTTGATCATCTTCGGCTCCACTTGGAAGGTCTTAAGCCACAGTCCAAAGTGAGGGGTAATACGGAGGAAAGCTTCGCACACGACGATGAACGATGAGATGTGGAGGATAGACTCCGGAGCTAAGTCGTGGAATTCCAGCCCATAATAGAACATGAGCCCCCTCATGAAGGGATCCGGCGCGAAGCCTAGCCCTCGGAGGAAGTGAGACACGAACACAATGCTCTCACCAGGCTTGGGAGTGGGAATAACCTGCCCTTGAGCAGGCAGCCTATGCGGGATTTCGCCAGTCAAATACATGACCTCCCTCAGCTTTAGTACGTCTTCCTCCGTGACGGAGGAAGGCATCCATCGGCCTTGAAGAACTGGAGCGCCTATATCTGGAGCCCTGGGTGCTGGAACTCGAGGCGGGAGGCGGATTTGATTGAGATCGAAAGAAAGGAGTAAAGCCTTGGTCTCTTTATAAGAGGTTGAATACCAAGAGCCCTCCCTGTGACCGTTTGGGACTTACCTTTGATCGAGGGGATATACCAACGGACACGACTGGGTTACCCACGTCCGTAATGATGAGGATCCCGTAAATAAAGGGGACACGATCTCTGCTTCGACAAGGCGTGCCAAGGAAACCGCCTCGCGAAAAGCGCTGAGGTGGGAAGTAAGAAAAAACGAATAAAGGCTTGGTTGTGGTGCGACGTCATGCTATAGAATACGTCAGCAGATTAGATTTGTGAAAGTGTTACTGTCGGTGTCAAAACCGGTGGATCTCGGGTAGGGGGTCCCGAACTGTGCGTCTAGGCGGATGGTAACAGGAGACATGGGACACGAAGTTTTACCCAGGTTCGGGCCCTCTCGATGGAGGTAAAACCCTACATCCTACTTGATTAATATTGATGATATGGGTAGTACAAGAGTAGAATTAATATTGATGATATGGGTAGTACAAGAGTAGATCCACCACGAGATCAAGGAGGCTAAACCCTAGAGCTAGACTATGGTATGATTGGTGTATGTTGTCCTACGGACCAAAGCCATCCGTTTTATATAGACACCGGAGAGGGTTAGGGTTGAACAAAGTCGGTTACAATGGTAGGAGATCTAAATATCCGCATCGCCAAGTTTGCCTTCCACGCCAAGGAAAGTCCCTTCCGGACACGGGACGAAGTCTTCAATCTTGTATCTTCATAGTCCAGGAGTCCGGCTGAAGGTATAGTCCGGCCATCCGGACACCCCCTAATCCAGGACTCCCTCAGTAGCCCCTGAACCAGGCTTCAATGACGACGAGTCCGGCGCACAGATTGTCTTCGGCATTGCAAGGCGGGTTCCTCCTCCAAGTACTTCGTAGAAGATTTCGAACACAAAAGACAGTGTCCGACCCTGCAAAATAAGTTTCCACATATTGCCATAGAGATAATAATATATACACAAATCTAATCTGCTGACGTATTCCGTAGCGTGACATCACACCACGGACAAGTATTTATTCGAATCGTTTTTACTCCCCCACCTCAGCGCATTTTGCGAGGCGGTTTCCTTGGCACGTCTTGTCAAAGCAGAGATCGTGTCCCCTCATTTATGGGATTCTCATCAATACGAACGTGGGTAACCCAATCGTGCCCGTTGGCATGTTTTCTCGATTAAAGGCGAGTCCCAAATGGTTACGGGGAGGGCCCTTGGTATTCCACCTCTTATAAAGAGACCAAGGCCTTGCTCCTTCTTTTCAATCTCAAACGAGTTCGCCCTTCGCCTCGAGTTCCAACACCCAAGGTTCCAGATTTCAGGTGCTTCAGATCTTTGACAATGTCCGGTTCCGACCTTCGAGGTCGATGGGCGCCCTCTTCCGTTACAGAGGAGGGCGTGCTAAAGCTGAGAGAGGCCAGGTTCTTGACCGGCGAAATCTCGCATAGGTTACCTGCTCAAGGGCAGGTCATTCCCACTCCCAGGCCTGGTGAGAGCGTGGTATTTATGTGTCACTTCCTTCGGGGGATAGGCTTCCCAATGGACTCCTTCGTGAGGGGGCTCATGTTCTATTATGGGTTGGAATTTCACGACTTAGCTCCGGAGTCCATCCTCCACATTTCCTCTTTCATCGTCGTGTGCGAAGCCTTCCTCCGTATTAATCCCCACTTCGGACTATGGCTCAAGACCTTTAAAGTAATGCCGAAGATGATCAAGGGGCGGCACGCAGAGTGCGGAGGCACTTTTATAAGCAAGAATGCTGATGCTCCATGGCCGAGGGCTCTTTCCAAGAGGAGTTCAGCTTATGGCAACGAGAGTGGTTCTATATCATCGCTCCCAGGGGCACCAAGTGGGTGGCACCATCTGCCTTTCGTTCGGGTCCCCCACCACAGCTAGCGTCATGGGTCAATAAAGGACTTGACTGGGGGTCATCCAAGGACATGCCCTTGTTGCAGGGCCGCATCAGGGATTTCTTAGAAAGTGACTTCAGCCTGGTCAAAGTGACGCAGGTCATGCTGATCCGCCGAACCCTGCCCGGGAAACGTCGCTCCCTCCACCTGTGGGAGTTTAATCTGGAGGGACCGCGAGCTCTCCAGCATTTCATGGGCGCAACGCCCGTGGAGATGTATAAATTGTTCTTCGGATCACAAGTGATGTGTCCGGAATTGACCGAGGATGCAGGATTGAGCTGCAATCGCCCGGATACTAAAGTAAGTAGCCTTGTGCCCGGATTTGCTATCCGTATATTTGTCATAAAACTTGCTTCTAAAGAATTGTTCTTTAAACATGAGTGGATAGCAAAAGCAAAGCTTATCAGGTGTCCGGCTCCCCTCCCCGAGACCACGCCGGATCCCGTGCTGGTCAGGATGTTGAAGATTGTGCCTTTGAAGGAAAGCAAGGGAGGGGACAAGGAAACTATGGCCTCCTCGAAGGAGGCTGTTCGGAGGGAAGGAATCGAAAATTCCACTCCTCAAGGAAAGAAGAGGACCGCCTCTGGAGACCCGAAGACCGTGGCCTCAAAATGGGGGAAGATATCTTCATTAGAGGGTCCTGCGCCGAGGGATACCTCGGCCAAACTATGCCCTCAAGGGGGCCAGCCCTCCACCGAGCCGTAAGTAGAGAGAGGTTTTTCCTTCGAGAAGAATCCTTTTTTTATATCTGAGAAGAGTAACCGAAAAATTACCTTGTAGTTCGGACCTCAGCCCTTCTCGGCAGAGCTCGTCTTCGGGGGATCTTCTTCCGGAGATGATGGAGAGCGGAACGCCTCCCCCTGCCGAACCGCCTAGAGAGGCGGGCGACCCTGAGGTATCGTCGCGGAGAGTTTCTCCGAATCCGGCGGGGCCGGAAGGCGGCCATATGGCCCCCCAAGGCTCTCCGCGTCCGTCCTTCGAGAAAGGTCATAGGACGAATCCGGCACCGTCCGGTGCTCGGTCGGAGGAGCTGAAGAATCTGCTAGGGTGAGTATCTATCTCAGAGGAGCATCGTGCATTGATGGGCACGGTGATTGAAAGGGTTTCGTCCGCGGAAAGTGGATTGCACGAGGCCATCAGAAGTTTACTGACGGGTTTTGAGGTACGCGGAATAACGCGCCATTTTTTAATAGTGGCGCAAAAACAAGATGCACCCTGTGCACATAGTAGCCCCTGAGACTCTGTGCGTTGTCAAAATTGACGGCGCGCAGAGGATCATAACCCTAGGTCTAAAATGTTGTCTTCGTATGTAGGTGACGAATTGTTCGGCGTCCAGCCGGACTAATGGGTTTGCCGAGCTAAAGCGGCAACTTGACGTGGCAGAAGCCGACATCGTGCTTGTTAACAAGTGTCTTGACGAGGCGCAAGGTATGTAATCCCTCCAGTGGCACCTGGTAAGAGGAGCCTATGCCAGTATCTTACGCTGTGTGTGCTTGATGCAGATGGTGCGGCTGCCATGGAGAGTCTTCGGGCAGAACTTTCCCGAGCCAAGGAACGAGCCAGAAAAAGTGATGCGGCTGCCAAGAAGGCCCTTGAAGAGCTAAGAGCCGAACAGGCTGCTCACTGCCGAAGCAGGAAAGAGATGGCCGAGATGGCCGTGAAGCTGAAGAGCGCTGCTGACCGTTGCAGGCTTCTGGAAAAAAAGATCGGGCGGAACAGATGGACTTGGAGAAGGCCGTTGTCGATGCCAAGGATGCTCGCTCTGCGATGAGAGCTCCGAAGGACGAGCTTCGTGAAGCCGGAGAGATCGTGGCTGGAAAGCCCTTTATGCTGCGGAGGAAGTTTTGTGATCCTAAGCATGCTCCATTGGACCGGCTGTGGAGTGCGACGGACGCCTATCAGGATTTGGCGGGAAGTGCTGCTGATGCGACCGAACACTTTCGAGATCAAGAAGATCGCGAAGTGGAGAAACTCTTCTGGTCGCAGTTCCACAATACAGAGCGTCCACTGTCAGTGGCCGATCGTCTGGCCGAATGGGCCGAGCTGAATAGGTTGTCCGGACTTGCCATGAAGTGCGTCATGAGTCATCTGTGGCCGGAGATATCGGAGCCGAAGAGTTATTTCAGCTTGGTGCAGCAATTCCTTGGTGCGGTGCCGCGTATCAATGCAATGAAGAGGTCAGCATGCATAGAGGGCGCACGGCTGGCTCTTGCCCGTGTCAAGAAAAACTGGGCGGAGATGGAGACCACCGTTGTTGCATCCCAAGATTCGGACAAAAGCCGAGTACCCTCCGAGCACTATTTTCAGGAAGTCCTTCAAGGCGCTCGTGTAATAGAGACGCAGTGCTCGAAGGATGCTATGTTCTAATAGCATATTTTATTGTAAAGCAATATTTTGATAAATTGTAGAAGCCTTTTATGCTTGTGCCTTCAAGTATTTGAAACACCTCCTGTGCGGCCGTTTTAAGATATATATATATAATCTGAAAGATGGCAGCCGCCGGCTTCAGCCCCCACGCACATAGTGCGGGGGTGCTCGCAGAAGGCGCATTTTCACACTTGATCCAACGTCTTGGTCCTACAAAGGAGGTGATAGCGCAGAGAGCTAGGCAACCGGACTATAATGCTTTATCACTTTCACTTAGCCATAGGAGCTTGACAGTGAGGCTACTTAGATAGCCCCTGGTGGCGCCTGCGCTCGCCCGAAGTCGGGGCGCATATGTGCCTGGCCGGGAAACGGCCCTTCGTTAATGCGGAGGAATCCTATAGATTCCGGTGAGTCATCGAGTGGCTGACCAGTCTCACGCTCTATCATGACAGTCAGTTTTCGGCTTTCTCTACTGAGGTGCTCGCCTGGCCGAACCGGGGCCCAATCGCAGTAGTTCTCCTGGTGCCGCCTTAGCCGATAGTGCGGAACATAAGGCAGCAAAACACAGGAGCCGGGCAACCCAACATTTGACCAAAGACATGATTCGGAGCTGATGCATATAGGGCCAAACTCGCGACGCTGAACACTCCCTAAGGTATTCGGTCTTTATGAGTGCGGGCGGGACAACGCCCTTGGTTATAAGCCCCTAGTGTCCAGGTACGCGCAAAATTCTTGACGTGGCCACATGCCAAGATGCCAGTCCCCTCCTTGATTATAACGAAAAACCGGAGGATGTGTATCAACAAGAGACTGTAAAAAAGGTTTACGTAGGGTCTTAATCTGAAAAGAATCCTTGGAACGGGTCCCTGCTGCACGTCTGCGCCTGTGTATCCATTGCGCCGTATCCTGGACGGGCGCAGCACGATGATCATCTGTAAAAGAGAGGAACTTAGTTAAAAAAAGGTCGTGCCAAACAGAAGTTATACTAAATAAGCAAAGTATAAATTGAAATGGGTAAAATTGAGCTTGATTTTCTCATATTGAATATGCGCGGAGCCCCTAGCGCAGGGGTATACGGCTATTAAGCCTTTATTAATGATATGTTTACGCCGAACTCGTCCTGTCGTGTCCATGGTCTTAACGACCTGTTTGGATGTTTTCGGCTGATGAAGTCGTATTATTGTGGGGCTGTTAAGGCAGCCGCACGATCCTCCGCATGGGGGGCACGTTTGATGTTTCCCTTCAGTGAGATGATGCCTCGTGGACCGGGCATCTTGAGCGTAAGAGATGCGTAATGCGGTATTGCAATAAAGCGGGCGAAAGCTTCGCATCCCAGCAGTGCTTGATAGCAACTTGAGAATGGGACGATGTGGAAAGTTAGCTTTTCGCGGCGGAAGTTATCGGGGAAGCCGAATATAACTTCAAGCCGGAGAAAACCCATGCAATGGGTATCCGGACCTGGCGTTACCCCTTGAAAGGAGGTTTTGCTGTGGCGAATTCTTGTTGGGTCTATCCCCATGTGGCGGATTGTGTCTAGATATATCAGGTTTAGACCGCTGGCGCCGTCCATCAGGACATTTGAAAACTGCAGTCCGCCAATTATTGGATCGAGTACCAAGGCAGTCCAGCCTGCGTTCCTGATACTTCTAGAGTAATCCTGATGATCAAAGATGATTGGTTTTGACAACCAGTGGCGGGACTCCTTTGGGATAGGTCGTATGGCGCGTACCTTTATGGGCGCCGCACGTTTTATTATGTGAAGTAAGTTTACTATTTTTACTTCTTGTGGAAAATTCTTTTGTTTCCTGGTGCTCTGCTTTTGGGGTTCGTCATCGTCTTCGCTTGGTGTGTCGAGCCCCTTGTGTTCGGCGTTGAGTCTGCCGGATTGCTTAAAAACCCAGCAATCTCTGTGGGTATGGTTTGCAGGCTTCCCAGGAGTACTGTGTAGCTGACATATCTTGTCTAAGATTTTGTTTAAGTTGGACAGCTCGTCCCTATTATCTTTGAGGGGCTGCTTTTTCTGATTCTGTCGCGAGCTTTTGAATCCGGCATTGACTGCCGTGCTCTTCGGACTGTTTGCCTTAGTCCGGCGCTGGTCCTTGTTGCGTCGCGGTTTTCCGTTTCCATCCCTAGTTACGGATGTACTTGGGTCGCTGGTGCTACATCTTGCCAACCAGTTGTCCTCTCTTGCGCAAAAGCGGGTCATGAGGCTTGTTAATGCGGCCATTGTTCTTGGCTTTTCTTGGCCGAGGTGTCTGGCGAGCCATTCGTCTCGGACATTATGCATAAAAGCTGCTAAGGCCTCGGCGTCCGGATAGTCGACTACCTGATTCTTTTTAGTAAGAAATCTATTCCAGAATTGCCGAGCTGACTCTCCGGGCTGTTGAGTTATGTGACTGAGCTCGTCTGCATCCGGAGGGCGGACATAGGTCCCTTGAAAATTTGCTCGGAAAGCGTCCTCGAGCTCTTCCCAACATCCAATTGTGTTTTCAAGAAGGCTTTTGAGCCAATGCGGGGCTGGACCTTTAAGCTTGAGGGGTAAGTATTTTATGGCGTGGAGGTCATCTCCTCTGGCCATATGTATGTGGAGGATATAATCCTCAATCCAGACTCCGTGTCTGTTGTTCCGTCGTATGCCTCTCTGTTTACGGGCTTAAATCCCACTGGAAATTCATAATCCAGGACCTCGTTGGTAAAACATAGGGGGTGTGCGGCACCCCTGTATTTGGATGTGTCGTGATGTTCGGATACTGGTTTTGTTGCATTGCTTACGAGAGCTTGCTTTCTTGGCCCATAAATAGATCTGGCTGGGCCATCTTTTTGATGTGAATCCTTGAGTGGATCGTGTGCTGGCTTGTGTGCGGCGCCGCTTGCCGCTCCATGCTGGCCGTGGGGTCGTCTATCCAACCGGGTGGCTTTCTTACTTTTTGACTGTGGGGGCTCTAGGGCCTCCTCGTCGAATTCCGGTAGTAGATTTTGCTTCAGATAACTTTTTGTGCGGCGACTGCCGCCGTATTTGTCTGCGGTGTTGAGTATTTTGCTCCATTTGATTCTGAGTGCGACTTCCGGGCTTTTGAGCTTCCGCTTCTGTTTTTTCGGGCTACGTGCAGTAGCAACGAGCCTTTTGTGGAGGTTCTTCTGCTCCATGAGCTTATCTGGTGTAAGGTCGTCTGGAATGCCATTTATGCCGGGAGTGGGTTGTTCGGTTTCTTTATCTGAGTTGCCTTGTTCAGACGGTTGCTCTAAGGCATGCTCGTCATCCGCCGGCTCATCCTGCTCTATGGCTGGGTCTTCATGGCTGTCGTCTTTATTGAGGCGGGGCTTGGAGCGGCGTTTACGCCGCCGCTTTGATTGTTTTTTGAGAGATCGATCCCTCGTTGCATCCCCGTGTTCCTCGTTGTCGCCTTCTTTAGGTGTATCCACCATGTACACATCATGAGATGAGGTTACTGTCCAATGCCCTATAGGCGTTGGTTCATGTGCATCTCTTGCATCGTCGTCCATACCGTCGATGTCTTCGGAGTCGAAATTGAGCACGTCGTTTAAATTATCGACAATGGCTACCAGGTGGGTGGTGGGTGGGATTTGAATTTCTTCATCGTCCGTATCCCAACCTTGCTGACCGCAGTCCGGCTAGGGCTCTCCTAATAAGGAGAGAGACTTTAATGACTTCGGAATATCACCAAAGGGCGAGTGCTGAAAGATGTCCGCGGCGGTAAACTCCATGATCGGCGCCCAATCGGATATGAATGGTAGGGGCGTGGAGGGCTCGGAGTCCGGATAGGAGTCCGGCCACTCGGAGTCACGGGCCTTGCGGAGTGCGGGGCTGGTGTCTGGCTTGATCGCCGTTGGGATCGCAGCCCCCGAGGCGGCGTCCAACCACTCATCCTCGATTGGCGCAGTTGGTTCCGAATCGAGGGTCGGAACCGATGTGTGTGCGGCCTCCAGGGCACTGTTTGGCGGCAGAGCTAGATCATGCCCATCGCGACAGTGCGGCGCGCTCGGCTGTGGCTCAAATCCGTCGACGATCAAGTCCCCGCGGACGTCAGCCGTGTAGTTTAAACTTCCAAATCTGACCTGATGGCCAGGGGCGTAGCTTTCGATCTGCTCCAAATGGCCAAGCGAATTGGCCCGCAGTGCGAAGCCACCAAAGACGAAGATCTGTCCGGGAGGGAAAGTCTCGCCCTGGACTGCATCGTTATTGATGATCGGAGAATCCATCGGGCCTAAAAGCAATGACACAGAGGAACTCTCAATGAAAGCACCAATGTCGGTGTCAAAACCGGCAGATCTCGGGTAGGGGGTCCCGAACTGTGCATCTAGGCGGATGGTAACAAGAGACAAGGGACACGAAGTTTTACCCAGGTTCGGGCCCTCTCGATGGAGGTAAAACCCTACATCCTGCTTGATTAATATTGATGATATGGGTAGTACAAGAGTAGATCTACCACGAGATCAAGGAGGCTAAACCCTGGAAGCTAGCCTATGGTATGATTGTTGTATGTTGTCCTACGGACCAAAGCCCTCCGGTTTATATAGACACCGGAGAGGGTTAGGGTTACACAAAGTCAGTTACAATGGTAGGAGATCTAAATATCCGCATCGCCAAGCTTGCCTTCCACGCCAAGGAAAGTCCCTTTCGGACACGGGACGAAGTCTTCAATCTTGTATCTTCATAGTCCAGGAGTCCGGCTGAAGGTATAGTCCGGCCATCCGGACACCCCCTAATCCAGGACTCCCTCTGTTACTCTCTCTCTACGGTGGTATGTGGAACTTGTTTTGTAGAGCCGGACACGATCCTCGTGTTCAAAATCTTCTATGAAGTATTCGGAGGAGGAACCCGCCTTGCAATGCCGAAGACAATCTGCACGCCGGACTCGTCGTCATTGAAGCCTGGTTCAGGGGCTACTAAGGGAGTCCTGGGTTAGGGGGTGTCCGGACAGCCGGACTATAACCTTTGGCTGGACTGTTGGACTATGAAGATACAAGATTGAAGACTTCGTCCCGTGTCCGGATGGGACTTTCCTTGGCGTGGAAGGAAAGCTTGGAAATATGGATATGTAGATCTCCTCCCATTGTAACCGACTCTGTGTAACCCTAGCCCGCTCCGGTGTCTATATAAACTGGAGGGGTTAGTCAGTAGGACAACAACAATCATACCATAGGCTAGCTTCTAGGGTTTAGCCTCTCTGATCTCGTGGTAGATCTACTCTTGTACTACCCATATCATCAATATTAATCAAGCACGAGTAGGGTTTTACCTCCATCGAGAGGGCCCGAACCTGGGTAAAAACATCGTGTCCCTTGTCTCCTATTACCATCCGCCTAGACGGACAGTTCGGGACCCCCTACCCGAGATCCGACGGTTTTGACACCGACAATCTTCTTTTCATCAAGATAAGCATATTCCAAAGTGTCTGGCAATTGTTTTAATTCAAACACAGGATCACCTTTAGGTGGAGGAGGACCTCTGAGAGTTTCAATAGGCAAATTGTGTTTAAGTAGAGGGCGTTGTTCAAACAAAATATTATCTATTTCATTTCTTTCATGCATATGTAAATCATTTTCATGGTCTAGCAAGTATTGTTCTAAAGGATCAGTAGGTGGCACAACAATAGAAGCAAGACCAATTAATTCATCCTACTAGGCAATTCTTTTTCATAATGGTTTCTACTAAACTTGAAAAAATTAAACTCATGAGACTCATCACCAAAGCTAACACCCACAGTTTGTTTCTGGCAATCTATCCTAGCATTAATTGTATTCAAGAAAGGTCTACCAAAAATAATGGGACAGAAGGCATCTTGCGGGGTACCAAGAACAAGAAAATTAGTAGGATATTTTATTTTCCCACACAAGACTTCAACATCTCTAATAATCCCACAAGGTGATATGGTGTCTCTATTAGCAAGTTTAATAGTAACATCTATGTCTTCTAACTCTATAGGTGCTATGTATTCTCTAATCTCTTGATATAACTTGTAAGGAATAGCACTCACAATAGCACCCATGTCACATAAACCATGATAACAATGATCTCCTCTTTTAACTGAAATGACAGGCACGCCAACAACTGGTGTATGTTTATCTTTTTCATCAGGTTTAGCAATTCTAGTAGCTTCTTTGCAGAAGTAAATAACATGCCCATCCACATCTTCTTCTAAGAGATCTTTAACCATAGCAATATTAGGTTCAATTCTAATTTGTTCATCTAGTTTAGGTGTTCTGACAGAGCTTTTGTTAACCACAGTTGCAATTTTAGCATGTTCCTTTATCCTAACAGGAAAAGGGGGTTTCTCAATATAAGCAGTAGGAACAACTGGATCAACATTATAGAGAATAGTTTCTTCTTTAACTGTTATTGATTCTTTAATAGGTGGGTGATATTTAAGCCATTCCTCTTTAGGGAGTTCAACATGAGTAGCAAATGATTCACAAAAGGAGGCTACTATCTCAGACTCAAGTCCATATTTAGTGCTAAACTTTTGAAAAGCATCGGTATCCATAAAAGATTTAACACAATCATACTTAAGCTTTATACCTGACTCTTTACCTTCGCCGAGTTCCCAATCTTCAGAGTTGTGTTTAATTCTTTCCAGAAGATCCCATCGGAATTCAATAGTTTTCTTCATAAAAGAACCAGCACAAGAAGTATCCAGCATGGTTTGATCATTACGAGAAAGCTGAGCATAAAAGTTCTGAATAATAATTTCTCTTGAGAGCTCATGATTGGGGCATGAATATAACATTGACTTAAGCCTCCCCAAAGCTAGAGTGATACTTTCTCCTTCACAAGGCCAAAAATTATATATATATATAATTCCGATCACGATGAACTAGATGCATAGGATATTTTTTTGGTGAAACTCCAGTTTTAAAGGATTCCAATCCCATGATCCAATATCTTGCATAGCCTCTACCATGCCAATGCTTTTCCCTTCAAAGATAGAGGGAAAACCTTTTTCATAACTTCATCCTTGGGTAAACCTGCAAGCTTAAACAATCCACAAATTTGTTCTACATGTATCAAGTCCAAGTCAGGAAGTTCGGTTCCATCTCGTGCATAAGGATTAGCTAGCAGTTGTTCTATCATACCCGAAGGAATTTCATATTCAATGTTTTCAGTAAGTGTAGTATGTTGAGGGTCAATTAATTGTGGTTCCGGACGAGGTGAGGATACCCCGAATAAACCCCTCAAAGGATTATTTTCCATAGTAGAAGTGACAATAAATTTCAGCACACTATATAAATGTTTCCTTACTGAATTCCACTTACCAAAAGCGCTTCACTCCCCGGCAACGGCGCCAGAAAATAGCCTTGATGACCCACAAGTATAGGGGGTCAATTGTAGCTCTTTTCGATAATTAAGAGTGTCGAACCCAACGAGGAGCAGAAGGAAATGACAAGTAGTTTTCAATAAGGTATTGTGTGCTAGTGCTGAAATTGTAAGTAGCGGGTAGTTTGATAGCAAGATAATTTGTAACGAGCAAGTAACGATAATTTTAGCTAGTATGCAGCAAGGTAGCCCAATCCTTTTGAGTAAAAGGACAGGCAAAAACGGTCCCTTATAATAAGCAAAGCGTTCTTGAGGGTACACGGGAATTTCATCTAGTCACTTTCATCATGTTGGTTTGACTTGTGTTCGCTACTTTGATAATTTGATATGTGGGTGGACCGGTGCTTAGGTGTTGTTCTTACTTGAACAAACCTCCTACTTATGATTAACCCTCCCGCGAGCATCCGCAACTACGAGAAAAGTATTAAGGATAAATCCTAACCATAGCATTAAACTCTAGGATCCAATCGGTCCCTTACGGAATAGTGCATAAACTGGGGTTTAAGTTTCTGTCACTCTCGCAACCCACCATCTATTTACTACTCCACAATGCATTCCCTTAGGCCCAAATATGGTGAAGTGTCGTGTAGTCGACATCCACATGACACCACTAAGGGAATCACAACATACATACTATCAAAATATCAAACACATATCAAGTTCACATGATTACTTGCAACATTACTTCTCCCGTGACCTCAAGAACAAAAGTAACAACTCACAAACAACAAACATGCTCATGATTAGAGGGGTATTAATATGCATAATGGATCTGAACATATAATCATCCACCAAATAAACCATATAGTAATCAACTAAAAGATGTAATCAACACTACTAGTCACCCCCTAGCACCAATCTATAGTTCCGGTAACAAGATTGAATACAAGAGACGAACTAGGGTTTGAGATGAGATGGTGTTGGTGAAGATGCTGATGGAGATTTCCCTCCCCAAGATGGGAGAGTTGTTGGTGATGATGATGATGATGATTTCCCCCTCCGGGAGGGAAGTTCCCCCGGCATAATCACTCTGCCGGAGGGCAAAAGTGCTCCGCCTCGAGACGGCGGCGCTCCATCCCGAAAGTATTATTCTTATTTTTTTCTAGGTCAAAACCAGTGATATACCAGAAGATGGACACCGGAGGTGGGCCAAGGAGGCCACAACCCACCAGGGCGCGCCAGGGAGGCCTGGCGCGGCCAGGTGGGTTGTGCCCACCTGGTGGCTCCCCTCTGGTACTTATTGGCTCCAATATTTCTTATATATTCCATAAAAAATCTCCGTGAAGTTTCAGCCCATTTGGAGTTGTGCAGAATAGGTGGCCTGGCGTAGCTTTTTCAAGTCCAGATTTCCAGCTGCCGGAATTCTCCCTCTCGGTGTGTACCTTGCAAATTATGAGAGAAAAGGCATTAGAATTACTCCAAAAGCATTATTATGGATAAAAATATTATAAATAACAGTAAGAAAACATGATGCAAAATTGACGTATTAAGGCACCAAACAGGCGTCCCGTTACACCGTGCCACGTACCTGCCGCATCAAAGCCCACCCCGCGGGTTAGCGCTGCGCACGGCCTCCAGTATACTACAAACACCAAAAACTACTTGCAACTCCTGGACAAAGGACAAGGGCGGTTAATAAGCCGAGAGGGTCAATTAAGGATCCCAATGTGTGGTAGTAGCTGGTCTTAAATCACACATACAGATCTCAGTTCTTAGGGACGGTTCCAATGAAACAACCCACCATGTACTCCTACATGGCCTCTCATGGATACCTTTACCAAAACATGTTGAACACTTCACTCTCATCACCGACACAACCATTTCACTCCAGTCCATCACCCAGATGAACCAGACCTGGCACGACTCTAAGCATAGCAAGCATAGCATGGTAGGAAACACAAACATGGCTCAAACAACTCCTACACATGCTAGTGGTTTTCATCTAGTTACTGTGGCAAAGACAGGTCATGCAGAGGAAATGGGTTCAACTACCGCAGCACACATAGTTTGAAACATTGTTGTCTTAATGTAGTAAAATGAGAGCAAGAGCGAGAAGATGGGATTTTATCGATATGATCAAATGGGGGTCGCTTGCCTGACAGAGTGGTCGAGGGGTACTGTCCTTCAGCTAGATACTCGCGAATATCATCGGGAGAAGAACCTACCGCGGAGAACATACCAGTAACACAATCAATACATGGCGATATGCAACAATATGATGCATGCATATGACATGGCAAAATGAATGTGTTGGGCTAATGCAACTACAAACAGAGGGGTTTGAGTTATTTTGAACCAAAGGTTCAACTTTAAACTCAAATTATGAATTCAAATAGTGCATTATCATGTTTTGATCTAAACAGCAAGGTCAAGTTCACTACAAAAAAAATACACTTCCGTGATGATACGTGTTTGTCATAGTAGGTCGCTTTTTTTGTCATGCATGTACATCCATGACAAATCTATGACAGAATCAAGATAGTCATACCTGTGCTGTCGTAGAAGTGTTCCATGACATTACCAAAATTATCATCACGGAAGTGTCCACTTCCATGACGATAAATCGCGCGTCACAGAAGTGCTTTCGTCAAGGGTGACCGACATGTGGCATCCACCGTAACGGAACACCGTTAAGCTATCGGGTCGGGTTTTGGATCCGATAACCCGTTAACAGCCCCGACCAGTGGGAAATTTCCACGTGTAAAATTCTTATTGGCCGGACGAAACACGTGTCAGCTCGTCAGTGGGTCAGATATGCGCCTATGATACATCGACACGTGGCACGGCCCAACAAGTTTAAATGGGCCGGCCCAACTAAAGACCCACAAGATTTTGCGGACCATAATGGGCCGGCCCAGCTAAAGGCCCACGAGATTTTGTGGACCATAATGGGCTGGCCCAGCTAAAGGCCCACAAGATTTTGCGGGCCATAATGGGCCGGCCCAGGTAAAGGCCCACAAGATTTTTGTGTGCCGTAATGGGCCGGCCTAGGTAAAGGCCCACAAGATTCTTGCGGATCATAATGGGCCGGCCCAGCTAAAGTCCCACGAGATTTCGCCGACATTAATGGGCCGGCCCAGCTGTAGGCCCACAAGATTTTAAGGACCCTAGTAGGCCGGCCCATTAACTGCCTGCCATGTTTTGGGCCAAATGCCGGCCCATATTTGATCCAGTCCATTAATGGCCTACCATGCTCCGGGCCTAATAGTGGCCCATATGAGATCCGGCCCATTAAAGGCCTACCATGTTCTGGGCCAAATTATGGCCCAGATTAGGTCCGGCCCTTTAAGAGGCTTTGGGCTCAATTATGGCCTATATCAGATTCGACCCGTCAATTGGACACTATGCTTTTGGGCCCACTTGCTAAAGGCCCACTTAGTAATTCGGCCTGATATTAGTTTTTCCCTGTTAAGGGCCCGTTTAACATTTCGGCCCTATATTAATTTCAGCCTGTTAAAAGCCGGTCATATAGTTGGGCCTAACTACAGCCCGGTTTGCATCCGGCCTGCTCGCAGTCGATATCTGATTGGGCCAAACAAGGAACGAGACAATTTTTCGGCCTGTTAAAAGCCCGTGATTTGATTTGCACAATCATGGGTCGGGGTTCATTTCGGGTTGCTGCCGGCCCGTGAGCTGATCGGCACGTTTCAGGCCCAATCTACATCGTGATTGCATGACAGCCCGATTATGTACCGTAATTTTACGGTTTGGCCGGTTTACTGCAAAGACAGGATATATACAGTAAAATAACTGCAGCATCATGAATAAGAAAAAACCTAGACTATATAATAAAGAAATTACGGCATATTACATCCACTGGGCATCAAAGTTCGCCACTATGATAATAAAGCACAAGCAAACAGCAGATTACATACACTGGGCATCAAAGATCGCCACCAGTGCAAATAAACACGCTGACAAAATAATATACAAAACCGACAGCACTTCAATAGAGTTCAAGAAAGGTTAGCCCTACTGGGGAGCTGCAACGCAAGCAGCTGAGCAAGATGATGAGACTGCACTTGTTCAACACTTATATCTTCCTCACTCTGAAAGATAAACAAGCAGACAGATGATAGGTTTTGCACATAAAAGTACCAGTGCTGACAATTCATCACATTTCTTACTGACGAATAAAGTGACATAGTTTAAATTTGCATTAACACAATATGGTATTGTTCAGGTCAAGACATGGCAGGAAATGACATTGTGAAGGAGTTGACAGCTTCACAACACCACTGGATTACAGATCAAGAACTCATAAGTATCAATGGTTAGTGTGCTGTCAATTTATACCATTTCAGATTGGCAAATAAAGAGACGGTTTAAATAATAGTAGAATGATATGACATTGTTCATAGTTAAGACATTGCAGAATATGACATTGTGTTGTAGTGGGTAGGTTCACCACACCACTGGATTACGGATGAAGAACAGAAGCATACATGCAGTGCAAAAGAAGATCACTTGCTCTGTATAGTTTAATTTACATGGTATGAAGAAGGAACTTGGTTGTACAACTGAAAACTTAAATTGAGAAAGGACAAACTATTGTTTATGAACTACATATAATAAACTTTAAACAAGCAATTTGATGCAAACACAAAAAATAAACAGCTGTTGTAGTCATGCCTAACCAAATATATACAACAAAGTTTGAAGGCTTGAGATGGACAAACTTACATTATTGGTGAAGACATGCTCTATAAAGACCTTGTCCATGCTGATGGGGGGCAATTCAAGAAGTTTACCATAGAATCTTCTTCAAAAGCATTGCCTTTATTCTACATTTTGTTAAGAGTAAATATAGATGTGATAATATACGAAAAATAGAGAATATTTAAGATAAGATGAAGAGTGATGCTACATAAACAAGTAGCTATAAATGTAAGTGCAGCGATACAGGCAAAAGGTACAGCCAAGAGCAATGCACAGCTAAACTTCTTCAGTACCAACCTTATGGTAAGAGTAAATATAGATATGATGTGTAGAAAATGGAGGGCAAAGGAAAATAAGCTGCAGAGTGATGGTACATGAACACCTACCTGTCATTATAAGTACACTGATAAAGGACAACATGTACTTACAAGAACAATGCAGAGCTAAAAAAACATTGGCATTGGATATATTCTACACTAATGTAACCATTCATACAGATCAGATAATTTGGAGCGAACAATTGATAAGCAAGCTATCATGCATACTGTTGTCACATAATGAACCACGTATGTATGCAAGTACAGTGATACAGGACAACAGGTACTAACATGAGCAAAGCAGCGGGCAGCATATTTGCGATATCCTATCATTCTTGTCAAACCGGAATTCTTCTTCGAGCAGATTTCCTGCAAAAAAGATCCGTAAGGCACATGCCGAAAAGTAGAAGTTCAAATTGTCATGTGATTTCATAGATAGTACCTCATCCTGGGAACAAGACCAGTGCATAACAAGGTTTTTCCATTCAATGTCTTCTAAATTTAGCACAGGAGACTTCACCGGAAATTCGTTTATAGACTTGCCATCAAAGTGTGATTTCCTCAGGTAACACCGATGCTGCTGCAATGCTTCCTTGAAAAGCACAAGCAAGCTTTGGTCGTCATGACTATCCAGATTGACCCTCGCCTAGTTACAACAATGTAATGTAAATCATTGATGTGTTCAATCAGCAGAAAACAGGAAAATAATAATCATTGATGTGAAAATGGTGTTTGTCTTCACAATAATCTTCCCATGATGGGAATATATGCACGTAGTCCCTAACAACATTGAAAGCATTGTCTTTTAAACTGGGAATAAATGGAATGGGGTTCCAATCTGCAGGAATTGGCCGTCTCTGCAGTTGGGATAGGTCTTCGGCCGGTGGACTTGATGTACTTTTTGCTGGAGTGGGATTTTTCTATGGTACAGCTGGTGCTATGGCAAATGAAATCAGTATACCTTATTGATTGTTGCGATTTATATGATGAGTGAACTAAGCAGATGGCGGTGCAACAAAGTAGAAGAAATGCAAGACAACATATGCAAGATACGCACAATCAATAAAACCTTGCCAAATTAGAACAGGCACCTTGATGGGTGAACAGGACAGGCCATCTGCCTTTGACTCCTCAAGGTTAGAATAGTCATTAGGATGATATTCTAAACAAGAATCAACAGGTGAGGAGCGTACGAGTTTCATTGCTTCCAGAATGGCACTCAATGCCTTGGTGCCAATTTTGTAAGTCATTGCAGTGTTCCACAATATTCTTCTGATGCGCGGATTCTGATATTCACTGTAATTGCGTATGATATCTGAGAACCATGAAAACATAAATAGTTGTGAGATTATCTTTGTAATGCAGATGATATTCTAATATAGGGGCGCCCCTGTAAACACTTGTGTGCTATCACTGGATTCTGATGAGAGAGCTCATGTGTGCTGTAATATGGTGCGTGCATTTATATAATCTGGCACAAGTACACAAAAAAATAGGCTCCAGGAGTAAGGATAGCTGGCAGATGATAGGTTCATAATATACTGTATAGAGAGTTTATTGCCAAACCATGATAACAATAGCACACAGCAACTAGGTAGATCATCGTGTACATAACAGGAGTACACCATAACCAGGATATATAAATCGGGAAAGTGGAACTGGCTGGAAATTACGGTGTTGTATTGCCGCTAGTAATTGAAATCCTGAACCATCATGTACAGGCCAGCTCTATCAGTTGTTGACTGCAGATGTCCCTGCTCCCCTTCCTGACAAGGAACATACTGTGCTTCCCATACAGAACACCGCACGGGCCGCCGGCCGAACCACCGGCCCCACCGCCTGTGTTCTTCCGCCACCCCCACCCCCACCCCCACCCCCGCCCCCACCCGCGTCGAGTTTTCTTCGTTCGACGAGGCCCCACCACCGCCCCCACAACCATCGTCCCCACCCGAGCCCCTTCGATCGCATCGGCGAACTCCGGCGAGCTCTGAAAATCGACTGACCCAATTTTGAAATTTAGTCTACCGTGATTTAACTAGTGTGGAATGTAAAAGTGGAAAACCATGAGCATTGCGAGTATGGTGTTGAGCATGCCATGGCGGATCTAAACATGCAAACCGGACAAAGGCAACTTCGCAACCAAGACAAGAAATCAGAGTAAAGCAGTGGCGATCTATTTTCTTGTTGCGATAAATAAGTTGAGCAGATACGAAAGAGTATCGCCTCTGGTGCGGCGCCGTGTACGCATCTGCTGAGAATTTGACGGTGCTGCGGTAGCGATGGCTGTCGGCGGTGTGGAAGCAGATCTAGGAGGGTAGACAGTGGCGGCGGGGCACGATGGACGAGACGGTCGTAGGAGCGGCGCCGGTAAGGTGGACGACGGCGGGGATGAAGCGAGAGGACGGGATGCAAGGATCCCGGTCCGAAGCCGTGGATGAGAGAGGTCAATCTCTTGTAATGGACGGCGGCGTCGGGGTATCAGCTCCGGCATGGTGGAGGAGGGCGGCGGTGGATGGGGTGGCGGATGGCGGCGGCGGACGGAGGAGGGTGGGGTGGAGAGGGTGTTTTGGCGCCCACGGAGTACGAATGGGGAAAAGGGAGATAGAGAGGAAGGAGGAACCATGTATTCAGGGCGCGCTTGTCTCAAATGTGAGGAAATTTACAAACTTAGCCCCCATTTCAAATTTCTACTACATCACAGCAACAGTAGTCAGTTGGGGATAGGACGGTAATCTCGCATACACCGAATATTTGCCGACGAGAGTTTGTTTTTGGCGCCCACCGTGTATGAATATGAATCGGGGAGGGAGTCGATTTCGGTCGAGGACACACTGTGTTTTGGCGCCCACCGTGTATGAATCTAGGTGAGAGGCGCGATTGGGTGAAATTACAAACCTACCCCTATCAAAACCTATAGAAATCAAGCATATAGGCTTTGCGTGGCAGGGATAGGCAGTAGTGATTTCCATCTCGCAGATTTTGGTTTTGGGCGGGTACTGTGACTTTCTCCGCTTCGTTCAAATTTTGCAGAGTGCACGTTTACCGTGCCAACTCAATTCGAATCCCGTTTGTATTCTCTTTTTTTGGGCGGGATCCATTTTCAATTGGAATTACATTCTATATACATCGTTTTTTATATATACTTTCAAAAGCACAACACCATTTATACATAAATATGGTTTACAAATGGCATGATCTCAGATTCAAAAGGTTGTATCCATCAATTTGGATTTTCAAATATTTGAAACCACTTTATGTTGAAATCCAATGTATGCATTCCTCGCTAATTGTCTCCAATTAATGTGTGTTTCATGCGGGTTTTTTTTACTTCTCAAACATGTATAATGTGTTTCACACACGCAACATATAGTGTAATCCTGTTTAGACATTAATTGCATATAAACCATGCATTGTTTGTAATTGAAGAATCTATGGATCACCAATATTGATAAACTATATAACATTACACGTGTGCCCAAATTCAAATGAAGATGCATGTTTGATACACCAATTTGCGTTATGATATTATCGATGTCGTCATCTCTAGTATAAATATTTGAACCCCTTTAATCCAGATATTTGTCTCATATAGCTATCACTCATGCTTATATAGGACTATCTCTCTGGACCTATACGCGTTCATCGTCTCTCAGGTATCTCTCGTGCTACCTGTATGTCGGCATGATCTTTTATCTTCGTAACACACTGACGGTACTCTCTCCCTCGACCTTCATCACTCTATCTCTCTCTAAGTATATCTCGCTCACTGCTATGTGTCTCTAACTATGATTCTCCATGTGGAATCTCTTTCTCTCACACAAACACAAAACTTTGTCTCCCGGGGTCTCATTTCTCTCTACTATTCTAATGTGTGCCACTCGCACACCCCTCATACAGAGATGTCTTTCGCTCCTTAGATATGAGAACATGCGACTCTTCCTCTTCAATATCTCTTTCTCATACACAAACACAAACTCTGTCTCCCAGGGTCTCATATTTCTCCATTGTTCTCTTGTATGTCGCTCACACACACCCTCTCTCCCTAGAGATATCTTGCGTTCCCTCATATGTCTCTCTAGCTATCACTCTCGTTGTGAAATATCTTTCTCTCTCGCAGACACAAAACTCCGTCTCTCTGGATCTCATTTCTCTCTGATATCTGTTTGTATGTGACTGACACGCACCCTCTCTCTATCTTTCTCACACCCACACACATAACCCAGCCTTCTGATCCACTATACTCCTATCTCTAACGCACACTAGCTAGCATCTTTATCTTTCTATTTATCTGTTTCTCCATCAACCTTCTTTCTCGCCCTCACTCTTGATTCCTATCACGCACACTACATATGTTTCTCTCTACATGCAGTCAAGTGCCCTCTCACACACATATATAACTTCACCCTTTGAACCACCCGACGGTCATCTCCAATACCCAAACTAGCAGATGTCCCTCTAGCTAGCATCTCCATCTCTGTATCTATCTATAGTTTCTCCGTCAACATTTCTTTCTCGCACGGAGTCTTGCTTCCTATCACCCACACTATATATGTCTCTCCATACATATGCATTTATAGGTTGGTCTCTTTTGCACAATCTTTGCGCCTCACTCCCTCTGTTCGCCATAGATGCATGCTCCAGCCCACGCCACTATCTCTTAAAGACAAAAACACATGCTCAATTGTCGGGACTTCTTCCATGCATTCTCACATGCATGCATATTGTCATACCGATCCGTCTCTCCCATGTCGTTGATCTTATGACTTATGTCTTCTTTCTTTTATCTCGATCATGCGAGCGCGCACACACACACATCCCACGTATACATGTATACCTCTCACACATGCACGTTCAAGGTCTCTATGTCTCCATACGTAGTTAATTACCCTCAATCCTAACGCCACATCGAATCGTTCTCCTCTTTTGTGCACATAACTTCTGCCTGGATGGGTAAAACACACACTCACACTTAACAATCTCCTTCTAGCTACCCCCCCCCCCCCGCCTCTCACTCTTCCCCTATATCCCTGAAACCAATAAGACCATCCCTTAGTTTAATTCCCGCCTACATGCACCATCGATATATAGTAGTCTTCCTCGGTGTCTCTCGAACAAACACGTTCTCTCGAAGTCGACTCCTCTCACGCGCACACACCTTCTCTTCCCTCTCTACGGGCATTTTCTCTCTCGCACCCCATCGTTGGTGGCCTCTGCCATACACATCACCTCTCTATGATGAAAGCCATGGACACTTAAATTACATCCGCCATAGAGGACCCCGCGACATACACACACGCACGCACGCACCCCCCCCCAACACACACACACACTAAGACTTCATCTCTCTCTCACACACACACATACAAACACACACGCGCGCGAGCACGCACGCCCCCCCCCCCCCCCCACACACACACACACTAAGACTCCATCTCTCTCCCTCTCTCTCTCACACACACAAACTAAGACTCCATCTCTCTCTCTCACACACACACACACACCCACACACACTAAGACTCCATCTCACACACACATGCTCTAGGCGGAGCATTTGTTCCTACCACCCTTCATCCAACCTTACCCGTATGATGAACAATCACCTTTATTTACTTGCATAACATGGACAAATTCCACTTTACTCTAGTAGTCAGCAAACTTATCATCTGCACCCTTATAAAAAAACAAGTTGGTAGTGATGGTGTGCCTGCCATCTTGTAATATAGACCGTATGATCTATATCTGAGGATAGAGAGCAAACTGTAATAATTTTACAAAAGATACCCGCACCTCTCTCCACATCATTATCTCCCGCAACCTCATTGCTCAGCAATTAAAAAGGGAATAAGTCTCTGGAACAATCTAGCATCCATGGTGGCCGCTACCGCCTGCCGGCGCCGTCCATCCCCATGCCTCCGCCCATTCCGACCACCGGTCACCACCACGCTCAGCTCCTCCTCGCCTTATCTCTCATCTTTCATTTTTCGATGACATTCTCGAGATACCAGTTTTCCGATAAAATTCTCGAGACATCATTAGTATTTACACATGGGATTACTCCTGCATGGGTCAATCACAACAGGTGTTCTGTAAAAAAATGCATATTGATGTTCCGTGCAATGCACGAGAATCTTGCTTGTAATTATATAACGCAAATCCGAGCAGGAAGTGACATTTTTTGACACAACCACGTTAACATGGCCACGTAAATCACTAGCTAAAGTAACTTATATCCCGATGCAAAAGGTTGAGTACATGTCCAAAGAGTAGAGTCGCACACACGCACTCTGTCTCTCAGAATCTCACACACACACACCAGTTACGTGATGCCCACTTAAGCAGACACGTATGTTACAATTTGTGCACCCGCGGGTACACGTGATGCTGCGCATTTATTTAAGCCGGAAGGCGAACCCAAACAGTAGCTGCATTCATTCCCCTCCCGCCGCCTCTTCTCTGGTCGCCGTCGCCCGGTAGCCATGGGCCGGCCGAAGGTAACAACATACGCCATACTCCCGCCAGAGCAGCGCTTTAATATGGAAATTTTAGTGGTCATGCATGCATCTTTTTGTGCTAGCACTCCTATATAAGGGTTGACCGGTCGCTTCCCGTGGATGTGCGCGGGCGGTGGAAGAGGAAGGAGAAGGGAAGTGGGCTGTGGAGTAACATTTTTGCCACAACTTCCTAGGAAACTGAGTGCAATAATTGAGTAGTTTTGCAAACTACCAGTACTACACCTGAAACGGTTCAAAACCTATACACCCTTGCCAGCGCGCGCTTCCCGCGTGAAACTTGTCAGCGTCGCCCTGGAGCGTCAGTGCTGCATTAATGCCCGGCCAGAGCGGAGGCGACCTCTCATTGGCGCCGACTTTGAAGTGGCGCGACGGCCGAGAGAGCGCCGCTTCCCGGTGCACGCGACTGCTCCGCGTCGAGACTAGCCATAGGCCCTGTTTGGATCCATGGGTTAGAGTTAGTTTGAGCTAGTTGGGGCTCAAATAGCCCTAAACTATCCAAGCATGAGGGTTTAAATTGGAGCAAGTTGCATCGAACCCACCAAAAAAACTATCCCACCCAAGAGGTGCTAACTGGAGATAGTTCTCATTGGGACCACTAAAAAATCACTTTTCTCTCTCCATGAAGTGCATTTATTGTCAATCTAACCCTGTCACCCAAACACCTCTTTGTCTACAGTTAGTTCAGGATTAGTCATGAGTTAGTCTAACCTCTAGCTAAGTTAGAGTATCAAACAGGAGTTGTATAGGACATGCAAGTTGCTCAAAGCATACAGGCAAATTCGTACGTGAAAGGATTTTTTTTCTTTTTGAAAACGAAACGTGAAAGGAATTTTTATTAGAATGCTCTTGGCATGTCGCTAACATGTGATAGTTAACCGACCTCAATAGAAGGCAGAAATGTCAGCCCGCCGCACTTTGATAGAGACGAGGAGGGAGAAGCGATACAGGCTGCTGGATTACTAGAGATAGGTGTAGCACGGAAGCCAAGAAATATGGTGATAGCGTGGGTTAGCCATGTACTAGTATGATGTAACTACACTGGGCTGCCGTGCTTCGTACTCTTCCAGTCCACTGTGGAGATGATTGATTAATTTTATATCACTGAATAATATTAAATATTATGAGTGCAGACGCTCCACCACGAGGTTCCTTGCTCCTTCTCGGTCGTCCGGAATCTATGTTATTCCACTCTATTTTTTTTTACATGAGATTTGTTCATCCTTTTGCCAACACGCGAGACATCTAGCATCAAGGTGCACATGTTATGCAAGGATCGTTCCATCTATATTACGAACATGTACCCAGGAGTGGGCGTACGAACCTGAGTAATGTAGCGCAGTAAGTGAAGTAGAAAGGCACAAATGGTATGAACATGTGTGGCATATAGGGTGTGTTTGGTTGCGTTCTTGTCTCAGCATAGTTGTTCCCTCTTCATGCATGCTCAACTCAACACCCCTCTTCATGCATGCTCTCTTCATGCATGCTTATAGTGTATTTGTGCTAAACTAGTGTGGGCTCATGCACCCTCCATACACTCTACCAAACACCCAAAAGTAGTTCGAAAAGGGAACTCTTGGGCGGCATTTGTCTCTTACTACGTACTACCACTAAATGTTGTACGTGCAATGCACGGTGATGTTATGGAGTATGTGCCTAGGTACTCTACTACTACTATATTAGTTGGAGGCACATATTAACTTTTATATTTGTTTACGTGTATGCCCCGAGACCTTCCAACTAGACGTGTCTTTGTCTCCAGGTCGCACTTTGTATCGTTCATACCACTAAGTACTACTACGTGTGGTCTCCGACCAAGAAGTGGAAGAAGTGGAGATGCTCTACCACGTTGTTTTTTACGCTGGGCTCTACCATGTTGTTCATGTCCCACTCCTTTCGCTGACGTGTGGGACATCCAGCACGTGCCGTGTTTGGCACCCTTCGTCGTAAGAGTTGAAACGCTAGCATTCATTAGAAATAAAAAATAATTATAAATCGGCAGTGATACTATTTTTTTGCGAACCAATCAGCAGTGATACTATACCACGCGGTTTCCTTGCTCCTCGATACTGGAAAGAATACTTTCGTTCGCCAACATGTGGGATGTCGACCATCCTGGTCCACTTGCCATGCACACAGAACTCCAAGGGAGTCACCCAGGTCGTCGCGCCATAGTAACAATGACTAATGAGCCGTCAAATCACAGGCCCACTTCCCACTTTGAAGTTGCTTGGACGAAGGAACCATCATGACTTCGTTGAATTCCGCTTCTTGAAGAAAACTACTATACCAGCAGTACTGCTAGCTATAGTAGTTACTACAACAGAGGCCTTCTTTCGTTCATAGGATAGGAATATGAAAATCATAGGAAGTGAGATGACATGCATCTCAATTCCTATAGAGAAAGAGATGCCATTTGATGCTTAGGATAGGAATTTTTCCATTTAGTCTAGGCTAATGTACTGGTAATTTGCTCTAAAAACTACAGTAGTAACTAGTAGTACTCGTACATGCTCGTACTCAAACACACTCACACACACTAACTACTAGTACTACTACTTCTCACATGTTGGCCAAACGCCGTCGTTCTCCTTCCCGGCTTTCTCAGCGACACCTCACCGTGCTTGGATCTCCGCCGACCTCTCCGCAGCAGCGCGTGCGTCCTTTTCTTTCTTGCGGCGGCGGGCCTCTCTTTTCTTGAGTGCTTTCTGACTTTTCTGCTCCCTCTGTGCGGCTTTGGCCGCCTCTTGCTCTACCGCCCATTCGGCCTTGGCATCTTCAAATTCCTCCCACATAGTTGTGAGGTCGCGAGCGGTGATGAACTCGGCACGGCGGGATGCCATCGCTTCCCTACCATTTTGTGTACGGTCCTGGGCGGCGAGGAACTTGGCGCGGCGGGATGCCATCGCTGCCTTACCGGTTAGTATGCGGCGCGGTGGCATGAACGACGCTTGCTGAGAGCTCTAGGGTGGAGTGGTCGGACAACTATATAGTGCATTGGTTTGTCAAGAGCTCATGGACAGAAGACGAAGCAAATATGGATTCCCCTTCAATCCTGGTCATTTATTACCGAGTAAAATGCATTGGCGATCATCGAACTTGTCTTGATAGCTCACTTTGATCATTGTATACGAGATATGGTGATTATACGGTCACTGGCTCAGCGTATTTGTCCTCATCAGCTCGTGTTCTTTATCTATCTACGCGGGCCTACCTGTCAATGGAGAAAGAAATACTGTAAAAACCAAAATTATGCTAGAGTCCGGACCGCTTCTGGAGCCCGCTCTCACCGCCCTGGCCCCTCAAGACACCAGCTGCCCGCTGCATGCATGCATAGCAAGTAGTACTCCTTATGTGGAGGAGAGAGAGGCATTGACAAAGTCAAGGAGTTGGCTCTACAAGAGCCCGTCTCTACACGTGCTCCTAGGTATAAAAAAATAATTCTAAAAAAGGCATAAAAAACAATTGTGTCTCAAAAAAGAAAGGTAAAGAACATTTGAGAGGAAATAGACAGAGAAAGTGAGGAAAACATGTAACCTGGGCATTACATGAGGAAGGAGGGAGTGGTGCACATGCCAAGTTCACTGGGCTGCCGTGTTTCACACTCCTCCGTCGTAACAGTGGAGACAATAGCTTTCATCAAAAATAAACAATGAATACTCGTTGCTCGTCCTCTATATCGGAAAGAATACTTTCATTCGCTGACATGTGGGACGTCGACCATCCTGGTCCACCTACCATGCACAAAATTATCCTGGTCTACCCCGTTCATATCGCAGGCCCAACCTTTCCCACTGTAAGTTGTTTAGACGAAGGAACCATCATGACTTCGTTGAATTCCGCTTCTTCAAGAAAACTTACTGTACCCGCAATACTGCTACCACACGCGAAGACTGGACGGCACTGTACCACGTCATATCACTGAAACCCACTAGGCCAAACTAGCCCGCCTAGGTCATCTATTTTGGAACGGAGGGAGTACGTCTCTGCACTGCTATGATTTTGTGTTGCACGTCATATCAATGAAACCCACTAGGCCAAACTAGCCTGCCTAGGTCATCGATCGCTAAGCCTACAATTTTAGGAGCTAGGGCTATTGGTCGATCGACAAGGGATAAGTATAAGCGTACCACGAGCTCATCAGCCCCAAAATTTCTCTTCGGTGAGTGTTTTGCAAGTACTATAGCTCGCACAGTAGCTAGCCTACTAACACCAAGAATCATCAAACAAGCCCTGCTGATATGATAAATAGTTCAAACTTACATCCAATCATGCCATATATTACATCAAATGCTGGTGAGGATACATCTGTTTCCATAACTCGGAGAGGGTTCGCATGATTCACTATCAAACAAAAGTAGCAAGATCCGCCCACACAAGACAGTGCACTAGCCCTAAGATGGTTTGATAACACGCATCGTTCTGGTAATTAAACACAGGGCAATGCAAACTACCATGAAGGATTAGCGCGACCAACTATTTCTTGTCATCGATCTCTCGGGCAATGACCACAGCACGGACAGTGGCATGGGAATCGATTTCTGGGGCGATGTCCGCAGGACTGACCGCGACATCGGAATCGATCTCTGGGGCGATGTCCATAGGATGGACAGCGGCATCAGAATCGATCTCTGGGGCAATGCCAACAGGACGGGACACAACATCGGAATCATCAAGGACGTCCACTGGCACCTGCACAACCCTAACATATTAGCAAGCACATTGCAAATAATCAAAAACCACAACTATGGTAATAAGCCATTATTTTTTACCTTGTGCAACTCACCGGGGGATCTCATCCCTCTGGGGGCCATCTCCTCGTCCTCGATGGGGGCCATCTCCTTGCCAGGGGAATACTGCTTCTCAATGGCGACTATCTCCTCAAACTCGGTCTTGAGCCTCACATAGGTGGCAATCAGAGTTCCTGGGGTAGGCACGGTGGGGTCATTGCTGTTCTTCCAACTTTTTTTGAGGAGTTCGTCCGCCAACGTCCTCAACTCTTGGGCCAGTGCTTGTTTCTTGGATTTCTTCGTCTCCATGGGTTGGCCCGCCAACATGGTCAACTCGTTGGTCGGTGCTCGCTTCCTGGAGATTGCTGTCTCCAGTGGGTTGTACGCCGGCAACTCTTTGCCTAGTGCTCCAGGATCCATCAATGAACTGACAAACAAAAAGCAATCGAAAGGAAACCACAATCACAATGAAAACGGGAAAAGAATAGGATGTGACAATCGGTCGGTGCTTCGCAAAAAGAAGATTCTTGGAATGAAAATATAGCAGCATAACTGATTCGCCCACCTTTCCTTCGTTGGTACAGACGAAAAATGGCAGAAGTGAGTAGCCTAGAGTGAGGTTTTCTTCAAGAAAGGGAAGAAAGGGCTTGAACGAGCGTTCCAGTGAAATGATGGTTGCTTCGTCCAGTCCAACTTGGAGGCCACTTTACCACTGCTAGTAAAGGTGTGGGTTTTGTGATATGACGGGTCATGACGGCCACACCGGGGTGACAGGTGAGTCTCGACTGTAGCACCTCGCTGTGATTTGGTGGATGGCACGCGGGCCCGGATGCTTTGAAATGTCCCGCATGTAGATAGAGTGGCTAGTCATATACTCCGCGACCAAGGCAGAGAGGAAAATGAGAGAACTACGTAATTAATGCATGAGTTTAATTAGGGTAGTTTTGTAAAGTATGAGATACATTTCTCCAATCGCAAAATGCCTTGGTCCATGAGATTTGAGATTTGAGCCCTATAAACCGGAAGGGAGGGAGTACTGCACACGGTGTAGTCTAGTCACTTGTTGAAATCTCTAGAATGGCAAATACTCCTTTCCGGTTTACAGGGCTATACTACTCCCTCTGTCTAGGTGTGTAAGTCATCTTATGAAAACCAAATACGTAGTAGGCGCGGTGCATTAACTTCTACCTTGTTTCTTGTTTCTTGTTTCTTGACATATCAACCAATAAGAGATGATAGGTGTGCATGCTTTTAATGACTTGCAATGGCTAGTTCATTGCATGCAATGCTATTAATTAGCAAATAAACATTGGTGACCCCAGGAGGAAACGGTGCTAAGCGAGTGGACCTATGTAGAATGAGTATCAACCAATGGATAATGGAGTTTAATTGTTAAACAATAGCAATTTTGTCTCATGCAAGAGCCTGGCTAGTACCCCAAGGAACCGCACCACGCGAGCGTTCGCAACTGCCACGTTTGGGTTGCGCTTGGCTCTTCGCCTCTTCGAGAAGACGAACAATGATGTTACTCCAACTTCTACAGTATCGAATCCACTGCTGCATGTCCGTCCACCTCGTGCGGGAGGGATAGCGTGTAGCGAAAGCTTCTACATACTGCTCCTGCCTTTGCGTCTATGACAGGTGGGCCCAAGAGGTGGTTGGCCCTCCTATCATGCAGCCAAAGGGAGAGGGCGTTGTAGTAATCAAATTTCTCGGTCTTGTACGAGTTGATGAAGATAGGGGTTGCTTGCTTGCTAGGGTTTCTGACTATGTATATATAGGTCGGAGCCTCCGCGCTTGCTTGCTAGGGTTGCTCTATTCACACACTCTCATCCTCTCCAGATCTAAACAAGATAGGGGTAGTAACACTGTCTTTCTCCCTTCAAAAAACACTGGCTTTCTATCCTCACCGCTGGTTACAGATCCGGACGTATACCCCTCCGCCGGTGAAGGGGAGGAGGGGCAGCGTTTAGGCCGTCGTCGACAGCGAGGGAGGAGACCCATTGCCGGCCGCACCGTTATCTCTAGCCGAGCGCCGGCGCGGGAGGTCCTCCGATCCCTTCATCGTTACCTATCCACATCCCGACGACCTTCAAGTATATCTTCATTCGAAACCGCCTTAGCTCTACTTCCCCAGCTTGCTACGTCGCTGCATGTGCATCATTTTCTACCTCTCAGCCCCACTCGATCGGATGGTCCAACGTCACATATTTTTTTTCTATTGTTAGAGGTAAAGCTACTTCATGGAGTCGAATCTTGTACTACTTGGTTCAAACAAGAAATAAAGTGGGGGTGGGGGAATTTAGTATGTACATCGGACTTGGTACAAACAGGAAGGAAAGGGGGTGAAAGTAGTACAGACTGGTCATCCAACCGGTCTCTTGGTCGAAAAGGGAAATACAGGGGTAACGCTTTACACAGTGGTATGACCAGGACTAGATTTGCTATCCACACATAGGAGTAGGTGGCTAGAGTGAAGAAAAATGGGACCAACCCAGATATGTTTCTTGGATGTTTGTTTCTCGGGGCAACAAACTATGAATCACCACTTTATGCCCCTGTTTATGTACATGGTGCTGGACTGCTGGTGCACCCACTGTCCCATGCCCTTATACCAAATATTTAGGCTCCGTTCGAAATAAAAGGGGCAGAAAACATAGGTCTTGATGAAAATAGAGGAATAGGAAAGGAATGTAGGTATAAAACTATGGAACAGCGAACCGGAGGAAACTCTCAAGAGAATGTGTTCGGATGGACTACGAAATGTACATCTTTTTTTTTAAAGTAGCATGCTTGGTAGTATGACATGCTATTTGTTTATTCAGCTGCACAGTGACTACTCTTGTCCTCACCTCACGTACCACACATAGGTTCTTTTTTTTATTCCGGCAACACAGCATAGCAACCTGTCTAACGCATGGCAGCGAGCGCCTGCCTCGGGCTTCCGCCCAAAAAATGAGCAGCGCGTGGATGTTTCTAATCCTATGGAATCAGTACTACCAAACCAGCTTTCCTATGAAACACTATTCACCTTTCCCGTGTTCCGAACGGTTGGAAGGGAAATAATACCGTAGGAATTGTGTTCCTACGAAAATCCTGCACCAAACCTGTGAACCGAACGCAGCCTTAGTTGTTCTTAATCTAATGTCCCTGGTAAAAATGAAGCCATGCCACTGTTATAAGCAATGACATGTTTAGCCAAATGTTTTTGCCTATAATTGTTTGAGACTCTGATTGTTTCCTCTGTGCCTTTTTGTGCAAACAGGGATATCCAATTCACCTGGTTGTTGTTGTGACCTTTTGGTGCACTGCACAAAACTCTTCTTAAAAGAAGTGACTTTTGTGCTGTTTAACTGGAATGTCAGAATGGAACAGTTGGTTCATTTCGGTGGAACTGCACAAAGGGAGATCTGTGTTCCAATCCTCATCATCCATATTGGCGCCATGACCTTCCTTTAGGTAAGAATTATATTTAATGCATGTGTTCATCTCTATTTCCGACTGCCATGAGAAAATAATGTTATTTTTTACTAGTACACTTGTACTCCCTCACTGACAAAACCAATTCTAAATTAGAAGGTGTGACGCCCTCGATTCAATCATACACTAATCATACACGCAAATGTGTACGATCAAGATCAAGGACTCACGGGAAGATATCACAACACAACTCTAGACACAAATTAAAATAATACAAGCTTTATATTACAAGCCAGGGGCCTCGAGGGCTCGAAAACATAAGCTCGAAAACGCAAGAGTCAGAGGAAGCAAGAATATCTGAGTACAGACATGAGTTAGACAAGTTAGCCTTAAGAATGCTAGCACAAAAGTAACAACGATCGAAAAGGCAAGGCCTCCTGCCTGGGAGCCTCCTAACTACTCCTGGTCGTCGGCGGTCTCCACGTAGTAGTAGGCATCGGCAGTGGCATCTGGCTCCTGGGCTCCGACATCTGGTTGCATCAACCAGAAATAAGAAGAAAGGGGGGAAAGGGGGAGCAAAGCAACCGTGAGTACTCATCCAAAGTACTCGCAAGCAAGGATCTACACTACATATGCATTGGTATCAATTAAATGGGCTGTATCTGTCGACTGAACTGCAGAATGCCAGAAGAGAAGGGGGAAAGCCTAGCCTATCGAAGACTAGCATCTTCTGGAAACCACCATCTTGCAGCAACCGGAGGGAGTAGAGTAGCATAAAGTAAAGTAGTAAAAGTGTTATCAACCTCGGCCGGAGATCCTTTCTCGACTCCCTGCGAGAAAGCAATCCCAGAGCCATACTATCCAGTTATCATCACAATCCAATTCTCATCACCATCCAATTCTCATCACAAGTATCCAGTTCTAGTTGTATCGATCGGGATACAACTCCAAGTGTCTGTTACCGTAGGACAGGCTATCGATAGATGTTTTCTTCCCTGCAGGGGTGCACCAACTTACCCACCACGCTCGATTAACTCCGGCCGGACACACTTTCCTGGGTCATGCCCGGCCTCGGCCTACGCCGCAACCCGACCTAGGCTTAATAGAGAGGCCAGCACGCCGGACTAAACCTATGCCCCCAGGGGTCATGGGCCATCTCCCCGTGAACTCCTGCACGTTGCGTACGCGGCCGGTGAGCAGACCTAGCTACCTCCTTCAACAAGGCAGGCGCTTACGCAGTCCAACCCGGCGCGGGCCACTCAGTCGCTGACGTCTATTAAGCTTCGGCTGATGTATACGACGCAGAACGCCCATACTATGCCCACGTGATGGTTAGTGCTATCAGGCCAGAGGCCCCTCGGATCAAATATCCAAATCGTAGTGGATTAGGAATGCGCAGTAACAAGCAGAGACTCACGAAAGATGTGACCCCGTTGCCCCGTCTCGAGGACTTGTGGCAAGGGCTAGGAATGCCCGGCCATGCCTCGTAATTATCTCGCGGGCACCTTCCAGGTCCGCCCGACTCCACATCACTCGCAATTAAGCTCGCGTGGGTACCCCTCAGGGTCGACCCGTCTTGCCAAGTAACAGTGGTAAAGTACAAGTATCCGTATGTCCAAACATCAAGGGGAAAACCCGAGGAATCACCCCCGATGAATTCCACTAGATGTAATCATCAAGGTGAACGTAAGAGGAATCACCCCCGAGGTTCACACTTGAGGGGTTGCAAGACAGAGTCGTATTGAAAGTGGTTAAGGAGGAAATCACCCTCGATGACCACGACCGAATGACTACTCTACAGGGTTAACATCAGAAGTGCTGAAGAGGTTCACCCTCGGTACTCGATAGTAACCTAGTAGTGTCAAGCAACTAAGGGGAAGTGATGTGCGGTGTCGGGGCCTGGTCTTCGATCACGTAGATCGAGTCGTCGATGATGAAGCAGGGGCAACAAGGACATGTGGGGGTCACTGATGGATAACTAACCAACCTATACTAAGCAGCTTAGGATAAGCAGATAAGGTACAACAGCAGATACAAAAGCAGGTTATGCATCAGAATAGGAGCAAACAATAACAGTAGCAAAATCTAATGCAAGCATGAGAGAATGGAATGGGCGATATCGGGATGATCAAAGGAGGGGGCTTGCCTGGTTGCTCTGGCAAGGAGGGGTCGTCGTCGACGTAGTCGGTCACAGGGACATCAGCGACGGTCTCGGGGTCTACCGGAGAGAAGAGGGGGAAGAAACAGTAAATAGAGAGCAAATAGATACATGACAAGCAATAAGCAGCACTAGGGGTGTTCTAACGTAGTACTACGCGATATAGGTGAAGGAGGAATTCAACCGGGAATGTTTTCCCGGTTCCGGACCTGTGTCAGACAGATGACCGGAGGGGGAATGTTCTAGGTTCAGATAGTTAGAGGCATCTGACAGGTAAACGGATCACGTATTCGGATTCGTCTCGTCATTCTGAGCAACTTTCATGTAGGAAGTATTTTGATCTGAGCTGCGGTTTATTTTATATGAATTGTCAAAGATTTAAAGATTTTCTGGTATATTTTTATTTAATGTAATCCAAATTTGACCAAGTCAAAATGACTAGTCAAAAAGGGGGATGTGGCCCACATGTCATTGGCACATAATTTAAATGATGGCTAAACTAAAATGGAGGGGTTAAAATTAACATAGGGGGCCACATGACATAGGCTAGCAATTATCCTAAGTAGTACTAATTAGTCTAACTACTCTGACCACTAAGTATTTAATCAGCCTAAACTAATCAGGGCCATCCCCACTTGGCGGTGAGCCAGCCCTGCCTCCCACGCACACACACACAACACACTCACGCACACAGTTCTGTTTTCTGCTAACAAAAGATAGCATTTTGTGATTTTCATCGAATTTAATCTATACACCAAATGGATTTGGTCTAATGGAAACATTTGAGCATTGTCAAGTGTACTACCTCCCCATAATAGTTTTGCTCCAGTTAAAAGTTGTTTAGTCGTTGTTTAGGGGCCGTCCAGAGGGTTAGTCATTGTAGAAAATGAAAAGCTAGCACTAGCTACAGTAACTGAATGTTACTGAAGCTGTGCAGCATTGCAGCAGGCACCGGCTGCGGGCGCCCGCGTGCGGTAGCGTCAGCGGTGGTGAGCAGCGCGGCTGCAGGAAGCAGAGCCGCGGGGCGAGAGGGCGCGAGGCAGGGCACGCCGGGAGCGGCGGCTAGCGACGGGCGGAGCAGCAGGCTGGGCGAGAAGCACCCGAGGAGCAGCGAGGGCAGCGGGCGATAAGCTGCAGCAGCGAGGGCCGCGCGGCTGCGAGGGAGGCTGCTGGCAGAGGAGGGCCGTGGCGGCTGGGCGCACACGCGGCAGAGCGGTCGAGGGGGCAGAGGCACAACGGGGCAACGATGGCCGAAGCAGACAGCAGCAGCGCAGCTCGTAGCAGGTAGCAGCGGCAAGGCATAAGGCAGCGGCATCGGGCGTAGGCAGGCGCAGGGCATGCGTCGGAGCGCGTTAGGGCCGCAGGCTTCGCGGGGTGGGCGCGGATGCGGCGCCAGGAGGGCACGACGACGACTACAGGGGGCCGCGGGACGCATGGGGGGCGTCCAACGCGGGCACGCGCGGGCGGCAGAGCATGGCGCAGTGGCGGCGTGGCTACGGCTATGATGAGAGACCGGGGAGAGAGGGAGGAGAATCGGGGGCTCACGGCCGTTGCAGAGAAGGCCCGGGGAAGACGCGCGACGAAGAAGGCGACGGCGACCCGAGGCGGACGGAGGGGAAGAATAAGACGTCGTCAAGGCGTCCCGTCATCTTCAACCCCGCAACGCAGGCGACGTAGTCGACGCTGAGAACCTCCCGGGACATGAGCGGACGGAGTACAATGGATGGTGGCCACGCGCACGGCGCGACAACGACGACGAGCCCGCTCGGGCGAGCGCATCTCGGCGGATCTGAGAAGGGGAGGGGACAGGGAGATATTTGTGCGAGGGGGAGCTGACGAGGCCGAGGGGGAGGGTCGCGTCATTCTAATCCCCTCCGGGGCAACGCCGACGATGTGGTGCGGCGGGGACGCGCGGGAGGAGCCCTGGTCGGATGAACAGGGAAAGAGGACGACGACCGGGGAGGTGGGCTACGAGGTTGGGCCGCCAAGGGGGTAGTGGGCCTCTCTCTCACTTTTGTAGTCTTTAACAGTTTTCTTTTCCCTTTTAAACTTTCTGTTTATTAA
Source organism: Aegilops umbellulata (assembly GCA_032464435.1). Taxonomy (NCBI): domain Eukaryota; kingdom Viridiplantae; phylum Streptophyta; class Magnoliopsida; order Poales; family Poaceae; genus Aegilops; species Aegilops umbellulata. The sequence continues at coordinate 382,331,867 of CP136054.1, forward strand.
AATTTTGCCTCAGCTCCGTATTTTCTTTTAGTAACAAATGAGTTTTGTTTTGAACGAAACTTGGCACCTAATTCTAACACAATGTAATGAGATGGAGGAAAAAGTATGGAGTGAAAAGGAGATGTCTAACCATTATAGAAATTGAAAAGGCCAATTTTAAATGCTGCTGGACCACTAAATAATTTCCAGGGGCACTTTGGGAATCCAAAAGAGGTTGTTTCCAACATGAAAAATATTGAGGGATTATTTTCCACACCTTGAACATTTTTATTTTGAAGTTTGAAAAATTTGAAATTTTGACTTTAGATTGGATTCGAATTTGAATTGTGATTTGGATGAAGTGAAGATTAGCAACAGTAACATGATGTCATGGCACCATTAACAGGGGAGTACTGTAGCATGACACTGGGGTGTTACAAATCTCCTCCACTAAAAGAAATCTCGTCCCAAGATTTAAGTGGGGATGTAAAGAGTAACTTCGGGAGAACTGACCCTTATAGGGTTAATTATCTGGTGAACAATTCAGGGAATGAGGTAGAAGTATCTCTTGAGTTGAAACTTAATAAAACATCGATAGAATTAAAATAGGCATGAGAATTTTCAAGCCATAGGCAAATGCTCGATGCCTGAAACAGAGGGTGAGAGGGGCTCAGAGCAACAAAATAAATATCACGTCTGACACCGGAATAGAATAAGTGAGGGAAGGTGGCTCGTAAAATACATACGAAGCCAAGTGTAAGGTATACTTCAGAATCAAGGTTGTACATGAGTCAAGTTACGATCCTGTGGAACTGTGGGTTATGGGCCCACCATGTAGGAAAAAAGGGAAGGGTGCTGACATCTTGCACGGTCATGATAGCAAGGCATGTTAGAGCATAGCCTGTCAGTTATGTTGGTAACAACGTTGGTACCAAGTGCGAGGGACGAAGAGAACCATTTTCCTGCTCGTTGAAACGAGGCGGACCAATAGGCAAAGTTCTCGTCCATCGATGGTTACCAGAATGTCAACATCAATAATAAAAGGGTCTCACTGACAAGGTTGTACATGGGGGTGTGCTTATATCATATAGATCAGAAGAAAGGTTAAACAAACAAATGGAAAGGAATAGTATGATTATCAAATCAAACAGTCCAATGGAAAGGAATATGTGTTTACACATAAGAGTTGGGAGTATATCCTTCCCAAGGAAAAGCGGAGCAGGATATACATGATAGGACAGCAAGTTCAAAAGCATTTAGATAATGGGGCGAGGGAAGAATCATGATATTACCCATACAACGGTGTGAGGGTAATTGAACGAGAAACATTTTGTATTATGCTTCCGATGTCCTTGTTGATATTCAGAATACCACAGTCATGGCTCGATGCCGCAATGATATGGTGTCAAGTAAAGATTGGGTTCAAAGATCTCAAGAGATACCGAGAAACAATTCCAATATTATCTCAGAACATAAAGAATAACCAAGAACAACCAGGTCTGTGTTGGCAGAAAGTCAAGATGTCATCGATGATATCACCAATCATCGAGGGGCAGAGATGGTATTTCTGGCCATGAATTCAGTTGACATCTCTGAAAAAGCCAAAGTGTTGACGGTGATCAAGAAAAAATTTTGTCGAGAGACTCTATGAAGATGCCATCAAGTAGAAAAGGAAGGATGAAGTGAAAGGCTATGAGAACCACGGGTTCGACACAAGCTCGAAGTCAAGCTTGTTGTTCGAGGTGAAATGATAAGATGAGGAAGATCGACGTAAGCTTACCTCATCGTCGGAAAGTTGTGCTCCAGTAATAAGGACCAGGTAGCACAGTTAAAATTAGCACGATAATGATATACCCGATCAGGCTAGGAATGACTTGAAGGATTATTTAACTCGTAAGCAACAAAAATTACTTAGAGTTATTGATTCGGAGTGCGGGATCGATTCACTTATAAGTGTTCTTGAGTGGCTAATAAATCAGAACCCAGGGGAAATATGAAATTGGTGAGAAGCAATACCAGATGAAGACTCATAGGAAGCAACACGGTCCTTTGATATCCTCGAAATACCAGAGGGTAATAATCGAAGGAAGATCAAAATAGAGGTTGTGGAGATGTACTGATCTACAGAAGACAAGTACTTTAACTTGTCCGAGAAATGGGAACAAAGGAGAACACTCATGGTCAGAACCATGATTGCAAAGGATCAAATCCCAGAAATAAGATGATCTTATACCATGGGGATAATCATTGTTACGAGAAGCTTCTATGATAAGATCTACATCGTTTCCATGGGCATGAACACAAAGTTCAAGGTCGACTCCCACTTCTCCAACGCATAACCTTTCATTCACTTATCGCGTTCAATGAAGTTGTAGTTTTGAAATTATCTGGCAAAATGTCAGAAGAGTATGACACTTGAAAACTCTTGGGTTCACACGGATTCGGGAAGGCATAGGTTCAACCCTTAGCGGCATCTTAGGAACTATACCGTGAATTTCAAGAATAATTGACGCAAGTTCGAAGGTAGAGTATGGCTGACCAAAGCAGAGGATACAAATTTACCAAAGGCATTATGTATCAAGGGAAGAGCTCACAAGGTAAAGAATATTAAGGACATTGTCGGATAATAATCCAACCAAGGATATGGCGGTCCATAAAGGATCTGATGTGAGTATCGATACTCAACCAGAAGAAGAAAGAATGCAAAGGCATCGGATTATAGATATAGCTAGATAACTTCAAAGCTTGAACACAAATGAATTACGATTTTCATATCAGAAGATCAGAAGCAGAGGCTCTGATCAAAAGATAATTGAGTTGAATCGATATAGATCGACAATCAATCAAGGTTTCATTTGCCAAGAACAAGCCCATGTTCGGAGTGATGTTTGAGCCGGAAGGATGAATGCTAGGATCTGATTGAGGATTTTGAGCATTCGCAACAAATTGGATGAAGGGACTCGAAATGATAGAGACATAGGATGTCAACGGAGATTTCTAGAAATATGGAATTAACCATAATGCCGGCACGGAAGACTTTCCAAAGCAATAGGTTGCAAAGGATTCTCGGAAGGTCGGATAGCATTTCGGGAGATTTTGTGAAACACATGAATAACTAGGAATGAAAAAATCCTCGATAAGTGTGTGGAATTATTCGGACATGTATTTATGCGGAAAAGGAGCTGCAAGGCAGCAGGCGCAAAGGATTCTTGGAAAATCGCAAAGTATTACAGGGTATCTTGTAGTAACAGAGCAATTGGAAATGAAGGTATGGACGGCAAGTGTATGTAGCTATCCATGGGGATTTATCGGTCGTAGGGAATTGCGACGGCGAAGGGCACAAGCGTCTCGGGAAAAACATCGGAGAGTATCTTCGGAGTCTTCTGATGCTCCAAGCGATCATCTGGAATGAAGGGCTCTCCGGGAGGGAATGGTTACGAGAACCTAATGTTAGAGTTAATAAAATCATTTAACCCGAGTAGAAGAGAAATCAGAGTCCCAGAGTAAAGGTCGAGGAGTAAAAGATCCTAATACCACCCAATGGCGACGTGGGCCCGTAAGACACGCAGCCATGTTAGTAAAAGTTTTGATGTGACTAGACTCGACTTCGGCCAAGGATTAGGAAGGGGGGCTACCTACAGGCAGTCGGCTCTAATACCAACTTGTGACGCCCTCGATTCAATCATACACTAATCATACACGCAAATGTGTACGATCAAGATCAAGGACTCACGGGAAGATATCACAACACAACTCTAGACACAAATTAAAATAATACAAGCTTTATATTACAAGCCAGGGGCCTCGAGGGCTCGAAAACATAAGCTCGAAAACGCAAGAGTCAGCGGAAGCAAGAATATCTGAGTACAGACATGAGTTAGACAAGTTAGCCTTAAGAAGGCTAGCACAAAAGTAACAACGATCGAAAAGGCAAGGCCTCCTGCCTGGGAGCCTCCTAACTACTCCTGGTCGTCGGCGGTCTCCACGTAGTAGTAGGCATCGGCGGTGGCATATGGCTCCTGGGCTCCGACATCTGGTTGCATCAACCGGAAAGAAGAAGAAAGGAGGGAAAGGGCGAGCAAAGCAACCGTGAGTACTCATCCAAAGTACTCGCAAGCAAGGATCTACACTACATATGCATCGGTATCAATTAAATGGGCTTTATCTGTGGACTGAATTGCAGAATGCCAGAAGAGAAGGGGGAAAGCCTAGCCTATCCAAGACTAGCATCTTCTGGAAACCACCATCTTGCAGCAACCGGAGGGAGTAGAGTAGCATAAAGTAAAGTAGTAAAAGTGTTATCAACCTCGGCCGGAGATCCTTTCTCGACTCCCTGCGAGAAAGCAATCCCAGAGCCATACTATCCAGTTATCATCACAATCCAATTCTCATCACAAGTATCCAGTTCTAGTTGTATCGATCGGGATACAACTCCAAGTGTCCGTTACCATAGGACAGGCTATCGATAGATGTTTTCTTCCCTGCAGGGGTGCACCAACTTACCCACCACGCTCGATTAACTCCGGCCGGACACACTTTCCTGGGTCATGCCCGGCCTCGGCCAAACAATACGCCGCAATCCGACCTAGGCTTAATAGAGAGGCCAGCACGCCGGACTAAACCTATGCCCCCAGGGGTCATGGGCCATCTCCCCGGGAACTCCTGCACTTTGCGTACGCGGCCGGTGAGCAGACCTAGCTACCTCCTTCAACAAGGCAGGCGCTTACGCAGTCCAACCCGGCGCGCGCCACTCAGTCGCTGACGTCTATTAAGCTTCGGCTGATGTATACGACGCAGAACTCCCATACTATGCCCACGTGATGGTTAGTGCTATCAGGCCAGAGGCCCCTCAGATCAAATATCCAAATCGTAGTGGATTAGGAACGCGCAGTAACAAGCAGAGACTCACGAAAGATGTGACCCCGTTGCCCCGTCTCGAGGACTTGTGGCAAGGGCTAGGAATGCCCGGCCACGCCTCGTAATTATCTCGCGGGCACCTTCCAGGTCCGCCCGACTCCACATCACTCGCAATTAAGCTCACGCGGGTACCCCTCAGGGTCGACCCGTCTTGCCAAGTAAGAGTGGTAAAGTACAAGTATCCGTATGTCCAAACATCAAGGGGAAAACCCGAGGAATCACCCCCGATGAATTCCACTAGATGTAATCATCAAGGTGAACGTAAGAGGAATCACCCCCGAGGTTCACACTTGAGGGGTTGCACGACAGAGTCGTATTGAAAGTGGTTAAGGAGGAAATCACCCTCGATGACCACGACCGAATGACTACTCTACAGGGTTAACATCAGAAGTGCTGAAGAGGTTCACCCTCGGTACTCGATAGTAACCTAGTAGTGTCAAGCAACTAAGGGGAAGTGATGTGCGGTGTCGGGGCCTGGTCTTCGATCACGTAGATCGAGTCGTCGATGATGAAGCAGGGGCAACAAGGACAAGTGGGGGTCACTGATGGATCACTAACCAACCTATACTAAGCAGTTTAGGATAAGGAGATAAGGTACAACAGCACATACAAAAGCAGGCTATGCATCAGAATAGGAGCAAACAATAACAGTAGCAAAATCTAATGCAAGCATGAGAGAATGGAATGGGCGATATCGGGATGATCAAAGGGGGGGGCTTGCCTGGTTGCTCTGGCAAGGAGGGGTCGTCGTCGACGTAGTCGGTCACAGGGACATCAGCAACGGTCTCGGGGTCTACCGGAGAGAAGAGGGGGAAGAAACAGTAAATAGAGAGCAAATAGATACATGACAAGCAATAAGCAGCACTAGGGGTGTTCTAACGCAGTACTACGCGATATAGGTGAAGGAGGAATTCAACCGGGAATGTTTTCCCGGTTCCGGACCTGTGTCAGACAGATGACCGGAGGGAGAATGTTCCAGGTTCAGATAGTTAGAGGCATCTGACAGGTAAACGGATCGCGTATTCGGATTCGTCTCGTCATTCTGAGCAACTTTCATGTAGGAAGTATTTTGATCTGAGCTGTGGTTTATTTTATATGAATTGTCAAAGATTTAAAGATTTTCTGGTATATTTTTATTTAATGTAATCCAAATTTGACCAAGTCAAAATGACTAGTCAAAAAGGGGGATGTGGCCCACATGTCATTGGCACATAATTCAAATGATGGCTAAACTAAAATGGAGCGGTTAAAATTAACATAGGGGGCCACATGACATAGGCTAGCAATTATCATAAGTAGTACTAATTAGTCTAACTACTCTGACCACTAAGTATTTAATCAGCCTAAACTAATCAGGGCCATCCCCACTTGGCGGTGAGCCAGCCCTGCCTCCCACGCACACACACAACACACTCACGCACACAGTTCTGTTTTCTGCTAATAAAAGATAGCATTTTGTGATTTTCATCGAATTTAATCTATACACCAAATGGATTTGGTCCAATGGAAACATTTGAGCATTGTCAAGTGTACTGCCTCCCCATAATAGTTTTGCTCCAGTTAAAAGTCATTTGGTCGCTGTTTAGGGGTCGTCCAGAGGGTTAGTCGTTGTAGAAAATGAAAAGCTAGCACTAGCTACAGTAACTGAATGTTACTGAAGCTGTGCAGCATTGCAGCAGGCACCGGCTGCGGGCGCCCGCGTGCGGCAGCGTCAGCGGTGGTGAGCAGCGCGGCTGCAGGCAGCAGAGCGGCGGGGCGAGAGGGCGCGAGGCAGGGCACGCCGAGAGCGGTGGCTAGCGACGGGCGGAGCAGCAGGCTGGGCGAGAAGCGCCCGAGGAGCAGCGAGGGCCGCGGGCGATGAGCTGCAGCGGCGAGGGCCGCGCGGCTGCGAGCGGGGCTGCTGGCAGAGGAGGGCCATGGCGGCTGGGCGCACGCGCGGCAGAGCGGTCGAGGGGGCAGAGGCACAACAGGGCAACGACGGCCGAAGCAGACAGCAGCAGCGCAGCTCGTAGCAGGTAGCAGCAGCAAGGCATAAGGCAGCGGCATCGGGCGTAGGTAGGCACAGGGCATGCGCCGGAGCACGTTAGGGCCGTAGGCTTCGCGGGGTGGGCGCGGATGCGGCGCCAGGAGGGCACGACGATGACTACAGGGGGCCGCGGGACGCATGGGGGGCGTCCAACGCGGGCACGCGCGGGCGGCAGAGCATGGCGCAGTGGCGGCGTGGCTACGGCTACGATGAGAGACCGGGGAGAGAGGGAGGAGAATCGGGGGCTCACGGCCGTTGCAGAGAAGGCCCGGGGAAGACGCGCGACGAAGAAGGCGACGGCGACCCGAGGCGGACGGAGGGGAAGAAGAATACGGCATCGAGGCGTCCCGTCATTTTCAACCCCGCGACGCAGGCGACGTAGTCGACGCCGAGAACCTCCCGAGACATGAGCGGACGGAGTACAATGGATGGTGGCCACGCGCACGGCGCGACAACGACGACGAGCCCGCTCGGGCGAGCGCATGTCGGTGGATCTGAGAAGGGGAGGGGACAGGGAGATATTTGTGCGAGGGGGAGCTGACGAGGCCGAGGGGGAGGGTCGCGTCGTTCTTATCCCCTCCGGGGCAACGCCGACGATGTGGTGCGGCGGGGACGCGCGGGAGGAGCCCTGGTCAGATGAACAGGGAAAGAGGACGACGACCGGGGAGGTGGGCTACGAGGTTGGGCCGCCAAGATGGCTAAGGTCCAGGGGGTAGTGGGCCTCTCTCTCACTTTTGTAGTCTTTAATAGTTTTCTTTTCCCTTTTACACTTTCGGTTTATTAAAATTTAGCCTCAGCTCCGTATTTTCTTTTAGTAACAAATGAGTTTTGTTTTGAACGAAACTTGGCACCTAATTCTAACACAATGTAATGAGATGGAGGAAAAATTATGGAGTGAAAAGGAGATGTCTAACCATTATAGAAATTGAAAAGGCCAATTTTAAATGCTGCTGGACCACTAAATAATTTCCAGGGGCACTTTGGGAATCCAAAAGAGGTTGTTTCCAACATGAAAAATATCGAGGGATTATTTTCCACACCTTGAACATTTTTATTTTGAAGTTTGAAAATTTTGAAATTTTGACATTAGATTGGATTCGAATTTGAATTGTGATTTGGATCAAGTGAAGATTAGCAACAGTAACATGATGGCATGGCACCATTAACAGGGGAGTACTGTAGCATGACACTGGGGTGTTACAGAAGGCCAATCATCTCCTTGGTTTCACCAACTGGTGAGGAGAAAGAGAAACAAAGCATGAAGAGGAAGAAGAAGAAGAATAAACAGTGCCAAGGCGATCTTGCTGAAGCCAGAGGCCTCAGTCGAGGCCATTCAAGGGCTCCGGCAATGACTACCTTACATGTGAGACGATCCTCCAGGGAGCCCTTCCACTTCTGCTGTCTCACTTAATTAATTAGGAGTACATAAGTACCACTAATTTATTACTGCCTAGTTTTCCTGTTGGAGTTATTGAAATCTTTAGTAGGACCCTATGCTGAATCATGTATGTGTGTATGTTTGTCTATGGAGGTGAATCATGTGGTGGAGCAGGGAGGGAATATTATTAATGTCATGACATAATAGTGCTATTGTTTTGCATGTCAATTTATTGCCATTGGTTCAATGAGGCAATGTTTTGCGTATTGTCCATCATGAATTTGATGCTACTAGTTGTGTAATATGCTAATGTCTTCCTATCCTTTCTCACTAAGCTAATGAAGGTTTCACCTTGTTCCTACTTGTGCAAACAGGGATCATGTTGTACCAATCATACATTAAATGGAACTACACAAGACAATACAATGAACTGTATCCCAGCCAGTGCTTTAACTCTGCTGGAAGTTCTTGATAATCTTTCGATATAATCTCAGCACTGGTAAACAAGAGTGATTTCAACCATACATTTGAAGTGCACAAAAATATATACTATTGTGTGATTCCAATGAGTGCTTTATCATGTCTTATGGGACTACATGAATAAGCTTTTTTTTTCTCAGGTTGGTACGGGCCTAAGGCCTTCATCCATATTAGTTTGTTGTCATCTCTATTTGTATCGTGCTACTGTCATGAGAAACTCCTTTATCTTTGCACGTTAGAGTTTTGCAACCTATGATAAATGGCAATGCTTTGAGTGTTGAGTTGACCTAATTGGCACCGATTAAATAAACTAATACCTCTCTTTAAGCAAGACTACTATGTTGCTAACTTTACCCATTAAGATAATGAGGGTGCTTCTATTTGTTAGTGTATGTTTCATAAACTAGTCCCACTATTATAGTAATCTCACTCTCTCAATATATGTGCCAACAGGGATGCTCGATTTTGGTGGAACTGCACAAAAACTTTGGGTGCTTCATTGCCTCGACAGCTTCCGTCCTTTCCTATCAGTCGCTAAACTCCGCATGCTTTCTTCCTTTGCTGTCAGTCGCTTGGCTTATTTCGGCTTCCAGTCAAAGGAAATATTAATTGATATGCTACCTCACACAGGTTGGTACTGGTCTTTATCCTGATTATTGTGCATGTCATATGTATTGGTAATTTGGTATTGTGCTACCGTTTGCTGATTTCATAAAGGAGTAATTTGGAGCCTGAACTCGCAGGCAAATCATTACATCGAGTGATTTCAGTAGAACTGCACAAAATGATCAGATGGACAGGTACTTATGCTGCTGCTATGTACTCCAAAGTTCACTCAAACAAGCATCGATGTTGACAAGAAGTGCCTATATTCATTCGAGTATCAACCGGCGTCAACCAATTGTCAAGGCTAAGAGTTCAAAGGACAACATGAAATCCACAAAGCACATAAGAAGAAGATTGAAATCTGTCAGAAAATCAAGAAACTCCGGAGTAATAGCGTTGGATTATATCCAGACGGCTAAGAATCTGGCACACCCTTTTACGAAAGGGCTATCACGGATGATGTTGACAAGAAGTGCCTATATTCATTCGAGTATCAACCGGCATCAACCAACTGTCAAACTCCAAGTATTAGGAGAGTGAACGCCAAAAATATTGCTTGGTGCATAGCCCAGAAAAACGCAGCCCAGTCTTTGGTCCCGACTTGTGCCTTATGGTTATCGGCACATATGGTAGAGAACTATATGGCATGGAGTCTAAAGATTCCAGACAAGTTGGTTGACGCGTATATTCATCTGGCACTTAATCAGTCTGCACGCCAAGGATGCTCCATTTCAGTTGAACTGCACAAAAAAATTGGGTAGTTCATTTTCTCAGCCGCCTCCTTTCCCGTCTGCAATGTAGAATTTTGGCGAGATACAGGACCAAGATGAGCCAGTAAATTGGTTGGATGAAAGTAGTGGCCAAGTTTCTCAAACCTCCCTCAGCACGAGGCCACTATTTGAGGATAAACCTACAAGCAAAATTCAGATTGTATGTGCTGCCTCTTATGTACTCGAAAGTTTACTCGTGCAAGAACTAATTTTAGCAAGAAGTACCTCCGATTGAACACTATTTACCAGTCTGTACCCTAGGTAATTAAAGTTCGTCCATGGATCATATTGGTTGTGATCTCAATCATTTGGATGCATAAACATACTGAACATGTGTATATCTGAATCTTTTTGTAAATTATGTATGAATATTGTCGTGTGATCTATCAATCATTTGGATGCATAGATATGCTGAGCTTGTGTATATATGAATCTTTTGAGTTGTTGATTGTGAATGTTGGCTATGGATATGAACGTGTCCTGTGAACCTGAGTTTGATATGAATGTTTACCTTTTCTGTTGCATTTGTGTGTGAACTTGTTAGTATGCCTACTGTGGGGTATAAAATACAGGTCTCTTATAAAAGTAATGATGTGTCCAATTTATGTTTTCCCTTCTAACCACATTATATATATTTATATTATTACTATTATCGTATATTTTATAGAGACTTATATATACATTATAAAAACATCCCAACTTATAAAAGTAAATGTTTAACGGAAGTTGGCAAGGAAAATCCTGGTTGTTTTTGACTCACAGGCAAGGAATATCCTGGTTGTTTTTGACTCACAGGCAAGGAAAATCCTGGTTGTTTTTGACTCACAGGCAAGGAAAATCCTGGTTGTTTTTGACTCAAGGGCAAGGAAAATCCTGGTGATTGCAAAGATTTTAAGGACCAATTTAATACTAACGCGCTCATTTTTATTTTGAGCAATAACTCGCTAATTTCTTAATTTTATATATATATATATATATATATATATATATATATAATGTGCCTCTCCGGTTAATTCTTTGATATTAATTGCTCCTTCTAACATAACACTATACGTATATATAACGAGCCCACCTAATACGTGTATTTCAAGGAAGTGCAAATGGGCTGTGATTTCTTAGAAAATATAAATGGGCCTGATTGACGCGAAATTATTTGTTCACCCAGCCGAGCAAATGGACTGTACATTCTTTAAAACATGGGTTAAATATATGCCACATTTTTGCAGGCTGACATGTGGGCCAATAGGTTGAAGCCTACGCAGGGCGTTGTCAACTTGGTCAACAAATGATATTGTCATCCACAGCCATTGAATTTATATCCAACGGCCGGCATGCACCTTCAATCTCTCGTCTTCTTTCTCCAGCGTCGCCGGGACCGCCTGGTCTGGCCTCCGGCGGCTAGCGGCTCTGCTTAGCACGCATCGCTGCGAAGCGCTACCCCACCGCCGGCCAGGCTATCCCTCCACCCCTCGACACCTCCTGTTATTCTCCAAAGACTACAGCCCCACGCCGCAACAGAACCAGTTATAACCCTTCTCCTCCTCTCAATCTGCGACTCCACTGCCGTGTTTTCCCATCTCCGAGTCGTTCCCGTCCGGGGCCTCGCCGTCGTCCACCGCCTCGCTGCGTTCGGTGCAGCGTGGTCAACAAACGAGAGTCATCGGAAGAGGACTTTACATGGAGAGCCTGACGGCTGGGACCCACGAGGTCCATGGTCGCACGCAAGGAAACTTCCTCCTTATTAAGCTGGAAAAAATGTTTCCTCCACCTGACAGCTGGGACCCACCGACTGTATCTTCGCACGGAAGGAAGTGCCTCCTTGTTTTGCGAAAAAAATTATTCATCCCGTTGACAGCTGGGACCTGTCAGATTTGGTGACTGACTTGTGGGCCTACTAAGTGGACGTGTACGCACGGCTTTGTCAACTTAATCAACAAATGATTCTAGCAGCTGGACCGTTAGATGTTAATCCAACAGCCGCGCTCCTTCTTCAACCTCTGTTCTTGCTCCTGTCTCCCGTGGGCGGCACTGCGGCTGTGCTGCCGCGCACCCGAACCAGTGAAGTTTCCCACTCCTCTCCATCTGCGACTCCACTGCAGCTTAATAAATAGTAACGTCTAACTGAGCCCGTTAGTTAGATGCGTACACTTGGTGTAGTAGAAACTTTATTTAGTTTGATGCATACACTTGTTCTTTTTTGGTAGCCCTTTTGTAATGATGGATGATGTTTGGTTTGGAAGAGAGAGCTGCGTCTTCACTCTTCTGGCCTACTTACTGCTTATGTTGCACCCCCAGCCCTGGTTGCTGCTGCTGCTATTTTCAATGTACAATCAGTAGTATATTTTGTCTGTTGGTTGAATAAATGTGTTGTTAGAACGACAAACACAATGTTTTGGAAGTCGTTGCACGGTTCGATCCTTTAGTGCCCCGTACCGTATGTATCGCATACTATTTATCGTACGGAACACATTTTTTTTGAAACTCGGAACACATTTTCCACTTGTTGATAACATGCAACCCACTGATGAAGGCCCAATAGAGAAGCCCATAATTAACTGGAAGGGAGGCTCTCACATGAATCCGGCCCAGGTACATGCTCATGGTCCCCTAAACATAAATAAGTAAATAAATAAATAAATAAAGCTAAATGCTCATGCACCAATTATTTGGGAAAATAGGTAGCACAGTATTTCTTTTTTAAGAATACCCAAGCTAGGCCTATTTGTTTACTCCGAATTACTGGGCTACAAATCTTTCAAGACGAGGAGGGATGCATTCCGGCCTGGCTTAAGAGTATGGTCAATGTCTGTTAAAAGTAATATCAAAAGGGGTTGAAAATTCCAAAAAAATATAGCAAATGGGATATAAGTTTCTTTTTTTGTTTTTGTTCTTCACTGATATCTTATACGTATTTCATTGGATTTAACATGACATAGTACAAATTTATTTTTAAATTTGTTTTACTATGGCTATTAATTTTTGGATTAAGAATATTTCGTTCCCCAGCAAAAATTTGTGAATTTTCAAAATTTCCCACATATTTAGTTAATTTTTTGACCCTGGTACTGACCAGAAAATGGCCAAGAATTCTAGAAATGGAAAAAGGGCTGCAATAAATTCCATATGAATTAGAAAATGAGTAAAAATTATAAAAATAATAGCAAATGGGTTGTAGAGGCCACGGATTTCGAGGCTGACTTGTTTACGCAAGGCTTTGTCAGTGAACACACGATTCTAGCAGCAGTTAGTGTTGAATGTCCATCCAACCGCCGACGTGCTTCTTTAATCTCTGATCTTCCTGCTCCAGCTACCTAAACTAGCGCCGGCGGGACTGCCTGCTCCCTCCTCTTGTGGCCCGCTGTGATGCCGCGCGGGCTTCCCCGGCCCACCTTACTCCCTCCGCTGGCCTGGCCACACGCAATCAACTGCCTCCTTATTATGCGAAAAAAATGATTCCTCCCACTGACATCTGGGGCGCACCGGTTGGGAGCCTGACCTGTGGGCCTACTAAGTTGACGCGTATGCAGGGCTTGTCAACTTAGTCAACATACGATTCTAGCAGCAGTAACCGTTGGATTTGAATCGAACGGTCCTGCTGCTTCTTCAATCGCTGCTCTTCTTGCACCAGCCGCCCAAACCAGTGCCGGGGAGACTGCCTGCTCCTGCCTCCAGTGGCCGGTTGTGCTGCCGATGAGGCCTCATCGCCCCCTACTACTCCCACCGCTAGCCAGGCCCTGCGGCGACGGCAGCCTCACACCGCAGCCGAACCAGTGAACCCTCGTACTCCTCTCTGCGTGGGCATCCACTGTCGCGTCTTCCCCGGCTCCGCGTCGTCCCCTTCCTAGGCCTCGCCGTCTTCCACCGCCTTGGTGCTCTCGGCGCGGCGTGGTCAACGTGCTCAACGACATTCCATCGGAAGAGTACTGTACGTGGAGAGGCTGACAGCTGGGTCCACGGCCACAGCCCAAATTTTTTGTGATTTGCCAAGTAAGTCGCTTTGTCAGGCCTGTTGGGCTGCAAATCTTTCAAGACGAGGAGAGCTTTCATTCGGCTGGCCGAGAAAATGGCCCATCAGTAATGAGAAATGGGATGTACATTTTTAAAACACATCAAACCGGCAATTAGTTTCAAATATCTTTTTTTCATTTCGAGATTTGAAATTACATTAATTTTTATGCGTGGAGAATTTGTTGGATTTTATATTGATATACATTTATTTTTAAAATCAGTTTGAATGTGAGTCGAAATTTCGGGATTAAAAACAGTTCGGACCGCACCGAAATATGCAAAATTTCGTATAATTTTTTAACCGTGGCCACAATATGGGCTGTAATGCTAACAAAAAAATATGGGCTCCAAAAAAACCTTAATAATTAGCAAATGGGCTGTAAATTATTAGAAATAATGGCAGATGGGTTGTATGATGTTTCCCATAGATTTGAGGCTTTCCTAAAAAAAGGTTGACGCACAAGCAGTGACTGTTGGATGGCCATCCAACGGCCATCGTGCTTCTTCAATCTCTGCTCTTCCTGCTCCAGCCGCTCAAACAGACGCCGGCGGGACTGCCTGCTCCCTCCTCCCCGCGGCCGACTCTGCTGCCGCGCAGGCCTCATCGCCCCACTGTACTCCCATCGCTGGCCTAGCCGTCCCTCTACTCACCCACGCCTGCTGTTATTCGCCGGCGATGGCAAACGAACCAGTAATCCCTCGTACAGTCATACTCCCCTCCGCGTGGGAAACAACTGCCGAGTCTTCCTTGCCTCCGTGTCGTTCCCTTCCTAGGCCTCGCCGTCATCCACCGCCCTGGTGCTCTCGGCGCGGCCTGGTCAACATGGTCAACTACCGACATGCATCTGAAGTGGACTTTAGGTGGAGAGGCCGACAGCTGGGTCCACGGCCGCACGCAATGAAATGCCTCCTTATTACGCGCAAAATAATGATTCCTCCACCTGACATCTGGGACCCACCAGAAGGGCCTCTGTATTTCGCGAAAAAAACGTTACCGCCGCTGATAGCTCGGACCCACCAGCTATATCTTCGCATGCAAGGAAGTGCCTTCTTATTACGCACAAAAAAATGAATACTCCCCCTGTTAGCTGGGACCCAGTATAGTGGCAGGCTGACTTGTGGGCCTATTAAGTTGACGGGGACGGAGGGCTTTGTCAACTTAGTCAATATGCACGATTCTAGCTCCAGTGACCGTACAATGTCCATCCAACGGCCGTAGTGCTTCTTCAACCTCTGGTCTTCTTGCTCCAGCTGCCCAAACCAGCGCCGGTCGTGCCTCGTGCTCCTGCCTCCCGTGGCCGGCTGTGATGCGGAGGAGGCCTCATCGCCCCCTACTACTCCCATCGCTGGCCAGGCCATCCCTCTACTCACCCACACCCCCTGTTACTCTGCGGCGACGGCAGCCTCACACCGCAGCGAACCAGTGCCTTCGTACTCCTCTACGCATGGGCATCCACTGCCGTGTCTTCCCCGGCTCCGCATCGTTCCCTTCCTAGGCCTCGCCGTCGTCCACCGTCCTGGTGCTCTCGGTGCGGCGTGGTCAACATGGTCAAGGAACGGCTTCCATCGGACGTGGACTGTACGTGGAGAGGCTGACAGCTGGGTCCACGGCCGCAGCAAGGAAGTGCCTCCTTATTACATGCAAAATAATTATTCCTCCACCTGACAGTGGGGACCCACCAGACGGGCCACCGTATTTCGCCCCCCTGACTGCTGGGACCCACCAGCTACATCTTCGCACGCAAGGAAGTGCCTGACAGTCGGGACCCACTTGGTCGAAGCGTACGTAGTGTTGTCATTCTGGTCGCGAACGTGTACGTACATATATACTGGTCGATGTAGAGGCGCACACGTGTCGTAGTAGAGGCACGCACGTGTCATAGTAGAGGCGCGCACGTAGGATGTACACGTACGTACAGCGGCCAGGGTGCAAGAAAGAAAATACGGCCACGTATGGGTACATACGGGCGGGGTCTCGAACGCCTACTCGCGCATACGTACGGCGAGGGTTCATGTACATGGCTGGGTCAAAACGGAGAAACAGCGTCATCGTCGTGTTCATGGGGAGGCAACGGAATGCGTGGTTGTGTTCATCAGGAGGGCTTGGACGGAACAGGCGATGGAAACGAGGCCTGGCGTACTGCACAACGGAGGAAACGGACCTCCTACGTTCGGAACGGGGTCCTGTTGATCGGGAGGGGTCTGGCGTACCGCAAAACGGACGAAACGGACCTCCTATGGTCGAAACCGGGGTCCTGTTGATCGGGAAGGGTGTGGCGTACCGCAAAACGGAGGAAACGGACTTGTGTTGGAGCGCTACGGTCGAAACGGGGGTCCTGTTCATCGGGAGGGGTGTGGCGTACCGCAAAACGGGACTCCACGGGATACTTTTCATATCCACCGTCGACCCCCCCCCCCAGCCTCCACGAGCTACTGTTCATCCATCTCGACCTCCTCCAGCCTCCACGGGCTCCTGTTCATCCAGCCTCCACCGTGCGCTACTCCACCGGCTACTGTTCAACCACCCCTCCACCGTCTACTGTTCATCCAGCCCTCCACACCATGGGGTCCTGTTCAACCAACCCTCCACGGGCACCCCTCCACCGTCTACTGTTCATCCTACCCTCCACACCGCGGGGTCCTGTTCATCAACCCCTCCACGGGCACCCCTCCACCGTCTACTGTTCATCCAGCCCTCCATCACACCACGGGGTCTTGTTCATCCAGAGGCAACGCCACCGCTCACTATTCATCCAACCCCCCCCCCCCGCAACGCTCACTGTTCATCCCATTGATCGGCTTCAGTTAGCAGCAATAGCCAAGGAATCGCACGATCGGGTTCAGTTAACAGCCATCGATCGATCGCTCGGGTTCAGTAACACGTAGCCTACAGTGCAATCGGTCGGGTTCAGTTAGAGCCCAATGCCTCGCTCGGGTTCAGTTAGAGCCAACGCCTCGCACACACGCGCGTATGTGTACGAGAGAAACGCGCATCGCTCGGCCCCCGACCTCCCACCGTAACCAGGAACTCCCTGAAATTTTCCTCCCCCTCGCTTCTACCACGGTTTTTTCCGTCATGGACGGCCCAAAGAATGTCATGCAGCTACGTCTCCGGCCCGCCCAGGACGAAAAGCCCATTCTCTGTCATGATTTTTTGTCATAGAAGTAGGAGCCCACCACATCTATGATGATACCGGGTTTTGTCACAATTATCGTCATAGAAGTGTCATATGTATGACAGAAAAAAAATCGTTCGGCCCAAAATGTCACGGATGTGTCTTTTTTGTAGTGGTTGTTTAATCATGCATGAAACAAGTAAAGATGGATAGATTGGATTTTTTGATCATTTTTCATATATAAAACTTTTCATTGTGAGCTATAGATTAATTTCTGTGATTTTTTGAAGTTTAACCCTAATCAGAATTAAACTAATTCCAGAAAAGGATTTACCGCGTCAGCACAGCGTGAGCATGACGACAGTGAGTCAACGGGGCGGTCCAGGTCAAACTGACCAGTGGGTCCCGCATGTCAGTGACTAACTAAACTAATCTAACTTAATTAACACTAACCTAGGTTAGTTAGCAGGGCAGGCCCCACCTATCATTGACCCAGGGGAGGTCAAACCCATGGTCAACCGGGGCTAACAAGCCGACGTTTGGCCGCCAGCGGCAGCAGACGCAGTGGAGGGGCTCGGACTCGCTGCTCCAGCGACCAAATGGACGGCGGAGAGCGGCTACGGGGAGCTAGGGCTCAGGTGTGAGTGGCGTGGCGGCTACGACGTGCGAGAGCGAGAGCAGAGAGGGGAGCAGGGGCAGTGGCTCACGGCGAATCGGGCAAGATGGATGGCGAGCTCAGGGGAGGTGGGAGACGAGCAGGACGGCAAGGGGGATCTCCAGTGGACGAACGGCGAGGCGAGATCGGGGAAACGTCTTTGGGGCGTGCGAGCGCTCGGGGCTCGGCTGGCTCTGTACGATGGACGGCGGGGGAGCTCATGGGCGTGTCAAGGCGATGCGGGAGCAATGGTGGCTGCGGCTTCACGGCGGCGTGGGCGCGGCTGCATCGGCCATGGCGTCCAGGGAGCGAGGGAGAGAGCAGGTGGGAGAGTGAGGTGTTGGGGAGACCGGGGTGGCACCGAGGAGGAGTTTCAAGGCGTCGTCATGCTATCCAGGCAACGCAGGCGAGCAGGGAGTTGCGTGGCGAGCCCCGGCATGCGTGCGTTGTCCCCCTCTACTTATTGGTAGAGGTAGGGGTGACTGGCACCAGGCTAGGTGGGCTGGCCCAGTCCAGCTAAGTAGGTCTCGGTCCTTTCTCTCTCTCTCTCTCTCTCTCTCTCTCTCTCTCCTGTTTTTTGTTTTTCTATTTTTCTGTTGTTTGTTTTGATTTAGTAGAAATACTAAACCAGCTTATTAAATGCTGAAAATATTCATGGGCACTTCTGAAATTAATTACAACAGCGCGAAAATACTTTCAAGATTATTTGGACATTTAAAAATATTTATAGGATTCTAAATGTCCAAATTCAAATACTTATGAATTAATTCAAGAATCCAGAGTGTCCTAGAAAAGTGTGCACCATTTTTGGCAGAGGTTCTAGACCAATTCAAAAATGATGAACATTTATGAAGGGCATTTCATTTTCATTGAAAATTATTTTAGTAAACCCTAGTTGGTTTAAGTGGTGCTAGGGTTTATGCCATCCCCATTTCAAGTTTGTGAAAAAAATAAACATGTTTTATCACTCTAATGCAAGCACTGACTAGGGTTGTGACAACTCACCCCCACTCAAAAAAATATCGTCCCGTGATTCAGGGTCCGTCTTGAAGAAAGTGGGGTACTCAAGTCAAAGACGATCCTCCCTTTCCCAAGTAGCTTCTTTCTCGGAATGGTGTGACCATTGAACCTTGAGAAACTTGATGTTGTGGTGTCGAGTGGTACGCTCGGCTTGATCAAGGATACGAACGAGATATTCCAGATATGTGAGATTATCTTGGAGATCAAGCATTTTGTGGTCCACTCCACGGATGGGATCCGAGAAGCAACGCCTGAGTTGAGAAACGTGGAAGACATCATGAGCTCTGGAGAGATGCGAAGGTAGTTCCAATTGGTAGGCAACTTCTCCTCTTTGGCAAGAATGCGAAAGGGACCAATGTAGCGAGGAGCCAATTTACCCTTGATACCGAGTCGATGGGTTCCCTTTAGAGGAGTAACCCGAAGGTAAGCCTTCTCACCGACTTCGTAAGTCATGGCCTTATGTTTGCGATCATATTGGCTCTTTTGACAAGATTGGGTTGTTTTCAACTTTTCACGAACAATGCGAACTTGCTCTTCTGCTTCCTGGATCATATCCGGGCCAAAGAATTGTCTTTTGCCGGTTTCTGACCAGTTAAGAGGCGTTCGACACCTTCTTCCATAGAGAACTTCAAAAGGAGATTTGCCCAAGCTAGATTGATAGCTATTGTTATAAGAAAATTTGGCAAATGGAAGGCATTTCTCCCAATCCATTCCGAATGAGATAACAGAAGCTTGGAGCATATCTTCCAGAATTTGATTGACGTGTTCTACTTGACCACTTGATTGAGGGTGGAAGGCGGTGCTGAAGGAGAGACAAGACCCCAAAGCATTTTGGAAATCGAGAGGTGAAGAGACTCCCACGGTTTGAGTTAATCTCTAATGGAACACCATGAAGAGATACTATTCGGGAGATATACAAATCTGCTAGCTGGCTAGCGGTTATACTCTCTCGAACAGGTAGGAAATGGGCTACTTTGGAAAGATGATCGATGACAACAAAGATAGCATTATTCCCTCTCTAGGTCCTGGGAAACCCGGTGATGAAATCCATACCGATTTTATCCCATTTCCATTCAGGAATAGCTAAAGGTTGAAGGGTGCCAGCAGGCCGTTGATGCTCTGCTTTAACGCGACGACAGACGTCGCAACTAGCAATGTATTGAGCAATTTTTCTCTTCATCCTAGTCCACCAAAACCTTTGGCGTAGGTCCTGGTACATTTTAGTACTACCGGGATGAATCGTGAGAGGAGCTTCATGAGCTTCCTTAAGGATCAACTGTCATAGTTGTTGTTTCTTGGGAACCACCAAGCGGTTCTCAAAGAAGACAACACCTCAATCATCCATGGAAAAACACTTAGCAGCTCCACTAGCAATGTTCTCCTTGATCCGAGATATACCCCTATATACTGCTGGGCAGTTATGATTTGATCCATAAGGGTAGGTTTTGCCACCAAGGTAGAAAAGAATCCTCGAGGAACAATGTGAAGATTAAGCTTACGAAATTCCTCGTGGAGAAGTGGTTGACCTTGTTGTAACAAAAGGTAGCTTTCGGGGGAGTCGTGAGACATGCTGCGAGACATGGTTGACCAAGATGGGATTTGTCCTCCTAGATGGAGAGATATTCTCTGGGCCATCTCGAGTGATCAAATTCGGAAAGCATGTCCATGCGACTTGGGTTCAGTGTTAACCCGGTTCGGGAATCTGTATCACGGTTTCGAGAAGAGAGGTCGAACTACCACAAGGGTGACAAGTACTCGCCTTGAGCTCAACAACATATATCATGAGGCAAAAGGAATGTTGCATATAATATGACACATTGTCGAGGTTCATCAAACGACTTTAAGCACACATGGGATTTGGCACGTTCTGCTAGGAGCCGCTACCAACTATCGACTTTGGTCATGTCCATGTGCACGTGAACCTATAGGGTCGCACACTTAAGGGGCTGGAGCCCATTCGGATTGGATGTGAGTGGAAAATGGATGTAGACTCCTAGTACGCTCCAGCGTTGAGCCCACTTCGGAGGTTTATATAAAGGGGAGTCAGCGCACCACTTAGGATTGATCTTTTTCCACCCACCACTATTGTAACTCCCCACGCCCATGCCGTGCGACCGGACCTAACAGCCCACCGCTCGATGTTGCACCTTGCACGTGTGGATACTTTAGAGGTGTCGCACTTGCGGTGCTCGAGCAAACCATTCGAGGGTTTCGTGTGGTAACATTCACGGGAGATCACCATTCGTTGTTCATGGGAGATCGGCAACGCAAGGAGAAGACGCCCCAGGAGATCGACTACACGCATCACCAACTCTACTTCCGCTGCAGTGACTGCGCGTCTAGTGGTAAACCTGATCCCATGATCTATTTTCAACAACATGATCTTGGGTGCTTGGTAGATGATTTTTATTTGGCGCTAGCGTAGCATACCGCATGTTCCAACAATCATAGGGATCAATATGGACATCCACAGCTCCACTATCGGTCATTGAAAGAAGGGGTTTTGTTCATGTCTATGTTTTACCAAACCTACGGGGTCACAAGCTTAAGGTAATCGCGATCTGCTAAGTGTTGGTAGGATGAAAGTATCGAGGATTTATTTGTGGAATTGTCTCATTAACATCCCGAATAGTTTCGGGAGGAATCAAAAGCGTTTTGGGGTCACTGAAAGGGTTTCAGAGTTTATCGGGCAATACCGGCTATTCCCGATAAATAATACATAGGTGGAAAATGTTTCTGACGATGTAAAGTTAATAATAAAAGGCTCTAGTAATTGTTAGGAGGCTTTTATATTTAATTAAATATCAACGGGCCTTAAAAGGCCAACTGGTGGAAGGCAACTTGGGCCATAAAGGCCCAAGTGGAGGTCGCACCACCCCTTTCCTATAGGGAGGCCTAATTGGAGTCTAGGGGGATCTTCCTCCCCCCCTTGGCCAGCGCCCCAATGAGGAGCTTTCCCTCCTTGGTGGCAGCCCCTCTCTCCCTCTCTTACCTATATATACTTGAGGTATTGGCCCTTTTGAACATAGAAGTTCTGGAGCCTCATCTAGTTCCTCTAGTTCTAGTTCTAGTTCTAGTTAATCCTGGTTGATCAATTAGAGCTTGACCTTGATCCTCTAATCCTCGTAATTAGAAGCCTAGTGTGGTTCTAATCTGCTATCGCTAATTCTCCAGCGGCGGTTATCTCTAGACGGGGAAGCGCTGCTGGATCATGAAGACTATACGCTTGCAACCAAGTACAGAGGCTGTGCTTTCAGTATTTTGTTCGTGGGTGGTTCACAAGATCATCCATCTACAGTAAGAGGGACTCCAAATACAATCTATACCGACTCGTCTACTTCCGCTGCACTCCGGAGTCGGTACCGATCGTTGATCCAAACCTTATATGCATCGTCGTATTGTTCTTGGGTGATCGTCGGGTGATTTTTTTTTTGTTTTCTACTATGTTTCCCAACACTCGAGAGGCCCTCAGGGGTAGGACATGGATCCGCAAACTTGCCCGTGGAGAAGTGCAGAATATTCTAACGGAATTCATTGCCATGCACAGGAAAACCCTTACAGCAGTTTTGGTCATCAATGAGAATGTCCAGGACAACATCCGATGGAATTTTGAGGAATCAGGCACGTACTCCATGATATCGGCCTACACCATGTAGTTCCCGGGCCGCAAGTGCTCATAATTCGACCAGGTCAATTGGAATACTTGGGCTCCTGGGAAGATAAAGATGTTTTCCTAGCTTCTCCTTCAAAATTGGCTATGGTGCAATGACAGACTGCAACGGAGAGGGTTGACCAACAACTACTTCTGCCAGATGTGCGTATGCAACCTAGAAACCTCCCAGCACCTTTTCTGGACCCGCCCTCTCACAAGGGAAGTGTGACGAAAGCTGGGACAATGGAGAGGTGCCTGACTCTCGCACCCAAGGAGGCGCGGCATCACCGACATTCTTCGGTGATTGTGCATGACATTATCGACAGGGCGGAGCCAAGAAACTGGAGGGGGAAAGAGCTCATTGTTGCTGGCTTGCTAGGAAATATGGCAAGAGCACAATAGTTGCAACTTCAGTGGGAAACTGCCCTCCTCACTTGACATCATCAAAGCCATATCAAACACGATCGAACAATGGTGCTTAGCAGGAGCACAATGTTTGGACAACCCCTTCATAGTAGGCAATTTTGTGGTCGGGCATGTTGTCCAAACCGATCTAAACAATTTTTAGTTCATCTTCTTTGTTTTTCTGATCCTAGGATCCTCCCCCACCTTGTTATTTTCTGTTGCTTTCTGCTAATAATAATGAATAGGCCAGCAAGTTGCTGGATCTTTGAAAAAAATAGTTCAATAGTACAAGGACCCACTCAAATTTTATGGGTAAACAACAACTAATACTTTGAGAACACAATTTGTGTAATTAGTGTAAGTAACATGATGTGTATCCAACATTTTGAAGAAAATAGTACCCCCTAATGTGTTGGTATACGATAAGGACACTAGAAAATAAAAATATGGACACTTGTTTGAATAATAAAAATAGGTGATATGTCCTTCACACGGACTAATATCGCATACCTACTAGTCCGCATCCCCTACTGCCCATGATGTGATACAACCTTTTTTGCGGGTACGACGTGATACAACCTTGATGCACCATTGTACTTCCTATGTTCTTTCACTTCTCCTACCACGAAAGGTAATGATACATGTACCTGCTTTTCTCCACTGCCTTGAATAATGGCATGATGCTGTGATTTGATCTGAGATGACGCGAACATATCAAATCATAACAAAATTTTCATTGGGGTTAATTCTTTCATGTTAACTTTCCTCCATATGGGTGCATGTTGTCTCAACCATCTCAATTTTTGTAATGGCAGTTATCCTGCATTCATTAAGAAGAAAAGAGTTGCTCAGTTAATTAGGGTAAACCGAGCGAAAACCAGATTGCTCAGTTAATCATGGAGAACCGAGCGAAGATCATCACAACCGTTTGTAGGCACACATAAAAAACCTCACACACACACACACACACACACCACTCCAAAGAGGACCTCAGCGAGACATCACGTAGGCATCATCGTCATCACTCCTCCCCTAAAGACGTCATCGCCATCCCTACACTCTGAGCATACGACTCCAACTTCGCATAGGCGTTCGTCGACTCAACCCACATTGTAGCAGATGCGTGAAGCTGCATGAAGATTTGTGCCAAAACTCAGCCACCTATGGCCAGACAACGCAACTCCGACTCTGACAGAGAACTCTGAAGAACAAAACCAGGCATGGTTGGTGCCATGGAAGATCACCGAACAGGCCACCCGCAGCCAGTCATCGTATACCACAAGGCCTCACCGCCGTATCTTCCACTCCATAGCAAGAAACAAACCGAGGCAATACAATGGACACTCCAGAGAATAGCGGACTACCGCAACCATTGTCGCGTCACCGACATCGGTCCCACCATCATCGTTGCCATAGAAGTGAGGATGCTACAACCTTTGCAAATCATTGGTCCAGCTTGCCCAAGCCGAGCTCCGAGACGAAGCCCCCAAGAGGGAAACGACACACCAAAGTGTCGCCATCGTCCTATCACAAGATCAAGGGTTTCCCTTAGAGAGACCGCAAAGGCCAGATCCGTGCGGGAGAGGTGTGGTAGCAAAGCAGCGATGCCTCCAGGAAGGTCAATGATAGCCACAGCCGCCGCCATCGTTGATCACGGCACAAGGCCGAGACAGGGTCTTCACCCAAGCTCCCACACCACCTCGGTCACACATCATCCCTCATCGACTTTGGCAAGGCTACCAAACTGCCACCACCATCGAAATTGCCCGTCAACAAAGAGGCACCGAGACCGTCGCAGCCAACCGCACTCAATTTGTTACATAGGTAATAATCTCAATTACAATCCTAACCATAATAGTCTGTTTACAAGATTACAGCGGGCACAAAGTATTGAAAGGGGTAATAGAACGTCACAAATGTTTTGTTTTCCTAACAATTACCCCCAAACCACCCTCGAAATTCACACACATAAACTCTAGTGAAATCTCCCCATGCCCCATAGCAAGAGTTCAAACCATAATTATATCATTATAATGGTATCTTTAGTCGTTTAGAAGGTTCATTCGTTAATGTTGAGGGGTATTGGCTAAAGACTATCATTTAGGAGCTTTTACATTATTTTTATTTACTTTCGTGGGGGAGATTAGGAGTTTATCTATTTATGCCTATTTGTTAGCAAACATTTAGCTTTATTGACTATTGTGTATCAGATAAAACAAACAGAAACAAAACCCGATGATTATGTTTCGTGGAGAAAACTAAAATTTACATGTCGACTCATGTATTTTCACATTTTCCAACTCTATGTTTCACCATCATTGTAATGAATAAACCACAAAGACGCAACAAACCCAGACTAGCCTCAAAGGTTTCAAAAGGTCGTATAAGTACTTCACGGCAATATGTGTATTGTTTTTTTACCATGGAAATTGCATGGCTCTTGGCCCCACAGCATATTAGTTTTATTATTAAAAGGAACAAGGCAAGTCATATACATGACGATTACAAGTCCACCAAAGGTGGAAAGGAAAGAAGCTAGGTCTAGGTTAGTCTAAAAGCACAAGAGAAACTAGAAGGGACTCAGGGAGGGAGGAAAGCTATCAAGTGTAAAAAATCCTCCTTGTGCCTGGACTTAATCCTGTGTGCCATCAAAGATATATCATGTATGAAACCAGCCTTCCATTTTCCAAAAGTTGGTCTACAGCCAGATACACCAAATTAGGTCGCTCAAACGCCGGAAGACATGACCAAACGCGTCTACGGGTAGTGACCAGGCAACTCTCAAATTTCCTTTTCTGCATCCGAATACCTCATAGTTCAACCCGTAAAGCTATACAGCATGCGAAGGAAACATCTACATACTACGTAGATCAACTAAACCCACACTACACTACTCGTTATCGTCAGAGATGTCCACTATCTCTGTTTCGTGCTCTTGGTACATGGGCGACAGGCGCAACTTTGGCTCCGCGTCGACCTCCGACTCCTCCTCCGCATCTAGCTCATCAAAAAGCGGGTCGGTTTTTGTCTGTTCTTGCCGGATGAAGCAATGGTTGGACTCCACGTACGCCTCATCTTGAATGGACTTGAGGATGGTGGTCTGCTTTGCCTTCTCCATCGTTTGGGCAAGCTCGAACTCCACCATGGCATCCTCCATGGCGAAGCCCGCAAATCGGCGCCAGGTCCTCCTCCGGCTCCTCCGCGTCCTCGTCCTCCGGATCCGCCCACTTCATAGGCTCCGGCACGCCCCCCTGTTCCTCCCCCTCCGGCTCTGCCGAGTTCGGAGGCAGGCCGGTTCGATACAGGCGGCACGCCTCGCCCGGATCCCTCCTGCATCTGGAAGCGGCACTCCAACGTTAGCATAGTGTAAGTGTTCTTCTGCCGGACCATGGCGAGGCGGATGGCGAGGTAGGGGAGAAATGGATGGGCTCGGGTTGGCGGCGCGAAGAAGAAGGAAGAGGATGTGGCTAGGGCTGCGGCATGCCGTCCGGCTTAAATAGCTGGGCTTTGTCCTCAGGCGACGAGACGGAGCGGTGCCACGCGGCGTTCACAACCCTACCGAAGGAAACGCTCGTCGGACCGTTGGGTTTCCGGGGAATCTCGTGTGGGACCTAGCCGCTAGTCTGACGTGGCGGACGAGCCTGGTCGCGCCCGGGCCTTCCCATATCCGCCCCAGATTTGAAGTGGATATGACGGCTGCCGGTCAACCTGAGCATTTGAGGTAGATTTGAGGCACCCGGGTGGATCGAGTTTTTTCTGATCGGTCAGTGACCGAGCGGCCAGTCCGGACGTTTAAGACTGGTATGATGCGTCCGGCTGTAGATGCTCTAACCGTTGAACACATTATTACCCCTTCCTTCCCAAAAACACACACACTATCACACTACGTCCAGAGCAAGACGTGGACTAAAATGTTACACGCAAAATCATTTTGTGAGCCATGGATCGAGTGGGCGGCCTGTAGCTGTCTACTGTCCGGTCAGGCCACCATGTGTGAAGCGTTTCCCCTAAAAAAGAAGGTCTGTGTGGCCCAACTGCGCCACGATCTTCCTATAAAACAGCAGAGCTATGGCGCGCCGTGGAGGGTTGAATTGGTCGCTCTAAGAAAAGGAAGGAAAAGATCCAAAACAAATCTTGAACTGGTGGCTCTAAATCGAACCTTAAACTCTCAATCCTTGAAATCAGCACACCGAACTATCTAATCACGGTCTATTTTGAACTTTGAAAGTGTTTAGCTGATATTCACTGACGTGCCAAGTCAAACCCTGAGATCGTTGACTACATCGTGTGTAACTCTGTTCGTCTTGATCGCTGCTTGGAGAAAATGTTATTGTTTTCAAAAATTGTTCGAGACTTTAAAAAATGCTCAAATTCAAAAAATATTCATATTTTAAAGCAATTCTCACAAAATTTTAAAAATATTTGCATTTATAAAAATTGTTTGCTACAATACCTCCAAGTTTTTTCAAAAAAAATCTCATTTTAAAAAGTTGTTCAAAGTTCAAAAGATGTTTGTGTTTAAAAAAATGGACACTACAGTACCTCCTAGGTTTTCAAAAATTGTTTGAGACTTTCAGAAAATGTTCAAATTCAAAAAATATTCGTGTTTTAAAGAAATGCACACAAATTTGAAAAGCTGTTTGCGTATTATAAAGTTTTGGCTACACTACCTCCCAGTTTTCAGAAAATGTTGTCGTTTTTTAAAAAATATCAGTGTTTGAAATATGTTTGTGTTTTAAAAAATGTTCAGTACAGTACCTTTTAGGTTTCCAAAAATTGTTCGTGTATTCAAAACAATCAAATTAGAAAATATTGGTGTTTTAAGAAATGCTCACAAATTTTAAAATAAGTTTGTGCTTTAAAAAGTTGTTTGCTGCAGTACCTCCCAGTTTTTAAAAAATGTTCAAAGTTGAAAAAAATTGTGTTTCAAAAAAATGTTCACTACAGTACCTCCTAGGTTTTCAACAATTGTTCTTGTTTAAAAACAATGGTGTTTCAGTAAATATTTGTGTTTTAAAGAACTGCTCGCAGATTCAAAAAAATCTAGTCTATCTAATATCTTTTTCAGGAGCCAGAGGAAATAGTTTACGTTTAAAAAATTGGTTGCTACAGTATCTTCCAGTTTTTTTTAAGTTTGCCGTTTTAATGAAACGTACCAAGTTAAAAAATAATTTGTGTTTTAAAAAAATCTCCTCTGCAGTAGCTGCTGGGGTTTCAAAAATTATTTTTGTTTTAAAAAAATGTTCGGGTTCCAAAATGTTCAAAATGCGAAAAAATGTTTGAGATTTTAAAAAACTTTAAGATTTTACATTTTTTGTTAGGAACATTATAAAATCTTCGCGTTCTAAAAAATATTGAATTTTTTCATATGTCGGGTTGCCTAATAGGCACCAATGCTAGTTAACTCTAGTGGTTGTTATCTTGCGCTTCTAGCCATAGTGCCCGCGTTTGATCCTCACAGCTCAATTTTCTTTTTCTTACATTTTTATCAGGCACGAAAACTAGTGGGCCGGCCCATCGCGACTAGTAGGTGTGAAACGACGGTAATTTGCCGCCAAAAAAAATCTTCCTCGGACGTAGTCAATAATCCCGGGTTTAATCTGCCACTTAGCAATCCTTGTTTGGGAACGCTCTTGAGGTTCAGAATAGACGTGGATCAATGAATTCGGCTAATTTCAGGAATTAGGAGCTGAGGGTTCGATTTAGTTTTGTCTACAAGTTCAAGGCTTTTCAGACTTTTTCTGAACAGAAATATCATGGTTGCCACCAGGGATCGATCCAAGCCATAACGAAACATTTCAGATCACTATTCTTCTTTAGTTTAAGAAATCGCATGACTTTTCTGTTCTCAAGCAGGAAGGTCTTGCCTCGCGAGTCATGAATATAAGGTGAGTCTTATGATTAAGGCAGATCCAAGGTGAAAGACATCATGAACTAAGCTTCACATACACGGTCTGAACAGCTCCATGCCGGTGGTAAGCCGCTCAACCCAACAGCCGGTATCGCCTCTATTCGCTCCATGTGAATCAGCGAGCGAGGACGCAGATAAAGCCGCTCACCACAAATTTCTTTCTCGTGCATTGCTTTCCAAGTGTAGTTATCCTCAAATACTACGTAAGTAGTATTTGTTTGTAATTTTCTTTAAGAACATTTCCAGCATCTTGGGCACCAACATAACCCTGGTTTTTATATAAGTATTCAGCAGGACAGTACCTCTGTCCGGAATTACTTGTCACACAAACAAATAGAGATGGATAAATCTAGAACTAAAATACATCTAAATACATCCATTTCTGCGACGAGTAATTCGGGACAGAGGGAGTACAATGGAATCAAGGGCAGTTACTCAAGCAGACCGCAGAACCAGTCGTTCAGAGCAAAGACAACATCTAGGACAAGTGATAGAAAAACGTCTACGATAAAAGCTCATGGGCTCATGGCTTATATGATTGGTCAGTCTCTGTAAATCAGGCAAAGTGTCTTGCCAAACAGACATAGGCACTGACACGTTACACACTTACAACGTAACTACTAGCACGTAAACGAGTTCAGTTCACACTTCACACCATCCAATAACTAAATCAGCAACGCATTTCCACCTAAGCTTAATCCAAGATCAACTGGCAAAGAGGCGGGAAGAAGCTCTCCACAACACCCCCTTGAACATTTGCCACCAACCCTCTCCCCCCATGTCTTCCCTACAGATATCAGGGCGAGCACCTATTCTCAACACACGGTCTCTCCCAGCTGCTAATGCTACATCTAAAGTAGTGATTCTGTTCAGAAGAGAGCCGAGCTCAGCATCAAGTAAGAAGGCGTCCATCTCCGCAATTTTGGTGCCGTCGCCATAAATCAGAGCTTCTTTGAATGATGCAATGCTGTGAAGAGGACAGGAGAAACTTCTTTGGTGCGCACCGGACCATCAGCTCCAGCACTGTCTCCAGTAACTTCAGTTTCTGAGCCCTCCTGTGACATGAGAAAATTCATGCATGTAAGAGTGTTTTATAGAGAGTTTTGTGCAAGGCAATAGATAGATTCTAATGATACATACCGATTTATCTAGTTTTTACATAAGCAATGAAAGTGCAGTAGGACGCTGTTACACTACTGCCATCTCATAGCGGTTAGCATTATAAAGCAAGCGTAGAGAGATTTTCAGTGGACAAAGATTTCCAGTCTGCTGCTTGTCCACGATGCCAGGACCCGTGTGAGGATATTGCGCAGTCTAGGCTCAACACCAAAGCAAACTTAGCTCACAAGCATATTGCGCAGTCTGCTGCTTGTCCACGATGCCAGGACCCGTGTGAGGATGCGGCACACCTCTCCTTCTTCTGCTCCTATGCTATACAAGTCTGGCAACTCATTGGCATCACCCCCCCAAACTCTCTGTTGAATATCCAGGAAGCTGTATCTCCTGCAGGGCTCAACCCCAATATATGGCCGTCCGTAGCCCTAACTATCTTGTGGAAAATTTGGGACTCAAGGAATGCAGCTGTTTTCAAGCATGAAGATCTCCCTGCTAGGATCACGTTGAGGAACATTGTTGCTGATTTCTCCCTTTGGGTTTTTCGCTTTAAAGACCTGGAGCTTAGAGACTATGCTAGGCATTGGCTAAGCTTTCTGTCAGCCAGTATTCCCTCTGTGTGAATCTCTGATGTAATCATTCCCTTGTACCTTGTTGAGTGGTAATATATTCAGGTGGGGAAGCTCTCCCCCCCGTTGACCGTTCAAAAAAAAAAGATTTCCAGTCTCAAATATCCACAATGCAGCACTTCGTATATGTATGTTATCATATAATCTACACAAACCGCGATGCTAAAAGTTGAAAACATTGCGTCCTCGTACTAATATGCAACTTGCAATAAAACTCCTCTACGACAGTTATAAAATCAGACATGCTACTGCATCAAAACGTAAAGTCGATAGCTGATTTTCACAGAAATACAATAGCCCAATGCTCACAAGTAACACAACTGAATACACTGTCCGGTCTAGACTAGAGACCAGATGAAGAAACTTTAGCAAAATCTTCAGAGATAAGCATGGACTCACCTTGTTGTGTATCAAAGAAGGAGGCCAGACCATGATGTATGGATCAACAGGGCAGTAAGAACGTCGTGTTTCCTTAAAGAGCAAGTTCACCTCTGCGGTTTCCAGGCAGAAGGATAGGAACTACTCGGAAGATTGCCGGTCCCTGGAGTAGACAACAGATAGGTACACAAACCCACTAATAACCTCCATAAGATCTCCAACATCAACATTATCCTCGACTGGACGCTTAGTGATCTCCTTGACAATTGTGTGCAATGGAAACATCTTGTGCAGCACGAATCTGCCGACGCCGAGATCGTCGGGTGTCCAAAGCCAAACAGAAAGCGTGCATTCCTGTACATTTACCATACAGAGCCTCCCATCCTTGATCTGACCAATCTTAAATCTTGAGTATGACCCTCTCAAGGAGGCCGGCAGATCCATTCGACAGAACTGAAAGGTGGCAGTGTTGAGCGCCAGAATGCAGTCTTCCCCCGGATCTAACCAACAGATGAACCGATCGCCAACCGTACAAATCGTGTGCATGTCGCCTTGAAGCAGTGGCTTCCGAGACTCCGGGAAGATCTGCCACTTCATGGCGTGAGATGAGAAGACGGCCACGCGCGCGCACGCCCATGAGCAATCGTGACGGACACAGACCACACGGGATGGGCTCTGGTGCTCTTGGTCGGGAGGGAGCGTGTGGAACTCAAGGTAGGGTTCGTCGTGAGGCTTCTTGGGGAAGATAGCCAGAGACGGCATGTGGGGGTTGTAGGAGACAACCAGCTCGGTGCTCCGGTTGAAGAATTGGACGAACCCGTCGGAGTAGGGGATCTGAGAATATGTCCTCCACTCGGATGCGTCGTCGTCTCGGAGTAAATCAGCGAAGGCGCCGGCGATGGCCGGGTCGGACCTGCGGCTTGCGGCAGGGACGACAGCGCTCATGTCGGGTTCGCGAAAGAGGGCGAGCAGGGGCGGTGCGTGGAGATCGCGGAAGCGGCGGCGGAAGGGCGGAGAGGAGCGGACGGCGTGGAGGAAGGGGCGGCAGGTGAAGGTCGCGCAGACAAGGCTCGGGAGGTCCGGGAGGCGGAGAAAGACCCCGCGGAGGAGGTCGTCCGTGAGAGCGCCAATAGTGGTCGGAACGGATAGCGGCGGCGAGGGTGGTGGCTGCTGCGACCTGCGAGGCCATGGCTGTGAAGTGCAGGATGCGCGTCTCGTTTTTTTTTCAGACAAAGCATGCGCGTCGCGTGCTCTTCCTTTTAGTGAGCATTTTTTTAAGGACATCTTTTTCTTAGCAGAAATTCGTGCTCGTGGGCTACGGCCTGCGGGTAATACGGCGAGCTCTGTCTCACTCGATTGCCAGGGCCGTTGATTGTAGAATTCCTTGCTGGAAAAAACAAATAACACATTAGTATGCGCTGTATGCCCGTCGCCCTCTTTACAAAGGTCACTTAAACCGTACGTCCAAATCTCGTACAATTTTCAACGTTGGATTACTCGTCTCAAGAACTTCGAAATTGAATTTCATGCTTATAGATCTCGACGAACTTTTTTCAGAAAATAAAAAGAACGAAAAAAACCGAACTGGAAGCACGTTATTTTTTACTTTTTTTCCTTTATGAAAAGTCACAACTGCGTCTCTCGCGAAAGCAAATTTGTGTCTCCAAGAGAAGAGAAGCAAATCTCTGCCTCTCGCAGAAAAAAAAACATGTTTTTGCCTCTCACGAAAACAAAGTTCTGTCTCTCGCAGAAAAGAAAAAAAAAGAACTTATTTTTTTCCTTTTCCAAGAGGCACAACTCATGGAAGCAAATCTGTGCGTCCACAAGATGTAAACATGTGTCTCTCGCGCAAGAAAAGAAATAAAACATAGTTTTTTTTCCTTTTCCAAGAGGCACAACAAGGAAATAAATATGTGCCTTCACGAGAAGTAAATATGTGTCTCTCGCGAAAGCAAATCTGTGCTTCTATGAGAGTAAATCTATGCCTCTCGTGGTAGAAAAAGAAAAGAAGTTATCTTTTTTCTCTTTTTCCAAGAGTGAGAGTAAATCTATGCCTCTAGTGGTAAAAAAGAAAAGAAGTTATCTTTTTTCTCTTTTTCCAAGAGGTACAGTTGTGCCTTTTGCGAGAGCAAACCTATGCCTCCATAAAAAACAAATATGTGTCTCTCACTGAAAAAACACTTTTGTAAATAATTTTTTTTGGAGCAGAAACCTAAGAAAAATAAGGGGAGGGGGATGGAAAGCCGAAGAAAATGTAAAAAAACATCTAAAAGCCGAAAACATGTACAGATAAAAAACAATTCGAAGGGAGCACCCAACACGTGACCCGTGGCGGCGGCTTGGTGCGCTCTCAGCCCATCAAAAGTGATTCTCATGGGGACTTCCTAAGGAGTACTCGTTGATTAATTGCTTTCGCTTGTCATGTCATCGCAGGAGCTATATCTCGCCTTAAGCGAGACAGAAGAAGCTCTCGTTGAAAGGTGTGAGCATATGCGCTGACCTATCCGCGTAGGTTCAATAGCTTCGATCTCCCGCAAAAAAAAATAGCTTCGATTGCTGTAGGTTCGCTCACTATATTTCTTCTTTTTCTTTTACCTTTTTCTCGATTTCTTTTGTTTTCACGGTTCTCTTTGTTTTTTCATTGGCTTTTCATTTTTCTTCGTTATAACTTCAGTTTTTATTGAATTTCTTTATTATTTTCTCAGTTTTCATGGACTTTTATTTTCTTCCCTTTTTCCTTATTTTCTACGGTTCTCTTTGTTTCTTTCTGTTTTTTGGGTTTCATTGTTTCTTTTACTTTACTTCTTTCTTCGGTTTTCTTTTTTCTTTTTTCTTGGCTTTCACCATATTTTTCTTTTCTTTCTTTTTCTTCTGTTTTATTCGGTTTGGCTTGGGTCTTTTCGTATTCTTTTGTTTTTTTTCTGGGTTGTCTTCGGTTTTTTTGTCATTATACTTTGTTTTTGTTTCTTCTTTTGTTTTCTTTTTTTCATGGTTTTTATCTTCTTTTCTTTTCTTTCTCATTTTCTACCTTTTTCTTTATTTCTTAGGTTTCATCTTTTTTGTTTTTCTTTGTCTCTTTATCCATTTTCACTGTATTTTCATTCTTTTTCTTTTTGTTTCTTCATTTTTTTATTTCCTTTTTTATTATTTATTCCTTTTCTTTTCTTTTTCCTTTTGGTTTTCATTCTTAATCTTTTTGTATATGTCAACGACAATTTTCTAATACACATTTAAAATTTACCAATATGAGTTTAACATTTTATTAATACATGGTAAAAAAATTCTATACACATTTTTAACATTTTCCAAATGCTTGATTAACATTTTACAAATATAAGATTAACATTTTTTTTCACACATGGTCAAGATTTTTCGTATACACAGTTTTGAACTTTTACAAATACAGGATTAACATTTTCGAATACATGGTCGACATTTTTTTCTATCCACATTTATCATTTCTCCCTCCCCCCTCCCCACCTCCTCCACTCCCTTGATTTAGACTGACAAAGGGGCGATCTTGGATCTCTTCCTAGTCTTGGTCTTGTTATTTAACTGGTTATTTGAATTTTAAATTTTAACTCTAGTTTGAAACAAGTGAGGTTAGCAAAAAATTTAATTATGATGACTTGGCATCATTAACAGGGATTCACTGTAGCTTAAGTATTCAGGCGTGACTTGGCATCATTAACAGGGGTTCACTGTAGCTTAAGTATTCGGGCGTCACAATTCTCCTCCACTACAAGAAATCTCGTCCCGAGATTTAACAGGGGAGTAAGGGGGAAAGGTCTGGGTACTAAATCCTAACGAATCTTCTTGGTATTGGTAGCTCTTCTCGAAGAGGTCGATCCATAGCGTTGATGTCTTCATTCCTATGCATCAATGCATCACAATGAAGTTGTCTTCCTTCCTTCAGGATCCTCACCGTACTTACGAAAGGATAAGAGGGGAAAAACTCTATAAGGACGGATCCTAATAAAATTAAGCATCGGACGGTTAACACAGGGGAGGATGCATAAGTATCTCCCGAGTTGAAACTTAAGAAGATATCGAGAGCAAGGTAAGAAGGTACCATGAGAAGTTTCAAACGGATAGGCAATCGTTCGATGTCTGAAAGACCGTGCGAAAGGGGGTCCAGAGCAACGAGATTGAGTATTGCGTCTGTTACCAGAATAGATCACTAGGACGGTGGCCCGTGAATTACATACGAGGCCACGCGCTAGGAACAACCTTGGGAACAGGGGGTGTACATGGGAGTCAGGTTTCGATCCTGTGACCTGTGGGTTATGGGCCCACCATGTGGTTAAAAGTAGGAAGGGCGTTGACATCCTGCACGGTCATCTAAGCAAGGCATGTCATAGGTTAGTCTGCCGGTTATGTCGACAACAACATCGGTACCAAGGGCGAGGGACGAAGAGAACCATTTTTTTTCCGCTCGTTGAACGAGGCGTACCATTAGTCAAAGTTCTCGTCCATCGGTGGCTACCGAAATGTCAGCAATTATAGTAATAGGGTCTTGCTGACTGAATTGTACACCGAGGTGTTTACATAAGCAGTGAATCTTTACTGCTTAGATTATATAGATCACAAGAAGGTCAAACAACCCAATGAAAAGAAAAATGTGATCATCAGGTTAATCAGAACAATGGTAAGGGAAATGTGTTTAAACACATATCCCAGGGGTATATCCTTCCCAAGGACAAACAGAGTATGATATCCGTGATAGGATATAATGTAGAAAACCCTCTAGGTAGGGGGAGAGAAAATTTTCATGACATTACCCATACAGCGATGTTTGGATAATCGAGCAGGAAACATTTAGCATTGGGCTTCAAATGTTATTGTTGAAAATCGGGGTACCACAGACATGCTTCGAGATAGCATTGACATGGTCGTCAAGCAAAATTTACACTTCGGATAAACGAAGGATCCATCGGGAACAACTTGTAGAATAAGCCTTACAGTTTCCCCATGAAAGAATAGATGACATTGCTAAAAGGAAACTATAACAATAGGTCCTCCGTCCAGGTATGGTAGGCATGACACCACCTTACCGGGTCATATAAAGACCAATGTTAAACTCTTGGAAATGTTTTTCCAACCATCGTATCTGGCCGAGATTCAGATCTGATAGATGTCAGGATACCTCAGACATTTGGATGACTGAGAAGAATAGGTGCAACACAAATTATCGAGATGATATTTTAAGATTCTCCAGAATTGAAATATGGAAGCGAGTTCCAAACAAGAGTTCATCATTTAACCAAGGAGAGGACGAGGAGGTGGCTGATGGACTCAGCGTCAATTCCTCGAGATTTCCAAAAGGATGGATTTCCACAACTATGTGAATAAGGAGATAACATTTGTCAGATTAGATGGTATAATGATGTATGCTCGAGGAAAACATACACAATTAAACATTGGTTGAAAGGTGCTCCCGAAATATGGGCTTAGGTAGCATAATCAAAGTTAGAATGGTGATTCGATAACCAATGGTCTAAGAATGAAATGTCGACCATTAACTCCAAAGCAATAGGGTTGCTAGAAGTACATAATCCAAGCAGCACGGTTCACGTGTTGGTATCCCGGTTAAAATCAACACGGGGACCAAGAAAGAATGGTGAGGGTGAGAAGTATCATTATAGCAAGAATTCTTAAGAGGTGGAGCAATCCTCACAACATTCTTGACATCAAAGATGGTAATACTCCGCGGTAGAACATAACATAAGTTGGATAACAAGGAACTCAAGGTACAACACAAAACAGGAACAAGTTTTGTGTTGGTGGGAATGCAATAATGTTGTCGATGATAACCCAAATCATCGAGGGCAAAGGACGCTATTTCTCATCAAGAATTCGATAGATATCTTGGAAGACCTCATAAGGTTGATGATGTTCACGACACATTTGTCGGGAGATTTCTAGATGTAATCAATCAGCGACGACATCAAATCAAAGGAATGATGAAGCGGAAGGTTATTGGAACCATGGGTAGGACACAAACTTGAAATCAAGCTTGTTGTTCAAAGTGAACTGATATGACGAGGAAGGTCGCGTAAGCTTAGCTCATCATCGAAAGTTGTGCTCCGGGATTAAGGACGAGGTAGCACAGTTAAAATTTAGCACGATAATGATATAGCTGATCAGGCTTGGAATGACTTGAAGGATTATTAAACTCATAAGCAACGGAGCTTACTTAGAGCTATTGAATCGGAGTGCAAAATTGATTCACTTTTCGGTGTTCTCGGTTGACAAACAACCCAGAACCCATGAAGTGGCAAAGACAGGGAAAGGTAGTACTTCATCAAAAATTCATAATATGTAGTGCAATGGCATGATATCCTCGAGATGCCATGAGGTAATACTCGACGAAAGATCAAAGTAAAGGTTGGACTGATGTATTAATCCACAGAGGACAAGTGCTTAAACTTGCCCGAGAAATGGGATCTAAGGAGAACAATCATGGTCGGAACCACGATTGCAAAGGACCAAATCCCAGATATAACATGGACTTATAATAAGGGAATAATTGATTTAAGAGAAGCTTAAATGATAAGATCTACATCGTGCCCATGGGCATGAACACAAAGTTCAAGGTCGACTCCCACTTCTCCAATGCATAACCCTTCATTCACTTCTCACATTCGAGGAAGTTGTAGTGTTGGAATTTTACCTGGCAAAATACCAGAAGTGTGTGACTCGTGAAAACTTTCGAGTTCACACATATTAAGGAAGGCATAGGTTCAACCCGTCAGGGTATCGTGGAAACATATACCACATGCTTCAATAGTAAATACCACAAGCTCGAAGGCAGAGCATGGTTGGCCAAGCAGATGATACAATTTACTAAGGGCATTATGTATCAGGTAAAGAACTCACAAGAATTTTGGTTGTGAAGGACCTTGTCGGATAATAACCCGGCAATGGGTACGGCGGTCCACAATGGAGCTGATGTGAGTATCGACATTCAGCCAGAGGAAGAAGGAATGCCAAGGCATCGGATTATGGAAACAACTGACTAATTCAAAGCTTAATGCTAAGAAATTTTATGATTTCCAAATCAAGGGATCGGAAGCAATCATGCCGATCGAAAATGAATAAGTTCAATAGACTTGGAAACTCAAACGATCAAGGCATTGATTGGTCAAGATTCAGCTCATATCCAAATGACGTCTGAGCCGGAAGGATGAATCCTAGGATTCGACTGAGGAATGCGAGCATCCTCAACATATTGAATCAACGGAATTAAATGATAAAGGTAAGGGAGGCCAATGAGATTACGAAACTTATGGGATTATCCAACATGCAAGCAAGCGAGAATTTCAAGAGCAATAGGCTGCTCGGGATTTTCGGAAGATCGAATGATATTTTGAAGTCTTTGGTGAAACACCTGAACAACTGGGAATGAGCGGATACCCGATAAGTGCGAGAATTATCCGTAGGGGTATTCAGGTGACAAAGAACAGCAAGGCAGTAAGGCACAAAATATTCTCGGGGTATCCTGTAATAACAAGATCAAGTGGGAATAGAAGTAAGCATGACAGGTGTAAGTATTTATCCATAGGGATGTTTTGGTGGAAGGGAATTGCAAAAGCAACGGGCACAAGGTCTCAAGAGAATATCAGAGAGTATCTTCAAAATCTTCTGGTGTAGTCGGCGATCATCTAAAATACGGGGCTCTCCGGGTGAAAATGATAACGAGATCCTAATGTTAGATTTAGTAAAATCATTTAACCCGAATAGAAGAGATATCAGAGTCCCAGAGTATAGACGAGGAATAAAAGATCCTACTGCCACCCAATGGCGACGTGTGCCCGTAAGACACACAGCCATGTTAGTAAAAGTTTTGTAATGGCTAGACACGACTTCGGCCAAGGAGTTCTAAAGGGGGATTCCTACAGGCAGTTGGCTCTGATACCAACTTGTGACGCCCCCGATTCAATCGTACACTAATCATGCACGCAAATGTGTACGATCAAGATCAGGGACTCACGGAAAGATATCACAACACAACTCTACAAATAAACCTAGTCATACAAGCATCATAATACAAGCCAGGGGCCTCGAGGGCTCAAATACAAGTGCTCGATCATAGACGAGTCAGCGGAAGCAACAATATCTGAGTACAGACATAAGTTAAACAACTTTGCCTTAAGAAGGCTAGCACAAACGGGGATACAGATCGAACGAGGCGCAGGCCTCCTGCCTGGGATCCTCCTAACTACTCCTGGTCGTCGTCAGCGGGCTGCACATAGTAGTAGGCACCTCCAGAGTAGTAGGAGTCGTCGTCGAAGGTGGGGTCTGGATCCTGGGCTCCATTGTCTGGTTGCGGCAACCGGGTAGAAGGGAAAGGGGGAAAAGGGGAAGAAAAGCAACCGTGAGTACTCATCCAAAGTACTTGCAAGCAAGGAGCTACACTACATATGCATGGATATGTGTGTAAAGGGCCATATCGGTGGACTGAATTG
The DNA here is from genome assembly GCA_032464435.1 of Aegilops umbellulata. Taxonomy (NCBI): domain Eukaryota; kingdom Viridiplantae; phylum Streptophyta; class Magnoliopsida; order Poales; family Poaceae; genus Aegilops; species Aegilops umbellulata. The sequence continues at coordinate 382,371,378 of CP136054.1, forward strand.
CAGCATGCCAGAATAAGAGGGGGATAGCTAGTCTTATCGAAGACTACGCTTCTGGTCGCCTCCGTCTTGCAGCATATAGAAGAGAGTAGACTGAAGTCCTCCAAGTAGCATCGCATAGCATAATCCTACCCGGCGATCCCCTCCTCGATGCCCTGTTAGAGAGCGATCACCGGGTTGTATCTAGCACTTGAAAGGGTGTGTTTTATTAATTATCCGGTTCTAGTTGTCATAAGGTCAAGGTACAACTCCGGGTCGTCCTTTTACCGAGGGACACGGCTATTCGAATAGATAAACTTCCCTGCAGGGGTGCACCACATAACCCAACACGCTTGATCCCATTTGGCCGGACACACTTTCCTGGGTCATGCCCGGCCTCGGAAGATCAACACGTCGCAGCCCCACCTAGGCACAACAGAGCGGTCAGCACGCCGGTCTAAACCTATGCGCGCAGGGGTCTGGGCCCATCGCCCTGAGCACACCTGCACGTTGCGTACGTGGCCGGAAGCAGATCTAGCCCCCTTAATACAAGTGCAAGCTTATGATCCAATGCGGCGCGCGCCACTCAGTCGCTGACGTCAAAAAGTGCTTCGGCTGATACCACGACGCCGAGTGCCCATATCTTTCCCGCGTAGTTGGTTAGTGCGTATAGACCAAATGGCCAGACTCAGATCAAATACCCAGATCTCGTTAAGCGTGTTAAGTATCTGCGAACACCAACAGGGCCAGGCTCACCTCTCACCCAGGTAGCCCCGAACTGCCCTGCTGCTCCGCCTCAAAGTAACAGTCGGGGGCCGTCGGGAACCCAGGCCCACCTCTACCGGGATGGAGCCACCTGCCCCTTCAGCCCCCATCTCCGAACAGTATCACAGGTAACAGTGTAAAGTATATAGTATATGCCCGTGATCACTTCCCGAAGTGATCACGGCCCAGTAATATAGCATGGCATACGGACATGAGTGTAGGGCCACTGATGGAACACTAGCATCCTATACTAAGCAGTAGGATTGCAGGTAAAGGTATCAACAGCAGTATCAAAGACAGGCTATGCATCAGGATAGGAATAATGAAAGCAGTAACATGCTACACTACTCTAATGCAAGCAGTATAGAGGAGAGTAGGCGATATCTGGTGATCAAGGGGGGGGGGCTTGCCTGGTTGCTCAGACAAGGAGGGGTCATCGTCGACGTAGTTGAACACAGCAGTATCAGCGACAGTCTCGGGGTCTACCGGAGAGAAGAGGGGGGAGAAACAGTAAATATATAGCAAGCAAGAGCATAACAGGACAACAGGCAGAGCTAGACGTGTACTAATGCGGTGCTACACGTTGCCGGCAAAGGGGAATAACATCCGGGAATGTTTCCCTAGGTTTAGCATTTTCGGACAGATGAAAACGGAGGGGAAAAGTTGCATGTTCGCTATGTTAGAGGCATGTGACAGGTGACTGGATAGTATATTCGAATTCGTCATATTTTTCTGATCATTTTTCATATATAAATTATTTTCACCTGACTTACAGTTTATTTTCTATTAATTTCCAAAGTTTATTGCATTATCTAGAATTAATTCAATTCGAAAATAAAACAGATTTGCTAAGTGTACCCAGAAGTACACCCAGCCAGGGACTGACTGGTGGGCCTGGTCAACTGTTGACTCAACAGTCAATAGTTGACTGGTCAACAGACAAACAGTGCAGGGGGGTCCGCATGTCATTGACTAGTAATTATGCAATTTAAATAAATTAATCTAATTCGCAGAGGGACCCACATGTCGTTTTCTATGGCTTAATAAAACGTTTTTTTAACAGGGCGGTTTAGGACATTTAAACCTGGGTTAATTGCTAATGGGGTGGGGGTTAGCCCCCACCAAACCGAACCGGCCGGGGCCTCATCGGACAGAGGCCCACGGCGGCCACGGGTGGCTGGCCGCGCACGGGAGCGGGAGGCGGGGCGCGGGGCGTGATGTACAGGAGGGGCGCGGCGCTGGGTAGAGGCTGGCGCGGCGGCGTGCAGGGGCAGCGGGGCCGCACGGCCGGGGCGCCGGAACGAGCCGTGCGGTGGCCAAGCGAGGCGCGAAAAGGCGCGGCGAGCGGATCTGGCGAGCGCTTGGCGGAGCAGGAGGGCGCGGGTAGGCGGCAGTGGCTTTAGGCTGGCGGCACGAGCGGCAGCAGCGGCAAATCTTAAGCAGAAGCAGCAGGTAACAGCGCGGCGGCAGCAGCACGGAAGGCCAGCGAGGCACGTCAGCTGGAGACGGGAACGAGGCAGGAGCGGTCGGCGGCTGCGCGGGCTGTTCGTGGGGGGGTGCGAGTGGACAAGGGGCACGCGAGGCACGGGTGTTGTGGCTGCGGCTGTACTGTTGCCGGCGAAAGCAAGCTACTGGAGACGACAGGGGCATGTTAGAGCTCGGGCTCGTGCTTAAGAAGATGCAGGGGAGGAAGTGGAGCTCACACAGAAGCTCGTGGAGGGCTCTAGGACGCCGGAGCTGCGCGGAGATGGGCGAATCGAAGACGGGCAGTGGCGGTTGCCGACGGAGGGGATCGACAGATGCAACATCGTCTTGGCGTTCTGGCTCGAGGCAGTCCACGTTGGAGTCGAGGACGATGGCCTACGTCTGCTGGACAAGGTGGAGTGACGAGGGGAGCACGGTGGCTACGCGGGCAGCAATCCATGGCGCCGGCTACCCTCGGATTCGCGTGGGAGATAAGAGAAGCGGCGCGGGGGGAGGGAATGAATGGCGCTAGGGTTCGTCCTGGGCGTCGCGGGGTACTTATCCGTCACGAGGAGGGAGTGGATGCTTGACACGGCGATGATCGGTGGTGTGGACGGCGTGAGCGCACTGCCAGCGCCATGGATGAACAGGAGAGGGAGACAAAGGCGTTGGTGGGCTGGGCATGCGCCTGTAGCGACCAGGCCGCAAGTGCATAGTGTCGTATTCATTTTCTTTTTACTCTTTCTACTTTCTATTTAGTTCCAGCTATCAAATGAATTTTGTTGAATACAAAATTTGGCACATAAATACTGGGTCACACAATGGAGCTGCACCCAAAGTTTCAAATCATTTTGTAAATGATAACTATTTGTTTATATTTAAATGGTTAATTTTAAATGCTATTTGCTTCTGCTTTAATTATCCTATAGGCATATAAACATTCCCAATAATGTTGGTTGATGTTTGTTATTTAGTTGCTGAATATTTACAACCATTTGAACATTTTTAATTTACTGTTTTAACAAATTATTATTTAACTGGTTATTTGAATTTTAAATTTTAACTCTACTTTGAAACAAGTGAGGTGAGCAAAATTTTTAATTATGATGACTTGGCATCATTAACAGGGGTTCACTGTAGCTTAAGTATTCAAGCGTGACTTGGCATCATTAACAGGGGTTCACTGTAGCTTAAGTATTCGGGCGTCACAATTCTCCTCCACTACAAGAAATCTCGTCCCGAGATTTAACAGGGGAGTAAGGGGGAAAGGTCTGGGTACTAAATCCTAACGAATCTTCTTGGTATTGGTAGCTCTTCTCGAAGAGGTCGATCCATAGCGTTGATGTCTTCATTCCTATGCATCAATGCATCACAATGAAGTTGTCTTCCTTCCTTCAGGATCCTCACCGTACTTACAAAAGGATAAGAGGGGAAAAACTCTATAAGGACGGATCCTAATAAAATTAAGCATCGGACGGTTAACTCAGGGGAAGATGCATAAGTATCTCCCGAGTTGAAACTTAAGAAGATATCGAGAGCAAGGTAAGAAGGTACCATGAGAAGTTTCAAACGGATAGGCAATCGTTCGATGTCTGAAAGACCGTGCGAAAGGGGGTCCAGAGCAACGAGATTGAGTATTGCGTATGTTACCAGAATAGATCACTAGGACGGTGGCCCGTGAATTACATACGAGGCCACGCGCTTGGAACAACCTTGGGAACAGGGGGTGTACATGGGAGTCAGGTTTCGATCCTATGACCTGTGGGTTATGGGCCCACCATGTGGTTAAAAGTAGGAAGGGCGTTGACATCCTGCACGGTCATCTAAGCAAGGCATGTCAGAGGTTAGTCTGCCGGTTATGTCGACAACAACATCGGTACCAAGGGCGAGGGACGAAGAGAACCATTTTTTTTCGCTCGTTGAACGAGGCGTACCATTAGTCAAAGTTCTCGTCCATCGGTGGCTACCGAAATGTCAGCAATTATAGTAATAGGGTCTTGCTGCCTGAATTGTACACCGAGGTGTTTACATAAGCAGTGAATCTTTACTGCTTAGATTATATAGATCACAAGAAGGTCAAACAACCCAATGAAAAGAAAAATGTGATCATCAGGTTAATCAGAACAATGGTAAGGGAAATGTGTTTAAACACATATCCCAGGGGTATATCCTTCCCAAGGACAAACAGAGTATGATATCCGTGATAGGATATAATGTAGAAAACCCTCTAGGTAGGGGGAGAGAAAATTTTCATGACATTACCCATACAGCGATGTTTGGATAATCGAGCAGGAAACATTTAGCATTGGGCTTCAAATGTTATTGTTGAAAATCGGGGTACCACAGACATGCTTCGAGATAGCATTGACATGGTCGTCAAGCAAAATTTACACTTCGGATAAACGAAGGATCCATCGGGAACAACTTGTAGAATAAGCCTTACAGTTTCCCCATGAAAGAATAGATGACATTGCTAAAAGGAAACTATAACAATAGGTCCTCCGTCCAGGTATGGTAGGCATGACACCACCTTACCGGGTCATATAAAGACCAATGTTAAACTCTTGGAAATGTTTTTCCAACCATCGTATCTGGCCGAGATTCAGATCTGATAGATGTCAGGATACCTCAGACATTTGGATGACTGAGAAGAATAGGTGCAACACAAATTATCGAGATGATATTTTAAGATTCTCCAGAATTGAAATATGGAAGCGAGTTCCAAACAAGAGTTCATCATTTAACCAAGGAGAGGACGAGGAGGTGGCTGATGGACTCAGCGTCAATTCCTCGAGATTTCCAAAAGGATGGATTTCCACAACTATGTGAATAAGGAGATAACATTTGTCAGATTAGATGGTATAATGATGTATGCTCGAGGAAAACATACACAATTAAACATTGGTTGAAAGGTGCTCCCGAAATATGGGCTTAGGTAGCATAATCAAAGTTAGAATGGTGATTCGATAACCAATGGTCTAAGAATGAAATGTCGACCATTAACTCCAAAGCAATAGGGTTGCTAGAAGTACAGAATCCAAGCAGCACGGTTCACGTGTTGGTATCCCGGTTAAAATCAACACGGGGACCAAGAAAGAATGGTGAGGGTGAGAAGTATCATTATAGCAAGAATTCTTAAGAGGTGGAGCAATCCTCACAACATTCTTGACATCAAAGATGGTAATACTCCGCGGTAGAACATAACATAAGTTGGATAGCAAGGAACTCAAGGTACAACACAAAACAGGAACAAGTTTTGTGTTGGTGGGAATGCAATAATGTTGTCGATGATAACCCAAATCATCGAGGGCAAAGGACGCTATTTCTCATCAAGAATTCGATAGATATCTTGGAAGACCTCATAAGGTTGATGATGTTCACGACACATTTGTCGAGAGATTTCTAGATGTAATCAATCAGCAACGACATCAAATCAAAGGAATGATGAAGCGGAAGGTTATTGGAACCATGGGTAGGACACAAACTTGAAATCAAGCTTGTTGTTCAAGGTGAACTGATATGACGAGGAAGATCGCGTAAGCTTAGCTCATCATCGAAAGTTGTGCTCCGGGATTAAGGACGAGGTAGCACAGTTAAAATTTAGCACGATAATGATATAGCCGATCAGGCTTGGAATGACTTGAAGGATTATTAAACTCATAAGCAACGGAGCTTACTTAGAGCTATTGAATCGGAGTGCGAAATTGATTCACTTTTCGGTGTTCTCGGTTGATAAACAACCCAAAACCCATGAAGTGACAAAGACAGGGAAAGGTAGTACTTCATCAAAATTTCATAATATGTAGTGCAATGGCATGATATCCTCGATATGCCATGAGGTAATACTCGACGAAAGATCAAAGTAAAGGTTGGACTGATGTATTAATCCACAGAGGACAAGTGCTTAAACTTGCCCGAGAAATGGGATCTAAGGAGAACAATCATGGTCGGAACCACGATTGCAAAGGACCAAATCCCAGATATAACATGGACTTATAATAAGGGAATAATTGATTTAAGAGAAGCTTAAATGATAAGATCTACATCGTGCCCATGGGCATGAACACAAAGTTCAAGGTCGACTCCCACTTCTCCAATGCATAACCCTTCATTCACTTCTCACATTCGAGGAAGTTGTAGTGTTGGAATTTTACCTGGCAAAATACCAGAAGTGTGTGACTCGTGAAAACTTTCGAGTTCACACATATTAAGGAAGGGATAGGTTCAACCCGTCAGGGTATCGTGGAAACATATACCACATGCTTCAATAGTAAATACCACAAGCTCGAAGGCAGAGCATGGTTGGCCAAGCAGATGATACAATTTACAAAGGGCATTATGTATCAGGTAAAGAACTCACAAGAATTTTGGTTGTGAAGGACCTTGTCGGATAATAACCCGGCAATGGGTACGGCGGTCCACAATGGAGCTGATGTGAGTATCGACATTCAGCCAGAGGAAGAAGGAATGCCAAGGCATCGGATTATGGAAACAACTGACTAATTCAAAGCTTAATGCTAAGAAATTTTATGATTTCCAAATCAAGGGATCGGAAGCAATCGTGCCGATCGAAAATGAATAAGTTCAATAGACTTGGAAACTCAAAGGATCAAGGCATTGATTGGTCAAGATTCAGCTCATATCCAAATGACGTCTGAGCCGGAAGGATGAATCCTAGGATTCGACTGAGGAATGCGAGCATCCTCAACATATTGAATCAACGGACTTAAATGATAAAGGTAAGGGAGGCCAATGAGATTACGAAACTTATGGGATTATCCAACATGCAAGCAAGCGAGAATTTCAAGAGCAATAGGCTGCTCGGGATTTTCGGAAGATCGAATGATATTTTGAAGTCTTTGGTGAAACACCTGAACAACTGGGAATGAGCGGATACCCGATAAGTGCGAGAACTATCCATAGGGGTATTCAGGTGACAAAGAACAGCAAGGCAGTAAGGCACAAAATATTCTCGGGGTATCCTGTAATAACAAGATCAAGTGGGAATAGAAGTAAGCACGACAGGTGTAAGTATTTATCCATAGGGATGTTTCGGTGGAAGGGAATTGCAAAAGCAACGGGCACAAGGTCTCAAGAGAATATCAGAGAGTATCTTCAAAATCTTCTGGTGTAGTCGGCGATCATCTAAAATACGGGGCTCTCCGGGTGAAAATGATAATGAGATCCTAATGTTAGATTTAGTAAAATCATTTAACCCGAATAGAAGAGATATCAGAGTCCCAGAGTATAGACGAGGAATAAAAGATCCTACTCCCACCCAATGGCGACGTGTGCCCGTAAGACACACAGCCATGTTAGTAAAAGTTTTGTAATGGCTAGACACGACTTCGGCCAAGGAGTTGGAAAGGGGGATTCCTACAGGCAGTTGGCTCTGATACCAACTTGTGACGCCCCCGATTCAATCATACACTAATCATGCACGCAAATGTGTACGATCAAGATCACGGACTCACGGGAAGATATCACAACACAACTCTACAAATAAACCTAGTCATACAAGCATCATAATACAAGCCAGGGGCTTCGAGGGCTCGAATACAAGTGCTCGATCATAGACGAGTCAGCGGAAGCAACAATATCTGAGTACAGACATAAGTTAAACAAGTTTGCCTTAAGAAGGCTAGCACAAACAGGGATACAGATCGAACGAGGCGCAGGCCTCCTGCCTGGGATCCTCCTAACTACTCCTGGTCGTCGTCAGCGGGCTGCACGTAGTAGTAGGCACCTCCAGAGTAGTAGGAGTCGTCGTCGAAGGTGGCGTCTGAATCCTGGGCTCCATCGTCTGGTTGCGGCAACCGGGTAGAAGGGAAAGGGGGAAAAGGGGGAGAAAAGCAACCATGAGTACTCATCCAAAGTACTCGCAAGCAAGGAGCTACACTACATATGCATGGATATATGTGTAAAGGGCCATATCGGTGGACTGAACTGCAGCATGCCAGAATAAGAGGGGGATAGCTAGTCTTATCGAAGACTACGCTTCTGGTCGCCTCCGTCTTGCAGCATATAGAAGAGAGTAGACTGAAGTCCTCCAAGTAGCATCGCATAGCATAATCCTACCCGGCGATCCCCTCCTCGATGCCCTGTTAGAGAGCGATCACCGGGTTGTATCTGGCACTTGAAAGGGTGTGTTTTATTAAGTATCCGATTTTAGTTGTCATAAGGTCAAGGTACAACTCCGGGTCGTCCTTTTACCGAGGGACACGACTATTCGAATAGATAAACTTCCCTGCAGGGGTGCACCACATAACCCAACACGCTTGATCCCATTTGGCCGGACACACTTTCCTGGGTCATGCCCGGCCTCGGAAGATCAACACGTCGCAGCCCCACCTAGGCACAACAGAGCGGTCAGCACGCCGGTCTAAACCTATGCGCGCAGGGGTCTGGGCCCATTGCCCTGAGCACACCTGCACGTTGCGTACGCGGCCGGAAGCAGATCTAGCCCCCTTAATACAAGTGCAAGCTTATGATCCAATGCGGCGCGCGCCACTCAGTCGCTGACGTCAAAAAGTGCTTCGGCTGATACCACGACGCCGAGTGCCCATATCTTTCCCGCGTAGTTGGTTAGTGCGTATAGACCAAATGGCCAGACTCAGATCAAATACCCAGATCTCGTTAAGCGTGTTAAGTATCCGTAAACACCAACAGGGCCAGGCTCACCTCTCACCCAGGTAGCCCCGAACTGCCCTGCCGCTCCGCCTCAACGTAACAGTCGGGGGCCGTCGAGAACCCAGGCCCACCTCTACCGGGATGGAGCCACCTGCCCCTTCAGCCCCCATCTCCGAACAGTATCACAGGTAACAGTGTAAAGTATATAGTATATGCCCGCGATCACTTCCCGAAGTGATCACGGCCCAGTAATATAGCATGGCAGACGGACATGAGTGTAGGGCCACTGATGGAACACTAGCATCCTATACTAAGCAGTAGGATTGCAGGTAAAGGTATCAACAGCAGTATCAAAGACAGGCTATGCATCAGGATAGGAATAATGAAAGCAGTAACATGCTACACTACTCTAATGCAAGCAGTATAGAGGAGAGTAGGCTATATCTGGTGATCAAGGGGGGGGGGGGCTTGCCTGGTTGCTCAGACAAGGAGGGGTCGTCGTCGACGTAGTTGAACACAGCGGTATCAACGACAGTCTCGGGGTCTACCGGAGAGAAGAGGGGGGAGAAACAGTAAATATATAGCAAGCAAGAGCATAACAGGACAACAGGCAGAGCTAGACGTGTACTAACGCGGTGCTACACGTTGCCGGCAAAGGGGAATAACATCCTGGAATGTTTCCCTAGGTTTAGCATTTTCGGACAGATGAAAACGGAGGGGAAAAGTTGCATGTTCGCTATGTTAGAGGCATGTGACAGGTGACTGGATAGTATATTCGAATTCGTCATATTTTTCTGATCATTTTTCATATATAAATTATTTTCACCTGACTTACGGTTTATTTTCTATTAATTTCCAAAGTTTATTGCATTATCTAGAATTAATTCAATTCGAAAATAAAACAGATTTGCTAAGTGTACCCAAAAGTACACCCAGCCAGAGACTGACTGGTGGGCCTGGTCAACTGTTGACTCAACAGTCAATAGTTGACTGGTCAACAGTCAAACAGTGCAGGGGTCCGCATGTCATTGACTAGTAATTATGCAATTTAAATAAATTAATCTAATTCGCAGAGGGACCCACATGTCATTTTCTATGGCTTAATAAAACGTTTTTTTAACAGGGCGGTTTAGGACATTTAAACCTGGGTTAATTGCTAATGGGGTGGGGGTTAGCCCCCACCAAACCGAACCGGCCGGGGCCTCACCGGACAGAGGCCCACGGCGGCCACGGGCGGCTGGCCGCGCACGGGAGCGGGAGGCGGGGCGCAGGGCGTGATGTACAGGAGGGGCGCGGCGCTGGGTAGAGGCCGGCGCGGCGACGTGCAGGGGCAGCGGGGCCGCACGGCCGGGGCGCCGGAACGAGCCGTGCGGTGGCCAGGCGAGGCGCGAGCAGGCGCGACGAGCAGATCTGGCGAGCGCTAGGCGGAGCAGGAGGGCGCGGGTAGGCGGCAGTGGCTTCAGGCTGGCGGCACGAGCGACAGCAGCGGCAAATCTTAAGCAGAAGCAGCAGGTAACAGCGCGGCGGCAGCAGCACGGAAGGCCAGCGAGGCACGTCAGCTGGAGACGGGAACGAGGCAGGAGCGGTCGGCGGCTGCGCGGGCTGTTCGTGGGGGGGTGCGAGTGGACAGGGGGCACGCGAGGCGCGGGTGTTGTGGCTGCGGTTGTACTGTTGCCGGCGAAAGCAAGCTACTGGAGACGGCAGGGGCATGTTAGAGCTCGGGCTCGTGCTTAAGAAGATGTAGGGGAGGAAGTGGAGCTCACACAGAAGCTCGTGGAGGGCTCTAGGACGCCGGAGCTGCGCGGAGATGGGCGAATCGAAGACGGGCAGTGGCGGTTGCCGACGGAGGGGATCGACAGATGCAGCATCGTCTTGGCGTTCCGGCTCGAGGCAGTCCACGTTGGAGTCGAGGACGATGGCCTACGTCTGCTGGACAAGGTGGAGTGACGAGGGGAGCACGGTGGCTACGCCGGCAGCAATCCATGGCGACGGCTACCCTCGGATTCGCGTGGGAGATAAGAGAAGCGGCGCGGGGGAGGGAATGAATGGCGCTAGGGTTCGTCCTGGGCGTCGCGGGGTAGGAGTGGATGCTTGACACGGCGACGATCGGTGGTGTGGACGGCGTGAGCGCACTGCCAGCGCCATGGATGAACAGGAGAGGGAGACAAAGGCGTTGGTGGGCTGGGCATGCGCCTGTAGCGACCAGGCCGCAAGTGCATAGTGTCGTCTTCATTTTCTTTTTACTCTTTCTATTTTCTATTTAGTTCCAGCTATCAAATGAATTTTGTTGAATACAAAATTTGGCACATAAATACTGGGTCACACAATGGAGCTGCACCCAAAGTTTCAAATCATTCTGTAAATGATAACTATTTGTTTATATTTAAATGGTTAATTTTAAATGCTATTTGCTTCTGCTTTAATTATCCTAGAGGCATATAAACATTCCCAATAATGTTGGTTGATGTTTGTTATTTAGTTACTGAATATTTACAACCATTTGAACATTTTTAATTTACTGTTTTAACAAATTATTATTTAAGTGGTTATTTGAATTTTAAATTTTAACTCTAGTTTGAAACAAGTGAGGTTAGCAAAATTTTTAATTATGATGACTTGGCATCATTAACAGGGGTTCACTGTAGCTTAAGTATTCGGGCGTGACTTGGCATCATTAACAGGGGTTCACTGTAGCTTAAGTATTCGGGCGTCACAGCCTCCTTGACTGGTGTGCGGTCTGTGGCCACCTTGGTCATCTGTTCAAGATACATGGGGACATTGTTCACCCTTCCTCAACGCTTGTGTTCACGAACCTCCGAGCATCATGGTTCAGGGGTGCACGAATAGGCTTGGGTGAAGGGCGAGGTCGTGGGAGTTCTGGACGTGGGCGTGGATCTGGAAGAGGTTTTGGCAGCTTTGAGTGAGGTGCGGGAGGAGATATGTCTGATTTCGGTGAGGAGGAAGACCCCGACGCGGATATGGAGGATGCGAACCGTAGTAGGAAATGCACCACTTCACTGATTGGAGACCCTATATATGGCGGGTGTGCATGTGGGTGCGCCCAATGATCTTTTGCCAAGCGGAAGTATTTTAACCCTACCCCACCTATTCTACCTCCAAGCCAGCCACCAAAGCAAGATCCGAAGAGGCTCGCTCTTCTTTGGTTGCCAAGGCGTATGGATGATAGAATTCCTCACTAGAAAAAGGACACATTAATTGGTAAGCCCGTCCATTTGGTTGTGTGTGTCTCTTCTCCTCTCATGCTCGAAAGGAATTCGCGGCTTACTAGTCAACTTGTGTGGGAGCGTCGGCGATGGTTTTCTATGGTGTGATTGATCCAGGGGCACTTGAACTCATGGTTCAATTGAAAAATCAAGGGGAGTTTAATATTAAAGTTTCTGCAATGTTTCAATGGTGTTTTAAAGAAACTTGTCATTGCCCTACTGAATGAAGAGGCTACAGAAAGAAAAGTTCCAGGTCGGATTGATCCTAAGATACATGAATGGCTGAATCACAGTTTCCTACTGACACGGAGAAACTAGCGAAAAGATTTATGTAGTGCACCAAGTGGAAAATCCAGGCGAAAAAGCCAGCCTTAATAATAAAAAATGAATAGACGATTTCTGTCAAGAAAAAATGAATAGACAAGGGATTCGGAGAAAAGTTTGCTTACTTATGTAGAATTTACATTGCTTATTATCTGGAATGAAATATGTTCTGTCCAAACAAACATTGGGGATGAGGTTTGCGTCCAATTAAATGATCTGATATACACACATTTTTCACAAATATTCTTATGTATTTTCTTGTAACTAGATATACAATCATGCAGATATATGAAAATCTAATGAAAAAATCACTATGAAACATGTACAACAAAGTAACGTTCATACTATTTGAAATATGCAATTCAGCATTTTGTCCATCCAAACAGGAATTGGAATTGCTTCTCCCCTTGGATTCCAAGTGCCAAATACATAGGCACCCAAACACCAGAATTGTCTTTGAGGCTCAATATCAACATGGCCTGAGATATTTGGCATTGTACCCAATTCAATGCCAAGCTCCTGAATACCTACATCCGAGAGATGACTGTTCTCCACCCTTCACGGGTGCTACAACGTCAAAGTAACTTAGCATTTCCCCACAAAGAGAAAAGTAACTTTAAGCATCTAGTGGAGCGGAAGAGGATTTGTGGCTCTCCGGTGCCACACACCCCTATATGAATATAACATTAAAAATATATTAAAAAAATTAAAAAATCTTGAAATTTGGGCATATGAAACCTGGGTGCCGGTTGTACACACGTGTTTAGTTTCATGGGGAATGAATGTTGATGCTAATGTCAATAAAAAAGACAAAAAATCCGTATGTGTAGAAAAAAAATGAATGTAACGTATGTCGGACTATAATTCCTACGTCGCGGATATCACGGGCACCCATTCCCCACGAAATAAATACAGATGTACAATGGGCACTCAAGTTTCAAATCCCAAAATTTCAGAATTTTTAAAAAAATTCTATTTTTTTAATGCTATTTTCATATAAGGGTGTGTGGCATCCGGGCGCTCCAATACATTTCCCCTAGTGGAGCACTCTACATTGCAAAACAAAATTTCTTCGCCCGAAGAGCTCCTCAATTCGAGAGATAAAAAGTACGCAACTATTGACTAAATTTCTGCACACACACATACTCTACACACACCAACTGAACTACTCCAAAATGACATGGGGCGGCCCATTGCAAGTGAAGTAGGTGATTTTTGTGAAAAGAAGAATAATCCCCGGCCTCAGCATCAATCAATGCATGCAACCATATTTAATAATTATTCAACAGAATCTGATAACATGAATACATAGATCAACCCAAAGCTACCTAGTAACACCTACAATTTTTATAATGTGTCCGAACCGCATGAACATGCACTATCTAATCCGGTGGCCTCACGCAGCTGCCCCGCATCAGGCCGAGAGCACCACCTGGACTGGCTGACCCACAGCGTGCACCTCATGCGCACGCTTTAGATCCGCCGCCGCCATCTTCCACCGTCCAATCTCCAGGAGTGAAAGCCGTTCATCCTAGTATCAATCTAGCATCGCCTCTTGGCGCGACGGCCAACACCTCTTTCGTGCACTTGATGATGAGCTTCTTCCCCCGTGAAATAAAATGGAAATGATGAGTTTCTTCGCATTTCTTCGAGCCAAGAAGCTGATGAAGCCGCCCATCATCTACTATCTTTACATTGCATTGACTTCTATGTGTACTTGTGTAGACATCATCAAGTAACCATTCATATTTAATATTTTCCTTTTCTAAAAGAACTCCCGGCATCTTGAGCCACCAATGTAACAATGTAGTTGTGTAAGTAATTGGCCCGAGATCAATCCAACACAATAAGCGTCGCGTAAATAGCGCATCCTAGAGCTAGCCACTGCATCGTTTTTTACTGTGCTAGCGAGAGGAAAAAGAACAATAGTGGTACGTGCTTTGTGTGGTGTGACTGCTGTACAGCTGTACGTTTCGCCGACCTATGGGTCTGGTTAGGAAAAAAAGAGGGGAGCTCGCTGGACTGGCTGACACACAACCTCTCCTTCCCCTTTCTTTCTCTTGCTTGATTCGGAGTTCCTCTTCTCCATCGCCTCTCGATCCTCTCTTGAGCCCTCACCGTCAACCCATGAAGCCATGGCCTCTTCGCACCCCGCGCCCTCCCACAGCTGATGGTCTAGGCCCCAGCCAAGAGAGAGTAGGAGGAGGACCGCCCCATCGGTCAGAGAAGGCGGGGAGGAGTGGATGCCAGTGAGGGAGGCGGCTTGGCGCTGCCAACTCCCCGCCGGTCTCCTTGCCTCCCACCTGGCGCTGCGTTGGCGTCTAAGAAGTCCACGACAAGGGCAAGACCGACGGGATCGGGCATCACCGGTGCCAAAAGGTGTGCCGCCAAGTGTCGATGCGTGCACGGCGTCGCAACAGCCATGGACGACCGCTTCTTCCCCAGGAACCTTCCCGATTTAGTTTACGCGGCCTGCTCACCATTTCCTGCCCCGACTCTCCAACCGGTTCCTCTGTGCCGCCCTCCGGCCAGAAAATAGTCTTTGATTGTGTTCTCCGTGCCGCCCTCCGGCCAAAAAACAGTCTTTGATTGTGTTCGGGTTGATGTGGTGGTGCGCGCGTGAGGTGCTCGGCTGATTGATTGTGTCCTGCAAGTCGTGAAAGAGACATGGATCACGACGGGGGTCAGGGACGGGTTGTCGTTTTGCACGAGTGTGCTCGGGATGGTGCTCTTGTTGTTCTCGTTTTTGCTTCTCTTTGTGTTGTCATTCATGGCGCGCCGTCTATTTGCTGATGTGTGTTTTGTGTTGCTCAGGTTTCAGTGAGGCGAGCTGCATGTTTATTCTCATGTGCAGATCGTGCGGCGCTCGTGCTTAGTATCGCATAGCCACTCCTCGCCGTCGTGGTCATCACGCGGGGAGTCCTGCTGCTGCACGGGTGCCATCCACTTCTGCGTTCCGGCAATCGCGTGCCTCCCGCGTTCTAAGTGAAGGAAATATGCCCTAGAGGCAATAATAAAGTTATTATTTATTTCCTTATATCATGATAAATGTTTATTATTCATGCTAGAATTGTATTAACCGGAAACATAATACTTGTGTGAATACATAGACAAACAGAGTGTCACTAGTATGCCTCTACTTGACTAGCTCGTTGATCAAAGATGATTATGTTTCCTAGCCATTGACATGAATTGTCATTTGATTAACGGGATCACATCATTAGGAGAATGATGTGATTGACTTGACCCATTCCGTTAGCTTTCTTCATGACTTATACATGTTCCTATGACTATGAGATTATGCAACTCCCGTTTACCGGAGGAACACTTTGTGTGCTACCAAACATCACAACGTAACTGGGTGATTATAAAGGTGCTCTACAGGTGTCTCCAAAGGTACTTGTTGGGTTGCCGTATTTCAAGATTAGGATTTGTCACTCCGATAGTCGGAGAGGTATCTCTGGGCCCACTCGGTAATGCACATCACTTAAGCCTTGCAAGCATTGCAATTAATGAGTTAGTTGCGGGATGATGTATTACGGAACAAGTAAAGAGACTTGCCGGTAACGAGATTGAACTAGGTATTGAGATACCGACGATCGAATCTCGGGCAAGTAACATACCGATGACAAAGGGAACAACGTATGTTGTTATGCGGTCTGACCAATAAAGATCTTCGTAGAATATGTGGGAGCCAATATGAGCATCCAGGTTCCGCTATTGGTTATTGACCGGAGACGTGTCTCGGTCATGTCTACATAGTTCTCGAACCCGTAGGGTCCGCACGCTTAAAGTTTCGATGACGGTTATATTATGAGTTTATGAGTTTTGATGTACCGAAGGTTGTTCGGAGTTCCGTATGTGATCACAGACATGACAAGGAGTCTCGAAATGGTCGAGACATGAAGATTGATATATTGGAAGCCTATATTTGGATATCGGAAGTGTACCGGGTGAAATCGGGATTTTACCAGAGTACCGAGGGGTTACCGGAACCCCCCGGGGGGTTAATGGGCCATAGTGGGCCTTAGTGGAGAAGAGGAGAGGCAGCCAGGGCAAGGGCCGTGCGCCCCTCCCCCCTAGTCCGAATAGGACAAGGAGAGCCCCCCCCTTTTCCTTCTTCTCCTCCACTTCTTTCCCCCTTCTCATATTCCAACAAGGAAGGGAGGGAGTCCTACTCCCGGTAGGAGTAGGACTCCTCCTGGCTGGCCGCACCTACCCCTTGCTCCTTTATATACGGGGGCAGGGGGCACCCTAGAGACACAACAATTGATCGTTTGATCTTTTAGCCGTGTGTGGTGCCCCCCTCCACCATAGTCCACCTCGATAATACTGTAGCGGTGCTTAGGCGAAGCCCTCCGTCGGTAGAACATCATCATCGTCACCACGCCGTCGTGCTGATGAAACTCTCCCTCAACACTCGGCTGGATCGGAGTTCGAGGGACGTCATCGGGCTGAACGTGTGCTGAACTCGGAGGTGTCGTGCATTCGGTACTTGATCGGTCGGATCGTGAAGACGTACGACTACATCAACCGCATTGTGCTAACGCTTCCGCTTTCGGTCTACGAGGGTACGTGGACAACACTCTCCCCTCTCGTTGCTATGCATCACCATGATCTTGCGTGTGCGTAGGAATTTTTTTGAAATTACTACATTCCCCAACACTAAGCGTCGGTCCTCATCATCACGGCGTAAGGTAGCCTCCACAAGGAATTGATCCAGCAACACTCGTACTTAAGCTAGCCTCCAGAAGAATATCTCATCAACGATTTATGTCTATGTTGGTATTGTAAGACTACTTGGTCATGGACATTTCTTCATCAGTTACCATTTTCTGATGTTCATGGTAAGGCGTAGCCGTTGGTGGATTTCTGGTGGACTGTTCCACGTGGCGGTGCCGGTGCGTGAGCGAGCTGCTAGACCGCATGTTGCGGCAGCGCTTCGATACTTCTTCTGGTTCCTGGAGTGGGCGCTAGCCTATGGGTTGGGCACCTCAAGTCAGACTCATCGCCGGTACTTCTTCCGGTTCCTTGAGGTTTGGTATCCATGCCCCCCTGTTAGAGCAGTGGAGAGAGATGCGACATGGACTGAGGGAGCTCTCGGCACCGGCATAAGAGATTGATCTGCGCCCCGGTTTCTCTATGATTACATGAAGGATGTTTTTTGTTGTTTGTTGGTTCTGTGTGCGGGAGCTCGATGATTGGGGGAGTTTAGATCTGTGGTTTCATTCTCAAATTCTATTCGTATGGATAGAGATAGAGATGAGAAGGTAGGTCCCCTGTTCATGTAGGTTTTCTCTGTACCAGTAAGTGTTTGTTTGATTTTTTTCCATGTAGATTCTCACTGATTTTGCCTTAGCCTATGTTCTTAGTCTTCATCCTTTTATTTTCAGTTTACGAGATTTCAGTATTTGATTCACTTATTCTTGGTTTGGCAGATATTCAGTATCTCTGTTCTTATTATTCATTTTTTTATTTCTCAGATTAGGATTTGAGTACCTTTTATTTTATTAGTCATCAGTTTTCTTCTTTATTCAATCATATTCAGCCTTAGTTCTTGTTCAGTCTTTCTTAATTTTCTTTTTTCCTTAGTATCTAGTTTTCCTCTTTCTTCAGTCATATTCAGTCACACTCTGTTTAGTCTTCCATTATCTACTTCAGTCTATAGTGCTCCTTGTGCATATATACTTCGCTTTGCTCATTCTTATTTCTTATCTTTGTTCTGTCATTTTGTATCGGCATAACCAATAATTCACAAGATCATCTAATCCACATAGGCAAAGGAAGGTTTTTCGTAGTAAAATTCAGTATAGTGGAGGGAAAGGTTTTTCGTTGTAAAATTCACTACACTAGAGGAAAAAGTTTCAATGTTATTATCTAATTGTTTCAAGGTTTTTCTTAGTCATGACTTTCTTTTCTCTACCAGCTTTAGGGGGAGGTCCATCTAATTTGACTTTGCCCTGGGCTCTCTGCAGATGGGCTAAACAACCAGATTTGGTCGATTAGTTGGACCTATAAATATTTTTTTCTGATCCCACCACACTTTATATAGAGAAATAGTATTTTTTTTCATATTGTTACTTTTTTGTTTCCTTTTGTGATTATTGCTCATAATGTTAAATGTTTGTTAGGATGCCAACATATATTATTAGTATCTTGCAGTTCTTTTCAGTAAATCTTCAGTCTCTTCTTTCTCCGGTCACCTTTGGTGCACATGTTTCTTCATTATTTCAGTAACTACCTTCTCATCATTCCGCCTTCAATTCCCAAATCCCTGCTTATCAGTTATCCCTTTGTATGCATCAGTGATCAATATTTCTCTCCAGCCTCATTATTTCATTAAGTCCCTGCTCTACCCAGCCTTCATAAATTCAGTATGCCCCTACTCATTATGTATATAGACTTTTTTGAGCATTCTTATTTTTTATCTTTTTGTTTCACCATCAGGTCTTATTACTAACCAGAGGAAGTTTCTTCTCTCACTTCTTCAAGCAAGAACAAGGTTTCAACTTCGGTTTAGCGCATGTTGTTTCAGATGTGTTATGTAATAGTACTACATAGAATGGTTTTTTTGCTTCAAGAAGTGTTATGTAATAGTACTATGTATTTTCTGAAAATAGTTCCTTTTGTTCTGTTTTTTTTCACTAGACATTGATGCTATTTGTGCTTCTTTAGCAGTGACACCATAGTCAATTTTCATTTTTTGTCTTTTAGCTACACTAAGCCTTTGATTTGTTCGTACCATTAGGCTGTAGGGAAATATTACTATATGTAACATGCATTTTTTTGTTCTTATAGGCTGCTGCTTCTCATTTCTCAAATTTATTTCTTAATGCAGCTTCATTCAGATTTATGTGAATATAAGCGTAAGAGGTCTAGTGGGAATGCTACAAAATAATTGCAGATGTGAGTATCCGGATCGCATTGCTGTTGGTTGTCTCTTGCGATTGCGTACAACGGGCTTCTGACAAAGCCAAGTCATGGCCTCATGAGGTTGCTTTTGGATTAACTGTAGTGCATCCTACCAGTTTATGCTCCATGTGAGAGTCGTACATATCCTCACTAGATGTACCAAAATATCACATGGAAACCAAGTTTCGGTGGAAACCGGTGAAAACCACAAGGAAACGATGTTTTAAAGTTTTGAAAAAATCTCAAAAAAATATGAGACGTTAAGAGTGTGATGTTCTAGTACCATGTGAAATTCCCAAGTTCAAACACAATAGCATTTATGAGGTACGAAAAAAACAAAATCAGCATTAAATAGTGCCAAACAGTACACGTCACTATTCATTGCTGAATTTGTTCTTTTCATAGCTCGTAAATGGTAATGCGTTTGAACTTGAAAATTTTCATGGTAATAGAACATCACCCTCTAAACATCCTGAATTCTTCTCAGATTTTTCTGAAACTTTTAAATGTGGTTTCCACGAAGTTTTCTTTGAAACTTGGTTTCCACAGGATATTCTCTCGTACCCCTGCCTATGATGGTTCTGAACTCAAATAATATAGTATATGTATATTTGATCAATGTGGTACTATTATATCCTAATGTTATACCATATGCCGATATTGATGTACATGAGTGAGACTAAGGACCAAACATGGCAGCCCAATGTGTTGAAACAAGATAAGTGCGCACAGGCCCTTTTCAGGTGGCGCCCCAACCTCTAGTAGTGGATCAAAAGTGGGCAGTTACTCAAGCAGACTACAAAGCAAAATAGACCTCATACAATCATTCAGAACAAGGATAACAACCACCAGGAAGAGGCCCATGACTTACATTGTTGGTGACACTGAATGGTCAGTCTCTGCATGTTAAACATACTATACACTCATTACACATAGTAGTCAACTAGCACATAATGCGTTCGCACAATCCAAAAACTAAACTACCAATGCACTTCAACCTACGCTTAACTTGTGTGAGAAGAAAGGCACCAAGATCAACTGGCAAAGAAGTGGGAAGAAACTCTCCCCAACATCCCCTTGCACATTTCCTAGCAACTCCTCCTTTCCATCCCTTCCCCATAGATATTAGAATGAGCACCTCTTCTCAACACACAGTCTCTCCCAGCTGCTAATCCTGCTTCTAAAGTAGAGATTTTGTTCAAAAGGGAGCAAATCTCATCATCAAGTAAGAAGGCATCCATCTCGACAAATTTTACGTTGTCATCATCAATCAAAGCTTCTTTGAATGACTGCAATGCCGTGAAGAGGACAGGGGTAGCTTCTTCCGTGCCCACAGGACCATCATCTCCAACAGTGTCCCTGGCAACTTCAGTTTCTGAATCCCCCTGTGGCATTAGAGTATTCATGCATGTAAGAGTGTTCTATAGACAATTTTGTGCAGGACAATAGATTCTAATGATACGTACTTATCAGTTTATCTGGTTTTACATAAGCAATGAAAGTGAAGATACTGCTACACCACTGCCATCTCATAGTGATTAGCATTATAAAGTAAGTGTAAAGGAGATTTTCAGGGGAGAAAGATTTGCAGTCTCAAATAACGGCAACGCAGCACTTCTTGTATTATATAATCTGCACAAACCCTGATGCTAAATATCCTTTTGAGTTTAAACCTGATGATGAAAATTGAAAACATTGCATCCTAATTGATAAAGTCAGACATGTTACTGCATGAAAACTAAAAGTCAATAGCTGATTTTCACAGCAAAACAATAACCCAATGGTCACAAGTAAGGCAATTGCTCACATATGAGGAAACTTTACCGGCATCTTCATACATAAGCATGGACTCACCTTGTCGTGCATCAAGGAAGGAGGCCAGGCCATGATGTATGGATCAGCAGAGAAGTGAATACCACGTGTTTTCTCGAAGAGCAACTTCACCTCTGCTGTTTCCAGGCAAAAGGATAGGAACCACTCAGAAGAAGATTTCATACCCCTGTCATAGATAACAGACAGGTACACAAACCCATCAGTGACGTTCATATGCTCTCCAACGTCAGCATTATCCAGGACTGAACGCTTAGTGATCTCCTTAACAATTGTGTGCAATTGAAACATCTTGTGCAGCATAAATCTCTCGATGCCCTCATCGTCGGGTGTCCAGAGCCAAACAGAAAGCGTGAATTCCTTCACATCTACGATACAGAGGTTCCCATCCTTGGTTTGACCAAGCTCAAAGCTGAAGAATGTGTATAGCCTCAAGGGCGGTGGCAGATACATTCGAGAGAACTGAAAGGTGACGGTGTTGAGAGCGAGAATGCAGTTTTTGCTCTGTAACCAACAGATGAACCCATTGGCAAGCTTAGGAATCGTGCGCCCCCATGCAGCAAACCCCCCGGACTCGGGGAAGATCTGCCACTTCATGGCGTGAGATGAGAATACGGCCACACGCGCGCACGCCCATGAGCGATCGTGACGGACTCAGACCACACGGGATGGCCTCTGGTCCTCTTGGTCGGGAGGGAGCGTGTAGAACTCGAGCCAGGCGTCGATGCCTTCGCGGGGCGTCTTGGGGTAGATATCCAGGGCCTGCGTCGGTGCTCCAATATTCAGTGGGCTGTAGGAGGCAGTCTGATCGGTGCTCCGGTTGACGAAGGCGACGTAGCCGTCGGAGTAGGGAATTTGGGAATCTGTCCCCCACTCGGAGGCGTCGTCGTCTCTGAGTAAATCGGCGAAGGAGGCAGTGGTGTCCGGGTCGGGGCTGCGGCTGGCGGAAGGGATGACGGCGTGCATGTAGGGTGTGAGAAAGAGGGCGAGGAGAGGCGGCGCGTGGAGCTCGCGGAAGCGGCGGCGAAAGGCCGGGGAGGAGCGGACTAGGCAGAGGAAGGGGCGGCAGGTGAAGGCCGCGCGGACAAGGGTCGGGAGGTCCGGTAGGCGGAGGAAGATCTCACGGAGGAGGTCGTCAGTCAAAGAGCTAATGCTGGTTGGCTCGGGCGGCGGCGGCGGCGGCGAGGGTGGCTGTTGGGACTGGGAGGCCATGACTGTGGACCGTGGAGTTCAAAGAATGGGGAATGTGGGAGAAGCCTGGTACTGTGTTCTTTTTCTTGGATGGGCATATCTGGCGAACGTTTGCCACAGGACGTGGCATTTGCGAACGTTCGCCTCACAGTTTCGGTGCTTTTTGAAAGCCTGGGTGGCTTTGTTTGCAAAACTTCCATGGCACTTGTTTAATTTTAGTGTAAAAAAGTCATCCAAAACTGCACCGTTGGATCCAGATCGTGTGCCAGCTAGAGGGGTCGCTGGCAGATTCTCCCCGGTGGCCACAGTTCGCAAGCTACCATCTGCCTTTTTCCTGCTAGCGATTTTTAGAACTCTTTTTAGAACTCTTTTTAGACAAAATTAGAACATTCTTCTTTTTTAGAATGAACTTTATTCAACTAAAACGCGGTCGACATACAAATAAAATTATGGGGGATCTAACAGACACAAATGCCGCCCCAAAGTAAGAATAACATAATCTATAGCAAGGTCATGAGCCTCCAGATATGCTCTTTTTTTCATGATCGAAAGTACCTTCGGATTTCTCGTACCCCTTCGTCTCTTGCGTCTCGCGCGAGGGCATAGGGATTTCACGCCTCCTGTTGGTGCCGCCACAGATCGGCTTCGTCTTCTGTGGTCTTAGGGCCATAGAGGCACGATGGATCTTGGCACTTGTCGACGGGAGGGCTCCTGCTTCATTTTTAGGTGTTTGTTTAGTGTTTGTGTCATGCTCAGGAAGACGAAATGACAACGGCTCTCTACAGAAATAAGGTTATCTCCGGCTAGCCTATATTCTGGTGGCATCTAGCACCATCGGAGGGCATGTGGAGGTGTGTCTCAGACGGATCTCGTGGGATTCGGTCGGCGCATGCCTTCAGTGAATCCACTTGGATCCGGCCTTTGTTCATGTGTCTTCGGGTTGGATCCTTTTGATTTTCCGCTTTGCTTCATCAGCCGGCGGTTGCTGTTCTGGTGCTCTGGTCCTATTGGGCCTTGGCCCGACGAGTTCCTGATGGTCTACTACAACAAGGTTTCCCGGCTCTGGTGAGGGAGGGCGATGACGAGGCACACTTTTGACTCGCTCCGGTACTTGCGGTCGTCGCTAGGTGGTCTAGAGACCTGAATGTAATTTTTATTTATATTGCTCATTGTGCTGCCTTCACAGATAATGAATAGATCGGAAGTTTTTTCCAAAAAAAATTCAGAAAAGTCTTCCATCTTCAACGTTATCTCCTGAATGATGGCATTGCTTACCCCTCTATATGCACTCTTGAGATGATTTACAGTAGCATCCGAGTCGGTTGTTATATGAATTCTGCTCAAATACAAGTCAGGTGCCAAATCCATCCCCTCTCTGAAGTCCATCGCTTCTAAAATGTCTTCCTAACTATATCCTGGGTCACCACCACTGAAGCTCCAAGAAAAAAACCCTGATCGTCCCGACATATGGCTGCACAAGATCCTCTGTCTTGGTTCCTCAAAACTGCAGCATCAATCGTTGAGTTTCATATACAAACCTAGACCGGAGCTTTCCAAGTTCTTCTAACTTGTCTTTGAGCTGCAACAGGAGCAACTACTGCTGACCTGGGCATGCTACTCGGCCATAAAACCTCTGAATTAGGCCTAAAAACACCCAAATTAAATTAAACATGTTTAGTGGTAAGTGAAAAATGCGTTCATGAATTACCTTTCGAGTTTCGACGCGCCCACCATATTGCCCAGAGTGCGGCCGATATCTGAATGAACTTCATTAGCTCCATTAGCGATAATCTCGTATCAGCTTGCCTGCATGCACTAAGATGTTCTACAAGCTCATCATCCGATAACCCCCCTCCCCCCACACACACTTGGACATGTTGCAATCTATTAGTGCATGGTGCCATTTTCCATAGCAGAGCTTCGTGCTCATTGGATTCGGGTGACACCGTGGGCTCTCTCAGTGGGTGCATTTCTTGTGTCCTCCTTAAAGCTCAAGCCTGCGACGTGCCTACCTTTTTGTTGGGTTGTGATAAGACTGGCGGAAAGTGCAAGGTTAATTGAGATCTCGTCTATAAGGCAAGATTTATGGTGGCCTGGGAGTGCTCAACCTCCAAAAATTTGCGACCGTCCTACGCGTGTGTTAGCTCTGGTTCGGATGGGATGATCCACCTAAGGCTTGGTCTGGCTTAGGAACGCTTTGCACTAGCAACGACAAAGATACCTTTGCTGCTGCCACACAGGTGTGCATGAGAGATGGAAATAAAGCTAAGTTCTAGGAATCTCCATGGTTGGATGGCCTCTGGCCTAAAGGCATTGTGCCAAATATTGGGTCCGCCAAATTGACACTTGACATGGGCTAACTTTGGCCCATATTCAGCAATTTGCAACCCTTTGGGAGATGCTTGCTGATGTAACCCTTAACTAGGGTACCCAAGACACCATAACTTGGAAGTTCACCAACAATGGCGAGTACTCCGCCTCCTCGGCTTACATGGCGCAATTTGTATGTCTCTACAATCTGGAAGATGTAGGCTCCTTTGCACATTTTTTTTGCTTGGTTAACCTTCCAAAATCGTGTTTGGACAGTCGATGATTTATTGTGCCAATGTTTGCCAAACTGCAATTTGTGCCCTCTCTGCAAGCAAGTGCAAGAATCTGCTGCTCACCTCCTATTCCAATGTAGGTTCACTGTCCGTATTTGGACCGCAATCTGCACTTGGCTTGGCATCCTTGACTCCTCGCCAATGATTCGGCGTCATGAAGACTCGGTTAGAGATTGGTGGCTCAAGACGGTAAAATGGTGGAGGTGACCGCATGAAGGCCGTCGCCTGCTTGATGATGCTTGTCTCATGAGAAATTTGGAAAGAGCACAACTCAAGGATTTTTCAAAATTTCTCCGCAGCAACTTCCATTGTTATCGCAAAAATCAAAGAGGAGGCCCATCTTTTGACTTTGGCAAGAGCCAAGCAGCTTTGTATTTTTATGTCGTGAGAGTCGACTTCTTCTTTTTGCTGTCTCGCGGCTTATTTCTAAACATTTTTCTTAATCAATGAAAATGAAATTCTTTTGCCTTGTTTCAAAAAAGAAAAACTCAAAAACAAAGCCATAACGCCTCCGATGAAAGAAGAAAACTCCAAACCGTCGATGCCGATGAGTTTAGCCACCATTGGAACTCATAAATGTTTGCAGGCGATGTACAACTCCTGCTCGTGGTCGTTCACAGTGGTCAGTGGACGAATTGAAATCTTCATGAACGTAAAACATTACATGTTATTGGGGTACAGTTCGACACACAAAACACCACAGGTGAAGGGGGCACGCGGACGCAGACGCACGGCCAAGTTGTTTGTCTGATGCAATGTAACGACAGCGCGGGCGGGGGTTGCCGTGCCGGTAATATCAAGTGAAAACCACATCTTCAGTGGAAGCTTGGAAACCTAAGTGCAGGCCGTTGGATCCAGTATGTATGGACTAGATCTATACAGAACTGCTACGTGCTATTTGCGATAAAACACCCGCTGGCAGCTTTGATTTTTTGCACATAGCCCCTCAATGCTATGCTAGCAGAATTAGAAGCCTGCCCAACAGTACTCTGCCCAACAAAGAAAAGTATGCACAGGAATGAATACATGACAGTGCAAACAGAACAGTTGCAATTCTATTAAAATCTTGGCCGTCCAAATATGTAGGCATGTTAGAGTGAGAGGCAGCAAAATGAATCATCAAAAGACAAATCTTGTGCGTTCAAATATGCAGGCACGTTTGAACATGACTTTTTTTTTTCTTTTGACATCACGTTTGAACAGGACACATGCACGTTTTAACATGACTTTTCAGTCATGTTAAACATGACTTTTAACATGCACGTTTTAACATGACTTTTCAGTTACCCGCAGAAAAAACGTGACTTTTCAGTCTCTACTAGCCCAATTAGCTGAACGGGATGGCTCAGCCTCCATCGAGATTATTCTGTACCGAGGTACAACCGTACAAGATGGTTGTGGGGTTCTATTTGCAATTTGTACAGTTTTTCATCTGACAACCCACATTCTCTATCCAACGGCCCAAGATGAAGTTTCCATGTTTTCACTGAATGTATGGTTTCCACTAGCAGGAGGGGTTGCCGCCGTTGATTATTTGTTGTGCGCGTCTCTTGTGTCGTGCTCAAAAAGGAAGCCATGATTGCCGCTGATGAAAGAAGAAAACTCCAAACCGCCGATGCCGATGAGTTTCAGCCACCATTGGAACTTGTAAATGCTTGCAGGTGATGTACAGCTCTGCTCGTTGTCGTTGATAGTAGACGAATTGAGATCTTTATGAAGTAAACATTGCATGTTATTGCAGTACATTTTTTGGCATACAAACACGACGGGTGAAGGGAGCACGCGGACGCACGGCCACGGTGTTTGTCCGATGCAATGTAATTATGGCGCGGGCGGGGCTGCCGGTATATCAGACATCGACGTTGCAGGAGGGGCTGCCGAAGAGCGGCGCCTCGGGGACAGCGGCGGCGCCGACGTTGCCCGGGGCCTTCCGGACGCCGACGAGCAGGTCGCAGCGCGCGTACATGGAGCGCCACCCGCTCCGGAACGGCTCGGACACGAACCGCACGCGGCCGAGCAGCACCACCCGCAGCGACACCACGCCGTAGGACACGTCGTTGGCCAGGGCCGCCGCGGTCTCCGGCGACACGGGCACGGGGGCCGCCCCGCCACCCCCGATCACAGGCGCCACCACCACCGCGCTGTCCGGGTCCTGCACCAGCGGCGGCATCTCCGCCGGCGCCGTGATGGCCTCCCCGCGGTACACCACGTACGCCGTCAGCCGGTCGTACCGCGCGGACGACCGCCCGCTGGGGTTGCGGATGACGAGGGCGCACTGGAACGACGCCGCCACGGCGTTCGGCGTCCGGGCACCCGCGCTGACACCGGCGGCCGGCAGGCCCGCGGAGGGGCCGGTGACGTTGGAGAGCGAGTACACGGCGATGTTGGTGACGGTGAAGGCCGGGCTGTTGGGGCGGTACACGAGGTAGAGCACGAGCGCGATGACGCCGGCGAGGAGGATTAGAAGCAGGAGGACGGAGCAGATGGTGCTCAGGGCCCCGCGGGAGCCCGTGCTGCCGTAGTAGCTGTAGCGGCGGCGGCGGGCGGGCTTCAGGTCGTCGGCGTGGACGGCCTTCCCGCCTTTGTGGTGGTCGGCTGGCTCCGGCGGGAGGTGGTGTTCTCCCATGTTCGATTCGGGCGAAGCTTAGCTTTGGGCTCTCGAACGAGGCGTATATCAGTAGGTGTGTATCAGAGGGATAGATATGACAAGCTGCTGTGTTCCATTGTGTGTGCGCGCGTCAGCCTATCTGCTGATGCATGCGCTCGCGCGGAAAGCCGGGTGTCCGATCGGCGGTCTTTGGATGGAGCGGCACTTCACGCTCCAGCTGTGCGCGCCCGCAAGCAAGATCGGTGATCAGTCTTCGCTAGATATTTTTAGGTGGGGGAGGGGTGGGAATCTTTAAATGCAAAAAAACTCATTGCAAATGTCCAAAAAAGGAAAAAAATGATGAAAATTAAAAACTCATACTGACGATGGCACCTGCACCACGGTGAACCGAGGCGGAAGCACCGTGATTGACACCCCTTTGCCCCGTAATCCGACCGGTCAGATCTGAAGAAGCACAATCCTCGCACACACCCCATGGCTTTTTCGTCCCTCAATGCATGACGCATATACTTTTTAAAAAATGATATTTTATCATGGATTATATACTTATATTTCACAAAATATATATCATCGGGTTAGTATTTCAGCAAAGTCTCCCATGATACAATAAAAAATAGTGAGAAAGTTAAATAACACAAAACGAGGGTGGCATGTAAAAGGAAATAGAGGGAGTAATTCTATATGACGACAAATTCATGACGTGTACTATGCACGGCAAGAAATAGCAACCTAGTTATTTTGCAGGTGAAGAGAATTGCTAAAAACTTAGTATGCTTAAGTTTTCCATTCAATGTCTAAATTATTTCCCTCTCGAAATGCAGAAAACGATAAGATGAGTTTGATGATGATAGTGCTTGTCATGGTTGGCGCTTGTTGTTGTGAGTCCTTATTGGTATACACAATCATACATGTTGGCATTGTGTGGTTCGGAAAATATATGATTATTCATGCCCTATTCACGGTCAACATAGAAAATCAATCTAAGCACCAACACCAATGCAAAAAAAAAAGGATAAATAATTGCAGTGATGGATGGTTTTTGATTAGAACCAAGAGATTTTGTTGCTGCTAAAATGTCATTCTTTACTTCCTCAAAATACTTCAAACTATTAATGTATATATAATTGTACACTAAATTAAGTGTATGTAGGGAATTGGATTGAAATGTCGGCTGCACAAAGCAGAAAAGAGGACTAAGGGCTGAGGATTCTAAAATAATATATGGCATACTATTATGTTGAACCATTGAAATATTTATGTTCTCATTTAAACGCACTATATGTCACCATAGGTTGGTTGCTTCAAGAGTTAATAATGGACATGATGGTGTATCGGTTGCATTCCCAACAATGGACATCATATTTTTGTTTCGTGGTAATGCACAATATTCAACTGTATGGTACAACATGGCATTGGCTCAGAAGACATCAGATCTTCCTTCTTGGCCCGGGGGGGGGGGCATCATGGGCGGCGAACGCCTCCTCCCACTTGATGGCGGTGATGGATCGACACGAACACAGGGGGAGTGATCAGGGTGGAGAGCGGGGCGGTGGCGGAGGACTCCTCCTTGGCGGTTCATGGGGAGTATGGTGTGATGGAGAGAGGGAGCCATGTGGTGAAGGTAAGGTGGGCCTTATCCAGTTTTAAAGGAGATGGTTCCGGCGAGAAATGTCCTGCTACGGCAGAAACCGAGTGGTAGGGGGTGGGGTCTGGCAAGAAAAGGGAAGGGTGCGCCGTGGGGTGGGGTTTTTGTGTTCGGACCGCATATTGGAGATATCATGGTGGATAGTCCAGACAAACACATTTCTCTCCCACATATGTTCTGGATTAGGGAAACTCCGGACTGTCCCGGCCGTTGAATTTTGGGGCGCCTGCTGGGCGCCCCTTTGATGTCCGAACTCAACCGGATGTATGGAGAGAAATGAGCTTGGACCTTAGAGACGACTCAAATCATTTGTTTCATTTATATGTATTATATCTCGTAGCAATGCACGACCGTTCTACTAGTATTTTTAGGTGGGGGAGGGTTGGTGTGACGCCCGGATAATTAAGCTACAGTAATTCTATGCTAACGATGCCACATCACTTCAATTACTGTTGCTAATCTCGCTTTAGTTCAAAACCGATTCAAATTCAAATCCAAAATCAAGCAAACAATAAAAGTTTTCGAATTGAAACTAAAATGTTCGGAGTGAACCAAATAAATCAAATGTAATATCGATGGAGAAACCACACTTTTATAAAAGGTTTGAATGCTCTAAAATGATTTAAGCGGTAACTAAAACATTATTTAAATGCCTTTGGTATTTTATAAAATATTAAACTATTTTACTTTGGGTTAAAACCTTTCGTGGTAGAGGGTTATTTTAAAACGTTATTTTAGGAACTATTTTCATATTATACTAACTAAAAATAATGTGGAACTAAAAATAAAACAGAAAAGAATAGGAAAATTAAATAAAAAATAAAAACAAAAGAAGACCCCTGGCCAACCAGGCCAACAGGCCCAGCTGGCCACCCACGTGGCCCAACTGGTCAGCCGGCCCAACCGCTGCCTACTTACACCCCACCCCAAGAAACCCTAACCCATGAACCCCCACTTCCCCCTCGCACCCCCCCATTCTGGATCGGGATCGAGCGGCGCCCAATGCCGCGCCCGCGTCACCGCTGGCCTCCTCCAGCACCACCTCGTCCCCGCCGTACTCGTCGCACTCGACGCCTCGTCCGCCGTCGCCCGAAGGCCTCCCCATTGACGGACCACCCCGCCGCCGCTCGTCCCCGAGCTCCTCCGCCTCGCTCGTTGCCCCTTCCTCGTCTCCCCCTCGACGGCTCCATCGAGCCACGCCGACCCCCCTGCCCGCCAACGCCGGTGAGGGCCACGCCCTCCCCTCTCTCCCCTGTCTCGCACGCGCACCGGCGCCGTACTTCACCGCGCCCAACGCATGCTCATAGCGCCCGGCGACCCCCCTGCGGCTCTCTGCAATCCGCCGCACACGCTCCCCGCGAGCCCCCATCCGTGACCCTGCACCCTGCCGCGCCCTCGCAGCGCGCCTGCAACCACCCGCGCGTGGCCGTCGCTGCCCGACCGCGCTCCGCGCCGCACCGGCCGCGTCTCGCGCTCCCCTGCCCATGGTCGTTCGCTCCTCGCCGTGCCGAACCCCCTCCCCCACCGTGGCCTGGCCGCGCCCGTGCCATGGCGCTGCTTGGCCGCCCTGCTGCCCCAGCCCTGCTCGGGACGCCGCCCGCGCGGCCCCTGGCCGCCGGTGCTCGCGCCCGCGAGCCATGTGGCTCTGCTCCGCTCCACCCCCCGTTAACCCGCGCCCGATAAGCCCCCTGGCCAAATGACAAGGGGACCCACCCCAGAACGAATTAAAAAAGGAGTTAAAATAAATAAAAGTAATTAATTAATTAGTTAATTAAGTTAATTAATCCTATTTAACTAATCTAATTAAAATGAATTAACCTAATCATTTAGTTAACTATTTAACCATGTTTAATTAACCTGAGACTATGACGAACGGGCCCCACGTGCCAGGGTTGACCTAGTCAACCTGTAGACCTGCTGACATCATGCTGATGTCACACTGACCCAATAATTACCTTTTCTAATTAATTAAAATCTGTTAATTCCAAAATTGAACTAAAACTTTAAAAATTAATATAAAATAATCCGTAACTCGGATGAAAATACTTTATACATGAAAGTTGCTTAGAACGACGAGACGAATCCGGATACACAGCCTGTTCGTCGGCCACACATCCCTATCATAGCGAAGACTCAACTGTCCCCCCGGTTCATCTGTCCGAAAACGCGAAACACCGGGAATACTTTCCCGGATGTTTCCCCTCTTTGCCGATATCACCTACTACCTTGTTAGGGCACATCTAGCACCGTGTTTGTCATGTTATGCTTTGTGATGCTTTGATTGCTCTGTTATTTATTGTATTCCTCCTCCATTACTTCTTTTTGGTAGACCCTGAGACCGATGCCGGTACCCCTGTGATCGACTACATCGACGACGAACCCTTCTTGCCAGAGTAACCAGGCAAGCCCCCCCCCTTGATCACCAGATATCGCCTATTCCTTCTCTCTACTGCTTGCATTAGAGTAGTGTAGCATGTTACTGCTTTCGGTTAATCCTATTCTGCTGCATAGCCTGTCTTTGTTGCTACAGTTGTTACCCTTACCCGCAATCCTAAATGCTTAGTATAGGATGCTAGTATTACATCAGTGGCCCTACACTCTTGTTCGTCTGCCATGCTATACTACTGGGCCATGATCACTTCGGGAGGTGATCACGGGCATATGCTATATACTTTATACTGTTACATTACTTATGATACTGTTCGGAGATGGGGGCTGAAGGGGCAGGTGGCTCCATCCCGGTAGAGGTGGGCCTGGGTTCCCGACAGCCCTCAACTGTTACTTGTGGCGGAGCGACAGGGCATGTTGAGACCACCTAGGAGAGATGTGGGCCTGGCCCTGGTCGGTGTCCGCGGTTACTTCATAATAACACGCTTAATGAGATCTTGGTATTTGATCTGAGTTGGGTCATTGACCTTATACACACTAACCGCCACGTGGGACAAGATATGGGCAACCGGCGTCGTGGTATCAGCCGAAGCTCTTTTTGACGTCAGCGACTGAGCGGCGCGCGCTGCATTGGACCGTAAGCCCACGCTTATATTAAGGGGGCTAAGTCTGCTTCCAGCCGCGTACGCAACATGCAGGTGTGCAATGGGCGATGGGCCCAAACCCCTGCGCGCATAGGATTTAGACCGGCGTGCTGACCTCTCTGTTGAGCCTGGGTAGGGCTACGACATGTTGATCTCTCAAGGTCGGACATGACCTAGCACTACTAGGGAAAAGCTTATACACAGACGCTTACTAGCAGCGCGGGTTTATACCCCTCGCTACTGCTACTCACTAGTAGCGCGGGTTTTTAAACCTCGCTACTACTAAGTTGATAGCAGTAGCGCTGGTTTTTAACCCTCGCTACTACTAAGCGGTCTCTACCGTGCCCCTCGGGACATGCGATAGTACTAGCGCGGGTCTCTAACCCTCGGTACTACTAAGTTGATAGCAGTAGTGCTGGTTTTTACCCCTCGCTACTACTAAGCGGTCTCTATCGTGCCCCTGGGCCATGCCATAGTAGTAGCGAGGGTTTATAACCCTCGCTACTACTAAGTTTTTACCCCTCGCTACTACTAAGAGGTCTCAACCGTGCCCCTCCGGGACATGCCATACTAGTAGCGAGGGGTAGAAACCCTCGCTACTACTAAAGGTCCCATTTTAAAACTCTACCCCCCTTGTGGATCGCCTTTTTGGTTTTGTAAAAAGCAAAAGAAAATGATAAAAACTTCAAAAATTAAAATCCTTCGAGATGTAGTTATGTTACTACATCTACTACTTAGGAAAATTTAAAAACTTAAATTTGTACATGTTTTGCAAAAAAGTGTAGGGAAAATGTAAAACGGCTATAACTTTTGCATACGATGTTAGAAAAAAACGTATAATATATAAAGATGTTTCAAAAATTAAAATCCTTTGAGATGTAGTTATGCTACTACATCTACTAGTTAGGAAAATTTAAAAAACTTAAATTTGGACATGTTTTGCAAGAAGTGTAGGGAAAATGTAAAACAACTATAACTTTTGCATACGATGTCAGAAAAAAATGTATAATATATCAAAATGTTCAGCACAAAAATCCAGATCCGATGGAGACTGCCTACGACCTATTTGCAAATTTTGAGAATCCTCAAATTCTAAAAGGAAAAAGTTATGCTCAAATTTTAGTTTTTTTAATTTTGGTCAAATCTGGTCAAACTGTGGTCAAACTTCTTATTCAAGAAGTATTAGTGTTACTAAATAATTATTCAAGAATATTAGTGTTACTAAATAATTATTTTAGTTTTTTGGAATTTTGGTCAAATCTGGTCAAACTGTGGTCAAACTATGGTCAAAATGTGGTCAAACTACTTATTCAAGAAATATTAGTGTTACTAAATAATTATTGTTTTTTAGAATAATAGTTTTAAACTCAAACAGTGAAATGTGTGACTTCATGCTCAAGCTAAACTCCCGAGGGTTAATAGGATTGACATCTTACTATTGTCATGAAAACAACAAGTGCAGACTTGGAATCGAGGGAGAATAGAACCCGGAAGTTAAGCGTGCTCAGGCTGGAGTAGTGAGAGGATGGGTGACCGTCCGGGAAGTTAGATGATTTGGAATGATGAGGGGTGATTAGAGATTAAATTGAGCAGCGATGAGGGGTGATTAGAGATTAGAGGTTAAAATAATTCAGAAATTTGAAAATTCGGGCAAAAAAATAAAAAAAATTCAAATTTATTTTTCAAAGAACTTAGTAGCGCGGGCGCGCTACTACTAACGGACGTAGTAGTAGCGCGGGTGGCACCCGCGCTACTGCTATACGTTAGCTGTAGCGCCTTATTAGTAGCGCCGGCCCCCGCGCTACTAGTAGGCCCAAAACCCGCGCTGCTGCTAGGCTTTTCCCTAGTAGTGTAGGAAAGTGTGCTCGGCCAGAGGGATCGAGCGTGTCGGGTAATGTGGTGCACCCCTGCAGGGAAGTTGATCTATTCGAATAGCCGTGTCCACGGTAACAGGCGACCCAGAGTTGTACCTTGACCTTATGACAACTAAAACCGGATACTTAATAAAAGACACCCTTTCAAGTGCCAGATACAACCCGGTGATCACTCTCTCACAGGGCGACGAGGGGAGGATCGCCGGGTAGGATTATGCTATGCGATGATACTTGGTGAACTTACCATCTACTCTCTTCTACATGCTGCAAGATGGAGTCTGCCAAAAGCGTAGTCTTCGACAGGATTAGCTATCCCCCTCTTATTCTGGCATTCTGCAGTTCAGTCCACCAATATTGCCCCTTTACACAGATACCCATGCATATGTAGTGTAGATCCTTGCTTGCGAGTACTTTGGATGAGTACTAACGGTTGCTTTTCTCCCTCTTTCCCCCCTTTCCTTTTTACCTGGTTGTCGCAACCAGATGTTGGAACCCCGGAGCCAGACGCCACCGTCGACGACGACGCCTACTACGCCGGAGGTGCCTACTACTACGTGCAGGCCGCTGACGATGACCAGGAATAGTTTAGGAGGATCCCAGGCAGGAGGCCTGCGCCTCTTTCGATATGTATCCCAATTTGTGCTATTCATCTTATGGCAACTTGTTTAACTTATGTCTGTACTCAGATATTATTGCTTTCGCTGACTCGTCTATGATCGAGCACTTGTATTCGAGCCCACGAGGCCCCTGGCTTGTATTATGATGCTTGTATGACTTATTTTATTTTAAAGTTGTGTTGTGATATCTTCCCGTGAGTCCCTGATCTTGATCGTACACGTTTGCGTGTATGATTAGTGTACAATTGAATCGGGGGCATCACAAGTTGGTATCAGAGCCGACTGCCTGTAGGAATCCCCCTTCCACACTCCTTGGTCGAAGTCGAGTCTAGACATTGCAAAACTTCTACTAACTTGGCTGTGCGGCTTATGGGCCCACGTCGCCATTGGGTGGTAGTAGGATCTTTTATTTCTCGTCTATACTCTGGGACTCTGATCTCTCTTCTATTCGGGTTAAAATGGTTTTACTAACTCTAACATTAGGATCTTGTGATCACATCCACCTGGAGTTCCCCTTATTACAGATGATCGCCTGCTGCACCAAAAGGTACCGAAGATGCTATTCGATGTTTTCCCGAGACGCTTGTGCCCATCGCCCTTGCAAATTCCCTACCACTACTATATCCATAAGGATAACTACATACACTTGCCTACATTCAATCCCATTGATCTTGTTATTACAAGATACCCGAAATTCTCTCTATTATTCCAAGAACACTTTGAGCTTACTGCCCTGCAGTTCTTTCCTCATGAATACCCCCTATGGATAATTCCTCGCACTTCCGAGTATCCGTTCTCCCCCCGTTGTTCATATGATGCACAAGATACATTAAGATGTTACCCGATCTTCCAGTAATTCTCTACCAACTATTGCTCTGCAAATACTTGTCTGCTTGCAATCTGGACAATTCCATTTGTCTAGCAATATTCATTAAGATCCTTGTGATGAACATTCTGACCGTATTGATTCAACATGTGTGCGAATGCACACAATAATCAGTTGATCCTTATAAATTATCTTTCCGACTCGGATGTCTTCCCGAATATGAGCTGGTTCTTGACCAATCAAATTGCTGTCGACTGTACCCCTAAGGCTATTCAACTTATCCAACCCTAATCAGAGTGTTGCTTCTGATCCCTTGATTTGAAAAATTCCTTTACATTTGAGCTTAAATTAGTCAGTTGTTTCTATAGTCTGATTTCCTTACCTTTTCCTTCTTCTGGTGGAGTACCGACGCTCACATCAGATCCTTTGTTGGATTTTATTCGACATGTCCTTCATATTCAATAACCTTGTGAGCCTTCCCTCGGATACATAATGCCTTTGGTAAATTGTATCCTATGCTTTCTCAACCATGCTCTGCTTTCGAGCTGGTGGTATTTACTATTGAAGCTTGTGGTATATGTTTCCACGATACCCCGATGGGTTGAACCTATGCGTTCCTTAATATGTGTGAACTCGAAAGTTTTCACGAGTCCTACTCTTCTGGTATTTTGCTAGAAAAAGTTTCAACATTACAACTTCTTCGAAAATGAGAAGTGAATGAAAGGTTATGCATTGGAGAAGTGGGAGTCAACCTTGAACTTTGTGTTCATGCCCATGGACACGATGTAGATCTTATCATGGAAGCTTCCTGCAATAATAACTATTTCCTTGAAAATATCATCTGGATCTATGAATTGATCCTTTGCAATCATGGTTCCGACCATGTTCTCCTTTTAAATACCATTTCTCGGACAAGTTGAAGTACCTGTCTTTTGGAGATCATTGCACCTGTCCAACCTTTACTTTGATCTACCGTCGAGTATTACACTCTGGTATCTCAAGAATATCATGGAACTGCATAAGTTCTTATGGGTTCTTCATCAACTGTTATTTCTCACCGATTCCAATTTTCCTGGGTTCTGGGTTGTCGTCAACCAAGAACACCGATATCTGAACCGATTCCGCATTCCGGATCGATAACCTTAAGTAATTTTCATTGCTTACGAGTTTAAATAATCCTTCAATTCATTCCTTGATTGATCGGCTATATCATTATCGTGCTAAATTTTAAACTGTGCCACATGGTCCTTCTTCCTGGAGCACAACTTTCAACGGTGAGTGATGGCCCACAAGTATAGGGGATCTATCATAGTCCTTTCGATAAGTAAGAGTGTTGAACCCAACGAGGAGCAGAAGGAAATGATAAGCGGTTTTCAGCAAGGTATTCTCTGCAAGTACTGAAATAAGTAGTAACTGATAGTTTTGTGACAAGATAAATTGTAACGAGCAACAAGTAACAAAAGTAAATAAAGTGCCGCAAGGTGGCCCAATCCTTTTTGTAGCAAAGGGCAAGCTGGAACAAACTCTTATATAAGGAAAAGCGCTCTCGAGGACACATGGGAATATCGTCAAGCTAGTTTTCATCACGTTCATATGATTCACGTTCGGTACTTTGATAATTTGATATGTGGGTGGACCGGTGCTTGGGTGCTGTTCTTACTTGAACAAGCCTCCCACTTATGATTGACCTCTATTGCAAGCATCCGCAACTACAACAAATGTATTAACGTAAACCTAACTATAGCATGAAACATATGGATCCAAATCAGCCCCTTACGAAGCAACGCATAAACTAGGGTTTAAGCTTCTGTCACTCTAGCAACCCATCATCTACTTAATACTTCCCAATGCCTTCCTCTAGGCCCAAATAATGGTGAAGTGTTATGTAGTCGACGTTCACATAACACCACTAGAGGCTAGACAACATACATCTTAACAAATATCGAACGAATACCAAATTCACATGATTACTAATAGCAAGACTTCTCCCTTGTCCTCAGGAACAAACGTAACTACTCACAAAGCATGTTCATGTTCATAATCAGAGGGGTAATAATATGAATAAAGGATCTAAACATATGATCTTCCACCAAATAAACCAACTAGCATCAACTACAAGGAGTAATCAATACTACTAGCAACCTACTAGTACCAATCCTGGACTTGGAGACAAGAATTGGATACAAGAGATGAACTAGGGTTTGGAGATGAGATGGTCCTGGTGAAGATGTTGATGGAGATTTCCCTCTCCCGATGAGAGGAGCGTTGGTGATGACGATGGCGATGATTTCCCCCTCCCGGAGGGAAGTATCCCCGGCAGAACAGCTCTGCCGGAGCCCTAGATTGGTTCCACCAAGGTTCCGCCTCGTGGCGGCGGAGTCTCGTCCTGAAAGATTGCTTCTGGTTTTTTTCTCGACGAAAGAGTTCATATAGGAGAAGATGGGCATCGGAGAGTCACCAGGGGGCCCACGAGGTAGGGGGCGCGCCCTAGGAGGGGGGGGGGCGCCCCCACCCTCGTGAGCAGGGTGTGGCCCCCCTGGCCTTCATCTTTGGCGAGGATTTTTCTTTATTTATTTTAAGATATTCCGTGGAGTTTCAGGATTTTTGGAGTTGGGCAGAATAGGTCTCTAATATTTGCTCCTTTTCCAGCCCAGAATTCCAGCTGCCGGCATTCTCCCTCTTCATGTAAACCTTGTAAAATAAGAGAGAATAGCCATAAGTATTGTGACATAACGTGAAATAACATCCCATAATGCAATAAATATCGTTATAAAAGCATGATGCAAAATGGACGTATCAACTCCCCAAGCTTAGACCTCGCTTGTCCTCAAGCAAAAAGCCGATAACAATAAATATGTCCTCACGTTTAGAGGTAGAGGCGTTGATAAAAATAAAATACGGACATGAAGGCATCATGATTATTCTCATAACAGCAACATATATATAGATCTTGTCATATGATTACTTATATTCAAGTGATGATCTTTTCACAATGCAAAAGTATGAATCATAAACCTTATTGAGGACCAACAAACTATAACCTCAGTCATTGAAACAATTGCAATTTATCATAACATCGGAAAGAGTCTATGTCAGAGCTAAAAAGCAAGTCCACATACTCAACTATCATCTTGTCCTTCATAATTGCTAACACTCACGCAATACTTGTGGTTACGAAGTTTTAACGGGACACAGAGAAAGATAGGGGCTTATAGTTTTGCCCCACAACCTTTTACCTCAAGGGTAATGTCAACAATAATAAATCATGCTCCCCTACATCCAATTATATATATATATATATATATATATATATATATATATATATATATATATATATATATATATATCATGTTCTTTCCAACATGCTGGGCTTGCCAAAGGATAAAATGAAAAGGGAAGGGTGAAGATCACCGTGACTCTTGCATAAGGTAGAAGATAATGATAAAAGATAGGCCCTTCGCAGAGGGAAGCAGAGGTTGTCATGCGCTTTTATGGTTGGATGCAAAAAATCTCAATGCGAAAGAACGTCACTTTATATTGCCCCTTGTGATATGAACCTTTATTATGCAGTCCATCGCTTTTATTACTTTCACATCACAAGATCGTATAAAGCTTATTTCTCCCACACCAATCAATCATACATATTTAGAGCTATTTTTATTGCTTTGCACCGATGACAACTTACTTGAAGGATCTTACTCAATCCATAGGTAGATCTGGTGGACTCTCATGGCAAAACTGTTTTAAGGGTTTTTGGAAGCACAAGTAGTATCTCTACTTGGTGTTGAGAATTTGGCTAGCATGAGGGGGAAAGGCAAGCTCAACATGTTAGAGGATCCATGACAACATACTTTATCTCAGATATAAGAAAACATAACTCATTATGTTGTCTTCCTTGTCCAACATCAACTCTTTAGCATGTCATATTTTAATGAGTGCTCCCAATCATAAAAGATGTCAATGAAAATATATCTATATGTGAAACCTCTGTTTCCTTATTACTTCCTATTAATTGCAAGGATGACCAAAGCTATGTCTGCCAACTCCCAACAACTTTTAACCATCATAGTCTTTCTATGTGAAGTCATTACTCTCAATAAGATCAATATGAACTTTTTGTTTCTTTTTATTCTTTTTCTTCTTTTCTTTTTATTCACCCAAGATCATGGCAAAATAATCAAGCCCTTGACTCAACACTAATCTTTATTATATAGCTCACGGACTCGATTACATAAAGAGATCACAAAGCAAAACTCAAAACTAGATCATGCCATCAACTTTATTCTACTAGATCAAAATACTACTAATAGGATCAAACTAAAGAATAATGGTAAAGATAGGAGTTGTGATTGTGATACGATACCGGGGCACCTCCCCCAAGCTTGGCAGTTGCCAAGGGGAGTTCCCATACCCATGTGATTATGTCTCCTTTGTCGGTGAAGAAGAAGGTAGAGGTGTTGTCGATGATGCGGGCTTAGACTTCTCCCTTAATTTGCGCTTGAGGACGACATTTTGATCCCTCAGATCATCGATCTCCCACTCCAGAGTTAATATCTTTTTGCACAGGTCCTGCTTATTTTCCTGCAAGAGACGAAAAGGGATAAACTCGAACTTGGGTTTCTTTACCCTATCAGGGAGAATTGAATTGTTAAACTCCACGTGCATGTCCCCAGGTTGAGGTAATGGGGCTTCATCTTCATCTGAGTTCGTCTCTTCCTTCCCCTTGGGTTCATAGTCCTCTTCTTCCTCTGTGGTCCAACCATCGTGTTCCACGTCTCCATAGACCTTGGGATTTGCTAAGTAATCATCCACATAGCTTTCTCCTTCCGAATCCTGGGAAGACATGTTGATCTAATCTGCAACGGGTCAGCTCAAAACAAGAACAGAGGATATTTGCGTGATACGAGAGTCAAAACCTTCGGGAGAATATATAGTGAATTTTTACCGACCAAAATACGTATCGTGCAAGAAAACGGAGTCCTGAGGGCACACGAGGTGCTCACGAGGTAGGGGCGCACCCAGGAGGGTAGGGCGCGCCCACCACCCTTGTGGGGCCCTCGTGTCCTTTCCGGACTGCTACTTAATTTTCTATTTTTCTAAATATTCCAAAACGGAGAAATATTGCCTTAAAAATTGTTTTGGAGTCGGTTTACTTATCGTACCACATACCTATTCCTTTTCGGAGTCTGAAACATTCTGGAAAGTGCCCCTTATGTATTCCTCCGGGGTTACGGTTTCAATAATATTGGTTTCAACATTTATGGGGTTACCTAAGATATAATGTTTGAGTCTTTGACCGTTTACCACCTTCGCATTTGTGCCTTCGAAGTTGTTGATTTTTATGGCACCTGAACAATAGACCTCTTTCGATAACGTAGGGGCCTTCCCATTTAGAGAGAAGTTTTCCTGCAAAAAATCTTAAACGAGAGTTGTATAGCAATACATAATCACCTACATTGAACTCACGCTTTTGTATCCTTTTGTCATGCCATCTTTTAACTTTTTCTTTAAACAACTTGGCATTTTCATATGCTTGGGTTCTCCATTCATCAAGTGAGCTAATATCAAATAACCTCTTCTCACCGGCTAGTTTGAAATCATAGTTGAGCTCTTTAATAGCCCAATATGCCTTACGTTCTAGTTCAAGAGGTAAGTGACATGCTTTTCCATAAACCATTTTATACGGAGACATACCCATAGGATTTTTATATGCAGTTCTATATGCCCATAATGCATCATCAAGTTTCTTGGACCAATTCTTTCTAGACCTATTAACCGTCTTTTGCAAAATTAATTTGAGCTCTCTATTGCTCAATTCTACTTGACCACTAGACTGTGGGTGATAAGGAGATGCAATTCTATGATTAACGTCATATTTAGCAAGCATTTTACGGAAAGCACCATGAATAAAGTGTGAACCACCATCAGTCATTAAATATCTAGGGACTCCAAACCTCGGAAAAATAACTTCTTTAAGCATTTTAATAGAAGTGTTATGATCA
Source organism: Aegilops umbellulata (assembly GCA_032464435.1). Taxonomy (NCBI): domain Eukaryota; kingdom Viridiplantae; phylum Streptophyta; class Magnoliopsida; order Poales; family Poaceae; genus Aegilops; species Aegilops umbellulata. The sequence continues at coordinate 382,412,901 of CP136054.1, forward strand.
GCACTACTAGTTGGAATAGCTTCCACCCACTTAGTAACATAATCAACAGCAACTAGAATATGTGTATATCCATTAGAGGCAGGAAAAGGTCCCATATAATCAAAGCCCCAAACATCAAATGGTTCAATAACAAGTGAATAATTCATAGGAATTTCTTGACGTCTACTAATATCAATTCTTTGACATTCATCACAAGACAAAACAAACTTACGGGCATCCTTGAAGAGAGTAGGCCAATAAAACCCGGATTGCAATACCTTATGTGCAGTTCTATCTCCAGCGTGGTGTCCTCCATAAGCTTCGGAGCGGCACTTGCGTAGGATCTGTTCTTGTTCATGCTCAGGTACACAACGTCTAATAACACCATCTACTCCTACTTTATAAAGATGTGGGTCATCTCAAAAGTAATGTCTCAAATCATAGAAAAACTTTTTCTTTTGTTGGTATGTGAAGCTAGGTGGTATGAATTTATCAACATTGTAATTAGCATAATCAGCATACCAAGGAGTACTACGAGAAGTACTTATAACATTTAATTGTTCATCAGGAAAGCTATCATCAATAGGTAGTGGGTCATCAAGAACATTCTCTAACCTAGATAAGTTGTCTTCAACGGGGTTCTCAGCTCCTTTTCTATCAACAATATGCAAATCAAATTCTTGTAGCAAGAGAACCCATCTAATAAGTCTAGGTTTAGCATCTTTCTTTTCCATAAGATATTTAATAGTAGCATGATCAGTGTGGTTAGTTACTTTAGAATCAACAATATAAGGTTTGAACTTATCACAAGCAAATACAACTGGTAAAAGTTCTTTTTTAGTAGTAGCATAATTTCTTTGAGCATTGTCTAGAGTCTTACTAGCATAATGGATAACATTTAATTTCTTATCAACCCTTTGCCCTAGAACAGCACCTACAACATAATCACTAGCATCACACATAATTTCAAAGGGTAAATTCCAATCAGGTGGCTGAACAACAGGTGCAGAGACTAATGCTTTCTTAAGTATTTCAAATGCTTCTACACAATCATCATCAAAGACAAATGGTACAATGTAATAAATTAGTCAGAGGCCGAGAAATTTTTGAGAAGTCCTTAATGAACCTCCTATAAAATCCGGAGTGACCAAGTAAACTTCTTATACCTTTGATGTCCTTGGGACAAGGCATCTTTTCAATAGCATCAACCTTGGCTTTATCAACTTCAATACCTCTTTCAGAAACTTTATGCCCCAAGACAATACCTTCAGTAACAATAAAGTGGCACTTTTCCCAATTCAAGACAAGATTAGTTTCTTCACATCTCTGCAAAACTCGATCAAGATTGCTCAAGCAATCATCAAAAGAGGAACCATAGACGGAAAAATCTTCCATGAAAACCTCACAAATCTTTTCACAAAAGTCAGAATATAGCCATCATGCATCTTTGAAAGGTAGCAGGTGCATTACATAAACCAAAAGGCATACGTCTATAAGCAAAAGTACCAAAAGGGCATGTAAAAGTAGTCTTTGATTGATCTTTAGCCGACACATGTATTTGAGAGAAACCAGAATAACCATCTAGAAAGCAATAATGTATATGTTTGCATAATATTTCTAGCATTTGATCAATAAAAGGTAAGGGGTAATGATCTTTCTTAGTAGCCTTATTTAATTTGCGGAAATCAATTACCATCCTATAACCTGTGATGATTCTTTGTGGAATCAATTCATTTTTATCATTAGGAACAATAGTGATACCTCCCTTCTTAGGGACACAATGGACAGGACTTACCCACTGACTATCAGCAACGGGATAAATTATACCTGCCTCCAGAAGCTTGAGTATTTCTTTTCTTACCACTTCTTTCATTTTAGGATTCAAACGTCGTTGAGGATCACGAACTGGTTTGGCATATGCTTCCAAATTTATTTTATGTTGACATAGAGTGGGGCTAATGCCCTTAAGATCATCTAGAGTATATCCAATAGCAGCACGGTGCTTCTTCAGAGTTTTCAATAATCTTTCTTCTTCATGCTCTGAAAGGTTAGCACTAATAATAACATGATATATCTTCTTTTCATCAAGATAAGCATATTTAAGATTATCAGGCAAAGGTTTAAGATCAAACACGGGATCACCCTTAGGTGGAGGAGGATCCCCTAAAATTTCAACATGCAAATTGTGTTGCAGAATAGGTTCCTGTTTAAAGAATACTTCATCTATTTCCCTTCTTTCATTCATGAACATATCATTTTCATGGTCTAGCAAATAGTGTTCTAAAGGATCACTAGGAGGTACGGCAATAGAAGCAAGACCAATAATTTCATCCTTAATAGGCAATTCTTCCTCACGATGTTGTTTACTGAATTTAGAGAAATTAAACTCATGAACCATATCATCCAAGTCAATAGTAACAACATTCTTTTTGCAATCTATCCTAGCATTAAAAGTGTTCAAGAAGGGTCTACCAAATATAATGGGACAGAAGCTATCTTGTGGAGAAGTGAGAACAAGAAAATCAGCAGGATATTTAGTTTTCCCACACAAGACTTCAACATCTCTAACAATCCCAATTGGTGAAATAGTATCTCTATTGGCAAGTTTAATTGTGACATCAATACCTTCTAACTCAGCAGGTGCAATTTCATGCTTAATTTCTTCATACAAAGTATGCGGTATATCACTAGCACTAGCACCCATATCACATAAGCCATGCTAACAATGATCTCCTATTTTAACAGAAATAACAGGCATGCCTACCACATGTCTATGTTTATCTTTAACACAAGGCTTGGCAATTCTAGCAGTTTCACCGTTGAACTGAATAACATGCCCATCAATATTATCAGACAAGAGATCTTTAACAATAGCAATATTAGGTTCTACTTTAACTTGCCCAGGAGGTGTATAAGTTCTAATATTGCTCTTACAAACAACAGTTGAAGCTTTAGCATGATCCTTTATTCTAACAGGGAAAGGTGGTTTCTCAACATAAGTAGGAACAATAGGATCATTATAAGAACAGTCTTTTCTTCAACTTTAATAGGTGCAGCTACTTTTACTTCTATGGGAGGATGATATTTAAACCACTTCTCCTTGGGGAGATCAACATAAGTAGCAAAAGATTCACAGAAAGAAGCTACTATCTCAGAGTCAAGTCCATATTTAGTGCTAAACTTACGGAAAATATCGGTATCTGTATGGGATATAACTATTTGTGTAAACCGCCCAGGAGGGGCCGGGTTACGCAAAGAAGGCTCATTGTGAAAGAAGCCCAAGACCCAGCATTAGGATGGCGGTTCATAGGGTTTAAAGCCCACGGGCGGTTTAAGGCCCATAGTGACAAACCGCCATGATGGCGTGACTTGTAACATAAGGTAGAAATAACTAGTCACCGAGCCGGACATTGTTTATGAGCCGGCCGGGACTCTGTAGGTTGGCGTCAACCCGTGTATATAAGGGGACGACCCGCCGGCGGCTTAGGGCAAGAGACAACCCATCGAGAGCCGGGCATAGCGTATCTCGCTCCCTGGTCATCGAAACATCAAGCAATACCAACCCAACTAACATAGGCCTTCTTCACTGTAAGGGGCAGAACTAGTATAAACCTCTCGTGTCCTTTGTCCCGATTAACCCCTTTAAGCTTCCTAGTTGCGATGGCTCCACGACTAAGTCCTTGCAAGAGGACATCTGCTGTGACAATTCCACGACAGTTGGCGCCCACCATGGGGCCAGCGCACGGTGGATTTGAGTTCTTGAAGGGCAGCTTCGAAGGGCCCAAGGGATAGCAGTCGGCCGGATGACCAAGAGTCGTCGCGGCAAGATCTACATCGACGACGAAGGCTGGGGCCCCGACGTCGTCTCAATTGAGTACGGGTACCGGGTCCCCTTCAGCGGAATCCATGTCTTCATTGGCCGGATTGGTGAGCCGGGCCCTGAGCCGGACAACTGCACTGACCTCATCGAGACAGCTCAGCGCGCGAGACCCGCCCGGGCTCAACCCGTCGTGAAGCGTGCCTTCGTGGGCTGCATCCACGGAGGGGAACTTTCTGAAGGATCTGAAGGTGATGGTGAGACGGCCGTCCTCTCCGACGGTGATTCATCTGCCGGTTCAACAGATTCTCTGTATCCAGTGCGAGATGGCGGGCTTGGGGGCTGTTCCGATGGCTCCAGTATTCCGGACCCCTATGAACCACCAAGCTGGGCAGGATTCTTCATGGCTGGTACTCAACCTGGCCAAAATTCCACAGCCGCAGCAGCCATAACATCCGGGTCAGGAGCAGCCGGGGCAGGAGGCCCCGCACGTCCGCCGGCTCAGGTGCTGATGGATCTCATGGATAAACTTACGGCCCTGTTAACCACCACAGTTATCCCTGTGAATCAAGATGAGCATAATGCAGAGGTGGCACAGGTTCGTGAGGAGATAGCTCGGGCCAAGGAGGCTTTAGCAGCTGAGGACGTCATGTTAGCCACAGAATGGGCAGCTTTGGATGCTCGGGCACAACAGCTCCAGTCAGAAGCTTTCTAGCTTACCATGATCCTGAACGCGTCCAACGAGCTGATGAGGATGTCGGATTTCGGGTTCCAGCAAACCCTTAAGGTTCGAACTCTGGGGTGCGCGTGGAGATTATGCCCTCTACCTCTACGTCTCGCAAAGATCTAAACTACCAAAAGAACAACACAAGAGACACAGAGTTTATACTGGTTCGGGCCACCGATGCGGTGTGATACCCTACTCCAGTGTGGTGTGGTGGATTGCCTCTCGGGCTGGCGATGATGAACAATACAGGGAAGAATAACCTCGTGAGGGTCTGTTCTTGGCTAGGGGGATGAACTACTAGGAGGAGTTCAACCAGGGACTGATGGATGATCTCTAGATGCCTCTACCCTGGGGGTGGCTAGTCCTATTTATAGGCAAAGGCCCTGGGCCTCTTCCCAAATATTGAGCGGGAGGGCGCCAACAATTGGCCAATCAAAGGGGAACATCTGGTACACTTATCCTGACTAAAGTTGGTCCTCGCCTGCCAAAGGCCCTGTGGTGACGTAGTTCTGGGCTCCACGATGACCTCCTTCCCGCTGTTGGACTGGTCTTGGTCTTTTTGCACCGAAATGGGTGCCTTTGCTTGATCCTCTCGCCTGCGCTTGCCCCCTTTGCACCAAAGAGGAAAGGGAGGACACTGCGCGGGCTGGCGCCCGCCTGGCACCCTTGGTCGTCATGGCTTGCGTCATGGGCACCTCGCGAGGTACCCTGCCTTGATCTCTCCGCCTCCTCATGAGCCAGCCTGACGAGGCCGTGCCTGAAGAAGTGCTGTGTCGTCCGCCCCGCGAGGCTTGGCCCCTCGCGAGGGTCTTGGGTCTTGAGTTGATGAAGATGGGCCGTGCTGGGCCTCCTTTGAGCCACGCCGTAGGCCGCAGGCAGGCAAGTCTGGGGAACCCCGTTCCCAGAACGCCGACAGTAGCCCCCGGGCCCAAGGCGCACGTGGACTTGGCCGTGCTGAGAGGCGAAAGGGCAAGGGCGAAGCACCGCGGGCCCTAGCAGCCTGCGGCCTTGGGCGCCACATGGCGGTTGATTGGACGCGAGTGCTTCAGCAACCGCACAGGTTATTAAAGGTGCGGTGGCTGCCCAGGCTTTGCTTTTCTCCGGTTGCTGCTCAGATCCCCTTTCTTGCGCCTCTCCTTCCTTCCTCCCAATTCCCAGATCTGCTTTACCCGTGTGACCTAGGAAGACATGGCGCCTCGTCAGCCTCCGGCCGAAGCTTGGTTCTCGCCTGCTCTGGACTCGCCGAATGTGTCAGAGGCGAGCCTTGCCCGGCTGCGCCGGATGGCGGCGGCGCGGGGCATCGACGGGGCGCAGGTGTTCAAGGTCAGCTCCGCCACCCCTGAGGGCCGAGGAAGCTCCTTCTACCCTCTCTTCATAAGCTCCATTACTGCGGGCCTGGTGCCTCCTTTCTCCGAGTTCTTCCTCTCTGTCCTCCGCCATTATGACTTACAAGCTCTGCATCTCCACCCCAACTCCATCCTTCTCCTGGCGATCTTCGCCTACTACTGCGAGGCTCATGTGGGGGTGCAACCCTCAGTGGCCTTGCTGCGCCACTACTTCTACCTCCGGGTCACCCGTGGTTCCCCTCCCGCATGCGCGAGCTTCGTCGTGTGCGGCGGCGCCATTGCCATTTCGAATCCCGGGAAGAGGATTGAGGGCTTCAGGAGCAAGTGGGTCTTGGTAGACGCCGGGCGCATCCACCCTCGGCTGATCCTACCCACGGAGCAGCCCGTGAGTTCCGGCGACTGGTCCCGGGCGGAGCTCACGGACCCCCGCGCGAAGCCGGTACTGGAGAAGATGGACGCGGACCTGAAGCCGGCCAGCACGACGGCGGCGAAGCTGACCGGCGCGTCGCTGCTGAGGGAGTTCCTGGAGCACCAATTGGCTCCGCTTCGGCAGTACTCACCTCCAATGTGGAGGCCTCATCCGAGCCCCGCGGCCTTGGGCGATGAGGATTTGACCGCGGTTCTCCAGTCTCTGGTCGGGGGCGAGGTGGCAAGGTAGGAGGGCGCGCCCATGCCTTGTTCCTTCGTGACGACTGGAAACAGGTGGTGGAGTCCATGCCCGTGTTCAACGGGGACGGGCCCGTGCCCGTGGTGGCTCCCGAGGGACTGGTGGACGTGTCCTCCGGTGACTCCAGCGGAGAGGGGGGCGAAGAGGAGCGGGAGGAGGGCCCTGACTCCGAGGCAACTTACGGAGAGTCTAGGGCTCCCCTTCCCCGGCGCAAGTCCCGTACTCTCCGCCTTTCGTTGAGCGATGACGATGAGGACGACGTCGTGCTGGGTAGCGGGAGCTCGCCCCCGATCTCGAAGAAGGGCAGGACCGGGCTGATCCCCCGCGGGTCCGCCCTGGCTCCGGGGCGATCCGTGGACGTGCCTTCTGCTTCTGAGGTTGACCCCTCCAGCCGGCTCTCAGGCTTCAAGTATGGCCGGAGGCTGCTTGAGCTCTCCAGCGATGAACCGTAAGTGCTTGATCCTTCATTTTTTGTTTATTGTTCCACTGCTGAGGCTTGACGTCCGCTCTTTTTGAACAGGCTGGCGCCCGCGGCGAAGAAGCCGAAGGGGGCTCCCGAGGCCCCATCCGCGGCAACGCCTCCGCCTGCAGGGGAAGGCGACCGTGACGCACGGGCTTCTCCTGCCCGTTCGTCCTCGCGAGGCCTGGCTGAGTTGGCTGGGGCGAGCCCAGCCCCCATGGCCCAAGTGACTCCCGAGGTGCTCCTGCCTGCTGCCGCCACCATGGCCATCGGGGCGCAGCAGACTCCGCCTCAGGATGCTGTGGTCTCGCCGCCGCTACCTTCTCCTCCCGTTCACCGACTGCTGCTCCCCCAACTCCTCCTGCTGTCTTGGAGCGTGCCGATGTTTCTCCGTCTTCTTCTGCCGTCCTGGAGCGTGCCGTTGCTAAACTGGACCGGCTGCGGCAGGATCTTCTTGGCGCCGACCCTCGCCTGGTGGCCGGGCGCCTGGAGCTGGCTTCGGGGTGGATCCGCTCCGACGCCTCGATTCGGGCGACGCTGGTTCAGGCCTCGACGACCTGTGACGGGGAGAGGGAGGCCACCCTTGAGGTGAAGACTGCCCGAGACGCGGCCCTGGGAGAGGTGGTTGAAGTCCGTGGTCGCTGCAAGGAGCTGGAGGACGAGCTGCAAGGCCTGCGAGACCAGCTCGCGAAGGAGGTCCATCTTCGCCAAGAGCAGGAAGAAGGCACGAAGGCTCATGAGGCGGCCATCGAGGACCGGGAGGCCAAGCTCAAGAAGCGCCGCGACCGCCTAAGCGCGCTGAAGAAGGAGCTGGAGGTGACGAAGGCCGAGCTGGACGCCAAGGCCCGGGTCCTTGCCGAGGATCGCGTGGCCTTCGCGGACATGGAGAAGGATGCTCGTGCTTCGCTGAAGACGCTTTACGAGAGCGGCCTGGAGAGCCCGCTGGCCGGTGATGGGGACGGCCCCGCCAAGCTGCTTCCCTTCCTGGTTCGTGTCCTTGGGGATGTCGCCCTTGGCCTTGGCCCCACGGCTGAGGCCGAGGTGCGTGTCCTGTCTTCTACTGCGCTGACGCGGGTCTTCGCCCACATCTACCTTCGCGATCCCAGCGCCGACCTCGACAGCCTGTTGGAGCCGGTGAGCGGCGAGGGTGCTGCCGCCGCTGTCGAAGCCATGAAGGGGCGCGCGGAGGCGCTGCTGGGGAAGTTCCGGGCCTTCAGCACCAAGCCGAAGCAAGGCGCTGCTGGCCCTGCTGCTCCACGAGGCGAAGCCACTCCGCGCTGCTCCACTGCCGACAAGTGACTCTGCTACTGCTCCTGCTCTTCTTTTAGTTCCTGCACATGCATCACGCCTCGGGGAGGCATTTAAACTTGCGTTTGGTACAGAGACGACAGTATGGACTGTAATATTTGCTTTTCAATTCCTTGAATTTTATGCTTTTCTTCCCTACTTGCTTGTGTTCTACGCCGGCAGAGCCCGGCCCCGCGCGTACCTCACCCAGCATTAGCCCCGACCAGAAACCAGGACGAGACCAAATGAGTGAGGGGCTACGTGACAAGTTAGGCTCCTGAGTCGTGATGCTCAGGAGTCCCCCTTGGCGCACGAACAACAAGTAGGGAAGCGTGATGTAGGTGTATCTTCCGTTCTACGTCTGCAGAGCCCGACTCCACGCATACCTCACCCAGCATAGCCTTTCGGAACTAAGGAGTGAGGGGCTACGGAGCCAGTTAGGCTCCTGAGTCGCGATGCTCAGGAGTCCCCCTTGATGCGCAAACAGCGGGCGATGAGGTGAGATGCAAGCGGGACTACCGTTCTACGTCTGCAGAGCCCGGCCCCGCGCGTGCCTCACCCAGCATAGCCTTTCGGAACTAAGGAATGACGGGCTACGGGACCAGTTAGCCCCCTGAGTCGCGATGCTTAGGGGTCCCCCTTGACGCTCAAACAGCCTTCATACCTTGGCTCCGCTCGGGGAGAGACGCGCGACGAACCAGGCCCAAGGGGCCTGGCTGGGCGGCGTACGTCTGGGCGTGACTCAGGCGTAGCCCCTGTGCCTAGCCCCCTCGTGCGGCGCTCACGAGGGGAGGCGTTGCGATGAGGCTAGCCACTGAGCTCTGGGCTCCCTGAGGTTAACGCGGCCCGGAGGCCACCCTCAGTTGTTTATCACCAGCGTGGAGCATATCGCTTCCGTATGTGTACGGGCATAGCCGCTCCTCGGCAGTGTCGTCAGCCAGCGCGGAGCATGGTGCTTCCACTGGTACATGGGAGGGGGCTCCCCTCCGGGAGGAGCCCCCGGGGCGTGTACAGCCCCGCCCTGACACGTGGCCGGCACGGTAGGGCTAGGTGAGGTGTATCTGGGCACCCGTGAGCCAGCGCGGGACTCACGGGGCCCTACCTCTAGGCGGGTTGCGCCTGGCACTGGGCCGTATCTTGAGATGTGTTCCTGCAAATTGGGTTAGATGCCAGCACTCTACGTCCTCGGGTCCCGGCCCTCGAGCTTGTCTCAGCCATCGCTGGTATGCCAGGTCGCGATGCTGTGGACAAGGCCAGAGGGTGAGGGCTGGAGAGCCAGTAAGAGCCCTAAGTCATGATGCTCGGGTACCCTCCCTTTAACGTGCAGGTGGTCGACATGGAGAAGAAGAGGTGCCGTGGACATGCATCAAGTAATCAAGCATGATAGGCGAAAGCATGGATGGAAATAAACGCGAGGGAGATACACGCCACTGGGCCTGGCCCGAGCGGCTTGGGGATGATGCAGCCCGAGGGGCGCCCTCAACAAAGCAGGCTAATGACCAAAAATAAAAGGGATACATGCTGTAGGGATGGACCCACGCGGCCTGGGAATGATGCAGCCCTGGGAGGGCGCTCCCAGCTGGAAATGAAACTTGAAGGACGTCACCTGAAGATGTCGAGGATGAAGTGGTGTTGGTGCAGCAGACTCGGTGGGCTGCGGAAGCCGATCCTCACGAGCCCCCAGGCCCAGGGGCCTAGGAAGGCTCCGGAGGCGCTGGTGGCTCCTCGCGAATCATCTCCATCTCCGCCAGGACTACGGAATGCCTGTCTTCCTGAGTCTCCATGATGCCCCTCATGAGGCGCTGGTACACATCAGCCACGCTTGGCAAGCCGTAAGGCATGCGAACATAGCTGTGGGGTGGGCCTTCGCAACGCCCCACTTGCGAGGGCCAGAGGCGCTCCATCGTGGCGACCCGATTGAGCCCTGGTACATCGATGTAGACGCGCAGCCCACCATCCTCGCCTGGATGGGGAGCCACAGCCGGTAGACGGCGGCAACCTCTCATGATTCTTGACTCCTGTAGTTCTTGAACGGCCTTGTTAATGAACTCTTGCTGGTCTGACCTTCCTTGCCTCGCTCCTTCTTGAGGGAAACGTGCTTTGAGGCACGCCTCCACGTGGTGCCCAAGCGCCTCCCTCATGACCCTGGCCAGGTCGGTGGCCCTCCAGGTGAGAGCCCCCGAGCCCTGCCTGAGGAGGGCGCCGAGCGCGCTTTCCTATGCGATGGATGGAGGGTCCCCTTGGGCAGACGCGGGCCCTGAGAGGCCTGCCTCCTGAGGGGCTGAGCCTGACGACGTCTTCTTCTTCTTGGGGGTGATCTCGGAAAGCCTCCTGCTTCCGCGATCTGGGTCTTCTAGTGGCGCGGCTTGAAAGGCTCGCTCCAGGGAACACACTGCATCCTTCTCTTCACATGGCACCGTGATGATTCCGCCACTTCCTGGCATCTTGAGGACGTTTTAGCCATGATGAGTCACGGCCATGAACTTGGCCAGCGCTAGGTACCCGAGGATGGCGTTGTACGACAGGCGGATGTGAGCGACGTCGAAATCGATGAGCTCGGTGCGGTAGTTGCTGCGGGCTCCGAAGGTGACAGGGAGGCGGACCTGCCCGATCGGGATCGTGGAACCGTTGGTGACTCCGGAGAAGGGCTTGGTTGGCTGAAGCTGGTCGTAGGGCACTTGGAGATTGTTGAATGTTTCCACGGATAGGACGTTGAGCCCTGGTCACCATCGATGAGGGTCCTGGTGACCAGTACGTTGCTGATGACTGGGGAGCAAAGCATCGGGAGGACCCCGGCTGTGGCCGCGCACTTGTGCTGATCTGCTGAGCTGAACGTGATGGTGCACGCCGACCACCTGAGAGGGCGCGTTGCTTCGAGCCTGGGGAGGACTGCATTCACTTTGCGGGCAAACTGCTTGAAGATGCGTTGGGAGGCTGTGGCTTGAGCTCCGCCCAGGATGCAGGCGATTGCGCGCGGCTCCTGGAAGCCCCCAGCCCCCTCGTCCTGGTGGCGGTCCTCGTTCCTTCTTGGCTGAGGCGGCAGTGGAGGGAGGCCTGCGTTACCCTGCAGGCGATCCTCACGAGGCTGATCCCGCCAGCCCCCCTCGCGAGGCTGGTCTCGCCAGCGGTCCTCGCGAGGTTGATCGCGCCATCCTTGGCGAGGGCCACGGTCTTCCAGCGTCCTGCGTTCCTTCCTCCTCCTCGGCCGTAGCCCCGGTCAGCATGGTCAGGACGACGGCCGATCCTTCCTTCTCGCACGACACGGAGTTCTTGGCATTCGTTGGTGTTGTGGGTGTGGAGGTCGTGGTACACACAGTACCGGCTTCCCCTGGAGGATTCAGGCAGATCCTTGCCCCGCTTGGTGTCCGGTTCTGCCGCGAGCACGACAGCCCCCTTGCGCTTCACGTCCTTGGCCTTGGGTTTCTTCTCTTCTGGGTCTGCGGCAGGCAGCTCAAGGAGGGAGAGACGCCCCTCCTCAGCCCTGGCGCACTTGGTCGCCAAGTTGAACAGCTCCAGGGAGGTGCACAGGTCTTCATGCATCGCCAGCTCCTCCTTCATCTTGACGTCGCGCACACCATCGGAGAAGGCCGAGATGATGGCTCCCTCGGACACCTTGGGGATCTTTAGGCGCGCACTGTTGAAGCGCTGGATGTACTTTTGCAGGGTCTCTCCGGGTTGTTGCTTGATGTGGCGCATGTCGCTCACGACCGGCGGCCGGTCACGAGTGCCTTGGAAGTTGGCGATGAAGCGGGTGCGCATCTGGTCCCAGGAAGAGATCGTGCTTGGGGCCAGGTTCAGGAGCCAGGTGCGAGCTCCTTCCTTGAGCGCCATGGGGAACCAGTTCGCCATGACCTTCTCGTCCCCATTGGCAGTTTTGATGCCCAACTCATAGAGCTGGAGGAACTCTGCAGGGTCGGTCGTGCCGTCATAGCGAGGAGGCAGGTCTGGCTTGAACTTGCCAAGCCACGCGACGCTGCCTAGCTCGGTGGTGTAGGCGCGGCAGCCTGCGGTGGCCACGGGAGGCTTTGGTTGAGGGAGAGCTTGGCCTTGCGGGTCCCCATGCGCTGCAGCTGGGAGCAGCGCGGGGTCTTGACATGCCGGAGCTGGAGCAGGGTCACGGCGAGCCGGAGCAGGAAGCGCCCGGGCAGCCTCTTGCGGCCGGGGGACTTCTTGGCAGCTCCGTTCTTGCTGGGCTGGCGCCTGACGGAGCGGGTTCCGCCCAGGGGCCACGCGCCTTGGAGCCACGACATCTTCTTGGAGAGGAGGCGGCTGGTACGCCCCCGGAGCTTCATTGCCCGCGTGGGGCGGGGTGCGGCGCAGCGGAGCGGACGACGCAGGAGAGCCCCCCGCGGCGCGGACGAGCTCGGCGACGCGGTCGAGCCACTCTTCGTAGACGTTGTCAACGGGATGGTAGCGCAGGAGCTCGTTTGCTGCGATGAGCGCAGCTCGAGCCTCCAAGGGTGCGCGGAGCGCGCGGGACGAAGAGCCAACTGGCGCGAGCGATGGAGTAGCGGTGCGGCCATCTTGCCGCACGGACGGGTGCTGAGACGACGCTTGCTACTCATTCCCCGCCGGGCCGGTGGCGGCGTTGACGGCGGGCGATGGGGAACAACGGGTACGCCCACCGACGGGAGCCGTCTGGGCGACGCGGGAAGCGATGGCGGCCCGGCGCTCGGCATGGGCCCGACGAGCGTCAGACATGGACGCGACGGTCGGCGGAGAGCGGAGCGGTGGAAGACAAATTCTGGCACACCCCTACCTGGCGCGCCAAATGTCGGATTTCGGGTTCCGGCAGACCCTTAAGGTTCGAACTCTGGGGTGCGCGCGGAGATTATGCCCTCTACCTCTCCGTCTCGCAAAGATCTAAACTACCAAAAGAACAACACAAGAGACACAGAGTTTATACTGGTTCGGGCCACCGATGCGGTGTAATACCCTACTCCAGTGTGGTGTGGTGGATTGCTTCTCGGGCTGGTGATGATGAACAATACAGGGAAGAACAACCTCGCGAGGGTCTGTTCTTGGCTAGGGGGCTGAACTACTAGGAGGAGTTCAACCGAGGACTGATGGATGATCTCTAGATGCCTCTACCCTGGGGGTGGCTAGTCCTATTTATAGGCAAAGGCCCTGGGCCTCTTCCCAAATATTGAGCGGGAGGGCGCCAACAATTGGCCAATTCGAAGGGGAACATCTGGTACACTTATCCTGACTAAAGTTGGTCCTCGCCTGCCAAAGGCCCTGTGGTGACGCCGTTCTGGGCTCCACGATGACCTCCTTCCCGCCGTTGGACTGGTCTTGGTCTCGTTGCATCGAAATGGGTGCCTTTGCTTGATCCTCTCGCCTGCGCTTGCCCCCTTTGCACCAAAGAGGAAAGGGAGGACACTGCATGGGCTGGCGCCCGCCTGGCGCCCTTGGTCATCATGGCTTGCGTCATGGGCACCTCGCGAGGTACCCTGCCTTGATCTCTCCGCCTCCTCGTGAGCCAGCCTGACGAGGCCGTGCCTGAAGAAGTGCTGTGTCGTCCGCCCCGTGAGGCTTGGCCCCTCGCGAGGGTCTTGGGTCTTGAGTTGATGAAGATGGGCCGTGCTGGGCCTCCTTTGAGCCACGCCGCAGGCCGCAGGTAGGCAAGTCTGGGGACCCCCGTTCCCAGAACGCCGACAGAGGAGAAGGCATCAGAAAACCCAATCCCATTTACCTCCGGGTTACGATCCACGGAACCTCGTCGCGACGCCTCGAGCTGGTCAAAGTAACCCGCCGGAGGTCAATCAGATCATAACAGCCGGGGGGCCGGTTCAACCTCAGGTGACGACACCTCTTCAGGGGAATATGGCACCACCTTGTTATGTGCCGATACCACCGGGTCACTTCTCCAACCCCATGGAGAACTTAATTGCAGCGTTAGCACGCTTGGCGGCTCTTCTAGTGGACGGTGATGATCCGACAGCAGTGGAGACCCGGAGGATCAGAGATCTCGTGCAGACGGCCTTGGCTCAGCAAGAAACCTATTCTTATAGCCGAGGCAGGATTCATTCAACCCCACCGCCCTGGTTAGTTCCGACTCGTCCAAACCGGAGCCCGAGTTACAGCAGGCGCATGGAGCCAGAGGCCTTATCAAGCAACGCCCAGAGCCGTAACCAGACCGGCGGGTATAATCCGGTGCAGGACCGAATACGTCAGGAGGACGAGCGAGCGGCTCAACAGGCGGCTCAGCTGACGGCCCAGGAGGCCCTTTCGGATTACCCGACGACTTCTGTTGAGGCAGGAGTAGCCACCAGAACCGGTGGCATCCCTTGTTTAGTGCCGGTCTACGTAATGTGCGTTTGCCCAAGGATTTCAAAGGGCCCCGAAAGGTGCCGAATTATACGGCCGACTTACAGCCTAGGGCATGGATGGAAAGTTATAAGATGGCCTTGGAACTGTTGGAGGTCAGCGATGCAGCGATGGCTAAGTACTTCACCATGATGTTGGATGGAACAACCCGGCCTTGGTTAAAGGGCTTGCCGCCCAATTCCATTAGTTCATGGGCCGAGTTAAAAGCCCGATTCATCCAGAACTTCAAGGATACTTGTAAGCAATCTATGTCAATTGTGGACTTAACAAATTGTAAGCAAGAGGAGGGTGAATCCACAACGCATTGGGTGCGCCGGTCAAGGAGAATATACATTCGTCTGACAAGATGGATGCCGGCTCTACAGTCCTCATGTTAGAGAAGAATTGCCGTTTTGAGCCGCTGAGACAGAAACTGGGGCGCCTTAAGCGTGATTGCAATGATATGGGTACGCTGATGGCAGCTTTAGTCAAATACGCCGACTCTGATAGTACCAAGGATCCCGCGTCTGATGAGGAAAAGACAGGGAAGGGAAAGAAGAACGACAGTGGAAAGGGTCAACAGCATAACCCGACGAATCAAGGAGGCAATAAGCGTAAGGCGGAGGGTAACCCGGAGTTTGTGGCTAACGCCAATGCACAGGGCAACAATCAGAGACGTAAGGGAAAACCGCCCCCTCGATCTGGTGGGTCAGGTCCATTTCTTGAGCAGCTACTCAATGAACCCTGCCCAAGACACGACACCCGGGAACGACCCACCACCCACTTGTGGAAAGATTGTGCCATCACGAAGGCTTTCAAGAATTCCAACACGTTTGACGGCAATCATGGGTCGGGCGGCGGCTCAGGTGCAGGCGGCTTTCATGGCCTGGGCGGCAGTTCAAATTCCGGCTTTCAGGGAAATCAAGGCGGCTATAATCAACAACAGTCTGGTCAAGGAGGACAGCAGCAACAGCAGTCGGGTTATCAGAGCCATCCAAAACAGTTGAATAGTGGGCAGTATCATGTGTTCACCACTAGCTTGTGCAAACGTGACCAGAAACTTCATAAAAGGGCCGTGAACTCTGTTGAGCCGGCAGTTCCTCATTACCTGAGGTGGTCAGAGCAGCCTATTGTATGGAGCAGGGAAGATCATCCTCCCCGGGTTGATAATCTGGGTCAGTTAGCGTTGGTGGTGGCGCCTCAGGTCGGTGAATATAAATTCACCAAAGTACTCATGGATGGAGGTAGCAACATCAATATCCTCTATTATGAGACCTTTTGACGCATGGGTTTGACTGACAAAAACTTGAAGACGTCCAACACCGTTTTCCACGGAGTGGTGCCTGGTAAGTCGACATACCCAATCGGTAAGATTGAATTGGAGGTAGCCTTTGGAGATGAATATGATTCTCGGGCTGAGAAGTTGACGTTTGGGGTGGTCAAAACCAAAAGTCCATATCATGCTTTGTTCGGGCGGCCGGCTTATGCTAAATTCATGGCGCGACCGTGTTATGTTTATCTGCAGCTTAAGATGCCGGGTCACAAGGGCACCATCACTGTGCATGGGAGTCGAAAGGTGGCCTTGGAGTGTGAAGAGGGCGACGCGGCTTATGCTGAGTCTGTTTGTGTAGCGGAAGAGCTAAAATTTTATCAGGATAATGTTGACCCGGCAGACATGACCTCTCTGAAGAAACCAACTACGGAGCATGACCCGGCATTGAAATTTAAATCGGCAGCTGAAACTAAACTTGTGGACTTCACTCCAGGCGACTCATCTAAACAGTTCAGCATCAGTGCCAACTTGGATCCTAAATAGGAAGGCGCGCTCATCGAGTTCATCCATGAGAACCGGGACATCTTTGCATGGAAACCTTCGGACATGCCGGGTGTACCGAGAGGAATCGCTGAGCACACTCTTAATATTGATCCTAAGTATAAGACGGTCAGGCAGTTTCTTCAGCGATTCAACAAGGAACGACGAAAGGCTATTGGAGAGGAGGTCGCCGGACTCTTGGCGGCCGGGTTCATTATTAAAGTTTTCCACCCGGAGTGGCAGGCTAACCCGGTGCTCGTACTCAAGAAGAACGGCACCTGGCGAATGTGTGTGTGGATTACACATACTTAAATAAGGCTTGTCCGGCTGATCCTTTTGCTCTCCCCCGTATTGATCAAATCATTGATGCTACGGCAAGCTGCGAGCGTTTGAGTTTCTTGGATGCTTACTCTGGTTATCATCAGATCAAAATGGCAGTTAAGGACCAGGAGAAGACGGCTTTCATTACTCCGTTTGGAGCCTTCTGCTATGTATCTATGCCTTTCGGGCTCAAGAGTGCCCAGGCGACTTATCAGCGGTGTGTACAGAACTGTCTCCACAGTCAGATTGGACGCAATGTTCATGCTTATGTGGATGACATAGTGGTGAAATCCAGAGAGAAGGAAACCTTGATATCTGATTTAAAGGAGACCTTTGATAATCTCCGAGTTTACAAGATGATGCTTAACCTAGAGAAGTGTGTATTTGGTGTACCCGCAGGCAAGCTTTTGGGATTTCTGGTCTCAAATAGGGGCATTGAAGCTAATCTGGAGAAGATCAAGGCAATTACCTCCCTGGTTAAGCCGACGTGCATCAATGATGTTCAGCAATTGGCGGGTCGTGTCGCTGCTTTAAGCCGGTTCATAAGCTGGTTAGGTGAGAAGGCCCTACCGCTGCATCAAATGATGAAAAAACCGACACTTTTGTCTGGAGCGATGCTGCTAATACTGCCTTTGAGGATTTAAAGAGACAGTTATCTGAACCACCGGTCTTAGCAGCTCCCATTGATAGGGAGCCATTGCTGTTACATGTGGCCGCCAACTCGCGAGCTGTCAGTGTTGCAATCGTGGTGGAGCGCAAGGAGGCTGGCAAGGAGCAGCCGGTTCAACGGCCGGTTTATTACGTCAGTGAGGTGCTCATTGAGTCTAAACAAAGATATCCACATTGGCAGAAGCTCGTTTGCGGAGTGTTCATGGCAAGCCGGAAGCTGAAGCAGTACTTCCAAGGTCACCCTATCACTGTGGTGAGTTCTGCCCCCTTGGGAGACATAATCCAGAACAGAGAAGCTATGGGACGAGTCGCCAAGTGGGCCATTGAGCTTGGGCCTCACGGTCTCAAGTACATGCCACGCACTGCTATTAAGTCTCAGGTCTTGGTGGATTTTATCCATGATTGGACAGAGTTGCAGGCACCTAAGGAGAAGCCGGATAACACATATTGGACTATTCACTTTGATGGGTCCAGGCAGTTAGAAGGCTCGGGGGCTGGAGTAGTCTTAACTTCCCCTCGTGGTGAAAAATTCCGTTATGTGCTGTGGCTTATGTTTCCTTGTACTAACAATGCAGCTGAGTATGAGGCCTTACTCCATGGTCTCCGGATGACCAAAGAGATGAATTTAAGCCGAGTAAGGTGCTTGGGCGACTCAGACCTTGTGGCTCAACAAGTGTCAGGCAAGTGGGATTCCAAGGATCCCCTTATGGCGGCGTACCCTTGTGAAGTTGATGCTGTAGCTGGACACTTCAAGGGTTATCAGGTGGAACACATTGATCGAAGGAAGAATGAAGCGGCTAATGCCTTAAGCCGGCTGGGATCTCAACGTAAGCCGGTGCCGCCTAATACCGTTCTTGATGTTTTGCATAACCCTTCTGTCAAGTTACCTACAGAAGAAGATCTAGCAGTGCCAGACCCGGAGGCGCAGTTGGTGGCGGCTCTCCACATCATCCCGGATTGGACAGTGCCTTATTTGGCTTATATGACCCGGGGAGAGTTGCCTGAGGATGAGACCTTGGCAAGACAAATCATCCGGCGGTCCAAGTCCATGACAATTGTTAATGGCGAGTTACATCACTGTAGCGTCACTGGAGCGTTTCAACGTTGCGTGTCGCCTGCGGAGGGTCAGGAGATACTTCGTGAGATCCATGAAGGGGATTGCGGTCATCATGTCGGCTCAAAATCCCTTGTGGCCAAGGCTTTCCGTCATGGGTTTTATTGGCTGACGGCTCATGCTGATGCAGAAGATCTGGTCAGTAAATGTGACGGATGTCAGAAATTCTCACGACGAGCTCATGTGCCGGCTCAGATTGAGAATGATTCCAATTACTTGGCCGTTCGCAGTCTGGGGGCTTGACATGGTTGGACCTTTCAAGAGGTCTAAGGATAAAAAGACGCACCTCCTGGTGGCAGTTGACAAGTTTACAAAGTGGGTTGAGGCGGAGCCAGTCAGTAAGTGTGATGCAGCCACGGCGGTTCAATTTATGAAAAAGGTAATTTTCCGCTTTGGTTTTCCACACAGCATCATCACTGATAATGGTACCAATCTTTCCAAAGGATCCATGGAAGAGTTCTGTCAACGAGAGCATATCCGGCTTGGCGTTTCGGCTGTGGCTCATCCTCAATCGATTGGTCAGGCAGAAAGAGCCAATCAAGAGATCTTGAAAGGTATCAAGCCCCGGCTTTTAGTCCCCTTACAGCGGACGCCGGGTTGTTGGCTGGAGGAGTTACCTTCTGTACTTTGGAGCATCAACACTACGCCTAACAGATCTATG
Source organism: Aegilops umbellulata (assembly GCA_032464435.1). NCBI lineage: Eukaryota > Viridiplantae > Streptophyta > Magnoliopsida > Poales > Poaceae > Aegilops > Aegilops umbellulata. The sequence continues at coordinate 382,432,071 of CP136054.1, forward strand.
GGTTACACACCTTTCTTTATGGTGTATGGAGCAGAGGCGGTCCTACCGAGTGACATCCGTCATGACTCACCCCGGGTAGCGGCTTACGTTGAGGCTGACAACTAAAGAGCTTGCCAAGATGCACTTGACCTGTTGGACGAAGAGCGAGACTTAGCAATAGCCCGCTCGGCGATTTACCAGCAAGACCTGCGCCGCTACCACAGCCGCCGGGTTAGATCCAGAACCTTTCAGGAAGGCGACTTAGTGCTCCGGCTCATCCAGGATCAATCTGATATGCATAAGCTATCCCCTCCTTGGGAAGGACCCTTTGTGGTCAGCAAGAATCTGAACAACGGGTCATACTACCTTATCGACGTTCGAGAGCACAAAGACTCACGTAAGTCGGAGGAGGAGACCCGCCGGCCGTGGAATATCGCTCATCTTCGGCCTTACTATACTTGAGCCACCGGCTCTAATGTGTATATATTTTGACTATGTATATATTGCGTAAAGCAATAAAACAGGACCTCTGTCCTTTTTCCCACCCCAAAAGGTTTATGTGTCTTCTTTGTCATGTGGTGGAGATAACCAACAGGGAGTGGGTCACATCTGAATCCGGCTTTTCCTTTGGTCCAGCTTATGATCATATCTGAATCTAGCCATGGTCACTTGGGGGCTTCCTGTTCAAACATAGGTCGTATTCAAACCAAAGAGAACATAGCTATCGATACCCACTTGATCGGAATACTGCCAAACCCACCTGGGGGCTTCTTGATCATATTTGAATCATAGCTTAACTCCTTTGGGTCTGACGTGGATCGTATTCGAATCAGCGTCATTAAACAACTCTTATGGTCACTTGGGGGCTTCCTGTTCAAACATAGGTCGTATTCGAACCAAAGAGAACATAACTGTCGATACCCACTTGATCGGCATCGCCACAGCCACTGCGGGCTATATGATCGTATCCGAATCTTAGCTTAACCCCTTTGGAACGGTTTACTGATCGTATTCGAATCAGAGGCCTTTAAGTCTTATTTACTATTCGTCATGCTTTGTAAGTATCAATATTTAACTATCTTGAGACTCTCTTGAAAACATTATGGAGTGGATTTCATTCCTCCGGATTACTATTGATTACCTCGGGTTGTTACGAACCAGGTAAACTTCTATATATCAATTTTCAGGAGTTAAGAATACCCTCAGGGGTTGGGTTATATGAGCTGGAGAGGTAACTACAAGCATCACAGGTATATCATTATGATTATGCCTACTAAGCTTAATTGTAAGTTGGTTTTCCTGAATATTGCTTGGTATATACTCCGGGTTATCAATACCTTTATATGACCCCCGTGGCAGTAAGTGGCTGGAGGATTCTTTGTTTGTCCCTTATGCATGATAAGGCAAGTAACTTTTGTTTAAACGTAAAGGAACGAGAAGATCAATAAAAAGCTGGAAATATACAACGATGGCAGCTTAAGAAAGTATTGAGCGCCATAAGCATGCGTGAAGGCATGACAAAAATCAAGAGTTTTTCTACCCTATTATAAGACTCCCCGAGTCTGAGTAGTGAAGCATTGTTTTCACAAAGACACAAGCATATGACACGCAACATCTTTACTCCTTTGGTTGGCTCGATGATTCCGGGTTATCCTTCTCCGCCTCTTCGTCTGCTGCCCTATCCTGGAAGGTTGAGGAGGCCCAGTCAATGCCACTCAATGCTTCAAACTTAGCTTCATCATCTATTAAACCGGTTGGGTCGACTTCAGGGGCAAAAGGTATGCTTACGAGTTGGAGGGATCAGGCTGACATCATCATAATGGGGTGTTGGAATCCTCCGGTTCTCATTGTCATAGCCCGGCTGGTATTTAGTAAGATCAGTGTCGTTCCCAATGAGGGTAGCCGCATGGCGCATGTCTTTCACACAGGCGGTGAAGTCCGCCTCATCAAACAAGGTGCCATCCTCCTTCAGACTCGGATATCCAAGACTAAGGTCGGCCGGGTCTAGATCTGGAATCCATGCCTTGGCCCGGCTCAAGGCAGCTATAGCTCCGGCTCTGGCAGATGCCCGTCTTAGCTCCTGGACCCGCTGAGGCAGCACAACAAGCCGTTTTAGCACATCTTGCAGGAGATGGGGGACATCATTGGATAAAGCCACAACGACCAAAGCATGTTGTGACCCGGTGTACAATTGCTCCACCAGAGTATAGACTGCCTTCAGTTTGACCACCATATCCTGCTTGAGGTTTGTGCTCCTGGGGCCTGTTTTGTTAAACAGAGGATAAAGCCGAAGGCAATAGTTAACCTAGTCATCAAAGGAAGAATGTCAATATTTGAGGTTCATATAAGGTGACTTACCGAAGATTGCTGAGACCATTCGGGATATCTGACGCTTTAAGCCAGACAACTTGGTGTTTGCTTTTGCAAGGGATGCTTCGGCTGTCTCGGCCCAAGTCACTAGAGAGGCCCTCTTATCAGCCCAGGTTTTCTTCTCCGATTCAAAGTTCTTATTCAACTTCTCTTGTTCAGAGACGCTGAATTCAAACTTGGAGTTGGCTTTTTGAATTTCAAGTTCCTAGGCTGCCAGGCGGCTCTTCAGGTCAGCAATCTCCGACTCAAATTGACTTATGGTGGTCTGCATTGGTACCAAGTCATAATTAGGATCATGATACAAATAAAGTCAAGTCCCAAGCACTTTGCAAGCAAAGATACTTGACACTTGGGGGCTAATGTACGGTGAAGAATTCTAAATTGATACGCCGGCTTATGCAAACTAAAGTCCCAAGTACTTTGCAAGCAAAGATACTTGGCACTTGGGGGCTAATGCGTATCGCAAGTTCAAGGTATCAGGCTACAACCGGGTTAAGTATTTTCTCTTTAAACCGGATAAGCAGTGCTAGACAGTTTCCTAAGTCTGCAACATATTTACTCATAAGCAATAGACTTGGGGGCTGGTACAGTAAGTATGAATTAACAGTAAGGAAGCATAAGTCATACCTCAGATTTTTGCTGTATTTGCTTCACCTTGTCAACTTCCAGGTCACGGCTGCTATGCACCTGGTTGATATAACCCGAGACGATCTCTCCAATACTCAATTGAGTATAGTCAGTGATGTCCATCTTGGCTTTACGGCGCTCTAGCAATTCCTCCTTAGCAGAACACTTGGCAAGAACAGTGGGCCCGGCCAGCTCAACGAACTGAGTCTTGAGTATTTCTACTTCTGGGTCAGTCGTCTTGGCCGGGCTAAGTGCTTCCGGATTAATAGAATCATCAAGAATATCTTCAGCAGGCGGGTCAGAAGTTGGTGCCGGAATATCTTGAGCCGGTTCAGGTGGCGGTTGATGGGTGGAAGAGTCAAGGGCGGCCATGCCCAGTTCTGGCTCAGTCACTATAGGGTCCTGGGCCGGCCTATCCTTTTTTGTTTTCTTCCTAGGCTTCACTTGCACACTGTGGACAAGGCAGAAAGGTGAGTGCCAAAACATAAGTAAGATAAAACATAAGGAAAACAAATCAACATTACCCAGGGTCAGTCTTAAAGGCCGGCATGTTGGACTGCATAGATTCGCCGGAGGAAGGAGAGGCATCCTGGTAAATGGAGTCAGACGAATTGAGAGGTTTACGGATTAAACCCGCCAAAGGGGGAACATAATGTAAGTCGGAGATAACCTCATTCAGATGCTTCCTGGTTACGTCAGGTAAGCCGGAGGAGAGTTCTGCGTCCTTACTGGTCCGGGTCTGCCTCCGGCTTTCAATTTGCTGTCGCTTCAAAAGAAAGTCAGGATCTTGGTAAGCCAAAGGATGTGAAAATCTTACTTTCCGGGTTACTCTTCGAATTTTCTGACGCAGCAGAGGCTCGGAGTCGAAGGAGATTAAAGTTACCTCTTCTTGGACGGTTTGGCTGTTTCCCGTGTCTTCCTAAAAGAGGAGTAATATCAGTGAAGTGGTCATAAAAGTGATAGGAAAGTTAAAAAAAGGGGTTACCTCCTCTTCATCATCATCAGAATCATCAAGTTTAAACATCTCACAGGCGCTGGGTTTCCTCTTCTTCGAAGTTGTGGGCTTGGCGGCTTTTCTTTCGGCTCTCTTAGCCACCCTGGCTTGTTTTGCCGCCTCATGATCATACTTGACCTTCCAGAAGTCGGTGTTTGCCTGTGGAAAAGTCATAAAGGGTATTGAGTAAAAATAAGGTACGGTGTAATAAAGAGTAATCGTTAAGGCTGATAACTTATTGCAGGGGCCGGGTTCTTCTTGCAGAAGGGCAGTAAGTCGAAGGCATTACTGGTGACTGTGCCCTCTTTCAACAAGGATTGGGTGGTAGCCTCCACCACATCGTCTGGTAAGTCGTCAGGGCTGTGGCGCTGAGGATCATCCTTCTCTCCAGAGTAAGTACACATTAAGTCGAGACGGCGGCTTAATGGAATCACTCTCCAAGCAACCCAGACTCGGACCAGGTCGATGCCATCTAAGCCGTTCCCCAAAAGATATTTGATCTTCTTGATGGTGGGGGTAAGTGGCAGACATTCAACGGCAGTCAACTTGTGTGGCAGCTGATGGTTGGATTCAAGGCGCAAGACGCGGAAGCCGGGCAGCGGGTTCTCGTCAGCCAGAGAAGTATCCTGGCAGTAGAACCATGTCTGAATCCAGTCCTTGGGATGACTCCGCAGTTCAGCATAAGGAAACCGGCAGTCTCTCCGCCTCTGAATTGATATGCCACCAAGTTCCAGACTGGGCCCGTTGGCACGTTCATTCTGCCGGTTTAAATAGAACAGTTCCCTGAACAAAAGCAGGCTAGGCTCTTCTCCAAGATAAACCTCACAGAAGACTTGGAAGTTGCATATATCTGACACGGAATTGGGTCCGATATCTTGAGGCCTCAGGTCAAAGAATTTTAGAACATCCCTAAAGAATTTTGAACCGGGTGGAGCGAATCCCTGGCTCATATGATCCGTAAAAACTATTACCTCCCCTTCTTTGGGATGAGGTTTCTCCTCGGACGGGTCAGGAGCACGATAAGACATGGCCTCCTTCTTGGGCAGGTAGCCAGACTTCACGAATTCGGACAATTTACTTTCCGTGACAACGGATGGGACCCAATTGTCACCAGAGGTTTGGGAGCTTTGGTGCTATTGCGTAAATCGAAGCCTACAACAAGATAATTTTTTTATCCGGGTCAATTTTAACCCGGAGGAAAGCATTGTTGATTTATTCAAGGTGGCGGCTTAAGAAGGGGCCTAATGACATATAGGTGACTATGCAATGATGATTAAGCTGCTGCAGGTATCAAAGGTAACTAAAATTTTCTTAAGGTTGCCAGAGGCAAGCGGTGTTGACAGCCGGTATTTTAAAACCGACAACTATGGCTAAATAAGATTCCATAGAGGCAATTTTTGGCTAAGTGTGGAACAAACAGGTTTCACGAGTTGCAATTATCATTTTGGATCAAACGGTTGTTCTGGAAAGAAATATTTCTAGACCTAAAACAGTGTGGAGAAGTTCATGCAATCAAAGATGGTTTCCAGACAGGAGAAATGAGATCTGTCTTTATACAAAATAGGCGCAAACAAGTACTGCGACAGTTCTATGTTGTTTCTGTGATCTAAAATGTGTGTTGAAGGTGGAAACTAGCAAAGACTCGCATCGGGCGGCGAAGAACGCCGACGAAATCAAGACAGTTCTAATGCAGATATGAGGAAACGAAGTAAAGGAACTCACCGATGCGGATGAGCTGCGGAGGGTCGTCGTCGTTCTCTGGTGAAGAGTCAGGTTGATGCAGCGGCCTAAGTCGTTGAAGACGAATGAGTTTGACGGTGGCGGTGGCGGAGCTCGAGCAGCAGAGAAGGGAGTGCGAGGAGGAAGACAACTGAGGAAAATGAGAAAGACCTAGGTCGCATCTATTTATAAGGAGGGGCCGACCAAGACGGTGCGAGAAACGAGGAGATGGAGTATCATTATCCAGCGACCCCGACGCCTCGATTTTTGGGATGATCAGTAAAGGCAAAAATGCATTGAAGATATGATGGAATAAAATAAGGATTTAATTAAAGAATGACATCACGGTGGGTTAACCCGGATCCATAAGATGATGTCACAACGGGTTATGACCTTTTCACATACAGAAGACAGAAAGACTGATTCTTAAGGTATTTTAAGATTGACATGAACCGGTCCAAATCAATCTGGGGCCTAATGTTGGGGATATAACTATTTGTGTAAACCGCCCAGGAGGGGCCGGGTTACGCAAAGAAGGCTCATTGTGAAAGAAGCCCAAGACCCAGCATTAGGATGGCGGTTCATAGGGTTTAAAGCCCACAGGCGGTTTAAGGCCCATAGTGACAAACCACCATGATGGCGTGACTTGTAACATAAGGTAGAAATAACTAGTCACCGAGCCGGACACTGTTTATGAGCCGGCCGGGACTCTGTAGGTCGCAGGGCGTCAACCCGTGTATATAAGGGGACGACCCGCCGGCGGCTTAGGGCAAGAGACAACCCATCGAGAGTCGGGCATAGCGTATCTCGCTCCCTGGTCATCGAAACATCAAGCAATACCAACCCAACTAGACGTGGGCCTTCCTTCACCGTAAGGGGCTGAACTAGTATAAACCTCTCGTGTCCTTTGTCCCAATTAACCCCTTTAAGCTTCCTAGTTGCGATGGCTCCACGACTAAGTCCTTGCAAGAGGACATCTGCCGTGACAATTCCACGACAGTATCCATAAAAGATTTAACACAAACAAACTTAGTTGTCATACCTGACTCCTTACCTTCATCGAGGTCCCAATCTTCAGAGTTGCGTTTAATTCTATCCAATAAGTCCCATTTGAATTCAGTAGTCTTCATCATAAAAGAGCCAGCACAAGAGGTATCGAGCATGGTGCGGTTGTTTTCAGAAAGCCGAGCATACAAATTTTGAATAATTGTCTCCCTTGGAAACCCATGATTGGGGCATGAATATAACATTGATTTAAGCCTCCCCCAAGCTTGAGCGATGCTTTCTCCTTCGCGAGGCCAGCAATTATATATATAATTACGATCACGATGAACAAGATGCATAGGGTAATACTTTTGATGGAATTCCAATTTCAATCTTTTATAGTTCCATGATCTCGTATCATCACATAGCCTATACCATGTCAATGCGTCTCCCTTCAAAGATAAAGGGAAGACCTTTTTCTTAGCAACATCACCGGGTATACCCGCAAGCTTAAATAATCCACAAACTTCATCCACATATATTAAGTGCTCATCAGGATTCTTAGTTCCATCTCCTATAAAAGGATTAGCTAGCAGTTTTTCCATCATACACGAAGGAAATTCAAAAGGAGTTTCATTTTCAATAGGTTCAGTAGGTTGAGGAGCAACTCTTTGCTCTACTGGACGGGGCGAAGATACCCCGAACAAGCCCCTCAGAGAATTACTTTCCATAGTAACAAGTGACAGTAAATTTCAGCACACTATATAAATTTTTCCTTACCAAATTCCACCTACCAAAGGCGCTACACTCCCCGGCAACGGCGCCAGAAAAGAGTCTTGATGACCCACAAGTATAGGGGATCTATCGTAGTCCTTTCGATAAGTAAGAGTGTCGAACCCAACGAGGAGCAGAAGGAAATGATAAGCGGTTTTCAGCAAGGTATTCTCTGCAAGTACTGAAATAATTGGTAACTGATAGTTTTGTGACAAGATAAATTGTAACGAGCAACAAGTAACAAAAGTAAATAAAGTGCAGCAAGGTGGCCCAATCCTTTTTGTAGCAAAGGACAAGCAGGAACAAACTCTTATATAAGGAAAAGCGCTCCCGAGGACACATGGGAATATCGTCAAGCTAGTTTTCATCACGTTCATATGATTCGCGTTCGGTACTTTGATAATTTGATATGTGGGTGGACCGGTGCTTGGGTGCTGTTCTTACTTGAACAAGCCTCCCACTTATGATTAACCTCTATTGCAAGCATCCGCAACTACAACAAAAGTATTAAGGTAAACCTAACCATAGCATGAAACATATGGATCCAAATCAGCCCCTTACGAAGCAACGCATCAACTAGGGTTTAAGCTTCTGTCACTCTAGCAACCCATCATCTACTTATTACTTCCCAATGCCTTCCTCTAGGCCCAAATAATGGTGAAGTGTTATGTAGTCGACGCTCACATAACACCACTAGAGGCTAGTCAACATACATCTTATCAAAACATCGAACGAATACCAAATTCACATGACTACTAATAGCAAGACTTCTCCCTTGTCCTCAGGAACAAACATAACTACTCACAAAGCATATTCATGTTCATAATCAGAGGGGTAATAATATGCATAAAGGATCTGAACATATGATCTTCCACCAAATAAACCAACCAGCATCAACTACAAGGAGTAATCAATACTACTAGCAACCTACTAGTACCAATCCCGGACTTGGAGACAAGAATTGGATACAAGAGATGAACTAGGGTTTGGAGATGAGATGGTGCTGGTGAAGATGTTGATGGAGATTTCCCTCTCCCGATGAGAGGAGCGTTGGTGATGACGATGGAGATGATTTCCCCCTCCCGGAGGGAAGTATCCCCGGCAGAACAGCTCTGCCGGAGCCCTAGATTGGTTCCGCCAAGGTTCCGCCTCGTGGCGGTGGAGTCTCGTCCCGAAAGGTTGCTTCTGGTTTTTTTTCTCGACCAAAGACTTCATATAGGAGAAGATGGGCGTCGGAGAGCCACCAGGGGGCCCACGAGGTAGGGGGCGCGTCCTAGGAGGGGGTGCGCGCCCCCCACCCTCGTGAGCAGGGTGTGGGCCCCCTGGCCTTCATCGTTGGCGAGGATTTTTCTTTATTTATTTTAAGATATTTGTCGGGGGTTGGGTGCGACATATGCCAAAGGATGGCTTATCATGGTGGGGGCGAGTAGAACGTCACCAGTGCCTGGAAGCGGGATGAGGCGTAGACATGCATGCCGGCGAATCTTACCCACCTTCGGGGCTCTCCGAGGAGATAATACCCGTACTGCTGCTCTGCGGGGTCTCCGCATGATCACTATGGTGATATGTGTACAAAGTTGCTCCTCGAGCTGTGTTCTGGAGGTAGGAGAGGGCAAGGCTAGCTCTCCCCCTTCTATGCTGCTGGTCTAGTGGTAAAAGGATCGAACCCTTTGTATGGGTGCTCCGGGGGGTTTATGTAGGCCTACCCCCGGGGGTACAATGGTAATCTGACTGGGCGCGGGTCCCAGCCGTCTGTCTCTTAGGCTGCCGTCTTCTCGGCCGACTCCTGGGGCCCGCCTCTGGTGGGCCCCGCCGACTGACCTGGCCACTGTAGCCGCGCCTCTGATGACGTTGGCTTGGTCGTGGGGGCGTGGCAACAGTGCCGCCGCCTGGCGGGCGATCACTGTCGCCACTCCCCGTCTTATCTGGTTAATGGCGTGTGAGGCCCGTGGGAGGAACGGGCCGACTCTCGGAGGCCGACTCCCACGGGGTCGGTCTTCGGGTGCTCTCGCCGTCTTTGTCCTTCCCGCTGACTAGCGGGGCCCGCCGTCTCCAGGCCGTACATGCGGGCCAACGTGGGAACAGTGCTCCGTCGTCAGGGCGGACGTCAGGGCCAGTATGGCGACAGTGCCACGCCGGACGGAGCTCTCCTCCGGTACGGTGTACTGTAGCCATACCTACCCCTGGTAATCAACGTAGGGGAGGGCCGTACTCCGGCCATCCCCGGTCTCGTCCTTCTTCTCTAAGGCAGATAGTGGCGAAGTCGCGGGCCGACTCCCCATAGTCGGCCTCCCTGGAGTCGCCGTCGCAGCCGTCTCTGGGATTCGGCCGTGAGTGGGTATCGGTGATGCTGCGGCCGACTCCCAGAGTCGGCAGATCGTCTTGGGATTCTTTGAGGGGCGAAACCTGCCCCGATGTCTTGAAAGGTTCTGGGTCCCGGGTTAGCCTACCCGTGGCCCATTACTCCGACAATATTCCGTGGAGTTTCAGGACTTTTGGAGTTGCGCAGAATAGGTCTCTACTATTTGCTCCTTTTCCAGCCCAGAATTCCAGCCACCAGCATTCTCCCTCTTCATGTAAACCTTGTAAAATAAGAGAGAATAGCCATAAGTATTGTGACATAACGTGAAATAACAACCCATAATGCAATAAATATCGATATAAAAGCATGATGCAAAATGGACGTATCAGTGAGCAAAGCTTACGTCGATCTTCCCCGTAATACCATTTCACCTTGAGCAGCAAGCTTGATTTCGAATTTGTGTCGTACCCGTGGTTCCAATAACCTTTCGCTTTATCATTCCTTTGACTTGATGTCATCGCCAATCGATTACATCTTCATGAAATCTCTCGACAATTGTGTCGTGATCATCATCAACAATTTGAGATCTTCCAAGATATCAATTGAATTCGTGATGAGAAATACCATCCTTGCCCTCGATGATTTGTGTTGTCATCGACCACTTTATTGCCTTCCCTCCAACACAAACTTGTTCGTGTTCTGTGTTATACCTTGAGTTCCTTGCTATCCAGCATTTGTTCTTCTTTACCTTGGAGTAGTACCATCTTTTATGTCAAGAATGTCATGAGGATTACTCCACCTCATAAGAATTCTTGGTATAGTGATACTTCTCACCATCACCATTCTTTCTTGGTCCCCGTGTTGATTCCAACAAGTGAACGGTGTTGTTTGGATTCTTTCCTTCTAGCAACCCTATTGCTTTGAAGCTAATGGTCGACATTTCATTCTTAAACCATTGATTATCGAATCACCATTATAACATCGGTCATGCTACCTAAGCCCATATTTCGGGTGCACCTTCTAACCAATGTTTAAATTGGGTATGTTTTCCTCGAGCATATCTCCTTATATCATTTGATCTGACAAATGTTATCTCTTTGTTCACATGATTGTGGAAATCCATATTTTGGAAATCTTCATGAATTGTCGTTTAGTTCATCAACCACCCTCTCATACTCTCCTTGACTCAATGATGAACTCTTGTTCGGAAATCGCTTCCATAGTTCATTTATCGAGAATCTTACGATGTCTTCTCGTCAATTTGTGTCGCACCTTTTTCTTCTCAGGCATCCTGAGTCTGAGGTATCCTGACCCCAATCATATCTGAATCTCGGTCGGATATGATGGTTGGAACATAATTCCAAGAGTTATAACACTGGTCTTTTATGACACGGTAAGGTGATGTCATGCCGAGTACACCTAGCCGAAGGACCTGTTGTTATAGTTTCCTATTTAGCAAGGTTAACTATTATTCCATGAGGGAATTGCAAGACTTATTCTATAAGTTGTTTTTGATGGATCCTTTGTATCCAAAGTCTGACATTTGCTTGAAAACCATGCCAATGCTATCTCGAAGCATGTCTGTGGTACTCCGATTTCAATAAGAGCATTTGAAGAACAATGCTAAATTTTCTTTGTCCATTATCCACACACCGTTGTTTGGGTTATGTCATGAAATTTCTTCTCCCCTTACAATTTTCTACATTATATATTGTCACGGATATCATGCTCTGCTTGTCCTTGGGAAGGATATACCCCTGAATAAAGTGTTTAACCACATTTTACATTCCATTGTTCTATTTAATCTGATGATCACCTTTTCCATTCCATTGTTAACCTTTCTAGTGATCTATATGATCTAAGCAGTAATATTCTTCTGCTTATGTAAACACCTAGGTGTACAATCGTGTCGGTAAGATCCTATTACTATTGTTGATGATATTCCGGTAACCACCGATGGACGAGAACTTTGCCTATTGGTCCGCCTCGTTCAACGAGCAGGAGAATGGTTCTCTTCGTCCCTCGCCCTTGGTACCGATGTTGTTGCCGACATAACTGACAGTCTATCCTCCGGCATGACTTGCTTACATGGTCGTGCAAATCGTCACCGCCTTCCTACTTTTAATCCACATAGTGGGCCCATAACCCATATTTCCACAGGGCCGAAACCTGACTCTCTTGTACACCCCCTGTTCTCAAGGTTATTCCTCGCATGTGGTCTCACATGAAATTCACGAGCCACTTTCCGAGAGATCATCAATTCTGTTATCAGACACAATACTTATTCTCGTTGCCCTAAAACCCTTTCACCTTCTGAATAGGCATCGAACGATTGCCTGGCCGCTTGAAACTCCTTATTATACCTTATTACTTTCCTCTCAAAATTATCTAAGTTTCAGTTCAAGAGTTACTTTCAACCATCTTCATTGACATTATCTACCAGATAGCAACCTTGTAGAGGTCCATTCTTCTGAAGTTAACCCCTTATCCTTTTCGTACGTGCGACGAAGATCTAGAATGACGACTTCATCATTTTGACCTGAAGCAGAAGTATGAAGGCATCAATATATTGGATTGACCTCTTTGAGAAGATAAACCAACATCGAGAAGACCCGTTAGAATTTCTTAACCAATCCCTCTCCCCTTACTCCCTCTAAATCTCGGGACGAGATTTCTTGTAGTGGAGGAGAATTGTGACGCCCGGATAATTAAGCTACAGTAATTCTCTGCTAACGATGAAACGTTACTTCAATTACTATTGCTAATCTCGCGTTAGTTCAAAACCGATTCAAATTCAAATCCAAAATCAAGCAAACAATAAAAGTTTTCGAATTGCAACTAAAATGTTCGGAGTGAACCAAATAAATCATATGTAATATCGATGGAGAAACCAAACTTTTATAAAAGGTTTGAATGCTCTAAAATGATTTAAGCAGTAACTAAAACATTATTTAAATGCCTTTGGTATTTTATAAAATACTAAACTATTTTACTTTGGGTTAAAACCTTTTGTGGCACAGGGTTATTTTGAAACGTTATTTTAGGAACTATTATCACATTATACTAACTAAAAATAATGTGGAACTAAAAATAAAACAGAAAATAAATAGAAAAGAATAGGAAAATTAAATAAAAAATAAAAACAAAAGAAGACCACTGGCCAACTGGGCCAATAGGCCCAGCTGGCCACCCATGTAGCCCAACTGGCCAGCCGGCCCAACCGCGGCCTACTTACACCCCCACCCCAAGAAACCCTAACCCATGAACCCCCACTTCCCCCTTGCACTCCCCCCATTCTGGATCGGGATCGAGCCGCGCCCAACGCCGTGCCCGCGTCACCGCTCGCCTCCTCCAGCACCACCTTGTCCCCGCCGTACTCGTCACGCTCGACACCTCGTCCGCCGTTGCCCGAAGGCCTCCCCATCGACGGACCATCCCGCCGCCGCTGCTCGTCAATGCCGCCCGGAGCTCCTCCGCCTCGTTCGTCGCCCCTTCCTTGGCTGCCCCTTGACGGCTCCACCGAGCCACGCCGAACCCCTGCCCGCCAACGCTGGTGAGGGCCACTGTAACGCCCCGAGACCGACGCTCCAGACGCCTTCCATGTTTTGCGTTACCGCCGTTTGTTTTATTTGTTTGTTGCATCTCATCTCATAGCATCATGCGCATTGCATTTGCATGTTTTTATAAAACTTGCATCCGCTCGTAGTTGCCGTGTCCCCCTTGCTTTCGTTGACCGTTCCGAGACCAACCGGGTTTTCCGAGCCCCTCTTGTCTGACCATTTGACCCTCTCTCCACTTTACTCAGACTCCTCGCGCGCGTCCAAAAGTTGTCCCGAACCCGACCCGGGCAGTCGAGACCATTGGGTCCGGATCAACCCCAAACATCTATAAAACATCACCGTTTCTTATTTGGACTCCCTAGCCTATTTATTTGCGTCCGTCCGATTGCGATCGGAGGGACGAGGTAACCCCTAACTTAATCCGTGATGTATATATTCATCCACCCCTAGTCCATTTTGGCAAACCCAAAAAATCCTCCCCTTGTCCCATCGCGCCGCCGCCACTAGCTCCACTTTGTCGCCTCCTTCCTCGGGATCCTCCCGATTCAACCGCAGCCAACCAGCGCCAGCCACTTCTCGCCATCGATCCATCCTGCATCCACCTCGCTTCTGCCACGAACCAACCAGCACCATGCCCTGCTTCCTTTCTCCTCCCCCCTGTCTTGCCCGGTGCCCGATCTGCATCGCGCCCCTGCCTTCATTCCCCGCTGCAGCCAGCCTTCCCGAGCTCCTATTACCAGGCCGCCTTCCCTGCCCTCCTCTCTCTTCGTCGCTCCCCCTCCATCTCTCTGCTCTCTCATGGTCTCTCTCTCTATGCCCTCCGCAGGTCGACGCCGCTGGCCATCTCCGCCGCCCTTGACCGTTCCGGCCGGATCCCGCCGGTTGGGCACCGTCCCCGGCCACTGGTGCCCTTGCCGGAGACCACCTGCGTCGCCCGCCACGCCCTGCGCCGCTCCGCCGCCGAGCCAAGTTCCGCCGCCCCGCCTTGGCTCCGCCCCGCCAGATCCGCGTCACCGGCCCCTCCCGAAATCACGCCAAGTCCCGCTGTCGCGCCCTTGTTCCTCTGCCGCGTCTCGCGCCATCCTCGGCGAGCAAGCCGCCAGCAGCGCCGCAGTCGTCCTCGTCCACGCACTCGATGCGTCGAGCGAGGACCTCGCCGGCTCGATCTCCTGCTTCCTTCACCCGCGTGTCGCCAAGGCCCAGTGCAGGCCGCATCCGCTCCTCCTCACTCCGTCCGTCCTCGCCGGAGTCGCGCCAAGTTCCCCTGCATCGCGCGTGCGTTGACCGCGCCTCTGCGTCGCTCGCCCGCCTGCGACCGCCTCTGCTTCAAGCCCCGTCCCGCGACGACCGCACGCTGCCCTCGAGCGTTGACCGCGCCCTGCGTCTCCGGTCGAAGCCCAGTCGCTGCCAGATGCAGCCCGCGTCCAGCCTCCCCACCGAGCCGGCCCATGAGGCCTGGTGAGCACCAGATCCAGTGCCCTCTCCTGTACTCTGTTGGGCCATTCAGTTTCGGCCCGTAGATGTTTTTTTCCGGTTATGCGAATTTGTCTAATATCCAGGAGTTTGGCAGTTTACAGATTGCACCCTCATGTTCATGCATTTAATAACTCAACAACTATGCATCGGATTAAAATACTTTATATATGTAAAATGCTTAGATTTTCATCTAGTTTCATAATATGCAACTCTCATCCATGTTAAAAATGTTTAAATTTCTGTTTGTTTAATTTTGCTTAAATGCCATGTTAAAATGATTTATTTCATAACCAACTAACCGTAACTCGGAATTTAATAAACTATATATGTAAATGGGGTAAAAAATGCATAGATTAACATGGTAGCATTACCTTGCATGTTTAACAACTCAAAAATATGCTTTAGGACAGATCAGTACCAAATCTAAAATATGCACATGAGGATTTTCCGGAATTGTTGTTTGTTGTTCCGGCCTCATTTAAACTTGCCTAAATAGTTAGTTTACTTATGCTTCACCTCTTGCCATGTTAACTAACATTTAATATTGTTGGATACATAACCGAGTGTAACTAAATAATTGATGTGGTGTTTCATCAATATGCAACTCGTTGCATATGGTGCTCCACTTAATTTGTAGTGTTGTTTGTTGCACTTTGCCATGCCATGCCTCTTTAAACCGGACATGCATCATACTTGATTGTGCATCATGCCATGTTTATGTGATGTTTGTTTACTATGTTGTTTGTTTGTTTCCGTGTTGCTTCTCTCGTTAGCTTCGGTTTCGTTCCGGAGTTGTGAGGATTCGTTCGACTTCGTCCGTTTGTCTCCTTCATGGACTCGTTCTTCTTCCTTGCGGGATCTCAGGCAAGATGACCATACCCTCAAAATCACTTCTATCTTTGCTTGCTAGATGCTCGCTCTTTTGCTATGCCTAAGCTGCGATACCTACCACTTGCTTATCATGCCTCCCATATTGTCAAACCAAGCCTCTAACCCACCTTGTCCTAGCAAACCGTTGTTTGGCTATGTTACCGCTTTGCTCAGCCCCTCTTATAGCGTTGTTAGTTGCAGGTGAAGATGAAGTTTGTTCCTTGTTGGAACATGGAGATGTTGTTCCTTGATTGGAACATGTTTACTTGTTGGGATATCACAATATATCTTATTTAATTAATGCATCTATATACTTGGTAAAGGGTGGAAGGCTCGGCCTTATGCCTGGTGTTTTGTTCCACTCTTGCCGCCCTAGTTTCCGTCATATCGGTATTATGTTCCCGGATTTTGCATCCCTAACGCGGTTGGGTGATTTATGGGACCCCTTGACAGTTCGATTTGAATAAGACTCTTCCAGCAAGGCCCAACCTTGGTTTTACCATTTGCCTCACCTAGCCCTTTTTCCCTTGGGAGTCGCGCTCTCGAGGGTCATCTTATTTTACCCCCCCGGGCCAGTTCTCCTCTGAGTGCTGGTCCAAACTAGAGCGCTTTGCAGCGCCACCTCAAGGAAACTTGGGGTCTGGTTTTAGTTTTACGGAGAGCTCATCCGGTGTGCCCTGAGACCGAGATATGTGCAGCTCCTATCAGGATTTGTCGGCACATCCGGGCGGCTTTGCTGGACTTGTTTTATTACTGTCGAAATGTCTTGTAGCCGGGATTCCGAGACTGACCGGGTCTTCTCGGGGAGAAGGAACATCCTTCGTTGATCGCGAGAGCTTATGATGGGCTAAGTTGGGACACCCCTGCAGGGTTTGAACTTTCGAAAGCCGTGCCCGCGGTTATGTGGCAGATGGGAATTTATTAATGTCCGGTTGTAGAAAACCCGAAGTTGATCTTAATTACAATACATCAACCGCGTGTGTAACCATGATGGTCTCTTCTCGGCGGAGTCCGGTAAGTGAACACGGTGTTGGAGTTATGCTTGACATAAGTAGTTTCAGGATCACTTCTTGATCGCTTCTAGTTTCACGACCGTGCTTTGCTTCTCTTCTCGCTCTCTTTTGCGTATGTTAGCCACCATATTTGCTAGTCGCTTGCTGCAGCTCCACCTCACTACCCTGTCCTACCTTTAAGCTTAAATAGTCTTGATCTCGCGGGTGTGAGATTGCTGAGTCCCCGTGACTCACAGATACTTCCAAAACCAGTTTGCAGGTGCCGATGAAACCGTGCAGGTGACGCACCTGAGCTCAAAGAGGAGCTCGATGAAGATCTTGTTCATTGTGTTGTTTCGTTTCAGTTGATCAGTAGTGGAGCCCAGTCGGGACGATCGGGGATCTTTGTAGCATTTGGGGTAGTCTTCTTTTATTTTGGTTCCGTAGTCGGACCTTGATTGTATCTGTTTGATGTAATGCTTTACTCATGTATTGTGTGAAGTGGCGATTGTAAGCCAACTATGTATTTCTTTCCCTTATGTATTACATGGGTTGTGTGAAGATTACCTCACTTGTGACATTGCTTTCAATGCGGTTATGCCTCTAAGTCGTGCTTCGACACGTGGGAGATATAGCCGCATCGAGGGCGTTACAAGTTGATATCAGAGCCTTCCCCGACCTTAGGAGCCCCCACTAATTGATCGTTTTTAGCGGCCGAGTTGTGTCTAAAAAAATGTTTTGAGTCATTTAGGAATTATGTATCGGAGAGTTTAGGAATTCTTTTTACTTCCCAGTCTCCTCATCGCTCTGGTAAGGCATCCTAACGTAGAGTTTTGACTCTTCTCTTCTCAAATTTCACTAAATTTTTTTTAGGATCACGCGGGTATCTTAGAATCGTTCCGATGGTTTTGTGATGACAACATTGTCTTGGTGCCTCCTGTCAGTAGGGGTTTATTGGAAGTGTCCCGGGGAGTTGAGCTCTGAGGTGTTGTCGTCATAATTTTATCGTTGCAGTTCTGGAATACCTGAGTTTAGTACGCCGACATCGAAAATCTCTTTTGTACAGTTGTTGGCGAGATAACCCTGATAGCCCAGTACTGAGGCGAGTGCGGGAGTATTGCCATAACTCGTATAACAGATGTTTTTTCGAAGGTTGAGGTAGACGATTTCCGAGGGTTTCTTGGTTATGTGTTGAAGGATGGATACAACTGGATCTAGGTATTGTTAGTTTGGGTGATATATTTTGTGTCCCCTGTATCCCCAACACCAGATTGCATAACCAGAAAGTTTCGGGAGTTTATAGGTGGGAATTCAAGTAGCTCCTAGAATATCTTTCCAACAGACACATGATACGATATGGGATCTATCATATGTTTGTTTCGGGCTTATTCTACAAGCCAATCCTTTGTTCTTGTTTTGTTTTGTTTTTTTGGTATTCGAGTGGCTTCAATGCCAAGTGTTGATTCCATACCTTATTCTAAGCGATGTTCTCATATTTCTATGTGGATGCTAATCCTTCTTGATAATCGAGGTTGTCTTTTCAATTCTTTTCAACCGGTGTGCTTCTCTTCAAGTGGACCCGATCATTTCAACATTCGCAAGATCATCCCTC
Organism: Aegilops umbellulata; assembly: GCA_032464435.1. Taxonomy (NCBI): domain Eukaryota; kingdom Viridiplantae; phylum Streptophyta; class Magnoliopsida; order Poales; family Poaceae; genus Aegilops; species Aegilops umbellulata. The sequence continues at coordinate 382,450,330 of CP136054.1, forward strand.
AGTTTTTTCTCAACGGTGCTTGTTTCAACCGTCCCAAGCTGCCTTTGTTTTCCCGCCCTCCCACCCTTTTGGGACTCATATTTCTCAATCAAGTATTCTTTTATTTGTGAGAAGTCTCTTCATTCTTTTCTTTCAATGTTCTTATCCGTTGTTTTCCCATGAAGATACTAATGGAGCTTCAAGTTTATTATTCTTCGTTCTCTTTTCTTCTCCGGTGGATTCAATTCAAGCTTTGTCAATCATATCTTTTCCTTGTTTCAAATGTTTTTCTCATACCGGTGCACCTCTTAATCATCCACTTCTTGCTATTCAATTGTTCCAGAGTGATGAAGATATCTAAGAAGATTCGTTTCCATTCTCAATCCGTTCAAGGTATTTTGAGGTTCTTATCTTAGTCTAGACATTTAATTCAACCGGTGTAATCTCTCTTTTCAAGCAATTCTTTCAACGGTGTTTCTTTTGAGTGGGCCCTAACCCACAGGTCTTTTCCCAGGATCTTACCTGACTCTTCTATTTTCCCGGAGTTATTCTCAAATTCTTTTCCAATTTTGACGTAAGAATGAATTATCACCAGTCAAATGTCTTTGTCCAAGATCTTTCAAATTCTTTTCATCGTTGGTTCAACCTTTCCAATTTTCATTCCGGAGTGCCTCAACAATTCACGGTGGTGTTTCTCGTCGTCATTCTCAGATTTTGAAGACCGAAGAAGAGTTTCCCTTAAATCTTGTCCATTCTCTTGAAGATTCTTGGTTCTAGCTTGATGCCATCCTCTCATAATTGTTTTCAATTGTGAGAATTCTTTTCACCCATCCGAAGCATTTCAGAGGTCATTTCAGTTTGATTCTCTAAAGCCCATCATCTCAGAATTATTCATCCCAGCTTTCAGCTCTCATTCTCAAAATCTTACCGGTCCATCATTCAAATATCCTCTAATCAGTTCATGATCTCTTCGTTCTCATGTATCTAAATTCCCTCAAGTATCCACGTCGTTTTCTAATTCCTCCCGGTGTTTCGTTCTCTTTTCTTCAGTCATTTTCAATTCTTACGGTGGTTCATTCAAGAATTCTCTTTCTTGGTTATCATATCAATTCATTCGTTCTTTCCAAATCCTACCGGTGGTTTGTTGAAGACCTTCATAAGTTTGTGCTATATCTCTCTTGATCCTTTCTACGAGAATAAGTGGTATGTCAAATCCATTGCTTGTCATCAATTTAATTGGTGAAGGATGCGCATAACATAATTCTTGTTCTTGTTTCATACAAGTGATTAATTCCTCCTTTCGGAGTTTGTTCATGATGAATAGATTCTCGGTTTCAATTGTTTCATCTTTTCTTTTCCCGGAGTTCCAAGCTCTTATCATTTCAAAGCTCCATCTAAATCATTGCAAGGTTTCACTTGGTGTTTTCAACTTCTCTTTCTTTCTATCGTCCTTTTGTTTATCGGAGTTCTTCATGGAGGCTCTACATGGTGGTTCGTCAAGGATTCTTTTAATTCTTCAATTGTTCATCAAGATTTCTCTCGGAGTTAAGATCCACCAAGCTATACTCTAAAATAAACATGGTGTTCAACACATGTTTTGTCTTGAGGAGTTCAAGTATTTTTCATCTTGCATTCCGAAATGCAATTATTTCTACCTTATCTTTTGAGATGGTGTTATGTCATCCTTGGTAATTTCTTCTCGTGCTTCATGATTCACATGTTGTCAAGAATGAGGTATTTTAAATCCATCAATCTCTTCATTGGAGTTATCTTGGGTTATATTTCACCTAAAGCTTTCCCTAAGGATTGTTGTTTTTTATGGTGCTTATAAATGACCCAAGTTCTTCATTTATCCTCTTGGTGAAATAAGTTTCTCGTCTCCTTGTTCATATCAATCCAAGCAATTGTTTTCGTTAATGGCAGAATTTCACCTCAAGTTTTGAGATGTCTTCATAAGCCCACGAGGATCATATCTTTTCGTTGTTGGTTTTCCAACAACTCCGTTTTAACCTTCTTGCAAGGGTGCTTTCCAAGCTCATTTGTGGCAGAAGTTGTCATTTTCTTCTCCATTCCTTTATTCCAATGATCTAACTTCTATTTCTTCTTCCGAAGGCATTGTGATGTTGCTCTCTTAACTCATCATCTCGAATTGTCAAGATCATGTCCTTTTCCTTGCTAATTCATTTAACTGGAGTGTTATGTTTATCATTCCTCTTTTAACCGGAGTCTCATCTAAGTGCTTTCATTTTGCCAAGTTCATATTCTATTCCTTCCGTTTTCTACCGGAGTGCTGTCCAAATTATGTCATTCTTGTCCCTTGACTATCTCATCATACCGAGGTGGTTATATTCTTTTCGTTCGTGCTGCTCTTTTTCTCATGTCTCTCAACCTACAAGGTTCTCGAATGTTCCTTGTTCCTCTTGCTGAACGGAGTGTTTTAAATTTTGTTCACCTCCGTCATGTCATTTCTTCAAGCTCTGCGACCTCTCAAGGTTCTTTGGTTTCACTCTTTTGTCAAAGAAGCAACTTTGTCTTACCTCTTCCTCTTCTGCTTTTCTCCGGTGCCATCCCAGATCTCGGGACGAGATCCTCTTGTAGTGGTGGAGTGTTGTAACGCCCCGAGACCGACGCTCCAGACGCCTTCCATGTTTTGCGTTACCGCCGTTTGTTTTATTTGTTGGTTGCATCTCATCTCATAGCATCATGCGCATTGCATTTGCATGTTTTTATAAAACTTGCATCCGCTCATAGTTGCCGTGTCCCCCTTGCTTTCGTTGACCGTTCTGAGACCAACCGGGTTTTCCGAGCCCCTCTTGTCTGACCATTTGACCCTGTCTCCACTTTACTCAGACTCCTCGCGCGCGTCCAAAAGTTGTCCCAAACCCGACCCGGGCAGTCGCGACCGTTGGGTCCGGATCAACCCCAAACATCTATAAAACATCACCCTTTTCTTATTTGGACTCCCTAGCCTATTTATTTGCGTCCGTCCGATTGCGATCGGAGGGACGAGGTAACCCCTAACTTAATCCGTGATGTATATATTCATCCACCCCTAGTCCATTTTGGCAAACCCTAAAAATCCTCCCCTTGTCCCGTCGCGCCGCCGCCACTAGCTCCACTTTGTCGCCTCCTTCCTCGGGATCCTCCCGATTCAACCGCAGCCAACCAGCGCCAGCCACTTCTCGCCATCGATCCATCCTGCATCCACCTCGCTTCTGCCACGAACCAACCAGCACCATGCCCTGCTTCCTTTCTCCTCCCCCCTGTCTCGCCCGGTGCCCGATCTGCATCGCGCCCCTGCCTTCATTCCCCGCTGCAGCCAGCCTTCCCGAGCTCCTATTACCAGGCCGCCTTCCCTGCCCTCCTCTCTCTTCGTCGCTCCCCCTCCATCTCTCTGCTCTCTCATGGTCTCTCTCTCTATGCCCTCCGCAGGTCGACGCCGCTGGCCATCTCCGCCGCACTTGACCGTTCCGGCCGGATCCCGCCGGTTGGGCACCGTCCCCGGCCACTGGTGCCCTTGCCGGAGACCACCTGCATCGCCCGCCACGCCCTGCGCCGCTCCGCCGCCGCGCCAAGTTCCGCCGTCCCGCCTTGGCTCCGCCCCGCCAGATCCGCGTCACCGGCCCCTCCCGAAATCACGCCAAGTCCCGCTGCCGCGCCCTTGTTCCTATGCCGCGTCTCGCGCCATCCTCGGCGAGCAAGCCGCCAGCAGCGCCGCAGTCGTCCTCGTCCACGCACTCGATGCGTCGAGCGAGGACCTCGCCGGCTCGATCTCCTGCTTCCTTCACCCGCGTGTCGCCAAGGCCCAGTGCAGGCCGCATCCGCTCCTCCTCACTCCGTCCGTCCTCGCCGGAGTCGCGCCAAGTTCCCCTGCATCGCGCGTGCGTTGACCGCGCCTCTGCGTCGCTCGCCCGCCTGCGACCGCCTCTGCTTCGAGCCCCGTCCGGCGACGACCGCACGCTGCCCTCGAGCGTTGACCGCGCCCTGCGTCTCCGGTCGAAGCCTAGTCGCTGCCAGATGCAGCCCGCGTCCAGCCTCCCCACCGAGCCGGCCCATGAGGCCTGGTGAGCACCAGATCTAGTGCCCTCTCCTGTACTCTGTTGGGCCATTCAGTTTCGGCCCGTAGATGTTTTTTTTTCGGTTATGCGAATTTTTCTAATATCCAGGAGTTTGGCAGTTTACAGATTGCACCCTCATGTTCATGCATTTAATAACTCAACAACTGTGCATCGGATTAAAATACTTTATATATGTAAAATGCTTAGATTTTCATCTAGTTTCATAATATGCAACTCTCATCCATGTTAAAAATGTTTAAATTGCTGTTTGTTTAATTTTGCTTAAATGCCATGTTAAAATGATTTATTTCATAACTAACTAACCGTAACTCGGAATTTAATAAACTATATATGTAAATGGGGTAGAAAAATGCATAGATTAACATGGTAGCATTACCTTGCATGTCTAACAACTCTAAAATATGCTTTAGGACAGATCAGTACCAAATCTAAAATATGCACATGAGGATTTTCCGGAATTGTTGTTTGTTGTTCTGGCCTCATTTAAACTTGCCTAAATAGTTAGTTTACTTATGCTTCATCTCTTGCCATGTTAACTAACATTTAGTATTGTTGGATACATAACCGAGTGTAACTAAATAATTGATGTGGTGTTTCGTCAATATGCAACTCATTGCATATGGTGCTCCACTTAATTTGTAGTGTTGTTTGTTGCACTTTGCCATGCCATGCCTCTTTAAACCGGACATGCATCATACTTGATTGTGCATCATGCCATGTTTATGTGATGTTTGTTTACTATGTTGTTTGTTTGTTTCCGGGTTGCTTCTCTCGTCAGCTTCGGTTTTGTTCCGGAGTTGTGAGGATTCGTTCGACTTCGTCCGTTTGTCTCCTTCATGGACTCGTTCTTCTTCCTTGCGGGATCTCAGGCAAGATGGCCATACCCTCGAAATCACTTCTATCTTTGCTTGCTAGATGCTCGCTCTTTTGATATGCCTATGCTGCGATACCTACCACTTGCTTGTCATGCCTCCCATATTGTCAAACCAAGCCTCTAACCCACCTTGTCCTAGCAAACCGTTGTTTGGCTATGTTACCGCTTTGCTCAGCCCCTCTTATAGCGTTGTTAGTTGTAGGTGAAGATGAAGTTTGTTCCTTGTTGGAACATGGAGATGTTGTTCCTTGATTGGAACATGTTTACTTGTTGGGATATCACAATATATCTTATTTAATTAATGCATCTATATACTTGGTAAAGGGTGGAAGGCTCGGCCTTATGCCTGGTGTTTTGTTCCACTCTTGCCGCCCTAGTTTCCGTCATATCGGTATTATGTTCCCGGATTTTGCGTCCCTAACGCGGTTGGGTGATTTATGGGACCCCTTGACAGTTCGATTTGAATAAGACTCTTCCAGCAAGACCCAACCTTGGTTTTACCATTTGCCTCACCTAGCCCTTTTTCCCTTGGGAGTCGCGCTCTCGAGGGTCATCTTATTTTACCCCCCGGGCCAGTTCTCCTCTGAGTGCTGGTCCAAACTAGAGCGCTTTGCAGCGCCACCTCAAGGAAACTTGGGGTCTGGTTTTAGTTGTATGGACAGCTCATCCGGTGTGCCCGGAGACCGAGATATGTGCAGCTCCTATCAGGATTTGTTGGCACATCCGGGCGGCTTTGCTGGACTTGTTTTATTACTGTTGAAATGTCTTGTAGCCGGGATTTCGAGACTGATCGGGTCTTCTCGGGGAGAAGGAACATCCTTCGTTGATCGCGAGAGCATATCATGGGCTAAGTTGGGACACCCCTGCAGGGTTTGAACTTTCGAAAGCCGTGCCCGCGGTTATGTGGCAGATGGGAATTTATCAATGTCCGGTTGTAGAAAACCCGAAGTTGATCTTAATTACAATACATCAACCGCGTGTGTAACCGTGATGGTCTCTTCTCGTTGGAGTCCGGGAAGTGAACACGGTGTTGGAGTTATGCTTGACGTAAGTAGTTTCAGGATCATTTCTTGATCGCTTCTAGTTTCACGACCGTGCTTTGTTTCTCTTCTCGCTCTCTTTTGCGTATGTTAGCCACCATATTTGCTAGTCGCTTGCTGCAGCTCCTCCTCACTACCCTGTCCCACCTTTAAGCTTAAATGGTCTTGATCTCGCGGGTGTGAGATTGCTGAGTCCCCGTGACTCATAGATACTTCCAAAACCAGTTTGTAGGTGCCGATGAAACCGTGCAAGTGACGCACCTGAGCTCAAAGAGGAGCTCGATGAAGATCTTGTTCATTGTGTTGTTTCATTTCAGTTGATCAGTAGTGGAGCCCAGTCGGGACGATCGGGGATCTGTGTAGCATTTGGGGTAGTCTTCTTTTATTTTGGTTCCGTAGTCGGACCTTGATTGTATCTGTTTGATGTAATTCTTTACTCATGTATTGCGTGAAGTGGCGATTGTAAGCCAACTATGTATTTCTTTCCCTTATGTATTACATGGGTTGTGTGAAGATTACCTCACTTGCCACATTGCTTTCAATGCGGTTATGCCTCTAAGTCGTGCTTCGACACGTGGGAGATATAGCCGCATCGAGGGCGTTACAGCCACGCCCTCCCCTCTCTCCCCTATCCCGCACGCGCACCAGCGCCGTACTTCACCGCGCCCAGCGCATGCTCACAGCACCCGGCGACCCCCTGCGGCTCTCTACAAGCCGTCGCACACGCTCCCCGCGAGCCGCCATCCACGACCCTGCACCCCGCCACGCACTCGCAGCTCGCCCGCAACCTCCCGCGCGTGGCCGTCCCTGCCCGACCGCGCTCCATGCCGCACCGGCCGCGTCGCGCGCTCCCCCGCCCATAGCCATTCGCTCCTCGCCGTGCCGAACCCCCTCCCCCACTATGGCCTGGCCGCGCCCGCGCCATGGCGCTGCTTAGCTGCCCCGCTGCCTGCTGTGGTGCTGCTGCCCCAGCCCTGCTCAGGTCGCTGCCGGCGCGACCCCTGGCCGCCGGCGCTCGCGCCCGCGAGCACCGTGGCTCTGCTCCGCTCCACCCCCCGTTAACCCGCGCCCGTTAGCGCCCGCGCCCGATAAGCCCCCTGGCCAAATGACAAGGGGCCCCACCCAGAACGAATTAAAAAAAGGAGTTAAAATAAATAAATTTGTAATTAATTAATTAGTTAATTAAGTTAATTAATCCTTTTTAACTAATCTAATTAAAATGAATTAACCTAATCATTTAGTTAACAATTTAACCATGTTTAATTAACCTGAGACTATGACGAACGGGCTCCACGTGCCAGGGTTGACCTAGTCAACCTGCAGACCTGCTGACATCATGCTGATGTCACACTGACCCAATAATTACCTTTTCTAATTAATTAAAATCTGTTAATTCCAAAATTGAATTATAACTTTAAAAATTAATATAAAATAATCCGTAACTCGGATGAAAATACTTTATACATGAAAGTTGATTAGAACGACGAGACGAATCCGGATACACAGCTTGTTCGTCGGCCACACATCCCTAGCATAGCGAACACGCAACTTCACCCCCGGTTCATCCGTCCGAAAACGCTAAACACCGGGAATACTTTCCCGGATGTTTCCCCCCTTTACCGATATCACCTACTACCGCGTTAGGGCACCTCTAGCACCGTGTTTGTCATGTTATGCTTTGTGATGCTTTGATTGCTCTATTATTTATTGTGTTCCCCCTCCGTTACTTCTTTCTGGTAGACCCTGAGACCGATGCCGGTGCCCCTATGATCGACTACATCGACGATGAACCCTTCTTGCCAGAGCAACCAGGCAAGCCCCCCCCCCCTTGATCACCAGATATCGCCTATTCCTTCTCTCTACTACTTACTTTAGAGTAGTGTAACATGTTACTGCTTTCGGTTAATCCTATTCTACTGCATAGCCTGTCATTATTGCTATAGTTGTTACCCTGATACGTCTCCAACGTATCTATAATTTTTGATTGCTCCATGATATATTATCTACTGATTTGGGCAATATTGGGCTTTATTATCCACTTTTATATTATTTTGGGACTAACCTATTAACTGGAGGCTGAGCCCAGATTTGCTGGTTTTTGCCTATTTCAGAGTCGAAATGGAACGAAATCAACTGGAGAAGTTATTTTTGGAAGGAAAGCTACCGGATAGACTTGGACCCCACGTCAGGAGAGAAGGGAGGAGCTCACGAGGGTGGGGGGCGCGCCCACAGGGAGGTGGGCGCGCCCCCTACCTCGTGGGCCCCCCGAAGCTCCACCGACGTACTTCCTGCACCCATATATACCTACGTACCCTAAAACTTCCAGAACGGAGATTAGATCGGGAGTGCTGCCACCGCAAGCCTCTGTAGCCATCAATAGTCAACGGGACCCTGTTCCGGCACCCTGCCAGAGGGGGAACCCTCACCGGTGGCCATCTTCATCATCCCGGCGCTCTCCATGACGAGGAGGGAGTAGTTCACCCTCGGGGCTGAGGGTATGTACCAATAGCTATGTGTTTGATCTCTCTCTCGTGTTCTTGATTTGGCACGATCTTGATGTATCGCGAGATTTGTTATTATAGTTGGATCTTATGTTTCTTCTCCCCCTCTACTCTCTTGTAACGGATTGAGTTTTCCCTTTGAAGTAATCTTATCGGATTGAGTCTTTAAAGATTTGAGAACACTTGATGTATGTCTTGCATGGGATAACTGTGGTGACAATGGGTTATTCTATTGATCCACTTGATGTATGTTTTGGTGATCAACTTGCGGGTTTCGTGACATTGGGAACCTATGCATAGGGGTTGGCACACGTTTTCGTCGTGATTCTCCGGTAGAAACTTTGGGGCACTCTTTGAGGTTCTATGTGTTGGATTGAATAGATGAATCTGAGATTGTGTGATGCATATCGTATAATAATACCCACGGATACTTGAGGTGACATTGGAGTATCTAGGTGACATTATGGTTTTGGTTGATTTGTGTCTTAAGGTGTTATTCTAGTATGAACTCTAGGGCTGTTTGTGACACTTACAAGAATAGCCCAACAGATTGATTGGAAAGAATAACTTTGAGGTGGTTTCGTACCCTATCATAATCTCTTCATTTGTTCTCCGCTTTTAGTGACTTTGGAGTGACTCTTTGTTGCATGTTGAGGGATAGTTATATGATCCAACTATGTTATTATTGTTGAGAGGACTTGCACTAGTGAAAGTATGAACCCTAGGCCTTGTTTCCTATCATTGCAATACCGTTTACGCTCACTTTTACCGCTTGTTACCTTGCTGTTTTTATATTTTCAGTTTACAAAAACCTATATCTACCATCCATATTGCACTTGTATCACCATCTCTTCGCCGAACTAGTGCACCTATACAATTTACCATTGTATTGGGTGTGTTGGGGACACAAGAGACTCTTTGTTATTTGGTTGCAGGTTTTTTTGAGAGAGACCATCTTTATCCTACGCCTCCTATGGATTGATAAACCTTAGGTCATCCACTTGAGGGAAATTTGCTACTGTCCTACAAACCTCTGCACTTGGAGGCCCAACAACGTCTACAAGAAGAAGGTTGTGTAGTAGACATCAAGCTCTTTTCTGGCGCCGTTGCCGGGGAGGCTAGGTAAGTGAAGGTATATCTTTAGATCTTGCAATCGAATCTTTTTGTTTCTTATTTTAGCACTAGTTAGTTTATAAAAGAAAATTACAAAAAAATGGAATTGAGTCTACCTCATACGCTTCATCTTTTTAATATCTTTCGTGAGTATGATGGAAAGGAAAATTGTGCCAAAGTGTTAGAAGAAGAATGCATTAGAATGTTTGGCATTAAATATTTGAATGATGCGCATGATTGAAATGTTGTCAGTATAAATTCCTTGAATATCCATGATGCTAATGATATGCAAAGCCACAATCTTGGGGAAGCTATGTTTGATGAAGATGATATTTTTTGTCCCCCAAGCATTGATGAGCAAATTTACTATGATGAAAGCATGCCTCCTATCTATGATGATTATTGTGATGACAGGTATGCTTTAAAGAATAATGATAACCATAAAACTTGTCATATTGATCTTAATTTTCAATCACATGATAGTTATTTTATTGAGTTTGCTCCCGCTACTATTCATGAGAAGAAATTTGCTTATGTGGAGAGTAGTAAATTTTCTATGCTTGTAGATCATGAAAATAATGCTTTAGGTGCTGGTTATATTGTTGAATTTATTCATGATGCTACTGAAAATTATTATGAGATAGGATCATATGCTTCTACATATTGCATTAATATCAAGTTTCCTCTCTATGTGCTTAAAATCTTGAAGTTATGCTTGTTTTGTCTTCCTATGCTAGTTGATTATTGTTCCCATAAGTTGTTTGCTCACAAAATCCCTATGCATAGGAAGTGGGTTATACTTAAATGTGCTAGTCATATTCTTCATGATGCTCTTTTTATGTTTCAATTTTTATCTTTTATGTGAGCATCATTGAAATCATCATGCCTAGCTAGGGGCATTAAATGATAGCGCTTGTTGGGAGGCAACCCAATTTTATTTTAGTTTCTTGCTTTTTGGTTCTGTTTAGGAATAAATAATCCATATATCTTCTTTTTAGATGTGGTTTTGTGTTTTAGTTAGTGTTTGTGCCAAGTAGAACCTTTGGGAAGACTTGGGTGAAGTCTTTATGATCATGCTGTAAAAAACAGAAACTTTAGCGCTCACGAGATTAGCTAAAACTTTTTACTGGAGAGTGTTATTTAGTTGATTCTTTTTGCAGATGATTGTTAGACAAATTCCTCAGGTCCACCAATTTATTTTAGAATTTTAGTAGTTCCAGAAGTTTGCGTTAGTTACAGATTACGACAGACTATTCTGTTTTTGACAGATTCTGTTTTCATTGTGTTGCTTGCTTATTTTGATGACTCTATGGCCAGTAAATAGTTTATAAACCATAGATAAGTTGGAATACAGTAGGTTTAACACCAATATAAATAAATAATTAGTTCATTACAGTACCTTGAAGTGGTGTTTTGTTTTCTTTCGCTAACGGAGCTCACGAGTTTTCTGTTAAGTTTTGTGTTGTGAAGTTTTCAAGTTTTGGGTAAAGATTCGATGGACTATGGAATAAGGAGTAGCAAGAGCCTAAGCTTGGGGATGCCCAAGGCACCCCAAGGTAATATTCAAGGACAACCAAGCGTTTAAGCTTGGGGATGCCTCGGATGGCATCCCCTCTTTCGTCTTCGTTCATCGGTAACTTTACTTGGAGCTATATTTTTATTCACCACATGATATGTGTTTTGCTTGGAGCGTCATTTTATTTTCTTTTGTTTTGCTTGCTGTTTGAATAAAGTATCAAGATCTGAAATTCTTAAATGTTAGAGAGTCTTCACATAGTTACATATTTATTCAACTACTCATTGATCTTCACTTATATCTTTCGGAGTAGTTTGTCATTTGCTCTAGTGCTTCACTTATATCTTTTAGAGCATGGTGGTAGTTTTATTTTGAAGAAATAGATGAACTCTCATGCTTCACTTATATTATTTTGAGAGTCTTACATAGCATGGTAATTTGCTTAAATAATCCTAATATGCTAAGCATACAAGATTTGTAAGAATTCTTATGAGTGTGTTGAATACTAAGAAAAGTTTGATGCTTGATAATTGTTTTGAGATATGAAGATGGTGATATTAGAGTCATGCTAGTTGAGTAGTTGTGAATTTGAGAAATACTTGTGTTAAAGTTTGTGATTCCCGTAGCATGCACGTATGGTGAACCGTTATGTGATGAAGTCGGAGCATGATTTATTTATTGATTGTCTTCCTTATGAGTGGCGGTCGGGGACGAGCGATGGTCTTTTCCTACTAATCTATCCCCCTAGGAGCATGCGCGTAATACTTTGCTTTGATAACTTCTAGATTTTTGCAATAAGTATATGAGTTCTTTATGACTAATGTTGAGTCCATGGATTATACGCACTCTCACCCTTCCACCATTGCTAGCCTCTCTAATACCGCGCAGTTTTCGCCGGTATCATACACCCACCATATACCTTCCTCAAAACAGCCACCATACCTACCTATCATGGCATTTCCATAGCCATTCCGAGATATATTGCCATGCAACTTTCCACCATTACGTTTATTATGACACGCTCCATCATTGTCATATTGCTTTGCATGATCATGTAGTTGACATCGTATTTGTGGCAAAGCCACGTTTCATAATTCTTTCATACATGTCACTCATGTGTCATTGCATACCCCGGTACACCGCCGGAGGCATTCATATAGAGTCATATCTTGTTCTAAGTATTGAGTTGTAATTCATGAGTTGTAAGTAAATAAAAGTGTGATGATCATCATTATTAGAGCATTGTCCCAGTGAGGAAAGGATGATGGAGACTATGATTCCCCCACAAGTCGGGATGAGACTCCGGACGAAAAAAAGAGAAAAAAGAGGCCATAAAAAAGAGAAAAGGCCCAAATAAAAAATAACAATAATAAAAAATAAAAAAAGAGAGAGAAAAAGAGAGAAGGGACAATGCTACTATCCTTTTACCACACTTGTGCTTCAAAGTAGCACCATGATCTTTATGATAGAGAGTCTCCTATGATATCACTTTCATATACTAGTGGGAATTTTTCATTATAGGACTTGGCTTGTATATTCCAATGATGGACTTCCTCAAATGCCCTAGGTCTTCGTGAGCAAGCAAGTTGGATGCACACCCACTTAGTTTCTTTTGTTGAGCTTTCATATACTTATAGCTCTAGTGCATCCGTTGCATGGCAATCCCTACTTACTCACATTGATATCTATTGATGGGCATCTCCATAGCCTGTTGATACGCCTAGTTGATGTGATACTATCTTCCCCTCTTTTTGTCTTCTCCACAACCACCATTCTATTCCACATATAGTGCTATATCCATGGCTAAAGCTCATGTATTGCGTGAAGATTGAAAAAGTTTTGAGAATGTCAAAAGTATGAAACAATTGCTTGGCTTGTCATCGGGGTTATGCATGATTTCAATACTTTTTGTGGTGAAGATAGAGCATAGCCAGACTATATGATTTTGTAGGGATAACTTTCTTTGGCCATGTTATTTTGAGAAGACATGATTGCTTTGTTAGTATGCTTGAAGTATTATTATTTTTATGTCAATATGAACTTTTGTCTTGAATCTTTCGGATCTGAATATTCATACCACAATTAAGAAGAATTACATTGAAATTATGCCAAATAGCACTCCGCATCAAAAATTCTTTTTTATCATTTACCTACTCGAGGACGAGCAGGAATTAAGCTTGGGCATGCTTGATACGTCTCCAACGTATCTATAATTTTGGATTGCTCCATGCTACATTATCTACTGTTTTGGGCAATATTGGGCTTTATTATCCACTTCTATATTATTTTTTGGACTAACCTATTAACCGGAGGCCCAACCCAGATTTGCTGTTTTTTTTGCCTATTTCAGTGTTTCGAAGAAAAGGAATATCAAACGGAGTCAAAACGGAAAGAAATCAACTGGAGAAGTTATTTTTGGAAGGAAAGCTACGGGATAGACTTGGACCCCACGTCAGGAGAGAAGGGAGGATCTCACGAGGGTGGGGGGCGCGCCCACCCCCCTAGGGAGCGCCCCCTGCCTCGTGGGGCCCCCGAAGCTCCACCGACGTACTTCCTGCACCCATATATACCTACGTACCCTAAAACTTCCAGAATGAAGATTAGATCGGGAGTTCCGCCGCCGCAAGCCTCTGTAGCCACCAAAAGTCAACCGGGACCCTGTTCCGACACCCTGTCGGAGGGGGGGGGGAACCCTCATCGGTGGCCATCTTCATCATCCCGGCGCTCTCCATGACGAGGAGGGAGTAGTTCTCCCTCGGGGGTGAGGGTATGTACCAGTAGCCATGTGTTTGATCTCTCTCTCGTGTTCTTGATTTGGCACGATCTTAATGTATCGTGAGCTTTGCTATTATAGTTGGATCTTATGTTTCTTCTCCCCCTCTACTCTCTTGTAATGGATTGAGTTTTCCCTTTGAAGTAATCTTATCGGATTGAGTCTTTAAAGATTTGAGAACACTTGATGTGTGTCTTGCGTGGGATAACTGTGGTGACAATGGGTTATTCTATTGATCCACTTGATGTATGTTTTGGTGATCAACTTGCGGGTTTCGTGACATTGGGAACCTATGCATAGGGGTTGGCACACGTTTTCGTCGTGATTCTCCGGTAGAAACTTTGGGGCACTCTTTGAGGTTCTATGTGTTGGATTGAATAGATGAATCTGAGATTGTGTGATGCATATCGTATAATCATACCCACGGATACTTGAGGTGATTGGAGTATCTAGGTGACATTAGGGTTTTGGTTGATTTGTGTCTTAAGGTGTTATTCTAGTACGAACTCTAGGGCTGTTTGTGACACCTATATGAATAGCCCAACGGATTGATTGGAAAGAATAACTTTGAGGTGGTTTCGTACCCTACCATAATCTCTTCGTTTGTTCTCCGCTATTAGTGACTTTGGAGTGACTCTTTGTTGCATGTTGAGGGATAGTTATATGATCCAACTATGTTATTATTGTTGAGAGGACTTGCACTAGTGAAAGTATGAACCCTAGTCCTTGTTTCCTATCATTGCAATACCGTTTACGCTCACTTTTACCGCTTGTTTCCTTGCTGTTTTTATATTTTCAGTTTACAAAAACCTATATCTACCATCCATATTGCACTTGTATCACCATCTCTTCGCCGAACTAGTGCACCTATACAACTTACCATTGTATTGGGTGTGTTGGGGACACAAGAGACTCTTTGTTATTTGGTTGCAGGGTTGTTTGAGAGAGACCATCTTCATCCTACGCCTCCTACGGATTGATAAACCTTAGGTCATCCACTTGAGGGAAATTTGCTACTGTCCTACAAACCTCTGCACTTGGAGGCCCAACAACATTTACAAGAAGAAGGATGTGTAGTAGACATCATACCCTTACTCACAATCCTAAATGCTTAGTATAGGATGCTAGTATTACATCAGTGGCCGTACACTCTTGTCCGTCTGCCATGCTATACTACTGGGCCGTGATCACTTCGGGAGGTGATCACGGGCATATGCTATATACTTTATACTGTTACATTACTTATGATACTGTTCGGAGATGGGGGCTAAAGGGGCAGGTGGCCCCATCCCGGTAGAGGTGGGCCTGGGTTCCCGACGGCCCTCGACTATTACTTGTGGCGGAGCGACAGGGTAGGTTGAGACCACCTAGGAGAGATGTGGGCCTGGCCCTGGTCGGCGTCCGCGGTTACTTCATAATAACACTCTTAACGAGATCTTGGTATTTGATCTGAGTTGGCTCGTTGACCTTATACACACTAACCGCCACGTGGGACAAGATATGGGCCGGGCCAGAGGGATTGAGCGTGTCGAGTAATGTGGTGCACCCCTGCAGGGAAGTTGATCTATTCGAATAGCCGTGTCCACGGTAATAGGCGACCCAGAGTTGTACCTTGACCTTATGACAACTAGAACCGGATACTTAATAAAACACACCCTTTCAAGTGCCAGATACAACCCGGTGATCACTCTCTCACAGGGCGACGAGGGGAGGATCACCGAGTAGGATTATGCTATGCGATGATACTTGGTGAACTTACCATCTACTCTCTTCTACATGCTGCAAGATGGAGGCTGCCAGAAGCGTAGTCTTCGATAGGATTAGCTATCCTCCTCTTATTCTGGCATTCTGCAGTTCAGTCCACCGATATTGCCCCTTTACACAGATACCCATGAATATGTAGTGTGGATCCTTGCTTGCGAGTACTTTGGATGAGTACTCACAGTTGCTTTTCTCCCTCTTTTCCCCCCTTTCCTTTTTACCTAGTTGTCGCAACCAGATGTTGGAGCCTCGAAGCCAGACACCACCGTCGACGACGACCCCTACTACACCGGAGGTGCCTACTACTCCGTGCAGGCCGCTGACGACGACCAGGAGTAGTTTAGGAGGATCCCAGGCAGGAGGCCTGTGCCTCTTTCGATCTGTATCCCAGTTTGTGCTAGCCATCTTATGGCAACTTGTTTAACTTATGTCTGTACTCAGATATTATTGCTTCCGTTGACTCGTCTATGATGGAGCACTTGTATTCGAGCCCTCGAGGCCCCTCGCTTGCATTATGATGCTTGCATGACTTATTTTATTTTAGAGTTGTGTTGTGATATCTTCCCGTGAGTCCCTGATCTTGATCGTACACGTTTGCGTGTATGTTTAGTGTACGATTAAATCGGGGGAGTCATGGTTG
Source organism: Aegilops umbellulata (assembly GCA_032464435.1). Taxonomy (NCBI): domain Eukaryota; kingdom Viridiplantae; phylum Streptophyta; class Magnoliopsida; order Poales; family Poaceae; genus Aegilops; species Aegilops umbellulata. The sequence goes on from CP136054.1 coordinate 382,466,606, forward strand.
GGAATCTTTAAATGCAAAAAAATCATTGCAAATGTCCAAAAAGGAAAAAAATGTTGGAAATTAAAAACTCATACTGACGATGGCGCGTGCACCACGGTGAACGGAGGCGGAAACACCATGGTTGACACCCCTTCGCCCCATAATCCGACCGATCAGATCTGAAGAAACACAATCCTCTTGCACCCCACGGCAATGTCGGAACCATTGCCACTCAATGAGGTTGAGGATGGAGGTACTTATTTTACTAAAGTGATGTCTCCACCGCCAAAACAAATGGCACAGACACACTAAGAACTAACACATCAGAGCAAAATTCCATGTGAGTGTGAAGATCCATGATCTTCCTAGCTTCCTGACGACAAAGCAGACTGCGAAGGCGAGGGAGACCGACGAAATCAGTCTGTGAGTATGAGGGGACTTGTGGTGGATATGGTTCGTACCTTCATGTTGTCAACCACATCGAAAGATCATGCAATTCTCATCCAAAATTACACCATTTTAAAAGTAATAGTGTGAGATATCTACTTCGATGATTAGGGTTTAACTGGAGCCTTTGAAGAAGTTTGTAATCTAAATTTTTACATGTCCTTAAGAAATAACAAGTTCAAACAGTTGACTTCTAAAAATTCTAAATATAAGTGTCCCATTTAGAAAAACTGTACCGTGATTTTGAATTGACATGTGGAGCACCATAACTTCAAAGTTCGTTCTTGAAAATTCGAGTTCATTTCACCAAATTCAAGGTCTTGATCTTTGAATTTGACTATTCACGTTCAAGGGTTATGGCATCTCCAGCACCGACTCTCAAAACAGACACATTGTTTCTCCAGAGACTGGTCCGGACTTGTTCGCCAACATGGATACGGGAGCCGGCCAGTAAAGGGCCAAGTAAAGCCTTTGGGATGGTGTGGATGATGGTTTACTTGATTCTATGCAAAAACATAAACTTTTACGTCTAGTACAGGAATTTTGATAATTCACTGGAGTGTCCAAAAATTCTGATTTTTTTACACATGATTTATACATAAATTTCCCACGTTTTCCTAAATTTTCAGAATTTTTGGAGTTAAATAAGTTTGGCTAATATATAGATCATTACATACTGTTCTGTTTTTGATAGATTATGTTTTCAATGCATAGTTTGCTTGTTTTGTGGCTTCTATGGCTTATATTGCTTAATATAAATTGTGGAAATTATAGAGTATAGTAGGCATTTTGTGGAAACAATATGAATCTTGTCTTTGAAAGTACCCAAGTGAATGATTCGTTTTACTATACTAACCTATCTCACGAAGTTCCGTTAAGTTTCGTGTGATTGAAGTTTTCAAGTTTTGGGTGAGATATCGATATGAGGAGAATAAGGAGTGGCAAGACCCTAACCTTGGGGATTCCTGTCGGTGTCAAAACCGGCGGATCTCGGGTAGGTGGTCCCGAACTGTGCGTCTAGGCGGATGGTAACAGGAGACGAGGGACACAATGTTTTACTCAGGTTCGGGCCCTCTTGATGGAGATAAAACCCTACGTCCTGCTTGATTAATATTGATGATATGGGTAGTACAAGAGTAGATCTACCACGAGATCAAGGAGGCTAAACCCTAGAAGCTAGCCTATGGTATGATTGTTGTATGTTGGAGTCTGTCCTACGGACTAAAACCCTCCGGTTTATATAGACACCGGATAGGGTTAGGGTTACACAAAGTCGGTTACAATGGTAGGAGATCTGAATATCCGCATCGCCAAGCTTGCCTTCCACGCCAAGGAAAGTCCCCTCCGGACACGGGGCGAAGTCTTCAATCTTGTATCTTCATAGTCCAGGAGTCCGGCTGAAGGTATAGTCCGTCTATCCGGACACCCCCTAATCCAGGACTCCGTCAGTAGCCGCTGAACCAGGCTTCAATGACGACGAGTTCGACGCGCAGATTGTCTCGGCATTGCAAGGCGGGTTCCTCTTCCAAGTTCTTCATAAAAGTTTGTAAACACTAAGGGTAGTGTCCGGCTCTGAAAAATAAGTTTCCACATATTTCCATAGAGAGAATAATATTAACACAAATCTAATCTGCTGACGTATTCCGTAGCGTGACATCACACTACGGCCAAGCCTTTATTCAAATCGTTTTTACCCCGACCTCAGCGTATTTTGTGAGGCGGTTTCCTTGGCACATCTTGTCAAAGCAGAGATCGTGTCCCCTTTATTTACGGGATTCTCATCAATACGGACGTGGGTAACCCAATCATGCCCGTTAGTATGTTTTGTCGATTAAAGGCGAGTCCCAAACGGTTACGGGGAGGGCCCTTGGTATTCAACCTCTTATAAAGAGAGCAAGGCCTTGCTCCTTTTCAATCTCAAACGAGTTCGCCCGTCGCCTCGACTTACAACACTCTAGGCTCCATATTCCAGGCGCTTCGGACCTTCAACAATGTCCGGTTCCGACCTTCGAGGCCGATGGATGCCCTCCTCCGTCACGGAGGAGGACGTGCTAAAGTTGAGAGAGGCCAAGTTCTTGACCGGCAAAATTTCGCACCGGTTGCCTGCTCAAGGGCAGGCCATTCCCAGTCCCCAGCCTGGTGAGAGCGTGGTGTTCGTGTCTCACTTCCTTCGGGGGTTAGGCTTCCCAATGGATCCTTTCGTGAGGGGGCTGATGTTCTGCTATGGGCTGGAATTCCATGACTTAGCTCCGGAGTCCATCCTCCATGTTTCCTCATTCATCGTAGTGTGTGAAGCATTCCTTCGTGTTACTCCTCACTTCGGATTATGGCTCAAGACCTTTAAGGTAGAGCCGAAGATGATTGAGGGACGACACGCAGAGTGCGGAGGCACTGTCATAAGCAAGAAGGCTGATGCTCCATGGCCCGAGGCCCTTTTCAAGAGGAGCTCGGCTTGTGGCAACGAGAGTGGTTCTACATTACCGCTCCCAGGGGCACCAAGTGGGTGGCGCCGCCTGCCTTTCGCTCGGGTCCCCCAAAGCAGCTAGGGTCGTGGGTCAATAAAGGCCTAGATTGGGGGCCACCCCAGGACGTGTCTTTGTTGCGGGGCCATATCAGGGATCTCTTAGAAGGAGGTCTCAGCTTGGTCAAAGTGACGCAAGTCATGCTGATCCGCCGAACACTGCCCGACAAACGCCGCTCCCTTCGTCTATGGGAGTTTAATCCGGAGGTACCGCGAGCTCTCCAGCATTTTATGGGTGCAAAGCCCGCGGAGATGTATAAACTGTTCTTCGGATCACAAGCAATGTGTCCGGATTTGACCGAGGATGCAGGTCTGAGCTACAACTGCCCGGATACTCAAGTAAGTAGCCTTGTGCTCGGACTCGTTATCCGTATATTTGTCATAATCTTGCCCCTAAAAGAGCTGTCCTTTTAAACAGGAGTGGATAGCGAAAGCAAAGTTGATCAGATGTCCGGCTCCCCTCCCTGAGACCAGGCCGAATCCCGTCCTAGTCAGGATGTTGAAGATCATGCCTTTAAAGGAAAGTGAAGGAGGGGACAAGGATCTGCGGCCTCCTCGAAGGAGGCTGTTCGGAGGGAAGGAACCAAAAATTCCTCTCCTCCGAGGAAGAAAAGGACCGCCTCAGAAGACCTGGAGACCATGGACTCAAAGCGGGGGAAAAAATCCTCGTCAGAGGGTCCTACGCCGGGGGGTACCTCGGCCGAATTATGCCCTCAAGGGGACCGGCCCTCCAGCGAGTCGTAAGTAGAGAAATATTGTATTTTTGAGAGAGAAATCCTTGTTTTATATCTGAGAAGATTAACCGAAATTTTACCTTGTAGTTCGGACCTCAGCCCTTCTCAGCAGAGCTCGTCTTCGGGGGACCTACGTCCAGAGATGATGGAGAGCGGAACGCCTCCCCCTGCCGCACCACCTAGTGAGGTGGGCGACCCTGAGGTGTCGTCGCGGAGGGTTTCTCCGAATCCGGCAGGGGCGGAAGATAGCTATGTGACCCCCCAAGTTTCTCCGCGTCCGGCCTGCGAAAGAGGCCATAGGACAAGTCCGGCACCGTCTGGTGCTCGGTTGGAGGAGCTGGTGAATCTGCTGGGGCGAGCTTCTATCTCAGAGGAGCACCGTGCATTGATGGGCACGGTGATTGAAAGGATTTCGTCCGCGGAAAGAGGATTGCACGAGGCCGTCAGAAGTTTACTGACGGGTTTTGAGGTACGTTAGATAATGTACACTTTTGTCAGTTGCGCATAAATAAGATGTGCCCTGTGTAGATAGTAGCCCCTGAGACTCTGTGCGTTGTCAGAAGTGACGGCGCGCAGAGGATCATAATCCCAGGTCTAAAATGCCGCCTTTGAATGTTGGTGGCGAAGTGTCCGGAATCCAGCCGGACTGATGATTTTGCCGAGCTAAAGCGGCAACTTGACGTGGCAGATGCTGACATTGCGCTTGTCAACAAGCGGCTTGATGAGGCTCAAGGTATGTAATTCCTCGGGCGGCACCTGGTAAGAGGAGCTTTATGCCAGTATCTTACAATGTATATGCTTGACGCAGATGGTGCGGCCGCCGTGGAGAGTCTTCAGGCGGAACTTGCCCATGCTAAGGAACAAGCCAGAAAAAGTGATGCGGCTGCCGAGAAGGCCCTTGAAGAGCTAAGAGCCGAACATGCTGCTCACTGCCGAAGCAAGAAAGAGATGGCCGTCAAGATAAAGAGCGCTGCTGACCGTTGCAAGCTCCTGGAAAAAGAAGATCGGGCGGAACAGTCGGACTTGAAAAAAGCCGTTGCTGATGCCAAGGATGCTCGCTCTGCGATGAGAGCTGCGAGGGAGGAGCTTCGTGAAGCCGGAGAGATCGCGGCTGGAAAGCCCTTTATGCTGCGGAGGAAGTTTTGTGATCCTAAGCATGCTCCGTTGGACCGGCTACGGAGTACGACGGACACCTATCTGGATTTGGCGGCAAGTGCTGCTGATGCGACCGAACACTTTCGAGATCAAAGAGATCGCGAAGTGGAGAAACTCTTTTGGTCGTAGTTCCACAATCCAGAGCGTCCAATTTTAGTGGCCGATCGTCTGGCCGAATGGGCCGAGCTGAATAGGTTGTCCGGACTCGCCATGAAGTGCATCATGAGTCGTTTGTGGCCGGGGAGATCAGAGCCGAAGAGTTATTTCAGCTTGGTGCAGCAACTCCTTGGTGCGGTGCCACGTATCAATGCAATGAAGAGGTCAGCATGCATAGAGGGCGCACGGACGGCTCTTGCCCGTGTCAAGACATACTGGGCGGAGATGGAGACCACCGTTGTTGCATCCCGAGATTCGGACAAAAACCGAGTACCCTCCGAGCACTATTTTTAGGAGGTCCTTGAAGGCGCTCGTGTAATAGAGACGCGGTGCTCGAAGGATGCTATGTTCAAATAGCATGTGCCATTGTAAGGCTGTAGTTTGATGAATTGTAGGAACTTTTTATACTTGTGCCTGCAAGTATTGTAACACCTCCTGTGCGGCCGTTTAAAAAAATATATATAATCTGAAAGATGGCAGTCGTTGGCTTCATCCCCCATGCACATAGTGCGGGGGTGCTCGCAGAAGACGCATTTTCACACTTAATCCAACGTCTTGGTCCTACAAAGGAGGTGATAGCGCAGAAAGCTAGGCAACTGGACTATAATGCTTTAACACTTTCACTTAGCCATAGGAGCTTGACAGTGAGGCTACTTAAATAGCCCCTGGTGGCACCTGCGCTCGCCCGAAGTCGGGGCGCATATGTGCCTGGCTGGGAAACGGCCCTTCGTTAATGCGGAGGAATCCTATAGATTCCGAAGAGTCATCGAGTGGTTGACCAGTCTCACGCTATATCATGACAGTCAGTTTTCGGCTTTCTCTACTGAGGTGCTTGCCCGGCCGAACCGGGGCACAATCGCAGTAGTTCTCCTGGTGTCGCCTTAGCCGATAGAGCGGAACGTAAGGCGGCCGAACACAGGAGCCGGGCAACCCAACATTTGACCAAAGACATGATTCGGAGCTGATGCATATAAGGCCAAACTCGCGACGCCGAACACTCCCTAAGGTATTCGGTCTTTATGAGAGCGGGTGAGGCAACGCTCTTAGGTATAAGCCCCTAGTGTCCAGGTACGCGCAGAAATTCTGACGTGGCCACATGCGAAGACGCCAGCCTCCTCCTTGGTTATACTATAGAGAACCAGGGGATGTGTATCAACAAGAGACAATAGAAAAGGTTTACGCAGGGTCTTAATCTGAACAGAATCCTTGTAACGGGTCCCTGCTGCACGTCTGGGCCTATGTCTCCGTTGTGCCATATCCTGGACGGGCGCAGCACGATATTCATCTGTAAAAGAGAGGAACTAAGTTGAAAAAAGGTCGTGCCGAACAAAAGTTACATTAAACAAAGTATAAAGTAAAAATATGTAAAATTGAGCTTTATTATCTCTTATTTTATATGTGCGGAGCCCCTAGGGCAGGAGTATATGGCCACTAAGCCTGTATCAATGATACTTGGGTACCGGACTCGTCTATCCGCGTCCGTGGTTTTAATGACCTGTTCAGATGTTGTGGCTGGTGAAGCCATTTTATTGTGGGGCTGTTAAAGCGGCCGCACAATCCTCCGCTCGGGGGAGACGCACTCAATGCTTCCCCTTTAAAGAGATGATGCCTTGTGGACCGGGCATCTTAAGTGTAAGAGATGCATAATGCGATATTGCATTAAAGCGGGCGAAAGCTTCGCGTCCCAGCAGTGCTTGATAGCGACTTGAGAATGGGACAATGTGGAAAGTCAGCTTTTCGTGGCGGAAGTTATCGGTAGAGCCGAATATAACCTCAAGCCGGAGAAAACCCATGCAATGGGTGTCTAGCCCTGGCGTTACCCCTTGAAAGGAGGTTTTACTATGGCGAATTCTTGTTGGGTCTATCCCCATGTGGCGGATTGTGTCCTGATATATCAGGTTTAGTCCACGGCCGCCGTCCATCAAGACGTTTGTAAATTGGAGTCCGTCAATTATTGGATCGAGTACCAAGGCAGTCCAGCCTGCGTTCCTGATACTTCTAGAATAGTCCAGATGATCGAGGACGATTGGTTTTGACAACCAGTGGCGAGACTCCTTTGGGATAGGCCGTATGGCGCGTACCTTTATGGGTGCCGCACATTTTGTAATGTGAAGTAAGTTTACTGTTTTTACTTCTTGTGGAAAATTCTTTTGTTTCCTGGTGCTCTGCTTTTGGGATTCGTCATCGTCTTTGCTTGGTGTGTCGAGCCCCTTGTGTTCGACGTTGAGTCTGCCAGATTGTTTGAAGACCCAATAGTCTCTGTGGGTATGGTTAGCAGGCTTCCCGGGAGTACTGTGTATTTGACATATTCTGTCCAGGATTTTGTTTAGGTTGGATAAATCATCTCTATTATCCTGGAGGGGCGGCTTTTTCTGATTCTGCCGTGAGCTTTTGAATCCGGCATTGACTGTCGTGCTCTTTGGACTGTTTTCCTTAGTCCAGCAACGATCCTTGTTGCGTCGCGATTTTCTGTTTCCATCCCTAGTTTCGGATGTACTTGGGTCGCTGGTGCTACATCTTGCCAACCAGCTGTCCTCACCTGCGTAAAAGAGGGTCATGAGGCTTGTCAATGCGGCCATTGTTCTTGGCTTTTCTTGGCCGAGGTGTCTGGCTAGCCATTCATCTCGGATGTTTTGCCTAAAAGCTGCTAGGGCTTCGGCGTCCGGACAGTCGACTATCTGATTCTTTTTAGTAAGAAATCTGTTCCAGAATTGCCGACCTGACTCTCCTGGCTGTTGAGTTGTGTGACTGAGATCGTCTGCGTCCGAAGGGCGGACATAGCTCCCTTGAAAATTTGCTCGGAAAGCGTCCTCGAGCTCTTCCCAACTTCCAATTGTGTTTTCAGGAAGGCTTTTGAGCCAATGCCGGGCTGGCCCTTTAAGCTTGAGGGGTAAATATTTTATGGCGTGGAGGTCATCTCCTCTGGCCATATGTATGTGGAGGATATAATCCTCGATCCAGACTCCAGGGTCTGTTGTTCCGTCATATGCCTCTATGTTTACGGGTTTGAACCCCGTTGGAAATTCATAATCCAGGACCTCATCGGTGAAACATAGGGGGTGTGCGGCGCCCCTGTATTTGGGTGTGCCGGATTCGGATACTGGCTTTATTGCATTGCTTATGAGAGCTTGCTTTCTTGGCCCATAAATGGACCTGGCTGGGCCATCTTTTTGATGCGAATCCTTAAGTGGGTCGCATGCCGGCTTAAGTGCGGCGCTACTTGCCGCTTTATGCTGGCCATGGGGTCGTCTATCCGACCGGGTGGCTTTCTAACTTTTTGAATGCGAGGGCTCTAAGGCCTCTTCGTCGAATTCAGGCAGTAGCTTTCGCTTCGGATAACTTTTAGTGCGGCGACTGTCGCCGTATTTGTCTGCGGTATTGATTACTTTGCTCCATCTAATTCTGAGTGCATATTCCGCAGTTTTTAGCTTCCGCTTCTGCTTTTTCAGGCTACGTGCGGTTGCAACGAGCCTTTTGTGGAGGTTCTTCTGCTCCGTGGGCTTATCCGGCGTAAGGTCGTCCAGAATGCCGTTTTTGCCGGGGACGGGCTGTTCGGTTTCTTTATCTGAGTTGCCCTATTCGGACGGTTGCTCTAAGGCATGCTCGTCGTCTGCCGGCTTGTCCTGCTCTATGGCGGGGTCTGTGTCGAGGCGAGGCTTGGGGCGGCGTTTACGCCGCCGCTTTGATTGCTTTTTGAGAGGTCGATCCCTCGTTGCCTCCCCGTGTTCCTCGTTGTTGCCTCTTTTAGGTGTATCTACCATGTACACATCATGAGATGAGGTGGCTGTTCCATGCCCTATAGGCGTTGGTTCATATGCGTCTCCTGCATCGTCGTCCATACCGTCGATCTCTTCGGAGTCGAAGTTGAGCACGTCGTGTAAATTATCGACGGTGGATACCAAATGGGTGGTGGGTGGGCTTTGAATTTCTTCATCGTCCATATCCCAACCTTGCCGACCGTAGTCCGGCCAGGGCTCTCCTGATAAAGAGAGAGACTTTAGTGACTTCAGAATGTCGCCAAAGGGCGAGTGCTGAAAGATGTCCGCGGCGGTGAACTCCATGATCGGTGCCCGATCGGATTCGATCGATGGGCGCGTGGAGGGCTCGGAGTCCAGAGATGAATCCGCCCCCTCGGAGTCACGGGCCTTGCGGGGTGCGGGGCTAGCGTTCGGCTCGATCGCCTTTGAGATCGCAGCCCCCGAGGCGGCGTCCAACCACTCATCCTCGATCGGCGCAGTAGGCTCCGAATTAAAGGTCGGAACCAATGCGAGTGCGGCCTCCAGGACACTGTTCGGCGGCAGAGCAAGATCATGCCCATCGAGACAGTGCGGCGTGCTTGGCTGTGGCTCGAATCCGTCGAAGATCAACTCCCCGCGGATATCAGCCGTGTAGTTTAAACTTCCAAATCTGACCTGATGGCCAGGGGCGTAGCTTTCGATCTGCTCCAGGTGGCCAAGCGAATTGGCCCGCAGTGCAAAGCCGCCGAAGACGAAGATCTGTCCGGGGAGAAAAGTCTCGCCCTGGACCGCATCATTGTTGATGATCAAAGGAGCCATCGGGCCTAAAAGCGACGGCACAGAGGAACTCTCAATGAAAGCACCAATGTCGGTGTCAAAACCGGCGGATCTCGGGTAGGGGGTCCAGAACTGTGCGTCTAGGCGGATGGTAACAGGAGACGAGGGACACAATGTTGTACCCAGGTTCGGGCCCTCTTGATGGAGGTAAAACCCTACGGCCTGCTTGATTAATATTGATGATATGTGTAGTACAAGAGTAGATCTACCCCGAGATCAAGGAGGCTAAACCCTAGAAGCTAGCCTATGGTATGATTGCTGTATGTTGGAGTCTGTCCTACGGACTAAAACCCTCCGATTTATATAGACACCGGATAGGTTTAGGGTTACACAAAGTCGGTTACAATGGTAGGAGATCTGAATATCCGCATCGCCAAGCTTGCCTTCCACGCCAAGGAAAGTCCCCTCCGGACACGGGACGAAGTCTTCAATCTTGTATCTTCATAGTCCAAGAGTCCGGCTGAAGGTATAGTCCAGCTATCCGGACACCCCCTAATCCAGGACTCTCTCAATTCCCAAGGCATCCCAAGGTAGTATTCAAGGAATATCCAAGCAACTAAGCTTGGGGATGCCCCGGAAGGCATCCCCTCCTTCGTCTCACACATTATAGGTAACCTCATTTGGAGCTATATTTTTATTCGTCACATGATATGAATTTTGGTTGGAGCGTCATTTTATTTTATTAGTATTTACTTTCTGTTATTTAGAATAATGTTTTGAATCTTTTATTTCAATAAAAATGTCAATTATAGCCTTTACCATGCTTATTTTGCAAGTATATATGTTGTTGTTTGAAAACAGAAAGTTTGTTGTTATGCTTTGAATATTTGTGAATATTTAGAACATGATAAAATCTTGAAATTTTTACACAATGGGATATAACAATTTTTTTACAGTGTGGTAGTTTTTCAGAATTTTTCGAGTTAGGGAAGTATGAAAAATATTGCATCCTTTACAAATTGTCCTGTTTTGACATATTGTTGTTACGATTGCATTATTTGCATATGCTTGCTTGTTTAATGATTCTATTTGAGGATAGGAGTATTAAATATGCACAGGCATTTAGTATGCAAAGTCAAATTATAATTGTAGTGATTTTCTACAGTAGAGAATGGTAAAGGTTTGCATTGATTTATAATAACTTATCTCACGAGTTCTTGTTGACTTTTGTGGGGATGAAAATTTTGAGATTTTGGGAAACCTTGATATGGGAGGAATTAAGGAGACACAAAAACTCAAGCTTGGGGATGCCCAATGCATCCCTACTTAATATTTAAAGAAGTCTCAAGCATCTAAGTTTGGGGATGTCCCGGTTGGCATCCCACCTTTCTTCTTCAACAATGATCGGTCAGTTTCGGTTGAGACTAAGTTTTTGCTTCTTCACATGATATGTGCTATCCTTGGAATGTCATTTTATTTTGTTTTGATTTTTGTTTGAATATAATACTTAATATCTAATTTTTTAATGAGATAGAGTCTTCACATAGCTACTTAATTATTTGACTACTCATTGATCTTCACTTATATCTTTTTGGAGTTGTTTGTCATTTACTCTCATGCTTCACTTATATCCTATGAGTAAATGGTTGAATGAAAATTCAATATCATAAATACAAAATTATATATGTTTCATATGCTAATCCCATGGGGAGTAATGACTTTACGTATAAGAAGTATAGGTGGTAAAATTTATTGAAAGTAAGCAAACACAACGTTGCTCACTTGAACAATTCATGAAATAATATTGAAGGAAGGGAGATTTCACATATAAATATACTATCTTGGACATATTTTATGATTGTGAGCCCCATTAATTATTTTCAAGCTTGAGGAAATTAGTTGAAGTTGGACAAGAAAGACAACATAATGAGTTATGCTTGGGTATATTTGTATAGAAGTTATATTGTTATGGATCCTCCAATATGTGGTGCTTTCTTAAGATCTTTTGCTAGCCAAAAATTTGTACTAAGTAGAGATACTACTTGTGCATCCAAAAACTCTTAAACCCAGTTTCTTGCATAAGTGTTCACCATATGTACCTATGAATTGAATAAGATCCTTCAAGTAAGTTGTCACCGGCGCAAAAAAACAATAAAAATTTCTCCAGAATATGTATAATATTTTATTGTAGGGGAAAATAAGCGTTGTACGAACTTGTGATGGTAAAGAAATAAAAGCGACAGACTACATAATAAAGGTTGCTATCACAAAGGGCAATATAATGTGGCGTTTCTTTGCATTAAGGGTTTGCACATTCAAAAATGAAAAGCACATGACAACCTCTGCTTCCCTATGCGAAGGGCCTATCTTTTACTTTTATGTATTTACTTTTATGCAAGAGTCAATAGTATTCCTTCTCATTTCAACCTCAATTATTCTCTAGTTGGCAAGTGTCATGTGGTGGGGAAAGATCCCAGCATATATGGCCATTCAAATATATTTGACCATGAATTGTTATTGTTGACAATTATCTATATGATAGATAAGTTGGGAGGCGAAACATTGAGCCCCTATCTCTCTTTGTGTTCGATGGATGCTATTTCTTCTAAAAATATGTTTCGAGTGTTAGCAATCATGGAAGACTATATGATAGTTGAGTATGTAGAATTTTCTAAATCCAAGCGCTTGCATAGACCTTTCCTGGAAATAAGATGAATTGAAATTGTTTGATGACTGAGAACATAGTTTGTTAGTTTTCAAGAAACTTTATGGTCTATACTTTAGCATGTGAATAGCTTGTTACTTGATCATGAGAAGTTTTATGAGATGAGCTACTGTTTATGATATATAATGATGCTAGAAAAGTGTTTGGAACTATTTTTTTTGAATATGTACTGCAAGGCAACAGCCTCACAGCTCTTTATTGAAAATAACAAAGTAACAATGTCCTATTACAAGTCCAAACAAGAAAAGAAAAGGGGAAGACAGAAATACTTACAAACTTACAACCCAAGCAGGGTAAAGGAAAAACACTAACTAAGGGAGGTTAGAGATCCAAGTTAGAAGGCTGTCTTTGTATTTACATTTTATCCTATGAGAAAGAAGGGTTATGTCATGGATAAAGTTGTGCCTCCAGGCTCTGAAAGAAGGTGTCTCATTCCTGAAAACCTTGCCATTCCTCAAGATCCAAATGTTCCAAGCTGCTGTAAAGACCACTTCAGTGAAGAAACTATGCCAAAAATCCTTTCTAGCCTTTACAACCATATTGTAGGTTGTCATCCCAGGCTGGGGATCCCAGAGGATCTGCAAGTAGTTCCAGACTCTAAGACTAAAATTACAAGAGAAGAACAAATGTGCACAATCTTCATGGATGAGATATGGACATAGGACACAAGTAAGATCTTCCACATGCCAATGCCTCCTCAGTAGCATGTATCTGGTGTTTAGACGATCCCTCAGCAGTAGCCATCCAAACATTTTGATTTTCAAGGTGCATGAAGATTTCCAAATCCATTGAAAAATTGGATCTACAACAATATGTTGATGCTCATGCACATAAAATGATTTAGGTCTGAAACAACCCTTATGGAAAGGCCGGATCCATGTGTCCTGATTTGCAGAGCAAGGATAAGCATTTGTCAACTGTTGAAGGCATTCAAGCTCAGCATAGGCTTGTGTAGAGAGGGGCAGATGCAAATTTGACAAAAACTCCTAGGAAAGCACATCAGACACTGAAAGCTGCTCATCAATTACAAAGGATAAGAGCCTGGGAAATTTTTCACTGAGGCAGGAACCCTTAAGCTCAACCACCCATCTGTCAGACCAAAAGAGAATAAACCTGCCATCTCCCAACATTGGATTAGCCAGCTGACAATATTTGTTAGCCAATTTAAACACATCACGCCACCAAAAGGATCCACAAAGTGTGGTAGTATGAGGAACAGAGTTGGCATAGTAGGCATTCCAAATAAGACCAACCCAGGGGATGTCATGGTGATTATAAAACTTGTGCAAGAACTTCATAAGCAAGGACTCATTCTGTACCCTGAGGTTGAGAACACCAACACCCCCTTTGTTTTTTGGTAAGCATACCAAGTCCCAAGCAGCCAGGGATTGTCTTGGAGTATCAGAGTTCCCTCTCCATAGGCATTGTCTCTGAATCCTTTCAATTTGTTTCAGAATTCCAGGTGGGATGACTAGTGTGCACAGGAAATATATGGGAATTGATGTTAAGACAGACTGGAGCAACTGCAACCTACTACCTTGGTTCAGAAAGCATGAACTGGCAGACAATCTTCTTTCAATCCTATGTACAAGAGGCATGAGGTCTTGGATTGAGGGTCAGTAGTCCCCATGGGCAGACCCAAGTAGGTAAAAGGCATGGCTCCTATACTGCATCCCAAAACTGAGGCCAACCTGTTAGCTCCATCAGATGACATGTTCATAGGCACCATAAGGGATTTTGCAAAATTCACAGATAATCCTGTTGTGGCAGCAAAAACATCAAGCATGTCTTTAAGAGCAAGCAATTGGTGATCAATAGCAGGCAACACAATTAGAGTATCATCAGCATACTGAACTATGGGAAAATCCTGGCTGTTAGAAGGGATTGGTAGAGTCAAAATTCCTTTACTGCACATGTCATTGACAACAGACTGAAGTAGGTCAGCAGCAAGGACAAATAGAAGAGGTGACATTGGGTCTCCTTGCCTAACTCCCCTCTTACATTTAAAATGGTTGCCAGGAACACCATTAGGAAGCACAGAAGAAGAGCCAGAAGACAAAATAGATTGCATCCAGGTAATCCATTTGTCATTAAAACCCTTGTATCTTAAGATTCTAAGAATGGCATCATGCTGAATAGTGTCAAAGGCCTTAGTAAAATCCAATTTGAGCAAGACTATTGGTCTCTTTGAGGCTTTACATTGGTGGATGTACTCAAAACACCAAGCTAGACAATCCTGAATAGACCTGGACTTAATAAATCCATATTGATTTTTATGAATACAGGAAAGAATAACTTTCTGCAACCTGTTTGCCAGAAGTTTAGTGAGGAATTTCAAACAGGTATTTGTCAAAGAGATTGGCCTGTAGTCATTCAAACCCTCAGGTGAAAGCTTTTTTGGAATCAAGGTTATGAGAGAATTGTTGATACACTCCAAATCAAGGTGTCCCTCAGAGAACTCTTTGACCAATTTATGAAAGTCATCTTTAATTATGTGCCAACACTTCTTAAGAAAAAGGCCAGTGACACCATCTGGCCCAGGAGCTTTATCAGGAGGCATCTCCTTAATAACACAATCAATTTCCTCCTCAGAAAAGGTCTTGGTCAATTCATCAAGTCCCTGAGCCTTCTTGATAATATTAGGCATATCAAAACCCATTTGTGTATTATTGGTGCATCCCATCCTCTGCTTGAACTCCTGCAAAAATATTCCAACAATTGATGCATGATTAGAGGTCACTTGCCCATCATCAGAAGTTATACTGGAAATAGAGTTATTCCTGTATCTCTCAGTGGCCATGGCATGGAAAAATTTGGTATTTTCCTCTCCCACTTTAATGTTTCTAATACTACATCTCTGCTTCCAGTAAAGATATTGCAATCTTAGAGTTTCCTCCAAATGTAACTTTACAATTTTCCTGAAATTTTCCTCAGGCCCAGACAAAGGCCTCAACTCTTCTAGGCCATCCAGACAAAGTATTACTTTATTGCAGTTGGAGATTAGAGCCTTAACTGTAGAAAGGCTAATGTGCCAATGTTTGAGTGCCTGCCTGAGAGCTTTAAATTTTGCAGATATTACAGCAGCAGAAGATCTCTTACGAACTAGTCTACTCCAAGATTCACTGACACAATCAAGAAAACTAGGCAAATTAGTCCAGTAATTTTCAAATCTAAATTTTTTTACCTTTGGAATAGAGGTTTTGATTTGCACCACACAGGGCACATGATCTGAAGCAGTTCTGGCTAAAGGTAAGACCAAAGTGTTAGGATAAGAACATGTCCATGAGGGAGTTGTAAAGAACCAATTAATCTGTTCAAGCAAAGGAGCAGTTTGCATATTTGTCCATGTATACTTTCTGCCCTTGAGAGGTAACTCAATTAAGCCCAGGTGCCCAATAACCTCATTAAAAATAAACATGTCATTAATATCACCACCTGGTTTGTTCCTATTGTCCATCGTGCACATGAAATTGAAATCACCCAGTAACAGCCAGTTAGCATCATCAGGGATAATTATATCATGAAACCAATTAATAAAATTATCCCTAGCTGGGTTTTGACAGGGTCCATAGACGGTGACTAGAGTCCAGGTTTGGGAGTTATGAACAGAAGTGAACTCCACCACAATACCAAATCTATTGGACTCAATCAGTTTACCAGCGAACAAAGCAGTATTCCATACAGCCAACAACCCACTCGAAGCTCCAGATGATGGCACATGGATAAACTGATCAAAACGTCGTGGACAACACTGTCGAATGAAACGCTGATCTATGATCTCACATTTTGTTTCTTGGAGGCAAGCAATGGAACAGGCACTTTCATCGATTTTCTGACGAACTGCACGCTTTCTGTCATCCGAATTCAGACCACGCACATTGCAGCAAAGTTCTTTCCAATCTCTAACATCATACTGATTCATTACAAACCATAATAAAGTAATAGCAAAAGACTGCCACATAATGACAGTACCAGTTCAACCAAGAGATAGCATAAAAGTTCAGATATAGCCTAAAAAATAAGAGCAGATAGATGGTTTTCACAAGGGTTAACCATAAACCCCACCATTTGAAAAGATCAGCTATCATTAGAACTAGAAGAAGCAGGAGGAGTCTTGCAAGAAGAAGCCTCAAGCTTCTCCTCAGTGAGCTTCTCGGGTCCAATGCCGAGGCGAAGGCCAATCTGCTGCAGCACATTGATTGGCGTGGGCGGCAGGACAGCAACTTGATCTGCATCTTGAGGAGGAGCCCGCGGCAACTGATCATCCACTGCAACCTTGCGCTTCTTCTGAGGCTTTGCTGCAGGTTTCTTCAAAGTGGCAGACTTGGCCGGAGAAGAATGCCTGAAGCCATCACGTAAAGCAGAGAGCCTGGCACTGCGCCTGACCTCAGACTCAACTATCACAGGCTTTGGTTTACGAGCGCGAGCTGGACGCTCACTCGGAGCAGCAGAGAAGTTGAAAGCAGACAGCTCAACAGCAGACAAAGCTGGATCATCCATGGCGCAGTCCTCATCAACAGTGTCAAAACAAAGAGCACGAGCAACAAGAGGTTTCCTTGGAATAGTGACAGTCCAACGATCAGGCGAGGGATGAAAAACCAGCTTGTTCCTCATAGCAGAGTAAGAGAAAGATACTTCCCAAGAGCGTTTAGATAGTAAAACTGGTTTAAAAGGATTGAAGAACTGCAACCCTCTAGGAATATGCATTATATCAAAGACTGGCATCATACGCTGAAAAGATCTATTCCATTGCATCACCGGAGGAAGCTCAGGTCTGAAAACTGTCAATACTTGACCAATAACAACAGGAGGCTGGATCAGAGGAGGCACATAAGCTGCCACAATCCCTTGCTGATCATTGACGGATCCCTCAGCAGAATCAACGGGCTCTGAGTTCTCCAAGACCACTGACTTTTGAGAAATAGGTTGTGCTTCATCCTCATGAAACTCCTCAATAATGACATTGTCATGCTGGTTATGATGCTGCGGATTATCATTGTGAGCGTGAGGGGCCTCATTCCAACCCAGCTCTGGAAACTCAGGCATGACGAAATTAACATCATCAAAAGGCATGTTTCCTGGCAGCGGATGAGGGTTTCCATTGAAAGGCATCGGATCTTCATCAGCTGGCATAATGTCAGCAAATTCTGTAGAGAGAACATAGATAGGTGCAGTCCAAGAAATACGTGTAGCTCCAAAGTCTGCATACTCACGATAGACTACATCTCTAGGCACTTGCTGAGGGCTTGGGAAAGAAACATAAACCAGAGTCCTGACCATCCGCGGATCATCTTGATGCCAGATATGAAAACGACCAAAAGTGCTAACTGCTTCAGAAATATGCTGTGTGGTGCGGTAATCCAAAGGAACACCTAACATCATGATCCAACCCCTATGAAAACCATGAATAGCTTTGTGATTGATGCCTTGATCATGAGGAACAAACCGAACAAAGTGACCATTGCCAAGATCATAGGGAGGATGATTTATAATGGCATGCCTAGATGCAGGAGATCGAAACTCAAACAAACCAACTCCCTCAATCCATTGCTGATCACTAAGAACGTCACGGTGAAGCTGAGTCATCACGAAATCACTAACCAGTTGCCGGAAGTGATGAATCCGTCCAGGTGGCGGCGGAGGCTCGACAAAGCCAATGGCGAACTGCTCATGGCGACGCTCCGGTGCAATGGCCGGAGAGTAGAAGGTCCGAGGCACGTGGGTTGGTCCTCCATCGATGATCTCAAACCCCGGTGGAAGGAACTTGAGAGGATCTAGGGGAAATTTTGCCATGTCTTGCTCTGGTGGAGGCGGAGCAGGCTGGTGGTGCACGGGAAGGGGTGAAGACGTGATGGGACTCGTCTGCACCGGCGCGTGGGTCGTCTCTATACCCGAGGAGTCCCTAGGCGAGGGAGTAGGCGGCTGACTCGTGGCGGGCGTGGGAATCAAAAGTGGAGATTTTTCTGGATTTTGTTTCGGTTGTTTAACTCTCCAAACATAACCATTATCCTTTGCCCAATTAATGCAATCCCGTCGACGGTGACCATAACGTGAGCAAGCCAGGCAGACAGAGCAAGAGACCAACAGGTGGCCCCGCTGGTGACATTTAGAGCAAGTTAGAACACGGTCCACCATGTCATTGACCATATCATCAAATATATTGGCAGCTTCCTGTGTAGATGGGATATCCATTGGCTGGGTGGTAGGCTGCGACCCGTCATGCAGAACTGGCCCAACATGGGAAGCAGGAGAATCAGGGGTGGACGTAACCAAACTAGCAGCCTCAGGTGGATCGCAAGGCAGGTGAGAAATCTCAGCCGGAGGATTAGGCTGTTCGATCCGCGGCGAGCCAACAGAACCAAAAACAATCGGCGGAGAAGCAACAATTCACTGGAGATTCGCAAGCGGCGAGGGTCGAATGATCAGACGCTCATTTGTAGAGACTACATATCCAGCATCAAAAACTGTATCAATACAAGTTTGCGTGGCCGGATATCTATAACCCTTGCATGCATCATAATTGTGAAAAGTTGCAAATGAAAGCTTCTTTTGCACAGAACCAGAAGATCTAAAGGAGGACTTGGACAGTGGTTTATGCATAGCAATCATCCCAAGCGCCGCCCTTCTCTTAGATGGACTAACTAAGATCCATTCCGCATCACTTTGTAACTTCCAAAGATTAAACTCACGAACCCAATTTGGTCCTCCACGGCCCCAAAGATTAAAATAACATTTGAATTGTGGGCAAGCAAAAGATCGAAGATCAACAATATAGACACCAACTTGCTTGGAGGAAACGTTGAAGGAATAAACCTTGTCACGGATGCATGAGACACCCAACTCGATCGCAGATCCAACAATAGCGGCCTCCAGCACCGCTGCCACAGAACGATCATCAAGCGTGAAAACATGACGGCTAAAAGACACCACCAACGTGAAGTGACTCGTGTCTTTCGTAGGGTGGACCAAAAAACCAGTAGATCTGAAAACTTTATCCGCAAACTCTAAACCCTTGGAGAAGTCCAAGCCAAGGGTTGATCCCGATGAGAAAACCATGACCCTGGGAGAGGGGCAGACGCTGGAGAGTTTGGTAGCGAAGGATTTGGATTTTAGTGGCGGTGGGAGGAGATCGCCGGAGGTGAGGTGGGAGGTGGGAGGTGGGAGACGCCATCTTCTTAGTTAGTACGCATATGTGGAAGGAGATCGCCGAAGGTGAGGTTTGGAACTATCATTGATCAAATTTATGCACTATGCTAGCATTCACACTTCATAAATTATTTCTTTTATCATTTACCTACTCGAGGTCGAGGAGGAATTAAGCTTGGGGATGCTGATACGTCTCCAATGTATCTATAATTTATGAAGTATCCATGTCATGTTCATAACAATTTTATATGGTTTTGGTATGATTTGATTAGAGCTAACCCGTACTAACGTTGTTTTCAGCAGTACTACCATGGTGTTGTTTTTTGTGCAGAAATAAAAGTTCTCGGAATGGGCTGAAAATTTACGGTGATTTTTGATGGACCAAAAGAGACCCCCGAAGCACTAGAGCTGAGCCAGGAAGTGGACGAGGGAGCCACAAGCCTGGGGGAACGCCCCTGAGCCTGTGGGCCCCTCGGGCACTCCTTGATGTGAGACTGACGCCAAAAGTTCCTATAAATACCCAAACCCCCAGAAAGAACCCTAGATAAGAAGTTCCTTTGCCGCAAGCCTTTGTACCCACAAAAGTCAATCTAGGCCCTCTACGGCAGCCTGCCAGAGGGGGCCATCATCATTGGAGGCCATGGAGGAGGAAGCCAAGGGGGGAGACTCTCTCCCCCTCTCTCTTGGTGGCACCGGAGTGCCGCCGGGGGAACCATCGATGCGGTGATCGTCTTCATAAACATCACCCTCTTCATCACATCCCTCATCTCTTTTCAATGGTCCACTATTTGGCATCCCACTGTAATCCTCTACTTGAACATGGTGCTTTATGCCACATATTATTATCCAATGATGTGTTGTCATCCTATGATGTTTGAGTAGATCTCTTTTGTCCTTTGGGTTGATTGATGATTTTGATTGGTTTGAGTTGTATGTTTTATTTTGGTGTTGTCACATGGTGCCTCCCGTGCCGCGCACATGTGGAGGTTTCTCGATGTAGGGTGTTGCAATACGTTCACGACTCACTTATAGTGGGTGGCTAGAGTGACAGATGCTTACACCCGAGTAAGGGGTTGTTGTGTATGTGAGTAAAGGGGACTTGATACTTAATGTTATGGTTGGGTTTACCTTAATGATTTCTAGTAGTTGCGGATGCTTGCTAGAGGTCCAATCATAAGTTCATACGATCCAAGTACGGAAAGTATGTGAGCTCATGCCTCTCCTTCATATAAAATTGCAATAATGATTATCGATCTTGTTAATAATTGCCTAGGACAATTCCGCACACTGATTGATCATTATTCCGCACTCGCTATTTGTAACATATTATAATATAATCTAAATTTATGTTGACAGCACCTATTTTATATTTTAGTTCTCCGATATCATGCAGAGCTATCCTCTTTATACACACAACATAATCTTATTTCTCGTTTTTAGATGAAAGCAAATGCTTGGTGCACATAGAGTCGTATCAGTGGGAGATAGGACTTGAGAGAATATTGATCTTACCTTTGGCTCCTTGTGAGTTCGACACTCCATACTTATCATCTCCATCTTTGGAAATTGCTACGATGATTCCTTGCACTTGAGGATTATTAGGGCGTAGTTCTCGACACAGGCCAGATGTCCTACCGAGTCGGTGCAAAAGACCATGCTGCCGAACACAAAAAACTGGCCAGGGGCAAAAAAACTCCCGAGGTCGTTGGAGCAGTTGATCTGTAGATGAGTGATACGTCTCCAAGGTATATATAATTTTTGATTGTTCCATGCTGTTGTATTATCATTCTTGGATGTTTTATAATCATTTTATATGATTGTTTGGTACTAACCCTAGTGGCAAGTGTCAGTTGTTGTTTTCTACATGTTTTTCATCGTAGGAAATCAATACCAAACGGAGTCCAAACGCAGCGAAACTTTTTGTGGATTTTTTTGGACCAGAAGACATCCAGTGGGCTGAAGAAGCGCTTGGGGGTGCTCTGAGGGGAGCACCACCCACCAGGGCGCGCCAGCAGGCCCAGGCGCGCCCTGGTGGGTTGTGCGCACCTCGGGTGCCCCCTAAACCGACTCTTTGCTCTATAAATACCCCAATATTCCAGAAACCCTAGGTGAGTCGACGAAAATCAATTCCAGCCGCCGCAGAGTCCAGAACCACCAGATCCAATCTAGATACCATCACAGAGCGGTTCACCACTTCTATTGGTGCCTCTCCGATGATGCGTGAGTAGTTCTTTGTAGACCTTCAGGTCCGTAGTTAGTAGCTAGATGGCTTCCTCTCTCTCGTTTGATTCTCAATACAATGGTCTCTTGGAGATCCATATGAAGTAACTTGTTTTGCGGTGTGTTTGTTGGGATCGGATGAACTTTGAGTTTATCATCAGATCTATATTTTTATCCATGAAAGTTATTTGAGTTTTTTTGATCTCTTATATGCATGATTGCTTATAGCCTCGTATTTCTTCTCCGATATTTGGGTTTTCTTTGGCCAACTTGATCTATTTATCTTGCAATGGGAAGAGGTGCTTTGTAGTGGGTTCGATCTTACGGTGCTTGATCCTAGCTAGTGACAGAAGGGGAACCGACACGTATGTATCGTTGCTACTAAGGATAAAGCGATGGGGTCTATTTCTACATAAATAGATCTTGTCCACATCATGTCATCTTTCTTATTGCATTACTCCGGTTCTCCATGAAATTAATACACTAGATGCATGCTGGATAGCGGTCGATGTGTGGAGTAATAGTAGTAGATGCAGGCAGGAGTCGGTCTACTAATGTTGGACGTGATGCCTATATAATGATCACTGCCTGGATATCGTCATGATTATTCGAAGTTCTATCAATTTCCCAACAGTAATTTGTTCACCCACCATTTGCTATTTTCCTCGAGAGAAGCCACTAGTGAAACCTACATCCCCCATGTCTCTTTCTCATATTATTTGCCTTTGTGATCTATTTTCATTTGCTTTTATTTTCAGATCTATTAAACCAAAAATACAAAAATACCTTGCTGCACTTTATTTTATTTGGCGTTCGATTTATCAATATTTACTACTTTCTCACATCCGTTTGCCAATTTCTGGCGCCGCTACCCGAAAGGGATTGACAACCCCTTTTTCACATCAGGTTGCGAGTATTTGTTATTTGTGTGCAGGTGCTGTTTACGTAGTGTTGCTTGGTTCTCCCACTGGTTCAATAACCTTGGTTTCATCACTGAGGGAAATGCCTACCACCGCTATGCTGCATCATCCCTTCCTATTTGGGGAAATACCGAAGTAGCTTCAAGCCGCATCAAAAGGAATTTTTGGCGCTGTTGTCGGGGAGTATCTTCAACATCTACTAGGTTCCCAATAAGAAATCTCATCTCCTCGCAATTTACATTATTTGCCATTTGCCTCTCGCTTTCCTCTCCCCCCACTTCACAAAAATATGTCATTTTATTAGCCCTATTTTTCATTCGCCGTTTTCTTGCCGGATCTGTTTTTTGCGTGCGTTCTTGTTTGCCTAGTCATGATGCCTCAATGAAAATATTATGATGTTACTTACCCCAATATTTTTCTTGAAATTGAGAAAACTACTAAGGATTATATGACTACACAATTTGAGCATAATAAGTATTTTACCAAAGAACTTAATGAGCACTCTGTTGTGCTTGATGCTATAACAAAACAAATTGATGATATTAATAGAGAAGTTTGCAATATCCAATCTAAATATACTTTTGCTGAAAGTTTGCTAGGAAAAATATCTGATGCACAAGCTACCCTAGTAAATCAAATGGCCGCTAAACCAATCTCGCTAGAAGATAAAAATGATGATCTTAAAATGATTTATGTTTCTTCTATTGACTCCTTGTTCAGTAAAGTTAAGATTGATGAAAAAGGGACTGGAGAAGAGTCAACTTTAGCTAGAAGGCGTCCCAATAATTCGGAGGGTGAAAATCTTGTTGAGAAATTGATAAAAGTGGGTTTGAAGAGGTCAAGACTTTAACTAGTGATGTGCCGACTCTTTTGGATTACAAAGATTTTAATTATGATAGTTGCTCTTTGATTGATTGTATTTCTTTGTTGCAATCCATGATAAATTCACCCCATGCTTATGAACAAAATAAAGCTTTTACTAAACATATTGTTGATGCTATGATGAAAGCTTTAGAAGAGAAGTTGGAATTAGAAGTTTCAATTCCTAGAAAATTACATGATGAATGGGAACCTACTATCAAAGTCAAGATTAAAAATTATGAGTGTTTTGCTTTGTGTGACTTGGGTGCTAGTGTTTCTACAATTCCGAAATCTTTATGTGATGTGCTTGGTCTTACCGACATTGAAGAATGTTCTTTAAATTTGCACTTGGCGAATTCTACTATTAAAAAGCCTATGGGAAGAATTAATGATGTTCTTATTCTTGCAAATAGGAATTACATGCCCATAGATTTTATTGTTCTTGATATTGATTGTAATCCGACTTGGCCAATTAATTTTTGGTAGACCATTTTTACGCACAATCGGTGCCATGATTGATATGAAAGAAGGCAATATTAAATTCCAATTTCCACTAAGGAAGGGTATGGAACACTTCCCTATAAAAAGAATTAGGCCACCATATGAAACAATGATGAGGGCATCTTATGGATCTCAAAACAAAGATGACAAAACTTAGATCCTTGCTTTATGGCTAGCTAGGGGCACAAAACGATAGCACTTGTTGTGAGGCAACCCAACGAATAAAATTTATGTTTGCCTTTTTGCTTTCTGTTCTTGAGTGTTAGCACAATTATGCTACTGTTATGATTGTGTTTTTTGTGTTTTAGTTAGTGTTTGTGCCAAGTAAAGCCTTTAGGATCTTCTTGGGTGATAGTTGTTTGATCTTGCTGAAAAACAGAAACTTTTGCGCTCACGAAAACAATTCTCATTTTTAACCAGAGCATGATAAAATACCAATTATTTTGCAGAATATTAATATACAAATTGCTCAGGTTTTCCTAATTTATAAGGATTTTTGGAGTTTCAGAAGTATTCGAAATTTCTAGATTACTACAGACTGTTCTATTTTTTACATATTCTGTTTTCTTTGCGTGTGTGCTTCTTTTGATGATTCTATGGTTTTATTTGATGAGTTTTTGCCATAGAAAAGTTGGAATATAGTAGATATAATACAAGAATAAAATATGGATTGGTTTGCTACAGTACTTATAGTAGTGATTTTCTTTCTTTTACTAACGGATCTCATGAAGGTTTTGTTGAGTTTTGTGTGATTGAAGTTTTCAAGTTTTGGGTTATCTTACGATGGATGAAGGAATAAGGAGTAAGAAGAGCCTAAGCTTGGGGATGCCCACCCATGGCACCCCAAGTTATTATCCAAAGAGAAGCAAGCAACTAAGCTTGGGCTCATCGGTATTTTACTCAAAGCTATATTTTTATTCGTCACATGCTATGTGTTTTGCTTGGAGCGTCTTGTATGATATGAGTCTTTGCTTATTTTGCTTTTTGTTTTTAGTCTTGATTCTTTGCTGGACACAACTACTTGAGAGATCCAAAATTATGCCATGACTTGCTAGAATTGCTCTATGCTTCACTTAAAATTTATGAGCTATGGACTTGCTCTAGTGCTTCACTTATATTTTTGAGCACGTTGTGCTTTAGTATTTTTGAAGAAATGATCTCTTGCTTCACTTAGATTTATTTGAGAGTTAGTAATTTTTTTGAAGAAATTCTCTCTAGCTTCATTTAAATTAATTTGAGAGAAAGAAATATTATGCTCATGATCTTCACTTATATTTGTTTGAGCTTATCAAAAGCAACACATGAAAATTAGTTCCAAAGTGATAGATATCCAAGAAGGATATAATAAAAACTTTCATGAAGATCATTGGACAAAATAAAGTTGATTCTTAGTAATAGTTTTGAGATATGATGATGTGATATGTGAGTCATGTAGATGAGTAATTATGCTTTAGTAAGAATATTGGTGTTAAGGTTTGTGATTCCTATACAAGCATGAAAGTCAATAGTTATGCAATGAAATTACATCCTACTTGTGGTGCATTATCCAGTGTTAATTATGCTTAATGCTCTCTTATGAGATTATTTGTTTCTTGGTTGGTAGCTTCTGAATCTTTTGCCAACCTTCATTTTGCACTAAGTATGTGAAGGAAATATGGTCTAGAGGCAATAATAAAGTTGTTATTTATATTTCCTTATATCATGATAAATGTTTATTATTCATGCTAGAATTGTATTAACCGGAAACTTAGTACATGTGTGAATACATACACAAAACAGAGTGTCCGTAGTATGCCTCTACTTGACTAGCTTGTTTATCAAAGATGGTTATGTTTCCTAGCCATTGTGTTGTCATTTGATGAACAGGATCACATCATTAGAGAATGATGTGATGGACATGACCCATCCGTTAGCTTAGCATTATGATCGTTAAGTTTTATTGCTATTGCTTTCTTCATGACTTATACATGTTCCTCTGACTATGAGATTATGCAACTCCCGAATACCGGAGGAACACCTTGTGTGCTATCAAACATCACAACGTAACTGGGTGATTATAAAGATGCTCTACAGGTGTCTCCGAAGGTGGTTTT
The DNA here is from genome assembly GCA_032464435.1 of Aegilops umbellulata. Taxonomy (NCBI): domain Eukaryota; kingdom Viridiplantae; phylum Streptophyta; class Magnoliopsida; order Poales; family Poaceae; genus Aegilops; species Aegilops umbellulata. The sequence continues at coordinate 382,492,578 of CP136054.1, forward strand.
TGAGTTGGCATAGACCGAGATTAGGATTTGTCACTCCGATTGTCGGAGAGGTATCTCTGGGCCCTCTCGGTAATGCATATCACTATAAGACTTGCAAGCAATGTGACTAATGAGTTAGTTGCGGGACGATGCATTACGGAACGAGTAAAGAGACTTGCCGTTAACGAGATTGAACTAGGTATGATGATACCATCGATCGAATCTCGAGCAAGTAACATACCGATGACAAAGGGAACAACGTATGTTGTTATGCGGTTTGACCGATAAAGATCTTCGTAGAATATGTAGGAGCCAATATGAGCATCCAGGTTCTGCTATTGGTTATTGACCGGAGATGTGCCTCGGTCATGTCTACATAGTTCTCAAACCCGTAGGGTCCGCACGCTTAACGTCCGATGACGATTTGTATTATGAGTTATGTGATTTGATGTACCGAAGGTTGTTCGGAGTCCCGGATGAGATCACGGACATGACGAGGAGTCTCGGAATGGTCGAGACGGAAAGATCGATATATTGGAAGGCTATATTCGGACATCGGAAAGGTTCCAAGTGATTCGGGTATTTTTCGGAGTACTGGAGAGTTACGGGAATTCGCCGGGAAAGTAGTGGGCCTTAATGGGCCACACAGGAAAGGAGAGAAGGGCCTAAAGGGGTGGCCGCGCGCCCCCCCATGGGCTGTTCTGAAATGGACTAGGAGGGGGTTGCACCCCCTCCTTCCTTCTCCCCTCCTCCTCCTTGCCTCCTTCTCCTACTAGGAATAGGAAGGAGGAGGGGAATCCTAGTTGGACTCGGGAGTCCTAGTAAGATTCTCCACACCTGGCGCGCCCCCTAGGGTCGGCCACCTCTTCCCTCCCCTCCTTTATATACGTGGCCAGGGGGCTCCCCGTAGACACACAAGTTGACTTCTTAGCTGTGTGTGGTGCCCCCTTCACATATTTCCACCTCAGTCATATTGTCGTAGTGCTTAGGCGATGTCCTGCGTCGGTAACTTCATCATCACCGTCAACACGCCGGCGTGCTGGCGAAACTCTACCTCGGTCTCAGCTGGATCTAGAGTTCAAGGGACGTCACCGAGCTGAACGTGTGCAGATCGCAGAGGTGTCGTGCGTTCGGTACTTGATCGGTTGGATCGCGAAGACGTTTGACTACATCAACCGCGTTACTTAACGCTTCCGCTTTCGGTCTACGAGGGTAGTTCACACACTCTCCCCGCTCGTTGCTATGCTTCTCCTAGATAGATGTTGCGTGATCGAAGTAAATTCTTGAAATTACTGCGTCACCCAACAGTGGCATCCGAGCCAGCTCTATATGCGTAGATGTTATATGCACGAGTAGAACACAAAGATTTGTGGGCGATAATAGTCATACTGCTTACCAGCATGTCATACTTTGATTCAGCGATATTGTTGGATGAAGCGGCTCAGACCGACATTTCGCATACGCTTACGCGAGACTGGTTCTACCGACGTGCTTCGCACACAGGTGACTAGTGGGTATCTGTTTCTCCAAATTTAGTTGAATCGAGTGTGACTACGCCCGGTCCTTGTTGAAGGTTAAAACAGCAAACTTGACGAAAAATCATTGTGGTTTCGATGCGTAGGTAAGAAGGGTTCTTGCTAAGCCCGTAGCAGCCACGTAAAACTTGCAACAACAAAGTAGAGGCTTGATGTCTACTACGCAACCTTCTTCTTGTAGACGTTGTTGGGCCTCCAAGTGCAGAGGTTTGTAGGACAATAGCAAATTTCCCTCAAGTGGATGACCTAAGGTTTATCAATCCGTGGGAGGCGTAGGATGAAGATGGTCTGTCTCAAATAACCCTGCAACCAAATAACAAAGAGTCTCTTGTGTCCCCAACACACCCAATACAATGGTAAATTGTATAGGTGCACTAGTTCGGCGAAGACATGGTGATACAAGTGCAATATGGATGGTAGATATAGGTTTTTGTGATCTGAAAATATAAAAACAGCAAGGTAACTAATGATAAAAGTGAGCGTAAATGGTATTGCAATGCTAGGAAACAAGGCCTAGGGTTCATACTATCACTAGTGCAAGTTCTCTCAACAATAATAACATAATTGGATCATATAACTATCCCTCAACATGCAACAAAGAGTCACTCCAAAGTCACTAATAGCGGAGAACAAACGAAGAGATTATGGTAGGGTACGAAACCACCTCAAAGTTATTCTTTCCATTCAATCCATTGGGCTATTCCTATAAGTGTCACAAACAGCCCTAGAGTTCATAGTAAAATAACACCTTAAGACACACATCAACAAAAACCCTAATGTCACCTAGATACTCCAATGTCACCCCAAGTATCCGTGGGTATGATTATACGATATGCATCACACAATCTCAGATTCATCTGTTCAACCAACACATAGAACCTCAAAGAGTGCCCCAAAGTTTCTACCGTAGAGTCAAGATGAAAACATGTGCCAACCCCTATGCATAGGTTCATGGGTGGAACCCGCAAGTTGATCACCAAAACATACATCAAGTGGATCAATAGAATACCCCATTGTCACTACGGGTATCCCACGCAAGACATACATCAAGTGTTCTCAAATCATTAAAAGACTCAATCCGATAAGATAACTTGAAAGGGGAAACTCAATCCATTACAAGAGAGTAGAGGGGGAGAAACATCATAAGATTCAACTATAATAGCAAAGCTCGCGATACATCAAGATCGTGCCAAATCAAGAACACGAGAGAGAGAGAGAGAGAGAGAGAGAGAGAGAGAGAGATCAAACACATAGCTACTGGTACATACCCTCAGCCCCGAGGGTGAACTACTCCCTCCTCATCATGGAGAGCGCCGGGATGATGAAGATGGCCATCAGTGAGGGTTCCCTCCTCCGACAGGGTGCCGGAATAGGGTCCCGATTGGTTTTTGGTGGATACAGAGGCTTGCGGCGGCGGAACTCCCGATCTATTCTGTTCCTTGAAGGTTTTTAGGGTATATTGGTATATATAGGAGGAAGAAATACGTCAGGGGAGCCACGAGGGTCGCACGAGGGTGGAGGGCGCGCTCAGGGGGGGTGGGCGCGCCCCCTGCTTCGTGCCCTCCTCGTTAATCCCCTGACGTGCACTCCAAGTCTCCCATATTGCTTTCTTTCCAAAAATAAGTTTTCCGAAGGTTTCATTCCATTTGGACTCCGTTTGATATTCCTTTTCTGCAAAACACTGAAACAAGGGAAAAAACAGGAACTGGCACTGGGCTCTAGGTCAATAGGTTAGTCCCAAAAATCATACAAAAGTGCTTAGTAAAGCCCATTAACATCCAGAACAGATAATATAATAGCATGGAACAATAAAAAATTATAGATACATTGGAGACATATCAAGGACATCTAACTTGTTTTTGTAGGGCATGTTGTGATGTGATATGGTCAAGACGTGATTATATAAATTTTTGTATGAGATTATCATGTTTTGTAACACAGTTATCGGCAACTGGCAGAAGCCATATGGTTATCGCTTTATTGTATGAAATGCAATCGCCATGTAATTGCTTTACTTTATCACTAAGCGGTAGCGATAGTCGTAGAAGCAATAGTTGGCGAGACGACAACGATGCTTCGATGGATATCAAGGTGTCAAGCCGGTGACGATGGTGATCATGACGGTGCTTTGGAGATGGAGATCAAAGGCACAAGATGACGATGGCCATATCATATCACTTATATTGATTGCATGTGATGTTTATCCTTTATGCATCTTATTTTGCTTAGTACGGCGATAGCATTATAAGATGATCTCTCACTAAATTTCAAGGTATAAGTGTTCTCCCTGAGTATACACCATTGCTACAGTTCGTCGTGCTGAGACACCACATGATGATCGGGTGTGATAAGCTCTACGTTCACATACAACGGGTGCAAGACAGTTTTGCACACGCAGAATACTCGGGTTAAACTTGACGAGCCTAGCATATGCAAATATGGCCTCAGAACACTGAGACCGAAAGGTCGAGCGTGAATCATATAGTAGATATGATCAACATAGTGATGTTCACCATTGAAAACTACTCCATCTCACGTGATGATCGGACATGGTTTAGTTGATATGGATCACGTGATCACTTAGATGATTAGAGGGATGTCTATCTAAGTGGGAGTTCTTAAGTAATATGATTAATTGAACTTTAATTTATCATGAACTTAGTCCTGCACTACTGGAATCTGGCAATTTGCCATCTGCCATGGCAGATGGCAAAGGCATGGTCGGCGGATGGCAAAGGCTTTGCCATCAGCCAGCAGATGGCAAACAGTTTGTCTAAGATCCTATCGGCAAAGGATTCTTTGCCATCTGCTGGCTGATGGCAAAGAGCCTGTGGCTTTGCCATCAGCTGGCAAATGGCAAAGCCTCTTAACGGGGTTAGCCCCGTTAGAAGACTAACGGCATGCTTTGCCGTCAGCCAGCAGATGGCAAAGGCTGCATGCTTTGCCATCCGCCAGCCGATGGCAAAGGCTGCATGCTTTGCCATCAGCCAGCAGATGGCAAAGGCTGCATACTTTGCCATCAGCCAGCAGATGGCAAAGGCTGCATACTTTGCCATCCGCCAGCAGATGGCAAAGGCTGCATACTTTGCCATCTGCCAGCAGATGGCAAACCTCTTTGCCATCTCCTGGCAGATGGCAAAGTGCCCAAATAGGCCAGACCAAAGTTTGCGTGTAGATGACACGTGGCCTCTTTGCCATCTGCCAGCTGATGGCAAAGCTCTTTGCCATCTGCCAGTAGATGGCAAAGTGACTATATTGCCCCATTTTTTTTCTTATATCAATTCATTTTCACAGAATATCAAACACAAATATATTTATATGATCAATATAGCATATTCAACACATATTACCAATAGTCATGAACACATATATCCAATACATGTTACCAATAGTAGCAAGTTTCATCCGTACATATACATAGTTTCATCAATATTACACAGTTTCATCCATAGGTAACAAGTTTCACAAGGTCAAAACAAAAACTAAATACAAGCACTCCATCAACCCAAGCTTCCATGATCTTAAGCAAATCTGTAAAATGGGAAAAAAGAAAGTTAGAAGAAGAAGATTATTATGATGCAACTAAAATGTGAAGATTATTATGATGCAACTTATATCTATACTAGTAAGATGCCCGTGCTACGCTACGGGATGGTCAGGGGCTCGTACATAAAAAAGAATACATGCCCAGACTATAGATGGTAATAAAGAAGTATACTCCCTCTTTCCCGGTTTATAGCGCATTAATTGAGTGCTTTTTGAATTGAGTCCTAAAAACCGGAAAGGAGGTAGTATATCCAGCTAGCCAAATGAAAATAGAGGATACAATCTCAACAAATAACAGCCAAAATTTACAAGAAGTTCCTTTGTAACTTTCTTCAGAAAAAGGAACACTGAAAGTCTGAAGAAAACTAACACTGGAACAAGCCTGAACATTACTGAATTTCAACAACTACTGCATACAAATCGTCTGTGTTATATTCAAACAAAGGAAAATAAGCTGAGTCTGTAGAGGGTATGTAGTATATTTAAATGAAGCAAAAGAGAACATCCCTTGCAATATATTTTGTACCAAGCAAAGAAACAGAATGTACATACACACACATAAAAATTGTACTGGACCGCTTGTCACTTTCTTACATCAACCAGATTTCTGCCAGACAAAGATTGTATAACATAGATGAAGCAAGGGGTTCATGAGAAGTAGAGAAGATTCTACTATTCTTCCACACCCAAACCACGGTCCTTGAAAATGTAGATTAGATGGTCTTCGCAACAAAAAAAAAAGATTAGATGGAGAATGACAGTGACTCACGCCTCCTCACACTCCGTTCGAGCTAAAGATTATGTGGCTTCTTGGGGATGTAGATTGAGGGAAAGCGTGAGTCCCATATTCGGCTACATGACATGAGTGGATTCTAGACAGTTCAAGATAGGTGTGTGGATTTGAACTTTTGGGTGACAAAAATGCCAAGTATAGGTCATTTATAGCTATCCTAGGTTAAATATGTCGCTAGTATCCATATGGCAGAGAACCCAGGCCGACATGACTAGTCATAGAACCAAGGTGGCACAAACGTACAGGGACAGGCATACATGACCCAGCAATGCAGGTGTCGGTCATCAGCGAGTGCAACCAAGCCGTAGCAAGCTACAAGGACTTCGGTGATACACCGCGTGACATTTCCCCGTAGGGACAGACACAGGAGCAAAGAAGGACACATGCCGGTCAATCCATGTGTTCCGGAGCAGTAGCGAACTACCATGGCTCGGTGGAAGCACTAGGAGGCATTTCCCTGTATGGAAGGCTACCAAAGGCACACGACTAGGTGTCGAATCCCACACATACAATGCATTTCAAACATACACACATTATGCACGATATGTGTAGATACAACATGGCATCACAACAAAACCCTATTAAGCAAAACACTTGGGAAACTTACCGTCATCACGGAGGTGTAGGTGCAGGTGTAGGTGTAGGTGTAGGACCGGTCGCGCCAGTGGCAGACGGAGAAGGATCGGTCGATGCTTGTCGGGAGTTACGCTGCACCAAAGATTATTTCCAATGTATCGTTAGCATGATGCAACTCAAATGTGAAGACTAGTAACTAATGACCATTCAAATGAAACTCACCGTGCCCGCCGGAGCAATGAATGGCATCGGCGGAGGGGTCTGGCCGTTCTTCTCGCACATGGACTGCACATTTGGTTTTGATGAGTCAATCATATTAGTTACTAATGAAAGGAACATTGCGTGCATGATTTAGCTAATATGCAAAAGAAACTTACCACGAAGAGCTCGTACATGGACCGGTTAGCTAAGTCGTTCCGGTTCCTCTCCTCCTCCAACAGCCTAGCCGTCCTCTCCTCATTCTCCCGGTCCCTCTCCGCCAACTGCCGGTCCCTCTCCTCAAAAGCAGCCTGGGTCTTCGCTCTCTCTGCCTCAATAGCAGCCTACAACACCACTCGTTAGCATTGTATTCATCGACGGCCGCAAACACAATGTAATGGAGGAAAGGCTACTGAGTCCGTATAACAAACCTGGAATTCAATTTCCACTGGTCATAAACGAGGCGGTATCTCAGGATCAGAGCTGGTGTGGCGCTTCTTGATCTGCGGGAGAGTGCTACTACAACGTATCAGTCCATTACCAATGGCTAACGATCCATGGGACCTCCCGCCACCAGATATCATCACCAGCTCTGGATGAAGAGGCCGGCTCGGGTTAAAGTCCGGCCCTTTCCTCGCCTTCCCCTGCTTAACGTACTGCACCATCTTGTGGTGGGAGGCCTTGTTGCTGAAGTTCTCTGCATTTTCGAGGTCAGACTCAGAGAATGCCTTGGCCTTCTTGTACGGTGCAATATTGGACATGCCATAGAGGTCGAACAGCTCTGGCACTGGAGCCTTGTTGTGTTTTGACTAAAAGAGAGGAACAGAGTATTAGTTAAGGACTCAAACTAGCACAAAGAATGAATTTGCATGAATCATCAAGCAAACCACACATACCCAGTTTTTCCCGTACCCATGTAGGTTGACGCTGCCTAGATGGTGTGGCACACCTTTCATTTTGAGACGCTTCTCCTTTGCAATGTTGTGGGCGACAAGCCATTGGGGAGAGCACCACTCATCCACCAACGCCTCCCAGCAGTCCATCTTGTCCGCACACCATCTCGGGGGCACCTAAGTTAAGCAAGAGAAATTTGAGCGCTACGCCTATGAATCAAATCAAGGAAACTAAGTACAAGGCCTTAAGAATAGGTAATTACCTTCATGTACTTCTCCTTACTCAGATACTTGTCCCGGCACTTCTCTTTTCTCCTCCTAATACCAGTCTGTGCTAAGTAGTCTCGAACAGCCTGCGTCCGAGCCTCGTGCCGAAAGTTTCCAAGTAGGCGCCTGCATTCGGCGTGGATAACCTGAGCCGTGACCTCCTCCTGTCCCTCAGCACACCTGTAGAAGGTCTGCAATCAAACAAGAAAACACGGATTAGAAGGTCTGCAATCAAACAAGAAAACACATGTAGAAGGTATGCAATCAAAGAAGAAAACACAACGTAAATGGCAAAGGAGAAATTACCCAACACGTGGCGATCACAATGTCAGCCACCGTGTCGCACTCGACATCGCCGACCCTATGCTCCGGCGGGGCCGGGGCAGCCAAGTAGTGCTCCCAGGTCATTCCTAGCTCTGGAACCCGGCCCTCACCAGGCAACGTGACCCACCCCGGGAAGCACTGGCGACAAATCACACCAAGGACAGTGTTGGGCCTGCGGACATCATCTTCGTGTGTCCAAGAACTGCAGTATGACAAGGCCAACGCATTAGATATTCGAAGAAACGTCAAGGCAAAAGGTTAAAAAAGAGTAAATGCACTTACTTCTCCCCGTTAGGCTCAATCAACCACCTCTGGTCGGGGGTCGCCGGGGTGGGCGGGAGCTTTGTATGACCACGCTGGTAGACTTTGCGCCCCTCAACCCACTCACCCTCGCTATAGCTATCAGGACTATAGTATGCACCCTGAACACGACCATGTGCACTTGACTCCGTCCAGTCCTCCGATGGGCTCGGCTCCGACTCAGCGTGACCCCGTCTGAGCTCCGGAGTCTCGTGGGGCGAAGACTCGGCGGCCCGAGGCTCGTCGTCGGCCCGAGGCTCGTCGGCCATAGGCGCGCCTGCCATAGGCTCGTCGGCCGGAGGCTCGTGGAGTGGAGTCCGAGACGGGTCCACCTCAGATGGCTCGATCTCAGACGGAGCAGTCCTGTGGTTGGGTGACTCAGCTGGGGGTGGCAGCGAGGAAGGTGTAGCAGCCTTCCTACCTCTCCCGCCGCCACGTCCACCTCTAGCAGCCTTCTCCTTCTTCTTACCCCCCCGACCTCTCCCGGCCGAAGAAGAAGCGACCGTCGCTGGACTCTGCAAACTGAGATCTAGTGCTCTCCGGAGGCTCTGGGGGGGAATGGAACTACCCCTCCCACCACGCGCCAAGGTAGGAGCCTCGGAGCGCTCTCGACCCGCGCCCACCATCTGTCAACACCTGAAATGACAAAGAGTAAACGAAATTAGTACAACATAAAAAAATGAATACCTGACATGAATAATAATATATATATATAAATTCATTTTAGAGGAATAAATGCTAAGTATAGCTCATTTTAGAGCTATCCTAGGTTAAATAGGTCATTTTTGAGCTAATTAAGGTTGTTATGTCATTTTTGAGGTAGCTAAGCATATAAATTCATTTTGGAGGAATAAATGCTAAGTATAGCTCATTTTATGCTATCCTAGGTTAAATACGTCATTTTTTGAGCTAATTAAGGTTGTTATGTCATTTTTGAGGTAGCTAAGCATATAAATTCATTTTGGAGGGGTAAATGCTAAGTATAGCTCATTTTAGAGCTATCCTATGTCAAATAGGTCATTTTTGAGCTAGCTAGGTTAAAACTTGAACTAATTAATAATATATATGTATATAATAATAATGGAATACCTGACATGAACTATAATATTAATCTTCATCGTCATCATTAATAAATGCATCATCATCGTCTATATATGCTTCGGGGTCAATAAATGCATCATCCTCATCACTATCAGTAATGACGTGCTCATCATCATCATCAATAAATTCATTAACATCTGGAAGGCCTCCTGTATGTAATCGGTCAAGCATTGACAGGTCATCCGCAGCAGTAACCTCTTCTTGTTCTGGCTCTTCTTGTTCCTGCTCAGGCTCGGATTCACTGCCGCTATCTACTTGAATGTTCTGAGGTGAGCGGTTCTTGAAATGTTTTTTGGAAAGACGTGTTTCTTGGAACAATTCTCCTTCATATGTGTCTGGATTAATGTGAGGTTCATAATCCTGTTCATTGGGGGGAGGTGGTCTAACACGTGGCGGCACTTCATAAACGACATCCCAACCTTCGAGATTTGGATCACTTTGGCAGGCTGACGGTAGATAGAAAACTTGGGTTGCCTGTTGAGCCGTAAGATAGACATCGGAAACATCCAAATGGGTGCTTTGTTTGATTTTGACTAGCCCTAGATGTTCATGAGTCCTTCTAGTCTCTTTCGGCTGGAACCAATGACATTTGAAGACAACGACGTTCGGTGGGTTTGCACCATAGAATAGAAGTTCATAAATTGCTTCAACTCTTCCATAATACTCGGTATCTCCTTCGCCGATAGCAGAGACACAACAATTTGTAGACTTTCGGCTAATCTGTGAAATGTTCAGAATGTGTCTGCATAAGCTGTGTTGAATTGACACATATTTCGAAAGAAATTACATAAATTCATACCTATGGTATATATCCCTTCAGTCCTAGAAGCATGAAAGTTCTTGTATGCCAGGTTTTGTTGTATTCAGCAAATGCTAGGAGTCTTTTCCACTTGAAAGTTCTGAATATTATGAACATAAGGGTAGATTTTATATTTTATAGCAGCCAGATTCAGGAAGGACCTCACGAAGGTTGGTCAACAAGGTGATTATCCTAACGGCTACGGTTGTCCTAGCAGGATTATCCTAGCAACAAAGCAATGCTTTTATTTAGGTGAATACAGAGTTAAGGTAGTGGATTTTTTTTCTACATTTTTACAGTGCCTAGATTGATCAATAGGCATCATGATGTTGCAATTCTTGATTGTGTCTCAGGATTTTTTTTCTACATTTTTACAGTGCCTAAATTGGAGATAAAAACTAAGGTGTGTCTCAGGTGTCAATACTAAAAGAAAGAGCCTTCGGCAATATACAGAAACTAAAGGATGAGGATTCCCTGGAGGAGAGACGAAGTTAGAAACAAAGCTGACCAGCATTACATTGCAAGAGGTGTTTATATTTGTTAAATGTTGTCAGGATTGTTAGTGATCATCTAGGCTAAGTAACCAAGACAATTTCTTTCCTGCTAATAGAATGGGCAGCGCTCCTGTCTTACTGTTTATAATGTTTGGATCTGATTGTTCTGTAGTAATCACCAAAGTTAACATTGACCTGGATGCTGCGTACAGGATCCATGCAGTGTGCAGAGAAACCAGGTCCCGTCACAACTACTTTGCATTAGAAAGTGGGTAGAGGACATAACAAACCGGCCCATCATCTTTTGGGGTCATCGCCTAGGCTGATAGGATTAGTAATGTTTGGATGGGGCGTGTAATATTGTACTATTTGAGGGCACATGTTTGAGGGCATGTAATAATGTACTGTTGTACAACCAAAAACAAGTAAAAATACATTGTAGATTTGGATGGAATAGTTGCAAATACTAGGGACACATGGATAATCAAGAGAATGCTATTTCTAAATTACTAGAGGCTTTTCTTATTTATCTATTAAAATATAGGGGCAAGATATGGTCAAGCTGCAGTTTCTGTAAGTTTCAAAAGATGTGAACTGGTCCTTCATTTAGATTTGAGACATTAGTCGCACAAATGTTACATTTAGATCAAAATTTTACTTTGCGTAGGGATAGAAATCTGAAACATTTAGTCATGTAGTGATATTTATTTAAAGTAATAGGGGAATAAATCTGAAACATTTAGTCATGTAGAGACTTCGTTTAAGTGTTCTTACTAACCATCTATTATAGTTAAATTTGTACATCGCAGAAGTTTGCTTTCATGAAAATTGCAAAGTAAAATTTATAGAAATATTGCACAAGTGGGAGCTCTCGAATGAAACTTACGGAGGGTCGCGGTGAGGGGCCGGCTCCGCGGGGAGGGGCCGGCGCCGCGGCAGCCCGGCGCCGCGGCAGCCCGGCGCCGCGGCGGGCTGCGGTGGCGGGGACGGCCGCGGTGGCCGGAAGGGCCGCGGGGAGGGGGTGGCGCCACGGGCTGCGGAGCGCAAGGGCGGGCGCAGGGGAGGGCTGTGGTGGCGGGGCTGGTCGGGGGCGGGGAGGGCTGCAGTGGCGGGGAGGGGCGGGCCGGCGGTGGTGCTGGGCGGTGGCAGGGAGGGGCGGCGTCGGGGCTGGGGGCGCGGTTCGGGTGGCTGGGAGAGGTGGGGAGGAGAGAGAGGGGTGGGGCCGGGCTGGGGGAGAGAGAGGGGTGGGGGAGAGAGAGAGGGGTGGGGCCGGGCTGGGAAAGAGGGGATCCTCTTTGCCATCAGCCAACAGATGGCAAAGGCCCACTTCTTTGCCATCAGCCAGCGGATGGCAAATCCCCACCTCTTTGCCATCAGCCAACTGATGGCAAAGAATGTTTGCCTTCAGCTGGCAGATGGCAAAGAGGTTGGGCTAGCGGGCCGTTACAACGCCGTTACCCACTAGGCCCACCCACTTCTTTGCCATCTGCCAGCGGATGGCAAAGAATCTTTTCCGTCTGCTGGCAGATGGCAAAGAACTGGCTGATGGCAACCAGGTTCTTTGCCATCTGTTATTTCTTTGCCATCAGTTTTTTGTAAGCAGATGGCAAAGAACTGACTGATGGCAAATTCTCTGTTTCCAGTAGTGCTGGTAGTATTTGCATAACTATGTTGTAGATCAATAGCTCGCGATGTAGCTCCCCGTTTTATTTATGATATGTTCCTAGAGAAAACTAAGTTGAAAGTTGATAGTAGCAAGAATGCGGACTTGGTCCGTGATCTGAGGATTATCCTCATAGCTGCACAGAAGAATTATGTCCTTGATGTACCGCTAGGTGACAGAACTATTGCAGGAGGAAATGCAGACGTTATGAACGTTTGACAAGCTCGGTATGATGACTACTTGATAGTTTTGTGCACCATACTTTACGGCTTAGAACCGGGACTTCAAAAATGTTTTGAATGCCATGGAACATATAAGATGTTCTAAGAGTTGAAATTGGTATTTCATACTCATGCCCGTGTCGAGAGGTATGAGACCTCTGCCAATACTTTGCCTACAAGACGGAGGAGAATAGCTCAACTAGTGAGCATGTGCTCAGATTGTCTGGGTACTACAATTGCTTGAATCAAGTGGGAGTTAATCTTCTAGATAAGATAGTAACTGACAAAGTTCTCTAGTCACTATCACCAAGTTACTAGAAATTAGTGATGAACTATAATATTCAAGGGATGACGAAAGTAATTCCCAAGCTCTCCGCGATGCAGAAACCAGCGAAGGTAGAAATCAAGAAATAGCATCAAGTGTTGATGGTTGACAAGACCACTTGTTTTAAGTAAAAGGGCAAGGGAAAGAAAGGGAACTCTAAGAAGAATGGCAAGCAAGTTGCCACTCCCATGAAGAAGCCCAAAGCTAGACCCAAGCCTGAAACTGAGTGCTTATACTGCAAAGGAAATGGTCACTGGAAGTGGAACTGCCCTAGATACTTGGCGGATAAGATGGATGGCAAAGTGAACAAAAGTATATATGATATACATGTTATTGATGTGTACTTTACTAGTGTTCATAGTTGCCCCTCAGTATTTGATACTGGTTTAGTTGCTAAGAGTAGTAACTCAAAACGGGAGTTGCAAAATAAACAGAGACTAGTTAAGGGCGAGGTGATGATGTGTGTTGGAAGTGATTCCAAGGTTGATAAGATCACCACCGCACACTCCCCTTACCTTCGGGATTAGTGTTGAACCTAAAATAAATGTTACAGTATTTGGTGTTTGCGTTGAGCATAATATGATTGGATCATGTTTATTGCAATACGGTTATTCATTTAAGTCAAAGAGTAATTGTTATTCTGTTTACATGAATAAAACTTTCCATGGTCATACACCCAAGGTGAATGGTTTACTGAATCTCGATCGTAGTGATACATATATTCATAATATTGATGTCAAAAGATGCAAAGTTGATAATGATAGTGAAACATATTTGTGGCACTGCTGTTTAGGTCATATTGGTGTAAATAATATGAAGAAACTCCATGCTGATGGGCTTTTGGAATCACTTGATTATGAATCACTTGATGCTTGTGAACCATGCCTCATGCGCAAGATGGCTAAGGCTCCGTTCTCCGGAAAAATGGAGCGAGCAACTGAATTATTGGAAATAATACATACTGATGTATGGGATCCGATGAGTGTTGAGGCTCGCGGCAGGTATCGTTATTTTCTGACCTTCACAGATGATTTGAGCAGATATGGGTATATCTACTTGATGAAACATAAGTATGAAACATTTGAAAAGTTCAATGAATTTCAGAGTGAAGTGGAAAATCATCGTCACAAGAAAATAAAGTTTCTAAGATCTGACCGCGGAGACAAATATTTGAGTTACGAGTTTGGTCTTCATTTGAAACAATGTGGAATAGTTTCGCAACTCACGCCACCTAGAACACCACAGCGTAATGGTGTGTCCGAACGTCATAACCGTACTTTATTAGATATGGTGCGATCTATGATGTCTCTTACCGATTTATCACTATCGTTTTGGGGTTATGCATTAGAGATAGCTGCATTCACGTTAAATAGGGCACCATCTGAATCCGTTGAGACGACACCATATGAACTGTGGTTTGGCAAGAAACTTAAGCTGTCGTTTCTTAAAGTTTGGGGTTGCGATGCTTATGTGAAAAAGTTTCAGCCTGATAAGCTCAAACCCGAATCGGAGAAGTGCGTCTTCATGGGATACCCAAAAGAAGCTATTGGGTACACCTTCTATCACAGATCTGAAGGCAAGATCTTTGTTGCTAAGAGTGTATCCTTTCTAGAGAAGGATTTTCTCTTGAAAGAAGTGAGTGGGAGGAAAGTAGAACTTGATTAGCTAACTATACCTGCTCCCTTATTGGAAAGTAGTTCATCACATAAATCAGTTCCAGTGATTTCTACACCAATTAGTGAGGAAGCTAATGATGATGATCATGAAACTTCTGATCAATTTACTACCGAACCTCGTAGGTCAACCACAGTAAGATCCGCACCAGAGTGGTACGGTAATCCTATTCTGGAAGTCATGTTACTTGACCATGAAGAACCTACGAACTATGAGGAAGCGATGACGAGCCCATATTCCGCGAAATGGTTGAGTCCATGAAATCTGAGATGGGATCCATGTATGATAACAAAGTATGGACTTTGGTTGACTTGCCCGATGATCGGCAAGCCATAGAGAATAAATGGATCTTCAAGAAGAAGACTGACGCTGACGGTAATGTTACTGTCTACAAAGCTCGACTTGTCACAAAAGGTTTTTGACAGGTTCAAGGAGTTGACTACGATAATACCTTCTCACCCGTAGATGCTTAAGTCCGTCCAAATCATGTTAGCAATTGCCGCATTTTATGATTATGAAATTTGGCAAATGGATGTCAAAACGGCATTCCTTAATGGATTTCTTAAAGAAGAGTTGTATATGATGCAACCAGAAGGTTTTGTCGATCCAAAAGGTGCTAACAAAGTGTGCAAGCTCCAGCGATCCATTTATGGACTTGTGCGAGCATCTCGGCGTTGGAATATATGCTTTGATAGTGTGATCAAAGCATATGGTTTTATACAGACTTGCGGTGAAGCGTGTATTTACAAGAAAGTGAGCGGGAGCACTACAACATTTCTGATAAGTATATGTGTATGACATATTGTTGATCGGAAATAATGTGGAATTTTTCTGGAAAGCATGGAAGAGTGTTTGAAAGGAGTTTTTGAAAGAAAGACCTCGATGAAGCTGCTTACATATTGGGCATCAAGATCTATAGAGATAGATCAAGATGCTTGATAAGATTTTCAATGAGTACATACCTTGACAAGATTTTGAAGTAGTTCAAAATGGAACAATTAAAGAGAGTTCTTGCCTGTGTTGCAAAAGGTGTAAAGTTGAGTAAGACTCAAAACACGACCACGGCAAAAAATTGAAAGAGAATGAAAGTCATTCCTTATGCCTCAGCCATAGGTTCTATAATGTATGCTATGTTGTGTACCAAACCTATTGTGTACCTTGCCATGAGTTTGGAAATGGGGTACGATATTGATCCAGGAGTGGATCACTTGACAACGGTCAAAATTATCCTTAGAAGACTAAGGAGATATTTTTCAGTTACGGAGGTGATAAAGAGTTTGTCGTAAAGAGTTAAGCCGATGCAAGCTTTTACACCGGTCCGGATGACTCTGAGTCTCAATCTGGATACGTATTGAAAGTGGGAGCACTTATCTAGAGTAGCTCCATGCAAGGCATTGTGGACATAGAAATTTTACAAAATACATACGGCTCTGAATGTGATAGAACAGTTGACTAAACTTCTCTCATAAGCAAAACAAGATCACACCTTAGTACTCTTTGGGTGTTAATCACATAGCGATGTGAACTAGATTATTGACTCTAGGAAACCTTTTGAGTGTTGATCACATGGCGATGTGAACTGTGGGTGTTAACACATAAAGATGTGAACTATTAGTGTTAAATCACATGGCGACGTGAACTAGATTATTGACTCTAGTGCAAGTGCGAGACTGAAGGAAATATGCCCGAGAGGCAATAATAAAGTTGTTATTTATATTTCCTTATATCATGATAAATGTTTATTATTCATGCTAGAATTGTATTAACCGAAAACTTAGTACATGTGTGAATACATACACAAAACAGAGTGTCCCTAGTATGCCTCTACTTGACTAGCTTATTCATTAAAGATAGTTATGTTTCCTAGCCATAGACATGTGTTATCATTTGATGAACGGGATAACATCATTAGAGAATGATGTGATAGACAAGACCCATCCGTTAGCTTAGCATTATGATCGTTAAGTTTTATTGCTATTGCTTTCTTCATCACTTATACATGTTCCTCTAACTATGAGATTATGTAACTCCCGAATACCGGAGGAACACCTTGTGTGCTATCAAACGTCACAACATAACTGTGTGATTATAAAGATGCTCTACAGGTGTCTCCGAAAGTGTTTATTGAGTTGGCGTAGATCGAGAATAGGATTTGTCACTCCGATTGTCGGAGAGGTATCTCTGGGCCCTCTCGATAATGCATATCACTATAAGCCCTGCAAGCAATGTGACTAATGAGTTAGTTGCAGGATGATGCATTATGGAATGAGCAAAGATACTTGCCGGTAACGAGAATGAACTAGGTGTGATGATACCGACGATCGAATCTCGAGCAAGTAACATACCGATGACAAAGGGAACAACGTATGTTGTTATGCAGTTTGACCGAATCTTTGTAGAATATGTAGGAGCCAATATGAGCATCCAGGTTCTGCTATTGGTTATTGACCGGAGATGTGCCTCGGTCATGTCTACATAGTTCTCGAACCCGTAGGGTCCGCATGCTTAATGTTCGTTGAAGATTTGTATTATTAGTTATGTGATTTGATGTACCAAAGGTTGTTTGGAGTCCCAGATGAGATCATGGACATTTCGAGGAGTCTCGAAATGGTCGAGACATAAATACCGATATATTGGAAGGCTATATTCGGACATCGAAAAGGTTCCGAGTGATTCGGGTATTTTTCGGAGTACCGGAGAGTTACGAGAATTCACCGGGGAAGTACTGGGCCTTAATGGGCCATACGGGAAAGGAGAGAAGGGCCTCAAGGGGTGGCCGTGCACCCCCCTATGGGCGGGTCCGAATTGGACTAGGAGGGGGCGGCACCCCCCTCCTTCCTTCTCCCCTCCTCCTCCTTCCCTCCTTCTCCTTCTAGGAATAGGAAAAAGGAGGGGAATCCTACTTGGACTAGGGAGTCCTAGTAAGATTCCCCACACTACTTGGCACGCCCCCTAGGGCCGGCCACCTCTTCCCTCCCCTCCTTTATATACGTGGCCACGGGGCACCCCATGGACACACAAGTTGATTTTCTTAGCCGTGTGCGGTGCCCCCGTCCACATATTTCCACCTTAGTCATATTGTCGTAGTGCTTAGGCGAAGCCCTGCGTCGGTAACTTCATCATCACCGACAACACGCCGTCGTGCTGGCGAAACTCTCCCTCGGCCTCAGCTGGATCTAGAGTTCGAGGGACGTCACCGAGCTGAACCTGTGCAGATTGCGGAGGTGCCGTGCGTTCGGTACTTGATCAGTTGGATCGCGAAGACGTTCGACTACATCAACCGTGTTACTTAACGCTTCCGCTTTCGGTCTACGAGGGCACGTGGACACACTCTCCCCGCTCGTTAATATGTTTCTCCTAGATAGATCTTTTATGATCGTAGGAAAATTTTGAAATTACTGCGTTACCCAACAGTGGCATCCGAGCCAGGTCTATGCGTAGATGTTATATGCACAAGTAGACAACAAAGAGTTTTGAGCAATAATAGTCATACTGCGTACTAGCATGTCATACTTTGATTCGCCGGTATTGTTGGATGAAGCGGCTCAGACCGACATTACGCGTACGCTTACGCGAGACTGGTTCTACCGACGTGCTTCACACACAGGTGGCTAGTGGGTGTCTGTTTCTCCAACTTTAGTTGAATCCAGTGTGACTACGCCCGGTCCTTGTTGAAGGTTAAAACATCAAACTTGATGAAAACTCGTTGTGGTTTTGATGCGTAGTAAGAACAATTCTTGCTAAGCCCGTAGCAGCCACGTAAAACTTGCAACAACAAAGTAGAGGACGTCTAACTTGTTTTTGCAGGGCATGTTGTGATGTGATATGGTCAAGACGTGATTATATAAATTGTTGTATGAGATTATCATGTTTTGTAACACAGTTATCGGCAACTATCAGGAGCCATATGGTTGTCGCTTTATTGTATGAAATGCAATCGCCATGTAATTGCTTTACTTTATCACTAAGCGGTAGCGATAGTCGTAGAAGCAATAGTTGGCGAGACGACAACGATGCTTCGATGGAGATCAATGTGTCAAGGCGATGGCGATGGTGATCATGATGATGCTTTGGAGATGGAGATCAAAGGCACAAGATGATGATGATGGCCATATCATATCACTTATATTGATTGCATGTGATGTTTATCCTTTATGCATCTTATTTTGCTTAGTACGGCGGTAGCATTATAAGATGATCTCTCACTAAATTTCAAGGTATAAGTGTTCTTCCTGAGTATGCACCATTGCTATAGTTCGTCATGTCTAGACACCAGTTTTGCCACATGAGTCCACTATACCTACCTATATGCGGTATTCTTTTGCCGTTCTAAACAAATTTGTATGTGCCATCTCTAATATTCAAAATAAAATTTTCTTTTGTGTGCTCGTACCGCTCGTGAGGTGGTGAGCGGTGGCTAATATTTTCCATGCTAGATGTGTTATTCTCATGATGAGCGTTTATTCACTTGTCATTGCACGAGAGTAAGGGAAAGGTATTAGGGATGCCCAGTACCGAAATGAATAATTTACTTTATGTTATCAAATAATAAATTCCTTGGAAAGTGTTGGTATGGAAGGCACCCGTGGATACGGTTCGCCATGGAAAGTGAAAGTATGGTGGAAAAAGGAATAAACTTTAATTTCTATTTGGGAACCACCTATTATATATCTAGCATGGAAAGTGTTGGGAACTCTAAGTCGTTTTCTTTGGTGGGAAAAGTATGCCTCTCAAAATGTTTTTATCTCTCAATTTCTCTTTGAGCTCTGACACCTCTACAAATCCCTACTTCCCTCTGCAAAGGGCTTTTATTTTACTTTATGCAATTTTTATTTTTATTTGAGTCTCCATCTTCTCTTATAACGCACCAACAATGGGGCACTATGATCGTACTTGAGCATTGAGTGTAGTTAATATGCGAGTGTGTTTCATGAATGGATCAATGATTGAGAATGATGAGCTAGGGATAACTTATTTTAGCGTTGATATTTTGAAAGACATGGGCTTGTTGGTATGCTTGAGTATTTAAGTCTCATGTCAAAACTAGATTATTGCTTTGAGCAATATAAAACTCCAAATGTCCATGCTACAAAGAAAAGAATATGACATGTTAGGCAGCATTCCACATCAAAAATTCTGTTTTTATCATTTACCTACTCGAGGACGAGCAAGAATTAAGCTTGGGGATGTTGATACGTCTCCAACATATCTATAATTTTTTTATTCCATGTTGTTATATTATCATTCTTGGATGTTTTATAATCATTTTAATAGTAATTTTAGATCATTTTTTGGTACTAACCTATTGACATAGTGTCAAGTGCCAGTTGATGTTTTATGCATGTTTTTTATATCGCGGGAAATCAATACCAAACGGAGTCCAAACGTGATACGTCTCCAATGTATCTATAATCTTTGATTGTTCCATGCTATTATATTATCAATCTAGGATGTTTTGTATGCATTTATATGCTTTTTATATGATTTTTGGGACTAACCTATTAACCTAGAGCCTAGTGCCAGTTTCTGTTTTTTCCTTGTTTTTGAGTATCGCAGAAAAGGAAAACCAAACGGAGTCCAATTGACCTGAAACTTCACGAAACTTATTTTTGGACCAGAAGAAGGCCATGGAGTAAAAGAGTTGGGCCAGAAGAGTCCCGGGCTGCCCACGAGGGTGGGGGGCGTGCCTCCCTACCTCGTGGACAACCCGGAGACCCCTGACTTGTTCTCGGCGCCAAAACCTCTTATATATACTGAAACCTCCAGAACATAACCTAGATCGGGAGTTCCGCTGCCGCAAGCGTCTGTAGCCACCGAAAACCAATCTAGCCTGTTCCGGCACCCTGCCGAAGGGGGGGTCCCCAAGCGGTGGCCATCTTCATCATCCCGGCGCTCTCCATGACGAGGAGGGAGTAGTTCACCCTCGGGGCTGAGGGTATGTACCAGTAGCTATCTGTTTGATCTATCTCTCTCGTGTTCTTGATTTGGCACGATCTTGATGTATCGCGAGCTTTGCTATTATAGTTGGATCTTATGATGATTCTCCCCCTCTACTCTCTTGTAATGGATTGAGTTTTCCCTTTGAAGTTATCTTATCGGATTGAGTCTTTAAGGATTTGAGAACACTTGATGTATGTCTTGCATGTGCTTATCTGTGGTGACAATGGGATAGCACGTGATCTACTTGATGTATGTTTTGGTGATCAACTTGCTGGTTCCGTGACCTCGTGAACTTATGCATAGGGGTTGGCACACGTTTTCGTCTTGACTCTCCAGTAGAAACTTTGGGGCACTCTTTGAAGTACTTTGTGTTGGTTTGAATAGATGAATCTGAGATTGTGTGATGCATAGCGTATAGTCATACCCATGGATACTTGAGGTGACATGTGGCACCCCGGCTTAGAGCAATCGGTTTACCATGCATTGCCAACCCAAAGACCATCTCTTCTGGCAACACACAACATCCACTACAAAAAAAGACACATCCATGACATTTTGGGCCGAACGAATTTTTTCCTGTCATACATATGACACTTCTATGACGATAATTGTGACAAAACCCGGTATCATCATAGATATGGTGGGCTCCTACTTCTATGACAAAAAATCATGACAGAAAATGGGCTTTTCGTCCTGGGCGGGCCGGAGACGCAGCTGCATGACATTGTTTGGACCGTCCATCACGGAAAAAACCATGGTAGAAGCGAGGGGGAGGAAAATTTCGGGGAGTTACCGGTTACGGTGGGAGGTCGGGGGCCGAGCGATGCGCGTTTCTCTCACACACGTACGCGCGTGTGTGCGAGGCGTTGGCTCTAACTGAACCCGAGCGAGGCGTTGGGCTCTAACTGAACCCGAGCGATTGCACTGCAGGCTACGCGTTACTGAACCTGAGCGATCGATCGATGGCTGTTAACTGAACCCGATCGAGCGATTCCTTCGCTACTGCCGCTAACTGAAGCCGATCGATGGGATGAATAGTGAGTGTTGCGGGAGGGGGGGGGGTTTGGATGAACAGTGATCGGTGGTGTTGCCTCTGGATGAACAGGACCCCGTGGTGTGGTGGAGGGCTGGATGAACAGTAGACGGTGGAGGGGTGCCCGTGGAGGGGTGGATGAACATGACGCCGTGGTGTGCAGGGCAGGATGAACAGCAGACGGTGGAGGGGTGCCCATGGAGGGGTGGTTGAACAGGACCCCATGGTGTGGAGGGCTGGATGAACAGTAGACGGTGGAGGGGTTCCCGTGGAGGGGTGGTTGAACGGGACCCCGTGGTGTGGAGGGCTGGATGAACAGTAGACGGTGGAGGGGTGGTTGAATAGTAGCCGATGGAGTAGCACGCGATGGAGGCTAGATGAACAGGAGCCCGTGGAGGCTGGAGGAGGTCGACGGTGGATGAACAGTAGCTCGTGGAGGCTGGAGGGGGTCGACGGTGGAGATGAACAGTATCCCGTGGAGTCCCGTTTTGCGGTACGCCACACCCCTCCCGATGAACAGGACCCCCGTTTCGACCGTAGCGCTCCAACACAAGTTCGTTTCCTCCGTTTTGCGGTATGCCACAGCCCTCTCGATCAACAGGACCCCCGTTTCGACTGTAGCGCTCCAACACAAGTCCGTTTCCTCCATTTAGCGGTACGCCACACCCCTCCCGATCAACAGGACCCCCGTTTCGACCGTAGGAGGTCCGTTTCCTCCGTTTTGCAGTACCCAGACCCCTCCCGATGAACAGGATCCCGTTTCAAACGTGGCTGGTCGAACACAAGGCCGTTTCCTCCGTTCTGCGGTATGTCAGGCCTCATTTCCATTGCCTGTTCCATCCAAGCCCTCCTGATGAACACGACGCATTCCGTTGCCTCCCCATGAACACGACGACGACGCTGTTTCTCCGTTCCGACCCAGCCATGTACACGAGCCCTAGCCGTACGTATGCACGAGTAGGTGTTCGAGACCCCGCTCGTATGTACACATACGTGGCCGTCTTTTCTTTCTTGCACCTTGGCCGCCTCTACTACAACATGTGCGTGCCTCTACATCCACCAGTATATATGTACGTACACGTTCGCAACCAGAATGACAATGCTACGTACGCTTCGACCAGGTGGGTCCCGACTGTCAGGCACTTCCTTGCCTGCGAAGATGTAGCTGGACGGTCCCAGCAGTCAGGGGGCGAATCGTCTTTTTTGCCCGGACGCACTTCCTTGCGTGCGAAGATGTAGCTGGTGGGTCCCAGCAGTCAGGGGGAAATGTTTTTTCATGAAATACAGTGGCCCGTCCGGTGGGTCCCAGCTGTCAGGTCGAGGAAATATTATTTTCCGCGTAATCAGGAGGCACTTCCTTGCTACGGCCGTGGACCCAGCTGTCAGCCTCTCCACGTACAGTCCACGTCCGATGGAAGTCGTTCCTTGACCACATTGACCACGCCGCGCCGAGAGCACCAGGGTGGTGGACGACAGCGAGGCCTAGGAAGGGGACGACACGGAGGCAGGGAAGACTCGGCAGTTTTTTCCCACACGAAGGGGAGTACGACTGTATGAGGGTTTACTGGTTCGTCTGCCGTTGCCAGAGAATAACAGCAGGTGTGGGTGAGTAGAGGGATGGCTAGGCCAGCGATGGGAGTATGGTCGGGCGGTGAGGCCTGCGCGGCAGCATAATCGACCGCGAGGAGGAGGGAGCAGGCAGTCCCGCCGACGCTTGTTTGAGCGGCTGGAGCAGGAAGAGCAGAGATTGAAGAAGCACGACGGCCGTTGGATGGACATCCAACAGTCAATGCTTGTGCGTCAACATTTTTTAGGAAAGCCTCAAATATGTGGAAAACAGCATACAACCCATCTGCCATTATTTCTAATAATCTACAACCCATTTGCTAATTATTAAAGTTTTTTTGGAGCCCATATTCTTTTTGTTAGAATTACAACCCATATTGTGGCAACGGTTAAAAAATTATACGAAATTTTGCATATTTCGGTGCGGGCCGAACTGTTTTTAATCCCAAAATTTTGACTCACATTCAAACTGATTTTAAACATAAATGTATATAAATATAAAATCCAACAAATTCTCCACGCATAAAATTAATGTAATTTAAAATCTTGAAATGGAAAAAAAGATATTTGAAACTAATTGCCGGTTTGATGTGTTTTAAAAACGGCCAGCCCAACTAACCTTTCAAAGATTTGCAGCCCAACAGGCCTGACAAAGCGACTTACTTGGCAAATCACAAAAAAACTGGGTTGTGGCCGTGGACCCAGCTGTCAGCTTCTCCACGTACAGTACCCTTCCGATGGAAGTCGTTCCTTGACCACGTTGACCATGCCGCGCGGAGAGCACCACGGCGGTGGACGACGGCGAGGCCTAGGAAGGGGACGACGCGGAGCCGGTGAAGACGCGGCAGTGGATGCCCATGCGTAGAGGAGTATGAGGGTTCAATGGTTCGCTGCGGTGTGAGGCTGCCGTTCCCGCAGAATAACAGGGGGTGTGGGTGAGTAGAGGGATGGCCTGGCAAGCGGTGGGAGTAGTAGGGGGCGGTGAGGCCTCCGCCGCATCGCAGCCGGCCACGGGAGGTAGGAGCACGAGGCACGACCGGCGCTGGTTTGGGCGGCTGGAGCAAGAAGACCAGAGGTTGAAGAAGCGCTACGGTCGTTGGATGGACATCATACGGTCACTGGATCTAGAATCGTGCATATTGACTAAGTTGACAAAGCCCTCCGTCCCCGTCAACTTAGTAGGCCCACAAGTCAGCCTGCCACTATACTGGGTCCCAGCTAACAGGGGGAGTATTCATTTTTTTGTGCGTAATAAGGAGGCACTTCCTTGCGTGCGAAGATATAGCTGGTGGGTCCGAGCTATCAGCGGCGGTAACGTTTTTTCACAAAATACAGAGGCCCTTTCGGTGGGTCCCTGATGTCAGGTGAAGGAATCATTATTTTGCGCGTAATAGGGAGGCATTTCCTTGCGTGCGGCCGTGGACCCAGCCGTCGGCCTCTCCACGTAAAGTCCACTTCAGATGCGTGTCGGTCGTTGACCACGTTGACCAGGCTGCGCCGAGAGCACCATGGCAATGGACGACGGCGAGGCCTAGGAAGGGAACGACACGGAGGCAGGGAAGACTCGGCAGTTGTTTCCAACACGGAGGGGAGTACGACTGTACGAGGGTTTACTGGTTCGTCTGCCGTCGCCGGAGAATAACAGCAGGTGTGGGTGAGTAGAGGGATGGCTAGGCTAGCGATGGGAGTACAGTGGGGCAGTGAGGCCTGCGCGGTAGCAGAGCCGGCCGTGGGGAGGAGGGAGCAGGCAGTCCTGCCGGTGCCTGTTTGAGCGGCTGGAGCAAGAAGAGCAGAGATTGAAGAAGCACGACGGCCGTTGGATGGCCATCCAACAGTCACTGCTTGTGCGTCAACCTTTTTTTTAGGAAAGCCTCAAATATGTGGGAAACAACATATAGCCCATCTTCCATTATTTCTAATAATTTACAACCCATTTGCTAATTATTAAGGTTTTTTTGGAGCTCATATTCTTTTTGTTAGCATTACACCCCATATTGTGGCCACGCACTACTAGGAAAAGGCCTACTAATGGCGCACTAGTTTTGCCTCCTAATGGCGCATTACCAGTGCGCCATTAGTAGCACGCCACTAGTATATCTTACTAATGGCGCACCACAGGTGCGCCATTAGTATCTGGTATACTAATGGCGCACCAACTAGTGCGCCATTAGTATGTAACAACATGCACCATTAGTGTGCCTCCTGGGGGCCATATGTAAGCATGGCTTTGTCATACTAATGGCGCATTCTCCGTTGATGCGCCATTAGTATCCTTTGGCATACTAATGGCGCACCTGGTGGTGATGCGCCATTAGTATGAATATTTGGTTTATTTTTTTCCTTTTCTGATTTTTGCGCAGGTTACAAAATATATTATTAGACAGAATATAAAATATATTATTAGACAGAATATAGACAGCAGCACACAGCAACATCAGATTCATCGAATACAATAGAAGATTAGTCTCCAAATACAATTCATCATATTAGTCTCCGAATTCAAAAGACCGAACAAAGATAAAACATTACAAGTCTCAAGACCGCGAGTATCGAGTTTGTCTTCACATTACAAGTCGATATCGATCATCTAAACTACCATCACATAGAAGAGAGCTGTGGTCATCACGATGAGCATCATCATGATCAAACTAGTCTTCATCCGGTTCCTCCAACGCTCCCTCCTCTCTCCCGTTAGATAGCGGGCGTATCTATATTCGGCCTCCGCCCTAGTGGTGTACCCTTTGTAACTGTTACCGCTGAAACGGTGAACCTGTCTCCGACACTCCTCCTAGTCATCGTAGACTCCGGGAACCTTACCCTTGTACACGACATACAACGGCATCTCTATGCACAAGCCAAACAACAGACAATACATAAGCAATATGTAAGTATGCAACAAAAGGATCGGAAGAGAAAAGCAAGACATTAATAGCACGATTCATGGTCCTACTAATAAATAACATCGATTACATCTAAGTTGAACAACTGTCCAAACCAAAGAGACATACGAATTCATTAAAGTTTAATTACAACATGAGAGAATCAATGTTTCAGAACTACACATCACTACTTTCGACTCGACTCATCGAACATGAGCGTGGGTGAAGCCGCCGTCTGTCGTGATGGTCATGAAATCGCGGTCGTTGTCACCCTGCATTTGTAGCGTTTCCTCTATCTCACTGTTGGACGATTGATATCTGAGGAAGAACTGCCCCGAGGTATGAAGGACATCTTGATGGATGATGTCCGCAAACTCCGACTGGATGCGAAAGAATTCTTGTCTGAGGTCCGCATCCTGGATTGCCGACAAGCTCGTGGCCCAATCTTTGAGATTATCTGATAGCAGAAGGTGATGATGGTCCCTTACGATCGCCCGCATGTGATGGAGGGCATAGTAGGCATCCTTCTGACCGCCAGGCGGCTGCTTGACGCAGCAGAACTTCGTATTGTGTGAGAACATGTGCTTGTTGTACTTACGAACTGGCCTGGTGAAGGTGCCTCCAGATTTGGCGTAGCCGGGGAGAACATCATCAACAACTTTCTTGACATTTGTGTAGTCTATCTTGGAGTTACGGTTCGGGTCGAAATACGTGGCCATGGAATA
The DNA here is from genome assembly GCA_032464435.1 of Aegilops umbellulata. Taxonomy (NCBI): domain Eukaryota; kingdom Viridiplantae; phylum Streptophyta; class Magnoliopsida; order Poales; family Poaceae; genus Aegilops; species Aegilops umbellulata. The sequence goes on from CP136054.1 coordinate 382,519,409, forward strand.
TTTCGGGCTTAAGAGGATGAGTGTGCAATGTGTGTCACTGCACAGAACACAGAATGTTAGAAAAAAAAGAACAATCGAAATCTAAGAAATCATATGTTACGAGGCGGTTAAGGGATGACTTAGTCTTGAAAGTAAGCCACAAGGAAGTTATCCTTATCTGTGTTTGCCAGAATGACGCCTTCGAGGTGTGAACTCGCAACTTGGCGGTCCCAGCGCTGCTCAAGTGCTTGGCACGCATGTAGAAGGGGCCGACTATCACGATGTCTGGGGTCTTGTCTCTAATGATCCGCATCTGCATACTCAGCGAAAACAGCCGAACAAAGGTGTAGTGCAGCGGATGAAGGTTAAACATAGAAAAGATGTCATCAAACCGCAGGACGATCGTACCCCCGATGTCGCCATCCACAAAGCCCTTGCCCTCTGGCACCTTGGCCATGAAAACCGGGTATGCCACATCCTTCTCTTTGAGACGCCGCTTCTCCAAAGAAAGAACACTGTCGTGCAGACTCCGCATAGCACCGGTTGCAGCATTCAGCATATTTGGCGGTAGCATCGCCCACCGCCACATGCACCCTCCTCGAGATATCCTTAGGTGAAGGTGACCCGTCCTGAGCACGGATCGAACTCGGTGCCAGCTGGCTCGCACCGGCGCCCTTGTTAGTCTTTCGTTTCCGTCCCTTCTTCTTTATCTCCTATAATGGGACCAAGTTCTGCTCACAGACCGCCTTCTTGAGCGTGTTGGGGCTGATAATATTTCGCACCTCAGCTATCTGAGGCTCGGTGAAGGCGGGAGCTGGAGGCGTGTCCTGAGAACTGAACGCCAGACGACGCCTATTGCAATTGGATTTCTCCGCCGTACCAACTAGATCGCGGTCGTCTTGGTTGGGTTCTTGAGAAAGAGGCCCGCAGAACTCGTCAGCATACCCATGTTCGGCAAAGTACTTATCAACTTTGGTAAATGTACCGTCGTTGTTGTCGTCGCCGTTTGGATCCTGTGCCATAGGGCTGTCCGGATCCTGTGCCATAGGGATGTCCGGCAGGTCCCGTAGCGTTGCGGCGTTCTTGCCATAGGTTGGCGCCGACAAAACTGGCGGTCTTGTCTGTGGGGTGGTGTCCCCCGCCCCCAAACGAGTCTGGCTCTTCGGCCAAAGCAGGGGCCAGTTTACGCAGGTGCTGAGGGTCATCTCATCTTCTTCGTCGGCCCCAGCGGGTCGAAGCGGAGGTAACAGCTCGTCGCAGCCTGGCAGCACCTGAACCACTGCAACCCTATACATTATGGGTGGCATCGGATTACCGTGGAACATGGGGTTGCCCGGTTGACGATTCGGCCCTTGGCGACATCGACCAACTCGGCGCCCACGAAGTGCAGAAGAGTGCAAGGAACGTCGGCGGTGCCCTGCGAAAACATGTACAGGGCGTCAGGTATGCCCAGTCAAAGGCAAGGAGATGAAGTCATCGGCCGAGAGGCTTAGTAACCGTGATGCCGTCGATCTCGGCTAATGTCGAGGCACCGCCAACGGCGGGCGTGCAACTAACGGAGGGGGCGCTTGCTGGCGAGGTGCCGGCCGGCGTACACCCGGGTGCATTAAGCTCCAATGCCCGTGCCGGCGCCGGAGACACGAATACCGCCTCCGCCGGAGACACCAATGGCGCCGCCGCCGGAGACACCAATGGCACCGCTGGAGACACCAATGGCGCCGCCTGCACGCTGTGCGAGTTGCTGGCCGTGAAGCTGGGAACCGAGGGAGGCCCCTATTGGCCGCCCGCAATCCACGTCATCAGCCCATGAATCAACGTAGGCACGATGTCGTGGAGCGTCGTTCCAAGTTGTTGTTGCCCTTGCTCTTGGACAAGCTCCGGAATCCGCGCCACTTGTGCCTTGAGTTCTTCAACCTCGCGCGTCTGGCTTTCCGAGCTGGTCTTTTTCTCCTTTCGCACACCAGCGGTATTGTATGACCCCCATTTTGTGGACAAGCCTTTGCCGGACACACGACCAACTGACGTCGGCTTAGTGATCTTATCCTTGTTTTTCATTACGTTCAACGCCCTATTTAAAGGGGTGTCGAAACGGGAGCTCTGAGATGACCTCGCGCTACTGCTTTCATTGTCGTGCGAAAGGAACGTGAACCATTTAGAAATATTGGGTATTAATTAGAGTGCCACCATATGGAGCTAATTACGCGGGGGTGTATTCCTTACCAGAAGAAGCTCAAGCGCCCTGGTCTTTGGATCCGTGGTAAGCTCCTTTGTTATCGGGTCCTCCTTGTACTGGGCCCTGACATAGTTCCTGGTCTGGTTGTCACCACTGTATTTCTCGAAGCGGGGCGGTAGGCCTTGCTCGGCACGCTCCGCGTCCTCCTTGTCCCATATAGGCTCCGCCACTCTGTAACCGCTGGGACCAAGTTTGTGTTCCCCTAAGTTCAACTCCCGCATTTCTTTCCCCCACTGACTTGATTCGGAGGTTGCGGGGCTCTCGCACTTGATCTTTAACTCCTTGTAGTCATCTTCGCTCATCAAAGGATATTTCGCCTTGATCTTGTCATAACTATCACCTTTATCAATCATTCTCTTCACCACGCTTCTCCAAGTAGACAGGGTCGTGCTCATCTTCGTGATGGCGGCACTGTTCACTTTATTCCCTGAGAGGCGTGTGTTTTCAAATTCGGCGGGGAACTTGTATCGTTCGTGCAGCTTCGTGAAGAGGAGGTTGCGCAAATTCCCTCGGTCCTTATGCCTAAGGTTCTCGGTGTTGATCGAGATGGTGCTCCGGAGAATGCACCCGAGATGAAGCGAGTACCCCTTGACTATATGTTTGGGCTCCGTTTGATTCCCGTCGGAGTCCACTTGAGTGAATTCCTCCTTGAGGGTGCGGAGCACATTCGGGCGCCGGTCCTTCCTTTGCTTCTTCGGTTGGCTGCCATCTGTGTGTGCGCTGCCATCATCAGTGGTGGCATCCTCGGCGGCACCATCAGTGGTGTCATCCCCGACGCCACTAGGGGTTGTGTAATCAGGATTGGTGTCTTCCGCGGCGTCCTCATAGTGGTGAGGTTGCTCCTCCATCTCCTAGGACAGCTCCCAGAATTGCTTGCCGCCCGAACCACCTGCCTCATCGTTGTGGGCCATGTTTCGCTCTAAATAGGAAAAAAGTTTGGTCAAAAAGTTGGTTATTGTCAAGGAACAAGATCATGGTCTCATCATTTAGGGTTTGTCGACACTGAGGCACCCTAAAAGCCTAAGCTTTCATCATTTAGGGTTTGTCGACGCCGAGGAACTCTAAAAGCCTAAGCGTACATCATTTAGGTTCTCATCGACACCGAGGCATCCGGGGCAGCCAAGATAAGTTTTCATCATTTAGGGTTTATCGATGCCGAGACACCCTAAATGCTAAGTTAAGTTTTCATCATTTAGGGTTTATCGATGCCGAGGCACCCTAGGTTGGGCCTAATCACTTGGCACTAATCACTTGGCTCTATTGCCACCTATGCAGCAAGAATGGCGGGGCAGTTGATCCTACTTAACTAAGTACTAAGATACCCCGGCCCATGCATTAGTCGCAAGTACCGCATATGTCCTATTTTTAGCAAAGTCATGCTAAAATTCACGGAGAATTTCAACATGACCTTTGCTGAAAATAGGACATATGGAGTACCCGAATTTTCCAGAACGGAAGTTAATCGACATTCCGGCAAACTCAAGGGTCTCTCGGGGTACCTGCAAAATCATTACCCCACCCCCGCCCAGCTGCAACCCCACAACACGACTGCGGCGGGGGAGGGTGCGGGGGGTGCCCGTTGGCGGCGGTGGAGCGGGGGAGGGTGCGGGGGGGGGGGGGGGGGGGTGCTCGTCCGTGGCGGTGGAGCGGGGGAAGGTTGAGGTGGGTCGGCGGTGGAGCTAGCGGGGGAGGGTGCGGGTGGGATCGAGATCGAGATGGAGGGGGAATCGAGATCGAGATGGAGGGGGATCGAGATCAAGTGTCCTCATGAATTCAAAAAGTGCCCATGAAATTTAAAAATATTCATGATATCAAAAAGTGCCGATGAAATACAATAGAGAAATGAAGACTACGATTTAAATACAATCGATCTTAGCTAGCTATCTGTTCACAATCTTCTTGCCCTTCTTTTTCGCAAATGGAGTTCTTCTATTGAACGGACGTCCTTTAGGTAGGGTGGTCCTGCTTCTTCTTGTGGTGTGTGCTGCTACTTCATCGTCGTCGTCATGTTCGATCTTCGGGTCGCCGTACTTGTCGAAGTCTTGCTTATTGGCTACTCCATCCATTCCGATGATCTTCCTTTTGCCTCTCCTCACGACAACATGACTGGGCTTTGACGGGTCGGTAATGAAGAAGCATTGGTCCACTTGGGAAGCCAGTACCCATGGCTCATTTTTCGCGGTGACGTTTTTCGCCCGCGGTCTTGGATTTGGCTTCGGGTATAACCATGGTGGTGAAATACCGGTCTTCTTTTAGGACGCTCTTGGCCCATCTGACACGGAACATCGGGACCTTCTCTCCAGCGTAGCTCAGCTCCCAGATCTCCTCGATCCTTCCGTAGTATCTGTCCTTGTCGTTGCCGGTGTAGGATTCCATCGTTACCCCAGAGTTCTGATAACCACCGCTCTTCATGTCCTTGTCGTCGGTGTAGAATGTGTAGCTGTTGATATCGTACGCCTCATAGGTCATCAGGTTGTGCTCGGCGCCCTGTGACAAGGCGAATATGAGTTGTTCTTCCGCGGAAGAATCCTCATGTAAAGGGTACGACAGAAGCTTCGGCTTGAACCAACGCGTGAAACATGAGTTGTGCTCTTTGAGTATATCTCCGTCCGTCCTCTGTTGGCCTCGGTCATTGTACGTCTTCTCAATAAAGGTTTTGTGCTCTACCACCCAAGGATCGACCACGTCTATGTGTTGTAGCGCGACTAGGTTTGCTCTTTCAAAGTCAGCGAGTCGACCCTCGAAGTCGACATGCATTTCGCGGCGACCCTCACGGTGACCCCATCCAGCGAGCTTGCCGAGGTGCCTGTTGACGGGCAGACCAACGGGGTTCTTGATGCCTAGATAATTCGTGCAGTAGGAGATGCACTCTTCGGTCAGAAAGCCCCTGGCTATACTTCCCTCTGGACGTGACATGTTGCGAACGTATCCTTTGATGACACCATTCATCCTTTCGAACGGCATCATGCTGTGCAGGAACGTCGGCCCGAGTTGGATGATATCCTCCACGATATGGACCAGCAGATGCACCATAACGTCGAAGAATGCGGGCGGGAAGTACATCTCAAGCTTGCATAGTATCACCACGATCTCTTCCTGTAGCCTTCTGAGTTGCCTCACGCCAATCGACTTCCGAGAGAGAGATGACGTCGAAAAAGTTGCATAGGCCAAATAGCATTTCACGGACGTGCGCGTCCATGATCCCACGGATTGCAACTGGAAGTATGTACGCCATCAGCACGTGACAGTCGTGAGACTTCATCCCGCTGAACTTCTGCTTCGCTGGGTCTAGGTATCTGCTTATCTTCCCCGCGTAACCGTAAGGAAGTTTTACTCCTAGGGGGCAGGTGAAAAACTGCTCGATCTCCTCCTGACTTAGAGTGAAGCATGCGGGAGGGTAGTCATTTCCGGTCTTCTTGGCCTTTTTGCCTTTGCGACGACTTTCTGTGTCCTGCTTCGCCTCATCATCAGCATCATCGTCATCATCATCATCATCATTAGCGTGAAGCTCCTGCCTGATGCCCATTGATTTCAAGTCTGCCCTTGCTTTCGGCCCATCTTTGGTCCTCTCTGGCATGTTGAGAAGGGTACCAAGCAGACTCTCGGACACGTTCTTCGTGATATGCATGACATCAAGGCTGTGAGGCACACGGTGGATCTTCCAGTACGACAAGTCCCAGAAAACAGACCTCATTTTCCATACCTTCAGCAGCGGCTCTGGCGCCTTTCGCTTCTTTCCCGGCTCTGGCGCCTTTTGCTTCTTTCCCGGCAGTGGGCAGTCTTTCCAATTTTTCAACAGCTCGTTTATTACCTCGCCGCTCCTCGTACACGGGCGTTTTCGGGGTTCGGTTTCACCATCGAATAGATCCTTGCGTTTCCTCCACGGGTCATCGTCGCGAAGCCACCTTCGATGTCCCATGAACATGGTTTTCGAAGACCCGGGATCTCTATCTAGCTGACGATACGTTGTGTCATCCATGCACCTTACGCATCCAGAAAATCCGTGGACTACCTGCCCCGCGAGATATCCGTAACCGAGATAGTCGTGCACCGTTGTGAGCAGTGCGGCTCTCATAGGGAAATATTCTTTCTCTGCGGCGTCCCACGTATTGGCTGGCGTTTTCCACAGCGTGTCTACCTCCTCCTTCAGCAGCCCCAGATACAGATTGATGTCGTTCCCTAGTTGTTTCAGCCCTTCAATTAGCATACTCATGTGAATGTACTTCCTCTTCATGCACAACCAGGGGGAAGGTTGTACATCCACACAAACATAGACCAGGTGCTATGTGTGCTTCTCTGGCTGCCAAACGGATTGACTCCATCGGTGCTCGCGCCCAGCATGATGTTCCTTGGATCCTTCCCAAATTCTGGGTATTCGAAGTTCAACGCTTGCCACTGGCTCGCATCCTTAGGGTGACACAGCATCTTGTCTTTTTTATTTATCTCCGGATCATTTCCGTCATCTTCCCGCTTCTTCTCCTACCTATCCGCGTGCCAACGCAGGAGCTTTGCTACCTTAGGGTCCGCGAAATACCACTGCAGACGAGGAGTGATCGGAAAGTACCACACCGATTTTCGAGGAGCTTTCTTCCTCTTCTTGTATCGAGTGACGCCGCACACCGGACATATGGTAGACTCCGCGTGCTCGTCCCGATAAATGATACAATTGTTCATGCACACATGGTATTTCATGTGCCGTAAATCCAGAGGACACACGATTTTCTTAGCCTCCTCGAAACTGGTCGGGCACTTGTTCCCCTTGGGAAGACGTTCGTGCCAGAATGACATGTTCTCGTCGAAGTATGCGTCGGTCATTTTGTGTTTTACCTTCATCTCCAGAGCCATGAGCGTTACTTTCAGGCGGGTATCCTCGGGCCTGCATCCTTCATACAATGGAGTAACCGCGTCTATCTCCAGTTGATCCAGCTTGGCTTTCTCTCGGGCGGCAGCTCTTGCGTTATCCGTTTGCTTGAGAAGCAGCTCTTGAATATGAGGGTCCTGCACCCAGCCTCCATTGTCGTCTGCTCTGGCATCTTCATCTTCATGATCGTGCCCTTCGTCTTGATCTTCCTCATCATCATGTACGACATCTTCTACATGATGACTATGTACAGCATCACCGTTGTGATCATGTCCTGGAGATTCTTCGTCTTCTCGCCTGCCCTCGCCGCAGTGGTACTTGTCTTGTTGCCCTTGCTCATTTCTTGCCCGGCCCCGGCCATGGACGACTTCATAGTCATCTTCATCACCTTGCCACCGATAGCCATCCATGAAACCATGCAAGAGCAGGTGGTCCCGCACCTGCCCGGAATCCAGGTCCGCAATAAGGCTCTCCAGTTTGCATTTTCAACATGGACATCTTATCTCCATCTTGTTCTTTTGAAGCATCTCGACCTTCGCGGAGCTCAAAATCCTATTCACGATGCCTTCAGTCATCGTGCGGACCATGGTTGCCTGCGGGGTAGAGCAAAACGATATTTTAGAACCAAGAAAATTTTTGGCATGACCTTCCATAAAAATAGGAGCAAAAAGAATGCATAGTGCCAAAATTCTCGCCGAAACAGAAATGAATCAAAACATTCCGGCAAAATATTGGCAACTATCGCATTTCAAATACCGGTACCTTCAAACACAAACATATATGCAACACCACAAACACATGCAACACCACAAACATACATAGATCTAGCTAGGCCACAAAAAGTGCATGTGCACGTTGTTGGAGCGAGCTAGGGAGAAAAAAAGTAGATCTACATCATGAAGATAGCTTTCCCCTTACTTACCTATCAAAAAAAAGGTAATTTCACCACTTAATTTTGATGAATCTATGGTGGAAATGAGGTGAGGAGGAGGAGGCAGCCGAAAGCTTGGAGAAGGAGGTGGAGGGAATGAAGTGGGGAAAGTGAGTGGGTAGGTGTGGGGTTGTCCAAAATATCTTGTTGGGGTCCCAGGTTACTAATGGAGCACCACAAGGAAATGCGCCATTAGTAACCCTGGTTACTAATGGCGCACCTGCAGGCGGTGCGCCATTAGAAGTTTTGCAAAAAAGTAAAAAAATATAAATATATATACTAATGGCGCACCGTGTAATAGTGCGCCATTACTAGTTTAAACTAGTAATGGCGCACTGTGAAACGGTGCGCCATTAGTAGTTTTGCAAAAAAAAGAATAAGAAAAAAATTACAGTAATGGCGCACTCTCTGCCTGGTGCGCCATTACTAGTTAGAACTAGTAATGGCGCATTGTAGACCTGATGCGCCATTAGTATGTATGGAAAAATGGAAGAAAAAAAATTAATACACCTTGTTTCTGGTGCGCCATTAGTGTCTTCCACACTGATGGCGCATCACCAACAGGTGCGCCATTAGTATATAGTAGTGGCGCACTAGTTCCCTGGTGCGCCATTAGTATCAATCCTATCTATAGCCCTTTTCCTAGTAGTGACGGTTAAAAAATTATACGAAATTTTGCATATTTCGGTGCGGTCCGAACTGTTTTTAATCCTGAAATTTCGACTCACATTCAAACTGATTTAAAAAATAAATGTATATCAATATAAAATCCAACAAATTCTCCACGCATAAAAATTAATGTAATTTCAAATCTCGAAATGTAAATAAGATATTTGAAACTAATTGCCTGTTTGATGTGTTTTAAAAATGTACAACCCATTTCTCATTACTGATGGCCATTTTCTCGGCCAGCCGAATGAAAGCTCTCCTCGTCTTGAAAGATTTGTAGCCCAACATGCCTGACAAAGCGACTTACTTGGCAAATCACAAAAAAACTGGGCTGTGGCCGTGGACCCAGCTGTCAGCCTCTCCACGTACAGTACTCTTCCGATGGAATGTCGTTGACCACGTTGACCACGCCACCCTAAGAGCACCAAGGCGGTGGACGATGGCGAGGCCTAGGAAGGGGACGACACGGAGTCGGGGAAGACGCGGCAGTGGATGCCCACGTGGAGAGGATTACGAGCGTTCACTGGTTCGGCTGCGGTGTGAGGCTGCCATCGCTGCAGGGCCTGTCTAGCGGTGGGAGTAGTAGGGGCGATGAGGCCTCATCGGCAGCACAGCCGACCACTGGAGGCAGGAGCAGGCGGTCTCCCCGGTGTTGGTTTGGGGGGCTGGTGCAAGAAGAGCAGCCATTGAAGAAGCAGCAGGACCTTTCGATTCAAATCCAACGGTTACTGCTGCTAGAATCGTTTGTTGACTAAGTTGACAAGCCCTGCGTACACGTCAACTTAGTAGGCCGACAGGTCAGCCTCCCAACCGGTGCGCCCCAGATGTTAGTGGGAGGAATCATTTTTTTCGCGTAATAAGAAGGCAGTTGATTGCGTGCGGCCAGGCCAGCGGAGGGAGTAGGGTGGGCCGGGGAAGCCTGCGCGGCATCATAGCGGGCCACAAGAGGAGGGAGCAGGCAGTCCCGCCGGCGCTAGTTTAGGCGGCTGGAGGAGGAAGATCAGAGATTGAAGAAGCACCTCAGCCGTTGGATGGACATCCAACACTAACTGCTGCTAGAATCGTGTGTTCACTGACAAAGCCTTGCGTAAACAAGTCAGCCTTGAAATCTGTTGCGTGTACAACCCATTTGCTATTATTTTTATAATTTTTTTCAACCAACAGACGAAATATACTACTGATTGTATATTGAAAACAGCAGCAGCAGCAGCAACCAGGGCTGGGGGTGCAACAGAAGCAGTAAGCAGGCCAGAAGAGTGAAGACGCAGCTCTCTCTTCCAAACAAAACATTAGCCATCATTACAAAAGGGCTACCAAAAAAGAACAAGTGTATGCATCAAAATAAATAAAGATCCTACTACACCAGTGTACGCATCTAACTAACTGGCTCAGTTAGACGTTACTATTTATTAAGCTGCAGTGGAGTCGCAGATGGAGAGGAGTGGGAAACTTCACTGGTTCGGGTGCGCGACAGCACAGCCGCGGTGCCGCCCACGGGAGACAGGAGCAAGAACAGAGGTTCAAGAAGGAGCACGACTGTTGGATTAACATCCAACGGTCCAGCTGCTAGAATCATTTGTTGATTAAGTTGACAAAGCCGTGCGTACACGTCCTCTTAGTAGGCCCACAAGTTAGTCACCAAATCTGATGGGTCCCAGCTGTCAACGGGATGAATATTTTTTCCGCAAAACAAGGAGGCACTTCCTTCCGTGCGAAGATACAGCCGGTGGGTCCCAGCTATCAGGTGGAGGAAACTTTTTTCAGCTTAATAAGGAGGAACTTTCCTTGCGTGCGACCATGGACCTCGTGGGTCCCAGCCATCAGGCTCTCCACGTAAAGTCCTCTTCCGATGACTCTCGTTTGTTGACCACGCCGCACCGAACGCAGTGAGGCGGTGGACGACGGCGAGGCCCCGGATGGGAACGACTCGGAGATGGGAAAACACGGCAGTGGAGTCGCAGATTGAGAGGAGGAGAAGGGTTATAACTGGTTCTGTTGCGGCGTGGGGCTGTAGTCTGTGGAGAATAGCCTGGCCAACAGTGGGGTAGCGCTTCGCAGCGATGCGTGCCAAGCAGAGCCGCTAGCCGCCAGAGGCTGGACCAGGCGGTCACGGCGACACTGGAGGAATAAGACGAGAGATTTAAGGTGCATGCCGGCCATTGGATATAAATCCAATGGCTGTGGATGACACAATCATTTGTTGACCAAGTTGACAACGCCCTGCGTAGGCTTCGACCTATTGGCCCACATGTCATCCTGCAAAAATGTGGCATATATTTAACCCATGTTTTCTAGAATGTACAGTCCATTTGCTGAGCTGGGTGAACAAATAATTTCGCGTCAATCAGGCCCATTTATATTTTCTAAGAAATCCCAGCCCATTTGCACTTCCTTGAAATACACGTATTAGGTGGGCTCGTTATATAATGTTATGTTAGAAGGAGCAATTGATATCAAAGAATAAACCGGAGAGGCACATTATATATATATAATTAAGAAATTAGTGAGTTATTACTCAAAATAAAAATGAGCGCGTTATTATTAAATTGGTCCTTAAAATCTTCGCAAGCTTTTGTACGCAATCACCATGATTTTCCTTGCCTGTGAGTCAAAAACAACCAGGATTTTCCTTGCCAACTTTTGTTAAACATTTACTTTTATAAGTTGGGATATTTTTATAATGTATATATAAGTCTCTATAAAATATATGATAATAGTAATAATATAAATATATATAATGAGGTTAGAAGGGAAAACATAAATTGGACACAACATTACTTTTATAAGAGACCTGCGTTTTATACCCCACAGTAGGCATACTAACAAGTTCACACACAAATACAACAAAGGTAAACATTCATATCAAACTCAGGTTCACAGGACATGTTCATATCCATAGCCAACATTCACAATCAACAACTCAAAAGATTCATATATACACAAGCTCAGCATATCTATGCATCCAAATGATTGATAGATCACACGACAATATTCATACATAATTTACAAAAAGATTTAGATATACACATGTTCAGTATGTTTATGCATCCAAATGATTGAGATCACAGCCAATATGATCCATGGATGAACTTTAATTACCTAGGGTACAGACTAGTGTACAATTGGAGGTACTTCTTGCTAAAATTAGTTCTTGTACGAGTAAACTTTCGAGTACATAAGATGCAGCACAGACAATCTGAACTTTGCTTGTAGGTTTATCCTCAAATAGTGGCCTCGTGCCGAGGGTGGTTTGAGCAACTTGGCCACTACTTTCATCCAACCAGTTTACTGGCTCATCTTGGTCCTCTATCTCGCCAAAATTCTACATTGCAGACAAGAAAGGAGGCGGTTGATACGTCTCCAACGTATCTATAATTTTTGATTACTCCATGCTATATTATCTACTATTTGGACTATATTGGGCTTTATTTTCCACTTTTATATTATTTTTGGGACTAACCTATTAACCGGAGGCCCAACCCACAATTGCTGTTTTTTGCCTATTTCAGTGTTTCGAAGAAATAGAATATCAAAGAAGTCCAAACAGAAAAATCCTTTTTGGAACGTGATTGTCAGGACCCCGATCCTTAGCCACATTGATCCAGCATGTAACACATCATATCACTTTGCGGCCTCACGCACGGTACTCCCACGGGTGCCACCTTACCTGGCCCGGGACCGTTTGCGCCTTTTGGCTCACATATATGATAGTGTCGCTAGCATCCATATGATAGAGAACCCGTGCCGACATGGCTAGTAGTGAACCCAAGGCGGCACTAACCCATGAGGACAGGCATACATGAATCACATCGAGCATGTCGGTCAACAACGTATAAATCCGGGCTGTAGCACTGGGCTAACAGGACTCCGGTAACCCGGGCTGTAGCAGGCTAGGCAGGACTCCGGATAACACCGCGTGACATTTCCCCGAAGGGACAGACACAGGAACGACGTGAAACACATGCCGGCCAGTCAAGTGTTCCGAGCAGTAGTGCTGGGCTAGCAGGACTCCGGTGAACCGGTCTGTAGCGGACTACTATCGCTCAGAAGCACTAGACTACATTTCCCCATATGATAGGCTGCCAAGGATAAACAACTAGATAGTCAGATCCCACTCATACCAAGCATTTCAATCATACACACAATATGCCCGATATGAGTAAATACAACATTGCATCACAGCAAAGCTCTACAACTCAAGTACTTTATTTAAGAGGCCCCGCAGAGCCATACATATCATCCATACAGATAGGGGTCACATGACCCAACACTCAAGTCATACAATCATACAAGCACATGCGGAAGCAAAGTAGTCTGAGTACAGACACTAGAAAGAAAGAACGCTTGACGAAGCCTGTCTATCTACATCGACCCTTCACAAGTCTTAGATCACCACCTGGGTGATAAATCACTCGTCAACGTCGAGTTCTACGTAGAACCCATCAGAGGGGTTGGTGTTGTCGTCTGAAAAACATTGATTAAAGCAACATGAGTACGGAGGTACTCAGCAAGTCTTACAACAGGATCCTACTATACATGCACATTCTCAAGAAGGTAGTGGGGTTATTACAGCAAGCCAGCTTTGACTCTTGGCTAAGCTATCCTACGATAGACACAACATGTAAATCATTTTTCGCACACGAGTCCACTATCACCAACACAATACCCCACCGTGGATCCTCTCTCGTCATCCTGCGAGAGGGCCATCCGCGGTACTCACACTTATCTTGAGATTTTTAGTAGAATCCATTTACTTGTCTATGAACTGTATAGGTGACCAAGTAGTCCTTTACCATGGACGCGGCTATTCGAATAGTTTCATACCCTGCAGGGGTGTACTTCTTCACAAACGCTCCCACCACTTATCGCTGTTACACGACGTGTACTCGGCAACCTTCAAGCGGAAGCCCAGCGAGGGTGTCGGCCACGACCTGACTAAACACACAAGTCCCTAGTCCAGGTTTATCGCCTATTCGGGTTCCATCCGCAGGGAGTCCGGCCGAGGTTTCCACTAACGGCCCCGAACGATGTGAACAGGGTTCCCGAGACACTAAACGGGCGAATCGGTACACCGTGCCACGTGCCTACCGCAACACAGCCCACCCCTATGGTCAGCGCTGCGTGCGGCCCCCAGCATACTTCAAACACTAGAAACTACTTTGCAACTCCCGGACAGAGGACAAGAGTGGTTAATAAGTCGAGAGAGTCAATTAAGGATCCCAATGTGTGGTAGTAGCTGAATCTTAAATCACACACACAGATCTCAGTTCTTAAGGACGGCCTCAATGAAACAACCCACCATGTACTCCTACATGTCCTCTCATCGATTCCTTTACCAAATCGTATTCAACACTTCACCCTTGTTACCGACACAACCTTTCACTCTAGTTCATCACCCCGATGAGCCAGACCTGACACAACTCTAAGCATAGCAAGCATAGCATGGTAGGAAACACACACATATGGCTCAATCAACTCCTACACATGCTAGTGGGTTTCATCTAGTTACTGTGGCAATGACAGGTCATGCAAAGGAAGTGGGTTCAACTACCGAGACACACAACAGTTTGAATCGCGTTGTCTTAATGCAGTAAAACAATAGCAGAAGCGAGAACATGGGTTTGTATCGGAATGATCAATGGGTTGCTTGCCTGATGGAGTGGTAGTGGGATACTGCCCTTCAGTTGGATACTCTTGAATATCCTCGGAGGCAGAACCTACCACGAAGAACACATCGGAACACAATCAACACATGACGATATGCAAAATTATGATGCATGCTATGACATGGCAATATGAAAGTGTCTTGCCCTAATGCAAGCTAAAACAGGGAGGAATGTGCTTAATTGAACCAAAGGTTCAAGTGTTAGATCATTTAACATAGCCATTTAAGTGCATCACCTTGTATTGGATAAACAGCAGGTTTAACTTGTTCTGACATGCATGAAACCAGTTCCAATGGATAGATTGAATTTTTCTGATCAAATTTCATATATAAATCTTTGCATTTGGAGTTACATATTAATTTCTATGAATTTTTGAAGTTTGAAGTATTTTCTGGAATTTCCTGTATAAGAATAATTCCAGTAATTAAATTACTAGGTCAGCATTACGTCAGGATGATGTCAGAGGTCAACGGGGTTGTCCAGGTCAAACTGACCAGTGGGTCCCGCATGTCAGTAATTAGTTAAACTAATTAATTTTAATTACAACTAAACCAGTTAGTTAGCAGAGGGGGGTCCCACTTGTCATTGACTCAGAGGAGTCAACTTGGGCCCACCTGGTCAAAGTCAAAAGTCAAACTCGCCGGCGTCTAGCTGCCGGCGAGGCCAGACGCGGCGGAGGAAGTGCATTTGCACGTTCCGGCGACCAAACGAGCGGCGGAGGGCATCTACGTGCAGCTGGGAGCAAGCCACAGCGTTCGGTGGCAGTGGTTGGGCTCGGGGTGGCCGGAAACGGCGCCGGCGACGAGCTTTGCGGTCGCCCGAGTCGGGTGAAAGTGAGCCCGAGGCTACGGGGCATGGCGAGGTGCGTGGAGTGGTGCGTTGAGCTCCTGGTGATGCGGTGAGGTGTTTGGACACGATGGCGTGGCCGGAGTTTGGCCGGAGCCACGTCGGCGACGAGCTCCGCGGCGGTGCGTGCGGGTGAGCTTCATGCAGTTGCTGCAGTGCACGAGGAAGCAAACGGGGCGGATGGGGGGGGGGGGTAGCTGAGCTCACGGCGGTCACGTAGAGCTAGCTGGCGCGGTCGGGGACGAGCTGATGCAGCGGCGACGTCAAAAGGGATCTCCGGCAGTGGCTGACGAAGGCGAGGTCGATGGAGGTGCTGCAGAGCGTGCGAGCGCTCGGGGCTCGGCCTGTTCGAATCAGTCGACGACGGCGGAGCGAGTGGACACGATGGTGCAGCACGGGGACGGCGTTGGACGCGACTACGGTGGCGGAACGGCGACGGCTGCGTCGGCCATGGCGAGGAAGTGCGAGGGAGAGGAGCCAGAGGGGCGTGCGGGTGTCTGCGAGGTCGGGGGGAGAGAGAGAGGGTTCTTCCCGCGTCGACAGCGCGACGAGGGGAGCGGCGAGGCGGCGGCAGCTGCGTGGCGCGCATGCGGTGCTCGCCGTTGAGCACCTGGCTGCCTGCCTGGCGAGGACAAAGCAGCTGGCTGGCATGGGCCAGCACAGTGCTGGGCCGCCAGGTGGGCCGGCTGCTGGGCTGCGGCCAGGTTAGTTTCCTCTCTTTTAATTTCTGTTTCCTTTTTCTATTTTTCTGTAACTTTGTGGCATTTTTAAAAATACTTAGAAACTTCCTAAAATCTTGAAAATAATTGTGGGCTCTGTTGGGATTATTCCTAACAGCCCTGACTTATTTCCATAATTATTTGAACAATTAAAATATTTATTAGCATTTAAATGTCCAAAGGCAACATACATATGATTTAATTCAGTGAACTTTTGTTGACCTAGAAAATTGTGCACCTATTTTGCCAGAGGTTCTAACCCAAGACAAAGAGGGTGAACATTTTAGAAGGGCATTTCAGGTTCATTGAAATTATTTTTAGTAAACCCTAGTTGATTTCAGAAGGGGTGTTGGGGGTTCTGCCTTCCCCATTTCAAGTTTCTGTTAAAAGTAAACATGATGCACACTCTAATGCATGGTCTAACTAGGATGTGACAGTGATTTTCTTCCCGGATAAGACCTAGGAGACTTGGACCCTACTCCAAGAAGTACCGAAGGCGGTCACGAGGGTGGGGGCGTCCCCCCTACAGGGCGCGCCCCCTGACTTGTGGGCCCCTCGGTGCTCCACCGACATACTCCTTCCTCCTATATATACCCACGTACCCCCAAATGATCAGAACAGGAGCCAAAAACCTAATTCCACCGCCGCAACTTTCTGTATCCTCGAGATCCCATCTTGGCGCCTGTTCCGGAGCTCCGCCGGAGAGGTTCGTCAGCACGGAGGGCTTCTACATCATCATAGCCTCTCCGATGAAGTGTGAGTAGTTTACCTCAGACCTTCGGGTCCATATTTATTAGCTAGATGGCTTCTTCTCTCTTTTTGGATCTCAATACAATGCTCTCCCCCTCTCTTCTGAGATCTATTCGATGTAATCTTCTTTTTTTGCGGTGTGTTTGTTGAGACCGATGAATTGTGGGTTTATGATCAAGTCTATCTATGAACAATATTTGAATCTTCTCTGAATTCTTTTATGTATGATTGGTTATCTTTGCAAGTCTCTTCGAATTATCCGTTTGGTTTGGCCGACTAGATTGGTAGTTCTTGCCATGGGAGAAGTGCTTAGCTTTGGGTTTGATCTTGCGGTGTCCTTTCCCAAGTGACAGAAGGGGCAGCAAGGCACGTATTGTATCGTTGCTATCGAGGATAACAAGATGGGGTTTATTTCATATTGCATGAATTTATCTCTCTACGTCATGTCATCTTGCTTAAAGCGTTAATCTATTTTTAACTTAATACTCTAGATGCATGCTGGAAAGCGGTCGATTAGTGGAGTAATAGTAGAAGATGCAGAATCGTTTCGATCTACTTGTCACGGACGTGATGCCTATATACATGATCATGCCTAGATATTCTCATAACTATGCTCAATTCTGTCAATCGCTCAACAGTAATTTGTTCACCCATCGTAGAAAACTTATGCTCTTGAGATAAGCCACTAGTGAAACCTATGCCCCCCGGGTCTATTCTCACCATATCAATCTCCATCACTTTAATCTTGTTTTGTTTTTACTTTACCTTTTACTTTTCACTTTGCATCTTTATATCAAAAATACCAAAAATATTATCTCTATTAGATCTCACTCTCGTAAGAGACCGTGAAGGGATTGACAACCCTTAATCGCATTGGTTTCAAGTTGCTAACGATTTGTGCAGGTACGAGGGACTTGAGCGTGGCCTTCTACTGGATTGATACCTTGGTTCTCAAAAACTGAGGGAAATACTTACGCTACTCTGCTGCATCATCCTCTCCTCTTCGGGGAAAACCAACGCAAGCTCAAGAGGTAGCAAGAAGAATTTCTGGCGCCGTTGCCGGGGAGTCTACGCAAAAAGTCAACATACCAAGTACCCATCCCAATCCCTATCTCCCGCATTACATTAGTTGCCATTTGCCTCTCGTTTTCCTCTCCCCCACTTCACACTTGCCGTTTTATTCGCCCTTTCTTTCCCAATCTCCTTCTCCTTCTCCTTCTCCGTTTGCCTTTTTCTCGCTTGCCTTTTGTTTGCTCGTGTGTTGAATTGCTTGTTTGTCGCGATGGATCAAGATACTACCAAATTGTGTGACTTCACCAATACCAACAATAATGATTTCCTTAGCACTCCGATTGCTCCTCTTGCCAATACTAAATCTTGTGAAATCAATACTGATCAATTCGCCGGCCTTCCTAGTGAAGATGCCGCTACTCATCTGAATAGCTTCTTTGATTTATGTGATATGCAAAAGAAAAAAGATGTCGATAATGATGTCGTTAAATTGAAGCTATTTCCTTTTTCGCTTAGAGATCGTGCAAAAGCATGGTTTTCGTCTTTGCCTAAAAATAGTATTGATTCTTGGAACAAGTGCAAAGATGCTTTTATCTCTAAGTATTTTCCTCCCGCTAAGATCATCTCTCTTAGAAATGATATTATGAATTTTAAGCAACTTGATCACGAACATGTTGCACAAGCTTGGGAGAGAATGAAATTAATGATACGTAATTGCTCTACTCATGGTTTAAATTTGTGGATGATTATACAAAATTTTTATGCCGGATTGAATTTTGCTTCTAGAAATCTTTTAGATTCGGCCGCGGGAGGCACTTTTATGGAAATCACTTTAGGAGATGCTACTAAACTCCTAGATAATATTATGGTTAATTATTCTCAATGGCATACTGAAAGATCTTCTACTAAAAAGGTGCATGCGATAGAAGAAATCAATGTTTTGAGTGGAAAGATGGATGAACTTATGAAATTATTTGCTACTAAGAGTGTTTCTTCTTATCCTAATGATATGCCTTTGTCTACTTTGATTGAGAATAATAATGAATCTATGGATGTGAATTTTGTTGGTAGGAATAATTTTGGTAACAATGCATATAGAGGGAATTTTAATCCTAGGGCATATCTGTCGGCGTTCTGGGAATGGGGGTCCCCAGACTTGCCTGCCTGCGGCCTCCGGCGTGGCTCAAATGGGGGCCCAGCGTGGCCCATCTTCATCAACACAAGACTCAAGACCCTCGCGAGGGGCAAAGCCTCGCGAGGCGGACGACACGACGCTTGCTCAGGTGCGGCTTCCTCAGGCTGGCTCGCGAGGAGGCGGAGAGATCAAGGCGGGGTACCTCGCGAGGTGCCCATGATGCAAGCCATGACGATCGTGGGTGCCAGGCGGGCGCCAGCCCGCGCAGCGTCCCCCTTTCCTCTTTGGTGCAAAGGGGGCAAGCGCAGGCGAGAGGATCAAGCAAAGGCACCCATTTCGGTGCAACGAGACCAAGACCAGTCCAACGATGGGAAGGAGGTCACCATGGAGCCCAGAACGGCGTCACCACAGGGCCTTTGGCAGGCAAAGACCAACTTTAGTCAGGATAAGTGTACCGGATGTTCCCCTTCGAATTGGCCAATTGTTGGCGCCCTTCCCGCTCAAATATTTGGGAAGAGCCCAGGGCCTTTGCCTATAAATAGGACTAACCACGCCCAGGGTAGGGGGATCGATCCACGAACTGAGCTAGCAACACACCTAGAGAGTGAGAAGGGCGATTGAACTCCCCTAGCAGTTCATCCCCTAGCCAAGAACAGACCCCCGCGAGGCTGTTCTCCCTTGTACTGTTCATCCTCATCAGCCCAAGTGGCAATCCACCCACCACAAACTAGAGTAGGGTATTACACCACAACGGTGGCCTGAACTAGTATAAACCCTGTGTCTCTTGTGCTGTTCGTTCTGTAGTTTAGATCCTTGCGAGACGCAGAGGTAGAGGGCATAATCTCCGCGCGCACCCCAGAGTTCGAACCTTAAGGGTCTGCCGGAACCCGTGATCCGACATTTGGCGCGCCAGGTAGGGGTGCGCCGGAATCTGTCTTCCACCGCTCCGCTCTCCTCCGACCGTCGCATCCATGTCTGACGCTCGTCGGGCCCGCGCCGAGCGCCGGTCCGCCATCGCTTCCCGCGTCGCCCAGACGGCCCCCGTCGGTGGGCGTCCTCGTCGTTCTCCGTCGCCTGCCGTCAACTCCGCCACCGGCCCGGCGGGGAACGAGCAGCAAGCATCGTCTCAGCACCCGTCCGTGCGGGAAGACGGCCGCACCGCTACTCCGTCACTCACCCCGGCCGGCTCTTCGTCCCGCGCGCTCCGCGCACCCTTGGAGGCTCGAGCAGCGCTCATCGCGGCGAACGAGCTCCTGCGCTACCGCCCCGTCGACGACGTCTACGAGGAGTGGCTCGACCGCGTCGCCGAGCTCGTCCGCGCCGCAGGGGGCTCTCCCGCGCCATCAGCACCGATGCGCCGCACTCCGCCCCGCGTGGGCAATGAAGCTCCGGGGGTGTACCAGCTGCCTCCTCTCCAAGAAGACGCCATGGCTCCAAGGCGCGCGGCCCGTGGGCGGAACCCACTCCATCGGGCGCCAGCCCAGCAGGAACGGAGCTGCCAAGAAGTCCCTCGACCGCAAGAGGCTGCCCGGGCGCTCCCAGCTCCGGCTCGCCGAGACCCCGCTCCGGCCCCGGCACGTCAAGACCCCACGTTGCTCCCAGTAGCAGCGCAAGGGGACGTGCAAGGCCCAGCTCTCCCTCAACCGAAGCCTCCCGTGGCCACCACAGGCTGCCGCGCCTACACCACCGAGCCGCGCAGCGTCGCATGGCCCGGCAAGTTCAAGCCGTACCTGCCCCCTCGCTACGATGGCACAACTGATCCCACAGAGTTCCTCCAGCTCTACGAGCTGGGAATCGAAGTGGCCAGTGGGGATGAAAAGGTCATGGCGAACTAGTTCCCCATGGCGCTGAAGGAAGGTGCTCGCACTTGGCTCCTGAACCTGGCCCCAGGCACGATCTCCTCCTAGGACCAGATGCGTACTCGCTTCATCGCCAACTTCCAAGGTACCCGCGACCGGACTCCCGCCGCGAGCGCCATGCGCCGTGTAAGTGCATCTAGTGCCCCTTAGTGATTTTGGTGTATTGAAGACTTATAGGTTAAGTATCTAATGCGTTTATGAGTGTACACAGGTCTATAAGTCTATGAGGAGTTTGATATTTACAATGAAAGTCGACCCCTAAAAATGAAGTTCTTCAACTGAAGACTTTGATATTTTGAAGACTTTCTGAAGACTTTGAAAGTGAAGAAATTGGTGTGACCTTGAAGACTTGGTATTCATTCGAGGAACATGAAGCGTGAAGACGTTTGTTTTCGTAGTTTCATTTTCTCTTTCTTGAGTCATAGGAAACACCATACTGTTAAAGGGGGTCGAGGAAATACTAAGGAGAAAATTTCCATGTGATGCTCAACTCAAATCCTACACCTACCAATCCCTTCGAATGAAGCCATTGGAAATCTCATACAGTTCAGTCAATTTCTTCAGTGAAAGAGATGCAGTTCTTCTGGTCACTGAGGACTTTGCTCTGACTGAGGAGTTAGGAATTCGCCAGTGCGAATTGCCTACACAGTGAGGAACATGATAGCCCTGAGGAATTTGTACTCCAAATTTCCGACCGTTGCTGTGCTACGCGCCAGCTGTCCTAAAATATCTTGTCCACCTAACGGTCATATCATTGAAGGGCATTTATGTATTATCATGTCGGGCTGCTCCCTAGGCTATAAATAGACACCCCCTACAACCACTAGCTGGTTGGCTGCTCCACGAGAACTTGACACTTGTCATTTGAGAGCAACCCATCCTCCGAGGACTTTGAGCGAAAATCATCAAGTGAGGAAAATCCAAACCCCAAACCCAAAACACCTACAAAACCAAAGTTATTGAGCATCACTGAAGAGATTGATCCTGCGTGGATCCGACGCTTGTTACCTTTGAAGACTATGCTTCTTCCAGATGGTTAGGCGTCAAGGTCTAGAGCATGCAAGAGGAATTGTGGATCGCCGAGTGACCAAGTCTGTGAAGGTTTGGAAGTCACCTGAAGACTTACCACGAGTGATTGGGCGAGGACTGTGTGTTCTTAGCTCAAGGAGAATACGGTGAGGACTTGGTGTCCCGAGCTGCGTGCTCAGGACTGGGTGTCCGGGACTGTGTGTCCTCGAGTTTAAATACTCAGCCGCTCCAACCAGATGTACAACTGAGACAGTAGTTGGAACTGGTCTACCAAATCATTGTCTTCACCAAGCTTACTGGTTCTATTTCCTCAACACTTTCATTTCGTCATTACTGTGTTGTGTATTTGTTCATATCCGTGTTTGAAGACTTTGACTGAAGACTTTCTCTCAATTTCCTCAGTTCAATTTCTTCAGTCTGTTTGTCTTCATCTTGTGTTATCCTGTGTTTACGCTTTCTGTACTCTGAGTTTGTCGTCATTTCATCATGATGACCATGTATGTATTCTGCTATGTTTACCTCTGAGTACTTATTCCGCTGCTAGTAGTTCTTCGCTAAGGAATTTCCTCACGAGCAAATTCCTCAGTGAAGAATTTCATAAAAATCGCCTATTCACCCCCCCTCTAGTCGATATAACGCACTTTCAATTGGTATCAGAGCAAGGTACTCCCTTGTTCTGTGTGATTTTGGTTTAACCGCCTGGAGTTTTAGTTATGTCGACCGCAGGTATGATCAAGGTCTCTGCTGGGTGTCCTACCTTTGATGGGACGGACTACCCCTACTGGAAGAACAAGATGCGCATGCATCTTGAGGCAATTGATAACGATCTCTGGTATGTTGTGGAAAATGGTGTTCCCTTCGTCTCACCCTCACTGAACGCTACCGATGTGAAGAGATTCAAGCAACTTGATTCCCAAGCGAAGAATATCATATGTGGCCATCTGAGTAAAGGACAGTATGGTAGAGTGAGTGCTTTGGAAACTGCTAAGCTTATCTGGGATAGGTTGTCCAAAGTCAATGAAGGAGTTTCAACTCAGCGTGATTCTCGAGTTGATGTTCTTCGCAATCTCTTCAACCGCTTCAGAAGACTCGACAATGAAAATGTTCAGCAAACCTTTGATCACCTCACTGACATCTCAAATGAGCTTCAAGCACTTGGTGCCACTGACATCACCGACCATGAGGTGGTGAAGAAATTGCTGAGATCGCTTGATTCCTCATTTGACACTCTGGCACTGATGATTCAAGAGCGTGCTGATTACAAGTCACTTGACCCCGCTGATATCCTCGAGAGGCTTAACACTCATGAGTTCCAGCTTGCTGAAAATAGAGATCTCTATGGTTCGAGCTACGGCAGATCACGTGCACTGAAGGCCAAGGCAGTATCAGAATCCGAAGATGAAGACTCTAGTAGCAGCCTTGGTGACCCTGAAGAACTGAGTCATGATCTAGCACTGCTTGTGAAGAAATTTCAGAAGTTCTCAAGACGTGGTCGCTTTGGAAAACCCTCAAGGAGCAGTGATTCCTCATCGAGTGACTACAAGAAGAGGCTTTGTCACAACTGCAAGAAACCAGGACACTACATTCAAGATTGTCCTTAGTGGGAAAAGGAATCAAAGAAGAAGAAATACAAGGATTACAGTTCTGATGATGCGAAGAAAAAGAAGAAGTCCTCAAAATCTTCATCGTCAAAATCCTCAAAATCTTCATCTCACAAAAAGAGCAGCTCCAAGAAGGCTCGGGCATTCATTGGCAAGGAAATGGACTCTGAAGCTGAATCTGAGGAACAAGAGGAAGAAGAAGCGTCTGAGGTTTCTGAACCTGGTGTGGCAAGCTTAGCCCTCGCTACTGCATTCCTCAGCAAGTCTATCTTCAACACTGAAGAAAGTGATCTCTCCAGCAAGGCTGATGAAGGAAGTGATGACTATGCTCCCACCTATTGCTTCATGGCAAAGGGTGCTAAGGTACTCAAATACGCCTCCTCTGAGTCTAGTGAGGATGAATCTGATGAAAATCTTAAGCCTAGCTACTCTAAACTTGCTAAGATTGCTGTGCAACAACAAAAGGCTTTTGAAAAGGTTCAAAACATGATAGACAAAAGTGATGATATGTTGGGTGAAGAAATGGATCGCACTAAGGCCTTAACTGAACATCTTCAGAGACTTCAGACCAGGTTTGACAACCTTCAAAGTCATCATAACACTCTCTTATCTGATCATGAGAAGCTTTCTTATGAATATCTTCAAAAGAAGCAAGATCTTGAGAAGCTAAGAGAAAGTTATGAAGATCTTCAGAAGGAGCACGGTTCATTACTCGCTCAACAAATCAGCGCTGCTCAGGAAGAATTTATTCCTCCATGTTTAAAATGCATTGAACGAGAATCTGCTAATTCTTCACCTGAATGTTCAAATGCTTCAAATGTTACAAATTCTTCACCTGTCTCTGCTATCACTAATTCCTCATCTGAGGATATTGCTAGTATTACTGACGATGCAGGACTGAAGGAATTGTACATGGCAGGCATGTACAAAAGCCTCAAAGGGCATCAGACTCTCTGTGATGTGCTTAAAAACAGATCCTCAACAGGAACCCTAGGAAAGAGGGTATTGCCTTTGAGAGGAAACTCAATGCTGATGGTACATATTGGAAGCCTGAACAGTACCCCAAAACCACATGGGTTGCTGTAAAGGGACCTCCAGTTGATCCATCTAATTTATCTGGCTATACATGTGAATCTTCTCATTCTTCTGATGAGTCATTTGACTCCAACTATAAATTGTTCAAAAATCAAAATGGTGAAGTATTTGCTAGATATGTTGGCACTAACTGCAGGAACGGTTCTCCTATGAAGAAAATCTGGGTTCCCAAAAGTTGCCTTGAAAGTCTTCAGGTGAATGTCCTCATGACACCACCTGTGAAGAAAAGGAACCCCAGATCAAATTCCTCAAGAGGATCAAATTCCTCACACGGATCAAAGTCCTCATATGAACATCATCGTGCTAACAACTCTGTTTCGCAGGGAAGAGTCAAGGGCTATGAATATGAGCATTATTCTTCAAATTATTATGTTCATAAGTCCTCAAAGAATTTCTCTGCTTATTCATATGCTTACCCTAACCCCTCTTATGTGAAACGAAATGGTTTGGCTGCTTTGCCACCATTCTCATATGGAGCTCAAAGAATGATGAACTCTTTGCCACCCCTTCAGATGTGGGTGGTGAAAAAAAGAGAACTAATCTCTTCTGCAGAGTCAGGTCTCCAGACGTGCTGTAACGTCTGAAGAATTTGCTGGGGACCTAACAAAAATGCCTGAAAGGACGCAGGCTAACCATGATGAAATGAACTTTCATTTCACACGTCCCCCCTCTGTTTTATCGGTTCTACTGCTTGATGAAATTGATCTGATGAATTGTGATATCATATTCTTCACTACTGAAGTATAAGAGGTTCGTAAGTTGCACTAATTCATCTGCAGGATGATCAACCCAAAGCCACTGAATGGGTACTTGATAGTGGATGTACAAATCACATGACCGCTGACAAGAATCTGTTGATGGATGCTCCCTTATCAGCATCACACATGAAGCATATCATCTTCGCTGATAAAAGCAAAAGTCAGGTATTGGGTCTAGGTAAGGTTGCTATCATAAAGGATCGACACATGGACAAAGTCATGCTTGTTGAGTCCTTAGGATACAATCTTATGTCGGTCTCAATGCTTTGTGATCTTGATATGGTTGTTGTCTTCGGCAAGTATCGTTGTGTTGTGATTATGGAAGCTGACAAATCCAAAGTCTTCGAAGGCTTTAGGAGAGGAGACTTGTATATTGTTGATTTCTCTGCAGATTCACAACCTGCCGTGTGCCTACTTGCAAAAGCTTTAGAAGGATGGCTATGGCATCGACGACTTGGTCATGCAGGCATGAGGAATCTGCACATGCTTGCAAAGAAGAAGCATGTCATTGGCATTGAGAATGTCAAATTCCTCAAGGATCACTTATGCGGTGCCTGTGAAGCTGGAAAGATGACCAAGGCCAAGCATCCAGCGAAGACTATCATGACCACTACTCGTCCATTCGAATTGCTTCACATGGATCTCTTCGGTCCTAACCATTATTCCTCTTTCTCTAATGAAGCATCTCAATATGGTTTTGTTATTGTTGATGATTACTCTCGTTACACATGGGTACACCTTGTCTCTTACAAAACTGAAGTGCAGGAAGTCTTCAAACGATTTTCCTCGAGGGCTTCAACTAACTTTGGTGTGAAGATCAAGCACATCAGAAGTGACAATGGCACTGAGTTCAAGAATTCGGGTCTCGATGACTATCTTGATGAACTTGGTATTACTCATGAATTATCTGCTCCTTATACTCCTGAACAGAATGGCGTCGTGGAGCGCAAGAACAGGACTCTTGCTGAGATGGCTCGCACTATGCTCAATGAGTACAAAACCCCTCGTCGTTTCTGGGTTGATGCAATTGATACTGCGTGCCATATCATCAACAGAGTATATCTTCACAAATTCTTCAAGAAAACTGCCTATGAACTCCTCACTGACAAGAAACCCAATGTGAGTTATTTCAAAGTCTTCGGTGCTAAATGCTGCATTAGAGATCCTCATCACAACTCTAAATTTGCATCGAAAGCACATGAAGGTTTCATGCTTGGTTACGGAAAGGACTCGCACACCTACAGAGTCTTCAACAATGTTCTTCACAAGATTGTTGAAACTGTACATGTGCGGTTCGATGAAACTAATGGCTCGCAAAGAGAGCACCTACCTTCTGTGTTAGATGAACCAGCACCTGAGGAATCGATCAAGCACAAGTCTACTGAAGATATCTTTCCTACTGAAGAATCTGCTGAAGAATTCGTTCCAGAACGTGAAGAACGTCGAGCTGATGCACCTGAAGAAAATGCTGAGGAAATTGATGCTGAAGAAAATGCTGATCAAATTCCTCAACGGCAACTAACTCACCCTCGCGTTGCAAAAGAAGTGCAAGTGGAGAAGATCATCGATGACATTAGAGCACCAGGTCCTCTCACACGCTCAAAAGCTTCACATCTATCTAACTTTTGTGGGCACTTTGCTTTTGTCTCTATCACAGAGCCCACTAAGGTAGATGAAGCATTTCTGGAGCCTGAGTGGATTCAGGCCATGCAAGAAGAATTACATCAGTTCAAGCTCAACAACGTATGGGAACTGGTCAATCGTCCCTATCCTCACAAGCATAACATCATTGGTACAAAGTGGATCTACCGCAACAAGCAAGATGAAAATGGTGTTGTGGTGAGGAATAAGGCACGACTAGTAGCTCAAGGCTACACACAGGTCTTCAAATTCGTCAACAGCGCAATGGCATATTCATATCTCAGGAGAAATACCTCAAGGATGTCCTGAAGAAATTCAGCATGCAAGATTGCAAAGGCATCAAAATTCCTATGCCCACAAATGGTCATCTATGCACTGATGAAAGTGGTACTGACTTCGATCATAAGGTATACCGCTCCATGATTGGCTCTTTATTGTACTTATGTGCATCTAGGCCAGATATAATGCTTAGTGTTTGCATGTGTGCCTGATTTCAAGCTGCACCGAAGGAATCACACCATAAGGTTGTGAAGCATATTCTTCGATATCTAGCTCACACACCAACACTAGGATTATGGTATCCCAAGGGCTCGGATTTTGATCTCATTGGATATACTGACTCTGACTATGCTGGTGACCGTGTGGACCGCAAGTTAACATTTGGTACTTGTCATTTCCTCGGACGATCCTTGGTCTGTTGGTCCTCGAAGAAACAGAACTGCGTATCACTGTCTACTGCAGAAGCTGAATACATTGCTGCTGGTTCTTGCTGTGCTCAACTGCTATGGATGAAGCAAACACTCAAGGACTATGGCGTCAACGTGAAGAATGTGCCTCTCCTCTGTGACAATGAGAGTGCCATCAAGATTGCTCACAACCCAGTTCAGCACTCGAAGAGAAAGCACATTCAGATCAGTCATCATTTTCTTCGTGATCATGTGTTTAAGGGCGACATTTCTATTGAGCATGTGAAGACTGAAGAACAGCTAGCTGATATCTTCACTAAGCCCTTGGATGAGAAGAGATTTAGCAAGTTGCGGTGTGAGCTAAATATCTTAGAGTCTTCGAATGTACTTTGAAAAAGGCACTCATCCTAACACTTATGCAAAATTGATGACTTAGATGTGCAACACATGAAGAAACGTTTTTCTTCAATCAATGAAGAATAACACTCTAAGTGTGAAGAAATTAATGAAGAATTTGATTCTTAGAACCCTATGACAATTGTACGCGGTGTCTGAAATCATCATTCTTACACGGTGGGTCACGCCACCACAAAAGTTGAAAATCCTCAATTTGAGTTTTTCCTCATTTTTGAAATTCCTCAATTTTTCAAATTCTTCAACTTCGCAAATTCTTCATTTTTGCCGTCGTTTTTCTTCATTGACTATATATATATATATATATATATATATATATATATATATATATATATATATATATATATATATATATATATATATATATATATATATATATATATATATGAGTTTATGTCCTCTACAACATTCACTTATAGCTGTTTCTTCAAGTTGAATCTTTTCTGCTAAGTGAATGTGATCAGACCCTTCCCCTCTATGCTATACTCAATCCAGTCTATTCACAAATTCTTCATGTGCGTTCTATTTGAAACTCGTTCAAATTCTTCACTGTGTCCTTGTCAGCTGAAGAAATTGCGAACGGAACGTTAAAACTGATCTTATCCAAACTTTCGTTTTTGCCGCTCAAACCGTTCCACTTCCCACGATGGATTATTTTACTCACCCATGATCTTACACGATCTCCACTACACAGTACGTGGGTGACACATGTCAAGTGAAGGAGAATGGCCAGGGGCATGTTCGTCCTAAATCTTCGGACGAGCAGTTTTTCACTACGGCTATAAATACCCCTCCGTCACCATCCTCACTTCCTTTACCCTGCTCGATCTCACTTCCCCCGCTCGAGCTTCCAAACCCTAGCGCCGCCGCTACTCCATCGTCGCCGGTGAGGAAGAGCTTCACTGCCTCGACCTCGTCGCCGACGTACTCGCGCCGACAGCGGAAATCTTCACCTCCGCCGCCGCCATAGACGTCTTCCTCCGCCAAGTTAGGGCGTGGAAGATCTGCATTGACGAACTTCATTGTTCCAACTCACAGTTCGTCGTGTTCTTCATTCAGGGTAATTAAAAGCTATTTTTACTGCCCTCTTTGATTCGAAGTTTTTCTACAAAATCTTCAAAGGTGTTTTTATTCTTCAAATCCTCACTTGTTCTCTGTTCTTGATTCATTTCCTTAAGTCTAAATTTCTTCAAGATTCCTCAATTGTGTGGATTCTTAATCTATACAACTCTGGAACCTAAGATATATATGGAGCTTAGTGAAATTCCTCAAGACGAATCTGGTCAAATTCCTCAAAACTTGTTCTTTATGAAAAACCCTCTGAGAACGCATATGACCTCTTCAAATTCCTCGCAACTATACTCTGTTCACAGGTACACATGTCCGCTGCTGAATCCTTAGGTTCTCATCAACTTAACTCATTTGCAGCGTTCCTCGAAGAAAAGTTGCATACTTCTTCAGAGAATTCCATTGTTCAAATTCCTCATCTGAAGAAAATGGTTGAAGGTAAAAGGCCACAGAAAGGAGGAAAGAGACCAGAGGTCATGACTGCATTTGAAATCCCTGAGGACATTTATGCTGGGTACTGCACACCTCCTGAAGAAGATAGAAATCAGCGCAAGGTGCGCATACAGAAGATTGAAAGGAGATGGGCAAGAGAATGGAGGGAGTACAGATATGTTACTCCTAAGTACATGAAGAAATTCGCCGTAAACCCTCCATGTCAACGCCCTCCACTGGCACCTGGCCAAGTGGCTGATCCCACTAGCATCAGACGCGGTGAGGATTTTCCTCAGGATTGGGCCAAGTGCCAAGCAAAACTGCAAAGGCAAGGAAGAGATGCAGTGAGGAAATTCAATGAAGAATCTGCTGCTGCTGCTGCCACTGAGGATTCTGCCAAGCCGAGGAAATCAATGATGAAGAAGCCTGCTCGTAAGCCAAGTGCTTCACCTTCAATGCCCTCACGGCCAAGTTCCTCAGCTGCGCCCTCACGGCCAGAATCTTCAAAATCTTCAAAGCAAATTCCTCATGCTGCTCCTGCTCCCACAAAGTCCTCAGCTCCTGTGCATCTGGCCTCATGCCAAAGGACTACAGGCATCTCTATTGCCACTGGAGTCTCCGCTCGTTCTTCGGCTGCACCAAATTCCTCAGCTGGATCTTCCTTGCTGAAGAAAAAGGCTACCGCTGGACGCGGCACTCGCCCAAGTCCTAAGAAGCAAGTGGTCTTCTCTGTTCCGTCTGATGATGATGCTGATGAAGAAGAACTCACTGAAATCATCAGGGACCGCCAAGAAAGGGCTGCTAAAGCCAAAGGCACACCTGTGCCCCTGCTTTTGGATCCAAGGGCGATCCTACACTATATTGATCTCTGGCACAAGGATCCCAACACACCTATGCCTGACTTCAAGCTGACACCTGGCCAAAGTCACATGATGACTCACTTCATCCAAGAGGAGAAGTGGAAATATGATCGGGCCAGAGAGATCAAGAAGACCCAGTACCGCAAAGAGAAGCTACTGAAGAAAAATGTTGTTAAGATGACTCATGATGAACTTGTCAAGATGCAAGCTGAGATCAAAGCCCTCAGCGACAACTTTGACTCGTACTATGCTGATTGGCAAGGAGCCAAGGTCAGATTTGTGAGGCTAACTGATACTTTCACCAAGGGCAAAGCCTCAACACAAATTCCTCAAGCTGAAGCATCTGTCCAACCCACTGAAGAACATGCCAGCACTGCTGACGATGTTCAGACGGCTGAAGAAAATGCCAGCTCGAAGGCTGATGACTCTGCTCCAGCCACTGACGAAATTGCCAGGGCATCCACTAGTGGTGCGCCTGAAGAAAATGAAGAGATCAGGGCAACTGCATCAGTTGTACCTGAAGAAAATGAACCAGATTCCTCAGCTCCACCTGCACCAACTCCAACTCCAATTCTTCCCTCTGCTTTAGATGTGAAGAAAACCAAGGCTGCAGAGCGAGCTGCTGTGAAGAAAAGGAAGGCATCAGCTGCTTCAGAATCTTCAGCTCCCAAGAAGATGAAGCCAATGACAAGCTCATTTGCAAATCCTATTGATGCCATTCCTATCTCCTCCATGCCATCAAAGGACCTTGTTCCTTTTGGTGAAGATTATGCGATCCCAAGTGGATCTGATGAAGAAACTCAGTCTGTTGCTTCCTCAGAGCAGATTGATGAAGAAATTGAAGTGGATACAATCCCTTCAACCCCAATGGTCTCATCACCAATGCCTCAGTTTGATGCTGAAGAGGCTGGTGTTGAAGAAATTGATGATGAAGATGTGGATATTGGAAGCACAACTCCAGTAATGAATGACAACTTTTGGGAAAGTCAGCATCCAAGTTCCCCACTCTTCACCCCACTGCAGCAAATTCCTCACTCCCCTGCACAAACTGTTCAAATGGGCTCTGAAGAAACTCATCCTACTGCACCTGTAAATGAAGGAATTCCAGCCAATGGTGCTGAAGAAACTGCTGCTGAAACTGAAAAGGTGACTGCACCTGAGGAGGAACCAGAAATTCCTCAGCCTGAGGAACCTGAGCTTGTGATTCCTGAGGTTGTGATGCAACTCACTGACACTCCTCTGCCAAGGCCAAAGGATCCATTCTCAAGGAAACAGAAATTCAAGGCTGAAGACTTCTATGGCGAGCACGTATTCTTCACTGAATACAATCCTTATGACTCTGCTCGCATAATGAAAAGGCGTTTCTGGACAGCCAGCCAAGCAAATTTCTATTCCTCAGTACTTTTCAACAAAGACAAAGTCTTCGACCATGCACATATTCCTCACGTGGATATGGAGTCTATGCCGTGCTTCACGCCAGTCCTCAGTGTTCTTCACGACGCTGGGCTGCTTAATTTCTGCACTGATATATGCGATTGGAATGAAGAACTCATTCTTCAGTTCTATGCTACACTGCACATCATTGGCAACTCTGAAGATGTCAATTCATGGGTTCTGGACTGGATGACTGAAAATACTCACTACAAGGCCCCAGCATCTGAATTGCTTCGCTGCCTTTCTCTGAGTCCACCCATTGTAGATGCGCGCTGTGTGTATGATGAACCTGAGCTGTCAAACCACTATATGCAAGTGCTGATGAAGCCTCTGAAGCCAGGGCAATCACCTCGTACCAAATTCCTCGTCAAGGAATTGTTGTATGTGCCTAGGACTGTCTATCGCATTCTGACGAAGACAATAAGTCCCATCAAAGGACACGATTCTTCTGATGAAGAAATTGTTGGCATCATGAAGAATATGCTTTTCAACATCATACATGGTGTTCCCATAAACTTCCATGATTTCTTCATGAGGACTCTGGCCAACATTGCTATGTCACCATTTGAGCTGAAGCCTTATGCACCTTGGATTATGAGATTCATCAGGACAAGGTCTTCACTCAACTACAAGGCTGAAACCTTCAACCACTGCAGCTACTTGCCTCCTATTGAAGTCCTCAAAAGGACATTTTCCTCAGCTGACGAAAAGGGCAAGGCCACTGCTGTGATAGATGAAGGCATTCGTCCATTGGATGGTCAATTTCGCAAGGCTGCCTCTTATTCCACCAATGATGACTCTGCCACACATGATTTTACTGCTAATACTGCCAAGACAAATCCTCAAGCCACAGCACCCAGGGTGATGACTGATCGTGAGTTACTCCTCAGTCTTCATCAAAACGTTGATCGCAATCACAAATGGGTCAAGCGTCAGTTTGGTTCAATTCTTCACAACATGACTGCCACACATAATGTAGTGAAGAAAAACCATTACTACCATCATGAAACCCTCAACCGCACCTGGGCTGTTCTATCTCAAGTTTATAGTGCCGAAGATTTGGAGAACATGGGCCTCAAAGAAGAATTTGCCTGGTCGGCACCTCCGCCGAAGAAATTCAAGAAGGTCAAGGTTCCTTCTCTGGTGGCCAGTTCATATTCTTCATCGCGCGACACTGATGAAAATGAAGACTTAGACGACACTGCAGCAGGCCCTACTTCAACAACCGACCCCAACAACGCTGGCGCTCCTCCATCAACTTGAATATCTTCAGGGGCGTTAGTCCTCAGTTTCGATCCTTTTGGTCATTTGATGACAAAGGGGGAGAAATCTGAGTTAGTCTTCAAGCGGGTCTATAATAAGGGCATTTTTTTAAGTTACAACTCTCGTTCTTCCGAAACTTTTATTGGATCGAGTTGTAATCTTAAACCCTATGGTGCTCGGTGCTCTGATACTTTTGTTGCACTATGCTTTGATACTTTTGATGCGCTACTCTGCATGCTTATTCCTCATTAATATTATCGCACGCATGCTGATTTGCATCAGGCACCATATTTCATCATGCATTTCAAATTCTTCACAGTATATATATCAAATGTGTGTATGAATTACAAGATATAGGGGGAGATCTCCATGATTCAACTCTTCAAGTGTGCATTGCTTCAAAAGCAAATTCCTCACTATGCACATCTTTAGGGGGAGTTCTTCTATATCTTGCAATCAAATTCCTCAATATTAGCTTCTACACTTCATATATTTATCCCCGTTGAAAACTTAACCTATGTTGTCATCAATCACCAAAAAGGGGGAGATTGTAAGTGCATCTAGTGCCCCTTAGTGATTTTGGTGTATTGAAGACTTATAGGTTAAGTATCTAATGCGTTTATGAGTGTACACAGGTCTATAAGTCTATGAGGAGTTTGATATTTACAGTGAAAGTCGACCCCTAAAAATGAAGTACTTCAACTGAAGACTTTGATATTTTGAAGACTTTCTGAAGACTTTGAAAGTGAAGAAATTGGTGTGACCTTGAAGACTTGGTATTCATTCGAGGAACATGAAGCGTGAAGACGTTTGTTTTCGTAGTTTCATTTTCTCTTTCTTGAGTCATAGGAAACACCGTACTGTTAAAGGGGGTCGAGGAAATACTAAGGAGAAAATTTCCATGTGATGCTCAACTCAAATCCTACACCTACCAATCCCTTCGAGTGAAGCCATTGGAAATCTCATACAGTTCAGTCAATTTCTTCAGTGACAGAGACGCAGTTCTTCTGGTCACTGAGGACTTTGCTCTGACTAAGGAGTTAGGAATTCGCCAGTGCGAATTGCCTACACAGTGAGGAACATGATAGCCCTAAGGAATTTGTACTCCAAATTTCCGACCGTTGCTGTGCTACGCGCCAGCTGTCCTAAAATATCTTGTCCACCTAACGGTCATATCATTGAAGGGCATTTATGTCTTATCATGTCGTGCTGCTCCCTAGGCTATAAATAGCCGCCCCCTACAACCACTAGCTAGTTGCTGCTCCGCGAGAACTTGACACTTGTCATTTGAGAGCAACCCATCCTCCGAGGACTTTGAGCGAAAATCATCAAGTGAGGAAAATCCAAATCCCAAACCCAAAACACCTACAAACCCAAAGTGATTGAGCATCACTGAAGAGATTGATCCTGCGTGGATCCGACGCTTGTTACCTTTGAAGACTGTGTTTCTTCCAGACGGTTAGACGTCAAGGTCTAGAGCATCCAAGAGGAATTGTGGATCGCCGAGTGACCAAGTCTGTGAAGGTTTGGAAGTCACCTGAAGACTTACCACGAGTGATTGGGCGAGGACTGTGTGTTCTTAGCTCAAGGAGAATACGGTGAGGACTTGGTGTCCCGAGCTGCGTGCTCAGGACTGGGTGTCCGGGACTGTGTGTCCTCGAGTTTAAATACTCAGCCGCTCCAACCAGATGTACAACTGAGGCAGCAGTTGGAACTGGTCTACCAAATCATTGTCTTCACCAAGCTTACTGGTTCTATTTCCTCAACACTTTCATTTCCTCATTACTGTGTTGTGTATTTGTTCATATCTGTGTTTGAAAACTATGACTGAAGACTTTCTCTCAATTTCCTCAGTTCAATTTCTTCAGTCTGTTTGTCTTCATCTTGTGTTATCCTGTGTTTACGCTTTCTGTACTCTGAGTTTGCCTTCATTTCATCATGATGACCATGCATGTATTCTGCTATGTTTACCTCTGAGTACTTATTCCGCTGCTAGTAGTTCTTCGCTAAGGAATTTCCTCACGAGAAAATTCCTCAGTGAAGAATTTCATAAAAATCGCCTATTCACCCCCACTCTAGTCGATATAACGCACTTTCACGCCGCATCAAGCAGCAACCTAGGGAGACCCTACAAAAGTACATCCAGCGCTTCAACAGTGCGCGCCTCAAGATCCCCAGGGTGTCCGAGGAAGCCATCAATTCGGCCTTCTCCGATGGCGTGCGCGATGTCAAGATGAAGGAGGAGCTGGCGATGCATGAAGACCTCTGCACCTCCCTGGAGCTGTTCAACTTGGCGACCAAGTGTGCCAGGGCTGAGGAGGGACATCTCTCCCTCCTCGAGCTGCCTGCCGCAGACCCAGAAGAGAAGAAGCCCAAGGCCAAGGACGTGAAGCGCAAGGGGCTGCCGTACTCGCGGCGGAACCAGACACCAAGCGGGGCAAGGATCTGCCCGAATCCTCCAGGGGCAGTCGGTACTGCGTGTACCACGACCTCCACACCCACAACACCAATGAATGCCAAGAACTCCGCGCCGTGCGAGAAGGAAGAATCGGCCGACGCCCTGACCGTGCTGACCGGGGCTACGGCCGAGGAGGAGGAAGAAACCCAGGACGCTGGGAAGATCGTGGCCCGCGCCAAGGGTGGCGCGACCAACCTCGCGAGGACCGCTGGCGGGACCCGCCTTGCGAGGGGGACTGGAGGGATCAGCCTCGTGAGGATCGCCCTCATGGCAACCCAGGCATGCCGCCGCTGCCACCTCAGCCAAGGAGGAACGAAGACCGCCACCAAGACGAGGGGGCTGGGGGCTTCCAAGAGCCGCGCGCAATCGCCTGCATCCTGGGCGGAGCTCAAGCCCCAGCCTCTCAACGTATCTTCAAGCAGTTTGCCCGCGAAGTGAATGCAGTCCTCCCCAAGCTCGAAGCAACGCGTCCCCTTAGGTGGTCAGCGTGCGCCATCACGTTCAGCTCGGCAGACCAACTCAAGTGCGCGGCCACAGCCGGAGTCCTCCCGATGCTTTGTTCCCCAGTCATCAGCAACGTTCTGGTCACCAGGACCCTCATCGACGGTGGAGCAGGGCTCAACGTCCTGTCCGTGGAAACATTCATCAACCTCCAAGTGCCCTATGACCAGCTTCAGCCAACCAAGCCTTTCTCCGGAGTCACCGACGGCTCCACAGTCCCAATCGGGCAGGTCCGCCTCCCCGTCACCTTCGGGGCCCGCAGCAACTACCGCACCGAGATCATCGACTTCGACGTAGCCCACATCCTCCTACCGTACAACGCCATCCTCGGGTACCCAGCGCTGGCCAAGTTCATGGCTGTGACCCACCACGGCTACAACGTCCTCAAAACGCCGGGAAGTGGCGGCGTCATCACAGTGCCCTGTGAAGATAAGGACGCAGTGTGTTCCCTGGAGCAAGCCTTTCAGGCCGCGTCGCTAGAAGACCCAGATTGCGGAAGCAGGAGGCTTCCTGAGACCACCCCCAAGAAGAAGAAGACGTCGTTAGGGTCAGTCCCTCAGGAGGCAGGCCCTTCAGGGCCCGTGTCTGCCCAGGGGGACCCTCCTTCCATCGCATAGGAAAGCGCGCCCGGCGCCCTCCTCAGGCAGGGCTCGGGGGCTCTCACCTGGAGGGCCACCGACCTTGCCAGGGTCACGAGGGACGCGCTTGGGCACCATGTGGAGTCGTGCTTCGAAGCGCGATTCCCTCGAGAAGGAGCCAGGCGAGGAAGGTAAGACCAGCAGGAGTTCGTTAACAAGGCCATTCAAGAACTACAGGAGTCAAGGATCATGAGAGGTTGCCGTCGTCCACCAGCTGTGGCTCCACATCCAGGCGAGGATGGTGAGCTGCGCGTCTGTGTCGACGTACCAGGGCTCAACCAGATCGCCACGACGGAGCGCCTTTGGCCCTCCCGAGTGGGGTGCTGCGGAGGACCGCCCCACAGCTATGTTCGCATGCCTCACGGCCTGCCGAGCATGGCTGCGGCGTACCAGTGCCTCATGAGGAGCATCTTGGAGGCTTAGGAAGACAGGCGTTCTGCGGCTCTGGCGGAGATGGAGACAGCCCGCGAGGAGCCATCAGTGCCTCTGGAGCCTCCCGAGGCCCCAGGGCCTGGGGGCTCATGAGGATCGGCTTCCGCAGCCCATCGAGTCTGCTGCACCAACGCCACTTCACCGATGACATCTTCAGGTGACATCTTTCAAGTTTCATTCCCAGCTGGGAGCGCCCTCCCAGGGTTGCGTCACTCCCAGGCCGCGTGGCTCCGTCCCCGTGGCATGTATCCCTCTTTATTTTCTTTAGTCGTTAGCTTGCTTTGCTGGGGGTGCCCCTCGGGCTGCATCATCCCCAAGCTGCTCGGGCTAGGCCCAGCGGCGTGTATCTCCCCTGCGTTTATTTCCAATTATGCATTCGCCTATCATGCTTGATTACTTGATGCCGTCCATGGCACCGCTTCTTCTCCATGTCGACCACTTGCACGTTAAAGGGGGGGTGCCTGAGCATCGCGACTCAGGGCTCTTACTGGCTCTCCGGCCCTCACCCTCTGGCCTTGTCCACGGCATCGCGACCTGGCATACCAGCGACGGCTGAGACAAGCTCGAGGGCCGGGACCCGAGGACGTAGAGTGCCGGCATCTAACCAAATTTTGTAGGAACACATCTCAAGATACGGCCCAGTGCCAGGCGCAACCCGCCTAGAGGTAGGGCCTCGTGAGTCCCGCGCTGGCTCACAGGTGCCCAGATACACCTCACCTAGCCCTACCGTGCCGGCCATGTGTCAGGGCGGGGCTGTACACGCCCCGGGGGATCCTCCCGAAGGGGGGCCCCTCCCGCGTACCAGTGGAAGCACCATGCTCCGCGCTGGCTGACGACACTGCCGAGGAGCGGCTATGCCCGTACACATACGGAAGCGCTATGCTCCGCGCTGGTGATAAACAACTGAGGGTGGCCTCCGGGCCGCGTCAACCTCAGGGAGCCCAGAGCTCAGTGGCTGGCCTCTTCGCAACGCCTCCCCTCGTGAGCGCCGCGCGAGGGGGCTAGGCACGGGGGCTACGACTGGGTCACGCCCAGACGTACGCCGCCCAGCCAGGCCCCTCGGGGCTGGTTCGTCACGCGTCTCTCCCCGAGCGGAGCCAAGGTATGAAGGACGTTTGAGCGTCAAGGGGGACCCCTGAGCATCGCGACTCAGGGGCCTAACTGGTCCCGTAGCCCCTCACTCCTTAGTTCCGAAAGGCTATGCTGGGTGAGGTACGCGCGGGGCCGGGCTCTGCAGACATAGAACGGTAGCCCCGCTTACATCTCGCCTCATCACCCGCTGTTCGCGCGTCAAGGGGGACTCCTGAGCATCGCGACTCAGGAGCCTAACTGGCTCCGTAGCCCCTCACTCCTTAGTTCCGAAAGGCTATGCTGGGTGAGGTACGCGCGGAGTCAGGCTCTGCAGAAATAGAACGGAAGATACACCTACATCACGCTTCCCTACTTGTTGTTCGTGCGCCAAGGGGGACTCCTGAGCATCGCGACTCAGGAGCCTAACTTGTCACGTAGCCCCTCACTCCTTTGGTCCCGTCCTGGTTTCCGGTCGGGGCTAATGCTAGGTGAGGCACGCGCGGGGCCGGGCTCCGCCGGCGTAGAACACAAGCAAGTAGGGAAGAAGAACATAAAATTCAAGGAACTTAAAAGCAAATATTACAGTCCATACTGTCGTCTTCGTACCAAGCGCAAGTTTAAATGCCTCCCCGAGGCGTGGTGCATGTGCAGGAACTAAAAGAAGAACAGGAGCAGTAGCGGAGTCACTTGTTGGCGGTGGAGCAGCGCGGAGTGGCTTGGCCTCATGGAGCAGCAGGACCGGCAGCGCCTTGCTTCGGCTTGGTGCTGAAGGCCCGAAACTTCCCCAGCAGCGCCTCCACGCGCCCCTTCACGGCTTCGACAGCAGCGGCAGCACCCTCGCCGCTCACCGGCTCCAGCAGGCTGTCGAGGTCGGCGCTGGGATCGCGAAGGTAGATGTGGGCGAAGAGCCGCGTCAGCGCAGCAGAAGACAGGACACGCGCCTCGGCCTCGGCCGTGGGGCCGATGCCGATGGCGGGGCCGTCCCCATCACCGGCTAGCGGGCTATCCAGGCCGCTCTCGTAAAGCGTCTTCAGCGAAGCGCGGGCATCTTTCTCCATGTCCGCGAAGGCCACGCGATCCTCGGCGAGGACCCGGGCCTTGGCGTCCAGTTCGGCCTTCATCACCTCCAGCTCCTTCTTCAACGCGCTTAGGTGGCCGCGGCGCTTCTTGAGCTTGGCCTCCCGGTCCTCGAGCGCCGCCTCGCGAGCCTTCGCCCCCTTTTCCTGCTCTTGGCGAAGGTGGACCTCCTCCGCAAGTCGGCCTCGCAAGCCTTGCAGCTCGTCGTCCAACTCCTTGCAGCGACCACGGACTCCAACCACCTCTCCCAGGGCCGCGTCTCGGGCAGCCTTCGCCTCTAGGGTGGCCTCTCTCTCTTCGTCACAGGCCGTCGAGGCCTGAACCAACGCCGCCTGAATCGAGGCATCAGAGCGAATCCACCCCGAAGCCAGTTCCAGGCGCCCGGCCACCAGGCGAGGGTCGGCGCCGAGAAGATCCTGCCGCAGCCGGTCCAGTTCAGCAACGGCGCGCTCCAGGATGGAAGAAGAAGGCGGAGAAACATCAGTACGCTCCAAGACAACAGGAGGAGTTGGGGAAGCAGTGGTCGGTGGAACGGGAGGAGAAGATAGCGACGGCGAGGCCGCAGTGTCCCGAGGCGGAGTCCGCTGCGCCTCCCCAGCCATAGCAGCGGCGACAGACAAGGGCACCTCGGGGGTCACTTGAGCCATGGGGGCTGTCGCCCCAGCAAGATCAGCCAAGCCCCGCAAGGACGAGCGGGCAGGAGAGGCTCGCGCGTCACGGTCACCCTCCCCCGCAGGCGGAGGCGCCGCCGTAGATGAGGCCTCAGGAGCTCCCCTCAGCTTCTTCGCCATGGGCGCCAGCCTACCCAAGAGAAGCAATCATCAAGCCTCGACGGCGGGACGAGAAACCAAAGATCAAGGATCAAGCACTTACGGGTCGTCGCCAGAAGGCTCTAGCTGCCTCCTGCCATACATGAAGCCCGAGAGCCGGCTGGAAGGGTCGACCTCTGAAGCAGAAGGCGCGTCAACGGTTTCCTTGGAGTCAGGACGGACCCACGGGGAATCAACCCGGTCCTGCCCTTCTTCGGGACCGGGGGTGAGCTCTCGCTGCCCATCACGTCATCGCTATCATCATCATCATCGCTCAGCGAAAGGCGGAGAGTGCGGGGCTTGCGCTGGGGAGGGGGATCCCTGGAATCTCCGTGAGTTGCCTCAGAGTCAATACCTTCCTCCCGCTCCTCTTCGCCCCCTCTCCGCTTGAGTCGTCGGAAGACAGGTCCACAGGTCCCTCGGGGGCCACCACGGGCACGGGCCCGACCCCGTTGAAGACGGGCATGGACTTCACCACTTGCTCCCAATCGTCGCAAAGGAACAGGGGCGAGGGTGCGCCCTCCAACCTTGCTACGTCGCCCCCGGCCAGGGATTGGAGAACCGCGGTCACATCCTCTTCGCCCACAGCTTCGGGGCTCGGATGAGGCCTCGACATCGGGGGAGAGTACTGCCGAAGCGGTGCCAATTGGTGCTCCAGGAACTCCCTCAGCAGCGACGCCCCGGTCAGCTTCGCCGCTGCCATGCTGGCCGGCTTCAAGTCGGCGTCCATCTTCGCCAACGCCGATTTCGCGCGGGGATCCGTGAGCTCCGCTCGGCACCAGTCGCTAGAACTCACGGGCGGCTCCGTGGGGAGGATCAACCGAGGATGGATGCACCCGGCGTCCACCAAAACCCACTTGCTCCGGAAGCCCTCGATCCTCTTCCCCGGATTCGAAATGGCCATGGCACTGCCGCACGCGACGAAGCCCGCGCACGCAGAAGGGGAACCACGGGAAGTCCGGAGGTAGAAGTAGTGGCGCAGCAAGGCCACTGAAGGCTGCACCCCCACATGAGCCTCGCAGTAGTAGGCAAAGATCGCCAGAAGAAGGATGGAGTTGGGGTGGAGATGCAGAGCTTGCAAGTTGTAATGGCAGAGGATGGAGAGGAAGAACTCAGAGAAAGGAGGCACCAAGCCCGCAGTAATAGAGCTTACGAAAAGAGGATAGAAGGTGCTCCCTCAGCCCTCCGGGGTTGCGGAGCCGACCTTGAACACCTGCGCCCCGTTGATGCCCTGCGCCGCCGCCATCCGGTGCAGTCAAGCGAGGCTCGCCTCCGACACGTTGGGCGAGTCCAAAGGAGGCGAGAACCAAGCTTCAGCCGGGGGCTGGCGAGGCACCATAGCTACCTAGGTCAAGCAGATGGAGCAGATCTGGAAGCTTGGAGGAAGAGAGGAGAGGCGCAAGAAAGGGGATCTGAGCAGCGGCCGAAGAAGGAGAAGAGCAAGGCCGGAGCGGATGCCACGCCTTTAATAAACCGCGCAGTTGCAAAAGCACCCACGTCCAATCAACCGCCACGCGGCGCCCAAGGCCGCAGGCTGTTAGGGCCCGCGGCGCTTCGCCCTTGCCCTTTCGCCTCTCGGCACGGCCAAGTCCATGCGCGCCTTGGGCCCGGGGGCTACTGTCGGTGTTCTAGGAACCGGGGTCCTCAGACTTGCCTACCTGCGGCCTGCGGCGTGGCTCAAATGGGGGCCCAGTGTGGCCCATCTTCATCAACACAAGACTCAAGACCCTCGCGAGGGGCCAAGCCTCGCGAGGCGGACGACACGGCGCTTCCTCAGGCGCGGCTTCCTCAGGCTGGCTTGCGAGGAGGCAGAGAGATCAAGGTGGGGTACCTCGCGAGGTGCCCATGATGCAAGCCATGACGATCGTGGGTGCCAGGCGGGCGCCAGCCCATGCAGCGTCCCCCTTTCCACTTTGGTGCAAAGGGGGCAAGCGCAGGCGAGAGGATCAAGCAAAGGCACCCATTTCGGTGCAACGAGACCAAGACCAGTCCAACGGTGGGAAGGAGGTCACCATGGAGCCCAGAACGGCGTCACCACAGGGCCTTTGGCAGGCGAAGACCAACTTTAGTCAGGATAAGTGTACCATATGTTCCCCTTCGAATTAGCCAATTGTTGGCGCCCTTCCCGCTCAAATATTTGGGAAGAGGCCCAGGGCTTTTGCCTATAAATAGGACTAGCCACCCCCAGGGTAGGGGGATCGATCCACGAACGGAGCTAGCAACACACCTAGAGAGTGAGAAGGGCGATTGAACTCCCCCAGTAGTTCATACCCTAGCCAAGAACAGACCCTCGCGAGGCTGTTCTCCCTTGTACTGTTCATCCTCATCAGCCCAAGAGGCAATCCAGCCACCACAAACTAGAGTAGGGTATTACACCACAACGGTGGCCCAAACTAGTATAAACCCTATGTCTCTTGTGCTGTTCGTTCTGTAGTTTAGATCCTTGCGAGACGGAGAGGTAGAGGGCATAATCTCCGCGCGCACCCGAGAGTTCGAACCTTAAGGGTTTGCCGGAACCCGTGATCCGACAATATCCTAGTAATCCTTCCAATAATTATGGAAATTCCTACAACAACTCTTATGGAAATTATAATAAGATGCCCTCTGAATTTGAGAGTCGTGTTAAAGAGTTTATGAATTCACAAAAGAATTTTAATGCTTTGCTTGAAGAGAAATTGCTTAAAGTTGATGATTTGGCTAGGAACATTGATAGAATTTCTCTTGAGATTGATTCTTTAAAGCTTAGATCTATTCCTCCTAAGCATGATATCAATGAGTCTCTCAAAGCTATGAGAATTTCCATTGATGAGTGCAAGGAAAGAACCGCAAGGATGCGTGCTTCAAAAGATGCCTTTATTAAAGCGTGTTCTTCCAATACCTATGAAAATCAAGGTGAAGATCTAAAAGTTATTGATGTGTCCCCTATCAAATCTTTGTTTCGCAATATGAATCTTGATGAAACTTGAAAGTGCTAGTTATCGACTAGAGGGGGGGGGGGTGAATAGGCGATTTTTATGGAAGTCTTCAAAACATGGAAGTTTCGAAGACAAACTATAGAAATGAACCTATTGAAATGCAGCGGAAGATAAACTACACTAAGCAAGCCATAGTCAAGTGTGAAATAACGTGAGAGTACGAAGACTAATAGCAGCTAGGTAGTAAGGATCAGGATGGAAGATAGTATGAAGCCAAACAACAATAGTAGTCACGCAATGAAGTCAAACAGATACAACAAACAGGCAATGACTTCACGAAGACAAACTATAAGTAAAGGGAGGGAGAAGATAGAACCAGTAACTTGTTGAAGACACAGGATTTGTTGGACCAGTTCCAGTTGCTGTGACAACTGTACGTCTGGTTAGGGAGGCTGAGATTCAACTCAGAAGACCTCGTCTTCACCTTATTCCCCTTGAGCTAAGGACACACAGTCCTCGCCCAATCACTCTGGTAAGTCTTCAAGGTAGACTTCCGAACCTTCACAGACTTCGTTCACCGGCAATCCACAATGACTCTTTGAAAGTGCAACTATCACTGGGTGGTTTTGGTAATTCCTAACAACATATACCCCATTGAGCTAACATTATTCCTAGATGAATATTTCAGGAAAAGCTCAATGGATGGCATGGCATGGATGAGGAAAGTGGATCCCTCAAAATTATAAGGACAAAGGATTGGCTCAAACTTCAAGATCAAGACTCTACATTTTATATTTTAGTGATCCAAGATCACATTGAGTCTATAGGAAAAGCCAATACTACTAAGGAGGGATGAGGTGTTGCTTAATGATCCTCTTGCTTCATGTGCTTAGTGATATGCTCCAAAACCCTCAACTATCTTCCCACATCCACATTTGACCTAAACAAAAAGTCAAACTCGGCCCCACCGATTCTTTCCATCCGGCGCCACCGAGTTTCACATGTCATAGCCATTGCCACAAACCCTAGCAATTTGGTTTCACCGACAGGGATCTCGGTCTCACCGAGATGGGATTGCAATTTCTGTGTTTCCCTTCGTAACGTTTCGATATAACCGAAGTGAGCGATCGGTCCCACCGAGATTGCAATGTAAACTCACTGTTTCCTTTTCGTAACATTTCGGTCTCTCCGAAAAGACCGGATCGGTCCCATCGAGTTTACCTGACCAACCCTTGGTTACCTTATTACCAAAATCGGTCCCACCGAGTTTGTGTAATCGGTCACACCGAGATTACGTTATGCCCAAACCCTAACCATATCGGTCCTACTGAGTTGCATCTCAGTCCCATCGAAAATCCTAACGGTCACTAGGTTTGCTGAATCGGTCCGACCGAGTTTAATGATTCGGTCCCACCGAGTTTGGCAGATTGTGTGTAACGGTTAGATTTTGTGTGGAGGCTATATATACCCCTCCACCCACTCTTCATTCGTGGAGAGAGCCATCAGTACACATCTACACTTCCAATACACATGTTCTGAGAGAGAACCTCCTACACTTGTGTTGAGCTCAAGATATTCCATTCCTACCATATGAATCTTGATATCTAGCCTTCCCCAAGTCGCTTTCCACTCAAATCTTCTTTCCATCAAATCCAAATCCTGTGAGAGAGAGTTGAGTGTTGGGGAGACTATCATTTGAAGCACAAGAGCAAGGAGTTTGTTATCAACACACCATTTGTTACTTCTTGGAGAGTGGTGTCTCCTAGATTGTCTAGGTGTCACTTGGGAGCCTCCAACAAGATTGTGGAGTTGAACCAAGGAGTTTGTAAGGCCAA
This sequence comes from Aegilops umbellulata, assembly GCA_032464435.1. Lineage (NCBI taxonomy): Eukaryota > Viridiplantae > Streptophyta > Magnoliopsida > Poales > Poaceae > Aegilops > Aegilops umbellulata. The sequence goes on from CP136054.1 coordinate 382,564,085, forward strand.
GGAGATCGCCTACTTCATGAAGATCTACCGCTAGTGAGGCAAGTCCTCCATGGGCGACGACCATGATGGAATAGACGAGGTTGCTTCTTCGTGGACCCTTCGTGGGTGGAGCCCTCCGTGGACTCGCGCAACCATTACCCTCCGTGGGTTGAAGTCTCCATCAACGTGGATGTACGATAGGACCACCTATCGGAACCATGCCAAAAACATCCGTGTCTCCAATTGCGTTTGAATTCTCCAAACCCTTCCCTTTACATTCTTGCAAGTTGCATGCTTTACTTTCCACTGCTCATATACTCTTTTGCATGCTTGCTTGAATTATGTGGAGATTGCTTGACTTGTGCTAAGATAGCTAAAATCTGCCAAGAACTAAAATTGGGAAAGGCTAGATTTTTATTTGGTCAAGTAGTCTAATCACCCCCCTCTAGACATACTTCCGATCCTACAAGTGGTATCAGAGCTTTAGTCTCCATTTGCTTTGATTTCCATAGCTTTTGGTGGTCATAGCCTTGGTTTCACAACCTAGGAGAGTATGGCGTCTAGCGAGGGAAATTACTACCGTAGAGGTCCTTACTTTGATGGTACTAATTTTGCTAGTTGGAAGCATAAGATGAAAATGCATATTCTTGGACATAACCCTGTCGTTTGGGCTATTGTGTGTGTTGGCTTGCAAGGTGACTTCTTTGATGGGAAAGAACCAAACCGTGAAGCTACCGCAGAAGAGTTGAAGATGCTGCAATACAACGCTCAAGCTTGTGATATTCTCTTCAACGGATTGTGCCCCGAAGAATTCAACAAAATCAGCCGTATTGAGAATGCAAAGGAAATTTGGGATACTTTGATCGATATGCACGAAGGTACCGACTCCGTCAAGGAATCCAAATTGGATGTGCTTCAAAGTCAACTTGACAAGTTCAAAATGAAGGATGGTGAAGGTGTCGCTGAAATGTACTCTAGGCTTGCTCTTATCACAAATGAGATTGTCGTCTTAGGGAGTGAAGAGATGACCGATAGATTCATCATCCCGAAGATCCTAAGAGCCTTGGATGGAAAATATGATACCGTGTGCACATTGATCCAAATGATGCCCAATTACAAAGATCTCAAGCCAACGGAAGTCATTGGAAGAATGGTTGCTCATGAGATGTTACTCAAGGATAAAGAGGAACTTCACAACAAATCAAGTGGTGCTTACAAAGCCTCATGTGAAGCCCCCACATCATCAAGTGAGAAGCAAACCTTCAATGAAGAATTCAACTTAATGGTGAAGAACTTCAACAAGTTCTACAAGAGTAGAAGCAAAGATAGAAGCTCCAAGTCAAGGTCGTATAATGACAAAAGATCTTCTAGTCGAGAGCGAAACTGCTACAATTGTGGAAGACCCGGACACTATTCCAATGAGTGTACGGCTCCCTACAAGAGAAGAGAAGACTCTCCCAAAAGAAGAAGTAGAAGAGAATAATCACCATCTAGAGAAAGAAGGAGTAGAGATGAACGTTATGAACGAAGATTTCGGCATTCTAGGAACGGGGGTCCCCAGACTTGTCTGCCTGCGGCCCGCGGCGTGGCTCAAAAGGGGGCCCAGCACGGCCAATCTTCATCAACACGGACCCAAGACCCTCGCGAGGGGCCAAGCCTCGCGGGGCGGACGACACGGAGCTTCCTCAGGCACGGCCTCATCAGGCTAACTCACGAGGAGGCGGAGAGATCAAGGCGGGGTACCTCACGAGGTGCCCGTGACGCAAGCCATGATGACCAAGGGCGCCAGGCGGGCGCCAGCCCGCTCAGTGTCCTCCTTTCCTCTTTGGTGCAAAGGGAGCAAGCGCATGCGAGAGCATCAAGCAAAGGCATCCGTTTCGGTGCAACGAGACCAAGACCAGCCCAACGGCAGGGAGGAAGTCATTGTGGAGCCCAAGCCAACGTCACCACCAGAGCCTTTGGCAGGCAAAGACCAATTTTAGTCAGGATAAGTGTACCAGATGTTCCCCTTCAAAATGGCCAATTGTTGGCGCCCTTCCCGCTCAATATTTGGGAAGAGGCCCACGGCCTTTGCCTATAAATAGGACTAGCCACCCCCAGGGTAGGAGAGAGGAATCTATCCGCAAGCAAGAGGGCGGCAATCAGATCAGAATCAGAGAGAGAGAGAGAGAGAGAGAGAGAGAGAGAGAGAGAGAGAAGGGTGACTGAACTCCTCCTAGCATTTCATCGCCCCAGCCAAGAACAGACCCTCGCGAGGTTGTTCTTCCTTGTATTGTTCATCATCATCAGCCCAAGAGGCAATCCACCGCGCCACAAACTGGAGTAGGGTATTACACCACAATGGTGGCCCGAACCAGTATAAACCATGTGTCTCTTGTGTTGTTGTTTCCATAGCTTAGATCTTAGCGAGGCGGTGGGGTACCGGTAGGTAGGAGGCGAAATCTCCGCGCGCACCCCAGTGTTCGAACCTCAAGGGTCTGCCAGAACCTGAAATCCGACATTTGGCGCGCCAGGTAGGGGTGCGCCGGAATCCACCTTCTACCGCTTCGTGTCCCGTAGCGTCGTCATCACCATGTCCGGCGACCAGGCGGGCAACCCAGATCCTTGGGCGGCGTGGCCCGCCCGCACAGAGCCGCTCGCCTGGTTGACCCCGTGCCCCAGGCAGCTCGCGGTCCATAGGGCTCTACGGGCCGCGGGCGACGCAGACATGCTTCGACAGCTCTCACACCGCGGCAGGCGCGGTCGGCAGCAAGGGCCTCCAATCATGCCGCGACCACGACACCGTACACCCGCCGGGAGCGGGCGAACTCGAGGGCCACGCTCACGGTGGCCCGAGAGCTGCTGCAGTGCAGGCTGCTGGAGGGCGGCCGTGACGTGTTGCTGGAGCGGGTAGCAGAGCTCCTGGGCTTTGCCGCCTCGGGGGCTCACCCCTTCTGCATCCAGCTCCCATCTCAAGCACAGGGCGGCCTGTGTGGGGGCTCCGCACGCGCTCGCGGGCTCCAAGGCTACTCCAGGGCCAGCAAAGTTGTCGGCACCGGACCGGCGGCGGCACTGCCCCCGCTCCCGGTCCGCGAAGAAGAAGGACTCGACGCGGCCCATGGCCCCAGCGGGCAGCCGCGCTACCACCCCAGGGTGGGCGCGTCAAGCAGAGCTGTATGGCACGCGGAGCACTACGGCGTGGCCTTCGGGATGACGACGCTAGAAGAATACCTGCCCCACATGGTGGACCAAGGGCACCCTCACAAGGGCGAACAAGGCTCGCTCCTCAGCCCAAGCTGGGGGGACGAGGCGCCAGAAGCTGAGCTCTTCCAGGAGCGTCGGGATGGTCCCACTGGCCACGCTGGAGGCAACGAATATCGGGTACCGCTAATTCCTCAGGAGCAGGCATACGCTAATCATGGATCGCAGGAGGTGCAGGTCGCCACAGCAAGCAGCTGCCCCGCTCCCACAGTCTCCTACCCCTCGGGAGGAGGGTGCAGGGGGCTGCAGGAGAGGGGCCGAGATCCGACATCACCACCTTCGGTGTTCGGAGCAAGGCGTTCTTAGGAGGTAGGCCCTCTACTGGGGAGGTGCCTCAGGGCCTGCCCCTGGCGGAGGACCCGTGGTCGTCGGGGGAACCGCTGGCGACCGCTCTACCCCATCGGCGGCGTCCTGGTTTTCGGTCGTCGTCGATGGCACTAGAGTGTGGCGTAAGGAGGGGCCCTCGTCTGGCGATATGGAGCAAGGTCGGTACCTGTGAAGAAGGCCCAGAGCCTGTGAAGCTCGCCGCCCGTGACATTCTCACATAATAATGAGTGGGGTTGTACACGCCCCGGAGTCTCAAGGGTGCCGGCCTCAGGCCCTGGGGCTCCCTCCCATGCCCAGTGGCAGCGCTTAGCTCTGCCCTGGTGAGAAGACATCCAAGACTAGATTAGGTGCTGGACGCAGCCTTTTGTCTGCTTTCATTGCCTTTCCCTTTGTGTCGGTGTCAAAACCGGCGGATCTCGGGTAGGGGGTCCCGATCTGTGCGTCAAGGTCGGATGGTAACAGGAGACAAGGGACACTTTATTTTACCCAGGTTCGGGCCCTCTCGATGGAGGGAAAACCCTACTCCTGCTAGATTAATATTGATGATATGGGTAGTACAAGAGTAGATCTACCACGCGATCAAGAAGGCTAAACCCTAGAAGCTAGCCTATGGGTATGATGATGGTTATGATGTGTTCTGTCCTACGGACTACAACCCTCTGGTTTATATAGGCACCGGATGGGGTTAGGGTTACACATAGTCGGTTACATTGGTAGGAGATCTTGAATATCCGCACGCCTAGCTTGCCTTCCACGCCAAGGAAAGAACCTTCCGGACACGGGACGAAGTCTTCAATCTTGTATCTTCATAGTCCTGGAGTCCGGCTGAGGATATAGTTCGGCTATCCGAACACCCCATAATCCAGGACTCCCTTAGTAGCCCCTGAACCAGGCTTCAATGATGACGAGTCCGGCGCGCAAATTGTCTTCGGCATTGCAAGGCGGGTTCCCCCTCCAAATTCTTCAAGAAGATAATAAACACCAAAAATAGTGTCCGGCTCTGCAAAACAAGTTTCCACGTATTGCCATATAGAGAATAATACAAACACAAATCAAATCTGCTGACGTATTCCACAGTGCGTCATAACACTGCGACCAAGCCTTTTGTATGGATTATTTTTTGTTATTCCACCGCAGCACGTTCAACGAGGCGGTTTCCTTGGCACGTCTTGTCGAAGCAGAGATCGTGTGCCCCCTTTAACGGGATTCTCATTGTGGGTAACCCAACCGTGCCCGTTAAGCACGTCCTGCCTTGATTAAAGGCTAGTCCAAGACGGTTACGGGGAGGGCTCTTGATATTCTGCCTCTTGTAAAGAGACCGAGACCTCGCTCCCCTCTTGCGTTCTCAAAACAAGCTCGCCCATAGCCTCGAGTTCCAACACCCCAGGCTTTTAGATTCTAGGCGCACCAGACCATCGACAATGTCCGGCTCCGGCCTTCAAGGCCAATGGATGCCCTCCTCCGTTATGGAGGAGGACATATCAAGGTTGAGGGAGGCTAGGTTCCTGACCAGCGAGATCCCGCACAGGCTGCCTGCTCAAGGACAAGCGATCCCAAGCCCTCAGCCTGGTGAGAGCGTAGTATTCATCTCCCACTTCCTTCGGGGATTAGGCTTCCCAATGGATCCTTTCGTAAGGGGGCTGATGTTTTATTATGGGCTGGAATTCCATGACCTAGCTCCGGAGTCCATCCTCCATATCTCCTCCTTCATTGTTGTGTGTGAAGCATTTCTCCGTATCACTCCTCACTTCAGATTATGGCTCAAAACCTTCAAGGTAGAACCGAAGATAATCGAGGGGCGTCACGTAGAGTGCGGAGGTGCTGTTATAAAAAGGAATACCGATGCTCCATGGCCCGAGGGCACTTTTCAAGAGGAGCTCGGCTTATGGCAACGGGAGTGGTTCTACATCACCTCTCCTTGGGGCACCACTTGGGTAGCGCCTCCCGCCTTTCGCTCGCCCCCCACCACGTTTAACATCGTGGATCAACATAGGGTTAGATCGGGGCTTGCCCAAAGACGTTCCTCTGTTACAGGGCCGCATAAAGGATCTCCTAAAAGGAGACCTCAACCTGGTCAAGGTGACACAAGTTATGCTGATTCGCCGGACACTGCCCGGCCAACGTCGCCCCCTCCGCTTGTGGGAGTTCAACCCAGAGGGGCCGCGAGTTCTCCGAAATTTCATGGGCATGACGCCTACGGAGATGTACAGACTGTTCTTCGGACCACAAGGAGTGAGTCCGGATTTGACCGAGGATGCTGGTTTAAGCCGCCACCGCCCGGATACAGAAGTAGGTGACCTTGCGCCCGGACCTTCTATCCGTATAATTGACTTATTTTTTAACAGTACTTCTCCTTTTTACGCAGGAGTGGATAGCGAAGGCGAAGCTGATCCGGTGTCCGGCTCCCCTTCCCAAGACCAGGCTAGATCCTGTGCTAGTCAGGATGTTGGAGGTGGCGCCTCGGGAGGAAAATGAAGGGGCGGACAAGGAAACCATGGCCTCTTCGAAAGAGGCCATCCCAAAGGGGGGAATCGACAACACCTCTCCAAAGGGGAAGAAAAGGGCCGCCTCTGATGACCCGGGAGCCATAGCTCCAAAGCGAGGGAAAGAATCCGCGTCAGAGGACCCGACGCCGGGGAGCCCCTCGGCTGCACTAAATCCTCAAAAGGAGCAGCCCTCCAACGAGCCGTATGTAGAAAGAGAGTCATTCTTTTAAGAGAAATCCTTAATTTATATCTGAGAAGTTTTAACCGAAACCTTACCTTGTAGTTTGGTCCTCGACCCTTCTCGGCAGAGCTCGTCATCGGGGGATCTTCTTCCGGAGATGATGGAGAGCGGAACGCCTCCTCCTTCATCGCCTAGCAAGGCGGGCGACGCCGAAGTGTCGTCGCAGAGGATTTCTCCGAATCTGCCAGAGGCGGAAGGTGATCATGCGGCCCCCCGGGATTCTCCGTGTCTGGCCTCCGAAGAAGGCCATGGGACGAGTCCAGCACCATCTGGTGTTCGGTCGGAGGAGCTGAAGGTTCTGCTGGGCCGAGCCTCTATTTCAGAGGAGCATCGTGGGTTGATGCACACGGTGATTGAAAAGATTTCATCCACGGAAAGCGGACTGAACGAGGCCGTCAAGAGTTTACTGGCGGGCCTTGAGGTACGTTTTGAATAACGAACATTAGTGTTAATTGCGCATAATAACATGCGCCTGGTATAGATAGTAGCCCCTGAGACTCTGTGTGCCGCAAAGATTAGCGGCGCACAGAGGATCTTAATCCCAGGTCCTTTAAGTGGCACCTTTGTATGTAGGTGGCAGGTTGTCCGGAGTCGAGCCGGACTCGAGATTTTGCCGAAATGAAACGGCAACTCGATGAGGCAGAAGCCGACATCGTGCTTGTTAACAAGCGGCTTGATGATGCTCAGGGTATTGAGTTTATTTGGCGATTGTTAGTAAGAGGAGCTTTATGTCAATATCTTACCTTATGTATGCTTGATGCAGATGGTGCGGCGGCCGTAGAAGGACTTAGGGCCGAGCTCTCCAAAGCAAAGGAGCAAGCCAGAAAAAGCGATGCGGCTGCCGGAAGAGCCCGTGAAGAGCTAAAAGCCGAACAGGCTTCCCATTGCCGAAGCAAGGAGGAGATGGCTGATATAGCCGTAAAGTTGAAAAGTGCTACTGACCATTGCAAACTTCTTGAAGAGGAAGGTCGAGCCCGGCAGACGGATTTAGAGAAGGCCGTCACCGACGCCAAGGACGCCCGCTCTGGTATGAGAGCGTCAAGGGAAGAGCTGCGTCAAGCCGGACTAATTGCGGATGGAAAGCCCTTCCTGCTGCGGAGAAATTTGTTTGATCCGAAGTTCGCCCCGTTGGACCGAGCGTGGAGCGTGGAGGACACATATCTGGATTTGTCGGCTAGCACCGCTGATGCGACCAAGTACTTTCGAGATAAGAAAGATCATGAAGTGGAAAAGCTCTTCTGGTCGCAGTTCACTAATCCAGAGCGTCCACTATCAGTGGATGATCGCCTGGCCCAATGGGCCGAGCTGAATAGGTTGTCCGGACTCGCCATGAAGCATGCCATGGACCGCCTGTGTCCGGGGGGATCGAAGCCGAGAAGCTATTTCAGTTTGGTGCAACAATTTCTTGACGTGATGCCTCGGATTGAAGCTCTGAAGAGGTCCGCTTGCACAGAGGGCGCGCGGCTGGCCCTTGCCCGTGTCAAGACATACTGGGCAGATATGGAGCCCACCGTTGTTGTGTCCCGTGATTCGGATAAAAGCCGAATTCCTTCCGAGCACTATTTTGAGGAAGTCCTCGCGAGCGCTCGTATAATAGAGACGCAGTGCTCGAAAGATGCTGTTTTATGACAGCATATGTAATCGTAGATCAATATTTTTATAAATTGTAATGGCGTAATTTAGACTTGTGCCTTCAAGTATTAATAACACCTCCTGTGCGGCCGTTTTGATATATAAATTCTGAAAGATTGCAGTCGTTGGCTTCAGCCCCCACGCACATAGTGCGGGGGTGCGCGCAGAGAACACATTTCACACTTAACCCAACGTCTTGGTCCTACAAAGGAGGTGATAGCGCCGCGGGCTAGGCTACCGGACTATAATGCTTTAACACTTTCACTTAGCCATAGGAGCTTGACAGTGGGACTCTTTAGGTATCCCTTTAATGGCGACTGCGTTTACCCGAATTCGGGACGCATATGTGCCTGATCGGGAAGCGGCCCTTCGTCAAAACGGAGGAATTCGATAAATTCCTATAAGTCATCGAGTGGCGACCAGTCTCGCGCTACATCATGACAGTCGATTTTCGGCTTTCTCTACTGAGGTGCTCACCCGGCCGAACCGGGGCACAATCGCAGTAGTTCTCCTGGTGCAACCTTAGCCGACAGAACGGAACGTAAGGTGGCCGAACTCAGGAGCTGGGCAACCCAACATGTGACCAAAATCATGACTCGGAGCTGATGCATATAGTTCCAAAACTCGCGACGCCAAACAGTCCCTAAGGTGTTCGGTCTTTGTTGGTGCGTGTGAAACAACACCCTTGAAAAAGAAAAAAGCCCCTTGTGTCCAGGTACGAGCAAGAATTCTGGCGTGGCCACATGCCAAAACGCCAGTCTCCTCCATGGTTATAGTGAGGTAAACCAGGGGATGTATAGCAGCAAGAGACAGTAAAAAAGGTTTACGCAGGGTCTTAATCTAAGAAGAATCCTTTGGGGCGGGTCCCTACTGCACGTCTGCGCCTGTGTCTCCGCTGTGCCGTGTCCTGGACGGGCGCCGTACGACGTTCATCTGTAAAAGGGAAGAACTAAATTGAAAAATGGGTCGTGCGGAAAGAAGAATAATAAATAAAATGTGAAGTGAGAAATAGATACGGTCAAGTTTTATTGTCTCTACATACAGCCCTTGGTGAGGCGTACCAAGCCTGTAACGAAAATGGGCTTGTGCCGAACTCATTGAGTCCGGGTCCGCGGGCTTTTGTGACTTACATCGAAAAAGTCCTTTGGCTGGCGAGGCCATTTTGCTGGGCGGTCGTTTAAGCGGCCGCACAATCATCCATTTGGAGGAGATGTAGTTTAGTATGCTCCCTTTAAAGAGATGATGCCTCGAGGACCGGGCATCTTTAGCGTGAGGGATGCATAATGCGGTATTGCGTTAAAGCGAGCGAAAGCTCCGCGTCCCATTAGTGCTTGATAGCGACTTGAAAACGGGACTATGTGGAATATAAGCTTTTCGCGACGAAAGTTATTGGCAGAGCCAAATATGACCACAAGCCGGAGAAAACCCATACAGTGGGTGTCCGGGCCTGGTGCTACTCCTTGAAAGGAGGTTTTACTGTGACGGATTCGTGTTGGGTTTATGCCCATGCGGTGAATTGTATCCTTATATATCAGATTTAGTCCACTGCCACCGTCCATAAGGACGTTGGTGAACTGGAATCCGTCTATTATTGGATTAAGTATCAGGGCAGTCCGGCCTGCGTGTTTGATATTGCGAGAATAATCTAGCTGATAAAAAATGATTGGCTTTGGTGACCAGTGGCCAGACTCCTGAGGGATAGGCTTGAATGTGCGGACCTTTATAGGTGCCTCATGCCTTGTTATGTGAAGTGAGTTCACTGTTTTGACTTCTTGCGGGAAGTTCTTTTGCTTCCTGGTGTTCTGCTTTTGGGGTTCGTCCTCTTCCTCACTTGGTGTGTCGAGCCCCTTGTGTTCGGCGTTAAGCCTTCCGGATTGTTTGAAAACCCAACAGTCTCTATGGGTATGATTAGCAGGCTTTCCAGGAGTACTGTGTATCTGACATATCCTGTCCATGATTCTCTTCAGACTGGACGGATCTTCCCTATTATCCTGAGGGGGTGATTTTGTCTGATTTTGCCGTGAGCCTTTGAATCCGGCATTGACTGCCGTGCTCTTCGGATTTTTCCTTCTGATTCGGCGAAGGTCCTTTATTCGCCGTGGTTTCCCGTTTCCATCCCTGATTTCTGATGTACTTGGGTCGCTGGGGCTGCATCGTGCCAACCAGCTGTCCTCTCCTGCGCAAAAGCGGGTCATGAGGCTTGTGAGTGCAGCCATTGTTCTTGGCTTTTCCTGGCCAAGGTGTCTGGCGAGCCATTCGTCTCGGACATTGTGCCTGAAAGCCGCTAGGGCTTCGGCGTCCGGACAATCCACTATTTGATTCTTTTTAGTGAGGAATCTGTTCCAGAACTGCCAAGCTGATTCTCCGGATTGCTGAGTTATGTGACTGAGGTCGTCTGCGTCCAGGGGACGAATGTAGGTCCCTTGAAAATTTGCTCGGAAAGCGTCCTCGAGCTCTTCCCAACTTCCAATTGTGTTTTCGGGAAGGCTTTTAAGCCAGTGCCGGGCTGGCCCTTTAAGCTTAAGGGCTAAATATTTTATGGCGTGGAGATCATCTCCTCTAGCCATATGTATGTGGAGGATATAATCCTCGATCCAGACTCCCGGGTCTGTTGTTCCATCGTACGCCTCTATGTTAACGGGTTTAAATCCCTCTGGGAATTCATATTCCAGGACCTCATCGGTGAAGCATAGAGGGTGTGCGGCACCCCTATATTTGGGTGTGCCGGATTCTGATGGTGGATTTTTTGCATTGCTTGCGAGAGCTTGCTTTCTTGGCCCGTAAATGGACCTTGCTGGGCCATGATGCAAGTCTTTGATTCTGTCGCATGCCGCATTGAGTGCGGCGCCGTTTGCCGTATTATAGTAGCCGAGAGGTCGTTTATTCGACCGTGTAGCCTTTTTGTTTTTCGAGTTTGGGGGCTCTAGGGCCTCCTGGTCGAATTCGGGCAGTAGCTTTCTCTTCGGATAGCTTTTGGTGCGGCGGTTGCCGCCGTATTCGGGCAGTAGCTTTGCTCCATCTTGTTTTGACTGCATCTTCCGCCGTCTTTAGCTTTTGCTTCTGCTTCTTCAGGCTTCGTGCTGTGGCGACGAGCCTTTCTTGGAGATTCTTCTGCTCCATGATTTTATCCGGCGTGGTATCGTCCGGAGTTCTGTTATTACCGGTGGAGGACTGTTCGTCCTCTCTTCCCGTGTTACCCTGTTCGGACGGCTGTTCTAAGATGCGTTCGACATCTGCTGGCTCGTCCTGCTCTATGGCTGGGTCTTGATCGAGGCGGGGCTTCGCTCGGCGTTTGCGTCGCCGCTTTGAGTGCTTTTCGGAGGGTTTACCCTTCTTTTCGCCCCCTTCTTCCTCATTGTGAGTTTTTTCAGGTGTATCCACCATGAATACGTCATTAAGTGGGGTGGAGGTCCAGTGCCTTATGGGCCCTGGTTCCGGTTCGTCTCCGTCTTCGTCGTCCATACCGTCGAAGTCTTCGGAGCCGAAGTCGAGCATGTCGGTTAAATCGTCGACAGTGGCTATTAAGTGGGTGGTGGGTGGGCTTTGAATTTCTTCGTCGTCCGAATCCCAACTTCGCAGGCCACTGTTTGGCCTGGGCTCTCCTGAAAAAGAGAGAGACTTGAGAGAGTTCAGAATATCACTGAAAGGCGAATACTGAAAGATGTCTGCGGCAGTGAACTCCATTACCGGCGCCCAATCTGATTTGATTGGCAGGGGTGCGGGAGGCTCGGAGTTCGGAGAAGAGTCCGGCTCCTTGGAGTCATGTGCCATGCGGAGTGCGGGGCTTGCGTTTGGCTCAATGGCTTTTAAGATCGCAGCCCCCGAGGTGACGTCCAACCGTTCGTCCTCAAAGAACGCAGCGGGCTCCGGATCGAGGATCAGGGCCGGAGCGTATGCGGCCGCCAGGACACTGTTCGGAGGCAGAGCTATATCCTGCCCCTCGAGATAGTGCGGCGCGCTTGGCTGTGGCTTGAATCCGTCGGAGATCTGGTCTCCGAGGGTATCTACCGTGTAGTTTAGGCTTCCCCACCTGGCTTGATGGCCAGGGGCGTGGCTTTCGATCTGCTCCAGATGACCAAGCGAGTTGGCCCGTAGGGCGAAGCCGCCGAAGACGAAGATCTGTCCGGGGAGAAAAGTCTCATCCTGGACCTCATCATTGTTGATGATCAGAGGAGCCATCGGGCCTAAAGGCGACGACACAGAGGAACTCTCAATGAAAGCACCAATGTCGGTGTCAAAACCGGCGGATCTCGAGTAGGGGGTCCCGATCTATGCGTCAAGGTCGGATGGTAACATGAGACAAGGGACACTTTATTTTAACCAGGTTCGGGCCCTCTCGATGGAGGTAAAACCCTACTCCTGCTAGATTAATATTGATGATATGGGTAGTACAAGAGTAGCTCTACCACGAGATCAAGAAGGCTAAACCCTAGAATCTAGCCTATGGGTATGATGATGGTTATGATGTGTTCTATCCTACGGACTACAACCCTCCGGTTTATATAGGCACCGAATGGGGTTAGGGTTACACAGAGTCGGTTACATTGGTAGGAGATCTTGAATATCCGCACGCCTAGCTTGCCTTCCACGCCAAGGATAGAACCTTCCGGACACGGGACGAAGTCTTCAATCTTGTATCTTCATAGTCCTGGAGTCCGGCTGAGGATATAGTTCGGCTATCCGAACACCCCATAATCCAGGACTCCCTCACTTTGGTTGTCACTTTCCCCTGCTGGATTTAAGTTGGATTCGAATTTGAGATTTGCGTGTGTTCGGGGAAGGGGTGCTTAGTCTCGTTTGAGCAATTTCTCGCGTTTTGATTACCACTCCGCCTCAGCCGCCTCCCCTTGTGAGCCCCTCGCGAGCCGGGTCAGGCTAAGCTTGCGTGCAGCCCAGACTGCCGCCACCGCGTCCTCTCAGGAGGGATTTTTACTACAGATTCTACGAACTCGATCAAGGAACACTCGGGACACCACAGCCTCCCACAGGCTGCCTCAGGGCCCGCGCGGAATGAAGGTAAAACTAGCCAACCAGCACGTCGCTTAGCCAACCACTTGGCGTGGGCGCATGGGCAATGTAACATCTACTAATACGATGAACGCAAGTTTTACATGAGGGGCTCCCCCTCCCAAAATGCTCTCACAGCCATCAGGCCAAAACCTGAGTTCTATTCATGCAGGGTAAGGAAACAGGAACGATGCATAATCAGTCGGATAAATCCCCCAATGCGTCCTCAGGAGCACCTCCCGAACCGTTGCTGGCGTCGCTCGGCTCGACATCGCTCTCTGCGATGCCGCCAGCGGCGTCAGGGCCGTTCACCACGCCGCCCTCGTCAGCAGCCACGATCACGCGTCATTGTCTGAAGCGAAGGCCCTGACAAGGGCATCCACATTGTCTTCCACCCAGTGCGCCAGGTTGTTTCGGACAGCCTGGGGGACTGGGGCGATGGCAGCGTCGAAATCGAAGTGGGGATCCATGTTCCTAAGGTGGCTGAAGACGCGAGAAAAGGCGCGCCCGAGCAGGGCGCGGCTCCTCTTCTCCACCAACCTGTCGGCCCTGACCGACCGCGCCTCCAGCTGCGTCACCACGTCGGTGAAGAACTGAAGGTTGGCGGCGTAGTTGACTGCGTGCGGCTCGCCAACAGCCGCCTCGCAGATGTTGCCCAAGGCTGTGTTGGCTCTCTCCCGGAGCGTGGTGAGCATGGGGCCGTGCTCATGCTCCAGGATCCGCCGCTGGCGTATCTCGTCCTCATTCTGGCACGCGACGGCCTCAGCCTCCTCCATCCGATGGCGAAGAAGGAGCACCTCGGCCTGGGAGGTGGTTGACTCCCCTTGCGCTACCTCAAGGGCGGCCCGAAGAGCATCGGCCCGCCGCGTCGCTTCCTCCAGCTTGGCCCTCAAGGCAGCAGTCCTACCTTCAGCCTCGACCCGGATCAACTCCATCCTTTCCTTGAACTCGCACTCGAGGTTCAAGCGCGCCATCGCCACCTGACGTCTGACCTCCTCCAGGACGCAGGCTTCCCGTGCAGCGACATCATCCTCCGCCTGCGTCACCAAGCGCTCCCTCATCTCCAAACACTCGTACTCGCGCGCGTCCAGCGTTAGCGCCTCCTCACGCTTCTGGAGCCCTGCTGGGTCGCCAGAGGCCACCTTCATCGACGCAAGGGCTGCCTCGCGTAGCTCCACTTGCTCTTCCAGTGAGTGGCACCGGGCCAGGAGCTCCCGAGCCCACTCCTCCGTCGCCTCTCGCCGCTGGTCAGCTTCCCGGGCCTCCTCAGCAGACCGAGATTGGGCCTCCCGAGAGGCAGCCAACGATGCCTTGGCCTTTTCATCGTCAAGATCGCGCTGATGGCGCGCAAGGGCGATGGCGCCCTCCAGCTCGCGCCTCTCTGCAGCCAGGCCCAGGCCCTCGGCCTCAAGGCGCGCGTCTTCATCAGCAAGCTCCTCACCAAGCAGGTTCACCATGTCAGCCACCCTTCGAAGGAATCCTTGGCGAAGGGCGCGACGCTCCCGAGCGCGCTCGCGCACGTCTTCCACACCATCATCTGCCCCAAGCAAGCGTCGGGGGCCACGAATCGGCACTTCCCCTCTGGGCAGGGGGCTAGGGGCTGACACCCTTGCGACGGTCGGGCACACCACGCCAGAAGCCCAACCTAGAGCCAGCCCGTCCCCTGATGAGAAGCATAGGGAGCGCCTCAGCCAATCGCAGTCCACGACCAGGCAAGAAGCCCACGGCAGGCTGGCTATGCCACAAGAAGGCCCGAGAAGGAGGATCGCGGGGTGCGCAGGGCCTCGATGCGCCCCGGGACGGTTCGCCTCTCTGATCGCCTTCACCACAAGGGCTTTGCTGCTCGGAGCGCTTGAGGACGGTAGAAGGGGTGAAGCCAAGGGGGACGGCACCTCAGCCATCTCCGCGAGCTCGGCTGGAAGGGGCCTGCGGAGCAAGGCTCAGTAAAAGCTACAGACGGATCGGGAGCTGGAAAAGGAGAAGGCTTACTCATCAGTGGCGAAGTACTTCCTACGCTTCAGCAGGCGACAAGGGTAATCATCGCCCAGGGCCTCCCTTTTCTTCCAGAGGGCCTCAAAGTCCACGCGGAAGCGGCCCAAGAGTTGAGCGCAGGGATCAACCTGCGACGAGGACGAAGCGTCAAGGCGATCCGCGTCAGGGGCGCCTGCTTGATGCGCACTGTCAGTCGCCTCGCCAAGAGAAGCGGCTGGAGCTTCAGGGGCGCCGGGGGCAGCTGCATGCTGCCCTCAACCTCAGCGGCACGAGCCCCAAGAGCTGCTTCCTCATGAGCGTCGCCCGACGCTGTCACCCCGCCGGGAGCCCCCTCGGCCTCTGGCGCCTCATGCCTCCCTGCTCCGCCACTTGTGGAAGAGTCACATTGGCCAACTAGAAGGGCAGTCACCATCACTGGGTTCTTGCGAGGCCCCTGGAGGCCGGCGGGGCGTGGCCCCCACTCATCAAAGATAGGCATCTGATTCACAAAATCATCCCTGTTCTGGCAGAGGTACAGCAAGGCCCCTCCCTGCTGGATGCTGCCTGGGTTGGGGTCACCAGTCAGGATCAAGAGCACTATCCGCAGCACTTCAGGCGTCAGATCCTCTTCCTGGAGCCTCATACGATCACCACGCCCATTGAAGGCCCACATCCGGTGGGAGTGGCGTTGGAGAGGAGCAATGCAGCGTAGCAGGAACGCCTTCACCACCTTGGGCGCTGTCACGCCAATCGACCTCAAGAACGCGAAGCGGTGCCAGACGAAGGCGAGCCGGGGGCTCTCAAGCGTCTCCTGGCCCCAGCCCGAATTAGGGAGAGCAGGTGAAGTTGGCTCCGACAGCAGGGGCTGGGCACCCCAACATCCACATACAGCCACCGCTCGTGGAACCCAGGCGCGGGCGGAGGGAGCCTGAAGTCAATCCCTGAGGCCGCCGTCTCAGACGCGGCAGCGAAGCTCACGCACGCCGAGCATTGGGTAGGGTCGACAAGGCGCAGAGAGAAGAAGTGGGGCAGCAAGGCAACCGAAGGGAGGATTCCCATCATTGCCTCGCAAACAAAGGCGAAGACCGAAAGAAGGGTGATGGATTCAGGACCCAGATGCATCATGTGGATCTGGTAGTGGGAAAGCACGACATTGGAGAAATCAGAAAAGGGGGGACCAGACCCGCCAACAAGGCACCAACAAAATACTGGACCTCGGTGATTATCCTATTGATGGAGAAGTGAGACGCGGGCCAGGCCGTCGTCCTCCCGCATTCGTTGAAGATAGTAGCCAGAGCCGAGCTGACCTTGCCCAGGCCCTCTCGATTGATTATGATCGACCGGCCGACGGCGGGGGCCGCCAACGGCGCCGAGCGAGGCGGAGGCATGGGTTTCTTCCCTATTCCCTTCTTCGTCGGAGCCATGGCGATGGGAAGGGGGAGGGAAGGTTCGAGATTGGGTTGAAAATAGAAGCTGGAGTTCGAGAGGAGGAAGGACAGAGGGCACTCATGCAATAGAAAGGGGAGCGGCTGTGTACGACTACAAGTCCGCCTAGCATGGCGCGGAATAAGGGGGCGTGGGGGAACAGTGCCGCCCACGTCCAATCAACCGCCACGCGGCGCCCAAGGCCGCAGGCTGCTAGGGCCCGCGGAGCTTCGCCCTTGCCCTTTCGCCTCCCTGCACGGACAAGTCCGGGTGTGCCTTGGACCCGGGGGCTACTGTCGGCGTTCTAGGAACGGGGGTCCCCAGACTTGCCTGCCTGCGGCCCGTGGAGTGGCTCAAAAGGGGGCCCAGCACGGCCCATCTTCATCAACACAGACCCAAGACCCTCGCGAGGGTCCATGCCTCGCGGGGCGGATGACACGGAGCTTCCTCAAGCACGGCCTCATCAGGCTGGCTCGCGAGGAGGCGGAGAGATCAAGGCAGGGTACGTCACGAGGTGCCCGTGACGCAAGCCATGACGACCAAGGGCGCCAGGCGGGCGCCAGCCCGCGCAGTGTCCTCCTTTCCTCTTTGGTGAAAAGGGAGCAAGCGCGGGCGAGAGCATCAAGCAAAGGCACCCGTTTCGGTGCAACGAGACCAAGACCAGCCCAACGGCAGGGAGGAAGTCATTGTGGAGCCAAAGCCAGCGTCACCACCAGAGCCTTTGGCAGGCGAAGACCAACTTTAGTCAGGATAAGTGTACCAGATGTTCCCCTTCAAAATGGCCTATTTTTGGCGCCCTTCCCGCTCAATATTTGGGAAGAGGCCCAGGGCCTTTGCCTATAAATAGGACTAGCCACCCCCAGGGTAGGAGAGAGGAATCGATCCGCAAGCAAGAGGGCGGCAATCAGATCAGAATCAGAGAGAGAGAGAGAGAGAGAGAGAGAAGGGTGACTGAACTCCTCCTAGCAGTTCATCGCCCCAGCCAAGAACAGACCCTCGTGAGGCTGTTCTTCCTTGTATTGTTCATCATCATCAGCCCAAGAGGCAATCCACCATGCCACAAACTAGAGTAGGGTATTACACCACAATGGTGGCCCGAACCAGTATAAACCCTGTGTCTCTTGTGCTGTTCTTTCCATAGCTTAGATCTTAGCGATGCGGTGCGGTACATGTAGGCAGGAGGCGAAATCTCCGCACGCACCCTAGTGTTCGAACCTCAAGGGTCTGCCGGAACCCGAAATCCGACAGAAGACACTCACGGAGAAGCAAGGATTCGGAAAGAAAAGAAAAGTCATCAAGGAGCTACACGAAACGAAGACATCAAGCTCATGTTGGTGAATGGGTATCCGGCTCCGACTCCGACAACCACTCCGAGAGAAGCTATCACTCCAATTCCGAATATACTCAAGATGAAGGTGTTGCTGGTCTAGCACTTGTGTCAACCAACTCCTACGACATATTTGACTCACCAAATGAAGGAGTTGGAACATGCTTCATGGCTAAAGGACCAAAGGTATCACATCCCGAGTATGTTGATTTCAATAGTGATGAAGATGACTTGTTAGGTGATGATGATTTACTTGTTGACAACTCTAGGGATGAATACTATGATGAAACATCAATTAATCATGCTAATCAAGATAAAATGAATGACAATGATAAGGAGAAGATTGAGTCTCTAAATAAAGAACTAAACACTCTTAAGTTAGCTCATGAAACTATCTTAGGAGATCATCGAGAACTTTTAAGGACACATGAGAAATTACGCTTTGAAAAGCTCAACCTTGAGCAAGAGCATGAGTTCTTAAAAGCAATCAATGATGATCTTCGTAAGAAAAGTTCTTCTTACATTGCCAAGTGTTTACTCTTATCCACTTACATGCCTCAAGTCAAATCTAGTAACAAGAACAAGAAAGATTCTTCGTCTAGTAGTAACAATGATCATGTTAAATCCAATATTGTTGCTTCTAGTAGTTCTCTTGATTCCACTAATGATTCTCTTAGCCAAGTTACACTTGAGCAAGAAATAGCCTATTGAAGGGAATTATAGAGAAAGGAGTTTACAAGAGCCTTGCCGGAAGTAAGCAGTTCGAGGAAATTGTACGCAAGCAAGGAAGGCACCGGAAGAATCAAGGTGTTGGTTTTGAACGAAAGTTCAATGCCAATGGAGTTGAGTGGGAAGAAGATCAATACCACAGGACAAAGTTTGTTCCTCAACAAGAGAAGTATGACCCCACTTCTTTCAAAGGGACACAAGCTCAAGATGATCTTCCACCACAAGACTACAAGCAAAAAGGCAAGGACAAGCTTCAAGAGGAACTTGATGCATTTGAAGAAGCTCCTAAGACCTTAGTCAAGTGGATTCCCAAGACTACTTCAAGTTCCACTTCATCAAGTACAACTACAACTCCAAGGATTCCCATCAAGATGGTGTGGATCCAAAAGAATAAGAACTAGAGAGTTCTTGATGGTGACTCCGCCAACATACTTCACTCTTATCATTTTGGCAAGAACAAGTGCAATCAACTTCCACATCTTGCACTAGTTCAAGGAGTCACAAACCCTCTTGTTGGTAAGACAAGGGACAAGGTAACCTAAAAAGCTTTCATAGACATCATCTTGTATGTGCATCACTCTATGTCTATGGATATTCTTGCTTGTTCCTTGTGAGACTAACCCATGTAGGTATTGAAAGTGCAACTCACTCCAATGGATAGCTCCAATTGACCTACATCAACATTGAGCATCCACATCTTCAACATCTACATGAAGTTATCGTCGACAAAACCCAAGGTTAGTTCATCCCTCTTAGGGGGGATATCACATCTAGGGGGATCTTTACTCTAAGACTTGAGCTAAAGCAACTCTAACGGTGTGAACACAACAATGCTTTATGTAAAAGTGGTAACCCCACTTTTGCTTAAACGATGAGTATGACCTATGATCAAATGTTCTCATTTGACTCCTAAGTCAATAAACTCATATATAGATGACCTAGTCATCGCCAATTGCTTGATAGATGCTAGAATTGGTTGTGCATGCTTTGCCACATATTTCAATTGCCATTTTATTGAGTGAGCATGTTGGTTACATATTTTACTCATTCGAGGACATCCACTTGTTGTTTTGATTGATTGGTTTTCTTTTCTTTTGCCAAGTGGATGGACAAGAATGCCTAAGAACCCTCTCTAGCTATCTATGCTTTCCTCGTCTCAAACTCTATTCATGCTACATCACAAAATTTGATCAAGTCAGATTCAAACCACTCTGTGTGAGGAGCACTCGGAGTCCCCGATTTGTCATAGACTTAAACTTCCAAAACTTCTTTGTGCTTTTCGGTCATACCGAGATCACTAAGTCGATCTAGGTTTTCACCTCGGTGCAACCGATTTGAACTTTTCGGTCACACCGAGTTGCTATAACTGTCAACAGTTATGCATCTCGGTGCCACCGAGTTGTTCCACTCAGTCACACCGACAGGGTCGGGCTATATATACTCACGGTAATTTTTTTGGAAATTTCTCCAAAACCTCTTCGCCCGCGCATAGCTCGCTCTGCCTCCTGGGTCTCCGGATCGTCCTCCTCGTCGCCAGCCGCCTCCTGTCGCTGGTCTCCGCCGCCGTCAACGGATTTCGCCTCCGCCGTTGCCGCCGTAGCGAGTCCACCACCGAACTAGGGTATGGACTCGATCACAGTGCTATCCCCATCTGATTCCTAGCACATTGTGTTCATTATGATTCTTGCTACTATTGAAACACTCCTATCCAGTCAAATCAATCCGTAGAATAGTTGCGATTCAAAAATTTAGGTTTAGGATTCCGCCGAAACCATCTCGGACCCACCGGGTTGCGGAACTCGGTTCCACCGATTCGGCCACGGCCATTGCACATGTGGTTCTCGGTCTGACCGAGAATTACAAATCGGTGAGACCGAGTTCAGGACTTTGTGAAACCCTAGCAGTCTCGGTGCCACCAAACTGTGACACGGTCTGACCGAGTTCACTAGTTTTGGTTCTAAAAGCTGCTTCGGTATCACCGAGTTTGCAAATCGGTTGATCCGAAATGCTTTCTGTGGAAAACTAAAACTAAGTTTTTGACTAATTCTTTTGCAAAAATCTCTGCATTTTGTGATGCTCATACACTCTATCTCATCTATAATCTATTCACAGGGTCAGCAGTCAGAGTTTAGAACATGTCTGATCAGAGTGATATCCAGAACAAATCTGAGGAGCAGGTTCATATGAGTGAGGGCACTAGTCCCTCTAGCAGCTCTGATGAGGGTAGCAGGAGCACCCCAAGCAACTTGCCTAAGGCTGCCACTAGAGCTAGCAAGAAGAGAACTTCTGAGTCAGAGGATGAGGATTATGTGGCAGAAGAGGAAGCGACATCTAAGAAGAAGGTGCTCAAGAAAGAATATGGGTGAGCTGCAGCCATCAAGCCTGGAATGCATAAAAAGGCACTTGCAAGGAGAGTTCCTACTTCCAAGCCTAGGAAGGCTGTAACTGAAGAGGGCCAGTGTACAAAAAGGGGGGTACACTTTTTGTACCCCTATAACTGTGCATGGGCAGTCTGAGCCGCGAGCGCCGCCACGCCAAGCACGGCAAGGGAGGTAAGCTAAGGTAAGGCCGAAGCTAAAGGGAAGCAGAACGACGCCAAGAAAACAAAGATCAAAGGGGACAGAGCAGACCCTCCCGGCAAGATCCTTGAAGGGGGCAGCTTTAGCTAACCCGGCAAGACCCTTGCCATGGTAGCTCGCCCCACACCTACGGAGTGAAGTCACCCTCGAGTCCACTGCCCCCGTGGGGCAAGGATTCGGGAGACATCCCCGTGGTGGCATGCAGATCTTTGTGAAGACATTCAAGATCAGATACCCACTTCAAAAGATGATGATCCTTGGCGGGATCCCAGCCAAGGAGGGCCACAAGGCCCCCGGCAAGAGCCTTGCCAGGGATGACAGCAGGCGCAGCGGCAAGACCCTTGCCGGGGCCGCGGCAAGACCCTTGCCGGGGCCGCAGCAAGGCCCTTGCCAAGGATGTCGTGGGGCCACCATCAGGCCCGCGCCAGTCGCATCCCCATCGCTGTTCGCATACAGCTGCCGACCCAACCAGTTGGGCAGACACCTGCGTGGCGGCATGCAGATCTTCGTGGAGACCCACCAATGCGCCACCTCAGCTGCCTGCCTGCCTACATGGCACCACAGGCACCGCTGGCCAGGGCACGTGTCGACGCAAGAGCGAGCGGCGACGGACGAGACGGGGCTCCCCCCCGCCCCCGATAAAGCAAGGAGACCTAAGCAAGGCACATTAAATGCGCCTTGTCATGTAATGCGAGGGATAACCTCGCACTACTGTACCCTTTCCACCTCCTGTGTGCCACTGTGGCAACCCCTGTCCTATAAAAGGAGGCCCAAGGCGACCAGGAGAAGGATTCGGCTTTTTGGATCTCTCGACGCCCCATAGCTAGCTCAGGAACTCAGATATACAATCCACCAAAGCAGGAGTAGGGTTTTACGCATCCTTGCGGCCTGATCCTGGGTAAAGGAACCGTGTGCTATCTGTTTGATCTGCTCTTTTCACAACCCCGCGCCCCGCAACCGTAGTAGGGATTCCTGTGATCCCATAGGTGTCGTTTCCCACCGACATCTTTGGCGCGCCAGGTAGGGGGGCGCAGTTGTGAGAACGCTTCTTCATCATCATGGCGCCCAAGAAGAAGACGGCGGTGGTGGTTGGCCCGTCGGAAGCCGGGCATCCCGTCCTGACGCGGGCGAGCAGCGGACCGGTCGCAGAAAGGACACGGGGCGCTGTTCGTGAACACCCACACCGTCCCAGCAGCCGGAGTTTGGGAGGCGGCGATGTTTGTGCGCCTGGCAACGGGCTGCACGCCGCCAAATCCAAGGATGGAGCCGGGCCCTCCGCGGGTGGTGCGGGGCCTTCCAGGATCGCTGCTGCCCTGCCCGAGGGCGACGCAAGGGCTTCCAAGACTCGAACGCTGGCGCCGACGGTGCGCTCCTCTCAAGCGGCGCGCGACGAATGGCGTAATCGCACCGAAGACCCCGGGCGTCGCCCCGGGAAGTGCCCCGAGCGCCACTCCCGGGATGTAGAAGACCTGCCCGCTCGCCGAGGCGCCGGTGAAGATGGCATGCGACCGCGCGATCGTAATAGAGCTCCTTCTGACCTGGTCAGAAGTCGAAGCACGTTGCGATCTGTGCAGGTTTCGCTGCCACCGACGCCAGCAAAAGCCTTGGCGCGCGCGCAGTTGCTTCTCGATTTTCCTCCCACTACGGGGAAACTCGACGAATGGAGAGCCACCATCCGAAGCCTTGTTGCGGTGGCCAACAAAGACGAACCAAGCCCGGCGGAGCCCTCGGGTCGACGTTCGACGGAGTCCTGCGTACCAGTGGCAGGAAAGCTGGCGGCGCCGCGACCATGGTGCATTCGCCTCCTCCTTGCCCGGTACCACGGACACCTGCCCATCGCGACGTTACGGGTGACGAAATCTCCATAGCGTCGTCCGACCCGCGGACCCACCGTGACCAGCGCCAGGTCCTTCGGGATCGGGAACATGAAGACGCTCGGACCACTATTGAGCGCCGGCGCGGAGCGCGCCACCAGTCAGACAGGCGAGCAGGGCCTGCTGTGGACTACCCGGCACCGGAGAGCCCTGCAGGCCTACCTTACGAGGTAGGCTGCCCGGCTTTTACCCGTGAGCTGCGGCAGTTCCAGTGGCGCACTCACCGCACCTTCAAACCTGACGTGGGCGAGAAGTACGGCGGCAAGACCCACCCGTACGAGTTCCTCAGCATCTACACCATCGCGATGCAGGCTGCCGGAGCCCGCGACGATAAGGTGCTTGCGAATTACTTTCCATTTGCTCTTAAACCCAACGCCATGTCATGGTTGATGCACTTGCCGGTAGACTCCATTTCCTCCTGGTCGGATTTGTGCCATGAGTTCGTGGGCGCCTTCACTGGCGGTCACCAAGCTCATGGCCAAGCAAGCGATCTGCACGTCATTCCCCAGAAGGGAGGCGAGAGTCTCCGCAAGTACATACAGAGGTTCAGCCAGATACAGTACAACATTCCTGATGTTCATCCTGCCGCCATCATCAGCGAGTTCCATCAGAACGTGCATAACCGCAAGATGCGCGAAGAGCTGGCAATGGACAAGGTGAAAGTTGTAGCGAAACTCTATGTTCTTGCTGACAGATATGCCCGGGCTGAAGAGGAAAGGAAGTACCCCGGCGAAGATGCCGGCATGGAAACCGACTCCTCAGATGAGGATACTGCCGCCCCGGCGAAGAAAGGCCAACGCCGCAACAGGAAGCGCAAAGGGAAAGCCGTGCTTCCCGTCGAGGGATCTGATGACACCGGCTCCACCAAGAAAACCAAGGCAGATGACCCCGGTAAGGAAATTGCCGAATGTGTCGCCTGCTGGGCCTTGGCGGCCGCCAAGAAGTCAGGAAACTCCGACAAGCGGTACTGCAAGATCCATCACACCAAAGGCCATGCTCTCCAAGACTGCCGACAGGTTGAGCTCCTCGCTAAGAAGCAGAGGGCTGAATACGAGAGGCAGGACAAGGAGAAGGGCCAAGACGGTGCTGAGGGGTCCGGCAAGAAGCGTGACGGCCAGGCGGGCCGTCGCGGCAAGGATAACCCTGATCGCACTACTGCGGTCGGGTGCTTACCATTGTTGGTTTCACCAACAATACGCAACCTCAAGGTACAAAGATGCTAGTCGATGGCGGGGCCGGTCTGAACTTGATCTCGCCTGCCGTGATCGGGAAACTGCAGATTCCTGACGGAGACCTCGAAGAGACGGGTACGTTTCAAGGAGTCAACCCGGGAAGAAGCTAACCCAAGGGAAAGGTCACGCTGCCCGTGACTTTTGGAAGCGAACTGAACTTCAGGACGGAGAGGATCGTGTTTGATGTTGCCAAGATCCCCTTGCCTTACAACGGGATCCTTGGCCGCCCAGCGCTGGCCAAGTTCATGGCGGCGTCACACTATGCATACAACACCCTGAAGATGCCAGGGCCCGTGACGATCATCACCATCCCCTCCGATAAGAAAGATGCGCTGATTTGCGCTGACCAACTATACCAGCAAGCAGTTGCAGCAGCTGCCGCCGCTAGGGCACTTGCTCCTGCTGCTGGGACCCCGGGAGGGAAGAAGAAGAAGAAGCCCTATGAGACCTCGGACACCCACTCCGGCAAGCGCACCTCTTCGGAGTGTAGCGCTGCCGTCGAGGACGTGCCAGAGAGCTCCGCTGGCGGAAACAAGAAGCCCAGGGCCATTCCGCCGGGAACCAAGAAGGTTTCTGTCAATGAGGACGGCACGAGAGGAGCTTTCACTATAAGGTCCACCCTTGACGACAAATAGGAAGACGCGCTCGTCACCTTCCTGCTGGCGAATGTCGATGTGTTTGCCTGGCAAGCCTCCGACATCCCCGGCGTTCCCAGGGAGGTGATTGAGCACCACCTTGTTGTCTATCCTCATGCGTGGCCTGTCAAACAGAAGGTCAGGAAGCAAGGTTTGGAACGGCAAGAGTTCATCACAGAAGAGATCCGGAAACTGGAAGCAGCGGATTTGGTAAGAGGAGTGCTCCATCCAACGTGGTTGGCCAATCCGGTCGTAGTGCGCAAGGCAAATGGGAAGTGGAGGTTGTGTATTGATTACACAGATATCAATAAGGCTTGCCCCAAAGACCCCTTCCCGTTGCCGCACATCGACCAGATTGTTGACTCCTTGGCTGGGTGTGACCTGTTGTCATTCCTCGACGCCTACTCCGGCTACCACCAGATCTTCATGACAAGAGAAGACGAAGAGAAAACAACATTCATCACCCCATGTGGTACGTATTGTTTTATACGGATGCCTTTCAGGTTGAAGAGTGCTGGTTCGACGTTTGCAAGGGCGGTCCAGATTGGTTTTGAACCCCAGCTCCATAGAAATATGGAAGCTTATATGGACGACACCAAATCGAGCCACCGGCCAGACACCCTTTGCCCTGGTATACGGGGCAGAAGCAGTTATCCCCACTGAACTCATATACGGGTCACCTCAAGTGCTTGCTTATGATGATCTTGAGCAAGAGCAACTGCGGCAAGATGACACACTGCTCCTTGAGGAAGATCGTCTTCAGGCGGCTGTGAGAGCAGCACGCTACTAGCAAGCCTTGCGCCGCTACCATAGCCGCAAGGTTCATGCCCGAAGCCTTGAGGAAGGCGACCTTGTCCTTCGGCGCGTTCAATCGGCCAAGAATTCCAACAAGTTGACGCCAAAGTGGGAAGGCCCTTACCGGGTAATACGAGTCACCAGGCCCGGCACAGTCCGCCTGGAGACAGAAGATGCTGTTCCGGTGAGTAACTCCTGGAACATTGAGCATCTTCGCAAGTTTTACCCATGAGGCACGGCTTGCCGGGTCTCCCGGCAAGCCACCTTTTGTACAAGCATTGCCGATGATGCATGTAACCCTTTGTACAAAGCCAGGCGCAGACCCTGAGCATAAATAAATGAAGCGCTGGCGCCCTAAAGTTATAGCATGCATGCAAGGTTAAGTCTCGTCCTTGGTTAGGGTTGATAGTGCTTGGCGGCGGCTAACCCCTAGCTTAGAGGTTGAGTGTGCGTCCCTTCTCCGTTCTTTTGTCTTCTTTGGTTCGCAGGACTCACTGATATCCTTGCCGAATCACTTGAGGACGAAGGACAGAAGAGGAACAGACCAGCATCCAGACCCCGGCAAGCTAGTGTTGCCGGGGGCTGCAAGAGCAAAGATTCACCCACGACAAACCAAAGTTGCCGGGGGCTACAGCTTCAGATAAGTTCTTCATCCCTTATCATGCATTCCCTTATGGACTGAGGTATGTGAAAGCTCGTTTTTTCCTAAAAACTGTCGTGCTCCCCTAACTCTAGGCCCTAGGGCTCGTTCCTGGGGCCGGGTTTGGTCGTAGTCGCGGCAGCGAAAGGATGAAACGAGGAGCCCGAACCCACCTCAGGAACGAGGGTAGCAGCGAAAGGATGAAACGAGTCATAGCCGGGTCATTTCTTTGCGGGTAGAACCCACAACAAGGAGCAAATCCTTGATATCTTTAAGATAAACATTTCCTCGCCCGGCAACAGGCCTTGCCGTCTCCCCACTTCACTCGACCTTTGTCATGCCCGCTACCCTCGTCGTCGCTGCCGCTGTCCTCCTCGTCACTCCCGCCCGAGGAGGAGTCTTTGCTATCAGAAGAGCTCTCCAAGCAGCACCTTGCCCGGGTCCCGAAGCACCCGAAGACCTTGACGGAGAGGAGGCCGCCCTCCATCAGCTTGAAATGGAGAGTGAGCCCCTCCGTCAAGCGGTGGATATGGGCGAACGTCTTCCATCCCCGACAAAGATACATCACGTGAGGGGCTGGGAAGTCAACGCGAACCCGCGTACCGCTGATCCCATGGCCCCTCATGTGCAGCCGCAGTGATTCCGGCGGATCCAACTCCATCTCCCGCGCGAATGGGGTCGGGAGACGAAGGCGACGGCGAGGCTGCCGGCGCAGCCTGACGAAGAACTCACAAGGATCGTCCCCAACGTGGCCCTCCATGGGGGGAGGAGCTGCTGGCGGAGGCGAGGCCGGCGCACCGGCCCGTCCTCCTCTTCCCCGAGCGCCTCGGCCTTGCCCCCTCCCCCTTCCCCTTGCGGCTGGCTCTGCCACCATGGGTGCAGGAGAAGGAGGGACGTGTTGTCGAGCGGCGACCCGCATCGCCACCATTGAAGGACCAGGATTCCCTCTCTCCATGGCGAATGGAAGGGAGGGGAGCAGAAGCTGAAGAAGGAAGGAGATGAAGGAATGCAGGACGCCATTCCCCCTCTTGCTCTTTATAAAGGGATGGTGTGGGGGCTCGGCCGCCCCGCTCCGCCAATCAAGACACGGAAGGCGCAGGGGACCGAGACCGACCCGCTGCCCCAGCCCGCGACGGCCCGGTTTCCCGCCTCCACCGATCGCCACCCCAAGCGCATGGGAGCCACGTGGCAAGTGTGCAGGACCGAGGCAACGGGTGAGGCGACCTCTCCCCACCCCGTGATCACAGGGAGTGGACGCCTTGAAGACCACGCCTCGGCCTCGTTCAATAAATGGGCCGCGCCTCCACGCCTCCCTCCGTTTATGGGGAAGGCGCGAACCGCCCCCTCTACTACGACGTGACGCATGCGTGCGGGGCTCAGCCCCATGCATGCCGCCCATGTCACGCACGCCTCCCCACGTCGCGCCATGCGTGGGACGCGTGGGAAGCGCCGCGCACGAAGAAACTTACCACGGTAAAAACCGCCCCGCCTGCCCGCGCACTGTTCTTGGGCCTAGCCCAACAACGCGTGGCGCTTATGTGTGGCCCAGGCCCGGGGGCTCCTGTCGGTGTACAAAAAGGGGGGTACACTTTTTTTACCCCTATAACTGTGCACGGGCAGTCTGAGCCGCGAGCGCCGCCACGCCAGCCGCCACGCCAAGCACGACAAGGGAGGTAAGCCAAGGTAAGGCCGAAGCTGAAGGGAAGCAGAACGACGCCAAGACCACAAAGAGCAAAGGGGACAGAGCAGACCCCCCCCGGCGAGATCCTTGCCGGGGGGGGGGGGGTAGCTTTATCTAACCCGGCAAGACCCTTGCCGTGGCAGCTCGCCCCACACCTACGGAGCGAAGTCACCCTCGAGTCCACTGCCCCCATGGGGCAAGGATTCGGGAGACATCCCCGTGGTGGCATGCAGATCTTTGTGAAGACATTCAAGATCAGATACCCACTTCAGAAGATGATGATCCTTGGCAGGATCCCAGCCAAGGAGGATCACAAGGCCCCCGGCAAGAGCCTTGCTGGGGATGACAGCAGGCGCCGCGGCAAGACCCTTCCCGGGGCCGTGGCAAGACCCTTGCCGGGGCCGCGGCAATACCCTTGCCGGGGCCGCAGCAAGGCCCTTGCCAAGGATGTCGTGGGTCCACCATCAGGCCCGCGCCAGTCGCACCCCCATCGCCGTTCGCATACAGCTGCCGACCCAACCAGTTTGGCAGACACCTGCGTGGCGGCATGCAGATCTTCGTGGAGACCCACCACTGCGCCACCTCAGCCGCCTGTCTGCCAACATGGAACCACATGCACCGCTGGCCAGGGCGCGTGTCGAAGCAAGAGGGAGCGGCGACGGACGAGACGGGGATCTCCCCCGCCCCCGATAAAGCAAGGACACCTAAGCAAGGCACACTAAATGCGCCTTGTCATGTAATGCGAGGGATAACCTCGCACTACTGTACCCTTTCCACCTCCTGTGTGCCAGTGTGGCAACCCCTTTCCTATAAAAGGAGGCCCAAGGCGACCAGGAGAAGGATTCGGCTTTTTGGAGCTCTCGACGCCCCATAGCTAGCTCAGGAACTCAGATATACAATCCACCAAAGCAGGAGTAGGGTTTTACGCATCCTTGCGGCCCGAACCTGGGTAAAGGAACCGCGTGCTATCTGTTTGATCCGCTCTTTTCACAACCCCACGCCCCGCAACCGTAGTAGGGATTCCTGTGATCCCATAGGTGTCGTTTCCCACCGACACCATGAAGCTTACCATGGAATCTGAAGAGGAAGCAAGTGGCCAAGATAAGAAGAAGAAGAGAGTCAGAACTACCACTGCCAGAGTTCTTGGCAAACCCTCCATGAGGAGAGACTCTGAAGGAGAAGAAGAGTAAGAGATTGCTGCACCAGCACCCAAGGCACAGAAGCTTATGGGAGATGCCATAAGGACAGGGGCTACTTCATCTAAGCCCAAGGAAGCACCCAAAGCTGCCTCCAAGCCCAAGAGTGCACCAAAGAGGAACACCGGAAACATATTTACTGCTGAAAAGAACTAGGCCCCAGTGGCTGATATTGCTGAAGAAGAAGAAGAAGGACAAGTTCTCAGGAAGCTCAAGCCCAAGATCCCAGACCATAATGATGCTCATCCTGTCGCCAAGGACATGAAAATTAGAAGAGATTCAGGGCTGAGGAAGTGGAGAGAAGCAGATCCATATGCTTCAAGGAGAAGAACTGCTGTGGATTACAGGTTTCACACCAAGGAACAGCAGGATTTCTATGAGACAGTGTTGCTGGATAAGAAGCCCATAGTGTGTGACATGAGATGGGTTGACTGGGAATACATCAAGGAGAACAAAGAACACTATCCTGGTGTGTATGACAGCTTCAGTGCCTGTGGAGTTGCAGACTTTGTTGGGCAAAAGCTCACAAAGTGGAATGAGGAGCTCATCATGCAATTCTACTCCACGACACATTTCTATCCAGATGGCAGGATAGTGTGGATGTCAGAAGGAACTAGATTTCAGTCTACAATTGTTGAATGGGCACAGCTGATCAATGCCCCAGAAGAGCAGGAAGATGACTTGGACATCTATGCCAAGAAGAAGATGGATCACAATTCCATGTCAAACATGTACAAGGAGATCCCAAACAAAGCACTTGATACCTTAAAGTTTGGCTCAGTGCACTTCCTTCTGTCAGGGCTGCCCACTATCAACTGGATTCTAAGGCACACTCTCTTGCCCAAGTCAGGTGATCACAAGATGATACGAGGCCATGCAATAAATTTGCTTCATATATTTGATGTGCCACAAAAATTCAAAGTGATGAGCCTCATGGTAGAGACCATTAAGGGGACAACAGCTGATCACAAGATGAGCTATGGATATGCCCCACAAATTCAGGAGTAGATTAACTCAAGATGGGCACAGGCACATACCTTCTAGATAAGGAACACCTGCCCATCCATCCAGACTTTAAGGACAATCAAGTTGTCATGAATGAGAATGAACCATCATCAGCACATGCTCAAGCAAAGAAGGAGAAGGCAAAGATGGAGAAAGCTGCCAAGATGCCAACTCAAGAGGAGGCATCTGAGTACTTCTTGAAGAACAAGCAGGAGCAGCTCAGTTACCTGATAGCATCCACTCTGAGGATTGAGAAAGGATTGGCCACCCTGACTCGAAACCAAGAGAGCTTGGAAAGAATCATGGAACAAAAGTTCTATGACCTGGATGTGAAAGTAACCGAGATTCAGTCTGCCGTGGAGCAACTGCAGGATGATATGCAGGAGAGGAAGGGCAAGACCACAACTGATGCATTTGCCAGAGTGCCCAGAGCTCAGAGATCGTCTGCAGTGCCAGTTCCTGACACCAGAGCCACCACTTCTGCACCAGCTACAGCCTTAGTTCCACCAGCTCCAGCTCCTACCCCGGCAGATCCAACCACTTCTACTGAAGCCTTCGTCCTTGGCATCATCCGGACTCCACCACCTGAAGACCAAGCCTGAGAGTCGTTTAGTACTATGCATTTTCTATGAACTTTTTGGTAACTTGTTCCCAAAGGGGGAGAAAAATGTATAGACCATAGGCTTCGAGAGAGAGAGAGTTTGCATTTGTTCTCTCTTGTCTTGCTGGTTGAAACTTTATTTGCTTTTTAGTGCTTGAGATACTATGCCTGAATCTGTGAGACATTGATGATCATGTGTTTGATCATAAGCTACACTTAATGCTTGTTGGATGTCACTATCAGTTTATCCTTATCTTGATCATTCACTTTGCTTGGTGATGAGTGCATGTATTTAATTCTTATCATTTTGAGCGCTCCACCAAGGTGTATGTGAATTGAAACAGTAACCCATGATCCTAACTCATTGTGCATTTGCAGTCCAAAGCAAATCTTAAAATATGCACAAACTTAGGGGGAGCTCTTGCTTATCACATACTTCTCAAAGCGACGATATATTCCACTCTTATTATCATTTGTCGAAGCTTTGATCTATATGTTGTCATCAATTACCAAAAAGGGGGAGATTGAAAGTGCAACTATCCCTGGGTGGTTTTGGTAATTCCTAACAACATATAGCTCATTGAGCTAACATTATTCCAAGATGAATATTTCAGGAAAAGCTCAATGGATGTCATGGCATGGATGAGGAAAGTGGATCCCTAAAAATTATAAGGACAAAGGAATGGCTCAAACTTCAAGATCAAGACTCTACATTTTATATTTTAGTGATCCAAGATCACATTGAGTCTATAGGAAAAGCCAATACTATTGAGGGGGGATGAGGTGTTGCTTAATTAGCCTCTTGCTTCATGTGCTTAGTGATATGCTCCAAAACCCTCAACTATCTTCCCACATCCACATTTGACCTAAACCAAAAGTCAAACTCGGCCCCACTGATTCTTTCCATCCGGCGCCACCGAGTTTCACATGTCATAGCCATTGCCACAAACCCTAGCAATTCGGTTTCACCGATAGGGATCTCGATCTCACCGAGATGGGATTGCAATTTCTCTGTTTCCCTTCGTAACGTTTTGGTATAACCGAAGTGAGCGATCGGTCCCACCGAGATTGCAATGTAAACTCACTATTTCCTTTTCGTAACATTTCGGTCTCACCAAAAAGAGCGGATCGGTCCCACCAAGTTTACTTGACCAACCCTTGGTTAGATTATTACCAAAATCGGTCCCACCGAGTTTGTGTAATCGGTCACACCGAGATTACGTTATGCCCAAACCCTAACCATATCGGTCCTACCGAGTTGCATCTCAGTCCCACCGAAAATCCTAACGGTCACTAGGTTTGCTGAATCGGTCCAACCGAGTTTAACGATTCGGTCCCACCGAGTTTGGCAGATTGTGTGTAACGGTTAGATTTTGTGTGGAGGCTATATATACCCCTCCACCCACTCTTCATTCGTGGGGAGAGCCATCAGAACACATCTACACTTCCAATACACATGTTCTGAGATAGAACCACCTACACTTGTGTTGAGCTCAAGATATTCCATTCCTACCATATGAATCTTGATCTCTATCCTTCCCCAAGTCGCTTTTCACTCAAATCTTCTTTCCACCAAATACAAATCCTGTGAGAGAGAGTTGAGTGTTGGGGAGACTATCATTTGAAGCACAAGAGCAAGGAGTTCGTTATCAACACACCATTTGTTACTTCTTGGAGAGTGGTGTCTCCTAGATTGGCTAGGTGTCACTTGGGAGCCTCCGACAAGATTGTGGAGTTAAACCAAGGAGTTTGTAAGGGCAAGGAGATCGCCTACTTCGTGAAGATTTAGCGCTAGTGAGGCATGTCCTTCGTGGGTGACGGCCATGATGGAATATACAAGGTTGCTTCTTCGTGGACCCTTCATGGGTGCAGCCCTCTGTGGACTCGCGCAACCGTTACCCTCCGTGGGTTGAAGTCTCCATCAACGTGGATGTACGATAGCACCACCTATCGGAACTACGCCAAAAACATCCGTGTCTCCAATTGCGTTTGAATTCTCCAAACCCTTCCCTTTACATTCTTGCAAGTTGCATGCTTTACTTTCCGCTGCTCATATACTCTTTTGCATGCTTGCTTGAATTATGTGGAGATTGCTTGACTTGTGCTAAGATAGCTAAAATTTGCCAAGAACTAAAATTGGGAAAAGGCTAGATTTTTATTTGGTCAAGTAGTCTAATCACCCCCCCCCCTCTAGACATACTTCCGATCCTACACTCTTGGATGCTCAGAACGCGATGCCTAACCGGCTGGAGGATTCACAGTCCTCAAGTGTAATAAGTCTTCAGGTCATGCAGACAGAAAGACTTCAGTGATTCCTAACACTCTTTGGCTCTGGGTGTTTGGGCTTTGTCCTCGCAAGGATTTCTCTCTCTCAAAGGCTTCGAGGTTGGTTGCTCTCAATACGACAAAAGCCGTGCACTAAGTCTGAGTAGCCACCAATTTATGGTGTAGGGGGTGGGCTATTTATAGCCACTAGGCAACCCGGCCTGATATGTCCGAAATGACCGTGGGTCACTAAGGAAGTGACACGTGTTCCAACGGTCAGATTTCAAACACACACGACAACTTTACTTGGGCTGCAAGCAAAGCTGACTTATCCAGCTCTGGATAAGATTTTCTCTCATTGTCTTCGCTCAAAGACATAGGATTTGGGTTGAGCATCACTTCAGTCATCCTGACTTTGTTCACTTGGACCCCACTTAACAGTACGGTGGTTCCTATGACTCAACAAAGAAGAAAAGGAAACAACGAAACGACTAAGTCTTCGCGCTCCATAGTCTTCAATCAATGTCTTCTCATGTCATAGTCTTCAATATGAATATTTTCTCATACCACCATTGTCGTCAATGTCTTCATATATTTTTAGGGGTTATCTCCGGTAGGTAAACCGAATCAATGAGGGACTACTACCTGTGTTATCCTACAATTCTCACAAACACATTAGTCCCTCAACCAAAATTGTCGTTAATACTCCAAAACCAACTAGGGGTGGCACTAGATGCACTTACAATCTCCCCCTTTTTGGTGATTGATGACAAACTGGTTGAAGTTTTCAACGGGGATAAAGTATGTGAAATTGTAAAGGATAGGGTATTATCTTCATAAGTGGCAAAGGCTCCCCCTGAAGATGTGCATATAAGTAATTTGCTTTTGGAATGCAAATGCACATGGCAGGTTGTACTTGTGGAGATCCTCTTCACCTTATGACGATAATTCTTCATGCATGATAAGATATAACGAAGATAATGACATGCATAATGAAAAATGGACGTCTGCAAGATGACCTAAGTGCGGAAGTTATCATCGCACATGCGGAATTTATCATCGCATCACAAAATAGCAAATATGTAGCAGACGACCATCAAGTTTAAGTGTTAGAACTCAAAGAACCAAATGTATCAAAAACGAGAGTTGTAAACAGTAGGCAAAATATAAAGCATTCGCCCATTTGGACCCGCTTGAAGACTATCAAACTCATATGCTTCTCCCCCTTTTTTCAGTAAGGACCAAAAGGGTTTGAAGACATAGAGCAGCTACTCGTTCCCATGAGGAGTAGGTGAAGCAGCAGGATCGTCGGTGTTGTTTGGCGGTGTAGACGAACTTGGTGCAGTGTCGATGCGTGCAGAAGTAGGGGGCTGTGAAGTAGCATCGTCTTCATCATCGATCACATTGGCATTCACAGTTGCCGCGGAAGAAGAATAGTCAGAGTCTTCACGGGATGGAGTTCGATGTAGGACAGCATTCCGTGGAGGAGTGGAGTCAAACTTGAATTTTTCAGTGAAGCCATCATCTTGAAGATCTGCTTCAGCACTGAGCAGGGTCAAACTCTTCCATGATCGCTGACAGGTCTCGTGAGTGACAAAAGCATTCTTGGTGGCAAGATTGCGAATGCGATTGACGTCCACCAAGAGGCTTTGCATCTGTTTCTTGAGCCAGTCATGATGCTTATCTTGTTTCTGATGCAGTGCCACAAGAAGTTC
Organism: Aegilops umbellulata; assembly: GCA_032464435.1. Taxonomy (NCBI): domain Eukaryota; kingdom Viridiplantae; phylum Streptophyta; class Magnoliopsida; order Poales; family Poaceae; genus Aegilops; species Aegilops umbellulata. Next base: position 382,598,667 of record CP136054.1, read on the forward strand.
TCGGTCATTCAGGACGCGAGAGTGCTTCTTAGGCCTTTGGGCAATTGTGCTCTCAGTAGTTTCAGTTTGCGCACAGTGAGGCAGACGAGTGTTCCTAGCCATTGGATAGATACGAGTTACTGCTTGGACTCCTTCCATGGGTTGAGTGAAGCTTTGGTGATCAACATTTTGAAGACAAAGAGGCTTCTTGGCAGGCTCAGGGTATATGGCTTCAACTGACATATCAACCTCTGGTAGAAAGATCAGATGATTGCGAGCAGAGGGCTGATAGTTGATAGCAGAGTGTAGCTTGATGAGGCGCATGACCCATGGAGCATAGAATTTCAGGCCAAAAAGATCAGATCCAGATGCAGCCAGTTGCTGGATAAAGAATTCTTGTGTATTGAAGCTTATGCCATTGAGGATGTAAAAGACCAATGTCTTCATGGCTCCTTCAAGTTTTGCAGCTGATGAATGTCCTTTGATAGGCCACAGAGTTCGCCTAATGATGTGATATATTGTGCGAGGCAGATACTCAAGGTCATTAACAAAGAACTCCTTTGGGTATTCAGCGTCAGGTGGAAGAGGCTTCATCATGCTCAACATCTGGCTCATGTTGGGCTCTGGCTTATGGAAGATGCTCTCCAGTGCATTGCGGTGGAGTTGACAGTCAAGTTCGAAAAGCTCTCCGGGAGTGGGTAGGCCTGTAAGCTCAATGACGTGAAGAGCTTTGGCTTCATGATGAACATTTCCTGTCATCCACTCGAGAACCCATGTCTTTGTATCCCTGTAGTAGCCGCGAATGTGGAGGGTAGCATAGAATTGAAGCAAAAGTTCCTCATTCCAATGTTCATTGTCTATCACAAAGCTGAGCAGACCTGCATCACGAAAGCAGTCAAGTGCTTCTTCTAAGCATGGCAGTCCAGCAATGGCTTCAGTGTCGGGGCGCATATGAGGGAAAATGCGCCCTTGATCATACATAACGCAGGAGTAATAGCTTCGCTGCTGATAGCTCCAGAAACGATCAGATGATATTCTCGCCCTTGAGTAGGGGTTCTTGGCTCTGTCAAAGAAGGTGTTGTGGGCTCTGAAGCCATTTGCATTGAAGGATCTAGTAGAGGTGGCAGTGCCTGGGAACCTTGGCAGTCTTGGCTTAGGTTTTTGGACCAGAGGCCTATGCTCAACATGATAATCAAACTGAGGACCAGAGGCATTAGGCGGAGGAACCAGAACGGGCCATTTGATAGTAATAAGCTGGTTGTAGTTGTATGCTTGCTCGATAGTATGTGGCCCTGGAGGCGGAACAGGAGCAGTGGCATCAATAGAGGCGTCAGGCTGCACAACAGGGACTTCAGGAGCAGTTGCATCATTGGTGTCATTGGCTGCTAGCACATTGGTTGGTGCAGGCTCCACATTTGCTTCAGCCATGACTACGTCATTGGCTTCATTGGTGTTGGTGGTGGCAGCCTCAAGATTCTCAACCTCCACTTGATGAGCTGGAGGGTCGGGCACTGGCACGTTCACTTCAGGAACAGCTTCTTCAGTAGTGGGGGGAGTAGGGACATGTTCTTCTTCTTGTTTGTCATCGGCTGATGCAGTCGGATTGTCTTCTACACCTTTGGCTTCAGACTCAGAGACATTCACAGTCGGAGTGGCTTCTGGGAACACTTGACGTGCAACAGATTGGTGAGGCACTTCTCCTTCTGGAACGCTCGAAAGAGGGACTTGAGGCCTTGGTCCTTTGCGAAGCCTGTGGAACATTGGCGACGCCATTGGAGATGGAGTTGGCTGGGCCTCAAAGTCATCTTCTTCTTCTTGCACAGGTGGTGTGACTTGTTGTTGTTGGGGGGTACTTGGAGTGTCTTGTTGTTGTGGGTGATCAGCCCATGAAGCAGCCTGAGCAATTGGCGTCAGAGGACGACCAATGCTGATGAGTTTGTTGTTCGTGAGAACAGGCGATGATACCAAGTTGTGTTCAATCTGAGGAAGAACTTCATCATCTTCAACATTGTCATTGTGACCAATGTCTTCAGAAGCGGTGGGATCAACTGCTGGAATGTCTTCAGCTTCATGAGCCTCTGTGGAAGCAGGCTCATGAACTATCATCCGTCATTCTTGGTGTTCAGATGCAGGGCGAACCATTGAGATAGGTTCAACAACTAAGGGCTCTGTGGGAGCAGCCCGATCCTTCTTGGTTCTGCGCTTCTTCTTGGAGGGAGCTGCATCAGAAGCATCAGGATTTTTCCTTTTTTTGGCTTTAGCCTCGGCAGCCCTTGTCTTCTTCAGTTCTTAAGCTGTTGACTTGACCTTTGGCTTCGAGCCAGTCATGCTGCTTGGGAAGACTATGCGTGGCTCTTCCTGCCTTGAAGGTGCAGTTTGGTCAGTCGATGGCTTCTTCTTCTTTGTAGCCATTCTTGGGTCGATGCCAGGACGACCAAGAGCCTTGTGCTTCTCAGCCTCATTGTAGGCTTGCACACACTTGTCAGCCAGGCTCTTCATGCGCTCATGAGAGCCTTTAGCTTCTTCACGCTTCTTGAGAAAGGCTTCTTTGAGCTCGTGCAACATGATCTCGAAGTTTTTGACATCTTGCATGCTGAGCTTTGCCACATGCTTCTTGAACTGAGCTTTCTCATAGTCGATCTTGTGCTTCAGTTCAACGATGCGCTGAGCAAGAGCTAGCTCAGAAGCAATGGTGCCATTGAAAGAGACGCTGAGACCAATGGGAAGTTGCACATCTTCAAAGCTAAGGTTGGGAGTGTCAAACCATTCATCAATGAAGTTGTGGATGATTGCCACATCAAAGAGAGGCAAATCATTGAAGATTTCCGCTTCTTCCTTGCTCTTGATCAGTTGCTCAAGAGCGTCATCTGCAAGATCTTCATCGCTGGACAGATCAATGTTCTCTTCTCGCAGAATGGAAGCAGGAGTCAATGTCTGATCAGTATTCTTGACGATTTTGTTTTTCTTCTCCGTCTTCTTGGAGATATGTGATAGATCTTCAGACTGCACACTGTCTTTAGGAGGTGCAGTGGCCAGTGGCTTCGCACGTGAAACTTTAGGAGGAGCAACTGACCTTGAAGCTTTAGTCTTCTTCTGCTTCTGCGGTTTTGGAGTAGGAGCAGGGGCTTCATCCGTGTCAGCATCATCATCAGAGTGATCCACTTTGGCACCTTGGACAGATATGTGGGTGATGAGGCCATCAAGGTTGTAGAAGGGTCCGAAGATATTTGGTTCTGCATCGCGTGTGCCATCAGCACGGGGAGCAGGAGGACCAGGATTGAAGTCTAACCCCAAAGAATCTTTGTTCTTCTTTGCTGAGGCTTTTGCAAACTGATAATTGCGTTTGAACAGATTGTCTTCGCGACACCATAGTAAAGATGATGGGTCGGCATCAGCTGGTTGTGGCCCATGGACCATGCAAGGATAGAAGCCTTGCTCAATGGCTTCAGCTCTGGACCTGGGTGGAAGATTTATGTACAAAATATCTCCCCATGGTCGCTTGATGGCATTTTCCTCTGCATATTCCTGGGTCACGAACCTGTACTTATACCACTATTCTGCCCAATATCTTCGAATCCATTGGATTCGGGTCTTGCGCTGATTATAATCCTCTTCTGGATCTGTCTTGTAAAGCTCTGAGAGGTCATCAGGCAGATCTCTTGACGTTCCCCCACGACGTTGTCTGCCACCCTTCCTTACTGATTTTTCTGTAGCCATGAACTTCAAGCTGAATGGCTTCAACACGTTCAAAGGCTTCAAAGGCTTTCGCTTGCTGGACAAACAGGAACTGGCTTCGGGAGAGTTAATGTGATGCTGTAAGAATTCTGCAAACGAATGCAGACTATGAGAACCAAGGGATTCTCCCACAGACATGTACCTGTGACAGCATTAGAGATGCAAGGGAAGGGGAAGTGGTCATATGCATTCTCAGAAGATTTTGAAGATAAATCAGTTTGAAGACATTGACCTCATGATGCGAAGACATTCACTTATATGTTGAGAGTTGGTTCCAGATTTGTACGAACCTGCGAATAAGTACAAGTGAGGAATCTAACTAGATATGAAGCTTAAGTGAATATACTAGGCAGTATGAGATGCAGACAAAATAGATCTAACATTGTATAGGAAGAAACCAATTTTTGTAAACAGGATGAATCTTTGAGGATCAAAAAGATGGTAAAAAGAGAGTTTTATTTACCACGCAAAGAACTGCTAGATGAGAGGAGTAGGAGACCGAGAAGTTCAGTCCACCGTGCCCTAACTTGGCGACGGAGGACACTTACGGTGGCGGTGGAGAGGACGATGTCCGCGGCCGGCGTGAGGATGGCGTCGGAGAAGTCACGGCAGCTAAGCGCTTCGTCGCCGGCGTGGTCGAGAGCTAGTGGTGGCGCTAGGGTTTTAACGAGGTGGAGAGGTGGAAGAAGGTTTTCTTTACTGCAGGGGACATGTATTGATAAGGAAGTGTGCGGCATAGCGCAATTACGCAGGTGCCCCTGGCGGTTCACATCTGAGGGGCACGTGGCATGCATGCAACATACTCAGAGTTGTCCCACATTCCCACGCCCGCCAGGTTTGTCGGATGGTCGTTCCGGCTTCTCCGGATTTCAGGCAATAAGGACAGAGCATTTAAAATTTACTTAATGTTTGTCTCTGTGTCTTTTGCTGACAAGGACGCGGAGAAGACATTAGACATTTTCAATAGAATGCATATGATTTGGACAGATAGAGTTTGAGATAAGAAGCATAGAGAGATTAGGGTCCGATCACATTCACTTAGTTCAAAAGATTCAACTAGGAAGACATAGCTATAAGTGAATGTTGTAGAGGACAGAACACTAGTATATATATATCAGAAAGCAACCAAATCAACATAGTGAATATAATCATGAAGATAAATTGAAATTGAAGACAAACCAAATGCGAAGACATTTCAAATGTAACGCCATGAGTGAAACACTTCAAACAGAAAAATTTGGTGGTGGCGTTACCCACCGTATAGGAAGTATTAGACCCAGACATGGCGCACAATTATCATGGCGCTCCGAAGTCAAATTCCACGTTAATGTATTCACACTCAGAATGTAAGTCTTCATTGATTGAAGATATACTTTACTTCGTGTGTTGCACATCTAAGTCATCAACATGCATGAGTGTTAGGATGTGTGCCTGATCACAAGACATTTGAGGATTCCAAGATATTTAGCTCACACCGTAACTTGCAAAACCTTTTCTCATCCAAGGGCTTTGTGAAGATATCTGCCAGTTTCTCTTCAGTGTTGACGTGAATGATATCAATATCTTTCTTCATGACATGATCTCTGAGAAAGTGATGACGAATTTCAATGTGCTTTGTCTTCGAGTGCTGAACTGGGTTGTTGGCAATCTTGATGGAGCTTTCATTGTCGCAGAAGAGAGGTACTTGTTTCAGATTTATGCCATAGTACTTGAGAGTTTGCTTCATCCATAGAAGCTGAGCGCAGCAAGATCCAGCAGCAATGTATTCAGATTCAGCAGTTGAAAGTGATACACAGTTCTGCTTCTTTGAAGACCAACAGACAAGTGATCGTCCCAGAAAGTGACATGTGCCTGATGTAGACTTGCGATCCACCATGTCACCAGCATAATCAGCATCCGACAATCCAACCAGATCAAACTCTGAGCCCTTTGGATACCATAATCCTAGTGTTGGGGTGTAAGCCAAATATCGAAGAATTCGCTTCACAGCTAAGTGATGGGATTCCTTTGGTGCCGCTTGGAATCGAGCACACATGCAAACACTAAGCATAATATCTGGCGTAGATGAACATAGGTAAAGTAAAGAACCAATCATGGAGCGGTATACCTTTTGATCGAACTCTTTACCATTGTCGCCGGGACCCAGATGGTGTTTGGCTGGCATTGGCGTCGTGTAACCTTTGCAATCTTGCATTCCAAACTTCTTCAGACAATCTTTGAGGTATTTTTCTTGAGATATGAAGATGCCATTCCTTTGCTGACGAATTTGAAGACCAAGGAAGAACTTCAGCTCTCCCATCATGGACATCTGATATTGCTCTTGCATCATGTACCCAAACTCATCACTGTATTTCTGATTGGTGCAGCCGAAGATAATGTCGTCCACATAGATTTGGCACACAAACAATTCACCATCATATGTCTTCGTGAAGAGTGTGGGATCAAGGGATCCATGTTTGAAGCCTTTGCTCTTCAGGAAGTCTTTGATTGTATCATACCAAGCGTGAGGAGCTTGTTTGAGGCCATATAGTGCTTTGTTTAGCTTGTACACCATATCAGGATGTTTTGGATCTTCAAAGCCAGGTGGTTGAGCGACGTATACTTCTTCAATCTTGCCGTTGAGAAATGCACTCTTCACATCCATTTGATATAGCAAGATGTTGTGGTGGTTAGAATAGGCTAGCAGTATACGAATAGCTTCAAGCCTAGCCACAGGAGCAAATGTTTCATCGAAGTCAATCCCTTCAACTTGAGTATATCATCGAGCCACAAGACGTGCTTTGTTTCTGACGACTTGACCGTGCTCATCTTGCTTGTTTCGATATATCCATTTTGTGCCAATTATATTATGGTTTCGAGGGTCAGGACGCTTAACAAGTTCCCAAACATTGTTCAGCTTGAACTGTTGAAGCTCTTCTTGCATAGCTTGAATCCATCCAGGTTCCATAAAGGCTTCATCAACTTTCTTGGGTTCTGATATTGACACAAAAGAAAAATGCCCACAGAAATTTGCTAACTGTGTTGCTCTCAATCTGTACTTCATTTGCAACACGAGGATGAGCTGGACGAAGATTTTGTTCTTGCTGATCATTATCAATATTGGAAGGATTGTCTTCAGGCTGAGCATTGTCTTCAGGTTGGTTAGGTGCGGAAATGATAAGTTCCTCTTTCAGGCTGTGCTTCAGAAGGCATGATTTCACCAGTTCCCATTAGCTTGATAGATTCACTGGGTGAAGCTTCGTCTAGTGTACTTGGCAGGAGCTCTCTTTGTGAACCATTGGTTTCATCAAACCGCACGTCCCCAGTTTCGACGATTTTGTAGAGATAGAGGTTGAAGACTCTGTAAGAGTGCGAGTCCTTTCCGTAACCGAGCATGAAGCCTTCGTGAGCTTTAGGTGCAAATTTTGACTTGTGATGGGGATCCTTGATCCAGCACCTAGCTCCAAATACTCTGAAGTAACTGACATTTGGCTTCTTGCCAGTGAGCACCTCATAGGATGTTTTATTCAGAAGCTTATGGATGTAAACACGGTTGATGACGTGACAGGCTGTATCAATAGCTTTAGGCCAAAACTTTCTTGGTGTCTTGTATTCGTCGAGCATCGTTCGAGCCATCTCAATGAGGGTTCTGTTCTTGCGCTCTATGATGCCATTTTGCTGAGGTGTGTAGGGAGCGGAGAACTCATGAGTGATTCCCATTGTATCCAGATAAAGATCAAGTCCGGTGTTCTTTAATTCAGTGCCGTTGTCACTTCTGATATGCTTGATCTTGACGCCATAATTGTTCATGGCTCGGTTGGCGAAGCGTCTGAAGACATCTTGCACTTCAGTCTTGAAGAGAATTATGTGCACCCACGTATATCTTGAATAATCATCAACAATGACGAAGCCATAGAGATAAGCAGTGGTTGTGAGGGTAGAGTAGTGAGTAGGGCCAAATAAGTCCATGTGTAGCAGCTCGAAGGGTTGAGATGTCGTCATGATTGTCTTCGAGGGATGCTTAGCCCTAGTCATCTTTCCGGCTTCGCAGGCACCGCACAAATGATCCTTCTTGAACTTGACGCCCTCGATTCCTATGACATGCTTCTTCTTGGCGAGAGTATGTAAGTTCCTCATGCCAGCATGCCCCAGCCTCCGATGCCATAGCCAGCACTCTAAAGCTTTTGTGAGAAGACATACGACAAGCTGTGGTCCTGCTAAGAAATCTACCGTGTACAGATCATCTTTCCGGTACCCTTCAAAGACTACAGATTTGTTAGATTCCATTAGTACAAGGCAACGATATTTTCCAAATATCACAATCATGTTCAAGTCACAAAGCATTGAGACAGACATTAAGTTGAAGCCAAGGGATTCAACAAGCATCACTTTATTCATGTGCTGATCCCTTGAGATTGCAACTCTACCTAGACCCAATACCTTGCTTTTACCAGTGTCAGCAAATGTGATGTGACTCTTATCAGATGGACGTAAAGTTGAGTCCATGAGAAGACTTCGATCACCAGTCATGTGATTAGTGCATCCGCTGTCCATAATCCATTCTGAAGCACGAGGTGTCATACCCTACAGTACAGTTAGGGGATAGGCTTCACCAAGAGCATTGTGAAGCAGAAACATTTGACGGTCAAGAGGATTATTGAAGCTCAGATCAAGATTAGGACTGATAGGATGAATGGCAAATGATTCAGGAACAAAATAAATAGTAAGACTATTTGGGCATTTGATCTTGCGCCCTACATGATGTTTTAGGTCCCCAGCAATAGCATCAGACGCCTTTGGTTTTCGGCTGGAGACCTTTCCCTGCAAGAGAAAGTTAATTCTTCTTAACCACCCACATCTTCAGGGGTGGCTTAGAAGCTATGAGTCTAAGTGCAGCATCTGAGAATTTGGGATTTGGAGCCCTAGCAAATAGCCTTGCAGGAAATGAATGATACTCATATGAATAAGCAAAAAAATTCTTAGTTCTATGAACACAACGTTTTGAAGACACACGCTCATATTCATAAGTCTGAGTATGGTTTCCCTGCAAAACATTGGCGTTAGGGTGACTCAGGTGAGTCCTCTGTCTGTATGAAGCCTTTGGACCATATGAAACCTTAGGTCTGGGGTTTGTCCTCTTCCCAGGTGGTGTCATGATGACATTCACTGGAAGATTCTCAAGACAACTTTTGGGGACCCAGATCTTCTTCATAGGTGGCCCATTCCTGCAGTTAGTACCAACATATCTGGCAAACACTTCACCATTTTGATTCTTGAACAGTTTATAGTTTGCATCAAAGGATTCATCAATGATAGTAGGGTTAGCACAGGTAAAGCCAGATAAGGTAGATGGATCCACTGAAGGTCCCTTTGCAGCAACCCATGTGGTTTTGGGATACTGCTCAGGCTTCCAGTAGGAACCATCAACATTCATTTTCCTCTCGAACCCAACACCCTCTTTCCTAGGGTTTCGGTTCGGAATCTGCTTTTTGAGGGCATTGCAAAGTGTCTGATGCCCTTTCAGACTTTTATACATCCCTGTTTCAAGCAATGTCTTCAACCTAGCATTTTCATCAGCAATAGTAGTGGTATCCGCCGCAGAGGGGTTAGTTACCACATTAGTAGTTGAAGACAATGCAACAGTAGCAGCAGTGGAACATTCAGCAACAGAGGTAGCGTTATCACGCTCAAGACATTTTAGACATGGTGGCTCAAATCCATCCTGAGCGGGACTGATTTGTTGAGCGCGAAGTGACTCATTCTCTTTTTGAAGATCTTCATGAGCCGCTCTCAATTTCTCAAGCTCTTGCTTCCTTTGAAGATAATCAAAGGAGAGCTTTTCATGAGTGGTTGAGAGCGTTTCATGACGACTTTCAAGTTCTTGGTACTTAGCATGAAGATTTTTTATTTCTTCAACTAAGGACTGTGAACGAGTCATTTCCGCGTCCAACAGGTTATCGCTTTTGTCTAACAGTTTTTTAGTATATTCCATAGCCTTTTGTTGTTCAGTTGCAATTTTAGCAAGTGTTTCGTAGCTGGGTTGGGATTCACAATCAGAGTCATCTTCACTAGATGTTTGAAAGTAAGCATCGCGTGATTTTACCTTGGCACCACGTGCCATGAAGCAGTAGGTGGGAGCAGGGTCATACTTGTCATCAGCTTCAGCGTAGGTGTGGAAGTCATTGTCTTCAGTGTTGAAGATGGACTTGGCAACGTAGGCTGTGGCTAGAGCCAGACTTGCGACGCCAGGGTCCGACTCCTCCTCGGACTCCACCTCTGCCTCCTCAGAAGCAGACTCCTCCTCTGAATCCATCTCGTTGCCAACAAAAGCACGAGCCTTGCCAGATGAGCTCTTCTTATGAGATGAAGACTTGGATGAGGACTTGGAAGAGGACTTTGAAGATCTCTTCTTCTTCTTGTCATCAGAATCATATTCCTTGCTCTTCTTCTTCTTCTTCTTCGCGTTGTCCCACAGTGGACACTCAGAGATATAGTGTCCAGGTTTCTTGCACTTGTGACATGTTCTCTTCTTGTAGTCATGAGTGGAAGCTTCATCATTTCTTGACCTGGACCATGAAGACTTTCTGTAGCCCTTCTTCTTAGTGAACCTCTGGAACTTCTTCACAAGCATAGCAAGTTCCTTTCCAATGTCTTCAGGATCATCAGAACTGCAGTCAGATTCTTCTTCAGATGAGGAAACAACTTTTGACTTCAAAGAGCGAGTTCAGCCATAGTTGGGACCATAGATATCTCTTTTCTCAGACAGCTGGAACTCATGTGTGTTGAGCCTCTCAAGTATATCAGACGGATCGAGTGTCTTGAAGTCAGGACGTTCTTGTATCATGAGGGCAAGGGTGTCAAAGGAGCTGTCAAGTGATCTCAGTAGTGTCTTGATGATTTCATGCTTGGTAATCTCAGTGGCGCCGAGAGCACGAAGCTCATTTGTGATGTCAGTGAGGCGATCAAACGTGAGTTGGACATTTTCATTGTCGTTTCTCTTGAAGCGATTGAAAATGTTGCAAAGAACACTGATCCTTTAATCACTCTGGGTTGAGACGCCTTCATTGACATTGGATAGCCAGTCCCAGACTAACTTCAACGTTTCCAGAGCACTCACGCGGCCATACTGTCCTTTGGTCAGATAACCACAGATGATGTTCTTGGTAGTAGAGTCCAGTTGAATGAACTTCTTGACATCAGCAGGGGTGACACCTTCACCAGTCTTGGGAACGCCATTCTTGACGACATACCAGAGGTCGACATCAATGGCTTCAAGATGCATGCGCATCTTATTCTTCCAGTAGGGATATTCAGTTCCATCAAACACGGGGCAAGCAGCGGAGACTTTGATTATCCCTGCAGTCGACATAGCTAAAACTCCAGGTGGTTAAACCGAATCACACAGAATAAGGGAGTACCTTGCTCTGGTACCAATTGAAAGTGCTAGTTATCGACTAGAGGGGGGGTGAGTAGGCGATTTTTATGGAAGTCTTCAAAACATGGATGTTTCAAAGACAAACTATAGAAATGAACCTATTGAAATGCAGCGGAAGATAAACTACACTAAGCAAGCCATAGTCAAGTGTGAAATAACGTGAGAGTACGAAGACTAATAGCATCTAGGTAGTAAGGATCAGGATGGAAGATAGTATGAAGCCAAACAACAATTGCAGTCACGCAATTAAGTCAAACAGATACAACAAACAGGCAATGACTTCACGAAGACAAACTCTAAGTAAAGGGAGGGAGAAGATAGAACCAGTCACTTGTTGAAGACACAGGATTTGTTGGACAAGTTCCAGTTGCTGTGACAACTGTACGTCTGGTTAGGGAGGCTGAGATTCAACTTAGAAGAACTCGTCTTCACCTTATTCCCCTTGAGCTAAGGACACACAGTCCTCGCCCAATCACTCTGGTAAGTCTTCAAGGTAGACTTCCGAACCTTCACAGACTTCGTTCACCGGCAATCCACAATGACTTTTGGATGCTCAGAACACGACGCCTAACCGGCTGGAGGATTCACTGTCCTCAAGTGTAATAAGTCTTCAGGTCACACAGACAGAAAGACTTCAGTGATGCCTAACACTCTTTGGCTCTTGGTGTTTGGGCTTTGTCCTCGCAAGGATTTCTCTCTCTCAAAGGCTTCAAGGTGGGTTGCTCTCAATACGATAAAAGCAGTGCACTAACTCTGAGCAGCCACCAATTTATAGCCACTAGGCAACCCGACCTGATATGTCCAAAATGACCCTGGGTCACTAAGGAACTGACACGTGTTGCAACGGTCAGATTCCAAACACACACGGCAACTTTACTTGGGCTGCAAGCAAAGCTGACTTATCCAGCTCTGGATAAGATTTGCTCTCATTGTCTTTGCTCGAAGACAAGGATTTGGGTTGAGCATCATTTCAGTCATCCTGACTTTGTTCACTTGGACCCCACTTAACAGTACGGTGGTTCCTATGACTCAACAAAGAAGAAAAGGAAACGATGAAACGACTAAGTCTTCGCGCTCCATAGTCTTCAATCAATGTATTCTCATGTCATAGTCTTCAATATGAATATCTTCTCATACCACCATTGTCGTCAATGTCTTCATATATTTTTAGGGGTCATCTCCGGTAGGTAAACCGAATCAATGAGGGACTACTACCTATGTTATCCTGCAATTCTCACAAACACATTAGTCCCTCAACCAAATTTGTCATCAATACTCCAAAACCAACTAGGGGTGGCACTAGATGCACTTACAAAACTGAATATGATCTTCCTTTACCTAGAAGGCGTTCCAAAAATTCGGAGTATTTAGATCTTTATGATGAAATTGATGAAAGTGGGATTGAAAGAAATAAAAATTTAAATGTTGCTAAACCCACTATATTGGATTTCAAGGAATTTAATTGTGAAAGTTGCTCTTTGATTGATTGTATTTCCTTGTTGCAATCCGTGCTAAATTCTCCGCATGCTTATAGTCAAAAGAAAGCCTTCACCGAACATATTGTTGATGCCTTGATGCAATCTTATGAAGAAAAACTTGAGTTTAAAGTCTCTATCCCTAGAAAACTCTATGATGAGTGGGAACCAACTATCAAAATTAAAATTAAAGATCATGAGTTTTTTGCTTTGTGTGATTTGGGTGCTAGTGTCTCCACTATCCCCAAAACTTTGTGTGATTTGCTAGATTTCCGAGATCTTGATGATTGCTCTTTAAACTTACATCTCGCGCATTCTACTATTAAGAAACCTATGGGAAGGATTAACGGTGTTCTTATTGTTGCAAATAGGAATTATGTGCCCATAGATTTCATTGTTCTTGATATAGATTGCAATCCTTCTTGCCCTATTATTCTTGGTAGACCTTTTCTTAGAACGGTTGGTGCGATTATTGATATGAAGGAAGGGAACATTAGATTCCAATTTCCATTAAAAAAGGGCATGGAACACTTTCCAAGAAACAAAATAAAATTGCCATATGAAACCATCATTGGATCCACTTATGGATTGCCTTCCAAAGATGGCAATACCTAGATCTATCCTCGCTTTTATGCCTAGCTAGGGGCGTTAAACGATAGCGCTTGTTGGGAGGCAACCCAATTTTATTTTTAGTTTTTTGTGATTTTCTTCTGTTAGGGAATAAATAACCCATATACCTTCCGTTTGGATGTGGTTTTGTGTTTTAATTAGTGTTTGTGCCAAGCTAGACCTATTGGATCTTCTTGGATGATAGTTATTTGATCTTGCTGTAATTTCCGGAAACTTTGCATTCAGTACCCGAATTATTAAAAATCATCAAAACATGATAAAATACTGATTCCAATTGCTTCTGATCAATAAAAAATTATCTAGGTCTTCTAATTTTGGTAGATATTTTGGAGTTCCAGAAGTTTGCGTTAGTTACAGATTACTACAGACTGTTCTATTTTTTGACAGATTCTGTTTTTCATGTGTTGTTTGCTTATTTTGATGAATCTATGGTTAGTAAAATAGTTTATAATCCATAGAGAATTTGGAATACAGTAGGTTTAACACCAAAATAAATAAAGAATGAGTTCATTACAGTACCTTGAAGTGGTTTTATGTTTTCTTTCTCTAACGGAGCACACGAGATTTCTATTGAGTTTTGTGTTGTGAAGTTTTCAAGTTTTGGGTGAATTCTTTTGATGGATTATGGAACAAGGAGTGGCAAGAGACTAAGCTTGGGGATGCCCATGACACCCCAAAGATAATCCAAGGAGACAAAAAGTCAAAGCTTGGGGATGCCCCGGAAGGCATCCCCTCTTTCGTCCACTTCCATCGGTAATTTACTTGGAGCTATATTTTTTTTCACCAACATGATATGTGTTTTGCTTGGAGAATCTTGTATTATTTGTGTCTTTGTTTGTTAGTGTGCCACAATCATCCTTGCTGTACACACCTTTTGAGAGAGTCATCTATGAATTAAAATTTGTTAGAATACTCTTTGTGCTTCACTTATATCTTTTGAGCGTTGTAATTTTGCTCTATGTGTTTGACTTAGATCTTTTAGAGCACGGTGGTGGTTTGTTTTAAAGAAACTATTGATATCTCATGCTTCACTTAAATTATTTTGAGAGTCGTAATAGCATGGTAATTTGCTTAATAATAACTTGCTTGGTATTCAAGATTTGTGAAACTTTCTTTTGAGTGCGTTGAATACTAAGAAAAGTTGGATGATTGATAATTGTTTTGATATATGGAGGTAGTAATATCAAAGTCATGCTAGTAGAGTAATTGTGAAATTGAGAAGTGCTTGAGTTTAAGTTTGCAAGTCCCGTAGCATGCATGTATGGTTAACATTATGCAAAAAATTTGAAATATGAGGTGTTATTTGATTGTCCTCCTTATGAGTGGCGGTCGGGGACGAGCAATGGTCTTTTCCTACCAATCTATCCCCCTAGGAGCATGTGCGTAATACTTTGGTTTTTGATGGCTTGTAGATTTTTGCAATAAGTATATGAGTTATTTATGACTAATGTTGAGTCCATGGATTATACGCACTCTCACCCTTCCATCATTGCTAGCCTCTACGGTGCCGTGCATTGCCCTTTCTCACATTGAGAGTTGGTGCAAACTTCGCCGGTGCATCCAAACCCCATGATATGATACGCCCTTTCACACATAAACCTCCTTATATCTTCCTCAAAACAGCCACCATACCTACCTATTATGGCATTTCCATAGCCATTCCGAGATATATTGCCATGCAACTTTCCACCATCCAGTTTATCATGACACATTCATCATTGTCATATTGCTTAGCATGATCATGTAGTTGACATAGTATTTGTGGAAAAGCCACCGTTCATAATTTTTTCATACTTGTCACTCTTGATTCATTGCATATCCCGGTACACCACCGGAGGCATTCATATAGAGTCATACTTTGTTCTAGTATCGAGTTGTAAATAAATAGAACTGTGATGATCATCATTCAATAGAGCATTGTCCCAAAAAAAGGCCAAAGAAAAAAAAGAAGGCCCAAAAAAAATAAAAATGGGCAATGTTACTATCCTTTTTCCACACTCGTGTTTCAAAGTAGCACCATGATATAGCGAGTCTCATATATTGTGCTTCAAAGTAGCACCATGTTATTCATATAGAGAGTCTCTTGAGTTATCACTTTCATATACTAGTGGGATTTTTTCATTATAGAACTTGGCTTGTATATTCCAACAATGGGCCTCCTCAAGTGCCCTAGGTCTTCGTGAGCAAGCAAGTTGGATGCACACCCACTTAGTTTCTTTTGTTGAGCTTTCATACATTTATAGCTCTAGTGCATGCATTGCATGGCAATCCCTACTCCTTGCATTAACATCAATCGATGGGCATCTCCCTAACCCATTGATTAGCCTCGTTGATGTGAGACTTTCTCCTTTTTGGTCTTCTCCACACAACCCCCATCATTATATTCTATTCCCCCATAGTGCTATATCCATGGCTCACGCTCATGTATTACGTGAAAGTTTATGAGTTTGAAATTATTAAGGTATGAAACAATTGCTTGGCTTGTCATCGGGGTTGTGCATGACGAGAGCATTCTTGTGTGACGAAAATGGAGCATGACTAAACTATATGATTTTGTAGGGATGAACTTTCTTTGGCCATGTTATTTTGAGAAGACATAATTGCTTAGTTAGTATGCTTGAAGTATTATTACTTTGATGTCAATATGAACTTTTGTCTTGAATCTTCCTAATCTGAATATTCATACCACAATTAAGAAATTTTGCATTGAAATTATGCCAAGTAGCACTCCGCATAAAAAAATCTCTTTTTATCATTTACCTACTCGAGGACGAGCAGGAATTAAGCTTGGGGATGCATGATACATCTCCAATGTATCTATAATTTTTGATTGCTCCATGCTATATTATCTACTGTTTTGGACTATATTGGGGTTTATTTTCCACTTTTATATTATTTTTGGGACTAACCTATTAACCGGAGGCCCAGCCCAGAATTGTTGTTTTTGCCTATTTCAGCGTTTCGAAGAAACAGAATATCAAACGGAGTCCAAACAAAAAAAATCCTTTTTGGAACGTGATTTTCTTCCCGGATAAGACCCAGGAGACTTGGACCCTACTCCAAGAAGTACCGGAGGCGGTCACGAGGGTGGGGGGCGCCCCCCCCCCCCTACAGGGCGCGCCCCCTGCCTCCTGGGCCCCTCGGTGCTCCACCGATGTACTCCTTCCTCCTATATATTCCCACGTACCCCCAAACGATCAGAACAGGAGCCAAAACCCTAATTCCACCGCCGCAACTTTCTATATCCACGAGATCCCATCTTGGGGCCTGTTCCGGAGCTCCGCCGGAGAGGGCCGTCATCACGGAGGGCTTCTACATCATCATAGCCTCTCCGATGAAGTGTGGGTAGTTTACCTCAGACCTTCGGGTCCATAGTTATTAGCTAGATGGCTTCTTCTCTCTTTTTGGATCTCAATACAATGTTCTCCCCCTCTATTGTGGAGATCTATTCGATGTAATCTTCTTCTTTTGTGGTGCGTTTGTTGAGACCGATGAATTGTGGCTTTATGATCAAGTCTATCTATGAACAATATTTGAATCTTCTCTAAATTCTTTTATGTATGATTGGTTATCTTTGCAAGTCTCTTCGAATTATCCATTTGGTTTGGCCGACTAGATTGGTAGTTCTTGCCATGGGAGAAGTGCTTAGCTTTGGGTTCGATCTTGCGGTGTCCTTTCCCAGTGACAGAAGGGGCAGCAAGGCACGTATTGTATCGTTGCCATCGAGGATAACAAGATGGGGTTTATTTCATATTGCATGAATTTATCTCTCTACATCATGTCATCTTGCTTAAAGCATTACTCTGTTTTTAACTTAATACTCTAGATGCATGCTGGATAGCGGTCGATGAGTGGAGTAATAGTAGTAGATGCAGAATCGTTTCGCTCTACTTGTCACGGACGTGATGCCTATATACGTGATCATGCCTAGATATTCTCATAACTATGCTCAATTCTGTCAATTGCTCAACAGTAATTTGTTCACCCACCGTACAAAACTTATGCTCTTGAGAGAAGCCACTAGTGAAACCTATGGCCCCCGGGTCTATTCTCACCATAACAATCTCCATCACTTTAATCTTGTTTTGTTTTTACTTTGCCTTTTACTTTTCACTTTGCATCTTTATATCAAAAATACCAAAAATATTATCTCTATTAGATCTCACTCTCGTAAGAGACCGTGAAGGGATTGACAACCCCTAATCGCGTTGGTTGCGAGGTGCTATCGATTTGTGCAGGTACGAGGGACTTGAGCATGGCCTCCTACTGGATTGATACCTTGGTTCTCAAAAATCGAGGGAAATACTTATGCTAGTCTGCTTCATCATCCTCTCCTCTTCGGGGAAAACCACCCAAATTTTTTGTGCAGTTCAACTGAAATGGAGCATCTTTGGCATGCAGACTGATTAAGTAGCAGATGAATATAAGCGTCAACCAACTTGTCTGGAATCTTTAGACTCCATGACATATAGTTCGCTACCATATGTGCCGATAACCAAAAGGCACAAGTTGGGACCAAGACTGGACTGCGTTTTTCTGGGCTATGCACCAAGCAATATTTTTGGCGTTCACTCTCCTAACACTTGGAGTTTGACAATTGGTTGACGCCGGTTGATACTCGAATGAATATAGGCACTTCTTGTCAACATCTGATCATTTTGTGCAGTTCTACTGAAATCACCTGATGTAATGATTTGCCTGCAAGTTCAGGCTCCAAATTACTCCTTTATGAAATCGGCAAACAGTAGCACAATACCAAATTACCAATACATATGACAGTCACAATAATCAGGATAAAGACCAGTACCAACCTGTGTGAGGTAGCATATCAATTACTATTTCCTTTGACTGGAAGCCGAGATAAGCCAAGCGACTGACAGCAAAGGAAGAAAGCATGCGGAGTTTAGCGACTGATAGGAAAGGGCAGAAGCTGTCGAGGCAATGAAGCACCCAAAGTTTTTGTGCAGTTCCACCAAAATCGAGCATCCCTGTTGGCACATATATTGAGAGAGTGAGATTACTGTAATAGTGAAGCACCCTCATTATCTTAATGGGTAAAGTTAGCAACATAGTAGTCTTGCTTAAAGAGAGGTATTAGTTTATTTAATCAGTGCCAATTAGCTCAACTCAACACTCAAAGCATTGCCATTTATCATAGGTTGCAAAACTTTAACGTGCAAAGATAAAGGAGTTTCTCATGACAGTAGCACGATACAAATAGAGATGACAACAAACTAATATGGATGAAGGCCTTAGGCCCGTACCAACCTGAGAAAAAAGCTTATTCATGTAGTCCCATAAGAGATGATAAAGCACTCACTGGAATCACACAATAGTATATATTTATGTGCACTTCAAATGTATGGTTGAAATCACTCTTGTTTACCAGTGCTGAGATTATATAGAAAGATTATCAAGAACTTCCGGCAGAGTTAAAGCACTGGCTGGGATACAGTTCATTGTATTGTCTTGTGTAGTTCCATTTAATGTATGATTGGCACAACACGATCCCTGTTTGCACAAGTAGGAACAAGGAAAAACCTTCATTAGCTTAGTGAGAAAGGATAGGAAGACATTAGCATATTACTCAACCAGTAGCATCAAATTCATGATGGACAATACGCAAAACATTGCCTCATCGAACCAATGGCAATAAATTGACATGCAAAACAATAGCACTATTATGTCATGACACTAATAATATTCCCTCCCTGCTCCACCACATGATTCACCTCCATAGACAAACATACACACGTACATGATCAGCATAGGGTCCTACTAAAGACTTGTTTAACTCCAACAGGAAAATTAGGCAGTAATAAATTAGTGGTACTTAAGTACTCCTAATTAAATAAGTGAGACAGCAGAAGTGGAAGGGCTCCCTGCAGGATCGTCTCACATGTAAGGTAGTCGTTGCCAGAGCCCTTGAATGGCCTCGACTGAGGCCTCTGGCTTCAGCAATATCGCCTTGGCACTGTTTATTCTTCTTCTTCTTCCTCTTCATGTTGTGTTTCTATTTCTCCTCACCAGTTGGTGAAACCAAGTACATGATTGGCCTTCTAATTCAGAATTGGTTTCGTCAGTGAGGGAGTACAAGTGTACTAGTAAAAAACAACATTATTTTCTCATGGTAGTCGGAAAATAGAGATAAACACATGCATTAAACATCATTCTTACCTAAAGGAAGGTTATGGTGCCAATATGTATGATGAGGATTGGAACACAGATCTCCCTTTGTCCAGTTCTACCAAAATGAACCAACTGTTCCATTCTGACATTCCAGTTAAACAGCACAAAAGTCACTTCTTTTAAGAAGAGTTTTGTGCAGTGCACCAAAAGGTCACAACAGCAACCAGGTGAATTGGATATCCCTGTTTGCACAAAAAAGGCACAGAGGAAACAATCAGAGTCTCAAACAATTACAGGCAAAAACATTTGGCTAAACTTGTCATGGCTTATAACAGTGGCATGGCTTCATTTTTACCAGGGACATTAGATTAAGAACATCTAAGGCTGCCTTCGGTTCACAGGTTTGGTGCAGGATTTTCATAGGAACACAATTCGTACGGTATTCTTTCCCTTCCAACCGTTCGGAACACGGGAAAGGTGAATAGTATTTCATAGGAAAGCTGGTCTGGTAGTACTGATTCCATAGGATTAGAAACATCCATGGGCTACTCATTTTTGGGCGGAAGCCCGAGGCAGGCACTCGCTGCCATGCGTTAGACATGTTGTTGTGCTATGTTGCCGGAATAAAAAAATCAACCTATGTGTGGTACGTGAGGTGAGGACAAGAATAGTCACTGTGCAGCTGAATAAACAAATAGCATCTCATACTGCCAAGCATGCTACTCTAAAAAACAAATCTGTACATTTCGTAGTCCATCCGAACACATTCTCTTGAGAGTTTCCTCCGGTTCGCTGTTCCATAGATTTATACCTACATTCCTTTCCAATTCCTCTATTTTCATCAAGACCTATGTTTTCTGCCCCTTTATTCCGAACGGAGCCTAAATATTTGGTATAAGGGCATGCGACAGTGGGTGCACCAGCAGTCCAGCACCATGTACGTAAACAGGGGCATAAAGTGGTGATTAATAGTTTGTTGCCACAAGAAACAAACATCCAAGAAACATATCTTGGTTGGTCCCATTTTTGTTCACTCTAGCCACCTACTCCTATGTGTGGATAGAAAATCTAGTCCTGGTCATACCACTGTGTACAGCGTTACCCCTATATTTCCCTTCTCGACCAAGAGACCGGTTGGATGACCAATCTATACTACTTTCACCTCCTTTCCTTCCTGTTTGTACCAAGTCCGATGTACATACTAAATTCCCCCACCCCCACTTTATTTCTTGTTTGAACCAAGTACTCCCTCCATTCGGAATTACTTGTCATCAAAATGGATGTGTCTAGAACTAAAATACTTCTAGATACATCCATTTCAATGACAAGTATTTTCGGACGAAGGGAGTACAAGATTCGACTCCATGAAGTAGCTTTACCACTAACAATAGAAGAAAAAAATATGTGACGTTGGACCATCCGATCGAGAGGGGATGAGAGGTAGAAAATGATGCACATGCAGCGACGAAGCGAGCTGGGGAAGTAGAGCTAAGGCGGTTTCGAACGAAGATATACCTGAAGGTCGTCGGGATGTGGATAGGTGGGCGGCGGGAGGCCGGATCCACCCACAAGCAAGGACGAAGGGGACGGAGGACCTCCCACGCCGGCGCTCGGCCAGAGATAACGGTGCGACCGGCAATGGGTCTCCTCCCACGCTGTCGACGACGGCCTAAACACTACCCATCCTCCCGTTCACCGGTGGAGGGGGATACGTCCGGATCTGTAACCAGCGGTGAGGATAGAAAGCCAGTGTTTTTTGAAGGGAGAAATACAGTGTTACTACCCCTATCTTGTTTAAATCTGGAGAGGATGAGAGTGTGTGAATAGAGAAACCCTAGCAAGCAAGAGTGGAGGCTCCGACCTATATATACGTAGTGAGAAACCCTAGCAAGCAAGCAACCCTATCTTCGTCAACTCGTACAAGACCGAGAAATTTGATTAGTACAACGCCCTCTCCCTCGCGGACTGAGCTCCGGTGCCTTAACTGCACCTGCCTTTGGCTGCAAGACAGGAGGGCCAACCACATGTTGGGCCCACCTGTCATAGATGCAAAGGCAGGAACAGTAAGTTGAAGTTTTCGCTATCCCTCCCGCACGAGGTGGACGGACATGCAGCAGTGGATTCTATACTGTAGAAGTAGGAGTAACATCATCATTGTTCATCTTCTTGAAGAGGCGAAGAGCCAAGCGCAACCCGAACGTGGCAGTTGCGAACGCTCGCGTGGTGCGGTTCCTTGGAGGACTAGCCAGGCTCTTGCATGAGACAAAATTGCTATTGTTTAACAATTAAACTCCATTATCCATTGGTTGATACTCATTCTGCATAGGTCCACGCGCTTAGCACCGTTTCCTCCTGGGGTCACCAATGTTTATTTGCTAATTAATAGCATTGCATGCAATGAACTAGCCATTGCAAGTCATTAAAAGCATGCACACCTCTCATCTCTTATTGGTTCATATGTCAAGAAACAATAAACAAGGTAGAAGTTAATGCACCGCGCCTAAGTGTTTTGGGACTATTTGGTTTTCATAAGATGACTTACACACCTAGACGGAGGGAGTAGTATAGCCCTGTAAACCGGAATGGAGTATTTGCCTTTCTAGAGATTTCAACAAGTGACTAGACTACACCGTGTGTAGTACTCCCTCCGTTCCGGTTTATAGGGCTCAAATCTCAAATCTCATGAACCAAGGAATTTTGCGATTGGAGGAATGTATCTCATACTTTACAAAACTACCCTAATTAAACTCATGCATTAATTATGTAGTTCTTTCGTTTTCCTCTCCGCCTTGGTCGCGGTGCACAATATTGAGCACTCCTATATGACTAGCCGCTCTATCTACATGCAGGACATTCCAAAGCATCCAGGCTCGCGTGCCATCCACCAAATCACATCGAGGCACTACAGTCGAGACTCACCTGTCACCCCTGTGTGGCCGTCATGACCCATCATATCACAAAACCCACACCTTTACTAGCAGTGGTAAGGTGGCCTCCAAGTTGGACTGGACGAAGCAACCATCATTTCACTGGAACGCTCGTTCAAGCCCTTTCTTCCCTTTCTTGAAGAAAACCTCACTCCAGGCTACTCACTTCTGCCTTTTTTCTTCTGTACCGACGAAGGAAAGGTGGGAAAATCAGTTATGCTGCTATATTTTCATTCCAAGAATCTTCTTTTTGCGAAGCACCGACCGATTCTCACATCCTGTTCTTTTCCCGTTTTCATTGCGATTGTGGTTTCCTTTCAATTTCTTTTTGTTTGTCAGTTCATTGATGGATCCTGGAGCACTAGGAAAAGAGTTGCTGGCAGACAACCCACTGGAGACAGCGATCTCCAGGAAGCGAGCACCGACCAACGAGTTGACCATGTTGGCGGGCCAACCCATGGAGACGAAGAACTCCAAGAAACAAGCACTGACCCAAGAGTTGAGGATGTTGGCGGACGAACTCCTCAAAGAAAGTTGGAAGAACAGCAAGGGCCCCACCGTGCCTACCCCAGGAACTCTGATTGCCACCTATGTGAGGCTCAAGACCGAGTTTGAGGAGATAGTCGCCGTTGAGAAGCAGTATTCCCCTGGCAAGGTGATGGCCCCCATCGAGGACGAGGAGATGGCTCTTGGAGGGATGAGATCCCCCGGTGAGCTGCACAAGGTAAAAAATAATGGCTTATTACCATAGTTGTTGTTTTTGATTATTTGCAATGTGCTTGCTAATATGTTAGGGTTGTGCAGGTGCCGGTGGACGTCCTTGATGATTCCGATGTCATGGCCCGTCCTGTTGGCATCGCCCCAGAGATCGATTCCGATGCCGCTGTCCATCCTGTGGACACCGCCCCAGAGATCGATTCCGATGTCGCGGTCAGTCCTGCGGACATCGCCCCAGAAATCGACTCCCATGCCGCTGTCCGTGCTGTGGTCATTGCCCAAGAGATCGATGACAAGAAATAGTTGGCCGCGCTAATCCTTCAGGGTAGTTTGCATTGCCCTGTGTTTAATTATCAGAACGATGTGTGTTTTCAAACCATCTTAGGGCTAGTGCACTATCTTGTGTGGGCGGATCTTGCTACTTTTGTTTGATAGTGAATCATGCGATGAATCATGCCAACCCTCTCCGAGTTATGGAAACAGATGTATCCTCGCCATCTTTTGATGTAATAAATGGCATGGTTAGATGTAAGTTTGAACTGTTTATCATATCAGCAGGGCTTGTTTGATGATTCTTGGTGTTAGTAGGCTAGCTACTGTGCGAGCTATAGTACTACTTGCAAAACACTCACCAAAGAGAAACGTTGGGGCTAATGAGCTCGTGGTACGCTTATACTTATCCCTTGTCGATCGACCAATAGCCCTAGCTCCTAAAATTGTAGGCTTAGCGATCGATGACCTAGGCGGGCTAGTTTGGCCTAGTGGGTTTCAGTGATATGACGTGCAACACAAAAATCATAGCAGTGCAGAGATATACTCCCTCCATTCCAAAATAGATGACCTAGGCGGGCTAGTTTGGCCTAGTGGGGTTCAGTGATGTGACGTGGCACAGTGTCGTCCAGTCTTCCCATGTGGTAGCAGTATTGCGGGTACAGTAAGTTTTCTTGAAGAACCGGAATTCAACGAAGTCATGATGGTTCCTTCTTCCGAACAACTTACAGTGGGAAAGGTTGGGCCTGCGATACGACTGGGGTAGACCAGGATAATTTTGTGCATGGCAGGTGGACCAGGATGGTCGATGTCCCACATGTCGGCGATTGAAATTATTCTTTCCGATATAGAGGACGAGCAACGAGTATTCATTGTTTATTTTTGATGGAAGCTATTGTCTCCACTGTTACGACGGAGGAGTGTGAAACACGGCAGCCCGGTGAACTTGGCATGTGCACCACTCCCTCCTTCCTCATGTAATGCCCAGGTTACAGCTTTTTCTCACTTTCTCTCTATCTATTTCCTCTCAAATGTTTTTTTACCTTTCTTAGAATTATTCTTTTTATACCTAGGAGCACGTGTAGAGACGGGCTCTTGCAGAGCCCACTCCTTGACTTTGTCAATGCCTCTCTCTCCTCCACATAAGGAGTACTACTTGCTATGCATGCATGCGGCGGATAGCTGGCGTCTTGAGGGGCCAGGGCGGTGAGAGCGGGCTCCGGAAGCGGTTCGGACTCTAGCATAATTTTGGTTTTTATAGTATTTCTTTCTCCATTGACAGGTAGGCCAGCGTAGATAGATAAAGAACACGAGCTGATGAGGCGCATGCGGACTGTTTGACTGGTCAACCAGACAAATACGGAGCTATACGCTGAGCCAGTGACCGTATAATCACCATATCTCGTATACAATGATCAAAGTGAGCTATCAAGACAAGTTTAATGACCGCCAATGCATTTTACTCTGTAATAAATGACCAGGATTGAAGGGGAATCCAAATTTGCTTCGTCTTCTGTCCTTGAGCTCTTGACAAACCAATGCACTATACGGTTGTCCGGCCACTCCACCCCAGAGCTCTCACCAAGCGTTGTTCATGCCACCGCGCCGCATACTAACCGATAAGGCAGCGATGGCATCCCGCCGTGCCGAGTTCATCGCCGCTCGCGACCTCACAACTATGTGGGAGGAATTTGAAGATGCCAAGGCCGAATGGGCGGTAGAGCAAGAGGCGTCCAAAGCCGCACGGAGGGAGCGGAAAAGTCAGAAAGCACTCAGGAAAAGAGAGGCCCGCCGCCGCAAGAAAGAAAAGGACGCACGCGCTGCTGCGGAGAGGTCGGCAAAGATCCAAGAACGGTGGGGTGTCGACAACAAAGCCGGGAAGGAGAACGACGGCGTCTGGCCAGCATGTGAGAAGTAGTAGTACTAGTAGTTAGTGTGTGTGTGTGTGTGTGTGTGTGTGTGTGTGTGTCTGAGTACAAGCATGTACCAGTACTACTAGTTACTACTGTAGTTTTTAGAGAAAATTACCAGTAAATTAGCCTAGACTAAGTGGAAAAATTCCTATCCTAAGCATCAAATGGCATCTCTTTCTCTACAGGAATTGAGATGCATGTCATCTCACTTCCTATGATTTTCATATTCCTATCCTATGAACGAAAGGAGGCCACTGTTGGAGTAACTACTGTAGCTAACAGTACTGCTGGTACAGTAGTTTTCTTCAAGAAGCGGAATTCAACGAAGTCATGATGGTTCCTTCGTCCAAGCAACTACAAAGTGGGAATTGGGCCTGTGATTTGACGGCTCATTAGTCATTGTTACTGCGGCGCGATGACCTGGGTGACTCCCTTGGAGTTCTGCGTGCATGGCAAGAGGACCAGGCTGGTCGACGTCCCATATGTTGGCGAACGAAAGTATTCTTTCCGATATCGAGGAGCAAGGAAACTGCGTGGTATAGTATCACTGCTGATTGGTTCGCAAAAAATAGTATCAATGCCGATTTATAATTATTTTTTATTTCTGATGAATGCTAGCATTTCAACTCTTACGACGAAGGGTGCCAAACACAGCACGTGCTGGATGTCCCACAAGTCAGCGAAAGGAGTGGGACATGAACAGCGTGGTAGAGCCCAGCGTAAAAAAGAACAGCGTGGTAGAGTGTCTCCACTTCTTCCACTTCTGGGTCAAAGACCACACGTAGAAAGGCACAAGTGGTATGAACGATACAAAGTGCGACCTGGAGACAAAGACACGTCTAGTTGGAAGGTCTCCGGGCAGACACGTAAACAAATATAAAAGTTAATATGTGCCTCCAACTAATATAGTAGTAGTAGAGTACTTAGGCACATACTCCATAACATGACCGTGCATTGCACGTACAACATTTAGTTGTAGTACGTAGTAAGAGACAAATGCCGCCCAAGAGTTCCCTTCTCGACCTACTTTTGGGTGTTTGGTAAAGTCTATGGAGAGTGCATGAGTCCACACTAGTTTAGCACAAATACACTAGAAGCATGCATGAAGAGAGCATGCATGAAGAGGGGTGTTGAGTTGAGCATGCATGAAGAGGGAACACTATGCTGAGACGAGAACGCAACTAAACACACCCTATATGCCATGCATGTTCATACCATTTGTGCCGTTCTACTTCACTTATTGCGCTACATTACTCAGGTTCATACGTCCACTCCTGGGTACATGTTCGTCTCGTAGTTCCAGTCCCACGTGTTCTTCATATAGATGGAACGATCCTTTCATAGCACGTGCACCTTGATGCTCGATGTCTCGTGTGTTGGCAAAAGGATGAACAAAGCTCACGTAAAAAAATAGAGTGGAAGAACATAGATTCTGGACGACTGAGAAGGAGCAAGTAACCTCGTGGTGGAGCGTCTGCACTCATAATATTTAATATTATTCAGCAATATAAAATTAACCAATCATCTCCACAGTGGACTGGAAGAGTACGAAACACGACAGCCCAGTGTAGTACAGTATCATACTAGTACATGGCTAACCCACGCTATCACCATATTTCTTGGCTTCCGTGCGACACCTATCTCTAGTAATCTAGCAGCCTGTATCGCTTCTCCCTCCTCGTCTATATCAAAGTGCGTCGGGTTGGCGTTTCTGCCGTCTATTGAGGTCGGTTAACTATCACATGTTAGCGACATGCCAAGAGCATTCTAAAAAAATCCTTTCACGTTCCGTTTTCAAAAAGAAAAAATCCTTTCACGTACAAATTTGCCTGTATGCTTTGAGCAACTTGCATGTCCTATACTTCTCCTGTTTGATACTCTAACTTTCCTAGAGGTTAGACTAACTCATGACTAACCCTGAACTAACTGTAGCCAAAGAGGTGTTTGGGTGACAGGGTTAGATTGACAATAAATGCACTTCATGGAGAGAGAAAAGTGATTTTCAGTGGTCCCAATGAGAACTATCTCCAGTTAGGCTGGTCACAATGGGCAAGAACATAAGCTAGTAACTTATACACTTCCCTAGACTATGTTACTACTACCTCCGTCCGGGTATTTAGGTCCCCTTAGCACCAAACGCATGTACCATATTTACAATGCCGCTGCCTCGAGCGCCATGCTAAAAGTAAAACACCGGGTTGCATGCAAGGGAGAGAGAGGGAGTAATGATGCACTGCATGCACGCAAGGGGGAGCGAGCAAGTAATCAAGGGAGAGAGAGTGTACTATTTTTGCCTGCATGCATGCGTGTGAGGGAAAACCAAAGCATTCCGATGCATGGAGTAATTGCATGCAAAGCTCACTGGCCGCTTGCTCTGCTTGAATATCTCAGCGCAGTTACAACAGATCACGCCTTGGTCCATGCGCTTCGGTCGGGGGGACTTAAAAACCCGGACGGAGGTAGTACCTCCATAGTGGGTAGGAACATCTATGTAGTGTCATGCAACGATGTATTTATTAGGTTATAGACTCATTGTTTCTTGGAGTGTGTGATGTTTCGGTAACTTATCTAGTTACCACAAGCACCTCTCTCTTCATTAAATATGTGCCACATAAGCAAAGTTGTATTGAAGTGTGTGATGTTACTCCTAAGTTCATCCCCATTATGACCAGCCTTAAGCACCTCTTGGGTGGGATAGTTTTTTTTGGTGGGTTCAGTGCAACTTGCTCCAATTTAAACCCTCATTCTTGGATAGTTTAGGGCTATTTGAGCCCCAACTAGCTCAAACTAACTCTAACCCATGGATCCAAACAGGGCCTATGGCCAGTCTCTACGCGGAGCAGTCGCGTGCACCGGGAAGCGGCGCTCTCTTGGCCATCACGCCACTTCAAAGCCGGCGCCAATGAGAGGTCACCTCCGCTCTGGCCGGGCATTAATGCGGCACTCACGCTCCAGGGCGACGCTGACCGTTTCACGCGGGAAGTGCGCGCTGGCAAGGGAGTATAGGTTTTGAACCGTTTCAGGTGTAGTACTGGTAGTTTGCAGAACTACTCAATTATTGCACTCAGTTTCCTAAGAAATTGTGGTAAAAAACGTTACTCCACAGCCCGCTTCCCTTCTCCTTCCTCTTCCACCGCATGCGCACGTCCGCGGGAAGCGACCAGTCAACCCTTATATAGGAGTGCTAGCACAAAAAGATGCATGCATGACCACTAAAATTTCCATATTAAAGCGCCGCTCCGGCGGGAGTATGGCGTATGTTGTTACCTTCGGCCGGCCCATGGCTACCGGGCGACGGCGACCAGAGAAGAGTCGGCGGGAGAGGAATGAATGCAGCTACTGTTTGGGTTCGCCTTCCGGCCTAAATAAATGCGCAACATCACGTGTACCCGCGGGTGCACAAATTGTAACATACGTGTCTGCTTAAGTGGGCGTCACGTAACTGGTGTGTGTGTGAGAGAAATTCTGAGAGACAGAGCGCGTGTGTGCGACTCTACTCTTCGGACATGTACTCAACCATTTGCGTCGGGATATAAGTATAATGGTATTTACTTTTGCTAGTGATTTACATGGCCATGTTAACGTGGTTGTGTCAAAAAAATGTCAGTTCCTGCTCGTGATTTGCGTTATATAATTACAAGCAAGATTCTCGTGCATTGCACGGAACATCAATATGCATTTTTTTACAGAACACCTGTTGTGATTGACCCATGCAGGAGTAATCCCATGTGTAAAAACTAATGATATCTCGAGAATTTTATCGGAAAACTGGTATCTCGAGAATGTCATCGAAAAAATGAAAGATGAGAGATAAGGCGAGGAGGAGTGGAGCGTGGTGGTGACTGGTGGTCGGAATGGGCGGAGGCATGGGGATGGACGGCGCCGGCAGGCGGCAGCGGCCACCATGCATGCTAGATTGTTCCAGAGACTTATTCCTTTTTTAATTGCTGAGAAATGAGGTTGCGGGAGATAATGATGTGGAGAGAGGTGCGGGTATCTTTTGTAAAATTATCATAGTTTGCTTTCTATCCTCAGATATAGATCATACGGTCTGTATTACAAGATGGCAGGCACACCATCACCACCAACTCGTTTTTTATAAGGGTACAGATGATAAGTTTGCTGACTACTAAAGTAAAGTGGAATTTGTCCATGTTATGCAAGTAAATAAAGGTGATTGTTTATCATACGGGTAAGGTTGGATGAAGGGTGGTAGGAACAAATGCTCCGCCAAGAGCATGTGTGTGTGAGATGGAGTATGTGTGTGGGGTGTGTGTGTGTGAGAGAGAGAGAGAGGAGAGAGAGAGAGATGGAGTCTTAGTTTGTGTGTTTGAGAGAGAGAGAGAGGGAGAGGGAGAGAGATGGAGTCTTAGTGTGTGTGGGGCGGCGTGCATGCTTGCGTGTGTGTGTTTGTGTGTTAGAGAGAGAGAGATGGAGTCTTAGTGTGTGTGTGTTTGTGTGTCGGGGGGTGCGCACGCGCGCGTGTGTGTGTGTCACGGGGTCCTCTGTGGCGGATGTAATTTAAGTGTGCATGACTTTCATCATAGAGAGGTGATGTGTATGGTAGAGGCCACGGACGATGGGGTGCGAGAGAGAAAATGCCCGTATAGAGGGAAGAGAAGGTGTGCGCGCGTGAGAGGAGTCGACTTCGGGAGAACGTGTTTGTTCGAGAGACACCGAGGAAGACTACTATATATCGACGGTGCATGTAGGCAGGAATTAAACTAAGGGATGGTCTTATTGGTTTCGGGGATATAGGGGAAGAGTGAGAGGCGGGGGGGGGGGTAGCTAGAAGGAGATTGTTAAGTTTGAGTGTGTGTTTTACCCATCCAGGCGGAAGTTATGTGCACAAAAGAGGAGAACGATTCGATGTGGCGTTAGGATTGAGGGTAATTAACTACGTATGGAGACATAGAGACCTTGAACGTGCATGTGTGAGAGGTATACATGTATACGTGGGATGTGTGTGTACGCGTGCGCGCATGATCGAGATAAAAGAAAGAAGACATAAGTCTTTAGATCAACGACATGGGAGAGACGGATCGGTATCACAATATGCATGCATGTGAGAATGCATGGAAGAAGTCCCAACAATTGAGCATGTGTTTTTGTCTTTAAGAGATAGTGGCGTAAGCTGGAGCATGCATCTATGGTGAGCAGAGGGAGTGAGGCGCAACGTGTCAGGACCCCGATCCTAAGTCACACCGATCCAGCATGTAACACATCATATCACTTTGCGGCCTCACGCACGGTATTCCTGTCGGCGTTCTGGGAACGGGGGTCCCCAGACTTGCCTGCCTGCGGCCTGCGGCGTGGCTCGAGTGGGGGCCCAACGTGGCGCATCTTCATCAACACAAGGCTCAAGACCCTCGCGAGGGGCCAAGCCTCGCGGGGCGGACGACACGGAGCTTCCTCCAGCACGGACTCCTTAGGCTGGCTCGCGAGGAGGCGGAGAGATCAAGGTAGGGTACCTCACGAGGTGCCCATGACGCAAGCCATGCCGACCAGAGGTGCCAGACGGGCGCCTGGCCGTGCAGTGTCCTCCCTTTCCTCTTTGGTGCAAAGGGGGCAAGCGGAGACGAGAGGATCAAGCAAAGGCACCCGTTTCGATGCAACGAGACAAAGACCAACTCCACGACAAGGAAGAAGTCACTGTGGAGCCCAAGCCGGCGTCATCACCAGAACCTTTGGCACGGGAAGACCAACTTTAGTCAGGATAAGTGTACCCGATGTTCCCTTTCAAATCGTCCAATTATTGGCGCCCTTCCCGCTTAGTATTTGGGAAGAGGCTCAGGGCCTTTGCCTATAAATAGGACTAGCCACCCCCAGGGTAGGGCATGGAGAATCCGATCTGATTCAGTATCCAGAGCAAGTAGAGAGAGAAAGAGAAGGGCGACTGAACTCTCCCTAGCAATTCATCCCCAGCCAAGAACAGACCCTCGCGAGGTCGTTCTTCCTTGTACTGTTCTTCCTCATTAGCCCAAGAGGCAATCCACTCACCACACTGGAGTAGGGTATTACACCACAATGGTGGCCCGAACCAGTATAAACCCCGTGTCTCATGTGTTGTTCTTGCACTAGTTTAGACCCTAGCAAGACTGAGAGGTAGAGGGCTCGATCTCCGCGCGCACCCCAGAGTTCGAACCTTAAGGGCCTGCCGGAACCCGTGATCCGACATTTGGCGCGCCAGGTAGAGGTGCGCCGGAATCCGTCTTCCACCGCTCCGCTCTCCTCCGACCAGCGCATCCATGTCTGACGCTCGTCGGGCTCACGCCAAGCGCTGGGCCGCCATCGCTTCCCGTGCCGTCCAGACGGCCCCCGTCGGCGGGCGTCCTCGTCGTTCCCCGTCGCCCGCCGTCAACGCCACCACCGGCCCGGCGGGGAACGAGCAGCAAGCGTCCTCTCAACACCCGTCCGTGCGGCGGGATGGCCGCACGGCCACTCCGTCGCTCACCCCAGTCGGTTCTTCGTCGCACGCGCTGCGCGCGCCCTTGGAGGCTCGAGCTGCGCTCATCGCGGCGAACGAGCTCCTGCGCTACCACCCCGTCGACGACGTCTACGAGGAGTGGCTCGACCGCGTCGCCGAGCTCGTCCGCGCCGCAGGGGGCTCTCCCGCGCCTTCCGCACCACTACGCTGCACTCCGCCCCGCACGGGCAATGAAGCTCTGGGGGCGTTCCAGCCGCCACCTTTCCAAGAAGATGCCATGGCCCCAAGGCGCGCAGCTCCTGGGCGGAACCCGCTCCGTCATGCGCCGGCCCAGCAGGAACGGAGCTGCCAAGAAGTCCCGCGACCGCAAGAGGCCGCCCGGGCGCTCCCGGCTCCGGCTCGCCTTGACCCCGCTCCAGCTCCGGCGCGTCAAGACCCCGCGCTGCTCCCAGCTGTGGTGCAAGGGGACCCACAAGGCTAGGCTCTCCCTCAACCAAAACCTCCCGCGGCCACTGCTGGCTGCCGCGCCTACACCCCTGAGTTGCGCAGCGTCACGTGGCCCGGCAAGTTCAAGCCGGACCTGCCTCCTCGCTACGACGGCACCACTGATCCCACGGAGTTCCTCCAGCTCTACGAGCTGGGAATCGAAGCTGCCAGTGGGGACGAGAAGGTCATGGCGAACTGGTTCCCCATGGCGCTGAAGGAAGGTGCTCGCACTTGGCTCCTGAACCTGGCCCCAGGCACGATCTCCTCCTGGGACCAGATGCGTACCCGCTTCATCGCCAACTTCCAAGGTACCCACGACCGACCTCCCGCCGTGAGGGACATGCGCCGCATCAAGCAGCAACCTGGGGAGACCCTGCAGAAGTACATCCAGCGCTTCAACAGCGCACGCCTCAAGATCCCCAGGGTGTCCGAAGAAGCCATCATTTCGGCCTTCTCCGATGGCGTGCGCGACGTCAAGATGAAGGAGGAGCTGGCGATGCATGAAGACCTCTGCACCTCCCTGGAACTGTTCAACCTGGCGAGCAAGTGCGCCAGAGCTGAGGAGGGACGCCTCTCCCTCCTCGAGCTGCCTGCCGCAGACCTAGAAGAGAAGAAGCCCAAGGCCAAGGACGTGAAGCGCAAGGGGGCTGCCATGCTCGCGGCAGAACCAGACACTAAGCGGGGCAAGGATCTGCCTGAATCCTCCAGGGGCAGCCGGTACTGTGTGTACCACGACCTCCACACCCACAACACCAATGAATGCCAAGAACTCCGCGTCGTGTGAGAGGAAAGAGTCGGGCGACGCCCTGACCGTGCTGACCGGGGCTACGGCCGAGGAGGAGGAAGGAACCCGGGACGCTGGGAAGACCGCGGTCCATGTCCAGGCTGGCATGACCAACCTCGCGAGGACCGCTGGCGCGACCCGCCTCGCGAGGGGGAATGGAGGGATCAGCCTCGTGAGGATCGCCCTCATGGCAACCTAGGCCTACCGCCGTTGCCGCCTCAGCCAAGAAGGAATGAAGACCGCCACCAAGACGAGGGGGTTGGGGGCTTCCAGGAGCTTCGCGCCATCGCCTGCATCCTGGGCGGAGCTCAAGCCCCAGCCTCCTAACGTATCTTCAAGCAGTTTTCTCGCGAAGTGAACACAGTCCTCCCCAAGCTTGAAGCAACGCGTCCCCTCAAGTGGTCGGCCTGCACCATCACGTTCAGCTCATCTTACCAGCTCAAGTGCGCAGCCACATCCGGAGTCCTCCCAATGCTTTGTTCCCCAGTCATCAGCAACGTTCTGGTCACCAGGACCCTGATCGACGGAGGGGCAGGGCTCAGTGTCTTCTCCGTGGAAACGTTCAACAGCCTCCAAGTGCCCTATGACCAGCTTCAGCCAACCAAGCCATTCTCCGAAGTCACTGACGGTTCCACGGTCCCGATCGGGCAGGTCCGCCTCCCAGTCACCTTCGGCACCTACAACAACTACCACACCGAGCTCATCGACTTCGACGTCGCCCACATCCGCCTGCCGTACAACGCCATCCTCGGGTACCCGGCGCTGGCCAAGTTCATGGCCGTGACTCACCATGGCTACAACGTCCTCAAGATGCCAGCAAGCAGCGGCGTCATCATGGTGCCATGTCAAGAGAAGGATGCAGTGTGTGCCCTGGAGCGAGCCTTTCAGGCCGCATCACTAGAAGACCCAGATCGCGGAAGCAGGAGGCTTCCTGAGACCACCCCCAAGAAGAAGAAGACAACGTCAGGCTCAGACCCTCGGGAGGCAGGCCCTTCAAGGCCCGCATCTGCCCAGGGGGACCCTCCTTCAATCGCATAGGAAAGCGCGCCCGGCGCCCTCCTCAGGCAGGGCTCGGGGGCTCTCACCTGGAGGGCCACCGACCTCACCAAGGTCACGAGGGAGGCGCTGGGGCACCATGTGGGGGCGTGTTTTGAAACACGCTTCCCTCGGGAGGAAGCCAGGGAAGGAAGGCTAGACCAACAGGAGTTTGTTAGCAAGGCGATACAAGAGCTACAGGAGTCAAGGATCATGAGGGGTTGCCGTCGCCCATCAGCTGTGGCTCCCCATCCAGGCGAGGATGGTGGGCTGCGCGTACCAGGGCTCAATCAGATTGCCACGGCGGAGCGCCTCTGGCCCTCACAAGCGGGGCACTGCGGAGGACCACCCCACAGCTATGTTCGCATGCCTTATGGCCTGCCGAGCTTGGCTGCGGCGTACCAACGCATCATGAGGAGCGTCTTGGAGGCACAAGAAGGCAGGCGATCCGCAGCCCTGGCGGAGATGGAGGCTGCTCCCAAGGAGCCACCAGTGCCTCCGGAGCCTCCCGAGGCCCCCGGGCCTGGGGGCTCGTGAGGATCGGCTTCCGCAGCCCACCGAGTCTGCTGCGCCAACGCCACTGCATCAATGACATCTTCAGGTGACATCTTTCAAGTTTCATTCTCAGCTGGGAGCGCCCTCCCAGGGTTGCGTCATTCCCAGGCCGCGTGGGTCCGTCCCTATGGCATGTATCCCTTTTTATCTTTTCAGTCGCTAGCTTGCTTTGCTGGGGGCGCCCATCGGGCTGCATCATCCCCAGGCCACTCGGGTTAGACCCAGCGGCATGTATCCCTTCCGCGTTTATTTCCAGTTATGCATCATTACTCGATGCCGTCTGCGGCGCCCTTCTTCTTCATGTCGACCACTTGCACGTTAAAGGGGGGGTGCCTGAGCATCGCGACTCAGGGCTCTTACTGGCTCTCCAGCCCTCACCCTCTGGCCTTGTCCATGGCATCGCGACCTGGCATACCAGCGACGGCTGAGACAAGCTCGAGGGCCGGGACCCGAGGACATAGAGTGCCAGCATCTAACAAGACTTTGCAGGAACACATCTCAAGATACGGCCCAGTGCCAGGCGCAACCCGCCTAGAGGTAGGGCCTCGTGAGTCCCACGCTGGCTCACGGGTGCCCCGACACACCTCGCCCTCTCCAACCGGCGAGCTCCTGAGCGGCTAAAAGCCAACTAATCGCTGCTATGGCAACCCCGTCTTCTCTTTTTTTCTAATGAATCCGCAGGGCCCATAGGGGAAACAACGCTAGCCAATGCCCTCACGGTGTTCTCTTCGCCCTCGCCCGCGCGAGCCGCTTGCACGTTAAAGGGGGGGTGCCTGAGCATCACGACTCAGGGCTCCTACTGGCTCTCCAGCCCTCACCCTCTGGCCTTGTCCATGGCATCGCGACCTGGCATACCAGCGACGGCTGAGACCAGCTCGAGGGCCGGGACCCGAGGATGTAGAGTAGAAAGGGGAGCAGAGGCGAGGGAGAAGGGGCACGCGAGGACCTCGTCAAGCAGCTCCGCTCGAGCTACCCCCCAGATCCGACGGCACGCTGAGGGCAAGCTCCGATCCTCAAGATAAGTCACCATCCAAAGTGTCAGTTACCGCATCACTACTCCCGCACCTAAAGCGACTCCGTACTAGCGACGTTGCTTCCCTTTCTCACCTAGCGACAGTTGCTTGGGCGCCAAAGGGGACCTCCTGAGCATCGCTACTCAGGGGCTCTTACCGGACCCCGGGTCGCTCACCTCCTGGCCTTGACCACGGCATCGCGACCTGGCATACCAGCGACGGCTGACGCCACCTTGGGACTGGGACCTGTCGACGCAGAGCACCAAGCCCTCGCGAGGTGGGAAAGGGGGAACCAAACTATGACGGAATTTGCGACTCGCACAAATCCATAGCAAGGGTTACATATTAACAACAAGGATCACAACCACCTTACAAGCCCCTATGGGGCGCAATGTGATTCCTTGCAGGGAATGAATCCTAAAAGGTGCTAATTACACGCGCCCCTGCAAAAGATGCCATCATCAACAGTGGGCCGGCAGGCGCCGGCGCCAACCCCTTCCAGATTAGGATCGACGGCGACCAAGCGAGCCTGCCCTGCTCCGGGAGCGGCGCCGGCTCGCGGGCTCGTAGCTGTCATCGCTCGTCTCCGGCGTCGCGAAGACCTCACTGGGATCGCTGGATCCTCCGGCGCTCCCGTCGCTTGCGGAGCTGTCCAGGGGGCAATTGGCGGGCCCCGCCGTCACCGTGGCGGGGTCCTGGCCGCCTCCCCTGGGGCAGCACTCCAGCCGGCGACCGTTCGCGTCGAAGACCTTGAAGAACATCACCGAAGCGCCGTCGTGAGGGCGCCCTTCGTTCTGCAGCACCGAGCGATTTCACCCCAGCCGCGAGTCATGAAGACCTCGCCCGGGGCGGTGATCGCAACCTCTGCCCCGGTTGAAGGAGTGCTGCAGTCGGCATGTTGCAGCCACAGCTCCAGGAGCCTCACCTGCTGGAAGGCGGAGGCGAAGAAGGGAGGAAGGCGGATCCAAGTCTGCGGAGGCATGGCGGCATGGAGCACGAGCTCGCGGGAGGAGCCCTCGGTGTGGACTCCAGGAGGAACAACCAACACCTTCGTGATCCTGCGGCGCCGGCGAGGCGCTGGCTGAGGGGATCGGCATCTCCTCTTCCAGAGCCCTCGGCTTGGGCATACAAGTGAAGCGGGAACCCCGGCGGAGGCCGCTCGTACCAAGGCCTCGGCACCACCAGGCGATTCTCCTCGTCTTGGCCGCGCAAGGCGGGCCGTTTCTTTGGCGGGAGCAGGTCAGGTACCTCTTGAGGAGCCTTTCCCTTCTCCGCCGCGGAGAACCTGCGAATCAGAGCCATCACACCAAGATGGAGCAAGAACTGAGGCGGGGGAGGAAGCAAGAAGAGATGGACTGGAAGGGCACGCGTGGTGCCGTGCTTATAGCCGGCGGAGGCCAATCGCCGGCCTCCACGATCACAGGTAATCATGACATGGTTTGCATGCAGGGACTTGTCCTATCCGCGCGATCGTCGAGGCATCATGGGGAAGTGGAGACGCCCACGTCCAATCAAACGCCACGCGGCGCCCGAGGCCGCAGGCTGTTAGGGCCCGCGGCTCTTCGCCCTTGCCCTTTCGCCTCTCGGCACGGCCAAGTCCGTGCGTGCCTTGGGCCCGGGGGCTACTTTCGGCGTTCTGGGAACGGGGGTCCCCAGACTTGCCTGCCTGCGGCCTGCGGCGTGGCTCAAGTGGGGGCCCAACATGGCCCATCTTCATCAACACAAGGCTCAAGACCCTCGCGAGGGGCCAAGCCTCGCGGGGCGGACGACACGGAGCTTCCTCCAGCACGGCCTCCTTAGGCTGGCTCGCGAGGAGGCGGAGAGATCAATGTAGGGTACCTCACGAGGTGCCCATGACGCAAGCCATGACGACCAGAGGTGCCAGGCGGGCGCCAGGCCGCGCAGTGTCCTCCCTTTCCTCTTTGGTGCAAAGGGGGCAAGCGCAGACGAGAGGATCAAGCAAAGGCACCCGTTTCGGTGCAACGAGACCAAGACCAACTCCACGACAAGGAAGAAGTCACTGTGGAGCCCAAGCCGGCGTCATCACCAGAACCTTTGGCAGGGGAAGACCAACTTTAGTCAGGATAAGTGTACCCGATGTTCCCCTTCAAATCGGCCAATTGTTGGCGCCCTTCCCGCTCAATATTTGGGAAGAGGCCCAGGGCCTTTGCCTATAAATAGGACTAGCCACCCCCAGGGTAGGGCATCGAGAATCCGATCTGATTCAGTATCTAGATCAAGCAGAGAGAGAAAGAGAAGGGCGATTGAACTCTCCCTAGCAGTTCATCCCCAGCCAAGAACAGACCCTCGCGAGGTCGTTCTTCCTTGTACCGTTCTTCCTCATCGGCCCAAGAGGCAATCCACTCACCACACTGGAGTAGGGTATTACACCACAATGGTGGGCCGAACCAGTATAAACCCCGTGTCTCATATGTTGTTCTTGCAGTAGTTTAGACCCTAGCGAGACGGAGAGGTAGAGGGCTCGATCTCCGCACGCACCCCAGAGTTCGAACCTTAAGGGTCTGCCGGAACCCGTGATCCGACAATTCCCACGGGTGCCACCTTACCTGGCCCGGGACCGTTTGCGCCTTTTGGCTCACGTATATGATAGTGTCGCTAGCCTCCATATGACAAAGAACCCGGGCCAACATGGCTAGTCGTGAACCCAAGGCGGCACTAACCCATGAGGACAGGCATACATGAATCACATCGAGCATGTCGGTCAACAACGTATAAATCCGGGCTGTAGCACTGGGCTAACAGGACTCCGGTAACCCGGGCTGTAGCAGGCTAGGCAGGACTCCAGATAACACCGCGTGACATTTCCCCGAAGGGACAGACACAGGAACGACGTGAATCACATGCCGGCTAGTCAAGTGTTCCAAGCAGTAGTGCTGGGCTAGCAGGACTTCGGTGAACCGGGCTGTAGCGGACTACTATCGCTCAGGAAGCACTAGACTACATTTCCCCATATGAGAGGCTGCCAAGGATAAACAACTAGATAGTCAGATCCCACACATAGCAAGCATTTCAATCATACACACAATATGCTTGATATGTGTAAATACAACATGGCATCACAACAAAACTCTACGACTCAAGTATTTATTCATTAGGCTCCGAGGAGCGAGATATTACAAACATGGGTCTCATGACCCAACATTCAGAGCATACAAGTCAAAGCACATGCGGAAGCTTAACATGTCTGAGTACAGACATCTACAAATGAAAAAGGCTGAGAAGCCTGACTATCTACCAGATCCTGCCGAGGCACAAGATCGTAGCTGAGGTAACAAGCTAAACGTCGAAGTCCAAGCGGTACTACTAGCGAGACTGAAGTCTCTCTGCAAAAACATAAAATAGGCAAACGTGAGTACAAATGTACCCAGCAAGACTTACATCAGAACTAGCTACATATGCATCGGTATCAATAAAGGGGGTGGTGGAGTTTAACTGCAGCAAGCCAGCTTTGAGTCGGTGGCTAACCTAAACTATGATTGCAAGTAACTCTTTTGAGGTGGCGCACGCGAGTCCACATATTCACCATTCAATACACCACTATGGATCCGCTCCCGTCTACCTTCGAGAACGCCATCCATAGCACTCACGCTTATCTTGCGCATTTTAGAGTATCCACTTTCACTTGTCTATGAACTGCTATAGGCAACCCAGAAGTCCATTACCGCGGACACGACTATTCGAATAGATGATGTTAACCCTGCAGGGGTGTACTTCTTCACACACGCTCTCACCACTTATCGTCGTTTACGCGATATGTACTCGGTAACCTTCAAGCGGAAGCCCAGCGAGGGTGTCGGCTACAGCCTACCTAAACACTCAAGTCTCTAGTCCAGGTTTATCGCCTATTCAGGTTCCATCCGTAGGGAGTCCGGCCGAGGTTTCCACATACGGCCCCGAACGATGTGAGCAGGGTTCCCGAGACACCAAACGGGCGCCCGGTACACCGTGCCACGTGCCTACCGCAACACATCCCACCCTGACGGTCAGTGCTGCGTGCGGCCCCCAGCATACTACAAACACCAGAAACTACTTGCAACTCCTGGACAGAGGACAAGGGTGATTAAGAAGCGAGAGGGTCCATTGGTTTCGGGCCCAATGCGTGGTAGTAACTGTTTCATGGATCACAAACACGGAACTCAGTTCATGAGGACGGTTTCAATGAGACAACCCACCATGTACTCCTACATGGCCTCTCACCAATACCTTTACCAAATCGTGTTCACACACTTAGCTCACACAGTAGGACATGTTCATCACCATTCCAATTCATTCCCGATGAATCAGACCCGACTCAACTCTAAGCAGTAGCAGGCACGATAAACAAGCATGAATGAGTAGGCACATCAAGGCTCAAACAATTCCTACTCATGCTAGTGGGTTTCATCTATTTACTGTGGCAATGACAGGTCATGCAGAGGATAAGGGGTTCAACTACCGCAACAAGTAACACATGAATCGTTGTTGTCCTAATGCAGTAAAAGAGAGTAGGAGCGAGAGAGTAGGATTGTATCGGAATGAACAAGGGGGTTTTGCTTGCCTGGCACTTCTGAAGATATTATAGCTCTTCATCGGTGTCATCGAACTCATTGTTGGGATACGCCTACCGAGAGGGGACAAGCACCGGCAACAGAGAAAGAACACAGTCAATGCAATGCAACAATATGATGCATGATCATGACATTGCAATATGCTTGTGTTTGAGCTAATGCAACTAGAAACCAGATTAAATGAAGTTGGTTTGAACCAAGGGTTCAAATTCAAACTCCATATGTGCTTATTTAAATGCTAATTATGCAAATTACCATATACAGCAACCTTAGGTTGCTGAAACATGCATGCAAATGATACAGATGGATAGATTGGATTTTTCTGATCATTTTTCATGTATAATTTATTTCATTTGGAGTTACGGTTGATTTTCTATGAATTTTTGAAGTTAGCACTATTTTCTGGAATTTCCAGAAAAAACTTAAATCCAGAAAATGTTTTATTGCATCAGCATTATGCCACAGTGACGTCAGCGGGTCAACAGGGTGGTCCAGGTCAAACCTGACCAGTGGGGTCCACTGGTGAGTGACACAGTGCTGGTTAGTGTCGTTGACAGGTGGGGCCAGGTCAACGGCCACGTCAGCAGAGTCAATGCTGACGGGTGGGTCCCACTGCTTATGAACTAATCTAAACAGAAAATAAAACTAACCTAAACAGGTGCAAGGGCCCACATGGCAGTGGCTTTAGGGGGGTTAGTTAGTGCGTCATTTGCGCTAATGATGGTGCCACGTCGGCTGTCGCCGGAGTTGGACGCCGGCGACCAAACCCAACGGCGGAGGATCACCGGAATTTCTCGGGACAGCGCTCCAGGCCACGGTTTTGGGCGTGGTTGGGTGCTATGGAGAGCTGGGGCTGAGCCGCGTTCGTGGGTGTGGAGTTGGGCCGGATGGTCGCCGGAATCGACGCCGGCGACGAGGTTTGCGGCGGCCGTGGTT
Organism: Aegilops umbellulata; assembly: GCA_032464435.1. Classification (NCBI taxonomy): domain Eukaryota; kingdom Viridiplantae; phylum Streptophyta; class Magnoliopsida; order Poales; family Poaceae; genus Aegilops; species Aegilops umbellulata. Next base: position 382,639,660 of record CP136054.1, read on the forward strand.
CGGGTTAGTTTGGCTCGGCGTTAGGGTGCTCAGGAGGAGGAGCTGGTGGGAGCTGCGCACTCCTGGGAAGGCACCGAACGCGTTAACGCGATCAGGCGCGAGCTATGGTGGCTAAATCGACGGCGGCACCATGGACGGCGGCGATGAGCTCTCGGCTCCGGCGGAATCGAGCTAGCGGAGAGAAACGGAGAGGGGGCGAGCATAGGGAAGGTGCAGGAGCTCACAAGGGGTCGGGAGAGAAACTCAGCGGGTCGGGGAAGCTTCTGCGACGGCGAATTGACGGCGGTGATCTTGGTCGGCCGTGGTTGGAGATGATGTTGAGGGCGTCGCTTCGGGGCTCTCCTGGTGGCGTGAGTCGGTGAGGAGGTTGGCGACAAGGTGTAGGAGCTCGGGAACAGCTCGGGGCATCGTCGGGACAGCGGTGGTCGCGGCAAATTGCGTCGGCGACGGCGAGCTCCGCTCGGGTGTTCGAGGGGGTGGGGGGGGTGGGGAAGAGCCAGAGGAGGGAAGGAGCTGCGGGTGCGAGAGAGAGAGCCAGGGGGCGCGTGGCATCGTGAGGGAGGCCCAGGGCGACGAGGGGGAGCGGCAAGCAGAAGGTGGCCGGAGCGCGTGTGCGCGCACGGCGGCCACACGCCCTCCTACCTACTGGCAGGAGGTGGAAGACGACAGGGGAGGAGCCCCTGGTGGGTTGGGCTGGCTTTGCCCAGCTAGCTGCTACAGTACCCGACCAGATGGGCTTTGCCAGGTAAGTTCCTTTCTTTTTATTATTACCTGTTTTCTATTATTCTGCTGTTTGTTTTGATTTAGTAGAAATACTAAACCAGTTTATTAAATGTTGAAAATATTCATGGGCACTTCTGAAATTAATTCCAACAGCCCAAAAATAGTTTCAAGATTATTTGGACATTTAAATATTTATAGGATTTAAATGTCCAAATTCAAATACTTAAGAATTTAATTCAAAAATCCACAATGGACCTAGAAATATGTGCACCATTTTTGGCAGAGGTTTTCAACCAATCCAAGAATGATGAACTTTTCTGAAGGCATTTTGGGTTTATTGAAAATGATTTTTTTATTTGAACCTAGTTGGATTCATTTGTGCTAGGGTTTGGATCAATCCCCATTTCAAGTTTAAAGCAATTTAAACATGTTGCAACACATGACTAGCTAGCCCAGAGCATAGCAGAACTAGGGATGTGACACAATGATTGTGCAAAAGAGACCAACCTATAAATGCATATGTATGGAGAGACATATATAGTGTGGGTGATAGGAAGCAAGACTCCGTGCGAGAAAGAAATGTTGACGAAGAAACTATAGATAGATACAGAGATGGAGATGCTAGCTAGAGGGACATCCGCTAGTTTGGGTGTTGGAGATGACCGTCGGGTGGTTCAAAGGGTGAAGGTATATATGTGTGTGAGAGGGCACTTGACTGCATGTAGAGATAAACATATGTAGTGTGCGTGATAGGAATCAAGAGTGAGGGCGAGAAAGAAGGTTGATGGAGAAACAGATAAATATAAAGATAAAGATGCTAGCTAGTGTGCGTTAGAGATGGAGTCGAGTGGATCAGAAGGCTGGGTTATGTGTGTGGGTGTGAGAGAGATAGAGAGAGGGTGCGTGTGAGTCACATACAAACAGATATCAGAGAGAAATGAGATCCAGAGAGGCGGAGTTTTGTGTCTGCGAGAGAGAAAGATATTTCACAACGAGAGTGATAGCTAGAGAGACATACGAGGGAACACAAGATATCTCTAGGGAGAGAGGGTGTGTGTGAGCGACATACAAGAGAACAATGGAGAAATATGAGACCCTGGGAGACAGAGTTTGTGTTTGTGTGTGAGAAAGAGATATTGAAGAGGAAGAGTCGTAGGTTCTCATATCTAAGGAGCGAAAGACATCTCTGTATGAGGGGTGTGCGAGTGGCACACATGGGAATAGTAGAGAGAAATGAGACCCCGGGAGACAAAGTTTTGTGTTTGTGAGAGAGAAAGAGATTCCACATGGAGAATCATAGTTAGAGACACATAGCAGGCAGCGAGATATACTTAGAGAGAGATAGAGTGATGAAGGTTGAGGGAGAGGGTACCTTCAATGTGTTACGAAGATAAAAGATCATTGTCGACATACAGGTAGCACGAGAGATATGTGAGAGATGATGAACGCGTATAGGTCCAGAGAGATATTCCTATATAAGCATGAGTGATAGCTATATGAGACGAATATCTGGATTAAAGGGGATTCAAATATTTAAACTGGAAATCACGACATCGATAATATCATAACGCAAATTGGTGTATCAAACATGCATATTCATTTGAATTTGGGCACACGTGTAATGTTATGTAGTTTATCAATATTGGTGATCCATAGATTCTTCTGTCGGATTTCGGGTTCCGGCAGACCCTTGAGGTTCAAACTCTGGGGTGGGCACGGAGATTACGCTTCCTACCCACCTGTACCCATCTGCCTTGCAAGAATCTAAGCTACGAGAAGACCAACAAAAGAGACACAGAGTTTATACTGGTTTGGGCCACCGATGTGGTGCAATACCCTACTCCAGTGTGGTGGTGTGGTGGATTGCCTCTTGGGCTGATGATAAACAATACAAGGAAGAACAACCTCGCGAGGGTCTGTTCTTGGCCGGGGCGATGAACTGCTAGGGGGAGCTCAGTCGCTCTTCTCTCCCTCTCTCCCTAATCTGATTGCCAATCGATCCGTCTAGATGTCAAGATGCCCAGATGTCTCGATCCCTCTACCCCGGGGGGTGGCTAGTCCTATTTATAGGCAAAGGCCCTGGGCCTCTTCCCAAATATTGAGCGGGAAGGGCTCCGACAATTGGCCAGTTTGAAGGGGAACATCTGGTACACTTATCCTGACTAAAGTTGGTCCTCGCCTGCCAAAGGCTCTGGTGATGACGCTGGCTTGGGATCCACACTGACTTCCTCCTTGTCGTGGAGCTGGTCTTGGTCTCGTTGCACCGAAATGGGTGCCTTTGCTTGATCCTCCCGCCTGCGCTTGCTCCCTTTGCACCAAAGAGGAAAGGGAGGACACTACACGGGCTGGCACCTGCCTAGCGCCCTTGGTCGTCAAGGCTTGCGTCATGGGCACCTCGTGAGGTACCCCGCCTTGATCTCTCCGCCTCCTCGCGAGCCAGCCTGATGAGGCCGTGCCCGAGGAAGCTCCGTGTCATACGCCCCGCGATGCTTGGCCCCTCGCGAGGGTCTTGGGTCTGTGTTGATGAAGATGGGACGTGCTGGCCCCCCTTTGAGCCACGCCGCAGGCCGCAGGCAGCCAAGTCTGGGGACCCCCATTCCCAGAACGCCGACAGTAGCCCCCGGGCCCAAGGCGCGCCCGGACTTGGCCGTGTAGGGAGGCGAAAGGGCAAGGGTGAAGCGCCGCGGGCCCTAACAGCCTGCGGCCTCGGGCGCCGCGTGGCGGTTGATTGGACGTGGGCGTCTCCGCTCCCCCACGACGCCTCGGCGTCTGCACGGATTGGACAAGTCCCTGCATGTAAAACAGGTCATGATTACCTGAGATCGTGGAGGGCAACGGTTGGCCTTCGCCGGCTATAAGTATGGAACGATGTGCGCCCTTCCAGTCCATTCCTCCTTGCTCCTCCTTCTTCCTGATCCTTGCTCCGTCTTGCTGCGATGGCTCCGATCTGTCGGTTCTCAGCGGCAGAGAAGGGAAAGGCCCCCCGAGAGGAACCATACCCGCTCCCGCCGAAGAAACGGCTCGCCCTCCTCCGTCGGGACGAGGGGACTCTTCAGGTGGCGTCGAGGCCTTGGGGCGAGCGGGCACCGCCGGGGTTCCCGCTCCCCTTGTATGCCCAGGTCGAGGGCTCTGACGGGGTGGATGCCGATCGCCATGGGCGGCGCCGTCGTCGGCGCCGACGGGTCACAAAGGTGTGGGTCGTCCCCCCTGGGGTCCACACCGAGGGCTCCTCCGGAGAGTTCGTGCTCCACGCCGCCATGCCTCCTCAGTCTTGGATCCGCCTTCCTCCCTTCTTCGCCTCCATCATCCCGCAGGGAGAACTCTTGGAACTGTGGCTGCAGCACGCCGGCTGCAACACCCTTGCGACCGAGGCGGAGGTCGCAGTCGTTGCCCCGGGCGAGGTCTTCATGACTCGAGGCTGGGGCGAAATCGCCCGGGTTTGCAGGACGAGTGGCGCGCTCGTGATCCACTTGGAGTACGACGGTGCCTCGGTGATGTTCTTCAAGGTCTTTGACACGAACGGGCGCCGACTAGAGTGCTGCCCCAGGAGAGGTGGTCGAGACCCTGCCACAGCGAGGACCGGGCCCGCCGACCGCCCCCTTGGCGGCTCCTCAGGCAACGGAGGCGTCGGAGGATCCAGCGACTCCGGCGAACTCTTCGTGACTCCGGAGACGAGCGACGACAGCTACAAGCCCCCGAGTCGGCGCCGCTCCTGGAGCAGGGCGGGCTCGTCTGGTCGTCGCCGACTCTGATCTGGATGGGGTTGGCGCCGGTGCTTGACGGCCCACTGTTGATGATGGCGTGTTTTGTAGGGGCGCGCGTAGTTAGCGTCCCTCTAGGATCCGTTCCCTGCGAGGAATCAAAGTCGCGCCCCGCGGGGGCTTGTAAGGTGTCTGCGATCCTGTTTATTAATACAACCCTTGTCGTAGAATTGTGCAAGTCGCTCATTCCGTCTTAGCTCAGTCCTTCCTTTCGAACCTCACGAGGGCTTGGTGCTCTGCGCCGACAGGTCCTAGTCCCAAGGCGGCTTCAGCCGTCGCGAGTATGCCAGGTCGCGATGCCGTGGTCAAGGCCAAGAGGTGAGCGACCCGAGGTCCGGTAAGAGCCCCTGAGTCACGATGCTCAGGAGGTCCCCCTTGGCGCTCAAGTAGCCATCGTTCGGTGAGAAAGGACAGTGCCACGGTAGCTGGTACTTCCGGGTAGTGACTTATCTCGAGAATCAGGGACCGCTCCCTGGTGTGTCACCGGGTCTGTGCATCGGCAGGCATGAGGTTGCTCAGCGAGGTCCTCGTGTGTCCCTCCCCTCTCTCCCTTGCTTCCCTTTCTGCTCTACGTCCTCGGGTCCTTGCCCTCGAGCGAGTCTCAGCCGTCGCTTGTATGCCAGGTCGCGAAGCCGTGGTCAACACCAGAGGGTGAGGGCTGGAGAGCCAGTAGGAGCCCTGAGTCGCGATGCTCAGGCACCCCCCTTTAACGTGCAAGCAGTTCGCGCGGTTGAGAGTGAAGGAGGCTCCGCAAGGGCCTCGCCTGACGCAGCTCCTTTAGGGGATCCTGCAGACCATCATAGAAAGAACGAGGAGTTGCCATGGCAATTGACAGTTAGCCGTTGGTTGCTTCCGAGGGGTGGTGAGGCACTAAAGGCTTGACGAGGTGGCGCAGTGCGGGGCCGCCGCGGCTAGAGCTCAGCCACTCAGGTTTGTCGGTGTTGCAGGGACGGACCCATGCGCAGGCGTCGTGCCGTTTTAGGAGCAGCTCCGTCAATTGGCGTCAGTTGAATGGGCAACTAGGTCAAACACATTAGCCGCGAACGAGTGGATTCATTCAAATAGATGCTGGGAAGGCAGGCGTCACTGGGTCAGGCCCAAGCGACCTGGGGATGATGCAGCCCGAGGGACGCCCCCAACAGAGTAAGCTAACAACATGAAAATAAAAGGGATACATGCCGCAGGGACGGACCCACGCGGCCTGGGAATAATGCAGCCTTGGGGGGCGCTCCCAGCTGGAAATGAAACTTAAAAGATGTCACCTGATGATGTTGAGGACGAACGAGTGTTGGTGCAGCAGACTCGGTGGGCTGCGGAAGCCGATCCTCATGAGCCCCCAGGCCCGGGGGCCTCAGGAGGCTCCGGAGGCGCTGGTGGCTCCTCGCGGACCATCTCCATCTCCGCCAAGGCTACGAAACGCCTGGCCTCATGAGCTTCCATGATGCCCCTCATGAGGCGCTAGTACGTGGCAGCCACGCTCGGCAAGCCGTAAGGCATACGAACGTAGCTGTGGGGTGGACCCTCGCAGCGCCCCACTCGCGAGGGCCAGAGGCGCTCCAGAGTAGCGACTCGATTGAGCCCTGGTACATCGACGCAGACGCGCAGCCCGCCATCCTCGCCTGGATGGGGAACCATAGCTGGTAGGCGGCGGCCGCCTCTCATGACTCTTGACTCCTGTAGCTCTTGAATGACCTTGCTGACGAACTCCTGAGGGTCTGGCCCCCCTTGCCTTACTTCTTCTTGAGGGAAACGTGCTTCGAAACATGCCTCCACATGGTGCCCAAGCGCCTCCCTCGTGACCTTAGCCAGGTCGGTGGCCCTCCAGGGGAGAGCCCCCGAGCCCTGCCTGAGGAGGGTGCCGGGCGCGCTTTCCTATGCGATGGAAGGAGGTTCCCCTGGGCAGGCACGGGCCCTGAGGGGCCTGCCTCCTGAGGGACCGGGCCAGACGATGTCTTCTTCTTCTTGGGGGTGGTCTCGGCGAGCCTCCTGCTTCCACGATATGGGTCTTCCAATGATGCAGCCTGAAAACCTCGTTCCAGGGAACACACCGCGTCCTTCTCTTCACAGGGCACCGTGATGACTCCGCCACTCCCTGGCATCTTGAGGACGTTGTAGCCGTGGTGTGTCACGGCCATGAACTTGGCCAGCGCTGGGTACCCAAGGATGGCGTTGTACGGCAGGCGAATGTGAGCAACGTCGAAGTCGATGAGCTCGGTGCGGTAGTTGTCGCACGCTCCGAAGGTGACAGGGAGGCGGACCTGCCCGATCGGGACCGTGGAGCCGTCAGTGACTCCGGAGAAAGGCTTGGTTGGCTGAAGCTGGTTGTAGGGCACTTGGAGATTGTTGAATGTTTCCACGGACAGGACGTTGAGCCCTGCCCCGCCATCGATGAGGGTCCTGGTGACCACCACGTTGCAGATGATTGGGGAACAAAGCATCGAGAGGACTCCGGCTGCGGCTGCACACTTGAGCTGATCCGCTGAGCTGAACGTGATGGCGCACGACGACCACCTGAGAGGGCATGTGGCTTCGAGCTTGGGGAGGACTGCATTCACTTCGCGGGCGAACTGCTTGAAGATGCGCTGAGAGGCTGGGTCTTGAGCTCCGCCCAGGATGCGGGCGATCGCGCGTGGCTCGTGGAAGCCCCCAGCCGCCTCGTCCTGGTGGCGGTCCTCGTTTCTTCTTGGATGCGGCGGCAGCGGAGAGAGGCCTACGTTACCTTGCGGGTGATCCTCGCAAGGCTGATCCCTCCAATATCCCTCGCGAGGCGGGTCCTGCCAGTGGTCCTCGCGAGGTTGATCGCGCCACCCTAGGTGTGGGCCGCGGTCTTCCCAGCGTCCTGCGTTCCTTCCTCCTCCTCGACCGTAGCCCCGGTCGACACGGTCGGGGCGACGGCCGATCCTTCCTTCACGCATGGCTCGGAGCTCTTGGCATTCGTTGGTGTTGTGGGTGTGGAGGTCGTGGTACACACAGTAGCGACTGCCCTTGGAAGATTCGGGCTGATCTCTACCCCGCTTGGTGTCCGGTTCTGCCGCGAGCACGGCAGCCCACTTCCGCTTCACATCCTTGGCCTTGGATTTCTTCTCTTCTGGGTCTGCGGCAGGCAGCTCGAGGAGGGAGAGACGCCCTTCCTCAGCCCTGGCGCACTTGGTCGCCAAGTTGAACAGCTCCAAGGAAGTGCATAGGTCTTCATGCATCGCCAGCTCTTCCTTCATCTTGACGTCGCGCACGCCGTCGGAGAAGGCTGAGATGATGGCCTCCTCGGACACTCTGGGAATCTTGAGGCGTGCGTTGTTGAAGCACTGGATCTACTTTTGCAGGGACTCTCTGGGCTGCTACTTGATGCGGCGCATGTCGCTCACGGCGGGTGGCCGGTCGCGAGTACCTTGGAAGTTGGCGATGAAGCGGGTGCGCATCTAGTCCCAGGAGGAGATCGTGCCTGGGGCCAGGTTCAGGAGCCAGGTGCGGGCTCCGTCCTTGAGCGCCATGGGAAACCAGTTCACCATGACCTTCTCATCTCCGTTGGTAGCCTCGATGCCCAGCTCATAGAGCTGGAGGAACTCCGCAGGGTCGGCCGTGCCGTCGTAGCGAGGAGGCAAGTCTGGCTTGAACTTGCTGGGCCACGCGACGCTGCGCAGCTCGGTGGTGAAGGCGTGGCAGCCTGCCGTGGCCACGGGAGGCCTTGGGTGACGGAGAGCTTGGATTTGCAGGTCCCCGCGCGCTGCAGCTGGGAGCAGCGCGGGGTCTTGACGTGCGGGAGCAGGAGCGTGGCCGCGACGTGCTGGAGCATGGAGCGCCCAGGCGGCTTCTTGCGGGCGAGGGACTTCTTGGCAGCTCTGCTCTTGCCGCGCTGGTGCCTAGCGGAGCGGGTTCCAGCCAGGGGCCACGCGCCTTGCGGCCGGGGCGTCTTCTTGGTGAGGAGGCGGCTGGGGAGGCCCCGGAGCTTCGTCGCCCGCGCAGGGCGGGGTGCGATTCAGCGGGACGGATGGTGCAGGAGAGTCCCCGCGACGCGGATGAGCTCGGCGATGCGGTCGAGCCACTCTTTGTAGACGTCGTCGACGGGACGGTAGCGCAGGAGCTCGTTTGCCGCGATGAGCGCAGCTCGAGCCTCCAAGGGCGCGCGGAGCGCGCGGGACGAAGAACCAGCTGGGGTGAGCGAGGGAGTAGCGGTGCGGCCATCTCGCCGCACGGAAGGATGCTGAGACGACGCTTGCTGCTCGTTCCCCGCCGGGCCAGTGGCGGCGTTGATGGCAGGCGACGGGGAACGGCGAGGAAGCCCGCTGACAGGGGCCGTCTGGGCTACGCGGGAAGCAAGAGCGGCTCGGCGCTCGGCGCGGGCCCGACGAGCGTCAGACATGGACGCGATGGTCAGAGGAGAACGGAGCGGCGGAAGACGAATTCAGGTGCACCCCTACCTGGCGCGCCAAATGTCGGATTTTGGGTTTCGCCAGACCCCTAAGGTTCGAACTCTGGGGTGCGCACGGAGATTACGCTTCCTACCCACCTGTACCCCTCCGCCTTGCAAGAATCTAAGCTACGAGAAGAACAACACAAGAGACACAGAGTTTATACTGGTTCGGGCCACCGATGTGGTGTAATACCCTACTCTAGTGTGGTGGTGTGGTGGATTGCCTCTTGGGCTGATGATGAACAATACAAGGAAGAACATCCTCGCAAGGGTCTGTTCTTGGCCGGGGCGATGAACTGCTAGGGGGAGCTCTGTCGCCCTTCTCTCTCTCTCTCTCTCCCTAATTTGATTCCCAATCGATCCGTCTAGATGTCAAGATGTCTAGATCTCTCGATCCCTCCACCCCGGGGGGTGGGTAGTCCTATTTATAGGCAAAGGCCCTGGGCCTCTTCCCAATTATTGAGAGGGAAGGGCACCAACAATTCTCCAGTTTGAAGGAGAACATCTGGTACACTTATCCTGACTAAAGTTGGTCCTCGCCTGCCAAAGGCTCTGTGATGACGCTGGCTTGGGCTCCATAGTGACTTCCTCCTTGTCGCGGAGCTGGTCTTGGTCTCGTTGCACTGAAATGGGTCCCTTTGCTTGATCCTCCCGCCTGCGCTTGCTCCCTTTGCAGCAAAGAGGAAAGGGAGGACACTGCACGGGCTGGCGCCCTTGGTCGTCATGGCTTGCGTCATGGGCACCTCGTCAGGTACCCGCCTTGATCTCTCCGCCTCCTCGCCAGCTAGCTCGATGAGGCCGCGCCTGAGGAAGCTCCGTGTCGTCCGCCCCGCGAGGCTTGGCCCCTCGCGATGGTCTTGGGTCTGTGTTGATGAAGATGGGCCGTGCTGGGCCCCCCTTTGAGCCACGCCGCAGGCCGCAGGCAGGCAAGTCTGGGGACCCCCATTCCCAGAACGCCGACATCTTCATTTACAAACAATGCATGGTTTATATGCAATTAATGTCTAAACGGGATTACACTATATGTTGCGTGTGTGAAACACATTATACAAGTTTGAGAAGTAACAAGAACCTGCGTGAAACACACATTGATTAGAGACAGTTAGCGAGGAATGCATACATTGGATTTGAACATAAAGTGGTTTCAAATATTTGAAAATCCAAATTGATGGATACAACCTTATGAATCTGAGATCATGCCATTTTTAAACCATATTTATGTATAAATGGTGTTGCGCTTTTGAAAGTATATATAAAAAAATGATGTATATAGAATGTAATTCCAATTGAAAATGGATCCCACCCGGAAAAAAATAGAACACAAACGGGATTCGAATTGAGTTGGCACGGTAAACATGCACTCCGCAAAATTTGAACGAAGCGGGGAAAGTCGCAGTAACCGCCCGAAACCAAAATCTGGGAGATGGAAATCACTACTGCCTATCCCTGCCATGCAAAGCCTATATGCTAGATTTCTATAGGTTTCGATAGGGGTAGGTTTGTAATTTCACCCAAACATGACGTATCCGCCTCTCACCCAGATTCATACACGGTGGGCGCAAAAACATAGTGTGTCCTCGGCCGAAATCGACTCCTTCCCTGATTCATATTCACACACGGTGGGTGCCAAGAACAAACTCTCATCGGCAAATATTCGGTGTATGCGAGATTACCGTCCTATCCCCAACCGACTAGTGTTGCTCTGATGTAGTAGAAATTTGAAACGGGGGCTAAGTTTGTAAATTTCCTCGCATTTGAGACAAGCGCGCCCTGAATACTTGGTTCCCCCCTTCCTCTCTACCTCCCTTTTCCCCATTCGTACTCCGTGGGCGCCAAAACACCCTCTCCACCCCACCCTCCTCCGTCCGCCGCCGTCCGCCACCCCATCCACCGCCGTCCTCCTCCACCATGCCGGAGCTGATACCCCGACGCCGCCGTCCATTACAAGAAATCGACCTCTCTCATCCATGGCTTCGGACCGGGATCCTTGCATCCCGTCCTCTTGCTTCATCCCCGCAGTCGTCCACCTTGCCGGCGCTGCTCCTACGACCGTCTCGTCCACTGCGCCCCGCCGCCACCGTCTACCCTCCTAGATCTGCTTACACGCTGCCGACAGCCATCGCTACCGCAACACCATCAAATTCTCAGCAGATGCGTACAAGGCAACACACCAGAGGCGGTACTCTTTCGTATCTGCTCAACTTATTTATCGCAGCAAGAGAATAGATCGCCACTGCTTTACTCTGATTTCTTGTCTTGGTTGCGAAGTTGCCTTTGTCTGGTTTGCACCTTCAGATCCGCCATGGCACGCTCAACACCATCCTCGCAATGCTTATGGTTTTCCCCTTTTATATTCCACACTAGTTAAATCACAGTAGACTAAATTTCAAAATTGGGTCAGCCGATTTTTCAAAGCTCGCCGGAGTTCGCTGGTGCGATCGAAGGGGCTCGGGTGGGGACGGTGGTTGTGGGGGGCGGTGGTGGGGCCTCGTCGAACTTGGGTAAAAAAATCGTGTCCCTTGTCTCCTGTTACTATCCGCCTAGACGCACAGGTCGGGACCCCCTACCCGAGATCCGCCGGTTTTGACTCCGACATTGGTGCTTTCATTGAGAGTTCCTTTGTGTCGTCATCTTTAGGCCCGATGGCTCCTCCGATTATCAACAGCGATGTGGTCCAGGGTGAGACTTTTCTCCCTGAACAGATCTTCGTATTCGGCGGCTTTGCACTGCGGGCCAATTCGATTGGCCATCTGCAGCAGATTGAAAGCTACGCCCCTGGCCATCAGGTCAGATTTGGAAGCTTGAACTACACGGCTGACATCCACGGAGACTTGATCTTCAACGGATTCGAGCCGCAGCCGGGCGCGCCGCACTGTCACGATGGGCATGATCTAGCTCTGCCGCCGAACAGTGCCCTGGAGGCCGTGCCCGCATCAGCTCCGACCCTTAGTTCGGAGCCAACTGCGCCGATCGAGGACGGGTGGCTGGACCCCGCCTCGGGGGCTGCAATCTTTACGGCGATCGAGCGGAACACCAGCCTTATCCTTTGCGAAACTTGTGACTCCAAGGTGCCGGACTCTCCTTCGGACTCCGAGCCATCTGCGCCCCTGCCAATCGAATCCGATTGGGCGCCGATTATGGAATTCACCGTCGTAGATATCTTTCAACACTCGCCCTTCAGCGACATTCTGAATTCAATAAGGTCTCTCTCTTTGTCAGGAGAGTCCTGGCCGGATTATGACCGACAGGATTGGGAAGCGGACGACAAAGAAATTCGACGCCCACCCACCACCCACTTCGTACCCACTGTCGACGATTTAACCGACATGCTAGAATTTGACTCCGAAGACATCGACGGTATGGACGACGATGTAGGAGATGAACAAGAACCAGCGCCTATAAGGCACTAGACAACCACCTCATCTCACGATGTATACATGGTGGACACACCTAAAGGAAGCGACAACGAGGAACAAAGGGACGCAACAAGGGATCGTTCCATCGAAAAGCAGTCAAAGCGGCGATGTAAGCGCCGCTCCAAGCCCCGCCTCGACATAGACAGCAGCCATACGGACCCAGCCACAGAGCAGGGAGAACCGGCGGTCGACGAACATGCCATCGAGCAACCGTCCGAACAAGGCAACTTGGATAAACAAACCGCACAACCCGTCCTCGGCAAAGATCACATTCCGGATGACCTCACGCTGGACAAATTCCTAGAACAGGAAAACCTCCACAAAAGGCTCGCCGCCACGGCGCGTAGCCTGAAAAGCAGAAGCGGAAGCTCAATACCGCGGAAGACGCATGGAGCAAAGTATTAAACACCGCAGACAAATACGGCGATAGTCACCACACAAAGAGCTACCCGAAGCGAAAGCTACTGCCCAAATTTGATGAGGAGGCCCTAGAGCCCCCAAAATCAAAAAATAAGGAAGCCACCCAGTCGGATAGACGACCCCATGGCCAACACAGAACGGCATATGGCGCCACACACAAACCAACATGCGATCCACCTAGGGATTCGCATCAAAAGGATGGCCCAACCAGGTTTCTCTATGGGCAAAGAAAGCAAGCTCTAGTCAGCAATGCGACGCAACAAATATCCGAACAACACGGCACACCCACATAAAGGGGTGCCGCACACCCCCTCTGTTTCACCGATGAGGTGCTGGACCATTAATTTCCAGCGGGATTTAAGCCCGTAAACATAGAGGCGTACGACGGAACAACAGAACCCAGAGTCTGGATTGAGGATTATATCCTCCACATACACATGGCCAAAGGAGACGACCTCCACGCCATAAAATACTTACCCCTCAAGCTCAAAGGGCCAGCCCGGCATTGGCTTAAAGGCCTTCCCGAAAACACCATTGGAAGTTGGGAAGAGCTCGAGGAGGCTTTTCGGGCAAATTTTCAAGGAACCTATGTCCGACCTCTGGATGCAGACGATTTAAGTCATATAAGTCAACAGCCCGGAGAGTCAGCCCGGAAACTCTAGAACAGATTTCTTACTAAAATGAACCAGATAGTCGACTGTACGGACGCCGAAGCCTTAGCAGCTTTCAAACACAGCATCCGAGACGAATGGCTCGCCAGACACCTCGGCCAAGAAAAGACAAGAACAATGGCCGCATTAACAAGCCTCATGACCTGCTTTTGCGCGGGAGAGGACAGCTGGTTGGCAAGATGCAGCACCAGCGACCCAAGTACATCCGAAGTCAGGGATGGAAACGGGAAACCACGACGCAGTAAGGAACTGCGCCGGAATAAGGAAAGCAGCTCGAAGAGCACGACAGTCAACGCCGGATTCAAGAGCTCTCGGCAGAATCAGAACAAGCTGCCCCTCAAGAATAACAGGGATGAGCTATCTAACCTAAACAAAATCTTGGATAAGATATGTCAAATCCATAGCACCCCCGGGAAGCCTGCAAACCATACCCACAGAGAATGTTGGGTCTTCAAGCAATCCGACCAACTCAACGCCGAACACAAGGGGCTCGACACACCAAGTGAGGACGATGACGAACCCCACAAGCAGAGCATGGGTAAACAAAAGAATTTCCCACTCGATGTCAAAACAGTAAACTTACTTCATGTAACAAAAGGGAAAAATAGAGTGGCGCCTATACGGCCTACCCCAAAGGAGTCCCGCCACTGGTTGTTAAAACCAATCACCTTCGACCATCAGGATTACTCTAGAAGTATCCGGAACAAAGGTTGGGTTGCCTTAGTGTTAGATCCAATAATCGAAGGACTCCACTTAACACAAGTCCTGATGGACGGCGGCAGTGGTCTAAAGCTGCTATATCAAGACACAGTCCGCAAAATGGGGTTGGACCCAACAAAAATTTGCCATAGCAACACTTCCTTTCAAGGAGTAACGCCAGGCCCGGAGGCCCGTTGCACGGGTTCTGTCCTGCTAGAAGTTATGTTCGGCTCTATCGATAACTTCCGCCGCGAAAAGCTAACCTTCCACATTGCCCCATTTTCAAGTAGCTATCAAGCACTACTGGGGCGCGAGGCTTTCGCCCGCTTTAACGCGATACCGCATTATGCATCTCTTACGCTTAAGATGCCCGGTCCACGAGGCATCATCTCACTAAAGGGAAATATCGAGTGTTCCTCGCGCGCGGAAGAATATGCGGGTGCCCTGACAGTCGCACATTAACACGGCTTCACCAATCAAAGCACCTAAACAGGTCGTTAAGACCACGGACGCGGCTTGACGAGTCCGGCATAAACATACCATTTGTAAAGGCTTAATAACCGCATACCCCTGTACAAGGGGCTCCGCGCACGTAACACAAGAGACAATAAGGCTCAATTTCTACCCATGTTGAATTATACTTTGTTTATTTAGTATAACGTACATTTCACATGACCTTTTTCAACTAAGTTCCTCTCTTTTTCAGATGAACACCATGCTATACCCGTCCAGGACACGGCACAATGGAGACACAGGCGCAGACGTGCAGCAGGGACCCGTTCATGGGATTCTTTTTAGATTAAGACCCTGCGTAAACCTTTTTACTGTCTCTGGTTGATACACATACCCCGGACTCTCAGTATAGCTGAGGAGGAGGCTGGCGTCTTGGCATGTGGTTGTCGACGTTCTGGGAACGGGGGTCCCCAGACTAACCTGCCTGCGGCTTGCGGCGTGGCTCGAAGGGGGGCCCAGCACGGCCCATCTTCATCAACACAAGACCCAAGACCCTCGCGAGGGGCCAAGCTTCACGGGGCGGACGACACGGCGCTTCCTGAGGCGCGGCCTCATCAGGCTGGCTCACGAGGAGGCGGAGAGATCAAGGCGGGGTACCTCGTGAGGTGCCCATGACGCAAGCCATGACGACCAAAGGCGCCAGGCGGGCGCCAGCCCTCGCAGTGTCCTCCCTTTCCTCTTTGGTGCAAAGGGGGAAAGCGCGGGCGAGAGGATCAAGCAAAGGCATCCATTTCGGTGCAACGAGACCAAGACCAGTCCAACGGTGGGAAGGAGGTCATCGCGGAGCCTAGAACGGCGTCACTACAGGGCCTTTGGCAGGCGAGGACCAACTTTAGTCAGGATAAGTGTACTAGATGTTCCCTTTCGAATTGGCCAATTGTTGGCGCCCTTCCCGCTCAATATTTGGGAAGAGGCCCAGGGCCTTTGCCTATAAATAGGACTATCCACCCCCAAGGTAGAGGAGAGGATTAGAGAGATAGAGAGAGGAGGGCGATTGAACTCCTGCTAGCAGTTCATCCCCCAGGACAAGAACAGACCCTCGCGAGGCTGTTCTACCTTGTAGTGTTCATCATCACCAGCCCAAGAGGCAATCCACCACACCACACTGGAGTAGGGTATTACACCGCATCGGTGGCCCGAACCAGTATAAACTCTGTGTCTCTTGTGTTGTTTTTTTAGTAGTTTAAATCTTTGCGAGACGGAGAGGTAGAGGGCATAATCTCCGCGCGCACCCCAGAGTTCGAACCTTAAGGGTCTGCCGGAACCCAAAACCGACATTTGGCGCGCCAGGTAGGGGTGCGCCGGAATCCACCTTTCTACCGCTCCACGTCCCGCCGCATCGTCATCACCATGTCTGGCGACCAGGCGGGCAACCAAGATCCATGGGCGGCGTGGCCCGCCCGCGCGGAGCCGCCCGCCTCGGGCGACCCCGCGCCCCAGGCAGCTCGTGGTCCGCAAGGCGCTGCGGGCCGCGGGCGGCACGGACAGGCTTCAACAACCCTCACACCGGGGCAAGCGCGGTCGGCGGCAAGGGCCTTCAATCATGCCACGACCACGACACCGTACACCCGCTGGGAGCAAGCGAACTCGAGGGCCGCACTCACGGTGGCCCGAGAGCTGCTGCAGTGTAGGCTGCTGGAAGGCGGCCGCGACGTGCTGCTGGAGCGGGTCGCCGAACTCCTGGGCTTTGCCGCCTCGGGGGCTCACCCCTTCTCTCAAGCCCAGGGCGGCACGCGCGGGGGCCCTGCACGCTCCCGCGGGCCTCAGGGCTACCCCAACACCAGCGACTCCGTCGGCGCCGGACTGGCGGTGGTGCTACCCCCGCCCCCGGCGTGTGAGGGAGAGGGGCTCGGCGCAGCCCACGGCACCAGCGGGCAGCCGCGCTACCACCCCGCGGTGGGCACGTCAAGCAGCGCCGCATGGCACATGGAGCACTACAGCACAGCCTTCGGGGTAGCGGCGCCAGAAGAATACGTGCCCCACATGATGGACCAAGGGCACTCTCACGAGGGCGAACAAGGCTCGCTTCTCAGCCCAAGCTGGGGAGATGAGACACCAGAAGCTGAGCTCTTCCTGGAGCCCCGGGACGCCTCCGCCGGCCACGTTGGAGGCGACAATTATCGGGTACCACTAATTCCTCAGGAGCAGGCGTACGCTAATCATGGATCACAGGAGGTGCAGGTCGCCGCAGCGAGCATCTGCCCCGCTCCCACAGTCTCCTACCCCTCGGGAGGAGGGCGCAGGGGGCTACAGGAGAGGGGCAGGGATCCCACATCACCACCGCGGCGTTCGGAGCAAGGCGTTCTGAGGAGGTAGGCCCTCCGCTGGGGAGGGGCCTAAGGGCCTGCCCCTGGCGGAGGACCCGTGGTCGTCGGGGGAACAACACAAGATACACAGGGTTTATACTGTTTCGGGCCACCATTGTGGTGTAATACCCTACTCCAGTGTGGTGGGTGGATTGCCTCTTGGGCTGATGAGGAAGAATAAGTACAAAGGGGGAACGGCCTCGCGAGGGCCTGTTCTTGGCTAGGGGATGAACTGCTAGGGGGAGTTCGATCGCCCTTCTCTCTCTCTCTCTCTCTACTTCCTTCTACTGGTTCCTTGGTACTCGATCAGATCGGATTCTAGATGCCCCTACTCTGTGGGTGGCTAGCCCTATTTATAGGCAAAGGCCCTGGGCCTCTTCCCAAATATTGAGCGGGAAGGGCGCCAGCAATTGGCCAATTTGAAGGGGAACATCTGGTACATTTATCCTGACTAAAGTTGGTCTTCGCCTGCCAAAGGCCCTGTGGTGACGCTGTCCTGGGCTCCATGGTGACCTCCTTCCCACCGTTGGACTAGTCTTGGTCTCGTTACACCAAAATGGATGCCTTTGCTTGATCCTCTCGCCTGCGCTTGCCCCCTTTGCACCAAAGAGGAAAGGGAGACACTGCGCGGGCTGGCGCCCGCCTGGCACCCTTGGTCGTCATGGCTTGCGTCATGGGCACCTCGTGCGGTACACCACCTTGATCTCTCCGCCTCCTCGTGAGCCAGCCTAAGGAGGCCGTGCTTGAGGAAGCACCGTGTCGTCCGCCTCGCGAGGCTTGGCCCCTCGCGAGGGTCTTGAGCCTTGTGTTGATGAAGATGGGCCACGTTGGGCCCCCACTCGAGCCACGCCGCAGGCCGCAGGCAGGCAAGTCTGGGGACCCCCATTCCCAGAACGCCGACAGTAGCCCCCGGGCCCAAGGTGCGCACGGACTTGGCCGTGCCGAGAGGCGAAAGGGCAAGGGCGAAGCGCCGCGGGCCCTAACAGCCTGCGGCCTTGGGCGCCGCGTGGCGGTTGATTGGACGTGGGCGCTTTTGCAACAGCGCTGGATACTAAAGGCGTGGCATCTGCTCGGGTTTTGTTCTTCTTCTTCTTCATCCGCTGCCCAGATCCCCTTTCTTGCGCTTCTCCTCCCTTCCTCCAAGCTTCCAGATCTGCTCCACCCGCTTGACCCAGGTAGCCATGGCACCTCGTCGGGCCACAGCCGAAGCTCGGTTCTCGCCTGCTTTGGATTCGCCCAACGTGTCGAACGCGAGCCTCGCCCTACTGCACCGAATGGCTGCGGCGCAGGGCATTGACGGGGCACAGATGTTCAAGGTCGGCTCCGATGCCCCCGAAGGCCAAGGGAGCACCTTCTATCCTTTCTTCGTGAGCTCCATTGCAGCGGGCCTGGTGCCTCCTTTCTCTGAGTTCTTCCTCGCCATCCTCCGCCATTACAACTTGCAAGCTTTGCATCTCCACCCCAACTCCATCCTTCTCCTGGCGATCTTCGCCTACTACTGCGAGGCGCATGTGGGGGTGCAGCCTTCAGTGGCCTTGCTGCGCCACTACTTCTACCTCCGGACCTCCAAGGGTTCTCCTTCTGCGTGCGCAGGCTTCGTCGTGTGCGGCAGCTCCATGGCCATCTCGAATCCAGGGAAGAGGATCGAGGGCTTCCGGAGCAAGTGGGTATTGGTTGACGCCAGGTGCATCGACCCTCGGTTGGCCCTTCCCACGGAGCCGGCCGTGAGTTCGAAAGATTGGTGCCGGGCGGAGCTCACGGATCCCCGCGCGAAGTCGATGCTGGCGAAGATGGAGGCCGATCTGAAGCCGGCCAACCTGCCGATGGCGAAGCTGACCGGGGCGTCGTTGCTGAGGGAGTTCCTGGAGCACCAGCTGGCTCCGCTTCGGCAGTACTCCCCCCCGATGTGGAGGCCTCACCCGAGCCCCGCAGCCGTGGGCGAAGAGGACGTGACTGCGGTCCTACAGTCCCTGGTTGGGGGCGAGGCAGCAAGGCTGGAGGGCGCTCCTTCGCCCCTGTTCCTCCGCGATGATTGGGAGCAAGTGGTGGAGTCCATGCCCGTCTTCAACGGGGACGGGCTCGTGCCCGTGGTGGCTCCCGAGGATCTAGTGAATGTGTCTTCCGGCGACTCCAGCAGAGACGGAGGCGAGGAGGAGCGGGAGGCAGGCCCCGACTCCGAGGCGATTAACGGAGAGTCCAGGGCTCCCTCGCTCCAGCGCAAGCCCCGTGCTCTCCGCCTTTCGCTGAGTGATGATGATGATGACGATGACGTGCTGGGCAGCGGGAGCTCGCCCCTGGTCCCGAAGAAGGGCAGGGCCGGGTTCATTCCCCGCGGGTCCGCCTTGACTCCGGGGCTAACCGCTGACGCGCCTTCTGCTTCCGAGGTCGACCCCTCCAGCCGGCTCTCCGGCTTCAAGTTTGGCAGGAGACCACTGGAGCTTTCTGCCGACGACCTGTAAGTGCTTGATCCTTGATTCCTGGTTTCTTGTTCCGCTAACAAGGCTTGACGATTACTTCTCCTGAGCAGGCTAGCGCCCGCGGCGAAGAAGCTGAAGGGAGCTCCTGAGGCCCCAGCTGCGACGACACCTCCACCTGCAGGGGAAGGCGACCGCGACGGGCGGGCTTCTCCTGCCCACTTGCCCTTGCGGGGCCTGGCTGATCTGGCTGGGGCCGCAGCCCCCATGGCTTGGTAGACCCCAGAGGCGCCCTTGCCTGGTGCTGCTGCTATGGCTGGGGAGGCGCAGCAGACTCCGCCTCGGGATACTGCAGCCTCGTCGCCTCTACCTTCTCCTCCTGTTCTGTCGTCTGCTAGTTCTGCGACTCCTCCTGCTGCCTTGAAGCGCACTGATGGTTCTCCGCCTTCTTCTTCCATCCTGGAGCGAGCTGTTGCTGGACTGGACCGGCTGCGGCAGGATCTTCTAGGCGCCAACCCTCGCCTGGTGGCCGGGCGCCTGGAGCTGGCCTCGGGGTGGATTCGCTCCGATGCCTCGATCCGGGTAGCGCTGGTTTAGGCCTCGATGGCCTGTGACGAGGAGAGGGAGGCTACCCACGAGGCGAAGGCTGCCCGTAACGCGGCCCTGGGAGAGGCGGTTGTCATCCGCGACCGCTGCAAGGAGCTGGAGGACGAGTTGCAAGGCCTTCGTGATCAGCTTGCAGAGAAGGCCCGCCTTCGCCAGGAGTAGGAGAAGGGGGTGAAGGCTCGCGAGGCGGCGCTCGAGGACCGGGAGGCGAAGCTCAAGAAGCACCGCAGCCACCTAGGTGCTTGAAGAAGGAGCTGGAGATGACGAAGGCCGAGCTGGACGCCAAGGCCCGGGTCCTTGCCGAGGATCGCGTGGCCTTCGCGGACATGGAGAAGGATGCCCGCGCTTCACTGAAGACACTTTACAAGAGTGGCCTGGATTGCCCGCTGGCTGGCGACGGGGACGGCCCCGCCAAACTGCTTCCCTTCTTGGTGAAGGCTCTTGGAGATGTCGCCCTCGGACTCGTCCCCACGGTCGAAGCCGAGGCGCGTGTCCTGTCTTCCGCCGCGCTGACGCGGGTCTTCGCCCATGTCTACCTCCGCGACCCCAGCGCCGACCTTGACAGCCTGTTGGAGCCGGTGAGCGGCGAGGGCGCCGCTGCTGCTGTCGAGGCCGTGAAGGGGCGCGCAGAGGCGCTGCTAGGGAAGTTCCGGGCCTTCAGCACCAAGCCGAAGCGAGGCGCTGCCGGCTCTACTACCCCACAAGGTGAAGCCACTCCACGCGACTCCGCTGCCGACAAGTGACTCCGCTATCGCTCCTGTTCTTCTCTCGATTCCTGCACATGCACGACGCCTCGAGGAGGCATTTAAATTTGCGTTTGGTATGAAGGCGACATTATGGGTTGTAATATTCACTTTTAAGTTCCTTGAATTTTATGTTCCTCTTCCCTATTTGCTTATGCTCTACGCCGGCAGAGCCCGGCCATGCGCATGCCTCACCCAGCATCAGCCCCGACCGGAAACCAGGACGGGACCAAAGGAATGAGAGGCCACATGACAAGTTAGGCTCCTGAGTCGCGATACTCAGGAGTCCCCCTTGGCGCACGAGCAACGAGTAGGGAAGCGCGATGTATTTGCGTTTCCATTCTACGTCTGCAGAGCCCGACCCCGCGCGTACCTCACCCAGCATAGCCTTTCGGAACTAAGGAGTGAGGGGCTACGGAGCCAGTTAGGCTCATGAGTCGCGATGCTCAGGAGTCCCGCTTGACGCGCGAACAGCATGAGATGGAATGTAAGCGAGGCTACCGTTCTACGTCTGCAGAGCCCGACCCCGCGTGTACCTCACCCAGCATAGCCTTTCGGAACTAAGGAGTGAGGGGCTACGGAGCCATTTAGGCTCCTGAGTCGCGATGCTCGGGAGTCCCCCTTGACGCGCAAACGGCCTTCGTACCTTGGCTCCGCTTGGGGAGAGACGCGCGACGAACCAGGCCCGAGGGGCCTGGCTAGGGCGTACGGCTGGGCGTGACCCAGTCGTAGCCCCCGTGCCCAGCCCCCTCGCGCGGTGCTCCCGGGGGGAGGCGTTGCGGTGAGGCCGGCCACTGAGCTCGGGGCTCTCTGAAGTTAATGCGGCCCGGAGGCCACCCTTAGTTGTTTATCACCAGCGCGGAGCATAGCGCTTCCGTATGTGTACGGGCGTAGCCGCTCCTCGGCAGTGTCGTCAGCCAGCGCGGAGCATGGTGCTTCCAGTGGTACGTGGGAGGGGGCTCCCCTCCGGGAGGAGCCCCCGGGGCGTGTACAGCCCCGCCCTGACACGTGGCTGGCATGGTAGAGCTAGGTGGGGTGTATCTGGGCACCCGTGAGCCAGCGCGGGACTCACGAGGCCCTACCTCTAGGCGGGTTGCGCCTGGCACTGGGCCGTATCTTGAGATGTGTCCCTGCAAAATCTGGTTAGATGCCGGCACTCTACGTCCTCGGGTCCCGGCCCTCGAGCTTGTCTCAGCCGTCGCTAGTATGCCAGGTCGCGATGCCGTGGACAAGGCTAGAGGGTGAGGGCTGGAGAGCAAGTAAGAGCCCTGAGTCGCGATGCTCAGGCACCCCCGCTTTAACGTGCAAGTGGTCGACATGAAGAAGAAAAGGTGCCGCGAACGGCGTCCAGTAATCAAGCATGATGCATAATTGGAAATAAACGCGGAAGGGATACATGCCGCTGGGCCTAGCCCGAGTGGCCTGGGGATGATGCATCCCGGGGGGCGCCCCCAGCAAAGCAAGCTAGCGACTGAAAAGATAAAAAGGGATACATGCCACAGGGACGGAACCACGCGGCCTGGGAATGATGCAACCCTGGGAGGGCGCTCCCAGCTGAGAATGAAACTTGAAAGATGTCACCTGAAGATGTCGTTGGTGCAGTGGCGTTGGTGCAGCAGACTCGGTGGGCTGCGGAAGCCGATCCTCACGAGCCCCCAGTCCCAGGGGCCTCGGGAGGCTCCGGAGGCACTGGTGGCTCCTCGTGAGTAGCCTCCATCTCCGCCAGGGCTGTGGAACGCCTGTCCTCTTGCGCCTCCAAGATGCTCCTCATGATGCGCTGGTACGCCGCAGCCACGCTCGGCAGGCCATAAGGCATGCGAACATAGCTGTGGGGCGGTCCTCCGCAGCGCCCCACTTGTGAGGACCAGAGGTGCTCCGTCGTGGCGATCTGATTGAGCCCTGGTACGTCGACGCAGACGCGCAGCCCACCATCCTCACCTGGATGGGGAGCCAAAGCTGGTGGGTGACGGCAACCTCTCATGATCCTTGACTCCTGTAGTTCTTGAATGGCCTTGCTAACAAACTCCTGCTGGTCTGACCTTCCTTCCCTGGCTTCCTTTCGAGGGAAGCGTGCTTCGAAACACGCCTCCACATGGTGCCCCAGCGCCTCCCTCGTGACCTTGGCGAGGTCGGTGGCCCTCCAGGTGAGAGCCCCCGAGCCCTGCCTGAGGAGGGCGCCAGGCGCGCTTTCCTATGCGATTGAAGGAGGGTCCCCCTGGGCAACCGCGGGCCTTGAAGGGCTTGCCTCCTAAAGGTCTGAGCCTGACATTGTCTTCTTCTTCTTGGGGGTGGTCTCAGGAAGCCTCCTGCTTCCGCGATCTGGGTCTTCTAGTGACGCGGCCTCGAAGGCTCGTTCCAGGGCACACACTGCGTCCTTCTCTTGGCATGGCACCGTGATGACGCCGCCGCTTCCTGGCATCTTGAGGACGTTGTAGCCATGGTGAGTCACGGCCATAAACTTGGCCAGCGCCGGGTACCCGAGGATGGCGTTGTAGGGCAGGCGGATGTGGGCGACGTCAAAGTCGATGAGCTCGGTGCGGTAGTTGTCGTAGGTGCCGAAGGTGACTGGGAGGCGGACCTGCCCGATTGGGATTGTGGAACCGTCGGTGACTCCGGAGAAGGGCTTGGTTGGCTGAAGCTGGTCATAGGGCACTTGGAGGCTGTTGAACGTTTCCACGGACAAGACATTGAGCCCTGCCCCTCCGTCGATGAGGGTCCTGGTGACCAGAACATTGCTGATGACTGGGGAACAAAGAATTGGGAGGACTCCGGCTGTGGCCGCGCACTTGAGCTGGTCTGCTGAGCTGAATGTGATGGTGCAAGCTGACCATCTGAGGGGACGCGTTGCTTCGAGCTTGGGTAGAACTGCGTTCACTTCGCGAGCAAACTACTTGAAGATACGTTGAGAGGCTGGGGCTTGAGCTCCGCCCAGGATGCAGGCGATGGCGCGAGGCTCCTGGAAGCCCCCAGCCCCTTCGTCTTGGTGGCGGTCTTCATTCCTTCTTGGCTGAGGTGACAACGGCGGCAGGCCTGGGTTGCCATGAGGGCGATCCTCACAAGGCTGGTCCCTCTAGTCCCCCTTGCGAGGCGGGTCACGCCAGCAGTCCTCGCGAGGTTGGTCACGCCAGCCTGGACGTGGGCCACGATCTTCCCAACGTCCCGGGTTCCTTCCTCCTCCTCGGCCGTAGCCCCGGTCAGCACGGTCAGGGCGTCGATCGACTCTTCCTTCTCGCACGGCGCTGAGTTCTTGGCATTCATTGGTGTTGTGGGTGTGGAGGTCGTGGTACACACAGTACCGGCTGCCCCTGGAGGATTCAGGCAGATCCTTGCCCCGCTTGGTGTCTGGCTCTGCCGCGAGCACGGCAGCCCCCTTGCGCTTCACGTCATTGGCCTTGGGCTTCTTCTCTTCTGGGTCTGCGGCAGGCAGCTCGAGGAGGGAGAGGCGTCCCTCTTCAGCTCTGGCGCACTTGGTCGCCAGGTTGAACAGTTCCAGGGAGGTGCAGAGGTCTTCGTGCATCGCCAACTCCTCCTTCATCTTGACGTCGCGCACGCCATCGGAGAAGGCCGAAATGATGGCTTCTTCAGACACCCTGGGGATCTTGACGCGCGCACTATTGAAGCGTTGCATGTACTTCTGCAGGGTCTCTCCAGGTTCCTGCTTGATGCGCCGCATGTCGCTCACGGCGGGAGGCCGGTCGCGGGTACCTTGGAAGTTGGCGATGAAGCGGGTACGCATCTGGTCCCAGGAGGAGATCGTGCCTGGGGCCAGGTTCAGGAGCCAAGTGCGATCACCTTCCTTCAGCGCCATGGGGAACCAGTTCGCCATGACCTTCTCATCCCCGCTGGCTGCTTCGATTCTCAGCTCGTAGAGCTGGAGGAACTCCATGGGATTAGTCGTGCCGTCGTAGCGAGGAGGCAGGTCCGGCTTGAACTTGTCGGGCCACGTGACGCTACGCAGCTCGGGGGTGTAGGCGCGGCAGCCTGCGGTGGCCGCTGGAGGTTTTGGTTGAGGGAGAGCTTGGGCTTGTGGGTCCCCTTGCGCTGCAGCTGGGAGCAGCGCGGGGTCTTGATGTGCCGGAGCTGGAGCGGGGTCTCGGCGAGCCGGGGCTGGGAGCGCCCGGGCGGCCTCTTGCGGTCACGGGACTTCTTGGCAGCTCCGTTCCTGCTGGGCCGGCGCATGACGGAGTGGGTTCCGCTCAGGAGCTGCGCGCCTTGGGGCCATGGCATCTTCTTGGAAAGGTGGCGGCTGGAACGCCCCCAGAGCTTCATTGCCCACGCGGGGCGGAGTGCGGCGCAGTGGTACGGAAGGCGCAGGAGAGCCCCCTGCGGCGCGGACGAGCTCGGCGACGCGGTCGAGCCACTCCTCGTAGACGTCGTCGACGGGGCGGTAGCGCAGGAGCTCGTTCGCCGCGAGGAGCGCAGCTCGAGCCTCCAAAGGCGTGCCAAGCGCGTGCGACGAAGAACCGGCTGGGGTGAGCGACGGAGTGGCGGTGCGGCCATCCCGCCGCACGGGCGGGTGCTGAGAGGATGCTTGCTGCTCGTTCCCCGCCGGGCCGGTGGCGGCGTTGACGGCGGGCGACGGGGAACGACGAAGACGCCCACGGACGGGGGCCGTCTAGACGGCGCGGGAAGCAATGGCGGCCCGGCGCTCGGCGCGGGCCCAACGAGCGTCAGACATGGACGCGACGGTCGAAGGAGAGCGGAGCGGTGGAAGACAGACTCCGGCGCACCCCTACCTGGCGCGCCAAATGTCGGATTCGGGTTCCGGCAGTCCCTTAAGGTTCGAACTCTGGGGTGCGCACGGAGATCGAGCCCTCTACCTCTCCGTCTCGCAAGGATCTAAACTACTGCAAGAACAACACAAGAGACACAGGGTTTATACTGGTTCGGGCCACCATTGTGGTGTAATACCCTACTCCAGTGTGGTGGGTGGATTGCCTCTTGGGTTGATGAGGAAGAACAGTACAAAGGGGGAACGGCCTCGCGAGGGCCTGTTCTTGGCTAGGGGATGAACTGCTTGGGGGAGTTCGATCGCCCTTCTCTCTCTCTCTCTCTACTTGCTTCTACTGGTTCCTTGGTACTCGATCAGATCGGATTCTAGATGCCCCTACTCTGTGGGTGGCTAGCCCTATTTATAGGCAAAGGCCCTGGGCCTCTTCCCAAATATTGAGCGGGAAGGGCGCGAACAATTGGCCAATTTGAAGGGGAACATCTGGTATACTTATCCTGACTAAAGTTGGTCTTCGCCTGCCAAAGGCCCTGTGGTGACGCCGTCCTGGGCTCCATGGTGACCTCCTTCCCACCGTTGGACTGGTCTTGGTCTCGTTGCACCGAATTGGATGCCTTTGCTTGATCCTCTCGCCTGCGCTTGCCCCCTTTGCACCAAAGAGGAAAGGGAGACACTGCGCGAGCTGGCGCCCGCCTGGCACCCTTGGTCTTCATGGCTTGCGTCACGGGCACCTCGTGAGGTACCCCACCTTGATCTCTCCACCTCCTCGCGAGCCAGCCTAAGGAGGCCGTGCTTGAGGAAGCGCCGTGTCGTCCGCCTCGCGCGGCTTGGCCCCTCGCGAGGGTCTTGAGCCTTGCGTTGATGAAGATGGGCCACATTGGTCCCCCACTCGAGCCACGCCGCAGGCCGCAGGCAGGCAAGTCTGGGGACCCCCATTCCCAGAACACCGACACCAGTGCCTGTGAAGCTCGCCGCCCCGTGACACTCTCACGTAATAATGAGTGGGGCTGTACACGCCCCGGAGTCTCAGGGGTGCCGGCCTCAGGCCCTGGGGCTCCCTCCCATGCCCAGTGGACAGCACTTAGCTCCGCGCTGGTGAGAAGACGTCCAAGACTAGATTAGCTCCCAGACGCGGCCTTTTGCCTGTTTTCATTGACTTCTTCTTTGGTTGTAACTTTTCCCCTATTGGATTTAAGTTGGATTCCAATTTGAGATTTGCGTGTGTTCGGGGAAGGGGTGCTTAGTCTCGTTCGAGCCATTTCTCGTGTTCTGGTTACCATTCCACCACAGCTGCCTCCCCTCACGAGCCCCTCGCGAGCCGGGCATGGCCTAGCTTGCGCGCAGCCCAGCCTGCCGCTGTTGCTCCTTCTCGGGAGGACGTTTCGGTGCCTGCGGAGGATGCCCTTTCAGGAAAAGGCCCAGAGCCTGTGAAGAAGGCGAATGCCTGTGAAGCTATCGCGTTTAGGAAAAGGCCCAGAGCCTGTGAAGAAGGCGAATGCCTGTGAAGCTATCACGTTTAGGAAAAGGCCCAGAGCCTATGAAGAAGGCGAATGCCTGTGAAGCTATCGCGTTTAGGAAAAGGCCCAGAGCCTGTGAAGAAGGCGAATGCCTGTGAAGCTATCGCGTTTAGGAAAAGGCCCAGAGCCTATGAAGAAGGCGAATGCCTGTGAAGCTATCGCGTTTAGGAAAAGGCCCAGAGCCTGTGAAGAAGGAAAATGCCTGTGAAGCCATCACATGCGTGAAAAGGCCCGGAGCCTGTGAAGAAGGCCAGCGCCTGTGAAGCCCCTCACCGGCGACACTTGCGCGTCCTACTGTTTCAACTAGAGAACACTCAGGACACCACGTCCTCTCACGAGCTGCCTCAGGGCCTATGCGAAACAAAGGTAAACCAGCCAGCCGCCAGGCGCGGGTGCTCGCGCAATATAATAGCTATTAATATGATGCATACATGTTTTACGTGAGGGGCTTCCCCTCCCGAAAATGCTCTCACAGCCATCAGGCCAAACACCTGAGTTCTAATCATGCAGGGTAAAAAGACACGAGCGATACATACTCACTCGGACAAATCCCCCAATGTGTCCTCAGGAGCACCTCCCGAGCCGCCGCTGGCATCGCTAAACTTGCCATCGCTACCTGCGTCGCCGCCAGCGGCATCAGGGCCGTCCACCACACCCCCCTCGTCGGCAGCCACGATCACGTCATCGTCATCCGAAGTGAAGGCCCTGACAAGAGCGTCCACATTGTCTTCCACCCAGTGCGCCAGGTCGCCTCAGACGGCCTGGGGGACTGGGGTGATGGCGGCGTCGAAGTCGAAGTGGGGATCCATGTTCCGGAGATGGCTGAAGACACGAGAGAAGGCGCGCCCGAGTAGGGCGCGGCTCCTCTCCTCCACCAGCCTGTCGGCCCTGACCGACCGCGCCTCCAGCTGCGTCACCACGACGGTGAAGAACTGCAGGTTGCCGGCATAGTTGATCGTGTGCGGCTCGCCGACAGCCGCCTCGCAGATGTTGCCCAAGGCTGCATTAGCCCTCTCCCTGAGCGTAGCCAGCATGGGGCCGTGCACGTGCTCCAGGACCTGCCGCTGGTGTATCTCATCGGTGTTCGGACGTTCGACGGCCTCAGCCTCTTCCACCCGCTAACGAAGACGGAGCACCTCGGCCTGGAGGGCAGCCGACTCCTTCTGTGCTGCCTCAAGGGCGGCCCGGGAAGCGTCGGCCCGCCGCGTCGCCTCATCCCGTTGGGCCCTCAGGGCTGCGGTTCTTCCCTCAGCCTCGACCCGGATCAACTCCAGCTTCCCCTCGAACTCGCGCTCAAGGCCTTGGCGTGCCATCGCCACCCGACGACCAACCTCCTCCAGGACACGTGCTTCCCGTGCGGCGACTTCATCTTCCGCCTGCATCACCAGGCGCTCCCTCGTCTCCAGCCGCTCGTACTCACGGGTGCGTTCGGCAGCTTCCAGTGTCAACGCTTCCTCACGCTTCTGGAGCTCAGATGGGTCGCCACATGCCACCTTCATCGATGCAAGGGCCGCCTCGTGCAGTTCCACTTTCTCCTCCAATGAGTGGCATCGGGCTAGGAGCTCCCGAGCCCTCTCCTCCGCTGCTTCTCGCCGTCGGTCAGCTCCCAGGGCCTCCTCAGCGGCCTGGGATCGGGCCACCCGGGAGGCCTCCAGCGACGCCTTCGCTTCTTCGTCTTCAAGGTCACGCTGGTGATGCACGAGGGCGATGGCGGCCTCCAGCTCGCGCCTCCCTGCGGCCAGGCGCAGGCCCTCGGCCTCCAGGCACGCGTCTTCACCAGCGAGCTCCTCCCCAGGCAGGTCCACCGCGTCAGTCGCCCTTCGAAGGAACTCCTGGCGGTGAGCACGGCGCTCCCGAGCGCGACCGAGCACATCTTCCACACCATCATCTGCCCCAAGCGAGCGCCGTGGGCCACAAACCATCGCTCCTCCTTCGGGCAGGGGGCTGGGGGCTGGCACCCTCACGACGGTCGGGCGTGCCATAACAGAAGCCTGGCCTGGGGCCAGCCCGTCTCCAGAAGAGGGGCACATGGGGCGCCTCAGCCAGTCGCAGCCCGCGACCAGATGAGAAGCCCACGGCTGGCCGGCTATGCCAAGAGAGGGCCCGCGAAGGAAGATCGCAGGAAGAGAAGGGCTGCGGTGCGCCTCGAGACGGTCCACCCCTTCATTCGCCCTCACCACAAGAGCAGTGCTGCTCGGAGCACTTGGGGATGACGGGGGAGGCGAAGCCAAAGGAGGCGGCGCCTCAGCGACTCCCACAAGCTCGGCTGGAAGAGGCCTGCGGAGTTAGGATCAGTAGACGCAGCAAGCGGATTAGGAGCCAGGGAAGGAGAAGGCTTACTCGTCAGTAGAGAAGTATTTCCGGCGCTTCAGCAAGCGACAAGAGAAGTCATCACCCAGGGCCTCCCTTTTCCTCCGGAGGGCCTCAAAGTCCACACGGAAGCGGCCCAAGAGAAGAGCGCAAGGATGAACCTGCGACAAAGACGGAGCAACAAAGCTATCCACGTCAGGGGCGCCTGCCTGACGCGTGCCGCCAATCACCTCGCCAGAAGACGCGGCCGGGGCCTCAGGAGCCTCGGCCCCAGGCGCTGGGAGCGGCTGCTTGCCACCCACAGCCTTAGCAGCACGGGCCTCAGGAGTTGCTCCCTCGAGGGCATCGCTAGGCGTAGTCTCCTCATCGGGAGCCTTCTCAGCCCCCGCCAACTAACGCCTCCCTGCTCCGCCACTCGAGGAGGATTTGCCTTGACCGACCGGAAGGGCGGTCACCACCACAGGGTTCTCGCGAGGCCCTTGGAAGCCAGCGGGGCGCAGCACCCATTCATCAAAGGAGGGCATCTGCTTCACGAAGTCGTCCCTGTTCTGGCAGAGGTACAGCAGGGCCCCTCCCCGCTGGATGCTGCCTGGGTTGGGGTCACCAGTCAGGACCAAGAGCACTGTCCTTAGCGCCCCAGGCGTCAGGTCTTCTTCCTGGAGCCTCATGCGATCATCGTGCCTGCTGAAGGCCCACATTCGGCGAGAGTGGCATTGGAGAGGGGCAATGCGGCGTAACAGGAACTCCTTCAGCACCTTGGGCGCTGTTACGCCGAGCGATCTCAATAACGTGAAGCGGCGCCAGACGAAGGCGAGCCGGGGGCTCACGAGCGTCTCCTGGCCCCAGCCCGAATTGGGTACAGCAGGCGAAGTTAGCTTCGCCAGCAGGGGGCTGGGCACCCGGAGATCAACGTACAACCATCGCTCGCGGAACCCGGCTGAAGGCGAAGGAAGCTTGAAGTCGATCCCTAAGGCCGCAGTCTCAGGCGCGGCGACGAAGCTCACACACGTTGAGCATTGAGTGGGGTCAGCAAGGCGCAAAGAGAAGAAGTGGCGCAACAAGGCAACGGAAGGAGGGATGCCCATCATCACCTCGCAAACAAAAGCAAAGACCGAAAGAAGGGTGATGGATTTAGGACCCAGATGCATCATATGGATCTGGTAATGAGAGAGGACGGCCTTGAAGAAATCGGAAAAGGGGGGAACCAGACCCGCCCACAAGGCGTCGGCAAAATAATGAACCTCGGTGATTATCCTGTTAGTGGGGAAGTGAGACGTAGACCAGGCCGTCGTCCTCCCACACTCGTTGAAGTTGGTGGCCAGAGCCTCTCGATTGAGTATGATCGACCGGCCGACAGCGGGGGCCACCGACGGCGGCGAGCGAGACGGAGGCATGGGTTTCTTCCCTTTCTCCTTCTTCGTCAGAGCCATGGCGATGGAAAGGAGGGGCGAAGATGTGAGATGGTATTGGAGACAAGAGTCGGAGTTCGAAGGGAGGAAGAATAGGGGATGGTCGAGCAACAAGAAGGGGAGCGGCTGTGTACAACTGCGAGTCCGCCTAGCAGGGCGCAAAATAAGGGAGCGTGGGGGAACAGTGTCGCCCATGTCCAATCAACCGCCAAGCGGCGCTCGAGGCCGCAGGCTGTTAGGGCCCACGGAGCTTCGCCCTTGCCCTCTCGCCTCTCAGCACGGCCAAGTCCATGCGCGCCTTGGGCCCGGGGGCTACTGTCGGCGTTCTGGGAATGGGGGTCCCCAGACTTGCCTGCCTGCGGCCTGCGGCGTGGCTCGAAGGGGGGGCCAGCACAGGCCATCTTCATCAACACAAGACCCAAGACCCTCGCGAGGGGCCAAGCCTCGCGGGGCGGACGACACGGCGCTTCCTCAGACGCGGCCTCATCAGGCTGGCTCACGAGGAGGTGGAGTGATCAAGGCGGGGTACCTCGTGAGGTGCCCATAACGCAAGCCATGACGACCAAAGGCGCAAGGCGGGCGCCAGCCCGTGCAGTGTCCTACCTTTCCTCTTTGGTGCAAAGGGGGCAAGCACAGGCGAGAGGATCAAGCAAAGGCATCCATTTCGGTGCAACGAGACCAAGACCAGTCCAATAGTGGGCAGGAGGTCATCGCGGAGCCCAGAACGGCGTCACCACAGGGCCTTTGGCAGGCAAGGACCAACTTTAGTCAGGATAAGTGTACTAGATGTTCCCTTTCGAATTGGCAATTGTTGGCGCCCTTCCCGCTCAATATTTGGGAAGAGGCCCAGGGCCTTTGCCTATAAATAGGACTAGCCACCCCCAAGGTAGAGGAGAGGATTAGAGAGAAAGAGAGAGGAGGGCGATTGAACTCCTCCTAGCAGTTCATCCCCCAGGCCAAGAACAGACCCTCGCGAGGCTGTTCTACCTTGTAGTGTTCATCATCACCAGCCCAAGAGGCAATCCACCACACCACACTGGACTAGGGTATTACACCGCATCGGTGGCCCGAACCAGTATAAACTCTGTGTCTCTTGTGTTGTTCTTTTAGTAGTTTAGATCTTTGCGAGACGGAGAGGTAGAGGGCATAATCTTCGCACGCACCCCAGAGTTCGAACCTTAAGGGTCTGCCGGAACCCGAAATCCGACAGTGGCCACGTCAAAATTTTGCGCGTACCTGGACACCAGGGGCTTATTATCAAGGGCACTGCTCAGCCCGTTTTTCATAAAGACCGAATACCTTAGGGAGTGTTCGGCGTCGCAAGTTTGGCCTTCTATGCATCAGCTCCGAATCATGTCTTTGATCAAATGTTTGGTTTGCCAGGCTCCTGTGTTTTGCTGCTTTACGTTCCGCACTATCGGCTAAGGCAGCACCAGGAGAACTACTGCGATTGTGCCCCGGTTCAGCCAGGCGAGCACCTTAGTAGAGAAAACGAAAACTGACTGTCATGATATAGCGTGAGACTGGTCAACCACTTGATGACCCATCAGAATCTTTGGGATTCCTCCACTTACACGCGCTCCGAATTCCGGCAAGCGCGGTGCCACCAGGGGCTATATAGTAGCTTCACGGTCAAACTCCTATGGCTAAGTGAAAGTGATAAAGCATTATAGTCCGGTTGCCTAGTTTGCTGTGCTACCACCTCCTTAATGGACCAAGACGTTGGATCAAGTGTGATGATGCGCCTTTTGCGAACACCCCCGCATTATATGCATGGGGGCTGAAGCCAAAGACTGCAATCTTTCAGGTAATATATACATATACGTAAACAGCCGCACATGAGGCATTATAATTCTTGTATGCACAAGTATAAAAGGCTTCTACATTTCAGCAAAATATTGTTTTCAATAAAAATACACGTTATTCGGACATAATATCCTTCGAGCACTGCGTCTCTATTAAACGAGCGCCCTCTAGGACTTCTTGAATGTAGTGCTCGGCAGGTATTCGGCTTTCGACCGAATCTTGGGCTGCAACAGCGGTGGCCTCCATCTCCGCCCAGTATGTCTTCACACGGGCAAGGGCCATCCACGCACCCTCCACACACGCTGACCTCTTCATCCCGTTGATATACGGCACCGTACCAAGGAACTGCTGCACCAAGCTAAAATAATTGTTCGACTTTGGCCTTTTCGGCCACAGATGATCCATGACATACTTCATGGCGAGTCCGGATAACCTATTCAGCTCGGCCCATTCGGCCAAACGATCGGGTAATGGAAGCGGACGCTCTGGATTGTGGAACTGCGACCAGAAAAGCTTTTCCACTTCGTGACCCTCCTCATCTCGGAAGTGTTCGACCGCATCAGCGGCACTCGCCGCTAAATCCAGATATGCGTCCGCCGAACTCAACATCCTGTCCAACGGAGCATATTTAGGATGCCCGAACTTCATCCGCAGCATAAAGGGCTTTCCAGCCACGATATCTCCGGCCTGACGCATGATACGTCTCCGTCGTATCTACTTTTCCAAACACGTTTCCCTTGTTTTGGACTCTAACTTGTATGATTTGCATGGAACTAACCCGGACTGACGCTGTTTTCAGCAGAATTACCTTGGTGTTGTTTTTTGTGCAGAAAGAAAGTATTCTCGGAAAGTCCTGAAACTCCACGGAACACCTTAGAAAAATAATAATAAATCCTCGCCAAAGATGAAGACGCGCCCCCTACCTCGTGGGCCCCCTGGACACCCTCCGACGCCAACTCCAACTCTATATATTGGCTTTCGGGGAGAAAAAAATAAGGGAGAAGAAATCATCGCGTTTTACGATACGGAGCCGCCGCCAAGCCCTAATCTCTCTCGGGAGGGCTGATCTGGAGTCCGTTCGGGGCTCCGGAGAGGGGGATTCATCGCCGTCGTCATCATCAACCATCCTCCATCACCAATTTCATGATGCTCACCACCGTGCGTGAGTAATTCCATCATAGGCTTGCTGGACGGTGATGGGTTGGATGAGATTTATCATGTAATCGAGTTAGTTTTGTTAGGGTTTGATCCCTAGTATCCATTATGTTCTGAGATTGATGTTGCTATGACTTTGCTATGCTTAATGCTTGTCACTAGGGCCCGAGTGCCATGATTTCAGATCTGAACCTATTATGTTTTCATGAATATATGTGAGTTCTTGATCCTATCTTGCAAGTCTATAGTCACCTACTATGTGTTATGATCCGGCAACCCCGAAGTGACAATAATCGGGACCACTCCCGGTGATGACCCTAGTTTGAGGAGTTCATGTATTCACTATGTGCTAATGCTTTGTTCCGGTTCTCTATTAAAAGGAGGCCTTAATATCCCTTAGTTTCCAATAGGACCCCGCTGCCACGGGAGGGTAGGACAAAAGATGTCATGCAAGTTCTTTTCCATAAGCACGTATGACTATATACGGAATACATGCCTACATTACATTGATGAATTGGAGCTAGTTTTGTGTCACCCTATGTTATGACTGTTACATGATGAACCGCATCCGGCATAATTATC
This sequence comes from Aegilops umbellulata, assembly GCA_032464435.1. NCBI lineage: Eukaryota > Viridiplantae > Streptophyta > Magnoliopsida > Poales > Poaceae > Aegilops > Aegilops umbellulata. The sequence goes on from CP136054.1 coordinate 382,673,848, forward strand.
CATCACTGATCCGATGCCTACGAGCTTTCCATATACTGGTTTATGCCTATTTACTTTCCCGCTGCTACTGTTACAATCACTACAAAATACCAAAAACATTACTTTTGTTGTCTTTACTTTTGTTACCGTTACCACCACTATCATATTACTTTGCTACTAAACACTTTGCTGCAGATACTAAGTTTCCAGGTGTGGTTGAATTGACAACTCAGCTGCTAATACTTGAGAATATTCTTTGGCTCCCCTTATGTCGAATCAATAAATTTGGGTTAAATACTCTACCCTTGAAAACTGTTGCGATCCCCTATACTTGTGGGTTATCAAGACCTTTTTCTGGCGCTGTTGCCGGGGAGCATAGATCTATTCTTTGAGTCACTTGGGATTTATATCTGCTGGACACTATGAAGAATTTGAAAGACGCTAAGACAACAATTTATCCCTCAGCTACGAGGGGAGATAAGGAACTGCCATCTAGCTCTGCATTTGATTCACCTTCTGTTATGAGTAAGCTAGCGACACCTAAACCTGCTTCTGCTATTCATCCCAATATGTCGCATGTTATTGATGATGCCACTTCTGTTGTGCATGATACTTATGATGAAACTGCTTCTATGCCTGATACTACTGTGCCCCTTAGTGAATTTCTTGAAGAACAAATTGCTAGGGCTAGAGAAAGAGAAATTGATGAATCTGAATACGATGATGAAAGTGATGATGAAAATATACCCGTTATTCCTCAGGGTTATATTTTTGATAAAGATGCTTCTTTAGCTATTTTAGCCTGCAGAGATAGATACGGGCTTAAGAGGTTATTGATTAAATGGAACAAAGAATCACTTAGAGATAAAATGAAACCTGATCCTGCTTTTGCAACTTCACCTATCTGTGTTCCTGATAAGGATTATGAATTCTCTGTTGATCCAGATATAATTACTTTGGTTGAATCTGATCCTTTCTATGGCTATGAATCTGAAACTGTTGTGGCACATCTTACTAAGTTAAATGATATAGCTGCCCTGTTCACTAATGATGAGAGATCGCGTTACTTCTATATACTCAAAATATTTCCGTTCTCATTAAAGGGTGATGCTAAGATATGGTTTAACTCTCTTGATCCTGGTTGTGTGCGTAGTCCCCAGGATATGATTTATTACTTCTCTGCTAAATATTTCCCTGCTCATAAGAAACAAGCTGCTTTAAGGGAAATATACAACTTTGTGCAAATTAAAGAAGAGAGTCTCCCACAAGCATGGGGGAGGCTTCTCAAGTTACTTAATGCTTTGCCTGATCATCCTCTTAAGAAACCTGAAATACTTGATATCTTCTATAATGGACTAACCGATGCTTCCAGAGATTACCTGGATAGTTGTGCTGGTTCTCTTTTCAGGGAAAGAACACCGGATGAAGCTGAAATTCTATTGAATAATATGTTGACAAATGAAAATAATTGGGCACCTCCTGAGCCAGCTCCCGCTCCAATTACTATGCCTATTCCTGAACCAACTCCGGAGAAAAGAGGTGTTCTATTTCTCAGTCCCGAAGATATGCAAGAGGCAAAGAAATCTATGAAAGAAAAAGGTATTAAAGCTGAAGATGTTAAGAATTTACCTCCTATTGAAGAAATACATGGTCTTAATCTACCGCCTATTGAAGAAACATATGAACTTGGTCACTTATTTACTGAAGAATCTCCTGATCCCGATATCCAGACACAGGTAGAAAAGGTAAATTCTCTCTATAGATATGATAAAGCTGAAGTTCCTCCTACTAAAATTGCTAGTCAGTGCTTGGATGAGTTTGATAACTTTATGTTTAAGCAAGACGACTTCAATGCTTATTTTGGTAGACAATTAAAAGAAAATGCTTATAAGAGTAGATACTTGGGTGATTATATGGCTAATATTAAAGGTGAAGTTAAACTTGTTAGCAAACATGCTTCTATGGTTACCCCTCAAGTAGAACAAGTACTTAAGGCTCAAAAAGAAGTGCTTGATGAAATGAATAGTAAGAAAAATGATTATGTTGTTACAGTGGCTACTAGAACTGGTAGAATGACTCAGGAAACTTTGTATCCTGAAGGCCACCCTAAGAGAATCGAGCAAGATTCTCAGAGAAATAATATTGATGCACCTAGTTCTTCTAAGAAGAAGAAAAAGAAAAATGATATAATTGTGCAAACTTCTAGTGAACCTATTGCTGAACCACCTGATAATCCAAATGATATATCTATGTCTGATGCTGAAACACAATCTGGTAATGAACATGAACCTAATGAAAATACTAATGATGATGTTCATGATGATGCACAACCTAGTAATGATAATGATGTAGAAATTGAACCTGTTGTTGATCTTGATAACCCACAATCAAAGAATCAACGTTATGATAAAAGAGACTTTGTTGCTAGGAAACATGGTAAAGAAAGAGAACCTTGGGTTCAGAAACCCATGCCTTTTCCTCCAAAACCATTCAAGAAGAAGGATGATGAGGATTTTGAGCGCTTTGCTGAAATGATTAGGCCTATCTTTTTACGTATGTGATTAACTGATGTGCTCAAAACAAATCCTTATGCTAAATATATGAAAGATATCATTACTAATAAAATAAAGATACCGAAGCTGAAATTTCCACCATGCTTGCTAATTACACTTTTAAAGGTGGAATACCAAAGAAACTTAGAGATCCCGGAGTACCTACTATACCTTGCTCCATTAAAAGAAGTTATATTAAAACTGCTTTATGTGATCTTGGACCCGGTGTTAGTGTTATGCCTCTCTCTTTATATCGTAGACTTGACTTGAATAACTTGACACCTACTGAAATATCTTTGCAAATGGACGACAAATCAACTGCTATACCTGTCGGTATTTGTGAGGACGTGCCTGTTGTGGTTGCAAAGATTACTATTTTAACGGACTTTTTTATTCTTGATATTCCCCAGGATGATAGTATGTCTATTATTCTTGGAAGACCTTTTCTTAATACTACAGGGGCTGTTATTGATTGCAACAAAGGCAATGTCACTTTTCATGTTAATGGTAATGAGCATACGGTACACTTTCCGAGGAAACAACCTCAAGTCCACAATATCAACTCTATTGGTAAAATTCCATCGATTATATTTGGAGGTTTTGAATTTCCTATTCCTACCACCAAAAAGAAATATGATATACTTATTATAGGGGATGTGCATGTCCCCGTTGAGGTAACTTAGTGTTATTCGAAATTTCTCCGATTTCATGATTATCGGAATGGGTTTGTTAACAAGACTTGATCAACTCTTGTTAGTCGACTCTTTTTGATGAGCATGAGATGGATGAAATTAGAAGCACAACCTTTTGTACTCTCTTTATATTTTCTGTTAATTAGTAGAAATAAAGTAAAATTAGTATTTCTCTGTCTGTTTCCTGGCTTATCAGTGCAATATAAAAATATCCCAAAAACAAAAGTCCTCAGAATGACATGCCAATTTAATATGATTTTTTCGAGAATATTTGAGGATTTACTGTGCAAAAATTACCACAGGAGGAGCTGCCACCTAGCCACGAGGGTGGTGGGCGCGCCCCCTTCCTCGTGGGCCCACGGTGGCCCTCCTCCACTTATCCCAGCACCCATCTTCTTCCTCTGTCTCACACAAACCCGAAAAACCAACTCAAGCACGAGTTCCAACCACTTTTGCTGTGATTTTCGATCTCCTTGCTCAAAGCACCTCTCGCAAAACTGCTTGGGGAGATTGTTCCTTGGTATGTGACTCCTTCATTGGTCCAATTAGTTTTTGTTCTAGTGCTCTATTCTTTGCAAATTTGTGCTGCATAGGTGACCATGTTCTTGAGCTTGCATGTCAAATTTATATGGTTCCAAGTAGTTCTAATGCTTGATATATGCTCTAGGCACTTGTAGGAGTAGTTGCTATCAGTTTTATTGAAGTTGGTTCACTTTTGTTTGAAGTTACTAAAAATTTCAGATTATTTCAGAAAAATGATGAAGAGAATTTTGAGGGGCTCATCGAGCCGGAGCTCAGAGGATAAACAAGATGAAGAAGCTCAGAGGCCCAAATATAATTTGCCTCGTACCGCGGAAATCCGGCCATGTGAATGGCCTTCTGATAATTTCTTGAGAGAGGCCGGGATTTATGAGGATTTCTATTCATTGATTGAAAATGTTGGCCTCACCGACTTCGTCCGCAACCAACGTCAACAGTATCTCTTACTCACAAATACTTTTGTGCAAAACTTCTACTTTTACCCTAAGGAATCACCTCCATCAGTAGAGTTTCATTTATGTGACGCTATGAAGAAAATGCCATTGTCTAAATTTTCCACAGCCCGCAACATACCCCCTGAGGGCACTTTAGAGGAACCACCCAGTAAGGAGTTGGAATCATTTATTAAACTTATCTCTGTGGGAGAAACCAGGAAGGTTTCTGATGCAAGGATCACTAGCATACATTTTCCTGCGTTACGCTATTTTGCTTTGTTTGCTAGTCGATGCTTGATAGGTCGTGGGAACATTGGGAACTTTAGCGTTCCTGATATTATCATTTTGTTCCATGGTTTATACCACGACATCACTGTTAGTATGGGCGGAATAATTGCTAGGTGGTTGAGTCTGAAATGTACTAAAGGCCCCATCTTTGGAGGCATTTATGCTTCTTGCCTTGCTGCACACTTTAACATAGCTATTAGGCATTATGAGAAAGAAGAAAAATTGCTGCCTAATGTAGCGACCAGACCTCAAACAGTCTGATCTCTGTTCTCAAGTGTCATCCCTGGATCAGTAATGCTGACACCACATAGTTCTTCGAAGGATTTATAATATAGTAGCAATCACACACTTATTACATCGATGTCTCAAAGAGAACTTATTACAATGATTATGGCTTAAGGCCATCTAATATCGATAACAGCGGAAGGCTTGGAAGATAAGTGAGTCCATCAACTCCAACGGCATCACTGAGTATAGAACCACGACCTAAAAGGCACCTTACTCGTCGTCTGAAAAGTGTGCAACATGAAACATTGCAGCCCGAAAACGGGTCAGCACATGGAATATGCTGGCAATGTAACACATAGAGAATAATGAATGATAAGCCTATACTACATGCATATATGGCTGGAGGAAAAGCTCTATGGTTACAGTTTTGCGTAAAGCCAATTTTTCCCTACTGCAGAGGAATAAATTAATTTAACTATCATGGTGGTTGATAAACATTGAGAATGGTTGACAACATCCTCAATCCCAATTAAAAGTAATCATCAATAACCCAACAATATTAATTTAGAAGTAACATGATGAGATTCACATGATATCCAAGTACTAGATACTCAAAACGTCCATAATCGGGGACACGGCTAACCATGATTAGATTGTACACTCTGCAGAGGTTTGCGCACTTTTCCCCACAAGACTCGATCGCCTCCGTTTGGTTTCTCGCACTACATGGTGTTTGAGAAATGGATGACCGAGACATAGTCTTTCAGAAGCGCTAGCACCTTATGATCGGGTAGACCGTACCAACCTACAACCCCTACATCAGCTAGTCTACCACTGTAAGAGTTCGCACGACTTAGTCAACTATGCCAGAGCCCATAATGGCTTGTGGCTGCACACGGAAGTTTCTAGCATGAATAATCTTATGATCCCTTTGAGCCTGGGTGGCGGTCCAAAAGAAAAACAGGCAAGTCCTGATAGAAACCAGGTGCCTCAACCCACCCAGATGTGTGTTTAAGTTGCCACCTTAAGTAAACCATTAAAATTAACAAACTCACATCTGTCAAGGATATCACTCACCCAATCCACGTCTACTAGCATAGCATGGCATAATAAGCAACGTAGAGTAACTCCCAAGGGTTTCATAATAAAACAGGTAATAGGTACTACCTCATCTACTTCCCATCCCACAGTTTGATTAGATCCTAATCATGCAGTGTTTGAGGATTGATTTAATACAATAAAACTGGGTAGTAGAAAAAGTATGATCAAAGTGTTACTTGCCTTGCTGATGATCCGCGAAACCTAGAGATTAGAAGTAACAGGCGGCGCACTCCGGGTATTCTATCGCAGGCAAACAAACAAGCATACAATAAGTACTCATCTAATGCAAAGGTAAAACTCAAATAGAGATCTAACCAGAAAGTTCAACTTAAGAACCCTGGTTTGCAAAAAGAATCAAATTGAACAAAGCAAAGAAAATCAAACGGCGAAAGAAATCAACTTCGTTCAAGTAATATGGATCTAAGTCAAATTTTACAGTAGCAAAAACTTGTTTAAGTTCATTATTCGGAAAGAGGGTTTCGAGACGAAACTCCAGGCGCTCGAATCGCCTGATTCCGATAAACGAGCGAAAAGTTATACTAAAACAAAAATCGCATCAGAAATCGCGATCAGAAAATAACCGCGGAAAATCCGACGAAAAAGAAAAACGATGAACAGATTAATCGTTAATTAACTTAATCCGAAAATAATTTTAAAAAATAATTAAAATATTAAAATAATAAAAAATTCTAAAATAATTTTGACGAAAATATTATTTAAAAAAAATAATATTTTTTGGCACGGAATTCGAGGCGGCGGCGAACCTCGGCGGCGGCGGCGGCGGCGGGCTCGGGTGGGCTGGGGTGCTCTGGGGGCTCGGGCGCTCGGTATATAAAGGCGCCCCCCGGGCGGAGTCCCGCTCGGGTACGGCCCAAGGTCGGTTCCGTTTTTTTTTAAATAATTACGCTCGGAAAAAAATGAAAAAGAGTACCAAACGGACTCGAAAAATCGTGAAATAAATTTTCCCGGGTTTCTAAAATCGAGCCCGATAAAGTGGACATTTATTTGGGCCCAAAATACAATCTTGAAAAACGTGTATTTTCCTAAATTCAATTAAAAATACCGAAAAACTCCGAAATAAATCTTATATGATTTTCTTATTAAATCCTCAATATTTCTATATTTTGGGAAAGTCATTTTATTCCCTCTCTCATATTTTTGTAATAGAAATAATTGATGATAAAATAAATAAAATCACGTGATCCTATTTTCAAAATTTGAGAAAACTCAAATATGAAAATAAAGAAATCCCTAACTCTCTCCGTGGGTCCTTGAGTTGCTTAGGATTTTCTAGGATCAAAACCAAAAGCAAAATAAATATGATATGCATGATGATCTAAACATTCCAAATTGAAAATTGGGGATGTTACAAACCTACCCCCCTAAAGATGAATCTCGCCCTCGAGATTCGGGTTGGCTAGAAAATAGGTGAGGGTGGTCTTTGAGCAAATCTTCCTCTCGCTCCCAGGTGGCTTCATCCTCCGTGTGGTGGCTCCACTGAACCTTGCAAAACTTAATAACCTTGCTGCGAGTGACTCGGCTGGCAAACTCAAGAATCTTAACTGGTTTCTCCTCATACGTCAAATTGTTGTCCAACTGAATTGCTTCCAATGGCACTGTGTCTCTCAAAGGTATGTCAGCCATTTCCGCGTGACACTTCTTCAACTGAGAAACATGGAATACATCATGAACTCCCGACAATCCTTCTGGCAATTCCAACTTGTAGGCCACTTCTCCCATATGCTCCAAAACTCGATATGGTCCTCCAAATCGTGGCGCTAACTTTCCCTTAACCCCAAAGCGCTTAGTCCCTCGAAGTGGGGATACTCGAAGATAAACTCTGTCCCTGACTTCGTAAACTGTCTCCTTGCGTTTAGAATCTGCGTAACTCTTCTGCCTGGATTGGGCTACCTTGAGCCTATCGCGAATCAACTTCACCTTCTGTTCAGACTCTTTAATCAAATCAGGTCCAAACAACTGACGGTCTCCAACTTCGTCCCATGACAACGGTGTCCTGCACCTCCTTCCGTACAAAGCTTCGAAAGGGGCCATCTTCAAACTGGTCTGATAGCTGTTATTGTAAGAGAACTCTGCATATGGCAAATTGTCGTCCCAACTAGATCCGTAATCTAGTGCAAAGCTCTCAGCATATCCTCCAAAAGCTGATTGACTCTCTCGGTCTGTCCATCTATCTGCGGATGAAAAGTTGTACTGAATTCTAGCCTCGTACCCAAAATCTCATGCAACTGCTTCCAGAACTTTGAGGTAAACTGGGTTCCTCTATCCGATACGATACTCCTCGGAACTCCATGCAGACATATGATCCTGGTCATGTATATCTTTGCCAACTTAGCACTGGTGTAAGTGGTCTTTACTGGGATGAAATGAGCTACCTTCGTCAATCGATCAACTACAACCCAAATCGAGTCATAGCCTGAACGAGTCCTTGGTAATCCCGTGATAAAATCCATGCCTAGCTTATCCCACTTCCATTCGGGTATCGGCAATGGTTGCAACAATCCTGCTGGCTTATGATGCTCTGCCTTTACTCTCTGACATACATCACAAACTGCTACATACTCCGCAATATCCTTCTTCATTCTGGTCCACCAGAAAATATCCTTCAGATCCAAGTACATCTTGGTATTTCCTTGGTGAATCGAATAGGGTGAATCATGTGCCTCTTGAAGAATCAACTTCCTGATCTCTGGGTCATTGGGTACATAGACACGGTCTTCAAACCATAGGGTGTCATGCTCATCCTCACGAAATCCCTTAGCTTTTCCTTGGCTCATTTTCTCCTTTATAGAAGCAATCTCCTTGTCAGATTTCTGAGCCTCTCTAATTTTATCCATCAATGTTGACTGAACCTCCAATGCTGCTACATAGCCTCTCAGAACTATCTCCAAACATAGCTCACGAAGATCTTCTGCTAACTCCTTTGGTATTTCTCCCGTCATTAGTGTATTGACATGGCTCTTACGGCTCAATGCGTCAGCTACTACATTAGTTTTTCCGGGATGGTAATGCAATCTCATATCATAATCCTTGATGAGCTCCAACCATCTCCTTTGTCTGAGGTTCAACTCCTTCTGCGTGAAAATGTACTTCAAACTCTTGTGATCCGTGTACACCTCACAATGATTTCCAATGAGGAAATGTCTCCATGTCTTCAATGCATGCACTACGGCTGCTAACTCCAAATCATGCGTGGCATAACTCAATTCGTGAGGCTTCAGTTGTCGTGAAGCATACGAAACAACTCTTCCCTCCTGCATAAGCACTGCTCCAAGTCCTCGACGTGAAGCGTCGCAATACACCTCATAATCCTTGGTTTGATCTGGCAAAATCAACACTGGTGAGGTAACCAAACGTTTCTTCAATTCCTGGAAACTAGCCTCACACTCCTCAGTCCATTTGAAATTAGTATCCTTCTTCAGCAACTCCGTCATAGGCTTTGCAATCTTTGAGAAGTTCTCAATAAATCTCCGGTAGTATCCTGCGAGTACCAGAAAATTCCAGATCTCTCCAACTGTTATTGGTGCTTCCCAATTGGTCACAGTGATAACTTTTGTGGGATCAACTGCTATTCCTTCTCCGGATATAACATGTCCGAGGAATCCTACTTCCTTCAACCAAAACTCACATTTGCTGAACTTGGCATATAACTATTGTTCCCTGAGCTTCTCCAGTACCAATTGCAAATGTTCTTTATGCTCCTCTTCATTCTTTGAAAATACCAGAATATCATCGATGAAAACCACGACGAACTTATCCAAAAACTCCATAAACACTTTGTTCATCAGGTTCATGAAATAGGCAGGTGCGTTAGTCAGTCCAATTGACATAACGGTATACTCATATAGTCCATATCTGGTGGTAAATGCCGTCTTAGGTAGGTCCTGCTCTCGAATTTTCAATTGATGGTACCCTGATCGCAAATCGATCTTGGAAAACACTTTATCTCCTTGCAATCGATCAAACAGATCGTTGATCATCGGTAGTGGGTACTTGTTCTTGATTGTCACTTCGTTCAAACCATGATAATCAACAACCATCCTTAACGATCCATCCTTCTTCTCCACTAGAAGTACTGGTGATCCCCAAGGCGAAGAACTTGGGCGAATATAACCTTTTCCAGTAACTCCTTGATCTGCTTCTTAATTTCCACCAAATCTTATGCAGGCATCCTATACGGTCTCTTCGATATTGGACCAGTGCCTGGCAAAAGCTCAATCAAAATCTCAATGTCTCTATCTGGTGGCATGCCTGGCAACTCTTCTGGAAATACATCAGGAAAATCCTTTACCACTGGTACTTCCTCCTGTACAACTCCTGATAAAAAATTTAATTGTGTCCTGTTTGGCGCATGTCGGGATACATACTTGATCCTTCTTCCTTCTGGCGTTGTAAGCAAAATTGTCTTACTGGCGCAATCAATGGTTCCTCCATACATCGACAGCCAATCCATACCGAGAATTACATCCAAACCTTGGGATTCCAGAATGATTAAATCCGTTGGTTTAGAAAAGATGAGAATTAAGAATAGAACGAGGTCTAAAGAGATAACACTACCCAAATGCACATGAGACAAATGCACACAAAATCACTTCATTCAATCAAAGAAGAGCATACAATCGGTCTAGAACTATCGCAAAAGTGCGTGCACTATAATATGTACATGGTGGAACACTACTACTGTTATGGTAGTCAACTAGAAAAACTGCTTCGATGAAGACTCCACGATATCTGCTCTAGCTTCGTCTTCAAAATCATCATCACTAGGCTCGGAATCGGTGTCATCGATGATGATGTCGTTATCTGGACAAGTGCAATCTTCATCTTCTCCTCTGGGTGCTGAATTTCCCATGAGTTCTTCAATCTTCTCCTTAAGATCGTCGTTTTGTCTCACTAGAGCTACAATCTCATCCATGTAGTCCTTGCGAGTGGCCTTCAGTTCTCCTTCTAGCTCAATAATCTTGGCCTTTGCTTTCTTCAACTCCATCATGTCTGTGCACATCTGGTTCTCCTGGCATCGAATGTGCTGGTTTAACTCCTGGATGAAAGCTGCAATGGATCTATCCTTCTTGGTGCTAACTATCTCCCATTGTTCATCTCGGCGTCCGCAAATCTGGTAAATAGTATCCTTGAGGTCTTCTTGGTAGACTTATCCATTGCGTCCCATGGTGATGTGAGCTGCCATGCTCTTTCCCAGACTCCATGTTGGTGCATTGAAAACACACTCTATGGGCTCCGTGATTGGTGTGAACGTCCTTCCTGGAACTATAGCTTGAATCTTCCAACGCTCCTCTTCGGGTAAAATGGCGTTGTAGGTCCCGGTGAAGCTTGGTATTCCAATGTTGAGGTACCTAGTGACTTCCTTCAGGTGTCGTCCAAAAGGTGTATCTTCATCCGGCTGGGTGAACTTGATCCTCGCTTCTGTCATCCTAAAAGAGTAGAAAAGATGAGGAGTCAGAAATGAGAAGAGAGTAGTGAACTAGGGCTTTAGCTTAGTGGTCGTGTCCTATAGTCAGCGTGTGCTCTGATACCATCTCTGTAGCGACCAGACCTCAAACAGTCTGATCTCTGTGCTCAAGTGTCATCCCTGGATCAGTAATGCTGACACCACACAGTACTTTGAAGGATTTATAACAGAGTAGCAATCACACACTTATTACATCGATGTCTCAAAGAGAACTTATTACAATGAATATGGCTTAAGGCCATCTAATATCGATAACAGCGGAAGGCTTGGAAGATAAGTGAGTCCATCAACTCCAACGGCATCACTGAGTATAGAACCACGACCTAAAAGGCACCTTACTCGTCGTCTGAAAAGTCTGCAACATGAAATGTTGCAGCCCGAAAACGGGTCAGCACATGGAATATGCTGGCAATGTAACACATAGAGAATAATGAATAATAAGCCTATACTACATGCAAATATGGCTGGTGGAAAAGCTCTATGGTTACAGTTTTGCGTAAAGCCAATTTTTCCCTACTGCAAAGGAATAAATTAATTTAACTATCATGGTGCTTGTTAAACATTGAGAATGGTTGACAGCATCCTCAACCCCAATTAAAAGTAATCATCAATAACCCAACAATATTAATTTAGAAGTAACATGATGAGATTCACATGATATCACAGTACTAGATACTCAAAACGTCCATAACCGGGGACACGGCTAACCATGATTAGATTGTACACTCTGCAGAGGTTTGCGCACTTTTCTCCACAAGACTCGATCGCCTCCATTTGGTTTCTCGCACTACATGGTGTTTGAGAAACGGATGACCGAGACATAGTCTTTTAGAAGCGCTAGCACCTTACGATCGGGTAGACCGTACCAACCTACAACCCCTACATCAGCTAGTCTACCACTGTAAGAGTTCGCATGACTTAGTCAACTATGCTAGAGCCCATAATGGCTTGTGGCTGCACACGGAAGTTTCTAGCATGAATAATCTTATGATCCCTTTGAGCCTGGGTGGCGGTCCAAAAGAAAAACAGGCAAGTCCTGATAGAAACCAGGTGCCTCAATCCACCCAGATGTGTGTTTAAGTTGCCACCTTAAGTAAACCATTAAAATTAACAAACTCACATCTGTCATGGATATCACTCACCCAATCCACGTCTACTAGCATAGCATGGCATAATAAGCAACGTAGAGTAACTCCCAAGGGTTTCATAATAAAACAGGTAATAGGTACTACCTCATCTACTTCCCATCCCACAGTTTGATTAGATCCTAATCATGCAGTGTTTGAGGATTGATCTAATGCAATAAAACTGGGTAGTAGAAAAAGTATGATCAAAGTGTTACTTGCCTTGCTGATGATCCGCGAAACCTAGAGATTCGAAGTAACAGGCGGCGCACTCCGGGTATTCTATCGGAGACAAACAAACAAGCATACAATAAGTACTCATCTAATGCATAGGTAAAACTCAAATAGATATCTAACCAGAAAGTTCAACTTAAGAACCCTGGTTTGCAAAAAGAATCAAATCGAACAAAGCAAAGAAAATCAAACGGCGAAAAAAATCAACTTCGTTCTAGTAATCTGGATCTAAGTCAAATTTTACAGTAGCAAAAACTTGTTTAAGTTGATTATTCGGAAAGAGGGTTTCGAGACGAAACTCCAGGCGCTTGAATCGCCTGATTCCGATAAATGAGCGAAAAGTTATACTAAAACGAAATTCGGATCAGAAATCGCGATCAGAAAATAACCGCGGAAAATCCGACGAAAAAGAAAAACGACGAACAGATTAATCGTTAATTAACTTAATCCGAAAATAATTTTAAAAAATAATTAAAAAAATCGAAAATAATTTCGACGAAAATATTATTTTTTTTCAAAAAGAAAAAAACAATAATTTTTGGCACGGAATTCGAGGCGGCGGCGAACCTCGGCGGCGGCGGGCTCGGGTGGGCTGGGGTGCTCTGGGGGCTCGGGGGCTCGGTATATAAAGGCGCCCCCCGGGCGGAGTCCCGCTCGTGTTGGGGAACGTTGCAGAAAACAAAAATTTTCCTACGGTTTCACCAAGATCCATCTATGAGTTCATCTAGCAACGAGTCATGGGAGAGAGAGATTGCATCTACATACCACTTTGTAGATCGCGAGCGGAAGCGTTCTACGAACGGGGATGAAGTATTCGTACACACCGTGATCCAAAGCACCGAAGATCCTAGCACCGAAAGCACGGCACCTCCGCGTTCAACACACGTACGGTCAGCGTAACGTCTCCTTCTTCTTGATCCAGCAAGGCAAAGGAGAGGTTGGGGAAGAAGACTCCAGCAGCAGCACGACGGTGTGGTGATGGTGGAGCCGCAGTACTCCGACAGGGCTTCGCCGAGCTCTTACGGAGGAGGAGGAGGTGTTGGAGAGGGAGAGGGAGGCGCCAGGGCATAGGGTGTGGCTGCCCCCTCCCCTCCCCCCTTTATATATAGGCCTCTGGGGGGCGCCGGCCCTAGGAGATCTGATCTCCCAAGGGGGGCGGCGGCCAGGGAGGTTTCCCTCCCCCCAAGCCATCTAGGAGGTGCCTTCCACCACTAGGACTCCTCCCTTTTGGAACCCTAGGCGCATGGTCCCCTTTGGGGCTGGTTCCCCTTGGCCCATACAGGCCAAGGCGCACCCCCTAAGGCCCATGTGGCCCATCAGGGCAGGTGGCCCCACCTGGTGGACCCCCGGGACCCCTCCGGTGGTCCCGGTACAATACCGATAACACTGAAACTTGTCCCGATGGCCGAAATAGCACTTCCTATATATAATTCTTTACCTCCGGACCATTCCGGAACTCCTCGTGATGTCCGGGATCTCATCCGGGACACCGAACAACATTCGGGTTACTGCATATACATATCTTCACAACCCTAGCGTCACCGAACCTTAAGTGTGTAGACCCTACGGGTTCGGGAGACATGCAGACATGACCGAGACGGCTCTCGGGCAATAACCAACAGCGGGATCTGGATACCCATGTTTGCTCCCACATGCTCCACGATGATCTCATCGGATGAACCACGATGTCGAGGATTCAATTAATCCCGTATACGATTCCCTTTGTCAATCGGTATTTTACTTGCCCGAGATTCGATCGTCGGTATCCCAATACCTTGTTCAATCTCGTCACCGGCAAGTCACTTTTCTCGTTCCGTAATGCATGATCCCGTGATCAAACACTTTGATCACATTGAGCTCATTATGATGATGCATTACCGAGAGGGCCCGGTGATACCTCTCCGTCAAGCGGAGTGACAAATCCCAGTCTCGATCCATGTCAACCCAACAGACACTTTCAGAGATACCCGTAGTATACCTTTATAGTCACCCAGTTACGTTGTGACGTTTGGCACACCCAAAGCACTCCTACGGTATCCGTGAGTTACACGATCTCATGGTCTAAGGAAATGATACTTGACATTGGAAAACTCTAGCAAACGAACTATGCGATCTTATGCTATGTTTAGGATTGGGTCTTGTCCATCACATCATTCTCCTAATGATGTGATCCCGTTATCGATGACATCCAATGTCCATAGTCAGGAAACCATGACTATCTGTCGATCAACGAGCTAGTCAACTAGAGGCTCACTAGGGACATATTGTTGTCTGTTATTCACACATGTATTACGATTTCCGGATAACACAATTATAGCACGAATAAAGAAAATTATCATGAATAAGGAAATATAATAATAATGCTTTTATTATTTCCTCTAGGGCATATTCCCAACAGCTCGGGTACGGCCCAAGGTCGGTTCCGTTTTTTTAAATAATTACGCTCGAAAAAAAGATGAAAAAGAGTACCAAACGGACTCCAAAAATCGTGAAATAAATTTTCCCGAGTTTCTAAAATCAAGGCAGATAAAGTGGACATTTATTTGGGCCCAAAATACAATCTTCAAAAACGCGTATTTTTCCTAAATTCAATTAAAAATACCGAAAAACTCCGAAATAAATATTATTTGATTTTCTTATTAAATCCTCAATATTTCTATATTTTGGGAAAGTCATTTTATTCCCTCTCTCATATTTTTGTAATAGAAATAATTGACGATAAAATAAATAAAATCACGTGATCCTATTTTCAAAATTTGAGAAAACTCAAATATGAAAATAAAGAAATCCCCAACTCTCTCCGTGGGTCCTTGAGTTGCTTAGGATTTTCTAGGATCAAAACCAAAAGCAAAATAAATATGATATGCATGATGATCTAATGTATAACATTCCAAATTGAAAAATTTGGGATGTTACACCTAATGCTTATCTAGACTATAAGAGCATGATAGCCCATTATTTTCTTGTTAAGGATAGGAATAAAGAGCTTAAATACAAGTTATACTTTGGTAAACATTATCCTGAAACTATTACGTTGCCTGCTCCTTCTCTGTTTAATTTTGCAGGTCCCTATCTCGTTACGTGGGCTGCTGTCCAAGCCTACAAAAATCCTGCACCAGCCCTGGAACCGGAACCACAAGATGAGCCTCCACGAAAATCTATTTATTCGTGGAATCCAGAGATGGCTGTCAGTCAGTGGCAGTCAGAATCTTCTTCATCACAGTATGATCCCAACTACCCTTCGTCGCAGTACGACCCCAGCTACACATACGGGTATCCGCCAGGCTATCCCTGGCAATATACCAACTTAGGCCAAAAGCCTAAGCTTGGGGGAGTACGTATTCCTCACCGACATTACATTTATGCTCACACACACTCATTGCTAGATGTCGGTGCTCATACTCTTTCACCGTAATATCCATGCTAGTTTATTTTCTTTTTCTTGCTTTCTTCTTGTGTGTTTGATAAACCTTAAGAAAACCAAAAAAGTTAGTAGTAGTTTAGTTTCTTGCTGTAGTAGTAATTAAAAAGAAAACCCAAAAATATTCCCCGTTCTTCTTTTGCTTGTTGGGAGCTTTCCCGTGTAAATAGTTTTTATTTCTTTTTCTTTTCTTTGGGGGTCAGTAGGAGAAGACCATGATCAAACTGTTGAAGTGGCTCTTATATGCATTATTGTTGATTCAACCAAAGAGCCCATATTGCCTTGTCTTCTCCTATTTCTTGAATGCTCGCAGATTCCAGCATAGTCCAATGCACGAGCACTCTTCTTATTATTCACACCATTCAGTCATGCAAGTGAAAGGCAATTATGATGATATATGATGGACTGACTGAGATGAGAAAAGCTGGTATGAACTCGACCTCTTTTGTTTTTGTAAATATGATGAGCCCCTCGTTCTTGATTCAACTTATTATGAATAAACATTTTTGCAATGACAATTAGAGATCATATTTTCTTGTGCAATGCTTGATTAGCTATGAGTTATAATGATTTACCTTGCGTGCCAACATGCTATTGAGATGATTATGATGTGGTATGATGGGGTGGTATCCTCCTTTGAATGATTTGAGTGACTTGACTTGGCACATGTTCACGCATGTAGTTGAAACAAATCAACATAGCCTTCATGATATTTATGTTCATGGTGGATTATATCTTACTCATGCTTGCATCCAATGTTTATTAATTTTAATGCATGTACATGGCTATTGTCGCTCTCTAGTTGGTCGCTTCCCAGTCTTTTGCTAGCCTTCACCTGTACTAAGCGAGAATACTGCTTGTGCATCCAATCCCTTTAAACCCCAAAGTTATTCCAGATGAGTCCACTATACCTTCCTATATGCGGTATCTACCTGCTGTTCCAAGTAAATTTGTATGTGCCAAACTCTAAACCTTCAAATAAACATTCTGTTTTGTATGCTTGAATAGCTCATGTATCAACCAAGGTTGTCCTTATATTCCGTGTTAGGCGGGTTATTCTCAAGAGGAGTGGACTTCGCTCCTCACTCACGAGAACATGGCTGGTCACCGGGATGCCCAGTCCCATGCTTTATGCAAACTAAATCAAAATTAATTGCAAACAAAACTCCTCCTGGGACCTGATGTATGTTGGAGACACTCGTTGTTTCGAGCAAGTCATGGATTGATGCTTGTTGGTGGAGGGGGAGTATAAACTTTACCATTCTGTTTGGGAACCGCCTATAATTTGTTTAGCATGGAAGATATCGCCATCTCTTAGTTGTTACGTTGACAATGAAAGTATACCGCTCAAAATGCAGTTTACCTCTATTTCAAAACCGAGCTCTGGCACCTCTACAAATCCCTGCATCCCTCTGCGAAGGGCCTATCCATTTACTTTTATGTTGAGTCATCACCCTCTTATTAAAAAGCACTAGCTGGAGAGCACAGCTTTCAATTGCATTCATCACTATTAATCTATGTTGGGTGTGACTATGATTGGATCTCTTTTACCATGAATTACAATGTCTAGTCAGTCCTTGATCTTTAAAGGTGCTCTGCATTTATGTTTTGCGGTCTCAGAAAGTGCTAGCGAGATACCATCTTGTTATATCATATTATGATTGTCTTGAGAAAGTGTTGTCATCCAAGATTTATTATTATGGCTTGCTAGTTGATTATGCTATTGATGTGAGTAATTGTGAGACCTGAGAATTATTGCAAATATGGTTAGTTATGATATATGCTGAAAAATTGAATGCTGGCTTGACATAGTTACAAAAACAAGAGCAAACAAAGTTTGTAAAAGTTTTTCTTTCTTTCAGTTTTTCAACTAAATTGCTTGAGGACAAGCAAGGGTTTAAGCTTGGGGGAGTTGATACGTCTCTGTCGTATCTACTTTTACAAACACTTTTGCCCTTGTTTTGGACTCTAACTTGTATGATTTGAATGGAACTAACCCGGACTGACGTTGTTTTCAGCAGAATTACCTTGGTGTTGTTTTTTGTGTAGAAAGAAAATATTCTCGGAAAGTCCTGAAACTCCACGGAACGCCTTAGAAAAAATAATAATAGATCCTCGCCAAAGATGAAGACCAGGGGGCCCAAACCCTGTCAACGAGGGTGGGGGGCGCCCCCCCTCTAGGGCACGCCCCCTACCTCATGGGCCCCCCGGACACCCTCCGACGCCAACTCCAACTCTATATATTGGCTTTCGGGGAGAAAAAAACCAGAGAGAAGAAATCATCATGTTTTACGATACAGAGCCGCCGCCAAGCCGTAATCTCTCTCGGGAGGGCTGATCTGGAGTCCGTTCGGGGCTCCGGAGAGGGGGATTCGTCGCCGTCGTCATCATCAACCATCCTCCATCACCAATTTCATGATGCTCACCACCGTGCGTGAGTAATTCCATCGTAGGCTTGCTGGACGGTGATGGGTTGGATGAGATTTATCATGTAGTCGAGTTAGTTTTGTTAGGGTTTGATCCCTAGTATCCATTATGTTCTGAGATTGATGTTGCTATGACTTTGCTATGCTTAATACTTGTCACTAAAGCCCGAGTGCCATGATTTCAGAGCTGAACCTATTATGTTTTCATGAATATATGTGAGTTCTTGATCCTATCTTGCAAGTCTATAGTCACCTACTATGTGTTATGATCCGGCAACCCCGAAGTGACAATAATCAGGACCACTCCCGGTGATGACCCTAATTTGAGGAGTTCATGTATTCACTATGTGCTAATGCTTTGTTCCGGTTCTCTATTAAAAGGAGGCCTTAATATCCCTTAGTTTTCCAATAGGACCCCGCTGCCATGGGAGGGGAGGACAAAAGATGTCATGCAAGTTCTTTTCCATAAGCACGTATGACTATATACGGAATACATGCCTACATTACATTGATGAATTGGAGCTAGTTCTGTGTCACCCTATGTTATGATTGTTACATGATGAACCGCATCCGGCATAATTATCCATCACTGATCCGATGCCTACGAGCTTTCCATATACTGGTTTACGCTTATTTACTTTCCCGCTGCTACTGTTACAATCACTACAAAATACCAAAAACATTACTTTTGCTGTCTTTACTTTTGTTGCCGTTACCACCACTATCATATTACTTTGCTACTAAACACTTTGCTGCAGATACTAAGTTTCCAGGTGTGGTTGAATTGATAACTCAGCTGATAATACTTGAGAATATTCTTTGGCTCCCCTTGTGTCGAATCAATAAATTTGGGTTAAATACTCTACCCTCGAAAACTATTGCGATCCCCTATACTTGTGGGTTATCAACGCAGCTCCTCCTTCATCGCTCTCATCGCAGAACGAGCATCCTTGGCCGCCGTAATGGCCTTTTCCAGGTCTGTCCGCTCCGCCCGATCTTCTTTCTCAAAAAGCTTGCAGCGGTCAGCAGCCGTCTTCAACTTCGCAGCCATCTCGGCCATTTCCTTTTCGCTTTGACAATGAGCAGCCTGTTCGGCTTTCAACTCCTCAACCGCCTTTAGGGCAGCCGCATCGCTTTTTTTGGCTTGCTCCTTGGCTCGGGCAAGCTCTGCCCAAAGGTCCTCCACAGCGGCAGCCCCATCTGCATCAAGTGCAGACACTGTAAGATACTGGCGTCAAGCTCCTCTTACCAGGTGCCCCCGGAGAGATTACATACCTTGTGCCTCGTCGAGCCGCTTGTTGACAAGCGCGATGTCGGCATCTGCCACGTCGAGTTGCCGCTTTAGTTCGGCAAATTCATCAGTCTGGATAGCCGCCGGACACTTCGCCACCTACACAGGAAAGGCGACATATTATACCTGGGATTATGATCCTCTGCGCGCCGTCACTTTTGACACCGCACAGAGTCTCAGGGGCTACTATCTACACAGGACGCATCTTATATATGCAGAACTGTCAAAAGATACATCATTTCGCGTACCAAAACATGTCAGTAAACTCCTGACGGCCTCGTGCAACCCGCTCTCCACGGATGAAATCCTTTAAATCACCGTACCCATCAACGTACGGTGTTCTTCTGAGATAGACGCTCGCCCGAGCAGATCCTTCAGCTCCTCCGGCCGTGCACCGGACGGTGCCGGACTCATCCGATGGCCTTTTTCAAAGGCCGGATACGGAGGGCTTTGGGGGGACCATATGACTGCCTTCCGACCCTGCCGGATTCGGAGAAACCCTTCGTGACGACACCTCGGGGTCGCCTGCCTCATGAGGCGGTACAGCAAGGGGAGGTGTTCCGCTCTCCATCATCTCCGGAAGAAGATCCCCCGAAGGTGAGCTCTGCTGAGAAGGGCTGAGATCCGAACTACAAGGTAAAATTTCTGTTATTTTCCTCAGGAATAAAACAGGGGTGTTTCTCATTTTAAACTCCCCTCTCTACTTACGGCTTGGTGGAGGGCTGATCCCCTTGGGGGCACAGTACGGGCGAGGTATCCCCCGGCGCAGGATCCTCTGGCGAAGATTTCTTCCCCCGCTTTGTGACCATGGTCTCCGGGTCTTCAGAGGCGGTCCTCTTCTTCCCCTGGGTAGAGGAATTTTTGATTCCTCCTTTCCCAACAGACTCCTTCGAGGAGGCTGTAGCTCCCTTTCCCCCCTCCTCGTTCTCTTCCAAAGGCATGATCTCCAGCATCCTGGTCAACACGGGATTCGGCGAGGTCTCGGGAAGGGGGGCCGGACACCTGATTAACTTCGCCTTCGCTACCCACTCATGTTTCAAAGACAATTCTTTTAAGGGTGATGATGTGATGAATGAACGGATGGTGTGTCCGAAAACAGGGCTACTTACTTGAGTATCCGAACGATTGCAGCTTAGTCCTGCGTCCTCCGTAGAATCCGGACACATTACTTGTGATCCGAAGAACAATTTGTACATCTCCATGGACGTCATGCCAAGAAAGTGTTGGAGAGCTCGTGGTCCCTCTGGGTTGAACTCCCATAGACGGAGAGGGCGACGTTTGCAAGGCAGGACTCGGCGAATTAACATAACCTGCATCACCACGACCAGACTAATGTCTCTTTCTAGAAGATCTCGGATACGGCCTTGCAATAGGGGCACGTCTTTTGCCGGCCCCCAGTCCAGCCCCTTATTGACCCACGACGCTAGTCGGGGCGGGGGACCCGATCGGAAAACAGGCGGCGCCACCCACTTGGTGCCCCTAGGAGTAGTGATATAGAACCACTCTTGTTGCCATAAGCTGAACTCCTCCTGAAAAGAGCCCTCGGGCCATGGAGCGACAACATTCTTGCTTATAACAGCGCCTCCGCACTCCGTGTGCTGTCCTTCGATCATCTTCAGCTCTACTTTAAAGGTCTTAAGCCACAGTCCGAAGTGAGGAGTAATGCGGAGGAAGGCTTCGCACACGACGATAAATTATGAGATATGGAGGATGGACTCCGAAGCTAAGTCGTGAAATTTCATCCCATACTAAAACATGAGCCCCCTCATGAAGGGATCCGTCGCGAAGCCGAGCCCTCGGAGGAAGTGAGACACGAATACCACACTCTCACCAGGCTCGGGAGTACGAACAACCTGCCCTTGAGCAGGCAACCTATGCGAAATTTTACTGGTCAAGAACCTGGCTTCTCTCAGCTTTAGCACGTCCTCCTCCGTAACGGAGGAAGGCGTCCATCGGCCTCGAAGGTCGGATCCGGACATCGTCGAAGATCCGAAGCGCCTGAAATCTAGGGCCTTGGGTGTTGGAACTCGAGGCAAAGGGCGAAATCGACTAAGATCAAAAGAAAGATCTAATGCCTTTGTCTCTTTATAAGAGGTTGCATACCAAGAGCCCTCCCCTTGACTGTTCGGGAGTCGCCTTTGATCGAGGAAACATACCAACGGGCACGATTGGGTTACCCACGTCTGTATTGATGAGAATCCCGTAAGTTAAGGGGACACGATCTCTGCTTCGATAGGACGTGCCAAGGAAACCGCCTCGCTAGACGCGCTAAGGTGGGACAGTAAAACAATTCGAATAAAGACTTGGCCGTGGTGTGATGTCACACTGCGGGGTACATCAGCAGATTAGATTTGTGTAAATATTATTCTCTCTATGGAAATATGTGGAACTTATTTTGCAGAGCCGGACACTATCCTTGTGTTCAAAATCTTCTATGAAGTATTCGGAGGAGGAACCCGCCTTGCAATGTCGAAGACAATTTGCGCGCCGGACTCGTCGTCATTGAAGCCTGGTTCAGGGGCTACTGAGGGAGTCCTGTATTAGGGGGTGTCTGGATAGCCGGACTATAACCTTTAGCCGGACTCATGGACTATGAAGATACAAGATTGAAGACTTTGTCCCGTATCCGGATGGGAATTTCCTTGGCGTGGAAGGCAAGCTTGGCGATATGGACATGTAGATCTCCTTCCGTTGTAACCGACTCTGTGTAACCCTAGCCCTCTCCGGTGTCTATATAAACCGGAGAGTTTTAGTCCATAGGACAGAAGAACAACAATCATACCATAGGCTAGCTTCTAGGGTTTAGCCTGTCTGATCTCGTGGTAGATCTACTATTGTACTACCCATATCATCAATATTAATCAAGCAGGAGTAGGGTTTTACCTCCATCGAGAGGGCCCGAACCTGGGTAAAAACATCGTGTCCCTTGTCTCCTGTTACCATCCGCCTAGACGCACAGTTCGGGACCCCCTACCCGAGATCCGCCGGTTTTGGCACCGACAGTTATTCTTTCCAATCAATCCATTGGGCTATTCCTATAAATGTCACAAACAGCCCTAGAGTGCGTACTAGAATAACACCTTAAGACACGAATCAACAAAAACCCTAATGTCACCTAGATACTCCAATGTCACCTCAAGTATTCGTGGGTATGATTATACGATATGTATCACACAATCTCAGATTCATCTATTCAACCAACACATAGAACCTCAAAGAGTGCCCCAAAGTTTCTACCAGAGAATCATGATGAAAATGTGTTCCAACCCCTATGAATAGGTTCATGGGTGGAACCCGCAAGTTGATCACCAAAACGTACATCAAGTGAATCACGTGATATCCCATTGTCACCATAGATACGCACGGCAAGACATACATCAAGTGTTCTCAAATCATTAAAGACTCAATCCGATAAGATTACTTCAAAGGGAAAACTCAATCCATTACAAGAGAGTAGAGGGGGAGAAGTAACATAA
Organism: Aegilops umbellulata; assembly: GCA_032464435.1. Taxonomy (NCBI): domain Eukaryota; kingdom Viridiplantae; phylum Streptophyta; class Magnoliopsida; order Poales; family Poaceae; genus Aegilops; species Aegilops umbellulata. The sequence goes on from CP136054.1 coordinate 382,697,119, forward strand.
GATCCAACTATAATTGCAAAGCTCGCGATACATCAAGATCGTGCCAAATCAAGAACACGAGAGAGAGAGAGAGAGAGAGAGAGAGATCAAAGACATAGCTATTGGTACATACCCTCAGCCCCGAGGGTGAACTACTCCCTCCTCATGATGGAGAGCGCCGGGATGATGAAGATGGCCACCGGTGAGGGTTCCCCCCTCTGGCATGGTGCCGGAACAGGGTCCCGATTGACTTTTGGTGGCTACAGAGGCTTGCGGCGGCAGAACTCCTGATCTATTCTGTTCTACGGAAGTTTTAGGGTACGTGGGTATATATGGGTGAAAGAAGTACGTCGGTGGACCTCCGGGCTGTCCACGAGGCAGGGGGGCACGCCCACCACCCTCGTGGGCAGCCCGGGACTCCCCTGGCGTGCAATCTAAGTTTTTTCGGTAGCTTTCTTTCCAAAAATAACTTCTCCAGTTGATTTCATTCCGTTTCGACTCCGTTTGATATTCCTTTTCTTCGAAACACTGAAATAGGCAAAAAAACAACAAATCTGGGCTGGGCCTCCGGTTAATAGGTTAGTCCCAAAAATAATATAAAAGTTGATAATAAAGCCCAATATTGTCTAAAACAGTAGATAATATAGCATGGAGCAATCAAAAATTATAGATACGTTGGGGACGTATCAGGAATCCCCAAGCTTAATTCCTGCTCATCCTCGAGTAGGTAAATGATAAAAAGGAATTTTTGATGCGGAGTGCTACTTGGCAAATTTTCAATGTAATTCTTCTTAATTGTGGCATGAATATTCAGATCCATAAGATTCAAGATAAAAGTTTAATATTGACATGAAAACAATAATACTTCAAGCATACTAACAAAGCAATCATATTTTCTCAAAATAACATGGCCAAAGAAAGTTATCCCTACAAAATCATATAGTCTGGCTATGCTCTATCTTCACCACACAAAGTATTTAAATCATGCACAACCCCGATGACAAGCCAAGCAATTGTTTCATACTTTTGACATTCTCAAAAAAATTCAATCTTCACGCAATACATGAGTGTGAGCCATGGACATAGCACTATAGGTGGAATAGAATGGTGGTTGTGGAGAAGACAAAAAGGGAGAAGATAGTCTCACATCAACTAGGCGTATCAACGGGCTATGGAGCTGCCCATCAATAGATATCAATGTGAGTGAGTAGGGATTGCCATGCAACGGATGCACTAGAGCTATAAGTATATGAAAGCTCAACAAAAGAAACTAAGTGGGTGTGCATCCAACTCGCTTGCTCACGGAGACCTAGGGCATTTTGAGGAAGCCCATCATTGGAATATACAAGCCAAGTTCTATAATGAAAGATTCCCACTAGTATATGAAAGTGACAACATAGGAGACTCTCTATCATGAAGATCATGGTGCTACTTTGAAGCACAAGTGTGGTAAAAGGATAGTAGCATTGCCCCTTCTCTCTTTTTCTCTCATTTTTTATTTGTTATTTTTTTACCGGGCCTTTTCTCTTTTTTATGGCTCTTTTTCTCTCTCTTTTTTCGTCCGGAGTCTCATCCCGACTTGTGGGCGAATCATAGTCTCCATCATCCTTTCCTCACTTGGGACAATGCTCTAAAAATGATGATCAGCACACTTTTTATTTTTCTTACAACTCAACAATTACAACTCGATACTTAGAACAAAATATGACTCTATGTGTATGCCTCCGGCAGTTTACCGGGATATGTAATGAATCAAGAGTGACATGTATGAAAGAATTATGAATGGTGGCTTTGCCACAAATACTATGTCAACTACATGATCATGCTAGCAATATGACAATGATGGAGCATGTCATAATAAACGGAACGGTGGAAAGTTTCATGGCAATATATCTTGGAATGGCTATGGAAATGCCATGATAGGTAGATATGGTGGCTGTTTTGAGGAAGGTATTTGGTGGGTGTATGATACCGGCGAAAAGTGCGCGGTATTAGAGAGGCTAGCAATGGTGGAAGGGTGAGAGTGCGTATAATCCATGGACTCAACATTAGTCATAAAGAACTCACATACTTATTGCAAAAATCTATTAGTTATCGAAACAAAGTACTACGCTCATGCTCCTAGGGGGATAGATTGGTAGGAAAAGACCATCGCTCGTCCCCGACCACCACTCATAAGGAAGACAATCAATAAATAAATCATGCTCCGACTTCATCACATAACGGTTCACCATACGTGCATGCTACGGGAATCACAAAGTTTAACACAAGTATTTCTTAAATTCACAACTACTCAACTAGCATGACTCTAATATCACCATCTTCATATCTCAAAACAATTATCAAGTATCAAACTTCTCATAGTATTCAATGCACTTTATATGAAACTTTTACAAATCTTGAATACCAAGCATATTAGGATTATTAAGAAAATTACCATGCTATTTAAGACTCTCAAAATAATATAAGTGAAGCATGAGAGTTCATCTATTTCTTCAAAATAAAACTACCACCATGCTCTAAAAGATATAAGTGAAGCACTAGAGCAAATGACAAACTATACTCCGAAAGATATAAGTGAGGATCAATGAGTAGTCGAATAATCATGTAACTATGTGAAGACTCTCCCATTTCAGATCTTGGTATTTTATTCAAACAGCAAGCAAAAAAAAATAAAACAAAATGATGCTCCAAGCAAAACACATATCATGTGGTGAATAAAAATATAGCTCCAAGTAAAGTTACCGATGAACGAAGACGAAAGAGGGGATGCCTTCCGGGGCATCCCCAAGCTTAGACGCTTGGTTATCCTTGAATATTACCTTGGGGTGCCTTGGGAATCCCCAAGCTTAGGCTCTTGCGACTCCTTATTCCATAGTCCATCGAATCTTTACCCAAAACTTGAAAACTTCATAACAGAAAACTTAACAGAAAACTCGTAAGCTCCATTAGTATAAGAAACTAAGACCACCACTTAGGTACTGTAATTAACTCATTATTTATTTATATTGGTTTTAAACCTACTGTATTACAACTTCTCTATGGTTTATAAACTATTTTACTAGCCATAGAGTCATCAAAATAAGCAAACAACACATAGAAAACAGAATCTGTCAAAAACAGAACAGTCTGTAGTAATGTGTATCAAACGCAAACTTCTGGAACTCCAGAAATTCTAAAATAAATTGGTGGACCTGAGGAATTTGTCTAGTAATCATCTGAAAAAAGAATCAACTAAATAGCACTCTCCAGTGAAAAGTTGAAGCTAATCTCGTGAGCGCTAAAGTTTCGTTTTTTTACAGCATGATCATAAAGACTTCACCCAAGTCTTCCCAAAGGTTCTACTTGGCACAAACACTAATTAAAACTTAAAACCACATATAAACAGAATCTATATGGATTATTTATTACTAAACATAACCAAAAATCAAGAAACTAAAATAACATTGGGTTGCCTCCCAACAAGCACTATTGTTTAACGCCCCTAGCTAGGCATGATGATTTCAATGATGCTCACATAAAAGATAAGAATTGAAACATAAAGAGAGCATCATGAAGAATATGACTAGCACATTTAAGTCTAACCTACTTCCTATTCATAGGGATTTTGTGAGCAAGCAACTTATGGGAGCAATAATCAACTTGCATAAGAAGGTAAAACAAGCATAACTTCAAAATTTTAAGGACATAGAGAGGAAACTTGATATTATTGCAATTCCTACAAGCATGTATTCCTCCCTCATAATAATTTTCAGTATCATCATGAATGAATTCAACAATATAACCAGAACCTAAAGCATTCTTTTCATGATCTACTTGCATAGAAATTTTACTACTCTCCACATAAGCAAAATTCTTCTCATTCGGAATAGTGGGAGTATCATAAGAGACTTGAATACTATAAATTGTTTCCACATTAAAAGAGTAATGTTCAGAAAAAGGGAAATCACAATCATGACAAGTTTTATAAATATAATCATCACTACTTTTTATAGCATAAGTTTCATCACAATAATCATCATAAGTAGCAACTTTGTTCTTATCATAATCGATTGAAACCTCTTCCAAGATAGTGGATACATCACTAAATAAAGTCATGACCTCTCCAAATCCACTTTAATAAATATTATATGATTCAACATCCTCCAAAATAGTGGGATCATTACTTCCTAAAGTTTACACTCTTCCAAACCCACTTTCATCAATATAATCATCATAAGTAGGAAGCATGCTATCATCATTATAAATTTGCATATCAAAGCTTGGGAGACTAAAAATATCATCTTCATTAAACATAGCATCCCCAATCTTGGGACAAACATTAATACAAGCAAATATATTCTCAAATATGTCATCCTCATCAAACATATCTTACCCAAGCTTGGGCCTTTTCATATCATAAGCATAACCACTCTCATCATTAATAGTATGGATAGCACCAATAGTATAGCAATTATCATATTCTTCCAAGCAAGTGCCAAAAAGATTTTCAAGATCATAAGAAGTATCATTATCTTCCCAATCATAATCATTACAACAAGCAATAGGCATAACGAGATCATCATCAAGTGCATCATCTTCATTTTCATGAGGCACAACAATAATAGGAGCAACATTATTTGGGAGAGATATCTTTTTACCTCTCATCCTTTTTCTTTTCTCCTTATTCACCTCATGTGTGGGTTCAATCCTCTTTTTGGAGCTCCTTATTAATGAGATTGTTTGAATAGAAGGATCCTCCTCGTTACTTGATTCATCATAAGAAATAACAGGAGGATATTGGAAAGTCTCTTCCCTTTCGTTAGCATTCTCTTCATCTTCTATTTGTTTTATTTTCTTTATGTAATTGGCAATATAAGTATTTCAATGCAATTAACCGCACAATACATATAAATTTCTCTAGATCAAAATGAAGAACTCTATCAAGGGCAAATTTTGGAATATCCTTAGTTATACGTTTCATTTCTTCATAACCCAAGAGCAAACTAAGGTCATTATCATGTGCAAGGGAAATCAAGTCATCACAATTTTTGGACACGATACGATCATGAAACAATTTGCATTGGGTATTGAAATGATCATGTTCATTGCAAATTTCACAAGTACGGCTAATAAAATTTAAATTTTCAGCACAAACATCTAGCCTTTCTTGCAACCATTTAGTTTCTAAGTGCTTATGCCTCTTGCAATATCTATCTTCCCTATTTGGTGTGTACTTACAAACCTAATGCACTCCACAAAAAATGACATGTTTATAGGAGACATTTTCATCATAACTAGTGCAATCATCATTAGTACTATGGATATTCAAGGAGTTCATACCAACAACATTGCAATCATGCTCATCATTCAAAGATTTAGTGCCAAACATTTTAATGCATTCTTCTTCTAACACTTTGGCACAATTTTCCTTTCCATCATACTCACGAATGATATTAAAAAGATGAAGCGTATGAGGTAAACTCAATTCCATTTTTTTAGTTTTCTTTTATAAACTAAACTAGTGATAAAACAATAAACAAAAAGATTCGATTGCAAGATCTAAAGATATACCTTCAAGCACTCACCTCCCCGGCAACGGTGCCAGGAAAGAGCTTGATGTCTGCTACGCAACCTTCTTCTTGTAGACGTTGTTGGGCCTCCAAGTGGAGAGGTTTGTAGGACAGTAGCAAATTTCCCTCAAGTGGATGACCTAAGGTTTATCAATCCGTGGGAGGCGTAGGATCAAGATGGTCTCTCTCAAGCAACCCTGCAACCAAATAACAAAGAGTCCCTTGTGTCCCCAACACACTCAATACAATGGTAAATTGTATAGGTGCACTAGTTCGGCGAAGAGATGGTGATACAAGTGCAATATGGATGGTAGATATAGGTTTTTGTAATCTGAAAATATAAAAACAGCCAGGTAACTAATGATAAAAGTGAGCATAAACGGTATTGCAATGCTACAAAACAAGGCCTAGAGTTCATACTTTCACTAGTGCAAGTTCTCTCAACAATATTAACATAATTGGATCATATAACTATACCTCAACATGCAACAAGGAGTCACTCCAAAGTCACTAATAGCGGAGAACAAACAAAGAGATTATGGTAGGGTACGAAACCACCTCAAAGTTATTCTTTCCAATCAATCTGTTGGGCTATTCCTATAAGTGTCACAAACAGCCCTAGAGTTCGTACTAGAATAACACCTTAAGAAACGAATCAACCAAAACCCTAATGTCACCTAGATACTCCAATGTCACCTCAAGTATCCGTGGGTATGATTATACGATATGCATCACACAATCTCAGATTCATCTATTCAACCAACACATAGAACCTCAAAGAGTGCTCCAAAGTTTCTACCGGAGAATCATGACGAAAACGTGTGCCAACCCCTATGCATAGGTTCATGGGTGGAACCCACAAGTTGATCACCAAAACATACATCAAGTGAATCACGTGATATCCCATTGTCACCACAGATATGCACGGCAATACATACATCAAGTGTTCTCAAATCATTAAAGACTCAATCCGATAAGATTACTTCAAAGGGAAAACTCAATCCATTACAAGAGAGTAGAGGGGGAGAAGCAACATAATATCCAACTATAATAGCAAAGCTCGCGATACATCAAGATCGTGCCAAATCAAGAACACAAGAGAGAGAGAGAGAGATCAAACACATAGCTACTGGTACATACCCTCAGCCCTGAGGGTGAACTACTCCCTCCTCGTCATGGAGAGCGCCGATGATGAAGATGGCCACCGGTGAGGGTTCCCCCCTCCGGCAGGGTGCCGGAACAGGGTCCAGATTGATTTTGGTGGCTATAGAGGCTTGCGGCGGTGGAACTCCCGATCTATTCTATTCTACGGAAGTTTTAGGGTACGTGGGTATATATGGGTGAAAGAAGTACGTCGGTGGACCTCCGGGCTATCCACGAGGCAGGGGGCGCGCCCTAGGGGGTGGGCGCGCCCCCCACCCTCGTGGGCAGCCCGGGACTCCCTTGGCGTGCAATCCAAGTTTTCCCGGTAGCTTTCCTTCCAAAAATAACTTCTCCAGTTGATTTCATTCCGTTTCGACTCCGTTTGATATTCCTTTTCTTCGAAACACTGAAAGAGGCAAAAAAATAGCAATTCTGGGCTGGGCCTCTGGTTAATAGGTTAGTCCAAAATAATATAAAAGTGGATAATAAAGCCCAATATTGTCAAAAACAGTAGATAATATAGCATGGAGCAATAAAAAATTATAGATATGTTGGATACATATCAGGTCTTAGGAATATCTTACTTTTTAACCTTGAGCGAATGATATCCTGTCCGTAAATCAATCTTGGAGAATACCTTGGCCCCACTGAGCTGATCAAACAAGTCATCAATCCTTGGCAGCGGATATTTATTTTTTATGGTGACTTCATTCAGCTGACGGAAATCCACACACATGAGGAGGCTGCCATCCTTCTTGTCCACGAACATAGCAGGTGATCCCCATGGTGAAGAGCTGGGACGGATATATCCTTTCTGGAGCATTTCCTCATGCTGTTTCTTTAGCTCCACTAATTTGGATGAGGGCATCCGGTAATACTTCTTGTATAATAGTGCGGTTCCGGGCATAAGATCTATTGCAAACTCAAGCTCTCGATCTGGTGGCATGCCTAGCAGTTCTTCTGGAAATACAACACGAAACTCACTGACCACAAGAATTAATTCCAACTCACCAGCCATAGCGGTGAAGACCATTTCTTTCTTGGGTATGCTTCTGCAAGCATAGAATTTGGTAGTCTGTCCCTTCTGACTGGTCAAACTGACTTCTTGGGTTGCGCAATTTATGCATTCTTGATATTGAGTCAACCAATTCATACCCAGGATAACATCCAACTTTACAGACTCAATGATTATCAAGGAGGTTGGAAAATGGACTCCGTTGATATTGATTTCCAGATTACGGTAGACCAGATTGCTCTTGATTAAGGATCCCGGGGTTTGTACCAGCATATTCTTGCCCAAAAGCGAACAAGGAAATTTGTTTTGGGCAACAAAACTCCGAGAAATAAAAGAGTGGGAAGCCCCAGAGTCAAATAAAATTACAGCAGGTATGTTATTAACAGAAAACATACCAATGACGACTTCGGGGTTCTCTTGGGCTTCATCTGCAGAGAGGTGATGAACGTGCCCAGTAATGTTTTGATGGGTCGGGCATGACTCCATAAAGTTGACTTGTGGCCTGATTAGTGCACTTGCCTTGCTGTTCTTGGGACACTGTCTGGCATAATGTCCAGTTTGCCCACAAGTGAAGCAAGAATTGTTGCGCTGGCGCTCCTCGTGCACTGGGTTGGTCACGACGTTCTTGACTTGTGTGGTGCTCTTGTTAACATTCTGTTGCCAATTGGGCTTGTATTCCACCTGAGTCTACTGCCAGGTACGAGCCTTTTGCACCGGTTGCCCTTCCTTCCTTTGCTCAAACTTGCGCTTGTGTTCGTTGTTAGCAGGTCTGTTGTCCGATATGAGCTTGTGCTCCATTTCAGCAATGAAAGCTTTGTTCACCACAGTTTGGAAATCTGGGAAATCGAACATACTGAGGGTACATCGGAGTTGCGGGTTTAATCCCCCAAGAAATCTGTCAATCTTTCTTTCTTCGGTGGCCACGTCATAAAGGGAGTAACGGGCCAGATGATTGAATTTTTGCAAATATTCACCCACAGACTGATTTCCTTGGAGGAGCGCGAGAAATTCACGTTGCTTAGCCTTCATAATTCCAGTAGGGATATGATATTTCCGGAACTAATCCTTGAATTTTGACCAGGTGATCTCCTCATCAACATGCCACATGGCTTTTACATTTTCCCACCATATGGCAGCAGCGCCTTCAAGATAATGAGTTGCAAATGGAACTTTATCATCTTCTTCAGTACGAGCAATCTCAAGCTTTCTCTCAATGGTTCGCAACCAATCGTCTGCATCCAAGGGATCAATAACCTGACTGAAATTGTGAGGCTTGGTCCTTTGAAAATCAGACAGCTTGGAGTGATGACCGTTCTAATTTCCATTTTGTCCAACCACAGCTTGCACACTTCTTAATATTTCAATCACATCATTATTCCTCCTTTCCTCAAACATACGAAGAATTTGTTCGGTGGAGGGAGGATTTGGCGGTGGAGGCGGTGGTGGAATGTACGGCCTCAAACATACATCATTATTCCTCCTTTCCTCAAATAATATGCGAAAAAGAACACTCCGCAGCCTTGCCGAAGTCTACCAAGTAGCAACAATAAACCCATGGAGCCACATGGCTATTACCTTCAACGCAAGTGATGAACCTAAATTCCGAACAGCCCGAGCACCAGCTGCATTGGTCCTCAGTCCAATAGTGGACGACTTTCGCCTCACAAAGGTACTCATGGATGGAGGCAGCGGATTGAACCTCATTTATGAGGAAACCCTTCAAAAAATGGAAATAGACTGGAACCGCATCGAGCGAAGGAGCACAATCTTTAGAGGAATAATTCCCAGTCGGGAAGCATGCTGGACAGGAAAAATCACACTAGATGTGGTGTTCAGCACGCCGGATAATTACAGGTCCGAAGAGGTCACATTCCAGGTGGCCCCGTTCAATAGCGGATACCACGCTATACTAGGGCGGGAGGCATTTACAATCTTCCAAGCAATACCCCATTACGGGTACATGAAGCTCAAGATGCCCGGGCCGAACGGAATTATCACTCTCGCTAGTGATCCGGACATAGCACTCCGCGCCCAAAACAAGACGGCCGCATTGGCCCTTGAGGCACTATCCGAAGCCTTAGCGGCTAAGGAACTGATTGCGCTGCGCTCCACGGTTAATAGGGATGATGTGATACTCGATAAGAGATCCAAGTCCACATCCTTCAAACCAGCGGACGAAATAGTAAAATTCCAGGTCCATCCAACGGACCCCAATAAAACAGCTTCCATCGGGGGCACGACTGAACCCTGATGTAAACGCCACACTGCGAGAGTTCCTACAAGAGAACTGGGACATTTTCGCCTGGCACCATTCAAACATGCCAGGAATCCCACGCAGGCTGGCCGAACACGGCTTAAATATCCTGAAAGGATTCAAACCTGTCAAACAAGCCCTTCGGTGTTTTTCCGAACCGAAGAGACAGGCTATGGGAGAGGAGCTAGCCAAGTTATTGGAGGCCGGATTCATTAGAGACATAAAACATCCGTACTGGCTAGCAAACCTGGTGATGGTACCAAAGAAGGACAAATCCTGGCGCCTGTGTGTCGATTTTAAAGACCTTAACAAGGCCTGCCCAAAGGATCCCTTCCCCCTCCCCCGTATCGATCAAATTATCGATGCCACCGCAGGACACGATTCGCTGTGTTTCCTCGACACATACTCTGGTTTCCATCAAATCAAGATGGAAGAATCAGATCAAGCCGCAACAGCATTCATCACACCATACGGCCCATTCTGCTTCAACACAATGCCCTTCGGGCTAAAAAACGCCGGCGCAACATATCAGCGCATGATCCCGACATGTCTGGCAAATCAGATCGGCAAAATAGTGGAGGTGTATGTGGATGATGTGGTCGTCAAATCAAGACATGTTGAATCTCTAGTAGACGACTTGAGGCTTACATTCGATAACCTCCGAAAATACGACATCAAGATCAACCCGGAAAAATGCGTTTTCGGCGTTCCAGCCGGAAAGCTCTTGGGCTTCATTGTATCCGGTAGAGGAATTGAAGCAAATCCAGCAAAGATCCGAGCTCTGTCTCAATTGGATGTCCCAAAGGACCTCAATCAAATACAGAAATTAACAGGATGCGTGGCGGCTCTAAGCCGCTTCATCTCCCGCTTGGGAGAAAAGGCACTGCCCCTTTATTGCCTCCTTCGGCGCACCGAACACTTTGAGTGGATGGATGCCGCCACGGCGGGACTCGATGAAATAAAAGCCATACTGGCAACAAACCCAGTCCTGGCCGCGCCAAACACCGGCGAGCCAATGCTATTGTACATCACGGCAACCCATCAAGTTGTCAGCGCAGTGCTCGTCGTCGAGCAGGAAACGGACGGACACAAATTCCCCCTCCAAAGGCCGGTCTACTACGTGTCCACTATCCTCACTTCATGCAAATCATGGTACCCACATTATCAAAAGATCGCATACGCGGTATTCATGGCATCCCGGAAGCTACGACATTACTTTCAAGAGTGTTCGATTACAGTAGCCTCGGAAGTACTACTCAATGACATTATCAACAACCGCGATGCAATGGGCCGGATCGCATAATGGGCCATTGAGCTCCTCCCGTTCGATATAACCTATAAGCCACGACGAGCTATCAAATCGCAAGTGTTGGCCGACTTCGTCGCAGAATGGACGGAGGCCGAACTCCCTAAAGATTACGGCACATACTCAAACTGGATCATGCATTTTGACGGCTCCAAAATGTTGGCCAGACTGGGGGCTGGCGTCATTTTGACGTCCCCCACACGAGACACAGTCCAATATGTACTCCAAGTTATGTACACGGACTCCAACAATGCAGCCGAATATGAGGCCCTTCTACAGGTCTCCGGATGGCAGTATCCATGGGCATTCAACGCCTAGAGGTACGCCGGGATTCGAACCTCGCGATATCCCAAATAAATGGCGACTTCGACGCCAATGATCCAAAAATTGCAGCTTACCGCAATGTCGTCCTAAAAATGTCAGCCCGGTTCGAAGGGCTGGAGTTTCACCATATAGCCCGAGAAAACAATCAAGCAGCGGACGTCCTAGCACGCATCGGAGCAAAACACGATGCAGTCCCCCCCAACATCTTTTTGGAAAGATTGTTCAAGCCATCCATAGCATGGGAGGGGGAACCCACAATTAATAGCCCGGACTCAGCCGCACCACTCGATGCTGAACAACCTGACATAATTGGAGGTTGTGCCAATGAAATTACACCTTCAACCCACGTAATAATGGTGGTTATCGCCCCATGGACAGAACAATTCCTAGCCTACCTTACTAGGCAGGAACTCCCAGAAGACCAAAACGAGGCCCGCTGCATAGTGCGGCGATCTAAAGACTATAAAGTCCACGAGGGAGAGCTTTATAAGAAAAGCACTACCGGAGTCCTTCAAAGGTGCATCTTCGAAGAGGAAGGGCGGAATCTTCTGGCTGAAATTCATGCCGGATTCGGTGGTCATCACGCTGCTGCTCGGTCCCTTGTTAGCAAGGCTTTCCGTACAGGATTTTATTGGCCAACGGCCCGGGTAGACGCTCAGGACCTAGTCCAACGATGCATTGGTTGCCAACTTTTTGCCAACCAAAGCCATATGCCACCCACCGCACTCCAAACTATCCCCATCACCTGGCCCTTTGCGGTCTAGGGGCTTGACATGGTCGGACCCCTTAGAGGTGGGACCCGTAAGAAAAAATACTTACTGTTCATGGTGGACAAGTTCTCCAAATGGATAGAAGCCAAGCCTGTTAAAACGGCCGAATCCGGACCTGTGATAAACTTCATATCCGGGGTCGTACACCGTTACGGCGTCCCCCACAGCATCATTACTGATAACGGCACAAACTTCACTGCCGACGAGGTAAAGCTCTGGTGCAAAAACATGGGCATGAAGCTCGACTATGCTTCTGTCTATCACCCACAAACTAACGGCCAGGTCGAATGTGCAAATGGTCTTATCATGAGCGGCATTAAACCCAGATTAATGCGGTCCCTCAAGGAATCTAACACGCACTGGGTAGAGGAGCTCGACTCCGTACTCTGGGGGTTGCGGCCACGCCAAATCGCACCATCGGATACACACCATTATTTATGGTGTACGGCGCAGAGGCAGTTCTGCCCTGCGACATAATTCATGACTCACCTCGAGTGCGCATGTACGAAGAAAGAGAAGCCGAGCTCGATCGGCAGGACAACTTGGACGCCTTGGAGGAGGACCGTGACGTGGCAAAAGCCCGTTCCGCATTCTATCAACAGCAGGCTTGAAGATATCAAAGCAGGGAAGTACGGGCCAAAAATTACAATGTTGGCGAACTAGTTCTACGCCTGCTGGACAAGAAAAAGGACAAACTCAAGCCCAAGTGGGAAGGTCCATTTATAATCGACCAAGTCCTGCCTGGTGGAGCGTACCGCCTGCGAGATGCGTCGGATAACCGACTCGAGCCGAACCCATGGAACGCCACCCGTCTCCGAAGATTCTATGCCTAGCGCCGGACTCCGTGTTCGTCTCCTTCCTCTGTCCATTTTTTACATTTTTCTGTCTTACATTTCTCTCATTCCCCTCTATTTCTTTTATAGCCCTTAAAGGCTCATCAAGTGACGCGCCACTCGTGCTCATTTAACCTCGGGGCTTCTTTAACAGAAGCTTATTTATACGGGCTTCACGCCCAACATATGTGTCAAACTTCCGCATGTACCTTTTTCTTCACCATTATATGCATCGATATGACTTAAGTTCTGGCCAAGCTGGGTTGCCTAGCTCCTGTGCTTACCCCTACGTTCCCGATTGTTCGGCTAGGCGGTAAAGGGATCACCTCTGCGATTGTTACTGCCGGGTCAGCCAGATGTGTACCTCAAACTGGGTGAAGCCGAAAGCTAGCGTTCTTAAGGGAATATTCGGTCGGTGAAATAAAAGATGATCTTTTTACTAATTTTATGCGCCCCCAGATGCTTTTTCTGCGTCTTTTTATGCAGTCCGGACATGCACTTTAGGGCATGCCTCCCCAGCGAAAGGAACCCCTAACGGAAGTATTCTCTCTGGAAGATGTTTCTTACTAACCATGTAATATAACATAACTAGTTGGGCACTTGTCTGATAAAGCACTAATGACCCCTACGCCTGGTCTCCACGCATACCCCGGTTCTTATATAACCGCGATGCTCAGGAGGTCCCCTTTGGCGCCCAAGGTTGAAGCGAAAAGGTCGGCATTGACAAACGATCTACAATCCAGCTAGAAGGCATTACACATGTCAATTCAAAATTATATAGTCATTCTGACTGATTGTATTCCTCTTCTATACCATCTAACAGGCTGTCTGTTTTACAGTCCTGCTGGGAATACTTCGCGGCCAACTCTACTTGGCTGTATACTAAGCTCACAGGGATCTCCTTCCCGTCAGGCCCCACTGGTCCGACCTCGGCCATGTGGTTTGGGTCAGACTTCGTAAAACAGATCTTCACCATGGCCCAGGCCTCCATAGCGCCTTGTCGGCAGGCCGATATCTTCCACAACCGGAAGCGCCGCCGAGCTCCCTTCAGCTTCTCCGCAAGCTCTCCAAGGCCCTCGGGCATGGAGTGGGCAGGCCATAAGGCTTGGGCAATGCCTCGCATCGCCTGCCGAATTCGCTCGTGTAGTTGCAGGAGTTCAGGAAGAAGGTCACTAGTAGAACCGGGCATCTCTTCTGCAGGATGACCTGTGAGCATACCTACAGACATTACTCTGTTAGTCGACTTCCTCGCCGAACTCTTTTTTTCAAAGGTTCGTTCAAGCACTTACTAAATATGCCGCGTCGAAGCCGTTGATTCTCCTTCGAGGAGTTCGACAGCTAGCCACGAACGTCTTTAAGTTCGACGTCCAGCTTGGTGTTGGCATTCTGAAGGTTATTCTTCTCTCGCCTCACCTTTGTCAACGTACTCTCACCGGCCTTTAACCGGCGTAAGAGTTGTTGCTTTTCCGGATCGAGTCCGGTGCCATCTGCAATACGATTTGTCAGATTTACACCCAAACCACACAATACTAATCTTTCGAAGTATATCTTACCTGAGGGGTCCCTTTGGGCTCCCCTGCTGCGGCTAGTGCGGCCTCTAGTTGAGCCTTGCACTTTTCAAGCTCCTGGGACAGTACGGTATTCTTCTCTGTAAGAACCTGCATATTAAATGATCCTTAAATCAGTTGCTTTAACTGTTTCAAGTCTCGGGGGCTACTGGTATATATATGTATTTGACCAAAATTTTCTTACCCGTATGTCTTTTACATACTGCTTCGTGGCTCTGGCTAAACCATTTTGAGCGGCACGGAGGTACGCATCTCCCAAATTAAAGGCATCTAAAGCCTCTTGGGAGAAACAAGCGTCGCGTAGAACTGTCCGACGACGCCTGTGGTTCATGGCACTCTCCACTTCAGAATTTGTTGCAGACAGCCTGTCCGCATCCTCTGTCGGAGGAGCGTCCGGTGCGCGCCTGGTGCTCGCCTCCGCTTCCTGGCCAGACGTTGGAGCCTGGCTGGTGGAGGCGCGATTGGCAACCTCTCCGGATATAGTCCGGTGAGGTCTCTTCGTCCTGAAGATAGCACGAACATTAATATGCCCTGACAAAATAACACCAGGGAAATAGAGGGTGTGCTATACCTTTGCGCCGGCATATCAGTCCGGACTACATTCCTTTTTGCCCCACGGGACCCTGTGGCCCCTCGTTGGCTAGCCGGCGCAGGTTCGGCCTCCCGCCTCGGAAATATCCCCTGTAAAACACGGTTTTCGTTAGAAACACTGGAATACGAGAAAATGGAATCTCTCTCAAGGGAATAAAACTCCGGTTTCTGTCACCTGGGAGGCCGGGATTAACCCGGGGTAATCAGCCGTAATGGCTACCAAGGTATTGTCCTTGCTTAGCTGATGGAACACCCCGTCGATAAGCTCCACTGATATATCCGGATCCTCTTCGGATCGCATTGAAGTCGTTAGACCACATATCTAAACATGGGAGTATAAAACAAACGGGCAAACGAAATTGCTCACTTACCCAACTTAGAGGATCGTACATAGTAAATCCGGCCCGCGGGTTGACGCGGAGGAATTCCTCCTTTTCTCCCTTGCAGAGGGAGGACAAGATCTTTACTAGGGCGGCAGCCGAGGCCGGCCCCTTACGACCATAACGGGTGGCATCATCCTCCCCGTTGAAATCCCACATGGGGTGGCCTCTATATTGAAGCGGCTGCACCCCCCGCATAATGCATGCGGCCATGACTCCGATCATGGTTAGTCCAGAATGAGCTAACAGTCTTATCCGTCCCATCAGTTAAAGGACGTCTCTGTCGCTTTCTCTCTGAGAGCTCCGCGGACGCCAGCTTAAGCGTTTCTTCAATGGAGCACTGTTGAACTCAGGAAGACCGACCCGGATAGGGTCCGGTAGCGGGACGTCATCTATGTAAAACCATTCCGAAGGCCAGTCCTCAGACGCCTTCTTTGGGGTTCCGGATAGGTATCTGGTCCCGGCGATGCGCCATACTTCGGCTCCGCCCACTTGATATATAGACCCCTCTTGGGAACGGGGCGCAAGGCAGAACAACCTCTTCCACAGCGCGAAATGAGCCTCAACGCCTAAAAATAGCTCGCAAAGGGCGACGAAACCCGCAATATGCAATACGGAGGCGGGCGTGAGATTGTGAAGCTGGAGGCCGTAGAACTCCAAGAGCCCGCAGAGAAATGCATGAATTGGAAATCCCAGTCCCCTTATTAGATAGGGGACAAGGCACACCCGCTCTCCTTTAGAGGGATTGGGGGTGCTCTTCGCTTGTTTTCCGCCGTTGTAGGTGGCGAGACCGGCTCGGACCGGGACCATGTATGCCTGAGGGAGAAATCCCTTGGCCTGAAGCGACACTAACTCGCTATGCGGGATGGTGCAACTCTCCCAGTCCCCGGGTTTAGGACCGGAGGGGCGAGGGGAGAAGCTGCGACGGCTGGCCATGTTGGAATGGACCTTTTTGCTGGGAGCGCTCTGATGATAACTCGCAGAGAGGAGAAGATGCGGTTTGGATCTAAATGCCCATCCCGTTAAATAGGCGGCTCATTTGTACGGCCAGGGGTGTGAATGTAAAAACACCCCAGCTTTTCGCATGTGTTTGACACGTGGAAGACAGTCATTATTGGGCGTGGAAGCCGAGGAGTGCTACATTACAAAAATCGGGCGTTATTCCTATAGGTACACAGGATTTGGAGAAGAACCCGCCTTGCAATGCCAAACAATCTGCGCGCCGGACTCGTCGTCATTGAAGCCTGGTTCGGGGGCTACTGAGGGAGTCCTGGATTAGGGGGTGTTCGGGTAGCCGGACTATACCTTCGCCGGACTCCTGGACTATGAAGATACAAGATTGAAGACTCCGTCCCGTGTCCGGATGGAACTTTCCTTGGCGTGGAAGGCAAGCTTGGCGATGCGGATATTCAGGATCTCCTACCATTGTAACCGACTCTGTGTAACCCTAACCCTATCCGGTGTCTATATAAACCGGAGGGTTGTAGTCCGTAGGACAATCAACTCCATACACAACCATCATACCATAGGCCAGCTTCTAGGGTTTAGCCTCCTTGATCTCGTGGTAGATCTACTCTTGTACTACCCATATCATCAATATTAATCAAGGAGGAGTAGGGTATTACCTCCATCGAGAGGGCCCGAACCTGGGTAAAAACATCGTGTCCCTTGTCTCCTGTTACCATCCGGCCTTGATGCACAGTTCGGGACCCCCTACCCAAGATCCGCCGGTTTTGACACCAACAAGGGGGTATTCATTTTTTTTGTGCTTAATAAGGAGGCACTTCCTTGCGTGCGAAGATATAGCTGGTGGGTCCGAGCTGTCAGCGGCGGTAATGTTTTTTTCGCAAAATATAGAGGCCCTTTCGGTGGGTCCTTGATGTCAAGTGGAGAAATCCTTAGTTTGCACGTAATAAGGAGGCATTTCCTTGCTTGCGGCCGTGGACCCAGCTGTCGGCCTCTCCACGTAAAGTCCACTTCAGATGCATGTCGGTCGTTGACCACGTTGACCAGGCCACGCCGAGAGCACCAGGGCGGTGGACGACGGCGAGGCCTAGGAAGGGAACGACACGGAGGCAGGGAAGACTCGGCAGTTGTTTCCCACGCGGAGGGGAGTACGACTGTACGAGGCCTCGCCGTCGCCGGAGAATAACAGGAGGTGTGGGTGAGTAGAGGGATGGCTAGGCCAGCGATGGGAGTACAATGGGGCGGTGAGGCCTGCGCGGCAGCAGAGCCAACCGCGTTGAGGAGGGAGTAGGCAGTCCCGCTGGCGCCTGTTTGAGCGGCTGGAGCAGGAAGAGCAGAGATTGAAGAAGCACGACGGTCGTTGGATGGCCATCCAACAGTCAGTGCTTGTGCGTCAACCTTTTTTTATGAAAGCCTCAAATCTGTGGGAAACAGCATACGGCCCATCTGCCATTATTTCTAATAATTTACAACCCATTTGCTAATTATTAAGGTTTTTTTGGAGCCCATATTCTTTTTGTTAGCATTAAAGCCCATATTGTGGCCACGGTTAAAAAATTATACGAAATTTTGCATATTTCGGTGCGGTCCGAACTGTTTTTAATCCCGAAATTTCAACTCACATTCAAACTGATTTTAAAAATAAATGTATATCAATATAAAATCCAACGAATTCTCCACGCATAAAAATTAATGTAATTTCAAATCTCGAAATGAAAAAAAGATATTTAAAACTAATTGCCAGTTTGATGTGTTTTAAAAATGTACTGCCCATTTCTCATTACTGATGGGCCATTTTCTCGGCCAGCCGAATGAAAGCTCTCCTCCTCGTCTTGAAAGATTTGCAGCCCAACAGGCCTGACAAAGCGACTTACTTGGCAAATCACAAAAATACTGGGCTGTGGCCGTGGACCCAGTTGTCAGCCTCTCCACGTATAGTACTCTTCCGATGGAATGCCTTTGACCACGTTGACCACGTCGCGCCGAGAGCACCAAGGCGATGGACGACAGCGAGGCCTAGGAAGGGGCCGACGCGGAGCCGGGGAAGACCCGGCAGTGGATGCCCATGTGGAGAGGAGTACGAGGGTTCACTGGTTCGGCTGCGGTGTGAGGCTGCCGTCACCGCAGGGCCTGGCTAGCGGTGGGAGTAGTAGGGGGCGATGAGGCCTCATCGGCAGTACAGCCGGCCACTGGAGGCAGGAGCAGGCGGTCTCCCCGGCGCTGGTTTGGGCGGCTGGTGCAAGAAGAGCAGCGATTGAAGAAGCAGCAGGACCGTTCGATTCCAATCCAGCGGTTACTGCTGCTAGAATCGTTTGTTGACAAATTTGACAAGCCCTGCTTACGCGTCAACTTAGTAGGCCCACAGGTTAGCCTCTCAACCGGTGCGCCCCAAATGTCAGTGGGAGGAATCATTTTTTTCGCGTAATAAGGAGGCAGTTGATTGCGTGCGGCCAGGCCAGCGGAGGGAGTAGGGTGGGCCGGGGAAGCCTGCGCGGCATCACAGCAGGCCACAAGAGGAGGCGTCGGCCGTTGGATGGACATCCAACACTAACTGCTGCTAGAATCGTGTGTTCACTGACAAAGCCTTGCGTAAACAAGTCAGCCTCGAAATTCGTGGCCTGTACAACCCATTTGCTATTATTTTTATAATTTTTACTCAATTTCTAATTCATATGGAATTTATTGCAGCTCGTTTTCCATTTTTAGAATTGCTGGCCATTTTCTGGTCAGTACCAGGGTCAAAAAATTAACTAAATATGTGGGAAATTTTGAAAATTCGCAAATTTTTGCTGGGGAACGAAATATTCTTAATCCAAAAATTAATAGCCATAGTAAAATAAATTTAAAAATAAATTAGTACTATGTCATGTTAAATCCAATGCAATACGTATAAGATATCAGTGAAGAACAAAAAAAATTTATATCCCATTTGCTATAAATATATTGGAATTTTCAACCCATTTTGATAACTTTTAACAGACATTGACCATACTCTTAAGCTAGGCCGGAATGCATCCCTCCTCGTCTTGAAAGATTTGCAGCCCAGTAATTCGGAGAAAACAAATAGGCCTAGCTTGGGTATTCTTCAAAAAGAAATACTGGGCTAGCTATTTTCCCAAAGAACTGGTGCATGAGCATTTAGCTTTATTTATTTATTTATTTACTTATTTATGTTTAGGGGACCATGAGCATGTACCTAGGCCGGATTCATGTGAGAGCCTCCCTTCTAGTTAATTATGGGCTTCTCTATTGGGCCTTCATCAGTGGGCTGCATGTTATCAACAAGTGGAAAATGTGTTCCGAGTTTCAAAAAAAATGTGTTCCGTATGATAAATAGTATGCGCTACGTACGGTACGGGGCACTAAAGGATCGAACCGTGCAACGACTTCCAAAAAATTGTGTTTGTCGTTCTAACAACACATTTATTCAACCAACAGTCGAAATATACTACTAATTGTATATTGAAAACAACAGCAGCAGCAAACAGACGAAATATACTACTGATTGTACATTTCTGCTTAGTAGGCCCACAAGTCAGTCAGCAAATCTAACGGGTCCCAGCTGTCAACGGGATGAATAATTTTTTTCGCAAAACAAGGAGGACTTCCTTCCGTGCGAAGATACAGCCGGTGGGTCCCAGCTGTCAGGTGGAGGACACATTTTTTTCAGCTTAATAAGGAGGAACTTTCCTTGCGTGCGACCATGGACCTCGTAGGTCCTAGCTGCCAGGCTCTCCATGTAAAGTCCTCTTCCGATGACTCTCGTTTGTTGACCAGGCCGCACCGAACGCAGCGAGGCGGTGGACGACGGCGAGGCCCCGGACGGGAACGACTCGGAGATGGGAAAACGCGGCAGTGGAGTTGCAGATTGAGAGGAGGAGAAGGGTTATAACTGGTTCTGTTGCGGCGTGGGGCTGTAGTCTGTGGAGAATAACAGGAGGTGTCGAGGGGTGGAGGGATAGCCTGGTCGGCGGTGGGGTAGCGCTTCGCAGCGATGCGTGCTAAGCAGAGCCGCTACCCGCCGGAGGCCGGACCAGGCGGTCCCGGCGACGCTGGAGGAAGAAGACGAGAGATTGAAGGTGCATGCAGGCCGTTGGATATAAATCTAATGGCTGTGGATGACACAATCATTTGTTGACCAAGTTGACAATGCCCTGCGTAGGCTTCGACCTATTGGCCCACATGTCAGCCTGCAAAAATGTGGCATATATTTAACCCATGTTTTCTAGAATGTACAGTTCATTTGCTGGGCTGGGTGACAAATAATTTCGCGTCAATGAGGCCCATTTATATTTTCTAAGAAATCCCAGCCCATTTGCACTTCCTTGAAATACACGTATTAGGTGGGCTCGTTATATCTACGTATAATGTTATGTTAGAAGGAGCAATTAATATCAAAGAATAAACCGGAGAGGCACATTTTATATATATATATATATATATATATATATATGTATATATATATATATATATATATATATATAATTAAGAAATTAGCGAGTTATTGCTCAAAATAAAAATGAGCGCGTTATTATTAAATTGGTCCTTAAAATCTTCGCAATCACCAGGATTTTCCTTGCGTGTGAGTCAAAAACAACAAGGATTTTCCTTGCCAACTTCCGTTAAACATTTACTTTTATAAGTTGGGATGTTTTTATAATGTATATATAATTCTCTATAAAATATACAATAATAGTAATAATATAAATATATATAATGTGGTTAGAAGGGAAAACATAAATTGGACACTGCATTACTTTTATAAGAGACCTGCGTTTTATACCCCACAGTAGGCATACTAACAAGTTCACACACAAATACAACAGAAAAGGTAAACATTCATATCAAACTCAAGCTCACAGGACACGTTCATATCCATAGCCAACATTCACAATCAATAACTCAAAAGATTCATATATACACAAGCTCAGCATATCTATGCATCCAAATGATTGATAGATCACACGACAATATTCATACATAATTTACAAAAAGATTCAGATATACACATGTTCAGTATGTTTATGCATCCCAATGATTGAGATCACAGCCAATATGATCCATGGACGAACTTTAATTACCTAGGGTACAAACTGGTAAATAGTGTTCAATCGGAGGTACTTCTTGCTAAAATTAGTTCTTGTACGAGTAAAGTTTCGAGTACATAAGAGGCAGCACAGACAATCTGAACTTTGTTTGTAGGTTTATCCTTAAATAGTGGCCTCGTGCCGAGGGAGGTTTGAGCAACTTGGCCACTCCTTTCATCCAACCAGTTTACTGGCTCATCTTGGTCCTGTACCTCGCCAAAATTCTACATTGCAGACGAGAAAGGAGGCGGTTGAGAAAATGAACCACCCAAATTTTTTATGCAGTTCAACTGAAATGGAGCATCCTTGGCGTGCAGACTGATTAAGTGCCAGATGAATATACGCGTCAACCAACTTGTCTGGAATCTTTAGTCTCCATGCCATATAGTTCGCTACCATATGTGCCGATAACCAAAAGGCACAAGTTGGGACCAAAGACTGGACTGCGTTTTTCTGGGCTATGCACCAAGCAATATTTTTTGCGTTCACTCTCCTAATACTTGGAGTTTGACAATTGGTTTACGCCGGTTGATACTCGAATGAATATAGGCACTTCTTGTCAACATCGTCCGTGATAGCCCTTCCGTAAAAGGGTCTGCCAGATTCTTAGCCATCTGGAGATAATCCAACGCTATTACTCCGGAGTTTCTTGATTTTCTAACATATTTCAATCTTCTTCTTATGTGCTTTGTGGATTTCATGTTGTCCTTTGAACTCTTAGCCTTAACAATTGGTTAACGCCGGTTGATACTCGAATGAATATAGGCACTTCTTGTCAACATCGATGCTTGTCTGAGTGAACTTTGGAGTACATAGCAGCAACATAAGTACCTGTCCATCTGATCATTTTGTGCAGTTCTACTGAAATCACCCGATGTAATGATTTGCGTGCGAGTTCAGGCTCCAAATTACTCCTCTATGAAATCGGCAAACAGTAGCACAATACCAAATTACCAATACATATGACAGGCACAATAATCAGGATAAAGAGCAGTACTAACTTGTGTCAGGTAGCGTATCAATTACTATTTCCTTTGACTCGAGGCCGAGATAAGCCAAGCGACTGATAGCAAAGGAAGAAAGCATGCGGAGTCTAGCGACTGACAACAAAGGACGGAAGCTGTCGAGGCAATGAAGCACCCAAAGTTTTTGTGCAGTTCCACCAAAATCGAGCATCCCTGTTGGCACATATATTGAGAGAGTGAGATTACTGTAATAGTGGGACTAGTTTATGAAACATACACTAACAAATAGAAGCACCCTCATTATCTTAATGGGTAAAGTTAGCAACATAGTAGTCTTTCTTAAAGAGAGGTATTAGTTTATTTAATCAGTGCCAATTAGCTCAACTCAACACTCAAAGCATTACCATTTATCATAGGTTGCAAAACTTTAATGTGCAAAGATAAAGGAGTTTCTCATGACAATAGCATGATATGTCTCCAACGTATCTATAATTTTTGATTGCTCCATGCTATATTATCTACTGTTTTAGGAAATATTGGGCTTTATTATCCAGTTTTATACTATTTTTGGGACTAACCTATTAACCGGAGGCCCAGCCCAGATTTGTTGTCTTATGCCTATTTCTGTGTTTCGAGGAAAAGGAATATCAAACGGAGTCCAAACAGAAAAATCCTTTTTGGAACGTGATTTTCTCACCGGATAAGACCCAGGAAACTTGGAGTGCACGTCAGAAGATACGGGAGCTGCCCACGAGGGTGGGGGGCACGCCCGCCTGCCTCGTGGGGCCCCGTCGCTCCCCCGACGTACCACTTTCACCCATATATACTGTCGTACCCTAAAACTTCCAGAACAGAGATTAGATCGGGAGTTCCGCCACCGCATGCCTCTGTAGCCACCAAAAACCTAATCGGGACCCTGTTCCGGCACCCTGCCGGAGGGGGGGAACCCTCACTGGTGGCCATCTTCATCATCTCGGCGCTCTCCATGACGAGGAGGCAGTAGTTCACCCTCGGGGCTGAGGGTGTGTACCAGTAGCTATGTGTTTGATCTCTCTCTCTCTCTCTCTCTCTCTCTCTCTCTCGTGTTCTTGATTTGGCACGATCTTGATGTATCGCGAGCTTTGCTATTATAGTTGGATCTTATGTTTCTTCTCCCCTCTTCTCTCTTGTAATGGATTGAGTTTTCCCTTTGAAGTTATCTTATCGGATTGAGTCTTTAAAGATTTGAGAACACTTGATGTATGTCTTGCCGTGCGTATCTGTGGTAACAATGGGATATCACGTGCCACTTGATGCATGTTTTGGTGACCAACTTGCAGGTTCCGCCCATGAACCTATGCATAGGTTTTGCCACACGTTTTCGTCGTGATTCTCCGGTAGAAACTTTGGGCACTCTTTGAGGTTCTTTGTGTTGGATTGAGTAGATGAATTGAGATTGTGTGATGCATATCGTATAATCATACCCACGGATACTTGAGGTGACATTGGAGTATCTAGGTGACATTAGGGTTTTGGTTGATTTGTATCTTAAGGTGTTATTCTAGTACAATCTCTAGGGTTGTTTGTGACACTTATAGGAATAGCCCAACGGATTGATTGGAAAGAATAACTTTGAGGTGGTTTCGTACCCTACCATAATCTCTTCGTTTGTTCTCCGCTATTAGTTGCTTTGGAGTGACTGTTTGTTGCATGTTGAGGGATAGTTATGTGATCCAATTATGTTATTATTGTTGAGAGGACTTACACTAGTGAAAGTATGATCCCTAAGCCTTGTTCACTATCATTGCAATACCGTTTACGCTCACTTTTACCGCTTGCTACCTTGCTGTTTTTATATTTTCAGTTTACAAAAACCCATAAATACCGTCCATATTGCACTTGTATCACCATCTCTTCGCCGAACTAGTGCACCTATACAATTTACCATTGTATTGGGTGTGTTGGGGACACAAGAGACTCTTTGTTATTTGGTTGCAGGGTTGTTTGAGAGAGACCATCTTCATCCTACGCCTCCCGCGGATTGATAAACCTTAGGTCATCCACTTGAGGGAAATTTGCTACTGTCCTACAAACTTGTGCACTTGCAGGCCCAACAACGTCTACAAGAAGAAGGTTGTGTAGTAGACATCAAGCTCTTTTCTGGCACCGTTGCCGGGGAGGTGAGTGCCTGAAGGTATATCTTTAGATCTTGCAATCAAATCTTTTTGTTTGTTGTTTTAGCACTAGTATAGTTTATAAAAGAAAACTAAAAAAATGGAATTGAGTTTGTCTCATACGCTTCACCTCTTTAATATCTTTCGTGAGTATGATGGGAAGGAAAATTGTGCCAAAGTGTTAGAAGAAGAATGCATTAAAATGTGTGGCACTAAATATTTATATGATGATCATGATTGCAATGTTGTTAGTATGAATTCCTTGAATATCCAAGATGCTAATGATATGCAAAGCCACAATCTTGGGGAAGCTATGTTTGATGAAGATGATATTTTTTGCCCCCCAAGCTTTGATGAGCAAATTTACTATGATGAAAGCATGCCTACTATCTATGATGATTATTGTGATGACACCTATATTATAAAGAATAATGGTAACCATGAAACTTGTCATCTTGATCTTAATTTTCCATCACATGATAATTATTTTGTCGAGTTTGCTCCCACTACTATTCATGAGAAGAAATTTGCTTATGTGGAGAGTAGTGAAAATTCTATGCTAGTAGATCATGAAAAGAATGTTTTAGGTGCTGGTTATATTGTTGAATTCATTCATGATGCTACTGAAAATTATTATGAGGGAGGAACATATGCTTGTAGGAATTGCAATAATATCAAGTTTCCTCTCTATGTCCTTAAAATTTTGAAGTTATGCTTGTCTTACCTTCCTATGCAAGTTGATTATTGTTCCCATAAGTTGTTTGCTCACAAAATCCCTATGCATAGGAAGTGGGTTAGACTTAAATGTGCTAGTCATATTCTTCATGATGCTCTCTTTATGTTTCAATTCCTATCTTTTATGTGAGTATCATTGAAATCATCATGCCTAGCTAGGGGCGTTAAACGATAGCGCTTGTTGGGAGGCAACCCAATTTTATTTTAGTTTCTTACTTTTTGGTTCTGTTTAGGAATAAATAATCCATATAGCTTCTGTTTAGATGTGGTTTATGTTTTAATTAGTGTTTGTGCCAAGTAGAACCTTTGGGAAGACTTGGGTGAAGTTTTTATGATCATGCTGTAAAAAAACAGAAACTTTAGCGCTCACGAGGTTAGCTAGAACTTTTTACTGGAGAGTGCTATTTAGTTGATTATTTTTGAAGATTATTACTAGAAAAATTCCTCAGGTCCACCAACTTATTTTAGAATTTTTGGAGTTCCAAAAGTTTGCATTAGTTACAGATTACTACAGATTGTTCGGTTTTTGACAGATTCTGTTTTTTGTGTGTTGTTTGCTTATTTTGATGACTCTATGGCTAGTAAAAGAGTTTATAAACCATAGAGAAGTTGTAATATAGTAGGTTTAACACCAATATAAATAAAGAATGAGTTCATTACAGTACCTTGAAGTGGTGTTTTGTTTTCTTTCGCTAACGGAGCTCACGAGTTTTCTGTTAAGTTTTGTGTTGTGAAGTTTTCAAGTTTTGGGTAAAGATTCGATGGACTATGGAATAAGAAGTGGCAAGAGCCTAAGATTGGGGATGCCCAAGGCACCCCAAGGTAATATTCAAGTATAACCAAGCGTCTAAGCTTGGGGATGCCCCGGAAGCCATCCCCTCTTTCGTCTTCGTTCATCGGTAACTTTACTTGGAGCTATATTTTTATTCACCACATGATATGTGTTTCGCGAGCGTCATGTCATTTTATTTTGTTTAGCTTTGCTTGCTGTTTGAATAAAGTACCAAGATCTGAAATACTTAAATTTTAGAGAGTCTTCACATAGTTGCATAATTATTCAACTACTCATTGATCTTCACTCATATCTTTTGGAGTAGTTTGTTGTTGCTCTAGTGCTTCACTCATATCTTTTAGAGCACGTTGGTAGTTTTATTTTTAAGAAATAGATGAACTCTCATCCTTCACTTAGATCATTTTGAGAGTCTTAAATAGCATGGTAATTTTCTCAAAATCCTAATATGCTAAGCATAAAAGATTTGTAAGAATTCTTATGACAGTGTTGAATACAAAGAGAAGTTTGATGAATGATGAGTGTTTTGAGATATGGAGGTAGTGATATCAAAGTTGTTCTAGTTGAGTAATTGTGAATTTGAGAAGTGCTTGAGTTAAAGTTTGCAAGTCCCGTAGCATGCATGTATGGTTAACATTATGCAACAAATTTGAAACATGAGGTGTTATTTGATTGTCCTCCTTATGAGTGGCGGTCGGGGACGAGCGATGGTCTTTTCCTACCAATCTATCCCCCTAGGAGCATGCGCGTAGTGCTTTGGTTTTTGATGGCTTGTAGATTTTTGCAATAAGTATATGAGTTCTTTATGACTAATGTTGAGTCCATGGATTATACGCACTCTCACCCTTCCATCATTGCTAGCCTCTTCGGTACCGTGCATTGCCCTTTCTCACATTGAGAGTTGGTGCAAACTTCGGCGGTGCATCCAAACCCCGTGATATGATACGCTCTTTCACACATAAACCTCCTTATATCTTCCTCAAAACAGCCACCATACCTACCTATCATGGCATTTCCATAGCCATTCCGAGATATATTGCCATGCAACTTTCCACCGTTCCGTTTATTATGACACGCTCCATCATTGTCATATTGCTAGCATGATCATGTAGTTGACATCAGTGGCGGATCCAGGACCCAGGCCGGGGGGGCCTGGGCCTGGGGCATGAAGAATAATCACAGGCTTGACTATAACATCTCATGTACTGTAACGACACTGTTGCGTACTGTAGCAGCCTGGGGCCCGGGCCTTGGCCCAATTCTAGCTCCGCCCCTGGTTGACATCGTATTTGTGGCAAAGCCACCGTTCATAATTCTTTCATACATGTCACTCTTGATTCATTGCATATCCCGGTACACCGCCGGAGGCATTCATATAGAGTCATACTTTGTTCTAGTATCGAGTTGTAATCATTGAGTTGTAAATAAATAGAAGTGTGATGATCATCATTCAATAGAGCATTGTCCCAAAAAAAGAGAAAGGCCAAATAAAAAAAAGAAGGCCCGAAAAAAGAAAATAAAAGGGGCAATGCTACTATCCTTTTACCACACTTGTGCTTCAAAGTAGCACCATGTTCTTCATATAGCGAGTCTCCCATATTGTGCTTCAAAGTAGCACCATAACCTTCATGATAGAGAGTCTCTTGTTTTATCACTTTCATATACTAGTGGGAACTTTTCATTATAGAACTTGGCTTGTATATTCCAACGATGGGCCTCCTCAAGTGCCCTAGGTCTTCATGAGCAAGCAAGTTGGATGCACACCCACTAGTTTCTTTTGTTGAGCTTTCATACATTTGTAGCTCTAGTGCATCCGTTGCATGGCAATCCCTACTCCTCGCATTAACATCAATCGATGGGCCTCTCCATAGCCCGTTGATTATCCTCGTTGATGTGAGACTTTCTCCTTTTTGTCTTCTCCACATAACCCCCATCATCATATTCTATTCCACCCATGGTGCTATATCCATGGGTCGCGCTCATGTATTGCGTGAGGGTTTATGAGTTTGGGATTATTAAAGTATGAAACAATTGCTTGGCTTGTCATCGGGGTTGTGCATCATGAGAGAATTCTTGTGTGACGAAAGTGGAGCATGACTAAACTATATGATTTTGTAGGGATGAACTTTCTTTGGCCATGTTATTTTGAGAAGACATAATTGCTTAGTTAGTATGCTTGAAGTATTATTACTTTGATGTCAATATGAACTTTTGTCTTGAATCTTTCGAATCTGAATATTCATATCACAAGTGAGAAGAATTATATTGAAATTATGCCAACTAGCATTCCACATCAAAAATTATCTTTTTTATCATTTACCTACTCGAGGATGAGCAGGAATTAAGCTTGGGGATGCTTGATACGTCTCCAACGTATCTATAATTTTTGATTGCTCCATGCTATATTATCTACTGTTTCAGGCAATATTGGGCTTTATTATCCAATTTTATATTATTTTTGGGACTAACCTATTAACCGGAGGCCCGCCTAGATTTGCTGTCTTATGCCTATTCCAGTGTTTTGAGGAAAAGGAATATCAAACGGAGTCCAAACAGAAAAAATCCTTTTTGGAACGTGATTTTCTCACTGGATAAGACCCAGGAAACTTGGAGTGCACGTCAGAAGATACATGAGCTGCCCACGACGGGGGGGGGCGCCCACCTGCCTCGTTGGGCCCCCGTGGCTCCCCCGACGTACCTATTTCACCCATATATACCGTCGTACCCTAAAACTTCCAAAACAGAGATTAGATCAGGAGTTCCACCGCCGCAAGCCTCTGTAGCCACCAAAAACCTAATCGGGACCCTGTTCCGGCACACTGCCGGAGGGGGGAACCCTCACCGGTGGCCATCTTCATCATCCCGGCGCTCTCCATGACGAGGAGGGAGTAGTTCACCCTCGGGGCTGAGGGTACGTACCAGTAGCTATGTGTTTGATCTCTCTCTCTCTCTCTCGTGTTCTTGATTTGGCACGATCTTGATGTATCACGAGCTTTGCTATTATAGTTGGATCTTATGTTTCTTCTCCCCCTCTTCTCTCTTGTAATGGATTGAGTTTTCCCTTTAAAGTTATCTTATCGGATTGAGTCTTTAAAGATTTGAGAACACTTGATGTATGTCTTGTCGTGCGTATCTGTGGTGACAATGGGATATCATGTGCCACCTGATTTATGTTTTGGTGACCAACTTGCGGGTTCCGCCCATGAACCTATGCATAGGGGTTGGCACACGTTTTCGTCGTGATTCTCCGGTAGAAACTTTGGGCACTCTTTGAGGTTCTTTGTGTTGGATTGAGTAGATGAATTGAGATTGTGTGATGCATATCGTATAATCATGCCCATGGATACTTGAGGTGACATTGGAGTATCTAGGTGACATTAGGGTTTTGGTTGATTTGTATCTTAAGGTGTTATTCTAGTACGAACTCTAGGGCTGTTTGTGACACTTATGGGAATAGCCCAACAGATTGATTGGAAAGAATAACTTTGAGGTGGTTTCATACCCTACCATAATCTCTTTGTTTGTTCTCCGCTATTAGTTGCTTTGGAGTGACTCTTTGTTGCATGTTGAGGGATAGTTATGTGATCCAATTATGTTATTATTGTTGAGAGGACTTACACTAGTGAAAGTATGAACCCTAGGCCTTATTCACTATCATTGCAATACCATTTACGCTCACTTTTACCGCTTGCTACCTTGCTGTTTTTATATTTTCAGTTTACAAAAACCCATAAATACCATCCATATTGCACTTGTATCACCATCTCTTCGCTGAACTAGTGCACCTATACAATTTACCATTGTATTGGGTATGTTGGGGACACAAGAGACTCTTTGTTATTTGGTGGCAGGGTTGTTTGAGAGAGACCATCTTCATCCTACGCCTCCCGCGGATTGATAAACCTTAGGTCATCCACTTGAGGGAAATTTGCTACTGTCCTACAAACCTGTGTACTTGCAGGCCCAACAACGTCTACAAGAAGAAGGTTGTGTAGTAGACATCATAGCACGATACAAATAGAGATGATAGCAAACTAATATGGATGAAGGCCTTAGGCCCGTACCAACCTGAGAAAAAAAGCTTATTCATGTAGTCCCATAAGAGATGATAAAGCACTCACTGGAATCACACAATAGTATATATTTTTGTGCACTTCAAATGTATGGTTGAAATCTCTCTTGTTTACCAGTGCTGAGATTATATCGAAAGATTATCAAGAACTTCCAGCAGAGTTAAAGCACTGGTTGGGATACAGTTCATTGTATTGTCTTGTGTAGTTCCATTTAATGTATGATTGGCACAACATGATCCCTATTTGCACAAGTAGGAACAAGGTGAAACCTTCATTAGCTTAGTGAGAAAGGATAGGAAGACATTAGCATATTACTCAACCAGTAGCATCAAATTCATGATTGACAATACGCAAAACATTGCCTCATTGAACCAATGGCAATAAATTGACATGCAAAACAATAGCACTATTATGTCATGACACTAATAATATTCCCTCCCTGCTCCACCACATGATTCACCTCCATAGACAAACATACACACGTACATGATTCAACATAGGGTCCTACTAAAGATTTGTTTAACTCCAACGGGAAAATTAGGCAGTAATAAATTAGTGGTACTTAAGTACTCCTAATTAATTAAGTGAGACAGCAGAAGTGGAAGGGCTCCCTGGAGGATCGTCTCACATGTAAGGTAGTCATTGCCGAAGCCCTTGAATGGCCTCGACTGAGGCCTCTGGCTTCAGCAAGATCGCCTTGGCACTGTTTATTCTTCTTCTTCTTCTTCCTCTTCATGCTCTGTTTCTCTTTCTCCTCACCAGCTGGTGAAACCAAGTACATGATTGGCCTTCTAATTCAGAATTGGTTTTGTTAGTGAGGGAGTACAAGTGTACTAGTAAAAAACGACATTATTTTCTCATGGCAGTCGGAAAATAGAGATGAACACATGGATTAAATATCATTCTTACCTAAAGGAAGGTTATAACAGTGGCATGGCTTCATTTAAACCAGGGACATTAGATTAAGAACAGCTAAGGCTGCGTTCGGTTCACAGGTTTGGTGCAGGATTTTCGTAGGAACATATTCCTACGGTATTCTTTCCCTTCCAACCGTTCGGAACACGGGAAAGGTGAATAGTGTTTCATAGGAAAGTTGGTCTGGTAGTACTGATTCCATAGGATTAGAAACATCCATGCGTTGCTCATTTTTTGGGCGGAAGCCCGAGGCAGGCGCTCGCTGCCATGCGTTAGACAGGTTGCTGTGCTGTGTTGCCGGAATAGAAAAATCAACCTATGTGTGGTACGTGAGGTGAGGACAAGAGTAGTCACTGTGCAGCTGAATAAACAAATAGCATCTCATACTTTCAAGCATGCTACTCTAAAAAAACAAATATGTACATTTCGTAGTCCATCCGAACACATTCTCTTGAGAGTTTCCTCCAGTTCGTTGTTCCATAGTTTTATACCTATATTCCTTTCCTATTCCTCTATTTTCATAAAGACCTATGTTTTCTTCCCCTTTATTTCGAACGGAGCCTAAATACTTGGTATAAGGGAATGGGACAGTGGGTGCACCAGCAGTCCAGCACCATGTACGTAAACAGGGGCATAAAGTGGTGATTCATAGTTTGTTGCCCCGAGAAACAAACATCCGAGAAACATATCTGGCTTGGTCCCATGTTTGTTCAGTCTATCCACCTACTCCTATGTGCGGATAGCAAATCTAGTCCTGGTCATACCACTGTGTACAACGTTACCCCTGTATTTCCCTTTTCGACCAAGAGACCGGTTGGATGACCAGTATGTACTACTTTCACCCCCTTTCCTTCCTGTTTGTACCAAGTCTGATGTACATACTAAATTCCCCCACCCCCACCTTATTTCTTGTTTGAACCAAGTAGTACAAGATTCGACTCCATGAAGTAGCTTTACCTCTAACAATAGAAGAAGAAAAATATGTGACATTGGACCATCCGATCGAGAGGGGATGAGAGGTAGAAAATGATGCACATGCAGCGACGTAGCGAGCTGGGGAAGTAGAGCTAAGGCGGTTTCGAACGAAGATATACCTGAAGGTCATCGGGATGTGGATAGGTGGGCGGCGGGAGGCCGGATCCGCCAACAGGCAACGACGAAGGGATCGGAGGACCTTCCGCACTGGTGCTCGGCCAGAGATAACGGTGGGGCCGGCAGTGGGTCTCCTCCCTCGCTGTCGACGACGGCCTAAACGCTGCCCCTCCTCCCCTTCACCGGCGGAGGGGGATACGTCCGGATCTGTAACCAGCAGTGAGGATAAAAAGCCAGTGTTTTTTGAAGGGAGAAAGACAGTGTTACTACCCCTATCTTGTTTAGATCTGGAGAGGATGAGAGTGTGTGAATAGAGCAACCCTAGCAAGCAAGCGCGGAGGCTCCGGCCTATATATACGTAGTGAGCAACCCTAGAAAGCAACCCTAGCAAGCAAGCAACCCCTATCTTCATCAACTCGTACAAGACCGAGAAATTTGATTACTACAACACCCTATCCCTCACGGACTGAGCTCCGGTGCCTTAACGGCACCTACCTTTGGCTGCATGACAGGAGGGCCAACCACCTGTTGGGCCCACCTGTCATAGACGCAAAGGTAGGAGCAGTAAGTAGAAGCTTTCGCTACACGCTATCCCTCCCGCACGAGGTGGACGGACATGCAACAGTGGATTCGATACTATAGAAGTAGGAGTAACATCATTGTTCGTCTTCTCGAAGAGGCGAAGAACCAAGCGCAACTCGAACGTGGCTGTTGCGAACGCTCGCGTGGTGCGGTTCCTTGGAGTACTAGCCAGGCTCTTGCATGAGACAAAATTGCTATTGTTTAACAATTAAACTCCATTATCCATTGGTTGATACTCATTCTACATAGGTCCACGCGCTTAGCACCGTTTCCTCCTGGGGTCACCAATGTTTATTTGCTAATTAATAGCATTGCATGCAATGAACTAGCCATTGCAAGTCATTAAAAGCATGCACACCTCTCATCTCTTATTGGTTGATATGTCAAGAAACAAGAAACAAGGTAGAAGTTAGTGCACCGCGCCTAAGTGTTTTGGGACTACGTATGTGGTTTTCATAAGATTACTTACACACCTAAACGGAGGGAGTAGTATAGCCCTGTAAACCGGAAAGGAGTATTTTCCTTTCTAGAGATTTCAACAAGTGACTAGACTACACCGTGTGAAGTACTCCCTCCCTTCCGGTTTATAGGGCTCAAATCTCAGATCTCATGAACCAAGGCATTTTGCGATTGGAGAAATGTATCTCGTACTTTACAAAACTACCCTAATTAAACTCATGCATTAATTACGTAGTTCTCTTTTCTTCCTCTCCGCCTTGGTCGCGGTGCACAATATTGAGCACTCCTACTCCCTCCTTTCCGGTTTATAGGGCTTATCTCAAAATCTTAGTTTTTTCATTTTATAAGGCTCAATTTGGTTGTTCCCCATCACAAGTTCAGATTCCAAGGTGCATTAAATAATTGCATGCAGGTATTAAGAGAAAATTGACCAATGCATGTACTTTATGCATGCATGCATTGCAATTAATACATTGGTAAACATACATTTTTGAAGAAAACAAGAGCATTAATTGGGTGCTTTTGCAAATTACAAAAAGGATTCCACCACTCACCATCTACCTTGGTTGGTGAAATTTTTGAATTGAGCCCTATAAACCGGAAAGAAGGGAGTATATGACTAGCCGCTCTATCTACATGCGGGACATTTCAAAGCATCCGGGCCCGCGTTCCATCCACCAAATCACAGCGAGGTGCTACAGTCGAGACTCGCCTGTCACCCCGGTGTGGCTGTCATGACCCGTCATATCACAAAACGCACACCTTTACCAGCAGTGGTAAGGTGGCCTCCAAGTTGGACTGGACGAAGCAACCATCATTTCACTGGAACGCTCGTTCAAGCCCTTTCTTCCCTTTCTTGAAGAAAACCTCACTCCAGGCTACTCACTTCTGCCATTTTTCTTCTGTACCAACAAAGGAAAGGTGGGCGAATCAGTTATGCTGCTATATTTTCATTCCAAGAATCTTCTTTTTGCGAAACACCGACCGATTCTCACATCTTATTCTTTTCCCGTTTTCATTGCGATTGTGGTTTCCTTTTGATTGCTTTTTGTTTGTCAGTTCATTGATGGATCCTGGAGCACAAGGCAAAGAGTTGGCGCAGGACAACCCACTAGAGACAGCGATCTCTAGGAAGCGAGCACCGACCAACGAGTTGACCATGTTGGCGGGCCAACCCATGGAGACGAAGAACTCCAAGAAACAAGCACTGGCCCAAGAGTTGAGGATGTTGGCGGACGAACTCCTCAAAGAAAGTTGGAAGAACAGCAATAGCCCCACCGTGCCTACCCCAGGAACTCTGATTGCCACCTATGTGAGGCTCAAGACCGAGTTTGAGGAGATATTCGCCGTTGAGAAGTAGTATTCCCCTGGCAAGGTGATGGCCCCCATCGAGGACGAGGAGATGGCCCCCGGAGGGATGAGATCCCCCGGTGAGCTGCACAAGGTAAAAAATAATGGCTTATTACCATAGTTGTGGTTTTTGATTATTTGCAATGTGCTTGCTAATATGTTAGGGTTGTGCAGGTGCCGGTGGATGTCCTTGATGATTCCGATGTCGTGGCCCGTCCTGTTGGCATCGCCCCGGAGATCGATTCCGATGCCGCTGTCCATCATGTGGACATCGCCCCAGAGATCGATTCCGATGTCGCGGTCAGTCCTGCGGACATCGCCCCAGAAATTGATTCACAGCCGCTGTCCGTGCTGTGGTCATTGCCCGAGAGATCGATGACAAGAAATAGTTGGTCGCGCTAATCATTCAGGGTAGTTTGCATTGCCTTGTGTTTAATTACCAGAACGATGCATGTTATCAAACCATCTTAGGGCTAGTGCACTGTCTTGTGTGGGCGGATCTTGCTACTTTTGTTTGATAGTGAATCATGCGAACCCTCTCCGAGTTATGGAAACAGATGTATCCTCACCAGCTTTTGATGTAATATATGGCATGATTAGATGTAAGTTTGAACTTGAAAGTGCGTTATATCGACTAGAGGGGGGTGAATAGGCGATTTTTATGAAATTCTTCACTGAGGAATTTGCTAGTGAGGAAATTCCTTAGCGAAGAACTACTTGCAGCGGAATTAAGTACTCAGAAGTAAACATAATAGAATACATGCATGATCCTCATGATGAAATGAAGACTAGCACAGAGTACAGGAAGCGTAATCATAGGATAACACAAGATGAAGACAAACTGACTGAAGAAATTGAACTGAGGAAATTGAGAAAGTCTTCAGTCAAAGTCTTCAAACACAAATATGATAAACAAGCAGCACAACACTGACGAAATGAAAGAGTTGAGGAAATGGAACCAGTAAGCTTGGTGAAGACAATGATTTGGTAGACCAGTTCCAACTGTTGTCTTAGTTGTACATCTGGTTGGAGCGGCTGAGTATTTAAACTCAAGGACACACAGTCCCGGACACCCAGTCCTGAGCACGCAGCTCGGGACACCAAGTCCTCACCATATTCTCCTTGAACTAAGGACACATAGTCCTCGTCCAATCACTCGTGGTAAGTCTTCAGGTGACTTCCGAACATTGACAAACTCGGTCACTCGGCGATCCACAATTCCTCTTGGATGCTCTAGACCATGACGCCTAACCGTCTGGAAGAAGCACAGTCTTCAAAGGTAACAAGCGTCGGATCCACGCAGGATCAATCTCTTCGGTGATGCTCAATCACTTTGGGTTTGTAGGTGTTTGGGTTTGGGTTTTGGATTTTCCTCACGTGATGATTTTCGCTCAAAGTCCTCGGAGGATGGGGCCCTCAAATGACAAGTGTCAGTTTCTCTCGGAGCAGCCAACCAGCTAGTGGTTGCAGGGGGTGGCTATTTATAGCCTAGGGAGCAGCCTGACATGATAAGACATAAATGCCCTTCAATGATATGACCGTTGGATGGATAAGATATTTTGGGACAGCTGGCGTGTAGCACAGCAACGGTTGGAAATTTGAGGTACAAATTCCTCAGGGCTATCATGTTCCTCACTGTGTAAGCAATCCGCACTGGCGAATTCCTAACTCCTCAGTCAGAACAAAGTCCTTAGTGACTAGAAGAACTGCGTCTCTGTCACTGAAGAAATTGACTGAACTGTATGAGATTTCCAATGGCTTCACTCGAAGGGATTGGTAGGTGTAGGATTTGAGTTGAGCATCACATGGAAATTTTTCCTTTGTATTTCCTTGACCCCCTTTAACAGTACGGTATTTCCTATGACTCAAGAAAGAGAAAATGAAACTACAAAAACAAAAGTCTTCACGCTTCATGTTCCTCAAATGAATACCAAGTCTTCAAGGTCACACTAATTTCTTCACTTTCAAGGTCTTCAGAAAGTCTTCAGAATATCAAAGTCTTCAGTCGAAGAACTTCCTTTTTAGGAGTCGACTTTCTCTATAAATATCAAACTCCTCATAGACTTATAGACCTGTGTACACTCATAAACACATTAGATCCTTAACCTATAAGTCTTCAATACACCAAAATCACTAACGGGCACTAGATGCACTTACAGAACTGTTTATCATATCAGCAGGGCTTGTTTGATGATTCTTGGTGTTAGTAGGCTAGCTACTGTGCGAGCTATAGTACTTGCAAAACACTCACCGAAGAGAAACGTTGGGGCTGATGAGCTCGTGGTACGCTTATACTTATCCCTCGTCGATCGACCAATAGCCCTAGCTCCTAAATTGTAGGCTTAGCGTTCGATGACCTAGGCGGGCTAGTTTGGCCTAATGAGTTTCAGTGATATGACGTGCAACACAGAAATCATAGCAGTGCAGAGACGTACTCCCTCCGTTCCAAAATAGATGACCTAGGCGGGCTAGTTTAGCCTAATGGGTTTCAGTGATATGACGTGGTACAGTGCCGTCCAGTCTTCGCGTGTGGTAGCAGTATTGCGGGTACAGTAAGTTTTCTTGAAGAAGCGGAATTCAACGAAGTCATGATGGTTCCTTCGTATGAACAACTTATAGTGGGAAAGGTTGGGCCTGCGATACGACCGGGGTAGACCAGGATAATTTTGTGCATGGCAGGTGGACCAGGATGGTCGACGTCCCACATGTCGGTGAATGAAAGTATTCTTTCCGATATAGAGGACGAGAAACGAGTATTCATTGTTTATTTTTTATGAAAGCTATTGTCTCCGTTGTTACGATGGAGGAGTGTGAAACACAGCAGCCCAGTGAACTTGGCATGTGCACCACTCCCTCCTTCCTCATGTAATGCCCATGTTACAGCTTTTTCTCACTTTCTCTCTATCTATTTCCTCTCAAATGTTTTTTTACCTTTCTTTTTTTAAGACACAATTGTTTTTTATGCCTTTTTTAGAAAAAAGATTTATACGTAGGAGCACGTGTAGAGACGGGCTCTTGCAGAGCCCACTCCTTGACTTTGTCAATGCCTCTCTCTCCTCCACATAAGGAGTACTACTTGCTATGCATGCATGCGGCGGGCAGCTGGCGTCTTGATGGGCCAGGGCGGTGAGAGCGGGCTCCGGAAGCGGTCCGGACTCTAGCATAATTTTGGTTTTTATAGTATTTCTTTCTCCATTGACAGGTAGGCCCGCGTAGATAGATAAAGAACACGAGCTGATGAGGCGCATGCGGACTAGTTGACTGGTCAACCAGACAAATACGGAGCTATACGCTGAGCCAGTGACCGTATAATCACCATATCTCGTATACAATGATCAAAGTGAGCTACCAAGACAAGTTCGATGACCGCCAATGCATTTTACTCGGTAATAAATGACCAGATTTGAAGGGTAACCCAAATTTGCTTAGTCTTTTGTCCTTGAGCTCTTGACAAACCAACGCACTATACGGTTGTCCGGCCACTCCACCCCAGAGCTCTCACCAAGCGTCGTTCATGCCACCGCGCCGCACACTAACCGGTAAGGCAGTGATGGCATCCCGCCGCGCCGAGTTCCTCGCCGCCCACGATCGCACACAAAATGGTAGGGAAGCGATGGCATCCCGCCGTGCCGAGTTCATCACCGCTCGCGACCTCACAACTATGTGGGAGGAATTTGAAGATGCCAAGGCCAAATGGGCGGTAGAGCAAGAGGCGGCCAAAGCCACACAGAGGGAGCGGAAAAGTCAGAAAGCACTCAAGAAAAGAGAGGCCCGCCGCCGCAAGAAAGAAAAGGACACACGCACTGCTGCGGAGAGGTCGGTGGAGATCCAAGCACGGTGGGGTGTCGCCGACAAAGCCAAGAAGGAGAACGACGGCGTCTGGCCAGCATGTGAGAAGTAGTAGTACTAGTAGTTAGTGTGTGTGTGTGTGTGTGTGTGTGTGTGTGTGTCTGAGTACGAGCATGTACCAGTACTACTAGTTACTACTGTAGTTTTAGAGCAAATTACCAGTACATTAGCCTAGACTAAATGGAAAAATTCCTATCCTAAGAATCAAATGGCACCTCTTTATCTATAGGAATTGAGATGCATGTCATCTCACTTCCTATGATTTTCATATTCCTATCCTATGAACGAAAGGAGGCCTCTGTTGTAGTAACTACTGTAGCTAGCAGTACTACTGGTACAGTAGTTTTCTTCAAGAAGCGGAATTCAACGAAGTCATGATGGTTCCTTCGTCCAAGCAACTTCAAAGTGGGAAGTGGGCATGTGATTTGACGGCTCATTAGTCATTGTTACTGCGGCGCGACGACCTGGGTGACTCCCTTGGAGTTCTGCGTGCATGGCAAGTGGACCAGGATGGTCGACGTCCCACATGTTGGCGAACGGAGTAGTATTCTTTCCGATATCGAGGTATAGTATCACTGCTGATTGGTTCACAAAAAAATAGTATCACTGACGATTTATAATTATTTTTTATTTCTGATGAATGCTAGCATTTCAACTCTTACGACGAAGGGTGCCAAACACGGCACGTGCTGGATGTCCCATACGTCAGCGAAAGGAGTGGGACATGAACAACATGGTAGGTCCCAGCGTAAAAAAATAGCATGGTAGAGCGTCTCCACTTCTTCCACTTCTGGGTAGGAGACCACACGTAGTAGTACTTAGTGGTATGAACGATACAAAGTGCGACCTCGAGATAAAGACACGTTTTTCGCAAAAAAATGGAGACAAAGACACGTCTAGTTGGAAGGTCTCGGGGCATACACGTAAACAGATATAAAAGTTAATATGTGCCTCCAACTAATATAGTAGTAGTAGAGTACTTAGGCATGTACTCCATAACATCACCGTGCATTGCACGTACAACATTTAGTGGTAGTACGTAGTAAGGGACAAATGCCGCCCAAGAGTTCCCTTCTTGACCTACTTTTGGGTGTTTGGTAGAGTGTATGGAGGGTGCATGAGTCCACACTAGTTTAGCACAAATATACTAGAATCATGCATGAAGAGAGCATGCATGAAGAGGGGTGTTGATTTGAGCATGCCTGAAGAGGGAACAACTATGCTGAGACGAGAACGCAACCAAACACACCCTATATGCCATGCATGTTCATACAATTTGTGCCTTTCTACTTCACTTACTGCGCTACATTACTCAGGTTCGTACGTCCACTCCTGGGTACATGTTCGTCTCGTAGTTCCAGTCCCATGTGT
The DNA here is from genome assembly GCA_032464435.1 of Aegilops umbellulata. NCBI lineage: Eukaryota > Viridiplantae > Streptophyta > Magnoliopsida > Poales > Poaceae > Aegilops > Aegilops umbellulata. The sequence goes on from CP136054.1 coordinate 382,737,221, forward strand.
TCTTCATATAGAAGGAACAATCCTTGCATAACACGTGCACCTTGATGCTAGATGTCTCGCTTGTTGGCAAAAGGATGAACAAAGCTCACGTAAAAAAATAGAGTGGAAGAACATAGATTCCGGACAACCGAGAAGGAGCAAGGAACCTCGTGGTGGAGCGTGTGCACTCATAATATTTAATATTATTCAGCAATATAAAATTAACCAATCATCTCCACAGTGGACTGGAAGAGTACGAAACACGGCAGCCAAGTGTAGTTACATCATACTAGTACATGGCTAACCCACGCTATCACCATATTTCTTGGCTTCCGTGCGACACCTATCTCTGGTAATCCAGCAGCCTGTATCGCTTCTCCCTCCTCGTCTCTATCAAAGTGCGGCGGGCTGGCGTTTCTGCCGTCTATTGAGGTCGGTTAACTATCACATGTTAGCGACATGCCAAGAGCATTCTAAAAAAATTTCCTTTCACGTTCCGTTTTTAAAAATAAAGAAATCCTTTCACGTACGAATTTGCATGTATGCTTTAAGCAACTTGCATGTCCTATACTGCTCCTGTTTGATACTCTAACTTAGCTAGAGGTTAGACTAACTCATGACTAACCCTGAACTAACTGTAGCCAAAGAGGTGTTTGGGTGACAGGGTTAGATTGACAATAAATGCACTTGATGGAGAGAGAAAAGTGATTTTTCAGTGGTCCCAATGAGAACTATCTCCAGTTAGCACCTCTTGGGTGGGATAGTTTTTTTTGGTGGGTTCGGTGAAACTTGCTCCAATCTAAACCCTCATGCTTGGATAGTTTAGGGCTATTTGAGAACCAACTAGCTCAAACTAACTCTAACCCATGGATCCAAACAGGGCCTATGGCCAGTCTCGACGCGGAGCAGTCGCGTGCACCGGGAAGCGGCGCTCTCTCGGCCGTCGCGCCACTTCAAAGCCGGCGCCAGTGAGAGGCCGCCTCCGCTCTGGCCGAGCATTAATGCAGCACTGACGCTCCAGGGCGACGCTGACCGTTTCACACGGGAAGCGCGCGCTGGCAAGGGAGTATAGGTTTTGAACCGTTTCAGGTGTAGTACTGGTAGTTTGCAAAACTACTCAATTATTGCAGTCAGTTTCATAGGAAATTGTGGTAAAAAACGTTACTCCACAGCCCGCTTCCCTTCTCCTTCCTCTTCCACTGCCCGCGCACGTCCGCGGGAAGCGACCGGTCAACCCTTATATAGGAGTGCTAGCACAAAAAGATGCATGCATGGCCACTAAAATTTCCATATTAAAGCGCCCCTCCGGCGGGAGTATGGCGTATGTTGTTACCTTCGGTCGGCCCATGGCTACCGGGTGACGGCGACCAGAGATGAGGCGGCGGGAGGGGAATGAATGCAGCTACTGTTTGGGTTCGCCTTCCGGCTTAAATAAATGCGCAGCATCACGTGTACCCGCGGGTGCACAAATTGTAACATACGTGTCTGCTTAAGTGGGCATCACGTAACTGGTGTGTGTGTGTGTGATAGAGATTCTGAGAGATAGAGTGCGTGTGTGCGACTCTACTCTTCGGACATGTACTCAACCTTTTGCATCGGGATATAAGTATAATGGTATTTACTTTAGCTAGTGATTTACGTGGCCATGTTAACGTGGTTGTGTTAAAAAAAATGTCACTTCCTGCTCGTGATTTGCGTTATATAATTATAAGCAAGATTCTCGTGCATTGCACGGAACATCAATACGGATTTTTTTACTGAACACCTGTTGTGATTGACCCATGCAGGAGTAATCACATGTGTAAAAACTAATGATATCTCAAGAATTTTATCGGAAAACTGGTATCTCGAGAATGTCATCGAAAAAATGAAAGATGAGAGATAAGGCGAGGAGGAGTGGAGCATGGTGGTGACTGGTAGTCGGAATGGGCGGAGGCATGGGGATGGACGGCGCCGGCAGGCGGTAGTGGCCACCATGCATGCTAGATTGTTCCAGAAACTTATTCCTTTTTTAATTGCTGAGCAATGAGGTTGCGCGAGATAATGATGTGGAGAGAGGTGCAGGTATCTTTTGTAAAATTATCATAGTTTGCTTTCTATCCTCAGATATAGATCATACGGTCTGTATTACAAGATGGCAGGCACACCATCACCACCAACTCGTTTTTTTATAAGGGTACAGATGATAAGTTTGCTGACTACTAAAGTGAAGTGGAATTTGTCCATGTTATGCAAGTAAATAAAGCTGATTGTTCATCATACGGGTAAGGTTGGATGAAGGGTGGTAGGAACAAATGCTCCGCCTAGAGCATGTGTATGTGAGATGGAGTCTTGGTGTGTGTGTGGGGTGTGTGTGTGAGAGAGAGAGAGATGGAGTCTTAGTTTGTGTGTGTGTGAGAGAGAGGGAGAGAGATAGAGTCTTAGTGTGTGTGGGGGGGAGGCGGGCGTGCGTGCTTGCGTGTGTGTGTGTGTGTGTGTGTGTGTGTGAGAGAGAGAGAGAGAGAGATGGAGTCTTAGTGTGCGTGCGTGTGTGTGTGTGTGTGTGTGTGTGTGTCGCGGGGTCCTCTATGGCAGATGTAATTTAAGTGTCTGTGGCTTTCATCATAGAGAGGTGATGTGTATGGCAGAGGCCACCAACGATGGGGTGCGAGAGAGAAAATGCCCATAGAGACGGAAGAGAAGGTGTGTGCGCGTGAGAGGAGTCGACTTCGAGAGAACGTGTTTATTCGAGAGACACCGAGGAAGACTACTATATATCAATGGTGCATGTAGGCGGGAATTAAACTAATGGATGGTCTTATTGGTTTCAAGGATATAGGGGAAGAGTGAGAGGCGAGGGGTAGCTAGAAGGAGATTGTTAAGTGTGATTGTGTGTTTTACCCATCCAGGCGGAAGTTATGTGCACAAAAGAGGAGAACGATTCGATGTGGCGTTAGGATTGAGGGTAATTAACTACGTATGGAGACATAGAGACCTTGAACGTGCATGTGTGAGAGGTATACATGTATACGTGGGATGTGTGTGTGCCCGCGCGCATGATCGAGATAAAAGAAAGAAGACATAAGTCATAAGATCAACAACATGGGAGAGACGGATCGGTATGACAATATGCATGCATGTGAGAATGCATGGAAGAAGTCCCGACAATTGAGCATGTGTTTTTGTCTTTAAGAGATAGTGGCGTGAGCTGGAGCATGCATCTATGGCGAGCAGAGGGAGTGAGGCGCAACGATTGTGCAAAAGAGACCAACCTATAAATGCATATGTATGGAGAGACATATATAGTGTGGGTGATAGGAAGCAAGACTCCGTGCGAGAAAGAAATGTTGACGGAGAAACTACAGATAGATACAGAGATGGAGATGCTAGCTAGAGGGACATCCGCTAGTTTGGGTGTTGGAGATGACCGTCGGGTGGTTCAAAGGGTGAAGTTATATATGTGTGTGAGAGGGCACTTGACTGCATGTAGAGAGAAACATATGTAGTGTGCGTGATACGAATCAAGAGTGAGGGCGAGAAAGAAGGTTGATGGAGAAACAGATAAATAGAAAGATGAAGATGCTAGCTAGTGTGCGTTAGGGATAGGAGTATAGTGGATCATAAGGCTGGGTTATGTGTGTGGGTGTGAGAGAGATAGAGAGAGGGTGCGTGTGAGCCACATACAAACATATATTAGAGGGAAATGAGATCCAGAGAGACGGAGTTTTGTGTCTGCGAGAGAGAAAGATATTTCACAACGAGAGTGATAGCTAGAGAGACATATGAGGGAACGCAAGATATCTCTAGGGAGAGAGGGTGTGTGTGAACGACATACAAGAGAACAATGGAGAAATATGAGACCCTGGGAGACAGAGTTTGTGTTTGTGTGTGAGAAAGAGATATTGAAAAGGAAGAGTCGTAGGTTCTCATATCTAAGGAGCGAAAGACATCTCTGTATGAGGGGTGTGCGATTGGCACACATGGGAACAGTAGAGAGAAATGAGACCCTGGGAGACAAAGTTTTGTGTTTGTGTGAGAGAAAGAGATTCCACATGGAGAATCATAGTTAGAGACACATAGCAGAGAGCGAGATATACTTAGAGAGAGATAGAGTGATGAAGGTCGAGGGAGAGAGTACCGTCAATGTGTTACGAAGATAAAAGATCATTGTCGACATACAGGTAGCACGAGAGATACCTGAGAGACGATGAACGCGTATAGGTCGAGAGAGAGATAGTCCTATATAAGCATGAGTGATAGCTATATGAGACGAATATCTGGATTAAAGGGGATTCAAATATTTAAACTGGAGATCACGACATCGATAATATCATAACGCAAATTGGTGTATCAAACATGCATATTCATTTGAATTTGGGCACACGTGTAATGTTATATAGTTTATCAATATTGGTGATCCATAGATTCTTCAATTACAAACAATGCATGGTTTATATGCAATTAATGTCTAAATGGGATTACACATTATGTTGCATGTGTGAAACACATTATACATGTTTGAGAAGTAAAAAAACCCGCATGAAACACACATTAATTGGAGACAGTTAGCGAGGAATGCATACATTGGATTTCAACATAAAGTGGTTTCAAATATTTGAAAATCCAAATTGATGGATACAACCTTATGAATCTGAGATCATGCCATTTGTAAACCATATTTATGTATAAATGGTGTTGTGCTTTTGAAAGTATATATAAAAAATGATGTATATAGAATGTAATTCCAATTGAAAATGGATCCCGCCCGAAAAAAAAATACAAACGGGATTCGAATTGAGTTGGCACGATAAACGTGCACTCCGCAAAATTTGAACGGAGCGGGGAAAGTCGCAGTAACTGCCCGAAACCAAAATCTGCGAGATGGAAATCACTGCTGCCTATCCCTGCCACGCAAAGCCTATATGCTGGATTTCTATAGGTTACAATAGGGGTAGGTTTGTAATTTCACCCAAACGTGACGTAACCGCCTCTCACCCGGATTCATAAACGGTGGGCGCCAAAACACAGTTTGTCCTCGGCCGAAATCGACTCCCTCCCCGATTCATATTCCTACACGGTGGACGCCAAAAACAAACTCTCGTCGGCAAATATTAGGTGTATGCCAGATTACCGTCCTATCCCCAACCGACTAGTGTTGCTGTGATGTAGTAGAAATTTGAAACGGGGGCTAAGTTTGTAAATTTCCTCGCATTTGAGACAAGCGCGCCCTGAATACATGGTCCCCCCTTCCTCTCTACCTCCCTTTTCCCCATTCTTACTCCGTGGGCGCCAAAACACCCTCTCCACCCCACCCTCCTCCGTCCGCCGCCGTCCGCCACCCCATCCACCGCCTTCCTCCTCCACCATGCTGGAGCTGATACCTCGATGCTGCCGTCCATTACGAGAGATCGACCTCTCTCATCCACGGCTTCGGACCGGGATCCTTGCATCTCGTCCTCTCACTTCATCCCCGCCGTCGTCCACCTTTCCGGTGCCGCTCCTACGACCGTCTCGTCCACCGCGACCCGCCGCCACCGTCTACCCTCCTAGATCTGCTTCCACGCTGTCGACAGCCATCGCTACCGCAACACCGTCAAATTCTCAGCAGATGCGTACACGGCGCTGCACCAGAGGCGGTACTCTTTCGTATCTGCTCAACTTATTTATCGCAGCAAGAAAATAGATCGCCATTGCTTTACTCCGAATTCTTGTCTTGGTTGCGAAGTTGCCTTTGTCCGGTTTGCACCTTCAGATCCGCCATGGCACGCTCAACACCATACTCGCAATGCTCATGGGTTTCCCCTTTTATATTCCACACTAGTTAAATCACAGTAGACTAAATTTCAAAATTGGGTCAGTCGATTTTTCAGAGCTCGCCGTAGTTCGCCGGTGCGATCGAAGGGGCTCGGGTGGGGACGGTGGTTGTGGGGGCGGTGGTGGGGCCTCGTCGAACAAAGAAAACTCGACGCAGGTGGGGGTGGGATGGGGGTCGGGGTGGCGGAGGAACACAGGCGGTGGCGCCGGTGGTTCGGCCGGCGGCCCGTGCGGTGTTCTCTATGGGAAGCACAGTATGTTCCTTGTCAGGAAGGGGAGCAGGGACATCTGCAGTCTAACAGCTGATAGAGCTGGCCTGTACATGATCGATAGGCTTTCAATTACTAGCGGCAATACAATACCGTAATTTCCAGCCAGTTCCACTTTCCCGATTTATATATCCTGGTTATGGTGTACCTCTGTTATGTACACTATGATCTGCCTAGTTGCTGTGTGCTCTTGTTATCATGCTTTGGCAATAAACTCTCTATACAGTATATTATGAACCTATCATCTGCCAGCTATCCTTACTTCTGGAGCCTATTGTTTGTGTACTTGTGCCAGATTATATAAATGCACACACCATATTACAGCACACATGAGCTCTCTCATCAGAATCCAGTGATAGCACACAAGTGTTTACAGGGGCGCCCCTATATTAGAATATCATCTGCATTACAAAGATAATCTCACAACTATTTATGTTTTCATGGTTCTCAGATATCATATGCAATCACAGTGAATATCATAATCCACGCATCAGAAGAATATTGTGGAACACTGCAATGACTTACAAAATTGGCACAGGCATTGAGTGCCATTCTGGAAGCAATGAAACTCGTACGCTCCCCACCTGTTGATTCTTGTTCAGAATATCATCCTAATGACTATTCTAACCTCGAGGAGTCAAAGGCAGATGGCCTGTCCTGTTCACCCATCAAGGTGCCTGTTCTAATATGGCAAGGTTTTATTGATTGCGCGTATCTTGCATATGTTGTCTTGCATTTCTTCTACTTTGTTGCACAGCCATCTGCTTAGTTTACTCATCATATATGTCGAGATTCCATGCCCATCCATTATCAATACATATTCCATCTGTCATCGTACCATGTTTTTCCACTCAAATGTTGTTCTGGTGCATCAGACATCAAAAAGGAAGAGGGTGATTGCCGAACCTGAAGGAGCACCAGCAAAGTCCTTGAAAAACATGGTGGTGCCGGAGAAATCAGACAACACCCCACTTATATTGGTTGTACAACCAGTGACACAAAACGTAGGACCGACTCCAGCAGACTGTACCCATACTTCACTGGCCACACCACTAGCCCCACCACACAGGACCTGCACTCCAGCAAAAGGTATACCGATTTCATTTGCCATAGCACCAGTTGTACCACTGAAAAATCCCAATCCAGCAAAAAGTACAGCAAGTTCACCGGCCGAAGACCTATCCCAACTGCAGAGACGGCCAATTCGTGCAGATTGGAACCCCATTCCATTTATTCCTAGTTTAAAAGACAATGCTTTCAATGTTGTTAGGGACTACGTGCATATATTCCCATCATGGGAAGATTATTGTGAAGACAAACACCATTTTCACATCTTCCTGTCCAACTTACGTGTAAGTGCTATTATTCATGGTTATTATTTTCCTGTTTTCTGCCGATTGAACACATCAATGATTTACATTACATTGTTGTAACTAGGCGAGGGTCAATTTGGATAGTCATGACGAGCAAAGCTTGCTTGTGCTTTTCAAGGAAGCATTGCAGCAGTATCGGTGTTACCTGAGGAAATCACACTTTGATGGCAAGTCTATAAACGAATTTCTGGTGAAGTCTCATGTGCTAAATTTAGAAGACATTGAATGGAAAAACCTTGTTATGCACTGATCTCGTTCCCAGGATGAGGTACTGTCTATGAAATCACATGACAATTTGAACTTCTACTTTTCTGCATGTGCCTTACGGATCTTTTTTGCAGGAAATCTGCTCGAAGAAGAACTCCGGTTCGACAAGAACGACAGGATATCGCAAATATGCTGCCCGCTGCTTTGCTCTTGTTAGTACCTATTGTCCTGTATCACTGTACTTGCATACATACCTGGTTCATTATGTGACAGCAGTATGCATGATAGCTTGCTTATCAATTGTTCGCTCCAAATTATCTGATCTGTATGAATGGTTACATTAGTGTAGAATATATCCAATGCCAATGTTTTTTTAGCTCTGCGTTGCTCTTGTAAGTACATGCTGTCCTTTATCAGTGTACTTATAATGACAGGTAGTTGTTCATGTACCATCACTCTGTAGCTTATTTCCCTTTGCCCTCCATTTTCTACACATCAGATCTATATTTACTCTTACCATAAGGTTGGTACTGAAGAAGTTTAGTTGTGCATTGCTCTTGGCTGTACCTTTTGCCTGTATCGCTAGCTACTTGGTTATGTAGCTTCACTATTCATCTTATCTTAAATATTCTCCATTTTTTCGTATATTATCACATCTATATTTACTCTTAACAAAATGTAGAATAAAGGCAATGCTTTTGAAGAAGATTTTGTGGTAAACTTCTTGAATTGCCCTCCCCCCATCAGCATCGACAAGGCCTTTATAGAGCCTGTCTTCACCAATAATGTAAGTTTGTCCATCTCAAGCCTTCAAACTTTGTTGTATATATTTGGTTAGGCATGACTGCAACAGCTGTTTATTTTTGGTGTTTGCATCAAATTGCTTGTTTAAAGTTTAATATATGTAGTTCATAAACAAAAGTTCGTCCTTTCTCAATTTAAGTTTTCAGTTGTACAACCAAGTTCCTTCTTCATACCATGTAAATTAAACTATACAGAGCAAGTGATCTTCTTTTGCACTGCATGTATGCTTCTGTTCTTCATCTGTAATCCAGTGGTGTGGTGAACCTACCCACTACAGCACAAAGTCGTATTCTACAATGTCTTAACTATGAACAATGTCATATCATTCTACTATTATTTAAACTATCTCTTTGTTTGCCAATCTGAAATGGTATAAATTGACAGCACACTAACCATTGATACTTATGAGTTCTTGATCTGTAATCCAGTGGTGTCGTGAAGCTGCCAACTCCTTCACAATGTCATTTCCTGCCATGTCTTGACCTGAACAATACCATATTGTGTTAATGCAAATTTAAACTGTGTCACTTTATTCGTCAGTAAGAAATGTGATGAATTGTCAACACTGATACTTTTATGTGCAAAACATGTCATCTGTCTGCTTGTTTATCTTTCAGAGTGAGGAAGATACAAGTGTTGAACAAACGCAGTCTCATCATCTTGCTCAGCTGCTTGCCCTGCAGCTCCCCAGCAGGGCTATCCTTTCTTGAACTCTATTGAAGTGTTGTCGGTTTTGTATATTATTTTGTCGGCGTGTTTATTTGCACTGGTGGCGATCTTTGATGCCCAGTGTATGTAATCTGCTGTCTGCTTGTGCTTTATTATCATAGTGGCGAACTTTGATACCCAGTGGATGTAATATGCCGTAATTTCCTTATTGTATAGTCTAGGTTTTTTCTTATTCACGATGCTAGAGTTATTTTACTGTATATATATATATATATATCCTGTCTTCGTAGTAAACCGGCCAAACCGTAAAATTACGGTAAATAATCGGGTCGTCATGCAATCATGATGTAGGTTGGGCCTGAAACGTGCCGATGAGCTCACGGGTGTAGGATCGGAAGTATGTCTAGAGGGGGGGTGATTAGACTACTTGACCAAATAAAAACTTAACCTTTTCCCAGTTTTAGTTCTTGGCAGATTTTAGCAACTTTAGGACAAGTCAAGCAATCATCACACAATTCAAGCAAGCATGCAAAGAGTATATAGGCAGCGGAAAGTAAAGCATGCAACTTGCAGGAATGTAAAGGGAAGGGTTTGGAGAATTCAAACGCTATTGGAGACACGGATGTTTTTCCCATGGTACGGATAGGTGGTGCTATCCTACATCCACGTTGATGGAGACTTCAACCCACGAAGGGTAACGGTTGCGCGAGTCCACGGAGGGCTCCACCCACGAAGGGTCCACGAAGAAGCAACCTTGTCTATCCCACCATGGCCATCGCCCATGAAGGACTTGCCTCACTAGCGGTAGATCTTCACGAAGTAGGCGATCTCCTTGCCCTTACAAACTCCTTGGTTCAACTCCACAATCTTGTCGGAGGCTCCCAAGTGACACCTAGCCAATCTAGGAGACACCACTCTCCAAGAAGTAACAAATGGTGTGTTGATGATGAACTCCTTGCTCTTGTGCTTGAAATGATAGTCTCCCCAACACTCAACTCTCTCTCACAGGATTTGTATTTGGTAGAAAGAAGATTTGAGTGGAAAGCAACTCGGGGAAGGCTAGAGATCAAGATTCATATGGTAGGAATGGAATATCTTGGTCTCAACACATGAGTAGGTGGTTCTCTCTCAGAACATATGAGTTGGAAGTGTAGATGTATTCTGATGGCTCTCTCCATGAGTGAAGAGGAGGTGGAGGGGTATATATAGCCTCCACACAAAATCCAACCGTTGCACACAATTTACCAATCTCGGTGGGACCGAATCAACAAACTCGGTCGGACCGAAATAGTAAACCTAGTGACCGTTAGAGATTTTCGGTGGGACTGACATGCAACTCGGTAGGACCGATACGGTTAGGGTTAGGGCGTAATGTAATCTCGGTGAGACCGATTACACAAACTCGGTGAGACCAATTTGGTAATAAGCTAACCAGAGAGTTGGTCAGGTAAACTCGGTGGGACCGATTTGCTCTTTTGATGAGACTGAAAAGTTACAAAAGGGAAACAAAGAGTTTACATTGCAATCTCGGTGGGACCGATCTGCTCTTTCGGTGAGACCGAAAAGTTACAAAAAGGAAACAGAGAAATTGCAATCCCATCTTGGTGAGACCGAGATCCCTATCGGTAGAACCGATTTGCTAGGGTTTTGGCAGTGGCTATGACAAGTGAAACTCGGTGGCGTCGGATAGAAAGAATCGGTAGGTCCGAATTTGGCTTAGGGTTTAGGTCATATGTGGATATGAGAAAGTAGCTGAGGATTTTGGAGCATATCATTAAGCACATGAAGCAAAAAAGCTCATTAAGCAACACCTCATCCCTCCTTGATAGTATTGGCTTTTCCTATAGACTCAATGTGATCTTGGATCACTAAAATGTAAAATGAAGAGTCTTGAGCTTTTGAGCTTGATCCAATCCTTTATCCTTAGCATTTTGAGGGTTCCACTTTCACCATCCATGCCATGCCAATCATTGAGCTTTCCTGAAATAATTGTCTTGGAATAGCATTAGCTCAATGAGCTATATGTTGTTATGAATAACCAAAACCACCTAGGGATAGTTGCACTTTCAATCTCCCCCTTTTTGGTAATTGATGACAACATATAGATCAAAGCTTCGACAAATGATAATAAGAATGAATTATATCTTCGCTTTGAGAAGTATGTGATAAGTAAGAGCTCCCCCTAAATTTGTGCATATTTAAAATTTGCTTTGGACTGCAAATGCACAAAGAATTAGAATCATGGGTTACTCTTCCATGTCACATACATCTTGGTGGAGTGCTCAAAATGATAAGAATGAAATATATGCACTCATCACCAAGAAAGGTGAATGATCACATAAGATAGATAGGATATATCAAGCATGCATAAGTGTAACTTATGATCAAACACATGATCATCAATGTCTCACAAGCATATCAAAGTATCTCGACCAAAAGTAAACAAAGTTTGAAAAACCACCAAATAAAGCAAGAGAGAATAAAAGCAACACACTCTCTCTCGAAGCCTATGATCTATACATTTTTCTCCCCCTTTGGCAACAAGTTACCAAAAAGTTCCTAAAAAATGCATAGTGCTAGATCGACACTCAGGCTTGATCTTCTGGTGGTGGTGGAGTCTGGATCACTCCAAGGACGAAGGCTTCTGTAGACGTGGTTGGAGCTGGATCTGAAGTAGATGCTGGAGCTGGTTAGGCTGGTGCTGTGGCTGGAGCTGAGGTGGTGGCTCTTGTGTCAGGAACTGGCACTTCAGATGACCTCTGGGCTCGTAGCACTCTGGCAAATGCATCAGTGGTAGTCTTCCCTTTCCTCTCCTGCATGTCATCTTGAAGTTGCTCCACTGCAGACTGGATCTCTGTCACTTTGAGATCCAAGTCATAGAACTTCTGTTCTACGATCCTCTCTAAGCTCTCCCGATTCTGAGTGAGGGTGGCCAGTCCTTTCTCTATCCTTAGGGTGGATGCAATCAAGTAACTGAGCTGCTCTTGCTTGGTTTTCAAGAAATATTCAGATGCCTCCTCTTGAGTTGGCATCTTTGCAGCTTTCTCCTTCCTTGCCTTCTCCTTCTGTGCTTGTGCATGGGCTGCAGATGGTTCATCCTTGTTCATCACAACTTCATTATCTTCAAAATCTGGATGAATAGGCAAATGTTCCTTGTCCAAGAGGTATATGCCTGTGCCCATCTTGGAGTTAATCAGCTCCTGGATCTGAGGGGCATATCCCCAGCTCCTCTTCTGGTCCGCTGCAGTCCTCTTGATTGTTTCTACCATGAGGCTCATGACTTTGAATTTCTGTGGTACATCAAAGATATGAAGTAAGTTGATTGCATGGCCTCTGATCATCTTGTGATCACCTGACTTTGGCAACAGAGTGTGCCTCAGTATCCAATTGATGGTTGGCAATCCTGACAGAAGATAATGTACTGATCCAAACTTGAAAGTGTCAAGTGCCTTGTTTGGGATCTCCTTGTACATGTTGGACATAGAGTTGTGGTCCATCTTCTTCTTGGCATAAATATCTAGGTCATCCTCATGCTCCTCTGGGGCATTGATGAGCTGTGCCCACTCAGCAATTGTTGATTGGTACCTCGTACCCATCCATACAATTCTGCCATCTGGATAAAAGTGTGCTGTGGAGTAGAACTGCATGATCAACTCTTCATTCCACTTTGTGAGCTTCTGCCCAACAAAGTCAGCTACTCGACATGCCTTGAAGCTGTCTTGCACTCTAGGATAGTGCTCTTCATTGTCCTTGATGTATTCCCAGTCGACCCATCTCATATCACAAACAATGGGTTTCTTATCCAATAAGACTGTCTCATAGAAGTCCTGATGTTCCTTAGTGTGGAACCTGTAGTCAACAGCAGTTCTCCTTCTGGTAGCATAAGGATCTTTTGCTCTCCACTTTCTCAGCCCTGAGTCTCTTCTGATCTTCATATCCTCAGCCACAGGATGAGCATCATTGTGGTCTGGGATCTTGGGCTTCAACTTTCTGAGAACTTGTCCTTCCTCTTCTTCTGCAGTGTCAGGCACTGGGGCCTTGTTCTTCTCAGCAGCTGGGATGCTCCTTGTATTCTTCTTTGGAGCTGTCTTGGCCTTTGATGCAGTCTTGGGTGCTTCCTTGGGCTTGGATGTCGTAGCCCCTGATTTGATTGCATCACCCATTAGCTTGGGTGCCTTAGGTGCTGGTGCAGCAACCTCTTCTTCTTCATCCTCTGAAGAATGTTGTTCAAATTCAGCCATGGGATCAACTTTCTTGCACCATCTGCCTCTTTTCCTTTCCTTCTTCCCTTCAGCAGCAACTGGCTCTTTGGGTGCAGGCCTCTCAGGAATCTTTGTTGAGGCTCTGGCCTTTGGCATAGGCTGCCTGCCTGCAGACCTTATTTTCATCCCTGGCTTGATGGCTGCAGCTGAGCCATACTCCTTCTTAAGCACAACTTTCTTGGAAGTAGCTTCTTCTTCTGCCACATAGTCCTCATCCTCTGATTCTGAGGTTCTTTTCTTCCTTTGTCTGGTGGCAGCTTTTGGCAGGTTACTGGGAGTGCTCCTGCTGCCTTCATCTGATGAACTGGAGGGACTAGTGCCCTCACTCATGTGCACTGGCTGTTCTGACATGTTCTGGCTGTCACTCTGATCTGACATGATGAACAAGCTGGCTGCTGACCCTGTGAATAGTTTATAGATGAGGTAGAGTGGATAAGCATCACAAAATGCAGAGATTTTTGCAAAAGAATGATTCAAAATCTTAGTTTTAGTTTCCCATAGAAATCATTTCAGATCTACCGATTTTTAAAGTCGGTGATACCGAAGCAGTTTTGGTACCTAAACTAGTGAACTGGTCAGACCGAGTCACAGTTCGGTGGCACCGAGACTGCTAGGGTTTCACAAAGTTCCAAAATCGGTCACACCGATCAGCAATACTCGGTCAGACCGAGTCTCACTTGTGCAATGGCATGAGCCAAATCAGTGGGACCGAGTTTTTCAACTCGGTGGGTCCGAGATGGTTTCGGCAGAAACCTAACCCTAAAATTTTGAATCAAACCTATTCTACGAATTGCATTGACTGGATTGGAGTGTTTCAAACGTGGCTAGAAACAATATGATCACAATGTGCTAGGAATCGGATTGGGGAATAGCACAAAGATCGAGTCCATACCCTAGTCCGGCGGAGACTCGCTATGGCGGCAACGGCGGGGTTGAATTCCGTTGACGGCGACGGAGACCAGCGACTGGAGGCGGCTGGCGGCGAGGAGACGATCCGGAGACCACGTTGGCAGAGCGAGCTATCGCGCGGGCGAAGGGGTTCGAAGAAATTTCCAAATTTTTGCCCATGTCTATATATAGCCCGACCCTGTCGGTGTGACCAAGTGGAACAACTCGGTGGCACAGAGATGCAAAACTGTATACAGTTATTGCAACTCGGTGTGACCGAATGGTTCAAATCGGTTGCACCGAGATCGAAAACGTAGATCAACTTAATGATCTCGGTAAGACCGAAAGTGGGCTATCGGTCAGACCGAGAATCACAAAGAGGTTTTGGAAGTTTATGTCTATGACGAATCGGGGACTCCGAGTGCTCCTCACACAGAGTGGTTCGAATCTGACTTGATCAATTTTGTGATGTAGCATGAATAGAGTTTGAGATGAGAAAAGCATATATAGCTAGAGGAGGTTCTTAGGCATTCTTGTCCATCCACTTGGCAAAAGAAAAATAAAGCCAAACAATCAAAACAACAAGTGGATGTCCTCGAATGAGTAAAATATGCAACCAACATGCTCACACAATAAAATGGCAATTGAAATATGTGACAAAGCATGCACAACCAATTCTAGCATCTATCAAGCAATTGGCGATGACTAGGTCATCTATATATGAGTATATTGACTTAGGAGTCAAATGAGAACACTTGATCATAGGTCATACTCATCGTTTAAGCTCAAGCGGGGTTACCACTTTTACATAAAGCATTGTTGTGTTTACATCATTAGAGTTGCTTTAGCTCAAGTCTTAGAGTAAAGCTCCCCCTAGATGTGATATCCCCCCTAAGAGGGATGAACTAACCTTGGGTTTTGTCGATGATGACTTCATCTAGATGTTGAAGATGTGGATGCTCAATGTTGATGTAGATCACTTGGAGCTATCCTTTTGAGTGAATTGCACTTTCAATACCTACATGGGTTAGTCCCACAAGGAACAAACAAGGATATCCATAGACATAGAGTGATGCACACACAAGATGATTTCCATGAAAAAAATTAGGTTACATTGTCCCCTGACTTACCAACAAGAGGGTTTGTGACTCCTTGAACTAGTGCAAGATGTGGAAGTTGATTCCACTTGTTCTTGCCAAAATGATAAGAGTGAAGTATGTTGGCGGAGTCACCCTCAAGAACTCTCTAGTTCTTCTTCTTTTGGATCCACACCATCTTGATGGGAATCCTTGGAGTTGTAGTCGTACTTGATGAAGTGGAACTTGAAGTAGTCTTGGGAATCCACTTGACTAAGGTCTTAGGAGCTTATTCAAATGTATCAATTTCCTCTTGAAGCTTGTCCTTGCCTATTTGCTTGTAGTCTTGTGGTGGAAGATCATCGTGAGCTTGTGTCCCCTTGAGAGAAGTAGGATCATACTTCTCTTGTTGTGGAACAAACTTTGTCTTGGGGTATTGATCTTCTTCCCACTCAACTCCATTGGCATTGAACTTTCATTCAAAACCAACACCTTGATTCTTCCGGTGCCTTCCTTGCTTGCGTACAATTTCCTCGAATTGCTTACTCCCGGCAAGGCTTTTGTACACTCCTTTCTCTATGATTCCCTTCAATAAGCTATTTTCTTGCTCAAGTGTAACTTGGCTAAGAGAATCATTAGTGGAATCAAGAGAACTACTAGAAGCAACAACATTGGATTTAACATGATCATTGTTACTACTAGAGGAAAAATCTTTCTTGTTCTTGTTACTAGACTTGACTTGAGGCATGTAAGTGGATAAGGGTAAACACTTGGTAATGTAAGAAGAACTTTTCTTGCGGAGATCATCATTGATTGCCTTTAAAAACTCATGCTCTTGCTCAAGATTGAGCTTTTCAAAGCGTAACTTCTCATGAGCTCTTAAAAGTTCTCAATGATCTTCGAAGATAGTTTCATGAGCTAACTTAAGAGTGTTTAGTTCTTTAGTTAGAGCCTCAATTTTCTCCTTATCATTGTCATTCATTTTATCTTGATTAGCATGATTAATTGACATTTCATCATAGTATTCATCACTAGAGTTGTCAACAAGTAAATCATCATCACCTAACAAGTCATCTTCATCACTATTAAAATCAACATACTCAGGGTGTGTTACCTTAGGACCTTTGGCCATGAATCATCTTCCAATTCCTTCATTTGGTGAGTCAAATATGTCGCAGGAGTTGGTTGACACAAGTGCTAGACCGGCAACACCTTCATCTTGAGTATATTCGGAGTCGGAGTGATAACTTCTCTCGGAGTGGTTGTCGGAGTCGGAGCCGGATACCCATTCACCAACATGAGCTTGATGTCTTTGTTTTGTGTAGATCCTTGATGACTTTTCCTTTCTTTCCGAATCCTTGTTTCTCCGTGAGTATCTTCGTTCATAACGATCATCTCTACTCCTTCTCTCTCTTGATGGTGATTCTTCTCTTTTGCTTCTTCTTTTTGGAGAATCTTCTCTTCTTTCGTAGGGAGCCGTACACTCATTGGAATAGTGTCCGGGTCTTCCACAATTGTAGCAGTTTCGCTCTCGACTAGAAGATCTTTTGTCATTGTAGGACCTTGACTTGGAGCTTCTATCTTTGCTTCTAGTCTTGTAGAACTTGTTGAAGTTCTTCACCATTAAGCTCAATTCTTCGTTGAAGTTTTGTTTCTCACTTGATGATGTGGCGGCTTCACATGAGGCTTTGTAAGCACCACTTGATTTGTTGTGAAGTTCCACTTTATCCTTGAGCGACATCTCATGAGCAACAATTCTTCCAATGACCTCCGTTGGCTTGAGATCTTTGTAATTGGGCATCATTTGGATCAATGTGCACACGGTATCATATTTTCCATCCAAGGCTCTTAGGATCTTCTTGATGATGAATCTATCGGTCATCTCTTCACTCCCTAAGCCGGCAATCTCATTTGTGATGAGAGCAAGCCTAGAGTACATTTCAGCGACACCTTCACCATCCTCCATTTTGAACTTGTCAAGTTGACTTTGAAGCACATCCAATTTGGATTCCTTGAAGGAGTCGGTACCTTCATGCATATCAATCAAAGTATCCCAAATTTCCTTTGCGTTCTCAAGACGGCTGATTTTGTTGGATTCTTTGGGGCACAATCCGTTGAAGAGAATATCACAAGCTTGAGCATTGTATTGCAGCATCTTCAACTCATCCGCGGTAGCTTCACGGTTTGGTTCTTTCCCATCGAAGAAGTCACCTTGCAAACCAACACACACAATAGCCCAAACGGCGGGGTTATGTCCGAGAATATGCATTTTCATTTTATGCTTCCAACAAGCAAAATTAGTACCATCAAAGTAAGGACCTCTACGGTGATAATTTCCCTCGCTAGATGCCATACTCTCCTAGGTTGTGAAACCAAGGCTATGACCACCAAACGCTATGGAAATCAAAGCAAATGGAGACCAAAGCTCTGATACCACTTGTAGGATCGGAAGTATGTCTAGAGGGGGGTGATTAGACTACTTGACCAAATAAAAACTTAACCTTTTCCCAATTTTAGTTCTTGGCAGATTTTAGCAACTTTAGGACAAGTCAAGCAATCATCACACAATTCAAGCAAGCATGCAAAGAGTATATAGGCAGCGGAAAGTAAAGCATGCAACTTGCAGGAATGTAAAGGGAAGGGTTTGGAGAATTCAAACGCTATTGGAGACACGGATGTTTTTCCCGTGGTTCGGATAGGTGGTGCTATCCTACATCCGTGTTGATGGAGACTTCAACCCACGAAGGGTAACGGTTGTGCGAGTCCACGGAGGGCTCCACCCACGAAGGGTCCACGAATAAGCAACCTTGTCTATCCCACCATGGCCATCGCCCACGAAGGACTTGCCTCACTAGCGGTAGATCTTCACGAAGTAGGCGATCTCCTTGCCCTTACAAACTCCTTGGTTCAACTCCACAATCTTGTCGGAGGCTCCCAAGTGACACCTAGCCAATCTAGGAGACACCACTCTCCAAGAAGTAACAAATGGTGTGTTGATGATGAACTCCTTGCTCTTGTGCTTCAAATGATAGTCTCCCCAACACTCAACTCTCTCTCACAGGATTTGGATTTGGTAGAAAGAAGATTTGAGTGGAAAGCAACTTGGGGAAGGCTAGAGATCAAGATTCATATGGTAGGAATGGAATATCTTGGTCTCAACACATGAGTAGGTGGTTCTCTCTCAGAACATATGAGTTGGAAGTGTAGATGTGTTCTGATGGCTCTCTCCACGAGTGAAGAGGAGGTGGAGGGGTATATATAGCCTCCACACAAAATCCAACCGTTACACACAATTTACCAATCTCGGTGGGACCGAATCAACAAACTCGGTCGGACCGAAATAGTACTACAAGAGGAACCCCCCTATAGCAACGCATCAATGTGTTGTCAAATGTCCATATAAGCGATGCTGAGGTCTACACCAATGGATTTGTATCCGTTGTTGTTGGTGGCGTTGCAAGGGTCTACACCAACACATATACATGCGTTGGTAACCGATGCACATAAGCGTTGTAAGATAGCAATGCATAAGCTAAAGCCCAACAACACTTCATATGCGTTGGTGGTGACCCCGCACAAATGGATTTTGGAATGGAGAAACAAATTATCGCAGCTTTTGAAGTAGTTACTACATAGGTTATGAGGCCAATGTAGGTAGTGTACAGGAGATGCAATATAGTAAAAAAGATCTCATATATTAAATCAATAATGTTGCTTTACAAAGAGCACCATCCAAGGAATATATTATAGTGTATATAGATATGCTTTTTCCCAAGTATTGCATATCAGATTGGCACTCATTGTTGATCTTCAGCTTGTACACATGTGTTTAACGAGAACACATGTGCTTTGTACACAAAACAAATCAAAGCTTTGTTGCATAAAACAAAAACCTAAGCTCGTGACATGAGCATATGGACTGACATGTTCAATCTTCATTAACTCGAACCAAACCGATCAGCATCTCTTGCCATCCATAACTCCATATCCTGAAGATAGTTCCTGCCAGTTGTCGCTATAATAAAGTGCATACTCTTCATCTTCTGCTAGCAATGAAGAAAATACAAACAGTTAAGTATACTACTTTGGGTAATAAACAAGTTCTTGAAGAGCATGGTAGGAATGCTACATGTTGTAAGAAAATGTTAGAACTCTGAACCTGTGTCTGTTTTGTACCTGAAAACAAGCAAATGAAACTGGACTCTTAATTAGTTGATTTAATACTGAGCAGTTTGTGCTCAGAGAAACTATAGCTGCTGGTAGTAAGTGGTTGCTTGATATACATAGACCATTGGAATGTAGTCAAGTGCTTCCACTTAACAATTTTCTCAACTGAACGGGTACGCATGTCACACCATCAGGCAAGAAGTGATGTCTTCTCGGACGATTTTAGAAAGAATAATTTTTTTGCGGGGATAGAAAGAATAATTTAGATGTAAGAACTTCTACTAACGCCTGCAAATATCAAACAAAAACTTAAGATTCTAAGTTGTGGCACATGATCACTAATGTAAGTTCCTAGCACATTGTTCTTCGCTTATCCCTAGACTTCATTAATCATCTGCTAAGTCTTGTTTAACTATATATGATGGTCATGATAAAAAGGAAGCTAGGTTGTTTATCCAGTGCAATGTCCCGGATGGTACTAGAGGAAGAGTAATACTGATAACCTGGATATTCTGAATTCTTGAAGGAATAGTGGATGCACATCTACTGCATTTATTTACTACAAGCTATTATTTTGTACAAATAAATTATGGCTTAGGATTCAGAATATGAAGATGATATATCACTTTGGTCTGAATGTCTACATATTTTGAATGTGTCTGCATGAGCTTGTATGTCCGGATGAGCTAGCTAATTGTCTACATAAGCTTGTATGATTACAAACTAGAAATCTGAATGTGGATAGTGACATCTGAATGTGTATACTATATAGCAGCAAGTTTACAAACTAGCGTACTGTACTTAGCACTAGACAAAACTCAAAAGTAGCTTAAGGGCCAGTTCTTTTCGGCGATTCTCTCAGAATCACCCCCCTCCCCAGCTTCTCCCAGAATCGTCACTCCATATTTTTTTTTTACAATACTAGCTAATTATACCTTGATTAACTAGGATTGTAAAAAATATATGAAGTAACGATTCTGGGGGAAGCAGGGGTGGGGGCGATTCTGAGAGAATCGCCGAAAAGAACTGGCCCTAACTGAGACGCGGACAACCGCATGTGCCCGCTGGGCGTAGCTGGCAGTGAAAACCTGTGTATACTGCTAATCCTGCTATTTTGGTTGCGGACGTTGAGGAAGTGCCGCGGAAGCGTCTGCCTTCATCCTGAATCTAAATGAGCAATCAACATGGCATATAAATATGAATTCATGTACACACGAGACGCGCACACACGCGCGCGTGCGCGTGCGCGCACACACACACACACACACACAAAGAAACAAGGGATTGATGAACACCACACCTATGTGATGTCATTGAGGTGCTCCCATCATTGCTGGCCGTTTATCTTCCCAGCACTCATGAAATTCGCAAGCTGAATACCTCAGGTAGCTTTGTATCTTTAATATTAGAGGAAACCTGCAAGACCATAGTTCACTAAGCAACAACTTAAAATTCACATACTAGTGAGAATAAAAGATGTAGTGTGGCATCCTGCGAAGCGTTTTTGTTGTGCTGCATCCTTCTGGTCCAAATATGATTGCAATTCATCATAGCATGCAAATAAATACAAACATTAAAGTATTTAGAAGTATCTGAAGCTAAAGAAAATAGTTCGGATGAATCAAATTACATACTTCGCATGCTGGCAAGTGTGAGATGTCTAGACTATGATTCATATACCTTTGTACTGTTGTTATGTATACTCATGCTTAACATTACTGAATAAGGAGAGGTTATGCACTTGTAGTATTGATTTCTCCATGAAATTGGAAGCTTTTGTAATAGTAAATAAATAATGTGCAATCACCCCTGTTTCAATGGAAAACTAGATTCTCTCCACATAAGCCACGAAAGATGCAGGCATTGATATCAAAACAAGACTGGTGAATAGTCATCCAAGGTAAAATTATTATTTTTCTGCAGTATTATGTGGCACTCTAGAGTATGATAGCCATGTGGAAAATACATACAAATAGTATAGGTGCATCACACAATTATTATGGTCTGCACAACTAAAGAAGAGGATCACCAGCAAAAACATGTATAGCAAAATTAGAGGATCAGGTTTCCTCCAACGTAAAAGAGGATCGCTAGCCATAACTTAAATACATTAGTACCAACAATATTCATTGACCAATTTAATTGGAAGGGGACAGAGATGTTTTCCAATCTCCGTTCTAATTGGTCCATCCATGGCACAAGTGGAAGTCTAGAGA
This sequence comes from Aegilops umbellulata, assembly GCA_032464435.1. Classification (NCBI taxonomy): domain Eukaryota; kingdom Viridiplantae; phylum Streptophyta; class Magnoliopsida; order Poales; family Poaceae; genus Aegilops; species Aegilops umbellulata. Next base: position 382,758,924 of record CP136054.1, read on the forward strand.
AGCTAGGCACCAAATGCCAATGGAATTATAGAAGCCACCATGTTGTTAAATTAGGGGGGACTGGATTATTGGGGATAATGGGACAAGCACGTTCTTGAGGGAGATAAATCTAGGTGAGCGGTGGGGTAGGCCATAGGCGACCATGGCAACCTCCCTAGGAAGAGCAGTCGCGGCTCTTGCTATCCAGCCGTAATCTATGAGGCCAGACGACAAACCTAGGTATGCCACACAGGACCAGAGAGGATAAGAGCAGAGGGGAGGAGTGTCTCACTCAACCATTTGGCGTGGGAGTCGAGGTAGCCATGGCAGAGCAGCACGGTTGAGCCAGTGGCGACCACTCGTGCGGAGACGCCAGGGGTCAGTGAGCCGAAAAATCGGAGGAGCAGGAGCCGCGCCGGTGACCCGTGGTGGCGGGTTGCTGCAGGGGCTCGGACTCGAAGGATGTCGCGGCGACGGAGGATCTGAGGATAGCACTCATGGGGAGTTGGGGCTAGCGAGCAACGACACAGAAGAGCCCCGGAGCTATGCCGAAATGGAGGTCATGGCGGCAGCGTCATGGCCATGGAGCTCGAGTAAGAGAGGAATCGTGGGATGGAGAGATGAGATAGGAAAATGTTTTTTATTTCAACAGCGGAGGACGGATGCAGGGGTGTACTGAGTGGTTACCATTTCCCCCGCCTTTGGATTAGGAATAGGGAGGTTAGCGCTAAGCTGGGACATGGGGGTTGAATAAAACAACACGTGCGTTAGTATCGTTGGTAGATATCCGTTGTTATATAGGGGTGTTTGTTGTAGTGAGTAAACCTAGTGACCGTTAGAGATTTTCGGTGGGACTGACATGCAACTCGGTAGGACCGATACAGTTAGGGTTAGGGCATAACGTAATCTCGGTGAGACCGATTACACAAACTCGGTGAGACCGATTTGGTAATAAGCTAACCAGAGAGTTGGTCAGGTAAACTCGGTGGGACCGATTTGCTCTTTCGATGAGACCGAAAAGTTACAAAAGGGAAACAGAGAGTTTACATTGCAATCTCGATGGGACCGATCCGCTCTTTCGGTGAGACCGAAAAGTTACGAAAAGGAAACAGAGAAATTGCAATCCCATCTCGGTGAGACCGAGATCCCTATCGGTAGAACCAATTTGCTAGGGTTTTGGCATTGGCTATGACAAGTGAAACTCGGTGGCGTCGGATAGAAAGAATCGGTAGGTCCGAGTTTGGCTTAGGGTTTAGGTCATATGTGGATATGGGAAAGTAGCTGAGGATTTTGGAGCATATCATTACGCACATGAAGCAAAAAGCTCATTAAGCAACACCTCATCCCTCCTTGATAGTATTGGATTTTCCTATGGACTCAATGTGATCTTGGATCACTAAAATGTAAAATGAAGAGTCTTGAGCTTTTGAGCTTGAGCCAATCCTTTGTCCTTAGCATTTTGAGGGTTCCACTTTCACCATCCATGCCATGCCAATCATTGAGCTTTCCTGAAATAATTGTCTTGGAATAGCATTAGCTCAATGAGCTATATGTTGTTATGAATTACCAAAACCACCTAGGGATAGTTGCACTTTCAACAGGCCGGCAACAGCCCGAAATGAAACCCGGCCCATGATTGTGCGAATCAAATCACGGGCTTTTAACAGGCCGAAAAATTGTCTCGGTCCTTGTTTGGCCCAATCAGATATTGGCTGCGAGCAGGCCGGATGCAAACCGGGCCGTGGTTATGCCCAACTATATGATGGGCTTTTAACAGGCTGAAATTAATATAGGGCCGAAATGTTAAACGGGCCCTTAACAGGCCAAAACTAATGTCAGGCCGAATTACTAAGTGGGCCTTTAGCAACTGTGCCCAAAAGCATAGTGTCCAGTTGACGGGCCGAATCTGATATGGGCCATATTTGAGCCCAAAGCCTCTTAAAGGGTCGGACCTGATCTGGGCCGTAATTTGGCCTAGAACGTGGTAGGCCTTTAACGGGCCGGATCTCATATGGGCCACTATTAGGCCCGGAGCGTGGCAGGCCATTAATGGACCGGGTCAAATATGGGTTGGCATTTGGCCCAAAACATGGCAGGCAGTTAATGGGCCGACCTACTAGGGTACTCAAAATCTTGTGGGCCTATAGTTGGGCTGGCCCATTAATGTCAGCGAAATCTCGTGGGCCTTTAGCTGGGCCGGCCCATTATGATCCGCAAGAATCTTGTGGGCCTTTACCTGGGCCGGCCCATTACGGCACACAAAAATCTTATGGGCCTTTACCTGGGTCGGCCCATTATGGCCCGCAAAATCTTGTGGGCCTTTAGCTGGGCCAGCCCATTATGGTCTGCAAAATCTCGTGGTCCTTTAGCTGGGCCGGCCCATTATGGTCCGTAAAATCTTGTGGGCCTTCAGTTGGGCCGGCCCATTTAAACTTGATGGGCCGGTCCACGTGTCAACATATCATAGGCGCGTCTCGCCCATTGGATGAGTTGACACGTGTCTCCTCCAGCCAATGATGATTTTACATGTGGAAAATCCCCATTGGTCAGGGCTATTAACGGGTTATCGGATCCAAAACCCGACCCGATAGCTTAATGGCGTTCCGTTACGGTGGATGCCACGTGTCGATCACCCTTGACGAAAGCACTTCTGTTACGCGTGATTTATTGTCATGGAAGTGGACACTTCCGTGATGATAATTTTGGTAATGTCATGGAACACTTCTATGACAGCACAGGTTTGACTATCTTGATTCTGTCATATATTTGTCATGGATGTACATGCATGACAAAAAAAAGCGACATACTGTGACAAACACGTATCATCACGGAAGTGTATTTTTTTGTAGTGTACAGTGGGGGCCACCCCGGCCTCCCATGGCCTTCTTCTTCGGCGGCTGATAGGGCGTCGGGACTAGCATCTTCGCCAGGAGCGGGATGACTGGTTCTTCGGGTAGCGGAGCCAAACATTGAATCCGCTCCGCCTTCTTTGTCCATACCTGAAAGGATAAATTAGCAAAGTTTAGTCACCCTCCTTGGACAAGCAAGTAGAAGGTACTTCTTGAGATGTGAAGGACTTACCGCATTGGCAGGGTGGGAAAGATCGTGCCCACGGTCCGAGTCTATGGCCGGCGGCTTCTCGTCGCCCTTGAAGAGCAGCTTCCAGGCATCTTCGTGAGTGGTTCCGGAGAGCCTCACCAAGGTTTGGTGCTTCTCCGGATCGAATTCCCATAAAGGGGAGGTTCGGCTTTGGCAGGGGAGGATCTGGCGAACTAGCATAACCTGGATCACGTCGACGAGCTTGATGTTTCTGTCCACCATGCTTTGGATGCACGTTTGCAGCGCCATCAGCTCATCCGACGAAGACCAATTTGGGCCCTTCTCCATCCAGGAGGTCAGCCGCATTAGAGCTCCAGACTTGAATTCGGAAGCCGTGGCCCAGGTGGTGTCGCGGGGCTCTATGATATAGAACCACAACTTCTACCACTCCTTGGCAGTCTCCACAAACGTGCCTCTGGGCCATGTGACATAGGGCATCTTTCTCACCATGGCTCCTCTGCACTCCGCGTGTTGGCCATCCACCACCTTCGGCTTCACATTGAAGATCTTGAGCCACAGTCCGAAGTGGGGCTGGATGCGGAGGAAATTCTCACACATGACAATGAATGCCGAGATATTGAGGAAAGTGTTCGGGGCTAGATCATGGAAATCTAGCCCATAATATAACATAAGTCCGCGGACGAAAGGGTGGAGTGGAAACCCTAGCCCGCCGACGAAATGAGGGAGGAACACCACCCTCTCGTTGGGTTTCGGTGTAGGGACGACTTGTCCCTTGGCTGGAAGCTAGTGGGCGATCTCCTTCGCCAGATACCCGGCCTCCCGAAGCTCGGTGATGTCCTTCTCCTTGATGGAGGAGGGCATCCACTTGCCTTGCCCTCCAAAGCCAGACATGGTTGAGAGCTTGCTCGGGGTGGAAGAAACGAGAACTTGGGCGCTGGAGCTCGAGAATGGAGGGGCAGAGGAAGAAAGAAGGCGTGGGTAAAGAAGGGGAATCCTTATCCCCTTATAAAGACAGTGAATATCGAACGTCTCCCCACTCGCCTTAAAACTCACCTATTCCCAAGGGATGTGCAAACGGCACGGTTGGATTATCCACGTCCGTATTGATGAGAATCCCGCAATAAGGGGACATGATCTCTGCTTTGACAAGACGTGCCAATGGAAACCGCATCTCAAAACGCGGAACGGCGGACGAAAACGGATCGAAATAATGACCGGGCAGACGTGATGTCATCTTGCGAAAAGTTGTGAGCGGATGGGACTAGTGAAATATTATACTCTCTATGGCTATGTGTGTGGTACTTGTGTTACAGATCCGGACACGTTCGTTGCGTCCGAAGATTATATTGGAGTATTCGGAAAGGAGAACCCACCTTGCAATGTCGAAGACAATCTGCGTGCCGGACATCTCGTCATTGAAGCCTGGTTCAGGGGCTACTGAGGGAGTCCTGGACTAAGGGGTCCTCAGGCGTTTGGCCTGTCGGACATGGGCCGGACTAATAGGCTGTGAAGATACAAGACAGAAGACTCTCCCCCATGTCCGGATGGGACTCTCCTTGGCGTGGAAGGCAAGCTTGGCAACCGAATATGAAGATTCATTTCTTTGTAACTGACTTTGTACAACCCTAGTCCCGTCCGGTGTCTATATAAACCGGAGGGCTTAGTCTGGAAACATATACAGTCATACAGGCTAGACTTCTAGGGTTTTAGCCATTACAATCTCGTGGTAGATCAACTCTTGTAACACTCATATTCATCAAGATCAATCAAGCAGGAAGTAGGGTATTACCTCCATAGAGAGGTCCTGAACCTGGGTAAACATTGTGTCCCCCGTCTCCTGTTACCATCGACCTTAGATGCACAATTTGGGACCCCCTACCCGAGATCCGCCGGTTTTGACACCGACATTGGTGCTTTCATTGAGAGTTCCACTGTGCCGTCCCCAAAAGGTTCGATGGCTCCTTCAATCGTCAACAACGATGCTGTCCAAGGTGAAACCTTCCTCCCCGGACAGATCTTCGTGTTCGGCGGCTTCGCACTGCGTGCCAACTCGCTTGGCCATCTGGGGCAGATCGACAGCTACGCCCCTGGCCATCAGGTCAGATTTGGGAGCTTGAACTATGTCGCGGACATCCGCGGAGACTTGATCTTTGACGGATTCGAGACCACGGCAGTCACTCCCTATCCCTACGATGAACATGACTTAAATCTTTCATCGGACCATACTCAGGAAATTGAATCTGTAACCGCTCCGGCCTTAGATCCGGAGCAGATCGCGCCATCCGAGGACGGGAAGCTCAACCCCTCCACAGAAGCCGCAGACTCTGCGGCGTTGGAGCCGCACGCAGACCTAACCTCGGGTGATATCTGTGTCTCCAGAACCTCGGACTCGTTTCCAGTGATAAGTGATAACCCACAAGTATAGGGGATCGCAACAGTTTTCGAGGGTAGAGTATTCAACCCAAATTTATTGATTCGACACAAGGGGAGCCAAAGAATATTCTCAAGTATTAGCAGTTGAGTTGTCAATTCAACCACACCTGGATAACTTAGTATCCGCAACAAAGTATTTAGTAGCAAAGTAATATGGAAGTAACAGTAACTGTAGCAAAAGTAATATTTTTGGGTTTTGTAGTGATTGTAACAGTAGCAACGGAAAAGTAAATAAGCGGAGAACAATATGTGAAAAGCTCGTAGGCATTGGATCGGTGATGGAGCATTATGCTGGATGCGGTTCATCATGTAACAATCATAACATAGGGTGACACAGAAGTAGCTCCAATTCATCAATGTAATGTAGGCATGTATTCCGAATATAGTCATACGTGCTTATGGAAAAGAACTTGCATGACATCTTTTGTCCTACCCTCCCGTGGCAGTGGGGTCCTAGCGGAAACTAAGGGATATTAAGGCCTCCTTTTAATAGAGTACCAGACCAAAGCATTAACACATAGTGAATACATGAACTCCTCAAACTACAGTCATCACCAGGAGTGGTCCCGATTATTGTCACTTCGGGGTTGCCGGATCATAACACATAGTAGGTGACTATAGACTTGCAATATAGGATCAAGAACTCACATATATTCATGAAAACATAATAGGTACAGATCTGAAATCATGGCACTCGGGCCCTAGTGACAAGCATTAAGCATAGCAAAGTCATAGCAACATCAATCTCAGAACATAGTGGATACTAGGGATCGAACCCTAACAAAACTAACTTGATTACATGATAGATCTCATCCAACCCATCATCGCCCAGCAAGCCTACGATGGAATTACTCACGCACGGCGGTGAGCATCATGAAATTGGTGATGGAGGATGGCTGATGATCACGACAGCGACGAATCCCCCTCTCCGGAGCCCCGAACGGACTCCAGATCAGCCCTCCCGGGAGGTTTTAGGGCTTGGCGGCGGCTCCGTATCGTAAAATGCGATGAATCCTTCTCTCTGAATTTTTTCTCCCCGAAAGTGAATATATGGAGTTGGAGTTGAGGTCGGTGGAGCGTCAGGGGGGGCACGAGGCAGGGGGCGCGCCCCCACCCTGGTGGACAGGCTGTGGGCCCCCTGACTTGGATTTTTCTTCCAGTATTTTTTACATTTTCCAAAAAGATGTTCCGTGGAGTTGCAGGTCATTCCGTGAACTTTTGTTTCTGCACATAAATAACACCATGGAAAGTCTGCTGAAAACAGTGTCAGTCCGGGTTAGTTCCATTTAAATCATGCAAGTTAGAGTCCAAAACAAGGGCAAAAGTGTTTGGAAAAGTAGATACGACGGAGACGTATCAACTCCCCCAAGCTTAAACATTTGCTTATCCTCAAGCAATTCAGTTGATAAACTGAAAGTGATAAAGAAAAATTTTACAAACTCTGTTTGCTCTTGTTGTTTTAAATTTGTAAACCCATCATTCAAGTTTTCAGCAAAGATTATGACTAACCACATTCACAATAACTCTTAGGTCTCATGTTTACTCATATCAATGGCATAATCAACTAGCGAGCCATAATAATAAATCTCGGATGACAACACTTTCTCAAAACAATCATGGTATGATATAATAAGATGGTATCTTGCTAGCCCTTTCTGAGACCGCAAAACATAAATGCAGAGCACCTTTAAAGATCAAGGACTGACTATACATTGTAATTCATGGTAAAAGAGATCCAGTCATAGTCATACCCAATATAAATTAATAGTAATGAATGCAAATGACAGCAGTGCTCTCCAGCTAGTGCTTTTTAACAAGAGGGTGATGACTCAACATAAAAGTAAATAGATAGACCCTTCGTAGAGCGAAGCAGGGATTTGTAGAGGTGCGAGAGCTCGGTTTTGAAATAGAGATAAATAATATTTTGAGCGGCATACTTTCATTGTCAACATAACAACCAAGAGATGGTGATATCTTCCATGCTACACACATTATAGGCGGTTCCCAAATAGAATGGTAAAGTTTATACCCCCCCCCTCCACCAACAAGCATCAATCCATGGCTTGCTCGAAACAACGAGTGCCTCCAACTAGCAACAGTCACAGGGGAGTTTTGTTCGCAATTATTTTGATTTAGTTTGCATAAAGCATGGGAATGGGCATCCCTGTGACCAGCCATTTTCTCGTGAGTGAGGAGCGGAGTCCACTCCTCTTGAGAATAACCCGCCTAGCATGGAAGATACGGACAGCCCTAGTTGATACAAGAGCTATTCGAGCATACAAAACAGAATTTCATTTGAAGGTTTAGAGTTTGGCACATACAAATCTACTTGGAACGGCAAGTAGATACCGCATATAGGAAGGTATAGTGGACTCATATGGCATAACTTTGGGGTTTAAGGAATTGGATGCACAAGCAGTATTCCCGCTTAGTATAAGTGAAGGCTAGAAAAAGACTGGGAAGCGACCAACTTGAGAGCGACAACAGTCATGAACATGCATTAAAATTAATAAACATTGAGTACAAGCATGAGTAGGATATAATCCACCATGAACATAAATATCATGAAGGCTATGTTGATTTGTTTCAACTACATGTGTGAACATGTGCCAAGTCGAGTCACTTAAATCAGTCAAAAGAGGATACCACCCTACTATACCACATCACAACCATTTTAATAGCATGTTGGTACGCAAGGTAAACCATTATAACTCATAGCTAATCAAGCATGGCACGAGCAACTATGATCTCTAATTGTCATTGCAAACATGTTTATTCATAATAGGCTGAATCAGGAATGATGAACTAATCATATTTACAAAAACAAGAGAAGTCGAGTTCATACCAACTTTTCTCATCTAAGTCGGTCCATCATATATCGTCATAATTGCCTTTCACTTGCACGACCGAACGAAGTGAATAATAATAAGAGTGCACGTGCATTTGGACTAAGCTAGAATCTGTGAGCATTCAATAAACAGGAGAAGACAAGGCAATATGGGCTCTTGGTTAAATCTATACCTACTAATAAAGAAAGGTGTGTTTCTTCAATTTTTTCATCCGTTCACCCATATTATTAATTATACTTTTAAGTTTTTAACTACAAGGTGGTACTAATAGCTTCTGCCCGTGTGATTTTATTCACGTCCGTTCTCATAGGCCTTTTTCTTTTGTACATCGTCTTGGGCCGCACACAGTTGGTTCAGGGGAGAAAAATGTTGTGTGGGCCGAACAAAAAACTAATAGGCATCAGGTTTCGAACTTGTGATCTCACGAGAGATCTCTAGGGCTGCTACCACATGAGCTAGATAATACTTGTGTCATAGAGTTTGTTCGCCATGGAACTGATTAGTACCACATCGGTTCTATACACGAAAACTAAGCAATTTATATACGTAGATAAATTGCTTGAACTTCAGCGAGCTACCTGGGTAAAGTGGAAACTCGTCCCGTAATAAGGAAGGAAAAAAGAAAATAATGAGGGAAAGGAGGGGGAAGGAAAATGAATATAGAAGGAAAGGACGGATTTAAGATTTGAATTTAATGTCCAAAAATAAAGAAGGAAAGGAGGGATATGGAATTGAATGTGAAAATATAAAGAAGGAAAGGAGGGATTTCATGTTTGATAGAGAAAAAATAGGAAAATGGGAAGCCATCCCGTAATGATGAGGAAGGAAAATGCATAAAGAAGGAAAGGAGGGATTTTCAAAGTTTGACAAAGAAAATAAGGAAAGTGGGAAACCGTCCTACTATAAGAAGGACAGGGAGAAAAATAAAGAGCCCGCGTTTGTATATTATTACCCGACCGCGCATTGTTTACCCCGTCCAAGGCAAGTGGAATGTTGACGTCCAAGGCAAGAGAAAATTATGTTGGGATTGTTTAACCCCTGTGAATTATATTGTCTAAATCACGATAAAGAATGTTCACATGTACAATATTTTTTCTGAGAATTATAATGAAAAAGAGAGCCGTAGTTAAAAATAGGTACTTAATTGTTGCTTTAAAACAACAGATTTCTCAAATGCGAACGTTCAAATGGGATTGTATACTCCCATGTAATGATTTATTTATAACATAAGGGCCAATGCTTCTATCTAATAATATATACACGTCATTTTTTCTCCTAATGAAAAATGTTAAAGGTTTCCATCATCCACTTGAATTAAGTTTTTTTATATCTTCATGTCATAGGAGTCGTAGTTTCCTTTGTTTTTGAGATAGCTCACCATCCATGCTGAATAGCTAGGAGTCGTAGTTTTCAGATCATCTACATATCTGAAACAAGTAAAATTAACTTGCAAGAAGCAAGAAAACCTAAAAAAATTTGCAAGTTTGATAAAGTTTTTCCGCAAAAACAAACAAGAATTTAGATATTTATATTTTACTTTTAGTGAAACAACTTTAATTTCACAATGATACTAGAGAAAAGAGTAATCTTCTTTGTGACGTTTGTCAGAGTTGAATACAAAAGATGGCACGTGGCACGCGGTGCAGGTTTTGTGTTTTCATTGGCCCATCACCAAAGTACAAAGAGACGGACTCGGATTCCATGTTATGTGCAACACAAACTCTATACTTTTTTCTATTATATTAGCCATGGATTAAGGATTTTTGTACAACAGTCCTAATATCATTAGACACAAATAGTGCTATGCTACTCAGTCCGTAAACCTAACGAACAATGGTTCATAGAAATTTGTGTTGCCTTCATAGTGAAGCAAATACATTGTACTAAAATGGACTTAAATATTTTTGGTATGATGCGATATTTATTGGGCACCAGTAAGAAACACAAACAAAGACGTGAAGAGATACTTGCAACCAGGAAGATATTTCAGTGAGTTAAATTGCACACACCTTTCATACACTTACAAAATACTTTCATGTTTATGTTTTTACGCAACATATAATTTAATGCCAGTGTGGAGGACTACAAATAATTTGTTAATGTCATAATATCTGGCGGTGGGTCATGGGAGGAGAAGGAGGGTCTTGAGCCATTGGGTTATGGAAGTATGGTATTTTTCTCTCCCGCTGCAATGCACGGGCATTTGTGCTAGTCAAGAATAATGCATATAAGAGCCAATTCAACACTTTAATTATGGTCTTCTCCTATCGACCCCCAAAGAAAAGAAAAGAAATAAAACTATTTACACGGGAAAGCTCCCAACAAGCAAAAAGAAGAACAGGAAATCCTTTTGGGTTTTCTTTTTAATTATCACTACTACAGCAAGAAAAGTAAACTAACTAAAAACTACACTAATTTTTTTTCTTAAGGTTTTTTCAAACACACAAGAAGAAAGCAAGAAAAATAAAATAAACTAGCATGGATATTACAGTGAAAGAGTATGAGCACCGACATCTAGCAATGAGTGTGTAAACATAAATGTAATGTCGGTGGGAAGTACGTACTGCCCCAAGCTTAGGCTTTTGGCCTAAGTTGGTTTATTGCCACGGATGGCCTGGCGGATATCCGTAGTTGTAGCAGGGGTCATACTGAGATGAAGAGGACTCTGACTGCCACTGGTTGGAAATCATCTCCGGTAGAGGCTCAAATCATCTCCCACTGGTAATTAGACTGTCGTGGAGGCTCAAATTGTGGTTCTGGCTCCGTGGCTGGTGTAGGGTTCCGGTAGGCGTGAATGGCCGCCAACGGAACGAGATACGGACCTGTAGATAAATTAAACAAGGAGGGAGCAGGCAAGGTAATAGTCTCAGGGTGATGTTTATCAAAGAATAATTTGTATTTAAGAGCCCCTTCCCTATTCGTAACAATAAAGTCATGCGCTACCATACTCTTATGATCTAAATAAGCATTGGGCAACAATTTTTCTTCTTTTTCATAGTGCCTAATAGGTATGTTATAATGTGCAGCAAGGAGTGAAGCATAAATACCTCGAAAGATGGGGCCCTTTTTATGGTTTATACTTAACCGTTTAGCAATAATACCGCCCGTACTAACAGTTTTATCACAGAATAAACCATGGAACAAAATGATAATATCAGGAAGACTAAGGTTTCCACAGTTTCCATGACCAATTAAGCAACGACTAGCAAATATGGCAAAGTAGCGTAAAACAAGAAAATGTATGCTAGTGATTCTTGCATCGGAAACCTTCCTAGTTTCCCCCACAGTAATAGTGTCAATAAACCAGTCCACATCTTTACGATGTGGTTCCTCTAAACTACCCTCAAAAGGTATTTTGCAAACCTTGCAAAATTCATCTAGTGGCATCTTCTTAACAACATCATATAAATGAAACTCTACTAAAGGAGGTGTTTCCTTAGGATAATAGTTGAAGTTTTGCACAAAAGTATTGGTGAGTAAGAGATACTGTTCGCGTTGGTCGCGGAGGAAGTCGGTGAGGCCTGCATTCTCAGCCAATTCATAAAAATCATTTTAAATCCCGGCTTCTCTCAAGAAATCATCGGAAGGCCATTCACATGGCCGAACCTCCATGGTGCGGGGCAGATTATATTTGGGTCTCTGTGCTTCTTCATTTTGCTTTTCCTTCGAGCTTCGGCTCAATGAGCCCCTCAAAAATCTCTTCATTATTTTCTGAAAAATTCTGAAATTTTTAGTAACTTCAAATAAAAGTGAACCAAGCTCAACAAAATTGATAGCAACTACTCCTACAAGTGCCTAGAGCCTTTATCAAGCATTAGAACTACTTGGAACCATATAAATTTGACATGCAAGCTCAAGAACATGGTCACCTAGGCAGCACATATTTGCAATGAATAAAGCACTAGAACAAAAACTAATTGGACCAATGGAGGAGTCACATACCAAGGAACAATTCCCCCAAGCAGTTTTGTGAGAGGTGCTTTGAGCAAGGAGATCGAAAATCGCAGCAAAATGAGCTAGAAGTCGTGCTTGAGCTGGATGGCGATTTTCTGGGGAGGAAGAAGAAGTGTGTGGGTGCAGGAATAAGTGGAGAGGAGCCACCATGGGCCCACGAGGCAGGGGGACGCGCCCTGTAGGGGCGGGCCCGCCCTGGACCCTCGTGGCCAGGTGCTTGCTCCCCCTGCTGTGTCCTTAGTGCTAGATATTCTCAAATATTCCAGAAAAAATCATATTAAATTGGCAGGGCATTTGGAGAACTTTTATTTTTGGGGTATTTTTATATTACACGGATAAATCAGAAAACAGATAGAAAAATACTATTTTTACTTTATTTCAACTAAATAAAAGAAAGTAAAAGGAGGGTATAGAAGGTTGTGTTTTGTAATTTCATCCATCTTATGCTCATCAAAAGGAATCCGTTAACAAGGTTGATCAAGTCTTGTTAACAAACTCATTCCGAATAACATGGAACCGGAGAAATTTCGAATGACACTATGTTACCTCAATGGGGACATGCACATCCCCAATAATAAGAATATCATATTTCTTTTTAACAATAGGAATAGGAAATTCAAAACCTCCAAAAATAATCGATGGAATTTTTCCAATAGAAGTGATACTCTGGACTTGAGGTTGTTTCCTCGGAAAGTGTACCGTATGCTCATTACCATTAACATGAAAAGTGACATTGCCTTTGTTGCAATCAATAACAGCCCCTGTAGTATTCAAAAAAGGTCTTCCAAGAATAATAGACATACTATCGTCCTCGGGAATATCAAGAATAACAAAGTCCGTTAAAATAGTAACGTTTGCAACCACAACAGGCACATCCCCACAAATACCGACAGGTATAGCAGTTGATTTATCAGCCATTTGCAAAGATATTTCAGTAGGTGTCAACTTATTCAAGTCAAGTCTACGATATAAAGAGAGAGGCATAACACTAACACCGGCTCCAAGATCACATAAAGTAGTTTTAACATAGTTTCTTTTAATGGAGCATGGTATAGTAGGTACTCCTGGATCTCCAAGTTTCTTTGGTATTCCACCCTTAAAAGTATAATTAGCAAGCATGGTGGAAATCTCAGCTTCCAGTATCTTTCTTTTATTAGTGACAATTTCTTTCATATACTTAGCATAAGGATTCATTTTGAGCATATCAATTAATCGCATACGCAAAAAGATAGGTCTAATCATTTCAGCAAAGCGCTCAAAATCCTCATCATCCTTTTTCTTGGATGATTTGGGAGGAAAAGGCATGGGTTTCTGAACCCATGGTTCTCTTTCTTTACCATGTTTCCTAGCAACAAAGTCTCTCTTATCATAATGTTGATTCTTTGATTGTGGGTTATCAAGATCAACAATAGGTTCAATTTCTACATCATTATCATTACTAGGTTGAGCATCATCATGAACATCATCATTAATATTATCACTAGGTTCATTTTCATTACCAGATTGTGTTTCAGCATCATAAATAGATATATCATTTGGATTCTTAGGTGGTTCAGTAATAGGTTCACTAGAAGCATGCAAAGTCCTATCATTTTTCTTTTTATTCTTTTTAGAAGGACTAGGTGCATCAATATTATTTCTCTGAGAATCTTGTTCAATTCTCTTAGGGTGGCCTTCAGGATACAAAGGTTCCTGAGTCATTTTACCAGTTCTAGTAGCCACTCTAACAGCATAGTCATTATTCTTACTATTCAATTCATTGCAAATCATTATGAGCTTTAAGTACTTGTTCTACTTGAGTGGTAACCATAGAAGCATGTTTACTAATGAGTTTAAGTTCACCTTTAACATTAGCGATATAATTACTCAAGTGTTCAAGCATATCGGAATTTTATTTCAATTGTCTACCAAAATAATCATTGAAGTTTTCTTGTTTGACAATAAAATTATCAAACTCTTCTAAGCATTATCTAGCACACTTATAGTGAGGAATATCACCTTCATCAAATCTATAGAGAGAATTTACCTTTACTACATGTGTCGGGTTATCAAGACCATGAGTTTCTTCAATAGGTAATGGATTAAGATCATATGTTTCTTCAACAGGCGGTAAACTAAGACCATGTATTTCTTCAATAGGAGGTAAATTCTTAACATCTTCAGCTTTTATACCTTTTTCTTTCATAGATTTCTTTGCCTCTTGCATATCTTCAGGACCGAGAAATAGAACACCTCTTTTCTTCGGAGTTGGTTTAGGAATAGGCTCAGGAAGTGTCCAATTATTTTAATTTGTCAACATATTATTCAATAGAATTTCAGCTTCATCCGGTGTTCTTTCCCTGAAAACAGAACCAACACAACTATCCAGGTAATATCTGGAAGCATCTGTTAGTCCATTATAAAAGATATCAAGTATTTCATTTTTCTTGAGAGGATGATCAGGCAAAGCATTAAGTAATTGGAGAAGCCTCCCCCAAGCTTGTGGGAGACTCTCTTCTTCAATTTGCACAAAATTATATATATCCCTCAAAACAGCTTGTTTCTTATGAGCAAGGAAATATTTAGCAGAGAAGTAATAAATCATATCCTGGGGACTACGCATACAACCAGGATCAAGAGAATTAAACCATATCTTAGCATCACCCTTTAATGAGAATGGAAATATTTTAAAGATATATAGGTAGCAAGATTTCTCATCATTAGTGAACAGGGTGGGTATATCATTTAATTTAGTAAGATGTGCCACAACAGTTTCAGATTCATAGCCATGAAAAGGATCAGATTCAACCAAAGTAATTACATCAGGATCAACAGAGAATTCATAATCCTTATCAGTAACACAGATAGGTGAAGTAACAAAAGCAGGGTCAGGTCTCATTCTAGCATTAAGAGATTGCTGCTTCCAGTTAGCTAATAACCTCTTGAGCTCGTATCTATCTTTGCAAGCTAAAATAGCTATAGCAGCTTCTTTTTCCCAAACATAACCCTCAGGAAAAACATGTGAATCATATTTATTATGGGGAGAGTCTTCATCATCACTTTCATCAATGTTATCATTTTCAATAATTTCATTCTCTCTAACCCTAGCAAGTTGTTCATCAAGAAGTTCACCAAGTGGCACAGTAGTATCAAGCATAGATGTAGTTTCATCATAAGTATAATGCATAGCAGAAGTGGCATCATCAATAACATGCGACATATCAGAATGAATAGCAGAAGCAGGTTTAGGTGTCGCAAGCTTACTCAAAACAGAAGGTGAATCAATTGCAGAGCTAGATGGCAGTTCCTTACCTCCCCTCGTAGTTGAGGGATAGATTTTTGTTTTCTCGTCTTTCAAGTTCTTCATAGTGACCAGTAGATATAAATCCCAAGTGACTCAAAGAATAGAGCTATGCTCTCCGGCAACGGTGCCAGAAAATAGTCTTGATAACCCACAAGTATAGGGGATCGCAATAGTTTTCGAGGGTAGAGTATTCAACCCAAATTTATTGATTCGACACAAGGGGAGCCAAAGAATGTTCTCAAGTATTAGCAGTTGAGTTGTCAATTCAACCACACCTAGATAACTTAGTATCTGCAGCAAAGTATTTAGTAGCAAAGTAATATGGAAGTAACGGTAACGGTAGCAAAAGTAATATTTTTGGGTTTTGTAGTGATTGTAACAGTAGCAACGGAAAAGTAAATAAGCGGAGAACAATATGTGAAAAGCTCGTAGGCATTGGATTGGTGATGGAGAATTATACCGGATGCGGTTCATCATGTAACAATCATAACATAGGGTGACACAGAACTAGCTCCAATTCATCAATGTAATGTAGGCATGTATTCCGAATATAGTCATACGTGCTTATGGAAAAGAACTTGCATGACATCTTTTGTCCTACCCTCCCGTGGCTGCGGGGTCCTAGCGGAAACTAAGGGATATTAAGGCCTCCTTTTAATAGAGTACCGGACCAAAGCATTAACACATAGTGAATACATGAACTCCTCAAACTACGGTCATCACCGGGAGTGGTCCCGATTATTGTCACTTCGGGGTTGCCGGATCATAACACATAGTTGGTGACTATAGACTTGCAAGATAGGATCAAGAACTCACATATATTCATGAAAACATAATAGGTTCAGATCTGAAATCATGGCACTCGGGCCCTAGTGACAAGCATTAAGCATAGCAAAGTCATAGCAACATCAATCTCAGAACATAGTGGATACTAGGGATCAAACCCTAACAAAACTAACTCGATTGCATGATAGATCTCATCCAACCCATCACCGTCCAGCAAGCCTACAATGGAGTTACTCACGCACGGCGGTGAGCATCATGAAATTGGTGATGGAGGATGGTTGATGATGACGACGGCGACGAATCCCCCTCTCCGGAGCCCCAAACGGACTCCAGATCAGCCCTCCCTAGAGGTTTTAGGGCTTGGCGGCGGCTCCGTATCGTAAAACACGATGAATCCTTCTCTCTGATTTTTTTCTCCCCGAAAGTGAATATATGGAGTTGGAGTTGAGGTCGGTGGAGCGTTAGGGGGCCCACGAGGCAGGGGGTGCGCCCCCCACCCTCGTGGACAGGGTGTAGGCCCCTGACGTGGATTTTTCTTCTAGTATTTTTAATGTTTTCCAAAAAGATGTTCCGTGGAGTTTCAGGTCATTCCGAGAACTTTTGTTTCTGCACATAAATAACACCATGGAAAGTCTGCTGAAAACAGCGTCAGTCCGGGTTAGTTCCATTCAAATCATGCAAGTTAGAGTCCAAAACAAGGGCAAAAGTGTTTGGAAAAGTAGATATGATAGAGACGTATCAATAAGTTCCAAACCATGTGCGTCCGCTTATGCCGAGCCGGATCGGTCATCGATTGCTGAATTCAGCGCAGCGAACATCTTTCGGCACTCACCTTTAGGCGATGTGCTGAACTCATTAAAAAAACCTGTCCTTAGTGGGGGACTCACAGCCGAACTATGTCCGGTTCGAACTGGAGGCGATGATGGGGAATTTCGCTTCCCACCCGCCACCCACTACATGACTTAACCGACATGCTCGATTACGGCTCCGAAGACATCGGTATGGACGACGATGCAGATGAGGAGCTTGGCTAAAACCCGCCGTTTACCGGACGCTCGACGGCCCCTTCTTCGTACGACGTATACATGGTGGATACACCCAAAGAGAATAACGATGAGGACAATGAAAATCCAGTTGAGGATGAGGCCCCTAAGACAACCAAAGCACCGTCGTCAGTGGCGCCGCTCTAAATCCCGCCGCTGCAAGGACAGCAACACCGACACGGGAGACGATCACACTCCGGACGGTGCCGAAGATAGAGAAGATCCCGACGAACAAACGGCCGAACAGGACGATCGTGAAGATGGGCAAGTTGGCCCTGATGAACAGGCCATAAACGATGACTCGGATGGCAGCACTTATCTTCCACCCTCTGAGGATGAGGCGAGCCTTGGCAACGAGGATTTTATCGTGCCCGAGGAACCTCTCAAGCAAGAGCGCTTTAAGCGCCAGCTAATAACCACTGCAAGGAGCCTGAAAAAGAAGCAGCAACAGCTTCAAGCTAATCAAGATCTGCTGAACGATAGATGGACTGATGTCCTGGCAGCCGAAGAATACGACCTTAAGCGCCCAGCCAAAAGCTACCCTAGGCGCAAGTTGCTACCTCAGTTCGATGACGAGGCGCCGGAGCCCATACCATCATCATGCAATGTGGCTGACCGATCACCACGCGGTCGGGATAAAGCAGCAACTCAAGCCGAATACCAGACCGCCCCACCTCGCCGTAAAGGCAGGGATAAAACAGCTCGGGGTTACACATATGACCTTCGGCAAGACCTGGATAGTAGAGAATGACATACAAGATCGATCTATGGATCGCGAGGACGTGCCTCGACATGCGACGATGGCTACCTATTCGGACATGACAAACCTAGTCACGCCCGAGCCGAAAACCGCAGACGGACTCCATCGGAGCTATGTCGCGATGCGGCCCGATATAGAGGCGCCGCACACCCTCTTTGCTTCACTGACGAAGTAATGGATCATGAATTCCCAGAAGGGTTTAAACCCGTAAATATCGAATCATACGATGGAACAACCGATCCCGCGGTATGGATCGAGGATTTTATTCTCCACATCCATATGGCCCGCGGAGATGACCTTCACGCCATCAAATACCTCCCACTAAAACTCAAAGGGCCAGCTCAACACTGGTTAAACAGCATGCCTGAAAATTCTATTGGCAGCTGGGAGGACTTGGAATAAGCCTTCCTTGACAACTTCCAAGGTACATATGTCCGGCCACCAGATGCCGATGACTTAAGTCACATAGTTCAGCAGCCTCGAGAGTCAGCCAGGAAATTCTGGACTAGGTTCCTAACTAAAAAGAACTAGATCATCGACTGTCCGGATGCCGAAGCCCTAGCATCCTTTAAACACAACATCCGTGATGAATGGCTCGCCCGCCACCTCGGCCAGGAAAAGCCGAAGTCCATGGCAGCCCTCACGGCACTCATGACCCGCTTTTGTGCGGGTGAGGATAGTTGGCTGGCCTGTAGCAAAAACACAACAAGTGAAATGGGCACCTCCGAGGTCAAAAATAGCAACGGCAAGCTCCGACGCAGCAGACAAAAACGCCGAAGCAATGGTGACAACACCGATGACACGACAGTCAAAGCCGGATTCAGTGGCTCCAAGTCCGGTTAGCGGAAGAAGCCATATAAAAGAATCAATCAGGGACCATCCAGCCTGGACCGCATACTCGATCGTCCGTGCCAGATCCATCGCACCCTAGACAAACCAGCCAATCATAACAACAGAGATTGTTGGGTTTTTAAACAGTCCGGCAAGTTAAATGCCAAGAACAAGGAGAAGGGATCGTAAAGCGAGGACGATGACATGGAGCCCCGGCAACCGAACACAGGGGGACAAAAGAAGTTTCCCCCTCAGGTCAAAACGGTGAACATGATATATGCCACACACATCCCTAAGAGGGAGCGCAAGCGCGCGCTCAGGGACGTCTATGCGATAGAGCCAGTTGCCCCAAAATTCAACTCATGGTCGTCATGCCCAATCACCTTTGATCGCGGGATCACCCGACCAGTATCCATCATGGCGGTTCAGCCGCACTGGTCCTCGACCCAATCATTGATGGATTCCACCTGACGCGAGTCCTCATGGACGGTGGCAGTAGCCTCATTCTGCTAACTCCTTGTGGGCTGCCTGCCCTCTCCCCTATGGCCCATGTAGGCCCAATATTCCCCCGGGGGATTCTGGTAACCCCTCGGTACTCCGAAAAAATGCCCGAATCACTCGGAAGCATTCCGACGTACGAATGCAACCTTCCAATATATGAATCTTTACCTATCGGCCATTTCGAGACTCCTCGTCATGTCAGTGATCCCATCCGGGACTCCGAAAAAACTTCGGTCATCAAATCACATAAGTCATATACAAACCGTCATCGAACGTTAAGCGTGCGGACCCTACGGGTTCGAGAACTATGTAAACATGACCGAGACACATCTCCGCAATAACTAATAGCGGAACCTGGATGCTCATATTGGCTCCTACATATTCTATGAAGATCTTTATCGGTCAAACTGCATAACAACATACGTTATTCCCTTTGTCATCGGTATGTTATTTGTCCGAGATTCGATCGTCGGTATCTTCATACCTAGTTCAATCTCATTACTGGCGACTCTCTTTACTTGTTCCGTAATGCATCATCCCATAATTAACTCATTAGTCACATTGCTTGCAAGGCTTATAGTGATGTGCATTACCGAGACGGCCCAGAGATACCTCTTCGATACACGGAGTGACAAATCCTAATCTCGATCTATGCCAATTCAACAAACATCATCGGAGACACCTGTAGAGCAGCTTTATATCACCCAGTTATGTTGTGACGTTTGATAGCACACAAAGTGTTCCTCCGGTATTCGGAGTTGCATAATCTCATAGTCAGAGGAATATGTATAAGTCATGAAGAAAGCAATAGCAATAAAACTAAATGATCATGATGCTAAGATAATGGATGGGTCTTGTTCATCACATCATTCTCTAATGATGTGATCCTGTTGATCATATGACAACACATGTCTATGGTCAGGAAACTTAACCATCTTTGATTAACGAGCTAGTCTAGTAGAGACACACTAGGGACATTCTGTTTCTCTATGTATTCACACATGTACTAAGTTTCCGGTTAATATAATTCTAGCATGAATAATAAACATTTATCATGATATAAGGAAATATAAATAACAACTTTATTATTGTCTCTAGGGCATATTTCCTTCAAACTTATCTATGAATATTGTTTGAATCTTCTCTGAATTCTTTTATGCATGATTTGATATCTTTATAATTCTCTTCGAACTATCGGTTTGGTTTAGCCAACTAGATTGGTTTTTCTTGCAATGGGAGAAGTGCTTAGCTTTGGGTTCAATTTTGCGGTGTCCTCACCCAGTGACAGTAGGGGTAGCGAGGAACGTATTGTATTGTTGTCATCGAGGATACAAAGACGGGGTTTACATCACTGTTCTTCATAGTAGATGCAGGCAGGAGTCGGTCGATGAGTGAAGTAATAATAGTAGATACAAAGACGCAGGCAGGAGTCGGTCGATGAGTGAAGTAATAATAGTAGATGCAGGCTGGAGTCGGTCTACTTGATACGGACGTGATGTCTATATTTCACAATCATTGTCTTGGATATCGTTATAACTTTGCGCTTTTTCTATCAATTGCTCGACACTAATTTGTTCACCCACCGTATTATTTGCTATCTTGAGAGAAGCCTCTAGTGAAACATATGACCCCCGGGCCTATTTTCCATCATATAAGTTTCCGATCTACTATTTTGCAATATTTTATTTTCAGATCTATACACCAAAAAACCCAAAAATATATTATCTTTTATCTATCTATCTCTATTAAATCTCACCTTTGCAAGTGACCGTGAAGGGATTGACAACCCCTTTATCGCGGTGCAAGTGTTTGATTGTTTGTGCAGGTATTGGTGATTTGTGCGTTGTCTCCTACCGGATTGATATCTTGGTTCTCTAACTGAGGGAAATACTTATCTCTACTTTGTTGCATCACCCTTCCTCTTTAAGGGAAAAAACAACGCAAGCTCAAAAAGTAGCAGAGTCCTCGACATATGACGTCGCGAACTGGCTGTAGGACACGGCAAGGGCATGACTAAACTCTTGCGCGCTCATGTCTTACAAGCGTACGCATCAACAAGAGTGGACCACACTACACATTGATAGTAGGAACTAGCACTAAACATGAAGAGTATAGATTAACACTACATATGAACGGTATGAACGAGCACTACACATGTACAGACGGATGATCTAGTTCAACACAACAACTTAAATCATAACAAGGAGTTCAACAAACTAGCACACATGTTTGCATACTAGCATATACTGCACATCAAACATACTACCAATTCATCACGACTAGCTATCAATCCTTGTCGACATGGAAACAACTCCTAGCATGCTTCAAATCCATCACTATCAGCTACCAGAACATCACATTCACACAGATCGGCGGTGTATATGCATAACATGGTCACAAAATTTAACCATATCACATGCTCACAGATCTAACCGTATCACATGCTCACAGATCTAACTAGAATGAGTACATAGAAGGGGTGATTGAACTCACATACGCCATCAGAGCAACTTGAAGGAGGCGCGGAACACGTCGAAGAAGAGGAGGACTCGAATCACCACCGCCGTCAACCGATAGCTGGAGCATGCAACTTACCCGGTCGTCGTTCTCGATCCGCGCAAGAGGGACAGCTCAAGAGGGGGGAATGATGGCAGAAGTTTTGGCGGTGAAGTGAGGCTGGCTAAATAGGGCGACTGATTCGGTGGGAGGTGACACCAATTCCTCCAGCAGCTTTTTCGAAAACACGCGCGTGCTCGCGCCATCTCCATGGACTCTGGAGGTCAGCGTCGCGTTCCCTTTCACTGCATCACTCGAGTCTAGCTCGCTGGAAACGGCTATTCGGCCGTTCCTAGCGGGTCTGGCAGAGAATTACCTTAAGTTTCGTGCGGACCAAAATTCTGATACAGGTCAGACAACCAAACAATCCAATTTTTTTTCTCACAGACATGATTAAGCTTGTTACGAGCAACCAGACGCGTCATTGATGAAACGCGCGTTGTGCTTCCTGGACCAGCGAGGCGCCCGTGGCCGAGGATGACGCGGACCAAATCCAGTTTTTAAAACACAGCACGCGCACGAGGGCGACGATTAATTGCAACTTCAGCGAGCACGCTCCCTGTCCCATGGAGCCACATCACCCTCGGCGCACTCCGACGGCCGCCATGGATCCCCCGTCGCCAGCGGGAGCGAGGCCGGCGATGTCCCACTCCTCCGCCTTCCTCCTCCCCTCCTCCGCAACCCCAGCCGCCTCAGCGGACGCGTACGCGGTCGTCGTCCTCAACCAGCGCCTGCCCCGCTTCGCCCCTCTCCTCTGGGACCGCGGTAACTATCGCCACTGACCCACAGCTTCCCCAATGCCCTGTTAGCCTCTTCGTGGCTCCGTCGTCCTCAAGATGCTTACGTGCTTCTCTGTCTGTGCAGCGCAGGTGCGGGTGTGCGCCGACGGGGGCGCTAATCGCGTGTTCGACGGCATGCCGGAGCTGCTCCCCTGCCACGCCCGCGACGATGTGCGCTCCAGGTAATGCGATCCGTCGGACATTGCATATTCCGCGTTTGTCTGTCGGCCTGTCGGTCAGACGGACAGGGATGTGCACAGGAACATTCCTGCTCGGGTGGTGGCCATTCGGTGTTTTGGATTGGTTTGGCCGCTAGAAAAAGTAGAAACAGTTCAACCAAATTCGACAATTTATTTGTGTAGTGCAATCTCTATTCTGCTTGTGAGCTCGACTGGTCGCTCCGTGCATGCTCACCATGTGCTTGGTGGAATGCTTGGGGTTGTTATGTTTACCCACTGCCTAAAGTGCTTTAAACTTTCAAGTAATGCTAGAGAACTCAACAGGTGTACGTAATCTAGTATATTCATGGAAAGGCGATTAGAATTTGCGGAAGTGATTGGTTAGAAATAAATCGTAAATATTTATAGTGACTGTTTGCCTTTCCCAGTCAGCAAGAACCATCTAGCACTGATGCTTGTTCTGACGTTTGGTGGCACTTCTTCAGTGGATGTGTTGGTAAATCCATTTTTTTAGTGCAGCTTATTAGAAAGTGGTTCATCTCACATGTAAAAACTCCCTCTTACTGGCCATGAGAAGCAGTAGTGTTAGTAGGAGTAGTGGTTAATGCAATAACTCACTTATTTTATGAGAAGAGGTGATGTTAGTGAGATATTTGTGAGCTATGAGTAGCCTCTTTTATACCAAGCTTTTTAACTTCACCCAACCAAATGTTCAAACCACATTTCATTTTGTATTTGAAATTTCCAATGGGATTGGGATCTAGGAGATGATCATGACTCAGACCTTCTCAATTCTCGATAGTCGAAAATCTATGTTTAAGACTATGCGGTACTTCTTCAAAGCATCGTATTGTAAATTTTCACCAAGCTACCATTTGTTCTTGTGCAGATACAAACCAGATGTAATAAAAGGGGATATGGATTCAGTGCGACCAGAAGTGAAGGAATATTATTCCAATTTGGTAATTTACTTTTTTATTTTCCATTTAGTTTTTATTAACTTAACAAACAGCATGTGTGGGACAAATAATATTTGAACAGTGTTATTTGGCTAGTATAATCATAACTAGTGTCTTAGACTCTTAGTAATTTGGCACAATCAGATTATTTTGTACTCGTGGCGCCTCGTCAGTTTGCAGTTTACAGTGCTCCCTTGGCTGATACATAGTACTGAAGCATTATCTGGATACAAGATATCTAGCAGTTTTCTAGTTTAATAGTGCTATCGGTTATGTGGAAACATGAAAACCGAAAGAGAGAAAAAAAAATGCTGGGTCTCTAGTTCTGGAAATCTTAGTTATGGTTAATTAGCAGATTCATAGTGCAAACACCCTTCGCTGGCATTAGATTTGAAGAAAGAAACAGTATTTACACGATTGTCAAATGTTATTCATCCCCATTTTATCTGCTCCATGATAAGCTGCACTGCGAATTCAATTCATGCTAGAGTTACATGGTTGGTGTAGTGCAGATTCTGGATCTTTTTTTTCTTCCTCCATGAAATTTCTTAGATGAAATCTCACATGTAAATCAATTTAGCATGTGTTTGTCCTCAATTACGTCTTTCTAGTAATAATTGTACCCTTCTATATGAACAAAAGAACAACACTAGAGTATGTTAGCTTAAATAATAATGTTTTGGTATGTTCTTATTTCAAATTTGAGGCAGCTGATGATATTTTCTTCATGATGTCCATTGGCATCTGCTTTAGTAGAAAGAGCGCTGATTCTTGTGACCTTGAAATATCTTGTTTCTTCTGAAATCTGAAATCCGATAGCGATCATGCAAGTTATTATGCTGATATCTATGTGTGCAAAAGGTCATATAGGTCATGCAAGTTATTGCTTCAGTCATCACATGACAATTAATATCTTGAGACATGACTTCATGCAGAGCCTTACTTGAAACTAATTCCATCTTATGGCAAATCTGATGAAATAATTGTCTTATTATTTGATTAACCACAGGGCACCAAAATAGCTGATCAATCACACGATCAGGACACCACCGACTTGCACAAATGTGTAGCATTTATCACTGACAATTCTCCTGGCTCAGACAAATCGAATGTAAGCTGCTCTAGCTCAGTAATATGAAATCTTTAACCCTCAAATCATTTGATTAGAATAACACATCGCCATGTTTACAAGTATATACCACCTTGTCTTTAATGACAGCTATGCATCCTTGTCCTCGGAGCACTAGGAGGTAGGTTTGATCACGAGATGGGAAACATCAATGTACTCCATCTCTTCCCAAACATTAAGATCGTCCTCCTATCAGATGATTGCCTGATCTTTCTGCTCCCAAGAACGCACACTCACAGTATCCACATTGAACGGTCTGTTGAGGGCCCCCACTGTGGGTTGATTCCCGTTGGCACACCTTCGACTAGCACCACGACCACCGGACTCCGGTGGAATTTAGGTAAGTGTTTCACTTGGTCAATATCCTGTGGTGTTATACAGCAGCAGCTGATGTTTCGATGCATTTTCTCGTCAGATAATACTCATATGAGCTTCGGTGGATTGATTAGCACATCGAACATAGTTGATGAGGACCAGGTTATGGTCACTTCAGATTCTGACCTGATCTGGACAATATCTCTCCGGCACTGAGTTTTTCGATGCATTTCCTCATTGGACAATACTTGTATGAGCTACGGTCGATTGATTAGCACATCGAACATCGTTGATGAGAACCAGGTTATATGCGCTTCAGATTCTGACCAGATTTGGACAATATCTCTCTGGCACCGAGCTTATGCTACGCAGAACGTTTGAGCTATCGCCAATTGTATCATCTAATTTATGTCTATGACCACTACATCCAGCAGTGACGTGATACATTCTGGCGTGTTAGAATTTCAAACCTTGTAAATTTTCAATTTGTAATTTGATAGCTTTGGCAATTAAATATATTTGCCCTCGCATATAAAAAATGGCGGTGTGCCTGTCAAAATATATATTTGTTAATAGGTTGTGAAAATACAGTGGCGCAGTTTGTGGGTTACTCGTTCAAGCAAACTTCTCTTTTTACGCACCTCTTGTACTTCGGTAATCTGGATTTGCATATTCATTTCAGAGCTCCATCCAACTAGACAACAAGCCACAAGAGACACGATCAAACTCATAGCACGCTTCCATGAGTAAGGTTGTTAGGATCCTGGGTCTAGGTAAGATGTTTTGTTTGATGGTATCAGATATTCAGATCATAGGATTTGGTCAGGAGCATGACGATTTGCTAGGTTTTCAGAAGAGCGTAGATATTTATATAGATAATTTATTTTTATTCTTGTGAGAAACACCGATTATAACGAGGAAAATGGATTATGTACGTGCATACCATTCGAATTTTGTTTTGGACAGGGGAAGAGTTGCTCTCCCCGGCTCTGCAAGTATCATCCTATGATATAAATTTTTCATGATTGGATCATATATACCTAATTTTCGCAAAAAATAAAGAATAATATATACCTAAGAGAGTGATCCTCACTAACTTATTTATCTTAACATGCAAACATGCCACATCGTCATACAATTACGAATGGGATAAGACCCAGCTCAACATGCCATGCATGAAAAAGACCCACCACCACATGCAACTATGCATGGGAAAATATTTTTATTATATTATTTTGCTTATATTAAGTAACTATCTACAACTATATACATAATCAGATATAATAAGTCATATGTATTTTAATTTTAATTCATGTGTTAATAATGTGAATATTCATATTCCACACAATCAAAACTCATTGAAATATAGCGCAGCTGATTCCCGCAACAACACGCGGGATATCTAGTTTTGTAAATGTGTTTGCACTGTTCCCAGAAGAGGAGAGTAGTACCAAAGATCCAAAGCCCAATTAGATGACTCGTACCCTTTTAAGGTTTTTATCCTTTGAGGCAATTGACGATGTGATCTTATCTTCCGCCCCGAAGATGGATTAGACCCCTCTCTAATCCAAGATTTGGGGGTGTTCTTTGGGTGATAAAAGCTGGGAGACAACGGACCTTGTCACTCAACGTCATGGCAAGTGGGAACTCCTCAATGTTTAGGGTTGAAGCTAGTGGCGGGGGGGGGGGGGGGGGGGGCACAAGTTGACGAGAAATCAAAGGAAGCGAAGGCAATAGTGCGGATCTAGCTCGAAGGGAGGAACGGTCACCTCGCCAACACATTCACCCAATGACAGCTATTGTACCTAAACCTTGGGGAGGACAAGGAGGAATATATGGTTCTGGAGTAGTACATAGAGAAACTAGAGAAAGACTCTGAATTCACGGTGTTAGCTAGGGCTCATACAAATCGAGAGTTTAGCCATGGTGCCTTTTATGGGGCTATGAGATATGCATGGAACCTCGCACAAGAGGTCGAGTTCAGAGCGATCAAAGACAATTGACATGCCTGGGAAATTGAGAGCGAGTGATGCACTAAGAGCCATGGATCTTCAGGAATTGTCCAATACTGTTAGCACCATATGATGGATGGTCATAGATTAGTTAGATCTTAGATGGGAGTATTGGTGATGGGCCTGAAGGAGAAGATGCGCTCAACAAGCATTGTAGCACAATTGGCAAAGAAAAGCTGAAGTGGTGGATCGACTGGATGAGAGATCATTTAAAGGTCATGAGGTGGCATTACAGTTCGTGTTTACCTGGATGTATGCAAGCCTCCCGCAAGGTGTGTAAGTCTAACATTGAGAAAAGGAAATGTGTATTTTGGCTTTGAGTATGAGAAGATGCATGTGCTCTATGGGGAGCGTGGGAATAAAGTCCATGAGGAGAATGCTATTATCTACCCCCCCTCCCCCGACACTTATTGCGCCAGGGTTTATAAGGGATGATCGGTGGATGTTGGTGGGGATGGTGGTAGTGAAAGATCGGCAAGAGGGGCGGTGCTTGGTGAGGAAGTTGTGGGTGTTATGAATCTAGTGATCTAGGCAATGTGGATGATGATCTGCAAAGTACAATGTCTAGACCAGTTAAACCTCCTAATTCCTCATGACTGTCTAGGGTTTTTAAGCCCCGAGTAGAGTATGAAGAGAATAAGCAAGGAGGGGGCGGGAATCAACTACCATTGACGGATGGTAAGGGACCCGGTGATCTCGACCTTAAATAATATGGAGAATGAGAACAGGGGGGAGGAGGTGAGGATGTGAAATCTCAGGGGAGCAAAAGACAGAAGCCTGACAAAACTAAAGTGATGGACCTAGCAGCATTGGTGGCCTCTGACGGTGTTCTGGACTAGGGGGTACTCACCACGTCATCTCCCGGTCAGTGGGACGGGCCGAGGATCCCCACGGCGGTTCACTAATGGGCCAGTTCGGACAACCGATGACATATACGAGGAGGATTCCACAAGACTTGGTGATCAAGACAAGGACTCCTATCCACCGACGTATTCGACTAGGACTCTTGTTATCCTAGGCCTCTGGTATGTTATATAAACCGAGGCTAGGCTAGTCGATAGATGATCATGACATTAATCATCATACCCCTAGGGTTTAGACCACAACATATGATCTCGGGGTAGATCAACTCTTGTAATCTCTATATTCATCAAGATCAATCAAGCAGGAAGTAGGGTATTACCTTTTATTAAGAGGGCCCAAACCTGGGTAAACATCTTGTCCCCTCTCTCCTGTTACCCATCGATCCATGACACACAGCTCGGGACCCCCTACCCGAGATCTGCTGGTTTTGACACCGATAATGGTGCTTTCATTGAGAGTTCCACTGTGAGATCGACAAAGGATCAATGGCTTGCCTGCAGATCAACTGCGACGTTGGCATCCTCGTCACCGGCTCGACTGGTCACCTTAGCTTGATCAAGGAGTGTGCCCTGCCTCCGATTGTCATGTTCGGATGAGGCCTTCATCAGACATCAACTCCGATCTCTATCATGATCATGGAGGAATCATCCTTGGAGCTCGGGGGCTCAACGTCAACATTGCCCTCGGGCGACCGTGCTGTTCTTCCGGACAGCAAGCTTGTATCCGCTGTCACCACCTCCTCGAGCATCGCTTTGATGATTCCTTCGGTGGAATTGTGCGGAATTAAGTCTACAACAACCCTGTAAATTTTGCCGCGTTCCGATGGAGTAATCTCCGCCGATCTCCGATATACCGGAGCCCTGTCGAGTCTGGACAGGAATCAGGACGAGTTTAGGGCATGGTCTCCAAATCCTGGCTCGGAGGTTATTTGGAAGATCCAACCGTTCATCTGCTGCGGAATTTTCATATCTACCACCTCTCAAAATTTCAGCTCGATCCGACCATTCAAACTCCGGGAACCTTCCGATTAGTGCATCACTTTTTGGATCTATTTTCTGCGCGAATACGAATCCGACCCGAGTTCATCTTTTTTATGAACGGGATTTCAGACATCCTTTTTGAAGGAAGTTTTGTATGGGTATTGTGTTTTGTCCCCAAACACATCCCACTAATTTTAAATACTTTCCAATATGATCTTCACCATTGCGAAGGTGTCAAACGAGCCCGACAACGTTGCTCCACGGCTGCCGACCTGCGCTAGACACGTCGCCGCTTTGTGGAGCCGAGCTCAACTTCTTCGGATCATCATCTCGGCAAACCGAACAAGAGTTCGGCATCGCGAAGGATAAATCATCACCAACCTCGCCACCCCACGGATCACACGGAGCGGGCACACCGGCATCGCCGCATGGTCACTTCATCAAGCCGGCATTGACCGCATCACAAATTACGACCTGCGTCGGCATGGCCGCACTATTGCTTCTTCAAGCCGATGTCCATCACGCCGAATTGCTTCAACACCTCGGCTGACACGACAGCTGCAACGTCTCCTTACCGACCTGCTCCGTCACCTCGGCAGGACCGGGGGCTTCACCATATCTTCATCAAACCTACTCCGGTGACTTCGGCATCACCAGCCGACCTGCTTTGACTCATCGGCTGACATGGAGGCTTCGACACCTCAGCTAGATCGGGGACTTTGCTATTTCTTCATCAACATACTCCGGTGAATTCGGCGTCACCAGCCGACCAGCTTCGTCATGTTAGGTGGACCGGGGGCTTTGCCTCGGTGAGCCAACCTTTTCCAGCATCGCCATGCCGTCGCTTTATCGCCCATCAGGCAATGAGTGCGCGGATCGAGTCCCAATTTTGGGAGTCACCTTTCTTCGGATTGCTACAACAAACAAACCAGGTGCTATTAATCCTAGTAATTTTTGCTTGTTTGGGTTTATTTTTTTGAGAAATTATTACCCTGGTTTATTCCATCATCTGTACACAGGTCCATCAAATGGTGGCCGCATTAACGACGGTCGCGTGGTGGTTCAGCTTTGCCACGCCTTTACCACATCACGCCGACGCCCTGCATCGACATTGACTTCGGCGCCAGGCCACATATCTTTAAATAAATTATTTTGCATAAATTAATTATGCGAGGATTTTTATATATTTATATTATTATTATTGTTGGACTACACTATTTTACATGTGTATGTAATCAACTTTGACTGCGTCACGCGGTCACTTCGGCAAGCCAACATCGTCATCCCAATCGGCCTAAATCGGCTCGCGTGATCACCTTGTTGGTCGAATTGCCATACTGACATGTTCGGTTGCCTCAGGACTTCGGCATCGCTGAGGGAGCTCTACCTCATCGAGTGTTCGACACATAGGCCATATTTCTTTTATTACTCACTTTGCATAAATTATTAATCATGCATCCTTTTTAAAAAAATATTATTATTATTACTATTATCTCCGTCTTGCACTATCTTCTGTGCACAGGTAAGTGATCCAAATTGGGCAGCGCTGTCACCTCGGCGTATCGACATACCACGTCACCTCGGCTGGATCAGGGGCTTCATCATCACTTGATTAACCCATGTCGGGTACTTCGGCGTCACACTGCCGGCCTGCATCGGCCGTGCTATGTCGCCACTTCGGAGCGTCAAGCTCTTTGCTCTGCCACCTCAGGACCGCCCTGGAGGCTGGGAGCTCATCCCGCTATAAGCTCGGACCGCGTCATTAATACCGAGCACATTAATGCTACCTCTTGAGCTTGCGTTGGTTTTCCCCGAAGAGGAGAGGATGATGCAGCAGAGTAGCGTAAGTATTTCCCTCAGTTTTTGAGAACCAAGGTATCAATCCAGTAGGAGGCCACGCTCAAGTCCCTCGTACCAGCACAAATCGATAGCAACTCGCAACCAACGCGATTAGGGGTTGTCAATCCCTTCACAGTCTCTTACGAGAGTGAGATCTAATAGAGATAATATTTTTGGTATTTTTGATATAAAGATGCAAAGTGAAAAGTAAAAGGCAAAGTAAAAACAAAGCAAGATTAAAGTGATGGAGATTGATATGATGAGAATAGACCCGGGGGCCATTGGTTTCACTAGTGGCTTCTCTCAAGAGCATAAGTTTTCTACGGTGGGTGAACAAATTACTGTTGAGCAATTGACAGAATTGAGCATAGTTATGAGAATATCTAGGCATGATCATGTATATAGGCATCACGTCCGTGACAAGTAGATCGGAATGATTCTGCATCTACTACTATTACTCCACTCATCGACCGCTATCCAGCATGCATCTAGAGTATTAAGTTAAAAACAGAGTAACGCTTTAAGCAAGATGACATGATGTAGAGAGATAAATTCATGCAATATGAAATAAACCCCATCTTGTTATCCTCGATGGCAACGATACAATATGTGCCTTGCTGCCCCTTCTGTCACTGGGAAGGGACACCGCAAGATCGAACCCAAAGCTAAGCACTTCTCCCATGGCAAGAACTACCAATCTAGTTGGCCAAACCAAACGGATAATTCGAAGAGACTTGCAAAGATAACCAATCATACATAAAAGAATTCAGAGAAGATTCAAATATTATTCATAGATAGACTTGATCATAAACCCACAATTCATCGGTCTCAACAAACACACCGCAAAAGAAGAAGATTACATCAAATAGATCTCCACAAGAGAGGGGGAGAACATTGTATTGAGATCCAAAAAGAGAGAAGAAGCCATCTAGCTAATAATTATGGACCCGAAGGTCTGAGGTAAACTACTCACACTTCATCGGAGAGGCTGTGATGATGTAGAAGCCCTCCTGACGGCCCTCTCCGGCGGAGCTCCGAAACAGGCCCCAAGATGGGATCTCATGGATACAGAAAGTTGCGGCGGTGGAATTAGGTTTTTGGCTCCTGTTCTAATCGTTTGGGGGTACGTGGGTATATATAGGAGGAAGAAGTACGTCGGTGGAGCTTCGATGGGCCCACGAGGGTGGGGGCACGCTTGGGGCTGTAGGGCGCACCCCCTACCTCGTGCCCTCCTCGGAGCTTCCTTGGCATAGGGTCCAAGTTACCTGGATCTTATTCGGGAAGAAAATCACGTTCCAAAAAGGATTTTTCTGTTTGGACCCCGTTTGATATTCTGTTTCTTCGAAACACTGAAATAGGCAAAAAACAACAATTCTGGGCTGGCCCTCCGGTTAATAGGTTAGTCCCAAAAATAATATAGAAGTGGAAAATAAAGCCCAATATAGTCCAAAACAGTAGATAATATAGCATGGAGCAATCAAAAATTATAGATACGTTGGAGACGTATCAGGCATCCCCAAGCTTAATTCCTGCTCGTCCTTGAGTAGGTAAATGATAAAAAGAGATTTTTTGATGCGGAGTGCTACTTGGCATAATTTCAATGCAAAATTTCTTAATTGTGGTATGAATATTCAGATTAGAATGATTCAAGACAAAAGTTCATATTGACATAAAGAATAATAACACTTCAAGCATACTAATAAAGCAATTATGTCTTCTCAAAATAACATGGCCAAAGAAAATTATCCCTACAAATTCATATAGTTTGGCTATGCTCCATCTTCACCACACAAAGTATTTAAATCATGCACAACCCCGATGACAAGCCAAGCAATTGTTTCATACTTTAACATTTTCAAAACTTTTTCAACCTTCACACAATACATGAGCGTGAGCCATGGATATAGCACTATATGTGGAATAGAACGGTGGTTGTGGAGAAGATAAAAAGAGGGGAAGATAGTCTCACATCAACTAGGCGTATCAACAGGCTATGTAGATGCCCATTAATAGATATCAATGTGAGTGAGTAGGGATTGCCATGCAACGGATACACTAGAGGTATAAGTATATCAAAGCTCAACAAAAGAAACTAAGTGGGTGTGCATCCAACTCGCTTGCTCACGAAGACCTAGGGCATTTTGAGGAAGCCCGTCATTGGAATATACAAGCCAAGTTCTATAATGAAAAATTCCCACTAGTATATGAAAGTGACAACATAGGAGACTCCCTATCATGAAGATCTTGGTGCTACTTTGAAGCACAAGTGTGGTAAAAGGATAGTAACATTGTCCGTTCTCTCTTTTTCTCTCGTTTTCTTATTTGGGCCTTTTCTTTTTTTATGGCCTCTTTTTTATATATTTTTTTCGTCCGGAGTCTCATCCCGACTTGTGGGGGAATCATGGTCTCCATCGTTCTTTCCTCACTTGGGACAATGCTCTAAAAATGATGATCATTACACTTTTATTTTTCTTACAACTCAACAATTACAACTCGATACTTAGAACAAGATATGACTCTGTATGAATGCCTCCGGCAGGGTACCGGGATATGCAATGAATCAAGAGTGACATGTATGAAAGAATTATGAATGGTGGCTTTGCCACAAATACGATGTCAACTACATGATCATGCTAGCAATATGACAATGATGAAACGTGTCATAATAAACGGAACGGTGGAAAGTTGCATGGCAATATATCTCGGAATGGCTATGGAAATGCCATGATAGGTAGGTATGGTGAATGTATTGAGGAAGATATATGGTGGGTGTATGATACCGGCGAAAAGTGCGCGGTATTAGAGAGGCTAGCAATGGTGGAAGGATGGAAAAAAATGCATATAATCCATGGACTCAACATTAGTCATAAAGAACTCATATACTTATTGCAAAAATTTAGAAGTTATCAAAGCAAAGTATTACGCGCATGCTCCTAGGGGGATAGATTGGTAGGAAAAGACCATCGCTCTTCCCCGACCGCCACTCATAAGGAGGACAATCAATAAACACTTCATGCTCCGACTTCGTTACATAACGGTTCACCATACGTGCATGCTACGGGAATCACAAACTTCAACGCAAGTATTCTTTAAATTCACAACTACTTCCACTAGCATGACTCTAATATTATCATCTCCATATCTCAAAACAATTATCATGCTTCAACCTTTTCTTAGTATTCAACGCACTCAAAAGAAAATTCCACAAATCATGAATACCAAGCTTATTAATATTAAGTAATTTACCATGCTATTACGACTCTCAAAATAATTTAAGTGAAGCATGAGAGATCAATAGTTTCTTTAAAACAAACCACCAACGTCCTCTAAAAAATCTAAGTGAAGCATATAGAGCAAAATTATAACGCTCAAAAGATATAAGTGAAGCACATAGAGCAAAACTATAACGCTCAAAAGATATAAGTGAAGCACATAGAGCAAAAATATAACGCTCAAAAGATATAAGTGAAGCACATAGAGCAAAACTACATAGCTCAAAAGATATAAGTGAAGCACAAATAGTATTCTAACAAAATTTAATTCATAGATGACTCTATAAAAAGGTGTGTACATCAAGGATGATTGTGGCACACTAACAAACAAAGACACAAATAATACAAGATGCTCCAAGCAAAACACATATCATGTTGGTGAATAAAAATATAGCTCCAAGTAAATTACCGATGGAAGTGGACGAAAGAGGGGATGCCTTCCGGGGCATCCCCAAGCTTTGACTTTTTGGTGTGCTTGGATTATCTTGGGGGTGCCATGGGCATCCCCAACCTTAGGCTCTTGCCACTCCTTGTTCCATAATCCATCAAAAGAATTCACCCAAAACTTGAAAACTTCACAACACAAAACTCAGTAGAAATCTTGTGAGCTCTGTTAGAGAAAGGAAACATAAAACCACTTCAAGGTACTGTAATGAACTCATTCTTTATTTATTTTTGTGTTAAGCCTACTATATTCCAACTTCTCGATGGATTATAAACTATTTTACTAACCATAGATTCATCAAAATAAGCAAACAACACACGAAAAACAGAACAGTCTGTAGTAATCTGTAACTAACGCAATTTCTGGAACTCCAAAAAATCTACCAGAATTGTACAACCTAGACAATTTGTTTATTGATCAGCAGCAATTGGAATCAATATTTTATCACGTTCTGATGATTTTTAATAATTTGGGAACTGAACACAAAGTTTCTGGAACTTACAGCAAGATCAAATAACTATCATCCAAGAAGATCCAATAGGTCTAGCTTGGCATAAACACTAATTAAAACACAAAACCACATCCAAAACAGAAGGTAGATGGGTTATTTATTCCCTAACAGAAGAAAAGAACAAAAAACTAAAAATAAAATTGGGTTGCCTCCCAACAAGCGCTATCGTTTAATGCCCCTAGCTAGGCATAAAAGCGAGGATAGATCTAGGTATTGCCATCTTTGGAAGGCAATCCATAAGTGGCTCTCATGATGGTTTCATATGGCAATTTTATTTTCTTTCTTGGGAAGTGTTCCATTCCCTTTTTTTATTGGAAATTGGAATCTAATATTCCCTTCCTTCATATCAATAATCGCACCAACCGTTCTAAGGAAAGGTCTACCAAGAATAATAGGGCAAGAAGGATTGCAATCTATATCAAGAACAATGAAATCTACGGGCACATAATTCCTATTTGCAACAATAAGAACATAATTAATCCTTCCCATAGGTTTCTTAATAGTAGAATCCGCGAGATGCAAGTTTAAAGAGCAATTTTCAAGGTTGCGGAAATCTAGCAAATCACACAAAGTCTTGGGAATAGTGGAGACACTAGCACCCAAATCACACAAAGCATAAAACTCATGATCTTTAATTTTAATTTTAATGGTGGCTCCCACTCATCATAGAGTTTTCTAGGGATAGAAACTTTTAAATCAAGTTTTTCTTCATAAGATTGCATCAAGGCATCAACAATATGTTCGATGAAGGCTTTCTTTTGACTATAAGCATGTGGAGAATTCAGCACGGATTGCAACAAGGAAATACAATCATTCAAAGAGAAACTTTCATATTTAAATTCCTTGAAATCCAATATAGTGGGTTTAGCAACATCTAAATTTTTATTTCTTTCAATCCCACTTTCATCAATTTCATCATAAAGATCTAAATACTCCGAATTTTTGGAACGCCTTCTAGGTAAAGGAAGATCATATTCAGTTTCGTCAAGATTCATATTGCAAAACAAAGATTTGATAGGGGACACATCAATAACTTTTAGATCTTCATCCTGATTTTCATAGGTATTGGAAGAACACGCTTTAATAAAGGCATCTTTTGAAGCATGCATCCTAGCGGTTCTTTCCTTGCACTCGTCAATGGAAATTCTCATAGCTTTGAGAGACTCGTTGATATCATGCTTAGGAGGAATAAATCTAAGCTTTAAAGAATCAACCTCAAGAGAAATTCTATCAACGTTCCTAGCCAAATCATCAACTTTAAGCAATTTCTCTTCAAGCAAAGCATTAAAATTATTTTGCGAATTCATAAACTCTTTAACACTATTCTCAAATTCAGAGGGCATCTTATTATAATTTCCATAAGAGTTGTTGTAGGAATTTCCATAATTATTAGAAGGATTACTAGGATATGGCCTAGGATTAAAATTCCCTCTATATGCATTGTTACCAAAATTATTCCTACCAACAAAATTCACATCCATAGATTCATTGTTATTCTCAATCAAAGTAGACAAAGGCATAACATTAGGATCAGAAGAATCACTCTTAGTAGCAAATAATTTCATAAGTTCATCCATCTTTCCACTCAAAACATTGATTTCTTCTATCGCATGCACTTTTTTAGTAGAAGATCTTTCAATATGCCATTGAGAATAATTACCCATAATATTATCTAGGAGTTTAGTAGCATCTCCTAAAGTGATTTCCATAAAAGTGCCTCCCGCGGCCGAATCTAAAAGATTTCTAGAAGCAAAATTCAATCCGGCATAATTTTTTTGTATAATCATCCACAAATTTAAACCATGAGTAGGGCAATTACGTATCATTAATTTCATTCTCTCCCAAGCTTGTGCAACATGTTCGTGATCAAGTTTCTTAAAATTCATAATATCGTTTCTAAGAGAGATGATCTTAGCGGGAGGAAAATACTTAGAGATAAAAGCATCTTTGCACTTGTTCCAAGAATCAATACTGTTTTTAGGCAAAGACGAAAACCAAGCTTTAGCACGATCTCTAAGCGAAAAAGGAAATAGCTTCAATTTAACGAAATCATTATCGACATCTTTTTTCTTTTGCATATCACATAAATCAATGAAGCTATTCAGATGAGTAGTGGCATCTTCACTAGGAAGGACGGCGAATTGATCTTTCATAACAAGATTCAACAAAGCAGTATTGATTTCACAAGATTCAGTATTGGCAAGAGGAGCAATCGGAGTGCTAAGGAAATCAGTATTGTTGGTATTGGTGAAGTCACACAATTTGGTAGTATCTTGAGCCATCGCGACAAACAAGCAATCCAACACACGAGCAAACAAAAGGCAAGCGAGAAAAAGGCAGACGGAGAAGGAGAAGGAGAAGGAGATTGGGAAAGAGAGGGCGAATAAAACGGCAAGGGTGAAGTGGGGGAGAGGAAAACGAGAGGCAAATGGCAACTAATGTAATGCGGGAGATAGGGATTGTGATGGGTACTTGGTGTGTTGACGTTTTGCGTAGACTCCACGGCAACGGCGCCAAAAATTCTTCTTGCTACCTCTTGAGCTTGCGTTTGTTTTCCCCGAAGAGGAGAGGATGATGCAGCAGAGTAGCGTAAGTATTTCCCTCAGTTTTTGAGAACCAAGGTATCAGTCCAGTAGGAGGCCACGCTCAAGTCCCTCGTACCTGCACAAACCGATAGCAACTCGCAACCAACGCGATTAGGGGTTGTCTCCCTTCACGGTCTCTTACGAGAGTGAGATCTAATAGAGATAATATTTTTGGTATTTTTGATATAAAGATGCAAAGTGAAAAGTAAAAGGCAAAGTAAAAACAAAGCAAGATTAAAGTGATGGAGATTGATATGATGAGAATAGACCCGGGGGCCATTGGTTTCACTAGTGGCTTCTCTCAAGAGCATAAGTTTTCTACGGTGGGTGAACAAATTACTGTTGAGCAATTGACAGAATTGAGCATAGTTATGAGAATATCTAGGCATGATCATGTATATAGGCATCACGTACGTGACAAGTAGGTCGAAACGATTCTGCATCTACTACTATTACTCCACTCATCGACCGTTATCCAACATGCATCTAGAGTACTAAGTTAAAAACAGAGTAACGCTTTAAGCAAGATGACATGATGTAGAGAGATAAATTCATGCAATATTAAATAAACCCCATCTTGTTATCCTCGATGGCAACGATACAATACGTGCCTTGCTGCCCCTTCTGTCACTGGGAAAGGACACCGCAAGATCGAACCCAAAGCTAAGCACTTCTCCCATGGCAAGAACTACCAATCTAGTTGGCCAAACCAAACGGATAATTCGAAGAGACTTGCAAAGATAACCAATCATACATAAAATAATTCAGAGAAGATTCAAATATTATTCATAGATAGACTTGATCATAAACCCACAATTCATTGGTCTCAACAAATACACAGCAAAAGAAGAAGATTACATCAAATAGATCTCCACAAGAGAGGGGGAGAACATTGTATTGAGATCCAAAAAGAGAGAAGAAGCCATCTAGCTAATAACTATGGACCCGAAGGTCTAAGGTAAACTACTCACACTTCATCGGACAGGCTGTGATGATGTAGAAGCCCTCCTGACGGCCCTCTCCGGCGGAGCTCCAGAACAGGCCCCAAGATGGGATCTCGTGGATACAGAAAGTTGCGGCGATGGAATTAGGGTTTTGGCTCCTGTTCTGATCGTTTGGGGGTACGTGGGTATATATAGGAGGAAGAAGTACGTCGGTGGAGCTTCGGTGGGCCAACGAGGGTGGGGGCGCGCCTGGGGCTGTAGGGCGCGCCCCCTACCTCGTGCCCTCCTCGGAGCTTCCTTGGCGTAGGGTCCAAGTCTCCTGGATCTTATTCGGGAAGAAAATCACGTTCCAAAAAGGATTTTTCTGTTTGGAATCCGTTTGATATTCTGTTTCTTTGAAACACTGAAATAGGCAAAAAACAGCAATTCTGGGCTAGGCCTCCGGTTAATAGGTTAGTCCTAAAAATAATATAAAAGTGGAAAATAAAGCCCAATATAGTCCAAAACAGTAGATAATATAGCCTGGAGCAATCAAAAATTATAGATACGTTGGAGACGTATCAATTAACCAGCTAAGTCGCTTTCATTCTAAAAACTTTTAGTTTTCAGTTTTGTTCGGCTCGACCAAGCACTATACTTTTTTGGCAAAAATTTGTTTGTAAAAAACTTGTCAAAACTTTGTTTGTGACACACAAATTCAAATACCCCGTTTACTTGGGGGCTTCCTTTATGAAGCCTTTCCTCTTGCATATGATTATACTTGTATGGCTTCGTTCCTTGTTTGTGTATTATGCCACAATATGCACCATGTTGACTTAAGTGTTCCGCAAGCTGGGTTGCCTTTTTCCTGTGTTTACCCCTACGTTCCTGATTTTTTGGCTAGGGAGTAAAGGGAGCACCTCTGCGATTGTCACGATCGGGTCATCCGAGCTTGGACCTCAGACTGGGTGAAGCCGAAAGCTAGCGCTCTTATTGTTTTCAATCATGGTTGGCACACAACGGAACTCATGAGTACAAAAAATCTATTGTACAAGTCTCATAGTAACAATGAGCAACCGAAGAAAGGTATTGGTGGGGGTACTATTTTCTTTGAAGACGCTTCTTACACTTCGTCAGTAATATAGCATAAGTACCCTGAGCACGCTTTGTCTATTACAGCCTTATGGCCTGATGGCCTGGTTATCGGAAACACCGTCGATATTCTCGACAGGTGGAGTACATAACACTTTTCGGCCCTTGACCGAAGAGGGAGAAGCCGACGATCGGTTAAGACGCGTTTAAAGTTCGGGTGAACACATATATGATATAAGTACTTCGGTACATACAATCATTATACATAAAATTCTTTTA
Organism: Aegilops umbellulata; assembly: GCA_032464435.1. Classification (NCBI taxonomy): domain Eukaryota; kingdom Viridiplantae; phylum Streptophyta; class Magnoliopsida; order Poales; family Poaceae; genus Aegilops; species Aegilops umbellulata. The sequence continues at coordinate 382,799,122 of CP136054.1, forward strand.
CCCAAGTCACTTGGGGGCTCTTAAATTAGTATGCATCGTTTTATAGTAAATGTGTTTTCTTCTTGGTCGTCGCAAAGTCTTTTTCTACCGCTCCTTTTTCAACTCAAGTGTATGGTCAATTGCCGGATAGTCCGTCTTCTCTCTAAAAGTCGCTCGAGTTTAGTTCTCTAAACTGGCCTCGGAGAAGTACTCCGCCTTCGGGATAAGGAGCTTGAAGCCGTAGGCTGACCCGCTTGAAAGTCTAGAGATCGGATGTGTCATGTTAAAACACGACAGAAGCACACTTTTTTCCTTTTTCTCCAATTTTCAGATTGGCACCGAACACTTGATCTAGTTCGGACGTGAAGTTTTTACTGAAGTTTTTTGGTTTTCCAAGCCTATTGCACTTTAAACTATTTGTGTGTTTCCAGTGTAAGTCTCGCAGTGCAACGCCAAACACCTTTAGAGATTCGGCAAAAAAATTCTTGGATATTGCTATATATGCATCGGTTTCGAATTGTGTCTTCGGTCAATGGTTGGGTTGCCCAGCTCCTGTGCATGCCTCCTATGTTCCGCTTTGTTAAGCTAGGTGTGCAAAGGGAGAACCACTGCGATTGTGCTTCCAGCTCACATGGTTAAGCACCTCAGTGGAGAAAGCCGAAAACTGACTGTCACAATAAGCGTAAACTGGTCAGCGATCCGATGACTGTGTTAAATGACGGTCCGTTCATAACATTAGCCGAAGTGTTTACGGCTTGACCTCGGCTGTCACCGAACACTAACCGGGGGCTAGTAACTGGCCTCCCAACTTTGAGCTCATATGACTAAGTGAAAGTTATAAAGCCCACATATCTGATTGCCTCGTTTCTACTAACACAACCACCTTCGGGCACCGAGACATCGGCTAAGGGTTGTTTTGTTATTGCGGAAACACCCTGCATACCATCTACAAGGCGGTGGAAGCCGACAATGGGCCACTTTCAACTGATAAACAGTCGCAACGGAGTCAAAATAAACATATCATCGGTGTTTGTATTTAATATATGAGGGCTGCTTTTCATAATCATCGTTATAAAGCCATAAATATGCATCAATTTGACTTAAGATTTTGGCCAAGCTGGGTTGCCTGGCTCCTGTGCTTACCCCTACGTTCCCGATTGTTCGGCTAGGCGGTAAAGGGAGCACCTCTGTGATTGTTACTACCGGGTCATCTGAGTTAGTACCTTAGACTGGGTGAAGCCGAAAGCTAGCGATCTTAAAAGATATAATTGGTCGGCAATGATGGAAGTAAAAATTTAGGTTCTCTATAGACCACATAGTTCGAGAACTTTCCCCAAACTAAATCCTCAATATTTTCCTCCCACATTGATTGGTGGTGAGGTTTCATGATCATGATCAGCATGAGAACCCAAAGAGAGGAACCGGTAGTGGGACTATTTTCTTTGGAAGATGTTTCTTACGATTAAGTAATATAACATATCTCTCCGCATACCTTTGTTTACAAAACCGTATGGCCGGATTGCCTTGTTTTCCGTAGAACTTTGCCCTTATAAAGGCTTTATAAAGTAGGACAAACACTCCCCGGCTTCTGGCCGAGGAGGTTGAAGCCGATGGTCGGTCAACATAGTTTTGTACAATGCGGATCCGAGCATTAATGATGTAAATTACCTGGATACATAGAATCATTACACATAATTTGTGATTTTACTCTAGAAATTGATCCTTCATTCGGCCACTCGTGCCCGCATTAAGGCTCGGGGGCTACTGGGCTTCGCGCTCATTATTTATAAAAATTAAAGGGGCACATCGATCCCCTGATCTGGTGTTGCCACCCGACCAGGGTCTCAGGGGCTACTGCATCGCTTATTCAATGCAGAGAATTCAAAGTGCTCAGTGTTCGGCATGACTGAACTATGGGCAAGCGCGTCTTCGGACAATAATAAGTACCATCTGGGACTTATCCGACATCAAGCTAATATATCATGGCGACTTCTCACAACCCTCTCTTAGGGGCCTGTTCACCGATCATTATTTCTAATATATTACACTGTGTTTCTATTCCTACGTATGCTGCCGAGATAGGAGTTGATCCTTAGGCTGATTTTGCAAATCGACCTAAGTCTCAGGGGCTACTAGGATTAGCACTTTTATGTTTTCCTTCAGGTGCATCTTGGGTTTTAGACCGACACACACCTTGAGGGCTACTGGATATACATATACTGGCTATATATCTCGGCAGAGAATAAATTGCACCAATTAAAAATATTCACAAAAAATCAGCCCGTGGTCGGGGTGGTGCACCACCTCGGAAGCAGTCCGTCATAAAGCTCGGGCGCTAGTGGCTGGCTCCATAAGAGGGCATTTCTGGCATTAAGCTTGGCTGAATTGGTTCAATCTTTTAAAAGATCGAGGTAGTTTACGACACCTCGAACGCTGACCATCGTTAGAGCTCGGAAGTGGTCCGGCATAGAGCTCAGATTCGAATGGCTCGTTCCATAGAGAACTTTTTAGCGTTAAACTCGGATAACCTCCTTCAAACTTTTTCAAGCCAAGGTGATCTATGACACCTTTGGATATAGTCCGGCGTTGGAGCTCAGATACATTCCAGCGTTGGAGCTCGGAAGCGGTCCGGCGTTGGTGCTTGGCTGCAAAAGATACCTTGAATGGAGTCCGGGGTTGGAGCTCGGACGCGAGAGGACACTGCTGGGTGTGGCGTAAAAATAACAAGGCATTGATAATGGTCGATAACTTAAAGGGCTCCTCGGATACCAGACGTGGGAACTCTTCGGATTTAGCTCGGCAGTCCTCAAGATCGAAGATAGAAGATTAGTTGAACCAGTTTTCAAGACCGACGACCGAAGATGAAGAACAATTCGGAAGAACCGAGGAGCGTACCCAACTTGAAGACTGGTCCAGGGGGCTACTAACGGTGTCCTGGACTAGGGGGTACTCACCACGTCATCTCCCGGTCAGTTGGTCGGGCTGAGGACCCCCACGGAAGTTCACTAATGGGCTAGTTCACACAATCGATGACATATACGAGGAAGATTCCACAAGACTTGGTGATCAAGACAAGGACTCCTCTCCACCAACGTATTCGACTAGGACTCTTGTTATCCTAGGCCTCTGGTATGTTATATAAACCAAGGCCAGGCTAGTCGATTGATGATCATGACATTAATCATCATACCCCTAGGGTTTAGACCACAACATATGATCTCGGTGTAGATCAACTCTTGTAATCTCTATATTCATCAAGATCAATCAAGCAGGAAGTAGGGTATTACCTTTTATTAAGAGGGCCCGAACCTGAGTAAACATCATGTCCCCTGTCTCCTGTTACCCATCGATCCATGACACACAACTCGGGACCCCCTACCCGAGATCTGCCGGTTTTGACACCGACAACCTCCAAAGTGGAGGATCGATTGGCCCAATGAAACTCATAGGATGGAACAGTCATGGGATGTGTTAGTCTTGGGTAGTTCAGTCACTTTTGGATGTCCATAGGTGTTATAAACTTATAATCCTTATGTACTTTTCTTCTTAGAGTTACATAAGTCAGACGCTAGGGCAGAATGCCTATGAGAAATCTAGGGTTCCATAGGAGGTTGGTTGGACTGAGTGATGGTATGGTGAGAGGATTGCTTTTGATGTGGAGGGACGTCATAAGCGTAATGGAACACAATGTTATGAGTAACTACACAGATGTTACCATCGATCATGGGTGTAAACTTGATGTACTCGATTCTATAGGAAACGAACAAGAGAGAATAAGCATAAGGCTTGGGAGTTTGTGTACTTTGCACCAAGTACTAGATGAATTGTGGATAGTCTTCGGTTGATTTTGATGAAATGTTATTTTCTTGTGAGGACGAAGGTGTGCAAAGATCAATGTGACATGCAAGTCTTCTGAGACGCTCTATATGTTTTTGACCTTGATGACTTAAGCGCACTGGGTGACTCATTTACATGGAGAAAGGGGGATTTAAGGAGAGGTTGGACAAAGCGATATGCAATTCTCATTTGAATCGGCCTTCTTTCCACATGGGTGTGATTAATGGTGAAATGAGAAAGTCAGATCACCATCCGCTAGTGATAAATACATAGTACTATGCAGAGGTGGACCAAATGGGAGGAATGATAGGAAGGTTTGAGGCTAGATGTCTTAAAGAAAGAATGATCAAGGAGGTGGTTTGGACGGCATGTTAGTGAGTTGGTATGCTAAGAATCGGGCCAGTCAAATCGAAGCCTTGTCCGGTTCATAACAATTTGCGTCGATGGTATAAAGAGGTGCTCAAACGATCATGAAGGAGGATGAAGAACTTATAGGAGGACCTCAAGGACTTCAGAAAAGGGCTAGGTGGAGATGCAGCTTTGGTAAGACGGAAGGAAATATTGTTATGAAAGCTTAATGGAGAAAGAGGAGATCGAATGGGTCCATAGAGGCTGAGCAAACTGGCTTAAACATGGGGATAGAAATACAAACTTTTTCCCATAATTTTGCCTCAACCAGAAAGAAAAAGAATAACATTAAAGTATTGGAAGATATAAAATGGATCTATCAAGGGGGACAAGAGGAGGTGGGGAACATTGTAAAAAATTACTTCGCTAACTTGTTTACCTCACATGTGAATGTTCCAAATGAAGTAGTGATTGAGAAGATCATACTAAAAGACAACGAGCATATGTCACGGGTGTGAACTTGAAAGGGCAACTATCCCTGGGTGGTTTTGGTAATTCCTAACAACATATAGCTCATTGAACTAATGCTCTTTCAAGATGATAATTTCAGAAAGTTCAGTGATTGGCATGGCATGGACTAGGAATGTGGACCCCTCAAAATGCTAAGGACACATGTTGGCAAAGAGCTCAAGACTCTACATTTTCATTTTAGTGATCCAAGATCACATTGAGTTTATAGGAAAAGCCAATACTATTAAGAGGGGATGAGGTGTTGCTTAATGGCTTGCTCGCTCAAAATGTTTAGTGATATGCTCCAAAAGCCCTCAACCACTTTCTCATATCCACACATGTCCCAAACCAAAACTCAAACACGGCCCCGCATATTTGATCTATCCGGCGCCACCGAGTTCATTTGACATAGCCATAGCCAGAAACCCTAATCAGTTCGGTCTCACCGATAGGGATCTCGGTCTCACCGAGATGGCATTGCAAACTCTATGTTTCCCTTGTAACATTTCGGTCTAACCGAGATGAGTGATTGGTCCCGCCGAGTTCGCAATGCAAACTCTTTGTTTCCTTTTCGTAACGTTTCGGTCTCACCAAAATGAGTGATCGGTCCCACCGAGTTTGCCTGACCAACTCTCCGTTTGCCTATTACATAAATCAGTCCCACTGGGTTTATTTGATCGGTGTCACCGAGATTACGTTATGCCCTAACTCTAATGAAATCGGTCCCACCGAAAATCCTAACGTTCACATTTTGAACCGAATCGGTCTGACCGAGTTTCATGATTCAGTCCCACCGAGTTTGGTAAATTGTGTGTAACGGTTATGTCGGATGTGGGGTTCCGGCAAACCCTTAAGGTTCGAACATTGGGGTGCGCGCGGAGTCTTTCCCTCCTACCGATCTACGCCCTAGCTCGCTAAGATCTCACGGGCGAACTTGACAAACTCGCAACACAGAAAGACACGAGATTTATACTGGTTGGGGCCACCGTTGTGGTGTAATACCCTACTCCAGTGTGGTGCTGGTGGATTGCCTCTTGGGCTGATGATGAACACTACAAAGGGAAGAACAACCTCCTGAGGTTGAGGTGTTCTTGTGGCTAGGGTAGGCTCTTGATCAGATTGGATCAAGCTAAGACGAGATGCCCCTACCGTGGTGGCTAGCTCTACTTATATAGGCCCTGGTCCTCTCCCCAAATATTGAGCGGGAAGGGAGCCAACAACGGTGGGCAAATTTGAAGGGGGACAGCTAGTACAAGCTATCCTGACAAAAATGGTCTTCGCCTGCGAAAGGCTCTGGTGGTGACGCCGTCTTGGGCTCCATGATGACCTCCGTCTTGCCGTCCTTCTCGTCTTGGTCTTGTTGCACCGATATGGCAACCTTTGCCTGATGCCTAGGTACTCCTCGCCTGCGCCGGCCTCCTTAGCACCAAAGAGGAAACAAGGACGTTGTGTGCACTGGCACCCGCCTGGCGCCGATCGTCATGGCTCACGTCACGAGAGCCTTGTGAGGTTTGGCTCGCCTTGATATCTCCGTTCCTCGTGAGCCTGCCTGACTAGGCCACTCCCGAGGAGGTCTTGTGTCGTCCGCCTCGCGAGGCTTGGACCCTCGTGAGGGTGTTGGATGCCTTGTCGATGAAGATGGGTCGTACGGCCTGCTGGCTTAGCCACGCCGTGGGCCGCAGGTAGGGAAGTCTGGGGACCCCCGTTCCCAAAACGTCGACATTAGCCCCCGGGCCCAAGGTGTGCTCGGGCTTGGCTTCTCGGTGAAGCGAAGGGTCAAGTACGGAGCGCCGCGGGCCCCAAAAGCCCGCGGCCTCGGTTGATGCGTGGCGGTTGATTGGACGTGGGCGTCTCCGCTTCCCCACGTTGCCTCGGCAACTGCTCGACTTGACAAGTCCCTGCGACATGCAAGGAAAACCATCATTACCTGCGATCATGGGAGGCGCCGGTTGGCCTTCTCTTGCTATAAATGGGGAGGGGGCGGAGCCCCCGTCGCCCATCTCTTCCTTGCTTGCTTGCTCCTTCCTCCTTGCTCCACTTCTAACAACAATGGCACCTATCAGAAGGTTCCCCGTCGAAGAGAAGGGAAAGGCCCCCCGCGATGATCCGGGGCCACTTCCGCCGAAGAAGAGGTCGATCCACCGCCGTGACGAAGCGGTGATGCAGGTGGTGACAAGGCCTTGGTGCGAGCGGCCTCCTCCAGGGTATCCGCTACCCCTGTATGCCCGAGCTGAGGGCTCAGGAGGACGGAGCGACGAGCGGCGTCGCCCGCACCGCGCCCATGATCGCCGCGCCACGGCGACATGCGCTGTCGCCCCTGGAATCCATGCCACGGACTCCTCGCGTGAGCTTGTGCTATGGGCGCTGATGCCTCCAAGCTCTTGGATCCGCTTCCCGCGGTTCTTCTCCGATGTGATGCCGCCGAGGGGGCCTCTCGAGCTTTGGTTGCAGCACGTCGACTGCAGTGCTCCGGTGGCCGGAGCAAAGATCGAAGCGGTCCGCACCGGCAAGATCTTCATGACTCGCGGCTGGGGCGAGATCGCACGGGTCTGCCATGCGAGGGCCGCCCTCGCGATCCACTTTGAGTTTGACGGCGCCTCCACGATCTTCTTCAAGGTCTTCGATGTGGAGGGCCGCCGCCTGGAATGCTGCTCCGGAGAGAAGCGTCAGGCTGACGCGCGTTCTGCTCGCGGCCACTCCAGCAGCAGCAGCTCTTGGGAGTCCAACAGCTCTCCTGAGCTCTATGAGACTCCAGAGACGAGCGATGACAGCTATGTGCCCCCGATATCTCACTGCGCTCGGAGCAGAGCTGCGGCGTCCGGCCGTCGCCGCCGCTGATCTGGATGGGGTTGGCGCCGGCCTCCCGTGGCCCACTGTTGATGATGGCGTCTGCCATGGAGGGTGTAGATAGGATCCCCCTTAGTTTTAGCTTTTGTTCCCTGTGAAGAATCATGAAGTACCCTGTGGGGGCATGTAAGGGTCTGTAATGTCTTTTGTGCTTATCTTCCCTGTTATTAAAATTTGGTGAGCGCATGTCCCGTTAAGGCTCGGTTCCCCTTTCTTTCCTCGCGATAGCTTGTTGCTCTACGCTGACAGGTCCCGTGTAACGCCCCGGATCCAATTCGCCAGGTGTCCGCTAGTTATTCGTCGTTGTTGCCATGTCATTTGCTTGCGTGTTGCATTTTGCCATGTCATCATGTGCATCTGATTTTGCATACGTGTTCGTCTCATGCATCCGAGCATTTTCCCCGTTGTCCGTTTTACAGTCCGGCACTCCTATGTCCTCCGGCGCCCCCTTTTACCTCTTTTCGTGTGTGGGTGTTAAACGTTCTCGGAACGGACCGAGTTTTGACATGTGGCCTTGGTACACCACCGGTAGACCGCCTGTCAAGTTTCGTGCCATTTGGAGGTCGTTTGATGCTCCAACGGTTAACCGGGTAGCCGCAAAGGCCTCTTTTGTGTGCAGTCCAACACCCCTCCAAAGTGGCCCAATAACCCATCCAAACCCCCTCCATCCTCTCGGCCGTTCGATCGCGATCGCGTGGCCGAAAACCGCACCGCGTTTGAACTCGCCTAGCTCCCTCTACCTATAAATATGTGCCCCTCCCAGATTTTTCGCGCAGATGAAACCCTAGCAAACTTCCTCTCCGCGCCGCCGGACAAAAACCCCACCGCCCGGACATGTCCACCGCCCTCAGCCACGTCGTCCGGGCCATTCAACATCCGCCATGTGATCGCCGCCGCCTTCCACATCCAACCAGCGTGCGCCACCTCTCCTCCCTGCGCCCACTTCGCCGCGGCCCGCGGAGCCCATCGCGGGCCCGCACGGGCCTGGATCTCGCCGCCGCCCGGGCCGCCGCCCGCAACCGCACGAGCGCTCGCTCCCCGAATCCGATCTCGTCGCCCCGGCCTCCGCCGCTGCGACTCCTCCCGCCGGCGACCTCCGGCAGGCGCGCCGGCGAGCTCGTCGCCGAACCTGCATCCCGCCAGGTCACGTCCCCGCTGCCTCCTCTTCTCCTCCTCCCTTTGCCTCGTTCTTCCTCTCACCCACGAGCTCTCTCTCTCTCTCCTTGGTACCTCGCAGGAACACCATGGCCGCCCCGATCTACGCACTCGCGCCGCCCCAAGCCGCCCCTTCGTCGGGAATGGGTTGCCCTGCGCCCGATCTACCCATTCACGGCCTTCCCGCTGCTCGCCGGAGTCCGACGCCTCCACGCCGTCGCCGTTGACTTCCGCTGGAGCCGTCCAGTATGAAGAATGGAGCTGGCCCCGTTTTTGCGCTGGGTAAATTTCACCAAGTCCCCAGTTCCTTACATTCTGGTGCCCTGTTCTACATGCCATAACTCATCATCTGTAGGTCCGTTTTGCATGTATGATATGTCGAAATGTTCATCTGGTTGTGATCTTTATTTTGTTCATGTTAGTTTGAGGTCATCTCGATGCCCTAAGCATCGTTGCAAGAGTGCTATATAATGTTTTCTGCTGTCTGTTAACAGAACTTGCTCATTTGTCATTTTTGCATCTTTTTGTGTGATTTTCGTTTGAGCATGAGGTCTACATGAGTTATGAGCTATAACATGCCATCTTTGCTGTGGTGCAACCCATTATTCATGATATGCCATGTATTGATTGTTGCAAGCTTGCAAAGTATCCTCCGTGATGTTGCTGATTTCAGAGACGAATTTCTTGCTCTGCTGTTATTTTCATGCCATGTATTCATGTTGCTATAGTGAGATCCATGCCTCTTTTGAGTGTGTTCAGTAAGGATGTTTTGGACATATGGTTATAATCTATCCATCCATGCCTCTGTTTGCATTTATAGAGTGCTCTAGCATGTCTTAATTTTGCTCTACCTTTGCTATAAAATGTTCCTGGCAGATTGTTTGCATGTTATTCAATTTTGCCAAGGTTGTTGCTAGTGATCCATGCACGATATGAACTTACTATTGCCGTGCTTAAATTCATGAACATGTCTTCTTTCTGATGCTATGTTTATCTTGTCATGCATGCCTTGTGATGAGTGAATCAAGCTCACCAACATGCCTACTTATTGTTGTTCCTGCCATGTGCTGTTACTTTCACCAAGTCTGAATCTGGTAACGAAACTTGCTATGTTTACATGGGCGCCATCATATTTTCTGTGTCCTTTTGGCTCATGGTCAGTAAGGGACTTTTGTTACGTGAAATTAGTAGATTCTTTCCATGCCTTTTGTTGCCATGATACGTTCTTGTAGTATGTTGTTTGATAGCTCTAAACATTGCAACCTGATGTTATTTATGCCATCTCCTGTGAATTCTGCCAAGTCTGTGAACCTGTTATTATTTGCAATATTGCCATGTCCTTTTGAGTATGTTCTATTAGTTTCTAGAGATAGCTCAGTGTTCATGTTTTGTAATGCTTTACCTGTACATCATTCCCATGCCTTTTGTTTTCATGTTGAGGTCCTGTAGCATACTGTTTTGATGCTTGCTATATGCCTAGTTGCTGTTTTGGACAGCTTGTCCTTTAGACTTGTATGGTGTGTATGTGTTGAACCGTTGCTCCGTTTTGAGTGTGCTCCATATGGAACTTGCTTAGATTTGCATGTAGCTTCATTTTACCTTGTTGCATCCATGTTTTGAGGTGTGTGCTTGTTGTTTGAATGCATTTTGCATCAATGCCATGTTTATCTTGTTTTGCTCATATCTTCTAGGCCGTAGCTTCGAATCTAATGAACTTTATATGTAACTTGACTAGAATTTCGTGTAGATCATCATGGTGCATCTTAACTTGCTGTTTAACAACTTGAATATAAGGTTTATTCAGATCTGGACCAATTTCGAAATTTGCATATGAGGACTTACCGGAATTGTTCTATGTTGTTTCCGGCCTCATTTAAACTTACTTTGTTGTGTTGCTCTTGTATGCATCATCTCTTGCCATGAGTAGCTTCATGTAGCCTTGCCATGCATCATACTTGGTTGAGCACCATGCCTTGTTCATGTGTGGTTTGTTTACCATGTTGTGTGCTTCTTATTGATAGTTCCCGTTTCGTTGCGATCGTGAGGATTCGTTCGTCTACGCTTGGTTCGTCTTCGTGGCTTCATCTTATTCATGGACTCGTTCTTCTTCCTAGAGGGATTTCAGGCAAGATGACCATCACCTTGGATCTCATTACTATCATTGCTATGCTAGCTGCTTCATTCTATCGCTATGCTGCGTTACCTACCACTTGCTGCTCAAGCCTCCCAAATTGCCATGAACCTCTAACCTTTGTTCCCCTTCCTAGCAAACTATTGTTTGGCTATGTTACCGCTTATGCTCAGCCCCTCTTATAGCGTTGCTAGTTGCAGGTGAAGATGAAGATTGCTCCATGTTCGATTACGTTTATGTTGGGATATCACAATATCTCTTATATTATTAATGCATCTATATACTTGGTAAAGGGTGGAAGGCTCGGCCTTATGCCTGGTGTTTTGTTCCACTCTTGCCGCCCTAGTTTCCGTCATATCGGTATTATGTTCCCGGATTTCGCGTCCCTAACGCGGTTGGGTGATTTTTGGGACCCCCTTGACAGTTCGCCTTGAATAAGACTCTTCCAGCCAGGCCCAACCTTGGTTTTACATTTGCCTCACATATTACCTTTTCCCTTGGGACGGCCAACCCGAGGGTCATCTTTATTTAGCCCCCCCGGGCCAGTGCTTCTCTAAGTGCTGGTCCGAACCGAGTAGACTGTGGGGCCACCTTGGGGAAACTTGAGGATTGGTTTTACTCGTAGGATGTCTCATCCGGATGTGCCCTGAGAAAGAGATATGTGCAGCCCCTATCGGGATTTGTCGGCACATTCGGGTGGCTTTGCTGGACTTGTTTTACCATTGTCGAAATGTCTTGTAAACGGGATTCCGAGACTGATCGGGTCTTCCCGGGAGAAGGAATATCCTTCGTTGATAGCGAGAGCTTATCATGGGCTAAGTTGGGACACCCCTGCAGGGTTTGAACTTTCGAAAGCCGTGCTCGCGGTTATGTGGCAGATGGGAATTTGTTAATATCGGGTTGTAGTGAACTTGAAGTAAACTCTTCTAAAATACACCAACCGTGTGCGTAACCGTGAGTGTCTCTTTTCGGGGTTGATCGAGAGGAGAACACGGTTTCTGGGTTATGTTTGACATAAGTAGGAGTTCAGGATCACTTCTTGATCATTACTAGTTGACGACCGCTTGCTTTGCTTCTCTTCTCGCCCTTATTTGCGTAAGTTAGCCACCATACATGCTTAGCCGCTGCTGCAACCTCACCACTTTACCCCTTCCTTTCCCATTAAGCTTTGCTAGTCTTGATAACCATGGTAATGGGATTGCTGAGTCCTCGTGGCTCACAGATTATTACACCACCAGTTGCAGGTACAGGTTTTGCGATGATCATGATGCAAGAGCGATGTTTACTTGTGTTGGAGTTCTTCTTCTGCTTCTTCGATCAGGGGATAGATTCCAGGTCGGCAGCCTGGGCTAGCAAGGTGGATATTGTCTGAGTTGCTGTTTATGTTTCATCCATAGTCGGATGTTGATCTTGTATGTTGATGTATTGTTGTATTCATGTGACATTGTATGCCTTGGTTGTATACCCACTATTATGTAATGTTGATGTAATGATATCCACCTTGCAAAAGCGCCTTCAAGATGCGCTTCTATCCTTGGTGTGACCTTCGAGTTCCTTTAGGATAGGGTCGCATCTTGGGCGTGACATCCCGGTCCCTAGGCAGGCTACAGCCGTCGCTGGTATGCCAGGTCGCGTGCCGTGGTCAAGGCCAGGAGGTGTGCGGCCCGAGGTCCAGTAAGATCCCTTGAGGCGCGATGCTCAGGAGGTCCCTCTTAGCGCTCAAGCAGCCATGGTAAGGCAAGAAAGGGAGTTGACGTGGGCGCAACGGGGTTGCGGCAATGCGAGGGTGACCATTAGGCCCCAACATTCAGCCGATCCGAGAGCGAGACTTATCTTGTTGACTTTGCGGCGATTCCTGATGGTGCGCTAGGCGTGCGCGCCAACTTGCGCGACATAGCTAGGCCGGCCCATACAAGTTTCCCTCCCCCGTGCTCTCCTTAGTGCTCTACGTCCTCAGGTCCCGGCCCTCGAGCGAGCTCAGCCGCCGCTGGTATGCCAGGTCGCGATGCCGTGGTCAAGGCTAGGGGGTGAGGGCTGGAGAGCCAGTAAGAGCTCCTGAGTCGTGATGCTCAGGAGCCCCCCTTTAATGCGCAAGCGAATTGCACGAGAGAAAAGGAGACTCGCGGTGCCGCCTGCTATCCTCCCCATGGGATCCCTGTGAACAGGCACAAGAAGAAACACGGTTTGCCGTTATAGCTGCCAGCCTACCGCTGGTTGCTCTGGATAGATTTGTCGATGTGGCGGGGACGGACCCATGCACCAGAGCCGTGCCTGTGAGGAGGCCCCGTGGGAGGTGATGATCGAGAAGGTGATAACCGTAGGAAGGTTAAGCAGGGAAGGCGATCAACTTGGGTAAATGCAGGAAGATACATGCCATTGGGTCCGGCCCGAGCGGCTTGGGGATAATGCAGCCCAAGGTGCGCCCCCAGCAAGGTAAGCTAAAGACATAAGCAAAAGGGATACATGCCACAGGGACGGACCCATGCCGCCTGGGAATAATGCAGCCCGAGGGGCGCTCCCAGCTAAACGAGCTTGGAAGATGTCACCTGGTTCTGTAGATGAAGTAGAGTTGGTGTAGCTGAAGGCGTGCGTCGAAGGAGTGGCTCCTCACGAACCACCAGGGCCCTGAGCCTCAGGAGGCTCTGGGGGCTCGGGAGGTTCCCTGAAGACCGTCTCCATTTCTTCCAGGACGGCGTGGTACCTGGCCTCCTGAGCCTCCAGGATACGCCGCATGTTGCGCTGATAGGCTGACGCCACGCTCGGCAAGCCGAAGGGCCTGCGAACGTAGCTGTGTGGCGGGCCCTCGCAACGGCCCACACGTGAAGGCCAGAAACGCTCCTGAGATGCGGCCCTGTTGATCCCTGGGACGTCGACGCAAACTTGCAGCCTGGCATCCTCACTTGGATGGGGAGCTGCGCCTTGTGAGTGGCTGCCACCGCGCATGGCTCTTCCGTCTTGCAGTTCCTGAGTGGTCTTGGCGATGAACTCCTGAGTGGTGGGCACTCCTTGCCCTGTGTTCTCCTGAGGGAAACGTGCCGTGAAACACGCCTCCAAGTGGTGCCCAAGCGCCTCCCTCGTGAGGTTGGCAAGGTCTGAGGCCCTCCAGAAGAGAGCCCCCGAGCCCTGGACGAGGAGGGCGCCGAGCGCGCCTTCCTATGCGACAGAGGGAGGCGCCCCTGGAGCGGGCGCTGATCCTGATGAGGCTCCAGCTGCGAAGCCATCCTCCTGAGGTCCTGCACGGCGTAGCTGCTTCTTCTTGGGGATGGCCTTCGGAGGTCCCTCAGTTCTGCTGTCGGGGTCGTTGATTGCTGCAGCTTGGAAGGCGCGCTCAAGGGAGCACACCGCATCTCTTACTCCACATGGGACCGTGATGGTTCCACCGCTTCCCGGCATCTTGAGGACATTGTAGCCGTGATGGGTGACTGCCATGAACTTGGCCAGGGCTGGATACCCGAGGATGGCGTTGTACGGCAGGCGGATGTTCGCGACGTCGAAGTCGATGAGCTCAGTGCGGTAGTTCTTGCGCTCTCCGATGGTGACAGGCAGGCGGACCTGCCCTATGGTGTGGTGGAACCGTCGGTCACTCCTGAGAAAGGCTTGGTAGGCTAGAGCTGCTCATATGACACTCGGAGGTTGTCGAACGTGTCGGCGGACAGGACATTGAGTCCTGCACCGCCGTCGATGAGGGTCTTGGTAACCTGCACATTGCTGATGACAGTAGAGCACATCATCGGGAGGGCGCCAGCAGTGGCCGCGCACTTGAGCCGATCTGCCGAGTTGAAAGTGATGGCGCATTGGAACCACTTGAGCGGGCATGTGGCCTCGAGCTTGAGGAGCACAGCGTTCACTTCAGGAGTGAACTGTTTGAAGATGCGCTGAGAGGCTGGGGCCTGGGCACCGCCCAAGATGCAGGCGATTGCACGCGGCTCCTGGAAGCCCCCAGCCCCCTCGTCCTAATGGTGATCATCGTTCCTTCTTGGTAGCGGCAGCGGGGGAAGACCGGCGTTGCCTTGGGGGCGATCCTCACGAGGCTGGTCCCTCCAGGCACCCTCGCGAGAATGGTCCTGCCAGCGGTCCTCACGAGGCCTGTCGCGCCACTCCTGGCGCGGGCCATGGTCGTCCCAGCGTCCGCCTCCACGTCCTCCTCCACGGCCGTAGCCCTGGTTGCTACGCTCGGGGCGTCGACCGAAGCGTCCTTCTCGTATGGCTCTGAGATCTTGACAGTCACTGGTGTTGTGGGTGTTCAGGTTGTGGAAGGCGCAGAACGGTCGGCTGTTCTTGGACGACTCGGGCTGATCTCTGCGCCGCTTGGTGTCGGGCTCCGCTGCTAGCACTGTTGCTTCCTTGCGCTTCACGTCCTTGGCCTTGGCCTTCTTCTCCTCTGTGCTTGCAGCAGACAACTTGAGGAGGGAGAGGCACCCCTCCTTAGCTCCTGCGCACTTGGTCGCCAGGTTGAACAGCTCCTGAGATGTGCATAGCTCCTCATGGATAGCGAGCTCTTCCTTCATCTTAACGTCACGGACGCCGTCTGAGAACACGGAGATGATGGCCTCGTCCGTTACCTTGGGGATCTTGAGGAGAGTGTTGTTGAAGCGCTGGATGTACTTCTGGAGGGTCTCTCCTGGTTGTTGCTTGATGCGGAGCAGGTCACCCGCGGTCGGCGGGCGGTCGCGAGTGCCCTGGAAGTTAGCGGAGAAGCGGCCGCGCATCTCATCCCAGGAGGAGATCGAGCCGTGCTGCAGGTTCAGGAGCCGGGAGCGGGCTCCATCCTTGAGAGCCATGGGAAACCAGTTCGCCATGACTTCCTCATCGCCATTGGCCGCTTTGATGCTCTGCTCGTAGAGCTGCAGGAACTCCGCGGGGTCGGTGGTACCATCGTAGCGAGGAGGCAGATCCGGCTTGAACTTGCCTGGCCAAGCGACGCTACGTAGCTTGGGGGTGAAGGCGCAGCAGCCGGCCGTGGTTGCTGGGGCCCGCTTCGGAGGTGGAGCTTGGTCTTGATGAGGTCCGCGCGGTGCCGCTACGGGGTGATGCGCGGTCTTGACGAGGCGGCGTGGGAAGCGCGGGTGCAGCTTCTCGCAGCCGAGGGATTTCTTGGCAGCTTCTCTCTTCGCGCGCGGGGCACCGGGCGTGGTGGATCACGCCACGGGACCGCGCGCCTTGGTGCCAGGGCACCGTCTTGGGGCAAAGGTGGTGGAGGCGCGCCATGAGCCTCGTCGCCCGAGGCTGGCTGAGGGTGAGGCAGACAGAGGGACGGCGCTGGGGAGCCCCCTGCGGCGCGGACGAGCTCGGCGACGCGATCGAGCCACTCCTCGTAGAGGTCATCGAATGGGCGGTAACGTAGGAGCTCGTTCGCTGCGAGGAGCGTGGCCCGCACCTCCATGGGAGCACGGAGTGCGTGAGACGAAGAACCGGCCGGGGTCAGCGACGGAGTGGCGTGCGACCGTCCTGCCGCACCGATGGATGCAGCGAGGATGCCTGCTGCTCGTTCCCCGTCAGGCCGGTGGTGGCGTTGGAGGCGGGAGACGGAGAACGACGAGGTGGCCCGCCGACGGGAGCCGTCTGAGCAACTCGGGCGGTGAGGGCAGCCCGGCGCTCAGCTCGAGCACGGTGAGCGTCCACCATGGAGATGACGGAGCGACGGATCGACTGATCGACGATAGGGATGCTACGACGCTCCCCTACCTGGCGCGCCAAATGTCAGATGTGGGGTTCCGGCAAACCCTTAAGGTTCGAACACTGGGGTGCACGCGAAGTCTTTCCCTCCTACCGATCTACGCCCTAGCTCGCTAAGATCTCGCGGACGAACTCGACGAACTCGCAACACAGAAAGACACGAGATTTATACTGGTTCGGGCCACCGTTGTGGTGTAATACCGTACTCCAGTGTGGTGGTGGTGGATTGCCTCTTGGGATGATGATGAACAGTACAAAGGGAAGAACAGCCTCCTGAGGTTGAGGTGTTCTTGTGGCTAGGGTAGGCTCTCGATCAAATTGGATCAAGCTAAGATGAGATGCCCCTACTGTGGTGGCTAGATCTACTTATATAGGCCCTGGTCCTCTCCCCAAATATTGAGCAGGAAGGGAGCCAACAACGGCGGGCAAATTTGAAGGGGGCAGCTAGTACAAGCTATCCTGACAACAGTGGTCTTCGTCTGCGAAAGGCTCTGGTGGTGATGCCGTCTTGGGCTCCACGATGACCTCCGTCTTGCCGTCCTTATGGTCTTGGTCTCGTTGCACCGATATGGCAACCTTTGCCTGATGCCTCGGTACTCCTAGCCTGCGCCGGACTCCTTAGCACCAAAGAGGAAACAAGGACGCTGCCCGCGCTGGCACCCGCCTGGCGCCGATCGTCATGGCTCACATCACGAGAGCCTCGTGAGGTTTTCCTCGCCTTGATATCTCTGCTCCTCATGAGCCTGCCTGACTAGGCCACTCCTAAGGAGGTCTTGTGTCATCCGTCGCGAGGCTTGGCCCCTCGCGAGGGTCTTGGATGCCTTGTCGATGAAGATGGGCCGTACGGCCTACTGGCTTAGCCACGCCGTGGGCCACAGGCAAGCAAGTCTGGGGATCCCCGTTCCCAGAACGCCGACAGGTTAGATTTTGTGTGGAGGCTATATATACCCCTCGACCCAACCTCCATTCGTGGAGAGAGCAATCAGAACGTGCCTACACTTCTACCATTCATTTTCTGAGAGAGAACCACCTACTCATGTGTTGAGACCAAGATATTCCATTCCAACCACAAGAATCTTGATCCCTAGCCTTCCCCAAGTTGCTTTCCACTCAAATCATCTTTCCACCAAATCCAAATATGTGTGAGAGAGTTGAGTGTTGGGGAGACTATCATTTGAAGCACAAGAGCAAGGAGTTCATCATCAACACACCATCTATTACCTTTTGGAGAGTGGTGTCTCCTAGATTGGTTAGGTGTCACTTGGGAGCCTCTGTTAAGATTGTGGAGTTGAACCAAGGAGTTTGTAAGGGCAAGGAGATCGCCTACTTCGTGAAGATCTACCCAAGTGAGGCAAGTCCTTCGTGGGCGATGGCCATGGTGGGATAGACAAGGTTGCTTCTTCGTGGACCCTTTGTGGGTAGAGACCTCCGTGGACTCGCACAACCGTTACCCTTCGTGGGTTGAAGTCTCCATCAACGTGGATGTACGATAGCACCACCTATTGAAACCACACCAAAAATCTCCGTGTCTACATTGGTTTGCTCCCTCCAAACTCCTCCCTTTACCTTCATATGCAATGATTTACATTCCGCTGCTATACTCTTAGATTTGCATGTGTAGGTTGATTGCTTGACTTGTGCTAAGTTGCTAAAATCTGCCAAGGTTTAAAATTGGGAAAAGGCTAGATTTTTATTTGGTCAAGTAGTCTAATCACCCCCCTCTAGACATACTTTCGATCCTACAGAACTGTGACATCCCCTATCAATGTGCATATGTCTTTGGCTGAAAAGACAATGGACCAGAAAAATTGGACGAGGGTGAGTTCACATCGAGGATGATCATGACAATGTCCTACAAAGTGATCGTCATCTCCCGTTTCTCACCTAAACCGGGCTCCTTTTTTTCACCTGGACGGGCTGCATCTGGATTACTTGGTTGACAACTTAGTGTCTATGAGTCTTCCAACCAGGAGGGGGGAGGGCCTTCTGAATTGTTTTTAGCAATCCTAAAAAATCATCTCAAGTTGGACCAAGAGCATGAAGAGATGAATCGAGATCTGAAGAGTTACGCAATGAGGTGTGTATTTCCTGCTCACTAGCTTGTTGCTCAGATAGCCTAGAGAATCCATAACTCAAATTTGCATATTGTAAAACATAGGGTTTAGGAGATTGAGGGGGATCACACACTCCCAAAGGCCAGTGTGTTTCCTCTCATTATATATGACATGGGTTAGTACATGTACAAGGTATATACGACAAGTTAAATACAATCGTACATAATCTAGATTCTAACATCCTCCCTCAATCTTAACGGGTGTCAAGAAGGTTGAGATTGCAATGATAGACTTCAAACAAAGGAAGTGGCAACGAATTAGTTAAAATGTCATCAAGTTGATCTTCAGATGAGATGAGCTTGATTTATTGTACCTTTTGTACAACACGTTCCCTCACAAAATGAAAGTCAACTCCAATATGCTTCGTCTTTACGTGGAAGATAGGGTTTGATGAAAGATATGTGGCCCCAATATTATCACAGTAGATAACTGGAGGTATGTCTTGAGAAATATCCAACTCTCGTGACAAGGACTGTACCCAAATGAGTTCAGCAGGAGCATTGGCAACACCTTTGTACTCAACTTTTGTACTACTCGGAGAAACAATGGCTTGTGTTCGAGCATTCCAGATGATCAAGTTTGAAACAAAGAACACAACATATGCCCTTATAGATTGCCAATCTCTAGGACTCGATGCTTAGTCCGCATCATAAAAGGCAGATAACACCCCAGAGGTGGTTGGCCGAAGGTGCAAACCAAAGGAGGCAGTGAAACAAACATAACACAGATTGCATTTAACTGCAAGCCAATGTGTGTTACAAGGGTCATGAAGATACTGGCAGACACAGTTAACTGTAAAATAAATATTTGGTCGAGTAATGGTAGGATATTGTAGCCCGCCAACAGTACTGCGGTACTCCATAGCATCATCAGAAGAGAGAAGCGCACCACCATCATCAAAGAGCTTCTCAGTCACATCCATGGGTGTAGTGACATGCTTAGACTTCAACATACACACATATCGAAGGAGGTCCAGAGAATATTTCATCTGAGTGAGAGAGAGAGAGACCATCAACAATACGAGTGACTTCTAAACCTAGAAAATAGTGAAGAGGACCAAGATCCTTAACAGAAAAATCATGTCAAAGATTGAATACCAGCTTATCGGCGACAATAGACAAAGAATTGATGAGAATAATATGATCAACATAAAGGAAAAGATAGATCCTGAGCTTGGGGTGTTGCAGGAGAAATAGAGATGTGTCTGCAATAGAACGGACCAAGCCATGTGACTAAAGGGCAGAAATAAGATGAGCATGCTAAGCATAAGGGGCATGTTTGAGACCATAAATGGCTTTGATGAGCCAACAAAGATGATGTGGATGAACAAAGCTAGGAGGTTTCCGTATATAAACCTCTTCTTCTAAGGCACCATGAAGGAATGCATTCTGGACGTCCAACTATCATAGAGACCAACCATGAGTAACTACCAATGAGAGAAGAAGACGAATGGTGGTAGGCTTGACGACAGGACTGAAGGTGTCTTCATAATCAAGACCATATTGTTGCTTAAACCCTTTGGCAACCAGTACCACCTTGAATCGTTCAAGAAAGCCACCCATTTATAGTCAATCACACTGACCCTGGAAGGAGGATGAACATGTTGTCATGTCTCATTTTTTGAAGTGCGAGAAACTCTTGTTCCATGGCAGTTTGCCGATGAGGTATTGATGACTCACAAGTATAGGGGATCAATCCTCATTTTGATAAGTAAGAGTGTTGAATCCAACGAGGAGCAAAAGGAATTGATAGGCAGTTTCAGCAAGGATTTCATACAAGTGTTGTAAGATAGTTTTGATAGCAATATAATTGGCAACAAGGTAACAAGTAGTAAGATAGTAATGTGCAGCAAGTGGCCCAACCCTTAATTGTGCCAAGTAAAACCGGTGGTACTTCTTATAGTGATTAAAATGCTCTTGAGAACACACATGAGTATCGCTAAGTTACTTTCACCACGATCCATCGACTTATGTTCATTGCCTTGATAAGTGTTATGTGGGTGGACCAGAGCTAAGGTACTACCCTTACCTGAATAAATACCTATGATCATACTCTCCATGCAAGCATCCACAACTACAAATAGAAGTAATTAAGATAAATCTAACCATATCATTAAGCACTTGGATCCAAAAATCTACAAACATGGTTAGATTTCAATCACTCCTGCAAACCATCATTTAAATACTAATTCCACAATGCCTCCCCCTAGGCCCCAAAATGGTGAAGTTTCATTTAGTCGACGTTCACGTAACACCACTAGAGGATGAACAACACAACATAGTATCAAAACATTGAACGGGCATCAACTTGATATGCTTACTAGTCACAAGACTTCTCCCATGCTCTCAAGAACAAATAGAACTACTCACAAATCATCATATTGATCATGATTAGTTGGTATAAACATATGATTAACAATATGAATATAATCTTCCAGCAATTAAACCAACAAGCATCAACTACAAGATGTAATCAACACTCTTAGCACCCCAATGTGCCAATCTGAGGTTTGATACAAAGGTTGCGCATAAAGGATGAACTAAATTTTAGAGATGAGACGGTGCTAATGAAGATGATGATCCCCATGATGAATGGAGCATTGGTGATGATGAAGGCTTCGATTTCCCTCTCCCGGAGGGAAGTTTCCCCGGTAGAATCTCTCCGGCGGAGAGCAAAAGTGGTTCGCCTCTGTTTTGCCTCGCAGACGGTGGCGGAAAGTCCCCAAACTTTGTTGTGATTTTTTCTAGGTAAAATGGGGTTTTATAACCAAGGGCATCGGGAGGCGAGCCACCATGACACCACATGGACATATGGCACGACCAGGGGGTGCCCGTGCCACTTGTCCATGTGGATGGCTGGTGGCCCCCCTTGGCATATTTTTGCTCCATAATTCATTATATATGACAAAATAATCCTCCAAAAATCCATGCTTCATTATGTGCTTCGGAGAATTGCTTTTTATTTTGTTGATATTCTAGGTCCAAAATTATAGCTGCCAGTAATCTCCCTCTCTAACTATAACTTGCATTTTAAGAGAGAAAAGGCATTAGAGTTACACCATACTGTGAGATATAACATCAAACTAAGATATTTACAATATGAAATAATGATGCGAAATTGATGTATCGTCTCCCTCAAGCTTAGACTTTGCTTGTCCCCAAGTGAATACTAAGCTCGGTAAACATGCACATGAGTTTATAGAGGGAGGTGTCGATAATAGAGAATACAGACATGGCTACATCATATTGATAAGCATCATTTCATATCCTAAACAACAACTTTCATTCAGGAAACTTCTCATGATCAAGTCTTCTAATGATTGCTAGCACTCAAGATCATATTGATAAGCATCATTACATATCCTAAACATAGTATTCTAATGATTGCTAGCACTCAAGATCATATTTTTAGAACAAATTGTTTCCATCAGATACAAAGGAAGATGGGGGTTTAGTATTTCACCGCACAACTTATTTACCATAAAGATAATTGTCAACAATAATAACTCATGATCATATATATATATATATATATATATATATATATATATATATATATATATATATATATATATTTAACTGGATAATATGTGCTTGGATCTTTCCCCACAACATGTTGCTTGCCAAGTGGAGAGTATTTGAGGTCCGAATAAGGAGAAATTGACTCAACATCGTAGTAAAGTTGTAGATAAAGTAAAAGATAGAGCCTTCACAGAGGAAAGTAGAGGTTGTCATGCGCTTTTTTAATTTAGATGTCCAAGTTTTTAATGAAAAGGAATATCACTTTAGTATTGCGCCTTGTGAGAGTGGCCTTTATTGAACAGGTTGTCGCTTTTACTACCCCACCACTACAAGTCTGTACAATATTTACCTTCCAATAAAAGATCATACATATTTAATGGCTATTTTTATTACATGCACCGATGACTTGAAGGATCTTGCTCAATCTATAGGTAGTTATAATGGACTCTGATGGAAGAAACCGGGTATAGGGGTTTTGGATGCACAAGTAGTATTTCTACTTAGCGCAGAAGTATTTGGCTAGCAAAGATTATAATCAAACACAACATGTTGGAGGTGTTGGGGAATGTAGTATTTCAAAAAAATTCCTACGATCACGCAAGATCTATCTAGGAGAAGCATAGCAACGAGCGGGGAGAGTGTGTCAATGTACCCTCATAGACCGAAAGCGGAAGCGTTTAGTAACGCGGTTGATGTAGTCGAACGTCTTCGCGATCCTACCGATCCAAGTACCGAACGCACGGCACCTCTTTGATCTGCACACGTTCAGCTCGGTGACGTCCCTCGAGCTCTTGATCCAGCTGAGTCCGAGGGAGAGTTTCATCAGCACGACGGCGTGTTGACGGTGATGATGAAGTTACCGACGCGGGGCTTCGCCGAAGCACTACGACAATATGACCGAGGTAGAAATCTGTGGAGGGGCGCACCGCACACAGCTATGAGATTGTCTGTTGTGCCTTTGGGTGCCCCCTCCCCATGTATATAAAGGAGGGAGGGAGGAGGAGGCCGATCAGGAGGAGGCGCGCCCAGGGGGGAGTCCTACTCAAGTAGGATTCGCCCCCTGATACGTCTCCAACATATCTATAATTTTTTATTGTTCCATGCTATATTATATTCCGTTTTGGATGTTAATGGGCTTTATTTTACACTTCTATATTATTTTTTGGACTAACCTATTAACCGGAGGCCCAGCCAAAAATTGTTGTCTTTTGCCTATTTCAGTGTTTCGCACAAAAAGAATATCAAACGGAGTCCAAACGGAATGAAACCTTTGGAAACGTGATTTTTAGAAGAAACGTGATCCAGAGGACTTGGACCCTACGTCAAGAAAGCAACCAGGAGGGCACGAGGTAGGGGGCGCGCCTATCCCCCTGGGCGCGCCCTCCACCCTTGTGGGGCCCACGTTGCTCCACCGACGTACTTCTTCCTCCTATACATACCTACGTACCCCCAAACTATCATATACGGAGCCAAAAACCTAATTCCACCGCCGCAACCTTCTACACCCATGAGATCCCATCTTGGGGCCTTTTCCAGCGCTCTGCCGGAGGGGGCATTGATCATGGTGGGCTTCTACATCAACACCATAGCCTCTCCGATGATGTGTGAGTAGTTTACCTCAGACGTTCGGGTCCATAGTTATTAGCTAGATGGCTTCTTCTCTCTCTTTGGATCTCAATACAAAGTTCTCCACGATTCTCGTGGAGATCTATTCGATGTAATCTTCTTTTGCGATGTGTTTGTTGAGATCGATGAATTGTGGGTTTATGATCAAGTTTATTTATGAACAATATTTGAATCTTCTCTGAATTCTTTTATGTATGATTGGTTATCTTTGCAAGTCTCTTTGAATTATCAGTTTGGTTTGGCCTACTAGATTGATCTTTCTTGCAATGGGAGAAGTGCTTAGCTTTGGGTTCAATCTTGCGGTGTCCTTTCCCAGTGACAGTAGGGGAAGCAAGGCACATATTGTATTGTTGCCATCGAGCATAACAAGATGGGGTTCATATCATATTGCATGAGTTTATCCCTCTACATCATGTCATCTTGCTTAAAGCGTTACTCTGTTCTTATGAACTTAACACTGTAGATGCATGCTGGATAGCGGTCGATGTGTGGAGTAATAGTAGTAGATGCAAGCAGGAGTCGGTCTACTTGTCACAGACGTGATGCCTATATACATGATCATACCTAGATATTCTCACAACTATGCTCAATTCTATTAATTGCTCAACAGTAATTTGTTCACCCACCGTAATACTTATGCTCTCGAGAGAAGCCACTAGTGAAACCTATGGCCCCTGGGTCTATTTTCCATCATATTAATCTTCCAACACTTAGTTATTTCTTTTGCCTTTATTTTACTTTGCATCTTTATCATAAAAATACCAAAAATATTATCTTATCATATCTATGAGATCTCACTCTCGTAAGTGACCATTGAGGGATTGACAACCCCTTTATCGTGTTGGTTGCGAGGTTCTTATTTGTTTGTGTATGTGCTTGGGACTCGTGCGTGATCTCCTACTGGATTGATACCTTGGTTCTCAAAAACTGAGGGAAATACTTACGCTAGTTTACTGCATCACCCTTTCCTCTTCAAGGGAAAACCAACACAGTGCTCAAGAGGTAGCACCCCCCCTTTTCCTACTTCCATAAGGAGAAGGGGGGAAGGAGAGGGAGGAGAGAAGAAAATGGGGGGGGGGGCTAGCCCTAGTCCAATTCGGTTTGGGCTAGGGGGGCGCGCGCCGCACCTTGGCCTACCTCCTCTCTTCCAGCACTAGGCCCATGAGTCCCAATAACTTCCCGGGTGGGGGAGGGGGTTCCGGTAACCCCCGGTACTCCGGAACTTATCCGAAACGACCCGAACCATTCCGGTGTCCGAATGTAGCCTTCCAATATATGAATCTTTATATCTCGACCATTTCGAGACACCTCGTCATGTCCGTAATCTAATCCGAGACTCCGAACAACCTTCGGTACATCAAATCACATAAACTCATAATACGAATCGTCATTGAACGTTAAGCGTGCGGACCCTACGGGTTCGAGAACTATGTAGACATGACCGAGACACATCTCCGATCAATAACTAATAGCGGAACCTAGATGCTCATATTGGCTCCTACATATTCTACGAAGATCTTTATCGGTCAAACCGCACAACAACATACATTGTTCGCTTTGTCATCGGTATGTTACTTGCCCGAGATTCGATCGTCGGTATCACCATAACTAGTTCCATCTCGTTACCGACAAGTCTCTTTACTCGTTCCGTAATGCATCATCCCGTGACTAACTCATTAGTCACATTGCTTCCAATTTTTATAATGATGAGCATTACCGAGAGGGCCCAGAGATACCTCTCCGACAATCGGAGTGACAAATCCTAATCTTGATCTATGCCAACTCAACAAACACCATCGGAGACACCTGTAGAGCATCTTTATAATCACCCAGTTACACCGTGACGTTTGATAGCACACTAAGTGTTCCTCCGGTATTCGGGAGTTGCATAATCTCATAGTCATAGGGACATGTATAAGTCATGAAGAAAGCAATAGCAATAAACTAAACGATCATAATGCTAAGCTAACGGATGGGTCTTGTCCATCACATCATTCTCTAATGATGTGATCCCATTCATCAAATGACAACACATTTCTATGGCTAGGAAACTTAACCATCTTTGATTAACGAGCTAGTCTAGTAGAGGCATACTAGGGACACTCTATTTGTATATGTATTCACACATGTACTAAGTTTCCGGTTAATACAATTCTAGCATGAATAATAAACATTTATCATGACATAAGGAAATATAAATAACAACTTTGTTATTGCCTCTAGGGCATATTAACTTCAGTCTCCCCCTTGCACTAGAGTCAATAATCTAGATTACACAGTAATGATTCTAACACCCATGGAGTCTTGGTGCTGATTTTGTTTTGCTCATGAGAGAGGCTTAGTCAACGGGTCTGCAACATTCAGATCTGTATGTATCTTGCAAATCTCTATGTCTCCCTCCTTGACTTGATCGTGGATGGAATTGAAGCGTCTCTTGATGTGCTTGGTTCTCTTGTGAAATCTGGATTCCTTTGCCAAGGCAATTGCACCAGTATTATCACAAAAGATTTTCATTGGACCCAATGCACTAGGTATGACACCTAGGTCGGATATGAACTCCTTCATCTAGTCTCCTTCATTTGCTGCTTCCAAAGCAGCTATGTACTCCGCTTCACACGTAGATCCCGCCACGACGCCCTGCTTCGAACTGCACCAACTTATAGCTCCACCATTCAATATAAATACGTATCCGATTTGTGACTTAGAGTCATCCGGATCAGTGTCAAAGCTTGCATCGACGTAACCGTTTACGATGAGCTCTTTGTCACCTCCATAAACGAGAAAAATATCCTTAATCCCTTTCAGGTATTTCAGGATGTTCTTGATCGCTGTCTAGTGATCCACACCTGCATTACTCTGGTACCTCCCTACTAAACTAATAGCAAGGCACATATCAGGTTCGGTACACACACTACAAAAAAATACACTTCTGTGATGATACATGTTTGTCACAGTAGGTCACGTTTTCTGTCATGCATGTACATCCATGACGATTTTATGACAGAATCAAGATAGTCATACTTGTGCTATCGTAGAAGTGTTCCATGACATTACCAAAATTATCATCACGGAAGTGTCCACTTCCATGACGATAAATGGCGCGTCATGGAAGTGCTTTCGTTAAGGGTGACCGACACGTGGCATCCACTGTAACGGGTCACTGTTAAGCTATCGGGTCCGGTTTTGGATCCGATAACCCGCTAACAGCCCAGACCAATGAGGATTTTCCACGTGTAAAATTCTCATTGGCCGGAGGAAACACGTGTTGGCTCACCGTTGGGACAGATGTCATTCATTAATTGGACAGGAGGCGCCTATGATACGTCGACATGTGGCACGGCCCAACAGAGGCCCATTCCGGTCAAAAGGTCGGCCCGTTTGACTTGGTCAAAAGGTAACGGGCTGGCCCACGGATAGCCTGTTAACGGCATGTTCATATATAGCCGATTTACGGCCCGCTAATTCACGGCCCGTTACGGCCTATCATAATTAAGCCTAGTAGCTTCATCTGGGCCGTCCAATATGATTCCAGCCCGTTGTAACTTCCGACCCATGTATGGCCCATGATGTCTTTCGGCCCATACGAGGCCATTTGTAACTCTTGGCCCATTGACGGCCCATTATTCCATTGGGCCGTTTCCAACACGTGTTATCTTTTGGACTTCTCAGGGCCCATTTATTCTTGGGCTCATTTCCAGCATTCGGTTACTTACGGCCCATTACTGTCCTTTTCTGCTTGTGGCCCAAATTCAGCCCGTGGTTACAATCGGCCCGTTTGCGACTTGTTAATCCGTTGGGCTGTTTTCATAGCATCATAAAAAATGGCCGATTAACGACGACCCGTTATTGTCGGCCCATGAATGGGCGATTCCAAATCTAGTCCGTTTACGGCCCATAATGCGGTATGTTATTGGCCCATGTTTGGCCTATCGATCATACGTCCCGTAAAAGGCCCATTGATGCTACGGCCCGTAGAAGGCCCATTGTTTCTACAGCCCTTAGAAGGCCCATTGTTTCTACGGCCCTTAGAAGGCCCATTGTTTCTATGGCCCTTAGAAGGCCCATTGTTTCTACGGCACATAAGAGGCCCATGGTAACTACAATAAATATGTAGCCCATGGTTATTGTGGCCTAGTTTTAAAAAAATAGGTTATTGCGGCCACTAGCAAACCGCGGGAAAAGAACCGCACTGACTACAAGCAAACAAATAAACAAGACAACAAGGAAATAAATAAGCAAGCAACTTACGCTAGGCTATCACCGCTATTACACATATTACATCCACTGGGCATGAAAGTTCGCCGCCAGTGCAAATATAGGGAACAAAGCAGCATATCATATACACTGGTTGTCAAAGTTGGCGACCAGTGCAAATAAACACCTCAGCAAAACAAGTCCAGAACCGAAACCACTTCAGAAGTGCTCAAGAAACAATATCCTGGGTACCCATAATGCTGGCAAGATGCTTAGCAAGCTTATTAACTTTCTCTTGTTTGGCGCTTAAATCCTCCAGTGCTTGCTGTTGCACCGGAAAGTATGCATCTGAATTCTGCAGGGAATTCCTCAGTCCTTCAGCTTCCTATCGCAGCACATCCGAGCGATGTATTTCAACTTGAAGTTGAGACTCAAGAAGAAGAAGTGATTCTGGCAGCGAGTTCGAAGAGCTTGTGCCAGCAGTAGTGGCCAGTAACTCGAACACTACATCAAGGCAGGACTTTTGGGTTCTCTCACTGTCATCAAGATAGTTTTTATCAGCTTTCTTGGAGACCGACAGGGATGTCTCACTATCTTGAACCTTATCTGCATTACTTCCTGTACCATTGCATAACGGGGTACTGTTCTCCAATGTTTTGTCCACATTCTAAAAGAGAAACAAGCAGACACATCACATGTTTACCATGTTGTATATGAAACTCATTTTGGTAAATCAGTTCAGTAGTAAAGTGAATAGGATAACAGTATGAAACAAACATATATCTATGTACCATGGTCACTTTATGGTCTATATCATTCTAGTTTTTGTTGCCAAATCAAGATAGAGACACAGTTCAAATAATATTTGTTCAAGACAAAGCAGAATAGACAGAATATAGTGTGGGAAACTATAGAGCAATAACAACACTTGTAATGTGCATGACATGAGAACATAACTGTTTATTCAATTGAAACTGAAATCAACATAGAGCAAGTTACAATAGCAAACCAGTTAAAGAAACAGGTTTAAAACATACCTGTTGCACCATTGGAGTTTCAATTCCATCCTTCAAATTTGAAAATATTTGGTATGAGTAAATACAGTGATGCAAGAGCAAAGGAGTATGAACCATAGCTACAGAACCTAACCTGAGAACAATTCTTCTTCTCCTTTAAGCGTTGAGTTGGGATTCGGAGTGGTGGTCCTCGTGCTTTGGGCACCGCAGTTCCCTTACTAACTGCTCGTGTTTGGGTGCTCTATGGTGGAGACGGTGTTGTGTCAACTAGAACTGGGTTACTATCTGCTGGGGTTGGGGTTACAAGGGGTGTAGCTGGTTCTCTGTCCAACTGGGTAGGGGTACAATCTGCGAGAGTCTAGATTATGTGTGGTGGGGCTGGTTCTTGGGCAAGTACAACCGTGGCTCTATCTGCATCAACTGGTAGCACTATCTTTTCTCAAGACCGTGTTGTTACTCCCTTAGATACTGCCATCACCCTCTCCAATTCAAATGGCTGATAAACAAGAAAAGTAATTGAATGTACACACATTGTATGATAGACAGATGCAATGGATAGTGGGGAATAAAAGAGGGCATGAAATAATTCACATTTATGTTGTCAAACCAAACAGGATAGCATGACAAGATTTCACATATATGATGGTTAACTAAACAGGATAGCATGACACAATTTCACATTATGATGGCTAACTAAAAAAGATGGGAAGACATAGTTCAAAATATGATGACTATGTAAACAGGATGACATGATATAACTATATAATGTGTTTATTAAATAGGTTGGCATGCCATGATTCACATACATGCTGCCTATGGAAACATGATAGCATGATATAATTCATGGATAGAATGACATAATTCAAGATATGATGACTGTAAACACTAAACAGGATGAGATGATATAACTATATGATGTCTTTATTAAATGGTTGCCATGCCATAATTCAGATAGATGTTGTGTATGTAAACATGATGGCATGATATAATTCAAATATTTGATTTATATTGTAATCAAGTAAGCAGATGGCAATCCATATGATGTAAAAACTAAGCAATGCAAGACAACATGCATGACATGGGTAATATAAGCCTGCCAAGTTTGAGCATAGACCTCAGGGGGGAAATAGGACTGGTCATCAGTCTCTGAATCCTCCTTTGAGGAGCTCTCTGTAACCAGCAAGATGTCTGCTTCAGCAGGTAGCATTGTCTGCTCTGAATACCTTGTTGTCACTCCAGATACTTCCATCACGGTTTCAAATGGCTGATGCACAGGAAGAGTAGTTGAATATACAAACATTGTCGACAAATGGAACACGTAATACAAAAAATGATAGGATGATATAATTCACATACATGATGATTGGCTAAACAACATGGCATTGCATAATTCACATATATAATGCCTTTGTAACAAGATATCATTGCATAATTCACATATATAATGTCTTGCAACAAGATGGCAATGCATAATTCACATACATGGTAATTAGACACTCAACAGGTGGCATTCACACAAAGCATGTCTAAACTAATCAAATGACATAGCAATGCAAGACACCATACGCATGATATGAGCAACATAGCCCTGCCAAGTTAAAGCATACACCTCGGGAGGAAATAGGACTAGTCATCTGTCTCTGAATCCTCCTCTAAGGAGCTATCCATAACCAGTGAGATACGTGCTTAATCAGATAGCATGGTCTGCTCTGAAGACCTTGTTTTCACTCCAGAATTTTCCATCACCATGTCAAATGGCTGATGCACACAAAGAGTAGTTAAATGTACTAACATTGTTGACAAATGTAATACCTAACGAAAAAAAGGATGGCCTGATATAATTCACATATAAGATGACTAGCTAAGCAGGATGGCATTGCAAAATTCACATATATGATGCCTGGCTAAACAAGATGGCGCTGCATAATTCACATAAACGATGAATAAACTAAACAGATGTCATTCACACAAAGCATGTCTAAACTAAGCAGATGACATATTTGATGTATAAAGTAAGCAATGCAAGGCGCCATATGCATGATATAACCAACATCAGCATGCCAAGTTAGAGCGAAGACCTCAAGGGGTAAATAGGAGTGGTCTTCTCCTTCTGAATCCCCCTCAGAACAGATATCTTCCTCTCGATTACAATCCAAAATGGGTGGAAGGGGCTGCCTTTGCGCCTACCATGAAGCAACGTTTGCATGAAATTTTATTGCCACGCAAGGCTCGCCTCTTTTGCTCTACATGTTCGGTTCCATTGTGTACAATAACTGACATGCATAGGAATAAAACATAGTGAGATTATGTAAGGAGTGCATGCAGAAATCCAGAGTGATGGTAGCAACCTGTGGATAGACCCAAAACCAATGATAGCAGGCAGATAATGTCTTTAGTTAAAAAATACAGATAATGGCTTCTTTCCTGTTTGTTTCCCACCCAACCTGAAACTCATCCTAGAAACCAGAGATTAACTAGATAGTAGATATATAATATTGATTGCGGCCCTGATATGTGTTGGGGAACGTTGCAGAAAACAAAAATTTTCCTACGGTTTCACCAAGATCCATCTATGAGTTCATCTAGCAACGAGTGATCGGATGCATCTACATACCTTTGTAGATCGCAAGCGGAAGCGTTCAGAGAACGAGGATGAGGTAGTCGAACACGACATGATCCAAATCACCGGAGATCCTAGCACCGAACGGACGGCACCTCCGCGTTCAACACACGTAAGGTCAGCGTGACATCTCCTCCTTCTTGATCCAGCAAGGGGGAAGGAGAGGTTGATGAAGATCCAGCAGCACGACGGCGCGGTGGTGGATGCAGGGCGTCACAGTAACAGGGCTTCGCCGTGTACTGCGAGAGGAAGAGGTGTAGCAGGGAGAGAGGGTGGCGCCAGGACTCAGGTGCGGCTGCCCCCTCCCCCCTCATATATATAGCCCCCTAGGGGGGGGGGCGCCGGCCCTAGGATATTGGATCTCCTAGGGGGGGCGGCTGCCAAGGGCTGGAGTGGCCCCCAAGCCAACGTGCGGCGCCCCCCCACCCCTAGGGTTTCAACCCTAGGCGCATGGGGTGGGCCTAGGGGGGCGCACCAGCCCACTATGGGCTGGTTCCCCTCCCCACTTTGGCCCATGGGGCCCTCCGGGATGGGTGGCCCCACCCGATGGACCCCCGGGACCCTTCTGGTGGTCCCGGTACAATACCGATGACCCCGAAACTTGTCCCGATGGTCGAAACAACACTTCCTATATATAATTCTTTACCTCCAAACTATTCCGAAACTCCTCGTGACGTCCGGGATCTCATCCGGGACTCCGAACAACATTCGGGTTACTGCATATACATATCTTCACAACCCTAGCATCACCGAACCTTAAGTGTGTAGACCCTACGGGTTCGGGAGACATGCAGACATGACCGAGACGACTCTCCGGACAATAACTAACAGCGGGATCTGGATACCCATGTTGGCTCCCACATGCTCCACGATGATCTCATCGGATGAACCACGATGTCGAGGATTCAATTAATCCCGTATACAATTCCCTTTGTCAATCGGTATTTTACTTGCCCGAGATTCGATCGTCGGTATCCCAATACCTTGTTCAATCTCGTTACCGGCAAGTCACTTTACTCGTACCATAATGCATGATCCCGTGATCCAACACTTTGATCACATTGAGCTCATTATGATGATGCATTACCGAGTTAGCCCGGTGATACCTCTCCGTCATGCGGAGTGACAAATCCCAGTCTCGATCCGTGTCAACCCAACAGACACTTTCGGAGATACCCGCAGTATACCTTTATAGTCACCCAGTTACGTTGTGACGTTTGGCACACCCAAAGCACTCCTACGGTATCCGGGAGTTACACGATCTCATGGTCTAAGGAAAGGATACTTGACATTGGAAAAACTCTAGCAAATGAACTATACGATCTTATGCTATGTTAGGATTGGGTCTTGTCCATCACATTATTCTCCTAATGATGTGATCTCGTTATCAATGACATCCAATGCCCATAGTCAGGAAATCATGACTATCTATTGATCAACGAGCTAGTCAACTAGAGGCTTACTAGGGACATGTTGGTGTCTATTATTCACACATGTATTACGATTTCCGGATAACACAATTTTAGCATGAATAAAGACAGTTACCATGAACAAGGAAATATAATAATAATGCTTTTATTATTGCCTCTAGGGCATATTTCCAACAGTCTCCCACTTGCACTAGAGTCAATAATCTAGTTACATTGTGATGAATCGAACACCCATGGAATCCTGGTGTTGATCATGTTTTGCTCTAGGGAGAGGTTTAGTCAATGGATCTGCTACATTCAAGTCCGTATGTACTTTACAAATATCTATGTCTCCATCTTGAACATTTTCACGAATGGAGTTGAAGCGACGCTTGATGTGCCTGGTCTTCTTGTGAAACCTGGGCTCCTTGGCAAGTGCAATAGCTCCAGTGTTGTCACAGAAGAGTTCGATTGGCCCCGACGCATTGGGTATGACTTCGAGGTCGGTGATGAACTCCTTCACCCAAATTGCTTCATGTGCTGCCTCCGAGGCTGCCATGTACTCCGCTTCACATGTAGATCCCGCCACGATGCTCTGCTTGCAACTGCACCAGCTTACTGCCCGACCATTTGAAATATACACGTATCCGGTTTGTGACTTAGAGTCATCCAGATCTGTGTCGAAACTAGCGTCAACGTAACCCTTTACGACGAGCTCTTCATGACCTCCATAAACGAGAAACATTTCCTTAGTCCTTTTCAGGTACTTCAGGATATTCTTGACCGCTGTCCAGTGTTCCTTGCCGGGATTACTTTGGTACCTTCCTACCAAACTTACGGCAAGGTTTACATCAGGTCTGGTACACAGCATAGCATACATAATAGAACCTATGGCTGAGGCATAGGGGATGACACTCATCTCTTCTATATCTTCTGCCGTGGTCGGACATTGACCTGAGCTCAATTTCACACCTTGTAACACAGGTAAGAACCCCTTCTTAGATTGATCCATATTGAACTTCTTCAACATCTTATCAAGGTATGTACTTTGTGAAAGACCTATGAGGCGTCTTGATCTATCTCTATAGATCTTGATGCCTAATATATAAGCAGCTTCTCCAAGGTCCTTCATTGAAAAACTCTTATTCAAGTAGGCCTTAATGCTGTCCAAGAGTTCTATATCATTTCCCATCAAAAGTATGTCATCTACATATAATATGAGAAATGCTACAGAGCTCCCACTCACTTTCTTGTAAACGCAGGCTTCTCCATAAGTCTGTGTAAACCAGAACGCTTTGATCATCTCATCAAAGCGAATGTTCCAACTCTGAGATGCTTGCACCAGCCCATAAATCGAGCGTTGGAGCTTGCACACCTTGTCAGCATTCTTAGGATCGACAAAACCTTCCGGCTGCATCATATACAATTCTTCCTCAAGGAAACCATTAAGGAATGCCGTTTTGACGTCCATTTGCCATATCTCATAATCGTAGAATGCGGCAATTGCTAACATGATTCGGACGGACTTTAGCTTCGCTACCGGTGAGAAAGTCTCATCGTAGTCAACCCCTTGAACTTGTCGATAACCCTTAGCGACAAGCCGAGCTTTATAGATGGTCACATTACCATCCGCGTCTGTCTTCTTCTTAAAGATCCATTTATTTTCTATGGCTCGCCGCTCAACGGGCAAGTCAGTCAAAGTCCATACTTTGTTTTCATACATGGATCCTATCTCGGATTTCATGGCTTCCAGCCATTTGTCGGAATCCGGGCCCGCCATTGCTTCTTCATAGTTCGAAGGTTCACCATTGTCTAACAACATGATTTCCAAGACAGGGTTGCCGTACCACTCTGGTGCGGAACTTGTCCTTGTGGACCTACGAATTTCAGTAGGAGCTTGATCAGAAGTATCTTGATCATCATCATTAATTTCCTCTCTAGTCGGTGCAGGCACCTCAGGAACGTTTTCTTGAGTTGCGCCATTTTCCGGTTCAAGAGGTAACACTTCATCAAGTTCTACTTTCCTCCCACTTACTTCTTTCGAGAGAAACTCCTTCTCTAGAAAGGATCCATTCTTGGCAACAAAGATCTTGCCTTCGGATCTGAGGTAGAAGGTATACCCAATAGTTTCTTTAGGGTATCCTATGAAGACGCATTTTTCCGACTTGGGTTCGAGCTTTTCAGGTTGAAGTTTCTTGACATAAGCATCGCATCCCCAAACTTCTAGAAACGACAGCTTAGTTTCTTCCCAAACCATAATTCATATGATGTCGTCTCAACGGATTTCGACGGAGCCCTATTTAAAGTGAATGCGGCAGTCTCTAAAGCATAGCCCCAAAAAGATAGCGGTAAATCGGTAAGAGACATCATAGATCGCACCATATCTAATAAAGTGCGATTACGACGTTCAGACACACCATTACGCTGAGGTGTTCTAGGCGGCGTGAGTTGTGAAACTATTCCACATTTTCTTAAGTGTGTGCCAAATTCGTGACTCAAGTATTCTCCTCCACGATCTGATCGTAGAAACTTGATTTTTCTGTCACGTTGATTATCAACCTCACTCTGAAATTCCTTGAACTTTTCAAAGGTCTCAGACTTGTGTTTCATTAAGTAGATATACCCATATCTACTCAAGTCATCAGTGAGGGTGAGAACATAACGATAGCCACCGCGAGCCTCAACACTCATTGGACCGCACACATCAGTATGTATGATTTCCAATAAGTTGGTTGCTCGCTCCATTGTTCCTGAGAACGGAGTCTTGGTCATTTTACCCATGAGGCATGGTTCGCACGTGTCAAATAATTCATAATCAAGAGACTCTAAAAGTCCATCTGCATGGAGCTTCTTCATGCATTTGACACCTATGTGACCAATGCGGCAGTGCCACAAGTATGTGGGACTATTGTTATCAACTTTAACTCTTTTGGTATTCACACTATGAATATGTGTATCATTACGTATGAGATTCATTAAGAATAAACCATTAACCATCGGAGCATGACCATAAAACATACCACTCATATAAATAGAACAACCATTATTCTCGGATTTAAATGAGTAGCCATCTCGAATTAAACGAGATCCAGATACAATGTTCATGCTCAAACTTGGCACTAAATAACAATTATTGAGGTTTAAAACTAATCCCGTAGGTAAATGTAGAGGTAGCGTGCCGACGGCGATCACATCGACCTTGGAACCATTCCCGACGCGCATCGTCACCTCGTCCTTCGCCAGTCTCCGTTTATTCCGCAGCTCCTGCTTTGAGTTACAAATGTGAGCAACTGCACCGGTATCAAATACCCAAGAGCTACTACGAGTAATGGTAAGGTACACATCAATTACATGTATATCACATATACCTTTTGTTTTGCCGGCCTTCTTGTCCGCTATGTATTTGGGGCAATTCCGCTTCCAGTGACCACTGCCCTTGGAATAAAAGCACTCAGTCTCGGGCTTGGGTCCATTCTTTGGCTTCTTCCCAGCAGCTTGCTTGCCGGGCACGGCAACTTCCTTGCCGTCCTTCTTGAAGTTCTTTTTACCATTGCCCTTCTTGAACTTAGTGGTTTTATTCACCATCAACACTTGATGTTCCTTCTTGACTTCTACCTCTGCTGATTTCAGCATAGCAAATACTTTAGGAATGGTCTTTTCCATCCCCTGCATATTGAAGTTCATCACAAAGCTCTTGTAGCTTGGTGGAAGCGACTGGAGGATTTTGTCAATGACCGCGTCGTCCGGGAGATTAACTCCCAGCTGAGTCAAGCGGTTATGTAACCCAGACATAGTGAGTATGTGCTCACTGACAGAACTATTTTCCTCCATCTTACAGCTGAAGAATTTGTCGGAGACTTCATATCTCTCGACCCGGGCATGAGCTTGGAAAACCATTTTCAGCTCTTCGAACATCTCATATGCTCCGTGTCTCTCAAAACGCTTTTGGAGCCCCGGCTCTAAGCTGTAAAGCATGCCGCACTGAACGAGGGAGTAGTCATCGGTACGTGTCTGCCAAGCGTTTATAACGTCTTGTTCTGCAGGGAGAACAGGTGCGTCACCCAGCGGTGCTTGTAGGACATAATCTTTCTTGGCAGCTATGAGGATGATCCTCAGGTTCCGGACCCAGTCCGTATAGTTGCTGCCATCGTCTTTCAGCTTGGTTTTCTCTAGGAACGCGTTGAAGTTGAGGACTACGTTGGCCATTTGATCTACAAGACATATTGTAAATATTTGAGACTAAGTTCATGATAATAAAGTTCATCTAATCAAATTATTTAATGAACTCCCACTTAGATAGACATCCCTCTTCTAGTCATCTAAGTATAACATGATCCGAGTCAACTAGGCCGTGTCCGATCATCACGTGAGACGGACTAGTCAACATCGGTGAACATCTTCATGTTGATCGTATCTTCTATACGACTCATGCTCGACCTTTCGGTCTTCTGTGTTCCGAGGACATGTCTGTACATGCTAGGCTCGTCAAGTCAACCTAAGTGTTTGCATGTGTAAATCTGTCTTACACCCGTTGTATGTGAACGTTAGAATCTATCACACCCGATCATCACGTGGTGCTTCGAAACAACGAACTGTCGCAACGGTGCATAGTTAGGGGGAACACTTCTTGAAATTATTATGAGGGATCATCTTATTTACTACCGTCGTTCTAAGTAAACAAGATGCAAAACATGATAAACATCACATGCAATCAATTAATAAAAGTGACATGATATGGCCAATATCATATAGCTCCTTTGATCTCCATCTTGGGGCTCCATGATCATCTTGTCACCGGCTTGACACCATGATCTCCATCATCATGATCATCATCATCGTGTCTCCATGAAGTTGCTCGCCAACTATTACTTTTACTACTATGGCTAACGCATTTAGCAATAAAGTAAAGTAATTTACATGGCGTTTCCATTGACACGCGGGTCATAAAAGAATAACGACAACTCCTATGGCTCCTGCCGGTTGTCATACTCATCGACATGCAAGTCGTGATTCCTTTCACAATAGCATGAATATCTCATACATCACATATAGATCATTCATCATTCATCACAACTTTGGCCATATCATATCACAAAGCACTTGCTGCAAAAACAAGTTAGACGTCCTCTAATTGTTGTTGCAAGTTATACGTGGCTGAATTAGGATTCTAGCAAGAACGTTTTCTTACCTACGTGAAAGCCACAACGTGATTTGTCAACTTCTATTTACCCTTCATAAGGACCCTTTTCATCGAATCCGCTCCAACTAAAGTGGGAGAGACAGACACCCGCCAGCCACCTTATGCAACTAGTGCATGTTAGTCGGTGGAACCGGTCTCACGTAAGCGTACGTGTAAGGTTGGCCCGGGCCGCTTCATCCCGCAATACTGCTGAAGCAAGATAAGACTAGTAGCGGCAAGAAAGTTAACAAATCTACGCCCACAACAAATTGTGTTCTTCTCGCGCAAGAAGAACTACGCATAAACCTGGCTCTGATACCACTGTTGGGGAACGTTGCAGAAAACAAAAAATTTTCTACAGTTACACCAAGATCCATCTATGAGTTCATCTAGCAACGAGTGATCGGATGCATCAACATACCTTTGTAGATCGCGAGCAGGAGCGTTCAGAGAACGGGGATGAGGTAGTCGAACACGACGTGATCCAAATCACCGGAGATCCTAGCACCGAACGGACAGCACCTCCGCGTTCAACACACGTACGGTCAGCGTGACGTCTTCTCCTTCTTGATCCAGCAAGGGGGAAGGAGAGAATGATGAAGATCCAGCAACATGACGACGTGGTGGTGGATGCAGGGCGTCACAGTAACAGGGCTTCGCCGTGTACTGCGAGAGGAAGAGGTGTAGCAGGGAGAGAGGGAGGCGCCAGGACTCAGGTGCGGCTGCCCCCTCCCCCCCTCATATATATAGCCCCCTAGGGGGGGTGCCGGCCCTAGGAGATTGGATCTCCTAGGGGGGGCGGCGGCCAAGGGCTGGAGTGGCCCCCAAGCCAAGGTGGGGCGCCCCCCACCCCTAGGGTTTCAACCCTAGGCGCATGGGGTGGGCCTAGGGGTGCGCACCAGCCCACTATGGGCTGGTTCCCCTCCCCACTTTGGCCCATGGGGCCCTCCGGGATGGGTGGCCCCACCCGGTGGACCCCCGGGACCCTTCTGGTGGTCCCGGTACAATACCGATGACCCCGAAACTTGTCCCGATGGCCGAAACAGCACTTCCTATATATAATTCTTTACCTCCGGACTATTCCGAAACTCCTCGTGACGTCCGGGATCTCATCCGGGACTCCGAACAACATTCGGGTTACTGCATATACATATCTTCACAACCCTAGCGTCACCGAACCTTAAGTGTGTAGACCCTACGGGTTCGGGAGACATGCAGACATGACCGAGACGACTCTCCAGACAATAACCAACAGCAGGATCTGGATACCCATGTTGGCTCCCACATGCTCCACGATGATCTCATTGGATGAACCACGATGTCGAGGATTCAATTAATCCCGTATACAATTCCCTTTGTCAATCGGTATTTTACTTGCCCGAGATTCGATCGTCGGTATCCCAATACCTTGTTCAATCTCGTTACCGACAAGTCACTTTACTCGTACCGTAATGCATGATCCCATGATCAAACACTTTGATCACATTGAGCTCATTATGATGATGCATTACCAAGTGGGCCCGGTGATACCTCTCCGTCATGCGGAGTGACAAATCCCAGTCTCGATCCGTGTCAACCCAACAGACACTTTCGGAGATACCCGCAGTATACCTTTATAGTCACCCAGTTACGTTGTGACGTTTGGCACACCCAAAGCACTCCTACGGTATCCGGGAGTTACACGATCTCATGGTCTAAGGAAAGGATACTTGACATTGGAAAAACTCTAGCAAACGAACTATACGATCTTATGCTATGTTAGGATTGGGTCTTGTCCATCACATCATTCTCCTAATGATGTGATCTCGTTATCAATGACATCCAATGCCCATAGTCAGGAAATCATGACTATCTATTGATCAACGAGCTAGTCAACTAGAGGCTTACTAGGGACATGTTGGTGTCTATTATTCACACATGTAGTACGATTTCCAGATAACACAATTTTAGCATGAATAAAGACAATTATCATGAACAAGGAAATATAATAATAATGCTTTTATTATTGCTCTAGGGCATATTTCCAACAATATGTACCCCACAACCATTTAAAAACTCAAGTTTGACCATTAGTTTGGAGCTGACTCAGAGTCTAATCGGTGAACAGGACGATAAAGTAGCTTGTAATATTAAGAGATGCATAACTTAAGCCGACACGAAAGAGTGCGACCTCTCTTGCGGACCCGTGTAGTCCTCGAGGTCATCTGCTCAGTTGATGATGGTAATGAAGTTGTCATGGCTGCCCGCGGCAGGGAAGAAGATCTGAGGCAGCGAAAGACAATCTGGAGGCCGGATCCCTGCTGTGCTGGACCTTCTGTCGTTGGAGCAGCTGAGCTGGGGTGGACGACGGTGCAACAGGAGCGGGACAAACCACAGAAGGTTTTCTTTGACAACTATATGTAAGAGAAGTAATTCTGTAAGGGCTCATTTGAATTGTGGGATTCTAACAACGCGGGGATAGGAAATACACAGTAATAGGATAGGAATGCACGTGCAAAACTGAGAATTTAAAAACACAGGATTTCTGCCAATCTGGGTGTTTGGTTCACAAGAGTTGGAAGATCATAGGATGCAAAGAAGCATGGTGAGATTAAGTCAAACCACAAGAAAATGTACGATTATAATGCTATTATGCTAGATTCTCTTAGTCTTGTGCTTCATGAATAGGAATTTGAAAAGGAGGACAAGTGGATATTAAAATTCCTATGTTTTTTTCTTTCAAAGAGACACTAAAGGAACAAATCCTATAGTTTTCCTTTGCTCAATTCCTTTGAACCAAATGCATGAATAGTAGTACCATAGGGAACTTTCCAATTCCTGTGTTTTTCCTTCACTTTTCCTTTCAAGCACTGGCGATTCTAGTAGGCAGGCTTGAGCAAGGAAAAGCCTACACTCAAAAAATGTTTTTGTGCTACTTCTACTACTTTGGACCCAGGCCACTGCCCTACTAGCTCAACTCCCAGGCCCATCGACAAATGCACAACTCAAAGCGCAGAGATAAATAATGATGGCGTTCAAGAGAGTCCATCACGGATAGCGAAGTTGCCTGGTACGTCACTGCTTATCATATAGTATGAGAAACTAATTGTATGTCACGTTACTACGTGTGCTCAGTGGACAATATATATAACATGTAGAGTAAAGAAGAGATGCAACAAGTGTACAACCTCTTTGGAGAAGCCATGTTGATCTCAGTGTGATTGGGTTGGTCGGTGAGGATGATCTGACTAACTTGGCTGTCGGAGGAGGGGAAGAACATCTTAGGCATCTTGAGATGGAGCCTGGGGTACTACTCTGCTATGATGGAGGGTTTCGTCGTTGGAGCAGCTCCGGTGAGTTGTACGACGCCGAGGCTGAAGCAGGACAAGAGAGACAATGTTAACCTGAGTGGAATTGTAATAGCATCTCCCATAGATGACGTAAAATACATAACCACAAAGTGTTAGATGTAAAATACATCATCCGCTCATCTCTGAAATTAACTATCGAAACTGAATTTAACTCTCGAAACTGAACTTAACTGTCCAAAC
Organism: Aegilops umbellulata; assembly: GCA_032464435.1. NCBI lineage: Eukaryota > Viridiplantae > Streptophyta > Magnoliopsida > Poales > Poaceae > Aegilops > Aegilops umbellulata. Next base: position 382,840,814 of record CP136054.1, read on the forward strand.
TGAATTTTGCTATCAAAAATGAATTTTACTGTCGAAACTGAATGCACTAGTATCAGAAAAGTAGTAGCAGCAGCGCGTGCGAGAGCTGGGGCAGCTGGTCATGTAGCAGCATCAGTCGATGACACCATCGGCCAAACTACCGCCCCCCGCCGCCCACGGCTGGCGGTGCGCCGCCCCACCCGCCCTGAAATCACTCCCCACCGTCGGTCCACCGCCGCCCCGGCCATCCCTCTAGCCCCCCCCCCCGTGCCGAGCTTTTTCTTCGGCAATCCCCACACCACTGCCCCACCACCACCAGCGACCACCGCCCCCACCCTGAAGCCTAAGATAGATAGTGGGGTACCTCTCCAGCGAGCCCCCCTCCCCGCTGCAGCTGGTTCTTCCTTAACTCCGGCAAGCCCCCCTCTCCCATCCCCTGAAAATCGACTGACACAAAAGTCGATTCAGTCGACTGAAGTGTAGCCAAATTGGAGCAACATCGCAAGCAAAGAGCAAGAGTGAGACCAGCGGCGCGAGAAAGAGCAAGAGCAAGAGCAATAGCAAGAGCAGACCAGGCAGGGGACCGAGAGCAAGAGCAGAGCAGCAGCGCGAGCGAGAGCTAAAGCAGCAGCAGCTCCTACTGATGTGGACGTCGCTGCCGAGGGAGCGACGTAGTGGAGGAAGTGGCCGGCGACGCCTCCGTGGATGGAGCCGCGCCATGTCGTCTCGGGACCGAGCGCCGGCAGCACCGTGAGATCGAATCAAGAAGAAAATGCACCAATTAGTGTACAACCTCTTTGGTGGCGCCGATTAGGCATCAACTTCATCCGAGGAAACGGTGATGATGCTGTTCTTCCGGTGGTGCAGGTGAAGACGACAGTGTGGGAGTGGAGTTGATGCGAAAGACGAGGGAATGTCGAGGCAGCTCCTTGGAGGTGGAGGATGGGGTGGCTGAACCGGCGGTACAATGAGATCGACGACAGATCCTCATTCAGTACGGTGGATGAGGGACGTCGAGGTGTTGTTGTGGACGACGTCATCGGGGAAGAGGCTCCGGCTGTATGGCGGACGGAGGAGGGTGTGGGGCTTCGTGGGTTTTCGCGGCTTCGGTGTACGAATGGGTGGTCTGATGGGATGGGAGTGGGGAACCATGGCTTAGGGACGCGCTTGTCCGAAATGTGGGGTAAGTTACGGAAGTACCCCCACCTATTTGTGCTAGGCGGTTCTTTCAGTTTAGGGGTATCACGGGCATTTCGCGTGTCGGGATTTCGCAAGAGGTGGGAGTTTGCGAGCACGTTGTAATTTTGGGATAGCAAGGCGCGGGTTGAGATAGAGGGAGTTTTCGGAGCACAACGAGACAAATAAGTATCTTAAATATTTCGGGTTAACAAGGCCCCGGTTGAAATTTCTGGACAAGCCTAACGTGTATTGTACCAAATCAATTCGCACTTCCGCCGAGGAAAAACAAAAAGAAATCAATTCGCACCACATAAGAGAGTCTAGTCCCGTGTACTGTATCAAATCAATTCGCACTACAAATGCCATTCAAAACTTTGAATTCATGTTATGTTCAATTAAAATATTTTGCTACGTGTGTAATGCATGCAACCTGCTACTCAAATGAACGTTTTAGTGCATTCCAAACGTATATACTACCGCTTCCATATGAACTAACTTTGAATTTGTTTCTCTATTTGAATAAGATCTGCAGTAATGATTGTTGTGAAGTCAAACCATTTGAATTCGTTTCTCTATTTTAATAAGATTTGCAATCATCATTATTGTCAAGTCAAACCATCTTTTGTGTATTATCTTCACAGCACATCACATGATTACTGTCGAGTTAGATATGAACTCGAACTCAATTTTTTGAATCCACTTTATGTTGATTTCATATCACAATACATTTCAAGCTCTAGCTAGATCTTCATAATATAAACCATGTCTCATATGTATAATGTATTTATCACATAATTTATGGTGCCCCGCCCCCAACTCCTACAAGTATTTAGATGTGAGTTGCAAACGCCACACATTACCACAAATTCAAATAAAATGTGAGATTGTTTGATATATCATATTGTTTAGATTGTTCGATATTTAGTTGTAAGCTGCAAACGCCACACATTATCACAAATTCAAATAAAATGTGAGATTTTTCGATGTATAGTATGGTTTAGATTGTTCGACATTTAGCCGTGAGTTGCAAAACGCCATGCATTATCACGCTATGGTATAACATGTGCAAAACCACAAAACGCGTATCACCGCTATATTCATGCATGCATATGTTTATAACACTATGATCTCCTATTCAAATATATGAATCCACTTTCATATCAAATTATCATCTTTGTTAGTCCCTTACACCCACACAATCCTCTAACCTTTGTAGCTAGAACTAACTTTCACTCGTGCATGCACATGCCCTCCTCACCCTCCCCCTCCCTCAGCATTATATCCATCGTGCACATTCTTTTTTTAGGTCGTTCTCCCACAGTCTCCACACTCCTTTCTGACACACACCGATCGATAAACCTCTCCACCGATGTCTGCCTACAACATACACACACACCTTCCATCTCCTCATTTCTATGTCCATGCCTTGTGTCTCTCATACGGCCCCACACACGTGTAAACTCTCGCCCCTCTTTTCATCGGTCTCACAATCGCACACTCCTCCCCCTATCTAGCTAGTAGCTCGGCATCTCACACCACCTTCTAGCTCCATTCTCTCTGTCTATCCGTCTCGCTGGGCCTTATTTGCCTCTAACAAATGGATGTACATTGACCGATCTCCCGCTATACATATAGCTAGCTAGGTCCTTATAACTCATTTTTTCCTACGCGTCGATCGATCTACCTCATTAGTTATGTCTCTCCCTTCCTCCAACAAACAACAATTGATCTCCGATCTAGTTAGGTTTGCTTACCAAACACATGGTTCCCCTTCATCATCCATGCATGCGTCCCGACACATCTATCACAAACAGGCACACACAGAAACACATCCCCACTCTTATTGATAATATTGCAGTTCTACCCTAAGTTTGTCTAGTAGGCCTCTTTGTCAAATTTCCGGTTCCGGCAGACCCTTAAGGTTCAAACTCTGGGGTGTGCGTGGAGATTGTGCCCTCTACCTCTCCGTCTCGCAAGGATCTAAACTACCAAAGGAACAACACAAAAGACACAGAGTTTATACTGGTTCGGGCCACCGTTGTGGTGTAATACCCTACTCCAGTGTGGTGTGGTGGATTGCCTCTTGGGCTGGTGATGAAGAACAGTACAGGGAAGAACAGCCTCGCGAGGGTCTGTTCTTGGTTAGGGGGACGAACTACTAGGAGGAGTCCGGCCGCCCTTCTCACTCTCTCTCTCTGCTGGCCCGATTGCTCGATGCTAGCTTGCTAGATTGATCGATTCATTCTCCTCACGCCCCGGGGGTGGCTAGTCCTATTTATAGGCAAAGGCCCTGGGCCTCTTCCCAAATATTGAGCGGGAAGGGTGCCAACAATTGGCCAATTCGAAGGGGAACATCTGGTACACTTATCCTGACTAAAGTTGCTCCTCGCCTGCCAAAGGCCCTGTGGTGACGCCGTTCTGGGCTCCACGATGACCTCCTTCCCACCGTTGGACTGGTCTCGGTCTCGTTGCACCGAAATGGATGCCTTTGCTTGATCCTCTCGCCTGCGCTTGCCCCCTTTGCACCAAAGAGGAAAGGGAGGACACTGCGCGGGTTGGCGCTCGCCTGGCGCCCTTCGTCGTCATGGCTTGCGTCATGGGCACCTCGCGAGGTACCCCGCCTTGATCTCTCCGCCTCCTCGTGAGCCAGCCTGACGAGGCCGTGCCCGAGGAAGTGCTGTGTCGTCCGCCCCGCGAAGCTTGGCCCCTCGCGAGGGTCTTGGGTCTTGTGTTGATGAAGTTGGGCCATGCTGGGCCCCCTCGAGCCACGCCGCGGGCCGCAGGCAGGCAGGTCTGGGGACCCCCGTTCCTAGAACGCCGACAGTAGCCCCCGGGCCCAAGGCGCACCCGGACTTGGCCGTGCCGAGAGGCGAAAGGGCAAGGGCGAAGCGCCGCGGGCCCTAACAGCCTGCGGCCTTGGGCGCCGCGTGGAAGTTGATTGGACGTGGGCGTCTCCGCTTCCCCACGACGCCTCGTCGATCGCGTGGATTGGACAAGTCCCTGCATGCAAATCGTGTCATGATTACCTATGATCGTGGAGGCCGACGGTTGGGCTCCGCCGGCTATAAGTACGGCTCCATGCGTGCCCTTCCAGTCCATCTCTCATTGCTTTCTTCTTCGCCTTGATTCTTGCTCCACCTTGGCGTGATGGCTCTGATTCGCCGATTCTCTGCAGCGGAGAAGGGAAAGGCTCCTCGAGAGGAACCAGACCCGCTCCCGCCGAAGAAGCGGCCTGCCTTGCGCGGCCGAGACGAGGAAGACTGCCTGGCGGTGCTGAGGCCTTGGTACGAGCGGCCTCCGCCGGGGTTCCCGCTTCCCTTGTATGCCCATGCCGAGGGCCTCGGAAGAGGAGATGCCGATCCCCTCAGCCAGCGCCGTCGCCGGCGCCGGAGGGTCACGAAGGCGTTGATCGTCCCTCCTGGAGTCCACGCCGAGGGCTCCTCCTGCGAGCTCGTGCTCCACGCTGCCATGCCTCCGCGAACTTGGATTCGCTTTCCTCCCTTCTTCGCCTCCGTCATCCCGCAGGGAAGACTTCTGGAGTTATGGCTGTAGCACGCCGACTGCAGCACCCCCGCGACTGAGGCAGAAGTCGCGGTCCTTGCCTCGGGTGAGGTCTTCATGACTCGCGGCTGGGGCGAGATCGCTCGGGGTTGCAGGGCAAGGGGCGCTGAGGGAGTCCTGGATTAGGGGGTGTTCGGATAGCCGGACTATACCTTCAGCCGGACTCCAGGACTATGAAGATACAAGATTGAAGACTTCGTCCCGTGTCCGGAAGGATCTTTACTTGGTGTGGAAGGCAAGCTAGGCGTGAGGATATTCGAGATCTCCTACCATTGTAACCGACTCTGTGTAACCCTAACCCTATCCGGTGTCTATATAAACCGGAGGGTTGTAGTCCGTAGGACAACCTCATCATACACAGTCATACCATAGGCTAGCTTCTAGGGTTTAGCCTCCTTGATCTCGTGGTAGATCTACTCTTGTACTACCCATATCATCATTATTAATCTAGCAGGAGTAGGGTTTTACCTCCATCGAGAGGGCCCGAACCTGGGTAAAATAAAGTGTCCCTTGCGTCCTGTTACCATCCGACCTTGACGCACAGTTCGGGACCCCCTACCCGAGGTCCGCCGGTTTTGACACCGACATTGGTGCTTTCATTGAGAGTTCCTCTATGTCGTCGCTTTTAGGCCCGATGGCTCCTTTGATCATCAACAATGATGAGGTCCAGGGTGAGACTTTCCTCCTCGGACAAATCTTCGTCTTCGGCGGCTTCGCTCTGCGGGCCAATTCGCTTGGTCGTCTGGAGTAGATCGAAAGCTACGCCCCTGGCCATCAAGTCAGGTTTGGAAGCTTAAACTACACGACAGATATCCGTGGAGACTTGATCTTCGACGGGTTCGAGCCACAGCCAAGCATGCCGCACTACCTCGAGGGGCAGGATATAGCTCTGCCTCCGAATAGTGCCTTGGAGGCCGCACACGCACCGGCCCCGATCCTCTACTCGGAGCCCGCTGCGTTCTTTGAGGATGAACGGTTGGACGTCACATCGGGGGCTGCGATCTTGAAGGCGATCGAGCCGAATGCTAGCCCCGCACTCCGCACGGCCCATGACTCCAAGGAGTCGGATTCTTCTCCAAACTCCGGGCCTCCCGTGCCCCTGCCGATCGAATCCGATTGGACGCCTATAATGGAGTTCACCGCCGTGGACATCTTTCAGTACTCACCTTTCGGTGATATCCTGAATTCTCTTAAGTCTCTCGCTCTATCAGGAAAGCCCAGGTCGAACTATGGTCTGCGAGGTTGGGATTCGGACGATGAAGAAATTCAAAGCCCACCCACCACCCACTTAATAGCCACCGTCGATGATTTAACCGACATACTTGACTTCGGATCCGAAGACTTCGACGGTATGGACGACGAAGATGGAGACGAACAGGAACCAGCACCTATAGGGCGCTGGACCGCCACCCCACCTAACGATGTATTCATGGTGGATACCCCTAAAGGAAACGACAACGAGGAAAAAGGGGACGGAAAAAGGGATAAACCCTCTGAAAAACAATCAAAGCGGCGACGAAAACACCGAGCCAAGCCCCGCCTCGATCAAGACCCAGCCATAGAGCAGGATGAGCCGATAGACGACGAGCATGCCTCAGAGCAACCGTCTGAACAGGGCAGCACGGATAGAGAAGACAGACAACCCTCCCCCGGCCATAACAGAACTCCGGACGATCTCACGCCTGATAAAACCACGGAGCAGAAGAATCTCCACGAAAGGCTCGTCGCCACAGCACGCAGCCTGAAAAAGCAGAATCGGAAGCTAAAGACGGCGGAAGATGCACTCAGGAAAAGATGGAGCAAGGTAATCAAGACCGCAGACAAATACGGCGGCAGCCGCCGCACTAAAAGCTATCCGAAGAGAAAACTACTGCCCGAATTCGACCAAGAGGCCCTAGAGCCCTCGCATTCAAAAAATAAAGCCACACGGTCGGATAGACGACCCCACGGCCACCATAAAACGGCAAGCGGCGCCGCACTGAATGCGGCATGCGACCCAATTAAAGACTCGCATCATGGCCCAGCCAGGTCCATTTACGGGCCAAGAAAGCAAGATCTCGCAAGCAACGCAAAAAAGCCATCATCAGAATCCGGCACACCCAAATACAGGGGTACCGCACACCCCCTATGTTTCACCGATGAGGTCCTGGAATATGAATTTCTAGAGGGATTCAAGCCCGTCAACATAGAGGCGTACGATGGAACAACAGACCCCGGAGTCTGGATCGAGGATTATATCCTCCACATATATATGGCTAGAGGAGATGATCTCCACGCCATCAAATATTTACACCTTAAGCTTAAAGGGCCAGCTCGGCACTGGCTTAAAAGCCTTCCCGAAAACACAAATGGAAGTTGGGAAGAGCTCTAGGATGCTTTCCGAGAAAATTTTCAAGGGACCTATGTCCGCCCCCCGGACGCAGACGATCTCAGTCACATAACTCAACAGCCCGGAGAATCAGCTCGGCAGTTCTGGAACAGATTCCTTACTAAAAAGAATCAGATAGTGGATTGTCCGGACGCCGAAGCCTTAGCAGCTTTCAGGCATAATGTCCGAGACGAATGGCTCGCCAGACACCTCGGCCAGAAAAAGCTAAGAACAATGGCCGCACTCACAAGCCTCATGACCTGCTTTTGCGCAGGAGAGGATAGCTGGTTGGCACGATGCAGCCCCAGCGACCCAAGTACATCCGAAATCAGGGATAGAAATGGAAAACCGCGACGAAATAAGGACCGTTGCCGAACCAAAGAAAAAAGTCCGAAGAGCACGGCAGTCAATGCCGGATTCAAAAGCTCACGGCAAAATCAGACAAAACCACCCCTTCAGGATAATAGGGACGATCCGTCCAGCTTAAACAGAATCCTGGACAGAATATGTCAGATACACGGTACTCCTGGGAAGCTGGCCAATCACACCCACAGAGACTGTTGGGTTTTTAAACAATCCGGAAGGCTTAACGCCGAACACAAGGGGCTCGATACACCAAGCGAAGACGAGGACGAGCCCCAGAAGCAGAACACCAGGAAACAAAAGAACTTCCCACAAGAAGTTAAAACAATGAACTCACTTCACGTAACAAAATGTCTGGCACCCATAAAGGTACGCACAATAAAACCTATCCCTCAGGGGTCCCGCCACTGGTTATTAAAACCAATCATTTTTGATCAGCTAGATTATTGTAGAAATATCAAAAACGCAGGCCGGACTGCCCTGATACTCGATCCAATAATCGACGGATTCCAGTTTACCACTGTCCTTATGGACAGCGGCAGTGGACTAAACCTGATATATCAGGATACAATCCACCACATGGGTATAAACCCGACAAGAATCCGCCACAGCAAAACCTCCTTTCAAGGGGTAGCACCGGGCCTGGACACCCATTGTATGGGTTTTCTCCGGCTCACAGTCATATTTGGCTCTGCCAATAGCTTCCGTCGCGAAAAGCTGACCTTCCATGTCGTCCCGTTTTCAAGTCGCTATCAAGCACTAATGGGACGCGGAGCTTTCGCTCGCTTTAACGCAATACCGCACTATGCATCTCTCACGCTTAAGATGCCCGGTCCACGAGGCATCATCTCTTTAAAGGGAGCGCACTAAAATACGCCTCCTCCAAACGGAGGATTGTGCGGCCGCTTAAACAGCCGCACAATAAAGTGGCCTCGCCAGCCAAAAGACTCTTTCGATATAAGTCATTAAAGGCCACGGACACGGACTAAATGAGTTCGGCACAAGTCCATCATCAACGCAGGCTTAAAACGCCATATACCCCCGTACCAGGGGCTATACGCAGAGACAATAAAGCTCAACTTTATGTATTTTTTACTTTATATTTTGTTTATTATCTTTTTGTTCCGCACGACCCATTTTCAATTCAGTTCCTCTCTTTTACAGATGAACGTCGTGCGGCGCCCGTCCAGGACACGGCACAGCGGAGACACAGGCGCAGACGTGCAGTAGGGACCCGTCCTAAGGATTCTTTTTAGATTAAGACCCTGCGTAAACCTTTTTTACTGTCTCTTGCTGCTACACATCCCCTGGTTTTTTCTACTATAACCAAGGAGGAGGCTGGCGTTTTGGCATGTGGCCACGTCAGAATTTTTGCTCGTACCTGGACACTAGGGGCTCTTTTTTTTAGGGTGTTGTTTCACCCGCATTCATAAAGACCGAACACCTTAGGGAGTGTTCGACGTCGCGAGTTTTGGTACTATATGCATCAGCTCCGAATCATGTCTTTGGTCAAATGTTGGGTTGCCCGGCTCCGGAGTTCGGCTACCTTACGTTCCGCTCTATCGGCTAAGGTAGCACCAGGAGAACTACTGCGATTGTGCCCCGGTTCGGCCGGGTGAGCACCTTAGTAGAGAAAGCCGAAAACTGACTGTCATGATGTAGCGCGAGACTGGTCGCCACTCGATGACTTATAGGAATTTATCAGATTCCTCCGCTTTGATGAAGGGTCGTTTCCCGGTCAGGCACGTATGCGCCCCGAATTCGTACAAGCGCAGTCGCCACTAAGGGGCTACCAAAAGAGTCCCACTGTCAAGCTCCTATGGCTAAGTGAAAGTGTTAAAGCATTATAGTCCGGTTGCCTAGCCCGCTGTGCTATCACCTCCTTTGTAGGACCAAGACGTTGGGTTAAGTGTGAAAATGCGTCTTCTGCACGCACCCCCGCACTATGTGCGTGGGGGCTGAAGCCAATGACTGCAATCTTTCAGAATTTATATATTAAAACGGCCGCACAGGAGGTGTTCTTAATACTTGAAGGCACAAGTCTAAAAAATGCCACTACAATTTATCAAAATACTGTTTTATGATTACATATGCTATCATAATATAGCATCCTTCGAGCACTGCGTCTCTATTACGCGAGCGCCTTCGAGGACTTCCTCAAAATAGTGCTCGGAAGGTATTCAGCTTTTATTCGAATCCCGGGACGCAACAATGGTGGGCTCCATATCTGCCCAGTATGTCTTGACACGGGCAAGAGCTAGCCGAGCGCCCTCTATGCACGCTGACCTCTTCATAGCATCGACATGTGGCACCAAGTCTAGCAATTGCTGCACCAAGCTTAAATAACTCTTCGGCTTCGATCTCCCCAGACACAGATGATCCATGACGTACTTCATGGCGAGTCCGGACAACCTATTCAGTTCGGCCTAGTGGGCCAGGCGATCGTCCAATGCTAGTGGACGCTCTGGATTGATGAATGGCGACCAAAAGAGCTTCTCCACTTCATGATCCTTTTTATCTCGAAAGTGTTCGGTCGCATCAGCAGCACTAGCCGGCAAATCCAGATAGATGTCCTCTACACTCCACATCCGGTTTAACAGGGCAAACTTCGGATCACAAAATTTTCTCCGCAGCGAGAAGGGCTTTCCATCCACAATTTGTCCGGCTTGACGCAGCTCTTCCTTTGCCGCTCTCATTATAGAGCAGGCGTCCTTGACGTCAGCAACAACCTTCTCTAAGCTCGTTTGCCTCGCCCGACCCTCTTCTTCAAGAAGCTTGCAACGGTCAGTAGCACTCTTTAGCTTTACGGCCATATCGGCCATCTCCTCCTTGCTTCGGCAATGGGCAGTCTGTTCGGCTTTCAGCTCTTCAAAGGCTTTCACGGCAGCTGCATCGCTTTTTCTGGCTTGTTCCTTCGCTCGGGCGAGTTCGGCCCTAAGATCCTCCACGGCGGCCACACCATCTGCGTCAAGCATACACACGGTAAGATATTGATATAAAGCACCTCTTACTAACCATCGCCCGATGATTTCAATACCTTGAGAATCATCAAGCCGCTTGTTAACAAGCGCGATGTAGGCTTCTGCCTCATCAAGTTGTCGCTTCAGTTCAGCAAATTCACGAGTCCGGCTTGACTCCGGACAATCCGCCACCTACATATAAAGGTGCCACTTAAAGGACCTGGGATTAAGATCCTCTACGCGCCGTCAATTTTAACGACGCACAGAGTCTCAGGGGCTACTATCTACACAGGGCGCACTTTATTTATGCGCAACTAACACAAGTGTACATTATTTAAAACGTACCTCAAGGCCTGCCAGTAAACTTTTGACGGCCTCGTGCAATCCGCTTTATGCGGATGACATCTTTTCAATCACCGTGTTCATCAACACACGATGCTCCTCTGAGACAGAGGCTCACCCTAGCAGAATCTTTAGCTCCTCCAGCCGAACAACACATGGTGCCGGACTCGTCCCATGGCCTCCCTCAAAGGCCGGACGCGGAGAACCTCTGGAGGCCACATGGCCACCTTCCGCCCTTGTCAGATCCGGAGAAATCCTCCACGATGACACTTCAGCGTCGCCCGCCTTGCTAGGCGATACAGAAGGAGGAGGCGACCCGCTCTCCATCATCTCCGGAAGAAGATCCCCCGAGGACGAGTTTTGCTGAGAAGGGCTGAGGTCCGAACTACAAAATAAGGTTTCGGTTAAAACTTCTCAGATATAAATCAAGGATTTCTCTTAAAAGAAAAACTCTTCTTCTACTTACGGCTCGCTGGAGAGCTGGTCCCTTTGAGGGTTTAGTTCGGCCGAGGGGCTCCCCGGCGTCGGGCCCTCTGACAAGGATTCTTTCCCCGCTTCGAGGCTACGGTCTCCGGGTCGTCAGAGGCGGCCCTTTTCTTTCCCTTAGGAGAGGAATTATTGATTCCCCCCTTCGGAATGGCCTCTTTCGAGGAGGCCATGGTTTCCTTGTTCTCCCCCTTATTTCCCTCCAAAGGCACTACCTCCAGCATCCTGACTAGCACGGGATCCAGCCTGGTTTCGGGAAGAGGAGCCGGACACCTGATCAGCTTCGCCTTCGCTATCCACTCCTGCTTAAAAGGAGAAGCGCTGTTAAGAGCGAGTCAATTATGCAGATAGAAGGTCCGGGCACAAGGTCACTTACCTGAGTATCCGCGCGATTGCGGCTTAAACCCACATCCTCGGTCAAATCCGGACTCACTTCTTGTGATCCGAAGAACAGTTTATACATCTCCGCGGGCGTCGCGCCCATAAACTCCCGGAGAACTCGTGGTCCCTCTGGATTGAACTCCCACAGGCGAAGGGGGCGACGTTGGCCGGGCAGTGTCCGGCGAATCAGCATGACTTGTGTCACCTTGACCAGGTTGAGGTCTCCTTCCAAGAGATCCTTAATGCGGCCCTGCAGCAGAGGTATGTCTTTGGACAAGCCCCGATCTAACCCTGTGTTGATCCACGACGCTAACCGCGGTGGGGGACCCGAGCGAAAGGCAAGAGGTGCCACCCATGTGGTGCCCCGAGGAGCGGTGATATAGAACCACTCCTGTTGCCATAAGCCAAGCTCCTCTTGAAAAGCGCCCGCGGGCCATGGAGCATCAGCATTTCTTTTTATAGCAGCGCCTCTGCACTCTGCGTGGCGCCCCTCGATCATCTTCGGTTCTACTTTGAAGGTCTTGAGCCATAATCCGAAGTGAGGGGTAACACGGAGGAAGGCTTCGCACACAACAACGAACGAGGAAATATGGAGGAGGGACTCCGGAGCTAAGTCGTGGAATTCCAGCTCATAATAAAACATCAGCCCCCTTACAAAGGGATCCATTGGGAAGCCTAATCCCCGAAGGAAGTGGGATATGAATACCACACTCTCGCCGGGCTGAGGGCTAGGGATCACCTGTCCTTGAACAGGCAACCTGTGCGAAATCTCGCTGGTCAGGAATTTAGCTTCCCTCAAAATTAATACGTCCTCCTCCGTAACGGAGGAGGGCATCCATCGGCCTTGGAGGTCGGAGCTGGACATTGTCGAAGGTCCGGTGCGCCTGAAATCTGGAAGCCTAGGGTGTTGGAACTCGAGGCGACGGGCGAGCTCGTTTTGAGAATAGAAGAGGGGAACAGGTTCTTGGTCTCTTTATAAGAGGCAGAATACCAAGAGCCCTCCCCGTAACCGTCTTGGACTAGCCTTTAATTAAGGCAAAATGTGCTAACGGGCATGACTGGCTTACCCACGTCCGTATTGATGAGAATCCCATTAAAAGGGGCACATGATCTCTGCTTTGACAGGACGTGCCAAGGAAACCGCCTCGCTAAACACGCTGGGGTGGAACAATGAAAACGATTTATATAAAGAGCTTGGCCGAAGTGTTATGAAGCACTACGTAATACGTCAGCAGATTTGATTTGTGCTAATATTATTCTCTATATGGCAATATGTGGAAACTTATTTTGCAGAGCCGGACACTATTTTTGGTGTTTGTAATCTTCTTGAAGAACTTGGAGGAGGAACCCGCCTTGCAATGCCGAAGACAATCTGCGCGCCGGACTCGTCGTCATTGAAGCCTGGTTCAGGGGCAACTGAGGGAGTCCTGGATTAGGTGGTGTTCGGATAGCCGGACTATACCTTCAGCCGGACTCCAGGACTATGAAGATACAAGATTGAAGACTTCGTCCCGTGTCCGGAAGGATCTTTTCTTGGCGTGGAAGGCAAGCTAGGCATGCGGATATTCGAGATCTCCTACCATTGTAACCGACTCTGTGTAACCCTAACCCTATCCGGTGTCTATATAAACCAAAGGGTTGTAGTCCGTAGGACAACCGTCATCATACACAATCATACCATAGGCTAGCTTCTAGGGTTTAGCCTCCTTGATCTCGTGGTAGATCTACTCTTATACTACCCATATCATCAATATTAATCTAGCAGGAGTAGGATTTTACCTCCATTGAGAGGGCCCGAACCTAGGTAAAATAAAGTGTCCCTTGCCTCCTGTTACCATCCGACCTTGACGCACAGTTCGGGACCCCCTACCCGAGATCCGCCGGTTTTGACACCGACAGGCGCCCTCACGATCCACCTGGAGTACGATGGCGCTTCGGTGATGTTCTTCAACGTCTTCGATGTGAACGGGCGCCGGCTGGAGTGCTGCCCCGGGGGAGGCGGCCAGGACCTCGGTATGGCGACGGCCGGGCCCGAAGACCGCCCCCTGGACAGCTCCACCAGTGACGGGAGCGTTGGAGGATCCAGTGATCCCAGCGAGGCCTTCGCGACTCCGGAGACGAGCGACGACAGCTACGAGCCCGGGAGCCAGCGCCGCTCCCGGAGCAGGGCGGGCTCACTCGGCCGTCGCTGGCTCTGATCTGGATGGGGTTGGCGCCGGTGCCTGATGGCCCACTGTTGATGATGGCGTCTTTTGCAGGGGCACTTGTAGTTAGTGTCCCTCAGGACCTGTTTCCTGCAAAGAATTATACTGCACCCAATGGGGGCTTGTAAGGTGTCTGTGATCCTTTTGTCAATATATGGCTTTTTCTATGGAACTGTGCGAGTCGTCAATCCCGTCGTAGCTTAGTTCTCCCTTTCGAACCTCGCGAGGGCTTGGTGCTCTACGTCGACTGGTCCCAGTCCCAAGGCGGCGTCAGCCGTCACTGGTATGCCAGGTCGCGATGCCGTGGTCAAGGCCAGGAGGTGAGCGACCTGGGGTCCGGTAAGAGCTCCAGAGTCGCGATGCTCAGGACGTCCCCTTTGGCGCCCAAGCAGCCGTCGCTCGGTGAGAAAGGGGAGCGACGTTGCTAGTACGGAATTGTGTTAGGTGCGGGGATAGTGCCACGGTAACCGGGGTTGTCGTGCGGTGACTTATCTTGTTAATCAGGGATTACTCCTGTGTGACGACGGGTCCACACGGTGGCGGGAATCGGAGTTGCTGAAGGAAATATGCCCTAGAGGCAATAATAAAGTTATTATTTATTTCCTTATATCATGATAAATGTTTATTATTCATGCTAGAATTGTATTAACTGGAAACATAATACATGTGTGAATAAACATATAGAGTGTCACTAGTATGCCTCTACTTGACTAGCCCGTTAATCAAAGATGGTTATGTTTCCTAACCATGAACAAAGAGTTGTTATTTGATTGACGGGATCACATCATTAGTTGAATGATCTGATTGACATGACCCATTTCATTAGCATAGCACCTGATCGTTTAGTTTGTTGCTGTTGCTATTCTTCATAACTTATATAGGTTCCTATGACTATGAGATTATGCAACTCCCATTTGCCAGAGGAACACTTTGGGTGCTACCAAACGTCACAACGTAACTTGGTGATTATAAAGGAGCATTACAGGTGTCTCCGAAGGTACATGTTGGGTTGGCGTATTTCGAGATTAGGATTTGTCACTCCGATTGTCGGAGAGGTATCTCTGGGCCCTCTCGGTAATGCACATCACATAAGCCTTGCAAGCATTACAACTAATGTGTTAGTTGTTAGATGATGTATTACAGGAACGAGTAAAGAGACTTGCCGGTAATGAGATTGAACTAGGTATTGGATACCGACGATCGAATCTCGGGCAAGTAACATACCGATGACAAAAGGAACAACGTATGTTGTTATGCGGTCTGACCGATAAAGATCTTCGTAGAGTATGTAGGAGCCAATATGGGCATCCAGGTCCCGCTATTGGTTATTGACCGGAGAGGTGTCTCGGTCATGTCTACATTATTCTCGAACCCGTAGGGTCCGCACGCTTAACGTTTCAATGACAGTTGTTATGAGTTTATATGATGTTGATGTACTGAAGGTAGTTCGGAGTCCCGGATGTGATCACGGACATGACGAGGAGTCTCGAAATGGTCGAGACGTAAAGATTGATATATTGGAAGCCTACATTTGGGTGAATCGGGATTTCACCGGAGTACCAGGAGGTTACCGGAACCCCCCGGGAAACATATGGGCCATATTGGGCCTTAGTGGAAAAGGAGAAAGGGGCTGCCCTAGGGCTGGCTGCGCGCCTCCCCCCTCCCCTAGTCCTATTAGGATTAGGAGAGGTGGCCGGCCCCCTCTCTCCCTCTTTCCCTTTGAGAATCCTAGTCCAACTAGGATTGGGGGGGGGGGATCCTACTCCCGGAGGGAGTAGGACTCTCCTGGCGCACCAGGCTTGGCCGGCCGGCCCCTCCCCCTTGGCTCCTTTATATACGGAGGCAGGGGGCACCCCAAAGACACACAAGTTGATCATTGAGATCGTTCCTTAGCCGTGTGCGGTGCCCCCCTCCACCAGATTACACCTCGAATATATCATAGCGGTGCTTAGGCGAAGCCCTGCGTCAGTGGAACATCTTCATCGTCACCATGCCGTCGTGCTGACAGGAACTTTCCCTCAACACTCGGCTGGATCGGAGTTCGAGGGACGTCATCGAGCTGAACGTGTGCAGAACTCGGAGGTGCCGTACGTTCGGTGCTTAGATCGGTTGGATCGTGAAGAAGTACGACTACATCAACCGTGTTGATATAATGCTTCCGCTTTCGGTCTACGAGGGTACGTAGACAACACTCTCCCCTCTCGTTGCTATGCATCACCATGATCTTGCGTGTGCGTAGGAAATTTTTGAAATTACTACGTTCCCCAACAGTGGCATCCGATCCTAGGTTTTTATGGTTTGATGTTATTTGCACGAGTAGAACACAAGTGAGTTGTGGACGATACAAGTCATACTGCCTACCAGCATGTCATACTTTGGTTCAGCGGTATTGTTAGACGAGACGATCCGGACCAACCTTACGCGTACGCTTACGCGAGACCGGTTCCCTCGACGTGCTTTGCACATAGATGGCTTGCGGAAGACTGTCTCTCCAACTTTAGTTGAACCAAGTGTGGCTACGCCCGGTCCTTGAGAAGGTTAAAACGGAGTCTATTTGACGAAGTATCGTTGTGGTTTTGATGCGTAGGTAAGATGAGTTCTTGCTTAAAGCCCGTAGCAGCCACGTAAAACTTGCAACAACAAAGTAGAGGACGTCTAACTTGTTTTTGCAGGGCATGTTGTGATGTGATATGGTCAAGACATGATGCTAAATTTTATTTTATGAGATGATCATGTTTTGTAATCGAGTTATCGGCAACTGGCAGGAGCCATATGGTTGTCGCTTTATTGTATGCAATGCAATCGCGATGTAATGCTTTACTTTATTACTAAGCGGTAGTGATAGTCGTGGAAGCATAAGATTGGCGAGACGACAATGATGCTACGATGGAGATCAAGGTGTCGCGCCGGTGATGATGGTGATCATGACGGTGCTTTGGAGATGGAGATCACAAGTACAATATGATGATGACCATATCATATCACTTATATTGATTGCATGTGATGTTTATCTTTTTATGCATCTTATCTTGCTTTGATTGACGGTAGCATTATAAGATGATCTCTCACTAAATTATCAAGAAGTGTTCTCCCTGAGTATGCACCGTTGCAAAAGTTCTTCGTGCTGAGACACCACGTGATGATCGGGTGTGATAGGTTCTACGTTCAAATACAACGGGTGCAAAACAGTTGCACATGCGGAATACTCAGGTTATACTTGACGAGCTATGCATATAAGATATGACCTCGGAACACGGAGACCGAAAGGTCGAGCGTGAATCATATAGTAGATATGATCAACATAATGATGTTCACCATTGAAACTACTCCATCTCACGTGATGATCGGTCATGGTGTAGTTAATATGGATCACGTAATCACTTAGAGAATTGGAGGGATGTTTTTCTAAGTGGGAGTTCTTAAGTAATATGATTAATTGAACTTAAATTTATCATGAAACTTAGTACCTAATAGTATCTTGCTTGTCTATGTTGTGTAGATAGATGGCTCGTGCCGTTGTTCCGTTGAATTTTAATGCGTTCCTTGAGAAAGCAAAGTTGAAAGATGATGGTAGCAATTACACGGACTGGGTCCGTAACTTGAGGATTATCCTCATTGCTGCACAGAAGAATTACGTCCTGGAAGCACCGCTAGGTGCCAGGCCTAGTGCAAGGGCTGCGCCAGATGTTGTGAACGTCTGGCAAAGCAAAGCTGATGACTACTCTATAGTTCAGTGTGCCATGCTTTACGGCTTAGAACCGGGACTTCAACGACGTTTTGAACACCATGGAGCATATGAGATGTTCCAGGAGTTGAAGTTAATATTTCAAGCAAATGCCCGGATTGAGAGATATGAAGTCTCCAATAAGTTCTATAGCTGTAAGATGGAGGAGAACGGTTCTGTCAGTGAGCATATACTCAGAATGTCTGGGTATAACAATCACTTCATTCAACTGGGAGTTAGTCTCCCGGATGATTGCATCATTGACAGAATTCTCCAATCACTGCCACCAAGCTACAAGAGCTTCGTGATGAACTATAATATGCAAGGGATGACCAAAACTATGCCCGAGCTCTTCGCGATGCTGAAAGTCGCGGAGGTAGAAATCAAAAAGGAGCATCAAGTGTTGATGGTTAACAAAACCACTAGTTTCAAGAAAAAGGGCAAAGGGAAGGAAAAGGGGAACTTCAAAAAGAACAGCAAGCAAGTTGCTAATCAAGAGAAGAAGCCCAAGTCTGGACCTAAGCCTGAAACTGAGTGCTTCTATTGCAAGCAGACTGGTCACTGGAAGCGGAATTGCCCCAAGTATTTGGCGGATAAGAAGGATGGCAAGGTTAACAAAGGTATATATGATATACATGTTATTGATGTGTACCTTACTAATTCTCGCAGTAGCGCCTGGGTATTTGATACTGGTTCTGTTGCTAATATTTGCAACTCGAAACAGGGGCTACGGATTAAGCGAAGATTGGCTAAGGACGAGGTGACGATGCGCGTGGGAAACGGTTCCAAAGTCGATGTGATCGCGGTCAGCACGCTACCTCTACATCTACCTTCGGGATTAATATTATACCTAAATAATTGTTATTTAGTACCAGCGTTGAGCATGAACATTATATCTGGATCTTGTTTAATGCGAGACGGTTATTCATTTAAATCAGAGAATAATGGTTGTTCTATTTATATGAGTAATATCTTTTATGGTCATGCACCATTAAAGAATGGTTTGTTCTTACTTAATCTCGATAGTAGTGATACACATATTCATAATGTTGAAGACAAAAGATGCAGAGTTGATAATGATAGTGCAACTTATTTGTGGCACTGCCGTTTAGGTCATATCGGTGTAAAACGCATGAAGAAACTCCATACTGATGGACTTTTGGAGTCACTTGATTATGAATCACTTGGCACTTGCGAACCGTGCCTTATGGGCAAGATGACTAAAACGCCGTTCTCCGGTACTATGGAGAGAGCAACAGATTTATTGGAAATCATACATACTGATGTATGTGGTCCAATGAATGTTGAGGCTCATGGCGGATATCGTTATTTTCTCACCTTCACTGATGATTTAAGCAGATATGGGTATATCTACTTAATGAAACACAAGTCTGAAACATTTGAAAAATTCAAAGAATTTCAGAGTGAAGTGGAAAATCATCGTAACAAGAAAATAAAGTTTCTACGATCTGATCGTGGAGGAGAATATTTGAGTTACGAGTTTGGTCTACATTTGAAATAATGCGGAATAGTTTCGCAACTCACGCCACCCGGAACACCACAACGTAATGGTGTGTCCGAACGTCGTAATCGTACTTTACTGGATATGGTGCGATCTATGATGTCTCTTACCAATTTACCGCTATCGTTTTGGGGTTATGCTTTAGAGACGGCCGCATTCACATTAAATAGGGCACCATGAAAATCCGTTGAGACGACGCCTTATGAACTGTGGTTTGGCAAGAAACCAAAGTTGTCGTTTCTTAAAGTTTGGGGCTGCGATGCTTATGTGAAAAAGCTTCAACCTGATAAGCTCGAACCCAAATCGGAAAAATGTGTCTTCATAGGATACCCAAAGGAGACTGTTGGGTACACCTTCTATCACAAATCCGAAGGCAAGATTTTTGTTGCTAAATTCGGAAACGTTCTAGAGAAGGAGTTTCTCTCGAAAGAAGTGAGTGGGAGGAAAGTAGAACTTGATGAGATAACTGTATCTACTCCCTTATTGAGAAGTAGTACATCACAGAAATCAGTTTCTGTGACACCTACACCAAATAGGGAGGAAGCCAATGATAATGATCATGAAACTTCAGATCAAGTTTCTACCGAACCTCGTAGATCAACCAGAGTAAGATCCGCACCAGAGTGGTACGGTAATCCTATTCTGGAAGTCATGTTACTAGACCATGATGAACCTACGAACTATGAAGAAGCGATGGTGAGCCCAGATTCCGCAAAATGGCTTGAGGCCATGAAATCTGAGATGGGATCCATGTATGAGAACAAAGTGTGGACTTTGGTTGACTTGCCCGATGATCGGCAAGCAATTTAGAATAAATGGATCTTTAAGAAGAAGACTGACGCTGATGGTAATGTTACTGTCTATAAAGCTCGACTTGTTGCAAAAGGTTTTCGACAAGTTCAAGGGATTGACTACGATGAGACCTTCTCACCCATAGCGATGCTTAAGTCTGTCCGAATCATGTTAGCAATTGCCGCATTTTATGATTATGAAATTTGGCAGATGGATGTAAAAACTGCATTCCTGAATGGATTTCTGGAAGAAGAGTTGTATATGATGCAACCAGAAGGTTTTGGCGATCCAAAGGGAGCTAACAAAGTGTGCAAGCTCCAGCGATCCATTTATGGACTGGTGCAAGCCTCTCGGAGTTGGAATAAACGCTTTGATAGTGTGATCAAAGCATTTGGTTTTATACAGACTTTTGGAGAAGCCTGTATTTACAAGAAAGTGAGTGGGAGCTCTGTAGCATTTCTGATATTATATGTAGATGACATATTACTGATCGGAAATAATATAGAATTTCTGGATAGCATAAAGGGATACTTGAATAAGAGTTTTTCAATGAAAGACCTCGGTGAAGCTGCTTACATATTGGGCATTAAGATCTATAGAGATAGATCAAGACGCTTAATAGGACTTTCACAAAGCACATACCTTGACAAAGTTTTGAAGAAGTTCAAAATGGATCAGGCAAAGAAAGGGTTCTTGCCTGTGTTACAAGGTGTGAAGTTGAGTAAGACTCAATGCCTGACCACCGCAGAAGATAGAGAGAAAATGAAAGATGTTCCCTATGCTTCAGCCATAGGCTCTATCATGTATGCAATGCTGTGTACCAGACCTGATGTGTGCCTTGCTGTAAGCTTAGCAGGCAGGTACCAAAGTAATCCAGGAGTGGATCACTGGACAGCGGTCAAGAACATCCTTAAGTACTTGAGAAGGACTAGGGATATGTTTCTCGTTTATGGAGGTGACAAAGAGCTCGTCGTAAATGGTTACATCGATGCAAGCTTTGACACTGATCCGGACGATTCTAAATCGCAAACCGGATACGTATTTACATTAAACGGTGGAGCTGTCAGTTGGTGCAGTTCTAAACAAAGCGTCGTGGCGGGATCTACATGTGAAGCTGAGTACATAGCTGCTTCAGAAGCAGCTAATGAAGGAGTCTGGATGAAGGAGTTCATATCCGATCCAGGTGTTGTCCATAGCGTATCGGATCCAATGAAAATCTTTTGTGACAATACTGGTGCAATTGCCTTGGCAAAGGAATCTAGATTTCACAAAAGAACCAAACACATCAAAAGACGCTTCAACTCCATCCGGGATTTAGTCTAGGTGGGAGACATAGAGTTATGCAAGATACATACGGATCTGAATGTTGCAGACCCGTTGACTAAGCCTCTTCCACGAGCAAGACATGATCAGCACCAAGACTCCATGGGTGATAGAATCATTACTTTGTAATCTAGATTATTGACTCTAGTGCAAGTGGGAGACTGAAGGAAATATGCCCTAGAGGCAATAATAAAGTTATTATTTATTTCCTTATATCATGATAAATGTTTATTATTCATGCTAGAATTGTATTAACCGGAAACATAATACATGTGTGAATAAACATACAGAGTGTCACTAGTATGCCTCTACTTGACTAGCCCGTTAATCAAAGATGGTTATGTTTCCTAACCATGAACAAAGAGTTGTTATTTGATTGACGGGATCACATCATTAGTTGAATGATCTGATTGACATGACCCATTTCATTAGCATAGCACCTGATCGTTTAGTTTGTTGCTGTTGCTATTCTTCATAACTTATACAGGTTCCTATGACTATGAGATTATGCAACTCCCATTTGCCAGAGGAACACTTTGGGTGCTACCAAACGTCACAACGTAACTGGGTGATTATAAAGGAGCATTACAGGTGTCTCCGAAGGTACATGTTGGGTTGGCGTATTTCGAGATTACGATTTGTCACTCCGATTGTCGGAGAGGTATCTCTGGGCCCTCTCGGTAATGCACATCACATAAGCCTTGCAAGCATTACAACTAATGTGTTAGTTGTTAGATGACGTATTACAGGAACGAGTAAAGAGACTTGCCGGTAACGAGATTGAACTAGGTATTGGATACCGACGATCGAATCTCGGGCAAGTAACATACCGATGACAAAAGGAACAACGTATGTTGTTATGCGGTCTGACCGATAAAGATCTTCGTAGAATATGTAGGAGCCAATATGGGCATCCAGGTCCCGCTATTGGTTATTGACCGGAGAGGTGTCTCGGTCATGTCTACATTATTCTCGAACCCGTAGGGTCCACACGCTTAACGTTTCGATGACAGTTGTTATGAGTTTATATGATGTTGATGTACCGAAGGTAGTTCAGAGTCCCAGATGTGATCACGGACATGACGAGGAGTCTCGAAATGGTTGAGACGTAAAGATTGATATATTGGAAGCCTACATTTGGATATCGGAAGTGTTCCGGGTGAATCGGGATTTCACCGGAGTACCAGGAGGTTACCGGAACCCCCCGGGAAACATATGGGCCATATTGGGCCTTAGTGGAAAAGGAGAAAGGGGCTGCCCTAGCGCTGGCCGCGCGCCTCCCCCCTCCCCTAGTCCTATTAGGATTAGGAGAGGTGGCCGGCCCCCTCTCTCCCTCTTTCCCTTTCAGAATCCTAGTCCAACTAGGATTGGGGGGGGGGAATCCTACTCCCGGAGGGAGTAGGACTCTCCTGGTGCACCAGGCTTGGCCGGCCAGCCCCTCCCCCTTGGCTCCTTTATATACGGAGGCAGGGGCACCCCAAAGACACACAAGTTGATCATTGAGATCGTTCCTTAGCCGTGTGCGGTGCCCCCCTCCACCAGATTATACCTCGAATATATCGTAGCGGTGCTTAGGCGAAGCCCTGCATCGGTGGAACATCTTCATCGTCACCACGACGTCGTGCTGACAGGAACTTTCCCTTGACACTCAGCTGGATCGGAGTTCGAGGGACGTCATCGAGCTGAACGTGTGCAGAACTCGGAGGTGCCGTACGTTCGGTGCTTAGATCGGTTGGATCGTGAAGAAGTACGACTACATCAACCGCGTTGATATAACGCTTCCGCTTTCGGTCTACGAGGGTACGTAGACAACACTCTCCCCTCTCGTTGCTATGCATCACCATGATCTTGCGTGTGCGTAGGAAATTTTTGAAATTACTACGTTCCCCAACAGTTGCATGGCGGGGTCCTCGCGCGCCCCTTCTCCCTCGCCTCTGCTCCCCTTTCTGCTCTACGTCCTCGGGTCCCGGCCCTCGAGCTGGTCTCAGCCATCGCTGGTATGCCAGGTCGCAATGCCGTGGTCAAGGCCAAAGGGTGAGGGCTGGAGAGCTAGTAGGGGCCTTGAGTCGCGATGCTCAGGCACCCCCCCTTTAACGTGCAAGCGGTTCGCATGAACGAGGGTGAAGGGAGCTCCGTGAAGGCCTCGGCCGACGCAACTCCCTCAGGAGGTCCTGCAAGCTCATCATGGAAGGAAAACAAGGCTGTGATGACAGCTATTAGTCGATCGTTAGTTGCTCTGGTTGGTGCAGGTGAGGTGTGCCTGGGCGCCCATGAGCCAGCGCGGGGCTCACGGGGCCCTACCTCTAGGCGGGTTGCGCCTGGCACTGGGCCGTATCTTGAGACTTGTTCCTGCAAATTGGGTTAGATGCCGGCACTCTACGTCCTCGGGTCCCGGCCCTCGAGCTTGTCTCAGCCGTCGCTGGTATGCCAGGTCGCGATGCCATGGACAAGGCCAGAGGGTGAGGGCTGGAGAGCCAGTAAGAGCCCTGAGTCGCGATGCTCAGGTACCCCCCCTTTAACGTGCAAGTGGTCGACATGGAGAAGGAGAGGTGCCATGGGCAGGAATCAAGTAATCAAGCATGATAGATGAAAGCATAGCTGGAAATAAACGCAAGGGAGATACACGCCACTGGGCCTGGCCCGAGCGGCTTGGGGATGGCGCAGCCCGAGGGGCGCCCCCAATAAAGCAAGCTAATGACCGAAAAATAAAAAGGGATACACGCCGCAGGGACGGATCCACGCGGCCTGGGAATGAAGCAGCCCTGGGAGGGCGTTCCCAGCTGGAAATGAAGCTTGAAGGACGTCACCTGAAGATGCCGAGGATGAAGTGGTGTTGGTGCGGCAGACTCGGTGGGCTGCGGAAGCCGATCCTCACGAGCCCCCAGTCCCAGGGGCCTAAGGACGCTCCAGAGGTGCTGGTGGCTCCTCGCGAATCGTCTTCATCTCCGCCAGGACCGCGGAATGCCTGTCTTCCTGAGTCTCCATGATGCCCCTCATGAGGCGCTTGTGTGCAGCAGCCACGCTCGGCAAGCCATAAGGCATGCGAACATAGCTGTGGGGTGGACCTCCGCAACGCCCCACTTGCGAGGGCCGGAGACGCTCCGTCGTGGCGACCCGATTGAGCCCTGGTACGTCGATGCAGACGCGCAGCCCACCATCCTCGCCTGGATGGGGAGCCATAGCTGGTAGATGGCGGCAACCTCTCATGACTCTTGACTCCTGCAGTTCTTGGACGGCCTTGCTAACGAACTCCTGCTGGTCTGACCTTCCTTGCCCCGCTCCTTCTTGAGGGAAACGTGCTTCGAGGCACGCCTCCACGTGGTGCCCAAGCGCCTCCCTCGTGACCCTGGCCAGGTCGGTGGCCCTCCAGGTGAGAGCCCCCGAGCCCTGCCTGAGGAGGGCGCCGGGCGCGCTTTCCTATGCGATGGAAGGAAGGTCCCCCTGGGCAGACGCGGGCCCTGAGGGGCCTGCCTCCTGAGGGGCTAAGCCTGACGATGTCTTCTTCTTCTTGGGGGTGATCTCGGGAAGCCTCCTGCTTCCACGATCTGGGTCTTCTAGTGACGCGTCCTGAAAGGCTCGCTCCAGGGAACACACTACATCCTTCTCTTCACACGGCACCGTGATGACTCTGCCACTTCTTGGCATCTTGAGGACGTTGTAACCATGATGGGTCACGGCCATGAACTTGGCCAGCGCTGGGTACCCGAGGATGGCGTTGTACGGCAGGCGGATGTGAGCGACATCAAAGTCGATGAGCTCGGTGCGATAGTTGCTGCGGGCTCCGAAGGTGACAGGGAGGCGGACCTGCCCGATCGGGATCGTGGAACCGTCGGTGACTCCGGAGAAGGGCCTGGTCGGCTGAAGCTGGTCGTAGGGCACTTGAAGATTGTTGAATGTCTCCACGGACAGGACGTTGAGCCCTGCTCCACCATCGGTGAGGGTCCTAGTGACCAGTACGTTGCTGATGACTGGGGAGCAAAGCATCGGGAGGACCCCGACTGTGGCCGAGCACTTGAGCTGATCCGCTGAGCTGAACGTGATGGCGCATGCCGACCACTTGAGAGGGAGCGTACCTTCGAGCGTGGGGAGGACTGCATTCACTTCACGGGCAAACTGCTTAAAGATGCGTTGGGAGGCTGGGGCTTGAGCTCCGCCCAAGATGCAGACGATTGCGCGTGGCTCCTGGAAGCCCCCAGCCCCCTCGTCCCGGTGATGGTCCTCGTTCTTTCTTGGCTAAGGCGGTAGTGAAGGGAGGCCCGCGTTGCCCTGCAGGCGATCCTCACGAGGCTGATCACGCCAGTCCCCCTCGCGAGGCAAGTCTCGCCAGCGGTCCTCGCGAGGTTGATTGCGCCACCCTTGGCGCGGGCCGCGGTCTTCCCAGCGTCCTGGGTTCCTTCCTCCTCCTCGGCCGTAGCCCCGGTCGGCACGGTTAGGACGACGGCGGATCCTTCCTTCTCGCACTACATGGAGTTCTTGGCATTCGTTGGTGTTGTGGGTGTGGAGGTCGTGGTACACACAGTACCGACTGTCCCTGGAAGATTCAGGCAGATCCTTGCCCCGCTTGGTGTCTGGTTCTGCCGCGAGCACGGCGGCCCCCTTGCGCTTCACGTCCTTGGCCTTGGGTTTCTTCTCTTCTGGGTCTACGGCAGGCAGCTCGAGGAGGGAGAGACGCCCCTCCTCAGCCCTGGCGCACTTGGTCGCCAAGTTGAGCAGCTCCAGGGAGGTGCAGAGGTCTTCATGCATCGCCAGCTCCTCCTTCATCTTGACGTCACGCACGCCATCGGAGAAGGCCGAGATGATGGCTTCCTCAGACACCCTAGGGATCTTGAGGCGCGCGCTGTTGAAGCGCTGGATGTACTTTCGCAGGGTCTCTCCGGGTTGTTGCTTGATGCGGCGCATGTCGCTCACGGCAGGCGGTGTCACGACCGGTTTTCCGGGCTTTAATTCCTAGAAAAAGGGCCATTATGCTCACCAGCCCCAGGATTACTGTTAGCTGATGAGGCACCAACTTGTTACAGAAATTCCAAGCAAAGGTACAAAATATGTAGTACAAGACCATTGTGGCCTATGAGTACATCAAATGGTTTCTAGTGGTTGGGGGCGGAAGCGGTTTGTGGATCACCACGGTCTGTGGGGATCCATTTCCCACGGGAACAGCTGACCAGGTTAACTCCTATCTTCGCGAGGCTGCTATCACCGCTGCTTAGGTTCCGAGGCTGTCGTCGCAACGCTCCTCTCCAAGCAAGCAATCTGGCCAAGACAATAGCCAGGGACAAGCCAGTGAGTACTTTGAATGTACTCGCAAACATTATGAACATAGGTATAATATAACCATGATGTGCTGGAATTATTTTATGCTCAGGTCATTAGTCACAAAAGATAAATAAAACTATGATGCGTGCAAGCATGTTATTTATGAATACGCAATAAACTAGTAGTATAAAAATTTACGAAATAAACAACAAGCATGCCGCAGTCGGGCGTCTTAGCGACACCACGGAAAGGGGCTTTGAAAGAAATACCACAGTCGGGCGTCTCAGCGACACCACATAAAGGGCTTTAAAAGAAATACCACAGTCGGGCGTCTGAGCGACACCACATAAAGGGCTTTAAAAGAAAATAAATAATCACAATGAATATCGAGGAGGTAGAACCATCCCAGGGATAACCGACAATAATAACAATAATAATAACACGGGTTAGCCAATAAAGATAATAATTCATAACCATCATATATCACAAGTCATAATCAATATTTTTAGTGGTTTGTCCTCCGAAGACCAACGCTAAGACCGACACTTGACCCATCCCATACTGTAATCCTTAACCGTGGACACGGCTATTCGAATTGGTTTAATATCTCTGCAGAGGGTGTACTCTTTACCCACGAGTAACGGATTTCTTTAGTCCATCGGGACTAATTCCGTCTATGGTCTTTTAATTGAAAACACACCTGACTTGCACACACCATCTCAACTCACCGGTGTCTGGAATCACCCACGACACCTGTCAAGCAAACTCTAAGTGGGGAGGCTACAACCTCGACGTAGCATGGGATCAAATTTCTATTCGCGCGCTCTAAGGGGTATCCCCCTCTCGGTCCCAACCGGATACACCCATGCCCCCGGACCAGGTGGCATGCCTACCGGATGCAGCCGGTATCTTCCACCATGGCCTCTCTGTACGGTGTGTGTGCCAAGACAAGGGTTAGCAACTTACTGAACCATACCCCACCTACGGTGGGGACCTGTGGCAGTACGAAAACAAGTATGGGGAGTTACCGGAACAAGACTCGATCTATGGCCGACTCAAGAGGCTTATGAGTTTCCTGCATGGTTAGCACAACAAAAAAAATACTTCAACCAACAAATCACCACCCATTATACCTTACCATGCCATACCGGATATACCGTCCCGACGGAGACCGGCGACAAGTTCATACCTACACAAGGCAGAGGCTTTCCCGGATTCCTTACCGGCATGCATGTAAGGCACATGAGGATGATTTCCGTCACACGAGTATGCTCATTTCCAACAGCAAGGAAATCACAATAATGCATCCATGCAAAAGATCATATCACATGAAATAACAATGCTCCGAAATAAGGTGGTGTTATAAACGTGTCAACTAACACACCAAAATAATTATCCCGGGGTTCAGAATGCTTGCCTTAATGGTGTGGAAAGGCAAGGTGTACTCCAAATCTTTTGAAAGCTTTCTTCCTTTCTCCAAAATCCTATTTTCAAAAATATGCAAATAACACATATTTCAAAAACAGCACAAAAAGTTGTTTTGGAAAATTTTCAAATAAATCTTAAAATAAACTAGACAATATTTTAGAGATGTAGGAAAAAGAATCAATTCAATTGGAGTTATATTAAAAAAGATATAGTCAGTCAAAGTTCTGGTCAAAACTGATTTAAATAAAACGGAAAAAGAAAAACGTTTCAGAGGGGAATACGCTTTCGGAGCGGGGAGACGTACTGGGGGGATTACGCCTTCACTTAGACACGTGGACGGCGCGGTGTGTCACTGACAGTGGGTCCAGGGGGCCCACTAGTCGGGTTTGACTAGTCTTCTCCCTCTCTTTCCTCTGTCCCGAGCGGAGGCGGAGCTCCGGCGATCGTCACCGGCGATTGGCGGCTCCTCGCGGGGCTCCGAGGGCGGGGATGGATCCGCTACTCCGGGGCGGTCCTCCCGGTGGTCGCCTGGCAGGTGGGGGCGGAGGGAGCTGCCGGCGGCGAGCTTCTCGGCGGAGGTGGCCTCGGGAGCAAAGTGCTGTTGGGGCTGCGGTGGCTCCCGATCAAAATCGAGCAGGGGGGAAGGTTCACGGGAGGAAGAGGAGGCTTCTGGTGGAGAGAGTGGGGAGGGGGAGGTCCTGGTGGCGCCGGAACGGCAGGGGCAGTGGCGGTGGCCGGAGTTGCCGGAGGCGGGGAAGAAAACCTCCCTGGTTCGAATGCGGGCTAGGGAAGCGCCATAGGGGTGGCCTGAGGTTGCCTGCATGCGGGAATGGGCTCGGGGTCTCCTTAAATAGGCGAGTCGAGGCGGTTCCGACGATGGCCGAGGATAAGAACGCCGGCGACCGCCATTCTGTAGCTAGGGAGACGTGGCGGGGACAAGAGCTAGCAGACACGCTTGCGGATGAGTTCGGGCTGTTCAAGGGGCCAGGTGGCGAGCCGGGGTGGCTTGGGCGGTGCTGGACGAAGCTGCGGCTATCGGCCGACGCCGGCGTGCCGCCAAAAGTGCTCTGGCGGTGGCGCTGTAGGGTGCCAGGGTGGGCTGGCGTGTAGTGGTGAGGCGGGGAGTGTGTGGTAAGGTTCTGCAGTGCGGGCCAAGGCAGGGTGTGACGAGGCGGCTCGTGTGCGCGGCTGCAATTGGCGCGCTCTGGGCGCGCCCAGTGCACGCCCACCAGCTGATCGGCGAAATGCCATGGCATGCTAGGTGGCTCGGTTGGAGCTGGGTGTTAGCAGGTATAGGTTTGGGCTAGCAAGGAGATTAGTGGACAAGCTTGATGGGTCAGTGGATCAGGTTCACCCTGCTAACTAAAATCCATGCCAATACTGTCCATGCCCACAGGGTGCTTGACAAAATGCCAGAGGTATCTAGGCAGGTCTTGGAGTGGTCAAAAACTCCAGATGGTGGCCTCATTAGGTGAAAAAGAGGTTGGTGAGGTTAGTTGGACAAAAACTGAAACTTGTTAGTGCAAGTTTTGTAAAACTTCAATTCTGGACAGAAAGTAAATGGCATTATTCCATGAACCAAAAGTGATCCAATTGTTGTATGCTCTTGGACTTAGGGGTTTAGTAGGGAGGGCTACAAGTAGGAAAAGGAATCATGGATAAAGGAGGAACTAAAAATGTGGTTGCTGTACAAACCATAATGTTGGACCAGAATGAAGATGAGGTTGATCCACTCAAAACTTGCAAATAACACCACTAGGTTTTTGCATAAAGTTGAATCATATGATACTACTAACATCCCATAATTTTGGTGGAGGCTAGAAAGAAATATATAAAAGGGTTGTAGTGCAAAATTGCCCACTGAGCCAGAGAAGAAAAATGGGTGTAGTGCTCACAACATTTCAAGAACAAAAGATATTTTTGTACAAAAGTGATTTAAAAACAGCACATGACATCTCCAAATTTTGGTGGGATTTTTGAATAAATTTTTAAAGAGGTTGTAGTTCAAATATGGCCATATAGTCATGGGAAATCATTTTTCAAGAAAATAAGGACCAAGCAAATTAATTTTGTAATTTGTTCTACTAATAAAAGAAAAGTTTTTCTTGAGGTGTTTAAACAAGTCCAAAAACATATTTGAAAAAATTCCCTCTTTGGAAAAAAAAACTCCATAATGACCAAGGGAATAAAGGTTCAAAAATAAAAAGGGAGCTCAGAAAATTAAAGTTTTAATTCCTGGCAAAATTTTAATTAAAAAAAATTTGGGTGTCACAACACTACCCCCCTTAAGAAAAATCTCGTCCTCGAGATTTGCTAAGGGTTGTTTTGAAAAACAAATACTCTCCAGGATTTTCGCGAGGGAAAACGGTTAAAAATAAAGGAGCATAAGTCACAACAAAACTATATATATAAATAAAAGCCAAATAATTGACTCGTCGCACAAGCTCAGGGCATCACGCATAAATTACAATACACAATTGGACATTGCAATAATGAACACAGCAGTGACGTCTAAAATGGAAATGGTAACTGAACGGGGTCCTGAGAAAACGTCTCTGGTACTGGGACACATTCCTCTTCTATCGGGGAAAGGGGATTGACCAGTCGATGTATGCGTTTCTCTTGGTCGGGCGTTAGTGATCTGCCGATGGCGATCTGTGCATTTAAATCCGCGAGGCTCTGGAGATAACCCATCACATGTTGGGTTAAACGCTCTTGAGCGATGACGTACTGGACAAGGTTGGCCAGGACTGGGTCTCTCTCAATTCGTCCACCGGGAAAAGATGTTACTCCACCGGGCGCTGCACGGCTCGGGAAGTAATAATACCCTCGTTCGCTGGCATAGGGTACCGTGAATCGAAGGCGAGCAAGTGCTTCATATGCAGCAGCTTCTATGGCCATTGGTGGGGTTGGCATAGATTTCCCCACGAAGGAGACCTCTGTTGGGTCTTGGTTTGGGTTAACGGGAGGGATGTGCACTGCTGCCCAATATCTCGAGGTGGAAGAGGTGATTGTCGATTTGAACAGCTCGTACTGGGGTGGCTGGGTAGCGCCCATGGTACTGCAGGTAAAATCCCACAATATTTTGACAAAACTACCCGGGGTTGCATCTGGGGTTCTCAGATGAATGCCGGGGCTCGGCATGGCAAGAAATGGTTGTGAGGATGGTGCACAAGGTGAGGAGTGCTTGGGCAAGGTCACGTGGTGGCCTCTTTATAGCACTGGAGCTGGGTCATTTTTTTTACCGAGGTGAATGGTAAAGAAACTTCCAGTTCTGCTCCATGGGTTGAAGTCAATGCCACAGATACACATATTTCACCGAGGTGACGTGTTACTGTGGGGGTTGTCGGGGAGGTTTCCGGTATCTGTGCCTGGGATAGAAATGTTGGTATATCCAGGCAAGGCTACAGGGGTGCAACGACAGGCGGCATTTATCTACAAGGTCACACGATTACAAGCGAGAATACATTGGGACTCGATACAACTCGGGTTACTTAGTCTACCTCGTTTACATCCATGCGGGCGTGCCTTGTGGATGTTGAGGCTTCTCCATGGTTTTCACCGTCGGAATTAGCTGGAGTGGGTTGGGGGGCTGCAGGCTTGGGCTAGCGATGATGACCATCGCGGGGGTTGTTGGCCATACTCCCGTTGGAGTGTGCTCCCAAAAGGCGACGAAGCACTTCCGGGGTCATCAAAGCACCTTGGTTGATGGATGGGGCTGTCCTCAGGGTCTCGATCGGTTGTCCGAACAGCACGACTGGGTTGTCGGCGTCGGGCTCGTTTCCTTCTCTTGCCGGGGCTCGACGAACCAGCTCTCTACGAGCTGCGATTAGATCAATAGTGATTTGATCACACAGCTCCTCTAGTACACTTACATAGCGCACTAGGTGCAACAATGCAGGATCCGTCTCGTGATCTCCGTTGGCAACTTGGGGTGTTCTACCATACCCTTCTCGTCTTGGGTAGTAGTGGAACGAGCGACAGTTAACTCTGGGCGACAAGTGCCGGAGATGAACTATAGCTTCTCGAGCAGCTAGTTGAATGGCTTGTGGCTCAAAGGAAGTCGTCCTTCCAGTGAACCTGTAGGGGCGCTCGGGTGCTAGACCCCTACCTTAGATGTGCACAGTGGCCCAGAATTGACGGCTCTCACCACTCATGGACCCTTGGTACACAACATATTCTGGGGGCTCTTCTAACGCATAGGCACGACGGGTGAGGTTTGCGAGTATGGTCACAAAACCTCCAAGGTTGGTTGCTGTGGTCTCATGGTGCACGATAGGACCAGGCATTCTGGCTCGGTCTTGGAATAGCGGCCGTGCTGTCCTGGGTTGAGGCTAGCGTGCCCTTTTTATAGGAAAAAGGGGACGGAGTCTTCCTTCGTACGCTTGCGGGAAAGGACTATTTAGGGGGCCGGTCACTGACGCGCGATTGACGGCTATGCTGGTAGGTTGGGCACCGACTGCCAAAGGTGTCGGGTCACTGCGGGGCTATCTTGCATGAGAAGCTTGGCTGGGGTTCGGTTACGGCTCGGTGGGTTGGTCTGCCTAAGTTTATTAACCGGGCTATGATAGGATTAGCCAATGGTCAGCCTGGCTCTGATACCAAGTCTGTCACGACCGGTTTTCCGGGCTTTAATTCCCAGAAAAAGGGCCATTATGCTCACCAGCCCCAGGATTACTGTTAGCTGATGAGGCACCAACTTGTTACAGAAATTCCAAGCAAAGGTACAAAATATGAAGTACAAGACCATTGTGGCCTATGAGTACATCAAATGGTTTCTAGTGGTTGGGGGCGGAAGCGGTTTGTGGATCACCACGGTCTGTGGGGCTCCATTTCCCACAGGAATAGCTGACCAGGTTAACTCCTATCTTCGCGAGGCTGCTATCACCGCTGCTTAGGTTCCGAGGCTGTCGTCGCAACGCTCCTCTCCAAGCAAGCAATCTGGCCAAGACAATAGCCAGGGACAAGCCAGTGAGTACTTTGAATGTACTCGCAAACATTATGAACATAGGCATAATATAACCATGATGTGCTGGAATTATTTTATGCTCAGGGCGTTAGTCACAAAAGATAAATAAAACTATGATGCGTGCAAGCATGTTATTTATGAATACGCAATAAACTAATAGTATAAAAATTTACGAAATAAACAACAAGCATGCCGCAGTCGGGTGTCTTAGCGACACCACAGAAAGGGGCTTTGAAAGAAATACCACAGTCGGGCGTCTCAGCGACACCACATAAAGGGCTTTAAAAGAAATACCACAGTCGGGCGTCTGAGCGACACCACATAAAGGGCTTTAAAAGAAAATAAATAATCACAATGAATATCGAGGAGGTAGAACCATCCCAGGGATAACCGACAATAATAACAATAATAATAACACGGGTTAGCCAATAATGATAATAATTCATAACCATCATATATCACAAGTCATAATCAATATTTTTAGTGGTTTTTCCTCCGAAGACCGATGCTAAGACCGACACTTGACCCATCCCAGACTGTAATCCTTAACCGTGGACACGGCTATTCGAATAGGTTTAATATCTCTGCAGAGGGTGTACTCTTTACCCACGAGTAACGGATTTCTTTAGTCCATCGGGACTAATTCCGTCTACGGTCTTTTAATTGAAAACACACCTGACTTGCACACACCAGCTCAACTCACCGGTGTCTGGAATCACCCACGACACCTGTCAAGCAAACTCTAAGTGGGGAGGCTACAACCTCGACGTAGCATGGGATCAAATTTCTATTCGCGCGCTCTAAGGGGTATCCCCCTCTCGGTCCCAACCGGATACACCCATGCCCCCGGGCCAGGTGGCATGCCTACCGGATGCAGCCGGTATCTTCCACCATGGCCTCTCTGTACGGTGTGTGCCAAGACAAGGGTTAGCAACTTACTGAACCATACCCCACCTACGGTGGGGACCTGTGGCAGTACGAAAACAAGTAGGGGGAGTTACCGGAACAAGACTCGATCTATGGCCGACTCAGGAGGCTTATGAGTTTCCTGCATGGTTAGCACAACAAAAAAAATACTTCAACCAACAAATCACCACCCATTATACCTTACCATGCCATACCGGATATACCGTCCCGACGGAGACCGGCGACAAGTTCATACCTACACAAGGCAGAGGCTTTCCCGGATTCCTTACTGGCATGCATGTAAGGCACATGAGGATGATTTCCGTCACACGAGTATGCTCATTTCCAACAGCAAGGAAATCACAATAATGCATCCATGCAAAAGATCATATCACATGAAATAACAATGCTCCGAAATAAGGTGGTGTTATAAACGTGTCAACTAACACACCAAAATAATTATCCCGGGGTTCAGAATGCTTGCCTTAATGGTGTGGAAAGGCAAGGTGTACTCCAAATCTTTTGAAAGCTTTCTTCCTTTCTCCCAAATCCTATTTTCAAAAATATGCAAATAACACATATTTCAAAAACAGCACAAAAAGTTGTTTTGGAAAATTTTCAAATAAATCTTAAAATAAACTAGACAATATTTTAGAAATGTAGGAAAAAGAATCAATTCAATTGGAGTTATATTTAAAAAGATATAGTCAGTCAAAGTTCTGGTCAAAACTGATTTAAATAAAACAGAAAAAGAAAAACGTTTTAGAGGGGAATACGCTTTCGGAGCGGGGAGACGTACTGGGGGGATTACGCCTTCACTTAGACACGTGGACGGCGCGGTGTGTCACTGACAGTGGGTCCAAGGGGCCCACTAGTCGGGTTTGACTAGTCTTCTCCCTCTCTTTCCTCTGTCCCGAGCGGAGGCGGAGCTCCGGCGATAGTCGCCGGCGACTGGCGGCTCCTCGCGGGGCTCCGAGGGCGGGGATGGATCCTCTACTCCGGGGTGGTCTTACCGGTGGTCGCCTGGCAGGTGGGGGCGGAGGGAGCTGCCGGCGGCGAGCTTCTCGGCGGTGGTGGCCTCGGGAGCAAAGTGCTGTTGGGGCTGCGGTGGCTCCCGATCAAAATCGAGCAGGGGAAAGGTTCACGGGAGGAAGAGGAGGCTTCTGGTGGAGAGAGTGGGGAGGGGGAGGTCCTGGTGGCGCCGGAATAGCAGGGGCAGTGGCGTTGGCCGGAGTTGCCGGAGACGGGGAAGAAAACCTCCCTGGTTCGAATGCGGGTTAGGGAAGCGCCATAGGGGTGGCCTGAGGTTGCCTCCGTGCGGGAACGGGCTCGGGGTCTCCTTAAATAGGCGAGTCGAGGCGGTTCCGACGATGGCCGAGGATAAGAACGCCGGCGACCGCCATTCTGTAGCTAGGGAGACGTGGCGGCGACAAGAGCTAGCAGACACGCTTGCGGATGAGTTCGGGCTGTTCAAGGGGCCAGGTGGCGAGCCGGGGTGGCTTGGGCGGTGCTGGACGAAGCAGCGGCTGTCGGCCGACGCCGGCGTGCCGCCAAAAGTGCTCTGGCGGTGGAGCTGTAGGGTGCCAGGGCGGGCTGGCGTGTAGTGGTGAGGCGGGGAGTGCGTGGTAAGGTTCTGCAGTGCGGGCCAAGGCAGGGTGTGACGCGGCGGCTCGTGTGCGCGGCTGCAATTGGCGCGCTCTGGGCGCGCCCAGTGCACGCCCACCAGCTGCTCGGCGAAATGCCATGGCATGCTAGGTGGCTCGGTTGGAGCTGGGGGTTAGCAGGTATAGGTTTGGGCTAGCAAGGAGATTAGTGGACAAGCTTGATGGGTCAGTGGATCAGGTTCACCCTGCTAACTAAAATCCTTGCCAATACTGTCCATGCCCACAGGGTGCTTGACAAAATGCCAGAGGTATCTAGGCAGGTCTTGGAGTGGTCAAAAACTCCAGATGGTGGCCTCATTAGGTGAAAAAGAGGTTGGTGAGGTTAGTTGGCCAAAAACTGAAACTTGTTAGTGCAAGTTTTGTAAAACTTCAATTCTGGACAGAAAGTAAATGGCATTATTCCATGAACCAAAAGTGATCCAGTTGTTGTATGCTCTTGGACTTAGGGGTTTAGTAGGGAGGGCTACAAGTAGGAAAAGGAATCATGGATAAAGGAGGAACTAAAAATGTGGTTGCTA
Organism: Aegilops umbellulata; assembly: GCA_032464435.1. NCBI lineage: Eukaryota > Viridiplantae > Streptophyta > Magnoliopsida > Poales > Poaceae > Aegilops > Aegilops umbellulata. The sequence continues at coordinate 382,876,736 of CP136054.1, forward strand.
TACAAACCATAATGTTGGACCAGAATGACGATGAGGTTGATCCACTCAAAACTTGCAAATAACACCACTAGGTTTTTGCATAAAGTTGAATCATATGATACTACTAACATCCCATAATTTTGGTGGAGGCTAGAAATAAATATATAAAAGGGTTGTAGTGCAAAATTGCCCACTGAACCAGAGAAGAAAAATGGGTGTAGTGCTCACAACATTTCAAGAACAAAAGATATTTTTGTACAAAAGTGATTTAAAAACAGCACATGACATCTCCAAATTTTGGTGGGATTTTTGAATAAATTTTTAAAGAGGTTGTAGTTCAAATATGGCCATATAGTCATGGGAAATCATTTTTCAAGAAAATAAGGACCAAGCAAATTAATTTTGTAATTTGTTATACTAATAAAAGAAAAGTTTTTCTTGAGGTGTTTAAACAAGTCCAAAAACATATTTGAAAAAATTCCCTCTTTGGAAAAAAAAACTCCATAATGACCAAGGGAATAAAGGTTCAAAAATAAAAAGGGAGCTCAGAAAATTAAAGTTTTAATTCCTGGCAGAATTTTAATTAAAAAAAATTTTGCGTGTCACAGGTGGCCGGTCACGAGTACCTTGGAAGTTGGCGATGAAGTGGGTGCGCATCTGGTCCCAGGAAGAGATCGTGCGTGGGGCCAGGTTCAGGAGCCAGGTGCGAGCTCCTTCCTTGAGTGCCATGGGGAACCAGTTTGCCATGACTTTTTCGTCTCCACTGGCAGCTTCGATGCCAAGCTCATAGAGCTGGAGGAACTCTGCGGGGTCGGTCGTGCCGTCATAGCGAGGAGGCAGGTCTGGCTTGAACTTGCCGGGCCACACAACGCTGCGCAGCTCGGTGGTGTAGGCGCGGCAGCCTGCGGTGGCCACGGGAGGCTTCGGTTGAGGGAGAGCTTGGCCTTGCGGGTCCCCATGCGCTGCAGCTGGGAGCAGTGCGGGGTCTTGACGTGCTGAAGCCGGAGCAGGGTCACGGTGAGCCGGGACAGGAAGCGCCTGGGCAGCCTCTTGCGGTCGAGGGACTTCTTGGCAGCTCCGTTCTTGCTAGGCTGGCGCCTGGCGGAGCGGGTTCCGCCCAGGGGCCACGCGCCTTGGGGCCACGGCGTCTTCTTGAAGGGGAGGCGGCGGGTACGCCCCCGGAACTTCATTGCCAGCGCATGGCGGAGTGCGGCGCAGCGGGGCGGACGGCGCAGGAGAGCCCCCTGCGGCGCGGACGAGCTCGGCGACGCGGTCGAGCCACTCTTCGTAGAAGTCGTTGACGGGACGGTAGCGCAGGAGCTCGTTTGCTGCGATGAGCGCAGCTTGAGCCTCCAAGGGTGCGTGGAGTGCGCGGGACGAAGAGCCGGCTGGTGCGAGTGATGGAGTAGCGGTGCGACCGTCTTGCCGCATGGACGGGTGCTGAGGCGACGCTTGCTACTCGTTCCGCGCCGGGCCGGTGGCGGCGTTGACGGCGGGCGACGGGGAACGACGAGGACGCCCACCAACGGGAGCCGTCTGGGCGACGCGGGAAGCTATGGCGGCCCGGCGCTCGGCGCGGGCCCGACGAGCGTCAGACATGGACGCGGCGATTGACGGAGAGCGGAGCGGTGGAAGACAAATTGTGGCACATCCCTACCTGGCGCGCCAAATGTCGGGTTTCGGGTTCCGGCAGACCCTTAAGGTTCGAACTCTGGGGTGTGCGCGGAGATTTTTCCCTCTACCTCTCTGTCTCGCAAGGATCTAAATTACCAAAGGAACAACACAAAAGACACAGAGTTTATACTGGTCCGGGCCACCGTCGTGGTGTAATACCCTACTCCAGTGTGGTGTGGTGGATTGCCTCTTGGGCTGGTGATGAAGAACAATACAGGGAAGAATAGCTTCGCGAGGGTCTCTTCTTGGTTAGAGGGACAAACTACAAGGAGGAGTCCGGCCGCCCTTCTCACTCTCTCTCTCTGCTGGCCCGATCGCTTGATGCTAGCTTGCTAGATTGATCGATTCATTCTCCTCCCGGCCCGGGGGTGGCTAGTCCTATTTATAGGAAAAGGCCCTGAGCCTCTTCCCAAATATTGAGCGGGAAGGGCGCCAACAATTGGCCAATTCGAAGGGGAACATCTGGTACACTTATCCTGACTAAAGTTGGTCCTCGCCTGCCAAAATCCCTGTGGTGACGTCGTTCTGGGCTCCACGATGACCTCCTTCCCACCATTGGACTGGTCTCAGTCTCGTTGCACTGAAATGGATGCCTTTGCTTGATCCTCTTGCCTGCGCTTGCCCCCTTTGCACCAAATAGGAAAGGGAGGACACTGCGCGGGCTGGCGCCCGCCTGGCGCCCTTGGTCGTCATGGCTTGCTTCATGGGCACCTCGCGAGGTACCCCGCCTTGATCTCTCCGCCTCCTCGTGAGCTAGCCTGACGAGGCCGTGCCCGAGGAAGTGCTGTGTCGTCCGCCCCGCGTGGCTTGGCCCCTCGTGAGGTTCTTGGGTCTTATGTTGATGAAGTTGGGCCATGCTGGGCCCCCTCGAGCCACACCGCGGGCCGCAGGCAGGCAGGTCTGGGGACCCCCGTTCCCAGAACGGCGACACTCTCCCACCATCTTCGAGAAGCAACTCCATCACCCATCCAGCACTCTACCCCTCTCCCTCGCCCCTCTCTCTCTTCTCTCTCTCTGTCCCAACCTATTTCCCGTCCTTCAGTTATGTATGGATGTCGACTGATCTCCCTCAAGACATAGTTGGGTCTCTCCTTCTCAACACATATACGAGTCGTTCTACCTCTCTAGTTAGGCCTCTGCCTCCCCCCTCCCCCCCCCCACACACACCGATACATCGAGCGCTCTCGTCATGTCTCCCTGCCACACACAAACTTGCCATGTGCCCTCCGACGTTCCGGTAGGTCAGTCGCCCTATATCTTTGACTTGCACACACACAATTTCGATGGCTCTCTTCATCGATCTCACACCAACCCACTTGATCCTCTGTTCGACTCTATCGATATCTATGACCGCTCCCTCTCTTCTCGTGGATCGCCCCCTCTATATATGATATCGATAGGCCTCTATTTCACACACATTGCATGTGTCAAATTTTTGTTTGAGATGTCATCGACACATATTCCCACAAATACATTCATGAAATCACCCCCAAACAAAAAACAATCACGAACACACACGCCATCTATCTAGGTTTGTATCTCTCTCACACACATACACGTAGGTGGGGGACGTGCATGAAGAGAAGAGGTGCACACACAACGCACGTACTCCCGTCTCTTTCCCAACCGCACCCGTGCGGGTACACGGTGGAGCTCATTTCTGTATGAAAAGGCAGCCCACGTGGTAATTTGACACGTGTACTGGTTGTCCACTTGATGGAGGATCGTCTACCACGGGTGAACAAAAAAATTGCGACTTGACGCGTTATGTTAAAATAGAGGCAAACCATGTGGGGCCTACCTTAGAGGCAATGCTCTATACCCTCGGGATGCTTTGTACGTATCACTTTTGATGTGTCCCGTCAACTCGCAGAATGAGGAGAAGCTTTCTTAGTACGCTGTCTCCCGTGCCCACGGGCGCGGTGGCTCGCAGGACGAGGTGAAGCGTGCTTACACCCGCTCCCTCGCCCACGCGCGCGGTGGCTCGCAGGACGAGGAGAAAATTTTACTACTCCCTCCGTTTACTCCTCGTCCCTACCTTGGTTAGAGCGATTATCATATTGTTTGGAATATATGTCCTTAAGTAGACTTCAATATGAACTACTAGTACATACTCCAAACACTGATGTATATAGACGTATTTTAGAGTGTAGATTCACTCATTTTGCTCCGTATGTAGTCAATATTGAAACGGACGTAATATTACGCACTCTCCCTCGCCCATGTGGTGGACGTGCAGCAATTCATTCGGTCTCATGTAGCCAGAATGATATATACTGTAGTACCATTATTGCTCGACTTCCCGAAGAGGCAAAGTGCCAATTGCAAGGTTAATATTTAGGAGATGCCAAGCGCAAGGTTTATAGGAGAACGAGTAGTAGTAGTACTAGTAGTACGTACCAGTGGTACATACTATTCGAGGAAGAAGGCAACAAGATGTATGTTTTGCATGACAATCTCTTCTTACAGGACATGCTAGGCCTAGTGGACCTCATTGTTGCAATGGGACTACTCCCTATCATAGATGGCACGATTCAGAGTGGTGGGCAGTGGGCATAATTCGGAGCTGCTTAGGCTAGTCATAGTGGGAGTAATTTATGTGGTAACATGACACATCCCAAGGCAAATTTGCTTATGTGGCATGGAGTTAATGAGGGAAGAGATGCTTGTGGCAACATAATATGTTACTATAACATACCACACCCTGAGGTAAAACGAGTCTATGTCTCAATTAATGAAGGTTTGTATGTTACCATCTATACGTTACTACCCATTATGAAGGTAGTAACATGGACTAATAACAAAAGCATGTTACTAGTCTAAGTTACACCCCACTATGACCAGCCTTAGTCTTAAACCCCATGAAGAAGTCCCATCGAAAGGAATAGCCATCCTCTACATGTGCTCCTATGTAAAATGAGTAAATGAGACAAAAAGAGAAAGAGACAAACTAAAAAAAATCACCAGCCTTAGATCCAGCCCAATTGTATCAGTGAATGATATTTCTACGTCGTGATTGACATGGCTATATTATTAACCATGCTACGGAGGTAGAAGTGGATTTTAATTTACTCGCGGAGGTAGCAGTGGATGGATATTCACGAGGAGTGAAATGATGGCTGCTTCCTCGGTCAAACATAGAGAAAGATGGGTGAGGGAGTCCTGGATTAGGGGGTGTCCGGATAGCCGGACTATACCTTCAGCCAGACTCCTGGACTATGAAAATACAAGATTGAAGACTTCGTCCCGTGTCCGGAAGGGACTTTCCTTGGCGTGGAAGGAAAGCTTGGCGATACGGATATGTAGATCTCCTACCATCGTAACCGACTCTGTGTAACCCTAACCCTCTCCGGTGTCTATAAAAATCGGAGGGTTTTAGTCCGTAGGACAGAACAACAATCGTACCATAGGCTAGCTTCTAGGGTTTAGCCTCCTTGATCTCGTGGTAGATCTACTCTTGTACTACCCATATCATCAATATTAATCAAGCAGGACGTAGGGTTTTACCTCCATCAAGAGGGCCCGAACCTGGGTAAAACATTGTGTCCCTTGTCTCCTGTTACCATCCGCCTAGACGCATAGTTCGGGACCCCCTACCCGAGATCCGCCGGTTTTGACACCGACATTGGTGCTTTCATTGAGAGTTCCTCTGTGTCGTCACTTTTAGGCCCGATGGCTCCTCCGATCATCAATAGTGACGCAGTCCAGGGTGATACCTTTCTCCCCGGACATATCTTCGTCTTCGGCGGCTTCGCACTACGGGCCAATTCGCTTGGCCATCTGGAGAAGATCGAAAGCTATGCCCCTGGACATCAGGTCAGATTTGGAATCTTAAACTACACGGATGACATCCGCGGGGACTTGATCTTCGGCGGATTCGAGCCATTGCCGAGCGCGCCGCACTGTCATGTTGGGTATGATCTAGCTCTACCACCGAACAGTGCCCTGGAGGCCGCACCTGTGTCCGCTCCGACCCTTAACTCAGAGCCGACCATACCAATCGAGGGCGGGTGGTTAGACACCGCCCCGGGGGCTGCAATCTCTACGGTGATCAAGCCGAACACCAGCCCTGCCCTCCACGAGGCTCGTGACTCCAAGGAGCCGGACTCCTCTCCGGACTCCGAGCCCTCCGCGCCCCTGCAGATCGAATCCGATTGGGCGCCGATCATGGAGTTCACCTCCGCGGACATCTTTCAGCACTCGCCCTTCGGCGATATTCTGAAATCACTAAAGTCTCTCTCTTTATCAGGAGAGCCCTGGCTGGACTACGGTCAGCAAGGTTGGGATACGGACGATGAAGAAATTCAAAGCCCACCCACCACCCACTTTGTAGCCACCGTCGACGATTTAACCGACATGCTCGACTTCGACTCCAAAGACATCAACGGTATGGACGTCGATGTAGGAGACGATCGAGAACCAGCGCCTATAGGGCACTGGAAAGCCACCTCGTCATATGACATATACATGGTGGACACCCCAAAAGAAGGAGATGGCGATGGAACAATGGAGGATGACCCCTCCAAGAAACAGCCCAAGCGCCGGCGTCAGCAGCGCCGCTCAAAATCCCGCCAAAGCAAAAACGGTGATTCCGAAACGGGAGATAATAATACTCCGGAGAGTGCCGAAGAAAACCCCCTCCAGCAAGATTCAGCACAGGAGGATGGAGAAGCCAGCCCTCATGAGAGAGCGGCAAACAGAGAGATCGAGGACGATAATTATATGCCTCCCTCCGAAGACGAGGCAAGCCTCGACGACGACGAATTCGTCGTGCCAGAGGATCTCGTCGAGCAAGAGCGTTTTCAACGCAGGCTTATGGCCACGGCCAGCAGCCTCAAGAAAAAACAGCAACAGCTTAGAGCTGCTCAAGATTTGCTAGCCGACAGATGGACTGAAGTCCTTGCGGCCGAAGAGTATGAACTCGAACGCCCCTCCAAGAGCTACCCAAAGTGCAAGTTGCTACCCCGATTAGAGGAGGAAGCACCTAAACCTACATCACCAGCACATGATACGGCCGACCGGCCACCTCATGGTTGCGACAGAGAGGCCTCTCGGCCCTCCACTCAAGCCGCACCCCGGCGCCGTTCAAAACATACCAAGGCACCGGAAAATGCGCCAGACCTGCGAGATACATTGGAGGACAAGGCAAGGCAAACAAGATCGATCTACGGATCGCGTGGGCGCCCCACGACTCGAGACGATAATCGTCACGCCGGATACAACAAGTCCGCTAGGGACGAACACAGCAGACAAAGCTCATTTGAGCTACGTCGTGATATAGCCCAATACAGAGGCGCCGCACACCCACTATGCTTAACAAATGAAGTAATGGATCATCAAATACCCGAGGGTTTCAAACCCGTAAACATCGAATCATATGATGGCACAACAGATCCTGCGGTATGGATCGAGGATTATCTCCTTCATATCCACATGGCCCGTGGCGACAATCTACACGCCATCAAATACCTCCCACTCAAGCTTAAAGGACCAGCTTGTCTTTGGCTTAACAGCTTGCCAGCAGAATCAATAAGTTGTTGGGAGGACCTGGAAGCCGCATTCCTCGACAATTTCCAGGGCACTTATGTGTGACCACCAGACGCTGATGACCTAAGCCACATAATTCAGTAGCCAAAGGAATCGGCCATGCAATTCTGGACACGGTTCCTAACAAAGAAAAATCAAATAGTTGACTATCCGGACGCAGAAGCCCTAGCAGCCTTCAAGCACAATATCCGTGACGAGTGGCTTGCCCGGCACCTTGGACAAGAAAAGCCGAAATCTATGGAAGCACTCACGACACTCATGACCTGCTTTTGCGCGGGAGAAGACAGCTGGCTTGCTCGCAGCAACAATATGACCAAGAACCCTAGTAATTCGGATACCAGAGACAGTAGTGGCAGGTCGCGTCGCAACAAGCAGAAGCGCCGCATTAACGGCGATAATTCTGAGGATACGACAGTTAATGCCGGATTCAGAGGCTATAAATCCGGTCAGCGGAAAAAGCCATTCAAAAGAAATACTCAGGGCCCGTCCAGTTTGGACCGAATACTCGACCGCTTGTGCCAGATACATGGCACCCCCGAAAAGCCAGCCAATCACACCAACAGGGATTGTTGGGTGTTCAAGCAGGCAGGCAAGTTAAATGCCGAAAATAAAGACAAGGGGCTGCATAGAGATGACGACGAAGAGCCCCGGCCGCCGAACAACAGTGGACAGAAGGGTTTTCCCCCCACAAGTGCAGACGATGAACATGATATACGCAACCCACATCCCCAAGAGGGAGCGGAAGCGCGCGTTAAGGGACGTATACGCGATGTTGCCAGTCGCCCCGAAGTTCAACCCATGGTCTTCCTGCCCGATCACCTTTGATCGAAGGGACCACCCCACTAGCATTGGTTCTAGACCCAATTATCGACGGATTTCATCTCACTAGAGTCCTTATGGACGGCGTCAGTAGCTTGAACCTGCTTTACCAGGATACAGTGTGGAAAATGGGCATAGATCCCTCGAGGATTAAGCCCACCAAAACAACCTTTAAAGGCGTCATACCAGGTGTAGAGACCAACTGTACGGGCTCAGTTACACTTGAAGTGGTCTTCGGATCTCCGGATAATTTCCGAAGCGAGGAGTTAATCTTCGACATAGTCCCGTTCCGCAGTGGCTATCACGCACTGCTCGGGCGAACTGCATTCGCCAAGTTCAATGCGGTACCGCACTACGCATACCTTAAGCTCAAGATGCCAGGCCCTCGAGGAGTAATTACGGTCAATGGAAACATCGAACGCTCCCTCTGAACGGAGGAGCACACGGCAGCCCTTCCAGCGGAAGTACAAAGTAGCCTCTCCAGGCAGTTCTCCAGTCCGGCCATCAAACGCCCGAACACCGTCAAGCGCGCCCAGAGTAACCTACAACAAGACCGCCTGGCACGTTCCGAGCAAGCGTAGCAATGCGGCCCCAACCCAAGCCCTCGCGAAAATGCGACACCAGCGCTTCGCGTACATAACTACGCTCTAGAAATACCATGGGCACAGGGGGAGGGGCACCATCACGGCACGCCCGAAACATGGCTTAAACCGCACTAGGGGCTGCCGATTTTTAAAAAAAAATTCTCTTACTTTCAGGACTCCATTCTTTGGAAGGCCTGTCCGGCAGTATAATTGCCGCACAAACGATGCAAGAACCAGGGAAGCAGACAAGCCACGCCGCATTAACGGAACTCTCAGGTGGTCTCTATCACGAGCAGTATACCTGTTTCGCATACCATTCCGCAGCCTGCCCCTGGAACGGACATGTTAAATAGTCCAACCTTTTGCTTATCGTGTTATTTGTATCGTTCTGCCTTGATCGCAGCCTTTTTTAATAAACAATGCATAGCTTTTGTCTATTTTTGCATTACTCTTTTTTACAAATATATGTTCATTAACGACATGTTGCACCCGTACACTTTGGTACGGCCAAATACGCCAGGGGCTTTAGTACCCCTCAATATGGTGTGAGAAGCCCGAACACTTTAACAAGTGCGGCACCCCGAACTTATAGAATTATATGCATCGGCTCCGAATCATGTCTTGGGTCAATAGTTGGGTTTGCCCGGCTCCTATGTTTTGGTGCCCTACGTTCCGCTATATCGGCTAAGGTAGCACTAGGAGAACTATTGCGATTGTGCCCCAGTTGAGCTGGGCTAAGCACCTCAGTAGAGAAAGCTAAAACTGACTGTCATGATGAAGCGAGAGCTGGTCGCTGTTCGAGAGGTTTTTCAAGTCCCTAAAGACTTAGGCCGCTTAGAGCGAGGAGTCGGCTCTGTCCGGCCGAGGCGTGGATAGTGCCCCGAACTCGGTTTTCTGAATACCAGGGGCTTCGCCGAAATTTAAAATTATACAATTCTATGGGTAAGTGAGAGTGTTCAAGCATTATAGTCCGATTGCCTTGTTCGTTGTGCTGAGCGCCTCCCTCGAAGGACCCAAACATGGGAAAAAGAGCGCTCAGGTTTATCCCGAACACCCCAGCACTAGTGGCACGGGGGCAGAAGCCGACGACTCGCCATCTCTCAAATTTGATAAACAGCCGCACAGAAGGTAAAATTTTAAATTCAAAGAGCATTGCTTAGCGCATATGAACAAGTTCTCAGCGCACAGGACAAAACGAGCGAGTTTTACTCAAAAATTACATCCCTGGAACATTCATCCGCCATAAGGCAGGCACCCTTCAGAACGTCCTTATAATAATTCTCGGGCTTGCGATGCTCTTTCCCCGGCGGTGGCCCGTCCTTCAGAAGCTTCTTAGCATCCAGCTTGCCCCAGTGCACCTTAGCGCGGGCAAGGGCCCTACGGGCACCTTCGATGCAGACGGAGCGCTTGATGACTTCGAGCCTTCGATAGGCCTCCACCAGCCGCCGCACCAGCCCGAAGTAGCTCCCAAGCAGAGCCTCTCCAGGCCACAACCGAACTATGAGGCCCTTCATGGCATGTTCGGCCACCTCGTGGAGCTCGAACAGTTGCTTCAGCTGGTCACTCAGGGGCACATGGTGTCCAGCCTCAGCATACTGAGACCAGAACACCTTCTCCGTCGAGCTGCCCTCCTCGGCTCGGTAGAATGCGGCGGCATCGGACACGCTACAGGGAAGATCTGCGAATGCTCCTGGAGAGCTCCAGATTCGCGTAAGTAACAAGTAAGTCACTCTTATATGTTTGCTTTGCATAAAGAATGCCTTACCCGCCGCTATCTTTTTCACCGCATCCAACTCCTGGAGGGCCTTCTGGGATTCGGCCTTGGCAGACTTGGCATTTTCAATTGTCGCCGCGAGCTCGGACGCTCGCGTATTTAAGTCAAGCTCCAAACTCTCATGTTTTTTCATGAGAGCCCGGAGCTCTTGCCGCACCTCGCCAATCTGGGCTTAATACTTATCCCGCTCGGTGCGCTCCGTGGCCGCCCTCTTCTCGGCCTCGGACAACGCTTGCTTAAGGGTCGCCACCTCAGACGTGGCCCCTACAATAGCCACGTTAATCCTGTCATTTTTTGCAATTGCACTTTTTTATATATTTAAACAAGGTATTTCTTACCTTCCTTGTCCTCGAGTTAATTCTTGGCAAGCCCGAGCTCTTGCTCGGATTGCTCGAGGTTCTGCTTTAGCGCGTCCAATTCCGCAGTCAGTGCGGCGGACACCAACAGAGAAGCCTGCATATGCATATTGACTCCTTTCTGTTAGACTCCTGCGAATTTTATTTGATCCTCTATTCGGCTTTTCTTCCCGAACGCCAAACAGAGCATCAGGGGCTATTGTCTATGCGGTAATATTTTTACACATTCTTTACTTACCTCAAAGCCTGTTAAAAGGCTGGCACAAGCTTCAGTCAGTCCGCTCTTGGCGGACTGAACCTTCTGGACCACCGCACTCATAATGGTGCGGTGCTCCTCGTCGATGGAGGTGCCTTTAAGCACCTCCAACAGATTGTCCGGCGCCTCCGGTTGGACGGGGGTTACCGGCTCGGTGGGCTTGCTCCTCTTGAAAGGAGGTCGCCCGCCGGACTCTGGAACCTTTGAAGGTTCCAGAACAGTGTCCGGTCTAGGGCCGGACATGGAGCCCTAGGGGGATCTATCCCCTTTACTCCTGGAGTCCGGGAGGTCGCCTTGCGGCTCCTCCAGGACCACCTTCTCCTGGCTTGGAACCTGTTGGGTCGCCACCTCGGCATCGTCCGTAGGGCGGGGGGAGGTAGCGGGCAGAAGTGAGTTCACGTCCGACGAATCCAGGGAGCCGCTCGATGACTCGTCGAGCCCGGCCTTGGGCGGACTGCATAGAAATATTCGACATAAGGGAAAACTGTGCAATGAAGGAACACTACGAGTTACTCTGGTGTCCGAACACTTACGATCTCGCCGGGCGCTTGGCCCTGTGTGGCCACTCCTCTTCACCGTCGTCGGCGTCGGTGGAGTAGTCCGAAGGAAGGGTCTTCCCCTTCTTGGACCCTTCGGCCTCCCCGGTCAGGGCGGCCTTCCTGTTCTTTCCTCCCTCCGCTGGGGGGGGGAGGCTTCTTCTTCCTCCTCGTTTTCACGGGAGGAGCACGTCTCAGAGTCGTCGGATGATGAATCCGACACCTCCAGGCGCCGGGCACTCTTTCGAGTCCCTGCGGCATTCTTCTTGGCCTTCTTCTCCGGCACCACATAGGGTGCCGGAACCAGCAGCTTCGCCAAGCGAGCATCGGCTGGGTCTTCGGGCAAAGGAGCCGGACGGTCGATCTGTCCGGACTTCGCCTGCCAATCCTGTCAAAGGTAAGGGAGCTTAGATCCCGCATAGAGTCAAACTATGAAAAATTAATACCCTGTAAAAGGTACAAATAGCTTACCGCACTAGCGTGACACTGCATGCTGAATCCGCGATCCTCGGAAGCGGATGCGGGAGCCTCGGCGCCCTTGAAAAGCACCTTCCAGGCATCTTCGTACGTCGTGTCGAAGAGCCTGTTCAGAGTTTGGTGCTGCGCCGGGTCGAACTCCCACATATTGAAGGCCCGTTGTTGACACGGGAGGATCCGGCAGATGAGCATAACCTGGACTACGTTGACAAGCTTGAGCTGCTTGTTCACCAGGGTTTGGATGCATTTCTGCAGTCCAGACACCTCTTCTTTGCTGCCCCATGATAGGCCCGTCTCTTTCTAGGATGTGAGCCGCGTACGGGGTCCGGACTGGAACTCGGGGGCTGCGACCCACTCAGGGTCGCGCGGCTCGGTGATGTAAAACCACCCCGATTGCCACCCCTTCAGGGTCTCTGTCGGTGTCAAAACCGGCGGATCTCGGGTAGGGGGTCCCGAACTGTGTGTCAAGGCCGGATGGTAACAGGAGACAAGGGACACGATGTTTTTACCCAGGTTCGGGCCCTCTCGATGGAGGTAAAACCCTACTCCTGCTTGATTAATATTGATGATATGGGTAGTACAAGAGTAGATCTACCACGAGATCAAGGAGGCTAAACCCTAGAAGCTAGCCTATGGTATGATTGTGTATGAAGATGATTGTCCTACGGACTACAACCCTCCTGTTTATATAGACACCGGATAGGGTTAGGGTTACACAGAGTCGGTTACAATGATAGGAGATCTTGAATATCCGCATCGCCAAGCTTGCCTTCCACGCCAAGGAAAGTCCCATCCAGACACGGGACGAAGTCTTCAATCTTGTATCTTCATAATCCTGGAGTCCGGCTGAAGGTATAGTCCGGCTACCCGAACACCCCCTAATCCAGGACTCCCTCGGTAGCCCTCGAACCAGGCTTCAATGACGACGAGTACGGCGCGCAGATTGTTTTCGGCATTGCAGGGCGGGTTCTTCTCCAAATTCTGTATACCTGTAGGAATAACGTCCAATTTTTTATAATGTTGTGCTCCTCGGCTTCCACGCCCAATAATGGCTGTCTTCCACGTGTTAAACGAATGCGAAAAGCCAGAGTGTTTTTACATCCACATCCCAGGCCGTACAAACGAGCCGCCTATTTAACGGGATGAGGATTCAGATCCAAACCACATCTTCTCCTCTCCGCGAGTTATCATCAGAGCGCTCCCAGCAAAGGTCCATTCCAACATGACCAGCCGTCGCAGCTCCTCCCCTCGCCCCTCCGGTCCTAAACCCGGGGACTGGGAGAGTTGCACCATCCCACATAGCGAGTTAGTGTCTCTTCAAGCCAAGGGATTTCTCCCTCAGGCATACATGGTCCCGGTCCGAGCCGGTCTCGCCACCTACAATGGCGGAAAACAAGCGGAGAGCACCCCCAATCCCTCTAAAGGAGAGCGGGTGTGCCTCGTCCCCTATCTAATAAGGGGACTGGGATTTCCAATTCATCCATTTCTCCGCGGGCTCCTAGAGTTCTACGGCCTCCAGCTGCACAATCTCACGCCCGCCTCCGTATTGCATATTGTGGGTTTCGTCGCCCTTTGCGAGCTATTTTTAGGCGTTGAGGCTCATTTCGCGCTGTGGAAGAGGTTATTCTGCCTAGTGCCTCGTTCTCAAGAGGGGTCTATATATCAAGTGGGCGGAGCCGAAGTATGGCGCATCGCCAGGACCGGATACTTATCCGGAACCCCAAAGAAGGCGTCCGAGGACTAGCCTTCGGAATGGTTTTACATAGATGACGCCCCGCTACCGGACCCTATCCGGATTGGTCTCCCTAAGTTCAACAGTGCTCCATTGAAGAAACGCTTGAGCTGGCGTCCGCGGAGCTCTCAGAGAGAAAGCGACAGAGACGTCCTTTACCTGATGGGCCGGATAAGACTGTTGGCTCATTCCGGACTAACCATGATTGGAGTCATGGCCGCATGCATTATGCGGGGGGTGCAGCCGCTTCAATATAGAGGCCACCCCATGTGGGATTTCAACGGGGTGGATGACGCCACCCGTTACGGTCGTAAGGGGCCAGCCTCAGCTGCCGCTCTAATAAAGATTTTATCCTCTTTGTACAAGGGAGAAAAGGAGGAATCCCTCCGCGTCAATCCGCGGGCCGGATTCACTATGTATGAACCTCCAAGTTGGGTAAGTGAACAATTTCGCCTGCCCGTTTGTTTTATGCTCCCACGGTTAGATATGTAGTCTAACGACTTCGATGCAGGAACTGCGACAGGAAGTAAAGAATATAAACAGCCGCCCTCCACAGCCCGAGGACCCAGAACGGTCCCTCGATCCGGACTCCAAAGAGGATCCGGACATATCGGTGGAGCTTATCGACGGGGTGTTTCATCAATTAAGCAAGGACAATACCTAGGTAGCCATTACGGCTGATTACCCCGGGTTAATCCCGGCCTCCCAGGTGACAGAAACCGGAGTTTTTATTCCCCTGAGAGAGATTCCATTCTCATGTATTCCGGCGTTTCTAACGACAACCGTGTTTTGCAGGGGAGATTCCCGAGGCGGGAGGCCGAACCTGCGGCGGCTGGCCAACGAGGGGCCGCAGGGCCCCGTGGGGCCAAAAGGAATGTAGTCCGGACTGAGATGCCGACGCAAAGGTATAGCACACCCTCTGTTTCCCTGGTGTTATTCTGTCAGGGCATATTAACATTCGTGCTGCCTTCAGGGCGAAGAGACCTCGCCGGACTATATCTGGAGAGGTTGCCAATCGCGCCTCCACCAGCCAGGCTTCAACGTCTGGCCAGGAGGCGGAGGCGAGCACTAGGCGCGAACTGGACGCTCCTCCGATAGAGGATGCGGACAGGCTGTCTACCACAAATTCTGAAGTGGAGAGTGCCATGAACCACAGGCGTCGCCGGTCAGTTCTACGCGATGCTTGTTTCTCCCAAGAGGCTTTAAATGCCTTTAATTCGGGAGACGCGTACCTCCATGCCGCTCAAAGTGGTTTAGCCAGAGCCACGGAGCAGTATGTAAAAGACATAAGGGTAAGAAAATTTTGGTCAAATATATATATACTAGTAGCCCCTGAGACTTGAAACAGTTAAAGTAACTGATTTAAGGATCATTTAATATGCAGGTTCTTACCGAGAAGAACACCGTACTGTCCCAGGAGCTGGAGAAGTGCAAGGCCCAACTAGAGGCCGCACTGGCCGCAACAGGGGAGCCCAAAGGGACCCCCTCAGGTAAGATACACTTTGAAAGATTAGTGTTGTGCGGTTTGGGTGCAAATCTGACAAGTCATATTGCAGATGGCGCCGGATTCGATCCGGAAAAGCAACAACTCTTATGCCGGCTAAAGGCCGGTGAGAGTACGTTGACAAAGGTGAGGCGAGAGAAGAATGACCTTCAGGATGCCAACACCAAGCTGGACGTCGAACTTAAAGACGTTCGTGGCCAACTGTCGGACTCCACGAAGGAGAATCAGCGGCTTCGACGCGGCATATTTAGTAAGTGCTTGAACGAACTTTGAAAAAAGAGTTCGGCAAGGAAGTCGACTAACAGAGTAATATCTGTAGGTATGCTCACAGGTCGTCCTGCAGAGGAGATGCCTGGTTCTACGGGTGACCTTCTTCCCAAACTCCTGCAACTGCACGAGCGAATTCGGCAGGTGATGCGAGGCGTTGCCCAAGCCTTATGGCCTTCCCACTCCATGCCCGAGGGCCGTGGAGAGCTTGTGGAGAAGCTGAAGGGAGCTCGGCGGCGCTTCCGGTTGTGGAAGATATCGGCCTGCCGACAAGGCGCTAGGGAGGCCTGGGCCATGGTGAAGACCCGTTTTACGAGGTCTGACCCAAACCACATGGCCGAGGTCGGACCAGTGGGGCCTGACGGGAAGGAGATCCCTGTAAGCTTAGTATACGGCCAAGTAGAGTTGGCCGTGAAGTATTCCCAGCAGGACTGTAAATTAGACAGCCTGTTAGAAGGTATAGAAGAGGAATACGGTCAGTTAGAATGACTATGTAAGTTTGAAATGACATGTGTAATGCCTTCTAGCCGGATTGTAGATCGTTTGTCTTTGCCGACCTTTTCGCTTCAACCTCGGGACCTGACGGTCCGGAGTGTGTCCGAATACCGCAACGGTTATATAAGAACCGGGGTATGCGTGGAGACCAGGCGTATGGGTCATTAGTACTTTATCAGACAAGTGCCCAACTAGTTATGTTATATTACATGGTTAGTAAGAAACATCTTCCAGAGAGAATAGTTCCGTTAAGGGTTCCTTTCGCTGGGGAGGCATGCCCTAAAGTGCATGTCCGGACTGCGTAAAAAGACGCATAAAAAGCATCTGGGGGCGCATAAAATTAGTAAAGAGATCATCTTATATTTCACCGACCGAATATTCCCTTAAGAATGCTAGCTTTCGGCTTCACCCAGTCTGAGGTACACATCCGGCTGACCCGACAGTAACAATTGCAGAGGTGCTCCCTTTACCGCCTAGCCGAACAATCGGGAACGTAGGGGTAAGCACAGGAGCCAGGCAACCCAGCTTGGCCAAAACTTGAGTCATATCGATGCATATAATGGTGAAGAAAAAAGGTACATGCAGAAGTTTAACACATGTGATGGGCGTGAAGCCCGTATAAATAAGCTTCTGTTAAAGAAGCCCCCGGGTTTAATGAGCGCGAGTGGCGCATCACTTGATGAGCGTTTAAGGGCTATAAAAAGAAAAAAGGAGAAGAGGAGAAATAGAAGACAGAAAAATGTAAAAAATGGACAGAGGAAGGAGACGAACACAGAATCCGGCGCTAGGCATAGAATCTTCGAAGACGGGTGGCGTTCCATGGGTTCGGCTCGAGTCGATTATCCGACGCATCTCGCAGGCGGTACGCTCCACCAACCAGGACTTGGTCGATTATGAATGGACCTTCCCACTTGGGCTTGAGTTTGTCCTCTTTCTTATCCACCAGCCAGGACTCTTTCATATTGTAATTTTTGGCCCGTACTTCTCTGCTTTGATATCTTCGAGCCTGCTGTTGATAGAATGCGGAACGGGCTTTTGCCCCGTCACGCTCCTCCTCCAAGGCGTCCAAGTTGTCCTGCCGATCGAGCTCGGCTTCTCTTTCTTCGTACATACGCACTCGAGGTGAGTCATGAATTATGTCGCAGGGCAAAACTGCCTCTGCGCCATACACCACAAAGAATGGTGTGTATCCAGTGGTGCGATTCGGCGTGGTCCGCAGCCCCGAGAGCACGGAGTCGAGCTCCTCTACCCAGTGCGTATTAGATTCCTTGAGGGACCGCACTAGTCTGGGTTTAATGCCGCTCATAATAAGACCATTTGCACGTTCGACCTGACCGTTAG
Source organism: Aegilops umbellulata (assembly GCA_032464435.1). Lineage (NCBI taxonomy): Eukaryota > Viridiplantae > Streptophyta > Magnoliopsida > Poales > Poaceae > Aegilops > Aegilops umbellulata. The sequence continues at coordinate 382,894,077 of CP136054.1, forward strand.
TTTGTGGGTGATAGACCGAAGCATAGTCGAGCTTGATGCCCATATCTTTGCACCAGAGTTTTACCTCGTCGGCGGTGAAGTTTGTACCGTTATCGGTGATGATGCTGTGGGGGACGCCGTAACGGTGTACGACCCCAGATATGAAGTCTATCACGGGTCCGGATTCGGCCGTCTTAACAGGCTTGGCCTCTATCCATTTGGTGAACTTGTCCACCATGACCAGTAAGTATTTTTTCTTGTGGGTTCCCCCTTTAAGGGGTCCAACCATGTCAAGCCCCCAGACCGCGAAAGGCCAGGTGATGGGGATAATTTGGAGTGCGGTGGGTGGCATATGGCTTTGGTTGGCAAAAAGTTGGCAACCAACACATCGTTGGACTAAGTCCTGAGCGTCTGCCCGGGCCGTCGGCCAATAAAAGCCTGTACGGAAAGCCTTGCTAACAAGGGACCGAGCAGCAGCGTGATGACCACCGAGTCCGGCATGAATTTCAGCCAGAAGGTTCCGCCCTTCCTCTTCGGAGATGCACCTTTGAAGGACTCCGGTAGTGCTTTTCTTATAAAGCTCTCCTTCGTGGACTTTATAGGCTTTAGATCGCCGCACTATGCAGCGAGCCTCATTTTGGTCCTCTGGGAGTTCCTGCCTAGTAAGGTAGGCTAGGAATGGTTCTGTCCACTGGGCGATAACCGCCATTATTACGTGGGCTGAAGGTGTGATTTCGTTGGCAGAGCCTCCAATTATGTCAGATTGTTCGGCGTCGAGTGATGCTGCTTGGTCCGGACTGTTATATGCGGGTTCCCCCTCCCATGCTACGGATGGCTTGAACAATCTTTCCAAAAAGATGTTGGGGGGAACTGCATCGCGTTTTGCTCCAATGCGTGCCAGGACATCCGCTGCTTGATTATTTTCTCGGGCTATATGGTGAAACTCTAGCCCTTCGAACCGGGCTGACATTTTTTGGACGGCATTGCGGTAAGCTGCCATTTTTGGATCCTTGGTGTTGAAGTCGCCATTTATTTGGGATATCGTGAGGTTCGAATCCCCGCGTACCTCTAGGCGTTGAATGCCCATGAATACTGCCATCCGGAGACCATGTAGAAGGGCCTCTTATTCGGCTGCATTGTTGGAGTCCGTGTACATAATTTGGAGTACATCTTGGACTGTGTCTCCTGCGGGGGACGTCAAAACGACGCCAGCCCCCAGTCCGGCCAACATTTTGGAGCCATCGAAATGCATGATCCAGTTTGAGTATGTGCCGTACTCTTTAGGGAGTTCGACCTCCGTCCATTCTGCGACGAAGTCGGCCAAAACTTGCGATTTGATAGCTTGCCATGGCTTATAGGTTATATCGAACGGGAGGAGCTCAATGGCCCATTTTGCGATCCGGCCCGTTGCATCGCGGTTGTTGATAATGTCATTGAGTGGTACTTTCGAGGCTACTGTAATCGAACACTCTTGAAAGTAGTGTCGCAGCTTCCGGGATACCATGAATACCGCGTATGCAATCTTTTGATAATGCGGGTACCGTGATTTGCATGGGGTGAGGACAGTGGACACGTAGTATACTGGCCTTTGAAGGGGGAATTTGTGTCCGTCCGTTTCCCGCTCGACGACGAGCACTGCGCTGACAACTTGATGGGTTGCCGCGCTGTACAATAGCATTGGCTCACCGGTGTTTGGCGCGGCCAGGACTGGGTTTGTTGCCAATATAGCTTTTGTTTCATCGAGTCCGGCCGTGGCGGCATCCGTCCACTTGAAGTGTTCGGTTTGCCGAAGGAGGCGATAAAGGGGCAGTGCCTTTTCTCCCAAGTGGGAGATGAAGCGGCTTAGAGCCGCCACGCATCCGGTTAATTTCTGTATTTGTTTGAGGTCCTTTGGGACATCCAATTGTGACAAAGCTCGGATCTTTGCTGGATTTGCTTCAATTCCTCTACCGGATACAATGAAGCCCAAGAGCTTTCCGGCTGGAATGCTAAAAACGCATTTCTCTGGGTTGAGCTTGATGTCGTATTTTCGGAGGTTATCGAATGTAGGCCTCAAGTCGTCTACTAGAGATTCCACGTGTTTTGATTTGACGACCACATCATCCACATACGCCTCCACTGTTTTGCCGATCTGGTTTGCCAGACATGTCTGTATCATGCGCTGATATGTTGCGCCGGCGTTTTTCAGCCCGAAGGGCATTGTGTTGAAGCAGAATGGGCCGTATGGTGTGATGAATGCTGTTGCGGCTTGGTCTAATTCTGCCATCTTGATTTGATGGTAACCGGAGTTTGCGTCGAGGAAACACAACGAATCATGTCCTGCGGTGGCGTCGATAATTTGATCGATATGGGGGAGGGGGAAGGGATCCTTTGGGCAGGCCTTGTTAAGGTCTTTAAAATCAACACATAGGCGCCAGGACTTGTCCTTCTTTGGTACCATCACCAGGTTTGCTAGCCAGTCCGGATGTTTTATGTCTCTAATGAATCCGGACTCCAATAACTTGGCTAGCTCCTCTCCCATAGCCTGTCTCTTCGGTTCGAAAAAACGCCGAAGGGCTTGTTTAACAGGTTTGAATCCTTTCAGGATATTTAAGCTGTGTTCGGCCAGCCTGCGTGGGATTCCTAGCATGTCTGAAGGGTGCCAGGCGAAAATGTCCCACTTCTCCTGTAGGAACTCTCGCAGTGCGGCATCTACATCAGGATTCAGTCGTGCCCCAATGGAAGCTATTTTATTGGGGTCCATTGGATGGACCTAGAATTTTACTATTTCGTCTGCTGGCTTGAAGGATGTGGACTTTGATCTCTTATCGAGTATCACATCATCCCTATTAACCGTGGAGTGCAGCGCAGTCAGTTCTTCAGCTGCTAAGGCTTCGGATAGTGCCTCAAGGGCCAATGCGGCCGTCTTGTTTTCGGCGCGGAGTGTTGTGTCCGGATCACTAGCGAGAGTGATGATTCCGTTCGGCCCGAGCATCTTGAGCTTCATGTACCCGTAATGGGGTATTGCTTGGAAGATTGTAAATGCCTCCCGCCCTAGTATAGCGTGGTATCCGCTATGGAACGGGGCCACCTGGAACGTGACCTCTTCGGACCTGTAATTATCCGGCATGCCGAACACCACATCTAGTGTGATTTTTCCTGTGCAGCGCGCTTCTCGACTGGGGATTATTCCTCTAAAGGTTGTGCTGCTTTGCTCGATGCGGTTCCAGTCTATATCCATTTTTTGGAGAGTTTCCTCGTAAATGAGGTTCAATCCGCTGCCTCCATCCATGAGTACCTTGGTGAGGCGAAAGCAGTCCACTATGGGACTGAGGAACAATGCGGCTGGTGTTCGGGCTGTTTGGAATTTAGGTTCATCACTCGCATTGAAGGTGATAGCCGTGTCGCTCCATGGGTTTATTGTTGCTACTTGATAGACTTCGGCGAGGTTGCGGAGTGTTCTTTTTCGCATATTATTTGATGCAAAAGTCTCGACGACTGTGAGAATGGTACTGGTGTCCTCAGGCTGGCTTTCTGCGGCCTCCGAAATTAGGAGGTCCTTGCCAATTTTGGCCACCTGCCGGAGTATCCAACACGCTCTAAGGCTGTGAGTTGGTGTGGCGTCCTCTGTACTGTGAATTCTACAGGGTCCATCAAGCCACCTTTCCAGTACGGTTCCATGCCCTGTAGAGGGTTTTGGCTTTTTGATATTTAATCCGGGTGTCTTACTATGATGCACCCTCTTAGTTCGGACGGGATTGCTATTCAAGGCCGGATTATCCCAAAATTTTATTTCGGTTTTCCAGGCGCTTTCCATCGCACAATACTTTTGTACTATGGACGCCAAGTCAGCGAAGCGTGTAATATCACTACGACTTATGGCGTTAAGTATTCCTTTGTCCGTGCAATTACTGCAAAAGATTGAAATTGCGTCTCCCTCGCGGAAATCCTTTATCCTGTTCATAACCAGGAGGAATCTGGCCCAGTAATGATGTATTGTTTCCTCAGGCTTTTGCCTGATTTGGGAAAGATTGCTTATGTTCGGGCGGGCGGGGGGCGTTGAATCTGAAACCTCACCCAATCTAAGATTCGGAGGCCGAAGAGCTTCCGAACTCTGAAGTTCGGAGTCTTGGATGTTGTCCAATGAATCTAGCCCGTTGCCTGATTCTAAGCTCAGGTCTTGAGTTATATCCTCCCCTCCGCGGGTATCCGGCTTGGAGGGGTCGGGAATTCGGACGTAGCTAGTCCTTAAAATAGATGAAGGGTCGCCGCACTGCGCCTCTACCACGGCAACGTGGTGGGTGACTTGGGGAGAGTTAATTTCTCTTAGATCGGGTTTAAGCCCAACCTGGTCGTAATCCGTAGCGACCCCCAGGGCGGCCATGCGATCCAAGAGCTCATTTACGGACGAGAGCTCCATCGGATCCAGCTGCTCGACAAGCTCCGAGCTGACGTGAAGGTTGCTTTCGATGACCCGAGAGGTCACCGTCGGCGTAACGGCCGAACAGGCGGTCATGAGAAAACCACCTAGCCGGAGGGTTTGGCCGACAGCCAAGGCTCCCTTAATAACGGCGCCATCTTTAAAGAAAGGAAGGGGCATCCTTCCTAATTGTGACGACACAGAGGAACTCTCAATGAAAGCACCAATGTCGGTGTCAAAACCGGCGGATCTCGGGTAGGGGGTCCCGACTGTGCGTCAAGGCCGGATGGTAACAGGAGACAAGGGACACGATGTATTTACCCAGGTTCAGGCCCTCTCGATGGAGGTAAAACCCTACTCCTGCTTGATTAATATTGATGATATGGGTAGTACAAGAGTAGATCTACCACGAGATCAAGGAGCCTAAACCCTAGAAGCTAGCCTATGGTATGATTGTGTATGAAGATGTTTGTCCTACGGACTACAACCCTCCGGTTTATATAGACACCGGATAGGGTTAGGGTTACACAGAGTCGGTTACAATGATAGGAGATCTTGAATATCCGCATCGCCAAGCTTGCCTTCCACACCAAGGAAAGTCCCATCCGGACACGGGACGAAGTCTTCAATCTTGTATCTTCATAATCCTGGAGTCCGGCTAAAGGTATAGTCCGGCTACCCGAACACCCCCTAATCTAGGACTCCCTCAGTCTACACAAAGGAGCCCTCGATCCATAGAACGTTGGGCATCTTGCCCGCCATGGCGCCTCCGCACTCCGCCTGGTTGCCGCGCACCACCTTTGTCTTGACATTGAAAGTCTTGAGCCATAGGCCGAAATGGGGGCGGATGCAGAGGAAGGCCTCGCACACGACGATAAACGCCGAGATGTTGAGGATGAAGTTCGGGGCCAGATCATGGAAATCCAGGCCGTAGTAGAACATGAGTCCCCGAAAGAACGGGTAGAGAGGAAAGCCCAGTCCGCGAAGGAAGTGGGGAAGGAACACTACCCTCTCATGGGGCCTTGGGGTGGGGAGGAGCTGCCCCTCTTCAGGAAGCCGGTTCACAATGTCGTTAGACAAGTATCCGGCCTTCCTCAGTTTTTTGATGTGTCCCTCCGTGACGGAGGAGACCATCCACTTGCCTCCCGCTCCGGACATGACTGGAGAAGGTCGAGGTGGGGAATGCGGGCTTGGGCACTAGAGCTCGAGTGCGCGGAAGATGGATAGGCAAAGGAGGAAGAAGGCGTAGGTAAAAAGGTGGATCCTTATCCCCTTATATGGGCGGATACGGCTATGCGTCCCCACCGGCCTGATAAAACTCGCTTATCTCCCAAGCGCCATAATCAATGGCGCGGTTGGGTTACCCACATCCGTATTGATGAGAATCCCATAAATAAAGGGGACACGATCTCTGCTTTCACAAGACGTGCCAAGGAAACCGCCTTGCGAAACGCGCTGAGTGGGGGAGTAACAACGATTCGAATAAAGGCTTGGCCGTAGTGTGATGTCACGCTACGGAATACGTCAGCAGATTAGATTTGTGTAAATATTATTCTCTCTATGGCAATAAGTGGAAACTTATTTTGCAGAGCCGGACACTATCCTTTGTGTTCAAAATCTTCTATGAAGTACTTGGAGGAGGAACCCGCCTTGCAATGCTGAAGACAATCTGCGCGTCGGACTCGTCGTCATTGAAGCCTGGTTCAGGGGCTACTGAGGGAGTCCTGGATTAGGGGGTGTCCGGATAGCCGGACTATAGCTTTAGCCGGACTCCTGGACTATGAAGATACAAGATTGAAGACTTTGTCCCGTGTCCGGAAGGGACTTTCCTTGGCGTGGAAGGCAAGCTTGGCGATACAGATATGTAGATCTCCTACCATTGTAACCGACTTTGTGTAACCCTAACCCTCTCCGGTCTCTGTATAAACCGGAGGGTTTTAGTCCGTAGGACATAACAACAATCATACCTGTAACGCCCTCGATGCGGCTATATCTCCCACGTGTCGAAGCACGACTTAGAGGCATAACCGCATTGAAAGCAATGTCACAAGTGAGGTAATCTTCACACAACCCATGTAATTCATAAGGGAAAGAGATACATATGTGGCTTACAATCGCCACTTCACGCAATACATGAGTAAAGCATTACATCAAACAGATACAATCAAGGTCCGATTACGGAACCAAAATAAAAGAAGACTACCCCAAATGCTACACAGATCCCCGATCGTCCCAACTGGGCTCCACTACTGATCAACTGAAATGAAACAACACAATGAACAAGATCTTCATCGAGCTCCTCCTTGAGCTCGGGTGCGACACCTGGACAGTTTCGTCGGCACCTGCAAACTGGTTTTGGAAGTATCTGTGAGTCACGGGGACTCAGCAATCTCACACCCACGAGATCAAGACTATTTAAGCTTAAAGGTAGGGCAGGGTAGTGAGGTGGAGCTGCAGCAAGCGACTAGCAAATATGGTGGCTAACATACAGAAAAGAGAGCGAGAAGAGGAGGCAAAAGCACGGTCGAACAACTATGATCAAGAAGTGATCCTAGAACAACCTACGTCAAGCATAACTCCAACACCGTGTTCACTTCCCGGACTCCGCCGAGAAGAGACCATCACGGTTACACACGCGGTTGATGTATTTTAATTAAGATCAACTTTGGGTTTTCTACAACCGGACATTAACAAATTCCCATCTTCCACATAACCGCGGGCACGGCTTTCGAAAGTTCAAACCCTGCAGGGGTGTCCCAGCTTAGCCCATTATAAGCTCTCGTGATCAACGAAGGATATTCCTTCTCCCCGGGAAGACCCGATCAGTCTCGGAATCCCGGCTACAAGACATTTCGACAATAATAAAACAAGACCAGCAAGACCGCCCGATGCGCCGACAGTCCTGATAGGAGCTACACATATCTCGTTCTCAGGGCAACACCGGATGAACACTACGTACGGCAACCGACGATACCCCAAGTTGCCTAGGGGCGGCACCGCAAGTGGCTCTAGTTTGGACCAACACTTAGACAAGCATTGGCCCGGGGGATAAATAAAGATGACCCTCGAGAGAGCGACTCCCAAGGGAAAAGTAGGTGGTGGTGAGGCAAATGTAAAACCAATGTTGGGCCTTGCTGGAAAAGCTTTATTCAAAGCGAACTGTCAAGGGGGTCCCATAAATCACCCAACCGCGTTAGGGACGCAAAATCCGGGAACATAATACCGATATGACGAAAACTAGGGCGGCAAGAGTGGAACAAAACACCAGGCATAAGGCCGAGCCTTCCACCCTTTACCAAGTATATAGATGCATTAATTAAATAAGATATATTGTGATATCCCAACAAGTAAACATGTTCCAACAAGGAATAACATCTCCATGTTCCAACAAGGAACAAACTTCATCTTCACCTGCAACTAACAATGCTATAAGAGGGGCTGAGCAAAGCGGTAACATAGCCAAACAACGGTTTGCTAGGAAAGGATGGTTAGAGGCTTGACATGGCAATATGGGAGGCATGATAAGCAAGTGGTAGGCATCAAAGCATAGGCATAGCAAAAGAGCAAGCATTTAGCAAGCAAAGATAGAAGTGATTTCGAGGGTATGGTCATCTTGCCTGAAATCCCGCAAGGAAGAAGAACGAGTCCATGAAGAAGACAAACGGACGTAGTCGAACGAATCCTCACAACTCCGGAACGAAACCGAAGCTAACGAGAGAAACAACCCGGAAAGAAACAAACAACATAGTAAAAAATCATCACATAAACATGGCATGATGCACAATCAAGTATGATGCATGTCCGGTTTAATGAAGCATGGCATGGCAAAGTGCGCAAGCAATCCTACAAATTAAGTAGAGCTCAATATGCAAAGAGTTGTATATTGACGAGACACCACATCAATTATTTAGTTCTCTATCGGTTATGTACCCAACAATATTAAAAGTGATTAAACATGGCAAGGGGTGAAGCATATGAAAAACTACCTATCTTGGCAAATTTAAATGAGGCCGGAACAACAAACAATAATTCCGAAAAATCCTCATGTGCATATTTATGGATTTGGTACTGTTCTGCCCTAAACCATATTTTATTGTTGTTAACCAGGTAAATAAAGTGCAATAAGTTAATCTATGCATTTTTCTACCCCATTTACATATAAAGTTTGTTAAAATCGGAGTTACGGTTATTTAGTTATGAAATAAATCATTTTAACATGTCATATAGCAAAATAAAGCAAACAGCAGGTTTAAACATTTTAAACAAGGATGAAAATAGCATATTATTAATCTACACAAAATTCTAAGCATTTTACATATAAAGTTTGTTTTAATCCGATGCATGGTTTGTTAGTTATTATATGCATGAACAACAAGGGGTTTTCTGAAAACTGGCGTTCTTTGGATTATTAGGAAAATTCGCAGACAGGAAAAAAACATGCACTGGGCTGAATCTGGTGCGCTGCTGGGCTGAACAGGAAGGGCTGTGGGGAGCTCACCCATGGGCCAAGCCCAGCTGGAGAGGAGGAGGCCCAAACGGCGCAGATCTGGGCCTCGGGCGAGCTTGCGGCCCAGGAGGCTGGCCACGCTGGCGCTTGAACGGGTCAACGGGGACGAGCGAGCTCCTCTGCTCGTCAGGAAGCAGAGCAGCGGTGGCTCAAGCAGGAGGTCGGGGATGGACGGGTTCATGGCGGAGGCGGCGAGATCCAGCGGTCCCCGGCCGGATCTAGCGCGGAATCGACGGCGAGGACCTGCGTGGGAGCTCCACGAGGGCAGTGGCAACTGTTGTTACCTGAAGAAAAGAGGGAGAGAGAGAGATTCAGAGAGGGATCAGGGAAAGGAGAAGGACGAGAAGGAAACAAAGGGGGGACGCGGCTGTCCTGCTGGTTCTGGTCGCCGGCTGCGGAGCTGGGCTGGAGAGGCATGGCGCGGAACGGCGGATGGAAAGAAGAGGCCGGCCATGGTGCTCGATGGTGAAGGGATGAAGCAGCTTCGGCGGTGGCGCTCGCCGGCGCGGTGCTGGAGACGGCATAGGCAAGGTGCACCGGGGCGGAGGCAGCATGCAGGTGGAGGTGCTCTCCGGCGAGGTACTTGGCGGGGCGACAGGGTTTTCCATGGCGGGTCCTGAGACGGCGAGGGTGGAGGTGCTCGGGAGTCGGGGATGCGGGAGCTGCTCTAGATTGAGAGGAGGGGATCTGGGGTTGTGTGTGGTTGGCTTGGGTGAGATCCCGAGGGGAAAACGAAGAGGAGAAAAGGTCGAGGTTTTTGCGGCGGCGGATTCCGAGAGAGAGTGGCAGCGGCGCTAGGGTAGAATCCCTAGAAATTAGGTGGTTTGTCTAGATATATATAGTAGGTGGGTTTGACTTAGGGTATATCGTCCCTCCGATCGTAATCGGACGCTCGAGCATAAATAGCATAGGAGAGTCCAATGAGAAATTGATGATGATTTACGGATGTTAGGGGATGATCCGGACCCATCGGTAACAACAACCCGAGTCCGGTTCGGGACTGCTGTCGGATGCGCGCGAGGGGTGGTCTGAGAGGGGTCAACAAAGACAAAGTGTCTGACAAAAGGCACCAGAGAAGACAAGAGAGAAATGAAGAGCAAGGTTGGTCTCGGAACGGTCAACAAAAGCAAGGGGGACGCGGCAGCTACGAGCGGATGCAGGTTTGCAAAACAACGACGGCAACCAGTGCCGATGCAATGCGGATGATGCGATGATGAATGCAACAAACAAAAATAAAACACACGGCGAACATGAAATATATGGAAGTCTTCTAGAGCGTCGGTCTCGGGGCGTTACAACACTCCACCACTACGAGAGGATCTCGTCCCGAGATCTAAGATGGCACCGTAGAAAAACGAAAGAGGAAGAGGTAAAACAATGTTGCTTCTTTGACAAACAAGTGAAACCACGAACCTTAAAGGTTGAAGAAAATGAAAGAAAGAAAACAACGAAGATGAACAAAGTTGGAAACACTCCGTTAGAAAAGAGGAACAAGGAACATCACGAGAACCTTGTAGGTTGAAAGACATGGAAATAAGAGCTTCGCGAACGAAAAGAATATGACCACCTCGGTATAATGAGATAGTCAAGGAAGAAGAATGACAGAATTTGGACAACACTCCGGTAGGAAAGAGAAAAAAACTTGATAAGATGAGACGATATTGAAGAGATGATACAACACTCCGGTTGGAAATGGAGGAATAGAATTTGAACTTGGCAAAATGAAAGCACTTGGATGAGACTCCGGTTAAAAGAGGAATGATAAACATAACACTCCGGTTAAATGGATAAGCACGAAAAAAACATGATCTTTACAAAACGAGGTGATGGGTGAAAAGAGCAACATCGCAATGCCTCCGAAAACAATGCATGATAGTTAGATAGTTGGAATGAATAGAACGAAGAATGAAACCAACATCTCCTACCATAAATGAATTTGAAAGAGCATCCTTACGAACTAGGATGGAACGGAGTTGTTTGAAAAACAAAAATGGTAAGGATAAGCTTGTTGTGGGCTTATGGAAACAACTCAAAGCTTAGAGGTGAATACATGCCACTACGGAAAACAATTGATTGCTTGAGAGCAACACGGAGATGAAAACTTGATTCACCGAGAGAATAGTAGAAAAACTTGGATCATTGATAAGCACCACGAATAGCAACATTCCCAATGGAAGGCTTTAGGTGAAATATAACCCAAGATAACTACAATGAAGAAACGATGGGTTTAATTATCTCATTCTTGACAACATGTGAATCATGAACCACGGAGAGAGGTTGTCAAGAGTGATATAACACCACCTCAAAATAAGGTAGAAAGAATTGCACTTCGGAATGCAAGAAGAAGAATACTTGAGCTCCTCAAAACAAAACATGTGTTGAGCACCATGTTTAATTTTGAGTATAGCTCGGCGGATCATAACTTCGAGAAAAATCTTGAAGAACAAATGAAGAATGAAAAGAATCCTTAACAAACCACCATGTAGAGCCTCCATGAAGAACTCCGGTAATGAAAGGATGATAAAAATAAAGAGAAGTTGAAAACACAAGGTGAAGCCTTGCGATGATTTAGATGGAGCTTCGCGACAAGATAATGCGGAAAACTTGGAACTCCGGAAAAGAAAAAGATGAAGCATCTCGAACCGAGAAATGTGACATGATGAACAACTCTGGAAAGAAGAAACTAGATCACTTGGATGAAACCATAATAAGAATTACGTTATGCATAACCTTCACCAATTTAAATTGATGACAAGCAACGGATTTGGCATACTACTTATTCTCGTAGAAAGGATTAAGATAGATATGGCACAAACTTGGGAAAAACTTGAACAAACCACCGGTAGGATTTGGAAACAAAGAATGAATTGATGTGATAACCAAGGAAGGGAATTCTTGAACGAACCACCGTAAGAATTGAAAATGAACGAACAAAAGATAAAGAAACACCGGGAAGAATTAGAGAAAAAAAACGCGAAGACACTTGAGAGAATTTAGATACAAGTGAACGCAGAGATCGCGAGCTGATTAGATAATACTTGAATGATGCACCGGTATGATTTGGAGAACGAGAGCTGAAAGATGAGAATGAAGAATTATGAGATGATGGGCTCCGGAGAATCAAACTGAAAAAAACTTCTGAAATGCTCCAGATGGGTGAAAAGAATTCTCACAATCAAAACAATTTTGAGAGGATGGCAACAAGTTAGAACCACGCATCTTGAAGAGAATGGAGCAAGATTTAAGAGAAACTCTTCTTCGGTCTTCAAATGCTGAGAATGACGAGGAGAAAGACCACCAAATTGTTGAGAGACTCCGGAAGGATTAAAAGAGGAAATGTTGAGCCAAAGATGAAAAGAGTTTGAAAGATTTTGGAGAAAGACATAACTGATGAAAATTCATTCTTACATCAAACTTTGAAAAGAATTTCAGAAGCTCCGGGAAAATTAGAAGAGTCAGGTAAGATCCTGGGAAAAGACCTGTGGGTTAGGGCCCACTCAAAAGATACACCGTTAAACGATTTAAAAGAGAGACGCGCCGGTTGAATTAAATAGCTTGAATGAGATAACAACCTCGAGATAGCTTGAACGGATCTTGACTGAAAAGACGAGCCTCCTGAGATATCTTCAGCACCCGAGAACAAATGAATAGCGATAGGTGAAAGATTAAGAGGTGCACCGGTATGAGAAAGCATTTGAAACGAGGAAAAGGATATGATCGACAAAGCTAGAATTGAATCCACCGGAGAAAATATGAGGATGAAGAATGATAAACTCGAAGCTTCCTTTAGCATCTTCATGAGAATCACTGGATAAGAGCATTGAAAGAAAAGAATGAAGAGACTTCCCACAAATAAAAGGATACATGATTAAGAAATCTGAGTCCTTGAAGAAAAAGGGTGGCAGGGCGCGAAAACAAAGGCAACTTGGGGACGGGTGAAACGGATACCGTTAAGAAAAACTTAGAATTTATCTTGCGGTTGTTGAAATGATCGGATCCACTTAAAGTGAAGCACGCCGGTTGGAAAAGAATTAACATGACAACCTCGATGATCAAGAAGGATTAGTATTCACATAGCAATATGAGAACACCGTTTAGGGAAGGTATGGATCAACACTTGACATCGAAGCAACTCGAATACCACAAATAAAACAAAACGAAGGATTTGGCTTGAAGAATAAGCCGGAACAAATACATATGATAGAGATTTACCCAATCCCATATCATGCATCTGTCGGAAAGATATTCTAGGAGCTACTTGAATTCCCACCTATAAACTCCTGAAACTTTCTGGTTATGCAATCTGGTGTTGGGGATACAGGGGACACAAAATATATCACCCAAACTAACAATACCTAGATCCAGCTATATCCATCCTTCAACACATAACCAAGAAAATTCCGGAAATCGTGTACTTCAACCTTCGAAAAGCATCCGTTATACAAGCTATGGCAATACTCCCGAACTCCCCAGTACTAGATGGCGTCAAGGTTATCTCACCAACAACTGCATAAAAGAGATTTTCGATGTCGGCAAAACTCAGGTATTCCAGAACTGCAACGATAAAATTGTGACGACAACACCTTGGAGCTCAACTCCCCGGGACACTGCCACAACCCCTAAATGTCAGGAGGCACCAAGAACAATGTTCTCGTCACAAAACCATCGGAACGATTCCAAGATACCCACGTGATCCTAAAAAAAATTTAGTGAAATTTGAGGAGAGGAAAGTCAAACCGTCTACGTCAGGGGGCCTCACCAGAGCGACGAAGGGACTGAGGAGTAAAAAGAATCCTACTCTCCGATATACATAATCCTAAGACTCAAAACATTTTTTTCTAGAATCAACAAAGTCAGCGATTCAATCAAGCAGGGGGCTCCTAAGTCGGGGATGGCTCTGATTACCAACTTGTAATGCCCTCGATGCGGCTATATCTCCCACGTGTCGAAGCACGACTTAGAGGCATAACCGCATTGAAAGCAATGTCGCAAGTGAGGTAATCTTCACACAACCCATGTAATTCATAAGGGAAAGAGATAGATAGTTGGCTTACAATCGCCACTTCACGCAATACATGAGTAAAGCATTACATCAAACAGATACAATCAAGGTCCGACTACGGAACCAAAATAAAAGAAGACTACCCCAAATGCTACACAGATCCCCGATCGTCCCAACTGGGCTCCACTACTGATCAACTGAAATGAAACAACCCAATGAACAAGATCTTCATCGAGCTCCTCCTTGAGCTCGGGTGCGACACCTGGACAGTTTCATCGGCACCTGCAAACTGGTTTTGGAAGTATCTGTGAGTCACGGGGACTCAGCAATCTCACACCCGCGAGATCAAGACTATTTAAGCTTAAAGGTAGGGCAGGGTAGTGAGGTGGAGCTACAGCAAGCGACTAGCAAATATAGTGGCTAACATACGGAAAAGAGAGCGAGAAGAGGAGGCAAAAGCATGGTCGAACAACTATGATCAAGAAGTGATCCTAGAACAACCTACGTCAAGCATAACTCCAACACCGTGTTCACTTCCCGGACTCCGCCGAGAAGAGACCATCACGGTTACACACGCGGTTGATGTATTTTAATTAAGATCACCTTCGGGTTTTCTACAACCGGACATTAACAAATTCCCATCTGCCACATAACCGCGGGCACAGCTTTCGAAAGTTCAAACCCTGCAGGGGTGTCCCAACTTAGCCCATTATAAGCTCTCGCGATCAACGAAGGATATTCCTTCTCCCCGGGAAGACCCGATCAGTCTCGGAATCCCGGCTACAAGACATTTCGACAATAATAAAACAAGACCAGCAAGACCGCCCGATGCGCCGACAATCCCGATAGGAGCTGCACATATCTCGTTCTCAGGGCAACACCGGATGAACACTACGTACGGCAACCGACGATACCCCAAGTTGCCTAGGGGCGGCACCGCAAGTGGCTCTAGTTTGGACCAACACTTAGACAAGCATTGGCCCGGGTGCTAAATAAAGATGAACCTCGAGAGAGCGACTCCCAAGGGAAAAGTAGGTGGTGGTGAGGCAAATGTAAAACCAATGTTGGGCCTTGCTGGAAAAGCTTTATTCAAAGCGAACTGTCAAGGGGGTCCCATAAATCACCCAACCGCGTTAGGGACGCAAAATCCGGGAACATAATACCGATCTGACGGAAACTAGGGCGGCAAGAGTGGAACAAAACACCAGGCATAAGGCCGAGCCTTCCACCCTTTACCAAGTATATAGATGCATTAATTAAATAAGATATATTGTGATATCCCAACAAGTAAACATGTTCCAACAAGGAACAACATCTCCGTGTTCCAACAAGGAACAAACTTCATCTTCACCTGCAACTAACAATGCTATAAGAGGGGCTGAGCAAAGCGGTAACATAGCCAAACAACGGTTTGCTAGGAAAGGATGGTTAGAGGCTTGACATGGCAATATGGGAGGCATGATAAGCAAGTGGTAGGTATCGCAGCATAGGCATAGCAAAAGAGCGAGCAACTAGCAAGCAAAGATAGAAGTGATTTCGAGGGTATGGTCATCTTGCCTGAAATCCCGCAAGGAAGAAGAACGAGTCCATGAAGAAGACAAACGGACGTAGTCGAACGAATCCTCACAACTCCGGAACGAAACCGAAGCAAACGAGAGGAACAACCCGGAAAGAAACAAACAACATAGTAAACAATCGTCACATAAACATGGCATGATGCACAATCAAGTATGATGCATGTCCGGTTTAATGAAGCATGGCATGGCAAAGAGCACAAGCAATCCTACAAATTAAGTGGAGCTCAATATGCAACGAGTTGCATATTGACGAGAGACCACATCAATTATTTAGTTCTCTCTCGGTTATGTACCCAACAATATTAAAAGTGATTAAACATGGCAAGGGGTGAAGCATCTGAAAAACTACCTATCTAGGCAAATTTAAATGAGGCCGGAACAACAAACAATAATTCCGGAAAATCCTCATGTGCATATTTATGGATTTGTTACTGTTCTGCCCTAAACCATATTTTATTTTTGGTAACCAGGAAAATAAAGTGCAATAAGTTAATATATGCATTTTTCTACCCCATTTACATATAAAGTTTGTTAAAATCGGAGTTACAGTTATTTAGTTATGAAATAAATCATTTTAACATGTCATATAGCAAAATAAAGCAAACAGCAGGTTTAAACATTTTAAACAAGGATGAAAACAACATATTATTAATCTACACAAAATTCTAAGCATTTTACATATAAAGTTTGTTTTAATCCGATGCATGGTTTGTTAGTTATTATATGCATGAACATCAAGGGGTTTTCTGAAAACTGGCGTTCTTTGGATTATTAGGCAAATTCGCAGACAGGAAAAAAACATGCACTGGGCTGAATCTGGTGCGCTACTGGGCTGAACAGGAAGGGCTGTGGGGAGCTCACCCATGGGCCAAGCCCAGCTGGGGAGGAGGAGGCCCAAACGGCGCAGATCTGGGCCTCGGGCGAGCTTGCGGCCCAGGAGGCTGGCCACGCTGGCGCTTGAACGTGTCAACGGGGATGAGCGAGCTCCTCTGCTCGTCAGGAAGCAGAGCAGCGGCGGCTCAAGCAGGAGGTCAGGGATGGACGGGTTCATGGCGGAGGCGGCGAGATCCAGCGGTCCCCGGCCGGATCTGGCGCGGAATCGACGGCGAGGACCTGCGTGGGAGCTCCACGAGGGCAGTGGCAGCTGCTATTACCTGAAGAAAAGAGAGAGAGAGATTCAGAGAGGGATCAGGGAAAGGAGAAGGACGAGAAGGAAACAGAGGGGGGACGCGGCTGTCCTGCTGGTTCTGGTCGCCGGCTGCGGAGCTGGGCTGGAGAGGCACGGCGCGGAACGACGGATGGAAAGAAGAGGCCGGCCATGGTGCTCGATGGTGAAGGGATGAAGCAGCTTCGGCGGTGGCGCTCGCCGGCGCGGTGCTGGAGACGGCAGAGGCAAGGTGCACCGGGGCGGAGGCAGCATGCAGGTGGAGGTGCTCTCCGGCGAGGTACTTGGCGGGGCGACGGGGTTTTCCATGGCGGGTCCTGAGACGGCGAGGGTGGAGGTGCTCGGGAGTCGGGGATGCGGGAGCTACTCTAGATCGAGAGGAGGGGATCTGGGGTTGTGTGAGGTTGGCTTGGGTGAGATCCTGAGGGGAAAACGAAGATGAGACAAGGTCGAGGTTTTTGCGGCGGCGGATTCCGAGAGAGAGTGGCAGCGGCGCTAGGGTAGGATCCCTTGAAATTAGGTGGTTTGTCTAGATATATATAGTAGGTGGGTTTGACTTAGGGTATATCGTCCCTCCGATCGTAATCGAACGCTCGAGAATAAATAGCATAGGAGAGTCCAATGGGAAATCGATGATGATTTACGGATGTTAGGGGATGATCCGGACCCATCGGTAACAACAACCCGAGTCGGGTTCGGGACAGCTTTCGGATGAGCGCGAGGGGTGGTCTGAGAGGGGTCAAGAAAGACAAAGTGTCTGACAAAAGGCACCAGAGAAGACAAGAGAGAAACAAAGAGCAAGGTTGGTCTCGGAACGGTCAACAAAAGCAAGGGGGACGCGGCAACTACGAGCGGATGCAGGTTTGCAAAACAACGACGGCAACCAGTGCCGATGCAACGCGGATGATGCGATGATGAATGCAACAAACAAAAATAAAACACATGGCGAACACGAAATATATGGAAGTCTTCTAGAGCGTCGGTCTCGGGGCATTACAATACCATAGGCTAGCTTCTAGGGTTTAGCCTCCTTGATCTCGTGGTAGATCTACTCTTGTACTACCCATATCATCAATATTAATCAAGCAAGACGTAGGTTTTACCTCCATCTAGAGGGCCCGAACCTGGGTAAAACATCGTGTCCCTTGTCTCCTATTACCATCCAACTAGATGCACAGTTCGGGACCCCCTACCCGAGATCCGCCGGTTTTGACACCGACAATGGGCCTCGTGATTTCTCAGCTTATTAGTCATTATTACTGCCTATACTCGTTGCCCATATATAATAATCACGTGGTAGTACAGTAGTGGGCTATACTTTTGATAATCATGCTCGAAGAGAAGAGGTGCACACACCCACACATGTAGTGTACTAGTAGCACTCTTTGCGTCTCTTGCGTCTTCCCCAACCACACACATGACACGATGGAGCTCATTTCTGTAAGATGATGCAGATAATTTGACGCGTCTAGTAGTAGTTACTCACTTATAAATAATGGAGGGTCGGGAACCACGCATGAACGGTGTCGCGTCATTTATAAATAAAGTTTTTTTCTACAGTGGCACATACGCAATATAAATAGGTTCATATGGAGAGAAAAGGAAACCGCTCCACTATATACATAGCCAAGACGAGCCTACACGGTTGCTTGCTGGGGTTGCTCTCTTCACACTCTCTCGCACAAAATGACTGTGGCCACATCTCTAACATCCCGGCGGATCATGCCCGCCGGGGGAAGGGGTGGATGCTTAGTATAGATGCGGTCACCGTCGCTGACAGCGAAAACCCACTATCGGCACGTCCCGATCAGGGGTCCCCGTCGTTCTCTCTCACAGAGCCGGTGAGGTTGCCTTCGTCCCTTGCTCACTGCCACGACGTGGGTAGTTCCCGCCTCCCACCGCCCTCCTCTAGGTTGAGCTACGTCCCGACATCCCTCACGCACAACTTCCTTTACAACCGGCTTGCACCACTGCTCCAGCTGCCCACATCACTGCATGTGGATATTTCTCTACTTCTTTGCCCCGCACATACCTCTACTGGCTTCTACATATTGTATTTGTGATAGTTTATGTCTGGGGAGGAGCTGCCCCTCACCAGGAAGCCGGTGCGCGATGTCGTTAGACAAGTATCCGACCTTCCTCAGTTTTCTGACGTGTCCCTCCGTGACGGAGGAGACCATCCACTTGCCTCCCCCTCCGGACATGACTGGGGAAGGTCGAGGTGGGGAATGCGGGCTTGGGAGCTAGAGCTCGAGTGCGCGGAAGATGGATAGGCAAAGGAGGAAGAAGGCGTAGGTGAAAAGGTGGATCCTTATCTCCATATATGGGCGGATACGGCTATGCGTCCCCACCGGCCTGATAAAACTCGCTTATCTCCCAAGCGCCGTAATCAATGGCGCGGTTGGGTTACCCACGTCCGTATTGATGAGAATCCCGTAAATAAAGGGGACACGATCTCTTCTTTGACAAGACGTGCCAAGGAAACCGCCTCGCGAAACGCGCTAAGGTGGGGGAGTAACAACGATTCGAATAAAGGCTTGGCCATAGTGTGATGTCACGCTACGGAATACGTCAGCAGATTAGGTTTGTGTAAATATTATTCTCTCTATGGCAATATGTGGAAACTTATTTTGCAGAGCCGGACACTATCCTTTGTGTTCAAAATCTTCTATGAAGTACTTGGAGGAGGAACCCGCCTTGCAATGCTGAAGACAATCTGCGCGCCGGACTCGTCATCATTGAAGCCTGGTTCAGGGGCTACTGAGGGAGTCCTGGATTAGGGGGTGTCCGGATAGCCGGACTATACCTTCAGCCGGACTCCTGGACTATGAAGATACAATATTGAAGACTTCGTCCCATGTCCGGAAGGGACTTTCCTTGGCGTGGAAGGCAAGCTTGGCGATACGGATATGTAGATCTCCTACCATTGTAACCGACTTTGTGTAACCCTAACCCTCTCCGGTGTCTATATAAATCGGAGGGTTTTAGTCCGTAGGACATAACAACAATCATACCATAGGCTAGCTTCTAGGGTTTAGCCTCCTTGATCTCGTGGTAGATCTACTCTTGTACTACCCATATCATCAATATTAATCAAGCAAGACGTAGGGTTTTACCTCCATCTAGAGGGACCAAACCTGGGTAAAACATCGTGTCCCTTGTCTCCTATTACCATCCGCCTAGACGCACAGTTCGGGACCCCCTACCCGAGATTCGCCGGTTTTGACACCGACAATGGGCCTCGTGATTTCTCAGCTTATTAGTCATTATTACTGCCTATACTCTTTGCCCATATATAATAACCGCGTGGTAGTACAGTAGTGGTCTATACTTTTGATAACCATGCTCGAAGAGAAGAGGTGCACACACCCACACATGTAGTGTGCTAGTAGCACTCTTTGCGTCTCTTGCGTCTTCCCCAACCACACACATGACACTGTGGAGCTCATTTCTGTAAGATGATGCAGATAATTTGACGCGTCTAGTAGTAGTTACTCACTTATAAATAATGGAGGGTCGGGAACCACGCTTGAACAGTGTCGCGTCATTTATAAATAAAGTTTTTTTCTTCAGTGGCACATACGCAATATAAATAGGTTCATATGGAGAGACAAGGAAACTGCTCCACTATATACATAGCCAAGACGAGCCTACACGGTTGCTTGCTGGGGTTGCTCTCTTCACACTCTCTCGCACAAAACGACTGTGGCCACATCTCTAACATCCCGGCGGATCATGCCCGCCAGGGGAAGGGGTGGATGCTTAGTATAGATGCGGTCACCGTCGCTGATAGCGAAAACCCACTATCGACACGTCCCGATCAGGGGTCCCCGTCGTTCTCTCTCACAAAGCCGATGAGGTTGCCTTCGTCCCTTGCTCACTGCCACGACGTGGGTAGTTGCCACCTCCCACTGCCCTCCTCTAGGTTGAGCTACGTCCCGACATCCCTCAGGTACAATTTCCTTTACAGCCGGCTTGCACCGCTGCTCCAGCTGCCCACATCACTCCATGTGGATATTTCTCTACTTCTTTGCCCCGCACATACCTCTACTGGCTTCTACATACTAGCTTCTACATAATCTTATTCTAATCACGCTTCTTCAATTTCTTTGCCACAGGGATGCTCATCTCGATTTTCGTGAAAATGCACAAAATGATCCGATGGTCAAAGGGTTGCAAACTTCATTTCTTCAGAAAATCCAACGTTGCCAACAAATTAAAGCCTGGTTAGGGTTTACTGTTCAAGGGCTAGGGACTGCATGGATCATTTTTTCTTTAGTTGTCTCTGTTCCAAAATAAGTGTCAACTTTAGTAGTAGTACAACTTTGTACTAAAGTTTGCATAAAGTTGAGGCACTTATTTTGGAACGGAGGGAGTACATATTGGCTATGATCTGTCAATCATTGAGATGCAATAGCATGCATGTTAGTCTACTTTGTATTTGATGAAATGTTGCAATGGGCAACCTTGGACGCAAGATACATGAAACACAAGCTGGAAGCTTCATAGCATTCTCCAAATTTATCTCGCTGATAAATTACAGTACATACTATACTAGTACTATGTAAATAGTTAGGTGTCGCACGGTGTCAAGAAAATATGGTGATAATGTGAGGTGGGCCATGTAATCACTGAGCCTGCGTGTTTTCACTACTCCCGCACTCCTCCGCTGTAAGAGAGAAAATTGTAATCTAGTAGTACCTCCTTTCGCCGAAAGCATGGGACATCCAGCAGTCCTACCACCTTAGAAATACTGACTAATGAGTTGTCAACTCAGATAGACCCTACAGTAAGTTGGACGGACGAAGCAACCATCACTCTTGAATCCGCTTCTCTCTTCAACGCAGGCGCCAGTGAGAGGTCGCGTCCACTTTGCCCAGGCATGAATGCGGCACCGATTCTTTGGAGCGACGCTAACCGTTTTGGGCGGGAAGCGCGCGCGGGCGATGGAGGGGCTTTGGGTGGGCTAGGCTGGTCAGGAGCGGGCGTGGCAGCGGTCCGCCTGCCCCGACCGGACGCCCAGAAACGAGAGGATGCACTGACTCTCATGGCTAAATCATACACTACACACAATCTCTTGTTGGAGTAGGTTGATGTGTCGCTCTCTCTAACACGGACATGTTGTTAAACACACACACACACACACACACACACACACACACGCGCGCGCGCGCGCTCGCACACACGCACACGCACACACAGGTTCATAGAATAGGAATATCCTGCGAGTTACTTAGGGAGCATTTGGATCCTTAGCAACAACAGTTTATAGCCTAGTCGGGAAAGGTTAGGCGTTTGGAACTGTTAAAATATGTTAGCTTTTGTGGGCCAGCTAGCTTGGGTGGGCTAGAAAAACCTTGCTAGCTCAGGAGAGCCAGATCGGCTTGCTTCCAACGGCAAACTTCGCGTACTACCTCTGTCCTGGTTTATTGGTCCCCATTGTATTTCGTGTCAAATTTTGACCATAGATTGAACTAAAAAAATGTTCATGCATGTCACAAAAAATTATATTAATTTGTATTTCGGGCGTACAAACATTTTTCTTATTAATTTTTTTGTTTCGCCCTCTGACTGGTGGGACCCAACGTACTACGTGGAGAGAGGTAAGGTACTAAGGCTGCATTATTTCTGTACTACCAACACTGCTTTAAATCCCAAAAGACCTTACCACCAAAGCCACATGACACGATTATGATTTAAATCCCAATTACTCCCACGCAAAAAAACACGGCATGCTTGTCACACGAATGCAGGAATGTGTAAAAGGTTACTTTCCACTTGTTAAACATAACGTGAGGGTGGTGTAGCTGGTTAGTCTGTTTGCTCATCAAACTTGAGGTCTTGGGTTCGATAACCACACTTGAGCATAATTGTTTTTGTTTGACTTCTTTCTTCCACCCAATGACAGGTAGGCCCCGCATGACAGAGAGAGAAAGTGATCTGGGGCGGTGTCAGGAGGATTCTTTGACTGGTCAAAATGGATGGATACGGAGCTATACAATCTCGGCCTCGGCGCTTGTTTTCTAGGGTTTGCACTCTTCACACACTCTCTCCACTATATATATACACGCTGGAGCCTCAACGCTTGTAGTTGCTCTCTTCACACTCTATCACCCTCTCTAGATCTAAACAAGACTTTGTTGGCCTCTCTCTCTCTCTCTCCCCTCACTGCTGGACAAAGAGCCGGCAGGATCCGTTTGCCGGGAAGGTATGGAGGCTTAACGCTGTCGCCGTCGGCGAGGGAGGGAATCCACTACCGGCGCAACTGTTCTCTTTCACCCAGCGGCAGCGCGGGAGGGCCTCTGACCCCTTCTTCCTCGTCGTTGTACATAGTGTGGACAGAACAGCCTCCGGTCGCCCACCAAACCACACACCAAGAACCTTAAGATATAATTTACTTATTCCACATGCATTGTTGTAGCTGCATGTGGGCTTTTTCCGCTTCCGCACTCGAATCTTGGTGTTGGCTCAAAAAGGAAAGTAATGGGGAAAGTTGTATAGCATGAATCTAGGACCTGGTTCAAAGAGAAAAGGAATGTGGGGAAGTAATGGGGAAAGTTGTATAGCATCAATCTAGGACGTGGTTCAAAAAGGAAAGAATGGGGGAATGTAGTGGGGAAAGTTGTATAGCATGAATCTAGGACATGGTTCAAAGAGGAAAGGAAGGGGGAAAGTACTAGTACAGACTAGCTATCCAGCACCTACGTTGGTCAAAAAGGGAAAACAATGACAAACGCAGTACGCACATCTGTAATGAACTGATCTTTTTGTTTTGGGGAACAAGGCTGTAGAGTTTCAGCAGTACTAGATTTGCTACGCTCACATAGGGAAACGTGTCTAAAGATAACTAAACCGGGACCAACACAAATATGCTCCTTTATCGTTTGTTCTTTGTTGCAACAGAATATGCATCACCCCTTCATACATCGGTGGATGCACATGGTGATGGTGAGTCCATTGTCCTGTGCAACTCTTTAGCTGTTGTTAATCTAATAATGCTGCTGGAAAATTGATGGAATGCCACCGTTAAAAGGAAATTACATGTTTAACGAATTTTATTGTTAATATAATCTCTCTGTTAATATGAATCAATGCCACCGTTTGAGAAATGCTAATGTCTTGCTTTATTTCCCAATTAGATGAGTTAGATGCTTCTTTTTATTGGCTTCTATGTCATCCACGGTTATTGACTACTTGTTGTTTCCTTTGCATCTCTGTGTAAACAGGGTTATCTACTTCACCTTGTTGCTATTGTGACCTTTTGTTGCACTACACAAAACACTTTTGTTTTAAGAGTGTTTTGTGCAGTTCAACCAAAATGTCACACCGACAACGTTGCTTGATTGCTTGATCTTTGTGGAACTAGACAAGAGGAGATCTTACTTCCTATCCGTGTTGGCAAATTTGGTTCCGATCTTCTTCTTGTGAGTTGTTTGAATTCCATGTCATGAGAGGTCAGTACTAGCCTTCTTTCACATGATTATGCAGTGTGGTTTCATATGTTGTGCTACTTATACGGTAATGTTGCTTGATTTTAGTGAACTGCACAAATGGAGACAAGACTTCCAATCTGTATGTACACCGTAATATCCCATTGAGGTAAGATAAGGATATTGCACAACTTTTGGCCTGTATTTTGCAACTTTCATCAGAAAATTAATGTCGTTGTTTAGTGCTATACTTGTGCTCCCTAATTGGACATGCCAAATCTTACATTGAAGGCGAAGCTTGTCTGTTATTGAACCAAGTGATGAAGGGGAAGAACAAGCGGAAGAAAAACAAAACTCAACTCCCGGTGCTCTAATGAAGCACTGGAACTGTGATGACACAAGTAATGATATAGTTTTTCATCTTAATTTATTGCTATGGCTGGAATGAGCAATTGTTTTGCCACTGATTTGATGCCACTCTTAATGTAATATGTAATTATCTCTACTTGTGCAAACAGGGATCTTCTTTGAAGATACCATATATTTTAGTGGAACTGCACAAGAAGATGTTGGAAACATTAAACTAATCGAGGAGTATATAGTAAGCATGGCAACCACAGTAGATAACAACAGATGGCTCCCGAGAAGTGCTTGATCTGTATGCTCTACACAACAAGCCTCCTGACAAAGGTTGTTAACTCGCCCATGGATTTTATCCATATGATTGAGCTTTGTCATCTCTATTGGTGTTGTGCTACTGTTTAGATACTGTCATGAGAAAGTGGTATTGTCCTTGAGAAGTGCTTCATCTGTGTTGTTTTAAATATTTCCTTTCCTTTTTTTCGAGCAAACAGGGATGCTAGTGAAGGAAATGTGCCCTAGAGGCAATAATAAAGTTGTTATTTATATTTCCTTATATCATGATAAATGTTTATTATTCATGCTAGAATTGTATTAACCGGAAACTTAGTACATGTGTGAATACATAGACAAACAGAGTGTCACTAGTATGCCTCTACTTGACTAGCTCGTTAATCAAAGATGTTAAGTTTCCTAGCCATGGACAAAGAGTTGTCATTTGATAAACGGGATCACATCATTAGAGAATGATGTGATTCACTTGACCCATCTGTTAGCATAGCACGATTATCGTTTAGTTTGTTGCTATTGCTTTCTTCATAACTTATACATGTTCCTATGACTATGAGATTATGCAACTCCCGAATACCGAAGGAATACTTAGTGTGCTATCAAATGTCACAACGTAACTGGGTGATTATGAAGATGCTCTACAGGTGTCTCCGATGGTGTTTGTTGAGTTGGCATAGATTGAGATTAGGATTTGTCATTCCGAGTATCGGAGAGGTATCTCTAGGCCCTCTCGGTAATGCACATCACAATAAGCCTTGCAAGCATTGTGACTAATGAGTTAGTTGCGGGATGATGCATTACGGAACGAGTAGAGAGACTTGCCGGTAATGAGATTGAACTAGGTATTGAGATACCGACGATCGAATCTTGGGAAAGTAACATACCGATGACAAAGGGAACAACGCATGTTGTTATGCGGTTTGATCGATAAAGATCTTCGTAGAATATGTAGGAACCAATATGAGCATCCAGGTTCCGCTAGTGGTTATTGACCGGAGATGAGTCTCGATGATGTCTACATAGTTCTCGAACCCGTAGGGTCCGCATGCTTAACGTTCGGTGACGATCGATATTATGAGTTTATATGTTTTGATGTACCGAAGGTTGTTCGGAGTCCCGGATATGATCATGGACATGACGAGGAGTCTCGAAATGGCCGAGACATAAAGATCAATATATTGGATGACTATGTTTGGACATTGGAATGGTTCCGAGTGAGTTCGGGCATTTACCGGAGTACCGGGGATTACCGGAACCCCCGGGGAGTATATGGGCCCTAATGGGCTTTAGTGGAGAGAGAGAGAGGGGCGTCCAGGGCAGTCCACGCGCCCTCTCCGCCTTGGGTCCGAATTGGACTAGGAAGGGGGGCGGCGCCCCCCTTTCCTTCTCCCTCTCTCCCCCTTCCTTCTCTCCTACTCCAACTACGAAAAGCGGGGAATCCTACTCCTGGTGGGAGTAGGACTCCTCCCAGGGCAAGCCATAGTAGAGGGCCGGCCGTCCCCCTCCTCCACTCCTTTATATATAGGGGAGGGGGCACCCCATAGACACACAAGTTGATCTCTTAGCCGTGTGCGGTGCCCCCCTCCATAGATTTCCACCTCGGTCATATCATTGCGGTGCTTAGGCTAAGCCCTTTGTCGGTAACTTCATCATCACCATCATCACACCAACGTGCTAACGAAGCTCTCCCTCGACACTCAACTGGATCGAGAATTCATGGGACGCCACCAAGCCGAACATGTGCAGATCACGGAGGTGCCGTATTTTCGGTAATAGGATCGGTTAGATCGTGAAGACGTACGACTACATCAACCGCTTTGTCATAACGCTTCCGCTTACGGACTACGAGGGTACGTGGACTACACTCTCCCCTCTCGTTGCTATGCATCACCATGATAGATCTTGCGTGTGCGTAGGAATTTTTTTGAAATTACTGCGTTCCCCAACAGTGGCATCAGAGCCAGGTTTATGCGTAGATGTTATATGTATGAGTAGAACACAAAGAGTTGTGGGCGATAATAGTCATACTGCTTACAAGCATGTCATACTTTGATTCGGCGGTATTGTTGGATGAAGCGGCTCAGACCGACATTACGTGTACGCTTACGCAAGACTGGTTCTACCGACGTGCTTCGCACACAGGTGGCTAGTGGGTGTTAGTTTCTCCAACTTTAGTCAAATTGAGAGTGGCTACTCTTGGTCCTTGTTAAAGGTTAAAACAACACACTTTACGAAAAATCGTTGTGGTTTTTGATGCGTAGGTAAGAACGGTTCTTGCTCAGCCCGTAGCAACCACGTAAAACTTGCAACAAGAAAGTAGAGGATGTCTAACTTGTTTTTGCACGGCATGTTGTGATGTGATATGGTCAAGACATGATGCTAAATTTTATTGTATGAGATGATCATGTTTTCTAACAGAGTTATCGGCAACTGGCAGGAGCCATATGGTCGTCGCTTTATTATATGAAATGCAATCTCCATGTAATTGATTTACGTTATCACTAAGATGTAGCGATAGTTGTAGAAGAAATAGTTGGCAAGACAACAACGATGCTTCGTTGGAGATCAAGGTGTCAAGCCGGTGACGATGGTGATCATGACGGTGCTTTGGAGATGGAGATCAAATGCACAAGATGATGATGGCCATATCATATCACTTATATTGATTGCATGTGATGTTTATCCTTTATGCATCTTATTTTGCTTAGTTCGACGGTAGCATTATAATATGATCTCTCACTAAATTTCAAGGTGTAAGTGTTCTCCCTGAGTATGCACCATTGCTACAGTTCGTCGTGCTGAGACTGTAAGTGCATCTAGTGCCCCTTAGTGATTTTGGTGTATTGAAGACTTATAGGTTAAGGGACTGATGCGTTTGTGAGTGTACACAGGTCTATAAGTCTATGAGGAGTTTTATATTTACAAAGAAAATCGACTCCTAAAAATGAATGTCTTCTACTGAAGTCTCTGGATTTCTGAAGAATTTCTGAATACTTTGAAAGTGAAGAAATTGGTGTCACCATGAAGACTTGGTATTCATGCGAGGAACATGAAGCATGAAGACTTTTGTTTTTGTAGTTTCATTTTATGTTTCTTGAGTCATAGGAAACACCGTACTGTTAAAGGGGGTCGAGGAAATACTAAGGAAAAAATTTCAAGTGATGCTCATCTCAAAATCCTACACCTACCAATCCCTTCGAGTGAAGCCATTGGAAATCTCATATAGTTCAATCAATTTCTCAGTGACAGAGACGAAGTACTTCTGGTCTCTGAGGAATTTGGTCTGACTGAGGAGTTAGGAATTCACCAGTGCAGATTGCCTACAAGTGAGGAACATGATAGCCGTGAGGAATTTGATAGTCAAATTTCCAACCGTTGTTGTGCTATGTGCCAGCTGTCCCAAAATACCTACCTGATGACCCACAAGTATAGGGGATCTATCATAGTCCTTTCGATAAGTAAGAGTGTCAAACCCAACGAGGAGCAGAAGGAAATGATAAGCGGTTTTCAGCAAGGTATTCTCTGCAAGTACTGAAATAAGTGGTAACAGATAGTTTTGTGACAAGATAAATTGTAACGAGCAACAAGTAACAAAAGTAAATAAAGTGCAGCAAGGTGGCCCAATCCTTTTTATAGCAAAGGACAAGCCGGAACAAACTCTTATATAAGGAAAAGCGCTCCCGAGGACACATGGGAATATCGTCAAGCTAGTTTTCATCACGTTCATATGATTCGCGTTCGGTACTTTGATAATTTGATATGTGGGCGGACCGGTGCTTGGGTGTTGTTCTTACTTGAACAAGCATCCCACCTATGATTAACCTCTATTGCAAGCATCTGCAACTACAACAAAATTATTAAGGTAAACCTAACCATAGCATGAAACATATGGATCCAAATCAGCCCCTTACGGAGCAACGCATAAACTAGGGTTTAAGCTTCTGTCACTCTAGCAACCCATCATCTACTTATTACTTCCCAATGCCTTCCTCTAGGCTCAAATAATGGTGAAGTGTTATGTAGTCGACGTTCACATAACACCACTAGAGGTTAGACAACATACATCTCATCAAAATATCGAACAAATACCAAATTCACATGATTACTAATAGCAAGACTTCTCCCGTGTCCTCGGGAACAAACGTAACTACTCACAAAGCATATTCATGTTCATAATCAGAGGGGTAATAATATGCATATAGGATCTGAACATATGATCTTCCACTAAATAAACCAACTAGCATCAACTACAAGGAGTAATCAACACTACTAGCAACCTACTAGCACCAATCCCGGACTTTGAGACAAGAATTGGATACAAGAGATGAACTAGGGTTTGGAGATGAGATGGCGCTGGTGAAGATGTTGATGGAGATTGCCCTCTCCCGATGAGAGGAGCGTTGGTGATGACGATGGCGATGATTTCCCCCTCCCGGAGGGAAATATCCCTGGCAGAACAGCTCTGCCGGAGCTCTAGATTTGTTCCGCCAAGGTTCCGCCTCGTGGTGGCGGAGTCTTGTATTGAAAGGTTGCTTCTGGTTTTTTCTTGATGAAAGACTTCATGTAGGAGAAGATGGGCGTTGGAGTGCCACCAGGGGGCCCACAAGGTAGGGGACGCGCCCTAGGAGGGGGGGCGCGCCCCCCACCCTCGTGAGCAGGGTGTGGGCCCCCTGGCCTTCATCTTTGGCGAGGATTTTTGTTTATTTATTTTAATATATTCCGTGGAGTTTCAGGACTTTTGAAGTTGCGCAGAATATGTCTCCAATATTTTCTCCTTTTCCAGCCCAGAATTCCAGCTGCCGGCTTTCTCCCTCTTCATGTAAACCTTGTAAAATAAGAGAGAATAACCATAAGTATTGTGACATAACATGAAATAATAGCCCATAATGCGATAAATATCGATATAAAAGAATGATGCAAAATGGACGTATCAACTCCCCCAAGCTTAGTTCTCGCTTGTCCTCAAGCGAAAAGCCGATAACAATAAATATGTACTCATGTTTAGAGGTAGAGGCGTCGATAAAAATAAAATACGGACATGAAGGCATCATGATTATTCTCATAACAACAACATTTAAAGATTTTGTCATATGATTACTTATGTTCAAGTGATGATCTATTCACAATGCAAAAGTATGAACCAGAAACCATATTGAGCACCAACAAACTATAACCTCAGTCATTGAAGCAATTGGAATTTATCATAACATCGGAAAGAGTCTATCTCAGAGCTGAAAAGCAAGTCCACATACTCAACTATCATTTAGTCCTTCATAATTGCTAACACTCATGCAATACTTGTGGTTATGAAGTTTTAATCGGACAGAGAGAAAGATAGGGACTTATAGTTTTGCCCCACAACCTTTTACCTCAAGGGTAATGTCAACAATAATAATTCATGCTCCCCTACATCCAATTATATATATATATATATATATATATATATATATATATATATATATATATATATATATATATATATATATATATCATGTTCTTTCCAACATGCCGGGCTTGCCAAAGGATAAAATGAAAAAGGAAAGGTGAAGATCACCATGACTCTTGCATAAGGTAGAGGATAATAATAAAAGATAGGCCCTTCGCAGAGGGAAGCAGAGGTTGCCATGCGCTTTTATGGTTGGATGCACAAAATCTCAATGCGAAAGAACGTCACTTTATATTGCCCCTTGTGATACGAACCTTTATTATGCAGTCCGTCGCTTTTATTACTTCCACATCACAAGATCGTATAAAGCTTATTTCTCCCACACCAATCAATCATACATATTTAGAGCAATTTTTATTGCTTTGCACCGATGACAACTTACTTGAAGGATCTTACTAATCCATAGGTAGATATGGTGGACTCTCATGGCGAAACTGGTTTAAGGGTATTTGGAAGCACAAGTAGTATTTCTACTTGGTTCTGCGAATTTGTCTAGCATGAGGGGGAAAGGCAAGCTCAACATGTTAGAGGATCCATGACAACATACTTTATCCCAGGTATAAGAAAACATAACTCGTCACGTTGTCTTCCTTGTCCAATATCAACTCTTTAGCATGTCATATTTTAATGAGTGCTTCCAATCATAAAAGATGTCAATGATAATATATCTATATGTGAAACCTCTCTTTCCTTATTACTTCCTATTAATTGCAACGATGACCAAAGCTATGTCTGCGAACCCCCAAAAACTTTTAATCATCATACTCTTTCTATGTGAAGTCATTACTCTCAATAAGATCAATATGAACTCTTTGTTTCTTTTTATTCTTTTCTTCTGTTCTTTTATTCACCAAATATCATGGAAAAATAATCAAGCCCTTGATTCAACACTAATATTTATTATATAGCTCACGGACTGGATTACATAGAGAGAGATCACACAACAAAACTCAAAACTAGATCATGCCATCAACTATATTCTACTAGATCAAAATACTACTAATAGTATCGAACTAAGAAAACTGTAAAGATAGGAGTTGTGATGGTGATACGATACCAGGGCACCTCCCCCAAGCTTGGCAGTTGCCAAGGGGAGTGCCCATACCCATGTGATTATGTATCCTTCTTTGTTGTTGGTGAAGAAGGTAGAGGTGTTGTTGATGATGCGGGCTTAGACTTCTCCCTTAATTTGCGCTTGAGGACGACATTTTGATCCCTCAGATCATCAATCTCCCACTCCAGGGTTAATATCTTTTTGCATAGGTCCTGCTTATTTTCCTGCAAGAGACGAAAAGGGATAAAATCGAACTTGGGTTTCTTTACCCTATCAGGGAGACTTGACTTTTTGAAATCCACGTGCATGTCCACAGGTTGAGGTAATGGGGCTTCATCTTCATCTAAGCTCGTCTCCTCCTTCCCCTTAGGTTCATAGTCCTCTTCTTCCTCTGTGGTCCAACCATCGTGTTCTACGTCTCCATAGACCTTGGGATTTGCTAAGTAATCATCCACATAGCTTTCTCCTTCCGAATCCTGGGAAGACATGTTGATCTAATCTGCAACGGGACAGCTCAAAACAAGAAAAGAAGATATTTGCGTCATACGGGGGGTCAAAACCTTCGGGAGAATATATAGTGAATTTTTACCGACCAAAACATGTTGATCTAATCTGCAACAGGACTACTCAAAACAAGAAAACAGAGTCCGGAAGGCACACGAGGTGCTCACGAGGTAGGGGGCGCGCCCACCACCCTCGTGGGGCCCTCATGTCCTTCCCGGACTGCCACTTATTTTTCTATTTTTCTAAATATTCCAAAACGGATAAATATTGCCTTAAAAATTGTTTTGGAGTCGGTTTACTTACAGTACCACATACCTATTCCTTTTTAGAGTCTGAAACGTTCTGGAAAGTGTCCCTTATGTATTCCTCCGGGGTTACGGTTTCAATAATATTGGTTTCAACATTTATGGGATTACCTGATATATAATGTTTAATTCTTTGACCGCTTACCACCTTTGGATTTGTACCTTCAAAGTTGTTGATCTTTATGGCACCGGAACAATAGACCTCCTCAATAATGTAGGGGCCTTCCCATTTAGAGAGTAGTTTTCCTGCAAAAAAGCTTAAAGGAGAGTTGTATAGCAATACATAATCACCTACATTAAACTCACGCTTTTGTATCGTTTTGTCATGCCATCTTTTAACTTTTTCTTTAAACAACTTGGCATTTTTATAAGCCTAGGTTCTCCATTCATCAAGTGAGCTAATATCAAATAACCT
Organism: Aegilops umbellulata; assembly: GCA_032464435.1. Taxonomy (NCBI): domain Eukaryota; kingdom Viridiplantae; phylum Streptophyta; class Magnoliopsida; order Poales; family Poaceae; genus Aegilops; species Aegilops umbellulata. The sequence continues at coordinate 382,926,511 of CP136054.1, forward strand.
CTTCTCACCGGCAAGTTTGAAATCATAGTTGAGCTCTTTAATAGCCCAATATGCCTTATGTTCTAGTTCGAGAGGCAAGTGACATGCTTTTCCATAAACCATTTTGTACGGAGACATACCCATAGGATTTTTATATGCAGTTCTATATGCCCATAATGCATCATCAAGTTTCTTGGACCAATTCTTTCTAGAGCTATTAACAGTCTTTTGCAAAATTAATTTGAGCTCTCTATTGCTCAATTCTACTTGACCACTAGACTGAGGATGATAAGGAGATGCAATTCTATGATTAACATCATACTTAGAAAGCATTTTACGGAAAGCACCATGAATAAAGTGTGAACCACCATCAGTCATTAAATATCTAGGGACTCCAAACCTCGGAAAAATAACTTCCTTAAGCATTTTAATAGAAGTTTTATGATCAGCACTACTAGTTGGAATAGCTTCTACCCACTTAGTAACGTAATAAACAGCAACTAAAATATGTGTGTATCCATTAGAGGCAGGAAAAGGTCCCATATAATCAAATCCCCAAACATCAAATGGTTCAATAACAAGTGAATAATTCATAGGCATTTCTTGACGTCTACTAATATTACCAATTCTTTGACATTCATCACATGACAAGACAAACTTACGGGCATCCTTGAAGAGAGTAGGCCAATAAAAACCGGATTGCAATACCTTATGTGCAGTTCAATCTCCAGCGTGGTGTCCTCCATAAGCTTCAGAGTGACACTTGCGTAGGATCTGTTCCTATTCATGCTCAGGTACACAACGTCTAATAACACCATCTACTCCTTCTTTATAAAGATGTGGGTCATCCCAAAAGTAATGTCTCAAATCATAGAAGAACTTTTTCTTTTGCTGGTATGTGAAGCTAGGTGGTATAAACTTAGCAACAATATAATTAGCATAATCAGCATACCAAGGAGTACTACGAGAAGTACTTATAACATTTAATTGCTCATCAGGAAAGCTATCATCGATAGGTAGTGGGTCATCAAGAATATTTTCTAACCTAGACAAGTTGTCTGCAACGGGGTTCTCAGCTCCTTTTCTATCAACAATATGCAAATCAAATTCTTGTAGCAGGAGAACCCATCTAATAAGTCTAGGTTTAGCATCTTTCTTTTCCACAAGATATTTAATAGCAGCATGATCAATGTGAATAGTTACTTTAGAATCAACAATATAAGGTCTGAACTTATCACAAGCAAATACAACTGCTAAAAGTTCTTTCTCAGTAGTAGCATAATTTCTTTGAGCATTGTCAAGAGTCTTACTAGCATAATGAATAACATTTAATTTCTTATCAACTCTTTGCCCTAGAACAACACCTACAGCATAATCACTAGCATCACACATAATTTCAAAGGGTAAATTCCAATCAGGTGGCTGAACAACAGGTGTAGAGACTAATGCTTTCTTAAGTATTTCAAATGCTTCTACACAATCATCATCAAAGACAAATGGTACATCTTTTTGTAATGAATTAGTCAGAGGCCGAGAAATTTTTGAGAAGTCCTTAATGAACCTCCTATAAAATCCGGCGTGACCAAGGAAACTTCTTATACCTTTGATGTCCTTGGGACATGGCCTCTTTTCAATAGCATCAACCTTGGCTTTATCAACTTCAGTACCTCTTTCAGAAACTTTATGCCCCAAGACAATACCTTCATTAACCATAAAGTGGCACTTTTTCCAATTCAAGACAAGATTAGTTTCTCCACATCTCTGCAAAACTCGATCAAGATTTCTCAAGCAATCATCAAAAGAGGAACCATAGACGGAAAAGTCGTCCATGAAAACCTCACAAATTTTTTCACAAAAGTCAGAGAATATAGCCATCATGCATCTTTGAAAGGTAGCAGGTGCATTACATAAACCAAAAGGCATACGTCTATAAGCAAAAGTACCAAAAGGGCATGTAAAAGTAGTCTTTGACTGATCTTTAGCCGACACATGTATTTGAGAGAAACCAGAATAACCATCTAGAAAGAAGTAATGTGTATATTTGCATAATCTTTCTAGCATTTGATCAATAAAAGGTAAGGGGTAATGATCTTTCTTAGTGGCTTTATTTAATTTGCGGAAATCAATTACCATCCTATAACCTGTGATAATTCTTTGTGGGATCAATTCATCTTTATCATTTGGGACAATAGTAATACCTCCCTTCTTAGGGACACAATGGACAGGACTTACCCATTGACTATCAGCAACGGGATAAATTATACCTGCCTCCAGAAGCTTGAGTATTTCTTTTCTTACCACATCTTTCATTTTAGGATTCAAACGTCGTTGAGGATCACGAACTGGGTTGGCATCTGCTTCCAAATTTAATTTATGTTGACATAGAGTGGGACTAATGCCCTTAAGATCATCAAGAGTATATCCAGTAGCAGCACGGTGCTTCTTCAGAGTTTTCAATAATGTTTCTTCTTCATGCTCTGAAAGGTTAGCACTAATAATAACAGGATATATCTTCTTTTCATCAAGATAAGCATATTTAAGATTATCAGGCAACGGTTTAAGCTCAAACACAGGATCACCCTTGGGTGGAGGAGGATCCCCTAGGATTTCAACAGGCAAATTGTGTTGCAGAACAGGTTCCTCTTTAAAGAAAACTTCATCTATTTCCCTTCTTTCATTCATGAACATATCATTTTCATGGTCTAGCAAATAGTGTTCTAAGGGATCACTAGGGGGTACGGCAATAGAAGCAAGACCAATAATTTCATCCTTACTAGGCAATTCTTCCTCATGATGTTGTTTACTGAATTTAGAGAAATTAAACTCATGAATCATATCATCCAAGCCAATAGTAACAACATTCTTCTCGCAGTCTATCTTAGCATTAACAGTGTTCAGGAAGGGTCTACCAAATATAATGGGACAAAAACTATCTTGTGGAGAAGTGAGAACAAGAAAATCAGCAGGATATTTAGTTTTCCCACACAAGACTTCAACATCTCTAACAATCCCAATTGGTGAAATAGTATCTCTATTCGCAAGTTTAATCATGACATCAATACCTTCTAACTCAGCAGGTGCAATTTCATGCTTAATTTCTTCATACAAAGTATGCGGTATAACACTAGCACTAGCACCCATATCACATAAGCCATGATAACAATGATCTCCTATTTTAACAAAAATAACAGGCACACCTACCACAGGTCTATGTTTATCTTTAGGACAAGGCTTAGCAATTCTAGCAGTTTCACCTTTGAACTGAATAACATGCCCATCAATATTATCAGACAAGAGATCTTTAACAATAGCAATATTAGGTTCTACTTTAACTTGCTCAGGAGGTGTATAAGTTCCAATATTTCTTTTACGAACAACAGTTGATGCTTTAGCATGATCCTTTATTCTAACATGGAAAGGTGGTTTCTCAACATAAGAAGTAGGAACAATAGGATCATTATAAGTGACAGTCTTTTCTTCAACTTTAATAGGTGCAGCTACTTTTACTTCTATGGGAGGATGATATTTAAACCACTTCTCCTTAGGGAGATCAACATAAGTAGCAAAAGATTCACAGAAAGAAGCTACTATCTCAGAGCCAAGTCCATATTTAGTGCTAAACTTATAGAAAATATTGGTATCCATAAAAGATTTAGCACAATCAAAATTAGGTGTCATACCTGACTCCTTACCTTCGTCGAGGTCCCAATCTTCAGAGTTGCGTTTGATTCTATCCAATAAATCCCATTTAAATTCAATAGTTCTCATCATAAAAGAACCAGCATGAGAAGTATCGAGCATGGTGTGATTGTTTTCAGAAAGCCGAGCATATAAATTTTGAATAATTGTTTCCCTTGGAAACCCATGGTTGGGGCATGAATATAACATTGATTTAAGCCTCCCCCAAGCTTGAGCGATGCTTTCTGCTTCGAGAGGCCAGAAATTATATATATAATTGCGATCACGATGAACACGATGCATAGGGTAATACTTTTGATGAAATTCCAATTTCAATCTTTTATAGTTCCATGATCTCGTATCATCACATAGCCTATACCATATCAATGTGTCTCCCATCAAAGATAAAGGGAAGACCTTCTTCTTAGCAACATCATCGGGTATACCTGCAACCTTAAATAATCTGCAAACTTCATCCACATAAATTAAGTGCTCATCAGGATGCTTTGTTCCATCTCCTGTAAAAGGGTTAGCTAGGAGTTTTTCCATCATACCCGAAGGAAATTCAAAAGGAGTTTCATTTTCAATAGGTTCAGTAGGTTGAGGAGCAACTCTTTGCTCTACTGGACGGGGTGAAGATACCCCGAACAAGCCCCTCAGAGAATTACTTTCCATAGTAACAAGTGACAGTAAATTTCAGCACACTATATAAACTTTTCCTTACCAAATTCCACCTACCAGAAGCGCTACACTCCCCGGAAACAGCGCCAGAAAAGAGTCTTGATGACCCACAAGTATAGGGGATTTATCGTAGTCCTTTCGATAAGTAAGAGTGTCGAACCCAACGAGGAGCAGAAGGAAATGATAAGCGGTTTTCAGCAAGGTATTCTCTGCAAGTACTGAAATAAGTGGTAACAGATAGTTTTGTGACAAGATAAATTGTAACGAGCAACAAATAACAAAATTAAATAAAGTGCAGCAAGGTGGCCCAATCCTTTTTTATAGCAAAGCACAAGCCGGAACAAACTCTTATATAAGGAAAAGCGCTCCCAAGGACACATGGGAATATCGTCAAGCTAGTTTTCACCACGTTCATATGATTCACGTTCGGTACTTTGATAATTTGATATGTGGGTGGACCGGTGCTTGGGTGTTGTTCTTACTTGAACAAGCATCCCACTTATGATTAACCTCTATTGCAAGCATCCGCAACTACAACAAAATTATTAAGGTAAACCTAACCATAGCATGAAACATATGGATCCAAATCAGCCCCTTACGAAGCAACGCATAAACTAGGGTTTAAGGTTTTGTCACTCTAGCAACCCATCATCTACTTATTACTTCCCAATGCCTTCCTCTAGGCCCAAATAATGGTGAAGTGTTATGTAGTCGACGTTCACATAACACCACTAGAGGCTATACAACATACATCTCAACAAAATATCGAACGAATACCAAATTCACATGACTACTAATAGCAAGACTTCTCCCGTGTCCTCAGGAACAAACGTAACTACTCACAAAGCATATTCATGTTCATAATCAGAGGGGTAATAATATGCATGTAGGATCTGAACATATGATCTTCCACCAAATAAACCAACTAGCATCAACTACAAGGAGTAATCAACACTACTAGCAACCTACTAGCACCAATCCCGGACTTTGAGACAAGAATTGGATACAAGAGATGAACTAGGGTTTGGAGATGAGATGGCGCTGGTGAAGATGTTGATGGAGATTGCCCTCTCTCGATGAGAGGAGCATTGGTGATGATGATGGCGATGATTTCCCCCTCCCGGAGGGAAGTATCCCCGGCAGAACAGCTCTGCCAGAGCTCTAGATTGGTTCCGCCAAGGTTCCGGCTCGTGGCGGCGGAGACTCGTCTCGAAAGGTTGCTTCTGGTTTTTTTCTTGACAAAAGACTTCATGTAGGAGAAGATGGGCGTCGGAGAGCCACCATGGGGCCCACGATGTAGGGGGCGCGCCCTAGGAGAGGGGGCGCCCCCCACCCTCGTGAGTAGGGTGTAGGCCCCCTGGCCTTCATCTTTGGCGAGGATTTTTTCTTTATTTATTTTAAGATATTCCATGGAGTAGGACTTTTGGAGTTGCGCAGAATAGGTCTCTAATATTTGCTCCTTTTCCAGCCCAGAATTCCAGTTGCAGGTATTCTCCCTCTTCATGTAAACCTTGTAAAGTAAGAGAGAATAGCCATAAGTATTGTGACATAACGTGAAATAACAGCCCATAATCGGATAAATATCGATATAAAAGCATGATGCAAAATGGACGTATCACTACCCACCTAACGGTCATATCATTGAAGGGCATTTATGTCTTATCATGTCGGGCTGCTCCCTAGGCTATAAATAGCCGCCCCCTACAACCACTAGTTGGTTGGCTGCTCCAAGAGAAACTGACACTTGTCATTTGAGAGCATCCCATCCTCCGAGGACTTTGAGCGAAAATCATCAAGTGAGGAAAACCCAAACCCAAACACCTACAAACCCAAAGTGATTGAGCATCACTGAAGAGATTGATCCTGCGTGGATCCAACTCTTGTTACCTTTTAAGATTGTGCATCTTCCAGACGGTTAGGCGTCATGGTCTGAGCATCCAAGAGGAAATTATGGATCGCCAGGTGACCGAGTTTGTGAAGGTTTGGAAGTCACCTGAAGACTTGCCACGAGTGATTGGGCGAGGCCTGTGTAACCTTATCTCAAGTAGAATACAGTGAGGAATGTGTGTTCGGGACTATGTGTCCACAGGTTTAAATACCTAGCCACTCCAACCAGACATACAACCTAGCCACTTCACCAAGCCAACTGGTTCTATTTCCTCAACTCTTCCATTTCCTCATTGCTGTGTCGTTTACTTGTTCATATCTGTTTGAAGACTTTAACTGAAGACTTTCTCAATTTCCACAGTTCAATTTCTTCAGTCTGTTTGTCTTCTTCATGTTATCCTGTGTTTACTCTGTGTGTGTTTTCATTTCATCATGATGACCATGATTATGTTATGTTATGTTTGCATCTGAGTACTTATTCTGCTGCAAGTAGTTCTTCACTTAGGAATTTCCTCACCCTGAAATTCCTTAGTGAAGAATTCATAAAAATCGCCTATTCACCCCTCCTCTAGTCGATATAACGCACTTCCAATTGGTACCAGAGCAAGGTACTCCCTTGTTCTGTGTGATTTTGGTTTAACCACCTGGAGTTTTAGTTATGTTGACTGCAGGAATGAAGACTGTGTCATGCCCCATCTTTCATGGTCATGATTATCCCAAGTGGAAGGCCATGATGAAGAACCGACTCATGGCTATGAACAACAAGCTGTGGACCGTCACTGAGATTGGTCTTACCGATTTGTTCAAGATGGCGGAAGCTGATGACATTCGCAAGTACACTTTTCTCAACCTCGCGGCGAAGGACATCATCTGCTCCTGTATGTCTCAAAATCAGTTCAGGAACGTTATGCATCTCAGCCATGCAAAGCTCATCTGGGACCGACTCTCTGAGGTCTATGAAGGTCATAGATCTGACTGTGATCCCTGGTTTGAGGATTTCATGGTATCGCGCAAGGCTATGACTTTTGAGCCAGAATCATCATCCTCTGCACCATGCCTTATGGCAAAACATGCCAAGGTAACTGAATGCTACCTATCTGAGTCCAGTGATGATGAATCTGGTGATGAATTTTGCAGCTATACCAAACTTGCCTCCCTTGCCACTAAACAACAAAGATCTTTGGAAAAAGTTCAAAACATGTTGGATAAGAGCGATGATATGTTAGGTGAAGAAATGCATCAGTCGAAAGCTTTGGCTGAAAGTCTTTAGAGACTTCAGACTAAGTTTGATAATCTTCAAAGTCATCATGACACTCTCTTATCTAATCATGAGAAGCTCTCTTATTAATTTCTTCAAAGAAAGCAAGATCTTGAGAAGCTAAGGGTGATTTATGAAGATCTTCAGAAGGAGCGTGATTCATTACTCACTCAACAAATCAGCGCTACTCAATAAGAATTCATTCCTCCATGTTTTATGTGCATTGAACGTGAATCTGCTAATTCTTCACCTGAATGTTCAAATGCTTCTACCACTACAATTTCTTCACCTGTCTCTGCTATCACTAATTCCTCATTTGAGGATATTGCTAGTACCACTGACGATGCAGGGCTGAAGGAATTGTATATGACAGGCATGTACAAAAGCCTCAAATGGCATCAGGCTCTTTGTGATGTGCTTAAAAATCATATCCTCAACAGGAACCCTAGGAAAGAGGGTGTTGCCTTTGAGAGGAAACTCAATGCTGATCGAACATACTGGAAGCCTGAGCAGTACCCCAAAACCTCATGGGTTGCTGCAAAGGGACCTCCAATAGATCCATCTACTTTATCTAGCTTTACATGTGAATCTCCTCATTCTACTGATGAGTCATTTGACTCAAACTATAAGCTGTTCAAAAATCAGAATGGTGAAGTATTTGCTAGATATGTTGGCACTAACCGCAGGAATGGTTCCCCTATGAAGAAAATCTGGGTTCCCAAAAGGTGCCTTGAAAGTCTTCAGGTGAATGTCCTCATGACACCACCTGTGAAGAATAGGAACCCTAGATCAAATTCTTTATGTGGACCAAATTCTTCATACGGATCCAAGTCCTCATATGGACCAAACTCCTCACATGGATCAAATTCCTCATATGGATCCAAGTCCTCATATGAGCATCATCGTGCTAACACTTCTGTTTCGCAGGGAAGATCTAAGGGCTATGAATATGAGCATTATTCTTCTAACCATTATGTTTATAAGTCCTCGAAGAATTTCTCTGCTTATTCATATGCTTACCCTAACTCCTCTTATGTGAAACGAAGTGGACTGGCTTCTATGCCACCTTTCTCTTATGGAGCTCGTAGAATAATGAACTCTTTGCCATCCCTTCAGATGTGGTTGGTGAAGAAAAGGAACTAATTTCTTATGCAGGGATGGGGCTCCAGACGAACATAAACGTCTGAAGAATTTGCTGGAGACCTGAATATGCTTGAAAAGGACGCAAGCTAATTATGAAGAAATGAATTTTCATTTCTTACGTCCTCATACTGCTTTATCTGTTATATTGCTTGATGAAATTGATCTGATGAAATTGATGTCATATTCTTCACTAATGAAGTATATGAGTTCGTAAGCTGCACTAATTCATCTGCAGGATGATCAACCCAAAGCCACTGAGTGGGTCCTCGATAGTGGATGTACAAATCACATGACTGGTGACAAGAATCTATTGGTGGACGCTCCCTTATCTCCATCACATCTGAAGCATATCACCTACGCTAACAAAGGAAAAGTAAGGTATTGGATCTAGGTAAGGTTGCGATCTTAAAGGATCGGCACATGGACAAAGTCATGCTTGTCGAGTCCTTAGAATTCAACCTCATGTCAGTCTCAATGCTTTGTGATCTTGATATGGTTGTTATCTTTGGCAAGCATCGTTGTGTTGTGATCATGGAAGCTGACCATTCCAAAGTCTTCGAAGGCTTTCAGAGAGGAGGTCTGTATATTGTTGATTTCTCTACAGAACCACAACCAGCTATGTGTCTACCTGCAAAAGCTCTAGAAGGCTGGCTATGGCATCGACGACTTGGTCATGCTGGCATGAGGAACTTGCACATGCTCGCAAAGAAGAAGCATGTCATTGGAGTTGAGAATGTTAAATTCCTCAAGGATCACATGTGCGGAGCCTGTGAAGCTGGAAAGATGACCAAGGCCAAGCATCCCGCAAAGACTATCATGACTACCAATCGACCATTTGAATTGCTTCACATGGATCTCTTTGGTCCTAACCAGTATTCCGCATTCACAAATGAAGCCTCTCTATATGGCTTTGTTATTGTTGATGATTACTCTCGTTACACATGGGTGCATATTGTCACTTACAAACGTGAAGTGCAGGAAGTCTTCAAATGATTTTCCTCGAGGACTTCAACCAACTTCTGTGTGAAGATAAAGCACATCAGAAGTGACAATGGAACTGAGTTCAAGAATACTGGTCTTGATGACAATCTTGATGAACTTGGTATTACTCAGGAGTTATGTGCTCCTTATACTCCTCAGCAGAATGGCGTCGTGGAGCGCAAGAACATGACTCTTGTTGAGATGGCTCGCACTATGCTTGATGAATACAAGAGGCCTCATCATTTCTGGATTGAGGCAATTGATACTGCATGCCAGATCATCAACAGGAATATCAAATGTCCATGATGGGAATTTAAATTCTTCTTAGGTATTCAAATTCGTCAACAGCACAATGGCATATTCATATCTCAGGAGAAATACCTCAAGGATGTATTGAGGAAATTCGGCATGCAAGATTGCAAAGGCATCAAAATCCCTATGCCCACAAATGGCCATCTATGCACTAATGAAAATGGTATTGACTTCGATCAAAAGGTATACCGCTCCATGATTGGCTCTTTATTGTATTTATGTGCATCTAGGCCAGATATTATGCTTAGTGTTTGCATGTGTGCCTGATTTCAAGCTACACTGTGACGCCCCCGATTCAATCGTACACTAATCATGCACGCGAATTTGTACGATCAAGATCAGGGACTCACGGGAAGATATCACAACACAAATCTACAAATAAAATAAGTCATACAAGCATCATAATACAAGCCAGGGGCCTCGAGGGCTCGAATACAAGTGCTCGATCATAGATGAGTCAGCGGAAGCAACAATATCTGAGTACAGACATAAGTTAAACAAGCTTGCCTTAAGAAGGCTAGCACAAAAGTAGCAACGATCGAAAAGGCAAGGCCTCCTGCCTGGGACCTCCTAACAACTCCTCGAAGCCGAACTCCATGTAGAATCACCCTCGGGATCTCCAGCTCCTGGACTCCAGCATATGGTTGCGATAACCAAGAAGAATGCAAAGGGGGAAAAGAGGGAGAAAAGCAACCGTGAGTACTCATCCAAAGTACTCGCAAGCAAGGAGCTACACTACATATGCATGGGTATATGTGTAAAGGGCCATATCGGTGGACTGAACTGCAGAATGCCGGAATAAGAGGGGGATAGCTAATCCTGTTGAAGACTATGCTTCTGGTAGCCTCCGTCTTGCAGCATGTAGAAGAGAGTCGACTGAAGTCCTCCAAATAGCATCGCATAGCATAATCCTACCCGGCGATCCCCTCCTCGATGCTCTGTTAGAGAGCGATCACCGGGTTGTATCTGGCACTTGGAAGGGTGTGTTTTATTAATTATCCGGTTCTAGTTGTCATAAGGTCAAGGTAAAACTCCGGGTCGTCCTTTTACCGAGGGACACGGCTATTCGAATAGATTAACTTCCCTGCAGGGGTGCGCCACATAACCCAACACGCTTGATCCCATTTGGCCGGACACACTTTTCGGGGTCATGCCCGGTCGCGGAAGATCAACATGTCGCAGCCCCACCTAGGCACAACAGAGAGGTCAGCACGCCGGTCTAAACCTAAGCACACAGGGGTCTGGGACCATCGCCCATAGCACACCTGCATGTTGCGAACGCGGCCGGTGAGCAGACCTAGCAACCTCCATTACAAAGGAAGTCACGTTACGCGGTCCAACCCGGCGCGTGCCGCTCAGTCGCTGACGTCACGAAGGCTTCCGCTGATACCACGACGTCGAGTGCCCATAACTTTCCCACGTAGTTGGTTAGTGCGTATAGACCAAATGGCCAGATTCAAATCAAATACCAAGATCTCGTTAAGCGTGTTAAGTATCCCGAACGCCGACCAGGGCCAGACCCACCTCTCTCCTAGGTGGCCTCAACCTGCCCTGTCGCTCCGCCAAAAATTAAAGTGGGGGGCCGTCGGGAACCCAGGCCCACCTCTACCGGGATGGAGCCACCTGCCCCTTTAGCCCCCATCTCCGAACAGTATCACAGGTAATGTAACAGTGTAAAGTATATAGTATATGCCCGTGATCACCTCCCGAAGTGATCACGGCCCAGTAGTATAGCATGGCAGACGGACAAGAGTGTAGGGCCACTAATGGAACACTAGCATCCTATACTTAAGCAATAGGATAGCAGGTAAAGGTAACAACATTAGTAGCAAGGACAGGCTATGTAGTAGAATAGGATTAACCGAAAGCGGTAACATGCTACACTACTCTAATGCAAGCAGTAGAGAAGAATAGGCGATATCTGGTGATCAAGGGGGGGGGGGCTTGCCTGGTTGCTCAGACAAGGAGGGGTCGTCAACAACGTAGTCGATCGAGGCACCAGCAGCGGCGTCGGTCTCGGTGTCTACCGGAAAGAAGTAACAAAGGGGAACACAATAAATAACAGAGCAATCAAAGCACCACAAATCGTAACATGGCAATACGCGGTGCTAGAGGTGACCTAACGTAGTAGGAGGTGATACCGGCGAAGGGGGAAAACATCTGGGAAAGTATCCCCGGTGTTTCGTGTTTTCGGATAAAGGAACCGGAGGGGGAAATTTACGAGTTTGCTATGCTAGGGATGTGTAGCGGATGAACGGGCTGCGTATTCGGATTCGTCTCGTCGTTCTGAGCAACTTTCATGTAGAAAGTATTTTCATCTGAGCTACGGTTTATTTTATATGATTTTTCAAAGATTTAATAATATTCTAGATTTTCTAAATTACTTTTAATTTGAGTTGACCAAATCAATTTGACTAGTCAAAAGAAAAGCTGTGACCCACATGTCATGGACTATTTATCTAAACAATTAAATAAACCAAACTTGTTTAATGGGGGCCTACATGTCATCTATTACTAGACTAACTTAGCACTAATTAATACTAGTGGATAAACCTAGTACTAACAAGGGCCGGCCACTACTAGGCACAGAACCCAGTCGGCCACACGCACAACACACACACACAATGCTAGAGGTTAAATATGTTCTCTATTTAACAGATGATAGCAATTTATGATTTTCATAGAATTTAAGACATGCATCTAGTGGATTTGGTCCAATGGAAACATTTGAGACTGATCAAGTGTACTATCTACTCATATTATTTTTACACATATTAACAACTATTTTAACCGCTGATTCAGGGCTGTTTAGAGGCTTAGTCAATGTAGAAATTAAAAAGCTAACTAGTAGCAGCTACAGTAGCAAGCAGTGTAGAGCAAGCAGAGCGTCGCAGTAGCAGATACGCATAGCAGCAAGCAGCGGCGAAGCAGCGAGCAGCAGCGCAACTAGCAGCGAGGGGCGGAGGTGCGGGGCTGCACGGGCGGTGACCGAAGGCCGGCACAGGGAGCGGCGGGAGCTACGGCGGGCGCGCAGCTGCGGCGAGCGTCACGCGGGGTGGTGAGGGGCAGCAAGCATGGCAGCGGGAGGCGAGCGGGCACGACCGGCGAGGACATCAATAGTATGAGGAGCAGCAGCAACGCAACAGCAGCAGCGAGCAGGGCGCGGTCGCGGCCAGGGCATGGGGCACGCGTCAGGGAGGCCCACGGAGCGCAAACTACGCGTGGCGAGCGGGAACGCCTAGCGAGTGCGGGCGTGGCATCTAGCGGTGATGATACGACCTAAATCTCAGGGAGAAAAAAGAGGAGGATCGAGGGGAATCGGCATGGCCTCACCCTGTGGAGGCCGTGGACGAGCTTGCTGAGGTCGGGGAGTCTCCGATGAGGAGATCCGGCGAGGCAGGGCGATGGCTGGTGGTTGGGGATGCGGTCTATGTTGGCGATGCGGACGACCCCGGGTTCATCCATTGATCAAGGAGGATGAAGCATACGGCAGCGCACCTCGTAGGCGAAGACTCGACACTCAGGGGTGCCGGTGGCCGTGGGATCGAACGACGTCCGTCGACAGCAGCGTCGGGCGGGTTTGGGGAAGAGAGATGCGGCGTGTGAGGGAGAGGGAATTGGGGCTAGGGTTTCTAGGGGGTGCGGGAATGCTCTTAACCTCACAGGGGGGTCTGGGGATGGCTGGCACGTGGTTGGGGTGCCATGGATGCCCGCCACGGCCTCCCTGCTTTCTGTAGCAGGAGGTTGGAGGAGAGACGGGGTGGGCTAGGCCTCCTTATCTTGTAGGCCGTGGGCTTAAGTGCACATTGCCATTTCCATTTTCACTTTTTCTTTAATACTTTTCTATTTTGTATTTTCTCCCACTGTCTTGCATTTAGTTGGTCCATCAAATGATTTTGGCTATGAATGAAACTTTGCAAATAAATCTAACAGAACAACCTAGGGTGGCACAAAAAGTTGGGGCTATATTTGAATTCATTTGATTTTGGTTTGAATTTTAAATGTGATGGGTAGGTGTTGTTGGGTCATTTGTAAAATAGCTAGGGGCATTTTTAGAGTAAAAAAATGTTGGGTTCAACATGACAATGACCAGGGGAGTTTATAGAATATTGGGTACACTTTAGTTTTATTGTTTGAAGAAAAAATTTATTTGACTTTATTTTAAATTTGAATTTGGCTTTGATTTTTATCAAGTGGCAACTTGGCTAAGTTAAACTTGATGACATGTCAGCATTAGTGTGATATCACTGTAGCATGATTCTCGGAGTGTTACAAATCTCCTCCACTACAAGAAATCTCGTCCCGAGATTTAAGAGGTGGAGTAAGGTGGAAAGTTCTGGTTACGAAATTCTAACGGTTCTTCTCGATATTGGCTGCTCTTCTCGAAGAGATCGATCAATTACATTGATGTCTTCATTCCACTGCTTCAGGTCATCATTATGAAGTCATCATCCTTTCTTTGGGGGTTCCATCGTACTTACGAATAGGTAATGGGGCAGATCGGCAACGACATAATGCTATAATGGTAATAATTTGGGATTAACCCATGAATGAGCCTATGAGTACCTCTCGAGTTGAACAAATAAAACACCTCGAGAGTAAAGTTCGAATGTACAATAAGAAGTTTCAAGTAGCCAGGCAATCGTTCAATGCCTAGTCAGAAGGTGAAATAGCTTCAGGGCAACGTGAATAAGTATTGCACCTGATACCAGAATAGATCACTAGGAATGTGGCTCGTGAATTGCATATGAAGCCAAGCGCAAGGAGTAACTTTGGAAACAGGGTGTACATGAGACTCAGGTTTCGATCCTGTGGAACTGTGGGTTATGGGCCCACCATGTGGGATAAAAGTGGAAAGGGCGCCGACATCTTGCAAGATCATGTAAGTAAGGCATGTCAGAGGATAGCCTGTCATTTATGTTGGCAACAACATCGGTACCAAGGGCGAGGGACGAAGAGAACCATCCTCCTGCTCGTTGAACGAGGCGGACCAATAGCCAAAGTTCTCGTCCATCGGTGGTTACCGGAATGTCATCAACAATAGTAACAGGTTCTTACTGACAGAGTTATACACCGAGGTGCTTACAAAAGCAGTGACTTATTACTGCTTAGATCATATAAACCTCAAGAAGGTTAAACAAAACAATGGAAAGGAAAATGTGATTATCAGACTAAACAGAACAATGGAAAGGAAAATGTGTTTAAACACATATTCTAGGAGTATATCCTTCCCAAGGACAAAGCAGAGCATAATATCCACGACATGATATAATGTAGAGAACCATTTAGGTCAGGGAAAGAATTTGCATGACATTACCCATACAACGGTGTTTCGATATTTGAGCAGGAAACATTTAGCATTGGGATTCAAATGTTCTTGTTGAAAATCGGAGTACCACAAACATGTTTCGGGATAGCATTGACATGTTCTTCAAGCAAAGGTTAGACTTTGGATACACAAAGGATCCATCAGGAACAACTCATAGAATAAGTCTTGCAATAGGTCCTCCAACCAGGTGTGCTAGGCATGACATCAACTTATTGGGTTATAGAAAGACCAATGCTATGACTCTTGGAAAATGTGTCCCAACCATCATATCTGACTGGGATTCATATCTGATTGGGGTTAGGGTATCTCAGACTCAGGATGCCTGAGAAGAAGAGGTGCAACACAATTGACGAGATGACATTACATGATTCTCGCGATATGAACTATGGAAGCGAGTTCCAAACAAGGGTTCATCATTAAGCCAAGGAGAGGATGAGCAATAATTCAACGAGGTATCCAAAAAGATGCATCTCCACAATTATGTGGATAAGGAGATCGCATTTGTCAGATCAAATGATATAGTGAAGTATGCTCGAGGAAAACATAGACAATTAAACATTGGTTGAAAGGTGCGCCCGAATTATGGGTTGGGTTGCACGACCAATGTCAGAATGGTGATTCAATAATCAATAGTCTAAGAATGAACGGCTGACCATTAACTTCAAAGCAATAGGGTTGCTGGAAGAGCAGAATCCAAACAGCACCGTTCACTTGTTGGTACACCAGTTGGAATCAACACGAGGAGCAAGATATGAACGGAGATGGCGAGAAGTATTACTATATCAAGAATCCTTAAGAGGTGGTGAAATTCTCACGACATTCTTGACATAAAAGATGGTAATACTCCAAGGTAAAGAAGAACAAATGATGGATAGCAAGGATCTCAAGGTATAACACAAAACACGAACAAGTTTGTGTTGAACGGAAGGCAATAAAGTGGTCGATGATAACATAAATCATCAAGGGCAAGGATGGTATTTCTCATCATGAATTCAGTTGATATCCTGGAAGACCTCAGAATGCTGACGATGATCACGACACATTTGTCGAGATATTTCATGAAGATGTAATCGATCGACGCTGGCATCAAGTCAAAGGAATGATGAAGCCAATGGCTATTGGAACCATGGGTACAACACAAACTCGAAATCAGGTTTGTTGTTCAAGGAGAAATGGTATGACGAGGAAGATAGACGTAAGACTAGGTCGCCGTCGAAATTTGTGCTCCGGGAAGAAGGACCAGGTAGCACAGTTAAAATTAGCACGATAATTGTGTAGTTGTTCAGGATAGGAAAGACATGATGGAGTATTAAACTTGTAAGCAATGAAGATCTCTAATCCTCGTTGAATCGCAGTGCGGAATCGATTCCGTTATCGGTGTCCTTGAGTGTCTAACAACTCGGAACCCGGAGAAA
The DNA here is from genome assembly GCA_032464435.1 of Aegilops umbellulata. Classification (NCBI taxonomy): domain Eukaryota; kingdom Viridiplantae; phylum Streptophyta; class Magnoliopsida; order Poales; family Poaceae; genus Aegilops; species Aegilops umbellulata. Next base: position 382,943,174 of record CP136054.1, read on the forward strand.
AATTGGAATCGGTGAGAATAATAGTAGATGAAGAATTCATAAGGAGTTATGTAGTTCCGTGATATTCTCGAGATACCAGAGGGTAAAACTCGAAGGTAGAGCAGAGTAGAGGTTGGGCAGGCGTATTAATCTGCAGAAGGCAAGTACTTTAACTTGTCTGAGAAATAGAACCAAGGGAGAATAATCATGGTCATAACCACGGTTGCACAGGACCAAATCCCAGATATAAGATGAACTTATACCAAAGTGGTAAATAATTTTAAGAGAAGCCTCCATGATAAGATCAGCATCGTCTCCATGGGCATGAACACAAAGTTCAAGGTCGACACCCACTTCTTCAATGCATAACCTTTCATTCACTTCTCGCTTTCGAAGGAGTTGTAGCGTTGAAATTTTACATGACCAAAAGTCAGTAGAATATCACCCGCATAACTTTCGAGTTCACACAGACTAAGGAAGGCATAGGTTCAACCCATCGGGGCTTCTTAGAACATATACCATGAACTTCAGGAGTAAATAACACAAGCTCAAAAGTAGAGCATGGTTGACAAAAGTAGAGGATACAGTTTACCAAAGGCATTATGTATCGGGTAAAGAACTCATGAGAATTTTGGTTGTGAAGGACATTGTCGGATAATAACCCAACAATGGGTATGGCGGTCCACAACGGGGCTGATGTGAGTATCGTTACTCAATCAAAGGAAGAAGGAATGCCAAGGCATCGGATTGTAGAAACAACTAACTAATTCAAAGCTTAATGCAAAGAAGTTTTATAATTTCCAAATCAAGGGATCAGAAGCAATCGTTCTGATCGAAAATGAATAAGTTCAATAGACTTAGAAGCACAAACGATCAGGGCATTGATTGGTCAAGAACCAGCTCATATCCAAATGACGTCTAAGCCGGAAGGATGAATCCTAGGACTCGACTAAGGAATGCGAGCATCCTTAACATATTGAATCAACGGACTTAAAATGATAAAGACAAGGGAGGCTAATAAGATTACGAAACTTATGGGATTAACCATAATGCAAGCAAGCGAGAATTTCAAGAGCAATAGGCTGCTCGGGATTTTCGGAAGATCGAATGATATTTTGAAGTCTTTGGCGAAAGACATGAACAACGGGGAATGAGCAGATACTCGATAAGTGCGAGAATTATTCGTAGGGGTATTCAGGTGACAAGAATAGCAAGGCAGTAAGCTCAAAGGATTCTCGGAACAATAGAGAGAATTTTGAGGTATCATGTAATAACAAGATCAACTGGGAAACATTGTATGAATGATGAGTATGAGTGCTTATCCATAGGGATTTATCGATGGAAGGGCATTGCATAAGTGACCATAAAGTTTTGAGAGAACATCGGAGAGTAACTTCGAAATCCTTCGGTGCACCAAGCAATCATCTGGAGTGAGGGGCTCTCCGGGAGGAAGTAGTTACGAGAACCTAGAGTCAGAGTTAGTAAAATCATTTCACCCAAATAGAAGAGATGTCAGAGTCCTAGAGTATAGATCGAGGAATAAAAGATCCTACTACCACCCAATGGCGACATGTGCCCATAAGAGACACAACCATGTTAGTAAAAGTTTTGCAATGTCTAGACTCGACTTCGGCCAAGGAGTTTGGAAGGGGGATTCCTACAGGCACTCGGCTTTGATACCAACTTGTGACGCCCCCGATTCAATCGTACACTAATCATGCACGCAAATGTGTACGATCAAGATCAGGGACTCACGGGAAGATATCACAACACAACTCTACAAATAAAATAAGTCCTACAAGCATCATAATACAAGCCAGGGGCCTCGAGGGCTCGAATACAAGTGCTCGATCATAGACGAGTCAGCGGAAGCAACAATATCTGAGTACAGACATAAGTTAAACAAGCTTGCCTTAAGAAGGCTAGCACAAAAGTAGCGACGATCGAAAAGGCAAGGCCTCCTGCCTGGGACCTCCTTACAACTCCTCGAAGCCGAACTCCATGTAGAATCACCCTCGGGATCTCCAGCTCCTGGACTCCAGCATATGGTTGCGATAACCAAGAAGAATGAAAATGGGGAAAAGAGGGAGAAAAGCAACTGTGAGTACTCATCCAAAGTACTTGCAAGCAAGGAGCTACACTACATATGCATGGGTATATGTGTAAAGGGCCATATCGGTGGACTGAACTGCAGAATGCCGGAATAAGAGGGGGATAGCTAATCCTGTTGAAGACTACGCTTCTGGCCGCCTCCGTCTTGCAGCATGTATAAGAGAGTAGACTGAAGTCCTCCAAGTAGCATCGCATAGCCTAATCCTACCCGGCGATCCCCTCCTCGATGCCCTGTTAGAGAGCGATCACCGGGTTGTATCTGGCACTTGGAAGGGTGTGTTTTATTAAGTATCCGGTTCTAGTTGTCATAAGGTCAAGGTACAACTCCGGGTCGTCCTTTTACCGAGGGACACGACTATTCGAATAGATTAACTTCCCTGCAGGGGTGCACCACATAACCCAACACGCTTGATCCCATTTGGCCGGACACACTTTTCGGGGTCATGCCCGGCCGCGGAAGATCAACACGTCGCAGCCCCACCTAGGCACAACAGAGAGGTCAGCACGCCGGTCTAAACCTAAGCACACAGGGGTCTGGGCCCATCGCGCATAGCACACCTGCATGTTACGAACGCGGCCGGTGAGCAGACCTAGCAACCTCCATTACAAAGGAAGTCACGTTACGCGGTCCAACCCGGCGCGCGCCGCTCAGTCGCTGACGTCACGAAGGCTTCAGCTGATACCACGATGTCGAGTGCCCATAACTTTCCCACGTAGTTGGTTAGTGCGTATAGACCAAATGGCCAGACTCAAACCAAATACCAAGATCTCGTTAAGTGTGCTAAGTATCCGCGAAAGCCGACCAAGGCCAGACCCACCTCTCTCCTAGGTGGCCTCAACCTGCCCTGTCGCTCCGCCACAAATTAAAGTCGGGGGCCGTCGGGAACCCAGGGCCCACCTCTACCGGGATGGAGCCACCTGCCCCTTCAGCCCCCATCTCCGAACAGTATCACAGGCAATGTAACAGTGTAAAGTATATAGTATATGCCCGTGATCACCTCCCGAAGTGATCACGGCCCAGTAGTACAGCATGGCAGACGGACAAGAGTGTAGGGCCACTGATGGAACACTAGCATCCTATACTTAAGCAATAGGATAGCAGGTAAAGGTAACAACAGTAGTAGCAAGGACAGGCTATGCAGTAGAATAGGATTAACTGAAAGCGGTAACATGCTACACTACTCTAATGCAAGCAGTAGAGAAGAATAGGCGATATCTGGTGATCAAGGGGGGCGGGCCTGCCTAGTTGCTCAAACAAGGAGGGGTCGTCAGCAACGTAGTCGATCGGGGCACCAGCAGCGGCGTCGGTCTCGGTGTCTACCGGAAAGAAGTAACGGAGGGGGAACACAATAACTAACAGAGCAATCAAAGCATCACAAAGCGTAACATGGCAATACACGGTGCTAGAGGTGACCTAACGCAGTAGGAGGTGATACCGGCGAAGGGGGAAAACATCCGGGAAAGTATCCCCGATGTTCCGTGTTTTCGGACAGAGGAACCGGAGGGGGAAAGTTATGAGTTTGCTATGCTAGGGATGTGTAGCGGACGAACGGGCTGCGTATTCGGATTCGTCTCGTCGTTCTGAGCAACTTTCATGTAGAAAGTATTTTCATCTGAGCTACGGTTTATTTTATATGATTTTTCAAAGATTTAATAATATTCTAGATTTTCTAAATTACTTTTAATTCGAGTTGACCAAATCAATTTGACTAGTCAAAAGAAAAGCTGTGACCCACATGTCATGGACTATTTATCTAAACAATTAAATAAACCTAACTTATTTAATGGGGGCCTACATGTAGTCCTGGCCATCTCAGGCCCGGCCCTGTCGGCCCACCCAGGCCCGACCCTAAAATCCAGGGCCTAGGCCCGATGGGCTTGCCCGTGGGACGGGCTTGGGCCTGAGTTTGAAGCACACCAGCAGGGCCTGGACGGGCTTGGGCTTGGCTTATTGGCATTTTAAGGAAGAGGCCCGGCCCACGGCCCTAATCCCTAAGGGCTTTTTATGGCTTTTTACCAGATGGGCCGGGCTTGGGCTTGAAAAGTAGGCCCGATGGTAGGGCCTGGGCCTTAGTTTTTTGCTGCGGGCTTTTTCAGGTCCGGCCCAAGCCCGGCCCGGCCCGGCCCATGGCCAGATATACCTACATGTCATCTACTACTAGACTAACTTAGCACTAATTAATACTAGTGGATAAACCTACTACTAACAAGGGCAGGCCACTACTAGGCACAGAACCAAGTCGGCCACATGCACGGCACACACACAATGCTAGAGGTTAAATATGTTCTCTGTTTAATAGATGATAGCAATTTATGATTTTCATAGAATTTAATACATGCATCTAGTGGATTTGGTCCAATAGAAACATTTGAGACTTATCAAGTGTACTATCTACTCATATTATTTTTACACATATTAACAACTATTTAACCGCTGATTACGGGCAGTTTAGAGGCTTAGTCAATGTAGAAATTAAAAAGCTAACTAGTAGCAGCTACAGTAGCAAGCAGTGTAGAGCAAGCAGAGCGTCGCAGTAGCAGATACGCATAGCAGCAAGCAGCGGCCAAGCAGCGAGCAGCAGCGCAACTAGCAGCGAGGGGCGGAGGTGCGGGGTTGCACGAGCGGCGACCGAAGGCCGGCGCAGGGAGCGGCAGGAGCTACGGCGGGCGCGCAGCTGCCGCGAGCGTCGCGCGGGGCGGTGAGGGGCAGCAAACATGGCAGCGGGAGGCGAGCGGGCACGGCCGGCGAGGACATCAATAGTATGAGGAGCAGCAGCAATGCAACAACAGCAGCGAGCAGGGCGCGGTCGTGGCCAGGGCATGGGGCGCGCGTCAGGGAGGCCCACGGGGCGCAAACGGCGTGTGGCGAGCGGGAACGCCTAGCGAGTGCGGGCGCGGCATCTAGCGGTGACGATACGACCTAAGTCTCAGGGAGAAACAGAGAAGGATCGAGGTGACTTGGCATGGCCTCACCCTGTGGAGGCCGTGGACAAGCTTGTTGAGGTCGGGGAGTCTCCGACGAGGAGATCCGGCGAGGCAGGGCAATGGCTGGTGGTTGGGGATGCGGTCTATGTTGGCGATGTAGACAACCCCGGGTTCATCCATTGATTGAGGAGGACGAAGCAGACGGCGGTGCACCTCGTAGGCGAAGACTCGACACTCAGGGTTGCCGGTGGCCGCGGGATCAAACGACGTGCGTCGATAGCAGCGTCGGGCGGGTGTGGGGAAGAGAGTTGCGGCGTGTGAGGGAGAGGGAATTGGGGCTAGGGTTTCTAGGGGGTGCGGGAATGCTCTTAACCTCACAGGGGGTCGGGGGATGGCCGACACGTGCCTGGGGTGCCATGGATGCCCGCCACGGCCCCCTGCTTTCTGTAGCAGGAGGTTGAAGGAGAGACAGGGTGGGCTAGGCCTCCTTATCTTGTAGGTCGTGGGCTTAAGTGCACATTGCCATTTCCATTTTCACTTTTTCTTTAATACTTTTCTATTTTGTATTTTCTGCCACTGTCTTGCATTTAGTTGGTCCATCAAATGATTTTTGCTACGAATGAAACTTTGCAAATAAATCTAACACAACAGCCTAGGGTGGCACAAAAAGTTGGGGCTATATTTGAATTCATTTGATTTTGCTTTGAATTTTAAATGTGATGGGTAGGTGTTGTTGGGTCATTTCTAAAATAGCTAGGAGCATTTCTAGAGTAAAAAAATGTTGGTTTCAACATGACAATGACCAGGGGAGTTTATAGAATATTGGGTACACTTTAGTTTTATTGTTCGAAGGAATAATTTATTTGACTTTATTTTAAATTTGAATTTGGCTTGATTTTTATCAAGTGGCAACTTGGCTAAGTTAAACTTGATTACATGGCAGCATTAGTGTGATATCACTGTAGCATTATTCTTGGAGTGTTACATACACCGAAGGAATCACAACATAAGGTTGTGAAGCATATTCTTCTATATCTAGCTCACACTCGAACACTTGGATTATGGTATCCCAAGGGCTCGGCTTTTGATCTCATTGGATATTCAGACTCTGACTATGCTGGTGATCGTGTGGACCGCAAGTCAACATCAGGCACATGGCATTTCCTAGGATGGTCCTTGGTCTATTGGTCCTCGAAGAAACAGAACTGTGTATCACTGTCTACTGCTGAAGCTGAGTACATTGCTGCTGGTTCTTGCTGTTCTCAATTGCTATGGATGAAGCAAACCCTCAAGGACTACGGCATCAACATGAACAATGTGCCTCTCTACTATGACAATGAGAGTGCCATCAAGTTTGCTCATAACCCAATTCAGCACTCGAAGACAAAACACATTCAGATTCGTCATCATTTTCTTTGTGATCATGTGTTGAAGGGTGACATCTCTATTGAGCATGTGAAGACTGAAGAACAGCTAGCCGATATCTTCACAAAGCCCTTGGATGAGAAGAGATTTAGCAAGTTGTGGTGTGAGCTAAATATCCTAGAATCTTCGAATGTCCTTTGAAAAGGACACACATCCGAACACTTATGCAAAATTGATGACTTAGATGTGCAACACACGAAGAAACGTTTTTCTTAAATCAATGAAGATAACACTCTAAGTGTGAAGAAATTAATGAAGAATTTGATTCTCAGAGCCCTACGACAATTGTACGCGGTGTCTGAAATCATCATTCTTATACGGTGGGTCACACCACCGCCAAAAGTTGAAAATCTTCAACTTGAGTTTTTCTTCATTTTTGAAATTTCTCAGTTGCTCAATTTCTTCAACTTCCGATGTCTTCACTCTTTTCGTTGTTGTTCTTAATTGGCTATATATTTATATGAGTTTATGTCCTCTACAACATTCACTTATTGTAATTCTGGATGTTGCTTTTTCTGCTAAGTGAATGTGATCGGACCCTTCCCCCTCTATGCTAAACTCAACCCAGTCTATTCACAAATTCTTCATATGCGTTCTTTTTGAAACTCATTCAAAATATTCACTATGTCTTTGTCAGCTGAAGAATTAGCGAACGAAACATTAAAATTATCTTATCTGAATTTTCAGCTTTTGCCGCTCAAACCATTCCACATTCCATGATGGATTTATCTATTCACCCATGATCTCGCACGATCGCCACCTCTCAGTACGTGGGTGACACATCTCACGCAGATGAGAAAGATCACCTAACGTCAGGGGCTGACTACTGCGCTCACTCAGGCCCCGCTGGGCAGGCCAGAGTGAGGGGCACATTCGTCCAATTTGCTCGGGCGAGCGGTTTTTCACCTCGGCTATAAATACCCCTCCCCTCCTCACTTCGTCTTTACTCCGCTCGACCTCACTCCCTCGCTCAAGCTCTCAAAAGCTAGCGTCGCTGCTACTTCCATCGTCGCCGGTGAGGAAGAGCTTCGCTGCCTCGACCTCATCGCCGTCGTACTCGCGCCAGCAGCGGATTTCTTCACTCCGCCGCCGCCGTAGCTATCTTCCTCGGCCAAGTTAGGGCGTGGAAGATCTGAACTGACAAACTTCTAAATCTACACTTCACAGTTCATCGTGTTCTTCGTCAAGGGTAATTAAAAGTTACTTTTACTGCCCTTGTTGATTCTGATGATTTCAACAAAATCTTCAAAAGGTGTTTATTCTTCAAATCCTCACACACTCAACACCTCACACAACATCTGTTCTTGATCTGTTTCTCTAAGCAACATTTTTCTTCAAGATTCCTCAATTATGTGGATTGATTTTCAATCTGTACAACTCTGGAACCTAAGTCAAAGAACGCTGAGTGAAATTCCTCAAGACACATCTGGTCAAATTCCTCAAACTTGTCTTTTTGCAAAAACTTCTGAGAACGCATATGACCTCTCTAAATTCTTCTCAACTATATTCTGTTCACAGGTACACATGTTCGCTGTTGAATCACTAGGTTCTCATCAACTTAACTCATTTGCAGCGTTCCTCGAAGAAAAGTTGCACACCTCATCTGAGAACTCAATAGTTCAAAATCCTCAGCTGAAGAAAATGGCTGACAGCAAGAAACCTCGGAAGGGAGGAAAGAAACCTGAAGTCAACACTGCGTTTGAGATCCCTGATGACATTTATGCAGGGTAATGCACACCCGCTGAGGAAACAAGGAATGAGCGCAAAGTGCACATTCAGAAGATTGAGAGGAGATGGGCCAGAGAATGGAGGGATTACAGATATGTAACTCCTAAGTACGTGAAGAAATTTGCTGTACACCCTCCATGCCCAAGACCTCCACTGGCACCTGGCCAAGTTGTTGATCCATCAAGCATCAGAAGAGGTGAAGAATTTCCAAAGGAATGGGCCAAGCATCAAGCAAAGTTGGCTAAAGTGGAAAAAGAAGCAGTGAAGAAATTCAATGAAGATTCTGCTGCTGCTGCTGCTGTTGAGGCCTTTGCTAGCAAGCCTAAGAAGGACATGCCCAGGAAGCCTGCACACAAGCCCAAGGATTCTACACCAATGTCCTCACAACCAAGCTCATCTGCAATGCCCTCACAGCCCAGCTCAGCAAAGCCCTCATGGCCAATTCCTCAAGCTGCTCCAGCTCCTCCTTCCAAATCCTTAGCACCTGTGCATCTCGCCTCGTGCCAAAGGACATCAGGCCTCTCTATTGCCTCAGGAGCCTCTGCAAGTTCTTCGGCTCCTCCGCATTCCTCAGCCGGCCCCACTCTACTGAAGACTAAGGCCACTGTTGGACGAGGTTGTTGACCAAGTCCTCACACGAAGCAGGTCGCCTTCCAAGTGCCGTCTGATGAAGATGAAGCTGATGATGAGGAACTCGCTGAAATCATCAGAGATAGACAGCAAAAGGCCGCTAGAGCCAAAGGCACAAATGTACCTCTGCGTTTGGATCCAAAGTTGATCCTCGACTTCATTGATCTCTGGCACAAGTACCCCAAAACTCCTATGCTTGACTTCAATCTTACACCTGGTCAAAGTCACGTGCTTACCGCCTTCATAGGCGAAGAAAAATGGAAATTCGAGAAGGCCATGTTGGGGAACGTAGGAGAAATTCAAAATTTTCCTACGTGTCACCAAGATCTATCTATGGAGAAACTAGCAACGAGGGGAAGAAGAGTGCATCTACATACCCTTGTAGATCGCTAAGCGGAAGCGTTCAAGTGAACGGGGTTGATGGAGTCGTACTCGCCGTGATCCAAATCACCGATGATCCTAGTGCCGAACGGACGGCACCTCCGCGTTCAACACACGTACAGCCCGGGGACGTCTCCTCCTTATTGATCCAGCAAGGGGAGAGGAGAAGTTGAGGGAAAAACTCCGACAGCACGATGGCATGGTGGTGATGGAGCTCGTGGTTCTCCGGCAGGGCTTCGCCAAGCACTACGGAGGAAGACGAGGTGTTGGAGGAGGGAGAGGGCTGCGCCAGGGGAAGGGTACGGCTACCCTCTCTCTTCCTCACTATATATAGGGGTAAGGGAGGAGGGGGAGGCGCCCTAGGGTTCCCTAGGGGAGGGGCGGCGGCCACAGGGGAAACCCTAGATGGGTTTGGGCGCCCCCACCCCCTAGGAAACTTGCCCCCCAAGCCGGGAGGGGCGGCTGCCCTAGGGGTGGCGCCCCCACCTCTCTGGTTACGTGAGATGGGGTTGGGAGGGGCGCTCAGCCCCTTAGTGGGCTGATGTGCCCTCTCCCCTTGGCCCATAAGGCCCCCCACGCTTGTCGGGGCCTCCGAAACCCCTTTCGGACACGCTGGTCATCACCTGCTACCCCCAGAACAATTCCGGACTCCAATACCCTTCGTCCAATATAACGATCTTCACCTCCGGACCATTCCGGAGCTCCTCGTCATGTCCGGGATCTCATCCGGGACTCCGAACAACCTTCGGTAACCACATACTATTTCCCATAACAACTCTAGCGTCACCGAACCTTAAGTGTGTAGACCCTATGGGTTCGGGAACCATGCAGACATGACCGAGACAACTCTCCGGCCAATAACCAACAGCGGGATCTGGATACCCATGTTAGCTCCCACATGTTCCACGATGATCTCATCGGATGAACCACGATGTCGAGGATTCAATCAATCCCGTATTCAATTCCCTTTGTCTAGCGGTATTGTACTTGCCCGAGATTCGATCGTCGGTATCCCTATACCTTGTTCAATCTCGTTACCGGCAAGTCTCTTTACTCGTTCCGTAACACATCATCCCGCGATCAACTCCTTGATCACATTGTGCACATTATGATGATGTCCTACCGAGTGGGCCCAGAGATACCTCTCCGTCAAACGGAGTGACAAATCCCAGTCTCGATTCGTGCCAACCCAACAGACACTTTCGGAGATACCTGTAGTGTACCTTTATAGCCACCCAGTTACGTTGTGACGTTTGGCACACCCAAAGCATTCCTACGGTATTCGGGAGTTGCACAATCTCATGGTCTAAGGAAATGATACTTTACATTAGAAAAGCTTTAGCATACGAACTACACGATCTTTGTGCTAGGCTTAGGATTGGGTCTTGTCCATCACATGATTCTCGTAATGATGTGATCCCGTTATCAACGACATCCAATGTCCATGGTTAGGAAACCGTAACCATCTATTGATCAACGAGCTAGTCAACTAGAGGCTTACTAGGGACATGGTGTTGTCTATGTATCCACACATGTATCTGAGTTTCCTATCAATACAATTATAGCATGGTTAATAAACGATTATCGTGAACAAGGAAATATAATAATAACTTATTTATTATTGCCTCTAGGGCATATTTCCAACAGTCTCCCACTTGCACTAGAGTCAATAATCTAGTTCACATCGCCATGTGATTAACATTCACAGGTCACATCGCCATGTGACCAACATCCAAAGAGTTTACTAGAGTTCATAATCTAGTTCACATCACTATGCGATTAACACTCAATGAGTTCTGGGTTTGATCATGTTGCTTGTGAGAGAGGTTGTAGTCTACGGGTCTGTCACATTCAGATCCGTATGTACTTCGCAAATCTCTACGCTATATTTGGAGCCATTTCAAATAACTGTTCTACTTGGAGCTATTCTAAATTGTTGCTCCATTATACGTATCCGGTATCTCTACTCAGAGCTATCCGGATAGGTGTTAAGCTTGCATCGACGTAACTCTTTATGTCGAACTCTTTATCACCTCCATAACCGAGAAACATATCCTTATTCCTCTAAGGATAATTTTGACCGCTATCTGGTGATCTACTCCTAGATCACCTTTGTACCCTCTTGCCAGACATGTGGCAAGGCACACATCAGGTGCGACACTCAGCATGGCATACCTTATAGAGCCTATGACAAAAGCATAGGGGACGATCTTCGTCCTTCCTCTTTCTCCTGCCGTGGTCGAGCTTTAACTCTTAACTTCATACCTTACAACTCAGGCAAGAACTCCTTCTTTGACTGATCCATCTTGAAAACCTTCAAGATCATGTCAAGGTATGTGCTCATTTGAAAGTACCATTAAGCGTTTCGATCTATACTTATAGGTCTTGATGCTCAATGTTCAGGTAGCTTGATCCCGGTTCTCCATTGAAAAACACCTTTCAAATAACCCTATATGCTTTCCAGAAATTCTACATCATTTCGGATCAACAATATGTCATCCACATATACTTATCAGAAATGTCGTAGTGCTCCCACTCACTTTATTGTAAATACAAGTTTCTAACAAACTTTGTATAAACCCATAAACTTTGATTACTCCATCAAAGGGTATATTCCGACTCCGAGATGCTTACTCCAGTCCTTAGAAGGATTGCTGGAGCTTTGCATACTTGTTAGCATCTTTCAGGATCGACAAAATCTTCTGGTTGTATCACATACAACCTTTCCTTAATAAAATCATCAAGGAAACAATATTTTGACATCCTATCTGCAAGATTTCATAAATAATGCAGTACCCGCTAATATAATTCCAACAGACTCTTAGCATCGCTACGAGTGAGAAAGTCTCATCGTAGTCAACTCCTTGAACTTGTCGGGAAACACCTTAACGACAAGTCGAGCTTTCTCAATGGTGACACTTACCATCATTGTCTGTCTTCCTTTTAAAATCCATCTGTACTCAACAACCTTACGACCATCGAGCCGTTCTGCCAAAGTCTACACTTTTGTTTTCATACATGGATCCTCTCTCGGATTTTATGGCCTCGAGCCATTTTTCGGAATCCGGGCCCACCATCGCTTCTTCATAGCTCATAGGTTCATCGTTGTCCAACAACGTGACCTTTAAGACAGGGTTACCACTTAGAAGTTGTACACACCCTTGTCAACCTATGAGGTTCGATAGTAACTTGATCTGAAGCTCCACGATCATCATCATTAGCTTTCTCTTCAACTGAAGCAGGGGCCACAGAAACATTTTTCCTGTGCTGTGCTACTCTCTGGTTGAAGTAAAGGTTCAACAACCTTATCAAGTTCTATCTTCCTCCCACTCAATTCTTTCGAGAGAAACTCTTTCTCGAGAAAGGACCTGATTCTAAAAACAATCCCTATTGCTTTTGGATCTGAGATAGGAGGTATACCCAACTGTTTTTGGGTGTTCTATGAAGATGCATTTTATCCGCTTTGGGTTCGAGCTTATCAACCTGAAACCTTTTCTCATAAGCGTCGCAGCCCCAAACTTTTAAGAAACGACAACTCAGGTTTCTCCAAACCATAGTTCAAACGATTTCGTCTCAACGGAATTACGTGGTGCCCTATTCAAGTGAGTGTGGTTGTCTCTAATGCCTAACCTATGAACGATAGTGGTAATTCGATAAGAGACATCATGGTACGCACCATATCCCATAGGGTGCAACTATGATGTTCGGACACACCATCACACTATGGTGTTCCAGGCGGTATTAATCGTGAAACAATTTCCACAATGTCTTAATTGTGTGCCAAACTCATAACTCAGATATTCGTCTCTATGATCGTATCATAGACATTTTATCCTCTTGTCACGATAATCTTCAACTTCACTCTGAAATTACTTGAACCATTCAATAATTCAGACTTGTGTTTCATCAAGTAGATATACTCAACATCTACTCGAATCATCTGTGAAGTAAGAACATAACGATATTCACTGCATGCCTCAGCACCCATTGGACTGCACACATCAAAATGCGTTACTTCCAACAAGTTGCTATGAGGCTTTTCAGTCATCTTGCCCATGTGGTAAGATTTGCATATCTCAAGTGATTCAAAATCAAGTGAGTCTAAACGATCCATCTGCATGGAGTTTCTTCATGTGTATTATACCAATATGACTTACATAGCAGTGCCACAAGTAAGTGGTACTATCATTATCATCTTATACCTTTTGGCATGAAAATGTGTATCACTACGATCAAGATTCAATAAACCATTCCTTTAGGTGCAAGACCATTAAAGGTATTATTCAAATAAATAGAGTAACTATTATTCTCTTTAAATGAACAACCGTATTGCGATAGACATAATCCAATCATGTCTATGCTCAACGCAAACACCAAATAACAATTATCTAGGTTTAACACCAATCTCGATGGTAGAGTGAGCGTGCGATGCTTGATCATATAAACCTTGGAAACACTTCCAATACATATCGTCCGCTCACCTTTATCTAGTATCCGTTTATTCCGTAGCTTTCATTTCGAGTTACTAACACTTAGCAACCGAACCGGTATCTAATACCCTGGTGCTACTAGGAGTACTAGTAAAGTACACATTAACATAATGTATATCCAATATACTCCTATCGACAGCCTTCTCATCTACCAAGTATCTAGGGTAATTCTGCTCCAGTAGCTGTTCCCCTCATTACAGAAGCACTTAGTCTCGGGTTAGGGTTCAGCCCTTGCCCTTCTTGAAACTAGTGGTTTCACCAACCATCAACAATTGATGCTCCTTCTTGATTTCTACTTTTGCGGTGTCAAACATCGCGAATTCCTCAAGGATCATCATGTCTATCCCTGATATGTTATAGCTCATCACGAAGCTCTAGCAGCTTGGTGGCAATGACTTTGGAGAAACATCACTATCTTATCTAGAAGATCAACTCCCACTCGATTCAAGTGATTGTTGTACTCAGACAATCTGAGCACAAACTCAACGATTGAGCTTTTCTCCCTTAGTCTATAGGCTAAGAAACTTGTCAGAGGTCTCATACCTCTCGACGTGGGCACGAGCCTGAAATTCCAATTTCAGCCCTCTAAACATCTCATATGTTCCGCGACGTTTCAAAAACTGTCTTTGGTGCCTCAACTCTAAACCGTTCAACTGAACTATCACGTAGTTATCAAAACGTGTATGTCAGATGTTCGCAACATCCACAGACGACGTTTGAGGTTCAGCACACTGAGCAGTGCATTAAGGACATAAGCCTTCTACGAAGCAACGAGGACAATCCTCGGTTTACGGACCTAGTCCGCATAATTGCTACTATCAACTTTCAACTAAATTTTCTCTAGGAACGTATCTAAACAGCAGAACTGATGCGCGAGATATAATTTGCGAAGACCTTTTGACTATGTTCAGGATAATTAAGTTCATCTTATGAACTCCCACTCAGATAGACATCCCTCTAGTCATCTAAGTGATTACATGATCCGAGTCAACTAGGCCGTGTCCGATCATCACGTGAGACGGACTAGTCATCATCGGTGAACATCTTCATGTTGATCGTATCTACCATACGACTCATGCTCGACCTTTCGGTCTCTGTGTTCCGAGGCCATGTCTGTACATGCTAGGCTCGTCAAGTTAACCCTAAGTGTTTTGCATGTGTAAAACTGTCTTACACCCGTTGTATGTGAACGTAAGGATCTATCACACCCGATCATCACGTGGTGCTTCGAAACGACGAACTTTAGCAACGGTGCACAGTTAGGGGAGAACACTTCTTGAAATTTTAATGAGGGATCATCTTATTTACTACCGTTGTTCTAAGCAAATAAGATGTAATAACATGATAAACATCACATGCAATCAAATAGTGACATGATATGGCCATCATCACTTTGCTCCTTTCAATCTCCATCTTCGGGGCTCCATGATCATCATCGTCATCGGCATGACACCATGATCTCCATCATCATGATCTCCATCATCGTGTCTTCGTGAAGTTGTCTCGCCAACTATTACTTCTACTACTATGGCTAACGGTTAGCAATAAAGTAAAGTAATTACATGACGTTTATGTTGACACGCAGGTCATAAATAAATTAAAGACAACTCCTATGGCTCCTGCCGGTTGTCATACTCATCGACATGCAAGTCGTGATTCCTATTACAAGAACATGATCAATCTCATACATCCCATATCATTCATCACATTCTTCTTGGCCATATCACATCACAAAGCACTTGCTGCAAAAACAAGTTAGACATCCTCTAATTGTTGTTGCAAGTTTTTACGTGGCTGCTATAGGTTGCTAGCAAGAACGTTTCTTACCTACGTTAAAACCACAACGTGAATTGTCAATCTCTATTTACCCTTCATAAGGACCCTGTTCATCAAATCCGATCCAACTAAAGTGGGAGAGACAGACACCCGCATGTTAGTCGGTGGAACCGGTCTCACGTAAGCGTACGTGTAAGGTTGGTCCGGGCCGCTTCATCCCACAATACCGCTGAATCAAGATAGGACTAGTAACGGCAAGAAGAATTGACAATTTGACGCCCACAACTACTTTGTGTTCTACTCGTCCATAGAATCTACGCAATAGACCTAGCTCATGATGCCACTGTTGGGGAACGTAGGAGAAATTCAAAATTTTCCTACGTGTCACCAAGATCTACCTATGGAGAAACTAGCAACGAGGGGAAGAAGAGTGCATCTACATACCCTTGTAGATCGCTAAGCGGAAGCGTTCAAGTGAACGGGGTTGATGGAGTCGTACTCGCCGTGATCCAAATCACCGATGATCCTAGTGCCGAACGGACGGCACCTCCGCGTTCAACACACGTACAGCCCGGGGACGTCTCCTCCTCTTGATCCAGCAAGGGGAGAGGAGAAGTTGAGGGAAAAACTCCGACAGCACGATGGCATGGTGGTGATGGAGCTCGTGGTTCTCCGGCAGGGCTTCGCCAAGCACTACGGAGGAAGACGAGGTGTTGGAGGAGGGAGAGGGCTGCGCCAGGGGAAGGGTACGGCTACCCTCTCTCTTCCTCACTATATATAGGGGTAAGGGAGGAGGGGGAGGCGCCCTAGGGTTCCCTAGGGGAGGGGGGGCGGCCACAGGGGAAACCCTAGATGGGTTTGGGCGGCCCCACCCCCTAGGAAACTTGCCCCCCAAGCCGGGAGGGGCGGCTGCCCTAGGGGTGGCGCCCCCACCTCTCTGGTTACGTGAGATGGGGTTGGGAGGGGCGCTCAGCCCCTTAGTGGGCTGATGTGCCCTCTCCCATTGGCCCATAAGGCCCCCCAACGCTTGTCGGGGCCTCCGAAACCCCTTTCGGACACGCTGGTCATCACCTGCTACCCCCAGAACAATTCCGGACTCCAATACCCTTCGTCCAATATACCGATCTTCACCTCCGGACCATTTCGGAGCTCCTCGTCATGTCCGGGATCTCATCCGAGACTCCGAACAACCTTCGGTAACCACATACTATTTCCCATAACAACTCTAGCGTCACCGAACCTTAAGTGTGTAGACCCTACGGGTTCGGGAACCATGCAGACATGACCGAGACAACTCTCCGGCCAATAACCAACAGCGGGATCTGTATACCCATGTTAGCTCCCACATGTTCCACGATGATCTCATCGGATGAACCACGATGTCGAGGATTCAATCAATCCCGTATTCAATTCCCTTTGTCTAGCGGTATTGTACTTGCCCGAGATTCGATCGTCGGTATCCCTATACCTTGTTCAATCTCGTTACCGGCAAGTCTCTTTACTCGTTCCGTAACACATCATCCCGCGATCAACTCCTTGATCACATTGTGCACATTATGATGATGTCCTACCGAGTGGGCCCAGAGATACCTCTCCGTCACACGGAGTGACAAATCTCAGTCTCGATTCGTGCCAACCCAACAGACACTTTCGGAGATACCTGTAGTGTACCTTTATAGCCACCCAGTTACGTTGTGACGTTTGGCACACCCAAAGCATTCCTACGGTATCCGGGAGTTGCACAATCTCATGGTCTAAGGAAATGATACTTGACATTAGAAAAGCTTTAGCATACGAACTACACGATCTTTGTGCTAGGCTTAGGATTGGGTCTTGTCCATCACATGATTCTCGTAATGATGTGATCCCGTTATCAACGACATCCAATGTCCATGGTTAGGAAACCGTAACCATCTATTGATCAACGAGCTAGTCAACTAGAGGCTTACTAGGGACATGGTGTTGTCTATGTATCCACACATGTATCTGAGATTCCTATCAATACAATTATAGCATGGTTAATAAACGATTATCGTGAACAAGGAAATATAATAATAACTTATTTATTATTGCCTCTAGGGCATATTTCCAATAGGCCAGGCAGTTGAAGAAAGCGAAGTACAAGAAGGAGCGCTTTCTGAAGAAGAATATTGTCAAGATGACCACTGATGAACTTGTGGCTGTTCAATCTGATATCAAGAATCTGAGTGATGTTCTTGATCGCTACTATGCTGACTGGCTTGGAGCCAAAGTTAGATTCGTCAATTTGACCAAGGGATTTACCTCAAATGTTGCATCCCCAACACAACAAGAAATTCCTCAAGCTGAGGCATCTGCTCAGCCGACTGAAGAATATGCCAGCACCGCTGATGAAAATCAGGCTGCTGATGAAACTGCTAGTACCAGGGCTGATGACTGCATTCTAACTGCTGATGAAACTGCCAGGGCAACCACTAGTGTTGCGCCTGAAGAAATAGTCAGGCCAGCTGAAGCTTCAACCGTTGTGCCTGAAGAAACTGGCCATGCCAGGGCAACTACACCAAGTCCAACTTCCTTTTGCATTAGAAGCTAAGAAGACCAACGTTGTGGAGCGTGCAGCAGTGAAGAAAAGGAAAGCATCCACTTCATCAGAATCTCCCGCTCCAAAGAAGATGAAGGAATTGACAAGATCTTTTGAGAATCCTATTGATGTTGTTCTAGTCTCATGCATGCCATCAAAGGAATTCGTTGCTTTTAGTGAAGAATATGAGATCCCAAATGGGTCTGATGAAGATGTTCCTTCTGCTTCTTCTTCAGAGCAGTTGGACGATGAAATTGAAGTTGATACAATCCCTTCAACTCCATTTGTCTCATCGCCCGTTCCTTAGTTCACAGCTTAAGAGGCAGGCGTTGAAGAATTAAGTGATGAAGATGAGGATGTGGACATTGGGAGCACAACACCAGTGATGAATGATGACTTTTGGGAAAGTCAGCACCCCAATTCTCCCTTGTTCACTCCTCTGCAACAAATTCCTCACTCCCTAGTGCATACAGTTCAAATGGGCTCTGAAGAACCTCG
The DNA here is from genome assembly GCA_032464435.1 of Aegilops umbellulata. Classification (NCBI taxonomy): domain Eukaryota; kingdom Viridiplantae; phylum Streptophyta; class Magnoliopsida; order Poales; family Poaceae; genus Aegilops; species Aegilops umbellulata. The sequence continues at coordinate 382,961,678 of CP136054.1, forward strand.
CACCACTCCATCTATTCATGAAGAAATTCCAGCCACTAGTGCTGATGAACAGGCTGCTGAAGAATTGAAGAACCAGGCTGCAACTGAAGAAGAAACTGAAATTCCTCAGCCTGTGGTTCCTGAGACTGCGATTCCTGAGGTTGTGATGCAATTGACTGAAACTCCTCAGCCCAAGCCAAAGGATCCTTTCTCCAAGAAGCAAAACTTCAAGGCTAATGACTTCTTCCACGAGCATGTGTTCTTCACGGAGTACAACCCATATGACTCTGCTCGTCTTAGAAGGAAGCGTTTCTAGACTGCAAGCCAAGCCAACTTCTATTCTTCGCTCCTTTTCAACAAGGTCAAAGTCTTCGACCATGAGCATATTCCTCACGTGGACATTGAATCATTGTTGTGCTTTGCCCCAGTCCTCAGCGTTCTTCACGATGCTTGACTGCTCAACTTTTGCACTGACATTTGCGATTGGAATGAAGAGCTAATTCTTAAATTCTATGCAACACTGCACATCACAGGAAATGATGAAGATGTGAATTCTTGGGTATTGGACTGGATGACAGAAAATACTCACTTCAAAGCACCGGCCTCTGAATTGCTTCATGCCCTGCCTATCAGTCCTCCCTTGAAGGTGCTCATTGTATATACCATGAACCTGAGCTTAAAAATCACTACATACAAGTGTTGATGAAGCCACTGAAGCCCGGTCAAGCCCCAAGGACCAAATTCCTCGTGAAGGAATTGTTGTATGTGCCACGGACTGTCTATCGCATTATGACGAAGGCATTGAGTCCAATCAAAGGACATGACTGTAATGAAGAAGAGGTCGTTGGCATCATGAAGAATCTGCTTTTCAACATCATTCATGGTGTTCCTGTCAACTACCATGATTTCTTCATGAGGACTTTGGCCAATGTTGCATTATCTCCATTTGAGTTGAAGCCTTATGCTCCCTGGATTATGAGATTCCTCAAAACAAGGTCTTCACTTAACTACAAGGCTGACACACTCAACCATGGCAGCTACTTGCCCCCCACTGAAGTCCTCAAACGGACATTTTCCTCATCTGATGAAAAGGGCAAGGCCACTGCTGTTATTGATGAAGGCATTCGTCCATTGGATGGTCAGTTCCGCAAAGCTGCATCTTACTCCACCAATGATGACTCTGCCACTCATGACTCTGCCGCCAATGCTTCAAAGCAAAATCTTCAAGGCACAGCCCCGAGGGTGATGACTGATCGTGAGCTTCTCCTCAGTCTTCACCAGAAGGTCGATCGCAACCACAAATGGGTTAAGCGTCAGTTTGGTTCAATTCTTCAGAACATGACTGCTACACACAATGTTGTGAAGAAGAACCACTACTACCTCCATGAAGTCTTCGTTCGCACCTAGGCTGTTCTGTCTCATCTGTATGGTGAAGAAGATCTGAAGGAAATGGGTCTCAAGCAGGACTTTGACTGGTCTCAGCCACCAGTGAAGAAATTCAAGAAAGTCAAAGTTCCCTCCTTGGTGGCCAGCTCATATTCTTCAGAACATGACTGCTACACACAATGTTGTGAAGAAGAACCACTACTACCTCCATGAAGTCTTCGGTCGCACCTAGGCTGTTCTGTCTCATCTATATGGTGAAGAAGATCTGAAGGAAATGGGTCTCAAGCAGGACTTTGACTGGTCTCAGCCACCAGCGAAGAAATTCAAGAAAGTCAAAGTTCCCTCCTTGGTGGCCAGCTCATATTCTTCATCACGCGACACGGATGAGCATGAAGACTTGGACGACACTGCAGCAGGCCCTACTACGACAACCGACCCCAACAACACTGGCGCTCCTCCATCAACATGATATTCTTCAGGGACCTTAGTCCTCATTTTTCAACCCTTTTGGTCATTCGATGACAAAGGGGGAGAAATTTGATTTAGTCTTCAAGCGGGTCTATATATGGGCGTTTTTTGCTAAGTTACAACTCTCGTTCTTTTGAAGACTTTGCAGGATCGAGTTGTAAACTTAAACCTGATGGTGGTCTGATACTTCTGCTATGTTCTTCTGCATGCTTATTCCTCATATATGTTAATGCACGCATGTTGAATTACATCAGTCACCATATCTCATCATGCATTTCAAATTCTTCATATCATATATTAAATGCATGTATGAATTACAAGATATAGGGGGAGATCTCCATGATTCTACTCTTCTAGTGTGCATTTCTTCAAAAGAAAATTCCTCACTATGCACAACTTAGGGGGAGTTCTTCTATATCTTGCAATCAAATTCCTCAGTATTAGTTTTTACACTTCATATGTTTATCCCCGTTGAAAACTTAACCTATATTGTCATCAATCACCAAAAAGGGGGAGATTGTAAGTGCATCTAGTGCCCCTTAGTGATTTCGGTGTGCTGAAGACTTATAGGTTAAGGGACTGATGCGTTTGTGAGTGTACATAGGTCCATAAGTCTATGAGGAGTTTGATATTTACAGAGAAAATCGACCCCTAAAAATGAACGTCTTCGACTGAAGACTTTGCATTTCTGAAGACTTTGAAAGTGAAGAAATTGGTGTGACCATGAAGACTTGGTATTCATGAGAGGAACATGAAGCGTGAAGACTTTTGTTTTTGTGGTTTCATTTTCTCTTTCTTGAGTCATAGGAAACACCGTACTGTTAAAGGGGGTCGAGGAAATACTAAGGAAAAATTTCTAAGTGATGCTCATCTCAAAATCCTACACCAACCAATCCCTTTGAGTGAAGCCGTTGGAAATCTCATATAGTTCAGTCAATTTCTTTAGTGACAGAGACGAAGTGCTTCTGGTTTCTGAGGAATTTGTTCTGACTGAGGAGTTAGGAATTCACCGGTGCGGATTACCTACAAGTGAGGAACATGATAGCCTTGAGGAATTTGATAGTCAAATTTCCCACCGTTGTTGCGCTATGTGCCAGCTGTCCCAAAATATCTACCCACCTAATGGTCATATCATTGAAGGACATTTATGTCTTATCATGTTGGGCTGCTCCCTAGGCTATAAATAGCCTCCCCCTACAACCACTAGCTGGTTGGCTGCTCCAAGAGAAACTGACACTTGTCATTTGAGAGCATCCCATCCTCCAAGGACTTTGAGCGAAAATCATCAAGTGAGGAAAACCCAAACCCAAACACCTACAAACCCAAAGTTATTGAGCATCACTGAAGAGATTGATCTTACGTGGATCCGACGCTTGTTACCTTTGAAGATTGTGCATCTTCCAGACGGTTAGGCGTCATGGTCTGAGCATCCAAGAGAAAATTGTGGATCGCCGTGTGACCGAGTTTGTGAAGGTTGGAAAGTAACTTGAGGACTTACCATGAGTGATTGGGCGAGGTCTGTGTCACCTTATCTCAAGGAGAATACGGTGAGGACTGTGTGTCCTCAGGTTTAAATACCTAGCCGCTCCAACCAGACGTACAACTGTCACAGCAGTTGGAACTGGTCTACCAAATCATTGTCTTCACCAAGCCAACTGGTTCTATTTCCTCAACTCTTCCATTTCCTCATTACTGTGTTGTGTACTTGTTCATATCTGTTTGAAGACTTTGACTGAAGACTTTCTCAATTTCCTCAGTTCAATTTCTTCAATCTGTTTGTCTTCTTCCTGTTATCCTATGTTTACGCTTTCTATACTCTGTGCGTGTTTTCATTTCATCATGATGACCATGCTTATGTTCTGTTATGTTTGCATCTGAGTACTTATTCCGCTGCAAGTAGTTCTTCACTTAGGAATTTCCTGACCCTAGAATTCCTCAGTGAAGAATTCACAAAAATCGCCTATTCACCCCCCTTCTAGTCGATATAACGCACTTTCAGAGACACCACGTGATGATCGGGTGTGATAAAGTCTATGTTCACATACAACGGGTGCAAGCCAGTTTTGCACATGCAGAATACTCGGGTTAAACTTGACGAGCCTAGCATATGCAGATATGGCCTCGGAACACTGAGACCGAAAGGTCGAGCGTGAATCAAATAGTAGATATGATCAACATAGTGATGTTCACCATTGAAAACTACTCCATCTCACGTGATGATCGGACATGGTTTAGTTGATATGGATCGCGTGATCACTTTGATGGTTAGAGGGATGTCTATCTAAGTGGGAGTTCTTTAATAATATGATTAATTGAACTTTAATTTATCATGAACTTAGTACCTGATAGTATTTTGCATGTCTATGTTGTAGTAGATAGATGGCTCGTGCTGTTGTTCCGTTGAATTTTAATGCGTTCCTAGAGAAAGCTAAGTTGAAAGATGATGGTAGAAATTACACGGACTGGGTCCGTAACTTGAGGATTATCCTCATTGTTGCACATAAGAATTACGTCCTGGAAGCACCGCTAGGTGACAAACCCGTTGTAGGAGCAATGCCAGATATTATAAATGTCTGGCAGAGCAAAGCTGATGACTACTCGATAGCTCAGTGTGCCATGATTTACGGCTTAGAACTGAGACTTCAACGACGTTTTGAACGTCATGGAGCATATGAGATGTTCCAGGAGATGAAGTTAATATTTCAAGCAAATGCCCAGATTGAGAGATATGAAGTCTCCAATAAGTTCTACAGCTGCCAAATGGAGGAGAATAGTTCTATCAGTGAACATATACTCAGAATGTCTTGGTACCACAACCACTTGACTCAACTGGGAGTCAATCTTCCTAATGATAGTGTCATTGACAGAGTTCTTCAATCACTGCCACCAAGCTACAAGAGCTTCGTCATGAACTATAATATGCAAGGGATGGATAAGACAATTCCCGAGATCTTCGCAATGCTAAAGGCTACGGAGGTAGAAATCAAGAAGGAGCATCAAGTGTTGATGGTTAACAAGACCACCAGTTTCAAGAAAAAGGGTAAAGGGAAGAAGGGGAACTTCAAGAAGAACAGCAAACAAGTTGCTGCTCAAGTGAAGAAGCCCAAGTCTGGACCTAAGCCTGAGACTGAGTGCTTCTACTGCAAAGGGACTGATCACTGGAAGCAGAACTGCCCCAAGTATTTGGCGGAGAAGAAGGATGGCAAAGTTAAAGGTATATTTGATATACATGTTATTGATGTGTACCTTACTAATGCTGTCAGTAGTGCCTGGATATTTGATACTGGTTTTGTTGCTAATATTTGCAACTCAAAACAGGGGCTATGGATCAAGCGAAGATTGGCTAAGGACGAGGCGACGATGCGCGTGGGAAATGGTTCCAGAGTCGATGTGATCGTCGTTGTCGGCGTTCTGGGAACGGGGGTCCCCAGACTTGCCTGCCTGCGGGCTGCGGCGTGGCTCAAGTGGGTGCCCAGCGAGGCCCATCTTCATCAACACAAGCTCAAGACCCTCGCGAGGGGCCAAGCCTCGCGGGCGGACGACGGAGAGCTTCCTCAAGTACGTCCTCATTAGGCAGGGCTCGCGAGGAGGCGGAGAGATCAATGCAAGGGTACCTCGCGAGGATCCAGTGACGCAAGCCATGACGATCAAGACCAGGCAGGCGTCGGCCTGTGCAGAGTCCTTGTTTCCCCTTTGGTGCAAAGGAGGCAAGCACAGGCCAAGGCATCAGGCAAAGGTTACCATTCCAGTGCAACGAGACCAAGACCAGCCGGGCGGCCGGACGGAGGTCACCGTGGAGCCCTAGACGGCGTCACCATGAGAGCTTTTGGCAGCCGAAGACCACCTTTTGTCAGGATAACTTGTACTAGATGTTCCCCTTCAAAATGGCCAATTTTTGGCGCCCTTCCTACTCAATTATTTCGGGGAGAGGCCCAGGGCCTCTATAAATAGGGCTAGCCACCACAAAATAGGGGGAGAGATCTCCACGCACACCCTAGTGTTCGAACCTCAAGGGTCTGCCGGAACCCGAAATCTGACACTTGGCGCGCCAGGTAGGGGTGCACTGGAATCCTTTCTCCCGCCGTTCGCGTGTGGTCTTCCGTCGTGTCCATGGCTGACGCTCGTCGGGCTCGCACCGAGCGCCGAGCTGCTCTCGCCACCCGCGTCGCCCAGACGGCGCCCGTCGGCGGTCCCCCTCGCCGTTCCCCATCGCCCTCCGCCAACGCCGCCACCGGCCCGGCGGGGAACGAGCAGCAGGCTTCGTCCTAGCATCCTTCGGTGCGGCGGGATGGCCACACCGCCACCCCGTCGCTGACCCTGACTGGCTCGTCGTCCCACGCTCGTCGCGCCCCCATGGATGCAGGCGCCTCGCTGCTCTTGGCGAAAGAGCTTCTCCGTTACCGCCCCGTCGACGACCTCTACGACGATTGGCTCGCCCGCATCACCGAGCTCGTCAGCACCGCGGGGGCTCCCCCTTGCGGTCCCTCTCACTACCACGCCCTCTGCTCCGCGCAGGAGGTGATGATCAGGAGGTGCCTCCGCCACCTCCTCCCCAAGAAGGCGCCTTGGCTGCAAGGCGTGCAGCCCCAGGGCGAGACCCACTACGTCCAGCGCCTGCGCAGCAAGAAAGGAGCTGCCAAGAGATCCGCGTCACCGAGAAACTGCTCGCGCGCTCCCGGCGCCGGCGTGCCAAGATCGCGTCCCAGCACTTCCACAACAAGACCCAGCGCTGCTCCCAGCGGCGGCGCGTGGCGACATGCAACAGCAAGATTGGCACCAGCCGAGGGCGCCGGTGGCCACGGCGGGCTGGCTCGCCTTCAGCCCCGAGCTGCGCGGCGTCACATGGCCAGGCAAGTTCAAGCCTGACCTCCCTCCTCACTACGATGGCACAGTGGACCCCGTGGAGTTCCTGCAGCTCTACGAGCTGGGATTCATGGCCGCCAGCGGGGACAAAAAGGTCATGGCGAATTCGTTCCCCATGGCGCTCAAGGACGGAGCCCACACCTGGCTCCTAAACCTGGCCCCCGGCACGATCTCCTCCTGGAGGGAGATGCGGACCCGCTTCATCCCCAACTTCCAAGGCACTCGCGACCGCCCCCCGACCGTGAGCGACCTGCGCCGCATCAAGCAACAGCCAGGGGAAATCCTACTGAAGTACATCCAGCGCTTCAACTATGCTCGCCTCAAGATCCCCAAGGTGACTGAGGAAGCCATCATCTCAGCTTTCTCCGATGGTGTGCGCGACATCAAGATGAAGGAGGAGCTAGCCATCCATGAAGACTTGTGCACATCCCTGGTGCTATTCAACTTGGCGACCAAGTGCGCCAGGGCTGAGGAATGGCGCCTTTCCTTTCTCGAGCTCCCGGCAGCCGACCCAGAAGAAAATAAGCTCAAGGCCAAAGATGTGAGATGAAAGGGGGCTGCCGTCCTAGCAGCAGAGCTGGACACCAAGCGAGGCTGGGATCAGCCTGAGTCATCCAAGGGCGGACGCTACTGTGTGTACCACGACCTCCACACCCACAACATCAACAAATGTTAAGAGCTCAGAGCCGTGCAAGACGGGCGAATCGGCTGACGCCCCGAGCGCAACGACAGGGGCTATGGCCAAGGAGGAGGAAGAGGTGGAGGATGATGGGAAGACCGTGGCCCGCGCCAGGGATGGCGTGACCGCTCTCGCGAGGACCACTGGCAGGACCAGCCTCGCGAGGGAGGCTGGAGGGACCAGCCTCGCGAAGATCGCCCGCACGACAACGCAGGCCTCCCACCTCTGCCGCCACCACCAAGGAGGAATGAAGACTAGCATCAGGACAATGGAATTGGGGGCTTCTAGGAGCCGCGTGCAATTGCCTGCATTTTGGGTGGCGCTCAGGCTCCGGCCTCACAGCGCATCTTCAAGCATGTTGCTCGCGAGGTGAACGCAGTTCTTCCCAAGCCCGAGGCCACGTGCCCTCTCAGGTGGTCTACGTGCACTATCACGTTCAGCTCAGCGGATCAGCTCAAGTGCGCAGCAACGGCAGGAGTCCTCCCGATGCTTTGCTCCCAGTCATCAGCAATGTGCAGGTCACCAGGACCCTCATCGATGGCGGTGCTGGACTCAACGTCCTGTCCGTCGAGATGTTCGACAATCTCCAAGTGCCATACGAACAGCTTCAGCCAACCAAGCCTTTCTCAGGACTCACCGATGGTTCTACTGTTCCGATTGGGCAGGTGCGCCCTCCAGTCACCTTCGGGCAGCGCAACAGCTATCGCATCGAGCTCATCGACTTCGAAGTTGCTCACATCTGCCTACCGTACGATGCCATCCTCAGGTACCCGGCCCTAGCCAAGTTCATGGCAGTGACTCACCATGGTTACAATGTCCTCAAGATGCCTAGAAGTGGTGGAGTCATTACCGTGCCATGTGAAGAAAGAGATGAAGTGTGTTCACTGGAGCGTGCGTTCCAAGCCGCGACAATTGAAGACCCAGATCACAGGGGCGGGAGACCTCGCGAAGCAACCCTCAAGAAGAAGAAGACCTCACCAGGCTCAAGCCACAAGGGGGCTGACGCCCCCGGAGGTGTTGCTTCAAGCTCCGCGCTCGATCAGGGAGCGCCACCCTCTCACGCATAGGAAAGCGCGCCCAGCGCCCTCCTCAGGCGAGACTCGTGGGCTCCTCCTTGGAGAGCCACCGACCTTGCCAAGGTCGCGAGGGAGGTGCTGGGGCATCACTTGGAGGGGCACTTTCAGGCGCTTTTCCCTCAGGAAGGTACAAGGCAAGGAAGATCAAACCCTCAGGAGTTCGTCGCAAGAAACACTCAAGAGCTGCAAGAGTCAAGAGTCATGCGCGGCAGCCGCCGCCTGCCTGCCGTATCCCCACATCCAGGCGTGGATGGTGGGCTGCGCGTCTGCATCGATGTCCCGGGGCTCAACCGAGCCGCGTCTCAGGAGCGCCTCTGGCCTTCGCGCGTGGGGCGTTGTGAGGGGCCACCTCATAGCTACGTTCGCATGACTTTCGGCCTGTCGAACGCGGCCGCCGTTCACCAGCGCCTGCTAAGGAGCATTCTAGAGGCTCTGGAGGTCAGGCACCGCGCGGTCCTGGCAGAGATGGAGTGTCAGGAGCCCGATCCTGAGTCACACCGATTTAGCATGTAACACATCATATCACCTTGCAGCCTCACGCACGGTATTCCCACGGGTGCCACCTTACCTGGCCCGGGACCATTTGCGCCTTTTGGCTCACGTATATGATAGTGTCGCTAGCATCCATATGACAAAGAACCCGGCCCGACATGGCTAGTCGTGAACCCAAAGCGGCACTAACCCATGGGGACAGGCATACATGAATCAACCTCGGGCATGTCGGTTAACAGCGTGTGAATCCGGGCTGTAGCACTGGGCTAACAGGACTCCGGTAACCCGGGCTGTAGCAGGCTAGGCAGGACTCCGGATGTCACCACGTGACATTTCCCCAAAGGGACAGACACATGAACAAAGTGAATCACATGCCGGCCAGTCAAGTGTCCTGAGCAGTAGTGCTGGGCTAGCAGGACTCCGGTGAACCGGGCTGTAGCGGACTACTATGGCCCATGGAAGCACTAGACTACATTTCCCCATAAGAGAGGCTGCCAAGGATAAACAACTAGATTGTCGGATCCCAGACACACCAAGCATTTCAATCATACACACAATATGCTCGATATGTGTAAATACAACATGGCATCACAACATAACTCTACGACTCAAAGTATTTATTCATTAGGCTCCGAGGAGCGAGATATTAAAAACATGGGTCTCATGACCCAACATTCAGAGCATACAAGTCAAAGCACATGCGGAAGCTTAACATGTCTGAGTACAGACATCTACAAATGAATAAGTCTAAGAAGCCTGACTATCTACCAGATCCTGCCGAGGGCACAAGATCATAGCTGAGGTATCAAGCTAAACGTCGAAGTCCACACGGAACTACTAGCGAGACTGACGTCTCTCTACAAAAACATAAAATAGGCAAACGTGAGTACAAATGTACCCAGCAAGACTTACATCAGAACTATCTACATATGCATCGGTATCAATAAAGGGGGTGGTGGAGTTTAACTGCAGCAAGCCAGCTTTGACTCAGTGGCTAACCTGAACTACGACTGCAAGTAACTCTTTTGAGGTGGCGCACACGAGTCCACATATTCACCATACCAATAACCACTATGGATCCGCTCCCGTCTCCCTACGAGAACGCCATCCGTAGCACTCACGCTTATCTTGCGCATTTTAGAGTATCCACTTTCACTTGTCTATGAACTATGCAAGGGGTCCAAGTATCCATATCCGAGGAATCCGGCTATTCGAATAGATAATGATAACCCTGCAGGGGTGTACTTCTTCACACACACTCTCACCACTTACCACCATGTACACGTCATGTACCTCGGCAACCTTCAAGCGGAAGCCTGGCGAGGGAGTCGGCCACGACCTGACTAACCACACAAGTCTCTAGTCCAGGTTTATCGCCTATTCGGGTTCCATCCGCAAGGAGATCCGGCCGGGGTGTCGCTCACGGCCCCAAACGATGTGTGCAGGGTTCCCAAGCCCACCTCGACGGATGGATCTACACTTGGTACACCGTGCCACTCTGCCTAGTCTGTCCCAAGCCCACCTATACCGGGTGCCACTTGGTAGACTACTAACACTACTTACAAACACCAGAAACTAGTTGCAACTCCTGGACAGAGATCAAGTTGATTAATAAGTCGAGAGAGCTTGGAGTACCCGGAGCCCAATGTGTGGTAGTAACTGTTCATGGATCACAAACACAGAACTCAGTTCCTGAGGACGACTGCAATGAGACAACCCACCATGTACTCCTACATGGCCTCTCACTGCTACCTTTACCAAATCGTGTTCACACACTTAGCTCTCGGCAGTAGGACATGTTCACCACATTCCGATTCATTCCCGATGAATCAGACCTGACTCAACTCTAAGCAGTAGCAGGCATGACAACAAGCATGAATGAGTAGGCACATCAGGGCTCAAACAACTCCTACTCATGCTAGTGGGTTTCATCTATTTACTGTGGCAATGACAGGTCATGTAGAGGAAAGGGGTTCAACTACCGCAACATGTAACAGTTGAATCGTTGTTGTCCTAATGCAGTGAAAGAGAGCAGGAGCGAGAGAGTGGGATTGTATCGGAATGAACAAGGGGGTTTTGCTTTCCTGACACTTCTGAAGATAATATAGCTCTTCATCGGTGTCATCGAACTCTTTGTTGGAACATCGTCTACCGAAAGGGGACAAATACCGGCAACAGAGAAGAAACGCAATCAATGCAATGCAACAGTATGATGCATGAATGTGACATGGCAATATGCTATTGATGGAGCTAATGCAACTAGCAGCAGGTTAAATGAAGTTGGTTTGAACCTCAGATTCAAATTCAAACTCCACATGTTGTTATTTAAATTTCATTCATTCCATTTGTCCTAAACAGTAGTCATAAATTGTTCTGACATGCATAAAGCCAGTACAGATGGATAGATTGGATTTTTCTAATCATTTTTCATATATAAATTATTTCATTTGGAGTTACGGTTGAATTACTATGAATTTTTGAAGTTTTAGCTATTTTCTGGAATTTCCTGAATAAGAATAAATCCAGAAAAGGGCATTACTGCGTCAGCATTGCGTCACTGTGACGTCAGCTGGTCAACAGACCGGTTCAAGGTCAAACCTGACGTGTGGGGTTCACACGTCAGTGTCACAGGGTTAAACAAGGGTGTGTTTAGCCTAATTACTAAATTAGTGGGCGCTGGGGCCCATCTGTCAGCGTATGTGGGTGATCTAGCTGGCGGTGGTTAGCGCTAATGACGCGCCACATCGGCCCTCGCCGGAGCACGGCCGGCGACGACCATAACACGTGGTGGAGGCTCACCGGAGTGGCTCGGGACAGCGCTAGAGAGGGTGGTCTGCGACGGGGTTTGGCTCTACGGGGAGCTGGAGGAGTGGCGCATCCACTGGTGGCAGCGACTGGAGCTGGGGTGGCCTGTAGCGGCGGCGGCGGCGAGTTGGGCGGTGGCCGGAGTTCGGCCCCGAGCGGTGCGGGGTGCTGTGGTGCAAGTCAGGAGCTTCGAGTGGCGGCACTGGGTTCGTGGGGACCCACTGAGCTCACGGCAGTGCTCAAGTGCAAGTTGTGGCCGCGATTACCACGGTGGCGCCATGGATGGCGGCGGTGAGCCTCGGGCTCGACGGATATGAAGACTACAGTGGCCTCACGGGGAAAAGGATAGGGGGAATCGGTTCAGGGGCTCACGGGGATCATGCAGTGAAGGTCAGCGAGCTCGGGGAAGCACAGACGATGGCGAATCGACAATGAGGTTGCCGGCGGCCGGAGGTTGAAGATGAGCTTGAGGATGACGCTGCAGGGCTCCCGCGGTTGAACTGTTTGGTGTATACGATTCAGGAGAGGTCGGCGGTTCTTCTAGATGCATCGGCAAGGCGGGGGGGGGGGGGCGGTTGCCGTGATGGCAGTGGACGGCGGCGACGAGCTCCGCTTGGTGGCTGCGTGCGAGAACCAGAGGAGGGGGCGAGAGCAAAGAATAATGGGGAGAGGCAGAGAGGGGTCCAGGGCGGCGACGAGGGAAGGATCGGGGCTCCCAGGTGGAAGCAGGAGGTGGCCGAATCCGCACACACGCGCGCCACGCCTCTCCTCTGCCTACTGGCTGAAGGAAGAAGACGGGCGTGCCCCTGTGGGCTGGGCCCATAGTGTTGGGCCTGGTGGGCTGAGCTAGGTGAGCACTCTCTCTCTTTGTGTGTGTGTGTTTTCTATTTGTTTCCTCTTTTCTAATTTTTGTAGTTTGTTTTTGATTTAGTTTTAACACCAAATCAATTTTAAACTTCATGAAAATAAATGTGTGAACTAAATGGACTTATCCAAAGCCACACAACAATTTTTCAGAATTATTGAACATATATTTATTATATAATAAATATAAATCCAATTCAAATATTTATTGGATTAATTCAAATGGCCAAAATAAATGTTTTTGAGCTCCTAAAAGTATTGGTTTGAATTTTACCTCTTGCCAATATTTTCTTAGAGTAACAGGAACATTCTTTGGACTCATTTGATGAGAATTAAATGTTGATTATTTTTAAATGGTTTCTGAGGCTTTGAAAATTCCCTCAATTCAAATTTCAATTGAATTCAAACATGATGCAGCAACCAAGCTACTCCAAGGTCAGGGGAAAGCTAGGGACGTGACAACTCACCCCCACTAAACAAGAATCTCGCCCCGAGATTCAAGTCGTGAGGTAAGAAGGCAGAGGGGCACAAGCTAACACGGTCTTCAAGATCCAGGTTGCTCTTCATAGGAACATTGATTCGATCATCATCTTTGACTCTACGTCTTGCTATGAGAACTCCATCCAACATGACAACGAGAAGAAAAGGAGAATCTAGAGGAGTCGATCTTCTCGAAGATCAAGCAACCGACGATCAACTAACAGAACAAGACATAGCGACACCTGTCGAGATGAGACACGATACACACATCAAGAATGATGGAAATGATCATATGACAAGGTTTAAATAAGTAGCGGAATTCCCACACCTAGGAGGGTGGTGAACGGTGTCAATGTAGCGAGGAGCCGGGTTGCCATGATACCACAACGAGACACCTTAAGGAAGGTGACTTGAAGAACTATTTCCTTAAGTGGCAAAAAGAATTACTTTCGATTCAGAGATCATTGACACTCTTTATACCAGCCTAAGGCAAACCCTAATAATCGTTTGGCGGAGTACGAAGGAATGGCATACCCAGACTAGAATGGATGATGTGGACTACCTTGTTGAAGACAACGCAATGGATGATTTTGCTTGTGCGTGCTCTCAAGAACTTGAGCATTTCCATATTCATCAAGGTTCTACCAACATCCGTGCCGAGGATCCTGGCACCAAATCTTACTACCATGATGAATAGTGATGGAGAATGCGGATACAAAGGAAGATAACACCTTCTCAGACTTCCCCTTAGCGAGGCTAAGGGAACGAAATCTGGATGATCGATCGAGAGACATTTAGACTCCGCTTCTAATGTTCTCCTTGATGTTCTAGCTAGACTCGAAATCATTCGGTATCTGGAACATCAAATAAAGGTCTGACTTCGGGGGCACAAACATCCATAAGGATCAACTTTTAGTATGGATCATATGAAATCCTCATGGAGAAGATTGTCAAATTGCTTAATCAAGAAGCTACAATAATAGATCTTCCGGCTAGGTGTGTCGGCCAACATCAGCCTCGTCGGGACCTACATCATAGATCTTGGAAATGTTCCAGCCATCATATCTGCCTCAGATTCAGATCTGGCTGGTAACAGGATTTTTCAGACAACATGTCCAGAAAAGAAAAGGTTGCAACACAATTCGACAAGATAATGTTGCGAGACTCTCGGGAGATGAACTATGATAGCAAGCTCCAAAACATGAGCTGGTTCTGCTACACACATGTGAACATGTTGTCCAAGACAGGCATGACCACAGAGTAGTCTTACAATAAAGCACTACCGAGTTCAGGTGGGGAACCATCATCAAGGATATTGAAGTCTCCACGCGTGGAAGTCCAAAGGATAAACCTTAGAACAGACTCCGTGTTTCTTGAACAAGTCAATTAGTGGCTTGGTGTACTAGAATATACATATGGAATGGAGGTAATTAATCTACCGAACCATAGAATACTTCGCATGTATGCATGACTGATTTGGGATGATTCCCGAGGAAGCAAAGCAAACCTTTCTCAAATTCATGGCGACAACTTACACCTAATGCACATGAACTTGGAGAAAGTCACTTCTTCACCAAAACATATGCTTCATGAATGGGACATGAAGAAAATGCTTACACAAATTTCCAACGCTAGCTTAATATTCATCATGAATTATGGAGGAGATAGAAATGTTGCCGATGGGCTCAACACCAATTCATCTCGCTTCCATATAGATGGAATTCCACAATTAAGTGAACACGGGGATAGCATTGGTCAGACCCAAAAGATGTAATGGTGTATGCTCGAGGGATCAACCACGAGTAAGACAACATTACGAACATCGTTGGTTCTGATTTGACTTGACAATAGCCCATACTCAAATCAAAGTTTTGACAAGGTAATAGATCCAACAACTGATCACGAGGACCAATCGATGGAGATATCATCTTTCTTCAACACATACATGCACACAAAAAGATATCCCTTAACATGAACTAAGTCGGACAAGCTTTTATCTTCCAACTCTCCAAGTTGTTGTTTAGTTTAACCAACTAGCTCAGGGTATCCAACACAAAATCTTGGAGAAGGGGTGGTTTATTGGAAAACCAACTTGATCACGAACTCAACATATCGGTCAGGGGACTACCTGGTGATACTCCCATGAAGATATCTGGAAAATCACGAACCACCGATATGTCTCTAAGCTCGAGAACAATCTTGCTTTTCAAGGCAAGACAACATGATCAGAAGAGTAAGGGATTGAATAATCCTAACTCATTGATCGAAGAGTGCACCGGAAATAAGGACTAGGTAGCACGATTAATCTTAGAATGATGATTGAAAAACCAACACGCTAAAAATGAAATTATTGTCCATTAACTACCAAGCAACTGGGTTGCTAGGAGTATTGATTTCACACATCACGGTTCGCTTGTCGGCCTTCCGGTCACAACAACACGGAGACCGATGAATGAATAATGATGGCGAGAAGTATCACTGCGTCAAAAATTCATGAGAGATGGTGCAATTCTCATGACCATCCTGACATAAAGGGGGTAATACTCCGAGGTAGAACAGAACAAAAGCTGGATTGGCATTTTGATTTGCGAAGTACAATTGCTTTGACCCAATCCTAGATATGGATGAGGTACTGGAGTTTGTTTCTCCTAGTCATTCTGAAATAGAACGGCTTGACGGACCACAAGAATAATAGACATCGATGAACACGAATGAACAACTATTCCTGTCTATCAAGTGACAGACCAGGGTCGGAATATAACTGAAGGGGGACAACTCAAAGGGACATATAACTTTCTGAGTTGTGGATGCATAGATTAGTATGTCGAACGAGTTCAACATATTTCTTCCGGATAACCCATGCAGAAAGGTAGAACTGGCAGAGCCACAATATAGAATGGAGAACTCATCAAGAGCACTCTGGTTGTGATCCTTTGGTTCAAAAGAACTTCTGCCATAAGCAGTTCATGGTATTTGGAAGAAGGAAATACCACAGACCTCGAGGACTATCGCAAAGGTTACTAATATCCTAAAGGAACTAGCAAACACTATCAACATGAAGTAAGTAGGGTGAATCTCGGGTTCAAAACCCAGAAATAGAATACCTACATACTGAATGACATCACGGGATGCTTTCGAGAAAGGTGGCCAGAATTATCACACTGGGAACACAAAACATTGCTAGATTACTGGGTGGTTCGCTAGGATGCCTAGGGTCCAGATAATGTCTTCAACATATACGCCGAGGCAATAGAGTACCTCAAATCACCGATTAGTGTGCTTAATCTGGCCCAAAAGGACATCGGAAACGGGAAGAAGGGACTTGCAAATGCATGGGACTATTTAGAAACCTGGGATGACTGAGAAAGCATAACGGCTGTAAATGCTCGAAAAGATTTGAGACATCCTGCAAAATGGTGGCATAACCACTTAACATCGCAATATCAAATTTCCAAGTCCAACTAACAACACATTGGACTAGTAGAAACTGGACTGAGGCTTAAATCCAACAATCCTAGGCAACTACGGTTTAGTAACACGTCATCCTAAGAGGTAGAAGAGAAGTCTAGTTCTTAACCCCGTAGAAAAGATAAGATGACTCAAATCAGAAGGTCATAAGGATAAGGAGTAAAAAGAGCCTTACGTTCCCATCCACAATCAATTCCCTTACATAACTAAAGCATTTCTAGACTCAACTTTGACTAGTTTGGCTTGGTAATCCTAAAGGAAGTCAGGCTCTGATACCAAAGCTGTCAGGACCCCGATCCTAAGTCACACCGATCTAGCATGTAACACATCATATCACCTTGCAGCCTCCCGCACGGTATTCCCACGGGTGCCACCTTACCTGGCCCGGGACCGTTTGCGCCTTTTGGCTCACGTATATGATAGTGTCGCTAGCATCCATATGACAAAGAACCCGGGCCGACATGGCTAGTCGTGAACCCAAAGCGGCACTAACCCATGGGGACAGGCATACATGAATCAACCACGAGCATGTCGGTCAACAGCGTGTGAATTCGGGCTGTAGCACTGGGCTAACAGGACTCCGGTAACCCAGGCTGTAGCAGGCTAGGCAGGACTCCGGATGTCACTGCGTGACATTTCCCCAAAGGGACAGACACAGGAACGAAGTGAATCACATGCCGTCTAGTCAAGTGTCCTGAGCAGTAGTGCTGGGCTAGCAGGACTCCAGTGAACCGGGCTATAGCGGACTACTATGGCTCATGGAAGCACTAGACTACATTTCCCCATAAGAGAGGCTGCCAAGGATAAACAACTGGATTGTCGGATCCCATACATACCAAGCATTTCAATCATACACACAATATGCTCGATATGTGTAAATACAACATGGCATCACAACATAACTCTACGACTCAAAGTATTTATTCATTAGGCTCCGAGGAGCGAGATATTACAAACATGGGTCTCATGACCCAACATTCAGAGCATACAAGTCAAAGCACATGCGGAAGCTTAACATGTCTGAGTACAGACATCTACAAATGAAAAAGGCTGAGAAGCCTGACTATCTACCAGATCCTGCCGAGGGCACAAGATTGTAGCTGAGGTATCAAGCTAAACGTCGAAGTCCACACGGAACTCCTAGCGAGACTGACGTCTCTCTGCAAAAACATAAAATAGGCAAACGTGAGTACAAATGTACCCAGCAAGACTTACATCAGAACTATCTACATATGCATTGGTATCAATAAAGGGGGTGGTGGAGTTTAACTGCAGCAAGCCAGCTTTGACTTAGTGGCTAACCTGAACTACGACTGCAAGTAACTCTTTTGAGGTGGCGCACACGAGTCCACATATTCACCATACCAATACACCACTATGGATCCGCTCCCGTCTCCCTACGAGAACGCCATCCATAGCACTCACGCTTATCTTGCGCATTTTAGAGTATCCACTTTCACTTGTCTATGAACTATGCAAGGGGTCCAAGTTTCCATATCCGAGGAATCCGGCTATTCGAATAGATAATGATAACCCTGCAGGGGTGTACTTCTTCACACACGCTCTCGCCACTTACCACCATGTACAGGTCATGTACCTCAGCAACCTTCAAGCGGAAGCCTGGCGAGGGAGTCGGCCACGACCTGACTAACCACACAAGTCTCTAGTCCAGGTTTATCGCCTATTCGGGTTCCATCCGCAAGGAGATCCGGCCGAGGTGTCACTCACGGCCCCAAACGATGTGTGCAGGGTTCCCAAGCCCACCTCGACAGATGGATCTACGCTTGGTACATCGTGCCACTGTGCCTAGTCTGTCCCAAGCCCACCTGTACCGGGTGCCACTTGTTAGACTACTAACACTACCTACAAACACTAGAAACTAGTTGCAACTCCTGGACAGAGATCAAGTTGATTAATAAGTCGAGAGAGCTTGGAGTACCCGGAGCCCAATGTGTGGTAGTAACTGTTCATGGATCACAAACACAGAACTCAGTTCCTGAGGACGGCTGTAATGAGACAACCCACCATGTACTCCTACATGTCCTCTCACCGCTACCTTTACCAAATCGTGTTCACACACTTAGCTCTCGACAGTAGGACATGTTCACCACATTCCGATTCATTCCCAATGAATCAGACCCGACTCAACTCTAAGCAGTAGCAGGAATGACAACAAGCATGAATGAGTAGGCACATCAGGGCTCAAACAACTCCTACTCATGCTAGTGGGTTTCATCTATTTACTGTGGCAATGACAGGTCATGCAGAGGAAAGGGATTCAACTACCGCAACATGTAACAGTTGAATCGTTGTTGTCCTCATGCAGTAAAAGAGAGCAGGAGCGAGAGAGTGGGATTGTATCGGAATGAACAAGGGGGTTTTGCTTGCCTGGCACTTCTGAAGATAATATAGCTCTTCATCAGTGTCATCGAACTCTTCGTTGGAACATCGTCTACCGAGAGGGGACAAATACCGGCAACAGAGAAGAAACGCAATCAATGCAATGCAACAGTATGATGCATGAATGACATGGCAATATGCTGTTGATGGAGCTAATGCAACTAGCAGCAGGTTAAATGAAGTTGGTTTGAACCTAAGATTCAAATTCAAACTCCACATGTAGTTATTTAAATGTCATTCATTCCATTTGTCCTAAACAGTTGTCATAAATTGTTCTGACATGCATGAAACCAGTACAGATGGATAGATTGGATTTTTCTGATCATTTTTCATATATAAATTATTTCATTTGGAGTTACGGTTGAATTACTATGAATTTTTGAAGTTTTAGCTATTTTCTGGAATTTCCTGAATAAGAATAAATCCAGAAAAGGGCATTACTGCGTCAGCATTGCGTCACTGTGACGTCAGCTGGTCAACAGACCGGGTCAAGGTCAAACCTGACGTGTGGGGTTCACACGTCAGTGTCATAGGGTTAAACAAGGGTGTGTATAGCCTAATTACTAAATTAGTGGGCGTTGGGGCCCATCTGTCAGCGTATGTGGGTGATCTAGCTGGCAGTGGTTAGCGCTAAAGACACGCCACGTCGGCACTCGCCGGAGCACGGCCGGCGACGACCATAACACACGGCGGAGGCTCACCGGAGTGGCTCGGGACGGCGCTACGGAGGGTGGTCTGCGACGGGGTTTGGCTCTGCGGGGAGCTGGAGGAGTGGCCCATCCACTGGTGGCAGCGACTGGAGCTGGGGTGGCCTGTAGCGGCGGCGGCGGCGAGTTGGGCGGTGGCTGGAGTTCGGCCCCGAGTGGCGCGGGGTGCTGTGCTGCAAGTCAGGAGCTTCGAGTGGCGGCACTGGGTTCATGGGGACCCGCTGAGCTCACGGCAGTGCTCAAGTGCAAGTTGTGGCCGCGGTTACCACGGTGGCACCATGGATGGCAGTGGTGAGCTTCGGGCTCGATGGATATGACGAGTGCAGCGGCCGTACGGGGAAAAGGAGAGGGGGAATCGGTTCAGGGGCTCACGGGGATCACGCAGTGAAGGTCAGCAAGCTCGGGGAAGCACAGACGGCGGCGAATCGACGATGAGGTTGCCGGCGGCCGGAGGTTGAAGATGAGCTTGAGGACGACGCTGCAGGGCTCCCGCGGTCGAACTGTTTGGTGTATACGATTCAGGAGAGGTCGCCGGTTCTTCTGGATGCATCGGCAAGGCGAGGGGGTCCGGTGGCCGTGATGGCAGTGGACGGCGGCGACGAGCTGAGCTTGGTGGCGGCGTGCGAGAAACAGAGGAGGGGGCGAGAGCAGAGAGTAACGGGGAGAGGCAGAGAGGGGTCCAGGGCGGCGACGAGGGAAGGATCAGGGCTCCGAGGTGAAAGCAGGAGGTGGCCGAAGGCGCACGCACGCGCGCCACGCCTCTCCTCTGCCTACTGGCTGAAGGAAGAAGGCGGGCGTGCCCTGTGGGCTGGGCCCACAGTGTTGGGCCTGGTGGGCTGAGCCAGGTGAGCACTCTCTCTCTCTCTCTCTCTCTCTGTGTGTGTGTGTGTGTGTGTGTGTGTGTGTGTGTTTTCTATTTGTTTCCTCTTTTCTAATGTTTGCAGTTTGTTTTTGATTTAGTTTTAACACCAAATCAATTTTAAACTTCATGAAAATAATTTTGTGAAGTATATGGACTTATCCAGAGCCACGCAACAATTTTTCAGAATTATTGAACATATATTTATTATATAATAAATATAGATCCAATTCAAATATTTATTGGATTAATTCAAGTGGTCAAAATAAATGTTTCTAAGCTCCTAAAAGTATTGGTTTGAATTTTACCTCTTGCCAATATTTTCTTAGAGTAACAAGAACATTTCTTTGGACTCATTTGATGAGAATTAAATGTTGATTATTTTTAAATGGTTTCTGAGCCTTTGAAAATTCCCTCAATTCAAATTTCAATTGAATTCAAACATGATGCAGCAACCAAGCTAGTCCAAGGTCAGGGGAAAGTTAGGGACGTGACATGGAGATGGCTCTCGAGGACCCGCTTGAGCCCGCAGAGCCTCCCGAGGCCCCAGGGCCTGGGGGCTCGTGAGGGCCGACGTCTTCAGCGCGCATCGCTCGCTTCCTCAACATCACTTTATCTTCAACAATGTCAGGTGACATCTTTCAGAGTTTTACTTTCAGCTGGGAGTGCCCGCAGGGCTGCACCATTCCCAGGCCGTGTGGGTCTGTCCCCGCGGCATGTATCCATTTTGCTTATGTTCTTTACTTACCTTGTTGGGGGCGCCCCTCGGGCTGCATCACCCCCACGCCACTCGGGCCTAACCCGGTGGCGGTTGCTTTCACCTACGTTCGCCTGAAGTTGAATCCCTTCCTTTATGCCTAACATATCCGACCTAATCACCTGCTCGATGGACACCCACCTATGGAGCTGCCCGCTCTGGCACGGCGCTCGCGCACGGGTCCGTCCCTGCAACGTCGATAAATTTGAGTGGCCGATCTCTGGCCGCGGCAGCCCCGCTGAGGGAGTCCTGGATTAGGGGGTGTCCGGGTAGCCGGACTGTACCTTTAGCCGGACTCCTCGACTATGAAGATACAAGATTGAAGACTTCGTCCCGTGTCCGGATGGGACTTTCCTTGGCGTGGAAGGCAAGCTTGGCGATGCGGATATTCAGATCTCCTACCATTGTAACCGACTTTGTGTAAACCTAAACCTCTCTGGTGTCTATATAAACCGGAGGGTTTTAGTCCGTAGGACAGAATCCAACATACAACAATCATACCATAGGCTAGCTTCTAGGGTTTAGCCTCCTTGATCTCGTGGTAGATCTACTCTTGTACTACCCATATCATCAATATTAATCAAGCAGGACATAGGGTTTTACCTCCATCAAGAGGGCCTGAACTTGGGTAAAAGATCGTGTCCCTTGTCTCCTGTTACCATCCGCCTAGACGCACAGTTCGGGACCCCCTACCTAAGATCCGCCGGTTTTGACACCGACATTGGTGCTTTCATTGAGAGTTCCTCTGTGTCGTCGCTTTTAGGCCCGATGGCTCCTTTGATCATCAACAACGATGCGGTCCAGGGTGAGACTTTTCTCCCCGGATAGATCTTCGTCTTCGGCGGATTCGCACTGCAGGCCAATTCGCTTGGCCATCTGGAGCAGATCGAAAGTTACGTCCCTAGCCATCAGGTCAGATTTGGAAGTTTAAACTACACGGCAGACATCTGCGGGGATTTGATCTTCGACGGATTCAATCCACAGCCAAGCGTGCCGCACTGTCTCGATGAGCATGATCTAGCTCTGCCGCCGAACAGTGCCCTGGAGGCCGCACATGCTCCGGTTCCGACCCTTAATTCGGAGCCTACTGCACCAATCGAGGATGAGTGGTTGGACGCCGCCTCGGGGGCTGTGATCTCAAAGGTGATCGAGCCAAACACTAGCCCCGCACTCCGCAAGGCCTGTGACTCCGAGTGGCCGGATTCCTCTCCAGACTCCGAGCCCTTCGCGCGCCTGCCGATCGAATCCGATTGGGCACCGATCATGGAGTTCACCGCCGCGTACATCTTTCAGCACTCGCCCTTCAGCGACATTCTGAAATCGCTAAAGTCTCTCTCTCTATTAGGAGAGCCCTGGCTGGACTACGGTTAGCAAGGTTGGGATACGGACGATGAAGAAATTCAAAGCCCACACACCACCCACTTCGTAGCCACTGTCGACGACTTAACCGACATGCTCGACTTCGACTCCGAAGACATCGAAGGTATGGACGACGATGCAGGAGACGACCAAGAACCACCACCTGTAGGGCGCTGGAAGGCCACCTCGTCATACGACATATATATGGTGGACACTCCAAAAGATGGAGATGGCGATGGAACAGCGGGGGATGACACATCCAATAAATAGCCCAAGCGCCGGCGTCAGTGGCGCCGCTCTAAATCCCGCCAAAGAAAAAACGGTGATTCTGGCACGGGAGATAATAATACTCCGGATAGCACCGAAGAACACCCCCTCCAGCAAGAGCATGGAGAAGCCAGCCCTCACGAGAGAGCGGCAGACAGAGAGGTTGAGGATGATAATTACATGCCTCCCTCCAAAGACGAGGCAAGCCTCGACGACGACGAACTCGTCATACCATAGGATCCCGCCGAACAAGAGCGTTTTAAACGGAGGCTTATAGCCACGGCAAGCAGCCTCAAGAAAAAGCAGCAACAGCTTAGAGCTGATCAAGATTTGCTGGCTGACAAATGGACTGAAGTCCTTGCGGCCGAAGAGTGTGAACTCGAACACCCCTCTAAGAGTTACCCAAAGCGCAGGCTGGTACCCCGATTAGAGGAGGAAGTACCTACATCACCAGCGCATGACATGGCCGACCGGCCACCTCGTGGCCGTGACAGAGAGGCCTCTCGGCCCTCCACTCAAGCCGTGCCCCGGCGTCGCTCAAAACATGCTAAGGCACGGGAAAACGCGCCAGACCTGCGAAAGATACTAGAGGACAAGGCAAGAAAAACAAGATCGATCTACGGATCGCGTGGGCGCCCTACGGTACGTGACGAGGATCGTCACTCCAGACATAATAAATCCGGCCGGGCCAAACACAGTAGACAAAGCTCATTCGAGATAGGTCGTGATATAGCCAATAAAGAGGCGCCGCACACCCACTATGCTTCACAGATGAATTAATGGATCATAAAATCCCTGAGGGTTTCAAACCCGTGAACATCGAATCATACGATGGCACAACAGATCCTGCAGTATGGATCGAGGATTATCTCCTTCATATCCACATGGCCCGCGGTGATGATCTACACGCCATCAAATACCTCCCACTCAAACTTAAGGGACCAGCCCGGCATTGGCTTAACAGCTTGCCAGCAGATTCGATCAGTTCTTGGGACGACCTGGAAGCCGCATTCCTCGACAATTTCCAGGGTACCTATGTGCGACCACCGGCCGCTGATGACCTAAGCCACATAATACAGCAGCCAGAGGAATCGGCCAGGCAATTCTGGACACGGTTCCTAACAAAGAAAAACCAAATAGTCGACTGTCCGGACGCAGAGGCCCTAGCAGCCTTCAAGCATAATATCCGCGACGAGTGGCTTGCCCGGCACCTGGGACAGGAAAAACCAAAATCTATGACAGCTCTCATGACACTCATGACCCGCTTTTGCGCGGGAGAAGACAACTGGCTAGCTCGCAGCAACAACTTAACCAAAAATCTTGGTAATTCGGATACCAAGGACAAAAGTGGCAGGTCACGCTGGAACAAGCAAAAACGCCACGTTAACAGCGACAGTAACGAGGATACGGCAGTCAATGCCGGATTCTGAGGCTACAAATCCGGTCAGCGGAAAAAGCCATTCAAAAGAAATACTCATGGCCCGTCCAGTTTGGACCGAATACTCGACCGCTTGTGCCAGATACATGGCACCCCCGAAAGGCCAGCCAATCACACCAACAGGGATTGTTGGGTGTTCAAGGAGGCAGGCAAGTTAAATGCCGATAATAGAGACAAGGGGTTGCGTAGCGACGAGGAGGAGGAGCCCAGGACGCCGAAGAATAGTGGACAGAAGGGTTTTCCCCTGCAAGTGCGGACGGTGAACATGATATACGCAACCCACATCCCCAAGAGGGAGCGGAAGCGTGCATTACGGGACATATATGCGCTGGAGCCAGTCGCCTCAAAGTTCAACCCATGGTCCTCCTGCCCGATCACTTTTGATTGAAGGGACCACCCCACTAGCATCTGTCATGGCGGGTTCGCCGCATTGGGTTTAGACCCAATTATTAACGGATTTCATCTCACAAGAGTCCTTATGGACGGCGGCAGCAGCCTGAACCTGCTTTACGAGGACACAGTGCGGAAAATTGGCATAGATCCCTCGAGGATTAAGCCCACCAAAACGACCTTTAAAGGCGTCATACCAGGTGTAGAGGCCAACTGTACTGGCTCAGTCACACTTCAAGTGGTCTACGGATCTCCGGATAACTTCCGAAGCGAGGAGTTAATCTTCGACATAGTCCCGTTCCGCAGTGGCTATCACGCACTGCTCGGACGAACCGCATTCTCAAAGTTCAATGCGGTACTGCAATATGCATACCTCAAGCTCAAGATGCCAGGCCCTCGAGGAGTAATCACGGTCAACGGAAACACCAAACACTCTCTCCGAACGGAGGAGCATACGGCAGCGCTCGCAGCAGAAGTACAAAGCAGCCTCTCCAGGCAATTCTCCAGTCCGGCCTTCAAAAAGCCGGGCACTGTCAAGCGCGCCTGGAGTAACCTACAACAAGACCGCCTGGCACGTTCTGAGCAGGTGTAGCAATGCGGCCCCAACCCCAGCCTTCGCGAAATAGCAAAACCAGTGCTTCGCGTACATAACTACGCTCTCAAAGTACCATGGCCGCAGGGGAAGGGGCACCATCACGGCACGCCCAGAACATGGCTTAAACCATACTAGGGGCTGCCGAATTATTTCTTTATTTTCTCTTACTTTCAGGACTCCATACTTCTGACGACCTGTTCGGCAATTCAACTGCCGCACAAACGATGCAAGAACCAGGGAAGCAGACAAGCCATGCCGCATTATGGAACCCCAAGGTGGTCTCTATTACGAGTAGTATACCTGTTTTAAATACAATTCCGCAGGCCTGCCCCTGGACAGGACATGTTAAATAGTCCAATTTCTTTTGCTTATCGCACTACTTGTATCGTTCTGCTTGGATAGCAACGTTCTTATAAACAATGCATAGATTTTTGTCTATCTTTTGCATTACTCTCTTATATATATATATATATATATATATATATATATATATATATATATATATATATATATATATGTTCATTAATGACATTTTGCACCCGTACACTGTGGTACGACAAATACGCCAGGGGCTCCAGTACCCCTTAATACGGTGTGAGAAGTCCGAACACTTTCACAAGTGCGGCACCCCGGACTTATAGCATTATATGCATTGGCTCCGAATCATGATTTGGGTCAATAGTTGGGTTTGCCCGGCTCCTGTGTTTTGGTGCCTTACGTTCCGCTATATCGGCTAAGGTAGCGCTAGGAGAACTACTGCGATTGTGCCCCGGTTGAGCTGGGCTGAGCACCTCAGTAGAGAAAGCTAAAACTGACTTTCATGATAAGGCGAGAGACCGGTCGCTGTTCGAGAGGTTTTTCGGGTCCTTAAAGACTTATGCCGCTTAGAGCGAGGAACCGGATTCTGTCCAGCCAAGGCGTGGATAGCACCGCGAACTCGGTCTTCCGAATACTAGGGGCTTCGCCGAAATTTAAAATTATAGAGTTCTATGGCTAAGTGAGAGTGTTCAAGCATTATAGTTTGATTGCCTTGTTCGTTGTGCTGAGTGCCTCCCTCGGAGGACCCAAACATGGGAAAAAGAGCGCTCAGGTTTATCCCGAACACCCCACCACTAGTGGCATGGGGGCAGAAGCCGACGACTGGCCATCTCTCAATTTTCGATAAACGGCCGCACAGAAAGTAATATTTTAAATTCAACAAGCATTGCTTAGTGCAAATGAACAAGCTTTCAGTGCACAGGATAATACGAGCGAGTTCACTCAAAAATTACATCCTTGGTACATTCATCCGCCACAAGGAGGGCACCCTTCAGAACATCCTTATAATAGTTCTCGGGTTTATGATGCTCTTTCCCCAGCGGAGGCCCGTCCTTCACAAGCTTCTCGTCGTCCAGCTTGCCCTAGTGCACCTTAGCACGGGCAAGGGCCCTCCGGTCTCCTTTGATACAGACGGAGCGCTTGATGACCTCAAGCCTTGGATAGGCCTCCACCAGCCGCCGCACCAGTCCAAAGTAGATCCCAGGCAGGGCCTCTCCAGGCCACAACCGAACTATGAAACACTTCATGGGCTGTTCGGCGGCCTTGTGGAGCTCGACCAGCTGCTTTAGCTCGTCGCTCAAGGGCACAGGGTGTCCGGCCTCAGCATACTAAGACCAGAACACCTTCTCCGTCGAGGTGCCTTCTTCAGCTCGATAGAATGCGGCGGCATCGGATACGCTACGGGGAAGATCTGCGAACGCCCCTGGAGAGCTCCGGATTCGGGTAAGTAACAAGTAGCTTACTTTTATATCTCTGCTTTGCATAAAGAATGCCTTACCCGCTGCTATCTTTTTCACCGCATCCAATTCCTGGAGGGCCTTCTGGGCTTCGGCCTTGGCAGACTTGGCAGTCTCGATGGCCGCGGCGAGCTCGGACGCTCGCGTCTTCGAGTCAAGCTCCAAACTCTCATGTTTTTTTCACGAGAGCCTGAAGCTCTTGCTGCGCCTCGCCGACCTATGCCTCAAATTTCTCCTGCTCGGTGCGCTCTGAGGCCGCTCTCTTCTCGGCGTTGGACAGCGCCTGCTTAAGGGTCGCCACCTCAGTTGTGGCCCCTGCAATAAGTAGCATAATCCTGTCATTTTTTGCAATTGCATCTTTTTATATATTTTTATAAGGTATCTCTTACCTTCTTTCTCCTCGAGCTGCCGCTTGGCCAGGCCGAGCTCTTGCTCGGACCGCTCGAGACCCTGCTTCAGGGTGCCTACCTCCGCAGTTAGTGCGGCGGTCGCAAGCAGCGAAGCCTGCATACGCATATTGACTCTTTTTTGTTAGACTCCTGCGAAATTTATTTGATCCTCTATTCGGCTTTTCTTTTCGAACGCCAAACAGAGCATCAGGGGCTACTGTCTATGCGGTAATATTTTTACATATTTTTACTTACCTCGAAGCCTGCTAGAAGGCTGGCACAAGCTTCAGTCAGTCGGCTCTTGGCGGACTGAACCTTCTGGATCACCGTACTCCTAATAGTACGGTGCTCCTCGTCGATGGAGGCGCCGTTAAGCACCTCCAGCAGATTGTCCGGCACCTCCGGTTAGACGGAGGCCGCCGTCTCAGAAGTCTTGCTCCTCTTAGAAGGAGTTCACCTACCGCGGTCCGGAACCATTGAAGATTCCGGCGCGGTGTCCAGCTCAAAGCCGGACTTGGAGCCCTGGGGGGTCTTGTCCCTTATACTCATGGAGTCCAGGAGGTCGCCTCGCGGCTCCTCCAGGACCACCCCCTCTTGGCCCGGAGCTTGTCACGACGCCACTTCGGCATCGTCCGCAACGCGGGGGGAGGCAGCGGGCGAAACTGAGTTCACGTTCGATGAATCCAGGGAGCCGCTCGACGATTCGTTGAGCCCGCCCTGGGGCGGACTG
Source organism: Aegilops umbellulata (assembly GCA_032464435.1). Taxonomy (NCBI): domain Eukaryota; kingdom Viridiplantae; phylum Streptophyta; class Magnoliopsida; order Poales; family Poaceae; genus Aegilops; species Aegilops umbellulata. The sequence continues at coordinate 382,989,904 of CP136054.1, forward strand.
CATAATTACATTCGACATAAGGAAAAGCTGTGCAACAAGGGAATGCTATGAGTTACTCTGGTATCCGAATACTTACGATCCCGCTGGGCACCTGGCCCTTTGCGGCCACTCCTCTTCGCCCTCGTTGGCGTCGGTGGAGTGGTTCGGAGGAAGGGTTTTCCCCTTCTTGGACCCTTCAGTCTCCCTTGTTGGGGTGGCCTTCCTCTTCTTCCCCCCCCCCCCCCCCCGCTGGAGGGGGAGAGGTTTCTTCTTCCTCCTCCTCGTTTTCACGGGAGGAGCGCGTCTCGGATTCGTCGGATGAAGAATCAGACACCTCCTAGCGCCGGGAACTCTTTCGAGTCCCCTGGCCTTCTTCTTGGCCTTCTTCTCCGGCACCACATAAGGTGCCGGAGCCAGCAACTTCGATAAACGAGCATCTGTTGGGTCTTCGAGCAAAGGGGCCGGACAGTTGACCTGTCCGGACTTCGCCTGCCACTCCTATCAAAGGTAAGGGAGTTTAGATCCCAAATAGAGTCAAACTATGAGAACCAAATTTCCTGTAAAAGGTAAAGATAACTAACCGCACTAGCTGGACGCTATGTGCTGAATCCGCGGTCCTCGGTTGCAGATGCGGGAGATTCGACACCCTTGAATAGCACCTTCCAGGCATCTTCATACGTTGTGTCGAAGAGCCTGCTCAAGGTTTGGTGCTGCGTCGGATCGAACTCCCACAGAGTGAAAGCCTGTTGTTGACACGGGAGGATCCGGCGGACGAGCATGACCTGGACTATATTGACAAGCTTGAGCCGCTTGTTCACCAGGGATTGGATGCATGTTTGCAGTCCGGTCACCTCTTCCTCGTCCCACGACAGGCCCGTCTCTTTCCCGGACGTGACCCATTCAACTCGAGGACGAAGTTCGGGGCCAGATCGTGGAAATCTAGGCCATAGTAGAACATGAGCCCCCGGACAAATGGGTGGAGAGGAAAACCCAGTCCGCGGAGGAAATGGGGAAGGAATACAACCCTCTCATGGGGCCTTGGGGTGGGGAGAAGCTGCCCCTTTTCGGGAAGCCGGTGCGCGATGTCATTGGACAAGTATCCGGCCTTCCTTAGCTTTTTGACATGGCCCTCCGTAACGGAGGAGACCATCCACTTGCCTCCCGCTCCGGGCATGGCTGGAGAAGGTTGAGGTGGGAAGTGCGGACTTGGGCGCTGGAGCTCGGGTGCGCAGGAGATGGATAGGCAGAGGAGGAAGAAGGCGTGGGTAAAAAGGTGGATCCTGATCCCCTTATATGGGTGGATGCGGCTATGCGTTCCCACCAGCCTGGTAAAACTCACTTATCTCCCAAGCGTCGTGATAAATGGCGTGGTTGGGTTACCCACGTCCGTATTGATGAGAATCCCGTAAATGGGGGACACGATCTCTGCTTTGACAAGACATGCCAAGGAAACCGCCTCGCAAAATGCACTGAGGTGGGGAAGTAAAAATGATTCAAATAAAGGCTTGGCCGTAGTGTGATGTCACGCTACGGAATACGTCAGCAGATTAGATTTGTGTTAATATTATTCTCTCTATGGTAATATGTGGAAACTTATTTTGCCGAGCCGGACACTACCCTTGGTGTTTACAAACTTTTATGAAGAACTTGGAGGAGGAACCCGCCTTGCAATGCCGAAGACAATCTGCGCGCCAGAATCGTCGTCATTGAAGCCTGGTTCAGGGGCTACTGAGGGAGTCCTGGATTAGGGGGTGTCCGGGTAGCCGGACTGTACCTTCAGCCGGACTCCTTGACTATGAAGATACAAGATTGAAGACTACGTCCCGTGTCCGGATGGGACTTTCCTTGGCGTGGAAGGCAAGCCTGGCGATGCGGATATCCAGATCTCCTACCACTGTAACCAACTTTGTGTAACCCTAAACCTCTCCGGTGTCTATATAAACCGGAGGGTTTTAGTCCGTAGGACAGAATCCAACATACAACAATCATACCATAGGCTAGCTTCTAGGGTTTAGCCTCCTTGATCTCGTGGTAGATCTACTCTTGTACTACCCATATCATCAATATTAATCAAGCAGGACATAGGGTTTTACCTCCATCAAGAGGGCCCGAACCTGGGTAAAACATCGTGTCCCTCGTCTCCTGTTACCATCTGCCTAGATGCATAGTTCGGGACCCCCTACCCGAGATCCGCCGGTTTTGACACCGACACCCGCAAGGCGCCACCTCACCAGGCCCTCAAGTGCCCCAATGACTTCCTCGGGGTGAACAAGGGTTTGCTGGCAGCCGTAACGGCAGGCCTTGTTTCTCCTCATTGTTGGCGTGCAGGACCTACTCCGGGAGCAATGTTGGGGCGTCACAAGCACTCTCTCCCCTCTCCGGCACGGACCGCTTGCACGTTAAAGGGGGGGGGGTGCCTGAGCATCGTGACTCATGGGCTCTTACTGGCTCTCCAGCCCTCACCCCCTGGCCTTTACCCACGGCATCGCGACCTGTCATACTAGCGGCGGCTGAGCTCGCTCGAGGGCCGGGACCTGAGGACGTAGAGCGTTAAGGGAAGTGCGGGAGAAGGGGAAGAAGCTCGCGAGGGCCCAGCCCGGCAATGCCTCGTTCACCGAATCGCGGGCCTAGCGTTTCTCCAAGGGACTGCGTCAGGCGCACAAGATAAGTCATGCCCTCACAAGAGCTAGACCAATGCAACACTAAATCCCCGCCCTGTGTAATTCTGTCACGGCGACGCTACCTTCCTTTCTCACCCAGCAAGGATTGCTTGAGCGCTAAGTGGGACCTCCCGAGCATCGCGACTTGGGGGCTCTTACCGGACCTCGGGCCGCTCACCTCCTAGCCTTGACCACGGCATCGTGACCTGGCATACCAGCGGCGGTTGAAGCTTACCTGGGGACTGGGGCCTGTCAGCGTAGAGCGCCAAGTTCTCTTGAGGATAGAAAGGGGGAGCTCGGCCGGACAGGATCACCCCGTGACAATTCATACTAAGGATACAATATTCACAAAAGGCACGGCGGACACCTTAGATACCCCCGCAGGGTGTTACTCTAATTCCTTGCAGGGAACAAAAGGAGCCAACTCTAAGGAACGCTAACTACTAGCATCTCCGCTGGCGACGCCATCATCAATAGTGGGTTGCCCAGCGCCAGCGCCAACCCCATCTAGATCAGCGGCGTCGGCTACCCGATGCAGCTGCCCCACCCCTAGCACGACACGAGCTTGGAAGCTCATAGTTATCGTCGCTCGTCTCCAGAGTTGCGAGGAGTTCAGGGGAGCCTCTGAAGCCCTCAGTCCCTCCGCTGCTGCCTGAGGAGCTGCTGGAGGACCAACCAGCGGGCCGGGCCGTCGCCTGTTCGTCGTCCCCGCCGCTTCCCTCGGGGCAGCACTCCAGCCAGCGTCCTTCAGCATCGAAGACCTTGAAGAACATCATGGAGGCGCCATCGTATTCAAGATGAATCACGAGGGCACCTACCAATCGGCAGACCTGGGCGATCTCACCCCAGCCCCGGGTCATGAAGACCTCGCCCGAAGCGGTGAGCGCGACCTCCGCTCCGGTTGCAGGAGTGCTGCAGTCGGCATGCTGCAGCCAGAGCTCCAGAGACCTGCCCCGCATCTCGAAGGCAAAGGAGAGAGGAAGGCGGATCCACGACATTGGAGGCATGGCGGCATGGAGTACTAGCTCGCGAGAGGAGCGCTCTGCATTGGACTCCAGGAGGGACAACACGCACCACCGTGCTCGACGGCATCGGCGACGACGCTGCCGGTGCTGCTTGGCTCCCTCCTCCCTGGGGCCTACGACGCGGGCATACAAGGGCAGTGGAAACCCAGGTGGCAGCCGCTCGTACTACGGCCTCGACACTTCCTGCTAGGCACCTTCATCCCGGCGGCAGAGGACTGGCCGCTTCTTCGGTGGGAGGGGGTCAGGACCCTCTCGGGGGGCCTTTCCCTTCTCCTCCGCAGAGAATCGACGGATCGGTGCCATCGGCGCAAGAGAAAGCAAGGACAAGGAAGGAGAAGGAGGAAGAAGCAGGAAGGGGCAAACTGGCGGAGCTCATGCGGTCCCATACTTATAGCCGAAGAAGACCAACCGCCGAGCACCACGATCGCAGGTAATCATGACTCAGGGAGTCCTAGATTAGGGGGTGTTCGGGTAGCCGGACTATACCTTCGTTGGACTCCTGGACTATGAAGATACAAGATTGAAGACTTCGTCCCGTGTCCGGATGGGACTTTCCTTGGCGTGGAAGGCAAGCTTAGCGATGCGGATATTCGAGATCTCCTACCATTGTAACCGACTCTGTGTAACCCTAACCCTATCCGGTGTCTATATAAACCGGAGGGTTGTAGTCCGTAGGACAATCATCTTCATACACAATCATACCATAGGCTAGCTTCTAGGGTTTAGCCTCCTTGATCTCGTGGTAGATCTACTATTGTACTACCCATATCATCAATATTAATCAAGCAGGAGTAGGGTATTACCTCCATCGAGAGGGCCCGAACCTGGGTAAAAACATCGTGTCTGTTGTCTTCTGTTACCATCCGGCCTTGACGCACAGTTCGGGACCCCCTACCCGAGATCCGCCGGTTTTGACGCCGACATTGGTGCTTTCATTGAGAGTTCCTCTGTGTCGTCGCCCTTTAGGCCCGATGGCTCCTTTGATCATCAACAACGATGAGGTCCAGGGTGAGACTTTTCTCCCCGGACAAATCTTCGTCTTCGGCGGCTTCGCTCTGCGGGCCAATTCGCTTGGTCACCTGCAGCAGATCGAAAGCTACGCCCCTGGCCATCAGGTCAGGTTTGGAAGCTTAAACTACACGGCTGATATCCGCGGAGACTTGATCTTCGATGGGTTCGAGCCACAGCCAAGTGTGCCGCACTATCTCGGGGGGCATGATCTAGCTCTGCCTCCGAACAGTGTCCTAGAGGCCGCACACGCGCCGGTTCCGACCCCTAACTCGGAGCCTATTGCGCCAATTGAGGATGAGCGGTTGGACGTCACCTCGGGGGCTGCGATCTCAAAGGGTCCGGACTCTTCTCCGGATTCCGAAACCCCCGCGCCCCTGCCAATCGAATCCGATTGGGCGTCGATAATGGAGTTCACCATCGCGGACATCTTTCAGCACTCGCCCTTCGGCGACATTCTGAATTCTCTCAAGTCTCTCTCTCTCTCTCTCTCTCTCTATCAGGAGAGCCTGGCCGGACTACGGTCAGCAAGGATGGGATACGGACGATGAAGAAATTCAAAGCCCACCCACCACCCACTTTGTAGCCACTATCGACGATTTAACCGACATGCTTGACTTCGGCTCCGAAGACTTCGACGGTATGGACGACGAGGTAGGAGACGAACAAGAACCAGCACCTGTAGGGCGCTGGAAGGCCACCTCGTCATATGACATATATATGGTGGATACTCCAAAAGATGGAGATGGCGATGGAACAGTGGGGGAGGACACCTCCAAGAAACAGCCAAAACGCCGGCGTCAGCGGTGCCGCTTTAAATCCCGCCAAAGAAAAAACGGTGATTCCGGCACGGGAGATAATACTACCCAGGATAGCGCCGAAGAACACCCACCACAGCAAGATTCGGTGTAGGAAGATGGAGAAGCCAGCCCTCATGAGAGATCGGCAGACCGAGAGGTTGAGGATGATAACTATATGCCTCCCTCCGAAGACGAGGCAAGCGTCGATGACGACGAATTCGTTGTACCATCAGACCCCGCCGAATAAGAGCGTTTCAAACGCAGGCTTTTAGCCACGACAAACAGCCTCAAGAAAAAGCAACAACAACTTAGAGCTGATCAAGATTTGCTAGCTGATAGATGGACTGAAGTCCTTGCGGCCGAAGAGTATGAACCCGAACGCCCCTCTAATTGTTATCCAAAGCGCAGGCCGCTACCCCGATCAGAGTAGGAAGCGCCTACATCACCAGCGCACGACATGGCAGACCGGCCACCTCACGGCCGTGAAAGAGAGGCCTCTCGGCCCTCCACCCAAGCCATGCCCCGACGCCGCTCAATTAAGGCACGGGAAAATGCGCCAGACCTACGAGACGTACTGGAGGATAAGGCAAGACAAACAAGATCGATCTACGGATCGCGCATGCGCCCGACGACACGTGACGATGATCTTCACTCCGGATACAACAAATCCGGTCGGGCCGAACACAACAGACATAGCTCTTCCGAGCTGCGTCGTGACATAGCCTAGTACAGGGGCGCCGCACACCCACTATGCTTCACAGATGAAGTAATGGATCATAAAATCCCAGAGGGTTTCAAACCCGTGAACATCGAATCATACGATGGCACCACAGATCCGGCGGTATGGATCGAGGATTATCTCCTTCACATCCACATGGCACGTGGCGATGATCTACACGCCATCAAATACCTCCCGCTCAAACTCAAAGGACCGGCCCAGCACTGGCTTAACAGCTTGCCAGCGGACTCAATCGGTTCTTGGGAGGACCTGGAGGCCGCATTCCTCGACAACTTCCAGGGCACCTACGTGCGACCACCGGACGCCGACGACTTAAGCCACATAATTCAGCAGCCAGAAGAATCGGCCAGGCAGTTCTGGACACGGTTCCTAACAAAGAAAAACCAGATAGTCGACTGTCCGGATGCAGAGGCCCTAGCAGCCTTCAAGCATAACATCTGCGACGAGTGGCTTGACCGGCACCTGGGACAGGAAAAGCCGAAATCTATGGCAGCCCTCACAACACTCATGACCCGCTTTTGCACGGGAGAAGATAGCTGGCTAGCTCGCAGCAACAACTTATCAAAGAACCCTGGTAATTCGGATACCAAGGACAAAAGTGGCAGGACATGTCGAAATAAGAAAAAACGCCGTGTTAGCAGCGACAACAATGAAGATACGGCAGTTAATGCCGGATTCAGAGGCTATAAATCTGGTCAGCGGAAAAAGCCATTCAAAAAGAATACTCAGGGCCCGTCCAGTTTGGACCGAATACTCGACAGCTTGTGACAGATCCATGGCACCCCCGAAAGGCCAGCCAATCACACCAACAGGGATTGTTGGGTGTTCAAGTAGGCAGGCAAGTTAAGAGCCGAAAACAAAGACAAGGGGCTGCATAGCTATGACGAGGAGGAGCCCAGGCCGCCGAACAACAATGTACAGAAGGGGTTTCCCCCACAAGTGCGGACGGTGAACATGATATACGCAAACCACATCCCCAAGAGGGAGCGCAAGCGTGCGCTACGGGACGTATACGCGATGGAGCGAGTCGCCCCAAAGTTCAACCCATGGTCCTCCTGCCCAATCACTTTTGATCGAAGGGACCACCCCACTAGCATCCGTCATGGCGGCTTTGCCGCATTGGTTCTCGACCCAATCATCGACGGATTTCATCTCACAAGAGTCCTAATGGACGGTGGCAGTAGCCTAAACCTGCTTTACCAGGATACAGTGCGGGAAATGGGCATAGATCCCTCAAGGATTAAGCCCACAAAGATGACCTTTAAAGGCGTTATACCAGGTGTAGAGGCCAATTGCACAGGCTCAGTAACACTTGACGTGGTCTTCGGACCTCCGAATAATTTCTGAAGTGAAGAGTTAATCTTCGATATAGTCCCATTCTGCAGTGGCTATCACGCCCTACTCGAAAGAACCGCATTCGCAAAATTCAATGCGGTGCCGCACTACGCATACCTCAAGTTCAAGATGCCAGGCCCTCGAGGAGTAATCACGGTCAACGGAAACACCGAACGCTCCCTCCGTACGGAGGAGCACACGGCGGCTCTCGCAGCGGAAGTACAAAGCAGCCTTCTTAGGCAATTCTCCAGTCCGGCCGTTGAAAAGCTAGACACTGCCAAACGTGCCCGGAGTAACCTACAACAAGACCGCCCGACACGTTCTGAGCAGTCGTAGCAATGCGGCCCCAACCCCAGCCCTCGCGATACATCGAAACCAGTGCCTCACGTACATAACTACGACCTTGAAATACCATGGGCAGAGGGGAAGGGGCACAATAACGGCACGCCCAAAATGCGGCTTAAAACGTACTAGGGGCTGCCGGATTATTTTTTTCTTACTTTCAGGACTCCACACTTTGGACAACCTGTTCGGCAATTCGACTGTCGCACAAACGACGCAAGATCCAGGGAAGCAGACTAAGTCATGCCGCATTATGGAACTCCCAGGTGGTCTCTGTTACGAGCGGTATACCTGTTTCAAATACAATTCCGCGGCCTGCCCCTAGTTAGGACATGTTAAATAGTCCAGTATATTTTTGCTTATCGCACTACTTGTATCGTTCGGCTTTGATAAATAGCCTCTCTATAAACAATGCATAGCTTTTTGTCTATTTTTTGCATTATCCTATTTTCATATATATGTTTTAACATAATTGCACCCGTACACCATGGTACGGCCAACACGCCAGGGGCTTTAGTTCCCCTTAATATGGTGTGAGAAGTCCGTGCACTTTCACAAGTCCGGCACCCCGAACTTATAACACTATATGCATCGGCTCCGAATCATGATTTGGGTCAATATTTGGGTTTGCCCGGCTCCTATGTTTTGGTGCCTTACGTTCCGCTATATCGACTAAGGTAGCACTAGGAGAACCACTGCGATTGTGCCCCGGTTCAGCTGGGTTAAGCACCTCAGTGGAGAAAGCTAAAACTGACTGTCATGATGAGGCGAGAGACCGGTCGCTGTTCGAGAGGTTTTTCGAGTCCCTAAAGAATTATGCCGCTTCGAGCGAGGAGCTGGCTTTGTCCGGCCAAAGGCGTGGATAGCGCCCCGAACTCGGTCTTCCGAACTAGGGGCTTCGCCAAAATTTAAAATTATAAAGTTCTATGGCCAAGTGAGAGTGTTCAAGCATTATAGTCCGATTGCCTGGTTCGTTGTGCTAAGCGCCTCCCTCAAAGGACCCAACCATGGGAAAAAGAGCGCTCAGGTTTATCCCGAACACCCCAGCAGTAGTGGCATGGGGGCAGAAGCCGACGACTGGCCATCTCTCAATTTTTTGATAAACGGCCGCACAGAAAATAATATTTTAAATTCAATAAGCATTGCTTAGCGCATATGAACAAGTTTTCAGAGCATAGGATAAACACGAGCGAGTTCATTCAAAGATTACATCCTTGGTACATTCATACGCCACAAGGTGGGCACCTGCAAGAACATCCTTGTAGTAGTTCTCGGGCTTGCGATGCTCCTTCCCCGGCGGCGGCCCATCCCTCACAAGCTTCTCACCGTCCAGCTTACCCCAGTGCACCTTTGCACGGGCAAGGGCCCTCCGGGCACCTTCAATGCAGACGGAGCGCTTGATGACCTCAAGCCGTGGACAGGCCTCCACCAGCCCCCGCACCAGCCCGAAATAGCTCCCTGGCAGGGCCTCTCCGGGCCACAGCCGAACTATGAAGCCCTTCATGGCTTGGCCGTCCGCCTTGTGGAGCTCGACCAGCTGTTTCAGCTGGTCGCTCAGGGGTACAGGGTGTCCGGCCTTAGAATACTGAGACCAGAACACACTCTCCGTCGAGCTGCCCTCTTCAGCTCGGTAGAATGCGGCGGCATCGGATACGCTGCGAGGAAGATCTGCGAATGCCCGTGGAGAGCTCCGGATTCGGGTAAGTGACAAGTAGTTTACTTTTATATTTCTGCTTTGCATTAAGAATGCCTTACCCACTGCTATCTTTTTCATCTCCTCCAACTCTTGGAGGGCCTTTTGGGCTTTGGCCTTGGCACCCTTGGCAGTCTCAAGGGCCGACGCGAGCTTGGATGCTTGCGCCTTTGACTCAAGCTCCAAGCTATCATGTTTTTTCATGAGAGCATGCATCTCTTGCTGCACCTCACCGACCTGAGCCCCAAGTCTCTCTCGCTCGGTGCGCTCCTCAGCAGTTTTCTTTTCGGCCTCAGATAGCGCCTGCTTGAGGGTTGCCACCTCAGTTGTGGCCCCTATAATAAGCAGTACGATCCTGTTATTTTTTGCAATCACGCCTCTCTATAGGCACCTTTTTCTGTAGGGTATTTCTTACCTTCTTTTTCCTCGAGCTGCCGTTTGGCAAGGCAGAGCTCTTGCTCGGCTTGCCCGAGGTCCTGTTTCAGGACACCCACCTCCGAAGTCAGTGCGGCGGTGGATAGCAGCGAAGCCTGCATACGCATATTGACTCCTTTTTGTTAGACTCCTGCGAAATTTATTAGATCCTCTATTCGGCTTTTCTTTCCGAACGCCAAACAGAGCATCAGGGGCTACTGTCTATCTGGTAATATTTTGATATATTTTTTCTTACCTTGAAGCCTGTCAGAAGGCTAGCGCAAGCTTCAGTCAGTCCGCTCTTGGCGGACTGAACCCTCTGGATCACCGTACTCATAATAGTACGGTGCTCCTTGTCGATGGAGGCTCCTTCAAGCACCTCCAGCAGATGGTCCATCGACTCCGGTTGGACGGAAGTCGCTGGCTTAGAAGGCTTGCTCCTTTTGGAAGGAGTTCACCTACCGCGGCTCGGAACTGTTGAAGATTCCGGCACGGTGTCCGGCTCAAAGCCGGACTTGGAGCGCTGGGGGGTCTTGTCCCCTTCACTCCTGGAGTCCGGGAGGTTGCCTTGCGGCTCCTCCGGGACCACCTCCTCCTGCCCCGGAGGTTGTCGCGACGCCACTTCGGCGTAATCCACAGTGCGGGGGGAGACAGCGGGCGGAACGGAGTTCATGTCCGATGAGTCCAGGGAGCTGCCCGACGATTCGTTGTATTCGGCCTCGGGCGGGCTGCATAGTTACATTCGACATTAAGGAAAGTTGTGCAACAAAGGAACATCATGAGTTACTCTGATATCCGAACTTACGATTTTCGGACACTTGGCCCTGTTCGGACACTCCTCTTCGCTCTCTTCGGCGTCATGGGAGTAGTCCGGCGGAGGGGTCTTCCTTTTCCTAGACCCCTCGGCCTCCCCTGCTGGGGTGGCCTTCTTCTTCTCTCCTCCCTCCGCTAGGGGGGGGGGGAGAGCTTTCTTCTTCTTCCTCCTCGTTCTCACGGGAGGAGGGCGTCTCGGACTCGTCAGACGACGAGTCCGACACCACCATGTTACGGGCACTCTTTCGAGTCCCCGTGGTCTTCTTCTTCTTGACCTTCTTCTCCGGCGCCGCATAAGGTGCCGGAGCCAGCAGCTTCACTAGGAGCGTAGGGGCGGGGTCCTCGGGCAAGGGAGTCGGACAGTTAATTGGTCCGGATATCGCCTGCCAAGCCTGTCAAAGGTAAGGGAGTTTAGATCCCGCACAGAGTCAAAACTGTGAAAGAAAAAAAGAGCTTAGTATCCTGTAAAAGGCGAAGATAGCTTACCTCGCTAGCGTGACGCTGCGAGCTGTATCCGCGGTCCTCGGAGGCGGATGCGGGAGCCTCGGCGCCCTTGAAGAGCACCTTCCAAGCATCTTCGTACGTCGTGTCGAGGAGCCTGTTAAGGGTTTGGTGCTGTGCCGGGTCGAACTCCCACAAATTGAAGCCCCGTTTTTTTCACGGGAGGATCCGGCGGACGAGCATAACCTGGACTATATTAACAAGACGGATTGGCTTGTTCACTAGGGACTGGATGCAAGTTTGCAATCCGGTCACCTCTTCTTTGTTGCCCCACGACAGGCCCGTCTCTTTCCAGGACATTAGCCGCGTGGGGTGTCCGGTTCGGAACTCGGGGGCTGCAACCCATTTCGGATCGCGTGGCTCGGTGATGTAAAACACCCTGCTTGCCACCCCTTTAGGGTCTCCACAAAGGAGCCCTCGAACCATAAGACGTTGGCCATCTTGCCCGCCATGGCGCCTCCGCACTCCGCTTGGCTGCCGGCTTGACGTTGAAAGTCTTAAGCCAGAGGCCGAACTGGGGGCGGGCGCGGAGGAAGGCCTCGCACATGACGATAAACGTCGAGATGTTGAGGATGAAGTTTGGGGACAGATAATGGAAATCCATGCCGTAGTAGAACATGAGTCCCCGGACGAATGGGTGGAGTGAAAAACCCAGTCCGCGGAGGAAGTGGGGAAGGAAAACTACCCTCTCATGGGGCCTTGGGGTGGGGAGAAGCTGCCCCTTCTCGGTAAGCCGGTGCGGGATGTCCTTGGACAGGTATCCGGCCTTCGTCAGCTTTTTCACTTGAACCTCCGTAACGGAGGAGACCATCCACTTGCCTCCCGCTCCGGACATTGCTGGAGAAGGTTGAGGTGGGAAGAGCGGGCTTGGGCGCTGGAGCTCGAGTGCGCAAGAGATGGATTGGCAAAGGAGGAAGAAGGCATAGGTAAAAAGGTGAATCCTTATCCCCTTATATGGGCGGATGCGGTTATGTGTCCCCACCTACCTAATAAAACTCGCTTGCCTCCCAAGCGCCGTGGTAAATGGCGCGGTTGGGTTACCCACGTCCGTATTGATGAGAATCCCGTAAAAAGGGCACACGATCTGTGCTTTGACAAGACGTGCCAAGGAAACCGCCTCACTAAACGTGATGAGGTGGAGGAGTAAAAACAATTTATGTAAAGAACTTGGCCGTAGTGCGATGATGCACTGCAGAATACGTCAGCAGATTTGATTTGTGTTAATATTATTCTCTCTATGGCACTATGTGGAAACTTATTTTGCAGAGCCGGACACTATTCTTGGTGTTTACAATCTTCTACGAAGGACTTGGAGGAGGAACCCGCCTTGCAATGCCGAAAACAATCTGCGCGCCGGACTCGTCGTCATTGAAGCCTGGTTCTGGGGATACTGAGGGAGTCCTGGATTAGGGGGTGTTCGGGTAGCCGGACTATACCTTCGCCGGACTCCTGGACTATGAAGATACAAGTTTGAAGGCTTCGTCCCATGTCCGGATGGGACTTTCGTTGGCGTGGAAAGCAAGCTTGGCGATGCGGATATTCGAGATCTCCTACCATTGTAACCGACTCTGTGTAATCCTAACCCTATCCGGTGTCTATATAAACCGGAGGGTTGTAGTCCATAGGACAATCATCTTCTTACACAATCATACCATAGGCTAGCTTCTAGGGTTTAGCCTCCTTGATCTCGTGGTAGATCTACTCTTGTACTACCCATATCATCAATATTAATCAAGTAGGAGTAGAGTATTACCTCCATCGAGAGGGCCCGAACCTGGGTAAAAACATTGTGTCCCTTGTCTCCTGTTACCATCCGGCCTTGACGCACAGTTCGGGACCCCCTACCCGAGATCCGCCGGTTTTGACACCGACAATGACCCATATCTCTACATGCAGGGACTTGTCAAGTCGTGCAGTTGCGGAGGCGTCGTGGGGAAGCGCAGGCGCCCACGTCCAATCAACCGCCACACGGCGCCCAAGGCCGCAGGCTGTTAGGGCCCGCGGCGCTTCGCGCTTGCCCCTTCCCTTCCTTGCTAAGCCAAGCCCGCGCGCGGCTTGGGCCCGGGGGCTACTGTCGGCATGCTGGGAACGGGGGTCCCCAGACTTGCTTGCCTGCGGCGTGGCTCAAGTGGGGGCCCAGCGAGGCCCATGTTCATCAACACAAGCTCAAGACCCTCGCGAGGGGCCAAGCCTCGCGGGGCGGACGACGGAGAGCTTCCTCAAGTACATCCTCATCAGGCAGGGCTCGCAAGGAGGCGGAGAGATCAATGCAAGGGTACCTCGCGAGGATCCAGTGACGCAAGCCCTGACGATCAAGACCAGGCAGGCGCCGGCCTGTGCAGAGTCCTTGTTTCCCCTTTGGTGCAAAGGAGGCAAGCACAGGCCAAGGCACCAGGCAAAGGTTACCATTCCAGTGCAACGAGACCAAGACCAGCCGGGCGGCCGGACGGAGGTCACCGTGGAGCCCAAGAAGGTGTCACCACTAGAGCTTTTGGCAGCCGAAGACCACCTTTGGTCAGGATAACTTGTACTAGATGTTCCCCTTCAAAATGGCCAATTGTTGGCGCCTTCCCGCTCAATTATTTCGGGGAGAGACCCAGGGCCTCTATAAATAGGGCTAGCCACCACAGAATAGGGGGAGGGATCCATCGAGAAATCTGATAGAGCCTAAGTAGAGAGATAGAGAGAGAGGCGACTGAACTGATCCAAGCGGTTCATCGCACCAGCCCAAGAACACCTCTCGCGAGGCTGTTCTTCCTTTGTACTGTTCATCATCAGCCCCGGAGGCAATCCACCACACCACACACTGGAGTAGGGTATTACACCACAACGGTGGCCCGAACCAGTATAAATCTCGTGTCCCTTGTGTTGTTCATCATTTTCATCTTAGTTCGCACGAGAAGATCAGACGTAGATCTGTAGGAGAGAGATCTCCGTGCGCACCCCGGTGTTCGAACCTCAAGGGCCTGCCGGAACCCGAAATCCGACAGTCGTCGGCACGCTACCTCTACATCTACCTTTGGGATTAGTTTTAGACCTAAATAATTGTTATTTGATGCCAGCGTTGAGCATGAACATTATATCTGGATCTTGTTTGATGCGAGACGTTTATTCATTTAAATCAGAGAATAATAGTTGTTCTATTTATATGAGTATTATCTTTTATGGTCATGCGCCCTTGATGAGTGGTCTGTTTTTACTAAATCTTGATAGTGGTGATACACATGTTCATAGTATTGAATCCAAAAGATATAAGTTTAATAATGATAGTGCAACTTATTTGTGGCACTGTCGTTTAGGTCATATTGGTGTAAAGCGCATGAAGAAACTCCATGCAGATGGACATTTGGAATCACTTGATTATGAATCACTAGATGCTTGCGAACCATGCCTCATGGGCAAGATGACTAAGACTCCATTCTCCGGAACAATGGAGCGAGCAATAGACTTATTGGAAATAATACATACTGATGTATGTGGTCCGTTGAGTGTTGATGCTCGCGGTAGGTATCCTTATTTTCTTACCTTCACAGATGATTTGAGCAGATATGGGTATATCTACTTGATGAAATATAAGTTTGAAACATTTGAAAAGTTCAAAGAATTTTAGAGTGAAGTGGAAAATCGTCGTAACAAGAAAATAAATTTCCTACGATCTGATCATGGAGGAGAATATTTGAGTTGCGAGTTTGGTCATCATTTGAAACAATGCAGAATAGTTTCGCAACTCACGCCACCTGGAACACCACAGCTTAATGGCGTGTCCGAATGTTGCAATCGTACTTTACTAGATATGGTGCAATCTATGATGTCTCTCACTGATTTACCGCTATTGTTTTGGGGTTATGCTTTAGAGACGTCTGCATTCACGTTAAATAGGGCACCATATAAATCCATTAAAATGACACCTTATGAACTGTGGTTTGGCAAGAAACCCAAGTTGCCGTTTCTTAAAGTTTGGGGTTGCGATGCTTATGTGAAAAAGCTTCAACCTGATAAGCTCGAAACCAAATCAGGGAAATGTGTCTTCATAGGATACCCAAAGGAGACTATTGGGTACACCTTCTATCATAGATCCGAAGGCAAGATATTCTTTGCTAAGAATGGATCCTTTCTAGAGAAGGAGTTTCTCTTGAAAGAAGTGAGTGGGAGAAAAGTAGAACTTGATGAGGTAACAGTACCTTCTCCCTTATTCGAAAGTAGTTCATCATAGAAATCAGTTCTAGTGATTCCTACACCAGTAAGTGAGGAAGCTAATGATGATGATCATGAAACTTCTGATCAAGTTACTACCGAACCTCGTAGGTCAACCAAAGTAAGATCCGCACTAGAGTGGAACGGTAATCCTGTTCTGGAGGTCGTGTTACTTGACCATGATGAACCTACGAACTATGAGGAAGAGATGATGAGGTCCCCCGGTTTTGACATCGACATTGGTGCTTTCATTGAGAGTTCCACTGTGATGTCATCAGAAGGTTCGATGGTTCCATTAGTCACCTACAATAATGCTGCCCCGCGGTATGTTTTCTCCCCGACTAGCTCTTCGTATTCGGTGGCTTTGCACTTCGGTCCAACTCGCTTGGCCATCTAGAGCAGATCGACAGCTACGCTCAGGGTCACCAGATTAGTTTTGGAAATCTGGACTATGTCGTTGATATCCGAGGAGACTTGATCTTCCAAGGGTCCACGACTCCAACCTTCGCTCTGGCTTTAGATCCAGAGCGCGTCGCCATGTCCGAAGACGGGATTCCTGAGCCCGCCAGACTATCTGCGGCCACTAAACATAGTACGGGAGAGCCGTAGGAAGTAGTGTTGCTGGCAACCATCATGAAGCCGGACTCTTCTCCGGACACTGGCTCCGAACCCTCGGAGTCAGCATCGTGTGAGATCGGCCAAGGAGTTCCCTTCCCACCGTACTCCACGGATTCACTTCTCCCTGGCCAAACCTCGGCTTTAAGCGAGGCCCTAGACTTGATGCGATCCCTCGTCATTACAGAGGAGCAATGTCCGAACTACACCCAGCCTAGACTAGGGGCTGAGAGCGGGGAATTTTACGTCCCACCCACCACCCACTTCATAGCCACTATCGAGGACTTAATTGGCATGCTCGATTACAGCTCCGAAGACATCGACGGTATAGACGACGATGCCGGAGAGGAGCAGATCGAAAACCCGCCGTTTACCGGATGCTGGACGACCACCTCTTCATATGACGTGTACATGGTGGATACACCCAAAGAAGGTAACAGCGATGACAAAGAAGATCCACTCAAGGATAAACCTACTGAGATACAGGCAAAGTGCTGACGTTAGCGGCGCCGCTCTAAATCACGTCGTGGAAAAGACAGCAATACCGGCACAGGAGACAGCAACACTCCGGACGACTCCGAAGACAAAGAAGACCCCGTCGAGCCAACTTTCGAACAAGACGATTGTCGGTGTCAAAACCGGTGGATCTCGGGTAGGGGGTCCCAAACTGTGCGTCAAGGTCGGATGGTAACAGGAGACAAGGGACGCTTTATTTTACCCAGGTTCGGGCCCTCTCGATGGAGGTAAAACCCTACTCCTACTAGATTAATATTGATGATATGGGTAGTACAAGAGTAGATCTACCACGAGATCAAGGAGGCTAAACCCTAGAAGCTGGCCTACGGTATGATTGTGTATGATGATGGTTCTGTCCTACGGTCTACAACCCTCCGGTTTATATGGACACTGGATAGGGTTAGGGTTACACAGAGTCGGTTACAATGGTAGGAGATCTTGAATATCCGCACGCCTAGCTTGCCTTCCACGCCAAGAAAAGATCCTTCCGGACACGGGAGGAAGTCTTCAATCTTGTATCTTCATAGTCCTGGAGTCCGGCTGTAGTTATAGTCCGGCTATCCGAACACCCCCTAATCCAGGACTCCCTCAGTAGCCCCTGAACCAGGCTTCAATGACGACGAGTCCGGCGCGCAGATTGTCTTCGGCATTGCAAGGCGGGTTCCTCCTCCAAGTTCTTCAAGAAGATTACAAACACCAAAAATAGTGTCCGACTCTGCAAAATAAGTTTCCACATATTGCCATATAGAGAATAATATTAACACAAATCAAATCTGCTGACGTATTCCGCAGTGCATCATAACACCGCGGCCAAGCTCTTTGTATAAATTGTTTTCATTGTTCCACCTCAGCGTGTCTAGCGAGGCAGTTTCCTTGGCACGTCTTGTCAAAGCAGAGATCGTGTGCCCCTTTTAACGGGATTCTCATCAATACGGACGTGGGTAACCCAATCGCGCCATTTACCACGGCGCTTGGGAGGCAAGTGAGTTTTATTAGGTAGGTGGGGACGCCTAACCGCACCCGCTTGTATAAAGGGATAAGGATTCGCCTTTTTAACCTACGCCTTCTTCCTCCTTTGCCAATCCATCTCTCGCGCACTCAAGCTCCAGCGCCCAAGTCCGCTCTTCCTTCCTCAACCTTCTCCAACAATGTCCGGAGCGGGAGGCAAGTGGATGGCCTCCTCCGTTACGGAGGCCCAAGTAAAAAAGCTAAGGAAAGCTGGATACTTGTCCAAGGACATCCCGCATCGGCTTCCTGAGAAGGGGCAGCTTCTTCCTACCCCAGGGCCCCATGACAGGGTAGTTTTTCTTCCCCACTTCCTCCGCGGACTGAGCTTTCCACTTCACCCATTTGTCCGGGGGCTCATGTTCTACTACGGCCTGGATTTCCACGATCTGGCCCCGAAATTTGTCCTCAACATCTCGGCGTTTATCATCGTGTGTGAGGCCTTTCTCCGCGTCCACCCCCACTTCGGCCTCTGGCTCAAAACCTTCAATGTCAAGCCCAAGGTGGTGTCCGGCACCCAGGCAGAGTGCGGAGGCGCTATGGTCGGCAAGATGGCCAACGTCCTCTGGTTCGATGGCTCCTGTGTGGAGTCCCTAAAGGGGTGGCAGGCCGGGTGGTTTTACATCACCGAGCCACGCGATCTGGAATGGGTCGCAGCCCCCGAGTTCAGATCCGGACCCCCCACGCGGCTCATGTCCTGGAAAGAGACGGGCCTATCGTGGGGCAACGAGGAAGAAGTGACCGGGTTGCAAACGTGCATCCAGTCCCTGGTGATCAAGCCAATCCGGCTGATCAATGTGATCCAGGTCATGCTCGTTCGCCGGATCCTCCCGTGCCAACAACGGGATTTTACTTTGTGGGAATTCGACCCGGCGCAGCACCAAACCCTCAGTAGGCTCTTCGACACGACGTATGAAGACGTCTGGAAGGTGCTGACCAAAGGCGCCGAGTCCCCCTCATCCGCTTCCGAGGACCGCGGATACAGCTCGCAGCGTCATGCCAGTGAGGTGAGCTATCTATACCTTTGACAGGTTTGTTAAGCTCTTCTTCATAGATTAACTCTATGCGGGATCTAAACTCCCTTTACCTTTGACAGGCTTGGCAGGCTGTATCCGGACCAATTAACTGTCCGGCTCCCCTGCCCGAAGACCCAGCCCCAGCTCTCTGGGTGAAGTTGATGGCTCAGGCACCTTATGTGGTGCCGGAGAAGAAGGCCAAGAAGAAGAAAACCACTGGGACTCGAAAAAGTTCCCGCAACATGGTGGTGTCGGACTCGTCATCTAACGAGTCAGCGTCGCTCTCCTCTCGTGAAAACGAGGAGGAGGAACAAGAAAGCTCTCCCCCCAGTGAGGGGAGCAAAGAAGAAGAATGCCACCCCAACGGGGGAGGCCGAGGGGTCGAGGAAAAGGAAGACCCCTCCGCCAGACTACTCCCACGACGCCGAAGAGGGCGGAGAGGAGTGGACGGACAGAACCAAGCATTCGGCGAAATCGTAAGTATTCATATACCAGAGTGACTCATGATATCCTTTTAATGCGCGGCTTTCCCTAATATCGCTCGTAATTTATGCAGCCCGCCCCGGACCGATCTCGACGATTCGTCGAGCGGCTCCCTGGATTCATCGGACGTGAACTCTGTTCCGCCCGCTGTCTCCCCCCGCAGGGCGGACGATGCTGAAGTGGCGTCCCACCAAGCAGGGCAGGAGGAGATAGTCCTAGAGGAGCCGCAAGGAAATCCTCCGGACCCCAGGAGTAAAGGGGATGAAACCCCCCCAGGGCTCCAAGTCCGGCTTTGTGCCGGACACCGCGCCGGACTCGACAGTCCTGGTCCGCGGTGGGCAAACTCCTTCCAAGAGGAGTAAGCCGTCTGAGCCGGCGGCCTCCGTCCAACCGGAGGCGCCGGACAATCTGCTGGAGGTGCTTAAGGGCGCCGCCATCAATGAGGATCACCGTACTGTTATGAGTACGGTGATCCAAAGGGTTTAGTCCGCCAAAAGCGGACTGACTGAAGCTTGCGCTAGATTTCTAACAGGCTTCGACGTAAGTAAAAATATGTCAAATTATTTACCGCATAGACAGTAGCCCCTGATGCTATGTTCGGTGTTCGGAAAGAAAAGCCGAATAGAGGATCTAGTAATATTCGCAGGAGTCTAACAAAAAAAAGTCACATATGCGTATGCAGGCTTCGCTGTTGTCCACCGCCGCACTGACTGCGTAGGTGGATGTCCTTAAAAAGGACCTCGGGCGGACCGAGCAAGAGCTCGGCCTTGCCAAACGGCAGCTCGAGGAGAAAGAAGGTAAGAAATACCCTACAAAAAAGAAAAAATGTGCCTATAGAGAGGCTTGATTGCATAAAGAAATAACAGGATTGTACTGCTTATTGTAGGGGCCACAACAGAGGTGGCAACCCTGAAGCAGGCGCTGGATGAAGCCTGAAAGAAAACGGCCGAGGAGCGCGCCGAGCGAGAAAGGCTTGGGGTTCAGGTCGGCGAGGTGCAGCAAGAGCTGCAAGCTCTCATGAAAAAACATGAGAGTTCGGAGCTTGAGTCAAGAGCGCAAGCATCCGAGCTCGCGTCGGCCCTTGAGACCGCCAAGAGTGCCAAGGCCGAAGCCCAAAAGGCCCTCCAAGAATTGGAGGAGGTGAAAAATATAGCAACGGGTAAGGCATTCTTAATGCAAAGTAGGAATATAAAAGTAAACTACCTGTTACTTACCCGAATCCGGAGTTCTCCAGGGGCGTTCGTCGATCTTCCCCGCAGCGTATCCGACGCCGCCGCGTTCTACCGAGCTGAAGAGGGAAGCTCGACGGAGAGTGTGTTCTGGTCTCAGTATTCTGAGGCCGGACACCCTGTGCCTTTGAGCGATCAGTTGAAACAGCTGGTCGAGCTCCATAAGGCGGCCGAACAGGCCATGAAGGGCTTACTAGTTTGGCTGTGGCCTGGAGAGGCCCTGCCTGGGAGCTATTTCGGGCTAGTGCGGCAGCTGGTGGAGGCTTGTCCACGGCTTGAGGTCATCAAGCGCTCCGCCTGCATTGAAGGTGCCCGGAGGGCCCTTGCCCGTGTAAGGGTACACTGGGGTAAGCTGGACAGAGAGAAACTGGTGAAGGACGGGCCGCCGCCGGGTAAGGAGCATCGCAAGCCCGAGAACTACTACAACGAAGTTCTTGCCGGAGCCCGCCTTGTCGCGGATGAATGTACTAAAGATGTAGTATTTGAATGAACTCGCTCGTTTATATGCTGTGCGCTAAAAACTTGTTCATATGCGCTAAGCAATGCTTATTGAATTTAAAATATTATTTTCTGTGCGGCCGTTTATCAAAAATTGAGAGATGGCCAGTCGTTGGCTTCTGCCCCCATGCCACTAGTGCTGGGGTGTTCGGGATAAACCTGAGGGCTCTTTTTCCCATAGTTGGGTCCTTCGAGGGAGGCGCTCAGCACAACGAACCAGGCAATCGGACTATAATGCTTGAACACTCTCACTTAGCCATAGAACGTTATAATTTTAAATTTCGGCAAAGCCCCTAGTTCGGAAGACCGAATTCGGGGCACTATCCACGCCTTTGGCCAGACATAGCCAGCTCCTCGCTCGAAGCGGCATAAGTCTTTAAGGACTCGAAAAACCTCTCGAACAGCGACTGGTCTCACGCCTTATCATGACAGTCTGTTTTAGCTTTCTCCACTGAGGTGCTTAACCTACCTGAACCGGGGCAGAATCGCAGTGGTTCTCCTAGTGCTACCTTAGCCGATATAGCGGAACGTAAGGCACCAAAACATAGGAGCCGGGCAAACCCAACATGTGACCAAAATCATGATTCGGAGCCGATGCATATAGTGCTATAAGTTCGGGGTGCCGCACTTGTGAAAGTGTACGGACTTCTCACACCAGATAGAAGGGTAATGAAGCGCCTGGCGTGTTTTGCCGTACCATGGTGTACGGTTGCGATCATGTTTTTTTTAATGAACATATATATTAAAAGAGGACAATGCAAAAAATAGGCGAAAAGCTATGCATTGTTTATAGAGAGGCTATTTATCAAAGTCGAACGATACAAGTAGTGCGATAAGCAAAAAAGATATTAGACTATTTAACATGTCCTGACCAGGCGCAGGCCACGGAATTTAGAAACAGCTATATCGCTCGAAATAGAGACCACCTGAGAGTTCCGTAATGCGGCGTGGCTTTGTCTGCTTCCCTGGGTCATGCATCGTCTGTGCGGCAGCAAAGCCAAACAGGTTATCCAGAGTGTGGAGTCCTGAAAGTAAAAAAAAGAATCCGGCAGCACCTAGTACATTTGACACCATATTGTAAGCATGCCGTTAATGTGCCCCTCCCCCTGTGCCCATGGAATTTCGAGGGCATAATTGTGTACTCGAGGTACTAGCTCCGCTATGTTGGGGCCGTATTGCTACGCTTGCTCCGAACGTGCCAGGCGGTCTTGTTGCAGGTTACTCTGGGCGCGCTTTGCATTGTCCGGCTTTTTAGCGGCCGGACTGGAGATTTGCCTTGAAAGGCTGCTTTGTACTTCCGCTGCGAGGGCCGCCGTGTGCTCCTCCGTACGGATGGAGTGTTCTGTGTTTCCGTTGACCGTAATTACTCCTTGAGGGCCTGGCATCTTGAGCTTGAGATATGCGTAGTGCGGCACCGCATTGAATTTAGCGAATGCGGTTCGTCCGAGCAGGGCGTGATAGCCACTGCGGAACGGGACTATGTCGAAGATTAACTCTTCGCTTCGGAAGTTATCTGGAGATCCGAAGACCAGATCAAGTGTTATCGAACCTGTGCAATTGGCCTCTACACCTGGTATGACGCCTTTAAAGGTCGTCCTTGTGGGCCTGATCCTTGATGGATCTATGCCCATTTTCCGCACTGTATCCTGATAAAGCAGGTTCAGGCTACTGCCGCCGTCCATGAGGACTCTTGTGAGATGAAATCCGTCAATGATTGGGTCAAGAACCAATGCGGCAAAACCGCCGTGACGGATGCTAGTGGGGTGGTCCCTTCGATCAAAAGTGATCGGGCAGGAGGACCATGGGTTGAACTTTGGGGCGACTGGCTCCATCGCGTATACGTCCCGTAGCGCAAGGTTTCGCTCCCTCTTGGGAATGTGGGTCGCGTATATCATGTTCACCGTCCGCACTTGTGGGGGAAACCCCTTCTGTCCATTGTTGTTCGGTGGCCTGGGCTCCTCCTCGTCGTCGCTATGCAGCCCCTTGTCTTTGTGTCCGGCTCTTAACTTGCCTGCCTGCTTGAACGCCCAACAATCCCTGTTGGTGTGATTGGCTGGCCTTTCGGGGGTGCCATGAATCTGGCACGAGCGGTCGAGTATCCGGTCCAAACTGGACGGGCCCTGGGTATTCTTTTTAAATGGATTTTTCCGCTGCCGGATTTATAGCCTTTGAATCCGGCATTTACTGTCGTATCCTCATTGTTGTCACTGCTAACGAGACGCTTTTGCTTATTTCGACGTGTCCTGCCACTTTTGTCCTTGGTATCCGAATTACCAGGGTTCTTTGATAAGTTGTTGCTGCGAGCTAGCCAGCTATCTTCGCCCGCGCAAAAGCGGGTCATGAGTGTCATGAGGGCTGCCATAGATTTCGGCTTTTTCTGTCCCAGGTGCCGGGCAAGCCACTCGTCGCGGATGTTATGTTTGAAGGCTGCTAGGGCCTCTGCGTCCGGACAATTGACTATCTGATTTTTCTTTGTTAGGAACCGTGTCCAGAATTGCCTGGTCGATCCTTTTGGCTGCTGAATTATGTGTCTTAGGTCGTCGGCGTCCGGTGGCCGCACATAGGTCCCCTGGAAGTTGTCGAGGAATGCGGCTTCCAGGTCTTCCCAAGAAATGATTGAGTCTGCTGGTAGGCTGTTAAGCCAGTGCCGGGCTGGCCCCTTGAGCTTAAGGGGTAGATATTTTATGGCGTGTAGATCGTCGCCACGTGCCATGTGGATGTGAAGGAGATAATCCTCAATCCATACTGCCGGATCTGTCGTACCATCGTACGACTCGATGTTGACGGGTTTGAAACCCTCTGGGATTTTATGATCCATTACTTGACATGTGAAGCATAGTGGGTGTGTGGCGCCCCTGTACTGGGCTATGTCACGACGCAGCTCGGAAGAGCTATGCCTGTTGTGTTCGGCCCGGCCGGATTTATTATGTCCGGAGTGAAGATCATCACGTGTCGTCGGGCGTCTGCGCGATCCATAGGTCGATCTTGTTTGCCTTGCTTTATCCTCCAGTACGTCTCGCAGGTCTGGCTCATTTTCCCATGCCTTAGTTGAGCGGCACCGGGGCATGGCTTGTTCAGAGGTTCGACAGGCCTCTCTGTCGCGGCCGCGAGGTGGCCGGTCTGCCATGTCATGCATTGGTAATGTAGGTGTTTCCCCCTCTGAGTGGGGTAGCGGCCTGCGCTTAGGATAACTTTTGGAGGGGCGCTCGACTTCATACTCTTCGGCCGCAAGGACTTCAGTCCATCTGTCAGCTAGCAAATCTTGATCAGCTCTAAGCTATTACTGCTTTTTCTTTAGGCTATTCGCCGTGGCTAGAAGCCTGTGTTTAAAACGCTCTTGTTCGGCGGGGTCTGATAGTACGACGAATTCATCGTCATCGAGGCTTGCCTCATCTTCGGAGGGAGGCATGTAGTTATCATCCTCAACCTCTCGCTCTGCCGCTCTCTCATGAGGGCTGGCTTCTCCATCTTCCTGCGCCGAATCTTGCTGGATTTGGTGTTCTTCGGCGCTATCCGGGGTAGTATTATCTCCCGTGCCGGAATCACCATTTCTGCTGTGGCAGGATTTAGAGCGGCGCCGTTGACGCCGGCGTTTTGGCTGGTTTTTTTGAAGTGTCATCCTCCGCTGTGCCATCACCATCTCCATCCTTTGGACCGTCCACCATATATTTGTCATATGACGAGGTGGCGGTCCAGCGCCCTATAGGTGCTGGTTCTTGTTAGTCTCCTCCTTCGTCGTCCATACCGTCGAAGTCTTCGGAGCCAAAGTCAAGTATGTCGGTTAAATCATCGACAGTGGCTATTAAGTGGGTGGTGGGTGGGCTTTGAATTTCTTCGTCGTCCGAATCCCAACCTTGCAGACCATAGTACGGCCTGGGCTCTCCTGATAGAGAGAGAGACTTGAGAGAATTCAGGATATCACCGAAAGGTGAGTGCTGAAAGACGTCCGCGGCGGTGAACTCCATTATAGGCGCCCAATCGGATTCGATCGGCAGGGGCACGGGAGGCCCGGAGTTCGGAGAAGAATCCGGCTCCTTTGAGTCATGGGCCGTGCGGAGTATGGGGCCGGCGTTCGGCTTGATCGCCTTCAAGATCGCAGCCCCCGAGGTGACGTCCAACCGTTCATCCTCAAAGATCGCAGCAGGCTCCGAGTCGAGGATCAGGGCCGGTGCGTGTGCGGCCTCCAGGACACTATTCGGAGGCAGAGCTATATCATGCCCCTCGAGGTAGTGCGGCGCGCTTGGTTGTGGCTCAAACCCGTCGAAGATCAAGTCTCCGCGGATATCTGCCGTGTAGTTTAGGCTTCCAAACCTGACTTGATGGCCAGGGGCGTAGCTTTCGGTCTGCTCCAGGCGACCAAGCGAATTGGCCCGCAGAGCGAAGCCGCTGAAGACGAAGATTTGTCCGGGGAGGAAAGTCTCACCCTGGACCTCATCGTTGTTGATGATCAAAGGAGCCATCGGGCCTAAAAGCGACGACACAGAGGAACTCTCAATGAAAGCACCAATGTCGGTGTCAAAACCAGCGGATCTCGGGTAGGGGGTCCCGAACTGTGCGTCAAGGTCGTATGGTAACAGGAGACAAGGGACGCTTTATTTTATCCAGGTTCGGGCCCTCTCGATGGAGGTAAAACCCTACTCCTGCTAGATTAATATTGATGATATGGGTAGTACAAGAGTAGATCTACCACGAGATCAAGGAGGCTAAACCCTAGAAGCTAGCCTACGGTATGATTGTGTATGATGATGTTCTGTCCTACGGACTACAACCCTCCGGTTTATATAGACACCGGATAGGGTTAGGGTTACACAGAGTCGGTTACAATGGTAGGAGATCTTGAATATCCGCACGCCTAGCTTGCCTTCCATGCCAAGAAAAGATCCTTCCAGACACGGGACGAAGTCTTCAATCTTGTATCTTCATAGTCCTGGAGTCCGGCTGAAGGTATAGTCCGGCTATCCGAACACCCCCTAATCAAGGACTCCCTCAACAATCGGGATGATGGGCAAGTTAGCCCTGACAAACAAGCCGTAAACGAAGACTCGGAGGATAGTAATTATCTCCCACTCTCCAAGGACGAGGTGAGCCTTGATGACAAAGACTTTATCATACCCGAGGAACCTCTCGAGCAGGAGCGCTTTAAGCGCCGGTGTCGGATTTTGGGTTCTGGCAAAAACCTTGAGGTTCGAACACTAGGGTGCGCATGAAGACCTCTCCTCCCCCTAGTACTCTCCCTCACCGCGATCTCAAGGCTCAGCGCATCAAACTTGTAGAACAATGGGACACAAGGTTTATACTGGTTCGGGCCACCGATGTGGTGTAATACCCTACTCCAGTGTGGTGTTGTGAATTGCCTCTTGGGCTGAGAATGAACAGTTACAAGGGAAGAACAACCTCCTGAGGAGAGGCGCTCTTGTGCTTGGTGAGTCTGTGTGGATGAGGATGATCTAAATAGCCCAAGATCAGTTGCCTCCTACTATGGTGGCTAGTCCTATTTATAGAGGCCCTGGTCCTCTTCCCAAATGCTGGCGGGAAGGGATGCAACAACGGCCAAATTTGAAGGGAAACATCTAGTACAAGTTATCCTGACTAAAGGTGGTCTTTGCCTGCCAAAGGCTCTGGTGGTAATGCTATCTTGGGCTCCACGGTGACCTCCGTCCTATCGTCCTGCTGGTCTTGGTCTCGTTGCACAGATAAGGAAACCTTTGCCTGATGCCTCGGGGCTCCTCGCATGTGCTTGCCTCTTTAGCACCAAAGAGGAAATGAGGACACTGTGTGTGCTGGCGCCCGACTGGCCCCGGTCGTCATGGCTTGCATCACAGAAACCTCGCGAGGTGCCCCTTGCCTTGATCTCTCCGCCCCTCACGAGCCAGCCTGGTTAGGCCGCCCCCGAGGAGGTCTTGCATCGTCCGCATCGTGAGGCTTGGCCCCTCGCGAGGGTCTTGAGTGTTTGCTGATGAAGATGGGCCGTATAGGTCCGCTGGTGGAGCCACGTCGTGGGCCGTAGGTAGGCAAGTCTGGGGAGCCAAAGGGAAGCGCGGAGCCCAAGGCGCGCTCAATGCGCCCCGGGGCCCAAGGCGCGCTCGGACTTGGCTTCGAGGCAAAGCCAAAGGGAAGTGCGGAGCGCCGAGGGCCCCAACAGCTTGCGGCCTCGGTCGACGCGTGGAGATTGATGGGACGTGGGCGTCTCCGCTTCCCCACGCTGCCTCGGCAACTGCCCGACTTGACAAGTCCTTGCTGCATGCAGAGAAAAATCATCATTACCTATGATCGTGGGGGTCACCGGTTGGCCTTCTCCCTCTATAAATGAGGAGGGGGCGGAGCCCCCGTCGCTCATCTCTTCCTGCTCCGCTTGCTTCTCCTCCCTTGATTCATTGCCAGCAGCGACACCCATGGCGCCGATACGGAGGTTCTCGGTCGTAGAGAAGGGAAAAAACCCGCGTGATGAGCCAGGGCCGCTCCCGCCGAGGAAGAGGCTGGCCCATCACCGCGACGTAGCCGTGAGGCCGGAGGTTTCAAGGCCTTGGTGCGAACGGCCTCCTCCTGGGTATCCGCTGCCTCTATACGCCCAAGCCGAGTGCTCCAGAAGGATAGGCAGCGAGCAGCGCCACCCTCGTTGTGGCCGTGGTCGCCGTGCCGCGGCGGTGCGCGCTGTTGCTCCACGAACCCACACCAAGGGCTCCCCGAAACTCGTGATGTGGGCGGCGATGCCCCCGTGCACTTGGATTCGCTTTCCGTGGTTCTTCTCCGCCGAGATGCCGCCGAGGGGCCCCCTCGAGCTCTGGCTAGAGCATGCCGACTGCGACTGGAGCGGAGGTCAAAGTCGTCTCCCCAGGCAAGATCTTCTTGACTCACGGCTGGGGTGAGATTGCCCGAGCCTGTCGCACCGAAGGCGCCCTTGCCATCCATTTTGAATACGATGGCGCTTCCACCATGTTCTTCAAGGTCTTCGACGAGGAAGGCCGCCGCCTGGAGTGCTGCCCCGGAGGGTGTCGTCGGGACGGCGCGGCGGCTAACGCCAGGCCGGCTGCTGGCCTCGCCAGCAGCTTCTCCGGCAGTAGCGGCGGCGCTTGGGAGTCTAGTGACTCTCTTGAGCCCTACGAGACTCCGGAGACGAGCGACGACAGCTACGTGCCCTGAGCTCTCGCCGTGCCCAGGGCAAGGCCGCAGCATCCAGCCATCGCCATCGCTGATCTGGATGGGGTTGGCGCCGGCCTTCCGTGGCCCACTGTTGATGATGGCATCGGCGTCTCCCTTCTTTTGTTTCCTGCGAGGAATCGAGACAAACCCCAAGGAGGGGTGTGTAAAGGGTCTGTAATGCCTTTTGTTGATATTAACCTTATTATGAAAATTTGCGAACGCATGTCCTGCTTCAGCTAGGTCTCCCCTTTCCAGCTTCGCGGCGACTTGGTCCTCTACGCCGACAGGTACCGGTCCCCAGGCAGGCTGCAGCCATCGCTGGTATGCCAGATCGCGATGTCGTGGTCAAGGCCAGGAGGTGAGCGGCTCGAGGTCCAGTAAGAGCTCCTGAGGCGCGATGCTCGAGAGCTCCCCTTTAGCACGCAAGCAATCACCTTGAGGTAGGAAAGGGGGTGACTTTGCCATAACAGGGCTGCAGCAAGTGGGGACCCTATGCCGTAGCGCGTGGTCGACCCGGGCACGAGACTTATCTTGGTAGTCCGGAGTTGATTCCTTGTGTTGCGCCAGACTAGTGTGTCGTCAGTCGTAGTGCAGCTAGGTTAGGCCTGTGCGAACTTTCCTCTCTTTTCCACGCTCTTCTATGTTCTCTACATCCTCAGGTCCCGGCTCTCGAGCGAGCTCAGTCGCCGCTTGCATGCCAGGTCACGATGCTGTGGTCAAGGCCAGGGGGTGAGGGCTGGAGAGCCTGTAAGAGCTCCTGAGTCACGATGCTCAGGAGCCCCCTTTTAACGCGCAAGCGAATTGCATGGGAAAAAGGGAGCCCGCGGTACCGCCCGCTGTTGTCCTCGGGAGGTTCCTGCAGGTTAGCATGAGTAGGGACACAAATTCCCACCGCGTTTGCCGATCTGTCATTGGTCGCTCCGCAAGAATATGAAAGCACCGAGGGCCTAGTGAGGTGACATGTGCGGGGCGTGCCGCGAGCCAGAGCTCGACCACTCAGATTTTCCCGCGTTGCAGGGACAGACCCAAGCACAAGCGACATGCCAGAGTGAGTAGCTCTTGTTGCAGGATGAGCATGAAGCAGATCGGTGACGCGGGCGGTCACGATGGGTGACAATCAAGCAGGCGATAACTATAGATAGATTATGCATGGGAAGCGAACTAGCTTAGATAGATGTGAGGACGATACACGCCACCGGGACAGACCCGAGCGGCTTGGGGATTATGCAGCCCGAGGGGCGCCCCAACAGAGTAAGCTAAAGACGTAAAAAGGATACATGCCGCACAGGCCCACGTGACCTGGGAATGATGCAGCCCGGGGGCACTCCCAGCTAAATAAACTTGAAAAATGTCACCTGGTTCCGTTGTCAAAGGGATGTTGAGGTAGCTGAAGATGCGTGGCGAAGGGGTTGCTCTTCATGAGCCGCCAGGGACCTGAGCCTCGGGAGGCTCTAGGGGTCTAGGCGGTTCCTTGAGGACTGTCTCCATCTCCGCCAGGACCGCGTGATGCCTGGCCTCCTGCGTCGCCAGGACGCTATGCAGGTTGCGTTGGAAGGCGGCCGCCATGCTCAACAGGCCGAATGGCATGCGAACATAGCTGTGAGGTGGGCCCTTGCAACGCCCCACACGCGAAGGCCAGAAGCGCTCCTGAGATGCGGCCCTGTTGCACCCTGGGATGTCGATGCAGATGTGCAGCCCGCCATCCTCGCCTGGATGGGGAGCTGTGCCAGGTGGGCAGCGGTCGCGGCGCATGGCTCTTGCATCCTGCAGCTCCTGAGTGGTGTTGGCGATGAACTCCTGAGTGCCGGGCGCTCCTTGCTCGGGGTCCGTGTCGGTGTCAAAACCGGCGGATCTCGGGTAGGGAGTCCCGAACTGTGCATCTAAGGCAAATGGTAATAGGAGGCAAGGGACACAACGTTTACCCAGGTTCAGGCCCTCACGATGGAGGTAAGACCCTACTTCCTGCTTGATTGATCTTGATGATATGAGTAGTACAAGAGTTGATCTACCACGAGATCGTAGAAGCTAGCCTATGGTATGATTGTTGTTGTCCTACGAACTAAACCCTCCGGTTTATATAGACACCGGAGGGGGCTAGGGTTACACAGAGTCGGTTACAATGGGAGGAGATCTACATACCCACATCACCAAGCTTGTCTTCCACGCCAAGGTGAGTCCCATCCGGACACGAGACGAAGTCTTCAATCTTGTATCTTCATAGTCCAACAATCCGGCCAAAGGATATAGTCTGGCTGTCCGGATACCCCCTAATCCAGAACTCCCTCAGTAGCCCCCGAACCAGGCTTCAATAACGATGAGTCTGGCGTGCAGATTGTCTTCGGCATTGCAAGGCGGGTTCTTCTCCAAATCCGGAATACCTGTTAAATAGTGTCCGACTTCTCATAAATATTCGCGCTTCTTGGCTTCCACACCTAATAATGGCCACGTGTCAAACGAATGCGAGAAGCCAGGGCATTTTTACATTTACCACCCTAGCTATGTGAATAAACTGCCTATTTAAAGATACGAGGATTCTCAGATCCAAACCACACCATCTTCCCTCAGCGAGCATTCATCGGAGCGCGCCTGAAAAAATCCATCCCAACATGGCCGGCCAGCGCAGCTCCTCCTCTCGCTCCCGTAGCCCTAAGCCCGGAGATTGGATGAAGTGTTCCGTCCCGCATAGCCAATTAGTGAAGCTACACACCCAGGGATTCCTCCCCCCAGCGTACATGGTCCCTGTTCGAGCCGGGCTCGCCACCTATAATGGCGGAGAGCAAGCGGAGAGCTTTCCCGACCCCTCCAAGGGGGAGCGGGTATGCCTCGTTCCTTACTTATTAAGGGGACTCGGATTTCCTATCTATCCGTTCCTACGAGGGCTCCTGGAGTTTTACGGCCTCCAATTGCATAATCTCACCCCTGCCTCCATATTACACTCGTTGATTATGTGGCCCTTTGTGAGCTGTTTCTGGGCTGCGAAGCTCATTTTGCATTGTGGAAGAGGCTATTCTGCCATGTGCCCCGTACACAGAGGGGCTCAATATATCAAGTAGGCGGAGCCGAAATATGGCGCATCGCCGGGACAGGATACCTATCCAGTACCTTGATACGTCTCCAACGTATCTATAATTTTTGATTGCTCCGTGCTATATTATTTACTGTTTTGGACTATATTGGGCTTTATTTTCCACTTTTATATTATTTTTTGGGATTAACCTATTAACCGGAGGCCCAACCCAGAATTGATGTTTTTTGCCTATTTCGGTGTTTCGAAAAAACGGAATATCAAACGGAGTCCAAACGGAATGAAACCTTCGAGAACGTGATTTTCTCACCGAACGTGATCCAGGAGACTTGGACCCTACTCCAAGAAGTAACACAGGTGGTCACAAGGGTGGCGGGCGCGCCCCCCCTCTAGGGCGCGACCCCTGCCTCGTGGGCCCCCTGTTGCTCCACCGACGTACTCCTTCCTCCTATATATATGTAACGCCCTCGATGCGGCTATATCTCCCACGTGTCGAAGCATGACTTAGAGGCATAACCGCATTGAAAGCAATGTCGCAAGTGAGGTAATCTTCACACAACCCATGTAATACATAAGGGAAAGAGATACATAGTTGGCTTACAATCGCCACTTCACGCAATACATGAGTAAAGCATTACATCAAACAGATACAATCAAGGTCCGACTACGGAACCAAAATAAAAGAAGACTACCCCAAATGCTACACGATCCCCGATCGCCCCAACTGGGCTCCACTACTGATCAACTGAAATGAAACAACACAACAAACAAGATCTTCATCGAGCTCCTCCTTGAGCTCGGGTGCGTCACCTGCACGGTTTCATCGGCACCTGCAAACTGGTTTTTGAAGTATCTGTGAGTCACGGGGACTCAGCAATCTCACACTCGCGAGATCAAGACTATTTAAGCTTAAAGGTAGGACAGGGTAGTGAGGTGGAGCTGCAGCAAGCAACTAGCAAATATGGTGGCTAACATATGCAAAAGAGAGCGATAAGAGAAGCAAAGCATGGTCGTGAAGCTAGAAGCGATCAAGAAGTGATCCTGAAACTACTTACATCAAGCATAACTCCAACACCGTGTTCACTTCCCGGACTCCGCCGAGAAGAGACCATCACGGCTACACACGCGGTTGATGTATTTTAAATAAGGTCAACTTCGGGTTTTCTACAACCGGACATTAACAAATTCCCATCTGCCTCATAACCGCGGGCACGGCTTTCGAAAGATAATACCCTGCAGGGGTGTCCCAACTTAGCCCATTATAATCTCTCACGGTCAACGAAGGATATTCCTTCTACCAGGAAGACCCGATCAGTCTCGGAATCCCGGCTACAAGACATTTCGACAATGGTAAAACAAGACCAGCAAAGCCGCCCGAATGTGCCGACAAATCCCGATAGGAGCTGCACATATATCTTTCTCAGGGCATGTCCGGATGAGACATCCTACGAGTAAAACCAATCCTCAAGTTTCCCCAAGGTGGCCCCGCAGTCTACTTGGTTCGGACCAGCACTCAGAGGAGCACTGGCCCAGGGGGGAGTTAAAATAAAGATGACCCTTGAGTCTGCAGAACCCAAGGGAAAAGGCTTAGGTGGCAAATGGTAAAACCAAGGTTGGGCCTTGCTGGAGGAGTCTTATTTAAAGCGAACGGTCAAGGGGGTCCCATAAATCACCCAACCGTGTAAGGAACGCAAAATCCGGGAACATAATACCGATATGACGGAAACTAGGGCGGCAAGAGTGGAACAAAACACCAGGCATAAGGCCGAGTCTTCCACCCTTTACCAAGTATATAGATGCATTAATTAAATAAGAGATATTGTGATATCCAAACAAGTAAACATGTTCCAATCAAGGAACAACATCTCCATGTTCCAAAAAGGAACAAAGTTCATCTTCACCTGCAACTAACAACGGTATAAGAGGGGCTGAGCAAAGCGGTAACATAGCCAAACAACGGTTTGCTAGGACAAGGTGGTTAGAGGCTTGGCTTAACAATATGGGAGGCATGAAAAAGCAAGTGGTAGGTATCGCAGCATAGGCATAGCAAAAGAGCGAGCAATCTAGCAAGCAAAGATAGAAGTGATTTTGAGGGTATGGTCATCTTGCCTGAAATCCCGCAAGGAAGAAGAATGAGTCCATGAAGAAGACAAACGGACGTAGTCGAGCGAATCCTCACAATTCCGGAACGAAATCGAAGCTAACGAGAGAAGCAACCCGGAAACAAACAAACAACATAGTAAACAACCATCACATAAACATGTCATGATGCACGATCAAGTATGATGCATGTCCGGTTTAAATATGCATGGCATGGCAAACTGCAACAAACAACACTACAACTTAAGTGGAGCTCAATATGCAACGAGTTGCATATTGACGAAACACCACGACAAGTTATTTAGTTCAATCTCGTTTATGTACCCAACAATATTAAATGTTGATTAACATGGCAAGGGGATGAAGCAAATGAATATTACCTATCTAGGAAAGTTTAAATGAGGCCGGAACAACAAACAACAATTCCGGGAAATCCTCATGTCCATATTATGAATTTGGTACTGTTCTGCCCTAAACCATATTTTAGAGTTGTTAAACATGCAAAGTAATGAAACCATGTTAAACTATGCATTTTTCCACCCCATTTACATATAAAGTTTATTAAATTTGAAGCTACGGTTATTTAGTTATGAAATAAATTATTTTAGCATGGCATTTAAGCAAATTAATGCAAACAGCAATTTAAACATTTTAAACATGCATGAAAGCAGCATATTATGAAACTAGATGAAATTCTAAGAACTTTACATATATAGTTTGCTTTGAACCGATGCACAAATCATGAGCTATTATACGCATGACCTAGAGGGACTTTTCTGTAAACAACAGTTGTCCTGGACAAATGGAAAAACCGTTGACCCAAGAAAAAAAACAATACTGGACCGGAATGAGAAGGTCAGTGCAGACCACCAGCGGATTAGGCCCAAGCGTGTTTGGGACAGCGTAGACAAAAAGAACCAGAGGCGCCTGGGATTCGTACCCAGGACCTCTTGGACAGAGCAAGAATTTCTCACCAGTCGGGCTACTACTGAGCTCGTGTTGAATCATAGTGGCAATAGTAAATGAACTATACATGCCAGAACGGACCTCGGATAAGAAAGAAGTTTCGGTTAGGACGGAAGTTGCTCACAGCGAGGAATCAACGAAGCCGGTGGCCATGGCGAGGCAGGGGCGCAGCTCGAGGTTGGGACTTGAGTGGCTGGAGCTGCTGGCGCAGTGGGGAAGTGGAGGAGCTGGGCCGATGGAAGGAGGCAGGCCGACGCAGCGGCTCGAGTCAACACGGGCGAGCAGAGGCGCTAGCTGCGCGCGTCTTCTCCTGCTCGATGCAGGAGCAGGGAAGGCCGGCGATGGCGCGAAGACCAGCGAGGGCTCCGGCGAGGTGGCCTCGGCAGGGACCGGCCGGAACGGGACTGGGACGGCGGGATCCAGTGGATCTGGGCGCGGGGATGGAGCTCCAGCGGCGCAGGCGGGAAGCTTTGGGCGGCCATGGTGTTCCTGTGCACGGGAGAGAGATTAGAGGAGGAAGGAGAGGGAAAAAAAGGGAAGGGAAAGAGGAGATGGGCGGCGACTCCTCTGCTCGTCGGCGGCAGCTAAACGGAGGCGGACGAACCTGGAGGTCGAGGTCGCCGGCGAGCTGGGTCACTGGAGCGGCGCGGTGACGAGGCCGTCCATGGCTTCTGGTACGGCAGGGCGGAGGAGTTGGATCGGGGCTCCTTTCCCCCGATCGAGAGCTCGGCTAAGGAGACATGGGGCTCGGGCGCAGCGAGGCTGGGGTGATGTAGGAGGATCCCGATGGAGAGGCGGAGTGAAAGGAGGGGTGGCTGGCTCGGGTTGGTGTGGTGGTGAACACGAGGAGGGGATGGAATGGGTTCGAGCGATGGGGATCCCGAGGTGGGGGATGAGTGCGGCGGCGGCGGCAGGGACAAACTTCCTAGAATTTAGGGTTAGGTGGTTATTTAGAGAAAGGGGTTAGTTTAGGTCCACTCGATCGTAATCGAACGGTCCCGGATAAATAGCTTAGGAAAGTAACAAGAAACCGAAGATATTTTATAGATGTTTGGGGATGATCCGGACTCATCGGTAACGACAAACCGATTCGGGTTCGGGTAAGTTTCAGACACGCACACGAGGGGTCTGAGAGAGGTCAACGAGGATAAGGGCCTGACAAAATGACAACGGAGGCAAAGAGAGAAAGGGCAACTGTGAACGGCTACGAGTTTTATGAAAACATGCAGATGCAATGCGGATGATGCGATGAAATGCATGACATGAACAAAATGCAAAAACAAAAGACAAAAACCCAACCACGGAGGAAATATCGTATCGCATCTCCGGAAAAGGCAAGAGTTGGAGTTACGAATATGGAAAATTGCATCCGGGGTGTTACAACACTCCACCACTACAAGAGTATCTCGTCCCGAGATCTAGGATGGCACCGGAGGAAAAAAAAGAGGAAGAGAGGAGGTAAAACTAAGTTGCTTCTTTGACCAAAGAGTGAAACTAAAGAACCTTGAGAGGTCGCAGAGCTTGAAGAAATGACACGACGGAGGTGAACAAGATTTAAAACACTCCGTTCAGCAAGAGGAACAAGGAACATTCGAGAACCTTGTAGGTTGAGAGACATGAGAAAAAGAGCATCACGAACGAAAAGAATATAACCACCTCGGTATGATGAGATAGTCAAGGAACAAGAATGACAGAATTTGGACAGCACTCCGGTAGAAAAGAGAAGGAAAACTTGATAAGATGGAAAGAACTTGAAAAGAGAACACCACACTCCGGTTAAATGGATTAGCAAGGAAAAGAACATTTTATTGGCAAAACGAGATGTTGAGTCGAAGAGAGTAACATCACAATGCCTCCAGAACGAAAGAATGGAAGTTAGATGGTTGGAACGGAGAAGATAATGACAACTTCAACCACAATTGAATTTGGAAAGCATCCTTACGGAGTAGGATTTAACGGAGTTGTTTGAAAAACAACAACGGTAAGAATAAACTTGTAGCGGGCTTATGGAAACATCTCAAAATTATGAGGTGAGCTTCTGCCACCAATGGAAACAAATGATTGGATTGATATCAACAAGGAGACGAGAAACTTATTTCACCGGGAGGACAAATGAAGAACTTGGGTCATTTATGAGCACCATAAATAGCAACAATCCTTAGGGAAGGCTTTAGGTGAAATATAACCCAAAATAACTCCAATGAAGAGATTGATGGATTTAAATACCTCATTCTTGACAACATGTGAATCATGAAACGCGAACTCAAATTGTCAATAATGAGATAACACCACCTCAAATGATAAGGTAGAGCGAATTGCACTTTGAAATGCAAGATGATGAATGATTGAATCCTCAAAACAAGACATGTGTTGGAACACCATGTTTATTTTAGAGTATAGCTTGGCGGATCTTAACTCCGAGAGAAATCTTGAAGAACAATTGAATAATGAAAAGGGTCCTTGATAAACCATCATGTGAACCTTCCATGAAGAACTCCGGTAAAACAAGGATGATAGAAAGAGAGAGAAGTTGAAAACACAAGGTGAAACCTTGTAATGCTTTTGATGTATCTCCGTGATGATATAATTGCGAGAGCTTGGAACTCCGGAAAAGAAAGATGAGCTATTGAAACCAAGGATTTGAAGAACCTCCGAAATAGGGAATTGATTAACTCGATGAAACAAGAATAAGAATTACATTATGCTGATCCTTCACCAATTAAATTGATGACAAGCAATGGATTTGACATACCGCTTATTCTCATAGAAAGGATCAAGAGAGATATAGCACAAACTTGGGAAGGTCTTCAACGAACCACCGGTAGGATTGGAAAGAACGAATGAATCTATATGATAACGAAGGAAGAGAACTCTTGAACGAACCACCGTAAGAATTGAAAATGAACAAAGAAAAGATAAAGAAACACCGGGAAGAATTAGAAAATGAAGGAAGATACTTGAGAGAATTTAGATACATGAGAACGAAGAGATCATGAACTGATTAGAGGGTATTTGAATGATGCACCGGTAAGATTTGGAGAACGAGAGCTGAAAGATTGAATGAATAATTTTGAGATGATGGGCTCCGGAGAATCAAACTGAAATGACCTCAGAAATGCTCCGGATGGGTGAAAAGAATTCTCATAATAGAAAACAATTATGAGAGGATGACAACAAGCTAGAACCATGAATCTTGAAGAGAATGGAGCAAGATTTAAGAGAAACTCTTCTTCGGTCTTCAAATGTTGAGAATGACGATGAGAAACACCACAATGAATAGTTGAGGCACTCCAGAATGAAAATTGGAAAGGTTGAACCAACGATGAAAAGAATTTGAAAGATCTTGGAGAAAGACATTTGACTGATGATAATTCATTCTTACATCAAACTTGGAAAAGAATTTGAGAATAACTCCGGGAAAATTAGAAGAGTCAAGTAAGATCCTGGGAAAAGACCTGTGGGTTAGGGCCCACTCAAAACAAACACCGTTGAAAGAATTGCTTGAAAAGATAGATTACATCAGTTGAATTAAATGGCTTGACTGAGATAAGAACCTCAAAATACCTTGAACAGATTGAGAATGGAAACGAATCTTCTGAGATATCTTCCACACTCCGGAACAAATGAATAGCGAGAGGTGAATGATTAAGAGATACACTGGCATAAGAAAGCACTTGAAATGGGAAAAGGAATATGATCAACACTGAAAGATTGAATTTAATCCACTTGAGAAGAAAAAGAGCGAAGAATAATATACTTGAAGCTTCCTTAGTATCTTCATGAGAATCACCAGGTAAGAACATAGAAAGAAAAGAATGAAGAGACTTCGCATCAACAAAAAAGTATACTTGATTAAAAAAATCTGAGTCCTTGAAGAAAAAGGGTGGGAGGGCAGGAAAACAAAGACAACTTGGGTCGGATGAAATGAACACCGTTGAGAAAAAGCTTAGAATTGATCTTGCAAATGTTGGAATGATCGGATTTACTTAAAGAGAAACACACCGGTTGGAAAGGATTGAAAAGACAACCTTGATGAACAAGAAGGATTAGCATCCACATAAAAATATGAGAACACCGCTTAGAAAAGGTATGGAATCAACATTTGACTTTGAAGCAACTCGAATACCACAACTTAAAACAAAACAAAGGATTGGCTTAGGAAATAAGCCGGAAACAAACATATGATAGATCCCATATCGTATCATGTGTATGTTGGAAAGATATCCTACGAGATACTTGAATTCCCACTTATAAACTCCCGAAACTTTCTGGTTATGCAATCAGGTGTTGGGGATACAGGGGACACAAAATATATGACCCAAACTAACAATACCTAGATCCAGTTGTATCCATCCTTCAACACATAACCAAGAAACCTTCAGAAATCGTTTACCTCAACCTTCGAAAAGCATCCGTTATACGAGTTATGGCAATACTCTCGAGCTCGCCCCAGTACTGGGTTATCAAGGTTATCTCACCAACAACTGCATAAAAGAGATTTTCGATGTCGGCAAAACTCAGGTATTCCAGAACTGCAACGATAAAATTGTGACGACAACACCTCGGAGCTCAACTCCCCGGGACACTGCCACAACCCCTAAATGTAAGAAGGCACCAAGAACAATGTTCTCGTCACAAAACCATCGGAACGATTCCAAGATACCTGCGTGATCCTAAATTTTTTTAGTGAAATTTGAGAAGAGGGAAGTCAAAACTTCTCAGGAGACCTCACCAGAGCGACGAAGGGGCCGAGGAGTAAAAAGAATCCTACTCTCCGATATATATAATCCTAAGACTCAAAACATTTTGTTCTAGACTCAACAAAGTCAGCGATCCAATCAAGCAGGGGGCTCCTAAGTCGGGGATGGCTCTGATACCAACTTGTAACGCCCTCGATGCGGCTATATCTCCCACGTGTCGAAGCACGACTTAGAGGCATAACCGCATTGAAAGCAATGTCGCAAGTGAGGTAATCTTCACACAACCCATGTAATACATAAGGGAAAGAGATACATAGTTGGCTTACAATCGCCACTTCACGCAATACATGAGTAAAGCTTTACATCAAACAGATACAATCAAGGTCCGACTACAGAACCAAAATAAAAGAAGACTACCCCAAATGCTACACAGATCCCCGATCGCCCCAACTGGGCTCCACTACTGATCAACTGAAATGAAACAACACAACGAACAAGATCTTCATCGAGCTCCTCCTTGAGCTCGGGTGCGTCACCTGCACGGTTTCATCGGCACCTGCAAACTGGTTTTGGAAGTATCTGTGAGTCACGGGGACTCAGCAATCTCACACCCGCGAGATCAAGACTATTTAAGCTTAAATGTAGGACAGGGTAGTGAGGTGGAGCTGCAGCAAGCCACTAGCAAATATGGTGGCTAACATACGCAAAAGAGAGCGAGAAGAGAAGCAAAGCACGGTCGTGAAGCTAGAAGCGATCAAGAAGTGATCCTGAAACTACTTACGTCAAGCATAACTCCAACACCGTGTTCACTTCCCGGACTCCGCCGAGAAGAGACCATCACGGCTAAACACACGGTTGATATATTTTAAATAAGGTCAACTTAGGATTTTCTACAACCGGACATTAACAAATTCCCATCTGCCTCATAACCGCAGGCACGACTTTCGAAAGATAATACCCGATCAGTCTCGGAATCCCGGCTACAAGACATTTCGACAATGGTAAAACAAGACCAGCAAAGCCGCCCGAATGTGCCGACAAATCCCGATAGGAGCTGCACATATCTCTTTCTCAGGGCACGTCCGGATGAGACATCCTACGAGTAAAACCAATCCTCAAGTTTCCCCAAGGTGGCTCCGCAGTCTAGTCGGTTCGGACCAGCACTCAGAGGAGCACTGGCCCGGGGGGGAGTTAAAATAAAGATGACCCTTGAGTCTGCAGAACCCAAGGGAAAAAGGCTTAGGTGGAAAATGGTAAAACCAAGGTTGGGCCTTGCTGGAGGAGTCTTATTCAAAGCGAATGGTCAAGGGGGTCCCATAAATCACCCAACCGTGTAAGGAACGCAAAATCCGGGAACATAATACCAATATGACGGAAACTAGGGCGGCAAGAGTGGAACAAAACACCAGGCATAAGGCCGAGTCTTCCAACCTTTACCAAGTATATAGATGCATTAATTAAATAAGAGATATTGTGATATCCCAACAAGTAAACTTGTTCCAATCAAGGAACAACATCTCCATGTCCCAACAAGGAACAAAGTTCCTCTTCACCTGCAACTAACAACGCTATAAGAGGGGCTGAGCAAAGCGGTAACATAGCCAAACAACGGTTTGCTAGGACAAGGTGGTTAGAGGCTTGGCTTAACAATATGGGAGGCATGAAAAAGCAAGTGGTAGGTATCGCAGCATAGGCATAGCAAAAGAGCGAGCAATCTAGCAAGCAAATATAGAAGTGATTTCAAGGGTATGGTCATCTTGCCTGAAATCCCGCAAGGAAGAAGAACGAGTCCATGAAGAAGACAAACGGACGTAGTCGAGCGAATCCTCACAACTCCGGAACAAAACCGAAGCTAACGAGAGAACCAACCCGGAAACAAACAAACAACATAGTAAACAACCATCACATAAACATGGCATGATGCACAATCGAGTATGATGCATGTCCAGTTTAAATATGAATGGCATAGCAAAGTGCAACAAACAACACTACAACTTAAGTGGAGCTCAATATGCAACGAGTTGCATATTGACGAAACACCACGACAAGTTATTTAGTTCAATCTCGTTTATGTACCCAACAATATTAAATGTTGATTAACATGGCAAGGGGATGAAGCAAATGAATATTACCTATCTAGGAAAGTTTAAATGAGGCCGGAACAACAAACAACAATTCCGGGAAATCCTCATGTCCATATTATGAATTTGGTACTGTTCTGCCCTAAACCATATTTTAGAGTTGTTAAACATGCAAAGTAATGAAACCATGTTAACTATGCATTTTTCCACCCCATTTACATATAAAGTTTATTAAATTTGAAGCTACGGTTATTTAGTTATGAAATAAATTATTTTAGCATGGCATTTAAGCAAATTAATGCAAACAGCAATTTAAACATTTTAAACATGCATGAAAGCAGCATATTATGAAACTAGATGAAATTCTAAGAACTTTAAATATATAGTTTGCTTTGAACTGATGCACAATTCATGAGCTATTATACGCATGATCTAGAGGGACTTTTTTGTAAACAACAGTTGTCCTGGACAAATGGAAAAACCGTTGACCCAAGAAAAAAAACAATACTGGACCGGTATGAGAAGGTCAGTGCAGACCACCAGCGGATTAGGCCCAAGCGCGTCTGGGACAGCGTCGACAAAAAGAACCAGAGGAAAAACCTGAGGCGCCTGGGATTCGTACCCAGGACCTCTTGGACAGAGCAAGAATTTCTCACCAGTCGGGCTACTACTGAGCTCGTGTTGAATCATAGTGGCAATAGTAAATGAACTATACATGCCAGAACGGACCTAGGATAAGAAAGAAGGTTCGGTTAGGACGGAAGTTGCTCATAACGAGGAATCAACGAAGCCGGTGGCCATGGCGAGGCAGGGGCGCAGCTCGAGGTTGGGACTAGAGCGGCTGGAGCTGCTGGCGCGGTGGGGAAGTGGAGGAGCTGGGCCGGTGGAAGGAGGCAGGCCGACGCAGCGGCTCGAGTCAACGCGGGCGAGCAGAGGCGCTGGCTGCGCGCGTCTTCTCCTGCTCGATGGAGGAGCAGGGGAGGCCGGCGATGGCGCGAAGACCGGCGAGGGCTCCGGCGAGGTGGCCTCGGCAGGGACCGGCCGGAACGGGACTGGGATGGCGGGATCCAGCGGATCTGGGCGCGGGGATGGAGCTCCAACGGCGCGGGCGGGAAGCTTTGGGCGGCCATGGTGTTCCTGTGCACGGGAGAGAGATCAGAGGAGGAAGGAGAGGGAAAAAAAGCGAAGGGAAAGAGGAGACGGGCGGCGACTCATCTGCTCGTCGGCGGCAGCTGAACGGAGGCGGTTGAACCTGGAGGTCGAGGTCGCTGGTGAGCTGGGTCACCGGAGCGGCGCGGTGACGAGGCCGTCCATGGCTTCTGGTACGGCAGGGCGGAGGAGTTGGATCGGGGCTCCTTTCCCCCGATCGAGATCTCGGCTAAGGAGAGATGGGGCTCGGGTGCAGCGAGGCTGGGGTGATGTAGGAGGATCCCGATGGAGAGGCGGAGTGGAAGGAGGGGTGGCTGGCTCGGGTTGGTGTGGTGGTGAACACAAGGAGGGGATGGAATGGGTTCGAGCGATGGGGATCCCGAGGTGGGGGATGAGTACGGTGGCGGCGGCAGGGACAAACTTCCTAGAATTTAGGGTTAGGTGTTTATTTAGAGAAAGGGGTTAGTTTAGGGGCTATTAGGTCCACTCGATCGTAATCGAACGGTCCCGGATAAATAGCTTAGGAAAGTCTAACAAGAAACCGAAGATATTTTATAGATGTTTGGGGATGATCCGGACTCATCGGTAACGACAGACCGGTTCGGGTTCGGGTAAGTTTCGGACACGCACACGAGGGGTCTGAGAGAGGTCAACGAGGACAAGGGCCTGACAAAATGACAACGGAGGCAAAGAGAGTAAGCGGCCTACGTACCCCAAAACGATCAGATATGGAGCCAAAAACCTAATTCCACCGCCGCAACCTTCTGTATCCACGAGATCCCATCTTGGGGCCTGTTCCGGAGCTCCGCCGGAGAGGGCCGTCATCGCGGAGGGCTTCTACATCATCATAGCCC
The DNA here is from genome assembly GCA_032464435.1 of Aegilops umbellulata. NCBI lineage: Eukaryota > Viridiplantae > Streptophyta > Magnoliopsida > Poales > Poaceae > Aegilops > Aegilops umbellulata. Next base: position 383,032,784 of record CP136054.1, read on the forward strand.
CTCCGATGAAGTGTGAGTAGTTTACCTCAGACCTTCGGGTCCATAGTTAGTAGCTAGATGGCTTCTTCTCTCTTTTTGGGATCTCAATACAATGTTCTCCCCCTCTCTCGTGGATATCTATTCGATGTAATCTTCTTTTTGCGGTGTGTTTGTTGAGACTGATGAATTGTGGGTTTATGATCAAGTCTATCTATGAATAATATTTGAATCTTCTCTGAATTCTTTTATGTATGATTGGTTATCTTTGCAAGTCTCTTCGAATTATCAGTTTGGTTTGTCCTAATAGATTGGTTTTTCTTGCCATGGGAGAAGTGCTTAGCTTTGGGTTCGATCTTGCGGTGTCCTTTCCCAGTGACAGAAGGGGTAGCAAGGCACGTATTGCATCGTTGCCATCGAGGATAACAAGATGGGGTTTTTATCATATTGCATGAAACTATCCCTCTACATCATGTCATCTTGCTTAAAGCGTTAGTCTGTTTTTAACTTAATACTCTACATGCATGCTGGATAACGGTCGATGAGTGGAGTAATAGTAGTAGATCCAGGCAGGAGTCGGTCTACTTGTCTCGGACGTGATGCCTATATACATGATCATACCTAGATATTCTCATAACTATGCTCAATGCTGTCAATTGCTCAACAGTAATTTGTTCACCCACTTTAGAATACTTATGCTCTTGAGAGACGCCACTAGTGAAACCTATGGCCCCCGGGTCTATTCTCATCATATCAATCTCCATCACTTTCATCTCGCTTGCTTTTACTTTGCCTTTTACTTTTTACTTTGCATCTCTATATCAAAAATACCAAAAATATTATCTATCAGATCTCACTCTCGTAAGTGACCGTGAAGGGATTGACAACCCCTAATCGCGTTGGTTGCGAGTAGCTATCGTTTTGTGCAGGTACGAGGGACTTGCGCGTGGCCTCCTACTGGATCGATACCTTGGTTCTCAAAAACTGAGGGAAATACTTACGCTACTTTGCTGCACCATCCTCTCCTCTTCGGGGAAAACCAACGTAGTGCTCAAGAGGTAGCAAGAAGAATTTCTGGCGCCGTTGCCGGGGAGTCTACGCAAAAAGTCAAAATACCAAGTACCCATCACAAATCCCGATCTCTCGGATTACATTAGTTGTCATTTGCCTCTCGTTTTACTCTCCCCCACTTCACCCTTGCCATTTTATTCGCCCTCTCTTTCCCAATTTCCTTCTCCTTCTCTTTTTCCGTTTGCCTTTTTCTCGCTTGTCTTTTGTTTGCTTGTGTGTCGGTTTGCTTGTTTGTCGCGATGGCTCAAGATACCACCAAATTGTGTGACTTCACCAATACCAATAATAACGATTTCCTTAGCACTTCGATTGCTCCTCTTGCCAATACTGAATCTTGCGAAATCAATACTGCTTTGTTGAATCTTGTTATGAAAGATCAATTCGCCGGCCTTCCTAGTGAAGATGCCGCTACTCATCTTAATAGCTTCGTTGATTTATGTGATATGCAAAAGAAGAAAGATGTTGATAATGACATTGTTAAATTGAAGCTATTTCCTTTTTTGCTTAGAGATCGTGCTAAATCTTGGTTTTCGTCTTTGCCTAAAAATAGTATTGATTCTTGGAACAAGTGCAAAGATGCTTTTATCTCTAAGTATTTTCCTCCCGCTAAGATCATCTCTCTTAGAAACGACATTATGCATTTTAAGCAACTTGATCATGAACATGTTGCACAAGCTTGGGAGAGAATGAAATTAATGATATGTAATTGCCCCACTCATGGTTTGAATTTGTGGATGATTATACAAAAAAATTATGCCGGATTGAATTTTGCTTCTAGAAATCTTTTAGATTTGGCTGCGGGAGGCACTTTTATGGAAATCACTTTAGGAGATGCTACTAAACTCCTAGATAATATTATGGTTAATTATTCTCAATGGCACACTGAAAGATCCACTAATAAAAAAGTGCATGCAATAGAAGAAATCAATGTTTTGAGTGGAAAGATGGATGAACTTATGAAATTATTTGCTACTAAGAGTGTTTCTTCTGATCCTAATGATATTCCTTTGTCTACCTTGATTGAGAATAATAATGAATCTATGGATGTGAATTTTGTTGGTAGGAATAATTTTGGTAACAACACGTATAGAGGGAATTTTAATCCTAGGCCTTATCCTAGTAATCCTTCTAATAATTATGGAAATTCCTACAACAACTCTTATGGAAATTTTAATAAGATGCCCTCTGAATTTGAGAATAGTGTTAAAGACTTTATGAATTCACAAAAGAATTTTAATGCTTTGCTTGAAGAAAAATTGCTTAAAGTTGATGATTTGGCTAGGAACGTTGATAGAATTTCTCTTGAGGTTGATGCTCTAAAGCTTAGATCTATTCCTCCTAAGCATGATATCAATGAGTCTCTCAAAGCCATGAGAATTTCCATTGATGAGTGCAAGGAAAGAACCGCTAGGATGCGTGCTACAAAGATGCCTTTATTAAAGCGTGTTCTTCCAATTTCCATGAAAATCATGATGAAGATCTAAAAGTTATTGATGTGTCCCCTATCAAATCTTTGTTTTGCAATATGAATCTTGATGAAACTGAATATGATCTTCCTTTACCTAGAAGGCATTCCAAAAATTCGGAGTATTTAGATCTTTATGATGAAATTGATGAAAGTGGGATTGAAAGAAATAAAATCCTAGATGTTGCTAAACCCACTATATTGGATTTCAAGGAATTTATTATGAAAGTTGCTCTTTAATTGATTGTATTTCCTTGTTGCAATCCGTGCTAAATTCTCCTCATGCTTATAGTGAAAAGAAAGCCTTTACCGAACATATTGTTGATGCCTTGATGCAATCCTACGAAGAAAAACTTGAGTTGAAAGTTTCTATCCCTAGAAAACTCTATGATGAGTGGGAACAAACTATTAAAATTAAAATTAAACATCATGAGTTTTATTCTTTGTGTGATTTGGGTGCTAGTGTCTCCACTATCCCCAAAACTTTGTGTGATTTGCTAGATTTTCGTGATTTTGATGATTGCTCTCCAAACTTGCATCTTGCAGATTCCACTATTAAGAAACCTATGGGAAGAATTAATGATGTTCTTATTGTTGCAAATAGGAATTTTGTGCCCGTAGATTTTATCGTTCTTGATATAGATTACAATCCTTCTTGCCATATTATTCTTGGTAGACCTTTCCTTAGAATGGTTGGTGCGACTATTGATATGAAGGAAGGGAATATTAGATTCCAATTTCCATTAAAAAAGGGCATGGAACACTTCCCAAGAAAGAAAATAAAATTGCCATATGAAACCATCATGAGAGCCACCTATGGATTGCCTACCAAAGATGGCAAAACCTAGATCTATCCTCAATTTTATGCCTAGCTAGGGGCGTTAAACGATAGCGCTTGTTGGGAGGCAACCGAATTTTATTTTAAGTTTTTTGTTTTTTGCTTCTGTTTACGAATAAATAATCCACCTACCTTCTGTTTAGATGTCGTTTTGTATTTTAATTAGTGTTTGTGCCAAGTTAGACCTATATGATCTTCTTGGATGATAGTTATTTGATCTTGCTGTAATTTCCGGAAACTTTCTGTTCACGAAAACAATTGTTAAAAATCACCAGAATGTGATAAAATACTGATTCCAATTGCTGATGATCAATAAACAAATTGTCTAGGTCGTACTACTGTGATAGATTTTTTGGAGTTCCAGAAGTTTGCGTTAGTTATAGATTACTATAGACTGTTCTGTTTTTGATAGATTCTGTTTTGCGTGTGTTGTTTGCTTATTTTGATGAATCTATGGCTAGTAAAATAGTTTATAATCCATAGAGAAGTTGTAATACAGTAGGTTTAACACCAACATAAATAAAGAATGAGTTCATTACAGTAACTTGAAGTGGTCTTTTGTTTTCTTTCTCTAACAGAGCTCACGAGATTTCTATTGAGTTTTGTGCTGTGAAGTTTTCAAGTTTTGGGTGAAATCTTTTGATGGATTATGGAACAAGGAGTGGAAAGAGCCTAAGCTTGGGGATGCCCATGGCATCCCCAAGATAATACAAGGACACCAAAAAGTCAAAGCTTGGGGATGCCCCGGAAGGCATCCCTTCTTTCGTCTACTTCCATCGGTAATTTTACTTGGAGCTATATTTTTATTCACCACATGATATGTGTTTTGCTTGGAGAGTCTTGTATTATTTGTGTCTTTGTTTGTTAGTGTGACACAATCATCCTTTCTGTACACACCTTTTCAGAGAGACATATATGAATTAAAATTTGATAGAATACTCTATGTGCTTCACTTATATCTTTTGAGCTATGTAGTTTTGCTCTATGTGCTTCGCTTACATCTTTTGAGCGTTATTATTTTGCTCTACGTGCTTCACTTAGATCTTTTAGAGCACGGTGGCAGATTTTTTTTAAAGAAACTATTGATCTCTCATCTTCACTTAGATCATTTTGAGAGTCTCTAATAGCATGGTAAATTGCTTAATGATAATATGCTTGGTATTCAAGATTTGTGAAACTTTCTTTTGAGTGCGTTGAATACTAAGAAAAGATTGAAGCATGATAATTGTTTTGAGATATGAAGATGGTGATATTAGAGTCATGCTAGTTGATTAGTTGTGAATTTAAATAATACATGCGTTGAAGTTTTTGATTCCCGTAGCATGCACGTATGGTGAACCGTTATGTGATGAAGTCGGAGCATGATTTATTTATTGATTGTCTTCCTTATGAGTGGCGGTCGGGGACGAGCGATGGTATTTTCCTACCAATCTATCCCCCTAGGAGCATGCGTGTAATAATTTTCTTTGATAACTTCTAGATTTTTGCAACAAGTATATGAGTTCTTTATGACTAATGTTGAGTCCATGGATTATACGCACTTTTCCCATCCTTCCACCATTGCTAGCCTCTCTAATACCCCGCACTTTTCGCCGGTATCATACACCCACCATATACCTTCCTCAAAACAGCCACCATACATACCTATCATGGCATTTCCACCGTTCCATTTATAAAGGCGCGCTCCATCATTGTCATATTGCTTTGCATGATGATGTAGTTGACATCGTATTTGTGGCAAAGCTACCATTCATAATTCTTTCATACATGTCACTCTTGATTCATTGCATATCCCGGTACACCGCTGGAGGCATTCATATAGAGTCAAATTTTGTTCTAAGTATCGAGTTGTAATTGTTGAGTTGTAAGAAAAATAAAAGTGTGATGATCATCATTTTTAGAGCATTGTCCCAAGTAAGGAAAGGATGATGGAGACTATGATTCCCCCACAAGTCGGGATGAGACTCCAGACGAAAAAAAAAGAGGCCATAAAAAAATAGAAAAGGCCCAAATAAAAAAATGAGAGAAAAGAGAGAAGGGACAATGTTACTATCCTTTTACCACACTTGTGCTTCAAAGTAGCACCAAGATCTTCATGATAGAGAGTCTCTCATTTCGTAACTTTCATATACTAGTGGGAATTTTTCTATAGAACTTGGCTTGTATATTCCAATGATGGGCTTCCTCAAAATGCCCTAGGTCTTCGTGAGCAAGCGAGTTGGAGGCACACCCACTTAGTTTCTTTTGTTGAGCTTTCATATACTTATAGCTCTGGTGCATTCGTTGCATGGCAATCCCTACTCACTCACATTGATATCTATTAATGGGCATCTCCATAGCCCGTTGATACGCCTAGTTGATGTGAGACTATCTTCCCCTCTTTTTGTCTTCTCCACAACCACGATTCTATTCCACATATAGTGCTATATCCATAGCTCACGCTCATGTATTGCGTGAAGATTGAAAAAGTTTTGAAAATGTTAAAGTATGAAACAATTGCTTGGCTTGTCATCGGGGTTGTGCATGATTTAAATACTTTGTGTGGTGAAGATAGAGCATAGCCAGACTATATGATTTTGTAGGGATAACTTTCTTTGGCCATGTTATTTTGAGAAGACATAATTGCTTTGTTAGTATGCTTGAAGTATTATTATTTTTATGTCAGCATAAACTTTTGTCTTGAATCTTTCGAATCTGAATATTTATACCACGATTAAGAAGATTTACATTGAAATTATGCCAAGTAGCACTCCGCATCAAAAATTCTCTTTTTATCATTTACCTACTCGAGGACGAGCAGGAACTAAGCTTGGGGATGCCTGATACGTCTCCAACGTATCTATAATTTTTTATTGCTCCATGCTATATTATTTACTGTTTTGGACTATATTAGGCTTTATTTTTCCACTTTTATTTTATTTTTTGGGACTAACCTATTAACCGGAGGCCCGGCCCAGAATTGCCATTTTTTTGCCTATTTTAGTGTTTTGAAGAAACGGAATATCAAACGGAGTCCAAACGGAATGAAACCTTCGGGAACGTGATTTTCTCACCGAACGTGATCCAGGAGACTTGGACCCTTCTCCAAGAAGTAACAGAGGCGGTCACGAGGGTGGGGGCGCCCCCCCTCTAGGGCGCGCCCCCTGCCTCGTGGGCCCCCTCTTGCTCCACCGACGTACTCCTTCCTCCTATATATACCTACGTACCCCCAAACGATCAGATACGGAGCCAAAAACCTAATTCCACCGCCGCAACTTTCTTTATCCACGAGATCCCATCTTGGGGCCTGTTCCGGAGCTCCGCCGGAGAGGGCCGTCATCACGGAGGACTTCTACATCATCATAGCCCCTCCGATGAAGTGTGAGTAGTTTACCTTAGACCTTCAGGTCCATAGTTAGTAGCTGGATGGATTCTTCTCTCTTTTTGGATCTCAATACAATGTTCTCCCCCTCTCTCATGGAGATCTATTCGATGTAATCTTCTTTTTGCGGTGTGTTTGTTGAGACTTATGAATTATGGGTTTATGATCAAGTCTATCTATGAATAATATTTGAATGTTCTCTGAATTCTTTTATGTATGATTGGTTATCTTTGCAAGTCTCTTTAAATTATCAGTTTGGTTTGGCCTACTAGATTGGTTTTTCTTGCCATGGGAGAAGTGCTTAGCTTTGGGTTCAATCTTGCGGTGTCCTTTCCCAGTGACAGAAGGGGCAGCAAGGCAGGTATTGCATCATTGCCATCAAGGGTAACAAGATGGGGTTTTTATCATATTGCATGAAACTATCCCTCTACATCATGTCATCTTGCTTAAAGCGTTACTTTGTTTTTAACTTAATACTCTAGATGCATGCTGGATAGCGGTTGATGAGTGGAGTAACAGTAGTAGATGCAGGCAGGAGTCGGTCTACTTGTCTCGGACATGATGCCTATATACATGATCATACCTAGATATTCTCATAACTATGCTCAATTCTGTCAATTGCTCAAGAGTAGTTTGTTCACCCACCGTAGAATACTTATGCTCTTGAGAGAATCCACTAGTGAAACCTATGGCCCCCGGGTCTATTCTCATCATATCAAACTTCATCACTTTAATCTCGCTTGCTTTTTACTTTGACTTTTAATTTTTACTTTGCATCTCTATATCAAAAATACCAAAAATATTATTTATCAGATCTCACTCTCGTAAGTGACCGTGAAGGGATTGACAACCCCTAGTCACGTTGGTTGCGAGTAGCTATCGTTTTGTGCAGGTACGAGGGACTTGCGTGTGGCCTCCTACTGGATTGATACCTTGGTTCTCAAAAACTAAGGGAAGACCAACGCAGTGCTAAAGAGGTAGCATACCCCGAAGAAGACATCCGAAGACTGGCCTTCAGAGTGGTTCTATATGGAGGACGTCCCCCTCCTGGATCCTATTCGGGTTGGTCTTCCTGAGTTCTATAATGCTCCTTTGAAGAAGCGCCTGAGTTGGCGACCAAGGAGCCCTCAGGAGGGATATGATAGAGACGTTTCGTACCTGATGGGCCGGATAAAGGCGCTGGCTCTATCAGGACTGACTACAACCGAGGTTATGTCGATATGCATTATGCGAGGGGTGCAACCGCTTCAATATCGAGGCCACCCTATGTGGGATTTTAACAGGGAAGATGATGCCACCCGCTACGGCCGCAAGGGGCTGGACTCAGTTGCCGCTCTGGCAAAAATTCTGTCCGATCTGTACAAGGGAGAGGAAGAGGAGTTCCTCCGCATCAAGCCGCGGGACGGATTATCCATGTGCAATCCTCCGAGCTGGGTAAGCTGTCACTTTTTATACCCATACTTTCCGCATTTTTTCAATAAATATTTCATCTTGCCATTTCATCTCACGAGCTGCGTAAAGCTATAGGGGAGATTAGCAGCCCACCTCCACAACCAGAGGATCCTGAACGGTCCCTCGACCCCGGCCTTAAAGAAGATCCAGACTTATTTGTGGAGCGGATTGACAGAATATTCTATCAATTAAGCTGCGATGAGGCCATGGTGGCTATTACAGCCGACTATCCCGGACTACTCCCAGCTTCGCGGGTATGTGAGACCAGAGTCCCGACCTTTGAGAAGTATCCCTTTGTATGCCGTTCACCTACCGTATCTGTACGGTGTTTTACAGGGAAGGTCCTCGGGATGCCATGCCGAGCCCGTGGCGAGTCACCAACGAGGGGTGCCGAAGCCGGGCAGGCTGAAAAGGAAAGCGGTTCGGACTGAGATGCCGGCGCAGAGGTATGATACAAAACCTTGCTCCGTGGTTGTCGTCTTTAAAAATGTAATAACACCCATGTTTCCTAGAAGGAAAAACGCTCGCCGGACTATATCCAGAGAAGTTGCCGATCACGCCTCCACTAGTCGGGCTCCAGGGCCGGACACAGAGGCGGGGCACGCGTCGGATGTTCCTCCTTCAGAGGATGCGGATAAAATATCCGCTACAAATTCCGAAGTGGAGAGCGCCATGAATCACAGGCGTCGTCGGGCCGTACACCGTGACGCTTGTTTCTCCCAAGAGGCATTTGATGCCTTCAACTCGGGAGACGCGTACATCCGTGCCGCTCAAAATGTTCTTGCCACAGCCACGAACCAGTATGTAAAGGATATACTGGTAAGAAAATTTGATGATTATATATATCGGTAGCCCTTGAGACTTGAAATAGTTGGCACAACTGATTTAAGGATCATTATTGATGCAGGTTCTTACAGAGAAGAATACCCAATTGTCTCAAGAGCTGGAAGAGTGCAAGGCCCAGCTGCAGGCCGCAATGGCCACATTGAAGGAGTCCAAGAAGGCCCCCTCCGATAATACCTGTTTTAAAGAATGATAGGTACCATATAGGATGCGGCATGCATGCAATTCTAACAATAAATATTGCAGACGACGCCGGAGTGAATCCGGATGAGCAACATGCCATACGGCAGCTGAAGGCTGGCGAGCATGTGCTTACAAAAGTTAGGCAGGAGAAAAACGATCTCCAGGATGCCAATACCCAGCTGAGCATGGAACTAAAGGATGTTCGCCCCCAGCTGTCGGACTCCGTGAAGGAGAATAAGTGGCTTCGACGCGGCATTTTCATTAAGTGCTTGAACGAGCTTTAAAAAGAGTTCAGCGAAGAAGCCGGTTAACAGAGTTATGTCTGCAGGAGAGGGATTCCTGGATTAGGGGGTGTCCGGGTAGCCGGACTCCTGGACTGTGAAGATACAAGATTGAAGACTTCGACCCGTGTCCGGATGGGACTTTCCTTGGCGTGGAAGGCAAGCTTGGCGATGCGGATATTTAGATCTCCTACCATTGTAACCGACTTTGTGTAACCCTAACCCTCTCTGGTGTCTATATAAACCGGAGGGTTTTAGTCCGTAGGACAACAATCATACCATAGGCTAGCTTCTAGGGTTTAGCCTCCTTGATCTCGTGGTAGATCTACTCTTGTACTACCCATATCATCAATATTAATCAAGTAGTACGTAGGGTTTTACCTCCACCGAGAGGGCCCGAACCTGGGTAAAACTTCGTGTCCCTTGTCTCCTGTTACCATCCGCCTAGACGCATAGTTCGGGACCCCCTACCCGAGATCCGCCGGTTTTGGCACCGACATTGGTGCTTTCATTGAGAGTTCCTCTGTGTCGTCGCTTTTAGGCCCGATGGCTCCTTCGATCATCAACAACGATGCAATCCAGGGTGAGACTTTTCTCCCTGGACAAATCTTCGTCTTCGGCGGCTTCGTACTGCGGGCCAATTCACTTGGCCATCTGGAGCAGATCGAAAGCTACACCCCTGGCCATCAGGTCAGATTTGGAAGTTTAAACTACACGGCTAACATCCGCAGGGACTCGATCTTCGACGGATTCGCGCCACAGCCGAGAGCGCCGCACTGTCTCGATGGGCATGATCTAGCTCTGCCGCTGAACAGTGCCCTGGAGTCCGCACACGCATCGGTTCCGACCCATAATTCGAAGCTCACTGCGCCAATCGAGGATGAGTGGTTGGACGCCACCTCGGGGGCTGCGATCTCAAAGGCGATCGATCCGAACACCAGCCCCGCACTCCGCAAGGCCTGTGACTCCGAGGGGCCGAATTCCTCTCTAGACTCCGAGCCCTCGGTGCGCCTGCCAATCGAATCTGATTGGGCGCCAATCGCGGAGTTCACCGCCGTGGACATCTTTCAGCACTCGCCCTTTGGCGACATTCTGAATTCACTAAAATCTCTCTCTTTATCAGGAGAGCCCTGGCCGGACTACGGTCAGCAAGGTTGGGATACGGACGATGAAGAAATTCAAAACCCACCCCCCACCCATTTGGTAGCCACCGTCGATAATTTAAACGACGTGCTCAATTTCGACTCCGAAGACATCAACGGTATGGACGACGATGCACGAGACACATATGAACCAACGCCTATAGGGCATTGGACAACCACCTCATCTCATGATGTGTACATGGTGGATACACCTAAAGGAAGCAACAACGAGGAACACGGGGATGCAACGAGGGATCGATCTCCCGAAAAGCAATCAAAGCAGCAGCCTAAACGCCGCCCCAAGCCCCGCCTCGACACAGACCCAACCATAGAGCAGGACGAGCCGGCAGACGACGAGCATGCCTTAGAGCAACCGTCCGAATAGGGCAACTCCGATAAAGAAACTGAACAACTCGTCCCCGGCGAAAATGGCATTCCGGACGACCTTACGCCGGATAAGGCCACGGAGGAGAAGAACCTCCACAAAAGGCTCATTGCAACCGCACGTGGCCTGAAAAAGCAGAAGGAGAAGCTAAAAACTGCGGAAGATGCACTCAGAATCAGATGGAGCAAAGTAATCAATACCGCAGACAAATACGGCGACAATCGCCGCACTAAAAGCTATCCGAAGCGAAAACTACTGCCGGAATTCAACGAAGAGGCCTTAGAGCCCTCGCATTCAGAAAGTAAGAAAGCCACCCGGTCGGATAGACGACCCCATGGCCAGCATAAAATGGCAAGCGACGCCGCACTCAAGCCGGCATGCGACCCACTCAAGGACTCGCATCAAAAAGATGGCCCAGCCAGGTCCATTTATGGTCCAAGAAAGCAAGCTCTCGTAAGAAATGCAACAAAGCTAGTATCCGAACATCACGGCACACCCAAATACACGGGTGCCGCACACCCCCTATGTTTCACCGATGAGGTCCTGGATTATGAATTTCCAGTGGGATTTAAACCCGTAAACATAGAGGCGTACGACGGAACAACAGATGGCGGTGCGGGCCTCAGCGTGCTCTCGGTCGAGGCCTTCAACCTCCTCCGCATACCCCTGGAACGACTGCAACCCAGCCGGCCCTTCTCGGGCGTTGGGGGCGGGTCATCAAGCTCCTTGGGACAGATCCGGCTCCCTGTAACCTTTGGCACCTACGACAACTTCCGCACAGAGATGGTCGACTTCGACATCGCCCCCATCGGCCTCCCCTACAATGCCATCCTCGGCTACCCAGGGCTGGCCCAGTTCATGGCCGCGACACACCCGGCGTACAACCTCATGAAGATGCCCGGGAGCAGCGGTGTCCTCACCGTGCACGGGGACACCGGAGACGCGCTGCGAGTGCTCAAGCTCGCCTTCAAGGCGGCGGCGTCAGCACAACCCGCCGGCTCGGAGGACCCCCGAGCCCAAGCGGGTTGCACCTGCCAAGAAGAAGCAGCTGTTCACCCAAGACAAGGCAGAAACAAAGTAGATACCCGTCGATGAGGACGGGTCCACCAGTGCCACTTTTACCATAGGCGCCAACCTCGAGCCCGAGCAGGAGGAAGCCCTGGTCAGGTTCCTGCGCGCGAACAAGAAGGTATTCTCTTGGGAGCCTGACCAGTTGGCGGGGATCCCTAGGAGTGTAATCGAGCATCACCTCAACGTGTGCCCCAATGTGCGCCCCGTGAAGCAGAAGGCGAGCCGGCAATCCACAGAGAAGCGGGCCTTCATCGTCCAAGAGACCCGGAAACTAGAAGCCGCTGGGGTCATTCGCGAGGTCCAATACCCGGATTGGTTGGCCAACCCTGTCGTTGTGCCAAAGAAGGGAGGTAAGGAGCGCATGTGTGTCGACTTCACCAACGTCATCAAGGCATGCCCACAAGATCCATTCCCGCTCCCCCGCATCGATCAGATCGTTGATTCCACCACGGAATGCGACCTGCTATGCTTCCTGGATGCCTTCTCTGGGTATCACCAGATCAAGATGGCGGTAGAAGATGTCGAGAAGACAGCCTTCCTAACCCCGTGTGGGCTGTACTGCTACACATGCATGCCATGAGGGCTGCGAAACGCAGGGGCAACCTTTCAGCGGCTAATGCACATCACCTTGGGCCGGCAGCTCGGGAAGAATGTCGAGGCTTACGTCGATGACATTGTGGTGAAGTCTCGGGAGGCCAAGACCCTGATACAAGACCTGGAGGAAACCTTCGCGAGCCTCGACGCGGTGAACCTGCAGCTCAACCTAGAGAAGTGTGTGTTCGGGGTCCCCTCGGGCAAGCTCTTGGGTTTCCTCGTGTCCCACCGAGGCATCGAGGCCAACCCGGAGAAGGTCAAGGCGGTCGAGGACATGATCCCACCAAAGACCCTCAGAGAAATGCAGAAGCTCACTGGACGCGTGACCGCGCTAGGGCGCTTCATCTCCAGGCTTGGGGAGCGAGCGCTGCCTTTCTTCCAACTAATGAAGAAAAAGGGGCCCTTTGAATGGACTGAAGAGGCCGACAAGGCATTCCAAGATCTCAAGAGATACCTGACCAGCCCTCTGGTCATGGTGGCCCCGCGCCCTCAGGAGCCCCTGGTACTCTACCTCGCCGCCACTCCTTACTCCGCCAGTGCAGCCCTAGTGGCGGTTAGGGAGGAGTGTCGAATCAAAACCGTAGTTGCAGCCCGGGTCAAGGCAAAACAGGAACAAAGAAGGCCCACGGAAACCGCCGCGGCAGTTGAGGAGAATCAGCCGCCGCGGAGGAGCGCACCGTTGGTGGAAGGAGCTCCCCACCCAGATGGTCAGCCTCCGGAGGCCTCATCGCCTCCGAAGGCGCAATCATCTCCGGAGGGTGCCACAAGCATTGACACACCCAGCCTCGTTGAGCACCCCGTGTACTTCGTCAGCACGGTATTGCGGGACGTGAGGGCATGGTACCCCATGCCTTAGAAGCTCCTCCTCGCACTACTGGTGGCCTCACGCAAGTTGTGGCACTACTCTCAGGGTCACCCCATCGAGGTCGTCTCGTCATACCCCTTGGAGAGGGTGCTTAGGATCCCTAACTCGGCCGGAAGGGTCGCCGAGTGGAACATAGAACTGCAAGCGTTCCAGCTCAAATTTAGCACGACCAGGGGCATCAAGGGAGCAGCATTAGCGGATTTTGTGGCAGAATGGACGGAGGCACCAGGCCTCAAGGCCGACGAGGATCGGTCCCTCTCCCCGGGGAGCGAGGCGCCGGAAGGCTGGGTCATGTACTTCAATGGGGTGTTCTCCAGGCATGGTGCTGGGGCTGGGGCGGTGCTTATATCGCCCACTCAGGACAAGCTCTACTACGCGGTGCAGCTCTGTTTCCAGCAAGGCAAAAAGGTCTCCAACAACATAGCGGAGTATGAAGGTCTAATAGCGGGCTTGAAGGCCGCAGTTACCCTGGGGGTGAAACGCCTCAGCATCAAGGGCGATTCGCAGCTCCTTGTCAATTTCTCCAATAAGGTGTACGAGCCGAAGGATGAGCACATGGAGGCCTACCTTGCAGAGGTCCGCAAGATGGAGAAGCAGTTCTGGGGGCTGGAGTTGAAGCATGTACCCCGTGCCACCAATCAGGAGGCCGACAACATCGCCAGGCGGGCGTCCAGGCGGCTACCTCAGGAGCCTGGCGTCTTCGAGGAGCGGATCTTCAAGCCCTCAGCCCTACCGTCATTATCAAACACGGCTCAACCTCGAGAAGAGCTCCCCCAGCCACCTGCCTCAGGAGCCCCGGTCTGTGGCTCGGCCTCAAGGGCGCGCCTGCTCCTGACGATGGAACCTCAGGAGGGGTGCTGGATCACAGAGCTTCGGAGTTATTTAACAGAGGGGTTCCTGCCGGAGAAGGAGGAGGAAGCGGAGCGTGTGGCACGGCAGGCCACGGCATACTGCATCAAGGATGGAGAGCTCTAACGGAAGCGACCAAACGACGTATCCCTGCGCTGCATCTCCAGGGAGCAAGGAAAGGAGTTGCTGGAAGACATACACGGCGAAGACTGTGGACATCATTCATCATCACGGACCCTCATCGGCAAGGCGTTTAGTAGTGGGTTTTATTGGCCCACCGCACACAATGACGCCGTCGAGCTGGTGAAGGCTTGTGAGGCCTGCCAGTTCCACGCCAAGCAGATCCATCAGCCGACAGGAGGCCTGCAGACTATCCCCCTTTCGTGGCCATTCGCAGTCTAGGGGCTGGACATCCTGGGCCCATTTCCTCGGGCGCCAGGGGGCTACCGCTACCTCTACGTCGCCCTGGACAAGTTCACCAAGTGGGCTGAAGTAGAGGTCGTCCGCACCATCCCCGCGAGATCCGCGGTCAAGTTCATCAGGGGCATCGTGAGCCGGTTCGGGGTGCCAAACCGCATCATCACAGACAATGGTTCGCAGTTCACCAGTAACCTGTTTAAAACATACTGTGCTAACCTTGGGACGCAGATATGCTACGCTTCGGTGGCACACCCCCGAAGCAACGGCCAGCCTGAGCGAGCCAATGCAGAGGTCCTAAGGGGCCTCAAAACCAGGACGTTCAAGAAGAAGCTGGAGGCCTGCGGAAGAGGTTGGCACGACGAGCTTCCGTCTGTGTTATGGTCCATCCGCACAACCGCGACCAAGCCGATGGGAGAGACCCCGTTCTTCCTGGTCTACGGAGCTGAGGCATTCCTCCCTCACGAGGTCAGACGTCGCTCCGCGCGGGTCCTGGCGTTCGACGAGGCGCAGCAGGACGCCATGCGGGGGATGGACCTCGTGCTGGGGGAGGAACGCCGCCGAGAAGCCGCACTGCGGGCGGCGAGGTACCAACAAGCACTGCGACAATATCACTGCCGCCACATCCTCCCCAGAACTCTCGAGGTAGGAGACCTCGTGCTTAGGCGGGTCCTCTCCAGGGAGGGACTGCACAAGCTCTCTCCCATGTGGGAGGGCCCGTTCAAGGTTGTTCATGTTTCCAAGCCTGGCTCCACGTGCTTGGAGACTCAGGAGGGGGTGCCGATCCAGAACGCGTGGAACATCCAGCACCTCCGGAGGTTCTACCCCTAAAAAGGCCCAGAGCCTATGAAGAAGGTGAACGCCTGTGAAGATTATCCTTTTTGGAAAAGGCCCAGAGCCTGTGAAGAAGGTGAACGCCTGTGAAGATTATCCTTTTTGGAAAAGGCCCAGAGCCTGTGAAGAAGGCGAACGCCTGTGAAGATTATCCTTTTTGGAAAAGGCCCAGAGCCTGTGAAGAAGGCGAACGCCTGTGAAGATTATCCTTTTTGGAAAAGGCCCAGAGCATGTGAAGAAGGCGAACGCCTATGAAGATTATCCTTTTTGGAAAAGGCCCAGAGCATGTGAAGAAGGCGAACGCCTGTGAAGATTATCCTTTTTGGAAAAGGCCCGGAGCCTGCGAAGAAGGTGACTGACTATGAAGCTGTCGCGTTTTGGAAAAGGCCCAGAGCCTGTGAAGAGGACAAATGCCCGTGAAGCTCGTTCCCCCTAAGAAAGGCCCGGAGCCTGTGAAGAAGGCCAACGCCTGTGAAGCTCGCCGCCCGTGACACTCTCACGTAATAATGAGTGGGGCTGTACACGCCCCGGAGTCTCAGGAGCGCCGGCCTCAGGCCCTGGGGATCCCTCCCATGCCCAGTGGCAGCACTTAGCTCCGCGCTGGTGAGAAGACATCGAAGACTAGATTAGGTGCTGGACGCGACTTTTTCATTTGCTTTCCGCAGTTGGCTTGTTCATTCTCATTCGAAGTTTTATTGGAGCTATTGCCGCCTTTGACTTATGGTTCTTTGACTTTTTCACTCTCCTGCCTCGATTTCTCTTATGCAAGGACTCACGAGGGGAAGGGGCAGCAAAGCGCCCTCGCGAGTATTTCTGTCCTAGCCGTTCAAAGGTTTCGCGACCTGGGTCCATTGCGGGAGCACCCCTCCAGTCCGTGCCCCACGGGAACCGCGACATGAGCACAGGGCCTGGGTCGGTCGCCCCTCTCACGGCTGGGGTTGGAAACTATCTACACATGGGCACGATCCAGAAGGCATGATAGCAAAGGCAAAGTGATAATTAACAGCGATAACCCAAACACACCCCCGCGGGGCCCCACGCTACTGTCTTTTTTATGCGGGACAAAGGAAAAGAAAGAACAAACCGGGCACAGCTCGCCTCACACCGGCCTGTAGGGAAGACTCGAGCCGCCTCCAAGACTCAGGCAGACTCCTTCTCGCGCTTCACCGAAGCGCGACGGCGGGCAGACGCACCAGCACCTCCTAGGCAGGTACGGCGGCGTGGAGACTGGCTGCGGCCACCACTGGAAGAGTCGCCGCTTGAGGAAGAGCCAGTGAAGCTTGGGGAACCCTAAGCACCGCCGATCACGCGAGCGCTGCCCTCTCCATCATCACCAGGGCTGGGTTCCCGGCCGCGGTCGTCGTCCTTAGGGCAGCACCTTGCGCGGCGACCATCTTCCCCAAACACCCTCACGAAGAGGGTGGCATCGCCATCAAACTTGAAGTGCAGGGTGCACCGACGTCTCAGGTCCCGCGCGCGGGCAAACGTCTGCCAACCGCGGGCCAAGGCCAGGCTCCCAGCTGCGGAGACCTCCAGTGAAGTCCATGAGGCTCGGCTGCAGCAGCCATCTGCTTGGAGCCAGAGGCCGCCCGGGGCACCGGCCGGGAGCTCGCCGAGGAGGAAGCGAGGAAGATGAAACCGGGTGCTAGTCGGCTCCGCCGACCACACAACGAACTCCGGCAGCACCTCTGCTGCACGAGAACGCGGCCTAGGGGGGCGCGTGAACGAGGCGTGCCCCCCGGTCGCCGCTGCCCGCCCGTCACCAAGCTGGAAATCGCCCCCACGGCCGTGAAGGGCTGTCGTAGTGGCCGCGGGATGTTTGCGAGGACGCCCCCGGCCGCGCTTGGGCGGAGGAGAGGCAGGCTCAACCTGGCGAGCCTTCCCTTTCTCCGCGGCTGAGAACCTCCTCGATGGTGCCATGAAGAAGAAGGAGAAGCAAGGGGGATGGACTGGAAGGGCGCGTGCCGTTCCGTACTTATAGCCGACGAAGGCCAACCGTCGGCCTCCACGATCTGAGGTAATCATGACCTGTTTTGCATGCAGGGACTTGTCCAATCCGTGCAGATGCCGAGGCGTCGTGGGGGAAGCGGAGACGCCCACGTCCAATCAACCGCCACGCGGCACCCAAGGCCGCAGGCTGTTAGGGCCCGTGACGCTTCGCCCTTGCCCTTTCACCTCCCTGCACGGCCAAGTCCGGGCGCGCCTTGGGCCCGGGGGCTACTATCGGCGTTCTAGGAACGGGGGTCCACAGACTTGCCTGCCTGCGGCCTGCGGCATGGCTCAAAAGGGCCCCAGCACGGCCCATCTTCATCAACACAAACCCAAGACCCTCGCGAGGGGCCAAGCCTCGCGGGGCGGACGACACGGAGCTTCCTCAGGCGCGGCCTCATCAGGCTGGCTCGCGAGGAGGCGGAGAGATCAAGGCGGGGTACCTCACGAGGTGCCCATGATGCAAGCCATGACGACCAAGGGCGCCAGGCGGGGGCGGGCCCGCGCAGTGTCCTCCCTTTCCTCTTCGGTGCAAAGGGAGCAAGCGCAGGCGGGAGGATCAAGCAAAGGCACCCATTTTGGTGCAACGAGACCAAGACCAGCTCCGCGACAAGGAGGAAGTCACTGTGGAGCCCAAGCGAGCGTCATCACCAGAGCCTTTGGCAGGCGAGGACCAACTTTAGTCAGGATAAGTGTACCAAATGTTCCCCTTCAAAATGGCCAATTGTTGGCGCCCTTCCCGCTCAATATTTGGGAAGAGGCCCAGGACCTTTGCCTATAGATAGGACTAGCCACCCCTAGGGTAGAGACATCTAGCAACCCGGCAATCAGTTAGATAGGCATAGGCAACAGACAGAGAGAAAAAGAGAGAGAAGGGCGACTGAGCTCCTCCTAGCAGTTCATCGCCTCGGCCAAGAAGAGACCCTCGCGAGGCTGTTCTTCCTAGCATTGTTCATCATCGGCCCAAGAGGCAATCCACCACACCACCACCACTAGAGTAGGGTATTACACCACATCGGTGGCCCGAACCAGTATAAACTCTGTGTCTCATGTGTTGTTCTTCTCGTAGCTTAGATTCTTGCGAGGCGGAGGGGTTCAGGTAGGTAGGAAGCGTAATCTCCGCGCGCACCCCAGAGTTCGAACCTCAAGGGTCTGCCGGAACCCGAAATCCGACAGCCACGTCAACTTGCCGTCTTAGCTCGGCAAAATCATCAGTCCGGCTGGATTCCGGACACTTCGCCACCTACATACAAAGGCGACATTTTAGGCCTGGGATTATGATCCTCTGCGCGCCGTCACTTTTGACAACTCATAGAGTCTTAGGGGCTACTATCTACACAGGGCGCATCTTATTTATGTGCAACTGTCAGAAAATGTACATTATTTCACGTACCTCAAAACCTGTCAATAAAATTCTGACAGCCTCGTGCAATCCGCTTTCCACAGACGAAATCCTTTCAATCACCATAACCATCAACGCACGGTGCTCCTCTGAGATAGAAGCTCGCCCTAGCAGACTCTTCAGCTCCTCCGACCAAGCACCGGACGGTGCGGGATTCGTCCTATGGCCTCCTTCGAAGGCCGGACGCGGAGAACCTTGGGGGGCCATATGGCTACCTTTGCCCCTGCCGGATTCGGAGAAGCCCTCCACGACAACACCTCAGGGTCACCCGCCTCACTAGGTGGCACGGCATGGGGAGGCGTCCCGCTCTCCATCATCTCCGTAAGAAGGTCCCCCGAAGACGAGCTCTGCTGAGAAGGGCTGAGGTCCGAGCTACAAGGTAAAATTTCGGTTAATCTTCTCAGATATAAAGCAAGGATTTCTCTGTCAAAAATATAATCTTTCTCTAATTACGGCTCGCTGGAGGGCTGGTCCCCCTGAGGGCATAGTTCGGCTGAGGTATCCCCCGGAGTAGGACCCTCTGACAAGGATTTTTGCCCCCGCTTCGAGGCCATAGTCTCCGGGTTTTCAGAGGCAGTCCTCTTCTTCCTCTGAGGAGAGGAATTTTTGGTTCCTCCCTTCCGAACAGCCTCCTTCGAGGAGGACGTAGTTTCCTTGTCCCCTCCCTCACTTTCCCCCAAAGGCACAATCTTCAGCATCCTGACTAGCACGGGATCCGGCCTGGTCTCGGGGAGGGGAGCCGGACACCTGATCAGCTTTGCTTTCGCTATCCATTCCTGTTTAAAAGGACAACTCTTTTAGGGGCAAGTTTATGACAAATATACGGATAACGAGTCCGGGCACAAGGCTATTTACTTGAGTATCCGGGCGATTGCAGCTTAGACCTGCTTCTCGGTCAAATCCGGACACATTGCTTGTGATCCGAAGAACAGTTTATACATCTCCGCGGGTGTTGCACCCATAAAATGCTAGAGAGCTCGTGGCCCCTCCGGATTAAACTCCCACAAACGAAGGGAGCGACGTTTGCCGGGCAGTGTTCGGCGGATCAGCATGACTTGCGTCACTTTGACCAAGCTGAGACCTCTTTCTAAGAGATTGTAAGTGCATCTAGTGCCCCTTAGTGATTTTGGTGTATTGAAGACTTATAGGTTAAGGATCTAACGTGTTTATGAGTGTACACAGGTCTATAAGTCTATGAGGAGTTTGATATTTACAGAGAAAGTCGACCCCTAAAAATGAAGTTCTTCGACTGAAGACTTTGATATTATGAAGACTTTCTGAAGACTTTGAAAGTGAAGAAATTGGTGTGACCTTGAAGACTTGGTTATCATTCGAGGAACATGAAGCGTGAAGACTTTTGTTTTCGTAGTTTCATTTTCTCTTTCTTGAGTCATAGGAAACACCGTACTGTTAAAGGGGGTCGAGGAAATACTAAGGAGAAAATTTCCATGTGATGCTCAACTCAAATCCTAAACCTACCAATCCCTTCGAGTGAAGCCATTAGAAATCTCATACAGTTCATTCAATTTCTTCAGTGACAGACAAGCAGTTCTTCTGGTTACTGAGGACTTTGCTTTGACTGAGGAGTTAGGAATTCGCCAGTGCAAATTACCTACACAGTGAGGAACATGATAGCCCTGAGGAATTTGTACCTCAAATTTCCGACCGTTGCTGTGCTACACGCCAGCTGTCCCAAAATATCTTATCCATCCAACGGTCATATCATTGAAGGGCATTTATGTCTTATCATGTCGGGCTGCTCCCTAGGCTATAAATAGCCGCCCCCTACAACCACTAGCTGGTTGGCTGCTCCGCAAAAAATTGACACTTGTCATTTGAGAGCAACCCATCCTCCGAGGACTTTGAGCGAAAATCATCAAGTGAGGAAAAATCGAAACCTAAACCCAAACACCTACAAACCCAAAGTGATTGAGCATCACTGAAGAGATTGATCCTGCATGGATCCGATGCTTGTTACCTTTGAAGACTGTGCTTCTTCCAAACGGTTAGGCGTCAAGGTCTAGAGCATCCAAGAGGAATTGTGGATCGCCGAGTGATCGAGTTTGTCAAGGTTCGGAAGTCACCTGAAGACTTACCACGAGTGATTGGACGAGGACTATGTGTCCTTAGTTCAAGGAGAATTCGGTGAGGACTGGGTGGCCCGAGCTGCGTTCTCAGGACTGGGTGCCCGGGACTGTGTGTCCTCGAGTTTAAATACTCAGCCGCTCCAACCAGATGTACAACTGAGACAGCAGTTGGAACTGGTCTACCAAATCATTGTCTTCACCAAGCTTACTGGTTCCATTTCGTCAACACTTTCATTTCCTCATTACTGTGTTGCATGTTTGTTCATATCTGTGTTTGAAGACTTTGACTGAAGACTTTCTCAATTTCCTCAGTTCAATTTCTTCAGTGTGTTTTGTCTTCATCTAGTGTTATCCTGTGTTTACGCTTTCTGTACTATGTGTTTGCCTTCATTTCATCATGATGACAATGCTTGGATTCTGTCATGTTTTCATCTGAGTACTTATTCAACTACTAGTAGTTCTTCGCTAAGGAATTTCCTCACCAGCAATTTCCTCAATGAAGAATTTCATAAAAATCGCCTATTCACCCCCCTCTAGTCGATATAACGCACTTTCAATTGGTATCAGAGCAAGGTACTCCCTTGTTCTGTGTGATTTTGGTTTAACCGCCTGGAGTTTTAGTTATGTCGATCGCAGGTATGACCAAGGTATCTGTTGGGTGTCCTACCTTCGATGGGATGGACTACCGCTACTGGAAGAATAATATGCGAATGCATCTTGAGGCAATTGATAACGATCTCTAGTACGTTGTGGAAAATGGTGTTCCCTCCGTCTCACCCTCACTGAACGCTACCGATGTGAAGAGATTCAAGCAACTCGACTCTCAAGTGAAGAATATCATATGTGGCCATCTGAGTAAAGGACAGTATGGTAGAGTGAGTGCTTTGGAAACTGCTAAGCTTATTTGGGATAGGCTGTCCAAGGTCAATGAAGGAGTTTCAACTCAGCGTGACTCTCGAGTTGATGTTCTTCGCAATATCTTCAAACGCTTCAAAAGACTCGACAATGAAAATGTTCAGCAAACCTTCGATCGCCTCACTGATATCTCAAATGAGCTTCAAGCACTTGGTGCCATTGACATCACCGACCATGAGGTGGTGAAGAAATTGTTGAGATCGCTTGATTCCTCATTTGATACTCTGGCACTGATGATACAAGAGCATGCTGATTACAAGTCACTTGACCCCGCTGATATCCTCGAGAGGCTAAACACTCATGAGTTCCAGCTTGCTGAAAAGAGAGATCTCTATGGTTCGAGCTATGGCAGATCACGTGCACTGAAGGCCAAGGTAGTATCTGAGTCCGAAGATGAAAACTCTGGTAGCAGCCTTGGTGACCCTGAAGAACTGAGTCATGATCTAGCACTGCTTGTGAAGAAATTCCAAAAGTTCTCAAGATGTGGTCGCTTTGGAAAACCCTCAAGGAGCAATGATTCCTCATCCAGTGACTATAAGAAGAGGCTTTGTCACAAGTGCAAGAAACCGGGACATTACATTCAAGATTGTCCTCAGTGGGAAAAGGAATCAAAGAAGAAATACAAGGATTACAGTTCTAATGATGCGAACAAAAAGAAGAAGTCCTCAAAATCTTCATCATCAAAATCCTCGAAGTCTTCGTCTCACAAGAAGAGCAGCTCCAAGAAGGCTCGGGCATTCATTGGCAAGGAAATGGACTCTGAGGCTGAATCTGAAGAAAATGAAGCAGAAGAGGAATCTGATGATTCTGAGTCTCGTGTGGCGGGCCTAGCCCTCGCTACTGCATTCGTCAGCAAGCCCATCTTCACCTCTGAAGAAAGTGATCTCACCAACAAGGCTGATGAAGGCAGTGATGACTACGCTCCCACCTATTGCTTCATGGCAAAAGGTGCTAAGGTACTCAAATACACCTCCTCTGAATCTAGTGAGGATGAATCTGATGAAAATCTTAAGCCCAGCTACTCCAAACTTGCTAAGATTGCTGTGCAACAACAAAAGGCTTTTGAAAAGGTTCAAAACATTCTAGACAAAAGTGATGATATGTTGGGTGAAGAAATGGATCGCACTAAAGCCTTAACTGAAAATCTTCAGAGACTTCAGACCAGGTTTGATAACCTTCAAGGTCATCATAACACTCTCTTATCTAATCATGAGAAGCTTTCTTATGAATATCTTCAAAAGAAGCAAGATCTTGAAAAGCTAAGAGTGAGTTATGAAGATCTTCAGAAGGAGCGCGATTCATTACTTGCTCAACAAATCAGCGCTGCTCACGAAGAATTTATTCCTCCATGTTTGAAATGCATTGAACGAGAATCTCCTAATTCTTCACCTGAATGTTCAAATGCTTCAAATGTTACAAATTCTTCACCTGCCTCTGTTATCACTAATTCCTCATCTGAGGACATTGCAAGTATCACTGACGATGCAGGGCTGAAGGAATTGTACATGACAGGCATGTACAAAAGCCTCAAAGGGCATCAGACTCTTTGTGATGTGCTTAAAAAGCAGATCCTCAACAGGAACCCTAGGAAAGAGGGTATTGCCTTTGAGAGGAAACTCAATGCTGATGGTACATATTGGAAGAATGAGCAGTACCCCAAAACCTCATGGGTTGCTGCAAAGGGACCTCCAGTTGATCGATCTAATTTATCTGGTTATACATGTGAATCTTCTCATTCTTCTGATGAGTCATTTGACTCCAACTATAAACTGTTCAAAAATCAGAATGGTGAAGTATTTGCTAGATATGTTGGCACTAACTGCAGGATTGGTTCTCCCATGAAGAAAATCTGGGTTCCCAAAAGGTGCCTTGAAAGTCTTCAGGTGAATGTCCTTATGACACCACCTGTGAAGAAAAGGAACCCCAGATCAAATTCTTCATATGGACCAAATTCTTCATATGGATCCAAGTCCTCATACGGACCAAATTCCTCAAGGGGATCAAATTCCTCACATGGATCAAAGTCCTCATATGAACATCATCGTGCTAACAACTCTGTTTCGCAAGGAAGAGCCAAGGGCTATGAATAGGAGCATTATTCTTCAAATTATTATGTTCATAAGTCGTCAAAGAATTTCTCTGCTTATTCATATGCTTACCCTAACCCCTCTTATGTGAAACGTAATGGTTTGGCCGCTATGCCACCATTCTCATATGGAGCTCGCAGAGTGATGAACTCTTTGCCACCCCTTCAGATGTGGGTGGTGAAGAAAAAGAACTAATTTCTTATGCAGGGTCAGGTCTCTAGACGTACTGAAACGTCTGAAGAATTTGCTGGGGACCTGACAAATTGCCTGAAAGGTCGCAGGCTAACCATGATGAAATGAACTTTCATTTCACACATCCTCCCTCTGTTTTATCTGTCCTACTGCTTGATGAAATTGATCTGAAGAATTGTGATATCATATTCTTCACTGCTGAAGTATATGAGGTCGTAAGTTGCACTAATTCATCTGCAGGATGATCAACCCAAAGCCACAGAGTGGGTACTTGATAGTGGATGTACAAATCACATGACTGGTGACAGGAATCTGTTGATGGATGCTCCTTTATCGTCATCACATCTGAAGCATATCATCTTCGCTGATAAAAGCAAAAGTCAGGTATTGGGTCTAGGTAAAGTTGCTATCACAAAGGATCGACACATGGACAAAGTCATGCTTATTGAGTCCTTAGGATACAACCTTATGTCTGTCTCAATGTTTTGTGATCTTGATATGGTTGTTGTCTTTGGTAAGTATCATTGTGTTGTGATTATGGAAGCTGACAATTCCAAAGTCTTCAAAGGCTTTAGGAGAGGAGACTTGTATATTGTTGATTTCTCTGCAGATTCACAACCAGTCGTGTGCCTACTTGCAACAGCTTCAGAAGGATGGCTATGGCATCGACGACTTGGTCATGCAGGCATGAGGAATTTGCACACGCTTGCGAAGAAGAAGCATGTTATTGGCATTGAGAATGTCAAATTCTTCAAGGATCACTTATGCGGTGCCTGTGAAGCTGGAAAGATGACGAAGGCCAAGCATCCAGCAAATACCATCATGACCACTACTCGACCATTCGAATTGCTTCACATGGATCTCTTCGGTCCTAATCACTACTCCTCTATTTCAAATGAAGCATCTCAATATGGCTTTATTATTGTTGATGATTACTCTCGTTACACATGGGTACACCTTGTCTCTTACAAACATGAAGTGCACGAAGTCTTCAAACGATTTTCCTCGAGGGCTTCAACCAACTTTGGTGTGAAGATCAAGCACATCAGAAGTGACAATGGCACTGAGTTCAAGAATTCGGGTCTCAATGAATATCTTGATGAACTTGGTATTACTCATGAGTTATCTGCTCCTTATACTCCTCAACAGAATGGCGTCGGGGAGCACAAGAACAGGACTCTTGCTGAGATGGCTTGCACTATGCTCGATGAGTACAAAGCCCCTCGTCGTTTCTGGGTTGATGCAATTGATACTGCATGCCACATCATCAACAGAGTATATCTTCACACATTCTTCAAGAAGACTGCCTATGAACTCCTCACTGAGAAGAAACCCAATGTGAGTTATTTAAAAGTCTTCGGTGCTAAATGCTGGATTAGAGATCCTCATCACAACTCTAAATTTGCACAGAAAGCACATGAAGGTTTTATGCTTTCTTATGAAAAGGACTCGCACACCTACAGAGTCTTCAAAAATGTTCTTCACAAGATTGTTGAAACTATGGATGTGCGGTTCGATGAAACTAATGGCTCGCAAAGAGAGCACCTACCTTCTGTGTTAGATGAACCAGCACCCGAAGATTCTATCAAACACAAGGCCACTGAAGATGTCATTCCTACTGAAGAATCTGCTGAAGAATTCATTCCAGAACGTGAAGAACGTCGAGCTGATGAACCTGAAGAAAATGCTGAGGAAATTGATCTTGAAGAAAATGCTGATCAAATTCCTCAACGACAAACAGCTCATCCTCGCGTTGTAAAAGAAGAGCAAGTGGAGAAGATCATCGATGACATTAGAGCACCAGGTCCTCTCACACGCTCAAAAGCTTCACATCTATCTAACTTTTGTGGGCACTTTTCTTTTGTCTCTATCACAGAGCCCGCTAAGGTAGATGAAGCATTTCTGGAGCCTGAGTAGATTCAGGCCATGCAAGAAGAATTACATCAGTTCAAGCTCAACAACGTCTGGGAACTAGTCAATCGTCCCGATCCACGCAAGCATAACATCATTGGCACAAAGTGGATCTACCGCAACAAGCAAGATGCAAATGGTGTTGTGGTGACGAATAAGGCATGACTAGTAGCTCAAGGCTACACACAGGTTGAAGGAGTTGATTTTGATGAAACTTTTGCACCTGTTGCTAGACTTGAGGCTATTCCCATATTGTTTGCTTATCCTAACCATCATGATATCATCTTATATCAAATGGATGTAAAAAGTGCATTCCTCAATGGTAAGCTTGAGGAAGAAGTATATGTTGCTCAACCCCCAGGTTTTGAAGATCCAAAACATCCTGACAAAGTCTTCAGACTTAAGAAGGCCCTCTATGGCCTCAAGCAGGCCCCACGGGCGTCGTATGATACATTGAAGGAATTCTTCATGAAGAAAGGCTTCACACCTGGTGTTGGGGAACGTAGTAATTTCAAAAAATTTCTTACGCACACGCAAGATCATGGTGATGCATAGCAACGAGCGGGGAGAGTGTTTGTCTACGTACCCTCGTAGACCGAAGCGGAAGCGTTGACACAACGTAGAGGAAGTAGTCGTACGTTCTCCTCGCGATCCAACCGATCCCAGCACCGTTACTCCGGCACCTCCGAGTTTTAGCACACGTACAGCTCGATGACGATCCCCGGGCTCCGATCCAGCAAAGCGTCGAGGAAGAGTTCCGTCAGCACGACGGCGTGGTGACGATCCTGATGTGTTACCGTCGCAGGGCTTCGCCCAAGCACTGCAATAATATGATCGAGGTGGAATTTGGTGGAAGGGGGCACCGCACACGGCTAAGGAACGATCCGTAGATCAACTTGTGTATCTTTGGGGTGCCCCCTGCCCTCGTATATAAAGGAGCCAAGGGGGAGGGTCTGGCCGGCCAAGCTAGGCGCGCCAGGAGAGTCCTACTCCCTCTGGGAGTAGGATTCCCCCCCCCCAATCCTAGTTGGACTAGGATTCTCCAAGGGGGAGAGAGAAGGAGAGGGGGGCGCCCACCTCTCCTAGTCCTAATAGGACTAGGGGAAGGGGGGAGGCGCGCAGCCCCTAGGGCTGCCCTCTCACTTCTCCTCCAAGGCCCATGTTGGCCCATTATGCTCCCGGGGGGTTCCGGTAACCCTCCCGGTATTCCGGTAAAATCCTGATTTTACCTGGAATGCATCCGATGTCCAAACATAGGCTTCCAATATATCATTCTTTACGTCTCGACCATTTCGAGACTCCTCGTCATGTCCGTGATCACATCCGGGACTCCGAACTCCTTCGGTACATCAAAATGCATAAACTCATAATAACTGTCATCGTAACCTTAAGCGTGCGGACCCTACGGTTCGAGAACAATGTAGACATGACCGAGACACGTTTCCGGTCAATAACCAACAGCGGGACCTGGATGCCCATATTGGCTCCTACATATTCTACGAAGATCTTTTATCGGTCAGACCGCATAACAACATACGTTTGTTTCCTTTGTCATCGGTATGTTACTTGCCCGAGATTCGATCGTCGGTATCCAATACCTAGTTCAATCTCGTTACCGGCAAGTCTCTTTTCTCGTTCCGTAATACATCATCTCGCAACTAACTCATTGGTTGCAATGCTTGCAAGGCTTATGTGATGTGTATTACCGAGAAGGCCCTGAGATACCTCTCCGACAATCGGAGTGACAAATCCTAATCTCGAAATATGCCAACCCAACATGTACCTTCGGAGACACCTATAGAGCACCTTTATAATCACCCAGTTACGTTGTGACGTTTGGTAGCACACAAAGTGTTCCTATGGTAAACGGGAGTTGCATATTCTCATAGTTAAAGGAACATGTATAAGTCATGGATAAAAGCAATAGCAACATACTAAACGATCGGATGCTATGCTAATGGAATGGGTCATGTCAATCAGATCATTCAACTAATGATGTGATCTCGTTAATCAAATAACAACTCTTTGTTCATGGCTAGGAAACATAACCATCTTTGATTAATGAGCTAGTCAAGTAGAGGCATACTAGTGACACTCTGCTTGTCTATGTATTCACACATGTATTATGTTTCCAGTTAATACAATTCTAGCATGAATAATAAACATTTATCATGATATAAGGAAATAAATAATAACTTTATTATTGCCTCTAGGGCATATTTCCTTCAGTCTCCCACTTGCACTAGAGTCAATAATCTAGATTACAAAGTAATGATTCTAACACCCATGGAGTCTCGGTGCTGATCATGTTTTGCTCATGGAAGAGGCTTAGTCAACGGGTCTGCAATATTCAGCTCCGTATGTATCTTGCATATCTCTATGTCTCCCACCTGGACCAAATCCCGGATGGAGTTGAAGCGTCTCTTGATGTGTTTGGTTCTTTTGTGAAATCTGGATTCCTTTGCCAAGGCAATTGCACCAGTATTGTCACAAAAGATTTTCATTGGACCCGATACGCTAGGTACAACACCTAGATCGGATATGAACTCTTTCATCCAGACTCCTTCATTAGCTGCTTCCGAAGCGGCTATGTACTCAGCTTCACATGTAGATCCCGCCACGACGCTTTGTTTAGAACTGCACCAACTGACAGCTCCACCGTTTAATGTAAATACGTATCCGGTTTGCGATTTAGAATCGTCCGGATCAGTGTCAAAGCTTGCATCGACATAACCGTTTACGACGAGCTCTTTGTCACCTCCATAAATGAGAAACATATCCTTAGTCCTTCTTAAGTACTTAAGGATGTTCTTGACCGCTGTCCAGTGATCCACTCCTGGATTACTTTGGTACCTTCCTGCTAAACTCACAGCAAGGCACACATCAGGTCTGGTACACAGCATTGCATACATGATAGAGCCTATGGCTGAAGCATAGGGAACATTTTTCATTTCTTCTCTATCTTCTGCGGTGGTCGGGCATTGAGTCTTACTCAACTTCACACCTTGTGCCACAGGCAAGAACCCTTTCTTTGCCTGATCCATTTTGAACTTTTTCAAAACTTTGTCAAGGTATGTGCTTTGTGAAAGTCCTATTAAGCGTTTTGATCTATCTCTATAGATCTTAATGCCCAATATATAAGCAGCTTCACCGAGGTCTTTCATTGAAAAACTCTTATTCAAGTATCCCTTTATGCTATCCAGAAATTCTATATTATTTCCGATCAGCAATATGTCATCCACATATAATATCAGAAATGCTACAGAGCTCCCACTCACTTTCTTGTAAATACAGGCTTCTCCAAAAGTCTGTATAAATCCATATGCTTTGATCACACTATCAAAGCGTTTCTTCCAACTCCGAGAAGCTTGCACCAGTCCATAAATGGATCGCTGGAGCTTGCACACTTTGTTAGCTCCCTTCGGATCGACAAAACCTTCTGGTTGCATCATATACAACTCTTCTTCCAGAAATCCATTCAGGAATGCAGTTTTGACATCCATTTGCCAAATTTCATAATCATAAAATGCGGCAATTGCTAACATGATTCGGACAGACTTAAGCATCGCTACGGGTGAGAAAGTCTCATCGTAGTCAATTCCTTGAACTTGTCGAAAACCTTTTGCAACAAGTCGAGCTTTATAGACAGTAACATTACCATCAGCGTCAGTCTTCTTCTTAAAAATCCATTTATTCTCAATTGCTTGCCGATCATCGGGCAAGTCAACCAAAGTCCACACTTTGTTTTCATACATGGATCCCATCTCAGATTTCATGGCCTCAAGCCACTTTGCGGAATCTGGGCTCACCATCGCTTCTTCATAGTTCGTAGGTTCACCATGGTCTAGTAACATGACTTCCAAAATAGGATTACCGTACCACTCTGGTGCGGATCTTACTCTGGCTGATCTACGAAGTTCAGCAGAAACTTGATCTGAAGTTTCATGATCATTATCATTAGCTTCCTCCCTATTTGATGTAGGTGTCACAGAAACAGATTTCTGTGATGTACTACTTCTCAATAAGGGAGCAGATACTGTTATCTTATCAAGTTCTACTTTCCTCCCACTCACTTCTTTCGAGAGAAACTCCTTCTCTAGAAAGTTTCCGACTTTAGCAACAAAAATTTTGCCTTCGGATCTGTGATAGAAGGTATACCCAATAGTCTCTTTTGGGTATCCTATGAAGACACATTTCTCCGATTTGGGTTCGAGCTTATCAGGTTGAAGCTTTTTCACATAAGCATTGCAGCCCCAAACTTTAAGAAACGACAACTTTGGTTTCTTGCCAAACCACAGTTCATAAGGCGTCGTCTCAACGGATTTTGATGGTGCCCTATTTAACGTGAATGCGGCCGTCTCTAGAGCATAACCCCAAAAAGATAGCGGTAAATCGGTAAGAGACATCATAGATCGCACCATATCCAGTAGAGTACGATTACGACGTTCGAACACACCATTACGTTGTGGTGTTCCGGGTGGCGTGAGTTGCGAAACTATTCCGCATTGTTTCAAATGTAGACCAAACTCGTAACTCAAATATTCTCCTCCACGATCAGATCGTAGAAACTTTATTTTCTTGTTACGATGATTTTCCACTTCACTCTGAAACTCTTTGAACTTTTCAAATGTTTCAGACTTGTGTTTCATTAAGTAGATATACCCATATCTGCTCAAATCATCAGTGAAGGTGAGAAAATAACGATATCCGCCACGAGCCTCAACATTCATTGGACCACATACATCAGTATGTATGATTTCCAATAAATCTGTTGCTCTCTCCACAGTACCGGAGAACGGTGTTTTAGTCATCTTGCCCATAAGGCACGGTTCGCAAGTGCCAAGTGATTCATAATCAAGTGACTCCAAAAGTCCATCAGTATGGAGTTTCTTCATGCGCTTTACACCGATATGACCTAAACGGCAGTGCCACAAATAAGTTGCACTATCATTATCAATTCTGCATCTTTTGGCTTCCACATTGTGAACATGTGTGTTACTACTATCGAGATTAAGTAAGAACAAACCACTCTTTAATGGCGCATGACCATAAAAGATATTACTCATATAAATAGAACAACCATTATTCTCTGATTTAAATGAATAACCGTCTGGCATCAAACAAGATCCAGATATAATGTTCATGCTCAACGCTGGTACTAAATAACAATTATTTAGATCTAATATTAATCCCGAAGGTAGATGTAGAGGTAGCGTGCCGACCGCGATCACATCGACTTTGGAACCATTTCCCACGCGCATCGTCACCTCGTCCTTAGCCAATCTTCGCTTAATCCGTAGCCCCTGTTTTGAGTTGCAAATATTAGCAACAGAACCAGTATCAAATACCCAGGTGCTACTGCGAGAATTAGTAAGGTACACATCAATAACATGTATATCATATATACCTTTGTTAACCTTGCCATCCTTCTTATCCGCCAAATACTTGGGGCAGTTCCGCTTCCAGTGACCAGTCTGCTTGCAATAGAAGCACTCAGTTTCAGGCTTAGGTCCAGACTTGGGTTTCTTCTCTTGAGTAGCAACTTGCTTGCTGTTCTTTTTGAAGTTCCCCTTTTTCTTCCCTTTGCCCTTTTTCTTGAAACTAGTGGTTTTGTTAACCATCAACACTTGATACTCCTTTTTGATTTCTACCTCCGCGGCTTTTAGCATCGCGAAGAGCTCGGGCATAGTTTTGGTCATCCCTTGCATATTATAGTTCATCACGAAGCTCTTGTAGCTTGGTGGCAGTGATTGGAGAATTCTGTCAATGACGCAATCATCCGGAAGATTAACTCCCAGTTGAATCAAGTGATTGTTATACCCAGACATTCTGAGTATATGCTCACTGACAGAACCATTCTCCTCCATTTTACAGCTATAGAACTTATTGGAGACTTCATATCTCTCAATCCGGGCATTTGCTTGAAATATTAACTTCAACTCCTGGAACATCTCATATGCTCCATGGTGTTCAAAACGTCGTTGAAGTCCCGGTTCTAAGCCGTAAAGCATGGCACACTGAACTATAGAGTAGTCATCAGCTTTGCTTTGCCAGACGTTCAAAACATCTGGCGTAGCTCTTGCACCAGGCCTGGCACCCAGCGGTGCTTCCAGGACGTAATTCTTCTGTGCAGCAATGAGGATAATCCTCAAGTTACGGACCCAGTCCGTGTAATTGCTACCATCATCTTTCAACTTTGCTTTCTCAAGGAACGCATTAAAATTCAACGGAACAACAGCACGAGCCATCTATCTACACAACATAGACAAGCAAGATACTATCAGGTACTAAGTTCATGATAAATTAAAGTTCAATTAATCATATTACTTAAGAACTCCCACTTAGAAAGACATCTCTCTAATCCTCTAAGTGATCACGTGATCCAAATCAACTAAACCATGTCCGATCATCACGTGAGATGGAGTAGTTTCAATGGTGAACATCATTTATGTTGATCATATCTACTATATGATTCACGCTCGACCTTTTGGTCTCTGTGTTCCGAGGCCATATCTGTATATGCTAGGCTCGTCAAGTTAAACCTGAGTATTCCGCGTGTGCAACTGTTTTGCACCCGTTGTATTTGAACGTAGAGCCTATCACACCCGATCATCACGTGGTGTCTCAGCACGAAGAACTTTCGCAACAGTGCATACTCAGGGAGAACACTTCTTGATAATTTAGTGAGAGATCATCTTATAATGCTACCGTCAATCAAAGCAAGATAAGATGCATAAAAAGGATAAACATCACATGCAATCAATATAAGTGATATGATATGGCCATCATCATCTTGTGCTTGTGATCTCCATCTTCGAAGCACCGTCATGATCACCATCGTCACCGGCGCGACACCTTGATCTTCATCGCAGCATCGTTGTCGTCTCGCTAATCTTATGCTTCTACGACTATCACTACCGTTTAGCAATAAAGTAAAGCATTACATCGCGATTGCATTGCATACAATAAAGCGACAACCATATGGCTCCTGCCAGTTGCCGATAACTCGGTTACAAAACATGATCATCTCATACAATAAAATTTAGCATCACGTCTTGACCATATCACATCACAACATGCCCTGCAAAAACAAGTTAGACGTCCTCTACTTTGTTGTTGCAAGTTTTACGTGGCTGCTACGGGCTTTAAGCAAGAACTCATCTTACCTACGCATCAAAACCACAACGATAGTTTGTCAAATAGACTCCGTTTTAACCTTCTCAA
Source organism: Aegilops umbellulata (assembly GCA_032464435.1). Taxonomy (NCBI): domain Eukaryota; kingdom Viridiplantae; phylum Streptophyta; class Magnoliopsida; order Poales; family Poaceae; genus Aegilops; species Aegilops umbellulata. The sequence goes on from CP136054.1 coordinate 383,066,218, forward strand.
GGATCGGGCGTAGCCACACTCGGTTCAACTAAAGTTGGAGAGACAGTCTTCCGCAAGCCATCTATGTGCAAAGCACGTCGAGGGAACCGGTCTCGCGTAAGCGTACGCGTAAGGTTGGTCCGGATCGTCTCGTCCAACAATACCGCTGAACCAAAGTATGACATGCTGGTAGGCAGTATGACTTGTATCGTCCACAACTCACTTGTGTTCTACTCGTGCAAATAACATCAAACCATAAAAACCTGGGCTCGGATGCCACCGTTGGGGAACGTAGTAATTTCAAAAAATTTCTTACGCACACGCAAGATCATGGTGATGCATAGCAACGAGCGGGGAGAGTGTTTGTCTACGTACCCTCGTAGACCGAAGCGGAAGCGTTGACACAACGTAGAGGAAGTAGTCGTACGTTCTCCTCGCGATCCAACCGATCCCAGCACCGTTACTCCGGCACCTCCGAGTTTTAGCACACGTACAGCTCGATGACGATCCCCGGGCTCCGATCCAGCAAAGCGTCGAGGAAGAGTTCCGTCAGCACGACGGCGTGGTGACGATCTTGATGTGTTACCGTCGCAGGGCTTCGCCCAAGCACTGCAACAATATGATCGAGGTGGAATTTGGTGGAAGGGGGCACCGCACACGGCTAAGGAACGATCCGTAGATCAACTTGTGTATCTTTGGGGTGCCCCCTGCCCCCGTATATAAAGGAGCCAAGGGGGAGGGGCTGGCCGGCCAAGCTAGGCGCGCCAGGAGAGTCCTACTCCCTCTGGGAGTAGGATTCCCCCCCCCCAATCCTAGTTGGACTAGGATTCTCCAAGGGGGAGAGAGAAGGAGAGGGGGGCGCCCACCTCTCCTAGTCCTAATAGGACTAGGGGAAGGGGGCAGGCGCGCAGCCCCTAGGGCTGCCCTCTCACTTCTCCTCCAAGGCCCATGTTGGCCCATTATGCTCCCGGGGGGTTTCGGTAACCCTCCCGGTATTCCGGTAAAATCCTGATTTTACCTGGAATGCATCCGATGTCCAAACATAGGCTTCCAATATATCATTCTTTACGTCTCGACCATTTCGAGACTCCTTGTCATGTCCGTGATCACATCCGGGACTCCGAACTCCTTCGGTACATCAAAATGCATAAACTCATAATAACTGTCATCGTAACCTTAAGCGTGCGGACCCTACGGTTCGAGAACAATGTAGACATGACCGAGACACGTTTCCGGTCAATAACCAACAGCGGGACCTGGATGCCCATATTGGCTCCTACATATTCTACGAAGATCTTTTATCGGTCAGACCGCATAACAACATACGTTTGTTCCCTTTGTCATCGGTATGTTACTTGCCCGAGATTCGATCGTCGGTATCCAATACCTAGTTCAATCTCGTTACCGGCAAGTCTCTTTTCTCGTTCCGTAATACATCATCTCGCAACTAACTCATTGGTTGCAATGCTTGCAAGGCTTATGTGATGTGTATTACCGAGAAGGCCCTGAGATACCTCTCCGACAATCGGAGTGACAAATCCTAATCTCGAAATATGCCAACCCAACATGTACCTTCAGAGACACCTGTAGAGCACCTTTATAATCACCCAGTTACGTTGTGACGTTTGGTAGCACACAAAGTGTTCCTATGGTAAACGGGAGTTGCATAATCTCATAGTTAAAGGAACATGTATAAGTCATGGATAAAAGCAATAGCAACATACTAAACGATCGGATGCTATGCTAATGGAATGGGTCATGTCAATCAGATCATTCAACTAATGATGTGATCTCGTTAATCAAATAACAACTCTTTGTTCATGGCTAGGAAACATAACCATCTTTGATTAATGAGCTAGTCAAGTAGAGGCATACTAGTGACACTCTGCTTGTCTATGTATTCACACATGTATTATGTTTCCAGTTAATACAATTCTAGCATGAATAATAAACATTTATCATGATATAAGGAAATAAATAATAACTTTATTATTGCCTCTAGGGCATATTTCCTTCACCTGGTTCACTCGATCCCACTCTCTTTACTAAATCTTATGACGGTGAACTGTTTGTGTGCCAAATATATGTTGATGATATCATCTTTGGCTGTACTGACCAACGTTATAGTGATGAATTTGCCTATATGATGAGTGAAGAATATCAAATGTCTATGATGGGAGAGTTGAAATTCTTCTTAGGTCTTCAAATTCGTCAATAGCGTAATGGCATATTCATATCTCAGGAGAAATACCTCAAGGATGTCCTGAAGAAATTCGGCATGCAAGATTGCAAAGGCATCAAAATTCCTATGCCCACAAATGGTCATCTATGCACTGATGAAAATGGTATTGACTTCGATCATAAGGTATACCGCTCCATGATTGGCTCTTTATTGTACTTATGTGCATCTAGGCCAGATATAATGCTTAGTGTTTGCATGTGTGCCTGATTTCAAGCTGCACCGAAGGAATCACACCATAAGGTTGTGAAGCATATTCTTCGATATCTAGCTCACACACCAACACTAGGATTATGGTATCCCAAGGGCTCGGATTTTGATCTCATTGGATATTCTGACTCTGACTATGCTGGTGACCGTGTGGACCGCAAGTTAACATTTGGTACTTGTCATTTCCTCGGACGATCCTTGGTTTGTTGGTCCTCGAAGAAACAGAACTGCGTATCACTGTCTACTGCAGAAGCTGAATACATTGCTGCTGGTTCTTGCTGTGCTTAACTGCTATGGATGAAGCAAACACTCAAGGACTATGGCGTCAACGTGAAGAATGTGCCTCTCCTCTGTGACAATGAGAGTGCCATCAAGATTGCTCACAACCCAGTTCAGCACTCGAAGAGAAAGCACATTCAGATCCGTCATCATTTTCTTCGTGATCATGTGTTTAAGGGCGACATTTCTATTGAGCATGTGAAGACTGAAGAACAGCTAGCTGATATCTTCACTAAGCCCTTGGATGAGAAGAGATTTAGCAAGTTGCGGTGTGAGCTAAATATCTTAGAGTCTTCGAATGTACTTTGAAAAAGGCACTCATCCTAACACTTATGCAAAATTGATGACTTAGATGTGCAACACATGAAGAAACGTTTTTCTTCAATCAATGAAGAATAACACTCTAAGTGTGAAGAAATTAATGAAGAATTTGATTCTTAGAACCCTACGACAATTGTACGCGGTGTCTGAAATCATCATTCTTATACGGTGGGTCACGCCACCACAAAAGTTGAAAATCTTCAATTTGAGTTTTTCCTCAGTTTTGAAATTCCTCAGTTGTTCAAATTCTTCAACTTGCAAAATCTTCACTTGTGCCGTCGTTTTTCTTCATTGGCTATATATATACATGAGTTTATGTCCTCTACAACATTCACTTATAGCTATTTCTTCAAGTTGATTTTTCTGCTAAGTGAATGTGATCGGACCCTTCCCCTCTATGCTAACTCAATCCAATCTGTTCACAAATTCTTCATGTGCGTTCTATTTGAAACTCGTTCAAATTCTTCACTGTGTCCTTGTCAGCTGAAGAAATTGCGAATGGAATGTTAAAACTGATCTTATCCAAACTTTCGGTTTTGCCGCTCAAACCGTTCCGCATCCCATGATGCATTATTTTACTCACCCACGATCTTACACGATCTCCACTACACAGTACGTGGGTGACACATGTCATGAGAAGGAGAATGGTTAGGGGCACGTTCGTCCTAAATCTTCGGGCAAACAGTTTTATACTGCCTCTATAAATACCCCTCTCCCCTTCCTCACTTCCTTTACTTCGCTCGATCTCTCTCTCCCGCTCGAGCTTCTCAAACCGTAGCGCCGCCGCTACTCCATCGTCGCCGGTGAGGAAGAGCTTCACTGCCTCGACCTCGTCATCGTCGTACTCGCGCCGACCGCGGAAATCTTCACCTCTGCTGCCGCCGTAGACGTCTTCCTCTGCCGAGTTAGGGCATGGAAGATCTACATCGACGAACTCCACTGTTTCACCTCACATGTTATCTGTTCTTGATTCATTTCCCTAAGCATCATTTTCTTCAAGATTCCTCAATTGTGTGGATCTTCGATCTATACAACTCTGGAACCTAAGATATAGCGCGCTTAGTGGAATTCTTCAAGACGCATCTGGTCAAATTCCTCAAACTTGTTCTTTTTGAAAAACCCTCTTAGAACGCATATGACCTCTCCAAATTCCTCGCAACTATACTCTGTTCACAGGTACACATGTCCGCTGCTGAATCTCTAGGTTCTCATCAACTTAACTCATTTGCAGCGTTCCTTGAAGAAAAGTTGCATACTTCTTCAGAGAATTCGATTGTTAAAATTCCTCAACTGAAGAAAATGGCTGATGGTAAAAGGCCTCAGAAAGGAGGAAAGAAGTCTGAGGTCATGACTGCCTTTGAAATCCCTGAGGATTTATATAAAGATTACTGCACGCCTGATGAAGCCAAGTTTGGCAAAGAAGATAAAAATCAGCACAAGGTGCGCATTCAGAGGATTGAACGGAGATGGGCACGTGAATGGAGGGAGTACAGATACGTCACTCCAATGTACATGAAGAAATTTGCACTGAACCCTCCATGCCCAAGAGCCCCATTGGCACCTGGCCAAGTGGCTGATCCCACTAGCATCAAACGCGGTGAGGATTTTCCTGAAGAATGGGCCAAGCGCCAAGCCAAATTGGCAAGACAAGCCAGAGAAGCAGTGAGGAAATTCAATGAAGACTCTGCTGCTGCTGCTACCACTGAGGCCTCTGTCAAGCCGAGGAAATCAATGCTTAAGAAGCCCGCTCGAAAGCCTAGTGCTTCCCCAGCAATGCCCTCGCGGCCAAGTTCCTTTGTTGCGCCCTCACGACCAGAAACTTCAAAGTCTTCAAAGCAAATTCCTCAAGCTGACCCTGCTCCTCCGAAATCCTCAGCACCTCCGACCAAGTCCTCAGCTGATCCGACAAAGTCCTCAACACCTGCACATCCTGCACATGCCAAAGGACTGTAGGCATCTCTATTGCCTTTGGTGTTTCAGCTAGTTCCTCAGCTACACCAAGTTCCTCAGTTGGACCCTCTCTGCTGAAGAAAAAGGCTACTGCTGGACGCGGTACTCGCCCAAGTCCTAAGAAGAAGCAGGTAGTCTTCAGTGTACCATCTGATGATGATGAAGCTGATGAAGAAGAACTTGCTGAAATCATCAGGGACCGCCAAGAAAGGGCCGCTAGAGTCAAAGGCACACCTGTGCCACTACTGTTGGATCCAAGGGCGATCCTCGATTACATCAATCTCTGGCATAAGGATCCCAACACACCTATGCCTGACTTCAAGCTGACACCTGGCCAAAGTCACGTCTTGACTACTTTCATTCAAGAAGAAAAATGGAAGTATGATAGGGCCAGGCAGATCAAGAAATCACAGTACAAGAAAGAGAAACTGCTGAGGAAAAATGTTCTCACGATGAAACCTGAAGAACTCATCAAGATGCAGACTGACATCAAAACCCTCAGCGATGAATTTGATTCATACTATGTTGACTGGAAAGGAGCAAAAGTCAGGTTTGTGAAACTGACTGAGAAATTCACAAATGTTGCAGCCCCATCGCAACAAGAAATTCCTCAAGCTGAACCTTCAGCATAGCCCACTGAAGAACATGCCAGCGACGCTGATGACTTTCAGGTTGCTGAAGAAAATGCTAGTTCCAGGGATGATAACTCCATTCCAGCCACTGAAGAAATTGCCAGGGCATCCACTAGTGGTGCGCCTGAAGAAACTGAAGAAGTAAGGGCAACCGCATCAGTTGCGCCTGAGGAAAATCAACCAGATTCCTCAGCTCCACCTGCTCCTACACCAACTCCTGTCCTTCCATCTGCATCAGATGTGAAGAAGACCAAGGCTGCAGAGCGAGCTGCAGTCAAGAAAAGGAAAGCATCAAATGCTTCAGAATCTTCAGCTCCTAAGAAGGTGAAGCCGATGACCAACTCGTTTGCAAATCCCAGTGATGCTATTCCCATCTCAACCATGCCCTCAAAGGACCTTGTTCCTTTTGGTGAAGACTATGAGATCCCAAGTGGATCAGATGAAGAAACTCAATCTGCTACTTCCTCAGAGCAGATTGATGAAGAAATTGAAGTGGATGGAATCCCTTCAACCCCAGTGGTCTCATCACTAATGCCTCAGTTTACTGCTGAAGAGGCTGGTGTTGAAGAATTAGAGGATGAAGATGTGGATATTGGAAGCACAACTCCAGTGATGAATGACGACTTTTGGGAAAGTCAGCATCCCAATTCTCCACTCTTCACTCCACTGCAGCAAATTCCTCACTCCCCTGCACCAACTGTTCCGATGGGCTCTGAAGAAACTCATCCCACTACATCTGTGCATGAAGAAATTCCAGCCACTAGTGCTGAAGAAACTGCTCCTACTGCTGAAAATGTGATTGTACCTGAGGAAGAACCTGAAATTCCTCAGCCTGAAGAACCTGAGATCGTGATTCCTGAGGTAGTGATGCAACTCACTAACACTCCTCTGCCAAAACCAAAGGATCCATTCTCAAGGAAACAAAAGTTCAAGGCTGAAGACTTCTTTGGCGAGCACGTGTTCTTTGCAGAGTATAATCCATATGACTCTGCTCGCATAAGGAAGAGGCGTTTCTGGACTGCAAGTCAAGCCAACTTCTATTCCTCAGTGCTCTTCAACAAAGACAAAGTCTTCGACCATGCACATATTCCTCACGTGGATATGGAGTCCATGCCGTGCTTCACGCCAGTCCTCAATGTTCTTCACGACGCTGGGCTGCTCAATTTCTGCACTGACATCTGTGATTGGAATGAAGAACTCATTCTTCAGTTCTATGCAACATTGCACATCACCGGCAACTCTAAATATGTGAATTCATGGGTTCTGGACTGGATGACTGAGAACACACATTACAAGGCACCAGCATCTGAATTGCTTCATGCCCTTCCTCTAAGTCCTCCCCTTGAAGATGCAAGTTGTGTTTACAACAAACCTGAGCTTTCAAATCACTATATGCAAGTGCTGATGAAGCCTTTGAAGCCAGGGCAGGCCACTTGAACCAAATTCCTCGTCAAGGAATTGTTGTATGTACCTCGGACTGTCTATCGCATTCTGACAAAGACTATGAGTCCTATCAAAGGCCACGACTCAAGTGATGAAGAAGTCATTGGCATCATGAAGAATATGCTTTTCAACATCTGTCATGGTGTTCCCGTCAACTTCCATGACTTCTTCATGAGGACTTTGGCCAACATTGCTATGTCCCAATTTGAGCTGAAGCCTTATGCGCCATGGTTTATGAGATTCATCAGGACAAGGTCTTTACTCAACTACAAGGCTGAAACTCTGAACCACTGCAGCTACTTGCCCCCTATTGAAGTCCTCAAAAGGACATTTTCCTCAGCTGAAGAAAAGGGCAAAGCTACTGCTGTGATAGATGAAGGCATTCGTCCATTGGATGGTCAATTTCGCAAGGCCGCATCTTACTCCACCAATGACGACTCTGCCACACATGACACTGCCGCCAACACTACCAAGCCAAATCCTCAAGCCACAGCACCCAGGGTGATGACTGATCGTGAGTTACTCCTCAGTCTTCATCAAAAGGTTGATCGTAATCACAAATGGGTCAAGCGTCAGTTTGGTTCAATTCTTCACAACATGACTGCAACACATAATGCAGTGAAGAAAAACCACTACTACCTTCATGGAACCCTCAACCGCACCTGGGCTGTTCTGTCTCAAGTTTACAACACTGATGATTTGAAGCAAATGGGTCTCAAAGAAGAGTTTGACTGGTCTGCACCTCCTCCGAAGAAATACAAGAAGGTCAAGGTTCCTTCTTTGGTGGCCAGTTCATTTTCTTCATCGCGTGAGACTGATGAAAATGAAGACTTGGACGACACTGCGCAAGCCCTACTTCAACAACCAACCCCAACAACGCTGGCGCTCCTTCATCAACTTGATTATCTTCAGGAGCGTTAGTCCTCAGTTTCGATCCTTTTGGTTATTTGATGACAAAGGGGGAGAAATTTGAGTTAGTCTTCAAGCGGGTCTAGTTTAACACCCTTATACATCGTTTTTTTGCTAAGTTACAACTCTCGTTCTTCTGAAACTTTTATTGGATCGAGTTGTAATCTTAAACCTGATGGTGCTCTGATACTTTTGTTGCACTATGCTCTGATACTTTGATGCACTATTCGGCATGCTTATTCATCGTTAATATTATTGCACGCATGCTGAATTACATCAGGCACCATATTTCATCATGCATTTCAAATTCTTCATATTATATATCAAATGCGTGTATGAATTACAAGATATAGGGGGAGATCTCCATGATTCATCTCTTCAAGTGTGCATTGCTTCAAAAGCAAATTCCTCACTATGCACATCTTCAGGGGGAGTTCTTCTATATCTTGCAATCAAATTCCTCAATATCAGTATTTACACTCCATATGTTTATCCCCGTTGAAAACTTAACCTATATTGTCTCAATCACCAAAAAGGGGGAGATTGTAAGTGCATCTAGTGCCCCTTAGTGATTTTGGTGTATTGAAGACTTATAGGTTAAGGATTTAACGTGTTTATGAGTGTACACAGGTCTATAAGTCTATGAGGAGTTTGATATTTACAGAGAAAGTCGACCCCTAAAATTGAAGTTCTTCGACTGAAGACTTTGATATTATGAAGACTTTCTGAAGACTTTGAAAGTGAAGAAATTGGTTTGACCTTGAAGACTTGGTTATCATTCGAGGAACATGAAGCGTCAAGACTTGTGTTTTCGTAGTTTCATTTTCTCTTTCTTGAGTCATAGGAAACACCGTACTGTTAAAGGGGGTCAAGGAAATACTAAGGAGAAAATTTCCATGTGATGCTCAACTCAAATCCTACACCTACCAATCCCTTCGAGTGAAGCCATTGGAAATCTCATACAGTTCAGTCAATTTCTTTAGTGAAAGAGACGCAGTTCTTCTGGTTACTGAGGACTTTGCTCTGACTGAGGAGTTAGGAATTCGCTAGTGCGAATTACCTACACAGTGAGGAACATGATAGCCCTGAGGAATTTGTACCTCAAATTTCCGACCGTTGCTGTGCTACGCGCCAGCTGTCCCAAAATATCTTATCCATCCAACGGTCAGATCATCGAAGGGCATTTATGTCTTATCATGTCGGGCTGCTCCCTAGGCTATAAATAGCCGCCCCCTACAACCACTAGCTGGTTGGCTGCTCCGCAAGAACATGACACTTGTCATTTGAAAACAACCCATCCTCCGAGGACTTTGAGCGAAAATCATCAAGTGAGGAAAAATCCAAACCCAAACCCAAAGTGATTGAGCATCACTGAAGAGATTGATCCTGCGTGGATCCGACGTTTGTTACCTTTGAAGACTGTGCTTCTTCCAGACGGTTAGGTGTCAAGGTCTAGAGCATCCAAGAGGAATTGTGGATCGCCGAGTGACCGAGTTTGTCAAGGTTCGGAAGTCACCTGAAGACTTACCACGAGTGATTGGACGAGGACTGTGTGTCCTTAGTTCAAGGAGAATACAGTGAGGACTGGGTGTCCCGAGCTGCGTGCTCAGGACTGGGTGCCCGGGACTGTGTGTCCTCGAGTTTAAATACTCAGCCGCTCCAACCAGATGTACAACTGAGACAACAGTTGGAACTAGTCTACCAAATCATTTTCTTCACCAAGCTTACTGGTTCCATTTCCTCAACACTTTCATTTCCTCATTACTGTGTTGCATGTTTGTTCATATCTGTGTTTGAATACTTTGACTGAAGACTTTATCAATTTCCTCAGTTCAATTTCTTCAGTCTGTTTTGTTTTCATCTAGTGTTATCGTGTGTTTACGCTTTCTGTACTCTGTGTTTGTCTTCATTTCATCATGATGACAATGCTTGGATTCTGTCATGTTTTCATCTGAGTACTTATTCCGCTGCTAGTAGTTCTTCGCTAAGGAATTTCCTCACCAGCAATTTCCTCAGTGAAGAATTTCATAAAAATCGCCTATTCACCCCCCTCTAGTCGATATAACGCACTTTCAGAGATCCCTGATGCGGCCCCGCAACAAAGACAAGTCCTGGGGTGGCCCCCAATCTAGGCCTTTATTGACCCACGACCCTAGCTTCTTTGGGGGACCTGAGCGAAAGGCAGGCGGTGCCACCCACTTGGTGCCCCTGGGAGCGGTGATGTAGAACCACTCTCGTTGCCACAAGCCGAGCTCCTCTCGAAAAGGGCCCTCGGGCCACGGAGCATCAGCCTTCTTACTTATAACAGCGCCTCCGCACTCTGCGTGCCGTCCCTCAATCATCTTCGTCTCTACCTTAAAGGTCTTGAGCCATAATCCGAAGTGAGGAGTAACATGGAGGAATGCTTCGCACACGACGATGAATGAGGAAACATGGAGGATGGACTCCGGAGCTAAGTCATGAAATTCCAGCCCATAATAGAACATCGGCCCCCTCACAAAGGGGTCCATGGGAAAGCATAACCCCCAAAGGGAGTGAGACATGAACACCACGCTCTCACCGGGCTGGTGTCGGCGTTCTGGGAACGAGGGTCCCCATACTTGCCTGCCTGCGGCCCGCGGCGTGGCTCAAAGGAGGCCCAGCGCGGCCCAACTTCATCAACACGAGACCCAAGACCTTCGCGAGGGGCCAAGCCTCGCGGGGCGGACGACACAGTGCTTCCTCAGGCACGACCTCGTCAGGCTAGCTCACGAGGAGGCGGAGAGATCAAGGCAGGGTACCTCGCGAGGTGCCCATGACGCAAGCCATGACGACCAAGGGCGCCAGCCCGCGCAGTGTCCTCCCTTTCCTCTTTGGTGCAAAGGGGGCAAGCGCAGGCGAGAGGATCAAGCAAAGGCATCCATTTCGGTGCAATGAGACCAAGACCAGTTCAACGGTGGGAAGGAGGTCATCGTGGAGCCCAGAACGGCGTCACCACAGGGCCTTTGGCAGGCGAGGACCAACTTTAGTCAGGATAAGTGTACCAGATGTTCCCCTTCGAATTGGCCAATTGTTGGCACCCTTCCCGCTCAATATTTGGGAAGAGGCCCAGGGCCTTTGCCTACAAATAGGACTAGCCACCCCCGGGGGAGGGGGATCGATGAATCTAGCATCGAGCAATCAGGCCAGCAGAACCCAGGATCAGAGCAAGCAGAGAGCAAAGAGAGAAAGGAGAGAAGGGCGGGTGAACTCCCCCTAGAAGTTCACCCCCCTAGCCAGGAGTAGACCCTCGCGAGGCTATTCTTCCCTGTATTGTTCATCAACACCAGCCCAAGAGGCAATCCATCCACCACAAACTAGAGTAGGGTATTACACCACAACGGTGGCCCGAACTAGTATTAACTCTGTGTTCCTCATGTTGTTCTTTCAGTAGTTAGATCCTTGCGAGATGGAGAGGTAGAGGGCGTAATCTCTGCGCACACCCTAGAGTTCGAACCTTAAGGGTCTGCCGAAACCCGAAATCCAACATTTAGCGCGCCAGGTAGGGGTGCACCGGAGTCCACCTCTCTACCGCTCCGCGGCCCGTCGCACCGCCATCACCATGTCCGGCGACCAGGCGGGCAACCAAGATCCATGGGCAGCGTGGCCCGCACGCGCGGAGCCACCCGCCTCGGGCGACCCCGCGCCCCAGGCAGCTCGCGGCCCGCAGGGCGCTGCGGGCCGCCGGCGGCGCGGACAGGCTTCAGCAACCCTTACGCCGCGGCAAGCGCGGTCGGCAGCAAGGGCCTCCAATCATGCCGCGGCCAAGACACCGTACCCTCGCCGGGAGCAAGCGAACTCGAGGGTCGCGCTCACGGTGGCTCGAGAGTTGCTGCAGTGTAGGCTGCTGGAAGGCGGCCGCAACGTGCTGCTGGAGCGGGTCACCGAACTCCTAGGCTTCGCCGCTTCGGGGGCTCACCCCTTCTGCATCCAGCTTCCGTCTCAAGCTCAGGGCGGCACACGCGGGGGCCCCGCACGCTCTCGCGGGCCTCTGGGCTACCCCAACACCAGCGAGTCCGTCGGCGCCGAGCTGGCAGTAGCGCTACCCCCGCCCCCGACGCGTGAGGGAGAAGGGCTCGGTGCAGTCCATGGCGCCGGAGGGCAGCCGCGCTACCACGCCGCGGTGGGCACGTCAAGCAGCGCCGCGTGGCGCACGGAGCACTACAGCACGGCCTTCAGGGTAGCGGCGCCAGAAGAATACGTGCCCCGCATGATGGACCAAGTGCACGCTCACGAGGGCGAACAAGGCTCGCTTCTCAGCCCAAGCTGGGGAGACGAGACACCAGAAGTTGAGCTCTTCCAGGACCCCGGGATGGCTCCGTCGGCCACGCTGGAGGCGACAATTATCGGGTACCACTAATCCCTCAGGAGCAGGCATACGCTAATCATGGATCGCAGGAGGTGCAGGTCGCCGCAGCAAGCATCTGCCCCGGTCCCACAGTCTCCTACCCCTCGGGAGGAGGGCGCAGGGGGCTGCAGGAGAGGGGCAGGGACCCTACATCACCACCGCGGCGTTCGGAGCAAGGTGTTCTCAGGAGGTAGGCCCTCCGCTGGGGAGGTGCCTGAGGGGCTGCCCCTGGCGGAGGACCCGTGGTCGTCGGGGGAACCGCTGGCGACCGCTCTACCCCACCGGCGGCGTCCTGGTTTTCGGTCGTCGTTGGTGGCACTAGAGTGTGGCGCAAGGCGGGGCCCTCGTCTAGCGATATGAAGCAAGGCCGGTACCTGTGAAGAAGGCCCAGTGCCTGTGAAGCTCGCCGCCCCGTGACACTCTCACGTAATAATGAGTGGGGCTGTACACGCCCCGGAGTCCCAGGGGTGTTGTCCTCAGGCCCTGGGGCTCTCTCCCACGCCCAGTGGACAGCACTTAGCTCCGCGCTAGTGAGAAGACGTCCAAGACTAGATTAGGTGCCGGACGCGGCCATTTTCCTACTTTCATTGCCTTCTTTTTGGTTGTAACTTTTCCCCTGCTGGATTTAAGTTGGATTCTAATTTGAGGTTTGTGTGCGTTCGGGGAAGGGGTGCTTAGTCTCGTTCGAGCTATTTCTCGCGTTCTGGTTACCGCCTCACCACAGCTGCCCCCCCCCTTGCGAGCCCCTCGCGAGTCGGGCCGGGCCTGTCGGCGTTCTGGGAACGGGGGTCCCCAGACTTGCCTGCCTGCGGCCTGCAGCGTGGCTTAAGGAGGCCCAGCACGGCCCGACTTCATCAACACAAGACCCAAGACCCTCGCGAGGGGCCACGCCTCGCGGGGCAGACGACACAGCACTTCCTCAGGCACGGCCTCGTCAGGTTGGCTCACGAGGAGGCGGAGAGATCAAGGCAGGGTACCTCGCGAGGTGCCCATGACGCAAGCCATGACGACCAAGGGCGCCAGGCGGGCGCCAGCCCGCGCAGTGTACTCCCTTTCCTCTTTGGTGCAAAGGGGGCAAGCGTAGGCGAGAGGATCAAGCAAAGGCATCCATTTTGGTGCAACGAGACCAAGACCAGTCCAACGGTGGGAAGGAGGTCATCGTGGAGCCCAAAACGGCGTCACCACAGGGCCTTTGGCAGGCGAGGACCAACTTTAGTCAGGATAAGTGTACCAGATGTTCCCCTTCGAATTGGCCAATTGTTGGCGCCCTTCCCGCTCAATATTTGGGAAGAGGCCCAGGGCCTTTGCCTATAAATAGGACTAGCCACCCCCAGGGTAGGGAGTGAGAAGAAGCTAGCACCGAGGGATCAAGCCAGCAGAACTTAGAATCAGAGCAAGCAGAGAGAGAGAGAGAGAGAGAGAGAGAGAGAGAGAGAGAGAGAGAGAGAGAGAGAGAAGGGCGGCCGGACTCCTCCTAGTAGTTCGTCCCCCTAACCAAGAACAAACCCTCGCGAGGCTGCTCTTCCCTGTATTGTTCTTCATCACCAGCCCAACAGGTAATCCACCACACCACACTGGAGTAGGGTATTACACCACGTCGGTGGCCCGAACAAGTATAAACTCTGTGTCTTTTGTGTTGTTCTTTCCGTAGTTAGATCCTTGCGAGACGGAGAGGTAGAGGGCATAATCTCCGCGCACACCCCAGAGTTGGAACCTTAAGGGTCTGCCGGAACCCGAAATCCGACATTTGGCGCGCCAGGTAGGGGTGTGCTGGAATTTGTCTTCCACCGCTCCGCTCTCCGTCAATCGCCGCGTCCATGCCTGACGCTCGTCGGGCCCGCGCCAAGCGCCGGGCCGCCATTATTTCCCGCGTCGCCCAGATGGCTCCCGTCGATGGGCGTCCTCGTCGTTCCCCGTCGCCCGCCGTCAACGCCGCCACCGGCCCGGTGGGGAACGAGCATCAATCGTCGTCTCAGCACCCGTCCGTGCGGCAAGACGGCCGCACTGCTACCCCATCACTCGCACCACCCGGCTCTTCGTCCCGCGCGCTCCGGGCACCCTTGGAGGCCCGAGCTGCGCTCATCGCAGCAAACGAGCTCCTGCGCTACCGTCCCGTTGACGACGTCTACGAAGAGTGGCTCGACCGCGTCGTCGAGCTCGTTCGCGCCGCAGGGGGCTCTCCTGCGCCATCCGCTCCGCTGCGCCGCACTCCGCCACGCGCTGGCAATGAAGTTCCGGGGGGTACCAGCCGCCTCCCCTCCAAGAAGATGCCGTGGCTCCAAGGCGCGTGGCCCCTGGGCGGAACCCGCTCCGCCAGGCGCCAGCCCGGCAAGAACGGAGCTGCCAAGAAGTCCCTCGACCGCAAGAGGCTGCCCGGGCGCTTCCTGCCCCGGCTCGCCGTGACCCTGCTCCGGCTCCAAGCACGTCAAAACCCCGCACTGCTCCCAGCTGTAGCGCATGGGGACCCGCAAGGCCAAGCTCTGCCTCAACCGAAGCCTCCCGTGGCCACCGTAGGCTGCCGCGCCTACACCACCGAGCTGTGCAGCATTGCGTGGCCCGGCAAGTTCAAGCCAGACCTACCTCCTCGCTACGACGGCACGACCGACCCGCAGAGTTCCTCCAGCTCTATGAGCTGGCCATCGAAGCTACCAGTGGAGATGAAAAAGTCATGGCGAATTGGTTCCCCATGGCAGTCAAGGAAGGAGCTCGCACCTGGCTCCTGAACCTGGCCCCAGGCACGATCTCTTCTTGAGACCAGATGCGCACCTGCTTCATCGCCAACTTCCAAGGTACTCGTGACCGGCCGCCTGCCGTGAGCGACATGCGCCGCATCAAGCAACAACCCAGAGAGACCCTGCAAAAGTACATCCAGTGCTTCAACAGCGCGCGCCTCAAGATCCCCAGGGTGTCTGAGGAAGCCATCATCTCGGCCTTCTCCGATGGCGTGCGTTACGTCAAGATGAAGGAGGAGCTGGCGAGGCATGAAGACCTCTGCACCTCCCTGGAGCTGTTCAACTTGGCGACCAAGTGCGCCAGGGCTAAGGAGGGGCGTCTCTCCCTCCTCGAGCTGCCTGCCGCAGACCCAGAAGTGAAGAAACCCAAGGCCAAGGACGTGAAGCGCAAGGGGGCCGCCGTGCTCGCGGCAGAACGAGACACCAAGCGGGGCAAGGATCTGCCTGAATCTTCCAGGGGCAGTCGGTACTGTGTGTACCACGACCTCCACACCCACAACACCAACGAATGCCAAGAACTCCGTGTAGTGCGAGAAGGAAGGATCGGTCGTCGTCCTGACCGTGCCAACCGGGGCTACGGCCGAGGAGGAGGAAGGAACCCAGGACACTGGGAAGACCGCCGCCCGCGCCAAGGGTGGCACGATCAACCTCGCGAGGACCGCTGGCGAGACTTGCCTCGCGAAGGGGACTGGCGGGATCAGCCTCGTGAGGATTGCCTGAAGGGCAACGCAGGCCTCCCTCCACTGCCGCCTCAGCCAATAAGGAACGAGGACCGCCACCAGGACGAGGGGGCTGGGGACTTCCAGGATCCACGCGCAATCGCCTACATCCTGGGCAAAGCTCAAGCCCCAGCCTCCGAACGCATCTTACAGCAGTTTGCCCGCGAAGTGAATGCAGTCCTCCCCAGGCTCGAAGCTACACGCCCTCTCAAGTGGTCGGCGTGCGCCATCACGTTCAGCTCAGCAGATCAGCTCAAGTGCTCGGCCACAGCCGGGGTCCTCCCGATGCTTTGCTCCCCAGTCATCAGCAACGTACTGGTCACCAGGACCCTCATCGATGGTGGAGCAGGGCTCAACGTCCTGTCCGTGGAGACATTCAACAATCTTCAAGTGCCCTATGACCAGCTTCAGCCGACCAGGCCCTTCTCCGGAGTCACCGACGGTTCCACGATCCCAATCGGGCAGGTCCGCCTCCCTGTCACCTTCGGAGCCCGCAGCAACTACCGCACCAAGCTCATCGACTTCGACATCGCTCACATCCGCCTACCGTACAAGGCCATCCTTGGGTACCCATCACTGGCCAAGTTCATGGCTGTGACCCATCATGGTTACAACGTCCTCAAGATGCCAGGAAGTGGCGGAGTCATCACGGTGCCGTGTGAAGAGAAGGATGCAGTGTGTTCCCTGGAGCGAGCCTTTCAGGCCACGTCACTAGAAGACCCAGATTGTGGAAGCAGGAGGCTTCCCAAGATCACCCCCAAGAAGAACAAGACATCGTCAGGCTTAGCCCCTCAGGAGGCGGTCCCTTCAGGGCCTGCGTCTGCCCAGGGGGACCCTCCTTCCATCGCATAGGAAAGCGCGCCCGGCGCCGTCCTCAGGCAGGGCTCGGGGGCTCCCACCTGGAGGGCCACTGACCTGGCCAGGGTCACGAGGGAGGCGCTTGGGCACCACGTGGAGGCGTGCCTCAGGGAACGTTTCCCTCAAGAAGGAGCAGGGCAAGGAAAGTCAGAACAGCAGGAGTTCGTTAACAAGGCCGTTCAAGGACTGCAGGAGTCAAGAGTCATGAGAAGTTGCCGCCGTCTACCAGCTATGGCTCCCCATCCACGCGAGGATGGTGGGCTGCGTGTCTGCATCGACGTACCAGGGCTTGATCGGGTCGCCACGGTGGAGCGCCTCTGGCCCTCGCAAGTGGGGCGTTGCGGAGGTCCACCCCACAACTATGTTCGCATGCCTTACGGCTTGCCGAGCGTGGCTGCTGCATACCAGCGCCTCATGAGGGGCATCATGGAGACCCAGGAAGACAGGCGTTCCGCAGTCCTGGCGGAGATGGAGACGATTCACGAGGAGTCACCAGCGCCTCCGGAGCCTCCTTAGGCCCCTGGGCCTGGGGGCTCGTGAGGATCGGCTTCCGCAGCCCACCGAGTATGCGGCACCAACACCACTTCATCCTCGGCATCTTCAGGTAACGTCCTTCAAGCTTCATTTCCAGCTGGGAACGCCCCACCAGGGCTACTTCATTCCCAGGCCGCCTGGGTCCGTCCCTGCGGCGTGTATCCCTTTTTATTTTTCGGTCATTAGCTTGCTTTGTTGGGGGCGCCCCTCGGGCTACATCATCCCCAAGCCGCTCGGGCCAGGCCCAGTGGCGTGTATCTTCCTTGCGTTTATTTCCAGCTATGCTTTCGTCTATCATGCTTGTTTACTTGATGCCTGTCCACGGCACCTCTCCTTCTCCATGTCGACCACTTGCACGTTAAAGGGGGGGGGTACCTGAGCATCGCGACTCAGGGCTCTTACTAGCTCTCCAGCCCTCACCCTCTGGCCTTGTCCATGGCATCGCGACCTGGCATACCAGCGACGGCTGAGACAAGCTCGAGGGCCGGGACCCGAGGACGTAGAGTGCCGGCATCTAACCCAATTTGCAGGAACAAGTCTCGAGATACGGCCCAGTGCCAGGCGCAACCCGCCTAGAGGTCGGGCCCCGTGAGTCCCGCGCTGGCTCACGGGTGCCTAGATACACCTCACCTAGCCCTACCGTGCCGGCCACGTGTCAGGGCGGGGTTGTACACGCCCCGGGGGCTCCTCCCGGAGGGGAGCCCCTCCCACGTACCAGTGGAAGCACTAAGCTCCATGCTGGCTGACGACACTGCCGAGGAGCGGCTATGCCCGTACACATATGGAAGCGCTATGCTCCGCGCTGGTGATAAACAACTGAGGGTGGCCTCCGGGCCGCGTTAACCTCAGGGAGCCCAGAGCTCAGTGGCTAGCCTCATCGCAACGCCTCCCCTCGGGAGCGCCGCGCGAGGGGGCTAGGCACGGGGGCTATGCCTGGGTCACGCCCAGACGTTACGGCGCCCAGCCAGGCCCCTCGGGCCTGGCTCGTCGCGCGTCTCTCCCCGAGCGGAGCCAAGGTATGAAGGCCGTTTGAGCGTCAAGGGGGCCCCCTGAGCATCACGACTCAGGGGCCTAACTGGTCCCGTAGCCCCTCACTCCTTAGTTCCGTAAGGCTATGCTGGGTGAGGTACGCGCGGAGCCGGGCTCTGCAGACGTAGAACGGTAGTCTCGCTTGCATCTCACCTCATCGCCCGCTCTTTGGGCGTCAAGGGGGACTCCTGAGCATCGCGACTCAGGAGCCTAACTGGCTCCGTAGCCCCTCACTCCTTAGTTCCGAAAGGCTATGCTGGGTGAGGTACGCGCGGAGTCGGGCTCTGCAAACGTAGAACGGAAGATACACCTACATCACGCTTCCCTACTTGTTGTTCGCGCACCAAGGGGGAGTCCTGAGCATCGCGACTCAGGAGCCTAACTTGTCCCGTAGCCCCTCACTCCTTTGGTCTCGTCCTGGTTTCCGGTCGGGGCTAATGCTGGGTGAGGTACGCGCGGGGCCGGGCTGTGCCGGCGTAGAATGCAAGCAAGTAGGGAAGAAAAGCATAAAATTCAAGGAAATTAAAAGCAAAATATTACAGTCCATACTGTCGTCTCAGTACCAAACGCAAGTTTAAATGCCTCCCCGAGGCGCGGTGCATGTGCAGGAACTAAAAGAAGAACAGGAGCAGTAGCGGAGTCACTTGTTGGCGGTGGAGCAGCGCGGAGTGGCTTCGCCTCGCGGAGCAGCAGGACCAGCAGCGCCTTGCTTCGGCTTGGTGCTGAAGGCTCGAAACTTCCCCAGCAGCGCCTCCACGCGCCCCTTCACGGCTTCGACGGCGGCGGCAGCACCCTCGCCACTCACCGGCTCCAGCAGGCTGTCAAGGTCGGCGCTGGGATCGCGGAGGTAGATGTGGGCGAAGACCCGCGTCAGCGCAGCAGAAGACAAGACACGTGCCTCGGCCTCAGCCGTGGGGCCAAGGCCAAGGGCGACATCCCCAAGGGCCTGAACAAGGAAAGGAAGCAGCTTGGCGGGGCCGTCCTCGTCACCGGCCAGCGGGCTCTCCAGGCCGCTCTTGTAAAGTGTCTTCAGCGAAGCGCGAGCATCCTTCTCCATGCTCGCGAAGGCGACGCGATCCTCGGCAAGGACCCGGGCCTTGGCGTCCAGCTCGGCCTTTGTCGCCTCCTGCTCCTCTTCAGCGCGCTTAGGCGGTCGCGGCGCTTCTTGAGCTTGGCCTCCCGGTCCTCGAGGGCCGCCTCGCGAGCCTTCATGCCTTCTTCCTGCTCTCGGCGAAGGAGGACCTCCTTCGCGAGCTGGTCTCGCAGGCCTTGCAGTTCGTCCTCCAGCTCCTTGCAGTGACCACGGACTCCAACCACCTCTCCTAGAGCCGCGTCTCGGGCGGCCTTCGCCTCGAGGGTGGCCTCCCTCTCTCCGTCGCAGGCCATCGAGGCCTGAACCAGCGCCACACGAACCGACGCGTCAGAGCGGATCCACCCCGAAGCCAGCTCCAAGCGCCCGGCCACCAGGCGAGGGTCGGCGCCGAGAATATCCTGCCGCAGCCGGTCCAGTTCAGCAACGGCACGCTCCAGGATGGCAGAAGAAGACGGAGAAGCATCGGCACACTCCGAGACAGCAGGAGGAGTTGGCAGAGCAGCGGTCGGCGGAACGGGAGGAGAAGGTAGCGGCGGCGAGACCACAGCGTCCCGAGGCGGAGTCTGCTGCGCCCCGACGGCCATGGTGGCGGCAGCAGGCAGGAGCACCTCGGGAGTCACTTGGGCCATGGGGGCTAGGCTCTCCCCAGCCAGCTCAGCCAGGCCTCACAAGGATGAGCGGGCAGGAGAAGCCCGTGCCTCACGATCGCCCTCACCTGCAGGCGGAGGCGTTGTCGTGGATGGGGCCTCGCGAGCCCCCTTCGGTTTCTTCGCCGTGGGCGCCAGCCTATCCAAGAGGAGCGAACATCAAACCTCAGCGGCGGAACAAGGAACAAAAAGATGAGGGATCGAGCACTTATGGGTCGTCGCTGGAGAGCTCGAGTAGCCTCCGGCCATACTCGAAGCCTGAGAGCCGGCTGGAGGGGTCAACCTCAGAAGCAGAAGGCGCGTTCGCGGATCCCCCCGGAGCCGGGGCGGACCCGCGGGGGATCAGCCCGGTCCTGTCCTTCTTTGGGATCGGGGGCGAGCTCCCGCTACCCAGCATGTTGTCACCCTCATCATCATCGCTCAACAAGAGGCGGAGAGTGCGGGACTTGCGCCGGGAAAGGGGAGCCCTAGACTCTCCGTCAGTTGCCTCAGAGTCAGGGCCCTCTCCCCGCTCCTCCTCGCCCCCCTCTCCGCTGGAGTCGCCAGAGGACACGTCCACCAGTCCCTCGGGAGCCACCACGGGCACGGGCCCGTCCCCGTTGAACACGGGCATGGAATCCACCACCTGCTTCCAGTCGTCGCGATGGAACAAGGGCGTTGGTGCGCCATGCAACCTTGCCACCTCGCCCCCAACCAGAGATTGGAGAACCGCGGTCAAATCTTCGTCGCCCACAGCCACAGGGCTCGGATGAGGCCTCCACATCGGGGATGAGTACTGCCGAAGCAGAGCCAGTTGGTGCTCCAGGAACTCCCTCAGCAGCGACGCGCCGGTCAGCTTCGTTGCCACCGTGCTGGCAGGCTTCAGGTCCGCGTCCATCTTCTCCAGTACCGGTTTGCGCGGGGGTCCGTAAACTCCGCCCGGGACCAGTCGCCGGAACTCATGGGCTGCTCCGTGGTTAGGATCAGCCGGGGGTGGATGCGCCCGGCGTCCACCAAGACCCACTTACTCCTGAAGCCCTCAATCCTCTTCCTGGGATTCGAGATGGCAATGGCGCCACCACACGCAACGAAACTCGCGCATGCGGAAGGGGAACCGCGGGTGACCCGGAGGTAGAAGTAGTGGCGCAGCAAGGCCACTGAGGGTTGCACCCCCACATGAGCCTCGTAGTACTAGGTGAAGATCGCCAGGAGAAGGATGGAGTTGGGGTGGAGATGCAGAGCTTGTAAGTCGTAATGGCGGAGGACAGCGAGGAAGAACTCGGGGAAAGGAGGCACCAAGCCCGCAGTAATGGAGCTTACGAAGAGAGGGTAGAAGGTGCTTCCTCGGCCCTCAGGGTGGTGGAGCCGACCTTGAACACCCGCGCCCCGTCGATGACTCGCGCCACCGCCATCCGGCGCAGCTGGGCATGGCTCGCCTCCGACACGTTCGGTGAGTCCAGGGCGGGCGAAAACCAAGCTTCGGCCGGGGGCTGACGAGGCCACATGACTTCCTAGGTCACACGGGAAGAGCAGATCTGGGAGTTAGGAGGAAGGAAGGAGAGGCGCAAGAAAGGGGATCTGAGCAGCAACCGAAGAAAGAGAAGAGCAAAGCCTGGGCGAGCGCTGCACCTTTAGTAACCCGCGCGGTTGCTAAAGCACCCGCGTCCAATCAACTGGCATGCGGCACCCAAGGCCGCAGGCTGTTAGGGCCCGCAGCGCTTCGCCCTTGCCCTTTCGCCTCTCGGCACGACCAAGTCCGGGCGCTCCTTGGGCCCGAGGGCTACTGTCGGCGTTCTGGGAACGGGGGTCCACAGACTTGCCTGCCGGCGGCCTGCGGCGTGGCTCAAGGGGGCCCAGCACGGCCCGACTTCATCAACACAAGACCCAAGACCCTCGTGAGGGGCCAAGCCTCGCGGGGCGGACGACACAACACTTCCTCAAGCACGGCCTCGTCAGGTTGGCTCACGAGGAGGCGGAGAGATCAAGGCAGGGTACCTCGCGAGGTGCCCATGACGCAAGCTATGACGACCAAGGGCGCCACGCGGGCGCCAGCCCGCGCAGTGTACTCCCTTTCCTCTTTGGTGCAAAGGGGGCAAGCGCAGGCGAGAGGATCAAGCAAAGGCATCCATTTCGGTGCAACGAGACCAAGACCAGTCCAACGGTGGGAAGGAGGTCATCGTGGAGCCCAGAACGGCGTCACCACAGGGCCTTTGGCAGGCGAGGACCAACTTTAGTCAGAATAAGTGTACCAGATGTTCCCCTTCGAATTGGCCAATTGTTGGCGCCCTTCCCGCTCAATATTTGGGAAGAGGCCTAGGGCCTTTGCCTATAAATAGGACTAGCCACCCCCAAGGTAGGGAGGGAGAAGAAGCTAGCACCGAGTGATCAAGCCAGCAGAACTTAGAATCAGAGCAAGCAGAGAGAGAGAGAGAGAGAGAGAGAAGGGCGGCTAGACTCCTCCTAGTAGTTCGTCCCCCTAACCAAGAACAGACCCTCGCGAGGCTGCTCTTCCCTGTATTGTTCTTCATCACCATCCCATGAGGCAATCCACCACACCGCACTGGAGTAGGGTATTACACCACATCGGTGGCCTGAACCAGTATAAACTCTGTGTCTTTTGTGTTGTTCTTTCCGTAGTTAGATCCTTGCGAGACGGAGAGGTAGAGGGCATAATCTCCACGCACACCCTAGAGTTCGAACCTTAAGGGTCTGCCAGAACCCGAAATCCGACAGGGCCAGGCTCGTGCGCAGCCCAGACTGCCGTTATTGCTCCTTCTCGGGAGGACTTTCCGGTACCCGTGGAGGATGCCCCTTTATAAAAAGGCCCGGAGCTTGTAAAGAAGGCGAATGCCTGTGAAGCCATCGCGTTTATAAAAAGGCCCGGAGCCTGTGAAGAAGGCGAATGCCTGTGAAGCTATCACGTTTATAAAAGGCCCGGAGCCTGTGAAGAAGGCGAATGCGTGTGAAGCCATCGCGTTTATAAAAAGGCCCGGAGCCTGTGAAGAAGGCGAATGCCTGTGAAGCGATCGCGTTTATAAAAGGCCCGGAGCCTGTGAAGAAGGCGAATGCCTGTGAAGCCATCGCATTTATAAAAAGGCCCGGAGCCTGTGAAGAAGGCGAATGCCTGTGAAGCCATCGCGTTTATGAAAAGGCCCGAAGCCTGTGAAGAAGGCGAATGCCTGTGAAGCTATCGTGTTTATAAAAGGCCCGGAGCCTGTGAAGAAGGCGAATGCATGTGAAGCCGTCGCGTTTATAAAATGGCCCGGAGCCTGTGAAGAAGGCGAATGCCTGTGAAGCCATCGCGTTTATAAAAAGGCCCGGAGTCTGTGAAGAAGGCGAATGCCTGTGAACCTATCGCGTTCATGAGAAGGCCCGGAGCCTGTGAAGAAGGCCAGCGCCTGTGAAGCCCCTCACTAATAGCACCTACGCGTCCTACGATTTCAACTGGAGAACACTCAGGACACCACGTCCTCCCACGAGCCGCCTCGGGGCTTGCGTGAAACAAAGGTAAACGAGCCTCGCGCAACACAAGTTTAACCAAACACCTGAGTTCTATCCATGCAGGGCAAAAGACAGGAGCAACACACAGTCAGTCTGACAAATCCCCCAAGGCATCCTCGGGAGCACCTTCTGAGCCGCCGCTGGCATCGCTGGATTCGCCACCGCTACCTGCATCGTCGCCAGCAGCGTCAAGGCCATCCACCACACCGCCTTTGTCGGCAGCCACGATCACGTTGTCGTCATCCTAAGTGAAGGCCTTCACAAGAGCGTCCACGTTGTTTTCCACCCAGTCCGCCAGGTTGCCTCGGACGGCCTGGGGGACTGGGGCGATGGCGGCGTCGAAGTCGAAGTGGGGATCCATGTCCTGAAGATGGCTGAAGACACGGGAAAAGGCGCGCCCAAGCAGGGCGCGGCTCCTCTCCTGCACCAACCTGTCGGCCCTGACCGACCGCGGCTCCAGCTGCGTCACCACGGCGGTGAAGAACTGCAGGTTGCCGGCATAGTTGATCGTGTGCGGCTCGCCGACAGTCGTCTCGCAGATGTTGCCCAAGGCTGCGTTAGCCCTCTCCCTGAGCGTAGCCAGCATGGGGCCATGCACGTGCTCCAGGACCTGCCGCTGGCGTATCTCATCAGCGTTCTGGCGCTTGACAGCCTCGGCCTCTTCCGCTCGCTGACGAAGACGGAGTACCTCGGCCTGAAGGGCAGCCGACTCCTTTTGCGCTGCCTCAAGGGCGGCCCGGGAAGCATCGACCCGCCGCGTCGCCTCATCCTATTGGGCCCTCAGGGCTGCGGTTCTTCCCTCAGCCTTGACCCGGATCAACTCCAGCTTCCTCTTGAACTCGCGCTCGAGGGCTTGGCTCGTTGTCGCCACCCGACGACCAAACTCCTCCAGGACACGTGCCTCCCGCGCAGCAACTTCATGTTCTGCCTGCGTCACCAGGCGCTCCCTCATCTCCAACCGCTCGTACTCGCGGGTGCGTTCGGCGGCCTCCAGCGTCAATGCCTCCTCACGTCTCTGGAGCTCAGCTGGGTTGCCAGAGGCCACCCTCATCGACGCAAGGGCCGCCTCGCGCAGTTCCACCTGCTCCTCTAGCGAGTGGCATCGGGCCAGGAGCTCCCGAGCCCGCTCCTCCGCTGCCTCTCACCGTCGGTCGGCCCCCAGGGCCTCTTCAGCGGCCTGGGATGGGGCCACCCAGGAGGCCTCCAGCGACGCCTTTGCTTCTTCGTCTTCAAGGTCGCGCTGGTGGCGCGCGAGGGCGACGGCGGCCTCCAGCTCGCGCCTCTCCGCAACCAGGCGCAGGCCCTCGGCCTCCAGGCACGCGTCTTCTTCAGTGAGCTCCTCCCCAAGCAGGTCTACCGCGCCGCTTGCCCTTCGAAGGAATTCGTGGCGGCGAGCGCGGTGCTCCCGAGCACGCTCGCGCACGTCTCTCGCACCATCGTCAGCCCCAGGCACGCGCGTGGGAACACGAATCATCGCTCCCCCTCTGGGCTGGGGGCTGGGGGCTGGCTCCCCCACAACGGCCGGGCGCGCCACGCCAGAGGCTCGGCCTGGGGCCGGCACGTCTCCAGAAGAAGGGCGCAGGGGGCGCCTCAGCCAGTCGCAGCCCGCGACCAGATGAGATGCCCATGGCAGGCTGGCCATGCCAAGAGAGGGCCCGCGGAGGAAGATCGCAGGAAGAGAAGGGCTGCGGGGCACCTCAGGGCGGTCCGCCCCTTCGTTCGTCCTCACCACAAGAGTCGTGCTGCTCGGGACGTTTTGGGGCGACAGGGGAGGTGAAGCCAAAGGAGGCGGCACCTCAGCGGCTTCCACGACCTCGACAGGAAGAGGCCTGCAAAGCAAGGGTCAGCAGACACAACAAGGGGATCAGGAGCCAAGAAAGGAGAAGGCTTACTCGTCGGTGGCGAAGTACTTCCGGCGCTTCAGCAAGCGCCAAGGGAAGTCATCACCCAGGGCCTCCCTTTTCCTCCGAAGGGCCTCAAAGTCCACACGAAAGTGGCCGAGGAGAAGAGCGCAAGGATCAACCCGTGATGAAGGTGAAGCAGCAACACTATCTGCGTCAGGGGTGCCTGCCTGGCGCGTGCTGCCAGTAACCTCGGCAAAAGACGCGGCTGGGGCCTCGGGAGCCTCGTCCCCAGGCGCTGGGAGCAACTGCTCGCCACCCACAGCCTTTGTAGCACGAGCCTCAGGAGCTGCTTCCTCGAGGGCATCGCCAGGCGCAGTCTCCTCCTCGGGAGCCTCATCGGTCTCCGTCATCTCACGCCTCCCTGCCCCGCCGCTCGAGGAGGACTCGCCTTGACCGACCGGAAGGGCGGTCACCACCACAGGGTTCTCGCGAGGCCCTTGGAGACCGGCGGGGCGCAGCCCCCATTCATCGAAGGAGGGCATCTGCTTCACAAAGTCGTCCCTGTTCTGGCAGAGGTACAATAGGGCCCCTCCTCTCTGGATGCTGCCCGGGTTGGGGTCGCCAGCCAGGACCAAGAGCACGATCCTTAGCGCCGCGGGCGTCAGGTCTTCTTCCTGGAGCCTCATGCGGTCTCCGTGCCCGCTGAAAGCCCACATTCGGCGAGAGTGGCGTTGGAGAGGGGCGATGCGGCATAAGAAGAACTCCTTAACCACTTTGGGTGCCGTCACGCCGAGCAACCTCAAGGACGCGAAGCGGCGCCAGATGAAGGCGAGCCGGGGGCTCACGAGCGTCTCCTGGCCCCAGCCCAAATTGGGTGCTGCAGGAGAAGTCGGCTTCGCCAGCAGGGGGCTGGGCACCCCGACGTCAACGTACAACCACCGCTCGCGGAACCCAGCTGAAGGTGGAGGAAGCTTGAAGTCAATCCCCGAGGCCGCAGTCTCGGGCGCGGCAACGAAGCTCACACAAGCTGAGCATTGAGTGGGGTGAGTAAGGCGCAAAGAGAAGAAGTGGCACAGCAAGGCAACGGAAGGAGGGATGCCCATTATCGCCTCGCAAACAAAAGCAAAGACCGAAAGAAGGGTGATGGATTCAGGACCCAAATGCATCATATGGATCTGGTAATGGGAGAGGACGGCCTTGAAGAAATCAGAAAAGGGGGGAACCAGACACGCCCACAAGGCATCGGCGAAATAATGGACCTCAGTGTTTATCCTGTTAGTGGGGAAGTGAGACGTAGACCAGGCCGTCGTCCTCCCGCACTCGTTGAAGGTGGTTGCCAGAGCCGGGTTGAGCTTACCCAGGAACTCTTGATTGAGTATGATCGATTTGCCAATGGCGGGGTTCACCGACGGCGGCGAGAGGGACGGAGTCATGGGTTTCTTCCCTTTCTCCTTCTTCGTCGGAGCCATGGCGATGGAAAGGAGGGGGAAGATGAGAGATGGGATTGGAGACAAGAGTCGGAGCTCGAAGGGAGGAAGGATAGGGGACGGTCGAGCTACAGGAAGGGGAGCGGCTGTGTACAACTACGAGTCCACATAGCAAGGCGCAAAATAAGGAAGCATGGGGGAACAGTGCCGCCCACGTCCAATCAACCGCCATGCGGTGCCCGAGGCCGCAGGCTGTTAGGGCCCGCGGCGCTTCGCCCTTGTCCTTTCGCCTCTCGGCACGGCCAAGTCCGGGCGCGCCTTGGGCCCGGGGGCTACTGTCGGCGTTCTGGGAACGGGAGTCCCCAGACTTGCCTGCCTGCGGCCCGCGGCATGGCTCAAAGGAGGCCTAGCGCAGCCCAACTTCATCAACACGAGACCCAAGACCCTCGCGAGGGGCCAAGCCTCGCGGGGCGGACGACACAACGCTTCCGAAGGTAGATGTAGAGGTAGCGTGCCGACCGCGATCACATCGACTTTGGAACCGTTTCCCACGCGCATTGTCACCTCATCCTTTGCTAGTGTCCGCTTATTCTGTAGTCCCTGTTTCGAGGTGCAAATATTAGCAACAGAACCCGTATTAAATACCCAGGTGCTACTGCGAGCATTAGTAAGGTACACATCAATAACATGTATATCACATATACCTTTGTTCACCTTGCCATCCTTCTTATCCGCCAAACACTTGGGGCAGTTCCGCTTCCAGTGACCAGTCTGCTTGCAGTAGAAGCACTCAGTTTCAGGCTTAGGTCCAGACTTGGGTTTCTTCTCTTGAGCAGCAACTCGCTTGCCGTTCTTGTTGAAGTTCCCCTTTTTCTTCCCTTTGCCCTTTTTCTTGAAACTAGTGGTTTTGTTAACCATCAACACTTGATGCTCCTTCTTGATTTCTACCTCCGCAGCTTTTAGCATTGCGAAGAGCTCGGGAATAGTCTTGTTCATCCCTTGCATATTATAGTTCATCACGAAGCTCTTGTAGCTTGGTGGCAGTGATTGGAGAATTCTTTCAATGACGCAATCATCTGGAAGAGTAACTCCCAATTGAATCAAGTGATTATTATACCCAGACATTTTGAGTATATGCTCACTGACAGAACTGTTCTCCTCCATCTTGCAGCTATAGAACTTATTGGAGACTTCATATCTCTCAATCCGGGCATTTGCTTGAAATATTAACTTCAACTCCTGGAACATCTCATATGCTCCATGACGTTCAAAACGTCGTTGAAGTCCCGGTTCTAAGCCGTAAAGCATGGCACACTGAACTATCGAGTAGTCATCAGCTTTGCTCTGCCAGACGTTCATAACTTCTGGTGTTGCTCTAGCAGCAGGCCTGGCACTTAGCGGTGCTTCCAGGACGTAATTCTTCTGTGCAGCAATGAGGATAATCCTGAAGTTACGGACCCAGTCCGTGTAATTGCTACCATCATCTTTCAACTTTGCTTTCTCAAGGAACGCATTAAAATTTAACGGAACAACAGCACGAGCCATCTATCTACAATCAACATAAACAAGCAAGATACTATCAGGTACTAAGTTCATGATAAGTTTATGTTCAGTTAATCAAATAAATTAAGAACTCCCACTTAGATAGACATCCCTCTAATCCTCTAAGTGATCACGTGATCCAAATCAACTAAACCATAACCGATCATCACGTGATATGGAGTAGTTTTCAATGGTGAACATCGTTATGTTGATCATATCTACTATATGATTCACGCTCGACCTTTCGGTCTCTGTGTTCCGAGGTCATATCTTATATGCATAGCTCATCAAGTATAACCTGAGTATTCCGCGTGTGCAACTGTTTTGCACCCGTTGTATTTGAACGTAGAGCCTATCACACCCAATCATCACGTGGTGTCTCAGCACGAAGAACTTTTGCAACGGTGCATACTCAGGGAGAACACTTCTTGATAATTTAGTGAGAAATCATCTTATAATGCTACCGTCAATCAAAGCAAGATAAGATGCATAAAAAGATAAACATCACATGCAATCAATTTAAGTGATATGATATGGTCATCATCATCTTGTGCTTGTGATCTCCATCTCTGAAGCACCGTCATGATCACCAACGCCACCGGCGCGACACCTTTATCTCCATCGTAGCATCGTTGTCGTCTCGCCAATATTATGCTTCTACGACTATCGCTACTGCTTAGTGATAAAGTAAAGCATTACAGGGCGATTGCATTGCATACAATAAAGCGACAACCATACGGCTCCTGCCGGTTGCCGATAACTCGGTTACAAAACATGATCATCTCATACAATAAAATTTAGCATCATGTCTTGACCATATCACATCACAACATGCCCTGCAAAAACAAGTTAGACGTCCTCTACTTTGTTGTTGCAAGTTTTACGTGGCTGCTACGGGCTTAAGCAAGAACTCATCTTACCTACGCATCAAAACCACAACGATAGTTTGTCAAATAGACTCCGTATTAACCTTCTCAAGGACCGGGCGTAGCCACACTCGGTTCAACTAAAGTTGGAGAGACAGTCTTCCGCAAGCCATCTATGTGCAAAGCACGTCGAGGGAACCAGTCTCGCGTAAGAGTACGCGTAAGGTTGGTCCGGATCGTCTCATCCAACAATACCGCTGAACCAAAGTATGACATGCTGGTAGGCTGTATGACTTGTATCGTCCACAACTCACTTGTGTTCTACTCGTGCAAATAACATCAAACCATAAAAACCTAGGCTCGGATGCCACTGTTGGGGAACGTAGTAATTTCAAAAAATTTCCTACGCACACGCAAGATCATGGTGATGCATAGCAACGAGAGAAGAGTATGATCTACGTACCCTTGTAGATTGCAACGGAAGCGTTTGACACAACATAGAGGAAGTAGTCATACGTCTTCTTCCCGGTCCGACCGATCCAAGCACCGTTACTCCGGCACCTTCGAGTTCTTAGCACACGTTCAGCTCGATGACGATCCCCGGGCTCCGATCTAGCAAAGCGTCGGGGAAGAGTTCCGTCAGCACGACGGCGTGGTGACGATCTTGATGTCCTACTGACGCAGGGCTTCGCCTAACCACTGCGACAATATGACCGAGGTGGAATTTGGTGGAAGGGGGCACCGCACACGGCTAAGGAACGATCTGAAGGATCAACTTGTGTGTCTATGGGGTGCCCCCTGCCTCCGTATATAAAGGATCCAAGGGGGAGGGGCTGGTCGCCCAAGGGTGGCGCGCCAGGAGAGTCCTACTCCCTCCGGGAGTAGGATTCCCCCCCCCCCAATCCTAGTTGGAATAGGATTCCTCAAAGGGGGAGAGAGAGAGAGGGGGCCGGCCACCTCTCCTAGTCCTAATAGGACTAGGGGAGGGGGTGGCGCGCAGCCCATGAGTTCGGCCCTTTCACCTTTCCACCAAGGCCCATGTTGGCCCATTTGGCTCCCGGGGGGTTCCGGTAACCCTCCCGGTATTCCGGTAAAAACCTGATTTCACCTGGAACACTTCCGATGTCCAAACATAGGCTTCCAATATATCAATCTTTACGTCTCGACCATTTCGAGACTCCTCGTCATGTCCGTGATCACATCCGGGACTCCGAACAACCTTTGGTACATCAAAATGCATAAACTCATAATAACTGTCATCCTAACGTTAAGCGTGCGGACCCTACGATTCGAGAACAATGTAGACATGACCGAGACACATCTCCGGTCAATAACCAATAGCGGGACCTGGATGCCCATATTGGCTCCTACATATTCTACGAAGATCTTTATCGGTCAGACCGCATAACAACATACGTTGTTCCCTTTGTCATCGGTATGTTACTTGCGCGAGATTCGATCGTCAGTATCCAATACTTAGTTCAATCTCGTTACCGGCAAGTCTCTTTACTCGTTCCGTAATACATCATCCCGCAACTAATTCATTAGTTGCAATGCTTGCAAGGCTTAAGTGATGTGCATTACCGAGAGGGCCCAGAGATACCTCTCCGACGATCGGAGTGACAAATCCTAATCTCGAAATACGCCAACCCAACATCTACCATTGGAGACACCTGTAGTACTCTTTTATAATCACCCAGTTACGTTGTGGTGTTTGGTAGTACCCAAAGTGTTCCTCCGGCAAACGGGAGTTGCATAATCTCATAGTCATAGGAACATGTATAAGTCACGGATAAAGCAATAGCAACATACTAAACGATCGGGTGCTAAGCTAATATAACGGGTCATGTCAATCAGATCATTCAACTAATGATGTTACCTCATTAATCAAATAACAACTCTTTGTTCATGGTTAGGAAACATAACCATCTTTGATTAACGAGCTAGTCTAGTAGAGGCATACTAGTGACACTCTGTTTTGTCTATGTATTCACACATGTATTATGTTTCCGGTTAATACAATTCTAGCATGAATCATAAACCTTTATCATGATATAAGGAAATAAATAATAACTTTATTATTGCCTCTAGGGCATATTTCCTTCAGAAATGAGCTACCTTCGTCAATCGATCGACTACAACCCAAATCGAGTCATAGCCTGAACGGGTCCTGGGTAATCCCGTGATAAAATCCATGCCTAGCTTATCCCACTTCCATTCGGGTATCGGCAATGGCTGTAACAATCCTGCTGGCTTCTGATGCTCTGCCTTTATGAAGGAAATATGCCCTAGAGGCAATAATAAAGTTATTATTTATTTCCTTAATTCATGATAAATGTTTATTATTCATGCTAGAATTGTATTAACAGGAAACATCATACATGTGTGAATACATAGACAAACAGAGTGTCACTAGTATGCCTCTACTTGACTAGCTCATTAATCAAAGATGGTTATGTTTCCTAGCCATAAACAAAGAGTTGTTATTTGATTAACGAGATCACATCATTAGTTGAATGATCTGATTGACATGACCCATTCCATTAGCATAGCACCCGATCGTTTAGTATGTTGCTATTGCTTTTATCCATGACTTATACATGTTCCTTTAACTATGAGATTATGCAACTCCCGTTTACCGTAGGAACACTTTGTGTGCTACCAAACATCACAACGTAACTGGGTGATTATAAAGGTGCTCTACAGGTGTCTCCGAAGGTACATATTGGGTTGACATATTTCGAGATTAGGATTTGTCACTCCGATTGTCGGAGAGGTATCTCTGGGCCCTCTCGGTAATGCACATCACATAAGCCTTGCAAGCATTGCAACTAATGTGTTAGTTGTGAGATGATGTATTATGGAACGAGTAAAGAGACTTGCCGGTAACGAGATTGAACTAGGTATTGGATACCAACGATCGAATCTCGGGCAAGTAACATACCGATGACAAAGGGAACAACGTATGTTGTTATGCGGTCTGACCGATAAAGATCTTCGTAGAATATGTAGGAGCCAATATGGGCATCCAGGTCCCGCTATTGGTTATTGACCGGAGACGTGTCTCGGTCATGTCTACATTGTTCTCGAACCGTAGGGTCCGCACGCTTAACGTTACGATGACAGTTATTATGAGTTTATGCATTTTGATGTACCGAAGGAGTTCGGAGTCCCGGATGTGATCACGGACGTGACGAGGAGTCTCGAAATGGTCGAGACATAAAGAATGATATATTGGAAGCCTATGTTTGGACATCGGATGCATTCCAGGTGAAATCAGGATTTTACCGGAATACCGGGAGGGTTACCGGAACCCCCCGGGAGCATAATGGGCCAACATGGGCCTTGGAGGAGAGGTGAGAGGGCTGCCCTAGGGGCTGCGCGCCTCCTCCCTTCCCCTAGTCCTATTAGGACTAGGAGAGGTGGGCTCCCCCTCTCTCTCTCTCCCCCTTGGAGAATCCTAGTCCAACTAGGATTGGGGGGGGGGGGGAATCCTACTCCCAGAGGGAGTAGGACTCTCCTGGTGCGCCTAGCTTGGCCGGCCAGCCCCTCCCCCTTGGCTCCTTTATATACGGGGGCAGGGGGCACCCCAAAGACACACAAGTTGATCTACGGATCGTTCCTTAGCCGTGTGCGGTGCCCCCTTCCACCAAATTCCACCTCGATCATATCGTTGCAGTGCTTAGGCGAAGCCCTGCGCCGGTAACACATCAAGATCGTCACCACGCCGTCGTGCTGACGGAACTCTTCCTCGACACTTTGCTGGATCAGAGCCCGGGGATCGTCATCGAGCTGAACGTGTGCCAAGAACTCAGAGGTGCCGGAGTAACGGTGCTGTGATCGGTTGGATCGCGAGGAGAACGTACGACTACTTCCTCTACGTTATGTCAACGCTTCTGCTTCAATCTACAAGGGTACGTAGACAACACTCTCCCCTCTCGTTGCTATGCATCACCATGATCTTGCGTGTGCGTAGGAAATTTTTTGAAATTACTACGTTCCCCAACACTTTACTCTCTGACATACATCACAAACTGCTACGTACTCCGCAATATCCTTCTTCATTCTGGTCCACCAGAAAGTATCCTTCAAATCCAAATACATCTTAGTATTACCTAGGTGAATCGAATATGGTGAATCATGGGCCTTTTGCAGAATTAACTTCCTGGTCTCTGGATCATTTGGCACATAAACTCGGTCTTCAAACCATAGGGTATCGTGCTCCTCCTCACGAAATCCTTTAGCCTTCCCTTTGCTCATTTTCTCCTTTATAGAGACAATCTCCTTGTCAGTCTTCTGAGCTTCTCTGATCCTATCCATCAAGGTAGACTGAGTCTCCAATGCTGCTACATAGCCTCTCGGAACTATCTCCAAACATAGCTCATGAAGGTCCTCAGCTAACTCCTTCGGTAATTCTCCCGTCATTAGTGTATTGACATGGCTCTTATAGCTCAATGCATCAACTACTACATTAGCCTTTCCAGGATGATAATGCAATCTCATATGATAATCATTGATGAGCTCCAACCATCTCCTTTGTCTGAGATTTAATTCCTTCTACGTGAAAATGTACTTCAAACTCTTGTGATCCGTGTACACCTCACAATGGTTTCCAATGAGGAAATGTCTCCAAGTTTTTAACGCATGCACTACGGCTGCTAACTCCAAATCATGGGTGGCATAATTTAGCTCATGGGGTTTCAGTTGTCGTGAATCATACGAAACAACTCTTCCTTCCTGCATAAGCACTGCTCCAAGTCCTCGACGTGAAGCGTCGCAATACACCTCATAATCTTTGTTCTGATCTGGCAGAATCAACAATGGTGAGGTAACCAAACTTTTCTTCAACTCCTAGAAACTGGCCTCACATTCCTCAGTCCATATGAACTTGGTATCCTTCTTCAATTGCAATCTTCGACAAATTCTCAATAAATTTCCGGTCGTATCCTGCGAGTCCAAGGAAACTCCGGATCCCTCCAACTGTTGTTGGTGCTTCCCAATTTGTCCATACTTGCTCTTGCGGTTTTCAATCTGCTGCTACTTCCCTTCAATCATAAGAGCATGATCTACCAACTCCTGGTAGTTGTTGAAGCTTGCTACTATCAACTGCATGCTCAGCTCATCATTCAGTCCTTCCAGACACTTCTCCTGCTTAGCTGCATCCGTAGCAACATCATCTGGATCATAACATGCTAGCTTACTAAAATCATCCACATACTGGCCAACTGTGCGTCCTCCTTGGCGCAAGTTGCCAAACTCACGCTTCTTCATGGCCATAGCTCCTGCTGAAACATGGGTAGTACGGAAAGCTTTCTCAAACTGATCCCATGTGACAGTGTCCACAGGGTAAGTGGCTGTGAAATTCTCCCACCATGCTGTTGCGGGTCCTTCAAGCTGATGTGCGGCAAATTTCACTTTTTCCGCATCTGTGCATCCTGCTGTGGTCAACTCCCTCCTTGTCTTACGGAGCAAATCTTCGGAAACAATCGGCTCGGTGCTACTGGAGAACACCGGCGGATTTAGCCTAAGAAAACGGGTTAAGTGATCAACAGGTGGTGGTGGTGGTGGTGGGTTGTTGTTGTTGCTCCCCTGGTTCTGATTCTGGACTAGCAACTGCATCAAAGCATTCTGCTGCTGGATCAACTGGGTGAGCTCCGGTGGGAAAGCAAATCCATTGTCACGTCTCGGAGGCATCTCAGGTTTAGAAAAGATGAGAATTAAGAATATAATGAGATCTAGAGAGAAAACACTACCCAAATGCACATGAGGCAAATGCACACAAAATCACTTCATTCAATCAAACAAGGCATACAATCGGTCTAGAACTATCGCGAAAAGTGCTTGAACTATGCTATATACATGGTGGAACACTACTACTGTTATGGTGGTCTACTAGAAAAACTGCTCCGATGAAGACTCCGTGATATCTGCTCCAGCTTCGTCTTCGAAGTCATCATCAGTAGGATCGGAATCAGTGTCGTCGATGATGATGTAGTTCTCCGGGAAAGTGGAATCATCATCTTCTCCTCCAGGTGCTGAATCTCCCATAAATATTTCGATCTTCTCTTTTAGGTCGCCGTTCTGTCTCACTAGAGCGACGATCTCCTCCATGTAGTCCTTGCGAGTGGCCTTCAGTTCTCCTTCTAGCTTGATAATTCTAGCCTTCGCTTTCTTCAACTCCATCATGTCTGCGCACATCTGGTTCTCCTCGAGTCGAATGTGCTGGTTTAACTCTTGGATGAAAGCTGCAATTGATCGGTCCTTCCTGGTGCTGATCATCTCCCAATGCTCATCTCGGCGCCCACAAATCTGATAGATAGTATCCTTGAGATCATTGCGTAAACTTCTCCAATGCGTCCCATGGTTATGTGAGCTGCCATGCTCTTTCCTAGGCTCCAGGTTGGTGCATCAAAGTAAAACTCTATGGGTTCCGTGACTGGCGCGAACGTTCTTCCTGGAACTTGAACTTGAATCATCCAGCGCTCCTCTTCGGGTAAAGTGGCGTTGTAGGTCTCGGTGAAGCTTGGTACTCCGATGTTCAGGTACTTAGTGACTTCCTTTAAGTGGCGTCCAAAAGGTGTATCCTCATCCGGTTGCATGAACTTATTCCTTGCATCCGCCATCCTAAAAGAGTAGAAAAGATGAGAAGTCGGATATGAGAAGAGAGTAGTGATCTAGGTCTTTAGCTTAGTGGTCGTGTCCTACAGTCAGCGTGTGCTCTCATACCATCTTGTAGCGACCAGACCTCAAACAGTCTGATCTCTATGCATCAGTGTCATCCCTGGATCCGTAATGCTGACACGCACAATACTTGAAGGATTTATAACAGAGTAGCAATCACACACTTATTACATTGAATGTCTCAAAAGAGAACTTATTACAATAAATATGGCTTAAGGCCCTCTAATAACGATAACAGCGGAAGGCTTGGAAGATAAGTGAGTCCATCAACTCCAACGGCATCACTGAGTATATAACCACGACCTAAAGGCACCTTACTCGTCGTCTGAAAAGTCTGCAACATGAAACGTTGTAGCCCGAAAACGGGTCAGCACATGGAATATGCTGGCAATGTAACACATAGAGAGTTATGAAAGAATAAGCTATACTACATGCATGTATGGTTGGTGGAAAGCTCTATGGTTACAGTTTTGCATAAAGCCAATTTTCCCTACTACAAAGAAATAATAATTTTTTAACTATCATGGTGGTTGTTAAACCTTGAGAATGGTTGACAGCATCCTCAATCCCAATTAAGCATCATCATTAAACCCAACAAAATTAATTTAAAGTAACATGATGAGATTCACATGATAATCCAAGTACTAGATACTCAAAACGTCCATAACCGGGGACACGGCTAACCATGATTAGATTATACACTCTGCAGAGGTTGCGCACTTTTCCCCACAAGACTCAATCTCCTCCGTTGGATTTCTCGCACTTCATGGTGGTTGATAAACGGATGACCGAGACATAGTCTTTCAGAAGCGCTAGCACCTTACGATCGGGTAGACCATACCACCTACATCCCCTACATCTGCTAGTCTACCACTGTAAGAGTTCACACGACTTAGTCAACTATGCTAGAGCCCATAGTAGCTTGTGGCTGCACACGGAAGTTTCTAGTATGAAAAATCTCATGATCCCTTTGAGCCTGGGTGGCGGTCCATAAAAGAAAAACAGGCAATCCTGGAATACCCAGGTACCTCAATCCACCCAGATGTGTGTTTAAGTTGCCACCTTAAATAAACCATTAATTAACAATCTCACATCTTTCATGGATATCACTCACCCAATCCACGTCTACTAGCATAGCGTGACATAAATAGCAAACGTAGAAGTAACTCCCAAAGGTTTGATAATAAAACAGGTAATAGGTACTACCTCAACTACTTCCCATCCCAAAATTTAATTAGATCCTAATCATGCAATGTTTGAGGATTGATCTAATGCAATAAAACTGGGTAGTAAAGAGGTATGATCAAAGTGTTACTTGCCTTGCTGATGATCGGCGAAACCTAGAGATTCGAAGTAACAGGTGGCGCACTCCGGATACTCTATCGCAAACAAACAAACAAACAAGCATACAATAAGTACTCATCTAATGCACAGGTAAAACTCAAATAAGAGATCTAACCAGAAAGTTCAACTTAAGAACTCTGGTTTGCAAAAAGAATCAAATCAAACGAAGCAACGAAAGTCAAACAGCGAAAGAAATAAAGTTTGTTTTACTAATCTGCACATAAGTCAAATTTTCCAGAAGCAAAAACTTGTTTAAGTTGGTTAAACGGAAAGAGGGTTTCGAGACTAAACTCCAGGCGCTTGAATCGCCTGATTCTGATAAACGAGCGAAAAGTTATACTAAAACGAAAATCGTATCAGAAATCGCGATCATAATTAATCGCGGAAAAATCCGAGAAAAAGAAAACGACGAACAGATTAACGAACGAACGTTCGTTATCGGGATCTAAACAATGAACACATTCATTAAAACGAACGAACGAGCGAACGCTCGCTAAATAAACTAAACCGAAAAAAAACCGATCTAATAAAAAAACGGAAACTAAAAAAAACCAACGAAATCGAACGATTTAAAAAAAACGGCGGCGGGGTCAACCTCGGGGTGTGGTCGGTGGCGGCGGCTCCGGCGGCAGCGGCGGCGGGCGGCGGCACGGGTCGAGGCGGCGGCGCGCGGATCGAGGCGCGGGGCGGCGGCTAGGGTTTGGGACGCGGGACGGGCTGCGGCGGCTGATGGGCATGGGTGGCTCGGGTCGGGCGGCTTATAAAGGCCCCCCGGGCGGAGTCCCGCTCGGGTACGGCCAGGAGTCGGTTCGGATTTTTTTTTAAATTAATTCCGCGCAGAAAAACTAATGAAAGAAATACTAAACGGACTTTAAAAATCCTGAAATAAATTTTCCCAGACTTCTAAAATCAAGCCGGACAAAGTGAACATTTATTTGGGGCGTAAATGCAATTTTGAAAAACGCACATTTTTCCTAAATTCAAATAAAATAGCGAAAAACTCCGAAATAAAAACTTATTTGATTTTATTATTAAATCCTCAATATTTCTTTATTTTGGGAAAGTCATTTTATTCCCTCTCTCATATTTTTGTAATAGAAATAATTGAAGGTAAAATAATTAAAATCAAATGATGCTATTCTCAAAATTTGAGAAAACTCAAATATGAAAATAACGAAATCCCCAACTCTCTCTGTGGGTCCTTGAGTTGCATAGAATTCCTAGGATCAAAGCCAAAAGCAAATAAAATATGATATGCAATGATGATCTAATGTATAACATTCAGGGGCTCACGACCAGGTCAGCGGAAGAAGCCTTTTAAAGGCAACAGAGATGGACCATCCAGCCTAAACAAGATTCTAGACAAACTATGTCAGATTCATGCCACCCACGATAAACCTGCAAATCATACCCATAGAGAATGTTGGGTCTTCAAGCAGGCCGGTAAGCTAAACACCGAACACAAGGGGAGGGAGACACCAAGTGAAGATGAGGATGAGCCTTGCCAGCAAAGCAGTGGAGGACAGAAAAAATTCCCGCCAGAGGTCAAAACGGTGAACATGATCCATGTGACGAAGAGGAGAAGCAAACATGCACTCCGAAACACACGAGCCGTAGTGCCCGTCACCCGTAAGCCCAACCCTTGGTTGGCCCGCCCGGTCACTTTTGATCGCAGGGATCACCGGACACACATCCGGCACGAAGGATTGGCTGCCTTGATGTTAGACCCAACAATAAATGGATACCATCTCACACGAGTCCTTTTGGACGGCGACAGTAGTCTAAATCTGATATATTAGGACACAGTCCGCAAAATGGGGATAGACCCGACAAAAGTCAGCCACAGTAATACTACCTTCAAGGGAGTAATACCAGGCCCAGAGGCCCGCTCCACGGGCTCTCTAATACTAGAAGTCATATTCGGTTCACCCGAGAACTACCGAAGTGAAAAGTTACACTTCGACATCGCTCCATTCCGAAGCGGCTATCAAGCACTACTCGGACGAACAGCCTTCGCTCGTTTCAACGCTATACCGCATTATGCTTCTCTTATGCTTAAGATGCCCGGTTCGCGTGGCACCATGACAGTTAAGGGAAATATTGAGTGTTCTTTTCGCGCGGAAGAACGTGCGGCTGCTTTAACAGCCGAACACTAGACGGCCTCACCAACCAGAACAAATGACCAGTCGTTAAGACCACGGACATGGTTAGACGAGTCCGGCCCCTCACTAGTGTCGGATCACGGGTTCCGGCAAACCCTTAAGGTTCGAAGTCTGGGTGCGCGCGGAGACCGTGCCCTCTACCTCTCCATCTCGCAAGGATCTAAACTACCAAAGGAACAACACAACAGACACAAGATTTATACTGGTTCGGGCCACCGATGCGGTGTAATACCCTACTCCAGTGTGATGGGTGGATTGCCTCTTGGGCTGATGAGGAAGAACAGTACAAGGAAGAACAGCCTCGCGAGGGTCTGTTCTTGGCTAGGGGATGAACTGTTGGAGGAGTTCGATCGCCCTTCTCTCTCTCTCTCTCTATGTTTGCCTCTAGATACTGAATCAGGTCTCCATCTCGTCCTCCTACCCTGGGGGTGGCTGGTCCTATTTATAGGCAAACGCCCTGGGCCTCTTCCCAAATATTGAGCGGGAAGGGCGCCAACAATTGGCCAATTTGAAGGGGAACATCTGGTACACTTATCCTGACTAAAGTTGGTCTTCGCCTGCCAAAGGCCTTGTGGTGACGCCGTCCTGGGCTCCATGGTGACCTCCTTCCCACCATTGGACTGGTCTTGGCCTCGCCTGCGCTTGCCCCCTTTGCACCAAAGAGGAAAGGGAGACGCTGCGCGGGCTGGCGCCCGCCTGGCACCCTTGGTCGTCATGGCTTGCGTCATGGGCACCTCGTGAGGTACCCGCCTTGATCTCTCCGCCTCCTCGCGAGCCAGCCTAAGGAGGCCGTGCTTGAGGAAGCGCCGTGTCGTCCGCCTCGCGAGGCTTGGCCCCTCGCGAGGGTCTTGAGCCTTGTGTTGATGAAGATGGGCCATGCTGGGCCCCCATTTGAGCCACGCCGCAGGCCGCAGGCAGGCAAGTCTGGGGACCCCCATTCCCAGAACGCCGACAGTACCCCCGGGCCCAAGGCGCGCACGGACTTGTCCGTGCCGAGAGGCGAAAGGGCAAGGGCGGAGCGCCGCAGGCCCTAACAGCTTGCGGCCTTGGGCGCCGCGTGGCGGTTGATTGGACATGGGCGTTTTTGCGACTGCGCGGGATACTAAAGGCGTGGCATCTGCTCGGGTTTTGTTCTTCTCCTTCGCTGCTCAGATCCCCTTTCTTTCTCCAAGCTTCCAGATCTGCTCCACCTGCTCGACCCAGGTAGCCATGGCGCCTTGCCGGGCCACGGCCGAAGCTTGGTTCTCGCCTGCTTTGGACTCGCCCAACATGTCGGGGGCTAGCCTCGCCCTACTGCGCCGGATGGCCGTGGCGCAGGGCATTGACGGGGCGCAGATGTTCAAGGTCGGCTCCGATGCCCCTGAAGGCCAAGGGAGCACCTTCTATCCTTTCTTCGTGAGCTCCATTACGGCGGGCCTGGTGCCCCCTTTCTCTGAGTTCTTCCTCGCCGTCCTCCGGCATTACAAATTGCAAGCTTTGCATCTCCACCCCAACTCCGTCCTTCTCCTGGCGATCTTCGCCTACTACTGCGAGGCGCATGTGGGGGTGCAGCCTTCAGTGGCCTTGCTGCGCCACTACTTCTACCTCCGGACCTCCAAAGGTTCCCTTCTGCGTGCGCGGGCTTCGTCGCGTGCGGCAGCTCCATGGCCATCTCGAATCCGGGGAAGAGGATTGAGGGCTTCCGGAGCAAGTGGGTATTGGTTGACGCCGGGCGCGTCCACCCTCGGCTGGCCCTTCCCACGGAGCCGCCCGTGAGCTCGAGCGACTAGTGCCAAGCGGAGCTCAAGGATCCCCGCGTGAAGCCGATGCTGGCGGAGATGGACGCCGATCTGAAGCCAACCAACATGGCGACGGCGAAGCTGACCGGGGCGTCGTTGTTGAGGGAGTTCCTGGAGCATCAGCTGGCTCTGCTTCGGCAGTACTCTCCCCCTATGTGGAGGCCTCACCCGAGCCCCGCAGCCATGGGCGAAGAGGACGTGACTGCGGTCCTCCAATCCCTGGTTGGGGGCGTGGTGGCAAGGCTGGAGGGCGCACCTTCGCTCCTTTTCCTCCGCGACGATTGGGAGCAAGCGGTGGAGTCCATGCCCGTCTTCAAACGGGACGGGCTCGTGCCCATGGTGGCTCCCAAGGAACTGGTGGATGTGTCTTCGGGCGACTCCAGCGGAGGAGCGGGCGAGGAGGAGAGGGAGGGAGGTCGCGACTCCGAGGCGACTGACGAAGAGTCTAGGGCTCCCCCACTCCAGCGCAAGCATCGCGCTCTCCGCCTTTCACTGAGCGATGATGACGATGACGACGACGTGCTGGGGAGCGGGAGCTCACCCCTGGTCCCGAAGAAGGGCAGGACCGGGTTGATTCCCCGCGGGTCCGCCTTGACTCCGGGGCGAACCGCTGATGCGCCTTCTGCTTCCGAGGTCGACCCCTCCAGCCGGCTCTCCGGCTTCAAGTTTGGCAGGAGACCGCTGGAGCTTTCTGGTGATGACCTGTAAGTGCTTGATCCTTGATCCCTGGTTTCTTGTTCCACTGACGAGGCTTGACGATTACTTCTCCTGAGCAGGCTGGCGCCCGCGGCGAAGAAGCTGAAGGGAGCTCCTGAGGCCCCAGCTGTGGCGACACCTCCACCTGCAGGGGAGGGCGACCGCGACGCACGGGCTTCTCCTGCCCACTCGTCCTTGCGGGGCTTGGCTGATCTGGCTGGGGCCGCAGCCCCCATGGCTCGATCGACCCCAGAGGTGCCCTTGCCTGGTGCTGCTGCTATGGCTGGGATACTGCAGCCTCGCCGCCGCTACTTTCTCCTCCTATTCCGCCGGCCGCTGGTTCCACGACCCCTCCTGCTGCCTCGGGGCGTGCTGATGCTTCTCCGCCTTCTTCTTCCATCTTGGAGCGGGCTGTTGCTCGACTGGACCAGCTGCGACAGGATCTTCTAGGCGCCGACACTCGCCTGGTGGCCGGGCACCTGGAGCTGGCCTCGGGGTGGATTCGCTCTGACGCCTCGATTCGGGCAGCGCTGGTTCAGGCCTCGACGGCCTGTGACGAGGAGTGGGAGGCTACCCTCGAGGCGAAGGCTGCCCGTGACGCGGCCCTGGGAGAGGCGGTTGGCATCCGCGGCCGCTGCAAGGAGCTGGAGGACGAGTTGCAAGGCCTGCGGGATCAGCTTGCAGAGGAGACCCGCCTTTGCCAAGAGCAGGAGCAGGGGGTGAAAGCTCGCGAGGCGGCGCTCGAGGACCGGGAGGCGAAGCTCAGGAAGCGCCGCAGCCACCTAGGCGCGTTGAAGAATGAGCTGGAGACGACGAAGGCCGAGCTGGACGCCGAGGCCCGGGTCCTCGCCGAGGATCGCGTGGCCTTCGCGGACATGGAGAAGGATGCTCGTGCTTCATTGAAGACGCTTTACGAGAGTAGCCTGGATAGCCCGCTGGCTGGTGACGGGGACGGCCCCGCCAAACTGCTTCCCTTCTTGGTGAAGGATCTTGGAGATGTCGCCCTTGGACTCACCCCCACGGCTGAGGCCGAGGCGCGAGTCCTGTCTTCTGCCGCGCTGAAGCGGGTCTTCGCCCATGTCTACCTTCGCGATCCCAGCGCCGACCTAGACAACCTGCTAGAGCCGGTGAGCGGCGAGGGCGCCGCTGCTGCTGTCGAGGCCGTGAAGGGGCGCGCAGAGGCGCTGCTAGGGAAGTTCCGGGCCTTCAGCACCAAGCCGAAGCGAGGCACTGCCGGCCCCACTACCCCACAAGGCGAAGCTACTCCTCGCGACTCCGCTGCCGACAAGTGACTCCGCTATCGTTCCTGTCCTTCTTTCG
This sequence comes from Aegilops umbellulata, assembly GCA_032464435.1. Lineage (NCBI taxonomy): Eukaryota > Viridiplantae > Streptophyta > Magnoliopsida > Poales > Poaceae > Aegilops > Aegilops umbellulata. The sequence continues at coordinate 383,109,298 of CP136054.1, forward strand.
ATTCCTGCACATGCACGACGCCTCGGGGAGGCATTTAAATTTGCGTTTGGTACCAAGGCGACAGTATGGGTTGTAATATTTACTTTTAAGTTCCTTGAATTTTATGTTCCCCTTTCCTACTTGCTTATGTTCTACGCCGGCAGAGCCCGGCCACGTGCATGCCTCACCCAGCATCAGCCCTGACCGGAAACCAGGACGGGACCAAAGGAATGAGGGGCCACGTGACAAGTTAGGCTCTTGAGTCGCGATGCTCAAGAGTCCCCCTTGGCGCACGAACAACAAGTAGGGAAGCGCGATGTAGGTGCGTTTCCGTTCTACGTCTGCAGAGCCCGACCCCGCACGTACCTCACCCAGCATAGCCTTTCGGAACTAAGGAGTGATGGGCTACGGAGCCAGTTAGGCTCCTAAGTCGCGATGCTCAGGAGTCCCCCTTGACGTGCAAACGGCCTTCGTACCTTGGCTCCGCTCAGGGAGAGACACGCGACGAACCAGGCCCGAGGGTCCTGGCTGGGGCGTACGGCTGGGCGTGACCCAGTCGTAGCCCCCGTGCCCAGCCCCCTCGCGCGGCGCTCCCGGGGGGAGGCGTTGCGATGAGGCCGGCCACTGAGCTCGGGGCTCCCTCAAGTTAATGCGGCCCGGAGGCCAACCTCAGTTGTTTATCACTAGCGCGGAGCATAGCGCTTCCGTATGTGTACGGGCATAGCCGCTCCTCGGCAGTGTCGTCAGCCAGCGCGGAGCATGGTGCTTCCACTGGTATGTGGGAGGGGGCTCCCCTCCGGGAGGAGCCCCCGGGGCGTGTACAGCCCCGCCCTGACACATGGCTGGCACGGTAGAGCTAGGTGAGGTGTATCTGGGAACCCGTGAGCCAGCACGGGACTCACGAGGCCCTACCTCTAGGCGGGTTGCGCCTGGCACTAGGCCGTATCTTGAGATGTGTTCCTGCAAAATCTGGTTAGATGCCGGCACTGTACGTCCTCGGGTCCCGACCCTCGAGCTTGTCTCAGCCGTCGCTGGTATGCCAGGTCGCGATGCCGTGGACAAGGCCAGAGGGTGAGGGTTGGAGAGCCAGTAAGAGCCCTGAGTCGCGATGCTCAGGCGCCCCCCTTTAACGTGCAAGTGGTCGACATGAAGAAGAAAAGGTGCCGTGGACGGCATCAAGTAATCAAGCATGATGCATAATTGGAAATAAACGCGGAAGGGATACATGCCGCTGGGCCTAGCCCGAGTGGCCTGGGGATGATGCAGCCCGAGGGGCGCCCCCAGCAAAGCAAGCTAGCGACTGAAAAGATAAAAAGGGATACATGCCACAGGGACGGACCCACGCGGCCTGGGAATGACGCAACCCTGGGAGGGCGCTCCCAGCTGGGAATGAAACTTGAAAGATGTCACCTGAAGATGTCGTCAGTGCTGTGGCGTTGGTGCAGCAGACTCGGTGGGCTGCAGAAGCCGATCCTCACGAGCCCCCAGGACTAGGGGCCTCGGGAGGCTCCGGGGGCACTGGTGGCTCCTCGTGAGCATCCTCCATCTCCTCCAGGGCCGTGGAGCGCCCGTCTTCTTGCGCCTCCAAGACGCTCCTCATGAGGCGCTGGTACGCCGCAGCCACGCTCGGCAGGCCATAGGGCATGCGAACTTAGCTGTGGGGTGGTCCTCCGCAGCGCCCCACTTGTGAGGGCTAGAGGCGCTCCGCCGTGGTGATCTGATTGAGCCCTGGTACGTCGACACAGACGCACAGCCCACCATCCTCGCCTGGATGGGGAGCCACAGCTGGTGGGCGACGGCAACCTCTTATGATCCTTGACTCATGTAGTTCTTGAATGGCCTTCCTAACAAACTCCTGCTGGTCTGACCTTCTTTCCCTGGCTTCCTTTCGAGGGAAACGTGCCTCGAAGCACGCCTCCACATGGTGCCCCAGCGCCTCCCTCGTGACCTTGGCGAGGTCGGTGACCCTCCAGGTGAGAGCCCCCGAGCCCTGCCTGAGGAGGGCGCCGGGCGCACTTTCCTATGCGATTGAAGGAGGATCCCCCTAGGCAGACGCGGGCCTTCAAGGGCCTGCCTCCTGAGGGGCTGAGCCTGACGTTGTCTTCTTCTTCTTGGGGGTGGTCTCAGGAAGCCTCCTGCTTCCGCGATCTGGGTCTTCTAGTGACGTAGCCTGAAAGGCTCGCTCCAGGGTACACACTGCATCCTTCTCTTGACAGGGCACTGTGATGACACCGCTGCTTCCTGGCATCTTGAGGACGTTGTAGCCATGGTGAGTCACGACCATGAACTTGGCCAGCGCCGGGTACCCGAGGATGGCGTGGTACGGCAGGCGGATGTGGGCGACGTCAAAGTCGATGAGCTCGGTGTGGTAGTTGTTGCGGGCCCCGAAGGTGACTGGGAGCCGGACCTGCCCGATCGGGACTGTGGAACCATCGGTGACCCCCGAGAAGGGCATGGTTGGCTGAAGCTGGTCATAGGGTACTTGGAGGCTGTTGAATGTTTTCACGGACAAGACATTGAGCCCTGCCCCTCCGTCGATGAGGGTCCTGGTGACCAGAACGTTGCTGATGACTGGGGAACAAAGCATTGGGAGGACTCCGGCTGTGGCCGCTCACTTGAGCTGGTCTGCTGAGCTGAACGTGATGACGCATGGCGACCACTTGAGGGGACACGTTGCTTCGAGCTTGGGAAGAACTGCATTCACTTCACGAGCAAACTGCTTGAAGATACGTTGTGAGGCTGGGGCTTGAGCTCCGCCCAGGATGCAGGCGATTGCGCGAGGCTCTTGGAAGCCCCCAGCCCCCTCGTCTTGGTGGCGGTCTTCATTCCTTCTTGGCCGAGGCGGCAACGGCGGCAGGCCTGGGTTGCCATGAGGGCGATCCTCACGAGGCTGGTCCCTCCAGTCCCCCTCGCGAGGCGGGTCACGCCAGCGGTCCTCGCGAGGTTGGTCATGCCAGCCTTGACGTGGGCCACGATCTTCCCAGCGTCCCGGGTCCCTTCCTCCTCCTCGGCCGTAGCCCCAGTCAGCACGGTTAGGGCGTCGGCCGACTCTTCCTTCTCGCACGGCGCGGAGTTCTTGGCATTCATTGGTGTTGTGGGTCTGGAGGTCGTGGTACATGTAGTACCGGCTGCCCCTAGAGGATTCGGGCAGATCCTTGCCCCGCTTGGTGTCCGGCTCTGCCGCGAGCACGGCAGCCCCCTTGCGCTTCACGTCCTTGGCCTTGGGCTTCTTCTCTTCTGGGTCTGCGGCAGGCAGCTCGAGGAGGGAGAGGCGTCCCTCCTCAGCTCTGGCGCACTTGGTCGCCAGGTTGAACAGCTCTAGGGAGGTGCAGAGGTCTTCGTGCATCGCCAACTCCTCCTTCATCTTGACGTCGCGCACGCCATCGGAGAAGGCCGAAATGATGGCTTCTTCTGACACCCTGGGGATCTTAAGGCGCGCATTGTTGAAGCCCTGGATGTACTTTTGCAGGGTCTCCCCAGGTTGCTGCTTGATGCGGCGCATGTCGCTCACGGCGGGAGGCCGGTCGCGGGTACCTTGGAAGTTGGCGATGAAGCGGGTACGCATCTGGTCCCAGGAGGAGATCGTGCCTGGGGCTAGGTTCAGGAGCCAAGTGCGAGCACCTTCCTTCAGCGCCATGGGGAACCAGTTCGCCATGACCTTTTCGTCCCCGCTGGCAGCTTTGATTCCCAGCTCGTAAAGCTAGAAGAACTCTGTGGGATCAGTCGTGCCATCGTAGCAAGGGGGCAGGTCCGGCTTGAACTTGCCGGGCCATGAGACTCCGCGCAACTCAGCGGTGTAGGAGCGGCAGCCAGCGGTGGCCGCGAGAGGTTTTGGTTGAGGGAGAGCTTGGCCTTGCGGGTCCCCTTGTGCCGGCGCATGACAGAGCGGGTTCCGCCCAGGAGCTGCGCGCCTTGGGGCCATGGCATCTTCTTGGAAAGGAGGCGGCTGGAATGCCCCCGGGGCTTCATTGCCCATGCGGGGCGGAGTACGGTGCAGCGGTGCGGAAGGCGCGGGAGAGCCCCCTGCAGCGCGGACGAGCTCGGCGAAGCGGTCGAGCCACTCCTCGTAGACGTCGTCGACGGGGCGGTAGCGCAGGAGCTCGTTCGCCGCGATGAGCGCAGCTCGAGCCTCCAAGGGCGCACGAAGCGTGTGCAACGAAGAACCGGCCGGGGTGAGCGACGGAGTGGCGGTGCGGCCATCCCGCCGTACGGACGGGTGCTGAGAGGATGATTGCTGCTCGTTCCCCGCCGGGCCGGTGGCGGCGTTGACGGCGGGCGACGAGGAACGACGGGGACGCCCACCGACGGGGGCCGTCTGGACGGCGCGGGAAGCGATGGTGGCCCGGCGCTCGGTGCGTGCCCAACGAGCGTTAGACATGGATGCGACGGTCGGAGGAGAGTGGAGCGGTGGAAGACAGATTCCGGCGCACCCCTACCTGGCGCGCCAAATGTCGGATCACGGGTTCCGGCAGACCCTTAAGGTTTGAACTCTGGGGTGCGCGCGGAGACCGTGCCCTCTACCTCTCTATCTCGCAATGATCTAAACTACCAAAGGAAAAACACAACAGACACAGGATTTATACTGGTTCGGGCCACCAATGCGGTGTAATACCCTACTCCAGTGTGATGGGTGGATTGCCTCTTGGGCTGATGAGGAAGAACAGTACAAGGAAGAACAGCCTCGCGAGGGTCTATTCTTGGCTAGGGGATGAACTGTTGGAGGAGTTCGATCGCCCTTCTCTCTCTCTATGTTGGCCTCTAGATACTGAATCAGGTCTCCATCTCGTCCTCCTACCCTGGGGGTGGCTGGTCCTATTTATAGGCAAACGCCCTGGGCCTCTTCCCAAATATTGAGCGGGAAGGGCGCCAACAATTGGCCAATTTGAGGGGGAACATCTGGTACACTTATCCTGACTAAAGTTGGTCTTCACCTGCCAAAGGCCCTGTGGTGACGCCGTCATGGGCTCCATGGTGACCTCCTTCCCACCGTTGGACTGGTCTTGGTCTCATTGCATCGAAATGGTTGCCTTTGCTTGATCCTCTCGCCTGCGCTTGCCCCCTTTGCACCAAAGAGGAAAGGGAGACGCTGCGCGGGCTGGCGGCCGCCTGGCACCCTTGGTCGTCATGGCTTGCGTCATGGGCACCTCGTGAGGTACCCGCCTTGATCTCTCCACCTCCTCGCGAGCCAGCCTAAGGAGGCCGTGCTTGAGGAAGCGTCGTGTCGTCCGCCTCGCGAGGCTTGGCCCCTCGCGAGGGTCTTGAGCCTTGTGTTGATGAAGATGGGCCACGCTAGGGCCCCATTTGAGCCACGCCGCAGGCCGCAGGCAGGCAAGTCTGGGGACCCCCGTTCCCAGAACGCCGACAACTAGATATACTTGAGATAGGTTTGGTGGTTATACCCGTATAGACGGTACCAGGGGCTCCCCGCGTGTAAACATGGCTAGTTCGGCTCAACTTTACTTATCTTAAATTTTCAATGGTTCATTTAGAATAACCAATTTTCTGCACGACAACTTTCAACTAAGTTCCTCTCTTTTACAGATGACAATCATGCTACACCCGTTCAAGATACGGCACAACGGAGACAGAGGCGAAGACATGCAGCAGGGACCCGCTCAAAGGTTTCTTTTTAGATTAAGACCCTGCGTAAACCTTTTTTACTCTCTCTTGTTGTTCACATCCTCCGGATTCTCAGTACAACTGAGAAGAATGCTGACGTTATTGGCATGTGGCCACGTCAGAATATTGCACGTACCTGGACACTCGGGGTTCATTATCAAGGGCATTGTTCAGCCCGGCATATCTTATAAAGATCGAATACCTTAGGGAGTGTTTGGCATCGCGAGTTTGGCCTTATATGCATCAGCTCCGAATCATGTCTTTGGTCAAATGTTAGGTTTTGCCCGGCTCCTATGTTTTGCTGCCTTACATTCCGCTCTATCGGCTAAGGTGGCACCAGGAGAACTACTGCGATTGTGCCCTGGTTCATCCGAACGAGCACCTCAGTAGAGAAAGCCGAAAACTGAATGTCATGATAAAGCACGAGACTGGTCAACCACTCAATGACCTAGCGGAATCTTCGGGATTCCTCCGCATTAACAAAGGGCCGTTTCCCGGCCAGGCATGTATGTGCCCCGTATATGGACGAGCGCGGAGCCACCAGGGGCTATATAGTAGCCCCACCGTCAAACTCCTATGGCTAAGTGAAAGTGTTAAAGCAATATAGTCCGATTGCCTCGTTCGCTGCGCTATCACCTCCTTAATGGACCAAGACGTTGGATCAAGTGTGAACACGCGTTTTCTGCGAACACCCCCGCATTATATGCGTGGGGGCTGAAGCCGACGACTGCAAACTTTCAGGTTATATACATATATACATAAACGACCGCACAGGAGGCATCATAATACTTTCAGGCAAAAGTATAAACACAGCCTTTATAATTCAATAAAACATTGTTTTTACAATGGGAATACATGTCACTAGAACATAATATTCTTCGAGCACTGAGCTTCTATTGAGCGAGCGCCTTCAAGGACTTCTTCAAAGTAGTGCTCGGTAGCTACTCGGCCGACGGCCGAACCATGGGTTGCAATAGCGGTGGCCTCCATGTCTGCCCAGTATGTCTTCACACGGGCAAGTGCCATCCGCGCACCCTCTATGCACGCCGACCTCTTCATAGCGTCGATATGCGGCACAACACCAAAGAACTGTTGCACAAAACCAAAATAACTATTCGGCCGTGGCCCTCTCGGCCACAGATGATCCACAACAGACCCCATTGCAAGCACGAACAACCTATGGAGCTCGACCCACTCGGTGATTCGCTCATTTAACAGCAGCGAACATGCTGGACCACTGAACTGTGACCAGAACAGCTTTTCCACTTCATGATCTTTTTGATCCTTGAAGTATTCGGCCGCATCAGCAGCACTGGCTGCTAGATCCGCATATGCGTCCCCAGAACTCCACAGTTTATCTAGAGGGGCATATTTCGGATCTTCGAACTTCGTCCGCAACAATAAGGGCTTCCCAGCCGCGATATCTCCAGCTTGACGCAGCTCCTCCTTCGATGCTCTGATCTTAGAGCGGGCTTCCTTGGCTGCTACCATGGCCTTCTCCAGCTCCGTCGCCTTCGCTCGGTTTTCCTTTTCAAGTAGCTCGTAACGGTCGGCGGCGTCTTTCAACTCAACGGCCATCTTGGCCATTTTTTCCTTGCTCTGGCAATGGGTGGCCTGTTCGTCCCTCAGCTCTTCGGCCGCCATTAGAGCGGCCGCATCACTATTCCTGGCTTGTTCTTTGGCTCGGGCAAGCTCCGCCCGAAGGGTCTCCACGACCACAGCTCCATCTGCAGTCACAACATATTAAATATACTCGCATTATGATCCTCTTACTACGTGTTGATCATCGGACGATTCACATACCCTATGCCTCGTCAAGCCGCTTGTTGACAAGCACGATGTCGGTATCTGCCGCATCAAGTTGCCGCTTCAGCTTGGCAAACTCACCAGCCCGGCTAGCCACCGGACCTCCCGCCACCTGCATATGAAGGCGGCCTGGTTATTACCTGGGACTATGATCCTTTGTTTGCCGCCGTTCTCGACGGCAACCAGAGTCTCAGGGGCTACTATCTGCACAAGGCACACCTAACGTGTGCGGTACCGTCAAAAACATACATTGTTTCACGTACCTCAAAGCCTTTCAGCAGACTCATAAAAGCTTCATGCAACCCGCTTTCGGCGGAAGAAATCCTCTCAATCACCATACCCATTAGCGTACGATGCGCTTCTGAGATAGTCGCTTGCCCTAGCAGATCCTTCAGTGCATCCAACCGCATACCGAACGGTGCCGGACTCTTCCGGTTGCTCTCTTCAAGAGCCGGATACTGAGGACTTCGGGTGGCCAAAGGGTTACCCTTTGGCCTTGCCGGATCAGGAGAAGCCCTCCGCGATGACACTTCAGGGTCGCCCGCCTCGTGAGGCGGGGTGGCAGGGGGAGGTGTTTTGCTCTCCATCATCTCTGGAAGAAGATCCCCCGAAGACGAACTCTGTCGAGAAGGGCTACGATCCGAACTACAAGATAAATGCTTCAGTTATTGTCCTCAGAAGTAAGGCAGCATATTTGTACCATTAAGTACCTTTTTACTTACAGCTCGGTGGAGGGTTGATCCCCTTGTGGGCACTGTGCGGCAAGGGTGCCCCCCTGGGCAGGACCCTCTGAGGAAGATTTCTTCCCCTGTTTGGAAACCATTGTTTCTAGGTCTTCAGAGGCAGTCCTCTTCCTTCCTTGGGGAGAGGGATTTTTGGATTCTTCTTCCCGGCTATCCTCCTTCGCGGAGGCGCTAACTCCCCCGGTTTGGATAAACAGTGAGCGAGATCCGCTTTCATCCTCTTTATTCCCCCCTTTATCTTCCCCTGAGGGCGCTTGATAAGGCGCAAGCTCCAGCATCCTAGCTAGTACAGGATCCGGTGAGACCTCAGGGAGGGGGGGCGGACACCTGATCATCTTCTCCTTTGCTACCAATCCTGGTCAAAGAGCGACTTTTCAGAATGATGTTGTGATAAACAAAAAAGAAACATGTTCGGCTGCGAGACTACTTACTTGGGTATCTGGACGATTGCAGCCCAGACACGCATCCTCGGTGGTGTCCGGACACCTTATTTGTGGTCCGAAGAACAACTTGTACATCTCCTCGAGCGTCATGCCGAGGAAGTGCTGAATAGCTCGTGGTCCTTCTGGGTTAAACTCCCACATACGGAGAGGTCGACGTTTGCAGGGCAGGGCTCGACGAACTAACATGATTTGCATTACCGTGGCCAGACTAACATCTCTCTCGAGGAGATCTCGGATGCGGCTCTGCAATGTCGACACGTCCTTTGCTGGCCCCCAGTCCAGCCCCTTGTTGATCCATGACATCAGTCGTGGCGGGGGGCCCGAGCGAAAGGTAGGGGCGGCCACCCATTTTATAACCCGGGGAGCTATGATATAAAATCACTCTCGTTGCCATAAGCTGGACTCCTCCTGGAAGGAACCCTCTGGCCATGGGGCATTGGCACTTTTGCTTATTACGGCACCTCCGCACTCTGCGTGTGGCCCCTCGATCATCTTCGACTCCACATTGAAAGTCTTGAGCCACAGGCCGAAGCGAGGGGTAATGCGGAGGAAGGCCTCACATACGACGATGAACGACGAAATATGAAGGATTGATTCCGGGGCCAGGTCATGGAAATCCAGCCCGTAATAGTACATGAGCCCCCTGACAAAAGGATCTAAAGCAGGCCTACCCTCGGAGGAAGTGAGATATGAATACAACGCTCTCGCCGGGTTCGGGAGTGGAAATGATCTTCCATTGAGTGGGCAGCCTGTGCGAGATCTCGCCGGTCAGAAACCTGGCCTCTCTTAGCTTCTTGACGTCTTCCTCTGTGACAGAGGAAGGCATCCACCAACCTTGAAGACTGGATCCGTACATGGTTGAAGGTCCGAAGCGCCTGACCTGAGCCTTGGGTGTTGGAACTTGAGGTGGGGGAAGGATTCGATTGAGCACAAGAAGAAAAAAGGACAGGCCTTGGCCTCTTTATAAAGGGGATGAATATCAAGCATCCTCCGCGTGGCCGTTTGGGACTTGCCTAGAATTGAGGAGTCATACCAACGGGCACGATTGGGTTACCCACATCCGTATTGATGAGAATCCCGTAATAAGGGGGACACGATCTCTGCTTCGACAAGACGTGCCAAATAAATCGCCTCGCAAAACGTGCAGTGCCAGGCTGATTGAGGAAGACGGTTCGTCATGACCAGACCGTGGTGATACGTCACATTATGAAAAACGGTCGGCAGATTAGATGTGTGGAAATATTATTCTCTCTACGGTGGTATGTGGAACTTGTTTTGCAGAGCCGGACACTATGCTTGTGTTCAAAATCTTCTATGGAATATTCGGAGGAGGAACCCGCCTTGCAATGCCGAAGACAAACTGCGCGCCAGACCCGTCATCATTGAAACCTGGTTCAGGGGCTACTGAGGGAGTCCTGGATTAGGGGGTATCCGGACAGCCGGACTATATCCTTTGGCCGGATTGTTGGACTATGAAGATACAAGATTGAAGACTTCGTCCCGTGTCCGGATGGGACTCTCCTTGGCGTGGAAGGCAAGCTTGGCAATACGGACGTGTAGATCTCCTTCCTTGTAACCGACTCTGTGTAACCCTAGCCCCCTCCGGTGTCTATATAAACCGGAGGGTTTAGTCTGTAGGACAACAACAATCATACCATAGGCTAGCTTCTAGGGTTTAGCCTCTACGATCTCGTGGTAGATCAACTCTTGTAATACTCATATCATCAAAATCAATCAAGCAGGAAGTAGGGTATTGCCTCCATCGAGAGGGCCCAAACCTGGGTAAACATCGTGTCCCCCGCCTCCTATTACCATCCGCCTTAGACGGATAGTTCGGGACCCCCTACCCGAGATCCGCCGGTTTTGACACCGACAGGGCCCACGAGGCAGGGGGCGCACCCAGGGGGCGGGCGCGCCCTCCACTCTCGTGGACAGGTGGAGGCCCCCTGACGTGGATTCTTCTTCTGGTATTTTTATATTTTCCAAAAATAAGTTCCGTGGAGTTTCAGGTCATTCCGAGAACGTTTGTTTCTGCACATAAATAACACCATGGCAATTCCACTGAAAACGGCGTCAGTCCCGGTTAGTTCCATTCAAATCATGCAAGTTAGAGTCCAAAACAAGGGCAAAAGTGTTTGGAAAAGTAGATACGACGGAGACGTATCAACTCCCCCAAGCTTAAACCTTTGCTTGTCCTCAAGCAATTCAGTTTATAAACTGAAAGTGATAAAGAAAAACTTTTACAAACTCTGTTTGCTCTTTTTGTTGTAAATATGTAAAGCAAAGATTATGACTAACCACATTCACAATAACACTTAGGTCTCATGTTTACTCATGTCAATGGCATAATCAACTAGGGAGCAATAATAATAAATCTCGGATGACAATACTTTCTCAAACAATCATAATATGATATAATAAGATGGTATCTCGCTAGCCCTTTCTGAGACCGCAAAACATAAATGCAGAGCACCTTTGAAAATCAAGGACTGACTAGAAATTGTAATTCATGGTAAAAGAGATCCAGTCATACTCATACCCAACATAATTTAATAGTAATGGATGCAAATGATAGCAGTGCTCTCCAGCTAGTGCTTTTTAATAAGAGGGTGATGACTCAATCACAAAATTAGATAGATAGGCCCTTCGCAGAGGGAAGCAGGGATTTGTAGAGGTGCCGGAGATCGATTTTAAAGCAGAGATAAATAATATTTTGAGCGGCATACTTTCATTTTCAACATAACAACCAAGAGATGGCAATATCTTCCATGCTACACACGTTATAGGCGGTTCCCAAACAGAATGGTAAAGTTCATACTCCCCCTCCACCAACAAGCATCAATTCATGGCTTGCTCGAAACAACGAGTGACTCCAACTAACAATAGTCCCAGGGGAAGTTTTGTTTGCAATTATTTTGATTTAGTTTGCATAAAGCATGGGACTGGGCATCCCGGTGACCAGCCATTTTCTCGTGAGTGAGGAGCGGAGTCCACTCCTCTTGAGAATAACCCGCCTAGCATGGAAGATACGGACAACCCTAGTTGATACATGAGCTATTCGAGCATACAAAACAGAATTTCATTTGAAGGTTTAGAATTTGGCACATACGAATTTACTTGGAACATCAGGTAGATACTGCATATAGGAAGGTATAGTGGACTAATGTGGGATAACTTTGGGGTTTAAGGGATTGGATGCACAAGCAGTATTCCTGCTTAGTACAAGAGAAGGCTAGCAAAGGACTGGGAAGCGACCAACTAGAGAGCGACAACAGTCATGAACATGCATTAAAATTAATAAACATTGGGTGCAAGCATGAGTAGGATATAATCCACCATGAACATAGATATCGTGAAGGCTATGTTGATTTTGTTTCAACTACATGTGTGAACATGTGCCAAGTCGAGTCACTTAAATCATTCAAAGGAGGATACCACCCCACTATACCACATCACAACCATTTTAATAGCATGTTGGCGCACAAGGTAAACCATTATAAGCTCCTAGATAATTAAGCATGGCATAAGCAACTATAATCTCTAATTGTCATTGCAAACATATTTATTCATAATAGGCTGAATCAGGAACGATGAACTAATCATATTTACAAAAACAAGAGAGGTCAAGTTCATACCAGCTTCTCTCATCTTAGTCAGTCCATCACATATCGTCATAATTGCCTTTCACTTGCACGATCGAACGATGTGAATAATAATAATAAGAGTGCGCGTGCATTGGACTAAGCTGGAATCTGTGAGCATTCAATAAATAGGAGAAGACGAAGCAACATGGGATCTTGCTTAAATCAACAATAATGCATATAAGAGCCACTTCAACATTTTAATTATGGTCTTCTCATATCGACCCCCAAAGAAAACAAAAGAAATAAAAACTATTTACACGGGAAAGCTCCCAACAAGAAAAAGAAGAACAGGAAATATTTTTGGGTTTTCTTTTAATTATTACTGCTAGAAGAAAAGTAAACTAGCTAAAAGCTACACTATTTTTTTTCTTAAGGTTTAACAAACACACAAGAAGAAAGCAAAAAAATAAAATAAACTAACATGGATGATACAATGAAAAATTATGAGCACCGACATCTAGCAATGAGTGTGTGAACATAAATGTAATGTCGGTGGGAAATACGTACTCCCCCAAGCTTAGGCTTTTAGCCTAATTTGGTTTATTGCCACGGATGGCCTGGCGGAAATACATAGTTGTAACCAAGGTTGTACTGAGATGCAGCGGCTATTGCCTCCTGAGCTGCAGGATGGCGGCGAGCTGCCTCCGCCCTCCTCTCATACTCATCTGCCTCCTCTCTGGTAATAATATGTCTTCCTTTCGCCTGGTAATCACAGAAGGCAGGAGCAGGGAGAGTAATATGGACAACACAACGTCTGTCAAAGATTAAGCGATACAGGAGGGACTACTCGTTCGTCTCAAGAAAATGATGATGAACCATGGCATTATAATCTAAATAAACATTAGGCAGCTCAACATCATACTCATGTATAGGTACCTCAAGAAAATTAGCTAGATGGGTTGCATAAATTCGTCCAAAGAAATATCCATTAATTTTATTATTATGCAACCTACGTGCAACAATAGCTCCCAAATTATAAGATTTATCTCCTAACACAGCACTCCTAAGAATACTGAGATCAGGGACACACATGTGACATGCTTCATCCTTATCATTAATGCACCTACCTTTGAAGAGAGCAAAATAATGTATAGTAGGAAAATGAATACTCCCTTTGGTAGCTTGTGTAATGTCTCTAGATTCACCCACAGTTCAACTGGCAAGAAAATCTCTCAATTCGTATTTGCGAGGTTCACGAGGACTACCCCATTGTGGAAGTTTGCAACCAGTGGTAAAATCCTCTAAATCCATCGTATAAGAATTTTCATAAAGATCAAACAGGACAGTTTGAGAATTGCGTGAAGATGAATATTCAAACCTCCTCACAAAAGAACTAATGAGATGGTGGTACTGGCGGCATTTTTCTGCCTCTAAGCTCACAAGATCGGCGTTACGCAAATATGCATTAAATTCTTCCTTGATTTCTGCTCGATCTATAAAGTCTTATGAAGGCCATTCGCAAGGCCGCACTGGGGTGTCCCTTGGTGGTTCATCGTCAGCATCGCGCATTGCAAGCCTGGGTCCTTGCTTCCTTGAAGGACCACCTTGGTACATTTTCCTAAACATATTTCTTCCTCTGAAAATTTTCTGAAATTTTAGTAACTTCAAACAAAAGTGAACCAAGCTCAACAAAATTGATAGCAACTACTCCTACAAGTGCCTAGAGACTATATCATGCATTAGAACTACTTGGAACCATATAAATTTGACATGCAAGCTCAAGAACATGGTCACCTAGGAAGCACAAATTTGCAATGAATAAAGCACTAGAACAAAAACTAATTGGACCAATGGAGGAGTCACATACCAAGGAATAATCCCCCCAAGCAGTTTTGTGAGAGTTGCTTTGAGCAAGGAGATCAAAAATCGCAGCAAAATGAGCTAGAACTCGTGCTTGAGCTGGATGGTGATTTTTTTGGGAGGAAGAAGAAGTGTGTGGGTGCAGGAATAAGTTGAGGGGAGCCACCACGGGCCCACGAGGCAGGGGGCGCGCCCTGTAGGGGTGGGCGCGTCCTGGACCCTCATGGCCAGGTGCTTGCTCCCCCTGCTATGTTCTCAGTGCCAGATATTCTCAAATATTCCAGAAAAAATCATATTAAATTGGCAGGGCATTTGGAGAACTTTTATTTTCAGGGTATTTTTATATTGCATGGAGAATTCAGAAAACAGATAGGAAAATACTATTTTTACTTTATTTCAACTAAATAACAGAAAGTAGAAGGAAGATATAGAAGGTTGTGCTTTCTAACTTCATCCATCTCATGCTCATCAAAAGGAATCCACTAACAAGGTTGATCAAGTCTTGTTAACAAACTCATTCCGAATAACATGAAATCAGGGAAATTCTGAATAACACTATGTTACCTCAACGGGGATATGCACATCCCCAATAATAAGAATATCATATCTCTTTTTGACAGTAGGAAGAGGAAATTCAAAACCTCCAAAAATAATTGATGGAATTCTTCCAATAGAATTGATACTATGAACTTGAGGTTGTTTCCTCGGAAAGTGTACCGTATGCTCATTACCATTAACATGAAAAGTGACATTGCCTTTGTTGCAGTCAATAACAGCCCCTGAAGTATTCAAAAAAGGTCTTCCAAGAATAATAGACATACTATCGTCCTCGGGAATATCAAGAATAACAAAGTTCATTAAAATAGTAACATTTGCAACTACAACAGGCACATCCTCACAAATACTGACAGGTATAGCAGTTGATTTATCAGGCATTTGCAAAGATATTTCAGTAGGTGTCAACTTATTCAAGTCAAGTCTATGATATAAAGAGAGAGGCATAACACTAACACCGGCTCCAAGATCACATCAAGCAGTTTTAACATAGTTTCTTTTAATGGAGCATGGTATAGTGGGTACTCCTGGATCTCCCAGTTTCTTTGGTATTCCACCCTTAAAAGTATAATTAGCAAGCATGGTGGAAATTTCATCTTCCGATATCTTTCTTTAATTAGTAACAATTTCTTTCATGTACTTAGCATAAGGATTCATTTTGAGCATATCAGTCAATCGCATACGCAAGAAGATAGGTCTAATCATTTTAGCAAAGCGCTCAAAATCCTCATCATCCTTTTTCTTGGATGGTTTGGGAGGAAAAGGCATGGGTTTCTGAACCCATGGTTCTCTTTCTTTATCGTGTTTCCTAGCAACAAAGTCTCTCTTATCATAACGTCGATTCTTTGATTGTGGGTTATCAAGATCAACAGCAGGTTCAATTTCTACATCATTATCATTGCTAGGTTGAGCAGCATCTTGAACATCATTATTAACATTTTCATTAGGTTCATGTTCATTACCATATTGTGTTTCAGCATCAGAGATAGACATATCATTTGGATTCTCAGGTGATTCAGCAATAGGTTCACTACAAGCATGCAAAGTCCTATCATTTTTCCTTTTCTTCTTCTTAGAAGGACTAGGTGCATCAATATTATTTCTCTAAGAATCTTGCTCAATTCTCTTAGGGTGGCCTTCAGGATAGAAAGGTTCCTGAGTCATTCTACCAGTTCTAGTAGCCACTCTAACAACATAATCATTATTCTTACTATTTAATTCATTGAGCAAATCATTTTGAGCTTTAAGTACTTGTTCTACTTGAGTGGTAACCATAGAAGCATGTTTACTAATGAGTTTAAGTTCACCTTTAACTCTAGACATATTATCACCCAAGTGTTCAAGCATATTTGAATTGTATTTCAGTTGTCTACTAACATAAGCATTGAAGGTTTCTTGTTTAACAATAAAATTGTCAAACTCATCTAAGCATTGTCTAGCAGACTTATAACAAGGGATATCACCTTCATCAAATCTATAGAGAGAATTTACCTTTACTACCTGTGTCGGGTTATCAAGACCATGAGTTTCTTTAATAGGTAATGGATTAAGATCATATATTTCTTCAACAAGCGGTAAGTTAAGACCATGTATTTCTTCAATAGGAGGTAAATTCTTAACATCTTCAGCTTTTATACCTTTTTCTTTCATAGATTTCTTTGCCTCTTGCATATCTTCAGGACTGAGAAATAGAACACCACTTTTCTTCGGAGTTGGTTTAGGAATCGGCTCACGAAGTGTCCAATTATTTTCATTTGTCAACATTTTATTCAATAGAATTTCAGCTTCATCCGTTGTTTTTTCCCTGAAAACAGAACCAGCACAACTATCCAGGTAATCTCTGGAAGCACCGGTTAGTCCATTATAAAAGATATCAAGTATTTCATTTTTCTTAAGAGGATGATCAAGCAAAGCATTAAGTAATTGGAGAAGCCTCCCCCAAGCTTGTGGGAGACTCTCTTCTTTAGTTTGCACAAAATTGTATATATCCCTTAAAGCAGCTTGTTTCTTATGAGCAGGGAAATATTTAGCAGAGAAGTAATAAATCATATCATGGGGACTACGCACACAACCAGGATCAAGAGAATTAAACCATATCTTAGCATCATTGTCGGTGTCAAAACCGGCAGATCTCGTGTAGGGGGTCCCGAACTGTGCATCTAGGCGGATGGTAACAGGAGACAGGGGCACGATGTTTTTACCCAAGTTCGGGCCCTCTCAATGGAGGTAAAAGCCTACTCTTGCTTGATTGATCTTGATGATATGAGTATTACAAGAGTTGATCTACCACGAGATCGAAGAGGCTAAACCCTAGAAGCTATCCTATGGTATGATTGTTCTTCTTCTTGGTCCTACGGACTAAACCCTCCAGTCTTATACAGACTCGGTTACAAGGAAGGAGATCTACATATCCGTATTGCCAAGCTTGCCTTCCACGCCAAGGAGAGTGCCAACCGGACACGGGACGAAGTCTTCAATATTATATCTTCATAGTCCAACAGTCCGGCCAAAGGATATAGTCCGGCTGTCCAGATAGCCCCTAATCCAGGACTCCCTCAGTATCCCCTGAACCAGGCTTCAATGACGATGAGTCCGGCGCGCAGATTGTCTTCGGCATTGCAAGGCGGGTTCCTCCTCCGAATACTTCATAGAAGATTTTGAACACGAGGATCGTGTCCTGCTCTGCAAAACAAGTTCCACATACCACCGTAGAGAGAATAATATTTCCACAAATCTAATCTGCTGACGTACCCCGTAGCATGACATCACACCACAGCCAGGTCTTTATTCGAATCGTTTTTCATAACCAATGTCGGTGTTCTGGGAACGGGGGTCCCCAGACTTGCCTGCCTGCGGCCTGCGGCGTGGCTCAAAAGGGGCCCCAGCACGGCCCATCTTCATCAACACAAGACCCAACACCCTCGCGAGGGGCCAAGCCTCGCGGGGCGGACGACACGGCGTTTCCTCAGGAGCGGCCTCATCAAGCTGGCTCACGAGGAGGCGGAGAGATCAAGGCGGGGTACCTTGCGAGGTGCCCATGACGCAAGCCATGACGACCAAGGGTGCCAGGCGGGCGCCAGTCTGCGCAGTGTCTCCCTTTCCTCTTTGGTGCAAAGGGGGCAAGCGCAGGCGAGAGGATCAAGCAAAGGCATCCATTTCGGTGCAACGAGACAAAGACCAGTCCAACGCTGGGAAGGAGGTCATCGTGGAGCCCGGAACGGCGTCACCACAGGGCCTTTGGCAGGCGAGGACCAACTTTAGTCAGGATAAGTGTACCCGATGTTCCCCTTCTAATTGGCCAATTGTTGGCGCCTTTCCCGCTCAATATTTGGGGAGAGGCCCAGGGCCTTTGCCTATAAATAGGACTAGGCACCCCCAGGGTAGAGGCATCGAACACCCAGCAATCTAGAGGCATCTAGCAATCGTATCAGAGAGAAACCAGTTAGGAAGACTCAAGCAGCAGAGAGAGAGAGAAGGGCGGTTGAACTCCTCCTAGCAGTTCATCCCCCTAGCCAAGAACAGACCCTCGCGAGGCTGTTCTTCCATGTATTGTTCATCATCATCAGCCCAAGAGGCAATCCACCCACCACAAACTAGAGTAGGGTATTACACCACAATGGTGGCCCGAACTAGTATAAACCTTGTGTCTCTTGTGTTGTTCATTCAGTAGTTAGATCTTTGCGAGACGGAGAGGTAGAGGGCATAATCTCCGCGCGCACCCCAGAGTTTGAACCTTAAGGGTCTGACGGAACCCGAAATCCGACATTTGGCGCGCCAGGTAGGGGTGCGCTGGAATCCACCTTTCTATCGCTCCGCGTCCCGTCGCATCTTCATCACCATGTCCGGCGACTAGGCAGGAAACCAAGATCCATGGGCGGCGTGGCCCGCCCGCGCGAAGTCGCCCGCCTCGGGCGACCCCGCACCCCAGGCAGCTCGTGGTCCGCAGGGCGCTGCACACCGCGAGCGGCGCGGACAGGCTTCAACAACCCTCACGCCGTGGCAAGCGTGGTCGGCGGCAAGGGCCTCCAATCATGTCGTGACCACGACACCGTACACCCGCCGGGAGCAAGCGAACTCCAGGGCCGCGCTCACGGTGGCCCGAGAGCTGCTGCAGTGTAGGCTGCTGGAAGGCGGCCGCGACATGCTGCTAGAGCGGGTCGCCGAACTCCTGGGCTTTGCCTCTTCGGGGGCTCACCCCTTCTGCATCCAACTTCCGTCTCAAGCCCAGGGCGGCACGCGCGGGGGCCCCGCACGCTCCCGCGGGCCTCAGGGCTACCCCAACACCAGCGAATCCGTCGGCGCCGGACTGGCGGTGGCGCTACCCCCGCCCCCGGCGCATGAGGGAGAGGGGCTCGGCGCAGCCCACGGCGCCAGCGGGCAGCCGTGCTACCACCCCGCGGTGGGCACGTCAAGCAGCGCCGCATTGCACATGGAGCACTACAACACAGCCTTCGGGGTGGCGGCGCCAGAAGAATACGTGCCCCACATGATGGACCAAGGGCACGCTCACGAGGGCGAACAAGGCTCGCTTCTCAGCCCAAGCTGGGGAGACGAGACACCAGAAGCCGAGCTCTTCCAGGAGCCCCGGGACGGCTCCACCGGCCATGCTCGAGGCGACAATTATCGGGTACCACTAATTCCTCAGGAGCAGGCGTACGCTAATCATGGATCGCAGGAGGTGCAGGTCGCCGCAGCGAGCAGCTGCCCCGCTCCCACAGTCTCCTACCCCTCGGGAGGAGGGCGCAGGGGCCTGCAGGAGAGGGGCAGGGATCCCACTTCACCACCGCGGCGTTCGGAGCAAGGCGTTCTTAGGAGGTAGGCCCTCCGCTGGGGAGGCGCCTAAGGGCCTGCCCCTGGCGGAGGACCCATGGTCGTCGGGGGAACCGCTGGCGACCGCTCTACCCCACCGGCGGCGTCCTGGTTTCCGGTCGTCGTTGGTGGCACTAGAGTGTGGCGCAAGGCGGGGCCCTCATTTGGCGATATGAAGCAAGGCCGGTACCTGTGAAGAAGGCCCAGTGCCTGTGAAGCTCGCCGCCCGGTGAAGGCCTAGTGAGTGTCTCAGGGGTGCCGGCCTCAGGCCCTGGGGCTCCCTCCCACGCCCAGTGGACATCACTTAGCTCCGCGCTGGTGAGAAGACGTCCAAGACTAGATTAGGTGCCGGACGCGGCCTTTTGCCTGTTTTCATTGACTTCTTCTTTGGTTGTAACTTTTCCCCTGCTGGATTTAAGTTGGATTCCAAGTTGAGATTTGCGTGTGTTCGGGGAAGGGGTGCTTAGTCTCGTTCGAGCCATTTCTCGTGTTCTCGTTACCGCTCCACCACAGCTGCCTCCCCTCGCGAGCCCCTCGCGAGCCGGGCCGGGCCAAGCTCGTGCGCAGCCCAGACTGCCGTTGTTGCCCCTTCTCGGGAGGACGTTTCCGTGCCTGCGGAGGATGCCCTTTCATAAAAAGGCCCAGAGCCTGTGAAGAAGGCAAACGCCTGTGAAGCTATTGCGTTTAGGAAAAGGCCCAGAGCCCGTGAAGAAGGCAAATGCCTGTGAAGCTATCACGTTTAGGAAAAGGCCCAGAGCCTGTGAAGAAGGCAAATGCCTGTGAAGCAATCGCGTTTAGGAAAAGGCCCAGAGCCTGTGAAGAAGGCGAATGCCTGTGAAGCCATCGCGTTTAGGAAAAGGCCCAGAGCCTGTGAAGAAGGCGAATGCCTGTGAAGCCATCACATGCGGGAAAAGGCCCGGAGCCTGTGAAGAAGGCCAGCGCCTGTGAAGCCCCTCGCTGGGGACACTTGCGCGTCCTACGATTTCAACTAGAGAACACTCAGGACACCACGTCTTCCCATGGGCTGCCTCGAGGCCTGCGCGAAACAAAGGTAAACCAGCCAGCCGCCAGGCGCGGGTGCTCGCGCAATATAATAGCTGCTAATACGATGTATACAGGTTTTACATGAGGGGCTTCCCCTCCCCAAAATGCTCTCACAGCCATCAGGCCAAACACCTGAGTTCTACTCGTGCAGGGTAAAAAGACACGAGAGATACATACTCACTCGGACAAATCCCCCAATGCGTCCTCAGGAGCACCTCCCGAGCCGCCGCTGGCATCGCTGAACTCGCCATCGCTGCCTGCGTCGCCGCCAGCGGCATCAGGACCGTCCACCACACCGCCCTCGTCGGCAGCCACGATTACGTCGTCGTCATCCGAAGCGAAGGACCTGACAAGAGTGTCCATGTTGTCTTCCACCCAGTGCGCCAGGTCGCCTTGGACGGCCTGGGGGACTGGGGCGATGGCGGCGTCGATGTCGAAGTGGGGATCCAAGTTCCGAAGATGGCTGAAGACACGAGAAAAGGCGCGCCCGAGCAGGGCGCGGATCCTCTCCTCCACCAACCTGTCGGCCCTGACCGACCGCGCCTCCAGCTGCGTCACCACGGCGGTGAAGAACTGCAGGTTGCCGGCATAGTTGATCGTGTGCGCCTCGCTGACAGCCGCCTCGCAGATGTTGCCCAAGTCTCCGTTAGCCCTCTCCCTGAGCGTAGCCAGCATGGGGCCGTGCACGTGCTCCAGGAACTGCCGCTGGTGTATCTCATCAACGTTCTGGCACTCGACGGCCTCAGCCTCTTCCACCCACTGACGAAGATGGAGCACCTCGGCCTGGAGGGCAGCCGACTCCTTTTGCGCTGCCTCAAGGGCGGCCCAGGAAGCGTCGGCCCGCCGCGTTGCCTCATCCCGTTGGGCCCTCAGGGCTGCGGTTCTTCCCTCACCCTCGACCCGGATCAACTCCAGCTTCCCCTCGAACTCGCGCTCAAGGCCTTGGCGTGCCGTCGCCACCCGACGACCAACCTCCTCTAGGACACGTGCTTCCCGTGCGGCAACTTCATCTTCCGCCTGCGTCACCAGGCGCTCCCTCGTCTCCAGCCGCTCGTACTCGCGGGTGCGTTCGGCGGCTTCCAGCGTCAACGCTTCCTGACGCTTCTGGAGCTTAGCTGGGTCGCCAGAGGCCACCTTCATCGACGCAAGGGCCGCCTCGCGCAGTTCCACTTGCTCCTCCAATGAGTGGCATCGGGCCAGGAGCTCCCGAGCCTGCTCCTCCGCTGCTTCTCGCCGTCGGTCAGCTCCCAGGGCCTCCTCAGCGGCCTGGGATCGAGCCACCCGCGAGGCCTCCAGCGACGCCTTCGCTTCTTCATCATCAAGGTCGCGCTGACGGCGCGCGAGGGTGATGACGGCCTCCAGCTCGCGCCTCCCTGCGGCCAGGCGCAGGCCCTCGGCCTCCAAGCGCGTGTCTTCACCAGCGAGCTCCTCCCCAAGCAGGTCCACCGCGTCAGTCGCCCTTCGAAGGAACTCTTGGCGGCGAGCACGGCGCTCCCGAGCGCGCTCGAGCACGTCTTCCACACCATCACCAGCCCCAAGCAAGCGCTGGGGGCCACAAACCATCGCTCATCCCCGGGCAGGGGGCTGGGAGTTGGCACCCTCACGACAGCCGGGCGTGCCATGCCAGAAGCCCGGCCTGGGGCCAGCCCGTCTCCAGAAGAAGGGCACAGGGGCCGCCTCAGCCAGTCGCAGCCCGTGACCAGACGAGAAGCCCACGGCAGGCCGGCTATGCCAAGAGAGGGCCCGCAAAAGATAATCGCGGGAAGAGAAGAGCCGCAGTGCGCCTCGGGACGGTCTGCCCCTTCATTCGCCCTCACCACGAGAGCAGTGCTACTCGGAGCACTTGGGGACGACGGGGGAGACGAAGCCAAGGGAGGCGGCGCCTCGGCGACTCCCACGAGTTCGGCCGGAAGAGGCCTGCGGAGTAAGGATCAGTAGGCGCAACAAGGGGATCAGGAGCCAGGAAAGGAGAAGGCTTACTCGTCAGTAGCGAAGTATTTCCGGCGCTTCAGCAAGCGGCAAGAGAAGTCATCACCCAGGGCCTCCCTTTTCCTCCGGAGGGCCTCAAAGTCCACACGGAAGCGGCCCAAGAGAAGAGCGCAGGGGTCAGCCCGCGACGAAGACGGAGCATCAAAGCGATCCGCGCCAGGGGCGCCAGCCTGATGCGCACTATCAATAGCCTCGCCAGAAGACGCAGTCGGGGTCTTAGGAGCCTCGGCCCCAGGCGCTGGGAGCGGCTGCTTGCCGCCCTCAGCCTCAGCAGCGCGGGTCTCAGGAGCTGCCCCCTCGAGGGCATCGCCAGGCGCAGTCACCTCATCGGGAGCCCTCTCGGCCTCCGCCATCTCATGCCTCCCTGCTCCACCACTCGAGGAGGATTCGCCTTGACCGACCGGAAGGGCGGTCTCCACCATAGGGTTCTCGCGAGGCCATTGGAAGCCAGCAGGGCGCAACCCCCATTCATCAAAGGAGGGCATCTGCCTCACGAAGTCGTCCCTGTTCTGGCAGAGATACAGCAGGGCCCTCTCCGCTGGATGCTGCCCGGGTTGGGGTCACCAGTCAGGACCAAGAGCACTGTCCTTAGCGCCCAAGGCGTCAGGTCTTCTTCCTGGAGCCTCATGCGATCATCATGATCGCTGAAGGCCCACATTCGGCGAGAGTGGCGTTGGAGAGGGGCAATGCGGCGTAACAGGAACTCCTTCACCACCTTGGGCGCCGTCACGCCGAGCGATCTCAAGAACGTGAAGCGGCGCCAGACGAAGGCGAGCCGGGGGCTCACGAGCGTCTCCTGGCCCCAGCCCGAATTGGGTACAGCAGGCGAAGTTGGCTTCGCCAGCAGGGGGCTGGGCACCCCGACATCAACGTACAACCACCGCTCGCGGAACCCAGCTGAAGGCGAAGGAAGCTTGAAGTCGATCCCTGAGGCCGCAGTCTCAGGCCCGGCGACGATGTCCACACACGCCGAGCATTGACTGGGGTCAGCAAGGCGCAAAGAGAAGAAGTGGCGCAGCAAGGCAACGGAAGGAGGGATGCCCATCATCGCCTCGCAAAGAAAAGCGAAGACCGAAAGGAGGGTGATGGATTCAATCGGAAAAGCGGGGAACCAGACCCGCCCACAAGGCGTCGGCAAAATAATGAACCTCAGTGATTATACTGTCAGTAGGGAAGTGAGACGTAGGCCAGGCCGTCGTCCTCCCACACTCGTTGAAGATGGTGGCCAGAGCCGGGCTGAGCTTATGCAGGCACTCTCGATTGAGTATGATTGACCGGCCGACGGCGGGGGCCACCGACGGCGGCGAGCGAGATGGAGGCATGGGTTTCTTCCCTTTCTCCTTATTCGTTGGAGCCATGGCGATGGAAAGGAGGGGGAAGATGTGAGATGGGATTGGAGACAAGAGTCGGAGTTCGAAGGGAGGAAGAATAGGGGACGGTCGAGCAACAGGAAGGGGAGCGGCTGTGCACAACTGCGAGTCCACCTAGCAGGGCGCAAAATAAGGGAGTGTGGGGGAACAGTGCCACCCATGTCCAATCAACCGTCGCGCGGCGCCCAAGGCTGCAGGCTGGTAGGGCCCCCGGCGCTTCGCCCTTGCCCTTTCGCCTCTCAGCACGGCCAAGTCCATGCACGCCTTGGGCCCGGGGGCTACTGTCGGTGTTCTGGGAATAGGGGTCCCCAGACTTGCCTGCCTGCGGCGTGGCTCAAAAGGGGGGCCAGCATGGCCCATCTTCATCAACACAAGACCCAAGACCGTCGCGAGGGGCCAAGCCTCGCGGGGCGGACGACACGGTGTTTCCTCAGGCACGGCCTCATCAGGCTGGCTCACGAGGAGGCGGAGAGATCAAGGCGGGGTACCTCGCGAGGTGCCCATGATGCAAGCCATGACGACCAAGGGTGCCAGGCGGGCGCCAGTCCGCGCAGTGTCTCCCTTTCCTCTTTGGTGCAAAGGGGGCAAGCGCAGGCGAGAGGATCAAGCAAAGGCATCCATTTCGGTGCAACGAGACCAAGACCAGTCCAACGGTGGGAAGGAGGTCATCGTGGAGCCCAGAACGGCGTCACCACAGGGCCTTTGGCAGGAGAGGACCAACTTTAGTCAGGATAAGTGTACCCGATGTTCCCCTTCGAATTGGCCAATTGTTGGCGCCCTTCCCGCTCAATATTTGGGAAGAGGCCTAGGGCCTTTGCCTATAAATAGGACTAGCCACCCCCAGGGTAGAGGCATCGAGCACCCAGCAATCTAGGGGCATCTAGCAATCGCATTAGGGAGAAACCAGTTAGGAAGACTCAAGCAGCAGAGAGACAGAGAAGGGTGGCTGAACTCCTCCTAGCAGTTCATCCCCCTAGCCAAGAACAGACCCTCGCGAGGCTGTTCTTCCTTGTATTGTTCATCATAATCAGCCCAAGAGGCAATCCACCCACCACAAACTAGAGTAGGGTATTACACCACAATGGTGGCCCGAACTAGTATAAACCTTGTGTCTCTTGTGTTGTTCGTTCAGTAGTTAGATCCTTACGAGACGGAGAGGTAGAGGGCATAATCTCCGCGCGCACCCCAGAGTTCGAACCTCAAGGGTCTGCCGGAACCCGAAATCCGACAACCAATCTCAGCGTGTTTCGCGAGGCGGTTTCCTTGGCACGTCTTGTCGAAGCAGAGATCATGTCCCCTTTATTACGGGATTCTCATCAACATGGACGTGGGTAACCCAATCGTGCCCGTTGGTATGACCCCTCGATTGAAGGCAAGTCCCAAACAGTCACGAGGAGGACACTTGGTATTCAACCTCTTTATAAAGAGACCCAGGCCTATTCTTTTTCCTCTCGATCTTAATCGAATCCTCCTCCCACCTCGATTTCCAACACCCAAAGCTAAGGTTTAGGCGCTTCGGACCTCCGATCATGTCCGGATCCAACCTTCAAGGTCGGTGGATGCCTTCCTCCGTCACGGAGGAAGACGTAATAAAGCTAAGGGAGGCCAGATACTTGACCGGGGAAATCCCGCATAGGCTGCCTGCTCAAGGCCAGGTTATTCCCACTCCCAAGCCCGGTGAGAGCGTCGTGTTCGTATCTCACTTCCTCCGAGGGTTAGGCTTCGCGCCAGATCCCTTCGTGAGGGGGCTCATGTTCTATTATGGGATGGACTTCCATGATTTAGCTCCAGAGTCTATCCTCCACATCTCATCGTTCATCGTCGTGTGCAAAGCTTTCCTCCGTATTACTCCTCACTTCGGACTGTGGCTCAAGACCTTCGAAGTGGAGCCAAAGATAATCGAGGGGCGGCACGCAGAGTGCGGAGGCGCCGTAATAAGCAAAAACGCCAACGCCCCATGGCCCGAGGGCTCTTTCCAGATGGTGTCCAGCTTATGGAAACAAGAGTGGTTTTATATCACAGCTCCCAGGGGCACCAAATGGGTGGCTCCCTCTGCCTTTCGCTCGGGTTCCCCGCCACGATTAACGCATGGGTCAAAAAGGGGCTAGACTGGGGATCAGTAAAGGATGTGCCCATGTTGCAGAGCCGCATCCGAAATCTCCTTGAGATTTATATGCACTGGAGCATGTGCATGTAGTTCAAATTTGAATTATGCACATAAATGGATTGAAAACTCACTTAATGCATAAAAATGTCCAAACGAACCCCGAAAAATCACAAAAAAATAACGCAACACTCGTGTTGTTCTATGTTGACACGAGAATTTTTTTGAAAGCAATAAGAGGCAATGGATATCGTTTCGTCCCCAAAGGTGGGGCGTTCCCTACCGAAACCATCATGCTTGTTGTGAGAAGCTCTAGTTTGTGAGAAGCATATACCCAAACCTTCCCCAAATGGGACAAAATATTTACCATGGCATGTTCATGCCGCTCCATGATAGCATGCCAAGTTCCATGAATTTCAGACAAGTTTTGGATTTACTAGAATTTAAAAACCAGGCATCTAAATGTTTTGCCGGCAATCAATGGTGCCCTGGTGTTTGAAATTCATTCCCATTTCTTGCATGGGACCTAAGCATGCACCCAAGGACACATATTTGATTTTTCCACCAATTTATATGCACTGGAGCATGTGCATGTAGTTCAAATTTGAATTATGCACATAAATGCATTGAAAAGTCACTTAATGCACAAAAATGTCCAAACGAACACCGAAAATCACAAAAAATAACGCAACACTCCTATTGTTCTGTCTTGACACGAGAATTTTTTTGAAAGCAATAAGAGGAAATGGATATCGTTTCGTCCCCAAAGGTGGGGCGTTCCCTACCAAAACCATCATGCATGTTGTGAAAAGCTCTGGTTTGTGAGAAGCATATAACCAAACCTGCCCCAAATGGGACAAAAAATTACCACAGCATGTTGATGCCGCTCCATGATAGCACGCCAAGTTTCTTGAATTTCAGACGAGTTTTGGATTTACTAGAATTTAAAAACCAGGCATCTCAATGTTTTGCCGGCAATCAACGGTGCCCTGGTGTTTGAAATTCATTCCCATTTCTTGCATGGGACCTAAGCATGCACCCAAGGACACATATTCTATTTTTCAACCAATTTATATGCACTAGAGCATGTGCATGTAGTTCAAATTTGAATTACGCACATAAATGCATTGAAAACGCACTTAATGCATAAAAATGTCCAAACGAACCATGAAAAATCACAAAAAATAACACAACACTCCTGTTGTTCTATGTTGACATGAGAAAAATTTTGAAAGCAATAAGAGACAATGGATATCGTTTCGTCTCCAAAGGTGGGGCGTTCACTACCGAAACCATCATGCTTGTTGTGAGAAGCTCTGGTTTGTGAGAAGCATATACCCAAACCTGCCCCAAATGGGACCAAATTTTACCATGGCATGTTGATGGCGCTCCATGATAGCATGCCAAGTTTCATGAATTTCAGACGAGTTTGGATTTACTAGAATTTGAAAACCAGGTATTTAAATGTTTGCGGCCGAGTGATGGTGGCAGGGTTTTTGACATTCATTCCCATTTCTTGCATGGGACCTAAGCATGCACCCAAGGACAAAGATTTGATTTTTCAACCAATTTACATGCATGGAGCATGTGCATGTAGTTCAAATTTGAATTACGCACATAAATGCATTGAAAACTCACTTAATGCATAAAAATGTCCAAACGAACCATGAAAAATCACAAAAAATAAGACAACACTCCTGTTGTTCTATGTTGACATGAGAAAAATTTTGAAAGCAATAAGAGACAATGGATATCATTTCGTCCCCAAAGGTGGGGCGTTCACTACCGAAACCATCATGCTTGTTGTGAGAAGCTTTGGTTTGTGAGAAGCATATACCCAAACCTGCCCCAAATGGGACCAAATTTTACCATGGCATGTTGATGGCGCTCCATGATAGCATGCCAAGTTTCATGAATTTCAGACGAGTTTTGGATTTACTAGAATTTGAAAACCAGGTATTTAAATGTTTGAGGCCGAGTGACGGTGGCAGGGTTTTTGACATTCATTCCAATTTCTTGCATGGGACCTAAGCATGCACCCAAGGACAAAGATTTGATTTTTCAAGCAATTTATATGCACTGGAGCATGTGCATGTAGTTCAAAATTGAATTATGCACATAAATGCATTGAGAACTCACTTAATGCATAAAATGTCCAAACGAACCCCGAAAAATCACAAAAAATAACACAACACTCCTGTTGTTCTATGTTGACACGAGAGAAATTTTGAAAGCAATAAGAGGCAATGGATATCGTTTCATCCGCAAAGGTGGGGCGTTCCCTACCGAAACCATCATGCTTCTTGTGAGAAGCTCTGGTTTGTGAGAAGCATATACCCAAACCTGCCCCAAATGGGATAAAAAATTTACGACGGCATGTTGATGCCGCTCCATGATAGCATGCCAAGTTTCATGAATTTTAGACGAGTTTTGGATTCACTAGAATTTAAAAACCATGTATCTAAATGTTTGCAGTCGAGTGACGGTGTCAGGGTGTTTGACATTCATTCCCATTTCTTGCATGGGACCTAAGCATGCACCCAAGGACAAATATTTGATTTTTCAACCAATTTATATGCACTGGAGCATGTGCATGTAGTTCAAATTTGAATTATGCACATAAATGCATTGAAACCTCACTTAATGCATAAAAATGTCCAAACGAACCTTAAATAATTCCAATTCTTTTATGACACACATATAGTTGCATGATCACTGTAGATAAAAGGTCTAGCAATTCAAACACCGTCCATGGCCGATGTGACCCCATTATGTAATTGTGACACCCAAAATTTTTGGCCTTATTTTATTAATTAAAGTTTTGCCAGGAATTAAAACTTTCACTTACTGGGCTCCCTTTTTTATTTCTGAACCTTTTTCCCTCTTGTTATTAGGGAGTTTTTCCCCAAAGTAAAAACTTTTCAAATATGTTTTTGGGCTTGTTTAAACCTCTCAAGAAAAACTTTTCTTTCATTAGTAGAACTAATTACATAGCTAATTTGCCTGATCTTCATTTTTTTAAATGGTTTTTACAGGTTATATGGCCATATTTGAACCACAACCTCTTTAAAAAATTATTCAAAAATCCCACCAAAATTTGGAGATGTCATGTGATGTTTTTAAACCACTTTTGTGAAAAAATATATTTTATTATTAAAATATGTTGAGCTGTACACCAAATTTTCTTCTCTGGTCCAGTGGGCAATTTTACACTACAACCCATTTAAATATTTCTTTCTAGCCTCCACCAAAATTATGGGATGTTGGTAGTAGCATATGATTCAACTCTATGCAAAAACCCAGTGATGTTATTTGCAAATTTTGAGTGAATCAGCATCATGTTCATTCTGGTCCAACATGATGGTTTGTACAGCAACCATATTCTTGCTTGCTCTTTGGCTCTGGAGCTTTCTCATGCTTGTAGTGCACCTTGCAAAACCCTTAAGTCCAGGAGAGTGGTCCCATTGGATGACTCTAAGTGCTTGCAATCATGCCCTTTTCTTTCTGTCCAAAACTGAAGTTTTGCAAAGCTTACACTAACAAGTTTCTCCTTTTAACAAACTAACCTCACCACCCTCTCTTTCAACTAAAGTGACCACACTCTAGAAGTTTTGGCCACCCCAAGAGATGCCTAGGTGCATGTGGCATTCTGTCGAGCACCCTGTAGGCATGACCAATTTTGACATGAGTCTTAGCTTGCACTGTGATCTTGCTTCCCTTGCCTAATATCTTGTCCAATAGACTCCTCGCTACTCATAACCTAGGTCTGCTAATTCCCAACCTCACCCGAGACCTCTAACACGCCCTGACATTTCGTCGAGCACGTCCCGTGCATGCACTGGGCGCGCCCAGAGCGCGCCAACTGCAGCCGCACACTCGAGCCGCCGCGTCGCGCCCCTCTCTTGGCCCGCACTGCAGAACCTCGCCACACACTCCTCTCCTTGCCACAACACGCCAGCCCACCCTAGCGCCCTACACCGCCACCGCCAGAGAACTTTTGGCGGCACGCCGGCGTCCGTAGTGCGCCCTGCCATGGTCGGCGCCGCCCAAGCCACCCCGGCTCGCCACCAGCCCCTGGGAACTGCGCAAGCTTATCCCCAAGCGTGTCTGCTAGCTAACGTCGCCGCCACATCGCCCTAGCTACAGAATGGCGGTCGCCGGCGTTCTTATCCTCGGCCATCGTCGGAACCGCCCCTGACCACCTATATAAGGACCCCCGAGCTCGCCAAACCCTCAAGGAAACTCTCTCACCCTCTCGCGGATCCTCCTGTAGCAGTAGCAGGACCGGAGATGATCGTCTTCTTCTTCTCCGGGAACCACGGCCGCCGCCACTGCCTCGTTCACTCCAGCGCCACCAGGACCTCCCCCTCTCCACTCTCTCCACCAGGACTCTTCTCTTCCTCCTGTGAACCCTTCCCCCTGCTCAATTTTGATCGGGAGCCACCGCAACCCCAAAAACACTTTGCTCCCGAGGCCACCTCCGCCGAGAAGCTCGCCGCCGGCAGCTCCCTTCGTCCCCTCCTGCCTGACGACCACCGGAAGGACCGCCCTGGAGTGGCGGATCCATCCTCGCCCTCGGGGCCCCGCGAGTAGCCACCAGTCGCCGGCGACGATCGTCAGAGTTCCGCCTCCGCTCGGGTCAGAGGAAGAGGAGGGAGAAGACTAGTCAAACCTGACCAGTGGGCCCCCCTGGACCCACTATCAGTGATCCACCTCACCGCCACGCATGTTTAAGTGAAGACGTATAATTCCCCAGTACGTAACCCTACACCGAAAGCGTATTCGAGACTGAAACGTTTTCTTTTTGTTTTTTTTTAAATCAGATTTGACCAGAACTTTGACTATCTATAACTCTTTAAATATAACTCAAAATGAATTAATTATTTTTCCTACATCTCTCAAATTCTGTCTAGTTTATTTTAAGATTTATTTGAAAATTTTCCAAACAACTTTTTTGTACTGTTTTTGAAATATGTGTTATGTGCATATTTTTGAAAATAGGAATTTTGGAAGAGAGGAAAACTTTCAGAAGTTTTTTAGAGCACCCCCACCTATCCACACCTTTAAGGCAAGCATTCTGAACCCTGGAATAATAATTTTGGTGTGTTAGGTTGACACGTTTATAACACCGCTTTATTTCGGAGTATTGTTATTTCATGTGTTATGATCATTTGCATGGATGCATTTTTGTGATTTCCTTGCTGTTGGAAATGAATATACATGTGATGGTAATCATCCTCATGTGCCTTGCATGCATGCTGGAAAGTAATCCGGGAAAGCCTCGGCCTTGGGTAGGCGTGAGCTTGTCGCCGATCTCCGTCGGGACGGTTATGTTCGATATGGCATAGTGAGGTATAATGAGTGTTGATTTTGTTGGTTGAATTATATTTGTTATACATGTCATGCAAGGAATTTATAAATCTCCTGAGTCGGCTATAGATCGAGTCTTGTTCCGGTAACCCCCATGCTTGTTTCGTACTACCACTTGTCCCTGCCATAGGTAGGGTACGGTTCAGTAAGTTGTCAACCCCTTTCCTAGCACACACCGTACAGAGAGACCATGGTGGAAGATACCGGAAGCATCCGGTAGGCATGCCACCTGACCCGGGGGCATGGATGTTTCGGTTGTAGCCGAAGGGGAAGCTCCCCTAGTTTGCGCGCGGTATAAATTTTTGTGATCCCATGCTACGTCGAGGTTGTAGCCTCCCCACTTAGAGGTTTACTTAACGGGTGTCCTGGGTGATTTCCAGACACCGGTAAGTTAGGCTGGTGTGTGCAGATAGGTGTGTTTTCAATCAAAAGACCGTAGACGGAATTAGTCCCGATGGACTAAAGGAATCCGTTATTCGTGGGTAAAGAGTACACCCTCTGCAGAGATTAAATCTATTCGAATAGCCATGTCCATGGTTAAGGACTACAGTCTGGGATGGGTCAAGTGTCGGTCTTAGTGTCGGTCTTCGAAGGAGAAACCACTAAAACCCGAATATTGATTATGACCTGTGATATATGATGGTTATGATTGTTATCATTATGGACTAACCGTTTGCATTGTTTGAAATAAGGAGTATCCCTGGGACGGTACCACCTCCTGGGTATTCATCATGATTATAAGCCCTTTATGTGGCGTCGCTCTGACGCCCGACTATGGCATGTTTGTTATTTCATTTCCTTATAAGCCCTTTATGTGGCGTCGCTCAGATGCCCGACTATGGCAGGCTTGTTATTCTTTTACTTATAAGCCCTTTCTGTGGCGTCGCTCAGACACCCGACTGTGGCATACTTGTTACTTCATTTACTTATAAGCCCTTTATGTGGTGTCGCTAAGACGCCCGACTGAGGCATGCTCACTTTCACTATCCTTTCGAGACGTCGCTTCAGACATCCGATCGGTGCATTTTATTACTATTCTGTCATTACATATTCCGGTTGCATATAAATAACCCGCTTGCATGCATCCAGATTTTATTTATGACTGACGATGTGATTATAGAATATTTCCGTGCATGTTGATCAATTATATTATACCTATGTTCTTAATGTTTGCGAGTACATTCAAAGTACTCACTGGCTTGTCCCTGGCTATTGTCTTGGCCAGATTGCTTGCCTGGAGAGGAGCGTTGCGATGACAACCTCGGAATCCTAAGCAGCGGTGATAGCAGCCTCACGAAGATAGGAGTTAACATGGTCAGCTGTTCCTGTGGGAAATGGAGTCCCATAGACCGTGGTGATCCACAGACCACTTCCGCCCTCAACCACTAGAAACCATTTGATGTACTCATAGGCCACAACGGTCTTGTACTACATATGTTGTACTTTTGCTTGGAATTTCTGTAACAAGTTGGTGCCTCATTAGCTAACAGTAATCCTGGGGCTGGTGAGCACAACGGCCCTTTTCTGGAAATTAAAGCCCGGAAAATCGGTCGTGCAGACTTGGTATCAGAGCCAGGCTGACCATTGGCTAATCCTATCTTAGCCAGGTCAATAAACCTAGGCAGACCAACCCACCAAGCCATAACCAAACCCCCAGCCAAGCTTCTCATGCAAGATAGACACACAGTGACCCAACATCTTTTGGCAGTCGGTGCCCAACCTATCAACCCAACCTGTCGCTCATGCCGCCAGTGACCGGATCCTGAATAATCTTTCTCGCAAGTGTGCGAAGGAAGACTCCGTTCCCTTTTCTATAAAAGGGCACGCTAGCCTTAACCCAGCACAGCATAGCCACTACCCCAAACCGAGCTATAATGCCAGGACCCGTTGTCCACAATGAGACCACAGCAACCAACCTTGGAGGCTTTGTGACCATACTCGCAAACCTCACCCATCGTGCCTATGCGTTAGAAGAGCCCCCAGAATATGTTGTGTACCAAGGACCCTTGAGCGGTGAAAGCAGTCAGTTCTGGGCCACTGTACACATCTACGGTAGGGGTCTAGCACCCGAACGCCCCTACAGGTTCACCGGAAGAACAACTTCCTTTGAGCCACAAGCCATACAACTAGCTGCTCGAGAAGCTATAGTTCATCTCCGGCATTTGTCGCCCAGAGTCAACTGTCGCTCATTCCACTACTACCCCAGACGTGAAGGGTATGGTAGACCACCCCAAGTTGCCAACGGAGATCACGAGACAGATCCTGCATTATTACACCTAGTGCGCTATGTGGGTGCACTAGAGGAACTATGCGATCAAATCACCATTGATCTAATCGCAGCTCGTGGAGAGCTGGTTCGCCGAGCCCCGGCGAGAGAAGAGAACGAGCCCAACGCCGAAAACCCAGTCGTGCTGTTTGGACACCCGATCGAGTCCTTGAGGTCTACCCCAGCCATCGGCCAAGGTGCTGCGATAACCCCAGAAGTGCTTCGTCGCATTCTGGGAGCACACTCCAACGGAGTTGTGGCCAGCAATCCCCGAGATGGTCATCATCGCTACCACGATCCTGCAGTCCCTCAGCCCACTCCAGCTAAATCCGACGGCGAGACCCGTGGAGAAGCCTCAACATCCACAAGGCACGCCCGCTTCGATGTAAACGAGGTAGACTAAGTCACCCGAGTCATATCAAGTTCCAGTGTATCCTCGCTTTGTAATCGCGTGACCTTGTAAATACGCGCCACCTGTCGTTGTGCCTCTGTATCCTTGCATGGAAATGCCAGCTTGCATTATAAATTTCTACCCCAGACACAGTTGCCAAAAAACCTCCCCGACAACCCCCACAGTAACACGTGACTTTAGTGAAATGTGTGTATCTGTGGCTTGATTTCGACCCTTGGGGCAGAGCTGACAATTTCTTTACCATTCACCCCGGTAAAAGTGACCCAGCTCCGATGCCATAAGAAGGCCACCGCGTGACCTTGCCAAGCGCCCTTCATCTTGTGCAACCATTTCTTACCATGCCGAGCCCTAGTATTTATATGAGAACCCCAGATGCAACCCCGGGTAGTTTTGTCAAAATATTGTGGGATTTTACCTGCAGTACCATGGGCGCTACCCAGCCACCCCAGTACGAGTTGTTCAAATCAAGAATCACCTCTTCCACCTCGAGATATTGGGCAGCAGTACACATCCCTCCTGTAAACTCAGAACAAGAGCCGACGGGGGACTCCTTCGTAGGGAAATCTATGCCAACCCCGCTTATGGCCATAGAAGCTGCTGCATACGAAGCGCTTGCTCGCCTTCGATTCACGATACCCTATGCCAGCGAACGGGGGTATTATTACTTTCCAAGCCGTGCAGCACCCGGTGGAGTAACATCTTTTCCCGGTGGACCAATAGAGAGAGACCCAGTCCTGGTCAATCTTGTCCAGTACGTCATCGCTCAAGAGCATTTAACCCAACGTGTGATGGGTTATCTCCAGAGCCTCGCAGATTTAAATCCTCAGATCGCCATCGGCAGATCACTAGGGCCCAACCAGGAGAAACGCATTCATCGGCTGGTCAATCCCCTTTCCCCGATAGAAGAGGAGTGTATTCCAGTACCAGAGACGTTTTCTCAGGACCCCGTCCAGTTACCGTTTCCATTTTAGACGTCGCTGTTGTGTTCATTGTTGCAACATTTATTTTTGTGTGTGACTTATGCGTGACGCCCTGAGTTTGTGCGACGAGTCTATTATTTGGCTTCTACTAATGTGAGTAGTTTTTGTTTTGGTTTATGCTCCTTTAAATTAACAGTTTTACCTCGCAGAAGTCCTGGAGTGAATTTTCTTTTCCCTGAGTTGCTACATCGTACACCTCCTCACGGCGTGGATTATTTAGTTTCACACTGCATCACGACAGCAGACTCATAACCACCCGAACACGCACCCTGCTTGCAAAAAAACGCGTAATCGTGGCGTATTTGTTTTTCAAAACAACCCTTATCTAATCTCGAGGACGAGATTCTTCTTAAGGGGGGTAGTGTTGTGACACCCAAAATTTTTGGCCTTATTTTATTAATTAAAATTTTGCCAGGAATTAAAACTTTCACTTTCTGGGCTCCCTTTTTTATTTCTGAACCTTTTTCCCTCTTGTAATATCAGGAGTTTTTCCCCAAAGTAAAAACTTTTCAAATATGTTTTTGGGCTTGTTTAAACCTCTCAAGAAAAACTTTTCTTTCATTAGTAGAACTAATTACATAATTAATTTGCCTGATCTTCATTTTTTTTTGAAAATGGTTTTTACAGGTTATATGGCCATATTTGAACCACAACCTCTTTAAAAAATTATTCAAAAATCCCACCAAAATTTGGAGATGTCATGTGATGTTTTTAAACCACTTTTGTGCAAAAATATATTTTATTATTAAAATATTTTGAGCTGTACACCAAATGTTCTTCTCTGGTCCAGTGGGCAATTTTACACTACAACCCATTTAAATATTTCTTTCTAGCCTCCGCCAAAATTATGGGATGTTGGTAGTAGCATATGATTCAACTCTATGCAAAAACCCAGTGATGTTATTTGCAAATTTTGAGTGAATCAGCATCATCTTCATTCTGGTCCAACATGATGGTTTGTACAGCAACCATATTCTTGCTTGCTCTTTGGCCCTTGAGCTTTCTCATGGTTGTAGTGCACCTTGCAAAACCCTTAAGTCCAGGAGAGTGGTCCCATTGGATGACTCTAAGTGCTTGCAATCATGCCCTTTTCTTTTTGTCCAAAACTGAAGTTTTGCAAAGCTTACACTGACAAGTTTCTCCTTTTAACAAACTAACCTCACCACCCTCTCTTTCAACTAAAGAGACCCCACTCTGGAAGTTTTGGCCACCCCAAGGGATGCCTAGGTGCATGTGGCATTCTGTCGAGCACCATGTAGGCATGACCAATTTTGACATGAGTCTGAGCTTGCACTGTGATCTTGCTTCCCTTGCCTAACTATCTTGTCCAATAGACTCCTTGCTACTCATAACCTAGGTCTGCTAATTCCCAGCCTCACCCGAGACCTCTAACACGCCCTGACATTTCGTCGAGCACGTCCCGTGCGTGCACTAGGCGCGCCTAGAGTGCGCCAATTGCAGCCGCACACTGGAGCCGCCGCGTCACGGGTTCCCAGATACACCTCACCTAGCCCTACCGTGCCGGCCACGTGTCAGGGCGGGGCTGTACACGCCCCGGGGGCTCCTCCCGGAGGGGTGCCCCCTCCCATGTACCAGTGGGAGCACCATGCTCCGCACTGGCTGACGACACTGCCGAGGAGCGGCTATGCCTGTACACATACGGAAGCGCTATGCTCCGCGCTGGTGATAAACTACTGAGGGTGGCCTCCGGGCTACATCAACCTCAGGGAGCCCAAAGCTCAGTGGCTGGCTTCATCGCAACGCCTCCCCTCGGGAGCGCCGCGCGAGGGGGCTAGGCACGGGGGCTACGACTGGGTCACGCCCAGACGTACGCCGCCCAGCCAGGCCCCTCGGGCCTAGTTCGTCGCGCGTCTCTCCCCGAGCGGAGCCAAGGTATGAAGGCCGTTTGAGCGTCAAGGGGGACCCCTGAGCATCGCGACTCAGGGGCCTAACTTGTCCCGTAGCCCCTCACTCCTTAGTTCCGAAAGGCTATGCTGGGTGAGGTACGCGTGGGGCCGGGCTCTGCAGACGTAGAACCGTAGCCCCGCTTACATCTCGCCTCATTACCCGCTGTTCGCGCGTCAAGGGGGACTCCTGAGCATCGCGACTCAGGAGCCTAACTGGCTCCGTAGCCCCTCACTCCTTAGTTCCGAAAGGCTATGCTGGGTGAGGTATGCGCGGAGTCGGGCTCTGCAGACGTAGAACGGAAGATACACCTACATCACGCTTCCCTACATGTTGTTCGTGCGCCAAGGGGGCCTCCTGAGCATCGCGACTCAGGAGCCTAACTTGTCACATAGCCCCTCACTCCTTTGGTCCTGTCCTGGTTTCCGATCGGGTCTAATGCTGGGTGAGGCACGCGCGGGGCCGGGCTCCGCCGGCGTAGAACACAAGCAAGTAGGGAAGAAGAACATAAAATTCAAGGAACATTCAAGGAACTTAAAAGCAAATATTACAGTCCATACTGTCGTCTCAGTACCAAGCGCAAGTTTAAATGCCTCCCCGAGGCGTGGTGCATGTGCAGGAACTAAAAGAAGAATAGGAACGATAGCGAAGTCACTTGTCGGTGGTGGAGCTGCATGGAGTGGCTTCGCCTCGTGGAGCATCAGGGCCGGCAGCTCCTTGCTTTGTCCTGGTGCTGAATGCCCGGAACTTCCCCAGCAGTGCCTCCGCGCGCCCCTTCACGGCTTCGATAGCAGCGGCAGCACCCTCGCCGCTCACCGGCTCCAGCAGGCTGTCGAGGTCGGCGCTGGGATCGCGAAGGTAGACGTGGGCGAAGACCCGCGTCAGCGCAGCAGAAGACAGGACACGCGCCTCGCCCTAAGCCGTGGGGGCGAGGCCAAGGGCGACGTCCCCAAGGGCTTTAACCAGGAAGGGAAGCAGCTTGGCGGGGCCGTCCCCGTTACCGGCTAGCGGGCTATCCAGGCCGCTCTCGTAAAGCGTCTTCAGCGAAGCGCGGGCATCTTTCTCCATGACCGCGAAGGCCACGCGATCCTCGGCGAGGACCCGAGCCTTGGCGTCCAGCTCGGCCTTCGTCACCTCCAGTTCCTTCTTCAACGCGCTTAGGTGGCCGCGGCGCCTCTTGAGCTTGGCCTCCCGGTCCTCGAGCGCCGCCTCGCGAGCCTTCGCCTCCTTCTCCTGCTCCTGGCGAAGGCGGACCTCCTCCGCAAGCTGGCCTCGCAAGCCTTGCAGCTCATCCTCCAACTCCTTGCAGCGACCACGGACTCCAACCACCTCTCCCAGGGCCGCGTCACGGGCAGCCTTCGCCTCGAGGGTGGCCTCCCTCTCTTCGTCACAGGCCGTTGAGGCCTGAACCAATGCCGCCCGAATCGAGGCATCGGAGCGAATCCACCCCGAAGCCAGTTCCAGGCGCCCGGCCACTAGGCAAGGGTCGGCACCGAGAAGATCCTGCCGCAGCCGGTCCAGTTCAGCAACGGCGCGCTCCAGGATGGAAGAAGAAGGCGGAGAAACATCGGTGCGCTCCAAGACAACAGGAGAAGTTGGGGAAGCTGCGGTCGGTGGCGGGGCCGCATTATCCCGAGGCGGAGTCCGCTGCGCCTCCCCAGCCATAGCAGTGGCGCCAGACAAGGGCACCTCGGGGGTCACTTGAGCTATGGGGGCTGTCGGCCCAGCCAGATCAGCCAAGCCCCACAAGGACGAGCGGGCAGGAGAGGCTCGCGCATCACGGTCACCCTCCCCCACAGGCGGAGGCGCCGCCGTAGATGAGGCCTCAGGAGCTCCCCTCAGCTTCTTCGCCATGGGCGCCAGCCTACTCAAGAGAAGCAATCATCAGGCCTCGGCGGCGGAACAAGAAACCAAGGATCAAGGATCAAGCACTTACGGGTCGTCGCCAGAAAGCTCTAGCTGCCTCCGGCCATACTTGAAGCCTGAGAGCCGGATGGAGGGGTCGACCTCGGGAGCAGAAGGCGCGTCCGCGGCTCGCCCCGGAGTCAGGACGGACCCGCGGGGAATCAACCCGGTCCTGCCCTTCTTCGGGACCGGGGGCGAGCTCCCGCTGCCCAGCACGTCATCATCGTCATCATCATCATCGCTCGGCGATAGGCGGAGAGTGAGGGGCTTGCGCTGGGGAGGGGGAGCCCTGGAATCTCCGTCGGTTGCCTCGGAGTCAAGACCTTCCTCCCGCTCCTTTTCGCCCCCCTCTCCGCTGGAGTCGCCGGAAGACACGTCCACAGGTCCCTCGGGGGCCACCACGGGCACGGGCCCGACCCCGTTGAAGACGGGCATGGACTCCACCACTTGCTCCCAATCGTCGCGAAGGAACAGGTGCGAGGGTTCGCCCTCCAACCTTGCTACCTCGCCCCCGACCAGGGATTGGAGAACCGCGGTCACATCCTCTTCGCCCACAGCTACGAGGCTCGGATGAGGCCTCCACATTGGGGGAGAATACCGCCGAAGCGGAGCCAATTGGTGCTCCAGGAACTCCCTCAGTAGCGACACCCCGGTCAGCTTCGCCGCCGGCATGCTGGCCGGCTTCAGGTCAGCGTCCATCTTCGCCAACATCGACTTCGCGCGCGGATCCGTGAGCTCCGCTCGGAACCAGTCGCTAGAACTCACGGCCGGCTCCGTGGGAGGGATCAGCCGAGGATGGGTGCGCCCGGCGTCTACCAAAACCCACTTGCTCCAGAAGCCCTCGATCCTCTTCCCCGGATTCGAAATGGCCATGGCACTGCCCCACGCGACGAAGCTCGCGCATGCAGAAGGGGAACCACGAGAAGTCCGGAGGTAGAAATAGTGGCGCAGCAAGGCCACTAAAGGCTGCACCCCCACATGAGCCTCGCAGTAGTAGGCAAAGATCGCCAGAAGAAGGATGGAGTTGGAGTGGAGATGCAGAGCTTGCAAGTTGTAATGGCGGAGGACGGAGAGGAAGAACTCAGAGAAAGGAGGCACCAAGCCCGCAGTAATGGAGCTTACGAGAAGAGGATAGAAGGTGCTCCCTCGGCCCTCAGGGGTGGCAGAGTCGACCTTGAACACCTGCGCCCCGTTGATGCCCTGCTCCGCCGCCATCCGATGCAGTCGGGCGAGGCTCTCCTCCGACACGTTGGGCGAGTCCACTGCAGGCGAGAACCAAGCTTCGGCCGGGGGCTGGCTAGGCGCCATAGCTACCTAGGTCAACTGGATGGAGCAGATCTGGAAACTTGGAGAGAAAAAGGAGAGGCGCAAGAAAGGGGATCTGAGTAGCGGCCGAAGAAGGAGAAGAGCAAGGCCGGAGCGGATGCCACGCCTTTAATTACCCGCGCAGTTGCAAAAGCACCCACGTCCAACCAACCGCCACGCGGCGCCCAAGGCCGCAGGCTGTTAGGGCCCGCGGCGCTTTTCCCTTGCCCTTTCGCCTCTCGGCACGGCCAAGTCCATGCGCGCCTTGGGCCTGGGGGCTACTGTCGTCGTTCTGGGAACGGGGGTCCCTAGACTTGCTTGCCTACGGCCTGCGGCGTGGCTCAAATGGGGGCCCAGCGTGGCCAATCTTCATCAACACAAGACTCAAGACCCTCGCGAGGGGCCAAGCCTCGCGGGGCGGACGACACTGCGCTTCCTCAGGCGCGGCCTCCTCAGGCTGGCTCACGAGGAGGCGGAGAGATCAAGGCGGGGTACCTCGCGAGGTGCCCATGACGCAAGCCATGACGATCGAGGGTGCCAGGCGGCGCCAGCCCGCGCAACGTTCCCCTTTCCTCTTTGGTGCAAAGGGGACAAGCACAGGCGAGAGGATCAAGCAAAGGCACCCATTTCAGTGCAACAAGACCAAGACCAGTCCAACGGTGGGAAGGAGGTCACCATGGAGCCCAGAACGGCGTCACCACAGGGCCTTTGGCAGGCGAAGACCAACTTTAGTCAGGATAAGTGTACCAGATGTTCCCTTTCGAATTGGCCAATTGTTGGCGCCCTTCCCGCTCAAATATTTGGGAAGAGGCCCAGGGCCTTTGCCTATAAATAGGACTAGCCACCCCCAGGGTAGAGGCATCTCGGCATCTGATATCTTGACATCTAGAGATCAAGGAGTATTCAGAGCAAGCAGAGAACAAGTAGGGATAGAGAGAGAAGGGCGATTGAACTCCCCCAGCAGTTCATCCCCTAGCCAAGAACAGACCCTCGCAAGGTTGTTCTTCCTTGTACTGTTCATCCTCATCAGCCCAAGAGGCAATCCACCCACCACAAACTAGAGTAGGGTATTACACAACAATGGTGGCCCGAACTAGTATTAACCCTGTGTCTCTTGTGCTGTTCGTTCTGTAGTTTAGATCCTTGCGAGACGGAGAGGTAGAGGGCATAACCTCCGCGCGCACCCCAGAGTTCGAACCTTAAGGGTCTGCCGGAACCCGTGATCCGACAACCTCAGGCAATGCACACAGCTTCTAGGAATAAACCGTGTTGGATCAATGAACAATCACACACGATATTCTCTTCAAAACTGTTTGCGTTACGCCACCTTGCGCAAACGTTTTCCTTGTAGTGACTGTGTGGGATGTATATACAAACGGAACGTTTAGTGGTGGCTGATTGTGTGGGATGTACTTACGACCGAAAATAATTTTGCTTGTATAATTGTACTTTTTTAGCACTACTGTATGTATTTCTGTATTTGAGTGCTCGCCGATCGCACATGACCTCATTTTGCCGAGCGTGTGTGCCAGGAGGGCATATCCCCAACGGTTTTTGGGTCGTGTGGGAAGGACCCCCCTATCGCCCACACTCACTTGCTGACGGTTCTGAATGCCGTCGTGGAAAGGGGTTAAAAACCGTTTGTTTAGCATCGACGCGTACTAGTGTAGCCTCGTATTTCTTCTTCGATATTTGGGTTTTGTTTGGCCAACTCGATCTATTTATCTTGCAATGGGAAGAGGTGCTTGATAACCCACAAGTATAGGGGATCAATTGTATCCTCTTTTGATAAGTAAGAGCGTCGTACCCAACGAGGAGCTAAAGGTAGAACAAATATTCCCTCAAGTTCTATCGACCACCGATACAACTCTACGCATGCTTGATGTTCGCTTTACCTAGAACAAGTATGAAACTAGAAGTACTTTGTAGGTGTTGCGGGATAGGTTTGCAAGAATATAAAGAGCACATAAATAAAAAACTAGGGGCTGTTTTAGATAAAGAAGCAATAAAGTTAGTATAGAGAGTGTGGAAAAGTGGTGGTAGGAGTTGCGAAATTGTCCCTAAGCAATTGACTACTTTACAAGACCGATAGCAAGTTTTATGTGGGAGAGGCCACTACTAGTATGTCACCCCTGACTTGGAATTCTATGCACTTATGATTGGAACTATTAGCAAGCATCCGCAACTACTAACGTTCATTAAGGTAAAACCCAACCATAGCATTAAGATATATTGGTCCCTCTTCAATCCCGTATGCATCAATTTCTATGCTAGGTTGAAGCTTCTGTCTCTCTTGCCCTCCAATACATAGTCCTATCAATATACATCTAACCCTATGGTGTGATCCACGCGCGCGCTCATATGATGGGCACCAAAGGACAGCAACATAACCACAAGCAAATTAAACCAATCATAGCAATTCACCAATTACTGACAGGACAACGAAAATCTACTCAGACATCATAGGATGGCAACACATCATTGGATAATAATATGAAGCATAAAGCACCATGTTCAAGTAGAGGGTACAACGGATTGCGGGGGAGTGGACCGCTGTAGATAGATGGGGGAAGGTGATGGAGATGTTGGTGAAGATGACGGAGGTGTTGGTGTAGATTGCGGTGACGATGATGGCCTTGGTGGCGTTCCGGCGCCACCGGGAGAGAGGGGGAGAGAGCCCACCTTCTTCTTCTTCTTCCTTGACCTTCTCCCTAGATGGAAGAAGGGTTTCCCCTATGGTCCATGGCCTCCATGGCATGGGAGGGGCGAGAGCCCCTTTGAGATTGGATCTGTCTATTTGTCTCTCTCTGTTTCTACCTTTCCTGATTCTGCCCTTTCACCGTTTCTTAAATTCCTAGAGATACGTAATTCCGATTGGGCTTAAATTTGGACACATTTTTTATCCGGATATTGGCTTTCTTGCGGTGAAAGAAGGGCACCAACTGCCTTATGAAGTGGCCACGAGACCCAGGGCGCACCTGACCCCCTAGGGGGTGCCCCTCACTCTCGTGGGCCCCTCGGGCATCGTCTCGCGTTGATTCCACTTCCCAAAATTCACATATATTCCAAAAAAATCTCCGTCAGTTTTTATCCCATTTGGACTTCGTTTGTTATGGCACTAGATCAATATGTTAGTCCCAAAAATAGTATAAAAAGTTGCCAAAAGTATATGAAAGTTGTATAATATTGGCATGGAACAATCAAAAATTATAGATACGACGGAGACGTATCAGTGCTTTGTAGTGGGTTCCAAACGGACTCCATATGAAGTACAGGAGGTGACGGCAGCTCCGTCCCATGGATCGCGATAATTCTTTATCCCTGATATTTTTCTTGAAAACTAGGATTTTATAGCATCGGTTTCAGGGTCTGCAAGGCCACCAGGTGGGGACAACCCACCTGGGCGCGCCAGGAGGGGGCGCGACCTGGTGGGTTGTGCCCACCCAGGTGCCCCCCTCTGGTGGGTCTTGGCTCCAGAAATTATCTTTATTGGTATAAAAATTCCTCGCAAAGTTTCATTCCATTCCGAGAACTTTTATTTCTGCACAAAAACAACACCATGGTAGTTCTGCTGAAAACAAAGCCAGTCTGGGGTTAGTTTCATTCAAATCATGCAAATTAGAGTCCAAAACAAGAGGAAAAGCGGTAGGAAAAGTAGATACGTTGGGGACATATCAGGGATGTACATACAGACGAAAACGATTGGGTTTCGATCCCTCGCCCGATCGCACACGAACTCATTTTGCCCCAGCATGTGTGCCAGGAGGGCCTATCCCCGACTATTTCTGGTTCGTGTGGGAAGGACCCCCCCTGATGTCGCTTGAAGCTACATCGGCATTTCCCCAAAGAGGAAAGGATGATGCAGCACAGCGGCGGTAGGTATTTCCTCAGATATGGAACCAAGGTTATCGAACCAGTAGGAGAACCAAGCAACACAACATAAACAACCCCTGCACACAGATAACAAATCCTCGCAACCCGATGTGTTAAATGGGTTGTCAATCCCTTTCGGGGTACGACGCATCAAGATAGGCAAACAGACGTGAGATAAATTTGTAGTAATTTGGTAGATAGATCGCAAATAAAATAAATAGATATAAAACGCAGCAAGGTATTTTTGTATTTTTGGTTTAATAGATCTGAAAATAAATGCAAGAGAAAAGTTGCAAAGGCAAATATTTGAGAAGAAAGAACCGGGGGCCGTAGGTTTCACTAGTGGCTTCTCTCGAGAAAAATAGCAAATGGTGGGTGAACAAATTACTGTTGGGCAATTAACAGAACTTCAAATAATTATGATGATATCCAGGCAATGATCATTATATAGGCAATACGTCCAAGATTAGTAGACCGACTCATGCCTGCATCTACTACTATTACTCCACACATCGACCGCTATCTAACATGCATCTAGTGTATTAAGTTCATGGAAAAATGGAGTAATGCAATAAGAACGATCACATGATGTAGACAAGATCTATCTATGTAGAGATAGACCCCATCGTTTTATCCTTAGTAGCAATGATACATACGTGTCGTTTCCCTTTCTGTCACTGGGATCAAGCACCGTAAGATCGAACCCACTACAAAGCACCTATTCGCATTGCAAGATAAATAGATCAATTTCGCCAAACAAAACCCAAATATCGGAGAAGAAATACGAGGCTATAAGCAATCATGCATATATGAGATCAAAGAAACTCAAATAACTTTCATGGATATAAAAAGAT
The DNA here is from genome assembly GCA_032464435.1 of Aegilops umbellulata. Classification (NCBI taxonomy): domain Eukaryota; kingdom Viridiplantae; phylum Streptophyta; class Magnoliopsida; order Poales; family Poaceae; genus Aegilops; species Aegilops umbellulata. The sequence continues at coordinate 383,154,073 of CP136054.1, forward strand.
AGATCTGATCATAAACTCAAAGTTCATCGATCCCAACAAACACACCGCAAAAGAGTTACATCATATGGATCTCCAAGATACCATTGTATTGAGAATTCAGCGAGAGAGAGAAAGCCATATAGCTACTAACTACCGACCCGAAGGTCTACAAAGAACTACTCACACATCATCGGAGAGGCGCCAATGGAGGTGGTGAACCCCATCCGAGATGGTGTCTAGATTGGATCTGGTGGTTCTGGACTCTACGGTGGCTGGATGAATATTTCGTCGACACTTCTAGGGTTTCTGGAATATTGCGGTATTTATAGAGCAAAGAGGCGGTCTAGGGGGCACCCGAGGTGGGCACAACCCACCAGGGCGCGCCTGGGCCACCTGGCGTGCCCTGGTGAGTTGTGTCCCCCTCAAGGCACCCCACAGGCACAACCAGGGCCCGTTGTGTTCCTTCTGGCCCATAAAAATTCTCCGTGGAGTTTCATGGAATTTGGACTCCGTCTGGTATTGATTTTTTGCGATGTAAAAAACATGGAAAAAACAGCAACTGGCACTTGGCACTATGTCAATAGGTTAGTACCAAAAATTGATATAAAATGACTATAAGATGATTATAAAACATCCAAGATTGATAATATAACAACATGGAACAATAAAAAATTATAGATACGTTGGAGACGTATCAGCATGCCCAAGCTTAACTCCTACTCGTCCTCGAGTAGGTAAGTGATAAAAACAGAATTTTTGATGTGGAATGCTGCCTAACATGTCATATCATATTCTTTTCTTTATAGCATGGACATTTGGACTTTTATATTGTTCCAAGCAATAGTCTAGTTTTCACATAATAATTTAGATACTCAAGCATATCAACAAGCAACCATGTCTTTCAAAATATAAACGCTAAAATAAGTTATCCCTAGCCCATCATGCTCAAACATTGATCCATTCATGAAACACACTCGAATATTAGCTACAGCCAATACTTAAGTACGATCATATTGCCTCTTAGTTGGTGCTTTTATAAGAGAAGATGGAGACTCAAAAATAAAATTGCAAAAAGTAAAAGAAAGGCCCTTCGCGGAGGGAAGTAGGGTTTTGTAGAGGTGCCAGAGCTCAAAGCGAAGAACTTAGAGATAAAAACATTTTGGGAGTTGTATCCATCCCACCAACGAAAATGACTTAGAGTTCCCAACACTTTCCATGCTAGATATATCATAGGCGGTTCCCAAACAGAAAATAAAGTTTATTCCTTTTTCCACCATACTTTCACTTTCCATGGCTAACCGTATCCACGGGTGCCCTCCATACCAACACTTTCCTAGGAATTTATTATTTGACAACATAAAGTAAATTCATTTCTGCATTTTGGGACTGGGCATTCCTAATACCTTTGCCTTACTCTCGTGCAATGATAAGTGAATAAACACTCATCGTGAGAATAACACATCTAGCATGGAAAATATTATACACCCCTCACCGCTCCACGAGCGAAACAAACACACAAGAGAAGATTATTTTGAAAATTAGAGATGGCACATGCAAATATGCTTAGAATGGCAAAAGAATACCGCATATAGGTTGATATAGTGGACTCATGTGGCAAAACTGGTTTAAAGGATTTTGGATGCACAAGTAGATATCATACTTGGTGCAAAATGAAGGCTAGCAAAAGATTGAGAAGTGACCAACCAAGAAACGGGAAACGGATAGTCTCATAAGCAAGCATTTAGCATAAATAACACCGAATAATGCACCACAAGTAGGATATAATTTCATTGCATGACTATTGACTTTTGTACTTGCATAGGGAATCACAAACCTTAACACCAATATTCTTACTAAAGCATAATTACTCATCAACATAACTCACATATCACATCATCATATCTCAAAACTATTACTAAGAATCAAGTTTATTTTGTCCAATGATCTTCATGAATTTTTTTATTATATCCTTCTTGGATACCTATCACTTTGGGACTAATTTTCATGTGTTGCTTTTCATAAGCTCAAACAAATATAACTGAAGATCATGAGCATAATTTTTATTTCTCTCAAAATAATTTAAGTGAGGCAAGAGAGAATTTCTTGTAAATTTCACTAACTCTCAAATAAATCTAAGTGTAGCAAGAGAGGATTTCTTCAAAAATACTAAGCACACCGTGCTCAAAAAGATATATGTGAAGCATTAGAGCAAGTCCATAGCTCATAAAAATTTAAGTGAAGCATAGAGAGCAATTCTAACAAGTCATGACATAATTTTTGCTCTCTCAAATAGGTGTGTACAGCAAGGGATCAAGACTTAAAACACAAAATAAAACAAGAAAAGTCTCATATCATACAAGACGCTTCAAGCAAAACACATATCATGTGACGAATAAAAATATAGTTTCAAGTAAAATACCGATGATCGTTAGAAGAAAGCGGGGATGCCACTTGGGGGCATCGCCAAGCTTAGTTGGTAGCTCATTTTTGGATAATAGCCTGGGATGTCGGGGCATCTCCGAGCTTAGGCTCTTCCATCCTTCCTTCATCCATTGTAACATAACCCAAAACTTGAAAACTTCAATCACACAAAACTCAACAAAATCTTCGTGAGATCCGTTAGTAGAAGAAAGCAAACCACTACTATAAGTACTGTATCAAACCAGTTCATATTTTGTTTTTGTATTAGATCTAATGTATTCCAACTTTTATATGGCAAAAACTCATCAAAGAAAACCATAGATTCATCAAAATAAGCACACAACACAAAGAAAACATAATATGTCAAAATAGAACAGTCTGTACCAATCTGACTTTTTCAAAAACTTCTGGAACTCCAAAAATCCTGAAAAATAGGACGACCTGGGTAATTTGTATATTAATCTTTTGCAAAAAGAATCGTGGAATAATCTTTTTCTGATAAAAAAATGAGAATTGTTTTCGTGAGCATAAAGTTTCTGTCTTTTTCAGCAAGATCAAACAACTATCAACCAAGAAGATCCTATCACAAACACTAATTAAACACAAAAAACATGATCATAACAGTAGCATAATTGTGCTAACACTCAAGAACACAAAGCAAAAAGAAAAAATAAAATTTATTCATTGGGTTGCCTCCCAACAAGCGCTATAGTTTTACACCATTGGCTAGGCTTAAGGCAAGGATCTAAGTTTTGTCTTTTGAAGTTTTGGCAACTTTTGCAAGGGTTTTCTCAAACCCGGGAGGCTCTTTACGCTTCCATAAATTCTCCGGGAAAGAAACCATTTTAAGATCTAAAATATCCAATCGCTTATTGCAAAGAGTAATCAGGGTATTCATGCGATTGATACTACCATTGAGGTGTTTGAAGGGTTCATTATATTTATGTATTTCAACCATATGTTTATGCAAATCACCTAGTTTGTCCAATATTTGAGCTCCCTCGGGGGTAAAAGGAAACCCCTTCTTTTGAGGTGGAATTCCCAAAATTCCCCCTAAAATTTCATAGGCAGCATTGGCATCAATTTCAATGAAATTTCCTTTAGCGGCAAAATCGAGAAGTTGTCTATGATGCAAAGCCAATCCTATGTAAAAATTACGAAGCAAAAATTAGCGCCTCCCCTTAAGATGGAAATATGGTATGATTCCATAAGCCTATACCAGGCATCTTTCAATTTTTCTCCTTGTCTTTGCTTGAAGTAAAGGACTTCAAAATCTGGTGACAAAGAAGGAGTAGGGACGCTAGCCATCGAGACTAGAAAGCAAGAGAACGGTGAACAGAAAAGAGAGGCGAATAAAAGTGGGGGAGAGGAAAACGAGAGACAAATGGAAAATAATGTACATTGCAAGGATATCATATTTGTGATTAGGAACCTGGTATATGTTGAAGATCCTCCCTGGCAACGATGCCAGAAATTTCTTTTGATGTCGCTCGAAGCTACGTCGGTATTTTCCCAAAGAGGAAGGGATGATGCAGCACAACAGCGGTAGGTATTTCCTCATATATGAAACCAAGGTTATCGAACCAGTAGGAGAACGAAGCAACACAACATAAATAGCCCTTGCACACAGATAAGAAATCCTCGCAACCCGACGTGTTAAAGGGGTTGTCAATCCCTTCTGTCGTACGACGCCTCACGATAGGCAAACGGACGTGAGATAAATTTGTAGTAATTTGATAGATAGATCGCAAATAAAATAAATAGATATAAAACACAGCAAGGTATTTTTGTATTTTTGGTTTAATAGATCTGAAAATAAATGCAAGAGAAAAGTAGATCCCAAAGGCAAATATATGAGAAGAAAGACCCGGGGGTCGTAGGTTTCACTAGTGGATTCTCTCGAGAAAAATAGCAAACGGTGGGTGAACAAATTACTGTTGGGCAATTGACATAACTTCAAATAATTATGACGATATCCAGGCAATGATCATTATATAGGCATCATGTCCAAGATTAGTAGACCGACTCCTGCCTGCATCTACTACTATTACTCCACACATGGACTGCTATCCAGCATGCATCCAGTGTATTAAGTTCATGGAAAAACGGAATAATATAATAAGAACGATGATATGATGTAGGCAAGATCTATCTATGTAGAGATAGACCCCATCATTTTATCCTTAGTAGCAACAATACATACGTGTCGTTGCCCTTTCTTTCACTAGGATCAAGCACAGTAAGATCGAACCCACTAGAAAGCAGCTCTTCCCATTGCAAGATAAATAGATCAAGTTGGCCAAACAAAACCAAAATATCGGAGAAGAACTACGAGGTTATAAGCAATCATGCATATAAGAGATCAAAGAAACTCAAATAACTTTCATGGATATAAAAAGATAGATCTAATCATAAACTCAAAGTTCATCGATCCCACCAAACACACCGCAAAAGAGTTACATCATATGGATCTCCAAGAGACCATTGTATTGAGAATTCAGAGAGAGAGAGAGAGAGAGAGAGAGAGAGAGAGAGAGAGAGAGAGAGAGAGAGAGAGAGCCATCTAGCCATTAACTACGGACCCGAAGGTCTACAAAGAACTACTCACGCATCATCGGAGAGGCACCAATGGAGGTGGTGAACCCCATCCGAGATGGTGTCTCTGACGCCCGGATAATTAAGCTACAATGAACCTCCGCTAATGATGCCACGTCACCTCGGTTACTGTTGATAAACTCGCGTTAGTTTGATACCAAGTTCAAATTTCAAATTTAGAATAAAGTCAAACAATAAAAGTTTTCAAATATTAAAAACTAAAGGTTCGGGTGGAGCCGAATAATGCATAGGTAATTATGGTGGAGAAACCACACTTTTATAAAATGTTTAAATAACCTAAAATGAATAAAACAGTAGCAAAACCAATATTTAAATGCTTTTACAATTAATAAAATACTAAACTAAATTGTTTTGGGATAAAGCCTTTTGTGGTAGTGGGTTTCGTGGTATTGCTAATTTAGGGTTCATTTTAATATTAAGTAAAAAGTAAACTTAAAAGAAAGTAAAATAAAAACAAAAAGGAAACAAATAAGAAAAAGGGAAAACAGAAAGGTAAGAAAAAGAAAAGAAACAACCCCGCCCCCCACTGGACCACCCGGCCCAGTTAGCCAACCGGCCGGCCCAGCCACCCCCTCTCTGGCCTACAAGGCCACCTCCCTGAACCTAACCCTCACCCGATCCCCATGCCCCCCACTCTCCTCTCACTCCCCCGATCTAGATCGAAATGGGGCGACCACGCACCCGACCCCGTCGACGCCACCGCCCTGGATCGCCGTCGCACGTCGACGTTGCCTCCTCGCCCTCTGTCGCTGTCAAAACCGGCGGATCTCAGGTAGGGGGTCCCGAACTGTGCATCTAGGCCGAATGGTAACAGGAGACAAGGGACACGAAGTTTACCCAGGTTCGGGCCCTCTCGATGGAGGTAAAACCCTACTTCCTGCTTGATTAATATTGATGATATGGGTAGTACAAGAGTAGATCTACCACGAGATCAAGGAGGCCAAACCCTAGAAGCTAGCCTATGGTATGATTGTTGTATGATGGAGTTGTCCTACGAACTAAAACCCTCCGGTTTATATAGACATCGGATAGGGTTAGGGTTACACAGAGTCGGTTATAATGGTAGGAGATGTTGAATATCCGCACCGCCAAGCTTGCCTTCCATGCCAAGGAAAGTACCCTCCGGACACGGGACGAAGTCTTCAATCTTGTATCTTCATAGTCCAGGAGTCCGGCTGAAGGTATAGTCCGGCTACCCGGACACCCCGTAATCTAGGACTCCCTTAGTAGACCCCGAACCAGGCTTCAATGATGACGAGTCCGGCATGCAGATTGTCTTCGGCATTGCAAGGCGGGTTCCTCCTCCAAGTTCTTCATAAAAGATTGTAAACACCAAGAGTAGTGTCCGGCTCTGCAAAATAAGTTTCCACATATCGCCATAGAGAGAATAATATTAACACAAATCAAATCTGCTGACGTATTCCGCAGTCTATCATCACACTATGGCCAAGTTTTTTACTCGAATCGTTTTTACTTTTCCACCTCAGCACGTTCTGCGAGGCGGTTTCCTTGTCACGTCTTGTCAAAGCAGAGATCGTGTCCCCCATTTACGGGATTCTCATCAATACAGAAGTGGGTAACCCAACCGCGCCATTTATCACGACGCTTGGGAGGCAAGCGAGTTTTACTAGGCTGGTGGGGACGCATAGCCGCATCCGCCCATATAAGGGGATAAGGATCCACCTTTTTACCTACGCCTTCTTCCTCCTTTGCCTATCCATCTTCCGCGCACTTGAGCTCCAGCACCCAAGCCCGCACTTCCCACCACAACCTTCTCCAGCAATGTCCGGAGCGGGAGGCAAGTGGATGGTCTCCTCCGTCACGGAGGGCCATGTCAAAAAGCTGAGGAAGGCCGGATACTTGTCCAAAGACATCGCGCACCGGCTTCCCGAGGAGGGACAGCTTCTCCCCACCCCAAGGCCCCATGAGAGGGTAGTATTCCTTCCCCACTTCCTCCGCGGAATGGGTTTTCCACTCCACCCATTTGTCCGGGGGCTCATGTTCTACTACGGCCTGGATTTCCATGATCTGGCCCCGAACTTTGTCCTCAACATCTCGGCGTTTATCATCGTGTGCGAGGCTTTCCTCTGCATCCGCCCCCATTTCGGCCTCTGGCTCAAGACCTTCAACGTCAAGCCCAAGGTGGTGCGCGGCAGCCAGGCGGAGTGCGGAGGCGCCATGGCAGGCAAGATGGCCAATGTCCTATGGCTCGAGGGCTCCTTTGTGGAGACCCTAAAGGGGTGGCAATCCGGGTGGTTTTACATCACCGAGCCACGCGATCCGAAATGGGTCGCAGTCGCTGAGTTCCGATCCGGACTCCCCACGCGGCTTATGTCCTGGAAAGAGACGGGCCTGTCATGGGGTGACGAAAAAGAGGTGACCGGACTGCAAACATGCATCCAGTCCCTGGTGAACAAGCCGATCAAGCTCGTCAATGTAGTCCAGGTTATGCTCGTCCGCCGGATCCTCCCGTGTCAACAACGGGACTTTAATCTGTGGGAGTTCAACCCGGCGCAGCACCAAACCCTTAACAGGCACTTCGACACGACCTATGAAGACGTCTGGAAGGTGCTAACCAAAGGCGCCGAGGCTCCCGCATCCGCTTCCGAGGACCGCGGATACAGCTCGCAACGTCATGCTAGCGAGGTAAGCTATTTTCACCTTTTATAGGATGTTTAAGTTTTTCCATAGTTTGACTCTATGTGGGATCTAAAACTCCCTCACCTTTGACAGGCTTGGCAGGCGAAGTCCGGACCGATTAACTGTCCGGCTCCCTTGCCCGAAGACCCAGCCCCTGCTCTCCTAGTGAAGCTACTGGCTCCGGCGCCTTATGTGCTGCCGGAGAAGAAGGCCAAGAAGAAGAAGGCCACGGGGACTCGAAAGAGTGCCCGTAATATGGTGGTGTCGGACTCGTCATCCGACGAGTTCGAGACGCTCTCCTCCCATGAAAACGAGGAGGAGGAAGAAGAAATCTCTCCCCCTCTAGCGGGGGGAGGAAATAAGAGGAAGGCCCCCCCAACGGGGGAGGCCGAAGGGTCCAGGAAGAGGAAGACCCCTCCGCCGAACTACTCCCCCGACGCCGAAGAGGACGAAGAGGAGTGGCCAGACAGGGCCAAGCGTCTGACGAAATCGTAAGTATTCGGATATCAGAGTAACTCATGATGTTCCTTTGTTGCACAGCTTTCCCTAATGTCGAACATAATTATGCATCCTGCCCCGGGCCGGACTCGACGAGTCGTCGAGCGGCTCCCTGGATTCATCGGACGTGAACTCAGTTCTGCCTGCTGTCTCCCCCCGCACAGCGGATGATGCCAAAGTGGCGTCGCGACAAGCTCCGGGGTAGGAGGAGGTGGTCCTGGAGGAGCCACAAGGCGACCTCCCGGACCCCAGGAGTAAAGGGCACAAGACCCCCCAGGGCTCCAAGTCCGGCTTTGAGCCGAACACCGCGCCGGAATCTTCAAAAGTTCCGGACCGCGGTAGGCGAACTCCTTCCAAGAGGAGCAAGCCTTCTGAGCCGGCGGCCTCCGTCCAACCGGAGGTGCCGGACGATCTGCTGGAGGTGCTTAACGACGCCTCCATCAACGAGGAGCACCGTACTATCATGAGTACGGTGATCCGGAAGGTTCAGTCCGCCAAGAGCGGACTGACTGAAGCTTGCGCTAGCCTTCTAACAGGCTTCGAGGTAAGTAAAAATATGTAAAAATATTACTGCATAGACAGTAGCCCCTGATGCTCTGTTTGGCGTTCGGAAAGAAAAGCCGAATAGAGGAACTATTAAATTTCGCAGGAGTCTAACAAAAAAGAGTCAATATGCGTATGCAGGCTTCGCTGCTAGCCACCGCTGCACTGACTGCGGAGGTGGGTGCCCTAAAAAAGGGCCTCGAGCGGACCGAGCAAGAGCTCGGCCTTGCCAAGCGGCAGCTCGACGAGAAAGAAGGTAAGAGATACCTTACAGAGAAAGTGCCTATAAAAAGACGCGACTGCAAAAAATAATAGGATTGTACTGCTTATTGTAGGGGCCACGACTGAGGTGGCGACCCTCAAGCAGGCGCTGTCCGAGGACGAGAAGAGAGCGGCCACGGAGCACACCGAGCGAGAGAAATTTGAGGCGCAGGTCGGCGAGGCGCAGCAAGAGCTTCAGGCTCTCATGAAAAAACATGAGATTTTGGAGCTTGCCTCTAAAACGCGAGCGTCCGAGCTCGCCGCGGCCGTCAAGACTGCCGAGTCTGCCAAGGCCGAAGCCTAGAAGGCCCTCCAAGAGTTGGAGGAGATGAAAAAGATAGCGGCGGGTAAGGCATTCTTTATGCAAAGCAAAAATATAAAAGTAAACTACTTGTTACTTACCCGAATCCGGAGCTCTCCAGGGGCATTCGCAGATCTTCCCCGTAGCGTATCCAATGCCGCCGTATTCTACCGATCGGAAGAGGGCAGCTCGACGGAGAAGGTGTTCTGGTCTCAGTATGCTGAGGCCGGACACCCTGTGCCATTGAGCGACCAGCTGAAGCAGCTGGTCGAGCTCCACAAGGCGGCCGAACAGGCCATGAAGGGCTTCATAGTTTGGCTGTGGCCTGGAGAGGCCCTGCCTAGGAGCTACTGTAACGCCCCGGACACACCCGCCGATGGTCGTTACTCCTGGCGGGATCTAGACTGGCCCCACAGATCAATACTAGTCTTTTCTGCGCACTTTGTCCTCACTCATGCGCACCCGGGAGTAACTTCCCGGTCGGTCACCCATCCTGACACTACTCCAAGCTGAGCACGCTTAACTTTGGAGTTCTGTCCGAATGGGCTCCCGGAAAAGAAGGAATTCCTTATTGATATGAGTAGTCTATCATCCCTAATAAACCAGGCTATCATAGCTACTTCGGACTGGTGCGGCGGCTGGTGGAGGCATGTCCAAGGCTCGAGGTCATCAAGCGCTCTGTCTGCATCGAAGGTGCCCGTAGGGCCCTTGCCCATGCAAAGGTGCACTGGGATAAGCTAGACAGTGAGAAGCTTGTGAGGGACGGGCCGCCGCCGGGGAAGGAGCATCGCAAGCCCGAGAACTATTACAAGGATGTTCTTGCGGGCGCCCGTCTTGTGGCGGATGAATGTACCAGGGATGTAATTTTTGAATGAACTCGCTCGTCTTTATCCTGTGCGCTGAAAACTTGTTCATATGCGCTAAGCAATGCTTGTTGAATTTAAAATATTACTTTCTGTGCGTCCGTTTGTCAAAAAATGAGAGATGGCTAGTCGTTGGCTTCTGCCCCCATGCCACTAGTGCTGGGGTGTTCGGGATAAACCTGAGCGCTCTTTTTCCCATATTTGGGTCCTTCGAGGGAGGCGCTCAACACAACGAACCAGGCAATCGGACTATAATGCTTGAACACTCTCACTTAGCCATAGAACTCTATAATTTTAAATTTCGGCGAAGCCCCAAGTTCGGAAGACCGAGTTCGGGGCGCTATCCACGCCTTGGCCGGACAAAGCCGGCTCCTCGCTCGAAGCGGCATAAGTCTTTAGGGACTCAAAAAACCTCTTGAACAGCAACCGGTCTCTCGCTTCATCATGACAGTCGGTTTTAGCTTTCTCCACTGAGGTGCTCGGCCCAGCTCAACTGGGGCATAATCGCAGTGCTTCTCTTAGTGCTACCTTAGCCGATATAGCAGAACGTAAGGCACCAAACATAGGAGCCGGGCAAACCCAACTATTGACCCAAATCATGATTCGGAGCCGATGCATATAGTGATATAAGTTCGGGGTGCCGCACTTATGAAGTGTTCGGACTTCTTACACCATATTAAGGGGTACTGAAGCCCCTGGTGTATTTGCCGTACCATAGTGCACGGGTGCCACATGTCATTAATGAACATATATATAAAGAGGATAATGCAAAAAATAGACAAAAAGCTATGCATTGTTTATAAAGAGGCTGCTATCAAAGTAGAACGATACAAATAGTGCGATAAGCAAAAGATATTGGACTATTTAACATGTCCTGGCCAAGGGCAGGCCACGGAATTGTATTCAAAACAGGTATACTGCTCGTAACAGAGACCACCTGGGAGTTCCATAGTGCGGCATGGCTTGTCTGCTTCCCTGGGTCTTGCATCATTTGTGCGGCAGATGAATTGCCGAACAGGTCGTCCGAAGTATGGAGTCCTGAAAGTAAGAAGAAATTAAAAGAAGAATTCGGCAGCCCCTAGTACGTTATAGGCCGTATTTTGGGCTCGCCGTGATTGTGCCCCTCCCCCTGTGCCCATGGTATTTCAAGAGCGTAGTTATGTACGCGAAGCACTGGTTTCGCTATGTCGCGAGGGCTGGGGTTGGGGCCGCATACGCCTACTCAGAACGTGCCAGGCGGTCTTGTTGTAGGTTACTCCGGGCGCGCTTGGCAGTGTCTGGCTTTTTAACGGCCGGACTGGAGAATTGCCTAAAAAGGCTGCTTTGTACTTCTGCTGCGAGGGCCGCCGTGTGTTCCTCCGCTCGGAGGGAGCGCTCGGTGTTTCCGTTGACCGTAATTACTCCTCGAGGGCCTGGCATCTTGAGCTTGAGATATGCGTAGTGCGGAACCGCATTGAACTTTGCAAATGCGATTTGCCCGAGCAGAGCATGATAGCCACTGCGAAACGGGACTATATCAAAGATTAACTCTTCGCTTCGGAAGTTGTCCGGAGATCCGAAGACCACTTCAAGTGTTACTGAGCCTGTGCAGTTGGCCTCTACACCTGGTATAATGCCTTTAAAGGTCGTTCTTGTGGGCTTGATCCTCGAAGGATCGATGCCCATTTTCCGCACTGTGTCCTGGTAAAGCAGGTTCAGGCTGCTGCCGCCGTCCATGAGGACTCTTGTGAGATGAAATCCGTCGATAATTGGGTCAAGAACCAATGCGGCAAACCCGCCATGACGGATGCTAGTGGGATGGTCCCTTCGATCAAAGGTGATCGGGCAGGAGGACCATGGGTTGAACTTTGGAGCGACTGGCTCCAGCGCGTATACGTCTCATAGCGCATGCTTCCGCTCCCTCTTGGGAATGCGGGTTGCGTATATCATGTTCACCGTCCGCACTTGTGGGGGAAAACCCTTCTGTCCACTGTTGTTCGGCGGCCTGGGATCCTCCTCGTCATCGCTATGCAACCCCTTCTCTCTGTTTTCGACTCTTAACTTGCGTGCCTGCTTGAACACCCAACAATCCCTGTTGGTGTGATTTGCTGGCCTTTCAGGGGTGCCATGTATCTGGCACAAGCGGTCGAGTATTCGGTCCAAACTGGACGGGCCCTGAGTATTCTTTTTGAATGGCTTTTTCCGCTGACCGGATTTATAGCCTCTGAATCCGGCATTTACTGCCGTGTCCTCGTTGTTGTCGCTGTTAACACGGCGCTTTTGCATGTTCCGGCGCGACCTGCCGCTTTTGTCCTTGGCATCCGAATTGCCAAGGTTCTTGGTTAAGTTGTTGCTGCGAGCAAGCCAGCTATCTTCTCCCGCGCAAAAGCGGGTCATGAGTGTCGTGAGGGCTGCCATAGATTTCGTCTTTTCCTGTCCCAGGTGCCGGGCAAGCCACTCGTCGCGGATATTATGCTTGAAGGCTTCTAGGGCCTCAGCGTCCGGACAGTCGACTATCTGGTTTTTCTTTGTTAGGAACCGTGTCCAGAATTGCCTGGCCGATTTCTCTAGCTACTGAATTATGTGGCGAAAGTCATCGGCATCCGGTGGTCGCACATAAGTGCCCTGGAAGTTGTCGAGAAATGCGGCTTCCAGGTCCTCCCAAGAACCGATTGAGTCTGCTGTCAGGCTGTTGAGCCAATGCCGGGTCGGTCCCTTAAGTTTGAGTGGGAGGTATTTGATGGCATGTAGATCATCACCGCGGGCCATGTGGATATGAAGGAGATAATCCTTGATCCATACCGCAGGATCTGTTGTGCCATCATATGATTCGATGTTTACGGGTTTCAAGCCCTCAGGGCTTTTATGATCCATTACTTCATCTGTGAAGCATAGTGGGTGTGCGGCGCCTCTATACTGGGCTATATCACGTCGCAGCTCTGAGGAGCTTTGTCCATTGTGTTCGGCCCGGCCGGATTTATCGTATCCGGAGTGACGATCACCGTCACATGCCGTGGGGCGCCCGCACAGTCCATAGATCGACCTTGTTTGCCTTGCCTTGTCCTCCAGTATGTCTTGCAGGTCTGGCGCGTTTTCCCGTGCCTTAGTATGTTTTGAGCGGCGTCGGGGCATGGCTTGAGTGGAGGGCTTAGAGGCCTCTTTGTCGCGGCCACGAGGTGGCCGGTCAGCCATGTCATGCGCTGGTGATGTAGGTGCTTCCTCCTCTAATCGGGGTAACAGCCTGCGCTTTGGGTAACGCTTGGAGGGGCGCTCGAGTTCATACTCTTCGGCCGCAAGGACTTCAGTCCATCTGTCAGCTAGCAAATCTTGATCAGCTCTAAGATGTTGTTGCTTTTTCTTGAGGCTGCTTGCCGTGGCTAAAAGCCTGCGTTTGAAACGCTCTTGTTCGGCGGGGTCTGATGGTACGACGAATTCGTCGTCGTCGAGGCTTGACTCGTCTTCGGAGGGAGGCATGTAGTTATCGTCCTCAACCTCTCGGTCTGCCGCCCTCTCATGAGGCTGGCTTCTCCATCTTCCTGTGCCGAATCTTGCTGGATGGGGTGTTCTTCAGCGCTATCCGGAGTAGTATTATCTCCGTTGCCGGAATCACCGTTTTTGCTTTGGCGGGATTTAGAGCGGCGCCGCTGACGTCGGCGTTTGGGGTGTTTCTTAGAAGTATCATCCCCCGCTTTTCCATCGCCATCTCCATCTTTTGGAGCGTCCACCATATATATGTCATACGACGAGGTGGCCTTCCAGCGCCCTACAGGTGCTGGTTCCTATTCGTCTCCTGCATCGTCGTCCATACCGTCGATGTCTTCGGAGTCGAAGTCGAGCATGTCAGTTAACTCGTCGACAGTGGCTATGTAGTGGGTGGTGGGTGGGCTTTGAATTTCTTCATCGTCCGTATCCCATCCTTGCTGACCATAGTCCAGCCAGGGCTCTCCCGATAAAGAGAGAGACTTTGGCGAGTTCAGGATGTTGCCGAAGGGCGAGTGCTGAAAGATGTCCGCGGCGGTGAACTCCATGATCGGCGCCCAATCGGATTCGATCGGCAGGGGAGCGGGGGGTTCGGAGTCCGGAGAGGAATCCGGATCCTCGGAGTCACGGGTCATGCAGAGTATGGGGCTGGCATTCGGCTCGATCGCCTTTGAGATCGCAGCCCCGAGGTGACGTCCAACCGTTCATCCTCGATTGGCGCAATAGGCTCCGAATTAAGGGTCGGAACCGGTGCGTGTGCGGCCTCTAGGGCACTGTTCGGCGGCAGAGCTAGATCATGCCCCTCGAGACAATGCGCCGCGCTTGGCTGTGGCTCGAAACCGTCGAAGATCAAATCCCCGCGGATGTCCGCCGTGTAGTTTAAGCTTCCAAACCTGACCTGATGGCCAGGGGCGTTGCTTTCAATCTGCTCCAGGTGGCGAAGCGAATTAGCCTGCAGTGCGAAGCTGCCGAAGACGAAGATCTGTCCGGGAAGAAAAGTCTCACCCTGGACCGCATCGTCGTTGATGATCAAAGGAGCCATCGGCCCTAAAAGTGACGACACAGAGGAACTCTGAATGAAATCACCAATGTCGGTGTCAAAACCGGCGGATCTCGGGTAGGGGGTCCCGAACTGTGCGTCTAGGCCGGATGGTAACAAGAGACAAGGGACACGAAGTTTACCCAGGTTCAGGCCCTCTCGACGGAGGTAAAACCCTACTTCCTGCTTGATTAATATTGATGATATGGGTAGTACAAGAGTAGATCTACCACGAGATCAAGGAGGCTAAACCCTAGAAGCTAGCCTATGGTATGATTGTTGTATGATGGAGTTGTCCTACGGACTAAAACCCTCCGGTTTATATAGACACCGGATAGGGTTAGGGTTACACAGAGTCGGTTACAATGGTAGGAGATCTTGAATATCCGCACCGCCAAGCTGGCCTTCCACGCCAAGGAAAGTCCCCTCCGGACATGGGACGAAGTCTTCAATCTTGTATCTTCATAGTCCAGGAGTCCGGCTGAAGGTATAGTCCATCTACCCGGACACCCCCTAATCCAGGACTCCCTCACCCTCCTCTCCCTCGCGCGACACCCACCTGAAGCCGCGGCAACGCCTCATCGCCGACGCCGTCGCCCGTCGTCACCGCCACCTTGTTGCGCGTCCCCGTCGTCCTCCTCGACACCGGCTGCCATAGTCCCCACGACCGCCGGTGAGGCCCCCGGCCTCTTCTCTTCCCCGGTCACCGTATGCACGCGCACGCGCTCGTGACCACCGCCGTTCTTGCCGTCGGCCACCGCAAGCCCCCTGCCCCTCGCCCTGTGCTGCTCCCCGCGGCGCCTGCAGCGCCCGCCCGTGCTCCTCCTCGCTGGCCGTGTCCACTCCAGCCCCACGGCCCAGGCTCCGCTTCCCCGGCATGCTGGAGTCGGCACGCCGCCCCCCTCGCACCGGCAACCCCCTACTAGCCGCTGCTGTTGCCTACTCTTCCGGCTGCCGCGCTTGCCGCCCGAGGCCATGCCTCCCTGCTCACGGCCTGCCCGCCTCGCCGCTGCTTACTATGCCGGCTGCGCACACAACTCCGTGCACCCGCTTGCTGCCGACCATGCTTGCCGCTTCCCCCGCGCCACCGCGCCCGCCCGCGCGCCACTGGCCTCGCCGGCGCCACCCCTCGCCTCCGCCTGCCGTGGCCCCGGCTTGCCCCGCCGTTGGTGCCCCGGCGGCCTCGACCCGCCCTGCTGGCGAGTGCCCGCTCGGGTGCGCCCGCACCCGGTAGCCCCTAGAATGATTTATAATTTAAAAAAGATTAAAAATATTAAAAATAAAAATAAATTTCATTAATTAACTTAATTAATCCTGTTTAATTAACATAATTAGATAATTAACTTAATTAACTATCGTTAGTTAACCAAACAGTCGATGACATGCAGGACCCACATGTCAGATTGACCTAGTAAACGCCATGTTGACTGCTGACGTCATGCTCACATCAGCATACACTATTCTGGATAATGTTAGAATTAAATAGGTAATAATTTAGAAAATGATTCAAACTTTAAAAATTAATAGAAAATAAACCGTAGCTCGGATGGAAAAACTTTGTACATGAAACATGCTCAGAACGATGAGACGAATCCGGATAAACAACCCGTTCGTCCGCCACACATCCCTAGAATGGAGAACGCGCAACTTTCCCCTTCGGTTCATCTGTCCAAAAACGTGAAACACCGGGGATACTTTCCCGGATGTTTCCCCCCTTCCTCGGTATCACCTCCTACCGCGTTAGGGCACACCTAGCACCGCGCATTGTCTTGTCATGCACTGTCATGCTTATGTTTGCATTATAATTATTGTTTCTGCCCCCTCTTCTCTCATTAGACACCGAGACTGATGCCGCTGCTACCCAGTACGACTACGGTGTTGACGACCCCTCCTTCTCGGCTGAGCTTCCAGGCAAGCCCCCCCCCTTGATCACATGATATCGCCTATTCTTCTCTCTACTGCTTGCATTAGAGTAGTGTAGCATGGTACTGCTTTCCGTGAATACTATCTTGCTGCATAGCCTGTCATTGTGGCTACAGTTGTTACCCTTACCTGTAATCCTAAATGCTTAGTATAGGATGCTAGTGTTCCATCAGGGGCCCTACACTGTTGTCCGTCTGCCATGCGATACTACTGGGCTATGATCACTTCGGGAGGTGATCACGGGTATATGCTATATACTTTATACTGTTACATTACTTATGATACTTTTCAGAGATGGGGGCTGAAGGGGCAGGTGGATCCATCCCGGTAGAGCTGGGCCTGGGTATCCGACGGCCCCTGACTATTACTTTGTGGCGGAGCGACAGTGCAGGTTGAGACCACCTAGGAGAGGGGTGGGCCTGGCCCTTGTCGGCGTTCGCGGTTACATCAATTAACACGCTTAACGAGATCTTGGTATTTGATCTGACTCTGGCCACTGGCCTATACGCACTAACCAACTACACGGGAACATTTATGGGCACTCGACGTCGTGGTATTAGCCAAAGCCTTCGTGAAGTCAGCGGCTGAGCGGCGCACGCCGAATTGGACCGTAAGTCCGCTCTTGTATTAAGGGGGCTAGGTCTGCTTCCGGCTGCCCACGCAACGTGCAAGTGTGCAATTGGCGATGGGCCCAGACCCCTACACGCATAGGATTTAGACCGGCGTGCTGACCTCTCTGTTGTGCCTAGGTGGGGCTGCGACGTGTTGATCTTCTGAGGCCAGGCATGACCCAGAAAAGTGTGTCCGGCCAAAGGGGATCGAGCGTGTTGAGTTATATGGTGCACCCCTGTAGGGAAGTTTATCTATTCGAATAGCCATGATCTTCGGTAACAGGACGACCCGGAGTTGTACCTTGACCTTATGACAACTAGAACCGGATACTTATTAAAACACACCCTTCCAAGTGCCAGATATAACCCGGTGATCACTCTCACATAGGGGGACGAGGGGAGGATCGCCAGGTAGGTTTATGCTATGCGATGCTACTTGGTGAACTTACCATCTACTCTCTTCTACATGCTGCAAGATGGAGTCTGCCAGAAGCGTAGTCGTCGACAGGACTAGCTATCCTCCTCTTATTCTGGCATTCTGCAGTTCAGTCCACCGATATTGCCCCTTTACACAGATACCCCTGCATATGTAGTCTAGATCCTTGCTTGCGAGTACTTTGGATGAGTACTCACGGTTGCTTTTCTCCCTCTTTTTCCCCTTTCCATTCTACCTGGTTGTTGCAACCAGATGCTGGAGCCCAGGAGCCAGATGCCACCGTCGATGACGACTCCTACTACACCGGAGGTGCCTACTACTACGTGCAGGCCGCTGACGACGACCATGAGTAGTTTAGGAGGATACCAGGCAGGAGGCCTGCGCCTCTTTCAATCTGTATCCCACTTTGTGCTAGCCTTCTTAAGGCAAACTTGTTTAACTTATGTCTATACTCAGATATTGTTGCTTCCGCTAACTCGTCTATGATCGAGCACTTGTATTCGAGCCCTCGAGGCCCCTGGCTTGTATTATCATGCTTGTATGATTTATTTTATTTTTAGAGTTGCGTTGTAATATCTTCCTGACGGTGTCCTGGACTAGGGGGTACTCACCACGTCATCTCCCGATCTGTTAGATTGGGCCGAGGACCCCCATGGCCGTATACTCGTGGGCCAGTTCGGACAGCTGCCGCATACAAGGAAGATTCCACAAGACTTGGCGATCAA
The DNA here is from genome assembly GCA_032464435.1 of Aegilops umbellulata. Lineage (NCBI taxonomy): Eukaryota > Viridiplantae > Streptophyta > Magnoliopsida > Poales > Poaceae > Aegilops > Aegilops umbellulata. Next base: position 383,172,388 of record CP136054.1, read on the forward strand.
GACAAGGAATCCTCCCCACCGGCGTATTCGGCTAGGACTCTTGTTATCCTAGGCCTCTGGTGCATTATATAAACCGAGGCCAGGCTAGTTGTGGGGACCCCGACTCATGAGTCGTGATCACCGAATGCACGTGTATAGTGATCCCAGAGATCAATGCTCACTGAACACACAGAAGCTGAATAACAAGAGTCTTACATCCATACATACCGTATTACACAAGTAGGACCATTATGGTCACGTCTTGAGTATAACATTGCAACGGAAATCTTCGTCGATAACTTGGGCCCATGCCATCTGCCTTAACCTTACAGGCATTCTGACCGGGAAGCGTCCTAGCTCGCATGTTCGTCACCGAAGTATTCTTCTTCATATCATGTTCTTTCATGCCTGGCCAATAAAATAACCAGTGGCAAGCCAATGAGTACTTTGAATGTACTCGCAAGCAACCCATGTTTTGGTTCAAGGTACAACAATGCATGATATAGGTAAATTTTTGCGGAAAGCTAGTTTTGAGTGCAATGACATGTTCAACAACTTGTAAGACATGCATCAGGAGAATTCAAGCAACCAAGAGGACAGGTTACAGATATCAACATAAATAGAGTGGGCACCGACCCAACTCAATCATGTCAAGTCCTTGACTTGATCCAAGTAGTTCTTCCCACTCACACTGGTTTGTAAACAAGTGGACGTAGCCCAAGAGCGGTTACCCAACTGTCCTTGATCGTGGACACAGCTATTCGAATAGTTTTACACTCTGCAGAGGTTGCACACTTTACCCACAAGACCCGAGGAACTTCCAGGCCATCCACGACCCGCGATACCTCAAGTACCCGGGGTAAGCACCCGATCACTACCTCTCCCTAGACGACACTAACATGGAGTCCACTCGTTGTTCCGTATCCTCACGATGTACATCATACGAGACTCGCTCGAGATCGTAACATCCGAGAGGGGACACAACGGTGTATCCGGTGCCCTGTAAAGACAGTCATGGTCGCCCTACCTGGTACGACCCCGTCCCGAGAGAGAGCACCAACTCTCCCCCGTTACTAGTAATGCGGGCTCCAAGCTAGTATCAGCCTAGGTAATCAATAATGCCCTTTCCCATATAAGGGTAGAGTGGTTGCGCATGTAAGGTTGGAATAACGGTCGCAACTTAAACCAATCCGTTTTGAAAAACAACTCACACACTTGCCTCGGTACACCACTTCGTCATCAAGTGGTCACCCAACTCATCATCTCCCTCGGGCATAAGTGGCACCCGACGGGGTTGTCGAAAAGTCCTTTGAAAATACTTTGTCTCCATCACTATGCATATTCCCGTCCCTTTTTGCATAGCACTACTTTAGCATCCTATCTACTCCCACCGGCATAACCCTCATAAGAAGGTAGGGTCATGCACATTGCAAGTATCAACGAGGAAGAAATGAAGGCAACCCACCAAAGTGGCTACCATCTCATCATGTTTCCGATGCAACAATAATAAAGTGCTATATGAGATGCATAAAAAGGGTTTCATAGACATGGTCAAAGGGCTGCTTGCCTGGTTCATCAGAGTCTAGAGATCTTCTACTCCTTCTCCAAGTACTCCGTCTACTTCGGCAACTAACGTCGGAAACAATCACAATAAGCAACACAACAAGGCAAGAAAAATGTGCTCTAAAAATATGAAGTTGACTTTTATTGGATACCTCTGGTCATATGAGGAATGACCAAAGTGATTTCATTGGAAGTGGATCAATGGTTATTCCTAAACATTTCGATATGATGGAATCAAGGGGTTTATGGAATTCCAAGAAGTGTACAGAAACATATTTTTGGAAAATGAGCAACGGCACCCATTTAACAAAGGATGATTCTAGAAGCATCTAGGAATTGGTTTCACTGGATTTGGAGTTGAAATGATTTTCCTCTGAATTTGCAAAGTTGACAAATATGAAGAAATAGACCATTATTTGATGTGATACAGAAAGTATTAGTAAAAATGTTCAAAAACTAAGTTTTGAACTTATAGACACCTAGGATTTTGAATCATGGAATTTGGATCAATTTTGAGCCTTCTGTGATTTTCTAAAGTTTATGACAGAAATGGAAATATGGGATTTGATAAATGTTTGTGAAGAAAATCTTTATGGAAAAATGTGCAAGTTGCACCATGTGATAGATCAGGAATTTATGAACTTATAGAAATTAGAATCATCAAATTTGGAGTCTATTTGAATTTTTGGGAGGTTTTACAAGTTATCTGGGAAAAGAAAATAAGAGAAAGGATATACCCTTATTCTGCGCACTGGGCGAGAGATAGGCATTGGGTCGGCCCAGCGGCTCGGCCGCATGCGCGCAGGGGCCACGTCGGAGGCGGCTTGACAGAACTACGCCTTCGCGCGGGGAAGGCGGGTAAACCAGAAACCGTCTCCACTTGCCAGCGTGCCCTGGAGGCTGGGCCACTGACGAGCGGGCCCCGCCCGCAGGTTGTCTCCTTCCTCGCGCCAGAAGCACAGGAGGTCGACCGAGCGGGGCGCCGGCATGCTCCCCGGCGGTTCCGGCAATCCCCGACGACGTCCGGCGTACCGGCGGCCTCGGGAGGCAGAGCCGCGCCCATCCATGGGCGCCACGCAGGCTGGGGAGGTCCGGGGCGACGACTACCCTGACGCCGACGGATGAGGCTTCAGGAGAAGATGGTTGCGGTGGCACGGGGCACCAGAGCAGGAGAAGATGAGCGGGAGAGCTCCGAAGGTCTGCTGCGGTCCTCCTGGTGGCCAAAGTATGGAAGGGGAGGCCCTGGTTTGCCGGAGCCGGGTGGAGGCTGACGGTGACCACGGCGGCCATGGAGAGGGCAAGAGGGCATGAGGGGGAGATAGGCTGTGTCAGAGAGGTTCACGGGAGAGAGGGAGAGCGGGGAGAGGCCAGAGTAGTGCTCGGGGTAGCCTTATATGGTCGTGACTGCGGTGCACCGTGGGCGCGGCCTAGGGAGCGCTCGGCGAGCTCTGCGGAGGGAGAAAGAGGGAAAGGGAGGAGGGGCCCGACATCCTTGCGTGTTGTGGACGTCGAGGCGCCCCGTCGGCGCGCGGGGGAGGGCCGAGGTTGTCAGAGGTGTTGGGCAGGGAGCCGCTACAGTGCAGGAGCGCACTATAGCACGCTCCAGAGCGCACTGTAGCACGCTCCAGAGCGCATGTGTGGCCGGCATGGCCATTTTTTTGGCAATGTGGGCGCGGCCAAGTGTGTCTGGTAGTGCTAGGGGTAGTGAAGAAGTGTGGAGAAGCATTGGATGCCCTGGAGAGCCAGTAGGAGAGGAGAGAGGCTAAGGGAGAGAGAGAAAATGGTTGTCCAGAGAGGGAGAGAGAGGTTTTTACCCCCCAATAATGGATATGTGACGTTGCCATTGTTACTGTAGGGAGAAGGGGTCTAGGAGGAGCTGTGGTAAAAATATGGAGTCAAGGAGATTAGTGTGCTAGGGTGAAACCAGTGACTTTTTGCAATGACCAGAAGGTGTTTGATGCCAATTTGGGCAAGCAAATTAATTCCAATGGACATGAGAATTAACAGGATCAAGTGGCATATATAATTGAGGTTGACCAGAAAGTTTGAGTCCATTTGAAGAAGGTTGCCAATGTAACTTTGGCAAACCCTAGAAATCAGCCGAAATGGCTTTACCAAGATTTAGTCATGCAAATCTATTCTCCTTGATGCACCACTTGGTGTAGTGTCATCATTTGAGGATTTGAACATGCTCACAAAAGTTGGGGTCAAGGAGAGGAAGTTGGTAGTACAAACTTGTTCAAATTTGATTCTGGTCAGAGAGGGTTTTGGGGTACTTTGATCAAGATAAAATTCTCTCCAATTTGTTCCATTTGGTCTAGATGCATTATTACACCATTTGAGCATGTGCACCAAGTTTGAGAGCATTTGGACATGTTTGACAATGCAAAGATGTTCAAACTTGAAAAAGGACACAAGTGGTTTTGAAAGGGTTTCATGGGGTTATACTATTCGCCTTCACATGGTACTTGGCAAGATCATCAAAAATGTCATATGTGACATGTTAGAATTTTCTTGGATTTTTATGAAAATATTTCCTGTAGAAATATTTCAAATCCTTGAAATGAGCAGAAATGGTTTTGGGAGGTTTTGTCCAATATATTGATCATGACCATGTGTTGAAACTCATATATATGGAAAATATATGTCCATTGAGTCTCCCTAATTTTTCTCAAATATTTTAAAAGCTTTAAAAATAATTTTAACCTATTTAAGACCAGTTCTGGCCTTAAGAAAAAAGCCTTTAAATAAAATAGGAAAATAAATTTTAAAATTATATTTTTGTGGTTTCTGGGTATCCTATATCTAATAGGAGTCAAATACATTTTTGGAAAGATTTTTACTGCCCTCAATTAAGTGCTTGGAGTGCAAACCACAATTCAGGGGTTTTTGGAAAACTAATTTTTGAAAATACTATTTGGCCAAATTATTTTTGTAAGAAAATATTATATTGTTCTATACACATGGTTTGATCATTGGGAAAAAGGTTTGGATCAAGGAGAAGGAGTATAAGAGTTGGATAATTTATTTGATTTTTAGAGCACTTGCAAACAACAGTCAAACATCCAATCAAAGCAAAGACAAAACACTCAAAAGTTTTTGTCAAACTACATTTTATCATGATTTATTAGCTTAAGTGTTGTGGCATGAAAATCAGGGTGTGACAGACCTACCCCCCATACAAGAATCTCGTCCCCGAGATTCCCAAACTAGGCGCGGAAAGGAATACAGAAACTTGGATTTGGGGTAGTCTTCACGTCCTCATACTGCTTCTGCTTCCGTTTGGTGCTCCATTGAACTTGAAGTACTTGATGGTGTGGCTTCGTGTATGACGTTCTTCTTGATCCAGGTTGCTAATGGGCAGCTCGCGGTAGGTTAGATTGGGCTGGGGGTCAATGGTTTGGTGATTGATGTCCTTGGAGAGGTCGGGCTAGTAAGGAAGTTGGAAACACTTTTGGGGGTGTGTCGCGTGGAAAACATTGTGCACATCAGGTATCTCAGGTGGCAAGTCCATCTAGTAACTGTCTTCTCTTCGTCTCGTACTGATCTCAGAGGGGCTGGTTAAATCTTTGAGTGATCTCGAAGGGGGCCGATGATTCTTAGTGTGGGTCTCCTTGTCATGGAAATGCTTGGTCCCTAAGAGAGGAGTGGTTTGCAGATACGCACGGTCTTCGACAAGGAAGTCCACTTCTTGACGGTAGTGGTTGGTATAGTTCTTTCTCCTTGACATGGCGATCTTCAGATGTTCCTTACCCAGCTGAACGATTCTTCTTCCATCTTCAGTTAGACGAGTAGGTCACCAAGGAAAGATGGCAACTAACTTGTCCGAGTACTCCGTGAAGACTTGCCCACAGGGTACATAGGGTATAGGTTGGGGTATCGGTGGTGGTCATGGTTGGGTATTGGCCAAGGTTTCCTTGTCCTAGAGCCAAAGCCCATGGTTGTGATTCCTACCATATCGTGGCTTGGTGGGGCTTAAGGGTTTCAAGGATTCTAGTGTGCGAGTGAACATTTATCATCTTATCTTTAAGCACGGTTTCTGAGATGCCAATTGTGCTATCTAGCCTTCCAAACAATCACATCATGTCACCGAAAGAATCATCCCGTATAGGTCAACTCCAATCATCACTCATGTTATTCATATCCTCATGACTCTCGAGAGGAGGACTAAGAAAATCATGTATGTCTACAATCCCCAAACTCGTATGTATGGCTACCCCTAAAAATCCATGGGTAGAGCATATAAGCTGCTAAGCTTTAATCACCACAATCCAAGTGCTCAGTCTATTGATCCAAGGTCCATGATAAAGCATCTCTATCCTAAGGAAACACGTCGTAAGCCACTCCAAGATCTTGTTTCCTTCCTATGAATCAACTCCAATAGCCTATTAACTTCCATTAATTGCTACATAATCCATTAATTCTACAAATCCAATGTCTATAGTGTCTCACACGAATCTTCTAATGTCCTATAGTCCCCAAATACTTGAAAGGGCTGTCTCTACTATAGTAAGTCCACCAATTTCCATTATCATGGTCAAGTAAACTCCAAGGTCAAGCTTATATCAACTCCGACAATTAATCCAATCTCCTAGTTTATTGTCCTCCAAGAAACATGGTATCATGATCGAGATCATCAGTCTAAATCCAATTTACTCCAAACCATGTAGACTTACTCAGTATCTATATTCAATTAGAATCACCTGCTTAAATCCAAATCTCATGTCCAACGAGAATTCCTACATGCTTCCCCAAAGTCATTATCATAATGTCAACTATCTCCTATCAATATCCCCTGGCTAAGTCAAATCCTCATACTTCCAACAATTCAGCTTGCGATCTTAATTGTCCCACTAATTCCAATTTATCCAGGGGTAATGAAAGCTATGCTATTCTATATTAATGATCCCACCAATTTCATCTACCAACATGAAAGCCTCATAATCCACCAAATAGTCTCATATAATTCCTCAAGTCATTTGTACTCTATTCCTATATCCTCAAACTGGTCTTCCCTATGGCATCGTCAGTTCTGGTGCTATATTAGGATGATAATGTGCTCGTTCACTATGTCCACTAGTTCCATAGTGAACCCAGTGTTGTGCAAGGTTTATAGAGGCTTAACTGGTTCTCTTGCAATTCTATGGGTTATGCACATGTAAGGACTCGAGCTGGGGTATCTCGTGAAGTCTCGAAGGGTCTAGGAATGGTTTTCTAGTATGGAGGGTTAAACATACTTCTACGGGGTTGCACTTGGTCATGGAGAGTGTAGCAGAAGTCTTCATTGCTAGTTGGTTGCCGAGGCAGAATCCTTGGTGCATCTTGTCTTGCTGATCTTCAGTTGATGAGAGAGAAGAGAGGGGGAAGGTAGCATAGAGGAGGGGAATGCCTAAAGGGGGTTCTATAGTGCAGGTGCAAACAAACAAGTGCCAAAAAGGGCCAAACACAAACAACAAAATAAGGCAGGTGATATCGTCACGTACTTGTTGCCTAGGGAAAAAGTTGTGACCTATCAAGATACAAACAAATAAAAACAAGCAACACACAATCATGGCTCTATTCGATCCATCATATGGACTCGACTGCGCATAGGGAGTGCACGACTCATCCTACCCTGGTTCTCGGATCCAGTAATTGTTCCTTGAGCCTCGTGCAGTCTTCTGGGTTTTCCTCAGGTGTTGCTACGTCTCTTGTAGTTGTTTGCTGAAATGATCTGGGTTGACCTAAAGAATCTTCAACACTTCTCGCCTGATGAGATGATGGGGTGAAGGTGGCTCCTCGTAGCTGGCTTTGACTTGGCCTTCTCCTGTCCTCTTAATCATGATGATCGCTTTTGCCTTTTTAAGGTGTCCACGGTTCCAGGTGGCCATTCTTTATGCAATGACATTAACAAGGCATAATAGAGGTCCAATCTGTCGAACACATTGTTGACAATATCGTCACCGAGAGCGGGGGATGAAGAGAACCATTTTCCTGCTCACTATAGTGAGGCGGACCAAATGGCTAGGTTCTCATCCACCAGTGGTCGCCGATACAACAACGGTAGTGACAGGGTTACCCTATTAGCGATGTATATCATGATCTTGCATATCCTATGCCCTGATCGCCGTAGGCTAAGGTCGCATCATCTTGGGGCAGTGTCAAGGGTGTCACCATCTCCTGGGCCTTCAGGTCCTCATCCCTCGAGGATGTATCTTCTGTTGGTATCGTCTTGTTGTGATGTCGCCAATCTTGTGTTCATGAGATGTGGGTGAATGTCTGGCAAGGCATCTTCCTTCTAGATTATCCACGAGGATTACAAGGAACCCAGTGGTCAGGGGCATAAGGGTTCTAGAGACCAAAGGTTTTGAAGGGGAAGAGATCAATAAGGAAAGTATACCTTAGTTTTCAAAAAACTAAGAAGGGAAGAGAAGTATAGGTAGTTTTGAAAACTAGTAGTAGTTTTGGAAATAGTTTTACCCTAACTAACGACCATGCTAACTAAGGCTTCCTACAGTCAGGATGGCTCTGATACCAGCTCTGTGGGGACCCCGACTCATGAGTCGTGATCACCGAATGCACGTGTACAGTGATCCCATAGATCAATGCTCACTAAACACACAGAAGCTGAATAACAAGAGTCTTACATCCATACATACCGTATTACACAAGTAGGACCATTATGGTCAAGTCTTGAGTATAACATTGCAGCGGAAATCTTCGTCGATAACTTGGACCCATGCCAGCTGCCTTAACCCTATAGGCATTCTGACCGGGAAGCGTCCTAGCTCCCATGTTCGTCACCGAAGTATTATTCTTCATATCATGTTCTTTCATGCCTGGCCAATAAAATAACCAGTGGCAAGCCAATGAGTACTTTGAATGTACTCGCAAGCAACCCATGTTTTGGTTCAAGGTACAACAATGCATGATATAGGTAAATTTTTGCGGAAAGCTAGTTTTGAGTGCAATGACATGTTCAACAACTTGTAAGACATGCATCAGGAGAATTCAAGCAACCAAGAGGACAGGTTACAGATATCAACATAAATAGAGTGGGCATCGACCCAACTCAATCATGTCAAGTCCTTGACTTGATCCAAGTAGTTCTTCCCACTCACACTGGTTTGTAAACAAGTGGACGTAGCCCAAGAGCGGTTACCCAACTGTCCTTGACCGTGGACACGGCTATTCGAATAGTTTTACACTCTGCAGAGGTTGCACACTTTACCCACAAGATCCGGGGAACTTCCGTGCCATCCACGACCCGAGATACCTCAAGTACCCGGGGTAAGCACCCGATCACTACCTTTCCCTAGACGACACTAACAAGGAGTCCACTCGTTGTTCCGTATCCTCACGATGTACATCATATGAGACTCGCTCGAGATCGTAACATCCGAGAGGGGACAGAACGGTGTATCCGGTGCCCTGTAAAGACAGTCATGGTCGCCCTACCTGGCACGACCCCATCCCGAGAGAGAGCACCAACTCTCCCCCGTCACTAGTAATGCGGGCTCCAAGCTAGTATCAGCCTAGGTAATCAATAATGCCCTTTCCCATATAAGGGTAGAGTGGTTGCGCATGTAAGGTTGGAATAACGGTCGCAACTTAAACCAATCCGTTTTGAAAAACAACTCACACACTTGCCTCGGTACACCACTTCGTCATCAAGTGGTCACCCAACTCATCATCTCCCTCGGGCATAAGTGGCACCCGACGGGGTTTTCGAAAAGTCGTTTGAAAATACTTTGTCTCCATCACTATGCATATTCCCGTCCCTTTTTGCGTAGCACTACTTTAGCATCCTATCTAGTCCCATCGGCATAACCCTCATAAGAAGGTAGGGTCATGCACAATGCAAGTATCAACGAGGAAGAAATGAAGGCAACCCACCAAAGTGGCTACCATCTCATCATGTTTCCGATGCAACAATAATAAAGTGCTATATGAGATGCATAAAAAGGATTTCATAGACATGGTCAAAGGGCTGCTTGCCAGGTTCATCAGAGTCTTGAGATCTTCTGCTCCTTCTCCAAGTACTCCGTCTACTGCGGCAACTAACATCGGAAACAATCACAATAAGCAACACAACAAAGCAAGAAAAATGTGCTCTAAAAATATGAATTTGACTTTTATTGGATACCTCTGGTCATATGAGGAATGACCAAAGTGATTTCATTGGAAGTGGATCAACGGATATTCCTAAACATTTTGATATGATGGAACCAAGGGGTTTATGGAATTGCAAGAAGTGTACAGAAACATATTTTTGAAAAATGAGCAAAGGCACCCATTTAACAAAGGATGGTTCTAGAAGCATCTAGGAATTGGTTTCACTGGATTTGGAGTTGAAATGATTTTCGTATGAATTTGCAAAGTTGAAAAATATGAAGAAATAGACCATTATTTGATGTGATACAGAAAGTATTAGTAAAAATGTTCAAAAACTAAGTTTTGAACTTATAGACACCTAGGATTTTGAATCATGGAATTTGGATCAATTTTGAGCCTTCTGTGATTTTCTAAAGTTTATGACAGAAATGGAAATATGGGATTTGATAAATGTTTGTGAAGAAAATCTTTATGGAAAAATGTGCAAGTTGCACCATGTGATAGATCAGGAATTTATGAACTTATAGAAATTAGAATCATCAAATTTGGAGTCTATTTGAATTTTTGGGAGGTTTTACAAGTTATCTGGGAAAAGAAAATAAAAGAAAGGATATACCCTTATTCTCCGCACTGTGCGAGAGATAGGCATTGGGCCGGCCCAGCGGCTCGGCCACACGCGCGCAGGGGCCACGTCGGAGGCGGCTTGATAGAACTACGCCTTCGCGCGGGGAAGGCGGGTAAACCAGAAACCGTCTCTAGTTGCCAGCGTGGCCTGGAGGCTGGGCCACTGACGAGCGGGCCCCGACCGCAGGTTGTCTCCTTCCTCACGCCAGAAGCACAGGAGGTCGACCGAGCGGGGCACCGGCGTGCTCCCCGGCGGTTCCGGCCGTCCCCGACGACGTCCGGCGTACCGGCGGACTCGGGAGGCAGAGCCGCGCCCATCCATGGGCGCCACGCAGGCTGGGGAGGTCTAGGGCGACGGCGACCCTGACGCCGGCGGACGAGGCTTCGGGAGAAGATGGTTGCGGTGGCACGGGGCACCAGAGCAGGAGAAGATGAGCGGGAGAGGTCCGAAGGTCTGCTGCGGTCCTCCTGGTGGCCAAAGTATGGAAGGGGAGGCCCTGGTTTGCCGGAGCCGGGTGGAGGCCGATGGCGACCACGGCGGCCATGGAAGGGCAAGAGGGCACGAGGGGGAGATAGGGGGTGACAGAGAGGTTCACGGGAGATAGGGAGAGCAGGGAGAGGCCAGAGTAGTGCTCGGGGTAGCCTTATATGGTCGTGGCTGCGGTGCACCGTGGGCGCGGCCTAGGGAGCGCTCGCCGAGCTCTGCGGAGGGAGAAAGAGGGAAAGGGCGGAGGGGCCCGACATCCTTGCGTGTTGTGGACGTCGAGGCGCCTCGTCGGGCGCGCGGGGGAGGGCCGAGGTGGTTGGAGGTGTTGGGCAGGGAGCCGCTACAGTGCGGGAGCGCACTGTAGCGCGCTCCAGAGCGCGTGCGTGGCCAGCATGGCCATTTTTTTGGCAATGTGGGTGCGGCCAAGTGTGTCTGGTAGTGCTAGGGGGTAGTGAAGAAGTGTGGAGAGGCATTGGATGCCCTGGAGAGACAGTAGGAGAGGAGAGAGGATGAGGGAGAGAGAGAAAATGGTTGTCCAGAGAGGGAGAGAGAGGTTTTTACTCCCCCAATAATGGAGATGTGAGGTTGCCATTTTTACTATAGGGAGAAGGGGTCTAGGAGGAGCTGTGGTAAAAATATGTAGTCAAGGAGATTAGTGTAGTGGGGATACATAGTCCGGCGTTGGAGCACGGATACATAGTCCGGCGTTGGAGCTCGGATACAGTCCGGCGTTGGAGCTCGGATACATAGTCCGGCGTTGGAGCTGAGATACATTCCAGCATTAGAGCTGGGAAGCGGTCCGGCATTGGTGCTCGGCTACAAAGGATACCTCGAATGCAGTCCGGTGTTGAAGCTCGGACGTAAGAGGACACTGCCTCCCGGGAACAACTTCAAACCCGAGGTGTGGCATAAAAATAACAAGGCATTGATAAAGGCCGGAAACTTAAAGGGGCTCCTCGGATACCCGACGTGTAAACTCGTCGAATGCATTTCGGCGATCCTCAAGATCGAAGATGAGAAGATTTGTTGAACCAGTTTTCAAGACCGGCGACCAAAGATGAAGAACAGTTCAGAAGAATCGAGGAGCGTCCCTAACTTGAAGACCGGTTCAGGGGGCTACTGACGGTGTCCTGGACTAGGGGGTACTCACCACGTCATCTCCCGATCTGTTAGATTGGGCCGAGGACCCCCATGGTCGTATACTCATGGGCCAGTTCGGATAGCTGCCGCATACAAGGAAGATTCCACAAGACTTGGCGATCAAGACAAGGACTCCTCCCCACCAGCGTATTCGGCTAGGACTCTTGTTATCCTAGGCCTCTGGTGCATTATATAAACTGAGGCCAGGCTAGTCGATAGAGATATACATACAACAATCATACCATAGGCTAGCTTCTAGGGTTCAGCCTCCTTGATCTCGTGGTAGATCTACTCTTGTACTACCATATCATCAATATTAATCAAGCAGGACGTAGGGTTTTACCTCCATCAAGAGGGCCCGAACCTGGGTAAAACTTCGTGTCCCTTGTCTCCTGTTACCATCCGCCTAGACGCACAGTTCGGGACCCCCTACCCGGGATCCGTCGGTTTTGACACCGACACTTCCCGTGAGTCCCTGATCTTGATCGTACACGTTTGCGTGTATGATTAGTGTATGATTGAATCGGGGTGTCACAAGTTGGTATTAGAGCCGACTGCCTGTTGCAATCCCCCTTCCCAACTCCTTGGCCGAAGTTGAGTCTAGTAATTGCAAAACTTTTACTAACATGGTTGTGTGGCTTACGGGCCCACGTCGCCATTGGGTGGTAGTAGGATCTTTTATTCATCGTCTATACTCTGGAATTATGATCTCTCTTCTATTCGGGTTAAACGATTTTCTAAAATCTAACTTTAGGTCCTCGAAAACACTTTCTCCCTCAAGAGCCCCTTCGGTCCGAATGATCGCCGGCTGCACCAGAAATTTTTGAAGATACTCTCCGATGTTCCCGAGACCCTTGTGCCTTTCGCCGTTGCAATTCCATACCACCGATAAATCCCTATGGGAAGCTACATACACTTGTCGTCCTTAACTTCATTTCCAATTGTTCTTGTTATTACAAGACACTCTGAAATACTTCGGATATTCCGAGAATCCTTTGCGTCTGTTGCCTTGCAGCTCTTTTTCCTCATGAATACATGTATGAATAATTCCTCACACTTACCGAGTATCCGCCCATCCCCAGTTGTTTATGTGTTTCACGAAGGTCTTCGCAATAATATTTAATCTTCCGAAAATCCTTAGCAGCTTATTGCTCTTGAAATTCTTGTTCGCTTGCATAAAGGTTAATCCCATAAGTATAGTAATCTTATTGGCAGCCTTTGTCACTATCATTTTGAGTCCATTGATTCAATATGTTGTGAATGCTCGCAATCCTCAATCAGATCCTAGAATTCTTCCTTTTGGCTCAGACGTCATTTTAAACATGAGCTGAATCTCGACCAATAAAATTGTTGTCGATTTTACCCCTAAGCTTTCTCAACTTATCCATCCTTCATCAGAGCATTTGCTTCTAATGCTTTGATTTGGAAATCATAATTCCTTTACATGTGAGCTTTGAATTAGTCAGTTGTTTCTATTGTCTGATTGACCGACCATGCTCTGCTTTTGAGATTGTGTTATTTACTCCTGAAGTTTGTGGTATATGTACCTAAGAGACCCTGGTGGATTGAACCTATGCCTTTTCTAATCTTTGTTAACCCGAAAACTACTACGGGTCATACTCTATTGTTGTTATGTCAGATAAAATTTCAACACAACTTCGTTGAAGGCGAGAAGTGAATGAAAGGTTATGCATTAGAGAAGTGGGAGTCGACCTTGAACTTTGTGTTCATGCCCATGGACACGATGTAGATCCTATCATGGAAGCTTCTTGTAATAATAACTATTTTTCCTTGATAAGTATCATCTGGTATCTCTGAATTGATCCTTTGGAACCGTGGATCTGACCATGATTCTTCTCCTTTGATTCTATTTCTCGGACAAGTTAAAGTACTTGTCTTCTGCAGATCAGTACGCCTGCCCAACCTCTATTTTGTTCTACCTTCGAGTATTACCCCCTGGTATGTCGAGGATATCAACCCATTGCACTTCATCTTATGAATTTCTGATGAAGTGGTACCATTCAATGTCATAATCACTCCACGGGTTCTGGGTTGTTGTCAATTAAGAACGCTGATTAGTGAATCGAATCTGCACTACAATTCAGTACCTTCTAGTACTTTGTTGTTGAGGAGTTTAATACTCCATCACGTCATTCCTAGCTTGATCGGCTAGCACAATTTTGGACGATGAGATAACCTTACGACGATCTTCCTCGTCGTATCATTTCGCCTTGAACACCAAGCTTGATTTCGAGTTTGTGTCATGCCCTTGGTTCCAATAACATTTCGCCTCATCATTCCTTTGACTTGATGTCATTGCTGATCGATTACATCTTCATGAAATCTCGCGACAAATGTGTCGTGAACATCATCAACATTCTGAGCTCTTCCAAGATATCTATCGAATTCTTGATGAGAAATACCACCCCTTGCCCCTTGATGATTTGTGTTATCATCGACAACATCCTTGTCTTCCCTCAACACAAATGTGTTCATGCTTTGGATTGAATCTTTAGTTCCTTGCTATCTAACATCTGTTCTTCCTTACCTTGGATGATTACCATCTTTTATGTCAAGAAGGTCATGAGAATTTCTCCACCTCTTAAAAATTCTTGTTATAGTGATATTTCTCACAATCACCATTCTTTCTTGGTCCCCATGTTGATTATAACCGGAATACCAACAAGTGAACGATGCTGCTTGGATTCTGTACTCCTAGCAACCCTATTGCGTTGAAGTTAATGATCGATAGTTCATTCTTAGACTATCGGTTATTGGATCACCATTCTAACAATTGATCAGGCTACCTATGCCCCTATTTCGGGCGCACCTATCAACCAATGTTTAATCGATATGTTTTCCTCGAGCATACCTCATTATATCATTGATCTGACAAACGTTATCTCCTTGTCACATAATTGTGGAAATCCATCTTTTAGAAATCTTGGTGAATTGTCGCTGAGTTCATCAGCTGCCTCCTCTTCCTCTCGTTGGTTTAATGGTGAACTCTTGTTTCGGAACTCGCTTCCATATTTCATTTCCCGAGAATCTTTGATGTCATCTCTTCAATTTGTGTCGCACCTTTTCTCCTCGGGCATCCTGAGTTTGAGGCATCCTGACACCAATCAGATCTGAATCTTGGTCAGAGATGATGGTTGGAACATATCTCCAAGAGTTATAACATTGGTCTTTATATGACCCGATAAGGTGATGTCATGCCTAGCACACCTGGCCGGAGGCCCTATTGTTATAGATTCCTTTTCAGCAAGGTTATCCATTCTTCCATGAGGAAATTGTAAGACTTATTCTATAAGTTGTTTCCGATGGATCCTTTGTATCCAAAGTATGACCTTTGCTTGATGACCATGCCAATGTTATCTCGAAGCATGCCTGTGATACTCCGATTTTCAATAAGAGCATTCGAAGAACAATGCTAAATTTTCTTTGTCCGTTATCCAAACACCGTTGTTTGGGTTATGTCATGAAATTCATCTCCCCTTACCTAAATGGTTTTCTACTTTCTATACTGTCATGGATATCATGCTCTGCTTGTCCTTGGGAAGGATATATCCCTGAAACATGTGTTTAAACACATTTTCCTTTACATTGTTCTTTTTAATCTGATGATCACCTTTTCCTTTCCATTGTTTTGTTTAACCTTACTGGTGATCTATATGATCTAAGCAGTAATATTCTCCTGCTTAGGTAAGCACCTCTTTGAACCACTCTGTCAGTAAGACCCTGTTAATATTGTTGATAGCGTTCCGGTAACCACCGATGGATGAGAACTTTACCTATTGGTCTGCCTCGTTCCACGAGCAGGAAGATGGTTCTCTTTGTCCCTTGCCCTTGGTATCGAGGTTGCCGACATAATTGATAGGCTATCCTCCGACATGCCTTGTTATCATGACTTTGCAAAATATCACCGCCCTTTCTACCTTTAACCCATATGGTTGGACCATAACCCACAGGTCCCAGGATCGAAACCTGACTCACGTGTACACCCCCGTTTCCAAGGTTAATCCTCACGCTTGGCTTCGTGTGTAATTCGCGAGCCACCTTCCTAGTGATCTATTCTGGTATCAGACGCAATACTTATTCTCGTTGCTCTGTACCCCTTTCAAACTCTGTTTCAGGCATCGAATGGTTGCCTGCCCACTCGAAACTTCACATGATACCTCATTACTTTGATCTCGAAATTTTCTTCACTTTCAGTTCAAGAGTTACTTTCCGTCACCTTCCCCGATGTTAGCTACCAGGTAGTCAACCTTGCAGAGGTCTTCTTCTGAAATACCCCACCCCTTTATTCTTTGGTAAGTACGATGGGATCCCCGAATAAAGGATGACGACTTCATCATGATAACCTGAAGCAGAGAAATGAAGACATCAACGTAATGGATCAACCTCTTCAAGGAGAGCAACTAAGGCCGAGAAGATCCATTAGAATGTTGTAACCAAATCCCTTCGGGACGAGATTTCTTGTAGTGGAGGAGAATTGTGACACCCGGATAATTAAGCTAGAGTGAACCTCCGCTAATGATGCCACGTCACCTCGGTTACTGTTGATAAACTCGCGTCAGTTTGAAACCCAGTTCAAATTTCAAATTTAGAATAAAGGAAAACAATAAGAGTATTCAAATATTAAAAACTAAAGGTTCGAGTGGAGCCGAATAATGCATAGGTAATTATGGTGGAGAAACCACACTTTTATAAAATATTTAAATAATCTGAAATGAATAGAACAGTAGCAAAACCAATATTTAAATGTTTTATAATTAATAAAATACTAAACTAAATTTTTTTGGGATAAAGCCTTTTGTGGCAGTGGGTTTCGTGATATTGCTAATTTAGGGATGATTTTAATATTAAGTAAAAAATAAACTTAAAAGAAAGTAAAATTAAAACAAAAGGAAATAAATAAGAAAAAGGAAAAACAGAAAGGTAAGAAAAGAAAAGGAACAACCCCCCCCACTAGACCACCCAGCCCAGTTAGCCAACCGGCAGGCCCAGCCACCCCCTCCCTGGCCTACAAGGCCACCTCCCTGAACCCTAACCCTCACCCAATCCCCACTCTCCGCTCACTCCCCCGATCTAGATCAAAATCGGGGCGATCACGCACCCGACCCCGTCGACACCACCGCCCCAGATCACCGTCGCCCGTCGCCGTTGCCTCCTCGCCCTCCTCTCCCTCGCACGACACCCACCTGAAGCCGCGGCCACGCCTCATCGCCGCCCCGATGCAGTCGCCCCTCGTCACCGCCACCTCGTCACGCGTCCCTATCGTCCTCCTCGACACCCGCTGCCATAGTCCCCACGACCGTCGGTGAGGCCCCCGGCCTCTTCTCTTCCCCTGTCCACGTATGCACGCGCACGCGCTCGCGACTACCGCCGTTGTTGGCCTTGCCGTCGGCTACCGCGAGCCCCCTGCCCCTCGCCCTGTGCTGCTCCCCGCGGCGCCTCCAGCGCCCGTCCGCGCTCCTCCTCGTTGGTCATGTCCACCCCAGCCCCATGGCCCAGGCTCCGCTTCCCCAGCATGCTGGAGTCGGCCCGCCGCTCCCCTCCCGTCGGCAACCCCCTACTAGCCGCTGCTGCTACCTACTCTTCTGGCTACCGCACTTGCTGCCCGAGGCCATGCCTCCCCGCTCACGCCCTGCCCGCCTCGCAGCTGGTTACTCTGTCGGCTGCGCACACAACTCCGTGCACCCGCTTGCAACAGACCAGACTTGCTTCTTCCCCCGCGCCACCGCGCCCGCCCGCGCGCCACTGGCTGCGCCGGTGCCACCCCTCGCCTCCCCCCGCCGTGGCCCCGGCTGGCCGCGCCGGCTTGCCACGCCATCGGTTCCCCGGCGGCCTCGTCCTGCTAAGGCCCCCCGGGCCTATGACAAGGGGGCCCCACCCCTAGAACGATTTATAATTAAAAGAAGATTTAAGAAATATTAATAATAAAAATAAATTTAATTAGGTAATTAATTAACTTAAATTAAATCTCTTTAATTAACATAATTAGATAATTAACTTAATTAACTATCGTTAATTAACCAAATAGTCGCTGACATGTGGGACTCACACGTCAGATTTACCCAGTCAACGCCCTGTTAACTGCTGACGTCATGATGATGTCAGCATACACTATTCTGGATAATGTGAGTATTAAATAGGTAATAATTTAGAAAATGTTTTAAAATTTTAAAAATTAATACAAAATATACCGTAGCTCGGATGGAAAAACTGTGTACATGAAAGTTGCTCAGAACGACGAGACGAATCCGGATACGCAATCCGTTCATCCGCCAGACTTCCCTAGCATAGAGAACACACAACTTCCCCCCTCCGGTTCATTTGTCCGAAAACGTGAAACACCGGGGATACTTTGCCGGATGTTTCCCCCCTTCGTCGGTATCACCTCCTAATGCGTTAGGGCACACCTAGCACCGCGCATTGTCTTGTCATGCACCGTCATGCTTATGTTTGCATTATATTTATTTTTTCTTCCCCCTCTTCTCTCGTTAGACACCGAGACCGACGCCGCTGCTACCCAGTACGACTACGGTGTTGACGACCCCTCCTCGGATGAGCTCCAGGCAAGCCCCCCCCCTCTAGTGCTTGCATTAGAGTAGTGTAGCATTTTACCGCTGTCCATGAATCCTATCCTGCTGTAGAGCCTGTCATTGTTGCTACAGTTGTTACCCTTACCTGCAATCCTAAATGCTTATTATAGGATGCTAGTGTTCCATCAGTGGCCCTACACTCTTGTCCGTCTTCCATGCGATACTACTGGGCCGTGATCACTTCGGGAGGTGATCACGGGCATATGCTATATACTTTATACAGTTACATTGCTTATGATACTGTTCGGAGATGGGGGATGAAGGGGCAGGTGGCTCCATCCCGGTACAGGTGGGCCTGGGTTCCCGACGGCCCCCGACTGTTACTTTGTGGCAGAGCGATAGGGCAAGTTAAGACCACCTAGGAGAGAGGTGGGCCTGGCCCTGGTCGGCGTTCGCGGTTACATCAATTAACACGCTTAACAAGATCTTGGTATTTGATCTGAGTCTGGCCACAGGCCTATGCGCACTAACCAACTACGCGGAAACAGTTATGGGCACTCGATGTCGTGGTATCAGCCGAAGCCTTCGTGACGTCAGTGACTAAGCGGCACGTGCCGGATTGGACCGTAAGCCTGCTCTTATATTAAGGGGGCTAGGTCTGCTTCTGGCCGCCCATGCAACGTGCAGGTGTGCAATGGGCGATGGGCCCAGACCCATGCGCGCATAGGATTTAGACCGGCGTGCTGACCTCTCTGTTGTGCCTAGGTGGGCTGTGACATGTTGATCTTCTGAGGCCGGGCATGATCCAGAAAAGTGTGTCCGACCAAAGGGGATCTAGCGTGTTGGGTTATGTGGTGCACCCCTGCAGGGAAGTTTATCTATTCGAATAGCCGTGATCTTTGGTAACAGGACGACCCGGAGTTGTACCTTGACCTTATGACAACTAGAATCGGATACTTATTAAAACACACCCTTCCAAGTGCCAAATATAACCCGGTGATCGCTCTCACATAGGGTAACGAGGGGAGGATCGCCGGGTAGGTTTATGCTATGGGATGCTACTTGGTGAACTTACCATCTACTCTCTTCTACATGCTGCCAGATGGAGGCTGCCAGAAGCGTAGTATTCAACAGGACTAGCTATCCCCCTCTTATTCTGGCATTCTACAGTTCAGTCCACCGATATTGCCCCTTTACACCGATACCCCTGCATATGTAGTGTAGATCCTTGCTTGCGAGTACTTTGGATGAGTACTCACGATTGCTTTTCTCCCTCTTTTCCCCCTTTCCATTCTACCTGGTTGTCGCAACCAGATGCTAGAGCCCAGGAGCCAGACGCCACCGTCGACGACGACTCCTACTACACTGGAGGTGCCTACTACTACGTGCAAGCCGCTGACGATGACCAGGAGTAGTTTAGGAGGATCCCAGGTAGGAGGCCTCCGCCTCTTTCGATTTGTATCCCAGTTTGTGCTAGCCTTCTGAAGGCAAACTTGTTTAACTTATGTCTGTACTCAGATATTCTTGCTTCCGCTTACTCGTCTATCATCGAGCACTTGTATTCGAGCCCTCGAGGCCCTTGGCTTGTATTATGATGCTCGTATGATTTATTTTATTTTTAGAGTTGTGTTGTGATATCTTTCCGTGAGTCCCTAATCTTGATCGTACATGTTTGTGTGTATGATTAGTGTACGATTGAATCGGGGGTGTCATAGTGTCTAGATTGGATCTGGTGGTTCTGGACTCTGCGGCGGCTAGATGAATATTTCGTCAATGCTTCTAGGATTTCTGGAATATTGGGGTATTTATAGAGCAAAGAGGCGGTCCGGGGGGCACCCGAGGTGGGCACAACCCACCAGGGCATGCCTGGGCCTCCTGGCACGCCCTGGTGGGTTGTGCCCCCTCGAGGCACCCCCCAGGCGCAGCCAGGGCCCGTTGTGTTCCTTCTGGCCCATCAAAATTCTCCGTGGAGTTTCATGGAATTTGGACACTGTGTGGTATTGATTTTCTGCGATGTAAAAAACATGGAAAAACAGCAACGGGCACTTGGCACTATATTAATAGGTTAGTACCAAAACATGATATAAAATGACTATAAAATGATTATAAAACTTCCAAGATTGATAATATAACAGCATGGAACAATCAATAATTATAGATAGGTTGGAGACGTATCACCCCCTATCGCCCGCACTCACTTGGCGACGATTCCAAATGCCGTCACAGAAAGGGGTTAAAAAACGTGTGTATGGCACCGACGCGTACCAGTGATCCACACATCGACCGCTATCCAGCATGCATCTAGTGTATTAAGTTCACGGAGAAATGGAGTAATGCATTAAGAATGATGACATGATGCAGATGAGATCTATTCATGTTGGAATAGCCCCCATCTTGTTATACTCAATAGCAACGATACATACGTGTCTTGCTGCCCCTTCTGTCACTGGGAAAGAACATCGTAACATCGAACCCATCACAAAGCACCGCCTCCCATGGCAAGAAAAATCGATCTAGTCAGCCTAACTAAACCAAAGATTCGAAGAAGAAATACGACGCTATAAGTAATCATGCAGATAAGAGATGAAAGAAACTCGAATAACTTTCATGGATATAAAGATCTGATCATAAACTCAAAGTTCATCGGATCCCAACAAACACACTGCAAAAAGAGTTACATCAAATAGATCTCAAGGAGACAATTGCATTGAGAATCAAAAAGAGAGAAGAAGCCATCTAGCTACTGCCTACAGACCCATAGGTCTACAATGAACTACTCACACATCATCAGAGAGGCACCAATGAGGATGATGAACCCCTCTGTGATGGTGTCTAGATTGGATCTGGTGGTTCTGGAACTTGCGGCGGCTAGAATTGTGTTTCGTCAGCTCCCCTAGGGTTTTTGGATTTTTGGAGTATTTATAGAGCAAAGAGGTTGTGCGGGAGGCCACCGAGGTAGGCATAGATACGTCTCCAATGTATCTATAATTTTTTATTGTTCCATGTTGTTATATTATCAATCTTGGATGTTTTATAATCATTTTATAGTCAATTTATATCATTTTTTGGTACTAACCAATTGACATAGTGCCAAGTGCCAGTTGTTGTTTTCTGCATATCTTTTACATCGCAGGAAATTAATACCAAATGGAGTCCAAACGCAACGAAACTTTTTGGAGATTTTTTTGGACCAGAAGACATCCAGTGAGCCGAAGAAGCACCTGGGGGCTGCTCCGAGGGGAGCACAACCCACCAGGGTGCCCACCTTGGGTGCCCCCTGGACCATCTCTTTACTCTATAAATACCCCAATATTCCAGAAACCCTAGGGGAGTCGACAAAACTCAATTCCAGCCGCCGTAGAGTCCAGAACCACCAGATCCAATCTAGACACCATGATGGAGGGGTTCACCACTTCCATTGGTGCCTCTCCGATGATGCGTGAGTAGTTCTTTGTAGACCTACGGGTCCGTAGTTAGTAGCTAGATGGCTTCCTCTCTCTCGTTTGATTCTCAATACAACGGTCCCTTGGAGATCCATATGATGTAACTCTTTTTGCGGTGTGTTTGTTGGGATCGGATGAACTTTGATTTTATGATCAGATCTATCTTTTTATCCATGAAAGTTATTTGAGTTTCTTTGATCTCTTATATGCATTATTTTTTATAGTCTCGTATTTCTTCTCCAATATTTGTGTTTTGTTTGGCCAACTTGATCTATTTATCTTGTAATGGGTAGGTGTGCTTTGTAGTGGGTTCGATCTTACAGTGCTTGATCCCAGTGACAGAAGGGGAACCGACACGTATGTACCGTTGCTACTAAGGATAAAACGATGGGGGTCTATTTCTACATAAATAGATCTTGTCTACATCATGTCATCGTTCTTATTGCATTACTCCGTTTCTCCATGAACTTAATACACTAGGTGCATGCTGGATAGCGGTCGATGTGTGGAGTAATAGTAGTAGATGTAGGCAGGAGTCGGTCTACTAATCTTGGACGTGATGCCTATATAATGATCATTCCCTGGATATCGTCATGATTATTTGAAGTTCTGTCAATTTCCCAACAGTAATTTGTTTACCCATCGTTGCTATTTTTCTCGATAGAAGCCACTAGTGAAACCTACAACTCCTGGGTCTGTTTCTTATATTTGCCTTTGTGGTCTACTTTTCCTTTGCTTTTATTAAACCAAAAATACAAAATTACCTCGCTGTGTTTTATTCTTATTTATTTTATTTGGCATTCGATCTATCAATCTACCACAATTTTATTCACGTCTGTTTGCCTATCTTGAGGCGCTGCTACCCGAAAGGGATTGACAACCCCTTTTACACGTCGGGTTGCGAGGATTTGTTATTTGTGTGAAGGGGTTGTTTACGTTGTGTTGCTTGGTTCTCCTACTGGTTTGATAACCTTGGTTTCAACACTGAGGGAAATACCTACCATTGTTGTGCTACATCATCCCTTCCTCTTTTGGGAAATACCGACGTAGCTTCAAGCTGCATCAGGCTCATTTACCATATTTATGGGATTATCTGCATTTTCTAGGCACTAATCCACATAATTCAAATTCGAACAATCGGTGCATGAAAAGGTGCACAAGAACGGTCTAGAAAAACCATACTCGTGGTATTTAGTAAATTATCATGCCTTTTACAAGGAATGGGCAGAGATTTCAAGGGAATGCGTGGCAATAGTCAGCCACAAACACATCATTTACTGGGCTATCAACTATAGAAAAATGAAATACGTGCTTGAAAAAATGATGCCTGTCATGGTGCCACATGGTATGGCCTCACCGAGCCCTGATAAAAGGTTGAGAAGGTTTGATTTATGTCGTCCTGCACGCCCTTCATAAATCGAACCATCATCGAGGAAGTTCCATGCTTTCGAGAGGGAAATCACCAAGATTGAAGGGGAATCCAAATTTCCGTCCTAGTTTGTCATCCAGTTTTTTTCCAACGATCAACATACCCCTTAAATCCAACGTGTTCAAATTTGACATTTTTCCGGGCTCATTCACCATATTTAGGGGATTATGTGCATTTTCTAGGCATTAATGCACGTAATTCAAATTCAAACAATCAGTGCATGAAAAGGTGCACAAGGACGGTCTGGAAAACCATGCTCGTGCTATTTAGTAAATTCCCATGCCTTTTACAAGGAATGAGTAGAGATTTTAAGGAAATGTTTCGCAATAGTCAACCACAAACGCGTCGTTTACTGGATTAACAACTATATAAAAATGAAATACATGCTTAAAAAACATGACGCCTGGCGTGATGCCATGGTATGGCCTCACCTTGCCCTAGTAAAGAAATTGAGAATGTTTGCCTTATGTCGTCATGCACACCTTTCATAAATTGAACCATCACTAAGGAAGTTTCATGGTTTCGAGGGGGAAATCACCAAGATTGAAGGGGGATCCAAATTTCCTCCCTGCCCCGCCACTTGAGGAAGAGTCGCCTCGGCCGACTGGAAGGGCAGTCACCATCACTCGGTTCTCGCGAGGCCCCTGGAGGCCGGCGGGGCGCGGCCCCCATTCATCAAAGATAGGCATCTGCTTCACAAAATCGTCCCTGTTCTGGCAGAGGTACAGCAGGGCCCCTCCCCGCTGGATGCTGCCCGGGTTGGGGTCACCAGTCAGGATCAAGAGCACTGTCCTCAGCACCTCAGGCGTCAGATCCTCCTCCTGGAGCCTCATACGATCGCCACACACACTGAAGGCCCACATCCGGCCAGAGTGGCATTGGAGAAGAGAAATGCGGCGTAGCAGGAACTCCTTCACCACCTTGGGCGCTGTCACGCCGATCGACTTCAAGAACACACCAGAGTGGTACGGTAATCCTATTCTGGAAGTCATGTTACTGGAACATGATGAACCTACGAACTATGAAGAAGCGATGGTGAGCCCAGATTCCACAAAATGGCTTGAGGCCATGAAATCTGAGATGGGATCCATGTATGAGAACAAAGTGTGGACTTTGGTTGACTTGCCCGATGATCGGCAAGCAATTGAGAATAAATGGATTTTCAAGAAGAAGACTGACGCTGATGGTAATGTTACTATCTATAAAGCTCGACTTGTTGCAAAAGGTTTTCGACAAGTTCAAGGAATTGACTACGATGAGACCTTCTCACCCGTAGCGATGCTTAAGTCTGTCCGAATCATGTTAGCAATTGCCGCATTTTATGATTATGAAATTTGGCAAATGGATGTCAAAACTGCATTCCTGAATGGATTTCTGGAAGAAGAGTTGTATATGATGCAACCAGAAGGTTTTGTCGATCCAAAGGGAGCTAACAAAGTGTGCAAGCTCCAGCGATCCATTTATGGACTGGTGCAAGCCTCTCGGAGTTGGAATAAACGTTTTGATAGTGTGATCAAAGCATTTGGTTTTATACAGACTTTTGGAGAAGCCTGTATTTACAAGAAAGTGAGTGGGAGCTCTGTAGCATTTCTGATATTATATGTGGATGACATATTACTGATCGGAAATGATATAGAATTTCTGGATAGCATAAAAGGATACTTGAATAAGAGTTTTTCAATGAAAGACCTCGGTGAAGCTGCTTACATATTGGGCATTAAGATCTATAGAGATAGATCAAGACGCTTAATAGGACTTTCACAAAGCACATACCTTGATAAAGTTTTGAAGAAGTTCAAAATGGATCAGGCAAAGAAAGGGTTCTTGCCAGTGTTACAAGGTGTGAAGTTGAGTAAGACTCAATGCCCGACCACCGCAGAAGATAGAGAGAAAATGAAAGATGTTCCCTATGCTTCAGCCATAGGCTCTATCATGTATGCAATGCTGTGTACCAGACCTGATGTGTGCCTCGCTGTAAGTTTAGCAGGCAGGTACCAAAGTAATCCAGGAGTGGATCACTGGACAGCGGTCAAGAACATCCTTAAGTACTTGAGAAGGACTAAGGATATGTTTCTCATTTATGGCGGTGACAAAGAGCTCGTCGTAAACGGTTACGTCGATGCAAGCTTTGACACTGATCCGGACGATTCTAAATCGCAAACCGGATACGTATTTACATTAAACGGTGGAGCTGTCAGTTGGTGCAGTTCCAAACAAAACGTCGTGGCGGGATCTACATGTGAAGCTGAGTACATAGCTGCTTCAGAAGCAGCTAATGAAGGAGTCTGGATGAAGGAGTTCATAACCGATCTAGGTGTTGTACCTAGTGTATCGGGTCCAATGAAAATCTTTTGTGACAATACTGGTGCAATTGCCTTGGCAAAGGAATCCAGGTTTCACAAGAGAACCAAGCACATCAAAAGACGCTTCAATTCCATCCGGGATTTGGTCCAGGTGGGAGACATAGAGATATGCAAGATACATACGGATCTGAATATTGCAGACCCATTGACTAAGCCTCTTCCACGATCAAAACATGATCAGCACCAAGACTCCATGGGTGTTAGAATCATTACTGTATAATCTAGATTATTGACTCTAGTGCAAGTGGGAGACTGAAGGAAATATGCCCTAGAGGCAATAATAAAGTTATTATTTATTTCCTTATGTCATGATAAATGTTTATTATTCATGCTAGAATTGTATTAACCGGAAACATAATACATGTGTGAATACATAAACCTACAGAGTGTCACTAGTATGCCTCTACTTGACTAGCTCGTTAATCAAAGATGGTCATGTTTCCTCACCATAAACAAAGAGTTGTTATTTGATTAACGAGGTCACATCATTAGTTGAATGATCTGATTGACTTGACCCATTCCATTAGCATAGCACCTGATCGTATAGTTTGTTGCTAAGTGCTTTTCTTCATGACTTATACATGTTCCTATGACTATGAGATTATGCAACTCCCGTTTGCCTGAGGAACACTTTGGGTGCTACCAAACGTCACAACGTAACTGGGTGATTATAAAGGTACATTACAGGTGTCTCCGAAGGTACATGTTGGGTTGGCGTATTTCGAGATTAGGATTTGTCACTCCGATTGTCGGAGAGGTATCTCTGGGCCCTCTCGGTAATGCACATCACATAAGCCTTGCAAGCACTGCAACTAATGTGTTAGTTGTGAGATGATGTATTACGGAACGAGTAAAGAGACTTGCCGGTAACGAGATTGAACTAGGTATTGGATACCGACGATCGAATCTCGGGCAAGTAACATACCGATGACAAAGGGAACAACGTATGTTGTTATGCGGTCTGACCGATAAAGATCTTCGTAGAATATGTAGGAGCCAATATGGGCATCCAGGTCCCGCTATTGGTTATTGACCGGAGAGGTGTCTTGGTCATGTCTACATAGTTCTCGAACCCGTAGGGTCCGCACGCTTAACGTTTCGATGACAGTTACTATGAGTTTTATGATGTTGATGTACCGAAGGTTGTTCGGAGTCCCGGATGAGATCACGGACGTGACGAGGAGTCTCGAAATGGTCGAGACATAAAGATTGATATATTGGAAGCCTATGTTTGGACTCCGGAATCACTCCGGGTGAAATTGGGAATTTTACCGGAGTACCGGGGGGTTACCGGAACCCCCCGGGGGGTCAATGGGCCTTGATGGGCCTTAGTGGAAAGGAGAGAAAGGGGCCCAAGTGCTGGCCGCACCTTCCCCCCTTCCCTAGTCCTATTAGGATTAGGAGAAGGGGGCGCCCCCCTCTCTCTCCCTTCCCCCTTGGTCAAACCCTAGTTGGACTAGGATTGGGGGGGAGGAATCCTACTCCTAGTAGGAGTAGGACCCCCTGGCGCGCCCCTAGTTGGCCGGCCAGCCCCTCCCCTTCCCTCCTTTATATACAGGGGCAGGGGGCACCCCATGACACACAAGTTGATCCTTGAGATCTTTCCTTAGCCGTGTGCGGTGCCCCCTTCCACCAAATTACACCTCGATTATACCGTTGCGAAGCTTAGGCGAAGCCCTGCGTCGGTGGAACATCATCATCGTCACCACGCCGTCGTGCTGACGAAACTCTCCCTCAACACTCGGCTGGATCGGAGTTCGAGGGACGTCATCGAGCTGAACGTGTGCAGAACTCGGAGGTGCCGTACGTTCGGTACTTGGATCGGTTGGATCGTGAAGAAGTACGACTACTTCCTCTACGTTGCGTCAACGCTTCCGCTGCTGGTCTACGAGGGTACGTAGACAATACTCTCATCTCGTTGCTATGCATCACCATGATCTTGCGTGTGCGTAGGAAAATTTTGAAATTACTACGTTCCCCAACAGTGGCATCCGAGCCTAGGTTTTTATGGTTTGATGTTATTTGCACGAGTAGAACACAAGTGAGTTGTGGACGATACAAGTCATACTGCCTACCAGCATGTCATACTTTGGTTCAGCGGTATTGTTGGACGAGACGATCCGGACCAACCTTACGCGTACGCTTACGCGAGACCGGTTCCCTCGACGTGCTTTGCACATAGATGGCTTGCGGAAGACTGTCTCTCCAACTTTAGTTGAACCGAGTGTGGCTACGCCCGGTCCTTGAGAAGGTTAAAACGGAGTCTATTTGACAAACTATCGTTGTGGTTTTGATGCGTAGGTAAGATGAGTTCTTGCTTAAGCCCGTAGCAGCCACGTAAAACTTGCAACAACAAAGTAGAGGACGTCTAACTTGTTTTTGCAGGGCATGTTGTGATGTGATATGGTCAAGACATGATGCTAAATTTTATTGTATGAGATGATCATGTTTTGTAACCGAGTTATCGGCAACTGGCAGGAGCCATATGGTTGTCGCTTTATTGTATGCAATGCAATCGCGATGTAATGCTTTACTTTATTACTAAGCGGTAGTGATAGTCGTGGAAGCATAAGATTGGCGAGACGACAACGATGCTGCGATGAAGATCAAGGTGTCGCGCCGGTGACGATGGTGATCATGACGATGCTTTGAAGATGGAGATCACAAGCACAAGATGATGATGGCCATATCATATCACTTATATATTGATTGCATGTGATGTTTATCTTTTATGCATCTTATCTTGCTTTGATTGACGGTAGCATTATAAGATGATCTCTCACTAATTATCAAGAAGTGTTCTCCCTGAGTATGCACCGTTGCGAAAGTTCTTCGTGCTGAGACACCACGTGATGATCGGGTGTGATAGGCTCTACGTTCAAATACAACGGGTGCAAAACAGTTGCACACGCGGAATACTCAGGTTATACTTGACGAGCTATGCATATAAGATATGACCTCGGAACACGGAGACCGAAAGGTCGAGCGTGAATCATATAGTAGATATGATCAACATAGTGATGTTCACCATTGAAACTACTCCATCTCACGTGATGATCGGACATGGTTTAGTTGATTTGGATCACGTGATCACTTAGAAGATTAGAGGGATGTCTATCTAAGTGGGACTTCTTAAGTAATATGATTAATTGAACTTAAATTTATCATGAACTTAGTACCTGATAGTATCTTGCTTGTCTATGTTGTGTAGATAGATGGCTCGTGCTGTTGTTCCGTTGAATTTTAATGCGTTCCTTGAGAAAGCAAAGTTGAAAGATGATGGCAGCAATTACACGGACTGGGTCCGTAACTTGAGGATTATCCTTATTGCTGCACAGAAGAATTACGTCCTGGAAGCACCGTTAGGTGCTAGGCCTGGTGCAAGGGCTACGCCAGAAGTTGTGAACGTTTGGCAAAGCAAAGCTGATGACTACTCTATAGTTCAGTGTGCCATGCTTTACGGCTTAGAACCGGGACTTCAACGTCGTTTTGAACACCATGGAGCATATGAGATGTTCCAGGAGTTGAAGTTAATATTCCAAGCGAATGCCCGGATTGAGAGATATGAAGTCTCCAATAAGTTCTATAGCTGTAAGATGGGGGAGAACGGTTCTGTCAGTGAGCATATACTCAGAATGTCTGGGTATAACAATCACTTGATTCAACTGGGAGTTAATCTTCCGGATGATTGCGTCATCGACAGAATTCTCCAATCACTGCCACCAAGCTACAAGAGCTTCGTGATGAACTATAATATGCAAGGGATGACCAAAACAATGCCCGAGCTCTTCGCGATGCTGAAAGCCGCGGAGGTAGAAATCAAAAAGGAGCATCAAGTGTTGATGGTTAACAAAACCACCAGTTTCAAGAAAAAGGGCAAAGGAAAGAAAAAGGGAAACTTCAAAAAGAACGGCAAGAAAGTTGCTGATCAAGAGAAGAAACCCAAGTCTGGTCCTAAGCCTGAAACTGAGTGCTTCTATTGCAAGCAGGCTGGTCACTGGAAACGGAACTGCCCCAAGTATTTGGCGGATAAGAAGGACGGCAAGGTTAACAAATGTATATATGATATACATGTTATTGATGTGTACCTTACTAATACTCGCAGTAGCACCTGGGTATTTGATACTGGTTCTGTTGCTAATATTTGCAACTCGAAACAGGGGCTACGGATTAAGCGAAGATTGGCCAAGGACGAGGTGACGATGCGCGTGGGAAATGGTTCCAAAGTCGATGTGATCGCGGTCGGCACGCTACCTCTACATCTACCTTCGGGATTAGTATTAGACCTAAATAATTGTTATTTAGTACCAGCGTTGAGCATGAACATTATATCTGGATCTTGTTTGATGCGAGACGGTTATTCATTTAAATCAGAGAATAATGGTTGTTCTATTTATATGAATAATATCTTTTATGGTCATGCACCATTGAAGAATGGTTTGTTTTTACTTAATCTCGATAGTAGTGATACACATATTCATAATGTTGAAGCCAAAAGATGCAGAGTTAATGATGATAGTGCAACTTATTTGTGGCACTGCCGTTTAGGTCATATCAGTGTAAAGCGCATGAAGAAACTCCATACTGATGGACTTTTGGAGTCACTTGATTATGAATCACTTGGCACTTGCGAACCGTGCCTTATGGGCAAGATGACTAAAACACCGTTCTCCGGAACTATGGAGAGAGCAACGGATTTATTGGAAATCATACATACTGATGTATGTGGTCCAATGAATGTTGAGGCTCGTGGCGGATATCGTTATTTTCTCACCTTCACAGATGATTTGAGCAGATATGGGTATATCTACTTAATGAAACACAAGTCTGAAACATTTGAAAAGTTCAAAGAATTTCAGAGTGAAGTGGAAAATCATCGTAACAAGAAAATAAAATTTCTACGATCTGATCGTGGAGGGGAATATTTGAGTTACGAGTTTGGTCTACATTTGAAACAATGCGGAATAGTTTCGCAACTCACGCCACCTGGAACACCACAACGTAATGGTGTGTCCGAACGTCGTAATCGTACTTTATTAGATATGGTGCGATCTATGATGTCTCTTACTGATTTACCGCTATCATTTTGGGGATATGCTTTAGAGACGGCTGCATTCACTTTAAATAGGGCACCATCTAAATCCGTTGAGACGACGCCTTATGAACTATGGTTTGGCAAGAAACCAAAGTTGTCGTTTCTGAAAGTTTGGGGCTGCGATGCTTATGTGAAAAACCTTCAACCTGATAAGCTCGAACCTAAATCGGAGAAATGTGTCTTCATAGGATACCCAAAGGAGACAGTTGGGTACACCTTCTATCACAAATCCGAAGGCAAGATATTTGTTGCTAAATTCGGAAACTTTCTAGAGAAGGAGTTTCTCTCGAAAGAAGTGAGTGGGAGGAAAGTAGAACTTGATGAGATAACTGTATCTACTCCCTTATTGAGAAGTAGTACATCACAGAAATCAGTTTCTATGACACCTACACCAAATAGGGAGGAAGCTAATGATCATGATCATGAAACTTCAGATCAAGTTTCTACAGAACTTCGTAGATCAACCAGAGCAAGATCCGCACCAGAGTGGTACGGTAATCCTATTCTGGAAGTCATGTTACTGGAACATGATGAACCTACGAACTATGAAGAAGCGATGGTGAGCCCAGATTCCACAAAATGGCTTGAGGCCATGAAATCTGAGATGGGATCCATGTATGAGAACAAAGTGTGGACTTTGGTTGACTTGCCCGATGATCGGCAAGCAATTGAGAATAAATGGATTTTCAAGAAGAAGACTGACGCTGATGGTAATGTTACTATCTATAAAGCTCGACTTGTTGCAAAAGGTTTTCGACAAGTTCAAGGAATTGACTACGATGAGACCTTCTCACCCGTAGCGATGCTTAAGTCTGTCCGAATCATGTTAGCAATTGCCGCATTTTATGATTATGAAATTTGGCAAATGGATGTCAAAACTGCATTCCTGAATGGATTTCTGGAAGAAGAGTTGTATATGATGCAACCAGAAGGTTTTGTCGATCCAAAGGGAGCTAACAAAGTGTGCAAGCTCCAGCGATCCATTTATGGACTGGTGCAAGCCTCTCGGAGTTGGAATAAACGTTTTGATAGTGTGATCAAAGCATTTGGTTTTATACAGACTTTTGGAGAAGCCTGTATTTACAAGAAAGTGAGTGGGAGCTCTGTAGCATTTCTGATATTATATGTGGATGACATATTACTGATCGGAAATGATATAGAATTTCTGGATAGCATAAAAGGATACTTGAATAAGAGTTTTTCAATGAAAGACCTCGGTGAAGCTGCTTACATATTGGGCATTAAGATCTATAGAGATAGATCAAGACGCTTAATAGGACTTTCACAAAGCACATACCTTGATAAAGTTTTGAAGAAGTTCAAAATGGATCAGGCAAAGAAAGGGTTCTTGCCAGTGTTACAAGGTGTGAAGTTGAGTAAGACTCAATGCCCGACCACCGCAGAAGATAGAGAGAAAATGAAAGATGTTCCCTATGCTTCAGCCATAGGCTCTATCATGTATGCAATGCTGTGTACCAGACCTGATGTGTGCCTCGCTGTAAGTTTAGCAGGCAGGTACCAAAGTAATCCAGGAGTGGATCACTGGACAGCGGTCAAGAACATCCTTAAGTACTTGAGAAGGACTAAGGATATGTTTCTCATTTATGGCGGTGACAAAGAGCTCGTCGTAAACGGTTACGTCGATGCAAGCTTTGACACTGATCCGGACGATTCTAAATCGCAAACCGGATACGTATTTACATTAAACGGTGGAGCTGTCAGTTGGTGCAGTTCCAAACAAAGCGTCGTGGCGGGATCTACATGTGAAGCTGAGTACATAGCTGCTTCAGAAGCAGCTAATGAAGGAGTCTGAATGAAGGAGTTCATAACCGATCTAGGTGTTGTACCTAGTGTATCGGGTCCAATGAAAATCTTTTGTGACAATACTGGTGCAATTGCCTTGGCAAAGGAATCCAGGTTTCACAAGAGAACCAAGCACATCAAAAGACGCTTCAATTCCATCCGGGATTTGGTCCAGGTGGGAGACATAGAGATATGCAAGATACATACGGATCTGAATGTTGCAGACCCGTTGACTAAGCCTCTTCCACGAGCAAAACATGATCAGCACCAAGACTCCATGGGTGTTAGAATCATTACTGTATAATCTAGATTATTGACTCTAGTGCAAGTGGGAGACTGAAGGAAATATGCCCTAGAGGCAATAATAAAGTTATTATTTATTTCCTTATGTCATGATAAATGTTTATTATTCATGCTAGAATTGTATTAACCGGAAACATAATACATGTGTGAATACATAAACCTACAGAGTGTCACTAGTATGCCTCTACTTGACTAGCTCGTTAATCAAAGATGGTCATGTTTCCTCACCATAAACAAAGAGTTGTTATTTGATTAACGAGGTCACATCATTAGTTGAATGATCTGATTGACTTGACCCATTCCATTAGCATAGCACCTGATCGTATAGTTTGTTGCTAAGTGCTTTTCTTCATGACTTATACATGTTCCTATGACTATGAGATTATGCAACTCCCGTTTGCCTGAGGAACACTTTGGGTGCTACCAAACGTCACAACGTAACTGGGTGATTATAAAGGTACATTACAGGTGTCTCCGAAGGTACATGTTGGGTTGGCGTATTTCGAGATTAGGATTTGTCACTCCGATTGTCGGAGAGGTATCTCTGGGCCCTCTCGGTAATGCACATCACATAAGCCTTGCAAGCACTGCAACTAATGTGTTAGTTGTGAGATGATGTATTACGGAACGAGTAAAGAGACTTGCCGGTAACGAGATTGAACTAGGTATTGGATACCGACGATCGAATCTCGGGCAAGTAACATACCGATGACAAAGGGAACAACGTATGTTGTTATGCGGTCTGACCGATAAAGATCTTCGTAGAATATGTAGGAGCCAATATGGGCATCCAGGTCCCGCTATTGGTTATTGACCGGAGAGGTGTCTTGGTCATGTCTACATAGTTCTCGAACCCGTAGGGTCCGCACGCTTAACGTTTCGATGACAGTTACTATGAGTTTTATGATGTTGATGTACCGAAGGTTGTTCGGAGTCCCGGATGAGATCACGGACGTGACGAGGAGTCTCGAAATGGTCGAGACATAAAGATTGATATATTGGAAGCCTATGTTTGGACTCCGGAATCACTCCGGGTGAAATTGGGAATTTTACCGGAGTACCGGGGGGTTACCGGAACCCCCCGGGGGGTCAATGGGCCTTGATGGGCCTTAGTGGAAAGGAGAGAAAGGGGCCCAAGTGCTTGCCGCACCTTCCCCCCTTCCCTAGTCCTATTAGGATTAGGAGAAGGGGGCGCCCCCCTCTCTCTCCCTTCCCCCTTGGTCAAACCCTAGTTGGACTAGGATTGGGGGGGAGGAATCCTACTCCTAGTAGGAGTAGGACCCCCTGGCGCGCCCCTTGTTGGCCGGCCAGCCCCTCCCCTTCCCTCCTTTATATACAGGGGCAGGGGGCACCCCATGACACACAAGTTGATCCTTGAGATCTTTCCTTAGCCGTGTGCGGTGCCCCCTTCCACCAAATTACACCTCGATTATACCGTTGCGAAGCTTAGGCGAAGCCCTGCGTCGGTGGAACATCATCATCGTCACCACGCCGTCGTGCTGACGAAACTCTCCCTCAACACTCGGCTGGATCGGAGTTCGAGGGACGTCATCGAGCTGAACGTGTGCAGAACTCGGAGGTGCCGTACGTTCGGTACTTGGATCGGTTGGATCGTGAAGAAGTACGACTACTTCCTCTACGTTGCGTCAACGCTTCCGCTGCTGGTCTACGAGGGTACGTAGACAATACTCTCATCTCGTTGCTATGCATCACCATGATCTTGCGTGTGCGTAGGAAAATTTTGAAATTACTATGTTCCCCAACAGTGGCATCCGAGCCTAGGTTTTTATGGTTTGATGTTATTTGCACGAGTAGAACACAAGTGAGTTGTGGACGATACAAGTCATACTGCCTACCAGCATGTCATACTTTGGTTCAGCGGTATTGTTGGACGAGACGATCCGGACCAACCTTACGCGTACGCTTACGCGAGACCGGTTCCCTCGACGTGCTTTGCACATAGATGGCTTGCGGAAGACTGTCTCTCCAACTTTAGTTGAACCGAGTGTGGCTACGCCCGGTCCTTGAGAAGGTTAAAACGGAGTCTATTTGACAAACTATCGTTGTGGTTTTGATGCGTAGGTAAGATGAGTTCTTGCTTAAGCCCGTAGCAGCCACGTAAAACTTGCAACAACAAAGTAGAGGACGTCTAACTTGTTTTTGCAGGGCATGTTGTGATGTGATATGGTCAAGACATGATGCTAAATTTTATTGTATGAGATGATCATGTTTTGTAACCGAGTTATCGGCAACTGGCAGGAGCCATATGGTTGTCGCTTTATTGTATGCAATGCAATCGCGATGTAATGCTTTACTTTATTACTAAGCGGTAGTGATAGTCGTGGAAGCATAAGATTGGCGAGACGACAACGATGCTGCGATGAAGATCAAGGTGTCGCGCCGGTGACGATGGTGATCATGACGATGCTTTGAAGATGGAGATCACAAGCACAAGATGATGATGGCCATATCATATCACTTATATATTGATTGCATGTGATGTTTATCTTTTATGCATCTTATCTTGCTTTGATTGACGGTAGCATTATAAGATGATCTCTCACTAATTATCAAGAAGTGTTCTCCCTGAGTATGCACCGTTGCGAAAGTTCTTCGTGCTGAGACACCACGTGATGATCGGGTGTGATAGGCTCTACGTTCAAATACAACGGGTGCAAAACAGTTGCACACGCGGAATACTCAGGTTATACTTGACGAGCTATGCATATAAGATATGACCTCGGAACACGGAGACCGAAAGGTCGAGCGTGAATCATATAGTAGATATGATCAACATAGTGATGTTCACCATTGAAACTACTCCATCTCACGTGATGATCGGACATGGTTTAGTTGATTTGGATCACGTGATCACTTAGAAGATTAGAGGGATGTCTATCTAAGTGGGAGTTCTTAAGTAATATGATTAATTGAACTTAAATTTATCATGAACTTAGTACCTGATAGTATCTTGCTTGTCTATGTTGTGTAGATAGATGGCTCGTGCTGTTGTTCCGTTGAATTTTAATGCGTTCCTTGAGAAAGCAAAGTTGAAAGATGATGGCAGCAATTACATGGACTGGGTCCGTAACTTGAGGATTATCCTTATTGCTGCACAGAAGAATTACGTCCTGGAAGCACCGTTAGGTGCTAGGCCTGGTGCAAGGGCTACGCCAGAAGTTGTGAACGTTTGGCAAAGCAAAGCTGATGACTACTCTATAGTTCAGTGTGCCATGCTTTACGGCTTAGAACCGGGACTTCAACGTCGTTTTGAACACCATGGAGCATATGAGATGTTCCAGGAGTTGAAGTTAATATTCCAAGCGAATGCCCGGATTGAGAGATATGAAGTCTCC
Organism: Aegilops umbellulata; assembly: GCA_032464435.1. Taxonomy (NCBI): domain Eukaryota; kingdom Viridiplantae; phylum Streptophyta; class Magnoliopsida; order Poales; family Poaceae; genus Aegilops; species Aegilops umbellulata. The sequence continues at coordinate 383,208,615 of CP136054.1, forward strand.
AATAAGTTCTATAGCTGTAAGATGGGGGAGAACGGTTCTGTCAGTGAGCATATACTCAGAATGTCTGGGTATAACAATCACTTGATTCAACTGGGAGTTAATCTTCCGGATGATTGCGTCATCGACAGAATTCTCCAATCACTGCCACCAAGCTACAAGAGCTTCGTGATGAACTATAATATGCAAGGGATGACCAAAACAATGCCCGAGCTCTTCGCGATGCTGAAAGCCGCGGAGGTAGAAATCAAAAAGGAGCATCAAGTGTTGATGGTTAACAAAACCACCAGTTTCAAGAAAAAGGGCAAAGGAAAGAAAAAGGGAAACTTCAAAAAGAACGGCAAGCAAGTTGCTGATCAAGAGAAGAAACCCAAGTCTGGTCCTAAGCCTGAAACTGAGTGCTTCTATTGCAAGCAGGCTGGTCACTGGAAACGGAACTGCCCCAAGTATTTGGCGGATAAGAAGGACGGCAAGGTTAACAAAGGTATATATGATATACATGTTATTGATGTGTACCTTACTAATACTCGCAGTAGCACCTGGGTATTTGATACTGGTTCTGTTGCTAATATTTGCAACTCGAAACAGGGGCTACGGATTAAGCGAAGATTGGCCAAGGACGAGGTGACGATGCGCGTGGGAAATGGTTCCAAAGTCGATGTGATCGCGGTCGGCACGCTACCTCTACATCTACCTTCGGGATTAGTATTAGACCTAAATAATTGTTATTTAGTACCAGCGTTGAGCATGAACATTATATCTGGATCTTGTTTGATGCGAGACGGTTATTCATTTAAATCAGAGAATAATGGTTGTTCTATTTATATGAATAATATCTTTTATGGTCATGCACCATTGAAGAATGGTTTGTTTTTACTTAATCTCGATAGTAGTGATACACATATTCATAATGTTGAAGCCAAAAGATGCAGAGTTAATGATGATAGTGCAACTTATTTGTGGCACTGCCGTTTAGGTCATATCGGTGTAAAGCGCATGAAGAAACTCCATACTGATGGACTTTTGGAGTCACTTGATTATGAATCACTTGGCACTTGCGAACCGTGCCTTATGGGCAAGATGACTAAAACACCGTTCTCCGGAACTATGGAGAGAGCAACGGATTTATTGGAAATCATACATACTGATGTATGTGGTCCAATGAATGTTGAGGCTCGTGGCGGATATCGTTATTTTCTCACCTTCACAGATGATTTGAGCAGATATGGGTATATCTACTTAATGAAACACAAGTCTGAAACATTTGAAAAGTTCAAAGAATTTCAGAGTGAAGTGGAAAATCATCGTAACAAGAAAATAAAATTTCTACGATCTGATCGTGGAGGGGAATATTTGAGTTACGAGTTTGGTCTACATTTGAAACAATGCGGAATAGTTTCGCAACTCACGCCACCTGGAACACCACAACGTAATGGTGTGTCCGAACGTCGTAATCGTACTTTATTAGATATGGTGCGATCTATGATGTCTCTTACTGATTTACCGCTATCATTTTGGGGATATGCTTTAGAGACGGCTGCATTCACTTTAAATAGGGCACCATCTAAATCCGTTGAGACGACGCCTTATGAACTATGGTTTGGCAAGAAACCAAAGTTGTCGTTTCTGAAAGTTTGGGGCTGCGATGCTTATGTGAAAAACCTTCAACCTGATAAGCTCGAACCTAAATCGGAGAAATGTGTCTTCATAGGATACCCAAAGGAGACAGTTGGGTACACCTTCTATCACAAATCCGAAGGCAAGATATTTGTTGCTAAATTCGGAAACTTTCTAGAGAAGGAGTTTCTCTCGAAAGAAGTGAGTGGGAGGAAAGTAGAACTTGATGAGATAACTGTATCTACTCCCTTATTGAGAAGTAGTACATCACAGAAATCAGTTTCTATGACACCTACACCAAATAGGGAGGAAGCTAATGATCATGATCATGAAACTTCAGATCAAGTTTCTACAGAACTTCGTAGATCAACCAGAGCAAGATCCGCACCAGAGTGGTACGGTAATCCTATTCTGGAAGTCATGTTACTGGAACATGATGAACCTACGAACTATGAAGAAGCGATGGTGAGCCCAGATTCCACAAAATGGCTTGAGGCCATGAAATCTGAGATGGGATCCATGTATGAGAACAAAGTGTGGACTTTGGTTGACTTGCCCGATGATCGGCAAGCAATTGAGAATAAATGGATTTTCAAGAAGAAGACTGACGCTGATGGTAATGTTACTATCTATAAAGCTCGACTTGTTGCAAAAGGTTTTCGACAAGTTCAAGGAATTGACTACGATGAGACCTTCTCACCCGTAGCGATGCTTAAGTCTGTCCGAATCATGTTAGCAATTGCCGCATTTTATGATTATGAAATTTGGCAAATGGATGTCAAAACTGCATTCCTGAATGGATTTCTGGAAGAAGAGTTGTATATGATGCAACCAGAAGGTTTTGTCGATCCAAAGGGAGCTAACAAAGTGTGCAAGCTCCAGCGATCCATTTATGGACTGGTGCAAGCCTCTCGGAGTTGGAATAAACGTTTTGATAGTGTGATCAAAGCATTTGGTTTTATACAGACTTTTGGAGAAGCCTGTATTTACAAGAAAGTGAGTGGGAGCTCTGTAGCATTTCTGATATTATATGTGGATGACATATTACTGATCGGAAATGATATAGAATTTCTGGATAGCATAAAAGGATACTTGAATAAGAGTTTTTCAATGAAAGACCTCGGTGAAGCTGCTTACATATTGGGCATTAAGATCTATAGAGATAGATCAAGACGCTTAATAGGACTTTCACAAAGCACATACCTTGATAAAGTTTTGAAGAAGTTCAAAATGGATCAGGCAAAGAAAGGGTTCTTGCCAGTGTTACAAGGTGTGAAGTTGAGTAAGACTCAATGCCCGACGACCGCAGAAGATAGAGAGAAAATGAAAGATGTTCCCTATGCTTCAGCCATAGGCTCTATCATGTATGCAATGCTGTGTACCAGACCTGATGTGTGCCTCGCTGTAAGTTTAGCAGGCAGGTACCAAAGTAATCCAGGAGTGGATCACTGGACAGCGGTCAAGAACATCCTTAAGTACTTGAGAAGGACTAAGGATATGTTTCTCATTTATGGCGGTGACAAAGAGCTCGTCGTAAACGGTTACGTCGATGCAAGCTTTGACACTGATCCGGACGATTCTAAATCGCAAACCGGATACGTATTTACATTAAACGGTGGAGCTGTCAGTTGGTGCAGTTCCAAACAAAGCGTCGTGGCGGGATCTACATGTGAAGCTGAGTACATAGCTGCTTCAGAAGCAGCTAATGAAGGAGTCTGGATGAAGGAGTTCATAACCGATCTAGGTGTTGTACCTAGTGTATCGGGTCCAATGAAAATCTTTTGTGACAATACTGGTGCAATTGCCTTGGCAAAGGAATCCAGGTTTCACAAGAGAACCAAGCACATCAAAAGACGCTTCAATTCCATCCGGGATTTGGTCCAGGTGGGAGACATAGAGATATGCAAGATACATACGGATCTGAATGTTGCAGACCCGTTGACTAAGCCTCTTCCACGAGCAAAACATGATCAGCACCAAGACTCCATGGGTGTTAGAATCATTACTGTATAATCTAGATTATTGACTCTAGTGCAAGTGGGAGACTGAAGGAAATATGCCCTAGAGGCAATAATAAAGTTATTATTTATTTCCTTATGTCATGATAAATGTTTATTATTCATGCTAGAATTGTATTAACCGGAAACATAATACATGTGTGAATACATAAACCTACAGAGTGTCACTAGTATGCCTCTACTTGACTAGCTCGTTAATCAAAGATGGTCATGTTTCCTCACCATAAACAAAGAGTTGTTATTTGATTAACGAGGTCACATCATTAGTTGAATGATCTGATTGACTTGACCCATTCCATTAGCATAGCACCTGATCGTATAGTTTGTTGCTAAGTGCTTTTCTTCATGACTTATACATGTTCCTATGACTATGAGATTATGCAACTCCCATTTGCCTGAGGAACACTTTGGGTGCTACCAAACGTCACAACGTAACTGGGTGATTATAAAGGTACATTACAGGTGTCTCCGAAGGTACATGTTGGGTTGGCGTATTTCGAGATTAGGATTTGTCACTCCGATTGTCGGAGAGGTATCTCTGGGCCCTCTCGGTAATGCACATCACATAAGCCTTGCAAGCACTGCAACTAATGTGTTAGTTGTGAGATGATGTATTACGGAACGAGTAAAGAGACTTGCCGGTAACGAGATTGAACTAGGTATTGGATACCGACGATCGAATCTCGGGCAAGTAACATACCGATGACAAAGGGAACAACGTATGTTGTTATGCGGTCTGACCGATAAAGATCTTCGTAGAATATGTAGGAGCCAATATGGGCATCCAGGTCCCGCTATTGGTTATTGACCGGAGAGGTGTCTTGGTCATGTCTACATAGTTCTCGAACCCGTAGGGTCCGCACGCTTAACGTTTCGATGACAGTTACTATGAGTTTTATGATGTTGATGTACCGAAGGTTGTTCGGAGTCCCGGATGAGATCACGGACGTGACGAGGAGTCTCGAAATGGTCGAGACATAAAGATTGATATATTGGAAGCCTATGTTTGGACTCCGGAATCACTCCGGGTGAAATTGGGAATTTTACCGGAGTACCGGGGGGTTACCGGAACCCCCCGGGGGGTCAATGGGCCTTGATGGGCCTTAGTGGAAAGGAGAGAAAGGGGCCCAAGTGCTGGCCGCACCTTCCCCCCTTCCCTAGTCCTATTAGGATTAGGAGAAGGGGGCGCCCCCCTCTCTCTCCCTTCCCCCTTGGTCAAACCCTAGTTGGACTAGGATTGGGGGGGAGGAATCCTACTCCTAGTAGGAGTAGGACCCCCTGGCGCGCCCCTTGTTGGCCGGCCAGCCCCTCCCCTTCCCTCCTTTATATACAGGGGCAGGGGGCACCCCATGACACACAAGTTGATCCTTGAGATCTTTCCTTAGCCGTGTGCGGTGCCCCCTTCCACCAAATTACACCTCGATTATACCGTTGCGAAGCTTAGGCGAAGCCCTGCGTCGGTGGAACATCATCATCGTCACCACGCCGTCGTGCTGACGAAACTCTCCCTCAACACTCGGCTGGATCGGAGTTCGAGGGACGTCATCGAGCTGAACGTGTGCAGAACTCGGAGGTGCCGTACGTTCGGTACTTGGATCGGTTGGATCGTGAAGAAGTACGACTACTTCCTCTACGTTGCGTCAACGCTTCCGCTGCTGGTCTACGAGGGTACGTAGACAATACTCTCATCTCGTTGCTATGCATCACCATGATCTTGCGTGTGCGTAGGAAAATTTTGAAATTACTACGTTCCCCAACAGCTGTCACGCCGATCGACTTCAAGAACGCGAAGCGGTGCCAGACAAAGGCGAGCCAGGGGCTCTCGAGCGTCTCCTGGCCCCAGCCCGAATTGGGGACAGCAGGCGAGGTTGGCTTCGACAGCAGGGGGCTGGGCACCCCGACATCAACATACAGCCACCGCTCACGGAACCCAGCCGAAGGCGAAGGAAGCCCGAAGTCGACCCCTGAGGCCGCTGTCTCAGACGCGGCGACAAAGCTCACACACGCCGAGCATTGGGTAGGGTCGACAAGGCGCAGAGAGAAGAAGTGGCGCAGCAAGGCAACCGAAGGAAGGATGCCTATCATTGCCTCGCAAACAAAAGCGAAGACCGAAAGAAGGGTGATGGATTCGGGACCCAGATGCATCATGTGGATCTGGTAGTGGGAAAGCACGGCCCTGCAGAAATCGGAAAAGGGGGGAACCAGACCCGCCCACAGGGCATCAGCAAAATAATGGACCTCGGTGATTATCCTATCAGTGGGGAAGTGAGACGTGGGCCAGGCCGTCGTCCTCCCGCACTCGTTGAAGATAGTAGCCAGAGCCGAGCTGACCTTGCCCAGGCCCTCCCGATTGAGTATGATCGATCGGCCGACGGCGGGGGCCACCAACAGCGGCGAGCAAGGCGGAGGCGTGGGTTTCTTCCCTCTTCCCTTCTTCGTCGGAGCCATGGCGATGGGAAGGGGGAGGGAAGGTTCGAGATTGGGCTGAAAATAGGAGCTGGAGTTCGAGCGGAGGAAGGACAGAGGGCGCACGAACAAAAGAAAGGGAGCGACTGTGTACAACTACGAGTCCGCCTAGCATGGCGCGGAATAAGGGGGGCGTGGGGGAACAAAGCCGCCCACGTCCAATCAACCGCCACACGGCGCCCGAGGCCGCAGGCTGTTAGGGCCCGCGGCGCTTCGCCCTTGCCCTTCCGCCTCCCTACACAGCCAAGTCCAGGCGCGCCTTGGGCCCGGGGGCTACTGTCGGCGTTCTGGGAACGGGGCTCCCCAGACTTGCCTGCCTGCGGCCTGCGGCGTGGCTCAAAGGGGGCCCAGCACGGCCCATCTTCATCAACACAGACCCAAGACCCTCGCGAGGGGCCAAGCCTCGTGGGGCGGACGACACGAAGCTTCCTCAGGCGTGGCCTCATCAGGCTGGCTCGCGAGGAGGCGGAGAGATCAAGGCGGGGTACCTCACGAGGTGCCCATGACGCAAGCCATGACGACCAAGGGCGCCAGGCGGGCGCCAGCCCGTGCAGTGTCCTCCCTTTCCTCTTTGGTGCAAAGGGAGCAAGCGCAGGCGGGAGGATCAAGCAAAGGTACCCGTTTCGGTGCAACGAGACCAAGACCAGCTCCGCGACAAGGAGGAAGTCAATGTGGAGCCCAAGCCAGCGTCATCACCAGAGCCTTTGGCAGGCGAGGACCAACTTTAGTCAGGATAAGTGTACCAGATGTTCCCCTTCAAACTGGCCAATTGTTGGCGCCCTTCCCGCTCAATATTTGGGATGAGGCCCAGGGCCTTTGCCTATAAATAGGACTAGCCACCCCCAGCGTAGAGGGGACGGGAAAGGACGCATCGAGAAATCTAATCAGCTAGGATCCAGAGAGAAGGGCGACTGAACCCCTCCTAGCAGTTCATCGCCCCAGCCAAGAACAGACCCTCGCGAGGCTGTTCTTCCTTATATTGTTCATCATCAGCCCAAGAGGCAATCCACCACGCCACCACACTGGAGTAGGGTATTACACCACATCAGTGGCCCGAACCAGTATAAACTCTGTGTCTCTTGTGTTGTTCTTCTGGTAGCTTAGATCCTTGCGAGGCGGAGGGGTACAGGTAGCTAGGAAGTGTAATCTCCGCGCACACCCCAGAGTTCGAACCTCAAGGGTCTGCCGGAACCCGAAATCCGACAAGATAGACCCAGGGGGCATAGGTTTCACCAGTGGCTTCTCTCAAGATAGCATAATTTATGGGGGGTGAACGAATTACTGTCAAGCAATTGATAGAAAAGTGCATAGTTATGAGAATATCTAGGCATGATCATGTATATAGGCATCACGTCCGCGACAAGTAGACCGAAACGATTCTGCATCTACTACTATTACTCCACACATCGACTGCTATCCAACATGCATCTAGAGTATTAAGTTCATAAGAACATAGTAACACATTAGGAAAGATGACATGATGTAGAGGGATAAACTCAAGCAATATGATATAAACCCCATCTTTTTATCCTCGATGGCAACAATACAATAAGTGCCTTGCTGCCCCTGCTATCACTGGGAAAGGACACCGCAAGATTGAACCCAAAGCTAAGCACTTCTCCCATTGCAAGAAAGATCAATCTAGTAGGCCAAACCAAACTGATAATTCGAAGAGACTTGCAAAGATAATTAAATCATACATATAAGAATTCATAGAGGAACCAAATATTGTTCATAGATAATCTTTATCATAAACCCACAATTCATCGGATCTTGACAAACACACCACAAAAAGAATTACATCGAATAGATCTCCAAGAAGATCGAGGAGAAGTTTGTATTGAGATCCAAAGAGAGAGAAGAAGCCATCTAGCTAATAACTATGGACCCAAAGGTCTGTGGTAAACTACTCACACATCATCGGAGAGGCTATGGTGTTGATGTAGAAGCCCTCTGTGATCGATTCCCCCTCCGATGGAGCACCGGAAAAGACCCCAAGATGGGATCTCACAGGTATAGAAGGTTGCGGCAGTGTAAATAGGGTTTCGTGGTGCTCTCGGATGTTTTCAGGGTATATGAGTATATATAGAGGAAAGAAGTAGGTCGGTGGAGCCACGAGGGGCCCACAAGGGTGGGGAGCGCGCCTACCCCCCTGGGCTCACCTCCCTGCCTCGTGGCTTCCTTGTTGATTCCTTGACGTCCACTCCAAGTCTCCTGGATTGCGTTTGTTCCAAAAATAACTCTCCCGAAGGTTTCATTCCGTTTGGATTTTGTTTGATATTCCTTTTCTGCGAAATACTGAAATAGGCAAAAACACATCAATTTGCACTGGGCCTCCAGTTAATAGCTTAGTCCCAAAAATAATATAAAAGTGCATAGTAAAGCCCATTAAACATCCAAAACAAATAATAATATAATAGCATGGAACAATAAAAAATTATAGATACATTGGAGATGTATCAAGCATCCCCAAGCTTAATTCCTGCTCGTCCTTGAGTATGTAAATGATAAAAACAGAATTTTTGATGTGGAATGCTACCTAGCATAATTTTCTAAGTAATTTTCTTTATTGTGGCCTGAATGTCCAGATCCGAAAGATTCAAGACAAAAGTTTAATATTGACATAAAAATAATAATACTTCAAGCATACTAACTAAGCAATTATGTCTTCTCAAAATAACATGGCCAAAGAAAGCTTGTCCCTACAAAATCATATAGTTTGGCTATGCTTCATTTTCGTCACACAAGAATGCTCTCATCATGCAAAATCCTGATGACGAGCCAAGCAATTGTTTCATACTTTAGTAATTTCAAACTTTTTTCAATTTTCACGCAATACATGAGCGTGAGCCATGGACATAGCACTATGGGTGGAATAGAGTATAATGATGGGGGTTGTGAGGAGAAGACAAAAAAGTATAAAGTCTCACATTGACGCGGCTAATCAACGGGCCAGGGAGATGCCAATCAATTGATGTCAATGCAAGGAGTAGGGATTGCCATGCAACGGATGCACTAGAGCTATAAATGTATGAAAGCTCAACAAAAGAATCTAAGTGGGTGTGCATCCAACTTGCTTGCTCACGAAGACCTAGGGCATTTGAGGAAGCCCATTGTTGGAATATAGAAGCCAAGTTCTATAATGAAAAATTCCCACTAGTATATGAAAGTGGCAAAACAAGCGACTCTCTATCATAAAGATCATGGTGCTACTTTGAAGCACAAGTGTGGAAAAAAGGATAGTAGCATTGTCCCTTTTTATTTCTTTTCTTTTTTTTGACCTTTCTTGGCCTTACTCTTTTTTTTATTTGGGACAATGCTATATTAATGATGATCATCACACTTCTATTTATTTACAACTCAATGATTACAACTCGATACTAGAACAAAATATGACTCTATATGAATGCCTCCGGCGGTGTGCCGGGATGGGCAATGAATCAAGAGTGACATGTATGAAAAATTATGCATGGTGGCTTTGCCACATATACGATGTCAACTACATGATCATGCAAGGCAATATGACAATGATGAAGCATGACATAGTAAATGAAACGGTGAAAAGTTGCATGGCAATATATCTCGGAACGGCTATGGAAATGCCATAATAGGTAGGTATGGTGGCTGTTTTGATGAATATATAAGGAGGTTTATGTGTGATAGAGCGTATCATATCACGGGGTTTGGATGCACTGGCGAAGTTTGCACCAACTCTCAAGGTGAGAAAGGGCAATGCACGGTACCGAAGAGGCTAGCAATGATGGAAAGGTGAGAGTGCGTATAATCCATGGACTCAACATTAGTCATAAAGAACTCACATACTTATTGCAAAAATCTACAAGTTATCAAAAACCAAGCACTACGCTCATGCTCCTAGGGGGATAGATTGGTAGGAAAAGACCATCGCTCATCCCCGACCACCACTCATAAGGATGACAATCAAAGAACACATCATGTTTCAAATTTGTCACACAACGTTTACCACACGTGCAAACTACGGGACTTGCAAACTTCAACACGAGTATTTCACAAATTCACAACTACTCAACTAGCACGACTCTAATATTACCATCTTCATATCTTAAAACAATCGTCAAGTATCAATCTTCTCATAGTATTCAATGCACTTATTATGAAAGTTTTTATTATACCCAACTTGGATGCCTATCATATTAGGACTAATTTTATAACCAAAGCAAATTATCATTCTGTTATATAAGACTCTCAAAATACAATAAGTGAATCATGAGAGATCAATAATTTCTATAAAATAAAACCACCACTGTGCTCTAAAAGATATAAGTGAAGCACTAGAGCAAAATTATCTAGCTCAAAAGATATAAGTGATGCACATAGAGTATTCTAATAAATTCCGATTCATGTGTGGCTCTCTCAAAAGGTGTGTACAGCAAGGATCATTGTGGTAAACTAAAAAGTAAATTCAAATCATACAAGACGCTCCAAGCAAAACACATATCATGTGGTGAATAAAAAAATAGCCTCAAGTAATGTTACCGATGAACGAAGAAGAAAGAGGGATGCCTTCCGGGGCATTCCCAAGCTTAGGCCTTTGGTTATCCTTGAATTTCACCTTGGGGTGCCTTGGGAATCCCCAAGCTTAGGCTCCTGCCACTCCTTATTCCATAATCCATCAAATCTTTACCCAAAACTTGAAAACTTCACAACACAAAACTCAACAGAAAATCTCATGAGCTCCGTCAGTATAAGAAAACAAATCACCACTTTAAGGTATTGTAATTAACTCATTCTTTATTTATATTGGTTCTAAACCTACTGTATTCCAACTTCTCTATGGTTCATACCCCCTGATACTAGCCATACATTCATCAAAATAAGCAAACAACACACGAAAAACAGAATCTGTCAAAAAACAGAACAGTCTGCAGCAATCAGATTTGTTCCAATACTTATGGAAGTTCAAAAATTCTGAAAAACTAGGAAACCTGGACAATTTGTATATTGATCCACTTTAAAAAGAATTGGTATTTAATCACATTCTGGTGAATTTTAACAATTATTTTCATGAGCGCAAAGTTTCTGTCTTTTTCAGCAAGATCAAACAACTATCACCCAAGATCCTATTGGTTCTACTTGGCACAAACACTAATTAAAACATAAAAAACATCTAAACAGAAGCTAGATGAATTATTTATTACTAAATAGAAACAAAAAGCAAGAAATAAAAATAAAATCGGGTTTCCTCCCAACAAGCGCTATCGTTTAACGCCCCTAGCTAGGCATTGAAATTTCAATCATGCTCACATGAAAGACAAGAATTGAAGCACAAAGAGAGCATCATAAAACATGTGACAAACACACTTAAGTCTAACATACTTCCTATGCATAGGCATTTTATAAACAAACAAATTATCAAGGCAAGCAAAAACTACCATATGCAAGGAAGAAGTAAGAAACAATAGCAATCTCAACATAACGAGAGGTAATTTTGTAACATGAAAATTTCTACAACCATATTTTCCTCTCTCATAATAATTACATGTATGATCATAATCAAATTCAACAATATAGCTATCATATGAAATATTTTCAACACGATCCACATGCATGCAAAGTTGACACTCTTCCAAAATAGTGGGATTATCATTAACTAAAGTCATGACCTCTCCAAATCCACTTTTATCAAAAACTTCATAAGATTGAACATTCTCCAAATATGTGGGATCTAAAGTTGACACTCTTCCAAACCCACTTTCAATATTATTGCAAACATTATTATCAATCTCATATTCATCATGGGGCTTAAATAAATTTTCAAGATCATAAAAAGAATCACCCCAATCATGATCATTGCAACACATAGTAGTCATAGCAAAACTAGCATCCCCAAGCTTGAGGTTTTGCATATCATTAACACAATTGACATTAAGAGAATTTATAATAACATCATTGCAATCATGCTTTTCATCGAAGGAACTATCAAGTATGGGTGCAATAGCAACGATCTCATGTTTAACATAAGGAACTATAACAAATTCATCTTCATAAATATTGGCATCGTGGCCACAGGAATAGCAAGCATCATGTTCATCGAGGTATATTTCAATCAAATAATCGGAATCATAATTACCTATAGATTCATGCATATTATTATTTTCTTCCAAAGTAACGGTCATTCTTTCAATAAATTCTTTGACAAAGACATTATGAGCATAGTTTTCATAGAAATATTTAAGTATGCCAAATTTTTCAGATTCGTAGAGAGTAATATCATACTTTTCAATCAAAGAAGCAGCTTCATAAGCACCCTTAAAAGAACAAATTCTTCAATTTATTCGATATCGTAGTAACTATAAACACCCTTTGCTTAAGAAGATAATATTTCATTATCATTAAACTCACATAGGTACGGAAGGTGTTTTTAGGGTTCTTAGAGCAACAATTAAAATCATAAATTTCACAAAGATTCCAAGGATAACACAACAATCTGTTTATTTGATCCCATAAGAGTCTCCCTTTTTCAGACAAACGGTGACGCACAAAATGAGCATGCTCATCTAAATATTTCCCATCAACTAGGCTAGTTGGGGTTTCAGCACGAGCGCATAAGGATCGAAGATGATCCAAGTAGAACACTTTAAGTGGATCCATATTAATAGATTTTTAGCAAGCAAAGATGCAAGCACATAGAAGGCACATGGCAACACAAGCAAACGAAAAAGACTAACAGAAGAGGGGCGAATAAAACGGCAAAGGTGAAGTGGGGGAGAGGAAAACAAGAGGCAAATGGCAAATAATGTATCGCGAGGGATAAGAGTTTGTGATGGGTACTTGGTATGTCTTGACTTGAGTTGACTTAGCGTAAGCCTCCCCGGCAATGGCGCCAGAAATTCTTTTTGCTACCTCTTGAGCATGCGTTGGTTTTCCCTTGCAGAGGAAAGGGTGATGCAGCAAAGTAGCATAAGTATTTCCCTCCGTTTTTTGAGAACCAAGGTATCAATCCAATAGGAGGTTACACGCAAGTCGCCTCGTACCTACACAAACAAATAAGAACCTTGCAACCAACGTGATAAAGGGGTTGTCAATCCCTTCACGACCACTTCCAAAAGTGAGATCTGATAGAGATAATAAGATAAATATTTTTGGTATTTTTATGATATAGATTGGAAAGTAAACATTGCAAAATAAAAGATAGAAGAATTAGTAAATTGAGGGGAAATAATATGATGGAAGATAGAGCCGAGGGCCATAGGTTTCACTAGTGGCTTCTCTCAAGATAGCATAATTTATGGAGGGGGAACGAATTAGTCTCGAGCAATTGATAGAAAAGTGCATAGTTATGAGAATATCTAGGCATGATCATGTATATAGGCATCACGTCCACGACAAGTAGACCGAAACGATTCTGCATCTACTACTATTACTCCACACATCGACCTCTATCCAACATGCATCTAGAGTATTAAGTTCATAACAACAGAGTAACGCATTAGGCAAGATGACATGATGTAGAGGGATAAACTCAAGCAATATGATATAAACCCCATCTTTTTATCCTCGATGGCAACAATACAATATGTGCCTTGCTGCCCCTCCTGTCACTGGGAAAGGACACCGCAAGATTGAACCCAAAGATAACACTTCTCACATTGCAAGAATGATCAATCTAGTAGGCCAAACCAAACTGATAATTCGAAGAGACTTTCAAAGATATTTAAATCATACATATAAGAATTCAGAGAAGAACCAAATATTGTTCATAGATAATCTTGATCATAAACCCACAATTCATCGAATCTCGACAAACACATCGCAAAAGAATTACATCTAATAGATCTCCAAGAAGATCGAGGAGAACTTTGTATTGAGATCCAAAGTGAGAGAAGAAGTCATCTAGCTAATAACTATGGACCCAAAGGTCTATGGTAAACTACTCACACATCATCGGAGAGGCTATGGTGTTGATGTAGAAGCCCTCCGTGATTGATTCCCCCTCCGGCGGAGCGCCGGAAAAGGCCCCAAGATGGGATCTCACGGGTATAGAAGGTTGCGGCGCTGGAAATAGGGTTTCGTGGTGCTCTCAGATGTTTTCATGGTATATGAGTATATATAGGCGAAAGAAGTAGGTCGGTGGAGCCACGAGGGGCCCATGAGGGTGGGGGCGCGCCTCCCTGCCTCGTGCCTTCATCGTTGCTTCCTTGACGTGCACTCCAAGTCTCCTGGATTGCGTTTGTTCCAAAAATAACTCTCCCGAAGGTTTCATTCCGTTTGGATTCCGTTTGATATTCCTTTTTTGCGAAACACTGAAATAGGCAAAAAAACAACAATTTGCATTGGGCCTCCGGTTAATAGGTTAGTCCCAAAAATTATATAAAAGTGCATAGTAAAGCCCATTGAACATCCAAAACAGATAATATAATAGCATGAAACAATAAAAAATTATAGATACATTGGAGACGTATCACACTTAGTTCTCATGTTTACTCATATCAATGGCACAATCAACTAGCGAGCAATAATAATAAATCTCGGATGACAACACTTTCTCAAAACAATCATAATATGATATAACAAGATGGTATCTCGCTAGCTTTCTGGGACCGCCAAACATAAATGCAGAGCACCCCTGAAGATCAAGGACTGACTAAACATTGTAATTCATGGTAAAAGATATCCAGTCATACTCAATATAAACTAATAGTATGCATGCAAATGACAGCGGTGCTCTCCAACTGGTGCTTTTCAATAAGAGGGTGATGACTCAACATAAAAGTAAATAGATAGGCCCTTCGCAGAGGGAAGCAGGGATTTGCAGAGGTGCCAGAGCTCGATTTTGAAATAGAGGTGTCGGTGTCAAAACAGGCGGATCTCGGGTAGGGGGTCCCGAACTGTGCGTCTAGGCGGATGGTTACAGGAGGCAAGGGAAACGATGTTTTTACCCAGGTTCGGGCCCTCTCGATGGAGGTAAAACCCTACTCCTGCTTGATTAATATTGATGATATGGGTAGTACAAGAGTGGATCTACCACGAGATCAGAGAGGCTAAACCCTAGAAGCTAGCCTATGGTATGATTGTTGTTCTTGTCCTATGGACTAAACCCTCCGGTTTATATAGACACCGGAGGGGGCTAGGGTTACACAGAGTCGGTTACAAGGAAGGAGATCTACATATCCGTATTGCCAAGCTTGCCTTCCATGCCAAGGAGAGTCCCATCCGGACACGGGACGAAGTCTTCAATCTCGTATCTTCATGGTCCAACAGTCCGGCCAAAGATTATAGTCCGGCTCTCCGGATACCCCCTAATCCAGGACTCCCTCAGTAGCCCCTGAACCAGGTTTCAATGAAGATGAGTCTGGCACGCAGATTGTCTTTGGCATTGCAAGGCGGGTTCCTTCTCTGAATACTTCATATAAGATTTTGAACACGAGGATCGTGTCCGGCTCTGCTAAACAAGTTCCACATACCACCGTGGAGAGAATTATATTTCCACAAATCTAATCTGCTGACGTATTCCGTAGCGTGACATCACACCATAGCCAAGCCTTTATTCGAATCGTTTTTACCCCCCACCTCAACGCATTTCGCGAGGCGGTTTCCTTGGCACGTCTTGTCGAAGCAGAGATCGTGTCCCCTTTATTTACGGGATTCTCATCAACATGGACGTGGGTAATCCAATCATGCTCGTTGGTATGTCCCCTCGATCAAAGGTAAGTCCCATACGGTCACAGGGAGGGCTCTCGGTATTCAACCTCTTTATAAAGAGACCAAGGCCTTACTCTTTTCTTTCGATCTCAATCGAATCCGCCTCCTGCCTCGAGTTCCAGTACCCAAAGCTTCAGATTCAGGCGCTTCGGACCTTCGATTATGTCCGGATCCAACCTTCAAGGCCGATGGATGCCTTCCTCTGTCACGGAGGAAGACGTAATAAAGTGAATGGAGGCCAGGTACTTGACCGACGAAATCCCGCATAGGCTGCCTGCTCAAGGGTAGGTTATTCCCACCCCTAAGCCCGGCGAGAGCGTCGTGTTCGTATCCCACTTCCTCCGAGGGCTAGGCTTCACGCCGGATCCCTTCGTGAGGGGGCTCATCTTCTATTATGGGCTGGACTTCCACGACTTAGCTCTGGAGTCTATCCTCCACATCTCATCGTTCATCGTTGTGTGCGAAGCTTTCCTCCGTATTACCCCTCACTTCGGACTGTGGCTCAAGACCTTCAAAGTGGAGCCGAAGATGGTCGAGGGACAACACGCAGAGTGCGGAGGCGCTGTAATAAGCAAAAATGCTAACGCCCAATGGCCCGAGGGCTCTTTCCAAGAGGAGTCCAGCTTATGGCAACAAGAGCGGTTTTATATCACAGCTCCCAGGGGTACCGAGTGGGTGGCGCCACCTGTCTTTCGCTCGGGTCCCCCACCATGACTAATGTCATGGGTCAACAAGGGGCTAGACTAGGGGCCAGTAAAGGATGTGCCCATGTTGCGGAGCCGCATCCGAGATCTCCTGGAGGGAGATGTAAGTCTAGTCATGGTAACGCAGGTCATGTTAATTCGCCGAGTCCTGCCCTGCAAACGTCGTCCCCTCTGTCTGTGGGAGTTTAATCCGGAGGGACCACGAGCTCTTCAACATTTCCTTGGCATGACGCCCGCGGAGATGTACAAATTGTTCTTCG
This sequence comes from Aegilops umbellulata, assembly GCA_032464435.1. Classification (NCBI taxonomy): domain Eukaryota; kingdom Viridiplantae; phylum Streptophyta; class Magnoliopsida; order Poales; family Poaceae; genus Aegilops; species Aegilops umbellulata. The sequence continues at coordinate 383,225,358 of CP136054.1, forward strand.
GAACACAAATAATGTGTCCGGACTCTACTGAGGATGCAGGTCTGAGCTGCAATCGTACGGATACTCAAGTAAGTAGCCCTGTGTGCGAACACGCCATCCGTTTATTTATCGCAACATTGCCCTTAAAGAAGAGTTGTTCTTGAACCAGGAGTGGATAGCGAAGGCAAAGTTGATCAGGTGTCCGGCCCCCCTTCCTGAGACCTCGCCAGATCCCGTGTTAACCAGGATGCTGGAGATCGCGCCTTCGGAAGAAGATGAAGGGGGGGGGGGACGAGGAAGCTACTACCTCCACGGAGGAGGTTGTCCGGAAGGGAGGAATAGAAAATTCCTCTCCTCAGGGGAAGAAGAGGACCGCCTCTGAAGACCCGGAGATAATGGTCTCAAAGCGAGGGAAGAAATCTTCGCCAGAGGGTCATGCACCGGGGGATAAACCGGTCGTACTATGCCCTCAAGGGGATCAGCCCTCCACCGAGCCATAAGTAAAAGGGTGTTTAATGATGAGAGAAATCCTTGCTTTACTCCTGAGGAAAATAACCAAAAATTTATCTTGCAGTTCGGATCTTAGCCCTTCTGAGCCAGATATGATGGAGAGCGGAACGCCTCCCCCCTGCCATACCGCCTCATGAGGCGCGCGACCCCGAGGTGTCGTCGCAGAGGGTTTCTCCCGATCCGGCAAGGCCAGAGGGTAGTCATATGGCCACCTGAAGCCCTCAGTATCCGGCTTTTGAAAAAAGTAATCGGATGAGTCCGGCACCGTCTGGTGCGCGGTCGGAGGTACTAAGGGATCTGCTAGGGCGAGTGTCTATCTCGGAAGAGCACCATACGTTGATGGGTACGGTAATTGAAAGGATTTCGTCCGCGGAGAGAGGGTTGCATGAAGCTGTCATGAATCTACTGACAGGTTTTGAGGTACGTGAAATGATGTACCCTTTGACAGTACCGCATACTTTTAAGATGCGCCCTGTGTAGATAGTAGCCCCTGAGACTCTGGGTGCTGTCGAAGAGGACGGTACGCAGAGGATCATAGTCCCAGGTATAATTTTGCCATCTTAATATGCAGGTGGCGAAGTGTTCGGTGGCCAGCCGGACTGATGAATTGGTCGAGTTAAAGCGGCAGCTTGACGTGGCAGATGCTGACATCGTGCTTGTCAACAAGCAGCTTGACGAGGCACAAGGTATGTGATTTCTCCGGAGACACATGGTAAGAGGAGCATAATGCCAGTGTCTTATAACGTGTGTGCTGATGCAGATGGAGCTGCGGCCATGGAGAACCTGCGGGCAGAGCTTGCCCGAGTCAAAGAACAAGCCAGAAAAAGCGATGCGGCTTCCCTAAAGGCGGTTGAGGAGCTAAAGGACGAACAGGCTGCTCACTGGCAAAGCAAGGAGGAGATGGCCAAGATGACTGTGAAGTTCAAGAACACCGCTGACCGTTGCAAGCTTCTTGAAAAGGAAGACCAGGCAAAGAGGACAGACCTGGAGAAGGCCACGATGGCAGTCAAGGATACTCGTTCTGCAATGAGAGCGATGAAGGAGGAACTGCGTCAAGCCGGAGATATCGCGGCTGGGAAGCCCTTTATGTTGCAGATGAAGTTCGGAGATCCTAAATATGCTCCTTTGGACCGGATGTGGAGTTCTGCGGACACATATCTGGATTTAGCGGCGAGTGTTGCTGATGCGGCCGAACACTTCCGAGATCAAAAGGATCGCGAAGTGGAAAAGCTGTTCTGGTCAAAATTTAACGATCCAGAGCGTCCGATTCCACTGACTGATCGGCTGGCCGAATGGGCCAAGCTGAATAGATTGTCTGGACTTGCCATGAGGTATGTCGTGGATCATCTGTGGCCGGAAAGGCCAAAGCCGAACAATTATTTTAGCTTGGTGCAGCAGTTCCTTGGTGCGGTGCCGCATATCAATGCGATGAAGAGGTCAGCATGCATGGAGGGTGCGCGGATGGCCCTTGCCCGTGTCAAGACATACTGGGCAGAGATGGAGGCCATCGCCATTGCAACCCAAGATTCAGACGAAAGCCGAGTACCTGCCGAGCAGTACTTTCAAGAAGTTCTAGAGGGCGCTCGTTCGATAGAGACACAATGCTCGAAGGATATTATGTTCGAATAACATGTATTCTCATTGAAAACAATGTTTTGCTCAAATGTAAAAGCTTTTTTATACTTGTGCCTGCAAGAATTATAATACCTCCTGTGCGGCCGTTTATGTATATATGTATATAACCTGAAAGATGGCAGTCGTCGGCTTCAGCCCCCACACATACAATGCGGGGGTGTTCGCAGAAGACGCATTTTCACACTTGATCCAACGTCTTGGTCCATTAAGGAGGTGACAACGCAGCGAACTAGGCAATCGGACTATAATGCTTTATCACTTTCACTTAGCCATAGGAGTTTGACAGTGGGGCTACTATATAGCCCTTGGTGGCGCCGCGCTCACCCGAATTCGGGGCGCGTGTGTGCCTTGCCGGGAAACGGCCCTTCATTAAGGCGGAGGAATCCCGAAGATTCCGCTAGGTCATCGAGTGGTTGACCAGTCTTGTACTATATCATGACAGTCAGTTTTCGGCTTTCTCTATTGAGGTGCTCGCCTGGCTAAACCGGGGCACAATCGCAGTAGTTCTCCTGGTGCTACCTTAGTCGATAGAGCGGAACGTAAGGCAGCAAAACACAGGAGCCGGGCAAACCCAACATTTGACCAAAGACATGATTCGGAGTTGATGCATATAAGGCCAAACTCACGACGCCGAACACTCCCTAAGGTATTCGGTCTTTGTGATTTTAAACGGGCTGAACAACACCCTTTGTAATAAGCCCCTGGTGTCCAGGTACATGCAATACTTTGACGTGGCCACATGCCAAGACGCCAGCCTCCTTCTTGGTTATGCTGAGAATCCGAGGGATGTGTATCAACAAGAGACAGTAAAAGAGGTTTACGCAGGGTCTTAATCTAAAAAGAATCCTTGGAACGGGTCCCTGCTGCATGTCTGCGCCTGTGTCTCCGTTGTGTCGTGTCCTGGACGGGTCTCGCAGATGGTTATCTATAAAAGAGAGGAACTTAGTTGAAAAAGTAGTCGTGCAAAATATGTGTTATACTAAATAAACAAAGTATAATTCAAGACGGGTAAAATTGAATCGTATTGTCGCCTGTTTACATGCGCGGAGCCCCTTGTATAGGGGTATATAGCCATCAAACCTTTATCAATTATATGGTTATGCCGGACTCGTCTAGCCGTGTTCGTGGTCTTAACGACCTGTTAGATGCTCTGGTTGGTGAGGCCGTTTTAGTGTGTGGCTGCCAAGGCATCCGCACAGTCTTCTGCGCGCGAGGAGCGCTCAATATTTCCCTTTAATGAAATGATGCCTCATGGGCCGGGCATCTTAAGCGTGAGAGACGCATAATGCGGTATTGCGTTAAAGCGAGTGAAAGCTTCGCGTCCCAGTAGTGCTTGATAACCACTTTTAAACGGAGCGATGTTGAAGGTTAGCTTTTCGCTACGGAAGTTATCGGGGGAGCCGAAAATAACTTTTAGTAGGAGGGAGCCCGTGCAATGCGCTTCTGGGCTTGGCGTTACTCCTTTAAAGGAAGTATTGCTATGGCTAATTTTTGTTGGGTCTATCCCCATTTTGCGGACTGTGCCCTGATATATCAGGTTTAAACTACTACCGTCGTCCATCAGGACTCGTGTAAAGTGGTATCCGTTAATTATCGTGTCTAACACCAAGGCAGCCTATCCTGCGTGCCGGATACTTGCAAAGTAATCCCGATGGTCGAAGGTGATCGGTTTGGACGACCAGTGGCGGAACTCCGTTGTGATAGGCCGTAGAGCATGTATCTCTATGGGTGCCACTTTGTTTCTCCCCTTTGTCACGTGTAACACGTTTACTGTTTTGACTTCTGGTGGGAATTTCTTGTGTTCCCCAGCGATTTACTTGTGGGGTTCGTCATCATCTTCACTTGGTGTATCCAGCCCCTTGTGTTCGGCGTTGAGTTTGCCGGATTGCTTGAAGACCCAACATTCTCTATGGGTATGATTTGCAGGCTTACCAGGGGTGCTGTGGATTTGACATATCTTGTCCAGAATTTTGTTTAGGCTGGACAGTTCGTCCCTGTTATCTTGCGTTTACCGCCCTGCTCTTCGGGCTGTTTTCCTTATTCCGGCGCTGGTTTTTGCTGTGTCGTGGATTCCCGTTCCTGTCCCTGACTTCGGATGTACTTGGGTCGCTGGTGCTACATCTTGCCAACCAGCTGTCCTCGCCTACGCAAAAGCGGGTCATGAGGCTTGTTAATGCAGCCATTGTTCTTGGCTTTTCTTGGCCGAGGTGTCTGGCAAGCCATTCGTCTCGAACGCTGTGTTTGAAAGCTGCTAAGGCTTCGGCGTCCGGACAATCGACTATTTGGTTCTTTTTAGTAAGAAATCTATTCCAAAGCTTTCGGGCTGACTCTTCGGGCTGTTGAGTTATATGACTTAAATCGTCTGCATCAGGTGGTCGAACATAGGTCCCTTGAAAATTTGCCCGAAAAGCGTCCTCGAGCTCTTCCCAACTTCCAATGGTGTTTTCGGGAAGGCCTTTAAGCCAATGCCGGGCTGGCCCTTTGAGCTTGAGGGGTAAGTACTTTATGGCGTGGAGGTCGTCTCCTCTAGCCATGTGGATATGGAGGATGTAGTCCTCAATCCAGACCCCAGGTTCTGTCGTTCCGTCGTATGCCTCTATGTTTACGGGTTTGAATCCCTCTGGAAATTCATGGTCCAGCACTTCATCAGTGAAACATAGGGGGTGTGCGGCACCCATGTATTTGGGTGTACCGTGGTGTTTGGATTTTTGTTGTGTTGCATTGCTTGCTAGAGCGTGCTTTCTTGGCCCGTAGATAGATCTGGTTGGGCCGTCTTTTTGATGCGAGTCCTCATGTGGATCGCGTGCCGGCTTGTGTGCGACGTTGTTTGCCGCTCTATATTGGCCATGAGGTGGTCTATCCGACCGGATGGCTGCTTTGTTTTTTTGATTGCGGGGGCTTTAAGGCCTCCTCATCAAATTTAGCCAGTAGCTTTCGCTTCGGGTAGCTCTTTGTGTGGCGACTGCCGCCATATTTCTCTGCGGTGTTGAGTACTTTGCTCCATTTGATTCTAAGTGCATCTTCCGCAGTATTAAGCTTCCGCTTCTGCTTTTCTAGGCTACGCGCAGTGGCGACGAGCCTTTTATGGAGATTCTTCTGCTCCAGGCGCCTGTCCGGCGTGAGATCATCCGGACTGTTATCTTTGCCGGAGGCGGGTTGTTCGGTTTGATTATCCGTGTTGCCCTGGTCGGATGGTTGTTCAATGCCATGTTCGTCTTCCGCCCGCTCACCCTGCTCTATGGCTGGGTCTGTGTGACCGCTGTTTCTGTCGAGGCGGGGTTTGGAGCGGCGCTTACGCCGCCGCTTTGACTGCTTTTCGAGGGAACGATCCTTCACTGCGTCCTTCCGCTCTTCGTCGTCATTTCCTTTGGGTGTGTCCACCATGTATACATCGTGGGATGAGGTGGTTGTCCAGTGCCCTGTGGGCAGTGGTCCTGTTCGTCTCCTACATCGTCGTCCATACCGTCCATGTCTTCGGAGTCGAAGTCGAGCATGTCGGTCAAATCATCGACAGTGGCTATGTAGTGGGTGGTGGGTGGGCGTCGAATTTCTTCGTCATCCGCATCCCAATCTTGCCGGTCGTAATCCGGCCAGGACTCTCCTCACAAGGAGAGAGACCTTAGTGAATTCAGTATGTCGCCGAAGGGCGAGTGCTGAAAGATATCCGCGGCAGTGAACTCCATGATCGGCGCCCAATCGGATTCGATTGGCAGGGGCGCGGGTGGTTCGGAGTTCGGAGGAGAGTCCGGCAATGTGGAGTCAAGGGCCTCGCGAAGAGTAAGGCTTGTGTTCGGCTCGATCGCCGTTGAGGCTGCTGCCTCCGTGGCGGGGTCTAACCACTGACCCATGGATGGCGCAATTGGCTCCGAATTGAAGGTCGGAGCAGTTGGAGGTGCGGTCTCCAGAACACTATTCGGTGGCACAGCTAAATCATGCCCATCGTGACAGTGCGACGCACCCGGCCGGGGATCGAACCGTCGAAGATCAAGTCTCCGCGGATGTCGGCCGTGTAGTTTAAGCTTCCAAACCTGACCTGATGGACAGGGGCGTAACTTTCAATCTGCTCCAGATGGCCAAGCGAATCGGCCCGCAGTGCAAAGCCGCCGAATACAAAGATCTGTCCAGGGAGAAAAGTCTCACCCTGGACTACATCGCTATCGATGATCGAAGGAGCCATCAAGCCTAATGATGACGACGCAGAGGAACTCTCAATGAAAGCACTAATGTCGGTGTCAAAACCGGCGGTTCTCGGGTAGGGGGTCCCGAACTGTGCGTCTAGGCGGATGGTAAGAGGAGGCAAGGGACAATATGTTTTTACCCAGGTTCGGGCCCTCTCGATGGAGGTAAAACCCTACTGCTGCCTTATTAATATTGATGATATGGGTAGTACAAGAGTGGATCTACCACGAGATCAGAGAGGCTAAACCCTAGAATCTAGCCTATGGTATGATTGTTGTTCTTGTCCTATGGACTAAACCCTCCGGTTTATATAGACACCGGAGGGGGCTAGGGTTACACAGAGTCGGTTACAAGGAAGGAGATCTACATATCCGTATTGCCAAGCTTGCCTTCCATGCCAAGGAGAGTCCCATCCGGACACGGGACGAAGTCTTCAATCTTGTATCTTCATGGTCCAATAGTCCGGCCAAAGGTTATAGACCGGCTGTCCGGATACCCCCTAATCCAGGACTCCCTCAAGAGGTAAATAATATTTTGAGCGACATACTTTCATTGTCAACATAACAACCGAGAGATCTTGATATCTTCCATGCTACACACATTAGAGGCGGTTCCCAAGCAGAATGGTAAAGTTTATACTGCCCCTCCACCAACAAGGATCAATCCATGGCTTGCCCGAAACAACGGGTGCCTCCAGCTAACAACAGTCCTGGGGGAGTTTTGTTTGCAATTATTTGGATTTGGTTTGAGCATGGGACTGGGCAACCCGGTGACCAGCCATTTTCTCGTGAGTGAGGAGCGGAGTCCACTCCTCTTGAGAATAACCCGCCTAGCATGGAAGATAAAGACAACCCTAGTTGATACATGAGCTATTCGAGCATACAAAACATAATTTCATTTGAAGGTTTAGAGTTTGGCACATACAAATTTACTTGGAACGGCAGGTCGATACCGCATATAGGAAGGTATAGTGGACTCATATGGAATAACTTTGGGGTTTATGGAAGTGGATGCACAAGCAGTATTCCCACTTAGTACAAGTGAAGGCTAGAAAAAGACTGGGAAGCGACCAACTAGAGAGCGACAACAGTCATGAACATGCATTAAAATTAATCAACACTGAGTGCAAGCATGAGTAGGATATAATCCACCATGAACATAAATATCGTGGAGGCTATGTTGATTTTGTTTCAACTACATGCGTGAACATGTGCCAAGTCAAGCCAGTCGAATCGTTCAAAGGAGGATACCACCCTATCATACCACATCACAACCATTTTAATAGCATGTTCGCACGCAAGGTAAACCATTATAAACTCCTAGCTAATTAAGCATGGCATGAGCAACTATAATCTCTAATTGTCATTGCAAACATGTTTCATTCATAATAGGCTGAATCAGGAATGATGAACTAATCATATTTACAAAAACAAGATAGGTCGAGTTCATACCAGCTTCTCTCATCTCAATTAGTCCATCATATATCATCATTATTGCGTGTTACTTGCAGGACCGAATGGTGTGGATAATAATAATAGTGCACGTGCATTGGACTTAGCTGGAATTCCCCCAAGCTTAGGCTTTTTGCCTAAGTTTGTCTATGCCCATGGATGGCCTGGCGGATATCCAAAGTTGTAACTGGGGTCGTACTGAGATGCAGCCGCTACTGCCTCACGAGCTGCATCTTGGAGGCGAGCTGCTTCCGCCCTCCTCTCGTACTCGTTTGCCTCCTCCCTGGTTATAACATATCTCCCTTTTGCCTGAAAGTCAAAGAAAGCAGGAGCAGGGAGAGCAACATGGACAGTGCGACGCCTGTCAAAGATTAGTCGGTACTGGAGGGATTGTTCATTCCTCTCAACAAACTGATGACGAACCATAGCATTATAATCTAAATAAGCAGGATGCAATTCCATATCATTTTCATGTATGGGTATCTCAAGATAATTAGTTACACGGGTTGCATAAATTCCACCAATTAAATCTCCACTAATACTGTTATGATGCAACCTTCGTGCAACAATGGCCCCCAAGTTTTTTAACTATATACTGCAAGGCAACAGCCTCACAATGCTTTATTGCATAGAACTAGAGAGTTACAAAAGACAAATTACAAGAAAAAAGACAAAAGAACATACTTACAAGGGGCCTAAGAGAGTGAGGCTATCCAGGAGACTAAGCTATCTTTATATTCACATTTGATTCTATGAGCTAATAGGGAAATATCATGTATGAAATTCCTCCTCCAAGAAGTGAAGGAAGGTCTCTCTTTTCTAAAGATCTTCCCATTCCTTTGTGTCCAGATATTCCATGTGGAAGTAAATACCATCTCTGTAAAGAAAGGATAACCAAAATACCTCCTACCAGAAAGAGCCATCTCATATGTAGTCTGGTTTGGTTGGACAATCCAAGAAATCCCAAGGTAATTACAAACCCTTTGGCCGAAGTTGCAAGCAAAGAAGAGATGTGCACGGTCTTCATGTGAAGCACAGAGGCAAAGAACACACGTGACATCCTGGATGATCCAATGTCTGCGCTGCATCATATCCCTAGTATTCAAACTGTCCATCAAGAGAAGCCATCCAAACACTTTAAACTTAAGTGTACATGCACACTTCCAAATCCATCTGAAAATGGGATCAACCACCAGTTGAGAGAAGCAAAACTCATAGTATATCTTTGATTTAAACTCCCTAGATTTAGATGGCCACTTCCAAATGCCCTTACTCTCCCCATTTAAGGTGATTGTAGACAACAAATCTTGAAGTTGAGTTAGCTCAATATAAGCCTCCTGCGACAGAGGCAGATGGAAGTGTTCCAAGGTCTCCGGTTGCTCCAGAAACTCTCTATTGTGACCGTGTCATCAATGACAAATGAATGAAGCCTTGGGAAATGCTCGCGCAAGAGGACAACATTATTACCCAGCTGCCAGCGATCAAGCCAAAAGACCACCGTGTTGCCAGCATGCACTTGTGGGATGGCTAACTTGCATAATTTGTTGTACAAGCTCATGACGTCTCGCCACCAAAATGAGCCACAGCTCTGAGTAACTTGCGGCAGCGAAGCAGCATAATAGGTGTCCCAAATTAATGTAACCCAAGGCACGTCCAACCTGTTAAAAAACTTGAAAAGATGCTTGAGCAACAATGCTTCATCTTGAAGTCCCAAATTAAGCACACCCAAACCACCATACTTCTTGGGTCGGCAGACCAAATCCCATGCAACCAAGGATTGACGAGGATTATCTGTGTTGCCTCTCCACAGGCATTGACGCATGATTCTCTCAATCTGCTGCAATATGCCCTTGGGGAGAGATAGCGTTGTCGGTGTACTAAAGTAGGGGTACCCTAGTATCCCGAACTTGTGCACGGGCAGTCACAGCACCCCGCGGCAAGGCCCGCCAGGTGATCGCCAAGACTCTCTATGGTTCTTTTGGAGCCATTCGAGAACAAAGTATTTAAGCCAAGGAGACAAGTCCCCGGCAAGAGGAGCTTGCCAGGAAGGCCGCTCGAGGCACAAGACCCCGGCAAGAGGTGCTTGCCGGGAAGGCCAACCAGAGCATCTCAGGGAACCTGCCGCGACGCGCCACGCGTCCCGGCAGGACTCGGCGAGCGACAAGCTCCCGGACGCAGCAAGACAACTGCCGCGGCAAGGCACTTGCCGCGGCGGGCAACCACTTTGTACCCGCGCTCCAGCTCACCCACCTACGTGTCGCTCCGGGACCCTTCCTGGCGTACGTGGCGGGAGGCTGTGCAGCCAGGGGTACACTGTGGCATGCAGCGGTGACAAGATCGCCATCGTGGCAAGCGGTGGCGCCCCCGACGGTCCCTTTTCTGCACCGTCTGGGTGACGTAGATAGGCATTTAATGCCTTTGTCCCCTGTCGTCAGGGTTAGGTATGATACACTGTGTAGGTAGCTGTACCTACCACATCATATTTCCATTTTTTCCCTTACCTACGTTGTCACCTGTTGGAGACCCCTTGAACATATAAAAGGAGGCCCATGAACAACGTAGGGGGATATCGGACCCCGGAGAGCGATCTCTGAGAGGAAAACAGAAGAATGCTCGGTCTCGTTAGCTGCTTGAGTGTACTGTAGCACTTAGCGCTCCCGAGCAAGAACTCAATACAATCCACAAAGCAGCAGTAGGAGTATTATCTCTCCGGAGAGCTCCGAAGCTGGGTAAAAAAACCCCGTGTGCTTCGCCTCGATCCGCTCTTCGCGCGACCTCCGCCCCCCACCGAACCGAGAAGGGGCTCCGTCCCCATAGGTGCTCGGGGAGCCAGAAAGCCCCGGCATCTTTGGCGCACCAGGTAGGGGGCGTCGAGGTTATGTGAACCTGATCCTGCGTTTACGCGAGCTAAGTCTTCATCGACTTCATCGACATGCCGCCGAAGAAGAAGGCTTCGGAGGCGGCTACGCCGTCCGCGTCGAATCCACCGCCGCCGCAGCAAACGGCCGGTGGGGAGGACACCGGCGTAAGAACGGGCGTCGACGAGGTAGCCCACGGTGCCACCAAGTCCAAGGACAAGACCGCGCTGCCCGTCGGCGGTGTTGTCGGCTCCCACGACGACCGGGCGTCCGTAGACGCACCGCGCCCATCTCAAGAGGCGCAGGACCGGCAACGTCGTGGTACTCACGGTACCATACGCTCGCTGGACCCAAATCGAGATGGCGGATCCCGGGATGCTCACGGCCAACATGCATGCCAACGTGCTGGCGCGAGCGAGGCACGGTCGCCTGGACGGATTACTGCTCCTTCTAACATCGTTGGAAGTCCGAGCATATCCCGCTCCTCGCACCGTTCGCCACCGCTACCCGCCACTCCAGCAGAAGCTTTGGCATGAGCTCAACTACTCCTGGACTTCCCTCCAACGCCACACAAGATCGACGACTGGAGGGCCACCATTCAGAGTCTCATCAGCCTCGCCAATGGCGACACTCCACGGCCGGCGACCACATCGCAGCCGCGGCAGGCCAGCCAAGTGCAAGCCAATGGCGACAAAACCGGTGGGGGTGCAACCACCGTGCACTCTCCGCCCCAAAGGCCAAGATCGCTGACTCGCCGGGTCCGCCACGACAGCGACTCCACTGCTTCCTCAGATCCGCGAACTCGTCGCGATCAGCGCCACGTTCTTCACGAACGGCAGCAAGAAGACGCTCGTACCCGCATCGAGCGCCGAAGAGAAACGCGGCATCAATCAGACCAACGTTCTGGCCCCGCTGTCGACATGCAAGCGCCAGGGGAACCAGGCGACCTGCCGTACGCGATAGGTTGCCCTGCGTTTACTCGTGATCTGCGGCAAGTCCAGTGGCCCAGCACGAAGAATTTCAAGCCAGACGTACCAGAGAAGTACGACGGCAGGCTGCATCCGTTGGAGTTCCTCAGCATCTACACCATCGCGGTGCAGGCTGCCGGGGGGCGAGACGACAAGATCCTCGCCAATTACTTCCCTCTGGTGCTCAAGCCCAACGTCAGGTCCTGGCTCATGCACTTGCCGGAAAACTCCATATCTTCCTGGGCAGACCTATGCCATCAGTTTGTTGGCGCCTTTACAGGCGGCCACAAACCTCATGGCCAGGAGAGTGATCTTCACCTGCTTGCCCAGAAGGAAGGGGAGCCTCTACGCAAGTACATCCAGAGATTCAGCCAAGTGCAACGCAACATCCCAGACGTCCACCCTGCCACGGTCATGAGTGCGTTCCAGCAGAACGTGCGTAACCGCAGGATGCGGGAGGAGATGGCGATGTGCAAGATCAGAGACGTCAGTGAGCTGTAAGCCCTAGCTGACAGATGTGCACGTGCTGAGGAAGGGAGGAAACTCCCCGGAGAGAACGTAGGAACAGGGGGATCTGACAGTGATGATGCCGCCCCGGCAAGCAAAAACCGGCGGCGGAACAACAGGAAGAGGAAAGGCAAAGATGTGCTAGTTGTCGAGCAGTCCGGCAACGAGGGTGGCGCCAAGACAGCAAAGACTGGTAGCTCCGGCAAGGAGGTTGCCGCATGCGCCAACTGCTAGGCTGTGGCGGCCGCCGACAAGCAGGACGGCCCCAACAAGCAGTACTGCAAGATTCACCGCACCAAAGGCCATGACCTCCAGAGATGCAAGAAGGTCGAGCAGCTCGTTGAGCTGCAAAAGGCCAAATACGAGCGACGCGACAAGGAGAAGGCCCAAGGAGGTGCTGGAGGATCCGGTACGAAGCGCACCGGCCGGGGGGGCCGCCGCGGCAACGCCAAGCAGCGGCAAGGCGACAGACCTCCCCGCGGCCGCGACAAGGATGAAGATGACGACGACGACGAAGACATGGATGACGCCAAGACTAGCGAGCAGGAGTTCTAGAAAGCCACAGAAGTTTTGTGCATTGACGGCGGTGCTTCTCTGCATACTTCACACTGCCAACTCAAGCAGTGGGTGCGGGAAGTCAATGCAGCAAAACCACCCGTTGAGTCACGCAAGCTTCTGAAATGGTCCAGCACGCCTATCATCTTTGATATTGAGGACCACCCCAATCGCACAACTGATGTCGGGTGTTTGCCGATGTTGGTCTCACCAACTATCCGCAACCTCAAGGTCACTAAGATGCTAGTTGACGGCGGGGCCGGCTTGAACCTGATCTCCTCCACTGTGCTCCGGAGACTCCAAGTCCCTGACAGCGAGCTCAAAGAGACCGGCATGTTCCAAGGAATCAACCCGGGAAGGAGCAAGCCGAAGGGGAAGATCACGCTGCCGGTGATGTTTGGCAGCGAGCTGAACTTCAGGACTGAGAGGATCACTTTCGACGTTGCCGATTTTCCATTGCCTTACAATGGAATTCTCGGCCGTCCAACGCTCGCCAAGTTCATGGCGGCCTCTCACTACGCGTACAACATGCTGAAGATGCCAGGCCCGATAAGTGTCATCTCTGTACATGGCGACAAGAAAGATGCTCTTATCTGTTCCGACAAGATCTACCGGGAAGCAGCAGCCGCCGCAGATCGCGAGACACTTGCCGCTGAAGCTCCCGGGGGGAAGAAGAAGACCAAGTCCGGCAAGAGCTCTGATGCCCACTCCGGCAAGCGCACCTCTTCGGAGTGCTGCGCTACCGTCGAGGACGCGCCATCGAGCTCCATCGGCAAATGTAAGAAGACGATGGCAGCTCCGCCAGCTACCAAGAAGGTGTCCGCCAAGGAGGGCGGCACTAGTGGTACCTTCACCATCAGTGCCACTCTCGACCCTAAATAGGAAAGCGCGCTCGTTGCTTTCCTGCGGGCGAATGTCGATGTGTTTGCGTGGCAACCGTCTGACATCCCCGGCATTCCCAGGAAAGTAATCGAGCACCACCTTGCCGTCTGTCCTCATGTGCGGCCCGTTAAGCAGAGAGTCAGGAAACAAGTAGTGGAGCGCCAAGAGTTCATCGCCGAAGAGATCAAGAAGTTGGAAGCAGCAGGCCTCGTCAGAGGAGTGCTCCATCCTACGTGGTTGGCCAATCCTGTAGTCGTGCGCAAGGCAAATGGGAAATGGAGACTTTGCATCGACTTCACCGATGTCAACAATGCTTGTCCCAAAGACCCATTTCCCTTGCCGCTCATTGACTAGATTGTCGACTCCACAGCCGGATGCGACTTGCTTTCATTTCTTGACGCATACTCAGGATACCATCAGATCTTCATGGCAGAAGAGGACGAGGAGAAAACCGCGTTCATCACTCCATGTGGCACGTACTGTTTCGTATGAATGCCTTTCGGTTTGAAGAATGCTGGTTCATTATTCGCAAGGGTAGTCCATACAGCTTTTGAGCCGCAAATACACAGAAATGTGGAAGCCTACATGGATGACATAGTGGTTAAGAGCATGGACAAAGCAACTCTGATTCAAGACCTAGAAGAGACTTTTGCAAATCTATGCAAGATCAGCCTCAAGCTCAACCCCGAGAAGTGCGTGTTTGGAGTCCCGTCCGGCAAGCTTCTCGGATTCTTCGTGTCTCAGAGAGGAATTGAAGCAAATCTCGACAAGATCAAGGCCATTGAGAAGATTGAAGCACCGAAGCTCGTCAAGGATATACGAAAACTTGCCGGCTGCGTGGCAGCTCTCAGCAGGTTTATCTCTAAGTCTGCTGAGCGCGCCCTGCCGTTTTTCAAAATTCTGAAAAAGGCAGGTCCAATGAAATGGACTCTGGAAGCGGAGGCTGCGCTGCAGGACTTGAAGAGATACCTGTCCTCCACTCCAATACTTGTCGCACCTAAACCACAAGAGAAGTTGCTGCTATATCTGGCGGCAACCAATCAAGTGGTTAGTGCTGCGTTAGTAGTGGAGAGAGAGGCAGATGATGAGCCAGCGACCGCGGCAAGCACATCCAGCGACAAGCAGGGGGCTTCCCCGACGAGCTCTGGTCCCGACGAAGATGGATCTGCGCAGATGTGCGAAGAGATACAGAAGAAGAAAATGGTGCAGCGCCCAGTATACTTTGTCAGTTCCCTTCTGCAGGGGGCTAGGTCAAGGTACTCTGGTGTGCAGAAGTTGCTTTTCGGCCTTCTTATGGCCTCGAGAAAGCTGCGCCATTACTTCCAAGCACATGAGATCACAGTTGTCACTTGCTTTCCGCTGAAGAGGATACTGCAGAATCCAGAAGCAACATGCAGGATTGTTCAGTGGGCACTGGAACTGTCAAGCTTTGGCCTCAAGTTTGAGAGCACTTCAACTATTCAAAGCAGAGCATTGGCAGAATTCATAGCAGAGTGGACGCCAACACCAGATGAAGAAATTCCAGAGACGAGCATCCCTGTCAAAGAAGCGAACAAAGATTGGCTGATGTACTTTGATGGTGCGTTCTCGCTGCAAGGCGCCGGTGCTGGCATGCTGCTTGTCGCACCCACCGGAGAGCACCTCAAGTACGTGGTCCAGATACACTTTCCCAAGGAGCAAGCAACAAACAATACTGCAGAGTATGAAGGATTGCTCGCCGGTCTCAGGATCGCGGCAGACCTCGGGATCAAGCAACTCATTGTCAGGGGTGACTCACAGCTTGTCGTCTGCCAAGTGAACAAGGATTATCAGAGTCCGTTGATGGAAGCTTACGTTGATGAAGTGAGGAAGCTGGAAGAGCGCTTTGTCAGCATACAGATGGAACATGTTCCAAGAGCTCAGAACGACATCGCCGACGGCCTGTCAAAGTGCGCGGCATTTAAGTTACCTGTGGAACCAGGGATCTTTGTGCTCAAGCTGACTCAGCCGTCCGTGACGCCATCAACTGCACAGAGCAAGAAGAGGAAGTTGATTTCTGGTGAATATCTTCTGGCAGAGCTTCCCGAAGCTGCCGCCAAGAAGGTCCCCAAGATCAACGCCAAGAGTGCTGAGGAGCAGTCCGCTCCGACAAGCCCCAGGGTTTGTTTCGTTGAAGCAGACGCTCCCGACAAGTTTTGCTCCGGCAAGCTTGCCGAGGAACGTCAAGCTCCGGCTGAACCGCAGGTTCTCGCCGTAGAAGCGGATGTTCCCACAGCAGCAGATATGCCTTTAGTCCTTGTTGTCAAGCCACAGGCTCCAGCATGGGCACAATAGATCGTCCATTTCCTCCAGTCAGGAGAACTTCCCGAAGAGCCAGAAGAAGCGGAAAGAGTAGCCCGGCAGTCTAGTATGTAACAGTTTGTTGACAACGCACTGTACAGAAGAAGACTCAACGGAGTGAAATTGAAGTGTATCCCCCGGGAAGATGGACAGAAGCTGTTGGCAGAGATACATGGAGGCATTTGTGGTCACTACATTGGCGCAAGAGTGCTTGCCGGCAAAGCATTCCGGCAGGGCTTCTTTTGGCTGATAGCCCTCCAGGATGCAGCTGCACAAGTAACCAAGTGTGAACTGTGCCAGTTCCATTCCAAGCAGATACACCAGCCAGCTCAAGCTCTCCAGATGATACCTTTATCCTGGCCCTTTTCGGTCTGGGGGCTCGACATCCTCGGCCCCTTCCCCCGAGCAGTCGGGGGCTTTGAGTACTTGTACGTCGCAATCGACAAGTTCACAAAGTGGCCAGAAGTGGAACCAGTGAGGAAGGTGACAGCACAATCAGCAGTCAAGTTCTTCAGGTCGATTGTTTGCCGCTTCGGAATCCCTAACAGGATCATCACCGACAACGGTACACAATTCATGAGTCGCACCTTCATGCAGTACGTCCAAGACCTTGGCGCCAAGGTCTGCTTCGCTTCTGTTGCTCACCCCAGGAGCAACGGTCAAGCAGAGAGGGCGAATGCTGAAGTGCTGTGTGGACTCAAGACCCGGACTTTCAACAAGCTGCACAGGTGCGGGAGAAACTGGATCGAGGAGCTGCCGGTGGTTCTTTGGTCGATCTGGACGATGCCAAATCGAGCCACTGGCCAGACACCTTTCGCTCTAGTCTATGGAGCAGAGGCAGTTATCCCCACGGAACTCGTATACGGGTCACCTCGAGTGCTCGCTTATGATGAGCTCGAGCAAGAGCAGCTGCGACAAGATGACGCGCTGCTCCTTGAGGAAGACCGTCTTTAGGCTGCTGTACGAGCTGCTCGATACCAGCAAGCTTTGCGCCGCTACCATAGCTGCAAAGTTAAAGCCAGAAGTCTCGAGGAAGGCGACCTTGTTCTTCGGCGCGTTCATTCCGCCAATAATTCCAACAAGTTGACGCCGAAGTGGGAAGGCCCTTACCGGGTGAAACGAGTCACTAGGCCTGGCGCTGTCCGCCTTGAGACCGAGGATGGCTTTCCGGTGAGCAACTCCTGGAACATCGAGCATCTTCGTAAGTTTTACCCGTAAGGCGCGGTTGTCGGACCCTGTCCGGCAACCACCATTTTGTACAAGTCTTGCCGCTGTTGCATGTAATCCTTTGTACAAAGCCAGGCGCAAACCCTGAGCGAAGATAAAGCGCCGGCGCCCTGAGTTTTAGCATGCATGCTGAGTCGAGTCTCGTCCTTGGTTAGGGTTGACAGTGCTTAGCAGCGGCTAACCCCTAACTTAGAGGTCGAGTGTGCGTCCTTTTGTCGATCTTTCGTTTCCCTTGGTTCGCAGGACTCGCGCACCCTGACTGGACCACTTAAGGACGAAAAGAAGAAGACGGACGGACCAACACCCGGACCCCGGCAAGCCAATGTTGCCGGGGGCTGCAACACCCCGGCAAGCCAGCATTGCCAGGGGCTGCAAGTGCAAAGATTAGCCCACGGCGAACCAAAGTTGCCGGGGGCTGCGATCTCAGATAAGTTTTTCATCCCTTATCATGCATTCTCTTCTGGGCTGGGGTATGCGAAACCTCGTTTCTCCCTAAAAGCTACCATGCTCCCTTAACTCTAGGCCCTCGGGCTCGTTCCCGGGGCCAGGTTTGGTAGTAGTCGCGGCAGCAAAGGGACGAAGCAAGGAGCCTGAACCCGCCTCCTCCCTGCCTCCGCCAGAAGCGTGAGAAAGGATGAGCGACGCGGGAAGAAGGCAGGGCCTGCTGCCGGGAAAGGAAGTGTCTATCTTAAAGATATAAAGGATTCGCTCCTTGACGTGGGTTCCACCCACGAGACAAGTGACCCGGCAAGCATCCCCTTTTCATTAAAGAGCATTCCACTCAGGTACAGTTCATAAGAGGATGAAAAACATGAATAATGGGATTACAAGCTTTAAATGCAACTAAGGCCCGAGGGCTTACAAATTGAAAAGAGATAAGGTGCCCATAATCCCTCTCTTGTCCCTCTCTCCAGGAGGCAGGTCAAGGAGGCGAAAAGGGCAAAAGGGGCGCCTAGACGAGCTACGGGTGGCAGAAGACATCAAGAGAACGTCTCGGCGGCATGGTGACGGCGGGGCCGGAGGCAGGGCTCAAAGACGAGGCGGCAGGATGTCAGCACGATGTCGAGGGCGTCGCGCCCTCGTACTCTGAGTTGACGGCCTTGCCACCTTCCCTCTTCCTCTTCCGCAGCCTCCCTACGCCAGCCGCCCAAGGAGACGACCCCGAGAAGCTCCAGGAGCCAGCGACGCGGATGATGGGGTCGCCGGTGCCACGCGGAGCGGCGCCCGACACCTAGTCGGACCCGTCATCCCGCCGCCCGCCGCCCTCGTCGTCGTTGTCGCTGTCCTCCTCGCCACTCCCGCCCGAGGAGGAGCCTTCGCTATCGGAGGAGCTCTCCACGCAGCACCGTGCCCGAGTCCCGAAGCACCCGAAGACCTTGACTGAGAGGAGACCGCCCTCCATCAGCTTAAAATGGAGGGTGAGCCCCGCCGTCAAGCTATGGATGCGGGTGAACGTCTTCCACCCTCGACCAAGATACATCACATTAGGGGCCGGGAAATCAACGCGGACTCGCGTACCGCTGATTCCACAACCCCTCATGTGCAACCTCAGTGTCTTGGGCGGATCCAACTTCATCTCGCTCGCAAACGGAGTCGGGAGACGAAGGCGACGACGTGGCGGCCGACGCAGCCTGACGAAGAACTCGCAAGGGTCATCCCCGATATGGTCCACCACAGGGAGAGGATCTGCTGGCGGAGGCGAGGCCGGCGGACTGCCTCGCCCACCTCTTCCCCGACCGTCTCGGCCTCGCCCTCGACCTCGCCCGCGGCATCGTCCCCTTCCTCTTCCCCTTGCAGCTGGCTCTGCCACCACGGGTGCGGGGGGAGGAGGGACGCGTTGCCTAGCGGCAACCCTCGTCGCCACCGTCGAAGGACCAGGGTTCCCTTTCTCCATGGCGAATGAGAGATAGGGGAGCAGAAGCTGAGGAAAGGAGGAGATGAGAGAATGCGGGCTTCCGTCCCCCCCATCCCGCTCCTTATAAAGGAGCGGGGTGGGGGCTCGGCCGCCCCGCTCAGCCAATCGAGACGCAGAAGGCGCAGGGAACTGGGCCCGACTTGCTGCCTCGACCCGTGGCGACCCGGTTTCCCGCCTCCACCGCTCGCCACTCCGAGCGCATGGAGGCCGCGTGGCAGGAGAGCAGAGTTGAGGAGACGGATGAGGCGACCTATCCCCACCCCGTGATCGTGGGGGGTGGACGCCTCGAAGACCACGCCTCCACGCCTCGACGCCTCCCTCCGTTTATGAGGAAGATACGAACCGCCAGGAGGCGGGCGTTTCGCCTTTCTGAATAAAGAAATCACCCACGACCTCTCCCACGACGCCGCAATCGACGCGTGCTGTTCGGGGAGGGCGTGGTGGATGCGAAGCAAGGTGCGACGTGACCTAGGCCATGCGTGCCCGTGCCCTGTTTTGGGCCTGGCCCAACAGCGCTCGGCACCGTGTGTGGCCCAGGCCCGGGGGCTCCTATCGGTGTACTAAAGTAGGGGTACCCTAGTATCCCGAACTTGTGCACGGGCAGTCGCAGCAACCCTCGGCAAGGCCCGCCAGGTGATCGCCAAGACTCTCTATGGTTCTTTTGGAGCCATTCGAGAACAAAGTATTTAAGCCAAGGAGACAAGTCCCCGGCAAGAGGAGCTTGCCGGGAAGGCCGCTTGAGGCACAAGACCCCGGCAAGAGGAGCTTGCCAGGAAGGCCAACCAGAGCATCTCAGGGAACCTGCCGCGACGCGCCACGCGTCCCGGCAGGACTGGGCGAGCGACAAGCTCCCGGATGCAGCAAGACAACGGCCGCGGCATGGCACTTGCCGCGGCGGGCAACCACTCTGTACCCGCGCTCCAGCTCACCCACCTACGTGTCGCTCCGGGACCCTTCCTGGCGTACGTGGCGGGAGGCTGTGCAGCCAGGGGTACACTGTGGCATGCAGCACTGACAAGATCGCCATCGTGGCAAGCGGTGGCGCCCCCGACGGTCCCTTTTCTGCATCGTCTGGGCGACGTAGATAGGCATTTAATGCCTTTGTCCCCTGCCGTCAGGGTTAGGTATGATACACTGTGTAGGTAGCTGTACCTACCACAACATATTTCCATTTTTGCCCTTACCTACGTTGCCACCTGTTGGAGACCCCTTGAACATATAAAAGGAGGCCCATGCACAACGTAGGGGGGGATCGGACCCCGGAGAGCGATCTCTGAGAGGAAAACAGAAGAACGCTCGGTCTCGTTAGCTGCTTGAGTGTACTGTAGCACTCAGCGCTCCCGAGCAAGAACTCAATACAATCCACAAAGCAGCAGTAGGAGTATTATCTCTCCGGAGAGCTCCGAAGCTGGGTAAAAAACCCCTGTGTGCTTCGCCTCGATCCGCTCTTCGCACGACCTCCGCCCCCCGCCGAACCGAGAAGGGGCTCCGTCCCCATAGGTGCTCGGGGAGCCAGAAAGCCCCGGCAAGCGTACACAAGAAATAGATTGGCATGGAGCATAACACCGACTGAAGCAGTTGAAGACCACTCCCTTGATTCAGCAGACACGAGGAAACAGATATACGACGTTCAATACGATAAACGAGAGGCATCAGATCATAAATTGTGGGTCTCGAGGTACCCATGGGTAACCCTAGGTATGTGAAAGGCATAGATCCCACATCACAACCTAGCAGATTGGCCACCCGAGCGCCTTCATCATCACTCATATTGATTGGAATAAGAGATGACTTATTGAAGTTGACACGTAAACCAGTTGAAGTCGCAAAGGTGTTAAGCATCTCCTTGAAGGCAATGAGTTGATCATCGATCGCGGGCAATACAATTAGGGTGTCATCCGCATATTGAACGATCGGGTAATCCTTGGAGTTTGTTGGTATTGGAAGAGACAGAATGTTTCTTGAGCACATCTCATTGACCACCGACTGAAGCAGGTCCACAGCAATCACAAATAAAAACGGAGATAGTGGATCTCCTTGGCGAACTATTGATCTGCAGACAAAATGATTACCTAGCACCCTATTTAAGAGAACAGAAGAAGAACCCGTGGACAAGATGCTATCAATCCAGCCAGTCCAACGAGCATCAAAGCCCTTGCATTGTAAGATTCTGAGGATGGCTTCATGCTCAATTGTATCGAAAGCCTTCGTGAAATCGAGCTTAAGGAGGATGCTGGGACGCTTAGATGATTTACATTGATGAATGTATTCAAAGCACCGGGCTAGACAATCCTTAATAGATCGACATCGAAGAAAACCGTATTGATTGCGATGTATACATCTCAAGATCACTTTTTGAAGCCGATTGGCCAGCAGTTTAGTCAAAAACTTCAAATACGTGTTGGTCAAGGAAATGGGCCGGAAGTCTCCAACCGCTTTCGGACTTAGCTTCTTGGGGACAAGGGTGATTAAGGAAGTATAAAGACATTCCAAATTGCACCTCCCCTCATAAAACTCCTTGACAAGTTGCATAAAATCCTCCTTGAGAATAGACCAGCACTTTTTTAAGAAAAGACCTGTAAAGCCATCGGGGCCAGGAGCACGATCAGACGGCATGTTCTTAATTACAGCCTCAGCCTCAGAATCCATGAACGGCAAAGATAAATCCTCCACACCATCAACTCTCTTAATTAAATTGTGCAGATCAAAACCCATTTGAATTCCCTTTGCTTGGCCCATACGCTGGTTGAAATCAGACCAGAACATGCCTGCCAACAATTGATGATCAGAAACCACCTCACCTGCCGAATTCTTGATTGAAGAAATTGTATTCCTTCGGTACCTTTCTGTGGCGATGGCGTGAATTTTTTTAGAATTTTCCTCGCCCACCTTAATGCTTCGGATTGTACAACGTTGCTTCCAATAAACATACTGCCAGTGTAAAATATCCTCCAAATGCAACTTTACAATGCGCCTAAAATTGAATTCAGGCCAACTTAACGGTCGAGTCTCCTCCATCTCATCAAAGAAGAGAATGACTTTGTTGTAATCAGAAATGAGCGCCTTAACCGTGGACAGCTTTAAATGCCATTTCTTAAGAGCATACCTGAGCACTTTAAACTTGGAAGATATAGTTAAAGCAGTCGTGGGCTTACCCACTGACCTGCTCCAAACCTGAGCAACACACTCATTAAAGCCAGGTAATTCAGTCCAATAATTTTCAAAGCGAAAAACTTTAGATTTAGGAATGGACATGGCAATCGTGACCACGCAAGGAACGTGATCAGAAGCCGATCGCGCAAGAGGCAAAACTAAAGTGTTGGGATGATCCGAAGTCCATGCAACCGAAGTGAAAAACCAGTCAATTTGTTCAAGAAGGGGCTCAGTTTGCATATTAGACCAAGTAAATTGCCTTCCCTTAATTGGCAGCTCAACAAGACCCAAGTAACCGATGATTTCATTAAACAGAAAGATATCGTTGATATTACCACCAGGCAAGTTACGGTTTTCAATCAACCTCATAAAGTTAAAATCACCCAAAAGAAGCCAATTGTCATCACAATTAATGTCTAGATTAATGGCCCCCAAGTTATATTGTTTCTCTCCTAATAGTGCACTCTTGAGAACACTAAGATCGGGAACACACATGTGACATGCCTCATCCTTACCGTTAATGCATCTACCTATAAAGACAACAAATAATGTATGGCAGGAAAATGAATGCTCCCTATGGTAGCTTGTGTGATTTCTCTAGATTCCCCCACAGTTATACTAGCAAGAAAGTCTTTATATTCAGATTTGTGAGGTTCACTAACATTTCCCCACTATGAGAGCTTGCAAGCAATATTAAAATCTTATAAGTCCATGGTATAAGATTTATCATAAATATCAAATAGGACAGTGTGAGAGTTGCGTGATGATGTAAATTTAAACCTTCTCACAAAGACATCGGTTAGGTAGTAATATTGGGGGCACTTATCTGACATGAAGCCCTCAAATTCAGCATTACGCACATATGTGTCAAATTCCTCCTTAATGCCTGCTTGGACCATAAAATCTTCTAACAACCATTCACAAGGCCACACTTGAGCTTCTCTTGGTAGTTCATAGTCCGGCTCATGTATCGCGAGCCTGGATCCTTGCTTCTTTGAGGAACTACCTTGGTACATGAGGGAGTCCTGGATTAGGGGGTGTCCGGATTGCCGGACTATACCTTCAGCCGGACTCCAGGACTATGAAGATACAAGATTGAAGACTTCGTCCCGTGTCCGGAAGGAGCTTTCTTGGCGTGGAAGGCAAGCTAGGCGTGCGGATATTCAAGATCTCCTACCATTGTAACCGACTCTGTGTAACCCTAACCCTATCCAGTGTCAATATAAACCGGAGGGTTGTAGTCCGTAGGACAACCATCATCATACACAATCATACCATAGGCTAGCTTCTAGGGTTTAGCCTCCTTGATCTCGTGGTAGATCCACTCTTGTACTACCCATATCATCAATATTAATCTAGCAGGAGTAGGGTTTTACCTCCATCGAGAGGGCCCGAACCTGGGTAAAATAAAGTGTCCCTTGTCTCCTGTTACCATCCGACCTTGACGCACAGTTCGGGACCCCCTACCCGAGATCCGCCGGTTTTGACACCGACATTGGTGCTTTCATTGAGAGGTCCTCTGTGTCGTCGCTTTTAGGCCCGATGGCTGCTTTGATCATCAACAACGATGAGGTCCAATGTGAGACTTTCCTCCCCGGACGAATCTTCGTCTTCGGCGGCTTCGCTCTGCGGGCCAATTTGCTTGGTCATCTGGAGCAGATCGAAAGTTACGCCCCTGGCCACCAAGTCAGGTTTGGAAGCTTAAACTACACGGCAGATATCCGCGGAGACTTGATCTTCGACGGGTTTGAGCCACAGCCAAGCGCGCCGCACTACTTCGAGGGGCATGATATGGCTCTGCCTCCGAATAGTACCCTGGAGGCCGCACACGCTCCGGCCCCGATCTTTGACCCGGAGCCCGCTGCGTTCTTCGAGGATGAATGGTTGGACGTCACCTTGGGGGCTGTGATCTCAGAGGCGATAGAGCCGAAAGCCAGCCCCGCACTCCGCACGGCCCATGACTCGAAGGAGTCGGATTCTTCTCCGAACTCCGAGCCTTCCGTGCCCCCGCTGATCGAATCTGATTGGGCGCCTGTAATGGAGTTCACCGCAGCAGATATCTTTCAGCGCTCACCTTTCGGTGATATCCTGAATTCTCTCAAATCTCTCTCTTTATCAGGAGAGCCCAGGCCGGACTATGGTCTGCGAGGTTGGGATTCGGACAACGAAGAAATTCAAAGCCCACCCACCACCCACTTAATAGCCACTGTCGACGATTTAACCGACATGCTTGACTTCGGCTCTGAAGACTTCGACGGTATGGACGACGAAGGAGGAGACGAACACGAACCAGCACCTGTAGGGCGCTGGACCGCCACCTCGTCATATGACATATATATGGTGGATGCTCCAAAGGATGCAGATGGCGATGGAACAGCGGAGGACGACAAATCAAAAAAACCGCCAAAACGCGAGCGCCAACGGCGCCGCTCTAAATCCCGCCACAGCAGAAACGGTGATTCCGGCACGGGAGATAATACTACCCCGGATAGCGCCGAAGAACACCAGAACTAGCAAGATTCGGCGCTGGAAGATGGAAAAGCCAGCCCTCATGAGAGAGCGGCAGAGCGAGAGGTGGAGGATGATAACTACATGCCTCCCTCCGAGGACGAGGCAAGCCTCGACGACGACGAATTCGTCGTACCATCAGACCCCGCCGAACAAGAGCGCTTTCAATGCAGGCTTCTAGCCACGGCGAACAGGCTAAAGAAAAAGTAGCAACGGCTTAGAGCTGATCAAGATTTGCTAGCTGATAGATGGACTGAAGTCCTTGCGGCCGAAGAGTATGAACTCGAACGGCCCTCCAAAAACTATCCTAAGCGCAGGCCGCTACCCCAATCAGAGGGGGAAACATATGACATGGCAGATCGGCCACCTCGCGGCCGCGACAGAGAAGCCTGTCGAACCCTTAAACAAGCCATGCCCCGGTGCCGTTCAACTAAGGCACGGGAAAACGAGCCAGACCTGCAAGACGTACTGGAGGATAAAGCGAGGCAAACAAGATCGATCTACGGATAGCGCGGACGCACGACGACACGTGATGACCTTCACTCCGGACACAATAAATCCGGCCGGGCTGAACACAACAGGCACAGCTCTTCCGAGCTGCGTCGTGACATAGCCCAGTACAGGGGCGCCGCACACCCACTATGCTTCACAGACGAAGTAATGGATCATAAAATCCCTGAGGGTTTCAAACCCGTCAACATCGAGTCGTACGATGGTACGACAGATCCGGCAGTATGGATTGAGGATTATCTCCTTCACATCCACATGGCAGGTGGCGACGATCTACACACCATCAAATATCTACCCCTTAAGCTCAAGGGACCAGCCCGGCACTGGCTTAACAGCCTACCAGCGGACTCAATCGGTTCTTGGGAGGACCTGGAAGCCGCATTCCTTGACAACTTCCAGGGGACATATGTGCGGCCACCGGATGCCGACGACCTAAGCCACATAATTCAGCAGCCAGAAGAATAGGCCAGGCAATTCTGGACACGGTTCCTAACAAAGAAAAATCAGATAGTCGATTGTCTAGACGCAGAGGCCCTAGCAGCCTTCAAACATAACATCCGCGACGAATGGCTCGCTCGGCACCTGGGACAGGAAAAGCCGAAAACTATGGCAGCCCTCACGACACTCATGACCCGCTTTTGTGCGGGCGAAGATAGCTAGCTAGCTCGCAGCAACAACTTATCAAAGAAGCCTGGTAATTCGGATACCAAGGACAAAAGTGGCAGGTCACGTCGAATTAATCAAAAGCACCGCGTTAGCAGCGATAGCAATGAGGATACGGCAGTAAATGCCGGATTCAGAGGCTATAAATCCGGTCAGTGGAAAAAGCCATTCAAAAAGAATACACAGGGCCCGTCCAGTTTGGACCGGATACTCGACCGCTCATGCCAGATTCATGGCACCCCCGAAAGGCCAGCCAATCACACCAACAGGGATTGTTGGGTGTTCAAGGAGGCAGGCAAGTTAAGAGCCGAACACAAAGACAAGGGGCTGAATAGCGACGACGAGGAGGAGCCCAGGCCGCCGAACAACAATGGACAGAAGGGGTTTCCCCCACAAGTGTGGACGGTGAACATGATATATGCGACCCACATTCCCAAGCAGGAGAGGAAGCATGCGCTACGGGACGTATACGCGATGGAGCCAGTCGCCCCAAAGTTCAAACCATGGTCCTCCTGCCCGATCACTTTCGATCGAAGGGACCACCCCACTAGCATCCGTCACGGCGGTTTTGCCGCACTGGTCCTCGACCCAATCATGGACGGATTTCATCTCAGAAGAGTCCTCATGGACGGCGGCAGTAGCCTGAACCTGCTTTATCAGGATACAGTGCGGAAAATGGGCATAGATCCATGAAGGATCAAGCCCACAAGGACGACCTTTAAAGGCGTCATACCAGGTGTAGAGGCCAATTGCACAGGCTCGATAACACTTGATGTGGTCTTCGGATCTCCGGATCACTTCCGAAGCGAAGAGCTAATTTTCGATATAGTCCCGTTCTGCAGTGGCTATCATGCCCTGCTCGGACGAACCACATTCGCTAAATTCAATGCGGTTCCGCACTACGCATATCTCAAGCTCAAGATGCCAGGCCCTCGAGGAGTAATTACGGTCAGCGGAAACACCGAGCGCTCCATCCGTACGGAGGAGCACACGGCGGCCCTCGCAGCGGAAGTACAAAGCAGCCTTTCAAGGCAACTCTCCAGTCCGGCCGTTAAAAAGCCGGACAATGCAAAGCGCGCCAGGAGTAACCTGCAACAAGACCGCCTGGCACGTTCTGAGCAAGCATAGCAATACGGCCCCGACCCCAGCCATTGCAACATAGCGGAGCAAGTACCTCGAGTACAAAATTACGCCCTTAAAATTTCATGGGCACAGGGGGAGGGGCACATTAACGGCATGCCTACAATACGGCGTCAAACGTACTAGGGGCTGCCGGATTTTTCCTTTTTACTTTCAGGAATCCATACTATGGATAACCTGTTCAGCCTTGTTGCCGCACAGACGATGCAAGATCCAGGAAAGCAGAAAAAGCTAACGCCGCATTACGGAACTCTCAGGTGGTCTCTATTTCGAGCGATATATCTGTTTTTAAATTCCGCGCTGCGCCTGGTCAGGACATGTTAAATAGTCTAATATATTTTTTGCTTATCGCACTACTTGTATCGTTCGGCTTTGATAAATAGCCTCTTTATAAACAATGCATAGCTTTTTGTCTATTTTTTGCATTATCCCCTTTGAATATATGTGTTTATTACATAACATGATCACACCCGTACACCATGGTACGGCAAACCATGCCAGGGGCTTCATTACCCTTTTATCTGGTGTGAGAAGTCCGTACACTTTCACAAGTGCGGCACCCCGAACTTATAGCACTATATGCATCGGCTCCGAATCATGATTTTGGTCACATGTTGGGTTTGCCCGGCTCCTATGTTTTGGTGCCTTACGTTCCACTATATCGGCTAAGGTAGCACTAGGAGAACCACTGCGATTGTGCCCCAGTTCAGGTGGGTTGAGCACCTCAGTGGAGAAAGCTGAAACAGACTGTCATGATAAGGCGTGCGACCGGTCGCTGTTCGAGAGGTTTTTCGAGTCCTTAAAGGCTTATGCCGCTTCGAGCGAGGAGCTGGCTATGTCCGGCCAAAGGCGTGGATAGTGCCCCGAATTCGGCCTTCTGAACTAGGGGCTTCGCCGAAATTGAAAATTATAACGTTCTATGGCCAAGTGAGAGTGTTCAAGCATTATAGTCCGATTGCCTGGTTCGTTGTGCTGAGCGCCTCCCTCGAAGGACCCAACTATGGGAACAAGAGCCCTCAGGTTTATCCCGAACACCCCAGCACTAGTGGCATGGGGGCAGATGCTGATGACTGGCCATCTCTCAATTTTTGATAAACGGCCGCACAGAAAATAATATTTTAAATTCAATAAGCATTGCTTAGCGCATATGAAAAAGTTTTCAGCACACAGGATACAAACGAGCAAGTTCATTCAAATATTATATCTTTAGTACATTCATCCGCGACAAGGTGGGCTCCGGCAAGAACATCCTTGTAGTAGTTCTCGGGCTTGCGATGCTCCTTCCCCTGCGGCGGCCCGTCCTTCACCAGCTTCTCTCCGTCCAACTTACCCCAGTGTACCCTTACACGGTCAAGGGCCCTCCGGGCACCTTCAATGCATACGAAGCGCTTGACGACCTCAAGCCTTGGACAGGTCTCCACCAGCCGCCGCACTAGCCCGAAGCCGAACTAGTAAGCCCTTCGTAGCCTGTTCGGCCACCTTGTGGAGCTCGACCAGCTGTTTCAGCTGATCGCTCAAGGGCAGAGGGTGTCCGGCCTCAGAATACTGAGACCAGAACACACTCTCCGTCGAGCTGCCCTCTTCAGCTCGGTAGAACGCGGCGGCGTCAGACACGCTGCGGGGAAGATCGGCGAACGGCCCTGGAGAACTCCGGATTCGGGTAAGTAATAGGTAGTTTACTCTTATATTCCTACTTTGCATTGAGAATGCCTTACCCGTTGCTATCCTTTTCACCTCCTCCAACTCTTGGAGGGCCTTTTGGGCTTCGGCCTTGGCACTCTTGGCGGTCTCGATGGCCGATGCGAGCTCGGATGCTTGCGTTTTTGAATCAAGCTCCAAACCCTCATGTTTTTTCATGAGAGCTTGCAGCTCTTGCTGCACCTCGCCGACCTGAAACCCAAGCCTTTCTCGCTCGGCGCGCTCCTCGGCCGTTTTCTTTTCGGCCTCAGCCAGCGCCTGCTTCAGGGTTGCCACCTCGGTTGTGGCACCTACAATAAGCAGTACAATCCTGTTATTTCTTTCTGCAATCAAGCCTCTCTACAGGCACTTTTTTCTTTTTTCTTTTTTTAGGGTATTTCTTACCTTCTTTCTCCTCGAGCTGCCGTCTGGCAAGGCCGGGCGTTTTCTCGGTCCGCCCAAGGTCCTTTTTAAGGACATCCACCTGCGCAGTCAGTGCGGCGGTGGACAGCAGCGAAGCCTGGATACGCATATTTGGCTTCTTTTGTTAGACTCCTGTGAAAATTACTAGATCCTCTATTCGGCTTTTTCTTTCCAAACACTGAACAGAGCATCAGGGGCTACTGTCTATGCGCTAAATAATTTGACATATTTCTATTTACCTGGAAGCCTGTTAGAAGGCTAGCGCAAGCTTCAGTCAGTCCGCTCTTGGCGGACTGAACCCTTTGGATCACCGTACTCATAACAGTACGGTGCTCCTCGTCGATGGTGGCGCCCTCAAGCACCTCCAACAGATTATCCGGCGGCTCTGGTCGGACGGAGGACGCCGGCTCAGACGGCTTACTCCTCTTGGGAGGAGTTCGCCCAGCACGGACCGGGACTGTCGAGTCCGGCGCGGTGTCCGGCACAAAGCCGGACTTGGAGCCCTGGGGGGTTTCATCCCCTTTACTCCTGGGGTCCGGAGGATGGCCTTGCGGCCCCTCCAAAACCATCTCCTCCGGCCCTAAAGCTTGGCGGGGCGTCACTTCGGCGTCGTCTGCCCTGCAGGGGGAGACAGCGGGCAGAACAAAGTTCACGTCCGACGAATCCTGGGAGCCGCTCGACGAATCGTCGAGTTCGGCCCGGGGCGGGCTGCAAAAATTACGTTCAACATTACGGAAAGTCGCGCATTAGAAAATATCATGAGTCACTCTGGTATGTAAATACTTACGATGTCGTCGGACGCTTGGTTCTGTCCAGCCACTCCTCTCCGCCTTCTTCGGCATCGTAGGAGTAGTCCGGCGGAGGGGTCTTCCTTTTCCTCGACCCCTCGGCCTCCCCCGTTGGGGTGGCCTTCTTCTTTTTTTTCTCCCCTCACTTGGGGGGGGGGAGAGCTTCCTTGCTCCTCCTCCTCATTTTCACGAGAGGAGAGCGTCGCGGACTCGTCAGATGACGAGTCCGACACCACCATGTTGCGGGAACTTTTTCGAGTCCCGGTGGTTTTCTTCGTCTTGGCCTTCTTCTCCGGCACCACATAAGGTGCCGGAGCCATCAGCTTCACCAAGAGAGCTGGGGCCGGGTCTTCGGGCAGGGGAGTCGGACAGTTAATTGGTCCGGATATCGTCTGCCAAGCCTGTCAAAGGTAAAGGGAGTTTAGATCCCGCATAGAGTTAATCTATGAAGAAGGGCTTAACGAACCTGTCAAAGGTATAGATAGCTTACCTCGCTAGCGTTGCGCTGCGAGCTGTATCCGCGATCCTCGGAGGCGGATGCGGGGGACTCGGCGCCTTTGGTCAGCACCTTCCAGACATCTTCATACTTCGTGTCGAAGAGCCTGCTAAGGGTTTGGTGCTGCACCGGGTCGAATTCCCACAAAGTGAAATCCCGTTGTTGGCACGGGAGGATCCGGCGAACGAGCATGACCTGGACTATATTGACAAGCCGGATTAGCTTGTTCACCAGGGACTGGATGCACGTTTGCAACCCAGTCACTTCTTCTTCGTTGCCCCACGACAGGCCCGTCTCTTTCCAGGACATGAGCCGCGTGGGGGGTCCGGACCTGAACTCGGGGGCTGCGACCCAGTTCGGATCGCGTGGCTCGGTGATGTAAAACCACCTGGCCTGCCACCCCTTTAGAGACTCCACAAAGGAGCCATCGAACCAGAGGACGTTGGCTATCTTGCCGACCATAGCGGCTCCGCACTCCGCCTAGGTGCCGGACTCCACCTTGGGCTTGACGTTGAAGGTCTTGAGCCAGAGGCCGAAGTGGGGGCGGACGCAGAGAAATGCCTCGCACACGACGATAAACGCCGAGATGTTGAGAACAAAGTTCGGGGCCAGATCGTGGAAATCCAGGCCGTAGTAGAACATGAGCCCCCGGACAAATGGGTGAAGTGGAAAGCCCAGTCCACGGAGGAAGTGGGGAAGAAAAACTACCCTCTCATGGGGCCTTGGGGTAGGAAGAAGCTGCCTCTTCTCAGGAAGCCGATGCGGGATATCCTTGGACAAGTATCCGGCTTTCCTTAACTTTTTTACTTGAGCCTCCGTGACGGAGGAGACCATCCACTTGCCTCCCACTCCGGACATTGTTGGACGAGGTTGAGGAAGGAAGAGAGGACTTGGGCGCTAGAGCTTGAGTGCGCGAGAGATGGATTGGCAGAGGAGGAAGAAGGCGTAGGTTAAAAAGGTGAATCCTTATCCCTTTTATAAGCGGGTGCGGTCATGCGTCCCCACCTACCTAATAAAACTCACTTGCCTCCCGAGCGCCGTGGTAAATGGCGCGGTTGGGTTACCCACGTCCGTATTAATGAGAATCCCGTTAAAGGGGGCACGTGATCTCTGCTTTGACAAGACGTGCCAAGGAAATCGCCTTGCTAAACGCGCTAGGGTGGAACAACGAAAATAATTTATATAGAAGGCTTGGTCGCAGTGTTATGATGCACTGCGGAATACGTTAGCAGATTTGATTTGTGTTAATATTATTCTCTATATGGCAATATGTGGAAACTTATTTTGCAGAGCCGGACACTATTTTTGGTGTTTGTAATCTTCTTAAAGAACGTGGAGGAGGAACCCGCCTTGCAATGCCGAAGACAATTTGCGCACCGGACTCGTCGTCATTGAAGCCTGGTTTAGGGTCTACTGAGGGAGTCCTGGATTAGGGGGTGTCCGGATAGCCGGACTATACCTTTAGCCGGACTCCAGGACTATGAAGATACAAGATTGAAGACTTCGTCCCGTGTCCCGAAGGATCTTTTCTTGGCGTGGAAGGCAAGCTAGGCGTGCGGATATTCAAGATCTCCTACAATTGTAACCGACTCTGTGTAACCCTAACCCTATCCGGTGTCTATATAAACCGGAGGGTTGTAGTCCGTAGGACAACCATCATCATACACAATCATACCATAGGCTAGCTTCTAGGGTTTAGCCTCCTTGATCTCGTGGTAGATCCACTCTTGTACTACCCATATCATCAATATTAATCTACCAGGAGTAGGGTTTTACATCCTTCGAGAGGGCCCAAACCTGGGTAAAATAAAGTGTCCCTTGTCTCCTGTTACCATCCGACCTTGACGCACAGTTCGGAACCCCCTACCCGAGATTCGCCGGTTTTGACACCGACAGTACATTTTCCTAAACATATTTCTTCCTCTGAAAAATTTCTGAAATTTTTAGTGACTCAAAATAAAAGTGAACCAAACTCAACAAAATTGATAGCAACTACTCCCACAAGTGCCTAGGGACTATATCATGCATTAGAACTACTTGGGACCATATAAATTTGACATGCAAGCTCAAGAACAGGGTCACCTCAGTAGCAAAAATTTGCAATAAATAAAGCACTAGAACAAAAACTAATTGGACCATTGGAGGAGTCACATACAGAAGAACAATCCCCCAAAGCAAGGAGATCGAAAATTGCAGCAAAATGACCTAGAACACGTGTTTGAGCTGTGTGGTGATTTTTTCTGGAGGAAGACGGAGTGTGTGGGTGCTGGAGTAAGTGGAGGGGGGGAACATGGGGCCCACGAGGCAGGGGACGCGTCCAGGGGGTGGGCGCGTCCTGCACCTTCGTTGCCAGGTGGTCACCCCCTCTAGTGTGTTCTGTTGGGGAACGTAGTAATTTCAAAAAAATTCCTACGCACACGCAAGATCATGGTGATGCATAGCAATGAGAGGGGAGAGTGTTGTCTACGTACCCTCGTAGACTGAAGCGGAAGCGTTAACACAACATAGAGGAAGTAGTCGTACGTTCTCCTCGCGATCCAACCGATCACAGCACCGTTACTCCGGCACCTCCGAGTTCTTGGCACACGTTCAGCTCGATGACGATCCCCGGGCTCCGATCCAGCAAAGCGTCGGGGAAGAGTTCTGTCAGCACGACGGCGTGGTGACGATCTTGATGTGTTACCGGCGCAGGGCTTCGCCTAAGCACTGCAACGATATGACCGAGGTGGAATTTGGTGGAAGGGGGCACCGCACACGGCTAAGGAACGATCCGTAGATCAACTTGTGTGTCTATGGGGTGCCCCCTGCCCCCGTATATAAAGGAGCAAGGGAGGGGGTGGCCGGCCTAGGGTTTGGCGCGCCAGGGTGTGGAGTCCTACTAGGTTTCCAAGTCCTAGTAGGAGTCCACCAAGAGGGGAGGAAGGGAGAAGG
Organism: Aegilops umbellulata; assembly: GCA_032464435.1. Taxonomy (NCBI): domain Eukaryota; kingdom Viridiplantae; phylum Streptophyta; class Magnoliopsida; order Poales; family Poaceae; genus Aegilops; species Aegilops umbellulata. The sequence goes on from CP136054.1 coordinate 383,258,632, forward strand.
AATAGGAGGAGTAGGAAAGGTGGCCGGCCCCCTTTTCCCTAGTCCAATTCGGACTAGAGGGGAGGGGGGGCGCAACAGCCTTTTCCTCTTCCCACTAAAGCCCATCAAGGCCCATTACTTCTCCCGTAATCCCGTAACTCCCCGATACTCCCGAAAATACCCGAATCACTCAGAACCTTTCCGATGTCCGAATATAGTCGTCCAATATATCGATCTTTACGTCTCGACCATTTTGAGACTCCTCGTCATGTCCCTGATCTCATCCGGGACTCCGAACTCCTTCGGTACATCAAAACTCATAAACTCATAATATAACTGTCATCGAAACCTTAAGCGTGCGGACCCTACGGTTCGAGAACAATGTAGACATGACCGAGACACGTCTCCGGTCAATAACCAATAGCGGGACCTGGATGCCCATATTGGCTCCTACATATTCTACGAAGATCTTTATCGGTCAGACCGCATAACAACATATGTTGTTCCCTTTGTCATCGGTATGTTACTTGCCCGAGATTCGATCGTCGGTATCCAATACCTAGTTCAATCTCGTTACCGGCAAGTCTCTTTACTCGTTCCGTAATACATCATCTCGCAACTAACTCATTGGTTGCAATGCTTGCAAGGCTTATGTGATGTGCATTACCGAGAAGGCCCTGAGATACCTCTCCGACATTCGGAGTGACAAATCCTAATCTCGAAATATGCCAACCCAACAAATACTTTCGGAGACACCTGTAGAGCACCTTTATAATCACTCAGTTACGTTGTGACGTTTGGTAGCACACAAAGTGTTCCTACGGTAAACGGGAGTTGCATAATCTCATAGTTAAAGGAACATGTATAAGTCATGGATAAAAGCAATAGCAACATACTAAACGATCGGGTGCTGTGCTAATGGAATGGGTCATGTCAATCAGATCATTCAACTAATGATGTGATCTCGTTAATCAAATAACAACTCTTTGTTTATGGTTAGGAAACATAACCATCTTTGATTAATGAGCTAGTCAAGTAGAGGCATACTAGTGACACTCTGTTTGTCTATGTATTCACACATGTATTATGTTTCCGGTTAATACAATTCTAGCATGAATAATAAACTTTTATCATGATATGTAAGGAAATAAATAATCACTTTATTATTGCCTCTAGGGCATATTTCCTTCAGTCTCCCACTTGCACTAGAGTCAATAATCTAGTTCACATCGCCATGTGATTTATCAGCAATAGTTCACATCGATATGTGACCAACACCCAAAGGGTTTACTAGATTCAGTAATCTAGTTCACATCGCTATGTGATTAACACCCAAAGAGTACTACGGTGTGATCATGTTTTGCTTGTGAGAGAAGTTTAGTCAACGGGTCTGCCACATTCAGATCCGTTATGTATTTTGCAATTTTCTATGTCTACAATGCTCTGCACGGAGCTACTTTAGCTAATTGCTCCCACTTTCAATATGTATCTAGATCGAGACTTAGAGTCATCTAGATTAGTGTCAAAACTTGCATCGACGTAACCTTTTACGACGAACCTTTTTGTCACATCCATAATCGAGAAACATATCCTTATTCCACTAAGGATAATTTTGACCGCTTGTCCAGTGATCTACTCCTAGATCACTATTGTACTCCCTTGCCAAACTCAGTGGTAGGGTATGCAATAGATCTGGTACACAGCATGGCATACTTTATAGAACCTATGGCTGAGGCATAGGGAATGACTTTCATTCTCTTTCTATCTTCTGCCGTGGCCGGGCTTTGAGTCTTACTCAATTTCACACCTTGTAATACAGGCAAGAACTCTTTCTTTGACTGTTCCATTTTGAACTACTTCAAAATCTTTTCAAGGTATGTACTTATTGAAAAACTTATCAAGCGTCTTGATCTATCTCTATAGATCTTGATGCTTAATATGTAAGCAGCTTCACCGAGGTCCTTCTTCGAAAAACTCCTTTAAAATACTCCTTTATGCTTTACAGAATAATTCTACATTATTTCCGATCAATAATATGTCATTTACATATACTTATCAGAAATGCTGTAGTGCTCCCACTCACTTTCTTGTAAATACAGGCTTCACCGCAAGTCTGTATAAAACTATATGCTTTGATCAACTTATCAAAGCGTATATTCCAACTCCGAGATGCTTGCACCAGTCCATAGATGGATCGCTGGAGCTTGCATATTTTGTTAACACCTTCAGGATCGACAAAACCTTCTAGTTGCATCGTATACAACTCTTCTTTAATAAATCCATTAAGGAATGTAGTTTTGTTTATCCATTTGCCGGATTTCATAAAATGCGGCAATTGCTAACATGATTCGGACAGACTTAAGCATAGATACGAGTGAGAAACTCTCATCGTAGTCAACACCTTGAACTTGTCAAAAACCTTTTGCGACAATTCTAGCTTTGTAGATAGTAACACTACTATCAGTGTCCGTCTTCCTCTTCAAGATCCATTTATTTTCTTTGGCTTGCCGATCATCGGGAAAATCCATCAAAGTCCATACTTTGTTCTCATACATGGATCATATCTCAGATTTCATGGCCTCTAACCATTTCGCGGAATCTGGGCTCATCATCGCTTCCTCATAGTTCGCAAGTTCGTCATGGTCTAGTAACATGACTTCCAGAACAGGATTACCGTACCACTCTGGTGCGGATCTTACTCTAGTTTACTTACGAGATTCGGTAGTAACTTGATCTTGAAGTTACATGATCATCATCATTAGCTTCCTTACTAATTGGTGTAGTAGTCACAAGAACAGATTTCTGTGATGAACTACTTTCCAATAAGGGAGAAGGTACAATTACCTTATCAAGTTTTCTACTTTCCTCCCACTCACTTCTTTCGAGAGAAACTCCTTCTCTGGAAAGGATCCATTCTCAGCAACGAATATCTTGCCTTCGGATCTGTGATAGAAGGTGTACCCAACTGTTTCCTTTGGGTATCCTATGAAGACATATTTTTCCGATTTGGGTTTGAGCTTATCATGATGAAACCTTTTCTTATAAGCATCGCAACCCCAAACTTTAAGAAACGACAATTTTTGGTTTCTTGACGAACCATAGTTCATATTGTGTCGTCTCAACGGACTTTAGATGATGCCCCTTTTAAACGTGAATGCAACTGTCTCTAATGCATGATCCCAAAACGATATTGGTAAATCGGTAAGAAACATCATAGATTGTACTATATCCAATAAAGTACGGTTATGACGTTTGGATACACCATTATGCTGTGGTATTCCAGGTGGCATGAATTTGTGAAACTATTCCACATTTGTTTTAATTGAAGACCAAACTCGTAACTCAAATATTTGTCTCCGCGATCAGATCGTAGAAACCTTATTTTCTTGTCACGATGATTTTCACTTCACTCTAAAATTCTTTGAACTTTTCAAACGTTTCAGACTTATGTTTCATCAAGTAGATATACCCATATCTGCTCAAATCATCTGTGAAGGTTAGAAAATAATGATACTTGTCGCGAGCCTTAATATTCATCGGACCATATACATCAGTATGTATGATTTCCAACAAATCTGTTGCTTGCTCCATTGTTCCGGAGAACGGCGTTTTAGTCATCTTGCCCAAGAGGCATGGTTCGCAAGCATCAAGTGATTCATAATCAAGTGATTCCAAAATCCCATCAGCATGGAGTTTCTTCATGCGCTTTACACCAATATGACCTAAACGGCAGTGCCACAAATAGGTTGCACTATCATTATTAACTTCGCATCTTTTGGTTTCAATATTATGAATATGTGTATCACTACGATCGAGATCCAATGAACTATTTTCATTGGTGTGTATGACCATAGAAGGTTTTATTCATGTAAACAGAACAACAATTGTTCTCTAACTTAAATGAATAACTGTATTGCAATTTAACATGATCAAATCATATTCATGCTCAACGCAAACACCAAATAACACTTATTTAGTTTCAACACTAATCCCGAAAGTATAGGGAGTGTGTGATGATGATCATATCAATCTTGGAACCACTTCCAACACACATCGTCACCTTGCCCTTTAACTAGTCTTTTTCCATTCTGCAACTCCCGTTTCGAGTTACTAATCTTAGCAACTTGAACTAGTACCAAATACTGAGGGTTGCTATGAACACTAGTAAAGTACACATCAATAACATGTATATCAAATATACTTATGTTCACTTTGCCATCCTTCTTATCCGCCAATCACTTGGGGTAGTTCCGCTTCCAGTGACCAGTCCCTTTGCAGTAGAAGCACTTAGTCTCAGGCTTAGGACCATACTTGGGCTTTTTCACTTGAGCAGCAACTTGCTTGCCGTTCTTCTTGAAGTTCCCCTTCTTTCCTTTTGCCCTTTTCTTGAAACTAGTGATCTTGTCAACCATCAACACTTGATGTTTTTCTTTGATTTCTACCTTCACTGATTTTAGCATCGCGAAGAGCTTGGGAATATTTTCCGTTATCCCTTGCATATTATAGTTCATCACGAAGTTCTACTAACTTGGTGATGGTGACTAGAGAATTCTGTCAATCACTATCTTATCTGGAAGATTAACTCCCACTTGATTCAAGCGATTGTAGTACCCAGACAATCTGAGCACATGCTCACTAGTTGAGCGATTCTCCTCCATCTTTTAGCTATAGAACTTGTTGGAGACTTCATATCTCTCAACTCGGGTATTTGCTTGAAATATTAACTTCAACACCTAGAACATCTCATATGCTCCATGACGTTCAAAACGTCTTTGAAATCCCGATTCTAAGCAGTTAAGCATGGTGCACTAAACTATTAAGTAGTCATCATATTGAGCTAGCAAAACGTTCATAATGTCTGCATCTGCTCCTGCAATAGGTCCTGTCACCTAGCGGTGCATCAAGGACATAATTCTTCTGTGCAGCAATGAGGATAAACCTCAGATCACGGATCCAATCCGCATCATTGCTACTAACATTTTTCAACACAATTTTCTCTAGGAACATATCAAAATAAACATAGGGAAGTAACAACGCGAGCTATTGATCTACAACATAGATATGCTAATACTACCAGGATTAATTTCATGATAAATTAAAGTTCAATTAATCATATTACTTAAGAACTCCCACTTAGATAGACATCCCTCTAATCCTCTAAGTGATTACGTGATCCAAATCAACTAAACCATGTCCGATCATCACGTGAGATGGAGTAGTTTCAATGGTGAACATCACTATGTTGATCATATCTACTATATGATTCACGCTCGACCTTTCGGTCTCCGTGTTCCGAGGCCATATCTGTTATATGCTAGGCTCGTCAAGTTAAACCTGAGTATTCCGCGTGTGCAACTGTTTTGCACCCGTTGTATTTGAACGTAGAACCTATCACACCCGATCATCACGTGGTGTCTCAGCACGAAGAACTTTCGCAACGGTGCATACTCAGGGAGAACACTTCTTGATAATTAGTGAGAGATCATCTTATAATGCTACCGTCAATCAAAGCAAGATAAGATGCATAAAAGATAAACATCACATGCAATCAATATAAGTGATATGATATGGCCATCATCATATCGTGCTTGTGATCTCCATCTTCGAAGCACCGTCATGATCACCATCGTCACCGGCGCGACACCTTGATCTCCATCGTAGCATCGTTGTCGTCTTGCCAATCTTATGCTTCCACGACTATCACTACCGCTTAGTAATAAAGTAAAGCATTACATCGCGATTGCATTGCATACAATAAAGCGACAACCATATGGCTCCTGCCAGTTGCCGATAACTCGGTTACAAAACATGATCATCTCATACAATAAAATTTAGCATCATGTCTTGACCATATCACATCACAACATGCCCTGCAAAAACAAGTTAGACGTCCTCTACTTTGTTGTTGCAAGTTTTACGTGGCTGCTACGGGCTTAAGCAAGAACTCATCTTACCTACGCATCAAAACCACAACGATAGTTTGTTAAATAGACTCTGTTTTAACCTTCTCAAGGACCGGGCGTAGCCACACTCGGTTCAACTAAAGTTGGAGAGACAGTCTTCCGCAAGCCATCTATGTGCAAAGCACGTCGAGGGAACCGGTCTCGCGTAAGCGTACGCGTAAGGTTGGTCCGGATCGTCTCGTCCAACAATACCGCTGAACCAAAGTATGACATGCTGGTAGGCAGTATGACTTGTATCGTCCAGAACTCACTTGTGTTCTACTCGTGCAAATAACATCAAACCATAAAAACCTAGGCTCTGATACCACTGTTGGGGAACGTAGTAATTTCAAAAAATTTCCTACGCACACGCAAAATCATGGTGATGCATAGCAACGAGAGGGGAGAGTGTTGTCTACGTACCCTCGTAGACTGAAGCGGAAGCGTTAACACAACGTAGAGGAAGTAGTCGTACGTTTTCCTCGCGATCCAACCGATCACAGCACTGTTACTCCGGCACCTCCGAGTTCTTGGCACACGTTCAGCTCGATGACGATCCCCGGGCTCCGATCCAGCAAAGCGTCGGGGAAGAGTTCTGTCAGCACGACGGCGTGGTGACGATCTTGATGTGTTACCGGCGCAGGGCTTCGCCTAAGCACTGCAACGATATGACCGAGGTGGAATTTGGTGGAAGGGGGCACCGCACACGGCTAAGGAACGATCCGTAGATCAACTTGTGTGTCTATGGGGTGCCCCCTGCCCCCGTATATAAAGGAGCAAGGGAGGGGGTGGCCGGCCTAGGGTTTGGCGCGCCAGGGTGTGGAGTCCTACTAGGTTTCCAAGTCCTAGTAGGAGTCCACCAAGAGGGGAGGAAGGGAGAAGGAATAGGAGGAGTAGGAAAGGTGGCCGGCCCCCTTTTCCCTAGTCCAATTCGGACTAGAGGGGAGGGGGGGCGCAGCAGCCTTTTCCTCTTCCCACTAAAGCCCATCAAGGCCCATTACTTCTCCCGTAATCCCGTAACTCCCCGATACTCCCGAAAATATCCGAATCACTCAGAACCTTTCCGATGTCCGAATATAGTCGTCCAATATATCGATCTTTACGTCTCGACCATTTCGAGACTCCTCGTCATGTCCCTGATCTCATCCGGGACTCCGAACTCCTTCGGTACATCAAAACTCATAAACTCATAATATAACTATCATCGAAACCTTAAGCGTGCGGACCCTACGGTTCGAGAACAATGTAGACATGACCGAGACACGTCTCCGGTCAATAACCAATAGCGGGACCTGGATGCCCATATTGGCTCCTACATATTCTACGAAGATCTTTATCGGTCAGACCGCATAACAACATATGTTGTTCCCTTTGTCATCGGTATGTTACTTGCCCGAGATTCGATCGTCGGTATCCAATACCTAGTTCAATCTCGTTACCGGCAAGTCTCTTTACTCGTTCCGTAATACATCATCTCGCAACTAACTCATTGGTTGCAATGCTTGCAAGGCTTATGTGATGTGCATTACCGAGAAGGCCCTGAGATACCTCTCCGACATTCGGAGTGACAAATCCTAATCTCGAAATATGCCAACCCAACAAATACTTTCGGAGACACCTGTAGAGCACCTTTATAATCACTCAGTTATGTTGTGACGTTTGGTAGCACACAAAGTGTTCCTACGGTAAACGGGAGTTGCATAATCTCATAGTTAAAGGAACATGTATAAGTCATGGATAAAAGCAATAGCAACATACTAAACGATCGGGTGCTATGCTAATGGAATGGGTCATGTCAATCAGATCATTCAACTAATGATGTGATCTCGTTAATCAAATAACAACTCTTTGTTTATGGTTAGGAAACATAACCATCTTTGATTAATGAGCTAGTCAAGTAGAGGCATACTAGTGACACTCTGTTTGTCTATGTATTCACACATGTATTATGTTTCCGGTTAATACAATTCTAGCATGAATAATAAACTTTTATCATGATATGTAAGGAAATAAATAATCACTTTATTATTGCCTCTAGGGCATATTTCCTTCAGTCTCCCACTTGCACTAGAGTCAATAATCTAGTTCACATCGCCATGTGATTTATCAGCAATAGTTCACATCGATATGTGACCAACACCCAAAGGGTTTACTAGATTCAGTAATCTAGTTCACATCGCTATGTGATTAACACCCAAAGAGTACTACGGTGTGATCATGTTTTGCTTGTGAGAGAAGTTTAGTCAACGGGTCTGCCACATTCAGATCCGTTATGTATTTTGCAATTTTCTATGTCTACAATGCTCTGCACGGAGCTACTTTAGCTAATTGCTCCCACTTTCAATATGTATCTAGATCGAGACTTAGAGTCATCTAGATTAGTGTCAAAACTTGCATCGACGTAACCTTTTACGACGAACCTTTTTGTCACATCCATAATCGAGAAACATATCCTTATTCCACTAAGGATAATTTTGACCGCTTGTCCAGTGATCTACTCCTAGATCACTATTGTACTCCCTTGCCAAACTCAGTGGTAGGGTATGCAATAGATCTGGTACACAGCATGGCATACTTTATAGAACCTATGGCTGAGGCATAGGGAATGACTTTCATTCTCTTTCTATCTTCTGCCGTGGTCGGGCTTTGAGTCTTACTCAATTTCACACCTTGTAATACAGGCAAGAACTCTTTCTTTGACTGTTCCATTTTGAACTACTTCAAAATCTTTTCAAGGTATGTACTTATTGAAAAACTTATCAAGCGTCTTGATCTATCTCTATAGATCTTGATGCTTAATATGTAAGCAGCTTCACCGAGGTCCTTCTTCGAAAAACTCCTTTCAAATACTCCTTTATGCTTTACAGAATAATTCTACATTATTTCCGATCAATAATATGTCATTTACATATACTTATCAGAAATGCTGTAGTGCTCCCACTCACTTTCTTGTAAATACAGGCTTCACCGCAAGTCTGTATAAAACTATATGCTTTGATCAACTTATCAAAGCGTATATTCCAACTCCGAGATGCTTGCACCAGTCCATAGATGGATCGCTGGAGCTTGCATATTTTGTTAACACCTTCAGGATCGACAAAACCTTCTAGTTGCATCGTATACAACTCTTCTTTAATAAATCCATTAAGGAATGTAGTTTTGTTTATCCATTTGCCGGATTTCATAAAATGCGGCAATTGCTAACATGATTCGGACAGACTTAAGCATAGATACGAGTGAGAAACTCTCATCGTAGTCAACACCTTGAACTTGTCGAAAACCTTTTGCGACAATTCTAGCTTTGTAGATAGTAACACTACTATCAGTGTCCGTCTTCCTCTTCAAGATCCATTTATTTTCTTTGGCTTGCCGATCATCGGGCAAATCCATCAAAGTCCATACTTTGTTCTCATACATGGATCATATCTCAGATTTCATGGCCTCTAACCATTTCGCGGAATCTGGGCTCATCATCGCTTCCTCATAGTTCGCAAGTTCGTCATGGTCTAGTAACATGACTTCCAGAACAGGATTACCGTACCACTCTGGTGCGGATCTTACTCTAGTTTACTTACGAGATTCGGTAGTAACTTGATCTTGAAGTTACATGATCATCATCATTAGCTTCCTTACTAATTGGTGTAGTAGTCACAAGAACAGATTTCTGTGATGAACTACTTTCCAATAAGGGAGAAGGTACAATTACCTTATCAAGTTTTCTACTTTCCTCCCACTCACTTCTTTCGAGAGAAACTCCTTCTCTGGAAAGGATCCATTCTCAGCAACGAATATCTTGCCTTCGGATCTGTGATAGAAGGTGTACCCAACTGTCTTCTTTGGGTATCCTATGAAGACATATTTTTCCGATTTGGGTTTGAGCTTATCATGATGAAACCTTTTCTTATAAGCATCGCAACCCCAAACTTTAAGAAACGACAATTTTTGGTTTCTTGACGAACCATAGTTCATATTGTGTCGTCTCAACGGACTTTAGATGATGCCCCTTTTAAACGTGAATGCAGCTGTCTCTAATGCATGATCCCAAAACGATATTGGTAAATCGGTAAGAAACATCATAGATTGTACTATATCCAATAAAGTACGGTTATGACGTTTGGATACACCATTATGCTGTGGTATTCCAGGTGGCATGAATTTGTGAAACTATTCCACATTTGTTTTAATTGAAGACCAAACTCGTAACTCAAATATTTGTCTCCGCGATCAGATCGTAGAAACCTTATTTTCTTGTCACGATGATTTTCACTTCACTCTAAAATTCTTTGAACTTTTCAAACGTTTCAGACTTATGTTTCATCAAGTAGATATACCCATATCTGCTCAAATCATCTGTGAAGGTTAGAAAATAATGATACTTGTCGCGAGCCTTAATATTCATCGGACCATATACATCAGTATGTATGATTTCCAACAAATCTGTTGCTTGCTCCATTGTTCCGGAGAACGGCGTTTTAGTCATCTTGCCCAAGAGGCATGGTTCGCAAGCATCAAGTGATTCATAATCAAGTGATTCCAAAATCCCATCAGCATGGAGTTTCTTCATGCGCTTTACACCAATATGACCTAAACGGCAGTGCCACAAATAGGTTGCACTATCATTATTAACTTCGCATCTTTTGGTTTCAATATTATGAATATGTGTATCACTACGATCGAGATCCAATGAACTATTTTCATTGGTGTGTATGACCATAGAAGGTTTTATTCATGTAAACAGAACAACAATTGTTCTCTAACTTAAATGAATAACTGTATTGCAATTTAACATGATCAAATCATATTCATGCTCAACGCAAACACCAAATAACACTTATTTAGTTTCAACACTAATCCCGAAAGTATAGGGAGTGTGTGATGATGATCATATCAATCTTGGAACCACTTCCAACACACATCGTCACCTTGCCCTTTAACTAGTCTTTTTCCATTCTGCAACTCCCGTTTCGAGTTACTAATCTTAGCAACTTGAACTAGTACCAAATACTGAGGGTTGCTATGAACACTAGTAAAGTACACATCAATAACATGTATATCAAATATACTTATGTTCACTTTGCCATCCTTCTTATCCGCCAATCACTTGGGGTAGTTCCGCTTCCAGTGACCAGTCCCTTTGCAGTAGAAGCACTTAGTCTCAGGCTTAGGACCATACTTGGGCTTTTTCACTTGAGCAGCAACTTGCTTGCCGTTCTTCTTGAAGTTCCCCTTCTTTCCTTTTGCCCTTTTCTTGAAACTAGTGATCTTGTCAACCATCAACACTTGATGTTTTTCTTTGATTTCTACCTTCGCTGATTTTAGCATCGCGAAGAGCTTGGGAATATTTTCCGTTATCCCTTGCATATTATAGTTCATCACGAAGTTCTACTAACTTGGTGATGGTGACTAGAGAATTCTGTCAATCACTATCTTATCTGGAAGATTAACTCCCACTTGATTCAAGCGATTGTAGTACCCAGACAATCTGAGCACATGCTCACTAGTTGAGCGATTCTCCTCCATCTTTTAGCTATAGAACTTGTTGGAGACTTCATATCTCTCAACTCGGGTATTTGCTTGAAATATTAACTTCAACACCTAGAACATCTCATATGCTCCATGACGTTCAAAACGTCTTTGAAATCCCGATTCTAAGCAGTTAAGCATGGTGCACTAAACTATTAAGTAGTCATCATATTGAGCTAGCAAAACGTTCATAATGTCTGCATCTGCTCCTGCAATAGGTCCTGTCACCTAGCGGTGCATCAAGGACATAATTCTTCTGTGCAGCAATGAGGATAAACCTCAGATCACGGATCCAATCCGCATCATTGCTACTAACATTTTTCAACACAATTTTCTCTAGGAACATATCAAAATAAACATAGGGAAGTAACAACGCGAGCTATTGATCTACAACATAGATATGCTAATACTACCAGGATTAATTTCATGATAAATTAAAGTTCAATTAATCATATTACTTAAGAACTCCCACTTAGATAGACATCCCTCTAATCCTCTAAGTGATTACGTGATCCAAATCAACTAAACCATGTCCGATCATCACGTGAGATGGAGTAGTTTCAATGGTGAACATCACTATGTTGATCATATCTACTATATGATTCACGCTCGACCTTTCGGTCTCCGTGTTCCGAGGCCATATCTGTTATATGCTAGGCTCGTCAAGTTAAACCTGAGTATTCCGCGTGTGCAACTGTTTTGCACCCGTTGTATTTGAACGTAGAACCTATCACACCCGATCATCACGTGGTGTCTCAGCACGAAGAACTTTCGCAACGGTGCATACTCAGGGAGAACACTTCTTGATAATTAGTGAGAGATCATCTTATAATGCTACCGTCAATCAAAGCAAGATAAGATGCATAAAAGATAAACATCACATGCAATCAATATAAGTGATATGATATGGCCATCATCATCTCGTGCTTGTGATCTCCATCTTCGAAGCACCGTCATGATCACCATCGTCACCGGCGCGACACCTTGATCTCCATCGTAGCATCGTTGTCGTCTCGCCAATCTTATGCTTCCACGACTATCACTACCGCTTAGTAATAAAGTAAAGCATTACATCGCGATTGCATTGCATACAATAAAGCGACAACCATATGGCTCCTGCCAGTTGCCGATAACTCGGTTACAAAACATGATCATCTCATACAATAAAATTTAGCATCATGTCTTGACCATATCACATCACAACATGCCCTGCAAAAACAAGTTAGACGTCCTCTACTTTGTTGTTGCAAGTTTTACGTGGCTGCTACGGGCTTAAGCAAGAACTCATCTTACCTACGCATCAAAACCACAACGATAGTTTGTCAAATAGACTCCGTTTTAACCTTCTCAAGGACCGGGCGTAGCCACACTCGGTTCAACTAAAGTTGGAGAGACAGTCTTCCGCAAGCCATCTATGTGCAAAGCACGTCGAGGGAACCGGTCTCGCGTAAGCGTACGCGTAAGGTTGGTCCGGATCGTCTCGTCCAACAATACCGCTGAACCAAAGTATGACATGCTGGTAGGCAGTATGACTTTTATCGTCCACAACTCACTTGTGTTCTACTCGTGCAAATAACATCAAACCATAAAAACCTAGGCTCTGATACCACTGTTGGGGAACGTAGTAATTTCAAAAAATTTCCTACGCACACGCAAGATCATGGTGATGCATAGCAACGAGAGGGGAGAGTGTTGTCTACGTACCCTCGTAGACTGAAGCGGAAGCGTTAACACAACGTAGAGGAAGTAGTCGTACGTTCTCCTCGCGATCCAACCGATCACAGCACCGTTACTCCGGCACCTCCGAGTTCTTGGCACACGTTCAGCTCGATGACGATCCCCGGGCTCCGATCCAGCAAAGCGTCGGGGAAGAGTTCTGTCAGCACGACGGCGTGGTGACGATCTTGATGTGTTACCGGCGCAGGGCTTCGCCTAAGCACTGCAACGATATGACCGAGGTGGAATTTGGTGGAAGGGGGCACCGCACACGGCTAAGGAACGATCCGTAGATCAACTTGTGTGTCTATGGGGTGCCCCCTGCCCCCGTATATAAAGGAGCAAGGGAGGGGGTGGCCGGACTAGGGTTTGGCGCGCCAGGGTGTGGAGTCCTACTAGGTTTCCAAGTCCTAGTAGGAGTCCACCAAGAGGGGAGGAAGGGAGAAGGAATAGGAGGAGTAGGAAAGGTGGCCGGCCCCCTTTTCCCTAGTCCAATTCGGACTAGAGGGGAGGGGGGGCGCAACAGCCTTTTCCTCTTCCCACTAAAGCCCATCAAGGCCCATTACTTCTCCCGTAATCCCGTAACTCCCCGATACTCCCGAAAATACCCGAATCACTCAGAACCTTTCCGATGTCCGAATATAGTCGTCCAATATATCGATCTTTACGTCTCGACCATTTCGGGACTCCTCGTCATGTCCCTGATCTCATCCGGGACTCCGAACTCCTTCGGTACATCAAAACTCATAAACTCATAATATAACTGTCATCGAAACCTTAAGCGTGCGGACCCTACGGTTCGAGAACAATGTAGACATGACCGAGACACGTCTCCGGTCAATAACCAATAGCGGGACCTGGATGCCCATATTGGCTCCTACATATTCTACGAAGATCTTTATCGGTCAGACCGCATAACAACATATGTTGTTCCCTTTGTCATCGGTATGTTACTTGCCCGAGATTCGATCGTCGGTATCCAATACCTAGTTCAATCTCGTTACCGGCAAGTCTCTTTACTCGTTCCGTAATACATCATCTCGCAACTAACTCATTGGTTGCAATGCTTGCAAGGCTTATGTGATGTGCATTACCGAGAAGGCCCTGAGATACCTCTCCGACATTCGGAGTGACAAATCCTAATCTCGAAATATGCCAACCCAACAAATACTTTCGGAGACACCTGTAGAGCACCTTTATAATCACTCAGTTACGTTGTGACGTTTGGTAGCACACAAAGTGTTCCTACGGTAAACGGGAGTTGCATAATCTCATAGTTAAAGGAACATGTATAAGTCATGGATAAAAGCAATAGCAACATACTAAACGATCGGGTGCTATGCTAATGGAATGGGTCATGTCAATCAGATCATTCAACTAATGATGTGATCTCGTTAATCAAATAACAACTCTTTGTTTATGGTTAGGAAACATAACCATCTTTGATTAATGAGCTAGTCAAGTAGAGGCATACTAGTGACACTCTGTTTGTCTATGTATTCACACATGTATTATGTTTCCGGTTAATACAATTCTAGCATGAATAATAAACTTTTATCATGATATGTAAGGAAATAAATAATCACTTTATTATTGCCTCTAGGGCATATTTCCTTCAGTCTCCCACTTGCACTAGAGTCAATAATCTAGTTCACATCGCCATGTGATTTATCAGCAATAGTTCACATCGATATGTGACCAACACCCAAAGGGTTTACTAGATTCAGTAATCTAGTTCACATCGCTATGTGATTAACACCCAAAGAGTACTACGGTGTGATCATGTTTTGCTTGTGAGAGAAGTTTAGTCAACGGGTCTGCCACATTCAGATCCGTTATGTATTTTGCAATTTTCTATGTCTACAATGCTCTGCACGGAGCTACTTTAGCTAATTGCTCCCACTTTCAATATGTATCTAGATCGAGACTTAGAGTCATCTAGATTAGTGTCAAAACTTGCATCGACGTAACCTTTTACGACGAACCTTTTTGTCACATCCATAATCGAGAAACATATCCTTATTCCACTAAGGATAATTTTGACCGCTTGTCCAGTGATCTACTCCTAGATCACTATTGTACTCCCTTGCCAAACTCAGTGGTAGGGTATGCAATAGATCTGGTACACAGCATGGCATACTTTATAGAACCTATGGCTGAGGCATAGGGAATGACTTTCATTCTCTTTCTATCTTCTGCCGTGGTCGGGCTTTGAGTCTTACTCAATTTCACACCTTGTAATACAGGCAAGAACTCTTTCTTTGACTGTTCCATTTTGAACTACTTCAAAATCTTTTCAAGGTATGTACTTATTGAAAAACTTATCAAGCGTCTTGATCTATCTCTATAGATCTTGATGCTTAATATGTAAGCAGCTTCACCGAGGTCCTTCTTCGAAAAACTCCTTTCAAATACTCCTTTATGCTTTACAGAATAATTCTACATTATTTCCGATCAATAATATGTCATTTACATATACTTATAAGAAATGTTGTAGTGCTCCCACTCACTTTCTTGTAAATACAGGCTTCACCGCAAGTCTGTATAAAACTATATGCTTTGATCAACTTATCAAAGCGTATATTCCAACTCCGAGATGCTTGCACCAGTCCATAGATGGATCGCTGGAGCCTGCATATTTTGTTAACACCTTCAGGATCGACAAAACCTTCTAGTTGCGTGGTATACAACTCTTATTTAATAAATCCATTAAGGAATGTAGTTTTGTTTATCCATTTGCCGGATTTCATAAAATGCGGCAATTGCTAACATGATTCGGACAGACTTAAGCATAGATACGAGTGAGAAACTCTCATCGTAGTCAACACCTTGAACTTGTCGAAAACCTTTTGCGACAATTCTAGCTTTGTAGATAGTAACACTACTATCAGTGTCCGTCTTCCTCTTCAAGATCCATTTATTTTCTTTGGCTTGCCAATCATCGGGCAAATCCATCAAAGTCCATACTTTGTTCTCATACATGGATCATATCTCAGATTTCATGGCCTCTAACCATTTCGCGGAATCTAGGCTCATCATCGCTTCCTCATAGTTCGCAAGTTCGTCATGGTCTAGTAAATGACTTCCAGAACAGGATTACCGTACCACTCTGGTGCGAATCTTACTCTAGTTTACTTACGAGATTCGGTAGTAACTTGATCTTGAAGTTACATGATCATCATCATTAGCTTCCTTACTAATTGGTGTAGTAGTCACAAGAACAGATTTCTGTGATGAACTACTTTCCAATAAGGGAGAAGGTACAATTACCTTATCAAGTTTTCTACTTTCCTCCCACTCACTTCTTTCGAGAGAAACTCCTTCTCTGGAAAGGATCCATTCTCAGCAACGAATATCTTGCCTTCGGATCTGTGATAGAAGGTGTACCCAACTGTCTTCTTTGGGTATCCTATGAAGACATATTTTTCCGATTTGGGTTTGAGCTTATCATGATGAAACCTTTTCTTATAAGCATCGCAACCCCAAACTTTAAGAAACGACAATTTTTGGTTTCTTGACGAACCATAGTTCATATTGTGTCGTCTCAACGGACTTTAGATGATGCCCCTTTTAAACGTGAATGCAGCTGTCTCTAATGCATGATCCCAAAACGATATTGGTAAATCGGTAAGAAACATCATAGATTGTACTATATCCAATAAAGTACGGTTATGACGTTTGGATACACCATTATGCTGTGGTATTCCAGGTGGCATGAATTTGTGAAACTATTCCACATTTGTTTTAATTGAAGACCAAACTCGTAACTCAAATATTTGTCTCCGCGATCAGATCGTAGAAACCTTATTTTCTTGTCACGATGATTTTCACTTCACTCTAAAATTCTTTGAACTTTTCAAACGTTTCAGACTTATGTTTCATCAAGTAGATATACCCATATCTGCTCAAATCATCTGTGAAGGTTAGAAAATAATGATACTTGTCGCGAGCCTTAATATTCATCGGACCATATACATCAGTATGTATGATTTCCAACAAATCTGTTGCTTGCTCCATTGTTCCGGAGAACGGCGTTTTAGTCATCTTGCCCAAGAGGCATGGTTCGCAAGCATCAAGTGATTCATAATCAAGTGATTCCAAAATCCCATCAGCATGGAGTTTCTTCATGCGCTTTACACCAATATGACCTAAACGGCAGTGCCACAAATAGGTTGCACTATCATTATTAACTTCGCATCTTTTGGTTTCAATATTATGAATATGTGTATCACTACGATCGAGATCCAATGAACTATTTTCATTGGTGTGTATGACCATAGAAGGTTTTATTCATGTAAACAGAACAACAATTGTTCTCTAACTTAAATGAATAACTGTATTGCAATTTAACATGATCAAATCATATTCATGCTCAACGCAAACACCAAATAACACTTATTTAGTTTCAACACTAATCCCGAAAGTATAGGGAGTGTGTGATGATGATCATATCAATCTTGGAACCACTTCCAACACACATCGTCACCTTGCCCTTTAACTAGTCTTTTTCCATTCTGCAACTCCCGTTTCGAGTTACTAATCTTAGCAACTTGAACTAGTACCAAATACTGAGGGTTGCTATGAACACTAGTAAAGTACACATCAATAACATGTATATCAAATATACTTATGTTCACTTTGCCATCCTTCTTATCCGCCAATCACTTGGGGTAGTTCCGCTTCCAGTGACCAGTCCCTTTGCAGTAGAAGCACTTAGTCTCAGGCTTAGGACCATACTTGGGCTTTTTCACTTGAGCAGCAACTTGCTTGCCGTTCTTCTTGAAGTTCCCCTTCTTTCCTTTTGCCCTTTTCTTGAAACTAGTGATCTTGTCAACCATCAACACTTGATGTTTTTCTTTGATTTCTACCTTCGCTGATTTTAGCATCGCGAAGAGCTTGGGAATATTTTCCGTTATCCCTTGCATATTATAGTTCATCACGAAGTTCTACTAACTTGGTGATGGTGACTAGAGAATTCTGTCAATCACTATCTTATCTGGAAGATTAACTCCCACTTGATTCAAGCGATTGTAGTACCCAGACAATCTGAGCACATGCTCACTAGTTGAGCGATTCTCCTCCATCTTTTAGCTATAGAACTTGTTGGAGACTTCATATCTCTCAACTCGGGTATTTGCTTGAAATATTAACTTCAACACCTAGAACATCTCATATGCTCCATGACGTTCAAAACGTCTTTGAAATCCCGATTCTAAGCAGTTAAGCATGGTGCACTAAACTATTAAGTAGTCATCATATTGAGCTAGCAAAACGTTCATAATGTCTGCATCTGCTCCTGCAATAGGTCCTGTCACCTAGCGGTGCATCAAGGACATAATTCTTCTGTGCAGCAATGAGGATAAACCTCAGATCACGGATCCAATCCGCATCATTGCTACTAACATTTTTCAACACAATTTTCTCTAGGAACATATCAAAATAAACATAGGGAAGTAACAACGCGAGCTATTGATCTACAACATAGATATGCTAATACTACCAGGATTAAGTTCATGATAAATTAAAGTTCAATTAATCATATTACTTAAGAACTCCCACTTAGATAGACATCCCTCTAATCCTCTAAGTGATTACGTGATCCAAATCAACTAAACCATGTCCGATCATCACGTGAGATGGAGTAGTTTCAATGGTGAACATCACTATGTTGATCATATCTACTATATGATTCACGCTCGACCTTTCGGTCTCCGTGTTCCGAGGCCATATCTGTTATATGCTAGGCTCGTCAAGTTAAACCTGAGTATTCCGCGTGTGCAACTGTTTTGCACCCGTTGTATTTGAACGTAGAACCTATCACACCCGATCATCACGTGGTGTCTCAGCACGAAGAACTTTCGCAACGGTGCATACTCAGGGAGAACACTTCTTGATAATTAGTGAGAGATCATCTTATAATGCTACCGTCAATCAAAGCAAGATAAGATGCATAAAAGATAAACATCACATGCAATCAATATAAGTGATATGATATGGCCATCATCATCTCGTGCTTGTGATCTCCATCTTCGAAGCACCGTCATGATCACCATCGTCACCGGCGCGACACCTTGATCTCCATCGTAGCATCGTTGTCGTCTCGCCAATCTTATGCTTCCACGACTATCACTACCGCTTAGTAATAAAGTAAAGCATTACATCGCGATTGCATTGCATACAATAAAGCGACAACCATATGGCTCCTGCCAGTTGCCGATAACTCGGTTACAAAACATGATCATCTCATACAATAAAATTTAGCATCATGTCTTGACCATATCACATCACAACATGCCCTGCAAAAACAAGTTAGACGTCCTCTACTTTGTTGTTGCAAGTTTTACGTGGCTGCTACGGGCTTAAGCAAGAACTCATCTTACCTACGCATCAAAACCACAACGATAGTTTGTCAAATAGACTCCGTTTTAACCTTCTCAAGGACCGGGCGTAGCCACACTCGGTTCAACTAAAGTTGGAGAGACAGTCTTCCGCAAGCCATCTATGTGCAAAGCACGTCGAGGGAACCGGTCTCGCGTAAGCGTACGCGTAAGGTTGGTCCGGATCGTCTCGTCCAACAATACCGCTGAACCAAAGTATGACATGCTGGTAGGCAGTATGACTTGTATCGTCCACAACTCACTTGTGTTCTACTCGTGCAAATAACATCAAACCATAAAAACCTAGGCTCTGATACCACTGTTGGGGAACGTAGTAATTTCAAAAAAATTCCTACGCACACGCAAGATCATGGTGATGCATAGGAACGAGAGGGGAGAGTGTTGTCTACGTACCCTCGTAGACTGAAGCGGAAGCGTTAACACAACGTAGGGGAAGTAGTCGTACGTTCTCCTCGCGATCCAACCGATCACAGCACCGTTACTCCGGCACCTCCGAGTTCTTGGCACACGTTCAGCTCGATGACGATCCCCGGGCTCCGATCCAGCAAAGCGTTGGGGAAGAGTTCTGTCAGCACGACGGCGTGGTGACGATCTTGATGTGTAACCGGCGCAGGGCTTCGCCTAAGCACTGCAACGATATGACCGAGGTGGAATTTGGTGGAAGGGGGCACCGCACACGGCTAAGGAACGATCCGTAGATCAACTTGTGTGTCTATGGGGTGCCCCCTGCCCCCGTATATAAAGGAGCAAGGGAGGGGGTGGCCGGCCTAGGGTTTGGCGCGCCAGGGTGTGGAGTCCTACTAGGTTTCCAAGTCCTAGTAGGAGTCCACCAAGAGGGGAGGAAGGGAGAAGGAATAGGAGGAGTAGGAAAGGTGGCCGGCCCCCTTTTCCCTAGTCCAATTCGGACTAGAGGGGAGGGGGGGCGCAACAGCCTTTTCCTCTTCCCACTAAAGCCCATCAAGGCCCATTACTTCTCCCGTAATCCCGTAACTCCCCGATACTCCCGAAAATACCCGAATCACTCAGAACCTTTCCGATGTCCGAATATAGTCGTCCAATATATCGATCTTTACGACTCGACCATTTCGAGACTCCTCGTCATGTCCCTGATCTCATCCGGGACTCCGAACTCCTTCGGTACATCAAAACTCATAAACTCATAATATAACTGTCATCGAAACCTTAAGCGTGCGGACCCTACGGTTCGAGAACAATGTAGACATGACCGAGACACGTCTCCGGTCAATAACCAATAGCGGGACCTGGATGCCCATATTGGCTCCTACATATTCTACGAAGATCTTTATCGGTCAGACCGCATAACAACATATGTTGTTCCCTTTGTCATCGGTATGTTACTTGCCCGAGATTCGATCGTCGGTATCCAATACCTAGTTCAATCTCGTTACCGGCAAGTCTCTTTACTCGTTCCGTAATACATCATCTCGCAACTAACTCATTGGTTGCAATGCTTGCAAGGCTTATGTGATGTGCATTACCGAGAAGGCCCTGAGATACCTCTCCGACATTCGGAGTGACAAATCCTAATCTCGAAATATGCCAACCCAACAAATACTTTCGGAGACACCTGTAGAGCACCTTTATAATCACTCAGTTACGTTGTGACGTTTGGTAGCACACAAAGTGTTCCTACGGTAAACGGGAGTTGCATAATCTCATAGTTAAAGGAACATGTATAAGTCATGGATAAAAGCAATAGCAACATACTAAACGATCGGGTGCTATGCTAATGGAATGGGTCATGTCAATCAGATCATTCAACTAATGATGTGATCTCGTTAATCAAATAACAACTCTTTGTTTATGGTTAGGAAACATAACCATCTTTGATTAATGAGCTAGTCAAGTAGAGGCATACTAGTGACACTCTGTTTGTCTATGTATTCACACATGTATTATGTTTCCGGTTAATACAATTCTAGCATGAATAATAAACTTTTATCATGATATGTAAGGAAATAAATAATCACTTTATTATTGCCTCTAGGGCATATTTCCTTCATGTTCTCAGTGCCAATAGTTCTTAAACATTCTACAAAAAATCTTATTTCAGTTTCAGGGCATTTGGAGAACTTTTATTTTCGGGGTATTTTTTATTGCAAGGATAATTCAAAAAACAGACAGAAAATACTATTTTTTTCTTTATTTAATCTAAATAACTGAAAGTAGAAGGAGGGTATAGAGAGTTAATCAAGTATTGTTAACAAACTCATTCTGAATTGCATGAAACCGGAGAATTTTCGAATGGCACTGGGTTACCTCAATGGGGATATGCACGTCCCCAATAATAAGAATATCATATTTCTTCTTGACAGTAGGAAGAGGAAATTCAAAACCTCCAATAGTAATTGTTGGAATTTTTCCAATAGAATTGATATTGTGGACTTGAGGTTGTTTCCTCAGAAAGTGTACCGTATGCTCATTACCATTAACATGAAAAGTGATATTGCCTTTGTTGCAATCAATAACAGCCCCTGCAGTATTCAAAAAGGGTCTACCAAGAATAATAGACATACTATGGTCCTCGGGAATATCAAGAATAACAAAGTCCGTTAAAATAGTACCGTTTCCAACGACAACAGGCACATCCTCACAAATACCGATAGGTATAGCAGTTGATTTATCGACCATTTGCAATGATATTTCAGTAGGTGTCAACTTATTCAAATCAAGTCTATGATATAAAGAGAGATGCATAACAGTAACACCGGCTCCAAGATCACATAAAGCAGTTTTAACATAGTTTCTTTTAATGGAGCATGGTATAGTTGGTACTCCTGGATCTCCAAGTTTCTTTGGTAATCCACCCTTAAAAGTATAATTAGCAAGCATGGTGGAAATTTCAGCTTCTGGTATCTTTCTTTTATTTGTAACAATTTCTTTCATATACTTAGCATAAGGATTCATTTCAACAAAGCGCTCAAAATCCTCATGATCCTTTTTCTTGAATGGTTTAGGAGGAAAAGGCATGGGTTTCTGAACCCATGGTTCTCTTTCTTTATCGTGCTTCCTAGCAACGAAGTCTCTCTTATCATAATGTTGATTCTTTGATTGTGGGTTATCAAGATCAACTGCAGGTTGAATCTCTACATCATTGTTATTGCTAGGTTGAGCATCAACATGAACATCATCATTAACATTATCACTAGGTTCATGTTCATTACCAGATTGCGTTTCAGCATCAGAAATAGAAATATCATTGGGATTCCGAAGTGTGTCTACAACAGGTTCACCAGAAGCATGCAAATTCCTATCATTTTTATTTTTCTTCTTTTAAAAGAATTAGGTGCATCAACATTAGTTCTCTGATAATCTTGCTCAATTTTCTTAGGGTGGTCTTCAAGATACAAAGGTTCCTGAGTCATTTTACCCCCTCCAGTCGCAACTCTAACAGCATTATCATTTTTCTTATTATTTAATTCATTGAGCAAATCATTTTGAGTTTTAAGCACTTGTTCTACTTGAGTGGTAACCATACAAGCATGTTTACTAATGAGTTTAAGTTCACTTTTAACTCTAGACATATAATCACTCAAGTGTTCAATCATATAAGCATTACATTTCAATTGTTTACCAACATAGGCATTGAAGTTTTCTTGTTTAACAATAAAATCATCAAACTCATCCAAGCATTGGCTAGCAAACTTAGTAGATGGGATTTCACCCTTATCATATCTATAGAGAGAATTTACCTTTATTACCTGTGTCGGGTTATCAAGACCATGTATTTCTTCAATAGGTGGTAAATTCTTAACATCTTCAGCTTTACTACCCTTCTCTTTCATAGATTTCTTTGCCTCTTGCATATCTTCAAGACTGAGAAATAGAATACCCCTTTTCTTCGGAGTTGGTTTAGGAGTTGGTTCAGGAAGTGTCCAATCATTTTCATTACTCAACATATTATTCAATAGCTATTCAACTTGATCAACAGTTCTTTCCCTGAAAACACAACCAGCACAACTATCCAGGTGGTCTCTGGAAGCATCGGTTAGTCCATTATAAAAGATATCGAGTATTTCACTTTTCTTGAGAGGATGATCATGCAAAGCATTAAGTAATTCGAGAAGCCTCCCCCAAGCTTGTGGGAGACTCTCTTCTTCAATTTGCACAAAATTATATATTTCCCTTAAGGCAGCTTGTTTCTTACGAGCGGGGAAATATTTAGCAGAGAAGTAATAAATCATATCCTGGGGACTACGCACACAATCAGGATCAAGAGAATTAAATCATGTTTTAGCATCACCCTTTAATGAGAACGGAAATAGATTAAGGATATAGTAGTAACGCATTTTTTCCTCATGGCCATATCATTTAATTTAGTAAGATGTGCCACCAAAGTTTTAGATTCATAGCCATAAAAAGGATCAGATTCAACCAAAGTAATTATCTCAGGATCGACAGAGAAATCATAATCCTTATCGGAAATACAGATAGGTGAAGTAGCAGAAGTCGGGTCATATTTCATTCTAGCATTCAAAGAATTTTCTTTCAGCTTAGCTAATAATTCTTAAGTTCATATCTATCATTGCAAGCAAGAAAGTCTCTAGCAGTTTCTTCATCCATAACATAATTGTCGGTGTCGAAACCGGCGGATCTCGGGTAGGGGGTCCCGAACTGTGCGTCTAGGCGGATGGTAACAGGAGACAAGGGACACGATGTTTTTACCCAGGTTCGGGCACTCTCGATGGAGGTAAAACCCTACTCCTGCTTGATTGATATTGATGATATGGGTAGTACAAGAGTAGATCTACCACGAGATCAAAGAGGCTAAACCCTAGAAGCTAGCCTATGGTATGATTATTCTCTCCTACGGACTAAAACCCTCCGGTTTATATAGACACCGGAGAGGGCTAGGGTTACACAGAGTCGGTTACAATGGTAGGAGATCTACATATTCGTATCGCCAAGCTTGCCTTCCACGCTAAGGAAAGTCCCTTCCGGACACGGGAAGAAGTCTTCAATCTTGTATCTTCATAGTCCAGGAGTCCGGCCGAAGGTATAGTTCGGCTATCCGGACACCCCCTAATCCAGGACTCCCTCAGTAGCCCCTGAACCAGGCTTCAATGACGACGAGTCCGGCGTGCAGATTGTCTTCGGCATTGCAAGGCGGGTTCTCCTCCAAATTCCGTGTACCTGTTGAATAATGTCCGATTTCTTGTAAATATATCGCTCCTTGGCTTCTAAGACCAATAATGGCCGTCTTCCACATGTCAAACGAATACGAAAAGTCAGGGTGTTTTTATATTTATACCCCTAGCCGCGTAAATGAGCCGCCCATTTAAAGGGACGACTATTTAGATCCAAACCACACAATCTCCCCTCCGTGAGAATTCATCAGAGCGCATCCGACAGAGGTCCACTCCATCATGGCCGGCCGTCGCAGCTCCTCCTCTCGCCCTTCTAGCCCTCAGCCTGGAGATTGGGAGAGATGCTCCATCCCGCACAGCAAGCTAGTGACACTCCAGACCAAGGGATTTCTCCCCCCGGCCTATATGGTCCCGGTTCGAGCCGTACTTGCCACCTATAATGGCGGAGAGTAAGGGGAGAACGCCCCCAATCCCTCCAAAGGAGAGCGGGTATGCCTTGTCCCTTATTTAATAAGACGGCTCGGATTTCCAATTCATCCGTTTCTCCGGGGGCTCCTGGAGTTCTATGGCCTCCAGGTGCACAACCTCACGCCTGGCTCCATATTGCATATCGCAGGCTTCGTAGCCCTTTGTGAGCTGTTTTTGGGCCGCGAGGTTCATTTCGCGCTGTGGAAGAAACTATTCTGCCTTGTGCCCCGTTCTCAAAAGGGGTCAATATATCAAGTGGGCGGAGCTGAAGTGTGGCGCATCGCCGGGACTCGATATCTATCCGGAACCCCAAAGAAGGCGTCCGAGGACTTGCCTTCAGAATGGTTTTATATAGAGGGCGTCCCGCTGCCGGATCCTGTCCGGATCGGCCTTCCTGAGTTCGACAATGCTCCCCTGAAGAAGCGCCTAAGCTGGCGTCCACGGAGCCCTCAGAAGGAAAGTGACAAGGACGTTCTTTACCAGATGGGCCGGATAAGGTTGTTAGCTCATTCTGGACTGACCATGATCGGGGTCATGGTCGTATGCATTATGCGGGGGCTGCAGCCGCTTCAGTATAGAGGCCATCCCATGTGGGATTTCAACGGGGAGGACGACGCCACCCGCCACGGCCGTAAGGGGCCGGAATCGGCTGCCGCTCTAATAAAGATTTTGTCCGCTTTGTACAAGGGAGCAGAGGAGTACTTTCTCCGCGTCAAACCGCAGGGTGGATTTTCTATGTATAATCCTCCAAGTTGGGTAAGCAGACACTTTTGCTTGCCCATCCGTTTTATATCCCCATAGTTAAATATTCAGTCTAACGATTTCGACGCAGGAACTGCACCAGGCTGTTAAAGAAATAAGCAGCCCTCCTCCACAACCCGAGGATCTAAGACGGTCCCTCGACCCGGCCTCCCAAGAGGACCCGGACTTATCTGTTGAGCTGATTGATGGGGTGTTCCATCAATTGTGCAAGGACAACGCCTTGGTGGCCATTACAGCCAATTACCCAGGGCTACTCCCAGCCTCACAGGTAACAGAGACCGAAGTCCCAGCACTTTGAAAAGGGATCTATCCTCGCGTGTTTTCGGTTGCCGTATAACAACCGTTCTTTGCAGGGGAGGTCCTTGAGACGGGAGGCCGAGCCTGCGTCGACTAGCCAACGAGGGGCGGCAAGGCCCCGTGGGATGAAAAGAAGTGCGTTCCGGACTGAGACACCGGCGCAAAGGTATAGCGCGCCATCTCATTCCCAGGTGTTATTCCTTCAAGGCATATTAACACTCGTGCTCTCTTTAGGACAAAGAGACCTCGCTGGACTATATCCGGAGAGGTTGCCAATCGTGCCTCCACCAGCCAGGCTCCAAAGCCTGGTCCGGAAGCGGAGGCGAATACGAGGCGCTCACCGGACGCTCCTCCGACAGAGGATGCGGACAGGCTGTCTGCCACCGATTCGGAGGTGGAGAGTGCCATGAACCACAGGTGTTGCCGGACAGTTCTTCGCGACGCTTGTTTCTCCCAAGAGGCATTGGACGCCTTCAATTCGGGAGATGCGTACCTCCGTGCCGCTCAAAATGGTCTAGCCAGAGCCACGGAGCAATATGTAAAAGACATACGGGTAAGAAAATTTTGGTAATTATATATATATATATATATATATATATATATATATATATATATATATATATATATATATATATATATATATATATATATATATATATATACTAGTAGCCCCCGAGACTTGAAACAGTTAGAATAACTGATTTAAGGATCATTTGTTACGCAGGTTCTTACAAAAAAGAATACCCTGCTGTCCCAGGAGCTGGAAGAGTGCAAGGCCCAACTTGAGGCTGCACTTGCCACGGCAGGGGAGCCCAAGGAGACCCCTTCTGGTAATATACGCTTCGAAAGATAAGTATTTTGTGAAGTGCGGCATGGGTGCAAATCTGACAAATGAAATTGCAGATGGCGCCGGATTAAATCCGGATATGCAACAACTCCTACGCCAGCTAAAGGCTGGTGATAGTGTGCTGACAAAGGTGAGGCTGGAGAAGAACGATCTTCAAGATGCCAACACCAAGCTGGGCGTTGAACTGAAGGATGTTCGTGCCCAGCTGTCGGACTCCGATAAGGAGAATCAGCGGCTTCGACGCGACATATTTAGTAAGTGCTTAAATGAACTTTGAAAAAAGAGTTCGGCGAGGAAGTCGACTAACAGAGTTATGTCTGTAGGTATGCTAACAAGTCGTCCCGCAGAGGAAATGCTCGGTTCTACGGGTGACCTTCTTCCCGAGCTATCCCAACTGCACGAACGAGTTCGGCAGGTGATGCTAGGCGTCGTTCTGGCCTTGTGTCCATCCATCTCCATGCCCGAAGGCCTTGGAGAGCTTGCAGACAAGTTGAAGGGAGCGCGGCGGCGCTTCTGATTGTGGAAGATATCGGCCTGCCGTCAAGGCGCCAGGGAGGCCTGGGCTATGGTGAAGATGCGGTACACGAAGGCTGACCCAAACCACACGGCCGAGGTCGGACCTGTGGGGCCCGATGGAAAGGGGATCCCTGTGAGCATAGTGTACGGCCAGGTAGAATTGGCTGCAAAATATTCCCAGCAGGACTGTAAACTAGACAGCCTGTTGGATGGTATTGAGGAGGAGTATAACCATTCAAATTGACTTTGTAATTTAAAATGACATGGATAATGCCTTCTAGTCGGATTGTAGATCGTTTGTCATGGCAGACCTTTTCACTTCAACCTCAGGACCCGATAGTCTGGAGTGTGTCCGAATACCCTCTCGGTTATGTAAGAACCGGGGCATGCGTGGAGACCAGGCGTAGGGGTCATTAGTGCTTGAACAGACAAGTGCCCAACTAGTTATGTTATGTTACATGGTTAGTAAGAAACATCTTCCAGGGAGAATAGTTCCGTTAGGGGTTCCTTTCCCTGGGAGGCATGCCCTAAAGTGCATGTCTGGACTACGAAAAAAGGCAGAAAAACATCTGGGGGCGGGTAAATAAATAAGTGAAAAAAATCATCTTTTAGTTCACCGACCGAATATTCCCTTAAGAACGCTAGCTTTCGGCTTCACCCAGTCTGAGGTACACATCCGGCTGACCCGGCAGTAACAATCGCAGACGTGCTCCCATTACCTCCTAGCCGAACAATCGGGAACGTAGGGGGAAGCACAGGAGCCAGGCAACCCAGCTTGGCCAAAACTTAAGTCATATCAATGCATATAATGGTGAATAAAAGGTACATGCGGAAGTGTGACACATGTGTTGGGCATGAAGCCCGTATAAACAAGCTTCTGCTAAAGAAGCCCCCAGGTATAATAAGCGCGAATAGCGCGTCGGTTGTGTGCGGATAAGGCACGAATGAGCCCTTAAAGGCTGTAACAGAAAAAAGAGGGGAGAAGGAGAGAAATATTAGACAGCTAGTGTATAAAAAATGGACAGGGGAAGGAGACGAACAAAGAGTCCGGCGCTAGGCGTAGAATCTTCGGAGATGGGCTGCGTTCCATGGGTTCGGCTCGAGTCGGTTATCCGATGCATCTGCAGACAGTACGCTCCACCAGTCAGGACTTAGTCAATAATAAAGGGACCTTCCCATTTGGGCCTGAGTTTGTCCTTTTTCTTGTCCGGCAGGCGTACAACTAATTCATCAACATTGTAAGTTTTGGCCCGTACTTCTCTACTTTGGTATCTTCGAGCCTGCTGTTGATAGAATGCGGAGCGGGCTTTTGCCACGTCACGCTCTTCCTCCAGGGCGTCCAAACTGTCCTGCCGATCGAGTTTGGCCTCTCTTTCTTTGTACATGCGCAATCGAGGTGAGTCATGAATTATGTCACAGGGCAAAACTGCCTCTGCGCCGTACATCATGAAGAATGGTGTGTATCCGGTGGTGCGATTCGGCGTGGTCCGCAGCCCCCAGAGTACGGAGTCGAGCTCCTCTACCCAGTGTGTGTTAGATTCCTTGAGGGACCGCACTAATCTGGGTTTGATGCCGCTCATGATTAGACCATTTGCTCGCTCGAATTGACTGTTAGTTTGTGGGTGATAGACTTAAGCATAATCGAGCTTGATGCCCTTGTTTTTGCACCAGAGTTTGACCTCTTCGGCCGTAAAGTTCGTGCCGTTATCAGTGATGATGCTGTGGGGGATGCCGTAACGGTGTACGGCCCCGGATATGAAGTCTATCACTAGTCCGGATTCGGCCGTCTTAACAGGCTTAGACTCTATCCATTTGGTGAATTTATCCACCATGACCAGTAGGTATTTTTGCTTGTGGGTTCCTCATTTAAGGGGTCCAACCATGTCAAGCCCCCAGATCGCGAAGGGCCAGGTGATGGGTATAGTTTGGAGGGCGGTGGGTGGCATATGGCTTTGGTTAGCAAAAAGCTGGCAACCAACGCATCGTTGGACTAAGTCCTGAGCATTTGCACGGGCCGTCGGCCAATAAAAACCTGTACGGAAGGCCTTGCTTACAAGGGCCCGGGCTGCAACGTGGTGCCCACCGAGTCCGGCATGAATTTCTGCCAGAAGGATCCGCCCTTCCTCTTCGGAGATACACCTTTGAAGGACTCCGGTGGTGCTTTTCTTATAAAGCTCTCCCTCATGGACTTTATAGGCTTTAGATCGCCGCACTATGCAGCGTGCCTCGTTTTGGTCCTCGGGAAGTTCCTGCCTAGTTAGGTAGGCTAGGAATGGTTCTGTCCATGGGGTAATGACTACCATTATTACGTGGGCTGAGGATGTTACTTCGTCGGCAGAGCCTCCGGTTGTGTTAGAGTGTTCGGTGTCGGGCAGTGCGGTTGGGTCCGGGCTGTTATTTCCGGGTTCCCCTTCCCACGCTACGGATGGCTTGAACAACCTCTCCATGAAGATGTTGGGAGGGACGGCATCGCGCTTTGCGCCAGTGCGTGCCACGACGTCTGCTGCCTGGTTGTTTTCCCGGACTACATGATGAAATTCGAGCCCCTCGAACCGAGCTGACATTTTTAGGACGACGTTGCGGTAAGCTGCCATTTTCGGATCCTTGGCATCAAAGTCTCCATTTATCTGGGATATCACGAGGTTCGAATCCCCGCGCACCTCTAGGCGTTGAATGCCCATGGATACTGCCATCCGGAGACCATGTAGAAGGGCCTCATATTCGGCTGCGTTGTTGGAGTCCGTATACATTATCTGGAGTATGTATTGAACTGTGTCTCCTGTGGGGGATGTCAAAACGACGCCAACCCCTAGACCGGCCAACATTTTGGAGCCGTCGAAGTGCATAATCCAGTTTGAATATGTGTCGTACTCTTTAGGGAGTTCGGCTTCCGTCCATTCGGCGATGAAGTCGGCCAAAACCTACGACTTAATAGCTCGCCGTGGCTTGTAAGTTATGTCGAATGGGAGGAGCTCAATGGCCCATTTTGCAATCCGTCCCGTTGCGTCGCGGTTGTTTATAATATCGTTAAGTGGCACTTCCGAGGCTACTGTTATTGAACACTCTTGAAAGTAGTGTCGCAGCTTTCGGGATGCCATGAATACAGCATACGCAATTTTTTGATAATGCGGGTACCGTGACTTGCACGGAGTAAGGACAGTGGACACATAATAGACCGGCTTTTGAAGGGGGGATTTGTGTCCATCCGTTTCTCGTTCGACGACGAGTACTGCGCTTACAACCTGATGGGTTGCTGCAATGTATAGTAGCTGTCGGAGTAATGGGCCACGGGTAGGCTAACCCGAGACCCAGAACCTCTCAAGACATCGGGGCAGGCTTCGCCCCTCAAAGATCCCAAGACGAAGGGCTGACTCTGGGAGTCGGCCGCAGCATCACCGACTACCCACTCACGGCCGAATCCCAGAGGCGGCTACGACATAAGCCGACTCCCAGTTGGTGGCTCCAGGGAAGCCGACTATGGGGAGTCGGCCCGCGACTTCCCACTCTCTGCCTTCGAGAAGAAGGACGAGACCGGGGATGGCCGGAGTACGGCCCTCCCCTACCCTGATTACCAAGGGCAGGTATGGCCACAGTACGTCGTACCAGAGGAGATCTCCGTCCGGCGCGGCACTGTTGCCATACTGGCCTTGACGTTCGCCCCGGTGGTGAAACCCTGTTCCCACGATGGCCCGCCCGTATGGCCCAGAGACGGCAGGTCCCGCTAGTCAGCGGGGGGAACGAAAGACGGCGAGAGCACCCGAAGACGGACCTCATGGGAGTCGGCCTCTCAGAGTCGGCCCGCACCTCCCGCGGGGCCCGCACGCCATTAACCAGATAAGACGGGGAGTGGCAACAGTGATCGCCCGCCAGGCGGCGGCACTATTGCCACGACCCCACGACCAAGCCAACATCATCCAAGGCGCGGCTACAGTGACCAAGTCAGTCGACGGGGCCCACCAGCGGCGGGCCCCAGGAGTCGGCGGAGAAGACGGCGACCTGAGAGACAGACGGCTGGGAACCGCGCCCAGGCGGATTACCATTGTACCCCCGGGGGGTAGGCCTATATAAACCCCCCGGAGCACCCATGCAAAGGGTTCGATCCTTTTACCACTAGACCAGAAGCATAAAAGGGAGAGAGCTAGCCTTGCCCTCTCCTACCTCAGAACACAACTCGAGGAGCAACTTTGTACATATATCACCATAGTGATCATGCGGAGACCCCGCAGAGCAGCAGTAGGGGTATTATCTCCTCGGAGAGCCCTGAAGCTGGGTAAGATTCGCCGGCGTGCATGTCTACGCCTCATCCCACTTCCAGCACCGGCGACGTTCTACTCGCCCCCACCATGATAAGCCATCCTTTTGCATATGTCGCATCCAACCCCCGACATTTGGAGCCCACCGTGGGGCGAGGTGCACCGTCGTCCGGAGATCTGTTCTGGACGGGAACCCTTTTCCCCCCTGGCGAGCGCAGCCAGCCCGGCACGCCAGAGGGAGTTCGCGCCGACGCGCTGCATGGCGCTGAGACCACCTGCGCGGCCAGCTGCCTCGCCGATCTTGTCGGCGAGGTTTGCCTCTCCGACGAGCCTGCATCCGACGCAGGCACCGGCGGCCCCGAGAGCCTCCTCGCCGGCCTCCTCGACGAACTCCACGTTGCCGGCGAGCCCGCCGCTGACCTGGAGTCCGTAGGCTCCACCGACCCGATGCTGGTCGACTCCGACACCGCGTCGCTCGACGCCTTTCCCACCAACGTGGTGGTCTACGACGAGCCACTCCCTCGCGCGGAGAGCGGCAGAAGCACTGTCATAGAGGTGCTCGTCATCGGCCATGGCGAGCACTCCAACGGAAGAACTCACGACCCGCTTGATGCGGCAATGCAAGACCTGGATGCGCCCATTCCAGAGGACGCCGACGCCAAGACGCTGGAGGCACGCCGCCTCCAGCTCGTCGAAGGCGCAAATAAGCTAGCAAGCATGAGACGCTTGTCAGAGGCCTACCAGCGTGAAATGGATCGCGCTGTGGGCGGCTCGCTGGCCCCAACAGGGCCTAGCCGCCTAGGCGCGGTCCGGCAACGCGGCGCGGACATCGCCAGCATGTTCGGGGCCAATCACCCCGTATACGCCACGCCCGTCGAGAACATTCGAGTTGCCTAGGCGGCAGCAGATGAGTTGGACAACCTCGAGGGCGAAGAGCGCCGACTGATAACGGAGCGAGTCCAACAACTCCTCGATGTGGCTGGCGTGCAGAACGCGGCCGGTTGCCGAACCGAGGGGCCGCAGCGATAGAACGACGACCTGCCACCCCGCCGAGATCAAGGCGCGACGTCTCGGACGCCGACTGGCGGCGCCCGCGGAAGAAAAGACAAGGAGCCGGCTGCGAGTCGCAGTCGGACTCACATCACCATTGAACGCGATCAAGACGGCCGCCCGAGAGCAGTGGAGCGGCGGGACAACTATGTGCCTCCTCCACCCCGCAGAGAAAGATGAATCTCCCCGCCGCCTGTTGAGCATCCGACTCTCGGAGGCCGCCTCGGCCGCCAAGAGGGAGTCGGAGAGAATGATGCCCGCCACCGGATCGACCGACTCCACCGATCCCTGGCACTAGAAGAAGAAGACGAGTTGTGACCGCCGTGCTTCGGCCCCCGCATCCGAGATGAGCCCTTCCCCAAAGGGTTCACTCTCCCTAGAAAGACTCCCAAGTACACCGGCTCCGTGAAGCTGGAAGACTGGCTAGTTGACTACTCTACTGCCGTCAGCATAGCAAACGGCAACAAGCGTGTTGCCGTGAAGTACGTTCCACTCATGCTCCAGGGCACGGCCCAAACATGGTTGAACAGCCTGAAACCCCGCAGCATCAACAGCTGGGTCGACTTCACCGAGGCTTTAGTCCGCAACTTCACGAGCACGTACAAGCGACCCCCAAGCCTCGCCAGCTCTCTTTGGGCGTGCAAGGCCCCAACGAATCGACTCGCGACTACCTCACGCGTTGGGCCGAGCTCTGAAACTCCTGCGAGGGCGTGCACGAGGTGTAGGCCATCGAGTACTTCACCGCCGGGTGCAGAGAAGGCACCCTCCTCAAGCATAAGCTCCTCTGTGATGAGCCAGAGACCCTGGACGAGCTGCTGATCATAGCAGACAAGTACGCCACAGCCGACTCTTCTATGAAGACGGAGATCCAAGTCAGCACGGCCGGCAAAGTGGCCCCTCAATCTCTCAGAACTCCGGCTGGAGACGCCAGTCGGCAGCAACAGCAGAACGATCACAAGCGCAAGGCCCCGCAACCGGCTTCCAGTAGCCGGCAGGTCGCAACAGTCGAAGATCAGCAGCCGGAGGGACAGCCTCCACCCAAGCGGCAGAAGGGCGGCAAGTCCAACTGGTTGCCGGCTTTCTCCTACGAGCATACTCTGGATGGTCCCTGCAAGTTCCACAACGGCGCAAAGCCGTCGAACCACACCACCAGAAAGTGCCACTGGCTCACCAGGATTGCCAAGGGAGACGGCCTGGTGCCTCCTCCACCTGCTGGGTAGCCGCCTCCGCCTCCACCCCAGCAGCCGGCTGTCAGGCCAGTCGGCGCAGTACAAGACGAGTACCCCGAAGAGCATGGAGCCTACGTGGTGTTCACCAGTGTGGCAGATGACAGGCGCAGCAGGCGGCTGCAGCAGCAAGAAGTTAACGCAGTAGCGTCAGATACTCCAGAGTTCATGCACTTGTCCGAGAAGCCTATCAGTTGGAGCAGAGCTGATCACGCAGAGGTGATGCCGAATCCAGGTTCCTATGCCCTGGTCCTGGAAGCCACCTTTGCCACTGATAGGCGGGCAACTCGCTTCTCGCGAGTTCTGGTAGATGGAGGTAGCAGTATCAACATCCTGTATAAGGATACAATGGAGAAGTTGGGAATCAAGCAAAGACAGCTCCAGAGCAGCCGGACCATATTCCATGGGATTGTCCCTGGCCTTTCCTGCTCCCCAATCGGCAAGATTCTGATAGACGTCCTTTTCGGAGATAAGGAACATTTCCGCCGAGAGCCAGTCTGGTTTGAA
The DNA here is from genome assembly GCA_032464435.1 of Aegilops umbellulata. Taxonomy (NCBI): domain Eukaryota; kingdom Viridiplantae; phylum Streptophyta; class Magnoliopsida; order Poales; family Poaceae; genus Aegilops; species Aegilops umbellulata. The sequence goes on from CP136054.1 coordinate 383,293,224, forward strand.
GTGGTGGACCTCGAAAGCCCGTACCATGCGCTGCTTGGCCGACCTGCTTTGGCCAAGTTCATGGCGGTCCCCCACTACGCCTACCTCAAGATGAAGATGCCAAGTTCTAAGGGAATTCTGACTGTGGCCGGCGACTAAAGGAAGTCGTCCGCTTGCGCGGCCGAGAGCAGTCGGCTGGCCGAGTCCCTGGTTATTGCAGTAGAGAAGCGGCTTCTTGATCGGGTTGTGGCGATGGCCGGCAAGCAGCCTGAGATGTCGCCCAACCACAAGGAGCCGGAAGTTGAGGGCTCGTTCAAGCCAGCAAAGGAAACGAAGAAGATACCCTTGGACCCAGAGCACCCGGAGAGGTATGCTGTCATAGGTGCAAACCTTGACAGCAAATAGGAAGGCGAGCTCGTCGATTTCCTCCATGAGAATCGGGACATCTTCGCATGGTCCCCCAAAGACCTGGCAGGTGTACCGATGGAATTCGCCGAGCACAAGTTACATGTCCGGTCTGATGCGAAGCCCGTCAGGCAGCCCTTGCGCCGCCTGTCATAAGAGAAAAGAAGAGTTGTTGGTGAAGAGATAGCCCGGCTCCTTGCAGCCGGCTTTATCATGGAAGTATTTTTCCCAGAGTGGCTAGCAAAACCAGTTTTAGTACTGAAGAAGAACAAGCAGTGGCGAATGTGTATTGACTACACAAGCCTCAACAAAGCCTGCCCCAAGGACCCGTTTGCTTTGCCGAGAATCGATCAGGTGATAGACTCCACAGCCGGATGCGAGCTGTTGAGCTTCTTATATGCCTATTCAGGATATCACCAGATCAAGTTGAACCCGACAGACAGATTAAAGACCGCCTTCATCACGCCGTTTAGAGCCTTCTGCTACCTGACCATGACGTTCGGCTTGAGGAACGCCGGCGCCACCTTTTAGCGTTGCATGCAGAAGTGCCTCCTCAAGCAACTCGGCCGAAATGCCCACGTTTACGTGGATGATGTGGTGGTAAAGACGGAAAAGCGCGGAACTCTGCTGGAAGACCTCAAGGAGACCTTTGAGAACCTGCGCCGATTCCATATCAAGCTTAACCCCGAGAAGTGCGTTTCGGAGTACCAGTCGGCCAGCTACTCGGCTTCCTGGTCTCTGAACGCGGCATAGAGTGCAACCCTGTGAAGATCAAGGCCATCGAGAGGATGGAGGTACCTAGCCGACTGTTGGATGTGCAGAAGTTCACTGGCTGTCTGGCATCCATCAGCCGTTTCATGAGTCGGCTGGGCGAGAAAGCTCTCCCTTTGTACCAGCTCATGAAGAAGACCAATTTTTTCGAGTGGAACCACAAGGCGGATGAGGCCTTTCTGCAACTGAAGAAGATGTTGGTTACTCTCCCTGTGTTGGCGGCTCCGACTCCCAAAGAGCCCATGCTCCTGTACATCGCCGCCACCAGCCGAGTAGTCAGCACAGTCATTGTAGTAGAGCGCAAGGAGGAAGGCAAGGCACTACCAGTCCAGAGACCGGTGTATTACCTCAGTGAAGTGCTGTCGACCTCCAAGCAAAACTACCCCCACTACCAGAAGATGTGTTACGGTGTGCACTTTGCCGCCAAGAAGCTGAAGCCTTACTTCCAAGAACATCCAATCACTGTGGTCTGCACGGCCCCATTAGCAGAAATTATTGGAAGCAGAGATGCGTCCGGCCGAGTGGCCAAGTGGGCCATAGATTTGGCGCCCTACACAATCTACTATCAACCCCGCACCACCATCAAGTCACAAGCACTGGCAGAGTTCCTCGTCAACTGGGCCGAGACCCAATACCTGCCGCCAGCGCCCGACTCCACCCATTGGCGGATGCATTTCGACGGCTACAAGATGCACACCTGCTTGGGAGCCGGCGTTGTCCTCACCTCTCCTAAAGGCGACAAGCTCCAGTATGCACTGCAGATCCATTTCGCCGCCTGCAACAACGTCGCTGAATACGAGGCGCTCATTCACAGGCTCCGGCTTGCCAAATAACTTGGCATTCGCCGGATCCTGTGTTATGGCGACTCCGACTTGGTGGTCCAGCAATCATCTGGCGACTGGGACGCCAAGGACACAAACATGGCAAGCTACCGCTTCCTCATGCAGCAACTCAACGGATATTTCGAGGGGTGCGAGTTCCTCCACGTGCCAAGAAACGACAACAACCTAGCAGATACTTTGGCACGAATCGGCTCCACCCGCCAAGCAATACCATCTAGCGTCGCTCTTCAGTGCCTCCTCAAGCCATCCATCAAGCCTTCACCAGAGTCAGACTCCATTTTTGTGCCGGCTCCTCCAGAAGAAGTCGGATCCGGCTCCAAAGCCCAAGGAGATGGCGCAAAAACCCTCGCAGATGACTCCAAGAACGCCGCTGTCAAAGCCGGCCCGGGGACTTCAGAACTCGGCGCGGGGACTGTGGCGACCAGAGAAAAGACTCCAGAACTCGGTCCGGAGACTGCACCAGTCGGCCTGGGGACTTCACTGAGCCAGCAAGCGGCCGCGGACTCCAGCCCGCCGCCTCCCAGCCCAGCCGCCCTCGTCCAAGTCGCGGTTCTGGTAGTCGAAGAGATAGCAGCACCCTCATGGGCCCAGCCCATCCTCAAATTCCTGGTGAACAAGGAGCTACCAACTGATGAAACCTTAGCTCGGCAAATACAACACCGAGCGGCAGCATACACCATAATCAACAGAGAGCTGGTCAGGCGCAGCGTCACTGGTGTCTACCAGCGCTGCGTCGAGCTAGAGCAAGGCCAAGCAATTCTCAGAGACATCCATCAAGGCGAGTGCGGTCAGCATGCGGCCTTGAGGGCACTCGTCGCCAAAGCTTTCCGGCATGGGTTCTTCTGGCCAACTGCCCTCGAAGAGGCCAAAGAGTTGGTCCAGAAATGCAAGGGGTGCCAGAAGTTCCGCTCCAAGCCACATCAGCCGGCTTCAGCACTCAAGACTATCCCCATCGCCTGGCCCTTTGCAGTTTGGGGCCTGGATATGGTGGGACCCTTCAAGACGGCACGAGGCGGCCTAACTCATCTACTTGTCGCGGTGGACAAGTTCACCAAGTGGATAGAAGTGAAGCCCATCAAGAAGTTGAATGGTCTGACTGCCCTGACTTTCATCTCAGACATCACAATTCGGTATGGCATACCGCACAGCATCATCACCGACAACGGCACCAACTTTGCCAAAGGCGCCTTGGCCCGTTTCTGCGCGACGCAGGGAATCAGACTGGACTTAGCATCCGTTGCCCGTCCGCAGTCAAACGGGCAGGTGGAGCGGGCGAATGGCCTCATCCTGTCCGGCATCAAGCCTCGGTTGGTCGAACCACTGGAGCGTTCGGCCGGCTGTTGGCTTGACGAGTTGCCAGCCGTCCTCTGGAGTCTGCGCACGACTCCAAACAAGTCGACCGGCTTCACACCCTTCTTCCTCGTCTACGGTGCTGAAGCTGTCATCCCAACGGATATAGAGTTCGACTCCCCGCGAGTCACGATGTACACTGCGGAAGAGGCAGAAGAAGGACGACAAGACGGTGTCGATCTGCTGGAAGAGGGCCGGCTGTTGGCACTCAGCCGGTCCAGCATCTACCAGCAGAGCCTACGTCGCTACTACAACAGGAAGGTCAGGCCAAGATCCTTCCAAGAGGGCGACCTTGTGCTCCGGCTGATCCAGCGAACAGCCGGCCAACACAAGTTGTTGGCACCTTGGGAAGGCCCCTTCATCATCAACAAGGTGCTAGGCAACGACTCCTACTACCCGATCGACGCTCAGAAGCCCCGGTCACGGAAGAGGGACGACTCTGGCAAAGAGACAGAGCAACCATGGAACGTGAATCTTCTTCGAAGATTTTAAAGTTAATGCAGTATGTACCACGCTACCCCTTTGTGTTGAAGTACCAAGATTCTGGGCCCCCCGAGACGGACTCGGGGACTGCCCCTTTTTTTATCTGTACGATAAGTATTATGCTTTCGAGTATGCTACTCTTCGTTATGCCGCTTGGCACCGGGCTCAACTAGTCGGCCCGGGGACTCGCCGTCTCGCGCTATGAAAACGCTTCCTGCAGTCGGACAAGTAGTGTGTGGTGCCTAAGCTGTCTCCTGTTAGAAGCCGCAGCTCGCAGAGCGACTGCCCAGTGGGAAGGAGTAAGGAAGAATGGGCGCCCACATGAAAAATGGCTAAGGACTCAAAGCACAAACATAGCTCGAGCCGGCTTTCCAGCCGTTCCTCGCAAAACCGACTCCGAGTAGTCGGCTTGCTGTTTTCTATCCGACTTGCTAAAGAAACTCTAGAATGGCTGAGTACTTGCCTTCCCAAAAGTAGCCAAGTATTTGATCCAGCGGCAGTCCGCGGAGCGGCTGTCCGACTGGCAAAGACGGCATCTAAGGGAAGGCGGCAAAGGGGAAAAGCCAAAAGAGCAATAAGCAAGAAATGATAGAACCCAGATAAATATTTACATCACAAAGGCCATTGGCCGAATCCTCAAACGGAAGTTCAAAATACACCCCGCGGGTGGAATTGTGCGAATTAACAAAGTTCTTCGAGAAACTACTAAGCAGATAAATAAGACAAGGCGGCGGCCTATGAAGCAGCAGACGGGTTTGGGGGCTCGGAAGAGATGGCGGTGTCGGACGTTGGGGCGGCCGGCTGGCCAGACTCGGCTTGATCACCTCCAGCGGCAGTGGGCGCAGTTGGGCGCGGCTTGTTGTTGGACGCACGGTCGAGCTGAGGCTGATCGCCCGCTCTGATTTCTGGCGCCTCCATCTCGTCTCCGACCTCCACCTCGCCTCCCTCCTCGACACTGGAGCCGATCACCTCCGCCGAGTCCTCGCCGTAGTTTGGGTTCATCCCAAACCACTCCGGCGGCGCCTCCTCGCCGTTGTCAGCTCGCTCAGGAACGAAGACATTGGGGTCGACGTACTCGGCGATCGGCGTGGCGCGCTTGACAAAGTCGTCCTTCATGGCTGCCAGCTCCGGCTGGGCCTCAGCCCGGAGCGTGGCCAGCAGGTCCAGGCTCAGGTCTGGATACCACGCCTTGACGAACTCCAAGGCACAACGCGCTCTGGCACGTGCCGAGGAGCCTTTCCAAGCCTCTAGACGGCCTGCTGCGACCTCCAGCCAGTCAGCAGTCCGGCTGGGAGTGCGCAGAATCGGCATCTCTGCCACAAGGCAGCGATCGCCTGGGCGTCGACACGTTGAAGCCGGCGCAGCATCCGGTGAGCCGGCCGCAGGCGAGCCTCGATGCTCAGAAGCTGTTCATCAAGAGTCCGGGGGGCGTTGGCAGCAACCTCTTCGCCGGCCTCCCTCCGCGCCTCGCGATCAGCCTCGATGGCTTAAAGGCAGTTTGCGCATGGCCCGGGAAGAAGTCTACCAAGACGGAAAAGGAAGCAAGTCAGAAAAAGCAAGAGTCGGCCCGACCCACAGTCGGCTGCTCAAAGAAAGCGAGTAAAGAAAACTTACCATCAACGATATCTTCAATCTCATGGAAGCCGGAGGTCAGCATCGCCTCCTTATCGGTCCAGGAGGAACGTTCGGCCTCGAACTCAGCTTGGAGTCCAGTCTCTCTCCTTCGCCTCCTCCTGCGCCTTCTTGAGCAGCTCCTTCTGCTCCGCCAGCTGCGCAGCGAGCAGGTCGCGCTCCGTAACGAGCTTGCCGCATTCCACCTCCTTGGCGCGCAAGGTGGTGTTGGTCTCGCCCAGCTGCTGCTGAAGAACGGCATTGGCCTCTGAAGAAAGAAGAAAAAGGACACAAGTCATCAGCTAAGGTCGCCAAGAAGATCCGGCCCGACTGTGCAACAGTCGGCCCCAATCTCGGGGACTATAGCCCGCGGGTGCGCCAGCGCGCCCCCGCGAAGAAGGAAACTCACTCCGGCTCTCCGACAATTCGGCAGTCCGCTTGCCCAGCTCTTCAACATTACGGTTGAAGACGGTGGCTCGGAGGTTGTGGTAGTCCTACGATAAGCATTGCAAAAAGAATAAGCATTTGGAACTTGCCAATAGAGTTCCAACCCGCCTGCTCAGCAGCCGGCTCGGAACTCGGGGAATACACCCAGTGGGTGCGCTGGCGCGCCCCCATAGAGAAGAGCAAGAAAAAACAAAGTCAGAAGAAACATACCCGGACGGCCGCTCGCGATGCCAGATGCGCCTTTGTGCAGTTCTGGAGGGCGTCGCCTTCGGCTCGCAGCTTCGCCTGGACGTCCAGGAGCGCCTGGTTCAGCGGGCCTGTCCAGACTCCTCGCACCCACCCGAGGGGCGCAGCGTTCACCACCTCGACGTCTCTGACGACCGAGCTGGCTGCTCCGGTCTCCAGAAGGCGCGGCGCTGAAGTCGCCTTCTCCAGACGGCGGCGCGTCGGCGAGGCGACTTGGAGAAGCAAGTTCGGCATGGCCTCGTCCGTAGTCGGCGGCACCGGCGAGTTTGCCGGCTGTTCGTCTCTCACGCTTCCCGATGGCGGCGGGGGCAGTGGTGGCGGCACCACCGTGTCCAGACCGGGGGTCTCACCGCTCTCACTCTCCACGATGGGGTGCTCCCCGCCGACTTCCCCAGACTGCTCCGTATAATCCGGAGGCTGCGCCGAGTTCAATGGGACAACGAACAGCGCTGACTGGCGGCGCGTGGCTTCTTCGGCCTGCTCTTTGGCCGCGGCGGCGGCTTCAATTCCCTCCAGCCGTTTCTGTGTGGAGGCGGCCGCCTTCTCGGCCTCCGCCTTCTCCCGGCGGGCGGCTTCGTCCTTGTCGCGCTTCTCCTACGCGTTCCGCTCCGTCGCTTCCCGGAGGTCGGCAGCAGGATCAATACGCTGAGTCATGGCGGACGACTCCACCGACCCCCTGATGGAGGCGGCGGCGACCCTCCCAAGGGTGAGAGGAGCTCTAGAACAAGGAAGACATGTAACGACCCAGACAAAAGCAAGACAAAGAAACAGAAACGCTTACCCATATGTTAGCGGTGGCTTCTTCACTTCCTTACGGAAGCGTTGGGCCCTCGCGACCGCCTCTTACCGCTTGGTCACGGCGGCCGCCCCGTTAAACTTCTTCTCCCGGCCTCCGAGGGAACACGGCCCGGCCAGGCGCTTCCTCGCGCCGTCTTGTCTCGGTTGATGGCGCGAGGCGACTTCTCCATCTTCGCCGGCGGGCCAGTCGGCGAAGGTGGCCGAGGGCCTCAGGCTACCTTCCTCTCCTTCGCCGCCTCCTTCGGCGTCGGCCTCCATTGCCGCCGCCACCAGGTCGGCGTCGTCGACGTCGCTCTCCGCTCGATCAGGGGCGAACTGGCGGGGCGGCCCCGCGGTGCCGGCCGAGGGCTGGAGGAGAGGGTTCTGGTTCAAGAGATAAGAATAATAAGATCAGAAGTCGGATTCGGCTGTAAAGATGATGAAGAAGAAGAAGAACTTACCATTGGCGGAGTGTTGGCACGTGAGTACGGCTCCATGCCGAACTACCAGTCCTCCGAGAGGCCGTAGTTCGTGATGTAGTTCACCGTGTTCGCCACCTCCGCATGGGGCATGTCCTTGGTGCACATCCGACTGGGGCCCCGGTGGCCGCTCATCTGACAGATCAGATGAGGCCGGCTTTGGAGCGGGAGGACTCGGCGTGCCACGAAGGCGGCCAGCAAGTCGGGCCCAGTCAGACCGGCCGACTGCGTCAGCACTCGAAGTCGTGCCACGGCGGCGGCCCCAGCCGGAGTCAGCGTCCTGGCGCGGTATGACCAGCTAGGCTGCCTCCCAGCCGGCGCGCCGGCTTCATACAGCGGCAGAATAACCCAGTCGCCGTCTGGGGCGACGCTCTTCACATAGAAGTAAGAGCGCTGCCACATCTTCACCGACTTGATTAGTTGGATGGCGGGGAATGGGTTGTCGGCCGTCGTCCTCCGTATCGCAATGAAGGCACCGCACTGGGCTAGCACGTCGGCGACATGCGTGCCGAGCTTGGACTGAAAGAACTCTCCCCACAGCTCGATGGTGGGGAGAACGCCGAGGAAGCCCTCGCACAAAGCAGTGAAAGCCGCCAGCAGCACCACCGTGTTTGGGGTGAGGTGGTGCGGCTGGAGGCCATGAAACTCCAAGAACGAACGTGCGCATGAGGTGGGAGCAGAACACGAGCTGCTCTCCCTCCCCCGGCGCCGGCGTCACCTCTGTCGGCGGCGGAGCACTGGCCTGCACGAGGTGCGCACCGGGCAGGCGACGCGTCTTGCGGAGGAAGTCGATCATGTCGTCGTCGATCTCGGAACCGTCCCACACGCCGGAGCGCACGACGGCGGGCGCGGCTGCGGAGGAAGAGCTCATCGCCGCAAGCGGGGCGCAGTTCGGCGCAGCAGCGGTGGGAGAAAGAAGAAAGAAGAAAGAAGCAAAGGAAGCGGAGGAGAGCGGGAGCGCGTGCTTCGCCGCCCCGCTCCCTCCGCCTACTTATAGACCGGCGGGCTGAGAAGCCGAGGGGGCATCATGGGATTAACTGCCCCCACGCCCCCACGACCCCCGTCATTTACCACGGAAGTTACCACGCGCGTTTACTACGCTGAGAAGCTCAACCGCCCGCGCGGCCACAACGGATCCGTTCGAAGGCCAAGGCGTGGTAATGGCGGGCCCCACCCGCGGGCCTGTCCCGTCGCGCGCGTGGGCTGGCAGACTGGCCCGGCCACGTGGCGTCCCTTGGCAGGTCCGCGACGGGCGGCGGCCGTGTAGCTTATCAAGCACGCCGTCTGAATCCCGCCAAGACTTTCAGACTCTTTGAAGAGCAAGACTACCTTCGACGAGTCCGGCTTCACATAGTTGGCTTGTCGGAGACGGCCTGAATAAGATCACCTCCCCATGGACCACTCGGAGGAAGACGGCAGGCAAGCCTCAGATCCATCCACTCGGAGGGAGAAACTATTGAGGCTCCTCGGCATGTCTCCCTCGGCGCCTCCCCAGCTTCGGGGACTACTGTCGGAGTAATGGGCCACGGGTAGGCTAACCCAAGACCCAGAACCTCTCAAGACATCGGGGCAGGCTTCGCCCCTCAAAGATCCCAAGATGAAGGGCTGACTCTGGGAGTCGGCCGCAGCATCACCGACTACCCACTCACGGCCGAATCCCAGAGGCGGCTACGACATAAGCCGACTCCCAGTTGGTGGCTCAAGGGAAGCCGACTATGGGGAGTCGGCCCGCGACTTCCCACTCTCTGCCTTCGAGACGAAGGACGAGACCGGGGATGGCCGGAGTACGGCCCTCCCCTACCCTGATTACCAAGGGCATGTATGGCCACAGTACGTCGTACCGGAGGAGAGCTCTGTCCGGCGCAGCACTGTTGCCATACTGGCCCTAACGTTCGCCCCGGCGGCGAAACCTTGTTCGCACGATGGCCCGCCCGTACGGCCCAGAGACGGCGGGTACCGCTAGTCAGCGGGGGGAACGAAAGACGGCGAGAGCACCCGAAGACGGACCTCGTGGGAGTCGGCCTCTGAGAGTCGGCCCGCACCTCCCGCGGGGCCCGCACGCCATTAACCAGATAAGACTGGGAGTGGCGACAGTGATCGCCCGCCAGGCGACCGCACTGCTGCCACGACCCCACGACCAAGCCAACGTCATGCAAGGCGCGGCTATAGTGACCAAGTCAGTCGATGGGGCCCACCAGCGGCGGGCCCAAGGAGTCGGCGGAGAAGACGGCGACCTCAGTGACAGATGGCTGGGACCCGCGCCCAGCCGGATTACCATTGTACCCCCGGGGGGTAGGCCTATATAAACCCCCCGGATCACCCATGCAAAGGGTTCGATCCTTTTACCACTAGACCAGAAGCATAAATGGGAGAGAGCTAGCCTTGCCCTCTCCTACCTCCAGAACGCAGCTCGAGGAGCAACTTTGTACACATATCACCATAGTGATCATGCGGAGACCCCGCAGAGCAGCAGTCGGGGTATTATCTCCTCGGAGAGCCCTGAAGACGGGTAAGATTCGCCGGCGTGCATGTCTACGCCTCATCCCGCTTCCAGGCACCGGCGACGTTCTACTCGCCCCCACCATGATAAGCCATCCTTTGGCATATGTCGCATCCAACCCCCGACAGTAGCATTGGTTCGCCAATGTTTGGCGCGGCCAGGACTGGGTTTGTTGCCAATATGGCTTTTACTTCATTGAGTCCGGCCGTGGCTGCAGCCGTCCACTCGAAGTGTTCGGTGCGCCGAAGGAGGCGGTAAAGGGGTAGTGCATTTTCTCCCAAGCGGGAGATAAAGCGACTTAGAGCCGCCACGCATCCGGTTAAATTTTGTATTTGTTTGAGGTCCTTTGGGATATCCTGTTGCGACAGAGCTCGGATCTTGGCTGGATTTGCTTCAATTCCTCTACCGGATACAATGAAGCCGAAGAGCTTTCCGGCTGGTACGCCGAAAACGCATTTTTCCGGGTTGAGCTTGATGTCGTATGTTCGGAGGTTATCGAATGTGAGCCTCAAGTCGTCTACTAGAGATTCGACATGTCTTGTTTTAACGACCACGTCATCTACGTATGCCTCCACTGTTTTGCCGATCTGGTTTGCCAGACATGTCTGAATCAAGCGCTGATATGTTGCGCCGGCGTTTCTGAGCCCAAAGGGCATTGTGTTGAAGCAGAATGGACCGTATGGTGTGATGAATGCCATTGCGGCTTGGTCTGACTCTGCCATATTGATTTGATGGTAGCCGGAGTATGCGTCGAGGAAACACAACGAATCATGTCCTGCGGTAGCGTCGATAATTTGATCGATGTGGGGGAGGGGGAAGGGATCCTTTGGGCAAGCCTTGTCAAGGTCTTTAAAATCAACGCACAGGCGCCAGGTGTCGGTGGGAACGACACCTATTGGGTCACAAGAATCCCTACTACGGTTGCGGGGCGCGGGGTCGTGAGAAGAGCGGATCAAACAGATAGCACACGGTTTCTTTATCCAGGTTTGGGCCGCGAGGATGCGTAAAACCCTACTCCTGCTTTGGTGGATTGTTTATCTGTGTTCTTGAACTAGCAATGCGGCATCAGGAGCTCCAAAAAGCCGAATCCTCGTCCTGGTCGCCTTGGGCCTCCTTTTATAGGGAAAGGGGTGGCCACAATGGCACACAGGAGGTGGAAAGGGTACAGTGATGCGAGTTTATCCCTCGCATTACATGACAAGGCGTATTTAATATGTCTTGCTTAGGTGTCCTTGCTTTATCGGGGACGGGGGAGAGCCATGTCTCGTCCGTCGCTGCTCCCTCTTGCGTCGACACGCGCCCTGCCCAGCGGTGCCCGCGGTGCCATGTAGGCAGGTAGGCAGCTGAGGTGGCACAGTGGTGGGTCTCCACGAAGATCCGCTTGCCGCCATGCAGGTGCCTGCCCAGCTGGTTGGGTCGGCAGCTGCATGTGAACGGCAGTGGAGGTTTGATTGGCGTGGGCCTGATGGTGGCCCTACGAGTGTTCTTGGCAAGGGCCTTGCCGGGGCCCCGGCAAGGGTCTTGCCGTGGCGCCTGCTGTCATCCCCGGCAAGGCTCTTGCCGGGGTCCTTGTGGTCCTCCTTGGCTGGGATCCCGCCATGGATCATCATCTTGTAAAGTGTGTATCTGATCTTGAATGTCTTCACAAAGATCTTCATGCCACCACGGGGATGTCTCCCGAATCCTTGCCCCATGGGGGCAGTGGACTCGAGGGTGACTCGCTCCGTAGGTGTGGGGCGAGCTGCCACGCAAGGGTCTTGCCGGGTTTGCTAAAACCGCGTCCCGGCAAGGATCTTGCTGGGGGAATCCACTTCGCCCCCTTTGCTCTTTTTGGTCTTGGTCTTGGCGTCGTTCTACTTCTCTCGAGCTTCGGTCTTACCTTGGCTCACCTCCCTTGCCTTGCTTAGTGTGGCGGTGCCCGTGGCTCAGACTGCCCGTGCACGGTTATAGGGGTACAAAAAAGTGTACCCCTCTTTTTGTACACCGACAGGAGCCCCCAGGCCTGGGCCACACGTAAGCTCAATCGCGTCGTTGGGCTAGGCCCAAAAACGGTGCGCGGGCAGGCGGGGCCGTTTTTACCAAGGTAAGTCTCTTCGCGCGCTGCGCTTCCCTCGCTTCCCGCGCGTGGCGCGGCGTGGGGAGGCGGGTGTGACGTGGGCGGCATGCGTGGGGCTGCTTCCCACCGGCATGCGTCACATCACAGTTAATATGAAAGGAGGCGGCCCGCGTTTCCCCCATAAGAAGGAATAACCACGGGCGCGCCGCTCACTTTCTCCTCTTCCCTCGTGCCTTTTCCAATCTCAGAGCCGCCGTTCCCTCTCTTCCTTCCTTCCTAAGCTTTCGTTGTCGGCCGCCGTCGCTGCTTTGCCACCCCCCTTCCTCAACCCTCTAGACTTCCCGACTGCCATGGCGCCCAAATCCGCCAAGGGCAAGGGGGTGGCTAAGGGCTCCGGGACCGTGGAGCCACCGGAGAGCGCGCTGTTGGGGGACCGGACGAAGTCCGCCTTCTTCTTCCCCTCGACGGTTGATGTTCATGAGTTCCGGGCCTCCTTCAAGCCCCTATGAGGAGTGAAGACGGGGGAGAGGATTAGGGACACCCGGCGACGTGCATCATTCCTGCCGCTTGCGCTGATCCTGCCCCAAATCGGTACCCCTTCTTCATTGATTACTTTTCTTGCGGGTTATGCCCCCCTTTCTCCGATTTCTTCTGCGACATTATGCACACCTTCGGTTTTCGCCCCTTGGATTTTACTCCGAATGCGGTGGCATGCATGTCTTTCTTTGCGCATCTCTGCGAGGGCTTCGCCGGGGTGCAGCCCAACACGGCGCTCTTCCGCCATTATTTCTATCCTTGAATCGAGGCGGGAGGTGCCGTCTCTGGTTGCGTCACCTGGATCCCAAGATCCAAGGAGGCGTACCCGGACGGTGCCGTGAAGGAGAGGTGGAGGAATGGTGTGACCGGTGGTGCTGGATTGAGGACGCGCCGGAATTTTGCAAGGTCCGCCGAGTGCCGTCGGTCTGCGGCAGCGATTGGGGTGATGTCGACGCCGTCGACGGGAGGCTTACAGTCACCACCACCAGGATTCTTCGGCTGACCCGGGCTAGGCTCACCCTTGAGATGATCGGGGCGGACTTCATTCGCCGCCGGATCGCCCCGTTGCACAATAAGGGGAGTCCACCCTGGCTTTTTACAAATCCGGCTGACATTATGCGGCTTCGCCCTGGCCTCGACCACAACTTCACGGTTATGGTGCATGCCCACTTCTGCCAGCGGCTCTTTCTGCTGGATGTGGGTCGCGACAGCGAGATCGAGCTGACCGGCAAGGCCGTCAAGGGGCCGCTCTTCAAGTTGCCAGCGGGGGTGGTCCCGTTGTGCAATAATTTTCGCTGGTCCGAGATCATCACCATGATACCGGACTGCAATGCGCACGGCCCCGTCCGGAGCTGGAGGGAGCCGACGGACGCAGATGTGCAGCAATTCTTCGACACCTTGATTGAGGTGTACGTCAATGCTGACGCCGAGCGGTGGCTTGTCATGGACACCACCCAGGCAGAGCTGGACTACATCACCACCAAGGCGAAGGAGGCACAGCTCGCCATGGAGGCCGGCGGTGCCGGGGGCGTGGAGGACGAGGCCGCAACGGCTGCGGAGAAGGAGCAGTTCACCCTGTGGGCGGCGGCCACCGAGGAGGCCAGCAGCGCCGACACCGGAGTTTTGCTTGTCGAGGACGCGGCCGACGAGTCGTCGGAGGAGGAGGACGTGGTGGCGGGCTCGATGCCAGCCATGGGAAGAGGGCGAGTCCTGCGGCGGTCTGGCTCCGGCAGGGCTACGCGCCCTCAATTGACCCTGGAGGGGTCCGGGCGTCACACGAGGGCCTCGACAGCGAAGAGGCTGATGAAAGCCGCTGAGAAGAAGAAAGCGATAGCCCCTTCCTTGTCTGGGCGGACACAAACCCCGCCGCCTTCTTCGCCTCCTCCGGCAGGCGTCGACTCGGATGATGATGTGGAGCTCCCTTTTGATCTCAGGCCTCTCAGCCCGGAGAGGAAAAGGAAACTGGTGGAAGAGGAGGAGACGGATGACGAGTAAGTACTCCGTTCCTTACTGTCATTTCCATTTCCCCGAGTTGGGTCGCTTGTCTTGATCCATTTTTGCTTTTGCAGGGAGGTAGAGACGTTGGGCCAGAGGGTGAACAGGGCGAGGACCTCGGTGAGCAGCTAGTCCCTGGCTGGGGCTTCAAAGACACCACTGGTGGTGCTGAGCAGCCCGGACAGCAGCCCCGGCGCAGCCCCCAGCATAAGTTCGTCACCCTCTTCTTACTCGACATGTGGTAGGCGCTCGATGCTATGACACTGACCATGCCGGGTTTGTAGGAGGGGAGCATCAGCAGGAGGAGCCACAGAGGGCTACTCCTAACACACCACCCCATCGACAACGCCGCCGCGGGGGGCATCCCCGGCAAGGGCATCAGGCACGGAGCCCACACCCATGGAGGAAGAGGGGAACTTGGGCGCTGGTGGCTCTGCCATGGCGCCAAATGCTGGTGGAGAGGGGACTCCTGCTTCACAGCCTGGCACTGGTGAGTCGCCTGTCCTTCGTCTCTGTTTTTCCCTTATTCTTTTCTTGGCTTCATTGCTCCCATTGCTGCCCAGGCCGTCCTTCAACAGACATGGAGGACGTGGACACTGTTGTCGGAGATATTGCCGAAGAGTCCGCGGCTGAGGCCGACAGAATTGCTGCCGAGGAGGCCACCAAGGATGCTGACGAGGCCGCTGCTGATGAGGCCGCCAAGGGTGCTGCCGAGGATGCCGCTTCGGGGCCCGCCAAGGCTACCAGCGAGGCTTCCGCCGAGGGCGCCAGCGATGGACCTGCCGGGGAGGCCGGCAAGGCCTCCGCCGAGGAAGAGGTGATGGAAGATCAGCCTCCCTCCTCCTCAACCTCGGCCCCCGGCAGATACCTGATGGTGAGTGATGATCTTTTCGTCCACCTCCCAGGGGCGTCAAGCCGAGCGCCCGCCGAAGGGGAAGTTTTTGACGGCGAGGTGCTTGCCGCCACCGGGCTCGAGGTGGTCGACGCGCCGGGCGTTGGTGGCGACGGTTCTCCAGAAGAGCAGCTTTTCCGTGCCATGAGGGCCAATTTCCGGAAGCTCCAAGTGCTCTACCGTGCCCGCCTGGACAAGGTCAAGTCCAGGATGGCAATGGTGGACAACGCGGAGGTGGACTTCAAGGCGCGCGTTGCCGAGACGCAGGCCTGGTTCCACCAGACTCGCGAGGAGCAGAGGGCCTTTCAAGAGAAATTGGCCCAGCGCGATGTGGAGCTCACCATGAAGATGGCTGACATCGAGAAGGCCCAGGAGAAGGCGGCGAACTTGGCTGCCGCGGCCGAAGCCGCCCGGAACCAGGATCAAGCCGCCTTGGACTCCCAGGAGGAAGACCTCTCCGCGCGTGAGGCGAAGCTTGCCGCAACGCTCCGCGGCAAGGAGGAGGAGCTCGAGGCCCTTCTCGTGCGACGGATTCGCGAGCTGGAGCAGAGGCACAAAGAGGCACTCGATGCCCAAGCCCTGGCACATGCCGGCAAGGTGAAGGGGCTGGAAGCAGAGCGGGACGAGCTGAAGGAGCAGGCCCTCAAGCTATCCAGCGAGAAGAGCACGCTCAACCGCGCCTTGATAGAGGCGCAACGAGCGGTCATCAGTAGGACTAGGGAGCTCTCCGAGGCGCAGAACTCCATCAGAGACCTCAAGCTGAAGCTGGAGGATCTTGAGAAGCTGTTGTCGGAGAGCAGGGCCCAGGAGGAGACCTTGACCAGTTGCCTAGAGGAGGAGAAGCAGCTGCGGGCAAATGAGGCCGCCTCCCACCAGGAATATGTGGCGGGCGAGAATAGGTGGATCAGCCATCTGGAGGTCGTCGCCGGCAGGGTCACCTCGCAATTGTCCACCATGGGGATGCCAAATGTGAGGTACGCCCCCGAGCGCAGCGGGACCGTCAACGCCAAGCTGACCCAGTTCTTCGAGGGCGTCCTTGGAGCCTTGGCCTATCTTCACTCCAAAAGGACGGCCACACTGGCCGAGGAGGCCCGGCGACTTTGCCGGAGGGTCGTGACCAAGGTCCTCACCAACGTGGCGCACTGGAATCCCGACCTTGACTTCGCGACCGCGATGACGAGCTTGCTGGATGGTGTTGACCTCACGGTGCTCAAGGAGCGCATCAAGCCCATCACCGACTGCATCGACGAAATCAAGAGGGTGGAAGGCCAGCGCCGGGACTAGGCGTCCCGTTCTTCTTCGCCGCTGCGGGTTCCTGACCAAGACAAATTTTGTCTTTAGTTAGAACCGCAGCTATGATGTGATGTAATATAACTCTGAAGTATTCTTAATTTTCATGCATGTTATTTCCCCGTTCGACTCCTCTTTGTATGGCTGCCCTACGCCGATTGGGTAGGCTCGCCGGCGCGAAAGCCCTAGCGGCGTTTTGGGGACGGATCCCCATGGCTTGCCGGGTACGCGTGCTGCCGGACGAGCCACCTTTCCGTTCCGAACGCGGCCGCTCGAATTATCGAGCTTGACTCGAGTCAGAATCGAGGGCGTTGTCGATCACGGAAGGTTACTCTGCCATTCTCGACGCAACCGCTTGAGCCGCTGAGCGGACTCGAAACAGGGCAAGGGCGTTGTCGATCGTGGGAGAGCCCCCTGGCGTGCAGGTTTCTCATACAAAGGCGTGACATCTCCGGGGGGGAATAACCTCAACTAAGAAAGGTAGCACAAATAAGGGTTCAGTGCAACCTAGCTTCTGTTTGCGATCGCTCGAGTGTCGATCTTCTGGCCTCCCTTTCTTCTTCAAGGGTCACGGAGATGAAGGAGCGCCGGGCTCACTCCTAAAGCCGATTCTCACAACTGCGCCCCCTACATGGCGCACCAAAGATGTCGGTGGGAACGACACCTATGGGATCACAAGAATCCCTACTATGGTTGCGGGGCGCGGGGTCGTGAGAAGAGCGGATCAAACAGATATCACACGGTTTCTTTATCCAGGTTTGGGCCGCGAGGATGCGTAAACCCCTACTCCTACTTTGGTGGATTGTTTATCTGTGTTCTTGATCTAGCAATGGGGCGTCAGGAGCTCCAAAAAGCCGAATCCTCTTCCTGGTCGCCTTGGGCCTCCTTTTACAGGGAAAGGGGTTGCCACAGTGTCACACAGGAGGTGGAAATGGTATAGTGATGCGAGTTTATCCCTCGCATTACATGACAAGGCGCATTTAATGTTTCTTGCTTAGGTGTCCTTGCTTTATCGGGGACGGGGGAGAGCCCTGTCTCGTCCGTCGCCGCTCCCTCTTGCGTCGACACGCGCCCTGGCCAGCGGTGCCCGCGGTGCCATGTAGGCAGGCAGGCAGCTGAGGTGGCGCAGTGATGGGTCTCCACGAAGATCCGCTTGCCGCCATGCAGGTGCCTGCCCTGCTGGGTGGGTCGGCAGTTGCATGTGAACGGCGGTGGAGGTTTGATTGGCGTGGGCCTGATGGTGGCCCTACGGGTGTTCTTGGCAAGGGCCTTGCCGGGGCCCCGGCAAGGGTCTTGCCATGGCGCCTGCTGTCACCCCAGCAAATCTCTTGCCGGGGGCCTTGTTGTCCTCCTTGGCTGGGATCCCGCCAAGGATCATCATCTTCTAAAGTGTGTATCTGATCTTGAATGTCTTCACAAAGATCTGCATGCCACCACGGGGATGTCTCCCGAATCCTTGCCCCATGGGGGCAGTGAACTCGAGGGTGACTCGCTCCGTAGGTGTGGGGCGAGCTGCCACGGCAAGGGTCTTGCCGGGTTTGCTAAAACCGTCTCCCGGCAAGAATCTTGCTGGGGGAGTCCGCTTTGCCCCCTTTGCTCTTTGTGGTCTTGGTCTTGGCGTCGTTCTGCT
Source organism: Aegilops umbellulata (assembly GCA_032464435.1). Classification (NCBI taxonomy): domain Eukaryota; kingdom Viridiplantae; phylum Streptophyta; class Magnoliopsida; order Poales; family Poaceae; genus Aegilops; species Aegilops umbellulata. Next base: position 383,311,013 of record CP136054.1, read on the forward strand.
TCTCTCGAGCTTCAGTCTTACCTTGGCTCACCTCCCTTGCCTTGCTTAGTGTGGTGGTGCCAGTGGCTCAGACTGCCCGTGCACAGTTATAGGGGTACAAAAAAGTGTACCCCTCTTTTTGTACACCGACACCAGGATTTGTCCTTCTATGGTCCATCACCAGGTTTGGTAGCCAGTCCGGATGTTTTATATCTCTGATGAATCCGGCCTCCAATAGCTTGGCTAGTTCCTCTCCCATGGCCTGTCTCTTAGGTTCTGAAAAACGCTGAGGGAGTCCTGGATTAGGGGGTGTCCGGATAGCCGGACTATACCTTCAGCCGGACTCCAGGACTATGAAGATACAAGATTGAAGACTTCGTCCCGTGTCCGGAAGGGACTTTCCTTAGCGTGGAAGGCAAGCTTGGCGATGCGGATATTCAAGATCTCCTACCATTGTAACCGACTTTGTGTAACCCTAACCCTATCCGGTGTCTATATAAACCGGAGGGTTCTAGTCCGTAGGACAACTTCATCATACAACAACCATACTATAGGCTACCTTCTAGGGTTTAGCCTCCTTGATCTCGTGGTAGATCTACTCTTGTACTACCCATATCATCAATATTAATCAAGCAGGAGTAGGGTTTTACCTCCATCGAGAGGGCCCGAACCTGGGTAAACTTCGTGTCCCTTGTCTCCTGTTAGCATCCGGCCTAGACGCACAGTTCGGGACCCCCTACACGAGATCCGCCGGTTTTGACACCGACATTGGTACTTTCATTGAGAGTACCTCTGTGTCGTCGCTTTTAGGCCCGATGGCTCCTTTGATCATCAACGACAATGCAGTCCAGGGTGAGACTTTTCTCCCTGGATAGATCTTCGTCTTCGGCGGCTTCGCACGGCGGGCCAATTCATTTGGCCGCCTGGAGCAGATCGAAAGCTATGCCCCTGGCCATCAGGTCAGGTTTGGAAGTTTGAACTACACGGCTGACATCCGTGGGGACTCGATCTTCGATGGATTCGGGCCACAACCAAGCATGCCGCACTGTCTCGATGGGCATGATCTAGCTCTGCTGCCGAACAGTGCCCTGGAGCCCGCACGCGCGTCGGTTTCGACCCCTAATTCGGAACCTGCGGCGCTGATCGAGGGTGAGCGGTTGGACGTCACCCTGGGGGCTGCGATCTCAAAAGCGATCGAGCCGAACGCCAACCCCGCACTCTGCATGACCCGTGACTCCGAGGATCCGGATTCCTCTCTGGACTCCGAACCTCCCGCACCCCTGCCAATCGAATCCGATTGGGCGCCGATCATGGAGTTTACCGCCGCGGACATCTTTTAGCACTCGCCCTTTGGCGACATCCTGAACTCACTAAAGTCTCTCTCTTTATCGGGAGAGCCCTGGCCGAACTATGGCCAACAAGGATGGGATACGGACGATGAAGAAATTCAAAGCCCACCCACCACCCACTTGGTAGCCACTGTCGACAATTTAAACGACGTGCTCAACTTCGACTCCGAAGACATCGACGGTATGGACGACGATGGAGGAGATACAGATGAGCCAACGCCCATAGGGCATTGGACAGCCACCCCATCTCATGATGTGTACATGGTGGACACCCCTAAAGGAAACAATAGCAAGGAAAAAAGGGGATGGAACGGGGGACCTATCCCTCGGAAAGCAATCAAAGCGTCGGCGTAAGCGCAGACCCAAGCCCCGCCTCGATAAAGACCTAGCCATAGAGCAGGATGAGCTGGTAGACGACGAGCAGGCCTTAGAGCAACCGTCCAAACAGGGCAACACGGATAGAGAAACCGAACATCCCTCCCCCGGTGAAAACGGCACTCCGGACGATCTTACGCCGGACAAAACCACGAAGCAGAAGAATCTCCACAAGAGGCTCGTGGCAACAGCACGCAGCCCGAAGAAGCAGAAGCGAAAGCTAAAAACGGAGGAAGATGCACTCAGGATCAGATGGAGCAAAGTAATCAATATCGCAGATAAATACGGCGACAGTCGCCGCACTAAAAGCTATCTGAAGAGAAAGCTACTGCCCGAATTTGACGAAGAGGCCATAGAGCCATCGCATTCAAAAAACAAGAAAGCCACACGGTCGGATAGACGACCCCATAGCCAGCATAAGCCGGCACGCGACCCACTTACGGATTTGCATCAAAAAGATGGCCCGGCCAGGTCCATTTATGGGCCAAGAAAGCAAGCTCTCGTAAGCAATGCAATAAAACCATCATCAGAATCCGGTACACCCAAATACAGGGGCGCCGCCCATACCCTATGCTTCACCGATGAGGTCCTAGATTATGAATTTCCAGCAGGATTCAAACCCGTAAACATAGAGGCATATGATGGAACAACAGACCCTCGAGTCTGGATAGAGGATTATATCCTCCATATACATATGGCTAGAGGAGATGATCTCCACGCCATCAAATATTTACCACTAAAGCTCAAAGGACCAGCTCGGTATTGGCTCAAAAGCCTCCCTGAAAACACAATTGGAAGTTGGGAAGAGCTCGAGGACGCTTTCTGAGCAAATTTTCAAGGGACTTATGTCCGTCCTCCGGATGCTGACGACCTCAGTCACATAACACAACAGCCCGGAGAGTCAGCTCGGCAATTCTGGAATAGATTCCTCACTAAAAAGAATCAGATAGTCGTTTGTCCGGACGCCGAGGCATTAGCAGCTTTCAGGCATAACGTCCAAGACGAATGTCTCGCCAGACACCTTGGCCAAGAGAAGCCAAGAACAATGGCCGCACTAACAAGCCCCATGACCCGCTTTTGTGCAGGAGAGGACAGCTGGTTGGCAAGACGCAGCCCCAGCGACCCAAGTACATCCGAAACTAGGGATGGAAATGGAAAACCGCGACGCAACAAGGACCGTCGCCGGACTAAGGAAAAAAGTCCGAAGAGCATGGAAATCAACGCCGGATTCAAAAGCTCACGACAGAATCAGAGAAAGCCGCCCCTCCAGGAGAACAGGGATGATCCATCCAACTTAAACAAAATCCTGGACAGGACATGTCAAATACACAGTACTCCCGGGAGGCCTGCTAACCATACCCACAGAGATTGTTGGGTTTTCAAACAATCCGGCAGACTCAACGCCGAACACAAGGGGCTCGAAACACCAAGTGAGGACGAAGACGAACCCCAAAAGCAGAGCACCAGGAAACAAATGAACTTCCCACAAGAAGTTGTCGGTGTTCTGGGAACGGGCGTCCCCAGACTTGCCTGCCTGCGGCCTGCGGCGTGGCTCAAATGGGGGCCCAGCGTGGCCCATCTTCATCACCACATGGCTCAAGACCCTCGCGAGGGGCCAAGCCTCGCGAGGCGGACGACATGACGCTTCCTCAAGCACGGCCTCCTCAGGCTGGCTCGCGAGGAGGCGGAGAGATCAAGGCGGGTACCTCACGAGGTGCCCATGACGCAAGCCATGACGACCAAGGGTGCCAGGCAGGCGCCAGCCTGCGCAGCGTCTCACTTTCCTCTTTGGTGCAAAGGGGGCAAGCGCAGGCGAGAGGATCAAGCAAAGGCACCCATTTCGGTGCAACGAGACCGAGACCAGCCCAACGGTGGGAAGGAGGTCACCATGGAGCCCAGGACGGCATCACCATAGGGCCTTTGGCAGGCGAAGACCAACTTTAGTCAGGATAAGTGTACCAGATGTTCCGCTTCGAATTGGCCAATTGTTGGCGCCCTTCCCGCTCAATATTTGGGAAGAGGCCCAGGGCCTTTGCCTATCAATGGGACTAGCCACCCCCAGAGTAGAGGCAGCCAAGAAAGAGGCATCCAGAGAGAGAGAGAAAAGGGCGATTGGACTCCTCCAACAGTTCATCCCCAAGCCAAGAACTGACCCTAGCGAGGCTGTTCTGCCTTGTACTGTTCTTCATCATCAGCCCAAGAGGCAATCCACCCACCACAAACTAGAGTAGGGTATTACACCACAACGGTGGCCCGAACTAGTATAAACTCTGTGTCTCTTGTGTTGTTCTTGCAGTAGTTAGATCCTTACAAGACGGAGAGGTAGAGGGCATGATCTCCGCGCGCACCCCAGAGTTCGAACTTTAAGGGTCTGCCGGAACCCGAGATCCGACATTTGGCGCGCCAGGTAGGGGTGCGCCGGAATGTGCCTTTAACCGCTCCGTCCTCCCCCGGCTGCCGCATCCATGTACGGCGCACGTCGAGCTCGTGTCACGCCAGCGGCCCTTGCTGGCGGACGTCCCCGTCGTTCCCCGTCGCCCGCCGTCAACACCGCCACCGGCCAGGCGGGAGGCGAGCATCAAGCACCACCCCTGCATCTGCCTAAGCGACAGGGCGGCTGCACCACGACGTCGACGCTCCCGGTTGTTGCGGCCCTCCTGGGCGGCTCGCAAGCGCCACCCACGAGCCGCCACGTCAAGCCATTTGCCAGCCAGATCGGCGCTGTTTCCGCGCGGCAGGGGGCTCCCCCGGACCAGGCGGCGCGCAAGGTTGGTCTGACCTTCAGCTTGGAGGACCACCCCGCTAACTTGGCCGGCTCGGGCGCACTCCCCATGTTATGCACCCCCACCATCTGCCAGTTGGCCGTCACCAGAACCCTCGTCGATGGCGGCGCGGGCCTCAGCGTGCTTTCGGTCGAGACCTTCAACCTCCTCTGCATACCCCGGGAGCGGCTGCAACCCAGCCGATCCTTCTCGGGCGTTGAGGGCGGGTCATCCGATTCCTTGGGACAAATGCGGCTCCCGGTAACCTTCGGCACCTACGACAACTTCCGCACGGAGATGGTCGACTTCGACATCGCCCCCATCGGCCTCCCTTACAACTCCATCCTCGGCTACCCGGCACTGGCTTAGTTCATGCCCGCCACGCACCCGGCGTACAACCTCATGAAGATGCCCGGGAGCAACGGTACCCTCACCGTGCACGGAGACACCGGGGACGCCCTGCGAGTACTCAAGCTCTCCTTCAAGACGGAGGCATCGGCATAGCCCGTCGACGCGGGGACCCCTAAGCCCAAGGGGGCTGCGCCCACCAAGAAGAAGCAGTTGTTCACCCAGGACAAAGCAGAAACCAAGCAGATACCCGTCGACGAGGACGGGTCCTCCAGCGCCACTTTCCGCATTGGCGCCAACCTGGGGCCTGAGCAGGAAGAGGCCCTGGTCAAGTTCCTGCGTGCAAACAAGAAAGTGTTTGCTTGGGAGCCCGATCAGTTGGCAGGGATCCCCAGGGACGTCATTGAGCACCACCTCAACGTGTGCCCAAATGTGCGCCCCGTGAAGCAGAAGGCTAGGCGGCAGTCCGCAGAGAAGCAGGTCTTCATCGTCCAAGAGACCCGCAAGTTAGAAGCCGCTGGAGTCATTCGCGAGGTCCGGTACCCAGATTGGTTGGCCAACCCTGTCGTTGTGCCCAAGAAAGGGGGGAAGGAACGCATGTGTGTCGACTTCACCAACCTCAACAAGGCATGCCCGCAAGATCCGTTCCCGCTCCCTCGCATCGACCAGATCGTCGATTCCACCGCCGAGTGCGACCTGCTGTGCTTTTTGGACGCCTTCTCCGGATATCACCAGATCAAGATGGCGATAGAAGACGTTGAGAAGACCGCCTTCTTGACCCTGTGCGGGGTATACTGCTATACATGCATGCCATTTGGACTGCGCAACGCAGGGGCAACTTTTGAGCGGCTGATGCACATCACCTTGGGCCCGCAGGTCGGGAAGAATGTTGAAGCGTACGTTGATGACATTGTGGTGAAGTCTCGAGAGGCCAGGACCCTTATACAAGACCTGGAGGAGACCTTCGCGAGCCTCGACGCAGTCAACCTGCGGCTCAACCCGGAGAAATGTGTGTTTGGCGTTCCCTCGGGCAAGCTTTTGGGATTCCTCGTATGTCACCATGGCATCGAGGCCAACCCAGAGAAGGTCAAGGCGGTCGAGGACATGAGTCCGCCAAAGACCCTCAGAGAAATGCAGAAGCTCACTGGGCGTGTGACCGCACTAGGGCGCTTCATCTCCAAATTGGGGGAACGAGCGCTTCCTTTCTTTCAGCTGATGAAGAAAAAGGGGCCCTTTCAATGGACTGGAGAGGCAGATAAGGGGTTTCGGGATCTTAAGAGGTACCTAACCAGTCCCCCAGTCATGGTGGCTCCGCGTCCTCAAGAGCCCCTGCTGCTCTACCTCGCTGCCACCCCCTACTCCGCCAGCGCGGCCTTGGTGGCGGTTAGGGAGGAGCGCCAGGTCAAGACCGCAGCGGCAGCCCGAGGCAAGGCGAAAAGGGAACAAGGAAAGCCCGAGGAAGCCAAAACCGCAGATGAGGAGGATCAACCGCCGAAGAACGCACCAGAGACAGGAGAGGCTGCACGCCCGGATGGTCCACCTCCCGAGGTCACGTTGTCCTGTGAGGTGCCCTCACCTCCTGAGGGCGCCGCGACCCAAGATGCTCTCAGCCTTGTTGAGCACCCGGTCTACTTTGTTAGCACGGTGTTACGGGACGCGAGGGCATGATACCCGATGCCTCAGAAGCTCATCCTCGCGCTGCTAGTGGCCTCGCAAGCTACGTCACTACTTCCAAGCTCACCCGATCAAAGTCGTCTCATCGTACCCCCTGGAGAGGGTGCTCAGGAGCCCTAACTCGGCCGGAATGGTCGCTGAATGGAACATAGAGTTGCAGGCGTTTCAGCTCGAGTTCAGCACAACTAGGGTCATCAAAGGAGCCGCATTGGCGGATTTCGTGGCGGAATGGACAGAGGCGCCAGGCCTCAAGGACAACGAGGATCGTTCCCTCTCCCCAGGGAGCGTGGCGCCAGAAGGCTGGGTCATGTACTTCGACGGGGCATTCTCCAGGCACGGCGCGGGGGCTGGTGCGGTGCTGATATCACCCACTCAGGATAAGCTTTACTATGCAGTGCAGCTCTGTTTCCAGCAAGGAGAAAAGGTCTCCAACAACATAGCAGAATATGAGGGACTGATAGCCGGGTTGAAGGCCTTAGCGGCCCTTGGAGTGAAGCGCCTCACCGTCAAAGGCGACTCGCAGCTCCTAGTCAACTTCTCCAATAAGGTGTACGAGCCGAAGGACGAGCATATGGGGGCCTACCTGGCGGAGGTCCGCAGGATTGAAAAGCAGTTCTGGGGGCTGGAGCTGAAGCACGTGCCCCGTGGCACCAACCAGGAAGCCGACGACATAGCCGGGCGGGCGTCCAGGCGGCTGCCGCAGGAGCCTGGTGTCTTCGAAGAGTGGCTCTTCAAGCCTTCAGCGCAGCCAACGCTATCAAGCACGGCTCAGCCTCAAGAGGAGCTCCCTCAGCCGCCAGCCTCGGGAGCCCCGGCCTGCGAACCGCCCTCAGGAGCACGCTTGCTCCTGACGATGGAACCTCAGGTGGAATGCTGGATCACAGAGCTCCGGAATTACCTGACACATGGGGCCCTGCCAGAGAAGGAGGAGGAAGCAGAACGTGTGGCGCGGCAGGCCACGGCATACTGCATCAGAGACGGAGAACTCTACCGGAAGCGACCCAACGACATATCTCTGTGCTGCATCTCCAGGGAGCAAGGAAGGGAACTACTGGGGGACATACACGGCGGAGACTGCGGACACCACTCATCATCACGGACCCTTGTCGGCAAAGCATTCCGTAGTGGGTTCTATTGGCCCACCGCACTCAACGACGCAATCGAATTAGTAAAGGCTTGTGAGGCCTGCCAGTTCCATTCCAAGCAGATCCATCAACCAGCGGGGAGCCTGCATACCATACCCCTCTCGTGGCCATTCACAGTTTGGGGGTTGGATATTCTGGGCCCGTTCCCTCGGGCGCCAGGGGGCTACCGTTACCTCTACGTCGCCATTGACAAGTTCACCAAGTGGGCAGAGGTGGAGGCTGTCCGTAGCATCCCCGCGGGCTCCGCGGTCAAGTTCATCAGGGGTATCGTGAGCCGGTTCGGGGTGCCGAACCGCATCATCACGGACAACGGTTCGCAGTTCACCAGTAATCTCTTCAAAATATAGTGTGCTAACCTTGGAACGCAGATATGCTACGCTTCGGTGGCACACCCGCGAAGCAATGGGCAAGCCGAATGAGCCAACGCGGAGGTCCTGAGAGGCCTCAAGACCAGAACGTTCAAGAAGAAGCTGGAGGCCTGCGGCAGGGGTTGGTACGACGAGCTCCAATCCGTGCTGTGGTCCATCCGCACAACCGCGACCAAACCAACCAGGGAAACCCCGTTCTTCCTGGTCTATGGAGCCGATGAAGTCCTTCCTCACGAGGTCAGGCGTCGCTCCGCGTGGGTCATGGCGTTCGACGAGGCGTTGCAGGACGCCATGCGGGGGATGGACCTCGTGCTGGGGGAGGAAAACCGCCGGGAAGCCGCGCTGCGAGCGGCAAGGTACCAACAGGCGCTACGACGATATCACTGCCGCAACATCCGCCCTAGGACCCTCGAGGTAGGACACCTCGTACTCAGGCGGGTCCTCTCCAGGGAAGGGCTACACAAGCTCTCCCCCATGTGGGAGGGCCCGTTCAAGGTTGTTCATGTTTCCAGGCCTGGCTCCGTGCACTTGAAAACTCAAGAGGGGGAGTCGATCCAGAACGCGTGGAACATCCAGCACCTTCGGAGGTTCTACCCCTAAAAGGCCCAGAGCCTGTGAAGAAGGCGAACGCCTGTGAAGATCGTCTCTTTTTGGAAAAGGCCCAGAGCCTATGAAGAAGGCGAACGCCTGTGAAGATCGTCTCTTTTTGGAAAAGGCCCAGAGCCTGTGAAGAAGGCGAACGCCTGTGAAGATCGTCTCTTTTCGGAAAAGGTCCAGAGCCTGTGAAGAAAGTGTCAGCGTTCTGGGAACGGGGGTCCCCAGACTTGCCTGCCTGCGGCCTGCGGCGTGGCTCGAGTGGGGGCCCAACGTGGCCCATCTTCATCAACAGGAAGCTCAAGACCCTCGCGAGGGGCCAAGCCTCGCGAGGCGGATGACACGGAGCTTCCTCCAGCACGTTCTCCTTAGGTTGTCTCGCGAGGAGGCGGAGAGATCAAGGTGGGGTACCTCACGAGGTGCCCATGACGCAAGCCATGACGGCCAGAGGTGCCAGGCGGGCGCTAGGCCGCGCAGTGTCCTCCGTTTCCTCTTTGGTGCCAAGGGGGAAAGCGCAGGCGAGAGGATCAAGCAAATTCACCCATTTCGGTGCAACGAGACCAAGACCAACTCCACGACAAGGAGGAAGTCACTGTGGAGCCCAAGCCGGCGTCATCACCAGAACCTTTGGCAGGGGAAGACCAACTTTAGTCAGGATAAGTGTACCCGATGTTCCCCTTCAAATCGGCCAATTGTTGGCGCCCTTCCCGCTCAATATTTGGGAAGAGGCCCAGGGCCTTTTCCTATAAATAGGACTAGCCACCCCCAGGGTAGGGGGATCCAGAACCCAATCTGATTTAGGACCTAGAGCAAGTAGAGAGAGAGAGAGAGAGAGAGAGAGGGAGAAGGGCGATCGAACTTCCCCTAGCAGTTCATCCCCTAACCAAGAACAGACCCTCGCGAGGTCGTTCTTCCTTGTACTGTTCTTCCTCATCAGCCCACGAGGCAATCCACCCACCACAAACTAGAGTAGGGTATTACACCACAAAGGTGGCCCGAACTAGTATAAATCTTGTGTCTCTTGTGTTGTTCTTGAAGTAGTTTAGATCCTACAAGACAGAAAGGTGGAGGGCTCGATCTCCGCGCGCACCCCAGAGTTTGAACCTTAAGGGTCTGCCGGAACCCGTCATCCGACATTTGGCGCGCCAGGTAGGGGTGCGCCGGAATCTGCCTTCCGCCGCTCCGCCCCCTCCAACAGTCGCATCCATGTGCGGCGCACGTCGAGCTCGTGCCACGCCAGCGGCCCTCGCTGGCGGACGTCCTCGCCATTCCCCGCCGTTCGCTGTCAACACCGCCACCGGCCCGGCGGAAGGCGAGCGACAAGCACCACCCCGGCACCTGCCTATGCGACCGGGCTGCCGCACAGCAACGTCGACGCTCCCGGTCGTCGCGGCCCTCCTAGGCGGATCGCAGGCGCCAGCAACGAGCCACCACGTCAAGCCGTTTGCCCGCCAGATCGGCGTCATTTCCGCACGGCAGGGGCTCCCACGGACTGGGCGGCGCGCGAGGTTGGCCTGACCTTCAGCTCGGAAGACCACCCAGCTAACTTGGCCAGCTCGGGCGCGCTCCCCCTGTTGTGCACCCCCACCATCTGCCAGGTGGCCGTCACCAGAACCCTCGTCGATGGCGGCGCGGGCCTCAGCGTACTTTCGGTCGAGACCTTCAACCTCCTCCGCATACCCCGGGAGCGGCTGCAGCCCAGCCAACCCTTCTCAGGTGTCGGGGGCGGGTCGTCCGACTCCTTGGGACAGATCCGGCTCCCGGTGACCTTCGGCACCTACGATAACTTCCACACGGAGATGGTCGATTTCGACATCGCCCCCATCGGTCTCCCTTACAACGCCATCCTCGGCTACCCGGCACTGGCTCAGTTCATGGCCGCCACGCACCCGGCGTACAACCTCATGAAGATGCCCGGGAGCAACGGTACTCTTACCGTGCATGGTGACACCATGGACGCCCTGCGAGTACTCAAGCTCGCCTTCAAGACGGCGGCATCGGCGCAGCCCGCCAACGCGGGGACTCCTGAGCCCAAGGGGGCTGTGCCTACCAAGAAGAAGCAGTTGTTCACCCAGGACAAGGCAGAAACCAAGTAGATACCCGTTGACGAGGACGGGTCCTCCAGCGCCACTTTCACCATTGGCGCCAACCTGGGGCCTGAGCAGGAGGGGGCCCTGCTCAAGTTCCTGCGCGCAAACAAGAAAGTGTTTGCTTGGGAGCCCGATCAATTGGTATGGATCCCCAGGGACGTCATTGAACACCACCTCAACGTATGCCCAAATGCGCGCCCCATGAAGGAGAAGGCCAGGCGGCAGTCCGCAGAGAAGCAGGCCTTCATCGTTAAAGACACCCGCAAGTTGGAAGCCGCTTCGCGAGGTCCGGTACCCAGCTTGGTTAGCCAACCCAGTCGTTGTACCCAAGAAAGGGGGTAAGGAACGCATGTGTGTCGACTTCACCAACCTCAACAAAACATGCCCGCAAGATCCGTTTCCGCTCCCTCGCATTGACCAGATCGTCGATTCCACCGCCGAATGCGACCTGCTGTGCTTTTTGGATGCCTTCTCAGGATATCACCAGATCAAGATGGCGATAGAAGACGTTGAGAAGACCGCCTTCTTGACCCCGTGCGGGGTATACTGCTACACATGCATGCCGTTTGGACTACGCAACGCAGGAGCAACCTTTCAGCGGCTGATGCACATCACCTTGGGCCCGTAGCTCGGGAAGAATGTTGAAGCATACGTCGATGACATCGTGGTGAAATCTCGAGAGGCCAGGACCCTGATACAAGACCTGGAGGAGACCTTCGCGAGCCTCGACGCAGTGAACCTGCGGCTCAACCCGGAGAAATGTGTGTTTGGCGTTCCCTCGGGCAAGCTCTTGGGATTCCTCGTGTCTCACCGTGGCATCGAAGCCAACCCCGAGAAGGTCAAGGCGGTCGAGGACATGAGTCCGGCAAAGACCCTCAGAGAAATGCAGAAGCTCACTGGGCGTGTGACCGCGCTAGGGCGCTTCATCTCCAAGTTGGGGGAACGAGCGCTGCCTTTCTTTCAGCTTATGAAGAAAAAGGGGCCCTTTGAATGGACTGAAGAGGCAGATAAGGCGTTTCAAGATCTCAAGAGGTACCTAACCAGTCCCCCAGTCATGGTGGCTCCGCGCCCTCAGGAGCCTCTGCTGCTTTACCTCGCCGCCACTCCCTACTCTGCCAGCGCAGCACTGGTGGCGGTTAGGGAGGAGCACCAGTCCAAGGCCACAGCGGCGGCCCAAGGTCGGACAAGACGGGAATAGGGAAAGCTCGAGAAAGCTGAAGCTACAGATGAAGAGACTCAGCCGCCGAGGGACGCACGAGAGACAGGAGAGGCAGCATGCCCAGACGGTCCACCTCCCGAGGCCACAACATCTCGCGACGTGCCCTCACCTACCGAGGGCGCCACGACCCAAGCTGCCCACAGCCTTGTTGAGCACCCGGTCTACTTCGTTAGCACCGTGCTGCGGGACGCGAGGGCCCGATATCCAATGCCCCAGAAGCTCCTCCTCGCGCTGCTGGTGGCCTCGCGCAAGCTGCGGCATTACTTTCAAGCTCACCCGATCAAGGTCGTCTCATCGTACCCCCTGGAGAGGGTGCTCAGGAGCCCTAACTCAGCCGGAAGGGTCGGTGAGTGGAACATAGAGTTGCAAGCGTTTCAGCTCGAGTTCAGCACAACTAGGGTCATCAAAGGAGCCGCGTTGGCGGATTTCGTGGTGGAATGGACAGAGGCGCCGGGCCTCAAGGATGACGAGGATCGCTCCCTCTCCCCAGGGAGCGAGGCGCCAGAAGGCTGGGTCATGTACTTCGACGGGGCATTCTCCAGGCACGGCGCGGGAGCTGGTGCTGTGCTGATATCACCCACTCAGGATAAACTTTGCTATGAAGTACAACTCTGTTTCCAGCAAGGAGAAAAGGTCTCCAACAACATAGCAGAATATGAGGGACTGATAGCAGGGTTGAAGGCCGCAGCGGCCCTGGGAGTGAAGCGCCTCACCGTCAAGGGCGACTCGCAGCTCCTAGTCAACTGCTCCAACAAGGTGTACGAGCCGAAGGACGAGCATATAGAGGCCTACCTAGCAGAGGTCCGCAGGATGGAAAAGCAGTTCTGGGGGCTGGAGCTGAAGCACGTGCCCCGTGGCACCAACCAGGAAGCTGACGACATAGCCGGACGGGCGTCCAGGCGGCTGCTGCAGAAGCCCGGCGTCTTCGAAGAGCGGCTCTTCAAGCCTTCGGCGCAGCCAACACTATCAAGCACAGCTCAGCCTCGTGAGGAGCTCCCTCAGCCGCCAGCCTCGGGAGCCCCGGCCTACGGGCCGACCTCAGGAGCACGTTTGCTCCTGACGATGGAACCTCAGGAGGAACGCTGGATCACTGAGCTCCGGAGTTACCTGATACATGGAACCCTGCCAGAGAAGGAGGAGGAAGCGGAACGTGTAACGCGGCAGGCCACGACATACTGCATCAGAGACGGAGAGCTCTACCGGAAGCGACCCAACGACGTATCTCTGCGCTGCATCTCCAGGGAGCAAGGAAGGGAACTACTGGGGGACATACACGGCGGAGACTGCGGACACCACTCGTCATCACGAACCCTCGTCGGCAAAGCCTTCCGTAGTGGGTTCTATTGGCCCACCGCGCTCAACGACGCAATCGAATTGGTGAAGGCTTGTGAGGCCTGCCAGTTCCATTCCAAGCAGATCCATCAGCCGGCGGGGAGCCTGCAGACTATACCCCTCTCGTGGCCATTCGCGGTTTGGGGGTTGGATATTCTGGGCCCATTCCCTCGGGCTCCAGGGGGCTACCGTTACCTCTACGTCGCCATTGACAAGTTCACCAAGTGGGCAGAGGTAGAGGTTGTCCGTACCATCCCCGCAGACTCCACGGTCAAGTTCATCAGGAGCATCGTGAGCTGGTTCGGGGTGCCGAACCGCATCATCACAGACAACGGTTCGCAGTTCACCAGTAACCTATTCAAAACATACTGTGCTAACCTTGGAACGCAGATATGCTACGCTTCGGTGGTGCACCCGTGAAGCAATGGGCAAGCCGAACGAGCCAACGTGGAGGTCCTGAGAGGCCTCAAGACCAGAACGTTCAAGAAGAAGCTGGAGGCCTGCGGCAGGGGTTGGTACGATGAGCTCCAATCCGTGTTGTGGTCCATCCGCACGACCGCGACCAAACCAACCGGGGAGACGCCGTTCTTCCTAGTCAACGGAGCTGAAGCAGTCCTTCCTCACGAGGCCAGGCGTCGCTCCGCGCGGGTCCTGGCGTTTGACGAGGCGCAGCAGGACGCCATGCGGGGGATGGACCTCGTGTTGGGGGAGGAACGCCGCCGGGAGGGCGCGCTGCAAGCGGCAAGGTACCAACAGGCGCTACGACGATATCACTGCCGCAACATCCGCCCCAGGACCCTCGAGGTAGGAGACCTCGTACTCAGGCAGGTCCTCTCTAGGGAAGGGCTACACAAGCTCTCTCCCATGTGGGAGGGCCCGTTCAAAGTTGTTCATGTTTCCAGGCCAGGCTCCGTGCGCTTGGAGACTCAAGAGGGGGAGCCGATCCAGAACGCGTGGAACATCCAGCACCTCAGGAGGTTTTACCCCTAAAAGGCCTAGAGCCTGTGAAGAAGGCGAATGCCTGTGAAGATCATCTCTTTTTGGAAAAGGCCCTGAGCTTGTGAAGAAGGGGAACGCCTATGAAGATCATCTCTTTTTGGAAAAGGCCCTGAGCCTGTGAAGAAGACGAACGCCTGTGAAGATCATCTCTTTTTGGAAAAGGCCCTGAGCCTGTGAAGAAGGCGAACGCCTGTGAAGATCATCTCTTTTTGGAAAAGGCCCTGAGCATGTGAAGAAGGCGAACGCCTGTGAAGGTCATCTCTTTTTGGAAAAGGCCCTGAGCCTGTGAAGAAAGCGAATGCCTGTGAAGATCATCTCTGTTTGGAAAAGGCCCTGAGCCTGTGAAGAAGGCGAACGCCTGTGAAGATCATCTTTTTGGAAAAGGCCCTGAGCCTGTGAAGAAGGCGAACGCCTGTGAAGCTCATTACCTCTAAGGAGAAAGGCCCGGAGCGTGTGAAGCTCGCCGCCCCGTGACACTCTCACGTAATAATGAGTGGGGTTGTACACGCCTCGGAGTCTCAGGAGCGCCGGCCTCAGGCCCTGGGGCTCCCTCCCGCCCAGTGGCAGCACTTAGCTCCGCGCTGGTGAGAAGACGTTGAAGACTAGACTAGGTGCCGGACGCGGCTTTTTCATCTGCTTTCCGCATTTGACGTGTTTTATTTGCATTCGAAGTCTTATCGAAGCTATCGCCGTTGTTGATTTGTGGTTTGTCGATTTTCGCTCCTCGTCTTGATTTTCTCCCATAAAGGCCTCGCGAGGGATGGGGCTCGAACGCCCTCGCGAGCGTTTTTGCTCTAGCCATTTAAAGGTCTCACGGCCCAGGCTCTCTACAGGAGCACCCCACTGGTCCGTGCCCCTCGGGCACCGCGACATACACACAGGGCCTGGGTCGGTCGCCCCCGGCTGGGGCCGCAAACTACCTACACAAGGTCAAATAATTGTGAAACACGACAACAAAATTAAGGTAACGGCCACAACGGCAATAATTCCTAAACACGCCCCCACAGGGCTCCACGCAGTTGTCTTATCTTACACAAGAAGCAAAAGGAAAAGGAAAGGGCGAGCCCGGCACGGCCCGCCTTGCACCAGTCTACGGAGGCGACATTAGATGCCTCCGGAGCTCAGGCGGACTCCCTCTCGCGCTTCACCGGAGCGCGATGGAGGCGAGGGGGCTGGCTGCGGCCGCCGCTGGAGGAGTCGCCTGAAGGGGAGTAGGCGAAGCTTGGGGAGCCACGAGCGCCGCCGGCAGAGCGAGCGCTGTCCCCTTCGTCGTCATCCTCGGGGCAGCATCCCGCGCGGCGACCGTCTTCCCCAAACAATCTCACGTAGAGGGTGATGTCGCCGTCGAACTTGAAGTGCAGGGTGCACCGCTGGCCCAGGCCGCGCGCGGGGGCAAACGCCTGCCAGCCGCGGGTCAGGGCCCCGTTCCCAGAAGGGGAAACCTCGAGCGAGACCCAAGAGGCCCTACTGCAGCAGCCGTCGGCCTGTAGCCAGAAGCCGCAACGGGCGCCGGCCGGCAGCTCGCTGATGAAGAAGCGAGGGAGCTGGAGCCAGGTGCTGGCCGGGTCCGCCAACAACACGACGAACTCCGGCAGCACCTCCGCCGAGCGAAAGCGCGGCCTGGGAGGCCGCGCAGCCACAGCCTGCCTCTCCATGGCGGCCGAGCGCTCGCCACCGCGCAGAGAACCACCCCTGTGTCCGCGGGGAGCCATAGCGGGGACCACGAGATGCTTGCGGGGACGGCCCCGGCCACGCTTGGCCGGAGGGGAGTCGGGCCCCGCCCGACTAGCCTTCCCCTTCTCCGCAGCTAAGAACCTCTTCGGGGCCATGCGAACGGCGGCGGCGAAGGAGAGGAGGAGGAAGAGAAGCGGGAAGGGAAGGACTGGCAGAGCTTGTGCGGACTCGCACTTATAGCCGGAAGAGGCCAACCGCCAAGAACCACAATCGCAGGTAATAATGACCCGTATCTATGCATGCAGGGACTAGTCAAGTCACGCGGTTGCCGAGGCATCATGGGGAAGTGGAGACGCCCACGTCCTGTCAAACCGCCATGCGGCGCCCAAGGCCGCAGGCTGTTAGGGCCCGCGGCGCTTTGCCTTTGCCCTTTCGCCTCTCGGCACGGCCAAGTCCGTGCGCACCTCGTGCCCGGGGGCTACTGTCGGCGTTCTGGGAATGGGGGTCCCCAGACTTGCCTGCCTGCGACCTGCGGCGTGGCTCGAGTGGGGGCCCAACGTGGCCCATCTTCATCAACATGAGGCTCAAGACCCTCGCGAGGGGCCAAGCCTCGCGAGGCGGACGACATGGAGCTTCCTCCAGCACGGCCTCCTTAGGTTGGCTCGCGAGGAGGCGGAGAGATCAAGGTGGGGTACCTCACGAGGTGCCCATGACGCAAGCCATGACGACCAGAGGTGCCAGGCGGGCGCCAGGCCGCGCAGTGTCCTCCCTTTCCTCTTTGGTGCAAAGGGGGCAAGCGCAGGCGAGAGGATCAAGCAAAGGCACCCATTTCGGTGCAACGAGACCAAGACCAACTCCACAACAAGGAGGAAGTCACTATGGAGCCCAAGCCGGCGTCATCACCAGAACCTTTGGCAGGGGAAGACCAACTTTAGTCAGGATAAGTGTACCCGAAGTTCCCCTTCAAATCGGCCAATTGTTGGCGCCCTTCCCGCTCAATATTTGGGAAGAGGCCCAGGGCCTTTGCCTATAAATAGGACTAGTCACCCCCAGGGTAGGGGGATCCAGAACCCAATCTGATTCAGGACCTAGAGCAAGTAGAGAGAGAGATAGGGAGAAGGGCGATCAAACTTCCCCTAGCAGTTCATCCCCTAACCAAGAACAGTCCCTCGCGAGGTCGTTCTTCCTTGTACTGTTCTTCCTCATCAGCCCATGAGGCAATCCAGCCACCACAAACTAGAGTAGGGTATTACACCACAACGGTGGCCCGATCTAGTATAAATCTTGTGTCTCTTGTGTTGTTCTTGTAGTAGTTTAGATCCTACGAGACAGGAAGGTGGAGGGCTTGATCTCCGCGCGCACCCCAGAGTTCGAACCTCAAAGGTCTGCCGGAACCCGTGATCCGACAGAAAGGCCCAGAGCCTGTGAAGAAGGCGAACGCCTGTGAAGATCGTCTCTTTTTGGAAAAGGCCCAGAGCCTGTGAAGAAGGCGAATGCCTGTGAAGCTTATTACCTCTAAGGGAAAAGGCCCAGAGCCTGTGAAGAAGGCGAATGCCTGTGAAGCTTATTACCTCTAAGGGAAAAGGCCCAGAGCCTGTGAAGAAGGCGAATGCCTGTGAAGCCTATTACCTCTAAGGAGAAAGGCCCGGAGCCTGTGAAGAAGGCCAATGCCTGTGAAGCTCGCCGCCCCGTGACACTCTCACATAATAATGAGTGGGGCTGTACACGCCCCGGAGTCTCAGGAGCGCCGGCCTCAGGCCCTGGGGCTCCCTCCCACGCCCAGTGGCAGCACTTAGCTCCGTGCTGGTGAGAAGACGCCAAAGACTAGACTAGGTGCCGGACGCGGCTTTTTCATTTGCTTTCCGCATTTGACGTGTTTTACTTGCATCTGAAGTCTTATCGAAACTATCACCGTTGTTGATTTGTGGTTTGTCGATTTTCGCTCCTCGTTTTGATTTTCTCTCATGAAAGGCCTCGCGAGGGATGGGACTCGAACGCCCTCGCGAGCGTTTCTGCTCTAGCCGCTTAAAGGTTTCACGGCCCGGGCTCTCTACAGGAGCACCTCTCTGGTCCGTGACCCTCGGGCACCGCGACATGCACACAGGGAATGGGTCGGTCACCCCCTGGTTGGGGCCGCAAACTACCTACGCGAGGGCAAATAGTTGAGAAGCGCAACAACAAAATCAAGGTAATGGCTACAACGGCAATGATTCTCAACACGCCCCCACGGGGCTCCATGCAGCTGTCTTATCTTACACAGGGAGCAAAAGGAAAAGGAAAGGGCGAGACCGGCGCGGCCCGCCTCACATCAGCCTGCAGAGGCGACACCGGATGCCTCCGGAGCTCAGGCGGACTCCCTCTCGCACTTCACCGGGGCGCGGCGACGGGCGGATGAACAGCCACGCCCCAAGCAAGCGCGGCGGCGAGGTGGCTAGCTGCGGCCAACGCTGGAGGAGCCGCCGAAAGAAGAGTTGTTGGAGCTTGGGGAGCATCGGGCGCCGCCATCAGAGTGGGCGCTGTCTCCTCCATCGTCGTCGGAGCGAGGCCCCTGGCCGCGGTCGTCGTCCTCGGGGCAGCATCCTGCGCGGCGACCATCTTCCCCAAACACCCTCACATAGAGGGTGCTGTCACCGTCGAACTTGAAGTGCAGGGTGAACCGCTGGCCCAGGCCGCGCGCGCGGGCAAACGTTTGCCAGCCGCGGGTCAGGGCCCCATTCCCAGAAGAGGAGACCTCGAGCGAAACCCAGGAGGCCCTACTGCAGCAGCCGTCAGCCTGGAGCCAGAAGCCGCACTGGGCGCTGGTCGGCAACTCGCTGATGAAGAAGCGAGGGAGCTGGAGCCAGGTGTTGGTCGGGTCCACCGACCACACGACGAACTCCGGCAGCACCTCTGCCGAGCGAAAGCGCGGCCTGGGAGGCCGCGCAACCATAGACTGCCTCCCCTTGGCAGCCGAGCGCTCACCACCACGCGGAGAACCACCCCTGTTCCCACGAGCAGCCACAGCGGGGACAGCAGGATGCTTGCGGGGACGAACCGGGCCGCGCTTGGCCGGAGGGGAGTCGGGCCCCGCCCGACTAGCCTTCCCCTTCTCTGCGGCTGAGAGCCTCTTTGGAGCCATGCGAGCGGTGGCGGCGAAGGAGAGGAAGAAGAAGAGAAGCGGGAAGGGGTGGACTGGCGGAGCTTGTGCGGCCTCGCACTTATAGCCGGAAGAGGCCAACCGTCGAGCACCACGATCGCAGGTAATAATGACCCGTATCTACGCATGCAGGGACTAGTCAAGTCACGCAGTTGCCAAGGCGTCGTGGGGAAGCGGAGACGCCCACGTCCTGTCAAACCGCCACGCGGCGCCCAAGGCCGCAGGCTGTTAGGGCCCGCGGCGCTTCGCCCTTGCCCTTTCGCCTCTCGGCACGGCCAAGTCCATGCGCTCCTTGGGCCCGGGGGCTACTTTCGGCGTTCTGGGAACGGGAGTCCCCAGACTTGCCTGCCTGCGGCCTGCGGCGTGGCTCAAATGGGGGCCCAGCGTGTCCCATCTTCATCAGCACAAGGCTCAAGACCCTCGCGAGGGGCCAAGCCTCGCGAGGCGGACGACATGGCGCTTCCTCAAGCACGGCCTCCTCAGGCTGGCTCGCGAGGAGGCGGAGAGATCAAGGCGGTACCTCACGAGGTGCCCATGACACAAGCCATGACGACCAAGGGCGCCAGGCAGGCGCCAGCCTGCGCAGCGTCTCCCTTTCCTCTTTGGTGCAAAGGGGGCAAGCGCAGGTGAGAGGATCAAGCAAAGGCACCCATTTCGGTGCAACGAGACCGAGACCAGCCCAACGGTGGGAAGGAGGTCACCATGGAGCCCAGGACGGCGTCACCACAGGGCCTTTGGCATGCGAAGACCAACTTTAGTCAGGATAAGTGTACCAGATGTTCCCCTTCGAATTGGCCAATTGTTGGCGCCCTTCCCGCTCAATATTTGGGAAGAGGCCCAGGGCCTTTGCCTATAAATGGGATTAGCCACCCCCAGAGTAGAGGCATCCAAGAAAGAGGCATCCAGAGAGAGAGAAAAGGGCGATTGGACTCCTCCAACAGTTCATCCCTAGCCAAGAACTGACCCTCGCGAGGCTGTTCTTCCTTGTACTGTTCTTCATCATCAGCCCAAGAGGCAATCCACCCACCACAAACTAGAGTAGGGTATTACACCACAACGGTGGCCCGAACTAGTATAAACTCTGTGTCACTTGTGTTGTTCTTGCAGTAGTTAGATCCTTACGAGACGGAGAGGTAGAGGGCACGATCTCCGCGCGCACCCTAGAGTTCGAACCTTAAGGGTCTACCGGAACCCGAGATCCGACAGAAGTAAAGACAGTAAACTTACTTCACATAACGAAACGTGCGACGCGCATAAAGGTACGCACCAAACGACCTATCCCAAAGAGGTCCCGCCACTGGTTGTCAAAACCAATCATCTTCGATCAACGGGACTATTCTAGAAGTATCAGGAACGCATGATGGTCTGCCTTGGTACTCGATCCAATAATCGACGGACTCAAGTTTTCAAATGTTCTTATGGACGGCGGCAGTGGACTAAACCTGATATATCAGGAAACAATCCGTTGCATGGGGATAGACCCAACAAGAATCCGTCATAGCAAAACCTCCTTTCAAGGGGTAACGCCAGGCCCGGACACCCGATGCATGGGTTTCCTCCGGCTTGAAGTTACATTCGGCTACCCCGATAACTTCCATCGTGAAAAGCTAATTTTCCACGTCGTCCCATTCTCAAGTCGCTATCAAGCACTACTAGGACGCGAAGCTTTCGCCCGCTTTAACGCAATACCGCATTATGCATCTCTAACGCTTAAAATGCCCGGTCCACGAGGCATCATCTCTTTAAAGGGGAAGCATTGAGGTGCGCCTCCCACAAGCGGAGGACTATGCGGCCGCTTTAACAGCCCCACAGTAAAATGGCTTCACCGGCCAAAAAACTTCAGAATAGATCTTTAAAAGACCACGAGCACGGATATATGAGTTCGGTACAAAATTATCATTGATCCGGGCTTAGAGGCCATATACCTCCGCACTAGGGGCTCCGTACATATACAATAAGAGACAATAAAGCTCAATTTTTTATTTTACTTTATACTTTGTTTATTTTAAAATATTGTTCATCACGACCCATTTTCAACTCAGTTCCTCTCTTTTACAGATGAACGTCGTGCGGCGCCCGTCCAGGATACGGCACAACGGAGACACAGGCGCTGACGTGCAGTAGGGACCCGTCCCAAGGATTCTTTTTAGATTAAGACCCTACGTAAACCTTTTTTACTGTCTCTTGTTGCTACATATCCCCTGGTTTTCTCTGCCATAACCAAGGAGGAGGCTGGCGTCTTGGCATGTGGCCACGTCAGAATTTTTGCGCGTACCTGGACACTAGGGGCTTTTCAATAAGGAGTGATGTTTTGCCCGCACTTATAAAGACCGAACACCTTAGGGAGTGTTCGGCGTCGCGAGTTTTGGCATTATATGCATCAGCTCCGAATCATGTCTTTGGTCAAATGTTGGGTTGCCCGGCTCCTGAGTTCGGCTACCTTACGTTCCGCTCTATCGTCTAAGGTAGCACCAGGAGAACTACTGCGATTGTGCCCCGGTTATGACGGGCGAGCACCTCAGTAGAGAAAGCCGAAAACTGACTGTCATGATGTAGCGTGAGACTGGTCAGCCACTCGATGACCTACCGGAATCTATAGGATTCCTCCGCTTTAACGAAGGGCCGTTTCCCGGTCAGGCACATACGCGCCCCGAACTCGGCGAGCGCAGTCGCCACCAAGGGGCTACCTAAATAGTCCCCCTGTCAAGCTCCTGTGGCTAAGTGAAAGTGTTAAAGCATTATAGTCCGGTTTCCTGGCCCACTGCGCTATCACCTCCTTTGTAGGACCAAGACATTGGATTAAGTGTGAAAATGCGTCTTCTGCGAGCACCCCCGCACTATGTGCGTGGGGGGTGAAGCCAACGACTGCCATCTTTCAGATTTTGTATATATTTTAAAACGGCCGCACAGGAGGTGTTCCCAATACTTGAAAGCACAAGTATAAAAGGCTACTACAATTTATCAAAATATTGCTTTATAATTACATATGCTATCCTAACATAGCATCCTTCGAGCATTGCGTCTCTATTACACGAGCGCCCTCAAGGACTTCCTGAAAATAGTGCTCGGAGGGTAGTCGGCTTTTGTCCGAATCTCGGGACGCAACAACGGTGGTCTCCATCTCTGCCCAGTATGTCTTGACACGGGCAAGAGCCATCCGTGCGCCCTCTATGCATGCTGACCTCTTCATCACATTAATACGCGGCACCGCATCAAGGAATTGCTGCACCAAGCTGAAATAACTCTCCGGCTCCGATCTCCCCGGCCACAGATGACCCATGACGTACTTCATGGCAAGTGCGGACAACCTATTCAGTTCGGCCCATTGAGCCAGGCGATCGTCCACTACCAGTGGGCGTTCTGGATTGTGGAACTGCGACCAGAAAAGCTTTTCCACTATGCGATCTTTTAGATCGCGAAAGTGTTCGGTCGCATCAGCAGCACTTGCTGCCAAATCCAGATAGGTGTCCTCCACACTCCACATCCGGTCTAGCGGAGCAAACTTCGGATTGCAAAACTTCCTCCGCAGCATAAAGGGCTTTCCAGCCGCAATCTGTTCGGCCAGTCGCAGCCCCTCCTTCGCAGCTCTCATCGCAGAGCGAGCGTCCTTGGCATCAGCAATGGCTTTCCCCAAGCCCGTATGCCTTGCCCGTCCTTCTTCTTCAAGAAGCTTGCAACGATCAGCAGTGTGCTCTAACTTCATGGTCATCTCGGCCATCTCCTCCTTGCTTCGGCAGTGAGCAGCCTGTTTGGCTCTCAGCTCTTCAAGAGCTTTCTAGGCAGCCGCATCGATCTTTCAGGCTTGTTCTTTAGCTCGGGCAAGTTCTGCCCTAAGATTCTCCACGGCGGCCGCACCATCTGCGTCAAGCACATAAACTGTAAGACAATGGCATAAAACTCCTCTTACCCAATGCTGCCCGAGGAATTACATACCTTGAGCCTCATCAAGCCGCTGGTTGACAAGCGCGATGTCGGCATCAGCCATGTCCAGTTGCCGCTTTAGTTCGGCAAAATCATCAGTTCGGCTCGATTCCGGACACCTCGCCACCTACATTCAAGGGCGACACCTTAGACCTACGATTATGATCCTCTGCGTGCCGTCATTTCTTGACAGCGCGCAGAGCTCAGGGGCTACTATCTACACAGGGCGCAACTTACTTATGCGCAACTGACAGAAGTGTACATTATCTAACGTACCTCAAAACCCGTCAGTAAACTTTTGACGGCTTCATGCAATCCGCTTTCTGCGGATGAAATCCTTTCAATCACCGTTCCCATCAATGCACGATGCTCCTCCGAGATAGAAGCTCGCCTCAGCAGAATCTTTAGCTCCTCCGGCCGAACACCAGACGGTGCCGTACTTGTCCTATGGCCTTTTTCGAAGGCCGGACGCGGAGAATCTTGGCGGGCCATATGGCTATCTCCCTCCCCTGCCAGATTCGGAGGAACCCTCCGCGACGACACCTCAGCGTCGCTCGCCTCGCTAGGCGGTACGGCAGGGGGAGGCGTCCCGCTCTCCATCATCTCCGGAAGAAGATCCCCCGAAGACGAGCTCTGCTGAGAAGGACTGAGGCCCAAGCTACAAGGTAAAATTTCAATTAATCTTCTTAGATATAAATCAAGGATTTCTCTCATCCCTCAAAAGGGAAACCTTTCTCTACTTACGGCTCGCTGGAGAGCTGATCCCTTTGAGGGCGTAGTTCGGCCGAGGAACTCCCCGGCGTCAGACCCTCTAACGAAGATTTTTTTCCCCGTGAGGGAGTCCTGGATTAGGGGGTGTTCGGATAGACGAACTATACCTCCAGCCAGACTCCAGGACTGTGAAGATACAAAGTTGAAGACTTCGTCCCGTGTCCGGAAGGATCTTTTCTTGGCGTGGAAGGCAAGCTAGGTGTGTGGATATTCGAGATCTCCTACCATTGTAACCGAGTCTGTGTAACCCTAACCCTATCCGGTGTCTATATAAACTGGAGGGTTATAGTCCGTAGGACAACCATCATCATACACAATCATACCATAGGCTAGCTTCTAGGGTTTAGCCTCCTTGATCTCGTGGTAGATCCACTCTTGTACTACCTGTATCATCAATATTAACCTAGCAGGAGTAGGGTTTTACCTCCACCGAGAGGGCCCGAACCTAGGTAAAAGAAAGTGTCCCTTGTCTCCTATTACCATCTGACCTTGACGCACAGTTCGGGACCCCCTACCCGAGATCCGCCGGTTTTGACACCGACATTGGTGCTTTCATTGAGAGTTCCTCTGTGTCATCGCTTTTTGGCCCGATGGCTCCTTTGATCATCAACAACGACGAGGTCCAGGGTGAGACTTTCCTCCCCGGACAGATCTTCGTCTTCGGCGGCTTCGCTCTGCGGGCCAATTCGCTTGGTCATCTGGAGCAGATCGAAAGCTACGCCCCTGGCCATCAAGTCAGGTTTGGAAGCTTAAACTACACGGCTGATATCCGCAGAGACTTGATCTTTGACGGATTCGAGCCACAGCCAAGCGCGCCGCGCTATCTCGAGGAGCACGATATAGCTCTGCCTCCGAATAGCACCCTGGAGGCCGCACACGCTCCGGCCCCGATCTTTGACTCGGAGCCCGCTGCGTTCTCTGAGGATGAACGGTTGGACGTCACCTCGGGGGCTGTGATCTCAAAGGCGATCGAGCCGACCGCCAGCCCCGTACTCCGCACGGCCCAGGACTCCAAGGAGCTGGACTCTTCTCCGAACTCCGAGCCTTCTACGCCCCCGCCGATCGAATCCGATTAGGCGCCTGTGATGGAGTTCACCGCCGCGGACATCTTTCAATGCTCACCTTTCGGTGATATCCTGAATTCTCTCAAGTCTCTCTCTTTATCAGGAGAGCCCTGGCCGGACTATGGTCTGCGAGGTTGGGATTCGTACAATGAAGAAATTCAAAGCCCACCCACCACCCACTTAATAGCCACTGTCGATGATTTAACCGACAATGATGACTTCGGCTCCGAAGACTTCGACGGTATGGACGACGAAGGAGGAGACAAACAAGAACCAGCACCTGTAGGGTGCTGGACCGCCACCTTGTCATATGACATATATATGGTGGATGCTCCAAAGGATGCGGATGGCGATGGAGCAGCGGAAGACGACACATCGAAAAAACCGCAAAAACGTCGGCACCAACGGCGCCGCTCTAAATCCCGCCACAGCAAAAACGGTGAATCCGGCATGGGAGATAATACTACACCGGACAGCACCGAAGAACACCAGAACCAGCAAGATTCGGCGCAGGAAGATGGAAAAGCCAGCCCTCAGGAGAGAGCGGCAGAACAAGAGGTTGAGGATGATAACTACATGCCTCCCTCCGAAGACGAGGCAAGCCTCGACGACGACGAATTCGTCGTACCATCAGACCCCGCCGAACAAGAGCAATTTCAACGCAGGCTTCTAGCCACAGCCAACAGCCTAAAGAAAAAGCAGCAACAGCTTAGTGCTGATCAAGATTTGCTAGCTGATAGATGGACTGAAGTCCTTGCGGCCGAAGAGTATGAACTCGGGCGCCCCTCCAAAATTTATCCTAAGCGCAGGCCACTACCCCAATCAGAGGGGGAAGCTTATGACATGGCAGACCGGCCACCCGGTGGACGCGACAGAGAGGCCTATCGAGCCCCTCAGCAAGCCATGCTCCGGTGCCGCTGGAATAAGGCACGGGAAAACGAGCCAGACCTGCGAGACGTACTGGAGGATAAAGCAAAGCATACAAGGTTGATCTATGGATCGCGCGGACGCCCGACGACACGTGATGATCGTCACTCTGGACACAATAAATCCGGCCGGGCTGAACACAGTAGGCACAGCTCTTCCGAGCTGCGTCGTCATATAGCCCAGTACAGGGGCGCCGCACACCCACTGTGCTTCACAGACGAAGTAATGGATCATAAAATCTCAGAGGGTTTTAAACCTGTCAATATAGAGTCATACGATGGTACGACAGATCCGGCAGTATGGATTGAGGATTATCTCCTTCACATCCACATGGCATGTGGCGATGATCTGCACGCCATCAAATACCTACCCCTCAAGCTTAAAGGGCCAGCCCGGCACTGGCTTAATAGCCTACCAGCGGACTCAATCGGTTCTTGGGAGGACCTGGAACCCGCATTCCTCCACAACTTTCAGGGGACCTATGTGCGGCCACCGGATGCCGACCACCTAAGCCAGATAATTCAGCAGCCAGAAGAATCGGCCAGGCAATTCTGGACACGGTTCCTAAAAAAGAAAAATCAAATAGTCGATTGTCCGGACGCAGAGGCCCTAGCAGCCTTCAAACATAACATCCGTGACAAGTGGCTTGCCCGACACCTGGGACAGGAAAAGCCGAAAACCATTGCAGCCCTCACGACACTCATGACCCGCTTTTGCGCGGGCGAAGATAGCCGGCTGGCTCGCAGCAAAAACTTATCAAATAAGCCCGGTAATACGGATACCAAGGACAAAAGTGGCAGGTCACGTCGAAATAATCAAAAGCGTCGCACTAGCAGCGACAGCAATGAGGATACGGCAGTCAATGCCGGATCCAGAGGCTATAAATCCGGTCAGCGGAAAAAGCCATTTAAAAAGAATACCCAGGGCCCGTCCAGTTTGGACCGGATACTCGATCGCTCGTGCCAAATTCATGGCACCCCCGAAAGGCCAGCCAATCACACCAACATGGATTGTGTGACTCCCCAAAAATTTGGCCTTGTTTTAATGAATTAAAATTTTGTCAGGAATTAAAACTTTGAATTTCTGAGCTCCATTTTGATTTTTTAATCATTTTCTTCCCTGTTGTGATGAGTTTTTCCCAAGGAGAAAACTTTTCAAATATGTTATTGGACTTATTTGATCTCTCAAGGGAAACTTTTCCTTATTTAATATAACTAATTAAATAATTAAGTTTTCTTGATCTTTACTTTCTTGAAAATGGTTTTTCAAGGTTAAATGGCCATATTTGAACTACAACCATTTGATAAATTCACTTAAAATTCCCACAAAAAATTTGGAGATGTCATGTGATATTATTAAATAACTTTTGTGCAAAAACATATTTATTTCATGAAATATTTTGAGCACTACACCCCCGTTTTTCTTCTCTGGTCCAGTGGGCAATTTTGCACTACAGCCCATTTAAATATTTTCTTCTAGCCTCCACCAAAATTATGGGATGTTGGTAATAGCCTGTGATTCAACTTTATGCAAAAACCTGGTGTTGTTCTTTGAAAATTTTGAGTGAATCAGCATCATCTTCATTCTGGTCCAGCCCTCTGATTTCTACCGCAACCCTATTTATTTTTGCTCCAGTGACCTTGTGCTTTCACCTGCTTGTAGACCACCCTACCAAACCCCTAAGTCCAGGAGCATGCACCCTTTGGATCATTTTTGGTTCATGAAATGATGCCATTTATTCCCTGTCCAGAATTGAAGTTCAGCAAAACTTGCACTAACAAGTTGCTGCATTTGACAAAATAACCTCACCACTCTCTCTTTCATCTAAAGAGACTTCCATCTGGAGTTTTTGACCACTCCAAGACTTGCCTAAGTGCCCTTGACATTTTGTCAAACACCTTATGGGCATGATCTGTTTTGGCATGAATTTTGGTTTGCACTGTGAACCTCATCCCCTGACCAAACCAGCTTGTCCACTGATCTCCTTGCAAGCCCAAACCTAGACCTACTAACCCCCAGCTCCAACCGAGCCACCTAGCATGCCATGGCATTTCGCCGAGCATCTGGTGGGCGTGCGCTGGGCGCGCCCAGAGCGCGCAAATTGCAGCCGCGCACACGAGCCGCCGCGTCGCGCCCCTGTCTTGGCCCACACGGCAGCACCTCGCCACGCACTCCCCGCCTCGCCACAACACGCCAGCCCACCCTGGCGCCCTACAGCGCCACCGCCAAAGCACTTTTGGCGGCACGCCGGCGTCGGCAGTGCGCCTCTGCCACGGGCAGCGCCGCCCAAGCCTCTCCCGCTCGCCACCTGGCCCCTGGGAACAGCGCAAGCCTATCCCTTCGCTCGTCGGCTAGCTCCCGTCATCGCCACGTCGCCATTGCTACAGAGAGGCGGTTCGCCGTCATCCTTATCGCCGGCCGCCTCGAAACCGACCTCCACCGCGTATATAAGGACCCCGAAGCTCAATCGAGACCGGGAGCAACCTCATATGATCCTCCTAGTGCTGCCTTGGCCAGCAGTCGAGAGAGGGAAGGCTTTCTTCCCCGAGTCCGGCCGGTTCGGCCGCCGCCAAGTTCCGGCCGATTCCGACGCCACCAGTGCCTCTCCCTCTCCATTCTCTCCACCAAGAGCTCTCCCTCCCTCTTGTGAGTGCAACCCCACGCTCGATTTTGGTCAGAGACCACCGCAGCCCCAAACTCACTATCCACCCGAAGCCTCCTCCGCCGCGAAGCTCGCCGCCGGCAGCTCCCTCCGTCCCCACCGGCCTGGCCACCACCTGGAGGACCGCACTGGAGTGGCGAATCCATCCCCGCCCTCGGGGCCCCGTGAGGAGCCGCCAGTCACCGACGACGATCGCCGGAGCCCCGCCTCCACTCGGAACAGAGGAAGAAGAGGGAGGGAGGAATAGTCAAACCTGACTAGTGGGCCCCCTGGACCCACTATCAGTGACACACCGTGGCATCCACGTGTTTTAAGTGAAGACATAATCCGCCCAGTATGTTTCCCCTGCTCCGAAAGCGTATTCCTCTCTGAAACGTTTTTCTTTTTCTGTCTTATTTAAATCAGTTTTTGACCAGAACTTTGACTAACTATATCTTTTTAATTATAAATCCAAATGAGTTGATTATTTTTCCTACCTTCCTCTAATATTGTCTAGTTTATTTTAAGATTTATTTCAAAAAAATTCAAACAACTTTTTTGTGCTTCCTTGGATTTGTGTGTTAATTTAAATATATTTTAAAATAGGATTTTTGGAGAGAGAGAAGAAACTTTCAAAAGTTTTGGAGAGCACCTCACCCCTCCACAACTTAAAGGCAAGCATTCTGAACCCTGGCATAATATTTTTGATGTGTTGGTTGACACGTTTATAACACCACCTTATTTCGGAGGACTTGTTATTTCATGTGACATGATCATTTGCATGGAAGCATATTAGTGATTTCCTTGCTGTTGGAAATAAATATAATGGTGATGGTAATCATCCTCATGTGCCTTGCATGCATGCCGGAAAGGAATCCGGGAAAGCCTCGGCCTTGGGTAGGCGTGAGCTTGTCACCGGTCCCCGTCGGGACGGTTATGTCCGGTATGGCATGGTAAGGTATATTGAGTGGTGATTTTTGTTGGTTGAAATGTATTTGTTATACATGTCATGCAGGGAACTTATAAACCTCCTGAGTCGACTGCAGATTGAGTCTTGTTCCAGTAACCCCCATACTTGCCTCGTGCTACCACTCGTCCCTGCCGCAGGTAGGGTATGGTTCAGTAAGTCATCAACCCCTTTCCAGCACACACCGTACAGAGAGGCCATGGTGGAAGATATCGGTTGTAGCCGGTAGGCATGCCACCTGGTCAGGGGGCATGGGTGTTTCCGGTTGGGACCGAGAGGGGAGGCCACCCCTTAGAGCGTGCGATATAAATTTGATCCCATGCTACGCGAGGTTGTAGCCTCCCCACTTAGAGTTTTGCTTAACAAGTGTCGTGGGTGATTCCAGACACCGATGAGTTAAGCTGGTGTGTGCAAGTTAGGCGTGTTTTCAACTAAAAGACCATAGACGGAATTAGTCCGATGGACTAAAGGAATCCGTTACTCGTGGGTAAAGAGTACACTCTCTGCAAAGATATTAAACCTATTTGAATAGCCGTGTCCATGGTTAAGGATTTCAGTCTGGGATGGGTCAAGTGTTGGTCTTAGTGTCGGTCTTCGGAGGTGAAATTGTTAAACCAAACTTGGATACCGACCGGTGACTTGTGAGGACCATGATTATTATTTTGTGATGGACTAATCCGTTGCATTATTTGTATTATCGAGTATCCCTGGGATGGTTCTACCTCCTGGATATTCATTGTGATTATTTATTTTTAAGCCCTTTATGTGGTGTCGCTTAGACGCCCGACTGTGGCATTTCTTATTAAGCCCTTTATGTGGTGTCGCTCAGACGCCCGACTGTGGCATTTCTTCTTAAGCCCTTTATGTGGTGTCGCTCACACGCCCGACTGTGGTATTTCTTTTAAGCCCTTTATGTGGTGTCGCTCAGATGCCCGACTGTGGCATTTCTTCTTAAGCCCTTTATGTGGTGTCGCTCAGACGCCCGACTGTGATATTTCTTTTAAGCCCTTTATGTGGTGTCACTTAGACGCCCGACTGTGGCATTTCTTTTTAAGCCCTTTATGTGGTGTCACTTAGACGCCCGACTGTGGCATTGCTTGTTATTTATTTACGTTGCATATAAATAACCTGCTTGCATGCATAAAAGATATTTTATCTGTGACTGACGATGTGATCATAGAATATTTCAGTGCATAATTATCAATTATATTATCCCAGTGTTCAAAATGTTTGCGAGTACATTCAAAGTACTCACTGGCTTGTCCCTGGCTATTGTCTTGGCCAGATTTCTGCATGGAAAGGAGCGTTGCGGTGACAGCCCCGGAAACTAAGCAATGGTGATAGCAGCCTCGCGAAGGTAGGAGTTGACCTGGTCAGCTGTTCCTGTGGGAAATGGAGTCCCATAGACACTGATGACTCACAAACCGCTTCCGCCATCAACCACTAGAAACCTTTTCTGGTACTAATAGGCCACAATGGTCTTGTACTACACATTTTGTGTTTTTGCTTGGAATTTCTGTATCAAGTTGGTGCCTCATCAGCTAACAGTAATCCTGGGGCTGGTGAGCGCGACGGCCATTTTCTGGAAATCAGTGTCCGGAAAATCCGGTCATGATAGATTGTTGGGTGTTCAAGCAGGCAGGCATGTTAAGAGCCGAACACAAGGACAAGGGGCTGAATAGCGACGACGAGGAGGAGCCACGGCCGCCGAACAAAAATGGATAGAAAGGGTTTCCCCCACAAGTGCGGACGGTGAACATGATATACGCGACCCACATTCCCAAGCGGGAGAGGAAGCGTGCGCTACGGGATGTATACGCGATGGAGCCAGTCGCCCCGAAGTTCAACCCATGGTCCTCCTGCCCGATCACTTTCGATTGAAGGGACCACCCCACTAGCATCCGTCACGGCAGTTTTGCCGCACTGGTCCTCGACCCAATCGTGGACGGATTTCATCTCACAAGAGTCCTCATGGACGGCGGCAGTAGCCTGGACCTGCTTTATCAGGATACAATGCGGAAAATGGGCATAGATCCATCAAGGATCAAGCCCACAAGGACGACCTTTAAAGGCGTCATACCAGGTGTAGAGGCCAATTGCACAGGCTCGATAACACTTGATGTGGTCTTCGGATCTCCGGATAACTTCCAAAGCGAAGAGTTAATCTTCGATATAGTGTCGTTCCGTAGTGGCTATCATGCCCTGCTCGGACGAACCGCATTCGCTAAATTCAATGCGGTGCCGCACTACGCATATCTCAAACTCAAGATGCCAGGCCCTCGAGGAGTAATTAAGGTCAGCGGGAACACAAAACGCTCCATCCGTACGGAAGAGCACACGGCGGCCCTTGCAGCGGAAGTACAAAGCAGCCTTTCAAGGCAACTCTCCGGTCCGGCCGTTAAAAAACCGGACAATGCAAAGCGCGCCCGGAGTAACCTGCAACAAGACCACGTGGCATGATCAGAGCAAGCGTAGCAATACGGCCCCAACCCCAGCCATCGCAACACAGCAGAGCAAGTACCTCGAGTACACAATTACGCCGTTAAAATTCCATGGGCACAGGGGGAGGGGCACATTAACGGCATGCCTACAACACGGCGTCAAACGTACTAGGGGCTGCCGGATTTTTTCTTTTTTAATTTCAGGACTCCATACTCTGGACAACCTGTTCGGCAGCGTTGTCGCACAGACGATGCAAGATCCAGGAAAGTAGACAAATCTACACCGCATTCCGGGACTCTTAGGTGGTCTCTATTTCGAGCGATATATCTGTTTCTAAATTCCGTGGCCTGTGCCTGGTCAGGACATGTTAAATAGTCTAATATCTTCTTTGCTAATCGCACTACTTGTATCGTTCGGCTTGGATAAATAGCCTCTTTATAAAACAATGCATAGCTTTTTATCTATTTTTTGCATTGTCCCCTTTGAATATATGTGTTTATGATATAACATGATCGCACCAGTACACCATGGTATGGCAAACCACGCCAAGGGCTTCATTACCCTTTTATCTGGTGTGAGAAGTCCGTACACTTCCAAAAGTGCGGCACCCCGAACTTATAGCACTATATGCATCGGCTCCGAGTCATGATTTTGGTCACATGTTGGGTTTGCCCGGCTCCTATGTTTTGGTACCTTACGTTCCGCTCTATCGGCTAAGGTAGCACTAGGAGAACCACTGCGATTGTGCCCCAGATCAGGTGGGTTGAGCACCTCAGTGGAGAAAGCTAAAACAGACTGTCATGATAAGGCGCGAGACCGGTCGCTGTTCGAGAGGTTTTTCGAGTCCTTAAAGGCTTATGCCGCTTTGAGCGAGGAGCTGGCTATGTCCGGCCAAAGGCGTGGATAGCGCCCCGAATTCGGCCTTCCGAACTAGGGGCTTCGCCGAAATTTAAAATTATAACGTTCTATGGCTAAGTGAGAGTGTTAAAGCATTATAGTCCGATTGCCTGGTTCGCTGTGCTGAGCGCCTCCCTCGAAGGACCCAACTATGGGAACAAGATCCCTCAGGTTTATCCCGAACACCCCAGCACTAGTGGCATGGGGGCAGAAGCCGACGACTCGCCATCTCTCAATTTTTGATAAGCGGCCGCACAGAAAATAATATTTTAAATTAAACAAGCATTGCTTAGCGCATCTGAACAAGTTTTCAGCGCACAGGATACAAACGAGCGAGTTCATTCAAGTACTACATCTTTAGTACATTCATCCGCAACAAGGCGGGCTCCGGCAAGAACGTCCTTATAGTAGTTCTCGGGCTTGCGATGATCCTTCCCCTGCGGCGGCCCGTCCTTCACCAGCTTCTCTCCGTCCAGCTTACCCCAGTGTACCCTTACACGGGCAAGGGCCCTCCGGGCACCTTCAATACAGATAGAGCGCTTGATGACTTCAAGCCGTGGACAGGCCTCCACCAGGCAGGGCCTCTCCAGGCCACAGCCGAACTAGTAAGCCCTTCATGGCCTGTTCGGCCGCCTTGTGGAGCTCGACCAGCTGTTTCAGCTGATCGCTTAAGGGCACGGTGTGTCCGGCCTCAGAATACTGAGACCATAACACACTCTCCGTCGAGCTGCCCTCTTCAGCTCGGTAGAATGCGGCGGCGGCGGATACGCTGCAGGGAAGATTGGCAAACGCCCCTGGAGAACTCCGGATTCGGGTAAGTAATAGGTAGTTTACTTTTATATTCCTACTCTGCATTGAGAATGCCTTACCCGTTGCTATCTTTTTCACATCCTCCAACTCTTGGAGGGCCTTTTGGGCTTTGGCCTTGGCACTCTTTGCGGTCTCGATGGCCGACGCGAGCTCGGATGCTTGCGCTTTCGCCTCAAGCTCCAAACCCTCATGTTTTTTCATGAGAGTTTGCAGCTCTTGCTGCACCTCGCCGACCTGAACCCCAAGCCTCTCTCGCTCGGCGCGCTCCTCGGCCGTTTTCTTCTCGGCCTCAGCCAGCGCCTGCTTCAGGGCTGTCACCTCAGTTGTGGCCCCTACAATAAGCAGTACAATCCTGTTATTTCTTTCTGCAATCAAGCCTCTCTATAGGCACCTTTTTCTTCTTTTTTTAGGTATTTCTTACCTTCCTTCTCCTCGAGCTGCCGTTTGGCAAGGCCGAGCTCTTGCTCGGTCCGCCCGAGGTCCTATTTCAGGACATCCACCTGCGCAGTCAGTGCGGTAGTGGACAGTAGTGAAGCTTTCCGAACACCGAACAGAGCATCAGGGGCTACTGTCTATGCGGTAAATAAATTGGCACATTTTTTACTTACCTCGAAGCCTATTAGAAGGCTAGCGCAAGCTTCATTCAGTCCGCTCTTGGTGGACTGAATCCTTTGGATCACCGTACTCATAACAGTACGGTGCTCCTCGTCGATGGCGGCGCCCTCAAGCACCTCCAACAAATTGTCCGGCACCTCCGGTCGGACGGAGGCCACCGGCTCAGATGGCTTACTCCTCTTGGAAGGAATTCGCCCGCCGTGGACCAGGACTGTCGAGTCCGGCGCAGTGTCCCGCACGAAGCCAGACTTGGAGCCCTGGGGGGTTTCATCCCCTTCACTCCTGGGGTCCAGAGGATTGCCTTGTGGCTCCTCCAGGACCATCTCCTCCTGCCCCGAAGCTTGGCGGGGCGCCATTTCAGCGTCGTCCGCCCCGCGGGGGGAGACCGCGGGCGGAACAGACTTCACGTACGACGAATCCAGGGAGCCACTCGACGAGTCGTCGAGTTCGGCCCGGGGCGGGCTGCATAAAATGCGTGCGATATCAGGGAAAGCCGCACACTAAAAAGAGTATCACGAGTTACTCTGGTATATAAATACTTACGATTTTGCCGGACGCTTGGTTCTGTCCGGCCACTCCTCTCCGCCCTCTTCGGCGTCGTGGGAGTAGTCCGGCGGAGGGGTCTTCCTTTTTCTTGACCCCTCGGCCTCCCCCGTTGGGGTGGCCTTCTTCTTCTTTGCTCCCCTCGCTGGAGGGGGAGAGCTCCCTTGTTCCTCCTCCTCGTTTTCACAAGAGGAGGGCGTTGCAGGATCGTCGGACGACGAGTCTGACACCACCATGTTGCGGGAACTTTTTCGAGTCCTGGTGGTTTTCTTCTTCTTGGCCTACCTCTCCGGCATCACGTAAGGTGCCGGAGCCATTAGCTTCACCAAGAGAGCTGGGGCCGGGTCTTCGGGCAGAAGAGCCGGACAGTTAATCGGTCAGGATATCTCCAGCCAAGCCTGTCAAAGGTAAAAGGGAGTTTAGATCCCGCATAGAGATAATCTATGAAGAAGATCTTAACGTACCTGTCAAAGGTATAGATAGCTTAACTCGCCGGTGATACGCTGCGAGCTGTATCCGCGATCCTCGGAGGCGGATGTGGGGGACTCGGCGCCTTTGGTTAGCACCTTCCAGACGTCTTCATATGTCGTGTCGAAGAGTCTACTGAGGGTCTGGTGCTGCGCCGGGTCGAATTCCCACAAGGTAAAATCCCATTCTTTGCACGGGAGGATCAGGCAAACGAGCATGACCTGGACTATGTTGGCGAGCCGGATTGGCTTGTTCACCAGGGACTGGATGCATGTTTGCAACCTAGTCACTTCTTCCTCGTTGCCCCACGACAGGCCTGTCTCTTTCCAGGACATGAGCCGCGTGGGGAGTCCGGATCTGAACTCAGGGGCCGCGACCCATTTCGGATCGCGGGGCTCGGTGATGTAAAACCACCCAGCCTGACACCCCTTTAGGGACTCCACGAGGGAGCCATCGAACCAGAGGACGTTGGCTATCTTGCCAACCATAGCGGCTCCGTACTCCGCCTGGGTGCCTGACACCACCTTGGGCTTGACGTTGAAGGTCTTGAGCCAGAGGCCGAAGTGGGTGCGGAAGCGGAGAAACGCCTCACACACGACGATAAACGCCGAGATGTTGAGGACGAAGTTCGGGGCCAGATCATGGAAATCCAGGCCGTAGTAGAACATGAGCCCTCGGACAAATGGGTGAAGTGGAAAGCCCAGTCCGCGGAGGAAGTTGGGAGAAAAACTACCCTCTCATGGGGCCTTGGGGTAGGAAGAAGCTGCCCCTTATCAGGAAGCCGATGCGGGATATCCTTGGACAAGTATCCGGCTTTCCTTAGCCTTTTTACTTGAGCCTCCGTAACGGAGGAGACCATCCACTTGCCTCCCGCTCCGGAAATTGTTGGAGAAGGTTGAGGAAGAAGAGCGGACTTGGGCGCTGGAGCTTGAGTGCGCGAGAGATGGATTGGCAAAGGAGGAAGAAGGCGTAGGTTAAAAAGGTGAATCCTTATCCCTTTATATAAGCAGGTACGGTTAGGCGTCCTCACCTACCTAGTAAAACTCACTTGCCTCCCAAACGCCGCGGTAAATGGCGTGGTTGGGTTACCCACGTCCGTATTAATGAGAATCCCGTTAGAGGGAGGCACACGATCTCTGCTTCGACAAGACGTGCCAAGGAAACCGCCTCGCTATACGTGCTGAGGTGGAACAATGAAAACAATTTATATAGAAGGCTTGGCCGCAGTGTTATGACGCACTGCGGGATAAGTCAGCAGATTTGATTTGTGTTAATGTTATTCTCTGTATGGCAATACGTGGAAACTTATTTTGCAGAGCCGGACACTATTCTGTGGTGTTTATAATCTTCTTGAAGAACTTGGAGGAGGAACCTGCCTTGCAATGCCGAAGACAATCTGCGCGCCGGACTCGTCGTCATTGAAGCCTGGTTCAGGGGCTACTGAGGGAGTCCTGGATTAGGGTGTGTTCGGATAGCCGAACTATACCTCCAGTCGGACTCCAGGACTGTGAAGATACAAAGTTGAAGACTTTGTCCAGTGTCCGGAAGGATCTTTTCTTGGCGTGGAAGGCAAGCTAGGTGTGCGGATATTCGAGATCTCCTACCATTGTAACCGACTCTTTGTAACCCTAACCCTATCCGGTGTCTATATGAACCGGAGGGTTATAGTCCGTAGGACAACCATCATCATACACAATCATACCATAGGCTAGCTTCTAGGGTTTAGCCTCCTTGATCTCGTGGTAGATCCACTCTTGTACTACCCGTATCATCAATATTAATGTAGCAGGAGTAGGGTTTTACCTCCACCGAGAGGGCCCGAACCTGGGTAAAATAAAGTGTCCCTTGTCTCCTGTTACCATCCGACCTTGACGCACAGTTCGGGACCCCCTACCCGAGATCCGCCGGTTTTGACACCGACACCCCGCTTCAAGGCCATGGTCTCCGGGTCGTTAGACGCGGCCCTCTTCTTCCCCTTGGGAGAGGAATTGTCGGTTCCTCCCTCCGAAGCAGCCTCCTTCGAGGAGGCCATAGTTCCCTTGTTCTTCCCCTTACTTCCCTCCAAAGGCATTATCTTCAACATCCTGACAAGCACGGGATTCGGCCTGGTTTCGGGAAGGGGAGCCGGACACCTGATCAGCTTTGCCTTCACTATCCACTCCTGTTTAAAAGGACAGCTCTTTTAGGGGCAAATTCATGACAATTATATGGATAGCGTGTCCGGGCACAAGGTTACTTACTTGAGTATCTGGGCGATTGCAGCTTAGGCCTGCATCCTTGGTCAAATCCGGACACATCGCTTGTGATCCGAAGAACAGCTTATACATCTCCGCGGGCGTTGCGCCCATGAAATTCTGGAGAGCCCGCGGTCCCTCTGGATTAAACTTCCACCTGCGAAGGGAGCGACATTTGCCGGGTAATATCCGGCGAATCAACATGACCTGTGTCACCTTGACCAGGCTAAGGTCTCCTTCTAAGAGATCCCTAATGCGGCCCTGCAACAAGGGCACATCTTTGGGTAACCCCCAATCTAACCCTCTGCTGACCCATGATGTTAGCCATGGTGGGGGACCCGAACGAAAGGCAGGAGGCGTCACCCACTTAGTGCCCCTGGGAGCAGTGATATAGAACCACTCTCATTGCCACGAACCAAGCTCCTCTTGAAAAGAGCCCTCAGGCCATGGAGCATCAGCATTCTTGCTTATAACAGCGCCTCCGCACTCTGCGTGTCGTCCCTCGATCATCTTCGGCTCCACTTTAAAAGTCTTGAGCCATAATCCGAAGTGAGGGGTAACACGGAGGAACGCTTCACACATGACGAAGAATGAGGAAATGTGGAGGATGGATTCCGGAGCTAAGTCATGGAATTCCAGCCCGTAATAAAACAACAGCCCCCTCACAAAGGGATCCATCGGGAAGCCTAACCCTCGAAGGAAGTGAGACACGAACACCACGCTCTCACCGGGCTGGGGACTGGGAATGGCCTGCCCTTGAACAGGCAACCTATGCGAAATTTCGCCGGTCAGGAACTTAGCCTTTCTCAACTTTAGCACGTCCTCCTCCGTGACGGAGGAGGGCGTCCATCGGCCTTGAAGGTCGGAACCGGACATGGTCGAAGGTCTGAAGCGCCTGGAATCTGGAGCCTAGGGTGTTGGAACTCGAGGCGACGGGTGAACTTGTTTGAGGTGGGAAAAAGAAGTAAGGCCTTGGTCTCTTTATAAGAGGTTGAATACCAAGAGCCCCCCCCCCCGTAACCGTTTGGGACTCGCCTTTAATCGAGGAAACGTGCTAACGGGCACGATTGGGTTACCCACGTCCGTATTGATGAGAATCCCATAAAAAGGGGCACACGATCTCTGCTTTGACAAGACGTGCCAAGGAAACCACCTCGCAAAACACGCTAAGGTAGAAGAGTAAAAACGATTCGAGAAAAGGACTTGGCCGTAGTGTGATGTCACGCTACGGAATACGTCAGCAGATTAGATTTGTGTTAATATTATTCTCTCTATGGCAATATGTGGAAACTTATTTTGCGGAGACGGACACTATTCTTGGTGTTTAAAATCTTCTTGAAGAACTTGGAAGGGGAACCCGCCTTGCAATGCCGAAGACAATTTGCGCGCCGGACTCGTCGTCATTGAAGCTTGGTTCAGGGGCTACTGAGGGAGTCCTGGATTAGGGGGTGTTCGGATAGCCGGACTATACCTTCAGCCGGGCTCCAGGACTATGAAGATACAAGATTGAAGACTTCATCCCGTGTCTGGAAGGGACTTTCCTTGGCGATGCGGATATCCAAGATCTCCTACCATTGTAACTGACTTTGTGTAACCCTAACCCTATCCGGTGTCTATATAAACCGGAGGGTTCTAGTCCGTAGGACAACTTCATCATACAACAACCATACTATAGGCTAGCTTCTAGGGTTTAGCCTCCTGGATCTCGTGGTAGATCTACTCTTGTACTACCTATATCATCAATATTAATCAAGCAGGAGTAGGGTTTTACCTCCATCGAGAGGGCCCGAACATGGGTTAACTTCGTGTCCCTTGTCTCCTGTTACCATCCGGCCTAGACGCACGGTTCAGGACCCCCTACCCGAGATCCGCCGGTTTTGACACCGACAAACGCCGAAGAGCCTGTTTGACTGGCTTGAATCCTTTTAGGATATTTAAGCTGTGGTCGGCCAACCTGCGTGAGATTCCTGGCATGTCTGAAGGGTGCCAGGCGAAGATGTCCCGGTTCTCACGTAGGAACTCTCGCAGTGCGGCGTCTACATCAGGGTTTAACTGTGCTCCGATGGAAGCTGTTTTATTGGGGTCCGTTGGATGGACCTGGAATTTGACTATTTCGTCCGCCGGTTTAAAGGAGGTGGACTTGGATCTTCTGTCGAGTATCACTAGTAGAA
This sequence comes from Aegilops umbellulata, assembly GCA_032464435.1. Taxonomy (NCBI): domain Eukaryota; kingdom Viridiplantae; phylum Streptophyta; class Magnoliopsida; order Poales; family Poaceae; genus Aegilops; species Aegilops umbellulata. The sequence goes on from CP136054.1 coordinate 383,350,528, forward strand.
AACCGGCCTGTTGTCCCGGTTCATAAGGGCCTTTAGTCCCGGTTCATGAACCAGAACTAAAGGGTCGTTACTAATATGTCCCCCCGTTAGTCCCGGTTCAAACCAGAACCGGGACAGATGGGCCTCCACGTGGCCGCTGCCGGGAGCCCAGGCAAGGGGGCCTTTGGTCCTGGTTGATGACATAAACCGAGACTAAAAGGCTTCCACGCGTCAGCAGCTAGCTGGAGCTGAGGTTTTTCTTTTTTTCTAAAAAAAGTGGCTGTTTTAGGGGTTTAGGGGGTTATTTTTAGGTTGTTATTAGCTAGCTAATAGAGAGAAGTGTCCTCTCTTATATCTTCATCCTTGGTTTACCAACACTACTGCTATGTTCATTTCACCCGCATATATATATATATATATATATATATATATATATATATATATATATATATATATAAATATAAAATAACTCATGCATGCTCGCATCATACATCATCATATATAATAACAAGTCTTACTAATTAATCAAGCATCATCATACAACTTCTACTCGTTATTAATAATAAGTCATACGATCATCATCCTCATAGTCATCGAACCCAACCCTACATAATTGTTCTTAGCACATGATCATCAATATCAGGTAGGACCTAAACACACTTAAGGTAAACTAGCATAAAACAATATAGACCCTGACTCTCCATTATGAAGAATGGAGATCATCCAGTCTCCAATTCTTGCGCCTCGCTTCCTTTCGCTTCCAAGAAGCTCCTTACGACTATCCATACATTTTTTCCATTCTTTGATTGTCATGTCTCCACTTCTTTTAGAAATCCGGTATGGACAGTTGAGATTCGTAGGATGACCTGGATATATGTTCAAAACACGAAGGCTGCCGCCATTCTGATACATCAAATGAGGCACACAATCCTCTGGGATTCTCTGTTGAAAAACATAGTAATAACCTCGTAGTTAGCAATGATGTACTAGTTTTAGAAGTATGCAAAAGGATGCACGGATGTCTTAATAGTAAAAAAACTTACCAGGGTATCTCCATGGTAGTTACCGTAGTTCAACACGTGCACTAGTGGCACGTATTGACCATAATGTTGAGGAGTTCGATTGTAGATATTGTAATTCTCAAAATCATTACAAAATCCAACCAGATGAGTTTTCTCCTTGTAAGTTAACTCAGCGCCATCGGTTTAGTAAGTTCTATCTACCATCTTCAGCACATTCTTTGATACTTCAAATGGAAATAAGCTGTCAACTATTTTGAAATGAACAAATAAATTAGTTAATAATTAACTATGTTTGAGAAACTCATATAGCGGTAGAACTGGAGGCGTATCAACAAGGACTGAAATGTCCATATTGTCTTGCTCGATTTCAGGATCACCAAGATCCATGGTGACAAGCATACCCTCATCAAAACCATACAATTTGCAAAATGCTTCCCAATTTTTGCAACCAAAATGGGTTACGCTCTCAGCATTATACAACTTTACTTCAAAATCCACATCATGATGGGTCCTTAGGTGAATTTTCTTCGTTTCAAAATTTTCATGGTCTTCAAAATCCATCCTCTCCAAGACATAGCGTCTTGCATGGCATGGGATAAACTATACTCGAATTGTAAAAGATGAAAATTACACGTTGAAATAGTTGAAGTCATACTTAGTTATGAAAAAACTTGTCGTCGTTGCGTACCATTTCAACTTCAAAGGTCTCCTCGAGCTTAATGATGAAGCGCCGACCATCGTCCAGGTGAGGCCTGTTGCACTGACCTCGATCGTCGTGGCACCAGTCGCACTCCCCCGGGAGACTTCCGTCGTTCGATGATGACATTTCCTATACGTTCATAATTCAAAGACTAAATTAGATCATTATTATTCAACTAATCATATGCATATGCCTTGCATAGTGCTCTCCAATTTGAGCATTCAATAAGAAAAATCAAATCGCAAAATAAAGTAGTATTCAAATTAGGATGCCTTCAATTATAAGAAAAACTACATCATCTCCATGTGTCCGTACACCGAATATTATCACTAATGCACATCGAATACTATCATACATATCGCCAGTACAGCTAGAACCGTAGCGCCCGGCGGGTATCGGCGCGGGCGGTGGACACCCAAAGGGAAGGAACCATCACATGATCATAGCTCCAGTGAGATCCCTGAAGAACCTGCCAGGTATTCTCAAACCTGCCCTCCAACGCAACCATGTAGCGACGGACGTGCTGGTCCTCCTCGCTGACACGGTGATGTACCACCTCCGCGGTGTCCGGAAGCCTCGGCACCGTCATTGGCCCACGCGACCGCCACCAAACAAGGATCGGGTCAACGACGGGCTGGCTCCTCACCAAGCTACGCCCCCCGGAAGGTAGCGCCTCCCAGTACCACCCCGGCAGAGCCCAGTCCCGGACATGGCCCATCTGGTCAAGCAGGCGTCGTCCTCCGCCGACTCGACAACGAGGATGCGGGATAGGCATCGTCCACGTCGATGCGGGAATAATTGCTTTAACTAAAAAATAAACTAGTTCTATTAATTTTCTTGGTAAAAAATAAACTACTTCTATAGTAAAATAAACCAGTTTTATTAAATCAACTAGTTCAACTACTAAGCACTTACTATAAATAGAATAATGTAGTACTTACTAAAAATAAACAAGTTTACCTAGTTCTAACTAATTCCATTAAACACTTTCTAAGTAGTACTAAAAGTTATCGTGGAGGGGGGGGTATATCGACGACGACGGACCGGATAAAACATAAGAAAACGAAGAAGAAATAAAAAGAGGAGAAGAAGAGAGGAGAAGATCGAAGAAAAAAAAATAGGAGAATAAGAAAGGAATAAAGGAGAAGAAGAAGAAATAGAATAATTCTATTTTTTTTCTTCTCCTCTATTCCTTTCTTCTTCTCCTCTTCTTTTTCTTCTTTTTTCCTTTTCTTATTTATTTCTCCTCTTCTTCCTCTCCTCTTCTTCTTTCTTCCTCTTCTTATTTTATTCTTTCCCTATCCTTCTTTTTCTTCTAAATTTTAGCATATTCTAAATTTTCTTCTAACTTTCTATATATGAGCAAAAAACTTTCTATGAACAAAAATCTTTCTATATATATATGAAAAAAATAATCTATGAACAAAAAAATTAAACTAACATACACATATACATTATACATTGTATTTGAACATTATATACATACACATACACATATACATTATACATACACATATACATTATACAAAATTTTCTATGAACATATACATACACATAGCCACATACGTACATACACATATACATTATATATATATGAACAAAAAAAATTAAACTTAAAAAAAAGAAGCGCAGGGGCGGCGGCACGGCAGGGCAGGGGCGGCGCACGGCGGGGCGGCGTGCAGCGGCAGTGAAGGGCAGGGGCGGCGCGCAGAAGGGCGCAAGGCAGGGGCGGCGCACGGCGGGGCGGCGTGCAGCGGCAGCGAAGGGCAGGGGCGGCGCGCGGCGGCAGCGAAGGGCAGGGGCGGCGGCGGGATGGCAGCGCGCGGCGGCGACAACAGCCAATACAGGGGGAGGAGCAGGGGAACGGGGCGGCGCTCACCGCGAGGTGGCGTCGGCGATGAGGAAGAAGCTAGGCTCGGGGACGGCGGAGGCCCGCTCGGGGGCCAGGGCAGGGGCGCGCGGGCTCGGCGACGGCGACGGAGACGCAATGGCGAGGCACGGGCGACGGTAGGGGCGACGGACGGCGGCGGGGCAGCCTGGCGGCATCGATGAGCTCGGCGTCATCGGGGCAACTGGCGAGGGAAATGGTGAAAATTTCGTAAGTGTTGCTTATATAGCTAAGGCATTGGTCCCGGTTCGTGGCACAAACCGGGACTAATGCCCCCTTTAGTCCCGGTTGGTGCCACCAACCGGGACCAAAGGCCACTTTTCGGCATCCCAAAGGGCGGGAAGCGGCGGCCTTTGGTCCCGGTTGGTGGCACCAACCGGGACTAAAAGGGGGCATTAGTCCCGGTTTTTGTCACGAACCGGGACCAATTCCTCCTTTAGTCCCGGTTGGTGCCACCAACCGGAACCAATGGCCTTATGCTGGCGTGATGGTGGGAGTTTAGTCCCACCTCGCTAGTTGAGAGCGACCGGCACCTGTTTATAAGCTCCCCTACCTCTTCCCTCTCGAACTCCTCTGAAATGCAGGCTTATGGGCCTAATTGGACACTGCAATGCCTGTGGGCCTACTGGGCCTGCTGCGGGCCTGAATCCTGGCCCATGGTTGGGTTTCTAGTGGTATTTAGGCTGTGCTGGCCCAGTAGGTGGCATTTTTTTCTTTTTTTCTATTTATTTTTTGTTTCTACTTAGAACTAAACAATTATAGTTTTTTAGTGATTTCTTTTTTATTTTAGGTCACAAAAATTATAAACTTTCTGTTAGTGCCATTAGTTTTCAAATTAGAATAGTTAAAATTTGAATTCTTTGAAATTTGTGTGAATCTCAAGTTTGTGAGTAACTTTACTAGTGCCATTAGTTTTCAAATTAGAATAGTTAAAATTTGAATTCTTTGAAATTTTTGTGAATCTCAAGTTTGTGATTAACTTTACTAGTGCCATTAGTGTCAAATTAGAATAGTTAAAATTGATTTTGGAGTCAATCTTTTTCCTGCTATTTAATAGTAGGTGGCACTTTTTTTTGTAGTGATTTCTTTTTTATTTTAGGTCACAAAAATTACAAACTTTCTGTTAGTGCCATTAGTTTTAAAATTTCAATAGTTTAAATTTGAATTTTTCAAAATTTGTGTGAATCACTAGTTTATGAATAACTTTACAAATATTATAGGCATTTTTTTATTTCTTGCTATTTATTTTTTCATTTCTACTTAGAACTAAATACTTATAGTTTTTTTAGTGATTTCTTTCTTCTTTTAGGTTACAAAAAATAAAAACTTATCTGTTTGTGAACATAGATGCACTTATAGAGAAAATTAAACATAAATTCATAATTCATTTCTGTTTATGAATTTAGGTCCAATTTTCCTCTATAGGTGCATCTATTTTCACATTGAGAGGAGCTCAACAATGTAGAGAGGGACGGGCTTATAAGCAGGTGTGGGCGCCCGTCGGTTGGCGAGGTGGGAAACTCTGGGTGCAACGAGGGCGAACCCTTTAGTCCCGGTTGGTGGGACGAACCGGGACCAATGGTGGTGGGCCAGGAGCCAGGCCCATTGGTCCCGGTTCGTCCCACCATTCGGTACCAAAAGGTCCAGACGAACCGGGACCAATGGCCCACGTGGCCATTGAGAGGAGCTCAGCAATGCAGAGAGGGACGGGCTTATAAGCAGGTGTGGGCGCCCGTCGGTTGGCGAGGTGGGAAACTCCGGGTGCAATGAGGGTGAACCCTTTAGTCCCGGTTGGTGGGACGAACCGGGACCAATGGTGGTGGGCCAGGAGCCAGGCCCATTGGTCCCGGTTCGTCCCACCAACCGATACCAAAAGGTCCAGACGAACCGGGACCAATGGCCCACGTGGCCCGGCAGGCCCCCTGGGCTCACGAACCGGGTCCAATGCCCCCATTGGTCCCGGTTCTAGATTGAACCGGGACTAATGGGCTAACCCGGCCTGGACCGTTGCCCCCTTTTCTACTAGTGTATCACATCATCTCTATTCACCGTGGAGCGCAGCGCAGTCAGTTCCTCAGCCGCTAGGGCTTCGGATAGTGCCTCGAGGGCTAGTGCGGCTGTCTTGTTTTCGGCGCGGAGTGCTATGTCCAGATCACTAGCGAGAGTGATGATTCCGTTAGGCCCGGGCATCTTGAGCTTCATGTACCTGTAATGGGGTATTGCTTGGAAGATTGTAAACGCTTCCCGCCCTAGTAGAGCGTGGTATCCGCTACTGAACGGGGCCACTTGAATGTGACCTCTTCGGACCTGTAATTATCTGGCGTGCCGAATACCACATCTAGTGTGATTTTTCCTGTACAACGCGCTTCCCAACTAGGAATTATTCCTCTAAAGGTTGTGCTGCTTCGCTCGATGTGGTTCCAGTCTATTTCCATTTTTTGAAGGGTTTCCTCATAAATGAGGTTCAATCCGCTGCCGCCATCCATGAATACCTTGGTAAGGCGAAAGCCGTCCACTATTGGACTGAGGACCAATGTGGCTGGTGCTCGGGCTGTTCGGAATTTAGGTTCATCACTGGCATTAAAAGTGATAGCAGTGTCACTCCATGGGTTTATTGTTGCTACTTGGTAGACTTCGGCAAGGCTGCGGAGTGTTCTTTTTCGCATATTATTTGATGCGAAAGTCTCGAAGACTGTTAATACCGTACTGGTGTCCCTGGGGTGGCTTTATGTGGCTTCTGGAATCAGAAGATCTTCGCTGATTTTCGCCACCTGTCAGAGTATCCAACATGCTCTAAGGCTGTGAGTTGGTGTGGCGCCCTCTGTACTGTGAATTTTACAGGGTCCATTAAGCCATCCTTCAAGTATGGTTCCATGCCCTGTAGTGGGTTTTTGCTTTTTCGAGTTTAACCCGGGTGTCTGGCGATAATGCACCCTTTTATTTCGGACTAGGTTTGTATTCAGGGCCAGATTGTCCCAAAATTTTATTTCGGTTTTCCAAGCGCTTTCCATCGCACAGTACTTTCGTACTATGGACGCCAATTCAGCGAAGTGTGTAATATCACGGCGACTTATGGCGTTGAGGATTCCCTTGTCCGTGCAATTATTGCAGAAGAATGAAATTGCGTCTTCCTCGCGGCAGTCCTTTATCCTGTTCATAATCAGGAAGAATCTGGCCCACTAGTGATGTACTGTTTCTTCGGGCTCTTGCCTGATTTGGGATAGATCGCTTATGTTCAGGTGGGTGGGTGGAGTTAAATCCGGAACCTCACCCAATCTGAGACTCAGGGGCCGAAGAGTTTCTGAACTCGGAAGTTCGGATTCTTGGATGTTGTCCAATGAATCTAGCCCTTTGCCTGATTCTAAGTTCAGGTCTTGAGTGACGTCCTCCCCTCCACGGGTATCCGGCTTGGGGGGATCGGGAATCCGGACATAGCTAGTCCTTAAGATAAATGAAGGGTCGCCGCACTGTCCCTCTACCACTGAGACGTGATGGGTGACCTGGGGGGAGTTAATCTCTCTCAGATCGGGTTTAGGCCCAATCTGGTCGTAGTCTGTAGCGACTCCCAGGGCAGCGATGCGATCCAAGAGCTCGTTTAGGGACGAGAGCTCCATTGGATCTATCTGCTCGGCGAGTTCCGAGTTGACGTGAAGATTGCTTTTGATGACCCGAGAGGTCGTCGTCGGCGCAGCAGCCGAACAGGCGGTCATAAGAAAACCACCTAGCAGGAGCGTTTGGCCGACAACCAGAGCTCCCTTAGCAATGGTGCCGTCTTTAAAAACGGGACGAGGCATCCTTCCTGATGGCGACGGCATAGAGGAACTCTTAATGAAAGCACCAATGTCGGTGTCAAAACCGGCGGATCTCGGGTAGGGGGTCCCGAACTGTGCGTCTAGGCGGATGGTCACAGGAGACAAGGGACACGATGTTTTTACCCAAGTTCGGGCCCTCTCGATGGAGGTAAAAGCCTACTCCTGCTTGATTGATATTGATAATATGGGTAGTACAAGAGTAGATCTACCACGAGATCAGAGAGGCTAAACCCTAGAAGCTAGCCTATGGTATGATTATTCTCTCCTACGGACTAAAACCCTCCGGTTTATATAGACATCGGAGAGGGCTAGGGTTACACAGAGTCGGTTACAATGGTAGGATATCTACATATCCGTATCGCCAAGCTTGCCTTCCACACCAAGGAAAGTCCCTTCCGGACACAGGACGAAGTCTTCAATCTTGTATCTTCATAGTCCAGGAGTCCGGCCGAAGGTATAGTCCGGCTATCCGGACACCCCCTAATCCAGGACTCCCTCAATAACCCTCAGGCACAACAGGCAATTCATATCTAGGGGGAGAATCTTCATCATCACTTTCATCAATATTATCAGTTTCAATAATTTCATTCTCTCTAACCCTAGCAAGTTGTTCATCAAGAAATTCACCTAGTGGCACAGTATCATCAAGCATAGAAGTAGTTTCATCATAAGCATCATGCATAGCGGAAGTGGCATCATCAATAACATGCGACCTATCAGAATTAATAGCAAGTGTAGGTGTCGCAAATTTACTCATAACAGAAGGTGAATCAAGGGCAGAGCTAGATGGCACTTCCTTACCTTCCCTCATAGTTGAGGAATAAATCTTGGTTTTTTAGTCTTTCAAGTTCCTCATAGTGATCAGCAGATATAAATCCCAAGTGACTCAAAGAATAGAGCAATGCTCCCCGGCAACGGCGCTAGAAAATAGTCTTGATAACCCACAAGTATAGGGGATCGGAGCAGTTTTCGAGGGTAGAGTATTCAACCCAAATTTATTGATTCAACACAAGGGTTGCCAAAGAATATTCTCAAGTATTAGTAGCTGAGTTGTCAATTCAACCACACCTGGAAAACTTAATATGTGCAGCAAAGTATTTAGTAGCAAAGTAGTATTGAAGTAACGGTAACAGTGGCAAAAGTAACAGTAGCACTTTTGTAGTAATTGTAACAGTGGCAACGGTAAAGTAACTAAGCAAAGATCAATATGTGAAAAGCTCATAGGCATTGTATCAGTGATGGATAATTATGTCGGATGCGATTCCTCATGCGACAGTTATAACCTAGGGTGACACAGAACTAGCTCCAATTCATCAATGTAATGTAGGCATGTATTCCGAATATAGTCATACGTGCTTATGGAAAAGAACTTGCATGACATCTTTTGTCCTACCCTCCCGTGGCAGCAAGGTCCTATTGGAAACTAAGGGATATTAAGGCCTCCTTTTAACAGAGTACCGGACCAAAGCATTAACACTTGGTGAATACACGAACTCCTCAAACTACGGTCATCGCCGGGAGTGGTCCTGATTATTGTCACTTCGGGGTTACCGGATCATAACACATAGTAGGTGACTATTGACTTGCAAGATATGAACAACAAATCACATAAATTCATGAAAACATAATACGTTCAGATCTGAAATCATGGCACTCGGGCCCTAGTGACAAGCATTAAGCATAGCAAAGTCATAGCAACATCAATCTCAGAACATAGTGGATACTAGGGATCAAACCCTAACAAAACTAACTCGATTACATGGTCAATCTCATCCAACCCATCACCGTCCAGCAAGCCTACGATGGAATTACTCACGCACGGCGGTGAGCATCATGAAATTGGTGATGGAGGAAGGTTGATGATGACGATGGTGACGGATTCCCCTGTCCGGAGCCCCGAACGGACTCCAGATCAGCCCTCCCGAGAGAGATTAGGGATTGGCGGCGGCTCCTTATCGTAAAACATGATGAATCCTTCTCTCTGATTTTTTCTCCCCGAACGTGAATATATAGAGTTGGAGTTGAGGTCAGTGGAGCCTTAGGGGGCCCACGAGACAGGGGGCGCGCCCAGGGGGGTAGGCGCACCCCCACCCTCGTGGACAGGGTGTGGGCCCCCTGGTCTTGATTCTTTCGCTAGTATTTTTTATATATTCCAAAAATATTCTCCGTGAAGTTTCATGTCATTCCGAGAACTTCTATTTCTGCACAAAAATAACACCATGGTAATTCTGCTGAAAACAACATTAGTCCGGGTTAGTTCCATTCAAATCATGCAAGTTAGAGTCCAAAACAAGGGCAAAAGTGTTTGGAAAAGTAGATACGATAGAGACATATCAATGCGCGATCCGCGTGGCTGGGGTCCCGGCCAATCATAACACAACACACAATAGGCTCAGCGCACACTATTTCCGGAGGCGACGGAGATGAACCGCGATAATGAACGAGCAAAATTGTAAGGGAAGCCAAATTTCCTTCATTTTTTGTCGTTGAGCTCTTAAAAACCACCACATTGTACGGCTGCCCGGCCCCTTCATCCCAGAGCTCTCTCCAAGCGTCGTTCATGGCACCGTGGCGCACAGTAACTGGTAAGGAAGCAATGGCATCCCGTCGTGCCGTGTTCCTCACCGCCCGCGACTGCACACATGGTAAGGTAGCGATGGCATATCGCCGCGTCGAGTTCATCTCGGCCGGCGGCCGCACAGTTATGTGGGCGGACTTTGAGGCTGCCATGGCTGAATGGGCAGTGGATCTAGATGCGGCCAAAGCCGCACAGAAGGAGTAGAAAAGGCAGAAAGCAGTAAAGAAAAGAGAGTCTCGCCACCGCAAGAAAGAAGAGGCCGCACGCCGTGCTGACGAGAGCTTGGTGGAGATCGAAGCATGGTAGGCAGCCGCCTACAAGGCCACGAAGGAGAACGCCGACGTCTGGCCAGCATGCCTTGATGGCAACATATGAGAAGTAGTTAGTGCATGCGTCGCCCGTAAGTTTGTATAATTAATTATGAGCATCTACCAGTACTACATACGTACTAGTCTTAGAGATAATTACCAGTAGTACTTTAAGCTGGTACTATCTATTATTAGCATACAATGTGTCGGTAAGCGCATCCTTTGAGGGCTTTGAGCATTGATTAGCATGTGTTCACCGAAGTTTTGTAGCCGCACCCTGACCCAAAATACTACCGAAACGTCCACCCGCAACCACCGGAGGAGACTAGAGCTGGCCGCAACTGGTTTTTAGTCCCACCTAGCCGTGCGAGTTGGCCGCACACTGATACGTCCATTTTGCATCATGTTTATCTACTGTTATTTATAATTTTTTTTACATAATAATGCTTTTTGGAGTAATTCTAATGCTTTTTATCTCATAATATGCAAGGTACACACAAAGAGGGAGAATTCCGGTAGCTAGAAATCTGGACCTGAAAAAGCTACGTCAGGCTACCTATTCTGCACAACTCCAAATGAGCTAAAACTTGACAAGGATTTTTTATGGAATAAATAAGAAATACTGGAGAAAATAACCACCGGAGGGGGCACATGGTGAGCACAAGACACCAGGGCGCGCCCTGGTTGGTTGTGCTCAGCCCAGCCCACCTTCGATGCCCATCTTCCGGTATATAAGTCATTTTGACCTAGAAAAAATAAGGAGAGGACTTCTGGGGCAGAGTGCTGCCGTATCGAGGCGGAACTTGGGTAGGAGCACTTTTGCCCTTCGGCGGAGCAATTCTGCCATGGGAACTTCCCTCCCGGAGCGGGAAATCATCGTCATCATCATCACCAACAACTCTCCCATCTTGGGGAGGGCAACCTCCATCAACATCTTCAACAACACCATCTCCTCTCAAACCCTAGTCCATCTCTTGTGTTCAATCTTTGTACCAGAACTATAGATTGGTGCTTGTGGGTTACTAGTAGTGTTGATTACATCTTGCAGTTGATTACTATATGGTTTATTTGGTGGAATATTATATGTTCAGATCCAATATGCTATTTAATACCCCTCTGATCTTGAGCATGTTTATCACTTGTGAGTAGTTACTTTTGTTCTTGAGGTCATGTGAGAAATCATGTCGCAAGTAATCATGTGAACTTGATGTGTGTTTGATATTTTGATAGTTTGTATGTTGTGATTCCCTTAGTGGTGTCATGTGAACATCGATGACATGACACTTCACCATATTTGGGCCTAAGGGATTGCATTGTGGAGTTGTTATTAGATGATTGGTTGCGAGAGTGACAGAAGCTTTAACCCTAGTTTATGCGCTATTCCATAGGGACCGATTGGATCCAAAAGTTTAATGCCATGGTTAGAATTTATTCTTAATACTTTTCTCGTAGTTGTGGATTCTTGCGAGGGGGTTAATGCTATCAAACTAATCTGTTACTTAGAATTTCAGCACTTGCACACATTACCTTGCTGAAAACCACTTGTCATTTCCTTCTGCTCCTCATTGGGTTCGACACTCTTACTTATCCCATATACTTGTGGGTCGTCAAGGCTATTTTCTCGTGCCGCTGCCGGGGAGTGAAGCGCTCTTGGTAAGTGGAAATTGGTAAGGAAAAATTGTTACTACATGCTGAAATTTATTGTGACTCGTTACTGTGGAAAACAATCCTTTGAGGGGTTTGTTCGGGGTATCTTCACCTCGACCAAAACCACAATTAGTTACCCCTCAACCTACTGCACCTACTGAAAATATTGAATATGAAATTCCTTCTGGTATGATAGAACAACTGCTAGCTAATCCTTATGCAGGAGATGGAACAGAACATCCTGATATGCATTTGATATATGTGGAACAAATTTGTGGATTGTTTAAGCTTGCAGGTTTACCCGGAGATGAAGTTAAGAAGAAGGTTTTCCCTTTATCTTTGAAGGGAAAAGCATTGGCATGGTATAGGCTATGCGATGATATTGGATCTTGGAATTGGAATTTATTTAAATCAGAATTTCACCAAAAAAAATTATGCTATGCATCTAGTTCATCGTGATCGGAATTACGCATATAATTTTTGGCCTCGTGAAGGAGAAAGTATTTCTCTAGCTTTGGGGAGGCTTAAGTAAATTCTATATTCATGCCCCAATCATGAGCTCTCAAGAGAAATTATTATCCAGAATTTTTATGCTCATCTTTCTCATAATGATCGATCCATGCTTGATACTTCTTGTGCTGGTTCTTTTATGAAGAAGGCTATTGAATTCTGGTGGGATCTTTTGGAAAGAATTAAAGGCAACTCTGAAGATTGGGAACTCGATGAAGGTAAAGAGTTGGGTATTAAGCTCAAGTTTGATTGTGTTAAATCTTTTATGAATATCGATACTTTTCAAAAGTTTAGCACTAAATATGGACTTGACTCTGAGATAGTAGCCTCCTTTTGTTGATATCCCTAAGGAGAAGTGGTATAAATATCACCCACCTATTAAAGAAGAAATTAAAGAACTGATACTAGCTAAAGAGGAAACTATTATTTATAATGTTGATCTAGTTGTTCCTACTGCTTATATTGAGAAACCACGTTTCCCTGTTAGGATGAAGGAACATGCTAAAGTTTCAACTGTGGTCAAGAATAGTTATACCAGAACACCTAAACCTGATGAAAAAATTAAAGTAGAACGTAGTGTTGCTATGGTTAAGGATCTCCTAGAATAAAGTATAGATGAGCATGTTATTTACTTCTGTGATGAAGCTGCTAGAATTGCCAAATCTGATAAGAGGGATAAACATAGACCTATTGTTGGCATGCCCGTTGTCTCAGTTAAAATAGTAGATCATTGTTATCATGGTTTATGCGACCTAGGTGCTAGCGTGAGTGCTATTCACTTTACCTTATATCAAGAAATTATGAATGACATAGCACCCGTGGAGATAAAAGACATAGATGTTACTATTAAACTTGCTAATAGAGACACTATTTCACCAATTAGTATTGGTAGAGATGTCGAAGTTTTGTGTGGGAAAGTAAAATATCCTACTGATTTTCTTGTTCTTGGTTCCCCACAAGATGATTTTTGTCCCATTATCTTTGGTAGACCTTTCTTGAACACCGTTAATGCTAAAATAGATTGTGAGAAACAAAGTGTCGGTGTTAGCTTTGGTGATGAGTCTCATGAGTTTAATTCTTCCAAGTTTAGTAGAAAGCCTCATAAGAAAGAATCGCCTAGTAAGGATGAAATAATTGGTCTTGCTTCTATTGATGTGCCTCCTACTGATCCTCTAGAACAATATTTGCTAGACCATGACACATGCATGAAAGAAATGAAATAGATAAGATTTTCTTTGAAAAAAGTCCTCTGCTTAAACACAATTTTCCTATTGAAACTCTAGGAGGTCCTCCTCCACCTAAAGGTGATTCTGTGTTTGAATTAAAAACAATCGCCAGACACTTCGGAATATGCTTATCTTGATGAGAAGAAGATATATCATGTTATTATTAGTGCTAATTAACCTTTCAGAACATGAAGAAGAAAGATTATGGAAAGTTCTAAGGAAGCACCGAGCTACTATTGGATATACTCTTGATGATTTAAAGGGCATTAGTCCCACTCTATGTCAGCACAAGATTAATATGAACCTGATGCTAAATCCATTGTTGATCATCAACGTCGGTTAAATCCGAAGATGAAGGAAGTGGTAAGAAAGTAAATATTAAAACTTCTAGAAGCAGGTATAATCTATCCTATAGCTGATAGTAGATGGGTAAGTCATGTTCATTGTGTCCCTAAGAGAGGAGGTATTACTGTTGTTCCTAATGATAAGAATGAACTTATTCCACAAAGAATTGTTATAGGCTATAGAATGGTAATTGATTTTAGAAAATTAACAAAGCAACTAGGAAAGATCATTACCCTTTGCCTTTTATTGATCAAATGCTAGAAAGATTGTCTAAGCACACACATTTTTGCTTCCTTGATGTTTACTCTGGTTTTTCACAAATACCTGTTTCTCAACCTGATCAAGAAAATGCCACTTTCACTTGTCCCTTCGGAACTTATGCTAATAGACATATGCCTTTTGGTTTATGCAATGCACCTGCTACCATGTGAAAAGATTGTTGAAGTTTTCATGGATGACTTTTCTGTTTATGGGAAGTCTTTTCATGATTGTTTAAGCAATCTTGATTGATTTTTGCAGAGATGCGAGCAAACAAATCTTGTCTTGAATTAGGAGAAGTGCCACTTTATGGTTAATGAAGGTATTGTTTTGGGCCATAAAATTTCTGAAAGAGGTATTGAAGTGGACAAAGCTAAGGTTTATGCAATTGGGATAATGTTATGTCCTAAAGATATCAAAGGTATTCATAGTTTCTTAGGTCATGCTGGTTTCTATAGGAGATTTATCAAAGACTTTTCTAAAATTTCTAGGCCCCTTACAAATCTTTTGCAAAAGGATGTTCCTTTTGTTTTTGATGATGATTGTTTAGAAGCCTTCGAAACACTCAAGAAAGCCTTAATTTTTGCACCCATTGTTTAACCACCTGACTGGAACTTGCCTTTTGAAATTATGTGTGATGCTAGTGATTATGCTGTTGGTGTTATTCTAGGACAAAGAGGTTGATAGGAAAATAAATGTTATTCATTATGCTAGTAAAACTCTAGACAGTGCTCAAAGAAATTATGCTACTACTGAAAAAGAATTTCTAGCGGTGGTGTTTGCTTGTGATAAATTTAGATCTTATATTGTCGATTCAAAAGTAATTGTTCACACCAACCATGCTTCTATTAAATATCTTATGGAAAAGAAATATGCTAAACCTAGGCTTATTCGATAAGTTCTCTTGCTACAAGAATTTGATTTACATATCACTGATAGAGAAGGAGCAGAGAACCCCGTAGCTGATAACTTGTCTAGGTTGGAGAATGTCCTTGATGACCCACTACCTATTGATGATAGTTTTCCTGATGAGCAGTTAGCTGCAATAAATGTTTCTCATAACACTCCTTGGTATGCTGACTATGCTAATTACATTGTTGCTAAATATTTACCACCTAGCTTTACATACCAACAAAATAAAAAAATCTTCTATGATTTAAGACATTACTTCTAGGATGACCAACATCTTTATAACAAAGGAGTAGATGGTATTATTAGACATTGTGTAAATGAGCATGAACAGGGAAAAATCCTACAAAAATGTCACTTTGAAGCTTACAGAGGGCATCATGCGGGAGACAGAACTGCTCACAAGGTATTGCAATCTGGGTTTTATTGGCCTACTCTCTTCAAGGATGCTCGTAAGTTCGTTTTATCTTATGATGAACGTCAAAAATAGGTAATATCGATAAGCGTTAAGAAATGCCTATGAATTATTCACTTGCTGTTGAACCATTTTATGTTTGGGGATTTGATTACATGGGACCTTTTCCTTCCACTAATGGGTATACTCATTTTTTGGTTGCCGTTGATTATCTTACTAAGTGGGTAAAACCAATTCCAACTAATAGTGTTGATCACAACACCTCTATTAAAATTCTTAAGGAAGTTATTTTCCCAAGGTTTGGAGTCCCTAGATATTTAATGATTGATGGTGGCTCACACCTTATTCATGGTGCTTTCCGTAAAATGCTTGCCAAGTATGATGTTAACCATAGAATTGCATCACCCTATCATCCTCAGTCTAGTGGTCAAGTTGAACTTAGCAATAGAGAAATAAAATTAATTTTGCAAAAGACTGTCAATAGGTCCCAGAAGAATTGGTCTAAGAAACTACATGATGCACTCTGAGCTTATAGAATAGCATATAAAAATCATATGGGTATGTCTCCTTATGAAATGGTTTATGGAAAAGCTTGTCATTTGCCTCTTGAGTTAGAACATAAAGCTTATTGGGCAATCAAAGAACTCAACTGTTATTATAAACTTGCCGGTGAAAATAGGTTATTTGATATTAGCTCATTAGATGAATGGAGAACCCAAGCTTATGAAAATGCTTAGTTATTTAAAGAAAAAGTTAAAAGATGGCATGATAAAAGAATCCAAAAGCGTAAGTTCAAAGTTGGAGAATATCTTCTTGTGTACAACTCTCGTTTTAGATTCTTTGCTAGAAAACTCCTCTCCAAATGGGAAGGACCCTACGTTATCGAGGAGGTCTATCGATCTGAAGCTATCAAAATAAATAATGCCGAAGGCACTAAACCAAAGGTTGTTAATGGCTAATGAATAAAACATGATATCTCAGGTACGCCCATTAATGTTGAAACTAATATTATCCAAACTAAGACACCGGAAGAACACATAAAAAAGACCTTCTGGAACACTCCAGAATCGTGAAAAAGAGGAGGTATGTGATACGGTAAGTAAGAGGACTCCAAAAAATCTGCAAAAATATTTCCTGTCCATTTTGGAAAATAACAAAAATTTGGAAAATAAGAAACAACCTGGAAGGTCACCCTGGTGGGCACAACACACCAGGGCCCAGGTGGGTTGTGCCCACCTCGGGTACCTTCCGGACTCTGTTTTTCTTCCGTTTGCTTGTTACCCAAGATAAAAAAATCTTTATATACCCCCCCCCCAAACCTATTGACCGCCGTATTGCGGAGAAATCTTATGTTATCTTTTCCTTGGCCGCTTTGAGCTCCTCCAAGGACAAGTTATTCAAGAACGTCATCAACCCATATTTGCAGGAGGTGGTGCAGCACCCTCAGGTCATCCAAACGCATGAGGGGGTTCTCCACATCCGTGATCTGCAAGAACCCAAGGGAACAGGTACCGTGGAGGCCAGGCTTGAAGCTATGGAGCAGGAGGTCTTCTAGTGCAAGGGGATGGTGGAGCGTGGACTCAATACCAATCACCTCATGATCATGTGTTGGGGAACGTAGTAATTTCAAAAAAATTCCTACGCACACGCAAGATCATGGTGATGCATAGCAACGAGAGGGGAGAGTGTTGTCTACGTACCCTCGTAGACCGAAGCGGAAGCGTTGACGCAACGTAGAGGAAGTAGTCGTACGTCTTCCCGATCCGACCGATCCAAGCGCCGTTACTCCGGCGCCTCCGAGTTCTTAACACACGCACAACTCGATGACGTTCCCCGGGCTCTGATCCAGCAAAGCTTTGGGGACAAGTTCCGTCAGCACGACGGCGTGGTGACAATCTTGATGTACTACCGACGCAGGGGCTTCGCCTAAGCACTGCAACAATATGACCGAGGTGGAATATGGTGGAGGGGGGCACCGCACACGGCTAAGGAACGATCTGGAAGATCAACTTGTGTGTCATGGGGTGCCCCCCTGCCCCCGTATATAAAGGAGCAAGGGGGAGGGGCGGGCGGCCTAGGAGGGGGCGCGCCAAGGGGAGTAGGACTCCCTCCTTCCTTGTTGGAGTAGGAGAAGGGGAAAGAGGGGGAGAGGAAGAAGGAAAAGGGGGCTGCGCCCCTTGTCCAATTCGGACCAGAGGGGGGGCGCAGGCCTCCTTCCTTTTGGCCTCTCTCCTCTATTCCCGTATGGCCCAACAAGGCCCATATATTCCCCGGCGAATTCCCGTAACTCTCCGGTACTCCCAAAAATACCCGAATCACTCAGAACCTTTCCGATGTCCGAATATAGTCGTCCAATATATCGATCTTTACGTCTCGACCATTTCGAGACTCCTCGTCATGTCCCTGATCTCATCCGGGACTCCGAACTCCTTTGGTACATCAAAACTCATAAACTCATTATATAACTGTCATCGAAACCTTAAGCGTGCGGACCCTACGGTTCGAGAACAATGTAGACATGACCGAGACACGTCTCCGGTCAATAAACAATAGCGGGACCTGGATGCCCATATTGGCTCCTACATATTCTACGAAGATCTTTATCGGTCAGACCGCATAACAACATACGTTGTTCCCTTTGTCATCGGTATGTTACTTGCTCGACATTCGATCGTCGGTATCCAATACCTAGTTCAATCTCGTTACCGGCAAGTCTCTTTACTCATTCTGTAATACATCATCTCGCAACTAACTTATTGGTTGCAATGCTTGCAAGGCTTATGTGATGTGCATTACCGAGAAGGCCCTGAGATACCTCTCCGACATTCGGAGTCACAAATCCTAATCTCGAAATACGCCAACCCAACAAATACTTTTGGAGACACCTGTAGAGCACCTTTATAATCACCCAGTTATGTTGTGACGTTTGGTAGCACACAAAGTGTTCCTACGGTAAATGGGAGTTGCATAAGCTCATAGCATAGGAACATGTATAAGTCATGAAGAAAGCAATAGCAACATACGAAACGATCGGGTGCTAAGCTAACGGAATGGGTCATGTCAATCACATCATTCTCCTAATGATGTGATCCCGTTAATCAAATGACAACTCATGTCTATGGCTAGGAAACATAACCATCTTTGATCAACGAGCTAGTCAAGTAGAGGCATACTAGTGACACTCTGTTTGTCTATGTATTCACACATGTATCATGTTTCCGGTTGATACAATTCTAGCATGAATAATAAACATTTATCATGAAATAAGGAAATAAATAATAACTTTATTATTGCCTCTAGGGCATATTTCCTTCATCATGGACTTTCCCGTGATCTCAAGGTGGATGGCAAGTCCATGAAGGACATCGTCTTCACCCTCAACGAGCAAACCAACTTCCTCCAAAGCCAGATCTATGATCTCCAAAACCAAGTCTTTGAATGTGAGGCGAGGTTTAAAGTTATGAGTTTGTCTGCCAGTTGCAGGACCCGTGAGACTCATTTTTCCTCTTACGATGGTGGACCTTTTCCATGGAAACCCGAGGACAAGATCGCCTCTACTTCATCACCACCACCTTCTTCATCACCAAAAGAAAATTGAGTATCGGGTATGGGCACTCCCCTTGGCTTCCGCCAAGCTAGGGGGAGGTGAACCGGTATTGCATCACCCCCACTATATTTTGCCTTTACTTATTTTAGTTTGATCCTTAGTTATCTTTTGCTTTAGATGAATTAAGGTTTAGTTTGATCCTTTCGTTTTGAGAGTTTGCTTAGTGATCTATCCTTATAGTCGTGTGCGAGTTATATAATAAAGTTTAGTTTGAGTTTTTCCTTTCTTTACTTTCATGTTCCAATACAAAGAAAGGAAATAAGTGAAAAAGATCATACACTACTGCAGGATGCTACTAACGCGACAATACTATCAGAGATCCTTCGAGAAATTGTGTGCGATGCAATAATCGCAAACGGTGTTGTGTGAAAACCGTCAGAAATGTATAAAACGTTTGCGATGAAGGATGCATCAAACATGGTTCAGGTTTTAGTTGCATGTGCGATGAAGGGCATACAGTTCAGTTCAATTAACTGTTTGCAATGAGGAGGAACAAAAGAAACATGCAGCCAGATGAAGGCGTGTGCGATACACAGCATACGGTTCACTCAGATGAACTGTTTGTGATTAGGCAACACAAAAGAAACGGTCAGCCAGATCGAAGGTGTGTGCGATATACGGCATGCGGTTCACTCGGATGAACTGTTTGCGTTGAGACATGAGAACAGAAACGGTTCAAATGAACAAGATGTGTGTGATACGAGGAAAACAGGTCTGTAATCGGAAACGTGTGCGAAGACCAATAACAACACAGACGATTAATGCTAACAAGCCATATGTGTTGTGAGAAAACAATTGCTGGTATACAATTATGAGTGACTGATAAAAATATCACCGACGGGTCCCATTGTTTAGTCCGTGTGCGATGTGATTTTCTTTGTCCGCACAACATCTACGCTCTGTCTATAGAGCATCAACATATATACTTAAAAAGACATCATTGCATAACCAAATTAAGCATTCAATTGCACAAGTGACTACACACATAACATTTCCACACACCAAAGAAAGCAATTACATGCATACTAAAGTAGGAGAAACGAGGATTTAATCATCTACTTATTGTTGTGACTTGTGACGACGTTTGCCATTTCTTTGCTTCTGGCTGGATCCCTGGCCTTTTTGGGGAAGGAGGGACTTCCTTATGTCAACGACCCGCCTGTACATGTCTTAGCTCATGTACGCCTCCTTGGCCGCGTACATGACATGAGCTTTGTCAAGTTTCTCCATCTAGGCCAAGTGCCAGGCACGCTTGTCCTTGTTGCACTAGTCCTTCATGTCTCTATAGTAGGGGTCGATGATGGCCTTGGCGATGTGAACCAGTGAGTCCTTCTCATGCTCCTTGCTGCCCCTGATCTTGTATTGGCCCTGGATGTCGACAAGATTCTGGCAGGCGATGCCCGAATTCTTGAGCTCCTTTACATCGTTGGTGATGTCCACCATAGCGAACATGTAGTGGGGGCTGTTGACAAACCTGGCGAAACGCTTGCAAGGCCTTGTGGCCAGGCAATAGTGGTAGACGAGGACGTGGTGGTGCACGCACATCTGGGCGACGGTGACCTTGGGAAGAGACCCGGCACGAGCGCGGGTGTACTCGAGGTCGAACCCAACCACATTGTACTTCTCCTCGGCAAGCAATAGCAACATGATGTGGATGGAGTGCTCCACCCAGACCGGGTCATTGGTGTACACCACCGAGAGGTCCATGAACCTTCTGTGGGTGTCCACCACGGCAAGCATGGTGAACTGCTGCTCGTCATCGGCAGCCGCTCGGAGCGCCATTGGAGCCGCGCAGGATACCCTCTAAGAATTTCTCGTGGTGGGTGTGCTTGTTGCAATGGTGGGGCGCGATCGAAAGGTTGAAGAGACACAAGGGTAGTGAGGGAGTCCTGGATTAGGGGATGTCCGGATAGCCGGACTATACCTTCAGCCGGACTCCAGGACTATGAAGATACAAGATTGAAGACTTCGTCCCGTGTCCGGGAGGGACTTTCCTTGGCGTTGAAGGCAAGCTTGGCGATACGAATATGTAGATCTCCTACCATTGTAACCGACTCTGTGTAACCCTAGCCCTCTCCGGTGTCTATATAAACCGGTGGGTTTTAGTCCGTAGAACAACACATAACAATCATACCATAGGCTAGCTTCTAGGGTTTAGCCTCCTTGATCTCGTGGTAGATCTACTTTTGTACTACCCATATCATCAATATTAATCAAGCAGGACGTAGGGTTTTACCTCCATCGAGAGGGCCGAACCTGGGTAAAACATCGTGTCCCTTGTCTCCTGTTACCATCCGCCTAGACGCACAGTTCGAGACCCCCTACCCGAGATCCGCCGGTTTTGACACCGACATTGGTGCTTTCATTGAGAGTTCCTCTGTGTCGTCGCAATCAGGAAGGATGCCTCTGCCCGTCTTTAAAGATGGCACTGTCGCCAAGGGAGCTTTGGCTGTCGGCCAAACTCTCCGGCTAAGTGGTTTCCTTATGACTGCCTGTTCGGCTGCTACGCCGACGATGACCTCTCGGGTCATCAAAAGCAATCTTCATGTCAGCTCGGAGCTCGCCGAGCAGTTAGATCCAGTGGAGCTCTCTTCCATGAACGAGCTCTTGGATCGCATCGCCGCCCTGGGGGTCGCTAAGTATTACGACCAGGTTGGGCCTAAACCTGATCTAAGAGAAATTAACTCTCCCCAAGTCACCCTTCATCTATCTTAAGGACTAACTACGTCCGGATTACCGATCCCTCCAAGCCGGATATCCGCGGAGGGAAGGATAGAATTCAAGACCTGAACTTAGAATCAAGCGATGGGCTAAATTCATTGGACAATATCCAAGAGCCCAAACTTCAGAGTTCGGAAACTCCTTGGCCTCTGAGTCTCAGATTGGGTGAGGTTTCGGATTTAATAACACCCGCCCACCCGAACATAAGCGATCTATCCCAAATCAGGCAACAGCCCGAAGAAACAGTACATCATTACTGGGCCAGATTCCTCCTGGTTATGAACAGGATAAAGGAGTGCCACGAGGAAGACGCAATCTCAATCTTCTGCAATAATTGCACGGACAAGGGAATCCTCAACGCCATAAGTCGTTGTGATATTACACGCTTTGTTGACTTGGTGTCCATAGTACAAAAGTACTGTGTGATGGAAAGCGCATGGAAAACCGAAATAAAATTTTGGGAAATCCGGCCCTAAATAGAAACCTCGTCCGAAACAAAAGGGTGCATCATCGACAGACACCCGGGTTAAACACCAAAAAATAAAAACCCTCTACAGGGCATGGAACCGTACTGGAAGGATGGCTTAATGTACCCTGTAAAATTCATAGTACAGAGGGCGGCACGCCAACTCATAGCCTTAGAGCATGTTGGATACTCCGGCAGGTGGCCAAAATTGGCGAGGATCTCCTAATTCCGGAGGCCGCAGAAAGCCACCCTAGGGTCACCAGTATAGTCTTAACAGTCTTTGAGACTTTCGCATCAAATAATATGTGAAAAAGAACACTCCGCGGCCTCGCCGAAGTCTACCAAGTAGCAACAATAAACCCATGGAGTGACACAGCTATTACTTTTAATGCGAGTGATGAACCTAAATTCCGAACAGCCCGAGCACCAGCCGCACTGGTCCTCAGTTCAATAGTGGACGGCTTTCGCCTCACCAAGGTACTCATGGATGGAGGCAGCGGATTGAACCTCATTTACGAGGAAACCCTTCAAAAAATGGAAATAGACTAGAACCGCATTGAGCAAAGCAGCACAACCTTTAGAGGAATAATCCCCAGTCGGGAAGCGCGTTGTACAGGAAAAATCACACTAGATGTGGTGTTCGGCACGCCGGATAATTACAGGTCCGAAGACGTCACGTTTCAGGTGACCCCGTTCAGTAGCGGATACCACGCTCTGCTAGGGCACGAAGCGTTTACAATCTTCAAAGCAATACCCCATTACGGGTACATGAAGCTCAAGATGCCCGGGCCGAACGGAATTATCACTCTCGCTAGTGATCCGGACATAGCACTCCGCGCCGAAAGCAAGACAGCCGCACTAGCCCTCGAGGCACTATCCGAAGCCCTAGCGGCTGAGGAACTGACTGCGTTGCCCTCCATGGTGAATAAGAACGATGTGATACTCGACAAAAGATCCAAGACCACTTCCTTTAAACCAGCAGACGAAATAGTCAAATTCCAGGTCCATCCAACGGACCCCAACAAGACAGCTTCCATCGGGGCACAATTAAACCCTGATGTAGACGCCGCACTGCGAGAATTCCTACGGGAGAACTGGGATATTTTTGCCTGGCACCCTTCAGACATGCCAGGAATCCCATGCAGGCTGGCCGAACACAGCTTAAATATCCTAAAAGGATTCAAACCTGTCAAACAAGCTCTTCGGCGTTTCTCCGAACCTAAGAGACAGGCCATGGGAGAGGAGCTAGCCAAGCTATTGGAGGCCGGATTCATCAGAGATATAAAAAATCCGGACTGGCTAGCAAACCTGGTGATGGTGCCAAAGAAGGATAAATCCTGGTGCCTGTGCGTTGATTTTAAAGACCTTAACAAGGCTTGCCCAAAGGATCCCTTCCCCCTCCCCCGCATCGATCAAATTATCGACGCTACCGCAGGAGACGATTCGTTGTGCTTCCTCGACGCATACTCCGGCTATCATCAAATTAAGAAGGCAGAGTTAGACCAAGCCACAACGGCATTCATCACACCGTACGACCCATTCTGCTTCAATACAA
Organism: Aegilops umbellulata; assembly: GCA_032464435.1. NCBI lineage: Eukaryota > Viridiplantae > Streptophyta > Magnoliopsida > Poales > Poaceae > Aegilops > Aegilops umbellulata. Next base: position 383,374,474 of record CP136054.1, read on the forward strand.
TGCCCTTCGGGCTTAAAAACGCCGGCGCAACATATCAGCGCATGATTCAGACATGTCTGGCAAACCAGATCGGCAAAACAGTGGAGGCATACGTAGACGATGTGGTCGTAAAAACAAGACATGTCGAAACTCTAGTAGACGACTTGAGGCTCACATTTGATAATCTCCGAGCATATGACATCAAGCTCAACCCAGAAAAATGCGTTTTCGGCGTTCCAGCCGGAAAGCTCTGGGGCTTCATTGTATCCGGTAGAGGAATTGAAGCAAATCCAGCCAAGATCCGAGCTCTGTCACAATTGGATATCCCAGAGGACCTCAAACAAATACAAAAATTAACAGGATGTGTAGCGGCTCTAAGCCGCTTTATCTCCCGCCTGAGAGAAAAGGCACTACCTCTCTACCGCCTCCTTCGGCGCACCGAACACTTCGAGTGGACAGATGCCGCCACGGCCGGACTCGACAAAATAAAGGCCATATTGGCAACAAACCCAGTCCTGGCCGCGCCAAATATTGGCGAACCAATGCTATTGTACATTGCAGCAACCCATCAGGTTGTAAGCGCAGTGCTCGTTGTCGAACGAGAAACGGATGGAAACAAATTCCCCCTTCAAAAGCCGGTGTACTATGTGTCCACTGTCCTCACTCCATGCAAATCATGGTATCCGCATTATCAAAAGATTGCATACGCGGTATTCATGGCATCCTGGAAGCTGCGACACTACTTTCAAGAGTGTTCAATAACAGTAGCCTCCGAAGTACCACTTAACAATATTATAAACAACCGCGACGCAACGGGCCGGATTGCAAAAGGGGCCATCGAGCTCCTCCCATTTGACATAACTTATAAGCCACGGCGAGCTATTAAGTCGCAAGTTTTGGCCGACTTCATCGCAGAATGGATGGAGGCCGAACTCCCTAAAGAGTACGGCACATATTCAAACTGGATCATGCATTTCGACGACTCTAAAATGTTGGCCGATCTAGGGGCTGGCGTCGTTTTGACGTCCCCCACGGGAGACACAGTTCAATACGTACTCTAGATTATGTACACAGACTCCAACAATGCAGCCGAATATGAGGCCCTTTTACATGGTCTCCGGATGGCAGTATCCATGGGCATTCAACGCCTAGAGGTGCAAGGGGATTCGAACCTCACAATATCCCAAATAAATGGAGACTTCGATGCCAAGGATCCAAAAATGTCAGCTTATCGCAACGCCATCCTAAAACTGTTAGCTCGGTTCGAAGGGCTCGAATTTCATCATATAGCCCGGGAGAACAATCAGGCGGCAGATGTCCTGGCACGCATCGACGCAAAATGCGACGCAGTCCCCCCCAACATCTTCTTGGAAAGGCTGTTCAAACCATCCGTAGTATGGGAAGGGGAATCCGGCAATAACATTCCAGACTCAACCGCACTGCCTGATACCGAACAATCTGACACAATCGGAGGCTCTGCCAATGAAGTCACACCTTCAGCCCACGTAATAATGGCCGTCATCGCCCCGTGGACAGAACCATTCCTAGCCTACCTTACTAGGCAGGAACTACCAGAGGACCAAAACGAGGCACGCTACATAGTGCGGAGATCTAAAGCCTATAAAATCCATGAGGGAGAGCTTTATAAGAAAAGCACTACCGGGGTCCTTCAAAGGTGCATCTCCGAAGAAGAAGGGCAGAACTTGCTGGTTGAAATTCATGCCGGACTCGGTGGTCATCACGCTGCAGCTCGGTCCCTTGTATGCAAGGCTTCCCGTATAGGCTTTTATTGGCTGACGGCCCGGGCAGACACTCAGGACTTAGTCCAACGATGCGTCGGTTGCTAGCTCTTTGCAAACCAAAGCCATATGCCACCCATCGCCCTCCAAACTATCCCCATAACTTAACCCTTTGCAGTCTAGGGGCTTGACATGGTGGGACCCCTTAAAGGTGGAACCCACAAGAAAAAAATACTTAGTGGTCATGGTGGATAAATTCACCAAATGGATAGAAGCCAAGCCTGTTAAGACGGCCGAATCCGGACCGGTGATAGACTTCATATCTGGGGTCATACACTGTTATGGCGTCCCCCACAGCATCATCACTGATAACGACACAAACTTTACGGCCGATGAGGTAAAACTCTGGTGCAAAAACATCGGCATCAAGCTCGATTATGCTTCCGTCTATCACCCACAAACTAACGGACAAGTCAAACGTGCAAATGGTCTTATCATGAGCGGCATCAAACCCAGATTAGTGCGGTCCCTTAAGGAATCTAACATGCACTGGGTAGAGGAGCTCGACTCCGTACTCTGGGGGCTGCGGACCACGCCGAATCGCACCACCGGATACACACCATTCTTCATGGTGTACGGCGCAGAGGCAGTTTTGCCCTCTGACATAATTCATGACTCGCCTCGAGTGCGCATGTACGAAGAAAGAGAAGCCAAGCTCGATCGGCAGGACAGTTTGGACGCCTTGGAGGAGGAGCGTGACATGGCAAAAGCCCGTTCCGCATTCTATCAACAGCAGGCTTGAAGATATCAAAGCAGAGAAGTACGGGCCAAAAATTACAACGTTGGCGAATTAGTTCTACGCCTACCGGACAAGAAAAAGGACAAACTCAATCCCAAGTGGGAAGGTTCCTTCATCATTGACCAAGTCCTAACTGGTGGAGCATACCACCTGCGAGACGCATCGGATAACCGACTCGAGCCGAACCCATGGAACACAGCCTGTCTCCGAAGATTCTATGCCTAGCGCCGGACTCTGTGTTCGTCACCTTCCTCTGTCCATTTCTTATACTTTCTGTCTTACATTTTTCTCCTTCTCCCCTTACTTTCTATTATAGCCGTTAAAGTCTCAATAAGTGACGCGCTACTCGTGCTCATTAAACCTGGGGGCTTCTTTCAACATAAGCTTATTCATATGGGCTTCATGCCCAACACATGTGTCACACTTCCGCATGTACCTTTATTCACCATTATATGCATCGATATGACTTAAGTTTTGGCCAAGCCGGGTTGCCTGGTAAAGGTAGCACCTCTGCGATTGTTACTGCCGAGTCAGCCAGATGTGTACCTCAGACTGGGTGAAGCCGAAAGATAGCGTTCTTAAGAGAATATTCGGTCGGTGAACTAAAGATGATCTTTTCACTTAATTATTTATGCGCCCCCAGATGATTTTTTTTCTACGTCCCTTTTCGCAGCATGGACATGCACTTTAGGGCATGCCTCCCAGGGAAAGGAACGCCTAACGGAACTATTCTCCCTGGAAGATGTTTCTTACTAACCATGTAATATAACATAACTAGTTGGGACTTGTCTGTTCAAGCACTAATGACCCCTACGCCTGGTCTCCACGCATACCCCGGTTCTTACATAACCGTATGGGTATTCGGAGACACTCCGGACCGTCAGGTCCCGAGGTTGAAGCGAAAAGGTCGGCCATGACAAATGATCTACAATCCGGCTAGAAGACATTACACATGTCAATTAAAATTACATAGTCATTCTGACTGATTGTATTCCTCTTCAATACCGTCTAACAAGCTGTCTAATTTACAGTCCTGCTGGGAATACTTTGCGGCCAATTCTACTTGGCCGTATACTAACCTTACAGGGATCTCCTTCCCATCAGGCCCCACAGGTCTGACCTCGGCCATGTGGTTCGGGTCAGCCTTTGTGTATCGCGTCTTTACCATGGCCCAGGCCTCCCTAGCACCTTGACGGCAGGCCAATATATTCCATAATCGGAAGCGCCGCTGCACTCCCTTAAGCTTCTCTGCAAGCTCTCCAAGGCCTTCAGGCATGGAGACGGAGGGCCACAACGCCTGGGCAATGCCTTGCATCACCCGCAGAACTCGCTCGTGTAGTTGCGAGAGCTCGGGAAGAAGGTCACCCGTAGAACCAGGCATCTCCTCTGCAGGACGACCTGTTAGCATACCTATAGACATTACTCTGTTAGTCGACTTCCTCGCCGAACTCCTTTTTCAAAGTTCGTTTAAGCACTTACTAAATATGCCGCGTCGAAGCCGCTGATTCTCCTTAACAGAGTCTGACAGCTGGGCACGGACATCTATCAGTTCAACACCCAGCTTGGTGTTGGCGTCTTGAAGATCATTCTTCTCCCGCCTCACCTTTGTTAGCACGCTCTCGCCAGCCTTTAGATGGCGTAGGAGTTGTTGCTTTTCCGGATCTAGTCTGGCGCCATCTGCAATTTCATTTGTCAGATTTGCACATATGCCGCACTTCACACTTATCTTTTTGAAGCATATATTACCAGAGGGGGTCTCCTCGGGCCCCCCTGTCGCGGCCAGTGCGGCCTCAAGTTGGGCTTGGCACTCTTTTAACTCCTGGGACAATTGGGTATTCTTCTCTGAAAGAACCTGCATATTACATGATCCTTAAATCAGTTATTCTCACTACTTCAAGTCTCGGGGGCTACTGGTATATATAACCATTAAAAATTTCTCACCCGTATGTCTTTTACATATTGCTTCGTGGCTCTGGCTAGACCATTCTGAGCGGCACGGAGATATGCATCTCCCGAATTGAAGGCGTCCAACGCCTCTTGGGAGAAACAGGCGTCGCGAAGAACTGTCCGGCGACGCCTGTGGTTCATGGAACTCTCCACCTCGGAATGGGTGGCACACAGCCTGTCCGCATCCTCTGTCAGAGGAGCGTCCAGTGCGCGCCTCGTGTTCGCCTACGCCTCTGGTCCGGGATTTGGAGCCTGGCTGGTGGAGGCGCGATTGGCAACCTCTCCGGATATAGTCCGGCGAGGTCTCTTTCTCCTTAACAGAGCACAAGTGTTAATATTCCTTGAAGGAATAACACCTGGGAATAAGAGGGCGCGCTATACCTTTGCGCCAGCACCTCAGTCCGGATTTCACTTCTTTTCATCCCACGGGGCCCCGCTGCCCCTTGTTGGCTAGTCGCCGCAGGCTCGGCCTCCCGCCTCGAGAATCTCCACTGCAAAATACGGTTGTTGTCAGGAAACTGAAAACACGCAAGGAGGGATTCCTTTTCGAGGTGTTGGGACTCCGGTCTCAGTTACCAGGGAGGCCGGGAGTAGCCCTCGGTAATCGGCCGTAATGGCCACCAGGGCATTGTCCCTGCTCAGCTGATAAAACACCCCGTCAATCAGCTCCACGGACAGGTCCGGATCCTCTTCAAAGGCCGGATCGAGGGACCGTTCTGGATCCTCGGGCTGCGGGGGAGGGCTGTTTATTTCCTTTACTTCCTGGCGCAGTTCCTGCAATGAAATCATCAGACTATATAACTAATGATGGGAATATAAAACGGATGGGCAAGTAAAATTGTCCACTTACCCAACTCGGAGGATTGTACATAGTAAATCCACCCTGAGGGTTGATGCGGAGAAATTCCTCCTCTTCTTCCTTGTACAAAGCGGACAAGATCTTTATTAGAGCGGCAGCCGAGTCCGACCCCTTGCGGCCGTGACGGGTGGTGTCATCCTCCCCGTTAAAGTCCCACATGGGGTGGCCTCTATACTGAAGCGGTTGCACCCCCCGCATGATGCATACGGCCATGACTCCGATCATGGTTAGTCCGGAATGAGCTAGCAATCTTATCCGGCCCATCAGGTAAAAGACGTCCTTGTCACTTTCTTTCTGAGAGCTCCGTGGACGCCAGCTGAGGCGCTTCTTCAGGGGAGCACTGTTGAACTCAGGGATGCCGATCCGAACAGGATCCGGCAGCGGGACATCCTCTATATAAAACCATTCCGAAGGCCAGTCCTCGGACGTCTTCTTTGGGTTCCGGATAAATATCCGGTCCCGGCGATGCACCACACTTCGGCTCCGCCCACTTGATATATTGACCCCTCCTGAGAGCGGGGCACCAGGCAGAATAGCCTCTTCCACAGCGTGAAGTGATCCTCAACACCCAAGAACAACTCGCAAAGGGCTATGAAGCCCGCGATATGCAATATGGAGGCAGGCGTGAGGTTGTGCAGCTGGAGGCCGTAGAACTCCAGAAGCCCCTTATTAGATATGGGACAAGGCATTCCCGTTCTCCTTTGGAGGGAGTGGGGGCACTCTCCACTTGCTCTCCGCCATTATAGGTGGCAAGTCTGGCTCGAACCGGGACCATATAGGCCGGGGGGAGGAATCCCTTGGTCTGAAGCGACACTAGCTCGCTATGCGGGATGGAGCATCTCTCCGAGTCTCCAGGCTTAGGACTGGAAGGGCGAGAGGAGGATTTGCGACGGTTGGCCATGGTGGAATGGACCTTTGTTGGATGCGCTCTGATGAATACTCGCGGAAGGGAGAAGGATTTGTGAAGGCTCATTTACGCGGCTAGGGGTGTGAATGTAAAAACACCCAGACTTTTCATATTCGTTTGACACATGGAAGGCGGCCATTATTGGGCATGGAAGCCAAGGAGCGCTACATTCACAAGAAATAGGACATTATTCAACAGGTACACGGAATCTGGAAGAGAACCCGCCTTGCAATGCCGAAGACAATCTGCGCGCCGGACTCGTCGTCATTGAAGCCTGGTTCGGGGGCTACTGAGGGAGTCCTGGATTAGGGGGTGTCCGGATAGCCGGACTATACCTTTAGCCGGACTCCAGGACTATGAAGATACAAGATTGAAGACTTCGTCCCGTGTCCGGGAGGGACTTTCCTTGGCGTGGAAGGCAAGCTTGGCGATATGGATATGTAGATCTCCTACCATTGTAACCGACTATGTGTAACCCTAGCCCTCTCCGGTGTCTATATAAACCGGAGGGTTTTAGTCCATAGGACAACACATAACAATCATACCATAGGCTAGCTTCTAGGGTTTAGCCTCCTTGATCTCATGGTAGATCTACTCTTGTACTACCCATATCATCAATATTAATCAAGCAGGACGTAGGGTTTTACCTCCATCGAGAGGGCCCGAACCTGGGTAAAACATCGTGTCCCTTGTCTCCTATTACCATCCGCCTAGACACACAGTTCGGGACCCCCTACCCGAGATCCGCCTGTTTTGACACCGACAGGTAGGTTAAATGGCCGCAATAATAAATTAGGGCCGGCCGGCCTGTAATTGTCACGTCTTGTCACGACGTTCATAGCGGTGGATTCCAGTGCACGCTTGACAACACCGCACCGCACGCGTGGGCTCAAAGAGGCGCCAAATGTATCGTCGATGAGCTTGTTCCCGCGCTACTGCGCTATTTACCGTGCAAGCTTCCCGCACAGCTAGTTTGGCCACGCGTCGGCTAGAAGAGGGACAAATCGTGGGCGTTTATTGGCAAAAGGCTTTGTAAAAACGAAGTGTGTGGAATGACTTAGGTCATAAGTTTACCCTTGGGTGATGAGGTCAAAGTTACACAAAAGGGTGATGATGGACACTCCAGGGTGATAATTAATTTTGTGCTCTACACTGCACACGGTGGAACAAACCAACTATGTGCAATAATGTCGAAGATCGTAGTCGAGTTAGCTATTTAGATCGTGTGCTATGAGATCGACAAGGTAAACTGATTCGAGAATGGTTAATAAAATTTAAGACTATTGCATATTAAGGTCAAAATAGTGCTAGCAATATATGAGTCTCATACGATGCCATTTCAAGGTTCAAATTCCAGAGTTATATGGCTCAAATTCGAAGATTACAAGGTTCAAACTGATATTAGAAATGAAATTCAGCTCATTAGCTGCAAATGCTCGCAGTGATCCGCTGAACATGGATATCAAAGAGGTTCAAACTAATATCACCGCTTCTAAGTCTGGCTTCGAAACCTCACATTTTTTGCAAAGGGGTCAGCCACTGAGAAGTCATGTATGGGGTTGACACGATGACTTCTGATTACTCTGTGATCTAAAGTTCCAAAATGAAATTCAGCATTTTTGGAGCCTACTCCATTCCGTCGCAGGCGCCGGCGCTGATCAACAAACCATTCATTTTTGCAAAAAAAATGTAGGGCAAACCTCATTTCCTTCAGCACCCTTGCTCTAAGAACAAAGAACCTGGCAAATATAATCTCCGGTAAGGTCCCTCGGTAGGATTTCAAAGTAATTTCTGAGAGATGCAGATCTAGGCATTCGACGTGATTGTTATATCGTATCACATTATCCACCACTGCGCACAATCTTATCTGCAAAAGAAGAAAACATGTTAGTGCCTACATGCAGTTTTGAACATTACTACAGGCCTGGTTATTTGGTTTGCAGGATTTGTAAAATGCACTAACTTACCATCTTTGATCTGACATGATTAACATGGGCATTTGATGAAAAATGTAGCCTTCTTCACAAGAGGTTGGAGTGGATGAAAAGTTCCCTAAGAAACTTAGTACAGATGAATCCAAAGGAGAAATGCTTATTGATTGTAACCATATGGATCAAGCAACCAATATTGGGGGGCGACATGTATGTACTGAAATCCTCCAAAAGAACCTTCAAAAATCATACTACATTGTCATTGTAAACTTGGAAAAAGGTGTCACAAATTGAACTCCCTTATGGTTAACATTTAACAGGAAAGGAACATCACCTCGATATATAGCTTCTCTAGGCACGGAAAGCATCTCAGGAAACTGACAGCTTGCTCCAGGTCGGGCCCAATAGATTCTAGTGCCAAGTCCTTCACTATGCACAGTTTCGGGGTCAAGCTTGTCGGAATCATTTTCTGAATGACAGACGAACAAACATCTTCAAAATTAGAAATAATGTTAATTTGTAGAAGGAGAGGTAGAAGGCGACTGTTGTACCTGAACGGGTGTGGATCCAATAAAAAGTTCGGAGTATTTGTCAGACGTGTAGCCCACCACTGTTAAACTCGATGCAAAAATGACATTGATTCTTGTTGGACCTTCTTGATCAACTGCAAGTAATCTCTCAAGTGCAGGTGTGTCCTGGATGACCATACCGTGGTACACATCTTGTGATGTCTTCCTGCCGCACCAGCAACACACATAAATAGTCTGGAGATTCATGGAGGTGATGTGGAAGGTACTCAACCCATTGATCGCCTGAAGACAAAGGTACTCGAGTGCAGTACAACCACGGAGCAGGCGCTCCATGTCACCCTTTGAGTGGAGGACGTCGAAGAGCTCGAGGTGCTTCAGTCATGGTAGAATAAGAGTGGGCACGTCATTAAGGGGTGGGAAATGGCAGATCCTAAACTTGGCAACGCGCAGAGTGGGCGCGAGGTGGAGTGCGGATATTGGCAGCGACCGCATATGCCCATCGTAAAAAGTGAGCTCCTCGAGTTGACCTAGGGCGGGGGATCGGAACAAGTCGTCAAGCTTGGCTCGGTCCTTGCTGTTGGAACGGAACTTGCCCATTCTAAGGCCTTTGGTTGGGCCAAGGTGACCGTCGAGGATCTTGGAGAACGCATCCAAGCTTTTGTGATAGCCATGGCAGAGCTCGTGGGTGTCGATGAGGTCGAGACGGCTGGATTTCCATAGGGGGCGCCACCACCGGGTAACGAGGGTTGTCCGTGCCCCATATTTGATTGGGAGGAGGGAGATCATGACTCTCAACATATCATCAGGGAGGATGCTAATTAAGTCTAGGCCTGCTGGAGTCGCTTGCGGTTCTAGCTTGCCCCACCTCCGCTTGTTGGAAGCCCCATTCTCCACCTCTGGAGTCTCCTTGTCAGCGGCGGTTTATGATAGAAATGGGAGTACAAGGAATATTTAGTTAAAACAGGGCAATAGAAAAGTGTATTGGTAACTAGAAGTTATTAGGTAGGAATGTAGTAAGAAAAGGGAATAACAATTGGTTGGTTAAATACTACACAATTCATTTGACATTGCTGGGTAAGTCAACATATGCAGATAGTTGAAAACAAAACTTACTTCGAACAAAGTCTGGACGGATGATTTTGTCGGGGAAGTTAGCATATATCTTATGACCAGCCCCTTTTATGTGCAGTGCAATTTTAGTGCCAGCTTTCAGTACATAAAACTTTGCAATTTCATTCCAAAAGCCAGTGCGAAAATAGGAGTCACCGCGTTCATCAAGTCTTACAGTAGCAATGATTGTAAATCCATGGTTTGTGTGCGGTATGACATCCATGGAGCCTTGATCTATGTAAAGGGAAAAATTGTGCACTACATAATCTGTTGCATAGCGAGGGATGTCCTGCAGAAAATGGTAGGATTGTTAAAGAAAATATGGTAACATGCAAATATGGGCCCAAATTGAAAGAACTGTACAGCAGTTGAAATCGAAGGACAAAAATATATAATTAAACAGATAGGGTAAACATGATGTCATGGAAAAATGAGAGTAATCGAAAGAACATTACATCATTAATTTGCCTAATAATAGAAAGCAGAGGGGGGAAATCCCCTTTGACGTATATGGTGCATGTGGCACGTTTTATCCAAATGTAGCACTATTTAGAATATGTTCAGGAAAGTAGGCCATGCCAACCGATTTAGGGTGAGATTGAACATACCGCGCGCATCCTCAAGTTATCTGGTACGATGAGATGGAATCTCTAGCGGCGGTTGCCAAGTCCTGAAGTGTCGGCGCACTGTACGTTCTATGAATGAAAGAAAACCCTCAAATCAACTCGAATAAAAATGAATTCACAGTGATTTCCGCCGGGTGATTAAAGGAGGCAGATGAACTGGGATAAGAGATGAGATAATATCTCGTTAAATTACTTACCTTGTCGTCCATGAGAAAGAACCCTTAGTATGACAGATTCCCCAACCGAGCGGAGCTGGGTCGACCGCGAGCAGTGCCGAGAAAGTTGATGCCGAAAGGCGGCGGCAAGCGGAAGTGGCGAAATGCGGTGGGCTTTGCCAGCAGCCTGGCGGCAGCGGCAGGCGTTGAGCTAAGTGTTTACCGCCGCGATAGGCGGTGCCATGGCATAAACGCGGAGGATTCTGTGCAGGTGTGAATGGGGAACGTACCGGAGGGGCCGAGGGGGTGGTGGTCGGGGTGAGGGTTTTTGTGACGTGGGGATGGTGAGGGTTTTCTTTTTTCTTTTTTGAATTGGGTGGTGAGGGTTTTCTGTCCTGCAAAGAATTTTGGGGTCGATAGTTTGCTAGAGCGAACCGTGTGTGATTGACGCAGCAAGCAAAATGAAAGTCATTGCACATGGTTCCAATTTTGGGAACCGTGTGTGATTGATGTACTACCTCCGTCCTGGTTTATTGGTCCCCCGTTATAATTTTTACCCAAATTTGGTGAAATATTTAACATACTCAGACATAGATAATAAGCGTACACGTACATACGCATAGTTCAACCATAAGTACATAGTTCAACCGTCATTAAGCATACTCAAGCTTACATAGTTCAATGCATCCCACATCTCATCTCACATGCGGTCGGCACATCCTAAAGCTTCTCCAGGTACTCGGCGTATGCGTCGTGCGCCACCCTACGAGAATACTTCTGCTTGAAGGAGCCAACGGCCCGTCCTCTTGCATGCACCAGAACACTTAGATATGCGTCATGAATCTTGTGGTTGGCTTGAAGTGTGGTGTAACATACATATGCATTGTCAACCTAACCATCACTCGGTGTGGGGATTTCTAGTTCGAAATCACGGTGCCACATCAAAGTTGTTCCATTGTTACTCAAAAGCACACCTCTCCATACATATGTTTGGGCTACACGCATGCAGTGGTTGTCTTCGGGGACTAGCTACTTGCACGATTATTGGCGAGCTAGCCCATCTCCACGGTCGCATGGACGACCATCACTTTGACCAACAACAAGAGAGAGGTTGTACAACCAAGGTGGATTATTCTTGGTATGTTTTAGGATCCATCTTGGTGAGATATATGCCTCTCTGGCCCGCCGACTAAAAGTGTGTGTGTGTGTGGGGGGGGGTGTTGCTACATCGCACTTTGCTAGGTGAACCTCGGTTGGGGGGGCATGCATTCATAGCTTAATTAGGATTCCCTTTGTGGTGACACGAGGGGGTGGGGGGCTGCTAGCTACTTCGCACTTTGCTAGGTGAACCTCGGTTGTGGGGGAGGGGGCATGCTCATAGCTTAGGATTCCCTTCGTTCCGACACGAGGGGGGCTGCTAGCTACTTCGCACTTTACTAGGTGAACATCGGTTGGGGGGCATGTGCATTCATAGCTTAGGATTCCCTTTGTGCCGACATGAGGGAGGCGGTCTGCTATCTACTTCGCACTTTTCTAGGTGCACCTCGGTTGTGGGGGGCATGTGCATTCATAGCTTAGGATTCCCTTCGTGCCGACATGAGGGAGGAGTGGCTGCTAGCTACTTCGCACTTTGCTAGGGTGAACCTCGGTTGGGGGGAGGGCATGCATTCATAGCTTAGCTAGGATTCCCTTCATGCCGACACGAGGGAGGGGGGCTGCTAACTACTTTGCACTTTGCTAGGTGAACCTCGGTTGGGGGGCATGCATTCATAGCTTAGGAATCACTTCGTGTCGACACGAGGGAGGGGGCTGCTAGCTCTACTTCACACTATTCTAGGTGAACCTCGGTTGGGGGCATGCATTCTTAGCTTAGGATTCCCTTCATGCCGACACGAGGGAGGGGGCTGCTAGCTACTTTGCACTTTGCTACGGTGAACCTCGGTTGGGGGTATGAATTCATAGCTTAGGATTCCCTTCGTGCTGACACGAGGGAGGAGGGGGGCTGCTAGCTACTTCGCACTTTGCTAGGTGAACCTCGGTTGAGGGGGAGGGGCCATGCATTCATAGCTTAGGATTCCCTTCATGCCGACACGAAGGGGGTGGGGGCAAGCAATACCATGTGCTTTGCGAGAGAGGTGCCACATCGGAGTTGCATTTGGTATTTGAAAATCAAACCACCCTCTTGATACATAAATTTGGTCCACATGCAAGTGTGTTCGTGTTCTGACCCTCTCTCGCGTCATTTTTTGCCAAGTTTATGAACATTAGACAAGTCGGATGACGCAACAGACACGGTTCACTCAAACTAACCGTGTGCCACGCCGGTGCACCTGTCACGCACACATTCGCACAGTACATTGGGCTCCACGAGGCTCCCCCTCTCAAAAATATTTGCCCGCCTCGAGGGTTTTTCTGTTTCATAACACACGGTTGTTATCTCTGGACCGTGTGCGATGTTTCTTGTTCCCAATACCGCCTGCATCCCTAGAAAATATCTGCCCGCCTCGAGGGTTTTTCTGTTTCATAACACATGGTTGTTATCTCCGGACCGTGTGCGATGCACTATCATCAATATTTTCAATAGCCCGGCATTTCACTCCCGCGTAGTAAAATTTTCAGTACCCGCATCATTTCCTCAAACACCCCCGCCTCCACACACACACACACACACACACACACCAAAACCTCCTCGGGCGTGCGCGCGCACACACACACACCCTCCCTCGCTTGAAACCCTATCAAAGTCCCCGCCGCCGCTGCCGCCGCCGCAAGGCCTCCATTGTCAACATCTGTCGGTTTGCCCGTGCAGCTTACCCACCGATCTCCAAACCCAGGCCACCCTGAGTTTCTTAGATGATGCATGCCAAACACCCCCTTTCCCACAGATACCCGTCCCCATCCCCCACTCCAGAGCGTCATAGCCTAAGCCTGGATATGCTTCCCGTGGAGCTCGAGGAGCGACTGGCCTAAAAGAGGTGCATAGCGGTCTCTTGGCCCGACGTCGCCGAGGAAGCTGATGACCATTACTAGCGGTAGGCACTCAAGCAGTGGGCTAGAGTATGCGGGCATGTCTCGTCCGCCGGCTACGACATCGAGGTCATCAACAGCGACGCCGGGAGCGCATGAGCATTTTCTTGCGGTCGAGGGACTTCTTGGCAGCTTCCTTCTTCGCGTACGGACGCCCGACGTGGTGGGTCACGCCGGGGGGGCGCACGCCTTGGCGCCAGGGTGTAGTATTGTGGCATAGGTGGTGGAGGCGCTCCATGAGCCTTGTCGCCCGCAGCTGGCGGAGGGCGAGGCAGCGAGAGGGTCGGCACAGGGGAGCCCCCTGCGGCACTGACAAGCTCGGCAATGCGGTCGAGGCAGTCCTCATAGAGGTCGTCGATGGGGCGGTAGCGCAGGAGCTCGTGTGCCATGCACAGCGCGGCCTGCGCGGCCGTGGGAGCGCGACGGGCGTGAGACGATGAGCCGGCCAGGGTCAGTGATGGAGTGGCGGTGCGGCCGTCCCGCCGCACCGAGGGGTGCAGCGAGGATGCTTGGTGCTGGTTCCCCACCGGGCCGGTGGCGGCATTGGTGGCACGCGACAGAGAACGATGGGGTGGCCCGCCGACAGGAGCCGTTTGAGCAACGCGGGCGGTGAGGGCAGCCCGGCGCTCAGCGCATGCTCGGCGAGCGTCCGCCATGGATATGAGGAAGCAACAGGACGTAGAGCGACAGAAGGAAAGACCGGCTGCTGCGGCAAGACCGTGCGCCACCTGTAGCGGCAGGGGGCAGACCCCATCAAGACCAAGCTCCACCTCCAAGGCGGGCCCCGGCGACCACAACCGTCTGCCGCGCTTTCACCCTCAAGCTACGTAGCGTCGCCTGGCCGGGCAAGTTCAAGCCGGATATGCCTCCTCACTACGACAGCACCCCTGACCCCGCGGAGTTCCTACAGCTCTATGAGCTGATCATCGAAGCGGCCAACGGCGACGAGGAAGTCATGGCAAACTGGTTTCCCATGGATCTCAAGGATGGCGCCCGCTCTGGCTCCTGAATCTGCCACCGGGCTCGATCTCCTCCTGGGACGAGATGCCCGACCGCTTCGTCGCCAACTTCCAGGGCACTCGCGACCGCCCGCCGGCTGTGGGTGACCTGCGCCGCGTCAAGTAGCAACCGAGAGAGACTCTCCAAAGGTACATCCAGCGCTTCAACAACGTCCGCCTCAAGATTCCCAAGGTGACGGACGAGGCCATCATCTCTGCGTTCTCTGATGGCGTCCGCGACGTCAAGATGAAGGAAGAGCTCGCTATCCATGAGGAGTTGTGCACGTCCCCGGAGTTGTTCAACCTGGTGACCAAGTGCGCAAGAGCTGAGGAGGGGCGTCTCTCCCTCCTCGAGCTCCGAGCTGCCAACCCGGAGGATAAGAAAGCCAAGGCCAAGGAAGTGAAGCGCAAGGGAGCAGCTGTGCTCGCAGCGGAACCAGACACCAAGCGTGGCAGAGACCAACCAGAGTCGTCCAAGAGCAGTCGGCCATTCTGCGCCTTCCACAACCTGAACACCCGCAACACCAGCGACTGTCAAGAGCACAGAGCCATTCGCGAAGGACGCTTCGGTCGGCTCCCCGAGCGCGGCGACCAGGGCTACAGCCGAGGAGGAGGACGTGGTGGCGGACGCTGGGACAACCGTGGCGTGACCAGCCTCGTGAGGACCGCTGGCAAGATCAGCCCCGCGATGGAGCCTGGAGGGATCAGCCTCGCGAGGATCGTCCTCAAGGCAACACTGGACTCCCTTCGCTGCTGCCACCGCCAAGAAGGAATGACGACCACCATCAAGACGAGGAGGCTGGGGGCTTCCAGGAGCTGCGTGCTATCGCCTGCATCTTGGGTGGAGCCCAGGCCCTAGCCTCGCAGCGTATCTTCAAGCAGTTTGTTCGTGAAGTGAATGCAGTTCTTCCCAAGCTCGAGGCCACACGCCCGCTCAGATAGTCCCAATGCCCCATCACATTCAACTCGGCAGATCAGCTCAAGTGTGCAGCTACTGCTGGTGCTCTCCCGATGCTTTGCTCCCCGGTCATCAGCAATGTGCAAGTTACCAAGACCCTCATCGACGGCGGCGCGGGGCTCAACGTCCTATCCGTCGACATGTTCGACAACCTCCAAGTGCCTTATTACCAGCTTCAGCCTACCAAGCCTTTCTCAGGAGTGACCGACGGTTCTACCACACCGATAGGGAAGGTCCGCCTCCCTGTCACCTTTGGAGAGCGCAAGAACTACCGCACCAAGCTCATCGACTTCGACGTCGCGCACATCCGTTTGTCGTAGAATTCCATCCTCATGTATCCAGCCCTATCCAAGTTCATGGTCGTGACCCATCATGGCTACAATGTCCTCGAGATGCCGGGGAGTGGCGGGATCATCATGGTCCCATGTGAAGAGAGAGATGCGGTGTGCTCCCTCGAGCATGCCTTCCAAGATGCAGCAATTGACGACCCCGAGAGCAAGGGTGAGGGCCCTCCTGAGGCCTTCCCCAAGAAGAAGAAGCAGCTGCGCCATGCAGGACCTTGATACGTCTCCAACGTATCTATAATTTATGATGTATTCATGCTATTATACTATCCTTCTATGATGTTTTATATGCATTTATATGATATCTTATATGATTTTTGGGACTAACCTATTAACCTAGAGCCCAATGCCAGTTTCTGTTTTCTCCTTGTTTTAGAGTATCGCAGAAAAGGAAAACTAAACGGAGTCCAATTGACGTGCCACTTGACGGAGATCATTTTATGGACCAGAAGAAGCCCACGGAGTACCAGAAGTAGGCCAAAAGAGTCCCGGGCTGCCCACGAGGGTGGGGGGTGCGCCCCCCTGCCTTGTGGACAGCCTAGAGACCCCTTGATGTGAAATCAACGCAAAACTCTTCTATATATACCCAAACTTCCAGAAAGAAACCTAGATCGGAAGTTCCGCCGCCGCAAGCCTCTCTAGCCACGAGATGTCAATCTAGGCCCTCTCTGGCAACCTGCCGGAGGGGGCCATCATCACCGGTGGCCATGGAGGAGTATCCCGGAGGGGCCATCATCATCATGAAGGCCAAGGACCAGAGGGTGGAGGCCATGGAGGAGGAAGCACAAGGGGAGAACCTCTCCTCCTCTCTCTTGGTGGCACCGGAGTGCCATCGGGAGGGGAATCATCGCCACAGTGATCGTCTTCATCAACATCACCATCATCATCACCATCCTCATCTCTTTTACGCGGTCCACTCTCTCGCACCCCGTTGTAATCCCTACTTGAACATGGTGCTTTAAGCCACATATTATGATCCAATGATGTGTTGCCATCCTATGATGTTTTGAGTAGATATCTTTTGTCTTTGGGTTGATTGATGATCTAGATTGGTATGACTTGTATGTTCTATTTTGGTGCTGTCCTATGATGCCCTCCGTATCACGCAAGCATTAGGGATTCCCGCTGTAGGGTGTTGTAGTATGTTCATGATTCGCTTATAGTGGGTTGGTGAGTGACTGAAACACAAACCCGAGTAAGAGGGATTATTGCGTATGGGAATAAATAGGACTTGATGCTTTAATGCTATGGTTGGGTTTTACCTAATGATCTTTAGTAGTTGCGGATGCTTGCTAGAGTTCCAGTCATAAGTGCATATGATCCAAGTAGAGAAAGTATGTTAGCTTATGCCTCTCCCTCATATGAAACTGCAATAGTGATCACCGGTCTTGTTAATAATTGCCTAGGAAAATTCCGCACACCGATCCACCATTATTCCACACTCGCTATTTATAATACTTAGTAATACATTCTAACTTTATGATAACAGCACCTAATTTTATATTTTAGCTCTCCGATATCATACAAACTTATCCTCTTCATATCCACGACATAGTTTTATTTCTCGTTGCTAGTTGGAAGTAAACGTTCGGTGCACGTAGAGTCGTATCAGTGGCAGATAGAGCTTGAGAGAATATTGATCTTCCCTTTAGCTCCTTGTGGGTTCGACACTCCATACTTATCACTTCCACATTTGGAAATTGCTACGATGATTCCCTGCACTTGGGGATTATCAGACCTCAGGAGGGTGGCGTCGCAGTAGGAGCCTTGTCAGGATCAGGCCCGCTCCAGGGGCGCCTCCTTCCATCGCATAGGAAGACATGCTCGGCGCCCTTCTCGGGCAGGGCTCGAGGGCTTTCTTCTGGAAGGCCTCAGACCTTGCCCACATCACGAGGGAGGCGCTTGGGCACCACCTGGGGCGTGCTTCGCGGCACATTTCCTTCAGGAGGACACAGGGCAAGGATCGACCACCGTTCAGCAGTTCATCACCAAGACCACCCAGGAATTGCAAGACGCAAGGGCCATGCGCGGCGACTGCTGCTCACGAAGCGCAGCATCCCATCCAGGCGAGGATGCCGGGCTGCGTGTCTGCATCGACGTGCCAGGGCTCAACAGGGCCATTTCTCAGGAGCTTTTCTGGCCTTCGCGCGTGGGACCCTGTGAGGGCCCACCGCACAACTACGTTCGCATGCCCTTTGGCCTGCCGAGCGTGTCATCTGTCTACCAGCACAACTTGCGGTGCATCCTGGTAGCTCAGGAGGCCAGGCACCACGCCGTCCTGACGGAGATGGAGACAGTCCTCAAGGAACCGCCTGGACCCCCGGAGCCTCCTGAGGCTCAGGGCCCCGGTGGCTCGTGAGGAGCAGTTCCTTCGCTGTGTACCTTCAGCTGCCCTGACTCTCCTTCGTCAACAACACCAAGTGACATTTTCCGAGTTCATTTAGCTGGGAGCGCCCCTCGGGCTGCATCATTCCTAGGCCGCGTGGGTCCGTCCCTGTGGCATGTATCCCCTTTTATGCCTTTAGCTTACCTTGTTGGGAGCGCCCCCCGGGCTGCATCACTCCCAAGCCGCTCGGGTCTGACCCAGTGGCATGTATCTCTCTTGCATTTACTTAAGCCTGCTGCCTTCATGTTTAATCTACCTATGATTAATACCTGCTCGATCGCCACCCATCATGGAGACCGCGCGCCTGCCGTGTTTCTTCAGAACCATTCGTGTGAATAAGTCGAGCACGGCGTCTGTGCTCGGGCCCGTCCCTACAACGTCGATAAATCCAATGGTTGAGCTCTGTCTGGCGGGCCGGCCCCATTTACGTCACCTCCTGGGGCCGTTGGTGCCTGGCTTTCTCATGCGATAACCTCAGGAGATTCGTTCGGTGCAGGTTATCTCACCACCTCACAGGACCAGCACAGTGA
Organism: Aegilops umbellulata; assembly: GCA_032464435.1. NCBI lineage: Eukaryota > Viridiplantae > Streptophyta > Magnoliopsida > Poales > Poaceae > Aegilops > Aegilops umbellulata. Next base: position 383,393,299 of record CP136054.1, read on the forward strand.
ACAAGAACCAAGACCAGGCGCAACCCGCCTTGAGGTAGGGCCTCGTGAGTCCCGCGCTAGCTCACAGGTGCCCAGGTATACCTCGCCTAGCCCTGTCGTGCAAGCCACATGTCAGGGCGGGGCTGTACACGCCCCGGGGCTCTCCGCAGAGGCAGCCCCCCTCCCATGCACAAGTCGAAGCACCATGCTCCGCACTGGCCGTCGACACTGCCGAGGAGAGGCTATGCCTGTGCACAAGTAGAAGCACTATGCTCCGCGCCGGTGATAAACAACTGAGGGTGGATTCACGGTCGTACCAACCTCTGGCAGCCCCAGAGCTCAGCGTCCGGCCTCACCACAACGCCTCCCCTCAGGAGAGCCACGCGTGGGGGCTCGGCACGGGGGCTGCGCTCGGGTCACGCCTAAGCGTACGCCACCCAACCAGGTCTCCCGGACCTGGTCGTCACGCGCCCCTCCCGAGCCAAGCCTCGGTGAGGGCAAAGGTATGGAGATCGTTTGCACATCAAGGGGGACTCCTGAGCATCGCGACTCAGGAGCCTAACTGGTCACGTAGCCCCTCACTCCTTGGTCCTTCCTGGTCTCCGGCCGGCCCAATGGCGGTTGAGGTATGCGCGGGGCCGGGCTCTGCCGACATAGAACGTCAACTTATCCTCGTGTATCCTCCCTATAAGCTGTTTGTGCGTCAAGGGGGACACCTGAGAATCGCGACTCAGGAGCCTAACTGGTCACGTACCCCCTCACTCCTTGGTCCGTCCTAGTCTCGGGTCGTCTCAACGGCGGTTGAGGTATGCGTGGGGCCAGGCTCTACAGACACAGAACACAAAGCAAATAGGAAGAAAATCGCAAAATCTCGAAGCAAATATTACAAGACATATTGTTCTCACAATATCGAACGAAAGTTTAACGCCTCCATGAGGCCTGATGCATGTTGCAGGAATAAAACAGGAAAGGAGACGCATCTCACCCCTGAATGCCATCGATGCCCGTGGGCGGCACTCCTCCCTTGGTGGCGTCGCCTTCGTCTTGGTCACTGGCCGGAGCCGCGGCAGTGGTCTCGCCTCCGGCCAAGGGTGCGGAAGCAAAGCCGCGGAACTTCTTCAGCAGGGCCTCCACCTGACCTTGCACGACGGCGGCGGTAGCTGCGCAGTGATCATCAGCCACAGACTCTAGTAGCTCATCAAGACAAGCGTTGGGGTCACGAAGGTGCAGATGGCTGAAGACGCGAGTCAATGCAGCTGAAGAAAGGACACGAGCTTCTGCCTCCGCCATGGGACCGATGCCCTCCACAACTTCCTCAAGTGCCTTCACCAACAAGGGAAGCATCTAGGCGGGGCCGTCCTCACCGGTGGTCAGCGGCCTCTCCAAGTCGTTCTCTGTCGGTGGGAACGACACCTATGGGATCACAAGAATCCCTACTACGGTTGCGTGGCACGGGGTCGTGAGAAGAGCGGATCAAATAGATAGCACGCGGTTTCTTTATCCAGGTTCGGGCCGCGAGGATGCGTAAAACCCTACTCCTGCTTTGGTGGATTGTTTATCTGTGTTCTTGAACTAGCAATGGGGCGTCAGGAGCTCCAAAATGCCGAATCATCTTCCTGGTCGCCTTGGGCCTCCTTTTATAGGGAAAGGGGTTGCCACAGTGGGACACAGGAGGTGGAAAGGGTATAGTGATGCAAGTTTATCCCTCGCATTACATGACAAGGCGCATTTAATGCGTCTTGCTTAGGTGTCCTTGCTTTATCGGGGACGGGGGAGAGTCCTGTCTCGTCCGTCGCCGCTCCCTCTTGCGTCGACACGCGCCCTGGCCAGCGGTGCCCGCGGTGCCATGTAGGCAGGCTGGCAGCTGAGGTGGCGCAGTGGTGGGTCTCCACGAATATCCGCTTGCCGCCACGCAGGTGCCTGCCCAGCTGGAACGGCGGCGGAGGTTTGATTGGCGTGGGCCTGATGGTGGCCCTACGGGTGTTCTTGGCAAGGACCTTGCCGGGGCCCCGGCAAGGGTCTTGCCGTGGTGCCTGCTATCATCCCCGGCAACGTTCTTGTTGGGGTCCTTGTGGTCCTCCTTGGCTGGGATCCCACCGAGGATCATCATCTTCCAAAGTGTGTATCTGATCATGAATGTCTTCACAAAGATCTGTATGCCACCACGGGGATGTCTCCCGAATCCTTGCCCCATGGGGGCAGTGGACTCAAGGGTGGCTCGCTCCGTACGTGTGGGGCGAGCTGCCACGGCAATGGTCTTGCCGGGTTTGCTAACCCCCCCCCCCCAGCAAGCATCTTGCCGGGGAGTCCGCTTTGTCCCCTTTGCTCTTTGTGGTCTTTGTCTTGGCGTCGTTCTACTTCTCTCGAGCTTTGGTCTTACCTTGGCTCACCTCCCTTGCCTTGCTCAGTGTGGTGGTTCCCGTGGCTCAGACTGCCCATGCACAGTTATAGGGGTACAAAAAGTGTACCCCTCTTTTTGTACACTGACAGGAGCCCCCGGGCCTGGGCCACACGTAAGCGCAATCGCATCGTTGGGCTAGGCCCAAAAACGGTGCGCGGGCAGGCGGGGCGGTTTTTACCATGGCATGTCTCTTCGCGCGCTGCGCTTCCCACGCTCCCCGCGCGTGGCGCGGTGTGGGGAGGCATGTGTGACGTGGGCGGCATGCGTGGGGCTGAGCTCTGCACGCATGCGTCACGTCGTAGTAAAGGGGGCGGTTCGCGCCTTCCCCATAAGCGGAGGGAGGCGTGGGGCGCGGCCCATTTACTGAACGAGGCCGAGGCATGGTCTTCAAGGCGTCCACTCCCCACGATCACGGGGTAGAGAGAGGTCGCCTCATCCGTCGCCTCGGTCCTACACGCCTGCCACGTGGCTCGCATGCGCTTGGGGTGGCGAACGGTTGAGGTGGGAAACCGGGCCGCCGCGGGCAGGGGAAGCGGGTCGGTCCCAGTTCCCTGCGCCTTCCACGTCTTGATTGGCTGAGCGGGGCGGCCGAGCCCCCACACCGTTCTTTTATAAAGAGCGGGAGGGGGGGACGGCGTCCCGCATTCCTTCATCTCCTCCTTCCTTCAGCTTCTGCCCCCCCTTCCATCTGCCATGGAGAGAGGGAACCCTGGTCCTTCAATGGTGGCGGCGAGGGTCGCCGCTCAACAACGCGTCCCTCCTTCTCCTGCACCTGCACTGGCAGAGCCAGCCGCAAGGGGATGGGGGAGGGGGGAGGCTGTGGGCGAGGCCGAGGCGCTCAGGGAAGAGGAGGACGGGGCGGCGCGCCGGCCTCGCCTCCGCCAGTAGTTCCTCCTCCCACGGAGGGCCATGTTGGGGATGATCCTTGCGAGTTCTTCGTCAGGCTGCGCCGGCCGCCGCGCCGTCGCCTTCGTCTCCCGACCCCATTCGCGCGGGAGATGGAGCTGGATCCGCCGGAGTCATTGCGGCTGCACATGAGGGGCTGTGGGATCAGCAGCACGCGGGTTCGCGTCGACTTCCCAGCCCCTCATGTAATGTATCTTCGTCGGGGATGGAAGGCATTTGCTCATATCCACCGCCTGGCAGAGGGGTTCATTCTCCATTTTAAGTTGATGGAGGGTGGCCTTCTCTCCGTCAAGGTCTTCGGCGATTTTGGAACTCGCTTGAAGTGTTGCGTGGAGAGCTCCTCCGATGATGAAGATTCTTCCTTGGGCGAGAGTGACGAGGAGGACAGCGACAGCGGCGACGAGGGTGGTAGGTGGCAGGATGATGGGTCCGACTAGGCGTCGGTCCCGTTGTCCTGGGGCGATGTTGGCAGCAGCACCAACTCCTCGTGGCCGTCTCCTTGGGTGGCTGGCGTAGGAAGTGCAGGAAGGCGAAGAAGGCGGATGGCGGGTCGTCAGCTCGGAGTACACGGGCATCGACGCCTTCGTCGCGTATTGCCGGTCTTGCCGCCTCGTCTTCCACCTCTTCTGCCGTCATCATCATCACCAGCTTCCCGTGGAGGTGGCCGCCGGGATGTTTTCCTGGTGCCTTCTGCCGCTCGTACCTCGCCTAGGTGCTCCTTTTGTCCTTTTCGCCTCCTTGACCTGCCTCCTGAGGAGAGGGACAAGAAAGGGGTTACGGGCACCTTATCTCTTTTTATTTTGTAAGCCTTCGGGCCTTAGCTGAATTTAAAACTTGTAATCCCATCATTCATGTTTTTCATTCCCTATGGACTATACCTGAGTGGAATGTTTCTAATGAAAAAGGGATGCTTGCCGGGTCATTTGTTTGCGGGTAGAACCCACGTCAAGGAGTAAATCCTTGATATCTCTAGGACAAACATTTCCTTGCCCGACAGCAGGCCTTGTCGTCTTCCCACGTCGCTCGACCTTTCTCACGCTTTTGGCGGAGGCGGGGATGAGGTGGGTTCAGGCCCCTTGTTTCATCCTTTCGCTGCCGCGACTACGACCAAACCTGGCCCCAGGAACAAGCCCTAGGGCCTAGAGTTTAGGGGAGCACGGTAGCTTTAGGAAGGAACGAGGTTTCACATACCTCAGTCCATAAGGGAATGCATGATAAGGGATGAAAAACTTATCTGGAGCTGTAGCCCCCGGCAACTCTGGTTTGCCGTGGGTGAATCTTTGCGCTTGCAGCCCCCGGCAATATTGGCTTGCCGGGGTCTAGATGCTGGTCTGTCCCTCTTCTCTTTTTCGTCCTCAAGTGATCCGGCAAGGATATCTGTGAGTCCTGCAAACCAAAGAAGACAAAAGAATGTCAAAGAGAAGCACACTCAACCTCTAAGCTAGGGGTTAGTCACCGCTAAGCACTATCAACCCTAACCAAGGACGAGACTCCATCTAGCATGCATGCTATAACTTAGGGCGCCAACGCTTCATTTATTTATGCTCAGGGTCTGCGCCTGGCTTTGTACAAAGGGTTACATGCATGATCGGCAATGCTTGTACAAAAAGTGGCTTGCCGGGGGGCCCGGCAAGCCGCGCCTCACGGGTAAAACTTGCGAAGATGCTCAATGTTCCAGGAGTTACTCACCGGAACGGCATCTTCGATCTCCAGGCGGACTGCGCCGGGCCTGGTGACTCGTATTACCCGATAAGGGCCTTCCCACTTTGGCGTCAACTTGTTGGAATTCTTGGCCGATTGAACGCGCCGAAGGACAAGGTCTCCTTCCTCAAGGCTTCGGGCATGAACCTTGCAGCTATGGTAGCGGCGCAAGGCTTGCTGGTAGCGTGCTGCTCTCGCAGCCGCCCGAAGACGATCTTCCTCAAGGAGCATTGCGTCATCTTGCCGCAGTTGCTCTTGCTCAAGCTCATCATAAGCGAGCACTCGAGGTGACCCGTATATGAGTTCAGTGGGGAGAACTGCTTCTGCCCCTTATACTAGGGAAAAGGGTGTCTGGCCAATGGCTTGATTTGGCGTTGTCCTGATCGACCAAAGAACCGTCGGCAACTCATCAATCCAGCGACTTCCACTCTTGTGCAGCCTATCAAAGGTCTTGGTCCTTAAGCCTCGCAGTACTTCAGCATTTGCCCTCTCAGCTTGACCATTTCTCCGTGGGTGAGCAACGGAAGCGAAACAGACTTTGCTGCCGAGGTCTTGAGTATATTGCACGAAGGTGCGGCTTGTGAACTGTGTGCCATTGTCGGTGATGACCCTGTTGGGTACACCAAAAAAGCACACTAGTCCCTTGAAGAACTTGACGGCTGACTGAGCTGTGACCTTCCTCACTGCCTCCACCTCCGGCCACTTTGTGAATTTGTCGATTGCAACCTACAAGTACTCAAAGCCCCCCACAGCGCGGGGGAAAGGGCCCAGTATGTCGAGCCCCCAGACTGAGAAGGGCCAGGAGAGAGGAATGGTTTGAAGGGCTTGAGCTGGCTGATGAAGCTTCTTTGAATGGAACTGACACGCTTCACATCTGGTGACTAGTGTCGTCGCATCCCGGAGGGTGGTGGGCCAGAAGAAGCCATGCCGAAATGCCTTGCCAGCAAGGGCCCTTGACCCGATCTGGGATCCACATATGCCTCCGTGTATTTCCGCCAAAAGCTCCAGTCCTTCCTCTCGAGGGATACACTTTAATTTCACACCATTTGGCCTCTTTCTGTACAGGACGTCATCGACGAACTGGTACATGGTAGAGCGACGGGCTACTTTTTCCACTTCTTCCTGCTCCTCAGGAAGTTCCCCTGTCTGGAGGAATCGGACGGTATGCTGTGCCCATGCTGGAGCCTGGGGCTCGACGGCGAGGACTAAAGGCATTTCCTCCGCCATAGGAGCGGCTGTCTCGACGGCAAGAGCTTGACGCTCGCTGGAGCTAGCCATCCCGTGGCGGGCTCAGTGTCCTCGGCAACATCCTTGCCGACGGCTCCGTGGAGCTCGTCGGGAAGGTACTTGCCGGGCCCTGATTTCCTCCTCTTGTTCTGCTCTGTTGATGGATCAACGGATGGCTGAGTTAGCTGAAGCACAAAGGTACCCGGTTCCATAGGTAGCTTGAGGGCAGCGCGTTTTGACAGGTAGTCGGCGATATCGTTCTCCGCTCGGGTAACGTATTCAGCCTGTATACCGTCGAAACGCTCTTCCAGCTTTCTCACTTCATCGACGTAGGCCTTCGTCAACGGGCTCTGGTAATCTTTGTTGACTTGCTTGACAACAAGCTGCGAGTCGCCCCTGACGATGAGCTTCTTGATTCCGAGGTCCGCCGCGATCCTAAGACCGGCAAGCAGCCCTTCGTACTCGGCCGTATTGTTGGTTGACGCCTCCCTGGGGAAGTGCATCTGGATCACGTACTTGAGGTGCTCTCCGGTGGGCGCGACATGCAGTACGCCAGCCCTGGCGCCTTGTAAAAAGAAAGCTCCATCAAAGTACATGATCCAATAGCAACTTGTCTCCTTGCCGGGGAGAGCATTCTCTTGGGCTTCTTCGTCAGGCGTTGCGGACCATTCTACAATGGACTCCACCAGGACTCGGCTCTGAATCGTCGAAGTACATTCAAACTTGAGGCCAAAGCTGGATAACTCCAGTGCCCATTCTACAATTCTTCCCGTTGCATCTGGATTGTGCAATATCCGTTGCAGAGGGCGGCGAGTGACGATAGTGATCTCGTGTGCCTGGAAGTAGTGACGCAGCTTCCTCGAGGCCATAAGAAGGCCGAAGAGCAGTTTCTGCACGCCGGAGTACCTTGATCTAGCCCCCTGCAAGAGGGAACTAACAAAGTAGACCGGGTGCTGCATCATTTTCTTCCTCGGCGGCACTTCAACTAGCTGTGTCGTCTCTGTATTGGTGGTGTCGGGCTCTGTCGCTGCCATTACCTCGTCGTCAACCTCTCTCTGCGCCACTAGTGCGGCGCTGACCACCTGGTTCGTTGCTGCCAGGTATAGCAGCAATGGCTCCTGTGGCCTAAGCGCTACTAGTATTGGCGCGGAGGAGAGGTACTTCTTCAAATCTTGCAATGCTGCTTCGGCTTCCGACGTCCACTCCATCGGGCCCGCCTTCTTCAGGATCTTCAAAAAGGGAAGGGCGTGCTCGGAAGACATGGAAATGAACCTGCCCATGGTGGCAACGCAACCAGCAAGCCGATGCACATCCTTGATTCGCTTGGGTGCTTCAATCTGCTCTATAGCTTTGATCTTGTCCGGATTGGCCTCTATCCCACGCTGTGACACAAAGAACCCGAGAAGCTTGCCGGACGGGAAGCCAAAGACGCACTTCTCAGGGTTCAGCTTGAGATTGATCTTGCGCAGGTTTGCAAATGTTTCTTGCAAATCTGGTATGAGGGTTGCCCTGTCCTTGGTTTTGACCACTATGTGATCCATATAAGCTTCCATATTTCTATGGAGCTGGGGTTCAAAACCAATCTGGACCGCCCTTGCATACGTCGAACCAGCACTCTTCAACCCGAAAGGCATCCGCATGAAACAATACGTACCACATGGGGTGATGAATGCTGTTTTCTCTTCGTCTTCTCTTGTCATGAAGATCTGGTGGTAGCCGGAGTAGGCGTTGAGGAATGACAAGAGATCACACCCAACCGTGGAGTCAACAATCTGGTCGATGCGCGGCAACGGGAAGGGGTCTTTAGGACAAGCCTTATTGATATCTGTGTAATCAATACACAGTCTCCACTTCCATTTGCCTTGCGCACTACGACCGGATTGGCCAACCATGTTGGATGGAGCACTCCTCTTACCAAACCCGCCGCTTCCAGTTTCCGGATCTCTTCTGTGATGAAATCTTGTCGTTCCAAAGCTTGCTTTCTGACCTTCTTCTTGACGGGCCGCGCATGAAGACAGACAGCAAGGTGGTGCTCAATCACCTCCCTGGGAACGCCGGGGATGTCGGAAGCTTGCCATGCAAACACATCGACATTCGCCCACAGGAAGGTGACGAGCGCCCTTCCTATTTGTCGTCAAGGGTGGAGCTTATGGTGAAAGCTCCTCCCGTGCCGTCCTCATTGACAGAAACCATCTTGGTTCCCGGCGGTATGGCCCTGGGCTTCTTGTTTCCGACGGTGGAGCTCTCTGGCAAGTCCTCGACGGCAGCGCTACACTCCGAAGAGGTGCGCTTGCCGGAGTGGGTGTCCGAGGTCTCACCGGTCTTCTTCTTCTTCTTCCCTCCCGGAGTTCCAGCGGCAGGAGCAAGTGACCTAGTGGCGGCAGCTGCTGTAACTGCTTGCTGGTATACTTGGTCAGCGCAAATCAGCGCATCTTTCTTATCGGAGGGGACGGTGATGATCATCACAGGTCCTGGCATCTTCAGGGTGTTGTAGGCGTAGTGTGACGCCACCATGAACTTGGCCAGCGCTGGCGGCCAAGGATCCCGTTGTAGGGCATGGGGATCTTGGGAACATCAAACACGATCCTCTCCGTCATGTAGTTCAGGTCGCTTCCAAAAGCCACGGGCAGCTGTCGGTGGGAAACGACACCTATGGGATCACGAGGATCCCTTTCTGTGGTTGCGGGGTGCGGGGGCCATGAGAAGAGCGGATCGAGCAGGCAGTACATGATTCCTTTACCCAGGTTCGGGCCGCGAAGATGCGTAAAACCCTACTCCTGCTTTGGTGGATTATATGATTGTGTTCTTGAGCTAGCTATGGGGTGTGAGGAGCTCCAAAAAGCCGAATCCTCTTCTTGGTCGCCTGGGGCCTCCTTTTATAGGGAAAGGGGCTGCCACAGTGGCACATAGGAGGTGGAAAGGGAACAGTGATGCGAGGTTATCCCTCGCATTACATGACAAGGTGCATTTAATGCGCCTTGCTTAGGTGTCCTTGCTTTATCGGGGGCGGGGGAGAGCCCTGTCTCGTCCGTCGCCGCTCTCTTCCGCGTCGACACGCGCCCTGGCCAGCGGTGCCTGTGATGCCATGTAGGCAGGCAGGCAGCTGAGGTGACGCAGTGGTGGGTCTCCATGAGGATCTGCATGCCGCCATGCAGGTGCCTACCCAGCTGGTTGGGTCGGCAGCTGCATGCAAACAGTGGTGGAGGCGTGACTGGTGCGGGTCCGATGGTGACCCCGCGGGTGTCCTTGGCAAGGGCCTTGCCGCGGCCCCGGCAAGGGTCTTGTCGGGGTCCCGACAAGGGTCTTGTCGTGGCACCTGCTGCCATCCCCGACAAGGCTCTTGCCAGGGGCCTTGTGGTTTTCCTTGGCTGGGATCCCGCCAAGGATCATCATCTTCTAAAGTGTGCATCAGATCTTGAATGTCTTCACAAAGATCTGCATACCACCACAGGGATGCCTCCCGAATCCTTGCCCCATGGGGGCAGTGGACTCAAGGGTGACCCGCTCCGTAGGTGTGGGACGAGCTGCCACGGCAAGGGTCTTGCCGGGTTTGCAAAAACCGCCTCCCGGCAAGGATCTTGCCGGGGGGCCCGCTTTGCCCCCTTTGCTCTTTGTGGTCTTGGTCTTGGCGTCGTTCTGCTCCTCTTTAGCTTCGGCCTTACCTTGGTTCTACCTCCCTTGCCGGGCTCGGTGCGGCGACGCCCGTGGCTTAGACTGCCTGTGCACAATCGTAGGGGTACAAAAAGTGTACCCCTCTTTTTGTACACCGACAGGAGCCCTCGGGCCTGGGCCACACATAAGCGCTACGCGTTGTTGGGCCAGGCCCAAGAACGGTGCGCGGGCAGGCAGGGCGGTTTTTACCGCGGTAAGTTTCTTCGCGCGCCGCGCCTCCCATGCTTCCCGCGCGTGGCGCGGCGTGGGGAGGTGGGCGTGACGTGGGCGGCATGCGTGAGGCTGGCCTTTGCACGCGTGCGTCACGTCGTAGAAAAAAGGGGGCGGCTCGCGTCTTCCCCATAAACGGAGGGAGGCGTGGAGGCGCGGCCCATTTACTGGACGGGGCCGAGGCGTGGTCTTTCAAGGCGCCCACTCCATTTAGTCACGGGGCGGGGAGAAGTCACCTCACCCGTCGCTTCGGTTCTGCATGTTCGCCACGCGGCGCTCATGCGCCTGGGGTGGCAGTTGGTGGAGGCGGGAAGCCGGGCCGTCGCGGGCTGGGGTGGCGGATCGGCCCCGGTCTCCTGCGCCATTCATGTCCTCATTGGCGGAACGGGGCGGTCGAGCCCCCACCCTGATCCTTTATAAAGAGCGGGGGGGTCAGTGCCCTGCATTCCTCCATCTCACTTCTTCAGCTTCTGCTCCCCTCCCTCTCATTTGCCATGGAGAAAGGGAACCCTGGTCCTTCGACGGTGGCGACGAGGGTCACCGCTCGACAATGCGTCCCTCCTCTACCTATAGTGGCAGAGCCAGCCGCGAGGGGAAGGGGGAGAGGGCGAGGCCGTGGGCGAGGCCGAGGCGCTCGGGGAAGAGGAGGACGGGGCGGCGCGCCGGCTTCGCCTCCGCCAGCAGTTCCTCTCCCCATGGAGGGCCACGTTGGGGACGACCCTTGTGAGTTCTTGGTCAGGCTGCGGCGGCCGCCTCGCCGTTGTCTTCGTCTCCCGACTCCATTCGCAAGCGAGATGGAGCTGGACCCGCCTGAGACACTGAGGCTGCACATGAGGGGCTGTGGAATCAGCGATACGCGAGTCCGCGTCGACTTCCCAGCCCCTAATGTGATGTATCTTGGTCGAGGGTGGAAGACGTTCGCCTGTATCCGCCGCCTGATGGAGGGGCTCACCCTCCATTTTAAGCTGATGGAGGGCGGTCTCCTCTCCGTCAAGGTCTTCGGGTGCTTCGGGACTCGGGCAAGGCGCTGCGTGGAGAGCTCCTCCGATAGCGAAGACTCCTCCTCGAGCGGGAGTGACGAGGAGGACAGCGGCAGTGACGACGAGGTTAGCAGGCGGCAGGATGACGGGTCCGACTAGGTGTCGGGCGCCGCTCTGTGCGGCACTGGCGACCCCATCATCCGTGTCGCCGGCTCCTTGAACTTCTCGGGGTCGTCTCCTTGGGCGACTAGCGTTGGGAGGCTGCGAAAGAGGAAGAGGGCGGGCGGCAAGGCCGTCAACTCGGAGTATGTGGGCACGACTCCTTCGACGCGTGTTGACGTCCTGCCGCCTCGTTTTCGAGCTCTGCCTCCGGCGGTGCCATCACCATCCAGCCTTTGGACGACCACCGAGACGTTCTCTTGGTGTCTTCTGCCACCTATAGCTCGTCTAGGCGCCCCTTTTGCCCTTTTCGCCTCCCTGACCTGCCTCCTAAAGAGAGGAACAAGAAAGGGATTACGGGCACCTTATCTCTTTTTAGTTTGTAAGCCTTCGGGCCTTAGCTGAATTTAAAGCTTGTAATCCCATCATTCATGTTTTTCATTCTCCATGAACTGTACCTGAGTGGAATGTTTTTAATGAAAAAGGGATGCTTGCCGGGTCACTTGTCTTGCGGGTGGAACCCATGTCAAGGGGAAAATCCTTGATATCTTTAAGATAGACACTTCCTTGCCCGGCAGCAGGCCCTGCCGTCTTCCCACATCGCTCGACCTTTCTCACGCTTTCGGCAGAGGCAGGGATGAGGCGGGTTCAGGCTCCTCGTTTCGTCCCTGCTGCCGCGACTACGACCAAACGTGGCCCTAGGAACGAGCCCTAGGGCCTAGAGTTAGGGGAGCACGGTAGCTTTAGGAAGAAACGAGGTTTCGCATACCTCAGTCCATATGAGAATGCATGATAAGGGATGAAGAACTTATCTGAAACTGCAGCCCCCGGCAACTCTGGTTTGCTATGGGTGAATCTTTGTACTTGCAGCCCCCGGCAACACTGGCTTGCCGGGGTCCAGATGCTGGTCCGTCCCTCTTCTCCTTTTTTTTCATCCTCGAGTGATCCGTCAAGGATATCCGAGCCCTGCGAACCAAAGGAGACAAAAGAACGGCAAAGAGACGCACACTCGACCTCTAAGCTAGGGGTTAGCCACCGCTAAGCACTATCAACCCGAACCAAGGACGAGACTCGATCTAGCATGCATGCTATAACTTAGGGCGCCAGCGCTTCACTTATGCTCAGCGTCTGCGCCTGGCTTTGTACAAAGGGTTACATGCATCATCGGCAATGCTTGTACAAAAGGTGGCTTGCCGGGAGGCCCGACAAGCCGCGCCTTATTGGTAAAACTTGTGAAGATGCTCGATGTTCCAGGAGTTGCTCACCGGAACAGCATCTTCGGTCTCTAGGCGGACTGCGCCGGGCCTGGTGACTCGTATTACCCGATAAGGGCCTTCCCACTTTGGTGTCAACTTGTTAGAATTCTTGGCCGATTGAGCGCGCCGAAGGACAAGGTCGCCTTCCTCAAGGCTTCGGGCATGAACCTTGCGGCTATGGTAGCGGCGCAAGGCTTGCTGGTAGTGTGCTGCTCTCACAGCCGCCCGAAGACGATCTTCCTCAAGGAGTAGTGCGTCGTCTTGCCGCAGTTGCTCTTGCTCAAGCTCATCATAAGCGAGCACTCGAGGTGACCCGTATATGAGTTCAGTGGGCATAACTGCTTCTGCCCCGTATACCAGGGCAAAGGGTGTCTGGCCGGTGGATCAATTTGGTGTCGTCCTGATTGACCAAAGAACCATCGGCAACTCATCAATCTAGCGCCTTCCGCTCTTGTGCAGTCTGTCAAAGGTCTTGGTCCTTAAGCCTCGCAACACTTCAGCATTTGCCCTCTCAGCTTGCCCGTTGCTCCGCGGGTGAGCGACGGAAGCGAAACAGACTTTACTGCCGAGGTCCTGAGTATATTGCATGAAGGTGCGTGTGGGGACCCCGACCCATAAGTCGTGATCACCGAATGCACGTGTACAGTGATCCCAGAGATCAATGCTCACTAAACACACAGAAGCTGAATAACAAGAGTCTTACATCCATACATACCGTATTACACAAGTAGGACCTTTATGGTCAAGTATTGAGTATAACATTGCAGCGGAAATCTTCGTCGATAACTTGGACCCATGCCATCTGCCTTAACCCTACACGCATTCTGACTGGGAAGTGTCCTAGCTCGCATGCTCGTCACCGAAGTATTCTTCTGCATATCATGTTCTTTCATGCCTGGCCACTAAAATAACCAGTGGCAAGCCAATGAGTACTTTGAATGTACTTGCAAGCAACCCATGTTTTGGTTCAAGGTACAACAATGCATGATATAGGTAAAATTTTGCGGAAAGCTAGTTTTGAGTGCAATGACATGTTCAACAACTTGTAAGACATGCATCAGGGGAATTTAAGTAACTAAGAGGACATGTAACAGATATCAACATAAATAGAGTGGGCACCAACCCAACTCAATCATGTCAAGTCCTTGACTTGACCCAAGTAGTTCTTCCCACACACACTGGTTTGTAAACAAGTGGACGTAGCCCAAGAGCGGTTACCCAACTGTCCTTGACCATGGACACGGCTATTCGAATAGTTTTACACTCTGCAGAGGTTGCACACTTTACCCACAAGATCCGGGGAACTTCCGTGTCATCCACGACCCGCGGTACCTCAAGTACCCGGGGGAAGCACCCGATCGCTATCTTTCCCTAGACGACACTAACAAGGAGTCCACTCGTTGTTCCGTATCCTCATGATGTACATCATACGAGACTCACTCGAGATCGTAACATCCGAGAGGGGACACAACGGTGTATCCGGTGCCCTGTGAAAACAGTCATGGCCGCCCTACCTAGCACGACCCCGTCCCGAGAGAGAGCACCAACTCTCCCCCGTCACTAGTAATGCGGGCTCCAAGCTAGTATCGGCCTAGGTAAACAATAATGCCCTTTCCCATATAAGGGTAGAGTGGTTGCGCATGTAAGGTTGGAATAACGGTCGCAACTTAAACCAATCCGTTTTGGAAAAACAACACACACTTGACTCGGTACACCACCTCGTCATCAAGTGGTTACCCAACTCATCATCTCCCTTGGGCATAAGTTGCACCCGATGGGGTTTTCGAAAAGTCCTTTGAAAATACTTTGTCTCCATCACCATGCATATTCCCGTCCCTTATGCGTAGCACTACTTAGCATCATATCTACTCCCACCGGCATAACCCTCATAGAAAGGTAGGGTCATGCATCATGCAAGTGTCAACGAGAAAAGGAACGGAGGCAAACCACCTCAAGTGGTCACCGTTTTATCATGACTTCGATGCAAGCAATAAAAGTGCCATATGACATGCATAAAAAATGTTTCTTAGACATGGTCAAAGGGCTGCTTGCCTGGTTCATCTGAGTCTTCAAGTCTTCTGGTCCTTCTCCAAGTACTCTGTCTACTTCGTCAACTAACGCCGGAAACAATCATAATAAGCAACACCACAAGGCAAAAATAAAAGTGCTCTAAAAATATGAAGTTGACTTTTCTAGGATACCTCTAGTCATATGAGGAATGACCAAAGTGATTTCAATGGAATTGGATAAGTGGATATTCTGTAACATTTCAATATGATGGAATCAATGGATTTAATGGATTTGCAAGTTGTCCCATTAATGCCTTTTATAAAAATGAGTAAAAGGACCCATTAAATCAGGCATGATTTTAGAAACATTTAGAAACTGGTCTCACTGGATTTGGAGTTGAAACGGATATTCTATGGACTTTTGAAGATGGTTTAGGAGTACAAATGACCTATTTGTTAGATCCAGGTGAGACTAGGCAGTGTAAAAATGTTCACTATGGCACATTAAATAGGTATTGATTTATGGAGTCACCAAAAATTTGAATCGTCAGATTTGGACTAAACATGAGGTCTCTGGAAAAGTTTGAATCTTGCTGAAAAAGAAAAAGCAAATGAAAATACCTAATGGGCCAAAATCCAGCGGCGGCAGCGTGCACTGGGCGGGATTTAACGGCGAGGCACGACTGGGCCGGCCCAGTGGCTCGGCCACGCAGACGACGGGGCGGCGTCGAAGGCGCCCAGGCGCGATGTGCCTTCGCTGCGGGGACGCGGGAGAGGGTGAACCCGCCTTCACTTGCCAGCGTAGCCTGGAGGCTGGGCCACTGACGAGCGGGGCCCGCCCGTCGGGTTCATCCCCAACCTCCCGCTTGAACAGAGCAGGGGCATGGGCGGTGTCGACGGCGGCTTGCCGGCGCTACAGGTCACCGTTTCCGGTGAGCTGGCCACCAGCGTGCTCAAGGGACCCGGCCGAGTCCAACCATGGGTGGCACGGTCGCCCAGGGGCACCGGGTCGAGCAGGGCACTGGCCGCGGCGGACGAGGCTGACGATGAGGTTGGGGCCCGGTGGCAGGCCCGGGAGGAGGGAATGAAGTGCGGGGCGAGTCGGCGGTGGTGGTGAGGGGGTGCTAGAGTGGTTTAGAGGGGAGGAGGAGGAGCAGTGGGCACGAATTCAGGCGGAGTCCGGCGGCTCGGCTCTGGCCATGGGGAGCGACGAAGGGCTCGGCGAGAGGTTTGGCTGGGTCTGGGTGACGTAGGGGAGGGAGAGAGGGCGAAAGGGCTCCAGAGAGAGGCCTCGGGCGACCTTATATAGCGAAGCCCTGGCTCACTGTGGACGTGGCCTACGGGTGGCCGCGGCAACGGCTCGGGCGGCCAGGAGGGAGGGAGGGGAGCTGTCTACGGCGTTCGTGGGAGTCGAGTAGGGTGCCAGGAAGAGAGACAGAGGGAGCGGGGCGAGGCTCTGGTGCTCGCGCGTGTGAGGCCGAGCATTGGCCGAGCCGGGCGGCTCTGGACACGCTCGTAGGAGGTGAGAGAGAGAGAGGGAAAGGAGGGGGACAGCACGGTGGCGTGTTGCAGACGTCGAGGCACCTCGACTGGCGCGAGGGAGAGGCTCGAGGAGGTCGAGGGGCGCGGTGTCAATGCTCGGGTGCTTTGCCACGCGCTCCAGAGCGTGCAAATGGCCGGCACCCGCGGCTTTTTGCGTGCACCCGCGCGTCCACTTGTGTCTGGTGGTTGCAGGGGGAGTAAACAATGCGGCAATGACATAGGATGCCCTGGGGAGCCAGTGGAGGAGAGAAGGGTGGAGAGAGAGTGAAAATGTTGCTGCCCAGAGAAGAAAACTGGATCCCTGCCCCCCTTCATCATTGCCTCTCGGGCAGGGAAGCACACCAGAGGTAGAGGGGGACTAGGAGGGGTTGTGGTAAAAAGGATAACTCATGGAGATTAGTGGAAATGGCCAAAACATGCATTTTAAGTTTCTGCCAGAAGGTGTTTGATGTAGGCTTGGGCATGCAAATGATTCCCAATTGCCATGAGACTCCACAGGGTGAAATGTCACATATAATTAGGACCTTCCACCAATTTTGAGCTCATTGGGGCAAAGTGGCCAATGTAACTTTGGTAAACCCTCGAAATTAGCAGAAATGGCTTTACCCAGATTTAGTCAGGCAAATCTATTCTCCTTGATGCACCAGTTGGTCTAGTGCCATCATTTGAGGATTTAAACATGTCCACAAAAGTTGCGGTCAAGGAGAAAAAGTTGGCAGTACAAACTTGTGCAAATTTGATTCTGGTCAGAGAGGGTTTTGGGGTACTTTGATCAAGCTAAAATTCTCTCCAACTTGTGCCATTTGGTCTAGATGCATTATTACACCATTTGAGAATGTGCACCAAGTTTGAGAGCATTTGGACATGTTCGACAGTGCAAAGCTGTTCAAACTTGAAAAAGGACAGAAGTGGTTTTGAGAGGGTTTCATGGGGTTATACTATTCTCCATGACCTGGTACTTGGCAAGATCATCAAAAGTGTCATATGTGACATGTTAGAATTTTCTTGGGTTCTTATGAAAATATTTCCTGTAGAAATATTTCAAATCCTTGAAATGAGCAGAAATGGTTTTGGGAGGTTTTGTCCAATATTTTGATCATGACCATATGTTGAAACTCATATATATGGAAAATATATGTCCATTGAGTCTCCCTAATTTTTCTCAAATATTTTTAAAGCTTTAAAATAATTTTAACCTATTAAAGACCATTTCTGGCCTTAATTAAAATCCTTTAAATAAATAGGTAAATAACTTTTAAAATTATATTTTTGTGGTTTCTGGGTAACCTATATCTAATAGGAATCAAAAATATTTTTGGAAAGATTTTTACTGCCCTTAATTAAGTACTTGCAGTGCAATCCTCAATCAAGGGGTTTTTGGAAAACTAATTTTTGAGAATACTATTTGGCCAAATTATTTTTGTAAGAAAATACTATATTGCACTATACACATGGCATGATCATTGGGAAAAGGTTTTGGATCAAGGAGAAGGAGTATAAGAGTTGGAGGATTCATTTGATTTTTAGAGCACTTGCAAACAACACACAAAAATCAAATCAAGCAAGGTCCAAAACACTCAAAAGTTTTTGTCAAACCACATTTTATCATTACTTATTAGCTTAAGTGTTGTGGCATGAAAATCAGGGTGTGACAGTGCGGCTTGTGAACTGCGTACCGTTGTCGGTGATGATCCGGTTGGGTACACCGTAACGGCACACTAGCCCCTTGAAGAACTTGACGGCTGACTGAGCTGTGACCTTCCTCACTGGCTCCACTTCTGGCCACTTTGTGAACTTGTCGATGGCTACGTACAAGTACTCAAAGCCCCCGACAGCGCGGGGGAAAGGGCCTAGTATGTCGAGCCCCCAAACCGAGAAGGGCCAGGAGAGAGGAATGGTTTGAAGGGCTTCAGCTGGTTGATGAAGCTTTCTTGAATGGAACTGACACGCCTCACACCTGGTGACGAGAGTCGTTGCATCTTGGAGGGTGGTGCGCCAGAAGAAACCCTGTCGGAACGCCTTGCCGGCAAGGGCTCTCGACCCAATGTGGGATCCACATATGCCTCCATGTATCTCTGCCAACAGCTCCAGTCCTTCCTCTCGAGGGATGCACTTGAATTTCACACCGTTTGGTCTCTTCCTGTACAGGACGTCATCGACGAACTGGTACATGGCAGAGCGACGGGCTACTTTTTCCGCTTCTTCCTGCTCCTCAGGAAGCTCCCCTGTCTGGAGGAATTGGACGGTATGTTGTGCCCACGTTGGAGCCTGAGGCTCGACGGCGAGGACTAAAGGCATTTCCTCCGCTATAGGGGCGGCTGTCTCGACGGCAAGAGCTTGGCGTCCTGCCGGAGCTAGCCGTCCCGTGGCAGGTTCAGTGTCCTCGGCAACATCCTTGCCGGCGGCTCCGGGGAGCTCGGCGGGAAAGTACTTGCCGGGTCCTGATTTCCTTCTCCTGTTTTGCTCTGTTGATGGATCAATGGATGGCTGAGTTAGCTGAATCACAAAGGTACCTGGTTCCACAGGTAGCTTGAGGGCAGCGCGCTTCGACAGGTAATCAGCGATATTGTTCTCCGTTCGGGGAACGTATTCAGCCTGGATACCGTCGAAACGCTCTTCCAGCTTTCTCACTTCATCAACGTAGGCCTTCATCAACGGGCTCTGGTAATCCTTATTGACTTGCTTGACGACAAGCTGCGAGTCGCCCCTGACGATGAGCTTTTTGATTCCGAGGTCCGCCGCGATCCTAAGACCGGCAAGCAGCCCTTCGTATTCCGCCGTGTTGTTTGTTGACGCCTCCTTGGGGAAGTGCATCTGGATCACGTACTTGAGGTGCTCTCCGGTGGGGGCGACGAGCAGTATGCCAGCCCCGGCACCCTGGAGGGAGAAAGCCCCATCAAAGTACATAATCCAATCGCAACTTGCCTCCTTGCTGGGGAGAGCAGTCTCTTGGGCTTCTTCGTCAGGTGTGGCGGTCCATTCTGCAATGAAATCCACCAGGACTCGGCTCTGGATCGTCGAAGTAGTTTCAAACTTGAGGCCAAAGCTGGACAGCTCCAGTGCCCATTCCACAATCCTCCCCGTCGCATCTGGGTTGTGCAATATCCGCTGCAGAGGGAGGCGAGTGGCGACAGTGATCTCGTGTGCCTGGAAGTAGTGACGTAGCTTCCTCGAGGCCATGAGGAGGCCGAAGAGCAGTTTCTGCACACCGGAGTACCTCGACCTAGCCCCCTGCAAGGGGAGCTAATGAAGTAGACCGGGCGCTGCATCACTTTCTTCTTTGGCGGCACCTCGACCAACTGTGTCACCTCCGCACTGGTGGCGTCGGGCTCTGTTCCTACCATTACCTCGTCGTCGACCTCCCTCTGCACCACTAGTGCGGCGCTGACCACCTGGTTCGTTGCCGCTAAGTATAGCAGCAACGGCTCCTGGGGCCTGGGCGCAACTAGTATTGGTGCGGAGGAGAGGTACTTCTTCAAATCTTGCAATGCCGCTTCGGCTTCTGGTGTCCACTCCACCGGGCCCGCCTTTTTTAGGATCTTGAAAAAGGGAAGGGCGCGCTCGGCGGACTTGGATATGAACCTGCCCAGGGCAGCGACGCAACCAGCGAGCCGGCGCACATCCTTGATTCGCTTGGGTGCTTCAATCTGCTCTATAGCTTTGATCTTGTCCGGGTTGGCCTCTATCCCCCGCTGCGACACAAAGAACCCGAGAAGCTTGCCGGACGGGACGCCAAAGACACACTTCTCAAGGTTCAGCTTGAGGTTGATCTTGTGCAGATTTGCAAATGTCTCCCGCAAATCAGATATGAGGTTGGCCCTGTCCTTGGTTTTTACCACTATGTCGTCCATATAAGCCTCCATATTCCTGTCGAGCTGGGGCTCAAAACCAATCTGGACCGCCCTCGCAAACGTCGATCCAGCACTCTTCAACCCGAAAGGCATCCGTATGAAACAATATGTACCACATGGGGTGATGAATGCTGTTTTCTCTTCATCTTCTTTCGTCATGAAGATCTGGTGGTAGCCGGACTAGGCATCGAGGAATGACAACAGATCACACCCAGCCGTGGAGTCAACAATCTGGTCGATGCGCGGCAACAGGAAGGGGTCTTTAGGACAAGCCTTATTGATATCTGTGTAATCAATTGAAAGTGCAACTATCCCTAGGTGGTTTTGGTAATTCATAACAACATATAGCTCATTGAGCTAATGCTAATCCAAGACAATTATTTCAGGAAAGCTCAATGATTGGCATGGCATGGATGGTGAAAGTGGAACCCTCAAAATGCTAAGGACAAAGGATTGGCTCAAGCTCAAAAGCTCAAGACTCTTCATTTTACATTTTAGTGATCCAAGATCACATTGAGTCCATAGGAAAAAGCCAATACTGTCAAGGAGGGATGAGGTGTTGCTTAATGAGCCTTTTGCTCCATGTGCTTAATGATATGCTCCAAAATCCTCAGCTACTTTCCCATATCCACATATGACCTAAACCCTAAGCCAAACTCGGACCTACCGATTCTTTCTATCCGGCACCACCGAGTTTCACTTGTCATAGCCACTGCAAAACCCTAGCAAATCGGTTCTACCGATAGGGATCTCGGTCTCACCGAGATGGGATTGCAATTTCTCTGTTTCCTTTTCGTAACTTTTCGGTCTCACCGAAAGAGCGAATCGGTCCCACCGAGATTGCAATGTAAACTCTCTATTTCCCTTTTGTAACATTTCGGTCTCACCGAAAGAGCAAATCGGTCCCACCGAGTTTACCTGACCAACTCTCTGGTTAGCTTATTACCAAAATCGGTCTCACCGAGTTTGTGTAATCGGTCTCACCGAGATTACGTTATGCCCTAACCCTAACCATATCGGTCCTACCGAGTTGCATGTCAGTCCCACCGAAAATCTCTAACGGTCACTAGGTTTACTATTTCGGTCCGACCGAGTTTGTTGATTCGGTCCCATCGAGATTGGTAAATTGTGTGTAACAGTTGGATTTTGTGTGGAGGCTATATATACCCCTCCACCTCCTCTTCACAAGTGGAGAGAGCCATCAGAACACATCTACACTTCCAACTCATATGTTCTGAGAGAGAACCACCTACTCATGTGTTGAGACCAAGATATTCCATTCCTACCATATGAATCTTGATCTCTAGCCTTCCCCAAGTTGCTTTCCACTTGGATCTTCTTTCTACCAAATCCAAATCCTGTGAGAGAGAGTTGAGTGTTGGAGAGACTATCATTTGAAGCACAAGAGCAAGGAGTTCATCATCAACACACCATTTGTTAGTTCTTGGAGAGTGGTGTCTCCTAGATTGGCTAGGTGTCACTTGGGAGCCTCCGACAAGATTGTGGAGTTGAACCAAGGAGTTTGTAAGGGCAAGGAGATCGCCTACTTCGTGAAGATCTACCGCTAGTGAGGCAAGTCCTTCATGGGCGATGGCCATGGTGGGTGACGGTGTCCTGGACTAGGGGGTACTCACCACGTCGTCCCCCAATCGGTTAGATTGGGCCGAGGACCCCCAGGGACGCATACTCATGGGCCAGTCTGGACAGGTGCCGCATACAAGGAAGATTCCACAAGACTTGGCGATCAAGACAAGGACTCCTCCCCCACCGGCGGATTCGGCTAGGACTCTTGTTATCCTGGGCCTCTGGTGCATTATAAAAAGCGAGGCCAGACTAGTCGATAGATTATTACGAGAATCATCATCATACACAATCATACCATAGGCTAGCTTCTAGGGTTTAGCCTCCTTGATCTCGTGGTAGATCTACTGTTGTACTACCCATATCATCAATATTAATCTAGCAGGAGTAGGATTTTACCTCCATCGAGAGGGCCCGAACCTGGGTAAAATAAAGTGTCCCTTGTCTCCTGTTACCATCCGACCTTGACGCACAGTTCGGGACCCCCTACCCGAGAGCCGCCGGTTTTGACACCGACATTGGTGCTTTCATTGAGAGGCCCGCTGTGTAGTCGACAAAAGGATCGATGGCTCGCCTGCAGATCAACTGCGACTTCGGCATCTTCGTCACCAGCTCGACCGGTCAGCTTGGTTCGACCAAACGTTGCGCCCCGTGTTCGGATCGCCATGTTCGGACGAGGGCCTTCATCAAACATCAACTCCGATCTCTATCAAGATCACGGAGGAATCATCCATGAAGCTCGGGGGCTCAACGTCAACATTGCCCTCAAGCGACTGTGCTATTTTTCTGGACAGCGAACTCGTATCTTCTGCCGCCACCTCCTCGAGTATAGCTTTGACGATCTCTTTGGTGGAATTGTGCGGAATTGAGTCTACAACAACCCTGGAAAATTTCGCCGAGTTCCGATGGAGGAATCTCCGGCAATCCATAATATAACGGAGCCCTGTCAAATCTGGACGGGAATCTGGATGAGTTTAGGGCGTGGTTTCCAGCTTCTAGCTCGGGCGTCCTTTGGAAGATCCAACCTTTGATAGGCTGCGGAATTACTATATCTACCACCCTTCAAAATTTCAGCTCGATCTGACCATCCAAACTCCCGGAACCTTCCGATTAGTGCATCACTTTTCGGATCTGTTTTCTGCGCGAGAACGAATCCGACCCGAATTCATATTTTTATGAACGGGATTTCGGACATCCTTTTTGAAGGAAGTTTTGTATGGGATATTGTGTATTGTTCCCGAACACATCCCACTAACTTTAAGATCTTTTGAACATGATCTTCAACATCATTGCTGGTGTCAAACCAGTCCGACAATATTGCTCCACAGTTGCCGACCTGTGCTAGACACGTCATCACTTTGTTGCGCCGAGCTCAACTTCTTTGGATCATCATCTCGGCAAGCCGAACAAGAGTCCGGCATCGCGAAGGACAAATCATCACCAACAACGCCGCCCCACGGATTAGATGGAGCGGGCATACCGGCATCACCGCACGGTCGCTTCATCAAGCCGGCAGGGCCGCACTGTTGCCCCTTCAAGCCGGTGTCCATCACGCCGGACTACTTCGACTCATCGACTGGCCTCGAGGCTTCGACATCTCGGCTGGACCGGAGGATTCATCATCTCTTCATCAACCTACTCCGGACACTTCGGCGTCACTAGCCGACCAGCTTCGTCACGATTGGCCGGACCAAGGGCTTCGCCTCGGCGAGCCAACCTTTGCCAGCATCATCTTCCTTTGGATTACTACAACAAATAAGCCAGGTGCTATTAATCCTAATATTTTTTTGCATGTTTGGGTTCATTTTTTCCAAGGAATTATTACTCTGGTTTGTCCATCATATGTTCACAGGTCTATCAAATGGTGGCCGCATTAACGATGGTCGCATGCTGGTTCGGTCAGTCTCCGTACATAGTCCGGCGAACGCCGCGTCCGGAGCGCGAACCGACCTCTGAATTCAGGCTTTGCCACGCCTTTACCGCATCACGCCGAAGCCCTGCATCGACATCGACTTCGGCGCCAGGCCATATTTCTTTATTACTCACTTTGCATAAATTATTCATTATGCAACGATTTTTTATTTATCATTATTACCATTATCTCCCATTTGCACTATTTTTTGTGCACAGGAAAATGATCCGGGGACTTCGGCGTCACTCTGCCGGTCTGCATCGACCGTGCTATGTCACCACTTCGGCGTGTCGAGCTCTCCGCTCCGCCACCTCGGGACCAGCTTGGGGGATAGAACCTTGTCCCGCATCAAGCTCGGACCGCGAACACATTAACCAGCTAAGTCGCTTTCATGCTCAAAGCTTTAATTTCTAACTTGTGTTCAGTTCGATCAAGCGTTATACTTTTTTGAAAAAAAAGTTGCTTGTAAAAAAAATTCTTGTCCAAACTTTGTTCACACATACTTGACGCGCTACCCGCGCTCATTATACCTGGGTGCTACTTTAACAGAAGCTTATTAATACGGGCTTTATGCCCAACACATGTGTCACACTTCCGCATGTACCTTTTATTCACCATTATATGCATCGATATGACTTAAGTTTTGGCCAAGCTGGGTTGCCTGGCTCCTGTGCTTACCCCTACGTTCCCGATTGTTCGGCTAGGTGGTAAAGGGAGCACCTCTGCGATTGTTACTGCCGGGTCAGCCGGATGTGTACCTCAGACTGGGTTAAGCCGAAAGCTAGCGTTCTTAAGGGAATACTCGGTCGGTGAACTAAAAGATGATTTCTTACCTATTTATTTACTTGCCCCCAGATGCTTTTCGGCTCTTTTCGTAGTCCAGACATGCACTTTAGGGCATGCCTCCCAGGGAAAGGAACCCCTAATGGAACTATTCTCCCTGGAAGATGTTTCTTACTAACCATGTAATATAACATAACTAGTTGGGCACTTGTCTGATAAAGCACTAATGACCCCTACGCCTGGTCTCCACGCATGCACTGGTTTTTATAACCGCGAGGGTATTCGGACACACTCCGGACTATTGGGTCTAGAGGTTGAAGCGAAAAGGTCCTCTACGACAAACGATCTACAATCCGGCTAGAAGGCATTCTACATGTCACCTTACATTATATAGTCAAATTTTACCCAAGTCACTTGGGGGGGCTCTTCTGTTTATTTGAGCCGTTTCATACTAAGTGTTTTTCTTCTTAGTCGTTGCAAAGTTATTATTATTTATCACTCCTTTTTTCGACACGAGTGTGCGGTCACTAGCCGGGGAGCCTAATTTCTCTCTCAAAAGCCGCTAGAGTTTAGTTTGCTAAACTGGCCTGATGAGAAGTACTCCGCCCTCGGGATAGGAGGTTGAAGCCGTAGGCTGACCTGCTCGAAGTCTTGAGATAGGATGTATCATGTTAAAGCACGACAGAAGCACTTCTTTTTTCTAAGACCAATTTTCGGGTTGGCACCGAACACTTGATATTGTTCGGACGTCATGTTTTTACTGACATTTCTTGGTTTTCGAAGCTATTTGGCACTTTTAAACTATTTGTGCTTTTCCAGCATTAGTCTCGCAGTGCAACGCCGGACACCTTTTAGGGATTCGGCAAAAACATTCTTAGATATTTCTATATATGCATCGGTTTCAAATTGTGTCTTCGGTCAATAGTTGGGTTGCCCGGCTCCCGCACTTGCTTCCTATGTTCCGTTTTGTTCGGCTAAGCGTGCAAAGGGAGAACCACTGTGATTGTGCTTCCAGCTCACACGATTAAGCACCTCAGTGGAGAAAGCCGAAAACTGACTGTCACAATAAGCGTAAACTGGTCAGCGATCCGATGACTATGTTAAATAACAGGCCGTTCATAACATTGGCCGAAGTATTTACGGCTTGACCTCGACTGTCGCCGAACACTACCAGGGGCTATTAACTAGCCTCCCAAACTAAATCCTCGATATTTTGCTCTTACATTGGAGCTGAGGTTTTATGATCATGCGTAGCATGACAACCCAAAGAAAGGAACCGATAGCAGGACTATTTTCTTTGGAAGACATTTCTTCTGTTAAACAGTAATATACCATGTCTCTCCGCGTACCTTTGTTTATAAAACCATATGGCCAGATTGCCTTGTTTGTCGTAAATCTTTGCCCTCATGAAGGCTTTATAAAGTAAGACAAACACTCCTCGGCTACTGGCCGAGGAGGTGGAAGCCGATGGTCGGTCAACAAAGTTTTATTCAATGCGGATCTGAGCATTAATGACATAAAGTACTTGGATACATAGAGTCATTACACATAATTTGTGATTTTACTATGGATATTGATCCTTAATTCGGTCACCCGTGCCCGCATTAAGGATCGGGGGCTACTGGGCTTTGGGCTTATCATTTAAACATATTAAAGGGGCACATCGATCCCCTGATCTGTTGTTGCCACCCGGCCGGTGTCTCGGGGGCTACTGCATTTCTTGTCCAATGCAGAAAATTTTATGTGCAATATAGTTTCCGAGGAGATTTTGATCCTCAGGTTGGTCGGCCGCACCCAACCTGAGTCTCGAGGATTGAGCACGCCGCTTTTAGCGTCCCGAAGTATTCTGCCGAGCTTGGACTTGATCCTTAGGCCGATTTTGCAAATCAACCTGAGTCTTAGTGGCTATGGGGATCAGCGGTCTTATGTCATCCTTCATGTGCATATCGGGTTTTAGACCGATACCCACCTTGAGGGCTACTGGCTATATATCTCGGTAGAGAATAAATTGCACCAATAAAAAGTATTGACAAAAATCGGCCCACATTCGGGGTGGTGCACCACCTCGAAAGCAGTCCGCATAAAGCTCGGGCGCTAGTGGCTGGCTCCATAGAGGGCTTTTCCGGCATTAAGCTCGGCTAAACTCCTTCAAACTTCTTTGAACCAAGGTCATTTACGACACCTCGGATACAGTCCGGCGTTGGAGCTCGGATACATAGTCCGGTGTTGGAGCTCGGATACATAGTCCGGCGTTAGAGCTGGGAAGCAGTCCGGCATTGGTGCTCGGCTGCAAAAAATACCTCGAATGCAGTCCGGCGTTAGAGCTCGGACGCAAGAGGAAACTGCCTCCCGGGAACAATTTCAAACCCGAGGTGTGGCATAAAAATAACAAGGCATTGATAAAGGCCGGAAACTTAAAGGGGCTCCTCGGATACCCGACATGTAAACCCATCGAATCCATTTCGGAGATCCTCAAGATCGAAGATAAAGAAGATTCGTTGAACCAGTTTTCAAGACCGATGACCGAAGATGAAGAACAGTTCGAAACAATCAAGGAGAGTCCCTAACTTGAATACCGGTTCAGGGGGCTACTGACGGTGTCCTGGACTAGGGGGTACTCACCACGTCGTCCCCCAATCGGTTAGATTGAGCTAACGACCCCCAGGGCCGCATACTCATGGGCCAGTCCGGACAGGTGCCGCATACAAGGAAGATTCCACAAGACTTGGCGATCAAGACAAGGACTCCTCCCCCACCGGCGTATTCGGCTAGGACTCTTGTTATCCTGGGCCTCTGGTGTATTATATAAACCGAGGCCAGACTAGTTGATAGATTATTATGAGAATCATCATCATACACAATCATACCATAGGCTAGCCTCTAGGGTTTAGCCTCCTTGATCTCGTGGTAGATCTACTCTTGTACTACCCATATCATCAATATTAATCTAGCAGGAGTAGGGTTTTACCTCCATCGAGAGGGCCCGAACCTGGGTAAAATAAAGTGTCCCTTGTCTCCTGTTACCATCCGACCTTGACGCACAGTTCGGGACCCCCTACCCGAGATCCGCCGGTTTTGACACCGACAGTGGGATAGACAAGGTTGCTTCTTCGTGGACCCTTCGTGGGTGGAGCCCTCCGTGGACTCGCGCAACCGTTACCCTTCGTGGGTTGAATTCTCCATCAACGTGGATGTAGGATAGCACCACCTATCCGAACCACGGGAAAAACATCCGTGTCTCCAATTGCGTTTGAATTCCCCAAACCCTTCCCTTTACATTCTTGCAAGTTGCATGCTTTACTTTCCGCTGCCTATATACTCTTTGCATGCTTGCTTGAATTGTGTGATGATTGCTTGACTTATCCTAAATTTGCTAAAATCTGCCAAGAACTAAAATTGGGAAAAAGGTTAAGTTTTTATTTGGTCAAGTAGTCTAATCACCCCCCTCTAGACATACTTCCGATCCTACAAGTGGTATCATAGCTTTGGTCTCCATTTGCTTTGATTTCCATAGCTTTTGGTGGTCATAGCCTTGGTTTCACAACCTAGGAGAGTATGGCGTCTAGCGAGGGAAATTATCACCGTAGAGGTCCTTACTTTGATGGTACTAATTTTGCTAGTTGGAAGCATAAAATGAAAATGCATATTCCTGGACATAACCCCGCCGTTTGGGCTATTATGTGTGTTGGTTTGCAAGGTGACTTCTTCGATGGGAAAGAACCAAACCGTGAAGCTACTGCGGATGAGTTGAAGATGCTGCAATACAACGCTCAAGCTTGTGATATTCTCTTCAATGGATTGTGCCCCGAAGAATTCAACAAAATCAGCCGTCTTGAGAATGCAAAGGAAATTTGAGATACTTTGATTGATATGCACGAAGGTACCACCTCCGTCAAGGAATCCAAATTGGATGTGATTCCAAGTCAACTTGACAAATTCAAAATGAAGGATGGTGAAGGTGTCGCTGAAATGTACTCTAGGCTTGCTCTCATCACAAATGAGATTGCCGGCTTAGGGAGTGAAGAAATGACCGATAGATTCATCATCAAGAAGATCCTAAGAGCCTTGGATGAAAAATATGATACCGTGTGCACATTGATCCAAATGATGCCCAATTACAAAGATCTCAAGCCAACGGAGGTCATTGGAAGAATTGTTGCTGATGAGATGTCACGCAAGGATAAAGAGGAACTTCACAACAAATCAAGTGGTGCTTACAAAGCCTCATGTGAAGCCCCCACATCATCAAGTGAGAAACAAAACTTCAACGAAGAATTGAGCTTAATGGTGAAGAACTTCAACAAGTTCTACAAGAGTAGAAGCAAAGATAGAAGCTCCAAGTCAAGGTCCTACAATGACAAAAGATCTTCTAGTCGAGAGCGAAACTGCTACAATTGTGGAAGACCCGGTCACTATTCCAATGAGTGTACGGCTCCCTACAAAAGAAGTGAAGATTCTCCAAAAAGAAGAAGCAAAAGAGAAGAATCGCCATCAAGAGAGAGAAGGAGTAGAGATGATCGTTATGAACGAAGATACTCACGGAGAAACAAGGATTCGGAAAGAAAGGAAAAATCATCAAGGAGCTACACAAAATGGAGACATCAAGCTCATGTTGGTGAATGGGTATCCGGCTCCGACTCCGACAACCACTCCGAGAGAAGTTATCACTCCGACTCCGAATATACTCAAGATGAAGGTGTTGCCGGTCTAGCACTTGTGTCAACCAACTCCTACGATATATTTGACTCACCAAATGAAGGAATTGGAAGATGCTTCATTGCCAAAGGTCCTAAGGTAACACACCCTGAGTATGTTGATTTTAATAGTGATGAAGATGCCTTGTTAGGTGATGATGATTTACTTGTTGACAACTCTAGTGATGAATACTATGATGAAACGTCAATTAATCATGCTAATCAAAATAAAACAAATGACAATGATAAGGAGAAAATTGAGGCTCTAACTACAGAACTAAACACTCTTAAGTTAGCTCATGAAACTATCTTCGAAGATCATCGAGAACTTTTAAGAGCTCATGAGAAGTTACGCTTTGAAAAGCTCAATCTTGAGCAAGAGCATGAGTTTTTAAAGGTAATCAATGATGATCTCTGCAAGAAAAGTTCTTCTTACATTGCCAAGCGTTTACTCTTATCCACTTACATGCCTCAAGTCAAGTCTAGTAACAAGAACAAGAAAGATTCTTCCTCTAGTAGTAACAATGACCATGTTAAATCCAATGTTGTTGCTTCTAGTAGTTCTCTTGATTCCACTAATGATTCTCTTAGCCAAGTTACACTTGAGCAAGAAAATAGCTTATTGAAGGGAATCATAGAAAAAGGAGTGTACAAAAGCCTTGCCGGGAGTAAGCAATTCGAGGAAATTGTACGCAAGCAAGGAAGGCACCGGAAGAATCAAGGTGTTGGTTTTGAACGAAAGTTCAATGCCAATGGAGTTGAGTGGGAAGAAGATCAATACCCCAAGACAAAGTTTGTTCCACAACAAGATAAGTATGATCCTACTTCTTTCAAAGGGACACAAGCTCAAGATGATCTTCCACCACAAGACTACAAGCAAAAAGGCAAGGACAAGCTTCAAGTGGAAATTGATGCATTTGAAGAAGCTCCTAAGACCTTAGTCAAGTGGATTCCCAAGACTACTTCAAGTTCCACTTCATCAAGTATGACTACAACTCCAAGGATTCCCATCAAGATGGTGTGGATCCAAAAGAAGAAGAACTAGAGAGTTCTTGAAGGTGACTCCGCCAACATACTTCACTCTTATCATTTTGGCAAGAACAAGTGCAATCAACTTCTACATCTTGCAATAGTTCAAGGAGTCACAAACCCTCTTGTTGGTAAGTCAAGGGACAAGGTAACCTAAAATTTTTCATGGACATCATCTTGTGTGTGCATCACTCTATGTCTATGGATATCCTTGTTCGTTCCTTGTGGGACTAACCCATGTAGGTATTGAAAGTGCAATTCACTCAAAAGGATAGCTTCAAGTGATCTACACCAACATTGATCATCCACATCTTCAACATCTACATGAAGTCATCATCGACAAAACCCAAGGTTAGTTCATCCCTCTTAAGGGGGATATCACATCTAGGGGGAGCTTTACTCTAAGACTTGAGCTAAAGCAACTCTAATGATGTGAACACACCAATGCTTTATGTAAAAGTGGTAACCCCACTTGAGCTTAAACGATGAGTATGACCTATGATCAAGTGTTCTCACTTGACTCCTAAGTCAATATACTCATATATAGATGCCCAGTCATCGCCAATTGCTTGATAGATGCTAGAATTGGTTGTGCATGCTTTGTCACATATTTCAATTGCCATTTTATTGTGTGAGCATGTTGGTTGCATATTTTACTCATTCGAGGACATCCACTTGTTGTTTTGATTGTTTGGCTTTATTTTTCTTTTGCCAAGTGGATGGACAAGAATGCCTAAGAACCTCCTCTAGCTATCTATGCTTTTCTCGTCTCAAACTCTATTCATGCTACATCACAAAATTGATCAAGTCGGATTCGAACCACTCTGTGTGAGGAGCACTCGGAGTCCCCGATTCGTCATAGACTTAAACTTCCAAAACCTCTTTGTGATTCTCGGTCTGACGGATACCCCACTTTCGGTCTTACCAAGATCATTAAGTTGATCTATGTTTTCGATCTCGGTGCAACCGATTTGAACCATTCGGTAACACCGAGTTGCAATAACTGTATACAGTTTTGCATCTCGCTGCCACCGAGTTGATCCACTCGGTCACACCGACAGGGTCGGGCTATATATAGACACGGGCAAAAATTTGGAAATTTCTCCGAACCCCTTCGCCCGCGCGATAGCTCGCTCTGCCAACGTGGTCTCCGGATCGTCTTCTCGCCGCCAGCCGCCTCCAGTCGCTGGTCTCCATCGCCGTCAACGGAATTCAACCCCGCCGTTGCCGCCGTAGCGAGTCACCGCTAAACTAGGGTACGGACTCGATCTTTGTGCTATTCCCCAATCTGATTCCTAGCACATTGTGATCATATTGATTCTAGCCACGTTTGAAACACTCCAATCCAGTCAATGCGATTCGTAGAATAGGTTTGATTCAAAATTTTAGGGTTAGGTTTCCGCCGAAACCATCTCGGACCCACCGAGTTGAAAAACTCGGTCCCACTGATTTGGCTCATGCCATTGCACAAGTGAGACTCGGTTTGACCGAGTATTGCTAATCAGTGTGACCGATTTTGGAACTTTGTGAAACCCTAGCAGTCTCGGTGCCACTGAACTGTGACTCGGTCTGACCGAGTTCACTAGTTTAGGTTCCAAAACTGCTTCGGTATCACCGAGTTTAAAAATTGGTAGATCCGAAATGATTTCTGTGGGAAACTAAAACTAAGATTTTAAATCATTCTTTTGCAAAAATCTCTGCATTTTGTGATGCTCATCCACTCTACCTCATCTATAAACTATTCACAGGGTCAGCAGTCAGCTTGTTCATCATGTCAGACCAGAGTGATAGCCAGAACATGTCAGAACAGCCAGTGCACATGAGTGAGGGCACTAGTCCCTCCAGTTCTTCAGATGAAGGCAGCAGGAGCACTCCCAGTTATTTGCCAAAAGCTGCCACCAGACAAAGGAAGAAAAGAACATCAGAATCAGAGGATGAAGACTATGTGGCAGAAGAAGAAGCTACTTCCAAGAGAGTTGTGCTTAAGAAGGAGTATGGCTCAGCTACAGCCATCAAGCCAGGAATGCACAAAAAGGCACCAACTAGGAGAGTTCCTACATCCAAGCCTAGGAAGGTTGTTCTTGAGGAAACTATAAAATTCACTATGGAATCTGAAGAGGAAGAAATTGGCCAGGACAAGAAAAAGAAGAGAGCTAGAACTACTACTGCCAGAGTTGTTGGCAAGCCTTCTATGAGGAAAGATTATTCTGATGAGGAAGAAGAAGAAAAGGTTGCTGCACCAGCACCTAAGGCACCCAAGCTAATGGCTGATGGAATCAAATCAGGGGCTACGGCATCCAAGCCCAAGGAAGCACCCAAGACTGCATCAAAGGCCAAGACAGATCCAAAGAGGAATACAAGGAGCATCTAGCTGCTGAGAAGAACAAGGCCCCAGTGCATGACACTTCAGAAGAAGAGGAAGGCCAAGTTCTCAGAAAGTTGAAGCCCAAGATCCCAGACCACAATGATGCTCATCCTGTGGCTGAGGATATGAAGATCATAAGAGACTCAGGGCTGAGAAAGTGGAGAGCAGAAGATCCATATGCTACCAGGAGGAGAACTGCTGTTGACTACAGGTTCCACACTATGGAACAGCAGGACTTCTATGAGACAGTCTTGTTGGATAAGAAGCCCATTGTGTGTGATATGAGATGGGTCGACTGGGAATACATCAAGGACAATGAAGAGCACTATCCTGGAGTGCAAGACAGCTTCAAGGCATGTGGAGTAGCTGACTTTGTTGGGCAGAAGCTCACAAAGTGGAATGAAGAGCTGATCATGCAGTTCTACTCCACAGCGCACTTTTATCCAAATGGCAAAATTGTATGGATGTCTGAAGGTACGAGGTACCAATCAACAATTGCTGAGTGGGCACAGCTCATCAATGCCCCAGAGGAGCATGAGGATGACCTAGATATTTATGCCAAGAAGAAGATGGACCACAACTCTCTGTCCAACATGTACAAGGAGATCCCAAACAAGGCACTTGACACTTTCAAGTTTGGATCAGTACATTATCTTCTGTCAGGATTGCCAACCATCAATTGGATACTGAGGCACACCTTGTTGCCCAAGTCAGGAGATCACAAGATGATCAGAGGCCATGCAATCAACTTGCTTCATATCTTTGATGTACCACAAAAATTCAAAGTCATGAGCCTCATGGTAGAAACAATCAAGAGGACTGCAGCAGACCAGAAGAGGAGTTGTGGATATGCCCCTCAGATCCAGGAGCTGATTAACTCTAAGATGGGCACAGGCATATACCTCTTGGACAAGGAACATTTGCCTATTCATCCAGATTTTGAAGACAATGAAGTTGTGATGAACAAGGATGAACCATCTTCAGCCCATGCACAAGCATAGAAGGAGAAGGCAAGGAAGGAGAAAGCTGCAAGAATGCCAACTCAAGAGGAGGCATCTGAATATTTCTTAACCAAGCAAGAGCAGCTCAGTTACTTGATTGCATCCACCCTGAGGATAGAGAAAGGACTGGCCACCCTCACTCAGAATCAGGAGAGCTTAGAGAGGATCGTAGAACAAAAGTTCTATGACTTGGATGTCAAAGTGACAGAGATCCAGTCTGCAGTGGAGCAACTTCAAGATGACATGCAGGAGAGGAAAGGGAAGACTACTACTGATGCATTTGCCAGAGTGCCACGAGCCCAGAGGTCGTCTGCAGTGCCAGTTCCTGACACAAGAGCCACCACCTCAGCTCCAGCCACAGCACCAGCCCAACCAGCTTCAGCATCTACTTCAGCTCCAGATCCAACCACGTCTACAGAAGCCTTCATCCTTGGAGTGATCCAGACTCCACCACCACCAGAAGATCTAGCATGAGTGTCGATCTAGCACTATGCATTTTCTAGGAACTTTTTGGTAACTTGTTGCCAAAGGGGGAGAAAAATGTATAGATCATAGGCTTCGAGAGAGAGTGTGTTGCTTTTATTCTCTCTTGCTTTATTTGGTGGTTTATCAAACTTTGTTTGCTTTTGGTCGAGATACTTTGATATGCTTGCGAGACATTGATGATCATGTGTTTGATCATAAGCTACATTTATGCATGCTTGATATATCTTATCTATCTTATGTGATCATTCACCTTTCTTGGTGATTAGTGCATGTATTTCATTCTTATCATTTTGAGCGCTCCACCAAAGATGTATGTGACATGGAAGAGTAAACCATGATTCTAACTCTTTGTGCAGTTGCAGTCCAGAGCAAATTTTAAATATGCACAAATTTAGGGGGAGCTCTTACTTATCACATACTTCTCAAAGCGACGATATAATTCATTCTTATTATCATTTGTCGAACCTTTGATCTATATGTTGTCATCAATTACCAAAAAGGGGGAGACTGAAAGTGCAACTATCCCTAGGTGGTTTTGGTAATTCATATCAACATATAGCTCATTGAGCTAATGCTATTCCAAGACAATTATTTCAGGAAAGCTCAATGATTGGCATGGCATGGATGGTGAAAGTGGAACCCTCAAAATGCTAAGGACAAAGGATTGGCTCAAGCTCAAAAGCTCAAGACTCTTCATTTTACATTTTAGTGATCCAAGATCACATTGAGTCCATAGGAAAGAGCCAATACTATCAAGGAGGGATGAGGTGTTGCTTAATGAGCCTTTTGCTCCATGTGCTTAATGATATGCTCCAAAATCCTCAGCTACTTTCCCATATCCACATATGACCTAAACCCTAAGCCAAACTCGGACCTACCGATTCTTTCTATCCGGCGCCACCGAGTTTCAGTTGTCATAGCCACTACCAAAACCCTAGCAAATCGGTTCTACCGATAGGGATCTCGGTCTCACCGAGATGGGATTGCAACTTCTCTGTTTCCTTTTCGTAACTTTTCGGTCTCACCGAAAGAGCGAATAAGACCCACCGAGATTGCAATGTAAACTCTCTGTTTCCCTTTTGTAACATTTCGGTCTCACCGAAAGAGCAAATTGGTCCCACCGAGTTTACCTGACCAACTCTCTGGTTAACTTATTACCATATCGATCTCACCGAGATTACGTTATGCCCTAACCCTAACCATATCGGTCCTACCGAGTTGCATGTCAGTCCCATCGAAAATCTCTAACGGTCACTAGGTTTACTATTTCGGTCCGACCGAGTTTGTTGATTCGGTCCCACCGAGATTGGTAAATTGTGTGTAACGGTTGGATTTTGTGTGGATACTATATATACCCCTCCACCTCCTCTTCACAAGTGGAGAGAGCCATCAGAACACATCTACACTTCCAACTCATATGTTCTGAGAGAGAACCACCTACTCATGTGTTGAGACCAAGATAGTCCATTCCTACCATATGAATCTTGATCTCTAGCCTTCCCCAAGTTGCTTTCCACTCAAATCTTCTTTCTACCAAATCCAAATCCTGTGAGAGAGAGAGTTGAGGGTTGGGGAGACTATCATTTGAAGCACAAGAGCAAGGAGTTCATCATCAACACACCATTTGTTACTTCTTGGAGAGTGGTGTCTCCTAGATTGGCTAGGTGTCACTTGGGAGCCTCCGACGAGATTGTGGAGTTGAACCAAGGAGTTTGTAAGGGCAAGGAGATCACCTACTTCATGAAGATCTACCGCTAGTGAGGCAAGTCCTTCGTGGGCGATGGCCATGGTGGGATAGACAAGGTTGCTTCTTCGTGGACCCTTCGTGGGTGGAGCCCTCCGTGGACTCACGCAACCGTTACCCTTCGTGGGTTGAAGTCTCCATCAACGTGGATGTAGGATAGCACCAACTATCCGAACCATGGGAAAAACATCCGTGTCTCCAATTGCGTTTGAATTCTCCAAACCCTTCCCTTTACATTCTTGCAAGTTGCATGCTTTACTTTTCGCTGCCTATATACTCTTTGCATGCTTGCTTGAATTGTGTGATGATTGCTTGACTTATCCTAAAGTTGCTAAAATCTGCCAAGAACTAAAATTGGGAAAAGGTTAAGTTTTTATTTGGTCAAGTAGTCTAATCACCCCCCTCTAGACATACTTCCGATCCTACATGAATACATAGCCTCCACTTCCCATTTGCCTTGCGCACTACGACCGGATTGGCCAACCACGTCAGATGGAGCACTCCTCTTACCAAACCCGCTGCCTCCAGTTTCCAGATTTCTTCTGTGGTGAACTCTTGTCGTTCCAAAGCTTGCTTTCTGACCTTCTGCTTGACGGGCCGTGCATGAGGACAGACAGCAAGTTGGTGCTCAATCACCTCCCTAGGAACGCCGGGGATGTCGGAAGCTTGCCATGCAAACACATCGACATTCGCCCGCAGGAAGGTGACGAGCGCGTCTTCCTATTTGTCGTCAAGGGTGGAGCTTATGGTGAAAGCTCCTCCCGTGCCGTCCTTGTTGATGGAAACCTTCTTCGTTCCTGGCGGCGTGGCCCTGGACTTCTTGCTTCCACCGGCGGAGCTCTCTGGCACGTCCTCGACGGCAGCGCTACACTCTGAAGAGGTGCGCTTGCCGGAGTGGGTGTCCAAGGTCTCACCGGCCTTGTTCTTCTTTCTCCCCCTCGGGGTCCCAGCAGCAGGAGCGAGTGCCCCAGCGGCGGCAGCTGCTGCGACCGCTTGCCGGTACACTTGATCAGCGCAAATCAGCGCATCCTTCTTGTCGGAGGGGATGGTGATGATCGTCACGGGCCCTGGCATCTTCAGGGTATTGTAGGCGTAGTGCGACGCCGCCATGAACTTGGCCAGCGCTGGGCGGCCAAGGATCCCGTTGTAGGGCAAGGGGATCTTAGCAGCATCAAACACAATCCTCTCCGTCCTGAAGTTCGGGTCGCTCCCGAAAGTTACGGGCAACGTGACCTTTCCCTTGGGTTGGCTTCTCCCCGGGCTGACCACTTGAAATGTGCCCGTTTCTTCGAGGTTTCCATCAGGGATCTGCAGCTTCTCGATCACGGTAGCCAAGATCAAGTTCAGACCGGCCCCGCCATCTACTAACATTTGTGTCACCTTGAGGTTGCGTATTGTTGGTGAAACCAACAACGGCAAGCACCCGACCACAGTAGTGCGATCAGGGTGGTCCTCAGAGTCAAAAATGATAGGTGTGCTGGACCACTTCAGCGGCCTCTGGGCATCAAACGACGGCTCTGCTGCTGTAATTTCTCGCGCCCACTGTTTAAGCCGGCGCCTAGAGGCATGCAGCAAACCGCCGCCGTCAACGCACATGGCCTCTATAGCTTTCAGAAACTCTTGGCCGGCGGACTCGTCGTCCTCTTCGTGATCGTCGTCTTCTGGCTTTCTGTCACGGCGCCGAGCGGGCCTCTCTTGTTGCTTATCCTTGCCGCGACGGCCTGCCTGGCCGTCGCGTTTCTTGCGGATCCCTCAGCACCGTCTTGGCCCTTCTCCTTGTCCCGCCTCTCGTATTCAGCCCTTTGCTTCTCAGCGAGGAGCTCAACCTGCCGGCAGTCCTGGAGAGCATGGCCTTTGGTGCGATGGATCTTGCAGTATCCCTTGTCGGAGTTGCCTGGCTTCTCGGCAACCGCCAAGGCCTGGCAGGCGACACATCCGGCAATTTCCTTGCCGGGGTCACCTTCCTTGGTCTTCTTGGTGGAGCCGGTGTCATCAGACCCCTCGACGGCAAGCACGGCTTTCCCTTTGCGCTTCCTGTTGCGGTGCCGACCTTTCATCACCGGGGCGGCGATGTCCTCTTCAGAGGAGTCGGTTTCCACGCCGGCATCTTCGCCGGGGTACTTCCTCCCCTCTTCAGCCCAGGCACATTTGTCCGCGAGAACATAGAGCTCCGCGACATCTTTCACCTTGTTCATCGCCAGCTCTTCGCGCATCTTGCGGTTCCGAACGTTCTGATGGAACGCGCTGATGATGGCAGCGGGGTGAACATCTGGGATATTGTACTGTACCCGGCCGAACCTTTGTATGTACTTGCGGAGACTCTCGCCTCCCTTCTGGGGAATGACGTGGAGATCACTCGCTTGGTGACCGCCAGTGAAGGCGCCCACGAACTCATGGGACAAATCCGACCAGGAGGAAATGGAGTCTACCGGAAAGTGCATCAACCATGACATGGCGTTGGGTTTAAGAGCCAACGGGAAGTAATTTGCAAGCACCTTATCGTCACGAGCTCCAGCAGCCTGCATCGCGATGGTGTAAATGGTGTACTTCTCGCCCACGTCAGGTTTGAAAGTGCGGTGAGTGGGCCACTGGAACTGCCGCAGCTCACGGGTAAAAGCCGGGCAGCCTACCTCGTAAGGCAGGCCCCAGGGCTCCCCTGTGCCGGGTGGTCCACAGTAGGCCCCGCTCGCCTATCTGACTGGTGGCGCGCTCCGCGTCGGCGCTCGATGGTGGTCCGAGCGTCTTCATGTTCCCGATCCCGAAGGACCTGGCGTTGGTCCTGGTGGGTCCGCGGGTCGGACGACGCTATGGAGATTTCATCGCCCGCAACGTCGCGATGGGCAGGTGTCCGTGGCACCGGGCGAGGAGGAGGCGAGTGCACCGTGGTCGCGGCGCCGCCAGCCTTCCTGCCACTGGTACGCGGGACTCTGTCGGATCGTCGACCCGGGGGCTTCGTCGGGGTCGGCTCATCTTTGTTGGCCACCGCAACAAGGCTTCGGATGGTGGCTCTCCATTCGTTGAGTTTCCCCGTAGTGGGAGGAAAGTCGAGGAGCAACTGCGCGTGCGCCAGGGCTTCTGCTGGCATCGGTGGTAGCGAAACCTACATGGATCGCGACGCGCTTCGACTTCTGACCATGTCAGAAGGAGCTCTATCACGACCGCTCGGTCGCACGCTGTCTTCACCAGCGCCTCGGCAAGCGGGCAGGTCTTCTACATCTCGGGAGTGGCACTCGAGGCTTTTCCCGCGGCGACGCCGGGGGTCTTCGGGGCGATCACGCCGCTCGTCGCGCGCCGCTTGAGAGGAATGCGCCGTCGGTGCCGGAGTGGGAGTCCTGGAGGCCCTCATGCCGCCAGCGGGCGGGGCAGCAGCGACCTCAGAAGGTCCCGCGCCACCTGCGGAGGGCCTGGCTCCGTCTTTGGATTTGGCGGCATCCGGGCCGTTACAGGGCGCACGAACATCGCCGCCTCCCAAACTCCGGCTGCTGGGACGGTGTTGGTGTTCGCGAACAGCGCCCCAGGTCCTTTTGGCGACCGGTCTGCTGCTCGCCCACATCGCTACAGGTTGCCCGGCGTCCGACGGGCCAACCGCCACCGTCATCTTCTTCTTGGGCACCGTGACGATGAAGAAGCTTCGAACTAA
This sequence comes from Aegilops umbellulata, assembly GCA_032464435.1. Lineage (NCBI taxonomy): Eukaryota > Viridiplantae > Streptophyta > Magnoliopsida > Poales > Poaceae > Aegilops > Aegilops umbellulata. The sequence continues at coordinate 383,432,427 of CP136054.1, forward strand.
CTGCTAAAGACGATTCTCACAACTGCGCTCCCCTACCTGGCGCGCCAAAGATGTCGGTGGGAAACTACACCTATGGGATCACGAGGATCCCTTTCTGCGATTGCGGGGCGCGGGGGCCGTGAGAAGAGCGGATCGAGCAGGCAGTACACGATTCCTTTACCCAGGTTCGGGCCGCGAAGATGCGTAAAACCCTACTCCTGCTTTGGTGGATTATATGTTTGTGTTCTTGAGCTAGCTATGGGGCGTGAGGAGCTCCAAAAAGCTGAATCCTCTTCCTGGTCGCCTGGGGCCTCCTTTTATAGGGAAAAGGTCTGCCACAGTGGCACATAGGAGGTGGAAAGGGTACAGTGATGCGAGGTTATCCCTCGCATTACATGACAAGGTGCATTTAATGCGCCTTGCTTAGGTGTCCTTGCTTTATCGGGGGCGGGGGAGAGCCCTGTCTCGTCCGTCGCCGCTCTCTTCCGCGTCGACATGCGCCCTGGCCAGCGATGCCTGCGATGCCATGTAGGCGGGCAGGCAGCTGAGGTGGCGCAGCGGTGGGTCTCCACGAGGATCTGCATGCTGCCACGCAGGTGCCTGCCCTGCTGATTGGGTCGGCAGCTGCATGCGAACGGTGGTGGAGGCGTGACTGGTGCGGGTCATATGGTGGCCCCACGGGTGTCCTTGGCAAGGGCCTGGCCGCGGCCCCGGCAAGGGTCTTGTCGGGGTCCCGACAAGGGTCTTACCGTGGCACCTGCTGCCATCCCCGGCAAGGCTCTTGCCGGGGGCCTTGTGGTTTTCCTTGGCTGGGATCCCGCCAAGGATCATCATCTTCTAAAGTGTGCATCTGATCTTGAATGTCTTCACAAAGATCTGCATACCACCACGGGGATGCCTCCCGAATCCTTGCCCCATGGGGGCAGTGCACTCAAGGGTGACCCGCTCCGTAGGTGTGGGGCGAGCTGCCACGGCAAGGGTCTTGCCGGGTTTGCAAAAACCGCCTCCCGGCAAGGATCTTGCCGGGGGGGCAACTCGCCCCCTTTTGCTATTTGTGGTATTGGTCTTGGCGTCGTTCTGCTCCTCTTTCGCTTCGGCCTTACCTTGGTTCTACCTCCCTTGCCGGGCTCGGTGCGGCGGCGCCCGTGGCTCAGACTGCCCGTGCACAGTCATAGGGGTACAAAAAGTGTACCCCTCTTTTTGTACACCGACAGCAGCGTGACCTTTCCCTTGGGTTGGCTTCTTCCCGGGTTGACTCCCTGAAACGTGCCCGTCTCTTCGAGGTCTCCATCAGGAATCTGCAGTTTCCCGATCACGGCAGGCGAGATCAAGTTCAGACCGGCCCCGCCATCGACTAGCATCTTCGTCACCTTGAGGTTGCGTATTGTTGGTGAAACTGACAATGGCAAGCACCCGACCGCAGTAGTGCGATCAGGGTGATCCTCAGTGTCAAAAATGATAGGTGTGCTAGACCACTTCAGCGTCCTTTGGGCATCAAACGACGGCTCTGCCGCTGTAATCTCTCGCGCCCACTATTTAAGCCGGCGGTGAGAAGTATGCAGCAAGGCGCCGCTGTCGACGCACATGACCTCTGTAGCTTTCTGAAACTCTTGGTCGCCGGATTCGTCGTCCTCTTCGTGATCGTCGTCTTCTGGCTTTCTGTCACGGCCCCGGGCGGGCCTCTCCTATTGTTTATCCTTGCCGCGACGGCCTGCCTCGCCGTCCCGCTTCTTGCCGGACCCCTCAGCACCATCTGGGCCCTTCTCCTTGTCCCGCCTCACATACTCAGCCCTCTTCTTCTCAACGAGGAGCTCAACCTGTCGGCAGTCTTGGAGAGCATGGCCCTTGGTGCGATGGATCTTGCAGTATCGCTTGTCGGAGTTTCCTGGCTTCTCGGCAGCCGCCAAGGCCCGGCAGGGGACACATCCGGCAAAGTCCTTGCCGGGGTCATCTACCTTGGTTTTCTTGGTGGAGCTGGTGTCATCAGATCCCTCGACGGCAAGCACGGCTTTACCTTTGCGCTTCCTGTTGCGGTGCCGGCCCTTCTTCGTCGGGGCGGCAGTATCCTCATTTAAGGAGTCGGTTTCCACGCCAGCATCTTCACCGGGGTACTTCCTTCCCACTTCAGCTCGGGCACATCTGTCAGCAAGAACATAGAGTTCTGCTACATCTTTCACCTTGTTCATTGCCAGCTCTTCGCGCATATTGCGGTTACGCACGTTCTGATGGAACGCGCTGATGATGGCGGCAGGGTGAACATCAGGGATATTGTACTGTATCCGGCTGAACCTCTGTATATACTTGCAGAGACTCTCGCCTCCCTTCTGGGGAATGACGTGCAGGTCGCTCGCTTGGCCATGGGCTTGGTGGCCTCCAGTCAAGGCGCCCACGAACTCATGGCACAAATCTGACCAGGAGGAAATAGAGTCTACCGGCAAGTGCATCAACCATGACATGGCGTTGGGTTTAAGAGCCAACGGAAAGTAATTCGCAAGCACCGTATCGTCGCGGGCTCCGGAAGCTTGCATCGCGATGGTGTAGATGCTGAGGAACTCGGACGGGTGGGTATTACCGCCGTACTTTTCGCCCACATCAGGTTTGAAGGTGCGGTGAGTGGGCCCCTGGAACTACCGCAGCTCACGGGTAAAAGCCGGACAGCCTACCTCGTAGGGTAGGCCTCTAGGGCTCTCCGGTGTCGGGTGGTTCACAGCAGGCCCTGCTCGTCTGTCTGATTGGTGGCGTGCTCCGCACTGGCGCTCGATAGTTGTTCGAGCGTCTTCATGTTCTCGTTCCCGAAGAACTTGGCGCTGGTCACAGTGGGTCCTCGGGTCGGACGACGCTATGGAGATTTCGTCGCCCGTAACGTCGCGATGGGCTGGCGCCCGCGGTACCGGGCAAGGAGGAGGCGAGTGCACCATGGTCGCGGCGCCGTCGGCTTTCCTGCCACTGGTGCGTGGGACTCCGTCGGAGCGTCGACCCGGGGGCTCCACCGGACTCGGTTCGTCTTTGTTGGCCACCGCAACAAAGCTTCGGATGGTGGCTCTCCATTCGTCGAGTTTCCCCGTAGTGGGAGGAAAATCGAGGAGCAACTGCGCGTGAGCCAGGGCTTCTGCTGGCGTTGGTGGCAGCGAAACCTGCACGGATCGCGACGTGCTTCGACTTCTGACCATGTCAGAAGGAGCTCTATCATGACCCCGCGGTCGCATACCATCTTCACCAGCGCCTCGGCGAGCGGGCAGGTCTTCTACATCCCGGGAGTGGCGCTCGGGGATCTTCCCGCGGCGACGCCCGGGGTCTTCGGCGTGATTACGCCGTTCGTCACGCGCCGCTTGAGAGGAGCGCGCCATCGGCGCCGGCGTGGGAGTCTTGGAAGCCCTCTCGTCGCCTTCGGGCGGGGTGGCAGCGATCTTAGAAGGCCCCGCGCCACTTGCGGGGGGCCTGGCTCCGTCTTTGGACTTGGCGGCGTGCGGCCCGCTACCGGGCGCACGAACATCGCCGCCTCCCAAACTCTGGCTGCTGGGACGGTGTTGGTGTTCGCGAACGGCGCCCCGGGTCCTTTCTGCGACCGGTCCGATGCTCGCCCGCGCCGGGACGGGATGTCCGGCTTCCGACGGGCCAACCGCCACCGTCGTCTTCTTCTTGGGCGCCATGACGGTGAAGAAGCGTCGAACTAACTGCTAAAGCCGATTCTCACAACTGCGCCCCCTACCTGGCGCACCAAAGATGTTGGTGGGAACGACACCTATGGGATCACAAGAATCCCTACTATGGTTGCGGGGCGCGGGGTCATGAGAAGAGCGGATCAAACAGATAGCACACGGTTTCTTTATCCAGGTTCGGGCCGCGAGGATGCGTAAAACCCTACTCCTGCTTTGGTGGATTGTTTATCTGTGTTCTTGAACTAGCAATGGGGCGTCAGGAGCTCCAAAAAGCCGAATCCTCTTCCTGGTCGCCTTGGGCCTCCTTTTATAGGGAATGGGGTTGCCACAGTGGCACACAGAAGGTGGAAAGGGTACAGTGATGCGAGTTTATCCCTCGCATTACATGACAAGGCGCATTTAATGCGTCTTGCTTAGGTGTCCTTGCTTTATCGGGGACGGGGGAGAGTCATGTCTCGTCCGTCGCCGCTCCCTCTTGCGTCGACACGCGCCCTGGCCAGCGGTGCCCGCGGTGCCATGTAGGCAGGCAGGCAGCTGAGGTGGCACAGTGGTGGGTCTCCACGAAGATCCGCGGCAAGGGTCTTGCCGTGGCGCCTGCTATCATCCCCGGCAAGGCTCTTGCCGGGGGCCTTGTGGTCCTCCTTGGCTAGGATCCCACCGAGGATCATCATCTTCTGAAGTGTGTATCTGATCTTGAATGTCTTCACAAAGATCTGCATGCCACCACGGAGATGTCTCCCGAATCCTTGCCCCATGGGGGCAGTGGACTCAAGGGTGACTCGCTCCGTAGGTGTGGGGCGAGCTGCCACGGCAAGGGTCTTGCCGGGTTTGCTAAAACAGCCCCCCCGACAAGGATCTTGCCAAGGGAGTCCGCTTCGTCCTCTTTTCTCTTTGTGGTCTTGGTCTTGGCGTCGTTCTGCTTCTCTTGAGCTTTCGTCTTACCTTGGCTCACCTCCCTTGCCTTGCTCAGTGTGGTGGTGCCCGTGTCTCAGACTGCCAGTGCACAGTTATAGGGGTACAAAAAGTTTACCCCTCTTTTTGTACACCGACATTCTCGTAGAGCGTCATCAGTGCCACGTGAGACCTCTCCTCGAGATCAGCAAAGGCCATGCGGTCTTCGGCCAGGACCCTCGCCCTGGCGTCAAGATCGGCCTCCTTCGCCTTCACCTTCCGCTCCTCTTCTTCCAGCCGGCTGCGCTGAGCAGCCTGCGTCTTCTCCAACTCCACCAGCTCGGTGTCACGGGTCTTGATGGCGTCCTCCCAGGCCCTCATCTCCTCCTCCTTCACCTGGCGGTCGCGTGCTTCTTCCATGTGCTTGTCGCACAGGCTCTTTAGCTCGTCATCCAGCTCTTGGCAGTGGTCGCGGGCTGCCTTGGCATCTTTTAGCGCCGCCTCGCGATCAATTGCATCTTTGGTGGTGCTCTGCTTCTCCTTCTTGGAGGACGCCGCGGCCTGGCTCAGCATCGCGCGAACCGCCGAGTCGGAGTGAAGCCAGCCAGAGGCCAGCTCTAGGCGCCCGGCCACCAGGCGCGGTTCCGCACTCAGGAGATCTGCCTGCAACTGGGTCATCTCCAAAAGAGCACGCCCCAGGACAGCAGCAGAGGCAGAAGAACCTAGAAGTAGAGGCGCAGCAGTGGGAGGAGGCGACGTCGTTACCAGGGCCTGGGAGATTGCGGGCTCCGGAGCATTCGGGACCTCATCAGCCGAGCCAGACGCCGGCACCTCCGGGGCTGGCGGGCCTCGGGGGCTGATTCCTCCCGACCACGCCCCCCTTGGCCTCGCGAGGGCGACCGGGCTGGGGAGGTGCGAGTGCTGTCGTTTCCTTTCTCAGCAGAAGGGGGCACGGCCGCCGTACCCTCCTTCCTCTTCTTCGCCGCGGACGGCGGCCTGGTCAACCAAGGACAAAAGTCAGGAAGCAGCAACATGAGCAAGAACAAGATGGAGATCGAGCGCTTACTGATCCACCGTGGTGTATTCCACCCTCCGTTTGAGAAGCTTGAAGCCTGAAAGCGTCGAAGCCTGAGGAGTGGGCGCACGGGCTCCGGGAGCAGAAGACGGCCCAGCAGAAGGACCGGAGCCGGCCCCAGGCGGCATCAAGACGGAGGCGGCATCTCGAGAAACCAGCGAGGGCTGAAGCTTGCCCGGGGACCAGGACCTGTCAGCGTAGAGCGATAAGCTGTCGCGAGATCGGAAAGGGAAGACCGAGCCTAAACATGACTTGTGCTCACAAAGCTTCCATAATCAGGATAATATCAGCAAAAGGCATTACAGACTCTTTACATGCCCCCACGGGGTACTTCTTGATTCTTCGCAGGGAACAAAAGATGAGAACCTAAGAGAATCCTATCTACATACCCCCGCGGCCGATACCATCATCAATAGTGGGCCGCAGGGGGCCGGCGCCAACCCCATCCAGATCAGGGCAGTGGCCGGACGTTGCGGCCCTGCTCCGGGTGCGGAGAGAGCTTGGGGGTATGTAGCTGTCGTCGCTCGTCTCCGGAGTCTCACAGAGCTCAGGAGAACCGTTGGACTCCCAAGATTCGCTGCTCCTGGAGCAGCCGCGAGCGGGGCGTGCCTCATCCTGGCGCTCCCCCTCGGGGCAGCACTCCAAGCGACAACCCTCGGCGTCGAAGACCTTGAAGAAAAACATGGAGGCGCCGTCGTACTCAAAGTGGATCGCGAGGGCTCCCTCCGCACGACAAACCCGCGCGACCTCGCCCCAGCCGCGGGTCATGAAGATCTTGCCAGTGGAGACTGCTTCAACCTATGCTCTGGTCGCCAGAGTGTCGCAGTCGGCATGCTGCAACCAGAGCTCGAGAGGCCCCCTCGGCGGCATCACATCGGAGAAGAAGCGCGGGAAGCTGATCCAGGAGCTTGGGGGAATCACCGCCCACAGCACAAGCTCGCATGAGCAGTCCGCGGCATGGATTCCAAGAGTGACGGCGCTCGTCGCCGCAGCGCGTCGACCTTGGCCGCGGCGCACGTGCCGACTCTTATTGCTCCTTCCTCCCGAGCCCCCGGCTTGGACGTACAAGGGCAGCGGATACCCAGGAGGAGGCCGCTCACACCAAGGCCTCGTCACCACCTGCATCGCTGCAGCGTCGCGACAGTGGACCGACCTCTTCTTTGGCGGAAGCAGCGCCGGCGTGTCGAGGGGAACCTTTCCCTTCTCGTCAGTTGAGAATCTTCGCATCGGCGCCATTGAAGTTGCTACTAGCAGTGAAGCGGAGGAGGAAGAAGCAGGCAGAATGGGAAGAAATGGGGGACGGGGGCTCCGCTCCCTTCCTCATTTATAGCAGGAGAAGGCCAACCAGCGCCCCCCACGATCACATGTAATTATGATTTTCCTTGCATGTCACAGGGACTTGCCAAGTCGGGCAGTTGCCAAGGCAGCGTGGGTAAGCGGAGATGCCCACGTCCAATCAAACCGCCACGCGTCGACCGAGGCCGCAGGATTTTGGGGCCCGCGGTGTTGGGGAACGCAGTAAATTCAAAAATTTTCCTACGCACACGCAAGATCATGGTGATGCATAGCAACGAGAGGGGAGAGTGTTTGTCTACGTACCCTCGTAGACCGAAGCGGAAGCGTTGACGCAACGTAGAGGAAGTAGTCGTACGTAGAGGAAGTAGTCGTACGTTCTCCTCGCGATCCAACCGATCTAAGCACCGAACGTACGGCACCTCCGAGTTCTGCACACGTTCAGCTCGATGACGATCCCCGGGCTCCGATCCAGCAAAGCGTCGGGGAAGAGTTCCGTCAGCACGACGGCGTGGTGACGATCTTGATGTGTTACCGGCGCAGGGCTTCGCCTAAGCACTGCAACAATATGATCGAGGTGGAATTTGGTGGAAGGGGGCACCGCACACGGCTAAGGAACGATCCGTAGATCAACTTGTGTGTCTTTGGGGTGCCCCCAGCCCCCGTATATAAAGGATCCAAGGGGGAGGGGCTGGCCGGCCAGGTTTGGTGCGCCAGGAGAGTCCTACTCCCTCTGGGAGTAGGATTCCCCCCCCCCCCCCCAATCCTGGTTGGACTAGGATTGCTCCAAGGGGGAGAGAAAGAGAGAGAGGGGGCGCCCACCTCTCCTAGTCCTAATAGGACTAGGGAAGGGGGGGGAGGCGCGCAGCCCCTAGGGCTGCCCTCTCACCTTTCCTCCAAGGCCCATGTTGGCCCATTATGCTTCCGGGGGGTTCCGGTAACCCTCCCGGTATTCTGGTAAAATCCTGATTTCACCCGGAATGCATCCGATGTCCAAACATAGGCTTCCAATATATAATTCTTTATGTCTCGACCATTTCGAGACTCCTCGTCACGTCCCCGATCTCATCCGGGACTCCGAACTCCTTCGGTACATCAAAACTCATAAACTCATAATATAACTGTCATCGAAACCTTAAGCGTGCGGACCCTACGGGTTCGAGAACAATGTAGACATGACCGAGACATGTCTCCAGTCAATAACCAATAGCGGGACCTGGATGCCCATATTGGCTCCTACATATTCTACGAAGATCTTTATCGGTCAGACCGCATAACAACATACGTTTGTTCCCTTTGTCATCGGTATGTTACTTGCCCGAGATTCGATCGTCGGTATCCAATACCTAGTTCAATCTCGTTACCGGCAAGTCTCTTTTCTCGTTCCGTAATACATCATCTCGCAACTAACTCATTGGTTGCAATGCTTGCAAGGCTTATGTGATGTGTATTACCGAGAAGGCCCTGAGATACCTCTCCGACAATTGGAGTGACAAATCCTAATCTTGAAATACGCCAACCCAACATGTACCTTCGGAGACACCTGTAGAGCACCTTTATAATCACCCAGTTACGTTGTGACGTTTGGTAGCACACAAAGTGTTCCTACGGTAAACGGGAGTTGCATAATCTCATAGTTAAAGGAACATGTATAAGTCATGGATAAAAGCAATAGCAACATACTAAACGATCGGGTGCTATGCTAATGGAATGGGTCATGTCAATCAGATCATTCAACTAATGATGTGATCTCGTTAATCAAATAACAACTCTTTGTTCATGGCCAGGAAACATAACCATCTTTGATTAATGAGCTAGTCAAGTAGAGGCATACTAGTGACACTCTGCTTGTTTATGTATTCACACATGTATTATGTTTCCAGTTAATACAATTCTAGCATAAATAATAAACATTTATCATGATATAAGGAAATAAATAATAACTTTATTATTGCCTCTAGGGCATATTTCCTTCAGTCTCCCACTTGCACTAGAGTCAATAATCTAGATTACAAAGTAATGATTCTAACACCCATGGAGTCTCGGTGCTGATCATGTTTTGCTCGTGGAAGAGGCTTAGTCAACGGGTCTGCAATATTCAGCTCCGTATGTATCTTGCATATCTCTATGTCTCCCACCTGGACCAAATCCCGGATGGAGTTGAAGCGTCTCTTGATGTGTTTGGTTCTTTTGTGAAATCTGGATTCCTTTGCCAAGGCAATTGCACCAGTATTGTCACAAAAGATTTTCATTGGACCCGATACGCTAGGTACAACACCTAGATCGGATATGAACTCTTTCATCCAGACTCCTTCATTAGCTGCTTCCGAAGCGGCTATGTACTCAGCTTCACATGTAGATCCCGCCACGACGCTTTGTTTTGAACTGCACCAACTGACAGCTCCACCGTTTAATGTAAATACGTATCCGGTTTGCGATTTAGAATCGTCCGGATCAGTGTCAAAGCTTGCATCGACATAACCGTTTACGACGAGCTCTTTGTCACCTCCATAAATGAGAATCATATCCTTAGTCCTTCTTAAGTACTTAAGGATGTTCTTGACCGCTGTCCAGTGATCCATTCCTGGATTACTTTGGTACCTTCCTGCTAAACTCACAGAAAGGCACACATCAGGTCTGGTACACAGCATTGCATACATGATAGAGCCTATGGCTGAAGCATAGGGAACAATTTTCATTTCCTCTCTATCTTCTGCGGTGGTCGGGCATTGAGTCTTACTCAACTTCACACCTTGTGCCACAGGCAAGAACCCTTTCTTTGCCTGATCCATTTTGAACTTTTTCAAAACTTTGTCAAGGTATGTGCTTTGTGAAAGTCCTATTAAGCGTTTTGATCTATCTCTATAGATCTTAATGCCCAATATATAAGCAGTTTCACCGAGGTCTTTCATTGAAAAACTCTTATTCAAGTATCCCTTTATGCTATCCAGAAATTCTATATTATTTCCGATCAGCAATATGTCATCCACATATAATATCAGAAATGCTACAGAGCTCCCACTCACTTTCTTGTAAATACAGGCTTCTCCAAAAGTCTGTATAAATCCATATGCTTTGATCACACTATCAAAGCGTTTATTCCAACTCCGAGAAGCTTGCACCAGTCCATAAATGGATCGCTGGAGCTTGCACACTTTGTTAGCTCCCTTCGGATCGACAAAACCTTCTGGTTGCATCATATACAACTCTTCTTCCAGAAATCCATTCAGGAATGCAGTTTTGACATCCATTTGCCAAATTTCATAATCATAAAATGCGGCAATTGCTAACATGATTCGGACAGACTTAAGCATCGCTACGGGTGAGAAAGTCTCATCGTAGTCAATTCCTTGAACTTGTCGAAAACCCTTTGCAACAAGTCGAGCTTTATAGACAGTAACATTACCATCAGCGTCAGTCTTCTTCTTAAAAATCCATTTATTCTCAATTGCTTGCCGATCATCGGGCAAGTCAACCAAAGTCCACACTTTGTTTTCATACATGGATCCCATCTCAGATTTCATGGCCTCAAGCCACTTTGCGGAATCTGGGCTCACCATCGCTTCTTCATAGTTCGTAGGTTCACCATGGTCTAGTAACATGACTTCCAAAATAGGATTACCGTACCACTCTGGTGCGGATCTTACTCTGGTTGATCTACGAAGTTCAGTAGAAACTTGATCTGAAGTTTCATGATCATTATCATTAGCTTCTTCCCTATTTGATGTAGGTGTCACAGAAACAGATTTCTGTGATGTACTACTTCTCAATAAGGGAGTAGATACTGTTATCTCATCAAGTTCTACTTTCCTCCCACTCACTTCTTTCGAGAGAAACTCCTTCTCTAGAAAGTTTCCGACTTTAGCAACAAAAATTTTGCCTTCGGATCTGTGATAGAAGGTATACCCAATAGTCTCCTTTGGGTATCCTATGAAGACACATTTTTCCGATTTGGGTTCGAGCTTATCAGGTTGAAGCTTTTTCACATAAGCATCGCAGCCCCAAACTTTAAGAAATGACAACTTTGGTTTCTTGCCAAACCACAGTTCATAAGGTGTCGTCTCAACGGATTTTGATGGTGCCCTATTTAACGTGAATGCGGCCGTCTCTAGAGCATAACCCCAAAAAGATAGCGGTAAATCGGTAAGAGACATCATAGATCGCACCATATCCAGTAAAGTACGATTATGACGTTCGGACACACCATTACGTTGTGGTGTTCCGGGTGGCGTGAGTTGCGAAACTATTCCGCATTGTTTCAAATGTAGACCAAACTCGTAACTCAAATATTCTCCTCCACGATCAGATCGTAGAAACTTTATTTTCTTGTTACGATGATTTTCCACTTCACTCTGAAATTCTTTGAACTTTTCAAATGTTTCAGACTTGTGTTTCATTAAGTAGATATACCCATATCTGCTTAAATCATCAGTGAAGGTAAGAAAATAACGATATCCGCCACGAGCCTCAACATTCATTGGACCACATACATCGGTATGTATGATTTCCAATAAATCTGTTGCTCTCTCCATAGTGCCGGAGAACGGTGTTTTAGTCATCTTGCCCATAAGGCACGGTTCGCAAGTGCCAAGTGATTCATAATCAAGTGACTCCAAAAGTCCATCAGTATGGAGTTTCTTCATGCGTTTTACACCGATATGACCTAAACGGCAGTGCCACAAGTAAGTTGCACTATCATTATTAACTCTGCATCTTTTGGTTTCAACATTATGAATATGTGTGTTACTATTATCGAGATTAAGTAAGAACAAACCACTCTTTAATGGCGCATGACCATAAAAGATATTACTCATATAAATAGAACAACCATTATTCTCTGATTTAAATGAATAACCGTCTCGCATCAAACAAGATCCAGATATAATGTTCATGCTCAACGCTGGTACTAAATAACAATTATTTAGATCTAATATTAATCCTGAAGGTAGATGTAGAGGTAGCGTGCCGACCGCGATCACATCGACTTTGGAACCATTTCCCACGCGCATCGTCACCTCGTCCTTAGCCAATCTTCGCTTAATCCGTAGTCCCTGTTTTGAGTTGCAAATATTAGCAACAGAACCAGTATCAAATACCCAGGTGCTACTGCGAGAATTAGTAAGGTACACATCAATAACATGTATATCACATATACCTTTGTTAACCTTGCCATCCTTCTTATCCGCCAAATACTTGGGGCAGTTCCGCTTCCAGTGACCAGTCTGCTTGCAATAGAAGCACTCAGTTTCAGGCTTAGGTCCAGACTTGGGTTTCTTCTCTTGAGTAGCAACTTGCTTGCTGTTCTTTTTGAAGTTCCCCTTTTTCTTCCCTTTGCCCTTTTTCTTGAAACTAGTGGTTTTGTTAACCATCAACACTTGATGCTCCTTTTTGATTTCTACCTCCGCGGCTTTTAGCATCGCGAAGAGCTCGGGCATAGTTTTGGTCATCCCTTGCATATTATAGTTCATCACGAAGCTCTTGTAGCTTGGTGGCAGTGATTGGAGAATTCTGTCAATGACGCAATCATCTGGAAGATTAACTCCCAGTTGAATCAAGTGATTGTTATACCCAGACATTCTGAGTATATGCTCACTGACAGAACCATTCTCCTCCATTTTACAGCTATAGAACTTATTGGAGACTTCATATCTCTCAATCCGGGCATTTGCTTGAAATATTAACTTCAACTCCTGGAACATCTCATATGCTCCATGGTGTTCAAAACGTCGTTGAAGTCCCGGTTCTAAGCCGTAAAGCATGGCACACTGAACTATAGAGTAGTCATCAGCTTTGCTTTGCCAGACGTTCATAACATCTGGCGTAGCTCTTGCACCAGGCCTGGCACCCAGCGGTGCTTCCAGGACGTAATTCTTCTGTGCAGCAATGAGGATAATCCTCAAGTTACGGACCCAGTCCGTGTAATTGCTACCATCATCTTTCAACTTTGCTTTCTCAAGGAACGCATTAAAATTCAACGGAACAACAGCACGAGCCATCTATCTACACAACATAGACAAGCAAGATACTATCAGGTACTAAGTTCATGATAAATTAAAGTTCAATTAATCATATTACTCAAGAACTCCCACTTAGATAGACATCTCTCTAATCCTCTAAGTGATCACGTGATCCAAATCAACTAAACCATGTCCGATCATCACGTGAGATGGAGTAGTTTCAATGGTGAACATCATTTATGTTGATCATATCTACTATATGATTCACGCTCGACCTTTCGGTCTCTGTGTTCCGAGGCCATATCTGTATATGCTAGGCTCGTCAAGTTAAACCTGAGTATTCCGCGTGTGCAACTGTTTTGCACCCGTTGTATTTGAACGTAGAGCCTATCACACCCGATCATCACGTGGTGTCTCAGCACGAAGAACTTTCGCAACGGTGCATACTCAGGGAGAACACTTCTTGATAATTTAGTGAGAGATCATCTTATAATGCTACCGTCAATCAAAGCAAGATAAGATGCATAAAAAGGATAAACATCACATGCAATCAATATAAGTGATATGATATGGCCATCATCATCTTGTGCTTGTGATCTCCATCTTCGAAGCACCGTCATGATCACCATCGTCACCGGCGGGACACCTTGATCTTCATCGCAGCATCGTTGTCGTCTCGCTAATCTTATGCTTCTACGACTATCACTACCGTTTAGCAATAAAGTAAAGCATTACATCGCGATTGCATTGCATACAATAAAGCGACAACCATATGGCTCCTGCCAGTTGCCGATAACTCGGTTACAAAACATGATCATCTCATACAATAAAATTTAGCATCACGTCTTGACCATATCACATCACAACATGCCCTGCAAAAACAAGTTAGACGTTCTCTACTTTGTTGTTGCAAGTTTTACGTGGCTGCTACGGGCTTTAAGCAAGAACTCATCTTACCTACGCATCAAAACCACAACGATAGTTTGTCAAATAGACTCCGTTTTAACCTTCTCAAGGACCGGGCGTAGCCACACTCGGTTCAACTAAAGTTGGAGAGACAGTCTTCCGCAAGCCATCTCTGTGCAAAGCACGTCGAGGGAACCGGTCTCGCGTAAGCGTACGCGTAAGGTTGGTCCGGATCGTCTCATCCAACAATACCGCTGAACCAAAGTATGACATGCTGGTAGGCAGTATGACTTGTATCGTCCACAACTCACTTGTGTTCTACTCGTGCAAATAACATCAACCATAAAACCTAGGCTCGGATGCCACTGTTGGGGAACGCAGTAAATTCAAAATTTTTCCTACGCACACGCAAGATCATGGTGATGCATAGCAACGAGAGGGGAGAGTGTTTGTCTACGTACCCTCGTAGACCGAAGCGGAAGCGTTGACGCAACATAGAGGAAGTAGTCGTACGTAGAGGAAGTAGTCGTACGTTCTCCTCGCGATCCAACCGATCTAAGCACCGAACGTACGGCACCTCCGAGTTCTGCACACGTTCAGCTCGATGACGATCCCCGGGCTCCGATCCAGCAAAGCGTCGGGGAAGAGTTCCGTCAGCACGACGGCGTGGTGACGATCTTGATGTGTTACTGGCGCAGGGCTTTGCCTAAGCACTGCAACAATATGATCGAGGTGGAATTTGGTGGAAGGGGGCACCGCACACGGCTAAGGAACGATCCGTAGATCAACTTGTGTGTCTTTGGGGTGCCCCCTGCCCCCGTATATAAAGGATCCAAGGGGGAGGGGCTGGCCGGCCAGGTTTGGTGTGCCAGGAGAGTCCTACTCCCTCTGGGAGTAGGATTCCCCCCCCCCCCCCCAATCCTGGTTGGACTAGGATTGCTCCAAGGGGGAGAGAAAGAGAGAGAGGGGGCGCCCACCTCTCCTAGTCCTAATAGGACTAGGGAAGGGGGGGGGAGGCGCGCAGCCCCTAGGGCTGCCCTCTCACCTTTCCTCCAAGGCCCATGTTGGCCCATTATGCTTCCGGGGGGTTCCGGTAACCCTCCCGGTATTCTGGTAAAATCCTGATTTCACCCGGAATGCATCCGATGTCCAAACATAGGCTTCCAATATATAATTCTTTATGTCTCGACCATTTCGAGACTCCTCATCACGTCCCCGATCTCATCCGGGACTCCGAACTCCTTCGGTACATCAAAACTCATAAACTCATAATATAACTGTCATCGAAACCTTAAGCGTGCGGACCCTACAGGTTCGAGAACAATGTAGACATGACCGAGACATGTCTCCAGTCAATAACCAATAGCGGGACCTGGATGCCCATATTGGCTCCTACATATTCTACGAAGATCTTTATCGGTCAGACCGCATAACAACATACGTTTGTTCCCTTTGTCATCGGTATGTTACTTGCCCGAGATTCGATCGTCGGTATCCAATACCTAGTTCAATCTCGTTACCGGCAAGTCTCTTTTCTCGTTCCGTAATACATCATCTCGCAACTAACTCATTGGTTGCAATGCTTGCAAGGCTTATGTGATGTGTATTACCGAGAAGGCCCTGAGATACCTCTCCGACAATTGGAGTGACAAATCCTAATCTCGAAATACGCCAACCCAACATGTACCTTCGGAGACACCTGTAGAGCACCTTTATAATCACCCAGTTACGTTGTGACGTTTGGTAGCACACAAAGTGTTCCTACGGTAAACGGGAGTTGCATAATCTCATAGTTAAAGGAACATGTATAAGTCATGGATAAAAGCAATAGCAACATACTAAACGATCGGGTGCTATGCTAATGGAATGGGTCATGTCAATCAGATCATTCAACTAATGATGTGATCTCGTTAATCAAATAACAACTCTTTGTTCATGGCCAGGAAACATAACCATCTTTGATTAATGAGCTAGTCAAGTAGAGGCATACTAGTGACACTCTGCTTGTTTATGTATTCACACATGTATTATGTTTCCAGTTAATACAATTCTAGCATAAATAATAAACATTTATCATGATATAAGGAAATAAATAATAACTTTATTATTGCCTCTAGGGCATATTTCCTTCACGCGGCGCTCCGCGCTTGACCTTTGGCTTCACCTTAAAGCCAAGCCCGATCACGCCTTGGGCCCGGGGCTACTGTCGGCGTTTTGGGAACGGGGGTCCCCAAACTTGCCTGCATGCGGCCCATGGCATGGCTGAGCTAGCAGGCCCGTACGGCCCGTCTTCATCAACAAGGCATTCAAGACCCTCGCGAGGGACCAAGCCTCGCGAAGCGGACGACACAAAACCTCCTCGGGAGCGGCCTCGTCGGGCAGGCTCACAAGGGGCGGAGAGATCAAGGCAGGGCAAACATTGCGAGGTCCTCCTGACATGAGCCATGACAATCGAGACCAGGCGGGCGCTAGCGCGCGCAGCATCCTTGTTTCCTCTTTGGTGCCAAGGGGGGAAGCGCAGGCGCGGAGTACTGAGGCATCAGGCAAAGGTTTTCATACCGGTGCAACGAGACCAAGACCGGTAGGACAGCGAGACGGAGGTCACCATGGAGCCCAAGATGGCATCACCACCAGAGCCTTTTGCAGGCGAAGTCTACTTTTGTCAGGATAAGTTGTACTAGTTGTCCCCTTTCAAATTGGCCATTGTTGGCTCCCTTCCCGCATAATATTTGGGGAGAGGACAAGGGCCTATATAAGTAGAACTAGCCACCACAGTAGAGGCATCTGATTGAGAGGCATGTCACCCACACAAGTTAGAAAAACACAAGAATGCCCCAACCTCAGGAGGTTGTTCTTCCCCTTGTACTGTTCATCATCAGCCCAACAGGCAATCCACCACCACCACACTGGAGTGGGGTATTACACCACAACAGTGGCCCGAACCAGTATAAATCTTGTGTCTTTGTGTTGCGAGTTCGTCGAGTTCGTCCGCGAGATCTTAGAGAGCTAGGGCGCGGATCGGTAGGGAGGAGATCTTCGCGCGCACCCCAGTATTCAAACCTTGAGGGTTTTGTCGGAACCCGAGATCCGGCAATGGGCTGTAGGCGCTGCATCTTCATCCCAACTCCATCCTTCTCTTGTCGATCTTCGCCTACTACTGCGAGGCGTACCTCGGCGTGATGCCATCCGTTGCTCTTCTGTGCCACTTCTTCTTCCTCCGCATCAACGAGGGTCACACCTTCGGGTGTGCCAACTTCATCGCGGCCGGCAAGGCCAACTTGATCTCGAAGACGATGAAGAAAGCCGACGGCTTCCGGAGCAAGTGGGCCATGATGGACGCTAAATGCGTCCACCCATGCTTGATGCTGCCGACGAAGATGCCCCAGTCTGACAAGGGGTGGTCTTGCGCGAAGCTCACCGACGAGCGGGCGATGTTCGTGCTGGAGCAGATGAAGACCGACCTGAGGACGGGCAACGCGAAGGTGAAAGGATCGAGAAGAGGTGTCTAGAGGGGGGTGATTAGACACTAGGTGCCTAAAGTTGCAGTTTTTAAAATTCTTAGGTTTGAGTGGAATTTAAGCACAAGTTTAACAAACATCATACATATCAAGCAAGCATGCAATGAGTATATGAGCAGCGGAAAGTAAAGCATGCAACTTGCAAGAATGTAAAGGGAAGGGTTTGGAGTATTCAAACGCAATTGGAGACACAGATGTTTTTGTCATGGTTCCGATAGGTGGTGCTATCGTACATCCACGTTGATGGAGACTTCAACCCACGGAGGGTAACGGTTGCACGAGTCCACGGAGGGCTCCACCCACGAAGGGTCCACGAAGAAGCAACCTTGTCTATTCCATCACGTCCGTCGCCCACGAAGGACTTGCCTCACTAGCAGTAGATCTTCACGAAGTAGGCGATCTCCTTGCCCTTACAAACTCCTTGGTTCAACTCCACAATCTTGTCGGAGGCTCCCAAGTGACACCTAGCCAATCTAGGAGACACCACTCTCCAAGAAGTAACAAATGGTGTGTTGATGATGAAATCCTTGCTCTTGTGCTTCAAATGATAGTCTCCCCAACACTCAACTCTCTCTCACAGGATTTGGATTTCGTGGAACGAAGATTTGAGTGGAAAGCAACTTGGGGAAGGCTAGAGATCAAGATTCATATGGTAGGAATGGAATATCTTGACCTCAACACAAGTGTAGGTGGTTCTCTCTCAGAAAATGTGTATTGGAAGTGTAGGTATTTTCTGATGGCTCTATCCACGAATGAAGAGTGGGTGGAGGGGTATATATAGCCTCCACACAAAATCTAACTGTTGCACACAATTTGCCAAACTCGATGGGACCGAATGGTTAAACTCGGTCGGACCGATTCAGCAAACCTAGTGACCGTTAGGATTTTTGGTGGGACTGAGATACAACTCGGTAGGACCAATATGGTTAGGGTTAGGGCATAACGTAATCTCGGTGTGACCGATTACACCAACTCGGTGGGACCAATTTTGGTAATAATCTAACCAGAGAGTTGGTCAGGCAAACTCGGTGAGACCGATTACACAAACTCGGTGGGACCGATTTTGGTAATAAACTAACCAGAGAGTTTGCATTGTAATCTCGGTAGTACCTATTGCTCAAACTCGGTGAGACCGATTTTGGTAATGGACATACACAGAGAGATTACAATCCCATCTCGGTGAGACCGAGATCCCTATTGGTGAAACCAATTTGCTAGGGTTTGGCAGTGGCTATGACATCTGAAACTCGGTGGCGCCGGATAGAAAGAATCGATAGGTCCAAGTTTGGCTTACGGTTTATGTCATATGTGGATATGGGAAAGTAGCTGAGGATTTTGGAGCATATCATTAAGCACTTTGAGCAAGCAAGCCATTAAGCAACCTCAACCCCTCTTGATAGTATTGGCTTTTCCTATAGACTCAATGTGATCTTGGATCACTAAAGTAGAAAATGTAGAATCTTGATCTTGAAGTTTGAGCCAACCCTTTGTCCTTAGCAATTTGAAGAGGTTCCACATCCTCTAGTCCATGGCACTCCATTGTTGAACTTATCTGAAACATACTAGGTAAAAGTGTTAGTCCAACAAGAGATATGTTGACATTAATTACCAAAACCACCCAGGGAGCACTTGTGTAACGCCCTCGATGCGGCTATATCTCCCACGTGTCGAAGCACGACTTAGAGGCATAACCGCATTGAAAGCAATGTCGCAAGTGATGTAATCTTCACACAACCCATGTAATACATAAGGGAAAGAGATACATAGTTGGCTTACAATCGCCACTTCACGCAATACATGAGTAAAGCATTACATCAAACAGATACAATCAAGGTCCGACTACGGAACCAAAATAAAAGAAGACTACCCCAAATGCTACCCAGATCCCTGATCGACCCCAACTGGGCTCCACTACTGATCAGCTGAAACGAAACAACACAACGAACAAGATCTTCATCGAGCTCCTCCTTGAGCTCGGGTGCATCACCTGCATGGTTTCATCGGCACCTGCAAACTGGTTTTGGAAGTATCTGTGAGTCACGGGGACTCAGCAATCTCACACCCGTGAGATCAAGACTATTTAAGCTTAAAGGTAGGACAGGGTAGTGAGGTGGAGTTGCAGCAAGCGACTAGCATATCTAGTGGCTACCATACGCAAAAGAGAGCGAGAAGAGGAGGCAAAAGCACGGTCGAACAACTATGATCAACAAGTGATCCTAGAACAACCTACGTCAAGCATAACTCCAACACCGTGTTCACTTCCCGGACTCCGCCGAGAAGAGACCATCACGGCTACACACGCGGTTGATGTATTTTAAATAAGGTCAACTTCGGGTTTTCTACAACCGGACATCAACAAATTCCCATCTGCCTCATAACCGCGGGCATGGCTTTCGAAAGATAATACCCTATAGGGGTGTCCCAACTTAGCCCATTATAAGCTCTCACGGTCAACGAAGGATATTCCTTCTACCGGGAAGACCCGATCAGTCTCGGAATCCCGGCTACAAGATATTTCGACAATGGTAAAACATGACCAGCAAAGCCGCCCGATTGTGCCGACAAATCCCGATAGGAGCTGCGCATATCTCGTTCTCAGGGCATATCCGGATGAGACATCCTACGAGTAAAACCAAGCCTCAAGTTTCCCCGAGGTGGCCCCGCAGTCTACTCGGTTCGGACCAGCACTCAGAGGAGCACTGGCCTGGGGGGGTTAAAATAAAGATGACCCTTGAGTCTGCAGAACCCAAGGGAAAAAGGCTTAGGTGGCAAATGGTAAACCCAAGATTGGTCCTTGATGGAGGAGTCTTATTCAAAGCGAACTGTCAAGGGGGTCCCACAAATCACCCAACCGTGTAAGGAACGCAAAATCCGGGAACATAATACCGATATGACGGAAACTAGGGCGGCAAGAGTGGAACAAAACACAAGGCATAAGGCCGAGCCTTCCACCCTGCAACCAACAACGCTATAAGAGGGGCTGAGCAACATATCCATGTTCCAACATATCCATGTTCCAACAAGGAACAAACATCTCCATGTTCCAACAAGGAACAAACTTCATCTTCACCTACAACTAACAATGCTATAAGAGGGGCTGAGCAAAGCGATAACATAGCCAAACAACGGTTTGCTAGGAAAGGATGGTTAGAGGTTTGACATGGCAATATGGGAGGCATGATAAGCAAGTGGTAGGTATCGTAGCATAGGCATAGCAAAAGAGCGAGCATCTAGCAAGCAAAGATAGAAGTGATTTCGAGGGTATGGTCATCTTGCCTGAGATCGCGCTAGGAACAAGAATGAGTCCATGAAGAAGACAAGCGGACGTAGTCGAACGAATCCTCACAACTCCAGAACGAAACCGAAGCTAACGAGAGAAACAACCCAGAAATAAGCAAGCAACATAGTAAACAACCATCACATAAACATGGCATGATGCACAATCAAGTATGATGCATGTCCGGTTTAATGAGCATGGCATGGCAAAATGCAACAAACAAATTAAGTGGAGCTTTGCATATTGACGAAACACCACATGACTTATTTAGTTCTCTCTCGGCTATGTATCCAACAATATTAAATGTTAGTTAACATGGCAAGAGGTGAAGCGTAACAAAACTATACCATCTAAACAATTTAAATGGGGCCGGATACAACAAACAACAAATCCGGTAAATCCCCATATGCATTTAGCAAATTAATGGAAACAACAAATATAAACATTTTAAATGTTGTTATTATGATGCGGATGACATATGCAAGTTTTATGCAATTTTTATAAAAAGTTGACATGAGCGTGATGAGAGCATTTGTCACCGTGGTAGAAAGAAAGGGGTTCCACGACGACCTAACGGAAATGATGCCGCGGCAACATTCCGATGATCCGATAGCTCACGGGGAAGTGGGTGCTTCCGGATACCGGGTTCCCATATGTCGACGCAAGGCAACGAGGAACTCGCAAAGAACAACTCAGACACGGTGCAACCACGAGCATCTCATACAACACACAACATTCGTTCACGGGCGTCATCTCGATGGTTATACCTTCCAAGGGAGCATTCTCGAGCGGTTCGAGTTCGTAGAGGAAGTAGTTGTTCTCGCAGCGGTAGTGGAAGTAGTGGTACACGTTTCGCAGATGTTCGGGGTCACGGCGAGGACTTGCCAGTCCCGTTCTTGCGATGGTAGTCGTTCACATTCGTTCGGCGAGGTACTTGATGACTCCAACGTCTTCGGGGCGACGGTAGTGATACACATGAGGGTTGTCGAACTTGACGGATCCGACGGCTCCGGACGTCGTGGTACTTGTCGGTCGGGGTCTTGAGACATACTAGGCATCGGTGGCCTTCGAGGAACTCGGCGTGTCCCAAACGTAGCAGAACAAGGTCCCGGTTGCGGTCGTCTGGACGTTCGGTGAAGAGGAACTTGCCGGTCAAAACCAAATTGAAGCAAGACCAAGGAGGCCTCGGGTGGACAGCAGCAAGGCAGGCTACAGCACACATCTGTGGCCCATGGAGAGGTCGAGCAGGACGTCGAGGAGGGCAGCAGAGGCGACGGGCGGAGCAGAGGGGCCAAGGCCATGGCGCGCGGAGCAGAAGCAGGGCCAGGGGCGCGTCGAGATGGTGTAGCAGCTGCTGCTACTGCCCACGGCGAGGTACTTGGTGGCGACGAGGAGAAACAGGAGGAGGAGCGCGTGGGAGAAGAGCTGCTCCGGCGGGACTGCTTGCTGACGACGGTGGCTCCGGGTAGACGAGGAGGCGGCGAGGAGGTCCTGGCACGGCTGAGGGAGGCGAGGCGCTTGAGGGCACGGCGCGGATGTCGTGGGAGGACGGCGACGAGGCGGAGGTGAGGGAGTTGCTCGGCGGCGCTCGATTCCGGCGAGGTCGAGGGGAGAGCGGGCGGCGGCCTTGGCGTGGAGCAAGGGAAGCAGCGCCTCGACATGCAGAACGGGGCAGGGGAAGAACGGGTGAGGGGGAGCTCCCCCGGTGGAGGCGACGAGGGGGTCGGGCACAGGGAGCTCCTCTCCCTGGCTCGATGCGTGCGTGTGTGTGTGTGGCGGCGGGCAGAGGGAACGAGAGGGAGAGGTCGAGAGGAGGGAGGCGAGCGAGGAGGAGGCAGAAGGGATCGGGCGAGGCGCTCCTCTCGTGCGTGGTGACAGCGCGAGGGAGGAGACGAGGGAGAGTGGGGGATCGGGTAGGGGGTTCGGGCTAGGGTTAGGAGGGATTGGTGGGGGCGGCTGGGCCTTGGCCTTGGGCCGACGTGGGAGGTTGGGAGGCCCAGGCTGCTGGGCTCCTTCTCTCTCTCTCTTTCTCTAATTCTCTTTTCGAAACAGAAAATAAAGAGAAGAAAAAGGGAAGAAAAGAAAGGTTAGAGAAAGAGTTGGGCACGGGGATAATTTCCACGGACTCGTAAAAATGTGCACGGTCCATGAAAAATAGGAGTGGCAAGATTGCAGGATTTAAATTCAAAATCATTTGAATTTAATTCAAAAGGTTTGAGCAAGGACTAGGAATTAGAGGTTTCCAAAAATGTTGGGATTTTTGGTGGAGCTCCGGAAGATGATGAAAGAATAAATGGCAAAGTTGGAGATCAAGAATTAAGACAACAAAGGCATTAGGATATTTTGTAAGTGTGTTTGCGGTAATTCCAAATAATTGGAATATTTACTATATCTCTCTAAATATCGAGAGGATAAGTTTTAAAGAGAATCACCATGTGAATTCCCTCGATTTAAATGGATCAAAGATCCATGCCATTTATTTAGTTGAGTTGCAAAAGATTTATGAGATGATGGCATGATGACATGATGCAATGCAAAAATAAAAGGGCAGGCACAAATGAAACACACGGCGAAACCCAGAATATATGGAAGTCTTCTGGAGCGTCGGTCTCGGGGCATTACAACACTCCACCACTATAAGAGGATCTCGTCCCGAGATCTAGGATGGCACCGGAAAGAAACGGAAGAAGAAAGAGGTAAAACTAAGTTGCTTCTTTGACAAACGAGTGAAACCATGAACCTTGAGAGGTTGCACAAAGTGAAAGAAAGAAATACAATGGAGATGACGAGATAGCAAGCACTCCGTTATCAAAGAGGAATAAGGAACATTACAAGAACCTTGTAGGTTGAAAGGCATGAATGAAGAGATTCACGGACCAGAGGAATCAGAACCACTCTGGTTGAAATGAGATAAACAAGGAATAAGAACAAAGTCGGACAACACTCCGGTTGAAAAGAGATGCAAGACTTGATAAGAAGAAAAGAACTTGAAGGGATGACACAACACTCCGGTTAAATGGATAAGTAAGAAAAAGAACACGATCCTCACAGTTTGAGATGATGAGCGAAGAGAGCAACATCACCATGCCTCCAGAAGAAAAAATAGAAAATAGATCATTGGAATAAAGGAATGGAGAAGAAAATGCCAACTTCTGCCACAAATTATCTTGGAAAGCACCCTTGCAAAGAAGAATTGAACGGAGTTGTTGGAGAATCAACAACGAAAAGAATAAGATTGATATGGTCTTAAGGAATGCATCTCAAATCACGAGGTGACAACCTGCCACTCACGGGAAAAGAATTGGATTGATAAGAACAAGGAGACAAGAAAGCTATTTCACCGGGAGGATAAAAGAAGAACTTGGGTCATTTATGAGCACCATAAATAGCAACAATCCTTAGGGAAAGCTTTAGGTGAAATATAGCCCAAGATAACTCCAATGTAGAGATTGATGGATTTAAAATACCTCATTCTTAACAATATGTGAATCATGAAACGCGAACTCAAATTGTCAAGAATGACATAACACCACCTCAAATGATAAGGTAGAGCGAATTGCACTTTGAAATGCAAGATGATGAATGATTGAATCCTCAAAACAAGACATGTGTTGAACACCATGTTTATTTTAGAGTATAGCTTGGCGGATCTTAACTCCGAGAAAAATCTTGATGAACAATTGAAGAATTAAAAGAATCCTTGACGAACCACCATGTAGAGCCTCCATGAAAAACTCCGGTAAAACAAGGATGATAGAAAGAAAGAGAAGTTGAAAAACACAAGGTGAAGCCTTGCAGTGATAAAATGAAGCTTTGAAATGATATAACCGAGAAAACTTGGAACTCCGGAAAGAAAGATGACCAAATGAAATCAAGAATTTTGATGAACCTCCGGAATAAGGAATTAATCACTTGGATGAAACAAGAATAAGATTTACATTATGCTCATCCTTCACCAATTAAATTGATGACAAGCAATGGATTTGTCATACTACTTATTCTCGTAGAAAGGATTAAGATAGATATGGCGCAAACTTGGGAAGGTCTTCAACGAACCACCGGTAGGATTGGAAAGAACGAATGAATCTATATGATAACGAAGGAAGAGAACTCTTGAACGAACCACCGTAAGAATTGAAAATGAAAGTAGTAAAGGCACAAATCACCGGGAAGAATTGGAAAATGAACAAAGATACTTGAGAGGATTTAGATACAAATGAACGAATAGATCACGAGCTGATTATAGAATACTTGAATGATGCACCGGTAAGATTTGGAGAACGAGAGCTGAAAGCTTGAATGAATAATTCTGAGATGATGGGCTCCGGAGAATCAAACTGAAATGACCTCTGAAATGCTCCGGATGGGTGAAAAGAATTCTCACAATCGAAAACAATTATGAGAGGATGGCATGAAGCTAGAACCATGAATCTTGAAGAGAATGGAGCAAGATTTAAGAGGAACTCTTCTTCGGTCTTCAAAATCCGGGAATGACGATGAGAAACACCACCATGAATTGTTGAGATACTCCAGGATGAAAATTAGAAAGGTTGAACCAACGATGAAAAGAATTTGAAAGATCTTGGAGAAAGACATGAGTGGTGAAAATTCATTCTTATGTCAACTTTGAAAAGAATTTGGGAATAACTCCGGAAAAATAGAAGAGTTAGGTAGGATCCTGGGAAAAGACCTGTGGGTTAGGGCCCACTCAAAAGAACCACCTTCGAATGATTACTTGAAAGGGAGATTGCACTAGTTGATTTAAATGGCTTGAATGAGATAACAATCTCGAAATAACTTAAATGGATTAAGAATGGAAACACAAATCTTCTGAGTTATCTTCGGCACTCCGGAACAATTGAATAGCGAGAAGTGGATGATTAAGAGATACACTGGCATAAGAAAGCACTTGAAATGAGAAAAGGAATATGATCAACACCGAAAGATTGAATTTAATCCACCGAAGAAGAAAAGAATGAAGAATGATAAACTTGAAGCTCCGTTAGTATCTTCATGGGAAATCACCCGATAAGAACACTGAAAGAAAAGAATGGATAGACTTCCCATCAATAAAAGGATACTTGATTAAGAAATCTGAGTCCTTGAAGAAAAAGAAAGGGTGGGAGGGCGGGATAAACAAAGACAACTTAGGACGGATGAAACGAACAACATTGGGAAAAACCGAGAGGTGATCTTGCGGATGTTGAAATGATCGGATCCACTTGAAGAGAAACACGCCGGTTGAAAAGGATTGACATGACAATCTTGATTATCACGAAGGATTGGTATTCACATGGAAGTATGAGAACACTGCTCAGGAAAGGTATGGAATCAACACTTGACTTCGAAGCAACTCGAATACCACAAATAAAACAAAACAAAGGATTTGGCTTGCAGAATAAGCCGGAACAAATACACATGATAGAGATTTACCCAATCCCTGTCGGAAAGATATTCTAGGAGCTACTTGAATTCCCACCTATAAACTCCCGAAACTTTCTGGTTATGCAATCTGGTGTTGGGGATACAGGGGACACAAAATATATCACCCAAACTAACAATACCTAGATCCAGCTGTATCCATCCGTCAACACATAACCAAGAAACCTTCGGAAATCGTGTACCTCTACCTTCGAAAAGCATCCATTATACGAGTCATGGCAATACTCCCGAACTCACCCCAGTACTGGGTTATCGGGGTTATCTCACCAACAACTGTACAAAGGAGGTTTCGATGTCGGCAAAGCTCAGGTATTCCAGAACTGCAATGATAAAATTGTGACGACAACACCTCGGAGCTCAACTCCCCGGGACACTGCCACAACCCCTAAATGTCAGGAGGCACCACGAACAATGTTCTCGTCACAAAACCATCAGAACGATTCCAAGATACCCGCGTGATCCTAAAAATTTTTTTAGTGAAATTTGAGGAAAGGAGAGTCAAAACTTCTACGTCAGGAGGCCTCACCAAAGCGACGAAGGGACTGAGGAGTAAAAAGAATCCTACTCTCCGATATATATAATCCTAAGACTCAAAACATTTTGTTCTAGACTCAACAAAGTCAGCGATTCAATCAAGCAGGGGGCTCCTAAGTCGGGGATGGCTTTGATTACCAACTTGAAACGCCCTCGATGCGGCTATATCTCCCACGTGTCGAAGCACGACTTAGAGGCATAACCGCATTGAAAGCAATGTCGCAAGTGAGGTAATCTTCACACAACCCATGTAATACATAAGGGAAAGAGATACATAGTTGGCTTACAATCGCCACTTCACGCAATACATGAGTAAAGCATTGCATCAAACAGATACAATCAAGGTCCGACTACGGAACCAAAATAAAAGAAGACTACCCCAAATGCTACCCAGATCCCTGATCGACCCCAACTGGGGTCCACTACTGATCAGCTGAAACAAAACAACACAACGAACAAGATCTTCATCGAGCTCCTCCTTGAGCTCGGGTGCGTCACCTGCACGGTTTCATCGGCACCTGCAAACTGGTTTTGGAAGTATCTGTGAGTCATGGGGACTCAGCAATCTCACACCTGCGAGATCAAGACTATTTAAGCTTAAAGGTAGGACAGGGTAGTGAGGTGGAGCTGCAGCAAGCGACTAGCATATCTAGTGGCTACCATACGCAAAAGAGAGCGAGAAGAGGAGGCAAAAGCACGGTCGAACAACTATGATCAAGAAATGATCCTAGAACAACCTACATCAAGCATAACTCCAACACCGTGTTCCTTCTCGGACTCCGCCGAGAAGAGACCATCATGGCTACACACGCGGTTGATGTATTTTAAATAAGGTCAACTTCGGGTTTTCTACAACCGGACATCAACAAATTCCCATCTGCCTCATAACCGCGGGCACGGCTTTCGAAAGATAATACCCTGCAGGAGTGTTCCAACTTAGCCCATTATAAGCTCTCACGGTCAACGGAGGATATTCCTTCTACCGGGAAGACCCGATCAGTCTCGGAATCCCGGCTACAAGACATTTCGACAATGGTAAAACAAGACCAGCAAAGCCGCCCGATTGTGCCGACAAATCCCGATAGGAGCTGCACATATCTCGTTCTCAGGGCACATCCGGATGAGACATCCTACGAGTAAAACCAAGCCGCAAGTTTCCCCGAGGTGGCCCCGCAGTCTACTCGGTTCGGACCAGCACTCAGAGGAGCACTGGCCCGGGGGGGTTAAAATAAAGATGACCCTTGAGTCTGCAGAACCCAAGGGAAAAAGGCTTAGGTGGCAAATGGTAAAACCAAGGTTGGGCCTTGCTGGAGGAGTCTTATTCAAAGCGAACTGTCAAGGGGGTCCCATAAATCACCCAACCGTGTAAGGAACGCAAAATCCGGGAACATAATACCGATATGATGGAAACTAGGGCTGCAAGAGTGGAACAAAACACCAGGCATAAGGCCGAGCCTTCCACCCTTTACCGAGTATATAGATGCATTAATTAAATAAGAGATATTGTGATATCCCAACATATCCATGTTCCAACATGGAACAACATCTCCATGTTCCGACAAGGAAAAAACTTCATCTTCACCTGCAACTAACAACGCTACAAGAGGGGCTGAGCAAAGCGATAACATAGCCAAACAACGGTTTGCTAGGAAAGGATGGTTAGAGGTTTGACATGGCAATATGGGAGGCATGATAAGCAAGTGGTAGGTATCATAGCATAGGCATAGCAAAAGAGCGAGCATCTAGCAAGCAAAGATAGAAGTGATTTCGAGGGTATGGTCATCTTGCCTGAGATCCCGCTAGGAACAAGAACGAGTCCATGAAGAAGACAAGCGGACGTAGTCGAACGAATCCTCACAACTCCGGAATGAAACCGAAGCTAACGAGAGAAACAACCCGGATATAAGCAAGCAACATAGTAAACAACCATCACATAAACATGGCATGATGCACAATCAAGTATGATGCATGTCTGGTTTAATGAGCATGGCATGGCAAAATGCAACAAACAAATTAAGTGGAGCTTTACATATTGACGAAACACCACATGACTTATTTAGTTCTCTCTCGGTTATGTGTCCAACAATATTAAATGTTAGTTAACATGGAAAGAGGTGAAGCGTAACAAAACTATACCATCTAAACAATTTAAATGGGGCCGTATACAACAAACAACAAATCCGGTAAATCCCCATATGCATTTAGCAAATTAATGGAAAAAACAAATATAAACATTTTAAATGTTGTTATTATGATGCGGATGACATATGCAAGTTTTATGCAATTTTTATTAAAAGTTGACATGAGCGTGATGAGAGCATTTGTCACCGTGGTAGAAAGAAAGGGGTGCCACGACGACGAAACGGAAATGATGCCGCGGCAACATTCCGATGATCCGATAGCTCACGGGGATACCGGTGCAAAGGGAAGTGGGTGTGAGTGTGTTGTGTAAGAAGATGGGGTGCTTCCGGATACCGGGTTCCCATATGTCGACGCAAGGCAACGAGGAACTCGCAAAGAACAACTCAGACACGGTGCAACCACGAGCATCTCATACAACACACAACATTCGTTCACGGGCGTCATCTCGATGGTTATACCTTCCAAGGGAGCATTCTCGAGCGGTTCGAGTTCGTAGAGGAAGTAGTTGTTCTCGCAGTGGTAGTGGAAGTAGTGGTACACATTTCGTAGATGTTCGGGGTCACGGCGAGGACTTGCCAGTCCCGTTCTTGCGATGGTAGTCGTTCACATTCGTTCGGCGAGGTACTTGATGACTCCAACGTCTTCGGGGCGACGGTAGTGGTACACACGAGGGTAGTCGAACTTGACGGATCCGAGGGCTCCGGACGTCGTGGTACTTGTCGGTCGGGGTCTTGAGACATACTAGGCATCGGTGGCCTTCGAGGAACTCGGCGTGTCCCAAACATAGCAGAACAAGGTCCCGGTTGTGGTCGTGTGGACGTTCGGTGAAGAGGAACTTGCCGGTCAAAACCAAATTGAAGCAATACCAAGGAGGCCTCGGGTGGACAGCAGCAAGGCAAGCTACAGCACACATCTGTGGCCCACGGAGAGGTCGAGCAGGACGACGAGGAGGGCAGCAGAGGCGACGGGCGGAGCAGAGGGGCCAAGGCCATGGCACGCGGAGGAGAAGCAGGGCCAGGGCGCGTCGAGATGGTGTAGCAGCTGCTGCTACTGCCGACGGCGAGGTACTTGGTGGCGACGAGGAGAAATAGGAGGAGGAGCGCGCGGGAGAAGAGCTGCTCCGGCGGGACATCTTGCTGACGACGGTGGCTCCGGGTAGACGAGGAGGCGGCGTGGAGGTCCTGGCACGGCTGCGGGAGGGGAGGCTTGAGGGCACGGCGCGGCTGTCGTGGGAGGACGGCGACGAGGCGGAGGTGAGGGAGTTGCTCGGTGGCGCTCGATTCCGGCGAGGTCGAGGGGGGAGCGGGCGGCGGCCTTGGCGTGGAGCAAGGGAAGCAGCGCCTCGACGTGCAGAACGGGGCAGGGGAAGAACGGGTGAGGGGGAGCTCCCCAGGTGGAGGCGACGAGGGGATCGGGCGCAGGGAGCTCCTCTCCCTGGCTCGATGCGTGCGTGTGTGTGTGTGGCGGCGGGCAGAGGGAACGAGAGGGAGAGGTCGAGAGGAGGGAGGCGAGCGAGGAGGAGGCAGAAGGGATCGGGTGAGGCGCTCCTCTCGTGCGTGGTGACGGCACGAGGGAGGAGACGAGGGAGAGTGGGGGATCGGGCAGGGGGTTCGGGCTAGGGTTAGGAGGGATTGGTGGGGGCGGCTGGGCCTTGGCCTTGGGCCGGCGCGGGAGGTTGGGAGGCCCAGGCTGCTGGGCTCCTTCTCTCTCTCTCTCTTTCTCTAATTCTCTTCTCAAAACAGAAAATAAAGAGAAGAAAAAGGGAAGAAAAGAAAGGTTAGAGAAAGAGTTGGGCACGGGGATAATTTCCACGGACTCGTAAAAATGTGCACGGTCCATGAAAAATAGGAGTGGCAAGATTGCAGGAATTAAATTCAAAATCTTTTGAATTTAATTCAAAAGGTTTGAGCAAGGACTAGGAATTAGAGGTTTCCAAAAATGTTGGGATTTTTGGTGGAGCTCCGGAAGATGATGAAAGAATAAATGGCAAAGTTGGAGATCAAGAATTAAGACAACAAAGGCATTAGGATATTTTGTAAGTGTGTTTGCGGTAATTCCAAATAATTGGAATATTTACTATAGCTCTCTAAATATCGAGAGGATATGTTTTAAAGAGAATCACCATGTGAATTCCCTCGATTTAAATGGATCAAAGATCCATGCCATTTATTTAGTTGAGTTGCAAAAGATTTATGAGATGATGGCATGATGACATGATGCAATGCAAAAATAAAAGGGCAGGCACAAATGAAACACACGGCGAAACCCGGAATATATGGAAGTCTTCTGGAGCGTCGGTCTCGGGGCGTTACAACTTGTGCTTTCAATCTCCCCCTTTTTGGTAATTGATGACAACATACATCAAAGCTTTAGATAAAGATATAGAGAATTTCAAGTAAAGCTTTGGAAAGACATGTAACAAGCATAGGCTCCCGCTACATGTATGCAATCATGTGAATATTGAATATAGGAGCATGTGAATGCGTAAACATGACAGAGTAAGCAATGTGTTACATGTATCTTGGCTATATGCATCAGAGCAAGTGATGTGAATGTGAGAGATGAACCTTCATGCTCATGAGTCTTTCTTGCAAACAGTAAGTACATCAGCAAGAACTTCTCATTCACATGACTGTGATGTATATACTTACCTTGTGGTCTTGAGTTAGCTTAGGATGGGATGAACCTGCGCAAACAAGGTTAAATAACACAGATACACCTACTGACCAGAGCAAATAAGAGAAACCACAAGAGAACCAAGATTGGGATGACATGTAGAGTGAGTACTAAGTACCACAGTGGATATAGACATGTCCCCAAAGGTAAAGATATGCAATAAAATCAGATATTTCCTTCCCTTAGATGTCTTGCTCCCCCTGAATATGCATGGGATATTGGCAGAAGATAGGGAACAGAAAATCAGAGCAACAGAAAAGAAATAACATAGCTTGAGCTAAAGCAAGCAAACAAACATGTATTTCCCCTCTTAAAGACATGTGACATCTCTCCTCTTGAACACCAAGCATCTGGGGTCTTTGATGATATTACTTTCTCCCCCTGAGTATTCTCTCTTTCTCCCCCTATAGGAAGGATTAAGCTTTGATGTGATCTCTCTCTCCCCCTTTGACATCAATTTCCAAGAAGGGCTCTTCTGGACATGTGAAACAAATGGGTTGGTCCTTGAGTCACATAGCAAAGCAGCATGTCTAATATGATGCTGGTAGAGGACAAGAATCATTGAGTGGAGCTGGAGTAAACAGAAATCAGGAATAAGTGGCAAATTGGTTTTCCTGTGGTGAAATCGGTGACTTCGAGTTATGTGCTTCGGTGGCACCGAAAGATTTCGGTTGGGCCGAAGAAAACAAACCGGTGGGACCGAGTTCATCAGAGTGAAACCACTTGTCACCTCAGCTCACTAGACAAGTAAGATGTCACAATGATGTGCAAGGAATTAACTGAAAGATTGCAATGAATTGGATGCAGAAAATGCAGGACAAAAAGCAAAGAAAAGAAAACAAAAGATGTAGATGAAGTTTTTTTTGTGTAAAAGGGGAAACAAATATGCAAGAGACAAATGCAATAACACAGAAAAGAACACAAGAGAACTTCATCTAGAGTTGAGCGGCGACAAAGTCACCTATGTTAGAGTACATTGACTTAGGAGTCAAGTGAGATCACTTGATCATAGGTCATACTCATCGTTTAAGCTCAAAATGGGGTTACCATTTTTCGTTTAAGCATCTTGATGTATTCACATCTTTTCGAGTTGCTTTGACTCATGACTTGGAGTAAAGCTTCTATAAGATGGAATGACATACCTTGGGTGGTGGTGTTGATCTTGCTCATGTAGTTGAACTTGTGTGGGTTGCTCAAGATTGATGTAGTTCAATAAGAGTTGGGAGCACCACTTGGAGTTTGAGTTCATCTACCTACATGGGTTAGTATTGCAAGGAAGAGCACTTGTGTATCCAAAATGACAATTATAAGATTTAATCATAGAATTTGTCAAAGGATATGTTTGAATGGTTTCGTGCTTCCTTGTCTTCAACCACCATTGTGTAGAGACTTGGTGATGTAGAAATTGCTCAAGATGTGAGTGAGCCGCAATCTCTTAGATTTAGATTCAACCAAGTACCTACACGGGTTAGATAACATGCAAGGTACAAATATATCCAAGACATATGAATAGCATCATAAGAGAAATATCGAGGATTAGTCATAGGCTCATGCCCCGCATGTATCAAATGGAGTTCCTACTCCAAGTTTGAAGCATCAATGATGTTCAATTCACCTCTCAACCTGCAAAACACTTTCTCATCAAGTGGTTTAGTGAATATATCTGCCAATTGCTTATTGGTGCGAACATGCTTAAGGTTAATGTCCCCTTTGGCAACATGATCTCGAATGAAATGATGACGAACTTCAATATGCTTAGTTCGAGAGTGTTGCACGGGATTGTGAGCAATCTTAATCGCACTTTCATTGTCACATAGCAACGGAACATGTTTCACATATATCCCATAATCTTTAAGAGTTTGGGTCATCCAAAGTAATAGAGCACAACATGAACCAGCGGCAATGTATTCCGCTTCGGCGGTGGATAAGGATACCAAGTTTTGTTTCTTGGAAGACCAAGACACAAGAGATCTACCAAGGAATTGACAAGTACCCGAAGTGGACTTTCTATCAACCTTGTCTCCGGCATAGTCCGAATCGGAGTAGCCGACAAGATCAAAAATGGACCTCTTAGGATACCAAATGCCAAAATTTGGTGTATGGATTAGGTACCTCACTATCCTTTTCACAGCGTTAAGATGACATTCTTTAGGAGCAGCTTGATATCGTGCACACATGCACACACTTAGCATAATATCGGGTCGTGAGGCACATAGATATAACAATGAACCGATCATAGAGCGATAAACCTTTTGATCAACCGGTTCATCATCTTTGGTCAAATCAAGATGTCCACTAGTAGGCATGGGTGTAGTCATACCTTTGCATTCTTGCATATTGAACTTCTTGAATAAGTCCTTAGTGTACTTTGTTTGAGAGACAAAGGTACCTTCCTTAGTTTGCTTGATTTGCAAACCGAGAAAGAATTTGAGTTCACTCATCATAGACATCTCAAACTTCTCCGGCATTAGCTTTCCAAATTTCTCACTAAAATGAGGGTTAGTTGAACCAAATATGATATCATCAACATAAATTTGGCACACAAATAGTTCTCCATTAACCATTTTAGTAAAAAGATTAGAATCAATTTTACCAATTTCAAAGCCTTTTTCAATAAGGAACTTGTTCAAGCATTTATACCATGCTCTAGGAGCTTGTTTAAGACCATAAAGAGCTTTGTGAAGTTTGTAAACATGATTAGGTTTCTTAGGATTGACGAAGCCGGGAGGTTGCTTAACATAAACTTCCTCCTTAATTTTGCCATTTAGAAAAGCACTTTTAATGTCCATTTGGTACAAGGTGATATCATGGTGATTAGCATAAGCAAGTAAGATGCGAATGGACTCAAGTATAGCAACGGGAGCATATGTCTCACCATAGTCCATACCTTCAACTTGTGTGTAGCCTTGGGCGACGAGACGTGCTTTGTTGCGAACCACTTGTCCATCTTCATCTTGCTTGTTGCGAAACACCCATTTGGTATCAATGATGTTGGGGTTGTTGTCGGGCTTCTCGACCAATGTCCACACTTGATTTCTCTCAAAGTTGTGTAGCTCTCCATTCATAGCGTTTATCCAATCCGGATCCTCCAATGCTTCTTCAACCTTCATAGGTTCAATGCTAGAGATGAATGAGTAATGTTCACAAAAGTTAGCTAAACGAGTTTTAGAGCGAGTGGTTCTCCCGGTTTGGATATCATTGTAGATTTGCTCAACGGGATGATCTTTGGCAATTCTTGCTTGAACTCGTGAAAGCTTTTGCTTGGGTCAGGGTGGAACATCCTCTTCATCTTGTTCTTCTTCTTGGCCTTCTTCATTGTTGACGTTGTCGTTCTCTTGTCGTGGTGGAGAAGGAGGTTGTTGATGTTCATCTTGGTGTACTTCCTTGTTTTCTTGATCTTGGCGTGTCCCACTTGTGGATGCTTCCGTATCAACTCTTGGTTCACCTTGTCGTGAGGTAGAAGCTTCCACTTGGACGGACAAGGTACTCTCCTTCACTTCCGTTGGACGAATCTTGCCAATGGACAAGTCTTGAATTGCTTCCGAAGGGTCTTTGTCTCCTACATCAATTGGCAATTGCTCTACTTGCGAGCCGTTAGATTCATCAAACTTCACATCTACCGTCTCTTCAACCTTTCGGGTGAAATTGCTGTAGACACGGTAAGTGTGAGAGTTTGAGCCATAACCAAGTAGGAAACCTTCATGAGATTTAGGAGCAAATTTAGAACGATGATGCTTATCAAGAATATTGCACTTTGAGCCGAATACTCTAAAGTATCCAACTTGGGGTTTGTTACCGGTGAGGAGCTCGTATGTCGTCTTGCCGAGTAGCTTGTGAAGATACAAGCGATTTGTTGCATGACAAGCTATCTCAACCGCTTCCGCCCAAAAGTGCTTTGGCGTTTTGTACTCATCAAGCATCGTTCTTGCCATCTCGATAAGAGTCCGGTTCTTCCTTTCAACAACTCCATTTTGTTGAGGTGTGTACGTAGCCGAGAACTCGTGTGAAATCCCTTCTTCGTCAAGAAAGGTGTCCACATTTGCGTTCTTGAACTCCGTTCCGTTGTCACTCCGAACCTTCTTGATCTTCACGTCAAATTGATTTTGGGCCTTTCTAGCGAAGTTTTTGAAGATCTTTTAGACCTGCAATTTGTCATCAAGAAAGAACACCCACGTAAATCTTGAAAAGTCATCAACTATGACTAGACCAAATGAGTTACCACCGAGACTCTTGTAGGCATTTGGACCAAAGAGATCCATGTGAAGTAGCTCGAGTGGTCTTCTTGTGGTCATGATGTTCTTCGCGCAGTGACTTCCTCCAACTTGTTTTCCTACTTGACAAGCACTACAAAGTATATCCTTGTCAAATATGACATCTTTATTCCAAGGATATGATCACCTTTAATAAGCTTATCAAGATTTCGCATACCAACATGACCTAGTCTTCTATGCCACAACCAGCCTTTAGAAGATTTAGCAATTAAGCAAGTTTTAGGTTGAGCCTTTTTAGTGAAATCAACAATGTAAAGATCTCCTCTACGTATACCAGTAAAGACCATTTTATGATTGTCTCTACGAAACACTTGGCAATCTACTTCAGTGAATAGAACATTGAAACCAAAATCAGCAAGTCTGGAAACTGAAAGTAAATTGTGTCCAAGGGATTCAACGAGCATGACATTTTGTATGGAGCTATCGTGTGAGATGGCCACCTTACCAAGTCCAACCACCTTACCCTTTGAATTATCACCAAAAGTGACATATTTTCGAGGGCCGTCGTTTTCAGCAAGCTCATTAAACATATCTTCATTTCCGGTCATATGATCAGTACATCCACTATCAAGGACCCATTCCTTTCCTCCAGCCATGTAGCCGCGAAGATTTGCCATAAGACCAAAATGCCTCATTGCATCATCAAGATCATAGTCACTATCATCATCTTCATCATAGTATCCATGTTCAACATCATCTTGTGATTGATCAATTCCTAGAGAGGGTAATTCATTAGATAAATGATCATCACAATGGTTACCTTTATGAATTCTAATAGCTTCGGATATGATATCGCTAATGATTCCAACATTTCCTTTAGCACGGATGAGATTGGTAAGCTCAAATAGACAATCACCAATGCTAGGATCACTAGAGTTCATCTTACTCAAGGCAATAGACTTATGGAGAATTTCATTAAATTTTTCAAGAAATAATCCGGAAATCGTTCCTCAAGAAATTTCCATATGGTATAGGCACACTCAAGAGTAGGCAAACTAGCAATCAAGTTTTTGGGCAATCCTCTTATGATAAGATTGATGGTTCTAAGATTGCGAATCATGTCAAGATCTTCATCTAGGGTGGGGTGCAAAGGATCAACATGAGGTGCACAAGGGCTAGTAATATACTTGTTCAAATGATATTCATTGAAAATCTCAAGCATTTCATTTTTCCACTCATGAAAATACTCTCCATCAAGAATAGGCACTCTATGTCTAAGACTCCCCAAAGTAGACACATCCATCTTCCTCCATTGGTGTTTAAACCAAGGCAATGGAGACCAAAGCTCTTATACCAATTGAAAGGATCGAGAAGAGGTGTCTAGAGGGGGGTGATTAGACACTAGGTGCCTAAAGTTGCAGTTTTTAAAATTCTTAGGTTTGAGTGGAATTTAAGCACAAGTTTAACAAACACAATACATATCAAGAAAGCATGCAATGAGTATATGAGCAGCGGAAAGTAAAGCATGCAACTTGCAAGAATGTAAAGGGAAGGGTTTGGAGTATTCAAACGCAATTGGAGACACGGATGTTTTTGTCGTGGTTCCGATAGGTGGTGCTATCGTACATCCACGTTGATGGAGACTTCAACCCACAGAGGGTAACGGTTGCGCGAATCCATGGAGGGCTCCACCCACGAAGGGTCCACGAAGAAGCAACCTTGTCTATTCCATCACGGCCGTTTCCCATGAAGGACTTGCCTCACTAGCGGTAGATCTTCACGAAGTAGGTGATCTCCTTGCCCTTACAAACTCCTTGGTTCAACTCCACAATCTTGTCGGAGGCTCCCAAGTGACACCTAGCCAATCTAGGAGACACCACTCTCCAAGAAGTAAGAAATGGTGTGTTGATGATGAACTCCTTGCTCTTGTGCTTCAAATGATAGTCTCCCCAACACTCAACTCTCTCTCACAGGATTTGGATTTGGTGGAACGAAGATTTGAGTGGCAAGCAACTTGGGGAAGGCTAGAGATCAAGATTCATATGGTAGGAATGGAATATCTTGACCTCAACACAAGTGTAGGTGGTTCTCTCTCAGAAAATGTGTATTGGAAGTGTAGGTATGTTCTGATGGCTCTCTCCATGAATGAAGAGTGGGTGGAGGGGTATATCTAGCCTCCACACAAAATCTAACCGTTACACATAATTTTCCAAACTCGGTGGGACCGAATGGTTAAACTCGATCGGACCGATTCAGCAAACCTAGTGACCGTTAGGATTTTCGGTGGGACTGAGATACAACTCGGTAGGACCGATATAGTTAGGGTTAGGGCATAACGTAATCTCGGTGTGACCGATTACACAAACTCGGTGGGACCGATTTTGGTAATAAGCTAACCAGAGAGTTGGTCAGGCAAACTCGGTGATACGGATTACACAAACTCGGTGGAACTGATTTTGGTAATAAGCTAACCAGAGAGTTTGCATTGTAATCTCGGTAGTACCGGTTGCTCAAACTTGGTGAGACCGATTTTGGTAATGGACATACACAGAAAGATTACAATCCCATCTCGGTGAGACCGAGATCCCTATCGGTGAAACCGATTTGCTAGGGTTTGGCAGTGGCTATGACATCTGAAACTCGGTGGTGCCGGATAGAAAGAATCGGTGGGGCCGAGTTTGACTTTTGGTTTAGGTCATATGTGGATGTGGGAAAGTAGTTGAGGGTTTTGGATCATATCACTAAGCACTTTGAGCAAGCAAGCCATTAAGCAACACCTCATCCCCCTCTTGATAGTATTGGCTTTTCCTATAGACTCAATGTGATCTTGGATCACTAAAATAGAAAATGTAGAGTCTTGATCTTGAAATTTGAGCCAATCCTTTGTCCTTAGCATTTTAAAGAGGTTCCACATCCTCTAGTCCATGCCACTCCATTGTTGAACTTATCTGAAACATACTAGGTAAAAGTGTTAGTCCAACAAGAGATATGTTGACATTAATTACCAAAACCACCCAGGGAGCACTTGTACTTTCAGAAGGCGACAAAGGTGACACGGGCCATGGTCCTGAGGG
Source organism: Aegilops umbellulata (assembly GCA_032464435.1). NCBI lineage: Eukaryota > Viridiplantae > Streptophyta > Magnoliopsida > Poales > Poaceae > Aegilops > Aegilops umbellulata. Next base: position 383,471,061 of record CP136054.1, read on the forward strand.
AATTCTTGATGCCGCGCGTAGCCCCGCTTCAGGCCCGTACGCGCCCATTATGGGAGCTTGGGGACAAACAGGACAAGGTTCGCCTGAGCCTGAAGGCCTTGTCCGACAGTGAGCTGGCCGTGGTTCTCCGCCTCCTGGTTGGGGACGACCAAGAGTACCCGTCGAGCATCTTCATCCCCTTGTTTCACCATGAGTACAGGGCACATGTCGTGGCTTTCAGGACGACTTTTGACGGGCGCGGGCTGGTGCCGCCAGCGCCTACCGGGGCCCCTGCGGCGCCGAAGCCGGTGGAGCTGTCTTTTGATGAGTCCCGCGGGGAGGAAGAGGAGGAGGAGGAAGACTCGGAGGTGACCCCTAAATGGACGGGGGAGACCTCCCCCCTGAGCAAAGCTGCATCCTCCGCACCCTTCCTAACGACGATGAGTCTGACGCCCGCCAGGAGAAGGGAAAGGCGCCGGCAATCCCGACGAGGGGCCGATCGGCGCTGATCTCCCGGGATGCTACTTCTATTCTGGCGCTGCCTAGTGCCGCTTCCGGCCCTCCGGCTGTACGTTCTTTTGCTTCTGGGGCTTGCGCACCTGTGCTCCGGTCTAGGAGGCTCCTGGGCTTCAAGATTAGCAAGAGGAAGGTGAACTACACCACGGTGGACCAGTATGTATTCGTGCCCCTTCTTGTTCTTGATTACGCTATTGATTCTTGACGCTTCTCTGTTGTGCGATTAGGCCGACGCATGTGACGAAGAAGAGGAAGGAGGGGGCGGTGGTGCAGCCCGAGACCAACCCACCTGCTCCGTCGGAGTCTCCCTCCATGGAGAAGGGCAGCATTGGTCCTCATGTCTCTCCGGCCCGGTCGTCCTCGCGAGGTATGGGGGAGAACCCTCTGGAGGAGTCAGCCCCCGTGACCTCGCGAACTCCGGAGGCACCGGCGTCCGGCTCGGCTGCTGAAGCCTCCGGGGCTCAGGAGCCCCCAGTCCTCTAGGCAGTGGTGACAATACCTTCTCCTCCGCCTACTCCTGCGTCGCTGATCCCATGTCCTTCTGCCTCCCCTAACGTTTAGGAGCGCGCCCTTCTGGAGAAGACCCGGCTGCGCGAAGATCTTCAAGGCGTCGACCCCCTCTTGGTGGCCGGGCGTATGGAGCTGGTTTCTAGTTGGCTCCGTTCCGACGTTTCCGTTCGGGCGGCACTGAGCCAGGCCGTGGCGACCTCTGAGAAGGAGAAGCAGGTGATACGTCTCTGTCGTATCTACTTTTCCAAACACTTTTGCCCTTGTTTTGGTCTCTAACTTGCATGATTTGAATGGAACTAACCCGTACTGAAGCTGTTTTCAGCAGAATTGCCATGGTGTTATTTGTGTGCATAAACAGAAGTTCTCGGAATGAGCTGAAACTCCAAGGAACTTATTTTTGGAAAATATTAAAAATACTGGAAGAATAATCCACGTCAGGGGGGCCTCCACCTGTCCACGAGGGTGGGGGGCACGCCTGCCCCCCTAGGCGCGCCCCCTGCCTCGTGGGCCCCCAGACGCTCCACCGACCTCAACTCCAACTCCATGTATTCGTGTTCGGGGAGAAAAAATCAGAGAGAAGGATTCATCGCGTTTTACGATACGGAGCCGCCGCCAAGCCCTAAAACCTCTCGGGAGGGCTGATCTAGAGTCCGTTCGGGGCTCCGGAGAGGGGAATCCGTCGCCGTCGTCGTCATCAAGCATCCTCCATCACCAATTTCATGATGCTCACCGCTGTGCGTGAGTAATTCCATCGTAGGCTTGCTGGACGGTGATGGGTTGGCTAGATTTATCATGTAATCGAGTTAGTTTTCTTAGGGTTTGATCCCTAGTATCCACTATGTTCTGAGATTGATGTTGCTATGACTTTGCTATGCTTAATGCTTGTCACTAGGGCCCGAGTGCCATGATTTTAGATCTGAACATATTATGTTTTCATAAATATATGTGAGTTCTTGATCCTATCTTGCAAGTCTATAGTCACCTACTATGTGTTATGATCCGGCAACCCCGAAGTGACAATAATCGGGACCACTCTGGGTGATGACCATAGTTTGAGGAGTTCATGTATTCACTATGTGTTAATGCTTTGGTCCGGTACTCTATTAAAAGGAGGCCTTAATATCCCTTAATTTCCGCTAGGACCCCGCTACCACGGGAGGGTAGGACAAAATATGTCATGCAAGTTCTTTTCCATAAGCACGTATGACTATATTCGGAATACATGCCTACATTACATTGATGAATTGGAGCTAGTTCTGTGTCACCCTATGTTATGACTATTACACAATGAACCACATTCGGCATAATTCTTCATCACCGATCAAATGCCTACGGGCTTTTCATATATTGTTCTCCACTTATTTACTTTTCTGTTGCTACTATTACAATCACTACAAAACCCAAAAATATTAATTTTGCTATCGTTACCGTTACTTCCATATTACTTTGCTACTAAATACTTTGCTGCAAATACTAAGTTATCCAGGTGTGGTTGAATTGACAACTCAACTGCTAATACTTGAGAATGTTCTTTGGCTCCCCTTGTGTCGAATAAATAAATTTGGGTTGAATACTCTACCCTCGAAAACTGTTGCGATGCTCTATACTTGTGGGTTATCAAGACTATTTTCTGGCGCCGTTGCCGAGGAGCATAGCTCTATTCTTTGAGTCACTTGGGATTTATATCTGTTGGTCACTATGAAGAACTTGAAAGACGCGAAAAAAAAATATATCCCTCAACTACGAGGGGGGGTAAGGAACTGCCATCTAGCTATGCACTTGATTCACTTTCTGTTTTGAGTAAGCTTGCGACACCTAAACCTGCTTCTGCTATTCATTCTGATATCTCGCATGTTATTGATGATGTCGCTTCTGCTATGCATGATACTTATGATGAAACTACTTCTATGCTTGATACTACTGTGCCACTTGGTGAATTTCTTGATGAACAACTTGCTAGGGCTAGAGAGAATGAAATTATTGAAACTGATAATATTAAAGATAGTGATGATGAGGACTCTCCCCCTAATAAATATGAATTTCCTGTTGTTCCTGAGGGTTATGTTATGGATGAAGAATCTGCTAGAGCTATTTTAGCTTGTAATGATAGATATGATCTTAAGAAGTTATTAGCTAAATGGAAGCAGCAATCTCTTAACGCTAGAATGAAACCTGACCCTGCTTTTGCTACTTCACCTATCTATGTTACTGATAAGAATTATGAATTCTCTGTTGATCCAGATATAATTACTTTGGTTGAATCTGATCCTTTTTATGGCTATGAATCTGAAACTGTTTTGGCACATCTTACTAAATTAAATGATATAGCCACCCTGTTCACTAATGATGAGAAATCTCGCTACCTTTATATCCTTAAAATATTTCCGTTCTCATTAAAGGGTGATGCTAAGATATGGTTTATTTCTCTTGATCCTGGTTGTGTGCGTAGTCCCTAGGATATGATTTATTACTTCTTTGCTAAATATTTCCCTGCTCATAAGAAACAAGCTACTTTAAGGGATATATACAACTTTGTGAAAACTGAAGAAGAGAGTCTCCCACAAGCTTGGGGGAGGCTTCTCCAATTACTTAATGCTTTGCCTGATCATCCTCTTAAGAAAAATGAAATACTTGATATCTTTTATAATGGACTAACCGATGCTTCCAGAGATTATCTGGATAGTTGTGTTGGTTCTGTTTTCAGGGAAAGAACACCGGATGAAGCTTAAATTCTATTGAATAATATGTTGACAAATGAAAATAATTGGACACTTCCTGAGCCAACCCTTGAGCATATTCCTAAACCAACTCCGAAGAAGAGAGGTGTTCTACTTCTCAGTCCTGAAGATATGCAAGAGGCAAAGAAATCTATGAAAGAAAAAGGTATAAAAGCTGAAGACGTTAATAATTTACCTCCTATTAAAGAAATACATGGTCTTAATTCACCGCCTGTTGAGGAAATATATGATCTTAATCCATTACCTATTGAAGATACTCATGGTCTTGATAACCCGCCACAGGTAGTAAAGGTAAATTCTCTCCATATATATGATAAAGTTGAAATCCCTCCTACTAAGTTTGCTAGCCAATGTTTGGATGAGTTTGATAACTTTATGGTTAAGCAAGAAGATTTTAATGCTTATTTTGGTAGACAATTAAAACAAAATGCTTATATGATTGAACACTTGACTAATTACATGGCTAATATTAAGGGTGAACCTAAACTCATTAGTAAACATGCCTCTATGGTTACCACTCAAGTAGAACAGGTACTTAAAGCTCAAAATGATTTGCTCAATGAATTGAATAGTAAGAATAACGACTATGATGTTAGAGTGGCTACTAGAACTGGTAAAATGACTCAGGAACCTTTGTATCCTAAAGGCCATCCTAAGAGAATTGAACAAGATTCTCAGAGAAATAATTTAGATGCACCTAGTCCTTCTAAAAAGATGAAAAAGAAAAAAGATAGGACTTTTCATGCTTCTAGTGAACCTATTGCTGAAACACCTGAGAATCCAAGAGATATTTCTATTTCTGATGCTGAAACCCAATCTGGTAATGAACATGAACCTAGTGAAAATGTTAATGATAATGTTCATGATGATGCTCAACCTAGCAATGATAATGATGTAGGAATTGAACCTGTTGTTGATCTTGATAACCCACAATCAAAGAATCAACGTTATGATAAGAGACACTTTGTTGCTAGGAAACACGGTAAAGGAAGAGAACCATGGGTTCAGAAACCCATGCCCTTTCCTCCCAAACCATCCAAGAAAAAGGATGATGAGGATTTTGAGCGCTTTGCTGAAATGATTAGACCTATATTTTTGCGTATGCGATTAACTGATATGCTAAAAATGAATCCTTATGCTAAGTATATGAAAGAAATTGTTACTAATAAAAGAAAGATACCGGAAGCTAAAATTTCCACCATGCTTGCTAATTATACTTTTAAGGGTGGAATACCTAACAAACTAGGAGATCCAGGGGTACCCACTATACCATGCTCCATTAAAAGAAACTATGTTAAAACTGCTTTATGTGATCTTGGAGCCGGTGTTAGTGTTATGCCTCTCTCTTTACATCGTAGACTTGATTTGAATAAGTTAACACCTGCTAAAATATCTTTGCAAATGGCTGATAAATCAACTGCTATACCTGTTGGTATTTGTGAGGATGTGCCTGTTGTGGTTGCAAACGTTACTATTTTAACGGACTTTGTTATTCTAGATATTCCTGAAGACGATAGTATGTCTATTATTCTTAGAAGACCCTTTTTGAATACTGCAGGGGCTGTTTTTGATTGCAACAAAGGCAATGCCACTTTTCATGTTAATGGTAATGAGCATACGGTACACTTTACGAGGAAACAACCTCAAGTTCATAGTATCAATTCTATTGGAAAAATTCCATCGATTATTATTGGAGGCTTTCAATTTCCTCTTCCTACTGTCAAGAAGAAATATGATATTCTTATTATTGGGGATGTGCATATCCCCGTTGAGGTAACGTAGTATTATTCGAAATTTCTCCGGTTCCATGTTATTCAGAATGAGTTTGTTAACAAGGCTTGATCAACCTTGTTAGTCGATTCCTTTTGATGAGCATGAGATGGATGAAACTAGAAAGTACAACCTTGTGTACCCTCTCTCTACTTTCTGTTATTTAGTTGAAATAAAGTAAAAATAGTTTTTCTGTCTATTTTTTGAATTATCCGTGCAATATAAAAATACCACGAAAATAAAAGTTCTCCAAATGCCCCGAAAATGAAATATGATTTTTTCTAGAATATTTGAGAATATCTGGCACTGAGAACACAGCAGGGGGAGCAAGCACCTAGCCACGAGGGTCCAGGGCGCGCCCCCTGCCTTGTGGGCCCATGGTGGCTCCCCTCCACTTATTCCTGCACCCACACACTTCTTCCTCCCAAAAAAATCACCATCCAGCTCAAGCACGTCATTTTGCTGCGATTTTCGATCTCCTTGCTCAAAGCACCTCTCACAAAACTATTTGGGGGGATTGTTCCTTGGTATGTGACTCCTCCATTGGTCCAATTAGTTTTTGTTCTAGTGCTTTATTCATTGCAAATTTTTGCTGCCTAGGTGACCATGTTCTTGAGCTTGCATGTCAAATTTATATGGTTCCAAGTAGTTCTAATGCATTATATAGGCTCTAGGCACTTGTAGGAGTAGTTGCTATCAATTTTATTGAGCTTGGTTCACTTTTATTTGAAGTTACTAAAAATTTCAGAATTTTCAGAAAATAATGAAGAAATTTTTGAGGGGCTCATCGAGCCAAAGCTCGAAGGAAAAGCAAAGTGAGGAAGCAGAGAGGCCCAAATATAATTTGCCTCGCACCATGGAGGTTCGGCCGTGTGAATGGCCTTCCGATAATTTCTTGAGAGCAGCCGGGATTTATGATGATTTTTATGAATTGGCTGAGAATGCAGGCCTCACCGACTTCCTCCACAACCAACGCGAGCAGTATCTCTTACTCACCAATACTTTTGTGCAAAACTTCTACTATTATCCTACGGAATCACCTTCTTCAATAGAGTTTCATTTATATGATGTGGTTAAGAAGAAGTCACTATATGAATTCTGCAGAGTTTGCAAAATACCTTTCGAGGGTAGCTTAGAGGAACCACATCGTAAAGATGTGGGCGGGTTTATTGATACTATTACTGTAGGGGAAACTAGGAAGGTTTCCGATGCAAGAATCACTAGCATACATTTTCCTGTTTTACGCTACTTTGCAATATTTGCTAGTCGTTGCTTAATTGGTCGCGGAAACAGTGGAAACCTTAGTGTTCCTGATATTATTATTTTGTTCCATGGTTTATTCTGTGATAACTATGTTAGTATGGGCGGTATTATTGCTAAACGGTTAAGTCTAAACCGTACAAAGGGCCCCATTTTTGGAGGTATTTACACTTCATGCCTTGCTGCACACTATAACATACCTATTAGGCACTATGAAAAAGAAGAAAACTGTTGCCCACTGCTTATTTAGATTATAAGAGTATGGTAGCGCATGACTTTATTGTTAAGAATAGGGAAGGGGCGCTTAAATAGAAATTGTTCTTTGATAAACATCACCCTGAGACTATTACCATGCCTGCTCCTTCCTTGTTTGATTTATCTGCAGGTCCGTATCTCGTTCCACTTGCGGCCATTCACACCTACCGAAACCCTACATCAGCCATGGAGCCGGATCCACAATTTGAACCTCCACGACAGTCTAATTACCAGTGGGATCCGGAGATGATTGCCAACCAGTGGCAATCAAAGTCTTCTTCATCTCAGTACGACCCCGGCTACAACTATGGATACTCGCCAGGCCATCCATGGCAATAAACCAACTTAGGCCAAAAGCCTAAGCTTGGGGGAGTATGTATTTCTCACCGACATTACATTTATGTTCACACACTCATTGCTAAGATGTCGGTGCTCATACTTTTTCACTATAATATCCATGCTAGCTTATTTTCTTTTTCTTGCTTCCTTCTTGTGTGTTTGTTAAATCTTAAGAAAAACCAAAAAATTTAGTTATAGCTTTTAGTTAGTTTACTTTCTTGTTGTAGTAGTCGATAGGAGAAGACCATGATTAAATTGTTGAAGTGGCTCTTATATGCATTATTGTTGATTTAATTAAGAGCCCATATTGCCTTGTCTTCTCCTGTTTATTGACTGCTCGCAGATTCCAGCCTAGTCCAATGCACCTGCACTCTTATTATTACTCATATCATTCGGTCGTGCAGGTGAAAGGCAATTATGACGATATATGATGGACTGATTGGGATGAGAGAAGATGGTATGAACTCGACCTCTCTTGTTTTTGTAAATATGATTAGTTCATCGTTCCTGATTCATCCTATTATGAATAAACATGTTTGGAATGACAATTAGAGATTATAGTTGCTTAGGCCATGCTTGATTAGCTATGAGTTATAATGGTTTACCTTGCGTGCCAACATGCCATTAAAATGGTTGTGATGTGGTATAGTAGGGTGGTATCCTCCTTTGAATGATTTAAGTGACTCGACTTGGCACATGTTCACACATGTAGTTGAAACAAATCAACATAGCCTTCACGATATTTATGTTCATGGTGGATTATATCCTACTCATGCTTGCACTCAGTGTATATTAATTTTAATGCATGTTCATGACTGTTGTCGCTCTCTAGTTGGTCGCTTCCCAGTCTTTTGCTAGCCTTCACTTGTACTAAGCGGGAATACTGCTTGTGCATCCAATCCCTTAAACCCCAAAGTTATTCCATATGAGTCCACCATACCTTCCTATATGCGGCATCTACCTGTCGTTCCAAGTAAATTTGTATGTTCCAAACTCGAAACCTTCAAATGAAATTTTGTTTTGTATACTCGAATAGCTCATGTATCAACTAGAGCTGTCCGTATCTTCCATGCTAGGTGGGTCATTCTCAAGAGGAGTGGACTCCGCTCCTCACTCACGAGAAAATGGCTGGTCACCGGGATGCCCAGTCCCATGCTTTATGCAAACTAAATCAAAATAATTGCAAACAAAACTCCCCCTGGGACTGTTGTTAGTTGGAGGCACTCGTTGTTTCGAGCAAGCCATGGATTGATGCTCGTTGGTGGAGGGGGAGTATAAACTTTACCATTCTGTTTGGGAACCGCCTATAATGTGTGTAGCATGGAAGATATCGCCATCTCTAGGTTGTTATGTTGACAATGAAAGTATGTCGCTCAAAATATTATTTATCTCTATTTTAAAATCGAGCTCTGGCACCTCTACAAATCCCTGCTTCCCTCTACGAAGGGCCTATCTATTTACTTTTATGTTGAGTCATCACCCTCTTATTTAAAGCACTAGCTGGAGAGCGCTGCTGTCATTTGCATCCATTACTGTTAATTTATATTGGGTATGACTATGATTGGATCTCTTTTACCATGAATTACAATGTTTAGTCAGTCCTTGATCTTTAAAGGTGCTCTGCATTTATGTTTTGCGGTCTCAGAAAGGGCTAGCGAGATACCATCTTGTTATATCATATTATGATTGTTTTGAGAAAGTGTTGTCATCCGAGATTTATTATTATTGCTCGCTAGTTGATTATGCCATTGATATGAGTAAACATGAGACCTAAGAGTTATTGTGAATATGGTTAGTCATAATCTTTGCTGAAAACTTGAATGCGGGCTTTACATATTTATAACAACACGAGCAAATCGAGTTTGTAAAAGTTTTTCTTTATCACTTTTAGTTTATCAACTGAATTGCTTGAGGACAAGCAAAGGTTTAAGCTTGGGGGAGTTGATACGTCTCCGTCATATCTACTTTTCCAAACACTTTTGCCCTTGTTTTGGAATCTAACTTGCATGATTTGAATGGAACTAACCCAGACTGACGCTATTTTCAACAGAATTGCCATGGTGTTATTTATGTGCAGAAACAAAAGTTCTCGGAATGACCTGAAACTCCACGGAACTTATCTTTGGAAAATATTAAAAATACTGGAAGAATAATCCACGTCAGGGGGGCCTCCACCTGTCCACGAGGGTGGGGCGCGCCCCCTGCCTCGTGGGCCCCCTGACGCTCCATCGACCTCAACTCCAACTCCATATATTCGTGTTCGGGGAGAAAAAAATCAGAGAGAAGGATTCATCGCGTTTTACGATACGGAGCCGCCGCCAAGCCCTAAAACCTCTTGGGGGGGCTGATCTGGAGTCTGTTCGGGGCTCCGGAGAGGGGAATCCGTCGCCGTCGTCATCATCAACCATCCTCCATCACCAATTTCATGGTGCTCACCGCCGTGCGTGAGTAATTCCATCGTAGGCTTGCTGGACGGTGATGGGTTGGATGAGATTTATCATGTAATCGAGTTAGTTTTGTTAGGGTTTGATCCCTGGTATCCACTATGTTCTGAGATTGATGTTGCTATGACTTTGCTATGATTAATGCTTGTGACTAGGGCCCGAGTGCCATGATTTCAGATCTGAACCTATTATGTTTTCAGGAATATATGTGAGTTCTTGATCCTATCTTGCAAGTATATAGACACCTACTATGTGTTATGATCCGGCAACCCGAAGTGCCAATAATCGGGACCACTCCCTGTGATAACCATAGTTTGAGGAGTTCATGTATTCACTATGTGTTAATGCTTTGGTCTGGTACTCTATTAAAAGGAGGCCTTAATATCCCTTAGTTTCCGCTAGGACCCCGCTGCCATGGGAGGGTAGGACAAAAGATGTCATGCAAGTTCTTTTCCATACGTATGTATGACTATATTCGGAATACATGCCTACATTCATTGATAAATTGGAGCTAGTTTTGTGTCACCCTATGTTATGACTGTTACATGATGAACCGCATCCGGCATAATTCTCCATCACCGATCCAATGCCTACGAGCTTTTCATATATTGTTTTCCGCTTATTTACTTTTCTGTTGCTACTGTTACAATCACTACAAAACCCAAAAATATTACTTTTCCTATCGTTACCGTTACTTCCATATTACTTTGCTACTAAATACTTTGCTGCAGATACCAAGTTATCCAGGTGTGGTTGAATTGACAACTCAACTGCTAATACTTGAGAATATTCTTTGGCTCCCTTGTGTCGAATAAATAAATTTGGGTTGAATACTCTACCCTCAAAAACTGTTGCGATCCCCTATACTTGTGGGTTATCAGCAGGCCGCCGCCCAGGCAGCGGCCACTCGCGAGGCGGCGCTGAAGGACGTCGAGACCGCCAAGAGCCACTGCCGGGCGCTGGAGGCCAAGCTGAAGGCCCTGCGCAACGAACGCGTAGAGGAAGCCCGTTGCCGTCAGGCGGAGGAGGAGAAGATGAAAGCCCGGGAGGACGCCGTCAAGGGTTGCGATGCCGAGCTGGAGCAGTCGGCGAAGGCGCAAGCCGTTGAGCGCGGCCGACTGGAGGAGCTGGAATGGAAGGTGAAGGTGGAGCAAGCGAACTTGACGCGAAGGCGAAGGTTCTGGCTGAGGACCGCGTGGCCTTCGCGCTCCTTGAGGAGAGGTCTCACGTGGCTCTAAAGACACTCTATGAGAAGGGCTTGGAGAGGCCGCTAAACACTGATGAGGACGGCCCCGCCCAGCTACTCCCCTACTTGGTGGACGCGCTCGAGGAAGTCGTGGACGGTATCGGTCCCATGGCACAGGCAGAGGCTCGTGTCCTTTCTTCAGCTACGCTGACGCGTGTCTTCAGCCATCTGCACCTTCGCTACCCCAGCGCTCGTCTTGACGAGCTACTAGAGCCCATGGCTGATGAACACTACACAGACGCCGCCGCAGCTGTCGGATCACGGGTTCCGACAAACCCTTAAGGTTCAAACTCTGGGGTGCGCGCGGAGATTATGCCCTCTACCTCTCCGTCTCACAAGGATCTAAACTACTAAACGAACAGCACAAGAGACACAGGGTTTATACTAGTTCGGGCCACCATTGTGGTGTAATACCCTACTCTAGTTTGTGGTGGGTGGATTGCCTCTCGGGCTGATGAGGATGAATAGTACAAGGAAGAACAACCTCGCGAGGGTCTGTTCTTGGCTAGGGGATGAACTGCTGGGGGAGTTCAATCGCCCTTCTCACTCTCTAGGTGTGTTGCTAGCTCCATTCGTGGATCGATCCCCTTACCCTGGGGGTGGCTACTCCTATTTATAGGCAAAGGCCCTGGGCCTCTTCCCAAATATTTGAGCGGGAAGGGCGCCAACAATTGGCCAATTCGAAGAGGAACATCTGGTACACTTATCCTGACTAAAGTTGGTCTTCGCCTGCCAAAGGCCCTGTGGTGACGCCATTCTGGGCTCCATGGTGACCTCCTTCCCACCGTTGGACTGGTCTTGGTCTTGTTGCACCGAAATGGGTGCCTTTGCTTGATCCTCTCGCCTGCGCTTGCCCCCTTTGCACCAAAGAGGAAAGGGGAACGCTGCGCGTGCTGGCACCCGCCTGGTACCCACGATCTTCATGGCTTGCATCATGGGCACCTCGCGAGGTACCCCGCCTTGATCTCTCCACCTCCTCGCGAGCCAGCCTGAGGAAGCCGCGCCTGAGGAAGCGCCGTGTCGTCCGCCTTGCGAGGCTTGGCCCCTCGCGAGGGTCTTGAGTCTTGTGTTGATGAAGATGGGCCATGTTGGGCCGCCATTTGAGCCATGCCGCAGGCCGCAGGCAGGCAAGTCTGGGGACCCCCGTTCCCAGAACGCCGACAGTAGCCCCCGGGCCCAAGGCGCGCATGGACTTGGCCGTGCCGAGAGGCGAAAGGGCAAGGGCGAAGCGCCGCGGGCCCTAACAGCCTGCGGCCTTGGGCGCCGCGTGGCGGTTTGATTGGACGTGGGCGGTACTGTTCACCCACGCTCCCTTATTCTGCGCCGTGCTAGGTTGCCCCACATTTGTACACAGCCGCCCCTCTTCCTGTTTCTCGGCCGTCCCCTGCTCTTCCTCCCGGCGAACTCTGACTCTTGCCTCCAATCCCATCTCGCATCTCCTCTCTCCCGTCCACCGCCATGGCTCCGACGAAGAAAGAGAAAGGGAAGAAGACTGCGTCTCCATCTCGCCCGCCGCCGCCGGTAGCGCCCGCCGTCGGCCCCTCAATCATAGTCAATCGGGAGTGCCTGGATATGCTTAGTCCAGCTCTGGCCGCCGTCTTCAACGAGTGTGGGAGGACGACGGCCTGGCCTACGTCTCACTTCCCCACGGGTAGGATTATCACCGAGGTTCATTACTTCGCCGACGCCTTGTGGGCGGGTCTGGTTCCTCCTTTCTCCGATTTCTTCAACGTCGTCCTCTCCCATTATCAGATCCACATGATGCATCTGGGTCCTGAATCCATTGCCCTCCTCTCGGTTTTTGCTTTTGTTTGCGAGGCGCTGATGGGCATCCCTCCTTCTGTTGCCTTGCTGCGCCATTTCTTCTCCTTGCGCCTTGTCGACCCCACTTAACACTCGGCATGCGTGAGCTTCATGGCTTCGCCTGAGACTGCGGCCTCTGGTATCGACTTCAACCTCCCTTCGCCTTCAGCCGGGTTCCGTGAGCGGTGGTTGTATGTTGATGTCGGGGTACCCAGCCCCCTGCTGGCGAGGCCGTCTTTGCCTGCTGTGCCAAATTCGGGCTGGGGCCAGGAGACGCTCGTGAGCCCCCGGCTCACCTTCGTCTGGCGCCGCCTCATGCTCTTGAAGAAGCTCGGCGTAACGGCGCCCAAGGTGGTGAAGGAGTTCCTATTGCACCGCATTGCCCCTCTCCAGCGCCATTCTTGTCGAATGTGGGCCTTCAGCGGGCATGGTGATGCATGAGGCTTCAGGAAGAAGACTTGACGCCCGTGGCGCTGAGGAAGGTGCTCTTGGTCCTGACTGGCGATCCCAACCCCGGCAGTATTCAGCGGGGAGGAGCTTTGCTGTACCTCTGCCAGAACAGGGATGACTTCGTGAGGCAGATGCCCCCTTTCGACGAGTGGGGGCTATGCCTTGCCGGCCTCCAAGGGCCTCGCGAGAATCCTGTGGTGGTGATTGCCCTTCCGGTCGGCCTAGGCGAATCCTCCTCAAGTGGTGGACCAGGGAGGGAGACAACGGGGTTCGAGAGAGCCACCGATGATGTGACCGCACCTGGCGATGCTCTTGATGGGGCAGCTCCAAAGGCCCGTGCCGTCGAGGCTGCGGGCGAGGTGCAGCCTCTTCCGACGCTTGAGGCCGGGGCTCCTGAGCCCCCGGCCGTGCCCTCTGGCGAGGCAATTGACTGTGCGCTTCAGGCATGTGTCCTCGACGCAAGTCGCCTTGGTGCTTCGTCCTCTTTGCAGGTTGATTCCTGTGCACCTCTCCTGGGTCGCTTCTGTGTGGACTTTGAGGCCCTCCGGAGAAAAAGGGAGGCCCTGGGCGATGACTTCCCTTGCCGCTTGCTGAAGCGTCGGAAATACTTTGCTACCGACGAGTAAGTCTCCTCCTTTCCTGTTTCCTAGCCCACTTGCTGCATCTACTGATCCTTGCTCTGCAGGCCCCTTCCTACTGAGCTCGCTGAAGCCGCCGAGGAGCCGCCTCCCTTGACTTTGTCTCCTCCGCCGCCCTCGAGTGCCTCGAGCAGCACTGCCCTTGTGGTCAGGGCGAACGACGGGGTGGACCGTCACGTAGCACGCGGCGGCCCTTCTGTCCCCGCGATCTCCTTCCGCGGGCCCTCTCTTGGCATTGGCAGCCTGCCATGGGCTTCTCGTCTGGTCGCGGGCTGCGACTGGCTGAGGCATCCCTTGGGCCCTTCTCCTGAGGTCGGGCTGGAATCAGGTCGGGCTTCTGATGCGGTGCGGCCGGCCGTCGTGAGGGCGCCAGCCCCCAGCCTCCTGCCCGGGGCCGGATCGATGGTCCGCGGTCCTCGACGCCCGCTTGGGGCAGATGATGGTGTGGTAGACGTGCTTGAGTGTGCTCGAGAGCGCCGTGCCCGTCGCCACGAGTTCCTTCGAAGGGCGAGTGGTGCCATAGACCTGCTTGGGCAGGAGCTCGCCGATGAAGACGCGCGCCTGGAAGCCGAGGGCCTGCGCCTGGCTATAGAGAGGCGCGAGCTGGAGGCCACCTTTGCCCTCGCGCGCCATCAGCGCGGCCTCGATGACGAAAAGGCGAAGGCGTCGCTAGAGGCCTCTCTGGCGGCTCGATCCCAGGCCGCTGAGGAGGCCCGGAGAGCAGACCGACGGCGAGAAACAGCACAAGAACGGGCTCGAGAGCTCTTGGCCCGGTGTCACTCATTGGAGGAGCAAGCGGAGCTGCGCGAGGTAGCCCTTGCATCGATGAAGGTGGCTTCTGGCGACCCGGCTGAGCTCCAGAGGCGCGAGGAAGCATTGGTGCTGGAAGCCGTCGAGCGCTCCCGTGAGCACGAGCAGCTGGAGACGAGGGAGCGCCTGGTGACGCAGGCGGAGGACGATGTCGCTGCGCGGGAAGCGCGTGTCCTGGAGGAGGTTTGTCGTCGGGTGGCGACGGCGCGCCGAGGCCTCGAGCGTGAGTTCGAGGGGAAGCTGGGGATGATCCGGGTCGAAGCCGAGGGCAGAACCGCCGCCTTGAGGGCACAACGGGATGAGGCGACGCAGCGGGCTGACGCCTCCCGGGCCGCTCTTGAGGCAGCGCAAAAGGAGCTGGCCGCCTCCCAGACCGAGGTGCTCCGCCTTCGCCAGCGGATGGAAGAGGCTGCGGCCGTTGAGCGTCAGAATGCCGATGAAATACGCTAGTGGCAAGTCCTGGAGCACGTGCACGGCCCCATGCTCACCACGCTCAGGGAGAGGGCTAACACTGCCCTGGGCAACATCTGTGAGGCAGCCGTTCGCGAGCCGCACACGATCAACTACGCCGGTAACCTGCAGTTCTTCACCGCTGTGGTGACGCGGATGGAGGCACGGTCGGCCCGGGCCGATAGGTTAGTGGAGGAGAGGAGCCGCGCCCTGCTCGGGCGCGCCTTTTCCCGCGTCTTCAGCCATCTTCAGGACATGGACCCCCACTTCGACTTCGATGCCGCCATCTCCCCAGTCCAACAGGCCGTCCGAGGTGACCTGGCGGATTGGGTGGAGAACAACGTGGATGCTCTCGTCCGGGACTTCACTTCGGATGACGACGACGTGATCGTGGCTGCCGACGAGGGCGGCATGGTGGACGGTCCCGGCGCCGCTGGTGGTGACGCAGACAATGAAGGCGAGTTCAGCGACGCCAACGACAGCTCATAAGGCGCTCCCGAGGAGGCATTGGGGGACTTGTCAGACTGACCAAGTACCACTCCCGTCTTTTTACCCTGCATGGATAGAACTCAGGTGTTTGGCCTGACGGTTGTGAGAGCATTTTTGGGAGGGGAAGCCCCTCATGTAAGAACTTGTGTCCATTATATCAGTGGTAGTCAAATCGCGCGCGTGCCCTACTGTCACAGCCCTCGCCTTGGCCTTGCTTGTCATTGCATCATCTTCTTGCATCATGTTTATATTTGTTTGAAATTTGAAATGGGGATGACAAACCCTAGCACCAAATGAAATGCAAATAGGATCAAAATAAAAATATTCTCAATGAACCTGAAATGCCCTTCTAAAATGTTCATCACCTCTGCCTTGGTCTTAAACCACTGCGAAAAGTGATGCACAAATTTCTAGGTCATCCTAAGGTCACTGGATTAAATCTTTAGTTATTTGAGTTTGGGCATTTAAATTATGTAAAATATTTCAAATGCTCAAATATTCCCAAACTAAAATGTTCCATGCTGGATATATTCCAAATAGTGGGCATGTGCAGTTTGGTGAATTTTGGAGATGCCTAAGCATATTAAATAATGCAACAAACCTACATAAATAAAAATAAAACAGAAATAAAAGCAGAGGCTTACCTGGCGCCACCTACCAGGCCCACCTGCCGGCCCAGCCCAGCCACCCCTCCAGCGAGCTGCTTGGCTCGGCCAGGCAGGCAGGCAGGTGCTCGACGCCGGCACCAGCGCGCGCCACGCAGCTGCCCGGCGCCTTGCCTCCTCCCCTTGCCGTTCTGCTGCCCTGGGTCGGTCACCCACTCCTCCCCCGAGCCCGGAGACACGCCTCTTCCTCCATAGCTCCTCTCCCTCGCTCCCCCGCACCATGGCCGACGCTGCCGCGCCGGCGCCACCGTGATAACCGCGGCCGCCGTTGTCCCCGTGCCACGTCACCGTGTCCGTTCGCTCCGCCGTCATCGACTACGTCGGGAAGGCCGAGCCCCAAGCGCTCGCCCGCTCTGGAGTCGCCCCCGACCCCGTCTTCCCCAACTCCGGCCGCCGAGATCGCCATCATCGCCCCGCTCAGCTCCGACCTTCCCCGAGCCCGCCTCGACGCTCGCTGCAACCACCGTGAGCCTGGCCACCTCTCCATCCTCTCCGTTCTCCCTCTCGAGCCCCGTAGTGACTACATGTAGCTCACCCGCACACACCGCCGCGGAGCTCGTCGCCGACGAGACTCCGGCCACTTAACGGTCGCGCCACCTTGTCCACTAACCCTACCGCACCCCCAGGAGCCCAATGCACTTCTCCATGTGCCTCGTCGCGCCTCCTAGCAATGAGCCCGAGCTCAACCGAGCTCCGGCAGCCGCCAAGGTCGTCGCCGGCGACGTTTCCGGCGACCCCGAGGCCAATCACCACCACCACTCGTTGCGGCTGACTTCCCGCATCATGTAGACGTGCTCCGCCGTCGATTTGGTCGCCGGAGCGCGAAACTGCACTCCTTCCGCCGCGTCTGGCCTCGCCGGCGTCATGTCGCCGGCAGGTTTGACCCCCCCGTTGACTGTGTTGACCTGGGTAGGCCCAGTTTGACCCCTGGGTCAATGACAGGTAGGGCCCAGCCCTGCTGACTAATTAGGATTAGTGCTAATTAATATTTAGTTAAACTAATTACACTGACACGCGGGACCCACTGTCAGGGTTGACCTGGACCATGCCGTTGACCCTGCTGACGTCACAGTGACGTGGTGCTGACGCAGTAATGCCTTTTCTGGATTTATTTTTTATTCAGGAAATTCAGAAAATGCCCTAAACTTCAAAAATTCATAGTAATTCAACCGTAACTCCAAATCAAACAAATTATATATGAAAAATGATCAGAAAAATCCAATCTATCCATCTGTACCATTTGCATGCATGTTAAAACACTTTAACCTTGCTGTTTAGGTGAAACAAGTTAATGCACTATTATGACCTCTTATTTTGGGTTTACATTTGAATCCTTGATTCAAATGAACTCAAACCAATCTGTTCTAAGTTGCATTCGCCAAAACACACTCATTTTGCCATGTCATATTCATGCATCATATTGTTGCATTGCATTGATTGTGTTTTCTTTGTGTTGCCGGTATTTGTCCCCTCTCAGTAGACGTTGCTTCGACGCCGTGATCGATGACACCGATGAAGAACTATATTATCTTCAGAAGTGCCAGGCAAGCAAAAAACCCCTTGTTCATTCTGATAAAATCCCACTCTCTCGCCCTGCTCTCTTTTACTGCATTAGGACAACAACGATTCATCTGTTACTTGCTGCGGTAGCTGAACCCCTTATCCTCTGCATGACCTGTCATTGCCACAGTAAATAGATGAAACCCACTAGCATGAGTAGGAGCTGTTTGAGCCCTGATGTGCCTACTCATTCATGCTTGTTTGTCATGCCTGCTACTGCTTAGAGTTGAGTCAGGTCTGATTCATCGGGAATGAATTGGAATGGTGATGAACATGTCCTACTGTTTGTGAGCTAAGTGTGTGAATACGATTTGGTAAAGGTATTGGTGAGAGGCCATGTAGGAGTACATGGTGGGTTGTCTCATTGAAGCTGTCCTCAGGAACTGAGTTCTGTGTTTGTGATCCATGAAACAGTTACTACCACACATTGGGATCCTTAATTGACTCTCTCGGCTTCTTGATCACCCTTGTCCTCTGTCCAGGAGTTGCAAAGTAGTTTCTGGTGTTTGTAGTATGCTGGGGGCCGCACGCAGCGCTGACCGTAGGGGTGGGCTGTGTTGCGGTATGCACGTGGCTGGGCCAGCCGGGCGCCCGTTTGGTGTCTCGGACCCTGTACACATCGTTCGGGGCCGTTAGTGGAAACCTCAGCCGGACTCCCTGCGGATGGAGCTGTCAGGACCCCAATCCTAAGTCACACCGATCTAGCATGTAACACATCATATCACTTTGCGGCCTCACGCACGGTATTCCTACGGGTGCCACCTTACCTTGCCCGGGACCGTTTGCGCCTTTTGGCTCACGTATATGATAGTGTCGCTAGCATCCATATGACAAAGAACCCGGGCCGACATGGCTAGTCGTGAACCCAAAGCGGCGCTAACCCATGAGGACAGGCATACATGAATCACATCGAGCATGTCGGTCATCAGCGTGTGAATCCGGGCTGTAGCACTGGGCTAACAGGACTCCGGTAACCCGGGCTGTAGCAGGCTAGGCAGGACTCCGGATAACACCGTGTGACATTTCCCCGAAGGGACAGACATAGGAACGAAGTGAAACACATGCCGGCCAGTCAAGTGTTCCAAGCAGTAGTGCTGGGCTAGCAGGACTCCGGTGAACCGGGCTGTAGCGGACTACTATCGCTCAGAAGCACTAGACTACATTTCCCCATATGATAGGCTGCCAAGGATAAACAACTAGATAGTCGGATCCCACACATACCAAGCATTTCAATCATACACACAATATGCTCGATATGTGTAAATACAACATGGCATCACAACAAGACTCTACGACTCAAGTATTTATTCATTAGGCTCCGAGGAGCGAGATATTACAAACATGGGTCTCATGACCCAACATTCAGAGCACACAAGTCAAACACATGCGGAAGCTTAACATGTCTGAGTACAGACATCTACAATTGAAAAAGGCTGAGAAGCCTGACTATCTACCAGATCCTGCCGAGGGCACAAGATCGTAGCTGAGGTAACAAGCTAAACGTCGAAGTCCAAGCGGTACTACTAGCGAGACTGAAGTCTCTCTGCAAAAACATAAAATAGGAAAACGTGAGTACAATTGTACTCAGCAAGACTTACATCAGAACTAACTACATATGCATCAGTATCAATAAAGGGGGGTGGTGGAGTTTGACTGCAGCAAGCCAGCTTTGACTCAGTGGCTAACCTGAACTACGACTGCAAGTAACTCTTTTGAGGTGGCGCACACGAGTCCACATATTCACCATATCAATACACCACTATGGATCCACTTCCGTCTCCCTACGAGAAGGCCATCCATAGCACTCACGCTTATCTTGCATATTTTAGAGTATCCACTTTCACTTGTCTATGAACTGTTATAGGCAACCCAGAAGTCCATTACCGCGGACACGGCTATTCGAATAGATGATGTTAACCCTGCAGGGGTGTACTTCTTCACACACGCTCTCACCACTTACCGCCGTTTACACGACATGTACTCGACAACCTTCAAGCGGAAGCCCAGCGAGGGTGTCGGCCACGGCCTACCTAAACACTCAAGTCTCTAGTCCAGGTTTATCGCCTATTCGGGTTCCATCCGCAGGGAGTCCGGCCGAGGTTTCCACTAACGGCCCCGAACGATGTGAACAGGGTTCCCGAGACACCAAACGGGCGCCCGGTACACCGTGCCACGTGCCTACCGCAACACAGCCCACCCCTATGGTCAGCGCTGCGTGCGGCCCCCAGCATACTACAAACACCAGAAACTACTTGCAACTCCTGGACAGAGGACAAGGGTGATTAAGAAGCCGAGAGAGTCAATTAAGGATCCCAATGTGTGGTAGTAACTGTTTCATGGATCACAAACACAGAACTCAGTTCCTGAGGACGGCTTCAATGAGACAACCCACCATGTACTCCTACATGGCCTCTCACCAATACCTTTACCAAATCGTGTTCACACTTAGCTCACACACAGTAGGGCATGTTCATCACCATTCTAATTCATTCCCGATGAATCAGACCCGACTCAACTCTAAGCAGTAGCAGGCATGACAGACAAGCATGAATGAGTAGGCACATCAGGGCTCAAACAACTCCTACTCATGCTAGTGGGTTTCATCTATTTACTGTGGAATGATAGGTCATGCAAAGGATAAAGGGGTTCAACTACCGCAGCAAGTAACACATGAATCGCTGTTGCCCTAATGCAATAAAAGAGAGCAGGAGCGAGAGAGTGGGACTTTATCGGAATGAACAAGGGGGTTTTGCTTGCCTGGCACTTCTGAAGATAACATAGCTCTTCATCGGTGTCATCGAACTCATCGTCGAAACATCGTCTAGTGAGAGGGGACGGTTACCGGCAAACAGAGAAGGAAACACAATCAATGCAATGCACAATATGATGCATGCTCATAACATGGCAATATGAGTGTGTTGGCCTAATGCAACTACAACCAGATGGATTTGGGTCATATTTAACCAAAGGTTCAACCCCAAATTCAAATTATGAATTTAAATAGTGCCTTATCATGTTTTGCACTAAACAGCAAGGTTAAGTTCTTTAAACATGCATGAAAATGGTACAGATGGATAGATTGGATTTTTCTGATAATTTTTCATATATAAATCTTTTCATTTGGAGCTATAGATTAATTTCTATGATTTTTCAAAGTTTTGGATATTTTCTGAATTAAGCAAATCATTTAAGATTTATTTAAATTCCAGAAAAGGATTACTGCGTCAGCCTGACATCATCATGACGTCAGCAGGTCAACAGGGCGCGGTCCAGGTCAAACCTGACCTGGGGGGGACCCACTGGTCAGTGACTCAGTTGGTTAACTGAGATAATTAGCCCTAAGCTAACACTAACTAAATTGTCAGCAGGGCTGGGCCCACATGTCAGCGAGTCAAAGGGTTAATTAAGTTAATTAACCACTAATTAAACTAACATCAACTAAACAGGGGCCTGGGCCCACACGTCAGGACCCAGGGGAGGTCAAACCGGGGTCAACCCGGGCCTAAACCACCGGCGTTTAGCCGCCGGCGGCAGCAGACGCGGCGGAGGGTGCGGGTTTCATGCTCCGGTGACTAAACGGCCGGCGGAGGCCACCTACGTGAAGCCCGGAGCGAACCGCGTCGAGTGGAGGGGGTGGTTGGGCTCGGGGTCGTCGGAAACAACGTCGGCGACGAGTTTGGCGGCTGCCGGAGTTCGGCGTCAGTGAGGACGGTGCTGCGGTGCACGGGGGAAGGAGCAGGTGTGTGCGTTCGGCTCCTGAGAGCACGGTTAGCAGGCGGTGCTACTAGGGCGAGCAGAGGAGCTCAGGAGCGCGGGGCTCGCTGGCCATGGCGATGGCCGGAGCTCGGTTTCGCGGGGCGGCGGCTAACGGACGAGAACGGAGGGGGTGAGCAAGGGGGAAGGCGCAGGAGCTCACAGCGGGTTCGAGGGGGCAGTCAGCAAGCTCGGGAACATCCTGTGTGCGGCGAATCGACGACGGCGATCATCGGGCAGAGACGAGGATGATGGCGACGATGGCGGCTCCACAGGGCGTCTGGTCTCGATTCCCTCAGCTGGGAGAGGCGGCGCTCGACGGCGGTGCTGGTGGACACGACAGAGGCTGGAGGGGATGGCCGTGGCCGCGGCGAACGGCGTCGGTGGCGACGAGCGCGCTCGGGCGCGAGAGGGAGAGAGAGCAGAGAGGGGAGAGGCACGGGAGAGAGGGGGAGAGTGACCAGGGGGTTGCGGGCGTCTTCGTGGCGCTCGAGTGAGGACGGGGGGAGGGAGAGCTCGCCAGCGCGAAGCAGGAGGTGGCGCACGGGCGCGCGTGCGCTGTCTCCCTCCTCTGCCTACTGGCAGAGGTAGGTGATGACTGGCGCGGCCAGATGGGCCGGGCTGTGTTGGGCCAGGTGGGGCGCCAGGTGGGCGTCAGGTAAGAGGTCTGCTGGCCTTTCGTTTTTCTTTTTTTTTGTTTTCTATTTCTGTAACTTTAGGGCTTTAATTAAAATACTAGGGCATTTCCAAAAATCATGAAACTAAACATGGATACTGTTTATAATATATCCAACAGTAAACATTTTAGTTTATGATTATTTGAGCATTTAAAATATTTTATAGCATTTAAATGCCCAAATGCAAATACTATATGATTTAATCTAGTGACCAAATATGTCATGGAAAAATGTGCAACACTTCTGGTTATGGTTTTAGCATTTTCCAGAAATGATGAACATTTTTAAAAGCCATTTGGAATACTGAAAATATTTTAGGTGAACCTAGTTGAATTTCATTTGGTGCTAGGGTTTCAACAATCCCCATTTCTAGTTTCTTTGGAATTAAAACATGATGCAAGATGATGATGCAATGACAAGCAAAGCCAAAGCTAGGGCTGTGACAACTCACCCCCACTAAACAAGAATCTCGTCCCGAGATTCAGGACGTGGAGTAGGAAGACAGAGGGGACACAAACTAGCACGGTCTTCACGATCCAGTTGCCCTCATCGAGGATGTTGATTCATTCCATCATCTTGGTTTTGACATCTTTGCCTTCGAGATCTTCATCCATATGAGGACGACGAAAGAAACTCTACTAGGATTGATCTTCTTGAAGATCGAGCTATTCAAGATCAACTCGCGGAATGAGATGTTGGAACATCTCAAGTTGAGACACAAAACACATCGAGAGGGATGGAAGAACAACGACGGGGTTTGATTTGATGGGCAACAATTCCACGCTTAGAAGGATGGTGGATGGTGTCACGGTGGCGAAGTAATAATTTCCATGATCCATAATGGGGCACCTCAGGGAAGGTGACTCGAAGAACTATCCCCTTAAGTGGCAAAAAGAATTACTTTTGATCCATAGATCATTAAAACTCTCTATACCAGCCTAAGGCAATCACAAACGATCGTTTGAACGAATTCGAAAGAATGGCATACTCACACCAGGGTAAATGATGTGGACTACCTTGTTGAAGACAATGCAATGGATGATTCTGCGTGTGCGTGCTCTCAAGAACTTGAGCATTTCCATATTAATCAAGGTTCTACCAACATCCGTGTCAAGGATCCTGGCAACACAACATACTACCATGATGAATAGTGATGGACGGTGCAGATGCAAAGGAAGATAACACATTCTCAGATTTTCCTTAGCAATGCCAAAGAAGAAAATCTGGATGATCGACCGAGAGACATTTAGCACTCCGCTTCTAATGTTCTCCTTGATGTACTAGGTACCACGGTGAGTGCTTAAAAGCATCAACATGGCCATCAAGTAAAGGTCGGACTTCGGAAGCACAAAAATCCATAAGGAACAACTATTGGAATAAATTCTACGAGATCCTTACGGGGAAGGTGGCCCACTTTCTCAATCAAGATACTACAACAATAAGTCTTCCGGTTGGGTGTGTTGGCCACAACATCCACTTTACCGGGTTACAAAGAGACCAATATTATAGTTCTTGAAAAATGTTCCAACCATCATATCTGCCTGAGAATCAGATCTGGTTGGTGTCAGGATATTCCAGACTCATCAAGTCTAGAGAGAAAATGAAAGTTTGCAACACAAATCGACGAGATGGCGTTGCGAGATTCTCAGGAAATGAACTACGATAGCAAGCTCCAAAACATGAATGGGTTTTGCTACAAACCTGTGAACATGTTGTCCAAGACAAACATGGCCATGTAGTAGTCTTACAATAAAACACTATCGAGTTCCGGTGGGGAACCATGATCAAGGATATCGAAGTCCTTACATAAGGCATGCTTCTTAAGAAGGAAGTTCTTCTCCTCGAACAAGTCATTCAGTGGCTTGGTGTGCTAGGGATACATATAGAATGAAGGTTGCAAATCTCCAGACCATAGAATACTTCGCACGTGCATGACTATCTTGGGATGATTCCAGAGGAGGCAAAAACAAACCTTTCTCAAATTCATGGCGGCAACTTACACCAAATGCACATGAATTCGAGGAGGTCACTTCTTCCATCCAAGCATATGCTTCATGAACGGAACACGAAGGCATTGCTTACAAAGTTTCCAATACTAGTGTAACGTTCAACATGAATCATGAGGGAGACAAAATGCTGCTGATGGGCTCAACAACAACTCATCGGTATTTCCATATCACTGGACTTCCACCATCATGTGAACGATGTGATAGTATTGGTCAGACCAAAAGATATAACGGTGTATGCCCGAGGGATCAATCACGAGTAAGACAACATAACAAACATCGTTGGTTCTGACTTGATTTGACGGTAGCCCATACTCAAATCAAAGTTTTGACAAGGCAATAGATCCAATCAACTGATCACGAGGACCAATCGATGGAGATATCATCTTTCTTCAACACACACAAAAGATATCCCTTAGAGATGAACTAAGTTAAGCAAAGCTTTTACCTTCCAACTCTCCAAGTTGTTGTCTAGCTTAACCAACTAGCTCAGGGATATCCAACACAGATTCTTGGAGAAGGGGTGGTTTGGAGGTAAACCAACATGATCACAAACTCAACATAGCGGTCAGGTGACAACCTGGTGATACTTCTGAGAAGATATTCAGAATATCACAAACCATCGGTATGTTACTAAGCTCGAGAACAATCTTGCTTTTCAGGGCAAGATGATATGATCAAAAGAGTAAGAGATTGAATAATCCTAACTCATTGATCGAAGAGTGCACCGGTAATAAGGACTAGGTAGCACGGTTAGTCTTAGAATGATGATTGAATAACCAACACGCTAAAATGAAATTATTGTCCATTAACTACCAAGCAACTGGGTTGCTAGGAGTATTGATTTCACACATCATGATTCACTTGTCGGCATTCCGGTTACAATAACACGGGAACCGAGGAGTTAACAATGATGGCAAGAAGTATTACTACGTCAAGAATTCACAAGAGGTGGTGCAATTCTCATGAAACTCTTGACATAAAGATGGTAACACTCCAAGGTAGAGCAGAGCAGAAGCTGGGTTGGCATTTGATCTGCGGAGTACAATTGCTTTGACCCACTCCTAGATATGGATGGGGTACTGGAGTTTGTTTCTCCTAGTCATTCCGGAATAGAATGGCTTGACGGACCACAAGAATAATAGGTATCGATGAACGAATGCACACATACTCTTGACTATCAATTAATAGACGAGGGTCAGAAGACAACTAAGAAGGGACAACTCAAAGGAACATATGTTTTTCTGAGTTGTGGATGCATGGATTAGTATGTCGAACCGAGTTCAACATATTTCTTCCAGATAATCCATGCAGAAAGGTAGAACTGGCAGAATCACAATTATGAATGGAGAACTCCTCAAGAGTACTCTGATTGTGAGCTTTTGGTTCAAAAGAACTCCTGCCAAGGATGGTTCATGGTATTTGGAAGATGGAATTACCACGGACCTCGATGACTATCGCAAAGGTTACTAATGTCCTAAAGGAACTAGCAAGCACTATCGACATGAGGTAAGTAGGGTGGATCTCGGGTTCAAAAACCCAAGAGTAGAATACCTACTACTAAGTGGCATCACGGGATGCTTTCGAGAATGGTGGCCAGATTCAACACACTGGAAACACAAAACATGGACAGATTACTAGATGAACCCCTAAGACACCTAGGGTCATAATAATAGCTCCAACATATATGTCAAGGCAACGGGGTACCCCAACAGACCGATTAGTGTGCTTATTCCGACCAAAAGGACATCGGGAATGGAAGGAAAGGATTTGCAAATGCATCAGACTAGTTAGAAACCTGGGATGACTCGGACAACATAACGGCTGTAAATGCTCAAAAAAGATTTGAGACATCCTGCAAAATGGTGGCATAACCACTCAACATAACAATATCAAGGTTCTGAGGCCAGCTATGAACATATGGAAGTAGTAGGAACAGAACTGGGGCTTGAACTCAACAATCCTAGGCAACTACGGTTTAGTAACACGTCATCCTGAGAGATAGATGAGAAGGCCTAGTTCTTAGTCCCCGTAGAAAGGAAAAGGATGACTCAGATCAGAGGGCTTGAGGTATAAGGAGTAAAAAGAGCCTGACGTTCCCTTCCACAATCAATTACCCTACATAACTAAAGCATTACTAGACTCAACTTCGACCAGTTTGGCTTGGTAATCCTACAGGCAGTCAGGCTCTGATACCAACGCTGTCAGGACCCCGATCCTAAGTCACACCGATCTAGCATGTAACACATCATATCACTTTGCGGCCTCACGCACGGTATTCCTACGGGTGCCACCTTACCTGGCCCGGGACCGTTTGCGCCTTTTGGCTCATGTATATGATAGTGTCGCTAGCATCCATATGACAAAGAACCCGGGCCGACATGGCTAGTCGTGAACCCAAAGCGGCGCTAACCCATGAGGACAGGCATACATGAATCACATCGAGCATGTCGGTCATCAGCGTGTGATTCCGGGCTGTAGCACTGGGCTAACAGGACTCCGGTAACCCGGGCTGTAGCAGGCTAGTCAGGACTCCGGATAACACCGTGTGACATTTCCCCGAAGGGACAGACATAGGAACGAAGTGAAACACATGCCGTCCAGTCAAGTGTTCCAAGCAGTAGTGCTGGGCTAGCAGGACTCCGGTGAACCGGGCTGTAGCGGACTACTATCGCTCAGAAGCACTAGACTACATTTCCCCATATGATAGGATGCCAAGGATAAACAACTAGATAGTCGGATCCCACACATACCAAGCATTTCAATCATACACACAATATGCTCGATATGTGTAAATACAACATGGCATCACAACAAGACTCTACGACTCAAGTATTTATTCATTAGGCTCCGAGGAGCGAGATATTACAAACATGGGTCTCATGACCCAACATTCAGAGCACACAAGTCAAACACATGCGGAAGCTTAACATGTCTGAGTACAGACATCTACAATTGAAAAAGGCTGAGAAGCCTGACTATCTACCAGATCCTGCCGAGGGCACAAGATCGTAGCTGAGGTAACAAGCTAAACGTCGAACTCCAAGCGGTACTACTAGCGAGACTGAAGTCTCTCTGCAAAAACATAAAATAGGCAAACGTGAGTACAATTGTACTCAGCAAGACTTACATCAGAACTAACTACATATGCATCAGTATCAATAAAGGGGGGTGGTGGAGTTTGACTGCAGCAAGCCAGCTTTGACTCAGTGGCTAACCTAAACTACGACTGCAAGTAACTCTTTTGAGGTGGCGCACACGAGTCCACATATTCACCATATCAATACACCACTATGGATCCACTTCCGTCTCCCTACGAGAAGGCCATCCATAGCACTCACGCTTATCTTGCGTATTTTAGAGTATCCACTTTCACTTGTCTATGAACTGTTATAGGCAACCCAGAAGTCCATTACCGCGGACACGGCTATTCGAATAGATGATGTTAACCCTGCAGGGGTGTACTTCTTCACACACGCTCTCACCACTTACCGCCGTTTACACGACATGTACTCGACAACCTTCAAGCGGAAGCCCAGCGAGGGTGTCGGCCACGGCCTACCTAAACACTCAAGTCTCTAGTCCAGGTTTATCGCCTATTCGGGTTCCATCCGCAGGGAGTCCGGCCGAGGTTTCCACTAACGGCCCCGAACGATGTGAACAGGGTTCCCGAGACACCAAACGGGCGCCCGGTACACCGTGCCACGTGCCTACCGCAACACAGCCCACCCCTATGGTCAGCGCTGCGTGCGGCCCCCAGCATACTACAAACACCAGAAACTACTTGCAACTCCTGGACAGAGGACAAGGGTGATTAAGAAGCCGAGAGAGTCAATTAAGGATCCCAATGTGTGGTAGTAACTGTTTCATGGATCACAAACACAGAACTCAGTTCCTGAGGACGGCTTCAATGAGACAACCCACCATGTACTCCTACATGGCCTCTCACCAATACCTTTACCAAATCGTGTTCACACACTTAGCTCACACACAGTAGGGCATGTTCATCACCATTCTAATTCATTCCCGATGAATCAGACCCGACTCAACTCTAAGCAGTAGCAGGCATGACAGACAAGCATGAATGAGTAGGCACATCAGGGCTCAAACAACTCCTACTCATGCTAGTGGGTTTCATCTATTTACTGTGGAATGACAGGTCATGCAAAGGATAAAGGGGTTCAACTACCGCAGCAAGTAACACATGAATCGCTGTTGCCCTAATGCAATAAAAGAGAGCAGGAGCGAGAGAGTGGGACTTTATCGGAATGAACAAGGGGGTTTTGCTTGCCTGGCACTTCTGAAGATAACATAGCTCTTCATCGGTGTCATCGAACTCATCGTCGAAACATCGTCTAGTGAGAGGGGACGGTTACCGGCAAACAGAGAAGGAAACACAATCAATGCAATGCACAATATGATGCATGCTCATAACATGGCAATATGAGTGTGTTGGCCTAATGCAACTACAACCAGATGGATTTGGGTCATATTTAACCAAAGGTTCAACCCCAAATTCAAATTATGAATTTAAATAGTGCCTTATCATGTTTTGCACTAAACAGCAAGGTTAAGTTCTTTAAACATGCATGAAAATGGTACAGATGGATAGATTGGATTTTTCTGATAATTTTTCATATATAAATCTTTTCATTTGGAGCTATAGATTAATTTCTATGATTTTTCAAAGTTTTGGATATTTTCTGAATTAAGCAAATCATTTAAGATTTATTTAAATTCCAGAAAAGGATTACTGCGTCAGCCTGACATCATCATGACGTCAGCAGGTCAACGGGGCGCGGTCCAGGTCAAACCTGACCTGGGGTGACCCACTGGTCAGTGACTCAGTTGGTTAACTGAGATAATTAGCCCTAAGCTAACACTAACTAAATTGTCAGCAGGGCTGGGCCCACATGTCAGCGAGTCAAAGGGTTAATTAAGTTAATTAACCACTAATTAAACTAACATCAACTAAACAGGGGCCTGGGCCCACACGTCAGGACCCAGGGGAGGTCAAACCGGGGTCAACCCGGGCCTAAACCACCGGCGTTTAGCCGCCGGCGGCAGCAGACGCGGCGGAGGGTGCGGGTTTCATGCTCCGGTGACTAAACGGCCGGCGGAGGCCACCTACGTGAAGCCCGGAGCGAACCGCGTCGAGTGGAGGGGGTGGTTGGGCTCGGGGTCGTCGGAAACAACGCCGGCGACGAGTTTGGCGGCTGCCGGAGTTCGGCGTCAGTGAGGACGGTGCTGCGGTGCACGGGGGAAGGAGCAGGTGTGTGCGTTCGGCTCCTGAGAGCACAGTTAGCAGGCGGTGCTACTAGGGCGAGCAGAGGAGCTCAGGAGCGCGGGGCTCGCTGGCCATGGCGATGGCCGGAGCTCGGTTTCGCGGGGCGGCGGCTAACGGACGAGAACGGAGGGGGTGATCAAGGGGGAAGGCGCAGGAGCTCACAGCGGGTTCGAGGGGGCAGTCAGCAAGCTCGGGAACATCTTGTGTGCGGCGAATCGACGACGGCGATCATCGGGCAGAGACGAGGATGATGGCGACGATGGCGGCTCCACAGGGCGTCTGGTCTCGATTCCCTCAGCTGGGAGAGGCGGCGCTCGACGGCGGTGCTGGTGGACACGACAGAGGGCGGAGGGGATGGCCGTGGCCGCGGCGAACGGCGTCGGTGGCGACGAGCGCGCTCGGGCGCGAGAGGGAGAGAGAGCAGAGAGGGGAGAGGCACGGGAGAGAGGGGGAGAGTGACCAGGGGGTTGCGGGCGTCTCCGTGGCGCTCGAGTGAGGACGGGGGGAGGGAGAGCTCGCCAGCGCGAAGCAGGAGGTGGCGCACGGGCGCGCGTACGCTGTCTCCCTCCTCTGCCTACTGGCAGAGGTAGGTGATGACTGGCGCGGCCAGATGGGCCGGGCCGTGTTGGGCCAGGTGGGGCGCCAGGTGGGCGTCAGGTAAGAGGTCTGCTGGCCTTTCGTTTTTCTTTTGTTTTTGTTTTCTATTTCTGTAACTTTAGGGCTTTAATTAAAATACTAGGGCATTTCCAAAAATCATGAAACTAAACATGGCTACTGTTTATAATATATCCAACAGTAAACATTTTAGTTTATGATTATTTGAGCATTTAAAATATTTTATAGCATTTAAATGCCCAAATGCAAATACTATATAATTTAATCTAGTGACCAAATATGTCATGGAAAAATGTGCAACACTTCTGGTTATGGTTTTAGCATTTTCCAGAAATGATGAACATTTTTAAAAGCCATTTGGAATACTGAAAATATTTTAGGTGAACCTAGTTGAATTTCATTTGGTGCTAGGGTTTCAACAATCCCCATTTCTAGTTTCTTTGGAATTAAAACATGATGCAAGATGATGATGCAATGACAAGCAAAGCCAAAGCTAGGGCTGTGACAGGAACCCGAATAGGCGATAAACCTGGACTAGAGACTTGAGTGTTTAGGTAGGCCGTGGTCGACACCCTCGCTGGGCTTCCGCTTGAAGGTTGTCGAGTACATGTCGTGTAAACGGCGCTAAGTGGTGAGAGCGTGTGTGAAGAAGTACACCCCTGCAGGGTTAACATCATCTATTCGAATAGCCGTGTCCGCGGTAATGGACTTCTGGGTTGCCTATATCAATTCATAGACAAGTGAAAGTGGATACTCTAAAATGCGCAAGATAAGTGTGAGTGCTATGGATGGCGTTCTCGTAGGGAGACGGGAGCGGATCCATAGTGGTGTATTGATACGGTGAATATGTGGACTCGTGTGCGCCACCTCAAAGGAGTTACTCGCAGTCGTAGTTCAGGATAGCCACCGAGTCAAAGCTGGCTTGCTGCAGTCAAACTCCACCACCCCCTTTATTGGAACTGATGCATATGTAGTTAGTTCTGATGTAAGTCTTGCTGAGTACGTTTGTACTCATGTTTGCCTATTTTATGTTTTGCAGAGAGACGTCAGTCTCGCTAGTAGTACCGCTTGGACTTCGACGTTTAGCTTGATACCTCAGCTACGATCTTGTGCCCTCGGCAGGATCTGGTAGATAGTCAGGCTTCTCAGCCTTTTTCATTTGTAGATGTCTGTACTCAGACATGTTAAGCTTCCGCATGTGCTTTGACTTGTATGCTCTGAATGTTGGGTCATGAGACCCATGTTTGTAATATCTCGCTCCTCGGAGCCTAATGAATAAATACTTGAGTCGTAGAGTCTTGTTGTGATGCCATGTTGTATCTACACATATCGAGCATATTGTGTGTATGATTGAAATGCTTGCTATGTGTGGGATCCGACTATCTAGTTGTTTATCCTTGGCAGCCTCTCTTATGGGGAAATGTAGTCTAGTGCTTCCTGAGCGATAGTAGTCCGCTACAGCCTGGTTCACCGGAGTCCTGCTAGCCCAGCACTACTGCTTGGAACACTTGACTGGCCGGCATGTGTTTCACTTCGTTCCTATGTCTGTCCCTTCGGGGAAATGTCACGCGGTGTTATCCGGAGTCCTGCCTAGCCTGCTATAGCCCGGATTACCGGAATCCTGTTAGCCCAGTGCTACAGCCCGGATTTATACGTTGTTGACCGACATGCTCGATGTGATTCATGTATGCCTGTCCTCATAGGTTAGTGCCTCCTTGGGTTAACGACTAGCCATGTCGGCCCGGGCTCTCTGTCATATGGATGCTAGCGACACTATCATATACGTGAGCCAAAAGGCGCAAACGGTCCCGGGGCAGGTAAGGTGGCACCCGTGGGAGTACCGTGCGTGAGGCTACAAAGTGATATGATGTGTTACATGCTGGATCGATGTGGCTTAGGATCGGGGTCCTGACAGCGTTGGTATCAGAGCCTGACTGCCTGTAGGATTACCAAGCCAAACTGGTCGAAGTTGAGTCTAGAAATGCTTTAGTTATATAAGGGAATTGATTGTGGAACGGAACGTAAGGCTCTTTTTACTCCTTATACCTCATGGCCTTCTGATCTGAGTCAACCTCTTCTCTTCTACGGGGATTAAGAACTAGGCTTCTTTTCTATCTATCAGGAAGACGTGTTACTAATCCATAGACTTATAGAATTGATAGTTTCAAGCCCCAGTTCTGTTTCTACTAGTTACATGTGTTCTTAGTTGATCTCAGAACATTGATATTGTGATGTTGAGTGGTTATGCCACCATCTTGCAGGATGTCTTAAATCATTTTGAGCATTTACAGCCGTTATGCTGTCCGAGTCATCCCAGGTTTCTAACTAGTCTGATGCATTTGCAAATCCTTTCCTTCCATTCCCGATGTCCTTTTGGTCAGAATAAGCACACTAATCGGTCTGTTGAGGTACCCCATTGCCTTGACATATATGTTGGAACTATTATTATGACCCTAGGTGTCTTAGGGGTTCATCTAGTAATCTAGCAATGCTATGTGTTCTCGGTGTGATGATTCTGGCCACCATTCTCGAAAGCATCCCGTGATGCTGTTTAGTAGTAGGTATTCTACTCCTGGGTTTTCGAACCCGAGATTCACCCTACTTACTTCATGTTGATAGTGCTTGCTAGTTCCTTTAGGACATTAGTAACCTTTGCGATAGTCATCGAGGTCCGTGGTATATCATTCTTCCAAATACCATGAACTGCTTATGGCAGAAGTTCTGTTGAACCAAAAGATCACAACCAGAGTACTCTTGAGGAGTTCTCCATCCATAATTGTGAATCTGCTCGTCCTACCTCTCCGCATGGATTATCCGTAAGAAATTCGTTGAACTCGTTTGACATACTAATCCATGCATCCACAACTCAGAAAATCATATGTTCCTTGAGATGTCCCTCCTTAGTCGTTTTCTGACCTTCGTCTATCAATTGATAGTCAAGAGCATGCGTGCTTTCGTTCATCGATGCCTATTATTCTTGTGGCCGTCAAGCCATTCTATTCCGGAATGACTAGGAGAAACAAACTCCAGCACCTCATCCATATCTGGGATTGGGTCAAAACAGTTCTATTCCGCAGATCAAAATGCCAATCCAGCTTTTGATTCTGTTCTACCCTGAGGTATTGCCCTCTTTATGTCAGAGATATCATAGGATTTGCACAACACCCTATGAACTCTTGATACAGTGATACCTCTCGCCATCATCGTTCATTCCTCGGTCTCCGTGTTATTGTAACCGGATTGTCGACAAGTGAATTGTGCTGTGTGAAATCAATACTCCTAGCAACTCTGTTGCTTGGTAGTTAATGGACAATAATCTCATTCTTAGCGTGTTGGTTATTAAATCATCATCCTAAGATTGGTCGTGCTACCAAGTCCTTATTTCTGGTGCACTCCTCGATCAATGAGTTAGGATTATTCAATCCCCTGCTTATTTGATCATGTCATCTTGCCCTGAAAAGCAAGATTGTTCTCGAGCTTAGTATCATATCGGTGGTTCGTGATTTTCCAAATATCTTGTTGGAAGTATTACCAGGTTGTCACCTGACCGTTATGTTGAGTTCGTGATCAAGTTGGTTTTCTTATAAATCACCCCTTCTCCAAGAATCTGTGTTGGATATCCCTGAACTAGTTGGTTAAGCTAGACAACAACTTGGAGAGTTGGAAGGCAAAAGCTTGCTTAACTTAGTTCATCTCTAAGGGATATCTTCTGTGTGTGTGTTGAAGAAAGTTGATATCTTCATCAATTGGTCCTCGTGATCAGTTGTTGGATCTATTGCCTTGTCAAAACCTTGACTTGAGTATGGGCTATCGTCGAGTCAAATCAGAACCAATGATGCTCGTAATGTTGTCTTACTCGTGGTTGATCCCTCGGGCATACACCATTACATCTTTGGTCTGACCAATGCTATCACCGTGTTCACATGATGGTGGAAGTCCAGTGATATGGAAATTTCGATGAGTTGTTGTTGAGCCCATTAGCAGCATTTTGTCTCCCCCATGATTCATGTTGAACATTATACTAGTATTGGAAACTTTGTCAGCAATGCCTTCGTGTTCCGTTCATGAAGCTTATGCTTGGATGGAAGGAGTGACTTCCTCGAATTCATGTGCATTAGTGCAAGTCGCCGCCGTGAGTTCGAGAAAGGTTTGTTTTGTTTCCCTTGGAATCATCCCAAGTCAGTCATGCACGTGCGAAGTGCTCTATGGTTTGATAGGTTGGCCGCCTCCACTCCATATGTGTTCCTAGCACACCAAGCCACTGATTGATTTGTTCAAGGTGAAGAAGTTCCTTCTTAAGAATCATGACTTATACTAGGACTTCGTTATCCTCATTGATGGTTCCCAACCTGAACTCGTTAGTGTTTCATTGTAAGACTACCATGGGGTCATACTTGTCTAGGACAGTCTGTTCATAGGGGTGTAGCAGAACCAGCTCATATTTTGGAGCTTGCTATCGTAGTTCATCTCCCGAGAATCTCGCAACGTCATCTCGTCGATTTGTGTTGCAAACTTTCTTTTCCAGACACGTTGTCTGAATTATTCCGTTACCAACCAGATCTGAATTCTCAGGCAGATATGATGGTTGGAACGTTTCCAACAATTGCATGTTGTTCCCAGCTTGCATCGCCGTTGTGCCATCCTGTCATGGGTCCCATCCATTTTCGGTGATAAGCAAAGTCATCTATTGCGTTGTCTTCAACAAGGTAGTTCACATCATCCATCCTAGTCCGAGTACGCCATTTCTTCGACTTCGTTCAAACGATTGTTTGTGATTGCCTTAGGCTGGAATAAAGAGTTTCAATGATCTCTGAATAAAAAGTAATTCTTTTTGCCACTTAAGGGAATAGTTCTTCGAGTCACCTTCCCTGAGGTGCCCCGTTACGGAATCATGGCAATTTTTTTTCCTCGCCACCTTGACACCATCCACCATCTCTCTAAGCTTGGAATTGTTGCCCACCAAATTGAACCTCGTTGTTTGTTCTTCCATCCCTCTCAATGTGTTTTGTGTCAAAACTCGAGATGTTCCAACATCTCATTCCACAAGTTGATCTTGAATGCTCGATCTTCGAGGAGATCGTTTCCTATAGCGTTTCTTTCTGTTGCCATTATGTTGGATGAAGATCTCAAAGCGAGGACGTCAAGATCAATATGATGCAATGAAGCTACTTCTCCGAGAAGGGCAGTTGGATCGAGAAGACCGTGATAGTTTGTGACCTCCTTTCTTCTTACCTCACATCTTGAATCTCGGGACGAGATTCTTGTTTAGTGGGGGTGAGTTGTCACAGCCCTAGCCTTGGCCTTGCTTGTCATTGCATCATCTTCTTGCATCATGTTTATATTTGTTTGAAATTTGAAATGGGGATGACAAACCCTAGCACCAAATGAAATGCAAATAGGATCAAAATAAAAATATTCTCAATGAACCTGAAATGCCCTTCTAAAATGTTCATCACCTCTGCCTTGGTCTTAAACCACTGCAAAAAGTGATGCACAAATTTCTAGGTCATCCTAAGGTCACTGGATTAAATCTTTAGTTATTTGAGTTTGGGCATTTAAATTATGTAAAATATTTCAAATGCTCAAATATTCCCAAACTAAAATGTTCCATGCTGGATATATTCCAAATAGTGGGCATGTGCAGTTTGGTGAATTTTGGAGATGCCTAAGCATTTTAAATAATGCAACAAACCTACATAAATAAAAATAAAACAGAAATAAAAGCAGAGGCTTACCTGGCGCCACCTACCAGGCCCACCTGCCGGCCCAACCCAGCCACCGCTCCAGCGAGCTGCTTGGCTCGGCCAGGCAGGCAGGCAGGTGCTCGACGCCGGCACCAGCACGCGCCACGTAGCTGCCCGGCGCCTTGCCTCCTCCCCTTGCCGTTCTGCTGCCCTGGGTCGGTCACCCACTCCTCCCCCGAGCCCGCAGACACGCCTCTTCCTCCACAGCTCCTCTCCCTCGCTCCCCCGCACCATGGCCGATGCTGCCGCGCCCGCGCCACCATGATAACCGCGGCCACCGTCGTCCCCGTGCCACGTCACCGTGTCCGTTCGCTCCGCCGTCATCGACTACGTCGGGAAGGCCGAGCCCCGAGCGCTCGCCCGCTTTGGAGTCGCCCCCGACCCCGTCTTCCCCAACTCCGGCCGCCGAGATCGCCATCATCGCCCCGCTCAGCTCCGACCTTCCCCGAGCCCGCCTCGACGCTCGCTGCAACCACCGTGAGCCTGGCCACCTCTCCATCCTCTCCGTTCTCCTTCTCGAGCCCCGTAGTGACTACATGTAGCTCACCCGCACACACCGCCGCGGAGCTCGTCGCCGACGAGACTCCGGCCACTTAACGGCCGCGCCACCTTGTCCACTAACCCTACCGCACCCCCAGGAGCCCAATGCACTTCTCCACGTGCCTCGTCGCGCCTCCTAGCAATGAGCCCGAGCTCAACCGAGCTACGGCAGCCGCCAAGGTCGTCGCCGGCGATGTTTCCGGCGACCCCGAGGCCAATCACCACCACCACTCGATGCGGCTCACTTCCCGCATCACGTAGACGTGCTCCGCCGTCGATTTGGTCGCCGGAGCGCGAAACTGCACTCCCTCCGCCGCGTCTGGCCTCGCCGGCGTCATGTCGCCGGCAGGTTTGACCCCCCCGTTGACTGTGTTGACCTGGGTAGGCCCAGTTTGACCCCTGGGTCAATGACAGGTAGGGCCCAGCCCTGCTGACTAATTAGGATTAGTGCTAATTAATATTTAGTTAAACTAATTACACTGACACGCGGGACCCACTGTCAGGGTTGACCTGGACCATGCCGTTGACCCTGCTGACGTCACAGTGACGTGGTGCTGACGCAGTAATGCCTTTTCTGGATTTATTTTTTATTCAGGAAATTCAGAAAATGCCCTAAACTTCAAAAATTCATAGTAATTCAACCGTAACTCCAAATCAAACAAATTATATATGAAAAATGATCAGAAAAATCCAATCTATCCATCTGTACCATTTGCATGCATGTTAAAACACATTAACCTTGCTGTTTAGGTGAAACAAGTTAATGCACTATTGTTGCATTGCATTGATTGTGTTTTCTCTGTGTTGCCGGTATTTGTCCCCTCTCAGTAGATGTTGCTTCGACGCCGTGATCGATGACACCGATGAAGAACTATATTATCTTCAGAAGTGCCAGGCAAGCAAAAACCCCCTTGTTCATTCCGATACAATCCCACTCTCTCGCCCTGCTCTCTTTTACTGTATTAGGACAACAACGATTCATCTGTTACTTGCTGCGGTAGCTGAACCCCTTATCCTCTGCATGACCTGTCATTGCCACAGTAAATAGATGAAACCCACTAGCATGAGTAGGAGCTGTTTGAGCCCTGATGTGCCTACTCATTAATGCTTGTTTGTCATGCCTGCTACTGCTTAGAGTTGAGTCAGGTCTGATTCATCGGGAATGAATTGGAATGGTGATGAACATGTCCTACTGTTTGTGAGCTAAGTGTGTGAATACGATTTGGTAAAGGTATTGGTGAGAGGCCATGTAGGAGTACATGGTGGGTTGTCTCATTGAAGCTGTCCTCAGGAACTGAGTTCTGTGTTTGTGATCCATGAAACAGTTACTACCACACATTGGGATCCTTAATTGACTCTCTCGGCTTCTTGATCACCCTTGTCCTCTGTCCAGGAGTTGCAAAGTAGTTCCTGGTGTTTGTAGTATGCTGGGGGCCGCACGCAGCGCTGACCGTAGGGGTGGGCTGTGTTGCGGTAGGCACGTGGCCGGGCCAGCCGGGCGCCCGTTTGGTGTCTCGGACACTGTACACATCGTTCGGGGTCGTTAGTGGTGAAGGAAATATGCCCTAGAGGCAATAATAAAGTTATTATTTATTTCCTTACATGTCATGATAAATGTTTATTATTCATGCTAGAATTGTATTAACCGGAAACATAATACATGTGTGAATACATAGACAAACAGAGTGTCACTAGTATGCCTCTACTTGACTAGCTCATTAATCAAAGATGGTTATGTTTCCTAACCATGAACAAAGAGTTGTTATTTGATTAACGAGATCACATCATTAGTTGATGATCTGATTGACATGACCCATTCAATTAGCATAGCACCCGATCGTTTAGTATGTTGCTATTGCTTTTATCCATGACTTATACATGTTCCTTTAACTATGAGATTATGCAACTCCCGTTTACCGTAGGAACACTTTGTGTGCTACCAAACGTCACAACGTAACTGGGTGATTATAAAGGTGCTCTACAGGTGTCTCCGAAGGTACATGTTGAGTTGGCATATTTCGAGATTAGGATTTGTCACTCCGATTGTCGGAGAGGTATCTCAGGGCCTTCTCGGTAATGCACATCACATAAAGCCTTGCAAGCATTGCAACCAATGAGTTAGTTACGAGATGATGTATTACGGAACGAGTAAAGAGACTTGCCAGTAACGAGATTGAACTAGGTATTGGATACCGACGATCGAATCTCGGGCAAGTAACATACCGATGACAAAGGGAACAACGTATGTTGTTATGCGGTCTGACCGATAAAGATCTTCGTAGAATATGTAGGAGCCAATATGGGCATCCAGGTCCTGCTATTGGTTATTGACTGGAGACGTGTCTCGGTCATGTCTACATTGTTCTCGAACCGTAGGGTCCGCACGCTTAAGGTTTCGATGACAGTTATATTATGAGTTTATGAGTTTTGATGTACCGAAGGAGTTCGGAGTCCCGGATGAGATCGGGGACATGACGAGGAGTCTCTAAATGATCGAGACGTAAAGATCGATATATTGGACGACTATATTCGGACATCGGAAGGGTTCTGAGTGGTTCGGGTATTTTCGGAGGTACCGGGGAGTTACGGGATTACGGGAGAAGTAATGGGCCTTGATGGGCTTTAGTGGGAAGAGGAAAAAAAAGGGCTGCTGCGCCCCCCCTCCCCTCTAGTCCGAATTGAACTAGGGAAAAGGGGGGCAGCCACCTTTCCTTCTCCTCCTATTCCTTCTCCCTTCCTCCCCTCTTGGTGGACTCCTACTAGGACTTGGAAACCTAGTAGGACTCCACACCCTGGCGCGCCTAACCCTAGGCCGGCCACCCCCTCCCTTGCTCCTTTATATACGGGGGCAGGGGGCACCCCAAAGACACACAAGTTGATCTACGGATCGTTCCTTAGCCGTGTGCGGTGCCCCCTTCCACCAAATTCCACCTCGATCATATCGTTGCAGTGCTTAGGCGAAGCCCTGCGCCGGTAACACATCAAGATCGTCACCACGCCGTCGTGCTGACGGAACTCTTCCTCGACGCTTTGCTGGATCGGAGCCCGGGGATCGTCATCGAGCTGAACGTGTGCCAAGAACTCGGAGGTGCCGGAGTAACGGTGCTGTGATCGGTTGGATCGCGAGGAGAACGTACGACTACTTCCTCTACGTTGTGTCAACGCTTCCGCTTCGGTCTACGAGGGTACGTAGACAACACTCTCCCCTCTCGTTG
The DNA here is from genome assembly GCA_032464435.1 of Aegilops umbellulata. Taxonomy (NCBI): domain Eukaryota; kingdom Viridiplantae; phylum Streptophyta; class Magnoliopsida; order Poales; family Poaceae; genus Aegilops; species Aegilops umbellulata. The sequence continues at coordinate 383,510,820 of CP136054.1, forward strand.
CTATGCATCACCATGATCTTGCGTGTGCGTAGGAAAATTTTTGAAATTACTACGTTCCCCAACAGTGGCATCCGAGCCTAGGTTTTTATGGTATGATGTTATTTGCACGAGTAGAACACAAGTGAGTTGTGGACGATACAAGTCATACTGCCTACCAGCATGTCATACTTTGGTTCAGCGGTATTGTTGGACGAGACGATCCGGACCAACCTTACGCGTACGCTTACGCGAGACCGGTTCCCTCGACGTGCTTTGCACATAGATGGCTTGCGGAAGACTGTCTCTCCAACTTTAGTTGAACCGAGTGTGGCTACGCCCGGTCCTTGAGAAGGTTAAAACGGAGTCTATTTGACAAACTATCGTTGTGGTTTTGATGCGTAGGTAAGATGAGTTCTTGCTTAAAGCCCGTAGCAGCCACGTAAAACTTGCAACAACAAAGTAGAGGACGTCTAACTTGTTTTTGCAGGGCATGTTGTGATGTGATATGGTCAAGACGTGATGCTAAATTTTATTGTATGAGATGATCATGTTTTGTAACCGAGTTATCGGCAACTGGCAGGAGCCATATGGTTGTCGCTTTATTGTATGCAATGCAATCGCGATGTAATGCTTTTCTTTATTACTAAAGCGGTAGTAATAGTCGTAGAAGCATAAGATTGGCGAGACGACAACGATGCTGCGATGAAGATCAAGGTGTCGCGCCGGTGACGATGGTGATCATGACGGTGCTTCGAAGATGGAGATCACAAGCACAAGATGATGATGACCATATCATATCACTTATATTGATTGCATGTGATGTTTATCCTTTTATGCATCTTATCTTGCTTTGATTGACGATAGCATTATAAGATGATCTCTCACTAAATTATCAAGAAGTGTTCTCCCTGAGTATGCACCGTTGCGAAAGTTCTTCGTGCTGAGACACCACGTGATGATCGGGTGTGATAGGCTCTACGTTCAAATACAACGGGTGCAAAACAGTTGCACACGCGGAATACTCAGGTTTAACTTGACGAGCCTAGCATATACAGATATGGCCTCGGAACACAGAGACTGAAAGGTCGAGCGTGAATCATATAGTAGATATGATCAACATAATGATGTTCACCATTGAAACTACTCCATCTCACGTGATGATCGGACATGGTTTAGTTGATTTGGATCACGTGATCACTTAGAAGATTAGAGGGATGTCTATCTAAGTGGGAGTTCTTAAGTAATATGATTAATTGAACTTTAATTTATCATGAACTTAGTCCTGGTAGTATTAGCATATCTATGTTGTAGATCAATAGCTCGCATTGTTGCTTCCCTGTGTTTATTTTGATATGTTCCTAGAGAAAATTGTGTTGAAAAATGTTAGTAGCAATGATGCGGATTGGATCCGTGATCTGAGGTTTATCCTCATTGCTGCACAGAAGAATTATGTCCTTGATGCACCGCTAGGTGACGGACCTATTGCAGGAGCAGATGCAGACGTTATGAACGTTATGCTAGCTCAATATGATGACTACTTAATAGTTTAGTGCACCATGCTTAAACGGCTTAGAATCGGGACTTCAAAGACGTTTTGAACGTCATGGACCATACAAGATGTTCCAGGAGTTGAAGTTAATATTTCAAGCAAATACCCGAGTTGAGAGATATGAAGTCTCCAACAAGTTCTATAGCTAAAAGATGGAGGAGAATCGCTCAACTAGTGAGCATGTGCTCAGATTGTCTGAGTACTACAAATCGCTTGAATCAAGTGGGAGTTAATCTTCCAGATAAGATAGTGATTGACAGAATTCTCTAGTAACCATCACCAAGTTAGTAGAACTTCGTGATGAACTATAATATGCAAGGGATAACGGAAAATATTCCCAAGCTCTTCGCGATGCTAAAATCGGCGAAGGTAGAAATCAAAGAAAAACATCAAGTGTTGATGGTTGACAAGATCACTAGTTTCAAGAAAAGGGCAAAAGGAAAGAAGGGGAACTTCAAGAAGAACGGCAAGCAAGTTGTTGCTCAAGTGAAAAAGCCCAAATCTGGTCCTAAGCCTGAGACTAAGTGCTTCTACTGCAAAGGGCCTGGTCACTGGAAGTGGAACTACCCCAAGTGATTGGCAGATAAGAAGGATGGCAAAGTGAACATAAGTATATTTGATATACATGTTAATGATGTGTACTTTACTAGTGTTCATAGCAACCCCTCAGTATTTGGTACTAGTTCAAGTTGCTAAGATTAGTAACTCGAAACGGGAGTTGCAGAATGAACAAAGACTAGTTAAAGGGCAAGGTGACGATGTGTGTTGGAAGTGGTTCCAAGATTGATATGATCATCATCACACACTCCCTATACTTTCGGGATTAGTGTTGAAACTAAATAAGTGTTATTTGGTGTTTGCGTTGAGCATGAATATGATTTGATCATGTTAATTGCAATACAGCTATTCATTTAAGTTAGAGAACAATTGTTGTTCTGTTTACATGAATAAAACCTTCTATGGTCATACACACCAATGAAAATAGTTCATTGGATCTCGATCGTAGTGATACACATATTCATAATATTGAAACCAAAAGATGCGAAGTTAATAATGATAGTGCAACCTATTTGTGGCACTGCCGTTTAGGTCATATTGGTGTAAAGCGCATGAAGAAACTCCATGCTGATGGGATTTTGGAATCACTTGATTATGAATCACTTGATGCTTGCGAACCATGCCTCTTGGGCAAGATGACTAAAACGACGTTCTCCGGAACAATGGAGCAAGCAACAGATTTGTTAGAAATCATACATACTGATGTATATGGTCCGATGAATATTAAGGCTCGCGACAAGTATCATTATTTTCAGAACTTCACAGATGATTTAAGCAGATATGGGTATATCTACTTAATGAAACATAAGTCTGAAACGTTTGAAAAGTTCAAAGAATTTCAGAGTGAAGTGGATAATCATCGTAACAAGAAAATAAAAAATTTCTACGATATGATCGCAGAGGTAAAATATTTGAGTTACGAGTTTTGGCCTTCAGTTAAAACCGTGTGGAATAGTTTCACAAATTCATGCCACCTGGAACACCACAGCATAATGGTGTGTCCGAACGTCATAACTGTACTTTATTGGATATAGTACAATCTATGATGTTTCTTACCGATTTACCAATATCGTTTTGGGATCATGCATTAGAGACAGCTGCATTCACGTTAAAAGGGGCACCATCTAAGTCCGTTGAGACGACACAATATGAACTGTGGTTTAGCAAGAAACCAAAGTTGTTGTTTCTTAAAGTTTGGGGTTGTGATGCTTATATGGAAAAGTTTCATCCTGATAAGCTCAAACCCAAATCGGAGAAATATGTCTTCATAGGATACCCAAAGGAAATTGTTGGGTACACCTTCTATCACAGATCCGAAGGCAAGACTTTTGTTGCTAAGTTCGGAAACTTTCTAGAGAAGGAGATTCTCTCGAAAGAAGTGAGTGGGAGGAAAGTAAAAACTTGATAAGGTAATTGTACCTTCTCCCTTATTGGAAAGTAGTTCATCACAGAAATCTGTTCTTGTGACTACTACACCAATGAGTAAGGAAGCTAATGATGATGATCATGTAACTTCAAAATCAAGTTACTACCGAATCTCGTAAGTAAACCAGAGTGAGATCCGCACCAGAGTGGTACGGTAATCCTGTTCTGGAAGTCATGTTACTAGACCATGATGAACTTGCGAACTATGAGGAAGCGATGATGAGCCCAGATTCCGCAAAATGGTTAGAGGCCATGAAATCTGAGATATGATCCATGTATGAGAACAAAGTATGGACTTTGATGGATTTGCCCAATGATCGGCAAGCCAAAGAAAATAAATGGATCTTGAAGAGGAAGACGGACACTGATAGTAGTGTTACTATCTACAAAGCTAGAATTGTCGCAAAAGGTTTTCGACAAGTTCAAGGTGTTGACTACGATGAGAGTTTCTCACTCGTATCTATGCTTAAGTCTGTCCGAATCATGTTAGCAATTGTCGCATTTTATGAAATCCGGCAAATGGATAAACAAAACTACATTCCTTAATGGATTTATTGAAGAAGAGTTGTATACGATGCAACTAGAAGGTTTTGTCGATCCTGAAGGTGTTAACAAAATATGCAAGCTCCAGCGATCCATCTATGGACTGGTGCAAGCATCTCGGAGTTGGAATATACGCTTTGATAAGTTGATCAAAGCATATAGTTTTATACAGACTTGCGGTGAAGCCTGTATTTACAAGAAAGTGAGTGGGAGCACTACAACATTTCTGATAAGTATATGTAAATGACATATTATTGATCGGAAATAATGTAGAATTATTCTGTAAAGCATAAAGGAGTATTTGAAAGGAGTTTTTCGAAGAAGGACCTCGGTGAAGCTACTTACATATCGAGCATCAAGATCTATAGAGATAGATCGAGACGCTTGATAAGTTTTTTCAATGAGTACATACCTTGACAAGATTTTGAAGTAGTTCAAAATGGAACAGTCAAAGAAAGAGTTCTTGCCTGTGTTACAAAGTGTAAAATTGAGTAAGACTCAAAGCTCGACCACGGCAGAAGATAGAAAGAGAATGAAAGTCATTCCCTATGCTTTGGCCATAGGTTCTATAAAGTATGCCATGCTGTGTACCAGACCTATTGTATACCCTACACTGAGTTTGGCAAGGGAGTACAATAGTGATCTAGGAGTAGATCACTGGACAAGCGATCAAAATTATCCTTAGTGGAATAAGGATATGTTTCTCGATTATGGATGTGACAAAAAGGTTCGTCGTAAAAGGTTACGTCGATGCAAGTTTTGACACTAATCTAGATGACTCTAAGTCTCAATCTAGATACATATTGAAAGTGGGAGCTATTAGCTAAAGTAGCTCCGTGCAGAGCATTGTAGACATAGAAAATTGCAAAATACATAACGGATCTGAATGTAGCAGACCTGTTGACTAAGATTCTCTCACAAGCAAAACATGATCACACCTTAGTACTCTTTGGGTGTTAATTACATAGCAATGTAAACTAGATTACTGAATCTAGTAAACCCTTTGGGTGTCGGTCACATAGCGATGTGAACTATGGGTGTTAATCACATGATGATGTGAACTATTGATGTTAATCACATAGTGATGTGATCTAGATTATTGACTCTAGTGCAAGTGGGAGACTGAAGGAAATATGCCCTAGAGGCAATAATAAAGTTATTATTTATTTCCTTACATGTCATGATAAATGTTTATTATTCATGCTAGAATTGTATTAACCGGAAACATAATACATGTGTGAATACATAGACAAACAGAGTGTCACTAGTATGCCTCTACTTGACTAGCTCATTAATCAAAGATGGTTATGTTTCCTAACCATGAACAAAGAGTTGTTATTTGATTAACGAGATCACATCATTAGTTGATGATCTGATTGACATGACCCATTCAATTAGCATAGCACCCGATCGTTTAGTATGTTGCTATTGCTTTTATCCATGACTTATACATGTTCCTTTAACTATGAGATTATGCAACTCCCGTTTACCATAGGAACACTTTGTGTGCTACCAAACGTCACAACGTAACTGGGTGATTATAAAGGTGCTCTACAGGTGTCTCCGAAGGTACATGTTGAGTTGGCATATTTCGAGATTAGGATTTGTCACTCCGATTGTCGGAGAGGTATCTCAGGGCCTTCTCGGTAATGCACATCACATAAAGCCTTGCAAGCATTGCAACCAATGAGTTAGTTGCGAGATGATGTATTACGGAACGAGTAAAGAGACTTGCCAGTAACGAGATTGAACTAGGTATTGGATACCGACGATCGAATCTCGGGCAAGTAACATACCGATGACAAAGGGAACAACGTATGTTGTTATGCGGTCTGACCGATAAAGATCTTCGTAGAATATGTAGGAGCCAATATGGGCATCCAGGTCCCGCTATTGGTTATTGACTGGAGACGTGTCTCGGTCATGTCTACATTGTTCTCGAACCGTAGGGTCCGCACGCTTAAGGTTTCGATGACAGTTATATTATGAGTTTATGAGTTTTGATGTACCGAAGGAGTTCGGAGTCCCGGATGAGATCGGGGACATGACGAGGAGTCTCGAAATGGTCGAGACGTAAAGATCGATATATTGGACGACTATATTCGGACATCGAAAGGGTTCTGAGTGGTTCGGGTATTTTCGGAGGTACCGGGGAGTTACGGGATTACGGGAGAAGTAATGGGCCTTGATGGGCTTTAGTGGGAAGAGGAAAAAAAAGGGCTGCTGCGCCCCCCCTCCCCTCTAGTCCGAATTGAACTAGGGAAAAGGGGGCCAGCCACCTTTCCTTCTCCTCCTATTCCTTCTCCCTTCCTCCCCTCTTGGTGGACTCCTACTAGGACTTGGAAACCTAGTAGGACTCCACACCCTGGCGCGCCTAACCCTAGGCCGGCCACCCCCTCCCTTGCTCCTTTATATACGGGGGCAGGGGGCACCCCAAAGACACACAAGTTGATCTACGGATCGTTCCTTAGCCGTGTGCGGTGCCCCCTTCCACCAAATTCCACCTCGATCATATCGTTGCAGTGCTTAGGCGAAGCCCTGCGCCGGTAACACATCAAGATCGTCACCACGCCGTCGTGCTGACGGAACTCTTCCTCGACGCTTTGCTGGATCGGAGCCCGGGGATCGTCATCGAGCTGAACGTGTGCCAAGAACTCGGAGGTGCCGGAGTAACGGTGCTGTGATCGGTTGGATCGCGAGGAGAACGTACGACTACTTCCTCTACGTTGTGTCAACGCTTCCGCTTCGGTCTACGAGGGTACGTAGACAACACTCTCCCCTCTCGTTGCTATGCATCACCATGATCTTGCGTGTGCGTAGGAATTTTTTTGAAATTACTACGTTCCCCAACAAGTGGAAACCTCGGCCGAACTCCCTGCGGATGGAACCCAAATAGGCGATAAACCTAGACTAGAGACTTGAGTGTTTAGGTAGGCCGTGGCCGACACCCTCGCTGGGCTTCCGCTTGAAGGTTGTCGAGTACATGTCGTGTAAACGGCGGTAAGTGGTGAGAGCGTGTGTGAAGAAGTACACCCCTGCAGGGTTAACATCATCTATTCGAATAGCCGTGTCCGCGGGAATGGACTTCTGGGTTGCCTATATCAGTTCATAGACAAGTGAAAGTGCATACTCTAAAATGCGCAAGATAAGCGTGAGTGCTATGGATGGCGTTCTCGTAGGGAGACGGGAGCGGATCCATAGTGGTGTATTGATATGGTGAATATGTGGACTCGTGTGCGCCACCTCAAAGGAGTTACTCGCAGTCGTAGTTCAGGATAGCCACCGAGTCAAAGCCGGCTTGCTGCAGTCAAACTCCACCACCCCCTTTATTGGAACTGATGCATATGTAGTTAGTTCTGATGTAAGTCTTGCTGAGTACGTTTGTACTCACGTTTGCCTATTTTATGTTTTGCAGAGAGACGTCAGTCTCGCTAGTAGTACCGCTTGGACCTCGACGTTTAGCTTGATACCTCAGCTGCGATCTTGTGCCCTCGGCAGGATCTGGTAGATAGTCAGGCTTCTCAGCCTTTTTCATTTGTAGATGTCTGTACTCAGACATGTTAAGCTTCCGCATGTGCTTTGACTTGTATGCTCTGAATGTTGGGTCATGAGACCCATGTTCGTAATATCTCGCTCCTCGGAGCCTAATGAATAAATACTTGAGTCGTAGAGTCTTGTTGTGATGCCATGTTGTATCTACACATATCGAGCATATTGTGTGTATGATTGAAATGCTTGCTATGTGTGGGATCCGACTATCTAGTTGTTTATCCTTGGCAGCCTCTCTTACGGGGAAATGTAGTCTAGTGCTTCCTGAGCGATATTAGTCCGCTACAGCCCGGTTCACCAGAGTCCTGCTAGCCCAGCACTACTGCTTGGAACACTTGACTGGCCGGCATGTGTTTCACTTCGTTCCTATGTCTGTCCCTTCGGGGAAATGTCACGCGGTGTTATCCGGAGTCCTGCCTAGCCTGCAATAGCCCGGATTACCGGAGTCCTGTTAGCCCAGTGCTACAGCCCGGATTTATACGTTGTTGACCGACATGCTCGATGTGATTCATGTATGCCTGTCCTCATAGGTTAGTGCCGCCTTGGGTTAACGACTAGCCATGTCGGCCCGGGTTCTCTGTCATATGGATGCTAGCGACACTCTCATATACGTGAGCCAAAAGGCGCAAACGGTCCCGGGCCAGGTAAGGTGGCACCCGTGGGAGTACCGTGCGTGAGGCCGCAAAGTGATATGATGTGTTACATGCTGGATCGATGTGGCTTAGGATCGGGGTCCTGACACCTACGGTAGGCTGGTTTACCTTTGTTCCTCGCTGGCTCCAAGGCTGCCTGCAGGAGTGCGCTGCACCTTGGGTGTTCTCTAGTCGAGACCTCTGGATGTGGGATCGTTGCTGACGGGAAACTTCACAGGCGTGGGCCTTCTTCACAGGCTCCGGGACTTTTCCTAAATGCAATGGCTTCACATGCATTTGCCTTCTTCACAGGCTCCGGGCCTTTTCCTAAACGCAATGGCTTCACAGGCATTCGCCTTCTTCACAGGCTCGGGGCCTTTTCCTAAACGCAATGGCTTCACAGGCATTCGCCTTCTTCACAGGCTCCGGGCCTTTTCCTAAACGCAATGGCTTCACAGGCACTTGCCTTCTTCACAGGCTCCGGGCCTTTTCCTAAACGCAATGGCTTCATAGGCATTCGCCTTCTTCACAGGCTCCGGGCCTTTTCCTAAACGAAATGGCTTCACATGCATTCTTCTTCTTCACAGGCTCCGGGCCTTTTCCTAAACACAATGGCTTCACAGGCATTTGCCTTCTTCACAGGCTCCGGGCCTTTTTACGAGAAGGCACCCTCCATAAGCACCAAAAGGTCATCTCGCGAGGGAGCGGCAGTCAGGGCTGCGCTCGAGCTAGGCCTGGCCCGACTCGCGAGGGGCTTGTGAGGGGAGGCAGCTGTGGTGAGGCAGTGACCAGAACGCGAGAAATGGTTCGAACGAGACCAAGCAGCCCTTCCCCGAACACACGCAAAGCTCAAATTCGAATTCAACTTAAATCCAGCGGGGGAAAAAGTTACAGCCAAAGGGTAAAGGCAATGAAAGCAGACAAAAAGCCGCGTCCGGCACCTAATCTAGTCTTGGACGTCTTCTCACCAGCGCGGAGCTAAGTGCTGTCCACTGGGCGTGGGAGGGATCCCCAGGGCCTGAGGCCGGCACCACTGAGACTCCGGGGCGTGTACAGCCCCACTCATTATTACGTGAGAGTGTCACGGGGCGGCGAGCTTCACAGGCACTGGGCCTTCTTCACAGGAACCGGCCTTGCTTCATATCGCCAGACGAGGGCCCCGCCTTGCGCCACACTCTAGTGCCACCAACGACGACCGGAAACCAGGACGCCGCCGGTGGGGTAGAGCGGTCGCCAGCGGTTCCCCCGACGACCACGGGTCCTCCTCCAGGGGCAGGCCCTTAGGCGCCTCCCCAGCAAAGGGCCTACCTTCTAAGAACACCTTTCTCCGAACGCCGCGGTGGTGATGCAGGATCCCTGCCCCTCTCCTGCAGCCCCCTGCGTCCTCCTCCCGAGGGGTAGGAGGCCGCGGGAGCGGGGCAGCTGCTCGCTGCGGCGACCTGCACCTCCTGTGACCCATGATTAGCGTACGCCTGCTCTTGAGGAATTAGCGGTACCCGATAGTCGTCGCCTCCAGCGTGGCCGACGGAGCCGTCCTAGGGCTCCTGGAAGGGCTCGGCCTCTGGCGTCTCGTCTCCCCAGCTGGGGCTGAAGAGTGAGCCCTGCTCGCCCTCGTGAGCATGCCCTTGGTCCATCATGTGAGGCACGTATTCTTCTGGCGCCGCCACCCCGAATGCTGCGCTGTAGTGCTCCATGCGCCATGTGGCGTTGCTTGACGTGCCCACCGCGGGGTGGTAGCGCGGTTGCCCGCTGGCGCCGTGGGCCACACCGAGCCCCTCTCCTTCGCGCGCCGGGGGCGGGGGTAGCGCCACCGCCAGTCCAGCGCAGACGTATTCGTCGGTGTTGGGGTAGCCCTGAGGTCCGCGGGAGCGTGCGGGGCCTCCTCGTGCGCCGCCCTAGGCTTGGGGCGGAAGTTGGATGCAGAAGGGGTGAGCCCCCGAAGCGGCAAAGCCCAGGAGTTCGGCGAACCGTTCCAGCAGGACGTCGCGGCCGCCCTCCAGCAGCCTGCACTGCAGCAGCTCCCGTGCTACCGTGAGCGCGGCCCTCCAGTTCGCCTGCTCCCGGCGGCTGTATGGTGTCGTAGTCGCGGTGTGGTTGGAGGCCCTTGCCGCCGACTGCGCTTGCCGCGGTGTGAGGGTCGCGGAGGCTTGTCCGCATTGCCCGCAGCCCGCAGCGCCCTGCGGACCACGAGCTGCCTGGGGCGCGGGGTCGCCCGGGGCGGGCGGCTCCACGCAGATGGGCCACGCCGCCCATGGACCTTGGTTGCCTGCCTGGTCGCCGGACATGGTGATGATGGTGCGACGGGAGGCGGAGCGGTAGGGAGGCAAATTCCGGCGCACCCCTACCTGGCGCGCTAAATGTCGGATCACGGGTTCCGGCAGACCCTTAAGGTTCGAACTCTGGGGTGCGCGCGGAGATTATGCCCTCTACCTCTCCGTCTCACAAGGATCTAAACTACTAAACGAACAGCACAAGAGACACAGGGTTTATACTAGTTCGGGCCACCATTGTGGTGTAATACCCTACTCTAGTTTGTGGTGGGTGGATTGCCTCTTGGGCTGATGAGGATGAACAGTACAAGGAAGAACAGCCTCGCGAGGGTCTGTTCTTGGCTAGGGGATGAACTGCTGGGGGAGTTCAATCGCCCTTCTCACTCTCTAGGTGTGTTGCTAGCTCCGTTCATGGATCGATTCCCCTACCCTGGGGGTGACTAGTCCTATTTATAGGCAAAGGCCCTGGGCCTCTTCCCAAATATTTGAGCGGGAAGGGCGCCAACAATTGGCCAATTCGAAGGGGAACATCTGGTACACTTATCCTGACTAAAGTTGGTCTTCGCCTGCCAAAGGCCCTGTGGTGACGCCGTTCTGGGCTCCATGGTGACCTCCTTCCCACCGTTGGACTGGTCTTGGTCTTGTTGCACCGAAATAGGTGCCTTTGCTTGATCCTCTTGCCTGCGCTTGCCCCCTTTGCACCAAAGAGGAAAGGGGAACGCTGCGCGGGCTGGCACCCGCCTGGCACCCACGATCGTCATGGCTTGCGTCATGGGCACCTCGCGAGGTACCCCGCCTTGATCTCTCCGCCTCCTCGCGAGTCAGCCTGAGGAAGCGCCGTGTCGTCTGCCTCGCGAGGCTTGGCCCCTCGCGAGGGTCTTGAGTCTTGTGTTGATGAAGATGGGCCATGCTGGGCCCCCATTTGAGCCACGCCGCAGGCCGCAGGCAGGCATGTCTGGGGAGCCCCGTTCCCAGAATGTCGACAGCAGCCGTGAAAGGTCAGGTGGAGGCCCTGCTGAAGAAGTTCCGCGACTTCGCTTCCGCGCCTTCGGCCGGAGGCGCCGCCACTCCTGCAGCTCCGGTCAGTGGCAAGACGAAGGCGACGTCATCAAGGGAGGAGCGCCTCTCGCGGGCGTCGGTGGTGTTCAGGGATGACCTGCGGCTCCTTTCCTGTTTTATTCCTGCAACATGCATCATGCCTCGTGGAGGTATTAAACTTGTGTTTGATATTGTGATATTGTGAGAACAATATGTCTTGTAATATTTGCTTGAGATTTTGCGATTTTCTCCCTATTTGCTTTACGTTCTACGTTGGCAGGGCCCGGCCCCGCGCATACCTCAGCCGCCATTGGATTGTCCGGAGACCAGGACGGGACCAAGGGGTGAGGGGCTACGTGACCAGTTAGGCTCCTGAGTTGCGATGCTCAGGAGTCCCCCTTGACGCGTAAACAACTGATAGGGAGGAGACGCGAGGATAGGTTTAGTGTTCCACGTCGGCAGGGCCCGGCCGCGCGCATACCTCAGCCACCGTTGGGTCGTCCGAAGACCAGGACGAGACCAAGGAGTGAGGGGTTACGTGACCAGTTAGGCTCCTGAGTCGCAATGCTCTGGAGTCCCCCTTGACGTGCAAACAACCTTCATACCTTTGCCCTTGTCGAGGCTTGGCTCGGGAGGGGCGCGCGATGACCAGGTCCGGGAGACCTGGTTGGTTGCGTGCGCTTGGGCGTGACCCGAGCGCAGCCCCCGTGCCCAGCCCCCTCGCGCGACTCTCCCGAGGGGAGGCGTTGCGGTGAGGCCGGACACTGAGCTCAAGGGCTCCCTAAAGTTGATACGGCCATGGGGCCACCCTTAGTTGTTTATCACCAGCCCGGAGCATGGCGCTTCCGCACTTGCATGGGCATAGCCGCTCCTCGGCAGTGTCGACGGCCAGCACGGAGCATGGTGCTTCCACTGGTACGTGGGAGGGGACTCCCTACTGCGGAGAGCCCACAGGGCGTGTACAGCCTCGCCTGACACGTGGCTTGCACGACAGGGCTAGACGAGGTGTGTCAGGGCACTCGTGAGTCAGCGCGGGACTCACGAGGGCCTACCTCAAGGCGGGTTGCGCCTGGTCTTGGTTTTTGTTTTCTATGGAGGTCCTGCGAGGTGGTTAGACGACCTGCGTCAAACGAATCTCCTCGGGTTATCGCGTGAGAAGACCAAGCACCAACAGCCCCAAGAGGTGACATGAACGGGACCGGCCCGCAAGACAGAGCTCAGCCGTTGGGTTTATCGACGCTGCACAAACGGGCCCGAGCACAGACGCCATGCCCAACCTTTCTCACGTGAAGGGTCCTGAAGAAAGACGATCGTCGGGCGGCTCCCGGGGTAGGTGACAATCAAGTAGGTGATAGTCAAGCTAGGTGATAGTCATAGATAGATTAAGCATGGAAAGCAAACTGGCTCAAGTAAACGCAGGGGAGGTACATGCCACTGTGTCAGGCCCGAGTGGCTTGGGGATGATGCGGCCCGAGGGGCGCCCCCAACAAGGTAGGCTAAAGACATAAAAAGGGATACATGCCACAGGGCCGGACCCACGCGGCATGGGAATAATGTAGCCCTGAGGGCGCTCCCTGCTAAATAAACTTGGAAAATGTCACCTGGTTCTGCTGATGAAGGGATGTTGGGGCAGCTGAAGGTACGCAGCAAAGGGTTGCTCCTCACGAGCCACCGGGGCCCTGAGCCTCGGGAGGCTCTGGGGGTCCAGGCGGTTCCTTGAGGACCGTCTCCATTTCCGTCAGGACGGCGTGGTGCCTGGCCTCCTGAGTTGCCAGGACACGCCGCAGGTTGCGCTAATAGGCGGATGCCACGCTCGGCAGGCAAAAAGGCATGCGAACGTAGCATCCCATGCGCGAAGGCCAGAAGGGCTCCTGAGACGCGGCCTTGTGGAGCCTCGGGACGTCGATGCAGACGCGTAGCCCGGCATCCTCGCCTGGATGGGAGGCTGCGCCAGGTGAGCAGCGATTGTCGCGCATGGCCCTCGCATCCTACAGCTCCTGAGTGGTCTTGGTAATGAACTCCTGAGCGCTGGGCGCTCCTCGCCTCGCGTCCTCCTGAGGGATATGTGCCACAAAGCACGCCTCTAGATGGTGCATGAGCGCCTCCCTCATGATGTTGGCAAGGTCTGAGGCCCTCCAGAAGAGGGCCCCCGAGCCCTGCCCGAGAAGGGTGTCGGGCGCGCCTTCCTATGCGATGGAGGGAGGCGCCCCAGGTGCAGGCGTCAATCCAATCGTAGTGCCGCTTGCCTGAGGCCCTGCACGGAGCAGCTGCTTCTTCTTCTTGGGGATGGCCTTAAGAGGGCACTCGCCCTTGCTGTCGGGGTCGTCGATTGCTATAGCTTGGAAGGCACGCTCGAGGAAGCACACCGCATCTCTTTCTTCACATGGGACTATGATGATTCCGCCACTTCCTAGCATCTTGAGGACATTGTAGCCATGATGGGTCACCGCCATGAACTTGGACAGGGCTGGGTACCCAGGGATTGCATTGTATGGCAGAAGGATATGGGTGACGTCAAAGTCGATGAGCTCGGTGCGGTAGTTGTCGCGCTGCCCAAAGTTGACTGGGAGGCGGACCTGCCCGATCGGGGTGGTGGAGCCGTCGGTCACTCCTGAGAAAGGCTTGGTGGGCTGAAGCTGATCGTAGGGCACTTGGAGGTTGTGGAACAACTCGACGAACAGGATGTTAAGCCCTGCGCCATCGTTGATGAGAGTCTTGGTGACTTGCACGTTGCTGATGATGGGTGAACAAAGCATCGGGAGAGTGCCAGCAGTGGTCGCACACTTGAGCTGGTCTGCTGAGCTGAATGTAATAGCGCACTTGGACCACCTGACTGGGCATGTGGCCTCGAGCTTGGGGAGGACTGTGTTCACCTCACGGGCAAACTGCTTGAAGATGCGATGTGAGGCTGGGGCTTGAGCTCTGCCAAGGATGCAAGCGATGGCACGAGGCTCCTGGAAGCCCCCAGCCCTCTCGTCCTGATGGCGGTCATTGTTCCTTCTTGGTGGTGGCAGTAGCGGAGGAAGCCTAGCATGGCCCTGAGGACGATCCTCACGAGGCTGATCCTGCCAGTGGTCCTCACGAGGCCGGTCGCACCACTCCTGGCGTAGGCCCTGGTCGTCCCAGCGTCCTCCGCCACGTCCTCCTCCTTGGCCGTAGCCCCGGTCGTTGCGCTCGGGGCGTCGACCGAAGCGTCCATCGCGAATGGCCCTGAGCTCCTAACAATCGTTGGCATTGTGACTGTGGACATTGTGGAAGGCGCAGAACGGTCGGCTGCTCTCGGATGACTCAGGATGGTCCCTGCCGCGCTTCGTGTCCGGCTCTGCCGCGAGTACGGCTGATCCCTTGCGCTGCACATCCTTGACCTCAGCTGGGAGCTCGAGAAGGGAAAGACGCCCTTCCTCAGCCCTTGCGCACCTCGTCTCTAGGTTGAATAGCTCCAGGGATGTGCATAGCTCCTCATGGATGGCGAGCTCCTCCTTCATCTTGACGTCGCGGACACCATCGGAGAATGCAGAGATGATGGCCTCGTCTGTCACCTAGGGAATCTTGAGACAAACGTTGTTGAAGCACTGGATGTACTTCTGGAGGGTCTCTCCTGGTTGTTGCTTGACGCGGCGCAGGTCACCCGTGGCCGGTGGGCAAACGCAAGTGCCCTGGAAGTTTGCGACAAAACGGTCGCGCATCTCGTTCCAGGAGGAGATCGAGCCTGGAGGCAGGTTCAGGAGCCAGGAGCTGGCACCATCCTTGAGAGCCATGGGGAACCAGTTCGCCATGACTTTCTCATCGCTGTTAGACGCCTCGATGCTCAGCTCGTAGATCTGCAGGAACTCGGCGGGGTTGGGGGTGCCGTCGTAGCACGGAGGCAGGTCTGGCTTGAACTTGCCCGGCCAGGCGATGCGACGCAGCTCAGGGGTGAAGGCGCGGCAGCCCGTGGTGGCTACCGGAACCCTTTGCTGGCACGGAACATGGCCTTGATGCCCGTGCGCCGCCATCGCGGGCGGTGCACGGTCTTGTCATAGCGGCGCCGGGAACGTAGGAGCGTTTTCTTGTGGTTGAGGGACTTCTTGGGAGCTTCCTTCTTCGCGTACGGGCGCCCGATGTTGTGGGTCACGCCGGGGGGGCGCACGCCTTGGCGCCAGGGCGCCGTCTTGTGGCATAGGTGGTGGAGGGGCTCCATGAGCCATGTCGCCCGTAGCTAGCGGAGGGCGAGGCAGCGAGAGGGTCGGCACAGGGGAGCCCCCTACGGCACTGACAAGTTCGGCGATGCGGTCGAGCCAGTCCTCGTAGAGGTTGTCGATGGGGTGGTAGCGCAGGAGTTCGCGCGCCATGCACAACACGGCCTGCGCGTCCGTGGGAGCGCGACGGGCGTGAGACGACGAGTCGGCCGGGGTCAACGATGGAGTGGCGATGCGGACGTACCACCGCACCAAGGGGTGCAGCGAGGATGATTG
The DNA here is from genome assembly GCA_032464435.1 of Aegilops umbellulata. NCBI lineage: Eukaryota > Viridiplantae > Streptophyta > Magnoliopsida > Poales > Poaceae > Aegilops > Aegilops umbellulata. The sequence goes on from CP136054.1 coordinate 383,526,817, forward strand.
CTGCTCGTTCCCCACCGGGCCGGTGGCGGCGTTGGTGGCAGGCGACGAAGAACAACGGGGTGGCCCGCCGACAGGAGCTGTCTGGGCAACGCGGGCGGCGAGGGCAGCCCGGCGCTCAGCGCGTGCTCGGCGAGCGTCCGTCAAGGAGATGAGGAAGCAACGGGACGCGGAGCGACGGAAGGAAAGCTTTGGCGCACCCCTACCTGGTGTGCCTAATGTCGGATCTCGGGTTCCAGCAAAACCCTCAAGGTTCGAACACTGGGGTGCGCATGAAGATCTCTGCTACCTCCTGAGCAATGCGTTGGTTTTCCCTTGAAGAGGAAAGGGTGATGCAGTAAAGTAGCGTAACTATTTCCCTCAGATTTTTAGAACCAAGGTATCAATCCAGTAGGAGACCACGCTCCGCGCACCTACACAAACAAATAAGAACCTCGCAACCAACGCAATAAAGGGGTTGTCAATCCCTTCACGGTCACTTACGAGAGTGAGATCTGATAGATATGATAAGATAAAAATTTTGGTATTTTTATGATAAAGAGAAATAAAGATGCAAAGTAAAATAAAAGGCAATAGAAATAGCTAAGTGTTGGAAGATTAATATGATGGAGAACAGACCCGGGGGCCATAGGTTTCACTAGTGGCTTCTCTCAAGATCATAAGTATTACAGTGGGTGAACAAATTACTATCGAGCAATTGATAGAATTGAGCATAGTTATGAGAATATCTAGGTATGATCATGTATATAGGCATCACGTCCGTGACAAGTAGACCGACTCCTACCTACATCTACTACTATTACTCCACACATCGAACGCTATCCAGCATGCATCTAGAGTATTAAGTTCATAAGAACAGAGTAACGCTTTAAGCAAGATGACATGATGTAGAGGGATAAACTCATGCAATATGATATAAACCCCATCTTGTTATCCTCGATGGCAACAATACAATACGTGCCTTGCTGCCCCTGCTGTCACTCGCAAAGGACACCGCAAGATTGAACCCAAAGATAAGCACTTCTCCCATTGCAAGAAAGATCAATCTGGTAGGCCAAACCAAACTGATAATTCAAAGAGACTTGCAAAGATAACCAATCATACATAAAAGAATTCAGGGAAGATTCAAATATTGTTCATAGATAAACTTGATCATAAACCCACAATTCATCGGTCCCGACAAACACACCACAAAAGAAGATTACATTGAATAGATCTCCAAGAGAGTCGAGGAGAACTTTGTATTGAGATCCAAAGACAGAGAAGAATTCATCTAGCTAATAACTATGGACCCGAAGGTCTGAGGTAAACTACTCACACATCATCGGAGAGGCTATGGTGTTGATGTAGAAGCCCTCTGTGATCAATGCCCCCTCCGGCAGGACGCCGGAAAAGGCCCCAAGATGGGATCTCATGGGTACAGAAGGTTGCGACAATGGAATTAGGTTTTCGTGGATGCCCCTGATGGTTTGGGGGTATGTAGGTATATATAGGAGGAAGAAGTACATCGGTGGAGCAACATGGGCCCCACGAGGGTGGAGGGCGCGCCTGGGCGTAGGCGCGCCCCCTGCCTCATGCTCACCTTGTTGATTGCTTGACGTAGACTCCAAGTTCTCTGGATCACGTTTGTTCCGAAAATCACGTTCCCGAAGGTTCCATTCCGTTTGGACTCCGTTTGATATTCTTTTTCTGCGAAACACTGAAATAGGCAAAAAAACAGCAATTTGGGCTGGGCCTTCGGTTAATAGGTTTGTCCCAAAAATAATATAAAAGTGTATAATAAAGCCCATTAAACATCCAAAATAGAATATAATATAGCATGGAACAATAAAAAATTATAGATACATTGGAGACGTATCAATCTCCCCCTACCGAACCACGCCCTTAACCTCGCTACGATCTCTAAGGCTAGCTCGGCGAACTCGCAACACAAGAGACACAAGATTGATAATGGTTCGGGCCACCGTCGTGGTGTAATACCCTACTCCAGCGTGTGGTGGTGGATTGCCTCTTGGGCTGAGGATGAATAGTACAAGGGGAAGAACAGCCTCCTAGGCGAGGTGTTCTTGTGCTTGGTGAACTTGTGTGGGTGAGAATTGCTCAAGATGAGATGCCTCCTACTATGCTGGCTAGTCCTATTTATAGAGGCCCTGGTCCTCTCCCCAAATATTGAGCGGGAAGGGAGACAACAACGGCCAATTTGATAGGGGACAGCTAGTACAAGCTATCCTGACAAAAGCAGTCTTCGCCTGCAAATGGCTCTGGCGGTGACGCCGCCTTGGGCTCCATGGTGACCTCCGTCTTGTCGTTTTGCTAGTCTCGGTCTTGTTGCACCAATATGGAAACCTTTGCTTGACGCCTTAGTACTCCTCGCCTGCGCTTGCCTCCTTAGCACCAAAGAGGAAACAAGGACACTCTGCGCGTTGGCGCCTGCCTGGCGCCCGCCTGGTCTCGATCGTCACGGCTCACGTCACAGGAACCTCGCGAGGTTTGACTTGCCTCGATCTCTCCGCCCCTCGCGAGCTAGTCTGGTGAGACCGCTCCCGAGGAGGTCTTGCGTCGTCCGCCTCGCGAGGCTTGGCCCCTCGTGAGGGTCTTGAATGCTTGTTGGTGAAGATGGGACGTAAGGGACCGCTCGCAGAGCCACACCATGGGCCGCAGGCAGGCAAGTCTAGAGACCCCCGTTCCCAGAACACCGACAAGTACCAGTTTCAGCAATACCACTATGAATTGCTACATTTGGTTGCTGCATCTTGTAGTTAACACGCCTTTCCATTTTTGCTTAACCATAACCAGTGTACTTAGACCGGCACAATACCAGTTTGAATGACCACGTTTGCTTGTTGTTAAATATTAGGCCTGTTGCAGTTAGCACACCTTTCCACTTGTTTTGCTTTACTAGCGTGCTTAAACCTGCACACTGAAGCTATCTTTTGGAGATTATTTTGTCTGCCATGTGTAATTTTGGTTGATGTTTAGCCTGTTGTGCTTAACATGCTTCTTGATGTACCTACACAGGACAATTTTGGGAACGACTGTTGTTTTCCATCGAGGTTAGTTTCATCCCATGGCTTATATCTACTCACTGTTCAGGATATTGGTAGCTGGTAACATATTGGCCGGCGGCTGATAAGGGACTAATCAGTGAATCTGACTTTTAACTGAATATATCTGCAACCCATTTTTCCTTAGGTTAACTAGGGTCATATGTAATATATCTGAGGCTACATAGCAACATGCACTGTACTTAATGTCTAAATATGCAATCCTAGGCTACATAGCAACAAGGAAGAGTGTTACATTAATGTTCTAATAATGTCTAGATATACGTAGAAGAGCGACAGCAACAACAACAATACAATGCTGTTTGGATACTGAACTTAGCTAGAGGTTAGAGTTAGTTTCTAGATCATTACTAACCCTGAACTAACTCCATCCAAAGAGTTGTTTGGATGGCAGGGTTAGATTGACAATAAATGCACTAGGAGAACTAGCTCCAATTAGCACCTCTTGGGTTGGATACTAGTTTTTTGGGGTGGGCTATAGATGCAACTAGCTCAAACTAGCCCTCATGTTTAGGTATACTTTAGGGCTATTTGAGCCTGAACTAGCTCAAACTAACTGTAACCCGTGGATACAGCAGCAGATAATTTGTAAGAATGAACTAAACTCCTTCCAACCCATAATATAAGATGTTAATTCATCTAATATGTGAGTATATTGGATGTTATAAGATACTCCCTCCGTTCCTAAATATTTTTCTTTTTAGAGATTTCAAATGGACTACCACATACGGATGTATATAGACATATTACAAAAGAGTGTTATACTACATCATTGTGCAATTGCTGTTTAGCTTCTAATATTAACTTGGTACTTTTAGGTACATATGTCATTGGTAAAGATCCGCGTTTCAACCCTTTCTGTGTATGGGGCAATGAGATATCAATGAACCAACATCAAGTGAGGAAGCTGATAAAGATTGTTAGTAAAATGGGTCCAAAGATGGCAATTAAACTATTTGTTTACACTTTATCCAAGACAACAGCGAACTGCAGGATGGTAAGTAAGAACTCTGCAGCCTTCTTTTTACTGCCCATAATGAGTTGTGTTAGATGACAATGTCTGAATCTTTTTCCTTTGTAGTGGTTGCCAAAGCAGTTTACTCAAGATTACCTCTCAAACTACATGATTGGTGGGCATGCAAAGGTTAAAGTATTTCTACCAGAACACGATGATTATCTAGATGTTTTCATGAAGACCGTGAAGGGTGGGCGGTCGGCCATCACAAAGGGGTTGGACTAGAGTCGTGCGTGCCTTCTGCATGGAGGAGGGAACAATATGGGCATTCCGCTTCACCTTGTTCAGCAACCAGAACATATTTCGCCTCTTTCTTTACCGTCTTTAATAGTACAAGTATACAATTGTGGTCATCATTCTTTATTTGGTTCTTATGTAATTCTTGAACATATGTACCTATGAATCGAATAATGCATTGGTTGTTTGAACCTGATGGATATGAATAAAGCTATAGCATACATTGAAATTCCAATCCAAATCCGGTACAATTTGGAAAAGCAGCAATTAAATTACGGTGAAATTACGCTCTCCCGGTTGTTACGGCACACACGGTTGGTAAAGCACAAACGTTTGCGATATGCACCATAATCGGAGACGGTTCACAGAGAGGAAACGTGTGCAAGCATGCACACGGTTGCCGTTTGCAAAGCGTGTGCGATGCCAGACAATATCACAAACAGTGCGGGCAAACTAAACGTTTGTGTTAGTTGCCGTATCATACATGATTCACGACCATGAACTGTTTCTGATGAAGTATGCATAGTAAACATTGCACCACAGAATAGTGTGTGCGATAGTTATCGTGTACGACGATGTTACGACGGTCCGACATTTCGTAATCCTGTTCCACGCTCGTATGACGATTAGCTAATATTCTTAACGGTGAACCGCTTGTGATGGGCCGCGCATCATACACGGTGTATAATAGTGAACCGTTTGTGATGGGCCGCGCATCATAAACGTAGCACCACAGAATACCGATTGCGATGGCAATTCGAGCAGAAACCAGTAGGAGTACTGTAAGGGCCCTATCCCCGATGATTTCTGGGTCGTGTGGGAAGGACCCCCCTATCGCCCACACTCACTTGGCGACGGTTCCAAATGGCGTTGCGGAAAGGGGTTAAAAACCGTTTGTTTAGGACTGACGGGCACCAGTGATATGCTAATCTTATGGTAGGTAATGACACCACATAAGGAAAAGTATAAGTAGAAAATTTTATTAGAGATTGACAAACATAGCATTGGTCAATGATGCAATTCATGAAAGAATTAATAAGGGAAGAGAAGATTCACATATAAATACACATCCTGGAATCTTTTATGATTGTGAGCCCCCATCAAAATATTATATGCCAAAATTGTTGACCTTTGACAAGGAAGACAACATAATGATTTATGTTTGTTCATATTCACATAAAAGTTATATTGTCATAGATCCTTCAACATGTGGTGCTTGCCCCCCATCTTTGCTAGCCAAAAATTCCGCACTAAGGATTGAGTAAGATCCCTCAAGTAAGTTGTCATCGGTGCAATAAGGCAATAAAAATTGCTTCTAAAACTGTGAGATCATTTAGTGTAAGAGAAAATTGAGCGTTGTACGAACTTATGATGGTAAAGAATAAAAGCGCCAAACTTCTTAATAAAGGTTGTCATCACAAGGGGCAATATAACGTGGCGTTCTCTTGCACGAAGGGTTGAGCATACAAACAAATAAGCGCATGGCAACCTCTGCTTTCCTCTGCGAAGGGCCTATCTTTTACTTTTATGTATTTACTTTTATGCAAGAGTCAAACTTTTTCTATCTATTCCTTTTTATTTTTCTCCTTTGGCAAGCATCATGTGGTGAGGAAAGATCTAGGCACATATGTCCAGTTGAATATGGGTAGCATGAGTTATTATTGTTGACATCACCCTTGACGGGAATTCGTTGGGAGGCGAAACTATAAGCCCCTATCTTTCTATGCGTCCGGTTGAAACATTTTTCTCATGTGTATGCGGTTAGTGTTAGCAATCATAGAATACTATGTGATGGTTGAGTACGTGGACTTGCCTAAAGGCTCCGATATGTGACCCTTCCTGAAAAGATGAGGAATTGTAGTTGCAAAGTTGACTGTGAACATAGTTTGTTGGTTTCCAATAGAGTTCATCTTTGTACTTCGATAGTGTGATGAATTGTTACTTATTAATGAGAAGTCTATTATAGAAGTTCTATGATAAAAGTTTTAAGTTAAAGTTTGTTGCTGTTATATTAATTTACATGATGCTTCTATATCGTATTTTGTTTTATTGACACCTCTCGCTCTAAGCATGTGGACATGTTTTTCGATTTCGGTTTTCGCTTGAGGACAAGCGAGGTCTAAGCTTGGGGGAATTGATACGTCCATTTTGCATCATGTTTACCTACTGTTATTTACAATGTTTTTATGCATAAGAATTCTTTTTGGAGTAATTCTAATGCCTTTTCTCTCATAATATGCAAGGTACGCACAAAGAGGGAGAATTCTGACAGCTGGAAATCAAGACCTGAAAAAGCTACGTCAAGCTACCTATTCTGCACAACTCAAAATGAGCTGAAACTTCATGAGGATTTTTTATGGAATAAATAAGAAATTCTGGAGCAAATAACCACCTGAGGGGGCCACCTGGTGAGCACAAGACACCAGGGCGCACCTGACCCCCCAGGCACGCCCTGGTGGGTTGTGCTCAGCCCAGCCCACCTCCGGTGCCCATCTTCTGGTATATAAGTCATTTTGACCTAGAAAAAAATAAGGAGAGGACTTTCGGGATGGAGCGCCGCCGTCTCGAGGCGGAACTTGGGAAGGAGCACCTTTGCCCTCTGGTGGAGTGATTCCGCCGGGGGAACTTCCCTCCCAGAGGGGGAAATCATCGTCATCATCATCACCAACAAATCTCCCATCTTGGTGAGGGAAATCTCCATCAACATCTTCAACAACACCATCTCCTCTCGAACCCTATTTCATCTCTTGTGTTCAATCTTTGTATCGGAACTATAGATTGGTGCTTGTCGGTGACTAGTAGTGTTGATTACATCTTGTAGTTGATTACTATATGGTTTATTTGGTGGAAGATTATATGTTCTTATCCAATATGCTATTTAATACCCCTCTGATCTTGAGCATGTTTACCACTTGTGAGTAGTTACTTTTGTTCTTGAGATCACAGGATAAATCATGTTGCAAGTAATCATGTTAACTTGATATGTGTTCGATATTTTGATAGTGTGTATGTTGTGATTCCCTTAGTGGTGTCATGTGAACGTCGACTACATGACACTTCACCATATTTGGGCCTAAGGGAATGCATTGTGGAGTAGTTATTAGATGATGGGTTGCGAGAGTGCCAGAAGCTTAAACCCTAGTTTATGCACTATTCTGTAAGGGACCGATTGGATCTAAAAGTTTAATGCTATGGTTAGAATCTATTCTTAATAGTTTTCTCATAGTTGCGGATGCTTGCGAGGGGGTTAATCATAAGCAGGAGGTTTGTTCAAGTAAGAACAGCACCTAAGCACCGGTCCACCCACATATCGAATTATCAAAATAGAGAACACGAACCGAATCAACATGATGAAAGTGACTAGATGAAATTCCCGTGTACCCTCAAGAACGCTTTGCTTATTACAACAGACGTTTTGGCTTGTCCTTTGCCTCAAAATGATTGGGCTACCTTGCTGCACTTTTGTTACTATTATCGTTACTTTCTCATTACTAATTATCTTGCTATCAAACTACTTTGTTACTTACAATTTCAGCACTTGCGGATATTACCTTGCTGAAAACCACCTGTCATTTCCTTCTGCTCCTCATTGGGTTCGACACTCTTACTTATCGAAAAGGCTACAATTGATCCCATATACTTGTGGGTCATCACACATCAGCTTAAATTGTCGCGCCGACGGATGGCAGAAAGCTTCTCTCTTGTTGCATAGGATCAAATTTGGCTACGCGAGCGAGGCATTTTGGCACTTGATTTCATTTCATAAACCGATGATTGCTCATATGGTGTCACCTTGCCTCAGTCATGTACATTTAATAATCCTGATACAATGAAAGAGATTTTTGAAATTAGGTGCGGTTGGAGATGCTGATAGATATAAGAATTATTAGAAGATCACAAAACACACGGTTTCTATGGCGTACCCATGTGCGTTTTTTTGCATAATGATCCATAAGTCAGTTACCTGTGCGATGTTTCCTAATGAACCAGGCGTACCATTGACCGAAATAATCAACTACACGTGTACATTTTTTTTGGAGATGGGATCTGCCAATGTTCTCTTTTCTCGCACACGAGTATTTTATGCGCTTCGTCTCTGTTGTGTGTTTCCCCCGCCCAAGTTTCAAGTTGTACAGTGAAATTTTCATTATGCACGCGATTTCAAAATTTATTCCTCCAACCACATCCCCACCCATCAAATTTCCTCAGTATCTCCCCCCTCCCCCCTCTCCCCCTATCGGCAGCTCAAACAGCCGCCACCGCAACCACAAATTCAACCACATCTATGTTTTGCGTGGATCCAGTCAGGTAACCCACCGATCTCTATCATGGCCCCAACCTGATTGCTTAAATGGCACCTGCGAACTATCCTCATGCCTCCAAATCCCCACTGCCCCTACCTCCAGAGCATCACCGCACAAGCCCAACCACATATCACGTGAAGGTCGAGGAGCTGCTGGCGGTCCATGGCGCGATGGCCACTGTGCGTGTTGACCCGGAGGAACACCTCGCCTCTACCGCCGCCGACTTGGTACAGGCTCTGGCCCAGATGGAGTGCCCCAGCGACTACCTCCTAGGACTTAACAGTTATGATCTGACCAGCTCAATCTTACCAATACCACTTGCAATGGCTATGTTTTGTATGGTTGATGTATTAAGCATGTTCGTGCCTTGTTTATCTCAGTACTGCACACTGTGTGATGTTCAAGTATTAACTGTCCAGCTCAATTTCACCAAAATACCAGCAACAAACTTACAATACATGACTCGGGATATCACTAGAGAGGCTGCCCATTTGCTATTTTTGGTGGATGATAACCCTGTTGTACTTAACATGTCTGTCCATGTACTTACGCAGGGTTATAATGGCTGATGCTGTTGTTTGCCGTCGAGGTTAGATGCATCCCATGTCTTACAGCATTTCACATCATTTGTGCAATTGCAGTTTGGCTTTTAACATTTACTTGCTTCTTGTAGGTACACATGTCGGCGGCACTGATACACGCTTTGACCCGAAGGAAGAGCTCACCTCCGCCGCCGCTGACTTTGGACGGGCTATCGCCAAGATGAAGTGCCCCAGCAACTACCTCCCAGGACATACCAAGTATGAACTCACCAGTTCAATCTTACCAATACCAGTTGCAATTAATGGTTGTGTTTTGTACGGTCGATGTATTAAGCATGTTGTAGTAAACATGCCTAACACGTTTTAGCTATTTTCCCTAACTTTTTATAGACATCTGGGCCATTCTCTGCTCCGGCAGCACCTGCCTTGTGATGTTTAACTCTGCCAAATGCATTTTTATTAGTTCCGGTTTCAATGGCTATTAATCATGTTGCAATTAACAGTTGTATCCATTTTTAAACCGTTGTATTTGAATGGCTACAAACTTACAAAACATGACTTAGGATGTTGTTAAGCCTGTTGCGATGAACAGTTGTATCCATTTTTTATTCTGTCCTTTGCTACCGTGCTGCTCTCCACAATGAAGATATACTAGAGATGCTGCCCATTTGCTATTTTTGGTGGATGCTAACCCTGTTGTACTTAACATGCCTTTCCATGTACTTACGCAAGGCCATAACGGGCTATTGTTTGCCGTCGAGGTTAGCTGCATCCCATGTCTTACAGTATTTTACACCATTTGTGCAATTGCAGTTTGGATTTTAACATTTACTTGCTTCTTGTAGGTACACATGTCGGCGGCACTGATCCATGCTTCGACCCGGAGGAAGAGCTCGCCTCCACCACCGCTGACTTTGGGCGGGCTCTGGCCAAGATGAAGTGCCCCAGCAACTACCTCTCAGGACTTACCAAGTATGAACTCACAAGTTCAATCTTACCAATACCAGTTGCAATTAATGGCTATGTTTTGTATGGTCGATGTATTAAGCATGTTGTAGTAAACATGCCTAACACGTTTTAGCTGTTTTCCCTACCTTTTTATAGACAATTGGGCCATTCTCTGCTCTGGCAGCACCTGCCTTGTGATGTTTAACTCTGCCAATTGCATTTTTATCAGTACCAGTTTCAATGGCTATTAAGTCTGTTGCAATTAATAGTTGTATCCATTTTTAAACAGTTGTATTTCAATGTCTACAAACTTACAAAACATGACTTAGGATGTTGTTAAGCCTGTTGCAATTAACAGTTGTATCCATTTTTTAATCCATCCCTTTGCTACCGTGCTACTCTTTCACAATGAAGATATCACTACAGATGCTGCCATTTTATAACCATTTGCTAATTTTTGTGGATGTTAACCAGTTGTAGTTAATATTGGCTTTCCATGTACTTAAACAGGGCTACCATGGGCGATGTTGTTGTTTGCCGTCGAGGTTAGCTGCAACACATGTCTTATACACCATCTGTTCCTAAATATAAGTATTTTTAGAGATTCCAATATAGACTACATAAGGAGCAAAATGAGTGAATCTAGATTCTAATGTAAACTATATCTATAATTCTATATATATATCCGTATGTAGTTCATATTGAAATCTCTAAAAATACTTATACTTAGGAACGCAGGTAGTTGTATTTTACATCATTTGTGCAATCTCACTTTAGCTTCTAACATTTACTGGTTGCTTGTAGGTACATATATGAGCGGTACTGATCCATGCTTCGATCCCTTTTGCATATGGAGCAATGAGATATTCATGAACAAGTGTCAAGTGAGGAAACTAAGAAAGATTGTTAGGCGAAAGAAATGGGTGATGGGAATTAAGCTCTTTATTTACACTTTGTCCAAGACAACGGTGAACTTTAGGATGGTAAGTAATGTGTCGCCTCCCCCCCCCCCCCCCCGCCCACAACAAGTTGCTCTATTAGACCTTGATATCTGATATTTTTCTCTTTTCAGTGGTTTCCGAAGCTATTTACTGATGATTACCTTGCAAACTACATGAACAGAGTGGAGGCAACTAAGGTTAAAGTATATAATTCATGCTACCATGATAATGCTCTAGAAGTCTTCTTCAAGGCGGTGAAGTATGGGCTGGCGATCGTCACAAGGGGTTGGACAAAAGTTGTTCGTGCATATGGCATGCAGGAAGGCACATTATGGGCATTCCGCTTCTTCAACACCACCGGCAGTCAAAATGATTTACACTTGTCTCTTCACCTTTACCGCCTCTAAATATTGTGGCTCATTATAGTTAATTGATGTATAAACCTGTAATTACTGAACATATTGTACTGACAATTTTATTTATGGATTGATTGTTGAACCATTGTGGTGAGAATTTGAATTCCACATTTCATATTTCAAAATTTACAATTCGAATAATAAACTACGGGGAAAAATAAAATTATACATGAGCGAATAAAATAATGTGCACACGGTTAGAAAGAAAACAGCGTGTGCGATGAAAAATAGAGAACAGACGGTTCTTTGACGTGAAACGTTTGCGATGCCCGACGAACGCACACACGGTTTCATCTCATATGCATGTGTAATTCATGGTAATAAGGCAAACGTTTCAAAACAATGTGCGTGTGTGATAGGAATACAAATCGCACACAGTTATGAAAATGGACACGTTGGCGTTAGTAGAGGCACCGCACACATTTTACATTCTTGAACCGTGTGCGATAACGTACCTATCACAAACATATCAGTAGATTAAATGTTGATGTCCACCTTTTTCACACGACTATAGCGGCGTAATCATTTGGGATGTCTCTCTGATCAGAAACATAACGTTGATATGTAACGTGTGGGATTGGGGCGGCTTCTCATACGTTTAATCTATGGCGATCGTTAGTAGACACCCGCCTATCCCCGATGGTTTCTGGTTCATTGTCGGCGTTCTGGGAACGGGGGTCCCCAGACTTGCCTGCCTGCGGCGTGGCTCGAGTGGGGGCCCAACGTGGCCCATCTTCATCAACACAAGGCTCAAGACCCTCGCGAGGGACCAAGCCTCGCGAGGCGGACGACACGGCGCTTCCTCCAGCACGACCTCCTTAGGCTGGCTCGCGAGGAGGCGGAGAGATCAAGGTGGGGTACCTCACGAGGTGCCCATGACGCAAGCCATGACGACCCAGGGGTGCCAGGCGGGCGCCAGACCGCGCAGTGTCCCCCCTTTCCTCTTTGGTGCAAAGGGGGCAAGCGCAGGCGAGAGGATCAAGCAAAGGCACCCATTTTGGTGCAACAAGACCAAGACCAGCTCCACGACAAGGAGGAAGTCACTATGGAGCCCAAGCCGGCGTCATCACCAGAACCTTTGGCAGGGGAAGACCAACTTTAGTCAGGATAAGTGTACCCGATGTTCCCCTTCAAATTGGCCAATTGTTGGCGCCCTTCCCGCTCAATATTTGGGAAGAGGCCCAGGGCCTTTGCCTATAACTAGGACTAGCCACCCCCAGAGTAGAGGCATCTGATTCGGTATCTAGAGCAAGTAGAGAGAGAGGGAAAGAGAAGGGCGATTGAACTCACCCTGGCAGTTCATCCCCTAACCAAGAACTGACCCTCGCGAGGTCATTCTTCCTTGTACTATTCTTCCTCATCAGCCCAAGAGGCAATCCACCCACCACAAACTAGAGTAGGGTATTACACCACAACGGTGGCCCGAATTAGTATAAATCTTGTGTCTCTTGTGTTGTTCTTGCAGTAGTTTAGATCCTTGCGAGACGGAGAGGTAGAGGGCACGATCTCCACGCGCACCCCAGAGTTCGAACCTTAAGGGTCTGCCGGAACCCGAGATCCGACATTTGGCGCACCAGGTAGGGGTGTGCCGGAATTTGCCTTCCCATCGCTCCGTCTCCCGTTACGTCGTCGTCATCATGTCCGGCGACCAGGCGGGCAACCAAGGCCCATGGGCGGCGTAGCCCATCTGCGCGGAGCCTCCCGCTCCGGGCGACCCCGCGCCATAGGCAGCTCGCGGTCCGCAGGGCGCTGCGGGCCGCGGGCGACGCGGGCAAGCTGCTGCGACCCTCACACCGTGACAGGCGCGGTCGGCGGCGAGGGCCTCCAACCACGCCGCGGCTACGACACCGTACACCCGCCGAGAACAGGCAAACTCAAGGGCCGCACTCACGGTAGCACGGGAGTTGTTGCAGTGCAGGCTATTGGAGGGCGGCCGCGACGTGCTGCGGGAGCGGGTCGCCGAGCTCCTGGGCTTCGCCGCTTCGGGGTCTCACACCTTCTGCGTCCAGCTTCCGCCTCAAGTTCAGGGAGGCGCACGAGGGGGCCCCGCGCACCCGCGCGGGCCTCAAGACTACCCCAACACCGGCGAATCCGCCGGCACCAGACCGCGGAGGCGCTACCACCGCCCCCGGCACGTGAAGGAGAGGGGCTTAGTGCAGCCCATGGCGCCAGCGGCCAACCACGCTACCACCCCGCGGTGGACACGACAAGCAACGCTGCATGGCGCATGGAGCACTACAGCGCAGCATTCGGGGTGGCGGCGCCAGAGGAGTACGTGCCCCACATGATGGACCAAGGACATGCTCACGAGGGCGAACAGGGCTCCCTCTTCAGCCCCAGCTGGGAGGACGAGACGCCAGAGGCCGAGCCCCTCCAGGAACCCCGGGACGGCTCCGTCGGTCACACTGGAGGCAACAACTATCGGGTACCATTAATTCCTCAAGAGCAGGCATACGCTAATCATGGGTCACAGGAGATGCAGGTCGCCGCGACAAGCAGCTGCCCCACCCCTGCGGTCTCCTACCCCTCGGGAGGAGGACGCAGGGGGCTGCAGGAAAGGGGCAGAGATCCTACCTCACCACCGCGGCGTTCGGAGCAAGGCGTTCTTAGAAGATAAGCCCTCCGCTGGGGAGGCGCCCGAGGGCCTGCCCCTGGCGGAGGACCCGTGGTCGTCGGGGGAACCGCTGGCGACCACTCTACCCCACCGGCGGTGTCCTGGTTTCTGATCGTCGTTGGTGGCACTAGAGTGTGGCGCAAGGCGGGGCCCTCGTCAGGCGATATGAAGCAAGGCCGGTTCCTGTGAAGAAGGCCCAGTGCCTGTGAAGCTCGTCGCCCCGTGACACTCTCACGTAATAATGAGTGGGGCTGTACACGCCCCGGAGTCTCAGGGGTGCCGGCCTCAGGCCCTGGGGCTCCCTCCCACGCCCAGTGGACAGCACTTAGCTCCGCGTTGGTGAGAAGACGTCGAAGACTAGACTAGGTGCCGGACGCGGCCTTTTGTTTGCTTTCATTGCCTTCTTCCTTTGGTTGTAACCTTTTTCCCCGCTGGATTCAAGTTGAATTCGAATCTGAGCTTTGCGTGCGTTCGGGGAAGGGGTGCTTGGTCTTGTTTGAATCGTTTCCCGCGTTCTGGTCACCATCTCATCACAGCTGCCTCCCCTCGCGAGCCCCTCGCGAGCCGGGTCAGGCCTAGCTTAAGCACGGCCCAGATTGCCACTGCCGCTCCCTCGCGAGGTGACCATTGGTGCCTGCGGAGATCGTTTTCTCATGAAGGCCCAAAGCCTGTGAAGAAGGAGAATGCCTGTGAAGCCATCCCTCTCGGGAGAAGGCCCGGAGCCTGTGAAGAAGGTGAACGCCTGTGAAGCCGTCCCTCTCGGGAGAAAGCCTGGAGCCTGTGAAGAAGGCGAACGCCTATGAAGACATCCCTCTCGGGAGAAGGCCCAGAGCCTGTGAAGAAGGCGAACGCCCGTGAAGACATCCCTCTCGGGAGAAGGCCCAGAGCCTGTGAAGAAGGCGAACGCCTGTGAAGACGTCTCGCTCGAGAAAGGACACGGAGCCTGCAAAGACGGCCCAAGCCTGCGGGGTTTCCTGTCGGCAACGACCCCGCCTCCCGAGGTTTCAACTACCCAGCGCCCGGGACGTGACGCCCTCCGGAAGGCAGCTCCGGAGCCAGCAAGGAACAAGGGCGAACCAGCCTACCGTTGGACGCTCCTACGATTTAATCACTGCAGATACATTAGATACAAGTTCATACATGAGGGGCTTCCCCTCCCAAAATGCTCTCACAATCGTCGGGCCAAACGCCTGAGTTCTATCTATGCAGGGTAAAAAGACGAGGATAGTACATGGTTAATCTGACAAATCCCCCAATGCGTCCTCAGAGGCGCCTCCCGAGCTGTCGCTAGCGTCGCTGAACTCACCTTCGTTGTTTGCGCCCCCATCAGCGGCATTGGGGTCTTCCACCACGCCACCTTCGTCGACGCCCACGACCACGCCGTCGTCATCTAAAGTGAAGGCCCGGACGAGAGCATCTACGTTGCTCTCCACCCATTCAGCCAGGTCGCCTTGAACAGCTTGGGGAACTGGGGCGATGGCGGCGTCGAAGTCGAAGTGGGGATCCATGTTTCGAAGATGGCTGAAGACGCGGGAGAAGGCGCGCCCGAGCAGGGCGCGGCTCCTCTCCTCCACCAACCTATCGGCTCTGGCCGACCGTCCCTCCAGCTGTGTCACCATGGTGGTGAAGAACTGCAGGTTGCCGGCGTAGTTGATCGTGTGCGGCTTGCCCACGGCAGCCTCACAGATGTTGCCCAGGGCAATGTTGGCCCTATCCCGGATCTTGGTAAGCATGGGGTCGTGCTGGTGCTCCAGGACTTGCCGCTGGCGTATCTCGTCGGCATTCTGACGCTCGACGGCCACGGCCTCTTCCACACGCTGGCGTAGGCGGAGCACCTCGGCCTAGGAGGAGGACAGCTCTTTCTGCGCTGCCTCAAGGGCGACCCGAGAGGCGTCCGCTCGTCGCATCGCCTCATCCTGCTGGACCCTCAAGGCGGCCGTTCTACCTTCAGCTTCGACTCGGATCATCCCCAGCTTCCCCTCGAACTCGCGCTCGAGGCCTTGGCATGTTGTCGCCACCCGACGGCAGACCTCCTCCAGGACACGCGTCTCCCGCACGGCGACATCGTTTTCCGCCTGCGTCACCAGGCGCTCCCTCGTCTCCAGCTGCTCGAGCTCGCGGGCGCATTCAGCGGCCTCCAGCTCCAACGCTTCCTCGCGCTTCCGAAGCTCAGCCGGGTCGCCAGAAGCCACCTCCATCGATGCAAGGGCTGCCTCGCGCAGCTCCGCTTGCTCCTCCAACGAGCGACACCAGGCCAAGAGCTCCCGAGCCTGTTCTTCTGCTGCTCCTCGCCGTCGGTCTGCTCCTCGGGCCTCCTCAACGTCCTGAGACCGAGCCGCCAGAGAAGCCTCCAGCGACACCTTCGCCTCTTCGTTGTCAAGGACGCGCTGACGACGTGCGAGGGCAGCGGCTGCCTCCAGCTCGCGCCGCTCGACGGCCAAGCGCAAGCCCTCAGCTTCCAGGCGCGCGTCTTCCTTAGCGAGCTCCTGCCAAAGCTGGTCTACGGCGCCACTCGCCCTCCGAAGGAATTCATGACGACGGGCACGACGCTCCCGAGCACGCTCAAGCACGTCTGCCGCGCCGTCATCCGCCCCAAGCAGGCGTCGAGAACCTCGGATCATCGCTCCGGCCCCGGGCAGGGGGCTGGGGGTTGGCGCCTTCCCAACGGATGGCCGCACCGCATCAGAAGCCCGACTTGAGTCCAACCAGACCTCAGGAGAAGGGCCCCGGAGGTGCCTTAGCCGGTCGCAGCCCGCGACCAAACGGGGAGCCCACGGTAGGCTGCTTCTGTCGAGGGAAGGCCCGCGGAAGGAGATCGCAGGGGCGGGAGAGTCGCCGCATGCTACGCGGCGGTCGGCGCCGTCACCTGCCCAAATCACAAGGGTAGTGCCGCTCGAGACACCCAGGGGTGGTGGAGGAGACGGAGTCAAGGAGGGCGTCGTCCCGACGACTTCATCGAGCTCAGTAGGCAGAGGCGTGCAGGGCAAGGATCAGCGGATGCGGCAAGCAAGATAAGGAACAGAAAAGGAGAAGACTTACTCATCGACAGCAAAGTACTTCCGGCGCTTCAGCAAGCAGCAGGGGAAGTCATCGCCCAAGGCCTCCCTTTTTCTCCGGAGGGCCTCAAAGTCCACACGGAAACGGCCCAGGAGAGATGCACAGGAACCAGCCTGCGAAGAGGACGGAGCGCCAAGGCCACTTGCGTCAAGGGCGCATGCCTGGAACGCACGGGCAGTTGCCTCGTCAGAGATCCCGGCAAGGGGCTCAGGAGCCTCGGCCTCAAACACCGGAGGCGGCGACGCCTCACCCGTGGCCTCGGGAGCGCGGACCTCGTGAGCTGCCCCGTCAAGAGCATCTCCAGGTGCGGTCGCATCGTCCGCGGCTCCCTCGACCCCTGCTGTCTCCTGCCTCCCTGCGCCACCACTCGAGGAGGATTCACCCAGGCCGACCGGAAGGGAAATCACCACCACAGGGTTCTCGCGAGGCCCCTGGAGGCCGACAGGGCGTAGCCCCCACTCGTCGAAAGGGGGCATCTGCTTCACGAAGTCATCCCTATTGTGGCAGAGGTACAGCAAGGCTCCCCCTGCCGGACACCCCCGGGGTTGGGATCGCCTGTCAGGACCAAGAGCACCCTCCTCAGCACCTCGGGCGTCAGGTCTTCTCCCTGAAGCCTCATGCGGTCGCCATGCCCGCTGAAGGCCCACATTCTACGAGAATGGCGTTGGAGAGGGGCAATGCGGCGCAATAGGAACTCCTTCACCACTTTGGGCGTCGTTACGCCAAGCTTCTTCAAGGACATGAAGCGATGCCAGACGAAGGCGAGCCGGGGACTTACGAGTGTCTCCTGGCCCCAGCCTGAATTAGGCACAGCAGGCGATGTCGGCTTCACGAGCCGGGGGCTGGGCACCCCGACATCAATGTACAACCACCGCTCGCGGAACTCGGCTGAAGGCGGAGGGAGGTTGAAGTCGATACCAGAGGCTGCGGTCTCGGACGAAGCCACGAAGCTCACGCATGCCGAGCATTGCGTGGGGTCGACAAGATGCAAGGAGAAGAAGTGGCGCAGCAGGGCAACAGAAGGAGGGATGCCCATCATCGCCTCACAAACAAATGCGAAGACTGAAAGAAGAGTAATGGACTCAGGACCCATATGCATCATGTAGATCTGATAATGATCAAGAACGGCGTTGAAGAAATCGGAGAAGGGAGGCACCAGACCCGCCCACAAGGCGTCGGCAAAATAATGGACCTCGGTGATTATCCTATCAGTGGGGAGGTGACACGTAGGCCACGCCGTCGTCCTCCCGCACTCGTTGAAGGCGGTGGCCAGAGCCGGATTAAGCTTGCCCAGGCACTCCAGGTTGAGTATGATTGAGCGGCCAACAGCAGGCGCCACCAGCGGCAGCGGGCGAGATGGAGCCGCAGGCTTCTTCCCCTTCTCTTTCCTTGGAGCCATGGTGGCGGGCGGAAGACAGGAGATGCGAGATGGGATCGGAAGCGAGGATCAGAGTTCGGAGGGAGGAAGAGCAGGAGATGGTCAAGCAACAGGGAAAAGGGCGGCTGTGTACAACTGCGGGGCAACCTAGCGCGGCGCAGAATAAGGGAGCATGGGGAAGTGGAGACACCCACGTCCAATCAACCGCCACGCGGCGCCCGAGGCCGCAGGCTGTTAGGGCCCGTGGCGCTTCGCCCTTGCCCTTTCGCCCCTCGGCACGGCCAAGTCCATGCGCGCCTTGGGCCCGGGGGCTACTGTCGGCATTCTGGGAACGGGGGTCCCCAGACTTGCCTGCCTGCGGCCTGCGACGTGGCTCGAGTGGGGGCCCAATGTGGCCCATCTTCATCAACACAAGGCTCAAGACCCTCGCGAGGGACCAAGCCTCGCGAGGCGGACGACACGGCGCTTCCTCCAGCACGACCTCCTTAGGCTGGCTCGCGAGGAGGCAGAGAGATCAAGGTGGGGTACCTCACGAGGTGCCCATGACGACCCAGGGGTGCCAAGCGGGTGCCAGCCCGCGCAGTGTCCCCCCTTTCCTCTTTGGTGCAAAGGGGGCAAGCGCAGGCGAGAGGATCAAGCAAAGGCACCCATTTCGGTGCAACAAGACCAAGACCAGCTCCACGACAAGGAGGAAGTCACTGTGGAGCCCAAGCCGGCGTCATCACCAGAACCTTTGGTAGGGGAAGACCAACTTTAGTCAGGATAAGTGTACCCGATGTTCCCCTTCAAATTGGCCAATTGTTGGCGCCCTTCCCGCTCAATATTTGGGAAGAGGCCCAGGGCCTTTGCCTATAAATAGGACTAGCCACCCCCAGGGTAGAGGCATCTGATTCGGTATCTAGAGCAAGTAGAGAGAGAGGGAAAGAGAAGGGCGATTGAACTCACCCTGGCAGTTCATCCCCTAACCAAGAACTGACCCTCGCGAGGTCATTCTTCCTTGTACTGTTCTTCCTCATCAGCCCAAGAGGCAATCCACCCACCACAAACTAGAGTAGGGTATTACACCACAACGGTGGCCCGAACTAGTATAAATCTTGTGTCTCTTGTGTTGTTCTTGCAGTAGTTTAGATCCTTGCGAGACGGAGAGGTAGAGGGCACGATCTCCGCGCGCACCCCAGAGTTCGAACCTTAAGGGTCTGCTGGAACCCGAGATCCGACAGTCATGTGGGAAGACCCCCCCTATCGCAGTCACTCACTAGGCGATGGCTCCAAATGCCGTCGCGGAAAGGGGTTAAAAACCGTTTGTATAGCACGATACGGTACCAGTGGGTGTGCATCAACTTGCTTGCTCATGAAGACCTAGGGCATTTGAGGAAGCCCATCGTTGGAATATACAAGCCAAGTTCTATAACAAAAAATTCCCACTAGTAGTATATGAAAGTGACAAAATAGGAGACTCCCTATCATGAAGAACATGGTGCTACTTTGAAGCACAAGTGTGGAAAAGGATAGTAACATTGTCCCTTCTCTCTTGTTCTCTCATTTTTTCCTTTTTCTATAGACTCCTTTCTCTTTTTTGGTGACTCTTTTCTCTTCTTCTTTTTTATTTTGGGCACTTTGGCCTCTTTTATTTGGGCTCTTTTGGCCTCTTTTATTTATAACCTCACATGGGACAATGTTCTAATAATGATGACCATCACACTTTTATTTACTTACAACTCAAAATTGCAACTCAAGGTAAACTCAAACTCATAATGACGAAACGGTGGAGTTACATGGCAATATATCTTGGAATGGCTATGAAAATTCCATAATAGGTAGGTATGGTGGCTGTTTTGAGGAAGGGTATAAGGTGGCTATTTTGTGTGCATCCAACTTGCTTGCTCATGAAGACCTAGGGAATTTGAGGAAGCCCCTCGTTGGAATATACAAGCCAAGTTCTATGATGGAAAATTCCCACTAGTATATGAAAGTGACAACACAGGAGACTCTCTATTATGAAGATCATGGTGCTACTTTGAAGCACATGTGTGGTAAAAGGATAGTAGCATTGCACCTTCTCTCTTTTTCTCTCATTTTTTTGTTTTCTCCTTTTGGGGGGGGGGGATCTCTTTTTTTGGCCTCTTTTTTTTCATCCGAAGTCTCAACCCGACTTGTGGGGGAATCATAGTCTCCATCGTCCTTTCCTCACTAGGACAACGCTCTAATAATGATGATCATCACACTTTTATTTACTTACAACACAAGAATTACAAATCAATACTTAGAACAAACTATGACTCTATATGAATGCCTCCTGCGGTGTACCGGGATGTGCAATGACTCAAGAGTGACATGTATGAAAGAATTATGAAAGGTGACTTTGCCACAAATACGATGTCAACTACATGATCATGCAAAGCAATATGACAATGATGAAGCGTGTCATAATAAACGGAACGATGGAAAGTTGCATGGCAATATATCTCGGAATGGCTATGGAAATGCCATAATAGGTAGGTATGGTGGTTGTCATGAGGAAGGTATATGGTGGGTGTATGGTACCGGCGAAAGTTGTGCGGCACAAGAGAGGCTAACAATGGTGGAAGGGTGAGAGTGCGTATAATCCATGGACTCATCATTAGTCATAAAGAACTCACATACTTATTACAAAAAATCTATTAGCCCTCGAAGCAAAGTACTACTACGCATGCTCCTAGGGGAGAGGTTGGTAGGAGTTAATGTAGGACCTTGAAGTATGTCTAGAGGGGGGGGTGATTAGACTACTTGACCAATAAAAACTTAACCTTTTCCCAATTTTAGAGTTTGGCAGATTTTAGCTACTTTAGGACAAGTCAAGCAATCATCACACAATTGAAGCAAGCATGCAAAGAGTATATAGGCAGCGGAAAGTAAAGGATGCAACTTGCAAGAATGCAAAGGGAAGGGTTTGGAGAATTCAAACGCAATTGGAGACACGGATGTTTTTGGCGTGGTTCGGATAGGTGGTGCTATCCTACATCCACATTGATGGAGACTTCAACCCACGAAGGGTAACGGTTGCGCGAGTCCATGGAGGGCTCCACCCACGAAGGGTCCAAGAAGAAGCAACCTTGTCTATCCCACCATGGTCGTCGCCCATGAAGGACTTGCCTCACTAGCGGTAGATCTTCATGAAGTAGGCGATCTCCTTGCCCTTACAAACTCCTTGGTTCAACTCCACAATCTTGTCGGAGGCTCCCAAGTGACACCTAGCCAATCTAGGAGACACCACTCTCCAAGAAGTAACAAATGGTGTGTTGATGATGAACTCCTTGCTCTTGTGCTTCAAATGATAGTCTCCCCAACACTCAACTCTCTCTCATAGGATTTGGATGTGGTGGAAAGAAGATTTGAGTGGAAAGCAACTTGGGGAAGGCTAGAGATCAAGATTCATATGGTAGGAATGGAATATCTTGAGCTCAACACAAGGGTAGGTGGTTCTCTCTCAGAACATGTGAGTTGGAGTGTAGATCTATTCTGATGGCTCTCTCCATGAATGAAGAGGAGGTGGAGGGGTATATATAGCCTCCACACAAAATCTAACCGTTACACACAATTTACCAATCTCGGTGGGACCGAATCAACAAACTCGGTCGGACCGATTTAGTAAACCTAGAGACCGTTAGTGATTTTCGGTGGGACTGACATGAAACTCGGTAGGACCGATATGGTTAGGGTTAGGGCATAACGTAATCTCGGTGCGACCGATTACACAAACTCGGTGAGACCGATTTGGTAATAAGCTAACCAGAGAGTTGGTCAGGTAAACTCGATGGGACCGATTTGCTCTTTCGGTGAGACCGAAATGTTACAAAAAGGAAACAGAGAGTTTACATTGCAATCTCGGTGGGACCGATCCGCTCTTTCAGTGAGACCGAAAAGTTACGAAAAGGAAACAAAGAGACTACAATCCCATCTCGGTGAGATCGAGATCCCTATCGGTAGAACCGATTTGCTTAGGGTTTGGCAGTGGCTATGACATGTGAAACTCGGTGGCGCCGGATTGAAAGAACCGGTAGGTCCGAGTTTGGCTTTGGGTTTAGGTCAAGTGTGGATATGGTAAAGTAGCTGAGGGTTTTGGAGCATTTCACTAAGCACATGAAGCAAGAGGCTCATTAAGCAACACCTCATCCCTCCTTGATAGTATTGGCTTTTCCTAAAGACTCAATGTGATCTTGGATCACTAAAATATAAAATGAAGAGTCTTGAGCTTTTGAGCTTGAGCCAATCCTTTGTCCTTAGCATTTTGAGGGATCCACTTTCATCATCCATGCCATGCCAATCATTGAGCTTTCATGAAATAATCATCTTGGAATAGCATTAGCTGAATGAGCTATATGTTGTTATGAATTACAAAAACCACCTAGGGATAGTTGCACTTTCAATCTCCCCCTTTTTGGTAATTGATGACAACATATAGATCAAAGCTTCGATAAAGGATAATAAGATTTTACAACATCATCGCTTTGAGAGGTATGTGAAAAGCAAGAGCTCCCCCTAAGTTTGTGCATATTTTAAAAATTGCTTTGGACTGCAAATGCACAAAGAGTTAGAATCATAGGTTACTTTTCCATGTCACATACATCTTGGTGGAGCGCTCAAAGTGATAAGAATTGAATACATGCACTCATCACCAAGAAAAGTGAATGATCACATAAGATAGATAGGATAATGTCAACCATGCATAAGTGTAGCTTATGATCAAACACATGATCATCAATGTCTCACAAGCATATCATAGTATCTCAACCAAAAGCAAACAAAGTTTGAAAAACCACCAAATAAAGCAAGAGAGAATAAAGGCAACACTCTCTCTCTCGAAGCCTATGATCTATACATTTTTCTCCCCCTTTGGCAACAAGTTACCAAAAAGTTCCTAGAAAATGCATAGTGCTAGATCGACTCTCAGGCTTGATCTTCTGGTGGTGGTGGAGTCTGGATCAGTCCAAGGACGAAGGCTTCTGTAGAAGTGGTTGGAGCTGGAGCTGAGGTGAATGCTGGAGATGGTTGGGCTGGTGTTGTAGCTGGAGCTGAGGTGGTGGCTCTGGTGTTAGGAACTGGCACTGCAGTTGACCTCTGAGCTCGTGACACTCTGGCAAATGCATCAGTTCTAGTCTTCCCCTTCCTCTCCTGCATGTCCTCTTGAAGTTGCTCCACTGCAGACTGAATCTCTGTTACTTTTACATCCAAGTCATAGAACTTTTATTCCACGATTCTCTCTAAGCTCTCCTAATTCTGAGTGAGGGTGGCCAGTCCTTTCTCAATCCTCAGTGTAGATGCAATCAAGTAACTAAGCTGCTCCTGCTTGGTTTTCAAGAAATACTCAGATGCCTCTTCTTGAGTTGGCATCTTGGCAGCTTTCTCTTTCCTTGCCTTCTCCTTCTTTGCTTGAGCTTGAGCTGATGATGGTTCATTCTCATTCATCACAACTTGATTGTCCTCAAAATCTGGATGAATAGGCAAGTGTTCCTTGTCCAACAAGTATGTGTCTGTGCCCACTTTTGAGTTAATCAACTCTTGGATCTGAGGGGCATAACCACAGCTCCTCTTCTGATCTGCTGCAGTCCTCTTGATAGTCTCTACTATGAGGTTCATGACCTTGAATTTCTGAGGCACATCAAATATATGTAGCAAGTTAATGGCGTGACCTCTGATCATTCTGTGATCTCCAGACTTGGGCAAGAGTGTGTGCCTAAGGATCCAGTTGATCGTAGGCAGTCCTGACAACAAGTGTTTTACGGACCCAAGCTGGTGAGTGTCAAGATCATCTACTGGAATCTCCTTGCACATATTTGCCATTGAGTTATGATCCATCTTTTTCTTGGCATAGACATCCAAGTCATCTTCATTTTCCTCTGGGGCATTGATCAACTTTGCCCATTCCTCAACAGTTGATTGGTACCTTGTACCTTCAGACATCCATGTTATCCTTCCATCTGGGTAGAAGTGTGCTGTGGAGTAGAATTGCATAATGAGCTCCTCGTTCCACTTTGTGAGCTTCTGCCCAACAAAGTCAGCAACTCCACAAGCACTGAAGCTGTCTTGCACTCCAGGATAGTGCTGCTCATTCTCCTTGATGTAGGTCCCGTCAACCCTGTCGGCGTTTTGGGAACGGGGGTCCCCAGACTTGCCTGCCTGCGGCCTGCGGCGTGGCTCGAGTGGGGGCCCAATGTGGCCCATCTTCATCAACACAAGGCTCAAGACCCTCGCGAGGGGCCAAGCCTCGCGAGGCGGACGACACGGCGCTTCCTCAAGCACGACCTCCTTAGGCTGGCTCGCGAGGAGGCAGAGAGATCAAGGTGGGGTACCTCACGAGGTGACCATGACGCAAGCCATGACGACCAAGGGTGCCAGGCGGGCGCCAGCCCGCGCAGTGTCCTCCCTTTCCTCTTTGGTGCAAAGGGGGCAAGCGCAGGCAAGGGGATCAAGCAAAGGCACCCATTTCAGTGCAACGAGACCAAGACCAACTCCACGACAAGGAGTAAGTCACTGTGGAGCCCAAGATGGCATCATCACCAGAGCCTTTGGCAGGCGAAGACCAACTTTAGTCAGGATAAGTGTACCAGATGTTCCCCTTCAAATTGGCCAATTGTTGGCGCCCTTCCCACTCAATATTTGGGAAGAGGCCCAGGGCCTTTGCCTATAAATAGGACTAGCCACCCCCAGAGTAGAGGCAACTAAACCGAGCCCAATCTGATTCGGTATCTAGAACCTGAGGTAGAATCCCGCATTCAGAGAGAGAAAGAGAAGGGCGATCGAACTCCCCCTAGCAGTTCATCCCCTAACCAATAACAGACCCTCGCGAGGTCGTTCTCCCATGTACTGTTCTTCCTCATCAGCCCAAGAAGCAATCCACCACACCACACTAGAGTAGGGTATTACACCACAATGGTGGCCCGAACCAGTATACACCATGTGTCTCTTTTGTTGTTCCTGCAGTAGTTTAGATCCTTACGAGACGGAGAGGTAGAGGGCACGATCTCCGCGTGCACCCCAGAGTTCGAACCTTAAGGGTCTACCGGAACCCATGATCCGACATTTGGCGCGCCGGGTAGGGGTGCGCCGGAATCAGTCTTCCACCGCTTCGCTCTCCTCCGACCACCGCATCCATGTCTGACGCTCGTCGGGCCCGCGCCGAGCGCCGGGCCGCCATCGCTTCCCGCGCCATCCAGACGGCCCCTGTCGGTGGGCGTCCTCGTCGTTCCCCGTCGCCCGCCGTCAACGCCGCCACCGGACCGGTGGGGAACGAGCAGCAAGCGTCCTCTCAGCACCTGTCCGTGCGGCGGGATGGCCGCACCGCCACTCCGTCGCTCACCCCAGCGGGTTCTTCATCGCACGCGCTGCGCGCGCCCTTGGAGGCTCGAGCTGCGTTCCTCGCGGCGAACGAGCTCCTGTGCTACCGCCCCGTCTACGACGTCTACGAGGAGTGGCTCGACCACGTCGCCGAGCTCGTCCACACCGCAGGGGGCTCTCCCGCGCCTTCCGCACCACTGGAAGCCCCGGGGGTGTTCCAGCCGCCACCTTTCCAAGAAGATGCCATGGCCCCAAGGCGCGCAGCTCCTGGGCGGAACCCGCTCCGTCATGCGCCGGCCCAGCAGGAACGGAGCTGCCAAGAAGTCCCGCGACCGAAAGAGGCCGCGCGGGCGCTCCCGGCCCCGACTCGCCGAGACCCTGCTCCAGCTCTGGCACGCCAAGACCCCGCGCTGCTCCCAGCTGCGGCGCAAGGGGACCCGCAAGGCCAAGATCTCCCTCAACCAAATCCTCCCGCGGCCACCGCTGGCTGTCGCGCCTACACCCCCGAGCTGCGTAGCGTCGCATGGCCCGGCAAGTTCAAGCCGGACCTGCCTCCTCGCTACGACGGCACAACTGATCCCACGGAGTTCCTCCAGCTCTACGAGCTGGGAATCGAAGCTGCCAGCGGGGACGAGAAGGTCATGGAAAACTGGTTCCCCATGGCACTGAAGGAAGGTGCTCGCACTTGGCTCCTGAACCTGGCCCCAGGCATGATCTCCTCCTGGGACCAGATGTGTACTCGCTTCATCGCCAACTTCCAAGGTACCCGCGACCGGCCTCCCGTCGTGAGCGACATGCACCGCATCAAGCAGCAACCTGGAGAGACCCTGCAGAAGTACATCCAGCGCTTCAACAGTGCGCGCCTCAAGATCCCCAGGGTGTCTGAAGAAGCCATCATTTCGGCCTTCTCCGATGGCGTGCGCGACGTCAAGATGAAGGAGGAGCTGGCGATGCATGAGGACCTCTGCAACTCCCTGGAGCTGTTCAACCTGGCGACCAAGTGCGCCAGAGCTGAGGAGGGACGCCTCTCCCTCCTCGAGCTGCCTGCCGCAGACCCAGAAGAGAAGAAGCCCAAGGCCAAGGACGTGAAGCGCAAGGGGGCTGCCGTGCTCGTGGCAGAACCGGACACCAAGCGGGGCAAGGATCTTCCTGAATCCTCCAGGGGCAGCCGGTACTATGTGTACCACGACCTCCACACCCATAACACCAATGAATGCCAAGAACTCCGCGCCGTGCGAGAAGGAAGAGTCGGCCGACGCCCTGACCATGCTGACTGGGGCAATGGCCGAGGAGGAGGAAGGAACCCGGGACGCTGGGAAGACCGCGGCCCACGTCCAGGCTGGCGTGACGAACCTCGTGAGGACCGCTAGCGCGACCCGCCTCGCCAGGGGGACTGGAGGGATCAGCCTCGTGAGGATCGCCCTCATGGCAACCCAGGCCTGCCGCCGTTGCCGCCTCAGCCGAGAAGGAATGAAGACCGCCACCAAGACGAGGGGGCTGGGGGCTTCCAAGAGCCTCGCGCCATCGCCTGCATCCTGGGCGGAGCTCAAGCCCCAGCCTCTCAACGTATCTTCTAGCAGTTTGCTCGCGAAGTGAATGCAGTCCTCCCCAAGCTTGAAGCAACGCGTCCCCTCAGGTGGTCGGCCTGCACCATCACATTCAGCTCAGCAGACAGCTCAAGTGCGCAGCCACAGCCGGAGTCCTCCCAATGCTTTGTTTCCCAGTCATCAGCAACGTTCTAGTCACCAGGACCCTCATCGACGGAGGGGCAGGGCTCAATGTCTTGTCCGTGGAAACGTTCAACAGCCTCCAAGTGCCCTATGACCAACTTCAGCCAACCAAGCCCTTCTCCGGAGTCACTGGCGGTTCCACAGTCCCGATCGGGCAGGTCCGCCTCCTAGTCACCTTCAGCACCTACGACAACTACCGCACCGAGCTCATCGACTTTGACGTCGCCCACATCCGCCTGCCGTACAACGCCATCCTCGGGTACCCGGCGCTGGCCAAGTTCATGGCCGTGACTCACCATGGCTACAACGTCCTCAAGATGCCAGGAAGCGGCGGCATCATCACGGTGCCATGTCAAGAGAAGGATGCAGTGTGTGCTCTGGAGCGAGCCTTCCAGGCCGCGTCACTAGAAGACCCAGATCGCGGAAGCAGGAGGCTTCCTGAGACCACCCCCAAGAAGAAGAAGACAACGTCAGGCTCAGACCCTCAGGAGGCAGGCCCTTCAAGGCCCGCGTCTGTCCAGGGGGACCCTCCTTCAATCGCATAGGGAAGCGCGCCCGGCGCCCTCCTCAGGCAGGGCTCGGGGGCTCTCACCTGGAGGGCCACCGACCTCGCCAAGGTCACGAGGGAGGCGCTGGGGCACCATGTGGAGGCGTGTTTCAAAGCACGCTTCCCTCGGAAGGAAGCCAGGGGAGGAAGGTCAGACCAGCAGGAGTTTGTTAGCAAGACCATTCAAGAACTACAGGAGTCGAGGATCATGAGAGGTTGTCGTCGCCCACCAGCTGTGGCTCCCCATCTAGGCGAGGATGGTGGGTTGCGCGTCTGCGTCGACGTACCAGGGCTCAATCAGATCGCCACGACGGAGCGCCTCTGGCCCTCACAAGTGGGGCGCTGCGAAGGACCACCCCACAGCTATGTTCGCATGCCTTATGGCCTGCCGAGAGTGGCTGCGGCGTACCAGCGCATCATGAGGAGCATCTTGGAGGCGCAAGAAGGCAGGCGTTCCGCAACCCTGGCGGAGATGGAGGCTGCTCACGAGGAGCCACCAGTGCCTCCGGAGCCTCCCGAGGCCCCCGGGCCTGGGGGCTCGTGAGGATCAACTTCCGCGGCCCACCGAGTCTGCTGCACCAACGCCACTGCACCGACGACGTCTTCAGGTGACATCTTTCAAGTTTCATTCTCAGCTCGGAGCGCCCTCCCAGGGTTGCGTCATTCCCAGACCGCGTGGGTCTGTCCCTGCGGCATGTATCCCTTTTTATCTTCTCAGTCGCTAGATTGCTTTGCTAGGGGTGCCCCTCGGGCTGCATCATCCCCAGGCCACTCGGGCTAGGCCCAGCGGCATGTATCCCTTCCGCGCTTATTTCCAATTATGCACCATTACTCGAGGCCGTCCGCGGCACCTCTTCTTCTTCATGTCGACCACTTGCGCGTTAAAGGGTGGGTGCCTGAGCATCGCGACTCAGGGCTCTTACTGGCTCTCCAGCCCTCACCCTCTGGCCTTGTCCACGACATCGCGACCTGGCATACCAGCGACGACTGAGACAAGCTCGAGGGCCGGGACCCGAGGACGTAGAGTGCCGGCATCTAACCAGATTTTGCAGGGACACATCTCAAGATACGGCCCAGTGCCAGGCGCAACCCGCCTAGAGGTAGGGCTTCGTGAGTCCCGCGCTGGCTCACGGGTGCCCAGATACACCTCACCTAGCTCTACCATGCCAGCCACGTGTCAGGGCGGGGCTGTACATGCCCCGGGGGCTCCTCCCGGAGGGGAGCCCCCTCCCACGTACCAGTGGAAGCACCATCCTCCGCGCTGGCTGACGACACTGCCGAGGAGCAGCTATGCCCGTACACATACAGAAGCGCTATGCTCCGCGCTGGTGATAAACAACTGAGGGTGGCCTCCGGGCCGCGTTAACCTCAGGAAGCCCCGAGCTCAGTGGCCGGCCTCATCGCAACGCCTCCCCCCGGGAGCGCCGTGCGAGGGGGCTGGGCACGGGGGCTACGACTGGGTCACGCCCAGCCGTACGCCCCAGCCAGGCCCCTCAGGCCTGGTTCGTCGCGCGTCTCTCCCTGAGCGGAGCCAAGGTATGAAGGCCGTTTGCGCGTCAAGGGGGACTCCTTAGCATCGCGACTCGGGAGCCTAACTGGCCCCGTAGCCCCTCACTCCTTAGTTCCGAAAGGCTATGCTGGGTGAGGTACACGCGGGGTCGGGCTCTGCAGACGTAGAACGGTAGCCCCGCCTGCATTTCATCTCGCCACCTGCTGTTCGCGCGTCAAGGGGGACTCCTGAGCATCGCGACTCAGGAGCCTAACTGGCCCCGTAGCCCCTCACTCCTTAGTTCCGAAAGGCTATGCTGGGTGAGGTACGCGCGGGGTCGGGCTCTGCGGACGTAGAACGGAGACGCACCTACATCGCGCTTCCCTACTTGTTGCTCGTGCGCTAAGGGGGACTCCTGAGCATCGCGACTCAGGAGCCTAACTTGTCACGTGGCCCCTCATTCCTTTGGTCTCGTCCTGGTTTCCGGTCGGGGCTGATGCGGGGTGAGGCATGCGCGTGGCCGGGCTCTGCCGGCGTAGAGCATAAGCAAGTAGGGAAGAGGAACATAAAATTCAAGGAACTTAAAAACGAATATTACAACCCATAATGTCGCCTTGAT
This sequence comes from Aegilops umbellulata, assembly GCA_032464435.1. Lineage (NCBI taxonomy): Eukaryota > Viridiplantae > Streptophyta > Magnoliopsida > Poales > Poaceae > Aegilops > Aegilops umbellulata. The sequence goes on from CP136054.1 coordinate 383,557,030, forward strand.
TCCAAACGCAAATTTAAATGCCTCCTCGAGGCGCCGTGCATGTGCAGGAATCGAAAGAAGAACAGGAACGATAGCGGAGTCACTTGTCGGCAGCGGAGTCGCGTGGAGTGGCTTCACCTTGCGGGGTAGTAGAGCCGGCAGCGCCTCGCTTCGGCTTGGTGCTGAAGGCCCGGAACTTCCCCAGCAGCGCATCCGCGCGCCCCTTCACGACCACGACAGCAGCAGCGGCGCCCTCGCCGCTCACCGGCTCCAGCAGGCTGTCAAGGTCGGCGCTGGGGTCGCGAAGGTAGACATGGGCGAAGACCCGCGTCAGCGCGGTGGAAGACAGGACGCACGCCTCGGCTTCGACCGTGGGGACGAGTCCGAGGGCGACATCTCCAAGAGCCTTCACCAAGAAGGGAAGCAGTTTGGCAGGGCCGTCCCCGTCGCCAGCCAGCGGGCAATCCAGGCCACTCTCGTAAAGCATCTTCAACGAAGCGCGGGCATCCTTCTCCATGTCCACGAAGGCCACGCGATCCTCGGCAAGAACCCGGGCCTTGGCGTCCAGCTCGGCCTTCGTCGTCTCCAGCTCCTTCTTCAGCGCACCTAGGTGGTTGCGGCGCTTCTTGAGCTTCGCCTCCTGGTCCTCGAGCGCCGCCTCGCGAGCCTTCACCTCCTTCTCCTGCTCTTGGCGAAGGCGGGTCTCCTCTGCAAGCTGACCACGCAGGCCTTGCAACTCGTCCTCCAGCTCCTTGTAGCGGCCGCGGATTCCAACTGCCTCTCCCAGGACCGCGTCACGGGCCGCCTTCGCCTCGAGGGTAGCCTCCTTCTCCTCGTCACAGGCTGACGAGGCCTGAACCAGTGCTGCCCGGATCGAGGCGTCGGAGTGAATCCACCCCGAGGCCAGCTCCAGGCGCCCAGCCACCAGGCGAGGGTCGGCGCCTAGAAGATCCTGCCGCAACCGGTCCAGTCCAGCAACAGCTCGCTCCAGGATGGAAGAAGAAGGCGGGGAAGCATCAGGGCGCTTCGGGGCAGCAGGAGGAGTCCCGGAACCAGCAGCCGGCGGAACGGGGGGTGTCGGTGTCAAAACCGGCGGATCTCGGGTAGGGGGTCCCGATCTGTGCGTCAAGGTCGGATGGTAACAGGAGACAAGGGACACTTTATTTTACCCAGGTTCGGGCCCTCCCGATGGAGGTAAAACCCTACTCCTGCTAGATTAATATTGATGATATGGGTAGTACAAGAGTAGATCTACCACGAGATCAAGGAAGCTAAACCCTAGAAGCTAGCCTATGGGTATGATGATGGTTATGATGTGTTCGTCCTACGGACTACAACCCTCCGGTTTATATAGGCACCGGATAGGGTTAGGGCTACACAGAGTCGGTTACATTGGTAGGAGATCTTGAATATCCGCACGCCTAGCTTGCCTTCCACGCCAAGGAAAGAACCTTCTAGACACGGGACGAAGTCTTCAATCTTGTATCTTCATAGTCCTGGAGTCCGGCTGAAGATATAGTTCAGCTATCCGAACAGCCCCTAATCCAGGACTCCCTCAGTAGCCCCTGAACCAGGCTTCAATGATGACGAGTCCGGCGCGCAAATTGTCTTCGGCATTGCAAGGCGGATTCCTCCTCCAAATTCTTCAAGAAGATAATAAACACCAAAAAACAGTGTCCGGCTCTGCAAAACAAGTTTCCACGTATTACCATATAGAGAATAATACAAACACAAATCAAATCTGCCAACGTATTCCGCAGTGCGTCATAACACTGTGACCAAGCCTTCTGTATGGACTATTTTTTGTTGTTCCACCGCAGCACCTTCAACGAGGCGGTTTCCTTGGCACGTCTTGTCGAAGCAGAGATTGTGTGCCCCTTTTAACGGGATTCTCATTAATGCGGACGTGGGTAACCCAACCGCGCCATTTACCATGGCGTGTGAGCGGCAAGTGAGTTTTATTAGGTAGGTGGGGACGCATAACGGCATCAGCCTATATAAGGGGATAAAGATCCACCTCTTTCACCTACGCCTTCTTCCTCCTTTGCCCATCCATATCCTGCGCACTCAAGCTCCAACGCCCAAGTTCGCTCTTTCTTCCCCAACCTGCTCCAGTGATGTCCGGAGCGGGTGGCAAGTGGATGGCTTCCTCTGTTACGGAGGGTCAAATCAAAAAGCTTAGGAAGGCCGGATATCTGTCCAAGGACATCCCGCACCAGCTTCCCGAGGCGGGGCAGCTTCTTCCCACCCCAGGGCCCCATGAGAGGGTAGTTTTCTCCCCCATTTCCTCCGCGGACTGGGTTTTCCACTTCACCCTTTTGTCCGGGGGCTCATGTTCTACTACGGCCTGGACTTCCACGACATGGCCCCGAACTTCATCCTCAATATCTCGGCATTTATCATCGTGTGTGAGGCCTTTCTCCGCATCCGCCCCCACTTCGGCCTCTGGCTCCAGACCTTCAACGTCAAGCCCAAGGTGGTGTCCGGCACCCAGGCGGAGTGCGGAGGTGCTATGGCCGGCAAAATGGCCAACGCACTCTGGTTCGATGGCTCCTTTGTGGAGTCCTTAAAGGGATGGCAGGCAGGGTGGTTTTACATCACCGAGCCACGCGACTTGAAATGGGTCGCGGCCCCTGAGTTCCGATCCGGACCCCCCACGCGGCTCATGTCCTGGAAAGAGACGGGCCTATCGTGGGGCAACGAAGAAGAAGTGACCGGACTGCAAACTTGCATCCGGTCCCTGATGAACAAGCCCATCCGGCATGTCAACATCATCCAGGTCATGTTCGTTCGCCGGATCCTCCCGTGCCAAGAACGGGAGTTCACTTTGTGGGAATTCGACCCGGGGCAGCACCAAACCCTCAATAGGCTCTTCGACACGACGTATGAAGACGTCTGGAAGGTGCTAACCAAAGGCGCCGAGTGCCCCACATCCGCTTCCGAGGACCGCGGATACAGCTCGCAGCGCAACGCTGGCGAGGTAGGCTATTTATACCTTTTACAGGTTCGTTAAGCTTTTCTACATAGATTAACTCTATGTGGGATCTAAAAACTCCCTTTGCCTTTGACAGGCGTGGCTGAAGATAGCCGGACTAATCAACTGTCCGGCTCCTCTGCCCGAAGACCCAGCCCCAGCTCTCTTAGAGAAGCTGCTGGCTCCGGCGCCCTATGTGGTGCCGGAGAAGAAGGTCAAGAAGAAGAAGACCACCGGGACTCGAAAGAGTGCCCGCAATGTGGTGGTGTCGAGCTTTTCATCTGGCGAGTCTGCGACGCCCTCCTCTCGTGAAAACGAGGAGGAGGAACAAGGAAGCTCTCCCCCTTCATCGAGGGGAGCGAAAAAGAAGAAGGCCGCCCCAACAGGGGAGGCCGAGGGGTCGAGGAAAAGGAAGACCCCTCCGCCGGACTACTCCCCCAACGCCGAAGAGGGCGGAAAGGAGTGGCCGGACAGAACCAAGCGTCCGATGACATCGTAAGTATTCACATACCAGAATGACTCATAGTATTTTCATGTGTATAGCTTACCCTAATGTCGAATGCTATTTGCGCAGCCCGCCCCGAGCCGCACTCGATGATTCATCGAGCGGCTCCCTGGATTCGTCGGACATGAACTCTGTCCCGCCCGCAGTCTCCCCCAGCGGGGCGGACGACGCCGAAGCGGCGTCCCGCCGAACAGGGCAGGAGGAGGTGGTCCTGGAGGAGCCGCAAGGCAATCCTCAGGACCCCAGGAGTAAAGGGGATGAAACCCCCCAGGGCTCCCAGTCCGGCTTTGTGCCAGACACCGCGCCGGACTCAACCGTCCTGGCTCGCGGTGAGCGAACTCCTTCCAAGAGGAGTAAGCTGTCTGAGCCGGCGACCTCTGTCCAACCAGAGGAGCCGGATAGTCTGTTGGAGGCACTTGAAGGCGCCACCATCGACGAGGAGCACCATACTGTTATGAGTGCGGTGGTCCAAAGGGTTCAGTCCGCCAAGAGCGGACTGAATGAAGCTTGCGCTAGCCTTCTAACAGGCTTCCAGGTAAGCAAAAAATATGCTAAATTCATTACCGCATAGACAGTAGCCCCTGATGCTCTGTTCGGTGTTCGGAAAGAAAAGCCGAATAGAGGATCCAACAATTTTCGCAGGAGTCTAATAAAAAGTCTAATATGCGTATGCAGGCTTCCCTGCTGTCCACCGCCACACTGACTGCGCAGGTGGAAGTCCTGAAAAAGGACCACGAGCGGTTCGAGCAAGAGCTCGGCCATGCCAAAAGGCAGCTCGTGGAAAAGGAAGGTATGAAATACCCCTTAGAAAAAAAAAAGAAAAAAAAGTGGTGCCTATAGAGAGGCTTGATTGCAAAAGGAAATAACAGGATTGTACTGCTTATTGTAGGGGCCACGACCGAGGTGGCAACCCTGAAGCAAGCGCTGACTGAGGCCGAGAAGAAAGCGGCCGAGGAGCGCGCCGAGCGAGAAAAGCTTGGGGTCCAAGTCGGCGAGGTGCAGCAAGAGCTGCAACCTCTCATGAAGAAACATGAGGGTTTGGAGCTTGAGGCAAAAACGCAAGCATCCGAGCTCGCGTCGGCTGTTGAGACCACCAAGAGTGCCAAGGCCGAAGCCCAGAAGGCCCTCCAAGAGTTGGAGGATGTGAAAAAGATAGCAGCGGGTAAGGCATTCTCAATGCAAAGTAGGAATATAAAGGTGAAATACCTATTACTTACCCGAATCCGGAGTTCTCCAGGGGCGTTCTTCAATCTTCCCCGCAGCGCATCCGACGCCGCCGCATTCTACGGAGCTGAAGAGGACAGCTCGACGGAGAGTGTGTTCTGGTCTCAGTATTCTGAGGCCGGACACCCTTTGCCCTTAAGCGATCAGCTGAAGCAGCTGGCCGAGCTCCACAAGGCGGCCGAACAGGCCATGAAGGGCTTACTAGTTCGGCTGTGGCCTGGAGAGGCCCTGCCTGGGAGCTACTTCGGGCTGGTGCGGCGGCTGGTGGAGGCCTATCCACCGCTTGAGGTCATCAAGCGCTCCGTCTGCATAGAAGGTGTCCAGAGGGCCCTTGCCCGTGTAAGGGTACACTGGGGCAAGCTGGACGGAGAGTATCTGGTGAAGGACGGGCTACCGCAGGGGAAGGAGCATCGCAAGCCCGAGAACTACTACAAGGAAGTTCTCGCTGGAGCTCGCCTTGTCGCGGATGAGTGTGCCAAAGATGTAATATTTCAATGAACTCGCTCATTTGTATCCTGTGCGCTGAAAACTTGTTCATATGCGCTTAAGCAATGCTTTCTGAATTTAAAATATTATTTTTTGTGCGGTCGTTTATCAATAACTGAGAGATGGCGAGTCGTCGGCTTCTGCCCCCATGCAACTAGTGCTGGGGTGTTCGGGATAAACCTGAGGGCTCTTGTTCCCATAGTTGGGTCCTTCGAGGGAGGCGCTCAGCCCAGCGAACCAGGCAATCGGACTATAATGCTTGAACACTCTCACTTAGCCATAGAACGTTATAATTTTAAATTTCAGCGAAGCCCCTAGTTCGGAAGGCCGAATTCGGGGCACTATCCACACCTTTAGCCGGACTTAACCGGCTCTCCGCTCGAAGCGGCATAAGCCTTTAGGGACTCGAAAAACCTCTCGGACAGCAACCGGTCTCGCGCCTTATCATGACAGTCTGTTTTAGCTTTCTCCACTGAGATGCTCACCCACTTGATCTGGGGCACAATCGCAGTGGTTCTCCTAGTGCTACCTTAGCCGATAGAGCGGAACGTAAGGCACCAAAACATAGGAGCCGGGCAAACCCAACATATGAACAAAATCATGACTCGGAGCCGATGCATATAATGCTATAAGTTCGGGGTGCCGCACTTGTGAAAGTGGACGGACTTCTCACACCAGATAGAAGGGTAATAAAGCCCCTGGTGTGGTTTGCCGTACCATGGTGTACGGGTGCGATCATGTTATTTGAGTAAACATATGTATATTAAAAGAAGATAATGCAAAAAATAGACGAAAAGCTATGCATTATTTATGAGGAGGTTGTTTATTCAAGCCGAACGATACAAGTAGTGCGAAAAAAAATTTAGACTATTTAACATGTCCTGACCAAGCGCAGGCCGCGGAATTTAGAAATAGATATATCGCTCGAAATAGAGACCATCTGAGAGTTCCATGATGCGGCGTTGTTTTGTCTGCCTTCCTGGGTCCTGTATCATCTGTGCGGCAGCGAGGCCGAACACTTTATCCAGAGTATGGAGTCCTGAAAGAAAAGAAGAACCCGGCAGCCCCTAGTACGTTTGACGCCGTATTGTTAGCATGCCGTTTTATCTGCCCCTTCCCCTATGCCCATGGAATTGTAAGGGCGTAATTGTGTACTCGAGGTACTAGCTCCGCTATGTAGCGATGGCTTGGGTTGGGGCCGTATTGCTACGCGTGCTCTGAACGCGCCAGTCGGTCTTGCTGCAGGTTACTCCGGGCGCGTTTTGCTTTGTCCTGCTTTGTAGCGGCCCGACTCGAGAGCTGCCTTAACAGGCTGCTTTGTACCTCTGCTGCGAGGGCCGCCGTGTGTTCCTCCATACATATGGAGCGTTCGGTGTTTCCGCTGACCGTGATTACACCTCGAGGGCCTGGCATCTTGAGCTTGAGATATGCGTAGTGCGGCACCGCATTGAATTTAGCGAATGCGGTTCGTCCAAGCAGAGCATGATAGCCACTGCGGAACGGAACTATGTCGAAGATTAACTCTTCACTTCGGAAGTTGCCCGGAGATCCGAAGACCACATCAAGTGTTATGGAGCCTATGCAATTGGCCTCTACACCTGGGATGACGCCTTTAAAGGTCGTCCTTGTGGGCTTGATCCTTGATGGATCTATGCCCATTTTTCGCACTATATCCTGGTAGAGCAGGTTCAGGCTACTGCCGCCGTCCATGAGGACTCTTGTAAGGTGAAATCCATCAACGATTGGGTCAAGAACCAATGCAGCGAAACCGCCGTGACGGATGCTAGTGGGGTGGTCCCTTCGATCGAAGGTGATCGGGCAAGAGGACCATGGGTTGAACTTTGGGGCGACTGGCTCCATCGCGTATACGTCCCGTAGCGCACGCTTCCTCTCCCGCTTGGGAATGTGAGTCGCGTATATCATGTTCACCATCCGCACTTGTGGGGGAAACCCCTTCTGTCGGTTGTTGTTCGGCGGCCTGGGCTCCTCTTCGTCATCGCTGTTTAGCCCCTTGTTTTTGTGTTCGGCTCTTAACTTGCCTGCCTGCTTGAACACCCAACAATCCCTGTTGGTGTGATTGGCTGGCCTTTCGGGGGTGCCGTGAATCTGGCACGAGCGGTCGAGTATTCGGTCCAAACTGGACGGGCCCTGGGTATTCTTTTTGAATGGCTTTTTCCGCTGACCGGATTTATGGCCTCTGAATCCGGCATTTACTGCCCTATCTTCATTGCTGCCGCTGCTGACGCGGCGTTTCTGTTTATTCTGTCGCGACCTGCCACTTTTGTCCTTGGTATCTGAATTACCTTGCTTCTTCGATAAGTTGTTGCTGCGAGCTAGCCAGCTATCTTCGCCCGCGCAAAAGCGGGTCATGAGTGTCATGAGGGCTGCCATGGATTTCGGCTTTTCCTGTCCTAGGTGCCGGGCAAGCCACTCGTCACGGATGTTATGCTTGAAGGCTGCTAAGGCCTCTGCATCCGGACAATCGACTATCTGATTTTTCTTTGCTAGGAACCGTGTCCAGAATTGCCTGGCTGATTCTTCTGGCTGCTGGATTATGTGGTTTAGGTCGTCGGCGTCCGGTGGCCGTACGTAGGTCCCCTGGAAGTTGTCGAGGAATGCGGCCTCCAGGTCCTCCCAAGAGCCGATCGAATCTGTGGGGAGGCTGTTAAGCCAGTGCCGGGCTGGTCCCTTAAGCTTAAGGGGTAAATATTTGATGGCGTGCAAATCATCGCCACGTGCCATGTGGATGTGGAGGAGATAGTCCTCAATCCATACTGCCGGATCTGTCATACCATCGTACGACTCGATGTTGACGGGTTTAAAACCCTCTGGGATTCTATGATCCATTACTTCGTCTGTGAAGCATAGTGGGTGTGCGGCGCCCCTGTACTAGGCTATGTCTCGACGCAGTTTGGAGGAGCTGTGCCTGTTGTGTTCGGCCCGTCCAGATTTATTGTGTCCGGAGTAAAAACTATCACGTGCCGTCGGGCGTCCGCGCGATCCATAGATCAATCTTGTTTGCCTTGCTTTGTCCTCCAGGACGTCTCGCAGGTTTGGTTCATGTTCCCGTGCCTTGGTAAAGCGGCTGCGGGGCATGGCTTGTTTGGATGTTCGACAGGCTTCTCTGTCGCGGCCGCGAGGTGGACGATCTACCATGTCTTGGGCTTCCTCCTCTGATTGGGGTAGCGGCCTGCGCTTAGGATAGTTTTTGGAGGGGCGTCCGAGCTTGTGCTCTTTGGCCGCAAGGACTTCAGTCCATCTGTCAGCTAGCAAATCTTGATCAGCTCTAAGCTGTTGCTACTTTTTCTTTAGGCTGTTCGCTGTGGCTAAAAGCCTGCGTTGAAAGCGCTCTTGTTCGGCGGGGTCTGATGGTACGATGAATTCATCGTCGTCGAGGCTTGCCTCGTCTTTGGAGGGAGGCATGTAGTTGTCGTCCTCGACCTCTCGCTCTGCCGCTCTCTCATGAGGGCGGTCTTCTCCATCTTCCTGTGCCGAATCCTGCTGGTTTTGGTGTTCTTCGGTGCTGTCCGGGGTAGTATTATCTCCCGTGCCGGAATCACCGTTTCTGTTGTGGCGGGATTTGGAGCGGCGCCGCTGACGTCGGCGTTTTGGAGGCTTTTTCGAAGTGCCATCCTCCGTTGTTCCATCGCCATCTCCATCTTTTGGAGCATCCACCATGTATATGTCGTATGACGAGGTGGCGGTCCAGCGCCCTACAGGTGCTGGTTCTTGCTCTTCTCCTCCTTCGTCGTCCATACCGTCGAAGTCTTCGGAGCCGAAGTCGAGCATGTCGGATATATCGTCGACAGTGGCTATTAAGTGGGAGGTGGGTGGGCTTTGAATTTCTTCGTCATCCGAATCCCAACCTCGCAGGCCATAGTTCGGCCCGGGCTCTCCTGACAAAGAGAGAGACTTGAGAGAATTCAGAATATCACCAAAAGGTGAATACTGAAAGATGTCCGCGGCGGTGAACTCCATTACAGGCGCCCAATCTGATTCGATCGGCGGGGGCACGGACGATCCGAAGTTCGGAGAAGAGTCCGGCTCCTTGGAGTCACATGCCATGCGGAGCGCGGGGCTCGCGTTCGGCTCAATGGCCTTTAAGATCGCAGCCCCCGAGGTGACGTCCAACCGTTCATCTTCGAAGAAAGCAGCGGGCTCCGAATCGAGGATCGGGGCCGGAGCGTATGCGGCCTCCAGGACACTGTTCGGAGGCAGAGCTATATCATGCCCCTTGAGATAGTGCGGCGCGCTTGGCTGTGGCTCGAATCCGTCGAAGATCAAGTCTCCGCGGATATCTGCCGTGTAGTTTAGGCTTCCAAACCTGGCTTGATGGCCAGGGGCGTAGCTCTCGATCTGCTCCAGATGACCAAGCGAGTTGGCCCGCAAAGCGAAGCCGCCGAAGACGAAGATCTGTCCGGAGAGAAAAGTCTCACCCTGGACCTCATCGTTGTTGATGATCAAAGGATCCATCGGGCCTAAAGGCGACGACACAGAGGAACTCTCAATGAAAGCACCAATGTCGGTGTCAAAACCGGCGGATCTCAGGTAGGGGGTCCCGATCTGTGCGTCAAGGTCGGATGGTAATAGGAGACAAGGGACACTTTATTTTACCCAGGTTCGGGCCCTCTCGATGGAGGTAAAACCCTACTCCTGCTAGATTAATATTGATGATATGGGTAGTACAAGAGTAGATCTACCACGAGATCAAGGAGGCTAAACCCTAGAAGCTAGCCTATGGGTATGATGATGGTTATGATGTGTTCCTCCTACGGACTACAACCCTTCGGTTTATATAGGCACCGGATAGGGTTAGGGTTACACAGAGTCGGTTACATTGGTAGGAGATCTTGAATATCCGCACGCCTAGCTTGCCTTCCACGCCAAGGAAAGAACCTTCCGGACACGGGACGAAGTCTTCAATCTTGTATCTTCATAGTCCTGGAGTCCGGCTGAAGATATAGTTCGGCTATCCGTACACCCCCTAATCCAGGACTCCCTCAGGAGGAGAGGTAGCGGCGGCGAGGCTGCAGTATCCCGGGGCGGAGTCTGATGCGCCTCCCCAGCCGTAGCAGCGGCACCAGACAAGGGCACCTCTGGGGTCGACCGAGCCATGGGGGCTGCGGCCCCAGCCAGATCAGCCAAGCCCCGCAAGGGCGAGTGGGCAGGGGGAGCCTGTGCGTCGCGGTCGCCCTCCCCTGCAGGTGGAGGTGTCGTCGCAGCCGGGGCCTCAGGAGCCCCCTTCAGCTTCTTCGTCACGGGCGCCAGCCTGCTCAGGAGAAGTGATCGTCAAGCCTCGTCAGCGGAACAAGAAACCAAGAATCAGGGATCAAGCGCTTACAGGTCGTCGGCAGAAAGCTCCGGTGGTCTCGTGCCAAACTTGAAGCCGGAGAGCCAGCTGGAGGGGTCGACCTCGGAAGCAGAAGGCGCGTCCGTGGTTCGCCCCGGAGTCAGGGCGGACCCGCGCGGGGAATCAACCCGGTCCTGCCCTTCTTCGGGACCGGAGGCGAGCTCCCGCTGCCCAGCACGTCATCTTCATCATCATCACTCAGCGAAAGGCGGAGAGCACGGGGCTTGCGTTGGAGCGAGGGAGTCCTGGACACTCCGTCAGTCGCCTGGGAGTCGGGGCCTGCCCCCTGCTCCTCCTCGCCCCCACCTCCGCTGGAGTCGCCGGAAGACACATTCACCAGATCCTCGGGAGCCACCGCGGGCACGAGCCCGTCCCCGTCAAAGACGGGCATGGACTCCACCACTTGCTCCCAATCATCGCGGAGGAACAAGGGCGAAGGCGCGCCCTCCGGCATTGCTGCCTCGCCCCCGACCAGGGACTGGAGAACCGCAGTCACGTCCCCTTCGCCCACGGCTGCGGATGATGTTGACATGTTGGCCGAAGCGGAGAGTACTGCCGAAGCGGAGCCAGTTGGTGCTCCAGGAACTCCCTCAGCAACGACGCCCCGGTCAGCTTCGCCGCCGCCAAGTTGGCCGGCTTTAGATCGGCGTCCATCTTCGCCAGCACTGACTTCGCACGGGGATCCGTGAGCTCCGCCCGGCACCAGTCTTCCAAGCTCACGGCCGGCTCCGTGGGAAGGGCCAACCGAGGGTCGACGCACCCGGCATCAACCAACACCCACTTGCTCCGGAAGCCCTCGATCCTCTTCCCCGGATTCAAGATGGCCATGGAGCTGCCGCACGCGACGAAGCCCGCGCACGCTGAAGGAGAACCTTTGGAAGTCCGGAGGTAGAAGTAGTGGCGCAGCAAGGCCACTGAAGGCTGCACCCCCACATGCGCCTCGCAGTAGTAGGCGAAGATCGCTAAGAGAAGGACGGAGTTGGGGTAGAGATGCAAAGCTTGCAAGTTGTAATGGCGGAGGACGGCGAGGAAGAACTCAGAAAAAGGAGGTACCAGGCCCGCTGCAATGGAGCTCACGAAGAAAGGATAGAAGGTGCTCCCTTGGCCTTCAGGGGCATCGGAGCCGACCTTGAACATTTGCGCCCCGTCAATGCCCTGCGCCGCGGCCATCCGGTGCAGCAGGGCGAGGCTCGCCTTCGACACGTTGGGCGAATCCAAAGCAGGCGAGAACCAAGCTTCGGCCGGGGTCCGGAGAGGCGCCATGGCTACCTGGGACGAGCGGGTGGAGCAGATCTGGAAGCTTGGAGGAAGGGAGAAGAAGCGCAAGGAAGGGGATCTGAGCAGCGGATGAAGAAGGAGAGGAACAAAGCCCGAGCAGATGCCATGCCTTTAGTATCCTGCGCAGTTGCAAAAGCACCCACGTCCAATCAACCGCCACGCGGCGCCCGAGGCCGCAGGCTGTTAGGGCCCGTGGCGCTTCGCCCTTGCCCTTTCGCCTCTCGGCACGACCAAGTCCATGCGCGCCTTGGGCCCGGGGGCTACTGTCGGCGTTCTGGGAACGGGGGTCCCCAGACTTGCCTGCCTACGGCCTACGGCCTGGCTCGAGTGGGGGCCCAACGTGGCCCATCTTCATCAACACAAGGCTCAAGACCCTCGCGAGGGGCCAAGCCTCGCGAGGCGGATGACATGGCGCTTCCTCAAGCACGGCCTCCTTAGGCTGGCTCGCGAGGAGGCAGAAAGATCAAGGTGAGGTACCTCACGAGGTGCCCATGACGCAAGCCATGGCGACCAAGGGTGCCAGGCGGGCGCCAGCCCGCGCAGTGTCCTCCCTTTCCTCTTTGGTGCAAAGGGGGAAAGCGCAAGCGAGGGGATCAAGCAAAGGTACCCATTTCGGTGCAATGAGACCAAGACCAACTCCGCGACAAGGAGGAAGTCACTGTGGAGCCCAAGCCGGCGTCATCACCAGAGCCTTTGGCAGGCGAAGACCAACTTTAGTCAGGATAAGTGTACCAGATGTTCCCCTTCAAATTGGTCAATTGTTGGCGCCCTTCCCGCTTAATATTTGGGAAGAGGCCCAGGGCCTTTGCCTATAAATAGGACTAGCCACCCCCAGAGTAGAGGCAACTAAACCGAGCCCAATCTAATTCGGTATCTAGAACCTGAGGTAGAATCCCGCATTCAGAGAGAGAAAGAGAAGGGCGATCGAACTCCCCCTAGCAGTTCATCCTCTAACCAAGAACAGACCCTCGCGAGGTTGTTCTCCCTTGTAATGTTCTTCCTCATCATCCCAAGAGGCAATCCACCACACCACACTGGAGTGGGGTATTACACCACAATGGTGGCCCGAACCAGTATAAACCCTGTGTCTCTTGTGTTGTTCCTGCAGTAGTTTAGATCCTTACGAGACGGAGAGGTAGAGGGTACGATCTCCGCGCGCACCCCAGAGTTCGAACCTTAAGGGTCTGCCGGAACCCGTGATCCGACAGACCCACCTCATGTCACAAACGATATGCTTCTTATCCAACAAAACTGTCTCATAGAAGTCCTGATGTTCCTTTGTGTGGAACCTGTAGTCAACAGCAGTTCTTCTCCTTGAAGCATATGGATCTGCTTCTCTCCACTTTCTTAACCCTGAGTCTCTTCTGATTTTCATGTTCTCAGCCACAGGATGAGCATTATTGTGGTCTGGAATCTTGGGCTTGAGCTTTCTCAGAACTTGTCCTTCTTCATCTTCTCCAACAGCTTCAGGCACTGGGGCCTTGTTCTTCTCAGCAACTGGTATGCTCCTTGTATTTCTCTTTGGAGCTGACTTGGCCTTGGAGGCAGCTTTGGGTGCTTCTTTGGGCTTGGATGCAGTAGCCCCTGATTTTATAGCATCACCCATAAGCTTTGGTGCCTTAGGTGCTGGTGCAGCAACCTCTTCTTCTTCTTATTCTTCAGAGTCTCTCCTCATAGAGGGTTTGCCAAGAACTCTGGCTGTGGTAGTTCTGACTCTCTTCTTTTTCTTATCCTGGCCACTTGCTTCCTCTTCTGATTCCGTGGTGAGCTTCATGGTTTCTTCAGGTACAGCCTTCCTAGGCTTGGAAGTAGGAACTCTCCTTGCAGGTGCCTTCTTCTTCATACTTGGCTTTGTGCTCTGTGCTGAGCCATACTCCTTCTTGAGCACTACTTTCTTGGAAGTAGCTTCCTCTTCCTCTGCCAAATAATCCTCATCCTCTGAGTATGAGGTTCTCTTCCTCCTTTGTCTGGTGGCAGCTTTTGGAAAATTGCTAGGGGTGCTCCTGCTGCCTTCATCTGAAGAACTGGAGGGACTAGTGCCCTCACTCATGTGCACTTGCTCTTATGACATGTTCTGGCTGTCACTCTGATCAGACATGATGTAAAAGCTGACTGCTGACCCTGTGAAGAGTTTATAGATAAGGTAGAGTAGATGAGCATCACAAAATGCAGAGATTTTTGCAAAAGAATGGTTCAAAATCTTAGTTTTAGTTTCCCACAGAAATCATTTCGGATCTACCAATTTTTAAACTCGGTGATACCGAAGCAGTTTTGGAACCTAAACTAGTCAACTCGGCCAGACCGAGTCATAGTTCGTTGGCACCGAGACTGCTAGGGTTTCACAAAGTTCCAAAATCGGTCACACCGATTAGTAATTCTCGGTCAGACCGAGTCTCACTTGTGCAATGGCATAAGCCAAATTGGTGGGACCGAGTTTTTCAACTCGGTGGGTCCGAGATGGTTTCGGCGGAAACCTAACCCTAAAATTTTCGAATCAAACCTATTCTACGAATTGCATTGACTGGATAGGAGTGTTTCAATCGTGGATAGAATCAATAAGATCACAATGTGCTAGGAATCAGATGGGGAATAGCACAAAGATCGAGTCCATACCCTAGTTCGGCGGAGACTTGCTACAGCGGCAATGGCGGTGTCGGTGTCAAAACCGGCGGATCTCGGGTAGGGGGTCCCGATCTGTGCGTCAAGGTCGGATGGTAACAGGAGACAAGGGACACTTTATTTTACCCAGGTTCGGGCCCTCTCGATGGAGGTAAAACCCTACTCCTGCTAGATTAATATTGATGATATGGGTAGTACAAGAGTAGATGTACCACGAGATCAAGGAGGCTAAACCCTAGAAGCTAGCCTATGGGTATGATGATGTCCTAGCAAAAGGACTTAGTCGTGGAGCCATCGCAACGGGTTAACTTGAAGGGGTTAAAACGGACGCAAGGACACAGTGTTATACTAGTTCGGCCCCTTCGATGAAGGTAAAAGCCTACGTCTAGTTGTGATGGGATTGATGTGTTTCGAGGGCTAGGGAGCGATAAGCTTCGCCTAAACCTCGATTTGTTGTTCTCTGTCTCTAGACCGTCGTCGGGTCGTCCCCTTATATACACGGGTGACACCCGTCGGTCCACAAACTCCCAACCTCCGGTTCATAAACGTGCCCGGGTTGGTCTCTCTGTTCCTAACTTACAATGCAAGTTTACCTCAGGCCGGTTTACGGCCATAAACCTTTAAACCGATTATAGGCCTTGGGCCCTTCTATTTCTCCTTGGGCTTTAACATCTTGGGTCCATTGACGGAGCTAACCCGGGCCCTGTAGGCCGGTTTACCCCAAATAGCAATATCCCCAACATTAGGCCCCAGATTGATTTGAACAGGTTCATATCAATCCTTAATAAGAATTTCTGTCTTCAAATGTCTTCCAGTAACTGTTAAACCGTCGTTTCGTCGTCTCCTCTTGCTGCTATAAACCGATATGTCGTCAGCACAAAGTTACCGTTTCTTTTTGCTAAAACCGCAATAATCAAGGCGACGGCTGGGCTCCCGAAATCACCGGCTCCTGGATTCGCGCGCCTGGCACACGCGCCGCGCCTTATAAATAGGACTAGAAGGCCATCTTCCTTTCCTCCCTTTCGTCCCCTTCTTCGTCTTCCTCGCGACTCAGACTTCGGAGTTCCGCTGCCGCCGTCAGCCACTGCATCAATTCAGGCCGCTGCATCAACCTGACCGGCCCAGAGTACCGCGGCGACCCTCCGCATCCGTTTGGATCCCGGTAAGGCTCATGTTCTTCTTACTTTAGATCCGTTCTAGGGTTCGTCATCCTTATCCTGCCACTGTTCATTGTTCATCTCCATAGCAAGTTTTTGTGAACAGATTATGATACTTATATTGTGATTTGTAGTCACTCCCAGTATTCGCCATAAAGCTGTACTCATCTCCTTAGATCCCACTCATTTCCCTGCTTGTCGAACTTGTGCTGTTCTGCTGCGAGCCAAACCTCATATTTTACTTCTTTTTTTTGCCCTAGCTGTAGATCCATTGTTTTGAAAGAATCCGTACGGGATCTGTTTCTGCTTTCACATTCATAACTGTTAGATCTGGTCGGTTTAACTTTTAGCAGAGCGAACAACCCAAACTATATATCCATTAGTCCCCTTGATGAACCGCCAGATGATATCATTCTAGATAACTCCGGTCTATATAAGAGCATCTTCGGTTTACAATCACACCTGTTCTCAAACCGGAATACCTTTGTCTTGTAGATTTCCTCATGGCAAAACAGGTATACGAATGCAA
The DNA here is from genome assembly GCA_032464435.1 of Aegilops umbellulata. NCBI lineage: Eukaryota > Viridiplantae > Streptophyta > Magnoliopsida > Poales > Poaceae > Aegilops > Aegilops umbellulata. Next base: position 383,573,131 of record CP136054.1, read on the forward strand.
CTGGGTTCCCTCTCGCATCACCGAGACCCAGTTAAACAACTTAGTTCTGACTGGCGCCTTGAGTAGCAAAAATGCCATCCATTGGAGGGTTCCAGGGAATGAATGTCCTCCTACCCCACAGGAAGGAGAAGTTGTTGTGTTTGCGGATCACCTGGCCCGGGGCTTTAATCCACCCGGTTCAAAATTTTACCGGGACGTCCTGGCCAATTTTAAGTTGCGCCCACAAGATGTTGGTCCAAACTCAGTTACGAATATCTGCCATTTTCAAGTGCTTTGTGAGGTGTACTTCCAGGAGGAACCTACTGTAGAGTTGTTCCGAGACTGTTTTCATTTGAACCGACGTACTGAATTCACCGACGGCCCTAATATGGAACTGGGTGGTATGGCGATTCAAAAGAGGAAAGAAGTGACTTATCCTCACGCCAAGCTACATAGTCATCCGCAAGAATGGAATCACACTTGGTTCTATTGCAAGGATACTTCCCCTGCTGAAGAAAATCCTCTGCCTGGCTTCCGTCCAGAGAGACTTAGCAATACACACCCCTTCCCCCCAAGGCTAACTGCCAAAGAGAGGATAAGTATGCCCCTCAACTGTCCAAGCTCAGAGCCTTCATGGCTAACGGTTTAACAGGAGTAGATCTTGCCCGTTGCTGGATTTCATGGAGCATCCTGCCCCTTAGCATCCGCTCCGGTTTAATGTGCAAATACACGGGCCGGGTGAATGATCCTTTGAGGCACTGCAACATTCAGCTGACGGAAGACGAAGTTACTGAAGCTGTGAAAAAGATGCTGGATGAACCGGAATATGTTTGCGCCCCAACCGGCCTGCTTCCCTTTTGTGCTACAAATAAACCACCTGCTGTAAGCATCTCACCCCTGTTTGTTATAGAATTTATGATCTCCTTATATGTATACTGTTAACTCCAGTCCTTTCTGAAACAGGGAGATGATCCGTTTTGGAGCAAGAAGCTTCAAGAGCCAACAGAAAAGGTAACCCGACCCAAAACAAGGGTGAAGAAGCCTGCTCAGAAGAAAAGGAACACCGCTTCCTCTACCCCGGATTTTGATGAGGATGATGTGGGTAATCCGGACCTTGAGGTAGACCTCGATTCAGTTGGCTTACTTTTTATACGTCTTATTGATGATGATATTTGTCAGGACGACACTGAAGCGAGTAATGCTGAAGGCCCAGAGGTAACTATTCTTTCTTCTGATACAGTTCCTTTGCCTTTGAAAACACCTCGCCAAGCAAACCGGAAAGTTAAATTTTCTCATCCTCTTGCTTACTTGGATCCCAAATTTCTTGTGAAGACCCAGCAACATGAAGCTCGTCGCACCACCCGGCATAGTGGCCAGGTAGTTACCTCCGCCGGTTTACCGAACAACCCGGTTTGGAAACGCCGCTCAGAGGTCTCCGATTTATGCGCTAGCTTTCCTCCTAAAGCAGGTTTAACTCGTCAGCCTCTTAATCCATCTGACTCCGATTATCAGGTCACTTCCCATTCATCTTCTGGTGAATCTTCAGCCACTCAACTGCCACCGCTAAAGACAGTTATTGGGTAAGTTGGACCGATCACAACATATTTCCATATGGGTTTCTTAATCCATCTTACACCGTTCTTTCAATCTTTGGGTCTCTCCCAGGGCTAAACCTAGACCGAGAAAGAAGGCTCGTCTGGATAATCCGGCCGAAGGAACTGCCGCTCTTGAACCGGAGAAAACTCCTGGTGCTGATGCTCTAGTTCGTGAAGACATTCAGAATTACCTACCTCCACAAGATGACGCCTATGCTGAAGAAAGGCCTACCAATCCTGCCAGCCATACCGATCAGCCTGCCAGTCCTGTTCGGGTTAAGGAATCCATCCACCCTTCTGGAACTGTTGATAAACCGACAGTGCCAATGCGGAGCAGCGATTCCAAAGATGATGATGTTGTGATTACCGGCATTGGTCGCTCTGAACCGGGGAACTCTGCTACTTTAGCCAAGCATACTGCTAAGGAAGAAATCTCGGCCATAAAGGGCAAATGGGACGTTGATTCCTCAACGTATGCCGCTTTAAGCGCCCAAGATCTTTATTCTGGGTACCTGAACCGACTGTACACCAGTCGCGAATATGAAGCTGGCATGATCAGGATGATGAAAGAAAAACTTGAGGTAACTCTCTTGTGCTTCATTCTATTGCAACTTAGCTTCTCAATTTCTTCCAATCCGAGATGGTAATCCGAATCATGCTGCCTTGACAACCAAGGTCCGGTTTGACAAAAAACAGGGCTTCCACATAGGTCGTAACCAGAAAACATCATCAAATAACCATTAGCCCCCAAGTGCCAAGTTTAAATACTTGTATTAATCTTGGGACTTTTGTAATGTAAAACATGCGTTAAGATCAAGTACGCATTAGCCCCCAAGTATCGAGCACATAACTTGCTTGTGTGGTTGATACTTCCAAACCGTGCAATATTTTCTGAACACTGCTGATGACCTGCTGCAGGGGGATCTGAAGACCAAAGAGAAACAAATCTCGGACCTTCAGGAAATCCTAAAAACCCAGCAGGCTGAAACTGCAAAAGCGAAGGAAGAATTGACCAATGCCTTAACCGTTATGGAACAGCTGAAAGAAAACCGCAAAAAGGAACAAGCTGATTGGGCTACTGAAAAGGCTCTTTTGATGAAAAGGGCTGAAAATGCCGAAGCTACTCTCAAACCGGTGGTTGATGAATTATCCACCATAAAGCGACAAATACACTCCATGACCTCGGCCGTCTTTGGTAAATTTCTTTTGATGCCCTTCTTCCAATTTGCACTTCGTCTGCTATATCCTATGTCCGGTTTGTAATCCATCTTGAAACACTGCAGGCACATGTATTGGACACTTGGGTTCTGATGTGCGGATGAAACTCAAAGCTGCTTATACTTTGATTGAGCAGTTGTATACCGGAGCACAGAGAGCTATCACCACTGCATCGCATAACAACCCCGCACCGTCTCTGATTCAAGACACGTTAAAAAGGTTACCCATGCTTCCAGCCCGGATTGAAGAGTTAAAAAGATCAGCTGCTCGAACCGGAGCGATCACTGCCTTGATCCGGGCCAAAGCGTGGGTACCAGATTTTGATCCTGTCGAAGCGGCCCAAGGATACCCCAGCTTGAAAGAAGACGGTTCAGATTTCGGCGAAAATGACTTAAGGGCGATAAACCGGGCGGTGCGCCCCCTAGCTTGTCAATTGGCTGAAGAAGCAGATCTGACACATTATCAGGCCCAATATGATAACCAGAACAAGCGAGTAGCTGCCCCGGTCCCTGAAGCGAAAAACCTTATTCCTCCAATCCGTAAGCATACCTACGCCCCTGACATTGAACCGTCTTTGCTGATTCATGAAGAAGCTGTCTTTCAAGCGTTAATGGGAATCGACTGGACCACTGCTGATTTCCAGCCAATGGGTAGCCAAGAGAAGGCTGAAGCGGCGCAAGATGATCCACAACCTTCGAACCGAGGCGGCGAACAGGCGTAATCAAAGCTCTGGTTCACCTTAATTGGTGACGTTAATCCGTCAAAAAACAATATATTCAGGCACTACGCTGCCTTGTAATAAGATAGTTAGTACCTCTGCCTTTGAATGCGCCTTTGTGCACGGGTACTGATGCCCTTGCCATGACTTTTTGCAACTTGTGTTTCCTGTCTTTACTGGGTACAAAGGACGGTCTTTCGACCATACGAACCGTGCTGCGCCTTTGCCAAACCGGGCAACTTGCCTCCGGGTTAAAAAATGGACCAGGCTGTGTCAGCTGAATCGGTTTAAAAGTATTTGTCGTTCCAAAGAACAAAAAACACCACAAGAAGGAAGATAACAAACAACCAAATACGAGAGGAAAACGCAATAGTAAAACGCATGCAAATGGTGGTTGCTATGAACCGTTCAGAAGGCGTTACCATCGTCAAGACAAAAAAAACCAAGCCCCCAAGGGGTGTAGCTACGGTTTAAGTCGACTAGGTTCCTAACTGAATCGTGGCAAATATGCCAATCAAATGGCATTGCATTGGTTCGGATTCGACCAAGCCCCCAAGTGACTCAGTGGCCTAGGGCCGATCAAGTGGCATTGCATTGGTTCAGACACGACCAAGCCCCCAAATGACTTATTGGCTGTTTAAAAGCCGATCAGAAGGCATTACCATCATCAAGACATGACCGAGCTCCCATAAGGTGTAACTACGGTTCAAGTCGATTAGGTCCCCAACTGACTTAGTGGCAAATGTGCCAGCCAGAAGGCATTACCGTTGTCAAGACATGACCAAGCTCCCCGGAGGTGTAGCTACGGTTCAGGTCGACTAGGTCCCCAACTGACTTTGTTGATCTTCTGTGAAGCGACCTCAAGGGGTAAACCGGAGGTTGCCCTAAAGCGAATCAACTCCGTGTAACCATGCATGATGTGAAGAAAAACAGAGACCCCGCTTTACTCGAGGCTCCGGTTAATTATATTGATCATAATATATACATGGTCCTGATATGTACATAAACAGAGCCCAAGGCTCATGTATAGTAAGGTCGAAGATGAGCTATGTTCCACGGCCTGCTGGTCTCCTCCTCTGATGTGCGTGAATCTTTGCGCTCTCGAATATCAATCAGGTAGTATGACCCATTATTCAGATTCTTGCTGACCACAAAAGGTCCTTCCCAAGGCGGGGATAATTTATGCATATCAGACTGATCCTGGATGAGCCGGAGCACCAAATCCCCCTCCTGAAAGGTTCTGGTTCTAACCCGACGGCTGTGGTAACGGCGAAGATCTTGCTGGTAAATCGCTGAACGGGCAGCTGCTAAGTCACGTTCCTCATCCAACAAGTCAAGAGCGTTCTGTCGTGCCTGCTCGTTGTCCGCTTCAACATAAGCTGCCACACGATGTGAATCATGTCGTATATCACTTGGGAGAACCGCCTCTGCTCCATAGACCATAAAAAACGGCGTAAACCCCGTGGATCTGTTAGGCGTGGTGTTGATGCTCCATAATACAGACGGTAGCTCCTCAACCCAACAACCCGGCGTCCTCTGCAAAGGGACCAGAAGCCGGGGTTTGATACCTCTCAAGATCTCTTGATTCGCTCGTTCTGCTTGACCATTAGATTGTGGGTGAGCTACCGAAGAAACATCAAGCCGTATATGCTCACGTGCGCAGAACTCTTTCATGGCACCTTTGGATAGATTTGTACCATTATCTGTGATGATGCTGTGTGGAAAACCAAACCGGAAGATCACCTTCTTTATAAACCGAACCGCCGTGGCCGCATCACACTTACTGACAGGTTCTGCCTCCACCCACTTTGTAAATTTGTCAACCGCCACCAATAGGTGGGTCTTCTTATCTTTGGAACATTTAAAAGGCCCAACCATATCGAGCCCCCATGTCGCAAACGGCCAAGTAATTGGAATCATCCTCAATTCTTGAGCCGGTATGTGTGCTCGTCTGGAAAATTTCTGGCAACCATCACATAACCTGACCAGGTCTTCTGCATCAGCATGAGCAGTTAACCAGTAGAAACCGTGGCGGAACGCTTTAGCCACCAATGATTTTGAACCGGCGTGGTGGCCGCAATCCCCTTCATGTATTTCACGTAATATCTCGCACCCCTCCTCAGGGGATACGCACCGTTGCAGCGCTCCTGACACGCTGCGATGATGTAGCTCCCCTTTGAGAATGGTCATAGACTTGGACCGCCGTACTATCTGCCGAGCCAAGGTTTCGTCTTCTGGCAACTCACCCCGGTTCATATATGCCAGATAAGGGAGCGTCCAATCCGGGATGACGTGAAGAGCCGCCACTAATTGAGCCTCCGGATCAGGAATAGCCAACTCCAATTCCCCGGGGAGCTGTACCGATGGGTGATACAATACATCCAAGAAAACATTGGGTGGGACCGGTTTACGCTGAGAGCCCAAGCGGCTTAAAGCGTCCGCTGCCTCATTCTTTCTGCGGTCCACATGGTCAACTTGATAGCCTTTGAAATGCCCAGCCACCATATCTACTTCACGACGGTATGCAGCCATGAGCGGGTCCTTAGAATCCCAGGTGCCAGATACTTGCTGAGCCACCAGATCCGAATCACCAAAGCACCTAACACGGCTCAGATTCATCTCTTTAGCCATCCGAAGACCATGAAGCAAAGCTTCATACTCAGCCGCATTGTTTGTACAGGGGAACATTAAACGGAGGACATAACAAAACTTGTCTCCTCGTGGGGAAGCTAAAACGACTCCAGCCCCCGAGCCTTCCAATTGTCTGGATCCGTCAAAATGAATAGTCCAATATGTGTTATCTGGCTTCTCCTCAGGTGCTTATAACTCTGTCCAATCATTTATGAAGTCGACAAGTGCTTGTGACTTTATGGCCGTCCGGGGTACGTATCTTAAACCGTGCGGCCCAAGCTCGATAGCCCACTTGGCAATCCGACCGGTCGCCTCCCGGTTCTGTATGATGTCGCCCAAAGGAGCATAACTGACCACCGTGATGGGGTGCCCTTGAAAATATTGCTTCAGCTTCCGACTTGCCATAAAAACACCATATACCAGCTTCTGCCAATGCGGATACCTTTGCTTGGACTCGATAAGCACTTCGCTGATATAGTAAACCGGACGCTGAACCGGATGCTCCTTCCCAGCCTCCTTGCGTTCTACCACAATCGCTACACTGACCGCTCTGGCGTTCGCAGCAACATATAGTAGGAGTGGCTCTTTATCTACGGGGGCTACCAACACTGGCGGATTGACTAACTGTCGCTTCAAGTCCTCAAACGCTTTATCAGCCTCCGGACTCCAGACAAATTGATCTGTCTTCTTGAGCATTTGATACAAGGGGATCGCCTTTTCACCGAGGCGGCTGATAAACCGGCTTAACGCAGCAATCCGCCCGGCCACGCGCTGAACATCATTGACGCATTTCGGTTTGGCCAGGGAGGTGATGGCTGTGATCTTTTCCGGATTGGCCTCAATTCCTCTATGGGACACTAAGAATCCCAACAACTTGCCTGCAGGTACACCGAAAACACATTTAGCTGGGTTGAGCATCATTTGGTACATTCTCAAGTTATCGAAGGTTTCCTTCAAATCGTCAACCAGGGTCTCCTTCTTTCGTGACTTGACCACAATGTCATCCACATAGGCATGTACATTACGACCAATCTGTTCGTGGAGGCAATTTTGCACACACCGTTGATAAGTAGCCTGCGCACTCTTAAGCCCGAAGGGCATAGAAACATAGCAGAAGGCTCCAAAGGGAGTAATGAACGCCGTCTTCTCCTGGTCCTTAACTGCCATCTTGATCTGATGATAACCCGAATAGGCATCCAAAAAACTCAAACGCTCGCAACCTGCCGTAGCATCAATGATTTGATCAATACGGGGGAGAGCAAAAGGATCCGCTGGACAAGCCTTATTCAAGTCTGTGTAATCCACACACATGCACCAGGTGCCGTTTTTCTTAAGAACCAGCACCGGATTAGTGAGCCACTCGGGATGAAAAACCTCAATAATAAAACTAGCTGCCAGGAGCCTGGCTACTTCCTCACCAATCGCTTTACGTCTTTCTTCGTTAAACCGGCGTAGGAACTGTTTTACCGGTTTATACTTAGGATCCACATTAAGGGTGTGCTCAGCGAGTCGCCTCGGTACACCAGGCATGTCAGACGGCTTCCATGCAAAGATGTCCCGATTCTCACGGATGAACTCGATGAGCGCGCTTTCCTATTTTGGATCCAAGTTTGCACTGATGCTGAACTGCTTGGACGAATCGCCAGGTACGAAGTCAACAAGCTTAGTTTCGGCAGCTGATTTGAACTTCAAGGCCGGATCGTGGTCCGTAGTTGGCTTCTTTAATGAAGTCATGTCCTCCGGATCAACACTGTCTTTGTACTGCTTTAGCTCCTCCGTAGCACAAACCGATTCTGCATAAGTCGCATCTCCTTCCTCGCATTCCAAAGCGATTCGACGGCTCCCATGAACCGTTATAGTGCCCTTGTAACCCGGCATCTTGAGTTGCAGATATACATAGCAGGGCCGTGCCATAAATTTTGCATAGGCTGGCCGTCCGAACAAAGCGTGGTATGGACTTTGGATTTTAACCACTTCAAACGTCAGTGTCTCTGATCTGGAATCATGACTATCGCCGAAGACCACTTCAAGGGCTATCTTACCAACAGGGTACGCAGACTTGCTAGGCACCACCCCGTGGAACACCGTATTGGTCGGTTTGAGATCCTTATCCACCAGTCCCATGCGACGGAAGGTCTCATAATACAAGATGTTAATGCTGCTCCCTCCGTCCATGAGTACCTTGGTGAGCTTATAACCTCCCACCTGAGGCGCCACTACCAATGCTAACTGACCCGGATTATAAACCCTGGGAGGATGATCTTCTCGGCTCCATATGATTGGTTGTTCCGACCAGCGCAGATAGTGAGGCGTGGCCGGTTCAACAGCACTAACTGCCCGCCTCTGAAGCTTTCTATCCCGTTTATCCAAGCTTGTAGTAAAAACATGGTACTGTCCACCACTCAACTGTTTCGGGTTGCTCTGATAACCTGATTGCTGCTGTTGCTGCTGGCTGTGACCACTTTGATCGCCTTGATTATTTTGGCTGTTCTGTCCGCCCGGATTACCATGGAACCCTGGACCAGAATTTCCGCCGCCGTACCCTGATCCGGAACCTGAACCGCCGCCAGAGCCGTGATCATATTGGAAAATGTTTGAGCTTTTGAATTCCCTCATGATGTAACAATCCTTCCAAAGATGGGTTGCTGGCTCCTCTTTTGTTCCGTGCTTCGGAAAGGGCTGGTTTAAGAAAAAGTTCAAACGCTCCGGATTAGGACCGGGATTTCCACGAAAACCTGGCTGTTTCCCCTTACGTCGCTGGCCCTTGTTCTGTGCACTGGTGTTGGCCACAAAATCCGTGCTCCCATCAGGTTTACGCTTACCTCCGCCTCCATTGCCTGTTGGTTGATGCTGCTGGCCTTTGGTGTTGCTATTCTTCCTTCCCTTCCCTGCTTTGTCGTCACCAGAGTCAGGATCCTTGGTACTGTCAGAATCCGCATACTTCACTAAAGCGGTCATGAGCGTTCCCATATCCGTGCAATCACGCTTCATCTGGCCTAACTTTAGCTTCAAAGGGCCAAACCGACAGTTGCCTTCCAACAGCACTACGGTGGTGTCTGCGTTGATGCGATCTGACGAGTGCAAAACTTCTGATACCCGGCGTACCCAATGGGTAGTTGACTCCCCTTCTTGCTGAACGCAAGCTGCTAGGTCGACTATCGACATTGGCTGTTTGCACGTGTCCTTGAAATTCTTGATAAACCGGGCTCGCAACTGGGCCCACGAGTTGATGGAATTAGGCGGTAGGCTCTTTAGCCAAGTCCGGGCCGTCCCTTCTAACATCATGGTAAAATACTTCGCACACGCCGTGTCATCCACATCCAGCATCTCCATAGCCATCTCATAGCTCTCCACCCATGTCTCCGGAGGCTGATCTGCCGTGTAGTTTGGTACCTTGCGGGGGCCTTTGAAGTCTTTAGGCAGGCGTACGTTGCGCAAAGTGGGAACAAGGCACGATACTCCCAAAGAACTAGAAACCACCCCCGGTTCAATCGTAGCAGTTGGGAGGATAGGTGTAAGCTGACGAGCCTGATGCTGCGCTGCTAATCCGGCCTCCTGCGCACGGGCGCGATCCACATTCTCCTGAGCATTGTCGACGCCCGCCGGATTGTTGCCGTGGAGCGCTTCACGCCTGGCATTACTTGAAACAGCCGGCTCCTCCATGCGCCTATTATAGCTCCTGCTGGGCCGAGGGGTGGAGTGAATCCGATCACGGCTTTGCGAATATGCTTCTTGTTGGGCCAAAGCGGCCCTAAGGAGCTCCTTGACTCGGCGTGTCTCTACATCCTGCGGTGAATCGCCTTCGATCGGAATGGCTTCCAACCGAGCTGCCGCCGCAACGAGGTTATCCATCGGGTTGGAATAATGGCCCGATGGTGTCGGCACGGCCTGTGGTGTACCGGTGTTGTGATGAGGCAGGTTTATTATACGGTGCTGAACCGGGGCGCCAACTGTCGCTTCCGCACGGTTTACTCCCGGGGTGTTGAAGAGATTTCTGGCGTCGAGGGCCGCGGGCAATCGAGATCGGAATTTCCTCTTCAGGACTTCCTGAGATGCATTCTGGTCCATCATGAGCCTGTAAGCCTGTGCATCTAAAGCGGCACGCTCTGCCGTCATCCTGGCCTCTTCTGCTGCCAGCCCCGCTTTAGCTTGAGTGATCTGTTCTCTCACTTTGGCAATCTCGGCATTGTGAACCTCCTGATCTACCGGGTTGGCTTCCGCCATGAGCGCTACCAGTGCGTCAAACAGATCTGACAACACTTGGGCTGGTGAGTCCGCAGGGCCCCCTGCCCGCGCAGCTGTTGCCGCTGCCGATCCGGAGATCACTGCTGCCGCAGTTGATGAATGTGGCGCCGCCTGTGTTCCAGCCATGAAGATCCCAACTCGATTGGGCAGACCAGAGGGGTCCGGAATACTGTCGCCATCGGAGCTGCCCCCAATCCGATCATCTTGCAGCTGGTATAGAGACTCGGTTTCCCCGGTTGACGTTTCATCGCCGGAGTAGATGGCGGTTTCGCCACCGGATTCGGATCCTTCCTCGTAGCTTCCTCCGTGGATGACTCCCACGAAGGCGCGCTTCCTGGTCGGTTTAGCCAGGGTCGATCTCGTGCACTGAGCTGTCTCGACGAGGTCGGTGCAAACGCCCAGCTCGGGGCCCGGTTCACCGATCTTGCCGATGAAAACATGGATGCCGCCAAAGGGGACCCGGTACCCGTACTCGATCGAGCCGGCGTCGGGGCCCCAGCCTGTGCTGTCGATGTAGAGTTTTCCGCGACGACTTTTGGTCATCCGGCCCACAGCGTAGCCCTCGAGTCCTTCAAAGCGGACCTCCAAGAACTTGAAACCATCTCGCGATAGCCCCACGGTGGGCGCCAACTGTCGTGGATTTGTCACGGCAGATGTCCTAGCGAAAGGACTTAGTCATGGAGCCATCGCAACGGGTTAACTTGAAGGGGTTAAAACGGACGCAAGGAAACAGTGTTATACTAGTTCGGCCCCTTCGATGAAGGTAAAAGCCTACGTCTAGTTGTGATGGGATTGATGTGTTTCGAGGGCTAGGGAGCGATAAGCTTCGCCTAAACCTCGAGTTGTTGTTCTCTGTCTCTAGACCGTCGCCGGGTCGTCCCCTTATATACACGGGTGACACCCGTCGGTCCACAAACTCCCAACCTCCGGTTCATAAACGTGCCCGGGTTGGTCTCTCTGTTCCTAACTTACAATGCAAGTTTACCTCAGGCCGGTTTACGGCCATAAACCTTTAAACCGATTATAGGCCTTGGGCCCTTCTATTTCTCCTTGGGCTTTAACATCTTGGGTCCATTGACGGAGCTAACCCGGGCCCTGTAGGCCGGTTTACCCCAAATAGCAATATCCCCAACAGGTAGTACAAGAGTAGATGTACCACGAGATCAAGGAGGCTAAACCCTAGAAGCTAGCCTATGGGTATGATGATGGTTATGATGTGTTCGTCCTACGGACTACAACCCTCCGGTTTATATAGGCACCGGATAGGGTTAGGGTTACACAGAGTCGGTTACATTGGTAGGAGATCTTGAATATCCGCACGCCTAGCTTGCCTACCACGCCAAGGGAAGAACCTTTCGGACACGGGACGAAGTCTTCAATCTTGTATCTTCATAGTCCTGGAGTCCGGCTGAAGATATAGTTCGGCTATCCGAACACCCCCTAATCCAGGACTCCCTCAGTAGCCCCTGAACCAGGCTTCAATGACGACGAGTCCGGCGCGCAAATTGTCTTCGGCATTGCAAGGCGGGTTCCTCCTCCAAATTCTTCAAGAAGATAATAAACACCAAAAAACAGTGTCCGGCTCTGCAAAACAAGTTTCCACGTATTGCCATATAGAGAATAATACAAACACAAATCAAATCTGCCGACGTATTCCGCAGTGCGTCATAACACTGCGACCAAGCCTTCTGTATGGATTATTTTTGTTGTTCCACCGCAGCACGTTCAACGAGGCGGTTTCCTTGGCACGTCTTGTCGAAGCAGAGATCGTGTGCCCCTTTTAACGGGATTCTCATTAATGCGGACGTGGGTAACCCAACCGCGCCATTTACCATGGCATGTGAGCGGCAAGCGAGTTTTATTAGGTAGGTGGGGACGCATAACGGCATCAGCCTATATAAGGGGATAAAGATCCACCTCTTTCACCTACGCCTTCTTCCTCCTTTGCCCATCCATATCCTGCGCACTCAAGCTCCAACGCCCAAGTTCGCTCTTTCTTCCCCAACCTGCTCCAGCGATGTCCGGAGCGGGTGGCAAGTGGATGGCTTCCTCCGTTACGGAGGGTCAAATCAAAAAGCTTAGGAAGGCCGGATATCTATCCAAGGACATCCCGCACCGGCTTCCCGAGGCGGAGCAGCTTCTTCCCACCCCAGGGCCCCATGAGAGGGTAGTTTTTCTCCCCCATTTCCTCCGCGGACTGGGTTTTCCACTTCACCCTTTTGTCCGGGGGCTCATGTTCTACTACGGCCTGGACTTCCACGATCTGGCCCCGAACTTCATCCTCAATATCTCGGCATTTATCATCGTGTGTGAGGCCTTTCTCCGCATCCGCCCCCACTTCGGCCTCTGGCTCCAGACCTTCAACGTCAAGCCCAAGGTGGTGTCCGGCACCTAGGCGGAGTGCGGAGGTGCTATGGCCGGCAAAATGGCCAACGCACTCTGGTTCGATGGCTCCTTTGTGGAGTCCTTAAAGGGGTGGCAGGCAGGGTGGTTTTACATCACCGAGCCACGCGACTCGAAATGGGTCGGGGCCCCTGAGTTCCGATCCGGACCCCCCACACGGCTCATGTCCTGGAATGAGACGGGCCTATCGTGGGTCAATGAAGAAGAAGTGACTGGACTGCAAACTTGCATCCGGTCCCTGATGAACAAGCCCATTCGGCATGTCAACATCATCCAGGTCATGTTCGTTTGCCGGATCCTCCCGTGCCAAGAACGGGAGTTCACTTTGTGGGAATTCGACCCGGCGCAGCACCAAACCCTCAATAGGCTCTTCGACACGACGTATGAAGACGTTTGGAAGGTGCTAACCAAAGGCGCCGAGTGCCCCACATCCGCTTCCGAGGACCGCGGATACAGCTCGCAGCGCAACGCTGGCGAGGTAGGCTATTTATACCTTTTACAGGTTCGTTAAGCTTTTCTACATAGATTAACTCTATGTGGGATTTAAAAACTCCCTTTGCCTTTGACAGGCGTGGCTGAAGATAGCCGAACTAATCAACTGTCCGGCTCCTCTGCCCGAAGACCCAGCCCCAGCTCTCTTAGAGAAGCTGCTGGCTCCGGCGCCCTATGTGGTGCCGGAGAAGAAGGTCAAGAAGAAGAAGACCACCGGGACGCGAAAGAGTGCCCGCAATGTGGTGGTGTCGAGCTCGTCATCTGGCGAGTCTGCGACGCCCTCCTCTCGTGAAAACGAGGAGGAGGAACAAGGAAGCTCTCCCCCTCCATCGAGGGGAGCGAAAAAGAAGAAGGCCGCCCCAACAGGGGAGGCCGAGGGGTCGAGGAAAAGGAAGACCCCTCCGCCGGACTACTCCCCCAACGCTGAAGAGGGCAGAAAGGAGTGGCCGGACAGAACCAAGCGTCCGGCGACATCGTAAGTATTCACATACCAGAATGACTCATAGTATTTTCAAGTGTGCAGCTTACCATAATGTCGAATGCTATTTGCGCAGCCCGCCCCGAGCCGCACTCGATGATTCATCGAGCGACTCCCTGGATTCGTCGGACATGGACTCTGTCCCGCCCGCAGTCTCCCCCAGCGGGGCGGACGACGCCGAAGCGGTGTCCTGCCGAACAGGGAAGGAGGAGGTGGTCCTGGAGGAGCCGCAAGGCAATCCTCAGGACCCCAGGAGTAAAGGGGATGAAACCCCCCAGGGCTTCCAGTCCGGCTTTGTGCCGGACACCGCGCCGGACTCAACCGTCCTGGCTCGCGGTGGGCGAACTCCTTCCAAGAGGAGTAAGCTGTCTGAGTCGGCGACCTCTGTCCAACCAGAGGCGCCGGATAGTCTGTTGTGAAGGAAATATGCCCTAGAGGCAATAATAAAGTTATTATTTATTTCCTTATATCATGATAAATGTTTATTATTCATGCTAGAATTGTATTAACTGGAAACATAATACATGTGTGAATACATAGACAAATAGAGTGTCACTAGTATGCCTCTACTTGACTAGCTCATTAATCAAAGATGGTTATGTTTCCTAACCATGAACAAAGAGTTGTTATTTGATTAACGAGATCACATCATTAGTTGAATGATCTGATTGACATGACCCATTCCATTAGCATAGCACCCGATCGTTTAGTATGTTGCTATTGCTTTTATCCATGACTTATACATGTTCCTTTAACTATGAGATTATGCAACTCCCGTTTACCGTAGGAACACTTTGTGTGCGACCAAACGTCACAACGTAACTGGGTGATTATAAAGGTGCTCTACAGGTGTCTCCGAAGGTACATATTGGGTTGGCGTATTTCGAGATTAGGATTTGTCACTCCGATTGTCGGAGAGGTATCTCAGGGCCTTCTCGGTAATGCAGATCACAATAAGCCTTGCAAGCATTGCAACCAATGAGTTAGTTGCGAGATGATGTATTACAGAACGAGTAAAGAGACTTGCCGGTAACGAGATTGAACTAGGTATTGGATACCAACGATCGAATCTCGGGCAAGTAACATACCGATGACAAAGGGAACAACGTATGTTGTTATGCGGTCTGACCGATAAAGATCTTCGTAGAATATGTAGGAGCCAATATGGGCATCCAGGTCCCGCTGTTGGTTATTGACCGGAGACGTGTCTCGGTCATGTCTACATTGTTCTCGAACCGTAGGGTCCGCATGCTTAACGTTACGATGACAGTTATTATGAGTTTATGCATTTTGATGTACCGAAGGAGTTCGGAGTCCCGGATGTGATCACGGACGTGACGAGGAGTCTCGAAATGGTCGAGACATAAAGAATTATATACTGGAAGCCTATGTTTGGACATCGGATGCATTCCAGGTGAAATCAGGATTTTACCGGAATACCGGGAGGGTTACCGGAACCCCCCGGGAGCATAATGGGCCAACATGGGCCTTGGAGGAGAGGTGAGAGGGATGCCCCATGGGCTGTGCACCTCCCCCCCTTCCCCTAGTCCTATTAGGACTAGGAGAGGTGGGCGCCCCCCTCTCTCTCTCTCTCCCCCTTGGAGAATCCTAGTCCAACTAGGATTGGGGGGGGGGGGGGAATCCTACTCCCAGAGGGAGTAGGACTCTCTGGCGCGCCAAGGCCTGGCCGGCCAGCCCCTCCCCCTTGGCTCCTTTATATACGGGGGCAGGGGGCACCCCAGAAACACACAAGTTGATCTACGGATCGTTCCATAGCCGTGTGCGGTGCCCCCTTCCACCAAATTCCACCTCGGTCATATGGTTGCAGTGCTTAGGCGAAGCCCTGCGCCGGTAACACATCAAGATCGTCACCACGCCGTCGTGCTGCCGGAACTCTTCCCCAACGCTTTGCTGGATCGGAGCCCGGGGATCGTCATCGAGCTGAACGTGTGCCAAGAACTCGGAGGTGCCGGAGTAACGGTGCTGTGATCGGTTGGATCACGAGGAGAACGTACGACTACTTCCTCTACGTTGTGTCAACGCTTCCGCTTCGGTCTACGAGGGTACGTAGACAACACTCTCCCCTCTCGTTGCTATGCATCACCATGATCTTGCATGTGCGTAGGAAAATTTTTGAAATTACTACGTTCCCCAACAGTGGCATCCGAGCCTAGGTTTTTATGGTTTGATGTTATTTGCACGAGTAGAACACAAGTGAGTTGTGGACGATACAAGTCATACTACCTACCAGCATGTCATACTTTGGTTCAGCGGTATTGTTGGACGAGACGATCCGGACCAACCTTACGCGTACGCTTACGCGAGACCGGTTCCCTCGACGTGCTTTGCACATAGATGGCTTGCGGAAGACTGTCTCTCCAACTTTAGTTGAACCAAGTGTGGCTACGCCCAGTCCTTGAGAAGGTTAAAACGGAGTCTATTTGACAAACTATCGTTGTGGTTTTGATGCGTAGGTAAGATGAGTTCTTGCTTAAAGCCCGTAGCAGCCACGTAAAACTTGCAACAACAAAATAGAGGACGTCTAACTTGTTTTTGCAGGGCATGTTGTGATGTGATATGGTCAAGACGTGATGCTAAATTTTATTGTATGAGATGATCATGTTTTGTAACCGAGTTATCGGCAACTGGCAGGAGCCATATGGTTGTCGCTTTATTGTATGCAATGCAATCGCGATGTAATGCTTTACTTTATTGCTAAGCGGTAGTGATAGTCGTAGAAGCATAAGATTGGCGAGACGACAACGATGCTGCGATGAAGATCAAGGTGTCGCGCCGGTGACGATGGTGATCATGACGGTGCTTCGAAGATGGAGATCACAAGCACAAGATGATGATGGCCATATCATATCACTTATATTGATTGCATGTGATGTTTATCCTTTTATGCATCTTATCTTGCTTTGATTGACGGTAGCATTATAAGATGATCTCTCACTAAATTATCAAGAAGTGTTCTCCCTGAGTATGCACCATTGCGAAAGTTCTTCGTGCTGAGACACCACGTGATGATCGGGTGTGATAGGCTCTACGTTCAAATACAACGGGTGCAAAACAGTTGCACACGCGGAATACTCAGGTTTAACTTGACGAGCCTAGCATATAACAGATATGGCCTCGGAACACAGAGACCGAAAGGTCGAGCGTGAATCATATAGTAGATATGATCAACATAATGATGTTCACCATTGAAACTACTCCATCTCACGTGATGATCGGACATGGTTTAGTTGATTTGGATCACGTGATCACTTAGAAGATTAGAGGGATGTCTATCTAAGTGGGAGTTCTTAAGTAATATGATTAATTGAACTTTAATATTATCATGAACATTAGTCCTGGTAGTATTAGCATATCTATGTTGTAGATCAATAGCTCGCGTTGTTGCTTCCCTGTGTTTATTTTGATATGTTCCTAGAGAAAATTGTGTTGAAAATGTTAGTAGCAATGATGCGGATTGGATCCGTGATCTGAGGTTTATCCTCATTGCTGCACAGAAGAATTATGTCCTTGATGCACCGCTAGGTGACGGACCTATTGCAGGAGCACATGCAGAAGTTATGAACGTTTTGCTAGCTCAATATGATGACTACTTAATAGTTTAGTGCACCATGCTTAACGACTTAGAATCGGGACTTCAAAGACGTTTTGAACGTCATGGAGCATATGAGATGTTCCAGGAGTTGAAGTTAATATTTCAAGCAAATACCCGAGTTGAGAGATATGAAGTCTCCAACAAGTTCTATAGCTAAAAGATGGAGGAGAATCGCTCAACTAGTGAGCATGTGCTCAGATTGTCTGGGTACTACAATCGCTTGAATCAAGTGGGAGTTAATCTTCCAGATAAGATAGTGATTGACAGAATTCTCTAGTCACCATCACCAAGTTAGTAGAACTTCGTGATGAACTATAATATGCAAGGGATAACGGAAAATATTCTCAAGCTCTTCGCGATGCTAAAATCGGCGAAGGTAGAAATCAAAGAAAAACATCAAGTGTTGATGGTTGACAAGATCACTAGTTTCAAGAAAAGGGCAAAAGGAAAGAAGGGGAACTTCAAGAAGAACGGCAAGCAAGTTGCTGCTCAAGTGAAAAAGCCCAAGTCTGGTCCTAAGCCTGAGACTAAGTGCTTCTACTGCAAAGGGACTGGTCACTGGAAGCGGAACTACCCCAAGTGATTGGCGGATAAGAAGGATGGCAAAGTGAACATAAGTATATTTGATATACATGTTATTGATGTGTACTTTACTAGTGTTCATAGCAACCCCTCAGTATTTGGTACTAGTTCAAGTTGCTAAGATTAGTAACTCGAAACGGGAGTTGCAGAATGAACAAAGACTAGTTAAAGGGCAAGGTGACGATGTGTGTTGGAAGTGGTTCCAAGATTGATATGATCATCATCACACACTCCCTATACTTTCGGGATTAGTGTTGAAACTAAATAAGTGTTATTTGGTGTTTGCGTTGAGCGTGAATATGATTTGATCATGTTAATTGCAATACAGTTATTCATTTAAGTTAGAGAACAATTGTTGTTCTGTTTACATGAATAAAACCTTCTATGGTCATACACACCAACGAAAATAGTTCATTGGATCTCGATCGTAGTGATACACATATTCATAATATTGAAACCAAAAGATGCGAAGTTAATAATGATAGTGCAACCTATTTGTGGCACTGCCGTTTAGGTCATATTGGTGTAAAGCGCATGAAGAAACTCCATGCTGATGGGATTTTGGAATCACTTGATTATGAATCACTTGATGCTTGCGAACCATGCCTCTTGGGCAAGATGACTAAAACGCTGTTCTCCTGAACAATGGAGCAAGCAACAGATTTGTTGGAAATCATACATACCGATGTATATGGTCCGATGAATATTAAGGCTCGCGACAAGTATCATTATTTTCTAACCTTCACAGATGATTTGAGCAGATATGGGTATATCTACTTGATGAAACATAAGTCTGAAACGTTTGAAAAGTTCAAAGAATTTTAGAGTGAAGTGGAAAATCATCGTGACAAGAAAATAAGGTTTCTACGATCTGATCGCGGAGACAAATATTTGAGTTACGAGTTTGGTCTTCAATTAAAACAATGTGGAATAGTTTCACAAATTCATGCCACCTGGAACACCACAGCATAATGGTGTGTCCGAACGTCATAACCGTACTTTATTGGATATAGCACAATCTATGATGTTTCTTACCGATTTACCAATATCGTTTTGGGATCATGCATTAGAGACAGCTGCATTCACGTTAAAAGGGGCACCATCTAAGTCCGTTGAGACGACACAATATGAACTATGGTTTGGCAAGAAACCAAAGTTGTCGTTTCTTAAAGTTTGGGGTTGCAATGCTTATGTGAAAATTTTCATCCTGATAAGCTCAAACCCAAATCGGAGAAATGTGTCTTCATAGGATACCCAAAGGAGACTGTTGGGTACACCTTCTATCACAGATCCGAATGCAAGACTTTTGTTGCTAAGAATGGATCCTTTCTAGAGAAGGAGTTTCTCTCGAAAGAAGTGAGTGGGAGGAAAGTAGAAAACTTGATAAGGTAATTGTACCTTCTCCCTTATTGGAAAGTAGTTCATCACAGAAATCTGTTCTTGTGACTACTACACCAATTAGTGAGGAAGCTAATGATGATGATCATGTAACTTCAGATCAAGTAACTACCGAATCTCGTAGGTAAACCAGAGTGAGATCCGCACCAGAGTGGTACAGTAATCTTGTTCTGGAAGTCATGTTACTAGACCATGACGAACTTGCGAACTATGAGGAAGCGATGATGAGCCCAGATTCCGCGAAATGGTTTGAGGCCATGAAATCTGAGATATGATCCATGTATGAGAACAAAGTATGGACTTTGATGGATTTGCCCGATGATCGGCAAAGCCATAGAAAATAAATGGATCTTCAAGAGGAAGACGGACACTGATAGTAGTGTTACTATCTACAAAGCTAGAATTGTCGCAAAAGGTTTTCGACAAGTTCAAGGTGTTGACTACGATGAGAGTTTCTCACTCGTATCTATGCTTAAGTCTGTCCGAATCATGTTAGCAATTGCCGCATTTTATGAAATTTGGCAAATGGATCAACAAAACTGCATTCCTCAATGGATTTATTAAAAAAAAAAAGTTGTATACGATGCAACCAGAAGGTTTTTTCAATCCTAAAGGTGTTAACAAAATATGCAAGCTCCAGCGATCCATCTATGGACTGGTGCAAGCATCTCGGAGTTGGAATATACACTTTGATAAGTTGATCAAAGCATATAGTTTTATACAGACTTGCGGTGAAGCCTGTATTTACAAGAAAGTGAGTGGGAGCACTACAACATTTCTGATAAGTATATGTAAATGACATATTATTGATCGGAAATAATGTAGAATTATTCTGTGAAGCATAAAGGAGTATTTGAAAGGAGTTTTTCGAAGAAGGACCTCGGTGAAGCTGCTTACATATTGGGCATTAAGATGTATAGAGATAGATCAAGACGCTTAATAGGACTTTCACAAAGCACATACCTTGACAAAGTTTTGAAAAAGTTCAAAATGGATCAGGAAAAGAAAGGGTTCTTGCCTGTGGCACAAGGTGTGAAATTGAGTAAGACTCAATGCCCGACCACCGCAGAAGATAGAGAGAAAATGAAAAATGTTCCCTATGCTTCAGCCATAGGCTCTATCATGTATGCAATGCTGTGTACCAGACCTGATGTGTGCCTTGCTGTAAGTTTAGCAGGCAGGTACCAAAGTAATCCAGGAGTGGATCACTGGACAGCGGTCAAGAACATCCTTAAGTACTTGAGAAGGACTAAGGATATGTTTCTCACTTATGGAGGTGACAAAGAGCTCATCGTAAACGGTTACGTCGATGCAAGCTTTGACACTGATCCGGACGATTCCAAATCGCAAACCGGATACGTATTTACATTAAACGGTGGAGCTGTCAGTTGGTGCAATTCTAAACAAAGCGTCGTGGCGGGATCTACATGTGAAGCTGAGTATATAGCCGCTTCGGAAGCAGCTAATGAAGGAGTCTGGATGAAGGAGTTCATATCCGATCTAGGTGTTGTACCTAGCGTATCGGGTCCAATGAAAATCTTTTGTGACAATACTGGTGCAATTGCCTTGGCAAAGGAATCCAGATTTCACAAAAGAACCAAACACATCAAAAGACGCTTCAACTCCATCCGGGATTTGGTCCAGGTGGGAGACATAGAGATATGCAAGATACATACGGATCTGAATGTTGCAGACCCGTTGACTAAGCCTCTTCCACGAGCAAAACATGATCAGCACCAAAACTCCATGGGTGTTAGAATCATTACTTTGTAATCTAGATTATTGACTCTAGTGCAAGTGGGAGACTGAAGGAAATATGCCCTAGAGGCAATAATAAAGTTATTATTTATTTCCTTATATCATGATAAATGTTTATTATTCATGCTAGAATTGTATTAACTGGAAACATAATACATGTGTGAATACATAGACAAACAGAGTGTCACTAGTATGCCTCTACTTGACTAGCTCATTAATCAAAGATGGTTATGTTTCCTAACCATGAACAAAGAGTTGTTATTTGATTAACGAGATCACATCATTAGTTGAATGATCTGATTGACATGACCCATTCCATTAGCATAGCACCCGATCGTTTAGTATGTTGCTATTGCTTTTATCCATGACTTATACATGTTCCTTTAACTATGAGATTATGCAACTCCCGTTTACCGTAGGAACACTTTGTGTGCGACCAAACGTCACAACGTAACTGGGTGATTATAAAGGTGCTCTACAGGTGTCTCCGAAGGTACATATTGGGTTGGCGTATTTCGAGATTAGGATTTGTCACTCCGATTGTCGGAGAGGTATCTCAGGGCCTTCTCGGTAATGCACATCACAATAAGCCTTGCAAGCATTGCAACCAATGAGTTAGTTGCGAGATGATGTATTACAGAACGAGTAAAGAGACTTGCCGGTAACGAGATTGAACTAGGTATTGGATACCAACGATCGAATCTCGGGCAAGTAACATACCGATGACAAAGGGAACAACGTATGTTGTTATGCGGTCTGACCGATAAAGATCTTCGTAGAATATGTAGGAGCCAATATGGGCATCCAGGTCCCGCTGTTGGTTATTGACCGGAGACGTGTCTCGGTCATGTCTACATTGTTCTCGAACCGTAGGGTCCGCACGCTTAACGTTACGATGACAGTTATTATGAGTTTATGCATTTTGATGTACCGAAGGAGTTCGGAGTCCCGGATGTGATCACGGACGTGACGAGGAGTCTCGAAATGGTCGAGACATAAAGAATTATATATTGGAAGCCTATGTTTGGACATCGGATGCATTCCAGGTGAAATCAGGATTTTACCGGAATACCGGGAGGGTTACCGGAACCCCCCGGGAGCATAATGGGCCAACATGGGCCTTGGAGGAGAGGTGAGAGGGATGCCCCATGGGCTGTGCGCCTCCCCCCCTTCCCCTAGTCCTATTAGGACTAGGAGAGGTGGGCGCCCCCCTCTCTCTCTCTCTCCCCCTTGGAGAATCCTAGTCCAACTAGGATTGGGGGGGGGGAATCCTACTCCCAGAGGGAGTAGGACTCTCTGGCGCGCCAAGGCCTGGCCGGCCAGCCCCTCCCCCTTGGCTCCTTTATATACGGGGGCAGGGGGCACCCCAGAAACACACAAGTTGATCTACGGATCGTTCCTTAGCCGTGTGCGGTGCCCCCTTCCACCAAATTCCACCTCGGTCATATCGTTGCAGTGCTTAGGCGAAGCCCTGCGCCGGTAACACATCAAGATCGTCACCACGCCGTCGTGCTGACGGAACTCTTCCCCAATGCTTTGCTGGATCGGAGCCCGGGGATCGTCATCGAGCTGAACGTGTGCCAAGAACTCGGAGGTGCTGGAGTAACGGTGCTGTGATCGGTTGGATCACGAGGAGAACGTACGACTACTTCCTCTACGTTGTGTCAACGCTTCCGCTTCGGTCTACGAGGGTACATAGACAACACTCTCCCCTCTCGTTGCTATGCATCACCATGATCTTGCATGTGCGTAGGAAATTTTTTGAAATTACTACGTTCCCCAACAGTGGCATCCGAGCCTAGGTTTTTATGGTTTGATGTTATTTGCACGAGTAGAACACAAGTGAGTTGTGGACGATACAAGTCATACTGCCTACCAGCATGTCATACTTTGGTTCAGCGGTATTGTTGGACGAGACGATCCGGACCAACCTTACGCGTACGCTTACGCGAGACCGGTTCCCTCGACGTGCTTTGCACATAGATGGCTTGCGGAAGACTGTCTCTCCAACTTTAGTTGAACCGAGTGTGGCTACGCCCGGTCCTTGAGAAGGTTAAAACGGAGTCTATTTGATAAACTATCGTTGTGGTTTTGATGCGTAGGTAAGATGAGTTCTTGCTTAAAGCCCGTAGCAGCCACGTAAAACTTGCAACAACAAAATAGAGGACGTCTAACTTGTTTTTGCAGGGCATGTTGTGATGTGATATGGTCAAGACGTGATGCTAAATTTTATTGTATGAGATGATCATGTTTTATAACCGAGTTATCGGCAACTGGCAGGAGCCATATGGTTGTCGCTTTATTGTATGCAATGCAATCGCGATGTAATGCTTTACTTTATTGCTAAGCGGTAGTGATAGTCGTAGAAGCATAAGATTGGCGAGACGACAACGATGCTGCGATGAAGATCAAGGTGTCACGCCGGTGACGATGGTGATCATGACGGTGCTTCGAAGATGGAGATCACAAGCACAAGATGATGATGGCCATATCATATCACTTATATTGATTGCATGTGATGTTTATCCTTTTATGCATCTTATCTTGCTTTGATTGACGGTAGCATTATAAGATGATCTCTCACTAAATTATCAAGAAGTGTTCTCCCTGAGTATGCACCATTGCGAAAGTTCTTCGTGCTGAGACACCACGTGATGATCGGGTGTGATAGGCTCTACGTTCAAATACAACGGGTGCAAAACAGTTGCACACGCGGAATACTCAGGTTTAACTTGACGAGCCTAGCATATAACAGATATGGCCTCGGAACACAGAGACCGAAAGGTCGAGCGTGAATCATATAGTAGATATGATCAACATAATGATGTTCACCATTGAAACTACTCCATCTCACGTGATGATCGGACATTGTTTAGTTGATTTGGATCACGTGATCACTTAGAAGATTAGAGGGATGTCTATCTAAGTGGGAGTTCTTAAGTAATATGATTAATTGAACTTTAATATTATCATGAACATTAGTCCTGGTAGTATTAGCATATCTATGTTGTAGATCAATAGCTCGCGTTGTTGCTTCCCTGTGTTTATTTTGATATGTTCCTAGAGAAAATTGTGTTGAAAATGTTAGTAGCAATGATGCGGATTGGATCCGTGATCTGAGGTTTATCCTCATTGCTGCACAGAAGAATTATGTCCTTGATGCACCGCTACGTGATGGACCTATTGCAGGAGCACATGCAGACGTTATGAACGTTTTGCTAGCTCAATATGATGACTACTTAATAGTTTAGTGCACCATGCTTAACGACTTAGAATCGGGACTTCAAAGACGTTTTGAACGTCATGGAGCATATGAGATGTTCCAGGAGTTGAAGTTAATATTTCAAGCAAATACCCGAGTTGAGAGATATGAAGTCTCCAACAAGTTCTATAGCTAAAAGATGGAGGAGAATCGCTCAACTAGTGAGCATGTGCTCAGATTGTCTGGGTACTACAATCGCTTGAATCAAGTGGGAGTTAATCTTCCAGATAAGATAGTGATTGACAGAATTCTCTAGTCACCATCACCAAGTTAGTAGAACTTCGTGATGAACTATAATATGCAAGGGATAACGGAAAATATTCTCAAGCTCTTCGCGATGCTAAAATCGGCGAAGGTAGAAATCAAAGAAAAACATCAAGTGTTGATGGTTGACAAGATCACTAGTTTCAAGAAAAGGGCAAAAGGAAAGAAGGGGAACTTCAAGAAGAACGGCAAGCAAGTTGCTGCTCAAGTGAAAAAGCCCAAGTCTGGTCCTAAGCCTGAGACTAAGTGCTTCTACTGCAAAGGGACTGGTCACTGGAAGCGGAACTACCCCAAGTGATTGGCGGATAAGAAGGATGGCAAAGTGAACATAAGTATATTTGATATACATGTTATTGATGTGTACTTTACTAGTGTTCATAGCAACCCCTCAGTATTTGGTACTAGTTCAAGTTGCTAAGATTAGTAACTCGAAACGGGAGTTGCAGAATGAACAAAGACTAGTTAAAGGGCAAGGTGACGATGTGTGTTGGAAGTGGTTCCAAGATTGATATGATCATCATCACACACTCCCTATACTTTCGGGATTAGTGTTGAAACTAAATAAGTGTTATTTGGTGTTTGCGTTGAGCGTGAATATGATTTGATCATGTTAATTGCAATACAGTTATTCATTTAAGTTAGAGAACAATTGTTGTTCTGTTTACATGAATAAAACCTTCTATGGTCATACACACCAACGAAAATAGTTCATTGGATCTCGATCGTAGTGATACACATATTCATAATATTGAAACCAAAAGATGCGAAGTTAATAATGATAGTGCAACCTATTTGTGGCACTGCCGTTTAGGTCATATTGGTGTAAAGCGCATGAAGAAACTCCATGCTGATGGGATTTTGGAATCACTTGATTATGAATCACTTGATGCTTGCGAACCATGCCTCTTGGGCAAGATGACTAAAACGCTGTTCTCCTGAACAATGGAGCAAGCAACAGATTTGTTGGAAATCATACATACCGATGTATATGGTCCGATGAATATTAAGGCTCGCGACAAGTATCATTATTTTCTAACCTTCACAGATGATTTGAGCAGATATGGGTATATCTACTTGATGAAACATAAGTCTGAAACGTTTGAAAAGTTCAAAGAATTTTAGAGTGAAGTGGAAAATCATCGTGACAAGAAAATAAGGTTTCTACGATCTGATCGCGGAGACAAATATTTGAGTTACGAGTTTGGTCTTCAATTAAAACAATGTGGAATAGTTTCACAAATTCATGCCACCTGGAACACCACAGCATAATGGTGTGTCCGAACGTCATAACCGTACTTTATTGGATATAGCACAATCTATGATGTTTCTTACCGATTTACCAATATCGTTTTGGGATCATGCATTAGAGACAGCTGCATTCACGTTAAAAGGGGCACCATCTAAGTCCGTTGAGACGACACAATATGAACTATGGTTTGGCAAGAAACCAAAGTTGTCGTTTCTTAAAGTTTGGGGTTGCAATGCTTATGTGAAAATTTTCATCCTGATAAGCTCAAACCCAAATCGGAGAAATGTGTCTTCATAGGATACCCAAAGGAGACTGTTGGGTACACCTTCTATCACAGATCCGAATGCAAGACTTTTGTTGCTAAGAATGGATCCTTTCTAGAGAAGGAGTTTCTCTCGAAAGAAGTGAGTGGGAGGAAAGTAGAAAACTTGATAAGGTAATTGTACCTTCTCCCTTATTGGAAAGTAGTTCATCACAGAAATCTGTTCTTGTGACTACTACACCAATTAGTGAGGAAGCTAATGATGATGATCATGTAACTTCAGATCAAGTAACTACCGAATCTCGTAGGTAAACCAGAGTGAGATCCGCACCAGAGTGGTACAGTAATCTTGTTCTGGAAGTCATGTTACTAGACCATGACGAACTTGCGAACTATGAGGAAGCGATGATGAGCCCAGATTCCGCGAAATGGTTTGAGGCCATGAAATCTGAGATATGATCCATGTATGAGAACAAAGTATGGACTTTGATGGATTTGCCCGATGATCGGCAAAGCCATAGAAAATAAATGGATCTTCAAGAGGAAGACGGACACTGATAGTAGTGTTACTATCTACAAAGCTAGAATTGTCGCAAAAGGTTTTCGACAAGTTCAAGGTGTTGACTACGATGAGAGTTTCTCACTCGTATCTATGCTTAAGTCTGTCCGAATCATGTTAGCAATTGCCGCATTTTATGAAATTTGGCAAATGGATCAACAAAACTGCATTCCTCAATGGATTTATTAAAAAAAAGAGTTGTATACGATGCAACCAGAAGGTTTTGTCAATCCTAAAGGTGTTAACAAAATATGCAAGCTCCAGCGATCCATCTATGGACTGGTGCAAGCATCTCGGAGTTGGAATATACACTTTGATAAGTTGATCAAAGCATATAGTTTTATACAGACTTGCGGTGAAGCCTCTATTTACAAGAAAGTGAGTGGGAGCACTACAACATTTCTGATAAGTATATGTAAATGACATATTATTGATCGGAAATAATGTAGAATTATTCTGTGAAGCATAAAGGAGTATTTGAAAGGAGTTTTTCGAAGAAGGACCTCGGTGAAGCTGCTTACATATTGGGCATTAAGATGTATAGAGATAGATCAAGACGCTTAATAGGACTTTCACAAAGCACATACCTTGACAAAGTTTTGAAAAAGTTCAAAATGGATCAGGCAAAGAAAGGGTTCTTGCCTGTGGCACAAGGTGTGAAGTTGAGTAAGACTCAATGCCCGACCACCGCAGAAGATAGAGAGAAAATGAAAAATGTTCCCTATGCTTCAGCCATAGGCTCTATCATGTATGCAATGCTGTGTACCAGACCTGATGTGTGCCTTGCTGTAAGTTTAGCAGGCAGGTACCAAAGTAATCCAGGAGTGGATCACTGGACAGCGGTCAAGAACATCCTTAAGTACTTGAGAAGGACTAAGGATATGTTTCTCATTTATGGAGGTGACAAAGAGCTCATCGTAAATGGTTACGTCGATGCAAGCTTTGACACTGATCCGGACGATTCCAAATCGCAAACCGGATACGTATTTACATTAAACGGTGGAGCTGTCAGTTGGTGCAGTTCTAAACAAAGCGTCGTGGCGGGATCTACATGTGAAGCTGAGTATATAGCCGCTTCGGAAGCAGCTAATGAAGGAGTCTGGATGAAGGAGTTCATATCCGATCTAGGTGTTGTACCTAGTGTATCGGGTCCAATGAAAATCTTTTGTGACAATACTGGTGCAATTGCCTTGGCAAAGGAATCCAGATTTCACAAAAGAACCAAACACATCAAAAGACGCTTCAACTCCATCCGGGATTTGGTCCAGGTGGGAGACATAGAGATATGCAAGATACATACGGATCTGAATGTTGCAGACCCGTTGACTAAGCCTCTTCCACGAGCAAAACATGATCAGCACCAAAACTCCATGGGTGTTAGAATCATTACTTTGTAATCTAGATTATTGACTCTAGTGCAAGTGGGAGACTGAAGGAAATATGCCCTAGAGGCAATAATAAAGTTATTATTTATTTCCTTATATCATGATAAATGTTTATTATTCATGCTAGAATTGTATTAACTGGAAACATAATACATGTGTGAATACATAGACAAACAGAGTGTCACTAGTATGCCTCTACTTGACTAGCTCATTAATCAAAGATGGTTATGTTTCCTAACCATGAACAAAGAGTTGTTATTTGATTAACGAGATCACATCATTAGTTGAATGATCTGATTGACATGACCCATTCCATTAGCATAGCACCCGATCGTTTAGTATGTTGCTATTGCTTTTATCCATGACTTATACATGTTCCTTTAACTATGAGATTATGCAACTCCCGTTTACCGTAGGAACACTTTGTGTGCGACCAAACGTCACAACGTAATTGGGTGATTATAAAGGTGCTCTACAGGTGTCTCCGAAGGTACATATTGGGTTGGCGTATTTCGAGATTAGGATTTGTCACTCCGATTGTCGGAGAGGTATCTCAGGGCCTTCTCGGTAATGCACATCACAATAAGCCTTGCAAGCATTGCAACCAATGAGTTAGTTGCGAGATGATGTATTATAGAACGAGTAAAGAGACTTGCCGGTAACGAGATTGAACTAGGTATTGGATACCAACGATCGAATCTCGGGCAAGTAACATACCGATGACAAAGGGAACAACGTATGTTGTTATGCGGTCTGACCGATAAAGATCTTCGTAGAATATGTAGGAGCCAATATGGGCATCCAGGTCCCGCTGTTGGTTATTGACCGGAGACGTGTCTCGGTCATGTCTACATTGTTCTCGAACCGTAGGGTCCGCACGCTTAACGTTACGATGACAGTTATTATGAGTTTATGCATTTTGATGTACCGAAGGAGTTCGGAGTCCCGGATGTGATCACGGACGTGACGAGGAGTCTCGAAATGGTCGAGACATAAAGAATTATATATTGGAAGCCTATGTTTGGACATCGGATGCATTCCAGGTGAAATCAGGATTTTACCGGAATACCGGGAGGGTTACCGGAACCCCCCGGGAGCATAATGGGCCAACATGGGCCTTGGAGGAGAGGTGAGAGGGATGCCCCATGGGCTGTGAGCCTCCCCCCCTTCCCCTAGTCCTATTAGGACTAGGAGAGGTGGGTGCCCCCCTCTCTCTCTCTCCCCCTTGGAGAATCCTAGTCGAACTAGGATTGGGGGGGGGGGGAATCCTACTCCCAGAGGGAGTAGGACTCTCTGGCGCGCCAAGGCCTGGCCGGCCAGCCCCTCCCCCTTGGCTCCTTTATATACGGGGGCAGGGGGCACCCCAGAAACACACAAGTTGATCTACGGATCGTTCCTTAGCCGTGTGCGGTGCCCCCTTCCACCAAATTCCACCTCGGTCATATCGTTGCAGTGCTTAGGCGAAGCCCTGCGCCGGTAACACATCAAGATCGTCACCACGCCGTCGTGCTAACGGAACTCTTCCCCAACGCTTTGCTGGATCGGAGCCCGGGGATCGTCATCGAGCTGAACGTGTGCCAAGAACTCGGAGGTGCCGGAGTAACGGTGTTGTGATCGGTTGGATCACGAGGAGAACGTACGACTACTTCCTCTATGTTGTGTCAACGCTTCCGCTTCGGTCTACGAGGGTACGTAGACAACACTCTCCCCTCTCGTTGCTATGCATCACCATGATCTTGCATGTGCGTAGGAAATTTTTTGAAATTACTACGTTCCCCAACATGTTGGAGGCGCTTGAAGGCGCCACCATCGATGAGGAGCACCGTACTGTTATGAGTGCGGTGGTCCAAAGGGTTCAGTCCGCCAAGAGCGGACTGAATGATGCTTCCGCTAGCCTTCTAACAGGCTTCCAGGTAAGCAAAAAATATGCTAAATTCATTACCGCATAGACAGTAGCCCCTGATGCTCTGTTTGGTGTTCGGAAAGAAAAGCCGAATAGAGGATCCAACAATTTTCGCAGGAGTCTAATAAAAACTCTAATATGCGTATGCAGGCTTCCCTGCTGTCCACCGCCGCACTGACTGCGCAGGTGGAAGTCCTGAAAAAGGACCTCGAGCGGTCCGAGCAAGAGCTCGGCCATGCCAAAAGGCAGCTCTTGGAAAAGGAAGGTAAGAAATACCCCTTAGAAAAAAAGAAAGAAAAAAAAAGTGGTGCCTATAGAGAGGCTTGATTGCAAAAAGAAATAACAGGATTGTACTGCTTATTGTAGGGGCCACGACCGAGGTGGCAACCCTGAAGCAGGCGCTGACTGAGGCCAAGAAGAAAGCGGCCGAGGAGCGCGCCGAGCGAGAAAAGCTTGGGGTCCAAGTCGGCGAGGTGCAGCAAGAGCTGCAAGCTCTCATGAAGAAACATGAGGGTTTGGAGCTTGAGGCAAAAACGCAAGCATCCGAGCTCGCGTCGGCTGTTGAGACCACCAAGAGTGCCAAGGCCGAAGCCCAAAAGACCCTCCAAGAGTTGGAGGATGTGAAAAAGATAGCAGCGGGTAAGGCATTCTCAATGCAAAAGTAGGAATATAAAGGTGAAATGCCTATTACTTACCCGAATCCGGAGTTCTCCAGGGGCGTTCTTCGATCTTCCCCGCAGCGCATCCGACGCCGCCGCATTCTACCGAGCTGAAGAGGACAGCTCGACGGAGAGTGTGTTCTGGTCTCAGTATTCTGAGGCCGGACACCCTTTGCCCTTAAGCGATCAGCTGAAGCAGCTGGCCGAGCTCCACAAGGTGGCCGAACAGGCCATGAAGGGCTTACTAGTTTGGCTGTGGCCTAGAGAGGCCCTGCCTGGGAGCTACTTCGGGCTGGTGCGGCGGCTGGTGGAGGCCTGTCCACGGCTTGAGGTCATCAAGCGCTCCGTCTGCATAGAAGGTGTCCGGAGGGCCCTTGCCCGTGTAAGGGTACACTGGGGCAAGCTGGACGGAGAGAAGCTGGTGAAGGATGGGCCGCCGCAGGGGAAGGAGCATCGCAAGCCCGAGAACTACTACAAGGAAGTTCTCGCTGGAGCTCGCCTTGTCGCGGATGAGTGTGCCAAAGATGTAATATTTCAATGAACTCGCTCGTTTGTATCCTGTGCGCTGAAAACTTGTTCATATGCGCTTAAGCAATGCTTTCTGAATTTAAAATATTATTTTTTGTGCGGCCGTTTATCAATAACAGAGAGATGGCGAGTCGTCAGCTTTTACCCCCATGCAACTAGTGCTGGGGTGTTCGGGATAAACCTGAGGGCTCTTGTTCCCATAGTTGGGTCCTTCGAGGGAGGCGCTCAGCACAGCGAACCAGGAAATCGGACTATAATGCTTGAACACTCTCACTTAGCCATAGAACGTTATATTTTTAAATTTCGGCGAAGCCCCTAGTTCGGAAGGCCGAATTCGGGGCACTATACACGCCTTTAGCCGGACTTAACCAGCTCTCCGCACGAAGCGGCATAAGCCTTTAGGGACTCGAAAAACCTCTCGAACAGCGACCGGTCTCGCGCCTTATCATGACAGTCTGTTTTAGCTTTCTCCACTGAGGTGCTCACCCACCTGATCTGGGGCACAATCGCAGTGGTTCTCCTAGTGCTACCTTAGCCGATAGAGTGGAACGTAAGGCACCAAAACATAGGAGCCGGGAAAACCCAACATATGACCAAAATCATGACTCGGAGCCGATGCATATAATGCTATAAGTTCGGGGTGCCGCACTTATGAAAGTGGACGGACTTCTCACACCAGATAGAAGGGTAATAAAGCCCCTGGCGTGGTTTGCCGTACCATGGTGTACGGGTGTGATCATATTATTTGAGTAAACATATGTATATTAAAAGAAGATAATGCAAAAAATAGACGAAAAGCTATGCATTATTTATGAGGAGGTTGTTTATTCAAGCCGAACGATACAAGTAGTGCGAAAAAAATTATACTATTTAATATGTCCTGACCAGGCGCAGGCCGCGGAATTTAGAAACAGATATATCGCTCGAAATAGAGACCACCTGAGAATTCCATGATGTGGTGTTGTTTTGTCTGCTTTCCTGGGTCCTGTATCATCTGTGCGGCTACGAGGCCGAACACTGTATCCAGAGTATGGAGTCCTGAAAGAAAAGAAGAACCCGGCAGCCCCTAGTACGTTTGACGCCGTATTGTTGGCATGCCGTTTTATCTGCCCCTTCCCCTATGCCCATGGAATTGTAAGGGCGTAATTGTGTACTCGAGGTACTAGCTCCGCTATGTAGCGATGGCTGGGGTTGGGGCCGTATTGCTACGCGTGCTCTGAACGCGCCAGTCGCTCTTGCTGCGGGATACTCCGGGCGCGTTTTGCTTTGTCTTGCTTTGTAGCGGCCGGACTCGAGAGCTGCCTTAACAGGCTGCTTTGTACCTCTGCTGCGAGGGCCGCCGTGTGTTCCTCCGTACGGATGGAGCGTTCGGTGTTTCCGCTGACCGTGATTACACCTCGAGGGCCTGGCATCTTGAGCTTGAGATATGCGTAGTGCGGCACCGCATTGAATTTAGCGAATGCGGTTCGTCCAAGCAGAGCATGATAGCCACTGCGGAACGGAACTATGTCGAAGATTAACTCTTCGCTTCGGAAGTTGCCCGGAGATCCGAAGACCACATCAAGTGTCATGGAGCCTATGCAATTGGCCTCTACACCTGGGATGACGCCTTTAAAGGTTGTCCTTGTGGGCTTGATCCTTGATGGATCTATGCCCATTTTCTGCATTGTATCCTGGTAGAGCAGGTTCAGGCTACTGCCGCCGTCCATGAGGACTCTTGTAAGGTGAAATCCGTCAACGATTGGGTCAAGAACCAATGCAGCGAAACCGCCGTGACGGATGCTAGTGGGGTGGTCCCTTCGATCGAAGGTGATCGGGCAAGAGGACCATGGGTTGAACTTTGGGGCGACTGGCTCCATCGCGTATACGTCCCGTAGCGCACGCTTCCTCTCCCGCTTGGGAATGTGAGTCGCGTATATCATGTTCACCATCCGCACTTGTGGGGGAAACCCCTTCTGTCGGTTGTTGTTCGGCGGCCTGGGCTCCTCTTCGTCATCGCTGTTTAGCCCCTTGTTTTTGTGTTCGGCTCTTAACTTGCCTGCCTGCTTGAACACCCAACAATCCATGTTGGTGTGATTGGCTGGCCTTTCGGGGGTGCCGTGAATCTGGCACGAGCGGTCGAGTATTCGGTCCAAACTGGACAGGCCCTGGGTATTCTTTTTGAATGGCTTTTTCCGCTGACCGGATTTATGGCCTCTGAATCCAGTGTTTACTGCCGTATCTTCATTGCTGTCGCTGCTGACGCGGCGTTTTTGTTTATTCCGTCGCGACCTGCCACTTTTGTCCTTGGTATCTGAATTACCTTGCTTCTTCGATAAATTGTTGCTGCGAGCTAGCCAGCTATCATCGCCCACGCAAAAGCGGGTCATGAGTGTCGTGAGGGCTGCCATGGATTTCGGCTTTTCCTGTCCCAGGTGCCGGGCAAGCCACTCGTCACGGATGTTATGCTTGAAGGTTGCTAAGGCCTCTGTATCCGGACAATCGACTATCTGATTTTTCTTTGTTAGGAACCGTGTCCAGAATTGCCTGGCCGATTCTTCTGGCTGCTGGATTATGTGGCTTAGGTCGTCGGCCTCCGATGGCCGTACGTAGGTCCCCTGGAAGTTGTCGAGGAATGCGGCTTCCAGGTCCTCCCAAGAGCCGATCGAATCTGCGGGGAGGCTGTTAAGCCAGTGCCGGGCTGGTCCCTTAAGCTTAAGGGGTAAATATTTGATGGCGTGCAAATCATCGCCACGTGCCATGTGGATGTGGAGGAGATAGTCCTCAATCCATACTGCCGGATCTGTCGTACCATCGTACGACTCGATGTTGACGGGTTTAAAACCCTCTGGGATTCTATGATCCATTACTTCGTCTGTGAAGCATAGTGGGTGTGCGGCGCCCCTGTACTGGGCTATGTCTCGACGCAGTTCGGAGGAGCTGTGCCTGTTGTCTTCGGCCCATCCGGATTTATTGTGTCCGGAGTGAAAACTGTCACGTGCCGTCAGGCGTCCGCGCGATCCATAGATCGATCTTGTTTGCCTTGCTTTGTCCTCCAGGACATCTCGCAGGTCTCGTTCGTGTTCCCATGCCTTGGTAAAGCGGCTGCGGGGCATGGCTTGTTTGGATGTTCGACAGGCTTCTCTGTCGCGGCCGCGAGGTGGCCGATCTACCATGTCTTGGGCTTCCTCCTCTGATTGGGGTAGCGGCCTGCGCTTAGCATAGTTTTTGGAGGGGCGTCCGAGCTCGTGCTCTTCGGCCGCAAGGACTTCAGTCCATCTGTCAGCTAGCAAATCTTGATCAGCTCTAAGCTGTTGCTGCTTTTTCTTTAGGCTGTTCGCCGTGGCTAAAAGCCTGCGTTGAAAGCGCTCTTGTTCAGCGGGGTCTGATGGTACGATGAATTCATCGTCGCCGAGGCTTGCCTCGTCTTCGGAATGAGGCATGTAGTTATCGTCCTCGACCTCTCGCTCTGCCACTCTCTCATGAGGGCGGTCTTCTCCATCTTCCTGTGCCGAATCCTGCTGGTTTTGGTGTTCTTCGGCGCTGTCCGGGGTAGTATTATCTCCCGTGCCGGAATCACCGTTTCTGCTATGGCGGGATTTGGAGCGGCGCCGCTGACGTCGGCGTTTTGGAGGCTTTTTCGAAGTGCCATCCTCCACTGTTCCATCGCCATATCCATCTTTTGGAGCATCCACCATGTATATGTCGTATGACGAGGTGGCGGTCTAGCGCCCTACAGGTGCTGGTTCTTGCTCGTCTCCTCCTTCGTCGTCCATACCGTCGAAGTCTTCGGAGCCGAAGTCGAGCATGTCGGATATATCGTCGACAGTGGCTATTAAGTGGGCGGTGGGTGGGCTTTGAATTTCTTCGTCGTCCGAATCCCAACCTCGCAGGCCATAGTTTGGCCCGGGCTCTCCTGACAAAGAGAGAGACTTGAGAGAATTCAGAATATCACCAAAAGGTGAATACTGAAAGATGTCACCGGCGGTGAACTCCATTACAGGCGACCAATCTGATTCGATCGGCGGGGGCACAGACGATCCAAAGTTCGGAGAAGAGTCCGGCTCCTTGGAGTCACAGGCCATGCGGAGCGCGGGGCTCGCGTTCGGCTCAATGGCCTTTAAGATCGCAGCCCTCGAGGTGACGTCCAACCGTTCATCTTCGAAGAATGCAGCGGGCTCCGAATCGAGGATCGGGCCCGGAGCGTATGCGGCCTCCAGGACACTGTTCGGAGGCAGAGCTATATCATGCCCCTCGAGATAGTGCGGCGCGCTTGGCTGTGGCTCGAATCCGTCGAAGATCAAGTCTCCACGGATATCTGCCGTGTAGTTTAGGCTTCCAAACCTGGCTTGATGGACAGGGGCGTAGCTCTCGATCTGCTCCAGATGACCAAGCGAGTTGGCCCGCAGAGCGAAGCCGCCGAAGACGAAGATCTATCCGGGGAGAAAAGTCTCACCCCGTACCTCATCTTTGTTGATGATCAAAGGAGCCATCGGGCCTAAAGGCGACGACACAGAGGAACTCTCAATGAAAGCACCAATGTCGCTGTCAAAACCGGCGGATCTCGGGTAGGGGGTCCCGATCTGTGCGTCAAGGTCGGATGGTAACAGGAGACAAGGGACACTTTATTTTACCTAGGTTCGGGCCCTCTCGATGGAGGTAAAACCCTACTCCTGCTAGATTAATATTGATGATATGGGTAGTACAAGAGTAGATCTACCACGAGATCAAGGAGGCTAAACCCTAGAAGCTAGCCTATGGGTATGATGATGGTTATGATGTGTTCGTCCTACGAACTACAACCCTCCGGTTTATATAGGCACTGGATAGGGTTAGGGTTACATAGAGTCGGTTACATTGGTAGGAGATCTTGAATATCCGCACGCCTAGCTTGCCTTCCATGCCAAGGAAAGAACCTTCCGGACATGGGACGAAGTCTTCAATCTTGTATCTTCATAGTCCTGGAGTCCGGCTGAAGATATAGTTCGGCTATCCGAACACCCCCTAATCCAGGACTCCCTCAGGCGGGGTTGAATTCAGTTGACGGCGATGGAGACCAGCGACTGGAGGCGGCTGGCGGCGAGAAGACGATCCGTAGACCACGTAGGCAGAGCGAGCTATCGCACGGGCGAAGGAGTTCGGAGAAATTTCCAAAAAAATTGCCCGTGTCTATATATAGCCCGACCCTGTTGGTGTGACCGAGTGGAACAACTCGGTGGCACCGAGATGCAAAACTGTATACAGTTATTGCAACTCGGTGTGACCGAATGGTTCAAATCGGTTGCACCGAGATCGAAAACATAGATCGACTTGATGATCTCGGTAAGACCGAAAAGAAGGTATCGGTCAGACCGAGAATCACAAAGAAGTTTTGGAAGTTTAAGTCTATGACGAATCGGGGACTGCGAGTGCTCCTCACACAGAGTGGTTTGAATCTGACTTGATCAAATTTTGTGATGTAGCATGAATAGAGTTTGAGACGAGAAAAGCATAGATAGCTAGAGAAGGTTCTTAGGCATTCTTGTCCATCCACTTGGCAAGAGAAAAGAAAACCAATCAATCAAAACAAAAGTGGATCTCCTCGAATGAGTAAAATATGCAACCAACATGCTCACACAATAAAATGGCAATTGAAATATGTGGCAAAGCATGCACAACCAATTCTAGCATCTATCAAGCAATTTGCGATGACTAGGTCATCTATATATGAGTATATTGACATAGGAGTCAAATGATAACATTTGATCATAGGTCATACTCATCGTTTAAGCACAAGTGGGGTTACCACTTTTACATAAAGCATTGTTGTGTTCACACCATTAGAGTTGCTTTAGCTCAAGTCTTAGAGTAAAGCTCCCCCTAGATGTGATATCCCCCCTAAGAGGGATGAACTAACCTTGGGTTTTGTCGATGATGACTTCATGTAGATGTTGAAGAGGTGAATGCTCAATGTTGATGTAGAACAATTTGAGCTATCCATTGGAGTGAATTGCACTTTCAATACCTACATGGGTTAGTCCCACAAGGAACAAACAAGAATATCCATAGACATAGAGTGATTCACACACAAGATGATGTCCATGAAATCTTTTAGGTTACCTTGTCCCTTGACTTACCAACAAGAGGGTTTGTGACTCCTTGAACTAGTGCAAGATGTGGAAGTTGATTGCACTTGTTCTTGCCAAAATGATAAGAGAGAAGTATGTTGGTGGAGTCACCCTCAAGAACTCTCTAGTTCTTCTTCTTTTGGATCCACACCATCTTGATGGGAATCCTTGGAGTTGTAGTCATACTTGATGAAGTGGAACTTGAAGTAGTCTTGGGAATCCACTTGGCTAAGGTCTTAGCAGCTTCTTCAAATGCATCAATTTCCTCTTGAAGCTTGTCCTTGCCTTTTTGCTTGTAGTCTTGTGGTGTAAGATCATCTTGACCTTGTGTCCCCTTGAAGGAAGTAGGATCATACTTCTCTTGTTGAGGAACAAACTTCGTCTTGGGGTATTGATCTTCTTCCCACTCAACTCCATTGGCGTTGAACTTTCATTCAAAACCAACACCTTGATTCTTCCGGTGCCTTCCTTGCTTGCGTACAATTTCCTCAAATTGCTTACTTCCGGCAAGGCTCTTGTAGACTCCTTTCTCTATAATTCCCTTCAATAAGCTATTTTCTTGCTCAAGTGTAACTTGGCTAAGAGAATCATTAGTGGAATCAAGAGAACTACTAGAAGCAACAATATTGGATTTAGTATGATCATTGTTACTACTTGAGGAAGAATCTTTCTTGTTATTGTTACTAGATTTGACTTGAGGCATGTAAGTGGATAAGAGTAAACGCTTGGCAATGTAAGAAGAACTTTTCTTGCGGAGATCATCATTGATTGCCTTTAAAAACTCATGCTCTTGCTCAAGATTGAGCTTTTCAAAGCGTAACTTCTCATGAGCTCTTAAAAGTTCTTGATGATCTTCGAAGATAGTTTCATGAGCTAACTTAAGAGTGTTTAGTTCTTTAGTTAGAGCCTCAATCTTCTCCTTATCATTGTCATTTGTTTTATCTTGATTAGCATGATTAATTGACGTTTCATCATAGTATTCATCACTAGAGTTGTCAACAAGTAAATCATCATCACCTAAAAAGTCATCTTCATCACTATTGAAATCAACATACTCGGGGTGTGTTACGTTAGGACCTTTGGCCATGAAGCATCTTCCAATTCCTTCATTTGGTGACTCAAATATGTCGTAGGAGTTGGTTGACACAAGTGCTAGACCGGCAACACCTTCATCTTAAGTATATTCAGAATCGGAGTGATAACTTCTCTCGGAGTGGTTGTCGGAGTCGGAGCCGGATACCCATTCACCAACATGAGCTTGATGTCTTCGTTTTGTGTAGCTCCTTGATGGCTTTCCTTTCTTTCCGAATCCTTGCTTCTCCGTGAGTATCTTCGTTCATAACGATCATCTCTACTCCTTCTCTCTCTTGGTGGTGATTCTTCTCTTTTGCTTCGTCTTTTGGGAGAGTCTTCTCTTCTCTTGTGGGGAGCCGTACACTCATTGGAATAGTGTCCGGGTCTTCCACAATTGTAGCAGTTTCGCTATCGACTAGAAGATATTTTGTCATTGTAGGACCTTGACTTGGAGCTTATATCTTTGCTTCTACTCTTGTAGAACTTGTTGAAGTTCTTCACCATTAAGCTCAATTCTTCATTGAAGGTTTGTTTCTCACTTGATGATGTGGGGGCTTCACATGAGGCTTTGTAAGCTCCACTTGATTTGTTGTGAAGTTCCTCTTTATCCTTGAGTGACATCTCATGAGCAACAATTCTTCCAATGACCTCCGTTGGCTTGAGATCTTTGTAATTGGGCATCATTTGGATCAATGTGCACACGGTATCATATTTTCCATCCAAGGCTCTTAGGATCTTCTTGATGATGAATCTATCGGTCATCTCTTCACTCCCTAAGCCGGCAATCTCATTTGTGATGAGAGCAAGCCTAGAGTACATTTCAGCGACACCATCACCATCCTTCATTTTGAACTTGTCAAGTTGACTTTGAAGCACATCCAATTTGGATTCCTTGACGGAGTCGGTACCTTCATGCATATCAATCAAGGTATCCCAAATTTCCTTTGCATTCTCAAGACGGCTGATTTTGTTGAATTCTTCGGGGCACAATCCGTTGAAGAGAATATCACAAGCTTGAGCGTTGTATTGCAGCATCTTCAATTCTTCCGCGGTAGCTTCACGGTTTGGTTCTTTCCCATCAAAGAAGTCACCTTGCAAACCAACACACACAATAGCCCAAATGGCGGGGTTATGTCCGAGAATATGCATTTTCACCTTATGCTTCCAACTAGCAAAATTAGTACCATCAAAGTAAGGACCTCTACGGTGATAATTTCCCTCGCTAGACGCCATACTCTCCTAGGTTGTGAAACCAAGGCTATGACCACCAAAAGCTATGGAAATCAAAGCAAATGGAGACCAAAGCTCTGATACCACTTGTAGGACCTTGAAGTATGTCTAGAGGGGGGTGATTAGACTACTTGACCAATAAAAACTTAACCTTTTCCCAATTTTAGAGTTTGGCAGATTTTAGCTACTTTAGGACAAGTCAAGCAATCATCACACAATTCAAGCAAGCATGCAAAGAGTATATAGGCAGCGGAAAGTAAAGCATGCAACTTGCAAGAATGTAAAGGGAAGGGTTTGGAGAATTCAAACGCAATTGGAGACACGGATGTTTTTGGCGTGGTTCGGATAGGTGGTGCTATCCTACATCCACGTTGATGGAGACTTCAACCCACGAAGGGTAACGGTTGCGCGAGTCCACGGAGGGCTACACCCACGAAGGGTCCACGAAGAAGCAACCTTGTTTATCCCACCATGGCCGTCGCCCACAAAGGACTTGCCTCACTAGCGGTAGATCTTCACGAAGTAGGCGATCTCCTTGCCCTTACAAACTCCTTGGTTCAACTCCACAATCTTGTCGGAGGCTCCCAAGTGACACCTAGCAAATCTAGGAGACACCACTCTCCAAGAAGTAACAAATGGTGTGTTGATGATGAACTCCTTGCTCTTGTGCTTCAAATGATAGTCTCCCCAACACTCAACTCTCTCTCATAGGATTTGGATCTGGTGGAAAGAAGATTTGAGTGGAAAGCAACTTGGGGAAGGCTAGAGATCAAGATTCATATGGTAGGAATGGAATATCTTGAGCTCAACACAAGGGTAGGTGGTTCTCTCTCAGAACATGTGAGTTGGAAGTGTAGATGTGTTCTGATGGCTCTCTCCATGAATGAAGAGGAGGTGGAGGGGTATATATAGTCTCCACACAAAATCTAACCATTACACACAATTTACCAATCTCGATGGGACCGAATCAACAAACTCGGTCGGACCGATTTAGTAAACCTAGTGACCGTTAGTGATTTTCGGTGGGACTGACATGCAACTCGGTAGGACCGATATGGTTAGGGTTAGGGCATAACGTAATCTCGGTGAGACCGATTACACAAACTCGGTGAGACCGATTTGGTAATAAGCTAACCAGAGAGTTGGTCAGGTAAACTCGGTGGGACCGATTTGCTCTTTCGGTGAGACCGAAATGTTACCAAAAGGAAACAGAGAGTTTACATTGCAATCTCGGTGGGACCGATCCGCTCTTTCGGTGAGACCGAAAAGTTACGAAAAGGAAACAGAGAGACTACAATCCCATCTCGGTGAGACCGAGATCCCTATCGGTAGAACCGATTTGCTTAGGGTTTGGCAGTGTCTATGACATGTGAAACTCGGTGGCGCCGGATTGAAAGAATCGGTAGGTCCGAGT
Organism: Aegilops umbellulata; assembly: GCA_032464435.1. NCBI lineage: Eukaryota > Viridiplantae > Streptophyta > Magnoliopsida > Poales > Poaceae > Aegilops > Aegilops umbellulata. The sequence goes on from CP136054.1 coordinate 383,614,116, forward strand.
TTGGCTTTGGGTTTAGGTCAAGTGTGGATATGGGAAAGTAGCTGAGGGTTTTGGAGCATATCACTAAGCACATGAAGCAAGAGGCTCATTAAGCAACACCTCATCCCTCCTTGATAGTATTGGCTTTTCCTAAAGACTCAATGTGATCTTGGATCACTAAAATATAAAATGAAGAGTCTTGAGCTTTTGAGCTTGAGCCAATCCTTTGTCCTTAGCATTTTGAGGGATCCACTTTCATCATCCATGCCATGCCAATCATTGAGCTTTCTTGAAATAATCATCTTGGAATAGCATTAGCTGAATCAGCTATATGTTGTTATGAATTACCAAAACCACCTAGGGATAGTTGCACTTTCAGTTAACCATCACGCGCTCCGACTTTCACACAAAGGAAGACAATCAAGAATAAATTGCGCTCCAACTTCGTCACATAACTAGAAGACCATACGTGCATGCTACAAGAATCACAAACCTTAACGCAATTATTTCTTTGACTCCACGATTTACTACTAGCATGACTCTAATATCACCATCTTTGCAACAAGTAGTGGACATAACAAAATTAGCATCCCCGAGCTTAGGGTTTTCCATATCATTAACACAATTGACATTAATAGGATTTATAATAACATCATTGCAATCATGCTTATCGTGAATCACATCATAAATTTCTTCTTTTAACACTTGATCGCACTTCTCATATTCACGAATTTCAAGCAAAACTTCATAAAGATAATCTAGTGCACTCAACTCACTAGCAATAGGTACATCATAATTGGATCTTTTAAAAATATTAGCAAGTGGATGAGGATCCATATCAATATATATTTAGCAAGCAAAGATGCAAGCAAATAGAAGGCACATGGTAACACAAGCAAAGATAGCAAACAAGCAAAAGGGCATACACAAAGACGAATGGAAAGAGGGTGAATAAAAAGGAAAATATTTTTGTGTTTTTTCTAAAAACATTTTAGAAGTGGGGGGGATGAAAACGAGAGGCAAATGGCAAATAATGTAAGTGCAAGAGATGAGAGTTTATGACAAGTACTTGGTAGGCTTGATGTATAACCTCCCCAGCAACGGCGCCAGAGATTCTTCCTACTACCTCTTGAGCTTCCGTTGATTTTTTCTGAAGAGGAAAGGGTGATGCAGCAAAGTAGAGATAAGTATTTCCCTCAGTTGAGAACCAAGGTATCAATCGAGTAGGAGGCACAAGCAAGTTCCCAATCTATGCACCCGCACAAACTAACAAACACTTGCACACAACGCGAAAAAGGGGTTGTCAATCCCTTCACGGTCACGAACAAGAGTGAGATCTAATATATAGATGTAAAACAAATAAAAGTAAATAAAACTCGGCGAGGTATTTTTATATTTTTGGTTTTATAGATCTGAAAATAATAGATGGAAAATAGACCCGGGGGCCATAGGTTTCACTAGAGTCTTCTCTCTCAAAGAAAACATACGGTGGGTGAATAAGTTACTGTCGAGCAAGTGATAGAAAAGCGCAAAGTTATGACGATATCTAAGGAAATGTTTATGAATATAGGCATCACGTCCGTGACAAGTAGACAGAAATGATTCTGCATATACTACTATTACTCCACACATCAATCGACTCCTGCCTACATCTAGAGTATCAAGTTCATAAGAACAGAGTAACACTTTAAGCAAGATGACATGATGTAGAGGGATAAACTCAAGCAATATGATATAAACCCCATCTTTTTATCCTTGATGGCAACAATACAATATGTGCCTCGCTACCCCTACTATCACTGGGTGAGGACACCGCAAGATTGAACCCAAAACTAAGCACCTCTCCCATTGCAAGAACTACCAATCTAGTTGGCCAAAACAAACCAATAATTCGATGAGAATTACAAAGATATCAAATCATGCATATAAGAATTCATAGAAGACTCAAATAATATTCATAGATAATCTGATCATAAATCCACAATTCATCGGATCTCGACAAACACACCGCAAAAGAATATTACATCGGATAGAACTCCAAGAACATCAAGGAGACCATTTTATTGAAGATCAAAGAGAGAGAAGAAGCCATCTTGCTATTAGCTATGGACCCGTAGGTCTGAGGTAGACTACTCACGCATCATCAGAAGAAGGGCAATAGAATTGATGTAGAAGCCCTCTGTGATCGAATCCCCCTTTGGTAGAGTACCAGAAAAGGCCTCCAGATGGGATCTCACGAGGTCAGAGACCTGCGACGGTAAAGTGTTTTCCTGGATGCCTCTAGGGCTTTGGGAATATTTCTAAATTTATAGGCCAAGGTAGGAGGTTAGGGGGTCTCCTGGGGCCATAAGCCCTAGGGGCGCCCCCCGGGGTGCGCCCCCCTGGCTTGTCGTCTCCTCGGGGCTTCCCTGACTTGGACTCCAAGTCCTACGTGTGTCTTTTGGTCCAAGAAAAATCATCGTGAAAGTTTTATTCCATTTGATATTCCTTTTCTGAAAAACTCAAAAAACAAGGAAAAAATAGGAACTGGCACTAGGCTCTAGGTTAACAAGTTAGTCCCAAAAATAATATAAAATAGCATATTAATGCATATAAATCATCCATAACAGATAATATAATATGATGGAGCAATAAAAAATTATAGATACGTTGGAGACGTATCAGGAGTCCATAGATCAGAAGTTCCGCCGCTGCAAGCCTCTGTAGCCACGAAAAACCAATCTAGACCCTGTTCCGGCACTTCGCCGGAGGGGGAAATCATCACCGGTGGCCATCTTCATCATCCCGGCGGCCACCTTGATGAGGAGGGAGTAGTCCACCCTCGGGGCTGAGGGTTTGTACCAGTAGCTATGTGTTTAATCTCTCTCTCACTCACTCTCTCTATCTCTCTCTCTCGTGTTCTTGAGATGTCATGATCTTGATGTCTCTCTCGTGTTCTCTCTCTCTCTCATGTTCTTGAGATGTCACGATCTTGATGTATCACGTTTAATCTTGTGTTCCCTCAAGTGGATTACCTAAGGTTTATCATGCCCCCGGAGCTTGTGGGCCCCTCGAGCACCCCCCTGGCATGAGACCGACGACAAAAATTCCTATAAATACCCCAAACATCGAAAAGAACCCTAGATGAGAAGTTCCGACGCTGCAAGCCTCTGTATTCATGAAAACTCAATCGAGAGCCCATTCTGACACCCTGTCGGAGGGGGAAATCATCACCGGAGGCCATCTTCATCGTCCCGATGGCCACCATGATGAGGAGGGAGTAGTCCACCCTCAGGGCTTAGGGTTTGTACCAGTAGCTATGTGTTGATCTTTCTCTCTCGTGTTCTTGATTTGGCGCGATCTTGATATACCACGAGCTTCGTTAATATAGTTGGATCATATGGTGTTTCTCCCTCTCTATCTTGTTGTGATGAATTGATTTTTACCTTTTATATTTCGTTATTATCGGATTGCATATTTTTTATGGATTCGAGAACACTTGATGTTTGTCTTGCGTATGAATACTCGTGGTGACAATGGGGTATCTTATTGATTGACTTGATGCATGTTTTGGCACTCAACTCATGGATTACCGAGGTGACATTGGGGTAATCTATGCATAGGGGTTGATGCGCGTTTTCATCCTTGTTTCTCCGGTAGAAATCTTGGGGCACTCTTTGAGGTTATTTGTGTTGGATTGAATATTATGAATCTGAAGTTGTTTGATCCATATCGCATAATTGACCCACGGATACTTGTGGTGACCTTGGAGTATATCTAGGTGACATTAGGGTTGGTTGATGTGTATCATATGGTGTTATTTTAGTACGAACTCTAGGGCTGTTTGTGACACTTATAGGAATAGCTCAATAGATTGATCGGAAAGAATAACTTTGAGGTGGTTTCGTACCCTACAAACAATTTCATCTTATGTTCTCCGCGATAGGAACTTTGGAGTGATTCACTATGGACTGCCAACTGGTGGTTGTGTGTCACATGCGTTGAACAGGGTCAGCGTGCGATTCTAAAAAAGGCGGGGTGAAAAGTGGCATCACGCCACCAGGATTCCCTCTCACCGCCGACGGTTTCACGAGGAAACAGTGGGTATGCCGGTGCCCCGGTTTGCTGAAGCTCGCACCGCTGCCCAAATGCCTACCCGTGCGGCATGCACCCCAGCTCTGGTGTCTTCTTTCTTTTGATGGAGAGAGTCACGTTCTGTCTCCTTTCTGTTGAGAGCAGTGGAGTCACGTTTTATCTTTTGAGGTAAAGTTAGAGCATTTGAACTTTTAAATTTGAACTCTTCAAACATTTTACTCAGCATATAAGATCTGTTTGAAGTCAAATTTTGTAAGGCTGACCATGTTTATATAAAAAATCGACATCTACAATACTAAAATTATACAATATAAAAATTAGATTCAGGATGTATTTAATGATACAGCAAACATGCCCTTGTGTTGCAACGGGGAAACAAATTTGCGTATGCTCTTAGCTGCCCATCCATGTGTCCTCTTCGCCATCCACTCATGAATTTTCCAAGATGGTAAGACATAGCAAAAAGAATCTGTGCGTTACCTACGATAATTATTATATATATATATATATATATATATATATATATATATATATATATATATATATATATACGGAGAAGTGTGCGTAGAAAAATCAATACCATCTCAAATAGTAAAAATCTCAAAATAAAAATAAAAATAAAAATATGGGCCAAAGGATCAAAAAATCGGAGAAACAAACCCTGCTTTATTAGTAGGTTGGCAAAAAGACTCGTGCCTTGAAATGGGAGAATATCACACACCCTAACCTTGATAATAATGCCTCAAGACCTTCCCTTCATGCGGTGCAAGCTTTCAACTCGTGTTGCCCAAGAGAGGAGTGTATCGGTGACAAGCGACAACTGGATCACCAATGAAGACGTGGTGGCATGTCATGCATTACACATATCTTATACATGTCCTCCACAAGATGATGGCGTAACGCCCGCCCATCTCCTGCTACCGCCATAGCCAACCCACACATCTTTCTCCTGCTAGAACGAACATCGAGCAGAGGGAAGATGTGGAAAAAATATTATCATCTCAACGGTCGACCGATCTTGTACAAATGCAGCAAAAATTTAGAGTAGCATCATGGGGGTATTTACTCTCCTTTCATGAACCCATATAAATATAAGCCAATAAAAAATTATGTGTCATATTTCGCAAGCAAATAGTAGATGGTAGATCATATATACACTTATTATAAATGTGTGAATATATTAGGATTAGTGGCCGATACACTTATACAAACATTTCATTTGCAATTTAGACCTTATGTACTACTGCCTTCATATCAAAATATAAAATGATTGTTGGTGATTTAGATTAAAAACGTTTTATATCTTAGTACACAAGTAGTATATGGGGCATGAGTTGGCAATCAGTCCATCCTTTCAGTATGCATTTTTCCATCTCATCCATGTTCCTAAAAGTAAAGGTATATTAGTTTGAGATATTTTTATTAACTATAAAATAAAATAATAAAATACACATATATGAATTTCATTGGTGATCTGTCATGTTTTTAGCTCAAGCACGTGGACCCTACTTATCTCTTTTAGGTAGTCAACCTTATCTCTTCACATGGATGTACGCTCATACTCCCTCCGTCCGGAAATACTTGTCATAGAAATGGTTGTATCTAGACTTATTTTAGTTATAGATACATCCATTTTATCCATTTCTAGGACAAGTATTTCGGGACCGAGGGAGTACACAATAGCTGACCAGCTAAAAATTCACATGGATCCACTACCAGCAGCCAGCACTTTCGTCAAAGCTGAGAAGGAGCTGAATCTGGCCGTTGAGCGGCGGGCTGGAGGGAGCAGCCGGGTGGTCGGCAATACTCGTTTGTCGGCGGTACACCGAGGTGGCGAGACCTCCCTCAGCAACCGTGCGCTGCTCCAGCATTGCCAGCAAACTCACTTGCCGGACCACCTCGCACATCACCCCATCATGCACCGGCCCGCGTGCCCTTCCTTCCTCACCAGAACCGGCCGGCCCCAACCTCCAACAACTCTCCGTCTGCCTCTCGTCCTTCCTGAGCATAGCTACCGCGGCCAACTCTCCTCCACCTTGCCACCGTGGTCGCGGTTTTCGCTTGAATCGCCGGTCCTCCGAGCCTCGGCTGATGACAGGCGACCTCCCATGGGTGCTGGCTGTAGGGGAATGTAATATTTCAAAAAAAATCCTTCGATCACGCAAGATCTATCTCGGAGAAGCATAGCAACAAGCGGGGAGAGTGTGTCCACTTACCCCCGTAGACTGAAAGCAGAAGCGTTAAGTAACGCGGTTGATGTAGTTGAACGTCTTCGCGATCCAACCGATCAAGTACTGAACGCACGGCACCTCCGCGATCTGCACACCTTTAGCTCGGTGATGTCCCTCGAACTCTAGATCCAGCTGAGGCCGAGGGAGAGTTCCGTCAGCACGACGGCGTGGTGACGGTGATGATGAAGTTACCGGCGCAGGGCTTCGCCTAAGCACAACGACGATATGACCGAGGTGTGTAACTATGGAGGGGGGCACCGCACCCGGCTAAGAAAAATCTTGAGTGCCTTTGGGGTGCTCCCCTACCCCGTATATAAAGGAGGGAGGGAGGAGGCGGCCGGCCTAGGGGGCGCGCCAAGCATAGGTAGTCCTACTAGAACTCCCAAGTCCTAGTAGGAGTCCTTTTCCTATTCGGAGTAGGAGAGAAGGAAAGAGAGGGAGAGGGAGAAGGAAAGGGGGGCTACGCCCCCACCCTTGTCCAATTCGGTTTGGGCAGGGGGGAGGCGTGCACTACCTATTGGCCCTTCTCCCTGATACGTCTCCGTCGTATCTATAATTTTTGATTGTTTCATGCCAATATTATACAACTTTCATATACTTTTGGCAAATTTTTATACTATTTTTGGGACTAACATATTGATCCAGTGCCCAGTGCCAGTTCATGTTTGTTGCATGTTCTTTGTTCCGCAGAAAATCCATATCAAACGGAGTCCAAACGGGATAAAAACTGACGGAGATTTTTTTGGAATATATGTGAATTTTGGGAAGTGGAATCAACGCGAGACGATTCCCGGGGGGCCCACGAGGGTGAGGGGGCGCCCTGGGCCCTCGTGCCCACCCCGTAAGGCGGTTGGTGCCCTTCTTTCTCCCCAAGAAAGCCAATATCCAAATAAAAATCGTGTCCAAATTTCAGCCCAATCGCAGTTACAGATCTCCGGGAATATAAAAACAGTGAAAGGGCAAAATCTGGAATGCAGAAACAGAGAGAGACAGAGAGACATATCCAATCTCGGAGAGGCTCTCTCCCCTCCCATGCCATGGAGAGTAAGTACCAGAGGGAGAACCCTTCTCCCACCTAGGGAGAAGGCCAAGGAAGAAGGAGAAGTAGGGGGCTCTTTCCCCCTCGCTTCCGGTGGCGCCGGAGTGCCACCGGGGCCATCATCATCACCGAAATCTACACCAACACCTCCGTCATCTTCACCAACATCTTCATCACCTTCCCCCATCTATCTACAGCAGCCCACTCTCCCTCAACCCGTTGTACCCTCTACTTGAACATGGTGCTTTATGCTTCATATTATTATCCAATGATGTGTTGCCATCCTATGATGTCTGAGTAGATTTTCGTTGTCCTATCGGTAATTGGTGAACTGTTATGATTGGTTTATTTTTCTTGTGGTTATGTTGATGTCCTTTGGTGCCCATCATATGACTGCGCACGTGGATCACACCATAGGGTTAGTTGCATGTTGATAGGACTATGTATTGGAGGGAAAGAGTGACAGAAGCTTCAACCTAGCATAGAAATTGATGCATACGGGATTGAAGGGGGACCAATATATCTTAATGCTATGGTTGGGTTGTACCTTAATGAACGTTAGTAGTTGTGGATGCTTGCTAATAGTTCCAATCGTAAGTGCATAGAATTCCAAGTCAGGGATGACATGCTAGCAGTGGCCTCTCCCACATAAAACTTGCTATCGGTCTAGTAAAGTAGTCAATTGCTTAGGGACAATTTCGCAACTCTTACCACCACTTTTCCACACTCGCTATACTAACTTTATTGATTCTTTATCTAAAAAGCCCCTAGATTTTATTTACGTGCTCTTTATTATCTTGCAAACCTATCCAACATCACCTACAAAGTACTTCTAGTTTCATACTTGTTTTAGGTAAAGCGAACGTTAAGCGTGCGTAGAGTTATATCGGTGGTCGATAGAACCTGAGGGAATATTTGTTCTACCTTTATCTCCTCGTTGGGTTCGACACTCTTACTTATCGAATGAGGCTACAATTGATCCCCTAAACTTGTCGGTTAAGATCTTTTTCTGGCGCCATTGCCGGGGAGTTATAGCGTGGGGTGAATATTCTCGTGTGTGCTTGTTTGCTTTATCACTAAGTAGTTTTTATTTTCTGCTCTTGTTTTCTATCTTTAGTTTTGGGTAGGAAACGCAAAATACCAAAAAAATTAGTTGTACCTACTACACCAATGGTTGAAGAACCAGTCAAAATCTATCACACTCCTGAAGCTTTTTACTTGGATCATCTTCAATCCCTTTGTGCTCGTGCTGAAACCCCAACTAGCTTAGTTGAGGGCAAATCTTTAGATGAGCAAGCTTGTTATGTGCGACACTGCTTATCTAAAAAAGGGAAACCTTTACTGGATCAAATTCATCGTTTACAATGCTATGCTTGGAATTTATGTGAAATATATGATTTTACTTGTTTTTCTGAAAACCCTAAGAAACACCTTCCCTACCAATGTGAGTTTAGTGATAATGGAATTGTATCTTCGTATGCTAAGGGTGTTTATAATTACTATAATGTTCAACAAATTGAAGAATTTGTTGCTTTTAGGGGTGCCTATGAAATTGCTTCTTTGATTCAAACGTATGATGCTACTCTTTAGAAATCTGAAAATTTTGCCATACTTAAATATTGTTATGATAATTATGCTTATAATGCCTATGTTAAACCATATATTGAGGACTCCTCCACTGTCCAACAAGAGACTAATATTTTGCAGGAGTCTATGGAAGAAGGAATTGATGTTAGACTGTGGGCTCATTGGATGAAAAAGATGATGAGGAGAGCGAAGAACAAAAGGAGGAAGAGCGGATTAGCTACCCGTTCCCAACTTCTAATGAGAGTAACTCTTCAACTCATACATTGTTTAATTTCCCTTCATGCTTACCGAACGATGATTGCTATGATGATTGTTATGATCCCGTTGATTCTTTTGAAATATCCCTTTTTGATGATGCTTGCTATGCATGTGGCCAAGATGCCAATATGAACTATGCTTATGGAGATGAACTTGCTATAGTTCCTTATGTTAAACATGAAATTGTTGCTATTGCACCCATGCATGATAGTCCTATTATCTTTTTGAATTCTCCCGACTACACTATATCGGAGAAGTTTACCCTTATTAAGGATTATATTGATGGGTTGCGTTTTACTACTACACATGATGATTTTGATATATATAATATTCATGTGATTGTTGATCCTACTTGCAATTATTATGAGAGAGGAACTACATCTCCGCCTCTCTATGTTTCCAACACGATAAAATTGCAAGAAACTGTTTATATTATGCATTGGCCTTTACTATGTGTGCATGAATTGTTCTTTTATAACATGCTGAGGCATAGGAAGAGAGTTAGACTTCGTTTTTGCATGATATATGTTACTTTGTGCTCACTACTAAATCACAAATCATTGGTAATTAAAATTGGCTTTGATATACCTTGGGATCCGGGTGGATCCATTACTTGAGCACTATATGCCTAGCTTAATGGCTTTAAAGAAAGCGCTGCCAGGGAGACAACCCGGGAGTTTTAGAGAGTCATTTATTTCTTTTGTGTGCTTTTATAAAGTTTAAAAACAAAAATAATGTGCCAAGGTTTGCCTTTAGGATGTTTACATTGCTTGTTGGTTTGTTCGGTGCAAAACAGAACTTTGGCTGTAGTGCGCGATTTTATATTTTTTACTGGAACTTTAAACGGTTTTAATACATTTTGCACTGTCTTTCTATACAAATTGTTTATTTGTCCTAATTGTTTCAGAATTTTTGGAGTACCAAAGGTATGGTGAATGTTCAGATTACTACAGACTGTCCTGTTTAAGATAGATTTTGTTTTTGATGCATAGTTTGCTTGTTTTGATGAAACTATCAATTTCTATCAGTGGATTAAGCCATTGGAAAGTTATATTACGGTAGCTACAATGAAAAAACAAAGTATGAATTGGTTTCCAACAGTACTTAGAGTAGTTATTTGCTTTATTATACTAACGATCGAATCTTACCGAGCTTTCTGTTGAGTTTTGTGTGGATGAAGTGATCAAAGATCGAGGAGGTCTCGATATGAGGAGAAGGAGGAGAGGCAAGAGCTCAATCTTGGGGATGCCCAAGGCAGCCCAAGTAAATATTCAAGGAGAATCAAGCGTCTAAGCTTGGGGATGCCCCGGAAGGCATCCCATCTTTCTTCAACAAGAATCGGTATGTTTTCGGTTTCGTTTCGTTCATGTGTTATGTGCAAATCTTGGAGCATCTTTTGAATTTAGTTTTCACTTTTCTTTGATGCACCATGCTGGTATGAGATAGTCCTTGGTTGATTTATATAATGCTCTTTGCACTTCACTTATATCTTTTGAGTATGGCTTTATAGAATGCTTCATGTGCTTCACTTATATCATTTGAAGTTTGGATTGCTTGTTTCTCTTCACATAGAAAACCGCCATTTTTAGAATGCTCTTTTGCTTCACTTATATTTGTTAGAGCATGGGCATATCTTTTTTAGAAAGAATTAAACTCTCTTGCTTCACTTATATCTATTTAGAGAGATGACAGGAGTTGGTCATTCACATGGTTAGTCGTAAAATCCTACATAAAATTTGTAGATCACTGAATATGATATTTTTGATTCCTTGCAATAGTTTTGCGATATAAAGATGGTGATATTAGAGTCATGCTAGTGGGTAGTTGTGGATTGTAGAAATACTTGTGTTGAAGTTTGTGATTCCCATAGCATGCACGTATGGTGAACCGTTATGTAGCGAAGTTGGAGCATGAGGTATTTGTTGATTGTCTTCCTTATGAGTGGCGGTCGGGGACGAGCGATGGTCTTTTCCTACCAATCTATCCCCCTAGGAGCATGCGCATAGTACTTTGTTTCGATGACTAATAGATTTTTGCAATAAGTATGTGATTTCTTTATGACTAATGTTGAGTCCATGGATTATACGCACTCTCACCCTTCCATCATTGCTAGCCTCTTCGGTACCGTGCATTGCCCTTTCTCACCTCGAGAGTTGTTGCAAACTTCGCCGGTGCATCCAAACCCCATGATACAATACACTCTATCACACATAAGCCTCCTAATATCTTCCTAAAAACAGCCACCATACCTACCTATCATGGCATTTCCATAGCCATTCCGAGATATATTGCCATGCAACTTCCATCATCATCATATACATGACTTGAGCATTTATTGTCATATTTCTTTGCATGATCATAAGATAGCTAGCATGATGTTTTCATGGCTCCGTTTTCTGATGTCATTGCAACGTTAGACCATTGCACATCCCGGTACACCGCCGGAGGCACTCATATAGAGTCATATTTTGTTCTAGTATCGATTTGTAATCATTGAGTTGTAAATATATAGAAGTGTGATGATCATCATTAATAGAGCATTGTCCCATAAAAAAGAAAGGACAAATAAAAAAGGGGGGAAGGCCAAAAAAGAAAAAAAAAGAAAGGCCAAATAAAAAAAGGAAGGCCCAAAAAAGAGAAGGGACAATGCTACTATCCTTTTTCCACACTTGTGCTTCAAAGTAGCACCATGATCTTCATGATAGAGAGTCTCTTATTTTGTCACTTTCATATACTACTGGGAATTTTCATTATAGAACTTGGCTTGTATATTCCAACAATGGGCTTCCACAAATGCCCTAGGTCTTCGTGAGCAAGAAAATTGGATGCACACCCACATACATTTATAGCTCTAGTGCATTAGTTGCATGGCAATCCCTACTCCTCGCATTGACATCAATTGATGGGCATCTCCATAGCCCGTTGATTAGCCGCGTCAATGTGAGACTTTCTTCCTTTTTTTTTCTCCACACAACCTCCATCATCATATTCTTTTCCACTTATAGTGTTATATCCATGGCTCACGCTCATGTATTGTGTGAAAGTTGAAAAGGTTTGAGAACGTCAAAAGTATGAAACAATTGCTTGGCTTGTCATCGGGGTTGTGCATGATTTGAATATTTTGTGTGGTGAAGATGGAGCATAGCCAGACTATATGATTATGTAGGGATAACTTTCCTTGGCCATGTTATTTTGAAAAGACATGATTGCTTTATTAGTATGCTTGAACTATTATTGTTTTAATGTCAAATGATAGACTATTGCTTTGAATCACTCGTGTCTTAATATTCATGCCATGATTAGATTATGTGATCAAGATTATGCTAGGTAGCATTCCACATCAAAAAATATCTTTTTTATCATTTACCTACTCGAGGACGAGCAGGAATTAAGCTTGGGGATGCCGATACGTCTCCGTCGTATCTATAATTTTTTATTGTTCCATGCCGATATTATACAACTTTCATATACTTTTGGCAACTTTTTATACTATTTTTGGGACTAACATATTGATCCAGTGCCCAGTGCCAGTTCCTGTTTGTTGCATGTTTTTTGTTTCGCAGAATATCCATATCAAATGGAGTCCAAACGGGATAAAACTGAAGGAGATTTTTTTGGAATATATGAGAATTTTGGGAAGTGGAATCAACGCGAGACGATTCCCGAGGGGGCCACGAGGGTGAGGGGTGCGCCCTGGGCCTTCGTGGCCACCCCATAAGGCGGTTGGTGCCCTTCTTTCGTTCCAAGAAAGCCAATATCCGGATAAAAATCAAATCCAAATTTCAGCCCAATCGGAGTTACGGATCTCCGGGAATATAAGAAACGGTGAAAGGGCAGAATCTGGAACGCAGAAACAGAGAGAGACAGAGAGACATATCCAATCTCGGAGGGGCTCTCGCCCCTCCCATGCCATTGAGACCAAGGACCAGAGGGAGAACCCTTCTCCCACCTAGGGAGAAGGCCAAGGAAGACGGAGAAGTAGGGGGCTCTCTCCCCCCTCGCTTCCGGTGGCGCCGGAGTGCCACCGGGGCCATCATCATCACCGCAATCTACACCAACACCTCTGTCATCTTCACCAACATCTTCATCACCTTCCCCCATCTATATACAGCGGTCCACTCTCCCGCAACCCGTTGTACCCTCTACTTGAACATGGTGCTTTATGCTTCATATTATTATCCAATGATGTGTTGCCATCCTATGATGTCTGAGTAGATTTTCGTTGTCCTATCGGTAATTGGTGAACTGCTACGATTGGTTTAATTTGCTTGTGGTTATGTTGTTGTCCTTTGGTGCCCATCATATGAGCACGCGCATGGATCACACCATAGGGTTAATTGTATGTTGATAGGACTATGTATTGGAGGGCAAGAGTGATAGAAGCTTCAACCTAGCATAGAAATTGATGAATACGGGATTGAAGGGGGACCAATATATCTTAATGCTATGGTTGGGTTTTACCTTAATGAATGTTAGTAGTTTCGGATGCTTGCTAATAGTTCCAATCATAAGTGCATAGAATTCTAAGTCAGGGATGACATGCTAGCAGTGGCCTCTCCCACATAAAACTTGTTATCGGTCTAGTAAAGTAGTCAATTGCTTAGGGACAATTTCGCAACTCCTACCACCACTTTTCCTCACTCGCTATACTAACTTTATTGCTTCTTTATCTAAAAAGCCCCTAGATTTTATTTTCGTGCTCTTTATTATCTTGCAAACCTATCCAACATCACCTACAAAGTACTTCTAGTTTCATACTTGTTTTAGGTAAAGCGAACGTTAAGCGTGCGTAGAGTTGTATCGGTGGTCAATAGAACTTGAGGGAATATTTGTTCTACCTTTAGCTCCTCGTTGGGTTCGACACTCTTACTTATCGAAAGAGGCTACAGTTGATCCCCTGTACTTGTGGGTCATCACTCCCCTCTCTCCACTAAAGCCCAATAAGGCCCATTACTTCTCCCGGTGAATTCCCGTTACTCCCCGGTACTCCGAAAAATACCGGAATCACTCGGAACCTTTAAGATGTCCGAATATAGCCTTCCAATATATGAGTCTTTACCTCTCAACCATTTTGAGACTCCTCGTTATGTCCGTGATCTCATCTGGGACTCCAAACAAACTTCGGTACATCAAATCACATAACTCATAATACAAATCGTCATCGAATGTTAAGCATGCGGACCCTACGGGTTCGGGAACTATGTAGACATGACCGAGACACATCTCCGGTCAATAACCAATAGCGGAAACTGGATGCTCATATTGGCTCCTACATATTCTACGAAGATCTTTATCGGTCAAAATACTTAACAACATACGTTGTTCCCTTTGTCATCAGTATGTTACTTGCCCGAGATTCGATCGTAGGTATCATCATACCTAGTTCAATCTCGTTACCGGCAAGTCTCTTTACTCATTTCGTAATGCATCATCCCACAACTAACTCATTAGTCACATTGCTTGCAAGGCTTATAGTCATGAGCATTACCGAGAGGGCCCAGAGATACCTCTCCGATACACGGAGTGACAAATCCTAATCTCGATCTATGCCAACTCAACAAACACCATCGGAGGCACCTGTAGAGCATCTTTATAATCACCCAGTTACGTTGTGACGTCTGATAGCACACTAAGTGTTCCTCCGGTATTCGGGAGTTGCACAATTTCATAGTCATAGGAACATGTATAAGTCATGATGAAAGCAATAGCAATAAACTAAATGATCATAGTGCTAAGCTAACGGATGGGTCTTGTCCATCACATCATTCTCTAATGATGTGATCCCGTTCATCAATGACAACACATGTATATGGCTAGGAAATTTAATCATCTTTGATTAACGAGCTAGTCAAGTAGAGGCATACTAGGGACACTCTGCTTGTCTATGTATTCATGCATGTACTAAGTTTCCAGTTAATACAATTCTAGCATGAATAATAAACATTTATCATGATATAAGGAAATATAAATAACAACTTTAATATTTCCTCTAGGGCATATTTCCTTCACTGGCCATGGCCGAGTACAAGCTCGAGCTTGCCTCCCTCCTTCCCTCCTCTTCACTTCCCTAGAGAAGATTCAAGCACGTCCAGCCAAGATCTGCTCCAGTGAGCCCTGGTCGAGCACGTTCCTACTCATCTTTTTTGAGATCTCTTCTTTGTTTCTTTTTACATCATGCAGGCAGATACCACCTAGACCCACATTCTTACCTCGTCTATTTATTCCTGAGACTGCTTGTTTTCTTGTTCGAGTGTTCTGTATACAAATTGATGGTCTTTGATGAAAAAAGGCGATGTGGGACTATTTAATTGTGAATTTAGCTAGCATTTTGAGACATAAAGGAAATCATGGGTTTGAACTCCCGGACCATTAGCTTTTTTAGCCTTTTTGCGCTCCCGAATTGACCAATAAAAAAGAAACGTACATATCTGGCCCAGCTCGGTCCGCGCACCTCACTCCAGCCCAGGAGCGTATGCTCGGTAATCGTCGTCCCCGAATAAGATAGATATACAGGTCCCCGAATTAGTACCGCCTCACATATATAAAATCATCTCTAAGCGGGACGAAACTAAGAACATCACCTTGTTTTAATAGTAGGTATAGGTATAGATGTTATCATTGTTGAGAGATTTTGCACTAGTGAAAGTATGAACCCTGGGCCTTGTTTTCAAGCATTGCAATACCATTTTTGCTCACATTTGTTACTTGCTGCCTTGCTGTTTTTTATTGTTCCTATTACAAAAACCTATATCTACTATCTGTATTACACTTGTATCACCATCTCTTCGCCGAACTAGTGCACCTATACAATTTAGCAATGTATTGGGTGTGTTGGGGACACAAGAGACTCTTTGTTATTTGGTTGCAGGGTTGTTTAAGAGAGACCATCTTCATCCTACACCTCCCATGGATCGATAAACCTTAGGTCATCCACTTGAGGGAAAATTGATATTGTCATACAAAACTCTGCGCTTGGAGGCCCAACACAAGTCTACATGAATAAGTTGTGTAGTAGACATCACCACACCATCGGGGATGCCACCTCCAGCAAGGCCACACCACGACACCAACACTTGAGTCCACGTTGGGAGCCCAGCCGACGACCCGTGCTCGTTGATACGTCCATTTTGCATCATGTTTTGCTACAGTTATTTATAATGTTTTTATGCATAATAATGCTTTTTGGGGTAATTCTAATGCCTTTTCTCTCATA
This sequence comes from Aegilops umbellulata, assembly GCA_032464435.1. Taxonomy (NCBI): domain Eukaryota; kingdom Viridiplantae; phylum Streptophyta; class Magnoliopsida; order Poales; family Poaceae; genus Aegilops; species Aegilops umbellulata. Next base: position 383,630,497 of record CP136054.1, read on the forward strand.
ATATGCAAGGTTCGCACAAAGAGGGAGAATCCCGGTAGCTGGAATTCTAGACCTGAAAAAGCTATGCCAGGCTACTTATTCTACATAACTCCAAATAAGCTAAAACTTCACGGGGATTTTTTATGGAATAAATAAGAATTATTGGAGAAAATAACTACCAGAGGGGGCCCACCAGGTGGGCACAACCCACCTGGGCGCGCCAGGGAGCCTAGGCGCGCCCTGGTGGGTTGTGCCCTCCTCGGCCCACCTCCGGTGCCCATCTTCTGGTATATAAGTCATTTTGACCTAGAAAAAAATCAGGAGAGGACTTTTGGGACGAAGAGCCGCTGTCTCCAGGTAGAACTTGGGTAGGAGCACTTTTGCCCTCCGACGGAGCGATTCCGCCGGGGGAACTTCCCTCCCGGAGGGGGAAATCATCGTCATCATCATCACCAACAACTCTCCCATCTCGGGGAGGGCAATTTCCATCAACATCTTCAACAACACCATCTCCTCTCAAACCCTAGTTCATCTCTTGTGTTCAATCTTTGTACCAGAATCTTCGATTGATGCTTGTGGGTGACTACTAGTGTTGATCACATCTTGTAGTTGATTACTATATGGTTTATTTGGTGGGAGATTATATGTTCATATCCATTATTCTATTTAATACCCCTCTGATCTTGAGCATGATTATCATTTGTGAGTAGTTACTTTTGTTCTTGAGGTCACGTGAGAAATCTTGTTGCAAGTAATCATGTGAACTTGATATGTGTTCGATATTTTGATGATATGTAAGTTGTGATTCCCTTAGTGGTGTCATGTGAACGTCGACTACATGACACTTCACCTTATTAGGTCCTAAGGGAATGCATTGTGGAGTAGTTATTAGATGATGGGTTGCGAGAGTGAAAGAAGATTAAACCCTAGTTTATGCGCTACTTCATAAGAGACTCATTTGGATCCAAAAGTTTAATGCTATGGTTACATTTTATCTTACTACGTTTCTCGTAGTTGCAGATGCTTGCAAGGGGGTTAATCATAAGTAGGAGGTTTGTTCAAGTAAGAATAGCACCTAAGCACCGGTCCACCCACATATCAAATTATCAAAGTAGCAAACACGAACCAAACCAACATGATGAAAGTGACTAGATGAAATTCCTCTGTACCTTCAAGAACACTTTGCTTATCATAAGAGATTGTTTTGGCCTGTCCTTTGCCTAAAAAGGATTGGGCTACCTTTCTGCACTTTTGTTACCGTTACCGTTACTTGCTCATTACAAATTACCTTACTATCAAACTACTCATTACTTATAATTACAGTGCTTGCAGAGAATACCTTGCTGAAAACCACTTGTCATTTCCTTCTGCTCCTCGTTTGGTTTGACACTGTTACTTATCGAAAGGACAACAATTTATCCCCTATACTTGTGGGTCATTAAGGCTCTTTTCTGGTGCCGTTGCAGGGGAGTGAAGCACTCTTGGTAAGTGTAAATTGGTAAGGAAAAATTATTACTACGTGTTGATTTTTTTTGTCACTTGCTGCTATGGAGAACAATCCTTTGAGGGATTTGTTCGGGGTATCTTCACCTGATCGGAACCACAATTAGTAACCCCTCAACCTACTGCACCTATTGGAAATATTGGTTATGAAATTCCTTCTGCTATGGCTTATATTGTTTAATATAAATTATGGAAATGATAAGGTACCACTAGTGCGCGTCGGTCCTAGACAAACGATTTAAAACCCCTTTCCGCAACGGCATCTGGAACCGTCTCCAAGTGAGTGCGGGTGATAGGGGGGTCCTTCCCACACGACCCAGAAACCGTCGGGGATATGCCCTCCTGGCACACACGTTCGGCAAAATGAGGTCGTGTGTGACCGGCGAGCGCTCAAATACGGAAATATGTATAGTATAGATAAAAAATACAATTATGCGGCGAAATTGTTTCCGGTCACCACCCACATAGTCAGTCCCCGCAAAATGTTTTCGTTCGTATGCACATCCCACACAGTCGCTCCAAGGAAAACATTTCCGTTCACAGGTACATCACACACAATTTTTCCCGTTAAATTGTTTGTGATAGCATTGCCATTGCACACGATATTAATAATTTTATTGTTTGCGCTATTGAATGCATCACACACAGTGCGTAGAAAGAAACGGTGTGGCAAAGGCTGTCCATCACACACACTTTTTGTGCGATAAACGTCTGCGCAAGGTGGCCTAACGCAAAGAGTTTTCAAGAGAAAGTCGGCTGTGCAGTGGAGATTGATCGCACACGTAGTGGATCCTAGAAACGTTTCTGATCTCCACGTATATCGCAGACGTTTTTCTTTCGCAAACCGTGTGCAGTGTAATCCCTATTTAATCCATAATTAATCCAATTAATCCCTAATTTAAAATCACATGTTATGAATTTGAAAGTAGGCAATCACTTATTTCATATCCAACCATGTTTATTACAAATATAGGTTCAACCACGAATCCATAATTCAATGCACAGGTACATATACTGAAGAACTACAGAAGCACAAAGTAAAGAATGATGAACCACAGTTGTACTAAAGACTGTAAAGAGAGAGGCAAAAGACATTCTGGTTGCTGGAGAAGGTGAAGCAGAATGCCCATATTGTGCCATCCTCCATGCGTAAGGCGCGCACGACTCTAGGTCAACCCCTTGTGATGGTTGCCCGTCCATCCATCACTGTCTTCATTAGGACTTCTTGATGCTCATTGTAGTCTACATGAAATACTTTAACCTTCATTGCGTGTCCACCAATCATGTACTTTGCGAGGTAATCTTGAGTGAACTGCTTCGGGAACCACTGGGAATGAAAAAGATTCAGACATTGTTGTCTAACAACTCATTATGGGCAGTAAACAGAGAGGGATGCAGAGTTTGTAGTTACCATCCTACAGCTCACTCTTGTGTTGGATAGAGCATAAACAAATAATTTGCTTGCCACCATTCGTATCTTTTTGTTAATAATCCTTATCAGTTTCCTCACTTGATGCTTGTTCATCAATATCTCATTACTCCATACGCAAAAAGGGTCGATGCGTGGATCCTTGCCAAGGGCATATGTACCTACAAGCAACAAGTCAATATTAGAAGCTAACTAGTGTCTAGGCCTGGATCTATATGCACTATGATACGTCTCTATCATATCTACTTTTCCAAACACTTTTGCCCTTGTTTTCGACTCTAACTTGCATGATTTGAATGGAACTAACCCGGATTGACGTTGTTTTCAGCAGACTTTCCATGGTGTTATTTATGTGCAGAAACAAAAGATCTCGGAATGACCTGAAACTCCACGGAACGTCTATTTGGAAATAATAAAAAATCCTTGCAAAAGATGAAGATCAGGGGGCCCACACCCTGGCCACGAGGGTGGGGGCGCGCCCCCTACCTCGTGGGCCCCCTGGAGCTCCTCCGACCTCAACTCCAACTCTATATATTTACTTTCGGGGAGAAAAATCAGAGAGAAGAATTCATCACGTTTTACGATACGGAGCCGCCGCCAAGCCCTAAAACCTCTTGGGAGGGCTGATCTGGAGTCCGTTCGGGGCTCCGGAGAGGGGGATTCGTCGTCGTCGTCATCATCAACCATCCTCCATCACCAATTTCATGATGCTCACCGCCGTGTGTGAGTAATTCCATCGTAGGCTTGCTGGACAGTGATGGGTTGGATGAGATCTATCATGTAGTCGAGTTTGTTTTGTTAGGGTTTGATCCCTAGTATCCACTATGTTTTGAGATTGATGTTGCTATGACTTTGCTATGCTTAATGCTTGTCACTAGGGCCCGAGTGCCATGATTTCAGATCTGAACCTATTATGTTTTCATGAATATATGTGTGTTCTTGATCCTATCTTGCAAGTCTATAGTCACCTACTATGTGTTATGATCCGGCAACCCTGAAGTGACAATAATCGGGACCACTCCCGGTGATGACCATAGTTTGAGGAGTTCATGTATTCACTATGTGCTAATGCTTTGTTCCGGTTCTCTATTAAAAGGAGGCCTTAATATCCCTTAGTTTCCGCTAGGACCCCGCTGCGACACGAGGGTAGGACAAAAGATGTCATGCAAGTTATTTTCCATAAGCACGTACGACTATATTCGGAATACATGCCTACGTTACATTGATGAATTGGAGCTAGTTCTATGTCACCCTATGTTGCGATCCCCTATACTTGTGGGTTATCAAGACTATTTTCTAGCGCCGTTGCCGGGGAGCATAGCTCTATTCTTTGAGTCACTTGGGATTTATATCTGCTGGTCACTATGAAGAACTTGAAAGACGCTAAGACAACAATTTATCCCTCAACTACGAGGGGAGGTAAGGAACTGCCATCTAGCTCTGCACTTGATTCACCTTCTGTTTTGAGTAAGCTTGCGACACCTAAACCTGCTTCTGCTATTCGTTCTGATATGTCACATGTTATTAATGATGCCACTTCTTCTATGCATGATACTTACGATGAAACTACTTCTATGCTTGATACTACTGTGCCCCTTAGTGAATTTCTTGATGAACAAATTGCTTGGGCTAGAGAGAAAGAAATTATTGAAACTGATTATATTGATGAAAGTGATGATGAAGGCTTGCCTGTTATTCCTGAGGGTTATGTTTTGGATAAAGAAGCTTCTTTAGCTATTTTCGCTTGCAAAGATAGATATGAACTCAACAGATTATTAGCTAAATGGAAGCAGCAATCTCTTAATGATAGAATGAGACCTGACCCTGCTTTTGCTACTTCACCTACCTGTGTTACCGATAAGGATTATGAATTCTCTGTTGATCCTGATATAATTACTTTGGTTGAATCTGATCCTTTTCATGGCTATGAATCTCAAACTGTCATGGCACATCTTACTAAATTAAATGATATAGCCACCCTGTTCACTAATGATGAGAGATCTCGCTACTTTTATATCCTTAAGATATTTCCGTTCTCATTAAAGGGTGATGCTAAGATATGGTTTTAATTCTCTTGATCCTGGTACTGTGCATAGTCCCCAGGATATGATCTATTACTTCTCTGCTAAATATTTCCCTGCTCATAAGAAACAAGCTGCTTTAAGGGATATATATAATTTTGTGCAAATTAAAGAAGAGAGTCTCCCACAAGCTTGGGGGAGGCTTCTCAAGTTACTTAATGCTTTGCCTGATCATCCTCTCAAGAAAAATGAAATACTTGATATCTTTTATAATGGACTAACTGATGCTTCCAGAGATTACCTGGATAGTTGTGTTGGTTCTGTTTTCAGGGAAAGAACACCGGATGAAGCTGGAATTCTATTGAATAATATGTTGACAAATGAAAATAATTGGACACTTCCTGAGCCAGTTCCGGAGCCTATTCCTAAACCAACTCCGAAGAAGAGAGGTGTTCTATTTCTCAGTCCTAAAGATATGCAAGAGGCAAAGAAATCTATGAAAGAAAAAGGTATAAAAGCTAAAGATGTTAAGAATTTACCTCCTATTGAAGAAATACATGGTCTTAATCTACCGCCCGTTGAAGAAACATATAATCTTAATCCCTCACCTATTGAAGAAACTCATGGTCTTGATAACCTGACACAGGTAGTAAAGGTAAATTCTCTCTATAGATATGATAGAGCTGAAATCCCTCCTACTAAAATTGCTAGCCAATGCTTGGATGAGTTTGACAACTTTATGGTTAAGCAAGAAGATTTCAACTTATTTTGGTAGACAATTAAAACAAAATGCTTATATGATTGAACACTTGGGTGATTATATGTATAGAGTTAAAGGTGAACTTAAAATCATTACTAAACATGCTTCTATGGTTACCACTCAAGTAGAACAAGTACTTAAAGCTCAAAATGATTTGCTCAATGAAATGAATAGTAAGAAAAATGATTATGTTGTTAGAGTGGCTACTAGAACTGGTAGAATGACTCAGGAACCTTTGTATCCTGAAGGCCACCCTAAGAGAATTGAGCAAGATTCCCAAAGAAATAATATTGATGTACCTAGTCCTTCTAAAAAGAAGAAAAATAAAAATGATAGGACTTTGCATGCTTCTAGTGAACCTATTGCTGAACCACCTGAGAATCCAAATGATATCTCTATTTCTGATGCTGAAACACAATCTGGTAATGAACATGAACCTAGTGAAAATGTTAATGATGATGTTCATGATGATGCTCAACCTAGTACTGACAATGATGTAGAAATTGAACCTGCTGTTGATCTTGAGAGACTTTGTTGCTAGGAAACATGGTAAAGAAAGGGAACCTTGGGTTCAGAAACCCATGCATTTTCCTCCCAAACCATCCAAGAAAAAGTATGATGAGGATTTTGAGCGGTTTGCTGAAATGATTAGACCTATCTTTTTGCGTATGCGATTAACTGATATGCTCAAAATCAATCCTTATGCTAAATATATGAAAGAAATTGTCACAAATAAGATAAAGATACCGGAAGCTGAGATTTCCACCATGCTTGCTAATTATACTTTTAAGGGTGGAATACCAAAGAAACTTGGAGATCCAGGAGTACCTACTATTCCATGCTCCATTAAAAGAAACTATGTTAAAACTCCTTTATGTGATCTTGGAGCCGGTGTTAGTGTTATGCCCCTCTCTTTATATCGTAGACTTGACTTGAATAAGTTGACACCTACTGAAATATCTTTGCAAATGGCTGATAAATCAACTGCTATACCTGTCGGTATTTGTGAGGATGTGCCTGTTGTGGTTGCAAACGTTACTATTTTAACGGACTTTGTTAGTCTTGATATTCCCGAGGACGATAGCCTATCTATTATTCTTGGAAGACCTTTTCTGAATACTGCAGGAGATGTTATTGATTGCAACAAAGGCAATGTCACTTTTCATGTTAATGGTAATGAGCATACGGTACACTTTCCGAGGAAACAACCTCAAGTTCACAGTATCAATTCTATTGGAAAAATTCCATCGATTATATTTGGAGGTTTTGAATTTCCTCTTCCAACTGACAAGAAGAAATATGATATTCTTATTATAGGGGATGTGCATATCCCCGTTGAGGTAACATAGTGTTATTCGAAATTTCTCCGGTTCCATGTTATTCGGAATGAGTTTGTTAACAAGACTTGATCAACCTTGTTAGTGGATTCCTTTTGATGAGCATGAGATGGATGAAACTAGAAGGCACAACCTTCTGTACCCTCTCTCTATTTTTTGTTATTTTGTTGAAATAAAGTAAAAATAGTATTTTTCTGTCTGTTTTCTGATTTATTTGTGCAATATAAAAATACCCTGAAAATAAAAGTTCTCCAAATGCCCTGAAAATGGAATATGATTTTTTTTTCTAGAATATTTGAGAATATCTGGCACTGAGAACACAGCAGGAGGGGCAAGCACCTGGCCACGAGGGTGGAGGGCGCGCCCTACCCCCCAGGGCGTGCCCCCTGCCTCGTGGGCCCACGGTGGCCCTCCTCCACTTATTCCTGCACCCATACACTCCTTCTTCCTCCCACAAACACCAATATCCAGCTCATGCATGATTTCTAGCTCATTATGCTGCGATTCTCGATCTCCTTGCTCAAAGCACCTCTCACAAAACTGCTTGGGGGGATTGTTCCTTGGTATGTGACTCCTCCATTGGTCCAATTAGTTTTTGTTCTAGTGCTCTATTCATTGCAAATTTGTGTTGCCTAGGTGACCATGTTCTTGAGCTTGCATGTCAAATTTATATGGTTCCAAGTAGTTCTAATGCATGATATAATCTCTAGGCACTTGTAGGAGTAGTTGCTATCAATTTTATTGAGTTTGGTTCACTTTTGTTTGAAGTTCCTAAAAATTCCAGAAATTTTTCAGAGGAAGAAATATGCTTAGGAAAATGTTCCAAGGTGGTTCTTCAAGGAAGCAAGGACCCAGGCTTGCAATGTGTGATGCTGACGAGGAGCCACCAAGGGACGCTCCAGTGCGGCCCTGTGAATGGCCTTCAGAAAATTTTATGGATCGAGCGGGAATCAAGGAAGAATTTAACGCATATTTGCGTAACGCTGATCTTGTGAGCTTCGAGGCAGACAAATGCCGCCAGTTCCACTATCTCACTAGTACATTTGTGAGGAGGTTTGAATTTTCATCTTCACGTAATTCTCCAACTGTCCTGTTTGACCTTCATGAAAAATCTTATACCATGGACTTAGAGGATTTTACTTCTGCTTGCAAACTTCCACAACGGGGTAGTGTTAGTGAACCCCGTAAATCTGAATTTAGAAACTTTCTTGCTGGTATAACCGTGGGGGAATCTAGAGATATAGCACAAGCTACCATAGGGATCATTCACTTTCCTGCTATAGATTATTTTGCTCTCTTCATAGGTAGGTGCATAAATGGTAAAGATGAAGCATGTCATATGTGTGTGCCTGACCTTAGTGTTCTTAGGAGTGCTGTGTTAGGAGACAAATCTTATAATTTGGGAGCCATTGTCGCACGTAGGTTGCATAATAATAGATTTAATGGAGATTTCTTTGGAGGAATTTATGCAACCCGCTTAGCTGATTTTCTTGGTGTGGACGCTCGTGAGGATGATATTGAGTTCCTCCTACTTATTTAGACTATAATTCTATGGTCGACCACCAGTTTGTCGAGAGGAATGAATCACCTCTCCAGTATCGCTTAATCTTTGACAGGCGTCATGCTGTCCGTATTACTCTCCCTGCTCCTGACTTTGATTATCAAGAAAAAGGAAGACATTTTATTACCAGAGAGGAGGCAGATGAGTACGAGAGGAGGGCGGAGGCAGCTCACCGCCACGCTGCAGCTCAGGAGGCGATAACCGCTGCATCTCAGTACGACCCCATCTACACCTACGGGTATCCGCCAAGCCATCCTTGGCAATGAACCAACTTAGGCCAAAAGCCTAAGCTTGGGGGAGTACGTATTTCCCACCGACATTACATTTATGTTTACATACACTCATTGCTAGATGTCGGTGATCATACTTTTTCACTGTAATATCCATGCTAGTTTATTTTCTTTTTCTTTCTTTCTTCTTGTGTGTTTGATAAACCTTAAGAAAAACAAAAAAATAGTAATAGCTTCTAGCTAGTTTACTTTCTTGCTGTAGTAGTAATAATTAAAAAGAAAACCCAAAAATATTTCATGTTCTTCTTTTTGCTTGTTGGGAGTTTTCCCGTGTAAATAGTTTTATTTCTTTTCTTTTCTTTGGGGGTCGATAGGAGAAGACCATCATTAAATTATTGAAGTGGCTCTTATATGCATTATTGTTGATTTAACCAAGAGCCCATATTGCCTTGTCTTCTCCTGTTTATTGAATGCTCGCAGATTCCAGCTTAGTCCAATGCACGTGCACTCTTACTATTATTCACTTCGTTCGGTCGTGCAAGTGAAAGGCAATTATGACGATATCTGATGGACTGACTGAGATGAGAAAAGCTGGTATGAACTCGACCACTCTTGTTTTTGTAAATATGATTAGTTCATCGTTCTTGATTCAGCTTATTATGAATCAACATGTTTGCAATGACAACTAGAGATCATAGTTGCTCGTGCCATGCTTGATTAGCTATGAGTTATAATGGTTTACCTTGCATGCCAACATGCTATTAAAATGGTTCTGATGTGGTATAGTAGGGTGGTTTCCTCCTTTGAATGATTTAAGTGACTTGACTTGGCACATGTTCACACATGTAGTTGAAACAAATCAACATAGCCTTCACGATATTTATGTTCATGGTGGATTATATCCTACTCATGCTTGCATCCAATGTTTATTAATCTTAATGTATGTTCATGACTATTGTCGCTCTCTAGTTGGTCGCTTCCCAGTCTTTTGCTAGCCTTCACTTGTACTAAGCGGGAATACTGCTTGTGCATCCAATCCCTTAAACCCCAAAGTTATTCAATATGAGTCCACTATACCTTCCTATATACAGTATCTACCTGCCGTTCCAAGTAAATTTGTATGTGCCAAACTCTAAACCTTCAAATAAACATTATGTTTTGTATGCTCGAATAGCTCATGTATCAACTAGGGCTGCCCTTATCTTCCATGTTAGGCGGGTTATTCTCAAGAGGAGTGGACTCCGCTCCTCATTCACGAGAAAATGGCTGGTCTTCGGGATGCGCAGTCCCATGCTTTATGCAAACTAAATCAAAATAATTGCAAATAAAACTCCCCCTGGGACTGTTGCTAGTTGGAGACACTCGTTGTTTCGAGCAAGTCATGGATTGATGCTTGTTGGTGGAGGGGGAGTATAAACTTTACCATTCTGTTTGGGAACCGCCTATAAAGTGTGTAGCATGGAAGATATCGCCATCTCTTGGTTGTTATGTTGACAATGAAAGTATGCCGCTCAAAATATTATTTATCTCTATTTCAAAACCGAGCTCTGGCACCTCTACAAATCCCTGCTTCCCTCTGTGAAGGGCCTATCTATTTACTTTTATGTTGAGTCATCACCCTCTTATTAAAATACACTAGCTGGAGAGAGCAGCTATCATTTGCATTCATTACTATTAATTTATATTGGGTATGACTATGACTGGATCTCTTTTACCATGAATTACAATGTCTAGTCAGTCCTTGATCTTTAGAGGTGCTCTGCATTTATGTTTTGCGGTCTCAGAAAGGGCTAGCGAGATACCATCTTGTTATATCATATTATGATTGTTTTGAGAAAGTGTTGTCATCTGAGATTTATTATTATGGCTCGCTAGTTGATTATTCTATTGATATGAGTAAACATGAGACCTAAGAGTTATTGCAAATGTGGTTAGTCATAATCTTTGCTGAAAACTTGAATGTTGGCTTTACATATTTAAAACAACAAGAGCAAACAGAGTTTGTAAAAGTTTTTCTTTATCACTTTCAGTTTGTTAACTGAATTGCTTGAGGACAAGCAAAGGTTTAAGCTTGGGGGAGTTGATACGTCTCCGTCGTATCTACTTTTCCAAACACTATTGCCCTTGTTTTGGACTCTAACTTGCATGATTTGAATGGAACTAACCCGGACTGACGCTTTTTTTAGCATACTTTCCATGGTGTTATTTATGTGCAAAAACAAAAGTTCTCGGAATGACATGAAACTCCACGGAATGTCTATTTGGAAATAATTAAAAATCCTTGCAAAAGATGAAGATCAGGGGGCCCACACCCTAGCCACGAGGGTGGGGGCGCGCCCCCCTACCTAATGGGACCCCTGGAGCTCCTCCGACCTCAACTCCAACTCTATATATTTGCTTTCGGGGAGAAAAAACAGAGAGAAGAATTCATCACGTTTTACGATATGGAGCCGCCGCCAAGCCCTAAAACCTCTCGGGAGGACTGATCTGGAGTCCGTTCGGGGCTCCGGATAGGGGGATTCATCGCCGTCGTCATCATCAACCATCCTCCGTCACCAATTTCATGATGCTCACCGCCGTGCGTCAGTAATTCCATCGTAGGCTTGCTGGACGGTGATGGGTTGGATGAGATCTATCATGTAATCGAGTTAGTTTTGTTAGGGTTTGATCCCTAGTATCCACTATGTTCTGAGATTGATGTTGCTATGACTTTGCTATGCTTAATGCTTGTCACTAGGGCCCGAGTGCCATGATTTCAGATCTGAACCTATTATGTTTTCATGAATATATGTGTGTTCTTGATCCTATCTTGCAAGTCTACAGTCACCTACTATGTGTTATGATCCGGCAACCCCGAAGTGACAATAATCGGGACCACTCCCGGTGATGACCATAGTTTGAGGAGTTCATGTATTCACTATGTGCTAATGCTTTGTTCCGGTTCTCTATTAAAAGGAGGCCTTAATATCCCTTAGTTTCCGCTAGGACCCCGCTGTGATGCGAGGGTAGGACAAAAGATGTCATGCAAGTTATTTTCCATAAGCACGTACGACTATATTCGGAATACATGCCTACGTTACATTGATGAATTGGAGCTAGTTCTATGTCACCCTATGTTATGATTGTTACATGATGAACCGCATCCGCCATAATTCTCCATCACCGATCCAATGCCTACGAGCTTTTCCTATATTGTTCTTCGCTTATTTACTTTTCCGTTGCTATTGTTACAATCACTACAAAACACCAAAAATATTACTTTTGCTTCTGTTACTTTTGTTACCGTTACCACTACTATCATATTACTTTGCTACTAAATACTTTGTTGCAGATACTAAGTTATCCAGGTGTGGTTGAATTGACAACTCAACTGCTAATACTTGAGAATATTCTTTGGCTCCCCTTGTGTCGAATCAATAAATTTGGGTTGAATACTCTACCCTCAAAAACTGTTGCGATCCCCTATACTTGTGGGTTATCACACTAGATTATGGAACGGCGGGGGAGTACAAGCCAAGGGATGAAACTAACCTCGACGGAAAATGGTGGCCACTCCCGTTGTTGTCCTGCATAAGTAGTGGAAAAGCATGGTAAGTACAGCAATCTTAACATCAAACAAATATACAAAGGTGAACAACATCATCTCTAAATGATAGCTTGAATGTGTTGGTTTCAGCATGGTGTTAAAGCAGATATAAAATGGAAGGCAATGTTACCGACAGCAGGCTTAACAGCCATCAAATATTGCAATTCAAACTGGTATTGTTGAAAATGAATAGAACGTAGGTAATGCTTAAACATCACACTGGATAAATGTGTAAAACTGAAATAAAGCGCATGTGTTAACTACACTAGGAATAACTGGAACCAAATATAGCCGTTCAAACTGGTATTGATGTAGTCGAGCGGCACAGTTCCGACTTGCACATAATGAACCACACATTGTGAATGACTGAAATAAACAAGGCATAAATGACCAGTATAACAACCAAATATAGCCATTGAAAACTGGAATGAGTCTCAATGCAACCAACCTAACAAGCAAATACAGATAAACATGGCATATGCTTGAAAACTAGACAAATGCTCATTGCAACCAACCTAACAAGCAGATAAAGATAAACAAGGCATCTGCTTGATAACCGGAGAAATGCTAAAAAAGCAACCTAACAACCAAATACAAATAAACAAGGCATCTGCTTGATAACTGGACAAATGCTAAAAAAAGCAACCTAACAACCAAATACAGATAAACAAGGCATCTTCTTGATAATTGGACAAATACTCACTTCAACCAAACTAAGAACCAAATACAGATAAACAAGGCATCTGCTCGATAACTGAAAAAATTCTCACTCCAACTAACCTAACAACCAAATACGGATAAACAAGACATCTACTCACTATAAACAACCAAATATAGCCATTCGTGAAACTAAAGTGGACAATTCATACTTAAACATCACATAGACCTATTGAACAATACATTTTTGCATAACTGAAATAATTAAACACGACACAGTTAAAGCACTGCATGGCAAATGCTACTACAACAAAGGGTACGGGTTGGCAAGCTAGAAAAGGTAATATTTGCTGATAGAATGTTGCCTCACATTTCATGGACGGGATCCTTCTAGTTGGAAGAGCACAGACCCATGGTGCGCTCTCTGATGTCACAGATGGGCTGTTTCACCTTGGAAGAACCTTCGTGGGTTCCCTCCTCCTGGTCGTGGTCGTGGTCAATGAGATCTGACTTGGCAATTGAGGATCCCAAGCCGCCGCCGTAGAACGTGTCCTTCAGAAGTGACAAAATGGGCTCGATGGCGTATAAAGCTCGCAAATTGTTGACCGCTTGGCGGAGGAGATCAGCGGCAGGGCCGTCAAAGAGATCGACGGTGGTTGAACCAGAGGGGTTGGGGATGGACCACTTAACCTGTGACATGGCCCGCATGAAGCCGTCGGTGTGGATGAGCTTGATGTCGTAGCCAGCTTTCCCGAGATACAGTAATACGCTAGCCTGCTGACATGAAGCCTTCGGCATGGCAACGTAGTGAACGTCTTCACCGGCTTCCGCGGTGACGTGTTGCTCCGGGATCGACAGGGGCGAACGACGGCCACCTCGCCAACGTCCGCCGGAGAGGCCATGATAAACCTCTTCTTGGCTGAATGCTCGTCGGGCTCCCCGGGATACATGGTCGAGTTTAGGCTGCGACATTCTAGAGCAGGGGATGTGGATCTGGCGGGGAGCGACACCACAGGACTCATCTAAAAACTCAGGGGAGTGGGGCGACGGTATGGGAATCGCTGGATAACCTGAACTTTGACCGGCAGGGTTGGCGGCGGCGGCCGCGAGCTAGGGTTCGAAGGGGGCGGGTGGGGGACTGTAGAGGGGGTGTTTGAGGATACGCCGCAGCTACTGAAATTTTAGTAATGGTGGGTGGAGATGGTGGTGGATGATGGAGGGCGACGGTTCAAATGCCTCGGCTACTGCAATTTTACTATAATATAAGGTCGGTGCTGGAAGAGTGTGGGCGATGGTTGAAGTATGGTGGCTACTAAAATTTGGGTAAAGGAATTGATCCGGGGCGACAATTCCCAAGATCGCGCACGGTCCAATAACAATATGCGTGTATGATAATAAGGAAAAGTGGCGTGGATCCTCCCATTTTTGCAACGCTCAAGGCGGGTAGTTTGTTTTTTACATTTCTAGCTAGCTCGTCTATCGCACACGGTTCGTCCTAATTTCCAAATAAACTTACCCGCCTTTAGCTTCCACAGGTGGTGGTTTTACATCGCACTTGCATCACACACGGCTAAGCCAGTACCTCCACCCTATGCTCGCGCTTGCGCGGTCGTGGTGATTTCAGCGCACTTGCATCGCACACGGTTGAGCCAGTACCTCCACCCTTCGCTCGCGCTTGCACGGTCGTGGTGATTTCAGCACACTTGCATCCCACACGATTGAGCCAGCACCTCCAGCCTTTGCTCGCGCTTGCGCGGTCGTGGTGATTTCAGCGCACTTGCATTGCACACGGTTGAGCCAGTACCTCCACCTTAATTTGCTCGCGCTTGCATGGTCGTGGTGATTCACATCGCACTTGTATCGCACACGGTTAAGATATTATACCCCGTGTCCGTTGAGGATGATCAGAGTCTTTGCAGCAAAAAATAACATTAGGGGGGGTCAAAAGACAGCCACACCAGCATGTGGCCCAAATATATATGAGTGAAAAGGGTGGTATGTATGTTCAAAATTCCAATGCACAACTTTGACCCCGCGGGCCCATGGTTGGGCACGTCATTGAAGATCAATGAGAGGGGCCAGAAGTCAAGAACCACCTGGAAGTGGACAAAATATATATATATATATATATATATATATATATATGTGTGTGTGTGTGTGTGTGTGTGTGTGTGTGTGTGTGTGTGTACGAATATTGGGGATGTTTAAAACTTTAAATACACAATGCATAACTTTGGTGGAACCTGCCTCGCAAACCCGAAAGCACCCTAACAACCACCTAGCTAGGGTATATATAATGACATAATGTCGTACCTAGCTAGGATGCTTGGCCCACCACCTCCCACTTCGTGTCAGCGGGGCGGATGCACGTAATGATCGATACTTTGGTCATACATGCATGTCGCCATGACCTACCATAAGACGGACCAATGAATCTTCCGTTTGGTCGAATGACAGTTGTCGTTGTCGATAAACCGCTTGGGCCAATAGATTGAAGAACCATCATAAACATCGCATGAGAGGGACCACAAAACCAGCACCTCTTGCATGCGGCCCAAAATGATGTACGTTGGGAAGGGGTGATGTGTGTTTTCAATATAACATAATGTACAATTTAGATGTGGTGCCTATCTCTCGATATAGACAACAACCGTGAAGACAAGGTAGTTAAGGATGAGATACGTGCGCAGGGTTTGATGTACGTCGAACATAGCAATCCGAGCATCTGGGAGGGAATCCTGACAACACATGAGCTCGAGCTTCGGTTGACCGACATTTGACGGCGACCGGCCCTAACATGAACTAGGAGGAATCCAATCATGGCCAACACAAACCCCCCATTATCGGTCAAAGGGATGATATATATACACTCGGGGAGCCCACAGATATCAGTGTCGTCACAAAAAACTGCACAAGGGAGACGTGGTCGATTGGAAGACCTCGTATACACTGCATGCGGCCCAAAAATATGTATGGGTACGATGGTGTATGATGTGTTTAAATCTCAAATGCACAACTTCGATGGGCCACGCCAAGTACACTACAAACTGAACACCATACCCGACTCCAAGCCTGGTTCAATACCTATGATGTCAGTTTCCCAACTTCGAGGCGGCAGCGGGGGGGTCCCACGCATGCGCTCAAACTTTATTTTGTCTAGCATGGGACACATCTATATATATATATATATATATATATATATATATATATATATATATATATATATATATATATATATATATACACATCTATACACATATATAGTGTGCGAATAACTATGAAAGTTGCTCGTTGGATGAAGCCAATCCGACGGTACAGAGATGGCAAATCCGAGCACTACTGTCCGTTGGATATCATCTACATTCCACCAGATTCTGCCACATGTACAATCTAGAAGACTCCATGGTTGAACTTAAGCATAATGCACACAAGCACTACTCCTTTGTTCTCTACAATCTTTCATATATTAATTGCCCAAACCTTTTTTTCTAAATGAATTGTCACTTTTTGTTTTTACCTTTACAATGCACAATTCCATGAATCTTAAAATATTTTTTTACAAAACTAATTGATTTTGGATGAGATGAACTATAAGAATTAAATGAACATCTACATCATGCTTATTTGCGAGAAGAGGCGTGAACTCGATGAGAGGAGTGGCGAGAAACGGTAGCCTGTTTTGAATGAAAACCTACTAGTAGAGAAGGAAGCGTGAGCTACACGACGCATGCGCACAGTGCTTACCCATGTACTGCATGTGCTATCGAAAGGGCTCAGGGTTGTTGAGGGAGTCCTGGATTAGGGGGTGTTCGGATAGCCGGACTATACCTTCGCCGGACTCCTGGACTATGAAGATACCAGATTGAAGACTCCGTCCCGTGTCTGGAAGGGACTTTCCTTGGCGTAGAAGGCAAGCTAGGTGATGCGGATATTCAAGATCTCCTACTATTGTAACCGACTCTGTGTAACCCTAACCCTATCCGGTGTCTATATAAACCGGAGGGTTGTAGTCCGTAGAGAAGAATCATCATACACAATCATACCATAGGCTAGCTTCTAGGGTTTAGCCTCCTTGATCTCGTGGTAGATCTACTATTGTACTACCCATATCATCAATATTAATCAAGCAGGAGTAGGGTTTTACCTCCATTGAGAGGGCTCGAACCTGGGTAAACATCGTGTCCCTTGTCTCCTGTTACCATCCGGCCTTGACGCACAGTTCGGGACCCCCTACCCAAGATCCGCCGGTTTTGACACCGACATTGGTGCTTTCATTGAGAGTTCCTCTGTGCCGTCGCGATCAGGAAGGATGCCTCTTCCCGTCTTTAAAGACGGCGCCATTATTAAGGGAGCCTTGGCTGTCGGCCAAAACCTCCGGCTAGGTGGTTTTCTCACGACCGCCTGTTCGGCCGTTACGCCGACGGTGACCTCTCGGGTCGTCGAAAGCAACCTTCATGTCAGCTCAGAACTCGCTGAGCAGTTGGATCCGATGGAGCTCTCTTCCATAAACGAGCTCTTGGATCGCATCGCCGCACTGGGGGCGCTACAAATTACGACCAGGTTGGGCTTAAACCCGATCTAAGAGAAATTAACTCTCCCCAAGTCACCCACCACGTTGCCGTGGTAGAAGCGCAATGCGGCGACCCTTCATCTATCCTAAGGACTAGCTATGTCCGAATTCCCGAACCCTCCAGGCCGGATACCCGTGGAGGGGAGGATACAATCCAAGACCTGAGCTTAGAATCAGGCAACGGGCTAGACTCATCGGACAACATCCAAGATTCCGGACTTCAGAGTTCGGAAGTTCTTCGGCCTCCGAATCGTAAATTGGGTGAGGTCTCAGATTCAACGACACCCGCCCGCCCGATCATAAGCGATCTTTCCCAAATCAGGAAAAAGCCTGAAGAAACAGTACATCACTACTGGGCCAGATTCCTCCTGGTTATGAACAGGACAAAGGACTGCTGCGAGGGAGACGCAATTTCAATCTTTTGAAGTAATTGCACAGACGAGGGAATACTTAACGCCATAAGTCGTCGTGATATTACACGATTCGCTGACTTGGCGTCCATAGTACAAAAGTACTGTGCGATGGAAAGCGCTTGGAAAACCGAAATAAAATTTTGGGATAATCCGGCCTTGAATAGAAATCCCGTCCGAACTAAGAGGGTGCACCACAGTAAGGCACCCGGATCAAACATCAAAAAGCCAAAACCCTCTAGAGGGCATGGAACCGTACTGGAAAGGTGGCTTGATGGACCCTGTAGGATTCACAGTACAGAGGATGCCACACCAACACACAGCCTTAGAGCATGTTAGATACTCCGGCAGGTGGCCAAAATTGGCGAGGACCTCCTAATTTCATAGGCCAAAGAAAGCCAGCACGAGGGCACCAGTACCGTTCTCACAGTCTTCGAGACTTTCGCATCAAATAATATGCGAAAAAGAACACTCCGCGGCCTCACCGAAGTCTATCAAGTAGCAACAATAAACCCATGGAGTAACACTGCCATCACCTTCAACGCGAGTGACGAACCTAAATTCCGAACAGCCCGAGCACCAGCCGCATTGGTCCTCAGTCCCATAGTGGACGGCTGTCGCCTCGCAAAGGTACTTATGGATGGAGGCAGCGGATTGAACCTCATTTACGAGGAAACCCTCCAAAAGATGGAAATAGACTGGAACCGCATTGAGCGAAGCAGCACAACCTTTAGAGGAATAATCCCCAGTCAAGAAGCACGCTGCACTGGAAAGATCACACTAGAAGTGGTGTTCGGCACGCCGGATAATTACAGGTCCGAAGAAGTCATGTTCCAGGTGGCCCCGTTCAAAAGCGGATACCACGCTATATTAGGACGGGAGGCATTCACAGTTTTCCAAGCCATACCCCATTACGGGTACATTAAGCTCAAGATGCCTGGGCCAAACGGAATTATCACTCTCGCTAATGATCCGGACATAGCACTCCGCGCCGAAAACAAGACAGCCGCATTGGCCCTTGAGGCACTATCCGAAACCTTAGCGGCCGAAGAACTGACCACCTGCGCTCCACGGTTAATAGGGATGATGTGATACTCGATAAGATATCCAAATCCACATCCTTCAAACCAGCGGACGAAATAGTCAAATTCCAGGTCCATCCAATGGACCCCAATAAGACAGCCTCCATTGGGGCACGATTGAACCCTGATGTAGACGCGGCACTGCGAGAGTTCCTACGAGAGAAATGGGACATTTTTGCCTGGCACCCTTCAGACATGCCAGGAATCCCACGCAGGCTGGCCGAACACAGCTTAAATATCCAGAAAGGATTCAAACCTGTCAAACAAGCCCTTCGGCGCTTTTCCGAACCAAAGAGACAGGCTATGGGAGAGGAGCTAGCCAAGTTATTGGAGGCCGAATTCATAAGAGATATAAAACATCCGGACTGGCTAGCAAACCTGGTGATGGTACCAAAGAAGGACAAATCCTGGCGCCTGTGCGTCGATTTTAAAGACCTTAATAAGGCCTGCCCAAAGGATCCCTTCCCCCTCCCTCGCATAGATCAAATTATCGATGCCACTGCAGGACACGATTCGTTGTGTTTCCTCGACGCATACTCCGGTTACCATCAAATCAAGATGGCAGAATCAGACCAAGCTGCAACGGCATTCATCACACCATACGGCCCATTCTGCTTCAACACAATGCCCTTCGGGCTAAAAAACGCCAGCGGAACATATCAGCGCATGATCCAAACATGTCTGGCAAACCAGATCGGCAAAACAGTAGAAGCGTACGTGGATGACGTGGTCGTCAAATCAAGACATGTCGAATCTCTAGTAGACGACTTGAGGCTTACATTCGATAACCTCCGAAAATACGACATCAAGCTGAATCCGGAAAAATGCGTTTTCGGCGTTCCAGCCGGAAAGCTCTTGGGCTTCATTGTATCCGGTAGAGGAATCGAAGCAAATCCAGCCAAGATCTGAGCTTTGTCACAATTGGATGTCCCAAAAGACCTCAAACAAATACAGAAATTAACCGGATGTGTGGCGGCTTTAAACCGCTTCATCTCCCGCCTGGGAGAAAAGGCGCTGCCCCTTTACCGCCTCCTACGGTGCACCGAACACTTCGAGTGGACGGATGCCGCCACGGCCGGACTCGATGAAATAAAATCCATATTGGCAACAAACCCAGTCCTGGCCGCGCCAAACACCGGCAAGCCAATGCTATTATACATCGCGGCAACCCATCAAGTTGTCAGCGCAGTGCTCGTCGTCGAGCGGGAAACGGACGGACACAAATTCCCCCTTCAAAGGCCGGTCTACTACGTGTCCACTGTCCTCACTCCATGCAAATCACGGTACCCACACTATCAGAAAATTGCATACGCAGTATTCATGGCATCTCGGAAGCTACGACACTACTTTCAAGAGTGTTCGATTACAGTAGCCTCGGAAGTACCACTCAATGACATTATCAATAACCGCGATGCAACGGGTCGGATCGCAAAATGGGCCATCGAGCTCCTCCCGTTCGACATAACCTACAAGCCACGGCGAGCTATAAAATCGCAAGTATTGGCCGACTTCATCGCAGAATGGACGGAGGCCGAACTCCCTAAAGAGTACGGCACATACTCGAACTGGATCATGCATTTCGACGGCTCCAAAATGTTGGCCGGACTGGGGGCTGGCATCGTTTTGACGTCCCCCACAGGAGACACAGTCCAATATGTACTCCAAATTATGTACACGGACTCCAACAATGCAGCCGAATATGAGGCCCTCCTACATGGTCTCCGGATGGCAGTATCCATGGGCATTCAATGCCTAGAGGTACGCGGGGATTCGAACCTCGCGATCTCCCAAATAAATGGCGACTTTGATGCCAAGGATCCAAAAATGGCAGCTTACCGCAATGCCATCCTAAAAATGTCAGCTCGGTTCGAAGGGCTGGAGTCAATCAAGCAGCGGACGTCCTGGCACGCATCGGAGCAAAGCGCGATGCAGTCCCCCCCCCCAACATCTTTTTGGAAAGATTGTTCAAGCCATCGGTAACATGGGAGGGGGAACCCACAATTAACAGCCCGGACGCAGCCGAACCACTCAACGCCGAACAACCTGACATAATCGGAGGTCCTGCCAATGAAATTACACCTTCAGCCCACGTAATAATGGCGGTTATCGCCCCGTGGACAGAACCATTCCTAGCCTACCTTACTAGGCAAGAACTCCCAGAGGACCAAAATGAGGCCCGCTGCATAGTGCGGCGATCTAAAGCCTACAAAGTCCACGAGGGGGAGCTTTATAAGAAAAGCACTACCAGAGTCCTTCAAAGGTGCATCTCCGAAGAGGAAGGGCGGAATCTTCTGGCCGAAATTCACGCCGGACTCGGTGGCCATCACGCTGCTACTCGGTCCCTTGTTAGCAAGGCTTTCCGCACAGGTTTCTATTGGCCGACGGCCCGAGCAGACGCCCAGGACCTAGTCCAACGATGTGTTGGTTGCCAACTTTTTGCCAACCAAAGCCATATGCCACCCACCGCACTCCAAACTATACCCATCACCTGGCCCTTTGCGGTCTGGGGGCTTGACATGGTCGGACCCCTTAAAGGTGGAACCCATAAGAAAAAATACTTACTGGTCATGGTGGATAAGTTCACCAAATGGATAGAAGCCAAGCCTGTCAAAACGGCTGAATCCGGACCCGTGATAGACTTCATATCCGGGGTTGTACACCGTTACCGTGTCCCCCACAGCATCATAACCGATAACGGTACAAATTTTACAGCCGACGAGGTAAAACTATGGTGCAAAAACATGGGCATCAAGCTCGACTATGCTTCAGTCTATCACCCACAAACCAATGGCCAGGTCGAACGTGCAAATGGTCTTATCATGAGCGGCATCAAACCCAGACTAGTGCACTCCCTCAAGGAATCTAACACGCACTGGGTAGAGGAGCTCAACTCAGTACTCTGGGGGCTGCGGACCACGCCAAATCGCACCACCGGATACACACCATTCTTTATGGTGTATGGCGTAGAGGCAGTTCTGCCCTGCGACATAATTCATGACTCACCTAGAGTGCGCATGTACGAAGAAAGAGAAGCCGAGCTCGATCGGCAGGACAGCCTGGATGCCTTGGAGGAGGAGCGTGACATGGCAAAAGCCCGTTCCGCATTTTATCAACAATAGGCCCGAAGATACCAAAGTAGAGAAGTACGGGCCAAAAATTACAATGTTGGCGAACTAGTTCTACGCCTGCCGGATAAGAAAAAGAACAAACTCAAGCCCAGATGGGAAGGTCCATTCATAATCGACCAAGTCCTGACTGGTGGAGCGTACCACCTGCGAGATGCGTCGGATAACCGACTCGAGCCGAACCCGTGGAACGCCACACGTCTCCGAAGATTCTATGCCTAGCGTCGGACACCGTGTTCGTCTCCTTCCCCTGTCCATTTTTTACATTTTTCTGTCTTATATTTCTCTCCTTCCCCTCTTTTCCTTTATATCCCTTAAAAGGCTCACTACATGACGCACACTCGCGTTCATTTAACCTGGGGGCTTCTTTAACAGAAGCTTATTTATACGGGCTTCATGCCCCACACATGTGTCAAGCTTCCGCATGTACCTTTTTTCTCACCATTATATGCATCGATATGACTTAAGTTTTGGCCAAGCTGGGTTGCCTGGCTCCTGTGCTTACCCCTACGTTCCCGATTGTTCGGCTAGGTGGTAAAGGGAGCACCTCTGCGATTGTTACTGCCGGGTCAGCCGGATGTGTACCTCAGACTGGGTGAAGCCGAAAGCTAGCGTTCTTAAGGGAATATTCGGTCGGTGGAATAAAGATGATCTTTGCGCCCCCAGATGCTTTTTCTGCGTTTTACGCAATCCAGACATGCACTTTAGGGCATGCCTCCCCAGTGAAAGGAACCCTTAACGGAACTATTCTCTCTGGAAGATGTTTCTTACTAACCATGTAATATAACATAACTAGTTGGGCACTTGTCTGATAAAGCACTAATGACCCATACGCCTGGTCTCCATGCATACCACGGTTCTTGTATAACCGCTATGGTATTCGGACACACTTCGGACCGTCAGGTCTCGATGTTGAAGCGAAAAGGTCGGCAACGACAAACGATCTACAATCCCGCTAGAAGGCATTACATATGTCAATTCAAAATTACACAGTCATTTCGACTAATTGTATTCCTCCTCTATACCATCTGACAGGCTGTCTAATTTACAGTCCTGCTGGGAATACCTTGCGGCCAATTCCACTTGGTCGTACACTAAGCTTACAGGGATCTCCTTCCCGTCTGGCCCCACTGGTCCAACCTCGGCCATATGGTTGGGGTCAGATTTTATAAAACGGGTATTCACCATAGCCCAGGCCTCTCTAGCGCCTTCTCGGCAGGCCGATACCTTCCACAACCAGAAGCGCCGCCGAGCTCCCTTCAGCTTCTCCGCAAGCTCTCCAAGGCCATCGGGCGTGGAGTGGGCAGGCCATAAGGCTTGGGCAACGCCTTGCATTGCCTGCCGAATTCGCTCGTGCAGTTGCAGGAGTTCGGGAAGAAGGTCACCCGTAGAACCGGGCATATCCTCTGCAGTACGACCTGTGAGCATACCTACAGACAATACTCTGTTATTCGACTTCCTCGCCGAACTCATTTTTCAAAGTTCGTTCAAGCACTTACCAAATATGCCGCGTCGAAGCCGCTGATTCTCCTTCGTGGAGTCCGATAGCTGGCCACGAACGTCCTTAAGTTCAACATCCAGCTTGGTGTTGGCATCCTGGAGATCATTCTTCTCTCGCCTCACCTTTGTCAACGTACTCTCACCAGCCTCTAACCGGTGCAAGAGTTGTTGCTTCTCTGGATCAAGTTCGGCGCCATCTGCAACATCAATTGTCAGATTTGCACCCAAACAGCACAATACTAATCTTTCGAAGTGTATCTTACCTGAGGGGGTCCCTTTAGGCTCCCCTGCTGCGGCTAGTGCGGCCTCTAGTTGGGCCTTGCACTTTTCCAGCTCCTGGGACAGCACGGTGTTCTTCTCGGTAAGAACCTGCATGTTATATGATCCTTAAATCAGTTACTTTAACTGTTTCAAGTCTCGGGGGCTACTGGTATATATATATATATTTAACCAAAATTTTCTTACCCGTATGTCTTTCACATACTGCTCCGTGGCTCTGGCTAAACCATCTTGAGCGGCACGGAGGTACGCATCTCCTGAATTAAAGGCATCTAAAGCCTCTCGGGAGAAACAAGCGTCGCGTAAAATTGTCCGGCGACGCCTGTGGTTCATGGCACTCTCCACTTCAGAATTTGTGGCAGACAGCATGTCCGCATCCTCTGTCGGAGGAGCGCCCAGTGCACACCTTGTGCTCGCCTCCGTTTCCTAGCCGGTCACTGGAACCTGGCTGGTGGAAGCGCGATTGGCATCCTCTCCGGATATAGTCCGGCGAGGTCTCTTCATCCTGAAAAAGGAACAAACGTTAATATGCCCTGGCGGAATAATACCGTGGAAATGGAGAATGCGTTACCTTTGCGCCGGCACCTTGTTCTGGACTGCATCTCTTTTTTCCCCATGGGGCCCTGCAGCCCCTCGTGGGCTAACTGCCGCAGCTTCGCCTACCCGCCTCGGGAATCTCCCCTGTAAAACACGGTTGTTGTTAGAAACGCCGGAATACGGAAAAATGAAATCCCCTTCAAGGGAATAAAGACTCCGGTTCCTGTCACCTGGGAGGCCGGGATTAACCCGGGGTAATCTGCCACAATAGCGACCAAGGTGTTGTCCTTGCTTAGCTGATGAAACACCCCGTCGATAAGCTCCACCGATATGTCCGGATCCTCTTCAGAGTCCGGATCGAGGGACCGTTCTGGGTCCTCGGGTTGTGGAGGACGGCTGCTTATATCTTTCACTTCCTGTCGCAGTTCCTGCATTGAAGTCGTCAGACTACTCATCTGACCATGGAAGTATCAAATAAATGGGCAAGCGCAGTTGTTCACTTACCCAACTTGGAGGTTCATACATAGTGAATCCAGCCCGCGGGTTAACACTGAGGAACTCCTCCTTCTCTCCCTTGTACAAGGAGGACAGAACCTTTATTAGGGAGGCAGCCGAGTCCGGCCCTTTACGGCCGTATCGCGTGGCGTCATCCTCCCCATTGAAATCCCGCATAGGGCGGCTTCTGTATTGAAGCGGCTGCACCCCTCGCGTAATGCATGCGGCCATGACTCCAATCATGGTTAGTCCAGAATGAGCCAACAGTCTTATCCGGCCCATCAGGTAAAGGACGTCCCTGTCGTTTTCTCTCTGAGAGCTCCATGGGCGCCAGCTCAGGCGTTTCTTCAAAGGAGCACTGTCGAACTCAGGGAGACCGACCCGGATAGGGTCCAGCAGTGGGACGTCGTCTATGTAAAACCATTCCGAAGGCCAGTCCTCAGACGCCTTCTTCGGGGTTCCAGATAGATATCCGGTCCCGGCGATGCGCCATATTTTGGCTCCGCCCACTTGGTATATAGACCCCTCTTGAGAATGGGGTATCAGGCAGAATATCTTCTTCCACAGCGCGAAATGAGCCTCGACGCCTAAGAATAGCTCGCAAAGGGCAATGAAGCCCGCAATGTGTAACACGGAGCCGGGCGTGAGATGATGCAGCTGGAGGCCATAGAACTCCAGAAGTCCGCGGAGAAATGGGTGGATTGGAAATCCCAGTCCCCTTATCAGATAGGGAACAAGGCACACCCGTTCTCCTTTAGAAGGATTGGGGGTGTTCTCCGCTTGTTTTCCGCCACGGTAGGTGGCAAGACCGGCTGGGACCGGGACCATGTATGCCTGAGGGAGGAATCCCTTGGCCTGAAGCGACGCTAACTCGCTATGTGGAATGGTGCAACTCTCCCAATCCCCGGGCTTGGGACCGGAAGGGCGAGGGGAGGAGCTGCGACGGCTGGCCATGTTGGAATGGACCCTAGCTGGGAAAGCTCTGATGACAACTTGCGGAGAGGAGAAGATGCGGTTCGGATCTAAATCCCCATCCCATTAAATAGGCGGCTCATTTGTATGGCTAAGGGTGTGGATGTAAGAACGCCCCGGGCTTTTCGCATTCGTTCAACACATGGAAGACAGCCATTATTGGGCGCAGAAGCCGAGGAGCGCTATAAAAATCGGACGTTATTCGTACAGGTACATAGAATTCGGGAAGGAACCCGCCTTGCAATGCCGAAGACAATTTGCGCGCCGGACTCGTCGTCATTGAAGCCTGGTTCGAGGGCTACTGAGGGAGTCCTGGATTAGGGGGTGTTCGGATAGCCGGACTATACCTTCACCGGACTCCTGGACTATGAAGATACCAGATTGAAGACTCCGTCCCATGTCCGGAAGGGACTTTCCTTGGCGTAGAAGGCAAGCTAGGTGATGCGGATATTCAAGATCTCCTACTATTGTAACCGAGTCTGTGTAACCCTAACCCTATCCGGTGTCTATATAAACCGGAGGGTTGTAGTCCGTAGAGAAGAATCATCATACACAATCATACCATAGGCTAGCATCTAGGGTTTAGCCTCCTTGATCTCGTGGTAGATCTACTCTTGTACTACCCATATCATCAATATTAATCAAGCAGGAGTAGGGTTTTACCTCCATCGAGAGGGCCCGAACCTTGGTAAACATCGTGTCCCTTGTCTCCTGTTACCATCCGGCCTTGACGCACAGTTCGGGACCCCCTACCCGAGATCCGCCGGTGTTGACACCAACAATTGTCGTTCGATCTGGGAGCATCCAATGGTGCACACGTACGATCCGTGGGGTTTGGGTTCTGGCCAGACAGAATGTAGGACTCAGATCGCGCGCCTAGCGGGGGGGATATTATACGGAAACCAACATTCGGTGGAAACCGGTGAAAACCACGAGAAAAAGATGTTTTGAAGTTTCAAAAAATTTCAAAAAAAAGCGGGATGTTAAGAGGATGATGTTTTATTAGCACTCAAAATTTCAAGTTGACAAACATTACGAGATGTGAGCTATGAAAAAGACAAAATCAGTGTTGAATAGTGCTGAATAGTAATGTCACTATTCAGGGCAGAATTTTTCTTTTTCATAGCTCACATCTCATAATGTTTTTCAACTTGAAATTTTGTGTCGCAATAAAACATCACCTTCTTAACATCCCACAATTTTTTCAGATTTTTATGAAACTTTAAAATATGGTTTCACAAAGTTTTCATTGAATATCGGCTTTCGTGAGTGAACCATGTGCTATTTGAAAACATTTCGTGAGAAGAATCTCAGTTTTTAAATCCCTGTAAATCCAAAAATGAGCTGAAAATCGTGAAACCTACCATGGTGTCACGACATCGCACCTATATGTCGAGGAATTTTTTCGTCCATTGTGGCGCAAGTTTTATTACAAGCCTCTTACAAACCGGAGCTTCTCTCAAAGAAGCCTCGTGGTTTCGATAGGGAAACGTGTCCCCTTGTGGGCGAAACGTAATCACTGCCTCTTTTCACCTTTTATTTTCTTCTACGGGCAACATGGAATGACAGGATATCCGTGCTGAAATTTAAACTTATTCAGGGTTCGTTTGGCCTTTTTATACACTAATTGATTTCCCTAGGCATTTAATGTCCATAATTCAAATTTGAACTGCAAATACATGCTCTAGTTCACCAAAATGGCTAGAAAAATTATACATGTGTCCTTGGGTGCATGTTTAGGTCCCATGCCAGTAATGGGAATGCATTACAACCGTGCTGGTGTCATGGCTCGTACTCAAACATTTTGAATCTTTGTTTTTAAGTCCCCATAAATCCTAAACTCACCAGAAAGTCATCAAAGGTGGCATGGTGTCACGTCATGGCACATATATGTCATGGTAAAAACATTGTCCAATTTGGGCCAAGCTTTATTACAAACCTCTTACAAAAACTGGAGCTTCTCTCAAAGAAGCATCGTGGTTCTGATAGGGAAACGTGTTCCCCTTGTGGGCGAAACGTAATCACTGCCTCTTTTTGCCTTGTATTTGCTACCTCTTGAGCACTGTGTTTGTTTTCCCTTGAAGAGGAAAGGGTGATGCAGTAAAGTAGCATAAGTATTTCCCTCGGGTTTTGAGAACCAAGGTATCAATCCAGTAGGAGGCCACGCACGAGTCCCTCGCACCTACACAAACAAATAAAAACCTCGCAACCAACGCAATAAAGGGGTTGTCAATCCCTTCACGGTCACTTACGAAAGTGAGATCTGAAAGAGATGATAAGATAATATTTTTGGTATTTTTATGATAAAGAGTAAAAGTAAATAAAACAAAATAAACGGCGCCAGAAATAGCTTGTTGACGGGAGATTAATATGATGGAAAATAGACCCGGGGGCCATAGGTTTTACTAGTGGCTTCTCTCGAGAGCATAAGTATTACGGTGGGTGAACAAATTACTGTTGAGCAATTGACAGAATTGAGCATAATTATGAGAATATCTAGGTATGATCATGTATATAGGCATCACGTCCGAGACAAGTAGACCGACTCCTGCCTGCATCTACTACTATTACTCCACACATCGACCGCTATCCAGCATGCATCTAGAGTATTAAGTTCATAAGAACAGAGTAACGATTTAAGTAAGATGACATGATGTAGAGGGATAAACTCAAGCAATATGAAATAAACCCCATCTTGTTATCCTCGATGGCAACAATAAAATACGCGCCTTGCTGCCCCTACTGTCACTGGGAAAGGACACCGCAAGATTGAACCCAAAGCTAAGCACCTCTCCCATTGCAAGAAAGATCAATCTAGTAGGCCAAACCAAACTAATAATTCGAAGAGACTTACAAAGATAACCAATCATACATAAAAGAATTCAGAGAAGAATCAAATATTATTCATAGATAAACTTGATCATAAACCCACAATTCATTGGTCTCAACAAACACACCGCAAAAGAAGATTACATCGAATAGATCTCCACGAGAATCGTGGAGAACTTTGTATTGAGATCCAAAGAGAGAGAAGAAGTCATCTAGCTAATGACTATGGACCCGAAGGTCTGAGGTAAACTACTCACACATCATCGGAGAGGCTATGGTGTTGATGTAGAAGCGCTCCGTGATCAATGCCCCCTCTGGCAGGACGCCGGAAAAGGCCCCCAAGATGGGATCTCGCGGGTATAGAAGGTTGTGGCAGTGGAATTAGGTTTTCGTGGATGCTTCTGTTGGTTTGGGGGTATGTAGGTATATATAGGAGGAAGAAGTACGTCGGTGGAGCAACGTGGGCCCCACGAGGGTGGAGGGCGTGCCTAGGGGGCTAGGCGCGCCCCCCTACCTCGTGCCCTCCTGGTTGCTTTCTTGGCGTAGGGTCCAAGTACTCTAGATCACGTTTGTTCCGAAAATCACGTTCCCGAAGGTTTCATTCCGTTTGGACTCCGTTTGATATTCTTTTTCTGTGAAACACTGAAATAGGCAAAAAAACAGCAATTCTGGGTTGGGGCTCCGGTTAATAGGTTAGTCCCAAAAATAATATAAAAGTGTATAATAAAGCCCGTTATCATCCAAAAAAGAATATAATATAGCATGAAGCAATCAAAAATTATAGATACGTTGGAGGCGTATCGGTATTTTCTTCCATGGGCAACATGGAACCACCGGATATCCGTGCTGAAATTTAAACTTGTTCAGGGTTCGTTTGGCCTTTTTATACACTAATTGAGTTTCCTAGGCATTTATTGTCCATAATTCAAATCTAAACTACAAATACATGCTCCAGTTCACCAAAATGGCTAGAAAAATTATACATGTGTCCTTGGGTGCATGTTTAGGTCTCATGCCAGGAATGGGAACGAATTACAACCGTACCGGTGTCCTGGCTCTTCCTCAAACATTTCGAATCTCGGTTTTTAAGTCCCCATAAATCCTAAACTCATGAGAAAGTCATCAAAGGTGGCAAGATGTCATGTCATGGCACATATATGTCGTGGTAAAAACATTTCCAATTTGGGCCAAGCTTTGTTACAACCTCTTACAAACCGAAGCCTGTCGCAAGAACCCTCGTGGTTTCGATAGGGAAACATGTCCCCTTGTGGGCCAAACGATAATCACTCCCTCTTCTAGCCTCATATTTTCTTCTACACGCGACACGAAACAACTGGAGATTCGCGCTGAACTTTGAAATTATCCAGGGTTCGTTTGACCTTTTTTATTCATTAATTGAGTTTTCTAGGCATTTAATGTTCATCATTCAAATCCGAACTACAAATACATGCTCCAGTGCACCAAAATGGCTAGAAAAAACATACATGTTTCCTTGGGGTGCATGTTTAGGTCCCATGGAACGAATGGGAACGAATTCAACCTTCTCGCCGTCCTGGCCTGGCCACAAACATTGCGAATCTCGGCTTTTAAATGTCTGTAAATCCAAAATTCACCAGGAAATCATGAAACATGGCATGGTGTCACTACATGGTATATATATTTGTCCAATTTGGGCAAAGCTATATTACAAGCCTTTTACAAACCGGAGCCTGTCGCAACCCTCATGGTTCCGGTAGGGAAACATGCCCCTCTTGTGGGCGAAATGATAATCGATGCCTCTTCTCGCCTTGAACTTTGTTTTCTACAGGCAACATAGAATAATAGGAGTGTCGGGCTGAAATTAGAAATTGTTCAGGGTTCGTTCGGCCATTGTATATATATTACTAATTACTAAGTTTTCTATGCATTTAATGTAGTCCATAATTCAAAATGGAACTACAACCACATGCTCCAGTGAAGCAAAATGGGTAGGAAATCGTACATGTGTCATTGGGTGCATGTTTAGGTCTCATTTAAGGAATGAGAATGAATTACAAACTTGTCTTCGTCCTGAAACAATGAGAATCTCGGTTTTTAAATCCCAGTAAATAAATAAGTTACCCAAAAAACATGGAACTTGGCATGGTTTCATGACATGGCACATATATGTCGTGGTAAAAAATCGTCTAGTTTGAGAAGAGGCGCACACATTAGTAGCCAACGAAGTCCTTTTTGGAACAAAAAGTTGACACGTTAATATCGCAAACGGCTGTATTATATTTACCGTCTCAAAATTTAACCATACTCGGTGGCGTGCGTTCAGCTGTTTGATTAGACGGGACGAGCGCGAGCAGTCCGTCGTGCAGGATCGACGGGACGCGTGCATCCTGTCCACCTCGTAGGCTCGACGGGACACGTGCGAGCAGCAAGGCCGCCCATGCTCACCGGGAAGCGATCTCTTTGACCTCCATGTACCAGCCGTCGCCTGCCTCGCTCACAACTTCTCCATTAATGGGTTAATTAAAGCACCTGGATGGAGGGTGTTTGCTTGTGATCCCAAGGCAGCATTTGCTTTGTTCATGTTTTCAACTAGTATTCCGCCCTAATTTAAATTGCCACATAGGGCAACAGATAATACGACCATAAATAAAATGACAACGGATAATACGATGACAAATTTACAATGGTGCACATAATAATTGTCTTACATATTCCGGATAATTTAAAATGCCACATGCGGCAAAGCCCGGAAGACACGGGGGAAAAAGAAGAAGGAAATTGCAAACAACGATCTGGGTCGCTACTGTCTCTACTCGTCGATGGATCGCCGGGCGGCAAAATCCTGCAGCTCCTTCTTCAATTCCTCACGACTTTGCTTGAAAGCAGCCACGGATTCCTCCACCTCCTGCTCGCGCTCGATCCGGAGCTTCCTCAAGCCACCCATCAGTTCCTCGACGACCGCTTTCAGCGTCATCTCCGAGGCACTGCTCTGCTCAAGCAGCATCTTCCAGCCGGCGGCCTCCTCCTCCTTCTCGGCGACCAACTTGAGGAGCTTCGCATTGTCATCCATGAGTTGCTCGACGAGGCCGGTCGCCTTGTCAACCGAGGCATCGCTGATCTTAAGCAGCTTCATCAACCCGTCGACCAGCTCCTGCTGCGTAGTGACTCCAGCAAGAATGTCGTCGTCGCTGGCGAAGGACTTCAGGAACACCGGCTCGTCGCGATGGCTGACGCACGCGAATGCGCTTGTGAGAGCCCTCGCGTGCCCGTGAGAGCTCGTTCGAGGGCTCCGCGGCGCGCCGGGACATCTCTGCTGCGGCTGCGGCTTCGCGGCGGTACCTCTCTAGTGCTTCCGCGACCTTGGTCTTTGCTGCCTAGTTATATGTTCACCCTAAACTCCTCCTACCGGTCATGGTGGAACGACTTGACAGAGCAAACCAGTTTTGTGGGTGATGAGGAGAGGAACTATGAAGTAATTTTCGAGTGGGTAGTTTTTATAGACCGGTGCTAAGTGTGAACACATATTAGTTTGATATGTGTGATCAGATTTGCAATTATACTTATTGCATTGTAATCAGCAATGTGACGAGATACAAGGTCAAAATTTATTGATGGCAGAAGGTTGACCACGTGGTTGCTCGCCGTTGAGGCGGCCGCGACGTGCTCCGCTCTGGCGTCCCTGTGCGCGCTCTGCTCGCCGTTGAGGCAAAGTTACAATGGCAACCGTTAATAATTCTTAACAAATGTCTTACATATTCAGGATAATTTAAAATGCTAAATGCGGCAAGCTCCACAACACTCATGACCTATATATGCATACAATTATGATAAAATATAAGCTAAAAGGATGAGCTGGCGGCCTTCCGACGATGGTCTTCTCGGACTCCATGATCAGCATAGCACCCTTGCGGACGTTCACTCCGAGTGTCCCGACCCGCCTCCGCCTACAGATTTGCTGGTGCTGGGAGGCTCTTGGGGCTGTTGGGCCTCTTCCAGAAGAGTTTGACAGCATGCAATCACGCGCATGACAATTCTGCGGAACCGCTCCATTTCCGTGTCTTTGGCCTGGTAGCAAATTCCGTCGATCACCTGCATCCTCAAGATATCACATTGGCGATGTTCGACTTTGTTGGGGACGTCAACTCCGCCAAGGATGTGCTCGAGCCTGGCCACCACATCATCGGGATCGAGGTTGACATGGCCGCCACGGGCAATGATGAAGCCGTAGGCTGCCTTTCTCTTGAATGAATCGCAGAGGTCCTCTGCCCATTCCTTGAGGGGCGGCAGGCTCTCGATGAGCACTGGTGACGGCGGCTCTTCGGGTGGGTCTTCGATCATGCCGCCGAGCAGCTCTGGATCTTTGCGCATGGTGGATGGCAAACTGATCATCACACCTCCTCTGCAATATGTCAATTGTGCTCCCAAGGACTGTAACACTGACACCAATATCGCTGCCGATGGGCCATGGTGCCTGCACCGGCCGATGAAGCTCTTGCTCCCCGACCTGCTCTGGCTCGTTCTCCTCGCCGAAGATGTAACACAGGTAGGCGTCGACGTCGAAGCTTTGGTCATTGCCTGGCATGCTTGGAATAACTAATGGTAGATGGGTGAGGACTAGATCTTCGCAGAGTGTTGCGACGGTGCATTGCCGCCTGGGTTATATGCAGCAAGCCGTTAGTTGGTGGCAGGAAACCGATGAGGGAATAGGCGTGGATTTTACAATTCATCCATGTGGAGCGTGGGAAGCATTCGCTGGAGCGCAGGAAGCATTCGCTAGAGCACGGGAAGCATTCGCTGGAGTGCGGGAAGACTAAGTGGAGCACACACACAACCCGAACACCGTATCCGGTGCCACATGTTATTTATCACACAAGTGTTAACATAAGGAAATGTATGTGTAACTTACTAATCATCGCACATGAGTACTCGCAGACGCGTCGTGTGTGATATTCCTAGCCACTGCAAGCAACTAGTTTTCATATTTCAAAGTTTTTTGTACACACAGAATCGCACACGAACTAACTGTATTAACCGTCTGTGTTGTAATTTCTCATCGCAAATAGTTCATCCGATTTGGCTATTTGCCACGTATCACACACATCTTGTTAAGTTGAACCGTTTCTGTTGCGTTCGCTAATCGAAAACAGTTCGTCTGAGTGAACCGTATGCCCTATATCACACACACCTTGATCTGGCTAACCGTTTATGTTGCACTCCCTAATAGCAAACGGCTCATCGGAGCGAACTGTATGCCGTATATCGCACACACATTGATATGGTTGCCTGTTTCCATTGTTCTGCCTCATCGCAAGCAGTTCGAACGGGTTAACTGTGTGGCCTGAATCGCACAAGCAACTAAAATCTGAACCGTGTTTGATGCATCCTCCATCGCAAACGTTTTGCATCATTTCTGACGGTTTTCATATAGCACCGTTTGCGATTATTGCATCACACACAGTTTCTCGAAGGCTCTCTGATTGTAGTGTCGCGTTAGCAGCATCCTACAGTAGTGTACAGTATTTATTATGTGAGAACAATTATGAATTTTGTCTTTGACATTACCAAAGTGAATGGTTTGCTCTTTATCATACTAACCTATCTCATGAAGTTCCGTTAAGTTTTGTGTGATTGAAGTTTTCAAGTTTTGGGAGAGATATCGATATGAGGAGAATAAGGAGTGGCAAGAACCTAAGCTTGGGGATGCCCAAGGCACCCCCAAGGTAATATTCAAGGAAGACCCAAGCAACTAAGCTTGGGGATTCCCCGGAAGGCATCCCCTCTTTCGTCTCCAACATTATCGGCAACCTCGGTTGGAGCTATAATTTCATTCATCACATGATATGTGTTTTGCTTGGAGCGTCATTTTATTTTATTTGTATCTGCTTGCTGCTATTTAGAATAATATTTTGCATCTTTCATTTCAATAAAAATTTCAAGGATAGCCTTTACCATGCTTATTTTGCAAGTCTACATGTTGCTATTTAAAAACAGAAAGTTTGCTGTCATTGTTTGAATTCTATTGGAAAGCCAAAAGGTGATAAAATATTGAAATTTTTACACGATATGATACGATAAATTTTCTACCATGTGGTAATTTTTCAGAATTTTTGGAGTTAAAGAAGTATTAATACTCTTGCATTCTTTACAGACTATACTGTTTTGGCAGATTGTTGTTATGTTTGCATTGTTTGCATATGTTTGCTTATTTAGTGATTCTATTTGAGGATAGGAGTATTAAATACGCAGAGGCATTCAGTATGCAATGTTGAATAGTAATTTTTTTTGATTTGCTACAATAGATAATGATAAGGTTTTTGCATTGGTTTATACTAACTTATCTCCTGAGCTCTTGTTGAGTTTTTTGTGGATGGAGTTTTTAAGATTTAGGGAAACCGTGGTATAAACGGAATTAAGGAGACACACAATCTCAAGCTTGGGGATGCCCAAGGCATCCCAATATAATATTCCAAGAAGTCTCAAGCATCTAAGCTTGGGGATGCCCCGGTAGGCATCCCACCTTTATTCATCAACAATTATTGGTTAGTATCGGTTGAGCCTAAGTTTTTGCTTCTTCACATGATGTGTGATATCCTTGGAATGTCATTTTCTTTTTATTTGCTTGCTATTTTAATAAAATACTTAGATCTGAAAGTTTTTAAATAAGAAAGAGTCCTCACATAGCTACCTATTTACATAACTACTCGCTTGATCTTCACTTATAACTTTTTTGGAGTAGCTTGTCATTTACTCTTGTGCTTCACTTATATACTTGGAGTAAATTGTTGAATAAATTGAATGTAATGAAGTTGAAGTTATATTTTCATATCATGCCTAGTGGTAGATTCACATTGGATTTAGAAAGTGAAATCTTTTGAAGCTTGACAATCACAATATTGGTCATACAAGCAATTCTTGAATGATTACTATAAGGAAGAGAAATTTCACATGCAAATGCACTATCTT
Organism: Aegilops umbellulata; assembly: GCA_032464435.1. Taxonomy (NCBI): domain Eukaryota; kingdom Viridiplantae; phylum Streptophyta; class Magnoliopsida; order Poales; family Poaceae; genus Aegilops; species Aegilops umbellulata. The sequence goes on from CP136054.1 coordinate 383,666,301, forward strand.
GGAAATATTTTGTGATTGTGAGCCTCCATCAAAATATCATATGCCAAAATTGTTGATGTTGGACAAGGAAGACAATGTAATGATTTATGTTCGTTCATATTCACATAGAAGTTATATTGTCATAGATCCTTCAACATGTGGTGCTTGCCCCCCATCTTTGCTAGCCAAAAATTCCGCACCAAGTAGAGATACTACTTGTGCATCCAAAAAACCTTAAACCCAAATATTATTTTCAAGAGTCCACTATACCTAACTAAGGATTGAGTAAGATCCTTCATGTAAGTTGTCATCGGTGCAATAAGGCGATAAAAATTTCTTCTAAAAGTGTAAGATCATTTAGTGTAAGAGAAAATTGAGCGTTGTATGAACTTGTGATGGTAAAGAAATAAAAGCGACAGACTGCATAATAAAGGTTGCCATCACAAGGGGCAATATTACATGACATTCTTTTGCACTAAGGGGTTGAGCATACAAACAAATAAGCGCATGGCAACCTCTGCTTCCCTCTGTGAAGGGCATATCTTTTACTTTTATGTATTTACTTTTATGCAAGAGTCAAAGTTTTTCTCTCTATTCCTTTTTATTTTTCTCCTTTGGCAAACATCATGTGGTGAGGAAAGATCTAGGCACATATGTCTAGTTGGATATGGGTGGCATGAGTTAGTATTGTTGACATCACCCTTGAGGTGAATACGTTGGGAGGCCAAATTATAAGCCCCTATCTTTCTATGTGTCCGGTTGAAACGTTTTGCTCATGTGTATGCGATGAGTGTTAGCAATCATAGAAGACTATATGATGGTTGAGTATGTGGAGCTCTTACTTAGACTCTATTGAATAAGTTGAATTGCAATTGTTTGGTGACTAAGAATATAGGTTGTTGAGTTTCAAGAGAATTCATTGTTTGAACCTCAACATGTGAATTTGTTGCCACTTTAACATGATAAGTTTTATAAGAAAGAGTTGTTGTTATGACGCTAGGACAAGTGATTGAAATTATCATTGATCAAACTTATGCACTTTGCTAGCATTCACACTTCATAAATTATTTCTTTTATCATTTAGCTACTCGAGGGCGAGTAGGAATTAAGCTTGGGGATGCTGACACGTCTCCAACGTATCTATTATTTATGAAGTATTCATGCCATATTTACAACAATTTTATATGGTTTTGGTATGATTTGCATAGAACTAACTCGGACTGGCACTATTTTCAGCAGAACTACCGTGGTGTTGTTTTTTGTGCAGAAATGGAAGTTCTCCAAATGAGCTGAAACTTTTTGACGATTTTTTGGAACAAAAGAGACCCCCGAAGCTTCGCGGAAGGACCAGAAGGTGAAGGAGTAGGGGACAAGACATTGGGGCATGCCTGGGCCCTTGCCCGTGCCCTGGTGGGTTGTGCTCACCTCGAGGCCCATCTTCGCGTGAAACCAACGCCAAAAAAATCCTATAAATAGAGAAACCATCAAAAATAACTCTAGATCAGAAGTTCCGCTGGAGCAGGCCTCTGTAGCCACCGAAAACCAATCTAGACCCTGTTTCGGCACCCTGCCGGAGGGGCGAATCATCTCCGGTGGCCATCTTTATCATCCCGGCACCCACCACAATGAGGAGGAAGTAGTCCACCCTCGGGGCTGAGGGTTTGTACCAGTAGCTATGTGTTCAGTCTCTCTCTCTCGTGTTCTTGAGATGTCATGATCTTGATGTATCGCGGGCTTTGTTAATATAGTCAGATCATATGGTGTTTTCCCCTCTCTATCTTGTTGTGATGAATTGAGTTTTTCCCTTTGAGATTTCGTTGTTATTGGATTGAATACTTTTATGGATTTGAGAGCACTTGATATATGTCTTGCATATGAATACTCATGGTGACAATGGGGTATCATATTGATTCACTTGATATGTGTTTTGGCATTCAACTCACGGATTCCCGCGGTGACGTTGGGGTAACCTATGCATAGGGTTTGATGCACGTTCTCGTCTTTTGTTTCTCCGGTAGAAATCTTGGGGCACTCTTCGAGGTTCTTTGTGTTGGATTGAGTATTATGAATATGAATTTGCTTTGGTGTTATTTTAGTATGAACTCTAGGATAGATCGAACGGAAAGAATAGCTTTCTGTTATTTTAGTACGAACTCTTGAATAGATCGATCGGAAAGAATAGCATTGAGGTGGTTTCGTACCCTACAAACGATTTCTTCGTATGTTCTCCGTGATAGGAACTTTGGAGTGATTCTTCGTTGCACGTTGAGGGACGGTTATATGATCCAATTATATTAGCATTGTTGAGATATTGCACTAGCGAAAGTACGGACCCTAGGCCTCATTTTCAAGCATTGCAATACCGTTTGTGCTTCGTTTTATCAATTGCTACCTTGATGTTTTATTGTTCTTATTACAAAAATCAATATCTACTATCTGTATTACACCTGTATCATCATCTTTTCGTCGAACTAGTGCACCTATACAAATTACCATTGTATTTGGTGTGTTGGGAACACAAGAGACTTTTTATTATTTGGTTGCAGGGTTGTTTGAGAGAGACTATCTTCATCCTACGCATCCCACGGATTGATAAACCTTAGGTCATCCACTTGAGGGAAGATTGCTACTGTACTACAAAACTCTACACTTGGAGGCCCAACACGTGTCTACAAGAATAAAGTTGCGTAGTAGACATCAACCCGCCATATGCTATTTTCTTGAGAGAAGCCTCTAGTGAAAACTATGGCCCCCGGGTCTATCTTTTATCATATATTAAAACTAAAAATACCTTGCTGCAATTTTCTTTTCTTTATTTTATTTTGTATTTTTGTCCGATCTATCAATCAAAAACAATACAATTTAATCTTGCTCGCAACTATTGAGGGATTGCCAACCCCTCTACGTGTTGGGTTGGAAGTATTTGTTGTTTGTGTGCAGGTAGTGAAGAACATAAGATGAAATTGTTGTAGGTAGCGAACCACCTCAAAGTTATCTATCCGATCAATCAATTGAGCCACCCCTATAAGTGTCACAAACAACCCTAGAGTTTGTACTACAATAATACCATATGATACACATCAATAAACTCTAATGTTACCTAGATACTGCAATGTCACCGCAAGTATCCGTGAATCAATTATTCGGTATGCATCAAACAAATTCAGATTCATTATATTCAATCCAACACAAAGAACTTCAAAGATCACCCCCAAAGTTTCTATTAGAGAAAGTAGGACAAAAACGTGTATCAACCTCTATGCCTAGATTACCCCAATGTCGCCTCAGGAATCCGCAAGTTGATTACCAAAACATACATCAAGTGACTCAATAGAATACCCCATTGTCACCACGGGTATCCACGTGCAAGACATACATCAAGTGATCCCAAATCCGAAATATCAAATTCGATAATAATGAAACCTCAAAGGGCAAGCCTCAGTTGATCACAAGAAAGATAGAGAGGGAAGAACACCATATGATCCAACCATATTAACAAAGCCCATGGTACATGATACGTCTCCAACATATGTATAATTTTTTATTGTTCCGTGTTGTTATATTATCATTCTTGGATGTTTTACAATCATTTGATAGAAACTTTATATCATTTTTGGGACTAACCTATTGACATAGTGCCAAGTGCCAATTGTTATTTTTTACTTCGCGGAATATCAGTACCAAACGGAGTCCAAACGCAGCGAAACTTTTTGGAGAATTTTTTATGCCATGATGAAAGCTTTAGAAGAAAAGTTGGAATTAGAGGTTTCAATTCCTAGAAAATTACATGATGAATGGGAACCTACCATTAAAGTCAAGATTAAAAATTATGAGTGTTTTGCTTTATGTGATTTGGGTGCTAGTGTTTCCACAATTCCAAAATCTTTATGTGATGTGCTTGGTCTTATGGATATTGAAGAATGTTCTCTTAATTTTCACTTGGCGAATTCTACTATTAAAAAGCCTTTTGAAAGGCTTAAGGATGTTCTTATTCTTGCAAATAGGAATTATGTGCCCGTAGATTTTATTGTTCTTGATATTGATTGCAATCCGTCTTGTCTAATTATTCTTAGTAGACCGTTTTTACGCACTATATGTGTCGTGATTGATATGAAAGAAGGCAATATTAAATTTCATTTCCCACTAAGAAAAGGTATGGAACACTTCCCTAGAACAAGAATTAGGCCACCATATGAATCAATCATGAGGGCAATATATGGATCAAAAACCAAATATGACAATACTTGAATCTATGCATTATGCCTAGCTAGGGGCATAAAACGATAGCGCTTGTTGCGAGGAAACCCAATGAATAAAATTTATTTTTACCTTTTTCTTTCTGTTTTGGGTGTTTGCACAATTATGCCTATGTTTTAATTGTGTTTTTATGTTTCAATTAGTTTTTGTGCCAAGCTAAGCCTTTGGGATCATGTTGGGTGATAGTTGATTTGATCTTGTTGAAAAAAGAAACTTTTGCGTCTAGTAGAAGAATTTTAAAAAACCACAAAAACTTGATTTTGCTCTAAATTATTTTACACAAGACTGATATACAAATTTCCCACGTTGTCCTTATTTTTCAGAATTTTTGGAGTTACATAAGTATACAAAGTTCCCTGATTACTACATACTGTTTTGTTTTTGACATAATTTGTTTTCGTTGCATTGTGTGCTTATTTTGATGAATCTATGGATTGTTGAGGGAGTCCAAGATTAGGGGGTCCTCGGACAGCCGGACTATGTACTTTGGCCGGACTGTTGGATTATGAAGAGACAAGATTAACGACTTCGACCCGTGTCCGGATGGGACTCTCCTTGGTGTGGAAGGCAAGCTTGGCAATACGGATATGTAGATCTCCTCCCTTGTAACCGACTCTGTGTAACCCTAGCCCCTCCAGTGTCTATATAAACCGGAGGGTTTAGTCCGTAGGACAACAACAATCATACCATAGGCTAGCTTTTAGGGTTTAGCCTCTACGATCTCGTGGTAGATCAACTCTTGTAATACTCATATCATCAAGATCAATCAAGCAGGAAGTAGGGTATTACCTCCATCGAGAGGGCCCGAACATGGGTAAACATCGTCTCCCCCACCTCCTGTTACCATCCGCCTTAAACGCATAGTTCGGGACCCCCTACCCGAGATCCGCCGCTTTCATTGAGAGTTCCACTGTGCCATCACCGTAAGGCTTGATGGCTCCTTCGATCATCGGCAGCGATGCGATCCAGGGTGAGGTTTTCCTCCCCGGACAGATCTTTGTATTCGGCAGCTTCGCACTGCGGGCCAACTCGCTTGGCCATCTAGAGCAGATCGAGAGCTACGCCCCTAGCCATCAGGTCAGGTTCGGAAACTTAAAATACACTGCGAACATCCGCGGAGACTTGATCTTCGACGGATTCGAGCCCATGTCAGGTGTGCTGCACGATCACGACAAGCACGATTTAGCTTTGTCGTTGGACAGTGTTCGGGAGATCACACCTGCGACTACTCTGGCCCTCAATCCGGAGCAAATTGCGCCATCCGAGGACGGGTGGATAGACCCCGCCATGGAGGCCGCACTCTCAGTGGCGATAGAGCCGAATACTGACTTCACCCCTTACGAGAGTCGTGTTGCCAAATCGTTGGATTCATCCCCGGCCACGGACTCCGAGCCGCCTGCGTCCGTGACCATCGAATCTGATTGGGCGCCGATCATGGAGTTTACCTCTGCGGATATCTTTCAGCACTCGCCTTTCGGCGACGTGCTAAATTCATTAAGGTCTCTCTCCTTGTCAGGAGAACCTTGGCCAAACTATGTCTGGCTAGAATGGGATGCGGACGACGAAGAAATTCGCTTCCCACCCACCACCCACTTAGTAGCCACTATCGACGATTTAACCGACATGCTCGACTTCGACTCCGAAGACATCGGCGGTATGGACGACGATGCAGGAGACAAACAGGAACCACCGCCCACAGGACGCTGGACCGCCACCTCATCATATGATATATACATGGTGGATACCCCCAAACAAGGCAATGGCGACAAGACAGCGAAGGATGACCCCTCCAAGAAGCAACCCAAGCATCGACGTCAGCGGCGCCGCTCTAAGTCCCGCCATAGCAAAAGTAGTGATACCGGCACAAGAGACAATAACACTTCAGATAGTGCCGAAGACGACAACAATCCCCTCCAGCACGATTTAGAGCGGGAGGGTGAACAAGCTAGCCCTCCAGAACAGGCAGCAGATGGAGAAACGGAGGATGATAATTACATGCGTCTCTCCAAAGACGAGGTGAGCCTCGGCGACAAAGAATTTATCGTGTCTGAGGATCCCGTCGAGCAGGAGCGCTTCAAGCACCGGCTTCTAGCCACATTAAATAGCCTGAAGAAAAAGCAACAACAGCTTCGAGCTGATCAAGATTTGCTAGCAGACAGATGGACCGAAGTCCTTGCGGCTGAGGAATACGAACTCGAACACCCCTCCAAGAGTTACCCAAAGTGCAGGTTGCTACCCCGACTCGAGGAGGAAGCATTGAAACCTACATCACCAGCATACCATGCGGCTGACCGGCCACCTCGTGGCCAAGACAGAGAGGCATTTCAGCCTGAAATTCAGCCTGCACCCCGCCGCCACTCAAACAAAAATACCAAGGCCCGGGGCAACACGCGGGACCTGCGAGACGTATTGGAAAACAAGGCAAAACATGCAAGATCGATCTACGAATCATGAGGGCGCGCACCAACGCGGGACGATGACCGTCACGTCGGATACACTAAAAGTAAATCCTGTCGGGCCGAATACAGCAGACAAGACTCATATGAACTGCGCCGTGATATATCCCGGCACAGAGGCGCCGCACACCCCCTATGCTTCACTGATGAAGTAATGGATCACGAATTCCCGGAAGGTTTTAAACCCGTAAATATCGAATCGTATGATCGTACAACAGATCCCGCGGTATGGATTGAGGATTTCCTCCTCCGCATCCACATGGCTCGCGATGATGATCTACATGCCATCAAGTACCTCCCGCTAAAACTCAAAGGACCAGCTCGGCATTGGCTGAATAGCTTGCCAGCAGACTCCGTTGGTAGTTGGGAGGATTTGGAAGATGCATTCCTTGACAACTTCCAGGGCACTTATGTGCGACCACCAGATGCTGATGACTTGAGCCATATAATTCAGCAGCCAGGGGAATCGGCCAGGAAATTCTAGACCAGGTTCCTAACTAAGAAAAACCAAATTGTCGACTGTCCGGATTTAGAGGCCTTAGCGGCATTCAAGCATAACATCCGTGACGAGTGGCTTGCCCGGCACCTCGGCCAGGAGAAGCCAAAGTCTATGGCAGCCCTCACGACACTCATGACCCGCTTTTGCACGGGCGAGGATAGCTGGCTGGCTCGCAGCAACAACACATCAAGGAATTCGGGCACTTGAGATACCAAAGATGCTAACGGCAGACCACGTCGTAACAGACACAAGCGCCGCAACAACGACGATAACACCGAAGATACGGCAGTCAATGCCGGATTCAGAGGCTCTAGATCCGGTCAGCGGAAAAAGCCATTCAAAAGAAGTACTCCGGGCCCGTCCAGTTTGGATCGCATACTTGATCGCTCGTGTCAAATCCACGGCACCCCCGATAAGCTAGCCAATCACACCAACAGAGAATGTTGGGTGTTCAAGCAGGCCGACAAATTGAATGCCGAAAACAAGGACAAGGGGCTGCATAGTGATGACGAGGAGGAGCCTCGGCCGCCGAACACGGGAGGACAGAAGAGGTTCCCCCCACAAGTGAAGATGGTGAACATGATATACGCAACCCACATTCCCAAGAGGGAACGGAAGCGTGCACTAAGGGACGTCTATGCGATGGAGCCTGTCGCCCCAAAGTTCAACCCATGGTCCTCTTGTCCGATCACCTTCGATCGCAGGGACCACCCCACTAGTATCAGTCATGGCGGATCCGCCGCATTGGTCCTAGACCCCATCATTGACGGATTTCACCTCACTCGAGTCCTTATGGACGGCGGCAGTAGCCTGAACCTGCTCTATCAGGATACAGTGCGCAAAATGGGTATAGATCCCTCGAGGATCAAACCCACCAACACCACCTTTAAAGGAGTCATCCCAGGTGTAGAGGCCCATTGCACAGGCTCAATCACACTAGAAGTGGTCTTCGGATCTCCGGACAACTTTCAAAGCGAGGAGTTAATCTTTGATATCGTCCCGTTCTGCAGTGGCTATCACGCACTGCTCGGGCAAACCGCATTTGCAAAATTCAATGTGGTACCGCATTACGCATACCTCAAGCTCAAGATGCCAGGACCTAGGGGGGTCATAACAGTCAATGGAAACACAGAACGCTCGCTCCGCACGGAGGAGCCCACTGCGGCCCTCGCAGCAGAAGCACAAAGCAGCCTTTTAAGGCAAACCGCCAATTTGGCGATAAAGCCCCCGGACACCGTCAAGCGAGTCCGGAGTAACCTGCAACAGGATCGCCTGGCACGTTCAGAGCTCGCCTAGCAATTCGGCCCCCGTCCTAGTCCTAGTCAAGCGATGAAATCCGTGTCGCGCGTACAAGTTTACGCACTGAAAATACCATGGGCATAGGCGGGGGCACAATCAGGGCAAGTCCCGCAATGCGGCTCAACCGCCCTAGGGGTTGCATACCTTTATCATTTTATCTCTTTCAGGACCTTACTCTCTGGAAGCCCTTTCCGGCAGTATGACTGTTGGACACGTTACTGGAAGGAACAACCAAGGAGGCAAGAAGCTAAGACGTGCAAGGGAATCCCCAGGTGGTCTCTAATAACAATCGACATACCCGTTTTTAATACCCATACGCAGCTTGCCCTTGGATAGGACATGTCAAATAGTCCTATTTCTTGCTTATTGCACTAGTTGTATCAGTATGCTTCGACGTATTATTTAAATAACAATGCATAGAATTAGTCTATCATTGCATTATCCTTCCTTTTTCTTGTATGTTTATTTACGACAACTTGCACCCATACATTCTGGTACGACCAGTACGCCAGGGGCTTTCATATACCCCATTATACGGCGTGAGAAGTCCGAACACATTCGACAGTGCGGCACCCCGAACTTATAGCATTATATGCATCAGCTCCGAATCATGTCTTGGGTCAATAGTTGGGTTTTCCCGGCTCCCATGTTTTGGTACCTTACGTTCCGCTATATCGGCTAAGGTAGCGCTGAGAGAACTATTGCGATTGTGTCCCAGTTCTTCCGGACGAGCACCTCAGTAGAGAAAGCCGAAAACTGACTGACATGATAAGGCGAGAGTTGGTCGTTGTTTGAGAGGTCTCAAGTCCTTAAAGACTTTTTCCGCTTCGGGCGAGGAGTCGGCATTGCCCGACTTAGGCGTATATAGTGCCCCAAATTCGGCCTTCCGAATACTAGGGGCTTCGCCAAAATTTAAAATTGTAGACTTCTATGGCTAAGTGAGAGTGATAAAGCCTTATAGTCCAATTGCCTGGTTCGTTGTGCTGAACACCTCCCTCGAAGGACCAAGAATTGGGGTAAAGAGTGCTCAGGTTTATCCCGAACACCTCAGTACTAGTTACATGGGGGCAGAAGCCGACGACTAGCCAACTCTCAGATTTTATAAACGGCCGCACAGAAGGTAATATTTTAAATTCAAAAAGCATTGCATAGCGCAAATGAACTCGTTTCACATTATAGGATCACATGAGCACGTTCATTCAAAAATTACATCTTTAGCACATTCCTCCGCCACAAGGCGGGAACCCTTCAGGACACTGTCATAATACATTTCGGGGCGGCGATGCTCCTTGGCTTCCGGCGGCCCCTCCTTCAACAGCTTTACGGTGTCCAGCTTCGCCCAGTGCACCTTCGCCCGGGAAAAGCCCTGCGCGCGCCCTCGATGCAGACGGACCGCTTTATGACTTCAAGCCGTGGGCAGGCATCCACAAGCCGCCTCACCAGACCGAAGTAGTTGTCAGGCAGGGGATCGCCAGGCCACGTCCGGACTATAAGACCCTTCATGGCCTGTTCGGCCGCCTTGTGAAGCTCAACCAGTTGCCTCAGCTGGTCGCTCAAGGGCATTGGGTGTTTGGTCCTAGTATACTGAGACCAGAACAACTTTTCTGTCGAGCTCCCCTCCTCAGCTCAGTAAAACTCCGGGGCATCCAACACACTGTGGGGAAGATCTGCGAATGCTCCTGGAGAGCTCCGAACTCGGATAAGTAAAAGGAAAGTTTCCTTTACATGCTTGCTTTGCATAATGAATGCCTTACCCGCTGCTATCTTCTTCACCGCATCAATCTCCTGGAGGGTGATACGTCTCCAACGTATCTATAATTTTTTATTGCTCCATGCTATATTATCTACTGTTTTGGACTATATTGGGCTTTATTTTCCACTTTTATATTAATTTTGGGACTAACCTATTAACCGGAGGCCCAGCCCAGAATTGCTATTTTTTGCCTATTTCAGTGTTTCGAAGAAACGGAGTCCAAGCGGAATGAAACCTTCGGGAACGTGATTTTCTCATCAGATATTGTTGGGGATCGTTGCAGAAATTAAAAAAAAATCTACGCGTCACCAAGATCAATGTATGGAGTAACTAGCAACGAGAGAGAGAGGAGTACATCTACATACCCTTGTAGATCACGAGCAGAAGCGTTCAAGAGAACAGGGTTGATGGAGTCGTACTCATCGTGATCCAAATCACCGATGATCCTAGCGCCGAACGGACAGCACCTCCGCGTTCAACACACGTATGGAGCGGAGACGTCTCCCGCGCCTTGATCCAGCAAGGAGGATGGAGAGGTTGAGGAAGAGAGCTCCAGCAGCAGCACGACGGCGTGGTGGTGGTGGAGCAGCAGTACTCCGGCAGGGCTTCGTCAAGCTCTTGACGGAGGAGGAGAGGTGTTGGGGAGGGGAGGAGCTGCGCCTTAGATGTTGTGTGCAGCCCTCCCCTCGCCCCTCTATTTATAGGGGAAGGGGGAAGGGGGCCGGCCCCCTCTAGATGAGATCTAGTGGGGGGGCGGCAGCCAAGGGGAGGGGGGCTTGCCCCCAAGCAAGGGGGCGCCCCCCTAGGGTTTCCCCCCAACCCTAGGCGCATGGGCCCTAGGGGGGTGTGGCGCCCCAGCCCACTTGGGGCTGGTTCCCTTCCTCCTACAGCCCATAAGGCCCTCCGAGAGAGGTGGCCCCTCCCAGTGGACCCCCAGAACACCTCCGGTGGGCCCGGTACAATACCGATATGCCCCCGAACCTTTCTGGTGACCGTATGACAACTTCCCATATATAAATCTTAACCTCCGGACTATTCCGGAACTCCCCGTGACGTCCAGGATCTCACCCGGGACTCCGAACAACATTCGGTAATCACATACAAGTCTTCCTAATAACCCTAGCGTCATCGAACCTTAAGTGTGTAGACCCTACGGGTTCGGGATTCATGCAGACATGACCGAGACAACTCTCCGGCCAATAACCAACAGCGGGATCTGGATACCCATGTTGGCTCCCACATGTTCCACGATGATCTCATCGGATGAACCACGATGTCGAGGATTCAAGTAATCCCGTATACTATTCCCTTTGTCAATCGATACGTTACATTCGATCGTCGGTATCTCAATACCTCATTCAATCTCGTTACTGACAAGTCACTTTACTCGTACCATAATGCATGATCCCGTGATCAACCACTTGGTCACATTGAGCTCATTATGATGATGCATTACCGAGTGGGCCCAGAGATACCTCTCCGTCATACAGAGTGACAAATCCTAGTCTCGATTTGTGCCAACCCAACAGACACTTTCGGAGATACCTGTAGTGCACCTTTATAGCCACCGAGTTACGTTGTGACGTTTGGCACACCCAAAGCACTCCTACGGTATCCGGGAGTTGCACAATCTCATGGTCTAGGGAAATGATACTTGACATTATAAAAGCTCTAGCAGACGAACTACACAATCTTGTGCTATGCTTAGGATTGGGTCTTGTCCATCAGATCATTCTCCTAATGATGTGATCCCATTATCAATGACATCCAATGTCCATAGTCAGGAAACCATGACCATCTATTGATCAACGAGCTAGTCAACTAGAGGCTCACTAGGGACATGTTGTGGTCTATGTATTCACACATGTATTATGATTTCCAGATGTCGGATTTCGGGTTCCGGCAGACCCTTAAGGTTCAAACTCTGGGGTGCGCGCGGAGATTACGCTTCCTACCTACCCGTACTCGCCCGCCTCGCAAAGATCTAAGCTACCAAAAGAATAACACAAGAGACACAGAGTTTATACTGGTTCGGGCCACCGATGTGGTGTAATACCCTACTCCAGTGTGGTGTGGTGGATTGCCTCTCGGGCTGATGATGATGAACGATACAAGGAAGAACAGCCTCGCGAGGGTCCGTTCTTGGCCTGGGGGATGAACTGCTAGGAGGAGTTCAATCGCCCTTCACTCTCTCTGTTGCCTATCTAACTGATTGTCGGGTTGCTAGATGTTCCGATCCCCTCCCCCTGGAGGTGGCTAGTCCTATTTACAGGCAAAGGCCCTGGGCCTCTTCCTAAATATTGAGCGGGAAGGGCGCCAACAATTGGCCAGTTTGAAGGGGAACATCTGGTACACTTATCCTGACTAAAGTTGGTCCTCGCCTGCCAAAGGCTCTAGTGATGACACCGGCTTGGGCTCCACAATGACTTCCTCGTTGTCGCGGAGCTGGTCTTGGTCTCGTTGCATCGAAATGGGTGCCTTTGCTTGATTCTCCCGCCTGCGCTTGCTCCCTTTGCACCAAAGAGGAAAGGGAGGACACTGCGCGGGCTGGCGCCCGCCTGGCGCCCTTGGTCGTCGTGGCTTGCGTCATGGGCACCTCGTGAGGTACCCCGCCTTGATCTCTCCACCTCCTCGCGAGCCAGCCTGATGAGGCTGCGCCAGAGGAAGCTCCGTGTCATCCGCCCCGCGAGGCTTGGCCCCTCGCGAGGGTCTTGGGTTTGTGTTGATGAAGATGGGCCTTGCTGGGGCCCCATGAGCCACGCCGCAGGCCGCAGGCAGGCAAGTCTGGGGACCCCCGTTCCCAGAACGCCGACAGTAGCCCCCGGGCCCAAGGCGCGCCCGGACTTGGCCGTGCTGAGAGGCGAAAGGGCAAGGCCGAAGCGCCGCGGGCCCTAACAGCCTGCGGCCTTGGGAGCCGCGTGGCGGTTGATTGGACGTGGGTGCCCTCGCAACCGCGCGAGTTGATAAAGGAGCGGCATCCGCCCGGCTTTGCTTTTTCTGCTTCCTCGGTTGCTGCTCAGATCCCCTTTCTTGCGCCTCTCCTTCCTTCCTCCAAATCTCTAGATCTACTTCGACCGCGTGACCTAGAAGCCATGGCGCCTCGTAAGTCCCCGACCGAAGCTTGGTACTCGTCTGCCCTGGACTCGCCAAATGTGTCTGAGTCGAGCCTCGCCCGGTTGCGCCGGATGGCGGCGGCGCAGGGCATCGATGGGGCGAGGGTGTTCAAGGCCGGCTCCGCCACCCCTGAGGGCCGAGGGAGCACCTTCCATCCACTCTTTGTAAGTTCCATTGCTGCCGTCCTGGTGCCTCCCTTCTCTGAGTTCTTCTTCTTTGTCCTCTGCCATTACAACCTACAGGCTCTGCATCTCCACCCCAACTCTGTCCTTCTCCTGGCAATCTTCGATTATTACTGCGAGGCTCACGTAGGGGTGCAGCCCTCAGCTGCCTTGCTGCGCCACTACTTCTCCCTCCGGGTCTCTCGCGGTTCTCCTTCCGCGTGCGCGAGCTTCATCGCGTACAGTGGCGCCATCGCCATTTCAAAGCCCGGGAAAAGGATTGAGGGCTTCAGGAGCAAATGGGTTTTGACAAACGCTGGGTGCATTCACCCGCGCTGATCTTGCCCAAGGAGTTGCCCGCGAGCTCCGGTGATTGGGCCCATGCAGAACTCACGGACCATCGTGCGAAGCCGGTGTTGGAGAGGATGGATGCGGATCTGAGGCCGGCCAGCTTGGCGTCGGCGAAGCTGATCGGCGCGTCGCTGCTGAGGGAATTTCTGGAGCACCAGCTGGCTCCGCTTCGGCAGTACTCACCTCCGAGGTGGAGGCCTCATCCGAGCCCCGCGACCTTGGGCGACAGAGATCTGGCCACGGTGCTCCAATATCTGGTTGGGGGCGATGTGGCGAGGCTGGAGGGTGCTCCTACGCCCTTGTTCCTCCGTGACGACTGGGAGCAGGTGGTGGAGTCCATGCATGTCTTCAACAGGGACGGGCCCATGCCCGCGGAGGCTCCCGTGGGTCCGGTGGACATGTCCTCCGATGGCTCCAGCGACGAGGAGGGCAGTGGGTTGCGGGAGAGAGGGCCTGACTCCGAGGCGACTGATGGAGAGTCAGGGGCTCCCCTCTCCCGGCACAGGTCCCGCACTCTCCTCCTCTCTCCTAGCGATGACGACGAGGATGATGACGTGCTGGGCAGCGGGAGCTCGCCCCCGATCACGAAGAAGGACAGGACCGGGCTGATCCCCCACGGGTCTGCGCCGACTCCGGGGCGGTCCGCAGACGCGCCTTCCGCTTCCGAGGTTGACCCTTCCAGCCGGCTGTCAGGCTTCAAGTTTGGCCGGAGGCTGCCTGAGCTCACCGCGACGACCCGTAAGTGCTTGACAATTGTCTTTGTTTCTTGCTTTGCTGCTGAGGCTTGACGTCCGCGCCTCTTGGGCAGGCTGGCGCCCGCGGCGAAGAAGTTGAAGGGGGCTCCTGAGGTTCCATTCACTGCAGCACCTCTGCCTAGGGAGGAAGGTGACCGCGATGCATGGGCCTCTCCTGCCCGGTCGTCCTCGCGAGGTCTGGCCGGGCTGGCGGGGGCGAGCCCAGCCCCCATGGCCCAAGTGACTCCCGAGGCGCCTTTGCCTGCCGCCGCCACCACAGTCGTGGGGGCGCAGCAGGCTTCGCCTCAAGATGTTGTGGTTGTGTCGTCGCCTTCTCCTCCTTCTCCACCGACTGCTGTTTCTCTGACTCCTCCCGCCGTTTTGGATCGCGTTGCCGCCGAGCTGGACCGGCTCCGGCAAGATCTTCTTGGTGCCAACCCTCACTTGGTGGCCGGGCGCTTGGAGCTGGCTTCAGGATGGGTTCGCTCCGACGCTTTTATTCGTGCAGCGCTGGTCCAGGCCTCGACGGCTTGTGATGAGGAGAAGCAGGCCGCCCTTCAGGCGAAGGCTGCTCGTGACGCGGCCCAGGGGGAGGCGGCTGACGTCCGTGGTCGCTGCGAGGTGCTGGAGAACGAGCTGCAAGGCCTACGGGACCAGCTCGCGAAAGAGTCCCGCCTTCGCCAAGAGCAAGAAGAGGGCGTGAAGGCTCGCGAGGCGGCCGTCGAGGTTCGGGAGGCCAAGCTCAAGAAACGCCGCGACCGCCTACGCGTGCTGGAGAAGGAGTTGGAGGCGACGAAGGTCGAACTGGACTGCAAGGCCCGAGTTCTTGCCGAGGACCGCATGGCCTTTGCAGACATGGAGGAGAAGGCTCGTGCTTTGCTGAAGATGCTCTACGCCAGCGGCCTGGAGAGCCAGCTGGCTGACTCCAAGGACGGCCCAGCCAAGCTGCTTCCCTTCCTGGTGCGTGCTCTTGAGGATGTCGCCCTTGGCCTTGGACCCACGGCCGAGGCCGAGGTGCGTGTCCTGTCTTCTGCAGCGCTGACGCGGGTCTTCACCCACATTTACCTTCGCGACCCCAACATCGACCTCGACAGCCTGCTGGAGCCAGTGAGCGGCGAGCGTGCTGCTGCCGCTGCCGAGGCCGTGAAGGGTCATGCGGAGGCTTTGCTGGGGAAGTTCCAGGCCTTCAGCACCAAGCTGAAGCCAGGCGCTGCCGACCCTGCTGCTCCACGAGGCGAAGCCACTCCGCGCTGCTCCATCGCCGACAAGTGACTCTGCTGCGACTCCTATTCTGCTTTTAATTCCTGCACATGTATCATGCCTCGGGGAGGCATTTAAACTTGCGTTTGGTGTTGAGATAACAGTATGGACTGTAATATTTGCTTTTAAATTCCTTGAATTTATGCTCTTCCTTCCTACTTGCTTACGTTCTACGCCGGCAGAGCCCGGCCCCGCGCGTACCTCACCCAGCATTAGCCCCGACTGGAAACCAGGACGGGACCAAAGGAGTGAGGGGCTACGGGACAAGTTAGGCTCCTGAGTCGCGATGCTCAGGAGTCCCCCTTGGCGCGCGAACAGCAAGTAAGGAGGCGATCCTTGAAGTTGACGCTTTTCCTTCCTACTTGCTTATGTTCTACGCCGGCAGAGCCCGGCCCTGTGCGTACCTCACCCAGCATTAGCCTTTCGGAACTAAAGGAGTGAGGGGCTACAGGACCAGTTAGGCTCCTGAGTCGCGATGCTCAGGAGTCCCCCTTGGCGCGCAAACAGCAAGTAGGGAGGTGAGATGTGGGTGGATCTACCGTTCTACGTCTGCAGAGCCCGGCCCCGCGCGTACCTCACCCAGCGCTAGCCTTTCGGAACTAGGGAATGAGGGGCTACGGGACCAGTTAGGCTCCTGAGTCGCGATCCTCAGGAGTCCCCCTTGACGCCCAAATGGCCTTCGTACCTTGGCTCCGCTCGGGGAGAGACGCGCGACGAACCAGGCCCGGGGGGGCCTGGTTGGGTGGCATGCGTCTGGGCGTGACCTAGGCGCCGCCCCCGTGCCCAGCCCCCTCGCGCGACACTCCAGGGGGGGGCGTTGCGATGAGGCCAGACACTGAGCTTGGGCTCCCTGAGGTTGATGCGGCCCAGGGGCCACCCTCAGTTGTTTATCACCAGCGCGGAGCATAGCGCTTCCGTATGTGTACGGGCATAGCCGCTCCTCGGCAGTGTCGTCAGCCAGCGCGGAGCATGGTGCTTCCACTAGTACGTGGGAGGGGCTCCCCTCCGGGAGGAGCCCCCGGGGTGTGTACAGCCCCGCCCTAACACGTGGCTAGCACGGTAGGGCCTGGTGAGGTGTATCTGGGCACCCGTGAGCCAGCGCGGGACTCACGGGGCCCTACCTCTAGGCGGGTTGCACCTGGCACTGGGCCTTATCTTGTGATGTGTTCCTGCAAGTTGGGTTAGATGCCTACACTCTACATCCTCGGGTCCTGGCCCTCGAGCTGGTCTCAGCCGTCGCTGGTATGCCAGGTCGCGATGCCATGGACAAGGCCAGAGGGTGAGGGCTGGAGAGCCAGTAAGAGCCCTGAGTCGCGATGCTCAGGCACCCCCCCCTTTAACGTGCAAGTGGTCAACATGGAGAAGAAAAGGTGCCATGGGCCGGCAACAAATAATCAAGCATGGTAGACCAAACGCATAACCATAGATAAACGTAAAAGGGATACATGCCACTGGGTCTAGCCCGAGCGGCTTGGGGATGATGCAGCTCGAGGGGCGCCCCCAACGGAGTAAGCTAACAACATGAAAATGAAAGGGATACATGCCGCAGGGACGGACCCACGCGGGCTGGGAATGATGCAGCCCTGGGGGGCGCTCCCAGCTGGAAGGGAAACTTAAAAGATGTCACCTGATGATGTTGAGGACGAACGAGTGTTGGTGCAGCAGACTCGGTGGGCTGCAGGGGCCGCTCCTCACGAGCCCCCAGGCCCTGGGGCCTCGGGAGGCTCCGGAGGCGCTAGTGGCTCCTCGCGGACCATCTCCATCTCTGCCAGGGCTGCGGAACGCCTGGCCTCTTGAGCTTCCATGATGCCCCTCATGAGGCGCTGGTACGTGGCAGCCACGCTCGGCAAGCCGTAAGGCATGTGAACGTAGCTGTGGGGTGGACCTTCGCAGCGCCCCACTCGCGAGGGCCAGAGGCGCTCCAGAGTGGCGACTCGATTGAGCCCTGGTATGTCGACGCAGACGCGCAGCCCAGCATCCTCGCCTGGATGGGGAGCCACAGCTGGTAGTAGGCGGTCGCCTCTCATGACTCTTGACTCCTGTAGCTCTTGAATGACCTTGCTGACAAACTCCTGAGGGTCTGGCTCTCCTTTCTTTACTCCTTCTTGAGGGAAACGTGCTTTGAAACACGCCTCCACGTGGTGCCCAAGCGCCTCCCTCGTGACCTTAGCCAGGTCGGTGGCCCTCCAGGGGAGAGCCCTCGAGCCCTGCCTGAGGAGGGCGCCAGGCGCGCTTTCCTATGCGATGGAAGGAGGTTCCCCCTGGGCAGGCACGGGCCCTGAGGGGCCTGCCTCCTGAGGGACCGGACCTGACGATGTCTTCTTCTTCTTGGGGGTGGTTTCGGGAAGCCTCTTGCTTCCACGATCGGGGTCTTCCAATGATGCGGCCTGAAAAGCTCGTTCCAGGGAACACACCGCGTCTTTCTCCTCACAGGGCACCGTGGTGACTCCGCGGCTCCCCGGCATCTTGAGGACGTTGTAGCCGTGGTGAGTCACGGCCATGAACTTGGCCAGCGCCGGGTACCCAAGGATGGCGTTGTACGGCAGGCGAATGTGAGCGACGTCAAAGTCGATGAGCTCGGTGCGGTAGTTGTTGCGTGCTCCGAAGGTGACAGGGAGGAGGACCTGCCCGATCGGGACCGTGGAGCCATCAGTGACTCCGGAGAAAGGCTTGGTTGGCTGAAGCTGATTGTAAGGCACTTGGAGATTGTTGAATGTTTCCACGGACAGGACGTTGAGCCCTGCCCCGCCATCGATGAGGGTCTTGGTGACCACCGCGTTGCTGATGATTGGGGAACAAAGCATCGGGAGAACTCCGGCTCCTGCTGCACACTTGAGTTGATCCGCTGAGCTGAACGTGATGGCGCATGACGACCACCTGAGAGGACGTGTGGCTTCGAGCTTGGGGAGGACTGCATTCACTTCGCGGGCGAACTGCTTGAAGATGCGCTGAGAGGCTGGGGCTTGAGCTCCGCCCAGGATGCAGGCGATCGCGCGTGGCTCCTGGAAGCCCCCGGCCCCCTCGTCCTGGTGGCGGTCTTTGTTTCTTCTTGGATGAGGCGGCAACGGAGGGAGGCCTGCATTACCTTGCAGGCGATCCTCGCGAGGTTGATCCCTCCAGTCTCCCTCGCGAGGCGGGTCTTGCCAGCGGTCCTCGCGAGGTCGATCGCGCCACCCTTGGCGTGGGCCGCGGTCTTCCCAGCATCCTGCGTTTCTTCCTCCTCCTCGGCCGTAGCCCCAGTCGACACGGTCGAGGCGACGGCCGATCCTTCCTTATCGCACGGCTCGGAGCTCTTGGCATTCGTTGGTGTTGTGGGTGTGGAGGTCGTGGTACACACAGTACCGATTGCCCTTGGAGGACTCGGGCTGATCTCTGCCCCGCTTGGTGTCCGGTTCTACCGCGAGCACGGCAGCCCCCTTGCGCTTCACGTCCTTGGCCTTGGACTTCTTTTCTTTTGGGTCTACGGCAGGCAGCTCGAGGAGGGAGAGACGCCCTTCCTCAGCCCTGGCGCACTTGGTCGCCAAGTTGAACAGCTCAAAGGAAGTGCACAGGTCTTCATGCATCGCCAGCTCCTCCTTCATCTTGACGTCGCGCACGCCGTCGGAGAAGGCTGAGATGATGGCCTCCTCGGACACCCTCGGGATCTTGAGGCGTGCGTTGTTGAAGCGCTGGATGTACTTTTGCAGGGTCTCTCCGGGCTGCTGCTTGATGCGGCGCATGTCGCTCACGGCGGGTGGCCGGTCGCGGGTACCTTGGAAGTTGGCGATGAAGCGGGTGCGCATCTCGTCCCAGGAGGAGATCGTGCCTGGGGCCAGGTTCAGGAGCCAGGTGCGGGCTCCGTCCTTGAGCGCCATGGGAAACCAGTTCCCCATGACCTTCTCATCTCTGTTGGCAGCTTCGATGCCCAGCTCATAGAGCTGGAGGAACTCCGCAGGGTCGGCCGTGCCGTCATAGCGAGGAGGCAAGTCTGGCTTGAACTTGCCGGGCCACGCGACACTGCGCAATTCAGCGGTGAAGGCGCGGCAGCCCGCCGTGGTCATGGGAGGCCTTGGGTGACGGAGAGCTTGGTCTTGCAGGTCCTCACGCGCTGCAGCTGGGAGCAGCGTGGGGTCTTGACGTGCGGGAGCAGGAGCGTGGTCGCGGCGTGCCGGAGCATGGAGCGCCCAGGCGGCTTCTTGTGGGCGCGGGATTTCTTGGCAGCTCTGCTCTTGCTGCGCTGGTGCCTGGCGGAGCGGGTTCCAGCCAGGGGCCACGCGCCTTGCGACCGGGGCGTCTTCTTGGTGAGGAGGCGGCTGGGGCGCCCCCGGAGCTTCCTCGCCCGCGCGGGGCGGGGTGCGGTGCAGCGGAACGGACGGTGCAGGAGAGCCCCCCGCGGCGCGGACAAGCTCAGCGACACGGTCGAGCCACTCTTCGTAGACGTCGTTGACGGGACGGTAGCGCAGGAGCTCGTTTGCTGCGATGAGCGCAGCTCGGGCCTCCAAGGGCGCGCGGAGCGCGCGGGACGAAGAGCCAGCTGGGGTGAGCAAGGGAGTAGCGGTGCGGCCATCTCGCCGCACGGAAGGATGCTGAGACGATGCTTGCTGCTCGTTCCCCGTCGGGCCAGTGGCGGCATTGATGGCAGGCGACGGGGAACGACGAGGACGCCCGCCGACGGGGGCCGTCTGGGCGACGCGGGAAGCGTGAGCGGCTCGGCGCTCGTCTCGGGCCCGACGAGCGTCAGACATGGATGCGATGGTCGGGGGAGAACGGAGCGGCGGAAGACGAATTCCGGCGCACCCCTACCTGGCGCGCCAAATGTCGGATTTCGGGTTCCGGCAGACCCTTAAGGTTTGAACTCTGGGGTGCGCGCGGAGATTGCGCTTCCTACCTACCCGTACTCGCCCGCCTCGCAAAGATCTAAGCTACCAAAAGAATAACACAAGAGACACAGAGTTTATACTGGTTCGGGCCACCTTAGTGTAATACCCTACTCCAGTGTGGTGTGGTGGATTGCCTCTCGGGCTGATGATGATGAACGATACAAGGAAGAACAGCCTCGCGAGGGTCTGTTCTTGGCCTGGGGGATGAACTGCTAGGAGGAGTTCAATCGCCCTTCACTCTCTCTGCTGCCTATCTAAATGATTGTCGGGTTGCTAGATGTTCCAATCCCCTCCCCCTGGAGGTGGCTAGTCCTATTTATAGGCAAAGGCCCTGGGCCTCTTCCCAAATATTGAGCGGGAAGGGCGCCAACAATTGGCTAGTTTGAAGGGGAACATCTGGTACACTTATCCTGACTAAAGTTGGTCCTCGCCTGCCAAAGGCTCTGGTGATGACGCCGGCTTGGGATCCACAGTGACTTCCTCCTTGCCGCGGAGCTGGTCTTGGTCTCGTTGCACCGAAATGGGTGCCTTTGCTTGATCCTCCCGCGTGCGCTTGCTCCCTTTGCACCAAAGAGGAAAGGGAGGACACTGCGCAGGCTGGCACCCGCCTGGCGCCCTTGGTCGTCATGGCTTGCATCATGGGCACCTCGTGAGGTACCCTGCCTTGATCTCTCCGCCTCCTCGCGAGCCAGCCTGATGAGGCTGCGTCTGAGGAAGCTCCGTGTCGTCCGCCCCACGAGGCTTGGCCACTCGCGACGGTCTTGGGTTTGTGTTGATGAAGATGGGCCTTGCTGGGCCCCCTTGAGCCACGCCGCAGGCAGGCAAGTCTGGGGACCCCCGTTCCCAGAAAGCCGACACCAGATAACACAATTATAGCATGAACAATAGACAATTATCATGAACAAGGAAATATAATAATAACCATTTTATTATTGCCTCTAGGGCATATTTCCAACAGTCTCCCACTTGCACTCGAGTCAATAATCTAGTTACATTGTGATGAATCGAACACCCATAGAGTTCTGGTGTTGACCATGCCCGTGGAAGAGGTTTAGTCAACGGATCTGCTACATTCAGATCTGTATGCACTTTACAAATATCTATGTCTCCATCTTGAACATTTTCACGAATGGAGTTGAAGCGACGCTTGATGTGTCTAGTCTTCTTGTGAAACCTGGGCTCCTTGGCAAGGGCAATAGCTCCAGTGTTATCACAGAAGAGAGTCATCGGGCCCGACGCATTTGGAACAACTCCTAGGTCGGTAATGAACTCCTTCATCCAAATTGCTTCATGCGCTGCCTCCGAGGCTGCCATGTACTCCGCTTCACATGTAGATCCCGCCACGACGCTTTGCTTGCAACTGCACCAGCTTACTGCCCCACCATTCAAAATATACACGTATCCGGTTTGTGACTTGGAGTCATCCAGATCTGTGTCGAAGCTAGCATCGACGTAACCCTTTACGACGAGCTCTTCGTCACCTCCATAAACGAGAAACATATCCTTAGTCCTTTTCAGGTACTTCAGGATATCCTTGACCGTTGTCCAGTGTTCTATGCCGGGATTACTTTGGTACCTTCCTACCAAACTTACGGCAAGGTTTAAATCAGGTCTGGTACACAGCATGGCATACATAATAGACCCTATGGCTGAGGCATAGGGGATGACACTCATCTTTTCTCTATCTTCTGTCGTGGTCGGGCATTGAGCCGAGCTCAATTTCACACCTTGCAATACAGGCAAGAACCCCTTCTTGGACTGATCCATATTGAACTTCTTCAATATCTTATCAAGGTATGTGCTTTGCGAAAGACCTATGAGGCGTCTCGATCTATCTCTGTAGATCTTGATGCCTAATATGTAAGCTGCTTCTCCAAGGTCCTTAATTGAAAAACACTTATTCAAGTAGGCCTTTATGCTCTCCAAGAGTTCTATATCATTTCCCATCAACAGTATGTCATCCACATATAATATGAGAAATGCTACAGAGCTCCCACTCACTTTCTTGTAAATGCAAGCTTCTCCATAAGTCTGCATAAACCCAAACGCTTTAATCATTTCATCAAAGCAAATGTTCCAACTCCGAGATGCTTGCACTAGCCCATAGATTGAGCGCTGGAGCTTGCATACCTTGTTAGCATTATTAGGATCGACAAAACCATCCGGTTGCATCATATACAATTCTTCCTTAAGAAAGCCATTAAGGAATGCCGCTTTGATGTACATTTGCCATATCTCGTAATCATAGAATGCGGCAATTGCTAACATGATTCGGACGGACTTCAGCTTCGCTACGGGTGAGAAGGTCTCATCATAGTCAACCCCTTGAACTTGTCGATAACCTTTAGCGACAAGTCGAGCTTTATAGATGATAACATTACCATCTGTGCCCGTCTTCTTCTTAAAGATCCATTTATTTTCTATCGCTTGCCGATCATCGGGCATGGTCTGTCAAAGTCCATACTTTGTTTTCATACATGGATCCTATCTCGGATTGCATGGCTTCAAGCCATTTGTTGGAATCTGGGCCCGCCATCGCTTCTTCATAGTTCGAAGGTTCACCATTGTCTAACAACATGATTTCTAGGACAGGGTTGCCATACCATTCCGGTGTGGAACGTATCCTCATGGACCTACGAACTTCAGTAGCAGCTTGATCCGAAGTACCTTGATCATCATCATTAACTTCCTCTCTAGTCGGTGCAGGCACCACAGGAACATCTTCCTGAGCTGCGCTACTTTCCACTTCAATAGGCAGTACTTCATCAAGCTCTACTTTCCTCCCACTTACTTCTTTCAAGAGAGACTCTTTCTCCGGAAAGGATTCGTTCTTGGCAACAAAGATCTTGCCTTTGGATCTGAGGTAGAAGGTATACCCAATGGTTTCCTTAGGGTATCCTATGAAGACGCATTTTTCCGACTTGGGTTCGAGCTTTTCAGGTTGAAGTTTCTTGACATAAGCATCGCATCCCCAAACTTTTAGAAACGACAGCTTAGGTTTCTTCCCAGACCATAATTCATACGGTGTCGTCTCAACGGATTTAGACGGAGCCCTATTTAAAGTGAATGAGGCAGTCTCTAAAGCATAGCCCCAAAATGAGAGCGGTAGATCGGTAAGAGACATCATAGATCACACCATATCCAATAGAGTGTGATTACGATGTTCGGACACACCATTTCGCTGAGGTGTTCCAGGCGGCGTGAGTTGTGAAACGATTCCACATTTCCTTAAGTGTGTGCCAAATTTGTGACTCAAATATTCCCCTCCGCGATCTGATCGTAAGAACTTTATTTTCCTGTCACGTTGATTTTCGACCTCACTCTGAAATTCCTTGAACTTTTCAAAGATCTCAGACTTGTGTTTCATTAAGTAGACATACCCATATCTACTTAAGTCATCAGTGAGGGTGAGAACATAATGATAGCCACAGCGAGCCTCAACGCTCATTGGACCGCACACATCAGTATGTATGATTTGCAATAAGTTGGTTGCTCGCTCCATTGTTTCGCAGAACGGAGTCTTGGTCATTTTACCCATGAGGCATGGTTCGCACGTGTCAAATGATTCGTAATCAAGAGACTCCAAAAGTCCATCTGCATGGAGCTTCTTCATGCGTTTGACACCAATGTGACCAAGGCGGCGGTGCCACAAGTATGTGGGACTATCATTATCAACCTTACATCTTTTGGTATTCACACTATGAATATGTGTAACATTACGTTCGAGATTCATCAAGAATAAACCATTCACCAACGGGGCATGACCATAAAACATATCTCTCATATAAATAGAACAACCATTATTCTCGGATTTAAATGAGTAGCCATCTCGTATTAAACGAGATCCTGATACAATGTTCATGCTCAAAGCTGGCACTAAATAACAATTATTGAGGTTTAAAACTAATCCTGTAGGTAAATGTAGAGGTAGCGTGCTGACGGCGATCACATCGACCTTGGAACCATTCCCGACGCGCATCGTCACCTCGTCCTTCGCCAGTCTCCGCTTATTCCGCAGCTCCTGTTTTGAGTTAAAAATATGAGCAACCGCACCGGTATCAAATACCCAGGAGCTACTACGAGTACTGGTAAGGTACACATCAATAACATGTATATCACATATACCTTTGGTGTTGCCGGCCTTCTTGTCCGCTAAGTACTTGGGGCAATTCCGCTTCCAGTGACCACTTCCCTTGCAATAAAAACACTCAGTCTCAGGCTTGGGTCCATTCTTTGGCTTCTTCCCGGCAACTTGCTTGCCGGGCGCGGCAACTCCCTTGCCGTCTTTCTTGAAACCCTTTTTACCCTTGCCTTTCTTCAACTTAGTGACTTTATTCACCATCAACACTTTATGTTCCTTTTTTATTTCCAGCTCCACTGATTTCAGCATCGAATATACCTCAGGAATGGTTTTCTCCATCCCCTGCATATTGAAGTTCATCACAAAGCTCTTGTAGCTCGGTGGAAGCGACTCAAGGATTCTGTCAACGACCGCGTCATCCGGGAGATTAACTCCCAGCTAAATCAAGCGGTTGTGCAACCCAGACATTTTGAGTATGTACTCGCTGACGGAACTATTCTCCTCCATCTTACAACTATAGAACTTGTCGGAGACTTCATATCTCTCGACCCGGGCATGATCTTGGAAAACCATTTTCAGCTCTTGGAACATCTCATATGCTATGTGCTGCTCGAAACGCTTTTGGAGCCCCGGTTCTAAGCTGTAAAGCATGCCGCACTGAACCAGGGAGTAATCATCAACACGGGACTGCCAAGCGTTCATAACGTCTTGGTTTGCTGGGGGTGGTGCTTCACCTAGCGGTGCTTCAAGGACATATGTTTTCTTGGCAGCTATGAGGATGATTCTCAAGTTCCGGACCCAGTCCGTATAGTTCCTACCATCGTCTTTCAGCTTATTTTTCTCTAGGAACGCGTTGAAGTTGAGGACAACATTAGCGTGGGCCATTTGATCTACAAGACATATTGCAAAGATTTTAGACTAAGTTCATGATAATTAAGTTCATCTAATCAAATTATTTAATGAACTCCCACTCAGACAGACATCCCTCTAGTCATCTAAGTGATACATGATCCGAGTCAACTAGGTCGTGTCCGATCATCACGTGAGACGGACTAGTCATCATCGGTGAACATCTTCATGTTGATCGTATCTTCTATACGACTCATGTTCGACCTTTCGGTCTTCCATGTTCTGAGGCCATGTCTGTACATGCTAGACTCGTCAAGTCAACCTAAGTGTGTTGCGTGTGTAAATCTGGCTTACACCCGTTGTATTCGAACGTTAGAATCTATCACACCCGATCATCACGTGGTGCTTCGAAATAACGAACCTTCGCAACGGTGCACAGTTAGTGGGAACACTTTCTTGAAATTATTTCGAGGGATCGTCTTATTTAAGCTATCGTCGTTCTAAGCAAATAAGATGTAAAAACATGATAAACATCACATGCAATCAAATATTGACATGATATGGCCAACATCATTGGCTCCTTTTGATCTCCATCTTCGGGGCTCCATGATCATCATCGTCACCGGCATGACACCATGATCTCCATCATCATGATCTCCATCATCGTGTATTCATGAAGTTGTCATGTCAAGTATTACTTCTACTACTATGGCTAACGGTTTAGCAATAAAGTAAAGTAATTACATGATGTTTATGCTGACACGCAGGTCATAAATAAATTAAGACAACTCCTATGGCTCCTGCCGGTTGTCATACTCATCGTCATGCAAGTCGTGATTCCTATTACAAGAACATGATCAATCTCATACATCACATATATCATTCATCACATCCTTTTGGCCATATCACATCACACGGCATATGCTAGAAAGTTAGACGTCCTCTAATTGTTGTTGCAAATTTTTACGTGGCTGCTATAGGTTTCTTAGCAAGAACGTTTCTTACCTATGCCAAAACCACAACGTGATATGCCAATTTCTATTTACCCTTCATAAGGACCCTTTTCATCGAATCCGATCCGACTAAAGTGGGAGAGACAGACACCCGCTAGCCACCTTATGCAACTAGTGCATGTTAGTCGGTGGAACCTGTCTCACGTAAGTGTACGTGTAAGGTCGGTCTGGGCCGCTTCATCCCACGATGCCGCCGAATCAAGATAAGACTAGTAACGGCAAGTAAATTGACAAAATCGACGCCCACAACAACTTGTGTTCTACTCGTGCATGGAAACTACGCATAGACCTAGCTCATGATGCCACTGTTGGGGCTCGTTGCAGAAATTAAAAAATTCTACGCATCACCAAGATCAATCTATGGAGTAACTAGCAACGAGAGAGAGAGGAGTGCATCTACATACCCTTGTAGATCGCGAGCGGAAGCGTTCAAGAGAACGGGGTTGATGGAGTCGTACTCGTCGTGATCCAAATCACCGATGATCCTAGCGCCGAACGGATGGCACCTCCGCGTTCAACACACGTACGGAGCGGAGACGTCTCCCACGCCTTGATCCAGCAAGGAGGAGGGAGAGCTTGAGGAAGAGAGCTCCAGCAGCAGCACGACGGCGTGGTGGTGGTGGAGCAGCAGTACTCCGGCAGGGCTTCGCCAAGCTCCTGACGGAGGAGGAGAGGTGTTGGGGAGGGGAGGGGTTGCGCCTTGGATGTTGTGTGCAGCCCTCCCCTCGCCCCTTTATTTATAGGGGAAGGGGGAAGGGGCCCGGCCCCCTCTAGATGAGATCTAGAGGGGGGCTGCGGCCAAGGGGAGGGGGGCTTGCCCCCCAAGCAAGGGGGCGCCCCCCTAGGGTTTCCCCCCAACCCTAGGCGCATGGGCCCTAGGGGGGTGTGGCGCCCCAGCCCACTTGGGGCTGGTTCCCTTCCTCCTACAGCCCATAAGGCCCTCCGAGAGAGGTGGCCCCTCCCAGTGGACCCCCAGAACCCCTCCAGTGGCCCCGGGACAATACCGATATGCCCCCGAACCTTTTTGGTGACCGTATAACAACTTCCCATATATAAATCTTCACCTCCGGACTATTCCGGAACTCCTCGTGACGTCTAGGATCTCATCCGGGACTCCGAACAACATTCGGTAATCACATAGAAGTCTTCCTAATAACCCTAGCGTCATCGAACCTTAAGTGTGTAGACCCTACGGGTTCGGGATTCATGCAGACATGACCGAGACAACTCTCCGGCCAATAACCAACAGCGGGATCTGGATACCCATGTTGGCTCCCACATGTTCCACGATGATCTCATCGGATGAACCATGATGTCGAGGATTCAAGTAATCCCGTATACAGTTCCCTTTGTCAATCGGTACGTTACTTGCCCGAGATTTGATCGTCGGTATCTCAATACCTCGTTCAATCTCGTTACTGACAAGTCACTTTACTTGTACCGTAATGCATGATCCCGTGATCAACCACTTGGTCACATTGAGCTCATTATGATGATGCATTACTGAGTGGGCCCAGAGATACCTCTCTGTCATACGGAGTGACAAATCCCAGTCTCGATTCGTGCCAACCCAACAGACACTTTCGGAGATACCTGTAGTGCACCTTTATAGCCACCCAGTTACGTTGTGACATTTAGCACACCCAAAGCACTCCTATGATATCCAGGAGTTGCACAATCTCATGGTCTAAGGAAATGATACTTGACATTAGAAAAGCTCTAGCAGACGAACTACACGATCTTGTGCTATGCTTAGGATTGGGTCTTGTCCATCACATCATTCTCCTAATGATGTGATCCCGTTATCAATGACATCCAATGTCCATAGTCAGGAAACCATGACCATATGTTGATCAACGAGCTAGTCAACTAAAGGCTCACTAGGCACATGTTGTGGTCTATGTATTCACACATGTATTACGATTTCCAGATGACACAATTATAGCATGAACAATAGACAATTATCATGAACAAGGAAATATAATAATAACCATTTTATTATTGCCTCTAGGGCATATTTCCAACAGATATTATCCAGGAGACTTGGACCCTCCGTCAAGAAACCAGAGAGGCGGTCACGAGGGTGGAGGGCGCCCCCCTAGGGCGCGCCCCCTGCCTCGTGGGCCCCTCGAAGCTCCACTGACGTACTCCTTCCTCCTATATATACCTACATACCCCCAAACGATCAGATACGGATCCAAAAACCTAATTCCACCGCCGCAACCTTCTGTACCCACGAGATCCCATCTTGGGGTCTGTTCCGGAGCTCCGCCAGAAGGGGAATCGATTACGGAGGGCTTCTACATCATCACCATATCCCCTCCGATGAAGTGTGAGTAGTTTACTTCAGACCTTCTGGTCCATAGTTAGTAGCTAGATGGCTTCTTCTCTCTTTTTGAATATCAATACAATGTTCTCCCCCTCTCTCATGGAGATCTATTCGATGTAATCTTCTTTTTGTGGTGTTTTTGTTGAGACCGATGAATTGTGGGTTTATGATCAAGATTATCTATGAGCAATATTTCAATCTTCTCTGAATTCTTTTATGTATGATTGGTTATCTTTGCAAGTCTCTTCGAATTATCAGTTTGGTTTGGCCTACTAGATTGATCTTTCTTGCAATGGGAGAAGTGCTTAGCTTTGGGTTCAATCTTGGTGTGTCCTTTCCCAGTGACAGTAGGGGCAGCAAGGCACGTATTGTATTGTTTCCATCGAGGATAACAAGATGGGGTATTTATCATATTGCATGAATTTATTCCTCTACATCATGTCATCTTGCTTAAGGCGTTACTCTGTTTTCTTGAACTTAATACTCTAGATGCATGCTGGATAGCGGTCGATGAGTGGAGTAATAGTAGTAGATGCAGGCAGGAGTCGGTCTACTTGTCTCGGACATGATGCCTATATACATGATCATACCTAGATATTCTCATAACGATGCTCAATTCTGTCAATTGCTCAACAGTAATTTGTTCACCCACCGTAGAAATACTTATGCTCTTGAGAGAAGCCACTAGTGAAACCTATGGCCCCCGGGTCTATTCTCATCATATCAATCTTCCATCACTTTATTATTGCTTTGTTTTCTACTTTGCCTTTTATTTTACTTTGCATCTCTATATCAAACATACCAAAAATATTATCTATCATCTCTATCAGATCTCACTCTCGTAAGTGACCGTGAAGGGATTGACAACCCATAATCGCGTTGGTTGCGTTGAGCTATTTGTTTTGTGTAGGTACGAGGGACTCGCGCGTGGCCTCCTACTCGATTGATACCTTGGTTCTCAAAAACTGAGGGAAATACTTACGCTACTTTGCTGCATCATCCTCTCCTCTTCGGGGAAATCCAACGCAGTGCTCAAGAGGTAGCAAGAAGAATTTCTGGCGCCGTTGCCGGGGAGTCTACGCAAAAGTCAACATACCAAGTACCCATCACAATCCTTATCTCTCGCACTACATTATTTGCCATTTGCCTCTTGTTTTCCTCTCCCCCACTTCACCCTTGTCGTTTTATTCGCCCTCTCTATTCTGTTTGCCTTTTTCTCGCTTGCCTTTTGTTTGCTCGTGTGTTGGATTGCTTGCTTGTCGCGACGGCTCTACCTAGATTTGGTGATCTTCACCTTAAAAGGTTAGAGGAAATCGAAAACAACGCCAGGAAGTTTATGGTTTTGCAATTTGAGCATAATAATTTCTTTAGAAACGAGCTTAAGGAACAAAAAAGTTTTATGATTATATGAATAAAGAGCTCGATGATATGTCTAACGAATTTGATGGTATAAGATCCCAAATTGCTCATCTTGAAAAGTTGATTGCTGAAATTTCGAATATGCAGGCTACCTTAGTCAATAAGATGGCCGCTAAACCGAATCCCTATGAAAATCAAGATGAAGATCTAAAAGTTATTGATGTGTCCCCTATTAAATCTTTTTTTGCAATATTAATCTTGATGAAACTGAATATGATCCACCCTTACCTAGACGTCGTTCCAAAAATTCAGAGTATTTAGATCTTGATGATAAAATTGATACAAGTGGGATTGAAAAGAATAAAACCTTAGATGTTGCTAAACCCACTATATTGGATTTCAGGGAATTTAATTATGAAAGTTGCTGTTTAATTGATTGTATTTCCTTGTTGCAATCTGTGCTAAATTCTCCTCATGCTTATAGTCAAAATAAAGCGTTTACTAAACATATCGTTGATGCCTTGATGCAATCTTATGAAGAAAAACTTGAGTTGGAAGTCTCTATCCCTAGGAAACTTTATGATGAGTGGGAACCAACTATTAAAATTAATATTAAGGATCATGAATTTTATGCTTTATGTGACTTGGGTGCTAGTGTTTCCACTATTCCAAAAACTTTGTGTGATTTGCTAGATTTCCGTGATTTTGATGATTGCTCTCTAAACTTGCACCTTGCGGATTCCACTATTAAGAAACCTATGGGAAGAATTAATGATGTTCTTATTGT
Organism: Aegilops umbellulata; assembly: GCA_032464435.1. NCBI lineage: Eukaryota > Viridiplantae > Streptophyta > Magnoliopsida > Poales > Poaceae > Aegilops > Aegilops umbellulata. The sequence goes on from CP136054.1 coordinate 383,697,441, forward strand.
TGCAAATATGAATTATGTGCCCATAGATTTTATCGTTCTTGATATAGATTGCAATCCTTCTTGTCCTATTATTCTTGGTAGACCTTTCCTTAGAACGATTGGTGCGATTATGGATATGAAGGAAGGGAATATTAGATTCCAATTTCCATTAAAGAAAGGCATGGAACACTTCCCTAGAAAGAAAATAAAACTACCATATGAATCTATCATGAGAGCCACTTATGGATTGCCTACCAAAGATGGCAATACCTAGATATGTCCTTGCTTTTATGCCTAGCTAGGGGCGTTAAACGATAGTGCTTGTTGGGAGGCAACCCAATTTTATTTTAGTTTTATTTTTCTGTTTAGGAATAAATAATTCATCAACCTTCAGTTTAGATGTGGTTTTATCTTTTAATTACTGTTTGTGACAAGTTAAACCTATAGGATCTTCTTGGATGATAGTTATTTGATCTTGCTGTAATTTCCAGAAACTTTCTGTTCACGAAAACAATTGTTAAAAAATCACCAGAACGTGATAATATACTGATTCCAATTGCTTCTGATCAATAAACAAATTGCCTAGGTCGTCCTATTTTTTCTGATTTTTTGGAATTTCAGAAGTTTGCGTTAGTTACAGATTACTACAAACTATTCTATTTTTGACAGATTCTGTTTTTCGTGTGTTGTTTGCTTATTTTGATGAATCTATGGCTAGTAAAATAGTTTATAATCCATAGAGAAGTTGGAATACAGTAGGTTTAACACCAATATAAATAAAGAATGAGTTCATTACAGTACGTTGAAGTGGTCTTTTGTTTTCTTTCGCTAACGGAGCTCACGAGATTTCTGTTGAGTTTTGTGTTGTGAAGTTTTCAAGTTTTGGGTGAAATCTTGTGATGAATTATGGAATAAGGAGTGGCAAGAGCCTAAGCTTGGGGATTCCCATGGCACCCCCCAATATAATCTAAGGACACCAAAAAGTCAAAGCTTGGGGATGCCCCCGGAAGGCATCCCCTCTTTCGTCTACTTCCATCAGTAATTTTACATGGAGCTATATTTTTATTCACCACATGATATGTGTTTTGCTTGGAGCGTCTTATATGATTTGAGTCTTTGATTTTTAGTTTACCACAATCATCCTTGATGTACACACCTTTTGAGAGAGCCATACATGAATTGGAATTTGTTAGAATACTGTCGGGGATATACCCCGCGGTGTAAACCGGCCGGAAGTTAACCCGGTCGGACTTGGCGATATTCGTCTGGTGACCCGCCCAGACCTGGCGGTTTACCAGCAACCCGTCGGGACGTTATAACTCACTGGTAACCCGACGGACGGGTCAGAGGAGCGACAAGACCCGGTGGCCCGTCTGGCGGTTCATGAAGGCCGGTTCAACTATTGTGGGCCGGTTTAAGAGGAAAGTAATATTTGTCTTATAAAGAGTTAAAGACCTGGACTTGGATCCGGTTTGTATTAGAGATAGACTAGTCCTAATCCTAATAGGACTCCACATGTAAACCGCCCCTTCAACATATATAAGGAGGGGCAGGGCTCCCCAAAGAGGGACAAGTTAGAAGCTACAAGCTACAAGCAATCAATAATCTCTAGGGCTAGACACAAGAGCCGGTTTACGGCGTCTCCCTCGGGATGATAATGAGACCTAGCCTCAAACAGCTGTTGGGGAACGTAGTAATTTCAAAAAAATTCCTACGCACACGCAAGATCATGGTGATGCATAGCAACGAGAGGGGAGAGTGTTGTCTACGTACCCTCGTAGACCGAAGCGGAAGCGTTGACACAACGTAAAGGAAGTAGTCGTACGTTCTCCTCGCGATCCAACCAATCACAGCACCGTTACTCCGGTACCTCCGAGTTCTTGGCACACGTTCAACTCGATGACGATCCCCGGGCTCCGATCCAGCAAAGCGTCGAGGAAGAGTTCCGTCAGCACGACGGCGTGGTGACGATCTTGATGTGTTACCGGCGCAGGGCTTCGCCTAAGCACTGCAACGATATGACCGAGGTGGAATTTGGTGGAAGGGGGCACCGCACACGGCTAAGGAACGATCCGTAGATCAACTTGTGTGTCTTTGGGGTGCCCCCTGCCCCCGTATATAAAGGAGCCAAGGGGGAGGGGCTGGCCGGCCAAGCTAGGCGCGCCAGGAGAGTCCTACTCCCTCTGGGAGTAGGATTCCCCCCCCCCCCCCAATCCTAGTTGGACTAGGATTCTCCAAGGGGGAGAGAGAGAGAGGGGGGGCGCCCACCTCTCCTAGTCCTAATAGGACTAGGGGAAGGGGGGAGGCGCGCAGCCCATGAGGGCATCCCTCTCACCTCTCCTCCAAGGCCCATGTTGGCCCATTATGCTCCCGGGGGGTTCCGGTAACCCTCCCGGTATTCCGGTAAAGTCCTGATTTCACCTGTAATGCATCCGATGTCCAAACATAGGCTTCCAATATATCATTCTTTACGTCTCGACCATTTCGAGACTCCTCGTCATGTCCGTGATCACATCCGGGACTCCGAACTCCTTCGGTACATCAAAATGCATAAACTCATAATAACTGTCATCGTAACGTTAAGCGTGCGGACCCTACGGTTCGAGAACAATGTAGACATGACCGAGACACGTTTCCGGTCAATAACCAATAGCGGGACCTGGATGCCCATATTGGCTCCTACATATTCTACGAAGATCTTTATCGGTCAGACCACATAACAACATATGTTGTTCCCTTTGTCATCGGTATGTTACTTGCCCGAGATTCGATCGTCGGTATCCAATACCTAGTTCAATCTCGTTACCGGCAAGTCTCTTTACTCGTTCCGTAATACATCATCTCGCAACTAACTCATTGGTTGCAATGCTTGCAAGGCTTTATGTGATGTGCATTACCAAGAAGGCCCTGAGATACCTCTCCGACAATCGGAGTGACAAATCCTAATCTCGAAATACGCCAACCCAATATGTACCTTCAGAGACACCTGTAGAGCACCTTTATAATCACCCAGTTACGTTGTGACGTTTGGTAGCACACAAAGTGTTCCTACGGTAAATGGGAGTTGCATAATCTCATAGTTAAAGGAACATGTATAAGTCATGGATAAAAGCAATAGCAACATACTAAACGATCGGGAGCTATGCTAATGGAATGGGTCATGTCAATCAGATCATTCAACTAATGATGTGATCTCGTTAATCAAATAACAACTCTTTGTTCATGGCTAGGAAACATAACCATCTTTGATTAATGAGCTAGTCAAGTAGAGGCATACTAGTGACACTCTGTTTGTCTATGTATTCACACATGTATTATGTTTCCAGTTAATACAATTCTAGCATGAATAATAAACATTTATCATGATATAAGGAAATAAATAATAACTTTATTATTGCCTCTAGGGCATATTTCCTTCAGTCTCCCACTTGCACTAGAGTCAATAATCTAGATTACAAAGTAATGATTCTAACACCCATGGAGTTTTGGTGCTGATCATGTTTTGCTCGTGGAAGAGGCTTAGTCAACGGGTCTGCAACATTCAGATCCGTATGTATCTTGCATATCTCTATGTCTCCCACCTGGACCAAATCCCGGATGGAGTTGAAGCGTCTTTTGATGTGTTTGGTTCTTTTGTGAAATCTGGATTCCTTTGCCAAGGCAATTGCACCAGTATTGTCACAAAAGATTTTCATTGGACCCGATACGCTAGGTACAACACCTAGATCGGATATGAACTCCTTCATCCAGACTCCTTCATTAGCTGCTTCCGAAGCGGCTATGTACTCAGCTTCACATGTAGATCACGCCACGACGCTTTGTTTAGAACTGCACCAACTGACAGCTCCACCGTTTAATGTAAATAAGTATCCGGTTTGCGATTTGGAATCGTCCGGATCAGTGTCAAAGCTTGCATCGACGTAACCGTTTACGACGAGCTCTTTGTCACCTCCATAAATGAGAAACATATCCTTAGTCCTTCTCAAGTACTTAAGGATGTTCTTGACCGCTGTCTAGTGATCCACTCCTGGATTACTTTGGTACCTGCCTGCTAAACTTACAGCAAGGCACACATCAGGTCTGGTACACAGCATTGCATACATGATAGAGCCTATGGCTGAAGCATAGGGAACATTTTTCATTTTCTCTCTATCTTCTGCAGTGGTCGGGCATTGAGTCTTACTCAACTTCACACCTTGTGCCACAGGCAAGAACCCTTTCTTTGCCTGATCCATTTTGAACTTTTTCAAAACTTTGTCAAGGTATGTGCTTTGTGAAAGTCCTATTAAGCGTCTTGATCTATCTCTATAGATCTTAATGCCCAATATGTAAGCAGCTTCACCGAGGTCTTTCATTGAAAAACTCTTATTCAAGTATCCCTTTATGCTATCCAGAAATTCTATATTATTTCCGATCAGTAATATGTCATCCACATATAATATCAGAAATGCTACAGAGCTCCCACTCACTTTCTTGTAAATACAGGCTTCTCCAAAAGTCTGTATAAAACCAAATGCTTTGATCACACTATCAAAGCGTTTATTCCAACTCCGAGAGGCTTGCACCAGTCCATAAATGGATCGCTGGAGCTTGCACACTTTGTTAGCTCCCTTCGGATCGACAAAACCTTCTGGTTGCATCATATACAACACTTCTTCCAGAAATCCATTCAGGAATGCAGTTTTGACATCCATTTGCCAAATTTCATAATCATAAAATGCGGCAACTGCTAACATGATTCGGACAGACTTAAGCATCGCTACGGGTGAGAAAGTCTCATCGTAGTCAATCCCTTGAACTTGTCGAAAACCTTTTGCAACAAGTCGAGCTTTATAGACAGTAACATTACCATCAGCGTCAGTCTTCTTAAAAATCCATTTATTCTCAATTGCTTGTCGATCATCGGGCAAGTCAACCAAAGTCCACACTTTGTTTTCATACATGGATCCCATCTCAGATTTCATGGCCTCAAGCCACTTTGCGGAATCTGGGCTCACCATCGCTTCTTCATAGTTCGTAGGTTCATCATGGTCTAGTAACATGACTTCCAAAATAGGATTACCGTACCACTCTGGTGCGGATCTTACTCTGGTTGATCTACGAAGTTCAGTAGAAACTTGATCTGAAGTTTCATGATCATTATCATTAGCTTCCTCCCTATTTGATGTAGGTGTCACAGAAACAGATTTCTGTGATGTGCTACTTCTCAATAAGGGAGTAGATACTGTTATCTCATCAAGTTCTACTTTCCTCCCACTCACTTCTTTCGAGAGAAACTCCTTCTCTAGAAAGTTTCCGACTTTAGCAACAAAAATTTTGCCTTCGGATCTGTGATAGAAGGTATACCCAATAGTCTCCTTTGGGTATCCTATGAAGACACATTTTTCCGATTTGGGTTCGAGCTTATCAGGTTGAAGCTTTTTCACATAAGCATCGCAGCCCCAAACTTTAAGAAACGACAACTTTGGTTTCTTGCCAAACCACGTTCATAAGGCGTCGTCTCAACGGATTTTGATGGTGCCCTATTTAACGTGAATGCGGCCGTCTCTAGAGCATAACCCCAAAAAGATAGCGGTAAATCGGTAAGAGACATCATAGATCGCACCATACCCAGTAAAGTACGATTACGACGTTCGGACACACCATTACGTTGTGGTGTTCCGGGTGGCGTGAGTTGCGAAACTATTCCGCATTGTTTCAAATGTAGACCAAACTCGTAACTCAAATATTCTCCTCCACGATCAGATCGTAGAAACTTTATTTTCTTGTTACGATGATTTTCCACTTCACTCTGAAATTCTTTGAATTTTTCAAATGTTTCAGACTTGTGTTTCATTAAGTAGATATACCCATATCTGCTTAAATCATCAGTGAAGGTGAGAAAATAACGATATCCGCCACGAGCCTCAACATTCATTGGACCACATACATCAGTATGTATGATTTCCAATAAATCTGTTGCTCTCTCCACAGTACCGGAGAACGGTGTTTTAGTCATCTTGCCCATAAGGCACGGTTCGCAAGTGCCAAGTGATTCATAATCAAGTGACTCCAAAAGTCCATCAGTATGGAGTTTCTTCATGCGTTTTACACCGATATGACCTAAACGGCAGTGCCACAAATAAGTTGCACTATCATTATCAACTCTGCATTTTTTGGCTTCAACATTATGAATATGTGTATTACTACTATCGAGATTAAGTAAGAACAAACCATTCTTTAATGGCGCATGACCATAAAAGATATTACTCATATAAATAGAACAACCATTATTCTCTGATTTAAATGAATAACCGTCTCGCATCAAACAAGATCCAGATATAATGTTCATGCTCAACGCTGGTACTAAATAACAATTATTTAGATCTAATATTAATCCCGAAGGTAGATGTAGAGGTAGCGTGCCGACCGCGATCACATCGACTTTGGAACCATTTCCCACACGCATCGTCACCTCGTCCTTAGCCAATCTTCGCTTAATCCGTAGCCCCTGTTTTGACTTGCAAATATTAGCAACAGAACCAGTATCAAATACCCAGGTGCTACTGCGAGAATTAGTAAGGTACACATCAATAACATGTATATCATATATACCTTTGTTAACCTTGCCATCCTTCTTATCCGCCAAATACTTGGGGCAGTTCCGCTTCCAGTGACCAGTCTGCTTGCAATAGAAGCACTCAGTTTCAGGCTTAGGTCCAGACTTGGGTTTCTTCTCTTGAGTAGCAACTTGCTTGCTGTTCTTTTTGAAGTTCCCCTTTTTCTTCCTTTTGCCCTTTTTCTTGAAACTAGTGGTTTTGTTAACCATCAACACTTGATGCTCCTTTTTGATTTCTACCTCCGCGGCTTTTAGCATCGAGAAGAGCTCGGGCATAGTTTTGGTCATCCCTTGCATATTATAGTTCATCACGAAGCTCTTGTAGCTTGGTGGTAGTGATTGGAGAATTCTGTCAATGACGCAATCATCCGGAAGATTAACTCCCAGTTGAATCAAGTGATTGTTATACCCAGACATTCTGAGTATATGCTCACTGACAGAACCGTTCTCCTCCATTTTACAGCTATAGAACTTATTGGAGACTTCATATCTCTCAATCCGGGCATTTGCTTGAAATATTAACTTCAACTCCTGGAACATCTCATATGCTCCATGGTGTTCAAAACGTCGTTGAAGTCCCGGTTCTAAGCCGTAAAGCATGGCACACTGAACTATAGAGTAGTCATCAGCTTTGCTTTGCCAGACGTTCACAACATCTGGCGTAGCTCTTGCACCAGGCCTGGCACCCAGCGGTGCTTCCAGGACGTAATTCTTCTGTGCAGCAATGAGGATAATCCTCAAGTTACGGACCCAGTCCGTGTAATTGCTACCATCATCTTTCAACTTTGCTTTCTCAAGGAACGCATTAAAATTCAACGGAACAACAGCACGAGCCATCTATCTACACAACATAGACAAGCAAGATACTATCAGGTACTAAGTTCATGATAAATTTAAGTTCAATTAATCATATTACTTAAGAACTCCCACTTAGATAGACATCCCTCTAATCCTCTAAGTGATCACGTGATCCAAATCAACTAAACCATGTCCGATCATCACGTGAGATGGAGTAGTTTCAATGGTGAACATCACTATGTTGATCATATCTACTATATGATTCACGCTCGACCTTTAGGTCTCCGTGTTCCGAGGCCATATCTGTTATATGCTAGACTCGTCAAGTTAAACCTGAGTATTCCGCGTGTACAACTGTTTTGCACCCGTTGTATTTGAACGTAGAGCCTATCACACCCGATCATCACGTGGTGTCTCAGCACGAAGAACTTTCGCAATGGTGCATACTCAGGGAGAACACTTCTTGATAATTTAGTGAGAGATCATCTTATAATGCTACCGTCAATCAAAGCAAGATAAGATGCATAAAAGGATAAACATCACATGCAATCAATATAAGTGATATGATATGGCCATCATCATCTTGTGCTTGTGATCTCCATCTTCGAAGCACCGTCATGATCACCATCATCACCGGCGCGACACCTTGATCTTCATCGCAGCATCGTTGTCGTCTCGCCAATCTTATGCTTCTACGACTATCACTACCGCTTAGTAATAAAGTAAAGCATTACATCGCAATTGCATTGCATACAATAAAGCGACAACCATATGGCTCCTGCCAGTTGCCGATAACTCGGTTACAAAACATGATCATCTCATACAATAAAATTTAGCATCACGTCTTGACCATATCACATCACAACATGCCCTGCAAAAACAAGTTAGACGTCCTCTACTTTGTTGTTGCAAGTTTTACGTGGCTGCTACGGGCTTTAAGCAAGAACTCATCTTACCTACGCATCAAAACCACAACGATAGTTTGTCAAATAGACTCCGTTTTAACCTTCTCAAGGACCGGGCGTAGCCACAGTCGGTTCAACTAAAGTTGGAGAGATAGTCTTCCGCAAGCCATCTATGTGCAAAGCACGTCGAGGGAACCGGTCTCGCGTAAGCGTACGCGTAAGGTTGGTCTGGATCATCTCGTCCAACAATACCGTTGAACCAAAGTATGACATGCTGGTAGGCAGTATGACTTGTATCGTCCACAACTCACTTGTGTTCTACTCGTGCAAATAACATCAAACCATAAAACCTATGCTCTGATACCACTGTTGGGGAACGCAGTAATTTCAAAAAATTTCCTACGCACACGCAAGATCATGGTGATGCATAGCAACGAGAGGAGAGAGTGTTGTCTACATACCCTCGTAGACCGAAGCGGAAGCGTTGACACAACGTAGAGGAAGTAGTCGTACGTTCTCCTCGCGATCCAACCGATCACAGCACCGTTACTCCGGTACCTCCGAGTTCTTGGCACACGTTCAGCTCGATGACGATCCCCGGGCTCCGATCCAGCAAAGCGTCGAGGAAGAGTTCCGTCAGCACGACGGCGTGGTGACGATCTTGATGTGTTACCGGCGCAGGGCTTCGCCTAAGCACTGCAACGATATGACCGAGGTGGAATTTGGTGGAAGGGGGCACCGCACACGGCTAAGGAACGATCCGTAGATCAACTTGTGTGTCTTTGGGGTGCCCCCTGCCCCCGTATATAAAGGAGCCAAGGGGGAGGGGCTGGCTGGCCAAGCTAGGCGCGCCAGGAGAGTCCTACTCCCTCTGGGAGTAGGATTCCCCCCCCCCAATCCTAGTTGGACTAGGATTCTCCAAGGGGGAGAGAGAGAGAGGGGGGGCGCCCACCTCTCCTAGTCCTAATAGGACTAGGGGAAGGGGGGGAGGCGCGCAGCCCATGAGGGCATCCCTCTCACCTCTCCTCCAAGGCCCATGTTGGCCCATTATGCTCCCGGGGGGTTCCGGTAACCCTCCCGGTATTCCGGTAAAGTCCTGATTTCACCTGTAATGCATCCGATGTCCAAACATAGGCTTCCAATATATCATTCTTTACGTCTCGACCATTTCGAGACTCCTCGTCATGTCCGTGATCACATCCGGGACTCCGAACTCCTTCGGTACATCAAAATGCATAAACTCATAATAACTGTCATCGTAACGTTAAGCGTGCGGACCCTACGGTTCGAGAACAATGTAGACATGACCGAGACACGTTTCCGGTCAATAACCAATAGCGGGACCTGGATGCCCATATTGGCTCCTACATATTCTACGAAGATCTTTATCGGTCAGACCGCATAACAACATACGTTGTTCCCTTTGTCATCGGTATGTTACTTGCCCGAGATTCGATCGTCGGTATCCAATACCTAGTTCAATCTCGTTACCGGCAAGTCTCTTTACTCGTTCCGTAATACATCATCTCGCAACTAACTCATTGGTTGCAATGCTTGCAAGGCTTTATGTGATGTGCATTACCGAGAAGGCCCTGAGATACCTCTCCGACAATCGGAGTGACAAATCCTAATCTCGAAATACGCCAACCCAATATGTACCTTCGGAGACACCTGTAGAGCACCTTTATAATCACCCAGTTACGTTGTGACGTTTGGTAGCACACAAAGTGTTCCTACGGTAAATGGGAGTTGCATAATCTCATAGTTAAAGGAACATGTATAAGTCATGGATAAAAGCAATAGCAACATACTAAACGATCGGGAGCTATGCTAATGGAATGGGTCATGTCAATCAGATCATTCAACTAATGATGTGATCTCGTTAATCAAATAACAACTCTTTGTTCATGGCTAGGAAACATAACCATCTTTGATTAATGAGCTAGTCAAGTAGAGGCATACTAGTGACACTCTGTTTGTCTGTGTATTCACACATGTATTATGTTTCCAGTTAATACAATTCTAGCATGAATAAAACATTTATCATGATATAAGGAAATAAATAATAACTTTATTATTGCCTCTAGGGCATATTTCCTTCAACAGCATGTAGGGTTTTTACCGGATGATGTTTCCCGGGGCCCAAAGCTGTCTAAACCCTTGTCTTGCGTGTTGATCCGCCCTGCGTCTCTCGTCCCACTCAACCCCTCTCAAGCTACCACATGGATGCGTTGGCCTCGTGACTAAGTCCTGACACTAAGGACATCTGCTGTGACAAATCCACGACAGTTGGCGCCCACCGTGGGGCCTGCGCACGGTGGTGATGAGTTCTTGAAGGGATTTCATCTAGGGATCAACGGGCTCACGATTTTGTTAGTCGAGGAAGATCTGGCAGGTTTATTGCTTGGTGGTCGAGAACATGACTACCTTTGGAGCTGGCAGTACAAGGCTTGAGATCAAAAGAAGCTAGGGTTCCGTGCGGGTTGCCGCACACGGCCTGTTTGTCCGCCCGATTGAAGAGGGATGATTTCCGTCAAAACAGCCAGTATTACGATCCGGCGAGACCGAGACCGACTCTGTTATTTAATTGCCGTTTTATTACGAGAGCTGGTGCGCGTGAAATTTGGATCTACAGCAGTCGATGTAGGTGGATTCGCTTCAAAACTCGAGGCTGCTGCCGTGCTGCTGTTACCACGCGCTACATCCAAAACATCAAATCAGAACCAGTACTAAGCACTAGTGGCCGGTTTAGTACTTACATGGAGGCAATGGAAAATTTTTGATACACCAGTTAATTGGGAACAAACCTCCACAGTTTGGAGGAAGACACGGACAGTCAAACAACAATCAGGACGTGGGCACGGACGGATGATTAGACTCGGATTCTGCACTAAAGTTACACATAGAAGGAAACAGCGGCAACCTGATGTGGATCGATCAAATCAACTCTGCTATCGCTGCTTGTGCAGCACCTGGCTTCCTGTCAACCCATCAGCTCTTCAAGTTGCGAGTGGTCTACCTCTAAACCGCCATTGCCGGTTCATAAAAAGGAAAACCCAGATTCCAAGGCCATGAAATTGAGCATGCATGCGCTTTCACAGCTACATATCAAGACAAAAGAGAAAAAAAAGGGGGGTACCAATAACCCGGGCGTAAGATATCTAATTAGTACGATCCGGGCGAGGGTTGTTGGGCCGTTTGGCCAATCTGCTTCATCGACCCGCCTCCGAGGCCTCGAGCAGCCTCCGCCTTCACTGGTCGCATCAAATCAGATAGAGGATTATCAGTATTCACGTACAGATCATCTGTCGTTCAGAAACATCAGGTGATATCCATCTAAATTTCTCTTATTAATACTTATTGTTTTTGTCAAAAGAACAATTACTTTGCACTGTAAATATTTTTATGCAGGATAATTACTTATGACAAAGGTATTGTTATACCGCGGACATGGAGCGCGTGCCAGTATAGTTTTGCAGTGGCGTTCTTTTGGGCCATGCTGCTCGACAGATACACATGCAAATCGCCGCCCCCGCTGTTCGGTTTACATCCGTCCAACGCATGCGGATGATTCATTGTCCGCGCCGGTTTACAAACATCACGGCCAACTCACCCGTCCGCACCGGTTTACCACAATGAGGATGGTTCACCCGTGGTTAATTTCAGCTTCATACAGTTATCATCAACTTCATGGCGGGTTATTTCCGGCCTAAACACATCAGGTGATATCCATCTAAGTTATATTTTATTAGCACATATCAAAGAGCAGTTTATCTTTTGCCTTGGTCTGCAATACTGTTTATGCAGGACAATTGTTCATTACAAATGAGGCGCTATGTTACGGGCACGGAGCACGCGCTAGCAATATTCTGCATCGGCGTTTCGTCCGTGTCATACCACCCGATGAATGAGCATGCGCAAGTCGCCGTCCCTGTGGTCCGGTTTACATCAGCTTACCGGGACCGCGCCCGCAATTAGCCCGTCCGTGCGGTTTACCGCACTTGCGATTGACTCGCCCGTCTGTGCCGGCTTACAGCGTCGTAACCGACTCTCGCGATCGCACCGGTTTACAACACCGTGGCCGTCTCCCGCGACCGCGCTGGTTTGCGGTGCGGAGGACTACTTGCTCCGCACCGGTTTACAATGCCGCGACCGGTTCATCTGTCTGTTCGCATGGCTGACTTGCCATGATTGATTTCAGTTTCACTGTGGTGATCGTCAACTCCGCGGTGGATATTTTCCGGCTAACATATCAGGACAAATTGTCTGTTGCAAAAAGGGGATTATTATATCACTGAGCTATTGGATAACCCGTGCCGGTTTATATCGCGATCCAGATTGCGTCAACTCGTCAGGACCATGCGAATTACCCAATAGCGCATGCACAGGCTGCCATCCCCCGCAGTCCGGTCTACATCAACATACCGGGCCGCACCTGTCTGCGCGAGCCATTTATTGAGTATGAACAAGTCACAGCTTGGGTAGCCCGGTTTTCTTTCAAATTGGAGGCAAATTATCATCAACCGCCGTCTGCACTGGATGGATCAATGGGCAGGCGCACAAGTCACCGCCGCTACAGTTTGGTTAACTTCAAATCACCAGTTGGAAGGAACCATTGGCCGAGTTGCTGACACGGTTCATACGGGATCATTTACAACCCTCCGCAGTCACCTCAACCTTCTGTGTATTCACATCGTGTTATCAACACCAATGATATACAAGTTATACCGGTTTATATCACGGTCAAATATGGAGAATCTCAAGCCAACTCCTCGAGTCACCTTGAGACTTGGGGGCTACGATGATATGACGCAGCAAGTCTTGCCAGTTTCAGCCGGTTTAAGAACCCGAGGACGATGGAGGGAAAGATAACCCGATCCCGGAGGCTACCGTTACGTTGATGAAAATTTAAAGGCCGTCAGAAAATTTCCGGCTTAGAAAGTATATGACAGTTACAAAATCCCGACTCAATGAAGAAGTTTCGGATCATCGGAAAGGATTCCGGTTTGAAACCTGGCTGAAGGGAAGTCAGTATCACTGAAGCTCTCAAATATCCGGTTTACAATCCGGTTCAAGAGAAATCTATTCTCCCACAAAGTTCTGAAGCGCTCAGATCCGGTTTAACAATGTCCGGTTCAAAAAGGAATTAACTTCTCGCAAGTTCGAGTTTAAAGGCCGTCAGAAAATTTCCGGCTGAAAATGAAGATTCCGGTTTAAAATCCGGTTCAAAGGGAAGATGTCTCCCACAGCTTTGAAGCTTTCAATATCCGGTTCAAGATCCCGGTTCAAGAAGAATTTACCTCTTGCAAAAAAGTTAAAAATTACCGAAGAGGACCTGCTGCCATGATGCGCGGTTCAAACATGGGTATCCGGCCTTATTGGCTTGACATATTATTTATCACATGGGGGCTCCCGCTTTGTAAAGCGGGGTATCTATTCCTTATATCATGCGTGGTTACATGGAGTGGATTCGCTTTAGGGAAACCTCCGGTTTACCCCTTGAGGTCGCTTCACAGAAGAGCAACAAAGTCAGTTGGGGACCTAGTCGACTTGAACCGTAGCTACACCTCCTGGGAGCTTGGTCATGTCTTGACGACGGTAATGCCTTCTGGCTGGCACATTTGCCACTAAGTCAGTTGGGGACCTAATCGACTTGAACCGTAGTTACACCTTATGGGAGCTCGGTCATGTCTTGATGATGGTAATGCCTTCTGATCGGCTTTTAAACAGCCAATAAGTCATTTGGGGGCTTGGTCGTGTCCGAACCAATGCAATGCCACTTGATCGGCCCTAGGCCACTGAGTCACTTGGGGGCTTGGTCGAATCTGAACCAATGCAATGCCACTTGGCCGGCGTAACGCCACGCGTCATTTTGGGGTCCTGGCTGACTGGCACCATTACTACGCCTTCGGGGGGCTTGGTTGCGTCTGACCATGGTAATTCCATCTGACCAAGCTCAGTAGAGCTCTTCTTTTGCAAAAAATTGTTGCCATTGCTTTTGCTTTAATAGCCTTTCTTGAGAAGTTGCTATTTTATTTGCGTTTTTTAAACCGACAGTATGTTGTACCGGTTCAAACAACTAAATTGGCGAAACACAGTCCATTTTTAGACCGGAGATTATCTGCCCGGTTTAATTTTCTGTTACCATCCTATTATGGAGTAAACCAGTGTTTATCAACCCGGCTCGGCTTTCAACTACAAGTTGTGAGTGCATGATCAAATTATAATCCGGAGATTATCAGCCCGGTCTGGTTTGACTACAAGTCACCAGTATATATATGGTTAATCCGGTGTTTATCACAACCCGGTACGGTTTTATCATAAATCGGCGCAATATGGAAGGAGTTATCATTATTCAAGATTGGGGTTATCACTCTTACTACAAAAAGTTGGTAAACCAACGATGTGATTCAATGTCACAGGTATGATATATTTCATATTTTTAAGTGCAGCCCTGGTTATAAACCCAGGTTATATGTTGAGCATTATGACCCGTCCGGCGGTAAACCGCCAGGACACTTTAAACTTGTTGTATGCAGAAACAGGTTGAATAAAGCATGATTATAAATTATCCGGTGTTTGTTAAACCGGCCTGGCTTTAAGACAATAAGTCGCCAGTATATATTTGGATTGCGCCATTGGAATCATGCGCTTATAAATTATTGGATTATATTATTCAAATAGCCAAACTTGGCCGAATTTTCATTATGATATTGGAGGAATAAAGGTTTTCATACGAGATTATATTATCTTGAATGGCCAACATGGCTGGATTTTTATTACGGTTATTAATATTATGATTAAGGTTTTTAAAGTCGCTTTAGCGCAATGGTTATCATTTTATACTAGGTCATTTTTGCTCATCTTATTGAAGACCCAACTCATCACATTGTAATGAGCTGGCCCTTGGGGGCTACCAATTGCTCCTGTCAACTATTCAAGGTACAAAGCTTTTTATCTATTATATTGAAGGGTCTACTGCTCAGTTGGTAAAGCACAAGGCTCTTAACCTTGTGGACGTGGATTCAAGCCCCATGATGAGGGGTTACATCATATGATGTTATTTTCATAGAAGTATATATCAAAGTCCCAGCTCAATATTATCTTACTGAGCCGGCCCTTGGGGGCTACACATTGCTGTTCAAAGTTTACAAGATTATACTTACAAAGTCCCTGCTGATAATTACATAATGACCCGGGCCTTGGGGGCTACATTGGTTGAAATTTTATGGGCATCAATCAATTACAAGTCCCAGGTTGCTGCAAGCATGACAACCCGGCACTTGGGGGCTACAGGTATTATATTATTATCAAAGAAAGATTTTCAAATTCTCTGTTGAGCAAGTTAGATTGACCCGGCGTCACCAATCATTATGACCCTGTGGCTGCAACCCGGTGTCATTAATAATCATAAACCGATGTTGGCAACAATCATGAACCGGTGCCTGCAACAATCATAATCCGGGGTCATCAGTTTTTATAACCTGGCCGTTTGGTAATGTTAAACCGGCAAGTTTTCAAGACCAATATTTCTTAAACCGACGCTTTGGAAGCCGACTCAAGTAGATTATTTCTTCACAATATTTTTCTGTGAGAAACCAATGTCAGCAATTTGAGTATGACGCTGGCTTAGTGATCTGGATTTTCTAGAAGGAGGAAATGACAAGGACTTAAGGATGATCAGGTGTCGGTTTACAAGAATTCTTAACCCGGAGTATAACCTGTCAAATTTGTTCTTATGTTTATTTGCAGCATAAGTTTACCATGGATAAATCCAAGCTAAACTTGGGGGATAATGTCGGGGATATACCCCGCGGTGTAAACCGGCCGGAAGTTAACCCGGTCGGACTTGGCGATATTCGTCTGGTGACCCGCCCAGACCTGGCGGTTTACCAACAACCCGTCGGGACGTTATAACTCACTGGTAACCCGACGGACGGGTCAGAGGAGCGACAAGACCCGGTGGCCCGTCTGGCGGTTCATGAAGGCCGGTTCAACTATTGTGGGCCGGTTTAAGAGGAAAGGAATATTTGTCTTATAAAGAGTTAAAGACCTGGACTTGGATCCGATTTGTATTAGAGATAGACTAGTCCTAATCCTAATAGGACTCCACATGTAAACCGCCCCTTCAACATATATAAGGAGGGGCAGGGCTCCCCAAAGAGGGACAAGTTAGAAGCTACAAGCTACAAGCAATCAATAATCTCTAGGGCTAGACACAAGAGCTGGTTTACGGCGTCTCCCTCGGGATGATAATGAGACCTAGCCTCAAACAGCATGTAGGGTTTTTACCGGATGATGTTTCCCGGGGCCCGAAGCTGTCTAAACCCTTGTCTTGCGTGTTGATCCGCCCTGCGTCTCTCGTCCCACTCAACCCCTCTCAAGCTACCACATGGATGCGTTGGCCTCGCGACTAAGTCCTGACACTAAGGACATCTGCTGTGACAAATCCACGACAAATACTCTATGTGCTTCACTTATATCTTTTGAGCTATATAGTTTTGCTCTAGTGCTTCACTTATATCTTTTAGAGCACGGTGGTGGATTTGTTTTAAAAGAAAATATTGGTCTCTCATGCTTCACTTAGATCATTTTGAGAGTCTTAAATAGCATGGTAATTTGCTTAATAATAATAATATGCTTGGTATTCAAGATTTGTAAAACTTTCTTTTGAGTGCGTTGAATACTAAGAAAAGTTTGATGCTTGATAATTGTTTTGAGATATGAAGATGGTGATATTAGAGTCATGCTAGTTGAGTAGTTGTGAATTTGAGAAATACTTGTGTTAAAGTTTGTGATTCCCGTAGAATGCACGTATGGTGAACCGTTATGTGATGAAGTCGGAGCATGATTTATTTATTGATTATCTTCCTTATGAGTGGTGGTCGGGGACGAGCGATGGTATTTTCCTACCAATCTATCCCCCTAGGAGCATGCACGTAATACTTTGATTTGATAACTTCTAGATTTTTGCAATAAGTACATGAGTTCTTTATGACTAATGTTGAGTCCATGGATTATACACACCTTTCCCATCCTTCCACCATTGCTAGCCTCTCTAATACGCGCACTTTTCGCCGATATCATACACCCACCATATACCTTCCTCAAAACAGCCACCATATACCTACCTATCATGGCATTTCCATAGCCATTCCGAGATATATTGCCATGCAACTTTCCACCGTTCCGTTTATTATGACACACTCCATCATTGTCATATTGCTAGCATGATCATGTAGTTGACATTGTATTTGTGGCAAAGCCACCGTTCATAATTCTTTCATACATGTCACTCTTGATTCATTGCATATCCCGATACACCGCCGGAGGCATTCATATAGAGTCATATTTTGTTCCAAGTATCGAGTTGTAATTGTTGAGTTGTAAGAAAAATAAAAGTGTGATGATCATCATTTTTAGAGCATTGTCCCAAGTGAGTAAAGGATGATGGATACTATGATTCCCCCACAAGTCGGGATGAGACTCCGGACGAAAAATAAAAAATTAAGAAAAAAAGAGGCCATAAAAAAAGAGAAAATGCCCAAATAAAAAAGAAAAAAATGAGAGAAAAAGAGAGAAGGGACAATGTTACTATCCTTTTACCACACTTGTGCCTCAAAGTAGCACCATGATCTTCATGATAAAGAGTCTCTCATTTTGTCACTTTCATATACTAGTGGGAATTTTTCATTATAGAACTTGGCTTGTATATTCCAATGATGGGCTTCCTCAAATTGCCCTAGGTCTTCGTGAGCAAGCGAGTTGGATGCACACCCACTTAGTTTCTTTTGTTGAGCTTTCATATACTTATAGCTCTAGTGCATCCGTTGCATGGCAATCCCTACTCACTCACATTAATATCTATTGATGGGCATCTCCATAGCCCGTTGATATGCCTAGTTGATGTGAGACTATCTTCCCCTCTTTTTTTGTCTTCTCCACAACCACCATTCTATTCCACATATAGTGCTATATATATCCATGGCTCACGCTCATGTATTGCGTGAAGATTGAAAAAGTTTTGAAAATGTTAAAGTATGAAACAATTGCTTGGCTTGTCATCGGGGTTGTGCATGATTTAAATAATTTGTGTGGTGAAGATAGAGCATAGCCAGACTATATGATTTTGTAGGGATAACTTTCTTTGGCCATGTTGTTTTGAGAAGACATAATTGCTTTGTTAGTATGCTTGAAGTATTATTATTTTTATGTCAATATGAACTTTGTCTTGAATCTTTCGGATATGAAAATTCATACCATGATTAAGAAGATTTACATTGAAATTATGCCAAGTAGCACTCCGCATCAAAAATTCTCTTTTTATCATTTACCTACTTGAGGACGAGCAGGAATTAAGCTTGGGGATGCCTGATACGTCTCCAACGTATCTATAATTTTTTTTGCTCCATGCTATATTATCTATTGTTTTGGACTATATTGGGCTTTATTTTCCACTTTTATATTAATTTTGGGACTAACCTATTAACCGGAGGCCCAGCCCAGAATTGCTGTTTTTTTTGCCTATTTCAGTGTTTTAAAGAAACGGAATATCAAACGGAGTCCAAACGGAATGAAACCTTCGGGAACGTGATTTTCTCATCAGATATGATCCAGGAGACTTGGACCCTCCGTCAAGAAACCAGAGAGGCGGTCACGAGGGTGGAGGGCGCCCCCCTAGGGTGCGCCCCCTGCCTTGTGGGCCCCTCGAAGCTCCACCGACGTACTCCTTCCTCCTATATATACCTACGTACCCCCAAACGATCAGATATGGAGACAAAAACCTAATTCCACCGCCGCAACCTTCTGTACCCACGAGATCCCATCTTGGGGCCTGTTTCGGAGCTCCGCCGGAAGGGGAATCGATCACGGAGGGCTTCTACATCATCACCATAGCCCCTTCGATGAAGTGTGAGTAGTTTACTTCAGACCTTCGGGTCCATAGTTAGTAGCTAGATGGCTTCTTCTCTCTTTTTGAATATCAATACAATGTTCTCCCCCTCTCTTGTGGAGATCTGTTTGATGTAATCTTCTTTTTGCGGTGTGTTTGTTGAGACCGATGAATTGTGGGTTTATTATCAAGATTATCTATGAGCAATATTTGAATCTTCTCTGAATTCTTTTATGTATGATTGGTTATCTTTGCAAGTCTCTTCGAATTATCAGTTTGGTTTGGCCTACTAGATTGATCTTTCTTGCAATGGGAGAAGTGCTTAGCTTTGGGTTCAATCTTGCCGTGTCCTTTCCCAGTGACAGTAGGGGCAGCAAGGCACGTATTGTATTGTTTCCATCGAGGATAACAAGATGGGGTATTTATCATATTGCATGAATTTATTCCTCTACATCATGTCATCTTGCTTAAGGCGTTACTCTATTTTCTTGAACTTAATACTCTAGATGCATGCTGGATAGCGGTCGATGAGTGGAGTAATAGTAGTAGATGCAGGCAGGAGTCGGTCTACTTGTCTCGGATGTGATGCCTATATACATGATCATACTTAGATATTCTCATAACTATGCTCAATTCTGTCAATTGCTCAACAGTAATTTGTTCACCACCGTAGAAATACTTATGCTCTTGAGAGAAGCCACTAGTGAAACCTATGGCCCCCGGTCTATTCTCATCATATCAATCTTCCATCACTTTATTATTGCTTTGTTTTCTACTTTTCCTTTTATTTTACTTTGCATCTCTATATAAAAAATACCAAAAATATTATCTATCATCTCTATCAGATCTCACTCTCGTAAGTGACCGTGAAGGGATTGACAACCCCTAATCGCGTGGCCTCCTACTGGATTGATACCTTGGTTCTCAAAAACTGAGGGAAATACTTACGCTACTTTGCTGCATCATCCTCTCCTCTTCGGGGAAATCCAACGCAGTGCTCAAGAGGTAGCAGAGGGCCTTGTGGGCTTCAGCCTTGGCGTTTTGTGCACTTTCGAGCACCTTCGCAAGCTTGGACTCTCACGTCTTAGAGTCAAGCTCCAAGGACTTGTGTTTTTTGGCGAGAGCCTCGAGCTCTTGCTGCACCTAGCCTACCCGGGCCTCTTGCTTTTCTCGCTCAATGCGCTCCTTGGCCGCTTTGTCTTCGGCCTCAGACATCGCCTTCTTCAGGGTCGCCACTTCGGTCGTGGCCCCTAGAAAATTCATGATGATCCTATTATTTTACAACCAAATTTCTTTTTAATATATAGACAAGGTATTGCTTACCTTTGCTCTCCTCGAGCTGCCTCTTGGTAAGGCCGAGCTCTTCCTCAGACCGCTCAAGGTCCTGTTTCAGTGCAGCGACCTCCGCAGTACGTGCAGCAGCGGCCAGCAGTGAAGCCTGCATATGCACATAGACATATTCTGATTAGACTCCTGACTCACTATTTGATCCTCTATTCGGCCTTTCTTAGCGAACGCCAAACAGAGCATCAGGGGCTACTGTCTATGCGGTAATATTTTCCTATATTTTGATTGCTTACCCGAAAGCCTGTTAGGAGGCTGGCACAAGCTTCAGTTAGTCCGTTTTTGGCGGACTGAACCTTCTCGATCACTGCACTCATGATGGTGCGGTGCTCTTCGTCGATGGAAGCGCCGCGAAGCGCTTCCAGCAAGTTGTCCGGTGCCTCTGGATGGACAGAGGCCACCGGCACGGGTGGCTTGCCCCTCTTAACGGGGGTCGTGTGCCAGAGTCGGGAACCACCGGAGGTTCCGGCGCAGTGTTCGGCTCGGGCCCGAGCTGGGAGCCCATGGGAGTCTTGCTCCCTTTGCGCCCAGGGTTCGGAAGGTCGCCTCAAGGCGCCTCTAGGACTACCTCCCCTCGGCTCGGTGCCTTTTGAGACAACACCTCGACGTTGTCCGTAGGGCGAGGGGTGGAGGCGGTCGGAAGTGAATCGCTAATCATATCCGACGAGTCCAAAGAACCGTCCGACGAAGATACATCGATACGGGCTCGGGACGGACTGCATAATCATGTTCGGCGTAAGGAGAAGTAGTGCAATGGAAACATATCATGAATTACTATGGTATCTAGATACTTACGACTTCGTCAGGGGCTTGTCCCTGGGCAACCACTCGTCATCGCTGTAGGCGGTCGTGGAGCAGTCTGGAAGGAGGGTCTTTCTCTTCTTGGACCCTTCGGCCTCCCCGGTTGGGGCGTCCTTCCTTTTCTTGTCTCCCCCGGCTGGGGGGGGGGACTTTCCTCCTCCTCCTCATTTTCGTGGGAGGAATGCGCCTCGGAGTGTTCGGACGATGAGTCCGACACAACTGTGCGCCGGAGACCCTTTCGAGTCCCCGTGGCCTTCTTCGTCGGCACCTCGCAAGGTGCCGGGACCAGCATCTCCGTTAAGAGAGCATCTGCTGGATCCTCAGGCAGGGGGGCGGGGCAATTGATCTGCTCCGCTGTCTCTACCCAGTCGGCGTGGAGACTTAGATCCCGCACATGATTAAACTGGGGAAAATAAACACCCTATGAGATATAAAAAAACTTACCGAATTGGCATGGTGCCTTGCGCTAAGTCCGCGGTCCTCAGTAAGGGGAGGAGGCACCTCGGCGCCCTTGAACAACACCTTCTAGACATTCTTGTGCGCCGTGTCGAAGAGCTCGCGCAGCGTCTGGTGCTCGGCCCGGTCGAACTCCCACAAATTGAATGCCCGTCGTTGACACGGGAGGATCCGGCGGAAGAGCATGACCTGGACCACGTTGACAAGCTTGATTTTCTTGCTCATCATGTTCCTGATGCATTTCTGGAGTCCAGTCAGCTCCACCGATGAACCCCAGGACAGGCCCTTCTTTTTCCAGGAGGTGAGCCGTGTGGGGATTCCGGATCGGAATTCGGGGGCCGCCGCCCAGTTGGTGCCGCGCGGCTCGGGGATGTAGAACCACCCGGATTGCCACCCCTTTATGGTCGCCACATAGGAGCCTCCGAGCCAGGTGACATTAGGCATTTTGCCCACCATGGCGCCTCCGCACTCCGCTTGCTGGCCGACCACCACCTTCGGTTTAACATTGAAGGTCTTCAGCCATGGGCCGAAGTGGGGACTGATGCGGAGGAAGGCCTCGCACACGACGATAAATGCCGAGATGTTGAGGATGAAATTGGTGGCCAGATCGTGAAAATCCAGCCCGTAGTAGAACATGAGCCCGCGGACAAACGGGTGGAGAGGAAATCCCAGTCCACGGACAAAGTGGGTAAGGAAAACCACCCTCTCATGGGGTTCGGGCGTAGGGATGATCTGCCCCGCATCTGGCAGCCGATGTGCGATGTCCACGGCCAGATATCCGGCCTCCCGTAGCTTTGTGATGTTCTCCTCTGTAATGGAGAAGACCATCCACTTGCCTCCCGCTCCGGACATGCTTGGAGTGGTTTGAGGAGAAAGACGCGAACTTGGGCGTTGGAGCTCGAGTGCGCAAGAATGGATAAGCAAGGAGGAAGAAGGCGTGGGTAAAAAGGGTGAATCCTTGTCCCTTTATAAGGGCGGAAGAGGCGATGCGCCTCCCCACTTACCTGGTAAAATCGCTTATTCCCCAAGCGCCGTAATTGATGGCGCGGTTGGGTTACCCACACCCGTATTGATGAGAATCCCGTGATAAGGGGACTCGACCTCTGCTTCGACAAGACGTGCCAAGAAAACCGCCTCGTGATATGTACAGTGGCTGGTTGAGAAAAATGGTTCGAATAATGGTCGGGCCGTGGTATGATGTCATGCTGCCAAACGTGTCAGCAGATTAGATTTGTGGAAACGATATTCTCTCTACGGTGGTATGTGGAACTTGTTTTGCAGAGCCAAACACTATCCTTGTGTTCAAAATCTTCTATGGAGTATTCGGAGGAAGAACCCGCCTTGCAATGCCGAAGACAAATCTGCACGCCGGACTCATCGTCATTGAAGCCTGGTTCAGGGGCTACTGAGGGAGTCCTGGATTAGGGGGTCCTCGAACAGCCGGACTATGTACTTTGGCCGGACTGTTGGATTATGAAGAGACAAGATTGACGACTTCAACCCTTGTCCGGATGGGACTCTCCTTGGCGTGGAAGGCAAGCTTGGCAATACGGATATGTAGATCTCCTCCCTTGTAACCGACTCTATGTAACCCTAGCCCCCTCCGGTGTCTATATAAACCGAAGGGTTTAGTCCGTAGGACAACAACAATCATACCATAGGCTAGCTTTTAGGGTTTAGCCTCTACGATCTCGTGGTAGATCAACTCTTGTAATACTCATATCATAAGATCAATCAAGCAGGAAGTAGGGTATTACCTCCATCGAGAGGGCCTGAACCTGGGTAAACATCGTGTCCCCGCCTCCTGTTACCATTTGCCTTAAACGCACGGTTCGGGACCCCCTACCCGAGATCCGGCGGTTTTGACACCGACAATTGTATCGGGGGGTATAAGCCATGGTAAATTTAGAATATAGTAGGTATAATGCAATAATAAAATATGAATAGGTTTGCAACAGTACTTAGAGTAGTGATTTGCTTTTTTATGCTAACGGATCTCACGAAGGTTTTGTTAAGTTTTGCGTGATTGAAGTTTTCAAGTTTTGGGTGAGATCACGATGGATGAAGGAATAATGAGTAAGAAGAGCCTAAGCTTGGGGATGCCCCATGGCACCCCAAGATAATATTCAAGGAGAAACAAGCAACTAAGCCTGGGGATGCCCCGAGTGGCAGCCCCTCTTTCTTCTAACGACCATCGGTATTTTATTTGGACTATATTTTTATTCGTCACATATCATGAGTTTTGCTTGGAGCGTCTTGTATTATATGAGTCTTTGCTTGTTTTGCTTTTTAGTCTATCACTAGTATCCTTGCTGGACACACCTATTTGAGAGAACCAAAATTATGTTATGATTTGTTAGAATTGCTCTTTATGCTTCGCTTAACTTTTTTGAGCTATGGAATTGCTCTAGTGCTCCACTTATATCTTTTTGAGAATGGTGTGCTTTAATATTTTTTTTGAAGAAATGCTCTAATGCTTCACTTAGATTTATTTGGGAGTTAGTAATTTTGAAGAAATTCTCTCATGCTTCAGTTATATTATTTTGAGAGATGAAAATTTCTATGCTCATGTTCTTCACCTAGATTTGTTTGAGCTTGTCAAAAGCAATTACAATTGAAACTAGTCCCAAAGTGATAGATATTCAAGATGGATATCATAAAAACTTTCATGAAGATCATTGGACAAAATAAACTTGATTCCTTGTAATAGTTTTGAGATATGATGATAGTGATATGTGAGTCATCTTGGTGTGTAATTATGCTTTAGTAAGAATATTGGTGTTAAGGTTTGTGATTCCCTATGCAAGCACGAAAGTCAATAGTTATGCAACGAAATTACATCCTACTTGTGGTGCATTATTCGGTGTTAGTTATGCTTAATGCCCACTTATGTGATTTTTCGTTACTTGGTTGGTTGCTTCTCAATCTTTTTGCTAGCCTTCACTTGTACTAAGCAGAAATACTACTTGTGTATCCAAAATCCTTAAACCCAGTTTTGCCATATGAGTCCATCATACCTACCTATATGCGGTATTTCTGTGATTTGTATGTGCCATCTCTAATTGTCAAAATAAATTTCCTTTTTGTGTGCTCGTACCGCTCATGAAGCGGCAGGGGTGGCCTATATTTTCCATGCTAGATGTGTTATTCTCAAGATGAGTGTTTATTCACTTGTCATTGCATGAGAGTACGACGGTAATAGGGATGCCCAGTCCCCAAATGAAAAATAAAATTACTTTATGTTGTCAAATAATAAATCCCTTGGAAAATGTTGGTATGGAAGGCACCCGTGGATACGACTAGCCATAGATTGTGAAAGAATGGTGGAAAAAGGAATAAACTTTATTTTCTGTTTGGGAACCGCCTATGATATATCTAGCATGGAAAGTGTTGGCAATTACTTGGTCGTTTTCATTGACGGGAAAAGTATGCCTCTCAAAAGAAATTCTCTCTCAATTTTCGTTTTGAGCTCTGACACCTCTACAAATCCCTACTTCCCTCTGCGAAGGGCCTATCTATTTACTTTATGCAATTTTTATTTGTATTTGAGTCTCCATCTTCTCTTATAAAGCACCAACTAAGGGGCACTATGATCATACTTGAGCATTGGATGTAGCTAATATGCGAGTGTGTTTCATGAATGGATCAATGATTGATCATGATGGGCTAGGGATAACTTGCTTTAGTGTTGATATTTTGAAAGACATGGTTGCTTGTTGATATGCTTGAGTATTTAAATCTTCATGTCAAAACTAGACTATTACTTTGAACCATATAAAAGTCCAAATGTCCATGCTACAAAAGAAAAGAATATGTGATGAACATGTTAGGAAGCATTCCACATCAAAAATTCTGTTTTTATCATTTACCTACTCAAGGACGAGCAAGAATTAAGCTTGGGGATGTTGATACATCTCTAACGTATCTATAATTTTTTGGTTCCATGCTGTTATATTATCATTCTTGGACGTTTTACAATCATTTTATAGCAACTTTATATTATTTTTTGGGACTAACTATTGACATAGTGTCCACTGTCAGTTGTTGTTTTTTGCTTGTTTTTTACTCCGCGAAATATCAGTACCAAACAGAGTCCAAACGCAGCAAAACTTTTTGGAGAATTTTTTTGGACCAGAAGACACAAGATGGGCCAAAGAAGTACCAGGGGGCCCCGGGGGGCACAACCCACCAGGGCGTGCCTGGAGGCCCAAGCGCGCCCAGATGGGTTGTGCCCACCTCGGTGGCCTCCCGCACCGCCTCCTCGCTCTATAAATACCCCAATATTTCAGAAACCCTAGGGGAGTCGACGAAAAACGATTCTAGCCGCCGCAAGTTCCAGACCACGAGATCCAATCTAGACACCATCACGGAGGGGTTCATCATCCTCATTGGTGCCTCTCCGATGATGCATGAGTAGTTCATCAAAGACCTACGGGTCCGTAAGCAGTAGCTAGATGGCTTCTTCTATCTTTTGATTCTCAATACAATGGTCTCTTGGAGATCTATTTGATGTAACTCTTTTTGCGGTGTGTTTGTTGGGATCCGATGAACTTTGAGTTTATGATCAGATATATATCCATGAAATTTATTTGAGTTTTATTTGATCTCTTATATGCATGATTACTTATAGCCTCGTAGTTCTTCTTTGAATCTTTAATTTAGTTAGGGCAACTAGATCGATTTTTCTTGCCATGGGAAGAGGTGCTTTGTGATGGGTTTGATCGTGCGGTGTTCTTTCCCAGTGACAGAAGGGGCAACAAGACACACATGTATCATTGCTATTAAGGATAACAATATGGGGTCTATTCCTACATTAATAGGTCTCGTCTACATCACGTCATCGTTCTTATTGTATTACTCCGTTTTTCCATGAACTTAAAACACTAGATGCATGCTGGATAGCGGTCGATGTGTGGAGTAATAGTAGTAGATGCAGGCAGGAGTCGGTCTACTAATCTTGGACGTGATGCCTATATAATGATCATTGTCTGGATATCGTCATAATTATTCGATGTTCTATTAATTGCCCAACAGTAATTTGTTTACCCACCATGTGCTATTTTCTTGAGAGAAGCCACTAGTGAAATCTACGACCCCCGGGTCTATTCTTTATCATATTTGCTTTGAGATCTATTTTTATTCGCTTTTATTTTCAGATCTATATTATGAAAAACCCAAAAATACCTCGCTGGATTTTATTTGCCGTTATTTGCATCTATCAATCTACCACAATTTTTATCCCGTCAACTTGACAATTTTTGGCACCGTTACCTGAGAGGGATTGACAACCCCTTTTCACGTCGGGTTGCAAGTATTTGTTCTTTGTGTGCAGGTCCATTTTCATAGTGTTGCTTGGTTCTCCTACTACTTCGACAACCTTGGTTTCATAACTGAGGGAAATACCTACCGTAGCTGTGCTGCATCATCCCTTCCTCTTTGGGGGAATACCGACGTAGTTCAAGCGACATCAGTACATCAAGATCGTGCCAAAATCAAGAACATGAGAGGGAGAGAGAGAGAGAGGGAGAGATAGAACACATAGCTACTAGTACATACCCTCAGCCTCGAGGATGACCTACTCACACATCACCATGAGAACGGAGGAGAAGTTGGTGGTGATGATGATGGAGAAGATGTCCCCGACGGTGTCCCGACGCCATCGGAGGAGAGGGGGAAGGGGCCCCGTCCTTCTTCTTCTTCCTTGGTCCCACGGGGAGAGAGGGAGCTCTCCCCTAGATTGGATCTCTCTGTTTCTCGGTATTGTTTTAAGAGCCCTTCACCGTAAATCCGATTGGGCTGAAATTTTGAGGGGATTTTTATTCGAAAATTATCTTTCTTACTTCAAAAGAAGGGATCCAACCGACCTACGAGGTGCCCACAAGGCAAGGCGGCGTGCCCAGGGTGTAGGGCGTGCCATGTTGCCTTGTGGAGCCCTTGGGCACTGTCTTGAGTTGATTCTTTTTCCCAAAAATCACATATATTGCAAAAAAATCTCCATAAAAATTTATCGCGTTTGGACTTCGTTTGGTATGGTTTTTCTGCGAAAGAAAAAACATGCAAAAAAATAAGAACTGACACTGGGCACTAGATTAATATGTTAGTCCATAAAAATGATATAAAAGTACACCAAAACCATCTAAAATTATTGCAAACATGGCATGAATACTTTATAAATTATAGATACGTTGGAGACATATCAAGGGGGACACTCACCATAAGTCCGAGGAATTACAGTTTGATGCATCGAGGGGTCACGAAAACGACATGCTAGACTACGATGACAAAGCCAGTCAGCTTGGCATTTGGTGACCCACAAGTATAGTGGATCAATGGCAGTCCTTTCGATAAGTAAGAGTGTCGAATACAATGAGGAGCAGAAGGAAATGGTAAGCAATTTTCTGCAAGCACTGGAATTATCGATAATAGATAGTTTGGTAGAAAGATAATTCATAACAAGTGACAAGTAGCAATAGTAACAAAGGTGCATCAAGGTAGCCCAACCATTTTTATAGCAAAGGACATGCCGGAACTTTCTCTTATAGCAAGCAAAGTGTTCTTGAGGACACATGGGAATTCATCTAGTCACTTTCATCATGTTAATTTGATTTCGTGTTCTCTACTTTGATAATTTGATATGTGGATGGACCGGTGCTTGGGTGCTATTCTTACTTGAACAAGTCTCCCACTTATGATTACCCCCTCTCGCAAGCATATGCAATTACGAAAGAAGAATTAAGATAAATCTAACCATAGCATGAAACATATGGATCCAAATCAGCCCCTTATGGAATAGCGCATAAATTAGAGTTTAAGCTTCTGTGACTCTAGCAACCCATCATCTAATTACTACTCCAAAATGCCTTCCCTTAGGCCCAAGTATGGTGAAGTGTCATGTAGTCGATGTTCACATGACACTACTAAAGGAAGCAACAACATACATATGATGAAGATATCAAACGAATACCAAATTCACATGATTACTTATAACCGGACTTCTCCCATGTCCTCAAGAACAAAAGTAACTACTCACAAATCATATTAATATTCAAGATTAGAGGG
Source organism: Aegilops umbellulata (assembly GCA_032464435.1). Lineage (NCBI taxonomy): Eukaryota > Viridiplantae > Streptophyta > Magnoliopsida > Poales > Poaceae > Aegilops > Aegilops umbellulata. The sequence continues at coordinate 383,726,272 of CP136054.1, forward strand.
GTATTGAATATCATTAAGGATCTGAACATACAATCTTCCACCAAATAAACCAACTAGCATCAACTACAAGATGTAATCAACACTACTAGCAACCCACCGCTACCAATTTGAGGTTTTGAGACAAAGATTGAATACATGAGATGAAGTAGGGTTTGAGATGAGATGGTGCTGGTGAAGATGTTGATGAAGATTGGTCCTCCCATGATGACAGGATCATTGGTGATCCCGATGGCTTCGATTTCCCCCTCCCACAGGAAGTTTCCCCGGCGGAATCGCTCCGCCGGAGAGCAAAAGTGCTCCTGTCCAGGTTCCGCCTCGAGACGACGATGCTTCATCCCAAAACCTTCCTCTTGATTTTTCTAGGTCAAATGGGATCATATAGCAGAAGATGGGCTGTGGAGGCCTGCCAGAGGCCCCACAAGCTCAGGGGGCGTGCCCTGGGAGTAGGGCACGCCCCCCAGATTCGTGGCTGCCTGGTGGGCCTCCCTTTGGTAATTCCTTCTCCGATATTTTTTTTATATATTCCAAAATAAATCTCCGCAAAAATTTCAGGTCATTGGAGTTGTGCAGAATGTGTATCTTTGGTGTAGCCCTTTTCAGTCCAGAATTCCAGCTATCGCTAATCTCCCTCTTCATGTGAAACTTGCAAAATAAGAGAGAAAAGGCATAAGAATTGTATCATAAAGTGAAATAATAGTCCAAATTGCAATAAATATCAATAGGAAAACATGATGCAAAATGGACGTATCAGGATTGATCATGAACAGACAACGTAACCATCAACAACAATGGTGGCGAAAAGGAGAATGGCAGCACGTATGGGTCCCTAGGGGCATATGTGAGATTTGCTTCTCTCGTTGCAACACACGGGCATTTTCTAGTTCATACTTTCATCTCCTTTTCGTATGAACACTCAAACACTTGTCTAGGTGCAGGATCTCACCGAAGATCGATGAATGCACAAAGAATGACAATATGCAAATTTTACCAACCCAAACACCGCAAAATTCACGCAGAACTCCTGCTCGGAATGCATAAATGCTTGGAGGCAAGTAAATGAAAAAAATCCAGCTGGGAACAACCCAGGCCAAGCCATTTCCAAATTTGAAAAATGGGACAACGTCTCCGAAGGAAGCCCAAGTATGAAATTGCCAATTGGCAAGCGAGGCGGAGGCCGAGCACCCCAACTGCCCCTCCAGCCCACCCTCCTCCATTGCTCGCTGTCGCCCAGCGGCCAGATCCAACTGTTGGCGAGCCCTTCGGACAACATCTCTCCTCTCCCTCGGTGAGCTTCCTGCCAGCCTAGCCCACGCTCCCTCCATCTCTATTTACAGTGCCGATTGGCAAGCGAGACGGAGGCCAACACCCTAGCTGCCCCTCCAGCCCGCCCCCTCCATGGTCAGCTATCGCCTGGCGACCAAATCCAACTGTTGGCGAGCCCTCCGGACAACATCTCTCCTCTCCCTCGGTGAGCTTCCTAGGAGCCTAGCCCACGCTCCCTCCATCTCTAGTTGTCTCTCTCAATTTTGACGAACAAGAGAACAACGTTGCACGACTGCAGTCTAGACGAGATAAGGTTGGTAGTATGGGCACATATGAGCATGAGTACTGGTAGCATGTGCGGGTGGCTGCTAGCCTGTTACATGATCCCACCACCATTGTTAGAGGTTGGTGGTGTGCAAGGTAAAGATAGCTTCAACAAGGACACACTGATCATCCGAATATATAAAATCGGTTTGCAACTGCATCGTTCTTTATTTCCCTTTTAAATTCGAACACCTGAGAAACCCGACCATGACATTGTCATCGTGAGCCTAACCCTCATGTCACCTTCATATGATTCCCCACACTAAAAGGTGCGTGTCGCCAACACTGAGGGATTTCCCTACACCTCAACACCATGTCTCTGCAAGACGGAGCCGACAGATTAGTGATAGTGGTCAACGGAGAGGCAAAAAGTTGAACATGAACTTTGGCGCTTACCACGACGCGCATGAAGACATTCCTCATCATACACTCATATAAGGACACCCGCCATAAGTCCACGGAATTACAAGTTGATGCAAGGAGGGCTACACTATGATGACCAAGCCAATCACCTTGGGATTGATCACGATCAGACAACGTAACCATCAACAACAACGGTGGCGAAAAGGAGAATTGACAGCACGTAAGGGTCCCTAGGGCATATGAGATTTCCTTCTCTCGTTGCAACGCACGAACATTTGTGGTAGTGGTAGTTTGAGTAATAAAAGAAATAAAGACCACAACTTGCAAAAACTATAGTCCATTTTTCAGTTCATACTTTCATCTCCTTTGGTTATGAACACTTGTCTAGATCCCCGCAATAAATAAATAAAAACACTTGTCTAGATGCATGATCTCACAGAAGATCAATGAATGCACAAGCTAGATAATATGCAAATTTTACGAACACAAACGCCGCAAAAATTCACGCAGGAGAATGCACAAATGCTTGGAGGCAAGTAAAAGGAAAGAGTCCAGCTGGGAACGACCCAAGCCAGGCCATTTCCAAATTTGAAAAATGGGACAGCGTCTGCGAAGGAAGCCCAAGTATGAAATTGCCAAACCAATAGACGCCCACGCATCGCCTTCGCCGCCTTCCGTAAGCAACCTCCCCTGCCCTCGCCCGCCTCCTCTCTTCCCCCCCTCCCTCCGCCTTGCCACGCCCTCCCCCAAATCAGCCGCACCCTTCCACGCCTCTCCAGAACCTTCCCCACCGATCGCCCGCCGACCGCCGCCGCCCCAGCGCCGAGGGGGATGCCGCGGGCGGTGCCGCCCTGCCCCGCGCGCTAAAACCCTAGCTCGCCCCATCCAGCCGCCGCCGCCATGACCAGCCCCCACCTAGGTCTCGGCCTCGCGCCGCCGCCCGCTGACCCTTCCGCCGCGCCGCCGTCCCGCCGAGCCCCTCGGCTGGCCAAGCGCCGACACGCGGCCACCACCTCCCGCTCTCGCGCGCAACCGTCGACCTCGACCTCGACCTCGGCGCCGTGGAATCCATTCCTCGGCGGCGGTACGGATGCATCGGGGCAGGAAGGAACTGGCGGGTCGGGGAGTGTGGCTGTTGGCGGTGGTTACGAATTCGGGAAGGGACAGGAGGTGGGCAGTGTGTTTGGACCTGCTCCAGCGGCCAGGCGGCCGGCGGCGGCGGCATCCAATGAAGCTCCCTTCGTGTTTGGGAGTGTGAGGGACAGCCTGCCACGGTTCGATGTGGGCTCATCAGCTGCTTCGAAGCTGGACCATAAGATGGGGAAGCTGAACCTGCAGAGTCCAGGTAAATGCAGCGTTGGTGCTGGTAAGGGGGTGGATCAAACCGAGAAGAGCTTTGTCTTTGGTGCTACTATACCTAGTTCAGTTTCCAGCAGCGAGGCCAATGTGTTCCCAGAAAAGCTGACGCAGTTGAATATAGGAACCAAAGTGCCATTACAGAATGTGGGTGCTAAAGTTGGGCCAAAAACGTTTGTGTTTGGAAGTAATGGGGCTGGGAGTTTTGCTGATAGTAGGAGCACTGCTTCCTCTTGTGCCAATTCATATGCTTCCAGTTCAGCTCAGGTTACCAAGGCAAATGGTACACCGGAAAGTGGCCATGCTGAAAGCACCAACGATGCTGCTGCAGATTATCGTGCTCATGATGCAAGTGTGCTTCAGGAGAAGATAACACAGTTGAATATAGGAAGTGGCACGTTTCAGTACATGAAAGATGAAGGTAGCGGTAGTCGTCAAACTGAAGTGCTTGGCTCTGGGGATGGCCGAACTGCAGGTACTATATTTGGCAATGCTTCAAGCAATACTTCAGACAAGGGCAGTATATTTTTCTCCTTTGGGAATAGCAGTGCTTCTATCTCTGCCAATGGTGCTGCCAATGTACCTCCAGAGAGGGCATCAAATTTGAATGTAGGAGGTGGAGTTAAACAGAGCATGAAAAGTGATGATACAAATTGTTCACCAGAGACTTTTGTATTTGGAAGAAATGGAAGCACATACTCTGCTTCAGAGCAGTCAGCAAGGGTTGTCATGGATGATGGTGATAATAGTGGCAGTGGTGCAAGTACAAGCACTTGTACTTCAGCTCATGGTACTATGGGGAGCACACTTCCGGAGAAGATGACAAAGTTAAATATAGAGCAGGTAATCCCATCTCAGAGCGTGAAAGATGAAGCTGCTACTCGGCAACCAGAACCATTTGTTTTTGGTAGTAATGCAACTTCAAGTTTTTCTTCTTTGAAGACCACATCATTCACAAGCTTTCAAACTAATGTATCCTCTGAATCAAAGGGCAGTAGAAGGAGCTTGGCTAATGATGGCAGTGGCAGCAGTGTAACTATTCTATCTGAAGGGGCTGCAGAACATGCACTGCAAGATGAAATCAAGAAATTAAACATCAACAAGGAAGGACCTTCAGCTGGAAATGTCAACGCAAGTGATGTGTGTACTCCTAAATTTTCCTTTCAGAGCAAAGTAGAAGCTGTGCCAGGATATTGTACCTTTCCGCAGCCCAAAGTTCAGGAGTCATGCCCGTTTACTCCGTCAAATCATTCATCTACTTATTCTACTTCTGCAAATGCGATGCCGTCTTTCAGTTCCAATCCTCCAAATGGAGGAAGCGAAAGTGCTCCTGGTGAATCTTGTGCGGTCAAACAAGATCCTACTAGTTGCTCCAGAGAGAGCTTATTTGGTATGGACTATATAAAATCAGCGTATAGAGACAAAAAGGAAGCACATGGAAGCACAAGGAAAAAGAAAAGACCAACAAGGCTAAAACAGCATGGTCAACTCCATCAAGTTTCTCAAGAAACATGCGCCAATGGATTAGCTTCAGATTTAACAGGTGACTATTCACCAATGGATTGTTCTCCTTATCAGGCAGCAGTTGAACAAGTGCCAAGAGAGGCATTTGTGAGTTGTGATCAGTCCACTGACATTTGTGATGGTAGTGTCCCGAACCAGAATACCAGTTGTGCTGAAGATGATCTACTTTCTGCAACTGAGCACTTGGTTATTGATGCAGATCTTCCAACGTGTCAAGATGAAGGCAGAGATCCCATTGCGGATGCATCTGAGAGTAATTTTGGTAGCAACTTTTCTAGTTTCGATGGAGAAATAAATTTCTATGATGCACCACAGCCCATTTTCACTAATATGAATGTTGATGCAAATGGTGAACCTAAAGTGTACACAACAGAAGCTTGGGTTGATGGTTCTGGATGTAATGTTAGTGGGCCGACTTGCGAAGAGAACACCTCCAGAACACCACATGAGTCTGGTGAACCTGTTAATATTCAATCAAGCTCGGCAAATTTGAGTGGGCTGAACTTCACCTTTGGTGCATCACTGTATCCTGAAAGTTCCTTACCGACACAAAGACATACTACAAAAAGGAAGTTAAGGACTAAGGTTGGTCAGGCGCCTAAGCCTTCAGCTACCCAGGCTTCTGTACAACCAAAAGGCTCACAAGACACAAAAAGCATGCAGTTTTCCCCAGAAACAAGTACAACAGAAAATTCAGTGAAAGAGCAGTTGAGGAGAGATGCATCAGTTTCCGCAGACTTTGAGACTTGTGAGACCTGGCGTACAAGGTTTGTCTGGACATGTTTGATTTTTTCTATATATCTGATTGTCATCGTTATGGCATTTAGAAATATCTTACTGTAAAAGCTTGTGATTACTCCAATTTTTGTTATATCATAGTTTGTTTGTTTCATTTGTGCCAGTGGGAATCAAGCCTATGCAAATGGTCACTTCGCTACTGCAGAGGGGTGTTATACCCGTGGAATAAATTCGATTTCCCAGTATGCAACTTCTGGACGCTGTTCCCATGCGTTGATGCTGTGCTATAGCAACCGTGCAGCTACTAGAATGTCTCTGGGGAGAATGAGAGAAGCTCTTCAAGATTGTTCAATCGCGACATCTATTGACCCCACCTTTCTTAAGGCTAAAGTTCGTGCTGCAAAGTAAGGAGTTGCTGTCCTCAACCCAACTAATTCTTCTGTATACTAGCTAAATACCGTGCTACGGATCAACAGATTAGATTGCTTCAGCATGTCAAACCATAACTGTTGTGCTACATGACACACCCTTGGCATCGGTCTCATCTCTCGGCCAAGCTCCGCCTCGAGTAGAATTGAGAGGCATCTAGGTTTTGCATTGAGATTATCCTGCATGTAAACATGTAAGACGGTGTAGGAGAAGGTGGATGGACTGCTGCCACTGAGATTGACGCCTTTATACAGAATTAAAGATTTGTATTTTTTCCATTGCAATATAGCATGTTTGGTTGAGCAAAAAACATCAGAGCCCTGATCATTATACGGGGGACTAAATTTTATGCAAGGGCCATTGATGTATATTATTCTGGTAAATGCCCAATAGTGGTATGTTCTGTTTTTTTTATCATGGAAGATTCGAAGATATTTTTAGCATTATAAATAATTTTAAATTTATATGCATCTGGAAGGTCAGTAATGTGTGGTCTGGTTGTAATAGTGCCATTATGCTCAGATAATTCAGATCTCGTCTTATGTCACTCAGGTTATAGCCATGGTATATTTTACATGACTAAAACTATAGTCCAGGGGAAAACATTTCTGTTGATCTGGTTTGCCGCTTGATATGTGTTGTAGTAGAGTACTTCGGAGAGACCATTAACTCAGCAGCTTCAGTTGCTGGTACTTTCTTACTGTTAAACTTCTTAAGTGATTGCTAGGTTTAACTTCTTACTATCTACGCATGCAGTTGCCAACTTGCGCTTGGGGATCTTGAAGGTGCATCAAACAATTACACAGCCTGTTTGAAATCTAGTAACACTGCTTATTCTGACACCAAAATGTTTGCTGAGGCTTCTAATGGTCTGGAAAGAGTCAAGGCATGTTTTTTCTGCTCAAGGGTTACCTTCAAGTTTTTAATCCTGTACAATTTAATAGTATCAGCATGCTAAATCACCTTCAATTTTTTTGTTCTGTTCAATTTGGCGATATCAGTATGTTTTGGAATTTACATCTTCAGTCTTGTCAGCCCTAAAACGTACCAATGACTTGTGGTTCTCTAGCAATATGTGATGAAAGTATGTATTTTGTGTGGCTACAGTCAGACAATCAGTGTTAACCAAAGGGCTACTTGGGTGGCAGGCCAGCTCCTGGTGCGCAATCCCTGATTAGACTAATGCATGATTCCTGATCAGGATCCTAGGTGGCAGGCCAGAGTCTGCCAACTCCTCGATTAAGCTAATGCGTAATCTCCAAGTAGGCTTGTAGGTGGCCATATAGGTCGCAAGCCAGGACCTGGTGCCCAGTCCCTGATTTGGCTCCTGGGTAGCTATGTGGAATAATTTGGCTAGGCAAACAAGGTGAGGATGCTGTCGCCAGGTGGCCTCCTTTTTATAGTACTTGCTGTAATGCATGATCTTTGGCGATTCCTTCAGCTCATTCGTTACAGGTGGCTAGTCTGTTGACCACTTCAGGTAATTGGTGCAAACAGGTTTGCTATGGAATGAGGGCAGGCCTGGCGCAGTGGTGAAGTCTCCCCACTTGTGCCAAGAGGTCCTGGGTTCGAACGAGCCTCTCTGCATTGCACTTTACAGGGATAAGACTAGGTTCCTATAATCCCTCCCCAGACCCCACCTTGTGTGGGAGCTTCTATGCACTGGGTCTGTCCTTTAGGTTTGCTATGGAATGCACACATAGTTTAGTTTTACATGGATTGGGCCAACTATTCATGGGCCAGCAAAGAAAATTGAACTCTTAATTAAACTAGAAATACAGGGACTAGGGAAATAAATCTGACCTCCTCAAAAGCTTGAAGTTCTTTCGAGTTGCCACTTGCCAAACAGGTCAATACCTGCCCCAAGTGTCATATCAGTATGATGCAGCTCTGATGAAGAAACTTATTATGCTGCATTAGACAATTTATGGTTCAATTCTAGCCATGTCACTACATGGAACGGTTCCATTGACTAGCCTTTTACATCTCGATGAACAGTGGCCTTAGTCTGCTTCCCATATTTCATTGCATCTGAAGAGGGTATCAAATGGACTAAATACTTACATGGTTAGCTTAATATTGGTGGTAATCAAGTAATTATAGCTATTTTACTGAAAATTGTGCCTGTTCTAGGCATTGCCTTGGTGCTGGCATACCAGGAATGTTGGTCATTACCACAATACCAGACACTATGAGCAAATAGTTGCCATGGCTAGAATAATAAGGATTTCGTCCCACGTACCAACTGTGTATAAACAACGATAGAACCGCATTAGTGCTGGCATTGGAATTTTTGCAATAGATTTTCCCACTTGTGCCAAGAGGTCCTGGGTTCGAACCAGCCTCTCTGCATTGCACTTCGCAGGGGTAAGGCTAGGTTCCTATAATCCCTCCCCAGACCCCACCTTGTGTGGGAGCTTCTATGCACTGGGTCTGTCCCTTTTAAGCACTACCTTGGTCCGCAAAATATAATATACCTTTCCACACAATAACACATAGATGAATGTTGATTTTCTGTAGTTTTAATTGCAGAATCACCAGCTTGTTTTTCCCTTTTCATTTTAAGTTGCTGGTGATAATATGGTTATACTAAACCTTCTGTTGGATAAAAATGGGTGGCCAGCTTATTTCATTGATGTTATTTGTCTGCATTCATGAAGTGGGTAGTTGTTGATAACACGATGTAATTTCTTTAAGCATACTCTTACTTTTTATTGAGAGAAGAAGAAAAGCCATTCTTACTTGAGTCATGTATGTGCGCTTGGATCTTCTATTGAACACCCTCACCGTATTCTCATGATATTCCTAGATGCACTATTTTGTAAGAGAACTCTGTTATCGTCAAGCAACCACTGACTCATCAAATTGCTCGTTTTCTGCTATACAGTTGCGAAATTATTATGTACCAGGCTTGCAATTTGTCTATTTTAGAGAGCTGTGTAATATCTTGTGCGCACCTTCCTGTTATCATCAAGGAGTTATTGTTTGATACACATTCCTTTGCTTCGGCTGCAGGGGCATATCTTGTGCGCACTAATAGCTAGTCAATGATATAAGCTAATCTACATTTAGGCTTCCTGCATCTAAAATTTGATTTTCACGTTTGGTCTTGCTAAAATAGTGTGAGCTTCTCCTAATATTATTTCTGTTTGGACTTGAAGATCCAGAATCACGTACAAACCCCATAGTATATGACTACATGCTTAATGCTTGTAGAATCTCGTGTTGGTTTGGAGGCCCCACCTAGTTATCGATATGCAATTGTTACATTCCCTTCTTGGATTGTTCAGATGTACTAGTTTTTGAATGATCGCTTCCTTAGGAAATAAGATTTGAGTTATCTGCTTGTTCATTATGTCTCATTGACATCCTTTTACCAATACCGCAGAGAGTGGCAGACTGTATATCCCAGTCCAGGGAGCTTCTTAAGAAAAGAACATTGCCTGATGCAGAAACGGCTTTGGATCTTATCTCCAGTGCATTGCACATAAGTTCACACTCGGATAACTTAATGGAGATGAAAGCAGAGGCACTGCTGACAGTATGTATTTCTAGCCTGAGGTTTTACACTGATGAATTGTTAAGAATCCTTTTTTTTATCACTGCTTCACTAATATGGTTGCGACACTAAACAGCTACGAAGATATGAAGAAGTAATTGAACTCTGTCAAGAAACAGCAGATTTGGCTGAAAGAAATTCTGTTTCAATTAATGCCAATGGAGAGCCAAATATTTCTAGTGTACCTGAAAAGGCAGAATGCTCCGCAACACTTTGGCGGCAATACCTCATCGGCAAGTCTTACTTCCTTCAAGGCAAGCTTGAAGAGTCTCTTGACTTGCTAAAGAGGCATGAGCTGGCGACACCTGCCGAAGAGAGGTAAATTTGCCAGGTCCTGTGATTTTCATTCCTTTTTCTTAGTCTGTATTGTGATATTTAACTTCTGAATGATGACAACCACGCAGTGACGGGAGCAGTAGGAAATGTTTCTCATCATTGTCTACAAGTATAAGGAAACTTCTTTCCTTCAAGGTATATATCTGTTTATTGATTTTTCTTCATCCTCTAGCACACTAGCAAAGTAGAAACCTGCTGATATGTTCTGTGTCATATCTACCAATGGTATGTGTATGCTGATTATATTTCCTTGGCATCCTATTTCTTTGAATGCTATAAATTGTTTCTACATTTTCCGACGGCTAAATTTCAGTTGAACAATCAAGTTCTCTAATTTTGATAAGTTCCATACACGATGTTCGCTGATGTATATGCATTATTATTGTTATCTCATTTCTAAATCATATTAACCTCTTAGCCGCTTTCAGTTATACTTGGCCTTAGAATTCTATCCACAAGTTCCTGGACCAAAAAAGAAGAATAAAAAAACAAGCAAGAAAACCTTCTCATAGACGGAAACATGGTTTGGAACTTGGCCTCCGATTCAAAAGAAGAAATATTGTCGAGTTTTCACATTAATGAACAACATAAAACTGGCCCCTGGTTGCTTCATGGCCTGGCATTTTGAGCCACTCCGACTGGGGTTGGGGAGGCAGGGGTGTCATTTGGGAGCAGCTTAGTCCGTTTGACGGTTGTGTGTGTGTGTGTGCGCGCGCGTGCGTGCACGTGCTATAGCAGGCTAGCAAACTAATAACTTGAAATCAAGAACTGAAGTCATAAATCTGAGAAATCTAACAGAATCAAAACCCAAGTTCTTGCAGTCTGGAATCAACAATGACAAATCTATTGTTCTTTCTCCACCTATAATCCTTATTAGGCTGCGGGGAATGAATCATTTCAAGCTCGGCGATATTCGGAAGCTGTGGAACAGTATTCAGCGGCTTTGGCATACAATAGTGATTCACGGCCCTTTTCAGCTGTCTGCTTTTGCAACCGTGCAGCTGCATATCAAGCACTTGGTCAACTTACTGATGCAATTGCAGATTGTTCACTAGCCATGGTTCTCGATGCAAATTATCCCAAGGTATACTTTAGTAGCTTTTGTTCTGTGTTATGAGCTTCTCTTTTTTCACATGTTTTGTATAGAATAACTGGAGGTCAAAGATTAGATACGGACTATCTTAACTCTACATTATTGTTCAAGGATTTAGTCTAATAGCTTCTTAATTCCAGGCAATTTCCAGGCGGGCTACCTTATATGAGATGATAAGGGATTATGGACAATCTGCTAATGATTTACGGAAGCTAATCTCACTTCTTCAAAAGCAAGCCAATAAGCCTGGAGTATCACCAAAAGTTTTCAACAAGCATAGTGACCTGAAGCAGGCGCGTGCTCGACTTCTATCTGCGGAGGATGAAGCAAGAAAAGATACTCCCTTGAATTTTTATTTAATCTTGTAAGTTTTCTAAGTGAAATTTACCTATCTGTTCATCTAATAGTGTTTTCCTTGCCACAAGTTTAGTTTCAGTTCCATCATCCAGAACAGTTTGATAATGCATGCCTCCTACATTTGTTTTCCACTTTATATTATCGTAGAAAAACAAAGAATACCATTGATTGTGCCTACAAGAACTGACTGTGCTTTCTTATAGCCTTAGTGGAAATTTGCTCTCTGTGCTTGTCACTGTGTTGAAACTGTTCGTAAGAGCACCAATATGACATTGAAATGACATCAGCACGTTATGTTATGCTACGTATGTTAGCAAGAAAATTATGTTATGCTACGTATGTTAGCAAGAAAATTATGATATGCTACGTATGTTGCAAGGCAACTTCATCTATCACCCCCAAGTTTTTTAAAGACATGTTTTAGCTTCGGGTTTACCAGTACTCATCTCATTTCCAGTCACTACTTATAAATTTATCGCATTTCTCATGGAATGAAGTAAATTCTGTATTGCTCATGTCATGAGGAGATAAACTCAATTGGGTGTTATCCATTCTTTCCAGGGGAGTTGAACCGTCCTGTTCTCCAGCAGATGTTAAGAAGGCCTACCGAAAAGCTGCATTGAGACACCACCCGGATAAGGTTCCCATTATTTCAGAAAATTTCTCATTGTTTCTTATGTAGGCAGAGTTTGCTTTTTACACCACTTTGACCTGCAGGCCACTCAATTGCTTGTAAGAAATGAGAATGCCGATGATGGGTTTTGGAGGGATGTCGCAAAGGAGGTTTATGCAGATGCCGACCATCTGTTCAAAACGATTGGAGAGGCATATAATATTCTTTCAGATCCTGACAAGGTAAAACATAACTGCAATCGACTATGATTCTGGAAAATGGCAATTAACTAATGTTTGCATGAAAGCACACCCAACCAGTTACGTGCATAGCAGAAGCTTAGAAGGAAATCAGAACTGATTACCTTGTGTGAATTTCAAGTTCCAACTATAATGTACTGAAAAAAAACCAACAGGAGCAGTCTTAACTCTGAACTGATAACAGTGCTGTTGGTAAACACTTGAAGTAGGTCATTTCATGGTACTGCGTGATCGGTGCCAGGATTAGGTGCCATTTAACCTGAAACCGAACTGAATTAGCCAAATTATGGGATTATCCGGTTTACGGGTTCTGGGTTTGGCACCAATTCTTGTGCTATTCGGTTGTCACTCCATAAAACCAAACTACCCAATAAGACCATGATGTTCCGTGCAGCACAGTTAGAGCATCTCCAACCGGACGGGGCTAATTTGACCCCCTCCCCTCCCCCCCCCCCCAATTTTCAAAACCCCAAATCCATGCATTCCCATGCACATAGATCATTACAACAACGAAGCCTTTAGTCCCAAACAAGTTGGGGTAGGCTAAAGCTGAAACTCATGGTTCTGGCACATGGATAGCTAACTTCCAAGCACCCCTATCCATGTCTAGTTCTTTGGTGATATTCCAATCCTTCTTTACAGACTCCTCCCATGGCAAGTTTGGTCTACCCCGACCTCTCTTACATTGTCAACACGCTTTAGTCGTCCATTATGCACCGGGGCTTCTGGGGGTCTGCGCTGAATATGCCCAAGCCATCTCAGATGATGTTGGACAACTCTTCAATCGGTGCTACCCCAACTCTTATCTTGTATACCATCATTCCGGACCCGATCCTTCCTTGTGTAGCCACACATCCATCTCAACATTACGCGTCTCCCTGTGCCCAACTGTTACCATGTCGCCTTTTAGTCGACCAACACTCAGCGTCATACAACATTGCGGGTCGAATCGCCATATTATAGAACCTGCCTTTTAGGTTTTGTGGCACTCTCTTGTCACAGGGAACGCCAGAAGCTTGGCGTCACTTCATCCATCCGGCTTTGATTCGATGGTCCAAAATCTTCATCGATATCACCATCCTTCTGCAACATTGACCTGAAATATCGAAAGGTGTCCTTTTGAGGTACCACCTGCCCATCAAGGCTAACCCCCTCCTCGTACCTAGTAGTGCTAAAACCGCACCTCATGTACTTGATTTTAGTTCTACCAAGCCTAAAACCTTTCGATTCCAAGGTTTGTCTTCATAGCTCTAACTTTCTATTAACCCCGTCCGACTATCATCGACTAGCACCACATCATCCGCAAAGAGCATACACCATGGGATATCTCCTTTTGCCTCATCCATCATCAAAACAAAAATACAAGGGCTCAAAGTTGACCCTTGGTGCAGTCCTATTTTAATCGGGAAGTCATCAATGTCGCCATCACTTGTCACAACATTATCGTACATGTCCTTGATGAGGGTAATGTACTTTGTTGGGACTTGTGTTTCTCCAAGGCCCACCACATGACATTCCGTGATATTGTATCGTAGGCCTTCTCCAAGCAATGAACACCATGTGCATGTTCTTCTTTTGCTTCCCGTATCTGTCCATAAGTTGTCCTACCAAGAAAATGGCTTCCATGGTCGACCTCCCAGGCATAAAACCAAACTGATTTTTGGTCATGCCTGTCATTCTTTTTAAGCGGTGCTCAATGACTCTCTCCCATAGCTTCCTTGTATGGCTCGTCAGCTTAATTCCACGGTAAGTACAACTTTGAACATCCCCCTTGTTCTTGAAGATTGGTACTAATATACTCCACCTCCATTCTTTTGGCATCTTGTTTGCCCGAAAAATGAGGTTAAAAAGCTTAGCCGTCGCTATGTCTCCGAGGCCTCTCCACACCTCAATGGGGATACAATTAGGGCCCACCGCCTTGCCTCCTTTCATCCTTTTTGAAGCCTCCCTGGCCCCAGACTCTTGGATTCACCGCACAAAACGCCCGAGGGTATCATCAAAGTAGTCGTCCAGTTCAATGGTATAGCTCTCATTCTCTATTGATCAGCTTCTGGAAGTACTCCCGCCATATATGCTTAACCTCATCTTTCACCAGGAGTTCATCTGCTCCGTCCTTTGATGCATTTGACTTGGTCGACATCCCTCGTCTTCCTCTCTCGGATCTTGGCCATCTTATGGATGTCCCTTTCACCTTTCTTCGTGTCTTAAGTGCCGGTAGAGGTCCTCATACGCTCGACCCCTTGCTTCACTCATAGCTTGCTTTGCGGCCTTCTTTGCCACCTTGTACTCTGTGTTGTCTGAAATAGTCTTTCTTCTCCTTAATAGCCTTTTGGACATCATCGTTCCGCCACCAGGTATCTTTAGCTTCGCTTCTACTTCCCTTGGTTACTCCAAACTCCTCTGAAGCCACCTTGCGAATGCAAGTCGCCATCTTCATCCACATATAGTCTACATCACCCCTTTCCTCCGCCACTCCTTAATGACCCTCTCCTTGAAAGCCTAGGTTGCCTCTCCCTTAGCTTCCACCACTTCCTTCTAGCGACTTTGGCGCGCTTATCTTGCTGGCACGAATCTGAAAGCGGAAGTCAGCCACCACAAGCTTATGCTGAGGGACAACACTCTCTCCAGGTATCACCTTACAGTCTGGGCAAGCACGCCTGTCTTCTCTTCTCGAGAGGACGCAATCAATCTGGCTAGAGTGTTGACCACTACTAAAAGTCACTAGATGTGATTCTCTCTATTTAAAGAGGGTGTTAGCTACGATCATGTCGTAGGCTAGAGGGAAGCCTAAGACATCTCCTTGATTTTTGACGCCATTGCCAAAGCCCCACTCACCCCTTCAAAACCCGTGTTAGATGTAACCATGTGGCCATTGAGGTCTCCTATGAAGAGCTTCTCGCTAATAGGTACACTCCTAACCATGTCCTCCAGGCCTCCCCAGAACTCCCTCTTGGTGTCCTCGTTGTGGCCTACTTGCGGGGCATACGCGTTGATAGCATCGATAACTAAGTCTCCAACTACCAGCTTGACCAGGATAATTTGGTCCCCACGCCTCTTGACGTCTACCACCCCATACTTGAGGCTCTTGTTGTTCAAGATACCTACTCCATTTCTGCTTGCAGTTGTCCCCGTGTACCACAACCTGAAGCCGCTATCCTCCACCTCCTTCGCCTTTTGCCCCCTCCACTTGGTTTCTTGGACGCAAAGTATATCAACACCTCTCTTCACTGCTATATCAACTAGCTCTCGTAGCTTACCTGTTAGGGACCCAATGTCCCAGCTACCTAAGCGGATCCTGCTAGGCTCGGCTAGCTTTCTTACCCTTCACACTTGTTGACTCAAATGCGAAGACCCTTTTGCTCATTTTCACTACACTTGGGCGTTGATGTAGTGCGCCACTAAGGATGCGACGACCCGATCTTTGCTCACTTGCCACTGTATCCAGATCAAGATACGGTGCCCTACGCCACACCCGGGTTCCGATATGATCCGTCGCTAAGAGGTTTACGCCCCAACGATGTTCTTTTGAGTTTCATCGCCGTAAGAGTGGCTGAGTTTTGACGTTGGCTTGCCAAGCCTATCGCAACCCTCCTCTTTACCCGGGCTTGGGACCGGCTATGTTGAGACAACATAGGCGAAGTTATGCACATAGATCATTCAATGAAAGAAATAGCACAAAAAAAATGAAAATAGCACCCAACAATTCAACAATACATAGTTCAAACTAAAAATTACTCTAGTGATCTAAACGATCTTATATTTCTTTACAGAGGGAGTACATAGTTCAAACATAAATATTATTTGGAGTGCATCGTTGAAACATAAAATTAATATGACATAACATAACCCATCTAATTGTTTCCGGCGTGTATCCACATATGCTTCACAAGATCATTTAGTTACACATGCGCCTGTTGATCTTGAAGTTGTCGATGCATCTCTAGGAAGTTGAGAACATGGGCTGCATCTTATTCCGGGAGGCAGACATGTACTCCGGCTTTCTCAAAGTCAGAAGTATGGTGAGCACCATCACCCTCGTCCTCCACAATCATGTTGTGCAAGATCACACAAGTCATCACCTCCCATAATGTCTCAGGATCCTACATATTTGCAACTGCATGAAAATACTCCAACGAGCTTGGAGCACTCCAAACGCCCTCTCCACATCGTTGCTAGCAGCTTCTTGTATTTGTGCAAGGAGACATCTTTTGTTACCTTGGGACTCGGGGATAATCTTCACAAACATCTCCCACTAAGGATAGATACCATCGGCAAGATAGTACCCATCGGCTCTTAGCTGTGATATTTTCAGGCCCCAAGCCCACCAACCTCGTGTGGTTCCAGGCAGCCTGTCCTTGTTCCATATCCACATGGCAATGCCCAGCCGCATTAGTCCCTGCTCTCTCTGCCACCGGTACCGCCCCGATGACAAAGATATCCAACTCCCATCATCCATAGCAGACACTGCCGCTCCTTCTCAACTGAGCCCGCCACAGGTCCTTGCTGGCTGACGGTGGAGCAAACGAAGACGTCTGTCGTAGTGGAAAGTGCCACGGAGTTTCCACCCATTGAAGCAATCATCTGGGTGGTGTATATGTGTGATTTGCTTAGTTTGTTTGATTCTTGAGCAATCGTCACCATGGTGTATGTTTGTGCTTTGCTTAGTGTGTTTGATTTGTGACGGGTGGAACTGTGCATGTACCTTTTCATTTTGTTCCTTTGATTACTTTGTGAGTTGCCACTTCCTTTATTACTCTCTCCGTAAACTAATATAAGAGCGTTTCCATAACTAAAATGGTGATCTAAACGCTCTTATATTAGTTTACAGAGGGAGTATTTTCTGCATTTTTTCCATGCTGCAAACTATTTCTAGCTAGACCCCTAGACCTGAATAACCAAATCGAATAAATTTGGTATATTAGTGTTCACTTAGTAGTTTGGCTAGTTACGAATTCGGTTGTCAATTTGTGGAACCTGGAATTAAAGTAACCCGAAGACCGAATCACATAGCCAATAATGCACACCCCTAGCCAGGATTTGTGACCGAAACAAGCCCTCAGGCCACTCCATGACCAGTTGTTGTTTCTTGCTAGTTACAGCCTTATAGGAAGTCACTGCACAAGAGTGTTCCAGATATGGGAATTTACAATTTGAAGCTGAAGATGCAAAACTGGTTGAAAACCTGCCAAAGTTTATTTTCCAAATTTGAATTCGTATTTCGATGTCCAAATCCAAGTTGTATAGGAAATCTCTAATGTTTGGAAAATTTTCTGGTTCAAACTAGCAATCTACTTTTAGGTTTGATTTTGATGCTGCTTGTTAGTTACAGTTGTTAATGGCTGTAACCATGAATTTTCTATAATTACAAGATGAAACTTATGCATTGCATTTCATTTTATCAGCTACTACAGCTAAACCTATTTTCCATTTAGTGAAGCATTTCCCTTTTGTTTGAATTTTGCAGCGTGAAGAATATGATATTGAAGAGAATCTAAGAAATGCTAGCAGGAGAGCTTATAAGGGGAGGAGTACACCGAGGTCGCCCGAACAGCACTACAGAAGACATTATGACGGGGGTTTTAACCCTCGACATTGGCAATCTGCGGGGCAATCAAACAAAGGTGCACCACGCTCGCGCTGGTCTGGATATGAATATTCGGATGACTACTGGTAAATTTATTGGTAGATGCTTGTGGTTTGGTCTTAACGTGGAAAGCATCTTTGCATCGGCTGCCAATGAGCATGAGCGACCTTGCACCAAGGTACGTGGCATTGTCGTCCTGGAGTTGTTAGGGTGCCACTGCGAACTTGCCATCCTCTTTGGCGTCCGGAGATGCATTGCAGCTTAAGATGTCTGCTCTTGCAGTTCTTCGGAAGAGTTGGAAATTTAAGGTCTGGATGGTCTATAGGATTGTTTGGTGGTTGAAGAATGCTTAAACACCAGCATTGAAGGATAACATCAGAGGGAGAGTTTTTCACTTTCCCTTTACAGAACAACATTATTTGTTCATGGTTGTGCACAAGGATGCATTAATTATTTCTGGTGGGCTGGTATCAGGGGTTTTGTTGCATTTACGAGTACTTCATATTATGTGCCCTACTTGACAATGGGAAACAATGTTGTATCGTAGTCAAATCTCTTTTAAGTTGCCGGTTGATTGTTCTGTAGAAGTATAGTATTGTTCATGTGTCTTGGTTGCTTTCAGGTGAAGGTGTCGAATTTACCCATGCTGGCATTTTTTATATGCTACACATAGCCAATTTTCTGTAACGATACTAAGTGAACAGCGTGAAATTTTGACTACCAATGCAGGCCAGAACGCATTGACTGTACATTCCAAAACGATTAGAAACGATTAGAATGTTCGTGCGGTCTACGGTCGCTGAACTTATTGTATTACTAGCACATATGCCCGGGTGAAAAAAAATGTGGTGTACACCAGTGAGAAATATATGTGTAAGCACATAATCATATATGTATATATGTTTCACTGTTGAACTAATTGTACTAATAGCATATACTCCCTTCATCGGGTGAAAAGTGTACGTTTAGGTTTAATTTTTTTCCACAGAAAAGTCTACTTCTAGCTCTTTAATGCACTTTGAAGTAGAAAAAAAATGCTTCTCTCTCTTTACACGATAATCAAGGCCAATAACATTTTACATATGGTCTTTTTAATTTTTACATACATTTAGTTTATTGGAGGTTGGCTAATTAAAGAGGAGAGATGTGGCTTGCACCTTTTCAATGCACTTTTACTTCGCTTGATAATTTATTTTAAAATTTCTATACGTACACTTTTCACCGGACGGAGAGAGTATGCCCGGGCAAAAAAATTATGGCGTACACCAACGAGAAATATATGTGCAAGCACATAATCATATATGTTTCACTACAAAAAACACTAATTTTTTCATCACCGATACACCCGCCAATCATTGGTCAAGGGGATTTAATTGATCCGTGCAGGCCCTCAATCCGTTTAATTACGGGCTAAACATCATATGTATCCATATAAATCCTCACAATTTGAGAAAATCACAATAGATGGAACTGCATCATGAACATGTGCAACGTTATTTTAAAAATAAACATGCATTCTTTTTGTTTGATTAGGTTAGTTAGCTGGAGCCTCCGTTTTGATAGGGGGTGTCCCGAGTTGGAATCCCACATGGAAAGCGTTTATTTTATTCGGACAAAATTTTCAATACCACCTCATATAGGCATGGGAGAAAATGAGTATATACAGCACGCACACACACTTCTTCTTTCTGCTTCTGCTTCTCCTGCTGCTTCTTCTTCTGCTCCTGCTGCTTCTGCTTCTGCTTCTGCTTCTCCTGCTGCTGCTTCTTCTGCTCCTGCTGCTTCTGCTTCTGCTTCTGCTTCTCCTGCTGCTTCTTCTTCTGCTCCTGCTGCTTCTGCTTCTCCTGCTGCTTCTTCTGCTCCCATGTGTCCTCGGGAGCGCTTTTCTCTATATAAGATTTTATCCAGGCTTGTCCTTTGCTATAAAAAGGATTGGGCCACCTTGCTGCACTTTATTTACTTTTGTTACTTGTGGCTCGTTGCAAATTATCTTATCACAACTATTTGTTACCACTTATTTCATTACTTATTTCACAACTATTATATTATCCATTTTGGATGTTTATGGGCTTTATTTTGCACTTTTATATTACTTTTGGGAATACCCAGAGCCCAGTGCCAGTTCCTGTTTTTTCCCTTGTTTCAGTGTTTCTAAGAAAAGGAATATCAAACGGAGTTGAAACGGAATGAAACCAACTAGAGAAGTTATTTTTGGAAGGAAAGCAACCGGAAAAACTTGGAGTGCACGTCAGGAAAGAAGCAAGGGAGCCACGAGGCAGGGGGCGCGCCCTCCACCCTTGTGGGCCCCTCGTGGCTCCCCTGACATACTTCTTCCGCCTATATATCTCCATATATCCTAAAAACTTCGGGGACCAGAATAGATCGGGAGTTCCGGCGCCGCAAGCCTCTGTAGCCACCAAAATCCAATCGGGACCCTGTTCCGGCACCCTGCTGTAGGGGGGAACCCTCACCGGTGGCCATCTTCATCGTCCCGGCGCTCTCCATGACGAGGAGGGAGTAGTTCACCCTCGGGCCTGAGGGTATGTACCAGTAGCTATGTGTTTGATCTCTCTCTCTCTCTCTCTCTCTCTCTCTCTCTCTCTCTCTCTCTCTCGTGTTCTTGATTTGGCACGATCTTGATGTATCGCGAGCTTTGCTATTATAGTTGGATCTTATGTTTCTTCTCCCCCTCTACTCTCTTGTAATGGATTGAGTTTTCCCTTTTGAAGTAATCTTATCGGATTGAGTCTTTAATGATTTGAGAACACTTGATGTATGTCTTGCCGTGCGTATCTGTGGTGACAATGGGATATCAGTGTGAAAGCACAAGTGCTCCCCAGGTGGTTTTGATAATTGATGTCAACATATCTCTTGTTGGACTAACATTTTTATCTAGTATATTTCAGATACGTTCAACAATGGAGTGGCATGGACCAAAAGATGTGGGAACTCCTTCAAGATGCTAAGGACAAAGGATTGGCTAAAGCCTCAAGCTCAAGACTCTTCATTTTACATTTTAGTGATCCAAGATCACATTGAGTCTATAGGAAAAAGTCAATACTATCAAGGAGGGATGAGGTGTTGCTTAATGAGCCTCTTGCTTCATGTGCTTAGTGATATGCTCCAAAACCCTCAGCTACTTTCCCACTTCCACATATGACATAACCTAAAGTCAAACTCGGCCCCACCGATTCTTTCTATCCGGCGCCACCGAGTTTCACATGACATAGCCATTGCCAAACCCTAAGCAAATCGGTTCTACCGATAGGGATCTCGGTCTCACCGAGATGGGATTGTAATCTCTCTGTGTATGTCCATTACCAAAATCGGTCTCACCGAGTTTAGGTAATCGGCACTACCGAGATTACAATGCAAACTCTCTGGTTAACTTATTACCAAAACCGGTCCAACCGAGTTTAGTAATCGGTCCCACCGAGTTTGCCTGACCAACTCTCTGGTTAGCTAATTACCAAAATCGGTCTCACCGAGTTTGTGTAATCGGTCTCATCGAGATTACGTTATGCCCTAACCCTAACCAAATCGGTCCTACCGAGTTGCATATCGGTCCCACCGGAAACCCTAACGGTCACTAAGTTTACTAAAATCGGTCTGACCGAGTTTGTTGATTCGGTCCCACCGAGATTGGTAAATTGTGTGTAACGGTTAGATTTTGTGTGGAGGCTATATATACCCCTCCACCTCCTCTTCATTCGTGGAGAGAGCCATCAGAACACATCTACACTTCCAACTCATATGTTCTGAGAGAGAACTACCTACCCTTGTGTTGAGCTCAAGATATTCCATTCCTACCATATGAATCTTGATCTCTAGCCTTCCCCAAGTTGCTTTCCACTCAAGTCTTCTTTCCACCAGATCCAAATCCTATGAGAGAGAGTTGAGTGTTGGGGAGACTATCATTTGAAGCACAAGAGCAAGGAGTTCATCATCAACACACCATTTGTTACTTCTTGGAGAGTGGTGTCTCCTAGATTGGCTAGGTGTCACTTGGGAGCCTCCGACAAGATTGTGGAGTTGAACCAAGGAGTTTGTAAGGGCAAGGAGATCGCCTACTTCGTGAAGATCTACCGCTAGTGAGGCAAGTCCTTCGTGGGCGATGGCCATGGTGGGATAGACAAGGTTGCTTGTTCGTGGACCCTTCGTGGGTGGAGCCCTCCGTGGACTCGCGCAACCATTACCCTTCGCGGGTTGAAGTCTCCATCAACGTGGATGTAGGATAGCACCACCTATCCGAACCACGCCAAGAACATCCGTGTCTCCAATTGCGTTTGAATTCTCCAAACCCTTCCCTTTACATGCTTGCAAGTTGCATGCTTTACTTTCCGCTACTCATATACTCTTTGCATGCTTGCTTGATATGTATTATGAATGTTGAAATTGTGCCTAAACTCCACTTAAACCGAAAAAGTTTAAAAACTGCAACTTTAGCACTAAGTGTCTAATCACCCCCCCTCTAGACACATCTTCTCAAGATCCTACAAGTGGTATCAGAGCTTTGGTCTCCATTGCCTTGGTTTAATCACCTTGGAGGAAGATGGATGAGTCTACTTTGGGGAGTCTTAGACATAGAGTGCCTATTCTTGATGGAGAGTATTTTCATGAGTGGAAAAATGAGATGCTTGTAATTTTCAATCAATATCATTTGAACAAGTACATTGCTAGCCCTTGTGCACCTCATGTTGATCCTATGCATCCTACCCTAGATGAAGATATTGACATGATTCACAATCTTAGAACTGTTGAGCTCATCATTAGAGGCTTGCCTAGAAACTTGATTAGATGTTTGCCAACTCTCAAGTGTGCTTACATTATATGGAAATTTCTTGAGGAACGCTTTCCAAATTATTCCTTGAAAAATCTAGATGAAATTCTCCATAAATCTATTGCCTTGAGTGAGATGAACTCTAGCGATCCTAGCTTTGGTGATTGTTTATTTGAGCTTACCAATCTCATGCATGCTAAAGGAAATGTTGGAATCATTAGTGATATCATATCCGAAGCTATAAGAATTCATAAAGGTAACCACTTTGATGATCATGTACCTAATGAATTACCCTCTATTAGGATTTGATCAATCACAAGATGATGTTGAACATGGATACTATGATGAAGATGATGATAGTGACTTCGATCTTGATAATGCAATGAGACATTTTGGTCTTATGGCAAATCTTCGGGGATATGTGTCAGGAGGAAAGGAATGGGTTCTTGACAGTGGATGTACTGATCATATGACCGAAGATGAAGAGATGTTCCATGAGCTTGCTGAAAATGACGGCCCTCGAAAATATGTCACCTTTGGTGATAATTCAAAGGGTAAGGTGGTTGGCATTGGTAAGGTGGCCATCTCACATGATAGCTCCATTCAAAATGTCATGCTCGTTGAATCTCTCAGCTACAACTTACTTTCAGTATCTAGACTTGCCGATTTCGGTTTCAATGTCCTATTTACTGAAATTGATTGCCAAGTGTTTCGTCGAGACAATCATAAAATGGTCTTTACCGGTACACGTAGAGGTGATCTTTACATTGTCGATTTATCTAAAAAGGCACAAACTAAAACTTGCTTTATTGCTAAATCCTTAAAAGGTTGGTTGTGGCATAGACGACTAGGTCACGTTGGCATGAAAAACCTTGACAAGCTTATTAAAGGAAACCATATCCTTGGAGTTAACGATGTCATATTTGATAAGGATAGATTTTGCAGTGCTTGTCAAGCAGGTAAACAGGTTGGAGGAAGGCATCCCGTGAAGAACATCATGACCACAAGGAGGCCACTCGAGCTACTTCATATGGATCTTTTTGGTCCCAACGCCTACAAGAGTCTCGGTGGAAATTCTTTTGGTCTAGTTATAGTTGATGATTTTTCAAGATTTACGTGGGTGTTCTTTCTTGATGACAAATCGCAGGTCCAAAAGATCTTCAAAAACTTTGCTAGGAAGGCCCAAAATCAATTTGAAGTGAATATCAAGAAGGTTCGCAGCGACAACGGAACGGAGTTCAAGAATGCAAATGTGGACACCTTTCTTGACGAAGAAGGAATTTCACACGAGTTCTCGGCTACGTACACACCTCAACAAAATGGAGTTGTTGAGAGTAAGAACCGGACGTTCATCGAAATGGCGAGAACGATGCTTGATGAGTACAAGACGCCGAAGCACTTTTGGGCAGAAGCGGTTGAGACAGCTTGTCATGCAACAAATCGCTTGTATCTTCACAAGCTACTCGGCAAGACGGCATACGAGCTCCTCACCGGTAACAAACCCCAAGTTGGATACTTTCGAGTCTTCGGCTCAAAGTGCTACATTCTCGATAAGCATCGTCGTTCTAAATTTGCTCCTAAGTCTCATGAAGGTTTTCTACTTGGTTATGGCTCAAACTCTCACACTTACCGTGTCTACAACAATTTCACCCGAAAGGTTGAAGAGACGGTGGATGTGAAGTTTGATGAATCTAACGGCTCGCAAGCAGAGCAATTGCCAATTGATGTAGGAGACAAAGACCCTTCGGAAGAAATTCAAGACTTGTCCATTGGCAAGATTCGTCCAACGGAAATGAAGGAGAGTACCTCGTCCGTCCGGGTGGAAGCTTCTACATCACGTCAAGGTGAACCAAGAGTTGATATGGAAGCATCCACAAGTGGGACACATCAAGATGAAGAAAACGAGGAAGTACATCAAGACGAACGTCAACAACCTCCTTCTCCACCACGACAAGAGAACAACAACGTCAACAATGAAGAAGGTCAAGAAGAAGAAGGCCAAGAAGAAGAAGAACAAGATGAAGAGGATGTTCCACCCCGACCCAAGCAAAAGCTTACACGAGTTCGAGCAAGAATTGCCAAAGATCATCCCGTCGAGCAAATCTACAAAGATATCCAAACCGGGAGAATCACTCGCTCTAAAACTCGTTTAGCTAACTTTTGTGAAAACTATTCATTCATCTCTAGCATTGAACCTATGAAGGTTGAAGAAGCATTGGAAGATCCGTACTGGATAAACGCTATGCATGAAGAGCTACACAACTTTGAGAGAAACCAAGTTTGGACATTGGTTGAGAAGCCCGACAACAACCACAACATCATTGGTACCAAATGGGTGTTTTGCAACAAGCAAGATGAAGATGGACAAGTGGTTCGCAACAAAGCACGTCTCGTTGCCCAAGGATACACACAAGTCGAAGGTATGGACTATGGTGAGACTTATGCTCCCGTTGCTAGACTTGAGTCCATTCGCATCTTACTTGCCTATGCTAATCACCATAATATCACCTTGTACCAAATGGACATTAAAAGTGCTTTTCTAAATGGTGAAATAGAGGAGGAAGTTTATGTCAAACAACCTCCCGGCTTTGTCAATCCTAAGAAACCAAATCACGTTTACAAACATCACAAAGCCCTTTATGGTCTTAAACAAGCTCCTAGAGCATGGTATAAATGCTTGACCAAGTTCCTTATTGCAAGTGGTTTTGAAATTGGAAAAATTGATTCCACACTTTTTACTAAAAGGGTTAATGGAGAACTATTTGTATGCCAAATTTATGTTGATGATATCATATTTGGTTCAACTAACCCTCTTTTTAGTGCAAAGTTTGGAAAGCTAATGTCGAAGAAGTTTGAGATGTCTATGATGAGTGAACTCAAATTCTTTCTCGGTTTGCAAATCAAGCAAACTAAGGAAGGTACATTTGTCTCTCAAACAAAGTACACCAAAGACTTATTCAAGAAGTTCAATATGGAAGAATGCAAAGGTATGCCTACACCCATGCCTACTAGTGGACATCTTGATTTGACCAAAGATGGTGAACCGGTTGATCAAAAGGTTTATCGCTCTATGATTGGTTCATTGTTATACCTATGTGCCTCACGTCCCGATATCATGCTAAGTGTATGCATGTGTGCAAGATATCAAGCTGCTCCTAAAGAATGTCATCTTAAGGCCGTGAAAAGGATAGTGAGATACTTAATTCATACACCAAATTTCGGCATTTGGTATCCCAAGAGGGCATCTTTCGATCTTGTTGGCTACTCCGACTCGGACTACGCCGGATACAAGGTTGATAGAAAGTCCACTTCGGGTACTTGTCAATTTCTTAGTAGATCTCTTGTGTCTTGGTCCTCCAAGAAACAAAACTCGGTATCCTTATCTACCGCCTAAGCGGAGTACATCGCCGCTGGTTCATGTTGTGCTCAATTACTTTGGATGACCCAAACTCTTAAGGATTATGGGATATATGTGAAACATGTTCCATTGCTTTGTGACAATGAAAGTGCTATCAAAATTGGTCATAATCCTGTACAACATTCTCGAACTAAGCATATTGAAGTTCGTCATCATTTCATTCGAGATCATGTTGCTAAGGGTGACATTAATCTTAAGCATGTTCGCACCGATAAGCAATTAGCAGATATATTAACTAAACCACTTGATGAGAAAGTGTTTTGCAGGTTGAGAGGTGAATTGAACATTATTGATGCTTCGAACTTGGAGTAGGAACTCCATTGGATACATGCAAGACATGAGCTTATGACTAATCCATGATATATCTCTTATGATGATTATCTTATGTCTTGGACAAATTTGCATCTTGCATGTTATCTAACCCATGTAGGTACTTGGTTGAATCTAATTCTATGAGATTGCAACTCACTCACATCTTGAGCAATCTCTACATCACCAAGTCTCTACACAATGGTGGTTGAAGACAAGGAAGCACAAGACCATTCAAACATATCCTTTGACAAATTCTATGTTGAACTTCATGATTGTCATTTTTGGATGCACAAGTGCTCTTCCTTGCAAGAACTAACCCATGTAGGTAGATGGACTCAAAAATTCCAAGTGGTGCTCCCAATTCTTGATGAGCTACATCAACCTTGAGCACCCACACAAGTTCAACTACATGAGCAAGATCCACACCACCACCCAAGGTATGATATCCCATCTTAGAGAAGCTTTACTCCAAGTCATGAGTCAAAGCAACTCAACAAGATGTGAATACATCAAGATGCTTAAACAAAAAATGGTAACCCCATTTTGAGCTTAAACGATGAGTATGACCCATGATCAAGTGCTCTCACTTGACTTCTAAGTCAATATACTCTAACATAGGTGACTATGTCACCGCCCAACTCTAGATGAAGTTCTGTTGTGTTCTTCTCTGTGTTATTGCATTTGTCTCATGCATATTTGTTTCCCTTTTACAACAAAAAAACTTCATCTAGATCTTTCAGTTTCTTGTTTTCTCCTTTTGTTTTTATTCTGCATTTTCTGCATCCAATTCATTGCAAATCTTTCAGATAATTCATTGCAAATCTTTGTGAGATCTTAATTGTGTAGTGAGCTGAGGTGACAAGTGTTTTTCTCTGTGATGAACTCGGTTTCACCGACTTGTAGTTTTCGGTCCAACCGAATCCCTTCGGTACCACCTAAACATGCCACTCGGTGCCACCGATTTCACAACAGGAAAAATAGTTTGACACTTGTTCTATATTTCTTCTGATCAAGCTCCACTCAATGAATCTTGTCCTCTACAAGCATCACAGTTTTATCCATTGCTGTGCTGAGTCTCAAGGACCAAACCCATTCGACAGATTCCAGAAAGCCCTTCTTGGAAATTGATGTTAAAGGGGGAGAGAGAGATCACATCAAAGCAATGTCTCCAAGGGAGAGAGTATTAAGGGGGAGAAAGATATCTCCAAGGGGAGAGAATACTCAAGGATCCCAGATGCTTGATGTTCAAGAGGAGAGATGCCACATGTCTTTTTGGGGGAAAGACATGTTCATATGTGCTTATTTGCATTAAGCTCTATCCATTTGTATCTTTCAGCTCTGATTTTCTATTCCCTATCTTCTCCCAATATCCCATGCCAGATTCAGGGGGAGCAAGACATCTAAGGGAAAGAAATCATTCAAATTCATTGCATATCTTTACTCTTGGGGACATGTCTAATCCAATGTGGTACCTTGTACTCACTCTCTACATGTCATCCCAATCTTGGTATTCTTGTGGTTTCTTTTGTTTGCTTTGGCTAGTGGATGTACCTGTGTTATCTAACCTTGTTTATGCAGGTTCATTCCATCCTAAGCCAACTCAAGACTACAAGGTAAGTATATGCATCAGAATCATGAGTATGAGGAATTCTTGCTTATGTACATACTGTTTGCAAGAAGGACTCATGAGCATGAAGGTATTTTCCTTAATAATCTTTTGCTCTGATGCATATGGCCAAGATACATGTAACACATTGCCTACTCTGTCATGGTTATGCTCTCACATGCCTCTATAATTCATATTCACATGATTGCATACATGTAGGGGGAGCCTATGTTTGTTACATGTCCTTCCAAAGCTTTACTTGCTATTCTTTATATCTTTATCTAAAGCTTTGATGTATGTTGCCATCAATTACCAAAAAGGGGGAGATTGAAAGCACAAGTGCTCCCCAGGTGGTTTTGATAATTGATATCAACATATCTCTTGTTGGACTAACATTTTTATCTAGTATATTTCAGATAAGTTCAACAATGGAGTGGCATGGACCAAAAGATGTGGGAACTCCTTCAAGATGCTAAGGACAAAGGATTGGCTAAAACCTCAAGCTCAAGACTCTTCATTTTACATTTTAGTGATCCAAGATCACATTGAGTCTATAGGAAAAAGCCAATACTATCAAGGAGGGATGAGGTGTTGCTTAATGAGCCTCTTGCTTCACGTGCTTAGTGATATGCTCCAAAACCCTCAGCTACTTTCCCACTTCCTCATATGACATAACCTAAAGTCAAACTCGGCCCCACCGATTCTTTATATCCGGCGCCATCGAGTTTCACATGACATAGCCACTGCCAAACCCTAAGCAAATCGGTTCTACCGATAGGGATCTCGGTCTCACCGAGATGGGATTGTAATCTCTCTGTGTATGTCCATTACCAAAATCGGTCTCACCGAGTTTAGGTAATCGGCACTACCGAGATTACAATGCAAACTCTCTGGTTAACTTATTACCAAAACCGGTCCAACCGAGTTTAGTAATCGGTCCCACCGAGTTTGCCTGACCAACTCTCTGGTTAGCTAATTACCAAAATCGGTCTCACCGAGTTTGTGTAATCGGTCTCACCGAGATTACGTTATGCTCTAACCCTAACCAAATCGGTCCTACCGAGTTGATATCGGTCCCACCGAAAACCCTAACGGTCACTAAGTTTACTAAAATCGGTCTGACCGAGTTTGTTGATTCGGTCCCACCGAGATTGGTAAATTGTGTGTAACGGTTAGATTTCGTGTGGAGGCTATAATACCCCTCCACCTCCTCTTTATTCGTGGAGAGAGCCATCAAAACACATCTACACTTCCAACTCATATGTTCTGAGAGAGAACTACCTATCCTTGTCTTGAGCTCAAGATATTCCATTCCTACCATATGAATCTTGATCTCTAGCGTTCCCCAAGTTGCTTTCCACTCAAATCTTCTTTCCACCAGATCCAAATCCTATGAGAGAGAGTTGAGTGTTGGGGAGACTATCATTTGAAGCACAAGAGCAAGGAGTTCATCATCAACACACCGTTTGTTACTTCTTGGAGAGTGGTGTCTCCTAGATTGGCTAGGTGTCACTTGGGTGCCTCCGACAAGATTGTGGAGTTGAACCAATGTAACATCCCAAATTTTCAATTTGGAATGTTATACATTAGATCATCATGCATATCATATTTTATTTTGCTTTTGGTTTTGATCCTAGAAAATCCTAAGCAACTCAAGGACCATGGAGAGAGTTGGGGATTTCGTTATTTACATATTTGAGTTTTCTCAAATTTTGTAAACAAGATCATTTGATTTTATTTATTTTATCGTCAATTATTTCTATTACAAAGATATGAGAGAGGGAATAAAATGACTTTCCCAAAATATAGAAATATTGAGGATTTAATAAAAAATCAAATAAGATTTATTCTGGAGTTTTTCGGTATTTTTAATTGGATTTAGGAAAAATACGCGTTTTTCAAAATTGTATTTTGGGCCCAAATAAATTTTCTCTTTATCGGGCTTGATTTTAGAAACCCGGGAAAATTTATTTCATGATTTTTGGAGTCCGTTTAGTATTTCTTTTTAATTTTCTTCCGAGCGTAATTATTAAAAAAAAACGAAACCGACTATGGGCCGTACCCGAGCGGGACTCCGCCCGGGGGCGCCTTTAAATAGCGAGGCACCCGACGCCCCAGCCCATAACCGCACCCGCGCCCGAAACCCTAGCCCACCGCCGCTGCCGCCGCCGCCGGACCCGCCGCCGACTCGCCGGAGTTGCACGCCGCCCGAGGTTCGCCGCCGCCTCGATTTCCATGCCGAATTTTTTCGAAAAAAAAAATTTCGTCGGTTTTATTTTCTATTTTTTATTATTTTATTCTTTTATTATTTTAGTTATTTTCGGATTAGGTTAATTAACGATTAATCTGTTCGTCGTCTTTCTTTTTCGTCGGATTTTCCGCGGTTATTTTCTGATCCGATTTTCGTTTTAGTATAACTTTTCGCTCGTTTATCGGAATCAGGCGATTCAAGCGCCTGGAGTTTTGTCTCGAAACCCTCTTTCCGAATAATTAACTTAAGCAAGTTTTTGCTACTGTAAAATTTGACTTAGATCCAGATTACTAGAACGAAGTTGATTTCTTTCGCCGTTTGATTTCTTTTGCTTCGTTCGATTTGATTCTTTTTGTATACCGGAGTTCTTAAGTTGAACTTTCTGGTTAGATCTCTTTTATTTGAGTTTTTACCTGTGCATTATATGAGTACTTATTGTATGCTTGTTTGTTTGTCTGCGATAAAATACCCGGAGTGCGCCGCCTGTTACTTCGAATCTCTAGGTTTCGCGGATCATCAGCAAAGCAAGTAACACTTTGATCATACATTTTCTACTACCCAGTTTTATTGCATTAGATCTATCTTCAAACATTGCAGATTAGGATCTAATTAAATTGAGGGATGGGAAGTAGATGAGGTAGTACCTATTACCTGTATTATTATGAAACCTTTGGGAGTTACTTCTACGTTTGCTTATTATGCCATGCTATGCTAGTAGACGTGGATTGGGTGAGTGATATCCATGACAGATGTGAGTTTGTTAATTTTAATGGTTTACTTAAGGTGGCAACTTAAATACACATCTGGGTGGATTGAGGCACCTGGTTCCTATCAGGACTGCCTGTTTCTTTTTGGACCGCCACCCAGGCTCAAAGGGATCATAAGATTATTCATACTAGAAACTTCCGTGTGCAGCCACAAGCCATTATGGCCTCTGGCATAGTTGATTATGATTTGCGAACTCTTACAGGGTAGACTAGCAGATGTAGGGGAAAGTAGGTGTACCGGTCTATCCAACGTAAGGTGCTAGCGCTTCAGAAAGACTATGTCTCGGTCATCCGTTTCTCAAACATCATGTAGTGCGAGAAATCTAACGGAGGCGATCAAGTCTTGTGGGGAAAAGTGCGCAAACCTCTGCAGAGTGTACAAACTAATCATGGTTAGCCGTGTCCCCGGTTATGGACGTTTTGAGTATCTAGTACTTGATTATCATGTGAATCTCATCATGTTACTTCTAAATTAATATTGTTGGGTTTTAATGATGATTACTTTAATTGGGATTGAGGATGCTGTCAACCATTCTCAATGTATAACAACCACCTTGATAGTTAAATAAATTTATTCCTTTGCAGTAGGGAAAAATTGGCTTTTCGCAAAAACTGTAACCATAGAGCTTTTCCACCAGCCATATATGCATGTAGTATAGGCTTATTCATTCATTATTCTCTATGTGTTACATTGCCAGCATATTCCATGTGCTGACCCGTTTTTGGGCTGCAACGTTTCATGTTGCAGACTTTTCAGACAACGAGTAAGGTGCCTTTTAGGTCGTGGTTCTATACTCAGTGATGCCGTTGGAGTTGATGGACTCACTTATCTTCCAAGCCTTCCGCTGTTATCGTTATTAGATGTCCTTAAGCCATATTTATTGTAATAAGTTCTCTTTGAGACACCGATGTAATAAGTGTGTGATTGCTACTCTGTTATAAATCCTTCGAAGTACTGTGTGGTGTCAGCATTACTGATCCAGGGATGACGCCGGAGCACAGAGATCAGACTGTTTGAGGTTTGGTCGCTACAGAGATGGTATTAAAGCACACGCTGACTGTAGGACACGACCACTAAGCTAAAGCCCTAGTTCACTACTCTCTTCTCATTTCTGACTCCTCATCTTTTCTACTCTTTTAGGATGACAGAAGAGAGGCTCAAGTTCACCCAGCCGGATGAAGATACACCTTTTGGACGACACCTGAAGGAAGTCACTAGGTACCTCAACATTGGAATACCAAGCTTCACCGGGACCTACAACGCCACTTTACCCGAAGAGGAGCGTTGGAAGATTCAAGCTATAGTTCTAGGAAGGACGTTCGCACCAATCACGAAACCCATAGAGTGTGTTTTCAATGCACCAACATGGAGTCTGGGAAAGAGCATGGCAGCTCACATCACCATGGGACGCATTGGAGAAGTCTACCAAGAAGATCTCAAGGATACTATTTACCAGATTTGCGGACGCCGAGATGAACAATGGGAGATAGTTAGCACCAAGAAGGATAGATCCATTGCAGCTTTCATCCAGGAGTTAAACCAGCACATTCGACGCCAGGAGAACCAGATGTGCGCAAACATGATGGAGTTGAAGAAAGCAAAGGCCAAGATTATTGAGCTAGAAGGAGAACTGAAGGCCACTCGCAAGGACTACATGGATGAGATTGTAGCTCTAGTGAGACAAAACGGCGATCTTAAGGAGAAGATTGAAGAACTCATGGGGAATTCAGCACCCAGAGGAAAGGATGAAGATTGCACCTATCCAGATAACTACATCATCATCGACGACACCGATTCCGATCCAAGTGATGATGATTTCAAAGACGAAGCTGGAGCAGATATCATGGAGTCTTCATCGGAGCAGTTTTTCTAGTTGACTACCATAACAGTAGTAGTGTTCCACCATGTACATATTATAGTCCACGCACTTTTGCGATAGTTTTAGACCGATTGTATGCTCTTGTTTGATTGAATGAAGTGATTTTGTGTGCATTTGCCTCATATGCATTTGGGTAGTGTTTTCTCTTTAGACCCCATTCTATTCTTAATTCTCATCTTTTCTAAACCCTCAGATGCCTCCGAGATGTGACAATGGATTCACTTTCCCACCGGAGCTCACTCAGTTGATCCAGCAGCAGAATGCTTTGATGCAGTTGTTAGTCCAGAACCAGAACAACAACAACAACAACAACAACAACCCACCGCCGCCACCACCAGTTGATCACTTGACCCGTTTCCTCAGGCTGAATCCACCGGTGTTTTCCAGTAGCACCGAGCCGATAGTAGCAGATGATTGGCTCCGCAAGACAGGGAGGGAGTTGACCACTGCAGGATGTACAGATGAGGAAAAAGTGAAGTTCGCCGCCCATCAGCTTGAAGGACCCGCAACAGCATGGTGGGAGAATTTTACAACCACTTATCCTGTAGACACTGTCACATGGGACCAGTTTCAGCAAGCTTTCCGTACTGCTCATGTTTCAGCAGGAGCTATGGCCATGAAGAAGCGTGAGTTTCGCAACTTACGCCAAGGAGGACGGACAGTTGGCCAGTATGTGGATGATTTTAGTAAGCTAGCACGTTATGCCCCAGATGACGTCGCTACGGATGCAGCTAAGCAGGAGAAGTTTCTGGAAGGACTGAATGACGAGCTGAGTATGTAGTTGATGGTAGCAAGTTTCAACAACTACCAGGAGTTGGTAGATCATGCTCTTATGATTGAAGGGAAGCAGCAGCAGATTGAAAACCGCAAGAGGAAGTATGGACAGGGGAAGTATAAGTCAGGAGCTCAGCAGAAGCCCCGTCTTACCCCTAAACCGGGAGTTCATTTTCAGCATACCCATGGAGGAGGTAGCTCGCACAACCATAATGGCTCCAAGAATGGTAATGGGAATGGAGGAAGCAACGGCCAGAATCGGACCACCCCATCAACCCCAGCCAAGAGAGACCTGAGCCAAGTCACCTGTTTCAAGTGTTCCAAGACCGGGCATTATGCCAATGAATGTCCTGAAGGCCAAAATGGAAATGGAAGCTCGGGAAAGAAGCCGAACCCTTTCAACAGGGGACAGGTGAACCACGTTAATGTGGAGGAGGTTGAAGCTCAGCCTGATGCAGTAATCGGTAAGTTTTTGGTTAAGTCATTTACTGCACTCGTTCTTTTCGATACTGGTGCATCGCATTCATACATATCAAGGGGATTTGTGGAAAAGTATAGCCTGCCCACTAGGGTTCTTAAAACACCTATGATAGTAAGCTCGCCAGGGCAGAGTACATGGCCAGACAAGGATGTTTTCAAGTGCCATTAAGTATAGGAAGGCATGTTTTCCCAACGGATTTAATCATTCTGGAATCCCAAGGTTTGGATGTAATTCTCGGTATGGATTGGCTGTCGATGTATGGTGGAAACATCGATTGCGCCAGTAAGACAATTTTGCTCACAACCCCAGAAGGAAGAAGGATCAAGTATGTATCCCGGCATGCGCCGAACAGGACACAATTAAATTCCTTATCAGGAGTTGTACAGGAGGAAGTACCAGTGGTAAAGGATTTTCCTGATGTATTTCCAGAAGAGTTGCCAGGCATGCCACCAGATAGAGACATTGAGTTTTTGATTGAGCTTTTGCCAGGCACTGGGCCAATATCGAAGAGACCGTACAGGATGCCCGCACAGGATTTGGTGCAAATTAAGAAACAGATTAAGGATTTACTGGATAAAGGTTACATTCGCCCAAGTTCTTCGCCTTGGGGATCACAAGTACTTCTAGTGGAGAAGAAGGATGGATCGTTAAGAATGGTTGTTGATTATCGAGGATTGAACGAAGTAACAATCAAAAACAAGTACCCGCTACCAATGATCAATGATCTGTTTGATCGATTGCAAGGGGCTAAAGTGTTTTCCAAGATCGATTTGCGATCAGGGTACCATCAGTTGAAGATTCGGGAGCAGGACATACCTAAGACAGCATTCACCACAAGATATGGACTGTATGAGTATACCGTTATGTCATTTGGACTGACTAACGCACCTGCCTATTTTATGAACATGATGAACAAAGTGTTTATGGAGTTTTTGGATAAGTTCGTTGTGGTTTTCATCGATGATATTCTGGTATTTTCGAAGAATGAAGAGGAGCATAAAGAACATTTGCGATTGGTACTTGAGAAGCTCAGAGAACATCAGTTATATGCCAAGTTCAGCAAATGTGAGTTTTGGTTGAAGGAAGTAGGATTCCTCGGACATGTTATATCCGGAGAAGGAATAGCAGTTGATCCCACAAAAGTTATCACTGTGACCAATTGGGAAGCACCAAAAACAGTTGGAGAGATCCGGAGTTTTCTGGGACTCGCAGGATACTACCGGAGATTTGTTGAGAACTTCTCAAAGATTGCAAAGCCTATGACGGAGTTGCTGAAGAAGGATACTAAGTTCAAATGGACTGAGGAGTGTGCGGCTAGTTTCCGGGAATTGAAGAAACGTTTGGTTACCTCACCAGTGTTGATTTTGCCAGATCAAACCAAGGATTATGAGGTGTATTGCGACGCTTCACGTCGAGGACTTGGAGCAGTGCTTATGCAGGAGGGAAGAGTTGTTTCGTATGCTTCACGACAACTGAAGCCTCACGAATTGAATTATGCCACGCATGATTTGGAGTTAGCAGCCGTAGTGCATGCATTGAAGACATGGAGACATTTCCTCATTGGAAATCATTGTGAGGTGTACACGGATCACAAGAGTTTGAAGTACATTTTCACGCAGAAGGAGTTGAACCTCAGACAAAGGAGATAGTTGGAGCTCATCAAGGATTATGATATGAGATTGCATTACCATCCCAAAAAAGCTAATGTAGTAGCTGACGCATTGATCCGTAAGAGCCATGTCAATACACTAATGACGGGAGAAATACCAAAGGAGTTACCAGAAGATCTTCGTGAGCTATGTTTGGAGATAGTTCCGAGAGGCTATGTAGCAGCATTGGCGATTCAATCAACATTGATGGATAAAATCAGAGAGGCTCAGAAATCTGACAAGGAGATTGCCTCTATAAAGAAGAAGATGAGCCAAGGAAAAGCTAAGGGATTTTGTGAGGATGAGCACGACACCCTATGGTTTGAAGACCGTGTTTATGTACCCAATGACCCGGAGATCAGGAAGTTGATTCTGCAAGAGGCACATGATTCACCGTATTTGATTCACCCAAGAAATACCAAGATGTATTTGGATTTGAAGGATACTTTCTGGTGGACCGGAATGAAGAAGGATATTGCAGAGTATGTAGCAGTTTGTGATGTATGTCAGAGAGTAAAGGCAGAGCATCAGAAGCCAGCAGGATTGTTGCAACC
Source organism: Aegilops umbellulata (assembly GCA_032464435.1). Taxonomy (NCBI): domain Eukaryota; kingdom Viridiplantae; phylum Streptophyta; class Magnoliopsida; order Poales; family Poaceae; genus Aegilops; species Aegilops umbellulata. The sequence continues at coordinate 383,762,543 of CP136054.1, forward strand.
ATTGCCGATACCCGAATGGAAGTGGGATAAGCTAGGCATGGATTTTATCATGGGATTACCAAGGACTCGTTCAGGCTATGACTCGATTTGGGTTGTAGTTGATCGATTGACGAAGGTAGCTCATTTCATCCCAGCAAAGACCACTTACACCAGTGCAAAGTTGGCAAAGATATATATGACCAGAATCGTATGTCTGCATGGAGTTCCGAGGAGTATCTTATCAGATAGAGGAACCCAGTTTACCTCAAAGTTCTGGAAGCAGTTGCATGAGACTTTGGGTACTAGGCTAGAATTTAGCACAACTTTTCATCCGCAGACAGATGGACAGACCGAGAGAGTCAATCAGATTTTGGAGGATATACTGAGAGCTTGTGCGCTAGATTATGGATCTAGTTGGGACGACAATTTGCCATATGCAGAGTTCTCTTACAATAATAGCTATCAGACCAGTTTGAAGATGGCCCCTTTCGAAGCTTTGTATGGAAGGAGGTGCAGGACACCGTTGTCATGGGACGAAGTTGGAGACCGCCAGTTGTTTGGACCAGATCTGATTAAAGAGTCTGAACAGAAGGTGAAGTTGATTCGCGATAGGCTCAAGGTAGCCCAGTCCAGGCAAAAGAGCTATGCAGATTCTAAACGCAAGGAGACAGTTTACGAAGTCGGAGACAAAGTTTATCTTCGAGTATCCCCACTTCGAGGGATTAAGCGCTTTGCAGTTAAGGGGAAGTTAGCGCCACGATTTGTAGGGCCATATCGAGTTTTGGAGCGTATGGGAGAAGTGGCCTACAAGTTGGAATTGCCAGAAGGATTGTCAGGAGTTCATGATGTATTCCACGTTTCTCAATTGAAGAAGTGTCACGCGGAGATGGCTGACATACCTTTGAGAGACACAGTGCCATTGGAAGCAATTCAGTTGGATAACAATTTGACCTATGAGCAGAAACCAGTTAAGATTCTCGAGTTTGCCAGCCGAGTCACCCGCAGCAAGGTTATCAAGTTTTGCAAAGTTCAGTGGAGCCACCACACGGAGGATGAAGCCACCTGGGAGCGAGAGGAAGATTTGCCCAAGGACCACCCTCACCTATTTTCTAGCCAACCCGAATCTCGAGGGCGAGATTCATCTTAAGGGGGGTAGGTTTGTAACATCCCAAATTTTCAATTTGGAATGTTATACATTAGATCATCATGCATATCATATTTTATTTTGCTTTTGGTTTTGATCCTAGAAAATCCTAAGCAACTCAAGGACCATGGAGAGAGTTGGGGATTTCGTTATTTACATATTTGAGTTTTCTCAAATTTTGTAAACAGGATCATTTGATTTTATTTATTTTATCGTTAATTATTTCTATTACAAAGATATGAGAGAGGGAATAAAATGACTTTCCAGAAATATAGAAATATTGAGGATTTAATAAAAAAATCAAATAAGATTTATTCCAGAGTTTTTCGGTATTTTTAATTGGATTTAGGAAAAATACGCGTTTTTCAAAATTGTATTTTGGGCCCAAATAAATGTTCACCTTATCGGGCTTGATTTTAGAAACCCGGGAAAATTTATTTCATGATTTTTGGAGTCCGTTTAGTATTTCTTTTTATTTTTCTTCCGAGCATAATTATTTAAAAAAAAAAGAAAAAACGAAACCGACTATGGGCCGTACCCGAGCGGGACTCCGCCCGGGGGCGCCTTTAAATAGCGAGGCACCCGACGCCCCAGCCCATAACCGCACCCGGGCCCGAAACCCTAGCCCGCCGCCGCTGCCGCCGCCGACGGACCCGCCGCCCGAGGTTCGCCGCCGCCTCGATTTCCGTGCCGAATTTTTTCAAAAAATAAAAATATTTCGTCGGTTTTATTTTCGATTTTATTATTTTAATTATTTTCGGATTAGGTTAATTAACGATTAATCTGTTCATTGTCTTTCTTTTTTGTTGGATTTTCCGCGGTTATTTTCTGATCGCGATTTCTGATCCGATTTTCGTTTTAGTATAACTTTTCGCTCGTTTATCGGAATCAGGAGATTCAAGCGCCTGGAGTTTTGTCTCGAAACCCTCTTTCCGAATAATCAACTTAATCAAGTTTTTGCTACTGTAAAATTTGACTTAGATCCAGATTACTAGAACGAAGTTGATTTCTTTCGTCGTTTGATTTCTTTTGCTTCGTTCAATTTGATTCTTTTTGCATACCGGAGTTCTTAAGTTGAACTTTCTGGTTAGATCTCTTTTATTTGAGTTTTACCTGTGCATTAGATGAGTACTTATTGTATGCTTGTTTGTTTGTCTGCGATAGAATACCCGGAGTGCGCCGCCTGTTACTTCGAATCTCTAGGTTTCGCGGATAATCAGCAAGGCAAGTAACACTTTGATCATACATTTTCTACTACCCAGTTTTATTGCATTAGATCTATCCTCAAACACTGCATGATTAGGATCTAATTAAATTGAGGGATGGGAAGTAGATGAGGTAGTACCTATTACCTGTATTATTATGAAACCTTTGGGAGTTACTTCTACGTTTGCTTATTATGCCATGCTATGCTAGTAGACGTGGATTGGGTGAGTGATATCCATGACAGATGTGAGTTTGTTAATTTTAATGGTTTACTTAAGGTGGCAACTTAAATACACATCTGGGTGGATTGAGGCACCTGGTTTCTATCAGGACTGCCTGTTTCTTTTTGGACCGCCACCCAGGCTCAAAGGGATCATAAGATTATTCATACTAGAAACTTCCGTGTGCAGCCACAAGCCATTATGGGCTCTGGCATAGTTGATTATGATTTGCGAACTCTTACAGGGTAGACTAGCAGATGTAGGGGAAAGTAGGTGTACCGGTCTATCCAACGTAAGGTGCTAGCGCTTCAGAAAGACTATGTCTCGGTCATCCGTTTCTCAAACATCATGTAGTGCGAGAAATCTAACGGAGGCGATCGAGTCTTGTGGGGAAAAGTGCGCAAACCTCTGCAGAGTGTACAAACTAATCATGGTTAGCCGTGTCCCCGGTTATGGACGTTTTGAGTATCTAGTACTTGATTATCATGTGAATCTCATCATGTTACTTCTAAATTAATATTGTTGGGTTTTAATGATGATTACTTTAATTGGGATTGAGGATGCTATCAACCATTCTCAATGTTTAACAACCACCCTGATAGTTAAATAAATTTATTCCTTTGCAGTAGGGAAAAATTGGCTTTTCGCAAAAACTGTAACCATAGAGCTTTTCCACCAGCCATAGATGCATGTAGTATAGGCTCATTCATTCATTATTCTCTGTGTGTTACATTGCCAGCATATTCCATGTGCTGACCCGTTTTCGGGCTACAACGTTTCATGTTGCAGACTTTTCAGACGACGAGTAAGGTGCCTTTTAGGTCGTGGTTCTATACTCAGTGATGCCGTTGGAGTTGATGGACTCACTTATCTTCCAAGCCTTCCGCTGTTATCGTTATTAGATGGCCTTAAGCCATATTTATTGTAATAAGTTCTCTTTGAGACACCGCTGTAATAAGTGTGTGATTGCTACTCTGTTATAAATCCTTCGAAGTACTGTGTGGTGTCAGCATTACTGATCCAGGGATGACGCCGGAGCACAGAGATCAGACTGTTTGAGGTCTGGTCTCTACAACCAAGGAGTTTGTAAGGGCAAGGAGATCGCCTACTTCGTGAAGATCTACCGCTAGTGAGGCAAGTCCTTCGTGGGCGATGGCCATGGTGGGATAGACAAGGTTGCTTCTTCATGGACCCTTCATGGGTGGAGCCCTCCGTGGACTCGCGCAACCGTTACCCTTCGTGGGTTGAAGTCTCCATCAACGTGGATGTAGGATAGCACCACCTAACCGAACCACGCGAAAAACATCCGTGTCTCCAATTGCGTTTGAATTCTCCAAACCCTTCCCTTTACATTCTTGCAAGTTGCATGCTTTACTTTCCGTTGCTCATATACTCTTTGCATGCTTGCTTAATATGTATTATGAATGTTGAAATTGTGCCTAAACTCCACTTAAACCGAAAAAGTTTAAAAACTACAACTTTAGCACTAAGTGTCTAATCACCCCCCCTCTAGACACATCTTCTCAAGATCCTACAACGTGATTCAGTTGATGTATGTTTTGGTGATCAACTTGTGGGTTCCGCCCATGAACCTATGCATAGGGGTTGGCACACGTTTTTGTCTTGATTCTCTGGTAGAAACTTTGGGGCACTCTTTGAGGTTCTATGTGTTGGTTGAATAGATGAATCTGAGATTGTGTGATGCATATCGTATAATCATATCCACGGATACTTGAGGTGACATTGGAGTATCTAGGTGACATTAGGGTTTTGGTTGATTTATGTCTTAAGGTGTTATTCTAGTACGAACTCTAGGGCTGTTTGTGACACTTATAGGAATATCCCAATGGATTGATTGGAAAGAATAACTTTGAGGTGGTTTCGTACCCTACCATAATCTCTTAGTTTGTTATCCTCTATTAGTGACTTTGGAGTGACTCTTTGTTGCATGTTGAGGGATAGTTATATGATCCAACTATGTTATTATTGTTGAGATAATTCGCACTAGTGAAAGTATGAACCCTAGGCCTTGTTTCCTAGCATTGCAATACTGTTTACGCTCACTTTTATCATTAGTTACCTTGCTGTTTTTATAAATTCAGATTACAAAAACCTATATCTACCATCCATATTGCACTTGTATCACCATCTCTTCGCCTAACTAGTGCACCTATACAATTTACCATTGTATTGGGTGTGTTGGGGACACAAGAGACTCTTTGTTATTTGGTTGCAGGGTTGCTTGAGAGAGACTATCTTCATCCTACGCCTCCCACGGATTGATAAACCTTTGGTCATCCACTTGAGGGAAATTTGCTACTATCCTACAAACCTCTACACTTGGAGGCCCAACAACGTCTACAAGAAGAAGGTTGTGTAGTAGACATCAATGTTGTCTAGCCTCTTGTGGTGTTATGTGAACGTCGACTACATAACACTTCACCATTATTTGGGCCTAGAGGAAGGCATTGGGAAGTAATAAGTAGATGATGGGTTGCTAGAGTGACAGAAGCTTAAACCCTAGTTTATGTGTTGCTTCGTAAGGGGCTGATTTTGATCCATATGTTTCATGCTATGGTTAGGTTTGCCTTAATACTTTTGTTGTAGTTGCGGATGCTTGCAATAGAGGTTAATCATAAGTGGGATGCTTGTTCAAGTAAGAACAGCACCCAAGCACCGGTCCACCCACATATCAAATTATCAAAGTACCGAACGCGAATCATATGAATGTGATGAAAACTAGCCTGACGATATTCCCATGTGTCCTCGGGAGCGCTTTTCTCTATATAAGAGTTTATCCAGGCTTGTCCTTTGCTACAAAAAAGATTGGGCCACCTTGCTGCACTTTATTTACTTTTGTTACTTGTTGCTCGTTACAAATTATCTTATCACAAAACTATCTGTTACCACTTATTTCATTACTTACACAGAATACCTTGCTGAAAACCGCTTATCATTTTCTTCTGCTCCTCGTTGGGTTCGACACTCTTACTTATCGAAAGGACTACGATATATCCCTTATACTTGTGGGTCATCACTGACTAGCAATACTGTGCTTTTGTGTGACATATGCCACATCAAAGTTGTGCATTGGGTATTCGAACATCAAACCCCTTTCCATACATATATTTGGTCCACATGCAAGTGTGTTCGTGTTCTGACTCTTTCCCACATTATTCTTTTTGCCAAATTTATAAACAGCACATGAGTTTGATGCAGAAACTGTCTGCGATTGGGGACGCAATAGACACGATTTGTCCAGACTACCCGTGTGCCACGCCCATGCCCCTGCAGTCACTCACATCAGCATAGTAGATTGGGCTCCACGAGGCTTACCTCCCACTCTCGAAAATATCTACTGCCTCGTAATCTCGAAAATATCTGCTGCCTGGAAGGTTTTTATGTTTGATAACACAAAATTAGTATGTGTGGACCGTGTGGAAAGTCTGTTACTCCCACTCTGCTTCAATCCCTTGATTCAAATTTTCAGTAGCCCTGCCTTGTTACTCTTGCCTCTGCATCCCTCGCAATCTCAAAAATGTCTCCCACCCTTGATCCAAATTTTCAGTAGCCCCGGCATTTTACTCCTGCTTCTGCATGCCTCACAATCTCAAAAATATCTGCCCGCCCTTGATCCAAATTTTTAGTAGCCCAGGATTTTACTCCCGCCTAGTAAAATTTTCACTTGCCGCGGTATTTCCTCAAACCCCACATTGCCCCCCTCCTCACACACCCCAAAAACTCCGCTCACACAGACACACACCACCCATCCCTTGCTCAAAATCATCGCCGCCGCCGCCTCCATCCTCAACCTCTGCCTGTGTGCTGAGGAGCTCGATGAGCCAATGGCCCAAAAGAGGTTTATCGCGGCCTCTTCGCCCGATGCCGGCGAGGTGGCCGCTAAGGTGTCCCTGTCATCCTCCACGGGCTCTTTATCGATCCGCCATCGCCGGTCGCCCGATCCGCCCGCCACCGCGCCCCTACCCCGGTTCGAGGACTTCCCCGTCCTCCCTCGGGCCCAAACGCCGATGAGGCCCTACCTTGGGGTCCGGCAGCGGTGGTGGGGGACGTGGGTCACCGAGACTACGGATCAGGAGACCCACACCCGCCGGTGGCTCGGTAGTTTCCACATGGCCGAGCTCGTAGCCATGGAGTATGATAACCCACAAGTATAGGGGACCGCAACAGTTTTCCAGGGTAGAGTATTCAACCCAAATTTATTGATTTGACACAAGGGGAGCCAAAGAATATTCTCGAGTATTAGCAGCTGAGTTGTCAATTCAACCACACCCAAAAGACTTAATATCCGCAGCAAAGTATTTAGTAGCAAAGTAGTATGGAAGTAACGGTAACAGTGGCAAAAGTAATAGGAGTAGTATTGTAACAATCGTAATAATGGCAGTGGAAAAGTAATGAAGCAAAGATCAATATGAACGAACTCATAGGCAATGGATCAATGATGGATAATTATGTCAGATGGCATTTGTCATGCATGAGCTATAACCTAGGGTGAAACAGAACTAGCTCCAATTCATCAATATAATGTAGGCATGTATTCCGTATATAGTCATACGTGCTTATTGAAAAGAACTTGCATGACATCTTTTGTCCTACCCTCCCGTGGCAGCGGGGTCCTAATGGAAACTAAGGGATATTAAGGCCTCCTTTCAATAGAGAACAAGAAAAAGCAATAACACTTAGTGAATACATGAACTCCTCAAACTACGGTAATCACCGGAAAGAATCCCAATTATTGTCACCTTGGGGTATGCGGATCACAACTTGTAATAAGTGTCTACAACTTGCAAGATCGGATCAAGAACACAAATATATTCATGAAAACATATCAGGTTCAGATCTGAAATCATGGCACTCGGGCCCTAGTGGCAAGCATTAAGCATAACAAAGTCATAGCAACATCAATCTCAGAACATAGTGGATACTAGGGATCAAATCCTAACAAAACTAACTCAATCACATGATAAATCTCATCCAACCCATCATTGTCCAGGAAGCCTATGATGGAATTACTCACGCACGGCGGTGAGCATCATGAAATTAGTGACGGAGGAAGGTTGGTGATGATGATGACGACGATTTCCCCTCTACGGAGCCCCGAACGGACTCCAGATCTGGCCTCCCGATGAAGAACAGGGGGTGACGACAACTCCATGTCGTAAAACGCGATGAATCCTTCTCTTTGATTTTTTCCTCCCCAAACGTGAATATATGGAGTTGGAGTTGAGGTCGGTGGAGGTCCAGGGGACCCACAAGGCAGGGGGCACGCCCTCCACCCTTGTGGACATCCGGTGGGTCCCCCTCTGTTGATTCTTTCTCCAATATTTTTTATATATTCCAAAAATATTCTCCGTGGATTTTCAGGTCATTCCGAGAACTTTTATTTCTGCACAAAAATAACACCATGGCAATTCTGCTGAAAACAACATCAGTCCGGGTTTGTTCCATTCAAATCATGCAAACTAGAGTCCAAAACAAGGGCAAAGGAGTTTGGAAAAGTAGATACGATGGAGACATATCAACTCCCCCAAGCTTAACCCATTGCTTGTCCTCAAGCAATTCAGTTGACAAACTGAAAGTGATAAAGAAAAACTTTTACAAACACTGTTTGATCTTGTTGTTGCAAATATGTAAAGCCAGCATTTAGGTTTTCAGCAAAGATTATGAACTAACCATATTCACAATAACATTTAGGTCTCACATTTACCCATATCAATGACATAATCAACTAGCGAGCAATAATAATAAATCTCGGATGACAACACTTTTTTTAAAACAATCGTGATATGATATAACAAAAAAGGTATCTCGCTAGCCCTTTCCGAGACCGCAAAACATAAATGTAGAGCACACCTGAAGATCAAGGACTGACTAGACATCATAATTCATGGTAAAAGAGATCCAGTCACAGTCATACTCAATATCAATTAATAACAACGCATACGAATGCCAGTGGTGCTCTCTAACTGGTGCTTTTTATAAGAGGATGATGGCTCAACATAAAAGTAAATAGATAGGTGCTACCTCTTGAGCACTACGTTGGTTTTCCCTTGAAGAGGAAAGGGTGATGCAGCAAAGTAGCATAAGTATTTCCCTCAGTTTTTGAGAACCAAGGTATCAATCCAGTAGGAGGCCACGCTCAAGTCCCTTGCACCTACACAAACAAATAAGAACCTTCCAACCAACGCGATAAAGGGGTTGTCAATCCCTTCACGGCCACTTGCAAAAGTGAGATCTGACAGAGATGATAAGATAATATTTTTGGTATTTTTATGATAAAGATTGAAAGTAAAAATTGCAAAGTAACAAAGATAGAAATAGCTTGTTGACGGAAGATTAATATGATGGAAAATAGACCCGGGGCCATAGGTTTCACTAGTGGCTTCTCTCAAGATAGCATAAGTATTACGGTGGGTAAACAAATTACTGTCGAGCAATTGATAGAATTGAGCATAGTTATGAGAATATCTAGGTATGATCTTGTATATAGGCATCACGTCCGTGACAATTAGACCGACTCCTGCCTGCATCTACTACTATTACTCCACACATCGACCGCTATCCAGCATGCATCTAGAGTATTAAGTTCATAAGAACGGAGTAACGCTTTAAGCAAGATGACATGATGTAGAGGGATAAACTTATGCAATATGATATAAACCCAATCTTTTTATCCTCGATGGCAACAATACAATACATGTCGTTTCCCCTACTGTCACTGGGATCGAGCACCGCAAGGTTGAACCCAAAGCTAAGCACTTCTCCCATTGCAAGAAAGATCAATCTAGTAGGCCAAACCAAACTGATAATTCGAAGAGACTTGCAAAGATAACCAATCATACATAAAAGAATTCAGAGAAGATTCAAATATTGTTCATAGATATTCTTGATCATAAACCCACAATTCATCGGATCTCGACAAACACACCGCAAAAGAAGATTACATCGAATAGATCTCCAAGGGAATCGAGGAGAGCTTTGTATTGAGATCCAAAGAGAGAGAAGAAGCCATCTAGCTAATAACTATGGACCCGAAGGTCTGAGGTAAACTACTCACACATCATCGGAGAGGCTATGGTGTTGATGTAGAAGCCCTCCATGATCAATTCCCCCTCTAACAGGACGCCGGAAAAGGCCCCAAGATGGGATCTCACGGGTACAGAAGGTTGCGGCAGTGGAATTAGGTTTTCGTGGTTCTCCTCGATGGTTTGGGGGTACGTAGGTATATATAGGAGGAAGAAGTAGGTCGGTGGAGCCACAAGGGGCCCACGAGGATGGAGGGCACGCCCAGGGGGTTAGGCGTGCCCCTGCCTCATGGCCTCCTCGTTGGTTGCTTGACGTCCACTCCAAGTCCTCTGGATCACTTTTGTTCCAAAAATCACGCTCCCGAAGGTTTCATTCCGTTTGGACTCCGTTTGATATCCTTTTTCTGTGAAACACTGAAATAGGCGAAAAAACAGCAATTTGGTCTGGGCCTCCGGTTAATAGGTTAGTCCCAAAAATAATATAAAAGTGTATAAATAAGCCCATTAAACATCCAAAACAGAATATATAATAGCATGGAACAATAAAAAATTATAGATACATTGGAGACGTATCAATAGGCCCTTCGCAGAGGGAAGGAGGGATTTGCAGAGGTGCCAGAGCTCGAGTTTTAAAACAGAGATGAATAATATTTTGAGTGGTATGCTTTCATTGCCAACATAACAACCAAGAGATCTCGGTATCTTTGATACTAGATACATTATAGGCGGTTCCCAAACAGAGTGGTAAAGTTTTTACTCCCCTTCCACCAACAAGCACATTCCACGGCTGGTCCGAAATAACGGGTACCGTCCAACTAATAACAATCCTGGGGGAGTTTTGTTTGTAATTATATTTTGATTTGATTTGAGCATGGAACTGGGCATCCCGGTTACCAGCCATTTTCGCGTGAATGATGAGCGGAGTCCACTCATCGTGAGAATAACCCACCTAGCATGGAAGATACCGATAGCCCCCAGTCGCTACATGAGCGATTTGGGCATACAAAACATATTATTATTTGAAGGTTTAGAGTTTGGCACATGCAAATTTACTTGGAACGGTAGGTAAATACCGCATATAGGTAGGTATGGTGGACTCATATGGAACAACTTTGAGTTTATGGAAGTGGAGCATAAGCAGTATTCCCGCTTAGTACAAGTGAAGACTAGAAAAAGACTTGGGGGCGACCAACTAGAGAGCGATAACAGTCATAAACATGCATTGAGAATAACCAACATTGAGTGCAAGCATGAGTAGGATATAAATCACCATGAACATAAATATCATGGAGGCTAGGTTGATTTCGTTTCAACTACATGCGTGAACATGTGCCAAGTCAAGCCACTCGAATCATTCAAAGGAGGATACCATCCTATCATACTACATGACAACCATTTTAAAAGCATGTTGGCACGCAAGGTAAACCATTATAAACTCCTAGCTAATTAAGCATGGCATGAGTAACTATAATCTCTAATTGTCATTGCAAACATGTTTCATTCATAATAGGCCGAATCAAGAACGATGAACTAATCATATTTACAAAAACAAAATAGGTCGAGTTCATACCGCCTTTTCCTCATCTCAATCATCTCATCATATATCGTCATTATTGCCTTTCACTTGCACGACCGAACGGTGTGGATAATAATAATAGTGCACGTGCATTGGACTAAGCTGGAATCTGCATTATTCAAAGGAGAAGACAAGGTAATATGGGCTCTCTGTTAGACCAACAATAATGCCTATGAGAGCCACTCAACAATTTCATTGTGGTCTTCTCCTTATGACCCAAAGAAAGGAAAAAGAATTTCAAAGAAACACACTGAAATGTTTTTGGAGTTTTTGTTTTTCTGAAGGAAGTAAAACAAGAACGAGAAGAACTATTTACACGGGAAAGCTCCCAACAAGCAAAAGAATAACGAGAAATCTTTTTGGGTTTTCTTTAATACTACTACTTAATAAACATGGAAAGGAATTAAGCTTCAACTAATTTTTTTTGTTTTTTCTCAAAGTTTCTCAAACACACAAGAAGAAAGCGAGAAAAAAAGAAATAAACTAACATGGATAATACAATGAAAAAGTATGAACACCGACAACTGGAATGAGTGTGTGAACATGAATGTAATGTCGGTGAGAAATACGTACTCCCCCAAGCTTAGGCTTTTGGCCTAAGTTGGTCTATGGCCAAGGCTAGCCTGGTGGATATCCGAAGTTGTAGTCGGGGTTGTACTGGGAAGCGGCAGCTACTGCCTGAAGGGCTGCAGCATGGAGGCGAGTGACCTCCACCTCTCTCTCATACTCGTTCGCCTCCTCTCTCATTATAAAGTATCTCCCTCTGACCTAAAAGTTAAAGAAGGCATGAGCAGGAAGGGTAATACAGACAACACACTGTCGGTCAAAGATTAGTCGGTACTTGAGGGACTGTTCGTTCCTCTCAAGAAACTGGTAGCGCACAAAAGCATTATAATCAAGAAAAGCAGGTGGTAACTCAATGTCAGTCCCCCTTATGGGTACTCCAAGATAATTAGCTAAACGGGGGGCATAAATCCCACCAAAGAGATCTCCATCTTTAGCATTAAGGTGTAACCTCCTAGCAATAATAGCCCCTAAATTATATTGCTTATCACCCAACACTGCACACTTGAGGACACTAAGACCCGATGTACAAAGGTGGCTATGATCATGTTTACCATTAATGCATCTGCCTATGAAGAGAGCAAAATAATGTATGGCAGGAAAATGAATGCTCGCCATGGAGGCTTGTGTGATATTTCTAGTTTCTCCTACAGTGATGCTAGCAAGGAAATCATTGTATTCAGTTTTGCGAGGCTCGCTATGAATGCCCCATTGTGGAATTTTGCATGCAATGCTAAAATCTTCTAGGTCCATGGTATATGATTCATCATAAAGATCAAATAAAACAGTGTGGGTATTGCACTGAGATGTAAAATTAAACCTTCGCACGAATGAATCAGTGAGTTGATAGTACTGAGGACACTTATCTGATACGAAGTCCTCAAGATCAGCATTCCGTACATATGCATCAAATTCATCCTTGACACCTGCATGAACCATGAATTCATCCGACGACCATTCACAAGGCCGCACTTGAGCTTCCCTTGGTAGTTCAGGGTCCGACTCACGTATCGCGAGACTCGATGCTTGCTTCCTTGAGGAACCACCTTGGTACATTTTCCTAAACATTTTTCTTCCTCTGAAAAATTTCTGAAATTTTTAGTGACTCAAAATAAAAGTGAACCAAACTCAACAAGATTGATAGCAACTACTCCTACAAGTGCCTAGAGGCTATATCATGCATCAAAACTACTTTGGACCATATAAATTTGACATGCAAGCTCAAGAACAAGGTCACCACAGCAGCAAAAATTGGCAATAAATAAAGCACTAGAACAAAAACTAATTGGACCATTGGAGGAGTCACATACCGAAGAACAACCCCCCAAAACAGTTTTGCAAATGGAGCTTTGCACAAGGAGATCGAAAATGGCAGCAAGATGAGCTAGAACACGGGTTTGAGCAATGGGATGATTTTTTCTGGAGGAAGACGAAGTGGATGGGTGCTGGAATAAGTGAGGGGGACCCACGTGGGACCCACAAGGCAGGGGGCGCGCCCTATGCCCTTGTGGCCCACTAGTGCAGCCCCCTGGTGCATTCTCAGTGCCCGAAATTCTAAAATATTCTATAAAAAATCATACTAAATTTTCAGGGCATTTGGAGAACTTTTATTTTTGGGACATTTTTATTGCACGGATAATTCAGAAAACAGACAAAAAAAATACTATTTTTCTTTATTTATTCTAAATAAAAGAAAGTAAAAAGTATGTACAGAAAGTTGTGCTGTCTAAATTCATCCATCTCATGCTCATTAGAAGGAATCCATTAACAAGGTTGATCAAGTCTTATTAACAAACTTCTTTCGAATAACATGAAACCGGAGAATTTTCGAATAACACCAGGTTACCTCAACGGGGATATGCATGTCCCCAACAATAAGAATATCATATTAATCGATGGAAATTTTCCAATAGAGTTGATACTATGAACTTGAGGCTGTTTCCTCGGAAAGTGTACCGTATGCTCATTACCATTAACATGAAAAGTGACATTGCCTTTGTTGCAATCAATAACAGCCCCTGCAGTATTCAAAAAGGGTCTTCCAAGAATAATAGAAATACTATCGTCCTCGGGAATATCAAGAATAACAAAGTCCATTAAAATAGTAACATTTGCAACTACAACAGGCACATCCTCACAAATACAGATGGGTATATCAGTTGATTATCAGCCATTTGCAAAGAGATTTCAGTAGGTGTCAACTTATTCAAATCAAGTCTACGATCCAAAGAGAAAGGCATAACACTAACAGCGGCTCCCAAATCACATAAAGCAGTTTTAACATAGTTTCTCTTAATGGAGCATGGTATAGTTGGTATTCCTGGATCTCCAAGTTTCTTTGGTATTCCACCCTTAAAAGTATAATTAGCAAGCACGGTGGAAATTTTAGCCTCTTATATCTTTCTTTTATTTTTTGACTATGAACAGTAGGGTAAAACCCCACTGCAATTTTTATTAATAAAAATAAAGAATAGTAGTACATAACAAAGACAAGAGAAGAGAAAAAGAAATAAAACAAACTATACAGCAAGCTAAGGAAGCTAGCTAAGACTAAGAAAACAAAAAAAGAGATACAAACAAGGGCTTGAGGTGAGCCCCTGAAAGGAAAACTGACACTAAAACTAAAGCTAAAATAAGGAGTCCTCAAGAAACTAGCAAGCTAGACAGCTAGGTGTTGAATTCAGCAGCATATTTAGCCTTGATCCTGTGTGACAGTAACTTCAGTTCCTCAAAGTAAATGTGCTTCCATCCTTGGAAAGAGGGCTGAATGTTCTCAAAAACTTTATTGTTTCTTGTAATCCAAATAGCCCAAGAACCCAGGATGATGATCTCCATGAAGAAAGGAACCCTCAACTTTTCCTTCAGATCTTGGAAGGCCTCTAGCACAGACAAGTTATGAGATCTTTGTGGACATATGAAATTCCAATAGATCCTAGAGAATTGGCACCCCCAGAATAAATGATGTAGAGTTTCTTCTTGTTGGCAATTCATCACAACACAATTGTATTCTTCCAAGATCATAGTTTTCCTTCTCAGTAGGTTTCTTGTGTTCAGTCTATCATGTAGAAGCATCCAGAAGAACATTTTGTGTTTAGGTTGACATGAAGACTTCCAAATCCAGGTAAAGTGAGGTGGCACTTGTTTGACTCCTATGATCACTCTGTATGCCTTTGAAGCAGAGAAGTTCATGTTGCCCCATATATAACTCCAAGTGTCAGACATATGTAGAAATTCAGAGTGTTTCAAATCATGGCAAACTTCTTCTAATAGAAGGAACTGCTGATATGCTTGATTGGACAGAGGTAGGTGGAACAAATCTTTGAGATACTCAGTGCTCACCACTTGTTGCACTGTCATTATAGCATCTTGCACAAAGGAAAAAAGATGAGGATATTCTTGCTGCAAGACTGCAGTGCCCCACAAATCAGACCAAAAAAAGAAAGTTGTACCATCCCCTAAGTTACATCTGGCCATGGCCTTATATTGATCAGTTAATTGAAGTATAGACCTCCACCAGAAAGACCCAACCAATTCATTCCCTGGTAATTTATTGTCCTGGTAGTGAGCTTCCCAGATGAGTTTAACCCAAGGAATGTCATGTCTATTGTAAAATTTATGTAGATTTTTCATTAACAGAGCTTTGTTTTGAGCAAAAATGTCCATAACTCCCAAGCCACCCTGCACCTTTGGTCTACAGACAGTTGTCCATGCAACAGAGGCTGGCCTGTGATCTTCCATGTCAGAACCTCTCCATAAACAGTGTCTCAAGTACTTGATTACTTGTTGTTTGATAGTTACAGGCACATCAAGGCAAGCCATGAAAAATATTGGCAAGGAAGCCAGTACTGATTTTACCAGAAGCAATCTTCCTGCACTTGTCATAAATGTAGCCAAGCCAGCTAGCCTTTTTGCAATTCTTTGAACCATTGGCATACATTGCTCCACAGTCGGCTTGGATAGGCCTAAAGGAAGTCCCAGGTAAGTGAAGGGGAAAATTCCTCTTTGGCAATTCAAAGTATTTGTAACGATATCCACTGTCGGTGTCAAAACTGGCGGATCTCGGGTAGGGGGTCCCGATCTGTGCGTCAAGGTCAGATGGTAACAGGAGACAAGGGACACTTTATTTTACCCAGGTTCGGGCCCTCTCGATGGAGGTAAAACCCTACTCCTGCTAGATTAATATTGATGATATGGGTAGTACAAGAGTAGATCTACCACGAGATCAAGGAGGCTAAACCCTAGAAGCTAGCCTATGGGTATGATGATGGTTATGATGTGTTCGTCCTACGGACTACAACCCTCCGGTTTATATAGGCACCGGATAGGGTTAGGGTTACATAGAGTCGGTTACATTGGTAGGAGATCTTGAATATCCGCACGCCTAGCTTGCCTTCCACGCCAAGGAAAGAACCTTCCGGACACAGGACGAAGTCTTCAATCTTGTATCTTCATAGTCCTGGAGTCCGGCTGAAGATATAGTTCGGCTATCCGAACACCCCCTAATCCAAGACTCCCTCAGTAGCCCCTGAACCAGGCTTCAATGACGACGAGTCCGGCGCGCAAATTGTCTTCGGCATTGCAAGGCGGGTTCCTCCTCCAAATTCTTCAAGAAGATAATAAACACCAAAAAATAGTGTCCGGCTCTGCAAAACAAGTTTCCACGTATTGCCATATAGAGAATAATACAAACACAAATCAAATCTGCTGACGTATTTCGCAGTGCGTCATAACACTGCGACCAAGCCTTCTGTATGGATTATTTTTTGTTGTTCCACCGCAGCACGTTAAACGAGGCAGTTTCCTTGGCACGTCTTGTCGAAGAAGAGATCGTGTGCCCCTTTTAACGGGATTCTCATTAATGCGGACGTGGGTAACCCAACCGCGCCATTTACCACGGCGTGTGAGCGGCAAGCGAGTTTTATTAGGTAGGTGGGGACGCATAACGGCATCAGCCTATATAAGGGGATAAAGATCCACCTCTTTCACCTACGCCTTCTTCCTCCTTTGCCCATCCATCTCCTGCGCACTCAAGCTCCAACGCCCAAGTTCGCTCTTTCTTCCCCAACCTACTCCAGCGATGTCCGGAGCGGGTGGCAAGTGGATGGCTTCCTCCGTTACGGAGGGTCAAATCAAAAAGCTTAGGAAGGCCGGATATCTGTCCAAGGACATCCCGCACCGGCTTCCCGAGGCGGGGCAGCTTCTTCCCACCCCAAGGCCCCATGAGAGGGTAGTTTTTCTCCCCCATTTCCTCCGCGGACTGGGTTTTCCACTTCACCCTTTTATCCGGGGGCTCATGTTCTACTATGGCCTGGACTTCCATGATCTGGCCCCGAACTTTATCCTCAATATCTCGGCGTTTATCATCGTGTGTGAGGCCTTTCTCCGCATCCGCCCCCACTTCGGCCTCTGGCTCCAGACCTTCAACGTCAAGCCCAAGGTGGTGTCCGGCACCCAGGCGGAGTGCGGAGGTGCTATGGCCGGCAAAATGGCCAACGCACTCTGGTTCGATGGCTCCTTTGTGGTGTCCTTAAAGGGGTGGCAGGCAGGGTGGTTTTACATCACCGAGCCACGCGACTCGAAATGGGTCGCGGCCCCTGAGTTCCGATCCGGACCCCCCACGCGGCTCATGTCCTGGAAAGAGACGGGCCTATCGTGGGGCAACGAAGAAGAAGTGACCGGACTGCAAACTTGCATCCGGTCCCTGATGAACAAGCCCATCCGGCATGTCAACATCATCCAGGTCATGTTCGTTCGCCGGATCCTCCCGTGCCAAGAACGGGAGTTCACTTTGTGGGAATTCGACCCGGCGCAGCACCAAACCCTCAATCGGCTCTTCGACATGACGTATGAAGACGTCTGGAAGGTGCTAACCAAAGGCGCCGAGTGCCCCACATCCGCTTCCGAGGACCGCGGATACAGCTCGCAGCGCAACGCTGGCGAGGTAGGCTATTTATACCTTTCACAGGTTCGTTAAGCTTTTCTACATAGATGAACTCTATGTGGGATCTAAAAACTCCCTTTGCCTTTGACAGGCGTGGCTGAAGATAGCCGGACCAATCAGCTGTCCGGCTCCTCTGCCCGAAGACCCAGCCCCAGCTCTCTTAGAGAAGCTGCTGGCTCCGGCGCCCTATGTGGTGCCGGAGAAGAAGGTCAAGAAGAAGAAGACCACCGGGACTCGAAAGAGTGCCCGCAATGTGGTGGTGTCGAGCTCGTCATCTGGCGATTCTGCGACGCCCTCCTCTCGTGAAAATGAGGAGGAGGAACAAGGAAGCTCTCCCCCTCCAGCGAGGGGAGCAAAAAATAAGAAGGCCGCCCCAACAGGGGAGGCCGAGGGGTCGAGGAAAAGGAAGACCCCTCCGCCGGACTACTCTCCCAACACCGAAGAGGGCGGAAAGGAGTGGCCGGACAGAACCAAGCGTCCGGCGACATCGTAAGTATTCACATACCAGAATGACTCATAGTATCTTCAAGTGCGCAGCTTACCCTAATGTCGAATGCTATTTGCGCAGCCCGCCCCGAGCCGCACTCGATGATTCACCGTGCGGCTCCCTGGATTCGTCGGACATGAACTCTGTCCCGCCCGCAGTCTCCCCCAGCGGGGCGGACGACGCCGAAGCGGCGTCCCGCCGAACAGGGCAGGAGGAGGTGGTCCTGGAGGAGCCGCAAGGCAATCCTCAGGACCCCAGGAGTAAAGGGGATGAAACCCCCCAGGGCTCCCAGTCCGGCTTTGTGCCGTACACTACGCCGGACTCAACCGTCCTGGCTCGCGGTGGGCGAACTCCTTCCAAGAGGAGTAAGCCGTCTGAGCCGGCGACCTCTGTCCAACCAGAGGCGCCGGATAGTCTGTTGGAGGCGCTTGAAGGTGCAACCATCAACGAGGAGCACCGTACTATTATGAGTGCGGTGGTCCAAAGGGTTCAGTCCGCCAAGAGCGGACTGAATGAAGCTTGCGCTAGCCTTCTAACAGGCTTCCAGGTAAGCAAAAAATATGCTAAATTCATTACCGCATAGACAGTAGCCCCTGATGCTCTGTTCGGTGTTCGGAAAGAAAAGCTGAATAGAGGATCCAACAATTTTCGCAGGAGTCTAATAAAAAGTCTAATATGCGTATGCAGGCTTCCCTGCTGTCCACCGCCGCACTGACTGCGCAGGTGGAAGTCCTGAAAAAGGACCTCGAGCGGTCCGAGCAAGAGCTCGGCCTTGCCAAAAGGCAGCTCGTAGAAAAGGAAGGTAAGAAATACCCCTTAGAAGAAAAAAAAGGTGCCTATAGAGAGTCTTGATTGCAAAAAGAAATAACAGGATTGTACTGCTTATTGTAGGGGCCACAACCGAGGTGGCAGCCCTGAAGCAGGCGCTGGCTGAGGCCGAGAAGAAAGCGGTCGAGGAGAGCGCCGAGCGAGAAAAGCTTGGGGTCCAAGTCGGCGTGGTGCAGCAAGAGCTGCAAGCTCTCATGAAGAAACATGAGAGTTTGGAGCTCGAGGCAAAAACGCAAGCATCCGAGCTCGCTTCGGCTGTTGAGACCACCAAGAGTGCCAAGGCCGAAGCCCAAAAGGCCCTCCAAGAGTTGGAGGATGTGAAAAAGATAGCAGCGGGTAAGGCATTCTTAATGCAAAGTAGGAATATAAAGGTGAAATACCTATTACTTACCTGAATCCGGATTTCTCCAGGGGCGTTCTTCGATCTTCCCCGCAGCGCATCCGCCGCCGCCGCATTCTACCGAGCTGAAGAGGACAACTCGACGGAGAGTGTGTTCTGGTCTCAGTATTCTAAGGCCGGACACCCTGTGCCCTTAAGCGATCAGCTGAAGCAGCTGGCCGAGCTCCACAAGGCGACCGAACAGGCCATGAAGGGCTTACTAGTTCGGCTGTGGCCTGGAGAGGCCCTGCCTGGGAGCTACTTCGGGCTGGTGCGGCGGCTGGTGGAGGCCTGTCCACGGCTTGAGGTCATCAAGCGCTCCGTCTGCATAGAAGGTGCCCGGAGGGCCCTTGCCCGTGTAAGGGTACACTAGGGCAAGCTGGACAGAGAGAAGCTGGTGAAGGACGGGCCGCCGCAGGGGAAGGAGCATCGCAAGCCCGAGAACTACTACAAGGAAGTTCTCGCTGGAGCTCGCCTTGTCGCGGATGAGTGTGCCAAAGATGTAATATTTCAATGAACTTCGCTCGTTTGTATCTTGTGCGCTGAAAACTTGTTCATATGCGCTTAAGCAATGCTTTCTGAATTTAAAATATTATTTTCTGTGCGCCTGTTTATCAATAACGGAGAGATGGCGAGTCGTCGGCTTCTGCCCCCATGCAAGTAGTGCTGGGGTGTTCGGGATAAACCTGAGGGCTCTTATTCCCATAGTTGGCTCCTTCGAGGGAGGCGCTCAGCACATCGAACCAGGCAATCGGACTATAATGCTTGAACACTCTCACTTAGCCATAGAACGTTATAATTTTAAATTTCGGTGAGGCCCCTAGTTCGGAAGGCCGAATTCGGGGAACTATCCACGCCTTTAGCCGGACTTAACCAGCTCTCCGCTCGAAGCGGCATAAGCCTTTAGGGACTCAAAAAACCTCTCGAACAGCGACCGGTCTCGCGCCTTATCATGACAGTCTGTTTTAGCTTTCTCCACTGAGGTGCTCACCCACCTGATCTGGGGCACAATCGCAGTGGTTCTCCTAGTGCTGCCTTAGCCGATAGAGCGGAACGTAAGGCACCAAAACATAGGAGCCGGGCAAACCCAACATATGACCAAAATCATGACTCGGAGCCGATGCATATAATGCTATAAGTTCGGGGTGCCGCACTTGTGAAAGTGGATGGACTTCTCACACCAGATAGAAGGGTAATAAAGCCCCTGGCGTGGTTTGCCGTACCATGGTGTACGGGTGCGATCATGTTATTTGAGTAAACATATGTATATTAAAAGAAGATAATGCCAAAATAGATGAAAAGCTATGCATTATTTATGAGGAGGTTGTTTATTCAAGCCGAACGATACAAGTAGTGCGAAAAAAAATTAGACTATTTAACATGTCCTGACCAGGCGCAGGCCGCGGAATTTAGAAACAGATATATCGCTCGAAATAGAGACCACCTGAGAGTTCCATGATGCGGCGTTGTTTTGTCTGCTTTCCTGGGTCCTGTATCGTCTGTGCGGCAGCGAGGCCGAACACTGTATCCAGAGTATGGAGTCCTGAAAGAAAAGAAGAACCCGGCAGCCCCTAGTACGTTTGACGCCGTATTGTTGGCATGCCGTTTTATCTGCCCCTTCCCCTATGCACATGGAATTGTAAGGGCGTAATTGTGTACTCGAGGTACTAGCTCCGCTATGTAGCGATGGCTGGGGTTGGGGCCGTATTGCTACGCGTGCTTTGAACGCGCCAGTGGGTCTTGCTGCGGGTTACTCCGGGCGCGTTTTGCTTTGTCCTGCTTTGTAGCGGCCGGACTCGAGAGCTGCCTTAACAGGCTCCTTTGTACCTCTGCTGCGAGGGCCGCCGTGTGTTCCTCCGTACGGATGGAGCGTTCGGTGTTTCCGCTGACCGTGATTACACCTCGAGGGCCTGGCATCTTGAGCTTGAGATATGCGTAGTGCGGCACCGCATTGAATTTAGCGAATGCGGTTCGTCCAAGCAGAGCATGATAGCCACTGCGGAACGGAACTATGTCGAAGATTAACTCTTCGCTCCGGAAGTTGTCCGGAGATCCGAAGACCACATCAAGTGTTATGGAGCCTATGCAATTGGCCTCTACACCTGGGATGACGCCTTTAAAGGTCGTCCTTGTGGGCTTGATCCTTGATGGATCTATGCCCATTTTCCGCACTGTATCCTGGTAGAGCAGGTTCAGGCTACTGCCGCCGTCCATGAGGACTCTTTAAGGTGAAATCCGTCAATGATTGGGTCAAGAACCAATGCGGCGAAACCGCCGTGACGGATGCTAGTGGGGTGGTCCCTTCGATCGAAGGTGATCGGGCAAGAGGACCATGGGTTGAACTTTGGGGCGACTGGCTCCATCGCGTATACGTCCCGTAGCGCACGCTTCCTCTCCCGCTTGGGAATATGAGTTGCGTATATCATGTTCACCCTCCTCACTTGTGGGGGAAACCCCTTCTGTCCGTTGTTGTTCGGCGGCCTGGGATCCTCTTCGTCATCGCTGTCTAGCCCCTTGTTTTTGTTTTCGGCTCTTAACTTGCCTGCCTGCTTGAACACCCAACAATCCATGTTGGTGTGATTGGCTGGCCTTTCGGGGGTGCCGTGAATCTGGCACGAGCGGTCGAGTATTCGGTCCAAACTGGACGGGCCCTGGGTATTCTTTTTGAATGCCTTTTTCCGCTGACCAGATTTGTGGCCTCTGAATCCGGCGTTTACTGCCGTATCTTCATTGCAGTCGCTGCTGACGCGGCATTTCTGTTTATTCCGTCGCGACCCGCCACTTTTGTCCTTGGTATCTGAATTACCTTGCTTCTTTGATAAGTTGTTGCGGCGAGCTAGCCAGCTATCTTCGCCCGCGCAAAAGCGGGTCATGAGTGTCGTGAGGGCTGCCATGGATTTCGGTTTTTCTTGTCCCAGGTGTCGGGCAAGCCACTCGTCACGGATGTTATGCTTGAAGGCTGCTAAGGCCTCTGCATCCGGACTATCGACTATCTGATTTTTCTATGTTAGGAACCGTGTCCAGAATTGCCTGGCCGATTCTTCTGGCTGCTGGATTATGTGGCTTAGGTCGTCGGCGTCCGGTGGCCGTACGTAGGTCTCCTGGAAGTTGTCGAGGAATGCGGCCTCCAGGTCCTCCCAAGAGCCGATCGAATTTGCGGGGAGGCTGTTAAGCCAGTGCCGGGCTGGTCCCTTAAGCTTAAGGGGTAAATATTTGATGGCGTGCAAATCATCGCCACGTGCCATGTGGATGTGGAGGAGATAGTCCTCAACCCATACTGCCGGATCTGTCGTACCATCGTACGACTCGATGTTGACGGGTTTAAAACCCTCTGGGATTCTATGATCCATTACTTCGTCTGTGAAGCATAGTGGGTGTGCGGCGCCCCTGTACTGGGCTATGTCTCGACGCAGTTCGGAGGAGCTGTGCCTGTTGTGTTCGGCCCGGCCGGATTTATTGTGTCCGGAGTGAAAACTATCACATGCCGTCGGGCGTCCGCGCGATCCATAGATCGATCTTGTTTGCCTTGCTTTGTCCTCCAGGACGTCTTGCAGGTCTGGTTCGTGTTCCCGTGCCTTGGTAAAGCGGCTGCGGGGCATGGCTTGTTTGGATGTTCGACAGGCTTCTCTGTCGCGGCCGCGAGGTGGCCGATCTACCATGTCCTGGGCTTCCTCCTCTGATTGGGGTAGCGGCCTGCGCTTAGGATAGTTTTTGGAGGGGCGTCCGAGCTCGTGCTCTTCGGCCGCAAGGACTTCAGTCCATCTGTCAGCTAGCAAATCTTGATCAGCTCTAAGCTGTTGCTGCTTTTTCTTTAGGCTGTTCGCCGTGGCTAAAAGCCTGCGTTGAAAGCGCTCTTGTTCGGCAGGGTCTGATGGTACAATGAATTCATCGTCGCCGAGGCTTGCCTCGTCTTCGGAGGGAGGCATGTAGTTATCGTCCTCGACCTCTCGCTCTGCCGCTCTCTCATGAGGGCGGTCTTCTCCACCTTCCTGTGCCGAATCCTGCTGGTTTTGGTGTTCTTCGGCGCTGTCCGGGGTAGTATTATCTCCCGTGCCGGAATCACCGTTTCTGCTGTGGCGGGATTTGGAGCGGCACCGCTGACGTCGGCGTTTTGGAGGCTTTTTCGAAGTGCCATCCTCCGCTGTTCCATTGCCATCTCCATCTTTTGGAGCAATCACCATGTATATGTCGTATGACGAGGTGGCGGTCCAGCGCCCTACAGGTGCTGGTTCTTGCTCGTCTCCTCCTTCGTCGTCCATACCGTCGAAGTCTTCGGAGCCGAAGTCGAGCATGTCGGATATATCGTCGACAGTGGCTATTAAGTGGGCGGTGGGTGGGCTTTGAATTTCTTCGTCGTCCGAATCCCAACCTCGCAGGCAATAGTTCGGCCCGGGCTCTCCTGACAAAGAGAGAGACTTGAGAGAATTCAGAATATCAGCAAAAGGTGAATACTGAAAGATGTCCGCGGCGGTGAACTCCATTATAGGCGCCCAATCTGATTCGATCGGCGGGGGCACGAACGACCCGAAGTTCATAGAAGAGTCCGACTCCTTGGAGTCACAGGCCATGCGGAGCGCGGGGCTCGCGTTCGGCTCAATGGCCTTTAAGATCGCAGCCCCCGAGGTGACGTCCAACCGTTCATCTTCAAAGAACGCAGCGGGCTCCGAATCGAGGATCGGGGCCGGAGCGTATGCGGCCTCCAGGACACTGTTCGGAGGCAGAGCTATATCATGCCCCTCGAGATAGTGCGGCGCGCTTGGCTGTGGCTCGAATCCGTCGAAGATCAAGTCTCCGCGGATATCTGCCGTGTAGTTTAGGCTTCCAAACCTGAATTGATGGCCAGGGGCGTAGCTCTCGATCTGCTCCAGATGACCAAGCGAGTTGGCCCGCCGAGCGAAGCCGCCGAAGACGAAGATCTGTCCGGGGAGAAAAGTCTCACCCTGGACCTCATCGTTGTTGATGATCAAAGGAGCCATCGGGCCTAAAGGCGACGACATAGAGGAACTCTCAATGAAAGCACCAATGTCAGTGTCAAAACTGGCGGATCTCGGGTAGGGGGTCCCTATCTGTGCGTCAAGGTCGGATGGTAACAGGAGACAAGGGACACTTTATTTTACCCAGGTTAGGGCCCTCTCGATGGAGGTAAAACCCTACTCCTGCTAGATTAATATTGATGATATGGGTAGTACAAGAGTAGATCTACCACGAGATCAAGGAGGCTAAACCCTAGAAGCTAGCCTATGGGTATGATGATGGTTATGATGTGTTCGTCCTACGGACTACAACCCTCCGGTTTATATAGGCACCGGATAGGGTTAGGGTTACACAGAGTCGGTTACATTGGTAGGAGATCTTGAATATCCGCACGCCTAGCTTGCCTTCCACGCCAAGGAAAGAACCTTCTGGACACGGGACGAAGTCTTCAATCTTGTATCTTCATAGTCCTGGAGTCCGGCTGAAGATATAGTTCGGCTATCCGAACACCCCCTAATCCAGGACTCCCTCATCCACCCTATCCTCAGGGACATTAATTGGAACCATGACAGATTTCTGGTAGTTTACTTTGAGGCCTGTGGCTGTGGCAAAAGTATTAACGAGAGCTTTTAGACAACATAATTCTCTGGCATCTGCTTTCATAATCAACAGTGTGTCATCTGCATATTGGACTATTGGGAAGTCAGGGCATGAGTTAAGTTGAATAGGAGTAGTAATAAGGCCAAGATCCCTTGCTTTATTGAGAATGGATTGTAATAAGTAAGCAGCTAACACAAATAGCAGGGGTGAAAGGGGGTCTCCCTGCCTGACTCCCCTTCTACAGTAGAATTTTTTCCCAGGAACCCCATTTAACATGACAGCAGAAGAAGCAGAGCTGAATAAAATTTGAATCCAGGATATCCACCTTTCCCCAAAACCTTTTGCTCTCAGGATGTCAATGATGGCTTGATGTTCAATTGTGTCAAAAGCCTTTTCAAAATCTAATTTCAGGACCAGTAGTTCCTTCCTTGATTTGTAGCATTGGTGTAAATATTCATAGGACCAGCCAAGACAATCTTGAATCACCCTATCTTTCAAGAACCCATACTGATTGATATGGATGAGTTACAAGATTATTTTCTGAAGTCTATTGGCCAATAATTTTGTAATGATTTTGAGCACCCCATTAAGTAAAGATATAGGCCTGTAGTCATTTGGGGTCAGAGGCACCTCTTTCTTTGGAATCAATGTGATATAGGAAGTGTTGATGCTTTCCAAAGAGATGTTACCAGCATGAAAAGCATGGATGAGGTTTTTGACATATGTTCCTATGATATCCCAACAAGACTGAGTGAACTCATTATTGAAACCATCTGGACCAGGGGATTTATCATGTGGCAACTCCTTGACAATTAGATTGATTTCTTCATCAGAGAAAGGCTTTTCTAAATCTTGAAAAATCTCAGGATTGTTCTGTTGACCCAGAAGGATGTGCAGGTCAAAATGCATTGTGTGGCCCTAAGATTGGCCTAATCTCTTTTTGAAAGCCTCCCAGAGAATTCCAGCTTTACCTGCATGGTCTGAAACTTCCACATTGTCCTCATTTCTGAGAATGGCAATTTTATTATGTCTAAAGTTGATTGAGGCTTTAGTGTCAAAGAACTTTGTATTTTCATCTCCAAACTTTACTCCCTTAATCTTCCCTCTTTGTTTCCAATAAATCTTTTGATTGGTGAGAATGGTCAGTAAGTGTTCTTTCAAAATCTTTCTCCAGTTCCATTCAAATGTACTGAGCATTCTGAATTAGGAGACATTTTCAGAATATCAGTCAAACGCATACGCAAAAAGATAGGTCTAATCATTTCAGCAAGGCGCTCAAAATCCTCATCATCCTTCTTCTTGGATGGTTTAGGAGGAAAGGGCATGGGTTTATGAACCTATGGTTCTCTTTCTTTATCGTGCTTCCTAGCAACAAAGTCTCTTTTATCATAACATTGATTCTTTGATTGTGGGTTATCAAGATCAACAACAGGTTCAATTCTACATCATTATGATTGCTAGGTTGAGCATCATCATGAACATCATCATTTACATTATCACTAGGTTCATGCTCATTACCAGATTGTGTCTCAGCATCAGAAATAGAAATATCATTGGGATTCTTAGGTGTGTCTATAATAGGTTCACTAGAAGCATGCAAAGTCCTATCAGTTTTCCTTTTATTTTCATTAGAAGGACTAGGTGCATCAGTATTAACTCTCTGAGAATCTTTCTTAATTCTCTTAGGATGGCCCTCATGTAAAAAGGTACCTGAGTCATCTTACCACCTCTAGTCATAACCCTAACAACATTATCATTATTCTTACTATTCATCCCATTGAGCAAAGCATCTTGTGCCTTAAGTATTTGTTCTACTTGAGTTTTTACCATAGAAGCATGTTTACTAATAAGCTTAAGATCACTAACAGTTCTACTCATATAATCACCCAAGCAGTAAAGCATATAAGCATTACGTTTCAATTGTCTACTAACATAAGCATTGAAAATTTCTTGTTTAACAATAAAATTATCAAACTCATCTAAGCGTTGACTAGCAAACTTATTATAAGGAATATCACCTTCATCAAATCTATAGAGAGAATTTACCTCTACTACCTATGTCGGGTTATCAAGACCATGCATTTCTTCAATAGGCGGTAAATTCTTAACATCTTCAACTTTAATACCTTTTTCTTTCATAGATTTCTTTGCCTCTTGCATATCTTCAAGACTGAGAAATAAAATACCTCTTTACTTCGGAGTTGGCTTAGGAGTTGGTTCAGGAAGTGTCCAGTCATTATCATTACTCAATATTATTCAATAGTTTTTCAGCTTGCTCAAGAGTTCGTTCCCTGAAAACACAACCAGCACAACTATCTAGGTGGTCCCTAGAAGCATCGGTTAGTCCATTATAAAAGATATCAAGTATTTCATTTTCTTGAGAGGATGATTAGGAAAAGCATTAATTAGTTGGAGAAGCCTCCCCCAAGCTTGTGGGAGACTCTCTTCTTCAATTTGCACAAAGTTAAATATTTCCTTTAAAGCAACTTGTTTCTTATGAGCAGGGAAATATTTTTCAGAGAAGTAGTAAATCATATCCTGGGGACTATGCACACAACCAGGAGCAAGAGAATTAAACCATAACTTAGCATCACCCTTTAACGAGAAAGGAAACAACTTAAGAATATATATAGTAATAGCGAAATGTTTCCTCATGAGCAAATAGGGTGGCTATATCATTCCATTTAGTAAGATGTGCCACAACAGTTTTGGATTCATAACCATGGAAAGAATCAGATTCAACCAAAGTAATTAACTCATGATCGACAGAGAATTCATAATCCTTATCAGTAATAAAGATAGGTGAAGTAGCAAACTTAGGATCATATTGCATTCTAGCATTCAAAGATTTTTCTTTCCACTTGCATAATAATTTCTTAAGATCATCTCTATCCTTACAAGCTAGAAAGTCCCTAGCTACCTCTCCATCCATAAAATAACCCTAAGGCATAACAGGAAGTTCATATCTAGGAGAGCTAGTCTTATCAGGTGTTTGAAAGTTTTGAGTTTCAATAATTTCATTAGTTTCATAAATATCATCATCTTCAGCATAATCAATAGTTCTAACTCTAGCAAGATGTTCATCAAGTAATTCACCCAGTGGCATAGTTTTATCAAGCAAAGTAGTAGCATCATAAGCATCATTCATAGTAGAACTAGCATCATCAATAACATGCGACATATCAGAATCAATAACAAGTGTAGGTGTCACAAGCTTACTCAGAACAGAAGGTGAATCAAGTGCAGAGCTAGATGGCAGTTCCTTACATCCCCTCGTAGTTGAGGGAAAGATCTTGGTTCTAGTATCTTTCAAATTCCTCATAGTGATTAACAGATATAAATCCCAACTGACCCAGAGAATAGAGCTATGCTCCCCGACAACGACGCCATAAAAGGTCTTGATAACCCACAAGTATAGGAGATCACAATAGTTTTCGAGGGTAGAGTATTCAACCCAAATTTATTGATTTGACACAAGGGGAGCCAAAGAATATTCTCGAGTATTAGCAGGTGAGTTGTCAATTCAACCACACCTGAAATACTTAATATTTGCAAGTTAGTAGCAAAGCAGTATGGAAACGGTAACGGTGGCAAAAGTAACAGTAGCAGTATTGTAACAATCGTAATAGTAGCAGCGGAAAAGTAATGAAGCAAAAATCAATATGAGACAAACTCATAGGCAATGGATCAGTGATGGATAATTATGTCAGATGGCATTCACCATGCATCAACTATAACCTAGGGTGACAGAACTAGCTCCAATTCATCAATATAATGTAGGCATGTATTCCATATATAGTCATACATGCTTATGGAAAAGAACTTGCATGGCATCTTTTGTCTTACCCTCCCGTGGCAGCGGGGTCCTAATGGAAACTAAGGGATATTAAGGCATCCTTTTAATAGGGAACCGGAACAAAGCAATAGCACTTAGTGAATACATGAACTCCTCAAACTACGGTAATCACTGGAAAGAAACCCAGTTATTGTCACCTTGGGGTATGCAGATCATAACTCGTAATAAGTGTCTACAACTTGCAAGATCGGATCAAGAACACAAATATATTCACGAGAACATAATATGTTCAGACCTGAAATCATGGCACTCGGGCCCTAGTTACAAGCATTAAGCATAGCAAAGTCATAGCAACATCAATATCAGAAAATAGTGGATACTAGGGATCAAACCCTAACAAAACTAAATCGATTACATGATAAATCTCATCCAACCCATCACCGTCTAGCAAGCCTATGATGGAATTACTCACGCACGACAGTGAGCATCATGAAATTGGTGATGGAGGAAGGTTGGTGATGATGATGTCGACGATTTCCCCTCTCCAGAGCCCCGAACGGACTCCAGATCTGGCCTCCCGATGAAGAACAGGGGGTGACGGCGGCTCTGTATCGTAAAACGTAATGAATCCTTCTCTCTGATTTTATCTCCCCGAACGTGAATATATGGAGTTGGAGTTGAGGTCGGTGGAGGTCCAGGGGACCCACAAGGTAGGGGCACGCCCTAGGGGTGTGGGCGTGCCCTCCACCCTTGTGGACAGCTGGGTCCCCCTTTGTTGATTCTTTTGCCAATATTTTTTATATTCCAAAAATATTCTCCATGGATTTTCAGGTCATTCAGAGAACTTTAATTTCTGCACAAAAATAACACCATGGCAATTCTACTGAAAACAACGTCAGTCCGGGTTAGTTCCATTCAAATCATGCAAATTAGAGTCCAAAACAAGGGCAAAATAGTTTGAAAAAGTAGATACGATGGAGACGTATCAGAGTACGACCATTAGTAGGTCCGCTACCACGGCGCAACGTCTAGGCTCAATTTCCCCTTCGGCACACATCCGGTCGACCTCGTCTCACCGAAGCCAGGGGTGGTGAGCTTGACTATGGCGCGGGAGGGCCGCCAGGTGTGGGAGCACCTCGCGGCCGAGGACGCCGACGAGGCCTATATGCAAGAGCTCCACAGGCAGCACTCGGAGCTCGTGGAGGTGGAGAGGATGATCTTTGCGGGCGAGAACGGCGGCGAGGTTATCGTGCTCTCCTCCGATGACGAGGTCGAAGGCGGCAAGGATGGCGGCGCGGAGGGCAGCGAGGTGGGCGGCGAGGATGAGGAGATCGACGTCGACGAGTGGAGGAGTGTCTTCCCCAACGACCCCGATGACAACACCGGCCCAGACCCGGCTTGCGGCACACCGTACCTGACGAGGAAGGATTGGCTCGACCTCCACTTCGACCGAAAGTAGTTTAGTTTAGTTTAAATTTATGTTTTATGTTCGGTTATGCAAAACTATCTATGTTTATGTTTGAATGCATGCTACTTTTGGTTGAACATGCTTTGAACTTGATCAAATTGAAGTTTACAATGTTAAGTTTAGGGGATCGACTAGAAACGGCCGAAAATTGCTGGAGTGTGTGTGTGTATATATATATACCTACTAATAAAGCAAGGTGCGTTTCTCCAAAATTTCCATCCGTTCACCGTCGAAAAGTTTTTTTCCTATCCGAGGTGGTACTAAATTTTTGTGCGTCTATCCGCTAGAAAAGAAAAAAAAAGTTTGTCCAGAATTTCATAACTAGGCCGCGCGCGCTATGGCCCAACGAAGCCAGCCCACTAAATATTGCCCACACAGTTGGGAAGACCTTAATTGTCGCATGGAGCGATAAATAGAAGAACCTTCCCAAAGGCGCCTAAGAATGGGCCAGTCCGTTTCTCATTTTGTTGTTCTATTTATTTTATTTTATTTTCTCTTTTACTTTTATATTTTATTTCCCTTTTTTCCTTCTTTATTTTCGATTTATTTTTAAGTAAAAATTTACAAAAATATTTACAACTTTAGGTTTTTTCAAATATTAAAAACATGGTCAGAATTTCAAAATATTGTTCCTGTTTTGAAAAATGTACAAAACTTATTAACATTCCCGTTTCAAAATTTTCTCAACATTCAAAAATTGTCTTCTCTTTTTATATAAATGGTTTCATTTTTAAAAAAATGTTTGTGTTTTTCAAAAATTCTTCGAGATTGTTTCTACAAAAGTTAACATATTATAAAATGTTCCATATTTTAAAATATTCTTGTTTTATTGAAATGTTAAAAAATCCAAAATAATTCTTGCGTCCAAGAAAATATTTTCTATTTTTTGAATGTTTTCTTAAAAAAATCAAAAATTCAAAAATATTTGTGTTTTAATAAAATTTCCATATTTTAAAATGTTGTTTGTGAATTTCAAAAACTATTCATGTTTCTAATTTTGTTCGTGTTTTCCCAAAAATATTGGAATTTTCAAAAAAGGAACGCATTTTTTGAAAATTGTTCTGGATTTCAAAAATTGTTCAAGTTTCCAAGAATATTTGCCAATTCATAATTTTTAAATATTCAAAAAATAAAAAATAATTATAATCTGATGCTATAATATTTTCTTAAATATTCGCGCTGATCAACCCTATCACTATCAAGATTTCTCGCGCTAAACATGTCCGGCGAGAAGACCATAACTCCTTGCTTTGTTGCCTACCATTGTGGTGACCCTTTTTTTTGGATAACACATCAATTATCTTTCCTGTTGCTTCTCCCAAAAAAATCTCTCCCGTTGCAACGCACGGGCATGGGTGCTAGTATATATATATATATATATATATATATATATATATATATAGAGAGAGAGAGAGAGAGGACAACACTATTCTAATCTCAAGATTAGAATAATTATTTGGATCACAACTGCTCTATATAGGGTCGATCAACACGTTCCCGAACTCCCGAAACGCAAAAAAAAAAACTTCCATCTTTCCCCACCCCGTCGACCCACGCCCGTCGGCCTCCCCCCAGACCCGCGCGCCCCACCACCAACCACCTCCCACCGGCGGCCACCGGCCCCAACGCCTCACCCGCCGCCGCCACCCCCTCCCCCAGGACCGACGCGCCTCCTGGCGCCGCCGAACCACTGCACCACCGCGCTCCACCGAGACCCAACATCCTAGCGCGACGCGGCCGCCCCTAGATCCCTGTGTGTTGCCGCCGGCCGGGGATCCACTCAAATCGATGACGGCAGCAACAGCGTGCCGGATCCCCACCTCACGCCCGCCGCCGGAGCCCTACTTCGCTGCGCCGCCAAGTGCCTGCATCCCCGGGCGCCACGAACCTACGACGGGGCTCCCGCCTTCCGCCTCCTCCTGGCTATCCCCTTCTGCTCGCGCCTTCGGCCTCCTCTCTGTGGTGCTCCACCGCCGCAGCACGGACGACCCTCGTCGGCGCCACACTCCGGCAGTTCAACTACATGGCCCCCTGGAGTTCACAGCCGTAGCGCCCCCTGAATCCCACTGCTGCTATGCATCTCTGTCGGGGAACGTAGTAATTTCAAAAATTTCCTACGCACACGCAAGATCATGGTGATGCATAGCAACGAGAGGGAAGAGTGTTGTCTATGTACCCTCATAGACCGAAGCGGAAGCGTTGACGCAACGTAGAGGAAGTAGTCGTACGTCTTCCCGGTCCAACCGATCCAAGCACCGTTACTCCGACACCTCCGAGTTCTTGACACACGTACAGCTCGATGATGCTCCCCGGGCTCCGATCCAGCAAAGCTTTGGGGATGAGTTTTGTCAGCACAACGGCGTGGTGACGATCTTGATGTTCAACCGTCGCAGGGCTTCGCCTAAGCACCGCTACAATATGACCGAGGTGTAATATCGTGGAGGGGGGCACCGCACACGACTAAGGAACGATCACGAAGATCAACTTGTGTCTCCATGGGGTGCCCCTTGCCCCCGTATATAAAGGAGCAAGGGAGGAGGGGGCGGCCGGCCTAGGAGGGGCGCGCCAAGGGGAGTCCTACTCCCACCGGGAGTAGGATTCCACCTTTCCTAGTCCAACTAGGAGAAGGGGGGAAAGGAGGGGAGTGGAGAAGGAAGGGAGAGGGGGCCGCGCCCCCAAACCCCTTGTCCAAATTGGACTGGGCTTAGGAGGGGCGCGCGCCACCTCCGGGCTCCTTCCCACTAAGGCCCAATAAGGCCCAATACTCTTCTCCGTATTCCCATAACTCCCCGGTACCTCCGAAAATACCCGAACCACTCAGAACCTTTCCGATGTCCGAATATAGTCGTCCAATATATCGATCTTTACGTCTCGACCATTTCGAGACTCCTAGTCATGTCCCCGATCTCATCCGGGACTCCGAACTCCTTCGGTACATCAAAACTCATAAACTCATTATATAACTGTGAACGAAACCTTAAGCGTGCGGACCCTACGGTTCGAGAACAATGTAGACATGACCGAGACACGTCTCCGGTCAATAACCAATAGCGGGACCTGGATGCCCATATTGGCTCCTACATATTCTATGAAGATCTTTATCGGTCAGACCGCATAACAACATAGGTTGTTCCCTTTGTCATCGGTATGTTACTTGCCCGAGATTCGATCGTCGGTATCCAATACCTAGTTCAATCTCGTTACCGGCAAGTCTCTTTACTCGTTCCGTAATACATCATCTTGCAACTATCTTATTGGTTGCAATGCTTGCATGGCTTATGTGATGTGCATTACCGAGAAGGCCCTGAGATACCTCTCCGACATTCGGAGTGACAAATCCTAATCTCGAAATACGCCAACCCAACAAATACTTTCGGAGACACCTGTAGAGCTCCTTTATAATCACCCAGTTACGTTGTGACGTTTGGTAGCACACAAAGTGTTCCTACGGTAAACGGGAGTTGCATAATCTCATAGTCAAAGGAACATGTATAAGTCATGGAGAAAGCAATAGCAACATACTAAACGATCGGGTGCTAAGCTAATGGAATGGGTCATGTCAATCAGATCATTCAACTAATGATGTGACCTTGTTAATCAAATGACAACTCCTTTGTCTATGGTTAGGAAACTTAACTATCTTTGATTAACAAGCTAGTCAAGTAGAGGCGTACTAGTGACACTCTGTTTGTCTATGTATCCACACATGTATTATGTTTCCGGTTAATACAATTCTAGCATGAATAATAAACATTTATCATGATATATAAGGAAATAAATAATAACTTTATTATTGCCTCTAGGGCATATTTCCTTCAGTCTCCCACTTGCACTAGAGTCAATAATCTAGTTCACATCAGCATGTGATTTAACATCAATAGTTCACATCACCATGTGATTAATACCTATAGTTCACATCATCATGTGACCAACACCCAAAGGGTTTACTAGAGTCAGTAATCTAGTTCACATCGCTATGTGATTAACACCCAAAGAGTACTAAGGTGTGATCATGTTTTGCTTGTGAGAGAATCTTAGTCAACGGGTCTGCCACATTCAGATCCGTATGTATTTTGCAAATTTCTATGTCAACAATACTCTGCTCGGAGCTACTCTAGCTTATTGCTCCCACTTTCAATATGTATCTAGATTGAGACTTAGAGTTATCTAGATTGGTGTCAAAACTTGCATCGACATAACCTTTTATGACGAACCTTTTTGTCACCTCCATAATCGAGAAACATATCCTTATTTCACTAAGGATAATTTTGACCGCTGTCCAGTGATCTACTCCTAGATCACTATTGTATTCCCTTGCCAAAATCAGTGTAGGGTATACAATAGATCTGGTACACAGCATGGCATACTTTATAGAACCTATGGCCAAGGCATAGGGAATGACTTTCATTCTTTTTCTATCTTCTGCCGTGGTCGGGTTTTGAGTCTTACTCAATTTCACACCTTGTAACACAGGCAAGAACTCTTTCTTTGACTGTTCCATTTTGAACTACTTCAAAATCTTGTCAAGGTATGTACTCATTGAAAACTTATCAAGCGTCTTGATCTATCTCTATAGATCTTGATGCTTAATATGTAAGCAGCTTCACCGAGGTCCTTCTTCGAAAAACTCCTTTCAAATACTCCTTTATGCTTTGCAGAATAATTCTACATTATTTCCGATCAACAATATGTCATTTACATATACTTATCAGAAATGCTGTAGTGCTCCCACTCACTTTCTTGTAAATACAGGCTTCACCGCAAGTCTGTATAAAACTATATGCTTTGATTATCTTATCAAAGCGTTTATTCCAACTCTGAGATGCTTGCACCAGTCCATAGATGGATCGCTGGAGCTCGCATATTTTGTTAACACCTTTAGGATCGACAAAACCTTCTAGTTGCATCGTATACAACTATTCTTTAATAAATCCATTAAGGAATGCAGTTTTGTTTATCCATTTGCCGGATTTCATAAAATGCGGCAATTGCTAACGTGATTCGGACAGACTTAAGCATAGATACGAGTGAGAAACTCTCATCGTAGTCAACACCTTGAACTTGTCGAAAACTTTTTGCGACAATTCTAGCTTTGTAGATAGTAACACTACTATCAGCGTCCGTCTTCCTCTTGAAGATCCATTTATTTTCTATGGCTTGCCGATCATCGGGCAAATCCATTAAAGTCCATACTTTGTTATCATACATGGATCATATCTCAGATTTCATGGCCTCAAACCATTTCACGGAATCTGGGCTCATCATCGCTTCCTCATAGTTCGCAAGTTCGTCATGGTCTAGTAACATGACTTCCAGAACAGGATTACCGTACCACTCTGGTGCGGATCTCACTCTGGTTTACCTACGAGATTCAGTAGTAACTTGATCTGAAGTTACATGATCATCATCATTAGCTTCCTCACTAATTGGTGTAGTAGTCACAGGAATAGATTTATGTGATGAACTACTTTCCAATAAGGGAGAAGGTACAATTACCTTATCAAGTTCTACTTTCCTCCCACTCACTTCTTTCGATAGAAACTTCTTCTCTAGAAAGTATCCATTCTCAGCGACGAATGTCTTGCCTCTGGATCTGTGATAGAAGGTGTACCCAACTTTCTCCTTTGGGTATCCTATGAAGACACATTTCTCCGATTTGGGTTTGAGCTTATCATGATGAAACTTTTCTTATAAGCATCGCAACCCCAAACTTTAAGAAACGACAACTTTGGTTTCTTGCCAAACCACAGTTCAGATTGTGTCGTCTCAACGGACTTAGATGGTGCCCTTTTAAACGTGAATGCAGCTGTCTTTAATGCATAATCCCAAAACGATAGTGGTAAATCGGTAAGAAACATCATAGATTGCACTATACCTAATAAAGTGCGGTTATGATGTTCGGACACACCATTATGCTGTGGTGTTCCAGGTGGCATGAGTTTTGTGAAACTATTCCACATTGTTTTAATTGAAGGCCAAACTCGTAACTCAAATATTTTGTCTCCGCGATCAAATCGTGGAAACCTTATTTTCTTGTCACGATGATTTTCCACTTCACTCTGAAATTCTTTGAACTGTTCAAATGTTTCAGACTTATGTTTCATCAAGTAAATATACCCATATCTGCTCAAATCATCTATGAAGGTCAGAAAATAACGATACCCGCCGCGAGCCTTAACACTCATCGGATCGCATACATCAGTATGTATTATTTCCAATAAGTCAGTTGCTCGCTCCATTGTTCCGGAGAACTGAGTCTTAGTCATCTTGCCCATGAGGCATGGTTCGCAAGCATCAAGTGATTCAAAAAGCCCATCAGCATGGAGTTTCTTCATGCGCTTTACACCAATATGACCTAAACGGCAGTGCCACAAATAAGTTGCACTATCATTATTAACTTCGCATCTTTTGGCTTCAATATTATGAATATGTGTATCACTACGATCGAGATCCAACAAACCATTTTGTTGGTGTGTATGACCATAGAAGGTTTTATTCATGTAAACAGAACAACAATTATTCTCTAACTTACATGAATAACCGTATTGCAATAAACATGATCAAATCATATTCATGCTCTACGCAAACACCAAATAACACTTATTTAGGTTTAACACTAATCCCGAAAGTATAGGGAGTGTGTGATGATGATCATATCAATCTTGGAACTATTTCCAACACACATCGTCACTTCACACTTAACTAGTTTCTGTTCATTATGCAACTCCCGTTTCGAGTTACTACTCTTAGCAACTGAACCAGTATCAAATACCGAGGGGTTGCTACGAACACTAGTAAAATACACATCAATAATCTGTATATCAAATATACTTTTGTTCACTTTGCCATCCTTCTTATCCGCCAAATACTTGGGGTAGTTTCGCTTCCAGTGACCAGTTCCATTGCAGTAGAAGCACTTAGTCTCAGGCTTAGGTCCAGAGTTTGGGCTTCTTCACTTGAGCAGCAACTTGCTTGCCGTTCTTCTTGAAGTTCCCCTTCTATCCCTTTGCCATTTTCTTGAAACTAGTGGTCTTGTTAACCATCAACACTTGATGTTTTTCTTGATTTCTACCTTCGTCGATTTCAGCATCACGAAGAGCTTGGGAATTACTTTCGTCATCCCTTGCATATTATAGTTCATCTTGAAGTTCTACTAACTTGGTGATGGTGACTAGAGAATACTATCAATCACTATTTTATCTGGAAGATTAACTCCCACTTGATTCAAGCGATTGTAGTACCCAAACAATCTGAGCACATGCTCACTAGTTCAGCGATTCTCCTCCATCTTTTAGCTATAGAACTTGTTGGAGACTTCATATCCCTCAACTCGGGTATTTGCTTGAAATATTAACTTCAACTCCTGGAACATCTCATATGGTCCATGACGTTCAAAACGTCTTTGAAGTCCCGATTCTAAGCCGTTAAGCATGGTGCACTAAACTATCAAGTAGTCATCATATTGAGCTAGCCAAACATTCATAACGTCTGCATCTGCTCCTGCAATAGGTCTGTCACCTAGCGGTGCATCAAGGACATAATTCTTCTGTGCAGCAATGAGGATAAACCTCAGATCACGGATCCAATCCGCATCATTGCTACTAACATCTTTCAACACAGTTTTCTCTAGGAACATATCAAAATAAACATATGAAAGCAACAACGCGAGCTATTGGTCTACAACATAGATATGCTAATACTACCAGGACTAAGTTCATGATAAATTAAAGTTCAATTAATCATATTACTTAAGAACTCCCACTTATATAGACATCCCTCTAATCCTCTAAGTGATCACGTGATCCAAATCAACTAAACCATAACCGATCATCACGTGAAATGGATTAGTCTTCAATGGTGAACATCATTATGTTGATCATATCTACTATATGATTCACGCTCGACCTTTCGGTCTCCGTGTTCCGAGGCCATATCTGTTATATGCTAGGCTTGTCAAGTTAAACCTGAGTATTCCGCGTGTGCAACTGTTTTGCACCCGTTGTATTTGAACGTAGAGCCTGTCACACCCGATCATCACGTGGTGTCTCAGCACGAAGAACTTTCGCAACGGTGCATACTCAGGGAGAACACTTCTTGATAATTAGTGAGAGATCATCTTATAATGCTATCGTCAATCAAAGCAAGATAAGATGCATAAAAAGATAAACATCACATGCAATCAATATAAGTGATATGATATGGCCATCATCATCTTGTGCTTGTGATCTCCATCTCCGTAGCACCATCATGATCACCATCGTCACCGGCGCGACACCTTGATCTCCATCATAGCATCGTTGTCGTCTCGCCAATCTTATGCTTCTATGACTATCGCTACCGCTTAGTGATAAAGTAAAGCATTACAGGGCGATTGCATTGCATACAATAAAGCGACAACCATACGGCTCCTGCCGGTTGCCGATAACTCGGTTACAAAACATGATCATCTCATACAATAAAATTTAGCATCATGTCTTGACCATATCACATCACAACATGCCCTGCAAAAACAAGTTAGACGTCCTCTACTTTGGTTGTTGCAAATTTTACGTGGCTGCTACGGGCTTAAGCAAGAACCAATCTCACCTACGCATCAAAACCACAACGATAGTTTGTCAAATAGACTCCTTTTTAACCTTCTCAAGGACCGGGCATAGCCATACTCGGTTCAACTAAAGTTGGAGAAACTGACACCCGCCAGCCACCTGTGTGCAAAGCACGGCGGTAGAACCAGTCTCGCGTAAGCGTACGCGTAATGTCGGTCCGGGCCGCTTCATCCAACAATACCGCCGAACCAAAGTATGACATGCTGGTAGGCAGTATGACTTTTATCGTCCACAACTCACTTGTGTTCTACTCGTGCATAACATCAAACCATAAAAACCTAGGCTCGGATGCCACTGTCGGGGAACGTAGTAATTTCAAAAATTTCCTACGCACATGCAAGATCATGGTGATGCATAGCAACGAGAGGGGAGAGTGTTGTCTACGTACCCTCGTAGACCGAAGCGGAAGCGTTGACGCAACGTAGAGGAAGTAGTCGTACGTCTTCCCGGTCCAACCGATCCAAGCACCGTTACTCCGGCACCTCCGAGTTCTTGACACACGTACAGCTCGATGACGCTCCCTGGGCTCCGATCCAGCAAAGCTTCGGGGATGAGTTTTGTCAGCACGACGGTGTGGTGACGATCTTGATGTTCAACCGTCGCAGGGCTTCGCCTAAGCACCGCTACAATATGACCGAGGTGTAATATCGTGGAGGGGGGCACCGCACACGGCTAAGGAACGATCACGAAGATCAACTTGTGTCTCCATGGGGTGCCCCCTGCCCCCGTATATAAAGGAGCAAGGGAGGAGGGGGCAGCCGGCCTAGGAGGGGCGTGCCAAGGGGAGTCCTACTCCCACCGGGAGTAGGATTCCACCTTTCCTAGTCCAACTAGGAGAAGGGGGAAAGGAGGGGAGTGGAGAAGGAAGGGAGAGGGGGCCGCGCCCCCAAACCCCTTGTCCAAATCGGACTGGGCTTGGGGGAGGGGGCGCGCGCCACCTTCTGGCTCCTTCCCACTAAGGCCCAATAAGGCCCAATACTCTTCCCCGTATTCCTATAACTCCCCGGTACCTCCGAAAATACCCGAACCACTCAGAACCTTTCCGATGTCCAAATATAGTCGTCCAATATATCGATCTTTACGTCTCGACCATTTCGAGACTCCTCGTCATGTCCCCGATCTCATCCGGGACTCCGAACTCCTTCGGTACATCAAAACTCATAAACTCATTATATAACTGTCATCGAAACCTTAAGCGTGCGGACCCTACGGTTCGAGAACAATGTAGACATGACCGAGACACGTCTCCGGTCAATAACCAATAGCGGGACCTGGATGCCCATATTGGCTCCTACATATTCTATGAAGATCTTTATCGGTCAGACCGCATAACAACATACATTGTTCCCTTTGTCATCGGTATGTTACTTGCCCGAGATTCGATCGTCGGTATCCAATACCTAGTTCAATCTCGTTACCGGCAAGTCTCTTTACTCGTTCCGTAATACATCATCTTGCAACTATCTTATTGGTTGCAATGCTTGCAAGGCTTATGTGACGTGCATTACCGAGAAGGCCCTGAGATACCTCTCCGACATTCGGAGTGACAAATCCTAATCTCGAAATACGCCAACCCAACAAATACTTTCGGAGACACATGTAGAGCTCCTTTATAATCACCCAGTTACATTGTGACGTTTGGTAGCACACAAAGTGTTCCTACGGTAAACGGGAGTTGCATAATCTCATAGTCAAAGGAACATGTATAAGTCATGGAGAAAGCAATAGCAACATACTAAACGATCGGGTGCTAAGCTAATGGAATGGGTCATGTCAATCAGATCATTCAACTAATGATGTGACCTTGTTAATCAAATGACAACTCCTTTGTCTATGGTTAGGAAACTTAACCATCTTTGATTAACAAGCTAGTCAAGTAGAGGCATACTAGTGACACTCTGTTTGTCTATGTATCCACACATGTATTATGTTTCCGGTTAATACAATTCTAGCATGAATAATAAACATTTATCATGATATATAAGGAAATAAATAAAAAATTTATTATTGCCTCTAGGGCATATTTCCTTCAATCTCACCCCCATGTACTGAATCTGCAACATCTATGCTTTTATCTGAATGCGAACAGGAGGAGCTGGAGTACGCGGAGCAGAGCGGCAGCGTAGGTTGGGGCAGGGTTGTGGCGACGCGCACCTCCCACCTTTGCCTGCGTACTTCCTAACCTGACCCCGTTCAGCTCCGGCCGGCGGCCAAGCTTGCACCTCCCATGGCCGCACGCGCTCAACACGTACTGCCACGGCTTGCACTTCTTCTCTCCCTCTGCTTGCGCAGTGTAGCTTCTGCTTCTTGCAGCGACTTGGACTTGGCATGCTGATGGAGATGACCTGCACTCCAGTAGGATGGGACCTGCCCACGTCGAGGCCGTAGATATGTACAACTCATATGCGCCTTCCCCCATTTAGTTGCATGAAACGTGTTCGTGCAAATGCTCATGTGAGCATTGTATTTGTTACAGGGTGATACTTCTTGGTCAACAATGATATAGCAATGACGTATAGCGTTATAATGTCTCATTTTTGTATGATCGGTCTGTACTAGAACACCTGTAAATTTTTGGAAAATATTCAGACTGCAACCTGAGAAGTTAGTCGGTAAAAAAATCATGGAAAAATGGAGAAACAAAAACAAGTAAAAACACATGGAGAAAAGTTTCATGAGTACATGGGAAAAAGGGTTGAGAGAGAGAGAGAGACGTTGCAAAATGTTTGTAGTCGAGGGTTGCGAAGCTAAAAAAAGAACACTAAAGCATCATTATAAAAAAGTTCTTTTGCGGGTTTTTTTTGACAAAACCCAGACGGAATTCCCACATTTTTTTCGAAATAAAACCATAAAGTTTGAATTAAAAAATTGAAGTGAATATAATCAAGAAGTTTGAATTAAAATAACAAAGCAATTTGATGTTTATATACCAACAAGAAAACATGCCTCACCTAGAAAATGTTAGCTTTGGAAGTGCAAAATCAAAATAGGTTCACCGCATGAAACATAGCAAGTTCGGAGAATAACACAACATTATATTTTTTGAGTAAGATTAACCGGTCAATCAAGAAAAGTTTGATGAAAACAAAACTTCATAAAAAAAGGGATTACGTGCTTCTAAATAAGAAAACATGAAGTTCAAATTTAAATAACCAAGAAGTTGAAAAGGTGAAACTAAAAATATAGTGTGGTTTAAAATGTTTTTGAAAAAAATCCCGTTTCTAAAACACCTAAACGTTCAAATTAGAAATAACAGAGCGATTCAGTGTTTATAAAGAAAACTTAGATTTCTCCTGTTCCTAAAGAATAAAAACAAAGAAGTTCAAATTAAGATAACACGAAATCTCGATGGTTATTTACCATGAAGAAAAACAAAGCTTCAGCTATAAAAGTGTTAAGTTGAGAATTTCAAATTTGATAAAATAGAGAGTTCGAAGAAAACGTTATCACTGTACTAAAAAAAATTCCATGGATTTTCCCACTATTAAAAAAGAATAACCAAAAAGTTCAAATTAAAATAAAATAGTTGTTCAATATTTGTAATAGAAAATAGTTTTTCATAGTTTTAAATAATCCTGAGAAGGTCAAATTAAAATAACAGAGCAGTTCAAAAATAGTTGCTCAAAAACAGATTTTTTTTCATTTCTAGGAAAAACCTAGAAGTTCAAATTTATAAAATGAAGCGGTTCAATGATTATTTACAAAAATACCTTGTTACCAAATAATAAAGCCAGAAGTTCACTTTAAAAAATAGAGGGTCAGATGTATACAAAAAAATTGGTTCTTCTTGTTTCTCGAAAAAGTAAATTATCAAGTTCAAGTAAAGTATAAAGGATTTTCACCATTTCTATATAAAAAACTTTGCTTGGGTTTCTAAATAAAAATAATAAAGTGGAAGGAGCGGATTTGCAGCAACTTTTCAATGCCATATTATTTGTCTCATTCCGATAAACGGTTTAGAAATGCTATCGAAAATACGATTCACGTTTTCGGTATGAAGAAAAGACTATTTTCAAAACTGCTCTTAAACCACTTAGGTTTTGCCGAAAATATAACTTGGGTAGCATGCTACTCGTGTCCATAGATTTCCAACAGTATATCACATGCCCCATTTGGGCAATGTTTGCGGAAGTTCAATCTAACAATGGGGGGAGTTCAACTACTGCTGCTAGGACAAAAAGAAAGGAGAAGTTCAATTTCTAAAGATGACCCGGTTCGACGTGCTAAACAATATTGTAAGAAAACAAAAAGAAAAGGAGAAGTTCAATTTCAGAAGATGACACGGTTTGATGTGCAAACCAATGCAAAGACACACACAAAAAAGTTGTTTTGGTGTCTTAAATATTTTTATTCATAAAAAAGGATTAAGAAAAAAACCAGGAAGTCCATATTAAAAAGATGGAGAAGTTCGATGATTATAGAAAACTCAGATTTTCCTCGTTATTAAAGAATGAAAACAAGAAGTTCAAAAAGAAAATAACAATAAGTTCAACTTTTAAAACTAGAGCGCTTCAAAATATCATAAAAAAGATTAAGAAAAAAACCAGGAAGTCCATATTAAATAGATGGAGAAGTTCGATGGTTTTCCTCGTTATTAAAGAATGGAAAAAAGAAGTTCAAAAATAAAATAACAAGAAGTTCAACTTTTAGAAATAGAGCGCATAAAAAAGATTAAGAAATAAAACCAGGAAGTCCATATTAAAAAGATGGAGAAGTTCGATGATTATAGAAAACTCAGATTTTCCTCGTTATTAAACAATGGAAACAAGAAGTTCAAAAATAAAATAAAAGAAGTTCAACTTTTTTTAAAAAATAGAGCGCATAAAAAAGATTAAGAAATAAAACCAGGAAGTCCATATTAAAAAGATGGAGAAGTTCGATGATTATTGAAAACTCAGATTTTCTCGTTATTAAAGAATGGGAACAAGAAGTTCAAAAATAAAAAACAAGAAGTTCAACTTTAAAAAATAGAGCACTTCAAAATTTCATAAAGAAGGATTAAGAAATAAAACCAGGAAGTCCATACTAAAAAGATGGAGAAGTTCGATGACTATGGAAAACTCAGATTTTCCTCGTTAGTAAATAATGGAAACAAGAAGTTCAAAAATAAAATAAAAAGGAGTTCAACTATTAAAAATAGAGCGCTTCAAAATTCATAAAAAAGATTAAGAAACTCAGATTAATATAAAAAACTCAGATATTTTCACGTAACCGAGAGAAGTTCAGATTGATAACTGCCAGAAGTTCACGTACTACGCGGTGTGCATTTTGTATAAAAAAAGAATGTAAAAGCAAAGGCTAATGATTTTGTTTTTAGAAGTTCAAGTGCTCGGCCCGATAAAGTTCAAAAATTGTGTGAGAGAGGTTGAACAAAAATACGTGACAGAAGCTCAAGGTGAAAGCAGCGGGAAGTTCAACTACTACACGGAATGCATTTCAGATAAGAATAGAAAACTAAAAGCTTAAAAGGTTTGTTGCAAGAAGTTCACGTGCTCTGTCCGGGGAAGTTCAAAGATTCTTGCGAGAGAGGTTAACCTTATATTTCCATGTTCGAAAACACAAAAACATTATTTTTTATTTTTAAAATAATTATCTCAATCCACAAAGAAGTTCAGTTATTATTTGGAAGCAATTTGATTTCAAAAAGAAAATAAAAAAAATCAAATTATAAAAATGAAAAAGGTTCATGTACTACATGGTGTGTGTTTAATATGAGAAAAATGAATAAAAAGGCAAGGTCCAAATTTGTTGTTGTCATAAGTTCAAGTCCTCGGTCGGAGAAAGTTAGAAAAAT
Organism: Aegilops umbellulata; assembly: GCA_032464435.1. Taxonomy (NCBI): domain Eukaryota; kingdom Viridiplantae; phylum Streptophyta; class Magnoliopsida; order Poales; family Poaceae; genus Aegilops; species Aegilops umbellulata. The sequence goes on from CP136054.1 coordinate 383,807,149, forward strand.
TATTTTGAGAGAGGTTTGTACAAAAGGAATATAATTTGTGTAACACCGACGAATGGATGAGAAAATTACAAACAAAAATACATCACAGAAGTTCAACGTGAAAACAGCAGGAAGTTCAACTACTATGTTGAATGAATTTTAGATAAAAATTTTTAAAATCTTCACGAGTATGAAAAAATGATCAACACGGGAAAGTTGCGTATTTACAACAGCTTTCCATCGGTATATCACTTGCCCAATTCCGGTGAGTGGATGGAGAGCTACGAGCAAAAAAATCACATGAAAAACAGAGTGAAGTTCAGGTACACGCGCCGAGAAGTTCAGGTTCTTGACGCGGTGCATTTTCGAAGAATCTATTTCGAAATAAAGGCAGAACGACTGATCTCGTTGTTTTCGAAATTACGTAAAAACCGCTAGGAACCATAGAAAACCATCAACATGAAAATTTTTCGCATTTTCCGTAGCTTTTCAGCGGTATATTATTTGCCCCATTCCGATAAAATTTGTAGAAAATACGGGGAAAATACATTTTTAGCCATTTTCATAACTGACATAAAACAGTAACCAATTAGGAGAAACAATATATACAAAAAAGTTTTGCATTTCTTCAAGCTTTCCAACGCCATATCATTTGTTGCATTTGGATCTATGGTTAGAATATTAGCTCGAAAATATGAACTCGATGGAACTTGTACCGTTTTCTAAATTACTTTTAAATTGTTCAAAATTAGAAAAAACTTTTAACATGAAAAAGTAGCGCATTTTCATAAGCTTTCCAACGCCATATTATTTGCCTCAATTGGATTTGCCGTTTAAAATGACATCGAAAATACCAACTCGGGTGTTCCGTTTGCGAAATTCTACGATTTTCCAAATTACGCTTTAACCATAGGGAATTAGAGAAAACTTTCAACATGTGGAAGGAGCGGTTTTGCAGCAGCTTTCCAACGCCATATTATATGCCTTATTTCGATAAACGGTTTAGAAATGCGATCGAAAATACGATTCACGTTTTTTGTGCGAAGAAAAAACGGTTTTCAAAACTGCTCTTAAACTGCTTACATTTTGCCAAAAATTTAACTTGCTTCATGATACTAGTGTCCATAGCTTTCCAACGGTATATCGCAAGCCCCGTTTGGACACCTTTTAGCTGAAGTTTAACCTAGTACTGAGGGAAGGTCAGGCGCGTTACTCGGAAAGTTCAGGTTGTGATCAGAATATTATTCTGATCCCGTGATCAGAATAGTGTTTATGTGTGTGTATATATATCCTACCACCCGGTGGTAGTTACCCCACATGTCTCATATACTACCTTATGGTACTATATATACTACTTTATCATTCTAAATATGTTCATATACTATATATAATATAATCCAAAGTGGGTAACATGAAAAAATTGCAAGTTGGCCCATAGTTTATTATATTTGTGAAATACGTATATATTTATACGTAAAATGGAGCATATTAAAACTACAATGCATACTACCTAAAACGTACTATATATACTATATAAACATTCTTATATACTACATATTATACGTACATACTCTCTGATTTGGTAAATACTACGTACTACATACAAATCTCAAGTGGTGGTAACTACCACTGCTGGTATATATATATATATATATATATATATATATATATATATATATATATATATATATATATATATATATATATATATATAGGTAAAATAGATGGGGCACCTAGGTGCCTGGGCACCTTGATTGTTTTGGAAACCATGATATATTTAAATAGTTTCCCACCCATTCTTCATGCAAGACTTTCCATAGTTACGATTTATTTTTGTTTCCTAATTATTTGGCATGCAAGACTTGCCATATAATAAATCGTATTAATGTTTGATTTTATTTGAACTGCTATGGTTATCTAATGTGCGTATTTTTTTCCTAAATATCTAATACATACCAACTCGTATATACTCAACATTTTTTTGAACTATTATATTTCATTTTTGTTTCCTAACTATCTAATATGGGTATCGAATACCTACTAATGAAATTATTTACATACATGGTATGTATATACCAAATAATTTATTTCCTAACTATCTAATACTTGTATTCGGTACCTACTGACGATGTATGTACGCGGGTGCGTATATTCCAGGCTGCATAAAATATGGCTACATAGATACCCTGCTATGTAAAATATACCCAATGAACTCCTAGTATACCTTTGTATCAAAAAAAAACTCCTAGTGTATCCACATACTTTATATGACATGCTCACATAAATCTTCTAGTATATACCCAACGTACTTAAATAAAACAGTATACCCAATGTGTCTGCACACGTATATACCCGGCTATATGAAAAAGTGTAGAAAATTATTGTAGGTATCCTGTCAACGTATGTATACAGTAAAATATGGCTACATATATACCCGACTACATGAATTATGGCATGCATAGGTATCTGAATACCCAGGGTACAAATCTCACATCTGGGGTATGAAGAGAAGTATGATTGGTACGCACATACCCAAAAAATATCCATTTTGGAAAAAGCTTGAAGACGTACATGTGTATTTTTTCATGGAGACAAAAGGTAACCATACCTTTTGTTCCCAAGACAATCATATACGTATGTATCTATTTATGTATATGACTTCCTATATTTATGTAAAAAAAGAAAGAAGTCGACGTATAAGAAATAAAGTTGGGCACGTACCATGCAGCATGCATGGTCTTAATGGACCATTAATTGTTGTTTTTTCTCTATCTTGTTTAATCTAGGCATTAAGTGTCCAATGAAGCAATAATTTGCAATAATTCTTTCCTAACATGGTTGGCCCATTAGTGCTAATACAAATTACACATGCGCACATTTCAGTGTAATCCAACGGTTTGTAGGCAAGGTGCTTGGGCACCTAGGTGTCCCAAACTAGCGTCATATATATATATATATATATATATATATATATATATATATATATATATATATATATATATATCCCACCACCCGGTGGTAGTTACCCCACATGTTTCTTATACTACCTTATGGTACTATATATACTACTTTATCATTCTAAATATGTTAATATATATCCATTAAGGGTTTTAGTCCGTTAACTTTTAAAGGATTGGCTAGAGATGGCCTTATGCCTTGTTTATTTCAGTTCTTCACCATGTGATGCTCTATATGTGCAACTATTTGCCGTGCAGTTCAATTTCATCAATAACAGTTTCAACAATACCACTATGAATTACGATATTTGGTTACTGAAAGTGCACCTTGAAAGTGCGTTATATCGACTAGAGGGGGGGTGAATAGGCGATTTTTATGAATTCTTCACTGAGGAATTTGCTAGTGAGAAAATTCCTTAGCGAAGAACTACTTGCAGTGGAATAAGTACTCAGAAGTAAACATAACAGAATACAAGCATAGTCATCATGATGAAATGAAGACAAACACAGAGTACAGAAAGCGTAATCACAGGATAGCACAAGATGAAGACAAACAGACTGAAGAAATTGAACTGAGGAAATTGAGAAAGTCTTCAGTCAAAGTCTTCAAACACAGATATGAACAAGCACACAACATAGTAATGAGGAAATGAAAGTGTTGAGGAAATAGAACCGGTTGGCTTGATGAAGACAATGATTTGGTAGACCAGTTCCAACTGCTGTCTCAGTTGTACATCTGGTTGGAGCGGCTGAGTATTTAAACTCGAGGACACACAGTCCCGGACACCCAGTCCTGAGCACGTAGCTCGGGACACCAAGTCCTCACCGTATTCTCCTTGAACTAAGGTCACATAGACCTCGTCCAATCACTCGTGGTAAGTCTCCAGGTGACTTCCGAACCTTCACAAACTCGGTCACTCGGCGATCCACAATTCCTCTTGGATGCTCTAGACCATGACGCCTAACTGTCTGGAAGAAGCACGGTCTTCAAAGGTAACAAGCGTCGGATCCACGCAGGATCAATATCTTCAGTGATGCTCAATCACTTTGGGTTTGTAGGTGTTTGGGTTTGGGTTTTGGATTTTCCTCACTTGATGATTTTCGCTCAAAGTCCTCGGAGGATGGGATGCTCTCAAATGACAAGTGTCAGTTTCTCACGGAGCAGCCAACCAGCTAGTGGTTGTAGGGGGCGGCTATTTATAGCCTAGGGAGCAGCCCGACATGATAAGACATAAATGCCCTTCAATGATATGACCGTTAGGTGGGTAGATATTTTGGGACAGTTGGCGCATAGCATAACAACGGTCAGAAATTTGAGGTTCAAATTCCTCAGGGCTATCATGTTCCTCACTGTGTAGGCAATCCGCACTGGCAAATTCCTAACTCCTCAGTCAGACAAAGTCCTCAGTGACCAGAAGAACTGCGTCTTTGTCACTGAAGAAATTGACTGAACTGTATGAGATTTCCAATGGCTTCACTCGAAGGGATTGGTAGATGTAGGATTTTGAGTTGAGCATCACATGGAAATTTTTCCTTAGTATTTCCTCGACCCCCTTTAACAGTATGATGTTTCCTATGAAACTACGAAAACCAAAGTCTTCACGCTTCATGTTCCTCGAATGAATACCAAGTCTTCAAGGTTACACCAATTTCTTCACTTTCAAAGTCTTCAGAAAGTCTTCAGAATATCAAAGTCTTCAGTCGAAGAACTTCATTTTTAGGGGTCGACTTTCTCTGTAAATATCAAACTCCTCATAGACTTATAGACCTGTGTACACTCATAAACGCATTAGATCCTTAACCTATAAGTCTTCAATACACCAAAATCACTAAGGGGCACTAGATGCACTTACAATCTCCCCCTTTTTGGTGATTGATGACAATATAGGTTAAGTTTCAACAGGGATAAACATATGAAGTGTAAATACTGATATTGAGGAATTTGATTGCAAGATATAGAAGAGCTCCCCTGAAGATGTGCATAGTGAGGAATTTGCTTTTGACGCAATGCACACTTGAAGAGTTGAATCATCGAGATCTCCCCCTATATCTTGTAATTCATACACGCATTTGATATATACTATGAAGAATTTGAAATACATGATGGAAAATGGTGACTGACGTATTTCAGCATGCGTGCGATAATATTGACGAGGAATAAGCATGCAGAATAACGTAGCAGAAGTATCAGACCACCATCGGGTTTAAGTTTACAACTCGATCCAATAAAAGTTTCGGAAGAGCGAGAGTTGTAACTTAGCAAAAAAACGCCCATATAATAGACCCGCTTGAAGACTAACTCAAATTTCTCCCCCTTTGTCATCGAATGACCAAAAGGATCGAAACTGAGGACTAACGCCCCTGAAGATAATCAAGTTGATGAAGGAGCGCCAGCGTTGTCGGGGTCGGTTGTTGTAGTAGGGCCTGCCGCAGTGTCGTCCAAGTCTTCATGTACATCAGTGTTACGCGATGAAGAATAGGAGCTGGCCACCAAAGAAGGAACCTTGACCTTCTTGTATTTCTTCGGAGGAGGTGCAGCCCAGTCAAAATCTTCCTTGAGACCCATTTTCTTCAGATCTTCAACGCTGTAGACATGAGACAGAACAACCCAGGTACGGTTGAAGGTTTCATGGAGGTAATATTGGTTTTTCTTCACTGCATTGTGTGTTCAAGTCATGTTGTGAAGAATTGAACCAAACTGACGCTTGACCCATTTATGATTGCGATCAACCTTCTGATGAAGACTGAGGAGTAACTCACGATCAGTCATCACCCTGGGTGCTGTGGCTTGAGGATTTTGCTTGGCATTGTTGGCGGCAGAGTCATGTGTGGCAGAGTCATCATTGGTAGAATAGGATGCAACCTTGCGAAACTAACCATCCAATGGACGAATGCCTTCATCTATCACAGCAGCGGCCTTGCCTTTGTCATCAGCTGAGGAAAATGTCCTTTTGAGGACTTCAATTGGAGGCAAGTAGCTGCAGTGGTTCAGAGTGTCAGCTTTGTAGTTGAGTTAAGACCTTGTCCTGATGAATCTCATAATCCATGGTGCATAAGGCTTCAGCTCAAATGGTGACATTGCAATATTGGCCAGAGTCCTCATGAAGAAATCATGGAAGTTGACGGGAACGCCATGAATGATATTGAAAAGCAGATTCTTCATGATGCCAACGACTTCTTCATCATTTGAGTCATGGCCTTTGATAGGACTCATTGTCTTTGTCAGAATGCGATAGACAGTCCGAGGCACATACAGTAATTCCTTGATGAGGAAATTGGTTCGAGGGACCTGCCCTGGCTTCAAAGGCTTCATCAAAACTTGCATGTAGTGATTTGAAAGCTCAGGTTCACTATAGACACAAGGTGCATCTTCAAGGGGAGGACTTAGTGGTAGGGCACGAAGCAATTCAGACACTGGTGCCTTGTAATGAGTGTTCTCTATCATCCAGTCCAGAACCCATGAGTTAACATCTTCAGAGTCGCCTGTGATGTGCAACGTTGCATAGAACTGAAGAATGAGTTCTTCATTCCAATCCCATATGTCAGTGCAGAAGTTTAGTAGCCCAGCGTCGTGAAGAACACTAAGGACTGGCTCGAAGCATGACAGAGACTCCATGTCTACGTGAGGAATATGTGCATGATCGAAGACTTTGTCTTTGTTGAGAAGCACTGAGGAATAGAAGTTTGCTTGACTAGCAGTCCAGAAACGCCTCTTCCTTATGCGAGCAGAGTCATATGGATTGTAGTTAGTGAAGAATACGTGCTCACCAAAGAAGTCTTCAGCCTTGAACTTTTGCTTCCTTGAGAACGGATCCTTTGGCTTTGGCAGAGGGGTGTCAGTGAGTTGCATCACAACCTCAGGGATCGTGAGCTCAGGTTCTTCAGGCTGAGGAATTTCTGGTTCCTCTTCAGGTGCAGTTTGTGTTGTCATGTTTTCAGCAGCAGCAGTTTCTTCAGCACTAGTGACTGGAATGTCTTCACGGACAGGTGAGGTGGGATGAGTTTCCTCAGAGCCCATTTGAATTGTTGGTGCAAGGGAGTGAGGAATTTGCTGTAGTGGGGTGAAGAGTGGAGAGTTGGGATGCTGACTTTCCCAAAAGTCATCATTCATCACTGGCGTTGTGCTTCCAATGTCCACGTCTTCATCTTCTAATTCTTCAACACCAGCCTCTTCAGCTGTGAACTGAGGCATTGGTGAGGATACAACAGGTGTGGAAGGGATCGTATCCACTTCAATTTCCTCATCAATCTGCTCCGACGAAGCAGCAGATTGAGTTTCTTCATCAGATCCGCTTGGGATCTCATATTCTTCACCAAAGGAACAAGGTCCTTTGATGGCATGGTGGAAATCAGAACAACATCGATAGGATTTTCATAAGAGCTGGTCATATGCTTCATCTTCTTGGGAGCTGAAGATTCTGAAGCACTTGATGCTTTCCTTTTCTTCACTGCAGCTCGTTCTGTAGCCTTGGTCTTCTTCACATCTGATGCAGATGGAAGGATAGGAGTTAGTGTAGGCGCGGGAGGAGCTGAGGAATCTGTTTGAATTTCCTCAGGCGCAACTGATGCAGTTACCCTGACTTCTTCAGTTTCTTCAGGCGCACCACTAGTGGATGCCCTGGCAATTTCTTCAGCGGCTGGAATGGACTCATCAGCCCTGGAACTAGCATTTTCTTCAGCAGCCTGAAAATCATCAGCGGTGCTGGCATGTTGTTCAGTTGGCTGAGCAGAAGCTTCAGCTTGAGGAACTTCTTGTTGCGATGGGGCTGCAACATTTGTGAACTTTTCAGTCAGTTTCACAAACCTGAATTTGGCTCCTTTCCAATCAGCGTAGTATGAATTGAATTTGTCGCTGAGGGTTTTGATGTCAGACTGAATTTTGATGAGTTCATCAGTCGTCATTTTGACCACGTTGGTCTTCAGAAACTTTTCTTTCTTGTACTGGGCCTTCTTGATCTGCCTGGCCTGATCATATTTCCATTTCTCCTCTTGGATGAAATGAGTCAACATGTGATTTTGACCAGGTGTCAACTTGAAGTCAGGCATAGGAGTATTTGGGTCCTTATGCCAGAGATCAATGTAGTCTAGGATCGCCCTTGGATCCAACAGCAGGGGCACATGTGTGCCTTTGGCTCTAGCGGCCCTTACTTGTCTGTCTCTGATGATTTCTGCAAGTTCATCATCATCAGCCTCATCATCTTCAAGTGGCTCTTGGAAGGCGACCTGGTTCTTCTTGGGACTTGCCCGAGGACCTCGTCCAGCAGTTGCCTTGGTCTTCAGCAGAGTGGGGCCAGATGAAGAATTTGGTGCAGCTGAGGAACTTGCTGAGACACTAGAGGCAATTGAGATGCCTGCAGTCCTTTGGCACGAGGCCAGATGCACAGTTGTTGAGGACTTTGACGGAACAACTGAGGACTTTGGAGGAGGTGCTGAGGATTTTGAAGAAGCAGGAGCAGCTTGAGGAATTGGTCTTGAAGATTTTGAAGTTCCTGGCCGTGAGGGTGCAGCTGAGGAACTTGGCCATGAGGGCACTGTTGGTGAAGCACTTGGTTTACGAGCAGGCTTCTTAGGCATAGATTTCCTCGGCTTGACAGAGGCCTCAGTGGCAGCAGCAGTAGCAGAATCTTCGTTGAATTTCCTCACTGCTTCCTTGGCTTGTCTTGCCAACTTGGCTTGGCGTCTGGCCCATTCTTCAGGAAAGTCCTCACCGCGTTTGAGGCTAGTGGGATCAACCACTTGGCCAGGTGCCAGTGGAAGTCTTGGGCATGGAGGGTTGAGAGCGAATTTCTTCATATATTTTGGAGTAACATATCTGTACTCTCTTCATTCTCTTGCCCATCTCCGTTCTATCCTCTGAATGCGCACCTTGCGCTGATTTTTGTTTTCTTTGCCAAACTTGGCTTCATCAGGTGTGCAGTACTCTTTGTAAATGTCCTCAGGGATCTCAAACGCAGTCATAACCTCAGGTTTCTTTCCTCCTTTCTACGGCTTCTTACCATCTGCCATATTCTTCAGCTGAGGAATTTGAACAATTGAATTTTCTTAAGAAGTATGCAGTTTTTCTTCGAGGAACGCTGCAAATGAGTTAAGTTGATGAGAACCTAGTGATTCAGCAGCGGACATGTGTAGCTGTGAACATAGTATAGTTGCGAGGAATTTGGAGAGGTCATATGCGTTCTCAGAGGGTTTTTCAAAAAGAACAAGTTTGAGGAATTTGACCAGATGTGTCTTGAAGAATTTCACTAAGCGTGCTTTGTCTTAGGTTCCAAAGTTGTATAGATCAAAGATCCACACAATTGAGGAATCTTGAAGAAAATGATGCTTAGAGAAATGAGTCAAGAACAGATGACTTGTAAGGTGTTTTGTGTGTGAAGATTTGAAGAATAAAACACCTTTGAAGATTTTGTAGAAAACTTTCGAATCAAAGAGGGCAGTAAAAGTAACTTTTAATTAACCTGAATGAAGAACACGACGAACACATAGATGGAGAAGTGAAGTTCGTCGGTGTAGATCTTCCACGCCCTAACTTGGCGGAGGAAGATGACTACGGCGGCGGCGGAGGTGAAGATATCTGCGGTCGGCATGAGTACGACGATGACGAGGTCGAGGCAGTGAAGCTCTTCCTCACCGGCGGCGATGGAGTAGCGGCGGCGCTAGGGTTTGGGAAGATCGAGCGGGAGAGAGAGATCGAGCGGAGTAAAGGAAGTGAGGAAGGGGTGAGGGGGTATTTATAGTGGCAGTGAAAAACCGTTCGCCCGAAGATTTGGGACGAACGTGCCCCTGACCCTTCTCCTTCGCATGACATGTGTCACCCACGTATAGTGTAGTGGAGATCGTGTAAGATCGTGGGTGAGTAGAATAATGCATCGTGAGATGCGGAACGGTTTGAGCGGCAAAACCGAAAATTTGGATAAGATTAGTTTTAACGTTCCATTCGCAATTTCTTCAGCTGACAAGGACACAATGAAGATTTTGAACGAGTTTGAAATAGAACGCACATGAAGAATTTGTGAATAGATTGGATTGAGTATAGCATAGAGGGGGAAGGGTCCGATCACATTCACTTAGCAAAAAAACTAACTTGAAGAAATAGCCATAAGTGAATGATGTAGAGGACATAAACTCATATATATATATATATATATATATATATATATATATATATATATATATATATATATATATATATATATATATATATATATATAGCCAATGAAGAAAAACGACGGAACAAGTGAAGATTTTGCAAAGTTGAAGAATTTGAACAAATGAGGAATTTCAAAAATGAGAAAAAACTCAAATTGAAGATTTTCAACTTTTGTGGTGGGGTGACCCACCGTATAAGAATGCTGATTTCAAACACCGCATACAATTATCGTAGGGTTCTGAGAATCAAATTCTTCGTTAATTTCTTCACACTTAGAGTGTTATTCTTCATTGATTGAAGAAAAACGTTTCTTCATGTGTTGCACATCTAAGTCATCAATTTTGCATAAGTGTTAGGATGAGTGCCTTTTCAAAGTACATTCGAAGACTCTAAGATATTTAGCTCACACCGCAACTTGCTAAATCTCTTCTCATCCAAGGGCTTAGTGAAGATATCGGCTAGCTGTTGTTCAGTCTTCACATGCTCAATAGAAATGTCGCCCTTCAACACATGATCGCGAAGAAAATGATGACGAATCTGAATGTGCTTTGTCTTCGAGTGCTGAACTGGGTTCTGAGCAATCTTGATGGCACTCTCATTGTCACAGAGGAGAGGCACATTCGTCACGTTGACGCCATAGTCCTTGAGTGTTTGCTTCATCCATAGCAGTTGAGCACAGAAAGAACCAGCAGCAATGTACTCAGCTTCAGCAGTAGACAATGATACACAGTTCTGTTTCTTCGAGGACCAACAGACCAAGGATCATCCGAGGAAATGACAAGTACCAGATGTTGACTTGCGGTCCACACGATCACCAGCATAGTCAGAGTCAGAATATCCAATGAGATCAAAATCCGAGCCCTTGGGATACCATAATCCTAGTGTTGGTGTGTGAGCTAGATATCGAAGAATATGCTTCACAGCCTTATGGTGTGATTCCTTCGGTGCAGCTTGAAATCGGGCACACATGCAAACACTAAGCATTATATCTGGCATAGATGCACATAAGTACAATAAAGATCCAATCATGGAGTGGTATACCTTATGATCGAAGTCAATACCATTTTCATCAGTGCATAGTTGACCATTTGTGGGCATAGGAATTTTGATGCCTTTGCAATCTTGCATGCCGAATTTCCTCAGTACATCCTTGAGGTATTTCTCCTGAGATATGAATATGCCATTGCGTTGTTGACGAATTTGAAGACCTAAGAAGAATTTCAACTCTCCCATCATAGACATTTGATATTCTTCACTCATCATATAGGCAAATTCATCACTATAACGTTGGTCAGTATAGCCAAAGATAATATCATCAACATATATTTTTCACACAAACAGTTCACCATCATAAGATTTAGTAAAGAGAGTGGGATCGAGTGAACCGGGTGTAAAGCCATTCTTCATGAAGAATTCCTTCAAAGTATCATACCACGCCCGTGGGGCCTGCTTGAGGCCATAGAGGGCCTTATTGAGTCTGAAGACTTTGTCAGGATTCTTTGGATCTTCAAAACCTGGGGGTTGAGCAACATATACTTCTTCCTCAAGCTTACCATTGAGGAATGCACTTTTCACATCCATTTGATATAAGATGATATCATGATGGTTAGCATAAGCAAGCAAAATGCGAATAGCCTCAAGTCTAGCAACAGGTGCAAAAGTTTCATCGAAATCAATTCCTTCAACCTGTGTGTAGCCTGGAGCTACTAGTCGTGCCTTATTCCTCACCACAAGGTCGTTTTCATCTTGCTTGTTGCGGTAGATACACTTTGTGCCAATGAGATTATGCTTGCGAGGATCTGGACGATTGACCAGTTCCCGGACGTTGTTGAGCTTGAACTAATGTAATTCTTCTTGCATGGCCTGAATCCACTCAGGCTCCAGAAATGCTTCATCTACCTTAGTGGGCTCTATGATAGAGACAAAAGCAAAGTGCCCACAAAAGTTAGATAGATGTGAAGCTTTTGAGCGGGTGAGAGGACCTGGTGCTCTAATGTCATCGATGATCTTCTCCACTTGCACTTCTTTTGCAACGCGAGGGTGAGCTGGTTGTCGTTGAGGAATTTGATCAACATTTTCTTCAGCGTCAATTTCTTCGGCATTTTCCTCAGGTGCATCAGCTCGACGTTCTTCACGTTATGGAATGAATTCTTCACCAGATTCTTCAGTAGGAATGACATCCTCAGTAGCCTTGAGCTTGATAGAATCCTCAGGTGCTGGTTCATCTATCACAGAAGGTAGGTGCTCTCTTTGCGAGCCATTAGTTTCATCGAACCGCACATCTACAGTTTCAACAATCTTGTGAAGAACATTGTTGAAGACTCTGTAGGTGTGCGAGTCCTTTCCGTAACCAAGCATAAAACCTTCATGTGCTTTCGGTGCAAATTTAGAGTTGTGATGAGGATCTCTTATCCAGCATTTAGCACCAAAGACTTTGAAATAACTCACATTGGGTTTCTTGTCAGTGAGGAGTTCATAGGCAGTCTTCTTGAAGAATTTGTGAAGATATACTCTATTGATGATGTGGCACGCAGTATCAATTGCATCAACCCAGAAACGACGAGGTGTTTTGTACTCATCAAGCATAGTGCGAGCCACCTCAGCAAGACTCCTGTTCTTGCGCTCCACGACGCCATTCTGTTGAGGAGTATAAGGAGCAGATAACTCATGAGTAATACCAAGTTCATCAAGATAGTCATCGAGACCCGAATTCTTGAACTCAGTGCCATTGTCACTTCTGATGTGCTTGATCTTCACACCAAAGTTGGTTGAAGCCCTCGAGGAAAATCGTTTGAAGACTTCCTGCACTTCATGTTTGAAGTAACAAGGTGTACCCATGTGTAACGAGAGTAATCATCAACAATAACAAAGCCATATTGAGATGCTTCATTTGAAATGGCAGAATAATGATTAGGACCGAAGAGTTCCATGTGAAGCAATTCAAATGGGCGAGTAGTAGTCATGATGGTCTTAGCTGGATGCTTGGCCTTGGTTATTTTTCCAGCTTTACATGCACCACATAAGTGATCTTTGAGGAATTTGACATTCTCAATGCCAATGACATGCTTCTTCTTTGCAAGCGTGTGCAAATTCCTCATGCCTGCATGACCAAGTCGTCGATGCCATAGCCATCCTTCTAAAGCTTTTGCAAGTAGGCACACGGTTGGTTGTGAGTCTGCAGAGAAATCAACAATATACAAGTCTCCTCTCCTAAAGCCTTCGAAGACTTTGGAATTGTCAGCTTCCATAATCACAACGCAACGATACTTGCCAAAGATAACAACCATATCAAGATCACAAAGCATTGAGACAGACATAAGGTTGTATCCTAAGGACTCAACAAGCATGATTTTGTCCATGTGTCGATCCTTTGCGATAGCAACCTTACCTAGACCCAATACCTGACTTTTGCTTTTGTCAGCGAAGATGATATGCTTCAGATGTGATGACGATAAGGGAGCATCCATCAATAGATTCTTGTCGCCAGTCATGTGATTTGTACATCCACTATCAAGGACCCACTCAGTGGCTTTGGGTTGATCATCCTGCAGATGAATTAGTGCAACTTACGAACCTCATATACTTCAGCAGTGAAGAATATGATATCACAATTCATCAGGTCAATTTCATCAAGCAGTAAGACAGATAAATAGTGTGAGGACGTGAGAAATGAAAATTCATTTCTCCATGATTAGCCTGCGTCCTTTCAGGCATTTTGTCAGGTCCCCAGCAAATTCTTCAGACGTTACAGTGCGTCTGGAGACCTGACCCTGCATAAGAGATTAGTTCTTTTTCTTCACCACCCACATCTGAAGGGGTGGCAAAGAGTTCATCACTCTGCGAGCTCCATATGAGAATGGTGGCATAGAGGCCAAACCATTTCGTTTCACATAAGAGGGATTAGGGTAAGCATATGAATAAGCAGAGAAATTCTTCGAGGACTTATGGACATAATGATTAGAAGAATAATGCTCATATTCATAGCCCTTGGCTCTTCCCTGTGAAACAGAGTTGTTAGCACGATGATGTTCATATGAGGATTTTGATCCATATGAGGAATTTGATCCACGTGAGGAATTTGGTCCGTATGAGGACTAGGATCCATATGAAGAATTTGGTCCATATGAAGAATTTGATCTGGGGTTCCTATTCTTCAAAGGTGGTGTCATGAGGACATTCACCTGAAGACTTTCAAGGCACTTTTTGGGAACCCAGATTTTCTTCATAGGGGAACCGTTCCTGCAGTTAGTGCCAACATATCTAGCAAATACTTCACCATTCTGATTTTTGAACAGTTTATAGTTGGAGTCAAATGGCTCATCAGAAGGATGAGAAGATTCACATGTATAACCAGATAAATTAGATGGATCAACTGGAGGTCCCTTTGCAGCAACCCATGAGGTTTTGGGGTACTGCTCAGGCTTCCAATATGTACCATCAGCATTGAGTTTCCTCTCAAAGGCAATACCCTCTTTCCTAGGGTTTCTGTTGAGGATCTGCTTTTTAAGCACATCACAAAGAGTCTGATGCCCTTTGAGGCTTTTGTACATGCCTGTCATGTACAATTCCTTCAGCCCTGCATCGTCAGTGATACTTGCAATGTCCTCAGATGAGGAATTAGTGATAGCAGAGGCAGGTGAAAAATTTGTAACATTAGAAGCATTTGAACATTCAGGTGAAGAACTAGCAGATTCTCGTTCAATGCATTTCAAACATGGAGGAACAAATTCTTCCTGAGCAGCGCTGATTTGTTGAGCAAGTAATGAATCGCGCTCCTTCTGAAGATCTTCATAACTTACTCTTAGCTTCTCATGATCAGACAAGAGAGAGTTATGCTGATCTTGAAGGGAGTCATACTTAGAATGAAGTCTCTGAAGACTTTCAGCCAAGGCTTTTGACTGATCCATTTCTTCACCCAACATATCATCGCTCTTACTAAGCATGTTGTGAGCCTTTTCCAAGGCTCTTTGGTGTTTAGCAGCAAGGGAAGCAAGTTTGACATAACTGGGTCCAAACTCATCACCAGATTCATCATCACTGGATTCAGACAGATATCATTCAATTACCTGTTCACCATCTGTCATTGACTTGAGAGATTCCTTTAAGTACTCAAACCAAGTATCGTGACATGTTCAATGGCCTTCATAAACATCAGAGAGATGGTCCCAGATAAGCTTCGCGTGGTCAAGATGCATGACATTCCTGAACTGATTTCGGGACAGAAAGGAGCAGATGACGTCCTTCTCCGTGAGGTTGAGAAGGGTGTACTTGCGAATGTCATTAGCTTCCACCATCTTGCACAGATCAGTCAGACCAATCTCAGTGACGGTCCACAGCTCGATGTTCATCGCCATGAGGCGCTTCTTCATCATGGCCTTCCACTTGGGATACTCGTGACCGTAAAGATAGGGCATGTCACTTTGTTCATACCTGCTGTCGACATAACTAAAACTCCAGCGGTTAAACCAAAATCACATAGAACAAGGGAGTACCTCGCACTGATACCAATTGAAAGTGCGTTATATCGACTAGAGGGGGGTGAATAGGTGATTTTTATGAATTCTTCACTAAGGAATTTGCTAGTGAGGAAATTCCTTAGCGAAGAACTACTTGCAACGGAATAAGTACTCAGAAGTAAACATAACAGAATACAAGCATAGTCATCATGATGAAATGAAGACAAACACAGAGTACAGAAAGCGTAATCGCAGGATAGCACAAGATGAAGACAAACAAACTGAAGAAATTGAACTGAGGAAATTGAGAAAGTCTTCAGTCAAAGTCTTCAAACACAGATATGAACAAGCACACAACACAGTAATGAGGAAATGAAAGTGTTGAGGAAATAGAACCGGTTGGCTTGGTGAAGACAATGATTTGGTAGACCAGTTCCAACTGCTGTCTCAGTTGTACATCTGGTTGGAGCGGCTGAGTATTTAAACTCGAGGACACAGTCCCGGTCACCCAGTCCTGAGCACGCAACTCCGGACACCAAGTCCTCACCGTATTCTCCTTGAACTAAGGTCACATAGACCTCATCCAATCACTCGTGGTAAGTCTTCAGGTTACTTCTGAACCTTCACAACCTCGATCACTCGGCAATCCACAATTCCTCTTGGATGCTCTAGACCATGACGCCTAACCGTCTGGAAGAAGCATAGTCTTTAGAGGTAACAAGCGTCGGATCCATGCAGGATCAATATCTTCAGTGATGCTCAATCACTTTGGGTTTGTAGGTGTTTGGGTTTGGGTTTTGGATTTTCCTCACTTGATGATTTTCGCTCAAAGTCCTCGGAGGATGGGATGCTCTCAAATGACAAGTGTCAGTTTCTCGCGGAGCAGCCAACTAGCTAGTGGTTGTAGGGGGCGGCTATTTATAGCCTAGGGAGCAGCCCGACATAATAAGACATAAATTCCCTTCAATGATATGACCTTTAGGTGGGTAGATATTTTGGGACAGCTGGCACATAACACAGCAACGGACGGAAATTTGAGGTTCAAATTCCTCAGGGCTATCATGTTCCTCACTGTGTAGGCAATCCGCACTGGCAAATTCCTAACTCCTCAGTCAGAACAAAGTCCTCAGTGACCAGAAGAACTCGTCTTTGTCACTGAAGAAATTGACTGAACTGTATGAAATTTCCAATGGCTTCACTCGGAGGGATTGGTAGATGTAGGATTTTGAGTTGAGCATCACATGGAAATTTTTCCTTAGTATTTCCTCAACCCCCTTTAACAGTACGGTGTTTCCTATGAAACTACGAAAACAAAAGTCTTCACGCTTCATGTCCCTCGAATGAATACCAAGACTTCAAGGTTACACCAATTTCTTCACTTTCAGAGTCTTCAGAAAGTCTTCAGAATATCAAAGTCTTCAGTCAAAGAACTTCATTTTTAGGGGTCGACTTTGTCTATAAATATCAAACTCCCCATAAACTTATAGACCTGTGTACACTCATAAACGCATTAGATCCTTAACCTATAAGTCTTCAATACACCAAAATCACTAAGGGGCACTAGATGCACTTACACACCTATCCCTGGGTGGTTTTGGTAATTCCTAACAATATATAGCTCATTGAACTAATGCTCTTTCAAGATGATCATTTTGGAAAGTTCAATGATTGGCATGGCATGGACTAGGAATGTGGACCCCTCAAAATGCTAAGGACACATATTGGCAAATGCTCAAGACTCTACATTTTCATTTTTAGTGATCCAAGATCACATTGAGTCCATAGGAAAAGCCAATACTATTAAAAGGGGATGAGGAATATTCCAGCTGCTGAAAAGAACAAGGCCCCAGTGCATGAGATTGACGAAGAAGATCCTGAAGCCCAAGTGCTTAGGAAGCTCAAGCCCAAGATCCCTGACCATGATGATTGTCATCCAGTGGCAGAAGACATGAACATCAGGAAGGATGAAGGTCTCAGACTTTGGAGACAAACTGATCCATATGCTATGAGGAGAAGGACTGATATGGATTACATGTTCCACACCAAGGAGCAACAGGACTTCTATGAAACCATCTTGCTTGATAAGAAGCCCATTGTTTGTGATATGAAGTGGGTATATTGGTAATACATTGATGAGAATGAAGATCATTTTCCAGGTGTGCATGAGAGCTTTAGGCTATGTGGAGTGGACAAGTTTGTGGGTGAGAAGTTGACCAAGTGGAATGATGAGCTCATTATGCAATTCTATTCTACAGCTCATTTCTATCCAGATGGCAGAATTGTCTGGATGTCTGAGGGTACAAGGTACCAATCAACAGTTGTTGAGTGGGCAAAATTGATCAATGCCCCTGAAGAGCATGAGGATGACTTGGATGTCTATTCCAATAAGAAGAAAGACCACAACTCAATGGCCAAAATGTACAAGGAGATTCCTGATAAATCCCTGGAAACTCATAAGCTAGGCTCTGTTCATTATCTGTTATCTGGTTTGGCCACAACTAACACCATCTTGAGGCATACCTTGTTGCCCAAATCTGGAGATCACAAGATGATCAGAGGCCATTCCATCAACTTGCTGCAATTGTTTGATGTGCCCCAAAAATTCAAAGTCATGAGCCTGATTGTGGAAACAATCAAGAGGACAGCTGCAGATCAGAGGAGATCTTGTGGGTATGCTCCACACATCCAGGTGCTCATCAACTCCAAGATGGGCACACACACTTATCTTTTGGACAAGGAACATCTACCCTTGAGACCAGATTTTGAGGACAACACTGTTGTCATGAATGAAGATGATCCCACATCTGTAGAGGCACAAGAAAAGAGAGAGAAAGCAAAGGCTGAGAAAGCTGCAAAGATGCCAAGTGCTGAGGAGGCATCTCAAGTGTTTCTAAAGAATAAGCAAGATCAACTTGGATATCTAATTCAAGCAACCTTGAGGATTGAGAAAGGATTGGCCACCCTGACTTAGAACCAGGAGAGCCTAGAAAGGATCATTGAGACTAAGTTCTATGATCTTGATCTAAAAGTGACAGAGATGCAGAAAATAGTTAAGCAGCTCCAGGAAGAAGCTGAGGAGAAGAAAGGGCAGGCTACCACAGATGCCTTTCAAAGAGTGCCAAGAGGACAGAGATCTGCTGTAGTGCCAGTGACTGACACAAGAGCAACTACATCAGCACTTGCAGCCACAACATCAGTAGCACCTCCAGTTGCCACTCCACTAGCTCCATCAACTTCCGCAGATGCATTCATCCTTAGAGTCCTCTCAACACCACCTCCCGAAGATCAAGCCTAGAGATACGCATAGCACTATGCATTTTCAAACTTTTTGGCAACTTGTTGCCAAAGGGGGAGAAATGTATAGATCATAGGCTTCGAGAGAGAGTGTTTTTGCTTCTTTTGTCTCTTTTGCTATTTGGTTGATACTTTCGCGTCCTTGCTTGATACTCTTATGTTATGTGTGTGAGATACTCATTTGATCATGTGCTTGATCATATCATACGTTAATGCTTATGCTTGAATGATGTTATTATTTATCTCTCATATATGATCATTCACTTTGTCTTGGTGATGAGTGCACAGTTTACTTTCTATCATTTTGAGCACTCCACCAAGATGTATGTGACATGGAAGAGTAACCCATGATCCTAATCGAGTGTGCATTTGCATTCAAAAGCAAATTTTAAATAATGCACAAATTTAGGGAGAGCTCTTACTTCTCACATACTTCTCAAAGTGACGATGCATTTCAATCTTATTATCATTTGTCGAAGCTTTGATCTATATGTTGTCATCAATTACCAAAAAGGGGGAGATTTAAAGTGCAACTATCCCTGGGTGGTTTTGGTAATTCCTAACAACATATAGCTCATTGAACTAATGCTCTTTCAAGATGATCATTTCAAAAAGTTCAATGATTAGCATGGCATGGACTAGGAATGTGGACCCCTCAAAATGCTAAGGAGTCACATTGGCAAAAGCTCAAGACTCTACATTTTCATTTTTAGTGATCCAAGATCACATTGAGTCCATAGGAAAAGCCAATACCATTAAAAGGGATGAGGTGTTGCTTAATGGCTTGCTTGCTCAAAATGCTTTGTGATATGATCCAAAAGCCCTCATCCACTTTCTCATATCCACATATGTCCCAGACCAAAAGTTAAACTCGGCCTCACCGATTTGATCTATACGGTGCCACCGAGTTCATTTGACATAGCCACTGCCAGAAACCCTAATCAGTTCGATCTCACCGATAGGGATCTCGGTCTCACCGAGATGGGATTGCAAACTCTCTATTTCCCTTCGTAACGATTCATTCTAACAGAGATGAGCGATCGGTCTCACCGAGTTCGCAATGCAAACTCTCTGTTTCCCTTTCGTAACATTTCGGTCTCACCGAAATGAGCGATTCGGTCCCACCGAGTTTGCCTGACCAACTCTGTTTTTTCCTATTACAAAAATCGGTATCACCGAGTTTATGTGATCATCTCACCGAGATTATGTTATGCCCTAACCCTAATGAAACCGGTCCCACTGAGTTGACATGTCGGTCCCACCAAAAAGCCTAACGTTCACATTTTGAACTAAATTGGTCTGACCGAGTTTGGTAAATTGTGTGTAACGGTTAGATTTTGTGTGGAGGCTATATATACCCCTCCACCCACTCTTCATTTGTGGGGAGATCCATCAGAACGTGCCTACCCTTCCAGCATACATTTCCTGAGAGAGAACCACCTACTCATGTGTTGAGACCAAGATATTCCATTCCAACCATAAGAATCTTGATCTCTAGCCTTTCCCAAGTTGCTTTCCACTCAAATCATCTTTGCACCAAATCCAAATATGTGAGAGAGAGTTGAGTGTTGGGGAGACTATCATTTGAAGCACAAGAGCAAGGAGTTTATCATCAACACACCATCTATTACCTTTTGGAGAGTGGTATCTCCTAGATTGGTTAGGTGTCACTTAGGAGCCTCCGTCAAGATTGTGGAGTTGAACCAAGGAGTTTGTACGGGCAAGGAGATCGCCTACTTCGTGAAGACCTACCCTAGTGAGGCAAGTCCTTCGTGGGCGATGTCCATGGTGGGATAGTGTAACATCCCGATTCTCGGAATGTTTAAGAAAAAGTTTTCCAAAAATTAGGCCGAGAAAATTTTGTTTGTTTTATTTGTTAACAAAGCTTAAATTGGAATTTTATAATTTGGAGGATTTAATTTGATCTAATGCGAACTTAAATTTAAATTTGAGTTTTATTGTTCTCTTTTAGTTGGTTTTTGTTTTTCTCCCTTTAGCATATTAAATTATGCGCGCGTGTATATTTCTTTGGATTTTCCGAAGTCATTTGTTAGTCTCCATTCCATTTCTATTTTTCCATAAAAGAAACTCATTTCCCCCCTCTCTCTCTTCTTGCGTGCAGCCCAAATCTTTGTTTGTTCCTTCCAAACTTAATGGGTCTATCCCAATCTATCTCCTCACTTCTTTATTTATTTTTCTTCAAACCGAATTGGCCAGCTCATCTTCTTTTATCTTTTCTTTCTCTCCCACTTGGGCCTGCCCAACTTGGCCCAATACCCACTAGAGCGAACCCCTCTTCTCCTTTTCCTCATCTGTACGTTCCTAACCTACACAAACTAAACAACCATGTACGGTTGATTGTTGCCTTCCTTTAATTTCTACCCCTGCCTATTTCTCTTCACTTGCCATCTCTCATATCCAGATAAACCTCTTCTCCTTCCCAGCGAGCGCTTCTTCTCCACGACTTCACCCACGTGTACACGTACATGCGCACACCAGCAGAGAGAAAAGAAAACGTACAGGCACTATGCACCTGTCCTCATTCTCCCTTTAATTGCTACAGTTTCCATATCCAAATATATGAGGATGTGTTCCTCGATCTCCTCTTCCACCCCGGGAGAAACTCCTGCCTCTCCCTTCCTCGTTCTCTTGAGAACTCTCCAGAACACTCTGCAAAGAAACGGTGCTCTTTGGACACCGGTGTTTGACCCCGATGAAGGAGGCCATTCCCATCCGTTTCCTTGCGCCAGGAACTTCTCCTCCATGCCATGAATCCATTCAGAGAAGAAAGAACGCGATCCGTTGACCACACACGAAGAATTCTGCATGTCCGCGTACACTGTTCATCAAGTTCGTCGCATCCTTCCATCAAACTCGGTAAGCCTTTATCAAATTCCTTTTGCACTTGTACTCATCATCATCTACTCTATCCCGTAGACATCATCGTTCATCCTATCTATACCGTTGCTCGCGTCGATGCATGAATGGATGCCATTAACATGTCGGCGTATTTTTTTTAGTTCCTCGGATGATCTTGTGTTCAACATATGATTTGTTTCTCATGCCCATAGTAACTTTATGGTGGAGTTAGATCGCTAGTTTTATCAATAGGATTTAGTATAAATTTTGTTATAGTGGTTCTTGCCCAAGAATGAATGGGGTTTGTTCATCGGTTAATTTTTTGTATTAATTAATATGTTATTGTTCATTTTTTTGCGTTATGCCTAGAAGTGTATCTTATTGGTTTCATAATTTTGTGGGTGACATGTGACTTCTTAGATTTATTTGTTTATCGATAGTAGTTATTTAAAATAAGTGTTGCATGTCGTTTCATGATGATAATGTTGATGCGTCAAGTAACCCTCTTTTGTGCATGCGTACATAAGTTGGTGAACATTGGATATGCTTATATTTTCATAGAATTATTCTAAGCTTTGCTTGATTTCCTTAGTTATGGATTACTTCATGTCTTGATTATTTTTTTAATTTTGTCTAGAATAGCGATATCTTAAATTTGGTTTATAGATATTCATTTTCATCCACGTCGCATGCTTGCTTTATTGGTTTGAATCATTGCCATGCCTATGATAGATATTTTTGTATGTGTTGGTGCATAGTTTTCTTGATACTAGACGTCAAATGAAATGCCTTGCTATTTCGAAATGACTATGTTATAGCTTGTTGCATAGAATATTATTGCTTAGTTGTTACTCTTATTTTGTAGATGATGTTATCCATGATTACATGGTGTTGGTTTCTTCTTGTCATGTTGTAGATTTATATTGCTACATATAGGTTATGCTTGTTGCATATAACCTACTCTATTACTTGTTAGTTATCCAAGTTGTTCCATTTACCTAGGATGGTAGTTATGCATACTTAGTTGATTGACATGCCATGTTAGTACTTACTCAAAGTAAAAGGCATATTTGGTTATATGCCTACCATGGTTTCTATTGTTGCTAGTTTCTTATCTTATGTTCATGCTTTTGCTTATACTTTACTTGGTAGATATACATGATAGTAGCTTGATGATATTATGCGTAGTTCTGTATCCTATGTCGTTGCAAGTGTAAGGTCTACTAGATAGGTAATGCAAGTCATCTTTGTTATTCGTGCTATGATGTTTCATTGCTTGATGTTGTTGATGCCATGATAGAAGTTCACTTGCTTATATGCGTACTATGATTCTCCTTTGTGCTCATATGCCACATATCATGATAGTACGGTGTGATATTTATGTTAGTCGTTATCAATCAACTTATGTTGTAGTTATGATTTGAATTGTATCGGGACCCATTGCACATAGCTCGTGTTATGATCATCCCGATGCTTAGCATCACATTTTGTTTGTCTTACTATTTCATTTGTGGTACCTAACCCTAGACACCATGTCGTGATAGTGATATTTCATGTTTTATTATGTTCCATGTGCTATAGTTGAGTACTTAATCTCTTGTGATTCTTATAGATGATTGCCTTGTCTAATGTTAGCATTAGAAGTGTTGGACACATTTTACAATAGTTCATCACATGATATTGTCAATTCGTCCTTCATGATAGTAGTGTTGTGCTTCGATCATATGCTTAGCGTGAATAGCGTGCTTTGTTATTGTAAGCATGTGGTGATAATATTATTGCTAGTGGTTATTAGTTGTTCTTTATTATTAAGACCATGTCCTAGTTTAGTATCTTCTCATGATCACTCATATGTTCAATGCTTGTGTTACTAGATAAGACATCTTCATGATTCTATACTCACGTGCCTTATATGACGTGTGTGATTATTTAATTGTCCAACTAGTTTTGTGATAGCATTGTTTTGTCTTTCATTATAGAAATGCTCGCTAATAGTTTTTACAATTAGCGTTTAGCTTTTGCTTATTGTTAACCATTATAAGTATTTGGATTCATCCAAATATTTACTTGTGGTTAATTATCAATCTTAATCATATCATGTCTAGATAGTTGTTCATCCATTCGTTTCATGTTTTGTATAGTCTCTTGTTAATTGTTTGACAAAAGAATAGGTTTGATTTAATGGAGTGGAACCTATTTTATTTTAATAATGTTTTAGGACCAATCCTAGATCCAACCCAGTCCATGTTGTTGAATATTGTTTCATTGCTTAACTAGTATGGTTTGTAATGTTGGTACGTTTGTCTTATGGAACAATTGCTTCTGAATTATTATATAGTTGATGTATATGTTTGACTAATGTTGACCATTATAAATATTTAGATTCTATCTAAATATTTATTTGTGGTTACCCTTTACCTTTATCATACAATGATGTGATTGTGTAGTTAAAATGCATATGCTGGTTTCATTCCATGTGTGTTGTTGCCATTGTTTTGGTTATACAATAGTTTCCTATATTAGTTAGTTGAGATGTGTAGTGGGCACCACTGGTGTTTAGTATCGTAGTTTCTATTAGAACGCTAGTCTTGATCGCCAAGCCTTCCTTAGTCATGTCAACCTAACCATGTCATTCGTTGAATCATCTCCCTCACCTCCCGATCATGCTATCTCATTTCGAATCTCTAGTTGATCAATATCTTGTTGTCCATCCAGTCTTATTTTATTTTGGATGTTATTTGGATTTACTTTTGCTTTGGTATTTATTTGATTTTCATTGCTATCGTTACAACGAGTAGGGAGTGACGATGATGTTGGACAAGGACAGAACCAGGTTACCGAAGGACTCAACAACGAAGGCATGCCTCCTTCTTTGATCATACTTATCCTATGGTTTATAAAATTGCATTGAGTTTATTGTTACTATGTGCATGCTATTTTAATTCCCGTAGCTAGCGTGTCGACTGACACATTACCCTGATCCGCTTGTCGCCTATTCACTTGACACCTTAGTAGAAGTATATGATTCCGATAGAGTAGAAATGCTTAGCCATGCTTATCACCCTATAGGTTCTTTGTTGAATGACCTCTGAGTCATTGACAGTTGAAACTTAACGCTGAGCTAGGCCAGTTGGCCCTTGTTGACCTTCTCTATCCTCTTCTACTCTGGGTGAAACTTACCATCTGAATACTGGCGCGGGCGACAGCTGAATCAAGGATTGAAGGAGCGATTGGCCGCCCTTCACGAGTTGAAGGGAGCAATCAGTCGTCCGTGCCGCATGAGGCCTAATAAGTCTTGGATTTGACGATTGTGATAACAGTACAGCCACATGTTATATGGGCACTGGCTTGGTTAATTAGTTAGTTCACTCTTATTGTCGTCATCGCCGTACCGCAGATGGGATAGCTGCCTTGCGAGGAGTATCCTCGGCACAAAAGGGGGTCCAGACTGTGAACTGCGGTTACTTCCGTGTTGAAACCTAGTGGGCTTGGCATAGTAAGTTTGGTCTAATGAAAGACCTCGTCACAATCTCCCTGCCGGTATACCAAATGGTGTACTACGCCAGCGGCCACTGGTGGCAACAAGTCGGGATTGTGTCGTGTGGGTAAAGTGTACAACCTCTGCAGAGTGTAAAACTATTCGAATAGTCGTGTCCACGGTCATGGACGACACATGAATCTTTCTTGACATACGGGACCTGCCCTGCTTATTCCCTCTTTACCCCTATTCTTGGAACCTATGAAGAGTGTGAGTTGATCGAGGATCCTCACTTTGATGAAAGTTATTCTGGAGATAAAAAAAACATTCCCATCAAAAACTGCTTTTATCCAACTACTTTATTTGTCAAACAAAATTAGCTTTATGCAAATGAGCCATACAGCCTTCCTTTGAAGCCACATGTAGTTATGAATACCTTCCCCGTGGGAGGCATGTTGAGTACGTAATGTACTCATGGCAATAATTTTGTTGACAACAGAGTTCCATGAAGACGAAGGTGATGACTACGACTACTATGGCGATCTGTAGGAGTGAGGTCACGTGGACTACATCGACTGCCTGTGGCTGAGATGGAGTCACTACGCATTTTACTTTCCGCTATTTTCTGATTGTAAATGTCATGAGACATCTCACTAGGTATGTCTTGTGACAAATATACTACTTGTAATGCTTTTACGTATTCTGCAATGATATCATTTCACTGTGTTGTCAACAATGATCCTGGGGTTGACAAATATACACAGGAGGATCCGGAAGTTGATTCCAGGTTCTCACAGATAGACAAGGTTGCTTCTTCATGGGTGGAGCCCTCCGTGGACTCGCGCAACCATTACCCTTCGTGGGTTGAAGTCTCCACCAATGTGGATGTATGATAGCACCACCTATCAGAACCACGCCAAAAATCTCCGTGTCTACATTGCGTTTGCTCTCTCCAAACTCATCCCTTTACCTTCATGTGCAATGATTTACATTCCGCTGCTATACTCTTAGATTTGCATGTGTAGGTTGATTACTTGACTTGTGCTAAGTTGCTAAAATCGGCCTAGACTTAAAATTGGGAAAAGGCTAGGTTTTTATTCGGTCAAGTAGTCTAATCACCCCCCTCTAGACATACTTTCGATCCTACATTTACAGTTAAGGATGTTGCAGTTAACATGCCTTTTCATTTTTTTAGCAATAACTAGTGTACTTTAGACCTGCAAAATACCAGTTTGAATGACTATATTTGCTTGTCTTTAAATGTTATTCCTGTTGCAGTTAACACACCTTTCCACTTCTTGTTTGGCTTAACTAGCATGCTTAAATCTGCACACTGAAGCCATCATTTGTAGATTATTTTGTCTACCATGGATATATTTGGTTGATGTTTAGCCTGTTGTGCTTAACATGCCTTTATATGTACTCATACTGGACAATATTGAGGACAGTGCTATTTCCCATCGAGGTTAGTTTCCTCGCATTGCTTATATGTATTCGCTGTTCAGGATATCGGTAGCTGGTACCATATAGCCTGGGGGCTGATAAGTGATTAATCGTCGAATCGAACATTTCACTGAATATATTTGTAACCCATTTATCGGTAGGTTAACTATGGCCATATTTAATATATCTGAGGCTACATAGCAACATGCATTGTACTGAATGACTAAATATGCAATCCCAGGCTACATAGAAACAAGCAAGAGTGTTACCTTAATGTTTTGATGATGTCTAGATATAAATGTAATAAGATCTTATATAATGGGATAGAGGGAGTGTTGTACTACATCATTTTGCAATTATTGTTTAGCTTCTAAAATTAACTTGCTGCTCTTAGGTACATATGTCATTGCTAAAGATCCACACTTCGACCCTTTTTGCGTATGGGGCAATGAGATATTCATGAACCAGCATCCAGTGAGGAAAGATTGTTATTAAATTGGGTCAAAAGATGTCAATCGAACTATTTTTTTACACTTTATGCAAGACAACAGTGAACCGTAGTATGGTAAGTAAGAACTCTGTAGCCTTCTTTTTACTGCCCATAATGAGTTGTGTTAGATGACAATGTCTGAATCTTTTTCCTTTACAGTGGATCCTGAAGTAGTTTACTCAAGATTACCTCTCAAACTACATGATTGTCGGCCGGCCATCACAAGGGGTTGGACTAGAGTCGTGCGTGCCTCTGCATCGAGGAGAGCACAATAGGGCCATTCCGCTTCACCTTGTTAAGCAACCAGAATGTCTCCCGCCTCTTTCTTTACCATCTGTAATAGTACACGTATACAACCCTGGTTCGTCATTCTTTATTTGGTGCTTATGTAATTTTTGAGCATATGTACATGTGAATCAAATAATGCATTGGTTGTTTGGACCTGATGGATATGAATAAATTTATAGCCTACTTTGAAATTCAAATTAGATACAATTTTAAATAGCAATTATTAATTTAAGGTGAAATTACGGTCTGCAGGTCATTATGGCGCACAAGGTCTATAAAGCACATCGTGTGTGATATACATCATAATCCGACACGGTTCACGGAGAGGAAACGTGTGTAACCATGCACACTGTTGCCATTTGCAAAGCGTGTGTGATGTCAGACAATATCACAAACGGTCCGAGAAAACTAATTATGTGTGATTGTCGACCTATCATACATGGTTTACAATCATGAACTATTTGTGATGTGCCAGGCATCATAAACGTAGAGCCAGTTTGGTACGTGCCTGAAGAAATCACATACCTGGAATGTGCTTGGACTACGCCTGGTTTTAGGTAAAACCACAGAACTCCGACTACGATGACAATGCTAGCACAACCGAGTAGCAAGGATGAAGCGTTCGGGATATTTAAGATATCAGAAACAGTTTTATAGGGACAACTGTATGCATCAAGGCTCCCTATCCCCGACGGTTTCTGGGTCGTGTGGGAAGGACCCCCCTATCGCAGTCACTCACTTGGCGATGGTTCAAAACGCCGTCGCGGAAAGGGGTTAAAAACTGTTTGTATAGCACCTCGTTGTACCAGTGTAAAAATCAACATGTCAGCACAACCCTATTCACTCAGACTCCAATTTATAAGAGAAGACAAGATTACAAGAACAACAAGCTCAATGCCTCGAAGACGCTTGATCTCCCACTACAAATGTTTGTTCTCTCTTTCTAGACGGTCCTCCCTAGCAGACCGCGCTGGTTGTGAGGCCATCACCCTTTTAGACTTAAACTTTGCCTTCTCTGCTTTGCTAAATAACTCATTAGCAATTCCCAACCTGCCATGTAGCATTCCACCTATTGCTTCATAGATGATTTTTGCATCTAAATCTAGGTGCTCCTCTTCTCAATTTTCTCCATGGGCATTTGTTATTGCCTTATCAAAATCCTCCTTTAAAAATTAAAAATTAATGTTAAACTACAGTGTTATGCACATAGTTTTCATGATGATTATAATGAAATAAGTTGCAAGATTTTACTAACCCAATGATCAACAGTTCCTTGACTGCATACCTGCTCTCGATGCAATTTATGTGTGTGAAGCCAAGCACCGGAAATTCCAGGGTATTTCTTGGTTTTGAGTTTCTGAATTTAAACAATGTGACACTTCATCCAATGTAAATGAAACTTTCTTATTCAATGGAAGCAGAAAGATGCTTGAGGAAAATAGAGTACCAGAAATTGACGTGTGGCAACAACATTTCTCGCACCACTACAGTAGAAGACCGTGTCCCCATTAGCGAGTTTGTTCCTCTAGTTGGTTAAAGATAACCCTCTAAATTCAGCACTACTCCAGTGCTCACATAGTAGAGGCCAACCAACATTAGTACCAAAGTCAATCCTCTTCACAGAAATTAAAGCTTCCTTAGTTGGCCAACGGTTACCGTCCTCGTCCACTTTTGTTAATTCTGGAGGCAATTGTCCCTTTTTCCTTAATCTTTTAATGGCTGCCGCCTTTTCCTCATGTAGCATCTGCTTCAATTTCCTAGTCAAGTACTCCTCCAAAGCACCATCTACCCTCTCTTTCTCCGATGGATCACACTTTAAATGCCATTGCCAAAACCTTCCCAAAATATTTTTGTTAGTTACTTGTGCATTTGTGGAAGTGAGCAGATGCACAATCATCACAGCTTCCAACACTTCATAGCTAATCCAAGTAGATTTGTCATGGTCGTGACCAAAATAAAGAATTGTAACTACCACCCATCCACCAGTTTTAGAATTCTTATTTCTAAATATAATATGTTCACCTCTGTTTTTGAATTCTAAGTACTAGTAAAACTAATTCAAAATTCTCAAAGCATTTATAGAAATGGTGATGGAAAACACTTTGGGTCCAATACAGTGCGGGCATAGCCTCATTGTCGCAGGATACAACACCACTCGAGACATCAAGTTCTCCATGACTCCATGTCGCAGATTCCTTGAAGAAACAATGATGCCTCCCTTTTACTTCCTTGGTCAGAAGGAAGAAGAATGGCCGCCCTACTTTGGGCCAGCAGATGTGGTGGTGTGGTGGAGCCGGGCATCTGATCACCATAGCAGATGTCGTAGGCGCTCCACAGCAACCACCAGATATGAGCTCTATCTCAATCTAAAACTCCTTCTTTCACCGCTCCCGTGTTTGCCACCGCATCGGCCTTGGAAGCACGAAGGAGCGAATCACTTCCAAAGCAGGAAACACGCAAGCATATTGAAAGATTTCAGCGACGCTCTACAGTAGCTGACCAGCAACAAGTACCACTAGGACCGCGAGCTTCATATACACTCCACTACTCAGATTGAGCATGCAATGCACTCCATGAAAAGATGGCGTGTGCCACACAGTGAACCCAACTTAGACTTAGACATTGTATATACAAGGCTATGTTGAGCACTACTCCGGAAGGTGACGCCGTCAGAGAAGATAGATCGTGGTAGGGACAACGACTTCTTCTCAACTTTCTAAGTGCATATTTTTTAACCATCCTATTTGTATTGTTTAGTACCAAATTTATTAAGCATATCCTATATGCATTAATTGTGAAAAAAAATAATGCACTTACAATAGCAATGCTAGATCTTAATTCTTGGATTTTTCTTATAGGAAATTATCTAGAACATAATATCGGCCATTCCACATGTTTGTCGATGTTGTCCATTGAAACATATCACCGAGAGTGAAAGTTAACCGCTAGTTATTGCTATCCCCTGTCAGGTATTTTCTCAAATAACCGAGAGTCAAACAGGTACTCTCGGCCATTTTCACTCATAGGTGAGATTTTGTTTTCACCGTCGGGTATTAGATGTAATACCCATGGGTGTAACAAAAACCGTCGGGCATTACATGTAATCCCCGTGGGTGTAGCAAAAACTGACGGGTATTACAATGAACCTTCACTAGTAGAAAACAAGGCTTTGGTCACAGCTCAATATACACATTAGTCCTGGTTGCATTACGAACTGGGAGTAATGTGAGCATTAGTCCCGGTTCGAGTGGCTAAAGGCATTAGTCCCGGTTCAAATGAGACCTTTAGTCCCAGTTTGAGACACGAACCGGGACTAAAGGGTGGACTAAAGGGGTTCGTGTCTCAAACTCCCCCCCCGCCCCGTGTATCGCCATTTCAGTTTTGAAAAAAAGGAAAATGATAAAAACTTCAAAAAATAAAATCCTTCGAGATGTAGTTATAATACTACATCTACTAGTTAGGAAAATTAAAAAACTTTAATTTGGACATGTTTTGCAAAAATGTGTTATGAAAAAGTAAAACAGCTATAACTTTTGCATACAATGTCAGAAAAAATGTATAATATATCAAAATGTTCTGCACAAAAATCCGCATCCGATTTTGACAGCCATAGGCCTGTTTGCAAATTTTTAGAATCCTCAAATTCTAAAAGGAAAAAAGTTATGCCCAAATATCAGTTTTTTTGAATTTGGTTAAATCTGGCCAAACTACTTATTCAAGAAGTATTAGTAATACTAAATAGTTATTCAAGAATATTAGTGTTACTAAATAATTATTTCAGTTTTTTTGAATTTTGGTCAAATCTGGTCAAACTGTGGTCAAACAATGGTCAAACTACTTATTCAAGAAATATTAGTGTTACTAGATAATTATTGGTTTTTAGAATAATAGTTTCAAACTCAAACAGTAAAATGTGTGACTTCATGCTCAAGCTAAACTCCTGAGGGTTAATACGATTGACATCTTGCTATTGTCAGGTAAACAACAAGTGCAGACTTGGAAACGAGGAGGAATAGAACCCGGAAGTTAAGCGTGCTCAGGCTGGAGTAGTGAGAGGATGGGTGACCGACCGGGAAGTTAGATGATTTGGAATGATGAGGGGTGACTAGAGATTAGAGATTAAATTGTAAAATAATTCTAAAATTTGAAAATGGGAAAAAATTGATTTTTTTTCCGTAAAATTACCTTTAGTCCCGGTTGGTGTTACCAACCGGGACTAAAGGTGGAGCTCCACACAGCGGCCACGTGGAGGGCCTTTAGTCCCGGTTCTGTTAGGGGGGGGGGGGGCTTTAGTACCGACCCTTTAGTCCCGGTTCCAGAACCGGGACTAAAGGCCCTTTGGAACCAGGACAAATGAGCCTTTTCCTACTAGTGCTTCAAGCATTACATGTAATCCCCGTGGGTGTAGCAAAAACCGTCGGGCATTACAACGAACCGTTGGGCATTAAGCTGAATACCCGAGAGTTAGATTTTCACCATCGGGCATTCTAGTATACCGTTGGCTATTAATGGCAATATCTGTGAGTTGACAATTACCGCTGGCCATTGACACCACCGTCAGCTATTACTATAATAACCGATGGTCCGTCGGCTATTAGAGTTCACCGTCGGAAATACGTGGATTTCTAGTAGTGCCCCTCAATCCGAACAATTGCCCAAAACCATGCTTAATAGGTCATTAGAGGGGGAAATTTTTCTCCTTGTCTAGGGTATCAATCATGCATGAAACACAAGACTGTAGTTGCTTTTTGGACACAAATATATATACTAAATCAAGGTTTACATGATATAATTTTCCTACCATAAGGGTTGTGTTGTTTTGTTCCTAGCTTTTTTTTTGCTTAGCATGATGGATGCCCAAATCAATAACTAAGATCACCACCTTTTTCTGTGTTTTCTTTGAATCAACCAGGCACAAAACATTGAGCATGCAAAATGGGGGATGCTTAGAGAGAGACACAACCAAGATAGAGGTGTATAGGCAACATAATAGATCCAACAAAAACATAATATATCACACATGGTAAGAACAAATACACAATGAGTTAGGCACACAAGGGGGGCAACTTAACTAAAGGTAATAACATATAACACAAGAAAGTTCTATAAAGGGAACATGTGCCAAGATCAGGTAAGAATGACATATTTTTTCCTTACCTTGGTGTTGTCACTGTGTTTTTTGTTGCGTGTCTATGTGAAATTTTTGCTCACTCCAGCGCTCAATGCCACTAGGTTTTTTCCTGGTCTACCACTACCCTGTAGTGTGGTACTCGACAAAACTTTGGGGTACTTGGCATTGATGATAAAAGAGAGAATTTGGAGGGGTTATGGCCATGTGCCTTGGCTGGTCTTGGTGGCGGTGGTGGGGACTTGAATTTTGGCAGGATCGGGTGAGCATGAGAGGTAGGACTTGTGATTTGGGGGTGAGGGCGTAGCTAACCACATGATTTTTTTTCCTTCTCAAGATTTGCGTGTGGATGTCTAGGGATCAATGAAAAATACTCCGGATAGCTCGATAAGAAATATTTGGGGTTCTTGGAACCAAGGTGCAGCTTTGTCATGAATAAGCTCATTGTGTAGCAACATAAAAAAATACCATTTGCGTGTCACTTAACCATTGAACCTAAGTGAATAACCACCTGGGTCCATCATTGCATACCTCTGCTAAGGATGTCCCAAACTTGCTTCACAGTGTTGAGAATTAATTATTTTAATTATTGGATTAATTATACCTAATGCATATGGACTTGCCAATCTAGGCAACCACAGCCACACACGCTCTATTCCTTCTCTTTACCTTGTAATTTCCCCTATTGGGGGAGGGGGGGTGTGAACATCAATACAAGTTATTCTTCACTAGCACATATACCCGTGCGTTGCAACGTGAGGGATATTTTTTTTTGCAAGAAGCAACGGGGAAAATAATTGATGTGTCATCCAAAAAAGGATCTCTACAATGGTAGGCGACAGAGCAAGAAGTTATGGTCTTCTCGCTGGACATGTTTGACATGCAAAATCTTGATAATGATAGGGTTGGTTGGTGTGGTGGCGAGCACCCAACTCATGCCTTTTTTCCTCCGGGTTCGCCTTCATCTCGGGCTTGTGCCTGCCTACTCATTTGTTGGCTACGCGGCGATCTTCGGAACATGGTTGCTTCAACCACTCTATGCTACGATGCCATAACCGGGTGGATTATTAATTGCAACGCATAAATCCTGTTTCATGAGCATAATCAGGCATGAATGTCCCTTCTTTTTTAGGGTTTATTCTCTTCCATTATTTTAGAGATCAAGTACCCATAATTTTGCTCAAACTAAAGCCAAATAACATAATTTATTGCTCAAGTACCCATAATTTTGCTCAAGTACCCATAATTTTGCTCAAGTACCCATAGTCAACCAGCAAAGAACGAATGCGCACTGCTAATTAATGGCCAGCGCACATATTTTAAAATACTATAGTGTCACATCAGAAATTTTTTTGATTTTTTTGAACATTTAAAAATACAAATTGGTAAATATTCTTGGAAACATTAACAATTTTTAAATCCCGAAAATTTTTAGAAAAATGCGATCATTGTTTTTGCAAATTCCAATATTTTAAGAAAATCACGAACAAAATTAGAAACATGAATATATTCTTAAATTCACAAACAATACTTCAAAAACATTTACATTTTACAAAAACTTTTTTTTTGAAATTTTGAATTTTTTAAGGGAACATTCAAAAAAATACGAAATGTTTTAGACGCAATTTCTTTTTGAGTTTTGAACATTTCACTAAAACAAGAATTTTATAAAATGTAATTTTTATAAAATAATCTTGAAGAAATTTTGGAAAATAAAAAATAATTTTTAAAAAGGAGAGCATTTTTTGAATATTGAGAAAATTTTGAAACAGGAAACTTTAAAAGTTTCAAACATTTTTCAATAAAGAAGCAAAATTTTGAATTCTGATCATTATTTGAATATTTGAATAAAAATTAAAATTCTGAATATTTTTGTAAATTTTTACTTCATAAAGAATAAATAAAAATAAGGAAAAAAATATAAAAGTGAAATAAAAAGGAACAGAAAAATAAAATAAAAATATAACAACGGAAAAGGGGAAACAGGCCGGCCCAGTCATAGGCGCCCTGTGCAAAACTACAACTATTCTTCGCTCCATGCGAAAAATAAGGCCTTCCTAACTCTGTGGGCATTAATAAATTGGCTGGCCTCGTTGGGCCGCAGCGCACGTGGCCCAATGACGGAATTTTGTACTATTTTTTTTATTTTCTAGCGGATAGACACACAAAAGTTTAGTACCACCTCGGGTAGAAAGTAAAACTTTTCGACGGTGAACGGATGAAAAAATTGAAGAAACACACCTTGCTTTATTAGTAGGTAATAGATTTATCACTATTTATTTACTTTGTTTATCTACATGTTATCAACACGCTGCCTCTACAAAGAGCAACTTGGACATCATAGGAAGAAGGAGACGGAAGGAAAGGTGAGCTAATACCACCGATCTTGAGCAATTCAGGCCCTCCTCGAGTTCTTTGCTCCAACCACTGGCCAACTCATTGTTTCCTCACCCCACACCATGGGGTCAAGGATATGCAATGATTAGGGAGAGTGTTGAGAATCAATTAACTTAATTGTTTGGGATTAATCATGACTAAATAACTACATATGCAATTGCCCATCCATGTGACAGCACGAGCTCTGTTGTAAATCTTTATCTTGTACTGTCCCTATGGGGACCTATACACTCCGTCAGATTCTTATTTCTTTGCGCATAAGCACCATCCCATGTACCAAGGAGGGCACAACCGATTTTTTTAGAATGTTTTACCCCTGCGCTAATGGCAATTGCATGGTTTAAAAACCGACATGCTATAAATGCACACATGCACGGATAGTAGAAAACCGACCTGTTGTCCCGGTTCATAAGGGCCTTTAGTCCCGGTTCCTGAACCGGGACTAAAGGGTCGTTACTAATACCCTCACCCTTTAATCCCGGTTGAAACCAGAACCGGGACAGATGGGCCTCCACGTGGCCGCAGCCGGCAGCCCAGGCAGGGGGGCCTTTGGTCCCGGTTGATGACATAAACCAGGACCAAAAGGCTTCCACGCGTCAGCAGGAGGTTTTTCTTTTATTTTTAAAAAAGTGGCTGTTTTAGGGGTTTAGGGGGTTATTTTTAGGTTGTTATTAGCTAGCTAATAGAGAGAAGTGTCCTCTCTTATATGTAGTCCTTGCAAGGACTACATAAGTTCATTTCACCTGCAGATATATATATATATATATATATATATATATATATATATATATATATATATATATATATATATATATATATATATATATATAATAACTCATGCATGCTCGCATCATACATCATCATATATAATAACATGTCCTACTAATTAATCAAGCATCATCATACAACTTCTACTCGTTATTAATAATAAGTCATACGATCATCATCCTCATAGTCATCGAACCCAACCCTACATAATTGTTCTTAGCACATGATCGTCAGTATCAGGTAGGACCTAAACACACTTAAGGTAAAATAGCATAAAACAATATAGACCCTGACTCTTCATTATGAAGAATGGAGATCATCCTGTCTCCAATTCTTGCGCCTCGCTTCCTTTTGCTTCCAAGAAGCTCATTGCGACTCTCCATACATTTTTTCCATCCTTTGATGGTCATGTTTCCACTTCTTTTTGAAATCCGGTATGGACAGTTGAGATTCGTAGGATGACCTGGATATATGTTCAAAACACGAAGGTTGCCGCCATTCTGATACATCAAATGAGGCACACAATCCTCTGGGATAAGCTGTTGAAAAACATAGTAATAACTTCGTAGTTAGCAATGATGTACTAGTTTTAGAAGTATGCAAAAAGATGCACGGATGTCGTAATAGTAAAAAAACTTACCAGGGTATCTCCATGGTAGTTACCGTAGTTCAACACATGCACTAGTGGCACATATTGACCATAATGTTGAGGAGTTCGATTGTAGATATTGTAATTCTCAAAATAATTACAAAATCCAACCAGATGAGTTTTCTCCTTGTAAGTTAACTCAGAGCCATCGGTGTAGTAAGTTCTATCTACCATCTTCGGCACATTCTTTGATACTTCAAAATAAGCTGTCAATGGAAATAAGCTGTCAACTATTTTGAAATGAACAATATAAGTTCTATTAATAATTAACTATGTTTGAGAAACTCACATAGCGGTAGAACTGGAGGCGTATCAACAAGGACTCAAATGTCCATATTTTCTTGCTCGATTTCAGGATCACCAAGATCCATGGTGACAAGCATACCCTCATCAAAACCATACAATTTGCAAAATGCTTCCCAATTTTTGCAACCAAAATGGGTTACGCTCTCAGTATTATACAACTTTACTTCAAAATCCACATCATGATGGGTCCTTAGGTGAATTTTCTTCGTTTCAAAATTTTCATGGTCTTCACAATCCATCCTCTCCAAGACATAGCGTCTTGCATGGCATGGGATCAACTATACTCAAATTGTAAAAGATGAAAATTACACATTGAAATAGTTGAAGTCATGCTTAATTATGAAAAAAAACACTTGTCGTCGTTGCGTACCGTTTCAACTTCGAAGGTCTCCTCGAGCTTAATGCTGAAGCGCCGACCATCGTCCAGGTGAGGCCTGTCGCACTCACCTCGATCGTCGTGGCATCAGTCGCACTCCCCTGGGAGACTTCCGTCGTCCGAGTACGACATTTCCGGCCTATGTTCATAATTAGATCAATATTAGTAATCACGAGTTGACTATCGGTGATGGTACGTAGCTCCTCCTCGAATACTATCATACATATAGCATCACTAATACAGCTAGTATCGTCGCGGGCGGTGGACGTCGATGCGGGAACTACTTCTATATATAGTCAAATAAATTAGTTTATTAAATCAATTAGCTAGTTCAACTATATATGAAGCACTTACTATAAATAAAATAAAATAGTACGACTTACTAAAAATAAACTAGTTTAACTATATATAGTTCTATTATTTTTCTATAGACTAATTATACTAAACACTTTCTCTTCTAATTTTTTCCTTTTTCCTCTATTCTAAATATGAACATATTCATAAATGACATATATCATTCACAATTTTCCTATACATACACAATAAATTGACAAAGAAAATACTATGAACAAAAAAATCATTAATAAATCTAAATTACAACAGAAAAAATCATAATTAAATCTAACACAATATGAACAAATTAATTACACAATATGAAAAAAAATCTAACAGAAAAATCTATGAACTGCACATCTAACAAAAAAACCTATGAACTACAAAAAAATCTAACAAAATCTAACTCAATTAACTATACTAGTAACATCAAATTAACTATATACTCAGTTGCAAACGGCAACGGTGTCGGCGACGGTGACGGCGACGGCAAGGTGCGGCGGGGGCGGGGCGGGGTGGGGCGGCTCGGCGACGGGCAGGGGCGGGGCGGGTCGGGGCGGCGTCGCGGGGCGGGGGGGGGGGGGGGGGGGCGACGACGTCGATCGGGGCGGCACGGGGCGACGACGGCGACGACGGGGCGGCGCGGGGCGACGACGACGACGACGAGGCGGATACGGCGGGCAGCCTGGCGGCGTTGGGCGGGCGGGGAAGAACGAATTGAACCAAAATTTTATGAGTGCGGCTTATATAGGCAGAGCATTGGTCCCGGTTCGTGGCACCAACCGGGACCAATGCCCCCCTTTGGTCCCGGTTCGTGCCACCAACCGGGACCAAAGGCCACTTTTCGGCAGCCCAAAGGGCGGGAAGCGGAGGCCTTTGGTCCCGGTTGGTGGCACGAATCGGGACCAAAGGGGGGCATTGGTTCCGGTTGGTGCCACCAACCGGGACCAAAGGGGGGCATTGGTCCCGGTTGGTGCCATGAACCGGGACCAAAGGCTTGCACCTGCCAAAGTCGCGGTGCGGTGGGATGTTTAGTCCCACCTCGCTAGCTGACGAGCCGCCGCACCTGTTTATAAGCGCTGCCTCGCCATCTCCGTCGAACTCCTTTGAACTGCAGGCCTATGGGCCTAATCTCACATCGCTATACCTGTGGGCCTGCTGGGCCTTCCGCGGGCCTGAATCCTGGCCCATGGATGGGCTTCTAGTCGTATTCAGGCCGTGGTGGCCCAGTAGGTGGCATCTTTTTTTCTTTTGTCCTATATATTTTTTCATTTCTACTTAGAACTAAATACTTATAGTTTTTTAGTGATTTCTTTTTTCTTTTAGGTCACAAAAATTATAAACTTTCTGTTAGTGATTTTAGTTTTCAAATTAGAATAGTTATAATTTGAATTCTTTGAAATTTGTGTGAATCTCATGTTTGTGATTAACTATACTAGTGCCATTAGTGTCAAATTAGAATAGTTAAAATTTGAATTCTTTAAAATTTGTGTGAATCTCAAGTTTGTGATTAACTTTACTAGTGCCATTAGTGTCAAATTAGAATAGTTAAAATTTGAATTCTTTAAAATTTGTGTGAATCTCAAGTTTGTGATTAACTTTACTAGTGCCATTATTTTTTCATTTCTACTTAGAACTAAATACTTATAGTTTTTTAGTGATTTCTTTTTTCTTTTAGGTCGCAAAAATTATAAACTTTCTGTTAGTGCCATTAGCTTTAAAATTTGAATAGTTTAAATTTGAATTTTTTAAAATTTGTGTGAATCACTAGTTTATGAATCACTAGTTTACTAAATTTGTGTGAAAACACTTTGTAGAATAGTTAAAATTGATTTTTGAGTCAATCTTTTTCCTGCTATTTAATAGTAGGTGGCACTTTTTTTGTCTTCTAGTGATTTCTTTTTTATTTTAGGTCACAAAAATTATAAAATTTCAGTTAGTGCCATTAGTTTTGAAACTAAAATAGTTAAAATTTGTGTGAATCACTAGTTTAAGAATAACTTTACAAGTATTATAGGCATTTTTTTCTTTTTTGCTATTTATTTTTTATTTCTACTTAGAACTAAATACTTATAGTTTTTTAGTGATTTCTTTTTTCTTTTAGGTCACAAAAAATAAAAACTTCTCTGTTAATGAACATAGATGCACTTATAGAGAAAATTAAACATAATTTCATAATTCATTTCGATTTATGAATTTAGGTCCAATTTTCCTCTATAGGTGCATCTATTTTCACTTTAAGAGGAGCTCAATAATGCAGAGAGGGACAGGCTTATAAGCAGGTGTGGGCGCCCTTCGGTTGGCGAGGTGGGACTAAACTCTGGGTGAAACGAGGACGGACCCTTTAGTCCCGGTTTCTGGCACAAACCGGAACTAAAGGGTAGTCTGTGGTCCCGGTTCATGCCACGAACCGGGACCAATGGTGGTGGGCCAGGAGCCAGGCACATTGGTCCCGGTTCGTCCCACCAACCGGGACCAAAAGGTCCAGACGAACCGGGACCAATGGCCCACGTGGCCCGGCCGGCCCCCTGGGCTCACGAACCGGGTCCAATGCACCCATTGGTCCCGGTTCTAGATTGAACCGGGACTAATGGGCTAACCCACCCTGAACCGTTGCCCCCTTTTCTACTAGTGGATTGGCCCTTCTCTGCATACGCCCCTCACCCGCTTTGCATGCCGCTAGCCTGCCCACTAACTGCTCTCTGTACGTGCAACAGATTGGCTCACACATGCCACGAATTGGATGGGAAAAGCATAATAGAGGGACATCATCGGAAGAGAAGGCTTAAAAAGTGGAATACGCAGATAATTGTGGAAAAAGTGAATAAACTTATGCACAAACAAAAAGGAAGCGGAGGGAGTATGTGTGTGACCAACATCAACAAAGATTACTATTCATTTTGCACTATTCATTGCCTTTCTTTCTCTACACATAGCTTTTCAAATACTTCGGGCATGTGGTCGGCGACACATAGCATGAAATGAAGATTCATCCTTCAGGCCATATATACTATATGTGCCAAGTGTTCCCATCCATGCTCTCCATTTAATTATTCACCCGAGTTGAAAGCGATAACTTCTAAGCAATCTCGACCTTCCGTGATACCTGAAGTAACCATAGCAGATAACACTTTGGACTGTCTCCATCTATCTTGTGTTCAGACACGTCTTCATCATTTTCAACGAGCTGTTTTGGTAGATCCACTCTATAAGCACTTCTGAGAGAGTCTCTTATCCGTATGGGATGTAACAAATTCCTCAGTATTTATTTAGGATGGCCTTAGTCTGATGATCCACTTTTTAAGGCGTATTACTATTGGTCTAGGTCATTTTGTAGTCATATTAGTCTAGATTTCCTTTCTTGTGCCTCAAGTCTATTGTACTATATATTTTGCCCCATGTGCTATGCAATACAGTCAAGTTGATCCTCTAAAATGGTATCAAAGCCATGTTACAACTTATGTTGGGTGCTCATGCATCATTGTCTCGTTTGTGCCCTAGCTTCTAGCTTTTTATTTCCGCTGCGTCCATTAAGTCTGTCATTCTTTTTGTGTTTCTCATATGTCATGCGAGTCCACTAAACCTTTATATATTAGCCTTTTTTTGGCCCTGGTCCTTCTTGGCCCTTGCTGTTTTCTATAAGATTTATGTGGCCTTCTTTTGCACTGTCATTGATCTAAACACATTCTCTTGTCGCGAGCTTCATTTGTTGCCAGTCTCTTGTGCTACGCTCTTTGTGACATGCTCTTTGTGTTCTCCTCGTTTGATTTTTCTCTTGGCCTGTGTCGATCTCCTTTCCCGACCGATTCTCTCAACTTTGGCTGCATTCAACAAGTTTTTGAAGATTCTATGCTACAAGGGTTCTTTGAAGACACGGATTTTGGATTTCCACTACTTTTTTGTTTTATACTATTGCAGACTGCATTTGACGCTCGGGGGGGGGGGGGGGGGGGGAAGGGGAGGGGTGTTATAGAGTATTAGTATTGGTCTAGGCTGGCCTCTTTACATTTTTTCGAAAAGGGGGGTATGCCCCAGCCTCTGCATCTGAATGATGCATACGGTCAATATTATTAATAATCAAAATATCCAACATAAGTCTCCAAGTCTCGAACAAAGAAAGAAAAAAAGGCTCCATAAGAGCTTAAGATAAAAAAGGCAAAGCCACAACCGGCTGGCATAAGAAGATAAGAGCACTACATGCCTATCCTATTACATGACCGCCATCCAAACCGGTTGAAAATATCCCGTGCTACCATTCAGATGCAGAATAAACCGGTTGAAAACATCGTCGGCCTATCCTATTACATTGGTCTAGGTCTCTTTACATAATCGTATGTTTAGATTTCCTTACTTGTACTCCTTCATCACCTACTCCTTCCATGGTCCCATTAGATCTAGAAGATTGGAGATACCCACCACCAGCTGGAGCATGAGATCATGCGATAACCAAGGATCCCACCATATATGAAATTTGCTGCATCACAGACACGCCAGATAGCTACCTTGTTAACAAACTCTAGGCCAATGGCCATACTCAATAGTTTGGCAAGCAGAAGAGGGCGTCCAAAAGGTTACCCGAGGGATAGTATTTAACTTTGAGAACTTGACCACACACACACACAATACTTCCTGACTAAACAGGTTAGATCGTCGCATAATTCAGTTTGGAGCATCAAAACACTACAGATCAACATTTTGGCTACTGGGAACATGTGATCAGAAAGCTGAGAAATTGATTTCTATAGATATTATTTTTGTGTCAAAAGGTTCCAAAAAAATCATACAAGCATTTGTTTTAGATAATGACACAACGAAAAATTGTATTACTATAAATACTTCTTAATTTTTATTGAAAATAAGTATTGCGCACTGTCCCATGGAGGTAATAAGTTCCCTGTTTGCTAGGATATTCTTTGATATGGCGCTGATAACTGCTTTTTTTTCGACAGAGGGTGGCGTCGATAACTGCTTCCGCAGTCATTTATTTCGTAAACATATATTTTGATTGTATCTTAGATGTCTCAGCATTTCAGTTTTCTTGGCGTCTGGCTTTCTTCCTGAGCAGTTCTTGCCGACGATGTTTCTGGTTTTACACTCGTGCCACTTTGTTTCCCCTGTACTTCCAATATCATTTTCAGCTATACGTATAGGATTGTCTACTTTTGCCTCAAAAGGAATAAGGAAAGAAAACAATTTCTCGAAAAGAAAAGAAAAAAAGTATCAAAGGGCTCCCATTGGCCAAAAATAACAGAAATATGATGATCCATTACTCCATCAATACGTAAGAACCGCGAGGCAACATAATAAGCACATGGCGATAAATTACCGAAAAAGGCTTTCACCCTACTTTATATATAAAGCAACAACCAGCAAACATACCGATGCAAACACAGGTCACCACCACACACAACACACACACCCAAGATAAGATATAAAGATGCCGGGCATCAACACACCACCCAACTACCACCAAGCAAACTACAAATGCACCAAGAAGAACCGCTTGGAGCTGACGGAGACCTCCACCATGAGCTAGCCACCAAGGAGAGGTGAGCCGGACAACGACGAAGCATGGACTCCAAGATGATGCCTCCAAGAAGAGCACAACAAGTGAATACCGCCATTGTCCGACCCCGAAGATCAAGTTTTCATCCAGAGGAGCAAGAAGGGAGTGAGAATAACTGTGATGGAGCCTTCAAGAAGGAAACGCTGCCCGCAGATGCCGTCGCCGCCTGCCAGGTAGGAGACCGGGGAAGTAATGCATCCTGGTGCTCACACCCCTCCGTCGCACCCAAGCGATGCCGAATACCAACAACCATGCTACCCTCGTGGCCATGGCTGCCCATCCGCACATGAGACACAAACTTCGCCCACGAACACCGCGACTCCCATCACCAGGGCCACCGTCCTGCATTCAGACACCCCCGAGACCAACAAAAGGCATCAACTTTGGTCTAAAAGGCTGCTCCCAACCGATGGAGCAGCAGCAGACGCCCCACCTCGAACAGCGCCAAAACTGCGTCAACACGCACTCGGTCGAGGAAAGGGGGATCGGATGCATCCATGACCGGCACACCCTATGTAGGTGACGGGCGGCCCGACCACGTGGACGCCTTCCATCCCTGTAGCCTACCTCCCTGCCGAAGACACCCTGTGTCGCCCCACCAAGGCAACTGGCGCAGATCCACGTGGACCACCAATGACCTCCTTCCACCGGCAAGGGAGACCAAATCGACCACCACCATCAGTCAAGTACTCAAGTTAAGAGTGCCCACTGGAGACATCAACTCGCTCCGCCTGTCGCCGACCATCCGCCGGAACCGACTGGAGCCGGGCCAGCACACCCGCCAGATCCACCGCTGCTGCGCTGACACCCCCACCAGCCGGCGCCGAGGCAAGGGTGGCCGCCCGCAGCCCAGGTCGCCCACGACCCACACCGCCGTCTTCTACCAAGCGTGCACCACCAGCCCACATCCATGGGCCACATGCCAGGACCTAGCACGTACGCCGTGGGTGGCCATCGTGCTGTAGAAGTGCCGAGTGCAGGCTTTTGTCAGCGAATTATAGGGGTCCTGATCGGCTATTTCAACCTGATTACCGACCCCCAGGACAAGAACAACAACAGACTATCTCGTTCTTGGATGAGTAGATTCAGCGTACGTTGAACAGATCAAGTTTGCATGAAATCCCATTAATTCGACGTCGTTTCACATGGAGTAATGAACAGAACCCTCCCACACTAGTCCGACTAGATAGGGCGTTCTGTAATGTCGAATGGGAGCTCCTATTCCCTGGGGCGAAACTGCTGCCGCAATCTTCATCCATTTCCGATCACTGTCCCCTAATCCTCGTCAATGACATGATCACAGAAACCAACAAAAGGTTCATATATGAAGCATACTCGCAACACATTGAGGGTTTCCACGAGGTGGTGAATCAATCCTGGGCAGCTCCTACAGGGAACGTGTGTCCAATCTCTAGGCTAAACACAAAATTGCACAGATTAAGCAAGGCTTTAAGAGCTTGGGGAAAAACGCTTGTTGGTGATATTCAGAGGCAGCTAGGGATAACAAGCGAGCTAATACTCAAGTTAGACACGCAGCAAGATTTCCGACAGCTAACTGCCGACGAGAGTGATCTAAGAGCTAAGCTTAAGTCCAGATCTTTGGGGCTTGCTGTTTTATTGAAGATCAAACTTAAGCAACGAAGCCGGGTGCTTTGGCTAAAAGCGGGTGA
This sequence comes from Aegilops umbellulata, assembly GCA_032464435.1. Taxonomy (NCBI): domain Eukaryota; kingdom Viridiplantae; phylum Streptophyta; class Magnoliopsida; order Poales; family Poaceae; genus Aegilops; species Aegilops umbellulata. The sequence goes on from CP136054.1 coordinate 383,851,733, forward strand.
TGCCAACACGAAGTTTTTCCATCGCAAGGCTAATGCACGTCACAAGCGCAACACTATTCATGTGCTTCAGGGACTGTCGGGCACGGTCACTGCCGCGGATGAGATGGCCTCGGTTGCACATCAGCACTTTAGCATCTTGGACAAGGGTCAATCGAGAACAAGAGCTCTGAACTGGGACAAGCTGGAGCTTGAACGCACGGATCTGTCGGACCTCGAGAGAGATTTCTCTATGGAGGAAATCAAGCAAGCGATTGATGACATGCCGGAGGACAAGGCTCCGGGTCCCGATGGCTTCTCAGGAGGGTTCTTTAAACACTGTTGGGCCTCCCCTCCCCTCGTCTCCCCTCCCGTGACGCTCCCGTGAGCGCCGGGGGGGGGGGGGGGGATCCCTAGCGCCGCCGCGGGCAGCCCCCCTCCTCGCTCCTTCCTCCCCTCGCCGCCGCCTCGACGTACTGGCGGGCAAAGCCCGGCCAGTGCTGGCGGCGGCGGGGCGCTCTCCTTCCCCCGCTCGATCTGGTGGGCGCGGGCCTCCGGGACGGGCGGCGGCGCGGCGGCAGCAGCCAGTGGCGGACTCGCGGGCTGTGGGCGGCGGTGTGAAGGGGCTGCAGCGGTGGTGGTGCACGGTGGGTTCCAGCGGCGTCGTCGGCCAGATCTGGGCCCAGCCGGCGCGGGCCGAGGGCGGCGCAAGCTGCGGGCGTCCGCCCCTGCCGTGGCCGCGGCTGGTGGTGGTGGAGGCGCAACGGCGGTGGTAGGTGGGCGTGTTGGTCGGGCTCCAGGCGTTACGCCGGCTAGACGACGGCGGCAGCGCGGATGGGCTCCCCGGTGAGTATTCTTGGCGATTGGCGGTGGTCCGTGGGGATCCTCCTTGCCGGTGGTCGGATCTGCGTCGGTGGCTTTGCGCGGGTCTGCGTCGGCCGCGGCGGTGGGGCGGCACAGGGGTGTGTCCGGTGGGGAGGTTGGCTGGAGGGATGGGTGGCGCCGACGTGCTTGGGCCACCCGTCACTGGCACAGGGGTGTGCCGGTCCGGATACGTCTGCTCCCCAACCTCCCCATTTCCCTGTCCGTGCGTGCGGGTCGTCGCAGCTCCGACGACGTTCAAGGCAGGGCGTATGCTACGGTTTGTCGGTCGAGGGAGTCCCTGTGGCTCAAAGTTGATCTCTTTGGATGGTCTTGGGGGTGTCTGGATGCTGGGCGGCGGCCCTGGCGGCGGGAGGCACGATGTTCGTGGGCAGAACTTGCGCCTCAGGTGCGGGTGAGCGGCCATGGCCACGCGGGTGGGTGGTCGCTGGTGGTTGGCGGTGCTAGGATGCGTCGGAGGGGTGGGCGTGCCGGGGTACATCACTTGCCCAATCTTGTATTGGCCGACGGCGGCGGCGTCCGTGGACATTGTATCCTTCATGAAGGCTTCGTCGCGGTGCCCTTACTCCTTCGAGTTGCTCCGGGTGAAAACTCGATCTTTGGGATCGGATGGTGGCGGCTATCAGTGGTCGTTCCCTTCTAGGAGGCACCATCTTGGAGTCCTTGTCCCGTCGTTTTCCGTCTCACCTCTCCTCGGAGGCTTGAAGGTTTCCGTTGGCTCCAAGCGGTTCATCCTCGTGCATGTGTAGTGGCTTGGTAGTCTTTGGGGTGGTGTGGCGGTGCTCGGCACCTTTATATCTTGCCTTGGGTGTGTGTGTCGTGTGCGGTGATGGCGTGAGTTTGTATCGTGTTGCTTGTGGATCGTGCTTTACATATAAAACGGGGCAAAAGCCTTTTTCGGTAAACACTGTTGGGGGACGATTAAGGAGGATCTGCTGCAGGCTATGAGCCAGCTGCACCGCATGGATAGTAGGGGGCTGAACAGAATCAACAAGGCCATCATCGTGCTGATTCCCAAGAGACAGGGGGCAGCCACACTCCAGGACTTCCGTCCGATTTCTTTCCTGCACAGTTTGATAAAAATCTTCTCTAAGATCCTTGCCCGGCGGCTAGCTCTTAAACTGGAAGGATTAGTGGATCAATGCCAGAGCGCCTTCATAAAAAAACGCAGTATACAGGAAAACTTCCTGTATGTCCAAAGCACCATCCGTTTTCTGCACAAGAACAAGAAGCCGTCAATCCTCCTAAAGCTTGACATTGCCAAGGCGTTCGACTCGTTATCTTGGGCGTACTTGCTTGAGATGATGCAGGCCAAGGGGTTTGGCGCACGATGGTGTGAATGGATCGCCATGATTCTGAGGACCTCGACCTCTAGAGTGTTAATCAACGGACAACATTCAGAGATTGTGACTCATCGAAATGGCTTGCGGCAAGGAGATCCGTTATCCCCTTTTATTTTCATCATGGGCTCCTGGCCATGGACCCGCTGCAAAGACTCATGTCCATCGCAATGGAGCGTGGCATGCTCTCGAAACTGCCGAGGCGAAGGCGCTTGATGCGCTGCTCTTTCTATGCCGACGATATAGCATTATTCATGAACCCGACGAAGAGTGACGCTTCAATGATTAACTTACTTCTGCAATGCTTTGCGACAGCCACGGGTCTTCACACAAACAAGATCAAAAGTGCAGCCCTACCTATTCGATGCGGTGGGATCAAGCTGGATCGAGTCCTGGCCCACCTAGGAATCCCGATCAAAAGCTTCCTCATCACATACCTCGCAATGCCATTGTCACTACGGAATCTAACCAAAGTTGATCTTGACCCTTTGCTCCTGAAATTCGGCAGCAAAACAGCTAGCTATGTGGAAGGGCAGACTAATGGCAAAAAATGGCCGGTTGGTGCTTCTGAAATCGGGTTTGACTGCCCTGGCCATCTATATGATGACGGTCCATAAACTTCCGGCCTGGGTATGGAAGTGTATGCTTAAGATTTGTCACGCCTGGCTTTGGAGTGGCGAGGCAGAATGCTCCGGTGGAAATGTAGGGTGGCTTGGAGCCTCATTTGTCGCCCCAAAAAATTTGGGGGGGGGGGGGGGGGGGTTAGGTGTGCTGGACCTGCAGCGCTTCGGGTCGGCGCTAAGACTGGGATGGTTGTGGACTGCTTGGCACTATCCGACACGACCCTGGGTGAGCTTTCAACTGCAGTGCAACGAGAAGGACCGCATGCTATTTGCAATGGTAACCGAGGTTACAGTGGGGGATGGTCGACGGGCCAATTTTTGGCATGATCGCTGGCTTCATGGACAATGCCCGAAAGCCATTGTGCCTGCCCTTTTCAAGATCTCAGCAAGAAAAAACAGAACGGTCCATGAGGCGCTGCTTGCAGAAACTTGGTTAATAGACCTAGCTAGGGGACCGAATGATCAGATGCTACCGGAACTGATGCGGCGACGGGTCGGACACGTCGGGCGCGTGTATGGGCGCGCGCTGGGCGTGTCGGGCGCGTCGGGTCCGTAGCGTAGGTGTGCGTATGTGCATGCGTATGATGCACGGGGCTGCCCGTGTAGGAGTACACTGTAGGTGTGTGTGTAGGTGCATTCTGTTGGCGAGATTAGGGGGTGCGTGGAGTTGGTCCAAGGCGGGCTCGCCACGACCCGGACGTGTGCGTGCATGTCGCTGGCGCGGCCAGAGCGGGCCGGACCAGGCGCTCGGCGTGGGCTGGGACGTGGGGTACGTGCCCTGGCGTGGTCCAGGGTATAAGAACCCCTCGTAAGCATTGTAATAGGTGCATGCTGAGTTCGTGCTCAGGAAAAACAGAAAACGCCGTTCGTGGCGGCGGTGGCGTTCGTGCACCGGCAAACCTCGCCGTGTCCTTTGTGTGCTCCGTGTCTCCTTCTTCCTCCTTCTAGTTCGCGCTAGACCAAGGTTATAGAGAGAGAGAGGGAAGAGAGAGAGGTAGAGCTAGGGTTTAGGGTAGACACCAACAAGGTGCAGCTTCACGAGGGCCAGGACGACTTGATCGCCTGGCGTTTCACAGAATCACTAGAATTGACGATTTTTGTACCAGACCCGACCAACACCCTCCCGCTAGGGTTTCCGCCGCCTCCGGCGGCGCCCTTGCCTCCTCCTGCCACCGCCGCCACCGGCGCGTGTGCCCCAGCCCATCCCGCCCCCTTCTCGCCCTCGCCCTCCCAATCCCGCCCCTGCGCCACCTCCCCGGGAGGTGGCCGGGGCAGCGTGCCCCTCCCCTTCCTCTCGGCCCTCACCGCCATTGGATCTCCCCCACCGCCGTCGGCGGGTGCCCCCGGCACTGGCCCAGGTGGTGCCGGCGGCGGCGGGACCTTCTGTCCCCACCCGCACGTCCCCTTCCCGGGGCAGGTGACGGTGGCGGTGCTGCTCGGCTGGGCTATGGTCCGGCGGCGGTCGCCGGCGGTTGGCGAGGTGGCGATGCTGCCCTTGGCGGCAGGGAGGCGTGGTGATGTGCGGTGGCCGGCAGCGCGCGCCGGCCCAGATCTGGGTCCTCCCAGCCCCATCTGGGTCCTAGCGGGCTGGCCATTCGCGTGGCTTCGACGTTCTCTGCGTGGCGCGGAGGAGGAGCGGCTCGGTCTCGAGGTGGTGGCGCCGACGGCGTGCCTTCTGCAGCATGATGGCGGGAGCTTTACGGGCATCTGAGGCCCCGGCTGGACCTGTGGGCCCACGGGACCGGTATGCTCCTGCTGTCGCGCCCGGCCAGTTACTGTCGTTTTCGGTGGAGGTTGGGCCCTCCCGCATGCCGACGATGCTGCTATCCTGAGTCCTGGCTCCTTTTCTTCGTTGAGCAGGCCCCTTTTGTGGTGCCATGGTTAGACGGCACGGAAGCTTCAAGACCCTTTTGGCGCAGAGTGGTGGTTTATTTGGTGGCGTGCTCCGGAGCGCCCGAGGTGAAGGTTGGGGTCGGGTAAAATCTTCGTCGACCGAGCCGACTCCAACGCGTTGGTGAGGGTGCCGCCGAACCTTCCAGGAGGGCGTCGGGGGTACCCTTCCTCTCTCCTCGTCGCGTATCGGGGGAAACCCTTGGCAGCAGCGTCGTCATCACCGCGTACCTTCTTGAAGGTGTTGATTGGTACCAGCGCTTGGGAGTATAGGAGCCTAGTGGAGGATCCCCGGTTGGCGCGACGGTCGCGAAGCTTCTTCATTTTTGTTGATCCGCCGGTGTCGGCATTTGTTTCTTTTTTTCTCTTTCGTTTCTTTTGGGCGTGACTGTGCTCCTTCCGTCCCAGCACCTTTCTGATTGTATCGGTGATGTTTGCCTTTGTAATACAAAGTGGGGGGAAATCCTATTTCGTCGAATCGCTAGAATACACAACAAGGTCGGCCTACCTCCTGCAGTTTGAGGGGTCGATTCCCACGGAGAACTACAAGCTAATCTAGAGAGCGTGGGCGCCTGAGAAATGTCGTTTCTTCATCTGGACTGCGGTGCTTGGGAGGATCCTAACGGCGGACGTTCTGCTGCACCGTGGATGGGAGAACAACTATTTCTGTGCATTATGCGAGCGAAACCTGGAAACTACGACGCAATTGTTCTGGGATTGCCCATGGTCCAAGCAAGTTTGGGGTAGGATCGCCCATCTAACCAGCATGCCCAACGGAGAAGAAGAAAGGAACATTGTCCTTGCTACACTTTGTCCCCTGGGAATTGTGGAAGGAAAGGAATAGGAGGACGTTCCAGCAGGAAGCTATGAGCTTAGACTGTTTCTGTTAGAAGGGGGAGAGGGAATTGGTGGAATAGTTCGTTGTATTGCTTGAGCCTCGTGGGCATATATATAGGAGTGCAATGACCAATTTGAAGTACAAGACAAGGCAGGAACAAATCCTACTCTATCCTATACTTCCTAATATACATTATACTCAACACCCCCCGCAGTCACAACGGTAGCGACGCAGACGGTGAGACTGAAGAAGAATCCAAAGGCAAGCCGACGGACCCCCTCCCCACATCCCCCACAGTCGTAACGGTCGACGCATCGCGAAGTCGTGGCTGGAGTGAAAACCGACGAGGTTGCTCAAGCAAGGCGGTAGCCCTTTGTGTCGTTGTCGAGGTAGCCGAGAGCGTGGGTGGTGGAGCCGTGGTTGAGGTAGCCGTGCGAAGAGTGCCGTGGTCGATGTCGAGTCGGGTGGCCGGTGTCGAGGAAGACGCCATGGAGCCGCGGGCGCAAGAGGGCGCCGAGTTAGCATGGGAGCTGTGGTGTTGAAGTAGGGGTGCGCCGGGAAGAAAATGTTGTTGACGACGGATCGCGGTGGGTTTGCCAAGCCCGTGGACACATCGTGGACGAAGGCACGCACCGGTGTTGCCAACACCGGGCATGCGTAGACGGACGAAGACGAATTTGACGAAGCGCCGACCAGGCTTGCCAGGCCTGGGGACACGTCGTGGGTGAAGGCACGCATCGGTGTTGCCAGCACCGGGCATGCGTAGACGAGGGACCTACACGAGCTGCATGCCATGTCGGAGAAGTCGGAGTGGCCAGCAGAGAAGAACTCGACGACGATTGCGGCGTCCATCTGCGCAGGGCCGATGTCACCAACGCTGGTCGGAGTAGACGAAGTGGTCGGGGTAGATGACGGCGACGCTGGCGACGGGCTGGTGCTTGGACGAAGACGGAGGGGGTGGACGGGCGGCGGCGGCGGCCAGACGGCGGCGGCGGCTAGGTTAGGAGTGCGGCGGCGGTGCTCGAAGTAGGCGAAGAACCCTGACAGCGTGACGAAGACCGGCGCGGACGGTGGCGTACCCGCGCCAAGGGAGACGGGGCGGCGCATACCACGGGAGGTCGACGTGCGGTGACGGCGGAGAGGACCGCGGGCCGCGGCGCTACAGCATGAAGGGGCGAAGCAGCAGCGGCATGCGGGTCAGGGCGACGGCGGGGACAAAGGGCCGTGACGCTGCAGCCCGAAGGGGCGACACACCGGCGGTTCGCGAGTCGGTGCAACCGCGGGGACGGCCTCGGGGCGGCGGCGGGGACCACGTATCGCGACACTACGACCCGAAGGGGCGACACACGAGTCGATGCAGCCGCGAGGAGAACCACGGGGCGGCTGCGCTGCGGCCCGACGAGGCGACGCAGCGGCAGCCCGATGCTCGATCGGTGGAGAGGCGCGCTGAATTCGGGGACGATCTTCGCGGGCGGGCCAGGTCGGTCGCGCGGCGTAGATGAGGCGGATCACGGCGGCGAGCGAGTGATCAAGCCGACGCGCGCGACGTCAGGGACGCCGGTCGGTGGAGGCGTGGTGACGGCGGAGTCAGAGATCAAGTCGGCGACGACGGACGGCGTGAGACGTCATGTGGACGAGCTTGTCAGCACAGGCACCCTGGCTGCCAAAGCAACGCCGGCGCCCGGGTAGCGAGGCCCGAGCGACCAACGAAGCAGCGGCGCCCGAGTTGAGGCAGCCGACGAGCCTGACGCAGCTGTCCCGACGTAGCCGAGGACGAGGCCGGCGAGGTAGACCGCCGGGGCGCCGTGCAGACACGGCGGAGGCGGGTGATGTGGATCGATGTGCAGGCCGGGGCGCGAGCGACGACTATATATGATTGGCCGTCGCATGGCGCTAGGCCGCAGGTGTCCCGGTAGGAGCAGGGCGGTGACGACCGACGCAGGGCGGACCGACACGCGGACGGCGGCTGGCCCTGACGGGCCGCCTCGGCGCACGTGGCCGCAGGGTCGGAGGAGAGGTCGGCTGGTCGCGCCGGGGTCGGAGTAGAGGCGCTCGGGGTCGACGACGGTGGTGGGCGACGCAAACCGATCAAGAATAGATCGGAAAACCAAAAAGAAACCGCGCGATCAAGATGACCGGCAGGAGAGAGAAAACCCCGAAGTAAGGCTCGAGGAAAAGACTCTCTAGGGCAGCCGGTCAACACGACCGGTAGACGAACCCTAGGTACGGGTGGAGCGGCCCCCGGCGGCAGTCATGGAGGCCGACCGCCCCGGGGGCGCGCCGGTGGCGGCTCGAGTTTAAGATTGACTTGCGATATATATCATGTTAGAAGGGAGAAAGGAAATTGGTGAAATAGTTTGTTGTATTGCTTGAGCCTCGTGGGCATATATATAAGAGTAGGATGACCAACTTGAAATACAAGACAAGGCAGAAACAAATCTTAATCTATCCTGTATTTCCTAATATACCTTATACTCAACAGTTTCGTCACGCGATTAAGAGAGGAGATCACGCTCTGGAACCTCGCGGGAGCTGGGATTCCTTTCGACCCGGGCGTGGTGTTGTTTTGTTTTCTTCGAGTCCTCTGCTCTCCTTTCGCTTGTTCTCTTAGCTTGCGTTTTGATGCACAGGGTACCTGTTCTGCGTTTCTGAACGCTATTTTACTTTCAAACGCTGAATTTGCTGCAGTTGCGGAACAACATGCACCGTGTTGTGACCTAGTTTTGTTCAGCAACATGTTGGACGCACTCCCGTTACAGCCGGCCTCAATTTGCCTTGCACGGCAAGAATTTCTTCCTCCTACTTTTTTCGCCTCACTTGAACGATGCAAATTGCTCACATTGTTGAAAATAAAATAACCGATCCAAGCTTTCATACCAGCCAGTGAACTGCTAGAAAAACTGGCAGAGAGCATACCATTGCAACATGGAGAAAGTAGCAAACGCAAGTTTAAACAAAATAGAGAAATATTTTTGGAATGATAGGTTTGAACAACAATTGAGAAAACTTTACTACATCTCATACGTCCACAACAATTGACAACTTCACCGGATTCACATATACATCAGACACTGACTTAACATCAGAAAGGGACTACACAAGAACCAATTTTTATCCTGTATACATTTGAGGGACTATTTGAAATGGGTTTAAGTTTTGTGTGGGCATTGGTATTCAGTTCAAAACCAAACTAAATACCTATGCCCACAGAAAAATACACCCATTCTAAACATGCCTTGGGGTATGAATGAACACTCTCCATCTTTTTCAGTGCACATCAGTTCAACCTACATCATGCTTATATGGAGTTATTTCTAGTCGACGAATATGCTGCTGCGATGAGAGCAGCCCCCATCCCGGATCCCTCCTCCACCACTTTAAGAACGACAGTGGCTGCGATCTCCTCCCCAAGGATCTCCAACACGGCTTCATTCAGATATTCTCTGAATACCGAATATTCTTGGTAGAGGCCGCCCTCGATTGCAATGACTGATCTCTTTGGTACACCCGTCATACTTCGGACTCTCGTGGTGCCACAAAGCGTTCCATCACGACCAAGTTTTTGTAGTATTGCAACAATTCCAGCTGCCGCTAGGCGTGCGGCTCTTTGGGTGATGATGTCGCACACTCTCTGCACCAGTCTGCGAGTCTTCAGAGGAACATTGTGTATCTGTACAATGTAATGGAAACATTACAACTAGTCGAAGGACCATCGAACATTGTTTTGCACATCTAACTTATCCACTGTCCCGTGAGAACTAACCTTCAGATGTTCTTCCAGTATGCTTCCGACTTCCTTCAAGTCAAGAGAATCATCCTCACGGATAGCAGCTAGACATGGAGTGCTGGATGAGAATATAAGAAGTATTAAAATTTCTATCACTATGTGGAAGATGTTCTTGTTATTTTCTGTTGAGGAAGTGCAAGATGTTCATTGTTATTTTCTGTTGAGGAAATCAGACAAAAAATATTTGTTAAAGCATACATCTGAAATGTACAAAATTTGACCAAGAAATCCCATTAAAATACATAGCTGTGACGCATGCTTCCAGGTGCGAGGTGTAGGGCAAGCTAAATATAACAACCCTCAGTGGACACATATTTTAGTGATTAAATCTATAAAGACTTTCGAATATGAAACACCATTGTAAGCAATCATCCAATGTCTACAAATCTAACATATCAACTAATGCAGTTTATTTGCAGAATAGTACTATAGAATATACGCATATGTTGTTACCAGAGAAACGAATGCCTAGTATGAAGGTACCTTAAGATGAAAGGGATAGCTAAACCATCAACATCAGTACCAAATACATCCGATTCTTGAGCCATTTTATGGAACACCAGTCTTGCAATCTCCCCAAGATACACACCCGATATCATTTTCTCAAAACCCTAATGTGGTTAAATGTCATCAATTCATAACTATTATAAGCTATTCCAAAAGAGAAAGTTATCATGACGAGTTACCTGGTCATAGTAATTTGTTGTCTCATTATAGAAGCATATGTCATAAGGAGTTAATGGTATTTGCGGAGGACGGAAACTCCCCCATTCCACATTTACAACCTGATGAACACGGTTAAATGATCAGAATTTCTATGCAGCAATGAAATTTCAAAACGAAATCGATCAACTACAGCAAAAAAAAGAAGTTCCACACAAAATAAATAAGTGAAGTAAGATACCGTTTGTCCGGAGTTAGTAAGAAGACACTGGCATTTTGTGACCGCCTCATTACGTTCAATATAGCAAGCATTGGTGCCAGCTCCAATAATCACCGCAGCTATTGTATCCTCATCATAATAATGCCCCAAAGCTAGTGTGCCCACGGTATTATTCATCTAAAATTTGAACATCAAATGAAACAATTAGCCAAAAGAGGCATATATTCTGATCTACTAATGAAAAATATTTCACACACCGTACTTATAAACCAACATACCAATGCATTGACCTTCAAATTTAGTCCATTCCTTTCAAGTGCTTCGTTTAGGCACTGAGCAACATCTTGCCCAATCTGATTATCCAGAAGTAAAAGGAACCAGGGTTGAAAAATAAAATGGAATCAACTGCAAATATAATACTTAAGAAAAATATTGATGCAATGTGTTATGTAGCATTTATCATGAGAAAAACAAAACTAATTAGTGTCGTAGTTGCATCACATATTCACAATAATAAACCTGCCAAACAACAAGTCATTTCAATGTTTCCTGAAAGCCCGTTGTTAACATAAATTATTGTGATGTATCAAATGAACCAAGATATTCAAATTTCTCGAGACAACACATCACAAGGCCTGATATGTGCTAGTTGAAAATATGAACGTGTTGTTATCGTCTAGCACTAGTGCACCACGTAAGAAATATGGTGCAGATGAATGATACTAATATCAGCTCAAGCTTTCCCATCGGGCACATCACTCAAACTGAATGCATGCGATGAAAAAAGAACAGTGCAAGGTGTAGTTTTTTTTAACTTACAGCATCTTCAATTGAAAATTCTTTAGTCCACCTTATTAAGGACCCAGAGGTTATGGAAAATTGTCTCACTGGAAAAGAAAATGTAAAACCAAGTGCCCTTCCTTCATCCCCCTCTCTTTCAATGAAATTCTTTAGTGTCGAGGCAATGGAATTGAAAAAATCCTGCAAAGAGAAGAAAAACTCACATACAAAAACACTAACTAGTAGGGAAGCAGAAACAGAATGTAAAAACATACCTCGCTTGTGCCTTCCATCAATTCTTTTTTGACCGGTTGACGCTCGATCTTTTGATTAATGATTGTGGACCCTGGACCAAGTTGCACTTTCAAGAACCTAAAGCCCGTTCCTCCAATATCAACGGCGTAATATATGCCTTCTTCACTCCTGGTCGCATGCACAATATGAACTACCGTAAGACAATTGTACAACAGGGTATATACAGTAAACTTGTCAGCCAGTTGCACTATGCGAAGTAATAAGGATTACATTATGGACAAAAGGACCATTATGCAAATCACGATTCTGCAAACTGAGATGACAATCAATCAAGTTATAGCAATGAAAAGTGATATAGAAGAAGGAACAAATAGGAGGAGGAAGGGCATCGGCATGTACCCATCCGGGAGCGAGTCGACGCAGGTGAGCAGCATCCGGACCTTGCTGGCGTCCTCGGCCGCGAGTCCAGCGAACATCTCGACAGCCAGGGAGTTGACGACCCACTGCAGCTGCTCCGTGGGCGTGGCGAAGCTCTCCTCGACGTCACGCAGCACCGCCATGGCCCGGAGCCAGCGCCTCCAGGCCACCACCCTCCGCGCCACTATCGCCGTCGCTAATGCGCACGTCACCGCCGCGCAGCCAGCCGCCGCGGCCACCCGGAGCCACCCTGCTCCCCCCATCCCCCCACACGCCGCGCTCAATCACGCCTCACTTACCGATCGATCGCGCCCTCCCGGCACGCCCCCACCTCGCAGCGTGCGCACTAGGTGCTCGGCGATATGGCTAGACCGGTGAGGCAATGGCCGGCAGCAGCTCTGGAGGGACGTATAGGCGGGAAAGCAGCGAGAGATGCTGCAAGCGGAGAATGCTGCAAGGACTAAATAGGCAAAGCAAGGGGGCGAGGATTTATGAGGAATTGGCGGTCACGTCGGCTTCGTTCCACGAAAATAAATAATAAATACGTCCAATCTTCGTCTTCCATAAATCAGAAGATTTCCATAGGCAACAATAAATACCGACCAATGAATTGTGTCTCTGCTGCAAAATCTTTGAGTATATCTGTTGCAATTTTAGCAGTAAATAAATATATATGTCTGACGCAATACAATATTTTAGATATATATTACTACCTGCCATATATCTTTCATTAATGTTGTATAACTAATGGTTGTCATTACTGCATCCACGCCTTTGACTATCTATATGGCTAACAATTAATGATGTCGATCCCAAGATGCATCTCAAGAATTGCGTTTGTGCCGAAGAGGGTGTACAATGGTCAAGAAGATCATTCTCTTAATCTTCAACATTATCTCGAGATGATGATGGAAACATCTTCTACCATGGGTCAACTTTAACAATTACTACTCACACGCCTCTGAAACCACATATGTATATTGGAGAAAATGTATCTCTATCCCCTCATTTTTTTTCAAAAGAACCATCCTTGCCTAGTCTTTTCATGGCATTGATCATCCTTGCCCAGTTAGCCAAGTTAAGATTTTTTTTGAACACAGTACAGACGCAAGCGCTCGTACACTCACCACTATGAACGCACACACGCACACCCTACCCCTATGAACACCTTCGAGTGACTGAGCCCGCATATTATCTTGAGATTTGCGAAGTCACCGTAGGTGCCTCGTAGTCGACGGGAACGTCTCCTCCTACTGAAAGCACATCGCCGGAAATCCTGAAATAAATTCAGAAATAATGCGAGCACCAGAACTTGAGGCCTGGTGGGCTGGGGATAGCATTGTCCCTCTAACCATCCAACCACAGATTGGTTCACGCCAAGTTAAGATTTTCATGTGGTATCTTCATAGACGAGTTGTGCTAACAAAAGATAATCTCGCTTGATGCAACTAGCAAGGAAGTAAGAAGTGTAGCTTTTGTACTCCCAACAAGATAATCAAACACCTCTTCTTTCAATGTAAGTTTGCGCGTTCTATATGGTCAATCATTCAAATAACATCATATTTGTATTTTCCCACAAGTCTTACCAATATATATGGTCACTGCCTGGACAGAATACCAAATACGTTTAGTACGGTAATACGGTGGAAGCGTCTGCCTTACTATGATCGCTTTGGCTACGTAGAAATGATTGTGCTTTTAATGACAATAACTCTTTTTAATGTAGATTATTTACCGTTGTACGCACTGACTTTGTATGTGGTGTACACTACATCAAATGGAGTACCGGTCGCTATTCAAGACGTTGTGTATGCGATTGGAGCAGGTGGTCTGGAAGGTTTTCATCCAACATGAGTGGCAGCATAATCTCCGAATTGATCCACCTCGTCCGTGGACATTGGCATAGCGGACTCATATGGCTTTACTTTTGTCAACTTGTCAATTTTTTTATAAATAGTTTGTTTGATGTTTCGTTTGTGATTGTGTACATCTTAGTTATACAGAGGCCGGTGTCGCACATTATGCTTTGTATTCGCTTGATGCTACATTTTGAGGTAATACAAATGCCCTTTGTCGAAAATCAAAGTGAAAGTGGTCTTCTCTCTCTTGCAACTCATCAAAACTCTTTAACATGGAATCTCTTAAAGAAGGCGACCTCTACCCTAATATACAAATCCAAAGTTTTCAAAGCAAGCATGAGATACTTTCGCGTTGTCTTGTTGTTTGTGTTACTATATAACAACGGATGGATAAAAAATTCTAAAATAAAATGAAGGAGGTATACATTAGTGTACAAAATTCTTGTATGCCATAGTTTTTTCTATGAGGGTATAAGATTCGCCTTAAATTGTATCGTCTCCCAAATGATGGTGTTAGAGTTGTGATCACACGTAGTCTATGGTGGTAGTGTGCAGTGGTGAAGCATGAACAAGATTTGGTGTGTGTGTGGGGGGGGGGGGCACAAACTAGAATCTACTAGGGAGATTAGACAGGTGCCCGTGGCGACTTCGCCAATCCCAAGACCAGCCGACCCAGCCTCTAGAAGGTGCGCATAAGGGTAGGGTGTGCTTCTGTGCGTTTATAAGGATGAGTGTATGTACATGCTTATGAGCATCTATGTCTATATTGTGTCCCCCCCCCCCCCCCAAGGGGCATGAAAATATAAGAGAGTAAAGCAACAACATTAGCTTATGCTTGAAAATTTTCACTCTAGGGGGGAGGGGGATATATGTATTCCACTACGATCATAAGCACATTGTGTTTTATAGGAGTGTGTACAATGGTTGAGAAGACTTATATGTCTTGTCTATCAGCATGATATAGACATGACAATAAAAATATCTTCTACAAAGAGTCAACTTTAAGAATTAACGTTAGCATGCCTCTAAACTATATGTTGATTAAGAACTAGTTATGAAATATATGACTAAAACATGATATCTAGTATAATCGAGAAAATGTGTACCTTTAGACTTTAACAATTAAAAAATCACCGTTGCCTACTTATCTCAATGACATAATTTCCTCTCTATTGCTCTACAACAAAACTCTTATGTGGCATCTATTAAAGAAGGTTGACGTCAAGCCTTATTTGACTGCCTTAGTTAGCTCGCTAAAAGTAGTCTCATCTCTCTTGCTACCCAGCAATCACTCTTGCATAGCAACTCTTAAATATGGTTGACGTCAAGCGTAATATCCACAACCTAATTAGCTTAGCGAGGGTTGTTCCCTCTCTGTTGCTACACGACAAAACTCTTGCGTGCGATCTCTTAAAGAAGGTTGGCGTCAAATCTAATATACATGACATAAGTTTCCAAAATAAGTGGGAGACGTTATCACATTGTCGTCTAGTCCATTACTATGTCAACAACCAATAGAATAAACATTCCAAAAATTTAAGAAGGTGTATAAAGATACGTCTAGAACTGAATCATCTCCTAAGCGATGGTGCTAGACATGTGGGTCACCTTGTCTCTATGCTTATGTCATACGAGGTTTTCATGAGGGTGTATAAAGATACGTCTAAAAATGAATCATCTTCTAAACGATGGTGCTAGACTGGTGTTCACACGTAGTCTATGGTGGTCATGTGCAAGAGGGTGTATGTCGTTCACCATGATCATAGAAACATTGCGTATTATAGGAGTGTCTAAAATGGACAAGAATATATCTCTTTCTCTCAGCCTTGAACGTCACCAAGAGATGGCAATAAAACAACTTCTATAATGAGGCAACTTCAAGATGGCAATAAAAATAATTTCTATAATGAGTCAACTTCCACAATATGTTTACACACTTCTAGAACTATATGCTTATTAAAAATTAGTTATGGGTCTCTATTGTGTCCCCCCCCCCCCCCTCCAAAAAAATAGAGGCATGAAAAATATAAGTGAGTAAAGCAACAACATTAGCTTATGCTTGAAATTTTTCACTCTAGGGGGGATGGGGGGTATATGTATTCCACTACGATCATAAGCACATTGTGTTTTATAGGAGTGTGTACAATGGTTGAGAAGGCTTATTTCTCTTGTCTATCAACATGGTATAAACATGACAATAAAAATGTCTTCTACAAAGGGTCAACTTTAAGAATTAACATTAGCATGCCTCTAAACTATATGTTGATTAAGAACTAGTTATAAAAGATATGACTAAACATGATATTTAGTATAATCGATAAAATGTGTACCTTTAGACTTTAACAATGAAGAGAACATCGTTGCCTACTTATCTGAATGAAAGTAGTTTCCTCTCTATTGCTCTACAACAAAACTCTTATGTGGCATCTTTTAAAGAAGGTTGACATCAACCCTAATTTGCATGCCTCACTTAGCTGACTAAAATTAGTCTCATCTCTCTAGCTACCCAGCAATCACTCTTACATAGCATCTCTTAAACATGGATGACGTCAACCCTAATATCCAGAACCTACTTAGGTTAGCGAGGGTTGTTCCCTCTCTCTTGCTACACGACAAAAATCTTGCGTGGGATCTCTTAAAGAAGGTTGACGTCAAATATAATATACATGACATAATTTTCCAAAATAAGCGGGAGATGTTACTACATTGTCATCTAGTCCGTTACTATGTCAACAACTAATAAAATAAACATTCCAAAAATTTAAGAAGGTGTACAAAGATACATCTAAGATTGAATCATCTCCTGAGCGATGGTGCTAGACATGTGGGTCTCCTTGTCTCTATGCTTACATCATACGAGGTTTTTATGAGGGTTTATAAAGATATGTCTAAAAATGAATCATCTTCTAAACGATGGTGCTAGACTGGTGTTCACACGTAGTCTATGGTGATCATGTGCAAGAGCGTTAATGTCGTTCACCATGATCATAAAAACATTGCGTCTTACGGGAGTGTGTAAAATGGACAAGAATATATCTTTCTCTCAGCCTTCAATGTCAGCAAGAGCTGGCAATAAAAAAACCTTCTATAGTGAGTCTACTTCAAGATGGAAATAAAAACAACTTCTATAATGAGTCAACTTCAACAATATGTTTACACACTTCTAGAACTATATGCTTATTAAGAATTAGATATGCGTCTCTATTGTGTCCCCCCCCCCCAAAAAAAAGAGGCATGAAAAATATAAGAGAGTAAAGCAACAACATTAGCTTATGCTTGAAATTTTTCACTCTACGGGGGATGGGGGATACATGTATTCCACTATGATCGTAAGCAAATTGTGTTTTACAGGAGTGTGTACAATGGTTGAGAAGACTTATTTCTCTTGTTTATCAACATGATATAGACATGACAATAAAAATATCTTCTATAAAGGGTCAACTTTAAAATTTAACGTTAGCATGCCTCTAAACTATATGTTTATTAAGAAATAGTTATAAAAGATATGACTAAACATGATATCTAGTATAATCGAGAAAATGTGTACCTTTAGACTTTAACAATTAAGAAATCACCGTTGCATACTTATCTCAATGAAAGTAGTTTCCTCTCTATTGCTCTACAACAAAACTCTTATGTGGCATCTATTAAAGAAGGTTGACGTCAAGCCTTATTTGACTGCCTTAGTTAGCTCGCTAAAAGTAGTCTCATCTCTCTTGCTACCCAGCAATCACTCTTGCATAGCGTCTCTTAAATATGATTGATGTCAACCCTAATATCCACAACCTACTTAGCTTAGCGAAGGTTGTTCCCTCTCTCTTGCTACACGACAAAACTCTCGCGTGGGATCTCTTTAAGAAGGTTGATGTCAAATCTAATATACATGACATAAGTTTCCAAAATAATTGGGAGACGTTATCACATTGTCGTCTACTCCATTACTATGTCAACAACCAATAGAATAAACATCCCAAAAATTTGAGAAGGTGTATAAAGATACATCTAATACTGAATCATCTCCTATGCTATGGTGCTAGACATGTGGGTCACCTTGTCTCTATGCTTACGTCATACGAGGTTTTTATGAGGGTGTATAAAGATACGTCTAAAAATGAATCATCTCCCAAATGATGGTGCTAGACAAGGGTTCACAAGTAGTCTATGGTGGTCATGTGCAAGAGGGTGTATGTAGTTCACCATAATCATAAAAATATTGCGTCTTATGGGAGTGTGTAAAATGGACAAGAATATATCTTTCTCCCAGCCTTCAAAGTCACCAAGAGATGGCAATAAAAACAACTTCTATAATGAGTCAACTTCAAGATGGCAATAAAAACAACTTCTAAAATGAGTCAACTTCAACAATATGATTACACACTTCTAGAACTATATGCTTATTAAGAATTAGTTATGGGTCACTATTGTGTCCCCCATATAAGAGAGTAAAGCAACAACATTAGCTTATGGTTGAAAATTTTCACTCTAGGGGGAATGGGGATATATATATTCCACTACGATCATAAGCACATTGTGTTTTATAGGAGTGTGTACACTAGTTGAGCAGACTTATTTCTCTTGTCTATCAACATGATACAGATACGATAATAAAAATATCTTCTACAAAGGGTAAACTTTAAGAATTAACGTTAGCATGCCACTAAACTAGATGTTGATTAAGAACTAGTTACGAAAGATATTTCTAAAACATGATATCAGTATAATCGAGAAAATGTGTACCTTTAGACTTTAACAATTAAGAAAACACATTGCCTACTTATCTCAATGAAAGTAGTTTCCTCTCTATTGATCTACAACAAAGCTCTTATGTGGCATCTATTAAAGAAGGTTGTCGTCAACCCTAATTTGCATGCCTTACTTAGCTCACTGAAATTAGTCTCATATCTCTTGCTACCCAGCAATCACTCTTGCACAGCGTCTCTTAAATATGGTTGACGTCAACCCTAATATCTACAACCTACTTAGCTCAACGAGGGTTGTTCCCTCTATCTTGCTACACGACAAAACTCTTGCGTGGGATTTCTGAAAGAAGGTTGACGTCTAATCTAATATACATGAAATAAATTTCCAAAATAAGTGGGAGACGTTGTCACATTGTGGTCTAGTCCATTACTATGTCAACAACCAATAGAATAAACATTCCAAAAAAATTAGAAGGTGTATAAAGATACGCCTAAAACTGAATCATCTCCTAAGCGATGGTGCTAGATATGTGGGTCACCTTGTCTCTATGCTTATGTCATATAAGGTTTTTATAAGGGTGTATAAAGATACGTCTAAAAATGAATAATCTCCTAAACGATGTTGCTAGACCGGTGTTCACACGTAGTCTATGGTGGTCATGTGCGAGAGGGTGTATGTAGTTGTAGTTCACCATGATCGTAAAAACATTGCGTCTTACGGGAGTGTGTAAAATGGACACGGATATATCTTTCTCTCAGCCTTCAACGTCACCAAGAGATGGCAACAAAAACACTTCTATAATGAGTCAACCTCAAGATGGTAATAAAAACAACTTCTATAATGAGTCAACTTCAACAATATGTTTACACACTTCTAGATCTATATGCTTATTAAGAATTAGTTATGGGTCTCTATTGTGTCCCCCCCAAAAAAAAGATGCATGAAGAATATAAGAGAGTAAAGCAACAACATTAGCTTATGATTCAATTTTTTCACTCTAGGGGGGATGGGGAATATACGTATTCCACTACGATCATAAGCACATTGTGTTTTATAGGAGTGTGTACAATGGTTGAGAAGACTTATTTCTCTTGTCTATCAACATGATATAAACATGACAATAAAAATATCTTCTACAAAGGGTCAACTTTAAGAATAAACATTAGCATGCCTCTAAACTATATGTTGATTAAGAACTAGTCATAAAAGATATGACTAAACATGATATCTAGAATAATCGAGAAAATGTGTACCTTTAGACTTTAACAATTAAGAGATCACCGTTGCCTACTTATCTGAATGAAAGTAGTTTCCTCTCTATTGCTCTACAACAAAACTCTTATGTGGCATCTTTTAAAGAAGGTTGACATCAACCCTAATTTGCATGCCTCACTTCGCTAACTAAAATTAGTCTCATCTCTCTTGCTACCCAGCAATCACTATTGCATAGCGTCTCTTAAACATGGATGACGTCAACCCTAATATCCAGAACCTACTTAGGTTAGCAAGGGTTGTTCCCTCTCTCTTGCTACACGACAAAAATCTTGCATGGGATCTCTTAAAGAAGGTTGACGTCAAATATAATATACATGACATAATTTTCCAAAATAAGCGGGAGACGTTACTACATTGTCATCTAGTCCGTTACTATGTCAACAACTAATAAAGTAAACATTCCATAAATTTAAGAAGGTGTATAAAGATACATCTAAAATTGAATCATCTCCTAAGCGATGGTGCTAGACATGTGGGTCTCATTGTCTCTATGCTTACGTCATACGAGGTTTTTATGAGGGTTTAAAAACATATGTCTAAAAATGAATCATATTCTAACGATGGTGCTAGATTGGTGTTCACACGTAGTCTATGGTGATCATGTGCAAGAGCGTTAATGTCGTTCACCATGATCATAAAAACATTGCGTCTTACGGGAGTGTGTAAAATGGACAAGAATATATCTTTCTCTCAGCCTTCAACGTCACCAAGAGCTGGCAATAAAAAACCTTCTATAATGAGTCTACTTCAAGATGGAAATAAAAACAACTTTTATAATGAATCAACTTCAACAATATGTTTACACACTTCTCTATTGTATCCTCCCCCCCCCCCAAACAAGAGGCATGAAAAATATAAGAGAGTAAAGCAACAACATTAGCTTATGCTTGAAATTTTTCACTCTACGGGGGATGGGGGATACATGTATTCCACTACGATCATAAGCACATTGTGTTTCATAGGAGTGTGTACAATGGTTGAGAAGACTTATTTCTCTTGTTTATCAACATGATATAGACATGACAATAAAAATATCTTCTAGAAAGGGTCAACTTTAAAATTTAACGTTAGCATGCCTCTAAACTATATGTTGATTAAGAACTAGTTATAGAAGATATGACTAAACATGATATCTAGTATAATCAAGAAAATATGTACCTTTAGACTTTAACAATTAAGAAATCACCGTTGCATACTTATCTCAACGAAAGTAGTTTCCTCTCTATTGCTCTACAACAAAACTCTTATGTGGCATCTATTAAAGAAGGTTGACGTCAAGCCTTATTTGACTGCCTTAGTTAGCTCACTAAAAGTAGTCTCATCTCTCTTGCTACCCAGCAATCACTCTTGCATAGCATCTCTTAAATATGATTGACGTCAACCCTAATATCCACAACCTACTTAGCTTAGCGGGGGTTGTTCCCTCTCTCTTGCTACACGACAAAACTCTTGCGTGGGATCTCTTTAAGAAGGTTGATGTCAAATCTAATATACATGACATAAGTTTCCAAAATAATTGGGAGACGTTATCACATTGTCGTCTACTCCATTACTATGTCAACAACCAATAGAATAAACATCCCAAAAATTTAAGAAGGTGTATAAAGATACGTCTAATACTGAATCATCTCCTATGCTTTGGTGCTAGACATGTGGGTCACCTTGTCTCTATGCTTACGTCATACGAGGTTTTGATGAGGGTGTATAAAGATACGTCTAAAAATGAATCATCTCTTAAACGATGGTGCTAGACTGGTGTTCACACGTAGTCTATGGTGGTCATGTGCAACAGGGTGTATGTAGTTCACCATGATCATAAAAACATTGTGTCTTATGGGAGTGTGTAAAATGGACAAGAATATATCTTTCTCCCTGCCTTCAACGTCACCAAGAGATGGCAATAAAAACAACTTCTATAATGATTCAACTTCAAGATGGCAATAAAAACAACTTCTAAAATGAGTCAACTTCAACAATATGTTTACACACTTCTAGAACTATATGCTCATTAATAATTAGTTATGGGTCACTATTGTGTCCCCCATATAAGAGAGTAAAGCAACAACATTAGCTTATGTTTGAAATTTTTCACTCTAGGGGGAATATGGATATATATATTCCACTATGATCATAAGCACATTGTGTTTTACCGGAGTGTGTACAATAGTTGAGAAGACTTATTTCTCTTGTCTATCAACATGATATAGACACGACAACAAAAATATATTCTACAAAGGGTCAACTTTAAGAATTAACGTTAGCATGCCACTAAACTACATGTTGATTAAGAACTAGTTATGGAAGATATGACTAAAACATGATATCTGTATAATCGAGAAAATGTGTACCTTTAGACTTTAACAATTAAGAAAACACATTGCCTACTTATCTCGATGAAAGTAGTTTCCTCTCTATTGCTCTACGACAAAGCTCTTATGTGGCATCTATTAAAGAAGGTTGTCGTCAACCCTAATTTGCATGCCTTACTTAGCTCACTGAAATTAGTCTCATATCTCTTGCTACCCAGCAATCACTCTTGCATAGCATCTCTTAAATATGGTTGACGTCAACGCTAATATCTGTAGGGGAATGTAAAAATAATTCAAAATTTTCCTACGTGTCACCAAGATCAATCTAGGAGATTCTAGCAACGAGAGAGACGGAGTGAATCATCATTCCCTTGAAGATCGCTAAGCGAAAGCGTTACATGAACGCGGTTGATGGAGTCGTACTCGCGGCGATTCTAATCACGAAAGATCCGATCTAGCGCTGAACGGACGGCGCCTCCGCGTTCAACACACATACATCCCGGGGACGTCTCCTCCTTCTTGATCCAGCAAGGGGAGAGGATAAGTTGAGGGAGAGCTCCGGCAGCACGATGACGTGGTGGTGGATCTCGTGGTATTCCTGCAGGGCTTCGCCAAGCACTACGGAGGAGGAGGAAGAGTTGGAGGAGGGAAGGGATGCGCCAAGGAAGAGGTGTGGCTGCCCTCCCACCCCTCCACTATATATAGGGGCAAGGGGAGAGGGGGATCTGCCCTACGGTTTCCCCTAGGGGGCGACGGCCAAGAAGATTGGATCTCCCTAGGGAAAATCCTAGGGAGACTTGCCCCCCAAGCCAAGCAGGTGGAGGCTTGCCTCCCAAGCCAGGTGGAGGCGCCCCACCTCCCCAAATAACGTGGGAAAGGGTGTGGGGGGCGCACCACCCCTTAGTGGGCTGGTTTGCCCCTTCCCCTTTGGCCCATGAGGCCCTCCAACACTTGCCGGGGCTCCCGAAACACCTTTCGGTCATGCTGGCCATAGCCTGGTACCCCCAGAACACTTCCGGACTCCAATACCCTTCGTCCAATATATAAATCTTCATCGCCGGACCATTCTGGAACTCCTCGTGACGTCCGAGATCTCATACGGGACTCCGAACTACCTTCGGTAACCACATACTATTTCCCATAACAACTCTAGCGTCACCGAACCTTAAGTGTGTAGACCCTACGGGTTCGGGAGCCATGCAGACATGACCGAGACACCTCTCCGGCCAATAACCAATAGCGGGATCTAGATACCCATATTGGCTCCCACATGTTCCACGATGATCTTATCGGATGAACCACGATGTCGGGGATTCTATCAATCCCTCTAATCAATTCCCTTTGTCAATCGGTATGTTACTTGCCGGAGATTCGATCATCAGTATCCCAATACCTCGTTCAATCTCGTTACCGGCAAGTCACTTTACTCGTTCTGTAACGCATGATCCCGTGACTAACTGCTTAGTCACATTGAGCTCATTATGATGATGCATTACCGAGTGGGCCCAGAGATACCTCTCCGTCATATAGACTGACAAATCCCAGTCTCGATTCGTACGAACCCAACAGACACTTTCGGAGATACCTGTAGTGCACCTTTATAGCCACCCAGTTACGTTGTGACGTTTGGTACACCCAAAGCATTCCTACGGTATCCGGGAGTTGCACAATCTCATGGTCTAAGGAAATGATACTTGACATTAGAAAAGCTTTTAGCCAACGAACTACACGATCTTGTGCTATGCTTAGGATTGGGTCTTGTCCATCACATCATTCTCCTAATGATGTGATCCCGTCATCAATGACATCTAATGTTCATGGTCAGGAAACCATAACCATCTATTGATCAGCGAGCTAGTCAACTAGAGGCTCACTAGGGACATGTTGTGGTCTATGTATTCACACATGTATTACGGTTTCCAGTTAATACAATTATAGCATGAACAATAGACAATTATCATGAACAAGGAAATACAATAATAACCATTTTATTATTGCCTCTAGGGTATATTTCCAACAGTCTCCCTGTTGCACTAGAGTCAATAATCTAGTTCACATCACTATGTGATTGTAATGAATCCAACACCCATGGGGTTTGATCATATATCGCTTGTAAGAGAGGTTATTAGTCAATGGGTCTGAACCTTTCATATCCGTGTGTGCTTTACAAATCTCTATGTCATCTTGTAGATGCAGCTACCATGTGCTACTTGGAGCTATTCCAAATAACTGCTCTACTATACGAATCCGGTTTACTACTCAGAGTCATCCGGATTAGTGTCAAAGTTTGCATCGACGTAACCCTTTACGGCGAACTCTTTTACCACCTCCATAATCAAGAAAATTCCTTAGTTCACTAGTTACTAAGGATAAGTTTGACCGCTGTCATGTTATCCATTCCTGGATCACTCCTGTACCCCTTGATTGACTCATGGCAAGGCACACTTCAGTTGCTGTACACAGCATAACATATTGTAGAGTCTATGTCTAAAGCATAGGGGACAACCTTCGTCCTTTCTCTCTCTTCTGCCGTGGTCAGATCTTGAGTCTTACTCAATGCTCACACCTTGTAACACAACCAATAACTCCTTCTTTGCTGATCTATTTGAACTCCTTCGAAATCTTGTCACAGTATGTATTCATTTGAAAGTACTATTAAGCGGTTTTTGATCTATCCTTATAGATCTTGATTCTCAATGTTCAAGTAGCTTAATCCAGGTTTTCCATTGAAAAACACTTTTCAAATAACCCTATATGCTTTCCAAAAATTCTACATCATTTCTGATCAACAATATGTCAACAACATATACTCATCAGAAATTCTATAGTGCTCCCACTCACTTCTTTGGAAATACAAGTTTCTCATAAACTTTGTATAAACCCAAAATCTTTGATCATCTCATCAAAGCATATATTCCAACTCCAAGATGCTTACCCCAGTCCTTAGAAGGATTGCTGGAGATTTGCATACTTGTTAGCATCTTTTAGGATTGATAAAACCTTCTGGTTGTATCACATACAACATTTCCTCAAGAAAATTGTCGAGGAAACAATGTTTTGACATCCTATTTGCAAGATTTCATAAATAATGCAGTAACTGCTAATACAATTCCAACAGACTCTTAGCATCGCTACGAGTGAGAAAGTCTCACCGTAGTCAACTCCTTGAACTTGTCGGAAAACATCTTAACGACAAGTCGAGCTTTATTAATGGTGATACTTACCATCATTGATGAGGACATGACTACCTTGGATACGACCAAAAATATTGTGTACATGCATATTTGTCAGGTGATTTCTAGTGTCAACTATTCAATAATCTATTTATATTATCCAGAACAAAAATACTTCACACACTTTTGTGTTTTGTCTAATTGCAGGTGTATGGGAAATTTGTACAATCCACATATGAAGATAAGGGAAAAAGAGAAGTTTAGGTGCTGTTCAAAAAGTCTCTTCACGTCACTTTTGGGCCAAGAGAAGATAGAGTCCAAGTCTCTCACATTCTGGATTCAGATTCGGACTGCACAGACATACCTGACTCAAAATGGCAAGAACTTTTTCATACAGACTCCGAATTGGGTGATTCTTTTTTTGTTGGAAAAAAAAATTCGTCCTCTTTCCACTCCAATTGGATTCACCTTTAAATTCGTCCGGAGAATTGATATATGGACGAAACAATCTGACGCTGCAGCAGAATCCGAGTCAAACAACAAGTCCAAAGGTGTTGCATCACCTTCACTTGGGCCCATGAGCCCTGTACGACCTAGGGTTGGTTTTAGGCTGCCTTGGGACGTCCTCCCACCTCCTTGGCCGCCACCCCTTGCTCCTATATAAGTAGATCCACCTAGTAGCTTTTTGCTTGGGATTTGTTTAGTTAAAAGTTGGCCATTGCAACTTCGTGTACTTCGTTTGTGTCCAACGACCAGACCAAGACCGCTTACGGATCCCCACCATTATCAATACTTCATATATATTCGCAATATTAGATTGCTTTATCATATTCTTACTTGTTCTTCGATTGCTTGCAGGAATAGACCTTCGTGGTCAGGTTGATTGTGCTGCGGCGTGGTCAATAACCTCTCGGAGTTGGTTTAGCGATTGCTAAGGCGCAACATCGTGCACGTTTGTAGTCGGATCGTCAAAGTCGTCTCCACCAAATTGATAGTTATCATCTCATCGAAAGATCGGGACACCCTTGCCTCTATCAAGTGGTATCAGTTTTCAGGTTGCTCGGTGAGAATTTCCAGTTTCCCCTAGATTAGATTTATTTTCTTACCTATTGTCCAAGAAAAAGCCACAAAAAAGTTAGATCTATTCATCCTTTTTGTCCAAGCCAGTCTGAGCCTTTGCAATTTTCTTTTCATTGTTTGCATTATTGAATTATCGGTTGCATCGTCGTATCGAGTTGCTAGTCTTAGTGTCTAGTTCGTTTAGAGTTTCTAGTTCTGTTCACATTAGTCACGTCGTCGCTGCATCGTTATCCCTTCCGCTATCCACCACACCATCCATCAATTTCCACCACGTGCTACCCATAGTTCATTGTCACAATCATAGTTGAGGTCGTTCACATCTTCGTTTGATCCAATCTGCATGTTATCTAGTTTGTCTTGGAAAGAGGGACAAAAAAAAGAGACAGAGAAAAAAAAGAAAAAAAGAGAGAAAGAAAAGAAAAAAAAAGTGTGAGGAAAAAAAGAGAAGAAAAAAAAACAAAATTTGGATCTATCTAGACTCAATCTCGTAGTTGAATTCGATTGGAATCTGTTTTGCGCACTGTTCGGTAAAACAGACATAACTTCCTCATACGAAGTCTGTTTTGGCTCCGCGAGTACTCAAATGAAAGGTAGCGACGAGCCGCATGTAAGTAGTTGCAGAGGCTTGTTCAATATTTGAAACCTCAAAATCTTCTTCTAAATAGGTCTTTTTGCCCTTCGAAGTTCGTGGACACAACTTATTCCAGTTTTACAGGCCAGTTTTCGAATTCTTTGACTCCTCATATCAATTCAGAATTGAGTGATTCTTTTTGCATTGGAAAGCTTGAGCTAGTAGCATTCTTTGGAAAAAGTTATCAGAAAATTTGCTCAAACTTTTCAAGAGGAAAGTTGGAGAGAGAGTTGTTGTATATCCTGCTTGGTAGTTGTTTCACATCATTATCTTTACTGCTATTGTGATCTTCACTTATATCTTGCTGTCCAGAGCTACTTCGTATCCTTTATTGATGCTAGTTGTGCTACGCCGTGACCTTATTAGTGTTCTAGGCTCGCGTCTCTAGTCCGGTCTAGCCTAGGACCAGCACAGTACCGTCGTTGAGCGTTTATTCAACATTTCATCTTTGAATTGATTATTGCTAATCTTTTGCTACCATATATAGCCAACCCAGCTCCACATATTTCTACACCGTGTATATGTACCTTCCCCTGGCAATCGCTTTACACAATCTTCAGAGTTATTTGACACCGCTGGTTGCCTGTCACCACCTGCCGCATGGTAAGAACTTGTAAGCTATTGATATTTGCTTTACTGTGAGCACTTTACAACCACATCCTAGTAGTTCATAGGAACATTATTCTCGAATTTTGTTTCTTGTTTCTACTAATCATGACAGGTTCCGGAGACAGAAGTTCTTGGACGACGGACACATCATCATCATCACGAGAATTGGGACAACACACACAAGCACATGGTCAGGTTATCTCTTTACCGTCATTTGAGGGTAGATTTAATCCTGCTATTTATCTAGCTTGGGAGCTTGAAGTAGAACAAGTTTTTAGTCACCATGACTTTTTTGAACTTGAGCGAGTACGAGCTGTCACTAGAGCATTTACTGGTTTTGCTTCTGTTTGGTGGAGTGTGCATTGTAAGAAAAACATTGATAACCAACCCACAACTTGGAAAATTTTAAAAGATGTAATGAGACAACAATTTTTCCCTCCTTACTATCGTCGTGAATTGCTTCGCAAATTTGAACAATTTAAACAAGGCAACAACACTGTTCATGCTTACTACCAAGAGTTCAAATCTTATATGCATCATTGTGACATAGAAGAATCTGAGGATGATACAATGAATAGATTTTTTGGTGGTTTGAACCATGATATTCAGGCACGATTTCAGTATATTCCTCGTTGCATTACTGGTATGTATGTTCGTGCTTGTACCTTTGAGAGACAATTACAGGAGGATGCATTGGGTGACTACAATAACTACTATTCTAGTTCATGCTCACCACCACCGCTTGGTTCCTCCACCGTTGCACCTACTAGAGCAGCCACACCTCAGATTGTGAGCGCGACGTCATCTCAAGAGTATGGTACATTGCCATCATCCGTACCTACATCAGCTACATCTTTGCGACAAGGTAACTGCAAAGGTATTGATGATATAACTTCACATGAGAATGATGCATGCCTAGTTAACTTGAATACATTATGTGTTGAGTTACCTGTTGATTTGAGCGCATCACCTATTTTAGAGAATCATGTTACTGTCATGAATGCGTCATGTGATCAAACAACTGAAATACTAACAATTTTGAGTGCATCCAATGAATTAACTATTGATGCAAAAGAACCAATGTTTAATCATTTTGATATGACCTCTAATCTTGGTGAAGATTCTGTGTCAAATGACTTATTGCATGTTGGCTTATTTAAGCATGTTGTAACATGTAAATTTTGTGCAAGTAAGGTTTATTCACCAATATTTGGATGGTTTAATGATGAATATTGTCAATCTTTTCATATGAATAAGAGCTTCACTTATATGTGCAAACTGAGTTGCAATACTTTCATGCCTTCTACTTCTTGTGATAATATTTTTGGCTTTATATTTTATTCACTATGAAAGTTACTCATGTATACATGTGTCATATGTGCAAATTCCACGGGAAGTAAAAATTGATGACATATACATATACAACATGTACACCTTGTCTCTTTTGTTAGCCACATTTCAGATAAAGCAACGCCGAGGACGGCTTTATTTTCAAGAAGGGGAGGATGATGAGGACATGACTACCTTGTATACGACCAAAAATATTGCATACATGCATATTTGTCAGGTGATTTCTAGTGTCAACTATTCAATAATCTATTTATATTATCCAGAACAAAAATACTTCACACACTTTTGTGTTTTGTCTAATTGCAGGTGTATGGGACATTTGTACAATACACATATGAAGATAAGGGAAAAAGAGAAGTTTAGGTGCTGTTCAAAAAGTCCCTTCACGTCACTTTTGGGCCAAGAGAAGATAGAGTCCAAGTCTCTCACGTTCTGGATTCAGATTCGGACTACACAGACATACCTGACTCAAAACGGCAAGAACGTTTTCATACGGACTCCGAATTGGGTGATTCTTTTTTTGTTGGAAAGTAGATTTAGTCCTCTTTCCACTCCAATTGGATTCACCTTTAAATTCGTCCGGAGCATTGAGATATGGACGAAACAATCTGACGCTGCAGCAGAATCCGAGTCAAACAACAAGTCCAAAGGTGTTGCATCACCTCCACTTGGGCCCATGAGCCCTTGTACGACCTAGGGTTGGTTTTAGGATGCCTTGGGACGTCCTCCCACCTCCTTGGCCGCCACCCCTTGCTCTTATATAAGTAGATACACCTAGTAGCTTTTTCCTTCGGATTTGTTTAGTTAAAAGTTAGCCATTGCAACTTCGTGTACTTCGTTTGTGTCCAACGACCAGACCAAGACCGCTTACGGATCCCCACCATTATCAATACTTCATATATATTCGCAATATTCAGATTGCTTTATCATATTCTTGCTTGTTCTTCGATTGCTTGCAGGAATAGACCTTCGTGGTCAGGTTGATTGTGCTCCGGCGTGGTCAATAACCTCTCGGAGTTGGTTTAGCGATTGCGAAGGCGCAATGTCCTGCACGTTTGTAGTCGGATCGTCAAATTCGGCTCCACCAAATCGATAGTTATCATCTCATCGAAAGATCGGGACACCCTCGCCTCTATCAATCATTGTCCGTCTTCCTTTTAAAATCCATCTGCACCCAATAGCCTTACGACCATCAAGAAGTTCTTCCAAAGTCTATACTTTGTTTTCACACATGGATCCTCTCGGATTTTATGGCCTCGAGCCATTTGTCGGAATTCGGGCCCACCATCGCTTCTCCATAGCTTGTAGGTTCATTGTTGTCTAGAAACATGACTACCAAGACAGGATTACGTACCACTCTGAAGTAGTACGCATCCTTGCCGACCTACGAGGTTTGGTAGTGACTTGATCCAAAGTTTCATGATCACTATCATAAGCTTCCACTTCAATTGGTGTAGGCATCACAGGAACAACTTCTTGTGCCCTGCTGCCCACTAGTTGAAGTGACGGTTCAATAACCTCATCAAGTTTCCACCATCCTCCCATTCAATTCTTTCGAGAGAAACTTTTCCTCGAGAAAGGACCCGTTTCTAGAAACAACCACTTTTTCTTCCGGATCTGAAATAGGAGGTATACCCAACCGTTTAGGGTATTCTATGAAGATGCATTTATCCGCTTTGGGTTCAAGCTTATCAGCCTGAAACTTTTTCACATAAGCATTGCAGCCCCAAACTTTTAAGAAATGACAGCTTAGGTTTCTCTAAACCATAGTTCATATGGTGTCATCTCAACGGAATTACGTGGTGCCCTATTTAAAGTGAATGTGGTTGTCTCTAATGCCTAACCCATAAATGATAGTGGTAATTTGATAAGAGACATCATGGTATGCACCACATCCAATAGGGTGCAGCTATGATGTTCGGACACACCATCACACTGTGGCGTTCCAAGCGGTATTAGTCATGAAACAATTTCCACAATGTCTTAATTGTGTGTCAAACTCGTAACTCAGATATTCATCTCTATGATCATATCATATACATTTTATCCTCTTGTCACGACGATCTTCAACTTCACTCTGAAATTACTTGAACCTTTCAATAATTCAGACTTGTGTTTCATCAAGTAAATATACTTAGCATCTACTCAAATCATCTGTGAAGTAAGAACATAACGATATCCACTACGTGCCTCAGCACTCATTGGACTACACACATCAAAATGTATTACTTCCAACAAGTTGCTTTCTTGTTCCATCTTACTGAAAAACGAGGCCTTTCAGTCATCTTGCCCATGTGGTATGATTTGCATGTCTCAAGTGATTCAAAATCAAGTGAGTCCAAACGATCCATCTGTATGGAGTTTCTTCATGCATATATACCAATAGACATGGTTCGCATGTCTCAATTTTTAAAAAAATGAGTGAGTCCAAAGATCCATCAACATGGAGCTTCTTCATGCATTTTATACCAATATTACTCAAATTGTAGTGCCACAAGTATGTGGTACTATCATTACTATCTTATATCTTTTGGCATGAACATGTGTATCACTACGATCGAGATTCAATAAACCATTCATTTTAGGTGCAAGACCATTGAAGGTATTATTCAAATAAACAGAGTAACCATTATTCTCCTTAAATGAATAACCGTATTGCGATAAACATAATCCAATCATGTCTATGCTCAACGCAAACACCAAATAACAATTATTTAGGTTTAACACAATCCCGATGGTAGAGGGAGCGTACGATGTTTGATCACATCAACCTTGGAAACACTTCCAACACATATCGTCGTCTCACCTTTGGCTAGTCTCCTCGGACAACACTGGATTCCCCTGGTGCCCGGGCAAGCCACTGGTATCCCCAGGGTGCCCCAACAAATCCACCCAGATGTGTATTAAAGTAGCCACCTTAAGTTTCCCTTAGTTAACATTACTCTCGCAACTTTCATGATTCTCACATACCAATCCCCGTCTACAAGCATGGCTAAGCAATATATAACACAATGAATATCCCTGGGGTGTTTCAAGGATCCTAGGTTCCTACCTCATGAACTACATAGCAAACCCAATTCCCAATCCTACTCATGCAAATTTGTAATGGTAAAACTAATGCATAAAAAATGGGTATGAAAAATATGATCAAAGTGTGAACTTGCCTTGTACTGTTGATGATGATCCTTCGCACTCATAATTCCTGATAGTTCTACTCGTCACACTCCATTCAATCTATCGTAAGCAATCAATTAACCACACATAAGCAATCACTCAAAGATCCAAAGAACGAAGAAAAACACTTCGAAAAACTTCAAAACCATCAAATAAAAATCACGGACATAAACATATTTTTAACCGTAGCAAAATTATGTGATTTTGATCTTAACAGAAGGTACATGTCAAGAGATTTGATTTGCAAAAGAATCAATTAAATCGGAGTTATAAAACTCAAGTTATAGCCAAAACAAGTTTAAATTTGAATCGGTTTGAAACCACAATTTTAAACTATAAAAAATATATTTGAGTTGGTTTAGTGGATAGAGGGGATAATAACGAAGAATTGGCGTTGGTTTCATTGGATTTGGATAAACGAGTGAAAAGTTATGGCTTTTTGAAAAATCAGGGCCAAGCTGTTTTACGGAAGAAAAATAGATAGGTCTAATGTCTAAATACAGAGACTAATTGATAATCTAATTATTCTACCGTATACTAGTCTAGGAATACAAACTACGGAAGTATAAAAGAAAATATAAAGAGAATACCTTCAGAACACAGAAAAGAGACAACTTCAAAGAGGAGACGACTTCCAGAATTCCCGCCGGATAGAAGAAATAATATTTATTTTTAGCAAGCTAGTCAAACCAAAATATTGATTTAACCCGAGTCGGATGATTTTTGGAGGCTTTATAGATCTATATTTATAGATAAAAAAGGAGATTTAGGGGTCGAAGGCTAGGCAATGTGGGACTAAACATAGAGGAAATATAGAAAAGAGAGAAGAGGTGCGCCATGGGCCAAAAGGTTCGGCCGGCAACGCGCACGTACCACCGCTGCGTTTTTTTAATGTCGGCCAAAGGATAAACAAAAAGAAAAAAAACTAAGAAGGAAATTGCTGCCTGGGTCTGGCGATGTAGGAGAGAAGAGAAAAAAATGATGGGGCGCCCGATGCCACTATGCTACACACGTGGGTGACAATTAGTTCCAGGCGCACGCGCAGTTTTTTTAATTAGAAACAGAAAAGGAAAAACTGAATAACAAAAATAAAAATAAAATTGTACATAGGCATATTATATATCAAAATTTTCAGAAACAGATTTCCTAAAACATGAACATATTTTTAGCGGCAAATAAATTCCACAAAAACTCAAATAATGCAAATAGTACTACTAGTTCATTTAAATACCAAATAAAAATATTTTAAAATACCAAAATGATTTCAAATTTATTTCTCTCCATTTTTCTACTGTAGGGAATCATTTAACCCTAATTTCCATATTTTTTATTTTTGGAGAAAAATAATTTGAATAAAAACCAAATAACTTCAAATAGAAAATGATTTTCAAAATACCTTTAAAGGGACTTTAAATTTGATTATTTGAAACTTCCAACTCTCTTTCTTAACATTTGAAGAAGTCATTTTATCTTCTCCCGTGAAACTCATTGAGTTTCATAAATTTTCTGAATTTGAAATATTTCCAAAGGAATTCAAATCTTTTCAAAATCCTTTTCATTTATTTAAATGGAAGAAGTCATATCATCTTCACTCTAGGGTCTGGTGATGAAATCAATTTGAATTCATGGAGATCATAAAAGCAATATGAAAGTTTTGGGAAAATCATTTTATTCCCTCTCATTTAACTTTCAAAAAGTTTCAAATTTCACTCAATTTTTCACAAGCAACCTGTCGTGGTGGGCGCACGGCAGATGCCAAGGGATGGCTAAAGATAGGAGGAGGCTCGAGGGCACTGGTGGGCTCCAGAGGCGAGGTCGGCATGAGGGAGCGCGGGACGCGAGACATACCCAGGTTCGGGGCTCTCCGGAGAGATAACACCCCTAGTCGTGCCGAGTGTAGTTGATGGGTATCAGTACAGAGTTGCTCCTAGAGCTGTATGGAGGAAGAAGGAAGGCAGGCCAAGGCTTAGGCTGCTCCCTCTCCTTGGGTGTTGCTAGCTATGTGTGTGTGAGTGAGTGAGTGATCGATCGCCCGTATGCATGAGGGCTCTTGGGGGGTTTTATAGGTCAACCCCCAGGGGTACAATGGTAATGTTATAAGGCCGTGGGTTCGGGTTGTCATCGTCCGAGAAGCCGGTGCTGGGACCCGCTAGGTGTTAGGGCTCGCCGGGTTCTCCGGCGCGGGACCCGCCGGGTGTAGGGGCACTGTTGGTCGTCTTGTCAGTCGTCAGGGAGTAGCCGGGTTGAGTCCGCTACAGTAGCGTTCCGTCAGGTCACCGCTTGCCGGCATCGGCAGTGATGACGGGTGCACTGTAGCCATGCCAACCCTGGTTAGCAGGTAGGTGGGGCACTGTTGCCACACCCGGCTGACCAGAGGCATGGGCGGGGCACTTTTGCCTTGCTCAACTCTGAACGAAGACTCATCCCATCGTATGGCCTGGATGGGACGGGAGCTGACCCGTGGCCGAGTCGGGGAGCACGCCAAGGGGAAGCTGGCTTGTTGGGGATGTCTTGGTGCGCCGAGTTCGGCTGCCTTGCATCGGCTGTTGGGGTCGGGTTGAGGAATTTGGCTAGGTCGAGGGGCTTGGCCGGGTCGAACGACCTAGCCAAGCGTGAGCCGGATTAAGGGGCGTTGCTAGCCCCATTGTTTTTGAAAAGGATCTGGGTTCCGTTGCCTTTTTGGGGTTCATCCCCTCAACAGTAGTCCCCGAAGCTGTGAAGGTCCGCCGTCTTCGGATGGGAGGGCCTTCGCAGTTTCCCTTCCCCGAGGAGGCGAATTTTGTGGCCGCCGGGTCCGGCAACACCCACTGTGTGCCGGCTTCCAGAAGCCGGGTCGCGGCACCCCGTCAGGGGCGGGAAGCCGAAGAGTCCGTTGAATCTTGGGGTAATCTTTTGGACTTCGTGCGGGTGCCACATGGCGCCCGGAAGCCGGAGGGGCCTAACAGGCCACGCGCGTGATTGGACAGGGCGACGCACTGGGGCACGTGCCCGCGCACCCTCGGCCCACGCGCACAGATTTATTGCGGCGTCCGCAAGTTGGTTGCCATTCTCGAGGCAGTTATTGTGCACGTACGTGCACAGTTATTGCGGGGGAGTGGGAAAGGCGAGCACAAACGATCCCACTTCCCCACGTTTCAAACCGTGGCTTATAAATTGGGGGGAGAGGCGACAGAAATCATTCTCGCTCGCACTTCCCTGCCCCTTCTTCTTTCCTCTGCTTCTTGCGACCGCCGCATGCTGCGACGCCCACCGCTTCGAGCAGAGCTTCATCGTCGTTCTTCTTCCTTTCTCTTTTTCGTCTTCGTCCATGGCGCTGTCGTCAGGATCGTGGACGGGCTCGACCGTCACCCTGCACGACATCGACTATCTTCGCACCACCAGGTGCTTGCCGGGGGAGAGGGAGGTTGCCATGCGCCTGCCGCAACACGAGCAGGAGCCACGACCAGAGGGCACAGAGCGTGTGGTCTTCTACCCGCACTTCAAGCGTGGGTTCGGCCTTCCGGCGAGCACCTTCTTCCGTGACTTCCTGGAGTTCTTCGGGCTCCAGCCTCATCATCTCGGTGTCGGCGCCATCCTGCAGCTTTCGGGCTTCGTCACCCTCTGCGAGGGGTACCTAGGGGTCGAGCCTTCGATCGATCTCTGGGTGCGCTTCTTCTCCTTGAAGCAGCAGGGGCCGAGGGCCTGGGAGATGTCTGAGTGCGGGGCCGCCGTCTTCTCCAAGCTGTCGGGCGCTGACTGCCCCAAGATGCCGCTGGAGGATTCTGCCAAGAAGTGGCAGAATTCTTTCTTCTACGTCCGCAACCTCGGCGCGGACCGCATCAACTTGCCGCCCTTCGTCAACTCGCCACCGAGGGAGAAACATTATTGGGGTTACTACCCCAAGCATTCGTCGCAGAGGTGCTCAACCTATGCGAGCGGGTGTCGGTGATGAAGGAGCGGGAAGGGCTCACCGGGACCGACCTCATCACCGCCTTCATCGTCCGCCGAGTGCTGCCGTTGCAGCAGCGCAGCCACCTCATCAGCGAGATGACCGGCCTTCAGGACCCCAACCGCATGTCGAACTTGCGACTGAGGGGAGACCAGGTCGCCGCTGAGTCAATGGCATCTCCAAGGCCAACCTGTGGGACAACTGGGAGTTCGGGAAAGCTCCGTACCGCCAGGCGAACCCGGCGCCCGTGGTGAGTCCCTGGCCTCCATACTTTGCTGCTGCTCATCTTCTTATTCACCCCGACGCGACGCGGGAGGTGCTTGTGAACGCCATCCGACATCCTTACGACCGAGCGTGGACGCAGGTGGTGCGCGTTGCCTCGGAGGAACCTGAGGCCCACGGCGGAGGGGAGGGGCGACCGTCGATGCTTCTTGAGTTGCTCGTCGCGGGACGGTCTTGGGGGTGCTGACGCGAGTCGCTGTTGTAGCGGTGCCAGGTGGAGGAGGCGGCGGCGCGGCCGGAGCCGGGTCGTCTCGGGGGGCGCCGGCGGCGAGCCGGCCGCATGGGAAGGACAACGTCGCGCCATGGGCCCCGGCCATGAAATGCGCGGCGAACCCGGCCGGGGGCGCGATGCCGCCCGCCAAGAGGAGGCGCGGCGCTCCGCAGGAGAGGGCGGCGAGGCCTGCCGTTCCGATGGTGCCGGGGTGAGTTCCTTTCTTGCTTGAATCGAGTGGTCGAGCGGCTTTGCTTGGCTCTTGCGTATTTACTTTGTCTTGTGTTTCTGGTCGCCGATCTCGCTGGCGCTGGCAGCGGCGGATGCTGCGTCCAATGAGGGCCCCGCATTCTGGAGGAGCCGGTCCGGCACCGTCGACCAGGAGGAGGAGGAGGAGCGGGCAGATCCGGATCTTGGCCTTGACCCGTCCAACACCGAAGGCCTGGCCTGGCGGGACTGGAACTGGACCGGGGCGGAGTTGGAGGCGGCGTCGACCCAGGCCTGGGTTAACGCCACGGCGACGTGGGCGCGGGCCAGCGAGGAGCCGGCGTGGCCGGAGATGCCGACAGGGATGGTGGCGGCGACGACGGTCTTCATGCCGTCGCTAGAGGGGGAGCGCGGCCCAGGCGGCCGTGTGGATGTGATGGACCTCGACCGGGAGATCATGGTCGTCGGGGACGACACCCTACCGCGGACTGACGTGGTCGAGCGGACGGGGGCCAACGGAGGCGGCGGCGACGCCGTCTTGGAGGAGGCGCCGCGGACTGCGCCGGAGGGGGCGCCTCAGGCGCCAACGAGTGAGCGAGTCACCGCTGGTGGTGGAGCCGCAAGCCACTTCAGCCACCGAACCGGTGATGGTGCCAGAAAGGGTGCCGGAGAAGGCGCCAGCCGCAGGGGAGGTGGCCAGCGGAGAGCACGCCCTGGTGCTTAGGCCGGGGGGTCGCCGAGCCGTCGGGTCACAACCGGCGCGGAGCGGGACCAGTGAGGTCTTCTTCGGGCCTCTGACCCAGGAGGAAGGCGGCGATGGCCGCCGTGACCCGGCGCCTGGGAGGGCGGACGGACCGGATCCAGGCCTTCGCCCAGGCCGAGGTGGAGCAGACATGGGAGCTAGAGCACGTCGTGTTTGTAAGTTTTCCCTTGCCTTGTGTTTTTTCTTTTTGTTGCTTCTTTTTTATGGGGGCGCGCTATCGCACCCATTAGGTGTAGCCCCCAAGATTTGGGCCAACTGCATAGCAGTTGGGTCGAATCTTAAATTGTTGTCTTGGGTTGATCGTTGCCTTTTGCAGAAACTGGACTCCTACCGGGTCAGCATCTTCAACCGACTCCTGGAGACGCACCAGCAGCTCAAGGAGCAGCTCGCCACCAAGGAGGAGGTGCTCCGCGCCACGACATGTATTCTTTTGCGTGCTCTTCTTTTAGTATGGGCGCACTAGCGCATCCACTGGGTGTAGCCCCCGAGATTTGGGCCAACTAGCAGTTGGGTCAAATCTTAAAATAGTACTTTGTTTCTAAATCCTCCTTCTGCAGCCGAGGTGCTGTCCTGGAGGACCCGGCTGATTCGGACCGGCTTCCACTACGACCGACTCGTTGCCGACGCCGGCCAGCTTGGGGCCGATGAAGCCAGCCGGCTGCGGGAGTAGCTGACAGGGGGCAAGGGCCGTCTTGAGGCCAAGGTGGAACGCCTCAAGGTTGAAGCCGCCAAGGTTGTGGAGGCGTAGCTTGCCCTTGCCAAGGCGGACCAGCAATGCGGCAAGCTAGCTGACGACAAGGGTCAGCTCCAGGCCGAGGTGGAGCACCTGAAGGCGCTGGTGGTCGCGGCGGAGGAGACCCGTCAGGGGGAAACCCGACGCCGCGAGGAGGCGGAGAAGGCGGCCGAGGACAAGGACGCGGAACTGAAGGCGGCCGTTGCAAAGGTCGCCGATCTGGAGAAGACGCTCCAGGAGCGTGACCGCACCATCGCCCGGGAGCGGCGCAGTATGTTGCTCGAAGCGCAGCACCTGGAAGAGTCCTTCTCCTGGAAGTGCTTTCCTTGGGTTTTGCCGGGCTGGGTGATAACCCACAAGTATAGGGGATCACAACAGCTTTCGAGGGTAGAGTATTCAACCCAAATTTATTGATTCAACACAAGGGGAGCCAAAGAATATTCTCAAGTATTAGCAGTTGAGTTGTCAATTCAACCACACCTTGAAACTTAGTATCTGCAGCAAAGTGTTTAGTAGCAAAGTAATATGATAGTGGAGGTAAGGACAACAAAAGTAAAGACAACAAAAGTAATGTTTTTGGTATTTTGTAGTGATTGTAACAGTAGCAGCGGGAAAGTAAATAAGCGTAAACCAGTATATGGAAAACTCGTAGGCACCGGATTGGTGATGGATAATTATGCCGAATGCGGTTCATCATGTATCAGTCATAACATAGGGTGACACAGAACTAGCTCCAATTCATCAATGTAATGTAGACATGTATTCCGTATATAGTCATACATGCTTATGGAAAAGAACTTGCATGACATCTTTTGTCCTACCCTCCCGTGGCAGCGGGGTCCTATCAAAAACTAAGGGATATTAAGGCCTCCTTTTAATAGAGAACCGGAACAAAGCATTAGCACATAGTGAATACATGAACTCCTCAAACTAAGGTCATCACCGGGAGTGGTCCCGATTATTGTCACTTCGGGGTTGCCGGATCATAACACATAGTAGGTGACTATAGACTTGCAAGATAGGATCAAGAACTCACATATATTCTTGAAAACATAATAGGTTCAGATCTGAAATCATGGCACTCAGGCCCTAGTGACAAGCATTAAGCATAGCAAAGTCATAACAACATCAATCTCAGAACATAGTGGATACTAGGGATCAAACCCTAACAAAACTAACTCGATTACATGATAAATCTCATCCAACCCATCACCGTCCAACAAGCCTGCGATGCAATTACTTAAGCACGATAGTGAGCATCATGAAATTGGTGATGGAGGATGGTTGATGATGACGACGACGACAAATCCCCCTCTTCGGAGCCCTGAACGGACTCCAGATCAGCCCTCCCGAGAGGTTTTAGGGCTTGGCGGCGGCTCCGTATCGTAAAACACAATGATTTTTTCTCTCCCCGAAAGCCAATATATAGAGTTGGAGTTGGCGTCAGAGGGTGTCCAGGGGGCCCACGAGGTAGGGTGGCGTGCCCTAGAGGGGGGGCGCCCCCACCCTCGTGGACAGGGTGTGGGCCTCCTGGTCTTCATCTTTGGCGAGGCCAGAGCTTGGGACTTGATCATAGTGCGGGGCTCGTAGAGGATGGTGTGGCCGTCTAGCTCGAGCGCCCACTTGGCGTCTCAGCGAGAGGCATCCCGGTACCTGATGATCTCACCGAGAGGGGCTGTGCTGACCAAGGTAACAACATGCTCTTGGAAGTACTGCTTCAATTTCTTGGCGGTGAAGTACACGTCGTAACACATTTTCTGGTAGTGCGGGTAGTTCTGCTTGGAGGCGGAGAGCACCTCGCTCAGGTAGTAGACGAGACGCTGGACGGCTTGGATCTTGCCCTTCTCTGGTCGCTCGACCACCATCACTGTGCTGACCGATCGCGAGGTTGCGGCGATATAGAGCAACAGCTGCTCCTTCTTGGCCGGTGCGGCCATGACGGGTGCGGTGGAGAGCATGCGCTTGAGGTACCAGAAAGCCTCATCTGCCTGGTCGTTCCATTCAAACAGCGTCGTCTTCTTCATCAGTTGATACAGGGGCAAGACCCTCTCGCCCAGCCGGCTGAGAAACCGGCTGACCGAGGCCAAGCAGCCGGTGAACTTCTGGACATCATGTAGTCGAGCCAGCTTGCGCATGCACTCGATGGCCTTGATCTTCTCCGGGTTTGCCTCAATGCCGCGTTTCGAGACGAGGAAGTCGAGTAGCTTTCTGGCCGGGACGCCGAAAACGCACTTTTCCGTGTTGAGCTTGACCTTGTACTCGCGCAGGTTGCCGAAGCTTTCCTTCAGGTCATCAAGGAGCGTGAGGTGCTGCTTGGTCTTCACCACGATGTCGTCCACATAGACGTGGATGTTGCGGCAGCAAGCATTTCTGCATGCAGTGCTGGAAGGTGGCGCTGGCGTTCTTTAGGCCGAACGACATGGTGATGTAGCAATATGACCCAAAGGGCATGATGAAGGATGTCTTCAGGGCGTCGGCCGGGTCCAGCTTGATCTTATGGTAGCCGGAGTAAGCATCCAGGAATGATAGGAGCTCACACACGGCAGTGGAGTCGATGACTTGGTCGATCCGCGGGAGGGCGAATGGATCCTTGGGGCAAGCCTTGTTCAGGCTGGTGTAGTCGATACATATGTGCCAGGTCTTGTTCTTCTACAGGACGAGGACTGGGTTGGCTAGCCACTTGGGGTGAAACACTTTCATGATGAAGCCGGCCGCCAAAATCTTGGCGACCTCTTCACCAATGGTTCTTCTCTTCTCTTCGGAAAAACGTCGCAGGGGTTTACGGACAGGCTTGGCGTCCTTGCGGACGTGGAGTTTGTGCTCGGCGTACTTCCTTGGGATACCCGGCATGTACTTTGGGGTCCATGCAAAAATATCCCGATTCTCACGGAGGAAGTCAACGAGCTCGCCTTCCTATTTGCTGTCGAGGCGGGTGCCCACGACAACATACTTGCTGCAGCTGGGGTCTTCCGGGTTCAGCTTCACTTTCTTGGTCTCCTTGGAGGGCTTGAACGAGGCCTCGTTTGCTGGCTCCTCGGTCGGGATTGGCGTGACCGACGCCTCGTTGGCCAAGGCGACGATCCGGTTGAGTTGGCGTCGCTCCTCGGCCACGACTAGTGACTCGGCCAGCTTGGCGTCGTCTCAGGCGCACTCTATGGACTTGCGGTAGTCGCCGGTGATGGTGATGAGGCCCTTCGGACCCGACAGCTTCATCTTCAGGCCAGGTTGAGGAATTTGGCGAGCGCGGGCCGGCCCAGCAGCGCATGTTACGCGCTGGTCAGGTCCACCACCTCGAACCAGAGTGGCTCGCGTCGGAAATGGTCGTTGTCGCCGAACAGGACATCGAGCCGGACCCGACTGATTGGAGAGCAGGAGAGGTCGGGAACCATGCCGTGGAAGATCTTCTGGGTCGGCTCCAATGCTTTGTCCTCGAGGCCGAGCTCGGTCATGGTGTCGCAGTAGAGGATATTGATGTTGTTGCCGCCGTCGATGAGGACTCGGGAGAACTTGCATGTGCGTCGAGGCGTGACGATGGTGGGGTTGAGGACGAGGGAGTAACCACCTGGGTTCGCATGACGGTCGGGTGGTCCTCCCGAGTCCAGGTGACCGGGCGCTCCGACCAGTGCAAGTATTCCGGCTTGGCCGGGATGACGGTGTTCACCTCCTGCCCAAGGAGGCGCTCGCTGTGTTTGTCGTTGCCGAGGCTGGTGAAGACGACATAGGTCGCGTTCTGGATCGGGTAGACGTCGTCGCGCATCGTCCGCCAGTCAGAGGCGGCGATGGAGGCGGAGGCGGCTGCCCCGCTCCCGGAGACGGGGCCGGAGGAGGCGGGATGTCGTCCCTCATGAGGCGCTTGGTGATGGCGCACTGCCGAAGCGTGTGCATGGACGGCCTTGCTCCGCTGTGTTGCTTGCATGGGGTGTTGAGCATCTCCACGAAGGTCATGGCGGGTTGCCATGTTGTCTTGCCGGTCTGCCAGTGCTTGGCGGCCGGGTCGGTCGCGGGCGCCTGTTCGGCGGCCGCGACAAGCCGGTTGTCGTAGCGCTGGGCCGGCTAATCGGCCCTGCACTTTTGTTCTGCTGGTTGTGCTGCTGCCGGCTTCCTTCGCTGGCCGGCTTCGGAGGGGGAACCAGCTTCGCTTTGCCGGCTTCATCCAGTGCCACCTGGATCTTCATGGCGGAGTCGGCGTTGGCATACTTGTCCGCTGTCACCATGAGTGCGGCCATGGTGGCCGGCTCGGAGTGTAAGAGCTTGTTCTTGAGGAGGGCACCATCCCGACACCCATTGACGAAGTATTGGATCGCTTGGACTTCACGGATGCC
Organism: Aegilops umbellulata; assembly: GCA_032464435.1. Classification (NCBI taxonomy): domain Eukaryota; kingdom Viridiplantae; phylum Streptophyta; class Magnoliopsida; order Poales; family Poaceae; genus Aegilops; species Aegilops umbellulata. The sequence continues at coordinate 383,894,011 of CP136054.1, forward strand.
CTCACAGCTGTTCTGGAGCTCGGTCCAGCATGCGAGGTACTCGCGGCCGGTTTCCGCCGGTCCCTGCACGCACATGGCGAGCTGACTGGGGCGGCCGGGTCGTTTGTAGGTGCCGATGGAGTTGCGCACGAAGGCCTGCTCGAAGTCGACCCACGCGTTGATGCTGCCCGCCGGCAGACTGTTCAACCAGGTGCGGGCCGACCCCTGGAGCATGAGCGACGCATAGCGCACGTCGAGGCTGTGGTTGCCGCCGGCGATGCCGATGGCAGTGGTGTAGTCGGGGAGCCAGTCCTCCGGCTTCACGGTGCCGTTATACTTGGGGGTGTCGCCGGGGAGCGTGAACCCTTTGCACTACAAAAAAAAGACACATCCGTGACATTTTGGGCCGAACGAGATTTTTTCTGTCATACATATGACACTTCTATGACGATAATTGTGACAAAACCCGGTATCATCATAGATGTGGTGGGCTCCTACTTCTATGACAAAAAATCATGACGTAAAATGGGCTTTTCGTCCTGGGCGGGCCAGAGACGCAGCTGCATGACATTCTTTGGGCCGTCCATGACGGAAAAACCTGTGGTAGAATCGAGGGCGAGGAAAATTTCGGGGAGTTCCCGGTTACGGTGGGAGGTCGGGGGCCGAGGGATGCGCGTGTCCCTCGTACACGTACGCGTGTGTGTGTGAGGCATTGGCTCTAACTGAACCCGAGCGAGGCATTGGGCTCTAACTGAACCCGAGCGATTGCACTGTAGGCTACGCGTTATTGAACCCGAGCGATTGATCGATGGTTGTTAACTGAACCGATTGAGCGATTCCTTCGCTACTGCTGCTAACTGAAGCCGAAGGATGCTACCTCTGGGATGAACAGTGAGCATTGCGCGGGGGGGGGGGGGGTTGGATGAACAGTGAGCGGTGGCGTTGCCTCTAGATGAACAGGACCCCGTGGTGTGGAGGGCTGGATGAACAGTAGACGATGGAGGTGTGCCCGTGGAGGGGTGGTTGAATAGGACCCCATGGTGTGGAGGGCTGGATGAACAGTAGATGGTGGAGGGGTGGTTGAAGAGTAGCCGGTGGAGTAGCGGGCGGTGGAGGCTGGATGAACAGGAGCCCGTGGAGGCTGGAGGAGGTCGACGGTAGCCCATGGAGGCTGGAGGAGGTCGACGGTGGAGATGAACAGTATCCCATGGAGTCCCGTTTTGCGGTACGCCACACCCATCCCGATGAACAGGACCCCCATTTCGACCGTAGGAGGTCCGTTTCATCCGTTTTGCGGTACGCCACACCCCTCCCGATCAACAGGACCCTCGTTTCGATTGTAGGAGGTCCGTTTCCTCTGTTTTGCGTTACGCCACACCCCTCCCGATCAACAGGACCCCCGTTTCGACCGTAGGAGGTCCGTTTCCTCCGTTTTGCGGTACTCCACACCCCTCCCGATCAACAGGACCCCCGTTTCGACCGTAGGAGGTCCGTTTCCTCTGTTTTGCGGTACGCCACACCCCTCCCGATCAATAGGACCCTGTTCCAAACATAGGAGGTCCGTTTCCTCCGTTTTGCGGTACGCCAGGCCTCGTTTCCATCGCCTGTTCCGTCCAAGCCCTCCCGATGAACACGACCACGCATTCCGTTCCGACCCAGCCGGTTGGCTCCCACGCATTCCGTTGCCTCCGGATGAACACGACGCATTCCGTTGCCTCCCCATGAACATGATGCATTCCGTTGCCTCCCCATGAACACGACGCATTCTGTTGCCTCCCCATGAACACGAGACGACGCTGTTTCTCCGTTCCGACCCAGCCATGTGCACGAGCCCTGGCCGTACGTATGCGCGAGTAGGCGTTCGAGACCCCACGCGTATGTACACATATGTGGCCGTATTTTCTTTCTTGCACCCTGGCTGCTGTACGTACGTGTACATGCTACGTGCGCGCCTCTACTACGACATGTGCGCGCCTCTACATCCACCAGTATATATGTATGTACACGTTCGCGACCAGAATGACAACGCTACGTACGCTTCGACCAGGTGGGCCCCGACTGTCAGGCACTTCCTTGTGTGCGAAGATGTAGTTGGTGGGTCCCAGCAGTCAGGGGGCGAATCGTTTTGTTTTTTTTCCAAACGCACTTCCTTGCATGCGAAGGTGTAGCTGGTGGGTCCCAGCAGTCAGAGGGGAAACACTTTTTTCGCAAAATACGGTGGCCCATCCGGTGGCTCCCCGCTGTCAGGTGGAGGAATAATTATTTTGCGCGTAATAAGGAGGCACTTCCTTGCTGCGACCGTGGACCCAGCTGTCAGCGTCTCCACGCAAAGTACTCTTCCGATGGAAGTCGGTCGTTGACCGCATTGACCACGCCGCGCCGAGAGCACCACGGCGGTGGACGACGGCGAGGCCTAGGAAGGGGACGACACAGAGGCAGGGAAGACTCGGCAGTTGTTTCCCACGCAGAGGAGAGTACGACTGTACGAGGGTTTACTGGTTCGTCTGCCGTCGCCGGAGAATAACAGCAGGTGTGGGTGAGTAGAGGGATGGCTAGGCCAGCGATGGGAGTATGGTGGGGCGGTGAGGCATGCGTGGCATCACAGCCAGCCGCGGGGAGGAGGGAGCAGGCAGTCCCGCCGGCGCTTGTTTGAGCGGTGGGAGCAGGAAGAGCAGAGATTGTAGAAGCACGACGGCCGTTGGATGGACATCCAACAGTCAGTGCTTGTGTGTCAACCTTTTTTAGGGAAGCCTCAAATCTGTGGAAAACAGTATACATCCCATCTGCCATTATTTCTAATAATTTACAGCCCATTTGCTAATTCTTAAGGTTTTTTTGGAGCCCATATTCTTTTTGTTAACATTACAACCCATATTGTGGCCACGGTTAAAAAATTATACGAAATTTTGCATATTTTGGTGCGGTCCGAACTGTTTTTAATCCCGAAATTTCGACTCACATCCAAACTAATTTTAAAAATAAATGTATATCAATATAAAATCCAACAAATTCTCCACACATAAAAATTAATGTAATTTAAAATCTTGAAATAAAAAAAGATATTTGAAACTAATTGCCGGTTTGATGTTTTAAAAATGTACATCCCATTTCTCATTACTGATGGGCCATTTTCTCGGCCAGCCGAATGAAAGCTCTCCTCGTCTTGAATGATTTGCAGCCCAACAGGCCTGACAAAGCGACTTACTTGGCAAATCACAAAAAAACTGGGTTGTGTCCGTGGACTCAGCTGTCAGCCTCTCCACGTACAGTACTCTTCCAATGGAAGTCATTCCTTGACCACGTTGACCACGCCGCGCAGAGAGCACCATGGCGGTGGACCACGGCGAGGCCCAGGAAGGGGACGACGCGGAGCCGGGGAAGACGCGATAGTGGAAGCCCGCGCGGAGAGGAGTACGAGGGTTCACTGGTTCGGCTGCGGTGTGAGGCTTCCGTCGCCGCAGGGCCTGTCCAGCGCTGGGAATAGTAGGGGCGGTGAGGCCTCTGCGGTAGCACAGTTGGCCACGGGAGGCAGGAGCATGCGGCACGACTGGCGCTGCTTTGGACGGCTAGAGCAAGAAGACCAGAGGTTGAAGAAGCACTACGGCCATTGGATGGACATCGTACGGTCACTTGAGCTAGAATCGTTCATATTGACTAAGTTGACAAAGCCCTTCGTCCCCGTCAACTTAGTAGGCCCACAAGTCAGCCTCCCACCAAGGTGGGTCCCAGCTAGCCGGGGGAGTATTCATTTTTTTGTGCGTAATAAGGAGGCACTTCCGGTGGGTCCGAGCTGACAGCGGGGGGACGTTTTTTCGCTAAATACGGTGGCCCGTCCGGTGGGTCCCAGCAGTCAGGGGGAAATGATTTTTTTCGCAAAATACTGGTGGCCCGTCCGGTGGGTCCCCGCTATCAGATGGAGGAATAATTATTTTCCGCGTAATAAGGAGGCACTTCCTTGCGGCTGTCGTGGACCCAGCTATCAGTCTCTGTCGGTGTACAAAAGTAGGGGTACCCTAGTATCCCGAACTTGTGCACGGGCAGTCGTAGCACCCCGCGGCAAGGCCCGCCAGGTGATCGCCAAGGCTCTCTATGGTTCCTTTGGAGCCATTCGAGAACAAAGTATTTAAGCCAAGGAGACAAGTCCCCGGCAAGAGGAGCTTGCCGGGAGGGCCACTCGAGGCACAAGACCCCGGCAAGAGGAGCTTGCCGAGAAGGCCAACCAGAGCATCTCAAAGAACCTACCGTGACGCGCTACGCGTCCCGGCAGGACTCGGCGAGCAACAAGTTCCCGGACGCGGCAAGACAACGGCCGCGGCAAGGCACTTGCCACGGCGGGCAACCACCCTGTACCTACGCTCCAGCTCACCCACCTACGTGTCGCTTCGAGACCCTTCCTGGCGTACGTGGCGGGAGGCTATGCAGCCAGGGGTACACTGTGGCATGCGGCGCTGACAAGATCGCCATCGTGGCGAGCGGTGGCGCCCCTGACGGTCCCTTTTCTGCACCGTCAGGGCGACGTAGATAGGCATTTAATGCCTTTGTCCCCTGCCGTCAGGGTTAGGTATGATATACTGTGTAGGTAGCTGTACCTACCACAACATATTTCCAATTTTGCCCTTGCCTACGTTGCCACCTGTTGGAGACCCCTTGAACATATAAAAGGAGGCCCATGCACAACGTAGAGGAGGATCGGCCCCCGGAGAGCGATCTCTGAGAGGAAAACAGATGAACGCTCGGTCTCGTTAGCTGCTCGAGTGTACTATAGCACTCAGCGCCCCCGAGCAAGAACTCGATACAATCCACAAAGCAGCAGTAGGAGTATTATCTCTCCGGAGAGCTCCGAAGCTGGGTAAAAACCCCCCGTGTGCTTCGCCTCGATCCGCCCTTCGGGCGACCTCCGCCCCCCGCCGAACCAAGAAGGGGCTCCGTCCCCATAGGTGTTTGAGGAGCCAGAAAACCCCGACATCTTTGGCGCGCCAGGTAGGGGGCGTCGAGGTTGTGTGAACCCGATCCGGCGTTCACGCGAGCTAAATCTTCATCGACTTCATCGACATGCCACCGAAGAAGAAGGCTTCGGAGGCGGCTGCGCCGTCCGCGGCGAATCCACCGCCGCCGCAGCAAACAGCCGGTGGAGAGGACGCCGGCGGAAGAACGGGCGTGTGCTACCAAGTCCAAGGACAAGGCCGCGCTGCCCGTCGGCGGCGTAGTCGGCTCCCACGACGACCGGGCGTCCGTAGACGCACCGCGCCCATCTCAAGAGGCGCAGGACCGGCAGCGTCGTGGTACTCACGGTACCATACGCTCGCTGGACCCAAATCGAGATGGCGGATCCCGGGATGCTCAAGGCCAACATGCACGCCAACGTGCTGGCGCGAGCGAGGCACGGTCGCCTGGACAGAATACTGCTCCTTCTAACATCGTTGGAAATCCGAGCATATCCCGCTCCTCGCACCGTTCGCCACCGCTACCCGCCACTCCAGCAGAAGCTTTGGCACGAGCTCAACTACTCCTAGACTTCCCTCCAACGCCAGACAAGATCGACGACTGGAGGGCCACCATTCAGAGTCTCATCGGCTTCGCCAACGGCGACACTCCACGGCCGGCGACCACATCGCAGCCGCGGCAGGCCAGCCGAGTGCGAGCCAATGGCGACAAAACCGGTGGGGGTGCAACCACCGTGCACTCTCCGCCCCAAAGGCCAAGATCGCCGACTCGCCGGGTCCGCCACGACAGCGACTCCACTGCTTCATCAGATCCGCGAACTCGTCGCGATCAGCGCCACGTTCTTCACGAACGGCAGCAAGAAGACGCTCGTACCCGCATCGAGCGCCGAAGAGAAATGCGGCGTCAATCAGACCGACGCGCTGGCCCCGCTGTCGACATGCAAGCGCCAGGGGAACCAGGTGACCTGCCATACGCGGTAGGTTGCCCTGCGTTTACTCGTGAGCTGCGGCAAGTCCAGTGGCCCAGCACGAAGAATTTCAAGCCAGACGTACCAGAGAAGTACGACGGCAGGCTGCATCCGTCGGAGTTCCTCAGCATCTACACCATCGCGGTGCAAGCTGCAGGGGGGCGAGATGACAAGATCCTCGCCAACTACTTCCCTTTGGTGCTCAAACCCAACGTCAGATCCTGGCTCATGCACTTGCCGGAAAACTCCATATCTTCCTGGGCGGACCTGTGCCATCAGTTTGTCGGCGCCTTTACAGGCGGCCACAAACCTCATGGCCAGGAGAGTGATCTTCACCTGCTTGACCAGAAGGAAGGGGAGCCTCTATGCAAGTACATCCAGAGATTCAGCCAAGTGCAACGCAACATCCCAGACGTCCACCCTGCCGCGGTGATCAGTGCGTTCCACCAGAACGTGCGTAACCACAGGATGCGGGAGGAGATGGCGATGTGCAAGATCAGAGACGTCAGTGAGCTGTATGCCCTGGGCGACAGATGTGCACGTGCTGAGGAAGGGAGGAAACTCCCCGGAGAGAACGTAGGAACAGGAGGATCTGACAGCGATGATGCCGCCCCGGCAAGCAAAAACCGGCGGCGGAACAACAGGAAGAGGAAAGGCAAAGATGTGCTAGTTGTCGAGCAGTCCGGCAACGAAGGTGGCGCCAAGACAGCAAAGACTGGCAGTCCGGCAAGAAGGTTGCCGCATGCGCCAACTGCCAGGCTGTGGCGGCCGCCGACAAGCAGGACGGCACCAACAAGCAGTACTGCAAGATTCACCGCACCAAAGGCCATGACCTCCAGAGCTGCAAGAAGGTCGAGTAGCTCGTTGAGCTGCAAAAGGCCGAATAGGAGCGACGCGACAAGGAGAAGGCCCAAAGAGGTGCTGGAGGATCCGGTACGAAGCGCACCGGCCGGGGGGGGGGGGGACGTCGCGGCAACGCCAAGCAGCGGCAGGGCGACAGACCTCCTCGCGGCCGCGACAAGGATGAAGATGACGATGACGATGAAGACATGGATGACGCCGAGACCAGCGAGCAGGAGTTCCAGAAAGCCACAAAAGTTTTGTGCGTTGACGGCGGTGCTTCTCTGCATACCTCACACCGCCAACTCAAGCAGTGGGTGTGGGAAGTCAATGCAGCAGAACCACCCGTTGAGTCACGCAAGCTTCTGAAATGGTCCAGCACGCCTATCATCTTTGATATTGAGGACCACCCCAATCGCACAACTGCTGTCGGGTGTTTGCCGATGTTGGTTTCACCAACTATCCGCAACCTCAAGGTCACTAAGATGCTAGTTGATGGCGGGGCCGGCTTGAACCTGATCCCCTCCGCTGTGCTCCGGAGACTCCAACTCCCTGACAGTGAGCTCGAAGAGACCGGCACGTTCCAAGGAATCAACCCGGGAAGGAGCAAGCCGAAGGGGAAGATCACGCTGCCGGTGACATTTGGTAGCGAGCTGAACTTCAGGACTGAGAGGATCACTTTCGACGTTGCCGATTTTCCATTGCCTTACAATGGAATTCTCGGCCGTCCAGCGCTCGCCAAGTTCATGGTGGCCTCTCACTACGCGTACAACATGCTGAAGATGCCAGGCCCGATAAGTGTCATCTCTGTACATGGCGACAAGAAAGACGCTCTTATCTGTGCCGACAAGATCTACCGGGAAGCAGCAGCCGCCGCAGATCGCGAGACACTTGCCGCTGAAGTTCCCGGCGGGAAGAAGAAGACCAAGTTCGGCAAGAGGTCTGATGCCCACTCCGGCAAGCGCACCTCTTCGGAGTGCTGCGCTACCGTCGAGGACGCACCATCGAGCTCCACCGGCAAGTGTAAGAAGACGATGGCAGCTCCGCCAGCGACCAAGAAGGTGTCCGCCAAGGAGGACGGCACTGGTGGTACCTTCACCATCAGCGCCACCCTCGACCCTAAATAGGAAACCGCGCTCGTTGCTTTCCTGCGGGCGAATGTCGATGTGTTTGCATGGCAACCGTCTGACATCCCCGGTGTTCCCAGGAAAGTAATCGAGCACCACTTTGCCGTCTGTCCTCATGCGCGACCCGTCAAGCAGAGAGTCAGGAAACAAGCAGTGGAACGCCAAGAGTTCATTGCCGAAGAGATCAAGAAGTTGGAAGCAGCAGGCCTCGTCAGAGGAGTGCTCCATCCTACGTGGTTGGCCAATCCTGTAGTCGTGCGCAAGGCAAACGGGAAATGGAGACTTTGCATCGACTTCACCGATGTCAACAAAGCTTGTCCCAAAGACCCATTTCCCTTGCCGCGCATTGACCAGATTGTCGACTCCACAGCCGGATGCGACTTGCTTTCATTTCTTGACGCATACTCAGGATACCATCAGATCTTCATGGAAGAAGAGGATGAGGAGAAAACCGCGTTCATCACTCCATGTGGCACGTACTGTTTCGTACGAATGCCTTTCGGTTTGAAGAATGCTGGTTCAACATTCGCAAGGGTAGTCCATACTGCTTTTGAGCCGCAAATACACAGAAATGTGGAAGCCTACATGGATGACATAGTGGTCAAGAGCAGGGACAAAGCAACTCTGATTCAAGATCTAGAAGAGACTTTTGCAAATCTACGCAAGATCAGCCTCAAGCTCAACCCCGAGAAGTGCGTGTTTGGAGTCCCGTCCGGCAAGCTTCTCGGATTCTTCGTGTCTCATAGGGGAATTGAAGCAAATCCCGACAAGATCAAGGCCATTGAGCAGACTGAAGCACCGAAGCGCGTCAAGGATGTACGAAAACTTGTCGGCTGCGTGGCGGCTCTCAGCAGGTTTATCTCTAAGTCTGCTGAGCGCGCCCTGCCGTTTTTCAAAATCTTAAAAAAGGCAGGTCCAATGAAATGGACTCCCGAAACGGTGGCTGCGCTGCAGGACTTGAAGAGATACCTGTCCTCCACTCCAATACTTGTCGCACCTAAACCACAAGAGAAGTTGCTGCTATATCTGGAGGCAACCAATCAAGTGGTCAGTGCTGCGTTAGTAGCGGAGAGAGAGGCAGATGATGAGCCAGCGACCGCGGCAAGCACATCCAACGACAAGCAGGGGGCTTCCCCGACAAGCTTTGGTCCCGACGAAGATGGATCTGCGTAGATGTGCGAAGGGATACAGAAGAACAAAATGGTGCACCGCCTAGTCTACTTTGTCAGTTCCCTTCTGCAGGGGGCTAGGTCAAGGTACTCTGGTGTGCAGAAGTTTCTTTTCGGCCTTCTTATGGCCTCGAGAAAGCTGCCCCATTACTTCCAAGCACATGAGATCACAATTGTCACTCGCTTTCCGCTAAAGAGGATACTGCAGAATCCAGAAGCAACAGGCAGGATTGTTGAGTGGGCACTGGAACTGTCAAGCTTTGGCCTCAAGTTTGAGAGCACTTCAACTATTCAAAGCAGAGCATTGGCAGAATTCATAGCAAAGTGGACGCCAACACCAGACGAAGAAATTCCAGAGACGAGCATCCCTCTCAAGGAGGCAAACAAAGAGTGGCTGATGTACTTCGATGGTGCGTTCTCGCTGCAAGGCGCCGGTGCTGGCGTGCTGCTTGTCGCACCCACCGGAGAGCACCTCAAGTACGTGGTCCAGATGCACTTTCCCGAGGAGCAAGCAACAAACAATACTGCAGAGTATGACAATACTGCAGAGTATGAAGGATTGCTCGCCGGTCTCAGGATCGCCGCAGACCTTGGGATCAAGCAACTCATTGTCAGGGGTGACTCACAGCTTGTCGTCCGCCAAGTGAACAAGGATTATCAGAGTCCGTTGATGGAAGCTTACGTTGATGAAGTGAGGAAGCTGGAAGAGCGCTTTGTCAGCCTACAGATGGAACATGTTCCAAGAGCTCAGAACGACATCGCTGACGGCCTGTCAAAGTGCGCGGCACTTAAGTTACCTGTGGAACCAGGGATCTTTGTGCTCAAGCTGACTCAACCATCCATGACGCCATCAACTGGACAGGGCAAGAAGAGGAAGTTGATTTCTGGTGACTATCTTCCGGCAGAGCTTCCCGAAGCCGCCGCCAAGAAGGTCCCCAAGATCAACGCCAAAAGTGCTGAGGAGCAGTCTGCTCCGACAAGCCCCAGGGTTTGTTTCGTTGAAGCAGACGCTCCCGACAAGTTTCGCTCCGGCAAGCTTGCCGGGGATCATCAAGCTCCGGCTGAACCGCAGGTTCTCGCCGTAGAAGCGGGTGTTCCCGCAGCAGCAGATATGCCTTTAGTCCTTGTTGTCGAGCCACAGGCTCCAGCATGGGCACAGCAGATCGTCCGTTTCCTCCAGTCAGGAGAACTTCCCGAAGAGCCAGAAGAAGCGGAAAGAGTAGCCCGGCAGTCTAGTATGTACCAGTTCGTTGACAACGCACTGTACAGAAGAAGACTCAACGGAGTGAAATTGAAGTGTATCCCCCGGGAAGATAGACAGAAGCTGTTGGCATAGATACATGGAGGCATTTGTGGTCACCACATTGGCGCAAGAGCACTTGCCGGCAAAGCATTCCGGCAGGGCTGCTTTTGGCCGACAGCTCTCCAGGATGCAACTGCACAAGTAACCAAGTGTGAAGCGTGTCAGTTCCATTCCAAGCAGATACACCAGCCAGCTCAAGCTCTCCAGACGATCCCTTTATCCTGGCCATTTTCGGTCTGGGGGCTCGACATCCTCGGCCCCTTCCCCCGAGCAGTCGGGGGCTTTGAGTACTTGTACGTCGCAATCAACAAGTTCACAAAGTGGCCGGAAGTGGAACCAGTGAGGAAGGTGACAGCACAGTCAGCAGTCAAGTTCTTCAGGTCGATTGTTTGCCGTTTCGGAATCCCTAACAGGACCATCACCGACAACGGTACACAATTCACGAGTCGCACCTTCATGCAGTACGTCCAAGACCTTGGCGCCAAGGTCTGCTTCGCTTCTGTTGCTCACCCCAGGAGCAACAGTTAAGCAGAGAGGGCAAATGCTGAAGTGCTGCATGGACTCAAGACCCGGACTTTCGACAGGCTGCACAAATGCGGAAGAAACTGGATCGAGGAGCTGCCGGTGGTTCTTTGGTCGATCAGGACGATGCCAAATCGAGCCACTGGCCAGACACCTTTCGCTCTAGTCTATGGAGCAGAGGCAGTTATCCCCACGGAACTCGTATACGGGTCACCTCGAGTGCTCGCTTATGATGAGCTTGAGCAAGAGCAGCTGCGACAAGATGACGTGCTGCTCCTTGAGGAAGACCGTCTTCAGGCTGCTGTACGAGCTGCTCGATACCAGCAAGCTTTGCGCCGCTACCATAGCCACAAAGTTAAAGCCAGAAGTCTCGAGGAAGGCGACCTTGTTCTTCGACGCATTCATTCCGCCAAGAATTCCAACAAGTTGGCGCCGAAGTGGGAAGGCCCTTACCGGGTGAAACGAGTCACTAGGCCTGGCGCTGTCCGCCTTGAGACCGAGGATGGCTTTCCGGTGAGCAACTCCTGGAACATCGAGTATCTTTGTAAGTTTTACCCGTAAGGCGCGGTTGTCGGACCCTGTCCGACAACCACCACTTTGTACAAGTCTTGCCGTTGTTGCATGTAATCCTTTGTACAAAGCCAGGCGCAGACCCTGAGCGAAGATAAAGCGCTGGCGCCCTGAGTTTTAGCATGCATGCTGAGTCGAGTCTCGTCCTTGGTTAGGGTTGACAGTGCTTAGTAGCGGCTAACCCCTAACTTAGAGGTCGAGTGTGCATCCTTTTGTCGTTCTTTCGTTTCCCTTGGTTCGCAGGACTCGCGCGCCCTGACCGGACCACTTAAGGACGAAAAGAAGAAGACGGACAGACCAACACCTGGACCCCGGCAAGCCAATGTTGCCGGGGGCTGCAAGTGCAAAGATTAGCCCACTGCGAACCGAAGTTGCCGGGGGCTGCGATCTCAGATAAGTTTTTCATCCCTTATCATGCATTCTCTTATGGGCTGGGGTATGCGAAACCTCGTTTCTTCCTAAAAGCTATCGTGCTCCCTTAACTCTAGGCCCTCGGGCTCGTTCCCGGGGCCAGATTTGGTTGTAGTCGCGGCAGCAAAGGGACGAAGTGAGGAGCCTGAACCCGCCTCCTCCCTGCCTCAGCCAAAAGCGTGAGAAAAGGTGAGCGACATGGGAAGAAGGCATGGCCTGCTGCCGGGAAAGGAAGTGTCTATCTTAAAGATATAAAGGATTCGCTCCTTGACGTGGGTTCCACCCACGAGACAAGTGACCCGGCAAGCATCCCCTTTTCATTGAAAAGCATTCCACTCAGGTACAGTTCATAAGAGGATGAAAACCATGAATAATGGGATTACAAGCTTTAAATGCAACTAAGGCCCGAGGGCTTACAAGTTATAAAGAGATAAGATGCCCGTAATCCCTCTCTTGTCCCTCTCTTCAGGAGGCAGGTCAAGGAGGCAAAAAGGGCAAAAGGGGCGCCTAGACGAGCTACAGGTGCCAGAAGACACCAAGAGAACGTCTCGGCGGCATGGTGATGGCGGCGCCGGAGGCAGAGCTCGAAGACGAGGCGGCAGGACGTCAGCACACTGTCGAGGGCGTCGTGCCCTCGTACTCCGAGTTGACGGCCTTGCCGCCTGCCCTCTTCCTCTTCCGCAGCCTCCCTACGCCAGCCACCCAAGGAGACGACCCCGAGAAGCTCCAGGAGCCAGCGACGCGGATGATGGGGTCGCCGGTGCCACGCGGAGCGGCACCCGACGCCTAGTCGGACCCGTCATCCCACCACCCTCGTCGTCGCTGTCGCTGTCCTCCTCGTCACTCCCGCCCGAGGAGGAGCCTTCTCTATCGGAGGAGCTCTCCATGCAGCACCGTGCCCGAGTCTCGAAGCACCCGAAGACCTTGACGGAGAGGAGACCGCCCTCCATCAGCTTAAAATGGAGGGTGAGCCCCGCCGTCAAGCTGTGGATGCGGGTGAACGTCTTCCACCCTCGACCAAGATACATCACATTAGGGGCCGGGAAATCAACGCGGACTCGCGTACCGCTGATTCCACAACCCCTCATGTGCAACCTCAGTGTTTCGGGCGGATCCAACTCCATCTCGCTCGCAAACGGAGTCGGGAGACGAAGGCGACGACGAGGCGGCCGACGCAGCCTGACGAAGAACTCGCAAGGGTCGTCCCCGATATGGTCCGCCACGGGGAGAGGATCTGCTGGCGGAGGCGAGGCCGGCGGACTGCCTCGCCCACCTCTTCCCCGACCGCCTCGGCCTCGCCCTCGACCTTGCCCGTGGCCTCGTCCCCTCCCTCTTCCCCTTGCAGCTGGCTCTGCCACCACGGGTGCGGGGGGAGGAGGGACGCGTTGCCTAGCGGCAACCCTCGTCGCCACCGTCGAAGGACCAGGGTTCCCTTTCTCCATGGTGAATGAGAGAGAGAGGGGAGCAGAAGCTGAAGAAAGGAGGAGATGAGAGAATGCGGGGTGGGGGCTCGGCCGCCCCGCTCAGCCAATCGAGACGCAGAAGGTGCAGGGAACTGGGCCCGACCCGCTGCCTCGACCCGTGACGACCCGGTTTCCGGCCTCCACCGTTCGCCACTCCAAGCGCATGGAGGCCGCGTGGCAGGAGTGCAGAGTTGAGGCGACGGATGAGGTGACCTCTCCCCACCCTGTGATCGTGGGGGGTGGACGCCTCGAAGACCACGCCTCCACGCCTCCACGCCTCCCTCCGTTTATGAGGAAGACACGAACCGCCAGGAGGCGGGCGTTTCGTTTTTCCGAATAAAGGAACCACCCACGACCTCTCCCACGATGCCGCAATCGACGCGTGCCGCTCGGGGAAGGCGCGGTGGATACGGAGCAAGCTGCGACGTGACCCAGGCCGCGCGTGCCCGTGCCCTGTTTTGGGCCTGGTCCAACAACGCTCGGCACCGTGTGTGGCCCAGGCCCGGGGGCTCCTGTCGGTGTACTAAAGTAGGGGTACCCTAGTATCCCGAACATGTGCACGGGCAGTCGCAGCACCCCGCGGCAAGGCCCGCCAGGTGATCGCCAAGGCTCTCTATGGTTCCTTTGGAGCCATTCGAGAACAAAGTATTTAAGCCAAGGAGACAGGTCCCCGGCAAGAGGAGCTTGCCGGTAAAAGGCCGCTCGAGGCACAAGACCCTGGCAAGAGGAGCTATCTAGGAAGGCCAACCAGAGCATCTCAAACAACCTGCCGCGACGCGCCACGCGTCCCGGCAGGACTCAGCGAGCAACAAGTTCCCGGACACGGCAAGACAACGGCCGCGGCAAGGCACTTGCCACGGCGGGCAACCACCCTGTACCTACGCTCCAGCTCACCCACCTACGTGTCGCTCCAGGACCCTTCCTGGCGTACGTGGCGGGAGGCTGTGCAGCCAGGGGTACACTGTGGCATGCGGCGCTGACAAGATCGCCATCGTGGCGAGCGGTGGCGCCCCTGACGGTCCCTTTTCTGCACAGTCAGGGCGACGTAGATAGGCATTTAATGCCTTTGTCCCCTGCCGTCAGGGTTAGGTATGATATACTGTGTAGCTAACTATACCTACCACAGCATATTTCCATTTTTGCCCTTGCCTACGTTGCCACCTGTTGGAGACCCCTTGAACATATAAAAGGAGGCTCATGCACAACGTAGAGGAGGATCGGCCCCCGGAGAGCGATCTCTGAGAGGAAAACTGAAGAACGCTCGGTCTCGTTAGCTGCTCGAGTGTACTGTAGCACTCAGCGCTCCCGAGCAAGAACTCAATACAATCCACAAAGCAGCAGTAGGAGTATTATCTCTCCGGAGAGCTCCGAAGCTGGGTAAAAAACCCCCGTGTGCTTCGCCTCGATCCGCTCTTCGTGCGACCTCCGCCCCCCGCCGAACCGAGAAGGGGCTCCGTCCCCATAGGTGTTCGAGGAGCCAGAAAACCTCGGCAGTCTCTCCACGTACAGTACTCTTCCAATGGAAGTCGGTCGTTGACCACATTGACAATGCCGCCCCGAGAGCACCACGGTGGTGGACGATGGCGAGGCCTAGGAAGGGGATGACACGGAGCCGAGCAAGACGCGGCAGTGGATGCCCACACGGAGAGGAGTACGAGCGTTCACTGGTTCGGCTGCGGTGTGAGGCTGCCATCACCGCAGAATAACAGGGGGTGTGGGTGAGTGGAGGGATGGCCTGGCCAGCGGTGGGAGTAGTATGGGGGCGGTGAGGCCTCCGTGGCAGCACAGCCGGCCACGGGATGCAGGAGCAGGCGGCATGACCGGCGCTGCTTTGGGCGGCTAGACCAAGAAGACCAGAGGTTGAAGAAGCACTACGGCCGTTGGATGGACATTGTACGGGAAGCTAGAATCGTTTATATTGACTAAGTTGACAAAGCCCTTGTTACGCTCCAACTTAGTAGGCCCACAGGTCAGCCTCCGAAACGGTGCGCCCCAGATGTCAGGGGGAGGAATCATTTTTTGGCGGCCGAAGCTAAGAATATCCGAGATTGAAGAAGAAGCAGGACATCTGTTGGATAGACATCCAGCGGCCACTGCTGCTAGAACCGTGTGTTGACTATAATAAGTTGACAAAGCCTTGCATACGCGTCAACTTATTTTTTAGGGGACGCGTCACTTAGTAGGCTCACAAGTGTGTGGTAGAGAAGTTATAGCCCATTTGCGTGTAAGAATGTACAACCCATTTTTGAATTCTAATGGAATTTACAATAGCCCATTTACAGTTTGTTAAAAGTACAACCCATTTTCTAGCTAGGACAATGATTAATAGTTTCAACCAACCGTTGAAGACAGAATTCAATAAAATTTCCCACATTTTGATGGGATCCGAAATATTTTTATCCCGAAATTTCTTTTCAGATTAAATATAAATTTGTATTACATAAAAATCCAACGAAACATTGCGCGCGCAACAATGAAAATTTAAGATTTTCAAAATCCATAAATAATATTTTATAAACTAATTTCGTGTTTGGTGCATTTTTTATAGTTACTGCCCAGTTTTTATAATTACATCCCATTTATTATTTTCTAAAGCCCATTTTCCTGTTAAGCCTAATGCATCCCTCATAGGAAAGATTTGTAGCCCAGTGGGGCGGAGAATAACAAGTTGACCTTGCCTGGGTATTCCTCAAAAAGACGTATAGCTGGGCTAGCCATTTTCATCTTGAAAAAATTAGTATCTGGGCTAGATATCTGGCCTGGGCTAGACGGGCCACAGCCCGCCCAGTTAATACCCTCCTCTCCTCTGAACAACAACGAAATCATCGCCAAGAAAAACTCTGCAGTGCTCACGCCTCAAAAACACAAATACTGCTCAAGCTGCTTGGTCCCAGCTGTCGGCCACACCTTGTGCAATTCTCTTGTTTATATTGACTACATAGGTTGACAATGGTGTGGGACCGTGATGTCAGGAAACCAGGAGAAGGCAAAAAAATATAGTTGTACATAATAAGGAGGCACTTGCGTACGTACGGCTATGGCCCTAGTGGGTCCCTAGTGTCATCCAGTCAAAATAAAGTCATCTCCTGAATCCTCATGTTCATTGACGATGTTAACAATGCTCGGCGCCACGGCGAGTGCAACAACTCGAAGGACAACGGAGAGGGCCTCGCGGGCCCTACGGATGGTCTGATACAGCGCCCGCTGCTCATTCAGGAAGCCAGGATCATCGGAAACCTATGCGCACCTTCGAGAAACTGAGACGGCATGAAACGGTAAGGCCGCGCTTGGGAGCTCTGGTTTATTTCAAACCTGTATTAACATACAAGTGTAATTTACTCGTCATCGGAAACAACGCGTAAAATACAAGCGTAATGAAACCGAGGGCCCGAGGTCTGTAAGTAAAACCGGCGGGTTACGCGTGTAATTTGAGAGACCAGTGTATATTTTACGAGCACTGCTATATGGACGACATTACCAGACGATACATGCACGATGTGCGTATTATGCCATCCATGGGCAAGGCTGAAACAGCAGCTAACGGCTGGATTAGCAATCGTCTGAGTGTCGTTCAGCGTTTTTATCGTGTGTGAAGTACTTCCGATATTTTACTAGTTGAAATCGACCAACCAAGCGCCTTCGCCCGAGACCATCTGCTTTAATTTACAAGCGTCGGTTTCACAAGAAGTTTTGGTTGGAAAACGACGATCCAATCACGGCCTAATATCATGAGTTGGTCGGAAGATCATATGGTTTCACATCTAACCTACCTGACTTGTCGTATAGGCTATGAATGAAACATCAGACGATGAACTTCTTAAGCACGGAAACAACAGAAGAGGATGATCTTCTTAACAAGAAAATCACTGACATTAGATCGACATGCAAAACAATACGAAGCATTATTCTCAGGAGGCACGGTGAACAGCTCGTGATGCCGCATGCCACAACATTCCAAGCTCAACTTTGCAATCAAACACAAGGCCTGGCATTACATAGACAATATTCAGAACAAACTCTTAACACAGGAATATCTCGGCAGAGTAACTATTTACTTCTAAATTGAACACAGGAATAGGAAAAAACACTCGACGCTGCTCACAGCAAGGCGTCCCACTCAAAAATATCAAATGCATGTCTTCTGGCTAACATCAATGAGCAAATTTTGACAAGGTTTTCCAATTCCAATATATTAAACTAATGTGTTCTTGCTAACATCAATGATTAAACTTTGACAAGCTTTTCCCATTCAAAATATGTAATGCCTATGATCGTGGAGACCTGTCGTAGCTTCTTGTACTTGTTTGGGCACTTTTTGCCCAGGGCACTCCACGTGTTGTTAAATTGCCAATGGTCTCTGCAGACTAGTCATGTCACCGGTGTCTAATAATACTCTGTACAGCTTCTCGGTCATTCCTTCTGTAATGTAGCGCAAACAGTGACTGCTTCTTTCTGCAAAGTGGAACGACCAAATGGACCCAGTAATGCAGCAGTTTGCCTTGGAAACGTTGGCTCCTTTTGTGCAGTTCAACTAAAATCGAAGTAGGAATAAAACCGAGCTTTAATTTTGATATCCCTGTAAGCAACAATGGGTATAAGGGAAACAATTACTGAGAAATAACAGTTGATGACTTGTACTCCCAGAAGAAAAGCATCTACTGATCTACTTTATCTTAATGGGAAACAAAGCAGGAGAGTAGCAATTCTCCATCAGTGTGATTCATTCATATTGACTGAGACATTATCTTAACAATGCCTTGTTTCAACATGTATAAAGAATGACAAAGCAGAAAAGTACCATTCCTAAAACAATGCAACTGATTCATTTTAACACAGACATTATCTTAACAATACCTTGGTTAAACATGTAGAAAGAACTACAAAGCAGGATAGTACCATTCCTAACAAGTGTTGCAGTTTTGAACTAAGATTCAGTAGTTAATTAATTCTGAGAGTGGCATTGCTTAATTTTACCAGCGGCATTGGATTAACGAAAAGCATAAACAGTTCCAGGGGAGAGTGGGCGCAACAACAGTATGTGCTTCCATCTACTTATAAAGGGGGTGATGCAGAGTTTGTAGCCAAGCAGCATATATGCGCTGGTCCCATATTTGTTCTCTTTGAACCTTCTTCCTATGTGAGGGCAGCAAATCTATCCTACAAAAACTACCTGACCCCCCACTTTCTTTCCCTTTTCAACAAAGAGATCGGATCTTTACAGATGTGTGTACTGGGTTACCCCCTTTTTCCCTTTTCGACCTACAAAGCGGCTGGATAGCCAGTCTATACTACTTTTCACCCCTCCTTTCCTCATTGAACCACATCCTAGATTCTTGCTCCAGCCCACCGCACCCTTCTTTCCTCTTTGAACCAAGACCTAGATTCAACTACAGATCGAAAAAGATCCACATGCAGCTAGAGCAATGACGGTTTCAAAGAAACTTATACCTTAGGGTCGTCAGGATGTGGCAAGGCGTGCGGCGGGAGGCTGGATCTGCCCACACTACGTACGGCAGCAAGGAAGAAGGGGTCGGTGGCCCTCCTGCACAGGCGCTGGGTGAAAGAGAACAACGCAGCCGGCAGTGGATTTCCTCCCTCACCAAAGGCGATAGAGTGAACGCTGCACCTCCTCCCCTTCCCGGTGCGACGGGATACAGACGCCTCCTTCACCAGCTATGAGGGGGAGAGAGAGACAAGAGGCCAATGCAATCTTGTTTAGATCTGGTGAAGAGAGGGTGAGAGACTATGAATATAGCAAACCCTAGCAAATGAACGCTGAGCCTCCAGCGTGTAACATATATGTAGTGCGGCGAGCGTGTGGAGAGTGCAAACCCTAGCGAACAAGCGCTGAGGCTCCCGCTTATATATATATACTACTGTAGTACGGACTGAGCTCCGGTGCCTTCACTGCACCTGCTTTTGGCTGTATGACAGGTGAGCCAGCCACATTTTGGGCCCACCTGTCATAAATCCAAAGGCAGGTGCACTAAGTCAATGAAGCTGCGTCCATATAGTACTCTCGTGTATACGACTAATATATTGTGGAGTGGTTTTCTTATTCTCTCCATAACAATCATTTTAAATTGTGTAAGTACGAAACCAAACCCTTTATTTAATGTACAGTGAAGAAAACTAGTACTACTTCTGATGTACTAACGATCCACGCCCACGCGTCTTGGTCGCACTTCCTGTCCTTCACGTGTGGTACACTACCCTCCCTTAAGTGAACAACCACACATGTGCCAAATTATCAGAAACATGTGAGAGTGTGTACAAATAAAGAATTTTAATTTCAATTATCGGAAAGGTTTGAGAGTATTACAAAGTTTGACTTCAGTCAAATCTAATATGCGGAGTAAATAAAAATGGAGGGCTACTACGTCCATCCGGGTTTTTAGTCCACACCATTTTTTAAATAAAAGTTAATAGCTGGACAAATAAAATTTCAGGGGAGTTGGAGACAAAGTTGTGAGAAGGCTTAGAAATCAATACAAAACTGATGCTCTTAGTACCAACGTCGATCCTTCTTCGAGGAAACATTTGGTTCATAGCCAATTGTGTGATAAAATTGCACCAACGTGAAAGACGACTGCGTCTCCAACGCAACCAAGGTGAACTGACGAAGGATATCATCTTTGTGCATAACAAGCAAAGAGCACTGATGGAAGACATCTTGTTTTTCATTGAAAATCGACCAGCTTCACCAGCAGACGCAACCATGAGGCGCAACCATGAGCATCGATAGGTCATCGTGGTGATGCATTATCCATTTGGCATCAAGTTTGGGTGAGGCACCTATGAAGTTCGACAAATCCTCACTGTGGTCTGTTTCTTCTCAGTAATCAAGCTCGAGGAAGGAAGACCCATGTGGTAGAGGACAGTGAGGCGGAACAACAATGGCCATCTAATTTTGTGGAGTTCCACTAAAATTGAGGAAGACATGCCCGGGTATGGAGACATGCATCGCTGTTTCCAAAAATATAAAAAAGGGTTAGCAACGACATCTCAATAGTCAATAAGAATTAATGAAAAGTACACCAACAAACAGAAGCATCATAATTATCTTGATGGGAACTAAACCAGGATACCCGAGAAAAAAGCATTTCTTCATTTAACCAGTGATAGTACTACCACCATATGGACAATGACCGCACAACCACCATGTACTTTTTGTCGAAACAACATGTATACCTCCACCGAGGCATAAATCAGGACAACTTTTAGAGTGGCATTTCCTCTATAATAGTACTAGTAGGTGATGTTGGACCAACCGACGAACCCTAGCTACTATGCATGGGGAGCTGGGGAGTAGTCGCATAGAAGAAAACCCGCACGCAGCGACTGGGGAGCTGGACTAGTACAAGTAGTTATACCTCAGGTGGGCGAGATGACGTTTAGACGAGCGGGCGGGATCTGCCCACACGATGGCAGCGAACAAGGGCGCGGAGGATCTTCGTCCGCGCCAGCGCCAGCTCCGAGACGACGGTGCGCATCGGCTTCCTCCGTCGCCGACGGCGATAACGTCAACGCTGCACCTCCTCACCTCCCGTAGCGGACGGGATTCGGCCGGATCTATGACCACCAGTGAGGAGAGAGATAGAGTGGACACTTTCATCTTGTTTTGATATGGAGAGGGTGAGAGAGCGAGACGCGAGAAACTCTATCAAACAAGAGGCTATAATGGAGTAAAAAATCTCTCCATAGTAGTGGTTTTAAATAGAATACATGCGTTCACGGAAAAAAGAAACGAAAACTGGCGGACAATTTTTTTAAGGGTCTGTCTAGGACACATCTAGATGTGACATAGTTATGTCACATCTAAGTTGATGTCCACTCTGTTTGTGGTCTATTTTTTCCCTAGTTTTTTTGTTTCTTGTTGCTACAATATATACTTGTGGGAGCTTAGATGTGATTGTGACGCCCCCGATTCAATCATACACTAATCATGCACGCAAATGTATACGATCAAGATCAGGGACTCACGGGAAGATATCACAACACAACTCTACAAATAAAATAAGTCATACAAGCATCATAATACAAGCCAGGGGCCTCGAGGGCTTGAATACAAGTGCTCGATCATAGACGAGTCAGCGGAAGCAACAATATCTGAGTACAGACATAAGTTAAACAAGTTTGCCTTAAGAAGGCTAGCACAAACGGGGATACAGATCGAACAAGGCGCAGGCCTCCTACCTGGGATCCTCCTAACTACTCCAGGTCGTCGTCAGCGGGCTGCACCTAGTAGTAGGCACCTCCAGTGTAGAAGGAATCATCGTCGACGGTGGCGTCTGGATCCTGGGCTCCATCGTCTGGTTGCAGCAATCGGGTAGAGGAATGGGGAAAAGGGGGAAATAAGGCAACCGTGAGTACTCATCCAAAGTACTCGCAAGCAAGGAGCTACACTACATATGCATGGGTATATGTGTAAGGGGCCATATCGATGGACTGAACTGCAGAATGCCAGAATAAGAGGGGGATATCTAATCCTGTCGAAGACTACGCTTCCGGCAGCCTCCGTCTTGCAGCATATAGAAGAGAGTAGACTGAAGTCCTCCAAGTAGCATCGCATATCATAATCCTACCCGGCGATCCCCTCCTCGTCGCCCTGTTAGAGAGCGATCACCGGGTTGTATCTGGCACTTGGAAGGGTGTGTTTTATTAAGTATCCGGTTCTAGTTGTCATAAGGTCAAGGTACAACTCCGGGTCGTCCTTTTACCGAGGGACACGGCTATTCGAATAGATTAACTTCCCTGCAGGGGTGCACCACATAACCCAACACGCTTGATCCCATTTGGCCGGACACACTTTTCGGGGTCATGCCCGGCCGCGGAAGATCAACACGTCGCAGCCCCACCTAGGCACAACAGAGCGATCAGCACGCCGGTCTAAATCCTATGTGCGCAGGGGTCTGGGCCCATCACCCATTGCACACCTGCATGTTGCGTACGCGGCCGGAGAGTAGACCTAGCAACCTCCATTACAAAGGAAGTCACGTTACGCGGTCCAACCTGGCGCGCGCCGCTCAGTCGCTGACGTCACGAAGGCTTCGGCTGATACCACGACGTCGAGTGCCCATATCTTTCCCACGTAGTTGGTTAGTGCGTATGGACCAAATGGCCAGACTTAGATCAAATACCCAGATCTCGTTAAGCGTGTTAAGTATCCGCGAACGACGAACAGGGCCAGGCCACCTCTCTCCTAGGTGGTCTCAACCTGCCCTGTCGCTCAACCACAAAGTAACAGCCGGGGGCCGTCGGGAACCCAGGCCCACCACTACCTGGGTGGAACCACCTGCCCCTTCAGCCCCCATCTCCGAACAGTATCACAGGTAATGTAACAGTGTAAAGTATATAGTATATGCCCGTGATCACATCTCGAAGTGATCACGGCCCAGTAGTATAGCATGGCAGACGGACAAGAAGGTACGGCCACTGATGGAAAACTAGCATCCTATACTAAGGAGTAGGATAGCAGGTAAAGGTAACAAGAGTAGTAGCAAGGACAGGCTATGCAGCAGTATAGGATTAACTGAAAGCAGTAACATGCTACACTACTCTAATGCAAGCAGTATAGAGAAGAATAGGCGATATCTGGTGATCAAGGGGGGGGGGCTTGCCTGGTTTCTCTGGCAAGAGAGAGGGGTCGTCAACTCCGTAGTCGTACTGGGTAGCAGCGACGTCGGTCTCGGTGTCTAGTGGAAGAAGAGGGGGAAGAAACAATGAATACAATGCAAACAGATGCATGACGATGCATAATAAAGCAAAGTGTGATGCTAGGAGTGCCCTAACGCGGTATGAGGTGATACCGATGAAGGGGGGAAACATCCGGGAAAGTATTCCCGGTGTTTCGCATTTTCGGACAGATGAACCGGAGGGGGAAAGTTGCGTGTTTGCTATGCTAGAGATGTGTGGCGGACTAACGGGCTGCGTATCCGGGTTTGTCTCGTCGTTCTAAGGAACTTTCATGTTGAAAATAATTTAATCCGAGTTACGGATTAAAATATATGATTTTCTAGAGATTTTATTAACTTTTGGAGTTTAATTATCTATTCAATTTAATTCAAAAATGGATTTATGACATCAGCATGATGTCATGCTGACGTCAGCAGTCAACTGTGACCGTTGACCAGTCAAACTGACAGACGTGGCCCGTTTGTCATAGACTGTTTAGTTAACTAACAGTTAATTAGGTTAATTACTGATTAGATTAATCTAATTATGATTTATTAACTTAATTAATTCTTGAATTAATTAATTAATTAATAATTTTAATTATTTTTATTCATTTATTTTTATAAAAAAACGTTCTGGGGGGTTGGGGCCCCACATGTCATAGGGCCTACGGGCCTTAACGGGTGTGGGCTGCAGGCACTGCCCGAGCGGGCGCAGCTAGCGTTAGCGGGTTCGGGCGCATCGGGGCATGCGGGCGCCTGGTTAGGCGCTGCCCGCCGGGCAGTAGCCTCGGCAGGGCGCCGGCGCGGGGCAGGGACAGGTGGGGTGCGGAGCAGGCGGCAAGGGCAGGCGCGGCACAGGGAGCGGCGGTGAGGTTGCGGCCACGGAGTAGGCACGTGCGGGCGGGGCGACAAGTGATCGTGGCGGGGCCGCCCGGCACGGGCGCGGGCAGCCCCGACGCTGTAGGCGATGGCGACGGCGAGTAGCAGCAGGGGGAGCTGCAACCGGAGGCGGGCGCGGTTGCGACCCGAGCGGCGTGCGGGGCACAGGGGGGGAGGGCGCGTGCTGCCTGGAGCGCGAGCTCCGGCACGCGGCCGCGGCGATGTGGGCGATGGCCACGACGGGGAGCGCGAGCGGCACGACGAGCAAGACGCGGCGACTGCGACGACTACGAGAGAGGAGGATATGAGGGGGGTTGCTCACAGGGGAGCTATAGGGAAAAGGCAGTGGGCTCGGGGTTGGCCGGTGAGAAGGAGACCGGGGACGGGGCGGCGCCGGCGTGGTCGAAGCGGAGGGCGACGTGGTCCCGGGCGACGCGGACGGGGCCGCGTAGGGGATGGGCGCCGACGTCATGGGCGCGGTTGTCGGAGGCGCGAGGCACGGTCGGTTAGGGGAAGAGGAGGCAGTTCCGGCAACGGGGGCCGCGGTGGCGCCGATCCAGTGGGAGGGGGCGACGATGGCGGGATCGGGCGCTGGGGCCTCGATCCAGACGGGATCGAGTGAGGGAAGGGGAAGTGGGGATCGTGCGGGGGGAATTGGGGGATCGGGTGGGTAGCTAGGGTTTCGGGGATGAATGGATAAGGGGAGAGGGGTGGCCGGCCGGCTCGGCCTGGTGGGCGAATGGGCCGGCCCGTTGGGTCTGCTGGTCCACGGGGGTCTTTCTCTTTTTTTGTTTTCTGTTTGTTTTCCCCCTTTGTATTTTCTTTTATTATTTTTTTCTGTTTTAATTCATTTAAAAGTATTTAGGCATTTTATAAAAAATGTGTTTACTTCACCATAATTACCAATGCAATAATAGACATAGCCCGAACATTAAATTTTAATATTTGAAAACTTTTGTCATTTGACTTTTTTTAGGATTTAAATTTGAAACGGTTTTGAATTAACCCAAGATTAATTACAGTGACAGAGGTGACGTGCCATCATTAACGTGAGATTACTGTAGCATGATTATCCGGGCGTTACAAATCTCCTCCACTACAAGAAATCTCGTCCCGAGATTTAGGAGGGGAGTAAGGGAGAAGGGATTGGGTTACAAAAAATCTAACGGATCTTCTCGGTCTTGGTTGCTCTCCTCGAACAGGTCGATCCATTACATTGACATCTTCATTTCTCTGCTTTAGGTCATTATGGTGAAGTCGTCCTTTTCTTCACGCACTCCAACGTACTTATGAATAGGTAAGGGGCAGCTCAGCTACGACAGAATGTTTATGAGGGAAACCATCTGGGTTTAACCTATGAATGAGCATAAGATTATCTCTCGAGTTGAACATATAAAATACATCGAGAGTAAGGTACGAAGGTACCATAAGAGGTTCCAAGAGAATAGATGGTTGCTCGAAGTCTGAACCAGAGTGAGACAGGGGCTCAGAGCAGCGAGAGTAAGTATTGCCTCTGATACCAGAATAGATCACTAGGACGGTGCCCCATGAATTACATACGAGGCCACGTGCGAGGAATAACTTTGGGAATAGGGGGTGTACATGACAGTCAGGTTTCGATCCTGTGGAACTGTGGGTTATAGGCCCACCAGGTGGGTTTAAAAGTAGGAGTGGTGACATCTTGCATGGTCATGATAGCAAGACAAGTCAGAGGGTAGCCTGTCGATTATGTTGGCAACAACGTCGGTACCAAGGGTGAGGGACGAAGAGAACCATTTTCTTGTTCGTTGAACGAGGTGGACCAGTAGGCAAAGTTCTCGTCCATCGGTGGTTACTGGAATGTCATCAACAAAAGTAACAGGGGCTTTCTGACAGAATTGTACACTGAGGTGTTTACAAAAGCAGGAGAATATTACTGCTTAGATTATATAGATCACCAGAAAGGTTAAACAAAACAATGGGGAGGAAAAGGTGATCATCAGATTAAATAGTACAATGGAAAGGAAAATGTGTTTAAACACATTATTCAGGGGTATATCCTTCCCAAGGAGAAACAAAGCATGATATCCATGACAGGATATTATGTAGAAAACCCATTAGGAAAGGGGGAATAAATCTCATGACATTACCCATACAACGGTGTTTGGATAATTTGATAAAGAAAATGAAGCATTGTGCTTCAAATGTTCTTATTGAAATTCGGAGTACCATATACATGCTTCGAGATAGCATTGACATGTTCTTCAAGAAAAGGTCGGACTTTGGATAGGAACAACTTATAGAATAAGTCTTACAATTTCCTCATGGAAGAATGGGTAACCTTGTTAAAGGATACTATAGCAATAGGTCCTCCGGCCAGGTGTGCTAGGCATGACATCACCTTACCGGGTCATAAAAGACCAGTGTTATAACTCTTGGAAAAATGTTCCAACCATCATATCTGACCGAGATTCAGATCTGATCGGTGTTAAGATACCTCAGACTCAGGATGCCCGAGAAGAAAAGGTGCGACACAAATTGACGAGATGACATTGTAAAATTCTCAGGAAATGAACTATGGGAGCAGGTTCCTGAAGCAATAGTTCATCATTAAACCAAGGAGGGGATGAGGAGGTGGCTGATGGGCTCAGCGACAATTCAACAGGAATTCCAAACGGATGGATTTCCACAATAATGTGAACAAGAAGATGACACTTGTCAATTCAAAAGATATAACATTGTATGCTCGAGGAAAACATACACCATCAATCATTAGCTGAAAGATGTGCCCGAAGTATGGCCTTAGGCAGCAAGATCAATGTTAGAGTGACGATTCAATAACCAACGGTCTAAGAACAAACTGTCGATCGTTAACTTCAAAGCAATGGGGTTGCTAGAAGTATAGAACTCAAGCAGCATCGTTGACTTGTTGGAATTCCGGTTAGAATCAACATTGGGGCCAAGAAAGAATGGTGATGGTGATAAGTATCACTTGCATCAAGAATTCTCCAGAGGTGGTGAAGTTCTCATGACAATCCTGACATAAAAGATGGTAATACCCCAAGGTAAAGAAGAACAAAGGCTGGATAGCAAGGATCTCAAGGTATAACACAAAACACGAGCAAGTTTGTGATGGAGGGAAGACGAGATTGTTGCCGATGATAACGCAAATCATCAAGGGGCAAGGATGGTATTTCTCATCATGAATACAATTGATATCCTGGAGGAACTCAGAATGTTGATGATGATCATGATAAATTTTGTCGAGAGGTTTCATGGAGATGTAACCGGTCGGCGATGACATCAAGTCAAAGGAATGATGGAGCAAAATGTTCTTGGGACCATGAGTACGACACAAACTCGAATTCAAGCTGTTCGTTCAAGGTGGGATGATAAGACGAGCAAATCGGCATAAGCTTAGCTCATCATCAAAAGTTGCGCTCCGGAATTAAGGGCCCGGTAGCACAGTTAAAATTAGCATGATAATGATGTAGCCGATCAGGCTAGGAATGACTTGAAGGATTATTAAACTCATAAGCAACGAAAATTACTTAAAGTATTAAATCTGAGTGCGGAATCGATACACTTATCGGTGTTCTTGAGTGACTAATAACTTAAAACTCGAGGGGGATTGGAATCGGCGAGAATAATAGTTGATGAAGATCTCATAAGAAGTTATGTAGTTCCATGATATTCTCGCGGTACCAGAGGGTATACTCAAGGGTAGAGCGGTATAGGGGGTGGACAAGTGAAATCATTTGCAGAAGGCAAGCAATTAAACTTGTCCAAGAAATGGGATCAAAGAAGAACAATATGGTCGAAACCACGGTCGCAAAAGACCAAGCATAGATAAGAGAAGAAGTTATAACAAGGGGATTATTATTACTACGAGAAGCTTCCATGATAAGTTCCTCCTCGGTTCCATGGGCATGAACACAAAGTTCAAGGTCGACTCCCACTTCTCCAAAGCATAACCTTACATTCACTTCTCGTTTCGATAATGGCATTAGTGTTGAAAGTTTTACCTGGTGAAATACCAGATGAGTATGACCGGTGAAAACTTCCGAGTTCACATATATTAAGGAAGGCATAGGTTCAACCCATCAGGGCATCTTAGGAACATATACTACAAATTTCGAAAGTAAATACACAAGCTCGAAAACAGAGCATGGTTGGCCAAGCAGAGAATACAATTTACCAAAGGCATTATGTACCAGGGGAAGAACTCACAAGGTGATTGAATATGAAGGACACTGTCGGATAAAAATCCAACAATGGGTCGGGCGATCCACAACAAAGCTGATGTGAGTATCGGTACTCACTCAGAGAAAGAAAGAATGCAGAGGCAACAGATTCGAGAATCACCTGATTAGTCTGATGCTTAGGTAGAAAGAAATTATGATTCCCAAAACAAAGGATCAGAAGCAGACGCTTTGATCAAGGATGGGTAAGTTGAAAACACTTAGTTGAACAATCAATAAAGGTTTGAATTGCCAAGAACAACTCATGTCCGGAATGACGCCTGAGCCGGAAAGATGATCTTAAAAAGGATAGCCTGATTACTGCGTGCGTACGCACATATTGAATCAATATGCTCAAAATAAGTAAGACAAGGGATGTTATCGAGGACTACTATTCATATGGAATTAACCATAATGCAAGCAAGCAAGAATTTCAGGAGCAATAGGTTGCTCAGGATTTTCGGAAGACCGAATGGTATTTCGAAGAATTTTGTGAAATACATGAATCATCTGGGGTTGAGCGGATACTCGATAAATGCGAGAAATTATCTGTAGGGGTATCCATGTGGCAAGGAACTGCAAGGAAGTAGGCACAAAGTATTCTCGGGGTATCTTATAATAACAAGATCGACTGGGAATAAAAGTAAGCACGACAGGTGTAAATACTTATCCATAGGACATTTCGGTGGTAGGGAATTGCAAAAGCAATGACACAAAGTCTCGGGAGAACATCGGAGAGTATTGCCAGAATCTTCTGTTGAAGCAGTCGATCATCTGTAATGAGGGGCTCTCCGGGAGAAAGTATTATTGAGACCCTAAAGTTAGTTTTTTTTTAGCAAAATTATTTAACCCGAACAGAAGAGATATCAGAGTACTAGAGTATGGATCGAGGAATAAAAGATCCTAGTAACACCCGATGGCGACGTGGGCCCAGGGGCCGCACAACCAAGTTAGTAAAACAATTTTCATCGACTAGACTCAACTTCGGCCAAGGAGCTGGAAAGGGGGATTCCTACAGGCAGTCGGCTCTGATACCTTGTGACGCCCCCGATTCAATCGTACACTAATCATGCACGCAAATGTGTACGATCAAGATCAGGGACTCACGGGAAGATATCACAACACAACTCTACAAATAAAATAAGTCATACAAGCATCAGAATACAAGCCAGGGGCCTCGAGGGCTCGAATACAAGTGCTCGATCATAGACGAGTCAGCGGAAGCAACAATAACTGAGTACAAACATAAGTTAAACAAGTTTGCCTTAAGAAGGCTAGCACAAACGGGGATACAGATCGAACGAGGCGCATGCCTCCTGCCTGGGATCCTCCTAACTACTCCAGGTCGTCGTCAGCGGGCTGCACGTAGTAGTAGGCACCTCCAGTGTATAAGGAATCATCATCGACGGTGGCGTCTGGATCCTGGGCTCCATCGTCTGGTTGCAGCAATCGGGTAGAGGAATGGGGAAAAGGGGGAAACAAGGCAACCATGAGTACTCATCCAAAGTACTCGCAACCAAGAAGCTACACTACATATGCATGGGTATATGTGTAAGGGGCCATATCAATGGACTGAACTGCATAATGCCAGAATAAGAGGGGGATATCTAATCCTGTCGAAGACTACACTTCTGGCAGCCTCCGTCTTGCAGCATATAGAAGAGAGTAGACTGAAGTCCTCCAAGTAGCATCGCATAGCATGATCCTACCCGGCGATCCCCTCCTCGTCGCCCTGTTAGAGAGCGATCACCGGGTTGTATCTGGCACTTGGAAGGGTGTGTTTTATTAAGTATCCGGTTCTAGTTGTCATAAGGTCAAGGTACAACTTCGGGTCGTCCTTTTACCGAGGGACACGGCTATTCGAATAGATTAACTTCCCTGCAGGGGTGCACCACATAACCCAACACGCTTGATCCCATTTGGCCGGACACACTTTTCGGGGTCATGCCCGGCCACGGAAGATCAACACGTCGCAGCCCCACCTAGGCACAACAGAGCGGTCAGCACGCCGGTCTAAATCCTATGTGCGCAGGGGTCTGGGCCCATCGCCCATGCACACCTGCACGTTGCGTACGCGGCCGGAGAGCAGACCTAGCAACCTCCATTACAAAGGAAGTCACGTTACGCGGTCCAACCCGGCGCGCGCCGCTCAGTCGCTGACGTCACGAAGGCTTCGGCTGATACCACGACGTCGAGTGCCCATATCTTTCCCACGTAGTTGGTTAGTGCGTATAGACCAAATGGCCAGACTCAGATCAAATACCCAGATCTCGTTAAGCGTGTTAAGTATCCGCGAACGCCGACCAGGGCCAGGCCACCTCTCTCCTAGGTGGTCTCAACCTGCCCTGTCGCTCCGCCACAAAGTAACAGTTGGGGGCCATCGGGAACCCAGGCCCACCACTACCTGGGTGGAACCACCTGCCCCTTCAACCCCCATCTCCGAACAGTATCACAGGTAATGTAACAGTGTAAAGTATATAGTATATGCCCGCGATCACATCCCGAAGTGATCACGGCCCAGTAGTATAACATGGCATACGGACAAGAAGGTAGGGCCACTGATGGAAAACTAGCATCCTATACTAAGCCGTAGTGTAACGCCCCGGATGTAACTTGCCATATTTGTATTCCAACTCTTGCCATTTTCGGCAATGTGATATGATATTTTCCCTGTGGTTGGGTTCCCGTCAGTTTGCATTTTGGTCATGTCATGCATTTCATATCATGTCATCATGTGCATCACATTCGCATACGTGTTCGTCTCATGAATCCGAGCATTTTCCCCGTTGTCTGTTTTGCAATCCGGCGCTCCTATGTCCCCCGGCGTCCCCTTTTACATTTCTTTGTGAGCGGGTATTAAACATTGTCGGAATGGACCGAGGTTTGTCAAGCGGCCTCGGTATAGCACCGGTAGACCGCCTGTCAAGTTTCGGGTCAATCGGAGTTCGTTTGGTACTCCAACGGTTAACCGGGTAACCGTGAAGGCCTCGTGTGTGTTGCAGCCCAACACCCCTTCAAAACAGCCCAATAACCCATCTAAGACACTCCCATGTCCATCGCCGTTCGATCACGATCGCGTGGCCGAAAACCGCTCTCCATTTGGAGCTTCCTACCTCCTTCTACCTATAAAAAGGCCCCCTCCTCCAAATCCGGGTCAAAACCCTAGCCCCGTTCTTCCTCCGCGCGCCGGACGCGTCCGTCCGCGCGCCGGACACGTTCGCCGCCGCCCGCAGCCACTCCGGGCGTGACACGTGGTAGCCGCCGCCACCCCGCGCCGCCGGCCCGCGAGCCCGCGGCCGGCCCTCCCCGCGCCCGATCCGGGCCGCCCCGCGCCCCGCGCCTCCCCGTCGCCGCGCGCCTCCGCCCGCGCCGGCGCCGCCTCGCCCCGCCGCCGACTGCCGCCGCCCCTCCGCCGCAAGCTCCGCGCCGGAGCACGCCGCCCGCCGCCGTCGCCGCGACGCGGCGCCGGGCCGCGACGCCGCACCTCCGTCGCCGTCCCCGCCTACTCCACCGCACGTCGTCGTCGCCGTCCCCGCCTCCTCCGCCGCAAGCCGCCGTCGCCGGAGTTCGCCGAGCCCGATCCAGATCCGCGCCGGCATTCCTCGGTTTCCGCGCGCGGGGTTGACTTCTCCCCTCTCCCGAAATTCCTCTAAGTCCTATGTTTTTCATATCATCATCACATGTTCATCGTGCCATAATTTTGCATTCGTAGCTCCGTTTCCTGCGTATAATATGTCAAATTGTTCGCCTCGAAGTGTACATAATTTTCTTACATTGCATCATATTCATTTGAAGTCATCTTGATGCCCGAAATGCTGTTAGAAAAGGGCTATGTGATGTTAGTTCCTGATTCTTATCTGAACATGCACTTTTGTTATTTTTGCCATGATTGATGTGTACCTCCTATGAAGTTGAGTCCTACATGAGTTTTGTAATATGCCATGTTACCTTTCCAAAGAATTATGCCATGTATTTTTGTGATCTTTGTGGTGACTAGCACAAGCATGCAAACTAGGGCACTTGATGTTGCTGATTTCAGAGACTTAGTATTTTCACTAAGTCCCTGCCTGCTGTTATTTTTATGCCATGTGTTCATGTTGTTTCCGAGAGATCTATGCATATTTTGAGCATGATCAGTAAGGGTGTTTTGAGCATATGGATTTGCCCTATCCATCGATGCCTTTGTTTGTATTTGTGGAGTGCCATAGATTTAGTCAATCGATCTCTACTTTTGCTATAAAATGTTGCTGGCAGATTGTTTACGTGTTATTCGATTTTGCCAAGCTTGGTGTAGTTGATCCTTGCATGATATGATGTTATGCTTGCCATGTATAGTTCCTATGCCATGTCTTCTTGATGTATGTATGCTCAGTTTATCATGCAATGCTCTGTAGTGAGTGCATCGAGCTCGTAAACATGCCTACTTGATATCTGTTTTTGACATGTCCAGTTTTCATATTTTCTGATCGTAAACCTGTTACGAAACTTGCTTAATTGACATGGGTGTTATCATATTTTCTGATCCTTTTTGGCTTATGGTCAGTAAGGGACATTTGTTAAGTGCTTCGAGTAGATTCATGCCAATCCTTACTTTGCTATGTCCTGATCCTTTAGCATGTTGTTTCATTGCTCTAAACATGTCTTCCTGATGTTAATTTCTGCTATGTTGTTATTTTCACCAAGTCTGTGAACCTGTTATCTTTTGCACTTTTGCCATGCTTGTTTGAACCTGTTGTGGTGTGATTTAGCCGTAGATCAATGTTCATCTTTTGTCAAGCATCTTGTGTAGATTACTGTCATATGCTTTGTGGATGTGTTTGGGTGCAGTAGCTTAATTTCTTGTTGCTTGCTAAGTAGCATCATGCTGTTACTCGCAGATTATTGTCATTCTTGTCCTGCTTGTCATTTGCAAACCGTGCATCCGATTCCGGTGATCTTTATATCGATTTCAACCGAAATCACCTCACCCATCCAGTGCCATACTTGGTTTGCCAAGATTATGCCTTGTTCATCCTTGTCCTTCCGGAGCATGCATATGCATTGCATATCACATCTCGCATATCATGCCATGTTTTGCATCATGTTGCTTGCGCATTGCATCGTGATTGATATTTGTCCTCTTTGCTTGTGTTCTTGTTGTGGGTAGAGCCGGGAGACGAGTACGTGAATGAGGAACCTGTTGAGAACGCTTTCGAGGACCAAGCTTTCGACAACTCTGAGAACCTTGCAGGCAAGATGACCATACCCTCGAAATCACTTCTATCTTTGCTTGCTAGATGCTCGCTCTTTTGCTATGCCTATGCTGCCATACCTACCACTTGCTATATCATGCCACTCATATTGCCATGTCAGCCCCTAACCATCCATGTCCTAGCAAACCGTTGATTGGCTATGTTACCGCTTTGCTCAGCCCCTCTTATAGCGTTGTTAGTTGCAGGTGAAGATGAAGTTTGTTCCTTGTTGGAACATGGAGATGTTGTTCCTTGTTGGAACATGTTTACTTGTTGGGATATCACAATACCTCTTATTTTAATTAATGCATCTATATACTTGGTAAAGGGTGGAAGGCTCGGCCTTATGCCTGGTGTTTTGTTCCACTCTTGCCACCCTAGTTTCCGTCATACCGGTGTTATGTTCCTTGATTTTGCGTTCCTTACACGGTTGGGTGATTTATGGGACCCCCTTGACAGTTCGCTTTGAATAAGACTCTTCCAGCAAGGCCCAACATTGGTTTTACCATTTGCCACCTAAGCCTTTTTCCCTTGGGTTCTGCAGACTCAAGGGTCATCTTTATTTTTAACCCCCGGGCCAGTTCTCCTTCGATTGCTGGTCCAACCGAGCGATGTCCGGCGCCCCTTGGGCAACCAGGGTCTATGCCAACCCGACGTCTTGCTCATATCGGGATTTGTCGGCACATCTGGGAGGCTTTGCTGGGCTTGTTTTATTGCTGTCGAAATGTCTTGTAGTCCGGGATTCCGAGATTGATCGGGTCTTCCCGGTAGAAGGAATATCCTTCGTTGACCGTGAGAGCTTATAATGGGCTAAGTTGGGACACCCCTGCAGGGTATTATCTTTCGAAAGCCGTGCCCGCGGTTATGAGGCAGATGGGAATTTGTTGATGTCCGGTTGTAGAAAACCCGAAGTTGACCTTAACTAAAACACATCAACCGCGTGTATAACCGTGATGGTCTCTTCTCGGCGGGGTCCGGGAAGTGAACACGGTGTTGGAGTTATGTTTGACGTAGGTTATTTTAGGATCACTTGTTGATCACTTCTAGCTTCACGACTGTGCTTTGCCTTCTCTTCGCGCTCTCTTTTGCGTTGTAGCCACCATATATGCTAGTCGCTTGCTGCAGCTCCACCTCACTATCCTTTCCTACCTATAAGCTTAAATAGTCTTGATCTCGCGGGTGTGAGATTGCTGAGTCCCCGTGACTCACAGATTCTACAACAACAGCTGCAGGTACCAACGAAGCCAGTGCAGATGACGCGTCCGAGCTCACGTGGGAGTTCGACGAGGAACGTGGCCGTTACTATGTGTCTTTTCCAGATGATCAGTAGTGGAGCCCAGTTGGGGTGATCCGGGGATCTATGTAGCATTTGGGGTAGTCTTCTTTCATTTTGGTACCGTATCGGACCTTGAGTGTAATTTGGATGATGAATGTTTATTTATGTATTGTGTGAAGTGGCGACTGTAAGCCAACTATGTATCTCTTTCCCTTATGTATTACATGGGTTGTGTGAAGATTACCTCACTTGCGACATTGCTTTCAATGCGGTTATGCCTCTAAGTCATGCCTCGACACGTGGGAGCTATAGCCGCATCGAGGGCGTTATACGTAGGATAGCAGGTAAAGGTAACAACAGTAGTAGCAAGGACAAGCTATGCAGAAGTATAGGATTAACTGAAAGCAGTAACATGCTACACTACTCTAATGCAAGCAGTATAGAGAAGAATAGGCGATACCTGGTGATCAAGGGGGGGCTTGCCTGGTTGCTCTGGCAAGAGAGAGGGGTCGTCAACTCCGTAGTCGTACTGGGTAGCAGCGGCGTCGGTCTCGATGTCTAGCGGAAGAAGAGGGGGAAGAAATAATGAATACAATGCAAACAGATGCATGATGATGCATAACAAAGCAAAGCATGATGCTAGGCGTGCCCTAACGCAGTATGAGGTGATACCGATGAAGGGGGGAAACATCCGGGAAAGTATTCCCGGTGTTTCGCGTTTTCGGACAGATGAACCGGAGGGGGAAAGTTGCGTGTTTGCTATGCTAGGGATGTGTGGCGGACTAATAGGCTGAGTATCCGGGTTCGTCTCGTCGTTCTGAGCAACTTTCATGTTGAAAATAATTTAATCCGAGTTACGGATTAAAAAAATATGATTTTCTAGAGATTTTATTAATTTTTGAAGTTTAATTAATTATTTAATTTAATTCAAAAATGGATTTATGACATCAGCATGATGTCATGCTAACGTCAGCAGTCAACTGTGACCGTTGACCAGTCATAGACTGTTTAGTTAACTAACAGTTAATTAGGTTAATTAGTGATTAGATTAATCTAATTATGATTAATTAACTTAATTAATTCTTTAATTAATTAATTAATTAATTAATTTTATTCATTTATTTTTATAAAAAAACGTTCTGGGGGGTTGTGGCCCCAAATGTCATAGGGCCTAGGGGCCTTAACGGGTGTGGGCTGCAGGCACTGCCCGAGCGGGCGCAGCTAGCGTTAGCGGGTTCAGGCATATCGGGGCATGCGGGCGCCTGCGCCTGGTTAGGCGCTGCCCGCCGGGCAGTAGCCGTGGTAAGGCGCCGGCGCGGGGCAGGGACAGGTGGGGTGCGGGCCAGGTGGCAAGGGCAGGCGTGGCACGGGGAGCGGCGGTGAGGTTGCGGCCACGGAGTAGGCACGTGCGGGCGGGGCGAGAGGTGAGCGTGGCGGGGCCGCCCGGCGCGGGCGCGGGCAGCCCCGACACGGTAGGCGATGGCGACGACGAGTAGCAACAGGGGGAGCTACAACCAGAGGCGGGCGCGGGTGCGGGCCCGAGCGGCGTGTGGGGCACAGGGGGGAGGGCGCGTGCTACCTGGAGCGCCAGCTCCGGCACCCCACCTGTGGGGATCGAGTGAGAGAAGGGGAAGTGGGGATCGTGCGGGGGGAAGTGGGGGATCGGGTGGGTAGCTAGAGTTCCGGGGATGAATGGATAAGGGGAGAGGGGTGGCCGGCCGGCTGGGCCTCGTGGGCGAATGGGCCGGCCCGTTGGGTCTGCTGGCCTAGGGGGGGTCTTTCCCTTTTTTTGTTTTCTGTTTATTTTTCCCCTTTGTATTTTCTTTTATTATTTATTTTCTGTTTTAATTCATTAAAAAGTATTTAGGCATTTTATGAAAATGTGTTTACTTCACCATAATTACCAATGCAATAATAGACATAGCCCGAACATTAAATTTTAATATTTGAAAACTTTTGTCGTTTGACTTTTTTTAGGATTTAAATTTGAAACGGTTTTGAATTAACCCGAGATTAATTACAGTGACAGAGGTGACGTGCCATCATTAACGTGAGATTACTGTAGCATGATTATCCGGGCGTTACAGTGATATCCTTAAATAACATCTAGATGTGAATTAGACAAACTGATTTTCTAACATACCAAGAAAGAAAACTTGATCAAAAACACGCCCCCGCTTCCAGGTCGCGAGAGTCGTCGTGCACACACACATAGACATAGACATGCATATCCGTATTTACGTAAAATTCCATTTCCATCTCCATCTCCAATCATATTTGTCCAACTGGCACATTATTTACGTTGTTAATTATATATGCAGCAATATTAACGGACAACATCTCTTGTTTGCGCACGTCCGGACCGCTGCAACGGCCGGTCCTGACTAACCCGAACCCTCTTCATCACCCGCGCGTGCTTCCCGCCCAAAATGCTTAGTGCCGCATTCATGCCCGGCTAGAACGGACGCGACCTCTCGCTGTCCCCGGCATTGAAGCGGCGCACCGGCCGAGAGAGCGTCGCCCGCGCCGCTTCCGGGTGCACGCGGTTGCTCGGCGTTCAAAAAGGTCGCAATAGCCGGCTACAACATGCATGTAAAAATTTCTTGGGAGTCCGTGCTACAGCTAGCTGTCCTCCCTCAACTCGTCAATCTCTTCCAGTGTAACGCCCCCGATGTAACTTGCCATATTTGTAATCAAACTCTTGCCATTTCCGGCTATGTGTTATGATTTTCCCTCCGTGGTTGGGTTCTCTCCGTTTTGCATTTTGGTCATGTCATGCATTTCATATCATGTCATCATGTGCATCGCATTTGCTTACGTGTTCGTCTCATAAATCCGAGCATCTTTCCCGTTGTCCGTTTTGTAATCCGGCGCTCATATGTCTCCCGGCGTCCCTTTTTTTTATTTCTTCGTGAGCGGATATTAAACATTCTCGGAATGGACCGAGGTTTGACATGTGGCCTTGGTATAGCACCGGTAGACCGCCTGTCAAGTTTCGGGTCAATCGGAGTTCGTTTGGTACTCCAACGGTTAACCGGGTAACCGTGAAGGCCTCGTGTGTGTTGCAGCCCAAAACCCCTTCATAACAGCCCAATAACCCATCTAAGTCACTCCCATGTCCTCCGCCGTTCGATCACGATCGCGTGGGCGAAAACCGCACTCCGTTTGGAGCCTCCTAGCTCCTCCTAGCTATAAAAAGGCCTTCCCCGTCCAAATCTGAGAGAGAGACCTCGAAACCCTAATTTCTCCCTCGAAATCCGCGCCTCCCCACTGTTCAGCCGCCGCCGACCACCTCATCGCCGCCACTTGGCACCCCCTGGTTGGCCAGCCGCCGCCACGCGGGCGCCCCGGGCCAACCGGAGGGCGCCACGTCGCCTCCGCCCGAGGCCCACTTCGCCGCCGCCTCCTCCCCCGCGGGCCCGCGAGCCCGAGGCCGGCCCCCGCGGCCCGGCCGCCGCCCGCGCCCTCCCGCGTCGCCTACCCCGCCGGCTCCCGCCTCCTCCCGCCTGTGCCGCGCCGCTCTCCGCCTCGCCGCTGTTCCGGCCGCCGCCTCGCCGAGCCGCCGCTCCCGCCGCCGCCGTCTCCGTCCCCGCCTCCGTCCGCGTCTCCCCGCGCAGATCTGGGCCGGAGCGCCCCGGATCCGGCCTCCCCCGAGCCGAGCCGCCTCCTCTGGCG
Source organism: Aegilops umbellulata (assembly GCA_032464435.1). Lineage (NCBI taxonomy): Eukaryota > Viridiplantae > Streptophyta > Magnoliopsida > Poales > Poaceae > Aegilops > Aegilops umbellulata. Next base: position 383,932,264 of record CP136054.1, read on the forward strand.
CCCTCCCGGCCAGATCCGCCGCTCCCTCCGGCGAACCTCGGCTTCCGCGCCCGGCTCGGTTGACTTTTACTTCTCCCCGAAATCTCTAAGTCATTTATTTTCATCATCATCATCGCATCTTCGACATGCCCTAACGTTGCATCCGTAGCTTCGTTTCGCGCGTATAATATGTCATTTTGTTCGCCTCGAAGAGTACATCATTTTGTTCCATTGCATCATTTTCATTTGAAGTCATCTTGATGCCCGAAATGCTGTTAGAAGAGGGCTAGTTGATGTTAGTTGCTGGATCTTATCTGAACATACACTATTGTCTTTTTTGCCATGATTGATGTGTACCTCCTATGAAGTTGAGTCCTACATGAGTTTTTGTAATATGCCATGTTACCTTTCCAGAGAATTTTGCCATGTATTTTTGTGATCTATGTGGTGACTAGCACAAGCATGCAAACTAGGTATCTTGATGTTGCTGATTTCAGAGACTTAGTGATTTCACTAAGTCCCTGACTTTTGTTATTATCATGCCATGTGTTCATGTTATTTCCGAGAGATCTATGAATAATATGAGCATGATCAGTAAGGGAGTTTTGAACTTGACTATTTGCTCTATCCATCCATGTCTTTGTTCGCAATTATGGAGTGCCATAGCTTGAGTCAATCGAGCTCTACTTTTGCTTCAAAATATTGCTGGCAGATTGTTTACATGTTATTCGATTTTGCCAAGCTTGGTGTAGTTGATCCTTGCATGATATGATGTTATTCTTGCCATGTATTGTTACTATGCCATGTATTCTTGATGGGTGTATGCTTAGTTTATCATGATTTGCTCTGTAGTGAGTGCGTCGAGCTCTCGAACATGCCTAGTCGTTAACAGTTTTCTGCCATGTCCAGTTTTCTGCTAAGTCTGAAACCTGTAACGAAACTTGCTTAATTGACATGGGTGTAATCATATTTTCTGATCCTTTTTAGCTTTTGGTCAGTAAGGGTCTTTTGTCAAGTGCCTTGAGTAGATTCATTCCGTGCCTTACTTTGCTATGTTCTGAACCTGTAGCATGTTGTTTCATTGCTCTGAACATGTCATCCTGATGTCAGTTTCTGCTACTTTGATAATTTCACTAAGTCTGGGAACTTGTTATCGTTTGCACTTTTGCCATGCTTGTTTAGACCTGTTATGATGTGATTTAGCCGTAGCTCAGTGTTCATATTTTGTCGAGCATCTTGAGTAGATTACTTTCATATGCTTTGTTGCCATGTTTGGGTGCAGTAGCTTAATTATTTGTTGCTTGCTAAGTAGCATCATGCTGTTTATGGCAGATTCATGTCATTCTTGTATTGCTTGTCATTTGCAAACCGTGCATCCGTTTCCGGTGATCTTTATATCGATTTCAACCGAAATCACCTCATCTATCCAGTGGCATGCTTGGTTTGCCAAGATTATGCCTTGTTCATCCTTGTCCTTCCGGAGCATGCATATGCATTGCATATCACATCTCGCATATCATGCCATGTTTTGCATCATGTTGCTTGCGCATTGCATCGTGATTGATATTTGTCCTCTTTGCTTGTGTTATTGTTGTGGGTAGAGCCGGGAGACGAGTACGTGAATGAGGAACCTGTTGAGAACGCTTTCGAGGACCAAGCTTTCGACAACTCTGAGAACCTTGCAGGCAAGATGACCATACCCTCGAAATCACTTCTATCTTTGCTTGCTAGATGCTCGCTCTTTTGCTATGCCTATGCTGCCATACCTACCACTTGCTATATCATGCCACTCATATTGCCATGTCAGCCCCTAACCATCCATGTCCTAGCAAACCGTTGATTGGCTATGTTACCGCTTTGCTCAGCCCCTCTTATAGCGTTGTTAGTTGCAGGTGAAGATGAAGTTTGTTCCTTGTTGGAACATGGAGATGTTGTTCCTTGTTGGAACATGTTTACTTGTTGGGATATCACAATACCTCTTATTTTAATTAATGCATCTATATACTTGGTAAAGGGTGGAAGGCTCGGCCTTATGCCTGGTGTTTTGTTCCACTCTTGCCACCCTAGTTTCCGTCATACCGGTGTTATGTTCCCGGAGTTTGCGTTCCTTACACGGTTGGGTGATTTATGGGACCCCCTTGACAGTTCACTTTCAATGAGACTTTTCCAGCAAGGCCCAACATTGGTTTTACCATTTGCCACCTAGCCTTTTTCCCTTGGGTTCTGCAGACTCAAGGGTCATCTTTATTTTAAACCCCCGGGCCAGTTCTCCTTCGATTGCTGGTCCAAACTAGAGCCCTTTGCAGCGCCACCTCGGGGCAACTCGAGGGCTGGTTTTAGTTGTACGGACTGCTCATCCGGATGTGCCCTGAGACCGAGATATGTGCAGCTCCTATCAGGATTTGTCGGCACAATCGGGCGGCCTTGCTGGACTTATTTTATTGCTGTTGAAATGTCTTGTAGTCCGGGATTCCGAGATTGATCGGGTCTTCCCGGTAGAAGGAATATCCTTCGTTGACCGTGAGAGCTTATCATGGGCTAAGTTGGGACACCCCTGCAGGGTATTATCTTTCGAAAGCCGTGCCCGCGGTTATGAGGCAGATGGGAATTTGTTGATGTCCGGTTGTAGAAAACCCGAAGTTGACCTTAACTAAAACACGTCAACCGCGTGTGTAACCGTGATGGTCTCTTCTCGGCGGGGTCCGAGAAGTGAACACGGTTGTTGGAGTTATGTCTGACGTAGGTCGTTTCAGGATCACTTTTTGATCACTTCTAGCTTCACGACCGTGCTTTGCCTTCTCTTCTCGCTCTCTTTTGCGCTGTAGCCAACTTATGCTAGTCGCTTGCTGCAGCTCCACCTCACAAACCCCTTTCCCACCTTTAAGCTTAAATAGTCTTGATCTCGTGGGTGTGAGATTGCTGAGTCCCCGTGACTCACAGATATATCACCTCAGTTGCAGGTACCAACGATGTCAGTGCTGATGACGCAACCGAGCTCACTTGGGAGTTCGATGAGGAACGTGGCCGTTACTATGTTTCTTTTCCAGATGATCAGTAGTGGAGCCCAGTTGGGTGATCCGGGGATCTGTTTAGCATTTGGGGTAGTCTTCTTTCATTTTGGTACCGTAGTCGGACCTTGAGTGTAACCTGTTTGATGGATGTTATTTATGTACTTGTGTGAAGTGGCGATTGTAAGCCAACTATGTACCTTTCCCCTTTATTTATTACATGGATTGTGTGAAGATTACCTCACTTGCGACATTGCTTTCAATGCGGTTATGCCTCTAAGTCGTGCCTCGACACGTGGGAGATATAGCCGCATCGAGGGCGTAACATCCAGTAGTGCTAGTACTCCATGGCGTGATCCACCAACAAGCATGCGGGGAAGTTATCGTATACTCGGTTTGCGATGAGTGGCATGCCGAGCGACCGTGTGGGGTCGAGCCGTGGAGGAGGGTGAGACACGAACACGACAGGCGTGATTTAAATGTTGGTTTTGCTCGATGGCGTGATCCAACGAAACGAAACGTTGGTTTCTCTCCGTTTCCATTTTTTCTCCGGAAAAACGGAAACTTTCCACTCCATTTTCATTCCTATTCCAAGGTTGCCCCGTTACAACATTCCATCAAATACAAAGGAAAACTAACACGCATGCTGATGCATCCCAATGATTCACAGATCATAGCCAATATTTACTTCACAACTAAAGAAAAAAGTTGTGAGAGCGTGTATGAAACAAAAAATACTGATGGGGTCACTACGACTTAAACCCTAAACCCTAAACATGATTTAATTTCCTGGCCAGGTAGAACCTGTCGAAGGAAAGACGGCTGGCACCCTCGGATCATACGATGCTTTTGTGCAGTTCCACTAAAATCGACCTGAGCATCCCTGATGGCAAAGATATTAAAGAAGTGTGATTAGAATAATACTACTGGCACTAGTTCATGAGGCATAAACTCATCACAAGTAGAAGCCGGTAGAAGTAGAGAAAGATCGACATGGAGATGGAGCTACGGCAGTGGAGCAAGCCGGCTCCAAAAGGAAGATGGACTAACTGGGACGTCGGGTTGTAGCTAGAAGGGCGGTTGGGACATGGCATCGGCCCATACCGCGGTGACCCCCGATTGGGACGCGCCGACTGTGGTTTTCTCCCTCAGCGATGTCGACCGCGTCTACCCAGAACATTGTTCCCTTCCCCCAACAGCGGGATCAGGCCTGTCGTTCTATGCTTGTGAAGAGAGCAACCTAAGCAAGCAGGCTTGTAGCTTAGGCTCCTGCTAGTGTATATATAGTGGCTTTCTTTTTCTCTCCATATCAACCATTTTATATTGCGTACGTGTCATTCAAGAGTGAAATGATGGTTGCTTCTTTCGACTAACTTACTGTGTGATTTGACTGCTCCTTAGTGCCCCCTACACGTACTCCCCTACGTGTATTCAACAGTCACACGTACACATGGACGCAAAAACGCGCACGACGCACTAATGCATGCATGTCCAAGCACACGACGGAACACACACGGTCACGCTCAAGTGCTCAACCTACACGTGCATGCACACACATCTCAGTCAGGGTGAGATAGTGACCGTATAAATACCGGAATATATATATATAGAGAGAGAGAGAGAAAGAGAGAGAGAGTGCAATGAGAGTATTATGAAGTCCACTGACCATATTTTTACAAATATACAGTGACAGACAGTGTATTTATCTCGTCTGAAATTAAGCCATATTAACCGGAGAGGAGGCAGTATGGACTAGCATTACTTTGCTGTGTCCCGTCAACTTGCCAAACAAGGAGAAGGTTGCAGGACGGGATAAGCTTGCGCGCGGTGGCTCACAGGACAAGGAGAAACTTTTGACTAATGCAAGCTCCCCCTCGCTCAGGCGGTGGACGTGCAACAGTTAATTCGGTGTCAGATTGCCAGAAGCATACACTATACTACTAGTGCTATTATTGTTCGACTTCCCGAATAGGCGAACAGCCAAGCGCAAAGTTTACTAGTACTACTACTATAGTATATAAAGGTACGTACTATACTAGTACTAGGAACCGGATGGAGGAGCGTCTGCACTCTTATTATAATTTTAAAATGTGATAAAGCAATCTTCAACACATTTGGTTCTCTTCGAGGGTTCTCGCATGTGATAATGGAAGTTGATTGCATGGAACACTCGCCACAATTCTCACTTAATTCTGGCTCATATCCTGTTACAAATAGTAGCACTTAGTAATATTTCCTCTTTTTTTGTTATTCAGCATGTAAACAGGTCAGCAAACCTTGCGGCGCATCTTCGTGCGAACCATGCTTGCTGCACTTTGAATGTGGCCGAGAGCTAGCTTGATGAAACACCTCGCTTCCTACTTCTTTTTTTGGCTTCCTAGTGACCAGTGTCTTGGCTGATCGTCCTAAGAATGCTTATATATGAATAAAGCTCTCTCATTTACCTGCAAAAAAGATTAAGCCATATTAACTGGAAAGGAGGGAGTATGGACTAGCACTACTTTTTGGTGTGTCCCGTTAACTCGTAGAACGAGGAGAAGCTTGCAGGACAAGGTGAAGCTCGCTTACGCCTTTTGACTAATGTAACCTACCCTCGGTGGACATGCATCAGTCCATTCGGTGTCAGATTGTCAGAGGCATACACTATAGTACCCAACATGTGGAGTACCATCATTGTTCGACTTCACGAAGAGGCGAAGAGCCAAGCACAGTAGTACGAGTAGTACAACTACTAGAACCGCATGGTGGAGCGTCTGTACTCTTTTTTTTTATCTCAGATAAAGTACATGTTTATTCCGGAGAAGGGCGGAAAACGGCAGCCCAACATGTAATGAATGATATTGATCAACCAACCATGCTCGAATATATCTTGGCCTCCGTGCGAGCCCGTCTATGTGTTCTCGCTCCTCGTCTCTCTCAAGGAACGACGGATTGGCTCTTTGCCGTCAATTGAGATCGGTTTGCTCACACTCCTGTCCCACATGTCAGTGATATGCCAAGAGAGGTGTGTTGACCGACTGGCCATACGCATACTTAGTTTTGCACCTTCATACTACTCCTCCCTCCGTCACAGTTTATAGGGCGCGCTTCATTATGGTGCATTTCTCTCAATGCATTTCTACCACCAGAGAGACTTTAGACGTGTTTGGTTTAATGCTCAATTAATTAGGGCATGGTAACCGCAATCAAGTCCACAATTTTATCTCCATGTACTGTACTACTACGGAGTGGAGTAAGTGCATGCATGTGTGTACCCGGGGTGGAAGCACTGCATGCATGTGTGTGCGCATTATTTCCTCTACTAATAGACGCCGTGTTATAACTACCAATGCTATTTTTCAGGCCGATCGCTAGTCGCCTTGGTCCCATAGGTTTTTTTTCTTTTTTCTAAAGCGCGTTGTATAAACAGTGACGGATGGAGTAGTATGAGCGGATTCAAAGAAGAGCATATTGATGGTTGCTTCTTCAGAGCAACTTACAGTGGGAAAGGTGGGGCTTATGATTTGACTACTCATTACTCACTATTAATGCGGTGCAACGACCGGGCTGAGTCTCCCATGCGGTTGTGCACTACCCCCTCGGTTCTTAAATATACTCCGGAGTATTTGTCTTTCTAGAGATTTCAACGAGTGACTACTCAAATATTTGTCTTTTTAGAGATTTCAAATGGACTGGCACATACGGATGTATATAGACATATTTTAGAGTGTAGATTCACTCATTTTGCTTCGTATGTAGTCACTTGTTGAAATCTTTAGAAAGACAAATAGAATATTTAGGAACGGAGGGAGTACACATACGAAGCAAAATGAGTGAATCTACACTCTAAAATATGCCCGTTTGAAATTTGTAAAAAGACAAATATTTAGGAACAAAGGAGTATAATTTTGTGCATGGCACATGGACCCGGATGATGAAGAGGCTTCTGGCAAAGCTATCAAGCTTCCATCATTTGTTTACATAATTGACGTACTATACAAATAATTTTCCAGCAACATGAAATTCTACAATGGTGTGAGCTTTCAGCTTTTGTTTCGCGTGTCTTGCCATCGGTGCTCTTTCGGAAACAATAAAAAACTAACTTCCTTGCTAATGCATGTTAATTATTAGCAGATCAGAGCTAATAATTACATCACAACTGAACACAGAGTTGTGAGAAGGTGTTAAATTAAAAGTGATCCATGCTTTTATTGGCAGCAACGTCCCCCCAGCTCTTTCTAAATCAACAAGGCATGTTGGGGAAAAACTAGTTGTCTGGAGCATGCAACATTTCGATCATTTTGTGCAGTTCCACTAAAATAGAGCTGAGCATACCTGTTCCAATGATATTAAGTGTGATTACAATAATAGAGGACTGCTGATGAAACAATAAACACACAAATAGAAGCCGGTCACCTTTGCAGTCTCTCTTAAGACTAACTAGTTGGTGAAGATTAGGCTCGGAGTTGGATGAGGAGGATAGAGCAAAACCAATCTCCCTTTGTGCAGTCGCACTGAAATGTAGAGACGTTGCCCATGTGACATTTTAGTACAGCTGCACAAAACACTCTTAAGAAAAAAGTGATTTGTGCAGTTCACCAAAAGGTCGCAATAGCAACGAGGTGAAATGGATAGCCATGTTTGCAAAAAAGAGGTAGAAAGGAAACAATTACTGGCCAATAACAGTTGATGACACATGCGACGACAAAAAGGAAGCATATTCCTTGTCCTAAAGGAAGATAACAACACGGTTGTGTTTGTCTAAAATGGTGTGAGGACGGGAATGCAATATGGAAAGTATGCCGGACGAGCTACGTTTTGGGCAAAGAACTATGGAAGATCCACATGCAGCGACGTGGGAAGACGGGAAGTGGAGCAAGGCCGGAGGGGATACCTGGAGGTTGTCGGGATGTAACTAGGTGAGCGGCGGCGGGCGGAATCTGCGAGCAGGTGGCGTAGGCCCTGCCGCGCCGGAGCTTGGTCACAGAGAACGGCGTGTACTGTAGATCGAGACGTGCTGCCTCGGCGCCGTCGAACGGAGAAACGATGCACTTCCTCCCTTTCCCCGGCGGACGGTATGCGGCCGGATCAGTGACCAACGGTGAGAGAGAGAGAGAGAGAGGCCACCGCACTCCCTTTCCCCCGGCGGACGGGATGCGGCCGAATCGGTGACCAACGGTGAGAGAGGGAGAGAGGCCACCGCAGCCTTGTGTGAGATACTCTGAAGAGCGACAAACCAGGCAGGCATGCTCCATTGTATATAGTGAGCGGACTACCTTTTTCTCCATAAAAATCGTTTTATATTCTATGTATGTGCCATTGAGCACTATAACTTTATTTAAAAATAACACGGCAACGTGTCAAGTCGAACTTTGTTTCGTGCACGCATGGTACACGACCTCCCTAGGTAAGCAACCGCTACAGGCGTTCAAATTAGCACGTGGGCTGCCATTGCATAAAGAAATGAGCTCCACTGTGTACCCGCGCGGGTGTGGCTGGGCACGAAGCATGAGTACTTGCACGGTGCACCTATTCTCTTCTTGTATACGTGCACCACCTACGTGGGGTTGTGTGAGAGAGATACAAACCTAGAGAGATATAGTGTGTGGGTTCTTGAGAGTTTTTTTTGGGGGGGGGTCAATCAAAAAATGTAACATATGCAATGTGTGTGAAATAGAGTCCTGGATATAACATATATATAGAGGGGGCGATCCACGAGAAGAGAGTGGAGGTATCATCGGCTTGAGGTGTCCATAGAATCGAATAGAGGGATGATGATGCGTGTGTGTGCGCGCGCGATCGATAAAGAGTGCCATCGAATTTGTGTGTGCCCACGTCAAAGATATAGAGTGGCTGGCCTACTGGAACGTGAGATGGGACATGTGCAGTTTGTCTCTGTGGCATGGATACCTACATGCAGTGCTTGACTATCGGTGTGTGGTGGGGGAAGAGGGAGGCCCAATTAACTATAGAGGTACAATGGCTGGTATATGTGTGGAGGAGGAGAGAGGCCTACCTCATGTATTAAGGAGATCGATCTGCCTCATGTATTAAGGGAAATCGATCGGCATCCATGCATATGTGCAGGAGAGGAATAAGGTTGGGAGAGAGACAGAGCTAGAGTGTTGGAGGGGGTGGTAGTGGAGTCGCTTCTCACAAATGGTGGGATAGGCTTGCTAGATAAACGGAGGGCACGCCCGCAATATCAATAAGAGAGGAGATGGCTGCTTGTTGTCTGTGCACGTGCGTGTGAGAGACGGGTCAGGAGGCTTGCACGAATGATGAGGGAGGACGATGGGGCTGTGGTAAGAAGACGTAACTACATAGGAAGATCAATCGCCCTTTGTTAGAGAAAGGAGAGACATAACTTGTGAGGTACGTCGATCGATGGGGGGGGTAGTTAAAGTCGATCTAGGTATATGTTGGGAGATCGATCGGTATACATGCATGTGTGTGTTAGAAGCAAACGAGGCACGAGGAGAAGGATAGAGAGAGAGGGATGCATGTAGGAGGTGGTACGAGAGGCATACTATATCGAGGGGGGAGTGTGCGAGTACGAGAACGATGAAAAGAGTGGTGGGAGTGAGGCATGGACGGTGACAAGAGAAGAGGGGAAGCTTGTGTTTGTGCTAGGCACACCTGGCTAGAGAGGCATATCGATCGATGTGTGCCGTAAAGAAGGAGCTGGGGGCCTACACACACCGTGGGTGAACGACCTAAAGTGAAAAGACGAATTTGCGCGATGGAGCTACAGAATGCTGAGGGAGGGTGAGAGGGATGCGGGCGTGTGCATGCACAAGAGAAAGTTAGCGCTAGCTACAAAGATAAGAGGTGTGCGTGTAAAAGACGAATAGAGTTCATATATACTTCATTATAAAAAGCGAATTCGGATATTTGAAGAATTTATCATAGTGTTTCAAACCGACGCATGTGTGAATATATATAACGGTGATACACATGGTGTGGTTATGAACATGTTATACTACATTTAATATATTTTATCTCTACTCTTATAAAAACGGAGTTGTTGATGATGGTGTGCCTGCCATCCTGCATTATAAGCCGTCCGATTAATATCTGGCGGATAGCAAGGAAACTATGATGGTTGAAGTTGGCAACAATCATGATTGTAGATTCTTATTGAAATAGAGAAACGAATTCAAATTTAGTTCGAATTGCAGCGGTAGTATAGACATTTGGAATGCACTAAAATGTTGGTATGAGTAGTTACATGCATTATACAGCAAGCAAAAAAATTTAAGCGGACATAACATGGATTCATACTCCCTCCTTCCATCTATATAGGGCGTAATGAGATTTTTAAGACCGCCTTTGACTATTGACAAGATTAATAGTACATGACATGCACAATGTGAAAATTATATCATTGAAAGAACCTTTCACGGACGAATTTAACGGTGTGCTTTATGTAAGTTGCATGTCATATATCATTGCTCTAATATTTGGTCAAAGTTAGCATCAAAAAACGCATTAGGCCCTATATAGATGGAAGGAGGGAGTAGCTTTGAATAACATTTGTATAGTAAAATGGGGCAGGACTCTCTCTTTGTGTGGTGTGAATAGTTTTATATTTTTTTCGTTTTCTTTTTGGTTGAGGGAAGTGCGAATTGATTTGGTACGTACAAGTACAATATTAATACATGTTAGGCTTGTCCCTAAAATTCAACCCGCGTCTTGTTATATCCCGAAAATTCAGATACCGTGCTCCGAAAATTGGCACCTTCACAACCTGCACCTTGCTATCCCAAAATTACAACGCGCGCGAAAACTCCCTCTAGCTGCCAAATCCCGACATGCGAAATCCCCCTTCTAACCCTTAGCCGAAAGGACCGCTAGTTCAAATCGGTGGGGGGTACTTTTGTAACACACCCTACATTTTGGACAAGCGCGTCCCTAAGTCATGCTTCACCCCCTCCCATCGTCCCCTTTTCGCCATTCGAAATCCCAGGCCGCCATAACCTCTCCGCTTCAGCCGCGAAACCCCACCTCCTCCGTCCGCCACGTCACCGCTGCCCAGCCAGAGCCTCTTCCCCGACGACGTCGTCCACCGCAACAGCTCGACGTCCCTCATCCACCTCCCCGGATGAGGATCCGTCGTCCATCTCGCCGTCCCGTCGGTTCAGCCGCCCTGTCCTCCACCTCAAAGGAGCTGCTCCGACGATTGCCTCGTCTATCGTGGCTGCTCCATCCCCACAGCGCCGCCTTAACCTGCTCCACCGGAACCGCAGCATCCTCAACGACTCCTCGGACGAAGCCAAGGCCTACTCGGCACGACCAAAGAGGTTGTACACTCATCGCATCGCACCTTCTCCTTAACTCGACCTCCCGGCGCCGACGGTGCTCCATCCCGCACCGCCATGGAGCGGCTAACTTGAAGCCGGCGCCGCGGGCGACATCTCCATGGCGGCTCTCCCCCAGTGCTAGGCCCCTTTGGCGGCAGCGTCCATACCAGCAGGATTTGCTGCTGCTGCTCCGGATCTCGCTCGCGCTGCTGCTGCTTCGGCTCTCGCTCGATCGCTCGCTCGCCTAGCTGTTGCTGCTGCTCTCCCCCTCGCTCGTGCTGCTGCTCTGCTCTGATTAAGCCACACTTCAGTCGACTGAATCGACTTTTGGGTCACTCAATTTTCAGGGGTTCAGGGGCTCGCCGGAGTTAGGGAAGAACCACCCGCAGCGGGGACGGGGGCTCGCCGGAGAGGTACCCCACTATCTATCTTAGGGTTCAAGGTGGGGGCGGATGGCCTAGAGAGCTGGCCGGGGCGAGTTGTTTCGGGGCGGCGAGGCGGCGCTGGGGCTAGCGGTTCGGCCGGTGGTGGCTGGCGGCTGAGGGGGGTGTAGGTTGAAGATGAACTGCAGGCCCTCCCTAAACTACATGTCAAGTGCCTCTCTCCTACCATTGCGTTCAGTTTCGACAGTAGCATTCAGATTCCACAGTAAATTTCAGTTTCGACAGTTAAGTTCAGAGTCAACAGTTTTTACCTCATCTGTTGTAGTTAGGTGGTTTTTGGTGATGTTAATTTTACATCCATTTTACATCATCTATTGGAGATGCTATTAGAATCCCACTTGAGATTGACGATGTCTGTCTTGTGCTGCTTCAGCCTTGACGTCTTACGGCTCACCGGAGCTGCTCCAACGACAGAACGATCCATCACAACAGAGCAGTGCCCTGGATGCCATTTACAGATTCCTCAGATCTTCCTCCACACCTCCGACAGCCACCTCTGCCTCAACTGCTTCAGCAACCAACCCAATGATGCCGAGGTCGACACGGCTACGGCAAAGAGGTTGTACACTTGTTGCATCACTTATTACTATACATTCACGTCGATCCACTGGTTTTTACCATCACTCTAAATTTCTGCATGCTCTCCTTACATAATCTCACCATATTTTTTTCGTATGCATGTCAGATATTGTACACAGTCATGCTGAACATGTAGAGAAAAAGAGAAGAGTTTTGCACGGCAATACAATGTCATGCAGACATCGCTCCATGGTGGGTTCAATGGCAAACCCTCCCCACCCCTATCCAGATTGTAATCCAGAGGAAGATATTTGTTCTGAGGCGAATTCAGACGCCGCTGACCAATCCTATTTACCCCCCAAGGTGTTTGCTCTACCTTGGCATGATGATGTTAGTCATATCATGCATATGTTGCCTTGCAGTGCCTACTTTTGACATCATATATGTCATCTGCTTAGTTCAGACATGTTCTGTAATGCCACCTGTTTAGTTTCTATATCATATATATGGGAATTATGCAGTCTCATGTCTTTAGCTAGCCATAATATATGTGAAATGTGCAATGCCATCCTGTTTAACCAGGCATCATATATTTGAATGATATCTTGCCCATCCTTTTCTTCATTACATTTCCATTTGTTGACAATGTTTGTACATTAAACTACTCTTCCTGTGAATCAGCCATTTGGGTGGAAGATGGAAAAATCTGGAGTGAAAACAAGGCCTTCAGAGCAGAAAGTGCTACCTGTCGAAGTAGATCTCTTGTTGGGTCCCGATAGCTCCTCAGAGATGGATTCAGAGACAGATGACCAGTCCTATTCCCCAGTGAGGTGTATGCTCTAACTTGGCACGGTTATACTGCTCATATCATGCATACGGTGTCTTGCATTGCATAGTTTAGACATCATATATACAATATTCAACACCATGTTCTTAGTTCAGACATCATATCGAATGCCCTCTGTTTAGCATATAAAACACATATGTTAATTAAATGATGCGATCCTGATTACTTAGATAACATGTAGGTGAATTATGTCATGCGATCATGTTTAGTTATTCAGCATATCTTTGAATTATGTTATGCTATGCTATCCAGTTTAGATAGACATCATATATGTGGAATTATGTCATGCTATCTGTTTTAGTTAAACTATATACATGTCAATTATTTCATGCCCTCTTTTTTCCACACTATCTATTGCATCTGTCTCTCATACAATTTATGTACATTCAACTATGTTTCCTGTTTATCAGCCATTTGAATTGGAGCGGGTGATGCCAGTATCTAGTGGACTAAAAACACGGTCTTCAAATAAAACAGTGCTACCTCTTGGTGGAGATAGCATCCCGGTTGTACATGCACAAGAACCAGCCCTACCACACATAACCCAAACTCTCGCATATTGTACCCCTACTGCGATGGACAGAGAACCAGCTTCACCCAATCTAACCCCAACCCCAGCCGATAGTAACCTAGTTCCTGTTGACACAACACCATCTCCACCACAGAGCTCCCAAACAAGAGCAGTTAGTAAGGCAGCTCCAGTGCCCAAAGGGCCAGTACTATCACGGCGAACCCCAACTCCACCAGTTAGTACGCCTATTCCTGTGGAGGAAGCACAACTAGCTAGTCGTAGTTTAGCATCTATCGCATTTGATGTTGTTAAATCATATGTGCGTATCTTCCCATCTTGGAAATATTATACTGAACATGAAGGAAAATGCGAGTTGTAGGTGTTTGTCCAGGAGTTATGTGTAAGTAATGTTATTCATGGCAATTACTTTGCTTCGTACCATACATCATACCTCCGTGATGGTGTTATAATACAGCAAATTTTCCCATTTTTCTCTATAGAGAACGACCGATTTGGAAACTCAGGATGAGGTAACCTATGCTAATACCTCTGCTATCTTCAAGAATGCTTGGTGGCAGTATCAGAATTACCTGAAGAAAACATACTTCACCGGCAAAGAAACTCATCAAATTCCCTTACGTTCTCTTGAGACACATTTACTGGACGATGACTGGGAACGCCTTGTTCTGTACTGGTCCCGAACCAAGAATGTGGTAAGGTCTATGAGCTCATTTTCTATTTTGAAGTATTATATTCTTGCATCTTACTGTACTCTATTCATGTAGAACAAGTGCCTAAACATAAAGAACAACTGTTCTAATTTAAGATTCCATTGCTATCATAGTTCAAAAAAGCGCTATGCGTTAATTGTGCGTTTTTCCACCGCCTTGCGCTTTACTGACCAAAGCACATGCTTATGCGTAGTTATGCACAGATTATGCGTAGTTATGCGCAATGCGTTTTGCCAACGCCTAGAGCCTAGGCGCGCTTAAGCGCTCGCTTAGGCACGCCTTTTTTAACTATGATTGTTTTGCTCTTGTATCATTGTATTTACTCATACAAACTTATTTTTAAATTGAAGGATCCAATTGAAACTCCAATGGCACAGCAGATATGTTCACGCATGTTTCTTTAATAGGTTTGCTCTTATCAATAGCTCTTTTGATTTCAATTTCAATTGTGTATATAGTTGACTTTCATATCATGCACATTACTAGCATCACAACAGAGCCAATAGTGTTGTTGTACGTGTAGACCCGTGGTACCCATCTGAAATCTTGTTGTGCCATGTAGTTTCCCACGCTTTGTATTCTTTCACTGCTGTTTTGTCTTGAACTGATATGATTTGAACCGTGTCTCTATTTTGATTTGGCAAGACAATGCAGCGACCATAGGACATAGATTTATGTTTGTTTGATGCTTTTATTATGTACTAGTACTTGGCAATAGAAGACTTGGTAGTTTAATCCTGTCCACCTTACTAATGAACTGGTTCACCGAAATGAGTTTCATATACTAGTACATGCTAAACTTGTTATGTGTCTGCTTGTTTCTTCTTTTAGAATGCTGATAGAATATTGGGAAGAGTGCCTTATTAAGCAATGGTAAAGGAAGTAATGCAGATAAGGTTTAGGATAGTGACACATCCTTGTTGGTCTCCAACAAAGCTGATAAAACAGCTAAGGAAGACTATCTTGAAGACAGCGAGACAACCCCAAAGTCCTGTCTTGGTTTAGTGTTCGAGTTACTGGCCACTACCGCTTACACAAGCTATTCAAACTCACTGTCTGAATCAGTTCGGTTTCTTGAGTCTCAACTACAAGCTGAAATACATTGATCAGTTGTGCTGCGACAAGAAGCGGAAGGACTGCGGAAGTCCCTGGAGCATTTAGATGCATACTTTCTGGTGCAACAGCAAGCGTTGGAGGATTTTAGCGCCAAATAGGACAAAGCTAATTAGCTTGCTAAGCTTATTGCCAGCATGGTGGATACCCAGGATAATGTTTCTTGAGCTCTTTTGAAGTTGTTTCAGTTATGCTCTTGTTTTTCTGCCGCGTTTATTTGCAGTGGTGGTCAATTTTGACGGCCAGTGTATGTAATGTGCTGCTTTGTTCCCTATATTTGCACTGGTGGCGAACTTTGACGCCCGGTGGATGTAATATGTGTAATAGCGATAATAGGCTAGCGTTAATTGCTTGCTTATTTATTTCCTTATTGTCTTGTTTAGTTGTTTGCTTGTAGTCACTGCAGTTCTTTTTGTGTTTTTTTCTAGTGGCCACAATAGCCTATTTTTGGTAACTAGGCCAAAATAATCATGGAAACAGACGGACTGTTGTAACCATGGGCCTCCCGCAGGCCGTATGATCCATGGGCCTTCGTCCGGCCGTAGGATCCATCGGCCTTCTATACGGGCCTGAGGGTCCATGGGCCTTCTACAGGCTGGAGGGTCCATGGGCCTTCTACGAGTCGTACGATCCATGGGCCTTCTACAGGCCATACTATCCATGGGCCTCATACGGGTCGTAGGTTCCATGGGCCTTCTACGGGGCGTATCATCATTTCGCAATCATGGGCGTACTATTCGTGGACCATAACGGGCCGTTAATAGGCCGTATTTGATAACTCTATGAAAACAGCCCAACGGGCTTTTTTTGACATGAAAACGGCCCAACGTATTAACGGTCCGCAAACGGGCCGACTGTAACGACGGGCTGAATTTGGCCCACAAGCAGAAAATGACAGTAACGGGCCGTATGTAACCGAATGCTGCAAATGAGCCCAAGAATCAATGGGCCCTGAGAAGGCTGAAAGATAACTTGGGCTGGAAATGGCCAAAATGAATAACGGGCCGTTAATGGGTATAAAGTGATACACTGTTCATTACGGGCCAGTTTCACCACGGGCCGTTAATGGGCCAAGAATTACAAAGGTCCTCATATGGGCCGAAAGAAGTCATGGGACACACATGGGCCGGAAGTTAAAACGGGCTGAATCATATTGGACAGCCCAGATGACGCTACTGGGCCTAATTCGGATAGGGCGTAACGGGCCCTGGGTTAGCGGGTTGTAAATGGGCTATATGCGAACAGGCCGTTAATAGGCTTTCCGTGGGCCGACCCGCCACCTTTTGACCAAGTCAAACGGGCCGGCCTTTTCATAGGAATGGGCCTATATTGGGCCGTGCCACGTGTCGCCGTATCATAGGCGCCTTCGGTCCAATGAGCGGATGACATCTGTCCCAACAGTGAGCCAAAACGTGTTTCCTCCAGCCAATGATGATTTTACACGTGGAAAATCCCCATTGGTCGGGGCTGTTAACGGGTTATCGGAACCAAAACCCGACCCAATAGCTTAACGGCGTTCCGTTACGGTGGATGCCATGTGTCAGTCACCCTTGACGAAAGCACTTCTGTGACACGCGATTTATCGTCATGGAAGTGGACACTTCCGTGATGATAATTTTGGTAATGTCATGGAACACTTCTACGACAGCACATGTATGACTATCTTGATTCTGTCATAAATTTGTCATGGATGTACATGCATGACAAAAAACGCGACCTACTGTGACAAACACGTATCATCACGGAAGTGTATTTTTTTGTAGTGTTGGTAAAGGGCTCATCCCGGATGCGTGGTCCGAAGCACGACGGCCCGACGGGGCCGCTCTCCTCCAGCTCCTGGGAGAGGGAGAGTCGGTCGAGGCGGTGGCAGGCGTCGGTGTAGTCGATGGCGCGCGGGCCTAGCCGGTCGGTGACCATGCCGCAGGGGTCCGGATCGATGGCAGTAGGACGTCGACCGGGTTGGAGTAGGGGGTCGAGTCGACGTCGGACCTCCGAGCCGGCTCGTCGCCCAAGCCGCCGGCAGTCGTCGGGGCGGGGTTGCGATGGGTCCTGGTACGGTCAGAGTGCACCTCGCATGGTGGCGAAGACGCCGTGTTCTGGTGGTCGCCGGGTACGCCGGCGCGGGCGGAGCCGGATCCCGCCGGCTTGGCGAGTTGGTTGAGGCGGTCCTGCTGTGCGTTGGTCGCAGCGAGGAGGCCGTTCACCCTTTTGAGGCGGTCCTGTAGCTCTTTGCCTGCGAGCTGATCCGAGCCGACCGCGGTCGCCTGAGCGGCGCGCATGTTCTTCACAGAGGTCTCATAGACGGGAGGAATGGCGCCGAAGGCGCGCCCGATCGCGCTGCCCCGGGCCCGCACGTCGGCGACCCGGCTTGCACTATTAGGGAAAAGGCTAGCAGCAGCGCGGGTTTTAGGTGTATCAGTAGTGCGGGGACCGGCGCTACTAATAAGGCGCTACAGCTAACACGTAGCAGTAGCGCATGCGCACCAGCGGTACTGCTACACAAGTGTAGCAGCAGCGCGCTTAGTGGAAGCTCGTTGCTGCTAATAACTATAGTGTGCTTCTCCTGTACACGCTACTGCTACTACCGCGCTGCTGCTAACTTTTCTCCACTCGCTACTGCTAATTTTAGTAGTTTTTTGGGCATATTTGTTTTGTATTTGGACAGGCTTTATAGAAGAATCTTTAGCACATACAAATGTCATCATGATACACATACAAATGTCTGCGAGACCAGAAATGTAATCATAGCATATACATACAAATAGTCTCATCATAATCATCATCCAACACAAAGTGGTATCTTGTCATCATCTCGAAAATAGTGATACATGCAAGTCTCGAGTACTTGCAACTAGAACGTCATCCATCTAAACAAAGGTATACGCGAGAAGAGCTATCACTATGAGTGAGAGCGGAACTATGCAGTACATGAGGTGGCGGTTACGAGTCCTCTCTCGCGCTAGCGTGAACCTCAAGTAACTAGCTTCTCCTTCTTGTCTGCTTTTGAAGCCTTTATGGCTGGCGCCCGAGAACCCATTCACTTGCGCCTGACACTCATGCCACTCGTTGTACACCCCCGGAACCTTCCCTTTGTACACGACATAGCACTTCCATCTCGCCATCAAGAAACTAGGTACCTGTTAGAGATGCATGTTCATGAAGAGGATGTGCAATCATATATATGCAACAAAATATACTAGAGCAACACCGAAAAAGAAAGGGTTAGCAACTAGATGCATCATACAGTACGCAAATTAATTAACTAGAGGTACGCAGGTCATCGTACGCAAACTAACAAAGTAGCATTACACAAGTTCGGCAGGGACCGTGGACATCACAAAGTTTCATCGCTACAAAAAGCATACAAGTTCAACCGACACATATCATCATCATCGGCATCATAAATCACTAGAAGTTCCATCCTTCCATATCATCGAGGATGGACCCTAGCTTCTTGAACGGCGTGAGTTCTAGACGTTGCATGCCTATGCGAGTTCAGACGTCAGCTCGCAATATAGGGCCGTGGTGGAACATCCCCTTTACATCGACGACTTCTTTCATGATGATCGTCGCAATGTCGCTTTGGATGCGAAAGAAGTCATCTCTAAGTTTATAATCCGCTTCTCCATGGGATTCTAGCCACTTGTGGATATGATCATCATTTCTGTTTCTCATGCGAAGCTTTTGGTGATCCGTGTTGAACTGAATCATGAGATTGACGATGTAGAATCCATCCTTCTTGCTTGGTTTTGGGACATGGATGCAGGAGAAGTTAGTTTTATGCGCGAAACCCATCTTCTTGTTCCTTTGTTTCCTGATCTGCATGTGGCCACCTCTAATGCTGAAGCCTTGGAGAGCATCATCTAGAATATTCATTATGTGGGTGTAGTCTTTTTTCTCGTAGTCTCTGGAAGGGTCAAAATACACGGCGTGGGAGACTTGCGGGTAAAGAACGATAAGGACGGCGCGCCCGTTGCTGCGGGGAAAAGACACCTCAAATTATTCCCCATAGAGAGAGAATGAATGATTGAAATGTATGAAAGGGTTGTTCGGAACTGACTTTGGATGATAAGGAACGAGGACAATTTCCCGGTCCTTATTCTGTACCATGAAGTTTTGGAGGTAGTCCCTAGCAGTTTCACGCTGAAAGTCACCGAGACTCAAGAAAGACTCGTGCATGTAGTACGGATCCGCCACACAGATTTGCAAGACTTCTTCACTCTTGACGACGGAGCTCATATGTAGTGCAAAAAGGCAGACGATTGTAAAATCGAGCTGCCTTGTCAGAAACATCTCAAAGATATGGTCAAACCGCAGGAAGAACACCTCCGCGGGTCGTGTCTCGACGTAGCACTTCCACTCAGGCACACGAGCCGCGTATGTCGGATATCCTGGATCCTTTGAGGCTAGTAGGCTTTTCTCAGTCAACATCACATGGTCGTGCAGTCTCCTGAGATCCCCTGATAGTGCCTCTAGCGGTTTTGGCGGTAGCATCGGCTCGCTCGTGAGATGGAACATGGCCGCACCTTTCACGGGTACACGCTCTTCAGAATGCATCGTCTGGCTGCTATGTGCTCTGGCTTGTTTGGAGGCAGCTATCTTCCCCGATCTCTTTCTCTCCTTTTTCTTGGGCACACCTTCTAGACCCTTCCTTAACCCCTGCCCCAGTGTTCCCGGGCTAAGTACTGTACGACCCTCGCGTCCGGCTAGTTGATCATGTGTTGAGGCGGCATCTTCAGACGTGTCCTGTGAGGATTTAATGAAGAGAGACTTTTTGCAATCCCTGCTACGACCTTCCTGCCCGGGCATATCATCCATATCCTCATTAGCAAGCTGATAGCCCAATTCGCCATATGGTTGACTCATCAATTCTATGTCACACTCATATGCCTTTGTATTGAGGAAATCCATAGGGTCGACCTCCTTCTCATCATCCATTCTCTGTTCTACAGGACAAATTACATCAGCCAGTACTATTGCACCCCCTTCATCATGTTGTCCGCCGCTCTCACCTGGCACTACATGAGCTGGTAATTGCGTAGGCGGGGTGGTGGTCTCCGCACATGCTTGTTGATGTGTGGGTATTGGTGTGCTCTTGGCCAGCTCCAGACGAATAAGATTCTTCGGCCATAGCAGCACCCAACCCTTGCAGCTTCCAATCCGCGACGAGGTCTCGTCGTCCGCTCCCACATGTTGTACTGGAGGAGGCAAATCCTCGTGCCCCGATTTCACACTAGACAAGCTAACCCTGAAGTGCCCAGCAGGGATCGGCTGGTTGTCAAACGTGGGTTGCAAGGGGTCCATTATCATCCCCTTTCCCACGTCCACCTTCTGGCCTTTGATCAAGTAGAGTATGGTGCACAGGGTTTCTTTCGCCTGCAAACACATATGTCTGTGGCGTAAAACATCCGAAAGGCAACAAAAATGGAATATTATATATATATATATATATATATATATATATATGGTGGTGTGACATGTAATTACCGTGATGGCGTCGAGCTCAGCCAAAGACGAAGGCCCACCGAGCGCGCCAGAGACTGAGGACGGGCTGCTATGAGCGGGAGCGGCTGCGAGAGGAGGCCCGGTTGCGTGGGCAAGTGATGGTGCGATGATGTTGTTGTTCATGGAGTTGCTCCCGACGAAATTGGGCAACAGGAAATCATGTATCGTCTTGTCTGGATTTTCCTTCGTCAAGTTGATGATAACTGGAACCAAGTTAGTAGTGAGATCATTTCTGCAGGCAGTTACAGCTACATTGATTGCCTGCTGTAACAACTCATATTTGTCCTCGGCTGCTTTTTTTGCGTCCTCAGCTGCTTTTTTCTCGACCGCAAGCTTCACCTTCGCGTCGATGTCCGCCTGACTAAACTTCTTTTTCTGCTTCTTGGCCTTCGGGCCCTTGTTGTAAAACACCTTCCACGTGGCGCCGTCTCCAGCGCCGTGCACACGACCATTGCGGCCGCTGGCCCAAAGGGAGTCCCTTAAGTTCGTTCAAGGCCCGGTTGAGAGGGGTATCCCACTTGGGCCTCATCGGAGAAGTAGGGCTTTCGGCTGCAAGCTGGTGTTGCTTCTCCAGTAGTCTAACCAATTTCCTCATGATCTGGTCCATGTAGAAAACCTTTTTCTCCTTGTCCCACTTGTAGCGGGCCCTGATGAAGTCACGCTCCAAGGGGTTGGTGAACTTCGCGAAGGGGTCTGGGAGACCCGCGGCTTCATGTTCCGCGTCCTCCTTATCCCATATGGGCCTTTTACCGAGGTAGCCACGGCTTCCGAGGCGATGCTTCCCCGTGTTCCTTTGTTGAAGGCTCTTGAATTTCGCAGCCTTAGCCTTGGCGTCCTCGGTAGCGCAAGTGTCCTTGAACTTTTCAAACTCCTCTTCCGTAAGTGTCTGATTTTCCTCCAGAATCTTGGACAGGGGTTCCTCAGCCTCAATAGCTCGTTTCATCCTCCCTTTCCAGGAGGCCAAATCATTGCTGGACATGCCTAATCTTTTTCATCTCCGGATCATCCCACGGTTGTTCTATGTTATCATCCCGGTCGGGGAACTTGAATCTCTTGTGCAACTTCGTTAGGAGCAACTGCGTCAAATGTTCTTTACTCCTTAAGTCATCGTCGTTGATGCTTGCGCATTCCCATAGGATGCATCCTACTTGGTTTCCATAGCACTTGCGAGGTTCTTCCAGCTCTAATGGCTCAAACTTGCCAGGTGCCATCTTTGTGATCACAAGTCGTCCAATCCCTAGTTTGTTAGGTTTTCGTATCCTCTGCTTCTTATGCTTCCTCTTTTCGGTAGCGGCTTCGGCGCCGGTACCTTCCCCACCGGTCTTGACGCCGCCATCGGTGTCAGCGCCATCGGTGTCGATGTCTGCGTCAGTACCATCATCGAGGCGGACCTGCAAACCTTGCTTAGCAGTCAAAAAGTCGAGGTAGTCTTGTTCACCCTGATAATCCATCTCGTATGCATCTTGGTCAGAAGGCCCATTTTCTTCGTTGTTTGACATGTTTCCTATGATTAAGTGTCCTCATTTATTTCTAAAAGTATGAATAAATGAGAAATGACATAAAAAAGAAATATATGTGCCAGCACTCGATATGCCAACTATGTAGCACAAATCATGCCTTTATTCATGGGAAATTTCAGCATGACCTTTTCTAAAAATGGACATATCAAGCGCCTGAAATTCACTGGAACGGAAATGAATCAACATTCCGGCGTAACATAGGCCACTCGGATCATTTACCAGAACATGACATGTCCAAAACATGACATATCCACATATCACATGTCCAGTTCAAATTTGCATATAAATTCAGCTAATTTTGAAACCTATCTAAATTCATAACTAAATAGATAACCTAATTAACATAACTAAAACCTAAGTAAATTAACCAAAGAACCCTAGCTAGCAGAGAGAGGGGGGGTGGTTTACAGAGGGTGCAGGGGCGAGGAGGCAGGCCCGACGACGGCCGAGGTTGGGAAGGGAGGAAGCAGAGGAGGGAGGCGAGGGCCGATGGGTCGGGGGCGAGCGCGCTGGGGTCGGGGGCGAGCGCCGGGGGGCAATAATTTTGACTCCGGTAAGGCACTTGAAGAATTGATGGATCTCAGCCTGACTTAAGGTGAAGCAAGAAGGGGGACAATAATCCTCTTTCTTTATTTTCTTGCCCTTCTTCTCCCGTGGCTTTGTCTCCGTCTCTGTCTCGTTTGACATTTTACGAGGCGGCATGTGCAGATATTCCCTAATTTTCAAATCTTGCAAGTCTTTTCTTGCCTTCGGCCCATCCTTGGTCTTATCCGGCATGTTCATCAGTGTTGCAAGCAAGCTCTCAAGGACATTCTTACAGATATGCATTTGATCAAGGCAATGAGGTGTATCGAGTTTGTGCCAGTACTCCAAGTCCCATAACACAGACCTCGTCTTCCATACCTTCAGCAGCGGCTCCGGCACCTTTCTCATCGTCTTTCCCGACGCGGGGCACTCCTTCCAGTTTTTCAACAGCTCATCGATTTCGGCACCGCTCTGCTTACGTGGAGGTCATCGATGCTCAGAGTGACCATTGAATAGATCTCCACGGTTTCTCCACGGGTCGTCCTGTTCAAGCCATCTTCGATGCCCCATGTACACGATTTTCCCAGACTCGCCGTCTTTCCTTGACATTAGCTGCTGAGACGTTGTATCATCCATGCAACGTGTGCATCCGCAATATCCATGGCACACCTGGCCTGCCACATATCCGTAACCGAGATAGTCCTGCAGTGTCGTGATCAGCGTGGCTCTCATGTTGAAATACAAGCCTTTGCTGGCGTCCCATGTATTGGCCGGTGTTTTCCATAACGTGTCTAACTCCTCTTGAAGTAGCCCCAGATACAAATTAATATTATTTCCTAGTTGTTTCGGCCCTTGAATAAGCATGCTCATGTGAATGTACTTCGATTTCATGCACAACCAGGGGGGAGGTTGTACATCCATACAAACACGGGCCATGTGCTATGGTTGGTGCTCTGATTGCCAAACGGATTCATGCCATCGGTACACGCGCCGAGCATGATGTTCCTTGCATCACATCCAAAATACCGATAGAAGCTGTTGAACGCTCTCCACTGGCTTCCATCCTTGACGTGTCTCAGATTCGGATCATCTCCATCGTCGGGCTTCTTCCTCTCCGCGTGCCAGCGCATTAGCTTTGCTTCCTTCGGATCTACAAAATACCTCTGGAGACGGGGAGTGATCGGTAAGTACCATACCACTTTCTGGGGACATTTCTTCCCAGCCTTCTTGTATCGAGAAGCATTGCACACCGGACAGCTTGTTTTTTCCGCGTGCTCCTTCCGATAAATTATGCAATCATTGATGCATGCATGGTATCTAACGTGTGGCAGATCAAGAGGGCACACGATCTTCTTGGCCTCATCAACACTACTAGGACATAGATTACCCGCGGGAAGAACATCCTTTAGGTACTTGAGATTCTCATCGAGGCTAGTGTCGGTCCATTTGTTTTTAGCCTTCGTCTTCAGGAGTTGGAGCATGAAACTCAAGCGGGTCACCTCAGGATTGCAACCATCATACAATGGAGTGTTCGAGTCTACCGCCAGTTGCTCCAGCTTAGCCTCCTCTCTAGAAGCAGCTCTCTCAGTACTTGTCTCCTTGCGAAGCAATGCTTGAACATGAGGGTCCTGCACTATTTAACTTAGTACCGACGAACTCTGCTGCGCGGAGTCCATGTCGTTCTCTTCGCCGCCATGTCCGGCCCCTTCTCCGCCGCCATATCCGGCCCTTCTCCGCCGCCATGTCCGGCCTCTTCCCCACCGCCATTATCGATCATCTCTTCGTCTTGCCCCGTGTCATCATTGCCTGCCATGTCGGCATCCGCAACATCGTCATCCTCATCTTCAATTATCCACCGAGTATAGCCATCCATGAAACCAGTCATGAGCAGGTGCGCTTCGACACGACCATCGTCATGGGGGTCAAGCCAAACTATTCCTTTGCATTTACGACACGGACATAAAACCTCTGTTCGGTTATTTTCCTTCATGTCCTGCACCGCCGCCCGCAACCACCTGTCCACCATCGTTCCACTGACCATCGTCAACTCTGCACGGTAATAATAAACAAATTGAATATAAAAATGTGTGCATTCATCAAAGTCATACAAAAATTCGGCATGACCTTACTTAAAAATAGGACATATATAGATCTAGAGTTTGCCTGGAATTCGCCGAAACGGAAATAAATCGACATTTCGGCAAAACATAGGCAACTCCAAAGCACAATTTTGCGTCAACTCATGCCACACACACAATTTCCATAAACATATCACACACACATAAACATATTTCCATTTTGCAAAAGCATGAAATTTTAATCACCTCTATCTCGAGATCTAGCACACGGTGGAGATGATGATGTAGGGAGGTCAAAAGTGCACAAAGCTCTTCTTGACAAAGAAAGATCTAGTTAGGGGGCCAATAGGTCACTTAACTAAATGCTACATCTACCTAGCTAGCTAATTTAGGAGGAGACAACTTCAACTAGTGGAGGGGGAAGGAAAAAGAGAAAGGAGATGCATTAATGGAGGTGGTGGTGTAGTTATAGCTAGGAGTAATGAAGAGAGAGAAAGGTAGGTAGAAGAGGGAGAGTAATGGGGGAGAAGTATTGAGGAAGAAGAAGAGTGAGAGAGGGAGGATGTGGGAGGTAGGGGAAAGGGAGGAGAGGAGATGGGGAGGGGGAGGTGGAAAAAGGTGGTGGGTGCTGCATCTTAGCAGTAGCGCGGGAGCAAAACTGCGCTGCTGCTAAGAGCGTAGCAGCACGGCGCTTTCCTATCATGCGCTACTGCTAAATGGGCCAACCGTGTGCACAATTTCAAAATTAGCAGCAGCGACGTGACAAAAAAGCGCGCTACTACTATGGGATTAGCAGCAGCGGGCTTCCTGATGCCGCGCTACTGGTAAACTTAGGTCGTTGTGTACTGTCGGTGGATTTTTGTAGCAGCACGGTTTAAACATCACACGCTACTGCTAAATTTGCACCAGTAGCGCGCTTTCCGTAACCGCACTGCTCCTAATTAGCAGCAGCGCCTCTTTTTATGCTGCGCTGCTGCTAAGATTCTGTGTATAAGGTTTTCCCTAGTAGTGTTGGCTCGGGCGCGTCCGGCGTGAAGCCATAGGCGGTGTTGCGCTCTAGCTGAGCGGAGTCGAGGCGACGCTGCGTGGCGGCGAGCGTCTCGGTGAGGTCCAGCAGGCGCTAGCGGTCCTCATCGAGACGAGTCCGGGCCTCGGCGATGTTCGAGGCGTCGATGTCGGTGCCAATGGGGACGCGAAGGCTCTGCATCATGGTGCGCAGCGGGTTGGGCGCACCAGCCCGCTCTGCTGCGACCCTTGTTTCAGCGGCCTTCCTCGCCGCACTGGACGAGGAAGAGGCATCGGTGTCGGTGACGAAGACCTCCACGCAGAGGTTCGTTGCCCCGGTGGGAGCGCAACTGCCAAGAGAAAGGGGGAGTCGGAAAAGTCAAGTACCTCGTTGGGGTACTCGTCGGCCGCAGGCGCATCGGAGATGCGCAGCGCGGTGAAGGAGGCGGCGAGTGCGTCGATGACGTCGTCCGCCAGCGTGACGGACTCGTCGGAGTCAGAGAGAAGCCCCGTCTGAAACATGCTCCCGGCCAGGACCTCGAGCCTCCCCACGGTGGGCGCACGACAGATGCCAAGGGATGGCTAAAGATAGGAGGAGGCTCGAGGGCACTGGTGGGCTCCAGAGGCGAGGTCGGCATGAGCGAGCGTGGGACGCAAGACATACCTAGGTCCGGGGCTCTCCGGAGAGATAACACCCCTAGTCCTGCCGAGTGTAGTTGATGGGTATCAGTACAGAGTTGCTCCTAGAGATGTATGGAGGAAGAAGGAAGGCAAGCCAAGGCTTAGGCTGCTCCCTCTCCTTGGGTGTTCCTTTCTATGTGTGTGTGAGTGAGTGAGTGAGTGATCGATCGCCCGTATGCATGAGGGCTCCTGGGGGGTTTTATAGGTCAACCCCCCAGGGGTACAATGGTAATGTTACAAGGCCGTGGGGTCGGTTTGTCATCGTCTGGGAAACCGGTGCTGGGACCCGCCGGGTGTCAGGCCTCGCCGGGTTCTCCGGGCGCAGGACTCGTCGGGTGTAGGCGCACTGTTGGCCGTCTTGTCGGTCGTCGGGGAGTAGCCGGGTTGAGTCCGCTACAGTGGCGTTCCGTCAAATCGCCGCTTGCTGGCATCGGCAGTGACGACGGGCGCACTGTAGCCATGCCAACCCTGGTCAACGGGTAGGTGGGGCACTGTTACCATGCCCGGTTGACCAGAGGTATGGGCAGGGCACTGTTGCCTTGCTCATCTCTAAACGAAGACTCGTCCCATCGTACGACCTAGATGGGACGGGAGCTGACCCATGGCCGGGTTGGAGAACATGCCAAGGGGAAGCTGGCTTGTTGGGGAAGTCTTGGTGCGCCGGGTTCAGCTGCCTTGCATCGGCCGTTGGGGCCGGGTTGAGGAATTTGGCCGGGTCGAGCGACCCGGCCAAGTGTAAGCCAGCTTGAGGGGCGTTGCTGGCCCCATTGTTTTTGAAAAGGATCCGTGTTCCATTGCCTGCCTGGGTTTCATCCCCCCAACACAACCACACCACAATCAAACAATCAATCAAAACTATTTATTTAATATAACATTCCAAAATTTAGAATTTTGGGATGTTACAAACCTACCACCCTTAAAATTAATCTTGTCTCGAGATTCGGAGAGGCTAGCAAGAAATAGGTTAGGTTTGGGGGCCTCCTCAAAAATCCATCGGTTGGCACGAAGGTCTCAGGTGCTACCACCCTTAGAAACATCGTTACGGTTCCATCAGAACTCATATACTCCATCCTTGTTGTTGGCAGCGTCGATCTTCTCAGATCTTCAAGATAATTCCTACTTTGGCTCTTCCGGTAGTGGCATAACCCTTTCCTAAATTCTTGTGTCATTTCATCTTGGTACGGTTCCTCCATGACTGGGTCTTCTTAGCTGACGAGTTTGGCGCCAATACTAAACAACTATCGATATCTCATGGTGGTCATCAATTTGTGGTTTCTCCTGCAGGAAATGGGTTTAGGTTGAACCTCACTGTATATCCTACGATTGGCAACAACTGCCTTGTACAAGGGGAAAATTGTCATACCATTCTAAGGTTCACTTAGGCTTAATATCACCGTCTCTCTACTATAGGTAAGTCACTCAGATTTACCATCCCATATAGCAGAGGCGAATAATAAGAGTAAGACGGTATGGTGATCAATCCATTCTGCACCCAAATCATTACCTTGTTTATGGTTTAACGAATCTCGCATTCTAACACTCGATCATCCTCACAAGCATTGTAGAATTTCTCTGGTCAACGAACCAAGTTCGAATAAATCCATGGATTCTGCAAGCCAAACAAACATCTATCATTTCTTCACAACTCTCGGGTTTTGCGTAACTCCTATAAGATCGTCTGTTGTTAAATTCATAACTTCTTCCAGGGTTTTTCCTTCAGGAAGAGTGTGCTTGCTTCTTGTCGGGTCCTAGAGCCTGTGAGTTATGGCCCATCTCATCACTTGTAAACCTTGAACCCATCATCGGGTTGCAACTGATCATTATTCCAACATCCAGCTTCCTAGCATTCTTAAATCCATCAAATTGTACTGTCTCTCTTCCTTCTATTGGCACCAACCTAAGACGTGATTACTCAGACTCATCATGGAGTTACAATTGCTCCATATTACCAACATTATACCTTCTTTATATCCGATAGTACTTCATCCCTTCATATTCTTGGGGTATCCCACATATCGAGATAAAACTCGTACTTATTTTGTCCGAAGTCCACTCCGTGGAATATCCTTATCTTTTTCAGGGGTCAAGTGTCCTCACAGGGTACTACTACCCTTGAAATGCACAAATTCATCCATAGACCATATTTCTCATATCCTCGAAAATGGTCAAAACCTTTCTTCATAGAGTAACTACTCATAAAATCCAAATCAGTACCAAGGATGCCAACTTTATTGGTTCTCAAATTATTACAATCTCCTGCATTTCCATTACATGCCTCAATGCAACACCTCGATACAAAAGAATTGCTCCCACTACTACTACTATATTTCTCACAGACTCGACTATTTAACACAAATATCCTCATTAGGACAATCTCTAGCAAAGTGCACTGCTTCATTACAACGAAAACATATCACTTCTGACAAGTCTCGAGGTTTCCTTGTGATTACATAGCCTCCTTGGGTCCTCGGCTTCCTTTTTGGGCAACCGCTGAAGTAGTGCCCTAAACCTTTGCACCTAAAACATGTGATATGACTCAGGTCCTTCTTTGTAGAAATTGGGTTGTTTCTTGAATCCAATCTATTTCTTCCTAGACTTTTCCGTGCCAATCAGGGCTTTTATTTCCTGTGGGTCATACTCCACTTCCATTGTCGGGAATGCTACTAGATCCCCCTTCAGATAATTCTGGGAAATGTGTCCTTCTTCTCCACATGAATAGCAAGACTTGGTGCGTTTAATTGGGTCTTCTTCGGGTGTGTCCTCCACCTCTTCCTTCATCACAGGTTCTTCTAAACTTTCCACGAGGGCTCCTTTCATTGCTTCTTTCTTCTGCTGGATGGTTCTTTGTATCATGGGGTAAATGTGACACTAAGCAGGGTAGTTGTCGGTGTCAAAACCGATGGATCTCGGGTAGGGGGTCCCGAACTGTGCGTCTAGGCGGATGGTAACAGGAGACAAGGGACACAATGTTTTACCCAGGTTCGGGCCCTCTCGATGGAGGTAAAACCCTACGTCCTGCTTGATTAATATTGATGATATGGGTAGTACAAGAGTAGATTTACCACGAGATCAAGGAGGCTAAACCCTAGAAGCTAGCCTATGGTATGATTGTTCTTCGTCCTATGGACTAAAACCCTCTGGTTTATATAGGCACCGGAGAGGGCTAGGGTTACACAGAGTCGGTTACAATGGGAGGAGGTCTACATATCCGTATTGCCAAGCTTGCCTTCCACGCCAAGGAAAGTCCCTTCCGGACACGAGACGAAGTCTTCAATCTTGTATCTTCATAGTCCTGGAGTCCGGCTGAAGGTATAGTCTGGCTATCCGGACACCCCCTAATCCAGGACTCCCTCAGTAGCCCCCGAACCAGGCTTCAATGACGACGAGTCCGGCGCGCAGATTGTCTTCGGCATTGCAAGGCGGGTTCTCTTCCAGATTTCGTGTACCTGTTGAATAATGTCATGTTTCTTGTGAATGTAGCGCTCCTTGGCTTCTATGCCCAATAATGGCCGCCTTCCATGTGTCAAACGAATACGAAAAGTCTGGGTGTTTTTACATTCACACCCCTAGCCGCGTAAATGAGCTGCCTATTTAAAGGGTTGGGGATTTAGATCCAAACCACACCTTCTCCCGTCCGCGCGGATTCATCAGAGCGCATCCAACAAAGGTCCATTCCACCATGGCCAGCCGTCGCAACTCCTCCCCTCGCCCTTCCAGTCCTAAGCCTAGAGACTGGGAGAGATGCTCCATACCGCATAGCGAGCTAGTGTCGCTCCAGACCAAGGGATTCCTCCCCCCGGCCTATATGGTCCCGGTTCGAGCCGGACTTGCCACCTATAATGGCGGAGAGCAAGCGGAGAGCGCCCCCAATCCCTCCAAAGGAGAGCGGGTATGCCTTGTCCCATATCTAATAAGAGGACTTGGATTTCCAATTCATCTGTTTCTCCGGGGGCTTCTGGAGTTCTATGGCCTCCAGCTGCACAACCTCACGCCTGCCTCCATATTGCATATCGCGGGCTTCGTAGCCCTTTGCGAGTTGTTCTTGGGTATTGAGGCTCACTTCATGCTGCGGAAGAGGCTATTCTTCCTGGTGCCCCGCTCTCAGGAGGGGTCAATATATCAAGTGGGCGGAGCCGAAGTGTGGCGCATCGCCGGGACCGGATATTTATCTGGAACCCCAGGCATCCGAGGACTGGCCTTCGGAATGGTTTTATATAGAGGATGTCCCACTGCCGGATCCTGTTCGGATCGGCCTCCCTGAGTTCAACAATGCTCCCCTGAAGAAGCGCCTAAGATGGCGTCCACGGATCTCTCAGAAAGAAAGTGACAAGGACGTCCTTTACCTGATGGGCCGGATAAGATTGCTAGCTCATTCCGGACTAACCATGATCAAAGTCATGGCCGTATGCATCATGCGGGGGGTGCAACCGCTTCAGTATAGAGGCCACCCCATGTGGGACTTTAACGGGGAGGATGACGCCACCCGTCACGGCCGCAAGGGGCCGGACTCGGTTGCCGCTCTAATAAAGATCTTGTCCGCTTTGTACAAGGGAGAAGAGTAGGAATTTCTCCGCACAAACCCTCAGGGTGGATTTACTATGTATAATCCTCTGAGTTGGGTAAGTGGACAATTTTACTTGCCCATCCGTTTTATATTCCCATCATTAGTTATATAGTCTGATGATTTCAACGCAGGAACTGCGCTAGGAAGTAAAGGAAATAAACAGCCCTCCCCCGCAGCCCGAGGATCCAGATCGGTCCCTCGATCCGGCCTCCGAAGAGGATCCGGACCTGTTCGTGGAGCTGATTGACGGGGTGTTTTATCAGCTGAGCAGGGACAATGCCCTGGTGGCCATTACGGCCGATTACCCAGGGCTACTCCCGGCCTCCCAGGTAACTAAGACCGGAGTCCCAGCACCTTGAAAAGGAATCCATCCTTGCATGTTTTTAGTTTCCTGACAACAACCGTATTTTGCAGGGGAGATTCTCGAGGCGGGAGGCCGAGCCTGCGGCGACTAGCCAACAAGGGGCAGCAGGGCCCCGTGGGATGAAAAGAAGTGAAGTCCAGACAGAGGCGCCGGCGCGAAGCTATAGCATGCCCTCTTATTCCCAGGTGTTATTCCTTCAAGGCATATTAACACTTGTGCTCTGTTCAGGAAAAAGAGACCTCGCCAGACTATATCCAGAGAGATTTCCAATCGCGCCTACACCAGCCAGGCTCCAAAGCCCAGACCGGAGGCGGAGGCGAACACGTGGCGTGCACTGGACGCTCCTCGGACAGAGGACGTGGACAGGCTGTCTGCCACCCATTCCGAGGTGGAGAGTGCCATGAACCACAGGCGTTGCCGGACAGTTCTTCGCGACGTCTGTTTCTCCCAAGAGGCGTTGGATGCCTTCAATTCGGGAGATGCATATCTCCGTGCCGCTCAAAATGGTCTAGCCAGAGCCACGGAGCAATATGTAAAAGACATACGAGTGAGAAAATTTTAATGGTTATATATACCAGTAGCCCCCAAGACTTGAAGCAGTGAGAATAACTGATTTAAGGATCATGTAATATGCAGGTTCTTTCAAAGAAGAATACCCAATTATCCCAGGAGTTAAAAGAGTGCCAAGCCCAACTTGAGGCCGCACTGGCCGCGACAGGGGGGGCCCGAGGAGACCCCCTCTGGTACTATATGCTTCAAAAAGATAAGTGTGAAGTGCGGCATATGTGCAAATCTGACAAATGAAATTGCAGATGGCGCCGGACTAGATCCGAAAAAGCAACAACTCCTACGCCAGCTAAAGGCTGGCGAGAGCGTGCTGACAAAGGTGAGGCGGGAGAAGAATGATCTTCAGGACGCCAACACCAAGCTGGGTGTTGAACTGAAAGATGCTCGTGCCCAGCTGTCGGACTCTGTTAAGGAGAATCAGCGGCTTCGACGCGGCATATTTAGTAAGTGCTTAAACGAACTTTGAAAAAGGAGTTCAGCAAGGAAGTCGACTAACAGAGTAATGTCTGTAGGTATGCTAACAGGTCGTCCTGCAGAGGAGATGCCCGGTTCTACGGGTGACCTTCTTCCCGAGCTCTCGCAACTACACGAGTGAGTTCGGCGGATGATGCAAGGCATTGCCCAGGCCTTGTGGCCCTCCGTCTCCATGCCTGAAGGCCTTGGAGAGCTTGCAGAGAAGCTTAAGGGAGTGCGGCGGCGCTTCCGATTTTGGAAGATATCGGCTTGCCGTCAAGGTGCTAGAGAGGCCTGGGCCATGGTAAAGACGTGATACGCAAAGGCTGACCCGAACCACATGGCCGAGGTCGGACCTATGGGGCCCGATGGGAAGGAGATCCCTGTAAGCTTAGTATACGGCCAAGTAGAATTGGCCGCAAAGTATTCCCAGCAGGACTGTAAATTAGATAGCCTGTTAGACGGTATTGAAGAGGAATATAATCAGTCAGAATGACTATGTAATTTTAATTGACATGTGTAATGTCTTCTAGCCGGATTGTAGATCGTTTGTCATGGCCGACCTTTTCGCTTCAACCTCAGGACCTGACGGTCCGGAGTGTCTCCGAATACCCATACGGTTATGTAAGAACGGGGGTATACATGGAGACCAGGCGTAGGGGTCATTAGTGCTTGAACAGACAAGTGCCCAACTAGTTATGTTATATTACATGGTTAGTAAGAAACATCTTCCAGGGAGAATAGTTCCGTTAGGGGTTCGTTTCCCTGGGAAGCATGCCCTAAAGTGCATGTCCATGCTGCGAAAAGGGACGCAGAAAAAATCATCTAGGGGCGCATAAATAATTAAGTGAAAAGATCATCTTTAGTTCATCGACCGAATATTCCCTTAAGAACGCTAGCTTTTGGCTTCACCTAGTCCGAGGTACACATCCGGCTGACCCGGCAGTAACAATCGCAGAGGTGCTCCCTTTACCATCTAGCCAAACAATCGGGAACGTAGGGGTAAGCACAGGAGCCAGGCAACCCAGCTTGGCCAAAACTGAAGTCATATCGATGCATATAATGGTGAATAAAGGTACATGCGGAAGTGTGACACATGTGTTGGGCATGAAGCCCATATGAATAAGCTTCTGTTGAAAGAAGCCCCCAGGTTTAATGAGCGCGGGTAGCGCGTCACTTATTGAGCCTTTAACGGCTATAATAGAAAGTAAGGGGAGAAGGAGAAAAATGTAAGATAGAAAGTATAAAAAATGGACAGAGGAAGGAGACGAACACAGAGTCCGACGGTAGGCATAGAATCTTCGGAGACGGGCTGCGTTCCATGGGTTCGGCTCGAGTCGGTTATCCGATGCGTCTCGCAGGCGGTACGCTCCACCAGTCAGGACTTTTTCAATGATGAAGGGACCTTCCCACTTGGGCTTGAGTTTGTCCTTTTTCTTGTCCGGTAGGCATAGAACTAATTCGCCAACGTTGTAATTTTTGGCCCGTACTTCTCTGCTTTGATATCTTCGAGCCTGCTGTTGATACAATGCGGAGCGGGCTTTTGCCATGTCGCGCTCCTCCTCCAAGGCGTCCAAACTATCCTGCCGATCGAGCTCGGCTTCTCTTTCTTCGTACATGCGCACTCGAGGTGAGTCATGAATTATGTCGCAGGGCAAAACAGCCTCTGCGCCGTACACCATGAAGAATGGTGTGTATCCGGTGGTGCGATTCGGCGTGGTCCGCAGCCCCCAGAGTACAGAGTCGAGCTCCTCTACCCAGTGCGTGTTAGATTCCTTAAGGGACCACACTAATCTGGGTTTGATGCCGCTCATGATAAGACCATTTGCATGTTCGACCTGTCCGTTAGTTTGTGGGTGATAGACGGAAGCATAATCGAGCTTGATGCCCATGTTTTTGCACCAGAGTTTTACCTCATCGGCCGTAAAGTTCGTGCCGTTATCAGTGATGATGCTGTGGGGGACGCCATAACGGTGTACGACCCCAAATATGAAGTCTATCACCGGTCCGGATTCGGCCGTCTTAACAGGCTTGGCTTCTATCCATTTGGTGAACTTATCCACCATGACCAGTAAGTATTTTTTTCTTGTGGGTTCCACCTTTAAGGGGTCCCACCATGTCAAGCCCCCAGACCACAAAGGGCCAAGTTATGGGGATAGTTTGGAGGGCGATGGGTGGCATATGGCTTTGGTTTTCAAAAAGCTGGCAACCGACTCATCGTTGGACTAAGTCCTGAGCGTCTGCCCGGGCCGTCGGCCAATAAAAGCCTGTACGGAAAGCCTTGCTTACAAGTGACCGAGCTGCAGCGTGATGACCACCGAGTCCGGCATGAATTTCAGCCAGCAAGTTCCGCCCTTCTTCTTTGGAGATGCACCTTTGAAGGACTCCGGTAGTGCTTTTCTTATAAAGCTCTCCCTCATGGACTTTATAGGCTTTAGATCTCCGCACTATGCGGCGTGCCTTGTTTTGGTCCTCTGGGAGTTCCTGCCTAGTAAGGTAGGCTAGGAATGGTTCTGTCCATGGGGCGATGACGGCCGTTATTACGTGGGCTGAAGGTGTGACTTCGTTGGCAGAGCCTCCGATTGTGTCAGATTGTTCGGCATCGGGCAGTGCGGTTGAGTCCGGCATGTTATTGCCGAATTCCCCTTCCCATACTACGGATGGCTTGAACAGCCTTTCCAAGAAGATGTTGGGGGGGCTGAGTCGCGTTTTGCGTCGATGCGTGCCAGGACATCTGCCGCCTGGTTGTTCTCCCGGGCTATATGATGAAATTCGAGCCCTTCGAACCGAGCTGACATTTTTAGGATGGCGTTGCGATAAGCTGCCATTTTTGGATCCTTGGCATCGAAGTCTCCATTTATTTGGGATATTGCGAGGTTCGAATCCCCTCGCACCTCTAGGCGTTGAATGCCCATGGATAGTGCCATCCGGAGACCATGTAAAAGGGCCTCATATTCGGCTGCATTGTTGGAGTCTGTGTACATAATCTGGAGTACGTATTGAACTGTGTCTCCCGTGGGGGACGTCAAAATGACGCCATCCCCTAGACCGGCCAACATTTTAGAGCCGTCGAAATGCATGATCCAGTTTGAATATGTGCCGTACTCTTTAGGGTGTTCGGCCTCCGTCCATTCTGCGACGAAGTCGGCCAAAACTTGCGACTTAATAGCTCGTCGTGGCTTATAAGTTATGTCAAATGGGTGGAGCTCGATGGCCCATTTTGCAATCCGGCCCGTTGCGTCACGGTTGTTTATAATATCGTTGAGTGGTACTTCGGAGGCTACTGTTATCGAACACTCTTGAAAGTAGTGTCGCAGCTTCCGGGATGCCATGAATACCATGTATGCAATCTTTTGATAATGCGGGTACCGTGATTTGCATGGAGTGAGGACAGTGGACACATAGTAAACCGGCTTTTGAAGGGGGAATTTGTGTCCGTCCGTTTCTCGTTCGACAACGAGCACTGCGCTTACAACCTGATGGGTTGCTGCAATGTACAATAGCATTGGTTCGCCAATATTTGGCGCGGCCATGACTGGGTTTGTTGCCAATATGGCCTTTATTTCATCGAGTCCGGCCGTGGAGGCATCCGTCCACTCGAAGTGTTCGGTGCGCTAAAGGAGGCGGTAGAGAGGTAGTGCCTTTTCTCCCGGCTGAAGGAGATAATCCTCGATCCATACCGCGGGATCTGTTGTGCCATCGTATGATTCGATGTTCACGGGTTTGAAACCCTCAGGGATTTGATGATCCATTACTTCATCTGTGAAGCATAGGGGGTGTGCGGCGCCTCTGTATTGGGCTATATCACGACGCAGCTCAAACGAGCTTTGTCTAGTGTGTTCGGCCCGGCCGGATTTATTATATCCGGAGTGACGATCACCGTCATGTGTCGTGGGGCACCTGCGCGATCCATAGATCGATCTTGTTTGCTTTGCCTTGTCCTCCAATATGTCTCGCAGGTCTGGCACATTTTCCCGTGCCTTAAAATGTTTTGAGCGGCGCCGGGGTGCGGCTTGAGTGGAGGGCCGAGAGGCCTCTCTGTTGCGGCCGCGAGGTGGCCGATCGTCCGTATCATGCGCTGGTGATGTAGGTTTAGGTGCTTCCTCCTCTAATCGTGGTAGCAGCCTGCGCTTTGGGTAGCTCTTGGAGGGGCGTTCGAGTTCATATTGTTCGGCCGCAAGGACTTCAGTCCATCTGTCGTCTAGCAAATCTTGATCAGCTCTAAGCTATTGCTGTTTTTTCTTGAGGCTGCTTGTCGTGGCCATAAGCCTGCATTTGAAACGCTCTTTATTCGACGGGATCCTCTGGCACGACGAATTCGTCGTTGTCGAGGCTTGCCTCGTCTTTGGAGGGAGGCATATAATTATCATCCTCGACCTCTCTGTCTGCCGCTCTCTCATGAGGGCTGGCTTCTCCATCCTCCTGTGATGAATCTTGCTGGAGGGGGTGTTCTTCGGCGCTATCCGGAGTATTATTATCTCCTGTGCCAGAATCACCGTTTTTGCTTTGGCGGGATTTAGAGCGGCGCCGCTGATGCCAGCGCTTAGTCTGTTTCTTGGAGGGGTCATCCCCCGCTCTTCCATCGCCATCTCCTTCTTTTGGGGTATCCACCATGTATATGTCATACGACGAGGTGGCTTTCCGGTGCCCTATAGGTGCTGGTTCTTGATCGTCTCCTGCATCGGCGTCCATACCGTCGATGTCTTCGGAGTCGAAGTCGAGCATGTCGGTCAAATCATTGACAGTGGCTACAAAGTGGGTGGTGGGTGGGCTTTGAATTTCTTCGTCGTCCGTATCCCAACCTTTCTGACCGCAGTCCGGCCAGGGCTCTCCTGATAAAGAGAGAGACTTTAATGACTTCAGAATATCGCCAACGGGCGATTGCTGAAAGATGTCCGCGGCGGTAAACTCCATGATCGGCGCCCAATCGGATTCGATCGGCAGGGGCGCGGAGGGCTCGGAGTCCAGAGAGGAGTCCGGCTCCATGGAGTCACGGGCCTTGCGGAGTGCGGGGCTGGTGTTCGGCTCGATCGCCATTGGGATTGCAGCCCCCGAGGCGGCGTCCAACCACTCATCCTCGATCGGCGTGGTAGGTTCCGAATCGAGGGTCGGAACCGATGCGTGTGCGGCCTCCAGGGCACTGTTCGGCGGCAGAGCTAGATCATGCCCATCGTGACAGTGCGGCACGCTCGGCCGTGGCTCGAATCCGTCGAAGATCAAGTCCCCACGGACATCAGCCGTGTAGTTTAAACTTCCAAATCTGACCTGATGGCCAGGGGCGTAGCTTTCGATCTGCTCTAGATGGCCAAGCGAATTGGCCCGCAGTACGAAGCCGCTGAAGATGAAGATCTGTCCGGGGAGAAAAGTATCACCCTGGACTGCATCGCTATTGATGATCGGAGGAGCCATCGGGCCTAAAAGCGACGACACATAGGAACTCTCAGTGAAAGCACCAACATCGGTGTCAAAACCGGCGGATCTCAGGTAGGGGTCCCGAACTGTGCGTCTAGGCGGATGGTAACAGGAGACAAGGGACACGATGTTTTACCCAGGTTTGGGCCCTCTTGATGGAGGTAAAACCCTACGTCCTTCTTGATTAATATTGATGATATGGGTAGTACAAGAGTAGATCTACCATGAGATCAAGGAGGCTAGACCCTAGAAGCTAGCCTATGGTATGATTGTTCTTCGTCCTATGGACTAAAACCCTCCGGTTTATATAGGCACCGGAGAGGGCTAGGGTTACACAGAGTCGGTTACAATGGGAGGAGGTCTACATATCCGTATTGCCAAGCTTGCCTTCCACGCCATGGAAAGTCCCTTTCGGACACGGGACGAAGTCTTCAATCTTGTATCTTAATAGTCCTGGAGTCCGGCTGAAGGTATAGTCCGGCTATCCGGACACCCCCTAATCCAGGACTCCCTCAGTAGTGGGTAGTCCCTTCACACAAGAAACAACTAATCTGCCTAGTTGGGCATTCTTCAGCTGGGTGACTTTCTTCACAATGAGGGCATTCATCCTTGTGTTCTTTATGGCTGTGTCCTATTTCTCCACAGAGCTTGCATGCACATGGTTTCTTCATATCATTTCCATAAGGCTTCAATTTCTGGGACACAAACCAAGATTTTAGGAGAGTCATTTTAATTCTTCCCAAGTGTTTACTCTTTGCCATCCATTGATGGTTTGATACATCCTCCACCAAGTAGCAGGACCTCTTTCAAAGAACTGAAGAGCATGTTGGGCCATATCCTTTCCGGCTATAGTGTTATTCTTCATGTGATCTTCCATGTTTTGAATCCGTCGGTCCATCTCCAATTGAGTCATCGGTCTAGAAAATATGAGTTCATCTCCACTCATCCTCTAATGGTTCCAAGGGTTTTGGGGTGGGATAAGAGAGATAGAGAGGGATACACACAATACAAACAATAGTTTTGAAAAGACAGATTTTATTTTGTGGCTGTCGGAAAAACATCAAACAAATGACAGCTCACAATCGTCGCATCTAACGTAGGTATACAACAGGGGTTTGGTCTTATAAAGGTCAATAAATCTTAAAAGCCATCAAACTCTTCAAGTCTTGTTCATGTCTCCGATGGGCTTCTTCCTATCGTGCTTAACCTTCTCAACTTCTTTTGCCAGATCATCTCTGTTGACACGAAGTCTCTCGTGACGTCCTTTAACATTTCTGGAGTTGCGTTCCAAACTTCTGGGTTTCAACATCCTTGGCACAAACCATGGTCCTACCATCCTTCAGTTCCTGACGAGTCTCCGGTATCTCGGGGTTTTGCTCCTCCAGCTTAGCTACTTTCAGCTTCTGGGTCCTGAGTTCTTCACGAAATACTTCCTTATCAAATACGGCTTCCTGCAGGTCCATCTTAAAATTCTTGATGTAATACTCCAGATCCTGGCAATACACCAGCTAAGGTTAAAGCTTCGTCTTTTGCTGATAGGTGCTCCATTAGCCTTCTGCAATCCAATCCTTCTGAAGAATTGTATGCTTAACTCAACATGGTGACGATAGCATAAGCGGGCGATAACATCATGGATAGTGGTGTTTCGCCCGTGTCATTTCCATGAGCTATCATTCCATAGTTGATATCTCCTGCCTTATGGTTTTCTTGACAAAACTTTGAGTTTTAACGCTCCATGTTCCGGTCTTTCTCCGACACACCTTGATCTCGGGTATTGACAACTTCAATAGTCTGACAAGTTCCATAAGGGTAGCCTTCCTAGGTGATACCAATCTGGAAATTCTACAGAGCCTTCAAATTCTCCTAGGCTTCGGAGTCTTGAACCATTGTAGTTTCCATTATTCAAATGCCCAGTAAAATCCTCTTTATTCCGAAGTGGTCTTAGTTGTCTGATATCTTGTACTTCTTGGAGTGGTCTCATCAGTCGAATCTTCGTGTGGTCACAAGGGGAAGGGGTATAGTCTAACTACTTGAGGTGAGAGAAAATACTTGGTAAAGTTTAGAAAATATGAGAGTTAAGGGATCTCTTTTGAAAATAAAATTTTAGAGAAAATCTTTCCTATGGGCTTGCGAGTTTTTAGGGGTCACGTCCTACAGTCAACATGTGCTCTGATACCATCTTGTAGCGACCCGACCCAAATGGATTAAGTCTCTGTGCTTAAGTGTCATCCTTGGATCGGTATGCTGACACACATAGTACTCGAGGATTTATAACAGAGTGCAAAGACATGTAAAAGTAACGTAAATACTATTACCTCAATCCATATAGCAGAATTAACAACAAAGTTGTGGAGTTCCTAACAACGCCAACGGCAAAGTTGAGTGTAGACATCGTAACCCTAACGGATTACTTACTCATTGTAAAATTCCTACAACATGAGACGTTGCAGCCATGTAGGTCAGTACATTGAATGTACTGGCAAATTCACACCATAGAGCAAAGATGAATAATAGCTATCACTACATGCATATTTGGCTGGTGGAGGCTCTAAGTTTAATTTTGCATAAAGCCAAATTTTTTTCCTACAACAAAGGAATACATTTTTCTTTACCACTAAGTTAAATTACCCATATTGAGAAGGTAACCCCAACTCAATCCCAAAAAATCACCAAATCATTAATAACCCAACAATTTCATTAAATAAAGTGACGAGATCAACCAACAATTCAAATACCAGATACTCAAAATGTACATAACCGGGGACACGGCTAATCATGATTAGTTTGTACACTCTGCAGAGGTTTACGCATTTTTCCCCACAAGACTCGATCTCCTCCGTTGAATTTCTCGCTGTCGCGGGGGAGGGCTGTCCCCCGCGGGCACCTATGGGGCCGGAGCCCCTTTCGTTGTCCGGAGGGGGGCGGAGGGAGCGCGGAGAGCAGATCGAAGCGGGCACACGGGCGATTTACCCAGGTTCGGGCCGCGATGGACGCGTAAAACCCTACTCCTGCTTGGTTGTATTGAACTGGGGAGCTCGGGAGCTTGGGGAGCTAGCTGCACCGAGCGTATGGCTGTCTGGGTGCCGATTCTCCGAACCCCGGAACCCCTTCTACGTCGCACACGGGCCTCCTTTTATAGCGCAAAGGGGTCACCGACAGGTGTCAACGTAGGAGAAAGGGGTAAAAGTGTAAAAGGGGTGGTAGCTGTAATAGTGCGGGAACGGTGGCGCTACAGTGCGGCACAGTGTTATCATACCTACTTCTGACGGTAGGGGACAAGGGCATTAAATGCCCGTCACGGTCGCCCGGACAGCACCGAGGCGGACCGTTAGGTGCGCCACCGTTCGCCACGATGGCGGCTGCATGCCACCGCATGCCCCAGGCTGCGCGGTGCCTCGCCACGTGCCCTCGGGGGAAGCCCCGGAGCGACGCGTGGCGGGCGAGCTGGAGCGCAGCCTCGAGGTGGCGATCTTGCCGCGGCAAGTGGCTTGCCGCGGGGGTCGTCTTCCTGTGCCTGATAGCGTGCCAGCTATCAGGCCTTGCCGGGGCGCTTGGCGCGCCACGGCGGGCTTCTCTTGTGATGCCTGGGTTCGGCCTTCCCGACGAGCTCCTCTTGTCGGGGGCTCGATCTTCTGTCTCGTTATACTTTGTTCTTGGATGGCCTTACATGGGCGCGGTCGTCCCGGCAAGCTCCTCTTGCCGGGGTCTTGTCTTCTCGGCCCGGCAAGCTCCTCTCGCCGGGGGCCTTGTCTTCTTGACCCGGCAAGCTCCTCTTGCCGGGGGCCTTGTCTTGAATGCTTGGTCTTCTCTTGGCGCTTCCGGGGCGGGCCTTGCCGCAGGGTGCTACAACTGCCCGTGCACAAGTCTGGGGTACTAAGGTACCCCTACTTTAGTACACCGACAGGAGCCCCCGGGCCTGGGCCACACATGGTGCCGAGCGTTGTTGGGCCAGGCCCTAACGGTGCACGGGCACGCATGGCCTTGGTCGCGCTGCTCCTTAACTCCGCATCTGCCGCGCCTTCCCCAGTCGGCGCGCGCTTACCGCGGCGTCGTGGGGGCGGGGCGTGCGAGGTGAGCGTGACGTGGGTGGCGTGCGCGGGGCTGAACCGCGCAGGCGCGCGTCACGTCGCGCACGATCTCTTGATTTGGAGAGGCGAAGCGTCCCCCCCCCTCCCACCTCTCCCTCTTATAGCGGAGGAAAGTAGGGGCGGTTCGCCTTTCCCTCGGTCACTACCCCTCTAAAACCTCTGCCACCTCCTCCTCTCAGGGGCAGCAGCGGTTTGTTCTTGGGGCGCCCGTCGTCGTCAGCTCCGGCGATCTCCCTCCCCTGCCTTCGCCATGGCCCCGAAGAGCGATAAGGCGAAGGGGAAGGCTGCGAAATCGGCCGAGGCGCTACAGCTTGAAGTGCTTCGGAAGGAGACGGCGACGTTCCCTCCCCAGCTCGGTGCGGTGGAGCTGAGGGACAAGTACTCCCTTTTCTGGTCGACGAAGACGCGAGTGCATCCGCGCACGCGGGTGCTCCCCGCCGAAGCCCAGAAGCAGTACCCGACCGGGTATCCTTTCTTCGTCGTCTTCTTCTACTGCGGGCTCTGCCCGCCGTACTCGGAGTTCTTCTCTGAAATCATGAGCACCTATGGCCTCCACCTCCTCGACTTTACCCCCAACGCCGTCCTTACAATGGCGGTCTTTACGCACCTTTGCGAGAACTTCGTCGGAGTTCGTCCCAACGTGGCCCTCTTCCGGCACTTCTTTGTTCCTCGGGTGGAAAAAGGGGAGCCGCTGTCCGGTGGGATCGCCTGGGT
The DNA here is from genome assembly GCA_032464435.1 of Aegilops umbellulata. Classification (NCBI taxonomy): domain Eukaryota; kingdom Viridiplantae; phylum Streptophyta; class Magnoliopsida; order Poales; family Poaceae; genus Aegilops; species Aegilops umbellulata. The sequence goes on from CP136054.1 coordinate 383,975,173, forward strand.
TTCCCGGTCCGGCCAGAAGGGGGCCTACTTGGGCGGGGATCTCCGCGGCAGGTGGGAGGAGTGGAGGGCGGAATGGTGCTTGATTGTCGAGGATCATCCGCAGCCGTTCACCGCCGTGCGCCGAACTCCGGTGGTGCGCGGCGACGACTGGAGCGTGGTGTCCTCGGACGACGCCAAATTGAAGATCGCCGTCACCCGGATCCTGCGCCTCAGGCTCGCCGGACTCACCGTCGGCACCGTCGGCGCGGATTTCCTTCGCCGTCGCATCGCTCCCCTGCAGGAGAGGAGGAAGCCGGCTTGGGAGTTCCGGAACGCGGCGGACATCATGAGGCTGCGTCCGGGCCTCAATTTTAACTTCACCGTGCTGGAGCACGACGCGATGTTGAAGGAGTTGTTCAAGCACGACCCTGACCACCCGGAGTGGTTCCGGCTGCCGCCGGGCGTCGTTCCCTTGTGCAACAACTCGTCGCTCAGCCATATCCTTGCGATGATGCCATTGTGCGACTCGCACGGGGTCAACGCGACCTGGCAGGAGCCGCCGGATGATGTCGTGCGGGCCTTCTTCGACGGCCTGGAGGAGGAGCCAGTCGATCCTGCCGAGAAAGATGGCCTCACCCGAGCCACCACCGCGGCGGAGCTAGCTTACATTGCCTCCAGGATGGAGGTGGCGGCGGCCGCCGCGGCTGCGGGCGAAGCTGGGTTCACCGTGGCCGAGGCGGAGGCGGCGGAGGCGGAGAGCCTCGCCGACCCGATGGAACTTGTCGACCAGGGGGAACCGGCCGGGCACGGTGGCGAGGACGAGCCCGCCCAAGACGCGAGCGGCTTGCCGGAGGTCGGCGTTGCCTTCCTGCAGCCTCCGGGCGGCTCGTCGCAGGCGGAGCCCCCGGCCCGGCCGAGGAGGCGCCTCCGCAGGGCCGGGTCGGCGGCGGGAGCGGGGTCCCCGCGGGCTGGGGCTTCGGCTGCCGCCGCGCCCCGTGCCGCGGCGTCGACGGGGGCGGGGTCATCTAGAGCCCCCGCCAGGCGGCCTCGGGAGCCCACTCCCCCGCCTCCCTGCGTCAGGGCCGAGCCGGTTTTCGACTATTCAGCGCTCAGCTCCGACGACGAGGAGGACGGAGAGTAAGTTCCCCCATGGAGCTCATATCTTTTTCCCTGATGGTTCGTCCTGTTCGACAGCTCGTTCGCCCTTCCTTTGACCCGGTCCCCTTCTCAGGACCCTGGCCCAGAGGAGAGCGAAGAGATCGAGGATCCCGTGGGTCATCCTTGACGACGAATCTCCCCCGGCAAGCGAGGTCGTGTCGGAGGCGCCCTTACCGGACCCGGCAAGGGGTCCTCAGGGCGGCTCGCAACGCAGCCCCCAGCGTGAGCACATGACTCGTCCTTGCTGCTTGGCGCGTACGCGAGCCCTCCCTCTTCTTGTTGTTGATGCGAGGTTGTTGCTTTTGGGCAGGAGCGGAGCAGCTCCGGCGGGCGCGTCCAGAGGGCGCCTCCGCCGCGCCGACCGAGTCCGCTACCCCGCCAAGGGAGAGATCCTCGGCAAGGGAGGACCTTCCGACGGGGGACGCGGCCGACAGTCCCCCGGCCGCGGCGAGCGCAGCGCCCGCCTCGGATCCGACGAAGGCTGAGGTCGTCGTCGAGGAGGGCGCGCGTGGCGGTGCCGACGACGTCGCCGGTGCCCAGGAGGCGGACGGCGCTGATGTCCCTGTGGGCGACGGGGAGGCCGAGGAGCAGCAGAGGCTTGCCGCCGCGGAGTTACCCGCGCGGGAAGGCGAGCTGGTGCTGGAAACGGCCAGCCTCGCCGACCACGAGGAGGAGGCTGCCGCACGCGAGCGGGCGCTCAGCGGAGACCTGAAGAAGGCGCGGGACGCTGCCGCAGCCGCTGAGATCACCAAGAAGGGGCTGGAGGCGAGGGTGGCGCAGCTCGATTCTGACCTCAAGGCGAAGGGCGAGGAGCTCGCCGCGCTCCGGCTGGAGCGCGAGAAGGGTGCGCTCACCCTTGGTGAGCTTCAGGGTCGCTTCGCCGAGAAGATCCGGGAGCTTGACGCCGCCAAGAACTCCAACTCCACTCTGGAACTGAAATTGGAGGCGCTCGGCAAAGCGCTGGACAGCGCTAAGGAGAAGGAGGCGGCCTTACGGAAAGAGGTCGATGGCAACGAGGAGCTGCTGAGGCGCGCCGCCGCTTCTCAGAACACCTTCAGGGATACAGTGGAGCGGTGGACCGAGGGCCTCGTCGACATCGCCGCCACCATCGACAAGGAGCTGACGCTGCTGGGGATCGAGGGCCACCAGTCTCTCGCCGACAAGGACGCCGCGCCCAGCGCCAAGCTCACTTCCTTCTTCCAAGGGGTGGCGCAGGCGCTCCAGCACCTCCGAACGTCGCTCCCGAAGGAGCGGGCCGACGAGATGCAGGAGGCCATCTCCGGGGCCCTCGAGAGGGTGCTGACGAAGATCGTTTTCCGCAATCCCGACATCAGGCTTACCAACGTCCTCAGGCCCTTGCCGGAGAACGCAGACCTGACGGGGATCCAGGCCCTCATCGCCCCTATCGTCAAGAAGGCGGCCGGGGTCAAGAGGATCGAGGGTGACCGCGTAGATTAGGCCGCCTGCCCCTTTCTTTTATCTCCCTTTCCCTGCCGCTGTTAAATATGCCACGGAAACGGCTGGTTAGGGCAGCAGTAAGGCATTTTGTAATATAACTTTTCGTCTTAGGCTATGCATCGCGCTGTTATCCCCTCTACTTGACCGGCGCCTTGTTTGTTTCCGCCCTACGCTTTCGGGGACTTGCCGGCGTAGGCCTCCGCCTTGCCACGGGTGCCGAGCGCGGGACGTCAGCGACCCGCTGGCGGGGCTACCACCGGCAAGAAACCTGGCCGCGGCTGGTTGCCGCTCACTCAGATTGTTGAGCAGGCTCAAAGCAAAGCAAACGGTGCGACTGCGGTCGCAGCACGCTTGGGGTGCCGGGCAAGCTCGAAACAAAGTGAGGACGCTACTCGGGGTGTAGCACACTCAAGTCGTTGAGCGGACTCGAAACGGAATGAGGGCGCAACCAGTCTCGTGCCGGTCCTTCCGCGCCCAGGCCTCTCAACCAAGGCTCGGTCGTTCGAGGGAGATAACTCTTAAAAATCAATGGAGCAATTGCTCGAGCTTCGGCAACTTATCTTCTCTTATCGCTTGCCGCCCGGTGGGGTAAAACCTCCTTGGGCAGCATCCAGCCCATCCTGGGGGTAGGTGAGGGCGCAGGGCCTCACGACCCTCCGGAGTTAGGCGTAGCTATGCTTGGGGATCCGCGCCCCTCTCTGCGCCAAGGATCACATGCGACTGCGGCAAGACTTGGGCAGAGAGGATGGTTGGCGGAAACAGGTTCCGGCAACCGCGCTGGCGAAACTCCTCCCACGGTCGGCGTCAACTCGTTTGGATCTTGGCGGACGAAGCGCGCCGAAGAACGAGGTCGCCTTTTTCGCGGCTTCCGGCGCTATCCGCTGCGGCTACGGGAGCGGCGCAGGGTTCGCTGGAAGCGATCGGTTCGCCCAGCAGCCGGAAGGCGGTCCTCCTCAAGGAGCAGCTGCTTCTTGCCCGAACTCTGCGCGAGCGGATACTCGAGGAGGGCCGCACACGAGCCCGTGGGAAGGAATGCCAAAGCTCGTCGGGAACCCCCGCTTCAACTGGACAGATCCTCGGATCCGCAGGAGCGGACTGTTCCCCGGCGTTCAGACCACTGGTCTGCTCGCCGGAGCAAGGCTCACCGGGGACACCTGCTTCGACTGGACGGATCCTGGGATCCGCAGGAGCGGGCTGTCCCTCGGCGTCTTGTCGCGCCCCCTACCTGGCGCGCCAAAGATGTCGCGGGGGAGGGCTGTCCCCCGCGGGCACCTATGGGGCCGGAGCCCCTTTCGTTGTCCGGAGGGGGGCGGAGGGAGCGCGGAGAGCAGATCGAAGCGGGCACACGGGCGATTTACCTAGGTTCGGGCCGCGATGGACGCGTAAAACCCTACTCCTGCTTGGTTGTATTGAACTGGGGAGCTCGGGAGCTTGGGGAGCTAGCTGCACCGAGCGTATGGCTGTCTGGGTGCCGATTCTCCGAACCCCGGAACCCCTTCTACGTCGCACACGGGCCTCCTTTTATAGCGCAAAGGGGTCACCGACAGGTGTCAACGTAGGAGAAAGGGGTAAAAGTGTAAAAGGGGTGGTAGCTGTAATAGTGCGGGAACGGTGGCGCTACAGTGCGGCACAGTGTTATCATACCTACTTCTGACGGTAGGGGACAAGGGCATTAAATGCCCGTCACGGTCGCCCGGACAGCACCGAGGCGGACCGTTAGGTGCGCCACCGTTCGCCACGATGGCGGCTGCATGCCACCGCATGCCCCAGGCTGCGCGGTGCCTCGCCACGTGCCCTCGGGGGAAGCCCCGGAGCGACGCGTGGCGGGCGAGCTGGAGCGCAGCCTCGAGGTGGCGATCTTGCCGCGGCAAGTGGCTTGCCGCGGGGGTCGTCTTCCTGTGCCTGATAGCGTGCCAGCTATCAGGCCTTGCCGGGGCGCTTGGCGCGCCACGGCGGGCTTCTCTTGTGATGCCTGGGTTCGGCCTTCCCGACGAGCTCCTCTTGTCGGGGGCTCGATCTTCTGTCTCGTTATACTTTGTTCTTGGATGGCCTTACATGGGCGCGGTCGTCCCGGCAAGCTCCTCTTGCCGGGGTCTTGTCTTCTCGGCCCGGCAAGCTCCTCTCGCCGGGGGCCTTGTCTTCTTGACCCGGCAAGCTCCTCTTGCCGGGGGCCTTGTCTTGAATGCTTGGTCTTCTCTTGGCGCTTCCGGGGCGGGCCTTGCCGCAGGGTGCTACAACTGCCCGTGCACAAGTCTGGGGTACTAAGGTACCCCTACTTTAGTACACCGACACTCGCACTGCATGATGTTTGAGAAACGGATGATCGAGACACAGTCTTTCCGAAGAGGTCCCCTTAACTGGTAGATAGGCCGGTACACCTACAATCCCCTACATCTGCTAGCCTATCATGGAAAGGTTTCCCACAACTTACTCAACTATGCCAGAGCCCATAATGGCTTGTGGCTGCACACGGAAGTTTCTAGCATGAATAATCTTATGATCCCTTTGAGTCTAGGTTGCATTCCATAGGATGATCACACGGGTACCCCGGGATCTCCTTGGACAACACTGGATTCCCCAGGTGCCCGGGCAAGCCACTGGTATCCCCAGAGTGCCCCAACCAATCCACCCAGATGTGTATTAAAGTAGACACCTTAAGTTTCCCTTAGTTAATATTACTCTCGCAACTTTCATGATTCTCACATACCAATCCCCGTCTACAAGCATGGCTAATCAATATATGACACAACGAATATCCCTGGGGTGTTTCAAGGATCATAGGTTCCTACCTCATGAACTACATAGCAAACCCAATTCCCAATCCTACTCATGCAAATTTGTAATGGTAAAACTAATGCATAAAAACTGGGTATGAAAAATATGATCAAAGTGTGAACTTGCCTTGTACTGTTGATGGAGATCCTTCGCACTCATAATTCCTGATAGTTCTACTCGTCACACTCCGTTCAATCTATCGTAAGCAATCAATTAACCACACATAAGCAATCACTCAAAGATCCAAAAGAACGAAGAAAAACACTTCGGAAAACTTCAAAACCATCAAATAAAACTCATGGACATAAAAATATTTTTAATGGTAGCAAAATTATGTGATTTTCATCTTAACAGAAGGTACATGTCAAAAGCTTTGATTTGCAAAAAGAATCAATTAAATCGGAGTTATAAACTCAGGTTATAGCCAAAACAAGTTTAAATTTGAATCTATTTGAAACCAAATTTTAAAACTTTCAAATATATATTTGAGTTGGTTTAGTGGATAGAGGGGATAATAACGAAGAATTGGGCGTTGGTTTCATTGGATTTGGATAAACGAGTGAAAAGTTATGTCTATTTGAAAAACTAGAAGATACCCCGCGCGTTGCAGCGGGAATTTGAGCAAAGAAGTAAATGATGTACTAAAGGGAAAGCGAAATGATGCCTGGTGATTCAAACATTGAGAATAAATTTCCAGTTCATCCATAAAAATCATGACTAACAAAATTGATCATTCTGTACACGCATCATTGAGAACATTGAGAATAAATTTCCAGTCCATCCTGCAAGTCATGCTAAAGGCTTCAATTACATTACATCATCTTAACCAATTAGGTCATTATAGAAGTTTCTATGATCCACATATTTCTAGTATTACATGACAATAAAATGAGTATGTTACATTTGTTGATATTCTGTACTCAAAGTTGGAAGTACACTCTTTAAAGGACGGAGGGAGTACACGCATCAGTAAATTTTGACAGTCATTAATTGGTCTTCCTAAAGTGCAGCTCGCAAACCTAAACAATAGGCACACAACCCGGAGGCCAAAAATGACCAACATTACTTATTGTATCAAGTTTATTCCCCCTCTCCTAAATGTTGCTAGGAAAATAAGATGGATGCCATATGAAAAAAAATGATTCGTGTAGAAAAGGGAATTGATAGCTGAAATCAAACTTCTTTTGGCACTTGTATCTTCTTATCCTTGTTTATTGTTTCTCCTTATATCTGCTATAACACAACAGTAGTATGATATGTGATATACTCGAGTTACTATCAGTTAAAAGAATAGCCATTTCATAAATTGGTTTAAACCGGTGCATGATGTAGTTGGCGGAATGAGAAAGAGGGGATTAACTTGGTCAATCATTGCAGAATATAACCGACTAGAGCAACTAAAAATAGCTGCAGCCCGCTGACAAATATTGTAAATGTTACAAAAGAGAGAAACATCCTTACCATATCAAGAATTCCAAATTTGGTTGAAAGCAGGCATCTCACTACACATCTTCGGGAAACCTACAAAGCTTTAAACATCAGTTTTCAAATAGAAAACCATAGAATAAGAGACTGATTACTAAATTCTTGGGAACAAAAATGGGTGTACATTCATCTCAGGCTGATGCCCCTGTCGAAGTGACAATTAGGAAGTCATCAGAGAGCAAACAACTGTTGTGCGATCAGGCAAACACACCACTGATGCAATGCTTGAAGGTGAGAAGGTAGCAACTGCACATGGCTTATGGTTTCATCGACAAATGAAGTGATGTTAGTTTTGATATAAAGATCAGTCCCAAGAATTCAAATCAACTATGAACTTTTAGTCAAGGAAAAAATACCACACAGGACGCGGTTGTGGCAATGTCAGACAAAGACGCTTCCTTCTGGTCGCTGGCTGTTTGATGTTTTTGAACTTTTCTGAAAAACTGAGTGTTTCAAACTTGTATATACTGCTGCTGAAATGAAAATACACAATAGTTCAAACGGTCATACCTGAAGAGTACATAGAGAGCCACACGGGTAGTTTTTTTGAACGAATCCACATGGGTAGTTGCTAGTGATTCAACTCTAAAAATGACTATAATCTTCTGCAGGTGACCTGATGAAAAAGAGATGTTTAATCATCAAAATTTTCAATCATCAAAAAAAGAATAGTTAGATAAATAAAGCTCATGTTAGAAGATATCATCTCTTTAGCATACTAATGTTGTTGGAAATATATATACCTATCACACATCCATGTCATGTGACCCCGTAATGTACAACTGTGCACCTAACTTGACTTCAATCCATGGACAACATGAAGATCAGGTTTTGAATCAAGGAGAAATAGAAGAAAATAGAAAGGCATTCATCAAGGGGGATTTCCTTACAAATTGATCTAGAAATCATGGTGGGACAAAGATGACTCATGGGGGCAGCGGCAAAAGGATTAGGCAATCTGGATGGAGCAACGCTTAGTCGCTTACCCGCGGAGCCGGTGACGACATGAATACCAGATCTGGAGAAAAGTGCCCTGAGGGCTGTCGAGTTAATGGCGTTTCTGTTGTTGCTCTAGCCACTGAACAGGCGAGGAAGGGGATGATGTGGGGTGATGAATGCTTCCGTTTCATGCGCCTTTGTAGACGGGGGAGTGTTAGTCGAGGAGGTGGAAGGGCGAGCGGCGGCGATAAGATTAACTGCGGGGACAACGAACTATTATCACTATTTACATGGGCCATTATCTCTAACACCCATGGGCTTGGAACAACACTTGGCCCAACCAAACTCCCTGTTCGGCGTCTCATTTTATCCCAGTCTGAGTCTGGGTCGTCTTCAACCTTCAGCACAGGAACAAATAGAACACACAACCACTACAAAGCACCGTCTTAGTTAGTTTCTGTGCTGCCACCGTGCCACAAGGAGCTGGGTTGAGGAATCCATGGGGATGAGCCATCACAAGCGAAGAATGGCTGCAAAGAGAATACCTTCAGAACGCAGAAAAGAGACAACTTTAGAGAGGAGACAACTTCCAGAATTCCCGGTGGATAGAAGAAATAATATTTATTTTTAGCAAGCTAGTCAAACCAAAATATTGATTTAACCCGAGTCGGATGATTTTTGGAGGCTCTATGGGTCTATATTTATAGGTGGAAAAGAGATTTCGGGGTCAAAAGCTGGGCAATGTGGGACTAAACGTAGACGAAATATAGAAAAGAGAGAAGAGGTGTGCCATGGGCCTAAAGGTTCGGCCGGCAACGCGCACGTACCACCGCTGCGTTTTTTTAATTTCAGCCAAAGGAAAAACAAAAAGAAAAAACCCGAGAAGGAAATTGCTGGCTGGGTCTGGCCATGTAGGAGAGAAGAGAAAAAAATGATGCGGCGCCCGATGCCACTATGCTGCACACGTGGGCGACAGTTAGTTCCAGGCGCACGCGTAGTTATTTTTAATTAGAAACAGAAACCGAACAACTGAATAACGAAACTAAAAACAAAATTGTACATAGGCATATTTTATATCAAAATTTTCATAAACAGATTTCCTAAAACATGAATATATTTTCAGCGGCAAATAAATTCCACAAAAAATTAAATAACACAAACAGTACTACGGCTTCATTTAAAAACCAAAAAAAATATTTTAAAATACCAAAATGATTTCAAATTTATTTCTCTCCATTTTTCTACTATAGGGAATCATTTTACCCTAATTTCCATATATTTTATTTTTGGAGAAAAATAATTTGAACAAAAACCAAATAACTTCAAATTGAAAATGATTTTCAAAATACCTTCAAATGGACTTTAAATTTGATTATTTGAAACTTCCAACTCTCTTTCTTAACATTTGAAGAAGTCATTTTATCTTCTCTAATGAAACTCATTGAGTTGCATAAAGTTTCTGAATTTGAAATATTTCCAAAAGGAATTCAAATCTTTTCAAAACGCTTTTCATTTATTTAAATGGAAGAGGTCATATTATCTTCACTCTAGGGTCTTGTGATGAAATGAATTTGAATTCATGGAGATCATAAAAGCAATATGAAAGTTTTGGGAAAGACATTTTATTCCCTCTCATTTAACTTTCAAAAAGCTTCAAATTTCACTCAATTTTTCACAAGCAACCACACCACAATCAAACAATCAATCAAAACTATTTATTTAATATAACATTCCAAAATTTAGAATTTTGGGATGTTACAAAGCGATTGTGGTAGACATGTGAGTCACCTTGTCTCTATGCTTACGTCATACGAAGTTTTTATGAGGGTGTATAAAGATACGTCTAAAAATGAATAATCTCCTAAGCGATGGTGCTAGACTGGTGTTCACACGTAGTCTATGGTGGTCATGTGCAAGAGCGTGTATTTAGTTCACCATGATCATAAAAACATTGCGTCTTACGAGAGTGCGTAAAATGGACAAGAAGATATCTTTCTCTCAACCTTCAACATCACCAAGAGATGGCAACAAAAACAACTTCTATAATGGGTCAACTTCAAGATGGCAATAAAAACAACTTCTATAATGAGTCAACTTCAACAATATGTTTACACACTTCTAGAACTATATGCTTATTAAGAATTAGTTATGGGTCTCTATTGTGTCCCCCTCCCCAAAAAAAGAGGCATGAAGAATATAAGATAGTAAAGCAACAACATTAGGTTATGATTGAAATTTTTCACTCTAGGGGGGATGGGGGATATATGTATTCCACTACGATCATAAGCACATTGTGTTTTATAGGAGTGTGTACAATGGTTGAGAAGACTTATTTCTCTCGTCTATCAACATGATATAGACATGACAATAAAATATCTTCTACAAAGGGTCAACTTTAATAATTAACGTTAGCATGCCTCTAAACTATATATTGATTAAGAACTAGTTATGAAAGATATGACTAAAACATGATATCTAGTATAATCGAGAAAATGTGTACCTTTACACTTTAACAATTAAGAAATCACGGTTGCCTACTTATCTCAATTAAAGTAGTTTCCTCTCTATTGCTCTACAACAAAACTCTTATGCGGCATCTATTAAAGAAGTTTGACGTCAACTCTAATTTGCCTGCCTTACTTAGCTCACTGAATGTAGTCGCATCTCTCTTGCTACCCAGCAATAACTCTTGCATAGTGTCTCTTAAATATTGTTGACGTCAACCTTAATATCCACAACCTACTTAGCCTTATGAGGGTTGTTCCCTCTCTCTTGCTACATGGCAAAACTCTTGCGTGGGATCTCTCAAAGAAGGTTTTTATTAAATCTAATATACATGACATAAGTTTCCAAAATAAGTGGGATACGTTATCACATTGTCGTCTAGTCCATTACTATGTCAACAACCAATATAATAAACATTACAAAATTTTAAGTAGGTGTACAAAGGTACGTCTAAAACTGAATCATCTCCTAAGCGGTGGTGCTAGACATGTGGGTCACCTTGTCTCTATGCTTACGTCATACGAGGTTTATATGAGGGTCTATAAAGATAAGTCTAAAAATGAATCACCTCCTAAACGATGGTGCTAGACTGGTGTTCACACGTAGTCTATGGTTGTCATGTGCAAGAGGGTGTATCTAGTTCACCATGATCATAAAAACATTGCGTCTTACAAGAGTGTGTAAAATGGACAAGAATATATCTTTCTCTCAGCCTTCAACGTCAGCAACAGATGGCAATAAAAACAACTTCCATAAGGAGTCAACTTCAAGATGGCAATAAAAACAACTTATATAATGAGTCAACTTCGACAATATGTTTACACACTTCTAGAACTATATGCTTATTAAGAATTAGTTATGGGTCTCTATTGTGCCCCCCCCCAAAAAAAAAAGAGGCATGAAAAATATAAGAGAGTAAAGCAACAACATTAGCTTATGCTTGAATTTTTTCACTCTATGGGGGATGGGGGATATATGTATTCCACTACAATCATAAGCACATTGTGT